>OV884037.1:9297500-14870000 GCA_930367265.1 Catocala fraxini
TTACTTAGAACTAATGCTGTATTACTTATAAAAGTTCAAATTCAAATTCAAATTCAAATCATTTATTGCCAACTAAGTGTACATGGTGATGGTATACAATGATGATATGTGCTTAAGACTTAGCGCCTTTTACAAGCGTAGCAATATTGAAAGCTGACTAGCAATTATACGATAACTAAATAGGAACCATTGTTATAGTCATTAGTACAATAAAATTAGAATTATATAAAATTAATGAAATACGGAATGGATATAAACATTTCAAATTAAATTAACATAATAATTAGGTATATCTTATTAGTTATAGCATAAACATAGAATAAATATTAATAGATCAATACAGAGTTAGATAATGCAAATAAATAATTGTCTCCTTATTTAAGATATCAGTTCGTGTAATCAAGAGCTTCGTCATATACTTCTTATTTGGACATGTATTATTATTATGTAGGTATTATTATTATTATATAGGTATTATTATTATTATATAGGTATTATGTCTCTACCAAACAAATTCGAATCATTTATTATCATATAATCATATGATATGATATCATTTATTATGATATCATCATTTATCATTTATTATTATTATTATTTAGATATTCTGCAACCGAATAATAGCACTCTTGGGTCAGAAAAAATTTGAGGCGTTTAGTAAATGCTGTTTCAAGCTTTTCTTCTTTAATTTTTTTAGGTAATTTATTGTATATCTTAACAGCCATGTAACATGGGCTCTCGTTGAGCATTTTCGTTTTTGAAGGAGGTAAGTGTAATTTGTCTTTATGGCGTGTGTTTAAATTGTGCATGTCTTTCATTTTATTAAAGGAGTCTTTGTGTCTGAAAACAAATGTACATATATCGAGTATATATATTGATGGTAGTGTTAAAATATTGAATTCAGTAAAGTAAGGTTTGCAGCTTTGCGTATTGTCTATGTGTGCTAGTATTCTAACACATTTCTTTTGTATTATAAATAATTCCTCTACATTTACACTATTACCCCAAAGCATGACGCCATACCTTAGCCAGGAGTATGCATATGCATAGTACGCCGACAATGCTGTTTGTGTATCCGTGCTATGTTTTATTTGAAATAGAGCGTATGTAAATTGAGATAATTTGGATTTGACGTGTTCAATGTGTGTTTTCCAATTCAAATGTGTGTCTATATTTATACCCAATAAACTAAAAGTGTTGACCTCTTCTAGTGGTGTATTTTCGTGTGTTGTGTGTAGAGCAAGAGGTGTTTTTTTGTATGATCTGAATTGCATTACTTTTGTTTTCTGTGTGTTTATTTCTAAGTTATGTTCTTGGAGCCATTGTGTAACAGATTGAAGAGTGTTTTGTATTTGACTATTGTAGTCTAAGTTGTTGCATTTTATTAAAATCGAGACATCGTCAGCGAACAGTACTGGCAAAGATTTTTCTGAATCCAAGGATTTTGGCAAGTCATTAACGTAAATCAAGAACAATATGCTTCCCAGAACGTTTCCCTGAGGGATTGAGCATGATAGAGCTATAGTTTGAGATCGGGTAGATTTTATTTCTTTTGAGGTTTTATCAAAATGTTCAATTTGTACCATTTGGGTCCTGTTAGTGAGATATGACTTAAACCATGAGTAAGCAGGTCCTCTAACTCCGCAACCGTTTAATTTCATTAGGAGGATGTTGTAGAGTACCTTGTCATAGGCTTTGGTCATGTCGAGTAACAATCCAACAACATATTCTTTGTCATTTATGTATTGAAGTGCTCTCTGTATATACTTGTAAACCGCTAATGTTGTTGATCTACGTTTTCTAAACCCATTCTGACTATCGTCTAGTATGTTGTATTGTTCCAAAAAAGTTACCGAAATACAACGGTAACTTTATAAGTAATACAATTCAACACTACACAAAAACTCGTGAAAGACAATATGAGAGGGCGGCACTAAGAAAATCTAGATTGAATCCCAAATAGATACCTCTGACAAGTTATTAAAGATGTAACCCCTTCCAAAAAGATACTACTTGTGCATCTGCAAAATCAACGGCGATAAAGATTATGTCAATAATTATAGGCCAACATTGTTATAAAAAAAAATCATGAACAATCATTTAAAAAATACCGAAAAATATCATTATATCGAACAATCAATATGGTTTTACATTTGTAAAACCATGCTATTACAAATATTACAAATTCACATACGACGCAGTGCATGAACTCACTGACCATATTGTTCGAGCTGGAAAAGTGTTGCAATCTTTTTAGACATGACCAAGGCATTTGAAGCTAATACTTGAAATAGAGCGCATGGGTATCAAAGGGAAACCACTGAAACTATTCAATTGCTATCTGTCAAACCTTGTGTCAAACCGTACACAAAGTACATATAAACATTTATTAACACGTTAGTCAAGATCTTCCTATTGAATTTGGCGCTCCTGCGTGCTTGTCATCTGAATAATGTCATCTGCAAATAAGCGTAAGCCAAACGTCAGCTTTTGCTGACGTT
Organism: Catocala fraxini; assembly: GCA_930367265.1. Lineage (NCBI taxonomy): Eukaryota > Metazoa > Arthropoda > Insecta > Lepidoptera > Erebidae > Catocala > Catocala fraxini. Next base: position 9,300,002 of record OV884037.1, read on the forward strand.
TGGCTTACGGTTAGTTTATTTTTAGTTAATCTCGTAAATCAGAAATGTTTCTGTACTTAGCGGTAGAAAACAAATGTATTATTGATTTGGTAAGGGTTTTTATTCCAACTATAAAATTCAATTTTTCAAATAAGATATCGACATTTATGGGTATTATTTATTGTTATATAGTTTAACTAGATGTTACCCGCAACTTCGTCCGCGTAGAGTTTAACTAAAAAGTGTTTGTTCAGCTTGCAAGGTTTACGAAAATTTTATATTTCTGTATTCCACGTATAGAAATACTTATGCTTAAATTAATTTGGTTTAATTAATATTCATATTGGATGTATATAATATATTAAAATTATTATTATTTAATATACATTTACCTATTTGTGTAGGTAATTGTTCACTATTTCATAGGCTTTGATTTTCTCTGCGGATTCCTTACTTTTTCAAAAATGAAAGTAGCCTAATTTACTCCTTAGAATATGAGCTATCTGCCAGTGCAAGTCTCGTCAAAATCGATCCAGACATTTCAGAAAGCAGCCGGAACAAACAGACAGAGAGACAATTTTTAAAATAGATGCTTAGCTTTAGTTACCTTATATACTTTCATATGCCTTAGGGTAAAACCTGTTATTTTGATATTACAAACAGACATTTCAATTTTATTTATTTGTACACATGTATAGAAGATGTATCGGATATTGTTCACTATTTCATTGATTTTAATATTTCTCCGCGGAATCCTACTTTTTCTAAAATCAAAGTAGCCTATGTTACTTCTTATTACATCAGCTATACGCCAGTGAAAGTCCTGTCAAAATCGGTTCAGCCGTTTCAGAGATTAGCCGGAACAAACAGAAAGACAGACAAAAATTTAAAAAATAGATACTTTGGTACCGATAGGTACTTATCTTATATACTTTGATATGCATTAGGTAAAAAGCTGTTATTTTGACATTACAAACAGACACTTCAATTTTATTTATTTGTATAGATGTTTGGATTTATCATTATCATCATTCATTGCATTGGAACTTACTGCCTAAAGTATAACGGTTTCATAGCTTTGATTATTTTTCTCGCTTCAGTTGGTTTTTCTTGCTACATTACCATTTCTTAAATGGCGGCTCCACATTAGTGCCGTGAATCTCCGTGAACAGGCGTGAACGTGAATGTGGACAGTTTTCGCGTTATTCACGCGCATTCGCGCCTGTTCCCCGATCAGAGACGGTATTTTGTCCCGCGACAAAGGATTCGCGCCCCCTTCGCACGGCGTTCACGCGTACACATTCACGGCCCCGTGCCAGTTTGCTCCGGACTACAAAGGCGTACGGATGTGTGCAGTCGCTGCGCGCGTGCTAATACAATGGAGTCGCGTTTGAACATTTGGGATAACGAAACTGAAATGCGCTTTTTAGAGCATTACCACACGGAGCATGTACTGTGGGATGCAAAAAACCCGCATCATAAGGATAAAAAGGAGTGTCATGATGCCTGGACGCGGATTAGTACTCAAATGGATATTGAAATCGAAGAAATAAAAAAGAAAAAAGACTATTTGCTTTATCGTTTATATCGAAAAAAGGTTTGTTATTTTATACATATATAATTATGATTACCTATAGTACCATTGAATAATCAACCTTCTTATAGTACGTTTTTTTAAGACTGCGCCGAGCGCAAGACAGATAATGACAGAGCTCGTACGGCGCATATACAAATCGGCCCGCCATAGTAAAATTGTTTTCGAAAATATTAATTATTTTAAGTTTTTTACACGAAGTAATCTTAAACACATTCATTGTTATGGTAAATGTATATTTTATATTTGTATTAAACAAAAAGTGTTGATTTTATTCACTTAACTGTGACCGCCTGTTTTGGCACATTTCGCTCGGCGCAGTCTTAAGTATATGTATGTATATGTTTAAATGTTGTGTAATTTTCTTTTTTGTGTATCTTGTTTACCTGTATGTTTTTAAGAGCGTTTACCTATGCTACGCGGGCTGGCAACGCCGCATTTCTAGATTAGATTATTTTGCGATTATTTTTATAAAAAATCAATGTGGCTTTTTTGTTCAGCAACTTTCTAGATTATTTTATTTTAAAATTTGTTTATAACATTTACCCAATGCATTTACCCTACAGTAAATGAGGTTTTTGAATTGTAATACATCTTTTAAAAATACCTAATGTATCCCTTTTTATCTGTTCTTCATGTGGTGAAATAAAAAATATTGATTGATTGAAGGTACTAGATTCAAGTCGCTCAGGGGCTGGAGCTGAAGATATATACAAACCCATTTGGTTTGCGTGTTCTTATATGGATTCTTTCCTCGGTGAAGGGTTGACAGTAAGAAAAAACACTGACATTACATCAAGTAAGTTTATTTATTAGTAATAATAGTAGTTACATTAGGTTCTACGAAGATGTCGACATGTAGAGGTTGGAAACCTATATACCTATATTACTTGGTCTACGCGGTACCTGAGGCAAATCGCCTATAGCACATGTATCTTGAATTTCTGATCTCCAAGAACCATCCTGCATACGAATACGATCATTGTTATACTTACACGTCAATCGTACCCGATGGTGTATAAATCGGCCGAGATGTGTCACTTTTCCTTAAAAAAATGTGTAGTAGTACACAAGTCATCGTAATGAGACTTACTTTGTCAGGGCATACCATCAATGGTTTTCTAAAGACTCTAAATTTTGAAGCCAATATGCCAAAAGTGTTTTCTACCACCACTCGTGCACTGGATAATTTTCTATTAAATTCACGTTTTGGAGTGCCTAAATCGTGATTGCCCGGATAAGGCTTCATTAGCGATGTGATGAGTGAAAAGGCACCATCACCTAAATAAACGTAAAACACAGGTTTATTCGATCCTGGAAGTGGACGCGGAGGTGGTAGAAATAAGGAATTGGATGTAATCCTTCGCTATAGTTCGGTTTTGAAATATTGCACCGTCACTTATTTTTCCCTGACCGCCTATATAGGCATAAACGAAATTGTAGTTGCTGGCTACTAGTGCCATAAGTAAGTACGATACTAAAACTTTTCTTATAGTTGTAGAACGATGATCCTGAGTGAAAAGGTGACTGTATAACGATATGTTTTTCATCTAAAGATCCAACATACCGCGGAGATTTATTGCTGAATCCATTTTCAATTTCCAATCATTCTTCAACACTGTTTGGAATCTGAAACCAAAAATATATATTCGTTAACACATATTTAATTTTTAGGAGAGCAACGTTCAAGATTCTCAAGAAGACAACCAGGTAAACGTCGACCCTGTGCCACCAAGTGATGAAAATCTTACAACAACGAACGGCGCCGTAAGAATCCGCCCGAGTTACAACAAGCTGGAAGCTTTATTAAAGAAAGTCTCGCTAATCTGAACCAAGCATTATGCAGGAATAATACCCAGGAAAAAGAAGATGACTGTGATCATCATCATCTGTGATATGAAAAAATATTAGCAAATAAGCTAAGACAATTGCCAGAAGACGAAAGATTAATTTTTATGCACCAAATCGATGTCATGTTTATACAACGGCGACGTAGTCTAAATCAGAATCGTCTTTCATCATCGATATTCATTTCGTATCCTTCACCTTCGCCCGGGTCTTCTTTTACTTCCTATTCTGAACCTATATCGTTACATAGGACATATTATGATCCAAACCAAGATTCCAAAATGGCTCAATTAGAAGTAATAATTAACAACACAACTAACATCACGTAATATCCCCCCGTTATACAGCTACCTGAGCAATCCAATACAAACACAAACTAGAATCAGAATTTTGTCTAATGAAATTGTTTCGCCCCCGCCCCCTACTCAAACTGAATCCTTTTCCCAATCTGAATACGTATACGATTTAATTGCCGATGCATATGAGAAAGCTTAATTTTTATTGTAGTGTTTAAGAATGTTATTTTTTTCTTTCTTTTCCATGGCATTACGCGGCTTGCGCATATTGCCAGCTTCGTGTTTGAGTGTACGAATTTGTTGAGATATTTTATTTTTATTATAAAGTTAGGGAAACGAATACGAATAAAAACGAAAATAATAAAAAAAGGAACGGAATTTAGGAAAGGATCAGGCAAAGAATACCTACTAAATTTGATTTAAGTCTAGTATAGTAATACATTATCTGTGATTCAAGTAAATACATTAATAAAAAACTTAAACCTATTGAATGCGTTTTTACTTACCTTGATTTCATTCCTTAGTATATGAACCAGGGCTTTACATACTTCAGGTACAATTTCTGATATAACCTGTGGTGAAATTTTAAATAAGAAGTGCAGGCTCTCATAGCTGTACTCTAGACTCTAGACCTGAAGCCAAAAATCGTAGTGTTATGGCTAAACGAATTCTTGCTGGCATTGCAGGTCTAAATTGGGTATCTGTTTTGGAAATAATTGGAGAAACTTTCTGAAGCAAATATTCAAAGTCCACTGTTGACATACGAGTAAATTTCTTAAATTCGCCACTGATTTCAGAATGTAATTCTGATAACTGCTTCTCCATAGAAAGTCTGAAAATTAATTATATATACCTAATAATGGCAGTTCTAATCATACTACGTCAATTCAAAAATTGAATACAATAGCAAACATACCTTGATCGGATTTGATGTATTTCAGTCATCCACCATCTTCTTTTTTCCAACGCTTTCTAATAACTCTCTTGTTTTGTACGTGTAAATAGCGATATGTTGCCACAGCAAACATAGTTATTGTGGCAACAGCTTCTACGTCCATTTCGCGGCGGGTTCGCGCATGAATTCACGGCACTAATGTGGAGCCGCCATTATGCTAGCGATCACGTGACAGTTGAGACAGATAAACAAATGTTATCAAGTTACACTTCCGGCCTCACATATACTGCTAGTTCGGGTACATCTTAACCACTATATGTACATTAAAACCTATTACCATAATATAATGGTAAAGCTATTAGATTCTTACTGATTTTGGGTTAGGCATAATTTTGTCACACCGGCGCCTCTGCTTCCGGTGTAATAAATCCTTAATGTTACATAATCCTGTATTATTAAATAATAATTGTATATAAATAATCATCAGAATAATTAAGATAAACAATGTTTAATATTATCTATTGAGTTTGTGAATTTAGTATTAAATTAGGTCAAATGTTTGTATAAATACCGGCGGTTAGAATATTTTGGGGTCATTCATATTCTAACCGTTGAAACGTGCATTCAAGATAATATAAGTGCTTTTCTATACAACTTGTGTCTTCATTGTCGCCGCCACCCTGACTATTCACCTTTTTACACAAATGAAATAAATTACTTCATCTTGTATATTTAATTATGTATGTTAAAATTAATAGAAACTGTTTATTAAAATGATAATTAATAATCTAAAACTCATTATTACATAATTATATTAGTATTAAAGATAATACTTTGTATTAAGATATAGGGACATCAAAAAGTCTCATAGTAATCAATTTTGTTTGGTATGTTTATTGATTGGTGGTGATAATTTATACTATTCATTAATATGTACAAACTACAGAGTAATTAAAATTGACTGATGACAATGTTACAAAATCAATAGGTACATAAAGTTACAAAGTTAATTCAATAAGAACCATTGATACATAATACCAATAGATTCAAATAAAACAACTTTCTTGTGAAAATTCAAGAAATAGAGTGGAAATTGCACCAGCTCACAATCTGGTACAAAATACACTTGGGTCCAACAAGTGAGATTCAAAAAATCTAGCAGCGTTTCATAATGCATATAGATTTTGTTAACCATGTTATTTAACCAAGCACTTTTCAGTACCTCGTCCTTTGGAGATATAAAATAGGTAAAATAAAATATAGTTATACCACATGTGGCAGTTTTACCAGCAACCAAATATGGGCTACGCCAGACAGAAGAATATAAACAATAAATACAAGGTCACGTTATTATCATTGCAAAAATATAATAATGAACTTGGTTGATCTAAATCCGTCCTAAAACATGATAGTACATGGTCTGTCATTCTAATTATATAAACAATGCGTAAAAAATAAACAATGCTCATTTTATGTATGTTTTCACGACAATAATCAAATGAACAGCTTCCCAATAAAATGTACGAACACCTCCAGCTTATCAGCTACGGCAGTTGACCATATTTTTTAAACACAATATAAAAGTAACATTATTTAGTTAACATCAAAATGTAATATTTTTACATATAACTTTAATGTTTTTGTATATAAATAATATCTAATTAAATAACTATTAATAAGGTTTGATCCTGAATACATTAAATGAAGAAAATTGTTAACCTCTTTTACATCAAAATTTCTTTTTAAAAGCCATTTAAGCTCAATGTCTCTGGACACGTGTTTTATCTATGCTATACGCAACCGATACGGTAAAAAACAAATGAGAAATTTGAAACATATTCTTCTTTCTAATAACACACAAATGTTACTATACATTTTTGTCAAGTAGCCTGTTTCTAACTGTTGTCTTTTAAATTTTAGACGACTTGTATACCATCGTATATATAATTTTATTTTGTAATATATATTTTGCCTCACAATGCCTGCAATTGACCTGGATGTTGTAATTGAGGAACTTGGGAGCTGTGGTAGATTTCAGGTGGAATTGTTCGTGTATTTGGCGATTCCAATCATGGTCAAGGCTTTGTATAATACTCAGTATATTTTTACTGCTGGAACAACTGAATATAGGTAAGGTAATTGCACATATAAATAGACAGACATTAAAATTATACTAGTATCTAGTACACTTAAATCTTTCTGCAAAGACGTACATACATATGTCTATGAATATGGGAACTACAAATAGCAGCATGTTGTGATTCAGATATACCTTTTGGATCATTTCCTCTTAATCCTTAATTCATGTACGCTTTATTATTTATTCACAACTAACCTGAGTGCCAACGGGACTCTATTACTATCCCTTCAGCGTTTCTCTTTGTTTATCCAATCTCTATAGGCCTCCATCTTTTGAACCGTTGCAGTATGTAGCTGGGTGTTTATTTAATTCTTTTCACGTACTATATGTTCGTGTAAATGAATACTTTATCATAAAAAATAATCAAGGAAACGTCGTTCCTTTCCTTCAAATTTATCATAGTCTGTTGCTTTTCATAAAAGCGTATTGTAGCCACTTAATTTTTGTTAATTTTGATTTCCCGCACTGATTGTTACACAAAAATTATGGACGATGTAAAACGTTATAAATTTTTGTGATATAAATCATTCATAATTTTTATGTGTTTTATATAGGTGCAGGGTGCCACAATGTGAAAGTGACCCAGAGCAATTTGAACCAGGACCGTGGGCAGAGTTTGCACTGCCGGGATGTATGGATCGAGACTGCTATCGGTATGTCGCCACAGGTACCACCTGTGAGCCATCCAGCTTTACAAAAGAGCTTGAACGGTGCTGGTCCTGGGTATATGAAAACCACGATACCATAGTGTATGACGTAAGTTAACATTTACCTATGTTCTATGTTATTTGAGAATTAGTTGATATTTACCCATTTGGGTAAAGCGCTATTTTTTTTGTTATTCTATGAATGTCCCACAGCCATGCAAGTTCTCGTGTCCTAGCAAGAATACTGTAGCAAAGTATCTATACCAAATCATAACCAGTATAAAACTGCTGATACTGAGTAAAAATGTGATAAGTACTTACTAATGATTTCGCTATTCAGGAAATTGTCTTAGCCTCAGATTGGTATTAGGACTGATTGACGGTACTAATCAGGGGCGTTAATCAGTCCTAATACGGATGATATGCGATCTTAACATAAATCTACGAGCTTTTAATTAAATTGCAATGTTTTTTATTTGGACATGTAAACTAAATTAGACTGAATTATAATTACCTCATGACTGATTTTACTTAAATTATGCATACGCCAGTAGTTCTGGTTACAAAAAAATATGCAATATCGTCAACAGCAAAGCGCGTTCTCGAATGACGCTTTAATTGAAATGAACAAGTTAAAAAACTTGTTAACTATAAAAGTAATAAATTATGTAATAGTAAAAATACCCTTTTAAACAAGCTCTCTAAAAAAAAGGAATTAAATATTTTGACGTAAATTAAATGCTATACTTTGCCCGCGGCTTCGCTCGTGTTGGTTAAATTAGATTAATAACAGTACTTTTTTCTAGATGAAAGGTGCGTGGCTATATTTTTTTCGGTTTCCCAAATAACGTACCTAAATTTTGATGATGATCGGTCGAGTAGTTTAAGCGTGAACAAACAAACAAATAAACTCACATTCGCATTTTTATTAGTTATTAGAATAAAAGTATGTTGGGATTTTTTACGTGTTATGAGATCCCAATTAGTATGGACGAAAGGCCCACATTTTTTTTAATTTGTGATATTAGCTAATAAGTTTTGTATTAAATGAACGTTACAAGAAACCACATTAATTGCGGCTGCCACGAGTGTTTTCAAAAACAAGGCTTCGTTTTTATTTAGATTTTTACTATTAATTTATTTTTGTACATAGACAGTTATTTCTCAAGGATGTAATTTACAACACGGGGAGAGTCACTTTTCAGTATTTTTAATCTATAACCTCACATTGCTGATGTCGTGACTAATAGACCGGCTGTTACAACATAAACATGATGGGATATAGATATTCGGGCATCTATTGTTGCAGTACGAACTAGCGTGTCAAGAATGGAAGCGTACACTAGTGGGAACAGTGCGTAGTTTTGCGTATTTCACAGCCTTACCTGCCATCGCTTACTTCTCGGACGTGTGAGTATACTCTTAATTTTAATTTCTTTTTAAGCAATATTATTTTGGTTCGGCCTATTGGTTTTACCTCAATATAATAGAGATACTTAAAGGTTAGAGTAGACGAATAGCTTGGAATGTAGGATGTTTCAATCAGTGGCAGATGACTTGGCGATACCGGTCTGTCTGATATAAAGTATGTCTTTAATTTATTAAAGAAAATTCTTTAGGAGATGCGACACATTGCTTTAATTACGGTTACACCAGGACCAACTGCAGTCTGCTCTTAAGCCAAGCCAACTGCAGGCTGCTTATGTGCCGTCCTTATGTGGGGACGTATAAAAGGCTTTGAGTCTGCAGTCTGCGGCTTGCAAAAACTTTAGCTTAGGCAGTTGGTTGCCAAATACACCTTACACATGTCCCTTACCACAAGGGGAGACGAGAAGGTTATTTCAGGCCTTTGCGAGACTTCGGGGTTACAGACTAAAATCACCTTGTTTTATATTTATAATATGTAGCAATAGTGATGCTAATACCCTTTTTTTTTAAGGTGGGGTCGTGGTCGTGTTTTGGTCTTTACAGTGATAGTACCAGCTTTTCTTGGAGTAGCGCGAGCGTTCGTGAACAATTACTATTTATATATTTTCATGGAGTACTTGGAAAACTTTACTGGATGTGGCACATATAGCGCCGCCTTTATATTAGGTATATTTTGATTAAACTTTAAACAGTTTCTTTATTAATAATAATAATAATAATAATCTTTATTGAACATAATATTTTTACAATCTATGTGAAGTCTCTGACTCTTGTGCTAGGTGACAAACCTGTGTTACAAGAGCCAGTGCCCTTTTCCATAATTAAAAGTTACATTAATCTTTTGTAATAAAGTTACTATTATGTTATTTTATGGCTTAAATGAGTTAACAGAAAAAGTAGGTATATAAAAATAAAAGGAATGCAAAATTGTTTCTAATGACCGTCTGTAAGTGTGTGTGGAAGTGTTTGTATGTGTGTATCGATGAATGGTTAGTGTGGTGTAAGTGAAAGATGTGTGGTTTAATGAGTGTGTGAGTGTGTGTGTATATCGATGAATAGTTGTTGTGTGGTGTAAGTGAAAGGAGTGTGGTTTAATGAATAAGCGAATCAATGTGCGAGCTAGTAGTAGGTAAGTAGGTAATCTTGTAATTAGTGGTGCAAAGGATTTTTATGTGATTGTGGTTATTATTTGTTCGGTTTCGTCATATTTTAAAGATAGCAGCCATTCTTTGACTTTACATTTGACCATGTGCCGCGTGAGTTTGTAAATTGAGATATTTTTATTAATTTTGTTGTAAATTTGAGTGCTCAGATATGAAAAGTGCCTACGTGCGAGAGCGGTGTGGCATATTTTTGTTGCACATACGGGATAGCCAGTTCTTCGGCTAGTAATGTTTGGATCTAGCGGTAGTGTGGAGTGTCGACGTAAGATGGTGCGGAGAATATATAGTTGCCTCACTGTCAAAACTTGTGCCTCGGAGTATAGCTGGGCGGTGGGGTAGGCTCGTTTTCGGAAATACATAATTTTGAGAACTGCACGTTGAGCTCGTTCCACTCCAAGCATCACTGTTTTTAGGGTCCCTCCCCATACCGGAATGCAGTATGTGATAATTGACTCACATAGGGAGCGATACACCAGTGATGCTGTTTCCAAGTCGGTTGAGTACCTAAGCTCCTTAAATACGTAGATAAGTTTCCGGATACGGGAACATAGATTATTTGTGTGCTCCCGCCAGTCCAGTCTCTCATCAATAAGAACACCCAAATATTTAATATTTGGGACCATAGCCAGAGGGAGACAGTGACACTGTGAGCGATCCTGACAAACGTGGGCTATAATAGATTTAGACTCTAGAGGTGGTTTGACGGAGTTTGTTGGTGTGAACTGAATAATTTTGGTTTTTGACAAGTTAAGTGTGAGTAGATTAGAAGATAACCAGTTCATCACCACTCGCATGGAAAGTTCGGTTGAGTATTTGGCCCTCGTCCAGTCTTTTTCATATATTAATAGGGCTGTGTCATCGGCATATGTGAAGATATTGCAATTGTTCAGAGGTAATTGACAGAGATCGTTTATATATATTTGAAATAGCGTGGGAGCTAAAACACTTCCTTGTGGTAAACCGTAGTTGATGTTTTCCACGTCACTAATGGTCGAATTAACCTTGACACACTGGCTACGTCCACTGAGGTAGTCTCTGTATATGTCCAGAGCCACACCACGTATGCCCATACGCTCCATCTTGTTAAGCAGTCTAGAAATCGAGACAGTGTCGAATGCCTTGGTTAGATCTAGGAATAAACCGTAGCATTTCAAACGATTGTCTAATTTATCGACCAGGGTGTTTACAAAGTCTGATACGGCATCCTCGGTGGAAATTCCTGAGCGGAATCCGAATTGATTATTTGCTATTAGTTTATTTTTACTTAAAAACATTGTCAGGTTGGTGTTTAAAATATGTTCCAAGATTTTAGATAACGCACTCAATACTGAGATTGGACGGTAGTTGGAAACATTATCTTTAATTCCACTCTTGTAAATCGGATGGACTATCGCGCGTTTGAAAGCTTTTGGAAAGATTCCCGAACTGATAGCACTATTACATATATGAGCAATTATAGGGGCCAGGGTGTTGGAAGATAATTTTAGTACCTTGTTTGGGATGTTGTCCCATCCGGTAGCACAATCACTTCGTAGCTTTGATATTATTGCTTGCACATTATCTGCATGTACTAAGGATATACCCAGTGAGTTACTTGGAGATAAATGAGAGACCGGACTTGTGGCCTCGGTAGATTGGTTAAATTTGGACGCTAGAGTCATTCCAATACTAGAAAAATATCTATTGACATCATTTAGTGAAGAGACTGGGTCGGTGGAAGATTTGAGTAAAGCATTAGGAGACTGTCTAGGTTGGTTGTTGTTTGTGATTGACTTGATTACATGCCATGTGGCCTTCGGATTGTTTTTAGCGCTTAACAGTTCAGCTTTATGATAGGCCCTTTTTAGTCTTTTTAGCAATGCATTGCAAAAGTTACGGTATCGCTTGTAAGTGGTTTTTAGAATGTCATTATTAGGTGACAGTTTAGCCTGACGATGCATTTTGTCACGGTTGCGAAGGCATCGTACTAATCCAGCCGTCATCCAAGGTTTACGAATAGTTTTGCGATTTGAGGTGCGAGTAGTTTTGGTGTGTCTCGTAATGACTGACTGTATGCCGACAATAAATAGATTTGTTGCCAGGTTAGGATCAGATAAATTGAGAACAGCGCTAAAATCGTAATTGTCTAATTCGTTTTTAATGGCTATGTAATCAAATCTTATTGTGTTGTGTTTAGGTGGACGTGTGGTATTTTTATTTAAGGCTAAGGATATTGCAATAGGTAGATGGTCCGTAATGTGTGTGTCTATTATGATAACACTAGCTGAAACCTTCGATCTCATCATGACATGATCCAGACAATTATTAATTCTCGTTGGCAGAGTGTAGGCGGGTAGTAACCCGAGCGTGGCTGTCAGGTTTAGATAGTCATTAGCGTGGCGATCTCTATGGCCTGTCTTAATATCAATGTTGAGATCCCCGATGAGCATTAAGTTATCATATGAATTGAGAGATGTAACGATGGTAATTATACTGGAGAAAAAATTTGTGGGGTTTGAGTATGATGGGGAGCGATATATTCCAATTATGGCTAAATTATTATGGCAGCAAACTAGGCAGTTGGCATCGGCGATATCAGGTTCCTGGATGGAACAATTCAATGTTGTTCTGGCATAGATTACGACACCATCATTTTTTATAGGATTATTTTTAGTAGTGTGAGAGGTATAATTGTCTAAAACAGGAATATTACCCGAAGTCTGAAGCCAGCATTCTGTAAGGATTATAAAATCGAAACTAAGTTTTGTCGAAGTTAACATTGTAACAAATTGGTCTAAGTTCCTTTTAATGCTCCTGATATTGATGTGAATAATGCGCAAATTGTTATCGTGTTGTCCTGTAAAAAACTGACATTGTTCCGGTTTACATGAGTATATGTCAGCAACTGAGATGTTATCCAGCTCATTAGATATTTCGTTAATATTCATCATTTTAAAGTGAAAGAATAATTCGATGCTGCTATAGTTGGGCCGAGGTTCATTTGAAATAGTGAGGCTGTATTTTGTAGAATACGTATAATATAGTGTGAGTAGTTGGTGTGGTGTGTATGGTAGTGTTCTGTGGTATGTGTAGTGTATAGTATTTCTGTATTTAGTATTGTGAGATTTTTTTTGCGGTTGTATGAGATTAGAATTATAGGATTACAAAAACGTGGTAAATAATCAAAGCCGATTGTTGTAACAGGATAAGTAGTAGTCTTATGGTATACCTTTTGCATTAATAGTCATTTTTCACGCCGTAGGGTGTCTAGGTCGGCTTCGTTTTTTATGATGACGTGTCGTTCTCCATCCGCTTTACGCAGCAAAACTTTACCGAATGAAGTCCAGCAGTATTTGTACTTATTTGTTTCAGCAAAGCAACGCGCAAGGTAGTAGGTGCGTTGAGCTTGTAGTGTAAGTTTCTCCGACACGTATACGGGTTTTCTGGGTCCCGGTAGTTTTAAATGAGTGGTGTTTAGTTTGTTGTCTTTGCTGGCTTTATTGAAGTCACGGACTTTCTTAAGGATATTCTCCTTTACAATAGCGCTTATAAAGTCAACGGTAATCGGGTGTGTGTTACTTTTTGTTTTTGTTCGAAAAACATCCTTAATTTCATTCTTAGTTATCGGACACCCAAGGACGTTAGCGGTCTCTGAGACGATTGAGAGTAGATCTGCCTTGCTTTCTTCCTGTTTTTGTGGCACGTTCCTGATTTCAATCTTTGATGAGTACAATTGTCGCTCCACATTATCCAACCTTTCTTCTAACTCGCGGATATAACGACGGTCATTGTTGCGTTCAGACTCCAAGTTTTTGAACTTTATTTTCATGTCATCGTATTCTTGAGAAATAAAGGTCAGGGAATCTTTTATCTCAGCATTTTGAGCCATAATTTCAGACAATGCCGACTGTAGAGCCGCTAGCTTGTTGTCAGTCTCAGTAGTGGATGCTGAGAGTAAAGTACGAATTTCATCCAGACGTGACATACAATCACAATCATCGCGTTTGCGTTTCAGACGCGTCGTAATATTAGTATCACCTCCCAATGTCGAAAGATCCGGCGATGACTCGGAGTGAGAAAATATCGGATTGACTGAAGATGAGCTGCTCTTCTTCTCCTCTAACAGAGGGGTGCTCGGTGGTGTTCTTTTCAGTGGCATTTTCTATTTTAAATTAAAAGAATAAAGCAATTACCTTGCGCCTTGTTGAATGCTAATATTATCTCCCAATATTGTATTTTATTCTCCTTTAATGCTCGAACCAGTCTTATCAATATCCGCTACCCGCTCTCGCTTATGTATTGTGGCCCAACAGTTGCTACGATGTGACGTACTAGTGGCGCGTAGATGTGTAGGTACGTCGCGTCGCAAGTAGCTCCTGCGCCGACCTTTGTCTCAGGTGTTGCTATCCTTTTTTAGCTTAGACTCCACGTATACTTCTGCGTTATGCGCGCCTAGTATGTTGCGAAAATTAATTTACTGATTTTTGTGCGAAATTTTAAAATAATTATATTTTATAAGAGAAGAAAAAAAAAAAATGTACGGAGGCACGTCTATACGCTTTCGCGATCCAGGGGGAAGTTTTTTAGTTTATTGCTACTGAACATGGCTTAAAATACAACGCCAAAAAAAGTGAGTACACACAGCGACACATCAACCTAGACTGTTTGGACTATGAACTTTTAGAAGTTGAACGCTGCGAATCGTGCGAGAGAGTGCGTTATATTTTGTCGCATTCACGCTGAACGGGACGCGGCGCTCTACCCTTATAATAAATGTATCATATCCTATATGTATATTATTTACTGAGCAAGTTTAGCTCGGCGCGAATATTGTATTTCACAAGTTTGGTTATCGATTTGCGCTAGCGTCGTTAGTACGTCCATTACCTATTATCCACGCCTGAGATCGCGGATTCGATTCCCGAACAAGTCAAACATTTGTGTGCATTGGACATGGATGATTGGCTTGATCTGGGTGTTTCTATGTATAATTTATTTCTTTCTTTCTCACACTGCGAAGAGGCGCGTGCCCAGCAGTGGGACAGTTTAATACAGGGCTGATATTATTATTATTATTTATTTATTTCTAACTATTAATCTATAATTACAGGTTCTTAACCTAATGCGATAGGACAGTAACATAACTAATATCTAACATTTAAAAACAGTAATATAATAAAATATCTTAAATCTATTGACAATAACTTAATATCGAGTACGTAGCCTTTGTGAATGCGCTAAATGAATATGAAAACAGATTGATACGATCTGATACTGTATTAAGCGCACGCACCGCCCGCGTCAATGCGCGGCGCGTGCTGTAAAAGATTAGTGCGAACGCTCGGCACCACTATAGTGTGTTTCAAATACGAAGTCCCTTTTGACACTTACGTAACTCTGCATATTTCATATAAATTGCTAAAATAAACAATGATTACTTATGGTACTAAAGACTATTTAAAAATAATTAGAATCTTTAAAAAAACATTATGTAATCGTTTCACAAACATAATCAACTAATAATTTCTATTGATATTAGAAATAATTTAAACATCAAAATAAAATAACATTTTACTACAATACCATGGTTACGCGCTAGGGATTTTATTTTTCTTTCAGTCACTGTGACGTGACAATATGAATCGGATAAAATCGAACTAATTCGAGGTAAAAACAATTGTCCGAGAAATACTTCTGTAAATTTGTACAAGTGGAGGTCAAAAAGTTCGCGGAATGGCGGGCTGGCGAGGGTGAGTTTACTCATCCATGTAGGCGCTAATTGAGTGACTCATTGTTAGTATATATACTGAATTTCAGCCTAATCGGGTCAGTAGCTTTTGAGTTTTCAACGAGTAAGCAAGTCAATCAAGAAGAAACTAGCCACTATGGAGAAAATTGAATATCGCGCCGTCCGCGTCATTAAGTTTCTCACCAAACAAGGTAAGACGCCTCAAACCATTTTTCAAGAAATGTCTGCTGTTTATGGGGACTCTGCTCCTGGGAAAACCATGATTTATAAATGGCAAGCCCTTTTCAAATAAGGCAGGGACTCTATTGAAGACGAAGCCCGACTTGGACGGCCGATTGAGGCTACTACGCCAGAAATAATCGAAAAAGTTTAAAAACTTGTATTGGAAGATGCCCGGCTAAAGAAGAAAACAGCTTGCAGCATTAGTTGAAGTATCAGAAACAACCATTTTAAACATCCTACATCAACAACTTGGCATGACTAAAGTATGTGCAAGATGGGTTCCGAAAATGCTTTCTGCGCATAAAAAACGCGAGCGCGTCGAAAGTTGTCGCGAGTTTTTGGACCGCTGTGGAGAACAAAGGGAGGAAGTTATGGCCCGAATTGTAACAGGCGATGAAACTTGGATTCACCATTATGAACCCGAGTCAAATCAAGAGTCGATGCAGTGGCATAAAAAAGGCACACCCCCTCCTAAGAAGTATAAGGTGTCTCAATCGGCCCGAAAAGATCATGGCGACGATCTTTTGGGACACAGAAGGTATCCTTTTGATTGATTATAAGAAACGTGGTGTTTCCATAACGAGAGAATACTACGCTTCTTTACTAGATCAATTAAAAGAAGCTATTAAAGAAAAAAGGCGAGGAAAGCTTACAAAAGGCGTGCTCCTTTGGCACGATAATGCGTCCACACATGCGTGCACACAAGCCATGTTGCGACGGCTGCCATTCACCGGTGCGGTTTTGAAAAACTGCGCCACCTACCCTACAGCCCAGACCTGGCCTCAAGCGATTATTTTTTGTTTCCAAAAATTAAGAACAAACTGCTTGAAAAAAATTTTGCGACGATGATGAAGTGAAGTCGGCAATTTCGGCCTATTTTGATGTCCAAGACAAATCTCTTTTTTTCGACGGTATTTATAATTTATTTGACAGAGCTAATAATTGTATTAGGGTTAAGGGAAAATACATTAAAAGTAAAAATAGTTTGATGTTTCATTTCATTAGCCTTCCCTGTCATTCCGCGAACTTTTTGACCTCCCTTCGTATTTGGTATTAATTGTTATTACATTGCAATGTACCTGAAGTCCCATTCTGCAAACCCTTAATATATTTTCTTTATTAAAAATGGATTTGAAGATGCGATTTTGGACGTATGGTTTAAATACCTATCCCATAGTTTTTCAAGAGTAGTCATCTTGAAAATCAAAGTCACATTTATTTTACCATTATACTAAGATTGGAGCAAGTATTTGATACTAGGAATTAGTCAAGGATAAGTCCAGATGTTCTTTACAGTTAAGTACGTTATGTATATCTTTGATGTAACTATTCTTTCGATATGTCAAACTTAAATGGACTTCTGTTTTTTTTCTGTTTCTATAATTTTTGTTTCGATTCTAATTCTCTAATTCATTTTGTTTGGAAAGTTAATCGGTAATCGATTTCGTGATGTGTCGATTAAAACGGTCTCTTCACTATCGCTGTTCAGCTATCATCTGTCAAACGGGACTTCGTATTTGAAACTCACTATAGCAACGCCGACCGCTGCCATCGCCCTCTATACTCATCTAAGACAGAAAACCTGTAATATACAGGCTGATTAGTCAAAGACTGGACATATTGAAGGTGAGTATTCAGTAGGTACTCGATTCTGGAACCGAATATCTAAAGAAAATAGGTATTTAAAATTCGATCTAGTTATCCAATAAAAACTGAATGTGCACTCTTGCGCATATATCAAAGCTAAACAAAAACCACCCCCGCCCGTCCTTTTCTTATCAAAGGTCATTAGCCTCGGTAGCGCGGCGCGCACAGTTGTGTGCGACCCTACAGGTTAGACAATTTTCTTTTTTTTTTTTATACGTTACTTCTGTCCAGGGATGTTGCGGATGCAGATATTTTAACATCCGCGGATGTGGATGCGTATACTGATATTTGAAGGTTCACATCCGCAAATGGAGATGCAGATGTGGCTGTCCAAATCGATGCGGAAGTTCCACATTTGCGGATGCGGATGTTGATGAAAAAATTGTGCATCTTACTTAATAAAAAGTATCTAATAACACCTCTGCAGGTTTAAGCTTGTTTTGCAAGGGTTCATAAATGTAGCTATACCGTTTTTTTGTGTTTCTTGATTCTCATCTTCACTTGAGGAGTCATCGTGCCATTCATCGGCCCACCAATTTTCTTTCTTGTCGCAACCTGCACTGTATCTGGATTCGCATTAACATCCGCGTTGATTATTGCGGATGCGGATGCAGATGTCCAAAACGATGCGGAAGCTCCGCAATTACGGATGCGGATGGGAAAATTCACAACATCCCTGCTTCTGACCATAAACTATCATGTCCAATGTACAATGTATAACTAGACACACTGTATATGCGAATACCTAAGAAAAGTAGATTGATAGTCCACGCTGACAATAATTGTAAAGCGCATAACTTTTTTATTATTGCCCAATTTTAATTTAATTAAATTTAATAATTGTCTCTTTATTGATTTAATTTTTCTATAATCTTAATTGGAATTTATATAAAATATTTATTTTGAATTTTAATGTATTATTGTATTTTAAGTATTTTTCTTTTATAATATTTTCTTTTCTTTACCAACTGCCCGTTAATTATAAATTATTTACTTCAAATGCTGCGCTCTACCATAATCGGATTTCAAATTAACATGTAAATTATCTATATATCACTATTATTATTCGTATTTGTAATTTGTTAAGTGTGTTGTATTTGATGTTTAGTTGTGCCTATTTAATAAATAAATGTATTTACAAGGGAAAAGTATAGTTATTATATTTATTATTATTACTACTGCAAATGTTATATAGCGAATAAAAAAAAGAAAATACAGCGCAACTATTGTGTAGAGAATATTAATAAATTTAAGACATGTAAAGCCTATCGTTTAATAAAATATATCATACGAGTAATCCAAACGTTGCCTATAATGAGTTTATGGATACTTTTAAGTTATTCTATAATTCATGCTTTCCCTATAAAATCACTACAATTAAGTCTACAAAAAAAGCTAAATGGATATCAAGGGGTATAAAAACATGTAGTAAAAATAAACGAAATCTGTTATGGAAATGTAGATTACAGCCTAATGAAACAAATAAACTAAATTATAAAGTGTATGCACGAAGGTATAAGAATATAATTAGGTTAACGCAACGTTCTCAAAATATTCATAACATCAAAACCTCTAAAAATGTATCAAAGACCACCTGGCAAATAATAAATGTCTAGATTGAATTTGCCTCCGAATACAATTCCTAGAATAAGATTGAATGACAATAGCATTATCACTAGCCCCCAAAAGATTGCTTGCGCTTTTAATGACTATTTTGTAGATAAAGTTGTACCAATACCTAATCATGGCATGAACGTCACAAAATATATAGAAACGATACAAAGTTCCATGTTTTTGTTTCCCAGTATCCCAAGTGACATTGAAACGATTATATTATCTTCAAAGAATACAAATAGTATGGGATATGATGAAATATCAACTAAAATAATTAAAGCCACTAGTTCACTTATTGCGGGGCATATTAGCCATATAATAAATTTAAGTATTTGTTCAGGTATATATCCTGATGCATTAAAAATATCTACGGTAAAGCCTCTATTCAAAAAAGAAAACACAGAGATTATGGAATTTTACAGACCTATTACGCTATTACCGGTAATCTCAAAAATCTTTGAAAATATATACATAAGCAACTCTACAATTATTTTGAGAAACATAACATTCTAGCAGCTCAACAAAAGGTTTCAGACCAAACTTAAGTATTAATAGAGCGGTATATGGTTTTTTGGAAGTAATTATGTCAAAAGTTGACAAAAGAGTTCCTATCTGTGCTATAATGTGTGACATGACCCAAGCTTTTGATTATGTTGAACATAAAACTTTACTTTTAAAGCTTGAAAGTTATGGTGTACGAGGTAATGTTCTCAACCTCATAGAATCTTATTTAACTGATCGAAAACAATATGTTGAACTCAAATATGTTAGCAATAGCAGTAAAAAAGAAGAAACATACGTCTCTCATATGCGAACAGTGAAATACGGTGTGGGACAGGGTAGTGTTTTAGCCCCTTTGTTGTTTATAATATATATCAACGATTTACCTAAAATAACACATCACCCCATCTTATTGTTTGCAGATGACAGTTCAGTTGCTATAGAGTGCAAAAATATAAATGATTATGAAATTGACATAAACAATACATTAGTAAACATTATAAAATGGCTAGATAATAATAATTTAAAAATAAATTTAAATAAAACTAATTTAATTCAATTTTTCCAAAGACGACATTTCACTAATTTAAATATCAAATATAATAATATAAAAATTAATAAAGTTATATCACAAAATTTCTAGGGCTCCAAATAGATCATAAACTTAAGTGGAAAGCGCATATAGAATCACTATGTAAAAAAGTTAGCAGCTCAGCATATGCTCTATTTAAACTTGCTCCTATACTAAATTATGAAGCTTTGCTCACGGCCTACCATGAAACAACTTTGTCATATCTAAGATATGGTATAATATTTTGGGGAAACTCAACCGATATAGATATGGTATTTAAGACGCAAAAAAGCTGTATAAGAGCAATCTTTAAATTACAAACATGGGTAAGTTGTGTACCATTCTTTAAAAAGTATAATCTGTAAACCCTTCCCTCTCTCTATATTTTTGAAATTGCAGTCTTTGTAAAATCAAATCCTGAACAATTTCCTACTTTGGCGGATACTGTTACCCGCAATAGGAGACAAATAACCGAGAATAGGCTGCGACTGCGCAAGTCAAACACAGCTCTACTCCATAAGAGTATATATAGTATGGCACCTGCAATCTATAATAGATTACCAAATGAGTTAAAAGATCTAAACATTAATCTATTTAAAAACATATGCATAAGTATTTGGTGAATAAATGTTATTATAAAATCAATGAATTCCTGGAGGGAAATTAATTATGTAGTATTAACTATGGTACAATGTTATTTTATTTTGACATCATATTATTTTAGATTTATATACCTGCTTGACATAACTATCAAAATATAACATTGACTATTATTATTATTGACATATTATATTCTGACATTGAAAATACCTACTATTAAAAATAATGATTATGTTAGATTATTAATATTGAGACATTGTTATTATTGTATTGTATAAAGAATTTTAATATCACATGCCTAATGGGTAGAATAAGGAGGACTGTATTAATATAAAGCAAACTTTTTGTATAACACCTTTATAAACCTTTATCCAGCATAATAAATAAATTTGAATTTGAATTTATACAAGATTAAAAAGTCTCTAAAAGAGTAATAATAATAAGATTTATAATTTATTTGAAATTAATAAAAATGTTGAAGCATTAAGTTAAATAAGTAAGCGATAAAAATTTATTTCATTATTTTCTTCCATAACTATGCACTGGAAAATATGATAATAAGTAAATTTAACACATTCATTAAATTAAAAAACTGTAGTCATTTTGATATACGTTTTGATTTACCTACTATTTAAGTTGCCGATCTTTAGTGTCAAACTGCACAAAGTAAATAACTAGGTTACTTAAAAAAATTAGTTCAACTTGTAATTTTGTAATAATGCATCTGTCCTTGCTATAAAAATAAATTTATTCATTTTAAAGCACTTATGCTACCGCTCTTGTGGTGATAATTGTGGCGCCTTAATAAATAAATAAATATTTAAATCGCACTTTTACGTCGTCACAGTATCGTCGGGCAAACTGTGCGTTCGCCCAACGATACAGCTTTGTTTGACTAACGGCCGGCGAAAAACACAAATAGCAATAAAACGTACGTCAGTGTTTGTAAGCACAATGTCACCGCATGCGCTAGTGCACCGTGATTCGTCGACACCACAATTCACTGCCTCTCCGATAATTCTCTATTTTGTATGTAGCGTAATTATGCGTATATAGGGTGTCTAACTTGATGTGTAGCCGTGTGTACATGGTCTTCGAGGCCGGTAGTAAAAATCCAGTGAATATTCCACATATTAAACTAAACAGAAAGCCAATTACAAGGGTGCAGCAGTTTAAATACTTTGGTCATCTGGTAACTGCCGACCTCAAAGATGGTGTAGATATTGAGCGTGAGCTTAGCAATTTGAGCATATTAATAATGCTTTCCGGGTGATGTTGAGGCTGCCTCATTTCTGTAGCGCATCAGGTATGTTCTTTGAAAATAGAAAGGACTGGTTTTAAACCACCATCTGTTAAAGATGCGCATCCTTGCTCTGCAGAGTGCGGGATAATCCTAATCGCGTCTTGGCAATGATTGCTGATAGGCTTGATTACATGAATCATTGCTCCCGGATTCATGTAGAGAGAGACTAGCATCAAATGTAATGTTTAATGTTTTTTAGTTTTAAGTATACTAACATTAGTTTATAAGAATCCATGTACGTAAATTTTTGTATAAGTTTACGATACCTGAATAAACAAACAAATTATTATTATTATTATTTATATTAACGATCGAACGAACGAAAAATATCATGACGAGTAGGCCTCGTGCTAGCGATAATATACACTCACAGGATGTAAATGCTACGTTATGGGAATCGGATGTCCGTTGTTATATAAGTATTAAATATTTACTGTTAGCCAACCAAATAAAAGAAAATAAAATTCAATACAGGGTGTCGATTTAATCACGTTACTTACTTCAATATAATGTAGTACGAGTTTAAATAATAAATATAATATTATATTTATAATGGTAATTGTATATTACTTGTGCCCCTTAACCGCACACGGGCTACCTAATGATCAGCGAGTCGTCGCCCGCTTACTATTTGAATTGACTATGTAAATTAAGATTATTATTTTGTACTGATATCGGTAATACATGATGATCCGATTCACTTCTTTCAATTTTGCAGGACTAAATCGGCACCTTTCATATCCAGAGTAGCTATTATTACTATTATAGTTTATTTATTTATTTTTGTGACAATGTCAAACACATTTGAGAGTTATGGGTTGATTACAACACCTAACGAGTACAGTGGCGAGTCAGTGTCCTCGGCCGAGTGCTCGGTTGGTATAAACACTTTAGTGCTCGGCCGAGCAGAGAGGCGAAAAAATCACTAGAATCCCAATCTGTTTACCCACCTCACCGCTTCATTCTTCTGCCCCCGCAGCGACTCGATATCCCGCTCGGCACGCATGAACACGCACTCGCTTGTCACTCGGCCACTTGCCATTCGTTCGTTCGACACCAAGCAGTGTGCGTGTTTATGTTTTTGTTTTCAAATTATCCTAATCTCAATTAAAATGTCCGCTTATAACAAATGGAGCTTGGAAACGACAATAAAATTTATTTAGTGTTACAAAATACATGAATGTTTGTGGAATTTTTCATCACCCGATTACAAAAAAAAAAAAACCATTCATGATTTATCGACGATGCACGATAAAATAAACGCTAAAGAAGAAGAAGAAGAAGAAGAAACGCCATTCGACGTATTGGGTAAAAGTATTGCAAAGCAATTAAAAAAATGTCAATTGAAAATGCGTTAAGGGCACAACAGAAAATTCAATGCATTTTAACCGAAATTGGGATAACAGATTATAAGGAGAGATCAGCTTCATCAATCTCTACCTACAGTTACGAGTCAGTTGCGACTCCAGCATCTACTTATTCAAGTTACGATGAAAGACAGACAGCCGACAACATATGAAGTTGGTACTGAAGATAGTAATGCTGTTTATTCTTATATTATCAACACAAATTATTGCCACGAATGATCTCATTTACTCAGCTATGCAGGCCGCTTCTGTTAGTAGTAATACGTCAGTTGTGTAGTGTTGCTTTCTATAATGTAAGCCGTAGGGATGAAATGTATCTCCTAATAAGAATAGGTACCTAGTATCGTGTAGTAGCCTGCCGTTTCATACAACGGGTCGAAGTCGTGATGGCATGTGAAAGTGAACAACCCGGCCCCGCCGTCTCTGGTTATGTTGAAGAACAACGTGGCAGGCTTAGACGGCATGACCGGGATGTCACTATCTATCCACGGTTGAAGTTTAAGAGCGCCCGTAGGAATCTCAACTCTGACTTGTTTTGGTTGGCCGGTTAGAGAGAGGCCGCTAGAGCTATGTGCTTGGGGGTGGAAGTGTCATTTTCTAGGGCATAACTACGGGGAAACCTGATCCTGGTCTCCGTTTTTACGAGACCCTTGATGGTGAAACCGGCGCCGCACCGCTCGACACCCCTAACCGCTCACACCCCTAACCGCTCACACCGGTGTTGGCCCCCTCTGCTTTTAAGGCCTGTATGTCTATGGCGATTATTCAGGAGACCCATCTAGTGAGTCGGCGAGTGACCGTCTGCCATTCCTACTTTGTACTGAAACAGTATACTAGGCAGACGCCGTTTTTTAATTTTACCAAACCATTAAACACTCAACCCCATGGACCAGAATAATTAGATTCCATATGTAGCAATAGTCTCTGCTGCACCTGCCGCGGCTAGTGTCTCGGTAAGTGTCCCATTTCACTCTAAACTAAAACTCTCGAAGGGCCTCTGCATGTTGGACCCATGTCCCTGTGTATGCCTCCCAAAGGGCCGAGTATTTTCCTAACGTATTAAGGAAATACCCATGAAAGAGAAACAAATAATAAATAATAGGTAATAATCGGATATTAACACGATAATGCATAATTTACCTTTTAAAGCTTGACGTTTCGACCAGGTAACACCGGCCGTGGTCACAAGCTGATTGGTACGGCGATGTCATGTCTCCGTTTCTGAGGCAGAAGAATCTTGAGCCACCCTCACTTTTCGTATGTTTTTATTTGTCCATGTACCGTCACACACTACACTCACGGTATGCCTATTACGAATGCTAGACGGCGTGTCCGTATTCTGCGTTTACCCGACTGACCAGCAAAAAGCGAAGTTGCGTATTATTATTTACGGGATTCTACGTCACGGATAATTTAAAGTCATCTTCCTTATTAGATTTTCTATGTCTTTTTTATTTCAATAGCTTCTCGCACCACTCTTGAATAAAAGTCACGGTCGGTGGAGAGGACTCCCGGACGTTGAATTTCTATCTAATGATGTTCTGCAATTGCTGATTTGCTAGTCTGCCGGTTCTTCATAGCGGCGATGAATAGTTACTACTTTGGCCCCCGGTGTATAGATAGCGTTTATCGAATATTTCTTTAACACCGTTCCGTAAGTAATAACCGTTCCGTAGTAATTTCTTTCACATAGGTCATATAGGCACTTGCTCTTTTAGTCAGCAGCCTCTGTCGTCTATTCATTATATATCCGTTATCCACGGCCGGTGAATCCTGGTCGTAACGTGAAGCATTAAAAGGTAATAATATATATACATGGAATGCGAAAGTTTGAAAAGAAGAATTACCAATCATTTGATTAGCTGGTAAACTTAGTCAATATCGTTATATCGTTACGTTTGTTACTATTGTAAGTCTTTGACTTAACATTAATTCATAACGACAAATAATATCAGCGTCATTCTGGTAGTTATTGTTAAATACTCTTTTATGTTTTAATTACAGGTGTCGAAACGGTGAGTATTAGTAATCGCGTGATTGCTGGTAACTTACTTGGTGCACTATCTGCTGTAGGACAGAGCAATTTGGGAGTTATCGCATATTTTTATCCCTATTGGAGGACCTTAACTATTATATTGTACGCACCTTCCTTTTTTTTCTTGTCCTATATTTGCTTATACAGAGAGAGTCTCCGATGGTTGATAGCCACGGGACAAAGTGCAAAAGCAGCTAAAATTATATTAAGAGCTGCAAAAGTAAATAAAAAGAAACTCTCACTTAAGACGATGGCTTCGCTGGTAGAAGACCCAAAAGTAGAAGTTAAGCCGAAAGACGCGGCAGATAAATCAAAAACGATTACCGGAGCACCGCAAAAAAAGCCCTCTATATGGATGAAGGTTATGAAGTCGAAGACAATGATGTTTCGTCTTGCAATATGCTCTTATGCGTGGGTGACCATGAATCTAGTGTACTACGGGCTCTCGATAAACTCCGTGTCTTTAGCTGGCAACCGCTATGTAAACTTTGGAATATCATCACTAGTTGAGATTCCAGGGAACATGCTCAGCGCGTTTTCACTGGACCGCTTCGGCAGAAAGAGCTCCATTTGTGTCGCAGAGTTTTTATGTGGAATCTCACTAGTTTCGACAGGGTTGATAAGTTATGGTAAGTATTTTTGCGGTTGCAATTACTTATAGAACTTAGCCAGATGATTTCAATTTTCCAGATCGTTGATCAATCAAATCTGATTAATCAACGGTTCACAACAAAAAAAAAGTAATAACTAAAATAACTGCGCTGTTAGCTACAGTACCTGCTAATTGTTTATCTCTCTTACGCTAATAGTGACGACTGTACCTTGTAATACCGGTTGATGTTAAGACGCCTTATAGATAGACCTAGAAAACGGATGAGCAAACATCACTATTAAGTTAACTTTTAAAGTCTTCAAATCCTTGTTTTTTATGTGTT
The DNA here is from genome assembly GCA_930367265.1 of Catocala fraxini. Classification (NCBI taxonomy): domain Eukaryota; kingdom Metazoa; phylum Arthropoda; class Insecta; order Lepidoptera; family Erebidae; genus Catocala; species Catocala fraxini. The sequence continues at coordinate 9,326,515 of OV884037.1, forward strand.
AGGAATATGATATTTGTATAATTTAACGTTCATCGTCTGAATCAGTGATTTCCAAACCACTTACTATGTGGGGAAATCTCTAGCATTCGTTATACTTGATTTTCAAGTTAGATGTATTGTTAACAGGTCTAACAAACACAGCAATGACAATGTTCGGTAAACTTTGGATCAGCATGATCTCCTGTTCTACTTACATTTACACGATTGAGCTGTTCCCTACAGAAGCACGCCACTCGCTTTTGAGCGCGTGCTCTATGATGGGACGCATCGGCGCCATGCTTGCGCCGCAAACACCATTATTGGTTCGTATGTCATTACAAAGCATATACAGATATATTGTGTGGTCAGAAAACATTAATGATCATAGAAAAGTTAGGTTATAGAAAGGATTATTAAGTAATATTTAGTATCATATGCAAAGGCTATTTTGTTAATTATAATACATATGTTCATTTATTTTCATGTTAAATGTAAAAGAAAAATTACCTCTGAAGTTCGCTAAACGAAAATCAAACGTGACTTAAAACGATGTCTTAAATTGGGTAGTGAACATCGAAGCTCCAACTGATGATCCTAAATCAATCAAATCAAAAATCAAAAATGTTTTATTTCATTATTACACGTTGTACATTATACAGTTGGTGGCGTCTCCTTTTAAGCATATAGATGCCTGTGCCAGGAGGCGCCGCTCATCTTACAATTTTAATGTAACATGTTACTTAACAAAAGTGTTTGAATTTATTTAATTTATTTTATCTTTATTTCTATTTATATATATATATATATATTTTTTTTTTAATAGTCTGTTGTTGTGTATGTGTATATGTGTGCGTGTGTGTGTGTGTATGTCTGTATGTATGTATGTATGTGTGTGTGTATGTGTATGTGTGTGCGTGTATGTGTATGAGAGTGTGTGGTTTTTTTATACGGTTGAGGTTTACCTTATATTTAACAGAAGATTCTCTACTTCGTCATAGCATAGCTTGTTTATCCACTTAATCAGCAGCGATTTGCATTCTTTAAACGGTTTAGTATGTATATCTATTTGTTTATTTATTTTATTATATAAGAAAGACGAGCGTTTGTCGTACTGAATATTTGCAAATTCTGTTTTTACAAAAGGGGTGGAAGCAATATTGTGTTTCCTTCTTCTAGTTAATACATTGGGATCTAAGGGTAGGATCTTATATTTTTTAAGTATTATATGAAGAATATACAATTTTCGGACTGATAATAAATTACTCGTTTGGTATAGCTCATAGGTGGGAAAGGTCCATTTTTTGAAGTACATTACTTTTATTAATGTCCGTTGCGCTCTTTCAACATCAAGGAAACGTGTCTAAAAAAGTGCTATAAAATGATGTTCTGATTATTTTTTATAGCTTAAATCGAGCAAAAACATGCCAAATATTATTTTTGGTATACTGGCAGTGCTAACCGGGTTGCTTTTGCTACTGATGCCAGAAACCTTAAAAATGAAATTACCCGACACCGTCGAAGAAGCAGAGAACTTAAACATTATGCCGAGGACCCTGAAGAACACCGACGCACTTAGCGGCAACAGCGCAACCCCAACAGATAAAAAGTGATCTGTAGAAGTTAATTTAAAAAATATATTGCTGTTTAGTTGTTTCACTCAATGATGTTTTATTTTAGTATTAGCTTATGGAGGCTTTGCTCGTGTAAATATCTTGGGAGCACATATTGGGATATAACGTTTTTCACCTTGCGGCGTATTCAATGAGGCCCCTGCGTCGCCACATAAACCGGGACCATTGTGGCGATTGAGTGAGTCTCTGTGCGATGGACTGCTAGGTTAGGAGACAATGACGCCAGTCACTGTTAGTTATACCGTATGCCAAGCTCAGCCTACTGGCAAAGACTCCTCTAACCTGATCTATTAAGGTATCTATTTAAAGAAGATCACTGCTGAAATGATATATTTATGTTTAATTTTGGTGAATGTATCAATGTCAATGGTCGTGTTATATGTTATTGCTATTGGGAGTTCAAATATCAATCATTTTAAGTTTACTTTTAACATATTTTTGTGTTAGTATTCTGTTCCTATATAAGTTAAGTTATTATAAACAGTTTTGTGATTTTAAATTATAGTTTAGAGTTTTGTAGAAGTATTTTATATATTGTACTTAAGATTAAATGATGTAAGATATAGCGCTATCGTATTGGGTATATCTGAAATGTTAATGTAAGAATACATAAATATAGGATAGATAATAATATCGCTACCTCTCCGGATATCCTCTCATTGGTTTTACGTTGCAAAATAACTTATTTCCATTTAATGGTGTCAAGAATAATGCTGATCGTTTCTTAGATTTAGTTCCCCAGAATGTGCCAAAGACATAATTATATTAGTAGACGTTTGTGTTCTTTAAGGAACTAACAAAATATGTTTTCTCAGTTATCAGACAGTTTTGATGGTTCTTACACCTTGTCAGACACATTCAAAGGCAGAATTCCAATATATTCTATGTTTTTTGTTCTACTAATAGAACAAATTAGATATTATTTTGTACAATGTTCTACTGAAAATTTGAATAGAACAAAATTGAATTTTAATTCCTTATTGTTCTATCAATTGTATTAACATAAAGAACTGGAAATTTCACTCCATAATGTTCTACTGTCTATCAGTAGAACTAACTGGAACTTAATTAGGTGTGTCGGTTATTGATGTCGGGTATAGCCGTAAAAGTATTCTATGCTATTTTATCAAAATTGGTTGTGGTATAGGCGTAAGAAGCTAACAGTCAGACAGGTAGAATTACTTACGCATTTACACATATAGTGCGGGTATCTGATGACCAGTGAGAAAAACAGGTGCAAGCAACTTTTGACCTTTCTATCAAATTCCATGCATGCCTTTTTTTAATACATATGCGATGACTATAAGAAAAACAGACTGGGAAAAATATATATATTTTGAATTTTCGCTTTTGTATACACAGATATACGTTGGTATTTATTCGTAAAATTTAACTTGCCATAATTTCTAAATAAAGATTTACTGATATATGAAGCAGTTGCAATTGTTTCCATTATTATATTAGCGTTGTTAATGATATTCGTTAACCTTTTCTTAATAATTTGACCATTTTCAACTTTGAACTTTGATTGCAAATGTTTTTGTATCTAAATGCAATGTTTGTAATAATTAAACTAAATTAATGTTCTTTTTACATTTTTTGACTGACTGTTTGTCGTCTTATGCCTGTAATCAAAAATGCACTACGTATATATAAAATTTACATCTTTGAGCCAATCATTGTCCATGTATTTTACAAAACGTTCTAAAATCTTTTTATAGTCATCTGTTAACAAAGATACTCTGCACTTTATATATTATGTCCGTGCCTCAGTAACATTTGATTTTGGAACCAGTACATACCATACCAGAACACTGCATAATTTAACAATTCATTTCGCCCACTTATTTTTAGGTATTTCAAATCCTTTCGCCTTTCGCCATATTTATCGATTAAAATGAAAGTAACAACCGTTGGTTATTATATCTGGAAACAAGCTAACGATTGCATTCCTCGAGGTTTCTCAAAGTCGAAAGTAAATGTTTTGGGGCACCAAGAATTTACTTGAGCTTTTATCATCTCAAATAAAATTATATAAGATTTCTTCGACATATCAGAAACAGGTGCATAAAAATGGTTTTGGACAGGACTTGAATGTCCCATCACCGAAAAAGTGTGTAAGTGAAGCGACGCGTTGTTTCATTTCTTCTGAACAAAATACAATTATTCTCACTTCTCTGCAGTTATAATCTCCTATTAAAATGAAGAATATCGTGGTGATATAACAACTTCTGATGGATTTACAAAACAGAACTTTGGAATTTCAGCACCTTTTTTCTTGTATTATATAATGTACTTTTGATAGAACTAAAATTTGGAACTATTTACATATTCAATTCTAATTTTTCAATTTTTGATAGACTGTACAAATTCTTCATAAAATTTAGGAATAGTTTGGGTAAAATCAGAATTCAATAGCTTTTGCTTGCATTCTTCTAGTTTTTCAGTCACAACATCTTTTGCGTGGTCAGGTTAATAGTTATTGTGTTTTATGGATTTCAAAATAAAACCCTGCAGATAAAAAATATGCTATAAGCGAAGCGAAAATAGTCTATGGCTATAAGAAATGATGAATGATATTGAATATATAACTATGTACAGGTCTCCCAAAGTGATAATGCGCATAGAAATCTTCGTCACTGTTCGGCAACAGTCGTATTCCCCGAGCGTCGGAAGACGATATGTATATAGAGTGGTTAAGTGCATTTTCTTCAAATCAAATAATCAGGTGGTGCTTCTGGCTGTTGGTCTGTCCGATCATAAGACAGGGCTTCGGGAACGCGCGCCTGGTTCCCCGAGCTACTGTAGTTACTAGCCAATATCCCTCCGGTGACTACAGTATTCCCGCCTATAGACCCTACTTTCCTGTCATACGTCCCGTCAATTTACCCCATATCTCCTATCCCCTTCTCTTTATCCTTCTTTAACGAGAACATTCCCAAGGAGGGTTGGCGTCAGGCAGGCGGCCGGCTGGTAAAAAATACATGCCACAACAATTGCAGTATGGTCAATGTTGTAAATGAGTGCGATAGGATTAGGGCGTTCCCCGCAGGCGACGCGCAGGGGCAGCACCCGGCACCTGCGAGAAGTATGCAAGGGATGTTGCACTACTCCGGGCGAGTGCAACGTAAGAAGCGAGCCTGTGAAGTAAGGTTGAGGTATGCAAGTTGGAATGTAGGTACGATGTCTGGAAGAGCTAGAGAGTTAGCAGATGTTTTAAGAAGAAGACGCATAAATGTGGCACGTTTGCAGGAAACAAGATGGAAAGGTACGAAAGCTAGAGAGTTTGGAGAAGGATACAAGTTTTATTATTGTGGAAGTGATGGGAAGAGAAATGGCGTGGGAGTTGTGTTAGACGAAAATCTGAAAGATGGCGTGACAAGTATAAATAGAATTAATGACAGATTGATTGTTGTGAAAGTGATGTGGCACGATATTATTCTGAATGTGATAAGTGTATATGCACCTCAGGTAGGATGTGATGATCACGAGAAAGAGAAGTTTTAGATAGATTTCGATAGCGTGATGACGGACATACCGGAGCATGAGGAGATATTTGTGGGAGGAGACTTTAATGGGCATGTGGGACGAACAAGTGGAGAGTATGGAATAGAACATGGAGGCTGGGGATTTGGCAGCCGGAATAGCGAGGGAGAAGCAATTCTCCAAGCTGCTGCTGCTTTTGACCTAGCAGTTGCAAATACCTGGTTTCAAAAAAAAGTGCAATACCTAGTTACCTATCACAGTGGCCACCATATGACCCAGATTGATTCTTTTTTGCTTAGGCGTAATCGGCTCAACTGGGTCAAAGACTGTAAAGTGGTGCCAGGAGAAAACTTAACCTCACAGCACAGGCTCCTGGTAGCCGAACTAAAGATTCGGCTGAGCTCAAGAAGAACCAAGGAGCAACTACCCCCAAAAATAAGATGGCATATGCTAGAGAAGGGTGAATGTGCAGTAAAATTCAGTGGTAGATAAAATGATGGAAATGGGCGATATGAAAGATTGCAGCGTAAATGAGTGTTGGGAAAAGATGAGTAAATGCATAAAGTGTGTGGCAAAGGATGTTTTAGGCGAATCGAAAGGGAAACGTACGAAAGATAAGGATACATGGTGGTGGACAAAAGAAGTACAGAGTGCGCTTAAGGAAAAGAAAGCGAGGTTTAAAGAATGGCAGCTGATGAAAAGAGACAATGACGCTTTGCAAGGAAGTAAGAAGAGGAAATATGAGGAATGTAAGCAAAGAGCCAAAAAGGCCGTTGCCATAGCTAGAGCTAAAGCCCTGAATCAATTATACGGGTTACTAGAAAAACCCGAGGGCCATAAATACTTATACCCTATGGCTAAGGCTAGAGAGAGAAAGGCGAGGGATTTATCCCATATCAAGTGCATGAAAGACGAAGCAGGAGCGATTCTTACGGATGATGATAGGATAAAAGAAAGGTGGAAGGCATACTTTGAAAAATTAATGAATGAAGAGAACGATTGGAGCGAAAATCTTGAGAATGAGGTGAAAAATATTGGGTTAGTGAATGAAATAAGTAAGGATGAGTTGAAAACGGCTGGCAGTGGGATGAAGAATGGGAAGGCGTTAGGACCAGATGGAATACCAGTAGAAGCATGGAAGGCGTTAGGAGAGGATGGATGGGTGTGGCTGACTTTATTCTTCAATAAGTTGTTGCATGAGGAGATCATCACCCGAAGAATGGTGCAGAAGTAACCTGGTGCCCATTTTTAAAAATAAGGGTGATATACAAGAATGCCACAATTATCGGGGAATAAAGTTAATGCCTCATAGTATGAAAGTATGGGAAAAAGTTATTGAGCGACGCCTGCGAGACGAGAGTGAGATCTCACGTAACCAATTCGGTTTTATGCCTGGTCGAGGTACGGTGGATGCCATTTTTGCACTTCGCGGGAGTAGCATATGGTATTCGTCGACCTTGAGAAGGCATATGACTGGGTGCCGCGTGAGGTCTTATGGTGGGCCCTTAAGAAGAAAGGAGTGCCTGAAAAGTACCTGAAGTTGATTCGAGCCATGTACGCTGAATGCCGTACACAAGTCCGGTCCGCAGCTGGTATCACAGCCAGATTCGATGTAGCGGTAGGCTTGCACCAAGGGTCGGCTCTTAGCCCATACCTCTTCCTGTTAATTATGGATGCTATAACATCGAACATACAGGAAGAGGCACCCTGGTGCATGCTATTTGCCGATGACATCGTTTTCGTAGCAGAGAGTGGACAAGAGGTGCAGAGTAAGCTGGAGGAGTGGCAGCAGAGACTGGAGAATGTAGGCCTTAGAATAAGCAGAACCAAAACTGAATACATGTTCTGTGACTTTGGCGGTCTCTCCAGTCCTATACCGGTTACACTCGGTGGTATACCTCTACCAGTATGCTCCGACTTTCGCTACCTCGGTTCACTCCTGCAAGATGACGGCGAACTTGATCAGGATGTTAGGAAACGAATCAACACAGGATGGATAAAATGGCGATAGATCTCGGGCACAATATGCGATCCTAAACTGCCTTTGAAATTAAAGGGTCGCATGTATAAGGCGGTGATAAGGCCTGTCGTACTGTATGGAGCTGAGTGTTGGGCTACTAAGAAGATGGATGAGAAACGATTGCATGTAGCAGAGATGAGAATGTTACGATGGATGTGTGGATTGACGAGAATGGACAGAATTAGGAATGAATACGTAAGAGGTAGTCTGAAAGTGGTGCCCATAGATGAGAAAGTGAAAAGAAATTGTTTGGCTTGGTATGGACATGTTATGCGAAGAGATGATACGTATGTAGGTAAGCAAGTGATGGATATGAGGGTAGAGGGACGTAAAGGGAGAGGAAGGCCAAAGAAAAGATGGATGGACTGTGTGAGGATGGATATGAAAGGAAAAGGGGTAAATGTTCAGATGACGGGTGACAGAGAAGTATGGAAGCGAAGGACATACTGCGCCGACCCCAAATAAATTGGGACCAGGGCAAGAGAATGATGATGAAGTGCATTTTCTTCATGCATAATTTAGTAGTTATGTGTTTTGTGCTAAAAGAGATAAATATTGATTTATCAGTAACGAAATTTGATTCGATAATTCCATGTAAGTAAATAGCGAGGAAAACCACACGATTGATTGTAGCTTTTGTAACACGGTCCTGAATTTTGCTAAAATAACCATCATGGTCTCTTTTGAAAACATTGGCTTCATTTAAGAAATAAAGGTACACATTAAATACCATTTGCCCTGCTTGTGACTTAAGCGGCTTTCCACGTTTAAATTTATCCATTCTGGAAAAATTCGTCTGAAAGAAAATGGTATGGGCAGAGTTAGGCATATTTTTATTTATTTGTTGTATTATTGCATTATGTACTAATATACTTAATAATATTATTTATTGCTATATCTATTTGTTTATTTATGCATGTGTATCTTTCTTTTAAATTTATATAAGCCTAAATCTGATTTTTAAAATATTTTTCTAGTACTTAATATGTATTTAACGTAGGTATTTTCAATTTTTTAATATTAAAAAACCGTGAAAAGTGTTAGTATATTTACCTATTTTACAAAATAAACTATTTAAATTTGAATAAGATAATTAAAGTTGAAATTAAATTCACCTCTGAAAACAAAACCAAGAAGGGTGTGTAGTAGCAGCTCTATATACTTCCACACAGAGAGAACACGTGCAATCACCACCAATAAATAAAGACGACTGACGGACTTTTGACTAACCGGCGACCGCCGCCGACCGCCCGAATTGTTTTCGTACACATGATATTGACTCCTTATTTCTTTCGAACAAGGTGCAAAATGCAAGTGCATTGTTTAGGGCTCTTACGATTCAATGATTCGGGTGTTTCCGGGAATATGACAATTAGCAAAGATCTGCATGCGCATTATTAATTTGGGAATACTGTAATGCTATTTCTAAAAAGATTTGAACTCACCTTAATTTTCAAATTTCCAACTCAATTATATATTTATTATCAGATCTAGACGAACATCGCCAAATCACAGAACCATCTGCATTGTCTATTAACGTAGTACTGGTATCCAGCATGAAGAAGTACACATCCTCTTCCTTTTTTATAATAGAAAATTACTCCCCTTGTTACTAGTCAATATTTGCGTTGATTTATTCGTATTGACTTAACAAAAGTAAATACGAATAATTAATAAAATGACATTGGGACAATTTTCTTAATGGAAAATTGTTTTACTACTAGGCAGTGTACCAATTTAACCTCTTTATGTATAGTTAGAAGTAGAACAAATAGTAGAACATTATAAAATTTAATTCCAGTTTGTTCTATTAAGTGAGACAGTATAACATTATGGAATGAAAATTCCAGTTTCATTCTTACAATCGATAGTAGAACAATAAGGAATTTAAATGTCATTTCGTTTTATTAAAATTTTCAGTAGAACATTATAGGAAAAATTCTAATTTGTGCTATTAGTAGAACAAAAATCATAGAACATATTGGAATACAGGCATTAAAAGTCTGGCGTAAGTGCAAGCGCGAGGTAAATATATGGAAGTGGGTGCTAGTTAAATATTGCGTGACGTCGATTGCGATCTTTCATTGCACATGTATAATTTATTCAGTATTAAGTGGTTTTTGGATTTATCGGAAAATATAATTGTATAGAATAAAATTGTTACATAATTATGAAAAAAAATTAAATTTTCCGAAAATGAATTAAATTATTTATACAATAAAGAAAAAAACAAAAATCTAATAAATTAATCAATAATAATTTGGAGTTTGGAATCAAAATCTGAATATTTAATATAAACTTATTATTCACTACAGGAGGGTACATATTATTTCGAATATGTATGTATATTGTATTCAAAGTAATATTTAATTATTTTTATAATATTCATCGTTGTCGTCGATATTTTCTTGATCTTCGTCACTGACCCTAGGCCGAGCATTGATTGTCGTCAATATTGCTTTCTCTATCAGTTTCTGTAATTATTTAACCAATTTAATACAATTATGAATAGTCACAAATGTATGTATTTTTAGGTTAGAAGTGGAAATAACTTTTAATCTAAAAATCACGTAAATTGCAATGCAAATTTACGTAATTTTGTTGGCGAAAATATTCATTTAAGAAAATACAAGTCGAGATCACAATATTTTTATATTTTCACCAATTAACAAAATAACATAAGCTTTAGGTTAAAATGACTCACGCCGCCGAACGTACAGAGCTCCGACCGTTACGACTGTTCACAAGCGAATGGCTCGATATAAAACTGCACTTCCTTTTATAGTCATTCGTAGGTAGTTCAACAAAATAAGTGGGGGTTTTGCTTATACGGCTTCTCCAGACAGGGCTTCGTCCTCGATGCCGATGTTTACAGGGACTCCACTGTGACTTGAGTCGTCTGTTGTTGAGGGTCCAGCTTCTGCCACCCTGTGAGATGGGACCATGGATGGTCCGGCGACGCTATCCGACACCGCTGCAGTCTCGACATTATCGGGGCTTTCATCTAAAAGTAACATGTTTGTGAGAAATAGGGTTAGCTGTAGTTAGCCTTTCATTACTGTTTCATTCACTTAATTCAGACTTCCACACTCAAACATCGTCTGACAACCAGAACATATAAACCCTTACATTCATCATTCTAGTAGTAATAGAGACGACTCTCTTTTTTTTTAAAAAATCAGGGTTTGATGATCTAGGCCTTATGTATCGATGCTCCGTGTCCTCACTCGGCTGGAGGGCTAGCAGAGCCAACTGCAACTGCATCTGAAACACGACCCGACGGACAGGTCTGACCCAACGAACAGGTCTTGCCCGACGAACAGGCTATAGACTAATCATCATTGATCGGGCTATGTTGCAACTTGGAGCCTCCCAAGTGCCAATATGGTGACGAACACCAGGCGACGCTTCGCCAGAGTGATTAGTAAGTGAAACTTACTTCACTCAAGTAAATGCGACGAACGCAAAGGCGACGTTTCGCCACTTACTTTCGAAAAAGGCAGCGCACGTCTCAGGGCACCACTCACCCCGCCACGGTACCATATATTGTGCTGCTGCCTGTGTTGTCTTGCCATAGCTACCACTCAAAAGGCGGAGAGCATAGCGCCCACCTGGCAGCACCTTGACCACCTTGTATGGACCGCGCATGCCGGGATCAAGTTTTCCAGTGGCCTGAAAAAAGTTTATAACAAAAACACAATCATTTACATGAAATTGATGTGGTGTACGCTTTTGTTTATTGACGCGCTCATCTTGTTTAGCCTGGTTGTCCCTCAGCAGCTGACGAGTTCTACTCCTCATGATTTCTCGTAGAGCCTCTCGATTAGGTGATGACGATTCGATAGCCACATCTCGTACTAGCCCTTGAATGACAGGGGTGGTGGCTTCCATACCGATTAAAAGGTTCAACGGCGAAGCCTGTGTAGTTTTCTGCTTCGTCACGTTCAGCACGGGTTGAAGCTTCCAGAGGGTGTCAGACCATAATGTATTCTTGTGGTTAACTTGAATGCGTAACATGTTGAGAATTGTTCTAATATACCTCTCCACTTGGCCGTTTGCATGATGCATCTCTGGAGTTATGGTGTGCAGGTCACAACCTAGCTCGTTAATTCACGTCGTGAATACCGTTGACTCGAACATGCGACCCTTGTCAGCAATTATTAGCTTGGGCACACCGAACAGTGATATAGCTTGCGTAATAACTCGTCTAAGCTCTGAAACGTCTTGGCGTTGAATGGGGTACAAGGTGAATTTACTAAAACCATCTTCTCCGAGGTACACAAATTTGTATCCTTCCGACTGTGGCAGAGAACCTAAAGCATCTACATGAATAGTGTGGAATGGAGTGTTTAGTTTCTCCCAAGAAATAATATTTTGTAAGGGTGCACGCGGAACTCTTTTCTTAGAAATACATATGATGCAGTGCGCTATATATTTGATCACGAATTGTTTTAGCCCTGGGAACCAGAAATACCTTAAAATAAGATCGTAAGTCTTTTCAGCTCCTATGTGTTCGTATTCGTCATGGAACACTCGTGAGAAGACTAAGTCGATGCCCTTTGGGGATGTAGCAAAGTAGGCGTTGTTGTTCACCCACTGGAGAGTACTTGTAATACAAAAGATCATTTTGTACGGAATAACGGCTAGAATCGAGGTCACGATTTAGAAGTTTCTGAATGAGCTCTTGGGTCTCACTATCGGCTCCCTGAGCTATTTGGGCCCAATTACGAGGTTTAGAAATTTGGTTTACGCTAATAACGGGGTTGCGGCTCAAGTAATCCGCGTGTGACATCAATGCACCTTTTCTGTATTCAACCGAGAACTCGAAATCTTGCAAGTAAGTCCACCAACGAGCTACACGGGGCAGTAAGTCTTTCTTTCGTTCTGTTGACTTGAGTGCATTACAGTCAGTCACTACAGTGAACTTCAGCCCAACAAGATAATGCCGAAAGGTCTGAAGGGCTTTGACTACCGCCAAGGTTTCGAGTTCGTAGGAGTGATATTTACTCTCAGCCCTCTGAGTTACTTTACTAAAATAAGCAACGACGTGTTTCTTGCCATCAGGATGTATTTTTAAAAGAACAGCCCCGTAGCCTGCACTACTTGCATCTGTATGAAATTCGGTAGGAAGGAGTGGGTCGAAGATGGCGAGGACAGGCTCGTTTGTTAGTCACGTAATTAAATTTTGGCGAATGGTTTCACATTCAGCAGTCCAACTAAATTTAACGCCTTTACGAGTCAAATGAGTGGGGAGTAGGGTATAATTGGGGGTTCTGCATCACTTGCTCTCGCCCGCGCTCGAGCTGCGCGATGCAAAACGCCCCAATTATACCCTACTAATGCAGGTTGTCAAGTGCATATCGTATTCAACAATCACAACGCATCTGCCGAATAAACATTACGTTCGATTCGTAACTGTTCATTCAGCGGGAATCTGACTTACTAGTATCGTGATGCGATGCACTGTACTTTGTTGCGCATTGTGCACATAGACATAACCTGTGATGTGCGCATTTAATAAATACAGTAGGTTATGACATTTATTATTTCTTCATTAAGCAATTCGCTTGTACACTTGTACTCATGTCTCTGTTATCCCTACTTTTCAACTAATATTATAAATGCGAAAGTAACTCTGTCTGCCTGTCTGCTACGCTTTCACGCCTAAACCTCTAAACAGATTTTAATAAATTTTGGATTACGATTATATTCACCGATTAGACTTGTACATCTTAAACATAGCATGTTTAAGATCCTTATAATAACAGTGTATGAAATACTTTCGTTTCGCAAGTACCTATACGTAAAGAATAATTCATTTTATACGTACATCATAATAGTATTACTAGTACCTAGTAGTAATAATTAGACTGCCTTGTTGGTCTTGTAACTGACTGAAGTAATAGGACTTAAGGTGCGATGAGGGTCCGATCCCTAGATCGGGTGAAGAGTTTTTACGTACTAAATATTTGGTATGCAGGTTTCCTCACAGTAATTTAATTCACCTATAATGCATGTGATAATCACTATTTTAATCCATACATACCTTTGAAAAGAAAAGAAAATCGAGTACCACATAACTATGAAAGGAACTCGCACCCTCTTACATAGAAAGCGAGGTTTCAAACCACTAAGCTGTCACTGCCTACAGAATTACATACAACTTCCTTTTTAGAATTTCATCTCAGGTATCCGCGACGACGTGGCGTTGTTTCCTAGATTGGAAATGGAAGAAATTTGAAACAGTGTATGAGCAGACGATGTGTACATCAAACTGAACTCTATGTACCGAGTACATGGAGTTTAATTTGTGACAAGCTACTACTTTGTTTATTATACTGGCTTATTTAACGGCACAAAATTGAACTCTAATCATATGCTGCCATCTCATATATATGAATGAAGCAAATTGAACAATACATTTATTATTTTAAAAAAATTATCGAGAGCATTTGTGCAATAAAATAGCTAACTTATGTGTTTAAAATATAAGATATACATATTATGGACGTTAAGTAATTTAAAAATATTATTTTATTATGTTTTAATAAAATGACTTATGTATTTCAAAATAATTTGGTTTTATCAAAACTAGTTGATGCCTGCGGCATCGCCCGCGCTAATTTGCATTCAGTCGTTTTAACGTAATTGAGTAACAAACATCTAAACTCACAAACTTTCAGATAAATTGTTTTAATAGGATAGGTATTACTAGAACTTGTTCTAGTAAATCTCTGTACCAAATTTCATCAAAATTGGTTCAGTGGTTTAGGCGTGAAAGCGTAACAGGCAGACTGATAGACAAAATGACAGAGTTACTTTTGCATTTATAATATTAATAGCACAAGTATTGTTATTGATCCGCACATTAATATATGAGGCCTCATATAATTGGTGTTATGAAAGTTTATTGTTGATGACCGGAGTTAGTTGAGCCGTTGGACAAATGATGAGTAGACAGAATCCATATTTGTAGCATTCATACTTGAGACTAGTATGAGAAATTAGTTTAAATAAAAGTATGCTCTGAGTGCATATATCATAGGGACCAAATTGTATCATAGGGACTAAATAAAGTGTTTATTTATTGTTATTGTTTTTTTGTAATAACTTGTTACATCCAGTTTGTATATGAACACAGCTTAAGTTTAAAGGTTTATAAATATAGGCGCTCAGTGACTGCATAATTAATTGCGTTGTGCTCGGTATTGTTACAAAGCTTTCCTGTGATTTCTGTGATAGAATCTTGCAGTAATAAAGTATGTAAGTACCTATAAGTTCTATATATTTTTAATCAAAATTCATATAACCTTGACTATCTATATATTATTATCTATCTATCAGCCACGGTCGTCGGCTGCTGAACATAGGCCTCCTAACCTTGACTATTCTCCACTAATTTTCTATTTGTATTTATTATTTATTTGTGGTCTAATTATTATGCAGTGTTTATTTACTTTATAAAAGCTGCACGTATGTATTTGTCTGTTCTATTGGTTCGTAGTTATTTTAGTAAGTATTTTAATTTTAATTTTACTTTATTAGGGAACTATCCTTATTACATTGCATATACTTAAATAGTACATTTGCCATGTTAGTAATTAATGCAATAGCCACAGCATATTCCATAGATTCGTAACAAACATCGCTGTGTTAAGAACATGTCAAATGAATCACATAATGTTATACTATATAAAACAAAAAGTAAAATTGTACTGTGTTCATTATTGAATTTTAGTAATACAATATAATTTGAATTAATTTTCAGGGCTCAATTTAACAATCCGTTTTGGTCGCAAGAAGAGGATTTGGCACAACCTTCAACTGTTGCTAACAGTCGCGGTGGGTCTAAGAAGAAAGGCGAACCGGTGAAGCGGGCGAAAAAGACCCTAAAGAAAAAAGATCTGCCTGCGAAAAATCCATTTGCTGAGGAGGAATCTGACAACGATACTTTGAAGCCTACTGCTGTTACTACCACACCAGCTGTCAAACGGAAGAAAATTGTTGTTTTTTCTGACTCTGAGGTAAGTGACGATATTCAATAGTTAATTTCATCATCAGATTACTTAAATCTATCGATTAACACAGCTTATTATAGTTTTTCGATACAGGCCTCTCAAGTCACAATGAAGTAGGACATAGTATTTCCCTTAAAATATTTTTATTTGATATATGTAATGGAACCTAGATCCTCAGAGTCGAGATTCTCTACTACACACTAGATGCTAAACTGTAAATTTATTGTATTACAGGATGAATTAAAGCAACAGCCGATTCGAGCGGCGGCCCTGAGAAGTACATTATCTCAACGCACAGCTTCGGGTCACTCGTACCAATCGGATCCAACGAAAACAGATCAGTTCTACTTCGAACTGAGAGTGTACAACGCCCGCGAGGCTGAACGACTGTCCTACAACGAGCGCTGGAAGCAAGCTCTTGTGACCTTGAAGCTTGCTACTGATCAGAACATCGGTGTTTGGGCCGCATTAACTGGTCTAGTTAATGCTGCTCGAGAAGAAATGAAGGATATTCGCCCGGTACTGTACAGTAACACACTGCAACAATTTTTTTAAATCTTTTCTACTCATGTTTTGTACTCTTAATCGTTTAACTTTATAGCAAATATTTTATTATACCTAGTTATTGCCCCCACGTATAAGAGTAAATCTTAATTATTTTTTATCATCTTAATGTTATAAATATCAGTCTTTACAAATACCACTCATTTTTAACTATTTATATTGTATGTGTAATGTGTTATCTCTTACGGCCATTTTATACATGAGAAATAAAAATGGAAAAATTTACAAATGAGATAATACATTGATAAAATGGTGCATAAAAAAAATTAATAAATTTAAATGAGATAATAAAATAACAGATGAGAAATCAAATTTGAACATATTTTGCAAATGAGAAAAAAATACAGTTGTTAAATTTAAGATTATGTACGTGTAATATATATTAAATATAATATGTTAAAATTGAATTGAATATACCTAAAAATGATTTTTTGTAAAGACTGTAATATTTATGTTCCAAAGTTGTCATCACACAATAGAACTAATATACATAAATCAAATCGTTTATCGAGTTCTGAATTTGACAATGTTAAAGTTATTACTTCTGCTTTTAAAAACAGGATTATAAGTTATAAAATAAATCCGATTGTTTTTACTCTTACTCCTGAGATGTTTTTAAGTCAAATTGCAAAAACTGTATATGATATCATAGAAAATGTTAATAACATTTTGCCCAAAAATGATGAAATATCTATGAAATCTTTTAACACTAAATTTAATGTTATAGTACAAAGCACTGATATTGCTGATACTTATCAGAAATGTTCTGTGAAATTAATTTCAAAATGTTCTGAGTTTGAACTTTCAGAATCAGGTTGGACAATTCATTTTATAAGTCATTTGGAAATAAATATCAATAAGTACAATCCGCTAAGAGCTGGAACTTATTTACAGTTACCCGCAATCGTAAGAAATACAAAGTCTTGTTTAAACATATGTAATAATGACAATTACTGTTTTTTGTGGTGTCTTGCAGCTCATATGTATCCAACTGCACATAATCCTAATCGTGTAAAGTCATATCCACACTATACAAAGCTCTTTAATATTAATAATATATCATTTCCTCCAAATTTTGAGGACATTAAAATATTCGAGATGAATAATCCATTTAAGCGTTAATGTTTATGGTCTTGAAACTAAAAATCATGTAACTGGTCCTTTATATTTGACAAATAAACGAAAACTTATCCATGCTAATCTGTTATACATATATAAAAACGGTAAAGGACATTTTAGTTTAATAAAAAGCTTTAGTCGCCTTGTGCATCGTCAATTAACAAAACACAAGTCCAAAATATTTTTATGTGATGAATGTTTTATATACTATGACCGTATAGATAAATTGATGAATCATAATTGTAGTAGAAAACAAACTGTTTTACCTGAAGAACATAGCAAATTATATTTTGGGAATTTCGAAAGAACCCAAAGAATACCTATTGTGATATACGGTGATTTTGAAAGTTTGCTTTGTGAATACTTAGACAAAAATAAATCGCTTTTTACTGAAAATGTACAAACACATAAAGCGTCTGCATTTGCTTACTATATTTGCTGCAAGTCTAACCTAAAACTGAATGATTTTGTTAGTTATAGAGGCCCAAATTGCGCCCAAATATTTGTTAAAACAATAAAAAATGATGTCACAAGGCTTTATAATATTTTACAAGATGTCAAGCCTATGCTACCTCTTACACCTGAGGAATTAATAGCTCATGATAAAGCTACAATATCACATATGTAATACTCAATTTGTTAAGAATGATAAAATTGTTAAAGACCTTGACCATTTTACAGGTAAATATAGAGGCACATAATAATTGTAATTTAAATTTGAAAAAATGTCAGTATATACCAATAATTTTTCATAATCTATCTGGTTACGACTGTCATTTATTTATTAAAGAATTATCTGCCATGCTTGGTAGAATCAATTTAATTCCAAAATCAAAAGAAAAATATATATCGTTCACTAAGTTCATACCAATTAATTAAACAAGTACAGCACAGTTAAAATTTATAGATTCGTTTAATTTTCTGAGTACTAGTTTAGATAGATTGGCAAAAACTTTACATCCAAACGATTTTCATCACATGCAATTGCACTTTCCTAATGAAGATTTATTTAAATTAGTTCGTAGAAAAGGTGTGTACTGTTATGACTATCTAGATACATGGGAAAAATACGATGAAACTCAACTGCCTAAGCAATCACATTTTTTTAATAAGCTTACCGGAGAAAATATTTCAACAGATGATTATCAGCATAAAATAACAGTGTGGCAAAGTTTCAAAATAAAAAATTTAGGAGAGTATACGGATCTTTATTTGAAATGTGATGTTCTTTTGCTATGTGACATTTTTGAAAAATTTAGAGACATGAGTTTACATTATTATAGTTTGGACCCATGCTTTTATGTTTCATCCCCATCATTAAGTTGGGATGCAATGCTGTTATACACTAAAGTTAAACTCGATTTAATTTTGGATGTGGATATGTACCAAATGTTAGAAAATGGAATTCGCGGAGGTATTGCTCAGTGTTCACTGAGATATGCTAAAGCTAATAATAAATATTTATCGTTGAAATTAAACTGCTATATACGGATTTTATCGCTATATTTGTCAAATAAACAACGCGATAAAATCCGTATATAGCAGTTTAATTTCAATGAATAATATTCGCGTAAATAGAAAACAATATTAAATATTTATCGTCTTATAATAACAAAGAATTAATTTATATGGATTTGCTATGATGCAAAAACTCGCAAGCAGTGTTTGAAAAATGGTTTAATATTACTTAAAATACATAGAATACTTACATTTTACCAAGATAGTTTTTTAGAGCCATACATTTCTTTAAATACTTCTCTAAGACAAAAAGCTAAATCAGACTTCGAAAGAGACTTTAAAAAGCAAAACAATTCAATTTTTGGTAAAACTATTGGAAACAAACGTAAACAAGTTGATGTTCGACTAGTGCAGCAACTAACAAATTACACGGAGCAGAAAAATATATAAGTTCTCCAAATTTTAAACACTTGGCAATTTTGGACAAAAATTTAGTCGCAATTCAGTTAAATAAGACAAAAATAATTTTAGATCGCCCCATTTATATAGGATTTTCTATACTCGAAATTTCTAAAACACATTTATATAACTTTCATTATTCTGTTATGAAAAAGATTTATAATGATAATATAAAATTGTGTTATACAGATACCGATAGTCTTCTTTATCATATAAAAACTGATGATTTTTATTCTGACATGAAAAATAATATTATGTATTTTGATACGAGCAATTTTGTGGAGAATAATATATATAGCATGCCAAAAGCTAATATGCAAATACCAGGTTATTTCAAAGATGAAATGGGAGGAGAAGTTATTTCAGAATTTGTTGGTTTACGTGCTAAATTATATTGTATACAGTCAGAAAAAAAACTATAAAAAAGGCTAAAGACGTTACAAAGTCAATAACAAACAAATTGAATATTGGAAAATATAAAAGAGCTTTAAATTATAATGAAAACTTAAGAGATGATATGTACCTATATTATACGATCAAAAAATCACTGCATTTTTACACAAAAAATAAGTAAGTTGATACTTAATAGAGATGATAATAAAAGACAAATGATAAAAAATAGTTTTGAAACCGTACCATGGGGGCACTATAGTACAATACTTTAGTTATAAGTATTTAATAAGTATTGTAATCAAT
Source organism: Catocala fraxini (assembly GCA_930367265.1). NCBI lineage: Eukaryota > Metazoa > Arthropoda > Insecta > Lepidoptera > Erebidae > Catocala > Catocala fraxini. The sequence goes on from OV884037.1 coordinate 9,345,945, forward strand.
TGTATGAATAAAAAAAATGTTTTATTGTATCTAAGTGTGCAGTTGTGTGCACAACTACACATTTAATAATTATGTAATAAATATTATTGTGTAACTATACAATCATGTATGTCTATCTAATAAAAATTATAAAAATTTGTAATTTATTGTTTCTTTCATTACACATTAAATATACTCACAAATATTGTTTCTTACCTAAATTAAATAAAAAGTAGCGATGAAATTGTATAATATTTCTTTTTATACAACTATTAGTGATACAACAATAGAATGTATTAGCACTATCTTAGAAATACATTCAATCAATTAAACAAACAAATTTTACCTACGTATTTTACTGATCAAGTTCAGTTCTTAAATACTCTCCATGTTAATATCAGAAGTATAAACTGTAATTTTGACAATCTAAATATTCTCATATACTCTATGGATATTAAATGCGATGTCATTGTCCTCACTGAGTGTTGGTTAAGCAAAGTGACTAACATACCAACATTGGATGGTTACGCCCCCTCTAAGTCTACATTCAATAACCAAAATGACGGTATTGTTATATACATACGTTCCGAACTGAATTACACTATCACTGAGCCGGTGTTCCAAGATGCAAACTGCATAATTGTGAAGTTTTCTACAGATATAGCAATTGTGGCAATATATAGATCTCCCTCAACAAGAAATACGCATAATTTCCTAGATTCCTTGAATGATATACTTTCATCAGTTTCCTCCTTTCATACTGCAGCAATAGTGGGTGACTTAAACATAAATATTCTTCCACATAATACAGACACAAATTCTGAGGAATATCTAAACCTAACTGCATACCACGGTCTATTGCCAGCTCATCTCTACCCTACGCGACTTAATAAGTGTCTCGATCACGTCTTACTAAAAACAAATAAGAGCTCAACAACTATAGTTTTTGATTCGTACATAACAGATCACGCCCCTGTTTTACTGTGTATTGAAACTGTTCTGCCCAGTAAAAAACCTAGAAGCTTCACAAGACATATAGAAATGCCAGCTTTAGTTAGACACCTAGGAAACACGGATTTTGCAATAATTCTAAGTCAAAGAGATCCCAACCGTTGTGCCGAACTTCTTGTCTCTACGTTATCGAGAGCTATAACGAAATATAGCACCATTAAAAAAATACCATCTCGTAAAAGAATAATAAAACCGTGGATCACACCCGGCCTTCTAAGATGTTTACGCAACCGTGACATACTGCATAAAAAATCCAATCTAGATCCAAATAATATAATTGCTAAATTGACCTACAAAAGATACCGTAACTTCTATAATAATTTAATAAAACAGATAAAGCTTAAATATGAACAAAACGAACTCCAGAAGGCAAAGGGTAATCCAAAAGCTACTTGGAATGCTATTAAATCAATAAGCCACTTGAATAGTAAATCTGAAAATGTTTCTGAAGATCTTTTAAGCATGCGTGGGGATCCGTTGTCCTCGGTTAATTATATTAATAATTATTTTGCCAATGTTGGACCCAATCTAGCCCACAGTATCCAACAAAACCGAAATTACCTAAGCAATGACTTTCAGCTGAACAGTTTGATTAATCCAAGGGGAAACTCATTAGTACTACTAGGCACTGATCTTTCAGAAATTGATACTATTATATCTGGCTCAAAAAATGATTGTGCTACTGGATATGACGGAATACCAGTGTCTGTTATTAAATCCGCTCGGCATGTATTAGTGCCAGTTATAACTTATGTTTGTAATCTCTGTTTGTCCAAAGGGGTCTTCCCAAAAGTCTTCAAAAAGGCACTTGTGCATCCAATCTTTAAGGGTGGTGCTGGGGACCGTGTCGAAAACTTTAGGCCGATATCGGTTCTAAGTTCCTTGTCTAAAATCCTAGAAAAAGTTCTCAATAAAAGATTAGTGAGCTACCTGCAGCAAGACACTGTACTTGCACCTAATCAATATGGATTTAGACAGGGTAAATCTACAGAAGATGCGGTACTAGAATTGACGGATACTATTGTTGACAATCTCGACACTAGAACGAAAACTATAGGTATCTTTTTAGATTTAGCCAAGGCTTTTGACACGGTCTCTACACACATCCTTTTACATAGGTTGGAATCGCTTGGAGTGAGAGACGTTGCCCTAAATATCTTCCGGGACTATTTGACAAACCGTAGTCAAAGTGTCAAAGTGAATTGCTACGAAAGTAACGAAGAGAACCTCACATTTGGGGTGCCACAAGGTAGCGTTTTGGGCCCTACCCTTTTTCTTATTTATGTTAATACTCTCTGTCAACTTTCAATTCCTAATTGTAAGATATTTGCCTATGCTGACGACACGGCTCTTGTTGTAAGTGGTCCGTCTTGGAGTAGTGCAATTCATTCTGCTGAGAATGCGCTTATAATTGTGATGAAATGGCTAAGTACTAATTTGCTCACACTCAATTTATCTAAAACTCGATTCGTTAGTTTTACAGCAAATTCAGCAACTCAACCAAAAACAATAAATCTGAAAGCTCACAGTTGCTCAATAACATCATCCAACACCTGTCTGTGTCCACTGATACAACGAGCATCAGATGTTAGATATCTGGGTGTACAGATAGATTGTACACTTAGCTGGAGCAAACACATAGACCAAACTACAGCTCGCGTTCGTAAACTTATGTTTCCTATAAAAAAACTAAGGCATGTTGTTGATATGCCTCTCTTAAAAACAATATACTTCGCTTTAGTTCAGTCCCTGATAACATACTGCATTGTAGTATGGGGAGGCACATATCGAACCTCCATGATCCGTCTGGAGAGAGCACAGCGAGCTATATTGAAAGTTTTTACGAACAAACCTTACCGCTATCCCACATCTCAATTATACAAAGATGTTTCAATACTAACTGCTAGGCAGCTCTGCATTCTCCATATCACACTACGTAAACACTCCTTACTTGCATATACTCCACCAGCGAACAAACGTCGTAACTATTACGTATGCCCAACAAATAAAATCAAGACTTCCTTAGCGGGTCGACACTTTCAAAGTCTTAGCTGTCGCCTTTATAATAGAATTAATAAAAAACATACTATATTCCCCTTGACAATGCATGAATGCAAAAAAGTGCTCACAGAACTGCTTCAAGCACTATCTTATGATGAAACAGAAAAACTTCTAGTCAGTGAACTATAGGCTCGTTCCCGCATGTACACATAGCATACATACGTCATATTTCCACCCACACATGAGCGCACCACACACAGACACACACACCCACCCACATACACACACGCACACACACACACACGTACACACACACACACACACATACACACACACACACACACACACACACACACACACACACACACACACACGCACACATACGCACACACACGCACACACACTAGAACTATTGCATGTTTTAATTTGTTTAATTAAATTTAAGTTTAATTTTCTTTTCTTATTAATTCAATTTAAATTTAACAATCTTTTATGTAAGTACATCATAAAATAGTTATGTAATCATTTGTACAACAATATAAAAATTTTGAACTGATGAGTGTAGTAGGGGAGGGCGCTGGTGTCTGTAACACAGTTCTCACTAGCTCAGACGCCATCGTTTAACTCTATCTTTATAAGTATCTTAATCTAATATTATGAAAGGTCTTGCTACATTAAGATAGAATAGCTGTAACACATTTTGGAAAATAAAGATTTATTATTATTATTATTATTATTATTATAGTTTCATCCATAATATGAAACTGAATACTTGATCAGTGCAATCATGCATCTGGCGGCCTCGATGGCGTAGTGGTTAGTGTAACCGACTGCCACGCCTGAGGTCGCGGGTTCGATTCCCGCACAAGTCAAACATTTGTGTGCATGAACATGGATGTTTGTCTTGGTCTGGGTGTTTCTTTGTATAATATGTATGTATTTACAAAAAAGTATATATGTATGTTTATCCATTGTCTAGAACCCATAGTACAAGCTCTGCTTAGTTTGGGCTAGATGGTGTTGTTTGTATGTGGTAGAATATTATTATTATTATCTCTCACTAGGTATTGATGATTGACTTGAGCAGGAATCGAACCCGCGACCTGCGTGATCGACAAATAACTCGCTACATACTTTGTAGATGGGGTGCGTGGGCAAATAGTACTTTCTAAGTGTTTTCAAATGAGCTGCCATACAAACTAATAATGATATAACTGTGTTGAGTTTAATCGGTTAGCTATAATCGAGAAAGTAAGTGCTGATTAACTGGGAATATAAATAAAATACATATATTTTTATAATTATAATGTATTAATTAATAATAGTTACAGGTATTTTAACACAGTTTCTCATTGGACATTTTTATTAATTTATTAACAGAAAAACATTTTAATATCATATACTTAATTACTGAAATAAGGCACTTTACACGGTAATGACTTTCCATTGATTTTTAATACATGATAAGATAATACACTCACAATATCTAAGACAATTAATAAATAAAAAAATTAAAAACACATCACAAGGGTTATAAAGAATCAGGTATACTTAATTATTTTACTATCTTACCAACTAAATGTTCGGTCTTTTGCATAATATCATCATAGTCAGTTCGCACTAAATATTGTACATTTACACTTGCACAGTTGGGATCACTACAATTTATTTTATTGTTATCATCCAAATTATTAATTTTCACAATGTGTCAAACGCGTTCTGCATCTCTCTTTATGATATAGGATGTATTTTCCAGAGATTTTGGCTTGCTTTTTTTCTTTATAGTTCGTTCTTTTTGTTTATTTGCCCCGCTCTTTTCACAGGCCAGGCTCTTTTACCAGCTCTCCCTATCTTGGCCATAATAGAAAGGATTTGTGATTGGATTATCGTCGTGTGTCAAGTTCTGAAAGAATATGAAAATTAAATTACATTAAAAGCAAATATGGATAATGAAGTAAATAAAACATATTATATGAGTGTAAATTTGAAAGACCAGTTACTAACTTCATGCTTGCTCTCGATATTCATCAGCAGTTAGAGCTATGTTGTCTTCCTTGAATAAAACGGCATTGCGGGAAAGACATGATTCTGTAATATAAAATTATAACTGACGTTGATAGACTTGCCTACAAAGACATTTACATTATACCAACGCCCATAAGAGGGATTTTAATCCTAGCGGTCAAATAAGAGGTGACAAAGGATTCAAATATCGAGAAATAGTCAGGCCATTATTTTCTGAGACTTTGTTGGAAAACAATCAGAATAAAATTGGAGGCAGTTTGCCAACGCTTAAAACATATAAAAAGAATACTGACTTAATATATTGGGACGATCCAAATGAATTGGTTGAAAGATTAAAATTATTAATAGCTTCAAGAGATGCAGGTAATACAAACCATGACAATGAAATTTTATTAATAATTGAAGAATTAAAAGAAGCTAATATAATTAAGAAATTTAAGAATAAATACTGATTATCAGGAAGCTTTTTATTCAGTATAGCGATGTCATTCATTATGAACATTTAAAAAGTTGATGCGTTCTATAATATAAATTTATAAATTATTGTAGAGTTTACCCAAAATATGTATAGGTATAGACATAACAATATCTAAATAAAATATATTCGAGATAAATATATTTTTTTTAAAATGAGCAAAGCGGATGTGGTAAATGAAATTCATAAAAGCGCTAGGGTGAATTTTCCGTGAAGACAAGTTATTATGAAGGATATAGATGATCTATGGCAAGAGGATTTAATAGATATGCAATCAATGTCGAGAGAAAATAATAATTATAAATATATTCTCAGAACTCTACAGAATTTTACAATAACAAATTTAAATACTTTATGCAGTCTTACAATAGTAATCATTATTCAACATTTTCATCAAAAAAAGCTTCAATTGTAGAGAGATTTATAAGAACATTAAAATCTAAACTGTACAAAGAGTTTAGTTTAAAAGGTAATTATAATTGGATAAAAGATACCCTGGACAATGTTGTTCATAAATACAATCATACCTATCATCGCACTATTAATGAAATACCAGCAAATGTCAATAATGTAAATAAGAAAGAAATATTAAAAAGATTCAAGAGAGTATAAAATGCAAGTTTAAAGTGGGTGATTACGTTCGTATCAGTAAGAACAAAGGAACATTTGAAAAAGGTTATACTCCCAATTGGTCAACAGAAATATTTAAAATTAGGTACAAGCAGAATACTACTCCTATCACTTACTTGATTGAAGATACGATCAGAGGACAGCCTATCCTAGGAGCATTTTATGAACAAAAACTTCAGAAGGCAAATCATCCTAATGTATATCTAGTCGAGAAAGTTCTTAAAAGGAAAGGCAATAAAGTTTTTGTAAAATGGCTTGGTTTGCCTTCCAATGAAAATAGCTGGATAGATAAGACAAACGTGCTTTGAGATATAAATAAATCTAGGTGACTTGTTAAACTCCTTAATATATTATAAAGTGTTGAGTCTTTGGTTGGTCAGTCTTATGATGTGTATTGGAGAGAGTAGTCTTCTTAACTGGCTAATAAACCACCTACCTTTTGAATTACATTTGCCGGGTTATAATTATTGTGGTCCTGGTACAAAATTAATTGAGAGACTTAGACGTGGAGACAAAGGCGTTAATAAATTGGATGAATATTGTAAAGACCACGATATTGCATACTACAAGTCGTCAAACTTGGAGGATCGTCACAGCGCTGATCTAGTTCTATTAAAAAAACGGTAAAAAAACGATCACTTGCTCCTGATGCGAGTACAGGAGAGAAATTTGCAGCACGTTTAGTAAAGAATGCTATGTAAGCGAAAATTAAAACCGGCACTGGCTTAAAAACTCGTCGCCAATACTCTTCACCAAAAATTACCAGTAGTAAAGGTCTTAAAAAGAAATTGAAAAATGTAATATCTGTTACGAAAAAACATATGGAAAAATTAAAACCAAAATGCAAAAAAACTGCAATAGCATTAGCTATGGCTGCTGCTAGAGAATTAGCTAATGATTCATCCATTAAACTTCCTCGGATTATTCCAATACCAAAAACTGGTGGAGTATTACCTTTGATTCCTATTTTTGCTGGATTATCAGCTGCGGGAGCTATAGCAGGGGGAGCAGCTGGTATAGCTAAGACTATAAATGAGTTCAAGATGGCTAAAAAACTGTACGATGAGTCGAAGAGACATAATGAAAAAATGGAGGCTCTTTGCATCGGAAAAGGACTACATCTTAAGCCACACAAAGATGGCCTTGGAATTTTTGTATCAAAGGGGAAAAACTAATACATCGGCTACCCAAACAAGCTCTAACTAACTTTGACATTTTAAAATATGGAGCTAATATTCCCTACTTTAGAGGTGTCTTTATGAGAGATGAACTCCCTAAACATCATTATAAAAATGAATGTGGAGTGGTTAATTTAGATAGTTCTAAAAATTTTGGTTCTCATTGGGTAGCCTATGCAAAATACAGTGATTATATTGAATATTTTGACAGTTATGGAAATCTAAAGCCTCCAAAGGAATTTGTACAATACTTAGGCTCGATAATCTACTATAACTATGAAAATATACAGGATGATCACCCTTACAAATGTGGGCATCTATGTTTACATTTTTTAACAAACATTTGGAGTAGACATAGAATATAATAAACAAAATTTAGGAAAAGTGTTCAGTATGCAACTATGTCTATAACTGTGACTATCTCTGGACACAAAGCAGAATTAGAGTCGTATTTTCAACCACATCTTAGTTTCTCTGAAAAATATGAGTGTGGCTTGCTGTACTATTCAGTATTAAACTCTGAATCAAACGTGCTTTCTAGTAATACTCCGTCTGTAATCAGAATTGAATGTGATTTAATATATGGTTCTTATATTAACGGTATACCAACCCATATTATTCATGAATTTGTACCTAATACTACTGCAGGACATCACTACCTAGAAACGCCTCAGAACGTTATTTACTTCCCAGTGAACAAAAATATAATTATATCTATTAAAGTTGTTGATCAGTTCGGCCGCTGCATCCCTTTTATAGAACATATTCAACTACGTCTTCATTTAAGAAAAGTAAAATGATATTATACAATATAAAACCTTACCTCAAAATAAAACACCGTACTTCTTCTACAACCAGTAAGGTGCACAGACGTGAAAAAAAGTGAACAAATTAACTAAAACAAATAAAGACTTTTTAAAAGCATTGGGTTTTAAAGTATGAATATACTACAGATTAACGATTTACCGCACTTCGATACTTCTATCGAAAGTTATGAGATTCATTCTTACAATCCTTACAACAATTGCTTTAGAGAAAACGATGAGATTAGAATACCCATCCACCAGCAAGACATATACGTGTTACCATCAGCCAGTTCAATATACATCGAGGGCCACGCAAAGCTGTTCGGAAAAGATGGAAAACCGATTGAGAAAGCTGTTAAATTTACTAATAACCCTGTTTTGTTTTTGTTTCAAGATATCAGATACGAAATAAATGGCATTGAAATAGATCGCATAAAAAATTCGGGTATAACGACAACCGTAAATTCATACGTTTCATTAAATGAAGCCGAAAATAAAGTTGCAGCCTTATGGGGTTGGAACTTAAACGGATTTCAAAGTGATGGTCACTTTAGCGCTGTTATACCATTAAATAAGATATTAGGTTTTGCAGAGGATTATTATAAGATTGTGATAAATTGTAAACATGAACTTATATTGAACAGAAGTAACTCTAATTTAAACAGTGTTACACTGACAGATGATATTTCTCACTTCCAAATAAATCTTGATAGAGTACAGTGGAGAGTACCGCACATAAAAGTATCAGATCGAGAACGTCTAACACTTTTAAAACATTTAGAAAAAGATAGACCTATTCAAATGGCATTTAGAAATTGGGATTTGTATGAGTACCCTTTACTACCTAAAACAACAAAGCATTCATGGTCAGTTAAAACTGCATCACAATTGGAAAAGCCTAGATTTGTTATTTTCTGTTCACAAAGTAATAGAAAAAGTAATAAAATGAAAGATAGTTCTCTCTTCGATCACTGTAAAGTAACAAATGTTACGCTCTTTTTAAATTCACAATATTATCCATATGAGCCATTAGATTTAAATTTTTCTGAAAACAAATACAGTATATTCTACGAAATGTATGTGAAATTTCGTCAGTCGTATTACATAGTAACTTTTAAACTTTCGCGTTGCATGATATATATACATATATAATATGTAACGGGTATTAACGCGATCATGCATAATGTTTACCTTTTTTTATGCTTGACGTTTCGACCAGGTTACACCGGCCGTGGTCACAAGCTGACCATAAATGTCAGCTTGTAACCACGGCCGGTGTAACCTGGTCGAAACGTCAAGCATAAAAAAAGGTAAACATTATGCATGATCGAGTCGTATTACAACTGTCCAGCGGATCCCTTACTCAATCTAAAGGACTTTAAAGATAAGGCTCCTCTGTTCATCATAGATTGTTCAAGGCAAAACGATACCCTAAAAACAGGTCCAGTAGACGTTCGTTTGGAAATTGAATGTTCAGAGCCAATACCAGATAACACTACTGCATATTGTTTGATTATAAACGATCGACTTGTGGAATACAAACCTTTGAGCAACATAGTGCGCCGATTATCATGACTGCCATTGTAGACGTCCAAGGCTTTAAAACGGAAACAAATGAATTTGTGCTAAAAGAAATTGCTATATTGTGTAGTGACAAATTGCAAGTGTTTTTAATTAAGCCACCATTTCCATTTTACGATTTGACAAAACAAGAAAGACGTCAAGTTGCATGGATTGAACGTAACAGGAAGATATATTGGGGTGAAGGATTTATACCATATTCAAATTATAAGTGTTTAATTTTAGATTATTTAAAAGATAAATGTATTTATATTAAAGGTTGTGAAAAAGTGTTAATATATAATATCAGTCCTGTATTAAACTGTCCCACTGCTGGGCACGGACCTCTTCTCACTGTGAGAAGGGTTAGGCCATAGTCCACCACGCTGGCCTAGTGCGGGTTGGCAGACTTCACGTATCTTCGAGAACATTATGGAGAACTCTCAGACATGCAGGTTTCCTCACGATGTTTTCCTTCACCGTTAAAGCAAGCGATAATTAACTATTTAATACGCATATAACTTCGAAAAGTCAGAGATGCGCGCCTTGGGTTCGAACTCGAGACCTCTGCGTGGCAGTCTAACGGTTTCCCACTAGGCTATAGTGTTATGGTTAAAAAATATTTTAAATAACAATAATAGTAATGTGATCAATTTAGAAGATAAAGACTGTCCTAGTTTTTTAAGTCTGTATCATCGATATAAATATTCTGTTTAGTTAGTTAGTTTAGTTTAGTTAGTTATTATCATAGTTATTTATCATATATATTTATTATATATATGATAAATATCATATTATATTATATATTCATATTTATCATAACTCAATATGCGCTTTGAAAATGTTTTGTGTTTAAAAATATGGTGCTCTGATAATAAACTTTTTGTATATTTTTTTTTTCATTTTTACTTCTTAAATCTCCCTTCCTTCCAACTTATCTTTATAAAATAATTTATAAATATTTATAAATTGGCTATATCAGCTATGAGATTTCATTACACTCTCATAATTGTAATAATATAGACCACCTTTTTATTATACACTTATCATAAATACCATAACATTACCAAGCTTAATAGCCAACGAAAACGAAAAACTGAGCAAATCTGTGCCGCAAAACATGAAGTTGTACAGTGTGCAGACAATGAACTACTGGTTTTGTTAATTATTAAAATCAATCTCTGTCAAAATGTGTTAGAATAGATAAAAGTACAGTGCATTGCATCACGATACTAGTGAGTCAGATTCCCGCTGAATGAACAGTTATGAATCGAACGTAATGTTTATTCGGCAGATGCGTTGTGATTTTGGAATACGATATGCACTTGACAACCTGCATTAGTAGGGTATAATTGGGGCGTTTTGCATCGCGCAGCTCGAGCGCAGGCGAGAGCAAGTGATGCAGAATCCCCAATTATACCCTACTGTGGGGTAGTCAAAGTGGCATAATTCTTTATATAGCGGCGAAAATATCCAGCAAGGCCAAGTAACTGACATACTTACTTTAAATTCTCTGGCGGTGTCGTATTAACTAGAGCCTCAACCTTTCGTGGGCTCGGCCTAACCTGACCTCGACTAATAAGCCTACCCAAGTATTCTACCTCGGTAACAAGAAAAGAGCATTTCCGAAGGTTAACAGAGAAACCGGCCCGGGTGAGCGTATTTAGTGTTTTGCGTAATAGTTTGATACCTTCTGTAACTGTACTACTCATAAGAAGAACATCGTCGATGTAAACAAGCACGTCACCCTCATTAATAAGCTCACGCAAAGTATCGTTTATGATACGCTGGTACACAATAGGAGAGTTTGCCAAACCATATGGCATTTTGATATACTCAAAATGCTCTTCTGGCGTAACGAAACCAGTAAGAGGTATGCTCTACTCTTTAAGGCGAAGCTGATGGAACCCTGTGGCCATATCTAGACTAGAGAAGTAGGGATAGCTGCCTAACCGGTCAATATGATCGTCAATCAGCGGAAGGGGATAGCGATCCTTTATAATGATACGATTGAGGGCTCTCAAGTCAACGCAGAGCCTATCAGAGCCGTCTCGTTTCTTGACTAGAATTATAGGGCTTGCATAAGCTGATTTGGAGCGCCTTATTTTACCCTTGTTTAGAAGATCTCTAGTTATTTCCCTTACCTTGAGTTTTTCCTCATGGGAAAGCTTGTAAGGTCTGTATACTACCGGTATCGAACTAGTGAGCTTGATTTCCATCTCGCCTGTCGTAACAGTAGTTTGGGCAGTGCCAGAAATCAAAAAATCGGCGAAGTCTTCTATAACTGATCTAAGAGCTTCTAACTCTTTACCCTGAAGGGGCGTATTTATTTTAAGTTGGTCAATTGATTGCAGGTTGTTAACAATTCGAACGTTATTGGAATGCGTAAGGCTTTGCCTATCTTTGGTACGCACAAAAGTTATATCGTCACGGTTAAGAACGTCCGTACCTATAATTATTGGAGTGTTCATATAAGATGAAGGAACCACTACTAAATCGACCTCAACTAATATATCGCTAAACTCTACTGTAGTGGTCACATAAGATGTACAGACTACCTCCTTATCACTTATGCCTTTCAATATACAACGTTTAGGTTTTGGTTGGCATGGAATATATTTTAGGACATCCGAGGAAATGAGAGACACATCGAGAGCCCCGCTATCAATGAGTACATCTACTGGTACACCATCTACGACAGCGCTGACTACGTCGTTACCTTGAGTGAGTTTCACTTGATTAGAGCAAAGATTAACATTACGCGGATTACGAGTTTCTGAACGCGCCTTCGCGAATCAAGTATCCTCGGTGTGTCCTCCCTTCCTACAGAACGTGCACGAGTCGCTAGCTCCTATTTGCTTGTTGGGAGTCGCATCCGCTTTTGACCGTTTGCAGTTACGACTTATATGTCCTCGTTGGTTACAATTAAAACATTTAGGACCTATACGAAAGGTAGGTTTGTGTGACGTTGAGTTCTTAGAAACTACAGAGGTGTCACACTTTCCTTTATTAGGTTTCTTGTAAATCGATAGAAACGAGACAATGCTTTCGGGCGTTAAATCTGCGTTGGCAGTGGTCGCACGAATTTAAGGGGTTATCTATACCACGAATGATAATGAGTGTTCTCAAGTCGTCACTTAGTCCCTGAACTATTCTTAAGCGTAACAAGGTACGACGCGCATATTCTGCGTATGTAGGATATTTATCTGACATCGCATTCATAGCGTCAAACAAAATGTTTGCATAGTCCAACTTACTTGGGCATAAGGATTTAAATTCTCGTTTAAAGTTGGACCACGTCCGGTCATTGGTAACCCACTCACTAAGCCATACCTTGGCGTCACCCTTTAGACAGGAACCCACACGTGACAAACACTCCTGATCACTCACCCGTTGGCGTCTCTAGCGCGATCTACTTCCTCGCACCATACTTCGATGTTGTTTAAGGATGGGTCAAAATGAGAAACGAAGTAGTGCTGTGATCTCACTGGTTGCATGGTTTTAATAGCTTGCATTAAAGCATGTGCGAGGGTAGATGCCTCAGAGGTCGCCGAACAGTCTACCCGTAACGTGCCTGACCGGACAGGGCTTGGCGTTCTTGTAACCGGCGACGGAGCCTTATGCACATAATGCTTCGCATTACAAGAGTGAGAACGTGACCTAACACGAGTGTGACTTCGAGAACGACCCCGCGACGGAACGGACAAAACACTACGCGACCTATGTCTTTTTTTTGTCATGCGGACGACGCCTAGTCTTATCACGAGAACCGTGCTTATCGTTATCACTTGAGTCGGACCGCGTCAAGCAACGTGAGTCATTACACAGATCACGACGCCGTTCCTGGCTGCTAGGGCTACGTCTACAAGATTTACCACGCGAGGCGTGCCTACCGCGATGTCTATGTTGTTGCCTATCACGCGATCTACCTTTAGATAACTCTCGTACGCAGCTACGTGATCTGGTTTGTCCCATTTTTGTTTTTATTTGAACACTTACACTTATACAACACTTGAACACAATAAAGAAAACAATCAAGTGGGTAGATCAATCACCATTTGATTAACAACAAAACTCTAGACTGTTTTCACTGCACGTGGGCGGAAGAAGTCCCTTATCCCACTTCTGATTTTAGGTTAGAAGTGGAAATAACTTCAAAAAAATACAAGTCGAGATTACAATATTTTTATATTTTCACCAATAAACAAAATAACTTAAGCTTTAGGTTTAATAATTCTGATTATACACAATGATGATTGATACCGCACTGAATTTATAGATAAAAGCGGCGTAAGTCATTTTATAAATAACTATAAAATTACTCACGCCGCCGAACGTACAGAGCTCCGACCGTTATGACTGTTCACAAGCGAATGGCTCGATATAAAACTACACTTCCTTTTATAGTCATTCGTAGGTAGTTCAACAAAATAAGTGGAGATTTTGCTTATAGTATAATAATTTGACATAATTATTACATACCTGATAGAAATTTACGAGAATCACTGACATAATTTAGTAGCTGATCCCTTCAAACAATTTAAAATGGTATTGGTCATTTTCCAGTAGCCGACCATTGTTTTCTGGTTTATACGTGGTTGGATTTTGTAGGTCAGCATTGTTCCAAATAAGTACATATTATACAGTTTGCTCGCAGAAATTGCAGTAATAGCTCCCTTTTTACAAAGTAATAGACTGCTAGCGACGAAATATCGCATTTTTTTCTGTTAATAGAACCTTTTTTTTAAGTTGTGCAAGACACAGCCAGACTTTGATGAGTAACGCCAGACTTTTAATGTGTCTGACAAGGTGGTAGAACTATCGATACTGCCTGATTACTGAGAAAACATATTTTGCTAGTTCCTCAAGTAAAATATATCAAATTTAGTTTTTATATTATAACGGAAGTATTATAAATTATAATTCATTGTAATTTAATCATGTCTGCAAGAGGGTTGCAACTAGTACAGTTGCAACCCCCTAAAGTGTCTGACAATGTACGACGTGATATTTAATATTAATCTAAATAAAAGTTTATTTTTAAACTTTAACGAAATCGAGGTGCAATTTTAAATACCTTTGCTACCTGTTAACTTTCAAAGCAACCGAGATTCGGACTTCATAGTCTAGAATAATTTTTACCTGTATTAGGGACTTACACAGAGAAACTTTCATGGTTTATAAATAATAACGAAGTTCTGATCGTCACGGGTTCTTCCTATATAAGTGTCATGATTAAATACTTTGTAACAAAAATCTAATAGTGTATTAATATGTATAATAATAATAATATTCTATCACATACACATAACACCATCTAGCCCACACTAAGCAAAGCTTGTACTATGGGTACTAGACAATTGATAAACATCCATATATACTGTTTTTTTTGTAAATAAATACATATTATACATAGAAACGCCCAGACCAAGACAAACATCCATGTTCATGCACACAAATGTTTAACTTGTGCGGGAATCGAACCCGCGACCTCAGGCGTGGCAGTCAGTTACACTGACCACTACGCCATCGAGGCCGACTATTAATATGTATGATGTGGTTGTGCTATTAAATAAATAAATATTCAGTAATCGTAAATATGGCTACCTGTCTCAAGGCAGCAGCGTATCAGTTAAATAAAATTATTGATAAGATGTTAGATGCCTTATGTTTGATTGGGACGGATTCCAAAAATATTTCATGCACATATTCGACTCAGTAACAAAACAAATATAGATCAACTTGACGACACAGATAGCGCAGTGGTTACAATGGATTCTTTTTTACCGACTGTATATTGTGGGTTAGCTCCCCACACGTATAATATTAATAGCTTAACCTCTGGGAAGATTAAGTGTTTTTACTTCTTTGCAGCACAAGGATTACGGTATCAGAGTCGATAGTCATAAAAAACAGTTTTTATTGAAATCGCTGAATCTATTTAAATAAAATTTGGTGTAGAGTCTGCTTTGACTCTGACAAAGTACCCATGAACTATACTAATCCACGTTGAATTGATAAAAACAGCTAGCGAAAATTAATATTGAATTTGAATGTGACATTCACGTGTTCTCACAAACATACGGTTCGCCTTATGAAAAGGCATTTCAAGAAATGACCTGGAGTAACATAGCTATCGAAAGTGTTTAGACTGCGATAACACGATTGCTTCGAGTACAATAGGTTGTACTAAGCCTTGTCTAGTTGTCACACGTGCTAAAGGACGCTACTGCGATATCAAACGTGTTAAGGAGCGGTCAGACGTAGTGCGGCGGCGATACCTTTCAGTCGCCTGTGATTGTGATGTGACAATGCCGGACGTAGTAGACTTAGATTCCATACTCGCGGAACTCGGACAGTTCGGCAGATACCAGATACGGAATTACTGTCTTATACTAATTATTATTTTGTTCAGCGCAGTGTATAATAGTCAATATGTGTTTGCGGCCGGTGCTGTGGATTATAGGTAAAGATATTGAAACTTATTTTTTATTTTTGAACGCACTGCTTGCATTTGTTCTTACACTGTAGTTTATTCGTATCATTTAAAAGTTTTATTATGGGTACCTATAATAACATGTTAAAAATATGTAGGTAAACTCAGCGTATCCTCCACAAGAAAAATACATTTTAGGTTATCGATTGCTATTTCACTGTTTATTTTTAGTTTTGTTAACAATGATGTCCCGTATGTAGTAAATCTTTTGGATTCACGTCTGTTTAGAATATCTATTGTTACCTATATTGATACATTGACATATAATTACAGTTACTGTAATTATTATTTTAATATATTGGAACATATGTTGCCTTGTTATTGCATTTCATTATTGCAAGAAGTTAAAATCAACGTTCAATTAATATTAAACGTCCCATTTTATTTTAGACATAACCCCACCGTGGTGATTGCGGGCAGAGGGTTTATGTCGAACTCACCCGGAAAAAGAGACATCCCGGTAATACCGACTAAACCTACCACGGTGTTCCTTCTCACAATCTATGACCGGAGCGCAGGGATCACTCGCGTATTTATCCAGCAAAATATTAACGTCCCCGACTATTTGTGTGCTTATAAATTAATATTGCTGAAAGTGGTCATTTTGATATGAATAGTATTAATTTTGCGGCTGCTCGTATGGCGTAATAGTTTGTGGTTGTCTCGTCATTACTACACCGAGAGTGATGGGTTCAAATCCCACACACGATAAAAATTCTGTGATCCACAAATGGTTACTATATTTAATATATAGGTATGTATAAGTATTTCTCGAGAAGCATTGCAATTATTAAAACAATTGTCACTAAGAACAATCAGACTCAGAACAACAATTTGTGGACGATACAATTTTTTAATCCCTTGTAGGGGTTGAACCCACTACCATCTAAACAGTGACTACTTAAACCATTGTGGCATCCATGCAGTCACAGTACTAGACTTCGGTATTTAAGCAAACTACCAAATTTTTACAATTTTTTCTATTTTTCTAATATTGGATCGTTACCGTTAGTGTGTTTAGATGACGTTGTCCAATGGATTAACTGATATTTCGTAGATTAGTTATTTGATCATAATTTTGCAATAAGTATATTGTTATCATATTGATTCGGTGGCCATCAGAAATTGCTTATGACGTATAAGTACTGACGATTATTGATTCGTTTGATATACAATGCCTGGAATTATGATTATAATTTCGAGCAGCTGAAGGTTATACAAATGAAGTGTGTAAGAATAGGGACAATGGTAACTGATCTCAAAGGCAATCTGTACTATCCTAATTAATATTATACATGCGAAAGTGAGGTTGTTTGTTTGTTACGCTTGCACGCCTACGCATACATGTTGCCAGTGGTATAGAAAAGGACATAGCGTACCTTTCATCTAAAAAAGAAAATGGGTTTCTCGAGCGAAATAATTTTATTGGTAAAATCTATATAAACGCGAGCGATGCCGCGGGCAAAATCTAATCCTTGATAATATTATAAATGCGAATGTGAGTTTGTTTGTTACGCTTGCACGTTTTAACGACTCAATCGCTTACGTCAATAGTATAAAAAAAGACATAGGGTCATCCAGAATAAAAGTACTGCTACCGAGGGACAAAAATATATTTCCAATATCTACATTAAAGCGAGTATTTGTTTGAGCGTTAATCTGTCGAAGTACTAGTCGAATATGAAATTTTTTCTAATATAGTGCAGGAATAAGTCATAAATAAATATATGTATACTATCTGACCTGGCATACGTTGTTCTGCCATATAAATTATTTCTTAGCGGTATGAAATATAGGTACCTACTTTACGACCTATTCTCATACCTACCAAACATACATAAAAAATATCATAAAAGTCAGTCAAGCCGTTAAGCAGGGGGTGGACATTGGGAATAATCGGTTTCGGAGGAGTGCGACCACAAACTCCGTGACACGAGATTTTTATATACTTATAGATATCTGATTTTCCAGGAATAGTAAACGAAATCTGACGAATATTTTCTTCCACCTCACTTATTACAGTTAGTGTCAATCATCGCACAAGATAACACATTGGCGAGCTTGGCCCTAGGCACTAGTAAACATTAAAATCAATATTAAAATAGTATTCCGTCGTAATAAACCATATCATATCACATACATAAATAAATGTTAGAATTATTTACAAAAATATTCATCTATTGTTATTGATTTCTATTAAATATTATTCATTACACAGTATCATGTTCCATGAGTATGTAAAGTGCTGGTTAGCCTATAATCGTTAAATTTAACAGTAATTTCATTCTTGTGTTATATTTATTATCTCAGGGTATTCACTTACTGTCGAAAAATCAAAATAAATTAAATAGGTAGTAGGGCCGTGAGAATCGTTTTCACATGTGAATGTCATGACCCCGGCGAGGTCTCGGCGCGCCGGGAGACGACGGGTACCTCCACAAATTAACTTACCTAATAAAAGGACTTAAAATATTTCTACTATCCACTTTTGCGGGACGAAGACTACGGCGGAGAGATATGCGTGGAACACACATGCCACATAGCGGACTATACTCTGCGCAACGATAGTTCGGGTCACTTAAGCTTCTGCAATCAAATAACTGCTAATATTATCAGCCCTGTATTAAACTGTCCCACTGCTGAGCACGGACCTCTTCTCAGTCTGAGAAGGCTTAGGCCATAGTTCACCACGCTGGCCCAGTGGGGCTGGCAGATTTTACATATCATTGAGAACATTATAGAAAACTATCAGACATACAAGACGATGATTTTCTTCGCCGTTGTAGTGAGCGATATTAACTATTTAATACGCACATAGTGTCGAGAAGTCAGAAATTTGCGCCTTAGGGTCGGAATCGAGAACTCTGCATGGCAGTCCAACGGTCTCCCTAGTGGTACCCTAGTGGTTATCTTCATAATATCTGCTTAGCTTAGTACCCACTATCCTGTAACCAACTGCCACGCCTGAGGTCGCGGGTTCGATTCCCGCACAAGTCAAACATTTGTGTGCATGAACATGGATGTTTGTCTTGGTCTGGGTGTTTCTATGTATAATATGTATGTATTTACAAAAAAAAATGTATATATGTATGTTTATCCATTGTCTAGCTTGTAATATGGTTATTACAAGCTCTGCTTAGTTTGGGCTAGATGTAGCTGTGGTAGAATATTATTATTATATTATAGCTAGTATGAATATAAGAAAAGACGCGTTATTTAATGGATCATTAGGTCTTTATTAAATTAATTTCAAGATTTGCTTTAAATACTGTATATGTACGAAAACAAGTTTTTATTTCATCGTGTATTGTTACGCTCGAGTATGGTTAGAAGTCATTCATATATGTATACTGAATGAGCTTGAGCTCTTAACACACAAACACACCTTAAAATATAAAGAAATATTAGTTCTTTGTAGTTTTGATATGTATACTTAAATATCTTTATTACTTACTATATATATAAACTTACGGCTCTTATTTAGGGATAATTAGGCAGCGATAGCCCAATGGATAAGGGTTCAAATCCCACCCATTGCACTATTGACTTGAACTCATTCCTAACACAAGTATTCCAGCTTAGCTGGAGGGGTTAACAAGAATACTAGTAATTTGAAACCCAAATTGGTAGTGTTATTTTTTTTTAAATAATGAACTTGTTACTTCGATTTTTTATATAATACCGGCTTCTGCCCTTCTTTGCATGTATTCCAAGAAAGTGCATACAGGGATAAAAGGTCATCTTTATTATCCTGGATTAACATTCCAGGGCATAGTCTGGCTGTGTGCCAAATTGCATCCAAATCCGTTTCACTGTTTACGCAAGATTGAATTACGAACATCCCACCATTTTCACTGAATTTTACATAATTATGTTAACTGTTATGTTATGATATATTTCTTAAGTCATACTTATCTGTGAAAATACATTCAGAATATTAATTTGTACAAATAAGATGTACTCAAAGGATCGAGAAAGGTATGCTCGCGGTTTCCCTGCGGGATGGCATCAGAAATGACGAGATCCGCAGGAAAACTAAAATTGCCAATATAGCTTTCCGGATAGCTAAGCTGAAGTGGCAGTGGGCAGAACACATAGCGCGCAGAACCGATGACCGTTGGGGCAGAAAGGTTCTGGATTGGCGGCCACTCACCGGAAGATGCAGCATCATCTTCAGCCGCAGCCCTCCACAAGGTGGACCGACGGCCTGGTTAGGGTCGCGGAAAGCGGTTGGATGCGGGTGGCCCAAGACCGGCCTGTATGGAAAACCTTGGAGGAACCTATGTCCAGCAGTGGACGTCTTTCGGCTGAGATGATGAAACACTTCAAACCGAAAAGGCGAAGCGAGGATTCGGAAGCCTCGAATATAAACAAGCTTAGAAATAAAATAACGTGCCATGAATACTATTTTGGTATTTGCAAAAGATTATACAAACCTAGAATAAAAAGCAAACAATAGAAACCTAACATATATATTAATTATAATTATTATGATATCTTAATGTGTGAAAGAATAAATTATAATGATTAAATATAAATCTACTATGATTTACCCACTTAAAAATGTCACGAGAAGTAACATGTGACTAGTTTTAAATAAAATAAAGTTGAAAATAACAAGATTTTGCCTGCAGATTCGCTCGCGTTAATCTATATTATGTCAATAAACTATCCGTCGAGAATAGTACGTAGTTTGAAAGGTAAGCTATGCTAGCATAGTGGCAGGGGCGGCCCGCCCCGGGTGGCACTTTCAGGGGGCGGCAAAATTTCACAATAAATAGTAATATTATCTTGTAAATATTTAAACCATTTCATGACAAACAAGAGGAATGGACAAATGTATAATACACAATAATGATGACTATTCTTGCCGAAAAGTTCTTTAGAATTTCTGTATATTGCAGTCTTTTAAATTGAAATACCTAATTAAGAGGTCGGCAAAATTATCTTCCGCCCCGGGTGGCTGTCACCCACGCTACGCCACTGCCTATTCTGTACCTCTGACAACGTGTGTGCGAAATTTCATGATGATCGGTCGAGTAGATAAGAAAGAGAGAAGAGTGTGAAAGCGTAATAAACAAACTCACATTTGCATTTATAATATTAGTTAGGATCCAAAATGAAGGTACATATTGTGTATGTTTAAAAAAGAGGCTAAGGGTTATATTGTATCAGCATTTCACCAACTATGTTTTAGATTCTATGTAATAGTGGGCAAGCCAATTGCACATTCAACAAGACACAGTTCCCGACTGTTACCGAGAATCTTACAGCAAAGCACTTGCCGGATCTGGGAATCGAATCTATGAGAGTTCTCGGATTGGGCACAGCAGTCGCAATCATTATCATTACGCCCACACAACATTTATTATGTTAATTAATACTTAATATGGCGATGTATTTTTGTGATAATTTATACTATAATACATTTCGCATTATTGATTAAACATAGACTTATCTGAGTATTATGGATTAAACAAATTTAAACTCTGTTGCAACTACTTAACACAAATATAATATTAGAATTTATATTCACAAACTTAGAGTTGAAATCGCCTAATTTCTAAATTTCGAGTTAAGTCGCTCGAATGCGATTTGTTCATATGAGCTTGTGACCTGTTGGCCAAAATGCCAACTATTAAAAGGAATGCTGTCGTGCTAACAATAACCACCTTAACTGACATTTTTATCGATTTGAGTTATGGGTATATTTAAAATCGGCACGATGAGAGCTATATGAATAATTTATTAAATTCTAGAAATAATGTATAGAAACGAAGATAATGTTAAGCATAACCGCAGCAACTGCAACACTGATAAGAGATTGCTAAATATAAGTGCGGTAATGGCTGTTAGTGTTCTAATACTTGGTGTATTTTAAACATAATTTTAACACAGTTTCTAGTCATAATTACTCTAAGACAGTCTAAGAGCATAATATACGATATACCGTAGTTATGCTTAGAAGTTTTATTATGTTTTCGATTAAAAGTACGAAGTATATCTACTTTATATGGTATTTACTATGCTTATGATTAGTAAAATACATTATAATTTTTTAGCTCATCCTAAACATAATAACTACAAATATGACTTACGGTAATTATACGTTAAACAATCGTCTTTAAAAACAAATAATACTTATTATTATCTGCGTATCTGTCACTTATTGTGTTTATGTTTAGTAGAAAATAGAAAATGATTTTAAGTTATTACTAAGGACATATGCACCAAGTATTGCAGTTACGGTAGTTATGATTAGTGGGCTTGCGTAAGCGCAGAGTCCAGGGGAATAAATGCGGGGCGTGGGGAGTATTCCCAGTGAGTTAGTCGCACACAGGTTAGTCGCGAGCGATTGCTGATTGGGAGCGTCCGTTTCTGCGTCTCGTCATCGGTTTTGGCGCGAAAACACATTCTCGTAAGTACTTTTGTTTTATTCACGCTCATTCCTGTTGAGTTATCGTGAATTATTAAATATTTTGGGTTGAGCTAAAAGTTCGTTGTTTCTTAATATGGTATGTAAAATGTGCTTTGCATGCGCCACGAGTGGATAGTTTAAAATAAGTATTTGTATAATTATAGTATTATATTGTTAATGCTTTTACTAATTTTAAATACAAATCTGACGACAAGTTTTTGTTAATGTGGTTATTGAACTTGCCTATTACGCTTGCGGTCGCGGGTTCGATTTTCGCACAAGTCAAACATTTGTGTGCATGGATATGGGTGCTTGTTTTGATCTATGTGTTGCTATAATAGGTAAATGTACCTATGTATTTATAAGCTGTGTTTAGTTAAGGACTAAGTGGTGTTGTGTGAATGTAAGAAAATATTAAAAATCAATTCATTTGTGAGTGAAACTGATATTATTGTGTATAAAACTTCTATTTTACTATTTCCTGATATAGAAAAGAGAAGCAGAACACATCACTCTTTGGTTAGACAACTGTGCAGCCCAAAATAAGAACTGGACTCTGTTTTCGTTTTTGGTAGACATAGTTAACAGCACTTTGATAGCGGCTAAGACAATTACTCTGAAGTATCTTGACAGTGGCCATACGTTTATGACTGCAGATTCCTCTCATCACCAGGTAGAAAAATCAACAAAAAACTGGATAGTCTATGATTTTCCTAATTTTGTAGTGTGTCCAGTTGTCAAATTCAAAGAAAATTATGTGAAGTTTATGGAAATTTCGGATTTTTATTGCTATCAAGATTGTTCGTCCCAGCATAAGCTGCGTAAGAAGGAACCCCGAGTTTATTTGAAAGATATGGCGATTGTCACAGTAGAGAGAGGACACTTCACTACACTACTATCAAATACAAAACTAGTAACTGTAACGATGACTATTTAACATTGGATGTCATTCAGACGAAATAATGAGAGCACAACATTTTTTGAGACATTGCCTAAAGCCCAAGAAAAGGGTATAACTGTGGAACGTAAAACAGAAATCCTCATAAAACTGGAGCCACTTATGCCAGAAAACGGAAGAGAATATTGGCGTAATTTGCCTCTGTATAAATTGAAGAACTTTGGACATATATTTTTTTATTTGTGTTTATATTCTTTGTGGGTACTTATTCACAAGTTTTATAGTTTAATACATTAATTATATAGAATTTAAGAAGATTATGCCTATTGTACTCAAATATGTGATCTCAAATTTTCTATGATAATTATTGTACTGATTATTCTTTTAAGGTTTAATGTTTGCTCTATTTTTATTACCACGTGATCTCAAAGCGTGCCTTATTAGATTAAGTAACTATATTGTATAAGTTTGTTATATGATTTTTATTTTCCATACTAAACTTGTTATAATAATATTCTAATAATATTCTTTTTTTTTAATAATATTCTACCACATACACACAACATCATCTAGCCCAAACTAAGCAGAGCTTGTACTGTGGGTTCTAGACAGTGGATAAACATACATATATACTTTTTTTTTGTAAATACATAAATATTATGTCACAAATTCATAAATAAGTACATTTTAATGCTGATTTATTATTTTAAACTAACCTATAAAAACAGTAACAGATTTAATACGGTGTACCTACACTTGTTATTTTATTTGAGTGCACTTTTATTTATATATTAATTCACTTTAACATAATTACCTTAAGTGTGAATTTATTACAGTAATACGTAACATATCCTAATAATCAAAAATATTGCTTTCGTATAATAAACACAGTAAGTACAGTTCCTAAGCATTAGTACCTTATGTATGACACTTGAAGTGATAATGCTTAGGGTCGCTTTAATAAGATCGAAAATCGACACATTTTTTTGCATTTATTTAATAATAAAAACTAAATAAATTATAAAAAGCCAAACTATTTAACTGTCCATAAATAATTGGTCTAACGTATAAAATCGAATGATTTGTACATATGTGAATAATGGTTAATTACAACAAAAAGGGAAAAACAACTTTGACCGCGTTTTTCTCCATTTAGCTATTGATGCAGATAAGGTAGTTATAGTTAGAAGGGCAGAATGCTACAAAAATGATTTTCTATACCTACATATAATAAAATTGTAACAGACTCGAGTAAATACTTATTTATAGATATAAAGGCTAAATTACCTTGATCTCTATTCAGTATAAGATTCAATGCACAATGTAGTTCATCAGTAATGGTTTTCTTTTTCGCATACTAATATTAATATTTACTTTATTTTTATCCTTAAGAAAGACAATGGCCGTAATTAAACATAGAGAAATTGTAATCTTTAAACTTTCTAAGACAAGAATGGTTTATTCAGCTTTTTTTATTAGTATTTCCCATGCTAAGGTAGAATGTAAGTTATAATAGAGGAAAAATATAATATAAGGCAGGAAATGATCCTGCGACCTCGACAAACCGCTTTGCAATCTCAACTATTAATGGTTTTATGTCTGGGAAAAGTCATGAGCCAGAATATTAATCAAATCAATATCGAATATTCGAAATGCAGTTTAATATGTTTCGAGAACAGATGGAACTACGTCTCTTTTTAAATGACTTAGCAGTAGGCATGTAGTTCCTGTATTACGACGATGTAACAACATTTAACCAACACCTAGTCCATACGATAATTAGAGTGAATCACAAATATTTGTCTCGATTAGTAAATCAAGCGGCAGTATCATAGTGGATAAGGCATGGACGTGCAATCAACAAATCGTAGGTTCGAATTCAACTCTAATGACATGAATATGTTATAATTGGCTTCATGTCAGTAATGTAATCATTACTGACATGAACCCAATTATAAAATATCTAAGCATATTAGCTAAGCTGCATAGTTTAACAAGAAATCTAGAATTTTGGAACCGAAATTGATAGAAAACTCTTAAAGAAACAAGTGAGAAACGGCAATGATTTGCCGTAAATCTCAGAGATTGAAAAATGGTATCACGTGACCTTGAGGTCAGAGGTCAAAGGTCATAGGTAGTCATTTCGGGGGTATATCGACTATGCTGAGTCAAATGGCGTTGACCGCGAGTCTCTAGCGGTTCTTAGTTGAAAGATGTATAACAGACATACGGACACAGCTGTTGTATAAGAGTTTTTTCGAACTCTAAAATCAGAAGTCATCGATCCTACAATACTTATGGTATTGCATGTCAAAGCTATTGTATTTATAGTCCAACTTTTGTTTCAACTGCCTCTGTGGCGCAGCGGTATAGAATGCGACTGCCGTGCATGAGGTTTCAGGTTCGAATCCCGAGTCAGCCCAACAAAAAATGTTATTGGGTATTTCTGTTAAGAAATCTCAATAGCAGTTCGAAGTTAGGAAGTAGGCGGTGTTAGACACCCCCGTGCCTCGGAAAGCACGTAAAGCCGTTGGTCCTGCGCCTGATCTCTCTCCGGTCGTGACGGATTGCCGTCCCATCGGATCATGAGAGTTAGGGAACAGAGAGTGCACTTGTGTTTGCGCACACACTTGTGCACTATAATATCTCCTGCACAGATGGCCAGTCTACGTTAAGATTGGCCGCCGTGACCGAAATTCGATCTGGAGGACATTATTGTTAATAGTCCAGCAGTTTTACGCATTAATATGCAAAGCAATGGAATACGGAACAGGATAAATGAACCCAAATGACGATACTTTAGGGAAGGAAGATATAGTATTTAGTTTAGAAGGTCACAGTGCAATCACTCTATTATCATCTTAACTGAGTACAAAACCTCAAGGTTGACATGCATGACTGATAGCCAGTAACTTGCGATCAGAATTAAATAGTAGTTTGACGAGTAATTGAGCAGAACTGCGTTTTATAAGTCAATGGTTTTCGTGCCTGGCTAACGATAGAAATTAATATGTGGTTTATAACATAATTGCCCGATATAATAGTTATTACAGAACATTATATATATTGTATTTAATAAGGTACTTGTAATAAATAGATGTGGTCTTGGTTATTAAATAATCTTAACAACCTATCCATAGAAGTATGAGTGTTTAAGATTTCTACAAGATAACTGTGAAGTGCAGAGGTAAGGAGGATCATCTAGAATCTAGTATATGAAAAAGTACTCTTCGAAAAGCGTACGGTAGCAAATGGTTGAATTTTAAAGATAGCGCCAATGTTATTAGATTAGGATAGTAAATTAAACAAGAAAAGAAGGATTTTGCCTTCGTTATAGCTCACTTTTCAAAATAACTATAATAAAGGCAAACATCGACATCGAATACAATTATTACATATAATTTTCAAGCGATATACCTAGCCAATTATTTGTAAATAGTAAATTCTAACTAATATGATAAACGCGAACGTGAGTTTGTTTGTTTGTTTATTTGTTACGCTTTCAAGCCTTAACTACTCGACGAATCATCATGCAATTTCGCATAGGTACACGTTGTCAAGGGTACAGAAAAATACATAGGGTACTTTTCACCCAGAAATCCTGTTTCCGAGGAATTAGAAATTAACATGACCTTTCCTTAACATAACATTTACGCGAGCGAAATCGCGGGCAAAATCTCTTCTTCTTCTTATTTAAGTCTAAGTGACTTGTCGGTGTAGCTTGTCTCTCCATATCTGTCTGTCTAGTGCCATTTCTTGCATTTCTCTGTACGACATGACACCTAACTCTTCCCTGATCTGACTAATGTAACTTATTCTTGGCCTTCCTCTTCCGCGCTTTCCTTCTACCTTTCCCTCAATGATGTTTTTAATAAAAGTGTCATGTCGTAAGAGATGGCCAACCATTTTATGTCTTCTAGCTGAAATAGAGTTAAGTAGCGTTCTGGTTTCATTGATCTTTACCAAGACGTCCTCGTTCCTAAGCATTTCTGTCCAGCTAATCTTTTCCATTCGTCTCCAGCACCACGTCTCGAACGCCTCTAAAATTTCTCTATCCCTTTGTGTAAGTGTCCACGTCTCACACCCATACAATGCCAGACTCCATACATATGTTTTTATAAACTTTTTCTTGGTGTTCCTGCATATTTTCGATGTAAATATATAGTTTTTATTTTTAAACGCTTGTTTTGCTATTGCTATTTTAGCTTTAATATCTGGTGTACATCTGGAGTCTGCTGTAATTATGCTACCTAAATATTTAAAACTTTTGACATTTTCTATTGTCTTATCTGCTATTAATATATTCCTTTGTGA
Source organism: Catocala fraxini (assembly GCA_930367265.1). Lineage (NCBI taxonomy): Eukaryota > Metazoa > Arthropoda > Insecta > Lepidoptera > Erebidae > Catocala > Catocala fraxini. Next base: position 9,373,736 of record OV884037.1, read on the forward strand.
GCTGGGTTGTGCTTTTGATGTAGTTAGAATTTTCGCTTTGTTGGTGTTAATTTTTAAAGAGAATTCATTAAATGTGCTATCCATTATCTGTAGTAGATTTTCTAGATCCTTATGGTTTTTAATTATTGCTGCTATATCATCTGCGTATCTTATAAACTTTATTACTTCTCCGTTGAATTTCACTCCTACGCTAGTGTTCTCTTTTATTTTTGTAATAGCGGCTTCTATAAAAATATTAAATATTAGTGGAGATATGACATCCTTGCCTTACCCCTTGTCTGATTTTTGCGTTTCCTGTGTCATTTCCAATATTTATAACAGTTTCTTGTTTTTTGTACAACTCGAATATTATTTTACGATATCTATGGTCCAACCCTATATTCTTTAGCGCCTCCATCATCCCTTTCCAATTAACATTATCAAATGCCTTTTCCAAATCAATAAAAGCTACGTGTGTGTTTAATCCAAGGTCCATTTTTCTGTCGATTATTAATCTTAATGCTAAAATTGCTTCTCTTGTCTTCTTCTCTCTTAGCCTTTATTATTCCCAAGTCACTTGGGGTCGGCTTTTCTGGTCTAACCGGATTTGACTGGATATCAGTTTTTACACGGAGCGGCTGCCACCTGACCTCCGCAACCCGAAGGATAACGATACCCTAAGGCTAGACCAGTGTCAGGATATTAGAGGGTACTGACTTTCCCAATAACGACTGCCATAGATGTTCATGGCAGCCGGGACCAACGGCTTAACGTGCTCTCCGAGGCACGGAGCAGGCGATAATTGTCAATCAATACACACATAATTTCGAAAAGTCATATAACTTCCGAAAGTCGAGGTGCGCGACATGGGTTCGAACCCGAGACCCACTGCATTGCAGTCTGTTGGTCTCCCCACTGAGCTATCGCTTTTTGCTTCTCTTGTACCCTTATGTTTTCTAAATCCATATTGGTCGTCGCTTAAATAATAATTATCAATTTTCCTACTAATTCTATTTTGTATTATCTTAAGTATTATTTTTGAGGCTTGTGAAATAAGACTGAGTGTAGGGCAAAATCTAGTATAAGATAATATAAATATATTTTACTTTGAAATTAAACTACTTTATACGGATTTTATCGCTTTGTTTATGTAACACTTTATTACATAATTTAGAAACTGTTACAATACTTTTTAACTTTACAAATTTTAAACTAATTAAATTATTACTTATATATAAATAGTCATTTTTGAAATAAATGACTTTAAATTTTCAACTCAGCACTAATTCACTCCGTTTACAACAGCTAAATTCATATAATTTCCTCTTGCTACAATAGCGGTTACTGGTGGATTTTTGAACTATATGTAATTTGATGCTGACAGCTGGGCACTTTTTCAACTTGCCTCTATATAAGATAGTTCTCCTTTCCTTCACACTACATATAGATGATTTTTATTATTATAGGATTATTACAACTTTTTACCATATGGATGTTTATTTCTTTAATAACATTGTTGTCGTGAGCTGCAGAGACTCGATAAACCTGGCACAATTGTTTTTCAATTATGTCTGTGTTTCCAGCAATTAAGAGATGAATGTGGTACAAACTCGTATATTAAAAACAATTGTAATTAAATAAATGCATTCAGAAGTTGGAATCCTTACTATCAGGAACCTAACACAAATCTATTAAGCTCTGATCTTTCGGAGTTACCTATCTATTTCTTCAGGCAGCCAGTTTATGTTATAAGACGAGTTTTGACTGCATGCATTCTTCTTTTCGTATGGTTAGTGGCCAAACTGTTGTCAAGAGTTGTTCAAGCCGCCTGTAGGTCTCTGACATGGCTTAACGAGTGCTGTCAATTTGACAACAACCCGGACCGACTTTTTACGTGTCCTCCGAAGCACGGAGACGCTCAGATGAAATACCACTAAGCGGTCACCCATCTATAGACTGACCGCACCCAACGTTAGTTAACCTCGCTAATCGTTTACCGATCAGTGAGTGCAACTGGCTATTAGCGAAGAAAAAAAGAAGACTGCACGTATGGCGTAGTTGTTTTATTCGTCGCTTTACCACTGCTATCGCGCCAAGTGTTGCATGTTCCACCTCAAATGGAAAAAAAGTGTGATCCATACAAAGGACAGTGAACAATTTGGCCTATGAATCAACACACATTCTACCTAAACAATAATTTATATTTTATTTTATGACTTAATAAATAATCAATCATTACAATCTCACGGACACTTTCAAATCTTGTTTTCGTGTTAAAAAGTATTTTCACGATTTCAAATACATCGACATCCATTGTTTACATCTCAGACACGCAATGTGGCCAGAAATTATTTCCTATTTAGCTTGTCTGTAATTTTTCTTACGTAGTTAATACGAATGCTATTCTATAAATACCATTATTGAACTTCATCATAGATATAACCAATTTCTTAAAAAGTCATAAGTTTTAATGTAAAAGACCATAATAAATACTACTTTCTATAACGTATTATACGTTTTTCTATAATGCAAGCATGGCAACATTTTTTTCCCTTGGGGAATGCATTGACGCATACCCCTCCACGGGGGTGGGTGGAGGAGTTATGTCGGACTCACCAGGGTAAAAGAGAAAGATGGAATAAGGATGATAATAATGGAATCCCGGATTATTCAGAAGTGTCCGTGACTTATATTCACTTTTAATTGAATGTGGTCATACTTAACCACATATTTATCATTTTTTTGTGGCTGTTGGTTCTTAGGCTAGTAATGTATGGCAACTGAACAATATCCTTTGTGTTTCAATTGTTGTTTTGGGTCTGAGTGTTATTTTTGTCTATTGTTTGAATGTATCCAATGTCCTTCGAGACGGAGGAATTATTACTAGTGCGAGAATTGAGAGAGAGAGAGGAGAAAGATAGAAACCTATTTTAAAGAAAAATCTGTTTTCCTGAGGTAGAACGACATAAATATTATATTATTTTAAAGTAAAATACGATAATTGTCACCATTATGGACCGATAAGCGAATCGAAAAAACTTAGCAAGTAGACACGATTATGTGTCTATTTAAAAGATAGTAAAATATCTATGTCCCATAAAACAATATTGTTGTAGACATAGATTACGGAATACTGCACGTCGCGCTTCTACTAGCGTTCGTAACAACAACAATAATATTCGTGCTGTTTGACAGACCGCGCTGGGTGTAGGCAGCACCGTTACATCAAACAAAACAAAATATGTGTCAAGTGTTCTATCTAGGCGGTACAAAATGACATTATTTTGTGTTTGTATAGTAATCATTCATACCCTTGAATTATTTAAGTATAAAGTATGATAAGCGGTATTTAGTAGGAATCTAGCTTGTTCCTTGCTTTGGTGAAAATGTTATTCCACAGATTTTTACAAAATTACAACAATACCTAGATAATGTTTTTTTTAAATACAATACCCGCAATTGTTTTAAATCCTGTTTCGCGAGGGGCTTTATAAACCTGCACACAATGGATACAAACGACACCCAGACTCGAATCAACTATGTGTGGATCACAAAAATGTGGGTTCGGTGCGAAGATTGAAGCCACATTACTTGGAGCAGTGGCAATGGCAAGAGGACTACTTAAACCAATACACCATCTGAGCAGTAATAGTTGATCGAGTTTACAATACGACAAGCAATCTTTAATAGTAATCTAGCTTGTTATCTGCTCTTTAGTTTAAATGTTATAAAATATGTACATTGTATTTAAAAAATCACAACAATAAATGATGACATTAAAAATTATTGTAATGTTACATAAAATAACTAAGCTACATACATAATATGTATGTCTCTATCTCTTCAAAGATTTTCTTAGACGCGTAGTATTTCCAGCAAACTCTGTTTTCCATCTACAAGACACAGTGTAAGACTCTGTGCTATTATTGCTTCTTATTGAAAATGAGGGATAATAAAATTTTGCGATACGTGTTCTTACGACTGGCAATTGCCACTTGAAGGCTTTTGATTGAGGAGGCAGTCTATTAGATTCTATTTTCTATAATACTCTAGTACATGAATGCCGCAATAGTTTAAGTGGTTAACTAAGCTAACTTTCAGTACCAAGTACATTATGTACTTCTATGTAGAGTGAAGTAAATCTCCTCGATTGATAACTACAAATGAATCCAAAAAGCCCACCGCAAACAGACAGCAGAGGCGGAGCGATGTCGGTGGCGTTTTTGTCGTATTGTTCGAATCAGGAATGTAGCGAATATTCACATCCGCATCCTCAATTGCGGAGCTTCCGCATCGGTTTGAACATCTGCATCCCCATGCACATCCGCAATAATCAACGCGGATATTAATGCGGATCCAGGTATAGCGTAGGTTACGATAAGATAGAAATCAGTTGTTCAGTAGTACGTGTTTAAGTTATGAAACTTCAAGCTTGAATCTGCGAAGGCGGTGATATGTAATTATTAGATACTTTTTATTAAATATGATGAACAATTTTTATCAACATCCGCATCAATGGATGTCAAAAAATCTGCATCCGAAACATCCCTGGTTTGAATTAGTAGAAACATTAAACACATGATTCGGAGCGATCGATTGTGTAAAATTTCATAGACTGCACGGATGGCGGAGTGCTTTAAGTGGTCGTCTCGCCACTGCCAAAGTGCCGAGTATTATGGTATAAAAATTTGTGTGATCTACAAATGGGCGTTCCAAGTCTAGGTGTTCTTTGTGACAATTTTTTTTAAATCCTCCGGTACACCGTATTTATACCTAGTACGAAAGTAGTCTTAAAATAAATTACGTCACAAGACAAATTACGTACTGTAGTGTAATATCACCATACAGATGCAAAGAGTACCTATTCTCGCTGGAGGATGTACTTGACCTAACAAGGGCTCCCAGACTATCTGCTTATACTAGAAAACGAATTGCAGATTGACAACACAAAAATAATACAAACTGTCCGCTACTGGTACCGCTTCCGCTGTCTGTATGTGTAGGACGTAAGCCGACTTCTATAGCTTGTTTCAAGAGTGCAAGACAAGTGTGATTCAATCTCTTACAATGTTGAAACACGTGTTGAAATTATTGTCTGTACCTTCAGTACGAGATTGCGTAACGTGATCACGAAATCTTTGTTGTTTATGCCTTAATCATTTTCTAATACAGTAAATCTATGTTAACCTATATACATATCTACTTCAATAGATATTGTAAACATATCAAATCAGTATCGTATCACTTAATATTATGGTATTTTACGACTCAATTGGTGTAAGGCTTACGCCTACGAAGCTCTACAGGTTCGACATTTGGACTGTTGCAGATATTCAGCGTAATTTCGGGATGCTCTACTTCTCTTATAGGTAAACCATCATTAAGGTATAACAACACTATGTCTTCTTTGTCGAAATCTTCCTGTAAGTTAAAAATATAAGAAGTATTCCCATGAAGATCTAAGTTTAATCAATTCATAGGGAATGTTATTTTTTCTTGTTTTAAGAGTTTACAGCATTCGTAAATAATTATTTGTCGTAGATACATCTTTTAAACATAAAAATATGCAGGCATCCTATTATCTCAGCCTCGACACGAGTCAATAGTCGTTAATTATTTAAATGTAATCTATATTTATAAAAGCTAATTAAAGATTTCTAACGTGCTATCTGCATAATGTTGACCTTTACCAGGGTCTTAACCTTATAACCAGCACGGAAGGATATCCACTTCTCCGTCAGCATTTCCCACAACAATATTCTTTTTTTCTCAAATATTTGCATTTTACTTCAGTACAACTAAAGGTGTATAATATATAGATATATATTATAGAATAAAATAAAAAAGGAAGTTGATATTAGTAGTCGGTTTTGTTTCTTACTTATTTTATGTGATGTCTTTTTATTTTTATAACACTGGGTAGCTGAAAATTGCGATATAGCTCGTATTTTTACAAAATATTGCCTTATCTTCACCGTAGTTGAAACTTCCATATTATATTATTACAGTACTTACCCATTCAGTGGCATGGGCAAGACTGTGAAACAGATACACAAATACAATGAGCAATAAAAAGCAATAGAGGTTGAGCCCACAGTCACAAAAAACACACTGCCTACATTGAAGCATTCCCAATAATGCAGATAACCCAGCATGTTACCGAAGTTGGACAAAAGAGCCACTGACTTTACGAACAAAATAAGTAGGTACCTGCATATTATATAAATTTTCAATGCATGAAAACAATATTGAGATGACTTGGTAGCGATTGAGACAATGACATAATAAAATGATCGGTATCATTAGGAAATAATGCACTAGTAATATTATTATGGACAATTACTGTATAGCCTGCAAGTTTTTCGACTAGTAGAATTTTATTGTATTAGTCTATTTTAGTTGCATCATATCAAATCATGCAGAGGATTATAATTTCAATTGTGTCAATTCAAGTACATGTATGAAGCTGCTGCATCTATGAACAGTCTTGTGTTTTAGGTTTAATCTCAATGAGTCAAAAAATTGTGAGCTTCACAAATAGTAGTTTCGATTCAAGGTAGTCTTCATGTCTGATATCTTAATTTTCGTAAAGTCCACTTGTTAAAATAAAGTAAAGGAGGTGTCTTTTTAAATGTATAACGCATGCGATATTTGCTATTAAATGGCACGATTTTTAGTCATGTCAAAAAGGTTTGGTTTTGTGATCTTCAAAAATCAATAGCAGCACGTCGTTTTCTAGGAGGTAGGTCGATTTTATTATATTTTGCGAGTGGCATTCCTTAAAATGAAGGCCAATAAAGCAAGCATGACCTATAACGCGAAATAGTACCTACCTACCTTAACTTTTGGTGTGATGATCATACTGGTGCGGTCTGAAGCAGGTGGTTTATATTGACCAGTTAAGAAAGGTGGACTCAAGGTCTATACACGGATTCTAAGAAGGTGTTCAGAAAAAAGCCGTACAATGCTGTGGTCTGACTGTTATTGAGTGTATTGGAGTTTTCTTTTATTATTAAAATATCAGGGAGACCTTTACGAACATTAAAACTACGGATACAAACAACACTCAGACTCAGAACAAAGATTTCTGGATCACATATTTTGTTTCGTGTGAGGATTGAACAAGCAATACACGGTGCACTGGTAGTGGCAAGGCGATTACTTTAACCACTACGCCATTCATCAAGTTGGCTTTTCCTTTTTCTAATACGCTACGCACGTAAGGAATCTTCATTTTTCCATGACGTCAGTGGTAATTCTTCAGTTAGTTTTAAGATCATCCATTATTGGTCAAATACTTCACACGAATCATCACGTCATCGTCTGCGAGATTCTGATTTAAGTTTACTTATTATTACTCTCACGTTTAGAAATACTATTCATATCATTGAATTCAAAATTAACTCACGAATACAAAGTTTACATAGATTTACTATAGCTATCGGTAAATACTTTAATTTAACAATATCTAAAGATGTAGCAGTATTACCATATTCGGAGCACGTGTTGTTACTCGTAACTTCTAATCATTTTATGGTATGAATGTAATATTTGTAAGTTAAGAAATGTTATGTATATACGCCAATGCTATATATGCAATAATAAATAAATGCAATGTATGTATGTGTGGCTGGCCTGATGATAAGCGGTTCGTGTTATCCACCCAGAGGGCGATTTTTGGAACAAGCAAAACTGTGGGTAATTTGGTTATTTGTAGAAACCCTCAGTAACAGCAAAAGTCGTGGTACCTAAAAATGGCTTGACACGCACTCAACTCGAGTGTGTTTAGTCGGTCAAACTGCAGATCATAAAATATTCGGTCGTGAAAATTTTATTATGAAACGATTACCGGGTTTTTCTGTTTAGATATTCTTGAGTATCAGTACAATCTGGCAATTTGGCCTGGTATACGTCAATCAGCTCGTTTCTTATTGCTAGAAACTTGAAACATGACATACATGGCAAAATGTAGATGTAATAAGTTCACGAAAGTCTTCGGGGATTGCCATTATAGTCTATGTACTATCGACTTGAGCGACGGTCATTTCAGAAAAATTTTCGCTTGTGCATGTTGACTTTAAGTGACTCCGTCCTCCGTCCGACCAAGTGTTGGCCTGCTATGCAATTTTAAACTTAGGAGTGGTCATCCGTCGCTCAAGTCGATAGTACATACATACATTGACTGTAATGTCAATCCCCGAAGGCTTCATCTACAGAAGAGGGTACAGATACATATCCATGCCATCTGCTATACACGAAGTCTCGGATTCGAATCCCGAATCAAGCCAACAAAAAGCTATTTAGTTTTACTATCAAGCAATTTTTAATAGCAGCCCGAGGTTAGGCAGTTGATATTGCCCAACATTGCCTCTACGCCTCGGCAGATATATATACAGCCGTTGCTTCTGCACCTGTTCTTTCTCCGGATATGTTGGATTGTCGCCTATTGTATAATAAGGCTTTCCAAAATGAACTCAAGCTGTTGTTGTTAAAAGAATGCTATTATTCTATAAATGACATGTAAACACTTATAATTTATATTCTGATTGTGACATGCACCTACAATTATGTATATAATTATTTATTGGCTTGACATTCCTTTTAAGACATTAATTTTTTTTTAATTATTGATCAATTTATTATTTTAATCTATTCTATTTGTTAACTGACTTGCAATGTTGTTTTTATTTAATTAATTGTCTTTAATACTATTATTGTACATTCACACACAAAGTAAGAATTGTTCTTGAATAGATGAAATGAAATGAACTATAAAAGTTAGAAAATAGAGAATCCACTTGTGTTTACGCTTCTACTTGTGCATAATATCTCCTGCGCAGATTGTCAGGCTCCGCTGACATTAGCCGCAATTCAGTCTGGAGGACTCTTTATGATGCATCTCAAAATATGTCAAGGTTGAACGTAACATAAACCTTTTACTTCCTTATTTAATGAACTGATTGTTCTTAACGCTAGACAAGTGAGTAAATCTTATTAGGCTGAATGATCGTGTGTTGTAGCATCATCACAAGGCCAATATAAACTGACGTTGTGTCACTAGATATGGCTATCGGTAATCTTATTTCATTTAATGCTTACTTCATCTACGGAAGAAGCGTGTCGCATATTTATCATACCAATGTACCTAAGACTATTAATTTATATCAAATTAAATCGAACATTTATTTGCATAACTTAGGTACATCGATGTAGACTGCCTCGGTAGCGCAGCGATAGTGTATGCAGCTGCTGTGCATCTTCATGCACAGCAGCTGCTTACACTATCGCTTTATTGGAAAAATGATATTCAGTTTATCTGTCAAAAACATATTTTTTGATAGCGTCTGCCAAAAAATATATTATTAGAATTTAAAGATACTTTCGTGTCTTTTGGTCATCAAAATGATTGTTTATATCTATTAATTACATTCGAGACGAATAACCTACATATTTTTATGGCTCTCAAAGCATTGATTTTTCACATTGCTCTACAAATAATCGAATCTGCTTCAAAAAATAATAGTAGTACTGGATTTAATATTCGTCCAAATCCTGAGAACAATAGCACGTGTAAAACATTTTGCTATAAAAAAAATCCATTATTTTTATTGGTTTATTGAATTATGTTTATGTTTCATGGATTATGATTGTTTATTTTTCACAATTGTTATTGAACAAAAAATATTCTAACAGTTGTATGTAAAGGTTTGTTTTAATGTACCTACTAAAAAAAACCTAGGCTTGATAGAGTTCTTAGCTTCTTCATCAAAGTCAAAGTCAAAAATCTTTATAAGTATATAAATAATATAAGCCCTGTATTAAATTGTTTCACTGCTAGGCATGGGCCTCTTCTCAGTGTGAGAAGGGTTAGACCATAGTCCACCACGCTGGCCCAGTGCGGATTGATAGACTTTAAATATCTTCGAGAACTTTATGGAGTACTCTCAACATGCACACCACATGCAGGTTTCCTTACGATGTTTTCCTTCACCGTTAAAGCGAGCGATAATTAACTATTTAATAATACTGTTTTATATTATGTATATTTATCTTATGATATCGTTTTAGGATATTCTGTAAAGATATTATAAATGTGTTTGAATAATTAAATAAATACGCACATAAATACGAAAAGTCAGAGCTCGAACTCGAGACCTCTGCGTGGCAGTCCAACACGGTCTCCCACTAGGCTATTGCTGTTTCAAAATCTTTATTATCATAAAAATTATTTAACATTTTCTAGATGCAGTAAGTTTGGTGCCTTTCTGTTTTTCTTGCCTTGCTATTTTCACTAATGGCTAATAATATCAAAACATAATCTACGTATTATGTCAAATATTAAAGTCTCTCTTTGATAGGCATGTTAAATATTAAAGTCTCAAATTAAAGTCTCAATTGGCAAGTTTAAAAATAAAACCCTAGGCAAAAAAAAAATGTTACAACAAAGTGACAGACTTAAATATTAAGAAAATTTCCTTTTTGTAGTCATAAGTCTTATTGTCTTTGTGTAATGTATTTCTGTAATCACATTTTAATCACATTGATCAGATTATTATTTTTCATAATAATATGATGTAGAATACAGATTACGTGATTTGAATTGATTCGATGGGCAGCCACTGCATTCTTTAATTCCATTGTCTTTTCGGGGACCCTTTATGTCATGAACCTTAAAACAATCAGGTATTTAATTAAATATCAGCCCTGTTGGACACGGGCCTATTCTTATTGTAGTCCAGATTTAGCCCATAGTCCACTACGCTCGACTAGTGCTGGTTGGACCTGACTTCACATAATATCTTTGATAACATTATGGAGAACTCTGACACACTGGTTTTCTATCTTATCTTGTGTGGGGGCCAGTCAGAACAGATCGGCGACACTTCGACCCAGTGGGATCTTTTGTGTCGGCCCCAAGATTTATCCCTTAGCTAGCTCCTTATGAATGTACTGCATCAGCCGCAGCGTACACTTCAGAGGGAGAAGCCTGAAGTCTTCAGGGTTTGGATATGCCAATCCCATCAGACCCATCCTCAATCCAGCCAACGCGTCACATTCACACAGTAGGTGCGATATGGGCTCATCCTGTTCACCATAGGCTCTGCAGATCGAATTGTGTGCCAATCTCAATCTGCACAGGAAGTCGTTGGTGCCAAAAATGGCTAGTGAACGCTCCTGTGAGCAGGCATATTTGGAACTTACGGGTGAAGCCTGTGGCTCTGTTTGCAATGAATTTCTTGGAGTGTTCCAGACCCCTAAGGGCCATCCACTCTAGCCTGTGTTTATCATTGCCATGTGCATTCAAAGCTACCTTGACGGTTCCCTGCACCCCTGCATGCCCCGGAACCCACACCAGTCTGACTGTGTTCTTCCTGCCAAGTTTGTTAAGGGCCTTAACACAGTTCAGGACCAGTCTGGAGTCCACCCTACACAAGTCCAGAGCCTTGAGAGCAGCTTGACTGCCACTGAGAATATACACAAACCTGTCATAGACGTTATTGGCGTAGTGGTTAGTGTAACCGACTGCCACACCTGAGGTCGCGGGTCCGATTCCCGCATAAGTCAAACATTTGTGTGCATGAACATAGATGTTTGTCGTGGTCTGAGTGTTTCTATGTTTTTATATATATGTATTTACAAAAAAAAGTATATAAGTATGTTTATCCTTTGCCTAGTACCCATAGTACAAGCTCTGCTTAGTTTGGGCTAGATGGTGTTGTATGTATGTGGTAGAATATTATATTATTATAATTATTATTTTCCTGAGCACAGGCAATTATAACATAGGTTTCCGCATGGAAGACCGGTGCATATTTGCCCATGCTTTGGCACACCTTGCAGTCATTGGCATAGATACCAGCGCCTGATCCTGTTTCCATTTTGGAACCATCAGTGTACCAGATGAGACAACCCTTTTTAGGGGATTGTAGACCTTGTCTCCAATTGTCTCTCGTGGGGACTTTTACTTTAAAATTATTTTTGAATATATGCAATGGTTGCATTTTATCGTATCCCATTCGACACACTGGTTTCCTCACAATGTCTTCTTTCGTCGTTAAAGCAAGTGATAATTAAATATTAAATACACACATAACTGCATAATAAAGTTGTAGATGCCTGCTCTGGGATCGACAAATGTATTTTATGGCAGTCCATCGCACTCCCACTAGGCTATCGCTGTTTTTTATCTTTGCATTACATTTTTGACTGATTGACTGCTGTGCATGAGATCGCGAAAAATCAAAGGTGCGTACTATGCGATTGAACTCGAAATCTCTGCTTGTCAGTTCAACAAATTTCCAATAGACCATCACTACTAAAAAACACTATATGACAAGAAATATTCCTAGTCAATTATATAGATTTTTATAGGTTTATACATGCATATATTTTCTGAGTGTTGTCTTGTATTACATTTCTGAATAGTTATATCTCTAACGAGCTCGTCCTGTTCCTGTAGGTAACAATACCTATTTGTGTCACTTCCGGCTTGAAGTAACAAGTGGGCTACTAACCTACATCGTAGCGTTGATTTAATCATTGTTACATACTTTTCAGCGTTCTTGAACTATTTTAGAGGTCTACCGTCCCTCGGTTACATAGCTGTTTGTAAACTTGCATGTTTCTCTTTGAATATATTCATCCATGTATTATAAATTATGGTAGAAATATTGACCGTATTTCTGCCATAATTTAAAAATACCTGGCTTTGAGATACCATAGCCATGTTGCCCTGTGATCAGGCATTGATATCTTTAAATGTAATATTCAATAACATTTGTTATGTAGCACTTTATAAAACACGTTGCCATTTTTATATGTATACACTTTAGGTAATGCTGTATTTATCTTTAATTTAATAGCATACACACATATATTTGTTTGAATGTTTTCATGTAAATGCTTATTAAATAAATAAATGTCATGTTACAAGATACAACACCACAATTTACAACAGAACCGAAGGTTTTGTTTCTGCTTAAATTGCACACGGTACAAAAAATCTGTGATCCATAATAGTTGTTTCTAGTCTGGGTATTCTCGTGTCCGTTGTTTTCATATTAGTAAAGTCCACCGCGACACCGCATAAATTTCCAGCGCGTTTTATTTTGCTTTTCTTGACTTAAAACTCATTATCGTACTTATTGTTCAAATGTTTTCCTTTTACATTTACACATTTTTGTTTTCATTTTCACTTACACTTTTTGTGATATTCAATGCATTCATTACGTTCATTGTAATTCTTATCGCTTTTTTGTCATTTCTGTTACTTTTTGTGCATCGTCGGGCGATGTCAATAACACTACTTTACATTTTTTTCTTTTTTTTACTCCTTTACCTGGGTTATGGGCGTTCAACCCGCTATCAACTAACATCGCAGTCAAAAACATAAAAAAGATTACTTAACTTATATCTTCGTGTGTAACTGTCTATCTGGTATTGTGTCTGGTACACGGTATATTGTATATTGACTTTCACTCTATAATATGGACTCTAATTTATAGCTAGCTAATATTTTATGTATGTATGTATATCCTAACCAGTATTATAAATGCGAATTTCTTTTTTGTTGTTTGTTTTTTACGCTTTCATAAGTTGTAAGGGATACCGAAATGTACTTATCATCTGGAAAAAATACTTCTACTACTACGTTCTCACGGGATAGAAAGTTAACGTAACTTACATTTACGCGAGCGAAGCTGCGCGTAAAATCTAGTACATTAAGTATAATAATAATGTCCTCCAGATCGAATTTCGGCCACGGCGGCCAGTCTTAACAGAAACTGGCCATCTGCGCAGGAGATATTATAGTGCACAAGTGTGTGCGCAAACACAAGTGCACTCTCTGTTCCCTAACTCTCATGATCCGATGGGACGGCAATCCGTCACGACCGGAGAGAGATCAGGCGCAGGACTAACGGCTTTACGTGCTTTCCGAGGCACGGGGTTGTCTAACACCGCCAACTTCTTAACTCCGGGCTGCTATTGAGTTTTCTTTACTGAAAAACCTAATAACGTTTTGTTGGCCCGACCCGGGATTCGAACCCGAGACCTCATGCACAGCAGTCGCATTCACTACCGCTGCGCCACGGAGGCAGCACGGAGCAGACATTAAGTATAGTGTGTCTATGAATGTATTTATATCATGTATGTTCATTTTCTACTACTTATTATGGTGGCCAACTGTCACAAGGCGTAATAATAAAGCGATTATCGTAACCTACAAACCCTTATACGGTTAGATAACTACCTAACTAACTAACTATACTAACCTAACTATCCTATACAGTTCAGTTCGGTTCGAAATAATAGTTAATATGTCAAACCAAACTGAACTGTATAGAGTCATGTTAACTTTCCTTTTTTTCTGTTTTTATAGACAACTCTCGCATCTTTGTGTGAGGTTCGACCCCTCACACGTTGCCGCCTGTCTCCACAATTTAGCCATTCAGCCATGAAAGCTATACGTAGTTTGTGCTAAATATTGATCGATTTCGAGTTATGTTTTTAACAGACACTGGCCATACGTGTGTGTATGCACTGGCTGCTGCTTTGGTCATGAGTGCGTCGCTGTAACGTATATATGTGAATGCGTGGCGGATAGTTTTACAGACCGACATAATGTAGTGTGCGTGCCTGGTACCATATCTTGTTTGTAGTCTGTACATAATATTTTTGGTAGGTATGAGAATAGGTCGTAAAGTATATTTAATACCGCTAAGAAATAATTTATATGGCAGAACAACGTTTGCCGGCCAGCTAGTAATACCATAATATTGAAGGATGATTACGTCTTACAATGATTGGTTACTAGTTGATGGGTTGTATTCTTATGAAGCGTTGTCAAATCGATAGCAAATTGTTTATTGTTATATTTAGATAGATACCTTTGTTAATTGTTTCTTACTACAACGTAAATAGCTCATTTGTTCACGTTCAATAGCTTTTACATAAACACGTCATAAATGCGAAATCAATTGGCTACGCATTAATTAAACTGCAGATTTCGCAACTTTACTTTTAGCTAATAGTAATAATGAGCATCATCATCATCTCAGAGATATCCACTGCTGGACATAGGCCTCTCCCAAGGTTTACCATATAGACTGGTATTGGGCCGCCCGCATCCAAATCCAAATTTACATCCTTTACATACAAGAACTCAAAAAGTTGTCGATAACATGACTATAATTTTTACATGACTTTTTAAATATGAGTGTTTGTATATTTATATACTTTATATTCCAAAATTTCTACGGGAAATTAAAATATTAAACTGAGCCACAGCGAATCGTGGTCGGGTTAAGCTGGTTTATACATAGGTTTATATATGATCACTGTTTATTCATGATAAGTAAGTAGTATCAATTCAAATTGTTCTATTGTACGGTAATTTGTTTTTTCCGACGTGGTCATGAGACGTCTTCAGCTCGTAATACAGTGTAATGTATCTTTTGTGTTCTGTTTCTTGTGCGCGGAACAAATACGTAGACATGTTTGTGCTCAATTCTCCTCTCAAGAATGTTCCTAAAGGGTTGGATCTTATACATATATTTCAGCAGCTATATTTACAGAGCGAGCTTAATACAATCTACGAGTGGCTTATGAGATTTACCGCATAGAAAACAAAGTCTTTTTAACTTGGCAAACTAAGTTTAAAATGACTTAAATTTTATACATGTACGTTCAACATGTTGCATCAACAGCTGGTCACTTACCACTAAGAGCTGACTGCCTACATCATTAATTATATTGCCCTCTAAATCCCTTTTGATTAAGGAAAAATCAGTTCTGCTAACGAGACCGATTGGCTTTAAATGTGTGCTGTTTAGATTATAATATACAGGTTGTCCTTTAACTAACTAGCGAACTTACGCAGTTTGGGTGGTAGACGGGGTTATTTTATAACAAAGACACTAACGTTTATTCAGGTAGGTCTTGTAGATTTAAAGGTATGATATTTTAAAATATAAATTTGCAACTTTCCTTGTATGTACACCAAATATTACAACAAACATGTTGCTTAAGGTTGCTACAAATAATCTTCTTAATTAAAAATATATTCAAGCGTAATTATCGGAATTTTGATAATTAAAATGTTTTTGTTCTATAATAACCGTCTCTATCACCCAAACCCCGTTAGATCACTACTTACGGGACACATGTATCATACGTAGTAAAACATGGCAGTGATACAATCTGTCTCTCATATTCAAACATTGTTGGATTAAATTATGTAAAAGAGGCATGCAGATAATTGCTTTATATTGTGAAAATAATCAATTTGCCTTTAATCCAATTAATCAATTGCGTACTTAATTACTAAATATCGGATTATTCATGGTAGGCTCTTTTATCTGAAGGTTTATTATTAATTGCATTTCAAGTATTCAGAATCCTTTCACATAGGTAAAGTATTTTGTCGTCTAGATCGAAATTTGGGGATTATCGACATATTCTTAAATGCATTTGAATAATTGGTACATTCTTATGGGCTGAGATACTCGAGTAGCTGCAATTTAATTACGTAGGTCGTGCATCGAATCTCTAAAAGTACAGACCGTATGAAGCCACCTTTACTGCCCCTGGTCTAAATGAATGGGTGTAACTATTCATTTTGACCAGGGGCAATAACAGGAGCCGATATATGTGATATATTTTTTAATCAAGCTAAAATAGAATCTTGCTCTGTAGTAGCTTTAGTGAAATCCAATGTGGAAACCCCTACTTTGTTGATGCTGAGGATTAAAGCCATGTAGGTCTCTCCTAAATCTGGCGCTGGTTAAGGATCTCAATGGAAAAGATTTTATAACCTTTTTTATATTTTCCAGATGTAAAGTCCCAGAATGCGAGGCCGACCCTCCAGAATTCAACCCAAATGGATGGGGCGTGTGGGCGTTACCCGACTCTGGAGAAACTTGCCAGAGACTGGTGCCTATCGCTGAAGAATGCGCCTTTGAAAGCTTCCTGGTGAACGAAACTAAAACATGCTCCGCCTGGGTGTATGAGAATCAAAATACTATTGTAGCTACTGTAAGTACATTTCAAATAAAAATAATGCTATTAAAATTTAAGTATATTAATATAATTAATAAAAGCAGCGATAGCCTAGACGGCGACAGTTGGACTGCCACGCAGAGGTGTCGAATTCGATCCCAAGGCACGCATCTTTGAATTTTAGAAGTTATGTGCGTGTTATATAGTTAATTACCGCTCGATTTACTGGTAGAAAACATCGTGAGAAAACCTACATGTCTGAGAGTTTTCCATAATGCTCTCAAAGACATATGTCTGCCGCACTGGGCTAGTGTGGTGGACTATGGCCTACCCCTTTTCACACTGAGAGAGGCCCGTGCTCAGCAGTGGAACAGTTAAATACAGGGCTGGTATTATACAGATAGCAATAAAATATCTAACAACTTCAATAAAATATTAAATGGCAGATTTAAGTGTGGCCGTGAGTTTATTGCAGGTTTCCTCTCATAGGCTCATTAAGCCTTTTCCTTAACCTAACTACTAACCTAAATTTAGCTTCAGTAAACTAGTAAACTCACTAACCTATATATTTTGATGTTCATAAGTGTGACTTTGTGACCTAAATGAAAAAAATACTTTTGAAGTTAACTGTGAACAAATACATTTCTAGCATTTTAAAATCATAAATTTATAAATTAAAAACTACATTTTAAGAGTGGTCTGTATCATAATATATCTTACTCTGTTTATATACCTCGTAATAGAAGATGAGCATATTGCTGTATATCTTATATAAAAAAATAATAAGGCTTGATTTATCTTGACATCCAATCTCATAATTAGTAGTTGTGTATATGCTAGCGCCACCGATCTAACATGGCACACGTAAGGTTTAATTTTGCCAAACACACCAACTGTTATCCTTGTAATCAAGATTTAGGTCATCATTTCTATTAGAACTAACAGACATGGTACTTTTAGGACTGGTTAGTGATTTTGAAATTGCATCTATATTGCTTTGCTCTAATGTAGACGCTCTTCAGTCGATCAGAACGAATTCAATATGAAAGTCGATAATTACAGCAACAAAAGCGGTGTTGCATCAGTGAAGTCGTTAAATTACTTTAGTTACTATTTTAAGCTGTCGAAATGCAAATAGAAAACGTCAAATGCGGCGCTATTGATTATAAAAACCTACTGAATTGGCAATCACCAAGGCTAAAATATCAACGCCAAATTTATCGCTATTACTGACTAATTATTTAAAATTAATATAAATTTAAAATAATAATAAATAATATTAATAAATTTAAAATAATAATATATAATATTAATAAATTTAAAATAATAATAAATAATATTAATAAATTTAAAATAATATTATTTGCCTAATATATTAATATTTTCCTTATACTATTTGTAAATCTTCTGGCCACGGTTACCTGATAATATCTTATCAACAAAATGTACAAATAGCTACTTGTGTTCCTTTCTCAGTAGCATTTCAAGTGGGCAGCTCTCGCTAAACTGCGTAATAATTAGGGCATGGCCTTCATTCGCTGATAGTATGTAGCTCACTGTAAATATGTAAACAATAAATTCCTTAAGAAAATAATTTTTAACTACATATAAAATAATATTTACCAATAACATGTTTGTATCGATTTCATGGCTAAACTGATAAGCATATTTTTATAATATTTGGGTAGGATACAGCTTGATCTCTGGAAAAATATCGTTTCTTCAAATACTCGCGTAGTACATCTAGTACGACGTAGAGTAATTTGTAAGTTATTTCCAATAATTGTATTAAATTCTACGTTGATATACTATAATAGAAGATTTCTTGAACAAAATATGAGAACAATAATTTAGCGGTTTACAAGATTGCCTTTATAATTCTTTGTAGATGGAAATGTCAACATTTCTGAAATCGCTTTTGCGATTCCTCATGCCATCGAGATTCGTAGTTAAAATAAATGAATGCTAACACTAAAAAAAAAGTCAACATCATATACATACCTGCAATATAATATTATAATATATTATTCAAAGAAAGAAAAGGGCATCGTCGCACGCTGATAGCAATGATGAACCGGAAATTTTGCTTAACTGATGACGCCCGACTGGGCAAATACGGAGGTATTTTTCCAATCAAGAACTTACGGAGATATTGCCCCAGTTGGGGTAGGATAGAGTGATCGTAGAACGAGACGAGCTAAGGTTGATTGCAGTCTAACAACCCTAAGTTGTATGCCTGCGTTTAGGTTTCCAGGCTCGATTAGTAGATGGTGTGCTCTAAGCAAGGGGACCAGGATGTTCATCCTCGATCTAGCAGCATATCGACTCATTTTTATTGTTGTGACATCTTTTATTGTTTGTTGCATATAATCTGCCCAAATATATTTGGACTCACGATTGGGACATTTTACAACTCAGATTGAAATCTATTAAAATCAGTTGTACGCTCCGGCACAGTAAAGGGTATCGCTCTGAATTAATGACTTGCAAACGAGAGTTCTCCGTTCCAATCCCCCCTGCATTTAGAGGCATAAACACGCAGTGGTAGCAGATGGAACTCGGTTTCCACCTAGCGACCGTGTGCAGGTATTTGCCAAAGCAGCCATGCCTTGACAACACTTGCAGCGGTCGGAATAAAAAGGGTCCCATACCGCCACCATGGTTCCTACGCTCACTATACGGCCCCAACAGTTCTGAAGCGGGCTGGAGGCACCTTCAAACTCGTCTTCTATTTTTAAATCATGTCCTGGCGAGCCCGATCTTGCGCGCGAGTAATCACTTACGTGAGAGGACAGTGACCTATGTCCTCTCGCACCGACACACACTCGCATAAAACTTCGACAAGCACTCCGCTTCCAAATTCCACGGGAGAGTTAGGACCATATTAACACGTACTTAATGCAACTTCGTAATATAAGACTGTAGATATCACGCATAATTATATTATTACTATTAATACAGTGGTAGTAAATGCGACTGATGAGATTTTCAGGCACGGCGTTAGGACTGTGCACGCTGAACGGTAATTGTCCTTTCGGGGCTAATGGTCCGAAACTCTGTATATGTGTAAAATAAGTAAAAAAGGCATCAAACAGTAACAACAATAAAGAAATATAATATTTATTGCTATATGGAGGAGCGGATTTTTCTACTACAAGCATAATTTGCCTAAAGAAGATTCCGAAAACAACTTTTTGTAACAAATTATTTTACACAATAAATATTAATTTAATTTAATTAAATTGCTAGAACAGACAGTGAAACACAATAATAAACAAAACAATAATAATACAACAAGTGACCTATCGATAAACTGAAGATTAATTTAAAAATATATATATATACAGGGTGTCCCAAAAATCAACGTCAAGCCGAAAACGGATGACGGGCCAAGGGATGGTGGTTCTCAAAAAAATATGAAAAAAAAATTTTTTGCTGCACTCTAACAATTATAGCCATTTAAAAAAAAATGAGAAAATTAACACCTTGTTATGATTTTTCAAGTACTATGACTACAAAATGTTTACTTAGCTTAATTATTTTAGTGAGGATTTGTTACTGAATAATGCTAGTATACATTACAATTCAAAATTTGAACACAACTATCTTCATTTCAGAGGAAATATCCCTAACAACATGTACTCAAAATTATTACATTATTCAACTTTAAATGGCCGTGCTGAAAAAAAAATGTACTACGCCATTTCAGCACGTGGCATCAAAAGATGGCGCATTTAATGGGCTTTCTAAAATGCTATAACACTTACTACATTTTATCCTAATTATGGATTTTTTTTCTAAAACAACTTGGATTTATGCTTCTAATGCGATGCATATTTTATTTAAAGCTTACTTAAATTAAAGTAAGACAGTACAAGTTTGGGTGAAACAGATTAGGACGCCACTTCAACGTGTGAGAGTGAAAGAGATAGCAAGCCTGAGCATCATCAACAGCACGAGTTAGAGTGAAACGGAGAGAGACGCCACTTCAACGTGTTAGTGAGAGTGTGAGTGAAAGAGATAGCAAGCCTTAGCATCATCTACGGCATGAGTTAGAATGAGACGGATAGAGACGCCACGAGTGAAAAAGATAGCAAGACCGGATCATCTGCGCACGAACTGCTATACTTCAGTACGTTACGTTATTTCGTTTACTGCGCATCGTTCTGTATTCCTTCGTGTCGTTTTCGTACTTACTAACTTTGGCTTTGCTTATTGGACTTGATTACGTGCTACTTGGATTTGATTTGTGATTTGACCGTTTGTGACTAACTTGGCTTTCTTTTGGACTATCGTCATCGCTGACCGTGTAATTGTGTGTATTCTATGATCGCCACCATGCCGCTTCGATACACAGCACAGGAGTATGCAAACATGCATCTCATTTATGGAGAGTGCAGGTGCAACGCTAATGCTGCAGCTCGACTCTATCGTGAGAGATACCCCAATTCTGAGCGTCATCCGGATCATAGAGTATTTATTAATCTGCACCGATCACTCTCAGAAGGCCGATTTCCTAATCAAATGTTCAGTACAGGAAGATCCAGCATTCCATACGAGGAAGAAGTTTTAGCAGCAGTCGCAGAAGACACGAGTGTCTCAGTACGTGGACTTGAGACAAGCATAGGAGTGCCGAAGAGTACAGCACACCGGATTTTGCAGCAAAACCAGCTCCACCCGTACCATGCGCAACGAGTTCAATCTTTATCACCTCAAGATTATCCTGCAAGGGTTGCGTTTTGTGAAACGATGTTACAAAGACACCGAGAAGACCCCCACTTCCTGGATAAAGTACTCTGGACGGATGAGTCAACTTTTAAGAAAGATGGCTACTTAAATCTACATAATGTGCATGAGTGGCACGTGGAAAACCCACATTTAATGCGAGAAGATCGGTCACAATATCGCTTCAAAGTAAACATGTGGACCGGTATTCTGAACGGTAGAATTATTGGACCTTTCGAACTCCCAGACACCTTAACCAGTGAGGCTTACTTAGACTTTTTACAAAATCATCTACCAGATTTATTGGAAGACGTGCCACTCAACATTTACGTAGGTATGTGGCTCCAACAAGATGGCTGCCCTGCGCACTATGCTCGCTCAGTAAGGGAATTTCTTAACCAAGTATATCCGGATAGGTGGATCGGTCGGTCTGGTACGATCTCGTGGCCGGCCCGATCACCAGACTTAAACCCCATTGATTTCTTTTACTGGGGAGCAGTGAAGGATCAAGTTTACTCTAAGCCTATCGCAAACGTAGAGGAACTGCGCCAAAGAATTGCGGGGGCCGCTGAATACATCAATTCAAGAAGTTTTGCTCGTAAAATAAAGCGTTCGTTTTTAATAAGATGTAGGGCATGCATTGAAGCTGAAGGCAAACAATTTGAATATTTATTGTAACAAAATAAAATGAACTGTTGATTTGAATGGTTGAATTTTTATTTCAAATTGAACACATAATGATTCACAATGACCAAAGGAATCTAATATGGTTTATCAATAAATTAGGTATTTGCCCTATTCACAGTAGCTTCGCAAAACAGTGTCACTAGTAGTTTTTACCTGACTGCCATAAAAGAGGGTTATGTATAACACTAATTTGTTTCTTAGAGGAAAACTAGATGTCATTACCAACATTTTTGAGTAAAACAAAAAAGGTTAGACCCGAGTTGTTTTAGAAAAAATATCCATAATTAGGATAAAATGTAGTAAGTGTTATAGCATTTTAGAAAGCCCATTTAATGCGCCATCTTTTGATGCCACGTGCTGAAATGGTGTAGTACATTTTTTTTTCAGCACGGCCATTTAAACTTGAATAATGTAATAATTTTGAGTTCATGTTTGGGCATATTAGGGATATTTCCTCTGAAATGAAGATAGTTGTGTTCAAATTTTGAATTGTAATGTATACTAGCATTATTCAGTAACAAATCCTCACTAAAATAATTAAGCTAAGTAAACATTTTGTAGTCATAGTACTTGAAAAATCATAACAAGGTGTTAATTTTCTCATTTTTTTTTAAATGGCTTTAATTTTTAGAGTGCAGCAAAAAATTTTTTTTTCATATTTTTTTGAGAACCACCATCCCTTGGCCCGTCATCCGTTTTCGGCTTGACGTTGATTTTTGGGACACCCTGTATATTTACGTTCATGCTAGTTTTCATAATGTATTAAATTACTTTTTATATAACCATAGCAGTACAAGAAAACGAAATCTAACTAACATGATGGACTGTCTGATTAAATAGATAAAAAATATAGGTAGCATTATGAAGATTTATACCACCGATATGCGCGACCTACCGGTAAGTGCATAGCAACGTCTGCCGAACAACTCGTAATAAATACTCGTATAAGATAAGTTATCACGTGTCCGTAATGAGACAAGGTCTTATGATAGCGAAATGTCTGAATTGTATCTAGTAAACGTGTTTAACAATGACCGATTGTAATTGTAATTAATTCTCGCTTGTACTTTGAACTTGCCCCATTATCACGTGCGCAAATTATTTATAACAAAGATCGTCAGTATCTTTTTGTCCTTATCGATGTAATTGTGGCTAAATATGCTGACTGCCTCGATGGGGGAGTGGTATTGTATGCTGCTGAGGTCTCAGGTTTGATTTCAAGATCGGGTAAATTGTTATTTGGTATTTTGTCAATACATTCTCAGTAGCAGTTTGGCATCTGGTATTGTGGCTGAACGGGAATAGGCTTGGCTTCTATAACGTGGGACCTAAAAACAGCTGGCGAAATCTCGTTAAAGCAAAATTTAATACGCACATTACTTCGAAAACTCTAAGGTGCGTGCCTTGGGGTCGATGTTCCTCTGCGTGGCAGTCCAACGGTATCCCATAAGGCTATCGCTGCTATCGTTACATAACACAATGAAACGTCACAACCCAAAGTAACGTCTTTGTAATGATATACAAAGTGGCGCAAATGTTATCACATTAATTGATACCACATATACTACATGGTATTCTTTGACGATTTACAAATTATAAACCAAATGTATTTAGTAGTTTAGCCACAGGCATTAATATATAAACACCATAGATACACAATCAGCGTCAAAAAACGTACTCACCAAAGGAGCACCCACTTGAACATTTGGGTGCTCATTTAATTTAATACTGTTTGATCGCTCTGAGAGTAAACACGCCGCAGAACTCGTTTAAAAATTGTAACATCACACTTCCAGGACACTAAAAAAGGACGGTGGTTCATATTTTCGGTAAGTAATAATGTTATTATTATAATTATATTATAATACTGATTATTGCGTCAAGGAATCAAAGTAAAATTTTTTTTTTGTTTATTTCGAAACAGAGAGCGACCATATAACACGGCTTATTTAAATGAACACTTACTAAACGCATTAATCATACTATTGTATTTCCACTTGATTAGTCCGGGTTACATGTTGACTCTGTTCTAATATTGATGGAAACGCTGTTACTTTTTAAAAATAAATATATTTTATTTGGTTTAAAATGATAATGCGATTGTATATTATTTATTACTATTTATTTATTTATTTATTTATTCATTCGATCTTACAAGCTAACAGATGTGACACCCAAAACGCTTACAAGATAACTCGTTCAAAAATTAAGTTAAAAGTATGACTAAACATGCTCGTCACATATACATATTTATAAAATATCAAAATGTCATAGATTATAAATAATAATAACAATAAATTAATAAATTACAATAATTAATTAAAAAATATAAAAAATAAATTGTCAAATGTCAGCCCTGTAAATTATAATATGTCATTTAGAATTATTCGAAATTTATTATATAAATGTCGGCATCGGCAAAAAGGTCCAGTTCGTAGTGCTGAGCAAGTATGTCTCCAATAATGCGGAGTGCGCGATTGGTAGGCGCGTGTCGCCCGCGCTCAGTGCGCGCGGCGGGTGGCTCCAGCAACCGTGGGCGGCGGCGCGGCGCTACCTGACCCTTCGAGTCCCTTGATATGTTCACGGGGACCAAAATACGGACTATACTATAGACTTGTTTTATTACAAACCATAATAGTAATCGTTTAATTTTTTATTGAAATCCTTATCCTTACTTTATCCTTATAGTGGGATATTTATAAAATGTATCTACATACTTATGTTGGATTTCAGATTTCCTCGAGATCTCGTGCGATGTGCAAAATGGATATCCGTCATAGCACAGCAACGTTCACAAGCAAGCACAGCAACAACAACACATATCATACTTTTTGAGAGTTAGCATTCTTCAAAGTGCCATTATACAAAAACAAAAAAAGATACAGGAAAATATAAATCCTTGACGGATTTATGAGAGAGATTTAGAAGATTATATAATAAACTCAATTTATTTCAAGGAAATTAAAAATGTTATTATGTCGTTTCTTTTCAAGTTTGAAATCTTAATTTTCTCTCTCATTTTTTTGTTTTATGTTACTTTAATTTGTAAGTGCAATCATTCGCGTAATGTTCAAACACGTATAATTTCAAAGTCGGGTAGCCAAGTATGTGAACAGCAATGAAACATGTGTGTTGTGAGAGCAAACAATAAACTCTTTCTTATACTCGTAATATAATTTACGTGCGTATTAGTTATCTATTACTGTTATATATTAAAAACATGCTATTTTACAAATGTTTTACATGTCTTGTCTATAAGTACTACTGTTCTGTCTGGTAAAATAATAAAAGATTTTCTACCATCTGTTTAAGAGCTGCCATATATAAATTATAATGGCAGTACATTTATGTTGGATCTATTTATAACATTTTGCCATACTGCTGCTCTGGGGCAAATAAATGCGTGATCTACAAACTAAATATTTGTTCTGTTGTTTTAATGTTTGTAAGGTCCCTCGCGACATAGGAATTATTCCTATTACGAAAGTTGTCTTTTAACTTTTAACTTAATGAGTCGCAGCACCCATTAAAATATCAGATTCTTATGAAATTTATATTTCTTTTTGTAAATTATATTATTGTTTTTATCTTTCTCATTTCTACATATTGTACATACATATCTGATCTAAAAAGGTTAATAAATTCCGACGATTTTATCGGTAGCCGTGGTGTTATCAAAATTAAATGCGTTCTAATTATGTAAAATGACAAATTTTGTAAATAATCTATATAAGTATAATCTGACATATATAATAGTAATCCCTTTCTTTACAAAGCATTTTATCAGATTATATCACAAAAAATTAAAAACCGAACTTTGTTTCATTAAAGTTCTTGGTAAGTTATTATACAAAAGTAATTGTTTATAATTACGATCTGTAGGTCTCGAAAAATCGAATCAAATTGCCCGGTCAGGCACGCTTATTGAAATGTTTATGACTAAATTCGCATTAGCAATACTGGTTTTAGATATAGCTGTAGTCGGTGAGGTGTTAGTAAAATACTTTTTTGCTTACACTTTTGCTAATATATAGGTACTAGCTGTCCCGACAGACGTTGTTCTGTAGACACGAAAAAAAAAACCTAAATCTAAACCATCCTCGAATCCACATGAACACACACAATATTTTTATCAAAATCGGTCCAGCCGTTTAGGAGGAGTTCAGTGACATACACACGTACAGTGGAATTATATATATATAAAGATAGCTAAAGAGTTATAGTTTTACCTATATAGGTAATGTCTTATTGTTATTATTTACAGTTAGATTGCATTAGGACTAATATCATGTAGCTCGCGCACACAGTACATATATATATATTTATATATTTACTAGCTTTTGCGCGCGGCTCCGCCTGCGTGGTACCTACTATCAATAAAAAGTAGCCTATGTCCTATCACAGGTTTTAAACTATAATCTGTACCAAATTTCATCTAAATCGGTAGAGTGGTTTAGCAGTGAAAGGGTAACAGACAGACAGACAGAGTTACTTTCGAAATTTATAATATTAGTATGGATAATTATATGCTTGTATATTATTACAAAAGCTGCACTTATTCTGCCTAAAGTCACTATTATCTATTATCTTATGTGGTGGGCCAGTCATTGCAGACCGGCGACACTTCGACCCAGTGGGATCTTTTGTGTCGACACTCTCCCAATAACGACTGCCATAGATGTTCATGGCAGCCGGGACCGACGGCTTAACGTGCTCTCCAAGGCACGGAGCAGGCGATAATTGTCAATCAATACGCACATAATTTCGAAAAGTCATATAACTTCTGAAAGTCAGAGATGCGCGACGTGGGTTCGAACCCAAGACCCTCTGCATTGCAATCTGTTGGTCTCTCCACTGAGCTATCGCTGTGTCACTATTAGTCACGTATATCACGTGACTAATAGATATAATTTTATTACACATGCACATGATGTTGATTTGCAATTTAATACCTACTAAGTAAGCTATAAACGAAAGACGCAGCAGGGGTAGGCCCTCCACAAGGTGAACAGACGACCTGGTAAGGGTCGGGGAAGTGTTTGGATGCGGGTAGCCCAATACCAGTCTGTGTGGAAAACTTTGAGGGAGGCCTATGTCCAGCAGTGGACATCTTTCGGCTGAGATGATGATGATGATGATAATGATGAAGTTATAAGCTTTATATGTTTAATACTTTAAAAATGTTAACTTGTTTTGTACATTAAATAAATACAAAAGCTGGTTCATTAAATTCACTGATTCAACATAGCCTAGCCCTCCGAACCAGTTGCTTAAGGTTATTATTCGAAACCACCTGATTGATATTGAAGAGTTTTGGCATGGCATAAAAGAAAATGAATTTAGAATTTTAGTATGCAGTTGATCTTGAATCATAGATGGCGGCATGATCCTTACCTTATGATCACCTTCAATTACAGAACGCGAACAAGGTAATAATGACATGCAAGAAATACTTTGTTTTCCTCTTATACCTAATTTATGGCTATGTCCAATTTGAATGAATGACTTGCCAATAATAATGCAATTACGAATGCTAAAATAACGATCGGTAGCTAAGCAGCGATACGATTTACATTCACCGATTACAAAACTACCATACAGCTTTCTGCTAAGAACTCTATTATACTAACATTATAATGATTTGATTTTTTGTTGGTTTTTTTGTAAGGATTTAACTCAAAAACTACTCAACCGATTTTAACAATTTTCACTTTCACGCAAGCTATATTATCACTGAGTAATATATTATAAAATGATGTACATATATTACTAAAAAACGTACTGTTACTATCTAACCTACTTTTACGCGAGCGAAGCCGCGGGCAAAAAATAGAATAAATATAAAACACTGTGAAATTCTGTATAGAATACATACATATATAGAATACATATACTTCAACGAGATCTTAAAGTGCATAGGTCGTTACTGTAGTGTCACAGAGCCATACGATGACCTTCTCACCATCTCTTAAAGCATTGCAAGCACAAGAAAAAGACAGAGCTATACAATCTGTAACGTGCTGTTTCATGATCACGCGTTCAATGACAATATTGTTTTGTTGATGTTGTGAAGCGAAATCAAATAACGAAAATACTTATATACGTATTTTCGTTAGTAAAAAATAATTAATCAGTACGGATTCATTCTTATTTAAAAAGACAACTGCCGCACCAATACTAATTCTTGTACGCAAAACAAACATTTTGCGCTTTGCAAACATTCAAACAACGGACACAAACAACACCCAGATTCGGAACAACAACGTCATCTCGAGCACGCAAAACTGAGTTTGCGGTGTTTGCATTGCATATTTTATTTATAAGTTGCACCGATAGCATAGTTTAAAATACAATTATACAGTGTGTCCGGTCATGGACTAGCGATATTCTAAATACTTATATAACAACTATTTTTATACACAAATACACTAAACACTTGGGCCCAATCCATTTCCCCGTTATGTGGCAGTCATTTTGTTTTTCGTCAAAATATTACATACGTGGGTACAAAAAAAAACCCAAAGTTTTGGTCTTATTGATATAAAAATAGGCTTATTCGAAGGGCAATATTACTGTTTACCTTGTACATTACAAAACAATGTGTTCACATGTCCATATTTTTTTAAAACAATATGGATCTCAATAAAAAAGATCAGAAAATTATGTAAATCACCAAATTATTGTAAATTACTTCTTAAACACCTCCCATAACCCTTTTCATTTATGTACTAGACCGATAGATGTTGAGCTAAGCTATAATACAAAATTAAATTTACAACTGTGTGTCTATTACTTTAGAAGTTATTGTTGTTTGAACATAGCCTATGCGCAAGCACAAAAGATCAACCCTAAAAAGGAAAAATTAAAATTGCTTTACTATAAACCTTGCAGTTACTTTGCGAACTCAGATACTTTGCGTCGTTGTATAATAATGAGACTATCAGAATTGAAAGACCTAGAGCATGCATTAAGAGTAAAAGATGCCAATCGAAATGTCTAGTAAACGTGCAGTTCTACGGGAAATGAGCATAATTCTTACAAAAATACAACTTATATACACATACATATTATTATACTTGTGTAAAACTACATCAATGTAGTTTTGCGACACGTGTTTAAAATATTATTCCATTATAATCAACAAAATACATGTTTGTAATGTCCATATGGATTGAGAAGCTACTTCAAACTTTAAAACGATGCTCACTCACTTATTTAGTTTGTAAACAGTTTATTTTGTTGGCAAAAAATCTAAATCTGAAATTAGTTGTAAAATATATTAAAAGTTATATCAATGTGAAAGTGGCTCTTCAATCTAAACGTCTGAATTATGGAAACATCTGGAATTCGAAAAGAAAACTAAAATAATTAATTAATATATAAAAATGGCTGTTTAGTCATCAAAGAAAATTTGTACCGATATCGCCGATACATATACAGCCTTATAAGTGATACGAGTCTGTCAGCCTTCAGACGCGTGTAATCGTTTTATATTTTAGGGATAAATAACAATCGCTCTTGATAAATGATACTGATATTACATATTTCTATATTGATACTAGTTTTATTAACACTGTTATCGTATGTTTATATTGTATTAAATGATACGTAGCCTTTGTAGTACATGATAGTTTATTGATAGACAATATTGGCAGGATATTGGCGACTTTAGGGTAATCCCTAAATCCAATTTTATGATACTGAGAAGTTCGTAAAAATGATAAGAAGGAAATGTGGCGTAGAAACTTGCAATGTGGAACATATATACAGGTGTTGAAGCTTTAAGCAAATGTATAGCATAGTTACTCTATGATAATGTTTCATCATAATGAGGTCCAACGTCGGACCAGGTGATGGTACCAACGTCAAATGAGAGCTGTTCAAAATGCCGCACTACAACAAAAATAAATGTTACCCTATTCTAAGAACACTGCCCAATTATTTTTCTTTTTTTTATACCACTAAGTTGGCAAACAAGCCTATGGACGCCTGCAACACCAGAGGCATCACTTGCGCGTTGCCGAACCTTTAGGAGAAAAATAAAAGGAAGTGGGAAGGAGAAGGAGCGGGGGGCAGAAGGTGGTTGGGCCTCCGGCACTCTCACTCACCGAACGAAACACAACAGTAGGAATACTGCTATTTCACGTCGATGTTCTGTGAGAGGGTAGTTCTTCCCCGGTCGAGCCGGCCCATTTATGCTGAAATCAGCGAGGCTCTATTACTCTCAAATTTCCAATTCATGGATGACAGGCCCTGAGAAGCTCCTAAATATGTTATTGAATGAATAATCATTATAATGTCCGTGGCCTAATTTATGCTCAATATTTCTTAGACTGTGACCCGGGGCGTCAAGAATGTACAATGTATTTATATATACATACATATGTCAGATACACATCTTAAAAAATTGCACACATGCATTTTTTGTATTGCGTATCTGTATTTGGTTCTTTGTATTAACCTGTCTGTGTATCTTTCCAGTTCGACCTGGCATGCGAGGAGTGGAAGCGCACGTTGGTGGGAACAGTGCACAGTGTCGGTGTGTTCATCTCTATAGCTATTACTGCCTTCATATCAGATAAGTAAGTATAGAAGTAAATTGCCATGAGCGGCATCGGCCCGCCGGCGACTAAACACAATTGTTTTCAATTATATCTGGCAGCAGTGGATTTAGCATCTAGATCTAGTAGATCTATCAGATATAGAAAATCAGTTCGGTTTCAGAAAGCTAGCCTATCTGTTAACTCTTAAACTGAAATAGGCGTTATAGTTAGCGTATAAAAGTCAAGAGTCTAGTTTAAACTACTCAAGCAACAATAAGCTGTATGATAAAAGTCGTGTAAAATGCTTTTGTACACCTATTATTAGGACAAAACGTACTAGTCAAGTTCAAACTTAGCTCTGTCAATGACACGTATTATTCTATATATGTATATATTATTTAAATAATCCGACTGCACGGATAGCGTAGTGGTTTAAGTGGTCGCCTTACCACTGCCGCCGCGCCGAGTGTTGTGGGTTTGATCTCCACACGGGACAAACATTTGTGTGACCTACAATTTGTTGTTCCACGTCTGGGTGTTCTTTGTGTCTGTTGTTTAAATGTTTGTAAAGTCCCGCGGAATACAGGAACTAATAATAATGTTAATTGAAAGAAAAATGGCCTAATTAAGTTCAAACTTAACTCTGTCAATGACACGAATCCTATTTTATTTTAATAATATATATAGTATCCTTAAAATCTGCTATCTTAGCCAACTGCTTATGTTTGCAGAGTAGTTGATTTAAAAAGATTCTCCTTCATATTCTAGCTACGGGCGCCGTATTGCTCTAGTGTTGACAGCAGTAGCCCCAGCTATCGTGGGCACACTCCGAGCTTTCTCTAACTCCTATGCTATGTACATTACTCTGGAACTTCTGGAAGCTATTGTTGGAGCCGGTGTCTACACCACAGCCTTTATTTTAGGTAATTATCGCTTGCTTTAACGGTGAAGAAAACACATCATGAGCAAAATCTGCATGCCTGAGAGTTCATAACTTCGAGAACGTTATCGAAGTTATGTGAAGTCTGCCTACCCCCACTGGGCCAGCGTGGTGGTCTATGGTCTAGCCCTTCTCACTCTGAAAAGCCCGTGGCCCGTGCCCAGCAGTAAGACAGTTTAATACAGGGCTGATATTAAAATAAGTATATACCTATTCCTTGTATTCTTTGAAGACATTTTGAGTTAATCGGTTATTGTTGATTCTAGAAAGATGATCTTACTTATTTTTGATAAACATGCATATCGAGATCTATGTACAAATACCTTATGTGTTATCCAAGGTATTATCGAAGAGAACTGTTCATTGCAGGAATGGGCAGAGGTGTATTACACCAACATTTTTCTAACCTTTATTTTTAATTCTACGTAAATTACGTAAGACTAAAACTAACCAAACAGTGCCTTGTATTTATACCGGGCACAGTTTGCTCAGTTTTTGGTAACGGTTCCAAACTCCGTACTGCTACTAAGAATTATTTCTTCACAGAAAATACAATAACATTCTCTACCGCTACAGTCACAGTAGATAATATTAACAAGTTCTAGTCACAAATTTCTTGCTAAATCTGATGACACTGCTTATAACTGATATATATCCATTGTTATACTGCATACATGACAAACATAAACGTTTGTGAAACTTGGCACACATATAGACCATCACATATAATTTAGATTGACACATAGGATACTCTTCATCCCGGTATTTATTGCCGAGGTATTCACACGGGCAAAGCTGTAGGAATAAACTAAATACATATTAAGTAATGTTTAGATTTTTGTGTTTATATACATATATAATTAGGATCTACCTAAAATAATACATATTATTATGCAATTTTTTACAGCTCTCGAGATGGTAGGCGTTGAAAAGCGTGTACTCGGCGGAAATCTTATATCAAGTTCATTTGCGTTGGGCCAGGTAACAGCAGCACTGGCTTCATGGGCATTTCCTTATTGGAGAACTTACACCATCGTTATCTACGTGCCTTCGATCATCTTCATCTCCTATTACTGGTTCATCGAAGAAAGTGTCCGCTGGTTAATAAGCAAAGGTCAAAAGAAAGAAGCCGCCAGGATCATCTTTAAAGTTGCAGACATCAATAAGAAGAAACTCTCACCTGAATCTATAAAGATGTTGACTGAAGACGTTGAGGTTACTGAGAAAACGTCACTTAAATCGACAGATTCGACGGAAACCACATCTCTATTCATACAAGTGATTAAATCCAAAACGATCATGTTAAGACTCTGTGTCTGCTATTTCTGGTGGATGACGTTAACTTTCGTCTATTATGGTCTTTCCATCAATTCAGTGTCATTGGCTGGTAATAGCTACGTGAACTACATCTTGACATCACTAGTGGAAATCCCTGGTTACTGTCTCAGTGCCGTTACATTGGACCGATTCGGCAGAAAGTCAACCATTATGGCAGCATTCATAATGTGTGCCCTATCTCTTGTGGCATTGCCGTTTGTTCCTGCATGTAAGTAAATTAAATTTAAATAAAATCACGTTCTTAATGAAACGCAGATAATGTATTCTTTTACTCTTCACTAGATCAATACTAACTTTGGTAAACTAGCACAGCGCATAGCAATCTGTAGTTTTAAGAGTCTCCTAAAAATCTCCACTTACTACAAAAATACAACTAAGGTTGTTTGACTTCGATTTTCTGCAAAATATATTTTTTTAATCGTGGCTGCTATATCAGCTTCTTAAGCATGTACGTGTAAGCGGAGATGTAACCCCGCATTGCCTTATCCCTTAAACTTTCAATATGGTCTTTGTTGTCAAAGCACATGATGGTTTGCGTAATATACCTACCTATATATACTTATATGAATTCTGCAGTTAGTTTGTCAATTGTGTTTAGAAACTGGAAATACGCCTATACTAATAGAACATGGAACGAAGCCATCAACTTTGTTTAATGTATGATTATTAACGCCTAGGGTCCCGACACAATGCCTTATTGATTATGTCTATATTTCGGGCATTTTAGGAAAATTTAATTTGTCTGGCATTGCTGGCATCCAAAATAGTAAATCTTCCAATCCATATTGCGTACATGTTCCATCTGAATTTAGTAAGTCATATCTCAGTAAATATTCTATAATCTTATTTAGCAAAGCGATTCCTACATAATGTTAAAATGTATTTTCCAGCGATAGCCTGGCTACAAACGACGTTGAACCTATTGGGAAAGCTGTGCATTAGCATGGCATTCAGCAGTATCTACATCTACACTGGCGAGCTGTTCCCCACTCAGGCACGACATTCGCTACTAGGATCATGTTCCATGGCGGGCAGAATTGGTGCTATCATCGCCCCACAGACGCCTTTACTGGTGAGTATCTTATGATGGTCACATTCTACATACAGATTAAGTTTAAGTTTCAGGCAGTTAAACGCAATAGGCATGATGGCAGGGTTAAAAATAAGTGATTCCAATTAGTCCATCTTTTAGATTTGCATAAAATATTGGACACCTATTTTATGTTTTAACAAAACAATATAAATTGATAAAGTTTGGGAGCGGTGCCTTGTGCCGTCACTGTCTTATAAAATTTGTACTGACAAGTGACGCAACACGCAATTTAAACGCGTTGAATCTTCGTTGTTATTTGTAGGACAAAAGATAAATACGTGTCCAATATTTTTGCTAATCTAAAAGACGAGCTTAAATCTTTTTTTGTCAACATTTCTAGTATCGCAAGTAAAAGTTGATATATTTTAACCAGAGAGCTTTGGTACTTATGCTCACTGTAATTGTAGACAGTAGGCAGCAGTTAAAGCCACACTAGTAGCAGCATGGAGTCTGGCACTGTGTTCGTACTACACTGTATCGTACAAGAACTGTAGTCTAGAGTAGTGTTTGTTTCGGTAGACTACAATTCATCTGCCCGATAGATGAATTGTAGTGAAGTCAGTAACAGATTGCATGTTCCAGTAAGCATTTCTTGACATCGAAGCCCAATACTATTTTACCATCAAAGCAGTCGCATTCAGAACCGCTGCTCTACTGAGGCAGTCAACAATGTGAATTTCTCTGATTATTTTCCTTTGCATGTATTTCCAGGCATCGTACATGGAAGCACTGCCATATCTGATATTCGGCGCGATGGCTGGCACTGCTGGACTTTTAATGCTATTGACACCGGAGACACTCAATGTTAAATTGCCAGATACTATCGAGCAGGCGGAGAATATAAAATATGCCAATAGAATAGAGAAAAATGGTACTACCGAATAGTATAAATAATATTAAAACTAATTATATAGTTCATAGAGATTATACAGTGTATGATCAAAAGAGTACATTATCATTAAGCTATACTTAAACAAAATATAATTTATGGCGGCACGAAAATAGATTAAGCATCTCTCCGAACTATTTAAAGCACAGGATAAGTTTAAGAACGATAAAAATCGTCAAGAAAGCAGTATAAACAGTCTATGTGTATTAAAAACAAAAGAGTAGAGAACTGTGCTGCCTGCTTTAGTATTCAAAATCACTTGTGCCGCAGGAACGCTCAACACAAGGTTGAAAATGGCTGTGTAATCGATGGTATCAGTTTACTTCTCCAGTCAGTTACAAGCAAAGCAGCCCTTTAATTATGTACATAATATGTGGGCCTCAAACAGTACAAGTAAAGTAAAAATATGTATAGCTAACCTTAATACATATGTATGTGAATTCCGTGGAAGTTATTGTCGTAGCTTACTATTTTAATTTTAATATATATCTAAATTTGCATCTGGTTGTATATTTATATAATAATAATAATAGTAGCCTCCCAAAAGGTCAGGTATTTTCTAATATAATATGATAGAAAGTACCTGTGATAAGAGAAACATAATAATAATATTCTATCACATACACACAACACCATCTAGCCCATATAAGTATTATATTTGTACGTATCACAGTTTACGAGATTTTATCTTAGAGTTTAGTTAAGTACATTTATGTATGTTAAGCGTTGAAATATGTATATTGTTAAGTACTTATTGTTGGTATATTTAAAAGTTTTGCTATTTACCAAATTACAGGCGAATGCTATAGAATTGTTGGATACCAATTAAATTAAGTAAATCTTTATAATTACGTGATTAAAAATCAATTCCTATACTAAATTAATTGTTTCTTTTAAACTTTCGCGTTGCTTGCATATCGTGCATAGCAATGAATTAATTAAATTAATTAAATTCATTTATTTCAGGTTCATAACCCATATTATATCATACACACAAATAAATACAATATCAACACACATACAAATAATATAAACCAATAATACTAATTCAAATTCATTTTCATAATCAATTAATTACAGTAGTCCCTTACGTTGCAATATCATGCAACGCGAAAGTTTAAAACTTAGTAAAAAACCTCAGTCGGCGTGACCGCGGCCGGTGTAACCTAGTAGAAAAGTCAAGCATTAAAAGGTAAACATACATGATCGCGTTAATATCCGTTACATATTATATATAATAATTGTTTCTTTTTTAATCTGAATTTTATTTCACTTTATGTTTAAAGTTAGGTTGATTGCCTGTCTTCTCCGATACGTTCTTTTAATTTGCCAAAATTTCATGATGTTTGCTGTATTGATAATATAAGAAAAACAGGCTTAAAGTTAAGTAGTTAAATGTAAAATAATATTAAATAAAGATATAGGTAACGTATTTATATATATATATTATATAAAAAAATTGTATATAATATATATATATATAATATTTTGTGTGGAATCACAATGTAACCGATTTTCTTCATACAAAACGGCAATTTTATTGGTAGTGCAAGACCCGATAGCATTCAAACATGGAGTAATGAAGACAAAAGAGATAGCAATTTTGAGTAGGTGAACATGTATTAACAACTTATGGCATTAACTACATGCATAGCTTACAAGAATAGATCTTTACAAAACAGCATTTAGAAAGATATTTTCCGCAGATCTTTCACAAATTTTCATTCATACAAACCCTGTCCTGACAATTACAAACACAAGAAAAAAACAAACAGGCTAATCGGTCAAGCCGTTAAGTGATGCTCCGTCATACATGTGGCAATTGATTTTTATTTATATAGATTATACTGAGAAAAATTGTGACAGAGTGTTTTTATAGTTTTTTGCCTGAACGTCCTGTTACATATACATAATATGTACTTTAAGAAGGATAATTCATAATAATATATGTTTATGTTGTACGCGTACATTCTATGATATTTAATGTGATCATAGTTATTTTGAATACAATTTTTTTGTGATTATATAGGTCATAGGTACCTATATAATCAAAATTTAATATAATGGGTAATTTTAATAGTATTAATTATTTAGATTAATTTAAAGCATAAAGTATCAAGGTTGTTTATACGGGTTCTGAAATCAATAAGGTGGATAAAACATGAACTGCATGTAGCTTCTATGACAGCATTGTTTGATGTGGTTCCATTCTTTGCGGTTTTTATGAAGTAAGTATATAGAGCTCATTTTCATATACTTGGATAATTTTGTAAGCAACAAACCAATTTTAAAATAATTTATTTATATACAATTTTTTTTTGTTTATGTTTAAATAGATTTTAAGAAAGGAATACATTACATAGAGATGGGTCTCTATGAATTGTCTCTATCTATCAGTATATATTTCTTAACTAAATGAGACAAATATAAAAAAACTAGCTTTTGCCTGCAGCTGAGTAGTAGAGCCTCGCTGATTTCAGCATGAATGGGCCGGCTCGTCCGAAGAAGTACTACCCTCTCACAGAATATCGACGTGAAATAACAGTATTCCTACTGTACTGTTTCGTTCGGTGAGTGAGAGGCGTCCATAGGCTACGGTGACCACTTACCATCAGGTGGGCCGTATGAGTGTCTGCGCCATCTAAGTAGTATAAAAAAAAGCTTCTCCCGCTCGCGTAACAGTACTTTTTCCTGGGTAAAAGGTACCCTATGTCCTTCTGTGTACTTTTGACAATGTTTATCCAAAATTTGATGATGATCGGTCAAGTAGTTAGGACGTGAAAGCGTAATAAACAAACTCATATTCGCATTTATAATATTAGTTGGGATATAGTCTATTGAAATAACAACATCATACTGTGCTGTGTCTACAGGCCCCTACGAACAGGCCCGTATTAAGCTAGCGCCAGCTGTTTATGAGATTTAGTAACTTTCTAATGGTGGAAGTTTTATTTCGTTCGAGAAATTTGAGTTTGCACCGATTTTATTTAAAGCCTGATTGTATATGTACCGTAGCTTAGATAAACAGTTACATAAACAAATAATGTACATTGTTGGCTAATTATGAATATGTAGGTACCTATTTATTAAAGTATTGTTATACAAAAATGTTCAAGTATGTTTTATTTCATAAAAAATCCTAATGATCTATATACAGACAAACAATAAAAAAGAAGAAAATTATCGAATAATAAGAAACGAATGTATTTTGAGTCTAGATTTTATTTGAGATGATTATTTTAAAATGTATTAAGTAAACAAGTGATAAACGGCCATGAATTGCCGTAAATATTCGAAAAAATGGTATCACGTGACCACGGTCAGAGGTCAAAGGTCATAATTATTTAAGGATATCGACTATGCTGAGTCGAATTGCGTTGACCGCGAGTCTCTAGCTCTTACAGTTTTTGAGTTGAATGATGGTATCACGTGACCTTGAGGTCAGAGGTCAAAGGTCAAAGGTCATTGTCATTTCGGAGTATATCGACTATGTTGAGTCGAATGGCGTTAACCGTAAGTCTCTAGCTCTTACGGTTCTTGAGTTGAAATATGGTATCATGTGACTTTGAGGTCAGAGGTCAAGATTTAATCACCGCAGAGACACAACAAGGTTTACGAGTTTCGTTGGCGAGGTAGCATAACGCTACTGAAAATCGTTAGAGCTCGAAAAGTTGATTTCAAATGTGATATGATGGCACAAAATAAGATGTTTTTGGGCAATTGAAATAAATAAAATAAGTTGTTGAATTTTTCATTGCATTTTGATGTAGTTACCAGTCTTTTCTAAGTACTGCCGCATGCGATGGAATAACTCAATGAAATAGTGAGACAACTCTTATTTAGGCATCTCTTCCACGCCCTTTTCTAACATAGTTATTAAATATTCAGGCTTCATAAAGCAATTTCCTTTAGTACCTTTTATTTTTGAAAATAAATAATAGTCAAAAATGCTAAGATACTCTAAACATATATTCGACTATCCACGTACAAGTAAACCTAAGCCTAAAGTTACATAATTCTATTGGTTCTGCACTCTTTAACCTGATTCTATCATTCACGTGATCTGCACTTGTTACCGTTGAAGAACGTATTTCATACAAATTAGTAGCGAGTTTGCTTCATTTAAACCCCTTGAATTATTATTATATACTGTTTCACAGAATGGGGCCGCGTCATAACATGAACCAATAGTAGTCTATCATAATTTAGTTGTTAATTTAAGACCGAAATTAAAGTCGCTTTTAATTAATAATTAATTTTCTCTTGTCAAATGTATGTCAACGATATGCCCTTTTTAATTTATCACTGTTTTATAATAACAAATGACAAATGAATATTCACAATTCTATCATACGAATACGTTAATGCAAAATTTTAAAATACATACTTAAAGAGTCTTTCCATTCGGCAGATGTCATAAAATATATTTTGTTTTTTATAAATGATTATGTAAGTTTAAGAACTGGCAAGTAAGTGAAGATAAATTACACTGGTGAATGTGTAGTGACGAAACGGCGGTACAAAACATTACGCTATTTATGCATCGAGTACAAAAACATTTAAAATTTCTTTAACATTATCACTACTCGTTTATCATAATAGGCTTAGCTAGACAGGGAATTTTATCAAATGTAATTAATTCCAATGATTTTTTTAGAATGGTTAATTAAAAACGACTCTTAGCAACAAAATAATTACCAAAAATTATTTTATTATATACCAAAATCTAAATTCGTTCATTTTATGTTATCCGTGGACGTCATTAAGTTTAACTAAATCTTGTTTACTATTTTATGACTAGTGGGTTCAGCTATGAATATTGTAATTAAAACACAGTCTTATATTGAAAGAGTAATTTATTTTTTGAAGGAGTACTTTTTAACACGGATTGACGTTACGCTTAAGCCAGTTCAATCGACATATTTCCAGATTTCGTTATTATCATAACAACATTTATTATTTTAAAACAATTATCCGTCAATTTGTATTGAACATTCATTCTTTAAACATAATGGAAAAGTCATAATAACTAACTAACGAATAGAAAACAAGACAAAAGAGTATCAACCCGATCAATATCGCATTGAATTCGTTTTTCACCTAAACACAAGAGTAAATCGGCAGCAGAGAGACAATACTTTATATCCTTGATTCAGAACATTAAAATACTATTTACAAGAAGACGAATAGGATTATTAAGATAAAATTATATTTTGTTGCGAAGAACAGAATGTCCTTCGATAATTTTAGCACGTGAGTATTTTTTCATCTTGATACTGAAGAAATTGCCAACAATGTGACCTCATTGATCGAGCATTGGATTGTAATAATATGTATAATATTATCTGTATAATCATCATAATCCATTTATCAGTATATGATAACGGACGTGTGGCACAAAGCAATAAAAACAATTTATGTACATATTATCACATTGGCTCGCGACGATGAAAACATGCTCAATCCTAACTAATAATATAAATGAGAATGTGATTTCGTTTGTTTGTAACGCTATCACCTTTAACTACTCGACTGATAATTATTAAATTTCGGATACACGTTATTTGTGGAACAGAAAAGGACATACCTTTCATCCAGAAAAAATAATGTAACATTTTTTTTTTACATGGGTGAATTCTTTGACGCTTACCACTCCGCGAGGCGACGGACGACAGAGAGGTTATATCGGGCTTACCTGGGAAAGATTTTTATACCTACAACGGTGTTTTACGATATAACCATAGCCAGCGAAGCTGCGCGAATCGCCTTCACATGCAAACGCGACCGCGTCGAGGTTTCGGCCTCCCGCGCCGTGCGAAACGGCAGGTCATTACACGAAAAGACCTACCCTTTAGCACTTTTACATTTTAACCCTTTTTCATAAACTCACACTCCCACTATTGTTACGTCTCTGTAGCCGGGTTCAGCAGGAGTGATCATGGAAAACACCAAGATTTGAAAGCTGAACTGCCATGAAACCTGTCACGAATTTTTAGTATTGTATTTGAGAAGTTGGT
This sequence comes from Catocala fraxini, assembly GCA_930367265.1. Taxonomy (NCBI): domain Eukaryota; kingdom Metazoa; phylum Arthropoda; class Insecta; order Lepidoptera; family Erebidae; genus Catocala; species Catocala fraxini. The sequence goes on from OV884037.1 coordinate 9,414,945, forward strand.
AACAGAAATTCATTTTACTCCTCAGGAAAGCAGTAGACTAAATAAAGAATTAAAACTACAGTCATCTACAACCAAAATGCTTATACAAGTTAATAAATCCGCATCGGAATAATCTGTAAAATAGTAAAATCATTTATTTACTGTAAATATAATTAATTGTGTGTTAAAAATTAATAATATGATATGAGTTTTATGGGATAAGGGACTGAAATCAAAGTAAGGAATTGCTTGTTCAGAAATCAACTTGTTTTCTCTAATATACTTTACTATCCAAATGAATTATTGACTTGAATCTATTCCAAATAGAAGCATTTACCTGACAAAAAATATTGTACCGTATAATTGTGGAAAACACTTTTGGTGAAAAGTGAAGTAAATAATATACATATAATATGTCTCTTTCTATACCAATTTAAATGTGGCCATCGTGGAAATAGTAGAATTTTCCATCTTCTTATTCTGTCCTGCAGCTCTTCATTATAATGAATTAAATAGTGACCAGCTTTAAAAAACGTATCTACCAGTATGCAAAGTAAACTGACGTATAAGCTTAAAAGGCTTATCAATTAATAAGTATAATGCGGATATAATATATATTTTAATCATTTTTTATCAGCGTCACGTGCCAAATTATTTATTTGGCGTGAAAAAATTATCATAATTCTGTGTTATCTTTTTCACTTGAAATATAATTTATGTCTAGGCTAAACATTTGCTTTTGAAAATCAAAGGAAACGCAGTCGTCATCCATCCATAGTTACTACCATTAAGCTACTAACATCAAACATTCATCATCATCTTAGCCGAATGACGTCCACTGACCGTCTGTGTGGAAAACCTTGGGTGAGGTTTATGTTCAGGACATATACCTCGACCAAGGTTTTCCATTTCAATTGTAACATTGTAACCATGACACGGAGCTGGGCAACGCTATACGACAACCTTCCAACATCTGCTAGAAAAGCAAAAAACCATTTCTTCAAAATTAATTCTGATTTCGATCTGTCAAGATTATCAAACTGTATATTATATACTTTTATAATTCACTGTAGTTGCCTCCAATTGTAGCAATCTACTGTTTGTAATAAAATAAATTAATCATAATCATGCTTCACATTTAGTTATTTGTTAAAAAGATAACTTCCGCTCTAGGAATAAATCCTGTATTGCAGGGGACTTTACTAACATTCAAGCAAAGGACACAAAGAACATCCAGACTCGGAACAACCATTTGTAGATCACACAAAGTTTTGTCCCGTGTGGGATTCGAACCCACAACATTTGGCGCAGTGGCAGTGTCTTAAACTTACTTAAACTGATACGCCATCCGTGTAATCATATCAGTATTAAACGTGTGTATTATATAATATCGTGCTTTAAATTTATTGTATTTTTAAAACATCGTTATCCTTACTAATAATACAAATAATGAAAAATGTTGATATGTCCTACTTTCACACAGTGACGAATAAATCAATGTTTTATATAAAGAACGTAAGAAGATATAGGTTTTAATTTATAATGCCGGCAAAATGTTGTCTGTGAAATAAATGTTTGAAACCAAGGGAGAAAAGCTAAAGGGGCCAATTACAATCATTATTACATTGATCATTATTTTGTGTTTATGTGATGTGCAGCAAAATGTTATTGCAATGTCTGGAAAAAGGTAATGGACCCAGACCACATTCGAATGTGCTATTTTTAAAACACCTAGGCAACCCATCATTTACAACACAAATTACTAGAATATAACAGATAAATATTCTTTATTTTAGCTAAGACAGCAAGAGTTTTATTTAGCTTGTATTACTTTTATACACAGTTTTAACCGATTCTTTAACTAAATACATACATCATACAATAGAATAGAATAGAATTAAAGGAATTTTAGATTCCTTATCGTACATTACATTCATACTTAATCTAATAATATGTCTACTATTAAGTCATGGAGGTCTGGTGACCCGTAACACAGGTATACCTATACCTATTTCCGGCACCACTCTCTCACAAATGTCTTCTTATATTTATATTAGATTAATCCATAATACTGAACAAACATTTTTAATGAGAAAATAAATTATTTATTATTTTACATTTTGTACACCATATAAAAAATATACTAAATATTTAAGTCTAAAGTCTACAAAGTGTGTATTGTGTATTCGTATAGTTATAACACGGTGATTTGTACATCTAAGTGGGTCAGGTGTTAATTACTAACTTATCCAATATATTATATGTGATAAAATTAAGTTATACGGATGTTATATTTTCTTTTTTTAAATAGACATCTTCCGAACTAGTAATAATTCCTGTTTCGCGGGGGACTTTGCAAACATTGAAACATCGGACACAAATAATACCTAGACTCGGGAAGACAATTTGTGAATCACACAAATTTTTGTCCTGTGTAGGGATCGAACCCACAATACTCGGCTCAGCGGCAGTGACGAGGCGACTACTTAAACCACTACACCATACGTACAGTCAAACATTACATTTCTTATGCATGTGCTATTAAATATCACCTTATATTATTAAACCTACGCATGAAAAGGTATTTTAGGAACAAATCCATGAATAAAATATATTAATTTGGTGTTGAGAGATAGATTAAATTGTGTACGAGTTCAATGAAATCAATTCACTCATAACATGTTATTAGTGAATCTTTATCTTATAATGTCTTAGTCCAATGGGACTTAGGCATTTAAAGATAAAGTTTTCAGAGCTGATAGAGCCATGGAATTGATCAGTTCGGTTATAAAAAGGCAAGAGTCACCCAAATAATAGACAAAAAGTTTTAAAGTTCTATCAGCTAAACAAATAAGAAAAGCTCGCTTTCGAACTAACGAGTACGTATATGTTGTTTACCTATAAGCTCAACGCCCTCTTGTGCTAATAATATAAGTTGAATAATTCCGAAAAACAAAACTTCTTATACTTCGAACTTTACGTCACAAATATATATGGTAGTTTTAGTAATATCACTGTTGATGAAATAATGCATCGACACACCGCAGTTTGTCACAATTGAGACCTGTGAAATACGTGAGTTATAATTTCGCAACACGCCTTAGGGATCTACAAAGTATCCGACGATACATTTTCGTCACAGTCGATGATGCTCTAAAATATCTGTATTAATTACAACTGTAGAATAATCAATCGATCAATCTGTATCAATATTTTCGTGGATCACCTGAAGGCAGCATTCAACCAAGCCATAAAGGTCTGCAAGAGGGCATTTAAGAGCGGATGCCCAGCGCGTTGCACGGTTTGGCCAGAAACTCATGGCGCATCCTACGGGCAGTCGTAGCTATTGGCGCCTGGCCAAAGCCGTGCAGTCCAACTTCTGCCAGACCTCGCTGCTCCCTCTGAGATATCTGAATGGATCACTGGCTCATCGGCCGCAGGTGAAAGCAGATCTGCTTGCAAATTTCTTTGCAGCCAACCCCCAAATCGATGACTGCGGTTCGCAGCCACCTAATATTGCCAACGGCGGCTACACCATGCCTGATATACGTATCAGGCAACGTGACGTTCGTGCGATACTGCAGTCTATCGATGTTTGGAAAGCCAGTGGACCTGACGGCATCCCAGCTGTTGTCCTGCTGAACGTTGAACTTGACCAGACCTTGAACCGCATCTCTGAATGGGGTGCCAAGAACTTGGTCCAGTTCAACGCCAAGAAGACGCATGTGCGTTTTCAACAAAAAAGTCTCTGTTCCTTCCCCTCCCTTCTCTGAAGAACACTCCACTATACGTGACAGCCCCTCTATCTTAGGTTTGGATCTTTGCCGCTCCCTTAATCCCTAAACCTACATCGAGAGCGTCACTAAGCAAGCTTCGCGAAAACTCGGAGTCCTAGTATTCCTGGGTCCTTTAAGCGGGGTGTGTAAAAGCACTTTCTCAGGCGTTCAAAGTAGAGACCTTAACATCGCCTTCTGCTATAAGGATGGTGTGGAGGCCACTGCTCTTAAACCACACGACTGCTTACCATCAGGCAAAGTATGGTCATTTTGACGAGCAAAAAATAAATATTTTTCCTAATTCTGTTATTTCTCTTTTGTAATTTGATTAGCCATATATCTATGCAATCGGTATTTCTTAAATGGAAGGTTAATAGTATAGTAATGAATAATACGTATCTTTTGTTTTACTTTAATACCAATAATTTTGCTCGTTAGTGTCGTGAATAATCTTCGATAACCTCTTTGAAATGTCTTACAAACATAACCATCTTGTCATGTCTTTTATTTACATTTTTCCTTCTGTCTTCATTGAGAACAGATGCGTTGACCAATTATTTAGTAAAATAATAATTGTAACCTCGTTTTAGCGATAGCCGATGCAACGCAAACTGTGTCATACTAACGCTACCGTACAATAAATATGTGCAATTTATTAGTAAAATGTTTACTGTATAAAGATAAAGCAAGTAATAACATGGAGGGCAGTCCCTTTAATAGAAGTAGCAGGACCGTTCGCACGCCACTTCCTACGGCAAAAAAGCCACCGGTGACCTCACCGAGACCTGAAACCTCAGGTCAAGAAGAAGACGACCGTGAAATAATTACAACGCCTAAAATCCAGTCATGGATGACGTCGATTGAAAAGTGCCTAAATGAAGTGTGTTCTATTGTATCAGACGGAAAAATGAACTCTGAGCAAAAATTAAGGATCAACACTTTATGTCGTAAAGCTGGACACTGGATTTTGCAGCTGGCAGTACAATACCAATCACTTAAAATGAAAGCCGTACATGCATATTCCTCTGTAAAAATCCTAGAAGTCCAGCTTGATGTATCACCGCGGCTTCAGGACCTGAAGCAGACTGTAGAAGAATCATCAAAACCTACCAAATTGTTGGCTTCTAGCCAACAATTTCGGCCTAAGAAAGCCTTCCCTACTTCTATGCCCTCCATTATTTTGTATATTTTTAAATGTAAACATACATAGCACCTTTCACCGCGGCACCTAGATAAGTGATAGTTTAACATCAAATAGTTGACGAAGAAGGCTATCGCGAGTAGGTATTGTGGATTAAGTAGATATAACCTATTTACCGATAATTATCAATGATTTGGTGATAATCAGTTTTTGTTATGAATATATGAATAAATAATAAGCAAACAGACCCACTATGATAGATTGTGTTAGAAAATCGACCAATGAAGCTGATACCAATATCAAAAGTAGCAATACTAGCAAAACTATGTTTACCATTGTTTGCCTTTGTAACTGATTAATGTAAAAAACCTTCCCTTTTCCCTCCAACTCTTATAGTTAAAGAACTAAAATAGATAGTTGTAGATCGAATGGCGTGATATAAGCTATTTCTACCTTATTCCTTCTGATAAATCTATAAATAAGCATATTTATAAATTTATCAGAAGGAATACGAAATTGTTGCGCATTTAGGTCCCTCTCGCTTCGCGCAGTCCTTTATAAAATGGCATTGATCACCACAATGGCCGCAAGTATGCTCTCTGCTCTTGCGACATGTCTTTGCCGCGTGCCATTACTGCTGGCACAGCAGCGTGTTACCAGAAAAAAATCTCTCACACGACAGGATGACCAATTTATGAAGACTCTGTCATTAACGATGAGAGCTTTACGTATTTCTGCAGAAACTTCAAGGACGTAATACATGTTTCGGCGTTCTTTTTGTCTATATGGCTGTATTTATGGCTTAATTTAATATAATACCTAATAATAATATTCTACCACATACACACAACACCATCTAGCCCAAACTAAGCAGAGCTTGTACTATTTTTTGTAAGTACATCCATATTATACATAGAAACACCCAAGTGATTTTCTAGAAGAAGCCATAATTGTTTGTCTATTTGTTTATTTTCCACTCATACATATGTATAATATCAGCATACCAATGGCAAAACCGGTTATCACCAAATCATTTAGGTTTATCGGTAATTACTTTATATATTTAATCCACACTACCTGCTCACGATAAGGTAGCGTCTTGTTCAACAAAGTCACGTTTAACGTTCACTTGTTTAGGGCTCGCGGCGAGAGGCGCCGTGTCCCGTCAAATATTTAAATAAAAAAACAAAAAAGGAACATGGAGGGGCGAAGCAGTAAGGGTGAGCCTCCAAGGCCGAGTGTGGGCAGCAGAAAGGGATCTCGACCTGATGCAAGGAAAGGCAGTGTGTTTGAGAAGCCTCTGGACCTGGATGATGTGCTGGTTAACGAGCTTGGTCAGTTCGGACGCTACCAAATGGTCAACTTGCTGTTGGTTTCTATTCCCATCATCATGTCTGCATTCATGAGCGAATATATCTTCTCCGCGGCTGCAATTCCTCACAGGTGAGTTTATAAAAATGAAATTGGAATAATGCTTACAGCATTATTTCAATTGAATGAACAAACGACCTAAGTTGCTATGTGAGGTACCTCGGATACGTCATAATTATTGTGCATCTCTTACACTCCGTTAGAAAAATCAACCTTAGCGATAATTAGATCTTACAAAAACTTTTGTCAAAACTGGTAGATCACTTTCTTGGCCGACTGTACCAACAGTAGCATAGAAAGATTATGGCAACTAGTGATACCCCTTGAATTGCAAGTCTTTATCAACTACTATTTGTTTGCTGCCTGTTTATACTATATCAATGACATGCATACAGCCTGCTTAATAAGAAGCGATTACCGTAACCACTAATCGTCTGCAATATTAGAGACTATTATTTGTACGAAGCCAACCTTAGGGAAAAGGACGTAAAGATTGAATGAAAGGAAAGGAACAGTAGAAGAAGTTTATTTTTAATAGTTAATCGCTGGGTGAAACGCTACTACTCTTGAGCCATTACACTCTGACATCTGGTCGTCGGCAACTGGATCTACGGCTACGTGACTATTTATACTTCTATTAATCCTAATCCTAACTAATATTATAAATGCGTAAGTGAGTTTGTTTGTTTGTTTGTTAAGCTTTCACACCTTAACTACTTGACAGATCATCATGAAATTTGGCGTACATATTGTTAATGGAACGAAAAGGACAAGGGTATTATTTATCTAAGAAAAATACTGTTAATAACCTCACCTACATTTACGCGAGCGAAGCCGCGGGCAAAATCTAGTAGTCTATAAAAATGAATCGCCACGCAGTTACGATGAAACGCAAGCAACTGGCCCGTAGCTGCGACCAAAAGGAGACGAACAACTTTTAAGATGACCGGTCGTCGGAATTTGGCCTTTCGATACAGAAAAATTTATGCTAAAGACATAACCACGTAAAAATTAAATTCTGCATTTGTATGCATTCAAATATTGATCGATTCGTTTGTTATTTATTACAATTCATAATAGAATATTCCAAGCTTGACTCGATAATGACAATGTCAATTACTATTTCAAGATCTACTTCCTATTATTTCCATATGGAGCGGTACAAAAGATACCGCTCACACTACTTTTGCAAAAGTTAAATAATATGGGCATAAGAGGTCAGCAACTTAAACTTTTTAAAAGTTATTTAAGTGTTCGCTACCAGTGCATCAAAATTGACGATTAGATTAGTGATGACCGAGAAGTACATTACGGCGTCCCACAAGGAAGTATACTTTTAATTCTTCTTACGAACTTTTTTTTTACGAATCGAGAAAATCTTCTGAAAACTTTGATATAAACATATGCATGCACACACACGCACTCTCGCACGCACTCATACACTCACAACACACACACTCTCTTTCACATAACACGCGCGCGCGCAGCCACACACAAACATGTGACACACACACACTTAAATTTGTTTAACGTCACTTTCATTTATTTATTTTACTTGGTATTAGTTCAATCACTTTATAGTTCACATAGTTTCCACTATCTGTGATTCGATGTATGTAGGGAGCCTGGTAATCTGTCTGACAGGATTTTCCTAGTTCAGATACCAGTCTCTAACAAAGGTACATTTTTATAATTAATGTCATAATAACATATACCTAGTATAAGTACCTAACCTTTGTGAAAGAAAATAAATAAACTTCATTATTATTAAATAACCTGGCGATATTTACGCTCATTTCTTCAACAATCAATATCAAAGGTTGTATTCGAATATTTCTCAAAGTTCTGATTATTTCAATTTGCTTGAAGATTCTAATCGCATCGCTAGCTATTATATTTTGGTCTCAGAGAGACCGAGTTACCGACAACCAGCCGACAGTGCGTAAGGACTCTTACATTAGTTTCTTATAATAATAATTATGGTAAAGCTTTATAGATTGGCATTAATTCCTAGTATATAAACGCATCCTTTATTATGTGATGCATAAATTAACCTGTATAATTTTTCGTTGTAATAATATATAATTATTTTCTACAGGCTTACGTATAACATTAAAACTAGTGCTCCACACCTAAATAATGTTTGAGTAACAATTAAGTCTTATTCCACAGATGTCGTATCGCTGAATGCGATGAATACAGCCAGTCTAATAAGTTTGAACCAAGCTGGGTGCTCGATGCCATCCCTGCAGATACTAGTAGCACTGGCTTCGAGAGCTGCAGCCGTTTTGTCTCTCTGGCAAACGGTACCTTAACATCCTGTCCCGCTACACTTTTCTCCGCTGACACCACTGATTGTAATGGTGAATTCGTATACGCCAGGGATAATTCTGTTGTTTATGATGTAAGTATTTGAACTGAAATTATACATGATAAGAACCTGATAAATAATATTATGTCATCAAAAGCGAAAAGAATTTTCGATTTTTGTGAAGTTGAGAACGAACAAATATAATAATATTCTATCACATACACACAACACCATCTAGCCCAAACTAAGCAGAACTTGTACTATGGGTACTAGACAATGGATAAACATACAAATATCCTTTTTTTTTTTAATAGGTACATATTATACGTAGAAACACCCAGACCAAAACTAACATCCATGTTCATGCACACAAATTTTTGACTGTGCGGAAATCGAACCCGCGACCTCAGGCGTGGCAGTCAGTTACACTAACCACTACGCCATCGAGGCCGACAAATATAATATAATATCTTACATCTTTGTTATTATTAATGCTTTAAACGCAGATATAAAACAAAAACATGCAAAACTATTTATGCTTTGCCACCGTATTTGGCAACGCAATTAGTAAGCTAAGTAGTTCGATGGCATGCTAGGTTTGAAGTATTAAAATCAGGGGGACAATTCTCATTATAAAACTGTTCGTTAGACACAATCCCTTAAATTAATGAAAAGCTCAAAAAAGAATATCAATTGCATTTGAATTCACATTTGAAGTATATTTAGCTTAGATCGGTATTCTATAATAACACATTTTATTACGAGAATTGGTCCCCGGGTATAAGGTAAAGAAGGGCAAATAACATAATTATAGTGAATATTCCTAAAAAAAGTGTAGAAAACAAAATGTTAACGTAAATCATATGTGACGTTAATATAGAGATACAGTTTGTTTATCAGGATTATAATATTTTATCAAACATTTTACGGCCAATAAATTGAATACAGATGATTAACAGTGGATTCATAATATAAAAGAAAATACGTTATATTACGAAACATAAAACTCCGATAGAAAAATTGTAATTTATTGAAAGCATACGGCAATAAGGGAATATTGTTATGCATATTGAAAGAAAGAAAATGCCTTTATTTTGTTTCTTGTCGTATATGACTATATTGTATGCTGAATTGCACAGATTGGTGAGCTTATAGTTTTATCTCAAAATAGTATTTTAGACACTTATTCATAGAACAAGTATGTAATAATTAGCTAATTAGTACATATTTGTTTCATGAATAAGTGTGAAACTCTCCATGATTATCTATTCATGGACGGTTTCGTAATACATAAAAGAAATACACGAAAGAGTAATATATATACATAGACTCATGACATTTTCCGGCAGAATAGGCGGTTACTCTTCTTACCCACTTCGATCTTCGCGCTTCTTTTGCTGCATTGATTCTTGGTGGCTTTAGGGTAAAAAGACACACAAAGCCGCCGTCAAACATAACCTAATGATTCTTGTATACGATTTGAATAACATGCGCATTTTTAAGCACGTGCATCGGTCATATGCATGTAAAATACCGACGCTGAACTCCCGTACAAGGAATCCGTAATATTAACTCGCACAAGTAACTCACATGAGTAGCATGTGCACGTAGTCTACTTACGTCGTGAATACGTCATTTGTGTAGTATCATAAAAGTAAAGTGATATCAGAAAATTATCATGAATTAAGGTGATGTATCTACCGTTGACTATAAATACCTAATAGACAACGTCTGCAAGATAGAGTGAAATCCGTTGATGACGAGATAAATAGTTATACAATATAATTAATTATTGTCATAATCATTGGTAAAGTATTGACTGGTAATATGGATCATTATATATATTATACGCTCGATTACCTGGCACATGCTACACTAATCCCCGAATCAGACTTTGTCTAGTTTATTCTCTTATGATAAACATATTATGTAAACTGAAATTATTATCAACTTGCTTATGTCAGCGGCTGCTGACCCACGTCATTTCTACGGGACTCTTACCGGGATAAAGAGTTCTCATCATCATCACAAGTTGTGTAAGTCTAAGGAAATTAAAAAAAAATTGTTATAATAAAATCTGTTATTCTGTATGCCAAGTTCCAAATCGTTAGATTTACGCATGATTTGGTAACAATCACCAAACCTACAAACATCTTCACTACATCACTATCACTATCACTATCATTACATATTATAAAACGAAGTCTCCCGCCGCGCCTATCTATCTGTTCGCGCTATCTGTTCGCGATAAACGTAAAAACTTTTAAACGGATTTTCATGTGGTTTTCACCAATAGACAGAATGATTCATAAGACAGGTTTAAGTACATAATTTGTTAAGGTTTTATACTACCCTCGCGAAGCCAGGGCGGTTTGCTAGTCATAAAAAAAAATAGAACGTTAAAGAAATTAGAGCAAATACTCAAAGTGCACTTTCCATTTTATCATTTCAGTTTAACCTTGGATGCCAGGATTGGCTCCGTGCTTTGGCTGGTACTCTCAGCAGTGTTGGAACTCTCCTAGTCCTGCCCATCACCGGTTACGTGTCAGACAAGTTTGGAAGAAGAGTTGCACTCGTCATTAGCGTGTTTAACTTGGCCCTCTTTGGGTTGATCAGGGCCTTCTCTGTAAACTATCCCATGTATCTGGCACTGCAATTACTTCAGACTACTCTTGGTGCTGGTACATTCAGTTCTTCATATATTTTTGGTAAGTTCTTTCATTCTTTGTATTATCTTACTTTAAGTCAATATTGCTGTTCACTTTTACGAATTGAATGTTAAATTATATCCCTAAGACATCAACGATTTTTAAGGTATTTTCAATAAATATATAGTTATCAATTTAAAAAAAGGAATTAATTATTTGATTTCAAGAGTATTAACGATGGCTCAGAGAAAATTAAATTTAATATTGATATCGAAGCTTATTTATATTTTGCCAGTTAAAGCAGTTTTCTATACTCACAGAGTATTAAACTTGTAAATATTTGTTACTTACAGCAACTGAATTTGTTGGTCCACGTTACCGTGTAGTGACTGGTGCTACCTGTTCGGCAATGTTCGCTACCGGTCAAGTCATTCTTGGCGGAGTGGCCTGGGTCATTCAGCCTTGGCGATACATGATTATGGCTTTACACATCCCCTGTTTCTTTATCATTACCTACTATTGGCTCTTGGACGAGAGTGTGAGGTGGTTGCTTGCGAAGGAGAAGTATCCAGAAGCAAAATTTGTGTTAGAGAAAGTCGCTAAAAGGAATAAGAAGCACATAACCGAGAAATCACTAAATGCATTAATGACTCCACCACCACCACCAGTACAGCCCGTAAGTTTATGTGATATCGGTTTTTTTTTCACAATAATGAGACATTTGCCGCACTAGGAATAATTCCTGTGTTGCGGAGACTTTACAAACATTTAAACAACAGAGACAAAGAACACCCAGACTCAGTACAATCATTTGGGAATCACACAAAGTTTTGTCCCGTGTGGTATTCGCACCCACAACACTCACGCGTGCAGTGGTAGTGGCGAGGTGAATACTTAAATCACTACGCCATCCATGTAGTAATTTTTTTCCATATCCTTACTTAATACCCAATGGAGCAAGACTAGCAAGTACCAGCTAATGTCTTGATTAGACGGTGCCTACTTTATTTGTTTGTTGATTGTCAGTATATTGCATGGTTTGCCTGCTTCAAAATATATGAAACTTTATTAATGCCGTACTTGAATCAAGGATTTCATTAAACCAGAGCACCAAAAAGAACCTTTTGTATTTTACCAGTTGAAAGCAACCTAGGAGAAGAATATAGCAAGTGACTCTGAGGAAGGCTTTAGAGCATACCACAAGATGACCATACGTGATAATAAAATATGAAATACTTTTAGTAATAGTAGTTGTTATACTGTCTTTATTGCTAGCAATACCTAAAGCTAATTGATTGTTTTTAGGAAGGCGAAAACCAACCAACCGTCGTCGCAGCAATCTTTCGCTCTTCCGTTCTTTTGCGCCGTGTGATGACCACCCCTATCTGGTGGATCACTACCACATTCGTCTACTATGGCTTGTCTATCAACGCTACCAGTCTCTCTGATACAATGTACTTGAATTTTATCCTGACTTGTGCTATCGAGATCCCTGGCTTCTACACCGCTGTGATGATCTTAGACAGGATCGGTAGGAAACCTACACTATCCGGTGGTTTCTTGTTTAGCGCTGCCTGCAACATCGCTTTCGCGTTTATCCCTCAAGGTTTGTTTATTATTATATTTTATGATCGCTTTACTATATTATATTTCATGTATAACATGTTCTTGCCTTATTACGAAGTAAGTTCTTGTCGAGAACTAGTTAGTGCCAGAATTAAACATGGGTTTAAATAACAGCTGTAGATTTAATACAGAAATCTATCCTTGTTAAAAAAAATATTTTTTGACTGTTTCGTAACTTCGTTATATGTTATCTGTTTTTATAATTTCAGATTTAGCTACGCTCCGATTGGTCGTGTATTTACTTGGCAAGTTCGGTATCTCAATCGTATTCACTTCTCTGTACTTATTTACGTCAGAACTGTACCCGACACAGTACCGACACAGCCTCCTCGCATTTTCATCGATGATTGGACGTATTGGTTCCATCACTGCGCCTTTAACTCCTGTACTCGTAAGTATAGAATTATTTAGTTTCTTTTAGGCTGATTGTTTAATCGTCAGATAAATGTTATCCATCAAATAAATTATAATTTTGGATAGTTGGTTAAAAGACATAAAATTTTAGAACTCTACTATACTACTACCTCTAACATACGAACTGCCACAAATACATGAAACACACCAACACCCTAAAGAAACTAGTAACTGGTTTAATTACGGTTTTGAGTATCAAAAATTATCACTTTAGCACTTAAAGTACATAAATACCTTTTAATAAATGCGGGTTAATACATTAAACGCCATGCCGGCCATAAATGACCGCGTATATGTCCTATTGTCTCATGTAGTATTCAATGTATTGAGAAACATAAAAATCAGCCTTCATAATATATTATATTTTGGATGGATATCTATAATTATGTACTTATAATATTATATCAATGCTTTATATAACATTAAATAGAGCATTTGTATAACATTATAGAATTGTTTGACGTTTACTAATACAACTACAAAATTAATCTGTTTTTTTTACAGGCTGATTATTGGCATGGCATCCCCTCAATGATGTTTGGTGTTATGGGTATTTTATCCGGCATTTTGGTCCTTACACAACCTGAAACTCTTGGTACCAAAATGCCTGATACCTTGGCGGAAGCAGAGGCCATTGGAAAACCAGAGTCTATGAGGCAGACCAAATAATACTTTCAAATAGATACTGATTTAGGTTAAGAATTATTTATATTATTGAATAGCAAATAGCAATATTGTAACAAAAACGGAAAAGTTTATAATAATGGTCAACTCTGTGAATGATTTATGTAAAAGTTTCCTAGACAATTTTTGAAGTAAATGCGTTACTGAAAGCCCAATATTATTTTAGGATCAGCGAGAGAACAAGGCCTACAGTATGATTAAACAATTAGTCAATGTTTATTTCTGTTTATATAATACTCGTGTCCAAAGTAAGTATGATACAATCAAGTGTCATGTACATAATTAATTATTTATTTTGTTATAACTCGTAGGTCATTATATGTTGTTCTAATAATTGTATCCATGTAAAAAGAAAAGTAAACACTAGTGCGTGAATACTACATCTCCGTTTTTACAATAAACTTATTATAACAGTTATTTTTATCTTTTATCACATTCATTTCATGATAATGTTTTTTTTTCATTGCCATTGTTGGCAGACGTGCAGGTGGTCCATCTGATGGAAAGTGGTAACCGCTGCTCATGGACTTCAGCAATGTCAGGACACAGCAAAGCCGCTGCCTACCGTGAAAAAATAGCTCTCTTTAAACCTCGTTTGAAAAAGGACATATCATAGCGCTCGGGAAGCACCGAAGCAGGCAGTTCATTCCAGAGCTTGCACGTACGTAGGAGAAATGATCGCTGAAAGCGTTACCATATTGGATTTGAACGCTTCCAGGTGCTATAGATGAACCCTGCTTCGTTGTCGAGTGGTACGATGATAGAAAGGGGCCGCTGGTACCAAATCAAACAGTTCTTCAGAGCACTCCCCGTGAAAGAGTCGGTAGAACACGCATAGAGACCCAAAGTCTCTCCGTTGCTCCAACGACTCCAACCTATCCGTGAGATTGGGATCATCGACGATTCGAACTGTCCGTCTTTGTAGGGAGTCAAGTGGGTCGAGCTGGTATTTGGGTGTTCGTCTTTCCTGTATCATGCTCCGAGGGACATTCTGATAGCTGGTATAACGCGCATCACCCGTTCTGTCATCCGCATAGCAATGTATGTTCTCGTTTGACAGCAAGTCATTGATATGCAGGATGAACAGCGTTGGGGAGAGCACCGAACGTTGAGTAACACCAGCGTTAATGGTTTTGGTTTCGGAGCTGCAGCCATCAATGACGACTGTAATGCTCCAACCATCCAGAAAGCTGGCAATCCATTTGCAGAGTCCCTCGGAGATTCCATAAGATGGTAGTTCTATAGAAGTCTGTCTGCAATCACTTTTCTTCAATAAACATTTATTATTATTATTATTATAGAAGGGCCCTATGACAGACCCTGTCAAATGCCTTAGCGATATCGAGGCTAACGGCAAGAGCCTCTCCCCTTCCCTCCAAAGCCGCCGCCCAGCGGTGTGTGAGGTACGCTAGAAGACCACCAGCCGAACGACCATAGCGGAAGCCATACTGACGGTCACTAATCAGCTGATGATCTTCAAGGTACCGCAGCAGAAGGCGGTTTATTAACCGTTACATAACTTTGGAGAGCAAGGAAGTAATCGCTATTGGCCTATAGTTTAAAGGATCCGACCGGCCACCCCTTTTCGGGATCGGGTGAACATGAGCGACCTTCCACGAAGATGGAACCCTGTTGAAATTGTAGGAAAGACGGTAGAGGCGCGTTAAAACAGGGGTCATCTCAGGGGCGCGCGTCTTAAATACCACTGCAGGGATGCCGTCAGGCCCACTCGACTTATGCATATCCAGGAGTTCGAGCTCACGCCTACCCTCACGCTGCTTGATGCAGATTTCAAGCAAAGAGCTCTCACACCTTGGGATGGTAGGTGGTGTCATCCAAAGTCGAGTTTTATTGTGACAAATTTTTTCCTGATTAATTAATTCACTCGAGATGGTGCGGCCTGCCCTGCACTGTTTAACGGAGATGCAGATATGCGCCCCGGACAATATTTCGTACTTAAAATACCCGGGATACGAGTTGGAGCATTCTTTCCGTCGTAAAGATATACTAAGAACGTAAGAGACAGAAAAAAATTCGTTGCACAAGAAGAAATTTTTCTAATAGACAATAGAGAGTAAAAAAAACAATAAATTGGTAACAGGCTACGGTCGATATGCGTATCAAAATATAAGTAGCTAAAATATTTTAAATAAAATGTAATTTATGTTGTATTAAAATTATTTTTTTGTTTATCTGTTAACCCGAATAAGAGTCAGTCAATTATAGCTGGAAGTCAACTATTGATAAGCAGGCTGAACTCCAGTACTTTACCGCCTGTTGTATACGATGGGACACCTATTCCGTTCAGTCCTACTGTAAAGGATCTGGGGTTGCTCATTGACTCCAATTTAAATTGGCAAGCTTAGGTTACTAATGTCAGTCAGAGAGTAACAGGAGCGCTACGCGCCTTGTATCGCTTAAAGAATTTTTTTACATCTAAGATGAAAATAATGCTTGTGCTGACTTTGATCTTTCCCTTAATAATTAACTATAATGATGTGGGTTACTATGACCTGAATGCAGATCTACTCAATAAATATGACCGACTTTAAATAACTGTATTCGATTCATATATAATTTCCATAAATATGACCATATTTCATCTTATAGATCCACTTCAAAATGGTTACCCATTCGTCAACGCCGTAGTTTGCGTGCTCTTACAATATTATTTTCTATTCTAACCTTACCAAATCCCTCCACTTATTTAACCTGCCGTTTCCAATATCTATGTGCAAATCATGATAGAAATCTTCGTTCTTCCAATAACCTCCTTATACTTTGTCCGTCCCATACATCTGGTTTTCTACATTCTGCCTTCTTCGTCCAGTCCGTTTTACTATGGGATGCACTTCCTTATGAAGTCAGGATGTCCACAAACCGTTACACTTTTAAGGTGAAAGTACGTGCTCTTCTCCTTGACAGTTTATCAGATTCATCTCATCAATAATATAATACGTATATATGTATCTATCTATCTATATTTGTATATATTTTATTTAGATTATATAATATGTTTATTGGTATGTATATATTATGATATATATCGTATGGTATTCTTTAGTATATATAAGTTTAAACTTCATGCTAATGTATGCACCTACTACTTTTTATCTCTGCATCACGCAATGGTTGACTGGTAGATAATGCCTGTAGGTGGCATTAAGTCTGTCAATGTACTATCTTGTGCACAAAGTTTTAAATAAAATAAAAAAAAAGAACTCTTAGATATGTAGGTTTCCTCACGATGTTATCGTTCACTGTGAGAGAGAGCGCTAATTAAATATATTTAATACGCGCGGTGCGTGCCTTGGGATCGAACTCGACATCTCTGCGTGTCAGTCCAACAGTTTTCCAGTAGACTACCGCTGCTTTTTTATCTGTGTAAATGGCATTTTAATAAAAAAACAGATATTAGAAAGTGCGCAGTCAGCTCTCGTTCTATAAAGTTGGTTAATAATATTTAATAAGGCTAAAATATAAGTATAACGCAATATCGCATTCTTAATAATAATATAGTGATGAGTACGATATACATACTTGATAAATAATATTCTATTCTTAGCGAAACCCCTCTCTCCAAGACCCGGACCGAGCTGTGCGCTATAAAACGCGGCGCGCGCTTAGCAATAATATCATTCAGTTCTCAGTCGGCAACGTGTGAGCATCGCTACCCTCGCTTTTACATTGTTACTTGGTTATTTCGTAAGTCATGAAATCACTTATAGAGTTTTGAATATAATAGTTCTAAACTATCATTTATGGTTATTTTCGGTTATTGAATTTTGATTGTTAAATAAATAATTTCAGGAATAATTGTAATTTTTTTAAAAACCTCTCCTCACATCTGGTTCGTAAGATCAGAAGTGGGATAGACCACATGCTTAGTGCTGTTTGTGCCATCTGTTTTAGTTAATTAAGTGTCCGTTAGTGTTTGAATTAGACCTAATTTATGCAAGTTTTGTCGTTTGTGGTTTGATAATTGTGTGGGTTTGGTCTACGCGTGTCGGTGAGTGTTTCCCATTTGATTATGAGATATGTCGGGTTGTTCGGAAAGTGTTGAAAAACTAGACGATTCGCGTCGACCGCATCGTAATCGTTCTCGAACGTTAAGAAGTAGATCGCGTAATCGTAGCGATGATTCTGGTAGAAACAATCACACTTCTTCATCGCGTAGACACCGGGAACGTTCTCATGATCGCGAACGCACCTCTTCAAAATATCGTAATGTGTCCCGTAGTCCACGTAATGCTCATAGACGCCGTGTTACCTTATATAGCCGCCGTCATTCTCCACGTGATCAGGCCTTAGGTCAAATATTAACTCGCTTGAATTCTATTGAGAGCCGTTTGCCAACCTCAACAACGCATACAAACCCACGTTGCGTGTCAACACCCGTTAGGGAGCATAACCCGCGGAGGCAAGCAACTTCCACTAGGCTGAAGTCCCGAACACTCGACGGGGATAATGACGCGACAGATAAGCTTGTTGGCGCATTGTCTTGCTTAGTTCAGGCGAGATCGCATAATTTTTATATTTCTCCTTTCGATCCTAACATACATGACTTTGACGTTTGGTGTTCAGAGGTGGACTGCGCTCGTGATTTAAATAAATGGAATGATCGCGAGTGTCTAGGGCGCATAGGATGTTGTTTGCGCGAAGTCATGGCTTAATGATTGGATAACGAACGATCGTTCATGGAACAACTTCAAGTTAGAATTTCGTTCACTGTGCCCACGTAGTGTAGATGTTGCTACAATTTTATTTGAGGTTATGTGTAACAATTCAAATAAATTCGCCACGTACGCCGAATATGCCCGCAAGTCTCTTTTGCGTCTCAACATTGTAAAGGGCTTGTCTGATGAGCTGAAAGTTGCAATAGTTGCGCGAGGCATTACTGATGCTCAAATAAAGGCTGCGGTGACTAATACGAAACTTTAAATAAGAGATTTAGTCGAATTTCTATCCATATATGTCAAACCAAAAACCGAGACACGTAGTTTAAACAATCCTGTCCGCTTTAACAATGTAGGACCGTCATCATTGCGTAAACGCGAAGCACCCAAATCAGAAGATGGTAAAGTAGTGTGTCATTATTGCCGTAAAGTCGGTCATACGAAGTATGACTGCAGGAAAATACCAAAAGCTGACACTAATGTACCATCGTCAGCAAATACTGTAACGTCAAAGCCTTCAACATCGGGCGATAAGTCAGTAAAGTTTTGCACATATTGTAAACGTAACGGTTCGTTATTGAAACATGCTTTTCGAAACAAAAATTCTAAACTGAACGCAATCAGAAAAAATCAACTAAGATAAATTTTTGCTCAAGTCTCAATCGAAACGAGACAACATAATGTCTGGTATTATTCACAAGGTGCCTGTAGATATTTTGAGTGATAGTGGTTCCGATATCTCGTTGATTTTAGAGTCAGTTCTTAAATATTTTAATTTCAATCGAATCCCAACGTATCGTTCAATGAGAGGTATAGGCAGTCAGGAGATTGAATTAACGTCATATGTTACGACCGTGATTGAATTGCCTGAAGTATCTTTGGAAGTTGATTTGTTGGGTGGGTTACGGCATCCATTTTGATAGGCACGGATATGTTAAATAGAGAGGGAATTACATACATGCGTAGTAATAACGTGCAGCGGCTCACAAGGTTGGATAGTGTGCCCTCTGTACTGCACGTATCCACCGTTGAGTATGAAAACATTAAAACGCCGTTAGTTGGCAATGATAGGAATCTTTTGCTTGATATCATTCGCGAGTTTTCGAGTTCTTTTATTACTGGAAATGCTACCTCAACGGTGAATACGGGTAGTATAGAAATAAGATTAACGAGTGCCCCGGTAGTTCATAGGCTCTATAAGCTGTCTTGTGATGAAAAAAATAGAGATCGGGATATTATTAATGACCTACTCTCAAAGGAAATCATTCGTGAATCACAATCTGACTATGCCAGTCCTATCATCCTCGTCGAGAAGAAGGACGGGAGTGATAGGATGTGCGTCGATTATCGGGCACTTAATGCCATAACGATTAAATAACGATTCCCTTTGCCCCTGATTGATGACCACATAGATAGGCTTGGCAGTTTCAAATTCTTCACCAGTTTAAATATGGCAACTGGATTCCATCAGGTGCCATTACAGGATGACGATTCGATTTCTAAAACCGCCTTCGTAACGCCCGAAGGGCACTTCGAATATCTAAAAGTGCCTTATGGTAACCCATTACGGTTACGGGTTGGGCCCCGATAGTTTACCAAAGAATAATATCGAAAACCTTAAAGCCTTATATTGAAAGTGGTAGAGTATTGACTTATATCGACGATGTCCTTCTTATGTCAAACGGAATGCCTGAAGGACTAGACTTACTGCGTCAAGTTTTACGTACTCTGAAAAATGCCGGTTTTTCTGTTAATTAAAAAAAATGTACCTTCTTAGATACCGAAGCAGAGTACTTAGGACGAGTAGTTAGTTGGTAAATTCTCCAAAACCTACTAATGTTAAAGGGATTCGCCAATTTTTGGGTCTAGCGGGGTATTTTAGGCGTTATGTCGCAGGGTACGCTTCTAAAACAGCCTGCATTGCCAGACTGTTAAGAAAAGGAGAACCCTTTAAATGGGGTTCAGAACAAGATGTGGCTCATGACTATATTATTCAGTTTGACCCATGAACCAGTCTTAGCGATTTTTAACCCAAATTTGCCCACGGAGCTTCACACCGATGCCAGCTGTATCGTTGTCGGTGCAGTGTTGTTGCAGGAGCATGCCGGCAAACGAAAGAGAGTAGTTGGGTACTCAAATTTTCAACAGTATGAAGCGGTGTCTCACCATTATCATCAACACGCCTCAATGAATATTCCTCCTGTTTGGTTAAATCCACTAAATATTTAGCACGTTATCGTGATATTTTTGTAATAGTAAAATAACACTAACAATATTTTAAATAACTTGTATCAATGTTGCTATTAATTGTGATTTACTGATGAAGTTTTTAAAACCGCGCAATCACGTCTAACACAGCGACAAGTGTCTTTAGATTAATGTAAACAAACAAGTGTTGCATTCCTTCCCCACGCACACACTGGTAATAATAGTTAGCGTAATTTAAACCGAGTGATTTCAAAAAGTACCTTTACTTAGCGTTGTATAAGATTTGTAACTTCGTTATTTTTGTATATTTCTTCACGAGACATTTTAAGCAACTATACATAAAAAAACGGATTTACTTAAATTTCGAGTTAGCGTAGTATAAATTGTTGGTGTCGCTTTGTCCTTGATCAGTATTTTAATAGAAACAAAATTCTAATAGTTCTTATAAATACCTAACTTCTGCGATACCTTAGTTAATTATATTATTAGGGTCATTGTCATCGAGGAGTATTCAACCATGTTAAGCACAGGAAGGGCCAAGTTACCAAATAAACAAATTAAAGGCATATAAATAACGCGATAAAATCCGTATATAGTAGTTTAATTTCAATGAATAATATTCGCGTAAACAGAAGACAATATTACATATAAATAAGCTTAACTTACACCAAATATAATAAAATAATGGTGAAGGCTGATGCGTGCATTAATATTTAAGACTTACTTGACTCAACCAACTAGAGCCTACCCTACTATATTAATTATTAGCTTTAGTAACTAATTGCGGCTAAATTGTTTTACGTTATTTCACAACATTTGTTCGCACATTCCAGATCTGACTACGTTCCGTCTGATTATCTATTCACTTGGCATGTTTAGTATCTCAACGGTGTTTACGTCTTTGTACCTGTATACATCAGAGCTATACCCAACGCAGTAGCGTCACAGCCTTTTAGCGATTTCATCCATGATTGGGCGAATCGGCTCCATCACTGCGCCTCTCACTCCAGTACTCGTAAGTTTTATTTTATTCTACTCTAGCTGGCTTGGCAAACTTTGTTCTGACCCATTTGTTAGATGACGCACGTTAGTAATGTAAATCGAGTGCGATTCTATGTTACCACTGCTTGCAATTATTTTCTGTCACCTTTCTATCTTATTTTTCTACGCAAATTATAATGCTACATAAATATATGTAACATTATAATTTTATAATAATAAATATTATTATTTTTATTTATTTAATATAAACTTGGGGAATGTGGAGGGCATTGTCTTAGTTTCCAAGTCACTACTCGAAAAAAACATGTTTGTTGAACTCTGCTTAATATGTATGGTCATACACCAACGAGGGATAGTATATATCTCTGAATCTACATAATTGATTTCGATTAAACAATAATATTATCGTACCTAGCACTATGCTTTTCACCTAAACAGTCAAGTACTTTAAAATGATACGCGGGCTCGAACGCATAACTGAGGATACATACGTTAATCTTTTCCTTTAACAGATGGATTACTGGCACGGCATCCCGTCAATGATGTTTGGCGGTATGGCTGTTCTCTCTGGCATCCTAGTTCTTACGCAACCGGAGACGCTTGGCACCAAAATGCCAGACACTCCGGCGGAGGCTGAAACTATTGGGAGACCAGAGTCGAAGAGACAGAACCAATAAAATCTCCATAAAGGGATTGATGTAGTTAAGCGTCTGCTATATTCGAATAGAAGATCATCGGCAAAATCGAACAGAGCATTCCAGAAAAAAGTGAATCAATTAAATAAGTATGAAACGATTTTTATAGTCAGCATATTGTATTGTATACATACTCACAACACCATCTAGCCCAAACTAAGCAGAGCTTGTACTATGGGTACTAGACAATGGATAAACATACATATATACTTTTTTTTCTATGACCCAATCTTGCAACTAAATATTTAATTTTGTATAGCTGGAATATAAAATGTCTTCATTTAAAAAAAGTGTAGAAGATCATCGGCCAAATCGAACAGAGCATACCAGAAAAAGGTGGTTCAATTAAATAAGTAAGTATGAAACGATTTTTATAGTAAGCATATTGTATTGCAAGCGTGCACTAAACTATGACACAGTCATATATTGCAACTAAATATTTAATTTTACAAAATTAAATATTTTGTTGCAAGACTGCGTCATAGCTTAGGTCTTTTTTTTTTTTTTTAACTTGGGGGAATGCGTGACGCATACCCCTCCGCGGTGGCGGGCGGAGGGGTTATGTCGGACTCGCCGGGGTAAAATAATATGTTGAAAAGATAAAGGACCTCCCGGAATACCGACTAAACCTACCACGGTGTTCCTCGACAAAACCACTATCGACGAGGCCGCGCGAATCACTTTCACATGCGGTCGCGACCCCGCCGAGGTTTCGGCCCGCCGTATGAAACGGCAGGCCACTACGCAAAAGATCTACCCAAAGGCACTTCTCACAATTATCCCTACTGTCCCCCCTAGAGGGGAGACGGACTCGACACAGAGGCGCGCGTGGGAACACGCACGCCGCCTCTCGGACCTGGTGCTGAACGGATGGCGGGCAGGCCCACAAAGCCCACCACCCCCAGGTCAAACCTCAGGGTGGCTGGAGGTCGTCTCGCGCCCTCCGGCGCCCGGCTGTGCGGTTGGGGAGAGGGTTCAAACGCTCCCTCTCCCGCTTCGCCGCCTCCTTGATGGAAATGACTTCCTCACAGAAGGAGGCGACGGCGTTCCACGACCTCTCACTCCGGACCATAGACTGAACTACGGCCGGGAGCGAGAGGGCAACCAATCCGACTGCCGCGATCAGCTCACGGCGCTGCGATGCCCAGGCGGGGCAAACCGCCAAAGTGTGCAGCGCCATGTCCTCTACAACGTCGCGGCAGTCGCCGCAGTGGTGACAACCGGGCGTCTCTTGCCGGCGTATACGACACAGGAACTGGCCAAAACAACCGTGGCTAGTCATTACCTGTGTCAGCCGCAAGGTGAGGGCGCCATGTCGCCTCTCCAGCCACTCCTCAAACACGGGACTTACCGCCACCATCGTGGCGTGCCCGAGATAGTTTAGGTTTTCATTTAACCCTAGATCACTAAACATATTTTGATGTAACTTTGTCACTAAACATTCGACTGACAGACAAACAAAAAAATAAATTCAAATATTTTTTGTATTTACTGTATTTATTGAACAAAAAATAAATGACATGTAAGAGTAATCAGTCTAGTTTATAATAAAGAAATAAAAACTTTTTTTTTTTTTTTTTCAGTTCTTGCAATCGTATACGTCGGAACCGTGTGCTCGCCGCAAATGGCTTTTTTGCATCCTGTGTCTGCGAGTTACGAGTCTGGGTGCTATTTGTGTCCGTTGTTTAAAAGTTTGTAAATACTCTAGCGACCCATAAACTATTCCTAGTGCGGGAGTTGTCTATAAAAAAGAAAACAAAAAGAATGTATTTTAGAAGATTTTGAGTTACTATGCTGCGGTAAATTTTAGTAGGTAGATAAGGCATAGTGGAACTCGCTTTAATTGAACATTTCACCTAAACCTGGGCAATCTGGCTGAAGTACCCTCAGCTTGCTCAAGACTACAGCTTAACGAATTTGTTTTATGTTTCTGCAGTGAGTAAATGCATGCACCTTCATCTCAGTCAATCATATCTATCATATATACATATGTATGTATTTACAAAAAAAAAGTATATATGTATGTTTATCCATTGTCTAGTACCCATAGTACAAGCTCTGCTTAGTTTGGGCTAGATGGTGTTGTGTGTATGTGGTAGAATATTATTATTATTATATCGAGACAAAAATATAAATGCACAATGTCTGGACGTCGCCTGGGGTCCTTACGCCTATGGACGAATTAATAAGATGCTATAATGGTACAACTTGGATCCTTGGGTCTTTGTATCTTACAATGACGATAAAGCTACTCCTTTTTTGAAAGGTCAATCGCGCATTCAACGCTTTATGTAGTATCCAGGCAATTGCATTATGTATTTATTCATTTATTTGTTCTATGGAAGACTTACAGCTAAATTAACAGATTAGCAATAGAATAGTGACAAAAAGCCAATTACAGGTCTTCGCTTATATAAATTTAATTAATAATTAAGTGTGACTGATTAAAGTTTACCGTACGGTACAGTCATTGACATATATATATATATATTATAATTGTATATATTATTTCTAAATGCCTAAAAATATGATAAAAGAATTAAACATTATCATAACCAATTATATCGAGTTAATTACCAACATCAGCGAGCAGTCGTGTTTCTAAAATCGTTTCGTCATAAAATGCCTTAAAAGTGGTTAAAAATAAGTAAACTCGGCTGGGAAGTAGTAAATAAAGTGCAAAAGTATACGTATTATAAAGTGTGTAAATTTAAATGAACAATATTAAGTGATTTAAAAGTTATAAACTGTTTTCTACTCAAAATTTTTAAATAACTGCCGGCTAGGAAAAAAACACAGTGCAACGTAGCTGGAAAGAGTCGCGTTCTGTGCCGTACCGTGTCTACGAGTCCCCCACCGCCTGACGCCACCGGCCGCTGCCGGCCGCTCCGCTCCGCCCACCGCATACCTGTGTCGCTCTGTGCGCGATTGTTGGAAACGATCGCGACCTGTGTCTCACCGTATCTTCGCTTGTCGTCGAGCCATCGCGCGCCGCGCTAATATTACGAAATACGACGGTTGTAAGTCGACTTAACGGTGACTATAACATAGACACACTAAACACCACATTGCTCACGCCACATGCCATAATGGGGGAGCGGGTCACCCAACTTGCCCGGACTATCATACTCATTGTAAGCGAGGGCAAAACGGTAACCGCCGCCAACAAAAAGATTATTAAGGAGGCCGCTGAAGATATAATAAAAATCATCAAAGACACACCCCCAAACCCCAGCACCCAAAACAACAACCAGACTACACCCATATCAGCGGAAGACTTCCAACAACTAAAGAAAGAGATAATAGCTGAAATCAAAACTACACTGAAACAGACTTCAAATACTAACATCAACCCAACCACCAAACCAACAACTTACGCGTCAATAACCAAAACGAACTCCCCGCCTCCAGCACCGAAGAAACCGGCTCTAATAATAAAAGCGCCACCACCACCCACTGGTACACCATCCACCACTGCCCCGGTTAACACTTTTAACCACCTAAAAAACCAACTGAACTTCAAGAACCGCCACTTCGCCCCTGCCAAGGTGCAACCCATTGCCGGCGGCAGGGTATACATCGAGTTTGACACTATCCAGCAGCAGAAGGAGGTGCTGCAATCAATCAATTTAGCCGGCAACCTGACGGCTGAAGAGGCCAAGCGCCGCTCACCCCTCGCCATCTTAAAGGGGATACACCAGGATACCACCAAAGAAGAGCTAATCCCGATCATCTGCTCACAGAACTCGATTTCACCCACCGACATTCGCCTCTGCTTCTTAACGAAGAACAAGAATAACCGGCTATACAACGCGGTGATTGAAATCACCCCGCCCACCTACCAGCGTCTCTCTTCACTGGGAAGGGTCGCCATTAACCTTCAACAGGTACACTTTGACAAACACTCACGTTTCACTCAGTGCCGCAAGTGCCTCCAATTTGGGCACTCGCAATTTAAGTGCTCTAGCACAATACAACCGTGCGCTATCTGCGCGGAGGAAACTCACACCGCAGATAACTGCCCTCAGAAGGACGTACAACCTAAAACGTTTCGGTGTTACAACTGCCATAAACACAATACCAAAACGGGATCCAAAACACCCACAGACCACGCCGCCAACAACCATACCTGCTCCAGGATCCAAACCGCCAAAGCTAAAATAGAAGAGACCATTGACTACGGATACACCTCACCCTCATCATCACCACCACCTGCCCCATCTGTCTCCGTCGTGAGTAAACACCGCAACTTAAATAGAACACCCCTTTTATAACTTTGTGTCAGTTTGAACTGTGCTTTAGTGCTTGACTGTGCCTGTATTAGATTTAACTGTATTTAGTACTTAACTGTGTCTGTATTAGATTTATATCGTAAATAATTTTTACTTTTTTAATTTTAATTTTTAATTTTTTTTTTACTTAATTGCTTTATATGTATATATTTTTTTTTTTTCAAATGAATAATAATTGTACAAATACACGCAACACTAACACGAATACACTCACACGCTCTCACATCCGCACATACTCATTAACCGGCCCACACCCGCCTCATGTAGGCGTGTCCTCGCCACAACACACGGCACCCCGCACACACCAAACACATAACCAAGCAGGCAACCACGCCACTAACTCACTCACATTTACACAAATTAACCTCGGGCGTAGTTATACAGCCACACACGAACTCATTCAACACTGCTCACACAACAACACTGACGTCATTCTCATAAACGAACCATATACATCCAACCAACTCACCATGAAGAACACACCCAACTACACCACACATCAATTCCCCACCAACACACACACCAAAGCGGCCATACTTACACGCAACAATATCGGAGCTACCTTGGGTCTCTCCAAGCATTCATCGCCAAACATATGCTCCATCCAACTCACCACACGCACCGGCAAACGATTCATAATAACTGCAGTCTACATTGAACCTAACACCGATACCAACAACACACTTAACAGACTACACTCACTCTTACAAGACACGCGCGACGCTACACACATCATTGCTGGCGACCTAAACGGCTGGCACCGTTTATGGGGCTCACCATCCAATAACAACAGAGGCAACGAAGTAGCTGACCTCATAAATTCACACAACATCACCATCCTCAACACAGGCACAACACACACATATGAAAGCGTGGCGAACGGACGGGTTAGGGGCTCGGTCGTCAACCTCACGATCGCCAGCGACGACATTGCCCGCCATGTCGATGACTGGAGGGTTGACCCCTCCATCTGCCCTTCATCCGACCATCACGCCATCACCTTCACACTACACACCTCACACCGCTTCACTCATAACAAAAAATCGAACACATTCCGATACAACACAAACAATTACCGACATTTTTTTATTTTTTTTTATTTATTTATTTATTTATTTATTTAGGTCTACCAGCTATTGTTACAGTAATACATGCATAATTTACAAAAATAGCATCCTTATTACTAACTGCACAATCTTTACAGGTAAACACCACTTGCTAATTAGAGCATGTTAGATTAACCTAATTTAACTTTAAATTTAAAGAATTACAAATACCTTACTTAACTAATTATTGGGAAACACAAGAGAGAAAGAAACCAACACTAAAATTATACAAAATAAAATGCTTAACAAAATGCTTCCTAAATGCTTGCATTGGAAATTTCAAGGATCTTTCCAATAAAAGCATTTAAGGAGCCGCAATGAATATCTATGATATCGCTATGTTCATTAATCAGCCTACATATTCTAGGAACAGGCGAACATGCACCAAATTTGGTCCTACGTAGTGGTGGGATCAAAGGTGTGACTGGTTTGCGGGGACGGCCACGTGGCACTCTAAATCTAAATCTTTCCAGTAGCTGCGGGCAATCAATTTGATCGTGTAGAAGTTTATAAAGGAATTTAAGGTCAATAATGTCTCTTCTTTTATCGAGCGTCATTGTTTTAAAATGAGATAGTTTTTCGATATACGACATATTTCGAATCTCTCTTCCGGACCAATACCCTAAATGCCTCATAAATCTCTTTTGAACCCTTTCTAATCTAAGAGTATGAGTAGAGTAGTGCGGCCTCCACACAATGCTGCAATACTCCAAAATACTTCGGACAAAACTGTTATAGAGCACTATTTTGGTACTAGAATTTTTGAAATATTTACCGTTTCGTATTACAAAACCTAGACATTTAAGAGCTCGTTTGGTAATAGTGTCAATATGGTCGACAAAAGTCAGCTTATTGTCCAAATTAATGCCTAGATCTTTGATGTTTTTAACTTCCTCCAGTTTTCGTTCATTGATGTAATACGAGGAGTTGATATTATTTACTTTCCGACAAAATTTTATGTGGAAGCATTTTTCACTGTTAAGTGAAATTTTGTTCCCAGTGCACCAGTCCGACAAAGCATCTATATCAGCCTGCATACTTGTAATATCAATGCTAGACTTTATGATTTTGATAAGTTTTAAGTCATCAGCATACAAAAAAAGCGTAGTATGAACTAGGCAGTCACTGATATCATTGACAAAAATATTAAAAAGTAAAGGGCCAAGGTGCGAACCCTGTGGGACTCCTGAATTAATTTTAAATAATGATGATTGATATCCATTCAATACTACATAATATGACCTTTCAGTCAGATAGGATTCAAACCATTTTCGAAGAGGACCCGTGATTCCATACCAACGTAATTTGTTTATGAGTATTTGATGGGAAACTCTATCAAATGCCTTACTGAAATCCGTATATACAGCGTCAACTTCATTACCAGAGTCCATAGCATCTACAACGGTTTCTAGAAATGTGACAAGGTTTGTACATGTTGATCTACATTGTACAAACCCATGCTGGTGAATGGACAAATATTTTTTGAAGTAACTCTGCACATACGGACACAGCAAGGATTCAATGATTTTACCAAAAATCGAGAGAATGGATATAGGCCTGTAATTTTTTACGGAACAGTTATCTCCACTTTTAAACACTGGTACTACTTTAGCTGTTTTCCAAACCTTAGGGAAAGTACCAGAACTAATCGATCTGTTAAATATGATTGTTAAAGGTCTTGCTAAATTTGAAGCACAATTAACTATATATGTCGGGGGTATACCATCAGGACCAGCTCCCTTTGATATATCTAGACATTTTAATTTACTTAACACTTTCTTTTCGTCAAAGGTAACCCCAGAAAAACTGTCTGAATTCGCTTTAAAACATATAGGACTAACAGGCTGATGGGCAGGATCTATGTTATCGCTTAAGGGATTATCATGTCGATACACCTCTGCAAAATTAATTGCAAACAAATCACAGATACGATAGCCATCGCTCGCACTAATAGATCCATTAGACATTGTCTTTGGATAAATGCTCTCGCCACCACGTTTATTTTTAATAAAAGACCAGAAGCATTTAGGGTTTCTCGATATAAGTTTTTCAGTACTACGGATATATGACTTGTAACATTCCTTTGCATAATTTCTACAACGTACATTAAGTATTTTAAGTGAAATCGCATCTAATGGGTTCTTATATAAAGCATATTTGGATCGAACCCTATTTTTTTCTTTAGTGAGACGAATCATTTTGGAATTAAACCAGCCTGGATATTTTTTACTCCTTCTAAAGCTACGAGGCGCAAATTTGTTTATTGTTTCATTAAGAACGTCGTAAAACAATTCCACCGTGTCATCAATATTGGTACTTTTATTTAATATTTTATCCCAGTCTTGTTTTCCCAAATACTCATTCTCCTTTTTGTAATCCATTTTGTGAAAATTATATTTTAGCGTCGCCTGACTTGGTGACAGGTTTGTTGATTTTTTAAAAGTTAACTCTATTTGCAATGGGGGATGGTACTTATCGATGACACTTAGCGGATTTGCTTCACTGACGTTACAATTCGGGATGTTAGTCAATACGATGTCAAGCAGTTTACCACTACAATTATAAACTGTGTTGCATTGCTTTAGATCGTTAACCGTCGCGAAATCGACAAGCAACCGTTCTAGGTTGGAGTTTCTTTGTTCTACTGAAGAATCATTTATAGTTTGCCAATCGATTCCCCCCAGGTTAAAATCTCCCACAATACATGTAAATGCATTAGAAATATCAAGGCATCGATTACAATTCTCAATAAAATCTTCCAAAATGTGTTTGGAGACAGGAGGCGGTATATAAATGGCACAAAGTTCAAGACATGATGATTGATTTTTAGAGCCACCCGGAATTTCCAAAGCCACCCAGAGGTCTTCACAATTACTCAACCTTGACTTTAATTGGACTGAATTAATTTTTTTATTGACAGCAATGAGTACTCCTCCTCCATCTTTGTTTCTATGGTATCCCGACATTTCTCTATCTCTCCTATACACAGAGTATCTTTCATCAAATAGTTCATTGTTGTAAACGGAACTATTAAGCCAAGTTTCAGTCAAAATTACAATATCATGGTTTTGAGTGTTTAAATTGCAATAAAAATCATGCGTCTTTGTGCGCAACCCTCGAACGTTTTGGTAATATATATCGAATCCAAGAGAAGCGAATGATATCTAAAATTGTAATAAAAACATGCACTAAACTTAAAAAAAAAAAAGATATTATTGCAATTTGCTTAAAGATTCTTTGTCTCTAATAACTTCATATTTAGCTGTTATATCCTTACGCATTAAGATACGGCCGCCACGGACCCATACAAACTGGTATCCTAATTCTTTTGCTTTCATTCTAGCGGCAGCATGAAGAGCTTTGTTTGCCGGCGAGAGATGCTCCATTATATAAATAGGTTTCTTTTCTCCCGATAAGCCAAGGTGACTCGAATTTAGCTTATCGTCCCGATGATCCTTATTGTAATTGATTGCAGCTGCCAGGAAATGATCCCGAATTCTAGAAGAGCTGAATTGCACGACGATGGAGCGTGGGCGGTCAGTGGTACGATCCATCTTAGCGACACGGGTACAATGCTAAATGTGGTCTTCTGTTTCGTTAAAGCCAATCGTTGTACCTATCTGTCTAGTTAAGCTCATCAGATTCTCTGTCTTGTGCTCAGGAACACATTGTATTTCAACATTATTACAACGAGCCTGCTGTTCCATCTGATTTAACTTATTTGTCAAGGATGTGACAGTGTTCTTCAATACATCATGCTCCTTTTTGACGTCCACGAAGTTTTCATTTGAGGCTTTTAATTGTTTTATAGCGTCTTCGTACTGTCCGTTCATGAAAGACATGGAATCCTTAACTTCTTTTAATTCTTCTTTGATTGACTTCAATTCAGCGTTGAGCAGGGTACACATTGAGGTTTTTAATTGGTCGTACATATTGTTCATTTCAGATCTGACAATTTCAGACACTATTTCTCGCACGTCTTCCTTCGTAATCGAGTTTTGACTCATAGTTGGCGGTGAAGATAATGCCTGTGGTTTTTTAGGACGAGTTCGTGTGGTAACGTTATCTGTATATTTTACTGGAGTGTTATCGTTTCTGCCCGCAGCTTTTTGTTTAGCATTTTTGCAGAGCGGACACTGCCAATCTGGAGCCAGATAGTTAGTAGCGCTGCCTCGCTTAGGTGTCGCTTGCAAGCAAGCTAAATGGTAACCTTTTTTACACACGCTACATGTTACATATTCGTCATCTCGATCCTCATTACAGCAACTCCAAAAAGTCGCAGGTTTCGACATTGTTAACAGGATACTTTCCTTAACGATTTTTAAAATTTATTTTCCTTATTTGGGAGTCTTTTTATAATGTTTTAATATTTTTTAAAGAAAAATCACACAAAAAAAAGAGAATATTTCAGTTACTCATCCAGATTTACATTCAATATTTGTTTATCTCTTAAAGTGTCTCAGGTATACATTTTCAATACAAAAAGATTATCATCCGAAGTGCCGGGCTCGAACTCGATACATATGAATCTCGGTGGTAAAGCTATAGAGCTTTGCGCCACCAGTACTTGCAGAGATGTGGCGAATTACTGCTACTTATTGCACGATAATTTTATGTCACTGTGAGTCTTTATTTTAGTCGATGTTTATTATCAAATGACCTTTCTATTGTGAGTCAATGTCAAACACTTCGATGTGTATGCAACAGTTAGTAATGTTTTACGTTATTATTTTATTGTTCTTTGACACTGCACTATGTTTTATGGTTCACTTTATAGGGCTTTTTATTACGCACTCGCGAGTGTAACTTTTGTGGTGTTTCGTGCACTTTTTACTAGATTTTAAGTAAATAAATTACGAGGAAAAAATAACACGTCTACCTACGATCACGACTTATGACTTCCAAGAACACTTCAGGACACAAATCACTAACACTGACCTACACACCATCGACGTCAATACACTTAACACTCAACACGACATTGACACTTACACCAATAAACTCACTTCATTCATCTTACAAATTTGTGACCTACACTTGCCACCCAGTGGTCGCCGCCATTTACACACATCCTGGTGGACCGATGACCTAGACCGTCTGAAACACCAAGTAATCAATAACCATCACAAAATACAACATCTAAAACGCAACAACCTCCCACTGACGGAGGCTCTCACTGAAAGAGATCGTATTAAAACCACGTACGCTCAGGCCATTAAGGATGCCTCCACCACACATTTCCGGGAATTCTGTACACGACAGGGCAAGGAGGATGTCTGGGCAATCACAAACAGAATACTCCGGACGGGCCCTCCCGCAAAACCGGCCTCCACTATAGAGATAACACCCGGCACATACACCACATCCACACAACACACCGCCGCTGCATTTCTCAACAAATTCTACCCGAACGATACATCAGACTCTCCCACCCAACAAATCACTCGCTCCAACACCACTCACCCACCTAACACCGACGACGAACCTCCCTTCACCGTACATGAAGTCACTACCGTCCTCAAAAATATGAACCCTGCCAAATCGCCTGGCGCTGACCACCTCACCTCCGACATCTGCCATCAATTCTCACTCTGCTTCCCCAACATAATCACTGGCCTCCTAAACCGCTGCCTCTACCTATCAATTTTCCCCAAGACATGGAAACATGCTATAATTAAAATTATCCCCAAACCCAATAAATCAGTCTACACCTCCTCATCTGCATACCGCCCCATAGGGCTACTGCCCATTCTAGGCAAAACCCTCGAAAAGCTTATCACACAAAGACTCACACATCACCTACACACTACACGCACATACAACACTAAGCAATATGGCTTCAAACAACAAATCTCCACTACACACGCACTCACCAACATAATCAACACAATCACCACACACAAAGAACGAGGACTACACGTCGCCATGATCTCCCTCGATATCAAGGCCGCTTTCGACCATGCCTGGTGGCCGGCTATACTCGCACGTCTTCAACACGTCAAATGCCCCAGGAATATTTACACAATAACACAAAACTATCTCTCAGACCGCACAGCCACAATACACTACGCCGACGCCACCTCTACCAAAAACCTTACTAGAGGATGCATCCAAGGGTCTGTATGCGGGCCGACCTTCTGGAACCTGATCCTGGACGGGTTACTGGATTTGTCCGGTGACTCACCAGGGCACGGGTCGCTACCGGAGGGTTGCCAGCTGCAGGCCTTTGCTGATGATATCACACTAATCGCCGCTACAAAAAACTCACCACACTTCAACACAACATCGATCAATGCCTACACACCATACACACCTGGGGCATTGCTAATAAACTCACCTTCTCACCGGAAAAAACAGTCGCCATAGCCTTTACACAAAAAACCAAACTCCTCCATATCACGATGAACCATACACACATTCCCTTCAGCCGCACCGCCAAGGTATTGGGGGTGATCATTGATGACAACCTACATTTCACCCAACATGTAGACTACATCACAGTCAAAACACGGAAACTTCACAACAAACTCACCAAATTTGTCCGCCCTACTTGGGGCATACACTCAGAAAACATTCACACACTGTACAGGGGGGTAATCGAACCCATAATCTGCTATGCCTCCAGCGTATGGAGCCGGGCATTAAAATTCAAGACTAACAGGAAAAAGCTACTCTCTCTGCAACGTGGATTCGCTCTGAAAATAATAAAAGGATTCAGAACCATAAACACCATAGACGCCATAGCCCTATCCACCCTTACACCGCTTGACATAAAAGTTCTGGAATCGGCAAACATCGAACGAACCAAAATCACCGGGGTCACCGATTACCTCCCTGACGATTCGTCACTCGACACACCCATCCATCCATCACACTTACTCCATCCATCTCTTCGCAAGCCATACTCATTTGACACCATCACGACACAAGACGAACTAACCACCACACTTAGCAACCATTTACACGCGCATCACATCTACACCGACGGCAGCAAACACGACAATCTCGTGGGGGCTGCCTTCATTGCACACACCCCACAAAATACTATCATCACAAAAACATTCAAGTTACACTCCACATGCACAGTCTTCCAGGCGGAGCTGGTCGCCATTGACCAAGCCTGCCAGTGGCTGCTACAACAACACACCGAGGCGGCAGTCATAATGTCCGACTCCAGGTCTGCCCTGGAAGACATAAACAATACTCTCAGCACACACCGCGTCACCACCAACATACACCGAACATTGCACAACATGAACACACAGATCACATTCATATGGATAAAAGCTCATGCAGGCATCCACGGCAATGAAGCCGCAGATATTGCCGCCAAATCCGCCGCTACCTTAAATAAACCACCAACATTCCATTTTTACCCTCTCAGCTACCCCAAGAAAATGGCCAAAGCAGACAGTCTCACACAATCAGCCGACAGATACACTAACAATCCCCAAGGCTCTACAATGAGAATCTGGTGCCCTACACTCACACACTTACATACACTCATCAACAAAACAGGCCACACTTTCGCACTTACACAGCTACTCACGGACCACGGTTACCACAAAGCATACCTACACCGCTTCCACATCACAAACAACGACACATGCTTCTGTGATGACACAACACCACAATCTTTTAAACATCTCTTGACACAATGTCCACAATATACACGCACCCGCCTCCAACACGAGCAACTCTGCCACAATGTACAAATAGACCCCTACAACCTCGAAATAATAATTACCAATGACTCCACCATCGACACTTTCATGACACACCTCACTCTCATTGTAAACACTCTTAAAAAACTCAACAACACATAACATTTTCACAACCACCACTCACATGCATATCACATCCACTCACACACACACACCTACACAATTCATTTTAATTTGTTGCGACAAATATTTTCTTTCATTTGTAAATACCACATATATATGTTAACTATAAGCTTAGTCTTAAGAAAATCCTAATATTAATAACACAGTAATACTTACCCATCTTTTCTGTATCAAATAGCAGAATTAGCGCATTACGTCGCAATAAACTCCCCCCCAGGGCAGTTTTACCCCTGGGAGGAAATAGAACCAATTATATCTAAAATAAACTACTTATAAATGAAATTAAGTCAAGAAAAAAATTTAAGGCTCAAGCATCTTCTTGCTGCAGGTATACTATTTACAAATGGATCAAGATTATGCTGTTTACATAATTTATTAAAAGTTCTACTCGCTCGCACAGTAAAAGTGTTTTGTCTATAATTAGTAGAAGCGTGTGGAACATTTATTGGGGGATTAATACGAGATGATTTGCAAGGAACGTTAAAGTCAATGTTCTATAATAGATCAGAGCAATTTATATAATTTTTTAGTATTTTTAATAAAAGTAAATAGTCGGCAATTTCTCTACGATTCTGTAGTGGCAACAGATGATCCTTTTTACAATATTCAATATAATGATTGGAGTCGTACGGCATCCCCTGACGAAAGCAA
Source organism: Catocala fraxini (assembly GCA_930367265.1). Lineage (NCBI taxonomy): Eukaryota > Metazoa > Arthropoda > Insecta > Lepidoptera > Erebidae > Catocala > Catocala fraxini. The sequence goes on from OV884037.1 coordinate 9,451,372, forward strand.
AAGTATTTAATAAAGCTCCTCTGTATGCACTCTATTCGGTCTATATATTTTTTATAACATGGGTTCCAAATTTGGGAAGCGTATTCCAAATTGCTACGAACGTAGGCACAATATAAAATTTTAGGAGTCTTAACTTCCACAAAGCATTTAAAGATACGCATAACAAAACCTAATGCTTTTGAGGCTCTCTTAACAACAGCATTTATATGAGTGTCGAATAACAGTTTAGCGTCATGATGGCTACCTAAATCACGAATAATGTTGCATCTGGATAAGGTTTGGTCGCACAATGTATAATTTGTGGTTATAGTAGAACTCTTCCGTGAATATGTAGTTACCGAGCATTTGGACGGATTCAAATCTAATTTATTACATTGACAATATACCTCTAGTCGCTGTAGATCTTCCTGCACAGCATCCGCGTCATGAGACGAGAGTATATTTGAATAGATTTTCATATTGACAGCGAAGCATAAAAGTTTGGAAGATTGAAGGCACTGGTCGATGTCGTTCACATAGACGATAAATAATAAAGGACCTAGTAAAGATCCTTGAGGGACTCCGCTAGGAACATGAACCCAACTTGACATGTAATTATTCAGTACTACATCTTGCGATATGTTATCGATATAAGATGAGAACCATCTCAGCAAGTCTCCACGAAAACCTATGTTGTTGAGCTTTGATAAAAGAATATTATAATCTATTCGATCAAAACATTTACTGTAGTCTGTGTAAACGACATCGACCTGACCGCCTTTGTCCACGGCCTCAGTTATGAAGTCATTTAACAATATCAGATTAGTGACCCGACCCAACATCGACCCTTTAGGAAACCATGTTGAGCAGAACTAAAGGAGTTAGCAAGAGCAGAATATAACTGCTTGTAAATAATCCTTTCAAATACTTTAGCTACCACGCAAAGTTTAGATATAGGCCTGTAATTAATTATTTCGGTTTTGGAGTCTTTTTTATGTATAGGGGATAGGAATTCCGATTTTCGTACAGAGGGGACTACACTTAATAAAACAAATTTTTAAATATAATCGAAATGGGCTCGGCGATGATAAAAATACAACCTACTAAGAGCTTTGGTGATACACAGTCAGGTCCAGCCGTTTTAGATACATCTAATTTGCGAAGTAACTTGACAACCTCTTCCGTATTGATTTTTACATTGCTGATATCAGAGAGTGAGTCCGGTGTAATACAACATGGAGTAGCAAAAGAGTCGGGCGCTGAGTGGTGGAAATTTGAGTGAAAGAACAAGGAAAACGCTTCACAAACCGCTGCTCCAATAGTGAACACTTGGTTTTCGTATTGGAGACTATTTGGAATGGCATTTGAATTATAACGGTTTTTAACAAATGACCAAAAATATTTAGGGTTATTTTTAATTGCTTGTTCAGTGAGTTTTATGTATGACTCATAACATTTTGATTCAGTTAATTTTACTCTTTCACGAAGTAATTTATACGAAAATTCATCGCATTTATTTTCATAATTTTTAAATTTCATGAGATTTTTATATTTTTATTTAATCGGTTTTATTAGTGTGTGACTGTACCAGATAGGATATGATTTATAATTGATTTGCTTATGAGGACCATATTTACTTTGAAAATGTAATATCGATCTATTGATTAACCGCATCATCTATTGAGCGAGATGAAAACTCATGCTGCCAATCTATTCTACTGATAGCAGCATTGAGTGAATCATAGTCGCCTTTGTTAAACAGATAACGAATACGCGGCGCACTGCTCAATGGAGCTAATTCAACAAGTTTCATAATAATCGTTAATGCTGGGTGAAAGATGTCGATGGGAACCAGAGGATCAACAAATTCATGAACCGTGACCAACTTATTAGAAAGGACTAGATCTAGTATTTTACCGTATTTTTTGGGCACTCCGTTGTATTGGCTAAGGTCTAACGTACATAATTCATCGACAAGCGAGTATCCATCAACAGTGGTTTGGTTTGTTGGAATATGTGATAAGTCACTGGAAAGTGTCCACATAATTCCACTCAAATTAAAGTCGCCAATGACTAAAAACGACTCGGCTATGTTATTAAGAACTGCGTTATTCAAATTAGAAAGATAATTAGACAGTTGACAGGAAAAAGAGTAACCTTGATTTTATTTACACAAATACTCAACACACAAAGTAACGTTAATGTAATCATAAGATATTAAATTTTTCACGTAATTTCACCCAAAGGTCCTCGGCGCTCGAGTGCAACAGTGGTTGCGCGATAACTGGCAACTCTCTGCGTGTCGCGATTAATACTCCACTAGCCCTTGACTGCTCAGTCACTGCATAATCTCGGTCCCGACGCCATACAATATAATGATCATCAAAGAATTCAGAGTTCAAAATACCATCAGTTAGCCACGTCTCAGTTAATATTATAACATCGTATAAATGCAATTCAACTTGCCGATAGAATATGTCGGATTTGGTCCTTAGCCCACGGACGTTCTGATAATAGATATTCAACTTACCTTTAGCCTTACCGGTCATTGCAAAACGATTCAACCATAGTATATATAACAATGTACCAAATCGATAATATATCCAGTTTAGTTTTATTTACGAAATTATTAAAGTTTGAAAATATTTTATGGCATAGAGGACAGCAATATCTGAGCAAAGAAGGGCATTAAAATGTAACGATGATATATAAACAAGTGCGTGAACAGGTAAGGTATATATCAATACAATCACGAGTGCGAGCAGAATAAATATATTTTTGAGAATAAAGGCCTTAACATAAACGATACGATTAGGAATATAATAGAATTAGTTCTGTGAACAAAAGAATGGTGTAAACAAACTCATTAGTGTGGCAGAGGTGCTGAGCCTTTTACAAACAATTGATGCGTTATTGCGAGTAGAAAAGAACTAAAGCCCAACAAATAGCTGCAAACAAATTTAAAGTAACATCAGAATGATAACTTAATTTCTAAAAATATTTATTCTAGACGAATAAGAGTAGGTACCTAGACTATATAGCTTTACCTTACTTTTTAAAAGAATTTTCCGCATCATTGTCTAGCAGATGGATTTAAAAAAACTACTGCATGACGGGGTAATCTTTGTCTTGCATAATAATACAATTAATACAATTAAAAGACACCCAGACTCGGAAAAATAATTTGTGGACCACTCAAATAATTGTCCTGTATAGGCTTCGAACCCACAACAGCGTGGTAAAATGTCTGTATTCCAAATGCATTATCCGTACAGTCAAAGCAGTTTATAAGTATATTGTCTTTATTAGAAACATTTGAAATGGTAATATTAATGCCACGTTACGAACTATTTATCATATAATCGCACGATTACTCGCGGCCTACTATTTAAAGCAACACCAACATCTTGCAATATAACATACCAAATAGATAACTAAGTTACAATGTCATCGAATATTTATAATAACCGTTATAGAGGCATTCAATAATATGAATTGCTCAATTGAATTTATTTTCAATCTTACGTACAACGAATTAAAACAATACTACTCCATCTATAAAAAAAACTAACTAAGTAATATTACTTGATTATTAGGTCACTCCATTTCTATAGTATAGCATGGCATGTAGATACTATATGTGTTTGTAATTTGTCACGAATTATGTCATTGTGAAGAGGTACTCCAAACTACCTAAACACGAGGTACATAGGTTTTCATTTATTTGGGTAAAAATTTGCGTTGATAAATAAAGTTTTGCAGCAAAGGTATTAAACAATATTGACGTAAGTAACGTCTCTTTCAAAAGTGAAAATATTTTCTATTCATTTGTTTATTAGAATAGCAACATAACTAAGTCTCATTCTTATGTTACACACTCACCTTTAGACACAAACGCAGATGCAAAGAAGAACACACAGCAAAGGGCATAGGCGACGCAGATGGGAGCCTTCCTGTCAAATCTGGTCAAGGTGAAGGCAGTGATAATCCTGGTCGGTACAGAGACGAGCAACAAGGCAAAGAAGTTGATAAATTTGTTGCCCGACACGCTGGTAGAGTTGATGATGGTGCCGTTATAGACGAACGCGCTACAGATAAAGCAGCACGCGATTAATGCGACACGGAGGAGAATGGTGCTGGAGCGCAACACTGAGAGAAGATGGAGCCGCTCTGCTGATCGATCGCCCTCCTGAAGACAAAATCATAAACTTAATCTTATTTATGTCTTTTTCCTATTAAGCTATATATCTCATAATTATTAAAATCCTATATTATCAGGATTCTGTATAATCAAGGGTATAAGAGTTCCAATTTGTTTATATTATGTAGTTTAGTATATTATTATTATAGTATTTAGTATATTTGGCACTTCTAAATCTATTCTAATAAACTTGGCCTGATAGAAGGAAAGCTTAAGTAACATGTTTGTTTAATAATATCCTAGGTGAGGATAGTAATATCTCAAGTTGATTTTATGATGTGATATGAGGAAGAATATGTTCATGTATTCAGTCACGATAGATGCATATACCTACCTATATGATGTCGTCCAAAACAGATTACGATGACGCCTGCCAGTCTAAACGGAGACTAGTCATATGTCATAAGTATATAAGCAAACACATGACGTGCCTACTCTAATCTTTACTCCCACAGCCAGAAGGGACGGCGATCGTACATATTATAGAAATCCAATCGGCTACCGGATGATATGGACTTTTATGATTATTTTCTAATAGTCTATCAGTGTATTAATAAATATTAGCAAACCTTGGGTCAGAAATGCATGGAATTATAATTTGACACGCAGTTCCGTATCGGGTTGACAGACTTCACATTCAAGAACATTACAGGGAATTCTCAGCTGTATAGGTTTCCTCACGACGTTTTCCGTAAAAGTCCGAAGGAACGGACTCTAGACCACTGCGCTGCAGTCGGAACGATCTTCTCATTTGTTTTAATAATTTAAGGAACTACCTAGTTGTTCGTTCGTATCGTTCGCGTTCATTAATCGAAATTCTTCTAGCATATATAATTTATTTATGTAAATGTTTTGACGGATTCATGTTAATATTTTATAGCTTTAACAAGTGCTTATTTAATTCTATTATATAATAAAATATGATTTTCTTAGGTACGTGATAACGCATAAAATGTTGTATGTTTACAACTTCCTCAAGTAAGAATTTGGTAAACTGCAAACCAATAGGTAGCCATCTTTTTATTCGTAATTTAGACACAAATAGTTCATTGTATACTAGATTTTTCTGGTGGCTTCATCCGCGTTAATGTATATTTTGTCAATTAACTTCTATCCCACGTGAATAGTTATTTTTTCTAGATGGTTAGTTCTACCCGACATCCTTTTCGGTGACAACGTTTATGCGATATTATAATATTAGTTAGGATTGTCGGAAATATTCCCATACGACAAGTTACCTCTAGCATTACTGCTATTTTGGATTAGGTACTTTCACGGATTCCTTAGCTTCTCTTTATTTAAGTATATTTGGCTATTTTAATATTGAAATTTAAAATTTAGTAAAATATTATTTTATTTTATCAAGAAAGGCTTATTAAACAGCCACACTACATAATATTAGTAACAGAATCACTTAAAAGAGTGACGGTAATATCAAATCCGTCCCAGCTGATTGAAAAATCTGCCATATTGACTTTTAGCTACGTTTAAACAAGGGACCCCGGCTTTTTAGATTTCTTGACTGTTTAGCTATTGATAAACTTACTCTTAACGCTAACTAATGTTTATAAGTAAGATTTCTCATTAACAGTTGCTATACAGTAATTAAATACTTGTCATATATTTAAATTGGGTTTATAAGTAAGACAGTTAAAAAACATACAATATGGAATAGCATAAAATTGAAATACGAATTTCTATATGTACCAAAGGAATTTGAATTAAGGAAGGCTAGTACTTAATTAGTTTTTCAAGCTGCTACTAGATCTTATTCATACAAATTGACGCACTATTTTTATTTTCCCTAAGATATATATATTTATCTTTACTCTGACCACAATTTCTGTTCCATGGTTTTACATGAGGTAAAACCATGGAACTAATAAATCAAGTTATCAGTTTCCTTACTAGAGATTTTCTATCCTACTCCTATGTTTGAACTTTAAAGAGAAGTCCAAGATCAAGTCTTGATTTTCATTTAGAACTTGATGGCACACAAGTGTGAGAGTTAAACGGTCACAAGGGACAAGGATCTACCCTTGCTACTATTTGCTTTCAGCAAAAAGATTAGATTTCATTTATTTTTAATTTGTCCATTCAATATTAGAGATAACATTTGTGCTTTATATTTAAACTGTATTAAACTTATTAACACTAAGTATATCTTTAAAGAGTAACTTTGAGTATTTTAAATGATAAAGTAAATACGGAGCTGTCTGATTGTACTTTACTGGATGGTAGCGCCATCTAGTTGCCGAAAAAAAATATTGAAGAAAGGGCTGTAATAAAAATAAATAATTGTTTTGAATATAATATTTACAATTTAGTACTATAGAAATAGTTAGAGTCTGAACTATATCGATTATTCTTTATCCAAAATTATATTCGGAACAATAATTGAGTATTAAGTGGCAACACTATACTTGTATTGCCTTGTATTAAAATGACGCACTCTAAATTTTCTTCTTTTTAAAAATACAATAGGAATAATGCCTGTATCGCGGGACACTATACAAACATTCAAACAACGGACACAAAGAACATCCAGACTCGGAACAACCATTTGTAGATCACACTATCTTTCGTCCCATGAGGGATTCGGCGCAGAGGCAGTGGGCAGGCGACCACTTAAACCACTACGCCATCCGTTAAGTCAAGTGCACTGTTGCTGAAACAATATAACTGCATAATATTATATGCGATAGCCTAGTGGGAAACCGTTGGACTGCCACGCAGCGGTCTCGAGCTCGCACCCAAGGCTCTCTGACTTTTCTAAATTATATGCGTATTAAATAGTAAATTATCGCTTGATTAAACGGTGAAGGAAAACATCGCGAGGAAACCTGCATGTCTGAAAGTTATCCATAATGTTCTCGAAGACATGTGAAGCCTATTATGGCCTAACCCTTCTTACACAGAGAAGAGGCCCGTGCCCAGCAGTGGGATAGTTTAATACAGGGCTGATATTATTAATTTTAATATTTATTCTTATTTTTCCAAACTTAACGTAGTGTAACATTTATATTTATTTTTAAATCAATGAGGGTTTTTGATATTAATGAATATCTTGTGCAATGCTAAGCCACTGATGGAAATACCCCTCTAGCTTCTATATATGCAATGTAACGAGGCCATATCACGACCGCATCCTTTTCTAATCAATCAACATCAACATCAAAATAATATAATTATAAATTTAAATCCTGTCAGTTAATGATAGTTATTATCAATTGATAACCACTACACAATAAATCATTATTTATTTAAAGTTTTACGGATTATATTACGCATTTATACGGAAATAATGATTAAATGGAAAATAAATATTAAATAATGATTAATAATTTAATATTAATATTAAATTATGTGTAATGACTAAATCGAATGAAACAATAACCAACATTATTACTAATATGATGTTAATGTAACTCTTTTTTTTTTACGTGGGGGAATGCCTTAACGCATACCTCTCCGCGGGGCGACGGAGAGGTTATGTCGGGCTCACCGGGGAAAATATACCCCGGTAATACCGACTAAATAGACAGCTGGGCCGCGCGAATCACTTTCGCTTGATATGCAATTGCGAGATCCCACCTTGGTTCCGGCCTGCCGTGTGAAACTTGTGAAGGGACGGTACACAGAGGCGCGCGTGGGAACACGCACGCCACCTCTCGGACCTGGTGCTGATCGGGTGGTGAGCAGGCCCACGAAGTCCACGACCCCCAGGTGAAACCTCAGGATGGCTGGAGGTCATCACACGCCTTCTGGTGCCCGGTTCTGCGGTTGGGGAGAAAATGAGCACTCCCTCTCCCGCTCCGCCGCCTCCTTGATGGAAATTACTTCCTCACAGAACAAGGTGACGGCGTTCCACGATCTCTCACCTCAGACCATAGAATGAACCACGGCCGGGAGTGAGAGTACAATCAATCCGACTGCCGCAAGCAACTCACAGCACTACCATGCCTAGGCGGGGCTATCCGCCAAAGTGTACAGCGCCGTGTCTTCAACAACATTGCGGCAGCCGCCGCAGTGATAACATTCAAGCGTCTCCGGCCGGCCTATGCGGCACAAGAACTGGTCAAAGCAACCGCCAGGTAATTGTAATTGAAAGTGAGTTTTACAATGTTCACTTCATATAAATTATATTACACTTTCAATAAGTATATAAAACAAAATAAAATTAATATGAAACTTATATTAAAAGCAGTAAAAAAGAAACAAATGTAGCAACCTTATAATTATTTTACTATACTATAAAATAAAATAAAATCAAGTATCTATTTGCTTATATCACCCCATATAGAGATCATTACTTAAAATGCAAGCACTACGCGAACGTCATCGTAGACATGATCTGAATCTTCTCTAGTAGTGATTTAACAGAATACATTTAATTTAATCAAGAACATAATTTTGGTACTCGCGAAATAAAATCCATATACCCTACATAAAAATCTTTTTTTGTCTATATTCTTAACAAGAAAGTGCAAAGAATATAATAACTTCTGTAAACTGTGTACATTCACAATATTCCACTCAGCAGCTTCAGGAAAACTACTCTGAGAATCAAAGTAAATCCAGTGAAAGTGTAATATTTAATATTAACCTTTTTAATATTTCTTTTAGTTCACTTTATTGCTATTTATTTTTGAATTTGCATTTAGTTAACATTATAACTAAATTTAAATTTAGTTATAATGCAAAGTGACGTTGTATTTTTAAAATTGTTGTATTTACTGTTATAAATATTGTATATAATAGGCATGCATATCTGAACTTGTTTCATTTTCCTTTTCTTACCACTGTTATATACATATATGTATGATATTGGTACGCCTAATAAATACTTAAAATAAAATAAATATAATAGTGCACAGTTAGGCTATTGTTCCTTTCTTATGATCGTAGTAAAATACATTTACACCCAGGTGGTGGTCTACTATACAAGGCTAGTATAATCATGAAGACATTTTAATCAATATCGGAGATCTTAATACTGTATTCATTAGAAGGTCGTCAAAATCGTATTTATTATCTACGTAGTAGTAATTGTTTTTTTTTAGTATAAGACCAATGCTGTTTTGTAATATGCATGCGTAAATAATAGATTGATTGTTTTGTTTTTATTGTGGTCAGACGTAGTAAACGGCCATCTTTTCTAATCATTGTAACAAAACAGAGTTTATTTTATCTAAAAGAGTCTGCGCAGTTAATTCCTGTGTCGTGGAGGAGCTCACAACCACGGACACAAAGAACACCCAGACTCGAAACAATTATTTGTGTATCGCACAAATTATTAATAATGTGAATCCACAACACACGGCGATCAGTTATAATTAAAATTGCATATTTTAGCCAAAAATACAAAAATGCAAGAAGTGCCTTAAATTGAATCAGCAGGCATTTGCAGGCAGATTTTATTCACAACTTTGCTATTATCATAATATAAATATACTTAAAACTTTACTTTTGAAACAATGTTTAAACGATTCCTTGAAACTCACCAATACTCACTGCCTCTAATCATTAACAAATCAACTGATAGGGTACAAAGTTTTGTAACTTCTACATAATTCCATTGTCACCATTATTCCAATCCAGGGTTAGTCTACTAGATATTAGTTATCTTGAAATCCTAAAAAATTATCTTTATAATAATTATTTAATCCTAGTTTAATTCTTGATAACGCATTGTCTTTGTGTCTCAGTGTTAAACGTTCACTTGATCAGAGCTCGGGCTAAACGAGAAGTGTTCTCTCGAGTGATCACAAAAATACAAGAAATACAATGGATAATAATATTAGCCAGAATGAGCTTCCACGTCCAAGTCAAGGTAGCAGAAAGGGATCCCGTACTGATTTAAGGAAAGACAGCATCTTTGAAAAGCCTCTTGACCTAGACGATGTGCTAGTTAACGAGCTCGGTCAGTTTGGCCGCTTCCAGATTATTAACTTACTTCTGGTTTCGGTTCCCATCATTATGTCTGCCTTCGTAAACGAGTATATTTTCTCCGCCGCTGCAATCCCACACAGGTAAGTAGAAAATTAGGAAACTGTTTAAAACTACTACTAAAACACTTATAAAATGACCCACTTAATGTATTCATCATCTTATATCTTTTCAGTTAGTCATCGTATCTCAACCTGTCTTTATAACAATAATATATCTCTATATTTTTAACAGATTGCGTAATCTTATTTGTGTGTTATGTTATCACTTATCATAGAGTCATAAAACTATAGACGGAGTGAACTCTCTTGATTTGAGGAGATAATTCTAATTCTAGTCCAGATGTTAACAACATTTTACATAATAAAGTACATATTTATGATGAATCGCAGTACTAAGTTATTATAAAGAAATTTCTTTGTGGTATATTATTATGTATTTGCTGGTTTAATTTTCAAGCCTATGCTTAAACCTATACCAATACTTTCAATTCCACGATTCACTTTATTTGATTCGCAGGTGTCGTATCGCTGAATGTGGTGAATACAGTCAGAGCAATGGGTTTGAACCTAGCTGGGTCCTCAACGCCATTCCTGCAGATGCTAGTAATTCTGGTTTCGAGAGCTGCACCCGCTATGTGTCTCAGGGCAACGGTACCCTAGAATCCTGCCCCGCCAACCTTTTCACTACCGCGACCACTGATTGTGGTGGTAAATTTGTATACGCCAGGAATAATTCTGTTGTTTATGATGTAAGTATTAGAACGATATTTTACTTTTATTCTTCAAAGCGTCTTCAATGTATCTAAAATATATTTTTGATTTAGCATTCACAACTCATTAAATAAACAAGACATTTTTCTATTATTGTACATGTTATGTAACATTGAAACAGGTACATATTATTACACAATACGACATATTTTATCATATACTAATTGCTACACATTCCAATCATAAATAAACAAATCATATGTTTAATAAATACTAACCATTCTACTTTTAGTACAATCTTGGATGTCAAGATTGGTTCCGTGCCTTTGCCGGTACTCTTAATAGCATTGGAACTCTATTGGTCCTGCCCATCACTGGTTATGTGTCGGACAAATTCGGTAGAAGAATTGCCCTTGTCATTAGCTTATTCAACTTAGCGCTTGTTGGCTTGATCAGAGCCTTCTCTGTAAATTACCCAATGTATCTCGCGCTGCAGTTACTACAGACAACCCTCGGTTCTGGAGCGTTCAGTTCTTCATATATATTTGGTAAGCGTAAACTTTGGCGTAAACGCCCTAACCAATAAACTTAAGTGTTCATAAGTGTTATCTGATTACCGAAATGAATAAAGGATTTTTGACTTTTACTTTAGAAATATTTTATTTCACATTATTTTTCCATTTCAGCTACTGAGTTTGTGGGTCCTCGCTATCGAGTGTTGACAAGTGCCACATGCACATCCATGTTTGCTGTAGGTCAGGTTACTGTTGGTGCAGTAGCCTGGCTCATCCAACCCTGGCGGTATATGATTATAGCTCTGCACATACCTTGCTTCCTCATAATCTCATACTACTGGCTTTTACAAGAAAGCGTCAGGTGGCTGCTCTCTAAAGAAAAGTACGTTGAAGCTAAGAAAGTTCTGGAGAAAGTTGCCAAAGTCAATAATAAAGAGATCAGTGAGAAGTCCATGAACGCTCTGCTAAACCCTCCATCGCCGTCATCAAAACCTGTAAGTATATACATATATATATATATATATATATATACTATAAACATGATCTTTATCCGTTGCTTATGATTTTTATATCGGCTTAGTTTAGACCCAGAAGTAGACGGTGAGATGAGTTGGATTATTTTCTAAAGGACTGGATTCAACTTACAGTGGGCCAGAAAAATATATTAAGTAAAGGGGAGGCTTTTCCTCAATGAAAAATAAATCAAAATTTGATCCAAACTATTATATAAGTATAATGATAGGTATGGTCTCAGATATTAATCTGTTTTAATATTAGGATAAGGTCAGACTGATGATAATTAAATATTCAGTCTACGACCTTGAAAGATCTTCAAAACTCATCGAAGAAGATATTTTTATCTGAAACATTAATTAAACATTTTGTTTGTTTATATATTATTTTCTTTTAAATAGGCTTTTATTTTAGAAATTTATATATAGTTATAAAAGTTTAAACGAAACTGCCCCGGCGTAATTTGTGCCAATGCTAAATTTATCTGTAATTATTTCTTTGAAAAATCAGTCATTGTCCTATTTTATATTTAGGTTTTCATTAGAATGTTGTTTATTTTTGCTTTTAGGAGAATGAAGGTAATCAACCCGGCGTATTTGCTGCCATCTTTCGTTCCCGTGTACTCCTTCGTCGTATTCTAACTACTCCAATCTGGTGGATCACTACTACCTTTGTTTACTACGGATTGTCCATCAACGCCACCAGTCTCTCCGATACAATGTATTTGAACTACATCCTGACTTGTGCCATCGAGATCCCTGGATTCTACACCGCTGTGCTTATCTTGGACAGGATTGGTAGAAAGCCTACTCTCTCCGGTGGATTCTTGTTCAGCGCTGTCTGCAATATCGCCTTCGCGTTCATCCCTCAAGGTCTGTTTGTTATTCGTTTTATCATATTTTATACACAATTTATCTGTGAGTTTAACGATCACCATGTTTATTCCATTTAAAATTAATACCATTAGTATTACTGGCATAATCATTCATATTAATTACTTCTACGTATTCAATAAATTTACAGACAGTAAAGCTCAGGTGTAATGAAACATATAAGAACTACGAGGATCATACAAGTTTTTAGGTGTTCTATAAAAATACCTTTAAAATACAATAAATACCAGTAGCATTATTGCTACCAGTATCGATGTTAACCTTAGTTTATATTGATAGTTTGATAATAATCTTCATATCCTGTTTGTCTCATTATGACGAGTTATCCGTTCGATAACGTACATATTATCTTCGTCCTTGATCAGTATTTTAATAGATACAAAATTCTAATATTTCTAATAAATGCCTAACTTCTGCGATACCTTAGTTAATTATATTATTAGGGTCATTGTCATCGAGAAGTATTCAACCATGTTAAGCACAGGAAGGCTCAAGTTACCAAATAAATTAAAGGCATATAAATAAGCTTAACTTACGCCAAATATAATGAAATGATGGTGAAGACTGCTGCGTGCATTAATATTTAAGATTTACTTGACTCAACCAATCTAGAGCCTAGCCTACTATATTAATTATTAGCTTTAGTAACTTATTGTGACTTAATTGTTTTACATCATTTCACAACATTTGTTCGCACATTCCAGATCTGACTACGTTCCGTCTGATTATCTATTTACTTGGCAAGTTTGGTATCTCAACGGTGTTTACGTCTTTGTACCTATATACATCAGAGCTATACCCAACGCAGTACCGTCACAGCCTTTTAGCGTTTTCATCTATGATTGGACGTATCGGCTCCATCACTGCGCCTCTCACTCCAGTACTCGTAAGTTTTATTTAATTGTACTCTAGCTGGCTTGGCAGACTTTGTTCTGACCCATTTAGTAGATGACGCGATTCTTTGTTACCATTGCTTGCAATTATATTCTGACACCTTTCTATTTTATTTTTCTACGCAAATTATAATGTTACATAAATATATGCAACATTATAATTTTATAATAATAAATAATATTATTTTTATTTATTTAATATAAACTTGGGGAATGTGGAGGGCATTGTTCTAATTTCCAAGTCACTACTCGAAAAAACATGTTTGTTGAACTCCGCTTAATATGTATGGCCATACACCAACGAGGGATAATATACAGGGTGTTTGGAGGGTGAGTAGCCATAGGAAAATGGTCGATAGATGATGGTGTTGGCTACGTGTTGCGCCTACTTAAATAACATTTTGCCTTAAGTTTAATGAATAATTATTTTTTTTCTATTTTTCTAGAAAATCTCCATTTTTTTGTATAAAAACTTTAATTATTTTTTTAATAACCGCTGAAATGTTAAAAAAATGATGTCATTTGTTAGTGTAGTCTTACCTTATTCAGATTTAATCATAATTTCATACAAACAATTCAAAAAGAAATAACAGTGAAGTATCAAACTTTCATAAATAAAAAAATAACATCCTTATGTCAACTTCACATGGTAAAATAAAAAAATCTTACGGTGTATGGCTTTTACAAATGTTTTTAAAAACTTCTCTAGTTAATACTGTTTCGAACGGTATATAACATGTATCATAACTAACCAGGTAACTCAACAAAAACCGGTTTATCGTCACGAATGGATTAAAAAGGTGAAAACCTAAACTATTCAATTGAGCAGGTAAAATGTTTTGTCTCATTGTAACACAGCTAAAAGTATTGTGCTATCTCTTTCATCGGTTGACTATTATGCTCCCTTTGGCCCTTGCGCACCCTATCGGGTACATTTAGTCGACACTTGTCGTTCTTTGCTACTTCACGTGTTGTACTTCACAACTCCGCTCTGCGCATTATTTTTGTTTTCGTTTGTTGTTGTTAAGTTTTGTTGTTACTGTTATTTTTAATGGCTGCTTTTACTAACGAGGAATACGCTGATATGTTGATGGCTTACGGCAAAGCTGATGGAAATGGACGAGAAGCAAAAAGAATTTATGAAGAGCGTTTTCCCAATAGACGTCAACCTAATCGTCATACTTTTGAAATGACATTTAGATGCTTAAGGGAAACTGGCAATCTAAATCGCCGTGAACCTGGAGTTGCCAGACAACGTAACGTTGCTGATGACGAACGCATTTTGGAAGCTTTTGATGAAGATCCCACAACAAGTATCCGCACTGTAGCTGCAACACTAAATCTAAGCCCATGGAAAGTGTGGTCTGTTCTTCGCGCTAATGGAAAGTATCCTTTTCATTACACTCCCGTGCAAGGTCTAGAAGAAAACGATTATCAAAGACGCGTCCAGTTTTGCCGTCTCTTGTTACACATGGGTGTTGACAACCGCGACTTCTTAAAAAGTATCCTGTGGACGGATGAATCAAAGTTTTCAAGGGAAGGCATTGTAAACTTTCATAATTTGCATCATTGGGCCCCAAAGGATGAAAACCCTAAAAAGAAAAGAGTGGTGACACATCAAAGGAAGTTTTCGGTTAACGTTTGGGTAGGACTAATTGGCAATACACTTATTGGTCCACATTATCTACCAGACAATTTGAATGGCAATAATTATTTAGATTTTTTAATAAATGATTTGCCCGAACTCATGGATGGAGTTCCAAATGTTCAGAATCAAGAACCTATTGTTTTTCAACAAGATGGCTGCCCAGCGCACTGGACATTAGCAGTCCGGGAACACCTTGACAATTCATTTCCCAACTCTTGGATTGGCAGAAATGGTCCCATCCCATGGCCTGCAAGGTCGCCGGATTTAACACCGCTTGATTTTTATGTCTGGGTCGTGCTAAAGCTCTAGTGTATACGGAAACCATTGAAACAAGAGAGCAATTAATTGAAAAAATAGATAATGCATTTGTGATAATGAAACAAGAAATCAGGTTAAGCCATACCACAACGGAAATTAGAAAGAGATGTTACGCATGTAACAGAAATAATGGACATCAATTTGAACAAGATTTGTAATAAATGATTTAAAAAAATCCTTTTTTGTTTTAATTGCCCCAAAATAAAGTACATACATAGTAATAGAAGACAAAAAAGTGCAACAGCTAAACCTATTGCACTTTTTCGTTGCGTCATCCAAAACAAAACATTTTACCTGCTCAATTGAATAATTTAGGTTTTCACCCTTTTAATGCATTCGTGACGACAAACCGGTTTTTGTTGAGTTACCTGGTTAGTTATGATACATGTTACATACCGTTCGAAAGAGTATTAACTAGAGAAGTTTTTAAAAACATTTGTAAATGCCATACACCGTAAGTTTTTTTTATTTTACCATGTGAAGTTGACATAAGGATGTTATTTTTTTATTTATGAAAGTTTGATACTTCACTGTTATTTCTTTTTGAATTGTTTGTATGAAATTATGATTAAATCTGAATAAGGTAAGACTACACTAACAAATGACATCATTTTTTTAACATTTCAGCGGTTATTAAAAAAATAATTAAAGTTTTTATACAAAAAAATGGAGATTTTCTCGAAAAATAGAAAAAAAATTATTACTCATTAAACTTAAGGCAAAATGTTATTTAAGTAGGCGCAACACGTAGCCAACACCATCACCTATCGACCATTTTCCTATGGCTACTCACCCTCCAAACACCCTGTATATCTCTAAATCTACATAATTGATTTCAATTAAACAATAATATTATCAAACCTAGCACTATGCTTTTCACCTAAACAGTCAAGTACTTTAAAATGATACGCGTGCTCGAACGCATAACTGAGGATACATACGTTAATCTTTTCTTTTAATAGATGGATTACTGGCACGGCATCCCGTCAATGATGTTTGGCGGTATGGCTGTTCTCTCTGGGATCCTAGTTCTTACGCAACCGGAGACGCTTGGCACCAAAATGCCAGACACTCTGGCGGAGGCTGAAGCTATTGGGAGACCAGAGTCGAAGAGACAGAACCAATAAAATCTGCATAAAGGAATTGATGTAGTTAAGCGTCTGCTATATTCGAATAGAAGATCATCGGCCAAATCGAACAGAGCATACCAGAAAAAGGTGAATCAATTAAATAAGTAAGTATGAAACGATTTTTATCGTCAGCATATTGTATTGTATACATACTCACAACACCATCTAGCCCAAACTAAGCAGAGCTTGTACTATGGGTACTAGACAATGGATAAACATACATATATACTTTTTTTGTTCTGTGACGCAATCTTGCAACTAAATATTTAATTTTGTATAGCTGGAATATAAAATGTCTTCATTTAAAAAAAGTGTCGACCATTTAATTTATTTAAATAAAAGTTCATTGTTATATATGATTAACGTTACATATCTCGTATGATTGTTATTGGAATAAATAAATAAATTCTCATCATCTATTTTGTGTGGCTCACATATTTTGTAAGATTCTTGAGAAAAACATAATGACACAAGCTGTTTTATAATTATATTGCTCTCTTAATACATTGTATGTAGTTGGTGGTAGTATGTACTGATTATATTTATAATGGTTCTTAATGAGAGATTGTTTTATTTGTTCTGTCTCATTTTACAGTTTGCTACTGCAAATGTGCTGCAATAAATAACGAGTAGATATGTAATCATGCTCACATTATATTATAATATATGTTGTAGAACGACTGTAGACGTAAAGTAAAATAAACAGAAATAATTGGCAGATGTTATGCCACGGACATCAAATAACTATTTTTTGTAACGTCAGTTATTTTTGATGAGTGAAATAGTTTCTGCTACGTTTAGAGTCAGCGGCATATGAATTCATTAATGAGATTTTGAATTATCCTAGACCTGAAAAAATAATTAGATAAAAAAATAAGTATTCTCAATTTTTAAGCTGATATACTGAACTTTATATTTCTATAAGGGAAACAGCTGCCATAGTCACCTAGTAAGTGACGGTATGAATGAGCCAACTCGCCCGGAGAAGTACTTCTCAAGTACGTTATTTTATGTAACGAATTAACAAAGATAAAATTTTAGCCTTTCATTCCTACCTTTCCCAGTAAATGTGTATTATAGACATCATTTCATTTTTACTGGCACATATTAATTGATTTATAATATAAAATTTATTTTAACAATAATTACTTTAGAATTTACGTTCGCAAACTTCGTTATTTGGAGTTTGATATTGGAATCGTATACATTTATATTTTTTAATTAATAGTCGAAGACCATGTAGTTTATTAAAAAAATATTATATTTTATAATGTGCAGGTAAAAGCCTTTCATATGTGTTCATTGGTTCTCTTAATCCCACTTCCTTTTCATTGTACTGTATCTGTCTCTGCGCTCTTTTAAAAAAGTATATTTTTAATCTTTTCACTTGCAGAATTGGACATTACGTACGGACGGACAGAGAAAGTTGTACCGTAAATGTTTCGTTTTTACTATTTAAGTACGACAACCCAAAGAGCATTTGTTTTTAAATAATAGCAATAATATGCAATCATAATTAATAACTTTAATACTTTCCAATATAAAAATAGTAAACAAGTTTTCAAAATTATTTTTGTCCTGCCCGTACATAAGAAAGGGTAAAATAAAACAACATATTTTTCTATATAAATTATTATGAACACTTTACAAAATTAATCTATACAATACTCCGACGTATGAGAGATTCTTAAATAGGTAACACTACATTTGTAACGCTGTCAATATCATTAAAGAATTTTGTATTACATCTTTGGATTAGTCTTTGGAATTTGCCCACAAAATACAAGTAAATAATGAAATAATTAGTTGGATCGCTTATAAATACTTTGTGCTTCATAAGTCTAATTAACAGTCATATCGAACAAAAGTCAACAAAAATACATTTATCATATAGCAGTGTTATTTTAATCTTACTTTAGATAGAGATAATAAACAGAGGCTATGCAAAACTCCGTCCCTTTCTCTTATAAAGTAAGTCTACATTAAAACTATTATGTGATTTCATAGTGGCACGCTTCCGTGAGATATAGTTATTGCAAATATAAGGATAATGTTATGCATAATTTTATGGTATACCAAACGTATCATTCTTTGTTGGTGTAATTGATTGGCCTTGTATATCTCATGTTCATGACATCGTGTATACGACTGAAGTAGCTACCACGATTAATATGTGCAAGCAACTCGCGTGGCTTACATGCGCGAGTTACAGGCGCAAGTTAAACATACAAATAACTCGCGCGTGTGTCATGCGCAAGATAATAATACGGATTACTGCAGTACATCGCCGTTGATAACGATGCGGGCAAATAATTTCAGCAACTTGCGCATGTATGGACAATGTACATAAGTCGTTATATACACATTAAGAGAGATATGTCAAAATTTGACATTTTATTTGACTGCTATTATAATTCATGTCAAGTGAATAATCATAATAGTTTAAATTTCTTAGTCGATCAGCCAGTTTATGATAAATTATAACTGAGGGCAAAGCGATTGCGTACATGTTAAATTATTATGTGACGCGTTGTAATTTATAATTCGCATACATTTACACACTGAGATTTTATTAAACATCGCGTCGTAAAATACATTGTTATATAATTTAAGTATTTAATCGTTAGTAGCATCCTATAAACTCCAATACCTAGTCATTTGCAACAACATGTCTTGTTATATAGTATTAATAAATAAATGTACAGGAAAATCAATGCAATTAAAATTAGGTTACAATCTATTGACGTATTAGTTACCAAAATCCTTAAGATCATAATTACACAGAGTTATACCTGTATATCTCCAAAAAGGTACACAGAAGTACACACTTACAATTGACGAGTTATGTTTTACTACTTTATATATAAGTGCGTTTATATGAGAAAGTTCTCAATATATACATAAGTACCTGATACGATAAATGAATGAGATATCATTCACTTGTCGTACTGAGCAAAATGTACACGAAATATATTATTTCATCGACGACGTACAAAAGTGAGATCTTATTAATCGCATCGCGCTTAAGGAACTACTACAATTACTTAACGGCAAACGTATAAATATTTATGAATACAATTTGAATTACACACAGATTCGCGAACACAGAACACGCCAGCGACTCACTTGCACAAGTAAAAGTATTTTACTTAACACGAATATCACACAAAATATATGAGCATTGAGTCCACGTTATACGATAATTTTCTAGTTCTTACACTATAACGTAGCTCAGAAATCTAGTCTTTTATTGTCTTCTCAGACCTTTTTGTTTCACTTGGTCGGATTGCCTTGACTCAACGAGGCTAGTTATAATATATATAATATATATTATAGGCTATAATCAAGTTGATCTTATTCCTTCTCTTGTGTGAGGCTGACGTTATGACGCATGATGTCTACTTGTGGTTCCACATATTGGTTGTCAATCTTCTCAGCGTCGGTAATGTCGTCAGGTAACGCCGCCTGACTGGTGTCCGGCAACAACAGGGCTAACAAAGCAGCACCAATTGCCACTATGCCAAACACTATGCTCGGTAGACCTGACATGTATTTGTCCTGGGAAAAATAATGAAATTATTAATAGTCGGCCGAATAATGTATGTCCCACAAGCGTACGTATTATGCAGACATTTATCAGGCGTTGAGTATCGGCCATTCACTTCGCTTAAGATTATCGGGCGCTGAATGTTGGAACACATGAAGTTTTCACCCAATATTTGACGGCATACAATTTGATGATCTCTTGCGAGTTCTCCCGACACGACTCTCGTCGTTAAGAATATATATTATTATAGACTTAACTACCACCATAACAATCAACTCTGTATTGTAAAAGCCTCAGGAGTCTGATATGTTTCTATTGTTGTAACAAAATTATTGAGAAGAGAGGAGCCTACCACGCACCCTCGGATTGTCCACCGATACTGTTGTCATTTCGAATCAGCCTCATTCGTTGCCAAATGGTTCTCAAGATGCCTCACACTGAGGCGAAACACGTGTCGACGCATATTTTATGTTCAAAGCGGAATACTGCAAATTGAAGTAGGCCCGGGTGACGCAACGTGGCTGTCCCTAACCAGAAGAATTCGGTATTGTCAACCTTTTTCTATTGCAATAGTAATGTGGGCAGTCCGAGGGTGCGTGGCGAGTTCCTCTCTTACCAATAATTTTATTAGGTACTATGTTCCTATACGTTACTTATGGTACATTTTGAAACTCAATCAAAGGAATCTCCTGGGTTTTCTTTTACAAGTACATAAATATGTCAGATAGTTTTAAAATAAGTTATGGTGGTAAGACTATTCCAATGGGTAATTTATATTCTATCATATATTTTTGAATTTCGATTTATACGAATTAAAAAAACTCATACATGGTATAAAAAAACATAATAATGTCATTAATAACAGCATTGGCAAAATTGTTACTAATATTCTCAAAAAATTTATGGTTAGATGATATAAGCATGCTGTCAGCAATATCACGTTTACCAGCAAAGGTGCTTGAGGTGCGAGTACGGCTCCAAGCCTTCCAACGGTGTTGGCGATGTTGGTGAGAGAGTTGCGCGATGTGGTGGGGAACACCTCCATGGCCACGACGTACATGCTGAACATGCCGTAGCTGCTGCACATTTTGCCGGCCAAGTAGAAAAGAACTGAAGCCCAACCAATAGCTGCAAACAAATTTAGAGTAACATCAGAATTATAACTAAATTACTAAAGTATTTATTCTAGACGAATAACAGTAGGTACCTTCACTATCATAATCTTAAGCTTTACCTTACTTTTTAAAAGAATTTATCGCACCATTGTCTAGCACGTGGATTTAAAAAAACTACTGCATGACAAGGTAATCTTTGTCTTACAGAATTATACAATTAATACAATTAAAAGACACCCAGACTCGGAAAAATAATTTGTGGACCACTCAAATAATTGTCCTGTATAAGCTTCAAACCCACAACAGCGTGGTAAAAAGTCTACTATCCAAATGCGTTATCCGTGCAGTCAAAGCAATTTATAAGTATATTGTCTTTATTAGAAACATTTGAAATGGTAATATTAATGCCACGTTACGAACTACTTTAATTATCATATAATCGCACGATTACACACGGCCTACTATTTAAAGCAACACCAACATCTTGCAATATAACATACCAAATAGATAACTAAGTTACAATGTCATTGAATATTTATAATAACCGTTATAGAGGCATTCAATAATATGAATTGCTCAATTGAATTTATTTTCAATCTTACGTACAACGAATTAAAACAATACTACTCCATCAACAAAAATACTAATTAATATAACTTGATTAATACGTCACTCCATTCTTATAGTAAACTTATTGTCACATCCATATACGTATTGAAAGGAAACAAATAGAACGTAATGACAGAGATAATTGAACATAAAAACATTACTTATTTGGGCACAAACGTGCAATTACATGATGACCTACGCATGTAAATACTATATGTATTTGTAATTTGTCACGAATTATGTCATTGTGAACGGAACATGGAATCGGAATAGATTGTGTATAGGTACTGCAAACTATCTAAACACGAGGTACATACATAGATTTTTATTTAGGTAGGCAAAAAAAATTTTGCTTTTTAAATAAAGTTTTGCAGCAGAGGTATTTAACAATATTGACGTAAGTAACGTCTCTTCCAAAAGCGACAATATTTTCTATTCATTTGTTAATTAGAATAGCAACATAACCCAGTCTCATTCTTATGTTACACACTCACCTTTAGACACAAACGCAGATGCAAAGAAGAACATACAGCAAAGGGCATAGGCGACGCAGATGGGAGCCTTCCTGCCAAATCTGGTCAAGGTAAAGGCAGTGATGATCCTGGTTGGTACAGAGACGAGCAACAAGGCAGAGAAATTGATGAACTTGTTCCCCGACACGCTGGTAGAGTTGATGATGGTGCCGTTATAGACGAACGTGCTACAGATAAAGCAGCACGCGATTAATGCGACACGGAGGAGAATGGTGCGGGAGCGCAACACTGAGAGAAGATGTAGCCGCTCTGCTGATCGATCGCCCTCCTGTAGACAAAATTATTAATCTTATTTATGTCTTTTTTCTATTAAGCTATATATCTCATAATTTTCAAAATCCTATATTATCAGGATTCTGTATAATCAAGGCCATAAGAGTACAAATTTGTTTATTATGTAGTTCAGTATATTATTATTATAGTATTTAGTATATTTGGCACTTCTAAAACTATTCTAATAAACTTGGCCTGATAAAAGATTTCCTTAAGTAATATGTTTGTTTAATAATATTAAAGGTGAGTATATAGTTGTTTTTATGATAACTTACTGTGTCACTTATAACCATATGAAGACTTACCTCATCATTTTTATTATTCACAGTAGTGATTTTTGAAAGCATAGCTTTAGATTTGTTAGATAGCTCTATATTGTTGATCTTTGCCACTTTGTTTAATACTCTTACGGCTTCGTCGTTCTTGTTGTGGGCTAGGAGCCACCTGACTCCTTCGTCGACGAGGAATATGTAGAACACAACCACTAGGAGAGGCGCGTATATGGCTCGCATCATGTGCCTCCAATAGGGTATTTTCCAGGCGATAAGACCAAAGAATGCGCTGCCAATGCTCGCTAAGATATCTGATATGCAGGAGAACATCACTCGTCTCTTCTGACTTACGAGTTCCAGTGCTAAAATTAAATGATTTTATAATTACAACAAGGCTAAAACATTCGTGATCTTCAAAATTAAATAATATTTATGTACCATAATATGACGTATTCAGAATAAATAACTTGTATGGTACATACAATTGATTTCTCATATTTTTGGATATTTCTTTTACGTCGGAAATTGACTATTTTATAAAAAATATTTATATCTTCGTTTTTTATTAGTACGAAAAGAAGAAAAAGAGTTCCAAAAATTAATAATATATTGTCGACACATATATGCTTTTGCAGTGTCTACATATGTATATACGTATTTTTTGTATAGACGGGCAAATACTAATTGCCACTTGCTCCAATCCAGGAATATTTTTCTTGCATAATATTTCCATAATCGTTATTATATTGAAAAATACTTACACAAAACCATAGAAGCGTTTCCGTAGCCCAGCGCTGTTTCGAGGAACTCCAGCACGAGCAGCATGTAGTAGTTGATGGAAAACGACTTGATCAGTCCAGCAACGCCGACCACCAGCGGCGTGCACACGATAACCACTTTACGCCCATATCTACAAAAATAAATTTGAGTTCAATTAAAATTTGCTTTCGTTTATACCTAAAATATCGGAATAAAACCAGAACCTTGGTTTTATCTGTGTTTATGTAACTGTATAAATACTCAAAGTTTTTGCTGTTATAATGAGTCCAGATACTTTAAAAGTAAAATGTGATACAGAAACCCTTGATCCAGGGTTCATTGAAAAGGTCTATCGATGGATTTTTGTGGACACTCCTATCTACGAATCGTTGTATATTCATATATAGTATTATATTGACAACTAGGATTATCAATTTAAACCTATACATTACATTTAAGTGCACAAAAGATTAATTAAATTATTTTCTAAGAAAGGAAATCAATATTTTTATTTTAACAGAGATAAATAGATGAACAATGTAATTTCTTTTTGTATATTTATCATGGTTTCATTTATGCATGGTTTCTCGTATACAAAACAAATTATCTCAACTATACTGTTATACAGATTATACTTTGTGATGTTGGCAATACATTTATAAGAAAAGTTATGGATTTTTACTTTGAATATTGGTCAAACTCAACAGTCGATGCATACCTGTCATCAATACCATACAGTTTATCCCTCAACAGAAATGTTTATAGCAGCAGTTGTATAAAAGAAAATCCTTTTACTAAGTTATAGTTTTGAAACAAAATATTGCAGACAAGGTAAGAAAAAGAGCTTTATGAGAGTTCTGTTCTGAATAAAAACAGGAGAACAAGTTATTGTAGAGAACAGGTTGTGTAGTTGGATCTGCCTGATCTTTTGTATCCATAATATTACCACGCATTTTACGTTAGTAACGTTTGATTTGATTCATCTCAAGTGTTTTACGTTATCCTCTTTGATTGCACTTTTTAGCAAGTATTTTAAGTTAATTATCTTAGGCAATAGTAGCTGAAAGTGTGCCCGGTAAACCAGCACTATGTAAACATTTAGGAACCTGAACCGGGCTAATGAAATATCGGTGTAGTTAAAATTAAAGTTATAATGTTCCAAAGGTAATGAATGATACATAGTTCCAAAATAATAAGTTAATTATTTTGGCATATTGTTATGTTATGTAATTCTATTTATTTTAATCTAGATTTCTATCTATATCTAAAATATCATAATTTGGATAATTGAGTGTTTTATTACAAAGTCCAAAGTGTTCAAATCTTAATTTTAGTGTAATTATACGTACTTGTCAGAGATAAGTCCAGATATCACAAAAGAGAACACCAGACCTAAGTTGTGAACTGTACCAATCAGCGTTCTTTTCCATGGTTGGCACCCTAGGTCGAACTGCAACAAAGATTATTAGAATAAATAAGAAGATATGTTTTCCATTTGAAAAGACAATTTTCCAGTAGGCTTGCACTCTATATCGCAAGAGACTTGACAAACATACAAAGAACGGACTCAAGACGCACTCAGACTTGGCACATCTATTTATGCATCACACAATTTTTGTCATATGTGCAGATCGAACACACAAATCTTGGCACAGTAGCAATGACATACTACTATTTAGGTCAAGACGTCATCCGTGCAGTCATTTTGATTTTCATGTCAACAAATAATAACGTCAGATTTGTATAATTTAAAACATTATTTCTATTACTGTATGTCAAGTATCTGAGATCGTTAACTCGTACCTACTTTAGACCTGTACTTAGTCCTTAAACATATACATTTGACAAAATTGATAGTTTCATGCTCATGTTCATACAACGTGAGGTGGAAAATTTGCCATTATAATAAATGATGGAGTTGTTTTTGAAATAACTTTGGCTAATAATGAACAGAGTCTGGTAAAGTGGCTACTACATTTGGATAGAGCACGGTACATGCTAGCTCCCTGCTAGAAATGTCCGACCTGTCATATTCTGTACAATCCAGGCAAGTCAGCCATGATAAGGTGACTACAAATACATATGACACCATTTGATGAGATTGAGATGTTAACTAAACTCGGGGAGGCAATTTTAAGAGGTTGTCTGATTAAATCACCTTGTGGTGATAATTATAATACCCTACTGAAATATTGTACTTGTGTGTATAAGTTTGTGGAGATCCTTGTTACTCCACAGGTATGGTAAAGATAAGTCCTGACAGGTAAACCATGTCCTGGATGAATACATGGCATACTCTTTATCTCAGTATCAAACAGATTATTTTGAACTAATGTTTATCCCTATAAAGTACCTGCTGTCAATGGAGTTGACTAATTGTGGGTGATGCTTTTCGTTGGAGGTAGGTATTATTCAGGCTCAAAGGCTGTTCAAATATATTTTTAACATACAATAATAATTCCATACGACCACTGAAAGTTCTCGCATTTTGTGTTGTTAAAGAAATATCTCGCACGTGAATGTAACGTTAGGCACGTTTCGTCAACGTGTGTAGGTAAAATAAAGGTGTTAATCAATTAGACTCTAACGGAAATTTTACAGGCAATAGCATTCGGTTCGGTTGCAATCAGGCTACATACACACGGTATTATAAACGCTTCATTGAGATAATATTACTAACAAACCGTCTAATTTCTGTCATTTGCACTGAATCGCTGAACCAGTCTTTGTGAAATTTGGTAGCGCGAGATAACAAGAAGAAAATATGCTGTCGTGCGCGACATTAGATTGAAGATGATTAACTAACTAATCCGTAAATAGCGAGCGAATTTGCAAACACTTTACCAATGGTCATATTTCTAGATATCCACTTGTTAAATATTCAAATATACACAACTTACTCAGAGCCTGAACAACACTCAGACTTTTTAATTATAATTGCAACCATTTTCCCGTCCAATATGACAACTGAAACCATTATAATAATATGAGCCCTGTATTAAACTGTCCCACTGCTGGGCAAGAGCCTCTTCTCAGTGTGAGGAGGGTTAGGCCATATTCCACCACGCTGGTATAGTGCGGGTTGGCAGACTTCACATATCTTCGAGAAAATTATGGACAACTCTCAGACATGCAGGTTTCCTCACGATGTTTTCCTTCACCGTTAAAGCAAGCGATAATTAACTATTTAACTTAATATGCATATAACTTCGAAAAGTCAGAGATGCGCGCCTTGGGTTTGAACTCGATACCTCTGCATGGCAGTTCAACAGTTGCCCACTAGGTTATCGCTGCTGACCGCTGAAATCATTACCCCGTTATAATTTTTACTAGGAAGTACATTGCGATAAAGAAGTTTAATGTAGATACTTTTGTTAGTATTTA
Source organism: Catocala fraxini (assembly GCA_930367265.1). Taxonomy (NCBI): domain Eukaryota; kingdom Metazoa; phylum Arthropoda; class Insecta; order Lepidoptera; family Erebidae; genus Catocala; species Catocala fraxini. The sequence goes on from OV884037.1 coordinate 9,478,616, forward strand.
GCATGCATAATGGGTATGGAACCTTACAGTATACTAGCCATGTTTACACATAACTACTAAACGCTATAATTTAGTATTTACGCGATGATTTGCGAGCTTCAGAGCGTGACTGTACCGTGAACTTGAACCAGCGACAATGACCGTCACATACAGCATAAGCATGACTAAGTAATAAAATAATTCATATATATTTCAAGATTTATTTCCTTGTACTGCAATCAGCTGTTGAGACGTCGTTTGACGTCACGAGGGGCGTGTAATGAACGAGTTGTTATTCTTTACAGCGTTACATGTTTTCCTTTTCTTTGGATATGAAATAGGCTGTAATAATAGTAAAATAAAGGAGAGCAAAAAAAGACGCGTTAAGATAATGTCTGTGTGGGTAATGTTAATAGTTTATATGTACCTATAGCTAGTAGTTCCAGACCGTACCCTATACGTTAAAGTATAAACTATATTAATACGTTAGCGTATAGGTATAATTTTTCACAAATTTGAAACTACTACATTTCTGAGGAACATAGGATATCTCTTTCTTTCTACTCCCTTATCCCTAATTTTATTGAATCAAAATGTTTAATTTATAAAATAGGAATTTAATTTCTACTTATAACCTAAAGTATACGTTATTGCCGACAGCATAATAATGTCACTTGATTAAAAAAGTTTCTACAGGAATCTACTGCCTATTTATTTTTCTAAATATCTTTGAATCTTCTAAATTTACTATTTTATTATTTACTATATATGTGAGGTTTTTGTTGTAGCCTAAAAAAGAAACATCGCTCTGACTGCCGGTCAATGATCATCGTATCAATCCATTTATTCAATTATTTTATTTTTATCTGTTGCCTCCTTGACGTTGGCAGAGTCATCGGTACCTATTATATCAAGCCATTAGACACCGAGAAAATTTTTAATTGAAATACATTTAAACATTCCTATACGATGGTCCTGAATACTGGGTACCCAAGGTACGTCAGCACCGGTTTTCCAGCAGGAAGGTTATAGGAATTTGCAGCTGTTAACAGCTGATATTTATGTCTATGTTGTTCTTCACATACATTATAAATTATGTGTTTTTCAGTTTTATTTGTAGCTGAAAGAACTCGGACTTCAAACTGTACATGTGACTGTAATAACAGCGTTGTACTAATGTGTGTTCTGTAAACAGTAAAGTCATGATGACTGTATGTCGTGAATGACAATCATAGAAGCTGGTATAAATTAATCGTAGGTCATAAGCATAAAGACGGCCGATGAGGATAGGTATTTAAATTTTAGTGGTCGCTAAAGAAGTTTTAATTCCAGCGACCCATCCATCATTCAAGGCAAGAGTAGGCAATAGATAGTCCCTTTACAACTTTTCCCAGGTGATTCCGACGTACCCTCTTCGCTCCCCTTTTTCGTGAAGAAGGATGCGTAAATGGATTCCATGGGTTTTTGAATTTGTTCGTAAATGACACTGAACACTCGAAGGCGCATACAAAACCTGCACGCTTTTATTCGTCATAGATTTCTTCGCAAACACTCAAAGGATTAAAAGGGTAATTTAAAAATTGAGATTGCGAGAGGCGTATTGGTTTAAGCGGTCGCCTTGCCTCGAATCCTACGTGAGCCAATAATTTATGTGATCCACGAATATTTGTTCCGAGCCTGGGTGTACTTTAGCATATATTGTATGGTACCACGTATTCATAATCATTTACCATTAAACATATAACAATGCTCCAATATAGATTTGTAAAAACTTAAATTGAAGCAATTACTTATCAATAAGGCATACTATAGCATAAATTAATATTTTGATGACAAATTTAATTAATTATATTATAAAGCTAGGACATAAAAAAATGAAAACTGACTGTATATAGTTTGAAAGCTAATTATGTTATTATTATTATTACTTTTTATTCACTCAGACATAACTATACTTAAATTATAAAATAATCCTATAAATATATTGCATGCCAAACGGTGGAATATAGGTGTACGAAATGTTTGTTAGTAACAAATATTATGTAAACACCTATTGTAGCCTATATTCGCAATAAACCGACTGAATTGACTTAAATTGAATTTGTGTTAGTTTTTTTAATGTTAACAAGTCCTCCGCGACACAGTTGTCAAGAAAAATATTTTTGGAGCGTGACATATGAAAGAAAAGAAAATATTACTAAATAAGTAACCGGACAAATCAATCAAATTAACTTACTGCGTCAATAAAACTAAAGTTAATTATTATCATGTAAACTCTTGAACAAATAACGTAAAAATTCAATTGATTCGGGATTAAGACAAAAGTGTCGCCATTTGGTTTAAACATCAAGCGCTCTCTTCTTTTATTTTTCAATAGACCTATAAACTCATGTAGCCTTCAAAGAAACGCTAAACAAGATCAACAAAGATTATGTTGCTCTATCGCCCTGGATGTAAAATGTGAACTCGCTTGGCTTAGCTGTATACAACCATATGACCACAATATCATTGAAAGATTATCTCATGGCAGATCTATAAATTTTAATATAAACCTATGGATATATATAATATCGCGTTAATACCCGTTACGTATTATATACATACATAGCCTATAGAGTAGTAACAAATTCTTACCTCAGCAACAATACTGTTATAATCTTTATACACAACTTCGTCGCACGCCATTGTCCTGTTCCACGAGAAATTTTCTAGCGTACACGTGTCCTGAGGGTCATATACTGTACTGTTCAGTCTGATCTCCTCGAAAGGTATTATTCTCTGGCATGTATTGGTGACGTTTGGCAATGCGTACGGTATCCATGATGCATTGAAACTTGAGTCTGTTGATTCACATTCCGGTACGTTGCACCTGAAATAAATATAGGATGATTTAATAAAAAATTTACGAACATTTCTGTCTAGTAAACTATTTTGTTCTTGCATGAATAGGTTATTCTTTTAATCATAGTGTTAGACGGAATTTTGTAGTTAAAAGTACTAAAGGCACGTAACGATAGCCAAAATACATTTCTTTTTTTTTAAAGATTACAACCTTCTTGGGTTTCAAATTACTAGTATTCTTGTTAACCCCTCCAGCTACGCTTGTATGCATGTATTAGGAGTGTGTCCACGTCAGTAGTGCAATGAGTGGGATTTGAACCCGCGACCTCTCGATCGCAAGTCCAATCCTTTGTCAATTGGGCTACCGCCACTTATTGAGTAGATATTGACATACAGTAATAAGTTATAGGGTATAAATCCATACAGTCATTTAAATTACTTTTTGTGAATAAGAAAATATCTAATCTAGCTAAAGTCAATGTTTCCTTACAATCGGCGGGTATAGTTTTTAATACACCGCATGCACTGCTTTAGTAAATATTTTATAGTAGTGATTTTTTGTCGCATTATTATCTATGTGTGTTTAGTTATGCCATTATGAATGTTAATCGTAAAATTGTATAAATAACTAAGATTTTTGTAACTCATTACTGTATACTGCACCCTAACTTCTGCCAACTTAGTAAATTAGATGTCTTCTGCAGACAACACTAGACAAACCATAGTTAATATAATGAAGCTCAAAGACATCTCTCGCGCTCGTAGTATGTGCCATCTGTGTATCCGTTGCATAGATGAGAGGTACATAATATCAACTTATAATTTGTGACTAGGGCAAAGTTTTAATCGATTCTGTGTTAATATATATTTGTATACACTGCCTACAGGCGTATATTCAATCCATATGGTGCCGAACACCGCAGTAGTAAAATACCATAATAAAAAACCTTAGTAACATTTTTTTTGCCCGGTCAAGGCAACAATACTGTTCCCACAATCGTCGTAAGCGTAGCAAAACCCTACATATGTCATCAGACTTGCGAACATACCTATACATCTACTATAATATAAGTGTAATTAGCTAAGCTCTCATCAAATTTCAAAACGTATGCTTGGTGTTTGACATTGGTTACTTTAGCGCTTCCTCCTCACGAACTGTTTGTGTAAACTACAATGGCGAACATATAGCTAAACAAAACACGCCTATAATACACCGCATACTCTAGTTAGAGAGTGGAGACTGACGATAATATCGTCGTTATGGTATTATGCTAACAGTTGACCGCTACAACACTGTCACTTCCCAGTCTGACGTAATACAAACTAAACATACGATTAGAGGCACGATGGTTATAAAAGAAATAAGGATGTGAAATGTCGTGGTTATACATAACATAAGTTATCTCTATATTTCTGAAGAGTTACCAGTATTAAGTACGAGTTGATTTCTGTGTGATACTCGTCTATGTTGAAAATAACATCAAAAGCAGCAATTCGGTATTTATATATTCGGTACGAGAAAATTGGAGACGCATCTCGCTATTACCCTCTACACACCTGCACTTCACGTCATTTTTATCATTATTTGACAATTATTCCTTTTACTAGAATTGAAAGTCTGCTATACTTAGGATTTTAAATATTACTTATATTTTTAATCAAGTTTTTTTAATTAAAATTATAAAACATTTTTTTAATATCTATATTCAATTAAAATATCTACGTTACCCGAAGATAAGATAACTTTTTTAATAAAATTTATAAGTATTAATATTATGAACAGGTAACATTTGTATTTTTGTTTGCAATACATGAATTCAGAAACGACTGGATCCATTTTAATTGTTCTTACACAACAAGAAAGCTACTTTACCCAGAAGTAAAGATTACATAACATCTCCCTATCGAGCCACAGAAGCGGAGCAGTAATCTTAAATGTGGGTAAAACTGCAGAGGATGGTTAGTCATAAATATTTTTGTCAAATACTCTATTATGCATGTATACAAGTTGTAACCAAGCAGGTAATAGCTGTATTACGACTATAACAAAGTAAATGCTCTTTAATTTGAGTGCGTTTTCGCTGAAGAACGCGTCTTTAGTATATACACTTGTATTAAGGAGCGCGCGTCAAGACAATTTTATACAAATATGCATCATTACAGAAAAATTACTTAACTATTGTAAGAAAAAGGCTATTATGCGTACGATAAGTATGTATTTTTGTCTTACTTTGCTACTAGTAGTCACGGTTCACGGGTCTTTAAAAATAATTAAAATCGTCTTCATCATTTATCTAAAGCATGAAATATGCGTGTGCGATATAACATTACCATTTTACTTAGATAGATAGACTATATGTTAAGAATACGCAAGTATCCAAACAACAAGTAATCCACTAATTATAGAAAAACGCCTAATTAAGAAAAAATCCAGAAGTAAATTAATAACATCGGAAGAAGAATATGTCCATGTATTCAGTCACGATAGATGTATACCTACCTATATAATGTCGTCCAGACCAGATTACGATGACGGCTGCCAGTCTAAACGGAGACTATGCACTCTGACTATATACTGTCTATTTGTTAGTAAGTTATAGTGCACAAGTATGTAAGCAAACACACGACGTGCCCACTCTATTTTTTACTCCCACAGCCAGAAGGGACGGCGATCGTACATATTATAGAAATCCAATCGGCTACCGGATGATATTGACTTTTATGATTGTTTTTCTAATAGTCTATTAGAATATTAATAAATATCAGCAAATCTTGGGTCAGAAATGCTTAGAATTATATTGACACGCGGTTCCGGATCGGGTTAACAGACTTCACTTTCAAGAATATTACAGGGAATTCTCAGCTGTATAGGTTTCCTCACGACATTTTCCGTAAAAGTCTGAAGGAACGGACTCTAGACCACTGCGTAACAGTCGAACGATCTCCCCACTTGTTTTAAGATTTTAAAGAACTACCTAGCTGTCCGTTCGTATTGTTCGCGTCCATCAAACGAAATGCTCTAGCATACATAATTTATATATGTAAATGTTTTGACGGATTTATGTTACATAACGTTAATATTTTATAGCTTGAACATGTGCTTATTTTAATCTATTATATAATAAAATATTATTTTCTTAGGTACGTGATAACGCATACAATTTTGTACGTTTACAACTTCTTTAAGTAAGTCTATGGTGAACTGCAAACCAATAGGTAGCCATCGTTTTATTCGTAATTGTTAGACATAAACAGTTGATTGCGTACTACATTTTTCCGGTGGCTTCGTCCGCGTTAATGTATATTTTGTCAATAAACTTCTATCCCACGTGAACAGTTCTTTTTTTCTAGATAGTAGTTCTACCCTACATCCTTTTCAGTGACAACGTTTATGCAATATTATAATATAAGTTAGAATTGTCGGACATATTCCCATACGACAAGTTACCTCTAGCATTACAGCTTTTTTGGATTAGGTACTTTCACGGATTCCTTAGCTTCTCTTTATTTAAGTATATTTGGCTATTTTTATATTGAAATTTAAAATTAAGTAAAATATTATTTTATTTTATCAAGAAAGGCTCATTAAACAGCCACACTACATAATATTAGTAACAAAATCACTTAAACGAGTGACGTTAATATCAAATCCGTCCCAGCTGATTGAAAAATCTGCCATATTGACTTTTAGCTACGTTTAAACAAGGGACCGCCGCTGTTTAGATTTCATGACTGTTTAGCTATTGATAAACTTACTCTTAACGCTAACTAACGTTTATAAGTAAGATTTCTCATGAATAATAGCTATACAGTAGTTAAATACCTGTCAAATATTTAAATTGGGTTTATAAGTAAGCCGGTAAAAAACAAGCAATACTTAAAAATAGAATAGCGTAAAATTAAAATATGTATTTCTATATGTACCATAGGAATTTGAATTAAGGTAGGCTAGAATTTAATTAGTTTTTCAAGCTGCAACTAGATTCTATTCATACAAACTGAGGCACCTTTGTTATTTTCCCTAAGATACATCAATTTATCTTTATTCTGACCACAATTCTGTTCCATGGTTTTACCTCATGACTAATAAATCAAATTATCAGTTTCCTTATAGGGTTACTAGAGATTTTCTAGCCTACTCCTATGTTTGAACTTTAAATAGGAGGAGATCAAGTCATGATTTTGCTCTTTTAGAACTTGATGGCACACAAGTGTGAGAGTTAAACGGTCACAAGGGACAAGGGTCTACCCTTGCTACTGCTTGCTTTAAGCAAAAAGATTGTTGCTGACAATTCAGCACCTTTTTAACCGACCTTGCACAATTCTACTTATAGCAGAAATGGAACATCACCTCTACCATACAGAACGTTGTAGCCAGGTACATGTTATGTAGTTACGTTCTTCGATATGCTGTAGGTACAATCATACATAAACTGTTAGCTTATAATACAATCGTAATCTAAGACGGACTTCACTTTTAAGAGAAAACTACTCTGAAAGTTAGAAGCTATCTTAAGATTTAGGATAACAAGATTCTAATTGCTCTCCTGCTCTTTGGTGTCTCAGCATGAACATGCTTTTATGTTTGCCTAGATGTAATGCACCTCTTCTATCGGGAGATACAAACTTGAATATATCTTATTCAATAAGCTTCAATAAGCTTGGATACACATTCTAATTGCTATATAAAATATCCTAACTAATATTATTAATGCGAATGTGAGTTTGTTTTGCTTTTACGCCTTAACTACTTAACCGATTGTCGTGAAATTTCGCATACATGTTGTCAAAGGAACAGAAAAGGTCATAGGATACCTTTCATCCAGAACTTCCAACATCCTGTTAGTTAAAATGTAGTAAGTTATACAGTTAGTTAAGACCCAGCTTCACAATCTACAAATATCATTTTCCATGAGATAAGACAGTGCGATATTTTTCTGATGTCTTTTACTTGATTATTGTAGCACTGGTCATAAGAATCATGTACTTTTTTATTTAAATAATTAAAATATAAACAGAGAATGAAAGTGTAACAACAGACCTGAAGTCCACCTCAGCTGCCGTGAACACATAGTTGAAGTTGCACATGTTGAGAAAGGAATCTCGGAAGGCGAGAAGTAACAGCAGCAGTAGCTGATACTTGCCGAAGCTGCCGAGCTCGCTCAGGATTCCATCCAGGTTGAAGCCATCCATGCCGCTTTTGGAGTTCTCCTCCGAAATCTACAAGTAAATATTCAAAGATTTTAATTATCATCATCATCATCTCAGCCGAAAGACGTTCACTGTTGGACATAGGCCTCCCCCAAGATTTTCCACACAAACTAGTCTTGGGCCACCCGTGTCTAACCGCTTCCAGCGACTCTTACCAAGTCGTGGTATGGTATTTGTGGCTAAATATACTTGACCAGGCTCTTTGCCGAATAGAAAAAACTTTATTGCTTGTTTCAGTAATTGCACAACTTTAAGGTTCATAAGTGTTGAGAGCGTTTACGCCCAGTTGCCTGTTACAACGGCAACTGTAAATTTAGGGTTGAAAATGTTTGATGTGTAATCTACATAGTACAATGACTACTGCACTACACTTTTACCTAAGTCTGTAGAGTGTATTAAAACATTTTGAAAATCAAGTCCAAATACATTAATCACATTTTAATAATATCAGTCCTGTATTAAACTGTCCCACTACCCAGCAGTGGCCAGCGTGGTCAAGCTGAGAAGAATTCGCAGCGTGAGAACGGTAAGGCCATATTCCACCACGCTAGCCCAGTGCGGGTTGGCAGACTTTACAAATCTTCGAGAACATTATGGAGTATTCTTAGACATGAAAGTTTCCTCGCGATGTTTTCTTTCACCGTTAAAGTAAACGATAATTAACTATTTTAATACGAACATAACTTCGAGAAGTCAGATATGCGAGCCTTAGGATCGAACTCGTGACATCGACATATGTGGCAGTCCAGCTGTCTCACTAAATTAAAATTACGCTTAATAACCGCTAAATATGATACTTATTTGTGACATTGCCTAATTGGCAACGTCTAATCAATAAAGCTCTTTTATTTATTATTATGGATTTAATTTGACTTATCTTTCTTTTATCACAGTCTATTACGTCCATGACAGAAATATATAAAAGTTATTGAGCTTTAATTTATATATATGCTAATCGCCAATATTTCTTGGCAACTGTATGGACTATAAACTTGTTCGTTTCTTAGTCCAACCGCTCTAATGATATATTTAAGGTTGTCGGGTTATTGGTCGTTAAGTTTGGGTAACGTCACAAGATAGCACACGGTCAAACTTATCATAACATTTTTCCGTAGATGGTTGGTCAGTTACTGTTAAGCACTACGCAGATAAATAACGCAGTCATGACATCCGTATCATGAGTAGATTTATCAGTCAGTCACTTAACGCATTACTAAGGTTAAGAATCAGCAAAAATCTAATAAAAGCTGTTATGATTGTCTAAAATATTTCTTCCCCTCTATATTAGCCATAACTGTTTAAAGATAATGAAAATACAAAGAAAACAATACGTTGAACTGTCTTAGAATCGCACAAAAATATGTCCTGAGCGAGCCTTTGATACGCAATACTTAACTCGTTGTGGCTCGATTACCAATTAAATTATTATACCATTTGTACAGGTCTGTTTAAGTTTGAAAAGAATACCAGCTGTACATTGTTTTATGTCCTTTATATTATGAGAATGTGATCAATATATTTTATGCCACAACCATTGATATGCACCACGTGGGACCAACCATGTCACCATGAAAGAAAATATCGCTATATTTATTAAACTAAGCAATAATGCGATACAATCACACATTGTATAATGAGTCACAGATGGCCGCTTACATAATCATGATATAATAATACGCCATAATATATTGTAAAGCGATTAATATATTTATATACAATACGTAAGTAATATAATAGAAAACCTTGAAAATCGTACTTTTTATAACGGTAGCACGGTTATTTGAAAATAGTTATTGTTTTGAACAAATACTGTTATTTTGATAAGCAATTAAAAAGATTTGCTGCTGCTAAAGATTTCGCTTAAAAAGGACCATCCCGCTTTAGAAAGAATCCCTGTGTAGTGGCGTATTCTACAAACATTAAGACTCGGACAGAAAGAACATCTAAACACGTGACAACTATTTGCAAACCTTACATTTTGTTTTTGTTTTTATGTGACCATCCCCCCAACCCTTGGCATAACAGTAGCGATCCTCTTGAACCATTGCTATATTTATTACATAAACAGTAGAGTGAAGTTATTGCAAAAAGTTCTCTTCTTAAGTAGCAGAAGCAATGTTTTCCACAGACTCCAAATTCAACGCAATTAAACTGATAACAGTTAAAAGAAAATTGAAGGATGCCTATTTAAAAAAAAAACACACAACACGTTTCTGCGTGGCGAATTTATAATCACATGCACGCACACATACGCATATCTAGCTAAATACACGCAATAGTTAATTACTTTTATGATAAATTGAATATAAACAAATTCACGTGGTTGAGGTTTGCTGTTATTATAAACATCTCTATGTTCCAAAAATAAATCTCTCTAGATTTAATAAACGCTTTCCGAGCGTTGATGAGACTGCAGCACATCAGGTATGTTCTTTGACAATAGACTGCTTTTACACCACCATCAGAAAAAACATACTCACTTTAAAATGGATTTACTCGAATCAAGAAGGAAATATTTAGACCTGGTTTTCCTGTACAAGCTGATTCAAAACAAGATAGACTGTCCACAATTGCTGGCTAGACTTAATTTTAGAGTCCCATATAAATACCCTCGGTTTCACATCACTCCTCTTTATCCACCACTCAGAAGAACAGCTTTTGGCACTGCTTCTCCGATTCCTCGATTGTGCAAGCTTATTAAATTTCTGTAGTGATTACTTCTACCTTTCTGTAGTCTTACTCACTTTCGCAAATTAGTAAGAAAACTAATATACTAAATATTTTACTGGCTTATAAGTTCTAGTTGTAAATTTGATTAATTATAGGTACCTTATATTAAGTATTAGTGCATGTAGTGTTTGCTTGTAATTGGATGTAACTTTTTGTCTCAAACCTCATGTGTATATAATTGTGAAAATGTATTATTGTTACATTTGTTAGCAAACCAAAATAAATAAATAAAATAATTAAATCAGTAAAAGATGCGCATCCTTGCTCTGCAGAGTGCGGGCCAGCCCCAATCACATTTTGGCAATGATTTCTGATAGGCTTGATTCTCTTTACATGAAGCATTGCTTCCGGATTTATGTAGAGAGAAACTAGCAGCAAATGTACATTAGTTTATAAGAATCTACGTAACAAAAATTTTTGTATGTGTTTACGTTGCTTGAAGAAGTAAATTATTGATAATAATAAGAAATATATTTTAACCTGCGGGTAACTGTAGTTACCATGAAAACGTCTGTCCGATAATTCCAGACACCTCTATAAATTTTCTCCAGCTTTCTTTCTTTTAAAGTGGCATTGTTCCGTTGTAAGGATTACTTCATAGTAAGGTACATTTTAAGATAGCCATAACGTTATAAAAAGCAGGAACAATCGTCCCAAAACTGCGGTAGTTATATTTCGTGCCAGTACTACTGATCTCTATGCCGTTTTGATTATTGTTTAGAATACGGCATAAATGTACGTATTTGGAAATTAAACAACTTTATACGCGTTGTTTATTATTTATAAAACACTATTATTAGATAATTTTGAAACTACTTTTGTGAAACACTTTTCCTAGTTACTGTTTACTTCTATGTTACCTATTTAAATTATAAAAACTGTTTAGATTTGATTTTACACTTTCCCCGACGTTTCGGTTGCTTTTCAGCAGTAGTGTGTAATTCATAAAAGCTTTCCGAGTCTTTAAAATAATATTATTTACTTGTTTATTGTAAAGATTATGAGTAACATAGAATATCACTAGAGAGAGCTGCTCAGATACAAAAAATAAATTTAAAATATTAAAGGTGACATTTATTTTGTAACTATAAATGTCACCTTCAATATTTTATTTGGTGAGTTATATAACTTGAGTCTATTTTATTTTCGTTGGTAACAGCCGAACTAGCGGTATACCTACTGTATATAAGTCAATATTCCTTCGGCACTGAAGAAGCAAGGACAAGAAGAACAAGTCGGCGCGCATTTTTGCTTGGCGGCTAAATAACAATCGTGTTTCTAAACAAAGTGCTGTAACTACTACATCGTAAACTGCTTAACGCACATCCAATAAAATATTAATGCGTCACTTTGCAGAAGCATGCAGTGAAATAACCTTGTGTTGTGTTTCCGTGGTAAGATTATCAAAAGGTTCTTGAGTGGTGGCGTTGTACCGCTTGTAGGAAGAATCATTTTGCCACTTGGAAAATATAAGTCACGGGTATGACGACACGCGTGACTTATATTTTGCAGTATCTCCAACACGAAATCGACGCTAAACTGCGTAGGGGTTTTTGTGGCCGCCTTGCCATTGCCACTATGTCGATAGTTGAAAGAAAAACAAAGAAATCCTTAGCACTACTACGGTTCAACTGCATTACTAACTATAGAAGGCTGATTCTGCTACCTTCATGATACGTTAAATAATACCAGTAATAAACAGGTCATTCTAGATTAGAGGTGATAGGCAAACTTTAAGCAGGTTTAAAAACGAAAGTCTGAAGACGTATGATGCCTTCTACCATGTTGAAAGAGAAACAGACAGTATATGTACTGCCCTGGGATCTTTCCAAAGCAGTTCGGATACAGTTCGGATAATATACATATTTCTCTTGTCAGTTGACAGTTAGAGTAGTAGTATATCGCTGCCCTGGGCTCCCATCTACTTTATCCGGCCTTTGCCGTTCTGTTATATCTTTCCCAAATAAATAGATATAAATTACAAAATGCGATACAGAAACTGGCTATTACTTAAAATCTACTCTGTAATACAAACAAGTATTTACTACAAATTAACTTATAGACTTACTTTAATATTAGTTTCTTTGGACACCATGTTGTCAGAGTCAAATTTACTTCACAATGTTCACACCACCATTGACCATCATACCTGGAAAGAAAATATTATTTAATTAATTATAAACACACTATTATTTCTTACTTATTTACTTCGAGACCCCAACGACCAATTTATCGATAAACATAATCGATGTATAGTTACTCAAGTATACATTTTGCTCATTATAAGTTTAGATCATTTATACAATACATATAGGTACATTTAGATATATACATAGGTATAAAAGACAACTCTCGAGTTTCACAACAAAATAATTGTACATATTTATGTATTTATTAAAAACGTTCGACACTTGTTCAAATGTAGCCGGTATTTTCTCCAAGTTAACCTTTGTAAAATTCAGAGATAGTCAAAATTAGCGTTGTTAACATAGCGATTTTCCACAACATCTACAAATCAAATATGAAAAACACCTTACGGATTTTCAAATATTTCCAAGTTGTAGCAACCAACCAAGTGTGTTTTGAGCCTTTTATTATATTAAACAAATTTATTTTCTAGTTTAATTATAATACTATACAAGTCTAAGCTTATTTACAATTAGGCATATTTGGAATTCGTTTAATCCCAATTAATTTTAATTTTAGGCCACTATAAAAATATTTAATTTATAAATATTAACCTGGCACAACTAGTACATACAAAAATATTCACCATGGACAAAAAGTTTGAAAGAAGGGTCTAAGCAACACTATCACAGGAATTTCACTTACAATAAAAAATACAAGCGCACCTTATAAATACGTATCGTGATTAAGTTTAAAATGAACAATAATTTTAAATGCTGAGTAGGGCCATTAAAACGTTATCGCTAACACAATACGATGTTGGTTAGTACAATTATTAACATGTATAAACACTTACTACTTAAGGAAATCGGTGGCGCGACGGTAATGAATACGACTAAAGTGCATGAGGATTCGAATAACGGGTCGGACCAACAAAAATTTATTGGGTTTCTGATTAAATGGCACTAGAAAGTTGACTCGGCAAGAATATTAAGCTGTCGGTTGCCTCTAGCCTTGTCGGATTGCCGTCCCATCGGACTTAGAATGAGGGGGATTAGTTTGCGCATATATGTATTTGCGACTATAATAATAATATAATCATAATATCTCCAGCTGAGATTTTCTGTCTTAAGCGCAAATCGATCTGAAGGATCTTACTTTTTATTTCAGGTAATTATTACTGAGTTATTGCAGTGATCGAAGTGGCCATGTCGCTTTTAACAATGTGCCAAATATGTTCAAGTCTGCCGGGTTTGCCCATGGCATAAGTTTGCGAGCGGTCGTGAGGCCCCAAGCCAAATTGAGTAATTTATATTTTATTTTATTTTGAATCGTGTATAACTTATACACGATATACTAATACTAATATTAAAAATATGCCTCAGCTGTTTATCAGTGCGAATACAATAAACACACATGGTGACTTTGATTCATAAATAACCACAAAATACACATTACTATAGAATGGATGATACAGAAACTTGTTATCATATTAATGTCATGTCTGTTGATATAACAATCACTCACACATGCATAATTGTGTAGCTATATACAAACACATACAGACTTTCTAAATCATTTCACACCTGCTCAAACTCTCGAGACGTTACTATTATTACCGCATCTTTTATTATTACAATACTGGTTTATTGATAAAATAGTGATAAAACAACAATAATTATGTTAATATTATACACAGGTAATAATGGTATCAAAATATGTATTCAAAAATAGATAATTACAAGAAAGATTCGGTCTATTGTAACAAAATGTACGAAATCATTCTGTTACCGATATTGTTCTGAGGTAAAATTATAAAAATATCCGGCCATTAGAAGGTTTACGCGAAAGCGGTCTTAAATCAAAAAACCCTTTATAGGGACTAACAATTTTTGCTTGAAGTAATTTCGCGTGGCATATTTGAGATACAAATGTATGTCGCAACACTCACAACGCGCTGAACGTTTTCGCTTGGTCCGTATATTTCGTGGCCCTTAGGATAGAAGTTAGAAGGTTTAAATCCAAAGTGGGATGCGAAACCTACGAGAAATTGATGTAACAGGTGTAAGGGTACTGTTTTAATATGGAATCTAATAATGGTAAATAACTATAAATTTAAATATTATATCCTAACTAATAATAATAATATTATAAATGCGAAAGTGAGTTTGTTTGTTACGCTTTTACGCCTTAACTACTCGACTGATTAAATTATGAAATTATGCATTTGGTATGCATTCGCAAACATGTTGTCAGGGGAGCAGGAAAGGACATAGAATACTTTTCATCCAGATAAAAGTGCTGTGGCTAACATAACCTTTTTTTTTTTTTTTTTTTTGAGGGGGGAAATGCGCCTTATGCATACCGCCCCACTTGGGGTTGTGGGACGGTTATGTCGGGCTCACCGGCCTACAACACGGCCGGCATACCGACTAAAACCCCCCTGTGCACCGTCAATTCGCCATGACGGGTGGGCCGTTGGAACCTGATACAACATCAGCGGCCCACCCAGCGACTGCCCGCGCCTCGCGGGCACCAACACTGGCGGCGGCGTCTGGGTGCACCAGAGACGCCGCCTCTACGCGGAAGAGTGCGGGTGGGAGAATAAAAACCCCAATCTCCCACCCTCCGCTTTGTTAGGGGGGCATCAGGCGCGCATCGGCGCGCCGTCGCCGCCCAGTTCGCCGGCGACGGATCGGGTCAGCGAGGAGACTTTCCTCCCTGGCCCGCTCCGCCGCCTCCTTCTGCGAGATGATATCCTCGCAGAAGGATGCGACCGCACACCAGTTTCTGTCGCTATCGGCCATGGAGCGGATTATGGCCGATAGCGAGAGGTGGCTAACATAACCTAACCTAACCTTCATTTAGGCAAGCGAAGCCGCGAGCAGAGTCTAGTTGTTACGTTAGTTAGTTAGTTTGCTATTTTTGCTGCTGAACACGTGGCATAAATTTGTGTTGATATTTATGGCTGCTTGTGTATTCTGGATTCGAATTCAGACTAGAATAGATGTTATTGCGTATTTCTGTCAAACTATTTCCAGTTGTAGAACCGCGTCTAGCAAAGGTCTTGTCTGCCCAGACGACTGCAATAGGTGACCTGAACTAAAAAAATAGTTGGCGAAATGTGGGTAATATATCAGTTTCTTTGTCTTGAGGGTATAAATGTATGTATGCATTTGTTATAAAAATTACTAGGTACTAACATCCAGCTAGCATAGCGGCATACGTTTGTACTAGCATACAGCTGAACAAATTGTATTATTGTTTTTAAAACAATAATACAATGAAAACTGTCATTGCTTTAATACATTTTAATATTCAAATTCTTACTCGATATTTTAAATGCGTTTTTTTGTCCTATCGACGTAAGTTATATCGATCTATATTAATAACAAGCTGTTGCGGTTTTACACAGGCTTATAATTACTACGCTCTCGTGGCTCATCATGTTATGAAGCCAAGAATTGGGTTACCAAATGCAAAATACCTACAGCTGGTATCAGAAATTAGTGCGTTCAAACAAACAAACTCTTCAATTTTTTTATTAGTATAGATTACGTCTGTAAAAGCTGTAGCAATAGAGCGATTTATAACTTTAATAAAATCTAAAAAGAACATGCTGAAGCGCTTTACAGCGTTGCCTAATCAAATTGACAATATAATACTTGATTAAATGGAGTAGTGAATTATTGTTATATTAACCCGCAAAAGTAATAAAGGTATGTTATTTCACACACTTAATTTTATAATGTAAACTAGCTTCTTCCCGCGGCTTCCCTCGCATAAAAGTAGGCTTGAATAAAATATAGCCTATGTTACTCGGTGATAATATAGCTTTCTAACCATGAAATAATAAAAAAAAATCGGTTGAGTAGTTTTGTGTTAAATCCTTACAAATAAACAAACAACAAACGGAACAGAACAAATAAAAGAAAGGTGTGGTCATATTTTAAGGCAGTGATATATATCTGATAAATAACTTATTCCCTCATCTCGGAACAAAAAAAATTTAAATATAAAACGCTTTGTATCACTATCCAAATATCGATGGTCATTGAATCATAGAGATCCTCCGAGTCGTCGAAAGTATCAACTAGAATATGTTATATAATTAAGTCGATAAAAAGAAAATGCTGTATCTAAGTGAAAATAACGTATTTGGATTTGGTTGTCGCGGTTTTCCATTGTACTGCGGCTATATTATGTTATGCTTAAATATGACCACACCTTTCTGTTACACGCTGTATAATATTAGTATAGATATATATTTAATAAAGATTTGTATCTGATCTTGTAGCATCACCACAAAGTCTTTGTCTCGCATAAGTCTGTACAAACAATGGACACACAGTGCATCCAAACTCAGTACAGCTATTCCTGAATCATACAAAGTTTTCATGTTGTGTCGTCGAACTTACACTTACTAAGCACGGTGGCAAGGCGATCACTTTAACAACTGCGCCATTTATATTTTTCTTAAATAAGTCTACTATCGCACTAGATATAATTCCTGTGTCGTGGGGGACTTTACAAACATTCAAACAATGGACACAAAGAACACCCAGAATCGGAACAACCATTTGTGGATCACACAAATTTTTGTCCCGTGTGGGATTCGAACCCACAACACTCGGCGAATGGCAGTAGCGAGGCGACCTCTTAAACCACTGCGCCAT
Organism: Catocala fraxini; assembly: GCA_930367265.1. Classification (NCBI taxonomy): domain Eukaryota; kingdom Metazoa; phylum Arthropoda; class Insecta; order Lepidoptera; family Erebidae; genus Catocala; species Catocala fraxini. The sequence continues at coordinate 9,496,180 of OV884037.1, forward strand.
CCGTGCAGTCGACAGTGCTATTTGTTCAGTCAATTACATTTACTTTGTTAAATGTTTAAGAATCATTGTTCTATGTATTATCTAAGTATTATACTAATGTTTATTACGATCACCTCGCTATTGGCACTGTATGTATGTATCTTATGTGGGGGCCAGTCAGTGCAGACCGGCGACACTTCGACCCAGTGGGATCTTTTGTGTCGACACTCTCCCAATAACGACTGCCATAGATGTTCATGGCAGCCGGGACCGACGGCTTAACGTGCTCTCCGAGGCACGGAGCAGGCGATAATTGTCAATCAATACGCACATAATTTCGAAAGGTCATATAACTTCCAAAAGTCAGAGGTGCGCGACGTGGTTCGAACCCGAGATCCTCTGCATTGCAGTCTGTTAGTCTCCCCAATGAGCTTGAGTTATTGCCACTGTAAGTGACTGAGAGTTGTTAATTCGAATCCCACATGGGACAAAAAATTGTGTGATCCATACATACTTGTCGCGTGTCTGGGTGTTCTAGGAATAAATCCAGTGTGGTCTTTCGCCTTGTAGTTTTGTAGGAATTATATCCTAACTTCCTAACTATGTGAATGTGAGTTTGTTTGTTACGCTTTCACGCCCTAACTACTCGACCGATCATCATGAAATTTTGCATAGGTACACGTTATCAGGGTACAGAAAAGGATAAAGAGTACCTTTTATCCAGCAAAAATATTATTCCTGAGGCATAGACTTATACCTAACGCGAGCGAAATGGCCTGCAAATTATAAATTCAAATAAATCTTTCGGTATATACGCATTTCAAATTAAGACAAAGAAACAGTTACAGTACAGACAGTTATTACGTAAACATATTAAATTACACAACACTAGCTTTTGCCCTCGGCTTCACTCGCTTAAAGTAGATTGGGTAAGGTTATCCCCTTCAAGTAGGGTTAAGTGACCAAAGTGAAGGTCTTTTCGTGAGTGGCCTGCCGTTTCATACGGCGGGCGGAAACCTTGGCGGGGTCGCGATTGCATGTGAAATGAATTCGCGCGACCCCCCTGACTCTGGTTACGTGGAGGAATACCGTGGTAGGTTTAGTCGGTATTATCGGGGTATCTTTCCGCCGGTCAGCCCTACATAACCTCTCCGTCGCCCCGTGGAGAGGTATGCGTCAAAGCATTACCCCAAGTAAAACAAAAAAATACATGTGTATATTAAAAAAAAAATGTAGCTTATGTACTCGGTGATAAAATAGCTTTCTAAAGGTGAAAGAATTATTAACATCGGTTGGGTAGTTTTTGAGTGAAATCCTTATAAACAAACAATCAAATTTTTTCTTCATGTTATTAGTATAGACTATTCATCTTCTTCGGGCACTGAACTTCACGTATTGAGAGTAACAAACCTGAAATCGGTTGTATAGATTGTATACAACAAAGAGTTCGGTACAATCGTTATCGTGAGTCACTGAGTCACCGGCCACCGGTAAACCACTTCCACACATTGTAAGTGTTTCATTCACAACAAGACTAAAAGTGCACTTATGAATGACAGCGTATCGTACGCTGTCATTAAACGTCAACGATTTTAAATTGGCTATGTGACTAGACTTCAATTTGTATTGGCACACTATTTTATATTGATATTAAGTACCATAGATGTGTCAGCTCTTAACGCTAATCCTTACTAATATTATAAATTCGAGTAACTCTGTCTGTCTGTCTGTTACCTTTTCACAGCTAAACCACTCAACCGATTTAGATGAAATTTGGTACAGATATAGTTTAAAACCTGGGAAAGGACATAGGCTACTTTTTGTTGATGTAGGTACCACGCAGGAGGAGCCGCGCGCAAAAGCTAGTAAATATTATAAATAAGAATGTGAGTTTGTTTGTTTGTTTGTTACGCTTTCACGCTCTAACTACTCGACCGATCATCATGAAAATTTATGAATACAGTTTTTTACAATGCGTTTTTATTTATAAAAGGCAACTCCCGCACTAGGAATAATTACTGTATCCCGGGGGACTTTACAAACATTCAAACAACAGACACAAAGAACATTCAGACTTGGAACAACTATTTGTGGGTCACACAAATTTTTGTCCCGTGTGGGATTCGAACCTACAACACTCAGCGCAGTGGCGACCACTTAAACCACTACGCCATTCTTGCAGTCATGCATTGCAATGCATTTATTAGACATACTAAGGATTTTAACACGACATCTTATTAAGCCTTCAGTAAGATATTTTTTATGAATAAGACCGTAAGTTTACAACCAAATGATATCAACCACACAGTGTAAAAAAAAAATAGTTTAAAAATACATACAATACATTTAAATTATTAAATTATTTTCTACGTTTTAAAGCGTGGTTTTTAGTTTTTCTAAAGTATTTATTATTTTTTTATACTTTTTTTTATATTTTAAATTATTAATAATTTAAATTATTGTATTGCCATCGGTCCTCGATAAGTATGCAAAGTTTCAAATCAATCCGTCGGTTTGAAAGGTGTGAAAATCACGTTCAAACACTCCGTTACATAGATTCATAGATACCTACATACATACATACCAAGTTAATAAAAGCGTGTTAATAAGTCTTTGTCATAGCACGATCAACAAAGACCTTGACAGCCTTGACTAGTAGATTTGAATTATGGAGATGTTCATTAAGTTGGCACTAGTTCTTAAAACATACTATTCTATACCATGTAACAAATGTTGTCGTAATATATTAATTATGATTAAACCAACAGTAACTTATTTCAAAGTATTTATTATTGCATATCGTTTTTAATTCAATGGATCGGAATTAAACAAACGGCGCAAATGTATTTTGTACATTCAAAAGGAATTGATTATTCAATTTAGGGCTATGAATTTATAATAAGGGAGTCACTGGCAAGCTTATTGGCCATCATTTATATAGATAGATACTATTTAGTTCAACATATTTAAAAGTATGCCTACAGAATAATTGTAAAATCTAAATGTATAAAACAATACTTTAGAGCAATAATGACAATCTTCAATCAGCCAAAATCCAAAATCAAAGGCATAAATTTCCAGATGTTGTTTTAATAAATGATTGCTTACATTTCATGTTCCATTTTTCCATTGTTCCATCTACTTGGATCTGTGCAGCGATGAAGAGCATTATAATCAGACAAAATCAAAAACAAAAGCATAAATCTTCAGATTTTGATTTAGTAAAATGTTCTTTAGATTTCAAACCGCAATCTAAGTTTTCGCAGTTTAGTAAAATTTTCCATCAACATGTTTACATTTAATCAACAGTTTTATATTTAACATAGAGGTAGTGTAAAACAAATCGCATGCTTAATAAAACAGTGACTTAACTCGAAATTTGAAAGTAAGCCAATTTGAACTCTAATTGTATATGTTAAATTCTAATATTATATTTGTGTTAAATCTTTTCAATAGAGTTCAAATTTGTTTAATCAAAAATACTGAGATAAGTCTCTGTTTTATTAAGGATGCGAAATGTACCACTGCAGCGCAGCACAACTCACACGTGCACGATAGACACTGAGCATCCTAGGCAACCTAGGTAATAAGTATGCACGTACCTGACCTGCAACTTAGTTTTAAAAAGATCAAATGCATATGTACATACGCAATAAGGAATACTAATATACTGAAACAACGGCAGAAGAACCTATGATTCTGTAATTTCACAGATTTAATCATTACACTGGGGAACAAAAAGATACATATTTTCTGCAGCATTAATTTTGATACTGGTTTTAATAAACACCTTCATCAGTCATACCCGAAATATATGTATTTACTTTGTATCGATTGACTCTGGTTCTTGAGATATTCGACAAAAACAACGGTTCCATCAGGACATTAGGACAATAAAAAAGATACCAAGGCCGATGGGACAGCCATATTGACTTCATCTTACCATGCCGCAAAATGACTGTTCTCCAGTGTGATCTGATAACCAAAAATTGGATGATACAATGCCTCAAATGTATATGTTTACTAATATTATATATATTATATGAGTGATATGAATTCGTGTGTTTTATTTGTTACGCTTTGACGCCTTAACCACTCAACTGATCATTATGAAATTTTGCATACATGTTGTCAGAAGTACCTATAGAAAAGGTCATAAGGTACCTTTTATCTAGAAAAAGAAGTACTGTTACTAACCTAACCTTCATTTGTCGGCCTCGATGGCGTAGTGGTTAGTGTAACCGACTGCCACGCCTGAGGTCGCGGGTTCGATTCCCGCACAAGTCAAACGTTTGTGTACATGAACATGGATGTTTGTCTTGGTCTGGGTGTTTCTATGTATAATATGTATGTATTTACAAAAAAAAAAGTATATATGTATGTTTATCCATTGTCTAGTATCCATAGTACAACCTCTGCTTAGTTTGAGCCAGATGGTGTTGTGTGTATGTGATAGAATATTTACGCGAGCGAAACTGCAGGCAACATCTAATTATCTATAAAAAAGAATTGATGGAGTAGAACCTCTAAAAAATACAATAATGTGTGGTTCGCGATCATTCAGCTACAGATAGTAAGATTTCTTTATTACATGCTTTTACCACTAGGTGATCTATTGAAAAAAGTAAACAGACAAGTCCAATGCTTATAAATAAGAAGTAAAACTATATTATTAATTATTATTATTATTAAGAATTGAATTATACAAACATGTGTTTTACGACCTAAAAAAATGTTCCGTAGAGGTATTGGTGGACTGTTGCAAGAACTAGGTACAAGTTACGTAATACATTTGAAAATATCATAAATATACATCGTATAAGTTATAGTGTTTCAATTGTTAAATCGTATAACATTATTCCGTTAAAAGGCGATTCTATCAAAGTCAAACCAAATCAAAATAGCCTGGCCATAGGTAGAAAATTTATAATGATTACCTTTTATTCTTCTATAATGAATGTTAAATAGACTGAACGTCGAAATATTACCGTGGAATCTTTAAGATTGCTTTGCACCTCACTCTTCAGCCCTTATGCTTGAGGTTGGAGATAGGTGCAGGAGATACAGCGTTTTAAATTGCCTACTATAGAGTACCCACATGGTGTGGAAAAATCTATTGAACCCAATTAATTCTTAAAAGGAAACCTTTCCTATAATTTATAAATTATTATATTTTAAATTTCCTATTAAAAATAACACTGTGGTATGTTTAGATAAATTGCAGTCATTATATGTCAAAATGCTTAAAAACTTTTAAAACGACTGATTTGTTTATAATATTCTAAAAAAAAAGAGGCATTTCTTAGATAAACTAGTACGAACATTTATAAGACGTAAATACGTAAAAATAATTTAAAGAACCATGGAAATCTTATATTAGACTAATTATTACCAATAACTAGTGCGTATCATAAATTTCTATCGGAGTTTCATGGGAGCTATCAATTACAGGCAAGTAATGAAGTTAACTGTTACTGTGACATTCACACAATGTCGCGGATTTGATCGTAAAATAAAATAATGTTATGTTCATAAATATGAAGACAAACTGCTGCAAGTCTGTTTATTTGGCCTTTACAAACATTCGAACAACGGACACAAAAACACCCAAACTCGGAATAACTATTTGTGGATCACACAAATTTTATCCCTATTGGAGGTCGAACCCACGGCCCTCGGCACAGTGGCAGTAGCGCGGTAACCACTTACATCACTATGTCATCTGTTAAATCAATTCAAGTTAATTTATCACCCAGATTTATATCAACATGTATCTATTTAGACTTATCGTTGCCTGCTTTCTCCCTGCCCTTTTACTTAAAAGGCGAATTTAATATTTTTGTGTTAGTTTTAATCAACGAATGTTTCTGCTAATTTGATGTCCAATGTTAGATTTGATTTTAAATTATATGAAACTGTTTACAATTTTAACATAACTACAAAATCACCTAAGTTGCTTAGATCTTGTTTGTAAAATGAGTAAATTGTTTAATTTATTTTAATATCAGAAATTAGTTGAAATGAAAAATATTTGCTGAAAAAATTACTTGCTATTTTAGTAAGCGAACATAATGGATATTATAATTATTGTCACATTTCGTCCGCAGTTTTATAATTCTGTAGTTTAGACTACAGCCTTCAGAACAGAAGTTTTGGAAGTACTAAGTTACGATTGATGTTACGAATCTCCGACTTCATTGATCCAGATGAAACAACTGATATTACTTAACACACCATGAGAACACTTACACAACAACACGTAGCTAACAAAGCTCCAAACTATGTTACGTACAACAATTACACAACACTGAATGAATGTAACTGAAAGCCGGCAACCATTTCTTTACGTTTATATAGCACAATCTGGACATAATTACGTATACATATACCTACTTAATTACACAAGATTTATTGTTCATCATATCCATTTGGCAGCGCTCGATTGAATTACCTGTTAGTCACAAAAAGGAAATGTATCTGCTTCATACATTTGCATAGTCTAGTTTTCCGTAGAGCTGCACGGACGTTTGCTCACTATCTTCAATGCCATGGTCAATACTCACGCTTCTACGCGCAAAGAAACGTTGCAGAGGGCAAACTAATATCTGCATATATGAACAAGATTTAAATAGTTACCATGGTTAGGTCATATGCGAGTACCACATGGGCCCAAGGTGCAACCTTGGGGTAATACCTGACACATCCACTGCAGGAAATAAGAAATTTAAAATATGACATGATTTTGCTTTGTGTCACGGTACTCTTTAAACAACCAGCCAGAATATAACGTATTTTCTTTAGAAAGTGCAGATGATACGATGAAAATTGTCTACTATGAAGGTAAATTAAGATTTCTATGTCCTATTCTCGACGAAGCTTATAAAGAGACCACATTTGCCACATGACCCTAAAATCAGCACTTTAGATTGTTTCAAATATCTATTTGAAACAATCTAAAGTGCTGACTATAATATGTACTAATACATGTCAATAATAATGTATATATGACCTCAAACAAGCTAACACGGTAACCTAAAACTAAGGACAACATTGTGTGCAAAGTAATAATAGTTTGCAAAGCGCATACACGGGGCCAAACTGGAGATTAATAACAAGGAGGTCAAAATCTATACACAGGTATTTGGTTTCTCATAAAATACTTAGACAGCAATAGTTTACGATCATCGGAATTATAGGCAATGTAATAATTTTATATGACAAAAGATATACCACCGTAAAATACTTACTGGTGACTTTTTTCTAACTGGATCTACTATCAGTTGTATGACTTAAATGAAACCCTATATCAAATTAAATTATTGAAACCAGCTTAAACTTTCTTCAAAAAGCAAAAGTAAACGCAGAATATATTATATCTATTGATGATATTTAACATAATACATAGAATAGATTTCTATTTCCTACTTATGGAATAGGCATGAAAATCATGAAATACGACTCCCATATCTTTTTTACATATTTTAACACATTGTTTATGGAAGCTCTTCAATTTAAGGAACATTTAACATGACCTTTTTTATTCTACATCTTTATTTGGTCGTCTCCACACCCATAAGTCCTGCCCTTTTCGAGGGTATCATTTACATTTGCCTTATGTGCTCACTTGTTTTAGAAAAAAAAGTAAAAAGAAGTAAAAGAGCAGCGATAGCTCAGTGGGGAGACCAATAGACTGCAATGCAGAGGGTCTCGGGTTCGAACCCACGTCGCGCACCTCTGAATTTCGGAAGTTATATGACTTTTCGAAATTATGTGCCTATTGATTGACAATTATCGCCTGCTCCGTGCCTCGGAGAGCACGTTAAGCCGTTGGTCCCGGCTGCCATAAACATCTATGGCAGTCGTTATTGGGAAAGTCAGTATCCTCTAATATCCTGACACTGGTCTAGCGTTAGGGTATCGTTAGCCTTTGGGTTGTGGAGGTCAGGTGGCAGCCGCTCCGTGTAAAAACTGATATCCAGTCAAATCCGGTTAGACCAGAAAAGTCGACCCCAAGTGACTTGGGAATAATAAAGGCTAAGAGAGAAGAAGACTCACTTGTTTTGGACGTCTAGTTATATAAATAATATGAAATCCACGAGTCCAAATCATGCTTTTATTACATCTTTCTCTATTTTTGTTACTATGTCTTCTCTCATGCTACTACACTCTATAGTTTCATTTTCCTCACTCTATCTTCAAAATTAACACGTGGTCGTAACACAGAAAATTTTTGGATATGAATCATATCTCTGATGGCACAGACAGGATCATTTTCTCATTTTTTATTATTTATTTGAATTGCGTGTTAATTTAATAATTCTTTGACACAATTTGTGCTATCTTCCCTTTGTTTGACTTGTAAAATTGTGCATTCATGTTGGGCAGAAAGAATGCTTTTCTTTTTTACTTGTAATTACATACCTACGATTATGAATGATGTGTAAAATCATTAAATATAGAGCTAAATAACTTTGCAAAAGTGGTAATCCACAAGGAAATGAAATGACGTTGTTTTACCGCCATTAACATAACCCACAATTTGTAATAATGTTTCGACACGATAATGATGCGTGGCATTATTGAAATATGTAAAACTAAGCTGTTAATGCGATGCAGTATTTAAATCTCTACTAACAATAATTGGCATTTGTGTATTGGCTATGTATTTATAATCATCGTACGGTTCCAAGACCTCGATGTGTTTGTTTCGTTAATGTCGAGAATGATGATCATGGGCGTCTGATACTATGAGCATAAACAATCAGAGTATTGTTTAACCTCAACCTGTATTGGATTTATTTGCTGCATTGATATTCTATGTGACATAGAAGCACAACTCGTCGTAGTTTAGGACGCTTGCAATAACAGCAGATGCGCCACCAACCCTTTAAAGAAATGGCTGTGTTGTCAGTTATAATACAGACACACACACACACATACACACATGTTTAAAACACACCGTTACTCCTTAAATTTCAAACTGTAACGTATTTCCTAATTCCAAACATAGCAAGTTATTTCATTGTTCAATCCACTACGACTACAATTGCAGGTTTTCCATAAAATACATTCATACACGTAGGTACATATAACCACAAACATTAATATCTACAACGCGTCTATGTCAACTGGTAGACAAAAATGGCAAGTTGCACATTTACCCAGTCGATGAGTAATAGACACAAAACTTTAATCGATTTCAGGACTTAACTTGAGAACGCAGAAACATCTGCTTTTGTTCTTCTTCTCTTAGTTTCGAAGATGTGAAATTTAACATATTATTATAGCTTCTCAATATTCCAAAACCTATCTACTGTTTACGCGTGGAAAATCACACAACTTAGTGAATAGATTCTTGATGATGTTTTCCTTCACCATCGAAGTGTTCGAAGTACATACCTAACATGTAGTTGCTATTACAATTTAGGTATATACGAGTACGTAACGTGTGAAAACGTGAATCCTATGAATCAGCAATCGATTGGTTGTGCACTCATACTATAGTTTCAGACTTTGACAATTTGTATAATATTATAAATAATTACGACACAATCCTACGCATTCACTGTTTTTTAAAATTTAATAGTACAACCTTATCGACAAAAACATAAAGCACCACCTTTTAAGGAATATATTTTCACAGCCTCTAAAATATTGCAATCCTATAAACTTGTTTCTGCAGTGAGTTGCGTTCTTCGACAAAGACCATCTTTGTGCTAACGGCACATTCCCTTTGTTTCGTTTCTTACACTACCAAAACATCACACATTCATCATTCAACATCACATCCTTTTTTCTGGGTTGGCAGCGCTGGTGATGCTCCTAGCGTTACAAGTGGCCTTAGATACGGTAGCTTATGGCAAAATTAACTGTATGCACGTGTTTCCTCTAAAAGGACTGGTATTTCTGCCAAAAATCACACCAGAGTGGTCGCTTAATACTTAGTATATCCTCAAGCTGGTGTAGAGTGGCTGGAGTAGTATCTCTACCCTACAGAAGACCTTAGCCAAACAATCTTGTGTTGTGTTTCTTGTGAATACAGGACAGTACAACATCCACAAACACATGCACTGACATTTCACATGTCTCTAGTACATACACATAATAACATATATAATAAATAGTAGAATGAGATCCTGCTTTCACAGACAAACTGTTTAAAACAGTTTTGTTGACCGTTGTTATATTAAAGTAAGAATATTTTCTTGTCTATAATAATAAGTAAGCACAGAGACTCACATTTGGAAGCATAATAACCGCAGTGGACCATATAGTAGCTCGTGACTATAAGCCCGGTTACTATGTCAGCTAAGAACAGGCACATAAATTTTGACGTGTTCTTCATCGTTTTTTTTTTAACGATTACCGCCATAGGAATAAATCCTGTGATGGAGGGGACTTTAGACACGTTAAAATAACGGCAGCAACCATTTGTGAATCACACTAAGTTTTGTCCCGTATGGGATTTGAACCCACAACACACGACGCAGTGGCAGTGGCGAGGCGACCACTTAAACCACTACGCCATTCGTGCATTCAAAAATTAACTGTCCTTAGATAAAATGAATCGTTTATAGAATACAGGAACTAGGCCTTGGTTGTATTTACGAAGAACTTTGTGTCCACAAGTAAACCGGGTGTCAGTAGGCTAAAGTAGCTATAGTTACGCGTCGTGTGTGAATATGCGTGTAGAATTGGACGTAAAAACATCTGTCACGGTGTGCTTACCCTGAACAATAACAATGTGTCACGAGCTTGTTCTCATACATTAACAATATCATTATCGATTTGTTGAGAGTAAAATATTGTGGATACAATCCTTTGGAATGCCAAACAAATCATAACAGAGGCTTGAAACATAACTATTTATTTATATACATAGATACTTGTTCTAAAGATCCTTTGTAATTCCATCGTAATTATAGTATTATTTAAATCTTTACTAGCACTACATTTAGTAGGAAAACTGTTCTTTTCTCACACGTGTTGATAATGGTTTAAGCGATAATAAAAAAGAAAATATTTACATGATCTCGTCGAAACGTAATTTGAAGTGGCTATATTTTTATTCTATAGTGAATTACACATAAGTAGATCTCATGAAAATTCTAGCACGAACTGGATGCCTTAAATGCGGATTAAATTTAGACTACAGATAAGTAGAAGTAAAAAGAGAAGGCCTTTATCACTGATATAAACATTTTATTTATATTAATAACATTGTAAACAAAAAGAAACATAATAAATGTTCCTATTGGCACATTTTGCGTTGACCCACTTATGATAATCATTGTTTGTTTAAATAATTAAATATATAAGACATACATACATACATAGATTCACGCCTATTTCCCAGAGGGGTAGGCAGATCCTGACACACTTCTCTGGCTTCATTCACTTTCATCAGATTCCTCATACACGCCTGTCGGTTCAAGGTGCTCTTAACCTGGCCTTAATATAAAATGGCCTAAATATATAATAATGAATTTTATAACGGTTTTTGTGGGAAAAGTGTAAATTTAAAATGACAGTTTACTAATAGTATAAAATAAGTTTTTTTTTCAATAAGCTGCTACGATGTTTTTTATTTGTTTAATTACAATGAGTAACATCCGCAACAAGACAAGAAAATATCTCAAAAGCGATATTTTGTATCTATCCGTATGAAGTTATTTTTTTACTGATGCGTAGCTTTTCGCAGCATCTACACGTAGCGCGTAACCACTGTTTCGTAGACAAACGTAAAGTCTACGAATATTTGGGTATCTGCTGATGCCCTTGTATTACGCATTATTTATGGCTTAATATAAAAATTACTGTTTTACGGCTAAATAATCTTAGCGTAAAACTTTCAAATTTAGTAATATGATGTGGTTATTAAAATTAGACTTCGTAGAAATCTTATGAGGAACCTACAGCAAGTATGCCATTGTTTTATGTATAAGTATTGACAGTACGTTAACCTAATTGTGCTATGAATCATACATAACTAACTCGTTAATTCCTTTGTTGTATTGGTCTTGTGTTCGTAATAATCTAACTCACGTCACAGAAAGGTAAAGTATAAGGTTTTAAAGGTAATGTATGTATCTATCATAAATATTTGATTTTAATATTAGTTATATTGTATAATGTTAGTATTACCCTTAAGTATTAATCTTAATTTATATCCTAACTTGTCATGTCTTCATTTTCTTCCTTATTTATTTTACGCGACCATTTAAAGACACGTTTAAATATTCTTCCAGCATCATGTGTATTGATTTAGGTTTATCTCTTACCAGTTGTTCTTTTCAATCTAAACGTCAAACCATTGCAAAAAAAGGCCATTAAAAAAATGGGAAGAAGATTTATGATGTATTGTCAGGCCTTATTCACGGCCTTTAAATGACGTTAAAAAATATGATGACTTTTCTTCAGTACTTGAATTCATAACAATTTTACACGTCACAACTGTGTGGGATACATAGCTGTGAGGCGTAAAATTGCACATAAAGGGTAACAGGAAGCATTACATACTGTATAACTGTATGTTATTTACAATGCCCGTAAAACGGGGCTTACGCTTTGGCGTTTACAGGACATAATGATAACCACAGTTTCGCTACTAAAACTGAAAATTATCGATATAAAGAAGTAACATCTACATGTTTCTTAATTTACTAATAAATAAACTATTTTCTAGTAAACAAGTTCATAAAGCAACGTTAAACAATTAACTATTAATTTCTACATATATCGATCACCTAATTATCAATAATTTGTCAATATTTAATGAGGCTTTATATCACAAATGATTGCGGAAGATCAAAACAATTGAATAGTTACATAACCAAAAATAATACTATGTATAATCCGCACGACAACAAAGAATTGAATAGTCGCGTTTATCAAATGATATATGATAATATGGACGAGAGAAATTATTCACAGACTCGGTGGTACAGCGGTAATAATTTCGCTTGAGACGGGCAAACAAAAGGCTTTTTCATTGTCATTCAAACCATTATTAACACGTATGAGAAAAGAAGAACAGTTTTCCTACCAAATGTAGTGCCAGTAAAGATTTAAATAATACTATAATTACGATGAAATTACAAAGGATCTTTAGAACAAGTATCTATATAAATAAATAGTTTTGTTTTAAGCCTCGTATATGATTTGTTTGGCATTCCAAAGGATTGTATCCATAATATTTTACTCTCAACAAATCGATAATGATATTGTTATTGTTCAGGGTAAGCACACCGTGGCAGATGTTTTTACATTCAATTCGAAAGTTTGACTAAAGGCGTCGTGGTTTAGGTGTTCGTATCGCATACGACCATTTTCACCACTACACTAACAGTGACCATAATGTGTGATCCACAAATAGTTGTTTTGAGTCTTATTAACCTTTGTGTCCATTATTTAGACGTTTGTAAAGTACCTCGCGATGCAGGATACTGATTGCAGGAGATATGCATTAATAAAAAGAATAAGATGTTATTGGAATTTTGTGTCAAGAAATTTAAATCTGTAACTGTGCTCCACAGCCATAGGCTTGTTTTTTCAAACAAGAAACTAAAAAAATTGGCATAATATTTATGTAGCACCTCTGTTTTCCCCTTGAGTTCATTCGTTGCTATATAGTCGTGAAGATGCCCTGCGCAGAGGTGAGACACGTGTCGAACCATATTTTGTGTTTGAAGTGAAATACTGCAATTTAAAATATGTCCAGATCACATGGCTTTAATTAATGAAGTTCGGTATTGTTAATCTTTTCCTGGAGCCACATTTATGTGGGTGTGCATCATTGCCGTATTTAAGTTTATTTTTCAGCGGGACCTTGGTCCCTAAATAGCGATATCCTACTTAAGGCTCTCTAGAATTTCGAGTTAAGAAAGTTATGAAAATCCAAAATTGTCTGGTTCCTACCTCAGAATGTGCCTACATTCTGCTAATTTTTTCGTATTCCTGCCACCTCCCCTTTATATACGCCAAGGTGCAGAGTTATTTCCTTTCTGCCTTTTTTTTTATTACGAAGTATTGTCTCCAAATAAAGTCCAATTTGATTTAATTTAGATTGTTGTGACTTGAAAACAGCAGATACTATACAGGTAGTTCATTTCTCTGTTAACTCAGCTCATTAAAGTAAATACGCCTAATAATTATGGTTTCCTTTTTATGTAGAAGTATGAAAAAGCAGAGAGTGCATAGATTTTCTCTTATAAACAGACAACTAGGGAGATATGCCGGACAAACTAAGGAACATATATCAGTTTTAATATACCGTTGCCTACCGTTTCGTTGACATAGGCGATAGACTATATAAACATGTATTAGTATTGTTGTTTATAGAATTAATAATTTAATCATGAGCCACCAAAAAGAAAAAGATTTCGACGTAGGGGTTAAATAATTACCACGCCATGTGTAATTTTTGACAAATTCTTAACAATGTACTTTAAGACAACTACCTCACTATAAGTAATCCCGTGTAGCTTACTTTAAAAATATCAGAATAATGTAGCTACACCAAGCGCATTCAGATTCAAAACAACTACAACTTTGTGGAACGGACTTATTTGAGTCCACAACATCTCTCGATCCCACAAGACATGGCATACAGGCTTTAGCGAGGAGACGACACAGCGACATCCGTGCTGTCAAGAAATTTATATTAATTATATTTATACTAGAATTTGTCCGCGGCTTCACTTGCGTAAATGTAGGTTAGGTTAATAACAGTGCTTTCTGGATGAAAGGTACTCTAGGTCCTTTTATGCACCCCTGACAACGTGTATATAAATTTCATGATGATCGGTTGAGTAGTTAAGGCGTGAAAACGTAAGAAACAAAAAAATCAACATTTACATTTTACCCGCAGCTCGCGTTAATGTAGATTTATGTTAAGATAGATTTTTTAGTAGTCTATGTGTTATTCTGATGTATAAACAATAATATAGTTAAGTTCCATCAAAATTCGTTCAGTAGTTCTTGCGTAAAACAGTGACAAACGTCCATCCTTTCATCCTCACAAACTTTCATATTTATAATATTAGTAGGGTTATTTAGGGTATTAATTTGTGCTTGTGTCCACAATTTTGAAAATAATTTTATCGACTGATTAGAAATGTTTGCACAACATTGCATTGCTTTATGAAAGTAGTAAACAAAAATAATGCATAGAAGTAATTCCCAACGTTGAAAATGCTACTACAGAATTTTTACCAAGCAAATATCTAAACCGTATTTTACTATAGTAATGTAAAAATATATCGTTTAACAAAATAGGTATTGTGCTAACAAATTTTTAAAATTTTCTCTATTTGCTCCCCTTTTTGTTAGAATTGGTGCAGCTTTTAGAAAAGGACACTCCAGGGAGTCTACGATGTGCATGTTGTATGAGTGTTCTTTACGAATTATATCAAAGGATTTGAGTTTGTAACATCGACAGCTAGTAAGTCAACAGTTAAATAGAATAACTAATAACTATCTTGCGCCATTTACAGTAACGTCCAGCTTTGAGTAATATGGTTGAGTAAGTGGCAATGGTGTCAATAATAATAATAATAATATTCTAATATTCTATCACATACACACAACACCATCTAGCCCAAACTAAGCAGAGCTTGTACTATGGGTACTAAACAATGGATAAACATATATTTATACTTTTTTTTTTGTAAATACATACATATTATACATAGAAACACCCAGACCAAGACAAACATCCATGTTCATGCACACAAATGTTTGACTTGTGCGGGAATCGAACCCACGATCTCAGGCGTGGCAGTCGGTTACACTAACCACTACGCCATCGAGTCGTCCATAATCAAATCATTTATTGGCAAACAAAGTGTACATAAACTTAGTTTGTAAATGATTTTGTAATATAAAAATCTAAGACAATAGATTGCATGGATGGCGTAGTGGCTTACGTGGTCGCCTCACCACCACCAAGTGCTGTGGGCTCGAATCCCAGACGGAACAAAAAATTGTGTGATACATAAATGAATGTTCCGAGTGTGGGTGTTCTTTGTGTCCGTTGTTTGGATGCTTGCAAAGTCTCCCGCGATACAGGAACTACAATTAGAGCGGGAGTGTCTTTAAAAAAAATTGTAAGTAAATTAATATAACAATGTATAAACGCGCAAATGCATCATACTATTTTTATTACTCTCACTAAGTTACAGTGACAAATACTCGGTATTTACGATAACCCTTATCAATAACAGTTATAACGACAGTAAACTTACAACATTATTCTCCAATAGGCACAATCTTAAGTAAACATGACCTAACTATGAGACTTAACACAAAGTCTATGCTACACTTGCGTTTATATTTGCGTTCTGAGTCTGGATCAATAGCACAAATACGAACGAAAGTGCAGCCTAGGTACAACAGGAGATCGATCTCGGTTTTAGGTATGGCGAAATGTTTCCTACATAAAACTTACTTCTTCTCTCTTCGCCTTTATTATTCCCAAGTCACTTGGGGTCTGCTTTTTGCCCAGAGAGGGTACTGACTTTCCCGATAACGACTGCCATAGATGTTCATGGCAGCCGGGACCGACGGCTTAACGTGCTCTCCGAGGCGCGGAGCAAGCGATAATTGTCAATCAATACGCACATAATTTCGAAAAGTCAAATAACTTCCGAAAGTCCGAGGTGCGCGACGTGAGTTCGAACCCGAGACCCTCTGCATTGCAGTCTTATTACAAGGAAAAAATTTAAAATTTCTAAATTGTAGAAAATCGATAGAGCTCACTAGTTTTACACTATAAAATATATAACTTTTTTGTTTATAAGTAAGAAGCAAGCTTTAGAACTATTAAATCGATCCTAATATTTTCACTAACCCGGGCTATGAAGATTATGTTTTAATAACATTACCTACGAGCAAAGTCTTCGGCAGAAGCTATTGGAAAGACGCTTGCTTTGCAAACAACTCAAAACAGTTTCCACTGTCGAAACCACTTAGTAGTAGTAGTCTAGCTTAAAACTCTGCTTCACGCTATGAGACGCTACGAGTGATACTGTTAGTAGAGAAACAAAGTCTAAGTCAGTTCTATTAACATCGCATTGATGTCACTTCTACTGGGCTGGCATACCCGTGGTATTTCAAGCGTGTATACGACAGGCAAATGCTTAGCATCAGACGGGTCGTGTGCATGATTTTATCTTGTAAGAGGAACGATACTAAAATAGAGTCGTTTATTTTTTTATTTGTTAGTGTCTGTTATTCTGCCACTTAATTTATTTTGTAAGATTATCAAGTTTTTTTCTAAATACGAGTTCGAAAAAAGTAATCTGCGTTTAACACACATTTTCGTCCTACCTACGACATTATTATTATTATTATTATAAGATTAATATGATGAAGGCGACCCTGGAAGACGTCTTTAAGAGTGCGGTTTTCCAATGACGTCGATATTTCCCATATCTAGTTGCAGCTGTATTTCGTAATACACAAATATACCTAATAATATATTATTGTTGAATACTTGCCTACGCTAAAACAAGAAGATCAACGGCCATTAGTTGATCCTCTGTGAAAGCCACTGTTAACTTTAGACTTCTCTCTACTATGAGCTGGGCTCGATCGTGAATTTAAATAATTTTTCATTAGTTGTAGTAGAATTCTGCAACTGTGCCCTATTATGTGGTGGTGGTATCTATAACTGGTGCTATTTTAATAAATCGATTTTAAAGTTCAAAGCTTGAAATTAAATTTAACAATACAAGTATAGATGGCTCGATCTATACGACTTATACTTTACTAATAAACATTTAGTCATTCCATCAGTTACATAGTCTATCTTCCATTCATCCCGTAGTATGCAGTCACACATGACACAAGTGATGATGACATTACTTGACCTATGTATTTCCTTATATACGTCACTATAAATATACCCAGTACATGCGTATTGTAAAATTTACATGTTACTAAGCTGTGTCGTCACTGCTGTGGGTATTTATTTGAATCTAAAGATTACCAACTTAGGTATTAATTAGAACCTTAACAAAACGTAGTTTCAAGTACGTACATCAATACAAACAAAAATGAGTGTGTGAGTGAATGTAAAAAGCTGTTATTTTGACATTACAAACAGTCAAGATAACAGTTTTTTACTAAATGCATATGAAAGAATAAGTAGTAAATATTTTATCTGCCTGTCTGTTTGTTCCGGCTAATCTCTGAACAAAGACCAATTTTGACGGGACTTCTACTGGCTGATAGCTGATGATATAAGGGGTAACTAAGGCTAATTTCAGAAAATAAATTTTAGTTTTCTTTTTATTGAATAGATTAAAGAAAGGTTTTGGTGCCGTGAAATATAATTAAATCTTTTTGGTTAAATTCCACGTGGACAAAGTTCCGAGTAATAGCTAGTCATTTTATATTCAGGCAGAGCTATATTCCCACACGTCTTAAATCGTGTATAAAATAAGAGATTATTTACCAACCACGGCAGATCAGTTCTCGTAATAAATACTGTTGAAAATAGAGTGCCGATCTTGTCTTATAAATGTCAAATGCGAAATGAAATCAAAATTATGTTCGTTTTCACCAGCTATGATTATAGACTTCACATAACAGAATCCAAGCTTTTTGCTGTTTAACGGGCACAGTTGCAAAATCTGTGCTAATACTGAGAATTTTCAATCTCACGATCGATCACAACCCGATAGTGAGAGAGAAGTCTACAATTAGCAGTGGCTTTCACGGAGAATCAACCAATGGCTGTTGATCTTCTTCTTTCAGCGTAAACAAGTATTCAACAATGATATATTAATAGGTATATTAGTGTATTACGAAATACAGTTCCAACTAGATATGGGGAAAATCGACGTCATTGGAAACCCGCACTCTCGAAGACGTCTTTCTGAGTCGCCTACGTCATATTAATCTAATAATAATAGTAATAATTTTGTAGGTAGGAGGAAAATGTGTTTTATTGGCGCTAGACTTTAGGTATAAGTTGACTGTATAAGGAAATACGCAGTATTGACTGGAAAATAAGATAAATGTAAATAAGATTTTACTTGCGTATTCAGTTGTATGAGTCTAGCCTCAATGAAGCTTTATTGAATTTTTTCTTTTATTTATTTACAACTAGATTTTGCTCGTGTCTTCGCTCGCGTAAATTTAGGTTAGGTTAATATCAGTAATTTTCATGTAAATGTAGGTTATGTCAATATTCTATCTATTGGGAACAGTACTTTTTTCTGGATGAAAGGAACCTTCATTTTCTGTTCTCCTGGCAACATGTATGCGAAATTTCATGATGTTTGGTTAAGTCGTTAAGGCGTGAAAGCGTAACAAACAAACCCATATTCGCATTTATAATATTATTAGATTTTGCCCGCGGCTTCTCTCGCGTAAATGTAAGTTAGGTTAGGTTAGTAACAGTACTTATTCCTAGATGAAAGGTTCCTTACGTCCTATTCTCTACGCTTCTCAAGGTTTATGCATTTTTTATGATGATCGATCGTGTAATTAAGGCGTGAAAGCGTAACAAACAAACAAACTCACCTTCAAATTTATACTCACGATATTGATACAATTAATATGCAAAAATCCGATAGATAATGCTAGTGCTATAGATAAACGTATAAATATAAAAAATTGCGTTTCTTTCTCTTGGCATATGCTGGTATTGTAGTTAAGTATTTAGAATTTTGATCACAGAATTGTATTTACCTAATTTCATAGACCTCAACTAATGTGTATGTTACATTCATCAAATTGATTTTGTTGGTATAAAATGTAGCCTATGTCACTCGAGCTGTAATAACAAATCGATTGACACCTCGTGCATCAAAATTGGCTTAGTAGTTTAGGCGCTACGATGATACGTAGATACAAACATATATACAAAGACTGCTAAAATCACAACTAACAATCACTTTGTTTATAGCTTTGCTGTACTTGTTTAAAAAACAAATGATGTATTTGTTAGGTTTGAAATAAACGAAGATAATAAAGGTGTTTTTGGTTTACAATGGCACGTTGCCATACCTGCCATTTTGCTATCTGCTTTTTTGCTCGATGCTTTTTGCTTGATGCCATTGGGCTTTATAATTGGCACGGCTTCCACTTTTTTGATAAAAAGGTTAAACAGCGATAAATTGGCATCAAACGCATATCGCTTAATCAAATTATTTGAATTTGATTAAATGTTGCTAATTCAGTCAGCCTATCACAATTTGAATGTCCATTAATAATTTTTTGTGTTGCCTACCTTTCAAAAACCGATGGTAGATTTATATGACACTACAATTCATGTAGATCGTTTGTGTATATTATTGACTAGTTTGTTTTTTTCCTAACTGGTAGTTTAATCATTTGCGGTATGTTAAACATCCGTGGATAGCGTGTTTTTGTTTGGTATAAATGCGTTAGTTTTTTGCAGTAATATCCGCTTTTACTCACTGTATCACATTTCTGGGCAACGTTTACTTTTGTTTCGCTCCTTATTTATATGTATGTGATCCCAAATAATTGGTCCAAATCTAGTTGTTCTTTGTGTTTGTAAAAACATGAAAACTAGTGCGGGCGTGGTCTTTTTATAAATATTATTACGACATCAACAAGTCGTTAATATACCTTTTATGTGACAATATTGATAATGCAACAGCATATCTTACTTCTTTTTCATTGCAATTACGTAATATTTTACGTTAAAAACCCATTTTGGTAGGCAGGCGTGCACTAACATACGGGTAGAGGGACATGGATCCAACATGAAAAGGCCGATCGAGAGTTTGAATATAAAATGGGATGGGACACCTACAGAAGCATAGACTGTGTAAGCTGCGTGAATATTACTATATGTTATTTAATCAATCTGTTGAATAGGTATTTAAGGGACCAGTATAACGTTATCTACGGAAAAATTGCATCTGACATGTATACTCTAAGAGTACCAAATCGAATAAGCAGATGGTGAGTCGCCTCGCTACTCTTGCGAGGTGGGATTCACCTCTCTATGCTGTCGAAATGGGATTAGCCGACCAACTATATTAGCTAAAGTTATAAAATTTAAGTCTTCAGGATATGTTGGCTTGATTTTATTACGCTTACGTCCACAGACTGCATGGATGACATAGCAGCTTAATTGGTCGTCTCGCTATTGCTTCTGCGCCGAGTGATAAGATACACGTTATAAGGATTTGTGTGATCCTCCAATAGTTGTTCCGTACCTAGGTGTTCTTTGTGACCGTTGTTTGATATTCGTAAGGTTCCTGCGTCACTGTATTATAAGTAGGGAAGGATTTGTCTTCAACAAAATACAAAGTGCTAGATAGAAGTATATTACTCACTTATTTTGCCAGCAATACAATGCCAGGGCACACGTAAAAATTAAAAATGAAAAGACCACCCATTTGTAGATAATGTTACTATTGTAAATTCCATTACACATTCGACACATTCTCGGTACCTGCCAGCACACATACACTTACACCACGGAATTAAGGCAGTCAGTATATACATAAATGATAATGATTTTTTAATCTAATGCTGATATAATTTATTTTTATTTAAATTATATTTATTTAAATTGTGATTTAACTTTACTTTAATTTATATATAATAATCAGTAATGTTGTTTTCCTCTTTTTATGTTTTAATTATATAATTTTGGTCGTAAAACTAATTTTAATTTAATTATTGTTTATTAATAATCACAGAATATAAAAATTCTATCTTATACTGAAATAAGAGTAATAAATATCATATTGCAAAGTGAAACAAGTTTGTAAAATTGCATTATTTCTAGTTATGAACACTGAACCCCAAAATACAGGCACTCGCCTAGTTTGAGAGAGCAGTAACAATACGTTTTAGTAAAATACAGCAATAATGATACTGATTCAAAATTGTAAATTTAACATGTTTGTGGTTGTGTACCATGAAAAACCATGACAAATAAATTCGTTTACATTTTTATTAAGATACAGGATTTTCTTTTTAATCGATTTATCAATATCATTCTAATCGATACTTAAACACTACTTACAGCTGACTCGGGTTATCTCCGTGAATCCAAAAATGATAACGCACAATTTTGATAATGATGTGATCTGTTTGTTCCGATGTTTAAACAATAAATAAATATAATTTTTGGAAATGTCATTTTTTTTTAAATCCGGGATTGTGCACATAGGCCTAAAATATGTGTCATAATATGGTATAATATGTATAATCGGCTTTAACAAGTTTGGAGTCGGAGTGCGAGTCGTGTGTCGCGGGGTGATGGGTCGCATGCTCCCTATCGCTCGATGTTTACATAATCATATTTGTTTATAATTACGTTATTATATTATGTTAGATCAAGTGACACGTGCACTGTATTCCAACGTACTGTTGATTAATAGTTCAATGATTATAAACTATTGTATATAAACATATCTCGCATGCGACAAAGACTTGGTTACATACATAGCTCGCCCAAAGGATGGGCAGGAATAAAGAATCTTGACTGCTCGGATGGCGTACTGGCTTAAGCTTTCGCCTCGCTACTGCTACAGCGCTGAGTGTTGTGTGTTCGAATCCCACACAGGACAAAAATTTTAGTGATCCTCAAATGGTTGTGCCGACTCTGGATGTTCTTTGTATCCATTGTTTGAATGTTTGTGAAGTCCCTCGCGATACAGGAATTACTACAAAATTAGTCTCTCCAGCTTCCACCATAACACTTTGTTTACCGTAATTTCAATGTAGTTTATCCAAGCCTAAAAACCGCTGCCTGATCGTGGAGACAATCGGCCAGTGGTTTTTGGGCTCGATTTTGGTCAAGCTTTCACAAGGTTCGATTGAGTTCTGCAGTCATGATAGACTTTGACAATGTTAATACGCCGAATACAATGAGTTTGATCCTAAGTACAGAAATTTATGAAATTGTCGGACGTCTGTTACGACTCTATATACAGATATGTCTTTTAACTTTGCGGTATAGAATCTATGCACACCCTAACTAATATTATAAATGCGAATGTGATTTTGTTTGTTACGCTATCACGTCTTAACTACTTGACAGATTATCATGAATTCGCATGCACATTGTCAGAGTAACAGAAAAGGATACGTTTCATCGAGAAAAAGTACTGTTACTATTCTAACCTAGCCGACATTTACGCGAACGAAGCCGGCAAAATGTAGTAGACAAAAGAAATGTCTTCTAAAAAAAAACGAATACAAATAATATTCAAATATATTATTGCCCAACAAAATAATCACACAAAGTGACTAATCACTTCATATATATGTGTGTCAAGGAAAATATACACAAAAGCCTTTCTTTAATGGAAGTACGTCAATAGCATGACTCTATCTGACCACAAATCTTATGAATCAGGGCAGGTGCAAGGATTGATGCAAGGTAAAGGTTCAGGATGACGTCATCGTGGAGGAAGGAGGTATCAAACACTCTTAGACAAATAAAACTGTAGGCAGACCACATAGTATCTTCAAAGAAAATTGCATCACGATTATTGCATAATATGCAGCAGAAACTTAAGTTTCATATAACGAGCGCCCGATTCATCTAATGATAAACGCTTTCTACAAATTAAACCTCGACACGCCAGGGTATCACTCGCACGTTGAATACCTTCCAAAAAAGGAATTGTTGTACTGACAGCACTAGTAACGAATATCACTGACGGAATCAGATATATTTTGTTAAAAGATGAGCCCTAAGAACTAGTACGTAATTAACGATCTCGCATTAAGTAGGTACATGTGAGGATGAATAAATAGGCAACATAGACCAAACTAGAATCTCCTTTTAAGCCTGTTCGACGGGAATAGCAAGATATTCCCGCGACAACCGCACTTTTTCCTGTATCCAAATTTAAAATATTAAGTACTGACTTATCTTGCAACCAATTTTGATACTGTTCACACAAAAAGCCTTTTTGTTCCTACATATTTTACATTAAAAAGGTACCTTAACTAACTAGGCCTTTGAACGTCTCGTTTATCTCATGTAATTGCCGTTTCGATTTCTGAATCTTTATGTTTTTCTCTTAAGAAAATTTCTGTCCAGCACGGAGTCTGGAAATAGTCAGACCGACCGTAAGTTAATTGGCACTTAGAAGTATAGTAACCGTCCCAAACAAACATATCATAATAACACAGCATCTCTCTATCTACCTCAAGAACCAAACATATGTCAATGTTTGTATGATGTCATTATTGTTTTCCAATGTTATTTTGTTCGTGTATTAAAAGCACTATACCGGTACTAGTAAGGCACGATTTAAGATTCGTGATGCACCGAACCGATTTTCAAGATAAAATCAAGAGTCTGCTCTGGATACCTTTTATTTAAAATGTAAATGGTACCCATTTGCATATCTTAGTCATAAATTCATTATGTAATAAATGTTGAATGTAAATACTACGACGGAATTTGAAATGTTCATAGAAGATATTTAATAAATAATAATAATAATAATAATGTCCTCCAGACCGAATTTCGGCTACAGAGGCCAGTCTTAACAGAGACTGGCCATTTGCGCAGGAGATATTATAGTGCACAAGTGTGTGCGCAAACACAAATGCACTCTCTGTTCCTTAACTCTCATGATCCGATGGGACGGCAATCCGACACGACCGGAGAGAGATCAGGCGCAGGACCAACGGCTTTACGTGCTTTCCGAGGCACGGGGGTGTTTGACAACGCCAACTTCCTAACCCCGGGCTGCTATTGAGATTTCTTTACAGAAAAACCCAATAACGTTTTTTTGGCCCGACCCGGGATTCGAACCCGAAACCTCATGCACAGCAGTCGCATTCACTACCGCTGCGCCACGGAGGCAGTTAATAAATAATTATGTCATATAAATTTCTAAATTTAATAATAGCATTAGATTTAGATTTTTAAATGAATGAATGGCAGCAAAAATAACAGCTACAACCTAGTGGGAGAGCATTGGACTGCGATGCAGAGTTCTAACCCTCTGACTTTTTGGAGTCATGTGCATATTAAATAGTTAACTATCCCTCACCTTAGTAGTAAAGGGAATCACCATAGGACACTTGCAAATTTGAGAGTATCCCATAATGTTCAGTATATTTATACCTAGTACATTATAGAATGTTGGTGAGTTACCGACCTTTGTTATAGTTCCTGTAGCAAATTTATGCTTAGTGGTAACGACCACGAAGCCCAAATATAAAGTTAGAAATAGAACTGTTAAAGCTACGTAGATAACCAAATTTTGTTTAAAGCGATGTTTTATTTATTGCATGAAAGCAAACCAAATATCTACGTTAATACAATAATTACATTGCATTTGATTCAAAGCCCACATAATTCTTTAAGAACATATAATGATACTAGCTGTTATCCGCGACTTCGTCCGCGTGGACTTTAATTTATTACCCAATACCTACTTTTAATTTGTTATCTAATTTTAATATATAAAACTACAAGTAAAGAAATTAATAAGTCTAATAACATCTATATAGGTGTAGTTAGCTATATATTCAAAAAATACATATGGTATCCCGGACTTTTTTGTAGATATTGATACGTTCTATAATACTGTAGAACATTTTTTTGTTCTATCATCAATAGTTTCAGCAGCGCACGCGATGACAGATTTTTATGACAATTTTTTTCACACCTTGGGTTTTATTATTGCCTTTTTATTAAGGAGCCCTATTTTTTTTGATAATTTAATATAGCATATGTCACTCAATGAAGATGCAGCTTTCTAATAGTGAAAGAATTTTAGAAATCGGTCCATTAGTTTTTGTGTGAAAACATTACAAACATACATACAAAACACTTATGTTTCCACTTTATAATATTAGTTTAGAAGTTTAGATAGAGTACAAAACTTCCCAGACAGTTTTCAAAATGCGTGGTATGCTTGATGAAGACAAGCATTGGGAGTTAGGACTATAATAAAGGAATGAGTTAGTAACAGCCAAGTTGTCAAATATCTCATACTGGTATCCAAGAGATGGAAAACGCAACAGATGACGACGCCAACAAATAAGATGGAAGGATGACCTAAGACTCACAGCGGTACATCATTGGAGAGGGTTAGCATTGGACAGAACACAGTAGAAAATTTTGGAAGAGGCCTATGCCAAAAGGCACACTGAACTTCGACGAGACATTTTATAGCAAAAAGAACAGAACACAATGTTATGTATGTATATTCAGAGTTCAGAATGAAAGGCTAATCATTATCAAGTCGTTTTATGCATTTACTTGCAGTATTTCTTGATATGATCGTACTCTGTGTACTTTCAGATCAGATCATAACATAAGAGATAACAAAAACTATATGTGTTAGAATTATTTGAGAGCTCACAATTATAAAAATAGTATAGCTTTTTTTTTAATAGACTACTCCCGCTCTAGTAATAATTCCTGTATGGCGCAGGACTTTACAAAAATTCAAACAACGGACACAAGACATTCAGACTTGGAACAACCATTTGTGGCTCATAAAATTGTTTGTCCCGTCTGGGATTCGAACCTACAATACTTAGCGCAGTGGCAATGGCGAGGTGACCACTTAAACCACTACGCCATCCATACAATCAGATTAGGTCTAAAGATCCTGGAGGAGTTCGTTTCTGAAATGATATGAGTCGAAAGTTATTCGCTGTTAGCATATAATCAACCGAGAATATATTAAAGAAACAGAACACTACAATCATAGACTGGGACTGTACAGTTTTGCGAGGATTCGAATCTGACGCTTTTTGGACATAGTAATGAATGTTAACCAAAACATTGCTGAAAATTTAAACAATATATTTTACATATTCAATCAAGCATTAAAAAAAATATTCGATGTTTTAATATTTTGGTTGACGAAATCGCCAGCACAGCTTACATAAAAATGTCATTTAATAATATCGTCAAATTTCACGTGCTTATTATTATGATAAATGCCATGACAACAAAGTTTGCACACGTTACGTATTTCTTTGTCAGATCATTCAATCTCCACTAATTAAAAAAGGAAATTGAACATTTTGGCTTGGCATAGCCTAAGTTTTTTTAAGTAAGCAGTAGTAGTAAGCCTGCGTTTTGAAAATATGTGTTTTGTGGGTTACTACTTTAAGACTAATTTGAAGCAGCCAGACCAACTCGACGGAGGTATCAGCTCCAAAGCAGAAAAAAACAAATTAATATAAGGCCCTATTTTCAAAATAACTAGTATGCATTAATTGCTTACCTATTATACATTACACATACTGCATGAATAGTGGTTCAAATAGTGTACTCGCAGCTGCCACTACGCTGGGTATTATTGGTTCTAAAAGTTTTGTGTGATACTCAAACCGGTATTACGAATACGGGATTTTCTTTGTGTCCATTGTTTAAATATTTATAAAGTTTCCCGCGATACGACGTCGCGGGTGGATTGAGGCTTCTAGTGCTCAAAATAATATTTGCGTGACCCAGAAGAAATGGTTGATCGATCGATCAGAAGATAGTAAGAAGAATAGATAGTATCGCATGGGTATGAGCTAGCTCGCCTTGCAAGAATAGTAATCGTGGAGAACGACAAGAATTGTTCATAACTGAAGGTGGTTACGGGCAATGGATGGTACAGCGGCGCTCACTTTTATAACCTTGTGATATTTTTATTTAAAAAGGCAACACTATCTTTAATCCCTATGTTGCAGAAGACATTACAAACATTCAGAAGACGAATAATATTCTATAATATAATATTCTACCACATACACACAACACCATCTAGCCCAAACTAAAGCAGAGCTTGTACTATGGGTACTAGACAACTCCATAGTTCTAGGGCATCGTTTCTTTGAATGCCGGGGTTCTTTATGCATTGATGATAACTGCCGGTTTTTGTACGAATCTTAATGGTATGTCTGCTCCCAGAAGATGGAGAATTTTTGGCAGCTTTCCGCCTATAAAAAAAGTATTTTACAGCGGTAGTTTTATAGCTGCAATAGCACTTGGCCTTCGGAGCCCAAAGGTGCACGTGTTTTATCGCTTACATCATAAAAATACTCGTAACTTTCTCGTACATCATAAATGTACTACATAATACATTGCACCTGGTTAAGGGCCTTTACGTGCGTCAACGTATGCGTTTTATTTCATCAGGTAGTTACTAAGTTACTCATGTTCTTTGCATTGAACTTAAAAACGAACAAGTACTTGAACGATAAAGTATACTACAACGTACAGCACCAATAGCTTAGTTGGTGAGCCATTAGACTGCCACGCAGAGGGCTTGAGTTCGATCCAAAACCTCTGACTTTTTGAAATTATGTGTGTAATAAATAGTTAATACAATGTATTCCATGTAACAGACATAATAGAATATGTATTGGTTACGGTCATTTATGACCGGCATGCATTCAATGTGTTAAATATCGATTGTTTTACCGTTGAAGGAAAACATCGTAAAAAAACCTGCATGTCCGAGAGTAATTCTCCAAAATGATCTCGAAGATCTGTGTAGTTTACCAACTCGCACTGGGCCAGCGTAGGAGAGTATGACCTAACCCTTCTAAAAATGAGAACAGACTCGTGTCCAGCAGCAAGGCAGTTTATATACAGGCCTTATATAATCATTTTAATATTATTTGATAATAATTAACAATTTTTTATATACGCGAGGTGTTTTAAATCAGCAAGATTTGGGTTCATACGATTGACTTATAATCGATTAAATGTTGTTAATAAATTGAATGCATTTCATCACTTTTGTTGCTACATTTTGATGCAAGTCTTTTCAGGTTTTTATTACAATTCTATCGAAATTAGGCTAAGCGAATTAGGTATAAGAAAAATGGACTTTACTAAAACAAGAGGGTCGAGCCATGTTCTAAAATTTACCTTTTTATTTAGTTATACTGCTGATAAGGCTATCATGCAGGTACACCTAATGGTATGTGGCAAACTCAAAGGCGTCACTCGGACATTTCCCATCATAAGCTATGGTCGCCATAAGGCTCGCCGCGCTGTCCGAGAAGAAAAACATCACCCCTGTCCCCTCTGCTGACAGCACAATACTTTTTTTATGCTCTTTAAATAGCCTACTAATCAGAAGAAAACAAATAATATTTTTCTTAAAATACTTCTTGAAGAGCGAAATTATTTTATTCCTTACCTCTCTTAAAGTATCATACGGTAATTGTAAATTAAATCTACGTAAAATTATGCCTTGACAGTAGCACTATATCAACGATGACATTTAAACACGGAACTTGTATGCTCAAGTATTGTTCAATACGGAGAAAAATTACCCTGTTTTTAGCTGTTCGGTAGTGGCAAGGAGAGCATTTTATGAATTATAACGGCAGCCGTTGTGTTCGCATTTTAAATGTGTGTAACTGTAAATGTGACTGAAGAGGTCGACATAAAGAAAAACTTAGGTAGTTTATCTACATGTCGGCTTATTCTTTTACGGACACCTAAATTTCTAAGCAGTGCTCTTTAAATAAAACGTTTATAAGTGTCTACATGAAAATGTGATAGAAAATAAATATTTGCTACAGAGGCCAGTGGAAATATTCCATGGAGCGAAATAATATTTGAATTGAGTCACATTGACTTGAAAATTGTGGCTAATACTATAAAAATATGAGGTGTAATGTCGAACATAAGATTCACCGACAGGGCTATGATTTAAGGTATTCGACGTGGTTTGTCATTGTTTCGATAAATTATATATTATAAACCTATAGCAATCACTGCTAAAATATATATTTCTGGTGTTTTGTTGAAAATGTTGGTACTTGATCTAAAAAGGCGCTGTTTTTCTGCAAAATGTAGGCGACAGCTAATTTTACAACATAGTTTTAATGACATTTGGAATCTTACTTACTCACTACAGAAAAATTTATAAAGGTTATTTGGAAGTCGGAATGCTTCAATGAAATAATACCAAGACATCTGATATCAACTACATGTGCGTGACAAAATTATCAAATAGAAGAATTTATGTCATTAAAAAAAGTATATTTATTTGTTTTAGATAATTGATTCTATCATTCAAGACATTTTCATTCCTCGATTTTCGAGTATTTAGTTACATAGGAAAGCTTAAGTTCTACTGCCTTACTCTCCTTAAAGAAAAGTACGCACTTTGTTATTTAATAATGAATTAATGATTCAGAGTTCTTTTATATCAGTTCGTTGACAAACATATGGCCAATCATATTGATGAAAGAGATAACCTATAACAATGGATTATAGACGCCAGTAGGCAAATTGTTTTAATTTAAAATCACACCTGTTATCGTCGATGAGTTTGTTAGTGATATATTGCGTTTCACATTATGACTGTCACATTTTGATATTTAGTTTCACGTAACAAGAGGCAAATTTTTATCAATCAGCCCAGGGTAAAGTTTCGTATTACCTATGAGAATATAATATAAAGTATAAAGCCATTAGACATCTAAAAACTCTATATTCTCATCGGTTATACGAAATTTTATTCTAGGCTGATTGATAACAAGTTGTTTCTTGTTACGTGAAACAAAAACGTGACAATCATAACGAAAAATTTCTTTGATTACACTACAGGTGTACAAGAGATGGCGCAATCAAACGTCCTCAAAAATGACATACATATATTAGCGTCAGATAAGCTAAAATTTAATTTAATTTTTATTAAAAAGACAACTCGCGCACTACGAATAACTCCTTTGTCGCGGAGGACTTTACAAACATTCAAACAACGAACACAAAGAACACCCAGACTCAAAACAACCATTTTTGGATCACATTTTCTGTCACGTGTGGGATTCAAACGCACTGCACCGAGTGCTGTGGCAGTGGCGAGGCGGCCACTTAAACCACTACGCCAACCGTAAATCATAAATCCGTAAATTGTAAATATTATCTTTATACATAAAAAATAGTTTCATATAATTTCTAACCCCATATTGCCCCGAAAATCACATTAGTTAATATCAGTTTGAGCTCGGTAAAGCTTAGCCATGTTAAGCTAGTAGTATATAAAAGTCAGAAAGGGTAATAACCTGGCAAGATTTAAAAAATTGCATCAAGTGCAGACACAAGTACACTGCTAAATACACAATCAGAGTAAATCAGCTGAGTAGGTATCCATTCATAAAGTCATATCTCGCTTATCATCTTCACTTCTAGGTTAATGGGTCTTCTGACAATATCAGTTATGTGCCATTATTCTTGTAGGACACATTACCCAATGACGTAGAGACCTTATTGCCAAATTTTATATGTTGATAATTCTGCCTATCTAGTCCAGCGTGATAGACTACTCCTTTGCACCTTACTTTGTTTCATACTGAGAGGAACACATTTCAAACTGTGGGGGAGTTTATAAATACGGCTGCTAAGAACATAGCTATCTTTGTCTTATAGTTATTTAATACTTTTCAATTATCTATTTAAAATACGTATTATAAAATCTAAAACAAACTGCATTGAAAGAAAGGGTCTTTTTAAGGAACACTCACAAAGAATGTCTGCTGTTGCAGATGACTTTACAAACATTGTAACAACTGACACAAAGAGACCAACTCGGAATAATAATTTGTCGATCACACAAACTATTGTCCCGTGTGGGGATCAAACCCACAACACTCGGCGACAATCACTACGTCATCCGTGCAGTCAGGTGTATCTACGGAATATCTATATGTAGCAAACATATAAGCTATACCTATATCACGGGCCGTGAAAACGAAATCTAGATTTCGGCAAAGAGGTAGCAATTGAATCAATGGCCTTTGCCAATTTACTCAACTAATAGCCAACTATCAGATAGAGCGAAGTCTTATTAACACACAAAAAGTATCCTTAAAATATGATGCATCTTTTGCTGCAAAAAATATAACCCAGGATAATATAGTAAAAGCCTAAAGTCAGTATCCAGTTATATTTATAACCGTATACTAACATTCACCTATAACTACAAATATACCGTATTTCTAGTAACTGGCATCGCTTAAGTAAAAGATTCTTGAAGATGAATAGACTGACACAACGGTTAAGCTTTTCAAAGTCATCAATAAAGTCTCTTATACAGCGAGTTAAAGACACAAGTCTTTTCACCATTCAACTAAACTCATAAATAGAATGCATTTCACAGTTATGGTGGAGTTAAGTTTATTGTCGGAACATCCTATAGGATATTTCATGATCAGACCAAATTTTAGAGTATGGTAATGTATATTGTGTATGACGAAGCGGTTGTAAATGTGACTGCTGTGCAAGCCGTCTCGGATTTGATTATATTTGTAACTTTTTTTTAGTTTATAAATGGAAATGACTTGCCTTTGTCGAATTTTGTTGGAGAGTCATTTCTCCTCTTGAAGAACCATCTCTAACAGAAAACTAATAATGTATAATTGTATTCGAAATGTTTTCGATTGTATTGACAATATTATTATATGTAAAATATCCCGTTGCGGTTCGACATTAAGGATTTTCTGCAAACAAATTCTCGTTAGCAACCCGGAGCTAGGAAGCTGGCTATGTTGCAAGCACGTAAAGCCGTTGGTCCTGCGCCTGATTTCTCACCGGTTGTATCAAATTGCCGTCCTATCAGGTTATAAGTGTTAACAAACAGGGAGTGCACTTGTGTTTGCGCACACAAATTGTGCACTATAATATCTCCTGCGCTGATGGTCAGTCTCCGTTAAGATTGGCCACCGTGACCGAAATTTGGTCTGGAGGACATTATTATAGTGTGGATTTTTATGTATATGACAGCTGAAACTGACAGCTTTGTGTGCACGAAAAAGAGATGGGTTTGTCTCGCAATAAATAGTTATATTTGTACGAGTATAACTAAAGTCACTTTTTTTTAATTTTTGTACATATAGTGTGTCCCAGATTATGTGAATCAAATTGTAATGGGAGATTCCTTAGGTAAGAACCATTTAAATGTGCTAAATAGCAAAAAAAAATATATGTTGTATTGTTGGTCAAACTTACAAGATTTTCATTGGTGCAAAAAAATACACCAAAATAATGCTGCGATTTCAAAAGAAGACATGTAAAAGAAAAAAGTTTGTGGTTTGACAAATCAATCCTAAACAAATAATAATAGAGAAAAATAAAATTAGCCATAAAACAAACACCTGTAGTTGAAAGTCTGGAAAATGTCGTCATTTTTAAAACCTTTGACCTTTTGATAAAGGTCATAATTTTTATATTTTATAAAGGAAGGAATCTCCCGATACAATTTGATTCACATTTTCTGGGATATCCTATATATCTCTCTGCACTGTCGTCATCAAGTCCTCTAGTACAGGCGGCTATTTGAAGCTAGCAAGTATTATGCAGGTTTAATTAGCTTTTCAACGTATACAAACATGCTCTATCATACTTTGCCTATTAAACACACAGAGACTCGCGCTTGTAGATACCCAAAAGGATAGGCAGAGATATGTTATACTCAAATTTTGCCAACACGTTTGTGTCTAATGCTGTTTCGCTGGCACATTTCCTGACTTCCTGAGTGCCTAACGTCTTCGCTATAACTCTTTGACCTACTCGGGAATCGAGCCCGGAATCTCATAATTGCAAACATAAATGCAATTCTTACCATACAGACGATTAAAATAATATATTTGTAAACAATGCATTTGGTTCTAAAAGGTTTTTTTTTGGTAATAGTACTACGATGAGAATGGGGTATCCCATTCTATTACCAATTAGTAATTTTATTTTTCTTTAAAAGTGACAACTCCCGCAATAGGAATTATTCCTGTATTGCAGGGGACTTTACAAATATCAAAACAACGGACACAAACAATACCCAGACTTGGAATAACTATTTGTGGATCACACAAAATTTATTGTCTCGTGTGGGGTTGGAACCCACAACACTTAGTGCGGCGGCAATTTGATTAAATAATTATTAATATTAAGCATGAGCTGTCATTTTGTAGTACAAATATAACATTCTACGCATTTATCGCCTCTACTAACTAAACATCATTGTTTGAAAACAAGTTCAAAACAAGAGCAAATACAATTCATAAACAAAAGATTTGGACTTCAAAATCTCAGAGATTAACTCTGATATAATTATATAGAGCAGTCATTGCTCTTATTATTTATTTTTACATTTTGAGGTCACAAGGTTAGACTTAATAGTATTAATGCTGTTACAAATCATTTATCAACGTGCGTCGAGGAATCAGGGGGCGAGTGAACCGATCCTGGGTCAATAGAGCTGATAACACACTCGATAGTTACGATAGATCGACTTGCGTACTAGCCACTCTATGTACATACGTTGTAAATGCATTTGCAATGTTGATACGTGTATTGTAAAATGCAATGTCACTCCACTTGCATATTAAGTACTTGGTAGTTGAATGAAAATTAGTGAAAATATCGCATTCTTAATAAAACAGCGACTTAACTCGAAATTTGAAAGTAAGCCAATTTGAACTCTAATTGTATATGTTAAATTCTAATATTATATTTGTGTTAAATCTTTTCAATAGAGTTCAAATTTGTTTAATCAAAAATACTGAGATAAGTCTCTGTTTTATTAAGGATGCGAATTATGTATGTGCAAAAACAATCATGTTTTCGTTCCTATTTCAAATGTACCCACTAAAATATGTCAGTGACGAGCTGTATACTTTTTACATAAGAAAGTATAATTAAAATTTGGCTACTATTATCTAAAGATCTCCCAACAACAGTTGGATATCAACAGCGTGTACAATTGGTGTCAACTATTGTATCAAATTTAATAGAAAAAAGACAAAATGCCAGTCTTGTTACTTAATTAATAGTCATCCATTGCAAGAGGTGGAAACCATCAGGGACCTGGCAGTCATATTAGACAGTAGTTTAAGTTTTCGAAATCACTACGACCAAATGATTGGTTGAATGATTTTTAAAGAACCATCTCTAACCATCTCCATATACAACAGTATTATACGTAGTATTCTAGAATATGGTAGTACAGTTTAGAGCCCGTCATATCAGGTGCATTCCGACAGGATACTAACTTCCATAAAAGAAATACAACGTCTATGTTTAAGATAGATTTATTGACACTCGGAATTTCTTAAAGAGTTTGTTAGTCTTATTCCAGCACAAAATAGTTGTTTTCCATTATATTTTGATGCTTTTAATCACTAATAAAAACTTCATTTGTAACCTTAAAATTGTTGATATACTGATTGCATCTACATTCAGCTTTGCTTTACGCAGCCTAAACTATACAACTGAGCAGCAAGATCAATGTATCTAATATCATAGCAAGTTACTAAACATAAAGCCTATGAAATATCCCAATACTCTATAACAGTTCCGAGTGAATTTTTATAATTTACTAAAAGTTTAGGCAGAAAATGAGCCTCCGGTTACGACTACGAAGAAATGATAAAAAGTTAAGAGAATTTTGTCAGTAATTAGTAGCAATATCGACTAATCAACGGTTTGTTATTAGAAGAAACTAAATATTTAGGTTTTCGATTGGCGTAGTGCGTGCAGCCGGCGATTCAATAGATTACTTAGATTGCTTACTATTTAAAAATACTATATGTAACTACAATTTTGGCATAAATAATGCCTCTTACAAATATAATTTATCACTTTTATGAATAGTTATTCAAATGGCTTTTATTTATTTTGTCACAAAATACGCAATCCAAAAACATAAAACAACTAGTTTGATTGCAGACAACAAAATCCTAAACTTTTCCAATATGAATATTAATACTATTTGCTTACCTAAAATTATCACAAGAAACATAACATCACTGCACTGATTTTTTATACATACAACAAAGGTAAATGATCGTATTACTTCGTTTATAGTCGTGCGTATTCGTGTATATTGCGGACGGCGCGCGCGCCCCGGTCCGCTGTCAAACGCGGGCTGCCATACGCGGGCGCATGATCGCGACATAACATGTTGGACATAAGATCTGTTATTTTCATATGTGAACATGGTACTGTTTGGTTAAATTATATACAACTAGTTAAACTAACTGTGAGATTTCTCAATGATTGTATAAAATAAAGAAGCAAGGGACAATTAATAATATGATATCAAGATACGGTTTTCTAACTACGGCTATCTACTACGGCAACTACACCTGGTTAGCTACTTCATGTTCAACTGGTATATTGGATTTTTAAACGAAGCTTATATATTTATATGTCATTTAATGTGTTGTAAAGAGTTACAAGAATCATGATTCAAGGATGGAATAATTTTGCACATATAAATAGATCTTAGAAATAGATTTTTAAAACATTTCGATTAAACGGGATAATTTTTCCGGGAAACACCCCTTCAAACTACCACGGTTAAACACTGTTACTAGTTATAACTATTTACACAATTTTTAATTGTTTAAATTATAAAAGCTATTTAGATTTGGTTTTCGATTTTCCTGATTTTTAGATTGCTTTTCAGCAGCCATGTTCATGGGGAGAACTCCGTGTCGCCCCGCGTCTCCTCTTAACTGCTGAAAAAGTTAAAAGTTACAAAATTAGGTAATAATAACGTTGTTCTAAAAATAAACAACCTGATAAAATCCGTATAAAATAGTTTAATCTTAATGTATAACATTCGCGTAAATGTAAAACAATAATACGTATATTTATATGTTTGTTTATTACGCTTTCACGCCTTACCTACTCGACCAATCATCATAAAATTTAGGGTAACTTTTATCCAAAAAAAATACTGTGCCTGAGGGATAAAAATTTAAGTACAGAATCTACATTAATGCGAGCAAAGTCGTGGGCGTAATCTAGTAAATATATAATTAATATTTGAAAGTACCGCTTCCATCGTGATGGTTGAATTTTTTACTGAAACCTCCATAAAGTAAAATTTTAATTAATATAAATACGTCAGCTGCGCGTACGGCTGCTGTACATGTGGTCTCGGTTTCGATTCCCGAGTCGAGCAATGACACATTTAAAAAATTTGTGTAACTGCGCTGTAGGGTAATGATAGTTTGGCAGTTAAAATCAACAGGATGGTTAAAAAGCCACCCTACACTAAATTAAACTAAACTAATAGATAGAAGATCTCCACCCTGAAAGGTAATAGATTTAGTCAGTTTTGGACAGGGCTAAATGAGCTTCTCAAGCCCTTGGGTTTGTGATACAAACATCAAATTTTTTAAAGAAGCCAAAACATTTCTTCTCCCTAGCCTTTATTATTCCCAAGTCACTTGGCGTCGGCTTTTCTGGTCTAACAGGATTTGACTGGATATCAGTTTTTACACGTAGCGGCTGCCACCTGTCCTCCGCAACCCGAAGGCTAACGATACCCTAAGGCTAGACCAGTGTCAGGATATTATAGGGTACTGACTTCTCAATAACGACTGCCATAGATGTTCATGGCAGCCGGGACCGACGGCTTAACGTGCTCTCCGAGGCACGGAGCAGGCGATAATTGTCAATCAATACGCACATAATTTCGAAAAGTCATATAACTTCCGAAAGTCAGCGGTGCGCGACGTGGGTTCGAATCCGAGACCTTCTGCATTGCAGTCTGTTGGTCTCCCCACTGAGCTATCGCTGCTATTTATAATATAAGAAGCTAAAACATTTATGATATAATAATGCACAGTGCAGTTCGGGTCGTAAATTTCGAATCCACAATATGATAAATATATTAAAAGATGTAATGACTTTATGAATGACATAATTAAATAATTAATATAATATATACACAAATTATTTACAATAAATATAAAATAAAGAGGAAAACTAAACAACACAATTATAAAATGTCATAATATTCCTCCGCATCGTGGTCAATTGGCAACGTGCCCAGAAGACTGAACGCATTGCTACGTTGAATGGTAATACTTATTCTTTTTGCAAAGAAAATACCAGCCCTCTCAGCCGCTTAGCTAGGTGTCTATAAACAGACCTAGCACTTGGACCCCATGGCCCCAGAGTTTCGATACCAAACGGCTCAAATATGTACTCACTAACAAGGTTTTGATATTTGCGCCTTTTGAGCGTCTGCGGTGATGCAGCAGTAGCACCAGCACAACCCGCTGTGTTAGAAAGATGTGATGGCGCAAGAGTGTAGACACAAGTAGCTTCCCACAGCAAAGGCCTACCCATTTTCCATGGCAGTAATGACATACAATTTGATCTCTTGCCATCGTTGCGTACCAAGCCGTGAGGTTCAAGCTGAGCCGGAACGCCAGCGGTGACAAGAGCCCGACGGAGTATGTTATTCAGGTTGGCGGGTCGTGATATAGTAATAATAATAATAATATATTCTATTCTATTCTATCACATACACACAACACCATCTAGCCCAAACTAAGCAGAGCTTGTACTATGATATACGACCAGCACTCCTGCTGCATGACAGGCTATGGTGACCAAGACTGTCGACGGCTTCTCTACCGATGCGGAGAAACACAAGGAGTACTTAAGCGCAAACAAGAAGCAATATGAAAGATCGTATCATCAAACATGGTACCTAAGTGGGACGACGGGAGTGCCTGAAACCAAAGACCTAACTCCCATTCCCTCACA
This sequence comes from Catocala fraxini, assembly GCA_930367265.1. Lineage (NCBI taxonomy): Eukaryota > Metazoa > Arthropoda > Insecta > Lepidoptera > Erebidae > Catocala > Catocala fraxini. Next base: position 9,534,659 of record OV884037.1, read on the forward strand.
GCCAGCAAGCGGGCACGTTCAGCAGCACAGGATGATGTATTTATGAGATTTTCACGAACTATGCTGCATAACGGCCATCCCAATATCTCTGAGAGAGTCGGTTTCCGGGTAAATCAGTGCTTGGGCAAGCAAGTCTCCAAGCGTTCACGGCATCGGTCATGCACAGCAAAAATAATTTTGGATAACCTGTCCGCTCTTCAATCAATATAAAATTATCAAAACCTTCAGCTAAAATTGGAAACCCAAGGAGACGAAGAGAAGTTTTATCTAAAACTTTAATATCATTTTATATCTATCTAATTGAATATAGATAATACCGATATTTTATTGATGTTATTGCTGACAAAAATTTTACAATTGCTTGGATTAAGTTCCAAACCTATTGATAAGAATTTCTTTTTTAAAAGTGTCAGGTTTTGTAATGCTGTATCTACATCTTCTCCTAGGGTGCCATTGTCTAGTTACCAGATATTAAATTTTGAATTTATCTGCTTAACACATTCACGGACACAAAACCACTCTCAAGAATTTATGATTTTGCACACAAACTTTCTATACAAAATGACATCACGTCTGGGGACGTGTTGCCACACTACACGGTTTTAAAAGTGTGTGTTGCGGTAGTAACGGTCAGAGAGGTAACCGCTTGTAGGCGGACATTCATACCAAGTGAGTTCTAAACCGTGTGTTACGGCAGGAGTGTTTGCTGTGGCTCTAGCGGTCTGTATTTTAGCCTAAAACGGCACAGAGTCATATCCTTCCTATAAATGCTATGGGAAATAGTCGGACGTGGACGGAGTTTTACTTTTAGTGTATTTTAAATCGCCGCCTACAGCCGTAGTGCCATATTATGAGGGTCATAATTCAGGTCTATCGACGTACTGTCCGGAAATGTGTTAATGATGGAGCTTCCACATCACTTGTACACTTTTGATGGATACCTGTAACTCTCCCAAATGAACTTATACATTTTGCGGTTTCTAATTTTACTTGTGTCAACAAAGTGTCCCTATTCACAGAGATAAGGCCCTTTAGGGATCAGTCGCCTCGAGGTAAGCCAGTTTCGTTAAGCTGGTCTAACTTGACGAACAAACAGATGTACTTGTACTCGAAAGAGTAATAAGTAATATGAACGTTGAAGCATTAATACACTCAGATAAAATATTTACAAAATATAAAAGCGAACAAAATTAAAACTGATGTTAAAAACTGCGTGAAATTTGTCAGAATTAAAAAATATCTATTTTACTCCATGGATACGGGAGCGTCGCCGCGTCGCCTTGGTGCTGGCGTCGCGTCCCGTCAATACTCCTCCAAAGACAAAGGCAATTAAATATTTTCAACGCCTTGCCGGCCTCACTGCCAGTAGTGGAAAAAGATTTCAATATGTGTATAGATATTTTATTTTAAAATTAGAATATTTTGCATTGATTTTGTATTGCAGTGGGCTCGTCCGAGGCAGTGGGCATTAAGTTAAACTATAATAGGTGAAATATATAACCCGCGGAGAAGTATGCGTCAACGCATTCCTCCACGTAAAAATATAGTTAAATATGTTATATATACAATCATTTAAAACAATTTCAATAAGTCGAAATAAGCAAAATAATATTATTGATAACACGATGACAGATTTTAGATTTTTCTTAAAAGATTAGAGAGCATTAAAATATGTTTGATTAGATATTTATGATATTTATACTTATATAAAAATTAAAAATCTGAATGACGAAGGTAATTGTAGATCTGCTATCTTAGAGGCGGTGTGTGATGTATTTAGTTACTTATTATTTAGAGTGGAGTATTATATCTAGTATCTATGTAGTACACCACTATATATAAAAAAAAAAGTAAGTAGGTACTTATTAATTACTTAAGTATGCATTATATTGAAGCCCGATTGAGCAACGTTGTAAAATTTGAAGCAGGTTTTGAGCTAAACGAAAGGCCTGTTTCATCTGCAAAGGAAATATCTCTAGCTCTCACGAACGTGAGCGCACGCAGATCATCTACATTATAATTATAAAAAAGCATGGGACCTAAAACGCTGCCTTGGGGCGTGCCATCAGCAATAAATATACTTTAATAAAAGTGCATATATTGCTGATGTAATCATCAATGTTGCTAGAAAGTTTCTGTTACCCTCATAAAGTCCTTGAATAATTTCACTTAACCAAACTGTCCAACTTCCGAAGAATGGCGGATCACCTTTTGCTTTTCAACTCCACTGATCTCAATTATATTATGCTGGTCTTCCACAATATACAAAATACAAGGTAGTAATGAACAGGCATAGAAACCGTCCAGCAAAAATAAAAAAGAAATAAACAAAACATTTTTAAGTGCAAGCTTTTATTTAAATGACAAAATGAGAAAATAAATCTTTAAAGTAAATCAAACTCATAATTTTGTTGTATTATACACTTTTATATGATACAGAACCTAGTCACGAGATTTTCCTGAGTAAAAATGTTGTATAAAGTATTTAAATACTAAATGATTAAACAATCAACAAAATAAACAATTTATTTTAGATTTATTTGTCAATAAACGTAACTCATAACGATAGCTGAGTGGGGAGACCAACAGACTACAATGCAGAGGGTCTCGAGTTCAAACCCACTTCGCACCTCTGATTTTCGGAAGTTAGTCAATAAAGGATCGGAGCCGACATTTGTAAACTCAAGAGCACAAACTATTACAGACCTTACTCTATCAACAGACGAAGTATCCCACTTCATTACCGACAGGCACGTCTCCAAGGAGGCGTCATGCTCGGACCACAGATGGATATGCTTTAACCTTCGTATAGCCTTACCCACACCACAACCTAGGTGCGTCCCGCGTAAGACAGATAGGTTACGATTTGTTAAAACTGTTAAATCAGCACTCGCTACCACCAACACATCGCTGTGTATAGCAGAAGTCGAAGACATTGAACAGTATGTTAATACATTCACTTGTATCATTACCCACAGTTATGAACAGAATTGCCCTCTCGTGACGCCCAAAGCAGGCCCCAAACGTCATTGGTGGGGCCCTGAATTGCAGAAATTACGTCGCAAAGTAAGGCATCTGTTCAACAGAGCAATAAATAAGCAACGATCAAACGACTGGGAAACCTATCAAACTACAAAATCAACCTACAAGAAGCGCATACGACTCCGTAAACTGGAATGCTGAAATCGTTTTTGTACCAACATTGATAACACCAGCCAGGCAACCAGAGCAAAGGACATTCTATCAAGTGTACCTAAAAGCATACTATGATGTCTGAAGAAACCTGACAACATCTACTCTAAATCAGATGCTGAAACCAGCGCACTACTGCTAGAGACACACTTTCCCGGGTGCCAGATTAGAAACACTCACAACTGGGAAGTGTACACTGAACGATCATGCAGTAGTCAAAATTGGACTGTAGCCCTGGACCTCATTAATAGAGAGAAAGCGTTATGGTCTATCAACAGCTTCCTTCCCTTCAAATCCGCAGGGCGAGACGGAATGTTCTTCTCAAGCCTATTAAGATGGAGCGGCGATGTCCCAGCAGACCACCTTGTTATGATATTCAGAGCATGCGTTGCTCACCGATACGTATCACGGAAATGGAGGGAAGTGAAATTGGTATTCATTCCAAAACTAGGCAGGAGCGAATACACTTTAGTGAAATCTTTTCGGCCAATAAGTCTCACGTCGTTCCTCCTCAAAACACTAGAGAGGCTATGTGATAAAGAAATAAGAGGAAACACTCTAGCTCACAAACCTCAAGACCCACACCAACACGCCTTCAGCCAAGGCAAATCTACAGAATGGGCGCTCCACAGCGTTGTATCACGAATTGGAGATGGACTAACCGCAAAACAACCAACGCTGGGCGCCTTCATTGATATAGAAGGAGCCTTTGACAAAACCAACTTTAACAGCATAACCGAAGCACTAGAAGCGTATGGAGTCGCTCCAACGCTATCAGAGTGGATAAACAATATGCTGAAATACAGTGCGATACAACTCTCAGTTAACACAACAGCCAGGGGAATTGTGGCCAGAGGCTGCCCACAAGGTGGTGTACTTTTGCCACTCCTATGGAACGACTTAATACGAAAACTGAACGGCAGAGGGCTCTTCACAGTAGGATATGCAGATGACCTTGCAATTCTCGAAACCGGATGCTTCGAGGACACACTATGTGACCTCATGAGATCTGCCTTCAGAATAATCGAAGAATGGTGCATAAGCTATGTTCTATCGGTCAACCCGACAAAAACAGAACTCATAATGTTTACTCGCAAGAGAAACTCATACAACCTCAGACTATCGAAACTTTTCAACACCGAAATAAAACCTACCAACGAAGTCAAGTATCTAGGGGTCATACAATTTCCTAATTGCTGTGGAACAAGCATCTTGACTACAAACTACAACGAGCATGCGCATGCTTCTTCCAATGCAGCAGAATACTCGGAAAGACATGGGGACTTTCCCTAAAAATAACACTGTGGCTATATACCGCCATGATTAGACCAACAATAACATACGGCGCTATCGTATGGTGGAGCAGGACTGAACTCAATACCGTCATCACCAAGCTGTAGAGATTGCAGAAAATGGCATGCTCTGCAATAACAGGGTGTATGAGAACAACACTGACAGCCGCCCTCGAAGTCATCCTAGGATGATCAACAAGAAGCGACTATAGCCGCAATACGGCTAAAACACAAGGGTCTGTGGGGAACCACTAGCAGCCCACATGCATCGATCTTAGAGCGAGCTACAGCTTACGAACCTCTGCTCACCGCCTCGTGTGACAAAATCCCCAAACAACATCTGTTTAAAAAAAAACTACCAAATACAACTTCATGAGGTACAGAGAGATCGATCTGGAATTATTGTGGTCCGAGTCTACACTGATGGCTCAAAAACTATACAGGGAACGGGCGCTGGAGTTCACTCCCTGGATCTCAATATTAACATAATTATGTATCTATGACACTAGGCTCACACAGTTCTATCTTCCAATGCGAATGTGTAGCCATCACGGAGGCCGCCACCGGGATCGACAGGAGATGGATTGAAGGCTACAGGATACGAATCCTCTCCGACAGCATAGGAATAGTAGCCCTAGAGAGCAATAGCTGCAACTCCAGGCTCGTTTACGAATGCCACCTTACTCTTGAAAGAACTTCCACAAAATCATTGTGATTTTACAATGGATAAAGGGGCACAGTGAATCACTGGGCAATGATGCTGCAGATGAGTTGGCTAGAAGAGGATCGGAAACCACCACGGAAGGTCCAACTCCATTCTTCCCACTACCGTTCTCACAACTAAGAACATGGATGCGACTTCGCACTCAGAGCCAACATAACAAACGCTGGGCACGGACAACGGACTGCAGACAGTCGAGAGCAGGCCTACCAGCCATCTTACCATCTCCCACCACGTCTGACACACCGCCTGCTCAACCTACAAAGATTGGCCCTTCGGACCATCGTGGGGACCCTAACAGGACACTGTCCCCTAAACAAATATCTGTACAACATCGGAGTAACAGACAACCCACTCTGTAGGGGATGTCTGACCGAAGAAGAATCTGCTGCCCACGTAGTCCTGGAATGTGTGGGAGTAACAGCACAGCGTAAGGAAATCCTCAACAACCCGAGGTCACTCCGTGAAGCCTGCGAAGACCCCAGGATACTTCTGTGCTTCTGGGCGGAGTAGGGCTAGCTATCTCTATAACTGGCGGACTCTCACGCATAATGGACCAACTTGGAGTTACCAAGCTAAACCATGTTATGCCCCAGTAGTCTCTCGGTATTTAATAATAAGAAGCATGGATGTCAAATAAATGTATCCAGTGGCAACTGCAAATAAGATGCATTGTAAGTTAATATCGCATGCTATTATAAATAAAACAATAAATCAGATTCAAGTTTTTCTACTCCATTTTTTCATACCTGAGTTTGAGTATTGGTTATCTAACGCGAAAGTCTTGTTTGAAGGTCTGCAGAAAGCGAGTATAAGAGATGCCTCTGCAACCTTTCCATTGCTATTCCGCAGTTGATGCACCTCATAGTGATCCACAAAACAAATCCGAAACGTAATGCAAATCAGTCCAGTATTAATAGCCAGGTAATTGAGTGGTAGAAGGTATCAGTCCGTAGAGATAAGCAAGGGTCAAAAATATAAAAAAATAATTGCAATAACACAGTAGGTACGCATCGAAGCATCTGTAATAGTGCAATGACATTACATTGACATTTGACATAGATTATAAGACAAACGCAAAGCAGTAAACGCGTTTAGTTATAAGTATTATTTTTTGTTGTTAATTTTTGTGTGAAATTATCATATTTCAGCATCGTTGGAAAAACATGAAATTAGATTTTAATATACCAAGAACCGGCGAAATATTCCTAAACCTGACCAGGCCACATAGATTCAGATATTCAATCGTGGCAAAAATAAAACTGAATCCTAATAATTATTATTCTGCTGCACACTGGAATTTCCAGTGTGAAGCAAAATAATTAGTATCTGGCAATTTTATATTTTTCTGCGATTGAATAAGACGGGCTATAATCACTTCATGTAGAGGCATATTATAGAAGCATTTAAACTATATTATTTATTGACTGTATTGATGCTTCTGCAGTAGTGTTCTGTAGTCAATAGTTTATACTACTAAGCCAACGTGACAATAATATTATGATTTAATGTTTAGATACAAGTGTGTACGCGTGACTTGCGTGAAACTTAATTAAAATAGATATATTGTAATCCGATACTATCTATGACCTTATGATACGTGTGATTATATATTTTATATCATTTTATGAATAAAATTTATCTATTTTGGGTAAAACTTGAAATGTTAGTAGTCTAAGAGCTGGCTACATATTAGTAGAATACTACTACCTACTAATTTAGTACAGTCAGTAGACGTAGTACAGTCGTTTAAGTTGTTATCTCACTGCTGACAGTTCGCCGACTGTGAGGCTAAGACGCCATTATGATCCCGCGTGAGTTTAGATCCTCACCCTGAAAGAAATTTTGTTTTTTGTGTGCTTTGTTTAAATGTGTATAAAATCCCTGTAATATAAATAAAATAATAAGCAATGTATCTAAACATACATTAGCTCTGCTTAGTTTGGGCTAGATGGTGTTGTGTGTATGTGTAGAATATTATTATATTATATTCTTATTATATTATATAATAATAAAATTTGTTTGTTTGCAAAAAGAAATCAGATATACAATTTTTATTATACGTACAATTAAAGAAATAATTTAGTTGTTACAAATTGTATGTTGCCTCCAACACCTTTGCTAAGTATACCTTTTTATATAAAATTATATAGATATTTGAATACGATTTATGAACCTTTTTATAATAAGTAAAAAAAGGTTAGCAATCTGGTTCTAAGCAATATTGAAAACCTTGCGTTATCGGCCCAAAAATATTACATAATACGGGACGCCAATTAAAAAAAATCTTAGTGATAATGATAATGTGAGTTTGTTTGTTACGCTTTCACTCCTTGACTACTTAAACGATCATTATTAAATTTGTTAAATTGTTTTGGTTAAGCTATTTACTGCAAATATATTGACTCCTATAATAATGCATATTGATTACAGGTATTACAAAAATACAAATATATACTTTATTTTGTTTGTTTCAGGATTTGGGTCAGGTTAATAACAGGGGGTGTGTGTCAGAAAACCTCCTCGTGGTACACCTTAGGCAACGTTGGCAACGATATTCTTAAATATTGCCAGCGGCTAATATTCTGACAATCGGTGTCGCCATTGAGACCGGTACGGGCGGGGATCTACTGTTTGTGGTGCTGTTCTGCAGAGTCAAACTAAGACTCAGCAGGTTTTCGGGGCCATATTCCGGTTCCAACTACGCTCCTCGAAGCTCTAGTCTTGCACCCTCGTGGGAGCTGTAAAACCGCTTTCCTTCTTTTTCTTTTCTCTTTCTTTTCGTTTTCGTATTCTTTTGTCTTTTCATCTGCTCAGCCTTGTTGGGACTCTGCAGATGCGAACACCAGCCTCCCAGCCCGCAGTCGAAACATCGCGTGCCGAAGGGCGCTTAATGATCTCCTGCGGGTAGGAACACCGTGGTGGGTTTAGTCGGTAGGTCCGGGATTTCGCCATCTTTTCCCGGATGAGCCTGCCATAACCTCTCAGCCGCCCTTGCGGAGGAGTAAGCGTAAAAGCATTCCAATAAGTAAAAAAAAAACTATACTTTTAAATAACAGCTTTTATGTACAATTAATGCATTTAATTACGTAATTAGGAGAGTCATTATTTAATTAAGTACTATCAAAACATTAATTTAAATATGAGGCTTTGTGCTTAAACCGTTGCTCAGTCCGTTAACCAGCTCCCTTACTAAGTATAGATTGTTCGACATATTATAATTAAATATTATAATTTAATTCTGTCTGCTTTTAAATGACAAGCAAGCATATATCACGGTTAATGATACATATCATATTTTTTCCTAGATGATTGCGATAACCACATTTTTACTACTCTGCTGTGAAATCTCTAAACAAAGTCATGCCAGATCGATTAGAAAAATCTAGCTCGAAGAAGACAAAGTATGTAGCAATTTACCGTATGATCTTGCAGTTCCTCGTTTCTTGAACTGGAATCTCGATGTGATCAATTGAGGGCCAGTGCTTTTTATTCTCTACCCTGACTGGGTAACTTATCTTATTTGTACAATGTAATACTTATGCCTACTCGGGGAATCATCATGAATTTTCCCATACACGTTGTCAGAAGTACAGAAAAGGACATAGGGTACCTTTCATCCAGAAAAAGTAGTGTTACTAGCCTAACCTAACCTATAACTAAATGTAGGTTAACATTTAGGTGAGCGAAACTGCAGGCAAAATCTAGTATTATTGTGATTAATGCGAATGTAAGTTAAAGCGTAATAAACAAATATTATTATGTTTAATACGCTTTAACTACTCGACGAATCATCACAAAATTTCTTAAAAAAGGTATTTAAAGCAAATTGAAAATGGTTCTGAAAGCTGGTTAAAACTTATGGATCTTAGTATGTAGCCCGATGGAGATATCTTTAAATATAGCAATAAAATTGCATAACATTAGCGTAGGTCTAAAATAGGTTGAGCCGCCAGACCTGAGATATTTTAGCAAAGCTGAATATCTTACAGTAAATATATGACAATGATATGAAGGAAAATATCGCATGCTTACTCTTAAGTTTGAAAATGGAACCATATTTCTATTTTCTTTTATTTCTAAGAACTGGTAAGACTCTCAATCCATTTCTCCGCTTACAAATAGCCATATTTACCGAAGCATACAAAATTCACTTTATGTATACTACTTTAGTGTAACTGAAAACAAGTACCCTCGAACCCTTGCAACGAAAGGATATTCGCTTAGTAGCATGTTTCTACTGGCTCTTCCACGAGCAGTGTTTTGAAGAGCCTTTCTAATTCATTTCATCCTTTCCTTTCCTATCTAGAACACAATGCATCGCATTCTATTCGGCTCTACTGTTCATGTATGTAACATGAACAGTAGAGCTGATTAGAATGCGAACTCATCTTATCTTTGCCAAACAGTTAAAACTTAGAATTCTATGCCGAGGCACGTGTTTACTTCTTCGTTCGATCCTGGATCCTTCAAGCGGGCGTGAAAATGTGTAAGTAGAGACCTCGGCACCACTTCATGTTAAGACGTGGTGTGTAGGGCTTGTGGACTACAAGACTGCTTACCATCAGGTGGCATACTCTGCCTAATGGTCATTTTGACAATAATAAAAGGAGCTAAGTTATTTGGTAGTAATCCTGAAGAATAATTATACGGCTTTATACAGTTTTTATTGTATTGTTTATTAACACATTACATAATTTTCAAAACATACACCAACACTATTGCCGTTTCGGTTACTTTTCAGCAGCCATGTTCACGGAGGAACGAAGATGGTGATGATAAGATAAGCACCATCCTAGCCTCCCCGGAAACATGGCTACTGAAAAGCAACTGAAACGTAGTCGGTTATCAAACACCGTTCAGTGATATTTGCTTGATGTTTAAACAAATAATCAGTCATTAAGGAAGATATAACTTTCGTATGATGGTTCTATCATCTGAGAAACAGTACATTTAAATTACAGATACCACGTCTTTTTAATTTAATTATTATAAAAGTACTAATAGGTTTCCCGCGGTTTCACCCGCGTATATCCCGTTCCCGTGTGAATATTGGGTTTCACCCCTTTCACCCCCTTCAGGGTGGAATTTCCAAAAATCCTCTCTTAGTGCTCCCCTACACTCTCCAAGGAACATACATGCCAAATTTCAGCTTCTTGCATTCAGTAGTTTCGGCTGTGCGTTGTCTGTCAGTCACTCAGTAACGGAAGAGTTTTATATACATATATAGATAGGTGATACGATGTTTCGTAGCCTTTTTCTTTATATTTTCCAGTACTTGCATTTGAAATAATCCTTGTGTCACGGCGGTCTTTGCGAACATTGAAACACCGGTCGCTAAGTACGCTCATACTTAGTACAAATATTTAAATTAGACACTATTTCGTCCCTTTTGGGAATCGAACTCGTTGCAGCAGCAGTAGGTAGGTGACATGATATTCAATAATTGCTACCGAAACTAATTGTAATTGTGTAGATAAGATTATCTATTAGAATAATTAATTAGTCATAAAAAAACAACATTTCCACACGAATCTTAGATAAGGGTATTAACGCACGTTCCTTGTGTATATATTAAGTACCGGATTAGTCCTCGTAAGATTTGATTAAAGCAGTAATAATTATTTCAATCACAATATGAGATAGCAATGAAGAAATAAATATGAAGTAAATTGTTTCAAATCAAGTACTTTAAATAAATACATATAATAATACATTAAATTCAAAAATATTATAATATTAAAGTACTGATATAGTATTTTTTGCAAGTAAGTTACCCCTGTGTGTGTAATGTACTCCTTCCCTGACAACGTATATGCAATATTTAATGAGGATCAGTCGAGTAGTAGTAAGGCTTAAAAGTATAACAAAACTACTCATATTCGCATGCATAATATTAGGTAGGATATACTACTTAACACTTGCCGTGTATTTAGTCAAATAAATTTTGTGTACAAATATTGCAATTTTTCTGCAATTGCACCAGCATTGCCATGCTAGAGGCTATCCAATACAATAGCACATCTATTTTAAATTATCGATCTATTGATTGATTGATTCAAAGGATTTTTAACCATAATAAAAATATGACCTTCAAAAATGTAGAACATTAAGCATAAACACACGGAGTGTGTAGTCTAGTAACGTTTGACGTATAGTAGCAATCATAACACCCACTTATTTTATATATAAATCGCTTCCACTAATATTGCAATAGGCAGGGTATTATTTTCACGTCCTCCGGCCACCATGAGGTTTTACTCAGAGAGAAACCTCGGCCGGGTCGCAATTGCATTTGAAAGTGATTCACGCGGCCTCGCCGTCTCTGGTTATGTTGAGGTACACCGTGGTAGGTTTAGTCAGTATCACCAGGATGTCGCCATCTTTCCTCGGGTGAGTCCGATGTAACCCCTCCGCAGGGGCAGATGGAGGTCGCATTCCCCCACGTAAATTGTTTGCATATATAACTTTAACTACGTAGACTGTACCTAAGCAGCGATAGCCTAGTGGGATACCGTTGACGCAGGTGTCTCGAGATCGAGCCCATGGCACGCACCTCTATCTATTTATAGTTATGTGTTTATTAGTTAATTATTACTTGCTTTAATGGTAAAAGAAATCGTCGTGAGGAATACTTCATATCTGAGGGTTCTCCATAATGTTTTTTAAGATATGTGAAGTCTGCTAACGCGCACTGGACCAGCCTAGTGGACAATGGCTCTCTAAGAAGAGGCTCGTGCCTATCAGTAGGACAGTATATATACATTGCTGTTATTATTATACTGCAAAGCTAGTATGATTGTGTGGAATCTAATTAATCCCGGTATCCCCGATGATAGATTGAGAGTGTGCTGGATTTGCTTGGTTAAGGTTTCCCTACCGTTTGTCTAGAGCAGACTCTTAACACTACCTTGCTTATGATTCGCAGACCCTAAGAAAGAAAAAGAAAAATCTTATACTTTTATTTGCAAAACTCTCATGGGTCTGATTTTCTAACACATCTATCAGAGTATCTATGATAATTGTAATTTTAATGAGATGGTAGGTATTGCTTGGGTTTTTATTGTAAGTTTCCATCAAGCTCGGTCGCGCCACGCGCCATTATAGTTTATAAATTTTCGAACTGCCTGCTTCTGCGGACCCCAGCTTGGGTAATTGTGGCTAAGCTAAAGCTAATGTACTGGATCCAATGAAACGATCTATTGGATTGAGTCAAGATGATAAACCTGCACAAACAACCGATCATTTATTTATTAAAATAAATAACAGTTTTTGCATACCTAGCTAGAGTTAAAACGAATGTGCTAAATCCAAAATGTTAAAAACCTACATTCACAATTTATTATTTTAACTTTGTCAGACTGTAATTTATAAATACAAAACTCTGGTGGAATAGATAACTGTAATGTTTTTGCGGAAGTGTCTAAAATATATTAAAATCTAATCACAGATAAATTAATTGTTTGTCTGAATATCCTTTAAATTAATTACATGTTTGCCAAGGCGAACGATAAAACCCTTATCCAACCTTGGTTGTATATGTCTGCAAATAGATACAAGTGTTTTATGATATTCAAAGTTATGACAAAAATGGCTAATAATATACTTCTCATCAGTTTAAACATTGATAAACTAAATACATTTCTTGTTAATATATCAGCCCTGTATATGAAAACTTTTATATACTTTTCATATATTGCTTCTAAGTTTGAAAAGGATTAAGCCATAGGCCACAATGTTTGTACAGTGCGTGTTGGCAGATTTAACGTATCGTTGACGGTATCTCACTAGACCATCGCCGCTATATACTAGACTAGCTTTTGCTAGCGGTTTCGCTCGCGTATAATATAGCCTATGTTACTCGGTAATAATAAAACTTTCTAATGGTGACAGATTTTTTAAATCGCTTGTCTCCTTTTGGAGTACAAACAAACAAATAATCAAATCTTTACTCTTTATAATATTAGACATCTACATCTAAGTCAGAATGCTTCTGTGCTCGAAGCAGTCTCTTGACACAAATATTATGTTATATTATATTTCGCCTCTTGTTGAAGAGAGATCTGTAGTATTTCATGCTGAGCAACTTATCTTCTTTTTTTGCATTCTTCTGATTTTATAAAATCAGTAAATAGAAATAAAAACAAATGTATTAATTTGTAACATATATTTGACATTTTTATCCGCAGCAATATCTTTAGCCAGTAATTCTGACATTTTTATCTGTATCCATATCTTCAACAGCGAGAGCACTAGTTATGCTAAATTTTACAGTTCCTGCAACAAATAGGTAATATTCAATGATTATTTGTATACTTATTTTTGTACGTATGCACAGTCAGAAATATAAGTCGTCAAACTTTGTGCGATTTCAAATTGCTTGATTGAATACAGTAATAGTAATGACTATTTTTTACTGCAGTAACAGTTAAAGATAATTATAATTTTAATCACAATTATTTTAATATATCTCTTTATTTTAAAAAAGACAACTCCTGCTCTAGTAATCATTTCTGTATCGTTGGAGACTTTACAAATATTCAAACGACGGACAAAAAAACAAACTCGGAACAACTACTTGTAAATCATACAAATTTTCGTCCTCACACGGGACAAAAAATTGTGTGTACCCAAAACTAGCCAAGCGACCACTTAAATCACTACATCAGTGCAGTTAATTAATTACTATAGAACAAAAATAAGTGCATTTGAATTGATAAAATACTGTTAAACTGTTGTTTAATGTTTAGCTACTTATAGCGCTGATTTTTAATAAAGAGGCTGATAAAAATGTTATATTGATAAAATTAAAGCAACATGACCTGCTGGTTAAAAACAAGTAAACTCTCTTGAATAACATATTTAGCAATACCTCGGTGGTGCATGAGGCACGCGAGGCAAGGTCGGGTTTGAAACCCAACAAACAAATATTGGGTTTTCTTGCCAACAATTCTCAATATCAACCTGGGCTTAAAAAGCTGGGGCGCTATGCACTCTCGTGCCACAGAAAGCACGTAAAGTCGTTGGTCTTGTACCTGATCTCTCTCCGGGCGTATTGGATTGTTCCGTACCTCACATAATCCTATGAGACCGTCCAACAAGCCATCGAATTATGATAGTTACGGAACAGAGAGTGCACTGTTGTTTGCGCACACACTTGTACACTATAATATATTTTACGTAAAATGTAGTAGTTTCCGTTAAGATTGGCCGCCGTGACTGAAACAAAGTCTAGTTTTCAGCCAGAAGTTATGGATGGGAAAATCAAATTCTGATTTATCGATAACACTGAATGCGAAAATAATACATTGAATAAGTTTCTTATGTTATTTATATTAATATGAATATAGAAACAAACTTACTATCTCTTTGTTGTATTTTATTTTTGCGATCGAGAATTGCACTCTTTTACCACATATGTAACCATTTTATTGACACTCGTCACGTCTCGGGAGCTACTTATTTTTGAACAGCCTTTATTTATAATTAATTTAGACTTTATCAGCAGCGGTTTGTTATAAAACTAGATAAATCGAGTCAAATTTATTATTTCACAGATAAGCATTGCTGTACAAACAAGTGGTAGGTGCGTGACTGCCACCATGAACAATTCTGAAGACAATACTGTGAAAGATGATACTGAAGCAAATGTGAAACCAAAAATTGATCTTGATACTATCCTCGTAAATGAAATAGGACAGTTTGGCAGGTTTCAGCTGAAGACTCTAGTATTAGCTGTAATTATAGCGATATTTGCATCATGGGGCTCCACTGAATATGTGTTTACCACTGCGAGAATTAACAACAGGTAAATAAAGTAGTTAATTTTATATTTTGATCATTAACAAAATATTAGCGTATTTAAATTATTTCATTTTGATAATTAATTATTATATTTAAATGCAGTATTTTTAAATCTTGTAGTCTCCAATAGAGATAACAATTTTAGACATAAATAAATGTGAAATTACTTCAATTAGTGTACATTTACATAATATTGTTGAGTCACCCCGTGACCATGGCTGCTGAAAAGCAACCGAAACGTCGGGGAAAGTGTAAAATTAAATTAAATCTAAATAGTTTCAATCGTTTTAATAATAATTCAATTAGCTTAAAAATTAGTAAAGTTTAATAATAGTAGTAGTGTAACAGTTTTCAAAATTATGTAATAAAGTGTCAAATAAATAACGCGATAAAATCCGTATATAGTAGTTTAATTTCAATGAATAGTGTTCATTTTTCGGATCGTTTTCTTTCATGTCTATTTTTATTGAATTTTAATCAATATTATTAATTACACAGTATCGTGTTGCATTAATAAGTGCCAGTGCTGGTTAGCATATAATTGGTAAATGTAGCAGAAATTATATTTCGTGCCAAGTATATTGCATCAGTGTATTAACTGTTGGCTTGCCAAAACAAATCCAAAAATCAAATATTAAATAATAGCAATGTTATGAAATGAAATTCTTAATGGACATTACTCTTTCATACATGCTTCTTATACTTATGTTAGCATTTTAACATAATTACTTATATTAATTATTATGGCAGTCATTATTGGGAAAGTCAAAATTCTATAATATCCTGACACTAGTCTACCTTAGGGTATCGTTAGCCTTCGCTTACGGAGGTCAGGTGGCAGCCGCTTCGTGTAAAAACTGATATCCAGTCAAATCCGGTTACACTAGAAAAGCCGACCCCAAGTGACTTGGAAATAATAAAGGCTAGGGAGAAGAAGAAGACTTATATTAATTATTCCCATACCACCAGATTAAGAAATCAACGACATGATAATAATAAGGGGCAGTCATTTTCTCATCATGAGACTAACGCGATCTCAGAGGGCATAGTACTCTAACGTTAAAAATATCACCTTTACCTTGTGATATAAACAAAAATGTATCATCAGGTTAACTTAAAGCGCACAAACTGCAGGGCAGTTTTTGGCGAGCTGAATGTGAGTGGCGCCACTGCGGTCCTGAATGCCTCAGAGAGTCGGTTAGGACCTTTTCCGTTATTGGTTGGCTGGGTTGGAACTTCAAGAACGCCCGTAGGACTCTCAACTCTTTCTTGCCTTGGTCAGCCGGTCAGAGGAGGCCGCTGGAGCTATATGCTTGGGGGTGGAAGTGTCGTTTTCAAGGGCATAACTACGGGGAAACCCGCTCCGGGTCTCCGTTTTCACGAGACCCGTGATGGTGAAACCGGCGCCGCACCGCTCGACACCCCTAGCCGCTCACACCGGTGTTGCCAACTGCTGCTTTTAAGGCCTGTATATCTATGGCGACTATTTAGGAGGTCCATCTAGTGAGTCGGCGAGTCACCTTCTGCCATTCCGACTTTATACTGAGACATTATATCAGGCAGACGCCGTTTTTTACTATAGTTTGCATTGAAATTAAACTGCTATATACGGATTTTATCGCGCGATAAAATCCGTATATAGCAGTTTAATTTCAATGAATAATATTCGCGTAAATAGAAGACAATATTATATAGTTTGCATTTTACCAAACCATTAAGCACCCCACCCCATAGACCAGAATAATTAGATTCCATATGTAGCAATAGTCTCCGACACCTACCGCGGCTAGTGTCTCGGTAAGTGTTCCATCTCACTTTAAACTAAAACTCTCGAAGGGCCTCTGCATGTTGGACCCATGTCCCCGTGTAAGCCTCCCAAAGAGCCGGGTATTTTCCTAACGTATTAGGAAAATACCTGTGAAAGAGAAAAAAAAAAGTTTATTTCAGTTAAGTTACACATATATTAACATTTACTGTGACAGCCACACTAGGCACAACCTGTGTAGTGGCCATCAAACTATACGGATTGTCATATACCTGGAACTTAACTATTACATATATCTATCATTACTTATATCAAATCGTTCGTTAGCTATAGTTGCATATAAGTAATTAAATTTAATTTATAAAATAATTATTAATCATAATCATATTAATCACCAGTTGTGAGAGGCAGCTTCACAAATATATATGTTTGGAATTCTAAAGAAAATAATTATCATCAGTAGTTTGAATCGATAAACGTGTTTTCATATTTTATTACATTTATTAGTTTGTTAGATTTACCTCCTCCTCCTACCTCCATAGGTACGTAATAATACAAAAACCGGAGCGCTATACAGAGCTTATACAGATTCAGATACTAAATGAGATATAGTAACATTTTGTGATCGTACAACAACTTGAACATTTTAATTCTATAATTTAGGTATGTGCTTTCCTCATAAAAATAACTCCAAAAATACATAGTCTCGTAGCTCACGAGGAAGAGCATCACTAATACTTTACGATTCTATAATATGAACTCACCTTTATGTTAAACACTTTTAGTTGCGTTTGAATCTAACAAATATGGTTCAATTCAATTATATGTGCTTGTTTTTAGGTGTGTGATTCCGGAATGTGATGGTGCTGTACCAGAATGGTCGCCGTATTGGTTGCCAAACGCTATACCAGTCGAAAATAATGCATTAGATAACTGCCAGCGTTATGCCAACACGTCTGCTTTGCTACGGTTGGTGGAAAGTGAGACGTGCCCTAGTACACTCTTTGACCGAAATACTTTGCAACCCTGTGACGATTATGTTTACGAAAATGCGTACACAGTGGCTTACGATGTGAGTTAATAAAATAAAATATTTTCCTCTTGAGATACGAATCCCTAAAATCATTTCAATACTTAAAAATTTTCATGTAACTTTTTTTCTGTAATTCAGTTTGGGTTAGCCTGCGACGAATGGCGGCGATCGCTTATTGGTACCGTTCGGACTTTCGGTACTCTGGTTGCCTTACCAATCACCGGATATATATCGGACCAGTGGGGACGTCGTGTGGCCCTCACTGTCAACGCCTTTAATACAGCCTGGCTGGGTCTCGTCAGATATTTTGCAAACTCGTACCTTGGGTTCAGCATATCTGAATTCGTTGAAGCTGTTTTCGGATCCGGTGGCTTTTCTACCATCTACATTTTGTGTAAGTGCCAATAGTAAAATATCCAATTATAACAGTAGCAGTAATATGCTGTATAAATATGCCAGTGTTAATTATTAATTCTACGAATTATTACGATTTTTGGGATAAGCTCAATCACGTAATATTTTATGGAATTCCATAAAAAACTGCATACTTAAATTTCAGGCTAAGAAAGGAGAGCTTTTGGTAATATTGATTGTCAGATCTGCAAAAGATAACACAATAAAGCTTTCCTTTATTCATATACTTGCTTGATTCAGTCTAAAATTACGAACATTGAAAATAATTATTTAACAACATAATATCGCTATTGTTAGTTAATCATACAGGTATTAAGATAATTTTGTATAATAAACTATTTACACATACGTATGTGAGTCCTAAAAAAATAATGTTGAGTCAATCTTAGTGTGAGATCCCTAATGTGGCATACCAATGGTGATTTATAAGACTTTTTAATTGATATTTTGTCTAGATCACTATATCTTATAGAATTATATATTATTCAATCATCACTATGTAAAACACAAAACTAAACAAGATAATCAATTACATAAAGTGACAAAATTGCTTATTAATTAATCAAAAGTACACTACTTTACTTACACTAGTTTACTAACAGAAAAAGAGTTTTTGTTTCCAATAACATTTTCGTTCTTTTACCGTATAAACTGATATTTTTAACTCCTACTAAATACAAATAATACTATGCAAGCTTAAAATTATATCGTCTTTTCGTTAATATTTTGGTAATTTATTTTGACATATATAAAGATTCTCTATTTCTCTATAGCATGCGACTTCGTTGCAATTTTTAGGATTTCTTTAATACCTAAATACTTCAATGAATTTCACGGGATCGGAATATTGACAAACACCTATTTCTTAACAGTCATGGAAGTGGTTGGTCCTAAGTACCGCGTAGCAGCCGGCGCAGCCATTAACACCAGCTTCGCAGTCGGACAAATGTTGATGGGTCTGATCGCGTGGGCTGTACCATATTGGAGGCAACTAACCTTAGCACTGTACGCCCCACAACTTATAACAATATTGTACTTCTGGCTTGTGGCGGAATCTGTCCGTTGGTACATGAGCAAGGGTCGTTTTGATGAATCCGAAGCGTTACTAAAGAGAATAGCACAAATCAACGGCAAGATATTATCTGAAAAGTCTCTGCAAGCACTACGTGAGACCGCTGAAGAAGAGGCAAGAAATAAGAAGATAGAAGAAGAGCATAAAGGCCAAGAGCCATGGCTGATAGTGCAAGTTTTCCGAAACAAACGAATTTTGCTTCGGTGTGCCATCTCGCCTTTGTGGTGGATAACAACTACATTTATCTACTACGGGTTGTCTATTAACGCTGTGAACATGACAGGCAATAGATATTTGAACTTCATTGCTGTAGCTGGAGTCGAAATTCCCGGTTACTGGACTTCATTTTTCCTGTTGGGCAAAATTGGAAGGAAGCCTGTATTAATTTCAGCCTTTTGGTTGTGTGCTGCTTGTCAAATCGCGTATATATTTTTACCTCAGGGTAAGTATTATTAGCAAATTGTTATATTCGTGTCTGTTGATAATTTTTAATTAAACATGGGATATCGCTTAAATTAGGGCAGCCCTAGTCCAGATCTATCTCAGACTTACAGAAATCCCTGCTAAACAATCATATGTTAGTTTTTTAAGCTGTGTGAGTTGTGCCGTTTCCACTAGCAGCACAGAGACTTCATATTTAATAGTTAGTACTGCCTATTGCAAGCATATGCAAATAACCACTTAACATCAAATAGACCGTATGCGGACAAAAAAATCCAGCTGAATAATATAAAAAAGATAACATTCTTATTTCATTTTGTAACATTCATATTCAAATTCCGAATTGAAGTGGACTTGATACATCTTTTTCTTTATTCCTTTAGACATGATCACAGCCTTGGAATGTGCAGTTATACTGTTAGCTAGATAAGATTTATCTTATTAATTCGAGATTTATGTAATCATGTATTTTAAGTTGATTTTAGTTGATTTCTGTATCCTAAAGTTAAATTAAATGCTTTTCTCTTTCTAGATATGTACGCTCTATCACTGACAGTTTATTTGTTTGCAAAGTACTGTATCTGCATTCGGCAGAGGTATGAGGACCCAAACTCGATGTTGCTCGCTCTAATTGATTCTACCGTATAAGGATGGCATCTGAGCCCAGCACGCGTTGTTCTGGATAGGAATATATAAAATAACTCTTCTGAGCACTCCCCGTGGTATATTCTGCAGAAAAATGCCAATGAGGAAATGTCCCTACGGTATTGCAGAGGTTCCAAAGAACTCATGACCTCTGGATCTCCGATGATACAGACAGCCCACCGCTGTAACCTGTCGAGAGCGAGTAGCATGTCGAGAGAGAGCTAGTACTGCGCGGACCCATCCCAAAGATGAAAACAGTATTACTGATATACTGTTAGTTATTTACTGTTAGCTAGATAATATTTATCTTTATTATTCGAGATATCTATTATCGTGTATTTCAAGTTGATTTTAGTTGATTTCTGACTCCTAAAGTTAAATTAAATGCTTTTCTCTTTCTAGATATGTACGCTCTATCACTGACAGTTTATCTGTTTGCAAAGTACTGCATTGCGATAGTAATGACTGCAGTGTACGTGTACACTGCTGAGCTGTACCCAACAAAGTATCGCCACAGCCTGTTTGCTTTCTCTTCCATGATGGGGAGGATTGGATCTATGTTAGCGCCGCTCACACCAGCTCTCGTAAGTTCTACTTATTACTCATTAAAATTAAAACACTGAAACTGATTTTAAAAATATTGCTTACCATCATATCAATAATAAATGTATGTTATATGAACTGCAGGCTTTAGTTCTTTAAAAAATCATCTACACATTTTATCTAAATTGCTTGTTCTTGAATAATCTATATTTTCTAGGCCAGTATACTTATAATGCACTAGCGATATATATTATTGATATTATTTAGAATATGTATGTTTAACAAAAGTATTTCGTTTCAGGGTGCTCAATGGTTTGATGAACTACCGTTTGTATTATTTGGTGTCTTCGCGTTTATGTCTGGTGCGCTCATCTTCTTAACACCAGAGACTCTCGGCACGACACTTCCTGATACCATAAAACAGGCTGAAAATATAGGTCTCAGTAATGGAAAACTTAACAAGAGCTAAAATATAACTTATTTAGGCTTTATTTACAAATTAATGTGTGTAATTCGTATGATAGGTAGAGTAAAACAACATTCTCAATTATTTATTTGTAAACGATACTTGTGTAATTAACTCGTTAAAGATCGTTATAAGTTCAAATATTCCTATATGGTATGCCACATAGGAATATTTGAACTTATAACGATCTTTGCCAAACATTTATCTTAATCCAATACCTATGTTTTATATCCGCGTGTTAGGTTAGGTTCAAATCCCACATATGATAATTATTGTGGCCCACAAATAAGTCTTCTATGTATGGGTGTATGTGTATGTTTATAATGCCTGTATTCTTATGAAACGAAACAAACAAAAATAAGTATTTAAGTCACTATTTATTTATGATGACACTTTATACAAAGCCAATCGGACGAGTGTAGGTTCGCACCACAAAACCGTAGTACAATATTAGCCACACGAATGTGGAGTGCTAAGAGTGGTCACACAATGTTCGGCTCTCATGGCCTTTATGCCAACATTCAATAGGCCATACTCACAGAAGATAAAAATACGTATAAAATGTTTCATTTTCTCATTATTTTAGTAGTATCTTTAGAATAGCTGTAGTACGTAAATATTTTATTGACTCTGTATAAATAATAATATTTACTAGCGATCCCCCACTAGTCAAAATTCAACCATGATTGATTAAAATTTTAAGTTTGGTTATTATTAAGGTTTTATTGTCTATAACTTTAATCTTATAATCACATTGCATTTAGATTTCACCAAGGCTATACAGGTTAATTTTTATCTTTTTCAAACAAATTATTATTTACTTAACTATACTCTTGCATTGACGATATTCCTAAGCTTGCTACTTCGTTTTCTTTTTCCTTATTACATATAAATAAGGTATATGTAACCATAGTTACGAAGAATTGTACGACGTCAGACGAACAATGACGAAATACTACGAACGCGATTCGACTGCGTTTGTCAAATGCATGGTTGTGTGCGTGTAGTGATTTTTCATTAATTTAATGTATTTCTAATGCATATTTTATAAATATAATAGGATTCGCTACTCCTTCTCCATATAAACTTTAACTGTGGCAAATTTCATACTCCTCCGTCCGCGCAATTTTCGTAAAAAGGGGTACAAAGTTTTTGCTTCATGTATTAATATATAGATTAAGGCTTGATTTTAAATTTTCAGATAAAAATTATATAGCGTGGACAAATAAAAACAGTTTTATGAATAAAATAGTACAAGTCACTTTTTTATATTTAATCGGGTTATAATTTAGTTGATGGATAACTTTTATTCAAAAATTGGATATTCAGCACTACATCGTTTCATGACTAAGTAGTAGGTATATAATTAAGTTATTTAATAGGCAGATATCATTAATAAAACTATATTTGATGTATGTGATATTTTCGTCTTATTTATTTATTTATTGTACTGATTCGGGATTTACTTACAATGAATCTTGCTTATTCACAAATTGCTCTTAATGATTTTTTCTATCGTTACAATTAACATATAATAAAATAATTTGGAAGAGAGGAACCTATCACGCACCCTCTGATTGCCTACCGTTTCACAAATCGTTTAAATGAATGTCATATGTCGTTAATGGTCACCAGTCAACAGCTTTTAGTGCCTTGATTGCTCAGAACTGACTGTAGTGCCAAAATAACGTCTATAATAATATCAGCCCTGTATCAAAACTGTCCCACTGCTGGGCACTGGCCTCTTCTCAGTGCAGGAAGGGTAAGGCTATTATCCACCACGCTGGCCTCTGTGCAGGTTAGCAAACTTCACATATCTCCGAGAACAAGGTGCAAGTAGCACATAAGAAGACAAAATATATGACTTCAAATTTATATTGATAAAAATGGTTGTATATTTTTCAGAAAAGAACTAGATTCTAAGTAGGTACATACATATTAATTAAGGATAAAGAGAGCCTTGATCTCATAAGTTAATTTATTTATGCGTTCTACGAGTAGCTGCTATTTAGAAATCTATCAACAGAATAATATTAATCTTCTAGTATACCTGACACATCGTTGGGCACAGGCGATCGAAACAAAAGGGGAAGCCTTGGCGGCTAATTTGGACATAGCAAAGGTCTTCAATTGTGTCTGGCACAAAGCGCTTCTTTCGAAGCTCTCTTCCTATGGGCTTCCCGAGAGATTAATTGAATGGGTCACTAGCTTTTTAGCAGACAGAAGCTTTAAGGTCGTAGTCGACGGTGAATGCTCTAACTCCATATCTGTAAATGCTGGTGTCCCGTAAGGCTGTGTGTTATCGCCTACTCTGTTCCTCCTCCATATCAAAGACATGTTGCAAATAAGTAGCATTCATTTTTATGCAGACGACAACACGAGCGATGCTTTCTATAACGGCCGCGCTAACATCTCTAGGGAAAAGGTCATTGAGAGCCGAAACAAACTTGTGTTTGAAATTGAGACTGCTATGAAGATAGTCTCGGATTGGGGCAGACTTAATTTAGTCCAATTTAACCTTACAAAGACACAAGTGTGCACGTTCACCTCAAAAAAACTGCCATTGGTGGTTTTTGCTCGGTTTGAGAACATCTCCATAGCTGCCTCAGCCAATATTGTAATTCTTGATGTCGACATATCGAGCGAAATTCAGTTCCGTGGCTTTTTAGAGGGTAAGGCTAAATTAGCTTCGAAAAAGCTTGACATGGTCAACAGATCGAGACAGTATTTTACGCCGGCCCACCACCTACTACTTTATAAGGTGCAGATTCGGCCTCACATGGAATACTGTTCTTATCTTTGGGTAGGAGCACCCCAGTACCAGCTTCTCCCTTTGGACTGCATTCAACGGAGAGCAACTCGAATCGTCGACTGCCAGGATGTTTCAAATCGGCTTCACCCCTTGGCGCTGCGTAGAGATGTGGCTACTATGCATCTTCTATCGCTTTTACTATGGGGAGTGCTCCGAGGAATTGTTCGGACTGATTCCTGCCGCCTCTGTTCGCCATCGTCCTACGCGACAGCATTTCCATCCGCATCATTAAGATGGTTGACAGTCAAAAACTGTGCGCTTATTCAGAAATTGTCTGTCTCTCACAACGAAACCGTGGAAATAACTGTCGCCAGCGGTATTTCCGGGATCAATACGACCTTCAAATCTTCAAGGAAAGAGCGTATTCTCTTTTAAAAGGCCGGCACCGCACTTGTGACGCCTCTGCTGTTACGGGTGTCCATGGGTGGCGATAATCGCTTACCATCAGACGATCCGTCGGCTCGTTTGCACACTAACCCATAAAAAAACGTAATATAGCGGGCTGCTGCCTAATGTCACTACCTCATGTATTTTGTCATTGGCATATCTTTATCTAATAATAAAGTTTTACGACTAATCAATAAGTCGCGCTTATACTTCAGTTGAAGGTGTAGACCCGAGATATCACCCTGAAGGGTCGTTGTTATAGAATCTTTTTCATATACTAAGAAGGTAACACAAAATCGTATTACTCGCTTAATCCTACATCGAGCAGTGATAAGCCATTCCTAAGAGGTATCGTAGTAAAAGCAAGTGGAATGCAATAAATATATTGACTATTGAATATTAAGCTTACTTTGTTGCAAACAAGCATAGGCAGATATAAGGATGTGTTGCTGACGTAGGTACTTTTACTTCCAGTGACCCACCCACCATTTAAAGTAGCAACTTGACATACACTGGTAGATTGAGTTGGTAGTACCCGAGCATTTCATCTTTCCCGGGTGAGCCCAACATAACCTCTCCACTCCCTTTTTCCCACAGAGAGGTGTGCGTAAATGCATTCCCCACATAACAAAAGGGCGCAACATGTTGGCGCTTGTAGTAAGTTATAGTATATATATAGCTTGTAGTAAACGATGCGAAATGTTTAAATTGTTTTACGCAGGTACGCATTTTGATTGACGTAGAGTATAGACTCTATTTATAAGGTAATAATTTTAACTTAAGCATACAATCGCCATGGTGGTTCACCGTGGTAGTATCGCGAGATACACGCGATAACTGCGTATCAGTGCGGTGCCGGCGTCCCTTCTTGCCTCTTTTATATGCCTCTCACTAAAGATACCATATAAAAGTCTATAAGCACTTGCAACATCAAAGGTATTTTACATGGGTACTGTACGATTCCAGCGGCGGTCGTAGCTACAAAAATGTTACTACTTGTGTATTTGAGTACGCTTTCTTTTCTTCTACTATAATAACTTTAAGAATCATTGGACATGTCAGAAGTGTTATAAATAATTATAAATCTAAACAGGCAATAATTGAATATTAAAAAAGTCCTATTTAGGGAGTAGAACTCTCGTGAGAATAATGGCTTTTTAATAGGCAATTGAATATCGATATATTATATAGTGTACATATATTTTAAATATACATATCGTCACTAGAAAGCCAATACTACTAAAGCGCCATTTTGGCCAAAACGAGTTACATATTATATCATTGGATTTGAATTTTTGCACTGCATCAATTAGTCTGGGTCTCGTAACAATCTCAGCACCTTTTTGGCGCTTCAGCACTGTAAAAGTAGGAATTTTTTTATTAATTTCAAATTTTCATAAATTTTTATATACTTCACCAAATTTTACAAATTGGCTTCACGTAGAAATTGGTGAGCGTGGCGCGTCAGTATATATAAAAAAAGAAGGTAAAATTACGGTAGCAGCTATCCTTAATATAGCAATGCAATACAACAGTAGGTACGGGACGCAGCAAGTACAGCAGAGCAATAGATTGCAAGAATTGCCCAAACCGGGACTAAAGATCATACGGACTCAAAAGGAAGAAAGATCGTAAGGCAAAGAAGAAATAAATAAGGTACAGGAAGAAGATAAGGACCTGATATTGATCTGATATTAATGGAATGGAACGACCCTTGACCTGGGACGAATTTGGCTTGAAGCTGAATCATAAAAGCTGACTAATTACTTCGACGAACTAGCAAAGAGCAAATTTCGCAAATGTTTGTTCAAAGGAGTAGAAATTTGCTCTAAGTACACGCTGGTGGACACCTAGGATAAAGTAACATATCCAGTAAGACTGTTCATTTATCTTGAAAGTAAGAGAAACTCCTCCATGCTGTCGACAGCATATCCAGGAGATGTTCTAGGTATGCTGCCGAGAGTACATCGATTACTGGTATAAACAATGTTTAACGTATGCTTCATTAAAAAGACCGCACAGTAGATCTAGTGAAAAATACAGCTATACAACGATGTTGGGAAAAATCGCGATAGTCTGTTAACTTCCAGATGAAAATCGGTAATACATATGTTTTTATCGGTTTACCATATGACTAGAGACCAAGTACCATACTTCTTTCGATATGAGTATAAAGCGTTTACGCTCACAAAGTACTGTGTTTTTTCAGAATACGAACACAACGAACATCGGAACGAGCTTAGCGTCTTTTTGTGCTAGATATCAAACAGCAATAGATATATTTGCCGCATAATTTCATCTTTGTATAGAACCACTACCCTAACCAGTCTAAGTAGTAATGTATAAAAAATATACGGTTACATATATTTTATAGATTACTGTCGTAAATCACAGAATTAAAATCTACAACCTAAAAAGTCTAAAAGAGACAATCAATTTTGGTCGCAGATAGATTTCCTGCACTTACTTACATACCATTTTTACCACATGATACAAGCGCCTAAACAATTTCAAATGGCAATTTTACCACCATACAATAATATAAGGAGTATAAAAAAATTTTTTCTTCTTAATGCCACACTGAACAGAATCGCTACGTCATTTGACATAATAATATTAACTGAATGTAGGCTTGATGACTGCATAATACTCCCTCGGATTCAGTCATACACCAGTTATAACACAAAGAAAATAATTAGTCAAAACAGTGGCGTGGTGGCTTATGTGAAGGACTCTTTGAGTGTTAATGTTTCTGAACCGATCATTAACGATGTAAACTGCTTGCAATTGGAGCTGGAATTGCAATCACAGTTCTGGATATTATTTCGACCACCTTCTTTTAAAAATCTCAATCGCTTTCTTAGCCCCCTTGATTACGTGCTTAATCAATTTGCTAATAGATCCAACACATTGATATATGCAGGCATTATAAACATTGATTTACTTTCTAGTATCAGTAGTCAGGATTTGGAATATGTTTGTCTCCTTCCTGCAATAACAGAGCCAACCAGGAGAGACGCATGTCTTGATCATATTTTCGTAGGTAAGTACAGTCAAAAACGTATCGAATCACGACTTTGTGGTTCTGGGCCGATCGACGTGTAAACAGACGAAGGAAAGCTTGGATCATGTGATTGTAAAACGAGACACAAGGGCTTTTAATGCTGAGCTGCTGCAGGAGGACTGGATGCGTATACTAAAGAACCCTGGCTTAAATATCGTCTTATAAAATTACTGCAATTGAATTTCTGTAGTAGTTAATACACATTTACATAAAGTTAAAGTAAGACTCGCCAAATAAAACATCAAGTCGTGGATCACACCAGACCTAATACGTTGTATGCAACATTGAGATCGATTGCATCTGAAATCACAGAGGTCACCAAACCATCAACTCTTACGGCTCTATAGGCTATTGCAAAAGTTCCTGTAGCGTAGGTATATAAATAGTAATCTATATACCTATGCTACAGGAACTTTTGCAATAGCCTATTGCGTAATTTGAAAAATGAGCATGACAATAACTTAATTGCTAGTATTACTGGGCACCCCAGAAGAATGTGAGATCTTTCACAAAATAGAAAAGAACCTAAAGAACTTTTAAGTCTTTACGGTAGTTTGGACGCTATACAATCACGAAAAACATGTAATATGCATTATTCAATAGTAGGACAGCTAACACGATTTAAACGATTTGTTCACAAAACAAGAAACTGTAGCAGCTAGAGTTAGTAGAGCTGGTTTCCTCACCCACTGACGCATCAGAGGAAGAGTGTCTAATGCTCTCTTTACAAAATGATAAAGCTCCAGGTTTACAAAATGATATATCCGTAGTCGTATTTTAGAACTACTTACTGAAATTTATAACAGGTGCCTAGAATCAGATATATTTTCCAATGCTTGCAAAACAGCTTTTATTACTCCGATTTATCCTACTGATTCGCCTAACAGATACCATTCAATTTCACTTCTTACAGCCTTCTCAAAGCTTTTAGAGAAAATTGTTATCAACAGGTTAATGAAATATCTCGAAACAAATAATCTTATGTCCAACGGACAGTTGGGTTTGAGGAAAGGAAGATCCATTGAAAAGGCTGTCAAACTGCTTACTTTAATAGTGTCATCCCACCTCGACAATAAAGGTTTTACTCGATTTAGCCAAAGCTTTTGACACCGTGTCATTTCCAATACTATTGCGGCAGTTGGAATAGCAATTTGGTATTAAAGGAATAGCTCTAGAATAGTTCAAAAGTTATCTCTTAGATGGGAAGCACCGGGTCAGAATAAATAACTGTGAAAGTTAATTAAGTGTTCAAATGGTCTAAAATATTTGTTATTGTATTTGCGTTGTATTTTTGAATTTGTTTCTAGACATTGATGATTTTTTTCTCTTTTGTATTAACCATTTAAATTTGTATGTCTCAATGACAGAACATAGTGGACACATAATTTGTAACATCTTTGTATTACCTATGTTTCTAAAAATAACCGATTTCTAATTCTGATTCTGATTCTGATTGCATGAATGAAAGACTCATGAGCACTGTGAATGACAAAACTTAATCAAAACAGAAACTATCAAATATTTAGATGTGATTATTGACCAATCTCAATCAAAACCTTTTAATTTCAAAGCTCAAATTACATCACTGCCTAAACGAGTTCGGAAAACGGCAAATGGCTTGAGGTTCCCTCGACCAATAATGTCAATTAACAATATAAAAGCAATATATCTTGCTCTGTGTCTCATATCTTACTGTATTAGCAGTTAGGGAGGTGCTGGTAAAAATTTAATATTACAAATAGAAAAAGCTCAACGAACTGTTCTTACAACCCGGCTCAAGAAGCCTTTCAGGTATCCTACAAATGCATGTGTTGTCATTTGTGAAGAGAGTCAAAGGTTGGTCAGTTGTTTTAGGCAAGATATTGATTTATAAATTAAACATTAAATGGCCCAATACAATTCCTTGTGGGACACCATACATAGCTACACGCTCACTTGAGTAAGACGTCGTTTTTTTTTGTTTCGATATCTGACTTTGACGACGGCCGTGCACTGTATTCTGTTGGATATGTATGAAACCAGCAGATCTAGAGCATTTCCTCAAATACAGTAGCACTCGAGTTTATTTTTAAGGTATACATAATAATAATAAATTTCTTTTCGGTACGCTCCTTTTAACATAATACAATGTTAAGTATTAATGCCCTGAGATATTTTCAACGTGTAATGCGTGTTAGTACTTCTTTGTTATGAAACTAAGAAGTACTCAGATTCTATAAAACGTATGAACGTTTTACAATCATAAATACATATCTCTATTTCAGTACATAAATAATACAGTCACAATATATTCTTGTCTTTACTGTATTTCGATTAATTAATCATAAAGAGTGTTATGACCGCTTATATGCAAAAAAGTACTTTAAATGGCTTTCCTGTAAAATGGCCTTTTGGCGTTTGAGTATTATTGGCTTTCCAGTGACGATATGAGCTGGTGTGTGCGTGGTTTTTAAATGTATGTAAGTTAGCGCTTCATGTTAGTTTGCGCTAAATCCACATAGTCGATAGAATGGTGAATGCGATCTTAGCCTAAAGAATAAGTGAAATTTTGGCAAGTCATTAATAAGCAATTAATGTTACTTATCAGCATAATTTATAAAGATTTTATTACTATAAATTATGCCGATTTTCACCTTCATAATACTTTTATATGGATTAAGTGTACCGATAAAGGTAATCTTCTGACTTAACATTTTACTAATCGATATCTCATTGATTATTTATATTGCGGCAGACATCATTATCTCAGATACTAGTTTCAATCATATTTTCATATTCTACGAAAGATATATGTGGACATCTATATATGTATATATATTTTGACTAGATAGTACTTATCTAGTAAAAATATGAAATTTAACTTAGATATTTATTTGTTGAATAATATGTTGCAACAGCTATGTGTTGCAACATAATGTTGCGTGCTGGGTTCGACGGATCAGAATGCAAACAATATTACCGACTAAAAAACGTTTTATTCAAACACACAATTCAATTTAAAACACAACAAACACTATACCACACTTTTTTACTGTACTGCTTCAAACTCCGTAGTATATCCGCTTCCGTTCGCTTCGATGAACACTTGATCGCTTACGGTTGTAAAACTGACTTGGCAGTACGCGTGCGCTCTATTTATACGTGGGTAAAGCGTTTCTAGAGTTTTCTAGTAACGCTATACCCGGTATGTAAACAGTACGATGATTCGAGAAAGTGCCAGCGTTCTCTATCCTACCCTTCGCGTACTCACACTACGTAGTTCCGTAAGATGTCAATAGATGGCGGTGTAATAAATTATTAGACGGAACTGCCGAGTCTTTTCCACAATGCCGAGAGATGTCACTGGGCGTAACAATATTATTCAACAAAGTACTTAGACCGAAGCTCATTGTAGATTTATGTAACATCTATATTTTCCATAAATCTACAATGAGATTCGGTTTGGTTTATTGCTCTTAACAATTTTCTTCTCGCCAGAAGACACAGACTGCTGTCTGCAGCTGTGATAGCTGTGCCTGCATACCGAACATTAGCACGCGCTTCGTCGGTGCCGCGCTCAGGCACGCGTTTCATCCTCCGTACCGCACTGTGACACGCGTTTCAACCTACGGGGCTGAATCTGGCTCGTGATTCATCCTCTTAGCCGCGTGTCCTTGCCGCGATTAATGCAAGACAATACCTGCTTTTGCAGGATGAAAGTCGGAAATTTTAATAGCCAGCGAGAAATCCAGGCAAAAATAATCATAAATCCCATTGTCAATAGCCAGAATATGAGGAAAGTTAGACGTTAGAGGGCCTGCGTTGAATCAACAGTTATGTTGATTCGCTGCAGGGCCTCTATAAATTAAAAATCGTGATGGTGACTTTTAATCTTCACACAGAAAGAAATTTCTTAAGTAGACATTTAAAACACATTCCAGGGCATGCCTGATCGCATCGCAGAATAAAAACGCTAAAGGCAATACATTTTAAAAAAGAACAATTTCTATACCACTTTGTTAGTCACCGATGCATGTTTTTGACATCTCATACATCAATGGTAGCAGCTAGTATATAAATGCAAATAGTTAAGTGACGCAACATTTTTACGCGGTTCCTTCTCACCTTCATTCATTTTGATTGATCGAGAGTAGAGACTAACATAAGATAGACGTTAACTCTTTTTCACTGTATCATGCAGTGGGCATGCAGAATTAGTGGTCATGTCGCACCAATTGTGCGAAATTACACTTTTTTAAATATAATGTTTTAGTTGTCGATTCACAAACATCAAAATAATTTGAGTGCAAAACAACCCCGTTAGCTTAGTTTTACACTCAAGTTATTTAGTTTTACTTTGTTTAGAAATAATAACAAATTTATCAATTTGTAACATATATTTGACCTTTTTACCCTTTTTATCTGTATCAATATCTTTAGCTAGCAGTCTGACATTATTATCTGAATCCATATCATCAGCCAGTGAGAGCACTGAAAGTTATTATAAATTTGACACTTCCTGAAACAAATAATATTCAATGATAAACTTATTTTTGTACGTTTTTGCACAGTCAGCAATATAAGTCAATAAACACTTGTGAGATTTCAAACTGCTTTATCATACACAATGATGGTAATTTCTTATTTTCTACTGCAGTAACAGTTAAGCGAAAGTTATTTTAATCACAATTAATTATTATCACAGAACAAAAACAAGTACATTTTAATTCATACAATACTGTTTAATAATGTAGTTTAACGTTCAGCTACTTAAGCAGCTCAGCTACTGAAGCAACAAGACCTGCTATTTGAAGCCAAGTAACCTTTCCTGAATAACATATAAAGCACTACATGCATAGTGTAGCGATAGTGAAAGCGACTGACGTGCATGAGACATAAGGTTTGAATACCGGGTGAGGTTTACAAAAACATTGGGTTTACCTGCCAGAAATTCTCAATATTAGCCTGGGCTTAGGAAGCTGACACTATACACTCTCGTGCCTCGGAAAGCATGTAAAGTCGTCGGACCTGAAACTCTCATAATCCTATGAGACCGTCCAACGAGCCATCGAATTATGACAGTTAAGGAACAAAGAGCGCACAAGCGTATGTGCACTCTTTGTTCCGTAACTCTCTACGATCTCGGTGGTCGTACAAAAACTCGTTCATTATAATATTATGTTCTGTGCAGATGTCCAGTTTCCGTTAGGATTGGTCGCCGTAACCGAACGAAACAAAATTTGGTGTTTAGCCAGAGATTATGGATGGGCAAAACAAATTATAATTTATCTATAATACTGAATGTGAAAATATATTGAATAAATTTCTTATGTTATTCACAATAATATGAATATACAAACAATAAACTTACCATCCCTTTTGTTGTATTGTGTTTTTGAGAACGAGAATCGATCTCTTTCACTTCAATGTGTAGCCATTTTATTGACACACGTCACTAGATCAACGTCTCGGAAGCCACTTATTGATGAATCTGAACTTGTGGCTGTCTACATGTGTTGAGTGGCAAAGCATTGCCGCGCCAAATACTATCCTAGGTACTATAATAAGATACAGAGTGTTCCAAATAATAGTACCCCATAATAAAATTCTCAATGTTCTAAATTCAATGTAAGTAAAAATTGTCTTAACATTTATTTCAATTGAAGATTTGAATAATTGAATATTTTTAGCTAATACCACTTTTATATCGTAATGGTCTAACCACAATTACTTTACTTGCTTAGCATCTGCAAGTCATCGTATTCACCTTATCAAAAAAGGAATCAAGCAGGAATTCGTATATAGAATATAAATAAATAATATAATATTCTATCCCATACACACAACACCATCTAGCCCAAACTAAGCAGAGCTTGTACTATGGGTACTAGACAATGGATAGTATAAACATACATGTATACTTTTTTTTTGTAAATACATACATATTATACAAAGAAACACCCAGACCAAGACAAACATCCATGTTCATGCACACAAATGTTTGACTTGTGCGAGAATCGAAGCCGCGACTTCAGGCGTGGCAGTCGTTTACACTAACTACTACGCCATCGAGGCCGTTATGACTGATAATAACTTGTAATTTAAAGATATAAAAATATCATAACATAAAAAACTACGTGACATCGCAGAAGACACCAAGATACGATGATTTGAGTAACCCTTGGTACAAAGGGGTGTGCCTCTGGACTTCTATTCGATGCAAATTTTTTTGAACATCCTTTACTTATAATTAGTTTGGACGATGGAGTGTTGAACACTTTATCAGCAGCGGTTTGTTATAAAACTAGATAAATCGAGTCAAATTTATTATTTCACGGTTAAGCATTGCTGTACAAACAAGTGGTAGGTGCGTGACTGCCACCATGAACAATTCTGAAGACAATACTGTGAAAGATGATACTGAAGCAAATGTGAAACCAAAAATTGATCTTGATACTATCCTCGTAAATGAAATAGGACAGTTTGGCAGGTTTCAGCTAAAGACTCTAGTATTAGCTGTAATTATAGCGATATTTGCATCATGGGGCTCCACTGAGTATGTGTTTACCACTGCGAGAATTAACAGCAGGTAAATAAAGTAGTTCATTTTATATTTTGATCATTAACAAAATATTAGCGTATTTAAATTATTTTATTTTGATAATTAATTGTTATATTTGAATACAGTATTTTTAAACCTT
Source organism: Catocala fraxini (assembly GCA_930367265.1). NCBI lineage: Eukaryota > Metazoa > Arthropoda > Insecta > Lepidoptera > Erebidae > Catocala > Catocala fraxini. The sequence continues at coordinate 9,568,990 of OV884037.1, forward strand.
GTAGCCTTCAATAGGGATAACAATTTTAGACATAAATAAATGTGAAATTACTTCAATTAGTGTTCATTTTTTGAATCGTTTTCTTTCATATCTATTTTAATTGAATTTTAATAAATATAATTAATAACACGGTATCGTGTTGCATTAAAAAGTGTCAGTGCTGGTTAGCCTATATTTTATAAATGTATCAGAAATTATATTTCATGTCAAGTATATTGCATCAGTATATTAACTGCTGGCTTGCCAAATCAAATCCAAAAAATCAAATATTAAATAATAGCAATGTTATGAAATTATATTCTTAATGGATATTTATATTACTAGACTCTTTGATACATGCTTCTTATATTTGTGTTAGCGGTTTAACATAATTACTTATATTCATTATTCCCATACCACCGGATTAAGAAATCAACGACATCATAATATATCAAATCATACATTAGTTATAGTTGCATACAAGTAATTACAGCGATAGCTTAGTGGGGAGACCAACAGACTGCAATGCAGAGGGTCTCGGGTTCTAACTCACGTCGCGCACCTCTGACTTTAGGAAGTTATATGACTTTTCAAAATTATGTGCGTATTGATTGACAATTATCGCCTGCTCCGTGCCTCGGAGAGCACGTTAAGCCGTCGGTCTCGGCTGCTATGAACATCTATGGCAGTCATTATTGGGAAAGTCAGTACCCTCTAATATCCTGACACTGGTCTAGCCTTAGGGTATCGTTAGCCTTCGGGTTGCGAAAAAAACCGGCCACAAGTGACTTAGGAATAATAAAGGCTAAGGGAGAAGTTGCATACAAGTAATTAAATTTAATATATAAAATAATCATAGAAACTGGTAAGAGGTAGCTTCACAAATATATATATATGTTTGGAATAAATTTATTTCTAAAGAAAATAATTATCATTAGTAACTTAAATCGATAAACGTGTGTTTTAATATTTTTTTATACTTTACTTTTCTATAATATGACCTCACCTTTATGTTATAGACTTTTAGTTGGCTTTTAATCTAACAAATATGGTTTAAATATATGTGCTCAATTTTAGATGTGTGATTCCGGAATGTGATGGTGCTGAACCAGAATGGTCGCCGTACTGGTTGCCAAACGCAATACCTGTCGAAAATAATGCATTTGATAACTGCCAGCGTTACCGCAACATTTCTGCTTTGCTACGGTTGGTGGAAACAGAGACGTGCCCTAGTACACTCTTTGACCGTAACACCCTGCAACCCTGTGACGATTATGTTTACGAAAATGCGTACTCAGTGGCTTACGATGTGAGTTAATAAAATAAAAGATTTTGCTCTTGAGTTACAAATCACTAAAATCACTTGAATACTTAAAAATGTTCATGTAACTTTTTTTCTGTATCTCAGTTTGAGTTAGCCTGCGACGAATGGCGGCGATCGCTTATTGGTACCGTTCGGACTTTCGGTACTCTGGTTGCCTTACCAATCACCGGATATGTATCGGACCGGTGGGGACGTCGTGTGGCCCTCACTGTCAACGCATTCAATACAGCCTGGCTGGGTCTCGTCAGATATTTTGCAAACTCGTACCTTGGGTTCAGTATATCTGAACTCGTTGAAGCTATTTTCGGATCCGGTGGCTTTTCCACCATCTACATTTTGTGTAAGTGCCAATAGTAAAATATCTAATTACAACAGTAACAGTAATATGCTGTATAAATATGCCAGTGTTCATTATTAATTCCACAAATTATTACGATTTTTGGGAGAGGCTCAATCACGTTATATTTTATGGATTTCCATATAAAACTGCACACTCCAATTTCAGACTAAGAAAGGAGGGCTTTTGGTAATATTGATCAAATATAGTCAGATCTGCAAAAGATAACACAATAAAGCTTTCCTTTATTCATATACTTGCTTGATTCAGTCTAAAATTACGAACATTGAAAATAATTATTTAACAACATAATATCGCTATTGTTAGTTAATCATATAGGTATTGAGATGATTTAGTATAACAAACTATTCACACATACGTATGAGTTCTAAAAAATTAATGCTGAGTCAATCTAAGTGTGAGTACCCAATCGTGGCATACCAATAGTGATTTATAAGACTTTATAATTGATATTTTGTCTAGATTACTATATCTCATAGAATTATATATTATTCAATCATCACGATGTGAAACATAAAACTAAACAAGATAATCAATTACATAAAGTGACAAAATTACTTATTAATTAATCAAAAGTATTTACTAACAGAATAGCACAGGATGCAGAGTTTTTGTTTCCAATAACATTTTCATTCTTTTACCGTATAAACTGATATTTTAACTCCTACTAAATACAAATAATACTATGCAAGCTTAAAATTATATCGTCTTTTCGTTAATATTTTGGTAATTTATTTTGACATTATATCAAGATTTTCTATTTCTCTATAGCCTGCGACTTCGTTGCAATTTTTAGGATTTCTTTAATACATAAATTCTTTATTGAATTACATAGGATCGGAATAAAATAATACAATGGCAATTGGGATAAAACAATAATTGCCAATTTCATCTTAATCCGTTCCAACGCTAAAGTTCTACGATAAGTAGGAGGTAGGGCTTAGAAGCAAAATTTGTTTATTTGTATCTCGCAGTTACTAAAACCTAAACTGATACTATTTTTTTAAAATAATACTTACCCTGAGTGCCTATGCTAAGTTTAATTATATACCACGCGAGGGATATTACCAGTAAAAACTTGTAATTATAAAGAAATAATATCGATATGTTATTGACAAACACCTATTTCTTAACAGTCATGGAAGTGGTTGGTCCTAAGTACCGCGTAGCAGCCGGCGCAGCCATTAACACCAGCTTCGCAGTCGGACAAATGTTGATGGGTCTGATCGCGTGGGCTGTACCATATTGGAGGCAACTAACCTTAGCACTGTACGCCCCACAACTTATAACAATATTGTACTTCTGGCTTGTGGCGGAATCTGTCCGTTGGTACATGAGCAAGGGTCGTTTTAATGAATCTGAAGCGTTACTAAAGAGAATAGCACAAATCAACGGCAAGCAATTATCTGAAAAGTCTCTGCAAGCACTGCGTGAGACTGCTGAAGAAGAGGCAAGAAATAAGAAGGTAGAAGAAGAGCTTAAAGGCCAAGAGCCATGGCTGATAGTGCAAGTTTTCCGAAACAAACGAATTTTGCTTCGGTGTGCCATCTCGCCTTTGTGGTGGATAACAACTACATTTATCTACTACGGGTTATCTATTAACGCTGTGAACATGACAGGCAATAGATATTTGAACTTTATTGCTGTAGCTGGAGTCGAAATACCCGGTTTTTGGACTTCAGTTTTCCTGTTGGGCAAAATTGGAAGGAAGCCTGTATTAATTTCAGCCTTTTGGTTGTGTGCTGCTTGTCAAATCGCGTATATATTTTTACCTCAGGGTAAGTAATATTAGCAAATTGTTATATGCGTGTCTGTTGATAATTTTTAATTAAACCTGAGATATCGCTTAAATTAGGGCAGCCCTAGTCCAGATCTATCTCAGACTTACACAAATCCCTGCTAAACAATCATATGTTAGTTTTTTAAGCTGTGTGAGTTGTGCCGTTTCCGCTAGCAGCACAGAGACTTCTTATTTAATAGTTAGTACTGCCCATTGCAAGCATATGCAAATAACCACTTAACATCAAATAGACCGTATGCGGACAAAAAATTCCAGCTGAATAATATAAAAAAGATAACATTCTTATTTCATTTTGTAACATTCATATTCAAATTCCGAATTGAAGTGGACTTGATACATCTTTTTCTTTATTCCTTTAGAGATGATCACAGCCTTGGAATGTGCAGTTATACTGTTAGCTAGATAAGATTTATCTTATTAATTCGAGATTTATGTAATCATGTATTTTAAGTTGATTTTAGTTGATTTCTGTATCCTAAAGTTAAATTAAATGCTTTTCTCTTTCTAGATATGTACGCTCTATCACTGACAGTTTATTTGTTTGCAAAGTACTGTATCTGCATTCGGCAGAGGTATGAGGACCCAAACTCGATGTTGAATGCTCTAATTGATTCTACCGTATAAGGATGGCATCTGAGCCCAGCACGCGTTGTTCTGGATAGGAATATATAAAATAACTCTTCTGAGCACTCCCCGTGGTATATTCTGCAGAAAAATGCCAATGAGGAAATGTCCCTACGGTATTGCAGAGGTTCCAAAGAACTCGTGACCTCTGGATCTCCGATGATACGGACAGCCCACCGCTGTAACCTGTCGAGAGCGTCCAGCTAGTACTGCGCGGAGCCATCCCAAAGATGAAAACAGTATTACTGTTAGATATACTGTTAGCTAGATAATATTTATCTTTATTATTCGAGATATCTATTATCGTGTATTTCAAGTTGATTTTAGTTAATTTCTGACTCCTAAAGTTAAATTAAATGCTTTTCTCTTTCTAGATATGTACGCTCTATCACTGACAGTTTATCTGTTTGCAAAGTACTGCATTGCGATAGTAATGACTGCAGTGTACGTGTACACTGCTGAGCTGTACCCAACAAAGTATCGCCACAGCCTGTTTGCTTTCTCTTCCATGATGGGGAGGATTGGATCTATGTTAGCGCCGCTCACACCAGCTCTCGTAAGTTATACTTATTACTCAATAAAATTAATACACTGAAACTGATTTTTAAAATATTGCTTACCATCATATCAGTAATAAATGTATGTTATATGAACTACAGGCTTTATTAGTTCTTTCAAAAATCATCTACACATTTTATGTAATTTTCTTGTTCTTGATTAATCTATATTTTCTAGTCCAGTATACTTATAATGCACTAGCGATGTATATTATTGATATTATTTTGAATATGTATGTTTAACAAAAGGCTTTCGTTTCAGGGTGCTCAATGGTTTGATGAACTACCGTTTGTATTATTTGGTGTCTTTGCGTTTATGTCTGGTGCGCTCATCTTCTTAACACCAGAGACTCTCGGCACGACACTTCCTGATACCATAAAACAGGCTGAAAATATAGGTCTCAGTAATGGAAAACTTAACAAGAGCTAAAATATAACTTATTTAGGCTTTATTTACAAATGAATGTGTGCAATTCGTATGATAGGTAGAGTAAAACAACATTCTCAATTATTTATTTGTAAACGATACTTGTGTAATTAACTCGTTAAAGATCGTTATAAGTTCAAATATTCCTATATCGTATGCCATATAGGAATATTTGAACTTATAACGATCTTTGCCAAAAGTTTATCTTAATCCAATACCTATATTTTATATAATAATATAAGTATTTATTGTTCAAGGAAAGGTTAAAAACTATGCCGTGGGATCTAGTTTCTTACAGTCCGAGACATATATATTTTAATCAAACTTATGATTCTTTATATATCCGCGTGTTAGGTTAGGTTCAAATACCACACATGATAATTATTGTGACCCACAAATAAGTCATCTATGTATGGGTTAATTGAATGTTTGTAAATTCCTGTGTCTTTATGGAACGAAAAGAACAAAAATAAGTATATAAGTCATTATTTATTTATGAATGACACTTTATACAAAGCTAATCGGACGAGGCAGTTCGCACCACAACACCATTGTGCAATAATAAGCCACATGAGTGTAGAGTGCTACGAGTGTTCATACAATTTTATTCTCTTAATGCCAACACTCGATAGGCCGTACTCACGGAGATAAAAATACGTACAACATTTTTAATTTTCTCATTATTATAGTAGAGTATTTACCTTTAGAATAGCTCTAGTAAATGTTTTATTGAATCAGTATTTTAATCATATTTATTAAGTCTTGATTTAAAATTGCCAGATTAAAATTATACAGCATGTAAATAAAATCAAAAAGATAGTTGTACGAATAAAATCTTTAGACAATTATTATATTTAATCATTTAGTCGATGGATAACTTTTAATTCTAAAAATAGAATATTCAGCTTCAAATGATTTTATCACTATAAATAGTATATAATTAAGTTAATTAGTAGGTTGATATCATAAATAAATTATCGGTATATTATTTATACGATTTTTCGTTTTATTTATTCATTTATTGTACTGATTCAGGATTTACAATAAATCTTGGTTACTCACAAATTGCTCTAAATGATTTTTCTATCGTTAAAACTTAACATATGTTAATTAAATAATTGGAAAGAGAGGAACCCATCCCGCACCTCCTGACTGCCTACAGTTTTAAAAATCGTTCAAATGAATGTCAGACGTTGTTAATGGTCACCTTTCAACAACTTTGAGCGCCTTGAAAGCTCAGAACTGACTGTAGTGTCAAAATACCTTTAGATAACAAAGATAAAACCAAATTGATTTAAAATTTTCTCTCAATCTTCAGGAGAGTTTGGCAACGAATAAGCCAATTTTATTTATTGCGAAACAGTAACTGTCTGCGCTTTGGTGAAACACGTGTCAACGCATATTTTGTATTCAAAGTATACAAAATACAGTATACTCCAACTTGCAGTATACTGTAGTATACTGCAAGTTGGAGTACGGCAGGATCTCATGACGCGTCTGTCCGGTGGCAGTGATAAGAGCACGATGGAAATGTTATTAATGGGAGCGTGTCGTGAAATACGAGCAGCGCTTCTGCTGCAGGACAGCCCATGGTGTCCGAGGCTGTAGAAGGCTTCTCCGCAATTACAGCAAAGTGACGAAACACATGGAACACCTAAACGAAGACCGGTGGCGAGGCGGCATGTTGTATTCTCCAACATTGTACCTGTGTGTCCAACAGAGGTACAATGGAAGTGCTTGAAGACCATAAACCCGATTCTCACTCTCCCACAGTCAGCAAACGCTCTGCAACACTTACAGATGTAAATACAACATTTTTTCTTACCGTGTTGCAGAGCGGTCCACCCCACTGTCATTGGGAGATTGAATTAATTGTATTTGGACAAGTCAGGCGTTCACGGCGTCGGTTTTACACGACAATTTCGAACTAGCCAGTGAGGGTTCTAGAATGTACCTAGTTAATTCTTCCGTGCTGTGAACCGAGGCCAGGAACGTCGGTAACCTAACAACTGAAAATTTTCGAACGCCGTGCCCAGCTAAACGAACAGATAGAGAAGCTTGAAGGCAAGCTCGATCATTCAAGTCCACATTAAAAATTTGCCTTAATGTATTCGGTATGACTTTTTCAATTTTGACTAAAAGTATTTTCCAAAACTGAGATGACCTTAAAGTATGAGAAAATTTAGGTACGATACGGTAGTATTCGTTATAGTAGAAGATAAATATATATTTTTGTTTTTAAAAGGCGATCGGTTATATATATAGAACACAAAAAATGGATTTTCTCTTCTAAGAAAATGTCAAAAGCTTCAAACTGGGGATCCAAACAGACGAAGAGGTTTTCAACAACTTTTATATCTGGAGTTGAATTTAGTTACTACCAAATGTTTGTCTATGTAATGTATATTGATTATAAATTATTCACATTTATTTGTATTGAAATCTAAGCCAATCGAGGCAAATTTATTTTTGAAGTGCCAAATCTTGTAGTACTGTTTCTACGTCGCCTTCAAGAGTCCTATCATTTAAATATCAGGTGTTAAATTTAGAATTTATCTGCTAAATAATGGGGTGTAAAGCTAAACAGAAAATGACAGAACACCTTGTTGTCATCCATCTGAAGATTTTATAAGGTTGTCTTTATAAAGTTATTTACTTAAAACTCTATAATATTGCTACAAGAATTTAAATACACATACTAAACGCACCTAAGTTAGCGCCTCATGTTAGTTTGTGCTAAATCCTTATAGTCGATACGATGGCGAATGTGATCTTTGCGAAAAGAATGAACGAAATTTTAGCAAGTTACCCTCGGAACATATAAGAGTATAATGTTCTGTGAAGTCACCAATGCGATTAATTTTAGTTATCAGCATAATTTATAAAGTTATTATTATAAACTTTGCCGATTTTCACTGTGACAATACATTTATATGAGTTAAAGTATGTTCCGTGCACTAGTAAAGGCAATATTCTGAATAAAAATTTTACTACACGATATCTCATTTATTATACTGCGGTAGACATAATTATCTCAGATACCAGTTTCAATCATATTTTATACCGCTGCCATTAATTATCTATTATAATATTGGTATTGTACGTATGTGTTGATTGAAGCTCGTTTCAAAATGTAGCCAATCTTGTCAGTGACACTAACTTATGGCATATAAACAGGTTAAAACAGACCCTACAAATAAGACATTAAAGCTAACCAATGATATCATCAATAAATACTTCGAGAAACTAAATTTAGATATCAAACAATTAATACCAGCCTGCATAAAACCTCCAAAGCTGTATGGGTTATCAAAAATACACAAAGAGAACGCTTACATACGTGCTATTGTGAGTCAGATCGTCACACCAACTTACAGAATGGCTCAGCACGTAGCGAAGATACTCTCACCACTCAGATGCAACTCGAGAGTACATGTTAGCAATTAACAATATAATTAAAATAATTTCAAATTTAAAAGTACCAATACTGTTGGATATGATGGTATAATCAATCTACAAAAGATATAAAATACGTAAAGGAAATAATAGCCCCTCCACTTGTACACATAATTAATCGATGTATCATAGATGGTATTTTCCCAACAAAACTTAAAAAAGTTATTATTAAGCCCTTACATAAAAGAGATGACAGGACAGATTTAAAAAACTACAGGCCAATAGCAATAATTCCTGTATTCTCAAAAATATTTGAGAAGGTTATCTATAGCTTTTTATATGGCTATTTCGAAAAACATGCGCTAGTCTGTAAGGTACAAAAGGGATTTTGAAAGAATACTACTGCTAATATGACAATTTACGAGCTACTAGCCAGTATAACGACTGCAGTAGATGAAAGGAATCCAGTTTGCGCTATTTATACCAATATGACCAAAGCATTTGATTACGTTGACCAACATTTTATTGAAAAAATTATATGGTTATGGCATAAGAGGGAATATACTTCAACTTCTAGAATTATACTTAAGCGATAGGATACAATATACGAAAATTTCTAAGATGTCAAAATAGCAAGTTCGAGACTATATATCTATCTAAACCAAGATATATATAAAATATGGCGTGCCACAAGGAAGCGTGCTGGGCCCGCTACTGTTCCTTATTTATATAAAAGATTTCCCAAAAGTCACGTCACATGAAATGGTTCTTTTCGCTGATGATAGCACAGCTATAATAAAATGCAGTAATAAATTAAATTATTAAAATAAAGTCAATACCTGTCTAAATAATATTATAGATTGGCTCACAAATATTAATTTAGTAATAAATTTGAATAAAACCAAAGTCATGCATTTTCATCAGCGCTGTGAAAACCTAGTCTTAAATATTTCTTACCATTGAGTCTACAACCATATCCAAATTCTTAGGGATAATTATAGACAGTAAATTAACCTGGAAACCTCATATTGAGGAAATACGCAAACGATTAAGTAAGACCGCATACGTCCTCTTTCAACTTTCAAGAAGAGTCAACAGCCAGGCCCTCCTTACAGCATACCATGGATTAGTTGCATCCGTCCTACGGTACGGCATTATTTTTTGGGGACAGTCTACTGATAGGGAGCTGATATTCAAAATGCAAAAACGTTGTGTACGATCCATGTGTGGTCTCAAATCAACAGAAAGCTGCTTTCCTTACTTTAAGATCTTAAACATTCTTACATTGCCATCGTTGTATATATTGGAAATAGCATTGTTTGTAAAAAGTAATCCACACTTGTTCGTTAAATTGTCATCTGTCAGAAAGGCTCCAATACGCACCCAATATATAGACATGTTATGTCATATTAAATGCAAAACTGCACTTATGCAAAAAAGCTTTTTTGGTAAAGCCCCACTAATTTATAATAAGATACCTGACTACTACAAGAAATTAAATGAATTATTAATTGACAAATGCTATTATAATATTGATGATTTTATTTATATTTGATATTTTTATTTATTGTATTTATATTTGACATTTGTGTTTTTTTTTGTTTATTATTTCCTTTTTTATTTTAGAAATATGTAATTTAGTATGAGTTATTATTTTTTGCAATTAAATATTTGTCTCTGATAATGTTCAATGTATGTGATTGTTCATAATTATAATTGTTAATGTAATGTAATATTTGCATGCCAATTGGTTAAATATGGCTGAACTTATCCATACTTTAAGTGTCACCTAACTACTGTACCCATATTTGCAGAATAAACTATCTTTATCTTTATTTTTTTAATGACAATTTGTAATTAATTATAGAGTATTTATTTTAAGCAATTTTAATTTATTATTATTATTTATTGAATGTTATTAATTTTTTATTTTATTACGCTCTTCATCAATGGAATGACTGCCTCCACAATAATCATCCATGTAGAAGTTTGCCTCTAACTCCTTTGCTGCCTTAGGAAATTTATGCCTTTCATCGGCCGCCAGCTGTTTTAGGCACATCATTGCGAGAAATCCTGCTGGTTTGGTGCCATAAGTGACAGTGACGAGCTGAAACGATTGAATGGGTTGGCTTTTTGAATCCCTCCATAGTATTTTTTGGTAAACTTGGTCGTCCTTGTGAACAAGTATCACTCTGTACATTTTTTCGATATCAGAAGTGTAAACATATTGGTACTGTCTCCACTTACGAATGAGTTCTTGTAGATATTTCTGTATATTTGGGCCTCTATACTACTGTATTGTTAGTAAGTTAATTGTTAGGGGCCATAAAGTACAGTCTTAACGATGTACTCATCGTTAAGACTGTACTTTATTGCCCCTAACAATTTAATTTACGACAGGGGATACAGACTGCTGGCTGAGTCAGCATTATCACGAGCTTAATAGTCTGTGCCGCACTCTGGCACGCGCCTCATCCTCTGTGCCGTTTGTACTCGCCGCTATTAACGCAAGCTCAACCCGGGATACAATATTTTTCTGATGATCTAGATATAGTCATGTCTATATTGTGAAAGTATGTATTATACTTTCACAATATAGACATGAAAACACACTGATATAGTCATGTGGCACAGAATGTGGCCGAAATAGAATAAGTTAATTACCGTATATTTCGGGATCGCTAATCAGAATATCGTATAATAATTAAATAATATAAAAATTAAATATCTAATTAACATAATAATATACACAAATCATTTACAAGAAATCACTATCACTATGACTACATATTATAAAACAAAGTCCCCCGCTGCGTCTGTGTGTCGGTGTTCGCGATAAACTCAAAAACTACTAAACGGATTTTCATGCGGTTTTCACCAATAGATAGAGTGATTCATCAGGATGGTTTAGATTTATAATTCGTTAAGTTTATAAATATGACTATAATTATTGTTGAAGATGTCGAAGAAAATCAAGCCGTCTAGGAGCTTTAATCAAAAATGCTTGCTTATCCCTTATAATATAACTAAACAATGTTTGGGGGAATTTTTACTCTTTTATAGGTCTACATAAAAATCCACAGGGGCATGTATCTATCTTTTAAGGATAGCTTACTATACCAATTCTAACTTCTAAAGAAATGGTGACGTACAATGCGGTAATTGGAAATACATATATTGAGACGGATACAATATAAATCCTTATCAAATTAAATGCATTAATTACCTTAAGCATTTCATGTCCATTATGATAATCCTTTACACTATACAATTTAAATGAATAGCTTAGGAGATGTAGCAAAATAAAAACAAACATTGGTGAAAATAAATTCATCAAGCGCGGATCTCATACCGATCACGGGACTCGCTTGATGCAACAAGCTGATACGATACTGATGATCTGCTTTTCGTATGAAGGCGGGGCGGGTCGCTAGTATAAACTAAAGAGAAATATTCCTCCACGTCGTCGTCAATTGGTAACGTGCCCAGAAGACTGGCAGCATTGCCACGTTAAATGACAATTCTTATTCTTTGTGCAAAGAAAATGCCAGCCCTCTGGTGACACGAAGCGTCGATCAGTCGCTTAGCTAATTAATGTATAGCTTAACAGACCTAACATTTGGAGCCCATGGCCCCAGCGCTTCGACACCAAACGGTTCAAATATATACTCAACAATGGAGTTTGGATGTTTCGCGCCGTTTAAGCGTCTCGGCTGATGCAGCAGCGACACCAGCAAAACCCGCTATGCTAGGAAGATGTGATGGCGCAAGAGTGTTGACGCAAGTTAAGTCCCACACCAAATGCCTACCCATTTTCCATGGCAGTAATGACATTCCATCTGGTCTCTTACCATACCTGACTTGCATTCTAAAAGACCAGCTCGAGTTTCAAAACTCATCTGGCAGCATTGGGTAGCTCGACTGCATTTTGCCAAAAAAACAATGTTACTTCAACATATGAGACATGGAATAAAACTCTATGGATGGCTGAATATGAGCAATCTGAATTCAGCCATCCATTAGCCTTAGTGCTTTCAACAGCAGAGAACGTGTAGAAAAAGCATGGTAAGCGGTTTCTTTTAATAAAACCCGGCAAACCGGTTATTTCTATAGCGGCTTTATCATGATTGAAGCGATATGATTTACATATGTAGTTACACTGGGGGTCATTCGATGGCAGGTCGATACATTAAAGAGACCCTTCAGAAAGATGTTCAAGCATAACAAGTGTCAAAAGCGAAAAATTCCTTTTAAAGCAAGACAATACCTGATCTCAAAAAGTTCGTCCCATAGATAACTAAATACATTTCGCAGGATAAAATTCGGCAATTTTAGTATAAGACACCCAGGCATACATTGCCAATGACTAGAATATGCTTATCAGGAATGTTAGAGAAACTGCTAATTCACCGCAGGACTTCTATAAATTGAAAACCTAGAATGTAGGTGTATCTAAATGCTTAAATTGAACATAATATATAGCCTATGTCTGCAATAATATGTAGACCAGTGGAAGAATTTGAGAATAGGTTCGAGGCTTTAGGTAATCATCCAAAGCCACAAAATTCGCATTCTCTCTTTATTTAAATAATCTAGAAAGATAATTTTCTTATAGATTATTTACTGATATGATTATCTATACTTATAAAATATTTATTGATTGTTTTATGAATGAACTATAATACTTTAACTTTGTTGTTTTTTGTATCATCTGCCTGACTTTATTATTCCCAATAACCTTCGGTTTTAGTCTTACCTAATTCATAATATTGTCTTACGCTTACACGAATATTATACATTGAAATTAAACTACTTTATATAGATGTTGCGTCGTTCATTTATTATTTTAAATACTTCTTTATTCAGAATAATAAATTGTTTAAATTATTTTTAATAGTAAAAAGTAACAGTGTTAAACAGTTTCAAAATTATTTGATAAAAGGGTTAACAAATACTGTTGAATATCAGTTTTTCTCAGAGCGCTACTTCGTATGACGCCTTGCTACCATATCTCAGTGAGCAGCGATAGCTCAGTGGAGAGACCAACAGACTGCAATGCAGAGGGTCTCAGGTTCGAACCCACGTCACGCACCTCTGACTTTCGGAAGTCATATGACTTTTCGAAATTATGTGCGTATTGATTGACAATTATCGCCTGCTCCGTGCCTCGGAGAGCACGTTAAGCCGTCGGTCCCGGCTGCCATAAACATCTATGGCAGTCGTTATTGGGCGAGTGTCGACACAAAAGATCCCACTGGGTCGAAGTGTCGCCGGTCTGCACTGACTGGCCCCCACATAAGATACATAGATACATACTACCATATCTTAAACATTTTTTTTCGGATAAAAAGCAAAGTGACAAACGTATAGACTCTATAACGAAGTGCCTTGTTATTCCGCATCCAATAATGGCCCCTAGATGTGAGAACACAAAGGCTAACGGAAACATATTAAAAAAATGATGGCTATGTCGCGTTAGACACCACAGCATGTGCTTTACATCGTATACGTCGATGGTGGCAGCTAGGTTTATAGTACATAATGTATATGTATGAATGACACGAAATTTACAAAAAAAATATTCGGTTTCCTTTCACCTACATTCATTTTGATTAATAGAGAGTATTGGCAAGAATAATATAATAATATCAGACCCGTATATAAACTGCCCACTGCTAGGCACGGGCCTTTTTGCAATGTGAAAAGGGTTAGGCCATAATCCAACATGCTGGGCCTCAAGTCTGCTATTACAATAGTGTCAGAATGGTTTATCATTGATTTCATAATTGTTGATCTTGACAAGTTTGGTAATCTAATGGCGTCATTATGACTTTGCGATGGTCAACCACTGACACTCCATTGAAAACGATGGCATAGAATGGTAATCACAAACATAATGACAAATGAATGACTGACGTTTGCGGTAATCTGCTAAAATTTTGACTGCTTCTTTGATTAGTGGCCTACCACTGCAATATAACGTCATTGTGCAGTCATTGCTTTTAATTCGTTGCGAGACAGTTTGTTGGCAGAATATTAGTTATTGTCTTCTCGGTTGTCAAAAAGTGTTTGGTATCTATCGTATTTGTGAAAGAATTGTCATGCAGACAATGTATTCACTACGAGCAAATATTCTCGAGCTAGCCAACGCAATGGATGCTAGAGAAAGAAGATGGGTGGAATGCAGAAGACGTCGTCGAGTCCGTAGCTTGACGAGAATTAATACCAACCTTTTTATTAACATTCCCGTGGCGGAATTTGTAAAACGTTTCGCTTTCGACAGGACTCAGTAAGGGGTTAATAGAAGAACTCATTCCCCTTATGGCCAGACCGCGTCGAAACGACAGCGTATCGGCAGAAATGAAGGTGATAAAACTGAATTAAACATTGATTTATTATTCTATAACTATAAACACGAAATGGATTGATTAATGTTAATTTTTTTGCGCATGATTCCACTGTATGGCTCCACTCAGTCACCACTTAAGACAAATTACGGAAAATACTAATGAACAAGTATTTTTATTAGGTATTACAATATTTATTTGATGTATAATTTGACTTTGACAGCTAAACAGATAAAATATTATTGAGTTGTATAGTTTCACATTTATCCGCGTTACACATAAATTTAATTTTCTTTGCTATTTACGAACTTTTTACTACTTCAGATTGCTTTTACTCTAATAAATAATATGTAAAATACATATATATAAACGAAATCTGGCATGAATAAATGTTCAAATTTAGTAGAAGTTTTTCGAAAATCACCTCTAATAACGGGTTTTATAATAATGGCAATACGACATGTCATTCTACCACAATCCTATTACGAGACCATTGACTGACCTGGACCGACGAATGATCGACCATTATGAATTTAGCAGATTACGAACTTTTAGCAAAATGACAATGGGATTGCAGTAACGTTGTGTCGGAATGACGAATATATAAAAATAGCAGACTGGCTTAGTGCGGGTTGGCAGACTTTCTCACTTCGCGAACATTATGAAGAACGCTCAGATAGCAGATTTCCTGAAGATGTTGTTCTAATAATACCTATAAGGTAAGAAGTATATTATTTATTTTTGATAATCATGTTTACTAAGCATGCAGTCGGCACGGCTCTTCTACGTGGTAGTATCGCGTCATTTAAGCGATAACTGCGTATCAATACGCCGTCGGCGTCACTTTCTATGTATCTTACTTCCCTCCCGCTATGTTAATTCCATATCACTTGCGCTATTCGTTGTAAGGACATTAACATTTGGGTGCTATCCCTTTAATAATAGAAGTGAATTCTTCTCATCCTAAACCCGACCAAAGATTTATAGACCAGGATTTTTTATCTTAAATAAAAAAACCGTTACTAATATTTTTTCAAACAGACAATCAGTATTATACAAGGTTAATTGAAAAATATATATAGACTTTTCCGGTCACTTATTTATATTTATATCTTGTTTACCCACTTTTGTAGTTCATATTTTTTTAAATATACTTAAATACAATTATTTAAATTGGTTACTTTTATCGCATAAGACTACACATACACACAACAAACAACAATCGCGGGCGGTGTGACATTATAGGGGTACTGGGGCGCTTGCAATTTTAATCTTTTTATATTATGCTTTTTGGAAAACATGTTATGTTTTGTAAAAAGTGATAGAACAAAAGTTGTTAAGTAAGATATAAATAGGTAACCTAAGGTTTGGAGCAATTTCATTTAACTCTGTATATATTTCGGTGAATGTTTATATAAAAAAAACCAAAAACAGGTACGAATAATATCATTTATATAGTAATTAATTGCAACGTCGGCGTCGTCTTGGTGATAACTGGCGCCGAAGCAAAACACTCTCACATAAAAAGAGTAGTGGAAGGCACTTGCTACATTTTATTCTCTCTGTTAGACTGTAGAGATGTGACACGAAAGGATATGATCATTTAATATCTTTGCGACCTAACAACTCGGCTTGCTCAAAGGTATCAGGCAGTTTTGTGCCGAGAGTCTCCGGTGTGAGGATAACCAACGCACCGCTTAGCAGCGCCAAGCTCGCAAACAATACAAACGGTAGGCTCTCGAACCACTGTGATCCCTGCAATGGCACAAAGTAAAACTTACTATTTCATAATATTCATCATAATAATATAGTTTAACGTTTACGTGAATATTATTCATTGAAATTAAACTTCTTTATAGATACGTATTTTATCATGGTTCATTTACCACACTACCTTTAGATAATTTTACTTTTAGGTATCAGTTTATTAGTTCCAAAATAATCCAAAATATGTGTTTTAAAATAAACGGTGATGGAACCCGTATTAGGTACGCTGTAATAGATTAATTTCAATGTATAATATTCACGTTTATTGAAAAATAGAGGTCCTACTAATAAGCAAGCCTAAGAAGATGTTTCAAAGATCTTTACGTAATCACGCGTGTACATTAGTAGTCCTAAAATCATTATTCTCTAATATATGGATGTACCATTAAACCAGAATCAAAAACATTCAAAAACCATGTCCTGACAAAACTGTCTACCTCAGTACTACTTCAATAGCGCAACAGTAGTAAATGCGAATGTTATGTATGCAGAGGTCGCACATTAAACTCCCTGATTGGCCAAGTGCTATTGAATAGTTCTGTCAAAAAGTCTCAGTTGCAGCAGGGAATTTGGTAGACAGTTTACCAATTACATGGAACCTAAAATCATAGCTGACTGACTATATGTGGGTGTAATGCTTAGTCAAGAGACACACAAAAAACGGCAGGAGCCCAATGCATAAGGCATTGAGCTTCCGATCAAGAGGTCGGGGTTCCAAATCTCGCCCTAATTACTTCAGTTCTTTTTTATGTACATATATATGTGTGTCATCAAAGTCCTCCGAAATGGCTGAACTAATTTCAATGTAATTTTTTATTTGTTGTGCCAGGCTAGTTTAGATTTAAAATTAAGCTCGGTATGTGGCGCTGTGATCAGGTACTAGGAAATTTTTAATGGAACTTTCGGACACACGTAATGTCTGCCGGGTTCTATAGTCTTTCGTAAAGTAAAAAATATAAGGTAAACTTACAAATGCGGGCGTTAGAGGTGCCACCATGGAACCAATTCTGCCCATCATAGAAGTAAAATTGAACAAGGTCTGTCTCTTCACCGTTGGATAAAGCTCTGCTGTGTAAACATATATCGCCGCTGCCTCCAGCGATATGCAGAACTTAGCTATCAGGTACACCGAGAGTGATAATCCGAACCATCCTACAAAATGAAGGCTGTTATGATTAATAAGGCTAAGGATCGTAAAATACCTCCATCTCTTATAGCATTCTTATATTTATATATACTTAGAGCTCTGCCCCATTAGTGCGTTGCGTTACGTTGCGTCGTCGCAGCGGCGACGCTGCGTCGTTTTGCATATATTTTAAATGACATGCCACATTATAGCGTTGCTTCGTCGCAAGCGACGTTTCAACGAATCGACGGACGAGAGACATAGCGGTGGGCGTGTGATGCGCTGCGTTGTCGGAGCTCCGGTGCAACGACGAATAGTGTTCCACTGCTAGAGGGAGGTAATCTAACGTGCGTCCTCTTCTTGCGCTGCGACGTCGTGCGTCGTCACAACGCAGGTGTGGCATACAATGCGTTAATCCGCCACAACACAACGCACTAATGAGGCATCACCGTTACTCGCGTGCTATCCTATTCTCTTATAAGCAAGTTACTATAAGAAATGGTAGACCGACCCAAAACTTTAAAGTTTTAAAAGTCTGAAAATTTCCTGCGTGTCTTGCCTAACTATATCAAGTTTACATTAAAAGACATTTAAAGTTTTCTAAGTCACTCCTAAATAGTCTGACGCCTCTATCCCTGAAAGGGTAGAGTAGTATAACTCACATATTATATTATAGTGCTGAAAACGATGTTGACAAAGCCTTTCCAATACCCAACCATTGAACTCTTCAGTGATACCCAGGTTCTTAGTGTCAGGCGACTACATCATAGTAAGTAGTAAGCTTATCCTCTTAACCCGAGGTACTAAATACAAAAAACTATGAAGACATGGTCAAAAAACGCGTTTTACGTTTTAGCCTCCCAATCTTACCAGTAAGAACAGAGTTTGCAATAAATTTTTGTGTGTACCTCAAGCCCTACTAGTATAATAAAATAAATAAAATTTGCAAAATCTATTTACTGTCCTATCGTGATGCACAGATAAAACTAAGTAAGGCATTATTAACCTTGACCTGCATCGAAACAGAAGACTTGTTTAAAAGTATAATATAGTTAAATATTATTGTACTATGAACGTAAGATATTATTGTGTTATTTATATATTTTTTGTTTAATGTTAATTGTACTTTGTTTTCATTTATGTCAAGCAGAATGCGTCCTTCTTTATATAACTACTCAAGAAACTTTCACATTTTACCTACATTATAATTTATTTTCTCGGTTCAAAACCGCATTAAGTAAAATGTACCTTTGGATAATTCGTCCTTAACTTACGATTTTCTGCAGGACAGGCTTTGCCTAGTGCGGAGAATTATATCAATTCCAAATAATAATGGCAGACTAAAGCAAATTTCTGTTGTTGTAATGTTTTGTATTATGTATTTGTACAATAAATCAATAAATATTATTATTATTATTATATCGCTTATCGCATCATATGAAATAGTATATGTTCAATAATAATCATGTTCTGTTTTTTGAAAACACCCTTATATTTCGAGTCTGAAAAGTATTTGCGCTTCGACTGAGACGTAGGAAAACTTCTATTGTTAAAAATAATAGTATAAAAATCCGAAAAAATATACTTTTGTTTGCAATTGCACTTTGCCATAATTATTGTGTAAGTACTTGTACTTATTTCAATCAAATATTTACAAATCGCACGCTAACTGCTTACAAAACCATCACACCTTCCGTTTATCACTGCGGTGCATTCGCGACTGATTGTGTATTGAGTATATACCGAACTCGAGGCGCATAGGTCTGTATGACTCGCGTTTCACCCGTTTGTATGAAGATAGAATACTTATAGATAACATTACCGTGTTACCGGATTCAGTTCTATACTCCATACTGCTACTGAGAATTTCGTAACAGGAAAACCCAATTACTATTGATCCAAACCGAGAATCGGATATCGTCATATTCAATACTGCTGCGCCACTGAGGCAGACCTGAGAGCTAAATATTAGGTAGAATAAAGTACAGCAGTACCTTCAGGCAGGAAAATGTAAGCAATCAGGCACACGGCACATAACCACAATGATGTAGTTAAGACTATTTTCCTTCCAATAATCTCCATCAAGATGATCCCCACACAGAAGCCAGGTATCTCCACCAGAGATACGGCCATGAAGTTTAGATACTTATTGCCTGACATGTTAACAGCATTGATCGATAAACCATAGTATATAAATGTTGTGGTGATCCACCACGCCGGCGCTAGGATACATCTTAAAAGAACTCGCTTGTGTCTAAAAACAGTCACAATCAACCACTCCTTGCCAGAGGACTCTTCCTCCAAAGCCTTTTTTCTTGCCTCTTCTTCTACGTTGTGACGTAATACTTTCAGAGATTTATCTGATAATTGCTTTCCGTTGACCTTTGCAACCTTTTTGAGCAATGCTTCTGATTCTTCAAAGCGACCTTTGCTCATGTACCAACGGATTGATTCTGGCATTATCCAGTAGTATGTAACCATTACGAATTGTGGAATGTAAAGTGCGAGCGTAAGGTGCTTCCAATAAGGTATAGCCCATGCGATGAGTCCCATCAATGCTGAGCCTATAGCGATGAAAATCTTTGTCGAAGCACCGGCGGCCACACGATGTTTAGGTCCAACTAACTCCAACACTGAAAAGTATTTCAAGTCAATATCAAGATTAAAGTATAATTTATGAATTTCTAAATCTATTGGTTCATGAGTTTACTAAGATACCGATGATTGGTACTCTATTGGTTCCGTTATTAATTAAATTGTTAAGTTTTATTAAAACTCGTCTAGCCATTCTCAAGCTTCAAAAGAAGCTTTTGTAGCTTATTCGTAATAAAAATCAATTCAATGTCTATTTAACCCGACTTTTTGATCTCTATGCTTATACTGTAATAAAGATAAATAGATTTATTTATATAAGTATAAGATAGCCATGACCTGTCCTGTGAGTTCATACCTGTGAACATATAACTATATGAGTTTCAAATATTTATCCAACGCATTGTAACATTGAGATAATCATGAATCCTTTCGTGGTCAAATTTGGTAATAATCAGATAAAGGTTCCATTCCAAACACTCACATTTTTTCACATTCACACTTTCGTCACTGTATCAGTATAAGTCTCTTTAAAATTAATTAAATGTCATGTCCACGCATAACTTCAAATTACTTAACATTATCAATCTTTCAGTAATCTTGCAACATCTCAAATTCTCCCATGATTGTTCCCTTTCTTTCGGTGAACTCTGAGTCATACCCGTAACTAATCATATAGAAGCGTATATTCCTACAAAACAAACCTGGGGTTACCCACAGGCCTTGCCTGTATCTACACCAATACAGACAGTATAACACCAAGTCCCGATAGACCCTGATTTCTAGGCACCATGGACTAGTACATCGTATAAGGTACTTGGTAGTATTACACCTTTTCATTTGGTCTAGTTCATACAAAGAACATAAATCTGACTTTGATTCCTTACATGAAGAAATAATTCATAAAATTCATCGTCAATTCTTCCTCTGACATTCAACGTCACAAAACGAGTTTTCGCCCTCACGGGAATTGATTCGTCGTGTGATTGATGAAAATTACTATTGTCACCCATTGCGTTACTACAAATACAGAGAACAATCTACACATCTCCGCGGAGCCCTTTACAAGGGTCAGTTGAATTTCTGCTGTACCCTGCGAACTCCAACAGACCCAACCTCTGCTTAAGACCTAAGCTACTCTCTGGCCACATTTGCTGAACACGGGTTGGTTCTCACCTAAAGGCTACTTTGATTTAGAAGGTGTACGAGTAAACTCGTACATATAAATAGTTACAGTTTTATGCTGACATCGATGCGCACCGAAACACATATTCAATATTAATTAATACATCAACGATATAACAGTAGTAATTGCAAACAGCTTTTCAGGTGATCCATCGCACAATTTACTCTCTCGTCGCGTATCGATCAGTAGCTATCAAATCCGTTGTAAATCTGTTAAATTCTTGTCATGCAATATATTTATTTTTATTCTATCAGTTTATCTATCATTTATCATATAAAACCGAAAAGAAGGTTTCTTCCTCCTCGAAAGGATGCATACAAATACTCCTCGATACACGCACCCACAAATAAACAAAAACCAGATTTCAGCTATGGTGACTACTACTAATTGTTAGCAAAGGAGCAATGATGATCAGCTCTCGCATGTGCCCTTTAATGGCTACAATATCCAATCCTATGAGTAAACGTGCATGAACATTGGCTGCACGTGAAGACACCGTCGACATAGTTATAAAAGATGGCTGCTGGTAGTTTAGTATCACCCCTGACACCAAAAAAACGTTTTTATTATGCCTGACATTAAATTGTGTTTTACAAAATCGGTTAACTTAGAAGTAAAAATCATTTAACAAACTGACAAAATATATAATATGCAACGGGTATTAACGCGATCATGCAGGTTACACCGGCCGTGGTCACAAGCTGACTGAGAGTCAGCTTGTGACCACGGCCGGTGTAACCTGGTCGAAACGTCAAGCATAAAAAAGGTAAACATTATGCATGATCGCGTTAATACCCGTTACATATTATATATATATATATATCATGCAACGCGAAAGTTTAAAAGTTATTAAACTGACAAAAGTTACAAAGCTGATAGAATGGGCATAGCTGTTAAACTCAAATAACAGAATGTCAGCCATATATTTACTAACTACTCCTCGGCCCAATGAGTAAAAAATTACACAACACAACTACTTACACAAGATGTAGGCACAGGTATAACACCCGGCTGATAGAAAGGATTCGGCGAATGCAGATATTGTAAACCCGATGTAAGTATCAGCCCAGTACCTGATGACTCCGAGGCAAGCGGAGTTAATGGCTGTTATTGAGAGTGCCACACGGCGACCCCATCTATCCGATATGTATCCAGCGATAGGAAGTCCAATAAAGGTGCCTACTTGGCGAATTGTGCCTACTAAAGATCGCGCCCAGTCGTTGCACGCTAGGTCAAACTGAAAGAGATAAAATAAAGCAAATTAAATGAGTTTTTTAAACAAGCAGCACGGACAGCAATTTCAGTAGTCTTTTAACAACTATCATTTCACTGAGTGAGTCTGAAAGTTTGATGCCCATGATCGATAAAAATAGGTGTCCGAATCTGGAAGTTATTAACATTGTTTCGATTTTCAAAATGCCTCGTAACTGTTAATTTATATTTAAACTAGCGGCACTATAAGTATTACTTACGTAGAGCAGCGATAGCTCAGTGGGGAGACCAACAGACTGCAATGCAGAGGGTCTCGGGTTCGAACCCACGTCGCGCACCTCTGACGTGCGGAAGTTATATGACATTTCGAAATTATGTGCGTATTGATTGACAATTATCGCCTGCTCCGTGCCTCGGAGAGCACGTTAAGCCGTCGGTCCCGGCTGCCATGAATATCTATGGCAGTCGTTATTGGGAGAGTGTCGACACAAAAGATCCCACTGGGTCGAAGTGTCGCCGGTCTGCACTGACTGGCCCCCACATATGATACATACATACGTAATATGAGAACAGGATTTAAGATTTTGAATACATACATTTTGGTTAAGTTCTAATCCTACAATGTGTCATTGATGCTTTTTACTAATCACAG
Organism: Catocala fraxini; assembly: GCA_930367265.1. Lineage (NCBI taxonomy): Eukaryota > Metazoa > Arthropoda > Insecta > Lepidoptera > Erebidae > Catocala > Catocala fraxini. The sequence continues at coordinate 9,592,338 of OV884037.1, forward strand.
TATCAGAACATCCAAAGAATATTTTAAGGACGCTTTTGTTATGAATTAGATGTATCATTTAAAAAGGCAAGTAATACGTCTCCACTTTTGTTAAGTAGGTTTGCAGCAAGAACATATTTGTTATCAATACTACCAATATATTCAACGAGAACAGATATTTATAATTAAATGCGGTACCATTAACATCAGGTGTCTTGTCTCTTGGCACCCTTAATGTGTGCCGTTGTTAGATACACAAGGTTCACTTATTAATCGACGACCGGGCACGCCACGATCGTGGCGGTAAGTCCCGTGTTTGAGGAGTGGCTGGAGAGGCGCCATGGCGCCCTCACCTTCCGGCTGACACAGGTAATGACTGGCCACGGTTGTTTTGGCCAGTTCCTGTGTCGTATACGCCGGCAAGAGACGCCCGGTTGTCACCACTGCGGCGACTGCCGCGACGTTGTTGAGGACACGGCGCTGCACACTTTGGCGGTTTGCCCCGCCTGGGCATCGCAGCGCCGTGAGTTGATCGCGGCAGTCGGATTGGTTGCCCTCTCGCTCCCGGCCGTAGTTCAGTCTATGGTCCGGAGTGAGAGGTCGTGAAACGCCGTCGCCTCCTTTTGTGAGGAAGTCATTTCCATCAAGGAGGCGGCGGAGCGGGAGAGGGAGCGTTTGAACCCTCTCCAACCGCAGAGCCGGGCGCCGGAGGGCGCGAGACGACCTCCAGCCACCCTGAGGTTTGAACTGGGGGTGGCGGGCTTTGTGGGCCTGCCCGCCATCCGTTCAGCACCAGGTCCGAGAGGCGGCGTGCGTGTTCCCACGCGCGCCTCTGTTGTTTCGAGTACGTCTCCCCTCTAGGGGGGACAGTAGGGATAATATGTGAGGAGTGCCTTTGGGTAGGTCTTTCGTGTAGTGGCCTGCCGTTTCATACGGCGGGCCGAAACCTCGGCGGGGTCGCGACCGCATGCGAAAGTGATTCGCGCGGCCCCGTCGATAGCGTTTTTGTCGAGGAACACCGTGGTAGGTTTAGTCGGTATTCCGGGAGGCACTCTATCATCTTTAACATCTTTCTTTTACCCCGGCGAGTCCGACATAACCCCTCCGCCCGCCCCCGCGGAGGGGTATGCGTAATGCATTCCCCCAAGTAAAAAAAATAAAAAAATTAATTTACGACAAGAAAACGCAGGAAAATTACATGTGTCGGTATTGGAATACATCATCATATTTACAGTTTACCACTATGTAGTCTGTGCAATAGTATCGGGCTGCATGCGGTCGAAATTTTAATTTTTTCGAGTGTGATTCAATAAATTTATTATTATAAAATCTTATAGCTTTTATAATAATAGTAGGAATAACTTCACCGCGATACAAGCCTCGAGCTTAGTGTGGAAGCCGCTGCCAATTATAAAAATGTGTAATGTAGTAAATAAATAAATAAATAAACTAACATTGTAAATGAAATTCATAGCCAACATACAAAATATATACTTTTTAATATATATTTTTATTTAATTACAGGTACGTAACATGTGCTTTTCAATAAGTGTTTTCATTTTCATATTTTATTTTATTTTTTTAAATAATTATTGTCTTTCTTCATTAATGCTGAATGTGCCTATAAAAAAAATACACACAGGCCTAGATTAAGCTATTTCTATTGTATGAATAGTATATTGTGTAATTATCGCTAGCATATATTCTAAGTAAATAAATAGAAATAAATAAATCGACATATATATTACATAATGATTACGGTCGAAATTGGGAAAACAATAGTAGTACCTACATATAAATACGCATTCGCTTGCGATATTGTACAATTTTCGAATCAGAACCTGTCAATTTGTTATCCAGAAAGGTTCGTGGTTAACATCGATAGTTGTCTTCAGTCGATATAAGCTATTGGAATTATACAATATTCCGAAAAGTTTAAAAGAGAAGTTACAGAACAACTCGTAAAATAAATTCTACTCACCTCGTAAACGATTGAGTGCGTATTTTCATAAACATATTTATCACAAGGCTTTACGATACTCGTGTCAAACAGCGCACTAGGACAGGTGGTGTTTTCCACTAGGTGCGCCAAATAAGATGTATTGCCGAAACGCTGACAGTCGTCGAACGAACCCTGATTAGTGACTGGCACGGCGTTCGATAACCAATAAGGTGACCACTCCGGTCTCTCACCGTCACATTCAGGGATCATACATCTAGAAAGAAACTGAATTATAAATAACACATCAAATACGACTAATAAACAAAAGTATTAATGCGACGATAAATGAAGAAAATGTTACACTTACTCACTTAAAAAGTTTAGCTACATCAAAATCAAGAGACAGTAGATAAGTAGATCATGTATTATGAACTTAATCATATTTGGTTCAATCGAAGCTTGTTTTTTATTCATAATTGCCATAGCTTAATGAAAACACAGTGCATAGAAGGTTTTTCGCATACGTTTCCTTCTTGACTATCACTCATAATACTCAATTTGATCGACATGCTTAAGTAATATATTATTAGATACATATATTACCTAAACTATAAAAGTAAATTTTCTTCTGTTTATTTAATCTTTCGCGGCCCACCTCTCTCTAATCACCATTTTCCCATTCTGACATTTAAGGTAACGTATATTTCTCAATGATGTAGGTAATTTCCATACGTAACGTATTGGGGAATTCGTTTTTTTTTAAATTATTTTTATGTAATGAACGTCTCAGAGAATATTAAGCTCTGTTTTGAGAAACCGGAACTTCAATTAATAGTTTAAATCTATTTAAGATTATATATAAACTCGTTTAATTACCTGCTGTTAATCCTTGCAGTGGTGAACACATATTCATTGCTACCCCACGTAATGAGAATAGTTAGGATTGCAACCCAGAAACAAGTCATTAACTGGAACTTGCCAAACTGGCCAATTTCATCTGTAAGGATCGTATCGAGGTCTACTTTCCGCGTTAGTTCTTTTTCATCTTCCATTCTTGATTGTGTTCTTGATCTGTTACGTCTACAATAAGGGCTTGTCTACGTGCAGTTTTGCACTGAAGTACGTCAAAACGAGTTTATATTAGGCATGCGAATTGCAACTGATATGATTATCAGATATTTGCTGAAGAGCAAGCTAGATAATGCCAGATGATCTTTGTATAGGCTGATAAGATCATTGAGCCACCAAATATCAGACATAAATAAATTATACACTTGGACAACTTTAGTAAATTGCAAATATTAGAATTCACAAATGCACAGATAGGCAAAAAGTTTGATATTCTGATATTTTAATACATTACGTAATTATATAAGAAATACGAGAATTATCAAATTTATAGTGATTATTAATATATTTTACCCTAAATACATATACATCGATTATACGTGAAAAATATGTTAAACATAATAAACTATCACAAATTAGGTATAGCAATTTTATATATATTGATGATAATGCAATTATTATAACCTAAATTTACATACGGCAATATATTAGTCAAGTTTCATAAAGAAAAAGGCAATGAGTTGGCTGTGAAAAATATTACAAGACCCAATTAGAGGTACTTTAGACCCCATAACTTAGTAATTATAACCTCTCCTTTTTGTAAATCAATTGAATACCATTCAACGGATGGGGCAGTGATTTACCTCGCGTTTGATGTCGTAGCTTTCGATCGCCATAGGAGACCAAAAAAATTTCGTGATCTACAAATAGTTGAACCCAGTTCGAGCGTTCTTTGTGTCCGTTGTTTAAATGTTTGCGACCCTGTCACATAAGACTTAATCCTAGTGCAAAAGTAAGTCTTATAAAATAAATACAACGAACCTATACCTATGTACCTATGATTTAAGGAAGTGCTGAAACTTTTGGACCTCATCTCTTTTATCGGAGGAGTCGACAATTCCGAACGTTATTCGTTTTGAACTTGGCCCCATTTCCACATTTACGTTTTTGGCGAGATATTAAAGATATTGGGTATATCAGTAATACAGATAGGACAAGTACAAAGTATAATTTAGATAAACAATGTTATTCCTGATAAATGGAGAATTGTAAATAACTGAACTAAGCAAGACTGTGATTAAGATATCGCCTTGCCGCTGGTGACGCGTTGTCTTCGTCTAATAGTAATTGTGGTGTCCACGTATATATTTTGTTCCACGATTGTGTGATGTCTCTATGTTTATTAACAGATGCTCAGATGGCACAGTGATTCAAGTGGTTGCCGCGCCATTGCCATTAGGCCGAGTATTGAGGGTTCGATTTCCACAAGGGGAAAAAAATCTGTAATCCACTATTATTTGTTTCGAGTATGGGTGTTTTTTCAATGTTTTTAAATTGACTAGCGCATAGGGATTTATTTAAAGATAGAATAGACTGGTTAAAAGTTACACATAATAATATTATATAGTTGATGAAAAGTATAAAATATGAGAGGAATATTATTATTATTTATTTATTTATTAGTACCTATTATAAAAGACAACTCCATATCTTATCCTCTGACATAATTCCTACGTCGCGGTGAACTTTACAAACATTGAAACAACGAACACAAAGAACATCCAGACTCGGGGCAACCATTTGTGGATCACAAAAATATTTGTTCCGTGTGAGATTCGAACCCACAACATTAGGCGCAGTGGCAGCGGCAAGGCGAACACTAAAACCACTACGCCATCCCGACATATAGTTTATAATAATCCCTACTTAATAATATTATAAATGCGAAAGTAACTCTGTCTGTCTGTCCGTTACGCTTTCACGCATAAACCACTGAACCGATTTTGATGAAATTTGGTACCAAGATAGATTAGATCTTGGAAAAGGACATAAGTTACATTCTTTCGTAAAAAACGGGCATAAAGGGGTTGAAATAAGTAATGAAAGTTTGTATGGGAGTTCGTCATTATCGAAGTTAAAACCACAAAACTTTGTATTTAGGATTAGGCACTTGATAAGAAGAAAATAAACAATTGCTCCAGCGATTTGAAATTTTTTTGAAATTTCTACCTACATGGGGATAAAATAGGAGCTAAAAGATCGTATGAAAGTACAAACAAATCTGTCTATGTTTACTTTACGTATAGTTATCGGCAACTTGTCTATGACTAGATACTTAAAATGCCGTCAGCAGTTTGTATGTGTATTATCTGCAAAATAATTAGGTATCCTAAAATTAAAATGCTGCCCTAAGTAACTATTCCACGCAGACGAAGTCGCGGGCAAAAGTTATTGTAGAGTATAAAAGAACTCTTATAATAAAAACGATATCTTTAACGCCTAAGTTATTTTTAATAGCAAAACGTCTAATCAAATTTTGCAAAGCTATTATATCTACTATATTATTACAATATGAACTTCGTAGCGATAGATAGCCTTGTAAAGAAAGTCTGGAGTGCAATCTCAAGGCATCCATCACACACACAACTTTGTTTTAAATTGTTAATTGTCGCTTGATTTAACGGTGAAGGAAAATATCGTTAGGAAATCTGCATGTCTGAGCTAAAATAATGCTGAAATAATGGCCCGCTGCAACGGACCATAACGGACCACACAAGCATTAAAATGTTGCAAGTGGAATGGAAATATGCATAGTTTGTAGATTACCTACTTAAAAAGTATAATTATTGAAGTGCGTGTTTTAAATATGACAAAAACAGTGTGTGTCATATTTGAAACTTTCTTTAGCATTAACACATAGTTAATATTACAAGAGCATTACATTATTTATCGTTTTCAATGTTCCTAATATATTATTATGAGCAAGCGCTATTTTCTAAATTAAAGTCAAATGTTTCCTATAGATATGATGTGTAGTAAATAATTGAGAGGCCATCTATATAAAAAATCTTTATTTGTATGTGAAATAAATATAGGATGTACACTATACAAGAGTATAATGAGATCAAGCTGAGGTTTTCTTCTGTCCGAGCTGCTCCGCTTCTTCAAAGGTATCAGGCAACTTGGTACCGAGCGTCTCCGGTGTCGTGAAGATTAGGCATCCAGATAATAAGGCGAAACTGCCGAACAGGACGGAGGGGAAAGGCTCCCATACTTCTGAAGACTGAAATTTGTAGAAAATGACATTTATGTTATTATAATATTGTCCTCCAGACCGCATTTCGATCACGGCGGCCAATCTTAATGGAGACTGGCCAACTGTGCAGGAGATATTATGGTGCAAAAGAACATACATGCGTAAGAACAATGCATTCTCTGTTTCCTTATTCTCATAATCCGATAGGACTCCAATCCCATACAACCGGAGAGAGATCAGGCGCAGGTACATCGACTTTGCGTGCTTGCCGAGGCAAGGGGGTTTCTAACACCGCCAACTTTCTATCTCCGGTCTGCTTGCTGCGCCACGGAGGCAGTTTAAACATACATCATTTTTACATGTCAGTATGTCTGCAATGAGATTGGCCAAAGAATACACACCCTCTTTTCACCAAATACATACTTGGAGTAATATCGTCGGACGTAAATTGGCTTGCGCTGTCTTCTCAACCGGTTCTACTAGAGATTCAGGATAACTTAAAATTGTGTTATTTAAAAACATCAAAAACAATCAGTTGTTAACATAAGTCTAGATTCATACATTATCAACAAGATAGTCTTCATAATTATTTTTCCAATTACTTCACACAATAGAATATGAAAACGAACAAATTGCAAGTGGTTTTATAAAAAAATTCATAAACTCACGAGTGCAGGAGTAAGTGGTGCAGTGATAGATCCTAGTCGTCCCACCATCGAGGAGAAAGCGAACAGATTGTGTCTGTACTTCGTAGGATAGAGCTCGGCAGTATACACATATACTGACGTCATCACCGTTGCGATACAGTATTTGCCGAAGAGATACAACGCTAGACGTACACCTGTATTGTCTGAAACATATAAAGTAACAGATTAACAAACCAAATAAATCTTTATTATCAAGTCAGCAGCTGAACCATATATGTTTGATTCTAAAGTTAAGTATCCCTCAAGCACTGTTACAGCAACCAATGCTATGTAGTTTGCATCCAACAGTATTTCGCCACCTTAATCAAGAAGTTTTACAGTGGAAGCGAATTTAATTTACTTTCTACAGATGTTTCAATACATAAAAACTAAAAAGATAATTACCTGCAGCGAGGAAAGCGAACGCGAACTGACATACAGCACACATCCAGTACCCACATATAAGCACAGGCTTGCGACCAATTCTGTCTAACAATAAAATCGCTGTCCAGTATCCAGGGATCTCTATCGCAGCAACGGCCACATAATTAAGGTAGCTATTACCTAACATGTTCACTGAATTGATATTCATGCCATAGTACACCAGTGTGTTAGTAACCCACCAAACAGGAGATACTAAACACCGGGAGAGAATTATTCGAGATCTCAGCACTAATAGTACTAGCCATGGTTCCTTCGGTTTTGGCTTATTCTTCTCGGCTTCAGCTGTTGCCCGTAATGCCTCTAAACTTTTATCCGAAAGCACTCTTTGGTTGACCCTGGCGACATTTTTGAGGATCTTTTCGGACTCTTCGTAGCGCCCCTTGCTCATAAGCCATCTAACAGATTCCGCCAGGATCCAAAAGTAGCAAACGACTAAAAGTTGTGGTGCATAAAGCACCTGTGTGAGAGGACGCCATGAGGGTACTCCCCACGCGATCAAACCTAGGATCACTTGGCCGAGAGCGAAGAGTGTGGAGACCATGGCGCCAGCTATAACCCGATACTTGGGACCAACCAGCTCCGTTACTGAAAGCAATGTTTATTGTTATGATATCTGATAAAGAGAGGCCGTGAGTTATTTGCCCGGTCTTCTCATTGGTTCTACGCCCTTACTTTGCTGAACGTGGCAACAGGTAAATGTAAATGTAAATTCATATTATTGTTTAGTTAATGTAACCTTGACGTTCATAACAGTAACTCATTTTATGACCTAAATGAATAAATATATTTTGATTTTATTATTTTTGATTTGGTAAACTTAAAAGGAACTCGTTAGCAGCATGCTGCTTTTATTCATGATAGCTGCAGAGTTTTTTTTTTCTATGATTAAATAAGTATATTTACCTAAAATATAACAGGATGAGTAAGCACCAGCGCCAACAGTAGACTCTAGCACTTCAAGCGCGAGGAACCACTCATAGGTGTTGACGAAGGACCTCACGAGACCAATCCAGCCGGTGTTAAAGGCATTTATTGTTAGAGCGACACGTCGGCCCCAGCGGTCTGAGATATAGCCAGTGATGGGAAGCACAAGCAATGTGCCTATAGTACGGATCGAGCCGATCTGTGACCGACGCCACTCGTCGCAGGCCATATCGAACTAAAATACAAAATTATATGATGAAAATATAAGTCTTCTGTTTACGCAAATGTTGTTCATTGAAATTAAACTACTTTATACGGATTTTATCGCGTTGTTTATTTAACACTTTATTACATAATTTACAAACTGTTACATTACTAGTACTATTAAACTTTACTATTTTTTTACTATTTATATTTAGGATTACATTTTCCCCAACATTTCGGTTGCTTTTCAGTAGCCATGGTCACGGGGAGACAGCCAGTCTCCCCGTGAACTCGGGGAAAGTGTAAATTAATCATAAATAGTTTTCATAATTTAATTAACTTAAAAATAGTAAAGTTTAATAGTAGTAGAACTGTAACAGTTTGTAAATTATGTATATATATTTATATATATTTAAATGAACAACGCGATAAAATCTGTATAAGATTAATTAATTAAGATTAAAGCGATAGCTCAGTGGGGAGACCAACAGACTGCAATGCAGAGGGTCTCGGGTTCGAACCCACGTCGCGCACCTCTGACTTTCGGAAGTTATATGACTTTTCGAAATTATGTGCGTATTGATTGACAATTATCGCCTGCTCCGTACCTCGGAGAGCACGTTAAGCCGTTGGTCCCGGCTGCCATGAACATCTATGGCAGTTGTTATTGGGAAAGTCAGTACCCTCTAATATCCTGACACTGGTCTAGTCTTAGGGTATCGTCAGCCTTCGGGTTGCGGAGGTCAGGCGGCAGCCGCTCCGTGTAAAAACTGATATCCAGTCAAAACCGGTTAGACCGGAAAAGCCGACCCCAAGTGACTTGGGAATAATAAAGGCTAAGAGAGAAGAAGATAAAATCTATATAATGTAGTTTAATTTCATAGACAATATTTTTAAAAATTCGCTAGCTACTGCATTATTTTTATTTTTAAGAAGGTACTTTATGTTATTAATAATTAATTTAGGGCACGGCACGTTGCCGTATCGTGCAAATAATGGCGCGACTACGCTGCGACTTAATGCGATCGATTCGAAACAACATAATATTACTTCTTGAAATGGATTCACCACGTGTTTATTTTCGTTTTGTTTCCATTTGTGCGTTTTCTTAACAATAACGAAAGGGTACATGTTATCTAGTAGAAAATGGAAAGTTTTCCAAAATGTATTTTGTAAGATGGTAAAATGTCTGTTCAAAGTTTCTGTGAAGATCGAATCGTAGAGTAGACTTAAAATGCAGAAACGACTCGAAAATTCGTAGAAATACTAAAATATAAAAATGAAACTCTTAATATACCTATTTGGTTATATACCTTTAATTTACAAAGAAATTCAAATCTTATGATATACCTAGTTCATATAGTTCTATAGTTTTTGTTAGACAACTCGAACCTACCTACAAATACATTGAAACACGTTGATAAAATAAAGGTATCAATTTGCCACACGATTTAGTTCATAAGTGTAAATACTGCTAGCGCAAAGATATCAAGGTATTAATCAACGAAACATAACGAGAGCAAATTTTAACATACCTAAGATTGAAAGGATTTTACGTTTTAGGCAGAGAGAGAGTAATCATAAATATCATAAAAAAGCATCTAGAAGAAACAAGACGAGAAGACTGACTTCTCTTATTATAAGTCCTTCTTATTTTAATATTGTGGCTCCATTTGGTATGGACAAGCAATTGTGAAATCTTTGAAATATACTAATAAAACAAGAAAGAAAATATTTTCAACCATAAATTATATATCATTAATAAATAATATTGAGCGATAAACGAATAAGGATTACTATGATAAGATTACAGTTTACATAAGCAGTCACATGTATAAATAATAATATCATGTTCTAACTCTTGTGTGTGTCAAAAATGTTTCTTTTACAACAAACACATACGTATCTATATTAATATTAAAAAGCTGAAGAGTTTATTTGTTTGTTTGTTTGAACGCGCTAATCTCAGGAACTAATGGCTCGATTTGAAAAATATTTTAGTGTTGGATAGCCTATTTATCCAGGAAGGCTATAGGCTATATAACATCACGCTACGACCCACGGGGGTGGCGAAGTAACGATAAACACGGGTGAAACCGCGGGAACATCTAGTGTACTATATAACATTTTTACTTTTACGTGGCGGAATTCTTTGACGTATACCTCTCCGCAGGGCGACGGAGAGGTTGTGTCGGGCTCACCAGGGAAAAGATACCCCGGTAATACCGACTAAACCTACCACGGTGTTCCTCGACATAACATCGCAGTGATGACATCCGGACGTCTCCTGCCGGCCTATGCGACACAGGAACTGGCCAAAACAACCGTGGCCAGTAATTACCTGTGTCAGCCGGAAACTATATAACAATCGATCTAGTCGAGTAAGTGAGATCCGCATGCAGTTATTGCCTTTATTGTTTTCTTCTTTATTTTTTCTGAACGAAAATTTACATACAGTCCGTTTTTTACCTATACAGCGGTTTTTAGGAGCCGGATGTTTTTTATATATGGCGGTATTTCTCTTAAGCAATTGCAGTATTAAGACGACCATTCGCTCCGTCCAATTTTTTCTCACGTCTCCACATGTATAAAGTGAGTAGACTGGAGCCATAACATATTGTTTTAAGAGATTCAATACCGCCAAACGCGTACATATTAGAAACTAATTAGCGAACAAATATTTCGATACAATCGAATGGCATTTCTAGCTGTCATAGCTTTCTTAGTACAATTATGACAGATCACACAGATTTTGAGCATACCCACCTAAAATCTGTCAGGCGTCAATTCACCGTAGTCTCCTGTCATTCCACAAACTGAACACATTACTATAGTTATATCCAAAGAATACTAACATCATAAACCACACTGAGCTGATTCTCGTAGACGTATGCCTCACAATCTTTCGTCCAAGTAGGGTCGAACAGATTGGCAGGACAGGTGCCTTCAGTGACAGCAGGTGGATTCGTAACATTGCCGTACCGTTCACAGGCCTCGAAGGACGTAACGCTGGTACCAGGTATAGCGTTAAGGACCCAGGATGGGGCAAACTCGGGATTCTCGGTGTCGCATTCGCGTATTAGACATCTGAGGATGGTAAAGATGAGATTAATGTTAGAAATTCTGATAAATGACTGTACGTACGGATGACGTAGTTATTTAGATGGTCGATTCGCCACTACTAGTGCACTAGTGACAAATATTTCAGTTACCTGCTAATAGATGTTTGGAGTCTAGTTCTTTGTATCCATTGTTCAATGCTCGTAAAGTCTACCGCGAAACAGGCATATGTTTCAGAAATTAAAATTTAAACAAAAATGAAAACCTACTTCAGGTAAACAACAACAAGACATATAATAATTACTATAATAATTATTAATTAATAAAATGAGAACATCATCAATGTAGTCGAAGTCAACTAAATACGCATTATTAGGAATAACTCAAAAACTACTTATCAGATCTTGATCAAATTTATATGGGACTATGTGGAAATCACTAGCTTTCAAATAAAATAAAAAAGAAGAAACAAAGAATCATCAATATCGGTTCACCTAGAAAAAGATCTAAGGTAACACAAAAAAATACAGAGGAATTTGAGAATGTCTTCCTTTCCTTTCTTCTCAAGTTGGCTAAATATAAGTGAATGACAATTCAACAAATAGACATCTCGTTATTAGATGCCATATTTAACTAAAGTAAAATGAAGCCCCATAGTTAAGTAAACCCTAAAAATTAAACTAAGATTATATATATTGAAGAGGCTGAGCTCAGGTAAGGAAAAGCTACAGAAATAATATTATAGTATAATATTATCTATTCTAGAATGTGGCGCTTGTTGCTAATACAAATAAACTTCAATAAGATATATTAATACGTTCTCTTGAAAAAGACATTTCCTACGCTAGGAATAATGCCTGTGTCGCAGGGGACTTTATTAACATTCAAACAATGAACACAACGAACAATTTATTCTTCGTATGCCTACCTATCGTAAAAAGATATCATTTATTGGGGAGCGCGTGACGTATCCTAGTCTTGTTCTAGTGCCGATCTTAAGATTCTTATGTAAATCCAATACTATAATTTATAATGTAGGTTGCACATTTATCTTCAATACCTACTTATTTTGTATGGAAACATCCGAATAGATAAGCTGCACAACAATTCTAAACAAGTCAGATGAAGGACGCTAGCCGGAAACAGGAAACGCATGCCGCTACTGTTTACCTACAAGTAAACAGTAGGGCGTATGTATATTATTTTAAGGATCAATGTAAATTTCACAATATGACACGCATACAATTTGCTTACAGTTTAATAGTTAACAAATTGTCATTGTTTACGAATGTTTAGCTGGATGTGGATTATAATCATTTTTTATTTACGAGCACCGCTTAGCTTGGTCAAATAAACTACAGAATACCGCGGCCTTCTTACGTCCCTAGTTCGAAATTAATTTAAAATATTTGTGTTTGTATCGTATTTTAACTAATCTCTTTCTTGATTTGCAGTATCTTACTTATTTTTTTTTTTTGTGAAAACATACCATTCTTAAATTATATAACTTTTAAAAAAAGATGGTGGGAAAAAAGATGGTGGCGAAAAATGATTACGTACGTATTCTTATAGACGTATTATTATATGTATGTGTATCTATAATACAAGCACGAAATACCACTCATTACAGACTCATTAGACATCAGTTAACAATTACAAAAATACGTGTAGCTAGCACAAGTCATCTAAGAAAGGATACTACAACATTTTACAATTAATCAGGTCTAAAGGAATTCAAAAGTTCTTTCCCATTAAAGAACCAACTTTATTAGAGTAGATATTAAATAATATAAAAGGCTATAAGCATTACATATGACAACTAAAATAATATTAATAATTATGTAATTAATTTATACATGATAACAGAAAAAGATTATTAAAAATGATGAGGTAGGAATAAAAACTCAAAAGCAAAACCCTCTAATAGGCTTCATAGAATTTCTTCGCATCACAATCGATTGATAGAGCCTAGAAGACTCACAGCATTACTACGTTGAATGCCAAAGCTTATTCTTTGCTTTCTTTTCTTGTTAAAAAGATAACGATCGAAGTTACAAATAATAGCTACATTTTTATAATATAATAATAATAATAATAAACTAAAAGCTCTTTTGCTTTGTTGTCATTTTTAGAAACCTATTTCTTATTTATTACTGAAAAGAACCTTAACTCCAATATTATTGAAATATTTATTATTCGAATACGTTTGTCACAAGCCAGGCTTATACCCAATTCTTACCTCGTGTTAATCCGGGCAGTCGTAAATATGTATTCTCCCGAGGCAAACGCAGAAAATATGATTGGGAATCCAGCAAGAAACAGCATCAACAGCTGGTATTTGCCGAATTGACCGACTTCATTCACGAGGATAGTGTCCAGATCCAAACCAGGCTTGGAATCGCCCTTTTCAGCGCCCATCTTTAATATTCTTGTTCAAGTGTAAAGTGGACCACTCCTGAACTTTGAATAACGTAAATGGCGCGTGCCTGCATCATTTAAATTTATTGACCAAGACTGATCAACAAGACTTGATACTTATTATAAAGATTGCGATTCAAATGTCGGCTTATCCAATTTTTTCCGATAAACACACTATCAATATTATAATTAAGAATAAAGATATATGTTATGGCCATAACATTGAAATTATGTCACGCTACTATAGGCTCTATCATTCAAATACAAAAAAACCGTCTTGTTCATATTTTCGAATGTCGTTTAGAGTCAAAATAGCATGTATTTATAAGAACCTTTTTTCGCTTTCAAACACTAGGAAATAGATTCTTAACTTGATGAATTCTTATCAAGCTTAATTTATATCCTTTATGATTAAAATTGGTATATCGTTCAGCTTATTATCTGAAATTTGTTATTTATTATTATGAATCGAGTAATAGGCGATAATTTAAATCATGAAGTGAAACTTTGAACAATTTTGGGTGACTTTCATAACTTTTCGTTCCCCACTAAAATCTTCTAAATAGTCATTCCCCGTTGCGAACACTACGAACGTTTTTACGCTGTGAGTGTGCAACAATATTAATATATGTACCTACTAAATAAGATAATTCAATCAAATCGTTATTCGATCGTTATCGATACTCATCTCATATTTTCGAATCACTTAAACGCTCAAATGCTTTATCGATAAAATAATAGCACATCATTAAATAAATAAGACATGTATCGATAAAAATAGTTAGTTTAATATCACTTTAACAATTTCAATATACCTACTTATCACTATTCACTATCAGATTCAACATTAGAAGTCCTTTCTCGTTTTAGTTTAACAATTTTTCTGTCTCTCATTTTCAGACTGTTAATTAATTTCATCACTTGTATCCTAAACTCAAATTTCGAGCTTTCCGACAATGTTTTCACTGAAGGCGTGATGGACTTAAAGAACGCTCTGTCTTCATCTTCTTCTTTCTGTATTAAATTAACAAGAACTGAAACTATGTTCTCCTCGCAATCCTCTTTAGGTGGTGTTTCCTTGGGACTTTCTTCAAAAGCACCGTCAAACTCTAGCTTTGGTCGTTTGGCAGTTAATCCGTTCTCGGTTGGTCCTTCATCAATATCCACAAATACTTCAGTCATCCAATTTTGAGTACCATCGTGTTCGGCGTCATCAGCATCTTCCATAAAGTTGTTTTCAGTGCGGCTTTTCCTAAGAGTAAGGGTCTCGTCAAGAAACCGCAGTTCTTCGGAATATAAATATGGTTTATTTCGCATACCACCTTTTCGAGATTTTACGTACGAATCCCTTGCATTGTGCCATTTTC
Organism: Catocala fraxini; assembly: GCA_930367265.1. Lineage (NCBI taxonomy): Eukaryota > Metazoa > Arthropoda > Insecta > Lepidoptera > Erebidae > Catocala > Catocala fraxini. The sequence goes on from OV884037.1 coordinate 9,607,467, forward strand.
TTGTGATAGTGCTACCTGCGAAATAAGAAATAAGTAAGTATAAATAATAACCTGCTTTCAATAATGTACGCAATTTACCATTAATATTTGCACAGTCTAACTTCTAACCAACCCGAAGGCGTTCAGACAGCTTTTTCGTTATTTATTTCTGATAATCATAGGTTTGTAATATATGTATGTAAAAATAGTCACATGTTAACCTATCAACAATAAAAATACGATGAATAAAGCCTTTTCTGCTAAGATTATATCTTAACTAAAAATTAACACTTTGTTTTTAAATTTATCAAGATTTCTCGAAAAATGTTTAGAAATATTAGTTAGGTATATGAAAAATTCAACCATCGCACTAATTGGGCAAGCGACCGTCTTAACGCTACCACCGCGATGAATGCTGTGGTTTAAAGCCCATACCAGACAATTATGTGTGATCCACAAAATATTTTAAATCTGTGTGTACTTTGTGTCTTTTAGTTGTAACTTTGTAAAGAATCCCCCGCATGGGCGAATCAGGGCAGGACTAAATCCTGTCGTCATCTATTAGACCTGTAATTTTAGTCAATTATATATGATTATATCATTATGCAACTAACCAATAAAGTTCTTCCTAGCTTGATTAAGAGAATCGAAGTTGGGTTCAAATTCTTTATATATCTCGTGCCACGCCTTGTCCTTCTCCATCTTATCTCTGTAAGCGGGGAACATGCGGTCCCAGAGGCAACGGCGTACGCGCACCCTCTCTATTAGATCACGAGTTGGGATCATCTTCTTGGAGAACTTCATCGCTGGCACGCTATAAAGTTAAATGATTAATTTAGAATTAGAATATTTCAACTTTACGATCTGCCTCAATAGCGCAGCGTTAGTGAATACGACTACATGGAAATAGGCTTGCCTGTTATAATATGGGACCTGATATAATTGCTGGTAAAATGTGGAAGAAAATGCTTTTATTTACTCCTGTAAGAATACTCAGGCTTGACTCTATGTACATATTTATCTGACCCACAATTTGCCAGTTATGTGTAAGAGTTATATTAGTATTAATGTATGTAGATGTAAGTACTTAGTCAATATCTTAAAAGTTATGCTGTAACCTGTATTATTATATAATTATATAATTACATTATATAATAATATAATAATAATAATATTCTATCACATACACACAACACCATCTAGCCCAAACTAAGCAGAGCTTGTACTATGGGAACTAGACAATGGATAAACATACATATATACTTTTTTTTGTAAATACATACATATTATACATAGAAACACCCAGACCAAAACAAACATCCATGTTCACGCACACAAATGTTTGACTTGTGCGGGAATCGAACCTGCGACCTTAGGCGTGGCAGTCGGTTACACTAACCACTACGCCATCGATTCGTCAATCGTAAATCCCCAAACAATAAAAAGAAAATAAATGTGTTAGTTACGGAAACAAACCTATTTTTGTATTCCAGGCACGAATAATAAACCCAAAGAGAGAGATTATGGCTAACTAGCTTCAGCTCGCGCCTTGGTCCGCACTCCACAATAAAATAAATACCTAGCGAGGAAACCAAAGGAGACTTAGGTTTGAAATTAATAATAAATATATTAAATTAAATAGATTAAATTAATTAATAATCTATATTAAATTTCATCTTTATTAGATGAAATTTAATATAGAGGTAGTTTAAAACCTGGGAAAGGACAAAGGCTAATTTTTATTGATGTTGGTACCACGTGGGCGGAGCTGCGCGCAAAAGCTAGTCACCAATATATACAACGAACACAAAGTATACCCAGACGTGAAACAACTATTTGTGGACCACACATTATTGGCGCACTGGCATTTACAAGCGACCACTTAAGCCACCACGCCATACTTGCAACATTGGGTAGTAAAAAATCATTATGTTGCCCATACCGTAGGTACATGTTTGTATATAAACATATACAGTGTAAATTAGTAACATTAGTTTAAAAAAACTGGTACTCACTCAGTGGTCGAATTTCAACCACACAAATAATATTATATGAATTCACATTAAAAATATACTGTTTCTTATTATTGTTTTTTAATTTCAATCACTAAAGCTCGTCAATGGCCACTAAATAAAGCATAAAAGAAAATAGACGAGAAAATAGATACAGTATCGTTTTGACTTTCGTTATTTATAATAATTATAGATAAGTGATAAGATGTACGTTATGCTAGAGTACCGATTTTTTGTTAGGGTATTCTTAGTTACTTAGAAATATGTCAATTTACTCCTATGAGCGGCAATAGTATCTCTTTATACCATCATTTTTTATTTAATTTAACTAAGTTGGCAAACAAACATACGGCCCACCTGATGGTAAGTGGTGATCGTAGCCTATGGACGGCTGCAACACTAGAGGCATCATTTGCGCGTTGCCGACCCTTTAGGAAAGGAAGTGGAAAGGAGAAGGAGCGGGAAGGGGTAAAGCGCGTGATTGGGCCTCCGGCACTCTCACTCACCGAACGAAACACAACAGTAGGAATACTGTTATTTCAAGTCGATATTCTGTGAGATTGTCAGGGTAGTCCTTCCCCGGTCGAGCCGGCCTATTCATGCTGAAATCAGCGAGGTTCTACTACTCAATTCGAGGTGTACGTAAGTTTATGCATATAATAGCCCTATTTATAGTCTCTGCTACTTGTAGGGACAGCCCTTTTCTCAATAATATATGCCTGCTCAGATATTTAGTGGTCTAAGTGGTGGCCTTGCCACTGTCGCAGCGCCGACTGTTGTGAGTTCGATCCCCACATGGAACAAATATGTGTGTGATCCACGAATAGTTGTACCGAGTCTGGGTGTTCTTTATGTCCGTTGTTTGAATGTACGTAAAGTCCGCCGTGACACAGTAATCATTCCTAGAGTGGGAGCAGTCTTTTAAAAATTAAATATAAATATGAGAAGAGTTAGCCCATAGTCCGCTACCCTGGCCCCGGCAGGATTGTAGACATCTTCGATAACATTATGGAGAAGTCCAAGACATATAGCTTTCTTCACAATGTTTTTCATTACCGATACTGCGAGTGATACTAATCTACTTCGACACGCACTTACCATGGGATTGAGACCTCTGCAGGGCAGTCAAAATATCTCACAACTAGGCTGTATAATATTTAATAGTTGGTGAGGGATCTTTAGATTTCGGGTCCCTAGTTGGGCGATCTTTGGACAATACATTTTATTTACACTAGGTTATATATACGACGATAGCTTAGTGGGAGACCGTTGGAATGCAACGCAGAGGTCTCGTGTTCGATCCCAAGGCAATATCTGACTTTTCAAATTTATATGCATTTTAGTTAATTATCGCTCGCTTTAACAGTGAAGGAAAAACCGTAAGGAAACCTGCATGTCTAAAAGTTCTCCATGTTTTCGAAGATATGTGAAGTCTGCCAACCCGCACTGGGCCAGCGTGGTAGACTTGACGCATACTCCTCCACAGGGGCGGGTGAAGGGGTTATGTCGGACTAACGGAGTTCCTCGCTAAAACCGCAATTGACGGAGCCGCGCGAATCACTTTCCCATGCGGTCGCGACCCCGCCGAGGTTTCAGCCCGCTGTATGAATCTCACTTTTATAAATTCCTTCTGTCCACTCTGGGCCATGGACTGTTCTGCGGCCGGGAACGAGAGTGCTGCGTGGTGGACTAGCCTAACCCTTCTTACACTGAGGAGAGGCCCGTGCCCAGCAGTGGGACAGTTTAATACAGGGCTCGTATTAAATTATATATATTACTAGTAGTTTTCCCGCGGTTTGACCCGCGTAAGTCTCGTTCCCGTGTGAATATCGGGTTTCACCCCTTTCACCCCCTTCAGGGTGGAATTTCCAAAAATCCTCTCTTTGTGCTCCCCGACACTCTCCAAGGAACATACATGCCACATTTCAGCTTCTTGCGTTCAGTAGTTTCGGCTGTGCGTTGTCTGTCAGTCACTCACTAACGGAAGAGTTTTATATATATAGAAGATTATAGGTATACCTAATGTAAATAACATGTATTTATATGTATGCATTAGTAGGTATGCATATTATATTTATTATCCTGTTAGTACAGGATAATAAATGTTATTCTGCATACTATATTAAGAGCGTTTACGCGATAAAGCCTGTTCCGAATGTCAATGTTAACATCGAGTAAATATCATATTTTGTGGTTCTTCAATTACATTTATTTATACGGGCTTTATTTCCAGAAATAATTTTGAAACACTCTATAGGCTGAGGTAAAGGATATCATTGATGGAATAAAATTATATTTATTCCATTGCCTCGCAGAGGTCTCGAGTTCGATCCCAATGCACCTCTGACTTTTGCTGTTACTTTCGACAGGGAATCTGTGCGGGACTAGAATAAAAATTTACAAATGACGTAGTGGTAAACGTGGTCGCCCGCCACTGCCCCGTGACTTCACAAAGAACGCTCAGATTTGGAACAACTTTGTGGATCACACAAATTTTTGTTCCGTGTGGGTATCGAACACGCAACACTCCGCGTGATAGCAGTGGCGAGGCAGATTCTTAAACCACTTCGCTATGCGTGTATGATGTACAGAATAATAAAAAGGAAGATCAAGGTCAATATTTATTTATTTATTTATGGACAACCAACAAAGCATACACTAATTACAAAAATTGTGGTAACACATAAATACGGGTACATTACGTAGTGCTGCCTTACTTACAGGCTGCCAAGACATGCATAAACAAAAAAAAAATATATATTTTTATGCTCGTTTGAGAAATTACGATAAAGTGACATTACTTACGAGGGGCGTTCAATGTATTCTCGGTATCGGGGTGATATACTAATGATGAGGGTAAATAAATTATCTCATTAGTTAAAGACACTCTTTGAGGGTATAAATATTAAATTTTATTTAATTATCACCATTAGTATTCAAGATATCATTACGAAATGGCAACTTTGATGACCGATGCGACAATGTTGAAAATATCGAGCACCGCGCTATGATAAAATTCCTTACAAAACAAGGAAAGACTCATAAAGTTATTCACCAAGAAATGGTGGCTGTTTACCAAGATTCTGCTCCTTCATTATCTACTATTCGAAAGTGGCCTAGGCCCGGTTCCTATATAAAGAAACGAGTCGTTTTACTTACGGACAGTTCATTTTTGACATAATTATATTCTATGAAAATATGTCAAAATTTAACTGCTCGTAGGTAAAACGACTCGTTTTCTGAATATTGGCATTGGTCTTTAGTGAATTTAGACTGGGTAAAGAGAGATTTTTTTGGGATTCTAAGGGTATTTTACTGATTGAGTACACAAAAAAGGGTCAAAGTATTACTGCCGCATCTTACACAAACACCCTACGTAATTTAAAGGAGGCAGTAAAAGAAAAAATACTTGGTAAATTGACCGCAGATGTCTTGCTTCTTTACGACAACGCGCCGGTTCACACAGTACGCGTTGCTAAGACTGCTGTGCGGGATTGCGGATTTGAAGAAATCAATCATCCACCCTATAGCCCACACCTGGCCCCTAGTGATTACTTTCTGTTCCCAAACCTTAAGAAAGATCTTCGAGGTAAACATTTTTACGACGATGAAGAGTTGAAGGCGGCAATTGATGATCACAAAAAAAAAAAATTTTGGAGAGTATTGAAAAGTTACCTTCCCACTCTAATAAGTGTATTGAGGTGATGGGGGACGACATTGAAAAGGAAAATTTTCTTTTCATTTTCTGCTTATTCTTTAATACCTATACCGAGAATACATTGAACTCCCCTCGTACATTGAACAAAATACAAACAAATAAAGGCATTAAAAAAGAAACTAATAATCATTACAAAGTGCATGCATAGTGTTTACATATAAATTATATTAAAAAAGGAAATTGATATATTTGCGTATTTCAATAAAGATTCATAAGCATGGAAAACTTTATGGATGATGTCATATATCAAAAATATGCCTCCGGTAAAACTAAACGGTACCATTAAAACGAGTTACAACATTTAAATATCTTGGTCATGTCTTAACTCCTGGTCTCAATGATGACCCTGATATTGAACGCGAGAGGAGAGCGTTGTCGATAAGGGCGAATATGCTGGCTCGCAGATTTGTGCGTTGCTCACTTAAGGTAAAAATTACTCTCTTTCGAACCTATTGCACCACTTTTTACACGTGCGGCTTGTGGGCCAGAGAGTCGTACAGTGCTCTCCGTGTTCAATACAACAACGCGTTCCGGGTGCTGGTGGGGCTGCCTCGTTTCTGCAGCTTATCAGGGATGTTCGCAGACGCTCAAGTCAATTGTTTCTACACGATTATGCGAAAGAGGTGTGCGTCTCTGGTGTGCAGGGTGCAGGGTAGCCCCAATAGCATTCTAAACATGATTGCTGGTCGGTTGGACTGTATATACGTGAGTCGCTGCGGTGCCATCTCTCACGGAATGGTACAGCGGTGAGTCGCGTGTATGCGGTCCAGCCGACTAGATAACTAACTACTAACTCACAACAATAGTTAGTTTATAGTTTGTTTATTATTGTCACACTAACATATTTTGTAAGTTATACTAACAATTTAATTATTATTTTATTATGAGTCCTAGTTACTTGAATAAATTAAATTTAATATTATTATTATTATTATATATATCCATAGCACATTACGCATTAAAAATTGCCGATTCAATGTAAACACAAAGTGTATCAATAATATCATCCCTGTATTAAAATGTCCCACTGCTGGGCACGGGCCTCTCCTCAATATGAGAAGGGTAAGGCCATAGTCCACCACGCTGGCTTAGTGCATGTTGGCAAACTTCATATATATAATAATAATAATAAGATTCATTTTTCTTTACTTGACACAAAAATATATTATATCTTCGAGAACATTATGTAAAACTCTCAGACATGCAGGTTTCCCCACGATGTTTTCCGTCACCTTTAAAGCGAGGGATAATTAACTATTAATTACGCACATACCTTCAAAAAGTCAGAGGTGCGTGTCTTGGGGATCGAACTCGAGACCTCTGTGTGGCAGTCCAACGGTCTTTCACAAGGCTATCGCTGTCCTTAATACAGCAAGTTGAGTAAATAATAGGTAGATGCCCTTAATACTGCCCTGAGCGAAATGTGCCAAAACAGGCGGTCACAGTTAAGTAAATAAAATCAACACTTTTGTATTAATTAAAATATAAAATACACATTTACCATAACAATGAATGCGTTTACAATTCGTGTAAAAATCTTAAAATAATTAATCTTTTCGCCTACAAAATTACGTAAATTTGCACGAAAAATGCAAAATCTTGATTTTTAGATTATAACAGTAAAAATATATCCTATTTTAGAGCTTAAACGAAACATAAATAGTTATATTACAATTTGTCCGTCCCAAATATTTATGTTATTAGTTGACAATAAAGATAAATATTTATCAAAAAAGCACTTCAAATCCTCCATACAATTTTACTATGGCGGCCGGGTGCCGATTTGTATATGCGCCGCACAAGCTCTGTCATTATCTGTCTTACGCTCGGCGCAGTCACGGCCATTTCACCTTTTTACTTTGATAATAAAAATTTATAATCACGTTCGGCATAGGTTGGCGCTCAAATGGATAAATATTTACTCAATTCTCTGTATAAAGTCCAGCAATATCCTAGTGGGAGACTGTTGGAGCGCCACGCAGAGGTCTCGAGTTCGATCCCAAAGCTAACTCAGAATTTTCGAAGTTATGTGCGTATTAAATAGTTAATTATCGCTTGCTTTAACGGTAAAGGATAAACATCGTGAGAAAACCTGCGTGTCTGAGAGTTCTCCATAATGTTCTCAAAGATGTGTGAAGTCCGCCAACCTGCACTGGGCCAGCGTGGTGGACTATGGCCTAACCTTTCTACTGCTGAGAGGCCCGTGCCCAGCAGTGAGGCAGTTTAATACAGGGTTGATATTATAAGGACAAATAGATAGGTTATATAAGTTTGTAACACACATGAGTACCCACTTAACACACTTAGTACACACTTAACTCTTATAAACTACTTACCCAGATTAATCCATAACAAACTAAGTACCTACTTTAATCGAAGTGTGTCTTAGTCATAGAACTCATAGTTAGGTACGTAGGTGTTTTTGTATATGGGTTAAGTCCCTATATCTATAGGTAGGTAGCTACAAATACTTTACTTTGTACTAAGTAGGCTCTTGGCGTAGATAACTACCAATAAAGCAGCGTAGTGTAGATTATTGTTGTTTAAATTTAATTATATTTGTTAGCATCACTTACGAACAGACACAATGCTTTTTCATGTTGACTAGATATCTGGTACTTAAATATTATTGACTCACTAGATGTCTGTGTTAATGTAGGTTAATATGTAAATTTTCTATCCTTCGGGACCTCATTTTTCTGAATGAGCCCATGGAAGTACCCTATATCCTTTTTTGTTCCTCAGACAATGTATGCGAATTTTCATGACTCTTGGTCGAGTAGTTAAGGCGTGAAAGCGTAACAAACAAACTCACATTCATCATCATCATCATTTCAGCCTATTGCAGTCCACTGCTGGATATAAGCCTCCCCCAGGGTGCACCACAAGCGCCATATGCGCGTAATCACATTCGCATTAATAATATTAGTAAGGAATTAGTAAGGATTCAGATGAAAATGTTTCTATTGGGACTGAGTAGCTGCTAATGGAACGAATATCTAGCTACCTACCTATCTAGGTGTGACTTTGAGTAAACAAAACAACTAATAAGTTCTTGTAAGTAAGTACATATGGACTAATAGCAACCTACCATGTCCTTGTTTTGTAGTACCTAGGTAATTACAATTAAACTAACCTTAAAATTTCATTGAAATGCTTTTTCTTCTTAAATACGTAAACAATTTTGACCTTGAACTAGTTTGTAGTAAGAAGAAATCTCTACCGGTCTTAATACAAAGGAATAAGGACTATAATAAAACAATAAAGTGCGAAACTAACTTCATTATCACTCTTAAAGTCATTTAATAAACACTACACCTAAAATGTATTTAAATATCAGTAGTAGGTATGTGGGGAAAATAACAAAACTGTTCATAATAAATAAGCAGAGATAGATATGTATAGCTCGTTATAAAGGCCACGCACCTTGTGTTGGTATCGGAGTCGGACATTATTGACGATAAAACTGCTACTATCCGGTTTTAAAATGGCGGTTTCTCTTGAATGTTTTCACAAAATTACTCGCAAACAGCACAAATTTAACATAATTGTGTCGAAAATCACTCGCATATTGTATTCTGGGATATATTTAGTAATATTTGTGGTACAAAAATGCGTATATTCTGGTGGCGCGTTTACACAATACTGTCGGGGAGTCGGCGCGGCGATGCGGAGCGGCACCGAGCGCCGGACGGCCGCTATCCGGTCGTCGGAACGGCAACGTCGCGCGCGGCTTTTGAAGTGTCGCAACGTTGCGATAGCGACCTATACTACTAAATAAATTATAACAATACTATTACATATTCTCAAAGTTAATATATTAAGTTACTTACCTATTCCTTTGATTTAGTTGATTTCATGGTTTAAGATAAACTAAAAGTACATACCAACTTAAATAAATTTGATCTTTGTTAAAAATAAAAACAATAGGAATTAACCCTGTGTCGCTGTGAAATTTACGTACATTCAAGCAACGGAGGCAAAGAACACCCAGACTCGGAACAAATACATGTGGATGATACAAATTCCAGTGTGGGGGTTGAACCCATAACACGGCGCAGTGGCAACGCCGAGCCGACTACGCCACTAAGTTATCCGTGCACTCTGGCGATTATTTTTGTGCTCCAACGTATATCAGAGGCAGAGGAACTCATTTATGCTTTTATTGGAAATAAATATAAAAGATATTGGAGCATTATCAAAATGCTTTAGCTGAACCTGCATCAAAACCAGCTGTAGCTATTTATACCATGTTTTTGCACAAATTATTTCTATTTCTGATAGTTAGATTCGACGGGATTGACATTTTATTGTTAAAATAAAAAAGATTAAAAAAGAATGCTCTACCGTTGCGAAGCAGTCACCGACTCCATTAATAACAATAATTTAATTATTCACAGAAATACACAATTATTTTTTAACTTTTTAGTGCATTTTTTGTTTCAGATTATTCTTTTTTGAAGTCGGTTATCTTTTTTTGTTGAAGGATTTGTTTATTTTCAATTCTTTTTTTCGAAATATCTAATGAGACAAGTAAGTTCACCTAAACATTCTTAAATAAATATCTAGATAAGCACCTATATTAATTGAATAATGCTGAAGTATAGTTATTCCTTTTATTATATGAAATACTTATAGTATTTTCATAATAAAATCATACTCGGCCTTTCCCTGAGTGACATCAAAAATCTATATACTTAATGAGCCGCAGCGGCACACCAGTGCAGGGCCCAGACATAATAGGTTTTCAATTATGTCTTGTTCAATACATATCGAACACATCAGCATCTTTGGCTCAACTAGGTCGCACGCGGCCGCAATAGTGGACCGAGTGACCTACACGAGTCAGTGCATAACCAACCGGCATATTAACCGCACTCATTAAATCATCTCTCATCATTAGCGTAAACTAGCATAACGTGTCGGAATAAATCTGCTATTATACCGCTCAACTCAATCTTGTCATTTATCACCCGTGAATCCCGTGATCTAGCAGCAACACTTCGTGCAATACCGTACATTTTGGTCCTTCGAGCCGTAAAGGACGTCGCGATCGCGTAGAACCGTGTCGTGAAGTATTTCGAACGTACTAGCAGCCTGTCGATTCCAGTGGACATTAGCTTAGCAGTGTGGTCATTGTAATCTACAACTGACGTGGGAACCTACCTGCGCCAGAACAGCATAAGCAGTGAGCCAGCCGCTTACGACTACAGCAGCATCAACACCAACGCAGGGAGCTACCTGCCAGAGCCAGCATCAGCCGTAGGGTACGCGGCTTTCAATTAAGAGCGTTCCGTTTTTATTCTATCAAATTACGTTAGAAATGGAATCTCTATATTTTCAACAAACTGAATTAGCAGACAGTATTCGCAAGGATCTTATTGATTTCAATAAAGATAGTAAGCAGTGTAAGACTTTAGACTATTGCAAACAGAGACTAGATCTCTTAGAGTCTTATTGGAGAGAGTATCAAATAAACAATGATAAACATTTACCTTACGAAAAAAGAGGTCATAAATACTTTGTCAATTCTGAGTTTGAGCAAACGATGCAATCTTTTCAATTAGTAAAAGAAACAATTGGCAAATATTATGAAGAGTTATGTCGCAAAGACAATAATCCTTCTTCTGAACCGGGGTTATCTGACGGTACAGAGGTACAGTACCAAACAACCGCTCCTCCGACATCCTCCCCCCGCGACCGCGCTCGCGCTGAGGCGGCGAGGGGAACTTATAGTATGCTAGACGATATGCTGCGAAAGCAAACCATTAATTTCAAAGCGTTTATTAGAACTGTAGAAAACATAGATGTCGAATCCTTGCGTGACAAATGGGAGTTAGAAGACACCCTACGGGTATTGCAGACTCGCTGGACGGTGGTAGAGAATTATCATTGGGAATTAATGACGCTAAGCATGAGCGTACTTTTAATGGGTTGAGAAAAGTTATCAACGCAAAAATGTTTGCATCATCGCATCACGATAAATTAATACCGAAAATGGATATCCCGGTGTTCTCAGGGAACTTTAAGCAGTGGATAGCCACTGCTTAAAGTTCCCTGAAGTAAGTTTGGCAGATGCTGGATCAAACGCTCAGCCTCTCCTCGGACCTTACCTTTCAAAAACTACATCTTCTGTGCGTTTGACAACGAGGGATTGTTGTGAATAGCTTCATCAAACAAGTCTTTAAAGGGTAGCCTTAATAGGTTAAATATTGAGTCCAAGAGCAACAAGAAATATGAAGTTGCGAAATCGATGCACGTATCCGAGTCAGCTAATAAGTGTCCTCATTGTTCGTCAAAACATTATTTAATTAATTGCAAGGAATTCTTAGAATCGCCTAATGATCAGAAAATAAAAATTATAAAGCAATTGAATTATTGCATGAATTGTGTTTTCAATCACAATGGGCATAAATGCTATTCGACGAAAAGATGTAGGAACTGTAGAAAGTGCAATGAAGAGCATCATACGATCTTGCATAATCGTTTCGCAACTCAGCCAAAATCTAACAACTCAACGGAGGTTAGAAAACACAAATCCGACCATGGCAACAGCAACAGCATCCAAGCGTCACAGCAAGAAGCCTCAGAGATTTTGTTAGCAACAGCTTTGGTGAAAGGAACAACAGCTGATAACACGCAGCACTTAATGCGAGCATTGATTGATCAAGGCTCGCAGGTGAGCTGAAGTCTACTCAAACATTATATTAGATAGGCTAATTTGTAACCAAGCCCCATCGGGACCTGTAGCTTAGCTTACTGAATTAGGGTGGTTATTATGCGGTGGTAGCCCGTACAAATCATTTCAATGCAATGTTATTCTAAACAACATTGAGAACATTCATCATTTTTGGCATATTGAGGATATTCAAGAGCAAAATTCAATGTCAATAGAGGATCAAGCGTGCCTAAAGTTTTATGAAGCCACTACAAAACGTTTAGAAAGTGATCGTTATGTAGTTAGATTACCTATGAAACCAGAATTTGAAGAGAAATTGGGTTCGTCAAAGGAGATTGCCATAGCGCAATTTAAAAATTTAGAGCCTAAATTCAGCAAGTATGAAAATCTAGCGAAACAATACAGGCAGTTTATTAACACATATGAGCAACTAGAACATATGAAGTTAGTGACTTCTAGCACCAAGCAAAGGAAAATGGAATGTTTTTTACCTCATCATGCGGTGCAAAGAGGAGAATCAAGTACAACAAAACTGCGTGTAGTGTTTAACGCTTTGGCTAGAACAAGCTCAGGCTATAGTCTCAACGACTTGATGTTTAAGGGCCCAAATCTACAACTAGATCTGCTTGAGCTTATTCTCAAGTGGAGGCAATATCGCTTCGCTTATACAGCCTATATCGAAAAATGCTTCCGCGTGATTTTGGTTGATGACCTTGACCAGAACCTACAACAAATCGTATGGCGAGAGAATCCCAATCAACCTATTAGATCATATAAGTTATCTACAATAACATATGGAACCAAAGCAGCACCGTTCCTCACTATGATGACTCTTCGTAAATTAGGGACTGATGAACAGCGTAATTGCCCTAGAGCAGCAAAATGCATTCAAGGACAATTGTATATGGATGATTGGGTTTCGGGCGCCCACAGCATTGAAAAAGGAAAGCATATAATAGCAGATATGAACACGTGTCTAAAAAGCGCAGGATTTTCTTTAGGAAAGTGGTCCTCAAACGATAAAAGATTGTTAGACAAAGTTGAACGAGCAAATAACAATCAACCATTGTTTATATTCAAAACCGATAGCTCAGCAAAAACTTTGGGTTTGCAGTGGAACTCAACCGAGGATGAATTTAGCTTTCAATGTCATTTAACATGTAAGGACACAGCAAAACTTACTAAACGAAAGCTTTTATCGGAAATCTCCAAGACTTTTGACCCCTTGAGGTGGTTGGCGCCATTGACCACCAAAATAAAACTATTGTTCCAGCAAGTATGGCAAGACTCTCAGATTCAGTGGAACGATGAAGTGTCAGCAAAAATCAGAGAAGAATGGATACATCTGAGACAAGATCTGTACCTCATAAGTCAATTTAGTATTCCTCTGTGGTTGCAAAGCAAAAAATATGATGTCATAGAATTTCACGGATTTTGTGACGCATCAACTAAAGCATTTGCCTCTGTAATATACGCGAAAACAGCAACAAAGGATGCAACGTCAATAGTGCTAGTCGCAGCTAAAACCCGGCTAGTACCGATAAGCAAGACGGTATCACTTCCCAGATTAGAATTGTGTGCGGCCGAATGACTTACAAAACTTATGGCAAAAGTTATTAAAAGTATTAACAGCTTCGCCGTTGTGACATATGGTTGGAGTGATTCCAAAATGGCGCTGAGCTGGATTCAAGGTGCTCCTGAACGCTGGAAGCCTTTTGTAACTAACAGAGTAAAGAAAATCATCAGCATTATGCCAGTAACATCTTAGCACTACGTAAATACCAAAGAGAATGCAGCGGATGCAGCTAGTAGGGGTTTGACGCCATCTCAACTGATGGAGAATGCATTGTGGTGGCACGGGCCTACCTTCTTAGTATCCTCAAGCTTCAAACCAACCGAGCAACGAACTATACCACCAATAAAAAAATTAAGAAGCATACAAACGTAGCTCAACATATCATCTCAAACAACAGCATAATTGATGATCTATTAAAACGTTACAGATCATTTACAAAAATAAATCATATACTTGCTTGGATACGACGGGCGTTGACACCTAATGTTTGTAAACAAAGCGTCAAGTATCTCACCTTACACGAGCTTAGATTAGCAAAATTTATTATAATAAATATGGGCAGCGCAATGAATTTAATAAAGATATTAACACCTTAATGCGTAATAATGAGATCAAGTTCAATAGCTAGTTTGAATCCATATTTGGACAAAAAGGAGATTTTAAGAGTTAAAGGAAGACGAAGAAGAATGCAAACATAAGTGCCGAAATGAAATACCCTATTATAGTACCATATAGTGGCCGATTAACCGAGCTGCTTACCACGCAAGCACACGAGCTCATATTTCATGGGGCTACCCGGCTTACATTATCCTTTCTGAGACAGAGGTACTGAATAATAAAAGGAAATCGAGCAGTCAAAATGCAGCTTCAGAGATGTGTAATCTGTAAGAAGCAAGAACCTCGAAAGCTACAGCAATTTATGGGAGACTTACTCGACTTCCGTACCAACCCTGCCCCAGCGTTCTACCACACCGGAGAAGATTTGACGGGTTCTATATCCGTGTAAGCGAACAAAGGACGAGGTATAAAAACATCCAAAGGGTATATAGTCTTATTTATTTACATGGTTACAAAGGCGCGCATATGTAGAGTTAGTTTCCGACTTGAGTAGCGCCTAGTTCATCGCAGCGTTGAGAAGGATGGCTGCACGACGACGAGCCCCAAAGCACATGCAGTCCGATAACGGGACTAACTTTGTGGGAGCAAATAAGATCCTACAAGACGAATTCCAGCAGTTGCAGCAACTTTTCAGCGACTCTTGCTATAAGGAGATAGCGGAGATGGATATAGAATAGCACTGGAACTATCCTTCTTGGCCAAGTGCAGGAGGAATCTGGTAGCGATCAATCAGAAGTCTCAAACAGCATCTTAAAAGAGTCGTAAGTGAGCAAGCATTGACCTCCGAAGAATATAGCACTATATTAGCGCAAACTGAAACCAGTCTTAACTCTAGGCCTCTGTATATATCTATATCTGATGACATTGAAGACCTAGATTTACTGACACCGGCGTATTTTCTTACCAATCGAACAGGTCTGACGCGTAAAGAAACAGCTAATGACGCCAGAACCAGATGGCACCAACAAACTTTTCCAAGATCTGTGGAAGAGATGGAAATCAGAATATCTTAGCCAAATGTCTGTTCGGAGTAAGGGGCTGAAAGCAAAAAGGAACATTAAATTCGGTGATATGGTGACGATTCACGATGATAATTTTCAATCGGGGAAATTTCCAGTAGGGAGGGTCATAGACCACAAAGGAAATTATGGTTTTATTAGGGTTGTGACCTTAAAGACCAAAAACGGTTATACTGTTAAAGCGATATAAAAAAATTCTATTTTGCCGATCGAGACAAGTTATGAAAAGGTAACGGAAGACAATCATAACAAGCCAATCGAAACAATATCTACAGCGACCAGCGTACAATCAAAAAAATGAAGCATCCTAAACTCATTGGTCTGGCACTATCTTTGATGTTTTTTATTTGTATCTTAGGGTCTAGCATAGCATCTAAAAACATTACCCAATTTAGCGGCGAACAATCTTTGTACTATGATCCATTGGGGAAATTGTATTTAGTACGGGATCAATGGAAATTGTTTCGTATTATAATATGCAACCTTATTATTTATTTATTATTATATATTATATTATTAGCAAGGAGATAAAGCAGTCAATACATACCTAAAATACCTACAGCAAACCTGTAATAAAGTTCAAGGACTGAACCACTGTAATATGATTTTAATTCAAGTGCAACACGAGTATACTGTATAGCGAGCTCCAATATCATAATCAGTTGTTGCTAAATCAGCACTTTGGCGCGCGGTCAAGAACACGACGCGGCCTTGTCAACGCAGTGGGTTCTATAGCAAATACTTTGTTTGGAGTATTAGACCAAAGCTTCGCTGACAAATATCAACGAGATATTGAACTCATACACGGCAGCTTTGGAAGAATCAAACTTCAGTAGTAGAAGCATAGTTTAATATTCTGAAGCGAACAGAGAAAACCATTGAAACGCCAACATAAATTGATAATTAGGCATTTAAATTATGTAGATAAAGCGACTAAAGAGATACAGAAGCAGTATGAAAATACAGTTCTTCCACAGGAAATCACTCTAGCAGCAATGGCTACCATAAACATCATGCAGAACTTAGAGCGTATCCAGGATACATTGATTGATTACATGACAGATATTTATCATGGTAAGATCAACTTGCAGCAGCTAACGCCGAAACAACTCAGCAAGGAACTTCAAATAGTCTCTGTTCAAATATCGAAGGAGCTGACTTTACCCATTAACAGCATACAATCTGATTTATATCAAATCTATAAGCTCTTGAAAATCAAAGCTAGAATGAACAACGAATACTTTATCTATGAAATTACCTTACCATTAATTAGCAGAGATAACTTCCAACTTTATCGCTTGATACCCATATCAAGTATCGTATCACGTATCCATGAATTAATAATAATTCGACTATAAACAAGAAATGAGCCCTCTCTAAAAAAACTGACCCTTGACGCACAGTTTGACACGCTTTTCCCATTTTATTTTGCCTAAGGATGATATATGTGCTATACATCGTTAGTTTTAGAAAGGTATTTTTTTATATATAAAACGATAGATAACGATAGATAGATAGATATATAAAACGAAGACAATAATACCGTTGATTTTTCATGATTATTTGCCTATTTTCATAAAATGCCTTTTTAGATAGAATAATAAGCTGTATTTCTTTATTTATTTATTTGTTTATCATAATTGAGTAGATTTCATACAATAAAAACCTAAAATTAAGTATATCCACGCATTAATTCGCCTAGGATGATTTTTTAAAAATAATAACGTGTCGCAAGCGACTGAAAAATAACGGCGGCTTTACTGTAATTTTCAAACGCTAAAATCATAACATTTTTCCAGGCAAGTGTAGTGACTATTTTATGTTTTTGTAAAGGAAATACCATAAGGTATTACGAAAATATAAATACTATAGGTGAAATATAATAAATTTACCTATATCAGCACACATTTCATATGAGTCGTCATTTGTTTACATTATGTCATTCCAACCGGTCTAATAATATAAACAATTGAACACAAATAAATGGTCTTGTTTATAGTTCACTGTATAGCTCACATCGTAAGCATCCCAGAAGTACCTTTTTTATTAATTCTACGAACTATGTGTGCGTCATAAATCACAATAATATCGATGCCTCCCACGTAAGTTGTTTTAAGCCACAAAATTGCGATTTTGTGTTTTTCACGTAAAAGTGTCTAATTTTATGTATATTATCCTGTTACAAATAAATCATATCCAAGAAACTATAATTTTAGGTAGTTTTGAGACGCATAATGTCATAACTTCCGAACTATTCCGGCGCAGATTACAGTATTATTAATTGCAATAGTTCACGGCGGGCAGTGTGCGGAGGTGAAGAGCGCGCACACACCGCGTATGAGTCACATAAAATAGACTACGCTGGAACTCACTGTAGGTTGTATGTCACGCGCGTATTTTTTTTGTGTTGATTTAATATTTGCGTAACACTATATCACGTATCACTTAAATATTTTCTTGTTGTACCATAATGAAACGTTACCAGATACAAACCAGAGGACGCAAACTATGTGATATGGTTAATAATGTCAACACACAAAAACATAACAAAGAAGAATCCATCGAAAATAACGATAACCCTATAAATCACATTGAAAATATCGATCTCCACGATTCATCTTTCCGAAGCATTCAAGGTATGTTAAAATTTAGTATTCGTATGGCAATATATTTCTTAATTATAGTATTGGTGATTTAAAATATGGTATTGATTACATACAACAATATACGTTGCTGAATTTAGTAGAATTTTATGTTAAGTAATACATACAACATTTTACTTCAGAATTAGTTATACTAAACCAAATTGCAAGATGACTTACAATGGTGTACGTGGCGATAATAAATGTTTTATGGTTAATAAGTAATACATACAACAATTAACGTCGCTAATTACTGACATTGTGTATGTTGTAAGTAATATTTGCGGTTTCCAGATGGAATCAAACTTTTGCATAATAATCATTATCCTTTGTGGGGTGTTTTAATGATGTTTATGAGATTTTCTACTCAATTGAAATTATATTAAAAACTTATTTAAACGCAATATTACGTTGTTTCAGAGTCACCTTACCCCGTAAATTTTAATGAATCTGAGATCATTGAAGTGGCTGATATAATAGGTGAAGACTTTTTCGAAACTACTTTAGATACTGATACTGCAACAGATCACCCTTGTCTTGATACTGCTCACCCGTCTCCTGAATGTAGTATTAACCACTTGGATTACGGCTGTGAGTATCAGTATACATTCGACGTTTAGTCTTCCTTGTAACTAAATTACCCACATACATCCACAGCTTGTTCTTGTCTCCTAATTTCCAAAAAATTCCAAAAATGTTCTTCCTTTCTTCCTCGTTTAATTTATTAAAACATTGCATACAGTAGTGACATGGTGGGCCCATTTTTCTACTGGCTTTTACTACTCCTTTTCTAGAAAGGTATTCTTTTCCCAAGTTCCTTAAAGTTTTTCTTTTCACATCTATCCAGTCTTTTACATGTTTTCCTCTTACGTTACCTTTATCTTTCCTTACACGTGGACTATTATTAGAAATAACAGATAGAGGGTTATTAGCTTGAGAAGTGGAACAGTCTGGAAAATACGCAGGGGATGGCTGAGCTAGTAATCTTTGATCTAATATGGGTACATTTTCATTTTCAAGATGATATTATATGATATTCTTTTCCCAAGTTCCTTAAAGTTTTTCTTTTCACATCTATCCAGTCTTTTACATGTTTTCCTCTTACGTTACCTTTATCTTTCCTTACACGTGGACTATTATTAGAAATAACAGATAGAGGGCTATTAGCTTGAGGAGTGGAACAGTCTGAAAAATAATCTTTGATCTAATATGGCTAGCAGTTACGCAGTTCTTCGATTGCGATTCTGACCCACAGGTCAGAATCGCAATCGAATTGTATTTGCAATTTATGTGTATATGGCTCATAAATTCAATATTACAATTAAACACACTTTTCTTGAAAAAGGACTCACCCAAGCAGAGGGTGATAGAGTCCATGCACTGATAGAGCGTTCTTCAAAAAATAAACTTATTTATACACCGTTGGAGTGGTTTAGCTTGGTCAGATGGGCAAAACAAGACGGTAAGCCGTATAACGTTATAGAAATGAAGCATACAGGTTCTTTTAACCTTAAAGAACTATAAATCGGTCATAACTGGGCAAAAAACATTAATGGAGACACAGACCATTGGACCAAAAATAAAAGAGGTGCGAATTTGTGCTGTAGATCCTTTTAAAATTGAATATCGGTATGATTTGGCAAACTGTAATATGATGACTATTGCTATTAACACCAATACGCGAAGGCGCCAAAGAGCTGATAGTATGAATGAATCAGTAGCCCCTTTCTATGATAACCCTCTTTCCATACCAAGAGCGAAATTCAACGATTTAATATCTCTGTGTAACAGCGGGCTAATCCCAGCTACATATCACGATTACTTTAAAAATTTGTGTGTCGAAGAGGTAACTCGAAACGATTCTGAATCATCTGATTCAGAATAAACTATTATTTTAAGATTTTTTTTACCCATCTTTTTAATCTCAATTACGCCTAAATCTGATCTCAGACCATGTTGAAGAATATAATAATATTAAAATTATTTTTAAAAAGAAGATTTTTGTTGTTTATTGCAGTGTAAGTCTGATCTTTTAGAAGTTATCATTATTTTAATTTAAGAGGTTCAATTATATTTGTTATTAGTTATTTATGTTTAGTTTCAGATTATATTTAATAATTATGTGGACTAAAGAACGTTAAAATTTATTAAAAGAGAAATTATTTATTATTTATTATACTATAATATTTTTTAAATTTAAATTTATTGGAAGTTTGTTTTTTTCTATTAAAATATTTTATGTTCTTTTAAAGCTTAATTTTGATAACAAGGTTTTAGTTATTGTAACGATTTATTATTGATTTAGTACGTGAAACAGTGCTGTAGGTTGATTTATGGATAATAAACGAAATTTCTCAGAAAAAAGGTTACATTTATTTTATAATATCTGATAAAATGCTGCACATACCAGACCTTGTTTTGTTTTCATTTGGCGTACATTGTTGTATCTAGCATATACGACTAATGACGAATTCACGAATTTCATAAAACATATTTTTCAAATACAATTTCCTTATTTAACCATTCATGAAACGTACGAACACGATGTAAATAAACAACAATACAAGGTCGATGCGTCCGAGCCGAGCGTCAGTCTTCTCGATTGAAGTGACATTTGCGGGCGTTTTGTTCTTCCAAATATGCGATTGGCAACATATTATTATCAATAAGATATTTCAAACTTTAACTAAAAACAATTTATTTAATATTAACATATTGCTAGTTCTACTGATTAATCAATTTTAATTGATTCCGGAAAATATGTGAAGATGATCGTTTTTACATTTTATAATTTTTAGTAGGTTTTGATGTTACGAAACGCAAGGGAGGACCAGATAGCTAAACCTACCTATCGATGTTGATGAATAGATAGCCATTACCGCTACTTGTGGGACGCAAACTAACGATAGTTAGAAATCTTAATAAAAATATCTTTTACTGAAGATAGGTTATTGGGAACGGCCCTAAATGCGACTCATATGTTCCAGTGTACATAAATGTAAGTGACGAATACAACAATTTGTAAAGGTCTTACGCCGCGTTAAAGTGTAGTAACAGCAAAATCTCTGAAACCTTTAGTATTTTTTAATGATGTCATGCAGTAAACGCTAAAGTATAACTAACTGAATTCACGTACTAAATCTTATAAAGATTAATTGAAAACTGCAGTTTTTATTGCCAATAGTATCTTTGAAACGCTCTCCTGTAAAGCTGCTCCTTGCAAGTTATGGGTTACAACTTACGTGGGAGGCATCGATATAAACTCAAGTGGGACGCGGCGATAATGGGCGATAACGTAAACATATGGCCTGGCGCGTGACCTTTTTTTGTCGACGTAGGCGCAGATCTGCAAGAGTTAACTGTGACCGCCTGTTTTGGCACATTTAGCTCGGCGCAGTCTTAAGACTAATGACAGAATTGTACTAGCTGTTGATTGTATAACATTGTATACTATGCTAGTAATATACGACCCCTAAATAATGAATACCATACCTGATTCTCGTTGTCTGCCACTCAAAAGTAGTAAGCAGTTCTTTGGCCGTTGCGATGTCACCTAGATCTATAGGACTTTTTAAGAAATATGGTGCTGAATCTCCTTTTCATTGTGTTTTATTTTTGTGATACTACTAAATATTTCTTATTTTATGATATTTTAATGACATAAAATAATCTGTAACTTTTAAATAAGGGGAGGGCACTGGCTCCTGCAACACAGTTTTTACTACTGCAGGGATTAGAGAATTCTAAATTATTGTAGCTTAATTTATGTCAATAAAGAATAATAATAATTAATATTATTTTGTTTCTCTTATCACAAATATTTTTCACCATATTAGAAAAATATCTGGCCCTTTGGGAAGCTTACACGAAGACATGGGTCCAACATGAAGAGGCCCGTCGAGAACTTTATTCTAAAGTGGAATGGAACACCTATGTTGATACTAGCCGCAGCAGGTGTAGGACTATTGCTACATATGTACTCTAATACGTCTTTGATATGGGGATGGGTATTTGATGGACTGGTATATTGGTAACTTTTTTATTAAATTCATTAGCTCCGCTTAAACTAGGAGCAGTCTGACTAAGAAACTACTTCTATCTTATAGAACTTTACAGGTTTATCTTTATATTATACGGATACGCGTGATCTTACTAATATACATTATTATTGATTAATAAACATATGTACACTGTTCAACATACATTAGTCCATATTTTTAACAAGTGTAGTCTAGCTTGAACCTTTATTCAGTGTCGGAATCTTGATGCGTGTCCCTGGGCTTGATGATGCCCAGTTTTGTGGCGAGTGCAGCAACGTTTGCGCGCACTTCCTCCTGCACCAGATTAAATGACATCGCCAAAAGCGCAATGCCGAACAACAGGTAAAGGGAGCATAACGCGATAGAATGTACTGCTGCGGCCGCATCATTTTCTGCCTCGCGAGAATGATCTGGATGTTCTTCCTTACGTCGGCCCTGGAGACGAAAATTATCTTCAATTAAAATAGCTGTGATTATTTAAGGTCTACTTCTTTTCTAATTTAAGTTGTATTTTAAAGACAAATTGGAGCCTGTGTCTTAAGTATACCGCACATATTTTGATAAATATCTTTTAATACTAAAAATAATTTAGCAAACTGAATATGGTCTTAAAATAATCCTTATTAATATTATAAATGCGAATGTGAGTTTGTTTGTTATACTTTCACGTCTTAACTACTCGACCGATCATCATGAAATACACGTTGTGAAACAGAAAAGGACATCCGTCGAATCGTGCTATAAGTTAAGTTGCGTACATACGTAGCGTTTACATATGTATATATCATATGATTGTTATGCTGTTTGCCTATTATGATCTTTTATTTTGATTACTATGTATTTATTTTAACCATGTTAACTGTTTATTGATAAATTTTGTGCTGTCGCCTTACATCCGTGCATCATCAAAGGTCCGCACTGAAAATCGGCGCTCTATTATGGGCCCCTATCGACCACAATACTGTATATGCTGAATGCGTACCAATTTGTCACAGATTGCATGTATAAGTTTGTTTTTGTATTTACTTGGCTATTTTTATTTCAAACAATTTTTTTTGTACTGTATCTGTGGCAAATAATCGTATTTTCTTACTTTCTAAGGTACCTTTCATCTAGAAAAAGTACTGCTTCTAGCATAACCTAATTTAACCTTCACATACGCGAGTGAAGCCGTGGCTAAAATCTAGTACTGATATACACCGAATTTCTTATAAGATAGAAATGACGTGTCCGAAGGAATAACAGTAAGTATTTAAAAGAAAGTTCCTTATTCTTATTATTATTATAATTGTGTATGTATAAATTAAACTTGCAAGAGGAATGAATAAATATACAAAAATAATTTGCTTACAATGCTATTTACCACTTACAGCTCTTAAATATAACCACACCGTATTCTTAAACGACAGTTATAGATGAACAAGAATATATGAGAGCCCAATAGACTGCATAGTGAGCATTGCAGTATAAATTATCATATTTCCAAGCACTTCAATTTAGACTCCTCGGATCTAGCACCTAACTAAATTATCTACCTAAATTCTTCATCAGACTTGGTGGTCTACCTTAAAAGTCTTGTAGCCTATTCGTCACTTAGTGTGACACATAACCATATAAATTACCTGCGCAGGCACGAAGTCTCCGAAGCCGATAGTGGTGAGCGTGATGAAGCAGAAGTAGGCGGCATCCAAGTACGACCAGGATTCCCAGCGTTTGAACAAGAACGTGCCTGCCACGATGTAGGAGGCGACAAGAAACACGCACAGCCAAATCGGTACAGGCTTTATCTAAAGACAGAACAAACATGATTAGCTTTTGTCACACTTTTACACTGCAAATAGTTCATTAGGTAATGTGCGGTAGGATCTCCGCAAATTGTAATACTGCATTAAGCTGACATTAAGGATGTGGTGTTGTCGTTAGTAGCTTAATGGTGTTTGTCCCTTACTCTTACGCCGGAACGACTATTTTCTAGCATCGTCAACAATATGTAAGTCTTGATGCTGCAAACCTGTACAACTATTGGTGAGCCGTAAGCAAATAAATACCTAATCAATTATATAGCACATAAAAAAATATAATCTTATACGTCTTATGTTGGTTAAAGATTTGCAAGCCCTCGCGACCAAGACCGTTTTGTATCAAACCATATTGAATTTTTAATTACCTCATTAACGTAACGGTGGTGTATGCAAGTAGTGTACCTACCTGAGCTCTATGATTCGACTCTAAATCACGCAAAGTGTAATTGGATCCTCCTGACTAGAAATTCTGAGTAGCAGTACAGAACCTGGAGCTGTGCTCGGAAAACGTTATTCGGCTCGCCCTACAGGAACTAAAACAATGATATTGGAATGTGGATACAACAGTCTTCATATGGATGTATATCATAATTTTAATTTTATGCCAGAAGTGCTTCCTTTTTTTCTTTTTTAATCGACTTCAAAAACAGAATATATTTAATTTTTTTGTCATATTTAAAACATACTGTTTTATTTTTAATATGGTATTCTTTGTTTTGTGCCTTGAACAGCTTTATATCAATATACCAACCTGTTCCTTCGCAGCGACGTCAGAGGGTGGATGATAAATGTCAGACTGTCGCGAGCTCCACGCTACAACAACAAAGTAAGCCATATGAGTATTACATCGTGCAACAGGCACGTGCCTGTTGCGTATGTAACCTGTATGTAACCTGTGCGTTACGTACGTACGATGTTGTTTTACTTACCCTGTGGCGGTCTGCCGCGTCGAGGCACCACCTCGTCACTCCAGTCATCTCTATCTAACGATGGTGACTGTACCAAAACAATAAGTGATTATATTAGGGCATTAGAGAAGGACGCTGACAAATACATAATGGCTCCACCGCTAGGCAATTATATTTTACGAGAGCTCTACTAGTCTACTCTTTCAGCAGGCTTTTCCAATATTAAATTTCTTACTGTTTAGATTTATAACATTCTTGACGTATCTGAAGTATTGTAACATTATTTTATGGCAATATAATATTTGAATTTGAATACAAAACAACCCTTTAACATAATGGTAGAGATATGACAACATTTACTGTATATGTTTTATATACTAGATTTTGTACATGGCTTCGCTCGCGTAATAGTGGGTCAGGTCAGGTTAATAACAGTACTTTCTCTAGGTGAAAGGTACGCTATGTCCTATGTACCTCTGACACAAATTTTATGATGATCGGTCAAGTAGTTAAGGCGTGAAAGCGTAACAAATAAAGAAACAAAAAAACTAACATTCGCATTTATAATATTAGTTATAATATTTTACATGATATTGTTCAGTATACCGAGTGTTGGCTATTTGTTACTTCATGTTATTAAAATTATAGTTATATAATTATATAATGTAAACGTGTCCCTAATCGATAAATAAGAAACATCCGCGAACCATTACGCATTCATTGTGTCTTTACATATGCGTAATTCTCATGTACAAAAATTACTTTATCTAATGAGTGAGGGCTAAGGCGAGATCTCTTAGTTGTAAACTCTTGTCCAGCCATAGTCAACATCCTTTCGCAGGGTATATTGATGGCAGGGATGCATAGTATTGCCCGCGCTAAAGATGATAGACACGGAAAAATGTTTTTTTTAGATTTCCAGTAATCCAAGAGATTTACGTTATCAAGCTCTGCAGGATTAGCAACTTCTAAATATTTTCTGACTTCTTGTTTTATTTCTTCATAAGAAGTACAATCTGGATACGTGTTATACTTGCGTGAAATTTCTGATACATAAGACAACCTCCTAGATTTTATTTTTGAACATTTCTGTTGTGAAGGTATGTTTTGAAGTTTAACGTGTATGTCCTGAATAAATTCCACTAGGAAAGCGATACGTGTTTTGTTTTGGAGGTATGCGGAGACTTCTATAAGTTCTATAAAACGACTGTCCAACAAAGCCGCAGCAACGTCTATCTTCCTCGTGAGGAACTTATCATCAAGGTTTCTTAGCATATTATCCTTGAGGGATCGCAAATCTAACGGATTCTCTTCCATTAGCACATCTTTGATCTGTGTCTTAATAAGAAGGACAAGGTTTATTGTGCAGCTTTTCTCCGAAGATAGGATTTTGACTACAAATTGGAATTCGCTTAAAAATCGAATCAACTTTTCTAAAAGATTCCACTCATCAGGAACAATTTGAAGAACATCTCGTTGAATTATCTCCAAGATTTTGTTGATAGTACTACTGCTACCGCAGCACATTATGCTCTCTAGCATTTTCAGATTAATGTGCCATCGTAGTGGTATAGAACTTGTGGTTTTGTAGGCTTTTGATTCATCGTTAGTTAGAAATGCGAGATGTTCGCTGGGTAGATCACAAATAAAAAGATCGTTACTATCCCGTTTGATCATGTCAGCTATAATACCAAAAGAAGTCAGAAGCTGTTTTTGATGTGGAATTTTTGTCTGTAACACTGTTATATAACGCGTAACTTCCAATATTATGTTCTTGCATTTCTCCACGAGATTAAAAATCTCCGGTGTTTTTTTAATTCCATCATCCATAACTAAGCAGTGAAATGCATAACCTAGACAATTGTACGGAATGGTGTCTTCGTCATGAAGTCCGAATTCTTTATTAATTTTCTCATTAATTACTTCTGTATACTGCCTTTTATCGACAACTTGAGTTTTGAGTGTAAAACTTTTTAATTCAAAATCTAGAAACAGAAAAGACGCAAGTGATTAGCATTGACAAAAATTTATTGAACTATATTTGCCTCCATATTTCATTGACAACCTTAACTGAATTTACTTTAGATATTACCTGCAGTAAGGTAGTGTATAGAGTTAGTCAAGTAAATTTGTTGACGAAAGTAATCGATCCATATATTGGAATGCCTGCTTATCCTTAAGGGATTGTCCGAAAATATCTGTGTCTTTACGTTTTTCAGCGTCAGTTCATATATCTCATCTAATGCTGTTCCACTTATGTCATCTTGAGAAGGTAAGTCAGTACAACTGTTAATTAAGCCACATTCCTGAAAATGTTAACTGTGATTAATTACTATGTATATTGTTATTACAAATTACTAACAATCGAATAAATCGAGTCTCTTTCAGAACACCATTCATCGAAAATGTTGTTGTATAGTACCTAACTAGAGATGTACAACTAGGGTACTTTAAGTTATTCTTAATGATATATTCTTATAAATTTATATATTTAGTGGTTCACTGATCCGTGATTAAATGTTTTTTGGTTTTTGGTTAGTACATAGCTAAATTGTTAAAATGCATATAATACCTTAAAAAACCATATCATCCCATCATCTGCGACGTAATCAAATGGCAACAATGACTTGCAAAACCATAAGGCCAAGCGTTTTGCTAAAAGTTTATTGTCAATTGTAGATTTAAGTGGTTTCATTACGCAACCGGCTCTGTGTGGCACTTCAATCGACTTAGATTTAGAAGCATGATCAGCTTCTAATAACTTTTTTTTCTTCTCCCAGATTGTAGTATAATTTCATGCATATACCGAAGATGATACGACAGGGCAGTAGTCTTGACCGTCTGTTTCTTGAAGTATTTAATACCTGCACTAAAAAGGAAAGGCGTCATAATTACTGGTATTGGAATATGTTATCTAAAGGATATCAGAAGAAATATAGAGCGAAATATTTTGAATAACGTTTTAAAACGATGAAACTTTAAAGCATAATATATTATGTGAGCTCAAATTGTGATTCCTATATTCATTTTACCTATGGACAGTTAATGTGTGGACGATAAATGTGTATTGTCACGGCTCGATGTCACATACCGATGACTCATACGCGATAGGGTTTTTGTCGAAGGTACTTGTATTTCTACAACGCACATCAATGTCAATCTCGTGACAACGCTACGGACATTTAACGAACTAACGATAACAATAACAAATGCCACCCGAGCTCTCGAATCATCGTACCTTACGAGATGCACTTTTATCTCAATTGTCAAAATGACGTTAGATATAACAGTACCTTAAAATATACTGAGCTGTCACACTAAAACGTTACCCTAGCGAAATGAAACAGCTCTGTAAATTGAAATTAAATTACATTATACGGCTTTTATCGCCTTGTTTATTTTAAAAACACAATTTTTACATAATTTTAAAACTTTTGACCTACTACTGTTAAACTTTACTACTTCAATTAGGTAAACTATTATTACAGTAGAGGAAGTGTCTTATGTACTGGCCTGCCGTTACACACGTTCGGGCCGAAACTTCAGCGGGGTCGGCCTTGCATGTGGAAGCGATTCGCGCGGCCCCGCCGACTATGGTTATGTCGAGGAACACCGTGGTAGGTTTAGTCAGTATTACCAGGGTATCTTTCCCCCGATGAGCCCGACATAACCTTTTCGTCGCCCCGCAGAGAGGTATGCGGCAAAGAATTCCACCACGTAAAAAAATGAAAAACCGGGACACTAACATAAGCATGGTTGCTAAAAAACAACTGAAACGTCGAGGAAAACAAGAATTAACTGCATAGATGACGCAGTGCTTTAATTGGTTGCCTCCCCACTGCCACTGCGCCGAGTGTTGTGGGTTTCGAATCCTACACGAGACAAAAATTTGTATGATCCACAAATGTTGTTCCAAGTCTGGATATTCTTTGTGTCCGTTGTTTGTATGTTTGTAAAGTCCTCCGCGATACAGAAATTGTTCGCAGTGAGGGAGTGGTCTTTTTAAATAATAAATGAGAATTAAAGATGTAGGCGCTTGCTAAGCGAGCTTGGTTAAATTATTTCAACGCATATCAGAGTATGTTGTGAAGCGAAATAGGCGCAACAATAACAGATTATGTTTACATAGCGCAGAAACAAGCCTGATGGAAAAAATGATGTTATGTATGGCGCCAATATTATTTATAATATAATACCATGTAACATAAAAATTTATAATATTGATATATCTTGATATATATATATATCTTATATAAAGATCTTGTCGGGAAAACATTATTTTATTATATTGAATGATTATAAACTTAAATAAATGAATTTTTGATTTTTATAAAGAAGACCTTTTTATATAGAAGCTGATCCAAGTGCTGCTTAACACTGACACATAGTGCATAATTTTCCTTAGACTAATACTACTCTGTAACCCAGAGCATATCAAAATCTATCCCAGGAGTATTTAGAAAAATATTATTTTTGTACGGCTTTTTAATTGAGCAAAGATCATAATAATTAACTGTTTATGGGATGGCAAACCGACACGATCGGGAACAGCTCGGGGGCGGGACCCACTGCTTAACGTGCCTTCCGAAGCACGGGGCTGAAACACAGTCAACTTCCTGACTCTGGGCATATTATTGGGCATTAGAAAAACCCAATAACACTTTTTGGCCCGACACGGGATTGGAATCCAAGACATGAGGTCTAGGTGAGTACGGCAGTCGCACTTACTACCGCTGCGCCACCGAAGCCTGCGCTAGCTATTTATGAATCGTCATCATCGTCGTCGAGAATAATTCTGTCGAGAAATAAAGCAGGGCGCCTAACAACGTCTTTGTGCCTAGCCTACCCTAAATACCAAACTACACACATAACGTGGACACAGCTGCCAGTTGTTCTTTGTCCATTAAAACAAGAGCAGCACTAGTGTTTGATGCAATTTAGTCCATGATTATACTCGTCAATTAAAATATAGCTACGGTAGATTTTAGGGGACGTGTGTCCACTCTTTATGTGTGCTCGTACAAGTTGGATATTATTGGAAGGCATCGAAAAATCTGAGAGATCATTAAGCTTTCCCCTTTATTTTTGTATAATGAATGACTTAGTGTTGCGTACATGTTCGCTGTAATAGCTTGGCGCCAGTTTGATTTGGTAGGTTCCTACAGCAAATAGAGACAACTCCTCCGATGTTTACACAGGAAATGCAGCAACATTATCCTCTACTACTGAAACATTTTCGAAGTTGGCTCTGCTTCGGTTTAGCCTTCTTTGATCTACATAATCTGCCAAGTGATTGGCAACATTCAGCCGCTTCCTGTCTATATTAATGAATTCGAGGGCATGAGGGCTATCTATAATATCAACGTGGAAGGAATTTGTCAGAGCTGCAGCGATTCTCAGGTCTGTAAAAAAGTGGTTCATGGCACAATTACAGAATTGCCAGAAAAATGCCGAGTAGTTAAGAAATATGAAACAGAAAAGCACACACTACACAACGGTTCACGTCACGAATGATGATAGACTGCGCGAAGTGCGATGCAAAACAGCGGCGCGTGCGCAACGTAGGTATAGACGAGCAACACGTGCGAGTGAGAGACAGACATACACCCCATCTGAATGCAGACAATTGTTTTTGTATATTTACATATATACATATTGGGGTGTATGTACCTACCTACAAATGATTGTTTCAAAAAACAGAAAATAATGTAATAAAGACAAAAATAAGACGTTATAACTTCTCGGTCCCCGTGCGCAATTTTTTTAGTATCTGTTCCTTTAAAGGAAATATTAAAGTATTCCCATTTCTAGGCAACATTTGGACCAAACTTGGTCAGTCTCCCTTATTTTAACGTTAAGGTTCTGGCATTTTAATTTATTCTGACTTTTAACTGTTGACATTTTTTATTTATTTCAACTTTTCCCTTTCGACATTCAAATTTATTTATCTGAATGTATTTTTAATTTCCTATTCATACTGTTGACATTTTAATTTAATTTGTTACATGTATTGACATCATTATTTTATTTGATTTCTTGTCTAAATATGTAATTTGATAATTTTATGTGTTATATTTTTTTATACTCAACACGTTCATACGCCTCCTCAGGCAGATTTTAGTGGTACTAATTTAACTGGGTTGTTGTACATGCGTCACAAAGTAAATTCATCACGAAAAAAAAAATTATTTACCTTACATCTACATAAAAAATCACAGTTCTTAAGTGGACGATTTGCCCACAAGATTACAATTATAAGATAAACAATAGAAAGACAATTAAATCACAGTAATGTCCATATATTTTTTTAAATTTAACATCTCGCTTATAAAAACTCACAGATCTTGAGTAAGTAGCGACTTGCACCGTAGGTAAAATTCATAGTTCTCCGATTAGTGCGATGATGGAGCGCTAAAATCAATAACTTTGATTGCTATCGCTACTTTAAGCAAAAATAATGTAGAATGAGGATATGTGACAAATTTACAATAACCCTCATGTATCTGTGAAGAATGTACAAGAACCTATTTAACTAACCTTTTCGTAATCGTGTAATACCCAAAATGAATTGAATAAATAAATAAATAATCTATGATTTAAAAAACAAATAGGAAATAATTTACATAATATTGTCTTCTGTTTACGCGAATATTATTCATTGAAATTAAACTACTATATACGGATTTTATCGCGTTATTTATTTGACACTTTATTACATAATTTAATTTCAATGAATAACATTCGCGTAAACAGAAGACAATATTAAGTCATTGACAAATCAATGTAATTATCGTATAAAAAAAAAGCGGGACAGTCTTTGGGGACTGCCGATAGAAGTGAAAACAGTAACTTGTGAATTGTATCGTCGCCGCGTCGGGCTATTAAATTATTATTTTTGAATTTTGAATGATTTTTGTTCACCCAAAAAGTGCTCAACGCGCCTAAAGAAGTTTTCACTTCAATAAGTCGGTAAGAAGCAGTCAATAAGTTCTGCATTTATTGCTAATTCGTTTGTATGTACTTGTATGTGTTTGAATGTATTTTGACAAAGTGGGTTTTATATAATAACTATAGAGATGTCTGCCCCACAGCGCAACTATGGCATATGGATTAGACGTACATAATAATAGAGTACATGGCAAAAGGACATTCTGCCATGCTTAGACAAATTTTATTAAGTAATTAGATTTTATAGGTACTTACGATTGCCATGTTCTGCCCTCACTATACTTCTTCTGCTCAGATGTTAAGCAAGAAACACAAAACACTAGATCCTTGAGAAGTCTCTGCCTCTTATTATTTTTAAGAAACAAACAGCCGAAGTACTGCCAGGTCGGGCTGGATTTAAATTTTTCTTTGTAAAGTACTTTTATTCCGAATTCGTTTATGTCAATTTCGTTGATTTCTGCAAATGTTGACATTTTTAACTAGTATACATTTTACAGGAAATGGAACCTCGGCACGAACAGGCGTAGGCTAATGACTCAACTAAGGTTAGACACGAGTCTGATTATATATATATACTGAAGGGAGGTCTTGATAGCGCTCCTGCCTTTCCGCACCTCACCTAGGGATGTCAAAAATAATCGATATTTTTTGTAATAATCGATTTGTATTAATCATTTTTTTAAATATTAACATTCGATTTATATGCATC
This sequence comes from Catocala fraxini, assembly GCA_930367265.1. Taxonomy (NCBI): domain Eukaryota; kingdom Metazoa; phylum Arthropoda; class Insecta; order Lepidoptera; family Erebidae; genus Catocala; species Catocala fraxini. The sequence goes on from OV884037.1 coordinate 9,640,117, forward strand.
GACTTTTTTAATAATAATAATAGACTTTTAACAATTCGGTTATATTATACATTTTTGTGAACATTGCCATTTTTGTACCAGATGGACGGAAATAATAAAAAACATGTAGTAATAATACTTTGAAACAACAATACGGAATTAATACATTCTTCTGTCCTACAGGCCAGTAACCAGGCGTCAGATATTATATATATACTAATATTATGTTAGTTTGTAAAAATTTACTCAAAAACTACTTAACCGATTTTAAAAATTCTTTTACCTTTCGAAAGTTTTATTATCACCGAGTAAAATAGGCAATAATTTTTTAAGACTACTTTTTCTGACCTAACCTACTTTTACGCGAGTGAAGCCGCGGGCAAAAGCTAGTCTATACTAATATTATAAAGAGGAAAGATTGTTTGTTTGAAAAGATTTAACTCAAAAACTGTAATGTACACACTTTTTTTTTATGCTACTAATGTGGTAAACAATCTTACGGTCCACCTGATGGAAAGTGGTCACAGTAGTCTATGTACGCATGCAACACCAGAGGCGTCACTTACGCGTTGCCGACCCTTTAGGAAAGGAAGTGGGAAGGAGAAGAAGCGGGAAGGGGGAAAGAAGTTGTTTGGGCCTCCGGCACTCTCACTCACCGAGCGAAGCGCAACAGTAGGAATATTGCTATTTCACGTCGGTATTCTGTGAGAGCGTAGTCCTTCCCCAGTCGAGCCGGCCCATTCATGCTGAAATCAGCGAGGCTCTACTACTCTGATATATTAAGTATTAACTAATCGATTAGTTACTGTTCTAATCTCATTAGCTAATGATTTATTTAATATTACATTAAATTGTTGTTGTGACCTTTGAATATGTACAGACTACAAACAAGATAAGGTACCAGGGGCCCTATTACAAGCTTTTATAAAACCGGTCATGTTCCAGACAATTCAAATAACTGCCTGGTTTTGTTTCGTATTATGACATGTGAATAGTAGATCGTCTTCATGCTCGCTAGTATGTCGCTGGCCGACTTGTATCTTGACAGTGCATCGTTCAAAAATATGACATATATATTTGTCGGTAAGTAACGGTTTTTAATTTTATCGTATTTTCTATGATAATATAATTAAAACTATTATTTTTAGGCAAAACTAAAACAAATATATCTTTATGCTATCACATCATGAATTTTATTATTATATTTGCAGCATTAAACAAAATACATAAGTAACTAATATGTGGTTTCAGAACGTCGCCTGTTTTTGTAAACGCGCGGGTAATTTGTAACTACATAAGTACCTATTTTTATAAAACGAATGTGTAATGTGTATCTAATTCTAATTAGGTTTTCGAAAACAAAATCTTTGCTACTTCTTTAAGTACTAAAAACATTTACAATAATTATGGCGGCGTACCACCAGCTCGTGCCACCACCGCACCGATTGACATAACATTTGCAGATACACATTAAAAGTTGCTCTACATAATTATTATCTAATAACCTTTTGATATCAATATTATGTACCTAATATGTATAAATAAATTATGTATTTTAACATATTGATAAACTTGTCTACGAAACAAATTAACGTCTACAAAACAAATGACTATCAGAAAGTGATCAGATATCGAGTGCTAAACAGGTACATGCGATTTTCGACCTTATTGACATTATTCAGAATTTATCATTTTAGTAACGTATTAAAGTCAGAAAGCAAGAAAATACCAAAAAGAAAGTCTGTCATGAATCGTCAATAAGGTTGAAAATCGTATGCACCTGTTTTTTGTAAGCACTATCGCTGGCTGATCACTTTCTGATAGTCATTTGTATTGTAGACGTTAATTTGTTTTGTAGACACGTTCATTTGTTTTACTCAATTTTTTACTAACTTATTTTAGGTACCTATCCTCGTGGTACAACTAGTTGTACATAATTCCACCGTTGTCATAATCATAAATTGACTGAATATTATTGACTTACCATAGAAAACGTAATTTTATACATAAATAAAGCAATACAAAATATACAGTACATACAAGATTTTTGTATTTTATTTTTTAATTTTTATTAAGTAATGTAAGTAGAGCACACCTCATGGCGTCACATAAAAAAATTTACCTTTTTTGCTAAGACGATATCGTGCAATAAATTCATGTTCGGACATAATATTATTGAAAGCATTGCTCTCGTCACGAACCCGTCTTCTCTTAGTTTTTTTTCAGCGTTTTGTTGAGTAACGTCACTCTCCAAAAATTCAATCAATAATAGTTCATCGTCACACATTTCAGAAATTAACTAAATGCTAGGTATGTCACATAAAAATAAAAGCAATAATTAATGTAGCTATTCAAAAAAAGTCACTCCAGCTTAGCGTAAACTGAATGGTTTGTTTTGTTTACAATATGGCGCCTTTAATATGAAACGAAATGTCAAATGAAAGCTCGTAATACGGTATTTGCCAGGCAATACTCGACCACCTGTTACGTGACCGCTGACTGGCTGGAGTTAGCACGTTTATAATACGAAATTGCAAGGCAGTTTACTTTACGCCGTATACTGCCTGGAAATAAGAGTTTGTAATAAGGCCCCAAGTACGCACACTATAACATTATGTCGATCTGTAAAACTATCCGCCACGCATGCACACATACAGACTGTTCAAAAATAAAAAGGAAGTATAGCAGTCTATTCATGTCCCAATGCTGGACACAGGCCTCCACTCACTAATGAGAATGTATTCTACTGATAAATACTTTTAATAGTATAATTATACTTAGTAAGTAAGAGCACCTTTTTCGCCAAAAAACTGCGTGTGTAGTTTGGTGATTTTGTTAAAAATGTTATATGTGTATGTAAGTATAATAAGTAAATAAGTAAATAAAAAGTTTAATAATTAATAGGTGCGCCTTCGCTCATTTTCCGCGCCGGTCTCCGACGTCTCAAGCCATCAGCTCGTAGATGGTTCCGTACGGTTTGAGTGGTAATACCGTATGCTGCTGCTGTCACACTGGTGTCAGCAAACGAATCGGCGGTATGAACTGCTACAATCTCTCGATGCTGAGGCGAGTCATTTGTTAAAGTCACAATTGTTGGACCAGGCTTAAGACAGATTCAGAGTAACGTCTAATCCATAAGCTCTCTAATGAAAAATCATACAAAAGAACATTAAAAACAATCATATATGAAACAGCAACACGCACGAGTCAAGGTTTAATGAAAGCGAATTTCCAAAATGTATATTTATTTGGAAAACAACGTGTTTACAGAGCAGAGATGTGTCAAGTCGACTTACTAACTCGAGTTAACTCGAGTTGTGATAAGTTCGAGTTAACTCGAGTTGACTTCTCTCTAACTCGTGTTTGGGCTGGCAGTAAATGAACGAATCAAACAAAAGAGCGAGAGCGCGATTCGATCGTTGGGTGCACGTTTTAATACTCCCACCATTGCATCGACAGAGGCGGTAACACATAAAGTACATGTACGGGTGGGCTATAAATAACCGGTATACATGTGTCCTTCGTAATTAACCTTTGGTTTTGCATATCAATGTTCGCATGGAGTTGTGTTAATGAATCACTTTCTATTAAACCATCGTACCTGTTATCTACACTATAAATATAAAACTTATGCCATTCCTAACTTTTAAATATTCTACGTAAAGGTATATATGCAACCTCGTTATGTCTACTACTAGCGTGGGTACTTATGACATCAAACACTTGAAATTTTTTAAAGTTGCAAATATATTGACTTGCTAACTTCGGGTTTAAAAATGAACGTTGACTGCCCGTATCCGGCATAAAAACTGCATTAAGTTCTGAAATATGTATATGAGGCAAATTTAACACATTATAATTTTATTTTATTCACGCTAGTAAAATCGTAGAGGCCTTTATACAAAAATGTTCTACTTGTTCATTATCATTAGAAGTGTTCGGCAACGCATTATATTCATTATTATTACGTTCCGTATAATAAACACGACTAGTAGGTACTAGCCGCCCACATTGTGACGTGTGTCAGTTCCTGATCCATTCAGAAGCAGCTGCGGCGACGTTATCAGTGAATTCCCGGTAATGCAACTGTGGCCTTGATTGTTGAAATGAACTGTTATAATTGTTATGGATTGGATTATTATTGTAAGACGTATAAATCTGTTACCTATTAGCGTTTCTAAATTGGAACGAACTGTTTGAAAAATTATTATTATATGAATTATTTCTATTGCGATAGCTCAGTGGGGAGACCAACAGACTGCAATGCAGAGTGTTTCGGGTTTGAACCCACGTCGCGCACCTGTGACTTTCGGAAGTTATATGACTTTTCGAAATTATGTGCGTATTGATTGACAATTATCGCCTGCTCCGTGCCTCGGAGAGCACGTTAAGCCGTTAGTCCCGGCTGCCATGAACATCTATGGCAGTTGTTATTGGGAAAGTCAGTTAACCCTCTAATATCCTGACACTGGTCTAGCCTTAGGGTATCGTTAGCCTTCGGGTTGCGGAGGTCAGGTGGCAGCCGTTCCGTGTAAAAACTGATATCCAGTCAAATCCGGTTAGACCAGAAAAGCCGACCCCAAGTGACTTGGGAATAATAAAGACTAAGAGAGAAGAAGAAGAATTATTTCTATTACGCATTGGTAACGCATTGTTTACCGAGTTATAATTTAAATTACTATTCGAAGTAAGGTTGTTATTGTAGCGTTGCGTATTTGGTGTGCTAGTGCTTGCACCATGCTAAGCTTGTGAATTATAATCACTAAAGGTATTACGACCCTGGAAGTTGTGATAAAATTTATTTGCCCTTGAGTTTTTCTGATCGTAAACTTCTTGGAAGTCTTGTTTTTCTAAAACAGTTTTAAGTGCATCTTCCAGTGTAGTACTCCCTTTCAATCGTACCAACCTAACTAAATATTGTGATAAATTATAAAGAAAAACATTCAAAGAAAGATTTGTATAAATATTTTGTTTGGCTATCCTGTCTTCGGTAGCCACAACAGACTCGTTGACCTTCGCAATTAAAATACTTCGTAGTTGTTGAAATCGGTGGCAAAAATCTAGATAACTTTCGCCCTTATTTATTTCACGCTCACTAATTCTAGGACCAGACAGTCTTCTGTCCTTAGGTCTCCAAAATGGTCTTGTAAAACCTTTTTTAATGCCGCCCAGCTGTCTATAGGGTCCAGCTCCCCAATTAAACTGGCAGCTTCTCCGCTTAATCTGCTAGTTATCGCGTGAAACAAATATTCATTTTATATTACGTTTCCACGGTATAAATTAATAATGTACTCTATCTTACGTATAAATAACGATATGAGCCTTGACTCACCACTGTATAAAGGTATAATCTTTAATACTCCGGTACAGCGACAATACCTAATTGTCCTTCCATTTTATAATAACAAAATTTACTTATTTAACACACAATAGAATAATATAGAATAATAGTTATAAACTAACGCGAAATTTGGTTACTTTATACTAAAATATGCTACGTGCTAACGGGCGTTTTCTAACCCCTTATAAAACACGAATCACATATAATATTCACCAGGAAAATTGACAGGACAGTGAAAAGATTTACTCACATAACCCGCAGCTTTTCCGCTCTCCTTAATGACAATAATGATAAATTTATTTGGTTCGCCGACCCGTTGAATCGTAGAAACGAACGCTGGCTTCTTCTTGACTCCCGAAAATACCGATTGGCGAAGGCACAGAGGACCCAACGACAAGGTCGCTTACCGACTGCGCCAGTCAAGGTTTAATGAAAGCGAATTTCCAAAAAATATAGGTATTTATTTGGAAAGCAATGTGGTCGATGGCGAGAACAGAATGAATCTAAATTAAATTATAAATAATAAATAATAATAATAATAATATCATTTATTTGAATTAATTACTTAAGTAATTTTAAATAAAAAATTTTATGTACTTAAGTAATTTTAAACTAATTACTTAAGTACATAAAATGTCGGTTCCATGGGTTTCATATAACCGAGAGTAAAATGACAATCAGCATTATTTGTTCTAGAACGTTCGAAGTTTACACGGGTTTCCAGTAACAAGTATTATAAGTAAAAGTCAGCATAATTTGTTCTAGAACTTTTCATTAAGTTTCTCACGCTGCCTTACACGTGTTATGTAAAATGCTATGTCAGCCCTTTTATCCGGTATAGTTTAGGGCTGAGTAGGTATATATATATGGGGGTAGCATCCTTAACACACGCGATCCAATACTTGAACATTCGATATACCTACTCTTAATGACATCACTAATTTCCTGTACTTCATTAATAATTATATATTTTTAAATAACATTATATTATGCTCCAATAATAGGTATAACTAGTTTATTAAGGTAAAAACATATTGTTACTTATTGTAAATATAAATTAATATAAACATGCTAATTAGTCACCCAACGAACAATAAACACATTAGATTTTCTATTGATTCCGGCTACCAGTGGCCGCTATGCACGTTTAGAAATTAATACTTATTAACTTGTTTATTAATTATTACTTACCGATATTATCAATCGTCTTGCTATTTCGCTGTTCGAAATGTTTTGTTAATGCAACACAACGATTTCAGCTTTGTAGAACACTGTTAAGTGATTCATATTAAAATAACTAATGAAAAAGATCAAGTAAAGAATCTATCAGTAATAGTCTCTAACACAGAGTGACTCAAGATTCAACAACTAAAGCCGTGAAGGAATCTTAAATATATGTGGGTAGTTTGCTTTTAAAAGGATAATTTTAGTAATAAATATGTAATATAAGCCCAAAGACCTCGTAGAGGAAACGTATATTCTAATAGAAATAAATATATTATTATAAGTGGGTAGTTTGCTTATAAAAGGACAACTAAAAAATATGAGACAATCGCTGTGGAACCGTATGTTTAAAATAATGGAAAATTTTAACAAAAATATCTAATAATTCAAAAAGAACGTATCACCATTGTGTCAGGTTCGAACCCTTACATGCTACTGCGTGTCGCCACGGATCTAGCCATTCAGCCACGGAAGCTAAGAGTAGATTGTGCTAAATATTGATCTGGTATTACGAGACGAGTTACGTTTTTAACAGATATTGGCCAAACGTGTGTATGTGTGCACTGGCTGCTGCTTTGGTCATTAGTGCGTAGCTGTACCGTAGGTGTATGTGTATGCGTGGCGGATAGTTTTCCAGACCAACATAACGGTTATAGTGTGCGTGCCTGGTACCTTTACTTGTTTGTAGACTGTACACTATCATTCCTAATGATCCTGTTGATTGTGAGAGCATATATAAAGCATCTTCTAACCCCATCAAAGAGAGTCCTGTCCGAATATTTCATAACTGAATTGCTTATGATTGAATATTCCTGTACCAGTATGCTAGCTTTCAGTGCATAGCTGAGGTCTTTGGTTTAACTACCGAGCTTGCAGGCCAGTCAGCCGCGTGTGCCAGGAGTTGGAGCACATTACAGCACCACGCATCGTGTTTCTTTTCAAAAACAGATTAACCGCACTAAATTCTATGACTTGATTTTAACACTAGGTAATCAATCGTTTGTCCATTCTTTCCACTGGCCCAAACTACCTACATATGTATGTACATACATAATAACATGGACGTTCACCTTTTTGAATTCTTGCCACTATATTTTCTTTCACGAAATAATATGACATGAGAACACTGTGGAATGTTCTCATGTCATATTATTTCTTAACCTTTTGAACGCCACGCCATAACGGCACCTCCATGTCCTGTACGCCAAGCCCGAAAATCGATATATTATATATTATTTTTTATGATCAAATATTTTAATAACTAATAACAATTTTGTTTGCTGTCTACAATTAAGTAATAATTGGGGATTACATTTTTAAGTTGTATCACTAAAACACAGAAAACTAATGATTTAACATGTTTATTTTGTATTTTTCTGTGAACCGACAAAAAACAGTTTTGTCGAGTATAGACGACGTTGGCGTTCTTTAAAGACACTCCTCAATGTTCTCATTTCCGTAGCATTAATTTTACTTTCATGTTTCATATGCCATATTCAAGTTTTACTACCATCTTTAAGGGTAGGTTATATCTATACTATTTTATGCACAATAACGATTATGCACGATTACTTACGAACTTACGAACGCGTAAGCTTGTAAAAGTGTGTAAGGTCTTATTCATTCTACTTTTAATAACCACTATTTTTATAATCTCTTATGAACATGTACCCAAATATACGAACATAGTTATTTGTTTTATACCTTCTTCATTAGGTAATCATTAATATTAAATGCCATATCGTGTCCATACTCATTTTCTTTAAAGTAACTTTGAAGTCCCAATCCACACACTTGTATCCTTTTTGGGACAAATTTATAAAAACACTCTTATTAACTTTTTGTTCTCTAAGGTGAAAGTTACCCCTATATATGCCACAGGTATATACCATATTAAAGATTAGAGGATAGATGGCAGACAGATACATAAAAATATTTGAAATGTATATTTTTACCGCATGCAGACCACCATCTGAGTTAATTTTACGACATTTTCTCGATATTATATACACACGGAAAGCGACAAGGCCAACTTACTACTGCAGCTGTTTCAATGAGCATTCCATGTTGGGCAATACTTTATATTAAAACGAAAATATCAAAGATATTAAGTACAAGTTAACTGTGCGCGGCGCAATGGTGTTAGCAGAGGGAAGGTTTGAGTTCATTGCGTTAAGCGGTAAAAATTTGCAGGTTTAGCGAACCGCTAACAATCAAGCGGGCCGAATGATTCGCCAATTTCACTACGTATCATAAAACAAAGGCTCCGTCTGTTAGTCTGTTCGCGATAAACTTAAAAACTACTAAACAGATTTTCATCCGTATTTCATTAATAGACAGAATGATTTACGAGGAGGGTTTAGGTGTATCATTTGTTAAGGTTTTTTACTACCGTAGTAAGGGGTCGCTAGTAAAAGTATAATAATAATCTTTTGGATCTATACTAACATGTCTGTAATGTGATCTGCTGTCATCGACAGTATGCAGTCTTCTCAGCGGCCTAACATGGTGAGCTGATGGTGGTGGACGTTCATCCTGCCACTGATGCTCGTAGTCGTAGATAGCTGAACGAGCTCGACGTGAGCGGCGGTCCCATGGATCCTCACGGTCGCGATCACGCTCCAAATATTCTGATCTACCGCGCTCTGACCTGACGAAATGCATAATTTTAACGAGGTGCACCTCGACCAGATTTTTTCTTGTATTCGTTATCGACAAAGTATGATGCTGTATAAGCACATATTTTGCATTTGGTAAAAGCTTGCTACTACCCATCTGTTGAAAAGTGATAACAGCCAGTAAAGGACATTACTGTACTAATTTACCGTTGCAGAGACGATTTCAAATGTGTTCAACGAATGAACGGAATCACTACGGGCTAGTCGATCTTTATTATCCATTAAAGAAATGGTCGGATTTAGTCGGATTCAGCATTAATGAGTCAATAATACTGTTACGTGCTGGGGTCGACAATAATTAATTAATAATTTAAATAATATTACCGACTAAAACACGTTTTATTCTAATACACAATTCAATATTAATCACCACACACACTACTTAAACACTTTCTCACTCTAACCGCTTTAAACTCTGTGTTATTTTCGCTTCCGTTCGCTCCGATAAATACTTGACCGCATACGATTGTAATCTGACTTGGCGGCGCGCTGCCTTACCTTTCTTTATATGTGAATAAACGCGTTTCTGGTATTTTCTAGAAGCGCCATACCCGGTATGTTCCTTAAAACAGTACGAGAAAGTTCTAGCGCTTTCTCTACTCTTAGCGTACTGACAAGCTACGTAGTTCAGTAAGACGTCAATAGATGGCGCTGTAATAAATTATTAGACGGCCGGTCGCTTCTCTACAGTGCCGAGAGATGGCACTGGCTGCAACAATACGTAATCCAGAAACAATGGAAAAAGCCAAAAGTTTATGATCTTAATATTAATTTGGAATTTTCCGTCAAACTTTTGGCACGGTTCTGACATTTGTATTAATAAATGTCAGAACCGTGCCTCCAGTAATGGAAGAGGAAAGGAGCATGTACGGTTAAAGTACAGACATCGCGTAGGCATTTTGCTTACGCTATAACCTACTTTCCAAATTTACTTTAAAATACATTCAGTTGACAAAAAACTGTCATAACAGGAATGTTGTTCCGTGGTGAACGACGGATTAGCATCCATAATAACTAACTTGTAGATTTATCGCAATAAACTTTTTATTCTTATTAATCCGTGGTTTACGTCAAATCACCCGTTATAACTTAACACACACCTTTGGGCCATACAGAGCAGTAAGACACTAATAATATGGATGGAGTTTAAAAGTCCATCGTTGATTGTAAATTCAATGCCTAAACCATTCAGACAATGGAAAAGTGGTAATATATAATGCTTAAATAAATGTTACTGTACCTCCAATCACGTCTTGACCTTCTCCCCCTTGGATAATCGAACTCGAAATCCTCATCTTCCGGATCATACCCGCGATCTCGCAACCCATACATATCTTCTCTCTCCCTTCGGCGTTCCCTCTCTAGCGCCTTCCTCTCCTTATAATTCTCATAGTCCACGTCGTGCAGATCATGCATCTCGTACATATCTTTCGGTTCATCGTCAAAATGTCTTTGCTCGTCAAAATCTCGCCTAGGGCCGAATTCTGGCTTTGCTTTGGCTGGTCTTGGTAACGACTTGCTGCGTAACTCAGGTTTTGAAGGTACCTTCATCTGATGGTGTTCTAAATCTTTCAATGCCGCCTCTAAGTCTTGCAGTGGCAGAGAAATTTTTGGAAACTCCTCTGGAAAGCAACAAACGTGTTACATAGGGATGCGTCTAGATCTGGCGAACGCGCAGCGAATGCGCAATGAATGCGCCGCTCGCGAGCTACGTGCGTACGACACGCGTGCAGTTACTGTAAGAGATTTTTAGTAAAGAAATTTTTATCAAGAGCAGGCTTCGTGCGCCTCTTTGGTGCAACTCACGCAAGGCTTGCACAATGAGCGCGTGCGGCGCGCGTTCAGCCCGCGCGGAGGACATGTAGTTCCGTTCGCTTCCATACTGTATATGTCAGTAGAAAATTTGCTCGCGCGCAGCTCTTGCACCGTTCACGCACGGCGCGTAGTTGGCGTGTAAGGGGCACGCGGGCGGCGCAGAAACAGCGCGCGAAGTTGAAATGTATGCACGCAGCTGGTGAAAGGCGCATTCGTGACGCATTCACTAGATCTGGCAACACCCTATCATGATTACGTCATCACGTCCTATATATGGTGTAATAACCTTTAATGTAGATTCCTATTATGTCTGTTGGACATCAACGCACATCTCACTTCCTCTCTTTTTACACATCTTTCACTCAATCCTTTAGTAATTTTTTATTTCAATTTCATGTGGTATTAGGAGACTTTGCACTATATGCTTTTTACTTGATAAGCGCACTATTTAGGTTAGACCATACTGAATGGAGACCATTATAATAAGCAGTAGGTACTGATTAGAATAATTTAATACAACATGTAACGGTAAAGTGCGGTCAGATTCAGTTTTGCTTTTAACAGAAACATTTCAGTTAGTTTCTGTCAGTTTAATCTCTATTGCGTTACACAGGCATTGCTGAATATATATTTTTTGTAATTTTATTGGATCTTAAGTGATTTGTCAAAATCGTGGCAAGTATTCGTAGTCCCTGCCTCCAGAACGCAAGCGTCTCCTTACCTATTTTTGTGCCACATTTCAAAGTTACCTTCTTCCTCGTCGTAGGTGTCTCTACTTCTCTCGTACTTGTCATATCTGACCGGTGAAGGCTCCTCTGGCTCGTAATCCTTTGGACCTTCAAACAAATACTATTACTTAGCCTCAGCAAAAAGTTACTGGGTTATACTGTCAAGATATAATCAATAGCAACATAGTTAGTGTGCGGTGTTGCACGCCCGTGCATCGATAAGCACGGAAACCTGTTGGTGCCGTTTACTATAAATTTTGTAAAGTCCCTTAACAATATTGCATCAAACAATGAAACTTCAGAGATTTACTACGAATTATAGTTTCATAGCAGCGAGACGCTACCACACAGACTTCTTGAGTTCGATCTGAACGCATGCACCTCAGACTTTTCAAAGTTATGTGCGTATTAATTAGTTAATAATCGCTTGCTGTAACGGTAAAGGAAAACATTGTGAAGAAACCGGCATGTCTCAGAGTTCACCATATTGTTCCCGAAGTAATGTGAAGTCTGCAAACCTGCACTGGGCTAGCGTGGTGAACTATGGCCTAATCATTCTCACACTGGGAAGAGGCCTGTGCCTAGCAGTGCGATCGTTTATACACAGGGATGATATTATTATTACCTATTTTTAATAGTCTTATACTTGACACGTAATATTACTAACAAAAGGAATTGAGTCCGAATTAACTATATTTTAAATTATATTTAAGTATAAATCCTTCACAGTAATTGACATCGGAAATCTGGTGCCCAGATAATTTTTATTAATAATCACACTTGTATTGGTCATTTAAACTACCTATAAGCTATAAGTAGTGCAATAAATATGGAAAGTACTTACTTGAAAGTATAGTTGTTATTTTAACAATAACGGTCCGGTATGTTTTACAAGGGATTTCTAGGATTTATGTTAAGTCAATTTTGTTTTAAGGCCAACAGAAAATACTCCCAATTAGGCAAGTTTTGTGTCATCACTTTGCGTGCGTTATTAATATATGTATCTGCTATTTTCATTTGTTCTGTAATGTGTGACGCGCCTTGTTTACTAAGTAGGTATACATATATAGTAATACATCAGTGTATTTCACGCATAATAGCTCTGACTTTACACGAATTAACATCTTTTATTTCGTCACCCAACACCTAACATTGCAATTAGAATACATTAATAATATTTAATGTGTTTCAATTTAAAGTTTCATAATTCACGAGGAATTCCATGGACGTGTTCGAATCTTTCTTAAATAGATGTATGACTGTATAATTTATAAAAATGTTACGTAAACACACTTGGACAAAATGACGGGTCGGATCGAATTGGCGATATATGTGACTCGCGCCAAATTTTTTACAACAGTCGGGACAAAATTTGCAGTCATATTTATATAAACAAAGCCAGTTTAACTGATCTATAATTCTACACGGATTAAATAACTATGTTTTTAATTAATGATTTTTGATGGTGAAAAATAAATCTCCGCGCAGTACGATATACTAGTTGCTATTGCAGCTCGCCGACGCGACGCTTGTCCACCTGTGTTGAGAAATCGTTGCGTTGAAATGTGTTATGGTAACTATGTGTTACCGTTACCATTGTAAGTATATCGATAATGCAGATTAACACTTTGTATACTAAGCTACGTGTAATAAAATTAATTTCCTCCTAGTTGGGGATAACTAGGATAACAGGATAAAAGGATAACTAGTTGGGGTAACCCCAACAACCAGGAGAACCTAATAGCCCACCAATAATTTAATATTATTATTATAACATACCATAAGGCCGGTCTAGTGTCGCATGAGGTGGTGGTTGCGATCTGGTACGAGGTAATGACATTGTGTGTGCCGGGAGCGACGGCGGCCCCCTAGGCCGGCGCGGTCGCCCACTGCTATACCCGCTGTCGCGATATCTGCAAACATATTTAAGCAACTATTACCATAGAGATAACGGTAAGGTAAGGAAGAAGAAGATGGCATACATACTACATACGGTTAGTAGGCGCTACCTGTGTTCGTGTACATTTTAATGATGAAAATCATGTTATTAGATGGAGATAATGTAAGAAGGATTAAATCAGTTGGCAGATTTCACACGTCTTCGAAATCAATATGGAAGAAATATACAATAAAATAAAATAAAATTATTTATTAAATTATAGGTACTGTTATAATATTATATTGTGTAATGCACATATAAAATAATAATGCTTAGATCAGCGGTAGGCATGAGCGATGTGCGTCATACAAATTGATCCAAGTGTTATTATGTTGTTGCTAAGTAAATTCAATTCTATTCTAGACTTCATTGTGGGCACTAGGGTTTTTATAACATTTTATACTGTTTTATTAAAATTAGTATATTTTAGAACTTTGAGTTTTTTTTAAAAAAGCCATCTCTGACTTGCCCGGTAACAGTGGTGTCAGAAGTGGGATACCGGGTGAGTTTATACCAGTTCAATAAGCCCGGTATTCCTCGAAATATCGTTGATCAGTGCCCACATCGCCGCGCCGCGTTTCGGAAGTTCAATCCAAACGAAGTACAATTCTCTGAACCAAACCATATCTCGCTGTATCTCGCCGTATCTCGCTGTATCTCGCCGTATCTCGCCGTATCTCGCCGTGTCCTGTCGGGGCCGCACCTGGTCCTGTTGGGTCCTGGCTCTGTTTCGCCGCATTGCGCAGTATCTCGCTGAGTCGCGCCGTTTCAACGCATCCTGAGAGAACCGGCACGTCGTCCCGAGGACGTGGTGCTGCCCTGAAACTCGCTGTGACCGCTCGCCTACTACAAGAAGATCGTCGTTGCTGACAACATCAGCGCACCAGCCAAAACCGACTGCTCGCCGTATCCGCCGATTATGTTCGTCCAGTACGTGATTTGTCTGTGAGTACCATATTTTGCCCACTGTTGTTGCCACTCGCGTGTTTGAATATTTTCTTTATACACTAGTCTCATTATAATGTCGAAAGGGGAAAAGTCTCAAATCTTGCTCTCGGAACAAGTTCCACTTAAAGTTTTATGTGATTTTGTTCACTCATATAGCGGGGAAAGAGAAACTCTACCCGGATTCTTGACTAATTGTAGAAATGCGTTAGATCTCGCATCTGAGTCTCAGAAAAGTATTTTACTAAAATTTATAATATCCAAGTTAAACGGTAAAGCTCAAATAGCATGTTCAAATAAAATATTTGAGACTTTTGAGGAGCTGAAAGATTTTCTCAAACAACATTTTGGTGAGAGAAAACATTACAGCCACCTTTTATTAGATCTCCAGTCATGCAAACAACAAGCCAGTGAAACAGTTGCACAGTATGCCTTAAGAATTGACACGTGTCTCACTTCCCTTCAGTCTGAAATCCATAACTCGGATTCTCTAAAGAAAGAGCTAGCGGGTCGTATTGCTATGACGGAAGATCTAGCTTTATATACATTTACTCTAGGTTTACACTCAGCTCTTGGTAATATCGTACGATGTAGAAACCCTCGGACTTTAAACGAAGCGGTAAATATCGCTTTCGAGGAAGAGAAAATCTTAAATCTAAGTAAAAGTTCTACATTGAAATCAAAGACGTGTAAAATTTGTAATAAATTAGGTCATTTAGAGTCAGAGTGTTATAGTAAATTGAAACGCGACAAAACGCCACGCTTACAGTATCAGCCGCGTGTGCAAAATAATTCTTTCCAGAGTTCTCAGAATAATACGACACCGATCGTTTGTCGATATTGTAAGAATATAGGCCATGATATTTCGCAATGTCGTAAACGTCAATATAATAACTCTAGAACATTTAATAATAATTCGAATATTAATAACTTGCCAAATAACTCTAGGAGTTTTCAACAAAATTTCATAGAGTCGGCTTCCGAAACATCATCGCCTCCACAGATTCTCGAAATAGAAAACTCTTTAAACTAGAACTTGGGCCTGCAAATGAGTACCGTTGCAAGTCCCAAACTTTAGGTACTAGAAATTCTAGTTCTATTCCAAAATCCACTGTTTCTAAGCCTGACAACTATACTTATAAGTCCATTGTTTCATGCAAAGCGGGTCCTAGTTCTAATGAATGCCGTGCTATTAATACTAAGTCTAATTCTAATACCACTGAGTCTAAATCACCGTTATCTTCTATTTCGGCTTGTAAGCCCACTGGTAACGGTAATGAGCAGTTTTTATATACTAGTTCGGCTGTAAGTTTCGTCGATAATAATAGTTCTAATCCTTTGAAGAATAAAGTTACGCCTCAAACAACTTGGTATACAACCAAAAGTAAAAAATATTCTAGTCTGGAGTCAAGACCAGCCGAAATGTTATTAGACGAATTCGCGAATGAGCCTATAGAGTGTCCGATGGTATACGATATATCTCAAAATAAGAAAGCTTCTTTACCATTTATAGAAGTTTTTACGTCCCATTCCGAAGTACCGTTGCGACTTTTAGTTGACACCGGGAGTTCCATTTGCCTCATAAAGGACACTAGTCTTTCACAGAGCCCACATCTTGACCAAAATATAGTTAAATTTAAGGGGATTAACGACATCGGGTCGTATGCCCAAACAAAAGGCACATTTGTTCTGTCAATTAAACATAATGCCTCAAGCAAGTTTTCATTTCCGTTTCCTTTCCACGTCGTGTCTAATGTTAATCTTGATTACGATGGTATCATAGGAACAAATTTTTTGTCAGCTCACAACGCCTCAATCATATATCCAGAGTCGAAGTTAAAGATTCTGGGTGAAAGTTCTGTATGTTTTGATTTAAAAACTACGAACATAACATATACAATTCCGTCGCGTACTGAAATGTTAATCGAGTGCTTAGTTACAAATCCCGAGCTAAAAGAGGGTCTGATTATGTGTGGTAAAATGGATCAATATCCAAAACTTATATTTTCTAAATGTCTAACTCGAGTGAATTCTAATAATAAGGTCACTGTCTCTGTATTAAATATATCCGAAAGCGAAGTTGTTCTTAATCCAATAAAGTTGACGTTAGAGCCTGTGTCCTATATTCTAGAGCCTAATCATACTATTCCCACTACTTCTAGTCCAATAGAAGAATCGCTTCCCTGTTTCCAAACTACTACATCTGACTTAGACCGCGATTATAAAGTCCAAAAAGCCTTAAGATGCGAACATATGACTCAAGAGGAGGAACGTGTGTTACGTGAACTATGTTCTGAATATAATGACATATTTTATCTAGAAGGCGACATACTGTCAGCTACTAGGACAGTTCAACACGAAATTCGTACTACATCTCAGACTCCCATCCATGCCAAAACCTATCGTTTCCCTGAATGTCATAAGGAAGAAGTCAGTAAGCAAGTCAAGGGCATGTTAGACCAGGGCATTATTAGCCCTTCTACATCCCCTTGGTCAGCACCCATATGGGTAGTGCCAAAAAAAGCAGACGCTTCTGGTAAGCCCAAGTGGCGCATCGTTATCGATTACCGAAAATTAAATGAAAAAACTATCGGTGACGCCTATCCTATACCTAATATCACGGACATCCTTGATCAGCTTGGACACAGTAAATATTTCACGACTTTAGATTTAGCCTCTTCATTTCATCAGGTCTCTATGAAAGAATCTGATGCTGAAAAGACAGCTTTCAGCGTCCCGGGTGTACCTGGCCTAGCAGGTCACTATCAATTTAATAGAATGCCTTTCGGACTTAAAAATTCACCTTCTACGTTCCAAAGGCTGATGAATGTTGTTTTATCTGGTCTCCAAGGTCTTCATTGTTTTACATATATGGATGATATCGTCATATTTGGTAATCAGCTCTCTGACAGTATCTCTAACCTTCGCAAAGTGTTTGAAAAACTACGCGAACACAACCTAAAATTACAGCCCGATAAGAGTGAGTTCTTACGAAAAGAAGTTCAGTACTTAGGTCATATTATAACAGATAAAGGCGTCAAACCCGATCCTAAGAAAGTAGAATGTGTCCAAAAATTTCCAGTTCCCAAAAATCCCCGCGATATCAAATCCTTCCTCGGTCTAGTTGGTTATTATAGACGGTTTATAGAGAACTTTTCCCATATCACTAAACCGTTAACAAGTTTGTTAAAAAAGGACGTTAAATTTAATTGGCTCTCTCCACAACAGTCAGCCTTCGATACTTTGAAGGATAAGATCACTACAGCACCTATTCTACAATATCCCGATTTTACTAAACCTTTTATTTTAACTACCGATGCTTCCAACTATGCCATATCCGCTATCTTATCCCAAGGCGAAGTAAATAATGATCTCCCAATCGCGTATGCATCCCGTACGTTGAATAAATCTGAAGGAAATTATTCAACTACAGAAAAAGAGTGCTTAGCTATAATATTCGGGACTAAAACCTTCCGTCCGTATTTATACGGGCGGCGATTCAAAATCGTAACCGATCACAAACCTTTAGAATGGCTTTTCAATATAAGTGACCCCAGTTCGAAATTGGTAAGATGGCGTCTCAAACTCGAAGAATTCGATTATGAGATTGCTTATAAAAAGGGCAAAATAAACTGTAACGCTGATTCTTTATCTCGCAATCTGGTTCTCGCCATCGGCCCCGAGTCTCCCTCTACATCTGAAACATATGAAAAATATTTAAAAATTAGTCAACAAGCTCTTAACTGTGATACGACAATAGAAGAGCATAACGACTCTCTGCTGAAAGCGAAGTGTAGAATGATAACTTACCCTTCCGCAATCGATCTCGACGACTCTATTCCTTACTGCTCCGAAATCCTTCAGTTATCTAAATTTGACGATACCTTACCTGATATACGCAACCTAGAACGTGAACTGTTCACTTTCCAAAGTACCTCAAATGATAAACATGTTTTTACTCACCTATACTTACGAGTCCATCATTATGATGAAATGACGTATAAAGACATATTCAACATGTTGAGAGACTATCGCGATATGATCACAACTTGGTACATGGAAGAAAAAGAATTTGCAATTTCTGACTTTAAAGATTCTTTTAACAAATTATCATTCACAAAAATTTATAACATCCTTGCATTCCTATTTCATAATACAGGCATTAAAATACATGTTTATCATAATAATATCCTATTCCCAACACCATCCGAGGTCCCGCTCATATTAAAAGATAATCATGACTTACCCTCTGCTGGTCACCCAGGTGTATCTCGTATGTATGACAGACTCAAATCCCTATATTGGTGGAAAAACATGAGGCAGGATATAGAGAATTACGTTAAAAACTGTAAATCTTGTCAAATAAATAAACCTTTGCGCTGCACAAATAAAGCGCCAATGATAATCACATCGACTGCGACTCGGCCTAACGATAGAGTATACCTTGACATTGTAGGGCCTCTTCCAGAAACACGAATTGATAAATATAAATTCATCCTAACTCTCCAAGATGATTTGACCAAATATTCGCAAGCATATGCCATGCAGTCTTGTTCTGCTCAAGAAACCGCTCAACGTTTTGTTCATTTCATTTCACACGTGGGTATTCCACGACAAATCGTGTCTGATCAAGGTACAAATTTCTGTTCGGATGTGTTTAAACAGTTAGAAAAGTTATTTGGTATAAAACATATATACGCATCACCTTACCACCCACAAACGTGTGGCGCGTTAGAGCGTAGTATTCAACGCTGAAAGAATATTTACGATCATACATTGACGACAATACCCACACTTGGGATTTGTATCTAAACACAGCAATGTTAGCCTATAACTCGAATGTCCATTCTACTACTGGCTTCGCTCCGTTCGAACTTTTATTTGGTCACAAGCCTTATATCCCAAAGTCTATAGATACTCTCGAAAATAACACATACACCGATTACGTACGAGCTCTTAATCACAGGTTATATTATAGTAGACAAAAAGCTTTACAAAACATACAAACGTCCAAAGAACGTTCAAAACGATATTACGATTCACACGCGCGTCCGATAACATACAACTCCGGCGACATGGTATACTTACGATGCCATCATAAACAAAACAAAGCGTTATCACCGGTGTGGAAAGGTCCCTATAAAATTATAAAAATAAACGGCAATCACACTGTAACAATACAAGTAGGAAGGAAACATATACGCTATCACTATGACGAAATCAAACCCGCCTTTTAGAAATAAACATACCCATTTCTATTGTCCCCAGGTTCCTCACGACCGTGTCCGGTAACCAGTTCGTATCAAAGCTGGTCGGAAGTCCCGGATTATACTATGATCAATTATTAGACTTAAAATTCTCTAACGATAATTGGAACGTTGTTACCTCTGTAGATTTGAGTCACATTCAACCTCATTTAGACAGTATAGAGCTCTTGCTTGAACGCATTACCAAACATTGCAATATAGTCCAATCCTCTTAACTTAAAACCGAATGCTACAATTCGTTAAGTTCCTTGAAAGCCCTGCAGAGTAGTAATATTCATAAGTACTCATCAATTTCATATCTAACTCAGGTTAAAGAAACCAAACGCACAAAACGAGGTCTAATTGACGCCGGTGGCTCTTTATTAAAAACATTTTTCGGTACCTTAGATATTGACGACGCTATAAAGTTCACAGATGCTATAAAAAAAGGTACAGTCAGACGAAAAAGAGCTCACAGTATTAATGCGCGATAATATACATGTAATTAAATCCACTATATCTACGTTTAACAGCACTATGTCCAAAGTAAAAGAAAACGAACATCGTTTGAACCAAAATTTAGTTACTATAGAAAGTGCATTCGAAAGGTTGAGTCAAACCACTGATAAATTAGAATCAAGGTCCCAGTTGTCTCTCATATTAACTTCAGTAGAAAGTATTATAATGGCCCTATCTTTTGATATAGATGACATTAATAACGCAATATTGTTCAGTAAAATGAACGTTTTGCACCCGACTGTACTAAGTCCTGTGCAGTTGCATAAGGAGCTCGAGTTACATATCAACTACATGCCTAAACACTCTGAGCTGCCTATACCTTTATCGCTAGTGAACGTAAATGAAATAATTACTGTCAGTGATATTGTATGTTATTACCAAGACAATAAGTTAGTATTTATTTTGCAGATTCCGCTCGTTCTTTCGCAATTCTATAATTTATATCATGTTATCCCATTTCCAGTCCCATTGGACTTGAATACGCCAGATACTTATGTTTTAATAGCACCGAACAAACAATACTTGGCAATAACTCTGGACAGACTATTCTACTCACAGCTCGTGAGTGTCAGTGCGTGCAAACAAGTGAAAGGTCAGTGCTATGTGTGTCCTCTAGGTAACGTGTATTCCACGATGGCAAACCCGACGTGTGAAACTACGTTGTTGACAGAAGCATATGTTAAGCTACCAAAAAGTTGCCAAACCAGAGTCCTGCGCGGCTCAATAGACATTTTTCAAAAGATCACTTATAACCGTTGGATTTTTGTTCAATCAGATCCTGGTAAATGTCACATTGTTTGTAACGAAAACATTAATAGTTCTGATGAAATCTTGTTCGGTTCTGGTATATTACATTTACCTAAATCTTGCAAAGCTTACTTTAAAACACTAACGTTTCTCGCGAGTGACACTTACACCTCCAATATTACTACTAGTTTATCTAACTTTAGTATAGTTAGTGATTGTTGTGATACTAAACATTTCAATAAAAGTGACATTCCGCTAGTTAAATTAAATGAATTAAACAATTTAGACTCATTAGTAAAAGCTAGTGTGCAAATGAGTGATTTTGAGAAACAGTTAAATAAGATCTCTGAACCGTCACACTTTGAAAAGTATTCTATGGGTTATCTTTCTCTCACTTATATATTATCTATAATAATGTTGATATATTTATTGCTTAAAACTAGGAGGGTTATTTGCCGAGACAGGGATGTTGTATAAGAATTTATAATAAAAACTACGCAGCCCAAAATCCTGTTCCTGCTATTCGTCAAAATGTATCAACCATTGTTAACACAAAGGACTTAACGTCTGACTCGTCAGCCGATGACCTTGAGTATGATGTAAAGCTTTCTACAAGGTCGTTGCCAAATTTAAAAAGAAATGTTATATCATAATCAAATACATAACCTTCATTTAACGTTTACTTGTTTTAATATCCATTATAGGTATAAAGTTAAATGTTAACCTTATATGTTAACTATAGTTATTTTACTGTCAAACTATTTTCTTTTAGGAAGTAATGATAGGCTTTAGTTCTTAATCTATGAGTTAAAAGTAAACAAGGTTTAAAGTTGTTTGATATTAACTTTTATTCTTGTGCTATTTTTTTTTAATATATAAACTTTCATGTGTTTTATATTTTCCTAGTTTACTGTTGTAGTTGCTATGTCTAAGTTTATAAATCAAATCTAATTATACTCTTAAAATGTAAGCCCCAATGAAATCTTTTAAAAGTTCATTTTTGATTTTATTTCTATTGATCATCCCATAACCCGGTATGATCAATCTTAACGGGGGGGATGTTATAATATTATATTGTGTAATGCACATATAAAATAATAATGCTTAGATCAGCGGTAGGCATGAGCGATGTGCGTCATACAAATTGATCCAAGTGTTATTATGTTGTTGCTAAGTAAATTCAATTCTATTCTAGACTTCATTGTGGGCACTAGGGTTTTTATAACATTTTATACTGTTTTATTAAAATTAGTATATTTTAGAACTTTGAGTTTTTTTTAAAAAAGCCATCTCTGACTTGCCCGGTAACAGTACCCTTATATTAAATAAATTTAGAAGAAATAGGCGCCTGCCGAGCTTCTCTAATTTTGCTTTGTGATTAATATTTGTTTCTAATTATTTAGGTTAAAGTGTTTTTATTTCGAAATTATAATAATTAATCGGTATTCTAATTATCGGAATTCGTATTTTTTATGTTTCGACTTAAGACTGCGCCGAGGGTAGACAAATAATGACAGAGCTCGTGCGGCGCATATTCAAATCGGCGCGCTGCCGCCATAGTAATATTGTATAAAGGATTTGAAGTGCTTTTTTGATAAATATGTATCTTTATTGTCAACCAATAACTTAAATATTTGGGACGGACAAATTGTAATATAACTATTTATGTTTCGTTTAAGCTGTAAAATAGGATAGATTTCTACTGTTATAATGTAAAAATTGTAATTTGTAATTTGTTGTAGGCGAAAATATTAATTATTTTAAGTTTTTTACACGGATTAATTGTAAACACATTCATTGTTATGGTAAATGTATATTTTATATTTGTATTAAACAAAAAGTGTTGATTTTATTCACTTAACTGTGACCGCCTGTTTTGGCAGATTTCGCTCAGATTTCGAATAACTCTCTACTATTTAAAAATAAAACTGGAATGTATTATAAGTACATATATACCTTCCGGCGAAAAATTTCTAAGTCATAGTGAACATCGCAGCAGGATCCATAATGTAGATCAGAATATTTTCACACAATAGCGACTTTGTTAATATTTTTTAAAGTGAATGACGTGGTACCTGCAGTCTGTGTCAGAATGAGCTCGCTCGATGGGTCGCGGTCGTCGTCTTGTGGACCCACGAACACTGCCACCACGCACCGAACGCCTGCACAATTAACTGATTTAAAGACAATTTTTGTTAATCATTGGCCTTGATTTCATGGATTCTGAATTTACATTACCTGAACTCTAAAATAAAAAGTGTACGGTAACGAAACCGTAAAATAAAATAGAGGAGTCAGAAAACATAGGAGAGTAAAATGTAGGTGCCAGTTAGTGCTCTTACACTCGAAGATATATGTAAGTTGTTGGAGTACACAGAAAGAACCACAAGTTACGTTTAAAAGCTATATTGTTAAAAGTAAAAGTACAATTTTTACAAGTTAATTAATAAGTGATCTTTCTCTTAGCAAGTGTATTGGTATATAGTTATAAATGTACTCGAATGTTATTATGAATTACATCATTATATATATTAATTATAATAAATTGCAACGACCTTGTGTGCCCATTTTAGTATTACTGTGTCAACAGAATAAGTATGTACGTTTTCGTTACCGTACATACTTATTCTGTTGACACAGTAACGTTTATTTTTTGTGATGGCAAGCCCAAATAAGGCCTAAATATACACATTGCCGACAAAAGACACACCATTACAAATAAATAAATAATAAATAATATAAAATAAAATAAATCAATCAAAATTTAACGCAAAGTTGTCCGCAGTAGGGGGTCTCGGGGGAAAACTAGTTGGTAGCCGTTTTGACTGGGTTGTCACTGCTTTTCCCTAGTTTCTGTCCCTTTTCCGTATTTCTTGCAGTTCAATCTCTTCTGGTCTGTTAGTCGTTGCGGAAACATTTCTTTGTCTTGAGCAATGTGATGGCCAATATCTATTTAAAAGCCACCAAACTATAGCTATGACAATTACTCCCACGATCGTATAGGATGGATGGCAGCTGACGTTTTCGTTCTTTTATATGCGCTAACTGTTCCTCGCTTCTATTTACTTTCGGGCTTTCGGAGAGCATCACATGTGTCACATTAGGATGCGTGATATTCACTATGTTGTTCACTACAAAATCAAGTGACGTCTCAGTCCATTTTAAGTCTGCCTTCATACTGCTATTGTAGTAGTTATGTGAATAGATAGTCAATTCCTTTGATTGGAGTAAACATCCCTGTGCTAAATTCATTACCCCAGTAGTCATAGTGTGTTTAGCGACGTCATTCTCACATACAGTTCGTAAAGTGCAAGTGCTACAACAAATGATTGCCAGCCAGGTGTTTCTTGAATGTAACGCGATCCATTTGTCTTTGCAAAGCGTCCTTTTTACGTCACACGACGAGGTCGTTTGATGACTTAATAATTTTGCTTCGCAGGACGCATTGCTATTATATTGTTCTTTCTGAAATTTACTGCTATGTCCTGTGCGCCTAGTCCTGCTAAGACCGTTCCATTGCTGGTTTGTATGGCTAACTGAATAACTTTGTGTAAAGTGAAGTCTTCGTTGGAAATCAGTGGAACATGTATTTCGAATAAAAAGTAGTTCGTTGTAACTCGTGCTTTCACATATAACAGCTTCTATACATATATCCTTAACATCTTCCCTGATATTTCGGACGGACAAAGACGAGGTGCTTGGCAGCTTACCGGCGATCACAGTCAGTTGCTCCACTAAGTTTGCAGGCGCCAGCAAATGAACATCAATATGCCTATGCCCTTTATAAACGTCTTTTATCGTTTTAAACAGCATCTCTTGTATCCTGTTTAATTTGGTTGTCAGTAAATAAATAGAAAGTGACAAAGAGTTAAAATAATTTGTGGCCATCATAATTTCCATGACAGACTCAACCTGGTGCAAATTGGTGTTAGTTAGCCATATACTCATTTATCGCTTGATGTTTACTTCATTTTTCTTTAGGGCACCATTTTGGAGTTCCACTGTGTAAGTTTGATTTTTCATTAACTCCAGCAAATAGTTTTCATTATTCTGGAAGGCCTGTATGTTGTTTGGATATTTATTTGCGAATCTCTGATCCAAGATACCGAAGAGGCTGTTTACAGCGTACCCTATCAATCAGTCCACGTTTCTTACGTTCACTCAAATGTTTGTGCGGGGTTAGCAGTACATTATTGTAGTACTGAAGCATTTCCATTTCCTGATTGAGCTGCTCTAGAGTCGTTTATAATACCTTGGATCCGTTTTTTGACATAGTTAATTCAGTTTTTCAAATAAGCGTCGACGTGTTTGACTCCATTCCAATAATCACTTAGATTATGTGACGCGGACCGATCGTTGCTGAGCGACCGTGCTCGCGGCGCCCCTCCATCGGCTTCTCCTCCACAGCGGTGGCCCTATATATTGGCAACGCGCCCTGGTGCCGGCTCCTTCTGCTGCGCTGCCTACTGAAGTTAAGTGGTCCATTCTACCCTGGACCACGTAACAAGCCTTCATCTTGAACCACGCCCTGAAATACCACTAAATATCTAGTTGAATTTAATTGTAGGTCTGTTTATTCTTATACACCTATTGTAAGTGAAAATATAAGCTTGTTGATCGCGTTGTTCATCTTTAATTTCAATTAAAATCCTAGGTCAACCACGCCTCTAAAGCGGGTTGACTACTATAACGTCACAATTATAATACATAAGTAGTGTCCACTCATCATGAATAACTTGAACACTACCTTGTGTGTCATAATACACCGGCCGTTCACATTCCAAGTTCGTAATATGAACGCTTGATGTTATGACCTGACTTTGTGACGCAGATATTAATGTTAACAAGGTTATTAACATTGTAGTAAATGTGTAAAAACATCTGTTTCCTCGTATTTTGTTACTGACGTTTCTTTTCAATTGGTCTTGCGAGTTTTCTTCGGTAGGCAATGGCGCAAGTTTGACGATAGGTCGTTTTATAATACCAGACTGAGTTTTCACGGTTGTTACTCGAACATAGCCATCTGAACCGGGGTGAATTTCAAGTATACGCCCCATTGCCCACTTTCCAAGAGGTAAGTTGTTATCCTTGACCAAAACGATGTCACCTTCCTGGAGGTTCTTTCTTGGAGTGTTCCATTTAGTCCTGACTTGCAGCTGTGTCAGGTAATCATTTGACCGGTTAATCCAATACTGTTGCAGCATATGTTCAGTTAGCTGCCAGCGTTGACGTAAGTCCACTTTATTGAAGTCATTGTAGTTCGATAATGGGAGAGACATGGTAGAACTGCCAGTAAGAAAATGACCAGGAGTTAAATAGTTCTGGAATTCTTCGGGGTCTTTAGTAAGTGGACAGAGTGGTCGCGAGTTCATACATGCTTCTATTTTCGTTAGTAGCGTTGTGAATTCCTCATAAATAAGTCTCTGGTTGCCGAGCACGCGATGTAGATGGTGCTTCATGGACTTGACAGCTGCTTCCTACAGCTCACCTGCACTCGACCACGCGGGAGCGTTGAAGTGCCATTCTATTTTCATTTTCCCAATTTGCCTATAGCGCTGACACCGTACGCAGTGCCGAAGTTCCGTTTTAACAGCTCTGTTGCCACCAACAATCCAATATCGCTGTCGTATCTGAGCCAATGTTAAACGGGCTCCGCCATGAAGAGTTGTCATATATGCTTGATCTATAATAAGTTTTGATAAACGACAAGTTCAAGAGAGAATTATAGGATGTCTCATCTCAAATGGTAAGTTAGAATTACTCAGCCGCCCGCCGACGCCACCGACCATTTCCATCCAAAAATGGGTTTAGTTTGTAGATAGACCTCTTATTAGTTATAGGTTTGTTGGTCAAAAGTTGTTTATATTCATATCCGTATTCTATTCGCTGCACATAAATTATTATTTGTTTAGTAGCTAGTGTGGCACCATACATCAACGGCACTAAGTGAGCGGATTCGCTCCGCTGAAAGTTGAACCGCACCAATAAATCATACGGTGTTTGAGTGCAAATGCCCTGGAGCTTACACGTGCCGCAGGCACGAACTCGCCGCGTGATATTTATTCCTGGTGGACGGCAAATGTCCTTGGCGCGGCGCTCCGGAGTCGGCGCAGAGCTTCCACACACTGTTTTCAACCTGCTAAGAGCCTGTACGCGTCGCGCTATACTATCATTACGCTAAATTCATTTTATGTTATTTGTATGTCTTAAGTAATTGTTTCACCTAATATATATTTCATTCTTAATCATAATAATATTCTTCATTCTTCGCGTATTGCCTTGCTTCTTTCACCTTACCCGCTATCGTGAGCTAAATAGCTATATTGAGTCAGTTCTTTAATACGGGTTCAATACCCATACGTGGTTATTGTAGGCTAGTGCTGGCTTACGCTACAGTGGTGCGCGCGCGCCGCGCCTAGGACATTTGCCGTCCACCAGGAACAAATATCACGCGGTAAGTTCGTGCCTGCGACACGTGTAAGATCTCGGGCATCTGCACTCAAACATCATAATATGATTTAATGGTGCGGTTCAACTTTCATAAGCGGAGCGAATCCGCTCACTTAGCGCCGTTGATGTATGGTGCCACACTAGCAACAGGTCATTTGTAGTTAGGTACTTGGTTTCAGGTTGCATCTTGGCGCGTGTCGTTGCAATAAACCGTAGCACGTGAGCCGTTACTCGGATTACTTGCGTCAGTGAACTGTGTTTATATAAAAGATAATTAATAAAATGTTCATTGTTATTAGACGGGAAGGTTACCTCTTCCAGTTTCTCTTGTTCTATAGCTGTTGTAAATGAACACGTTGCTCTCTTTGCAAGATCTTCTATTTTCATAGTTTGTAGAAATTCGAGTCCATTCCACCACAGATGGAAATTTGCAACTTTGCACGCCAACATTCCTCTAGATGCACAGTCCGCCGGATTCTGTTCTGATTTAACGTAAAACCAACTGTCGGAAGGTATAATATTTTTTATCTTTTTAACATCTGGGATTACATTCTTCAGTTTGACCCAATCGTTTCGAATGTTACTCAGTAGTTCTTTATCCCAGGCAAGTTTACTAGTCCACACACTTTGAAATAGTAGCTTGGCGAGTATAGTTATTGGAGATAGCCAACCTAACGGATCGTATAACTTCAAAATATCCGAAAGTAAACCTCGCTTTGTTATGCGACCGTTCGAATTTTCTTGCAGAGTCCAGTTAAATAGAAATGAGTCAGTGCAAGGGTTCCAGCCGAGTCCAAGAGTTTTTGTAGATTCATCACTTTTGAAATCAAATACTCCCTTACTTGATTTTTGATCCTGAGTTAGGTTTTCAAGGAGTTCAGGGTGGTTAACTGACCACTTTCTCATGTTCATACCTCCGCCGCTCAGTAAGTTGAGAAGCGAGTTTTGTAGCTCTTGGGCCCCTTTTAGCGTGTGGTGTCCGCTAATTATGTCATCAACGTAAAACTCATTCAGGAGTGCGTTAGCAACGGCGGGGTATTTGTGAGCGTCATCAAAGGCTAACTGCTTTAAAGTTCTCATTGCTAACCATGGCGCGCATTTAGTGCCGTAAGTAACTGTGCATAGCTGATATTCTTGTAATTTCTCAGCGGGATGGTCTTGCCATAATCATAATCTTTTGCAGTGGTTGTTGATCTTCCACTATGCTGATGCACCGGTACATTTTCTCGATGTCGGCAGTAAATGCGTACTTGTAAGATCGCCACTTTAATATGAGAACTTGAATATATTTCTCCAAGTTCGGTCCTATTTCTAATAAGCTGTTCAAGCTGTGCCCAGTAGAAGTTTTTTGCGAGGCGTTAAATACAACTCTCAGCTTGGCCGTAGTAGATTGCTCTCGCAAAACACCATGATGCGCCAGATAATATTACGAAATGTCAGCTGGCATTTGTTATGATGGGATCATATGTCTCAGTTCAATGTACTCCTTGATGAATTCGCGGTACATCAATGCAAGCTTTTTGTTTCTTTCCAGTAGATTTCCTAACTGTAAAAACTGTGAAATGGCGATTGATCTTGAATTGCCGAGCTTGCTTTGAAACTCGTCGCACAAATTCATTCCAACAATATATTTGTTAGCTGCGTCTCTCTTCGTAGTGCTGACGTAGTATTCTTCACACTGATTGTCCTTGGAACTACTCTTACAGTCAGTTGCTATGTCTTCGGTCTCCCAAAACTTAGTCAGTTGAGTTAGGTCGATTAATGGTACGTGACAATTGAGGGTTTTCAGTTTGCCACATAGTATCCAACCTAAGTATGTTTGTTGTGCATTTGGACAGAGCTGCTGACCCCTTAATACACCATCCTGTAAGATTTCTGAGTACACCTCAGCACCAAGCAGCAAATCTACAGGGCTCGGGATGTTGTAATCGTGGTCGGCGAGTTTCAGATTTTCCAAATGCGGCAGGTTCGTTTTTACGAATGTATGGTTAGGTAGGTTGTTAGTTAACTTTCTCATAATCATGGCTTGAGTGTCAAAGCTGTAGTCAGAATGAATAGATTTGCATGTGAGGTCCAGAAGTCCTTTGCAATCTCCAGACACCGCTCCTATGCCTGATATAGCAGCATTGAGCTTCTTCCTTGGCAGCCGTAATTGTTGTGCAGCATTCTCGGTGATCAAATTAACTCGCGAACCCTGATCCAACAGAGCTCGGAATGTTATATAAGTACCATCAAGCGATTTCACCTTCAGTTGGATTGTGGTCAGCAGGACCTCCATCTGATCAGTATAATATAGATGATGGGAACTGGGCTCCTGTGTTGAGATAGAATGTTGCTATGTCGATATATTTCCATTGCCTCTAAATTTCTTTGTATGATACAACAACGTATGATGTTTAATATTGCATTCTTTGCACAATTTTGTCGAACTACCTTCTTTGTTGCCATGGCTAAATAAGCAGTTTTTGCATAAACGCAATTTTGCGACAAGTGCGATTCTTTGTGTTATATCTAAGTCTACGAACTTTGGACATTGCATCAACACGTGACTACCATTACAATAAGGGCAATGTCCGTAACCAGTGTAATATGTTCGTGAATAATTTTCCTTGTATTCGTTGTTAGGTTTATTCACAGCTGACTGATTGTTTTTATTGAATGGCTAGAAAATGTTGGTTTCGATGAAGCAATGTCATCTCTCTTGGGATTTTTTATGGACTCATACTCCATAAACTTGCTTTCCAGGAAATATATAAAGTCGTTTAAGTTCGGTAGTTCCCTTTGATTGTTGAGGTCCTTTATATATTCCCCATAAGTAGTGCTATCCAGCTTCGGCGACATAACATGCACAATCATGTGTCCCCAAGTTGACGTATCTACCCATATGTTCGTTAGTCCATTCAAACATTCAGTAATAACATCATGCATCCTTTTGAGATTGTATGCATCGGGTTGATGTATGACGGGAAGATTGAGCATAGTGTCCATAAAGGATGTGAATTGTAGCCAGCGATTGTCGTAACAGTATGTTAGGATCTCCCAACATGAATCGTAGTTATCGGCGCTTATTGTCAAGTGTTGCACTAGCCTCTCCGCTTCCCCTCTTAGTATTGTCTTGAAATGCCGCATCTTCTGCGCTTTATTTATAGCTGGGTTGTTGTGGATAGTTTCTAAGAAAATATCCTTGAATTAAATCCACTGGGTGTGCGCACCCGAGAATTCAGGAATCTTAATTTTCGGCGCAGATCGCTGGTAGTGTCTGTCCTTTTAGCGAAGCTTCTAGTTCCCAATGCAGTTTGTGAATTGTCACCCACTTCGCCTTGAGCACCGACAGATGATCCTCTAACTCTCATTTTTCATTGGTTTAATAATATTGTCTTCTGTTTACGCGAATATTATTCATTGAAATTAAACTACTATATACGGATTTTATCGCGTTATTTATTTGACACTTTATTACATAATTTTGAAAACTGTTACACTACTACTATTGTTAAACTTTACTAATGTTTAAGCTAATTGAATTATTATTAAAACTATTGAAACTATTTAGATTTAATTTAATTTTACACTTTCCCCGACGTTTTGGTTGCTTTTCAGCAGCCATGGGTACGGGGAGACTAAGATGACAGTTGTCTCAATGTTCCAGTGTAGTTATTTCAAAGTACCCGACCATAATTTAATCATTGGTGTTTCTATTTACGTAGAATGAGCTCAAAGTATCATGAAGTCTAGCTGTGGTTTTATGTAATAAAGTGTCAAATAAATAACGCGATAAAATCCGTATATAGTAGTTTAATTTCAATTTCGTTGGTTTGTTTAATGTCTATCTTTGACATTGCTTGGTCGATAGCCCTTAAGTTGCATTCTTGACGAGTTAGCATGCGTTTTACGTAGTATTCAGAGCTTTCACCTACACCAGATAGGTCAAATTTCACTTCATTTGTTTCCTGTTGTTGAAAACGAAACTGCAGGGATCAAATATCGCTTTTCGTAGATTCGTTCATGGCCTTAGTCTTGCCATAAATATCGTCAATAAAATATTTAACAGATTTATCTTCAAACTCCTCCAGTAATACCTGATGTTTTGTAGCAGAATCACTCCATTGATTTTCCAGAAATTCCAGGTGTTTCTTCAAGTAGTACAGGTTCTTGCGTGACATGCTGTCCTTTTTGTAATTGGTACAAAGGCTCTTGGTGCTTTCAAAGCATGTTGATTGCAGTTGAAGTATCTCCATAGTTGTTAAATCTTGGTTCACGTTGAAGATTCCAAAGGATCCCTTCTCGATGTCTACTCAGAGCACTTGTACTTCTGCTACAATTTGCGCGCCTTCTCAACTTGCCTGATGAGATCCGCTTGTGCAAAGCCAGCCAAGCTGATTCGCTGATGTAGCAAGAAACACTCTTCCTCCAAATAGTAAAAGACTTGAAGGACCATAATATGTAGGAGCCAGTTAGTGTTCCTACACTCGAAGATGTATGTATATCTTACATATGTAAGCTGTTGGAGTACACAGAAAGAACCACAAGTTACGTTTAAAAGCTATATTGTTAAAAGATAAAGTTAAATGTTTACAAGTTAATTAATAAGAGATCTTTCTCTCAGCAAGTGTATTGGTTTATACTTAGTTATAAATGTACTCGAATGTTATTATGAATTACATCATTATATACCACAGCAATATGAGGTAAATTGCAACACTCTTGTGTGCCCATTTTAGTATTGCTGCGTCGATAGAATACGTATGTACGGTAAAGAAACCGTACACAAAGACTTTTGAAATATACTCAAAAATAAATAAGATATAAGTTTTTCAAATCTGCTAGTAGGAGTAAATGTCAAATTACAGGAAAAAGATGCACTATACAAACTGGATCGTAACTGCTATTTAAATGCAGCTAGCTGTCTGTAGTCTATAGCCTTTCAGAATAAATGGGCTATCCAACATGAAAGGAATTTTTCAAATCGACCCAGTAGCTCCTGAGATTAGCGCGTTCAACCAAATATACAAATTTGTTTAATTTCAATATATAACATTTGCGTAAACGCAAGACAATATGTATTATTATTTATTGTCAACCAATAAATTTATTTACAATATATTTACATAATTAATTTAAAAACGAAATAATCTAATGTACCTATATTTACAAACGTATTAAAAAATATAACATAATTACAAAAACACACATATTGTTACATAAGTTTGAAACTTTAAACTACTATTGTTAAACACTTTTACTAGTTACTGTTTACTTCTATTTAAGCTATTTAAATTATAAAATTATTTAGATTTAATTTTACACTTTTCCCGACGTTTAAGTTGCTTTTTAGCAGCCATGTTCACGGAGAGACTAACTTTTATAAAAAATAAACAACGCGGGAAAATCCGTATAAATTTGTTTAATTTGAATTTGATAGTAAGCCTCAAATTATAGTAGGTTATGGTAGAGTAATAGCAAAATAAAAATAAAGCGAGACCATATTGTAGTCTGAGATGAAGTTAAGATTAAGGCTGAGTAGAGTCTAGGTGAAGTTAAGATTAAGGCTGAGTAGAGGCTAGGTGAAGTTAAGATTAAGGCTGAGTAGAGGCTAGGTGAAGTTAAGATTAATGCTGATTAGAGGCTTGCATTGCTGGACATGGCATGACATTTACATTTACCAGTTGCCATGTCCAGCAATGCAAGGGCGTAGAAGATATGAGAATAACAGGCAAAAAACTCACGGCAACTATTTTAATCGTCAAGTATACAATACTAGCTGATTCGCGCACATAAAAGATTATTCCTCTTTTTTGCAACATTGTTCATTCATGCTCCGCTTTTATAGGTCGTAGTGTGATGTTAAATAGTTTATAGCCTTCTCGATAAATGGGCTATCCTAAAAAATTTTTCACTCGAACCAGTAGTTCCTAAGATTAGCGCGTTCATCCAAACAAAATTTGCTCATTCGGAAGGGTTATTATTCAGTCAGCGACTACTTAACTGACAAAAACTCATGACATTAGTTGCTTGTTGTATTCAGGATTCAAAGACCTGTATTACCTATAAGTCAATTTAGTAATGTAAAGGTACCTTGTGATTATATGTGATGTTATCAAGTATCCTGCTTCTCATTTTGTGTATTATTGAAAAATACAAATCCACAACCGCATTTAGTCATGGACTGCCTTTGCATTGTCACAAAGTGTAAGTGTAAATATGCGCTATCATGCCATCCAGTAGAACGCCATGAGTTTTAATCCATAGGCAGTAGCCTAATTCAGATTTATATTGAAAAATTTAACTAGATCCAAGTTATTTAATATCTATAATATTATTAACTTATTATTGTTATTATCTTTAGTTTTTTAAAGTCAGTAGCATATGGTATAAGTAATGGTTGCAACACCTTGTTGATATGAGTTGTAAAATACTGAAATTATATTTAATTGGCGATACAAAAGAGTGGCCGTGAGTTTCTTGCAGGTTTCTTCTCATAGGCTTCTCTTCCCTTTGACTGAACCTAGCAACTAACCTAAATGTAGCTTCAGTAACTTAGTAAACTGACTAACCTATATATTTTGACGTTCATAAGTGTTAGTTTGTGAACCAAATGAATAAATGATTTTTGACTTTAACTTTGACACCTTATTCATTTTATAATTTCATTTAAAAAAAACAATTTCCGTTCTGGAAATAGCTCCTGTGTTGCGGGGGACTTTACGAACATTAAAACAACATTGTTGAGTTGTTCCGAGTTTTCCGAGTTTGGATGTTCCTTGTGTCCATACTCAAGGAACACCCAACCTCGGAACAACTATTTGTGAATCACACAATTGTTTGTCCCGCGTGGGGATCGAACTCACAACTCTCGGCGCAGTAGCAGTGCCATGCGACAATTTGAACCACTACGCCATCAACAAATTTATGTATATTGTTGGATCTGCAAACCGTGTGTTCGATCGTATTGCATGGAGCAATGTATTTTTCTATGTGGCTCATTTAAAATGCATGAAGAAGTTAATAAAAAAAAAAGTTCTTAATCTAAATTTCATTTCCGGACTGATATAATGATATCAGCCCTGTATTAAACTGTCCCACTGCTGGGCACGGGCCTCTTCTCACTGCGAGAAGGGTTAGGCCATACTCCACCACGCTGGCCTAGTGCGGGATGGCAGATTTTACATATCTTCAAGAACATTATGGAGAACTCTCAGACATGCAGGTTTCCTCACGATGTTTTTCTTCACTGTTAAAGTAAGCGATAAATAACTATTTAATACGCATATAACTCCGAAAAGTCAGAGATGTGCGCCTTGGGTTCGAACTCGAGACCTCTGCGTGGCAGTCCAACGGTTTCCCACTAGACTATCGTTGCTTACTTACTGATAATTCCGGACTTATAGTCCCAGTTAAATTTGCTACGATTGAATATTAGATTTTTACAAAGTGCCGGCTATAGCCCGACCGTTTAACTCACGTATCGCCTGCGCGGTAAGAAGGAAGCGGGGGCGGGTAACGCTACTGAGCTCTCTGCGCCGCGCACCCCTCTCACCCACCCGGTAATAGGGGGTGGCCTTACTGGCATGTTACGGCGATTTTGCTAAACAGAGAACCTAAGAACAGTTTACACGAATCGAACTCAAGACTACACGCACAGCAGTCGCTATCACAACCGCTGCGCCACCGAGGCTGTCATAGCACTATCTCCTGCGGTTTCACCCACGTTAATGATTACTGCTCTGCTCCCGTTGCTCGTAGCGTGATGTTATATGGCCTACGTTACTTCTAAATAAAATAACATTTAATGATGAAATAATTATTAAATCAGTGCAGTAGTTTCTGACTTTATTAATTGCAAACAAAAACATAAATCTTTTCTCTTAATAAAATTATTGTAGATGTAAAATAAATGCTTCATAAATTTTTATCAGTAACATTAAATTTATTTACTTTCTAACCGCCTAAGTCGGATTTATGTGACATATATTTTCGTGTCCATTCCGTTTGAATCGTATTCATACAAAAGAGACAAAAATCCATTGCTTTTATAATTTGTTTTCTCTATTTAATTACGTTGTAATAATTCCAATATTATGTTATTTAAGAACATATTATGTAAATAATACTGTAGATAATAATAGCTAGGTATACTAGCTATTATCCAAATTAGAAATTATGAGAAGGCAGCAGATATTAGAATATAAGAATTTTCTGTATTATTTTCCATCAATTTTCTTTTATATATTATGTATCTTATGTGGGGGGCCAGTCGGTGCAGACCGGCGACACTTCGGCCCAGTGGGATCTTTTGTGTCAACACTCTCCCAATAACGACTGCCATAGATGTTCATGACAGCCGGGACCGACGGCTTAACGTGCTCTCCGAGGCACGGAGCAGGCGATAATTGTCAATCAATACGCACATAATTTCGAAAAGTCATATAACTTACGAAAGTCAGGGGTGCGTGACGTGGGTTCGAACCCGAGACCCTCTGCATTGCAGTCTGTTGGTCTCCCCACTGAGCTATCGCTGCTACTTTATATATTAAGTATTAAATTGTAATTGTATCTTTTTGTTTTATATACACACTCCTACATACTGTTGTACGGTGTACCTATCAGTTAAAAACAGCGGGGCCTCCTAGCGCAGGTATTTTCAATACCTGTGCAGGCACTAAAAGGAAACCGACTTTATACTGTACTTAGAAGTTGTATAATGTTTCCGAAACAAACCTTATTATTTTTATCATAATTAGAAAGCTGAGATCACCGCATCTGATTTGAAATTACCTTGATGACACATGATGCCTGTGTCGTCGCTTCGGTGGTCGCGTGCACACGTAGCAACACACACGCCAGTACAAAAACCTGAAACATATTATATCGCCATATTTATAAAACTTACAATAGGTAATAACGAAAATATCGTCAAAATCTAAAAAGTATAATTGTTCTTAATAATGCATAGGAATACTACCTTGCCTAATAACAATACTGTTTAGAATGGTTTACAGAACAGTTTAGTTTTTTACAAAGCGTTTATTAGACATAACTACTAAGTATTTTTACTGCAGCGAACTAAGCCTTTAGTAAAATATTTTTTTATGAATAAGACCGATAAAGGTTTAGTAAAATAGAGCACCATGTTATAATTCAATAGATGCAGTATCTCTCTACTAATAACGTTGAGTGAATGTTTCTGTACACCCCACAGCATTATCTTATCGTTCGTTGTTTCATTAAAGTAGTTACTTTCAATAGAAATTCATTCTGAAACCAGCAAGGCTAGTATTCCTGAAAGTATTTGAACCCGTTCAGTGATCAGACCGCACCCTATAGGTAAGTTCGTTCGTTCGTGTACCCAGAACTTGCATCCCAGTCGAGTGATGAGTGATTTTAACTCGCATGCGGGTGCTGGGTATGGCGACGAGTAACAATAGCTACGTTAGTTAAGCCACGACTTAGGCACGAATATTATTTATTTATATTTTATTTTATTTATTGGAACAAAAAGCAGTTACATGTTAGATTATAACCAAATACAATTCGTACACAAAATATGTAAACATGTAACCCACATCTTTGGTCACTGAGTAACAAAAATAATAATACGTCATGTTACTCAGTAAACGCTGTACAAAAGAATTTAAATAATAAAAAGAATAATAATAGAAAATACTGTAGTTAATGCAGATTAATTAAGTAAATTAAAGATTAAGGATTATTGTGCGCATAAGTTAAATGGCCTGTTTTATAAATTGGTAGCTAGAAAAAGCAATATATTGACAGTAGCAAAATGTATGTTGTAACTGTCCAAACTGTCCATAATTGATCGTGTCAACTATATACTGTATAACATGATGTAATTTGTGGAGATGAAATAAACATTATTATAAAACGGCGAAGGGGTGCGCGTATGCCAGCGACTATTGCAGGACTAACCTGTAAGTACTTGTATCATAGGCCTCATTTACGGAGAAGCGGGGCATCGCACGTCGCGTGCGGCGGCGCGGCCCGCACTAAATTCAAGCATATTATGGCGTTGTAATGTTGTATGAGTGCGTTTACGGAGAAGCGATTTTACGCGCGTTTCTATGAAATGGAGGGTTTTTGCGGCGGTGCCCGCGGATGGCAACGCCGCGTCGCACGCGGCGTTTATCGCAGCGACGCACGCGGCGACAATTTTCGATGAAGCGATGCCCGCGGCGGAAACTTCTGCCAGTGGTATTTGGAAATCGCACAACGCAGGCCTAAGTCATTGTGGCAGTGGAGTAGGTACGATATAATCGACTTCTTTTTAGAAGTAAATTCTATGTTAAAGTGAACTATATAATATAATAAATGCGCCGCAGAGATGCCCGACGCATACGACGCAGCGATAGCCGCCGCGTGCTTCTTCGCTACACGCTTGGCGACTCCCCGCGGGAGCAGCGGCGGCACCGCCACGCTGCCCGCCCCACATCTCTATAAACAACATCGTATATTGTGCCCTATGTTTGTGTTTACGCGTGCGATGATGCGTGCCGCTGCACGCGCCGCCGCTCCGTAAACGGGGAAAACTCTCGACGCGCCGCGCGACTCGATGCCCAACACGCACATCTCCGTAAATGAGGCCTTAGGGTGAGTACTGGGCACTAAAAGGGTACAAATTATTGGGCATGTTTGTATTGCTAGTTTGGATGCTTGCCGGTCGGCCACTGACTCTTGCGCTCTTATGCGCACACACGGCAGGCTCCGTGATGCGGCGAAGCGTGTAAAGTAGGTACTCACACTAGTGAAGTGCAGTCGCTATAAAAGTGTAAGTTATGGTTCCATAACCAGTTATAAGAAACAATGCGCGAGTTGTCGTTTAAAATGAAAATTCCATCACATGACATTGAGCGAAATGTACCTGTAATCTGTATACCTCCTACGTAATTTTTGGCAACATGATTTAGAGTGCAACTCATATAGCCGATTATAAATTCAATATTTAAAAAACTAGATCTTGCGCGGCTTTGCTCGCGTTAATCTAGACTTTGTCAGTAAATTGCCTTTCCTCGGGAACAGTAGGTTTTACTTTTTCTGACTGATGGTTAGAGACTCTATGTCTTTATTGGCCTCGATAGCGTTCTGGTTACTGTAACAGACTGCCACGCCTGAGGTCGCAGGTTCGATTCCCGCACAAGTCAAACATTTGTGCGCATGAACATGGATGTTTGTCTTGATCTGGGTGTTTCTATGCGTAATATAAATGTATTAAAAAAATAAAGTATATACCTTTGTATGTTTATCCATTCTCTAGTAGGTACCCATAGAACAAGCTCTGCTTAGCTTGGGCTAGATGGTGTTGTGTGTATGTGATGAAATATTATCGGCATCCCTGACAACTTGTATGCAATATTTCTTATTGATCAGTCACGGAGTTAAGGCGTGAAACAACTCGTAACAAACAACAAACAAACTCACATTTGCATTTATAATAATTCGGAATCTAGAATGATTATTGCGCGGATTCGTAAATTTATGTTAATTTTAGGTTATGGTAATTTTCTATCCTCCAGAAACAGTACCCTGCGTCATTTTCTGTATCTACCCCTGACACCGTATATGCGAAATTTTATGACGATTAGATGAGTAGTTAAGGCATTAAAGCGTAACAAACAAACTCACATTTTCATTTATAATATTAGTTAGGATGATACTGGTCTAAATATGAAGTTGCCGCTTTGTATGAAAAAAATCGGTAACGTTGTGGATTTCATACCTACAATAGTAATATTTTTCGAGTAGCCAATTCGAATGAATTTCCTTTCAAATTTATAGTTGCTTGTATTTAGGCCACTATGGTTTGTCTTAAATTAACAAAAACGTCAACCACCATGTAATTATGACAAATTGAAACAACAGATACGGACATTGCTCTAGTACACTGCACGGAGCACTTAGTAACTCAATACCGCCATACTATTGGCAAAGTGTATTAAAACTACGACGCGGCAGTGTATGGACTTATTGTCTTTAATCAGCAGCGACTAGATTCACTGGAAGCATCTATATTATCGTATTCAGTATAGGTAGGTATACATAAAGAATTCAGTTAAGCAAGGCAAATTTTCCCGCCAGCCTGAGCATTACCAAAAAGTAACCAGCCACGAAATTTAAAGACTAGAAAAAACATGATACAATTTTCTAGACTTACTTACTCATCACTGCTACTGCGCCGAGTGTTGTGGGTTCGAATCCCTCACGGGACAAAACTTTGTGTGATCCACAAATGGTTGTTCCGAGTCTGGATGTTCTGTGTCCGTTGTTTGAATGATTGTATAGTCTTCCACGACACAGGTATTATTCTTAGTGAGGGAGTTGACATTAGAAAAAAAAGAAAACGAAAGGCGCCTACAAGATTTTTACGAGCAATATTATTACGCATTGTGTTGCTATTAAACTAAAGTAGGCACCTTTTATAAATAAAGAAAAGAGTTTATTAATGTGTGTACCTGAATGAGGAAGCCATGACATCGCCAATGTTGGATAGACACAGCAGCATCAGCGGAATACCCAGAATTGCGTAGAATATAGTTACCACCTTGCCGGTTTGTGTCTTTGGCGCTATGTGCCCGTACCCTGTTGGGAAAAAAAAAAGATATAATACATAAAGTTGCAAATTGTTTTTAATCCTCATATGGCTAGCAAGTACTGTCAAGTCAAGTTCACCAATGAGCCGACACCGTAACCTACTTTCAGTCCAATTTAAATGCCATTTTGCTAACTTTCAAAATAATAATCCAAATACATAGGTAAATTAAAAGGAGAGTAAAACGTTTAACAATATATTTTAGCTTAATAAATATTATTATTTATTAATAAATCAATGTCTTAAATTTTCGGTATTTTTATTCAAAGTAAATTCATTATAGGTACACTATACAAAACATAACACATGTATCATTAATAAAACATAATTATGGCAAACTCGTTAATTCCTTTCTTGTGAATATTATCGTCTCGAACCAATAATGCCGTTCCAATTGCTATACATACGAAATCCAAAGAAACCGAAAATACTAAAACTCGTTCGCTTTATGACGTTACACGTCTAATACTTACAAGGCCTCTCACTCTTATTTAATAAAACATCTCGGAACACTAGCACGTCATGTCGTTTTATAAAATATTTGATAGTAATCTACTAAATTTACGCTCTAGACATGAGCATCGGTGGTTCAGTGGTAGAATGCTCGCCTGCCACGCGGGCGGCCCGGGTTCGATTCCCGGCCGATGCAGTTCCTTTTTGGATCATTTTTCAATCGTACATTAACGTAATATAAACTTTAATCATAATATACCACTATTATCATAAACTTTAATTTAATTCATTCTTACAAAACAATTTAACAGTAATAAAATTGGTAGTTACATTGTAACTGTGTGTGTACAAGAGTAAGCAGTACGCAAGTGTTACGAGGTAAAGTAACTGGTACGAGTTGGGAATTTACGTGCGTTTGGGCACAACAGGTTGTTTGTTAGTATATGTAACCTATGTTAGTGGAACAGCGGAAACTACGTCATTGCATCATGCAATCTACTGATACTTGTAATTCGATGCCAATATTGCTGTTTGTCTACACTTATTTTTGAACTAGTCTCACGCTTTTATTAAATAACTAACGATCCACCCCAGCTTCGCACCTACTAAGCCTTAACAAATTATACACCTAAACCTTCCTCATAAATCACTCTGTCTATTGAAAAAAGTCGCCTGAAAATCCGTACTGTAGTTTTTGAGTTTATTGCGGCGGGCTACTTTGTTTTTTAATATGTAGTGATTAACTCGTAAATCGAAATAAGATGACGTCATTGTATTTTTAAATAATTTTCACTTATACTCCATTTGATTAGGTACCTACTTAACTAAAGGTAAACAATCTTGATGTGACTTTTTACACAAACATATATTAAACAAATAAAATTACTGATTAAACTTACGGTTCAATTAATTTAGTAATCGTTATTGTTGTATTTACATTGATCTTTAGCAGAATTTTATTTTTAAACCGAGTTTTTAGATAAAATGACACATTAAGATTGTTTATCTTTAGTTAAGTACCTAACCAAATGGAGTATAGGTATAGTAGTGTGTCGAAGGTTTCAAAATCAGCCATAAAATCTTTTTAAATTATGTAAATATGAGGTCGCGGGTTCGATTCCCGCACAAGTCAAACATTTGTGTGCATGAACATGGATGTTTATCTTGGTCTGGGTGTTTCTATGTATAATACGTATGTATTTACAAAAAAAAAAGTATATATGTATGTTTATCCATTGTCTAGTACCCATAGTACAAGCTCTGCTTAGTTTGGGCTAGATGGTGTTGTGTGTATGTGATAGAATATTATTATTATTATTATGTTTTTAAATATAAATCACATTCTCGAAGATATGTAAACAGCATGGTGGACTATGGTCTAACCCTTCTCACAGTGAAAAGAGGCCCGTGCGCAGCAGTGGGACAATTTAATACAGGGCTGATATAAATATTATAGATATAGATTTCACCAGCAGCAACCTTTTTTATCCAGAAGTTACTTCTTTAAGTATATATTCCTGGGTGAAACTGCGGATAAGCAATTTTAGTATACAAAGACAATTTTCAAGTGCACATACATAGGTATGTACTTGTACTGATGACTTGTTATTGCACGGATGGCGTACTGGCGTAAGTGGTCGCCTCGCCATTGCCACTGCGCCGACCGTTATTGGTTCAATACCCACACGGGACAAAAAGTTGTTCCGAATCTAGGTGTTCTTTGTGTCCGCTGTTCAAATGTTTGTAAAGATCCCTGCGAGACAGGAGGCATTATGAGTGCACAGTAGTCTTTTTGAAAAAGAAGTATATAAAGAAAGATGTACAGCAAGAAAGGCAATCAAAAAAAAGTTGCCACTATATTAAGATTTATTTATTTTATTTCATATCTTTAAACTAATATTATAAAGAGGAAAGACTTTATTTTTTGTTTGTTTGTATGTAACGATTTCGCTTAAAAACAATACAACCGATTTTGAAAATTCTTTCAGCGTTAGAAAGCTACATTATCGCTGAGTAACATAGACGATATTTTATTTCAAAAAATTACTTCGCCGCCTAACCTATTTGATAATAATGTTGAATGATAACTATTTCAATTAGTTACACTTTGTCTTACAAAACGGTGTCAATCAGACCTCAAAGTTTAATACATACTTTTTGGCAGTTATGCAATTTTTTATGCCTGTTGTTTTTAAATATATCTTTAACTGGCTAGGTTTTACCCAATTTTATAATAACTGCTCCGCTCCCATGACTGTAAGCGTGATGTTTGTAGACCT
This sequence comes from Catocala fraxini, assembly GCA_930367265.1. NCBI lineage: Eukaryota > Metazoa > Arthropoda > Insecta > Lepidoptera > Erebidae > Catocala > Catocala fraxini. The sequence continues at coordinate 9,683,061 of OV884037.1, forward strand.
TGTTTAAGAATTTACCTAATCAAATATAAAAAAATATATTACAAATCCGAGTAGTAGTTCCAGAAATAAGACCGTTAAAAAAAACAGAAAATAATATCTTAAGCCTTATTATGTTCGCATAGATATCGTGAAATCTGATCTATCTATTTCTTCTTTTAATAAAGACTACGCTCGCACTAGGAATAATTCCTGTGTCGCGGGGGACTTTAAAACATTCTAACAAGGGACACAAATAGCACCCAGACTCGGAACAACTATTTGTGGACCACACAATCCAGGTCACAAATTGAACGGACCCTCAAATCTTTATTGCGCAAGTCAGCAATTCTAATGCTTACAAATATTTTACAATTCAAACGTAGTGCCATTTGATAACCGTAAAGCAATTATATTTTATTCTTTGTGTAACACCCACATCTAAACAATAACTCGAGCTTAAACACTTGTACGAAGCATAAATGAGTTACTTCATCGAAAAATGTAATAAAACAGTTGTGTAACTCATTGCTAAGTACCCAAGTAATTAAAATACTCCGGAACGGAATTGCCTCGCATGCTCAATATGCTTACTTATATATTTGTTACGTATTAATCGGCTAATATATTTGTATTATATTAATCAAATATTGAATAAATAAGCTAGCGCAGCGGTAGTGAATGCGACTGGTGTGCATGAGGTTTGGGTTCGAATCCAGGGTCGGACCAACAAAAAGTTATTGGGTTTTTTAGTTAAGAAATCTCAATAGCAGCCCTGAGTTAGTACGTTGGCGGTGTAAGACACCCCGTGCCTCGGCAAGCACGTAAAGCCGGTGGTCCTGCGTCTAATCTTTCTTCGGTCGTGTCGGACGTATGTGTTCGTGTCATCCCATTGGGTCATGAGAGTTAGGGAACAGAGATTGTACTTGTGTTTGCGCACACACTTGTGCACTGTAATATCTCCTGCGTAGTTGGCCAGTCTCCGTTAAGACTGGCCGCCGTGGCCGTAATTCGGTCTGGAGGATATTATTATTATTAAATAAGCTAGAAGCCTTTCAAATCTGGCATAGGGTAACTAACCACCAAAAACAGAACGAGGATGCAAGATGTAGATTGTGGCATAGACGCTATTTAAATGTGGGCTTGCGAGATATCTCCATCACGGTCTCACTTTTTCATAAACCTAATATTTTATTGTTTATTGTGCTCTCATTTAGCAACTAATTCTCATGCAGATTTTATAATAAATTTTCCGTTAATAGCTTTTTGATGTTTAGTAGGTTTTCACCAATATAGAATAGAAAAACAAGTATAAGCAGTTAATTACCCTATATTTGCTTTCTTTTAAAAGACACTCTCTTCTGACGCAGGGGCTTTACAAATGTACAATTAACTGACACAAAGGACACTCAGTCTCAGAACCACTATTTGTGGATCACACCAATGTTTTTTTAAATTGTATTGTAGGCAAACGAGCCAAAGGATCGTCTGATGGTAAGCGATTGCCGCCGCCCATAGACACACGCAACACCAGAGGAGACACACATGCGTTGCCAGCCTTTTAAATTTGCCTACCAGGAGGGGAGGGCAGGTTGGGCCTCCCTCACTCACTCGACGAAACACAACGCATGCGCTATTTCACGCCGGTTTTCTGTGAGGCCGTGGTATCACTCCGGTCGAGCCGGCCCATTCGTGCCAAAGCGTGGCTCTCCCATGGGTAAAAGCTGCCGCAATGGACTTTGAACCCACAACACTCAGCGGTAGCGATGAGGCGATTGCTTGTCCACTACTCCATATGTGTTGTCTACCATGCTATGATGTAATTTAGTAGGTACCGTCATGTTTCTTTTTATAAAAAACCTCATAAGACAATGAGCTGCCTTAAAATAACTAGCAGACCATAATTAAAATGTCGATCACACAAGCTAAATACAAAAATATATGAATCACAGTCAATTTGATCACTCGCAAGCAATTATTTATATTTAAGATCCCTTCCGTGTATCTAGTAGTATCTCCAATTACACGTCACGTCAAATCGGGATTCATAATCCTAATTTAATGTTATAAATATGAATGTGAGTTTGTTTGTTTCGCTTGCAGGAGTTAACTACTCGGCCGATCGTCAAAAAAATTTGCGATCTCGTTCTCAGGGCTACTTAAAAGCCATAGGGTATCGTTCACTCAGAAAAAAGGACTATTCACGAGAAATGGAAAATTGACAACAATACACTTACGCTAGCGAAGCTGCGGGCAAAATGTAGTTTATATTATTTTTACATTTTTAGAGAAACTATCACCTACTTGAACATATTATAATAAACAATCTAATAGCGACAAGGAGCCATTACAAAATCGCCAGTGGTAGCAACTAATCGTAAGGTATCGGTTTTTACATTTCGAAGAGTGTGCAGAGGAACTGCTTAATTTGATTCCTCCTTCCCCATTCTACCATCGGACGATCAGACAAACAGACCAGCGGCATAGGTACATGTTGGATATACCACATTTACGCACGAAGCGCTTTGCTTCCACTTTTATAATGCATACCGCAAAGAAGTGAAACTCACTACCTAAGTCTGTGTTTCCCGATGAGTACAATCTGGGTGTCTTCAAGTCGCGAGTGAATAGGTATCTTCTAAGCAAGCGTGCTCCATCGTTGTCTGCATCTTTACTTAACATCAAGTGAGATCGGGGTCAAGCGCAAGCCTATTATTTATTTATTTAAAACTGTATGCACAAAATAGTACACACAGCGACAGATCAACCTAGACTGTTTGGACTTTAAGCTATAAGAAGTTGAACGCTGCAAATCGTGCGACAGAGTGCGTTACATTCTTGTTACGCACTATCCTTACCATTACATCGACATCACTATAATAATAATAATATAATAAATTTAATTTATTCAAGTAACTAGGACTCATAATAAAGTAATAATTAAATTGTTAGTATAACTTACAAACTATGTTAATGTGACAATAATAATAAACAAACTATAAACTAACTATTATTATGATTTAGTATTTGGTTATCTAGTCGGCTGGATCGCATACACGCGACTCACTGCTGTACCATTCCGTGAGAGATGGCACCGCAGCGACTCACGTATATACAGTCCAACCGACCAGCAATCTTGTTTAGAATGCTATTAGGGCTACCCCGCACCCTGCACACCAGAGACGCACACCTCTTTCGCATAATCGTAAAGAAACAATTGACTTGAGACTTTGACTATGCACTGTCCCTTTCCGACAATTCTCTATTTTGTATGTAGCGTAGTTACGTCTAACTTGATGTGTAGCCGTGTGTACATCGGCGGACTTAATGCCACGTACAGGCATTATCTACCAGTCAACCATTGGGTGAATAGATTATTTATGTAATATTGTAACTGGTCGATGTCTGTACATATGACATATTTAAGAAAATATTCTTTGACGGATATCTTTTACAATTTTTTTTTTTAAGTTTCGTCTGTATATTTGCACTCGCATCACGCAAAACCTTCTACACAAAATTGAATGCGGTTTTTATAGTTGTATTGCTGAAGTTCTAAGTAAAAATACATGCTTTCATCTTAATAATTAGCTGTCTAGAAGTTAAAAATCATATAATATAATATCAACCCTGTATATAAACAATCCACAGCTGGGCACGGGTCTATTCTCAGTGTGAGAAGGGGTATGCATGTTCACCACACTGGCCCAGTTTGGGTTGGTAGACTTCAGACGTCTTCGAGAAGATTAGTTATGTCACACTTTTACGTTTCTTCAAGATGTTTTTCTTCACCGTTAAATCAAGCTAATTTGAAAAAACCGAGGTGCGTGCCTTGGGATTGAACTTGAGAGCTCTGCGTAGCAGTCCAATGGTCTTCCACAAGGCTATCGCTGATTTCAATATGAATATCGAATGTCTCTAATGAATCGGTTTGTTTGGTAACACCAACGTATTTTACGTGATATTATTGTATCGTGACCGCCAAAGTCAAATCTAACATCATTATCTCCGATCGGATTGAATCAAGTACATATTATATAATTTTTTTGTGAAATCGAAACCGTTTCCGTCGTTATATTTGAAACGGATACCACCGAGGTCGCCTTCTTACGACCTCCTCATATATGAACATATAATAAAATATACGTACTGGCATACACAGGGTACAATATAAAGGTATGTACAGTGGGCTCATAAAAGCGTGTAGCTTTTCCATTTTCCTATCTACTTCAGAAACCTGCAATATCCATCGAGATCAGAGGGCCAATGCTTGTCATAAAATTGTTCTAAATAGATTTCCAATCCAGTCTCAGTGTCTGTTAAAACTAATTAGAAAATTAAAATTAATGAAGCAGTTGTTATACTATCCATGAACTAATATCATAAATGCGAATGTGACTTTGTTTGTTTGTTTGTTTGTTACGTTTTCACGCCTTAACTACTCGAACGATCATAATGTCATATCGCATAAACGTTGTCAGGGACAGACAGAAAAGTGAATAGGATGTCATTCAAGAAAAAAATACTGTTGCTGACATAACCTTTTTTTTTTTTTACCCAGGAAAAATGCTTCATGCACTACGTTGCTGACATTTTTTTTTTTACGTGGTGGACTGCATGACGCATACTCCTCCGCGGGGGCGGGCGGAGGGGTTATGTCGGACTCGCCGGGGTAAAATAAAGATGTTGAAAAGATGAAGTACCTCCCGGAATACCGACTAAACCTAATCCGCCGCGCGAATCACTTTCGCATGCGGTCGCGACCCCGCCGAGGTTTCGGCCCGCCGTATGAAACGGCACTACACGAAAGACCTACCCTATTGGCACTTCTATCACTCCCTACTGTCCCCCCTAGAGAGGAGACGGACTCGAAACAACAGAGGCGCGCGTGGGAACACGCACGCCGCCTCTCGGACCTGGTGCTGAACGGATGGCGGGCAGGCCCACAAAGCCCGCCACCCCCAGGTCAAACCTCAGGGTGGCTGGAGGTCGTCTCGCGCCCTCCGGCGCCCGGCTCTGCGGTTGGGGAGAGGGTTCAAACGCTCCCTCTCCCGCTCCGCCGCCTCCTTGACTACGTTGCTGACATAACCTAACTTATAAAATCTAGTCATTAATAAAGACACTTCATTTGAACCCCCTAACACAAGCAAAACTTTTAAGTAATTAAATCAGCATAAAACAATATAAATCGTTATGTGCTATCACAGTTAACCGACGCTACCACTATATATGCGTCCTCTACATTCGAATAATTATTTAAACAATGCATGTGTCTATTACAATTGGCTCGATCCAATATAATGGCTTGATAAGGAAACAATGGCGATTGGTCGTTAGCGGCGACCTCCATGCTTCCCTGCGTGTATACGCAGAGAAGCACGGACAAGCGTCTCGCAGCCGAGACGATGCGTATGTACACCATGAGTAACAGCCAAATAAAAGGATACTTACGTTTTTATAAGCTTATAATAATACAATATCAGCCCTGTATTAAACTGTTCCATTGGGCCCCTTCTCAGTGTGAGAAGGGTTAGGCCATAGTCCACCACGCTGGCCTAGTGCGGGTTGGCAGACTTCACATAATTATCTTCGAGAACATTATGGAGAACTCTCAGACATGCAGGTTTCCTCACGATGATTTCCTTCACCGTTAAAGCAAGCGATAATTAACTATTTAATAAGCATACAACTTCGTAAAGTCAGAGGTGTGTGCCTTGGGTTCGAATTTGAGACCTCTGCGTGGCGGTCCAACGGTTCTCCATTAGGCTATCACTGATTTTACATAACCGAATATAATTAAGCTGAAGAGTAGAGTTTGTTTGTTATTTTGTTTGAACGCGGTAACCTCTGGAACTAACAGGCGGATATTAAAATTCTTTTTGCATTTGATAGCCTAATTCTTTAAGGAAGTTAAGGCTAACATCACGCTACAATCGGGCGTGGGGCAGTCATAAACGTGGAATGATGCTCCCCGCGGTTTCAACCATGTTAGATTTTTTCTTTAAAAAAGGCAACTCCTGCTCTAGATTTAATTTAGGTGTGGTAGGGGACTTTACAAACATTCAAACAACGGACACTAATAACACCTGGATTCGGAACAATCATTTGTGGATCACGCAATTTTTTGTCCCGTGAGGGATTCGAACCCACAACACTCCGTACAACCAGCCGTATAAAGTATTTTCAATTTCAATGTAAACTTTAAATTGAAATGTCGGCTAAAGTGTTAAATAAATCCTTACTATCCTTACTTATATAATAAATTCAAAAATAACTATCTGGCTGTTTGTTACCATTTCACGGCTAAACCTGAGTGGTTTAGATGAAATTTGGTAAAGATATAGTTTAAAACCTGGGGGAGGACATAGGCTTCTACTTCCTTCTTCATTTTATTGATGTAGGTACCACGCGGGCAGAACGCCGCACAAAAGCAAGTATAAAATAATTTTATAATGGTTAAAAGTAGTATTAAGAGAAAATCGCGTTACAGGCCATGAAAGAGATTAAATTTAAGAAGTAGCATTTACATAAACTTTACACAAATAATTATTAGGTACAGGCTGTTTTTTAATTTGCTTCAATATAACACTTATGTTGATAGTTTATCAGTAGTTAAGAAAATACTATTTTTGCACTTTCAAAACATTAGTTTCTCTGGTAATAACCAAGTTCTAGATTCAATTTTTAACTCCAAGAAACCGTTATTAAGATTTTTTATCAGGCGAGGCTAACTGGTTGAAATAATATTTGGTTGCTTTTAAACTCAAGGTTTGCTTTATTTCATATAAACGTAAAACACACTTTGGAGTAATAGCAAACGTGTTTCTAAAAACGCCTGTCTTCGAAAACGTAAGACATCTAATTAAATGTAGAGTACAGGAAGACATGTCTCAGCTCTCCAAAAAACTAATAGACACAGACAAACACGGCACATATATTCATAGTTACGACCATGAAAAAACATAAAGACATCACCCAAAATAAATAAATCGCCATATATATACATTTAAACTAACCATGAACATTGACATTAATAAAATTGGCTATATTGTTAATTCTGTATTTCATCATAATATAATAATGTATACTTAGAGCGTATCTGTATCTATAATTGGGAAAACCCCATAAGTAGTGTCCTCCATTGAGTAAGGTCTTCACCCCGCGCCAGTGGGTAATAGTGACAGTGGGTGGACTTGGCCTTCAACTTACAACTCGTGACGTCACGTCACTAAGTGCTGCAGCGCTAACATGTTGCTTGTACAATACTTTATAGTTATTAACCGGTCGTATACCGCCGGCTCGCATACCAGCCGGCAGATTTGTACCCGTCGTAGGCCGGTGGCTCGCATGCGAGCCACCAAATTGGTTTTACGTTAGCTTAAGCTAAAGCGAAGGCGGCGCGCGGCGTTTTGGCGCCAATTTGGTGGCTCGCATGCGAGCCACCGGCCTACGACGGGTACAAATCTGCCGGCTGGTATGCGAGCCGGCGGTATACGACCGGTTAAATTAAATGTGGGCTAAATAGCTGCTGCTCGCAACGACGCCGCCGCCGTGACTGGCAAAGTAAAGATTATTTATATTATAGAATCACAAGGTAAAGGAATGTTGTTGTCTATCCATTATTTATAATAATTGAGAAGATTACAATGCAGTTTATATGTATTTTGGTTATGATTAGCCGCGCAAGAGCTTTTATATGATAAGTTTTAATACTAATCGAGTTGGTACTTTGCTTAAATTCCAATCCGTTAAAACATAAACATAATTTACGTATGTCGCGAAAATTAATAAATGTCCGGTTCAATATTACCGCAAGGTTGACTTTCACGTTTGAAAAATATGCGTTATCGCTGATACAACAAAAGTAGATTTGTATGGTGTGCAGTTGTATTAACAAAAAGACTCAGTAGGTTTCATAGACGCGAAACGTAGTAATGTTGTATACAACGGATATGGGCAAACGATAAAGCCACTTGAGAGAATAAGCGAACGGCACAGTATCTTAAATGCTCACCTCGCTACTGATAGAGCGCCGAGTGTCGTGGGTCCGATCCTCATACGAAACAAAAATCCACAAATAATTGTTCCGAGTCCAAACTTGGAAAAATTATAATATAATATAACATAATTATAATAAAGTTTCTGGGCTAAATGGGACTGAGCCGACTACAACTGCAGCATGCCCATTAGCTGAGAACAACTGTGACTAATTTAGTGCTCCATGACAGTCAAGGATAACGGAGAAGACGTAAACGAAGATTATGGGATAATATGGACGTCTTTAAAAATAATTAGTAGGGGGTTGCTAAAAATGAGGTGTTTGGATGTTCGAGAGAAAGCTCGCTGTCCTGCGATGGTATATGCCATTAAGCTAAGTAAATAAAATAGCAGCAGCACAGATAATTGTTAACTCCATAGCGCGGGTTTAGTCATTTTATAAAGAGAAGAGTAAGAGATTGACTTTATATTACATTTGAATGAATATATTATCTGTATTTTATTGGTATGAAATGTATATTAAAACATATATACAAACAAAATGTTTTAGTGACTCAGAATTTAGTTAAATAGGCCATATTCTGTATTCCGAACGAATTTCAGATTCACTTAATCCCAGGGTAGACACAATAGGGTATTACCTAAACTCTATAGAAAATCGCAGTCATAATTTACGTTGTGTTTGTGACCATTATTTTATTAACACTTAAGGCACTTAGTAGGGAGACCACCATCCATTATCTCTTGTAACATAGCGGAGTATTGCGTAACAATAACCAGTTACCAACGGGAACGCGTAGTAAAAAAACATACCATTGTAAATAAAACGTCTTCAAAATTAATAGTATAAAGAAACCACGCACTAATTTAGCCATCACAATTGCGGCATTATCACAATTCCATTCATAATCACAAAAACCTGTAAATAGTTTATTCTAACAATAGGATGGTGTAACCTCTACCGATTCTATTCCAAAACGTTTGAACAATCCACCGTACTCAAAATAAATATACACAACTCCGAATCGTAAAGATATCGGCGAATAACGAATTCGTCTTTTTGTGGTATTTTAGCGGCGCAGCGCTAGCGCATAGTCGCAGTTGCAACTGAAATCAGACCGCGCGATGGACCACCGCACAGTTACATAACAGAGGGCCAGCAGAACGGTCGCTCCATACGAACACGGACTAACTTTATTATTTATTGTGTTTTATAATTGATATTAATTTCAATTAAGATTACGAGTACAAATTTGAACAAAATATTTAGTGAGAGGACATAGCTTTAAAATGCATTTAGGTTCGTATTTTTCCTTTTATTTATGTGCTTTATACATGTTTATTTATATGGTGTTGCATTATATTTATTATTACTTTATTTACTTAGAAATGCCTTATTTTTTTTTTTTGCGAAGTATAATTTAAATAAATATTTTTTTAAATTCATAAGTAACTAAACCGCCTCGTGTGATAATTATTATTTATAAATAGCGTCGTATTCACAAACATTTTATTAACATCGGGACAACAGACACCAACAACACACACCTGTAATAATAATTCTAAATATATTCCGTACGGCTGAACCTGAACTATTCGGCAAAATAGCAAAGAAAATAATATATATTAATACTATGTAACAATATAAACAGTGAAGTGGCAAATAACAGCGCAATTTATATTTTATTTTTTAATATTTCGTCTCTATATAGACTCTCGCACAAGCCTATATAGGGACACTAGAAATCATTTAAGAGGGTCTTAATAATGATTAAACTAATAGGTACAAGACATAGATATACATATTAACAACTGATACAAGTAACACCAAGATTAGAAACAACGCGTTGCTGACTACACACATTTTTGTCCCGTATTTGAATCGAACTTCGCATTTAAAATTATTGCTTCCGCCATGTATTCAAATTCAAATAATTAAATAATATTATGTTGCCATATTACAATTCACCAATAGACAGAGTGATATATGAGAAAGGTTTGGGTGTATAATTTGTTAAGGTTTTGTATTTGTGCTTCGGAACGGATGGCTAGTATCAATATAAAGTAACTAAATTTCAATGTGTAACATTCACGTATATGCGCACGGAGGAGTATTAGAAGTATTAGATTAGACATAGCTCTACTTTATATGGAGTACAGGTTGTTAAAATCAATAGAATTAGTTTAAACCAACAATTCTCCACGTCAGGCATTTAGTTGTCGAAGGAAACCTTGATGATTGCGCAACCCTTAGGCCGCCCGCCCACAACTTTACCATAACGCAACCACACCTCAATAACCTACAACCATATTTGTAACCATAGTAATATAATTATTACCAGTATCTTTCATACACTTTATTGCTTTATTCCTATCTGCACGGATGGCGTAATGGTTAAAGTGATCGCCTAGCCACTGCCTCTGCACCGAGGTTTCGAATCCCACATGGGACAAAACTGTGTGACAACTTCCTGTATGTAATGTAATGTATGTAAGTAGCGAAATATAATAATATAAATGTTACGCCGCTTAATATGTATCCAATAGATACTTATACTAGAAAGCGCGCTTTCGTACAAATGATAAATTGTACCGATGAAAACATAAAACATGCTGTATCAACAGCAACAGCTCAATTAATCAACAATAATCGGCAGGAATGCCCGAAAATAGATTGACAATAATAAATATACAGACCACGTGCAAATAAAATAATCGAAAATATCTTGATCAATATTCTCTCACTAATTCAGACATATTCTGGGAGATCTTGAACCCATGTGTTTAAGACATGGCATTTCGATACGGTAGATATCGACTTAGAACAATAATTTGTGGATTATATTAATAACTAGATGTGCTCGCGGTTTCACCCGCGTTAACGATTACTGCGCCGCGCATATCGTAGCGTGATGTTATATATAGCTTATAACCGTCCTCGATAAATGGGCTATACAACACTAAAATAATTTTTCAATTCGAACCTGTAGTTCCTGAGATTAGCGCGTTCAATCAAACAAAAAAACAAACGTACTCTTCAGGTTTATAATATTAGTACAGTATAGATAATTGTTTCGTATGGGATTCAAACAAGTAACACTTGGTGTGGCGGCAACGTCGATACGACTGCTTGTATTCTACGCCATTCGTATAGTCATTTCCATAATTTGTTACAATATATTAGCGTCCGCCGACTAGCTTAAATATTCAATATTACTAATGTTTGAAACCGTATCAATAATGCTTAATTTCTTTAGTGCTTCAATATGTGCGAAACATAGTGCAACACCTAATTTTCAAATACTATTCATAAATTACCATGAAATTGTAACATACTGACGCTTAAAAGACGTACCGTGGGATTCTTTGGCTTTTCTCATACTCAACAGCTTGCGTGAACACGGCATTTCTAAATGAATTATTATTGTTGTAGCTTTTGAGCCCCATAGAAATAAATAGAGCTAGCCGTCGTAGTGAATGCGACTGCTGTGCATGAGGTCTAGGGTTCGAATCCCAGATTGGGCCAACAAAAAGTTTTTGGGTTTTTCTGACAAGAAATCTCAATAGCAGCCCGGAGTTAGGAAGTTGGCGGTGTTAGAAACCCCTGTGCCTCGGAAAGCACGTTAAGTCGTTGGTCCTGCGCCCGATCTCTCTCCAGTTGTGTCGGATTACCGTCCCATCGGAACATGAGAGTTAGGGAACAGAGAGTGCACTTGTGTTTGCGCACATACTTGTGCACTTTAACATCTCATGCGCAGATGGCCAGTCTCCGTTAAGACTAGCTACCATGACCGAAATTCGGTCTGGAGGACATTAATACTATGTAAGCAACTGACTATTGACTTTGCGACCCTTTAACCCTAAGCTACCCAGAATCAATAGAAGGCTTAAATTTTTAACCATTACACAAGTTGGGTTGTTGACTTGCACGGATGTAGTGGTTTAAGTGATCGCCTCACCACTGCCACTGCGCCGAGTGTTGTGGGTTCGAATCCCTCACGGGGCAAAACTTTGTGTGATCTACAAATGGTTGTTCCGAGTCTGGATGTTCTTTGAGTCCATTGTTTGAATGGTTGTAAAGTCCCCCGCGACGAATTAAGACAAGAGAGGGAGAGGATTCTTAAAAAAAAAATGTATGCATTCTAAACTTAAACTTTACGTAAATGCCTCTATTCCTGAAGGGTATGAGGGGTGTATTTCACCCACATCGCCACAATATTTTTAGGTTCCACGTGCAATAAGGATCGAACCTATTGCCGACTACCAGAATGTACCAGTCTACGGGCTCCTTCTTAGAATATCTTGACAGAAAAATCAATCAACACTTTAAAATACAGCAGCCGCTGTCACTAGCGTTGTGGGTTCACAAGTGTGATCCACAAATATTTATTCCGAGTATGGCTGTTCTTTGTTCCCGTTTGTTTGAATGTTTGTAAAGTCCCTCGCAACATAGAAACGAGAGTACGGGCGTTGTCTATTTAAATAATTATATTAAAATATCTCTACTATATAACTATTGCTGCTAAACTTTCAAAACTTGTTACTCAGAAATTTTAAACAAAGTAGATTTTGATTCTCACTCTGAAAAGAGGCCCGTGCCCAGCTGGGACAGTTTATTATTATAAGATTTTCTTTGAGGTATGTATGTATATATGTAGAGTGTATCAATGTCTATATGGATTTATCCTGCCTTGAGTATAGCTTAAATAAATCGTAGTTTTAATCTATCATAGTGACAAACGACGCATGCTTAGTCACAACAGTTGCGTAATATTATTATTGGAACACCTGAACGTCTAAATCAATAACAAAAATAAACGTTCTCCATAAGCGACAGCGGATATTTGTAAACTATTTCGTCCTACCTACATCCGTACTACTACGTTTGTTTTCATATCTATTCGCTAATATTCTGAATCATCAAGAAATACGTCATTTATAATTATGCACATTTATTATGATAGACAATGGATAGAGCCATTTAATGACTAATTATGTAACTGTTATAATAACACTCATTATACGGACACGCTACGCAGATGACAATAATTTGTGGTGGTCTGATCCGATGATGTCCTAGTCCTTCTTAAGTTTGTCATTATAGTATTTAATAAGTACTGATTTTGCTTTTCGCTCGCGTAAATGTAGGTTAGGTTAGGCGCATTTAACCAAGTGAAAAAAAAAGATTAGATTTCTAACAGTATTTTTTTCTGGTTGAAAGGTACCGTATGTTCTTTTCTGTACCCATGGCAATGTGTATGCGAAATTTCATGATGATTGGTCGAGTAGTTATGGCACGAAAACGTAACAAACAAACAAACACATTTGCATTAACAATATTAAGTTAGGATTAGGATTAAGATTAGGACTAGATTTTGCACACGGTTTTGCTGACGTTAACAATACATTTCTATCCCTTGGGACCTGTACCTTTGCCTGGATGATAGGTACCCTATGTCCTTTTCTGAACATACACACAAATCAAAATAGAATGCGTTTACTTGGAAAAGTCGAGATATTTTTTTTCGTGTTACAATATAATCAATGAATGCATTATATATTGCTATATATTGCAAATATATATTGCTTTCACATTTAAAAACACACAATTTTAATATGAAAATCTCTATATTCTTTATGATTTTCGTTAATAAAAATAGATGTTTCAATCTCTGTGAAATTTGTATTTAAAAGAAATGCGAAGATTTGATTAAAGTAAATAATTGTATTAATTTTTATATGCTTATTTACTAATACAAAATGACTCCTCCCCTGGCTTGAACGCATGAAGCGGAATCTGGACGCGGAACTCTGGGTATGCTGTAGACCAAGTTGTCCAATTGTTCTTGTGGTAGCCTGTCCCATTCTTGAATGGCGGCTTCCTTGGTCTCTGACAGAGTTCTTGGAGATGGCTGATGACTCCAAAAAGCTCGCTTGACAGCGTGCCATACGTGCTCGATTGAGTGTAAGTTGTGAGAGCCGGCAGGCCAGTCTTACCGCGTGATTTCGTACTCCCGGAGATCAGCGTTTACTCGTTGAGCTTGATGTGCCGGCGCATTATCGTCGACAAACACGTTACCATCATTTATCCTAAATAGTCTGATGATAACACCAATAACAGCTGTCTTGTACAAACAGCTGTCATAGAACCTTGGTACAGCATGAAAGGCGTTCGAGCTCCAATCATTATTCCGCCCCAAAAAGATACCGATTTGCCACTTTGCTGAACGGTTCCAGTAGCAGTTCTTTACCTTTCATAATTCGCAGGCCGTCTCCAAACTTGGACACTTCGGTTATTTATCAGGGTACTAATCCGTCTTTCGTTAACAAAACGACAATTACGCCAAACATCTTCTTCTTCGTCTTCATCGTTTTCACGCTGCCTGGCCCTCTGCAATCTGTATCGCTGTTATTCCCGTGTATTCAAAGGTACTCGCCAGGATCTCCTTTATCGTAATATAAAGTGGTGTAAACAATTACGAATGGTCTGAGTGCTAATATCCAGTACAGTAGCAGCTCGCAGCTCTGCGGCGGCCACTGCGAGGTCGATCAGCCAAGTTGCCAAGGCTCCAGTACCTCTGCAGGGTGGTAACGACGCGGGTTTGAGAAACGGAGACTCTGGCTGCGATTTGCCTTGTAGAATATCCTTCTTCACGCAATACCACTGTTCTTGCTTGCAAGACTTCAGACGGTCCACCTGGCATTTTTCAAATGAACAATGTTAGAGAAATTGATTAAAGCAGCGTTCAGGCAGAAACAAGAATGAGGGTAATTTATTATTCACCTGGTTTTTATATAAAAAAACTAAAGAAGATTTAATGTTTTCTACATTTAAATTATGTGTTTTTAAATATTAAAGCAATAAATAATACATTCATTAATTATATTTTAACACGAGAAAAAATATATCAACTTTTTCAAGTGAACGCGGAATTTTTTGATATGTGTAGTTTCTGCAAACTCACATTCGAATTTATAATATAAAGTACAATCATCAATCATATCAATCAATATGCAAAGATTATTTGTTTAGAGCCAAAGAGATTATTAGTTTGAACGCGCTAATCTCTGGAACTACCAGTCAGATTTGAAACTTATTTATACTTTTATAGGGGCACCGGGTCTTAGTAGTACTAGTAATCATAGTCATATCTATCATTAAAACAATGTTCTTGATTAGTCTATTTGCAGTTACAAGTCTCCTTGAATCACTTTCATTCATAGCATTGTCGTCAATAAAGCTCATCATTACAAATTCACGTTTGTCACTTGCTATTGTGATAATCGTTAGCAATTAATAGTTAATTTATATTAAAACTAGATTTAGCACCAACTTCGTTCGCTGAAATGTAGGTTGGCTTAGATTAGTAACAGTACTTTTTCTGGATAAAAGGACATGTCCTTCATTTGTCCTGACAACGTGTATGAGAAATTTCATGATGATCGGTCGAGTAGTTAAGGCGTCCAAGCGCAACAAACAAATAAATTCACATTCGTATTTATAATATTAGTTAAGTTAGTTAGGATATACTCTGTATAAAAAAGTAATTGTATTAACACATAGTATTGAAAAATATTACGTTGTTGAGAAATAGACAGTGAATTCGTTTCTATAGATGTCTAGGAAAGACTGGCGTAATGTACTATTGCAAATCCTAAACGGCTAACTGACGAACGATTGGTAATATTTCGCCATGTTCCATACAACAATGTAATCTCAAATCTGGTTTATATTCACGCCTGTACATTTACAAAGGGTAGGCAGAGGTGATTTACACTCTCATTTCGCTATATTCATAAATCTTCAAATAATAAAGCTTCAGACTGCTATTTTCTTTAAGTATAGAAAGTATTAATAACAATTAGCTTAACCCGTTAGTTGAATCCAAAACGTTATGCACAGCAGTCACGTGTTTTTTTAATATCATAAATAAATAAATAATCCTACCATAATATTATAAATGCACGTGTGAGTTTGTTTGTTACGCTTTCACGCCTTAACTACACGACCAATTCTTATTAAATTTCGCATACACATTATCAGGGGAAGAGAATAGGACATAGGGTACATTTCAACCAGGAAAAACTACTGTTACTAATCTAACCTTACCTACATTTACGCGAGTGCAGCCGCGGGCAAAATTTACAAATTACTAGTATTCCTGTTAACCATGTCAGCTAATCTAGAATGCTTCTGTAAAGAGTAGATTAACGTTGGTTGTGTACTAGATGGGATTCGATCCAGGGGCCTTAATTGCGACTCCAACGCCTTATCCATCCTACCACAAATATTTTAAATATACATGTTCTTGTGGTTGCAGGAGTATTGTGGTGTGTGTTGGTGCTCGCAATCGGCAGTAATGCAGACAAGTGGAGATGGCCAGAACGATCCGGGTCTGCTTTCGTGCGAATCGACTCCAAAGTAGGCTTCATGGACAAAGGCGAAACGGATAAGTAAGTACATTCTTATTTCCCAACCCAATGATATTAAACATAGTAAAGAAATACATACCGATCTGCGTGAAGAAGCGTTCCAATTGGGACGTTTTTGAGTCTTCACTTTTATCATTTTTACATCTTAAACTAGATAATAATCTATTTCGGTACTTATTTAATCAAATTGTAAACTGGATCAGATCTTCGACGTCCATTACAATGAACGTTATATCTAGTTTATAATATCATTGTCTCACCCAAACAAGTATCTAAAGTAATATTGAGTAATGGTTTAAGTATTTCTGCACGGATGGTTTAGCAGACGTTTTGGCGCCGCGCTGAGTATTCTTGTCTCAAAACCCAAACAGGTCAATTATTTATGTGATCTACTAATGATGTTCTGAGTCTGCATAGTATTTTGTATCCGTTGATTGCATATTTGCAAATTCCTACGCGACACCTGGCTTAAGCCCCACTTCGAGAAATGTCTATGTGTAAAGAATATATGATGTAGAACGCATCGAAGAACTCATAAGCTCGGAATACAATAGGAATAAATCACCGACGCTATAATATATTAGTCGACTCACATTTTTTTATTATTTAAATCAAATAGTTAGATTACCCAAACTCTGGAATAAAAAGATTTGTTGTATTTATTCGGAAATAAATAATGAATACATTACAATAACAAGCATTTCAAATCTGGTAGGAGGGGTAAATATCAAATGACGGGAATGGATGCACGATATATATAAACTGTGACGTAATGCTATTAAAATGTAGCTGTGTAAAGCAAATAGAGATATCTACACTACACCCCAATTTTATTTTATATGCAAGTTTAAAATAGTACCGACTCTGTTATACATACATACATACATAGATTCACGCCTGTTTCTCAGAGGGGTAGGCAGAGACTACGGATTTCCATTTGCTACGATCCAGACACGCTTCCCTGGCTTCATTCAATTTCATCACATTTTTCATACACGCTCTACTCTGTTATTTTGTCACCAATTTTGATACTGTAATATTTATTTTAATTGGTATTTGCTCTTGTATGAAAAATAATGGACACAATCAAAATCACTATATTCTGAACAATGTCTAAAATGAAAATGATCTTCTGAATCAAGCCTCATATCTTCCTAAAGGTTAAATAATTGGTATGAACGAAGTAAAACGGCACTCAACAGAGCCATCTCGATCACCCATCTATAGAGCTGTTTTCCACGTCGTTCATACCAATTATTTCAGCAGACAATCCAATTGGACTTTGTTGAACTCAATAATCTGGCACATAAAGATCATCTTTACACTAAAATGCACCACAGGATCACATGCCGTCAGTCTGCATGCAGCAGGTGTGAAATATGGACAGTCAACATTTGACTTCACCAGTGTGGAATATCGGTACTAAACTTGCGTTAATATCTCGCTCTGACTGCTCTGTAATAAGTTAACACTATGGTGTGACTTTCTACCATAAAATTTTCAAGATTTGCCAACGTTTTATGCAATTATTCACCACGATATTTCGCCAACGTTATGACTGAGATCATTACTTCATAGGTGTAATGTTTTAATGACTACCTCGTTACTTATCCTAGTGAGGTCATTGGTTCAAGTCGTGGGTGGCAGAGCTTTTAAGTTTTTATTCCTAGAAAATCTCAATCAGATCAATAGAGTTTAGAAGATAAAATCACATGCCATTTGATTTTATTCTGTGAATCCGTATATTAATCTGTTCTGTTCAGTGAATCCGTATATTAATCCGATTATGGCGTTTATTTTATGCCTGCACATAGTAATGTCTATCTTACTCTTTGTTAAAATCGTATTTTATATGCTATGAACTATTTTGTGAATTCAATGCTAAAGATACAAAGGCGATATATAATAACAATATTAGCCTTTCCAAGATTTTCAAATGATGATAATGATGATCATGGTAGATTTATTTATGGGATCCACTATTGTTATTTATATTAATATAACACATAGTTATGAATGACTCGGCAAGCGTAGTGTAGGACGCCCTCCGGCCAGATGGACCAATGACCTGAAAAAGGTGGCTGGAGGTGACTGGATGGCGAAAACGGGAGATCGGGCCTTGTGGCGCACCCTGGGGGAGGCTTATGTCCAGCAGTGGACTGCAATAGGCTGAAATGATGATGATGATAGTTATGAAAAACCTTTGTGTTACACTCTGTATAATATATATATAATATTATGTAACGGGTATTAACGCGATCATGCATGACATCGCAGCACCAGTCAGCTTGTGACCACGGCCGGTGTAACCTGGTCGAAACGTCAAGCATAAAAAAGGTGTAAACATTATGCATGATCGCGTTAATACCCGTTATATATTATATATATATCATACAACGCGAAAGTTTTAAAGTTATTATACACTCTGTATAAGCTTATCATACTAATATGTTGGTGCATATGTTGAATCGATTCTCTAGTAACTAACTAGCATTTACTTGACCCTCAAGACTTTTTGCTCATAAACGATATTAACTTTGAACTCCAAATAAATTAATGAACATAAATCTCAATTAATGGGTTCGCTCCTAAACCGCAATTATATAGTTTTTGCTGGAGCCTTCACGGCATAATGATCAAATCTGAACGCGATTATAAGTCACATTTAGTGAGCGAATTAACTTCTCACGTCTATTTTTTATATAATTTAAGATTATTGACAGATCTGGTAGCAAATAGCTAGAATTCTCGTTAACAACTTCAGTTAAGTTAAAATGCAAAATGGAAAATACAATAAACCTACAAGTTCATGGCACTACAAAGTTACAAGAAATACATTAATAATTAAATTAATCGATCTAATTTGCAGATGATTAGTGTAACTATTAATCAATCAAGCACTCTGATGTTGTTTACTGAAACATTAAGAAAATAGGAGATGGAAAAGCTCACACCAATTTACTGACAAACTAAATATAGTAGCTGTGATAGATTAAATATGGAAATAAAAGACTGACAGTCAAGATAAAAAGGAGCATGTGAAAAAGAAGGCAGATTTTTAAATATATTTGTGAGTCATGATCCGACCGACTAGGGGATCGAAACAATGATCGGCGCGGCAATTGCACAAAAGCTCATGCTACGGCATAAGGAGGAAGGGAATTAAATAATAGAAAGTGAATATCTTTAACCATAAACTAAGCCGCATCCTCATCCGTTACAAGATCGACGTCTTTTGCAAAGCCGAGTTACCTAATGCAGTGTATAACCTACAAATATATATTTTAAGCGTTGAACACGACAATTTAATATATCGATAAGGTGCTTTACAAACGGACCAACCGCCACTGCTATCGCATGCTCCACTACCGTCATTGACCCAAATACCAATGGTTGTTCCGAGTCTGGGTGTGCTTTGTGTCCTTCGTTTGAATGCTAGTAAAGTCTATCGCGATACAGGCATATTACTAGTGCGGCATGTATTTTAAAATTAAAAATTTTATCTCGCCGCAATTCTTTTGTCTCGTAGTTACTAAATATACAAATGCCTCGGAGAGCACGTTAAGCCGTCGGTCCCGGCTGCCATGAACATCTATGGCAGTCGTTATTGGGAGAGTGTCGACACAAAAGATCCCACTGGGTCGAAGTGTCGCTGGTCTGCACTGACTGGCCCCCACATAAGATACTTACTAAATATACATTTTATTAGGATTTACATAATATTTTGGTAAATCTTCTACACCTATAGAAATGATTGTAGGATGTTTGTTATTGACATACTTACTTATATTTATTTAGTTATGATGACGTATTATAATATGACTAATTCGTATGTCTCAGTATGTTCGCCTTGACTGTGGCCCTCGAACACTCAGATTATATCAAAAATAACCATATAGGGTATATTATATTGTGTGGCACACAAGGAAAGATTAATGTCGTATATATTATTTAATATATATACAAGGAATGATAACACACACATATTAAACTATCTTTTTTAAATACAAACAAAGCCTTGTAAACCTTTGAATCATAAAAACTTACAATAAGCATAGGTATAGTCTGACTATGATATGTTATGACTTGCTATAAGTCATCCCAAATGGCCCGAATAGACGACGGCAATAGACTTTTTTATAACGTACCTAAATCTGGCGAAATTGTTGTAACAATCACATACAAAAACGACTGTGTGATTTATTCTTCACTCTTGATCGTACGTATTTAATTATATTCTTTAAAAATATCTGCTTCATTCTAAATAACATCACCAATAAGTCAATTATTTACCCGATGAAAAACATTGTTTCTGGATCTCAGTACCCACCCAAACATATATATACCAAAATATATACCAAACGTATAATATAACAATGGTGATAGTATGAAATAAATATCGACGTATTTTATCAAATGAGATGATTTAAAGACTTTGTTTATTTATCATATTTTGGCGTATTGTTGTTCTGTGTAAATAGCACATTCTTTAGAAAATATTTTATAAATTAATATTAATAGATCATAATTCATAACACTGTTGAGTTTGTCAACAGAAAGCTATACTTATCGTAAACTAGCTGACCCGACCGTCGTTGTCCTATCATAATATACAAAAATATATTTCACGTATTGAAATTTAATATCAAAACTATTAAAAATAATGCCATATAAAAATACCATTTAGATTTCCGAAATTTCCGACGCACTTTTCGCAAATTTTTGTTCATACAAACCTTGTCCTAACAACTAGAAACACAACAAACAAAAAACAGCCAACTCGGTCGAGCCTTTCTTAAGTGCTCGGTCATACATGTTGCAATTGATTTTTATTTATATAGGTAGCACTATTACATAGTTATTGTCAAGGGTAAACGTACTTTATTTTGTGGAATGTGCTGCAAAAACACTTTATAAATGCAACCACACATTGCAGGAAAATAACGCAACATTGGCACCAACGCCAGCCACTCTTAGCTATAAAGTCAGATAATTATGTTTGACATGACCGACACAATAAAATGTTATTGAGATGGTCGATAATCAAATTTTCATGTAGAACACTGCATTGCCTTCAAATAACTACAGTGACAAATATCTATTGTATCAAGCATTATTGTCATTGCATCACATAGATTTAATTATGAAACAGTGTAATTAAACACACTGACTTACTCCTGCACTCAGACATATATTTTAACAATCACTTAGTGACTCCTTACAGATTTACGATAAATCTTTATTCATTGGTCGCTTATATAAGTGTTGTATACTCTGAGTACGGTAGTTAGTGAAAGGAACAAGGGTGTGTAATAATACCTGATTTGCAATTGTATCGCAATAGTAACACTGGTAAAGTTACAAAATAATAGTAAAAAATATTGCAACGTATCTAACTTACCAACGTAACTTGGGGAAATGCTCCTTACGCATACCCCCTCGCCACAAGAGGAGGCGAGAGGGCAATGTCGGGCTCTCCCAAGACTTCGGGCCTACCCACTAAAACCACCACGGTGTGCTACCTCGCTGCTTTGTGAGGTGGGTGGGTCACTGGAACTATAACTACATCAGGGACCCACCCAGCAGGGCCCAATGCAGAAAAGGAGAAGATCTGCGGGTGAGGCGTGCGGTATCCACGTATTATCCTGACCGCTATGACTCTCTGCAGTCTCCGCAAGAGAGTTTTGCACTGAGCGGTCACGGAGTCCGCTCACACCGGTGCGCCGTAAAGCGCCATTAAACGGATAGCACCCGCATAGAGTTGCCGTCAACCGAAACTGGGCCCGCCTAAGTTTGGGAATAGTCGCCCAAGGGCGGACGCAGTGCCGGGAAGCTTCGGGACGAGCTGTCTGAAGCGCTCGTCGAAGCGATGTCTAACAACACCGCCAACAGAACTCCGCCGCCGGCCACCGCCTACTAGGCCGCGGACTTTAGGCGCATAATGGTCCCGACCGTCGAACACCCTTCTCGAAATCCAAACTGAGCGTCCGATAGGTCGATACTGACCGTGCTCAGGTGCCGGACGATGCGGGTTGCGAGAATTTTCTCCAGCATCTTCCCCGCCTCGTCCAGCAGCACTATGGGCCTGTATACCGCGGCCGATTCTGGAGGCCGTCCCGGCTTGGCCAGCAGTACCAACTTCCCCTCCTTCCAGCACTCAGGGAATCGTCCCGACACCAGGCTCGTGTCGAAAAGTTCTCAGAGGCGGACACCCAGGTAATCGAGGGCTCGCGCTGGCACACCGTCAGGTCCAGGGGCGGTCGTCTTGGAGTGGATCCGCAAAACAGCCACCCCTACTTCCGTATCTGTGACCGGGGGCGAACTAAGGTCTGCCTCCCGATGTCGGCCTCCCGATGGGGCCATAGTCGGGGGCACGTGCCCTGCCCGGTCAGAGAATAATTCCTCGATCACCTCGGAGAGGAAGTTGGGCTGGAGAGTCTTAATTATGAAAGACAAGATTAATTAATAAAATGAAGCCTAAGGGGAGGGGCCCACGCACGGAGCTTGTTCAGCGCAGTGCAATAAGGGCGCCACCAGGGATCATGGTCTAAACCCTCCAGCATCTCATTTTTCGCCTGTTCCATAGCGTGGCAAATGGCCAACTGCAGAAACACATTCGCCTCGCGATACGCCTCATACAATCGGCCCTCCTCTTGCTCATCGCAGTGGCGACGGCTTCGACTGCGTGTATAAGACCTCCGGGCACGAATGCAGGCAGCACGAAGATCCGCCAGCTCCTGGGACCACTAGTAGACCGCCGTCCTCGGGGTACACACGGGGCATAGCCACCTCGCAAACAGCTTGAATGCTGTTGCGAAAGCGGACAGCACCGGCGTTTACCTCCCCAGACGGGGATGCAGGAGACAGCCAAGCTTGGACTATGGCTGCCTCTTCCAGTAGGTCCCAGTTCAGCCTCTTCACAGCCCACCGCGGAAAGCGAGGAGTTCAGCCCCCCAACGGGCGATGATCCCTGCTAGGGTCCTGGAAGGGGGAGACATCCATACGGATATACAGATGGTCCGAAAGGGTGTCTAACTCCTTCAGGACACGCCATCCCCTAACGCGTGCGGTGAGGGCAGGGGTAGCAAACGAAAAGACCGATATCGACCCCCCCTTGCCGTCGCATGCACGTGTTGGCGGCGCCCCTGTTCAGCAAACAGAGGACCGCCGCATCGGCCCACTCTTCGAGCGCACTACCTCGGACATCCGTGCGCGGGGACCCCCACGCAGTGGACTTTGCCTTAAAGTCCACCATTACAAGGATGTGGCTAGATATTATCCGCCGTATCGAGGCCTCTAAGTTATTGAGGAAGGCCTCGAAATCTGCCAGACTCCTGTTGGGGAAGAAGTACACACCAACGACTGTGACCTCTCCCCACGCGGCCGCAACGTATCCCGGTCCCCTCTCTTCGACCGAGAGGAAAGGGGAACAAGGCACCGTGGAGCTGACGACTACTATGGAGCCAACCCGGTCACCCGCCTAATTGGAGCAGGAAGGAACATAGTATGGCTCCGCGGCTAGGCTACACCAATCGTCCACTCCGCCATAGAGTGCAGGAATAGGTTCTGCGCTCGAGCGGAGTGATTGAGATCCGCCTGGAGGAGGAGATAGTCATGGTCTTGGTCCATAACTAGGTCGACATCTCCTCCTCCACCGCTGCGGGGCGGTCTTCCTTCAAGGGAAGGGGAAGGGATGGCAGCCGGGGCCGATGGGCTGACCCCTTCTTTGGATCGTGTGGCCGCAGATTTGCATCCCTGTCATCGCGGAAATGGGCGGCTGCATGGCCAGCCGCTGCGTACGCCGTTCAGTGCGGGGTCGCCTTACACGCTCCTGCCAGGTGCCCAGACTGACCGCAGCAATAACATGCGTCATTGTGGTCCTCGAGGCTAGGGCACTTAATGCGAGCGTGCCCCGCTACCCCATACCGAAAACATCTCATGGGTCGTGAGGCCAGGATGTGGACCCTGGCCGAGGTCACAGCCCACGAGTCGGCGGCCGGCGTCTGCCAGCAGCTTGGCCGCGGTGACAGGGCACTGCGCCCACACTGCTTCGACCCACCAGGACCGGGACGGATGGTACCAATCTTTATGGTGTCCGCGGCACAACCAATTCTGGCGCTAATCGCACCAGAGACGTCTTCCGCGGACACCGAGTCATCGAGGCCTAGTATGCGCATTTCTGCGCACTTCACTAATCTCGTTATCTTTATACCATCCGTCTCGGGGAACAGACTTCGTAGCTTAGCGGCGATTGTGTCCGCCGCTTTGCCTTCGTCAGCTCCGGGAAATGTAAACTTGTCCGGGACTAGCCCCAAGGCGACTCTGATCGCGGAGTCGGTGTCCGACTCCGCGGCAGTTTTAGTGCCGAAGATTTCGCGTGGCACGGCGCTGATAAGATGTTGGGTGCCTTCTACAGAATACGAGGGGCAGACGAAGCCAGATGGCCCTGTAAGTGATTCTCCGGACGCTGAGCATCCGGGAAGGTCCTGGGGAAGTATTTTACCTTGGACCGACATCTTCATTTTTAAATTGGGGTGGCCCTAATGACTGGGTTCCCCCCAGCCATGCAGCCCCTGATCCGGCCACAAAGCTTAGGCTTTGGGTAATTTTTATAAAGGTTTTCTTGCTCGCAGCCCGAAGACCCTCGGTCCTGTCAATTCAGGATTACGGGTTGGGCCGGATGAAAGTCTATGCTGGACCGCCCGACTGGGCAGGATGCCTAAGCAACCACCCCGGCCTAAGGACCCTTACGGACCACAGCCACGTTAGCCACGCCAGTAATTTTTCAATCATGTGTCCACCCCCCACGTGATCTGATGGTCGATCTGGACGTGTGGTTGGTTTTTAGAGGGCAACGTATCTATCCTGACGGAGCTCTGTGGAGTGAAGCTAATATAAATGCACTTACATAAACGTAATAGGCATGTCGTAACTATTGTGTGTTATAGTGAAACGTTACAAATTTATGCGTAAACGCAAATTAAGTCATGAGCTTATAATAAAACTATTGATGGCTTGTTTATCACTATCATAGTCATAACTTGTATCTAAAGTCGTCGCTGACAATAGCTGATCGTTAAACGTTTCACTAAGATTCACTGTAAGGTTATTAACTCGCTCTTTATTGTGAACTATCAAAACAGACAATATTAATTTCCGGATAATATTGCTTGTAAGCTGAGTACTGACTAGAGATCGCCACCTCTAATTATACGTAGGCGTTTTTGTATACCGCAAAAGTCTTGCTTATAGCAAGGATACAACACAAGTCTGTTTCGTCTGTAGGGTGGAAGTTTCTCTAAGAAATTCCTTACTCGTGCATGAAACACACATTGTTTTTATGTTCTTCTGTCCTTTAAAGGTGTGTTCTTGTTACCCGACTGCAAGGAAAGGTTATGTTTTTCGCGCCTATCTTTGTTTGTAATATTCTTTATTGCCTCATATCTTCCAAACCACTCGATGGATTTCTTTAATTAAGGTATCGTTAGATTCTTCTCATTAGTCCAAGTGTTCTTAGACAGGTAACAACAAAAAAAAAATATGGGGTCTGCTAGATTTTATTGTTTAATGTGATTTTTTTCAATCTTCTTTTTCTGTAATATTATATCAAACTAAAGGGCTCATAACAAGGATTCCAAAAAGGTATAACATCCCTGTATTTCTTAAAATAATGATAATGAAATCCACATTTATTTATTTTTAAGTAATGAAAACTGCAACCATGGGTACTTTTTTGAAATCCTTATAATAGTAAGGATCCCAAAAAGCTATACACAAACGTCATATGCAACACGTTATAATAAAAAAATAAAAAATATCAAATAAAGAATTTTAAAACCCGACGTCAAAAAAAAGAGAAAATTAAAATATAAAAATAATAAAAAAGTGCGTAAAAATGAAAATTAAATAAAACTGAAAAGAAAAAGACAAGTGCAGGAGTCTATCTTTATTATGTTGAGTACCTGCTATTGAATAACTAATATAGATAGACTCCTGCACTTGTTTTTTCTTTTCAGTTTTTAATTAATTTTAATTTCTATGCACTTATTCATTATTTTTTCATTGCATTCGGGTTTTTCTATTTTTTTGTGATTTTGGCTTCTTTATTCACACTTTTTTATTTCTCTGTTTATTGCTTGTGTTTCACCAAAATGCCACATATCTGTAAATGTAACTACATATTACACATTTAAAACTAATTAGCTATAATAAATCCAGCTTTGTCACCGTTATGCGTCCCATTATAACTAGTTATCACATATTTGACAAACTTTAGTCGACCAAGTGTAAGTCCTTAATTCTCAAGGTACTTTAAATCTTGATTTTGAAAGAGCCGCACCTTTCAAAGACCCTGACTTTAACCTTCACCAGCGCTTTAAATGCTTTAAGGAAAACTATCAAATAATATGGGTTTCGTTCATCATGATCGGCGATACAGTAGGTATATTCGCAACGTTTCACTTCGGCGGATTTTGGCACCTTGGCCGACATTCAGGTTATATCGGCTCTGTACAATAGTTCCCACGAGATTGAACAGAGTACCTTGCAACACGCATACCTCAACGAAACCGAGAAGCTAATTCTGTTAGTTAAATTGAAATACTTCAACTCGTGTAATTTGGTAATTAACTTACGACGCAGGCTTAAGAATCAGAAAGGTATAAGAGGTCACCGTTGCTTTAAAGCCATCTCTTTGGTATATCATTTATACTGGAGAGGTGGGTCTAACTTAGGGATCGGTTTCGCAATCCTGTCATGATATCAAGAATGTAGCAAATGGATTTAGTGTGATTCACTCTTATCACATTCTTCTTCTAAGCTCGTTAGTTTAGAGTTATCTTGTCCAAGTACAGTAATTCTCAATCAAGATGTATATGAAATAATGACTCATTAAATGTCTACATCTAATATGTTAGAATATTCATCTACTGTGGCAACATATGATATTTACTGTAACTTGTATTACCAAAACTTGGTCATCGAGGATGTTCCACAAGTTTGTACCCGAGACATCATGCACAGCAGGCGCACTATCGCTGCGACGTTGAAGCAATTCTTATTTTAAAGACGCCATTTTGCAAATGAACGTTGTCTCAGACACGAATTAGTATTTATTCATCAAAATATAGTATAATCTTAGATAACGCAATACCAGAGATTTCATTCAGCTAATTTAGTCATTAGCTATTATAATAGAGATAGAATAGTTGCGACAAGCTATGTGACCGTGAGGATAGTGCAATGCGCCCGCACACGTGAGATGTTTGTCCTGAACGTGGAGTATGACGACAGTTGGTTACGCAGGAAATCATTATAATTTTCTATAATAATGTCCGGTTGTTATTTAAACCTTATCACCGTTATTAAAAGCCTTGCTTTAATGATATAAATAGTTGTCAGAAAGATGACTCGGCGAAATTATGAAATCTAATACGTAAGTGGATCATGGAGATGTTATCGTATATTTATAGCATAATTACTTATTTTTGTATATTTATATTTCAAAAACTAGGTCATCTAATATCATATTATCATAATATATTCTTAGAGAAATGTCAAACATATATAGACAAGACTCCTTTTTAATATGACAACGCCTATATTAAGTAATTATTTTTATCACGCGGAATTTTACGCTAGTTAAAACAACGGACACAAAAATCACCCAGACTCGGAACAACCTTTTGTGGATTATACAATTGTTATTCCGTGTGGTCTCACAACACTTTCTGTAGTGGATTAGGCACAGAAGCCGCTGGTGAAGCCGTTACTTTACATTCTTTTCAAGGAACGGGAGTGTGTAACACAGCCAACTTTATAACTCCAGACTGAGCTTCTTGGCAGAAAAATCAAATAACTTTTTGTTGGCCCGAGCCGGAGTTCGAATTCAAAACATTACGTAGAGCAAGTCAAAATAATAATTACAAGGTTGCAATATGGCAAATATCGGTGACCCGTTAGAAAAATACTATCTTTTCATGTTACCTGTCAATTTTACTTTACGCTTCTGGTCGGGAAGCAGATATAAGACAGGCCTTTAAGCTAATGGCTGATATTGTAAATAGGCACTTTAAAGTCACTAAAGGCATTTTACACACTGCATTAAGACTGCGCCGAGCGTAAGACAGATAATGACAGAGCTCGTGCGGCGCATATTGAAATCGGCGATCGGCCGCCATAGTAAAATTGTATGGAGGATTTGAAGTGCTTTTTTGATAAATATGTATCTTTATTGTCAACCAATAACTTAAATATTTAGGATGAACAAATTGTAATATAGCTATTTATGTTTCGTTTAAGCTGTAAAATAGGTTAGATTTCTACTTTTATAATCTAAAAATCACGTAACACGAGCTTACGTTTTTGCATTTTTTGTGCACATTTACGTAATTTTGTAGACAAAAATATTTATTATTTTACGTTTTTTACTCGGATTAATTGTATATTCATTGTTATGGTAAATGTATATTTTATAATTGTATTAAACAAAAAGTGTCGATTTTATTCACTTAACTGTGACCGCCTGTTTTGGCACATTTCGCTCAGCGCAGTCTTAAGAACCTAAGATTGAAAGAGCAAGAAAAGGATTATGGAAAATTTTCTTACTGTTTCTCCTAACAAAACATAGAGTTTTTCTGCATTTGCCTATAGTTAAGTCGTAACTTTGTAAAATTTAGTCAAATAGATGCTCATCCACGTTGAATACTATGAATGCCAAATTAATCTATCCTTTTGTTAAGTTTCGAGATATAAGGTGTTTGTTTAAATTTTGGAAAAAATATTACGTATCAAATCACGTGTGAAAACAAATAATCATAAATAATATACTTTATACATTTGATAACGTAATTACTGTAATTAGTACAATCTAGAGTTCGAATCAAAACCTTTGTTTACTGAAGATCAATCGAAACCAAATTGCTTACGAAGGACGTTATAAAATACAGGAAACCATAACTCACACTTTGGTTCCCCACACGAAGAGTCTGCCGAATTATCGAAGCAGTCGTTATTATCGAAAAAACACAAGACACGCTAGAATAATTATATTGGCTGAACGTTGTTATCGTTACCAATCAAATAGTTTCCACAATGAATCATGCAAGATAATTTGGCTCAACCAAAAAATTAACAAATGGCAATCTGTTTACTAACATCGATAAAAATCTATATAAAAGGAATAGATACTTATACTTGTTATAAAAATAGGAAATACGCCTTGGTATCTGTTATAAGTTGTGTTTTATTGGACTGCACTGGTGCTGTTTTTGTTATTCAAGCTTTGAAACCAGAGGATGTGCTGTAAAAGCTTTAACATCTCCTTATAACATGATTAGCTCTTCTTATGAACATTATTAGATACGGGTTGTGGGCTCGATCCCCACACGGACAAAAAATTGGTGATCCATAATTAGTTGTTCCGAGTCTGGTTGTTCTTTGTGTTCATTGTTTTAATGTTTGTTAAGCCCCCTGCAACACATGCAGTGATTAGACCTAGTGCGGGAGTTGTCTATGTTGAAATAAAAAAATAACAAAATTTTGTAAGTACAGCTATGCCATCGCGCTGACTGCGAGCGGGTTGGATCACCACACCTCTAATATTTCTAGCAGTCAGTATTATCGTTAGTCAATCAATCACTGTATCAATCCAAACAATGGTTATCCCAACAAAACACGTTCAATCACCAAACTACTACAAATTATGTCATCCTACGCTTATGATCAACATACGATGATATAATCTGCAGTAAACATAAAATAAATAACTAATGTTTGATTTATAACTGTTTGTAACGGATTTAGTAGTCCAGTCGATGAAATCATAGTCAAAATTTGTTTGTCATCTGGTAATTAAGTATTTCCTCTTTATATTTTACTTACTTTAATATTTATCTTTAGTATTAAATGTATTACGTCATGGATACAGGCTTGCCTAGTGTGGAAACGAAAAGATACTTAGATTATATAATTAAACTCTCTGCAAAATGTATGCAATAACATAGGGTACATATTGGTACTGATGTAAATTATAGTATTCATGTGTGCATTCTTTGACACAAGCACTGTTTCCAATATTCATATTTTCTTTTATAATGTTCCAATTCTGTATCTTATGCAGCAATAACCATTTTTAGCTTTACGTCATGTACTTTTGGATAAACGTAAAATTAATATGGATAAAAACTGAATAAGTTTTAAAATATAGTTTGCTAGATTCTGCTCGCGGGTTCGGTCGCGCACATGTAGGTTAGGTTAGTAACAATACTTTATTCTGGATGAAAAATAACCGATGTCCTTTGCTGTTCCCCTAATAACGTGAACGATGACCGGTCGAGTACTAAAAGAGTGCAAGCGTAACAAACAAACTCACATTCGCATTTATAATTTTAGTATTTTAGTTGGGTGTTATAGTATAACGCTTTTAACTACCGGTTTTAAAATGCCAGTTCAAGCTAATCATTAGAAGGTGTGCCTGTCACAAAAATGTAAACATCATATAAATCTGTCACGTAAATAGTTTTAGGCTTGACCAGCATTACGTGGTAGTTGGTAGTAAAATATTTTACGAAATGTTATTGTGCACTTCTACCAAACCCTTCGGAAGTTATGTAAGTCCGATTGTATGTTACCTAGTTTAAATACACCTCTAATAAATAAAAGCACCAAGAGAAGGTCTTGTAATGTTCAGGTGTGACGTAACGGTGTCCAACATTTAGCAACCGATGACAGATTGATCTGCTGTGTAAGTTGTGTTACAAATCACCACTATTGCCTTCAAGTTATGACGAGGCAACGCCTTACGAAATATGTAGTCTTAAAGAACTGTTTACTGTGTTCACTATTATAAAAAATATCGAACTCAGTAGGCGATATATGTAGAGCACTAGTTTTTGCCGCGGTTTCATTCGCGTTATTCAGTAAATAAATCAATATCCCCGGGGAACAAGGTATTTTCTGGATATAAAGGACTCTATAATCTTCCTGTGCCCCTAACAACAAGTATGCGAAATTTCATGATGATCGGTCTAGTAGTTAAGCGTAACAAACAAACAAGCAAACAAACTCACATCTGCATTTATAATATTAAGTTAGGATATTATTATGCTCTAGTTTCAAGTTTTATCTACACTGAAGATAGCTTTAATAAGGAAAAGAAGAACAACAGCATATTACCCAAAACGCTAAAGTTGGCTATTTAAGGATGTAGCTTTTACAATGTAACCAAGTAATTTATGTTGGGAGTGCAAAACTTTATAAACCTCTGGTTTGCTGTCAGCTGGATCACCCATAGACTTCCTTCTTGCGCTCACTTAACAAGATCACAGACTGTTAATTAATATAAAAGCCAGTCAAAATGTCAGCCCTTACTGCAGTGAAACCCGCTACACTGAACTTTTCATCGAAGCTTTGCCAAGAACTATGTTTTGTATTCTGTCTACATACCTACATATATAATATAAATAGAGTGCAAATGAAAACACAAACAATACAATAATAATGTTCTCCAGACCGAGTTCTCGGTCACGGCGGCCAATCTTCGTTAGGAGACTGGCAATCTGCGCAGGAGATATTATAGATAGTGCACAAATGTGGGCGCAAACACAAGTGCACTCTCTGTTCCTTAACTCTCATGATCCGATGGGACGATAATCCGACACGACCGGAGAGAGTTCAGGCGCAGGACCAACGGCTGTACGTGCTTTCCGAGGCACGGGAGTGTATAACATCAACAACTCCCTAACTCCGGGCTGATATTGAGATTTCTTAAGAGGAAACACTAAGGGCGAGAGAATTAAAATATAGGTATTTGTAAAATCTATTGCTGTTGCGCAGTGCCCGCAGAGCGCGATAGAGACTTATAGAACTAGAATAGAGACAGCTTGGACCGAAAATACCTATTTTCGTAATTAGGGTATAATAGGTAGGTATTTTTAAAAGTACACAATATCAACGTTTCGTAGTCCCCTGATTCCTTCTCGAAAACTTGACCGATTTAACTAGTTTTTTCATTAAAAATTAAAGAAAGGCTTTAACCGTGTTCCTATGTTTTCCTTATAGAGTTCGAAAAAACTATTATACAACAGCTTTGTCCTTCCGTCCGTCTGTCTGTTATACAACTTTCAACTCAAGAACCGTAAGAGCTAGAAATTTGCAGTCGACGCCATTCGACTCAGCGTCGTCGACTAAATTATTTATACCCCGAAAATGACTGTGACCTTTGACCTCTGACCTCAAGGTCACGTGGTATCACGTGACCTTTGCATATTACTTGAACCATTTTTCGAACTCTAAGATTTACGGCAATTCATTGCCGTTTCTCACTTATTGTATATAATCTAGCCAAATTTGTTTTCTGGATGTTTGAACACAGCGAAAAATCTGGCCTGGTTTTGAGATTTTTGAAGGCTCATGTCTCTTTTAATAATTAATTTATGAAAAAAAGGAGGACATAGGGACATGCCAATAGAGACCATACATTTTTTGGGGAAAAAATGTTGCTTATTGCTCTACTGGCATTATCCAGGGAGGAAACAGGGGACTACGTTTGTATGGGAAAACGGCCCTTGTGTTTCGTCTTAACAGAAAAATCCAATAACTTTTTATTGGCCCGATCCAGATTCGAACCCGAGACCTCATGCACAGCAGTCGCATTCACTACCGCTGCGCCACGGAGGCAGTTAGTCTCTTAAACAATACAATATAACCATATAAAATTAAGAATGTTATACATCGAGAAAGTTCCGCAAAGGAACTATAACTGGCGTCCTTTGAACTATAAATAACTATAAACAATAATGTATGCAGATATATAGTTACGCCACGCCATGTAGTAACCATTAACTAGTTAATAACGTTATGCTGATGTTAAATGCATGGAGAAATATTACAATTTATATAGATATAATACATAACAGCCGCAATTATACCTATCTTCACGTAAGAATAACAGGGCTTCTCCTGTGCTATACAAAGCTCTATCTCAACTTATTTATCTGTATCAATACTTCTATTATAATATTATAAAGAGGAGCGATTTGATTTTTTGTTTATTTGTTTATTTATTTGTAAGGATTTAACTCAAAAACTACTCAACCGACTTTAAAATTATTTCACCAGCTGTAGCTTGAGTTACCAAGTAACATAAGCAAAATTTTACTAAAAATAAAATACTGTCACTGACGTAACTTAATCTAATCTACTTTAACGCGAGCGAAACCGCAAGCAAAAGTTAGTATATTAAAATAGATGTAATATTCGCCCTTTATATGAACTGTCCCACTGGTGGGCACGGGCCTCTTCAGTGTGAAGGATTACGTATGTATAACTATAGTTTCATGTTTATGTCTCACAACTAAGCAAGGCTTTTGTAATACAATGTATAGACATCAGTAACTTAAATTAATTAAATTCATTATATCTCATATAGGTATGTCTGAAGAAATACGCTTCTAATATACGATTATGTGATGCGATCGAACTGGGTCGTTCCGCCATTTCTAAAAGAATTTTTATTCTAAACGCGAGACAAAATATAAAAACTGTAACTGTGTCTCATGCTTGCACATGCAATACCAAAGTCATAAGAGATGATTGTAAAGCTTATCTTAAAATGTTGATTATTTACAGAAAACCCAGCCAAGACTTTCGTCAGAATGATGATCTGCCATTCCAACAGCCTGTGGACACTGAAGGCTTTTACAATCGGCCGCCAGGCAATGGACGCTTCCCTGTTCGCGTAGAAGGGCAAAAGCTGCAACAGTACCGCGTCGACGGGCATGCTATATACCCACTGAAAAATGAGTAAGTCCTTTATTCTGTGCAGATGATCTAGAAGATTTCATTTTGGTTCTAAGGATGGCCGAAAATATACGTACCACTGCAGCTTTTTAATAACACTTTAAATTGAATATTCTGATTGAGCTATTGGCATCTTATCTATACAATCTTAGGAACAAAATTAAGTACCTATCTATTTTGTAGAAAATACTATGTAATTTACGCCCACGACTAAGGAGTACTATTAAGCATTCTGTGCCGCGGTTTTATACATTTGAATCCCATGGGATCGTAGTACTAGGATAAGAGTACCCGGTTTGTTAATCTAGTACATGATTTATTTATATGCGAAGTATCCAAATCCGTTTTCACTGATTTACCCGCGATTGAGTAAAAGGTAATTTTTTACTGCAATATAATTACTGCCGGCCTATATTTGAGAATACACGTCTAGATTTTGCAAATGGGTAACGAAATAGTTGGAATTGCCGATGCATACAAAAGTTTTTGAGTTGGTCGGGCCATATACTGTGCCTACATATTGCTGTATACCTAATATTGACAATTTGGAAGCGCCTTTACAAGTGTTAAAACGACTTTACCATCTTTCACATCTATAATACTGGTAGGATATAAATCTTGCCAAGATATTAGAGAGTTTTCAGACTTAAGTAAGCCCGGCTTATACTGCCAAAATATTTAATGCATTCTTTAGACGAATTTTCATTTAACTATATAACAAACCGTTTTTATTACAGCCAGGAG
The DNA here is from genome assembly GCA_930367265.1 of Catocala fraxini. Taxonomy (NCBI): domain Eukaryota; kingdom Metazoa; phylum Arthropoda; class Insecta; order Lepidoptera; family Erebidae; genus Catocala; species Catocala fraxini. Next base: position 9,718,011 of record OV884037.1, read on the forward strand.
AATCAAAACTACGCAACGCTATTGTTTGATGGTACAGTAGACTCGTTACATTACTGTAAATGTGTCACCAGCCCCGAGTGTGACCCAAAGCCAAATTCTGAGGTAAGATATTACTATTTTTATACTGGCAATGTGTTACACAATCATACGACCTGCTTGATGGTGAGCAGTCACCTTAGCCTCTAATTGCTTGCAGTATCAAAGGTATCTTTTGCGTGTAGCCAAACCCATAATAATAATATCAGCCCTGTATTAAACTATCACACTGCTGGGCACGGGCCTAGGCAGCGATAGCTCAGTGGGGAGACCAATAGACTGCAATGCAGAGGATCTCGGGTTCGAACCCACGTCGCGCACCTCTGACTTTCGGAAGTTATATGACTTTTCGAAATTATGTGCGTATTGATTGACAATTATCGCCTGCTCCGTGCCTCGGAGAGCACGTTAAGCCGTTGGTCCCGGCTGCCATAAACATCTATGGCAGTCGTTATTGGGGAAGTCAGTACCCTCTAATATCCTGACACTGGTCTAGCCTTAGGGTATCGTTAGCCTTCGGGTTGCGGAGGTCAGGTGGCAGCCGCTCCGTGTAAAAACTGATATCCAGTCAAATCCGGTTAGACCAGAAAAGCCGACCCCAAGTGACTTGGGAATAATAAAGGCTAAGAGAGAAGACTGCTGGGCACGGGCCTCTTCCCAATGTGAGAAGGGTTAGGGCAAAGTGTACCACGCTGGCCCAGTGCGGGTTGGCAGACTTCACATATCATAGAGAACATAATGTAGAACTCTTATGCCGGTTTCCTCACGATGTGTTCCTTCGCCGCTAAAGCGAGCGATAATTAACTATTTAATACGCACATAACTTCGAAAAGTCAGAGAGGCGTGCCCTGGGATCGAACTCGACACCTCTGCGTAGCAGTCCACCGCGACCGGTCTCCCACTAAACTATCGCTGCTTATATTATATTATATAGCCAATCCTAAAGAAAACGAAATAAAGATGGAATATTCCTTTAATTCCATCCTTACTTATTTTTTCATTTTATATTCTTGCTTCTTATTCCTAGGAATGGTATAGGTAGGAATGTGGGACGATGTGTCACTTATCTGACGAAACGCAGTAACAGTGCAACTACTCTTACCTTTACCGTCCCCTGCATAGTTGTGAGCCTATATATATTTCATCCTTCGATACTCAAACTCACACAACAAAATAAGCTGAGAATTTGTTAAGGATTTGTTGAGAATTACAAACATAGGTATAGGAAGCATTACAAACAAACAAAATAAACGCACATTTACATTTATAATATTAGTTAGGATTAACGATATATAATATATAATAGATTATATAATAGATTAACGATATATATAATATAATTTTTGCTTTTTATCTGCTCGACCGATCATCATGAAATTTCGCATACAGATTTGATTGTCGGAGGTGCAGAAAAAGACACCTCTATCCACATAAAGTACTGTTCCCGAGGGATAAGGAAAGCCGCAGGCAGAATCTAAGAAATCTATACTTCTATACAGACATAGCTCTAACATTGACATTGGAATGCTTTATAAATAGGGATGATATTATTATTATGCAGTTAATAGTAAAGCATTTATTTCACCATCATTTACGTTTCGCATTCGCAGGCCGCGTGCGGAGTTGGCAGATTCCTGTGCTGTTATAAACGACCAAACAACGCAAACTCAGGTATGACATAGCTTTATTTATTAGAGATTAGCGACCTGCCCCCAATTATACCTAATATTACACCTAAACCTTCCTCATTAATCACTCTGTCTACTGGTGAAAACCGCATGAAAATCTGTTTAGTAGTTTTTGAGTTTATCGCGAACAGACGCGGCGGGGGTCTTTGTTTTATAATATGAAGTAATATATAACTTTATGTGATAGATTACATATATAGTGTATGCGACTACTGTGCTGTGAGCTTTCGGGTTCGATTTTAACGTGGTATAAGTGTTATTGGAATTTTTTGGTCAAGAATTTCATAGTAGCAGTACCGATATCTATATATTAATACGCGAAGCAAAAACTTTGTACCCCTTTCTAAGAAAGTTGCGCAGACGGAGTATTAAATTTGGCAAAGTTAAAGTGTACATAGAGAAGGAGTGGCGAATCCTAATATTTTTATAAAATATGCATTAGAAATACATCAAATTAATGGGAAAACACTACACGCACACAACCATATATTGACACACGCAGTCGAATCGCGTTCGTAGTATTTCGGCGTTGTTCATCTGACGTCGTACAATTCTTTGTAACTATGGTTACTTATTATACCTTATTTATATGTAATAAAGAAAAAAAGAAAACAAAGTAGCAAGCTTAGGAATATCGTCAATGAAAGAGTATAGTAAGTAAATAATAATTTGATTAAAAAGATAAATAATTTAACCTTGGCGAAATCTAAATGAGATATGATTATAAGGTTAAAGTTATAGACAATAAAACCTTAATAATGATCAAACATAAAATTTAAATCAATTATGGTCGAATTTTGACCACTAAGCGGTCGCTAGTATTATATAATACGTAACGGGTATTAACGTGTTCACACATAATGTTTAGCTTCTAATGCTTGACGTTTCGACCAGGTTACGCCGGCCTTGGTCACGAGCTGCCTGTGCGTTAATACCCGTTACGTATTGTATACTTTTATATGTATATCATGTAACGCGAAAGTTAAAAAATAGCAATATGGAGTTTGGAATTGTATTCGGTAGTAGCAATAGCCTCGTACACTATTACGTGGCATCTAAAATCCATATCTGGCAAAAGAGGGTATGTATAGTACACCTGTATGTACCCCTACGGAAATTTAAACGCGAGACAATTTATTAGAAACACAGCTAGACTTCATGATACTTTGAGCTCATTCTACGTAAATAGAAACACCAATGATTAAATTATGTTCGGGTACTTTGAAATAACCTCACTTTAGAACTTTGAGACAACCACCTTCTTAGTCTCACCGTGACCATGGTTGCTGAAAAGCAACCGAAACGTCGCGTCGGGGAAACTGTAAAATAAAATCTATATAGTTTTATAATTTAAATAGAAGTAAACAGTAAAAGTGTTTAACAATTTTAGTTTAAAGTTTCAAAATTATGTATTAATAGCATTTTATAAAAAATAAACAACGCGATAAAATCCGTGTAAAGTTGTTTAATTTCAATGTATAACATTCGCGTAAACGTAAAAAAATACAATTCATTTAGGTTTATAAACTAAACCATACGCAATAACTCACCGCACAAACAACAACCTGTGACTCGGATACGAACCACCAAGTGCCACGCCTTATTTTACTAACCTTAACGGTTCAAATTGATTGTTTTTTGGTTACAAATGGATTTTTTGGGTAATGGACATATTACATATATAAGAAAATATAAACATACGATATATTAAGGAAGGATGATAAAAGCGACATTCATTTATAAATAGAAACCAATAGCTTGGTATAATAAATTCCCAGGCTGTTTGTGGGTTTGATGGATAGACAAAAATCCGTGAAACGCACAAATATTTTAAGTCTGGAAGATATTTGTGTTCGTTGTTTAAATTTTAATAATACGGCTACACTAACTCTTCTCCATAGTTACAAATATACCAATCCATCAAACACCCATCCCCATTACATAGCCAAGACGTATTGGAGTACATATTTAGCAATAGTCCTACGCCTTCTACGGCTAATGCCACCGTAGGTGTTCCATCCCACTTTAGATTAAAACTCTCGAAGGGCCTCTTCACGTTGGACCTATGTCTCCGTGTAAGCCTCCCAAAGGGCCATATATTTTTCTTATATGATAAAACAATATCTGTGATAAGAAAAACATAACTATATCTAGACAAAGAGAATGTTTCAATAATAAATACATAGCTTTATTTACTACACAAGTCTCACAACTTAAATGGTCCAGTGGCATTAGCATAAAAGCAAACTCTACAGCCGCTTATGAGTTCTCTAAGATACATGTCCTAATGCACTTCTTACACTCTACCTATTATTTCCAGAGTACTTCAACGAGGTAGAAGACCAGCGACCAATGCTGTTACCAGAACGTGAGAAACTGTCTGGCGTTTTCGGCCCTTTTGGAGGCCACAACCCTACCGAGTCAGTCGTCAGCGTGTACGACAAACAACAACACCAACAACAGCAGCCAGGCGTACTTGTTGGACCGGACGGACCAACAGGAGTCATCGGAGTGCAGCAGAAACCAGACATACTTGTAGGACCCGAGGGCCCCACTGGCATCATCGGACCAAATGACGACGCACGACGAAGTGAGTCAGCACAAAGGGGTGTTCTCGTAGGCCCTGGTGGTCAAACAGGTATTATTGGACCAGCTTACGGAAGGCAAAGGATCCTAGTCGGTCCTGGTGGACCTACAGGAGTAATCGGGCCGAATAGGGGCGGCCGGGGACCAGGTGTTTTAGTAGGACCTGGTGGACTTACTGGTATTATTGGACCTGGATACGGCAGGCTATCCCCTGGGGTGCTTAAAGGTCCTAGCGGTCCTACGGGTATTATTGGTCCTAGACGACCGGTGTTAATAGGTCCCGAAGGCCCCACGGGTCAGATAGGACCGCTAGGATACTACGGGTAACAAGCGTGATATGAATCGTGTGTGCAATAACCAAATAGTGACTAATACAGCTAAAATGTAGACTATTGACTGTCGTAGTTTTTGTTAAGATTTGTGGTGTTATGTAAATATTGTTGTTCGCTAACGCGGTATATTAACTGCCATAGATAAGTAAGTTCAGTTACCATTTACGAGTACTATCTTGGACCGATCTTATATCTACTGTGCTGTGTGTTGTCATGTCTGGACGCTTGCAGGCATAGCGGGCTTTAACAAGAGGATAAAGCCGAACGCACAGCACTTCCACCATAAGGGATGTTCGTGTCATCATCAAGATTAAATAAAAATACTAATATATGTTATTTTATTTATCTCCTCTCACGCAAAAGCAATTATATTTATAAGACAGTAGCGACCTGTAATGAACAGTTTTCAAGAAAAAATAACATACAAGGTTTAATCCCCTCCTAAACCTTCGGGCTAGTAAGTACTAAGCTTCCTACTAGTAATTTTCGTCAAAAAAGGTACAAATATTTAAATGTGATATGTTGTCAGGTGGCATGCCAATAGAATGTCGTATTAAAACTGATGGTAGGTGTGATCATATGAATTGATAACAAAAATAAACGCGTGTGCTAAAGTATGGGAGTATAAAAACCGTGACGGATGGCGATAGTCTGGCGCGCGTCCAGACGCTGGGCGCCACCGGCGCGCGCGCACCATTCGCTTTGTTACTTCACCTTCTACGATTAGGGACCATCCATAAATTAAGTCACACCAATTTCATGATATTTTTACCTCTCCCCAGTCCTTGTCACAGCTGGTCACATTTGTGAGGCTCTGTCCTCCCTAGTGTGACGTTAAATAGTTCCCTCGTGTAAAGAGGGTATTACTGTACTTAGATATATTTGATTCTGAAATGTTAAATCACGAAATTCAGGACCCTCTACATCTTGTCACATAATGTCACACTTCGTCGAACCCCATCCCTCTCCTTAACGTGTGATGTAATCGATGGCCCCTTATGAGTGTTGTACCTCAGATACTATATTATAAACATTCGATTTGTAACAAACTTGAACGCTTTAGTTATTAATTCGTACTTTAAACAGAGCGTGGAGAGTGTTTTGTATTATGTACTAGATTCTGCCCGCGGCTTCGCTCGCTTCAATAAATTTTTATCCCTCGGCAACAGTTATTTTTTTTCTGGATGAAAGGTATATCCTTTTCTGTAACCCTGACAACGTGTATGCGAAATTTTATAATGATCGGTTAAGTCGTTTACACGTTAAAGAGTGACAAACAAACAAATAAATAAACTCACTTTCGCATTTATAATATTAGTTAGGATTTGTGTTTATGACCTACGAATATATCAACAGTTGCCGTAAACTGTGTGTTACTTCATGTTATGGACATATTAATCGTGCGCATGGCACCGTTATGACAGACTAAAAAAAGCGAGTAATGCCAACTCGAAGGTTTTTATTAATAAATAATTCATGTGAGATGTCCTTGATGGAAAGATATGTCCGGTAGCGGTAGTATTTTACATACATAGATTCACGCCTGTTTCCCAGAGGAGTAGGCAGAGACTACGGATTTCCATTTGCTTCGATCCTGACACACTTCTCTGGCTTTATTTACTTTCATCATATTTCTCAGACACGCAGAACGTCTCCAAATTTAACCAATAGAAATATTTTTACTAGTTAAAATAGTATTTTAGCTAGTAAATATATTTCTATCGTGCAAATGCAAAATGTTCATGATTACTAAGCGTAATATAATCGTAGCCACTGTCGTAAACTAGTTTTTGCCTGCGGTTTCGCTCGCGTAAGTTTAGGTTAGTAGCAGTATTTTTATTAGTTCTGTACCCCTGACAAAGTTTACGCGAAATTTCATGATGATCGATAGAGTACTTAAGGCGAAAAGGCGTAACAGACAAACTCACATACGCATTTATAATATTAGTAAAGATTTCAGTATTAATACATGCAAGCATACATTTCATAATATAGAAGTTAGTGTCGTAAAACATCAATGTGTGCCATACACGTTATTTGTAATACTGAATTATGTCCTACGTGTATGCTACACGAAGTAGTACGAATAGCGAGTTATTATACAACTAAGCCAAGGAGGAGTTATTTATGTAATAGTTTGTACATATGTTTGACCATAGGTCGTAAACTACTAAACTAATTACAACGAATGGAATATTAATATTTTGTCCTTAGCTCCCTTAATTTGATATCGTTAAGTATACTCAACACAAATTTCATAAAAATTCAGCTATTTATTTTATTAATAAATTTACTACTTTGATTAAGGAAACTATTACAAGTATTATTAAATTTAGTAGAAAATATTTGGACTGTCTGGCAACACCAAATTTAATAGTATCAAACCAAAATGGCGACGAGACGGTGCACATTGCGGACAGTGAAGGTAAAATCTTATTTATTTAGGGCTAATTTGTTTAATTTAATTGTATTAAAAACAAATCATAATTACATTTTCTAATGCCCAGGCTATATTTCTAGACGTTTTTCATGTCTGTACTCAATGCTACAAGGATGTAAAAGGTCTGTAATCATAAGTGTTAAGTATGGTTAACAATGTTGTATGGCACGTGATTTACTTCGATATACGTGTGTTATATATACTCAACAATTCTGCATGTTGAGTTATTTGGTGGCAGTTATATTTGTTATTTATGCTTAACAACATGGTGTACTGAGATTTTTAATATGAAGTGCTTTTTTTTTGGAATTGGGCTTTTTTGTTGATGAAAATGATTTAATGTTAATACTATTTGCCGCTAACACTAACCAAATGTGTAATAAAGTGTTCTGTTGTTTGCTATGCATGTTTGTCTGCAAAATACCGTTTCAATTTTAGAATTCAAGGCAAGCCGTATTCTGGCTCTTGTATCTCGTAACAACGCTCAGTCAGATGTTAGTGACAATTGAAGCTCTGATGAAGAAGAAGTGCGGTGACTTGAACGATATGTTTTGGAGTCGTCCGAAGCACCATCACTAGATTCGTCGATAGAACGACTGGAAATTAATTTATCCGAAGATGATACAGCCCCTGCGTCGTATACCGAATCCCGCCTATCTTCTATAAGCCCACTGCCGATATTGTCCCCAATGTTCAATATACCCTCCGTAACTACATCGTTCATACTCAATCAAGTAAGTAGCACTCTTCAATCATCTCCTCAAAATATTGCTGCATCGCCGCAGCTTATACGTACACAACGTAAACGTCGTAAGAAAAACGTTCGTGCTGGTATTATTACACCACGTTTGGTGACAAACAAGAAATATACGAAAATACCCGATCTCAAGTTTGAGTGGAAAAATAGACGTTTCCGACATTGTGCTGAGCTTGAACCAGATAAATTTGAGAATCCGATACCCGATAATAAAACAACATTTGACTAATATAGCTATTTTTTTCTGAAGATGTCTTTGAAAGCATACTTGAGTATACCAATATGTATTCCATACAAACAATAGGTCGATCTATAAACGTAACAATGAACGAGTTACGAAAATTCATGGCAATCAAAGTAATGATGGGTATAGCCCCTATGATATCATACTTAGATTATTGAGCTGCAGATACTCGTTTTCCTCTGGTCGCAGATTTGATGCCGTTGAAGCGCTACCAAGCTATTCGCAGAGACCTGCACTTTGTTGACAACACGGAGGTGGACTCGGATAAATATTTAGCGCATATGCTAATAGCACTTTATCGTACAGAAATAAAAAGTCGCCGCTGATATTTATCCATTTTTTCGCAAATAATTGAAATTTGCGTCAATAATGGATGGCTCACGTATAAACGAGACAAAATTAGGAAAGGGCAAAGTAAACACAAACCTCTCAAACAATTTCGGCTAGATATTTATAGCTTGGTAGCGCTTCAAGGTCATCAAATCTGCGACCAGAGGAAAACATGTATCCGCAGCCCAATAATATAAGTATGATGGCATAGGGGCTATACCTATCATTACTTTGATTGCCATGAATTTTCGTAACTCGTTCATTTTTACGTTTATAGATCGACCTATTGTTTGTATGGCATACATATTGGTATACACGAGTATGCTTTCAAAGATATCTTCAGAAAAAAAATCGCTATATTAGTCAGATGTTGTTTTATTATCGGGTATCGGATTCTCAAATTTATCTGGTTCAAGCTCAGCACGATGTCGGAAATGTCTATTTTTCCACTCAAACTTGAGATCGGGTATTTTCGTATATTTCTTGTTTGTCACCAAACGTGGTGTAATAATACCAGCATGAACGTTTTGCTTACGATGTTTACGTTGTGTACGTATAAGCTGCGGCGATGCAGCAATATTTTGAGGAGATGATTGAAGAGTGCCACTTACTTGATTGAGTATGAACGATGTAGTTACGGAGGGTATATTGAACATTAGGGACAATATCGGCAGTGGGCTTATAGAAGATAGCCGGGATTCGGTATACGACGCAGGGGCTGTATCATCTTCGGATAAATTAATTTCCAGTCGTTCTATCGACGACTCTAGTGATGGTGCTTCGGATGACTCCGAAACATATCGTTCATATCGCCGCACTTCTTCTTCATCAGAGCTTGAATTGTCACTAACATCTGATTGAGCGTTGTTACGAGGTACAAGAGCCAGAATACGGCTTGCCTTGAATTCTAAAATTAAAACGGCTTTTTGCAGACAAACAGGCATAGCAAACAACAGAACACTTTATTACACATTTGGTTAGTGTTAGCGGCAAATAGTATTAACATTAAATCATTTTCATCAACAAAAAACACCAATTCCAAAAAAAAAACACTTCATATTAAAAATCTCAGTACACCAGTACAAACGATAAAATATTTTTATCGTTTGAATTTGGAGACGTTCTGGACAAAGGCCAGGGTAAGAGCACCTTATACAGGCGAGCGTGTCTGAGAAATATGATGAAAGTGAATAAAGCCAGAGAAGTGTGTCAGGATCGAAGTAAATGAAAATCCGTAGTATCTGCCTACTCCTCTGGGAAACAGGCGTGAATCCATGTATGTAAAATACTACCACTACCGGACATATCCTTCCATCAAGGACAACTCACATGACTTATTTATTAATAAAAACCTTCGAGTTGGAATTATTCGCTTTTTTTTAGTCTGTCATAACTGTACCATGCGCACGATTAATATGTCCATAACATGAAGTAACACACAGTTTACGGCAACTGTTGATATATTCGTAGGTATTTATTTATTTGTTTGTTTGCCACTCTTTAACGTGTAAACGACTTGACCGATCATCATAAAATTTCGTATACACGTTGTCAGGGTTACAGAAAAGAATATACCTTTCATCCAGAAAAAAAGAACTGTTGCCGAGGGATAGAAATTTATTGAAGTGAGCGAAGCCGCGGGCAAAATCTAGTACATAATACAAAACACTCTCCACGCTCTGTTTAAAGTACGAATTAATAACTAAGGCATTAAGTTTGTTAATTATTAATTATTCTTAATGTTGATTTTAATTGTACTTTGGTTTTGTTTATGTCTATCACAATACGTTTTTAATTTTATATAATTGTTCCATTACCATTTTATTTTATCTACATACTCATTTTATGTAGGTACTCGGTTCAAAACCGCTTTATGTAAAAATTGCTTTTGGATGAATCGGCCTTATCCAACAATTTCCCGCAGGATAGGCTTACCCTAGTGCGAGGAATTTGATTGATTCAGAAAAATTGTTAACTATCTAAACATTGATGTGTATTTATGTATTATATGTATTTTTTATGGCAATAAATATATTATTATTATTATTATTTGTTTCTCTTTCACGGATATTTACCTAATACGTTAGGAAACCCGGCCCTTTGGGAGGCTTACACGGGGACATGGGTCAGGCGTAGGACTATTGCTATTTATGGATTCTAATATATGGGCTATGGGTTAGGGCATTTGATGGACAGGTATATTGGTAACTATGGATGATAAAACGACGTTTGCCCTGAAAAGCATCAATCGAATGGGCAGACCGTGACTCGCTAACTCACTGGATGGGCCCCCTGAATAGCCACGATAGGCATACAAGCCAGCAGTAGAGGGCAACACCGATGTGAGCGGCTAGGGGTGTCGAGCGGTGCAGCACGGGTCTCGTGACAACGGAGACCCGGAGCGGGTTTCCCCATCGTTATGTCCTTAAAAATGACACTTCCACCCCCAAGCATATAGCTCTAGCGGCCTCCCTCTGACCGGCCGACCAAGGCAAGCCAGAGTTGAGATTCCTACGGGCGCTCTTGAAGTTCCACCCTAGCCAACCAGTAACGACAAGGCGGGGTCGAGGCCCTTACCGACTCTCTGAGGCATTCAGGACCGCAGTATCGCCACTCACATGTAGCTCGCCACAAGCTATTCTGCGGTCTGTGCGCTTTCATTTAACCTGGTGATATGCAAAAACTATGTATGTTTGTATGGAAAACAGGCAGGCATTGAAGATGATATTTATATGCAGTTAAGTAAAAAAGAACACGAAAAATATATCGATTTTCTGAGGAAAATAATATAAATTACTAAAATATATTCGACAAAATGTCAATTGTCAGTTTTCTTTATCAAATAGAATTTGGTTGTCTATTTACATAGCTTTTATTACTTTTGTTTATTAGAAACATTTAAATTTCCTTTGTAGAAATTAATGTCTTATCCATTTATAATAAAGGTTAAAATGTCATGCACTTATAAGTGACCTATGACGTATGAATACTTATCAATTAGGTTTACGTCATTATTATGCATCTCTTTCAGTGATATCTTTTTAGTATGAACCTTGTTGTAATTTTCGATGATTAGGAAACTAAATCTAAACTGGTACACTACTTTCTTGGCCGACTGTACATGCGACTTGCTCTGATCAAGTATGAGTTTTGCCTGTAATGAGAGTCAACTGCAGGAACATGTAGCGATTTAACCTAAATATATGTATAATAGGTATATAATTATATACCTAAACCTTCCTCATTAATAAATAATAATAAATTTATTTGCTTAAAACATGGTGTAAAAAGATGTTAGGGTACAATTATATTGGTCATACATGTTTTCCTTTTGTGAGGAAGTAATTTCCATCAAGAAGGCGGCGGAGCGGGAGAGGGAGCGTTTAAACCCTCTCCCCAACCGCAGAGCCGGGCGCCGGAGGGCGCGGGACGACCTCCAGCCACCCTGAGGTTTGACCTGGGGGTGGCGGGCTTTGTGGGCCTGCCCGCCATGCGTTCAGCACTAGGTCCGAGAGGCGGCGTGCTTGTTCCCACGCGCGCCTCTGTTTCGAGTCCGTCTCCCCTCTAGGGGGGACAGTAGGGAGTGTTAGAAGTGCCTCTGGGTAGGTCTTTCGTGTAGTGGCCTGCCGTTTCATACGGCGGGCTGAAACCTCGGCGGGGTCGCGACCGCATGCGAAAGTGATTCGCACGGCCCCGTCGATAGTGGTTTTGTCGAGGAACACCGTGGTAGGTTTAGTCGGTATTCCGGGAGGTACTTTAACATCTTTACCATCTTTCTTTTACCCCGGCGAGTCCGACATAACCCCTCCGCCCGCCCCCGCGGAGGGGTATGCGTCATGCATTCCCCCACGTAAAAAAAAAAAAAGTAACAAATCATTTATATTATAATAATTATTAACATTTACCTAGCCATTTATAAAATTTTATTTTAAACATTCTAGAATTTATAGATTTGAAGTTATTGGGTACCTTTTTAATATGCGAACATACATTGCTAAGCAGCTTTTATTATATTTTGTAAGCCTCGGGATATCACTACGTACGAGTCTATGTGGATCTCGTATATTTGTCGGGTTTACATCATAATTGCAGTCTTAAATAAGTGTTTGTTTTTCCATACAAACATACATATCTCGTAAATATAGAGACATGGTAGCAGTAACAAACCAAGATCTTTAAATATCTGTTGACAGGATTGGTCAGGTTTAATACCATGCATTAATGCATTTCTTTTGTGCGATAAATACTCGACTTTGATCTACGCTATTACCCCACATTACAAGTCCATAGCGCAATATTGATTCTACATATGCGTTGATTGCACACAGCTGTTACTTATTAAAGTAACAGCTGTTTTATACTAGTTATATGTCTGATTTGTTTGACTGCATATACAAATTTATTAATTCTATTTAATACATTTTCTACATGCGATTTCCAATTTAAATTTTCGTCAAGTATAACTCCGAGGCATTGCCTAGTCTTAGCTAAGATACACATGCCATCTCTTTGTTTATCCCTACATAATCACTCTGTCTATTGGTTATAATCGCATGCAAATCCGTTTAAGTTTATCATGTACAGATGCGACGAGCGACTTTGTTTTATAAGATGTAGTGAAGCCGTTGAATACATATACAAATGTATATTTATATCAAGATCTTTTCAATGTACATACAAAAATAAAAGAATAATTTTATGAGCTTTTCATATCAAAAAAGTTACAGAAACAATTTCCAGTTTGGAATAATGCCAGCGGAATAGCAATATGTAGGTTCACGAACTATTTACTGCTTTAACTAAATCAAAAAGGTCCACGCATTTTTATAAGCATTATGCTGTGATTATTACTTGTTGTAATTACTAAAATTAATGAATCAATTACTTCATAAAAAGGTTACTTAATAGAGTAAACTTTTTATGACGTCATTTATTTATTTACGTTTACAACAAGTAACAATCACAGCATGATGCATTCAGGTAATGCTTATAAAAATGCAATAGAATGTTGTACAGATTAAAACCTTAACATAATCACATAACATGATATATGTTTAAAAGTTATTAGTAACTACATGAAATAAATATGTAATATTAATAATAATAATGTCCTCCAAATCGAATTTCGGTCACGGCTGCCAATCTTAACCGAGACTGCCCATCTGCGCAGAAGATATTATAGTGCACAAGCATGTGCGCAAACAAAAGTGCACTCTCTTTTCGCTAACCCTCATGATCCGATCGCACGCGACGGATAATCCGACACGACGGGAGGGAGATCAGGACCAGGACCAACGGCTTTACATGCTTTCCGAGGTACGGGGGTGTCTATCACCGCCAACTCCCTAACTCCGGACTCGTATTGAGACTTCTTAAGAGAAAAACCCAATAACTTTTTATTGGCCCGTCCCGGGATTCGAATCCTACGCCATTGAGGCAGTTAATATTAACTTCTAGTGAAAATATATATTCACATTCATACACAACAAGCGGACCCAGACAAAAAACTGCACGGATGGCGTAGTGGTTTAAGTGATCGCCTCGCCACTGCTAGTGTTCAGAGTGTTGTTCGAATTCCACACGGGATAAAATTTTGTGTGATCCACAAATGGTTGTTCCGAGTCTGGGTGTTCTTTGTGTCCGTAGTTTGAACGTTTATAAAGATCCCCGCGTCACAGGAATTATTCCTAGTACGGGAGTAGTCTTTTTAATATAAATAATAGATTTCATCAAAATTGGTCGAGACATTTAGGAAGAGTTCAGTCACACACACACGTACAGAAGAATTATATATATAAAAACATAAGATTTTAAGACTACTTAATGTACTAATGCTAAACCAGCGCCAGCCTTAGTGGTCTGGAATTGGATACCTTCTGCAACGACCGCTGGACACATAATTGTCCTTATTGTATATATTTTGAATTAATTTATTTAATCTTAAGTTATCTCGGTCTGCAATATGGTCTCGCGTTGTTTATATTCTGTATACACGTAAGTGGATGCTCATATTATACCATAAACTACTATTAGAGGCTTCCTTTGAAATATTACTTATTTCTTGAGTCATTTATGAGTGGTGAATGGTAAAAATTAAAATACTTGTAAATATACAATACTGTAAACTTGGCGTTTGAAAAAGAGTGGCTGTGAGTATCGTGCCCGTTTTTCGCATTAGTTCTACGCCCTTGCTTTGTTGAACATGGCATCATGGTATGGTAAATGTAAATGTAAATTCACATTATTAAGTGTAACTTTGACTTTCATAAGTGTTACTTTGTGACTTACATAAACATATTTTGAATTTGATTTTGTTGAGAAACTATTGTTCCTATTTAAATAATAGTTAATTAATATAAATAATTGTTACTTAACGATTATTTAGTCAGCAACATAAGTCGATTCATACATGGGAGATTTCTTTTACCTCCCTTTTCTTTTAAAACTATAACATATGTTGTTGATTGGATTATAGCGGTAATAGTTAAAAGATAATTGATTTAATCATAGATCAAAAATTTTAAACAATCATTATTATAACTAAAATTTTTCACAAATTTTTAAAATAGCAATGATGTTACTGACCGTACAATCATAATTTATGCAATAGTGTAGGGACGTCTAACAGGCTTATATATGTTCTATGACTTACCAATAGTAGTGATAACAATGATGGAATAGAACAGCGCTCCTGTGAACGTCCACTGAATGGAATCGGTGCTCTCATTGCCATCCCACCCACGGACCTTCATCTCCAACAGAATCGCGTTCTCGAAGTCCTGTTCAATAAATAAATATTAGAACAAAAGAACAAAAATTAATCCTAGGACCTTACCACCTGCTCGTAAGGTATTTTTATTAGCCCAATGGATAAGGCAATGGATTTGCAATCGGAAGGTCGCGGGTTCGAATCCCACCCATTGCACTAGTGACATGAACCCACACCTAACACAAACATTCTCGCTTACGCTACGCTTACGCTGGAGGGGTTAAAAGGAATACTAGTAAATTAAAACCCAAATTGCTAGTAATCATAAAAAAACCTATATTCTCTATACCGCTGTCTCCTTCTTGCGTCAATAAAAATGCTGCATACAAGACAAAGCTATACACTCTGTACCGCTGTCTCGGTTTTGCCTCAGTTATAATGCTTTTAGAAATGGCGATAAGGTCCTCATTTAGATCATTACCTGATCAGTATGTCAATTAATGCCTACGCTAGGAATTGACCCTATGTCGCAGAGCATTTTACTAACTTTACACAAAAACGACACCTAAAGTCGGAATAAGTCAAATAAAAAAGTCTCGATTGCAGTGGTGGTAAATACGATTATTGTACATGTCGTCACGAGTTTGAATTCCTAACTCAAGCAGTGTTTTATTAGGATAGTCTGTTAAAAATTTAATAGTGGATCGGAATCTGTTACTGTACCCAATAGACTGCAATAGATTCGCCTTCTATCACATGAGGCCTGAAACCAGAGTTGAAGAAATGTGGATATAATATACCTCGAAGATAAATGACGTAAGACTACTTCACTACATATTATAAAATAAAGTCCTCCGCCGCACCTGCCTATCTGTCTGTTCGCAATAAATTCGAAAACTACTGAACGGCTTTTCATGCGGTTTTCAACAATAGACAAAGTGATTCATGAGAAAGATTCAGGTGTATAATTTGTTAAAGTTACCTGTGCGTAGCCGGGGTGGGTCAATAGTATGATATAATTTGTAAAAAATATCTTACTACAAACTAATGTACCTAAGTTATACATAATAAGATGTAAAGCCTAAGGGATGGCGGTTTTTTTTTATGGTATAGGCGGCAAACGAGCTTGTAAGCGATTACCACCGCCCATGGACACTCGCAGTACAGGCCTCGATTCTATTTCAGGTACCAGTCTCCTCACAATATCTAATTGAAATAATGTTGTAACCTACCAAATGTAAATAATGTTTATATTGTGGTAAGAAAATAAAATTATTATTATTAATTATTACTACTAGTAGCGATAGCCTAATGGGAGACCGTTGAAATGCCACGCAGAGGTCTCCAGTTCGATTCCAAGGCGCTCATCTCTGACTTTTCAAAGTCATGTGCGTATTAAATTGTTTATTATCGCTCGTTTTGATAGTGGTAATGGTAAACATCGTGAGGAAACCTGCATATCTAAGAGTTCTTCATAAAGTTGTAGAATATATGTGAAGCCTGCCAGCCCGCAGTAGGCCAGCGTAGTGGATTATAGCCTAACCCTTCTCATACTGAGAAGAGGTTCGTACCCAGCAGTGGGACAGTTTAATACACGGCTATCAGCCGTCTGCTTATATTTTTATATTTAGATAATATAAAAATACCGGCAGCACTTTTTTTACAGATTCCCAATAAGTAAAAAGCTCAACATCGAAAAAATTGTGACGGCAGTATAGACGATATAACAGATTTATATTATTGTTAGCTTTACGTATAAACGTTTTCTATAAATAGCCATCTATCTATAGCGCGTGTAGTTCGTTTCAGCTTCGTGAACTCGATCAGGTGTATTTCGATGGTGTTTATTAGTTTTATTGCCAACCTTGGACATGTCGGCTACCTCTGAATGGCTATACACATAACAACACTTAATCTATTTTTTTTTATTTTACGTGGGGAATGCATGACGCATACCCCTCCGCGGGGGCGGGCGGAGGGGTTATGTCGGACTCGTCGGGCTAACAGAAAGATGTTAAGAAGATAATGTACCTCCCGGAATACCGACTAAACCTACCACGGTGTTCCTCGACAAAACCAGTATCGACGGGGCCGCGCGAATCACTTGCACATGCGGTCGCGACCCCGCCGAGGTTTCGGCCCGCCGTATGAAACGGCAGGCCACTACATGAAAACAACACTTAATCTGTCATAACTTCTCAACGTGATGTATATGCATGCAGCACTTATGTGCGTTACAGATATCTGAACATTATGCTTATCTTCTTTAAAAAATTATAGATTGTCCAGTCCAGCAGTTCCAGTCTTCGTGCAGCTATTGAATTTATTTTTATACAAGTAATAATACTTTGAAATTCAACTTTATACGGCTTTTATTGCGTTGTTTCGCTTTTTCTTTCCTGACGTTTCGGTTGCTTTTTAGCAGCCGTGTTCACGGGGACACACTATGCTCGCCTCGGAAATTGAATACAAAACTTCAACCAGGAAGCTAGTTCGCTCTCATAATATTTTTATATTCGGGATTGCAGCGGTTGTAGAAACGTTTATCCCTGTCGACTATAATCATCCAACAGTACCCTATCTTACCAGATAATTTGTAAAAAGATAAAGAGTATTTCATTCCTACGGCCCTGTAGGGCAGCTGTCATTCGGTGGGCTTTAGGAGCTGACCCGTAAACGAACATGTGCTCGTAGAAAATTGAGAAATGGTTTAGCAATTAGTTGAAAATGAGACCATGAGATGTTAAATGAACACAATATAATTACAATTAAATTTAAATGAAAAGCTATTATTACAAACTGAATTTAATTACAATAGTCACAATTTCGGAGCGTGGCTTTCCAGCGATACTATGATTCCAGACTAGATATTCCTGATGAAAGTACCTACCGAAATTATTACAAATGATTTACTTGTACTAAAGCGTAGCATTTAATTTTAAAACAACGCTATAGGTATTAAAACATAAGACTTTGCCAATATACTGAAACAAATAATGTTTACAAATAACACATAAAACTCACACAGACTGTCTGTGTTGATCATGAAGGCTTTTGATTCGTGTGGGAATCGAACCCACAACTCATGGTATAGAGTCATTGGCGAGGCAACTAAAACAAATGCATCGTGCATTATATTTTGTTCAGTGGGGGAAAAACAGACGACATTTTGTGTTGAAATTGAAAGTTATATAGCGTTTTATATGTTATCTGTTGAGTTTAATGATAAATATTTTGGCAGCGATGTAAAATTATTACCTTGCTTCTCATTAATCCGGTATCTGGGCTGACTCGAGCCAGATCATTCTTTTTATTCAAAGCTTTGCAAAAATTTCGATTAAAAGTTTCATCGGTGTCTAATTTTTCTTATTGATATAATGGTTGGTTATATTTGTTTTAATACCACTAGTGGGGCATAGCAGCCCCCGGTTTTTGTATTGAGAATGACATGTTGAGAACTCAAACTCTACTTAAGTATTACTTAAACATTTTTTATACCACTAGTGGAGCATAGCAGCCCCCGGTTTTTGTATTGAGAATGACATGTTGAGAACTCAAACTCTACTTAAGTATTACTTAAACATTTTTTGTTACTATATCTAGTTTCCTTAAACTGTATTAAAATTTGAGTAGGCATATGAACATCATATACTTAAGTATAAGCTCAGTTGATAGCGGTCTGATGAAATTCAATTCTGTAAAAAATATTTGAGAATACTTAGTTGACATTCGCTACTTTTCCCAATTCAGAAACCGGGGCATATGTCGTTATGATAAGCGGATGTCTTAGCTAATGGTAGTGTGCAGCATTAGTGGTATATTTCATGCGTTACCTACCCTGTTAACAGTAAACATATTTACAGTTTCTACAATGTCTGTATGTCAGTTTTTAAAGTAGATTAAAATCATTTTTTAACCAATCCTCGTAGACTATATTTCGCCAGTCAATCGTGTTGTGTAATCCGTATAATATTAATAATGTACTGAGGCAATATACATGGCAGGCGTCAATTTTATTTCTATAGTTTTAATTATACCAGCCCGTCAAACACCCGTCCTTATAGCCCAGGCTTTTTAGTTATATTACTATTGCTACATCTAGAGTGGGATGAGGCATCAATAGGTGCCCCATCCCACTCTAGATTAAAATTCTCGAAGGGTCTCTGCACGTTGGACACATGTCCCTTTCTAAGCGTACCAAATTTTTGTGCTAGGGACATACCCGTATACGTATTAATAATAATTATTGAAAAGATAAACAAATTAAATATCTCGATTTAGCTCGCGACGTTGTTGACATGTGGGATGTGGATACAGCAATCATTGCGCCGATTGTCATAACTGTTAATGGTCGAATAGCCAAGAGCCTCGATCACCATTTAAAGATGCTCGCGTTGGGTGCTTAGGCAGTGCTCTTAGACATTATGGGGAGATTCCTGTCTCTGGAGTCGTAATCGCCGGCAGCTTTGACCCTGTTTCCAACGCCGGTGAGGTACCATGTATTTATTTAAATTATTGAAAATTTTAATATATATAATATTAGCCTTGTATTAAAATGTCCCACTGCTGGATACGGTTCTCAGTGTGAGAAGGCTTAGGCCACAGTCCACCACGCTGACCCATTGCGGGTTAGCAGACTTCACATATCTTTAAGAAGTTTATGGAAAACTCACAGACATGCAGGGTTCCTCACGATATTTTCCTTTACCGTTAAAACGAGCAATAATTTACTATTTAATAGGCACATAACTTGGAAAAGTCAGAAATGCGCGTTTTCGGATCGAACACAACTCGGCGTCGCAGTCCAACGGTCTCCCACTAGGCTATCGCCGATATTTAAATTAAGAGCATAATATTTATTGGTATGGTACCTGTAACATGTCGACCACCTCGCAGGTCCAGTTCGTCTGGTTTAGCAGCGGCACCGCCCTAGTCATGCTCCAAATACTCTGTGTCGTGTTGTTGCGGATCTGTGATATGTTCTTCTTCACCTGTGTTTATACCAAATATCTGTTGAACATGTTTATTTACTGTAACTGAATGGCATTGGTTTAAGTTGTCAGCTTGCAGAACAACCGAGGGTTTTAGGATTGATTCTCACAAGGGACAAAAATAATTTGATCCAAAATTTAGTTACCCATATCTGGAACAGACAACTAGGCAAACTATTTTGGATCACACAATTTCATTTTCTTGTGTTGTTTTATTGTTTGTTAAATCCGCCGGGAAGATTTAATTTAAAATTTAATTTAAAAATTAAAGCATCTTAAAAAATCAATTTTCTTATAAATAATGGCTATTCATAAGACAACAAACAAGCGTTAAGAACACTTAATGAGTATTAACAAGTATATATTAAAAAAACGGAAATCAAAATATGGCCAAGTATTTATTTAGTTTACTAGAAACGAAAGGGCCCGTTAATGGAAAATCTGTTGGTTAAAAGATACTTTGACTCTGAAAGTGAATAACCTCGTATAAAATAAAGTGGAAATGAAAATATTATGGAACAGATGCCAAAAAAATCACTGAGTCGACAGGCGCGCACATTAGTTATTTTGTCGGACAAATGAGACTAAGACTAAACATAAATATCTAAAATATCACGTATAGACCAAACAAGAAATGCTAATAATAGTTATGAGTAAACTAGCCTAACAAACTGAGTTTTGTGCTCTTACTGAAAGTTTCTGGACCGAAAACCCCATATATAGTTTTCTATGTAGTTTAGCGATATACGAATATGTATACAATACAAGGATTTACAATAGGCAGTAAGTTTCCAAAATTTTGAAAAGTTCTATCGTACTCAATAATGGATATTTCTTGTCTTTTATTGCAGAAACAGTTAAAGTATTGATATTTTAATTACAATAAATTATATAATATTGTCTTCTATTTACGCGAATATTATTCATTGAAATTAAACTGCTATATACGGATTTTAATTTCAAACAATAAATTATATTAAAAATAATAAGTAAATTTTCATTAATAAAATACTGTTACAAGTGTTTTTGATAATTAGCTACTTATGTCGCTGACTGTAAAGGATAAGCGTTATGTAAAAGTCAATAGATAAACTAAATAGCACATCTAAACAGCTCCTCCTCTCTCCTAATAGTGCTGTGCCCGACAGGGTCCATAATTTGTTACTTATTTTTAAGCCTACCATCTGTAAATGTACATTATGGAATGTAATAAATTGAATTTGAAAAAGAATTTGATTTTGAATTAAAATAAAGCTATAAGCTAGGGTACACTAATACATCTCGCAATGCCTCTGAAAGTTCTTAAGTTTTATATAAAATATTGCAGTATTGATACATTGATACTGCCGCAAAAGCTTAGTGAAGAAACAGATCAGATTTTACCATAAAAGTATAAAACTCTCGTTAAAATGTTTTTCATAATGCACTTTCAAAACACTGATTTCTGCAGGCGCTGTAGTGATCTTTGACACACACAACATAATGTTGCATTGTATTCTAAATAATCAAGTTTTGGTTGCGACTTTACAAAAGGTAGAGCGAAGATCCTTTCGTAACGTACCCATTTTAACGGTATAACATGTAAATAAGCACTCCAACCCCCTTGTTCACTCTTGAGAGAGTTGATAGAGTTTGATGATGCTGTATTTTATAAAACATTGGCTTAAACAGCCCCTGCGATGCGCCTCCAGTTGTAGCGGTCTTCAGCGTCTCTGAAACTTTGGACCATGGAGGTTTGTGTCGCAACTTTAATAAGGTCTGTCCAACGCATAGGTGATCGACCGTGTGACCGTTTTCCCTCCACCTGTCCTTGGATAACGAGTCGTTCCATGGAATGTTCGTTTCGAACAACGTGTCCAAAATATTTGAGGATTCGTATTTGCACAGTCGATGATAATCTCTGCTTGATTTTTAGGTCCACCGGGATCGAGACGTTGGTCCTAAACGCTGTTCAAGGGATGCGAAGCAGTCGCGGCCAGCACCACATCTCGAGTGCATTGATTTTGCGCCGGTCTTTGAGGTGAACCGTCCACGTTTCTGCGCCATAAAGAAATATCAACTCATTCGGCGGATTTTCGTGGTTTTGGTGATATTACGGCAGATCTTGTGATAACACATGTCCTTGGGATCTCGTCTTCACATCCTCCAGTGTTTGTTATAGTGGAACCGAGGTACACATAGGAATGGACAACCTCACAGTTGCCAATCATGGAGATGTCAGGATCACAGTTCAGCTCGGTCCACTATTATAATCTTGGTTTTGTCGCTGTTGACAGTAAATCCGAAGGAGAGGCTTGTTGTCTCTAGACATGTCAACAGGTGTTCCATGTCTTCTTTTGTTTGTATAAGAAGAGTAGTGTCGTCGGCATACTTCAAGTTCTATATCTTTCGACCTTCGACTGAAATGCCTTTGTCCGATTGTTCCAGAATGATTCTCATAATACATTACATATAGATATTGAACAGGAGTAGACAGAGTATGCACCCTTGTCGAACACCAGCGTGTATATGAAAGCTTTTTGAGTCAACGTCGTCTATACGAACAGTCGCAGTTCCGTCCTCATACAGTCGGCGTATAAGATGAACCAGGTGGATAGGTACTCCCGTTTGAATGAGTACGTCCCATAACTTATGCCATTTCACGGTATTGAAGGCCTCGAAAATCGACAAAGCAGATATAGAGTGGGATGTTAAACTCTCTAGACTATTCGATTATTTGTCGAAGAATTAAGATCTGCTCTCTTGTTCCTCGACCCATGACAAATCCCGCTTGCTCAATAGCTATTTCGGGATTCAAAAAAGCTTGCAATCTGGTATTGATGACATGAAGGAGTACTTTGCTGACGTGTGTAATTAAGGCTATAAGCCTGTAGTTGCCACATTTCTTCTTTGATTCCTTTTTGTGCAATGGTGCACGGAGTGTGCCCAGTCTCGAGGCAACTTCTCTGTCTCCTAGACGCGGTTGCATGCATAATATCAACTCCGCATTTACCTATTGCTTTAAAGATCTCTATTGAAATAGCGTCAACTCCTGCAGCCTTATTCCTTTTCAGGTGATCAATAGCGGTTCGAACTTCACTTTTCAGGATTGATGGTTCCATAGCATTCTGTGAGAGAGTTATACGATGGTGTTATGCTGCTATCGCTAAAAAGTTGCTCGCAATATTCTTGTACCAATGTACCTCTCAAGTATTAAATATCCTTACAAAAATATTAATGTTTACCTACTTCTTGCCTTAATAAACATAAGGAAAACACTACCCTTGACACTTCTCCATATTGACTGCAAAGATGACATCACATTGTTTTCCATGTGCAGTCCTTACAAAACATAAATATTTACGTGGTGAACAGATTGTTGATCTTATGACATTGAAGGCCAATAATTTAGTAAAGAATTAAAAATTATATTCTTGTGGTACGAAGGTATTCCAGAACTCCTAAGGACCCACTTGTCCGATTAGATCTGATCCGATTAATACGATAAGTGGTTGAGGCCAGGTTTCTTATACAACTGGAGTAGTTAGCAACCATACAGCTACTATACAGTTACCACAGCTTGCAACACCAGAAATACTATTCGTCCGTTGCCGACCCTTGGAAAAAAGGCATTAAAATGGCATGAATGGAAACGAATGGTAAAAGTAAGTATGAGCATGTGGAACTGTTAGGTACTGGGTGAAAAACAATAGTGTTATTACTCTTGCGCCGTTTAAGGTAAACTGGCTTATTCGGAAAAGTAATAGACGGGCACTGCTACTTGAACAGTGTTTCTTGTTTTATTGTAGCGAATCAAAATTATTACACTCCACCTGATTGTAAGCAATCGAGCAGAGCCCTGCACACCACATCCTCACGTGAAGTGGTCTCGAGGTTACTGCTTTGAAGGCCACCTTTGGAGGTGCTTTACACGCCTCGCTCGAAGAAAAAACAATTTACATAATAATATGTGTTCGGCAGAGAATGTCAAGTTTTAATAGTTCAGTAAAGTAATGAGCCAATGTTCTTGGTTCGCGCTCTAAGTGGTTCTATTGTGTAAGGGTGACCTAGTACTGTAGTGGTATTTCAACCTTCAGGATAGCAGTGACTACTTTGCAGAGTGCCGCACGGATGGCGTAATGGTTTAAATGGTTGTCTCGCTACTGCCATTGCGCTGAGTGTTGTGGGCTTGAGTCCCACATGGGACAAATGTTTCAATGTTTGTAAAGTCCCCTGCGACAAAGGAATTATTCATTGAGCACACGATGTCTTTTTGAATATAAAAAATACAAATAGAAAACCTTACCTTAATTACTAATATATATCTTAAGTATATAAACCAGCCATATCTTTTTATAAAGTTTTGCAGTCCTGTATTTTATTCCTTTTCATTTTGTTTTATTTATAACCAGTTCAGTTTGTTAATATTAGTAAAGTTGTAAATTATGATTGTTGCTTTTATTTATATAAATAATTAATTCCAACAAATATAAATAGCAAGTTTATAAAGACAAAAATAACAAAGATAACGATAATGAACTATATAATACATACATAGCCTGGACTAAAATGTGATGTAGTACGAGTCCTGATGAAGTCGGTATGTCTTCTTGCGTACGAGCTCAGTACTTGTACGCGCATGTTTATAAACACATCCATTAGCCCGTCAATGCACTACATGTAAATAAATCTACCCGCTAACTCAAATCTTCGTGGCATTAGGACCGGGTTTCATTATAGCGAGCTCAGTAAACAATCTGTCAGGAGTAAAAGCAATTAGCATAGACAAGGAAGGCGTTGTTCGAACTCTGATTTAAAAAGAAATACTACATAGCACAAGTGTATATTGAGGTTTTGCCAATGCAACTACCGTTTTCATAAAGAAAATCGGTAACGTTGTGTTTTTCACTACGGCTACTACACTACTAACTATTGAACAATTTTATTGGGAAATCCGTATTCTTTGATATTCAATAAGTATGTATTGTTGCTTGACTTTAGACCAAGTGGGGATTGTCTTATAAAAGCAACAACCATCTTAACACTATGGCGAGTGAATTAAAATATTATCGCGAAATAATAATGAAATCTGATATAACCAATGTATTTTGTATAAGTATAACAAAATTATATAAAACGAAAAATAGCAATATCACTACATATTATAAAATAAAGTCCCCCTGCGGCGTCTGTCTGTCTGTTCGCGATAAACTTAAAAACTAGTGAACGGATTTTCATGCGATTTTCACCAAAAGACAAGAGTGATTCATGAGGAAGGTTTAGGTGTATAATTTGTTAAGGTTACCCGTGCGTAGCCGGGACGCGTCGCTAATAGAAATTCTAAATACTCAATATCTCCCACAAGGGAGAATCTTCTCTAGCTAAAATGAATAACACCTACATTTTGTTAGCTATATATAAGTCCAACGTAGGGTTCGAGCTTATTTCCGACGTGTCCTGGCATACTTCCAAAAACCATGACGTAGGTACTATTGAATATTACAAAAGCTCAATAACATTTTGCTTTAACAGAGGATCGAACCGCAGACCCCGTGTTGCTGCCCGACGGAATTTAAATCATAAACGCAAGTTTACGCTAATTCGATTAACTGCACTCCACTAGCTCTGACCTGATTTCGTCACATGTATTTAGGACCCGCGTTATGAAATACACTGTGGCAAGCATAATCATTTCTATACTATTTTGTGCCGTGGCTTTGCTTGAAAACAGTGCTTTTTTGTATGAAAAGTACCCTATGTCATTTGATTTTGAAATCTCATGACAATCGGTCGAGTAGTTAAGGCGTGCAAGCGTAACAAAGAAACAAACTCACATTCGCATTTATAATATTACTAGATTTTGCCAGCGGCTTCGCTCACGTAAATTATAAGGATATGTCATACTTTTTTCTGTATGAAAGACACTGTATGTCCTGACTACCTGTATGCGAAATTGCATGATTATCAGTCGAGTATTTACGGCGTGAAAGCGTAACAAACAGACAAAGTCACATTGCATTTATAATATTAAGTTAGGATATATGTAATTAGCATAACAGACTCGTCCGAGACTCACGCGCTGTTACTAAAAATGTTCCTCAAAAGACTAATAAAAAACTATTCGTCCTATTCCAATTTTAATATCGAATAGAAAACCAAAGAGATAGTATACATTTAAAAGTAAATTAAATAAAGCAAAAACAATCCAAACAAAAAAAAATTCTTTAGTCTGTTTGTATGAAAACGGATGTCGCCAAAACTGCTTCACATCGTGTATGCTTAAATTAATTAATGTCAAATGTGTCACGCCACTAATCTCCGCTATCTTATTTATTTTATGTGCGCGCTATAAACCGAAGCTACAAAATAAACTGATTGCATCACGGTCATATTATCTATAGTTATATTTTAACAGTAAAAAATAAACAAATTCATATTCGCATTGATAATATTATAGTTAGGATGTAATGTAATTCATTAATACTACAAATATCATTGGATAATAGGCGATTAATAAGATTAGGGAAGATGAAAGGATTGGATGAAACATTGTTAAATCTTGTAGTGTTTATGGTCGTTATTAACCTTTAATTTTATTTTTGTTTGTCACTTTATCAGCCAATTTCTCGTTATACTGTACTGCTTGTGCAACTTGACAATTTCTAAAGCATCTGCGTTTAACTCAATTATTGATGAACAGTCCTATTCTGTTATATCTCATACTAACCACTTCAAACTGCCCACGCATCTAAGTAGTCTCAGAAACTCAATAGTGCAATTATTTTAAGTTTGTTTGTTTAGAAAAGCCGAGCCGTCGTAGGGTCTAAAAGCATGAGTTGTTATTCTCCTTTACTCCAAACTCCGTACTGTCATAGAAAATTTACTGACAAACATCCCAACAACGTTCATATTCATGCTACCTTTACGACTAGTAGAGGTAGCATGAATATGTTATGAATATATTATATTCTAAATTTTAAGTAACACTAGTCTAGACTACCGACTATTTTAATATACCGCATCTGTGTGATTTGCTTAAATCATGTATTTTCGATACGACATCGACAGTAACTTGAAAAGGAGTTAACCTGTCAATGCTTGAAAAGCCAGACATAATTGAAAACCGATTGTGTCTGGTCACCGGGTACCGTTGCAACTCAATAGAGGTAATATAATTTATCGATGGATACCTCTATGTATATAACAGTATTGCATATAATATAATACTAAACATATTAAACTATGTAAATGTACATTTCAGTCGTATGCACTTAGAAGTATATTAGTATTCGTGACCGTTCAGCTGGTGTTTTATTTTCTGCTTTACTATAGGGTATGTTCACAGTGTCCGTAGAAGTGAATCAAATTATTATTTATATGTTACTTAATCTCATAGAAATGGAAGTGCCTGCTGTTGTCAGTAGTCGATGAAAGCACAAATGAATTGGTTCGCTCGTGGAATTATCATCAGATAACCAACGTAAAAGGAGTAGCACTGATAAAAGGTTTTAACCCAACACTTCTTTCAGCCATGAAAACTTGTTTTATGTATGATTTGAACTCTATTCGGGCTTAAGCTAATTAAGTATTAGTGACATTACGCACCTTAGGTACACACAAACAAAGATATTTATGTTACAGTTAGATATGAATCTAACTGTAACTTAAATATTTTAATTACTAGTATTATCTACAGTTCCATATTTCATATTATAAAATGAGCAAATGTTACTACAGAGTTACATTCACATAGGCTTTAACTTATACAATATGATACCTGTCTGTAAAATGACCTAAACCGCCGATTTTGAT
Organism: Catocala fraxini; assembly: GCA_930367265.1. Classification (NCBI taxonomy): domain Eukaryota; kingdom Metazoa; phylum Arthropoda; class Insecta; order Lepidoptera; family Erebidae; genus Catocala; species Catocala fraxini. The sequence goes on from OV884037.1 coordinate 9,745,915, forward strand.
TTAATTTAGTCAAGATAACGCAGTGAAAGGCAATAGAGTATTATAAAAAATGCATTCCATGATACAGGTAACAGAAGAGTCAACAAAAATGTTGCAATAATTATAATAATATAATTTAATTTGGTGCAGGTAACGTTACTATCAGTGAGGTCCATTTCCACGGTGCAGTAGATCCATAGAATTCGCTTTTGTGTTAGTGCTCCTACGTAACACATCACGTACTATGTAGAAGCACGCACATAAAAATTGGTTTATAAAGATTTGAAATATATATTATTATTAACGAGCGTATCTCGCCAACAAGCTGTGTAGCTCGGCGAGAAGATTTCTATGCGATACTGCCATAAACTTAAAGCTGAATAAATGAATTAAAAAACATACTATTTCTAACAAATTTCACACGTGTTACAACAAATACGTCGTCTCTATGTGCACGTAGCTTTACCACTCCTCTCTGACGTTTACAATAGAAAATACTTGGTATAATTTATAGCAGTATGTTCGCCCGTATATTTGTACAGCTAGTCGTGTACGATGTTTATACGTTTAGTTGTGTGGCGCTAATAGTAGTAGCCACTCGTTAATCAAAGCTCTGGGATTGAGCAGCGGCTCGCTGGCTCAAGCCACGCTTTGATTAAAAGATTTATAGACAGTAATATGTCGTGACGTGAAGAATTTACTCCATTGTTTGAAATTTACTTTGAAGTATCAAAATTTGAAAGAATCGCGCTAAATTCCTTGGCATAATATTGTTAGTAGATTCAAAGTCCTCTTGCGTAGTAAAATCTGTTTTCTAGTTGAACTTATGATATTTTATACTTCTCATACGAAACGAATCGTTTTGACGTTTGAAAGTTTTAATTTCAGCAATCTAAAATGATAACGATATTTTATGGATATGCAAGATACTATACAACATGAGGCAGTGCAGCATAGCAGTGTTATACTAACAGGCGCTAAATTTAATATAATGATTTTATCTAAGCGACCAACGTACGTAAATAAAATGGTATAGAAAAAAAATTGGGCATTAAATTAATTAAGAGAGAGATCACAGCTGCATCCCCACATTATTTTTAATTTTATTGAACAAATATAACTAGCATCAGAATATTATCAGCGTCGCGGGGGACTTTAAAAACCATAAACAACGAGCAGAAAGAACTTCTAGACTCGGTACAGTAATTTATACATCACACAAATGTTTGTACCATGTGAAGTTCGAACCCACAACGAACAACACTCGAGTTAATGGCAACGTGACCACATAAACCACTAGGCCATTCGTGCAATCTAGTAGGAAATTGGCGGTATAACACACCCCCGTATCACGAGGTCCGGCCGTTATGGTCCCATTCCGGTACGCCCCCGGCCATCACATACCCACAGTGAAAAATTTGTTATTCCGCTACGCCCCCAGCCGAGACGCTCTCATTGTAAAAGAACCGGAAAAGACACTGATAAGATAAGGCGTACCGGAATGGGACCCTAAGGGCTGGACTCCTATAACTCCTGACACTAATGTTACTAATTCTAAAGCACAAAACAAAACTATTTAAATTCAAAATCGCTTTTGTTTTCAACAATATTTACTCAAGTGTCTTCTCCGGTGGCGTAGCGGAATAACAAATTTTTCACTGTGGGTGCGTGCAAGCCGGGGGCGTACCGGAATGGGACCCTAACGGACGCACCAGTATAACGGATAGCACGTAAAGCCTGTTGGTCTTGCGCCTGATCTATACAGTCGTGTCGCATTGTCGTCCCATCAGATCATGAGAGCGGAGGATCAGAGATTGCACTTGTTTGCGCACACATATTTTGTGCACTATAATATTTTCTGTACAAAGAAAGCCAATCTCTATTAAAATTGGCAGCCGCCGTGACCGAAACTCGGTCTACAGGACTTTACGACTACTTATGCCCATGTGCCCACGGAATATAGTTAGCTTGATTATAGAGCCTAACAAGGAATACATACTTACTATTTAAAGGAAAATCATTAATAAATAACAATTAGTAGATAACAGTTGCGTTTTTCATAGAAAGAGTTGGTAAAGTTTTAATGCATTTTACCTCTCTTTCATGTTCCGCCTCCAATTTCTCGAAGGTGGCAGCGCCGAGGATGCAGTATGCGACCACCAGGCTAATCATGACGAAGTGGGAGAACATCACCGAGCACAGCTTCCATGTGTAGTACAGCACCTGCACACAAATAATATTTTAATATTTAAAAATGAAAGGAACAGCAAGGCAAGTAAGCTGCCTTCTTGCCCTTTGCATTACCAAACTCCAACGTATGTAAACTAAGAATGAACTTGAATCTAACCAACATAAAATCGGTGCCTATTATATACATATGTTATCTATATGTGGAAGTCTCGTTTACAAGGCGTACAATGATACGCGCTGTCATCGACCGCTCTGAAGTGATACAAATAATCATTACCCGTTGAAATACAGTTTCATCCATCGTAAATGTGTAGAAGTATCTGTTGACGGTACATCAGCGTAATACTCACGAATCTGAATGTGCTGTACAACCACAGTGATTTTATAGAGCTGATATCTGTATCTAGTCTTATGACAGCATTTAACATTTAAGAAATAGAATACATGAAATGCGATTAATAATAGGTAATTAATAACATCAGCCCTGTATTAAACTGCTGGGCCTCCTGCCCTACTGCTGGGCACAGGCCTCATCTCAGTGTTAGAAAGGTTAGGCCATAGTCCGCCACGCTGGCCCAGTGCGGGATGGTAGACTTCACATATCTTTAAGAACATTGTGGAGAACTCTCAGACATGCAGGTTTCCTCACGATGTTTACCTTGATATTAAACTACTTTAGGGAGATTCTATCACGGAGTTGTTTAAAAAAACACTATCACTACATATTATAAAATAAAGTCGCCAGCCATGTCTGTCTGTCTGTCTGTTCGCGATAAACTCAAAAATTCCTGAACGGATTTTCATGCGGTTTTCACTAATAGACAGAGTGATTCATGAGAAAGGTTTAGGTGTATAATTTGTTAAGGTTACCCGTGCGTAGCCGGGGCGGGTCGTTAGTGTTTATATAATTCTGATCTATTAAAGTACTAGTGCGTTCCTTTTGAACCTATAGCATAACAATCCAACTGTTTTCCCTATGGCTACAAAATATCAAAATTACGATAGTTTAGATATTGTATGTCCTTAAGGTGGGTTCATATAGCGCAGCCATAAATATATTAAATCACATTTCAAAGTTAGTTGCATAAAAATGTTTTTCAATAATTGATAATATTGACTTGGAATCTTGCCAATACTGTTGTATCTTTTCAGAGAGAAGTACTGGCATGGATTTTCCACCAGTAACAAATCTTAAAAATGACGATTGCATATCCAGATTGTTAAAAATAATCGTGACAATCGTACTATACAGACGTCCACTAATTGGAGTCTGACGTTAATCAGCAGTAGTAATAGTAGCGATCACTTTATCGAACATTTTAGTAAATTAAAATATTTATTTAAAGGTCTATGTGATTTTATTAATAAATAGTTGTTTCCCGCGGTTTTACTCGCCTTTACGATTACTGCTTCGGTCTCGAGGCTCATTGCGTGACGTTTATATAGCCTATGCTACTTTTGAAATATAGTACCTTTCTAATGGTGTAAGAATTATTAAAATCGATTCAGTAGTTTCAGAGTTTGTCAATTACAATCAAACAAAAAACAAATATTTCCTCTTTATAAAACTTAGTATAGAAAAACGGTTGCCAAGTTTACTTTTATTGTAATTACCTGCCTAAGTCTTAGTTAAACTGCACAAAGCATTTTAAACGATTGCTATGAAGACTTAGCCAGGCGTTAAATTATAGCATACTATATAACTAAGTACTTGTCAAAACTTTGCTGATGTTTGTAAATTCATAAGTCAATGTATGCCATTTTAACTAATACCAATGACATAAATGTATATGCGTTTTTTAAGAGATCAGATACAGCAGAAAATTCCTTCTAAATCTATGGTGTCGCTTGGTATACAAGAGATTGACAAGAATAAATATCCTCTGTTCAGAAGAGTGGATTTTGTGCTGTGTTTCTGTGCTAAACAAGATATCTCAGTGATATAGTATGATAGGGCTGGACAGCCAATTTGAGGTTTGTTCTTTGTAGTAGCAGCAGAACGAAATCATTTTAAATGGCAATACAGAAAATCACTGCTTTGTATTGTCTACCTTTGGCTTGGTTTGTACCTGCCTTTTGCAGTGAGTTGTAGTTTTAGACATCTTAACCAGATTCTATACAGTAATCTTTCAGGCACCTAACTTATGTCTCTCGCGCAGGCGCTTAAGTAACTCTTATTTTTAGTGTAAATGCCACACATATAACGCCCTGGTGTAACTATTAGTGACCATACGCCACTAAGCGTCTATCAACAGGTAGTAGTGACAGCTGGTTTTGAATTGTCCCACTACTGGGATTCAGCACTTTTTAATATGAGAAGGGTTTATAGCATTGCTCGCTGGCCAATACTTAGATCACACACATTTTTAAGAAATTTACGGAGAGCTAAACACGATGTTATACTTATACATGTCACTTTTAACTATACAGAATTAGAGGAGAGCAGAAGTACATTTGTGCCCTTCAGGCAATAATAGAGCAAATAATAAACATGATTTAAGTGGACGCAGTTTATGAGCCGAATAATACAGATGACTTTGTAACCCAGTCAAATCCATGTCTCCTGTAGGCTACCAACTACGGTTACGCTCACTTGCTATCCCCGGAGTGAAGCCGTAGCTAAAAGCAAGTAGTTACTGGAGATCATAAAAGCCTTAAGTTGCTATAATAAAAAGCAAAAGAAACAGACTTTCTTTTGTTTAGTTCAGCTTATTCTAATAACATTACGGGTTTCATAATACGACTCGAACATGCTATTAAACTTACTTTAGCACATTTGCTTGGCGGCGGCAGAGGGTACTCGCCGCGCTCAACTCGAACCTCCCTTCGAGACATGATCACGCGCTTCTATCGCACCGTATATCCAGCACCATCTACCATCACACTAACATGTCAATCACTGGACGCTACACAACGAAACATTATTCAGCACTACGACAATATCTAACACTCACTTTAAAGGTATATTTTAAACCGACTCGCCCATTTAATTCAACGTACAAATATTCCACGTGTGATTCCCGCGGGTGTTGTGAAGCGGAGCGCGCGCGCTGTCCGTGCCCGACTGTGGATAATTCGGGAGTTCGGCTCAAATCCGCGATCGCGCGGTTTTACGATCAAAACGACGGGTTATTTGGGTCGTTATGCATAAAACCATTCACAATCTAAACTATTATAGATATACGTGTATATGCATAGCCATCACACTCACGTCAATGTCTATTCATACTTCGAGGTAGTTGTTCTAATGGTAATTCACCTTCTTTCTCGTTTGCTAATCTATAAACAATCAATTCAAATTCTAACTATAATAGTACTATACTATTTCGTTCGTATCAATCTGATGTGATTTTTAATATGGATATAAAAGGACTGGCTGGCTACCAGACGACGTTTTTGAGATAATAATAAAGTCCACGGATTCATTAAATTAGGTTAACGAAATCCCTTTGATTAATAAAACTGTGTGTTTTTGAAGTATTAGTTTAATTTCAATTTAGGAGATGTGGGACAGTGTTTATGTTCACTCTACCCACGTCTGAAACAGTGTTACTGGAGAATTTTTTACTCTACAGAAGATTATAGCAAAGTAATCTTATTTTGTGTTCCAGTCGTAAGTAGGATAAAAGAGAGTGAGAGATTTACCCTGAGCTTTTTAACTAGACCCTTTGCTGTCAGCAGTTCGTCTTACGCTTTTATATAACCATAAAATCCTTTATGTAACGTTAAAAACATGCAATTGACAACTTCAGAACCGCAACAAGTATTGTTTTCTAATCAATCGCTTACCAATATGCTTCATCCACACTCTCGCGAGGCGCCTCCTGGAGGCTCTCGGCACGAGTCTTGGCGAGTGGAGGCGGCAGCAGTGTTAGCCATCCACACTCTCGATTTATTCAGTTGCCCGCTACGTCTACTTCAAGATGGACATGATTCAAGTGACTGCATTAGCTACTTTATGTGCCTACCAATATTATAATGTCTTGCGTTTATATCACCTAACTAAAAAAAGAAAGTCAAAACTAAAAGGTGGTGGATGACGTCAATACACCGCAACAGGACGATGTTAGTATTTGAATTTGATGAATTTTTTATGAATATATACCTAATTTTTATAGACAGACAGCAAAATATATAGGACCAATACCCCCGTATTTGTTCTACAAAGTTGTGATACTCAAATAACGGTATACTTAATTCTGCAGAATGCATTCAGTGAGCCTTGTTAGCTCATCCGCGACATGCAAGTGAAATTGGAAAATGAAGAAGAAACAATATGGATTTGACTTTATTTACTAAAAAGCCAACTGGTTTTGCCTTATTAACCTTTGAGTATTCTTCGAAGAGGTTAATGAAAACACTATGTGGGTGTGTGTCTGTCTGTTAGTGGCAGTTTGTTAGTCACAGGCATAGCTCCGGAACCACTGGACCGATTGATTTGTAACTTGGTGTGCAAACACCTTGGGGTTATCCCTCGGTCAAGTTTGAATATCGGCCTTGTGCGTCAAAAAACCCCGAAATATAGGGATCACATATTTTAAATGGAAAATATTGACTTGTAACTTGGTGTGCAGACACCTTGGGGTCATACCTCGGTCGAGTTTGAATATGCGCCCTATGGGTCAAAAAACCCCAGAGATATAGGGGTCATAAGGTCATAAATTCAGGGGATATCCACCAACATAGTGATTTGGAAGTCCAAGGCAGAGGCTTTTGCCCAGCAGTGAGACATAACAAAAAGCTGACGAGAAAAAAGTCACATGAAGACGAAGAGGTTGAATCCTGGGTTTTTACACCCATCTCGTTCTTACTGCACTTTTTTTCAGTGCTTATTTTGCCTGCACGGATGACGTAGTGGTTTTGGTGGTTACCTTGTCACTACCATGGCGCTGAATGGGTTCGAATCCCGTACGGGACAAAACTTTATGTGATCTACAAGTGGTTGTTCCGAGTCTGGATGTTCTTTGTCTCCGTTGTTTGAATGTTTGTAAAGTTCCCCGCGACACAGGAATTATTCCTAGAGCGGGAGTTGTTTCCTTAAAATTAAAAAAGAAAGAAATGCTCTAAAACTTTAGATACGCTATTGCCATTGCATTCAGGTAAGCCGTAATAATTTTTCACCCTGATGTTTGACCTAGGGGTGGTGGGCTTCGTGGGCCTGCTCGCCTCCCGATCTTTACCATCTCGTATCGTGTGTCCGTCCCACCTCAAAAGGGCCAGTAGGGTTAAAATTTAGATGTGACCATAGGGTATGTATTTTCGGGTAGTGGCCTGTCGTTTCATACGGCGGGTCGAAACCTCGGCAGGGTCGCGATTGCATGTGAAAATGATTTGCGCGGCCCCGCCGATTGCGGTTTTATCGAGGAACACCGTGGTGGGTTTAGTCGGTATAACCGGGATGTCGCTCACCTTTACCCTGGTGAGTCCAACATAACCCCTCTGCCCGCCCCAGCGGAGGGGTATGCGTCAATGCGTAGACCCACGTAAAAAAAATAGTTCTTATTGTAGGTATGACAGGCAGTTGGCAACCATAATGATGGGTTGAGTTCTCACTTATTATATTTTAAAAGTAGACATTTAAGCGCCTGATTCGTTTATGCGTCATAAGTTGCGTTAAAGGCATTGCAATTGCCGCGAAGTATTTCATTACACAGATACTAGGTATTCCCCGCGGTTTCATACTTCTAAATATTAGAGTAGCTTTCTAGTGGTCAAAGAATTATAAAAACCGGTCCCGTAGCTTTTAACTTTATTCATTATAAACAAAATATTGTTTTTCCTTTTCTAAGTATGTCTTTTGAAATATTTATAATAAAGAATAGAAATAGATAAAGCAATTACTATGCTTTAGTTTTTTCTTTGAACGCAGCGTCAATAACAGCATGAGACGCATGTTATCTTGATCGACGCAGATGCAACAAACAGTGCGTTTGTCGCATGCGTTTTACGAACAGTTTATCGCATAAACGAACTAAGCGTTTAAGAAATGGCGACGTGACAGTGCGTCTCCGGCTGACAAATGCTCATGAAGAAAACATTTTGACACTGATAGAATATAATTGACAACTTTAGTAAATTTTTCCGCATAAATATATTAGTTTCTATCTGTACATTTATAATGACTCCACGTACGCTCCATGTGACTATCCTTGCGATGGCGTAGTAGTTTTGAATAGTCGCTGACCACTGCGCCGAGTGTTGTGAGTTTGAATCCCACACGGGACAAAAATTTGTGTGATCCACTAATGGTTGTTCCGAGTCTGGGTGTTCGTTGTGTTAGTTGTTTGAATGTTTGTAAAGTCCGCCGTGACACAGGAATTATGCATAGAGCGGAAGTAGACTATATAAAAAAAAATTGTATGTGTCGTTGTTTAACTGAATTAAATGGTCGCCTCGGACATTGCGCCGGCTTGTGCATACATTTGTTTGTTTTCGAATAGTGTTTTAAATCTGGGTGTTCTTTGTGTACGTTATTTGAAGTTTTGTGAATCCCACGCGAAATAAAGATCATCACGTTAGCGAGACTTGTCATTTCAAAACAAATAAAATAGTTTATCAAATCCTCCTATTGGTGCCGTAGCATAAGTTAATAAGTTCGATATTCGGTTCGAGAAAACTGTTACTGCGTTTTTCTGTTTGGAAATTCTGTCATAAGCAATATAGTGTCTATAGATGTGACTGATATGACATGTATAGAATATATCGAGGTGTCATATTTATATATATATGTCACCATAATTACATATACGAATATAATGAAAACTACGTATGGTGAAACATATATACCTATTTTTATTATATTTAGGCCTTCTAATTAATTTTCAGAGTCTATCTAGATTTCTGTCCGAACATTTCCAGTAACAGATACTGTACATTTTCGGACAGAAAAGTTACTAGGTCATCAAGGCAGTAGATTAAATAAATATAATAAAAGGACCAGTAGAGTTCAATGTAGACCTCATTTGGAGGCAGGCAGAGGTGCATTATACCCACATTTCACCAAGTATAATAATAATAATAATAATAATAAATCTTTATTTTCCAAAATGTGTTACAGCTATTCTATCTTAATGTAGCAAGACCTTTCATAATATTAGATTAAGATACTTATAAAGATAGAGTTAAACGATGGCGTCTGAGCTAGTGAGAACTGTGTTACAGACACCAGCGCCCTCCCCTACTACACTCATCAGTTCAAAATTTTTATATTGTTGTACAAATGATTACATAACTATTTTATGATGTACTTACATAAAAGATTGTTAAATTTAGTATAGTTCTAGGTCCCGGGTAATTAGAGGTGAGCTTGCTGGCGTCTACTGGACATAGTTTCTTTTTTTTTAAGATTACTATCGGATTTGTTTTAAAATTACTAGTATTCTTATTAACCCCTGCAGCTAAGCTAGAATGCTTGTATTAGGAGAGGGTTCACGTCTGTAGTGCAATGAGTGGGATTCGAACCCGCGACCTCTCGATCGCAAGTCCAATACCTTATCCATTGGGCTACCACCGCTTAGTTAGTAAAGTTTATAGTTATAGCTGTTCTATTACTGAAAATTTCGTGAAAGAATAACTCAATAACATTTTGCTAGCACTGGGAATCAAACCCGAGACACCATGCGCAGCAGTTGAATTCATTACCGCTGCGTTCTTCTACTGCTTATTATATTATTTACACTATACCTAATCTAATAATTATAGAGATTATTACCATATAAATGAAAGAATAGTACGTGTTACGTAGATATTACACATATGTATTTACAAAAGAATTATAACAACAATTGTAATATCACATCGCTTTAATTCAATTCGCAAACTGTTACACAATAAATTAATTATATTTACAAAGAAAATATCGAATTACGTTCTACTTACAATTAAATTTAACGTATTAGAAAATTCCATATATATGTATATACATATTAAAATATTTCACACCCCCAGTGCAATAAATGCGTCAGTACAATTCTGTTATTTGTTTTATTGCAGTTTCGAATAGTGCAAGTGAAGATAAACAAACACAATTTTTTCGTTGTGTTTTAATCGTATCTGATTAATTTTGAGATGTTTAATCATAAAAATCAATAATCTTTTAAACTTGTTAAAAACATAATATATTTTATCACATACACACAACACCATCTAGCCCAAACTAAGCAGAGCTTGTACTATGGGTACTAGACAATGGATAAACGTAACGTAAATGTAAATACGTACATATTATACATAGAAACACCCAGATCAAGACAAACATCCATGTTCATGCACACAAATGTTTGACTTGTGCGGGAATCGATTCCGCGTCCTCAGGCGTGGCAGTTACACTAACCACTAAAAATGCACTTAATCTTACTGTCTCTGTTTCACTAAATAAAATAAAAGTGCTTGCTAAAGTGAATATATCAGACAAAACAGTATTTTTGCTCTTTATTTATTTTTATTTATTTATTTATCTTTATTAGGTCAACCAACAACTGTTTACACCAATACATAGATCAGAACTTACAGACTAAGGTAACATAGTTCAGTGCAACAATTAATTATAGGTTAACACTAACACTGCTCTTCTTTAAAGTTAGCATATTCTTCTTACGCTTTTATTGCACTAGGCATGCGATTTGTCTGTCTATGAATGCAGGCACAAACCATGTCGCTTTTCGAACATTCTATATATAACTTAGCTCTTTTACAGATAATCTATACATAAATAGGCAAAGACAAAACCGTTCAGTATCTATTTCACGTTTGTTTGTCTGTATTTTAAGCAATTAGCTAGTTAGCGAGCGTTAGTGTTATCTATAAAAAATGGAAATATTTTCTTATTAGGTTACAAGCTTTAAGGTTTTATTAACGCTATTTCACATATTATTCATTCCAAATAAAAGTTCTGACTGATCTGTAGTTAGTTTTATCTTACTCAAATAGATGGCGCTAGCATATATATTGATTCTCAAACGTGAATGACGTGAACGTGATGCCGAACAACCTTATCGATAACTTAAAATACTTATTTATAATATTCATACTCTGATTCCCACACTATATGATAGTTTTATACAAATAAACGAAACATAACACACATACACAAACATAAATATAATAAATAGCCACAAAGAAGCACAAAGATAAGAACAATTTCAATTATTGTTACAACATACTGCTCGTGTTTAAAAGTACATTTAGTACATATAATCTCACACCTATATCGTTGAAAGGATAGGCAGAGTTCTATTGAGTGGGACCCCACGTAATGGACCCTCAGGCACAAGAGTTGCTTTCACTTCCAGTGCGTCATCAAGGATATCAAAATGTTTTAAAATAGCTTCCTCGTTTAAAATTATATATTATTAGCTATTCCACGCAACATCGCTCAGGAACAATATTTTTTCTACCCTATATCCGTTTCTGTTTTGTTGATCATCGATCGAGGAGCTAAGACGTGAAAGCGTTACAAACAAACATACATTCGCATTTATAATATTAGTTAGAATTAGGATTTATAAGGGGTTAAGTTAGGAATATAAAAAAGTGTTTTACAAATTATTCTCATAGTAACAACACACCATAAAACATACATATTAGTGCAGTAGTAAATTATGTATACTAAAGATGTAGTTATAAACTAGAGCTAAAAAAACGGCAATAAATTGTCGTAAGTCTTAGAGTCCGAAAAACAATATATGCAAAGGTCACGTGATTCCATGTGACCTTGAGGTCAGAGGTCAAAGTTCATAGTCATTTCGGGGGTATATCGACTATGCTGAGTCGAATGGCGTCGACCGCGAATCTCTAGTTCTTACGGTTCTTGAGTTGAAAGTTGTATAACAGACAGACGGACGGACAAAGCTGTTGTATAAGAGTTTCTTCGAACTCTAAAAAGGACATGACAATGACAAGACAATTTTGCTCAGATGGCGTAGTAGTTTAAGTGGTCACCCAGCCAATGGTAATGCGCCGAATGCTATGGGTTCGATTCCATACAAGACCAAAATTTGTGTGGTGCACAAATAGTTGTTCTGAACCTAAGTGTTTTTGTTTGGTTTTAAGTGTATATATTATTGTCCCTCGCGCCATATAGATTACACATGGCTCGCTTAAACTGACTCTACTTTACGGTTAAAAAGCCTCATTTATACAAGTTTAGAATTAACCTCTTGATTATATCAAGCTTCTGAGTTAGATACACAATGTCATGAGTCATCGTCATCTATTTGTTTCTTGTAAGATAAAAATGACAATAAATTATTATACCTTGTAATTAATTGCACTAAAAATCATTGATTTTCAAAATATATAATGAAAGAAGTACAGTAATTAAGAGTTTTATTGTATTCATATTTAATTGTACTGAATTATCTTTATAATTAATAATTGGGCGTTAAATTATTATTTAACAATTATTAAATTAGACTATCGACAGACTTCTATTAGACCATTAATAACTGAAAGTTCAAGCTGTGTTATAAATCCATCAAATTAATCAAATATATTATAAGTATGCTATTAATTTTTTAACCGTTTTTTTTAAAAGCCCAAAGAACGATTTTATAACTTTCGTCTGTCCGTTTGTTTGTATCGCGCAAAAACTACTGCACGAAATTGAATGTAGTTCACACCGTTATATTACTAGGGTCTTACTTAAAATCTGTCGCATGTTTCTTCTTGATAAATATCCCCGAAGACGGGTATTAATAATAAGAAATTTAAACTGAAAACAGCTGCACTAATAATAATCAATACAATAAGAAAGGCCGGCTTTCAGTAAATTCGGTCTCTATTAAAACTTTTACTAGAGGTCCATTAGTAATCAATTAATTTTTCTTGAACCATTTTATAATAATAGGCAGCTATAACTACGATACCTATAACAGTAAAATTACGGCACTTATGAAAAAACGAGCCAATAGGTAAATTGCTACTAACAGTAAAGTAAATTGGCAAGCATACATTTCTGGATTTATATTATATTGCGTATCGAGTTAAAAGAAAGTTGCTTTGAACTCGATACGCAATATAATATGAATGATCTCATGTCAAATAGTTCAAGCCATTCATTCGCATATCAAAAGGTAACGAAATCTCAATAAAATAGCCTCCGAAACTGAAAGTATTCTTGCCAATATATTACTCAATAGTTAAAGCCATTAACTCTTTTACAAAACTTTTAAAATTACATGTAATTAATTATTTAAATAAAACATTTTAATTTAGCAATTAAATATATTTCTTTATTGATTGAGCTGCTGATCTTTAAAGTTCAGTATTGAAATATTTCTGTTTCAAACATTGTATATTATTAAACATAATATAATAAATAGCTATGTTTAATTATATGCCCTGTATATTTCCGTGTGTAATTGATAATTAAAATGTTACAAATGCACGCAGTGTGCGCAATTCATTATAATCTATAGAATCGCCTCATATAATGTCGTGACTATTACAATAATATTTTATAATACATTATTCAAACTTTATCGAACACTAGCTTTTGCCCGCAGCTTCGCTCGCTCAACAATAGTATTTTTATTTGGACGAAAAGTACTATTTGTGCCTTTCTGTACTCCTGTCAACATCAAGTAATTTAGGAGTAAGAATGTAATAAACAAACGATCAAACTCACATTCATACTCATAATATTAGTTAGGATACCGCACATAGTGTAAAGTGTAATTCGGTATAAATAATAACTTAAAAAGAAAACTAAACCTACATTAAACACAATCACACTTACGTTACACTTCACTTTGCCGAAATGTTTGCCGACGTGTTCGGCTACGACGGCAAACATTTCAAATGCACAATTATTTCTATTTCATTGATTCCATATAAACATCTGCGTCATGACATATGCATTTTTATAAATTCTAATGTTTATATTTAAACGTACTACGTAACGAATGCTATAAGTGGCGAGACAAATATCGCCTCTAATAATGAGCATAACGATAACACATTCGTTCGTCGCACAACGTCTCGGCTCGCCGAGCATAAACGATAGCGCGAATGTGTTAATGCTATTTAAAAATCATCAAAATGTACAACGGTTCAAATAGGAGGTTTTCAAAATTATTGTAAACTTATTTGTTATTTGGCGACACAAATATTAACACTGTATTCTTATAATCATACTCTGCTATTCATCTGAATATCGTTCTGTTTGGGTGTAGCTGGGTGAGGAGTATTTCGAGCCAACTGTTCAGCCTCCTGGATGGTGTCAGGCAGTCGGGCATTAAGGGTCTCCGGCGTTGTAAGCATTAGAGCGCCGGCGACCAAAGCTGCTAAGCCGAAGAGTACGGACGGCAACCACGGTATATAAATAGCCTGGAATCAATACAATTGACATATTACAAGTTCATATGTTAAATAATTGGAAGGGATGTCTTCGGCAAACGTCGTCGCCGACGTTTTTCTGTTGAACTAGCTTAAGTGAGACATTTATTTATAAATATAAATACAGCTGGCCCTTCGGAGATATAAAAGCTTGTTGCTGCATAAATTGCTAGTGGTAGAACGAATTTGGAATGAAGGAAGGGCCATAGAAAAAGTTTTCAATCGTAGTAGGCCATAAACCACGACGCTGGCTATGATTCAGGCCATATTAAATATTTAAAGAATATGTAAAATGGTCGATAAGGAACTACAAGAATAATTTTGCAGTACATTATGGTTATAGCTCTTACACGACACGAATGACATAATATGTAAGTTACAATACTTGCGCGAGTTATACACATCGTGTAAGCGGCTGACACTGGCTCAAGTACAGAATGTATAATTTGCGATCAGTGCTATTCTGCTATAAAAAACGCATCTCGTAAAACTACTTTAAGCGTCCATATTCACAGTAAAGAGATGTTCACTTAAGCAGGTTTTGTCTAGTTACGCTAATTATAAGTACATATCAAGCTATTAAAGTGCGTATACGATATAAAGTCTTATGACGCACGTGAGAACATACTATTGTTCTACAGTAATATAATTACAAGCCATGATGGACATAGTTTAAAGCAGCGACCAATTATTGGACGTGATGCAGCCTTATCGTGCAAGCGTAACAACAACTTATAAAATACCTCGGCTTTATTTTTATAGAAATACAAACGTATTAATATACGCAAGTGTTTTCTTTAATATAAAATAAAATTTGGCGTTGCTTAGTGGAAATCCATTGTAATAATTGCGAAAAGAGGAACACCTCAACTATTGCAATATCCTCAGGACAGTTTGACTACAAAGTTTCATTTGTTGTCAAGCTGTCCTGAGGACGCGTCGTACTGAGGCGAAACACGTATAAGTTGTGTTCGAAGCGGAATATTGCAAATTGAAGTATGCCCGGCACCCACGACGCGGTTATCTATCATCAGAGGTGTTCGGTATCGTCAACTTTTTCAATTGCAATAGTTGGACTGGGCAATTTGAGGATGCGTGGTGAGTTTTTCTCATCGCAATAATCCTATTACTATTCCATATCAATCATATCTGCTAAGACTAGTCTATGCAAATAGGATTGGTTATGTTTGACTATGCATATTATTTAACATAGGAGTAAAATAAATCTTTTTGTGCAAACAATATCAAAATTGGTCTCAAAATAAGGGAGAAAATAAAATTTAAGTTTTGGGGGCGTAATCCTATTTCCTTCGGACAGCTGCATTTAAATAGCAGTTGCATTACAATTCATATCGTGCATTCTTTTTCTGACATTTGATTCCCTACTACCAGATATAACAGTATTTCTGAGAAGATTGCAAAATTTTATGAGTTTTTTTTTTTGAGTCATGTAACTATTTGACTTAAATAACAAAAGAATGTGCTACCCTATTCTAAACAAAGGAAATATAAGAACTTACCACCAATGGCATTTGTGGCGCGACGATAGAGCCGATGCGACCAACCATTGAGCATGTGCCGAGCAGCGAGTGTCGGGCGTGTGTTGGGAACAACTCCGACGTGTACATGTAGATGCCTCCGAAGGCCTGTGTGATCGCTATCTTGCCCACCAGGTATAACGTCGTTGCCAGCCACGACAGATCTGTATATAAACATAGAGCTCAGTATTTAAGTTGCTGCTATTTAGGTATATGCTGTGACAACTCTCCGACTAGAGATAAACACCGTGTCGCGGCAACTTTAGAAATATTATAATAATGTGGACTGACTGAGACACACACTATTTAGAAATCATCAAAGTTATCTAGACAGTTTGCTTCTATACCCTATAGTCAGGCAGATCTTTACGATGCTCCTTCTTATTTTAAAGAAATCTTCTTTCGCTTTAATATTTATAAATCAATCTTATGTTGCGAATTTATTTAAAAACCCAGAACAGTTGATGCACTGATTGGGGCAATGAGAAAGCCTAGAATACCACGTCAACCATGCCAAAACAAAAAATACAGAAATATGTAGATCTTACAAATGTTGTTCTTATTCTGCCAGTAGATTGAACACTCCGCCATTGTTAAGAAGACTACTTAAGCCGCTGTGTCATTCACGAAGTTAATATAATTTACCTAATTGTCTACAAGCAAGACTGACTGAACTACAAGGATGACGTAGCAATTTCAGTACTCGCCTTGCCACTGCTACTACGCTCAGTGTTACAGATTAATCCCAATCTGTTACCGTGTAGAAACAACAAACTTTGTGCGATCTACCAATAGTATAGTTGTTTTAATGTTTGTCAAGTCCTCCACGACAAAGGGTTAACTTACAAGGGACGGAAAAATTTTAGACAGTGTACAGTATATTATTACAACAACTAAATTGAAAATATTTTAAACCACCTTATCTAGCCACTTGATGATCTTTTAACGTTCGAGACATTCATTCAAAGTATAGCATTAAACTCAAAATTATACTTACTGGTTGGTACAAACGGTATAGCTACACACGCGATACCACACACGGTGTACGCGATCAACAACGTCCTCTTCCTTCCAATACGATCGAGCGCCACCACATTGGAGGCTACAGCAATCACCTCCACCGACACCACCAACATGTAGTTGGTGTACTTGTCACCAGCTAACGACACCGAGTTTATAGCCAGCCCGTAGAACACAAAAGTACAAGTGATCCACCACCAGAAACAAATGGCCAATCGTTTCATAATTATTGGTGATCTAAACACTTGCATCCACAACCCTTCTTCCGCTTGTTTATCCACTTTCTTCTCTTCTATCGGTTTCACCTTCTCCTCAGTCAGTTGCTTCATCGTTTCATCTGACAACGTCACTTTGTTCATTTTCGCCGCTCTCATAATTATTTTAACGGCTTCTTCTTTACGTCCTTTGGATAATAACCACCTGATACTCTCAGGGAGGAAGAAAATGTACAATATGAAGAGCGCAGAAGGAGGGTACGTGACTAAGATGTATGTTCTCCAGTATTCAAATGTTTTCGCTAGAATAGCAAATGTGAGGCCTCCAAAAACCAAGGTGATGCTTAAGCAGGCTGTGGTGATGACTCGTTTGTCATGACCTAGAAGTTCGATTGCTGAAACCAAATAATAGTCGATAATTAAAATGAACGAG
This sequence comes from Catocala fraxini, assembly GCA_930367265.1. Classification (NCBI taxonomy): domain Eukaryota; kingdom Metazoa; phylum Arthropoda; class Insecta; order Lepidoptera; family Erebidae; genus Catocala; species Catocala fraxini. Next base: position 9,763,626 of record OV884037.1, read on the forward strand.
ATTAACATATTATGCATACAAATTATATTATTTATATGTATTATATCTTTTGTACTTATAAGTGTAATATATTACCATGTTTACACATATATTATTAACTACATATTATATTGGCTATTCATAAATAATAAAGTCCTTCAGACAGAAGTTTGGTCATGCCGGCCAACCCTAATAGTAATTGGTCACGTGAGTGCCCAAACAAAACTATCTTTTCCGCTACCCAAATGGTCCGAAGGGACTGCAATCCGACACGACCGGAGAGAGATCAAGCGGAGGACAAACGTCATTTCTTAGGCACAAGCGTGTGCAACAACGCCGTCTTTTTACCAAGCTGCTTCTAAAAAACCTAATAGCTTTTGGTTGACCCTGCCCGACCCGACAACATTCACGATCGCAGCTTCGTGAAAGCACATAACAAAAACAAATACAATAAATCTAAAATGTGTAGTATGGAAATAGGTATATCTAAATGGATATACTGCGTAATGACTTGAATTGAAAATCACAACCTTTTGAAAATCATAATTTGAACATACGTTTTGCTTGTAACTACCCTCATATTCCTATATAAAATAATGTACTTTCTTTATCCTATGTATGGCTTATCATTATCGATTCAAAATTATTATAAATATACTTACTCATGATATAAGCAGCAGGGAAGGCACTAGCACCAAATACGGTCTCCAAAAACTCTATAATGATGTACATTTCATATGATACGGAAAAGGCTTTGAGTGTCCCGATGACGCCTACTAATGTGCAGCTCAATATAAGAGCAAGCTTGCGACCCCAGCTGGAATAATACACAAATGATTACACCTACAATAAGGTACCAGAACAACCTTCCAAAAACGTTCTAAGAAAATTATCTTAAAATAGGTCGTTGGACTGCTATGTCATGGTCTCAATGTCGATCCCAAGTCACACATCTTTATTTTTTTGAGTTATATGCGTATTAATTAGTTAATCGTCGCTCACTTTAACGGGTAAGAAAGTCATCGTGAGGAAACCTGCATGTCTGAGAGTTCTCCATAATGTTCTCGAAGATATGTATGTGAAGTCTTCCAACTCACTGGGCCAGCGTGGTGGACTATGGCCTCACCCTTCTCACACTGAGAAGAGGCCTGTGCCCAACAGTGGGACAGTTTATATACAGGACTGATATTATTATTATATTATATCGTCAGTTTTGTACATACCGATCAGAGATATATCCAATGATAGGTAGAGACACTAACATTCCAATGTTGTGCACCGTGCCTACCAGAGTTCGCTTCCATTCCTGACAGGCAAGGTTGAACTGGAAATAAAAATATATTTTACTAACTGTTTGACGCGGTTTCACTTACATTTGTTACATAGCCTATGTTATTTTTGTATAAAGTAGCTTTCTAATGGTGAAAGAATAATTAATATTAGTGTAATAGTTTTTGTATTAATTGATTACAAACAAAACTACAAAGCTGCAAATCTGATATCTTCATAATATTATTAGTAGCTAATATAGTAATATAGTAGTTATATAGAAAATGTGAACGAATTACTGGGGACTGTTCTTCCTACTATCTAATCATAATTACGCACTTATGTTAGAAAATATATTTACATTTCCTAATAAAGATACTTGGTCTAGGAATAGCCTGACCACCAAAAGTAATTTGGCTTATTACAGCTATGTATGTAACATAGTCTCACACCTAAATAGTCCCGAAAGGGTAGGCAGAGATGCATTACACTACTATTTTGCCAACTATTGCTGCTATAGTTTTAGTCCCACGAAATAAGAGACCAGCCTGCTGTCTACCAAGCCATTTCTGTGATTTCCTTGCTGGTACAAAAAAAACCAATAAGTAACATTTTACTCGACCCAGGGATCAAACCAGAGAGCCATATTATCATGCACAGCAATCGCTTTACCTCTACCCTATCGGAGCAATTTGAATAATTACAAAAACAAACTTTTTCTGTTTCGAAAACGTCGGCCGTGCTCTCAAATACTGCAAGGTTTGAGCCTATTTTTAACCGCAGTTCATGCTTCAGTAGGATACGCATACCAACCTGTGACAATAGTGCTCACTGAACCGTCACCACTGTGACTAATTTACTGCACAATTAGAACGAGAGCATCGTGACGTCAACACAGACTATTCAGCGTTTATATTGAAACTCCTAATAACCACCGCCAAGCCATTTCATTTGCATACCAATACACAGGTGACCTTTACGTGAAATGTTTAAGAAACGATATCGGAAATAGTATACTAATGTTTACATAACAAGACGATAGAGATTTGTTATCACATTGCTATAGGACGAATAGTAAGGTTTCTGATACTTAATACTCTTTTAGTATGTAGACTAATAAGCAGCAATAGTCTAGTGGGAAGCCTTTGGACTCCCACACAGATATCATAAGTTCGATTCCAAGGCGAGCATCTCCGAATTTTTGAAAGTGATGTGCGTATGAAATTGTTAATTATTGCTCGCTTTAACAGTGAGGGGAAACATCGTGGGGAAATCTGCATGTCTGAGAAATCTACGTAATGTTCTCCAGGATGTGTGAAGTCTGCCAATCCGCATTAGGCCAGCGTGGTTTAAACTATGGCCTGACCCTTCCCACACTGGGAAGAGGTCCATGCCTAGTAGCGGGACAGTTTAATGCGGACAGGGCTATATTATTATATATATACTCATGACGTATCCGTATAATGGTGGAAAGTGCCTGAAGGAAAACTGCTGGCTCCTTAGTTTTGTATTTTCTATATATATATATATCTGCCTCCGTGGCGCAGTGGTAGTGAATGTGACTGCTATGCATGAGGTCACGGGTTTGAATCCCGGGTCGGACCAACAAACAGTTATTGGGTTTTTTCTGTTAAGAAATCTCAATAGCAGCCCAGAGTTAGGAAGTTGACGGTGTTAGACATCCTCGTGGCTCGGAAAACACGTAAAATCGTTGGTCCTGCGCCTGATCTCTCTCCGGTCGTGTCGGATTACCGTCCCATTGGATCATGAGAGTCAGGGAACAGAGAGTGCACTTGTATTTGCGCACACACTTGTGCACTATAACATCTCCTGCGCAGATGGCCAGTCTCTGTTAAAACTAGCCACCGTGGCCGAAATTCGGTCTCGAGGACATTATTATTATTATTATTTGTATATTCAGATGCGATAGTGCCGATAGTCGTCTCCCCGCAAACACTTAATTAGGTCGCAGTTTAATATATATTTATTTAAACTATCAATATAATTATCTATTATATTGACAACGCTCGCTCTAGGAATAATTCCTTTATCGTAGGTTACTAACACACATTCAAACAACGGACGCAAAGAATACCTAGGTGTTCTGTGTTCTAACCTGCGATAAAGTAATTATACTGCCACTTTGTGCCTCGGCAATGCCACTACGCCGCTTGTTGTGGGTTCGATCCCCACCCGGAACAAAAATGTGTGTATTACATAAGTAGTTGAAAAATTCCCCGCGACGTAGGTAAATACTACTAGTGCCGGAGTTGTCTTTAAAATAATCATTTCATGAGTTCTTATTATTTAAACGCCGCCATCTTCTTTCTTTTTTAACCCCTAAAAGGCTTGGAAGTATTTTTGAAAATATTACAAATGCGATACAATTAAAATAAACGTAATAACATATACTAGTGCGGAGTACGAATTCCCTTAAAATAAACAATACCGGTACTAATTACAATTATGTTAACAACTGACGCATTGTTTGCAATTTTCAAATTAGTTCTGAAATTTGTTCCTGTACAATAGTATTGTATTGTACCATATGACAATAGGAATTCTTACTATTGCCATACGATAAATAACAGCCTATAATTTTAAATCAACCGAATTTATTATTTTAATAATCTTGAAAATATTGTTTTACACGTACACGAATGTTCTACAATGAAATTAAACTTCTTCATAAAGATAAAGATCAGTTTATTTGTAAGAATCATGAGTAGGTACAGTTACATCGTACATACAGGCTCATCATGTTTTTTACTCTTAGGGTATACAAATATTCAAACTATATTACTAAAACAATTTATTTGACGTACATGAAAACTACAAACGAGTAATTTAAAAAAAGATAACAGTCTTCCCGTGACCATGGCTGCTGAAAACCAACCGAAACGTCGGTGAAAGTGTAAAAATAAATTAAATCTAAATAGTTTAATAATAATTTAATTAGCTTAAAAATTAGTAAAGTTTAATAGTAGTAGTAGTGTAACAGTTTTCAAAATTATGTAATAAAGTGTCAAATAAATAACGCGATAAAATCCGTATATAGTAGTTTAATTTCAAAGATAACAGTATTATTAATAATATTCATAATAGGTATATGCAAACAAGTATAATTTTAAAAAATGATCGTTTATTCAATAATATCATGAAATTATAAATTCTTCTTCTCTCTTAGCCTTTATTATTCTCAAGTCACTTGGGGTCGGCTTTTCTGGTCTATCCGGATTTGACTGGATATCAGTTTTTACACGGAGCGGCTGCCACCTGACCTCCGCAACCCGAAGGCTAACGGTACCTTAAGGCTAGACCAGTGTCAGGATATTAGAGGGTACTGACTTTCCCAATAACGACTGCCATAGATATTCATGGCAGCCGGGACCGACGGCTTAACGTGCTCTCCGAGGCACGGAGCAGGCGATAATTGTCAATCAATACGCAAATAATTTCGAAAAGTCATATAACTTCCGAAAGTCAGAGGTGAGCGAAGTGGGTTCGAACCCGAGACCCTCTGCATTGCAGTCTGTTGGTCTCCCCACTGAGCTATCGCTGCTACATGAAATTATAAATTATGCATGTCAAAATAAAGTGAAAACTTAAAAGATAAAATGTCATTTAATAAATGTTAGGTACAGTCACATACGAGTAAAATTTCAGATAACGAATTAATAATTATAATAGCATTGAAAATGGTCATGCAAGAAATCAATAACATTACAATTAGCCTTGCCAAAAAGACCTTTAACAGGTTTTTAAATACATTTATGTTTTTCTATTTACACTCTTTTGGTATTTTATTATAAATACTTGAACCCATACAAATCATGCTCTTATGCATAAGTATGGTCTTTGACCTGTGTATACGTAATTTATTATTATCACGCCTATTTCGATTGACTGTGTCTGACAGATTGTATCGCATTCTTCATTTTAAAACTCTATTACTAACTTATTTTGAAACTATTAAAACACAACTGTTACAATTGACTACTATTTAAGCTATTAATCCATCTAAATTTATGTTTACACTTTCCCCGATGTTTTGAAAGTAGAATCCTTTATTACTTTTCGCCTGTGAAAAAAAAAAGTTGAGTTTTAAAGGATAAGGTTGTAGTTCAGAGTCATTGGAATTTATATCGCTTATCATTCTAGTGAATAACGAGTACGTCAACTATTTGCTATCAGTAACGAGTTCTAGTGAGACCTTTCTGTCTGCTTATCATTGCGTACATGTTAAGACACACGAAGACCGCGTTAGACGCCAACGCCAGCCGTCGCCACAGACCGAACTTATTACAGCCGAGCAGACAGTAATTCATACAATTGCAATAATAGATTGCCCGATAATGTAATGAATCTAAATATATTATATAGCAGTCAGACAGCCATAATTTATCTGGCTATTAACAATAACTCGCATAATGATTCTAAAAATAGGTTACGAGATAATGAACTGAATCTAAATATAGCGATCAGACATGTTACGCTTGTGTTGTTTTAATAAAACTAAACAGCACTGTCTTACGGATAGTTCTTATTTTGTAAATTATATACTAGTGACAGTTAAAGGCTTTCTAAATAAAGATATGCGGGCGGTTCGAAGTGGTAAGTATTAGGTGTCAGTCAATACGACTGCTAATTAATAACTGATTAAAACGCAAACTCTTTAAAAATCGTAAACTTACACAAGCGAAATAGAATAACTAGACATTGGCAGATAAGAAGTCAACTAAAAAAATAATTAGTAATACTATAAACAATGTAAGGTTTTTCAATGTTTCACCAAATTGTTTCGGCTCGCCTTGTCGTATCAATCACCAATTATCCAATGTTATTTGTAACATTAACCTATGGAGTCGCAGCGGCACACCGGTGGCCAGACACAATATTTTTTTAAATATTATTTCTGGTATTGTAAGATTTAATTTTTAGTTCTTGATGAGCTTACAACATATCTATGCTTGTTTAACCGTAGCTGGCTTTATTAGACTGTCGCGATATTTCCACAAAAAATATATATTTTTATTTCTTTAATTTTATAATACTACTAGCTGTCCCGACAGACGTTATCCTGCACCCACGAAAAAAAACAATAATAAAAACCAAATCTAAACTATTCTCGAATCCACTTAAACACACATAAAAAATTTCATCTAAATCGGTCCAGCCGTTTAGGAGGAGTTTAATTACAAACACACGCACAGAAGATAAAATAAATTAAGATTTTACTTGTTTAAGTAAAATCTTTACATAAACAAGTCTGCTATAGCCGAGCATTTACTGAAGGCTGGACCAAACCACTGCAACTAGATAGAATCATATCAATCGGATAGAGTGAAATTAAAAACATCGCTGTTTCGACCGAGAGCATAGATACCGTTTGTCTATCTTGAAGGCCGGGGTAGTGAGGTGGTTAAAGTGGTTGCCTTGACACTGCCACTGCGTTGAGTGTTGAACCCACAACACCCAACGTTGGGTTTCCTTGCCACTGCCATTGCGCCAAGTGTTGTGGAGGTCGATCCCACAACACTCAACGCTGCGCTGAGCTGTACATACAGCACAACAATTAATGTGATCCACAGATAGTTGTTGCGAGTCTGGGCGCTTTTTTATTCGTTTTTTGAATGTTTGTAAAATCTCCTACGATACAAGAATGATTCATAGGCAATCAAAGGCATTTAAAAAGAACAAAATCCAGTCATCAGCAAATGTAATCTACGACTGATACAAGTCGGTCGAAACGTCGGGAAATGGATAAATGGCTATATAGCAAAGACTTTGTACCACCTTTTACGAAAATTGTGCGGACGAAGGAGTATGAAATTTGGCACAATTAATTTATATGGAAAAGGAGAGGCGAATTCTAATATTTTTATAAAATATGCATTAGAAATACATTAAATTAATAAAAAAACACTACACGCACACAACCATGCATTTGACACAAGCAGTCGAAACGCGTTCGTAGTATTTCGGCATTCTTCGGCTGATATCGTAGAATTCATTGTAACTATGGTTACAATTATGTATGTTGAATAGGTGACTCATAGACTTAGAATATATCCGCTATAAGTCTATGAAATGAAATGTGTTTATAAAGGTAAAGTTATAGACAATTAACCCCATAATAACGATAAAATTTAAAATTTAAATCAAATATGGTCGAATTTCGACCACTTGGCGACAGCTAGTATGTTTAAATACTTACCAAGACGCTCAAGACCCATTATCAAATATTGTATTATGTAGCTTAGCTTATTTTATCTTTATGTTTACTTTTAGTCGGCAGCCAGGTTTACGTCAAAATATCATTATTATTCCAGTTGGCTGTTGCAATATTTCTTACGGCGTAAGGTCATTACGAAATATGTAATGTTCGTGAAATCTGAAATTGATTTTGTCTACATATCTCATTTATACATGATAATAAACAAGTATTATCATGTATATAGAAGTTTTGTATTCTATTCTATGATAGACAATAGAATATTTTGTAACATGTTGTTTTAACAAGCGTGAATGTCCGCGTATATATGTATAATGTATAACGCTTTGTTTCTTAGCGCAGCCGACGTAATCAATGTAAGGTGTAAATAACAATTTTATAAATATACTAATTGATTTGATGTTTTGTTTGTAAGGATTTAACTCAAAACAACTCAACTGAGTTTAAAATTATTTCACCATTAGACACCTTTTTTTACGTGGGTGTCGTTGACGCATACCCCGCCGCAGGGGCAGGCAGAGGGTTTATGTCAGACTCACCCTGGGAAATATGGCGTCATTCTGGCCGTACCGACTAAAACTACCACGGTGTTCCTCGACGTTACCAGAGCCGTCGGGCCGCGCGAATAATATTCACAAGCAATCGCGATCCCACCGAGGTTTCGACCCGCCAAAAATACACTAAACTTTGCTCTACTTGTCATCTTGTGAGAGGACGAAGACAAAACTATTGAGAGGCGCACTAGGAACACGCACGCCACTTCTCGGACCTGGAGCTGATCGGCTGGTATGCCCACCACGTCCATGTTCTTCCGGCGCCTGGTTCTGCGGTTGGGGAAAGGGGTTTAAACACTTCCTCTGCCGCTCCGCCGCTTCCTTGATGGAAATAACTTTCTCACAAAAGGAGGCGACCGCGTTCTAGGATCTCTCGCTCCGGACCATACACAGAACCATGGCTGGGAGCGAAAAAATATTCTTTTACCATTATACAGCTTTTTTTTTTGTAACGTGGTGGAATGCATGACGCGTACCCCTCCGCGTCGGCGGGCGGAGGGGTTATGTCGGACTCGCCGGGGTAAAAGAAGATGTTAAGATGATAAAGTACCTCCCGGAATACCGACTAAACCTACCACGGTGTTCCTCGACAAAACCACTATCGACGGGGCCGCGCGAATCACTTTCGCATGCGGTCGCGACCCCGCCGAGGTTTCGGCCCGCCGTATGAAACGGCAGGCCACTACGCAAAAGACCTACCCAAAGGCACTTCTCACAATAATATCCCTACTGTCCCCTCTAGAGGGGAGACGGACTCGACACAGAGGCGCGCGTGGGAACACGCACGCCGCCTCTCGGACCTGGTGCTGAACGGATGGCGGGCAGGCCCACAAAGCCCGCCACCCCCAGGTCAAACCTCAGGGTGGCTGGAGGTCGTCCCGCGCCCTCCGGCGCCCAGCTCTGCGGTTAGGGAGAGGGTTTAAACGCTCCCTCTCCCGCTCCGCCGATCACCGAGTAACATAGGCTAAATGAAATTAACTGTCTGAACACTGACTATACTTAGGCATAAAACCTGTCTTTTTGTTCCAACATCACGCTAAAATCCCGGACGTAGATAAAATGATCGATAGCGTATAGTTGGACTTATTTCATTAGCAACGTTTTATCTAATTCTGTTAAGTAGAACTGGAGATATGGAACAGTTAGAAACATAATTATCTGTATATTGAACAAATTATGTATTTTTTGAGTATACAATATGTTTTATCAACATGTTACTAGTAAATCAATTATCTATTAACTCTAGTTGCTGTAAAAATCTAACAGTCGTCATAATTTAGATAGATAGAGTAAATCAAAAGCTCACAAGTGTGCATCAACTTAGTTGTTGATTGTGCGTAGTCTGGTATACAGAATATTAAGCCGCGGACAAGCTGCAGTCTAAGTGAGTAAAGCTGCAGGTCAAAGCTAGTAATAAATAGATAAGTACATGTTGGTGGTAATATGTGATTGTCTAATCACGTAATAGAACAATAATAATATTGACAAAACAATGACTGCACGGATAGCGAATGGTTTAAGTTGTCGGCTCGCTTTTGCCACTACTTCGAGTGCTGTGGTTCAAATCGCACTCGGAACATAAATTTATGTAATCTAGAAATGGCTGTTCCAAGTGTGTGTGATATTTGTGTCTGTTGTTTGTACAGTGAAGTCGCCCATGATTCAGGAAATAACTCCTAGAGCGGTTCTCTAAAAAAAGCTAAGTAATGTACTTACCTCAGCGACAATAGTATTATTAGCCTGGTACAGCCAGTTATCACACGGCAGCAACTCCTCGGAGAAGGCAGTACCTTCGCTGCAGGGCAGCTGGTCATCCAGGGGTATCCGGCGGCGACAGCGAGCGTCCACCGCGTTGGGGGGTAAGGCACCTTCGAGCCAGGGGGTCGTGTACTCGGTGCTGTTCGCTGACTCGCATTCTGGGACCACACACCTGTACGCAAAGAAACCATCACAGTTTTAATAAAATAAGGCCCTGTTCCGCCATCTCCAAAAAGCATTTGCCTATAATATAAAAGTCTCACTATTTCTTTTCTTTAACCTAACAAGAGTGAGACAGCATGCAAATTATCTCTTGGATAACTTTTACGTGATAGTTTCACCACTTTCACGTAAAAGCTATCTGAAAGACAAATCGCATCATCATCATCATCATCATCACAATGGCCGTAAGAATACTAAATATAAAATACCAGATAGATTCTAGTAAAACCAGTTAATAGAAAACTTTACTTATGAAATGGAGTGATTGATATTTTTAGCTTTAGCTAACTGTAAGCAGCGATAGTCTAATGGTAGACTGTTGAACTGCACGCAGAGGTCTCAATATCGATTCCAGTTCTTCTGACTTTTTGAATTTATATGCGTATTTAATAATTAACTATCAATAGCTCAGCGCATAATAAGAGCAGCGATAGCTCAGTGGGGAGACCAATAGACTGCAATGCAGAGGGTCTCGGGTTCGAACCCACGTCGCGCACCTCTGACTTTCAGAAATTATATGACTTTTCGAAATTATGTGCGTATTGATTAACAATTATCGCCTGCTCCGTGCCTCGGAGAGCACGTTAAGCCGTTGGTCCCGGCTGCCATAAACATATATGGCAGTCGTTATTGGGAAAGTCAGTACCCTCTAATATCCTGACACTGGTCTAGCCTTAGGGTATCGTTAGCCTTTGGGTTGCGGAGGTCAGGTGGCAGTCGCTCCGTGTAAAAACTGATATCCAGTCAAATCCGGTTAGACCAGAAAAGCCGACCCCAAGTGACTTGGGAATAATAAAGGCTAAGAGAGAAGAAAAGATTTAATAATTAACTATCGCCTTAACAGTGAAGGAAAACATTATAAGGAATCCTGTATGTCTTTGAGACAAACAGACAAAGACGTTTCAGTGGGATGTCGAAAGATATCTAACTTGAGGTATGCCGACGACACTACTCTTCTTACACAAACAAAAGAAAGCAATCAAAATGAGAAGCATGTCTGTACCTAGCAGTGGGACTGTATATACAAGGCTGATATTATGATATTATAATAATTAAAACGTCAAAAAATGTTTAAAAAAGTGTAAACAAAATGTAGTAAAACGGCGTAAAGAAGATTAATATGAAACTGATATCCGAACTAACATTTATAGACAATCAATTAAAATTTAAATAAGCCTTTGCTAATTCATTTGACATTAAAAATTACCTCAATGTCATTGACAAACACAAACCCGAAGTATTAATTTTCATATGTCTCAACATTTCTTGGACACGACAATGAAATTATATATGTGATGAATTATAAATGTAAAAATAACAATGTATTTTTGTAAAATCCTATCGATATGTTTACTCGCTAATACTACATGGTCCATGACCTCTGGTGCGCAAAGTGGAATAGAAAATTAATTAATTTATTATTTAACGTTTGCGCACCAAGCGGGTGCACTTTGTAGAATACTCTTAGAGCGCTTTTAACTGGTGCGCAACATGGCATGCTTCATAAAAACGACATTTCGTTGAGCTCTCATGATAAGAAACAGGCAAAAATGACTCTTTTCAATCGCTAATTGGCTACAAGACGTATTTACTCGTAACTACCCCCACTGCAACCATACTTTTTCCTATTATTTGCTCCCTTATTTTGCAACCAATTCAATACTGATTTCACACGAAGATTTTTATTGATTACTATTTGCTCTTGTATGTAAATGAATGTACAAAATCGAACATAGGCTATTATCCTTACTAGTATTATAAATAAATACGAAAGTTACTTTGTCCGCCTGTCTGTTCCCTTTTCACAGCCAAACCAATCAACCGATTTAGATGAAATTTGGTCCAGACACCTATAGTTTAAAACCTGAGAAAGGACATAGGATTTTAATTGATATGACCGAGCGGGCGGAACTGCGGGGAAAAGCTAGTCGATTTATATTTTGAATTAATTATGGTAATCCTAAACATGGCTAGATTCAACAGATCATAACTAGAATCATAAGTGAGCTGTGATCTCACGGTAACAATGAATATTAATGCAAGTCATCCTCTAATGGCGGCCATGTAACTCATGTGATATTTATTATAGGTGCAGACTTTACTGACAGATATTACCTATCAAAATTTATTATAAACTTAGCAATGAGCTAGCATTCTTTAGAATTATTTCTACTAGATCTTGCCCGCGATTTTGCTTACGTAAATGTAGGATTAAATTAGGTTTGTTTAGTACTTTTGTCTGGATGAAAGGGATCCTATGTTCTTTTCCGTTACCCTGACAACATGTATGCCAAATTTCATGATAATCGGTCGAGTAGTTCAAGCATGAAAGCGTAACAAAGAAACAAATAAACTCACATTCGCATTTATAATGTTACCTACTTAGGTTAGTTATTTTATATCAACACCAACATATGATAAAAACAGACTTTTTGTTAGTTTGTAAGCGTGTGTGTGCTCGCTAACCTCCACGATGACTTAACCGGTTTGGATGTGTTTTCAGTGATATATTGAGATAGGTTGACATTTAATGTTGTTGCATCTGAATATGTTAAACAATAAAAATATAAAATATAATAGGGCATATAAAAATTTGACAACAGTTGATTGTAATAGAAATACGTTTTGTCTGTGCTCGCTTATATTGAATCTCTAAATAGGCTTGCATTATAAGAAATTAAACATTTTATTATAACACTACCTTTTCCCGCGGCCTTGCTCGCGTAAAAGTAGGTTAGGTTATGTTAGTAACAGTACTTTTTTTAAAATAAAATATAGCCTATGTAATAGTATAGCTTTCTAATGGTGAAAGATTATTTTAAATCAGTTAAGTCGTTTTTTATTTAAATCCTTACAAACAAACAAACAAACATACAAATAATCAAATCCTTCCTCTTTATAATATTAGTATAGCTATAGACAATATTAGAAACTATGTATCGTTGATTTAATACCATATATGGTGGCGTTCAAAAACCAGAGGACCAATTCTCGTAATAAAAACTGTTTAATTTAAAATGAATAGAGTTTAGGTTAAGTTTAATAAAAGTAAAATGTGATCTGAAATGTTGTTTATGTTCATATTTGACGTTTATTTTAAATATGGAGTACCATTTGTAATATTTATGATAGGTACTGAAACTTGAGACACTCAATTTTAAACAGATTACGAGAATATGATATTAGACCATTTTTTATTTGTATCAATTGGAATCAATGATGCTTGTTAATATTACCAATAAAATATATTTTACCACATTAAGATAATCAATGTATTCAAATAACATAACTGTGATATGAAATCACGTGTCGCCAATCCATACATAGCTACGTTAAAAAAGTTTTTACAAATATAAAAACCATTTACTAAAAGAAACTAACAGACTTAAAAAAATCAAAAAAGGCACTAATAAGAGAAAAATAACTAATTACCAATTAATCATCTTCCTATATATTCTATTTAAGACCTAAGAATTTTCCAAATCGGTTCAGGTGTCTACGAGTAATCGAGGAACATACGTAACAATAAAAACGATTCCGACGAATTGAGAACCTCCTTTTTTGAAGTCAGTTAAAAAAAGCAATGGCGGTGTCACTAGATTGCTCTTTTTTTATACCACTATGGTGGCAAACAAGCACACGGCCCACCTGATGGTAAGTGGTCACCGTAGGCTATGGACGACTGCAACACCAGAGGCATTACCTGCGCGTTGCCGACCCTTTAGTAAAGGAAGTGGGAAGGAGAAGGAGCGGGAAGGGGGAAAGAGGATGATCGGGTCTCCTCTTTCTTTGCCCTTAGGTATTTTTTTGTTTGGATCAATGTTAGTTATATCAAATATTACTATTTAGAATCATCTTTCATAGAGATAAAGAATATTCGAATAACATAACCATAATAATGACTGCACAGATGGCGTAGTGGTTAAAGTGGTCGCCTCGCCACTGCAGTGAGTGTAGTGAGTTCGAATCCCACACGAAACAAATTTTGAGTGATCCACAAATGGTTGTTCCAGGACTGGGTGTTGTTTCTGTCCGTTAGTTAAATGTAAAGTCCCCCGCGACACAGGAATCATACCTAGAGTCGCAGTTTTTGTTAAAAAAATAGTTGTAATATCACATGTCACAAATAAATATTTTTAAAACGTTCTATACAAACGTTAATAAAGCAATGCCAGTGTAGCGAGTTGTAGGTAATTACATATATTTATAATATCACCATTAAATAACGCTTCGTGTATGTGTGCCGACCATAATACTTAACGGATTTATATTTCAAAACAATGTAATGTACTGCGTGACGATATACTTCGCATGACACACACATAACATATTGCCAGGCTTCTGATAATTTGATAAATATATATAATGATATTATATACAGAAAAGACACACACATATTACTAGCGCACACAAAGTAAAGAACCAAAAAAGTCTCAATTGAGACGTTTTTCTATCGGTCGCGAATCAAAAACGGTTCAAAGAAATCCTTTGCATAATAGTTAAAACACAATTGTTCAAATCATTGCTCTACTTATTAGATCAAATTGACAACGCAAGTGTAGTTATGTATAACAAAATAGTCTGGATCCAATTTTTTGCATCGATTAATATCAATGTGACATATCAAGTGTATAAATAATATCATTGTACATATGCGAATAACGTGCTGTGTTTTATATGTCATAAAATTTATAAAAAAATAAATATCTCCATTTTCCCAAAGACATTTATAAAATTAATAAGATTATAAAAGAAGATATTTTTGTAATTGATATCATAGTTTGGATAAGCTCTTACGTATCCAAATTGACCGAGGTAGTATAATATGTTTTACCTAATCTGATTAAGTGCCCATTTACAGTTTTTTGACTAATGTCCTTTAAAATATGCCTTTTTGAAGAATACTCGAATTTATATTCCAATACCCAGCCTTACTTTGTCCTACAAAAAGTCTAATAATTTTAAAAAGGAATCGCTCTTCTTAAGCCTCTTACAAAATCTAAAAGATTTACATTTTAACATAATACTACCTACGTAGCAAATAATTTAGTAATGTTGACCGTAGGGTCAACATTATTAAATTATTTTGACTACAGCAAATAGTAAATATTAAGATATGCTAAGCCCGATACGCTGTAAGACACATCTAAATACACGAACATAAAAAACTTATAATCTGTTAGCTGTTTAATTTTGCTTGTATCTATATTGATTTATTTATTTGATTATGCTAGTGCGAAATTCACACCTGCTAGTTCAATAATAGTGATATTATTAATATAGGTATACGGTGTGACTAAACAACACACGGATAAATTAGGAACAAACAGACTTATGAATAACTGTCAAGTATAAACGTAGACAGTAGCGCCACTTATAACTGCAAATATAACTTGGTAGAACTATATTGTGATGGCGACATTACAGTATCGTATTTTGTTTTTATTTCGATATCGTTTCAAAGACATTGAATCTGCAAGGCTAGATCTGCACAAATAAAAGATGTCGTGACATAGTTATGGAAAATCCTCAAAAATGACTAAATAATTAAGTTATTTTAGTTTCTACTAGCGACCCGCCCCGGCTTCGCACGGGTAGTACAAAACCTTAACAAATTATACACCTAAACTTTTCTCTGTCTATTGGTGAAAACCGCATGAAAATCCGTTCAGCAATTTTTGAGTTTATCGCGAACATAGAAACAGACAGATAGACGCGATACATTACTAGGTACCTTCTGCTCTAAGTGCATTTTTTTTGTAAGTGCCATTGATGTAGTGCCATGAACTGTCTAATGGTAAGCGACGACCGTAGTCATGACCGTGAAGCCTAGGTCGAGCAAAACGAAATTACCTTAGAATATTTTTAATATCCATACGAAGTTTAGAATTTAGCTCGTCAGACAAGGATATACTCGACACTATAACATAAAAAAATATGTGACATACATGTCCTGTTCCAGTCAACAGTGATGCTTTACGAACAAGATTTTTACGGTTATACCGGTAATGTAATGTTACTCATTTTGTACATATATGATCTCAAATTTAGTCTAGTTAGTAATTAATAAGATGTGACATTTTGTGATGTAAAATAATAAGTATGTATGTATTATATATTTCGGTCTTTAACTATGATATTGCCGTTTATGTTCTACATCTAAATGCGTGAATCCTGTACCAAATGAAAAAGTGATTTATAAAAATATTTTGGTTTCGAGAGTACACTACATGGATTTTTTTTTATACTGCGGCCCAAAAGTCCATAATTCCTTAGAAAACATGTTAAAATTTGAGAATAGGTATTTTTTGCGAAGTTGTATTTGATTGTAACAAAAAACTTGATACTGGTCTGATGATACAAGTATTCACAGTATTAACAGAACGAGAAAATGTCGCCAATTGTAGAAATGGCAGCTGATTTTGTATGAGTAAGTACGATATTTATTTAAAATATCAATAATTTGGTCATTCATGGGCATATGGTGATATAAGTGGGGTAAATGATAGATGATAATCTGGCCAGTTGACAGTTTCAGGGTTATCCATTATTTACGCCACACCCTGTATATACATATATTTTTTATGGTATAGGTGGCAAACGAGCAGGCGGATCGCCTGATGGGAAGCGATTACCGCCGCGTGTCGCCTCGCCGATGTGCGAGGCAGAAAATTTCTGGAAAATTCACAGTTGTATACTGCTACCCATGTAAATGATGGGGATGGATCTTCTGTCGCGTAGGACGATGGCGAAAAGAGGCGACAGGAATCAGTCCAAACAATTCCTCGGAGCATTCCCCATAGTAAAAGCGATAGAAGACGCATAGCGAGGCCACATCTCTACGCAGCGCTAAGTGGTCTAGCCGATTTGAAACATCCTAGCAGTCGACGATTCGAGTCGCTCTCCGTTGAATAAGGTCCAAAGAAACAAGCTGGTATTGTATGTATATGGTATGCTAATTATAATGAATAAATATCAATAACCTTTATACAATTTGTAGGTATATAAAGTTATATCGTTTGGTGTTTGTCCGTATTCGTTGTTTCAATTCACCACAATTACATGATGGTTGGTGTTTAATTTTTAATTTAAGATAAACTATAATTGCCTAAATACAAGTTACTACCTATATACTTGAAAAAGAACCATATGTAGAATTCGAATTGAACATTAAAAAAATTAAAATAAAATCGTATTGAAACCACTACGTTACCGATTTTCTGCATACAAAGCGGATACTTCATATTTAAACCTATTATAATTTCAGGACTATATAAAACTGCTGGGCACAATATGGTGTAAAATATTTATTCGCTCATTTAAAGTAAATGTAGTTACAGTCACAGGCAAACGTATTGCCTCAATGTCGCGATATATTCTCCGAACGTCAAAAACGTGTTAGTACTAAATAACCGCATTAACTAGACGTCCGATCTATGCGTCCGATAGCATAAAATACTATATAGCAAATTGTAATCAATATTGCTAATAATCTTTTTGCTAATTAAATACAACTATATCGATTTAGAGCTTTACAATGTTATATTATTAAACGAGATGGGTGTAAAAACCCAGGATTCAACCTCTTCGTCTTAAATGTACATAATGTGACCCCTATATCTCGGGGGTCTTTTGACCCACAGGGCCCATATTCAAACTTGACCGAAGTATGACCCCAAGTTATCTGCACACCAAGTTACAAGGTCTTAGATGTAAAAGCATTTAAAATACGACGACCTTGTGACCCCTATATCTCGGGGGTCTTTTAATCCACAGAGCCCATATTCAAACTCGACCGAGGGATGACCCCAAGGTGTCTGCACACTAAGTTACAAGTCAATCTGTCTAGTGGTTCTGGAGCTATGCCTGTCACTAACAAACAGACACACAGACCCACAAAGTGTTTTCATTAACCTCTTCGAAGAAGACTCAGAGGTTAATAATTGATTTTATATAGTCCTAACTGTTAACTCAAATTCTAGATGGAGCGACTTTAATCGACTTTTTACCTCATAGGTATAATGCCTCGCAAAGGTCGAAATTCTACCCCCGAATATCGATAGCAAAGCATTATAACGAGAGTTCATCGTAAGGTATCGAAACTTAAAAAGAAACTTTAATTGAAAAGCCCATACCTCATGATTACGTACTTCCAACACACACAATATATGTACATAGAAATATCTTATAAATACGTATTATAGTACATTCTAATAAAACTTGTATAAATCTTCACGTGAACATTTTATAAACGAGGCTTCAATCCATTCAATAGCTTAATAACATCATGATTATTATAAATACTGCACACAACGTGGTATCAATCAATCACTTTATGAATGGTTATTATTATTTTGAGTGAATCCTAACTAATATTTTAAATGCGAATGTGAGTTTGTTTGTTTCGCTTTCACGCCTTAACTACTCGACCGATAATTAGAATCAGTATTTTTTATTGATAAAAATCGTTTTTGTGCTCCTGACAACGTGTATGCGAAATTTCATGATGATCGGTTAATTTGTTAAAACGTGAAAGCGTAACACACAAACAAACTCACATGCGCATTTACAATATTAGTTAGTATATGTATGTATCTTATGTGGGGGCCAGTCAGTGTAGACCGGCGACACTTCGACCCAGTGGGATCTTTTGTGTCGACACTCTCCCAATAACGACTGCTATAGATGTTCATGGCAGCCGGGACCGACGGCATAACGTGCTCTCCGAGGCACGGAGCAAGCGATAATTGGCAATCAATACGCACATCATTTCGAAAAGTCATTAACTTCCGAAAGTCAGAGGTGCGCGACGTGGGTACGAACCCAAGACCCTCTGCATTGCAGTCTGTTGGTCTCCCCACTGAGCTATCGCTGCTCTTTAGTTAGTATATACTAACTAATATTGTAAATGCGCATGCAAAAATAGCAGAATGTTGATATCAACATTTTGCTATTTTTATGTTATTTTAAAGATTCCTATATATATAAGAATCCAATTTAATAATCCGGCTCCGAACGTATTTCTTTATGACAACTAACCTCAAAATCATATACGAATAATAATCATCAATGTAAAACTTAGGGCAGCGATAGGTACTGTTATAGAACCTAAATTGCTATGGTGTGCGATTACGCACTCAACTGAGCTCAACTTGTGATTTGTTGGCCTCATAATATTATACCTACTTTGTATTCTGCCAGTCTTCACGGAGGACTGTTTAGGAATACACGCCATTGACCTATGCCATTGTCCACTATAAACCATTCTACCTATTCAAAATATTTAACTTGATCTTGATGGCTAAGAAAAATGTAGATAGTATGAGTAGTAGAGCCTCGGTGATTTCAGCATGAATGGGCCGGCTCGACCGGGAAGGACTACCCTCTCACAGAATATCCAGTATTCCTACTGTTGTTTCGTTCGGTGAGTGCGAGTGCCGGAGGCCCAATCACCCTCTTTCCCCCTTACCGCTCCTTCGCCTTCCCACTTCCTTTCCTAAAGGGTCGGCAACGCGCAAGTAATGCCTCTGGTGTTGCAGGCGTCCATAGGCTACGGTGACCACTTACCTTCAGGTGGGCTGTACGATTGTTCGCCACCATAGTTGTATAAAAAAATAGTATTAATAATAGCTTGAGTTTCCTTAAGCTTACCAAAAGTTATCTTTTTCTGTCCATCATATAAAAAACTAGGTGTCTCCCGAGGCTACTCCGCTCCCGTGGCTCTTAGCATGATTTTATATATAGTCCATGATACTTCTGGAGAAAGAAGCGTTGTAATGATGAAAGAATCAGTCCAGTAGTTTTTGAGCTTGTTCATTACAATTTACGAATTACGATAAATACAAAAATACAAATCTTTCCTCTTTCTAATATGAGTATAGACATAGACAGCAAGGCATATTTTTTAACCGATTTCAAAAAAAGGAGGAGGTTCTCAGTTCGACTGTATGTTTTTTTTATGTGTGTTACCTCATTTTGTTTTTCTAGGTGCTTTGTTTTCTAGGTTATATTTATATATTTTCGCCTACAAAATTACGTAAATTTGCAGAAAAATGCAAAAACGTAAGCTCGTGTTACGTGATTTTTAGATTATAACAGTAGAAATCTATCCTATTTTACAGCTTAAACGAAACATAAATAGTTATATTACAATTTGTCCGTCCCAAATATTTAAGTTATTGGTTGACAATGAAGATACATATTTATCAAAAAATCATTTCAAATCCTACATACAATTTTACTATAGCGGCCGCGCACCGATTTGTATATGCGCCGTACGAGCTCTGTCATTATCTGTCTTACGCTCGGCGCAGTCTTAAATAATATTTTGATATCGGTCAGCTTTTCAATGATGTCTATGACACCTAACTCGACTATTCTCAGTTTGGATCGAATAACGACGCATTGTTACACCGAAATGTTTAATTACGTCATTATGATTGACTGTCTTGTTAGTCCGCTAAAATAGCGGTATATATTATACTGTTACTATCTTGTTATATAGATACCAATGTTCTACAAAATTAATGATTCTAATAAATTTGCGACATACAGCGACTGATCGTGCAATCCCGGAAGACGCCCAAGTCGATCATATTGAATAAGGTTTACTTATTAGTCTAGCAATATCTTATTTTCCTCTACAAGCAACAAATTCGCCCTCTCTGACGTAGGACCTAAAAACATACTTTGTGAAATGTGTTACAACTCCGCTATATAAGTAAGTACAATATAAATATTATTAGACATCAATTAATTTACATTGAAACAATTTATGTATATACATACTAACCCAGCCATGTATAAATGCCTCAATAAATAATACTTCACTTTTTACTGCACAGTCAAAGGATATTTATCGTAATCACAATCCATTACTATAGCACAACAATAAATAATCTTTCATTCATAAAGTACTGTTTCTAATAGTTTATTTAATGTTTAGCTACATATGTATGTCGTTATACCTAAAGTACTAAAAAAAAACAATTAGAAAACTACGTAAAACCGGTCATTACCTATCGCGACTATTGAAGAATTGAGGAAAATTAGCCGTTTTAATGTACACATACTTGCGGTGTACTCGACCGCCTCATATATGAGTTACGTCCGTGGGCCTTGACATGTTAATGTCTTTTTTATGTTTTAGGTAATCCCATTAATCTTTGGTTATAATTATGTTACAAAAAAAAGTATCCGTTCGCTAGATTTCATTCAAAGAAATAAGAAGCGATATACTTGTAGTCTTTTAAACTAGATATGATACATTGAAATTAAAGTACTTTATACGGCTTTTATTTTATTATGTTAGCCTCCCAGTGACTATGGCTACTGAAATGTAACCGAAACGTCGGGGATAGAGTAAACGTAAATCTAAATTGTTTAATAATTTAAATAGCTTAAATAGTTGTAAAGATAAACAGTAGTACTTAAATACTTTCAAAGTTATGTAATAATAGTGTTTTTAAAATTATAACGCGATAAAAGCCGTATGAGGTATTTTAATTTCAACACATAAAGTACACGTAACAAGTTTCTCAAATCTGGTGCCCAGAAAATGTTGTTATTATTAACTGCAATATGCAGTTTATAATTTGAATAAATAAGTAGCGCCATACACATGGAAACCGCTTACGCGAAAGAGATATCTATCATTCAACAATTGTGCTAAATATTTTGTTGAACCTATTTTGGTTTAAACCACTAACTAGAAAACGACCTAATTAAGACGTTTTTGAATCTTTACTTTGCGTACGCTACTAACATTTAGAAGCAGTTTTTAACATATCTGCTTTACATATCTCATGAGTAAAAGTGAATCCCCAAATTGTGAACTTTGTCATACAGTGGAGGATGTATTCCATTTGCTGACGGATTGTGTCAAGAACCAGAGACAACGACAAAGTATATTCGATAAGTTTAAGTATAAGGTTAGATGTTGGAAGCATCCAAAGTATATAGGCCGAACCAGAGAGTAAGGCCGCAAGGTAAATATGTAGCCTCGTAGGTTAAATGTTATTTATTTTTATTTTAGTATTATCTTTGGTTACAATGGGACTGGCATATTGCCATAGCAAGAAAAGGCAGTACATTAAAAAAAATAAAAATACATATCTAAGCATCTAGCGCATCATTCTGCAGGTATATACGTATATATATTATCTACAGAATGATGGAGGGTTATTTATTAGATGGTCTTAGTTTACTTTTCCGTTTTTATGTCTGTTTTATAATATTTTAGGTATAAGTTAGTTTTGAAGCATTGTGTTTATATGTACATAGTTAATAATTTAAACAAACCATTCAATAGTATATATCCTATCATTGTTTGTACATACAACGACATAAGTGCAAACTTATGATTACCTCTCTCTTTACAAATTATAACAAATGTTATTTTTTTACTGCAGCAATAGTATAGAAATAGATGATAAAATCATAGCTCAAAAATACAGAATAATAATTAGGATTTTTAATTCATAAAATACTTATACACATTTGTTAAATGTTCAACTGCTTAAATCGCTGACTGTTCTACATTCTATATGGTATTAAACTTATTTCAAGTGCGCAGATGGCAACCAATCTTTAAAAATTCGATTTTAATATTCTGATCTTATGTTATGGTAATTAAATTATATTCAAAACCTCGAATTTTAAACTAGTGTTGCTGTTACCACGTCGCGGTATTAAATGTGCAATAATAACAAGAACGTTGAACTCCTTAACTTGCGCACATACATTCAGATGTAGTTCTCAGTTCATCAATACAATTTTAAAAAGGCTCCTTTTTCAACAAGAATACAATAAGCATAACTAATACTAAAACTACTAACAATAAGGATTATTAAACAATGTAACACAAAATAATTGCTTTTTTAAACTTCTAAGCTTAAAAAGGTTAGTTTAAATGTTTTAAACCAAAAGTTAAGTATTAAGCCGTAATTGGTTGAAGCCGTTTTTTTTCTAATTAAAGACCACTAATACCTGTCTTGGCGTAGAGTCAAACAACTGTACGCAACATAAAGATATCGCCGAAGTAAGATAAACATTAAAACAAATGGCGATTGGAAAGAGTGGCCATAAGTTTCTTGCCTGCTTCTTCTTATGAGAGCTCTACTCCTCGAACAAACTTTTTCCAGTACATTTTTTTTTATTTCCTTATTTTTTATTAATATTTTAGTTAATTGACGCGTTCAATAAGTGTTTACTTATTTTTATGGAAATAAAGATAAAATAATTTGTATAAAAAACACAACGTCACCGATTATCTTTATACAAAACTACAAACTACGCTTAGCAAAACACACAAAAAATTGTTTTCCTTATGTAAATGATTACTTATGTTTAAAGATGTCACAGTTAGCAACATCACGACTATAATACTATTTACATAAAAACTTTAGATGAGCCTCACGAGACCATTAAGTTTTTGTCCGGTTAAAGAATAGAGCGTATTAATATAATAAAGGCGAGCAAACTTCAATGATATAATATCCGACAGTAACTTTATGATAGCTGTGTCAAAGATACAAGTAGATAGCGAAGTTACATACGCAATCTACTCGCGGGACTACTCGAGCAAGCTACACGCGCGGATTACATAAGCCGGGTACTTGCGCGGACTATATGCGCCGGGTACTTGCACGGTCTACATGCGCCGGTTACTTGCGCGGACTGCATGCGCCGGTTACTTGCGCGGTCTACATGCGCCGCTTACTTGCGCGAACTTCACGCGAACTACATACGAACTACTCTTGCCAATGTGTCTATGACAGTACTGGTGACTCGCGTCATTACAATCTATACAACATACAGTCACTCATTTGATGCAGGTTATGTGAGACTATATAAGCATACTCTTATAGTACTTGCAAATTGACAGATTCTCAGTTTACGAGTTATTGCAGAAGGAACCGCTAGAAATCACTTTCAATAAACGTCATTATACACCAAATTATTTACGACAAAAGTCATGTACCATGCTCGACATCTCTAGCGCCAGTGTCTATATTCGAATATATATATATATCACACGGTACGTAACTATTCCAGTTGTAGGCGATATTTATGGAAGGGAATGAAATACGTCAACAAATAAACAACATCACAAATATATGACCAGAAACGTGTCAAGAAAAGCTTTTAAACAACTTTATTAAAGTAGCCATGTAAAATACTGTACACACTGTGATTAAACAATTGTTTAGTAAATAATTGATTACACACACATTGAATAATTGTTTGATAAATAATTGATTACACACACATTGAATAATTGTTTGGGAAATAATTAATTAATTAATTTCATTTAACCAACCAGTCATTAACCGTTCAGACATTTGATACTATTGCAAATGAGTCTCACTCGTCTTTTAATTCAGCACAGGTAAAAGTTAATACCTTTATGAAACTACGATATTTTTGCACTGAAGAACATATTCATACCTTGAACAAGATTAAGAGGTCAGTTTAAGAATTTCTTATAGTTTGCCACTATAAGGAATTCTACGAATACGGCGTTTCATAAAGAAAGTTACTAGAATGAACGAAACGAGGCACATATGCTGGAATCGTGCCAAAAGGCAATCTGTAATCCTTAACCTGTCGTCCAGTAAACAGGCGTGAGTTTATGAGTGTATTATGAACAAGATTTAAATTAGTGATAAAGTAATGTCAAGACTGTTTTTGTAATTAGTCAGGACACGGCGCAACAAGAATCTGTCACCCTATTGTTATGACGTTTTTATTTTTCTTTCTTTCTTTTTAATGATTTATATTATAGATAGAAGAGGCCACTAGGCAATCGCGCCGACCGGCGACCCGATCTGTTAGCACTTGTTATTGGCAGTATCTAAATATGTACCTGTTGAATATTCTACCAGTTTAGTCAGATTTATGGCTCATATAAATAGAACGATTGCTTGCAATTCCTACTGAAACAGTGCACTACTTAAATATTAAAATCAATATAAAAATCGTATGCCTTAATTCTATAAACACCAAAAAAATTTCAAGTGAAATAAATGTCCATTTGAATTATTTTACAAATATGGTTTTTGGGTATTCCCTGCGATTAACGTGCCGTGAGATTGTTCCCACAAGGTAATTAGTTTATCAGATTAGATTATACATTGCCTATGTAGCGTAGTAGTAATGAACGTGATTGCTGTGCACGAAGTCACGGGTACAAATCGATCGGGCAGTGTGTTACTTTTCTATCTTTTTGAGTCTGTAAATTTTCAGTAGCAGCAGTGTCTGGGATTATGCTCTAGGAACAGGTTATTGATAAACAGTCACCGTTGCCTACGAGAACATGTAGCACGAGGGATACCACAAGCATGTAACATGCGTTGATTCTCGAAAAAGGACAAATATTACGTTCTCTACAAAATACCTCCTTTAAGAGCGTTGCATAGCCAACGCTCTTAAAGGAGATACTTTACACGATTTAACAGCTATTTACAATTTGTATTTAATTAACTCATTCGTTTTGCGGTTTAGTGGTGCATTTTATAGTTGCAGCATACAGATCACTGTTACACCAGTAATTAATATCAATTAATTACTGGTGTAGGCTGCAGATCGAATGCGAATGTTTTCAAATCGTGATTCCAAAAAAGTATGTTACTACGATATTATATATACATTACCCGAAATGGTATTGGTTAAAATTAGGAGTACATTTCTGCGAACACTTAGGTATGCGTTAATTTTGTAAGAACCGTATCGTCTCGTCTTGTCGTCATCGTCATCTCTTTATGATGTTTTCGGTAATACTTTGACAATTCACAGACTGACACACGCAGTCGCGGCGCCTATAATACCTATTTATCTTATATACATAGGTACCATTTTTTTAACTATTTTCAAATGATATTGCCAGCTATAGGTATCTTTACAAGTAATAATATATAATATAATAATAATAATATTCTACCACATACACAAAACACCATCTAGCCCAAACTAAGCAGAGCTTGTACTATGGGTACTAGACAATGGATGAACATACATATATACTTTTTTTTGTAAATACATTCATATTATACATAGAAACACCCAGACCAAGACAAACATCCATGTTCATGCACACAAATATTTGACTTGTGCGGGAATCGAACCCGCGACCTCAGGCGTGGCAGTCGGTTACACTAACCACTACGCCATCGAGTCGTATATGCACTACATATAGTATACAATTATTAAATTAAACACAATAACAGAACAATCATTTGTGGGCTACGCACTTGCGGGACAATTACTTAATTGTCGTGTGTAGGATTTGAATTCATAATACTCAACAAGTAAGACGAACGCTTGTCTATTGTATAGTCATCAATAAGCAAACCGTATATATTTATACATATATAGAGTGCACGGAAGGCGTAAACCACTAGTTTAAATGAACGCCTTGCCACTGGCACTACGCCGAGTGTTGTGGGTTCAAATTCCACGCGGGACAAAACATTATGTGATTGTTCTTCCGTTGGTTGAATGTTTGTGAAGTCCTCCGCAAAACAGGAATAATTGAAATCCATCTTTCAAAAAATATTTCGCCCATGTTCAGCACTGGGCCAGTCGCCTAATGCGCGGTACAGTCTTGTCCAAAATATGACAAAACCGAATAGATAAAATTATCATATTCCTCATGAGAAACCGCACCGGTGACTGCACAATACGGCAGACATGTGGCCCGGACGTGTAAGTTGAAGCTTGCACTAAAGAGGGTCGATGAACAACGAGCGTCATACAATAATGAGATGCTTATCGCTGCTATATCGCTACTTGCAATGATAAGAAAGTTTTGACAATGTACTTGATTCCGACACTTATCTTTTATGACTGAGACAGCACAACAACGTAAAATTCCTGTGCCTACAATGAACTGCAACTTAATGTATCCAAGTGTTCTAGTAACTAGTGTTCTTATATAACACTAGTTTATGTACGCGGTTTAGCTCACGTGAAAGTAGGTTAGGTTATGTTAGTAAGATTAATTTAATTTTAAATACAATATAGCCTATGTTACTCGATAAAAATATAGCTTTCTAATGATGAATGAATTTTCAAAATCGTTTGTGTAGTTTATGAGTTAAATACTTACAAACAAACAAACAAAAATCAAATATTTCCTTTTTATAATATTAGGCTGCCTGTCCATTAAAGTGAAGCGAGGCTGCGCAGCGAGGAAACGGAGAAATATTAACCAATAGGATTGCATAACATCTCCGCTCCGCTCCAGTATGCAATCCTATCTATACTAATATTATAAAGCTAAAGAGTTTGTTTGTTTGTTTATTTGAACGCGCTAATCTCAGGAACTACTAGTCCGAATTGAAAAATTATTTTAGTGTTGGACAGCTCATTTATCGAGGAAGGCTATAGGTTATATATATATATATATATATAACATCACGCTACGACCCACGGGGGCAGCGCAGTAATCATAAACGCGGATGAAACCGCAGACATATCTAGTTAATATGTCTCCGTTTCTTCGCTCCGCAGCCGCGCTCTGCTTCAATGGACAAGCAGCCTTAGTATAGACTAAATTTTGTTTCATGTGAGCGTAGCCCGCAGCTTTGCTAAATGTACGTTAGGTTAGTTTAAATTAGTAACTTTTTTCTGGATGAAAGGTATGAATCATAAAAGGACATACATTTTCTGTTTGCCTTACAACGTGTATGCCAAATTTCATGATGATCGGTCGAGTAATTAAGCGCGAAAGCATAAGAAACAAACAAACTCACATGAACTGGGACACGAAGAATACATTTTTAGGTATCTCTCGGATTATTTCGATTCATTGGCACAACAAAATTACGTTTGATTCTTTAGGAACTAATCATCATGACTACTTTCTAAAGAATAAATTTGTATAGAACTGATTACAATAACTTGATTCCTTTTATCATATATTAACAGCAGCATTAGAACAACACAGACGATTGTTAAACAACTAACTCACACGTGGTCGCGATAAATGATCTAAGTGCATATTTTATATAAACCTCGTACAAACAAAGCATATTACAACGTTGCAATAGATGTAGAATCTTACATAATATAAACACGCCAACGGCTTATATTTTTCTTTATAATAGTCAAATTTAAAAATAATTCATTCATGTAATTCACAGAGTAACACTTATGAACGTTAAAAGTAATACTAAATGACGTCAGAAGTAACACAAATGAACGTCAGAAGTAACACTTATGAACGTCAAAAGTAACACTTATGAACGTCAAAGTAACATTTATGAACATCACCGTTGAGGTCGTTAATTTCAATGACGCTACTTGTATATGTACTGGTTTGTTTGTTTAGACGTCATTTTCTCTTTTGATAAGATATTCT
This sequence comes from Catocala fraxini, assembly GCA_930367265.1. Classification (NCBI taxonomy): domain Eukaryota; kingdom Metazoa; phylum Arthropoda; class Insecta; order Lepidoptera; family Erebidae; genus Catocala; species Catocala fraxini. Next base: position 9,792,004 of record OV884037.1, read on the forward strand.
AACAGTAATCCTTATAATCTTTTTATTTTATACGCCATTAAAATATTAATTTGTCTACATTATAGACTTTATACCAAGGTTTATTTCAAGGTGTGCTAGTTACACAGTTAATTTAGTAAATTACAGATACAAAATTAGTATTTCATGTGTATTTCCAATCCCCTGCTTGCCACAGAGTTCCTGTTGCAAAGAAAGCGTCAAAGTCATAGTCCACTAGACTGACCGACAAAATTGCATCCAAGTATATCATGACTCAATGAACACCGATAACTCAGTGGGGAGACCAATAGACTGCAATGCTGAGGGTCTCGGGTTCAAACCCACGTCGCGCATCTCTGACTTTCGGTAGTTATATGACTTTTCGAAATTATGTGCGTATTGATTAACAATTGTTGCGTGCTCCGTGCCTCGGAGAGCACGTTAAGCCGTCGGTCCCGGCTGCCATGAACATCTATGGCAGTCGTTATTGGGAGAGTGTCGACACAAAAGATCCCACTGGGTCGAAGTGTCACCGGTCTGCACTGACTGGCTCCCACATAAGATACATATCATGACTCGTGACGTATGTTCGGCTTTTCTGCTTTAAATGAGAAATAAGTTAAATATGCAAATAAGACTGTAAAAAATGAACGCATATTTTAATTTTAAACCAAAATACGTGGCCGTTCTTTTACATAGTTTCCAATGAAATCAGACACTGAAATAACTGCCTGTAATACGTCATACAACAGAGTTATAAAAAGGAATAATACAAAAATATGTGTTACCAAAATTTAATATTAGGTCTATAACAATAAAATTGCCTTTTATGTTCTACATTTAATTTCGTGGTTTCTGTACGAAATATAAAAATATTAAAAATTCATTTATATTTCGAGATAAGACGATATACATATACTGTTAATAAGAAGTATTATTAATAATAAAAATCAATAACCTTTTATACAATTAGTATTCAAAAGTAAATATCACTCAGGGTCTGCCCGTATTTCTTGTTTTAATTTGCTATAATAAAATAAACAAGATGGTTGATGCTTTTAATCGACTTTAAAAAAGGAGGAGGTTCTCTATTCGTCTGTATTTATTTTTAATTTTTTTATGTGTTTTATTGTTAATTTAGGATAAACCGTAGTAGCCAAAATAAAAGCAACTATATATGAAAAAACATAGGATTCAAATTGGTATTATAAAATATTGATGAAATAGTAAGCCAAAAAAACACAAAGTAACCGATTTCCTTCATACAATGCGACAACTTCGTATTTAAAACCGTACTTATGTGTTTGCCGTATGCCTATCTTACGATTCGCACAGTGACCAGTGACAGTGAGCGGAAGTTGTTAATAACGCGATAGTTCTGCACGACAATGGCCCTCAGATGCACTCATAAACGTGCGTCTCGGAATAAGCATCATTCATAGTACATGACATTTACTTGATATGATATAGGTATAATACTCCGTATAATACGCTCTGGTCAATTTATTGTTACTTTAGAAATGTAAGAAAATAATAGAAATGCAATCCGAGACCGTTGGACTGACACGCGGAGCTCGAGTTCGATCCCAAGGTACACCTCTAGCTTTTCGAAGTTATGTGCATATTTAGTAGGTAACTGTAGCTCGCTTAGTGGCGAAGGAAAACATCATAAGGAAACCTGATATATGAACTTGGCCAACCCGCACTGAGCCAGCGTAGTGGTCTATAGCCTAACCCTTTTTACACTGAGAAGAGCTGCCCAGCAGTGGGACAGTTTAATACAGGGATGATATTTATAAGAAAATATATATATAACATAAAATGAAACCCTTATTTTCAACAGCCTAAATTTTTTAATAGGTTTTCACAGCCATAATATATCGCCCGCCTAATGGTAAGTCGTTAGGTACATATAATCGAATCGATTATGACTGAAAAATAATTTAAGACCGGATAAAAGCAATAAATGGGCGAGCAATATGCGGTAACAGTGTTGCTACTGACAGGCTTTACTGTAAGATATAAATAGATAAATAGTTTTTGCTTAGGCAAGTCGGCTCGTTCCTACCGTCACCAAATAATTGGCAATGGCGGGCCAACTATTTAGAATTCTTCGTATACATTATTTCTTAAAAAAAATGTTATTCAACCTTCCACAAATATTAGAAAAAAAATTGTTTTAATTACATTTTAAGGTACCATCCCCAAGATTTATATTCAAATCGAGACAATATTATCATAACGAACTGACAATACCTAAATAAGTTTTACTTTATCTATAAGTAATATTTTATGAATGAAGGGATAACAAATCATATTTTTATGTTTCCACTGTAACAAATAAACATTTTTTTTTTTTTTTTTTTACGTGGGGGAATGCATGACGCATACCCCTCCGCGGGGGCGGGCGGAGGGGTTATGTCGGACTCGCCGGGGTAAAATAAGATGTTAAGATGATAAAGTACCTCCCGGAATACCGACTAAACCTACCACGGTGTTCCTCGATAAAACCACTATCGACGGGGCCGCGCGAATCACTTTCGCATGCGGTCGCGACCACGCCGAGGTTTCGGCCCGCCGTATGAAACGGCAGGCCACTACACGAAAGACCTACCCTAAAGGCACTTCTACCACTCCCTACTGTCCCCCCTAGAGGGGAGACGGACTCAGCACAGAGGCGCGCGTGGGAACACGCACGCCGCCTCTCGGACCTGGTGCTGAACGGATGGCGGGCAGGCCCACAAAGCCCCCCACCCCCAGGTCAAACCTCAGGGTGGCTGGAGGTCGTCCCGCGCCCTCCGGCGCCCGGCTCTGCGGTTGGGGAGAGGGTTCAAACGCTCCCTCTCCCGCTCCGCCGCCTCCTTGATGGAAATGACTTCCTCACAAAAGGAGGCGACGGCGTTCCACGACCTCTCACTCCGGACCATAGACTGAACTACGGCCGGGAGCGAGAGGGCAACCAATCCGACTGCCGCGATCAATTCACGGCGCTGCGATGCCCAGGCGGGGCAAACCGCCAAAGTGTGCAGCGCCGTGTCCTCAACTACGTCGCGGCAGTCGCCGCAGTGGTGACAACCGGGCGTCTCTTGCCGGCGTATACGACACAGGAACTGGCCAAAACAACCGTGGCCAGTCATTACCTGTGTCAGCCGGAAGGTGAGGGCGCCATGGCGCCTCTCCAGCCACTCCTCAAACACGGGACTTACCGCCACGATTGTGGCGTGCCCGGTAACAAATAAACATGGTAATAATATGGTCTAGCTACTCTAACAACCTACAAGATTTAGTACAAAAATAAATTTATATCTTATAGATTAAACTAAAATATGGAAATTAAACAATATAAACAATATTTCTCGATATACCTATAAAAAAATGGTAGCAAATTTTTCGATAAACATTAAATATTCCTAGGCATAGTCAGAACTTTGCATACTTCTCTTTCTTTCCGACCTAAGTCGTTCTTTATTTAAATGGTTGTAAAAGTTCCGTCAAAATGCGTCATCTGTGTGACGCGGGAAAATTTACAACCAGTATGCTTTAACAACAGTACCTATTTTGGATAATACAAAAATAATATAATATAGGGCAGTAGTTTTATTCGTTTCGGTAGTTTTAATTATTTCTTTGTATTTCTATATCGTCCTTGAGGAAGATATCTAGTTGACCGTAGGTACCTATAAGAATGAACATGGTACGTAGCGGATACATGTATACATATTTATAAATATAGCCATTTTATCTTTATAGCTATAATCTTTAACAACTGAGATTTATAAATAACTTTACCGTTTTGTAAGCACCGATATTTACACAAATATGTTCATGTTGTTTTATGTTCATGGCTAATACATATCTTTAACAGACAAATCCAATAACACTTTGCCCGAGGAGAGGGTATTCCAGTTCTGGATGACTATAACCCGCAATCGTCGTCGAAAATTTACATTTATAATTCCTAATTTCTAAATACGATACCTGCATTTAAAATACGCTTAAGCGATACAGAGTTTGCAATTTATAAACATTAGAATCACGAATACAAAGAACGCTCAAGCTTGGAACAACTATCAATAGATTACACAAGAATTTACTACATAGAAGAACTAAATCCGCGACATGGCTCATTAATAGTCGCGAGGATAATATATTGAGTCACGCTTGCAATCAGTTCTCTGATCATTAACATAAACTTATTTTACCTATTCTTTTAAATACTTGATATTGGTCAGTGGTACGTAAATGGTATAATGATAGTCATAGCCAAAAATTATTTATTCATTCAGGTCACCAAGTAACACTTATGAACGTCTAAGAGGTTAATGAGGTTATTACATTTACTGAATTTACATTTATGTTATTTGCAAGGTTAAGGCAAAAGGTGGAGCCTATGAGAAGATACCAGCATGAGAAGATAAGAAGAACAAGATACTTACAAATATGAACTTTAAAATAAGCGATCATGTGTGATTAAATAAGTGGCCCTGAGTTTCTTCATTTATCTCATTTGTCCTATTGCTTTGCTAAGCCTTGCTGAACCAGGTTAAAATATACGTTATTGCTTAGTGTAACTTTAAGGTTCATAAGTGTCACTTTGCGAACTAAATAATTAAATGTTTTCTTTTTGACTTTGATCGAGAACTGTACTTACGTTTTGGGCATGGCTTTGTGTCTTTTGTTTTATACTGCTACTGCTATTTAGAACTGAGGACCTACTATAACTCTTTATAGCTGTTGAACTTCATGTCTGATCATATTATTGCTAAAGTTGTCTTCAACGGAAATGTCTATGAACTAATTAAAATATATGGAAAGACAAGGCGACGAATAAAATTGGCTAAGCAAAAGGTGGCAAAAAAAATATGGCTGAGCCTCCGTTAGCCAACGCATCTCAACCTCCACCAGCCTGTCTATGCTCGCTACTCAGCAAGAAGATTGACTAATAATCACACTTTGACGTTGATACGTCAAAGTGTGCTTATTAGTCCAGCACACAGTGACCTAACCTGGGTGTTCTTTGTGTCCGTTGTTTGCGCAGAAGTTGTCTGTTTAAAACAGAAAAGTCCTCTCTGTGTCTATTCAGACTGTCAATAAATATAGAGGAAAAATGTTATTTACGCTGCATCTGTGTAATGACCGCGATGCAAATATTGTTGACTTCTTACTACAATGTGTACACAATGATTGCCCACCCGATAGTCGTATTTGCATTTATTGTACTGCCAAGGTTATAAACAAGAAAGATGATGAATAAGCCAGAATTATGGTAAGCAGTCACTATAGACTAATGTACCCACTGCAGCCTATGGACGCTTGTATATTAGGGCTACCTCTCTCGCGTTTCAACCCTAGAAACAGGAGTTGCTATATTACTAGAGCAAGACCCAAGGTCACACTGGCCTATCTACAGACAGCACAAGCACTCATCAAGGGGTCTACATACCGCAGAAACTCTATTTGGCTGCGGTCTTCTGTAAAGTGTCCTATACAAAATGCAATAGTAATTTTAACAATTAATTTATATTTTGGGAATAGACATATTGATTTTTATTGATAATAAATATAAATATTAATAATCTTTTATATAATTTGTATTTAAAGTTATATCGCTCAATGTCTGCATGTATTCGTTGTTTTAATTCGCCTTAATTACATGATGGGTGATGTTCTTGTTAATTAAAATCAAACTAAAATGTTACCAAGCAACGATACATTTCAAAAATCATATTATTTGAATAGACCATTCAAAAAATATTATAAGATTTCGTGTTTCATAATTATAATAAACTATTATTTATTTTTGATAATTGTTTTTACGATTTAACCTGCTAGCTTAATTATATCGTAATTATGCGTCTGGAAGCTGATTGTTAATGAGTTATTATGTACATAAGTTCGATTAATAAGATTAGTCATAGACGTGCCTCAGAATTGAATTCGTGACCTCTGCGTGGCAATTTAACAATCTGTCCACTAGTTTACCGTTTCTGCTGTATCATTTATACAAGTAAAAAGATTCCTCTATTAATTTTCATCACTCGTATTAGATAAATATTTTAGAGATAAGCAGTTAACGTTTCCGGGAAAAATAACTGAGGAAGGTAAAGTCTATCTATCTATTTTTTAACTTAGAGGTCAGAAGTATTATTTTTAATTCTATTAACGCAAGGCGAATATAAATCCCGTTATAAAAATAGAGTGAAGAATACTTAGGCTGTAAAAATACCGACTAGATCATTTTCCTTGAAGCAACCGTGAGATCTGTAGACCTTGTCAAGATTAGGGCTGAGTGAGCTCATATTCACCACAACTTGCAATTGTTTAACGCCTACCAAGGTTTTCACATGACATCAGGGACAGGAAAATAGTATCACACTACTGATCACTGTTTTATTGTGTAAAATATCCAACCAAGCTTTATTGCATTATTCACTCACACTAATGGTCGGTTTATGTCAGTCCTACTAACATTTCGCTGTCGTAGGTATCGGAATATTTAATATTGTCTTACATTTACGCGAATGTTATACATTGAAATATCACAGCTTTATAATGAATTTATAGCATGGTTTATTTTAAAAACACTTTACACATAATTTTGAAACTATTACACTACCTAATATGTAAATTATTAAAACTATTTATATTTTAGTCTACACTTTCCCTGACGATTCGGTTGCTTTTCAGCATCCGTTTTCAAGGGGAGAAATCTTCCCATATATTGAAATATTTTGGACTACTCACTTCCAACTGTCATAGATGACCATCTAAATTAATGGCTTCTGCTTCTGGTTCAGGTTGCTAATGCTATCATTAGCCACTGACGGCCTTATTACGTTCTCTAAAACGAACATGGTGGCTTTGATGTTACCTTTGCGACTTCGTTGATTGTCGTATCTATAAGAAGAAAAACTGCATAAATCTGCATGATACACATGACACCAGCAGCAATATTTAAATACTTGGAAATAGGAAGCTCGCCTATATCAGAAAAAATATCCAAAAACATTTTATCCAACTTGACCATTAATCTTAGACTTCAGGATGGACAGCTGCGTAGTAGCTAAGTAGTGTACTGACACTCTTCCAATAAGGCAGACAAAGGAGAAAATCTTACCATCAATAAAGACGGTCACAACATCATTTACTGTATAATTACTACAGACCATTTCACATAATTATAAGATAAATAGGATGTTTCTTGTTACGCGCAATTCGCGATAAATTGACAGTTTTCACAACTGTGAAGACAACATTGACCGACCACAATGTTATTTCAGTCCACATGAGTCAATGTTATTATCAAATCACTGTACAATTAAAGTTAGAAGGTTAAAATAACACCATTTGAAGCTCACAATAATAGCAATCGGACATATACAAGTCAGTTCTGCTCAGCGAACTGCAACAGATACAACAAAATTGTCATCGTCACGATTATAATGTTAAAGCTGTGTGGTTATGCCATTCTATAGTTCCATAGCAAACCACGTGATCCTGTAGACACCTCTTCAAATAAAAGCATAAAGCGTTGTATCCAGTATTTAGTTACCTTACTTTAATAAGCATAAGACATTTACCTATCTTGTTCCAAATTTATTCTTGGATTACTCTTGGGAAATTCTGTGAATCTAATAGATGGCAATAGAAAACTACAAAGTTAACTAATAGGAAGCTATATTTTTTACATTTTCCTTAAATATTTTGCTGCTACAATGGAAATTACTATATTGCTTGTGGCTTGTTAATTTACTTATACAAAAGTTATTGCAAATGAAAGCATTTATCCATGATCAGCGCAAAGGACAAGGACCACTTATCCTTTTGCTTAGAATACAATTTATTCTTTCCACTTCAAACGCCATCTTGGTCAACCGGTGCCCTTAATAGTCTTCTATTGTATCTGATTCATAGCATCTTCAGTACGGTGGTACAACTTCTCCACTAAGCCTGCTGTGGCTTTAAGTAGCATTTATAAGCTACTCTTACACTAGTTACGACTACACGGTAGCTTAGAGAGTTTAATGGTCACCTCGCTACTGCCACTACGCCGAGTGCCGTCGGTTGCAATCCCACACGGGACAAAAAAATTGTGATACACAAATAGGTGTTCCGAGTCTGGGTGTACTTTGTGTCCGTTGTTTGTTGAGTCCCCCGTGACAAAGTAAATCTAGCGAAAGAGATGTCTCTAGAAATATAATGTAAATACGCAATTCAAATGCAATTACCCTTTATCGTAGGGATCTACTGAGGGAGTACTTCCAGGTCTTCTGTAATTGAGTGAGTTTCTTCATCAACTTCCCAAAAGTAAGAAACTTAGTTTTAAACTGCAAGTTAAGTATATTTTAAGACGCAATTGATTTTAATCTCACTGAAAATGTTTCACGGCGGCGTAAATGTCGCAAAAGTAATTGAACATTCTTATCAACGAGAATTTATACGCGCGTTAAAAAGAAATGAGCCAAGAAGGACATAGTTGCCGATTCTACTAATACTAATACTTTAGTTTCACTCCGTCTCTTTCTAACTGCTAATATATAAATGATAGAAAGATTTTTATTAAATAATTAATCTAGGTATTCTAATTTTTTTTTATTGCTTTCATCGGTGACAGACGAGCCAGCGGCCCACCTGATAGTAAGCGAGAACCGTGGCTCATACACATGGCTGTGTTTTCTTATCATTACAGAAGCAATGTCAAAAAACACAACTAAATCGCTGCCTACCGGAAGGAAAAGGGAAATGGAGCAGGATGGGGTTTGGGAAGGGAAGGGTGATTGAGCTTCCGGCGCTCTCACTCACCGAACGAAACATAACAGATACTTTTATTTTACGTCGATCTTCTGTGTGATCCTAATCTCGAATGTGAGTTTATTTATTTGTTTGTTACGCTTTCATGCTTTAACCACTCAACCGATCATCTTGCAAATTCGCATATACATTGTCAGGACTACAGAAAAGAACATAGGGTACCTTTCATCCATCCAGAAAAAAGAACTGGGATAGAAATTAATTGACAAAATCTACAATAACGCGAGCGTAGTCGCAGGCAAAATCTAGTTATATATAAAAGGCGATCCCGCGTTTTATATATGAGCATGCGTAAAAATTATAATTTTTAGTTTTTAGCTGCGCTATCTAGGTACATCTACAAACGGACAGTTTAGGTAAAATTGTGAGTAGATGAATCGTAAACTAGTTTTCGTGTATGGGTGTTTGTATTAGACACTACATTAAAGTTTATACGTGGAAAAGAAAATTTGTTGATACATTAGTGTCTACTACATATAAGTATAAAACTAAAAATATGTAAAAATATTAAAGTTTAACTTTTATCTTAGGAACAGTCTACGATACAGAATATGTAGGATATACTATATGCGTCGATGTTTATGTGTGTGCACATACACAGGTTATATTCTACATATTCTGTCGAGCTGTAATATTGTTTTGTATCTTACTATTTAAGCTTGCACGTTTTCCTTAACAAACAAATTTTTTGCGACTGTTGAACAAAAGCAATAATTACTTTGCCAGACACCTACCAATACCGGTACCATACCACAATTCGATAAACAACATATTTCTAAACGAATAAATAGAAACACAAAACATCATCTTAATTGGTTTTCAATATAAGTGCTATCGTATGGTAGTAATAGAACCTCTCTGGTTTCAGCATAAATAGGTCAGCTCAACCGTAGAAATACTACTCTCTTGCCGTTTACTTTTTAAATACATCTCCCGAACTAGGAATAATCCCTGTGATGCGAGAATCAACGGATACAAAGAACACCGAGACTCGGAACACCTATTTGTGGATTATAACATTTTTTGTCCCGTGTGAGGTTACCTCGGCACAGTGTCAGTGTCAAGACGACCACTTATACTACTAAGGGATGTGCTCTCGTTCTAGAACATAAAATAACGCAAAGTTGTTGCGTTGCCTTCGAGCGCCGGAGACAATCATTCTCGAACCGTTTCTGTCCTACCCACCATAATCCCCTTTATTAGCTAATGTAACTGTATATCATCGAGCAGACAGTATGCTTGTTTGGCACCTATGTTGTTCACAATACGTACTGCTCAGTTGTATTTTTCCATTTATCATCAGGTAGCTAGCTAATCTGCCAATAGCAACAATACACTTGCCATCATGACATACGGGGATTAAAGAAAATGTTTTCATCATCATTATTATCATCTCAGCCAAAAGACGTCCGCTGCTGTACATAGGGCTCTCCCAAGGTTTTAAACACATTTCCGTTTTGGGCTACCAGCATCCACTCGCATCCCGCGACCCTTACCAAGTCATCGGTCCACCTTGTGCCTGTGTTGTCGTATGTTAATGTTACCCAGCAGTAGCGCGAATTTTAGTTAGCGATAACCTAGCGAAAAACCGTTGGACTGAAACGCAGAGTTCTAAAATTCGATCCTAAGACACGCACCTCTGAAGTTTTTAAGTTATGTGTACATAATAGTTTGTTATCATTCGCTGTAATGGTGAAGGAAAACATCGTGAGGAAACCTACATGTCAGAGAGTTCTACATTATCTTCTCGAAGACGTGTTAAGTCTGGCAACCTGCAATGGACCAACGTGGTGGACTATAGCCAAACAGCTGATGAAATTGAAACACCTACATATCTATCTTTTGGGGATTAACAGACATAATATTGTGCCTATGATTAAATTTATATGCTTTTTTTACGACATACCGGTTATCAAATGAGGCCCCAATTGATATTTTAAATTTGGATTTAAGGCATAGTAGGTCTTGCTATCGCGCTTGCTCGACAGCACCTAACTGGAAGTGGTTTTACTTTCGAATTAGGCTAAAATTGCAGCTCAATTATCAAAGCATTAGGAATTCCAAACATAAATAGCTTTAAATAGCCATATTATATAATATTCAATAATCACGTGCATTCTACTATATATGTAGATGTTATTTTTGGCCAGTATGTTGCAGCCATAAATTGCAGCTAATGCCCGTTTGGCCGTATCTATCTTGATGAAAATAATTTGAAAAAGATTAGGGTACTATCGTCTTGTGAAATGATAAATAGCGCATCCCTACAACTTACTAAGTACGCAATGTTATAATTATAAGAGAGTAGTTACTAGTTTTAGTTAGTTGATTTTGTACATTAGTGAACATACAAGAGCAAAAAGCAATCAAAAGAAATATTGTTTGCAAACATTATTAATATTGGTTGTAATATAAAGGAGTAATTAATATTTTAAATTTGGATATAAGCAAAAGTACGGTTGTAGTGGTAATGACACGCTATTTCCCTCGCACAGCTGCAGTTAAACAGCGGTTACGTCACAGTTTGTATCGTGCATCCTTTTTTAGTCATTTGACAATTACCCCTACTACCAATTTGAAACGTTTGTAATTAAATTATTTTTGAGTAGATTTCTAACATTCTTTGTCTTTCGAGTTTGGACAGTGTAACTATTTGCCTTAGATAATAAAAAAATGTGAGTCGACTAGTAGGGTACTAGTTACTGTTACGTACGGCACACGGCTACACATCAAGATAGACACCCTATATACGCATAATTACGCTACATACAAAATAAAGAATTGTTGAAAAGGGACGGTGCATAGTGGTGTCGATGTAATATTGGTAAGGACAGAGCGTCGCGTCCCGTTCAGCGTGAATGAGACAAAATAACAAAAATATAACGCACTCTCTCGCACGATTCGCAGCGTTCAACTTCTAATAATTCAAAGTCCAAACAGTCTAGGTTGATGTGTCGCTGTGTGTATGTTTACCAAATTATTTTAAATCATTTACATAGCTTAGAAGATGCCTAATACCATTCGAAGTAATTATAGCGCAAATGTAATGACGTTGATGTTAATTGTTTCTGCCATATTACACGTATTTTAAGTCGCGGTATAATAGAAAACACTTGTGTACACAGCCTTATTACACAGGTCACAATACAGTACTTGTGTGTTTTCAGACTTATTATGTATTGTGTACACTATAAGTATGTGATACTAAAGGTAATAATTATTTAATTAAGTATACATATTTATGTCGTATCAGTCGTATGCCTATAACTCGAGGAGGCCACAGATATATCTATACTAATATTATAAAGCTGAAGAGTTTGTTTGTTTGGTTGAACGCGCTAATCTCAGGAACTACTGGTTTTATTTTTTTTTAAATATTTTAGTGTTGGATAGCCCATTTATTGGTTAAAAGCCCGTTCGCCCCTCAACGTTCTCCCGTCAGTACATATTTGTTAGGTTTCTTCTTAAAATCCACCCAAAAATATATATATAAATGTCGCGAAGCGGGGCTCCGTCTTTCTATGAAATGGGCGAAAGTCAAGGGGCGTACGGGCTCGTAGCCCATTTATCGAGGAAGGCTATGGGCTACATAACATCACGCTACTACCAATAAGAGCGAAGCATCAATGAAAAATGTTGCTAAAATGGGGTAAATTCTCTTATGTGAAGCAAACGAAGTTGCACGGGTCAGCTAGTTACATATACATTTCGCCAGCTTGATTAAAGTTTCCACATAACAGAGGCGAGTCTTGCCAGGCACGGTGCCAGACTGTCCTGCTATTGAATTTATTGAGTGCACGGATTGCTAGTGGTTTAAGTAGTCGCCTCGCCATTGCCACTGTTGTGAGTTCAATTCACAAACAAGACAAAAATTTGGAAATTTGGCTAGTAGTTACCAAGTTAGCTCAATTGCATGGCATCACTACATATTATAAAACAAAGTCCTCCGCTGCGTCTATCTGTCTGTATGTCTGTTCGCGATAAACTTAAAAGCTACTGAACGGATTTTCATGCGGTTTTTACCAATAGAGAGAGTGATTCGTGAGGAAGGTTTAAGTGTATAATTTGTTAAGATTTTGTACTACCCGTGCGAAGCCGGAGTGGGTCGCTAGTTTAAAATATAGCTGTTGAAATGTTAATTTGATACAATCCTGCCAACCCCTTTGGGGTATAAGCAAGCACCAATATTTTACTCCGTAATTGTCGTGTGATTCTAATTTTGATTGGAACATATTTTATATAACGTAATCGAACAACGCAGCTGAAGTATAATCATTAATGTGAAATGTACACAGTGTATTATAAAGCATTTAAAATAACGATAATGATGTAGCACAATCTATCCCTTAGTGGTGAAAATAGGTGAATTACACTCACATTCCTCGGCCTCGATGGCGTAATGGTTAGTGTAATTGACTGCCACGCCTGAGGTCGTGGGTTCGACTCCCGCACAAGTCAAACATTTGTGTGCATGAACATAGATGTTTGTCATGGTCTGGGTATTTCTATGTATAATATGTATGAATTTACAAAAAAAAAGGTATATATGTGTGTCTATCCATTGTCTAGTACCCATATTACAAGTTCTGCTTTGTTTGGGCTAGATTGTGTGTATGTGATAGAATATTATTATTATTATTTCGCCAGATGTGAATTTGGGTCCTACGTAATAAGAGGTCCGTCTACCGTCGCAGTTCCAAACTCCGAGCTGCTACAGAGACATTATTAATAAAAAATAAAAAAATACTTTACCCGACCTCTGCAGCGAATCTGAGACCTCATGCTCAGCAGTCGCTTTTAATACCGGTAAGCCACAAAGGCTGTCTAAATATTTTTAATATTATATTGTATAAATTAATTAAATAGAAAAAGTAATTATAATATCGAATCGATTGTTTTGTCGTCAATTATATGATAAAAACTCTTAATTTATTAAATAATACTTTAATTAGAAAATGCAATGTTTGGTATTGCCATAAATAGAAACAAACGAAAATGTTAGACTAATGTGAGACTCTCATATTAGGTACTTCTACTAACTGACTTTAGTTAGTTATTATTAAAGTAATATGTCACATTGATATACGCTTCAGCGTTAGAACTAAAAAGGATATTTAAAATTTTCTGAAAATTGTTCGTGTTATTAATAATTGTACGAAATACTGTAAAAAAAATTCTTACAATATTTCGTATAATTATTAATTAGACGAAAAATTTTAAGAAAATTTTAATTTCTGTAATTAAGACAACATATACTTTTTAAAGAGATCGCCGTAAATCTTTCAATTTCTCGAAAAATCGTTAAATATATAAATTCGATACTTTTAAAATCGATAAACAAATATTAATGTATTTTATATTGGATAAAAACATATAAAAGATAATCACTAAGAAAATTAATTAACGTAATAATGATAATGGTTATTAACCTGTAAGACACATCTCCGGCCAGGAACACATAGTTGATAGCGTAGAGCGCAGCGACATACACGGAGAACGTCAGCAAAAAGTAGTTGATGAGATGGAAAGGCTTTCCTTGGCCCAACTCCCTCATCAACCGCTCCGAGTCAACCCCTCCTCCGTTTACCACATTTTCCTCCACACCCTCAGCTTTAGACATTGTAACTATCGCAATAGTCCACGCTTAATAATACACGAACTTATTTAACACTGTACAAAAATAAAATAAAGACTTCACGACACGTTCGAATTTCGAATTGAATATCGTTTAATGAGGTTGTACGTGCGGACAAGGTGCGCGAGCGCGTCGTTCAGTAGTCGCTTGCGCGTGTGTCGCTTCTGAGTGAGGAGACGCGCGTGCCACTGTCATTTAACCTGCGACGAGCGACGTCCTCCGGGCACTGTTTACATATGGATGACAGGCGGTTCCGGCTTCCGGGAAATCTGACTGGTACCCAGCCTAAAATTCATACTAACATAAATTCAAAGTCAAAAAGGAAAACGCCTCTTCGAATTATAATTTATCTTAATATCAAAATCTGTACTAATTTACATTATGGTTACAACCAACAACGAAACTACCAAATGAAATGAATTAATGTCTTATGCCCGGTTCACATTATTCCATTATCATTCTAGTCTAGCGGTCGAATCAAGCGCTGGAATAACACTGGAATGATGTGAACGAGCACTGAAATGCATTGGAAGTGACCCATTCTAGTAAGAGCTCGATCATTCCAGCGCTACTTGAATAGTGCCAGCGCAATGCTGGATAAGACGTTGAACAGTGAACATGCACGCTTGATTTTTTGGAACACGCGTTTACCGATTCAACAGCTTTTGATTAACTGGAATCCTAGTCCATCACTGGACTGCGTTAACTCATTGGACTGAAATAATGTGAACCGGGCATAAATATAGACTTGTAGATTGATTTACATTTGTAAGAGAAAGGCGTGTGGCCAATATTGTTTATTTTATAAAATGGGGTCATGGGCAGTGTCCCTGGCCATAGTATCACGTCTCCAAACTTGATTGAAAATTATAATTAAAGTACAAATAAATAAGACACCCACCATACACCGCAAATAGAGCTTGATAATAAATGGTATCGAGCGCAGGCGCAAAACGTATAACAATTATTTTACGAAATTACTTATAAATATATAATCAATGTTGCAATGTCTCCATGTGATTTAAAACGTGATCAAATTGGTTATAATTATGTATATATATATCTAATAATTATACAAAATATGTATCTATGTCGTAGTCAAATGTTGGATTCCGTAATTTTGTTATACATCCCATGTCGGTATCTTCTGTTTCACAATTTATTTTAGTTCATGTGTACACCTAAGAACTTGACTGTATTTACCAATTCACTTTTATCATTATTTAAAACTACGTCTAAATCGTCTTTGCACCTAAAAGTGGGTTTAAATAACATAATGTTTGTCTTTTTTTAACTTCATCATCATTTACCCTTAACATACCATTTTGCAAGTATAGTAAAGCTTAATTTGTATAATTGCCACTTGAAAGCTGTTTATAATTAAATTGTTCAACGAATTTATTCACTATATCACGTTGTTCCTTTACGGTCTTATCGTTACATGGCAGAATAATTCTTTTAAAATACCTTTTCTTTGTTTTATCCCTGTGACGATTCACAACCTGCTATATTTCTTTGCTGATGTTTTTTGCACCAGCTAATTAATTTAGAATAGCATTTCTTTTCGCGGTTTTTACAACTCGGCGATATAGTCGAATATAATTTATTCCTGTATGTCAAAATACTACCGTGATAACTGTTTCCTTTACTCGTACATAAAACACGTTTTATTTCGTTTGCTATTTTTATACGCTTTGTTATCCACTTTACTACAATACTATTTCCTCTAAGATGTATTTTTACTTTTCGCTTTTTAAGACTTTGTTTGAACGCTTTATTAAACTTACAAAGAAAAGGATTTATACCCATAGAAGACCAGTCGTTTTGTTTTATAAAGTGTTCAAATATACGATTGTTATTTTTTGTTAACATGCACTTTTCAATCATTATTGGCCGATCAATCCGTAATGCCTGTTTGTTTACATTATGGAGCGACAACATACAAAAAAGGCCTGCATGCTCGTCTGCTAAGGCGTTAAGGTCTACAGTAGTACTTTCAATTTATATTGGTCTTTATATTGGTCATCAAAATTTGTTATGAAATAGTCAATACATAATTCTGATTTACATAATTTACAACAATTTTGAAACTGTTACACTACTACTAGATACTGATAATTTAATTAGCTTAAAAATTAGTAAAGTTTAATAGTATCTAGTAGTAGTGTAACAATTTTCAAAATTTTGTAGTAAAGTGTCAAATAAACAACGCGATAAAATCCGTATATAGCAGTTTAATTTCAATGAATAATATTCGCGTAAATAGAAGACAATATTAAATAAATCGATATCAAACTATCGCCACATATTAAGGACTTCCTATTAAAAAAATATGCATACACGTTTTCTAAATTTTCCATAAAAATATCATAGTTCCTGTCATAGGAACTTCGGTAGCAATAACATAAATTTAGGCAAGTATTTGCATCTCGTATACAGCAAATTTCAAAAGAATCCTGTTTATATAAATTATTAATTTGTGTACAATTAACAGTTTCTTTATTCTTAAGTAATATAAGAGTACCACCTCGTTTTTTGTTAATTTCTTACAATACCCGTGGTATTGTAAGAAATTAACTTATAGTCAGCAAAATTAAACAATTCGATTGACAATTTGTAGAAAATGCTCAGTGATGCAAATATAGTCTATAATAATGAAAGTATTTATATAAAGTTCCAGGTCATATTTTTTATTATTTAACCTACACAAATTCTAAAGAAAAATATTTTAAATTATTTTATTTGATGACCCATTGAAGGAATCGTATAAGTCGATATTGTCATTACTCACGAAAGAAATATATTTGAGTTTGAATTCCCATTTATATTTGATTTGATTAGTTAGGGATGATAAATTCGTCTGTTTGTGTGCACACAGTAGTGTAACATTTCGTCGAATGACATTCAGTTTAAATTTTATTTGATGTCGAATAAAAAATTATGTAGTCATTTTTGTATTTCAAGTGTAAAATTTCTTTATATATCAGCCTGCTTGCATGTAATTTATTGAAATTTCTATAATTCCCATCATAGCGATTAGTGTGCATAAATGTATAAGTGTTGCGTTTAAACTGTTTGCACATATATGGCGTAAAAGGTTGTTTAACATATTATCTACATTAAGGTATATATTTCCATAGATTCTGCCAATTAAGATATATTTTGTACATCTGATATCATTTAAAAAATAATATAAGTATATAAGATTGGACTGCCAATGGATTGTTGTCATTTGAACCACTTAAAATTAGTACAAAATATGATTTGGAAAAATCTTTACACAACGAGTCACATGACTTAAGTATTTCTGACAATGGTGCGTTTGGTTTTAAAAAAACCATAACCGTGAAAGCGTTCCCAAGTAACGATTGTAATAGTTTCCGTATTCCATAGCCAATTTGATTACCAACAATCACAATCCTATGTTTAGGTGCATAAGGTATATTACTGTTATCCAAGGGGCTGACATTTTTTTTTTATGCTTTTGTCGGCAAACGAGCATATGGATCGCCTGATGGTGAGCGACTACCACCGCCCATGGACAACTGCAACACCAGAGGAGTCGCAAGTGCGTTACCAGCCTTTTAAATTTCCCCCTCTTCCCCAGAGGGGGGAGGGCAGTTGGGCCTCCGGTACCCTCACTGACTCGAAGAAACACAACGCAAGCGCTATTTCACGCCGGTTTTCTGTGAGGCTGTAGTATCACTCCGGTCGAGCCGGCCCATTCGTGCCAAAAGCGTGACTCTTCCACGTAGAAAAAGTTGTGTTTGTTGAAGGATTAAGGTTTAAGATTGCTTTCATGCTATGATCTGATAACTTCCGGTGGCTAAGAGTAACTTCATTAAGATTATTACGCTGTTCAACAACTAGTTGTTACTAAGTCTACGCTGTCTGTTTTCTCTATGTGCAGATTGGATTCCAATTGTTGATATATAATATCCCTTGATTTGTGGTCTACACTATTTATTTTCGTTGAACTGGAGCGTGCGTATTAAAACTTTCATTGTGTTCTATATTTTGGTATTTGATTGCACTCAATGTGAGTTCCCGTGAAGACGTTCTCGGTAAACCTATTTTTACATTTAAAACGTCTCCGGTATTGCGGTGAATAAAATTTCAATAAAACACAATCTCCTGTCTCATGTGTTGCGCTGACACCAATTGATTTGTACAATTTTACTTGCCGTTGATAATCGGCTTTTTCATTTTTTAGACTAATGTTTTCTAAATTCAAGTTGTCTTTTTCTGTTTGAGCAATTTGTAACTCAATGTTCAACTTATTAACTTCCTCCTGTGCTGCAATATATTCATTCGTATAATTGTTAGCGATACTTGGAATACTTTAATACGACATATCCATGTCCAAGTCGCTGTCGTTAAATCTTAAATTTTGCCGCATTTGTCTTCTTTGTGTGTTTACGTTATGGAACTCCTCCAAGTTAAATCCCGCGTGGTAATTGCGTTTCAAGATATTTTAAATCCGGCTAATAGCTTTTGTATGTATTTATTATAAACAAAAATATAAATATTTCCTCTTTATACTATTACTAGCTTTTGGCCGCGGCTTCGCTCGCGTAAAAGTAGGTTAAACTAACCTAGTTTAGTAAAAGTACTTTTTTTAAATAAAATATAGCCTTTTTGTTTTTTTTTTTACGTGGTGGATTGCTTTGACGCGTACCCCTCCGCGGGGGCGGGCGGAGGGGCTATGTCGGGCTCACCGGGATAAAAGAGAGATGGTAATGATGTTATCATCATTACCGGGAGGTCCATTCTTATGAATGGACCTCCCGGTAATACCGACTAAACCTACTACGGTGTTCCTCGACAAAACCGCAATCGGCGGAGCCGCGCGAATTATTTTCACATGCAGTCGCGACCCCGCCGAGGTTTCGGCCCGCCGTATGAAACGGCAGGCCACTACACGATAAGACCTACCCTTTGGTCACCACTACTTTTAAATAAAATATAGCCTATGTTATTCGGTGATAAATGATAATATAGCTTTCTAATGGTAAAATAATGTTTAAAATCGGTGAGTAGTTTTTAAGTTAAATCCTGACAAACAAACAAACATACAAAAAATCAAATCTTTCGTCTTTATAATATTAGTATATACATATATAATAATATAATCTACCTAACAAGCAGTGAACATAACTTTGATCCGAATCAATACTATAGCAACAAACCTATCAATATTCATAAATATTTTAACTAGAAATGTTTATCATCTGTTTATTTATTCGGTTACGTAAACAGAAAGCCGTCTATAAACGGTCCTTGTATCGCAATGTTCTACATTTAGTACCTACCCATAAATTGTCATAAAATGGCAAAGAAACACATTGATTTGACAGCCGGATACGGACGTTCTACCAACCTAAAGTAATTACATTAAATTACTATGTTATTCGATGGAATACGGATACGGAAATCAAAATGAAATGATGACGGATATCGTATCAGATGCATCTGTGATGAGTGCATTGAACTTTAAAACAATATTATTGCTGTGTAAGTGTTGGCTGGCAAAATATCAAAAGCTACAAGTATGCTTTAACTTTTTATAGTTGACCTAACCCTGATTAAATGAGACCATATCCAGTATATTGTTTAGTGCGTCAATACCATTATATTTTAGTGTAATCATTGTAGTATAACACATAATTAAAAACTCCAAAGAAAACTAAAAAACACGCTTTAAAAAGTAGAAAATAATTTAATAATTTTAATATAAAAACGGTTATCAAAATATCTTAGAAAGAACGCCACGCTTTTTAAAGTAAAAAAGACGCATCTGCGTATTTATATAAAATATTTTTTTAGCAGATACGTAATTTTTCCTATGACAGCAGAGCTAGTCAAGCACACTCCAACACTCAATAACGCTTTGCCCGACCTGGTAACCTTACTATCGGCACCAAACTTAAGCGCTAATTTATGCCACGTGCTACCGACGAGGTCATTTTAAGTCTTTTCAAAGATGCACGGTTGGCGTAGTGTGCAAACGTTAGCCTCGCCGAGTGTCGCGGGTTTGAATCCCACAGAAAACAATTATTCGTGTAATCCATGAATTATTGTTTCAAGTCTGTTATTCTTTGTGTCCGTTGTTTGAATATTTGTAAAAGTGCCAGAGAATACAGAAATTAAAATTATGTTGTAAGAGACTTGTCTTTTTAAATAAAGAAGTGTCTGGAAATTCTTTGCGTTCGTTAATTGTATATTTGTAAAGTCCCTCACACAACAGAGGGCTTGAAATGCAATGTTGTCTTTTTAAAACGAAATGTTTTCAACTACCTTGGTGGCATAGCGGCCTACGGTAGTGAGACAACCGACCTGGCAATCGAACCAGAGACGTCATGCACAACAGTCGCATTCACTACCGCTGCGCCTAGTCCAATACAAACACTAATGTATCGCGTGATATGTGCTAATATTGAATTTTGTAGACGATGAATTTGTACCGGCACGGCTCAATGCCTTACGAAGTGGACTTACGAAGCAATTTCAGACAACAAATTTCACGGACGCCCCGTGACAATGCTACGTATATAATAATATATTTGATGTCACGGCGACTAATTTGGACCACATCCACATGTTTTTATTAAAAGTAGAATGTAACGTTACACTAATAAGACAGATCGCTTCATTTGTCTACACATACCGTAACAAGAAGTTATGCCGATATGCTTATTGTTGTCTCTGCGTGGAAGAACCATTACAAACTCTGTAGACTACAAAAACTGCTTACGAAGCGAAGCGTGTTTATTTGCAAGTATAAAAGTACTAGCTTTTGCCCGCGGCTTCGCTTGCATTAATGTAGATTTTATCAATAAATATCTATCACTCGGGAACACTATCTTTTTCCTGGATGGAAGGTACCCTTTTCTGTATACCTAACAACGTGTATGCGAAATTTCATAATTATCGTGTCAGTAGTTAAGGCATGAAAGCGTAACAAAGAAACAAAGTCGTATTCGCATTTATAATATTAAATAAGTATGAACCTTCAACAACGTTTTGTCGAACAAATATACAATTTATTCATAAGGCATGAAGGACTTTCGATAATATGTAAACAAAATAAAATAAAAATTCGATCGGTTATGTTGCGACAATGTTGTCAAGGAATATTGACAAAATTGGCACAACGTAACCGATCTTGTCATTAGCTTACGACCGGGTCTTCGAACCCATGGATGAGCTATTGAGAGCTTACGGGTTCGAATTCTAAGCCATGCAAAATAGTACGGTGATATTATGGTAATATGTCCACAATAGCAGCATGAAGACAACAAATGTGCTTTATAAATAGTGCCTAGTATCGCCATTTATTGGGGACTTAAAGTATAGCTGCAAAAAAAAGAAGAAAATGTGAGTCTAAATCAAAGATCACCAGTGATAGCCTTGTTTTGCTGTTCTATTGTCTAACACTTCTGTCTATACTTTTAAGAAGTAAGTAAGAAGAGACTACAGCAAAAGCAATACAATAAAATTTCTACAGTGCGTATCAGCGTTAACTTTTAGTGAAATATATGAAGAAACAGACTGCAACAAAATATTTAATAGGTTTCATGACTTGTTCGTGTTATTCTACAAATTATGTTTTCCCGAAATAATAGTTAAAAAATATAACACGCCGTTAAAAAATAAATGGATCAGTAGAGGCATAAAGATATCTTGCATAAGAAAGAGAATATTATACTATAACTACCAAAATGATGCCTTAAGCAAAAAATATCATAAGTCAAGATACATGACATATACTAAAATTCTAAAAAGGTGCATATCCAATTCGCAATTAATTAATAACAAAAAATATATAAATAGTTCTAAAAACAAATGTAAAGCGACATGGTCTGTTATAAAAAAAAAGATTAGTAATGACGAAAATAGCAAAAGTGACATCCAAGAGTTAATAATAAATAAAAAAATAATTAATGATCCTATTGACATGTGTAATAAATTCAATGAATACTTTATAGACCTAGCTAATGAAAATCCTAGCAGAATCAATCTTAATAATGAAAACATCAGAATCAATCCTAATCCTAATAGTATTTTTCTGGCTCCAGTAACAGAACAAGATATCATTAAAATTATCAATTCTCTAAATGATACCAATGCAACTGGATATGATGAAATAACAACGAAAATAATAAAATTAAGTAGTAAACACTTAGCAGCACCATTAAGTTATATAATCAATTTGTCGTTTGAAATGGGAATATTTCCTACAAGATTGAAACAATCAATTGTAAAACCGCTATTTAAAAAAGGTAATCGAACGGATATCTCCAATTATAGGCCAATTACTTTAATACCTATAATAGCAAAGATTTTTGAAAAAGCTATGAAGGAAAAATTAATGAGTTTCATAGATAAAAATAAATTACTTACAGATAATCAATTTGGCTTTAGGAAAAGTAGTTCGACCTCACTTGCGTGTTTCACTTTAGTCAAACAAATAACTGAAGCCCTTAATGATAAAATGTCTGTAATATCAGTGTTTTTAGACATGAGCAAAGCATTCGATTTTGTTCCACATTCTCGCCTACTTTGTAAAATGGAGAAATATGGAATAAGAGGCAAAGCGTATGATTGGGTTAAAAGTTATTTATCGGGTCGTCAACAACGGACTGTATTAGCAAAAATTGAAAATAACAAGAAAAATATATACAGTTCAATATCCAAAAATAATAACTATGGTGTTCCGCAAGGAAGTGTGTTAGGACCTCTATTTTTTATCATATATATAAATGATTTATGCGAATTCCTAAAACATAATTGCACATTATTTGCGGACGACACAACCCTAACCATTAAAGCTTGGAACAAAAATGGTTTAGAAATCGACACCAATAATGAAATACAAACTGCAATAAAATGGCTTGAATGGAATAATTTACACGTTAACATGAGCAAAACGAAATTAGTGCAATTTCGGTCATCAAATTCTTTTGTGGAACCTCCTAAAATACAATATGACATCACAGTATTGGAACCAGTAACATCCTCACTATTTTTGGGCATAATAATGGACGAAAAACTAAATTGGAGTGAGCAAGTAAACAAAGTTTGTACTCGGCTTGACAAATTTGTGTTTGCTTTGCGAAAGCTTAGGCTAATTGCTGGCAAAGCAACAGCACTTAACGCTTACCATGGTTATATTTCTTCAGTGCTGCGTTATGGACTTGTTATATGGGGTAACTCAGTGGACGTAAACAGAGCATTCATTGCGCAAAAGAAATGTGTCAGAGCGGTTTCTGGAGCGGAATACTTAGATCACTGTAAGCCACTTTTTAAAGCACTAAAGATACTTCCACTTCCCTGTCTTTACATTTTTGAGATTTGTTTGTTCGTTAAAAGACACTCATATCTGTTTCCTTTGTATGAACACAAGTCCAAGAGAGTTGAAATCAAAAATCCAGGGAAATTACTTGTACCTAACCAAAGACTGCACTTGTATAGCAGAAACTCTAATTGTATGGCAATCAAAATATTCAACAAATTACCTCCAGAAATAAGAATATTACCAACCAATAAATTTAAGAAAATCATATTTGCTTGGCTTTTAGACAAATGTTTCTACTCAGTCACTGAATTTTTTTAACCACTGACATTGTATTTATATTTATTGACATTATATGTACTTAATCTGACATAATTATTCTTATTTTGATTTGCCTATTAATATTTTATTTATATTGTGACTTACACAATAACAAATATTGACATTATTTTGTTTTGTTTTTAACTTTTAATTTTGTATTGTTGATTTTATAATAATTTTAAATTAATCTATTTGTTGGTTAATATAATTTGACTTTGTATTTGAATTGTAATTAGATATTTTAATTTAAATTGGATATTTCTACACCGGCATCGGTAGTATATGTGAAACTTTTAACTAAGATTTAAGAACTTCATGTACCATATACTCAGAAATAAATGACATTATTATTATTATTATTATTATAACAATGTGATCAATGTATAAAGATACAAGATTTTGTCCACATCTACGCTCGCGTAAATGTAGTTTAGATTAGGCTAGTAATAGTACTTTTTCATAGATAAAAGGTATGATAAAAGGTAGGTTGCATTCGAAATTTCATGATCGGTCGAGTAGTTAAGGTGTGACTGCAAACAAACAAACTACCGACGTAAACCCACTCCTAAAACAAGCATTTTAGCTTAGCTGGAGGGTTTTTTAAAGATTACCAGTAATTTGAAACCTAAATTACTAGTAGGTGATCTTTAAAAAAAAACCTATAAGTCGCAATTAGAATAATAGCGAGGATTAAAATATATTTATTAAAAACGCCTACGACAAAATACATAGCTAATATACACATAATATAACAGTCGAACAATTGCAATTACCAATCACTAACAACTGCCACTGCGCCGAATTTTGTAGGTTCGAATCCCACACGGGACATCCTTTCTGTGATCCACAAATGCTTGTTCCGAGCGTGGGTGTTCTTTGTGTCCGTTGTTTGAATGTTTGTAAAGTCCCCCGCGACAAAGGATTTACAATTAGTGCGGCATTTCTATATTTACTAAAATAACGAACTTTGTTGCAGGAGTCAGCAATAATTTATATTTCTAAGTGATCTTATAGTATAGCTCTGTTCTGCAAAACATTTGAACCTAAGTAATAGGGCCAGCATTCCTTGCGGTTATATGTATGTTCGAATTATGCATAAACTTACTTAACGGGCATTCCGTACGTTGGATAGACATTACACATATGTACATGTGAGAGTAAATTGTTTGTATCACAAACATCACATTCTGTACTCACAAATCTCATCCACGATCACAATGGGCGGTATTTTGCGCGTGCGCAGTAAAGAGCCGCTCGCGCTGGTCATGCCTTTACTTAATACCTGAGTTTTGAGTTTAATACCTAGTAGGAAAACTCAATAACTCAATAGCAGCATGGAAAAACCGCATCTTTGCTATGCATGCACATAATTGCAAAAGCTGGATATCATATATTTTCTTAACATTTCACATTTGAAAAATGCCTTACACGGCGACATTATGTGGGTCCAACGTGAAGAGGCGAGAGTTGAGGATAAGTCCCCGAATAAGCCTTCCAATTTAGATTAAAACTCAAAGGGCAGAGGCCGTTAGAGAGTGTGTTACTTAAAAAGAGACTGGCTACCTAGGAACTAGCTGTAACAGGTTTACGAGACTCTAGCTTCATAAGAAACCTAATGAAGCTCTGTTGTAAAGCGGTGACTGTTTGATAATGAGACTGGCCGAATAAGAAAACAGTATCTGCTAGATAATATGCTGTCCCCGCACAAAGGCAAAATGGTTGTCAGTGTCCTGGCAACTCATTAGATGTATGACTCATTTAAGAGTAGTAGAGCCTCGCTGATTTCAGCATGAATGGGCCGGCTCGACCGGGGAAGGACTACCCTCTCACAGAATATCGACGTGAAATATCAGTATTCTTACTGTTGTGTTTTGTTCGGTGAGTGAGAGTGCCGAAGGCCCAATCACCCCCTTTCCACCATTCCCGCTCCTCCTTCTTCCCACTTCCTTTCCTTAAGGGTCGGCAACGCTCAAGTGATGCCTCTGGTGTTGCAGGCGTCCATAGGCTACGGTGACCACTTATCATCACGTGGGCCGTATGCTTGTTTGCCACGTTAGTTGTATAAAAGAAACCTGTGAATAGCCGCCATAACCATGCAGGCATAGAAGGCAGCAGTGGTAGCAATACCGGTGCGAGCAGCTAGGGGTGTAGAGCGATACTATATAGGTTTCGTGATAATGAATCTCATGTAAGTGATTATTATTGTAAGACGGCTACCCACGTAATTGTGAAAATGACAGTTCCCGCTAGCGTATAGTTCTGGCGTTCTCTCTGATCGGTCGATTAAGCCAAGCCAGCTTTAAGAGTCCCGCGGGCGTTCTTGGAGATAGCTAATGAAAGTAAACCGACGACGAGACCCTGGCTGGCTCTGTGAGACATTTGGGATTGCAATGTTGCCACTCAACGCACCACAAGCTGCCCCACGTTTTATATATTCATCAAATCATAATTAATTTAAAAGTATATTTTTTTGTATTTCTTTATGAGTTGTTTACACTACTTGCCATAATTCTATAATATAATTTAAAATAGATGAAGCATAAAGCTAACCTAACCTCGTCCTCACCTTAAACATTTGAATAGAAAAGTACCTTTAGAAAGTCCTAGATAAATAGGCCCGTTTTTTAATTGGTGCTGGCGGCAGACCCAGTGGCCACCTGATGATAATAATAATAAGTTTATTTGTTGTTTCAAAATATTGCAGTACCTACCTAGGTATACAGTTTATACATGATAAAATAACTTATAGAGAATATTTATAGATGATAAGCGGTGATCGCTGCTACATACCTATGTTTATTTGTCAATACAAAATCCATTCTAATGTATTACTACTTTTCGTTGGTATTTTGTATGACAGTACTTCTCCAATCAAGTCTATAATTCATGCGGCAACTATTCATGCGGCAACCAACAAGACTCTATTACTACGTATGTATCCGTGCCGATAACTAATCCTTAAGCTTAAAAGCCTTGAGCTTCTGGGTATGACATTGACTCCAACCCTTAACTTTGGCTCCTATATTGAGGCAAGAGCCCAACTAGCTGCCAAAAAGCTGGGCATCCTCAGTGAGGTGAGGCAGTATTTCATGCCGGAACATTTGCTTAATTTATACCAAGCACAGGTTCGGTCCTGCATGGAGTACTGTTCTCACCTCTGGGATGGCTCTGCAAAATATCAGCTGGAGGCTTTGGAGTCAATTGAGTGGAAGGCCAGGAGACTTATCGGCGATGACCAATTGGTCAACACACGACTCCAAAGCTTGGAGCATCGTCGTAAGGTTGCTAGTCTCTCGGTTTTCTATCGGATACATTTCGGAGAGTGTGCAGAGGAACTGCATAATTTGATTCCTCCTTCCCCATTCTACCATCGGACGACCAGACAATCAGGCCAGCGACACAGGTACATGGTGGATATACCACATTTACGCACGAAGCAATTTGCTTCCAATTTTATAATGCGTACCGCTAAGGAGTGGAATTCGCTACCTAAGTCTGTGTTTCCCGATGAGTACAATCTGGGTGTCTTCAAGTCGCGAGTGAATAGGTATCTTCTAGGCAAGCGTGCTCCATCGTCGACTGCATCTACACTTAAGATCAGGTGAGATCGCGGTCAAACGCAAGCATATTAGAGTATAAAAAAAAAAAAAGAAAACGTATGTTACGCTCCTGATGGATGTCTCAGGTATTCCAAGGAGGCGCTCATCTCTCTGCATTGACTATGTATAAATTCCTTTTTGTTCACCACTGGCCTATTAACAGTAACAAAAACAGGTATGGTATTGAAACTGTGGGCCCTGTAACACTTAGTAGTTGGTATGACACAAAAAGCGGTGATGCGTAACCGCTACTATGCTTTACGAGCGCATGATTGACTGCTCACTGTTGCAGGAATTACGACATACCTACACATTGTCTGACTGTAACCAAGTTGAGGTTCTACTAAACATTCTGCTGAATGAATATAAATAGATGGAAAATTATT
Organism: Catocala fraxini; assembly: GCA_930367265.1. NCBI lineage: Eukaryota > Metazoa > Arthropoda > Insecta > Lepidoptera > Erebidae > Catocala > Catocala fraxini. The sequence goes on from OV884037.1 coordinate 9,820,030, forward strand.
ACACGCGTTATAAATTTGAACTACTCCGTAGGTACATTTAAATTTGCTATTCTTAATGTAGCGAGGTTTCGTTTTTTTTTTATACTACTGAGCTGGCAAACTAGCATACGGCCAACCTGATGGTAAGTGGTCACCGTAGCCTATGGACGCCTGCAAAACCAGAGACATCACTTGCGCGTTTCCGACCCTTTAGGAAAGGAAGTGGGAAGGAGAAGGAGCGGGAAGGGGGAAAGAGGATGATTGGGCCTCCGGTACTCTCACTCACCGACCGAAATACAACAGTAGGAATACTGCTATTTCACGTGGATATTCTGTGAGAGGATAGTCCTTTCCCGGTAGAACCGGCCCAGTCATGCTGAAATCAACGAGGCTCTACTACTCTGTAACTTATTGTTGTCTGTTTGTCTGAACATCCTAACTTATATTATAAAAGTGAATATGGGTGTAAGTCTTTTTGTTTGGTACGCTTTCACGCCTTAACTATTCAACCGATCATTATGAAATTTTGCTTAATTAACAAATTTAAGGAAATAGGGGTTGCCCTATGCCCTTTGCTGTACACGTGATAATGAAATAATGAAATAGAAAGATGATAATAATAAAAGTTCTTTCATCCAGAAAAAGGGTACTGTTCCCGAAGGATAAAAGACTATTGACGAAATCTAGATTAACGTGATGCGGGCTAAATCCAGTAGGAGATACATTTGGAAAACTAATCATTACATATTATTAAAAAAAAAGCACCCCGCCGCGTCTGTCTGTCTGTATGCGATAAACTCAAAAACTACTGAACAGAGTTTCATGCGGTGGATGAGAAAGGTTTTAGGTATATAATTTTTTAAGGTTTTGTACAACCCGTGCAAAGCCGGTCAGCTAGTAATCGGTTTAAAGAGAAATTAAATACAAAATAATGTTTCATAGAACGTCAGTTTATCTGTCGAGTCTATTTGTTCTGACATCACACAAGAACCACTGAACAGATGATGATGCTGTTTTCACTATATTTACTTTATATCATTTACAATATAACAGATAAGAGCATCGTGTCTGTATAAATCTAAAGCGGTGTGATCTCAAGACGAATTAAGGCCAATTGTCCTCAGTCAGACACAGTCCCGGAACAAATGTTGCAACTGACAATTTTCTGATGGAAATGGCCAATTTAAGCTTGTCAGATCTTAGATAAATGTAAGAACCTAGAATCGAACACCGAGATTGAATTCGAGGTTTCGCGTACATTTATTGCACAAGCGATCGTGCTTACCGATCTGGGCCTACGAAACACAATGGATACAAACGTATTTAACTTAAGTTTAACGTAATATAACGTGAATTTGAGTATATTTGTTTGTTACGTTTTACGCTTTAACTAATCGACGTATTATCGTGAAACTTCGCAACCACGTTGTCAGGGGAACAGAAAAAGACATGGGGTACCTTCCATTTAGAAAACAAAATTGTTTCTGAGCGAACGAAGCAAAAACTAGTTATATATAAGGCTAAGTTAGTACTTGGTTCATCGAGCTCGTTGCAATTTGGTGCTGAAGCGGTCACAATGAGAACGTAAATCATGCGTAGGACTCCAACGTTAACCGAACGACTGTATTTTATTGTTACATAAATTAACGGAGATTGACCTCCGGTCATTATAAAGAGTTAAGTTCATACATCTACCAAAGTCTTTGTTAAAACGATGGCGCTCACAGCCAAATATTCACCTTTTTATATGTGACTGGTTTTTGCTTGCATCTGCGCTCGCATAAATTATAGGTACAGGGCAGACAAAAATCTTCAATTGCATTCGGTTTTGCTTGCTTTATAGTCGTTTAGAAATCACTTATAGAATTCTAGAAAAAGGCGATATGTATTGAATAGAAGATGTCTGTTTTATGGTTTCTACATTATATTCACGTAGCTATTAAAAACTTTATACGTAGTATACGTTATAGGTATTTCAAGTAATATTAAGAATACGAATGTTAGTTTGTTACACTTTCACGCCTTAACTGCTCGACCATTGATCATAAAATTTCGCATACACGTTGTTAGAGGTACAGAAAATGACATAGAGTACTTTTTATCTAAAATAAAACCTGTTCCTTTGGTAAAGCCAGTGATATATAACAATACCGCATAACATCACTGCATACAATAATATGTCATATTACAATATCTACAATACGTCGGCAAATTTTACCTACGTTCAAAGAAAGCGAGCAGTCTGTACTCTTACAATTAAACACACGTATAATGATAATAATGTAAATTCCAATCGCACATTTTTGAACAGTCTGTATGATTTTATTATAAATTCTACATGGTAATATCGAACTTTTCGTATTATCCAAATTATTGTAAACAAATCTTAATTTAACTCAACTTACCTATAAGGTACACTACCAGCTAAGAAGATATAAGTGGTGTGGAGCAGCCCAACTTGAAAGGCGGCAAACAACACCGGCAGATAAACGCGCAAATGAAACCTTCCCGTCGGCCCCAGCTGTTTCACTATACTGTCGAGATCCACTTGCCCAGACACCTTCGGTTTCTCTTCAACACTCATGTTCACAGATACCACTGTTAAATTTTTATTTATTTAATTCACCCGCGGTGTTGTCATGCCGTTTTAAGTTAGCTTGCAGGCGTGCGGTTCTCGGCTGTGAGGGCAGGACTGTGTATCAGTGCATTCAGCGCCAGCGCAAAGCCCTCTCCGTACCAATGGTACTCTACACAATGTCGCCTCTGATGAATTAGAAAGCCGATACGGGGCCAAGGCTGCACGATGTCAATCAAATCTCACAGAGATGCAATCGCGAGTACACCGAGGCACCAAGTGCACCCAGTTAAGCCCAGCGAGGATATATGTAGAATAGATCCTTCCTTGTGGTATTATGTAACACAATCGTTTGGAAATCCCAATATATGTTAGTTCAGCGCCGAGATAGTCTATTCGTTTAAGCATCAAATAGCAATGATCCCTATTACACACGCAACAGGATAAAATTTGCCATAACTTTTTAGAGATATTTGTAATGTATGGATATGGACCACTGCACTCGTTATCGATTTGTAAATCGCGTAGAGGAAAATTGTATGGATATTTATATGATTTTCCATAATGATGGTGGTTAGTAAAAAATGATGTGTGTTATGTACTAATGATACTACTATCGTTTTAATAGCTGCCACGTTTCTATCGATACAGCAATGGTAGGTCTATCATCGTGTGGTATGAAATTGGCGCCTGCAAGTTTCGACATAGCATAGTGTTTGCAATTCACAAGGCAATTACTCTTAACTGTCTATGCATAACTTGACATTCGCACTGTTATTATAGCAATGTAGGTATTTAACTTTCATTTTGCAATCATCAATGTCAAGCCCCAAGTTGTTGGCACTTTTATTCTAACCAGAGAACAGACAAGTGTCTAGTGTTCAATAACACTTGTTTAGTGCACGCAATAAATATGTTCTATGAACGAATAGAGTAGATAAATGATGATAAAATCAAAACAAACGGTAAAGAATGTTGGTCCAATGTCATATTATATTATTATTATATTATATATGAGCGATTTCTAACTTCAACTCTTGGGCCTAGGTCAGTCAAAGTTTTAAGGCAAAAATGGAATTATACTCAATGTTATCTACACATTTATTATATTCATTTTTATTCTATTGTCAGGCTAGGATAACCCCTAGCCTTAAAATAGAACCCTTTTAAAATTTGGAACCTCGTAATTGGCAAATGCGCATGCAAATAAATGCTACGAGAACATGCAGTTCGTATAACGTATGTCAGTCTCAGTGCTTTAGGAGTTCATTGGCTGCACGCATCATAACGTGCTTGCGGGCCATCACTATAATAAAATAAAAAAATGCTGCAATATTCACAGATTTCTCAGACCCAAATTTCACAAGATCACATCGGGCACTATGGCGCTCATTAGGGGAGGGCTATGTCCAGCAGTGGACTATTATAGCCCGATGATGATGATGATGATGACATCGGAATGGCTTTTAGACAAAACTACTTTTAGACTATGAAGAGACCGAAAATCGAATTAAAATAACCACTCTGTGATTATACTGTCAGGCATGCACGAACATCACAAAGCATACATAAATATATAAACACACGCACACACATACACCCACCATCAAACACACACACACATACACCATAATTATTATTTTCTATTTCTATTTTGTATATTAAAACGATTATAATAAAGATCATAATGTTATTAAATAAATTGAGAGAGGTCTGGTACCTATGACACGAGTTAAATCTTACTTTGGGTACCGCTATTCGAACAATGATTGTCTCCACCTAATATTGTATTAACTTTGCTGTTTTTAAAACTGTGTACTTATTCTGGGAAATAAAATGTATTATTATTTTAGTGAATTATTATTTTTATCAGCTCAAGGCTGGTTTTAACTACATTTATGGGCCAAAACCAAGTAAATGTAGAGTATGGTGTATTATGTGGATGACGTGTTTTGTACTGCCTTTTTTTTTTGTTTTCATCAAGTGACATGATTTAGATTTTTCTATATGTGGTCATGTCTGTTTTTAATTTAGTGATGAAGTAGTAGGTTCGCATGATGAATATATTTACATCTACTCCAGCTTATGAGTTTCCTAGGTTTGCCAGCCTTAGTGGGCGCAGGCAAAAATTTACTAACCTATTATGGAATGTTATTCTGAAAATAAATATTATTATTATTATTATTAAAAAGGCATTTGCTTCCTGCGCAACAGTTAAGGTTGGCGGAGGTGCTCCGCGAGAGTTTTGTTCTACGGAAGACACCGGTGATGGTATATATGAGGTAGTTAATGGGCTATAAGATTCTACTATTGAATTTAAACTAATGTTGTCGTCTGTGGGGTTGGCTGAAGTATTTTCGGGTGTCCCGGTCTATTCAACTCCTCTCCGCTGACAGTTCGTATGCTGTGACACCCAGCATCAGCTCCAAGTGTGCCCCGGCGATTGCCCAGGGAAGCGGCCTTAAACGTTTACTTCGTAACATCATCTCCATTTTAATGGGTTCCCATAGCCATGTAAGCTGCGCCAGTAACAAAAGAGTATCACGTGTCCGCCCACCACGTGAGTCAGGTGTTCGACTCGGACGTATGGTTGGATTATATTACTATTATTATTATAAACAACTGTGGCTGAAACAACGAGACAACGTAAAATACCACTACTACGACTTTATCAATCTAAACAAAATAATTATTTCTTGCCAGGATTATTGCTATTATCTGCAAGCTAAATATAATGCGATGTTATAGTCTACAGCCGCATTAACTAATTAAGTTATACTGCATTTCTTAACCTTTGAACTGTTGGTATGTTAGACATAATTGAAAACCTATTGTGTCTGGCCACCAGTCTCCTGAAATTGCAGGCAGTCATAGTCTACGGCAACCACTTACCATTAGGCGAACCGAAAGCTAGTATTCCACCAATGTGAATATTATTATTTAAATAATTGTAAAACAAACATATGTCAATAAAGATATTTTTTATTTACGGACGGCAGCGGCTTTTGTAAAGTCCCTCGCGATACAGGAATTTCACCTATTGCGGTAATTGCTTTTTTAAGATCTTAAGATATTTGTTTTGTAAGGCAATGTGTCTCCCAAGATAATAAAGAGTAAGGTAATAAAGAGGTCAATGTCATACTTGCGACAGACTCCATGGCTACTAATTTATTTCTGACCTTGCAATCGATTCCTCTCATAGCTATTTGCTGTAATAATGTAATGTAATTAAATGAAATCGCTAAGAGCTTTATTAACTAAAAATTTCAAGCGGCCAGCTACTGCGACATGATAGACTTGGTCATTCATGGTCGGCCATCGTAGAGTACGGTTGGCTCTAACATGAAAATGTATATCCGAAATATCGGGGCGAATGAAATATCTATAGTAATGAAATAAGACTGAAGAGTTTGTTTGTTTGGTTGAGCGAGCTAAACTCAGGAACTACAGGTCCGAATCGAAAAATTATTTTAGTATTGGATAGCCCATTTATTGAAAAAAGCTTATAGGCTCTATGGTATTACGCTACGACTAATAAGAGCGGAGCATGAATGGAAAATGTTGCAAAACGGTAAAAAATTTCTTATGTGAAGCAGACGAAGTTGCGCGGGTCAGCTAGTAAAGAATATAATTATCATGAAGGTTATGCGGATTTATTTTAAAAAATTGTCTATTCCTTTGTTCGTTCCACTTCATGATAAGGCTTAACACGAGCAGTGCCTATATATCAATACGTATAGTGTCTATATAACAAATAATAAGCCCGAAATTACAGCATTTACGTTGCATAGTAGCACTTTAGGTTATAAAGAGTAGCTTGAATATAATTCAACACAAATAAGATGTGCTTAGGTTCAGAATACCTACTATATAGGTCCATAGACTTCTAATCGTAAGTATTATCTTCATACGAAAGTGTATCTACGGCTACTCGCCTAAAAGTAAATAGTGCAAAATATATTGGCAACATTCTTATTTTTTTATTGGTTTTTATTGTTCACTTTATAAAAGTGGCATATACATACATTAAGACTTTATAGGTGGCAGAAATTACCAGCTGTTGTTTACTTGGCTCCGTTTCTGGATACATGCTATTCCAGCTACTCCTAAGAATTCTAGAGAACCAGATAGTCTTTGTCTAACCTGAAAATCGAATCCACGTTCAAGATCGGCAGTAAGCGTAACTTCTATTTCTGATGATGATTCTAGTATCTTCTTTATATATAAAAAATCTGGTTTCATATGTTTGTTTCCATAACACTCGAAAAGTAGTCGATGAACTGAATTTAAAGTTTTAAACAACGTTGCATTTCTGTATTTGAAGTCTCACCGAGTTTAGTTGGTCATATCATATAATCTTTGACCAAGCTAATGAAAAAAAAAATATTGTTTAGGTGTTACCTTTGCCTATTAAATATATTAATCAAAGTTTATTTCGCAAAAAAAACAATTGGGTGAAAATCGTCACAGAATAAAAATAACACGTTATCAAAATATAAAATACGATTTTATTTAATTAATACTATCTTATGGTTATCAGAATGCATGGAAATGCAATGCATATTTACTTATGCTGCCCTGATAATTAATCATGAATAAAAAGCAATAAAGAGCAATCAGTATCAATCAATCCATCATCGGTGCTAATATTGGATAACAAAGTACTATACCAGACTATACCTATATGGTTTACATAAAACACGCCATAGTCAGCGAATTAAATAAAATGTAATGCATCAATACATGATTGGACGAAACATTGACAATTATTGTTTGCTGTCAGTACGAAAAAGCCAACTTCTGAGAGAATTACCAACCTTTTATAGAATACCGAAGTAAGACAAAGATTTAAATCATCAATAATGTCCAAACTTAAGAGTGAGCTAACACATCATATAGAGATCGATAGTGTACAATTTTCAATATGACTGAGCGTGGTAATATTATATTTATAATTCAGATGTCATGTCGGCATTGCATGTGAGATGACAACACAACGTCCAAAAACAGGACCATATTGAAAGGTAATCTATAATTTAAATCTTTGACTAGTACTGTAAGATACTCCATCAGTTTCATTCTAACCATCAGGCGGTTCCTGTGTTTGGTGGCTATCTTTGTTGTATGAGGAAATGTTTCTACGCGAGAACAAATCAATCAAGTTTGGCCCGCTATGATCTGAATTAACTTATTAGGCACTTCCTATAATAATTATTGTGGTGTTTTAAAAGCTTTGTTATAATATGTTCTCGTAATTACATTCGTTATTAGGTGAAATAGCTTTACTGCTATTTGTACAATTAGATATATGTTTGAATAATAGATAAGCAAGTCTTTTTATCTGAGTAAATTGGATAATTTTATTTTTTCAATTTGGTGCTATCGTAGCATACACTCAAGATCTACTTAAATATACATCTGAATTTATACGGCAGGAATTTTGGGAATTATAACGTGGAATAAAAGTCTTTGTCAATTAATACATGACCGATGTTAAATCTTATTAAAATATAAAGGTACATCATACATCATTAGAATTTACTTACATTGTAAACAAACATAAATATTTTAATCTTTACAATCGGTATTCACTTCATAATTATGATAACCGCTTAGATTGTTTAATTTCACTATGTTTACATTGCAAGCAAATTTTACAGACGGTTTGTTTACATCTTACAAATATTGGTTAAGCATAAATTATTCGCTAGAAGCCACTGATACAATGTCTCCTCATTCTCAATATTATTGTCATCATTTTGTACTTTTGTTCGAAACTTGAAACTGTGTCTTCGAGACAACAAGTTTATTGAGATCAGCTATTAAATATTAATATTATAAGTGTTACTTTCAGTTGTTTCAAATCAAACTCGTTAAAATGGATTCAATCAAATTAGTGAGAAATGTTACCACGCGTTACCATCACCTATAAATATTGAAGTACCTGTATTACCAGGCAAACCAGTAAGTATATAGAAACATTGTTTACTTTGAAGAATAACTATGTCAGTGTAAATAATGATTACTCTACAGTTTATATGATTATTTACATATATAGCAACGTTTCAAGTTTCGTAAAATGTAGAAGAAATTATAAACGATACTTATATAATTCTTAGATCTAATTTTAATTCGTTTTGCTCTCATTAATTCAATTAATAAGTCAATTGGTTGGTTTATAACCTAACAATAGTTGTTTGATTCCTGGTACATCACAGTAATGATCTTGACCATTAAGGTGTGGTTCGATTAGCGGGCCCGAACGGAGCGGAGCTGTTACTACCAGACGGATATCGTAAATACTTGCTTCGCTGGTTTCGCTTTACTCGAAACTCACCCTAAGACAGTGCGCATGTATCCGTATGTCTAACAACGAGTACAATCGCACGATCTCGCGATATGGAACCTCCACGTACTTGGGCAGCACGTATACAGGTAAAAACCCTAATGTGGGCGACATTGCCAACAGAAATCTTCCGTATTAGCGGCAGCGGCGCCGACAGTCGGCTTCGACATGTATACTCACAAACCCATCAGTCGACTTAAGCTACGTAAGTATATTTTACAAAAAAATCTCATAATTACCTTACACTATTGATTCGACAGCTGCTAAAGCACTGGGTGTGTCTATGGGTCATAATATGTCGCGTCATATATTGTCGCGTCTGCGTCACTCAAGATGACACACGTTTCACACAACGATTGACGCTGCGTTTAGCCAAACTAAAGCCAAACAATAGGTTTATATTTATACTCTGTCCCAATAGAATTAATATTTTATGTAAACAATCGTTTCGTGCCTAATTTAATATAAAGTCATTTAGAAAATTCAAACTCTCTTTGAAAAGAAGTTAATGAATACAATAAGCCGTATGAAAGTCCTTCTGTTGATAAATATACATAAATTTATTTTACAGAAAAATGTTTATGATAGAAGTAGGTAACTAAAAGTTGTTTACCTTTTTCTCAAATTCTATTGGGATAGCCTTATAGTACAATAGCACGCGAAAATCGGAATGCGTTCAACACACCGTACGACGCATAAGTAAACCAAGTGCTTTAACCTATTATCATTGTACATTAGTCGTTTGCCATAAGATGCACTATCATATGTATAAATCTAAGTGCTTTAGTTTCTTTTTAAAAGAAATTTCGCTTCAAAAGCGAATATACTATGTTAATGGTCATCGCTACGACGATAAAATAAATGTTTGAGCTTCTCCTCTGTCTAAAAGGAATGCAACTAGCTTTATCGCTCCTGGAGTAGTGACCCATTTCTACGCTTAATTCACCTGGGTGATCACATTGGTAAAACTTTCATAGACTATTCACACCACGGTACATGTATATTCATGGGCTAACAAATTAAAATCACAGTAAGACTTGACTTCCAAAACAATAATAAAGAATATTTAATAAAATAGATATCACTAATGAGCCATATTCGACATCAACTTACTATAATAAATATCTCTCTTTAACTGCTTCAACCCCTCGTGTAATAGAATGCAGATCGAAAGCACATAATGTTATTGCGTCGTGTCTAAAATTCCAGCAGACAAGAAGTTGATGCAAGTCAGTGATAATCTAACCAATGGATCACTCTTTTCAAACATCACAGAGTTTAACCTGGGTGTCGAGTCTGTAGTCTGTTCTTCTGTCAAACCAGCTGTCTCCAGAAACTCCTTTTGTTCCCTAATATGCACACCCGATCACATATGCTTATGAATGTAGAATGTCTTGATAATGTCTGTGTTTTTATGTTTCGCAATTTGTTGCGTTTGCTTGTTGCGACAGAGCTGTGTTGTTTGAGCTGAGTTGGAGATCATACGGAGTCCTGTGCGACATCGGCTGGCGTGTCCAGGTCTGCGAAGGAGTCAGGCAAGCGGCGGTGCAGTGTGTCGGGTACCAGCCGCGTTAGCGCCGCACTAAGCAGAGGAAGTGCACCGAACAGAGCCGTCGGCAACCACCACTTGTACGTCGCCTGGAATGTAACGATCACATTGAATACTTCATATAACTGTTCGTGGAGAAGTTCTTTTTGAGTCATAATATAATATATCTACTTGTAAGTAAGTTACAATTTAAACGCCTATCGTCTGTCGAGTGTATTTTTATAATACACATAACTAAGTCAAATATTATATTTATAGGCGTCACAGAGACACACAATTGAAAATTATATTCTATCAAAAACTATTAAATAAGTAGTAAGTTTAATAAAAAGAGAGCCTTTTTTCATGCCTAAATTTTAAGTGTTAATTGCTCGCTCATCTTGCATACAATATTGACGCAACTTTTTCGCAAAATAAGGTTACTTTTGGATGCTATTGGTAAAATAAACATAGACAATTCCTTAATTATAGTATATGATAACTAATGTTACTAAACCAAAGTATTTCAAACCAATACGACAAGCCTCTTTGCTTGCTATCAACTATATCTATCTGTCTTACTTCTGTAAGACAGATCGATCTGTGGTAACCGTGTCTTGTGTGATAGCCAGAAGGCTATCACGCAAGACACTGTTATTACATAATAGCCATTTGAAAGGCAGATTTTATAGAGATATTGTTCTAGATAATACATAGAAATATTTTAGCTGTTATGAACAAGGATATGAGTGTGTTAGTTACCAGTGCAGGCGTGAGCGGCGATACGATAGCTCCGACCCGTCCCAAAGTAGAGCAAGCAGCAAGTAGCCTCTGTCTCGCTCTGGTCGGGAACAGCTCTGCGGTGTACACGTATAACGCGTTCAGTGTCATGGTAGCGCCCATCTTGCCGATCAGGAACAACGCTATACTCCACACGCCACTTGCTGGAAATATTACCAAGTATTATTAGATTGGTGTCTAAAGAGTAGGTACCAATATATGACTGCACGGATGGGTTAGTGGTTTTAGTGATCCCTCGCCGCTGCCACTACGCCTATATAGTGTTCGAATCCTACACGGGACAGAAAGGAGACGGACCACCTTGTATGGGACCCTGGCCTGAGCGTGAACAATTTTATATTGTAATAACAATATTAATTTTCAGTAGCCTAAACTAAATAAAAAACATTATTCTATGAAGTTTAGTATCAAGTTCGATAAATAATAAATAAAACACATTGTTTAAAATAAATATTTATTTTCATGTGTCACCATCACCTTCATAAGTTATAAAAATATTTTCCAAAAACGGAGTGACATCTTTATATCTTGCCCAGCTTAGGTACCATATTAGAGACATTATGTGAGCACAGCAACCAACAGTCCTTCGGCCGACTATGCAATTACCCAACACACTTTACCATTTAGTTACTTTTATCAATTATCATATCATTTTTAAATTAATTATTATTGTCGAATTCAAAATATGAATATAGTTAATAATGAAAAAAATATCAACGTATTTTTAGATTTCGTTAATATGTCTAATATAAAGTGATTTTTTTAAAAACTGTTTCGATTTTTCTCCACTTTTTTTTTACTAGGCAACACAAACAAGCCGTTTGGATTGTCCATTTCAGTTATACATTTTAAATCAAATGAAAATATTTTAAAAATATTTTTTATTATACTTCAATTTCATACTACTGGATAGTAAACAATATTTATTATATATTAAAACAAAATATCAATATTTCACTTTGTTTATAAGACGATTGTCCACGTTCAAGCCGAATGTGGACGGTCTCCATTGTGTGATCCACAAATGGTTGTTCTGAGTCTGGGTGTTCTTTGTGTCGGTTGTTTGAATTTAATATCTGTGCCTGTGGCACAGGTTTACCCTAGTACAGGCACCCCTTATATATTACCTTTACAATGTAACCTAAGCTCTGTATCAATTTGTACCAATTTAAGTTGAATAAATGATTATTATTATTATTATTATTTTTATTATTATTATATTTATTAATCCATTTCCGAAAGGGTAGGCAGAGAGAGGTGTATTACACCCACATTTTGCAACTACGATTTAGGGACTGATTACACTTATTCAGCTCCATTCGCGTTTTGCTGAGCAATTTTGATCACACTTACGCAGTTCTGCTTCTATCAGCCGCGTACAGCGTCGTATGAATGAGAAAGGGACTAATTACACTTATTCAGCTCCATTTGCGTTTTGCTGAATGATTTTGGTCACACAAACGCGGATGTCCTTGTCGACAAGTTGCGACCGCGTACAGAACCATACCAGTAATGTTGCGAATATTCGCATCCGCATCCGCAATCGCGTAGCTTCCGCATCGATTTGGATATCTACATCCGCATCCGCATGCGCAATATTTAACGCGGATCTTAACGCGGATCCAGATATAGCGTAGGTTACGATAAGAAAGAAATCAGTTTTTGAGTAGTACGTGTTTAATTTATGAACCTTTGCAAAACAGGCTTGAACCTGCAAAGGCAGTGATATACATACATTACATATACACAGATACATTAGATACTTTTTATTAAATAAGATGAACAATTTTCATCAACATATGCATCCGCAATTGCGGAGCTTCCGCATCGATTTGGACATCCGCATCCGTATCCGCATCCGCGGATGTGAGTCTTCAAATATCCGTATCAGCGGATGTCAAAAAATCTGCATCCGCAACATCCCTAAGCCGTACAGCCCTGAACGCAGCGGCACAGCGCTGAACGCGGCAGAACAATGCTGAATTCTATCTATAGCATTCGCATGATAAAAACACATTTGTCCTCATTTTATGCCTATTTGCCGCGAAAGCTGAATAGACGCGGAAAGCTGAACGGATGCGTACACGTCTCCATACAAAATCGTTGTTTTCTATGGACAAAAGCTGAACAGAGCTGAATAAGTGTGTGTAGTCCCTTAAGGTCCCATGTAAAAGGAGTGAGCCTATTGCCGTATATTGAGCATAGTTCAAGGCTCCGTGCTCTGCTTCAGAAAAACCCAATGACAGTTTGGAATTGAACCCAAGATACCCATATATACGCCCCGAGTGCCATGCAGCGAGATATTATACACCAATACAATATTTTAAGCAAGAGGTTGGCATCTTCAGTGATTATAAATGCTGAAAGTGACTAAAATGGATATAATAAACCTATTACATATGTAAGCTGACGGTGCGCCTAATCAATAAATACAAAGCTTTATCACAATCGATTCAGCAGTTTAGCCTGAAAAAGCATCGAACAAACAAACAGAAGACAGTTTTACGTTTTCATACTTTGCACGTAAATTATTTATAGATATATAGGTTACACACACCGACCTTCCACGCGTGCGATATGAACACTGACATCTGAACTTGAATAATAAAAAAGAAGATAACCCCTTGTGTGGAGTCATTACTTCGTCTTAAACTACATTTATGTCAGTTGATAACTATGTTTCAATACCTACGTTACAGTCAGCAATATTCCTATATGAACCTTATTTATCATAAGTACCTACAAAAAATTTCGTACAGGAATTAGACCACGATGATAACGACTGATGACTTTTATCTTCCCACAACACAAAACAATACCAAATGTCCTGAATACTAAAAACAAACACTATCCAAAAAAGTTGCTTTTGGTCTATATTTTATTTAAAAAAGTAATGAAGCAGCAAAAGCTTGGTGTGTGACCGCTGGATTCCGACGTAAAGGTCTTGAGTTCGATCCGGCCTCTGACTTTTCGAGGTTATATGCGTATTAAGTAGGTAACTATCGTTGGTTTCGAGGGCGAAGGAAGATATCATGAGGAAACCTGCATTTCTGAGAGTTCTCCGTAATGTTCTCAAAAATATGTGAAATCACAGTGAGCCAGCGTGGTGGTGGCCATAGGACCTATCCATTCTCACAGTAAGAAAAAGCCTATACCCAGTGACAGCTTATAATTGTAAGCCTTACAATATTACCATATCAAGACGTCCGATTGGGGTAGTGTTATTGGATTTATCTCTTTCGGAAATTTTGATTCTGGGCAATGTGCATGATAAAACGGCAGTAAGCTCGCCGGTATCACGTGAATTACTTTTAAACATACGAAGGACAGAAATATGTTTGAGGAGTACTTCTACCCATCCCTTTGGAGACATAGAGGTCGAAGTCTATGTAATTCGTAATTTAAAACTGAACTCTTGACTTCCCTGTAAAGTCCCTCTTATGTTAATGCTAGAAACATTTTAGTAACATACTATCTTGACAATCTCTTTGGATAGTAAATTAATATGTTTTTTATAGGTCTTGACTACTACGACAATGAACTGAAACTGAAATAAACGACATTTTTGGCGTATAAGGCGAACCAAGTGTAAATGAACTTCAACAAATGGTTTCTGTCTCACATTGACTACATACTTTACTTCTTACAATGCGCCTGAATGACTATTTAGCTACACATACCTTGCGGTAAACAGGAGATCCCGATGAGTGACGCGGCAGTAATTAGCAATGCGGCAGTGAAGAGTGGGCGTCGTCCCACACGGTCCAGCAACAGAGTGTTGGCGAGTAGTGCCGGCAGTTCTGCCGCCGCCACCAGCGCGTAGTTGGCGTGACGTGAGCCTGCAAGCGCCGAGGCTGACACCGCTAGCCCGTAGAACACGAACACCGCCGACATCCACCATACGAAGCACACACACAGGCGTCGCCGCAGCGCTGAATATCTGCAGAAGATAAATTGCTTTCATTCTCCCAGGCTCTTCGAATAACTACAGTTATAAATAACAGTTTGATCATCATAACCATCAAGTGCTAATTGAGTCCTTATCTCTTCCAACGGATTGTTATCTGGGCAATATGCATAATGACTGTGATCATTATTCACTCTACTAGTAGTAACCCATGGTTTCTCCTGAGTAAGAATATTACTCAGGAGAGTCATAAACACCCACAAAAATTCAAGAATTTACCTGATTAATATCCATTACTCAGGTTAATCCTTGAATTTTTGTGGGTGTTTATGTCTACATCATTTGATTGAAGTAGTTATATAAAATAACATTTACGGCTAGGTACTGCTTCCCTCATTAGCGTCATAGTGTAATCTCTAATGCAAGAAATACCTAGTAGGACTTATATTTTCTAAGATTAACGAATAGATGGCCTTAAGACACACACATACGCAAATTGAGGAAGCACAAAAAATGTTCAGTAATATGACTCACTTGATCAATGCCGTGAACAGTCCTTCATCAATGTTAGCCTCCGCTCTTTCTGCCAACTGTTCTTTCTCCAACGTGATCTTCTCCAGTGCATCACTGGGCATGTGGACACGGTTACACTTGGCAGCTTTCTTGATTACATCTACAGCATCATCCATTCGTCCTCTCGAGACCAGCCATCGAACACTTTCAGGCAGTAGCCAGGGGTATAGCAGGAGCAACAAAGACGGAGGGTAGGCCCACCGAGCCCATGTTCGCCAGTACCCTGTCGCGTAGTCCAATAAGGCGAGAGACGCAGCCCCCAACGAGAGAGGAATACCAAGCACCAAACTTGCCAGGATACGATGTTCCACGCCCAGCCATTCGATCACTGAATATCGCAAAACAAACATTTCTTAAAGATTTCACGTTTGTATCGAAATTTTTACCAGCGCCATACATTATTATTGCATACCCAAAAAGAAGACAGCTGTACAGTACCACACTGTCTCGTTCTTTTGAATGCAATAATAATAATAATCGTATGAGTGATAGAACGACGGACCAGGACGTCTTGTCCTTAAAGTCTTATTGTCTCATAACATCATACCATTTTGCCGAAGAGTTAAAAAGTAATATTTATATTTCTATTGTATATTCTTTTTAAATACCAAGACGGGGGAGACGCACTCTCCACCCACACAGCATACAGTCTGACATCCAAATAACCATTCCTTAACAGAAAATCCCATTGTTACTTTGACCGACGGGAATCGAATCCACTCACGATCAATAATCGTGCTGGTAGCCAACACCAGTAAGGCAAAATATACCTCCCAAATAAACCAGCTATCTGTTATGCTAGAAGGCTTTACATTAATCAATAAGTTGGAAACCAGACACATTGAAAAAGCATTTCATCTGAGCTTCAGGGTCGTACCCCGAAATGATGTGCGTTGGCTAAGCGACAAAATAATCCTGGACAGTAGCTGGTTTAAATGTTTGAGGGTATTGTAGTTAATATGACTATTGATAAAAACAAGAATAGTGGACTCCCGCGGTCTGCCAACCTTTTTACATGATCTGTAAAGTACACTAACTGAGCACGAAAGCGCACGGGTACACGCTGGCACCCAGCACCGTCTCCAAAAGTTCCGCCACCAGGTAAGTGGAGTACGTTGGTACAAACGACTTGATTAAGCCAACTACTCCTGCACCACACCCACTTATCACCAGGGCTCCGCGACGACCCCATCTGAAATGTCAAAAATGTCATGGTTACTGGTTAATTATTAGTTCTCAGTTCGATATGCCACTTTTGTATGGGTTGCACCTAAGAGATACACAGTTTTATTAGCAAATGCATTAAAAAGTTCTGGCTCAAAGTCTATACGAAAGGAAAAAGACTTAGAGTAAGCCTTCGTGGCGTAATATTAGTGACTGCGACCGATCTGCGTCCTTCGGTTCGATGCCCGATTATATCAAAGTATTATTAGGTTTCCACCCGTAAGAGGAAGGCAAGTGTATTTTACATACACATTTTAAAAGCCGACGTTTTATATTTACGTAATAGACAGCAATCCCATGGTCATTTATCGAATTTCAATTCCAGACACCTAGGTTAAGCATAGTGTTACAGAGATTTTCTGTCTAGAAAGTAACTGTGCTTAGTAATCATAATAATAATCTTTTATTAACCTCTGATTCTTCTACAGAGGCTAATGAAAACACTATGTGGGTATGTGTGTCTATCTGTTGGTGACAGATTGGTGTTAGTGACAGGCATAACTCCGGCACCACTGGACCGATTGACACCTTGGAATCATACCTCGGTTGAGTTTGAATATGGGCCCTGTGGGTCAAAAGACCTCCGAGATATAGGGGTCACAAGGTCACATGATGTACATTTAAGATGAAGAGGTTGAATTCTGGGTTTTTACACCCATCTCGTTCAATTTAAATTGGTACAAATGGATACAGAGCTTAGGTTACATCGTAATGGTAATATATACGGAGTGCATGTACTAGAGTAAACCTGTGCCACAGTCATTAAGGGCACATAACTATATAATACATATTATCATAAACCATGATTATTTGTATACAAAACCTTATGATTTACACTATAAACTAATTGATGACTGTGACTACTTAAACAGCTATTTAATATGTCGTATTAGTAAATGGCTCTCGCCTCCTCTTACGAGGAACCTAAAACTGAAACTGCCAAAATGTACTATCGCTTCGAGTATATTGACGTGAGAAGTGTCTCATATACATAGTGGTATGTAGTTAATTAAAAATATATTGAATCAGAAATGGTAAGTATCCGGGCTTTTTTTTAATGCTTCTTCTGGCAAATGAACTCGCGGCTGATGACACACCTAATGGTAAATGGTGACTACCGCTCATAGATTTAAACAATGTCACTGTTATGCAAAGGTTATGAATTGTCTTTTTTGCTATCACGTAACGCATTCTTTAAACCTCAAAGGATGAAGTAGACACGTGCAAATATAATATATATAATATAATATTCTACCACATACACACAACACCATCTAGCCCAAACTAAGCAGAGCTTGTACTATGGGTATTAGACAATGGATAAACATACATATATACTTTCATTTTTATATTTAAATACATACATATTATACACCTGTTGAGTTGGATACACGTGTTTTGCTACAAAAATACCAAAATATAAATAAACATATGAAACCAAAAGCAGACTACGAAAAAAGAACAAGTTAGACTTTTTATTTTTCTAGTTTTTATAATCTCAAATGTTTAATTCGCGTTATATTACTACGCATAAAGGTGATT
Organism: Catocala fraxini; assembly: GCA_930367265.1. NCBI lineage: Eukaryota > Metazoa > Arthropoda > Insecta > Lepidoptera > Erebidae > Catocala > Catocala fraxini. The sequence goes on from OV884037.1 coordinate 9,838,505, forward strand.
TTCTTTCTTATAACTATGACACAGTTAAAGAAGGTCTTTAGTGCACATTAGACCGATGTTCCCGTGCAAGCCTCCCAAAAAGCCGAGTATTCCTAACGTGCACTGCTAGAGAAATACGCGTGAAAGAGAAACTCCAGCGTTATTTTTTTTAAATAATTAGATTGTAACTTGATCTAGTTTCCAAGATAAAACAGCTGAACGTAATCATTTGTCTTAATTCAACTAGTATCAAGTAGATAAATTAAGTCAGTGGTAATACTTATATATCTTTCGTTCTAGCTAAGTAACCCACAAGGTCGTGAAGACATCTATCTTCATCACTGTTTACCATTTTGTCCTGTTTTTAAAATGATTGTCGGACACCAGTGCACTCTATTAGTCAATTTACAGGGGTAACTTTAGATCGCAAGGTTCGAAGTTTTTTTTTTCGGTTGGTGTATTTTCTATTGGCAAATAGTAATACCTACAGAGTTTCAAAATCTGGAAAGAGTCACAGCTGTTATGAAAATCCGTGTAGCTCTTATACGCAAGCCATAGCCATAAGCACGTGAAATAGCATGCTATTTCACGTGCTTGAAATAAGGAAAGAATAGAAAAACGTTCGCGCTACGTCACTTCGATATGGCACTTTTATATGGGTTGCGCCTAAAAGATACACAATTTTATTAGAAAATGCATTAAAACGTTCTGGCTCAAAGTCTATACGGAAGGAGAAAGACTAGCTTCATAAATATATTTAACCTCACATCGTGTGTACACGCCGCCATTTCAATATTTACATTTGTGTATTATTTGAGTTTATATAGTTATCCAAATAAACATGATTGATTTCGTTCAAGGTTAAGCAGTAGGGGTCACTTATTTTTAATTTTAGCTGCTTCGGGGAATACCGCATGCATAGAGCAAAAGTAAAAAAACAGACCACTTCATTTCTCGTATGGGTTATTTAGGGGAGGCGGGGGGGGCAAGCCCAGCCATCTAACCGTCTAAAGCGCATATTTCTAAAGTTTATTTCAGAAATTCTCAATAACAACCTTGCCTAAACCGGGAATTGAACTCATGACGTTTCACGACCGCACATAAAAAAAGCGCGCAGTCAACGTTTATCGCATAAAATAAGTTATAAGGTTATGACAGATACACGAGGTCTGACGTTACTAAATTACAAGTCCTGTCAGACTACGGTAACCTTTAATCTCTTAAAATTTTATTTAAAGCCCATATGTATCATACATATTCTATTTTTGCTTTAGCTGTAAGTGGTTTATTGTACAACTTTTTGAAAATAAAGATATTATAATTTATTATATTTTTATTATAACTATAGTTCTCCATAATAATGAGTTCCTACAAAAGAAAAAACAAGTAAATATGGCGTCTTATAGACGTCCTATAGCGAATAACTGGTAATAAACCTTGAACGATATTTCCATCATACATAAATACTGGCCAGACGAGGGGTGAACAAAAAAAGAAAATCCGTATATCTGTCTTATAATTCACAAATATTTATAAAGATATCTTATTTTTGTAAGTGCAAACTGCTCAAATCTTTCATGTGTAAATAATAGTATCACGCTTTATATGCTTGAAGACTTAGGCAGTTCTAAGTATATCGAATTTGTATGATACCGACATTTTGGTAACTGTTTTGGAGCCACACAATGTGCCTGACAAGTCTATTGCAGGCAAGGATCAGTTTTAGACTTCGTACTCCTATTATTAATATCATATTTTCCCTATGCAATTTCGTTAAATCCGATCTTATTTTTTGTTTACTTCGTAAAAGAAAACTGTTTCTTAAATTTTACTACTCTAGATCCAAGATTAGTTAAGAAGTCAAAGGATTTCAGCTGGTCGGTGACTAATGAGAGTGTGAACGAGTCAGGGCATCTCTCTCTATATATATTAATTGATTGCCTGCTCCAGCATTAAATCCGATGCTATTATTTTTTTTATACCACTATGGTGGCAAACAAGCATGCGGCCCACCTGATGGTAAGTGACCGTAGTCTATGGACGCCTGCAACACCAGAGGCATCACTTGCGCGTTGCCGACCCTTTAGGAAAAATAGGAAGTAAGAAAGAGAAGGAGCGGGAAGGGGGAAAGAAAGTGATTGAGCCTCCTTCACCCACTCTTACTCACCAAACGAAACACAACAGTTAGGAATACTGCTATTTCACGTCGATCTTTTGTGAGAGGGTAGTACTTCCCCGGTCGAGCCGGCCCATTCATGCTGAAATCAGCGAGGCTTTACTACTCATAACGTAACCATCAGCCTCAAATATAACCAACGAGTCAGAGGGTTTTATAAATTAATTATATTTTAGAATATTGTAGTGTAGTTTGGACTCCCTACTACGATTTACATAAACGTCGTTTGGAATCCGTTCAAAAAAGATTCCTGTGGCATCTGTCTTACCACTGCAACATGGCTAAAGAATTACCTTCATATTCTACTCGATTAAAACACTTTGAACTCATGACCTTGGAGGATCGTCAACAGATTTTAGACCATCTCTTCTTTTATAAAATGTATAATAACCATACTGACTGCCCTCATTTACTTGCTCAAATAAATATTAATATACAAACTCGCTCGGTCGTCTAGATAACAGCCTTTCAACGCCAAAACCTCCAAGACAAATCTAGGGCATTTCTCCTCTATCAACAGAATGCAAGTGTAATACAGTTGCCTATGACGCCTACCTGATATGGATATCGATTTATCCTACTCCTTGCCAAAGTTTAAATCTATATTGGTCGACAAGTTGATGTAAAAGTAAATAAATTTATTTAATTTAATTTGGTTTAATATCTTTGTTTTAGTTATAATAAATTATTATATTTTTTCATTATTTAATATAAATTACAGTGTCAGCATTTTAAGTTTTATAATAATTAATAATTGTCATTTCAATTTCCTTTTTTAATATAATTTATATATACAAACTATGCATGTATTTCGTTATGATTATTACTGTTTTTTTTATTTTTATTTAAATGTCATTATTTGTCTGTAAGATTTTTTTATGTAATTGATCTCTGTTTTGTAATTTCACAAACGAGCATAGATAAATATATTTTTTTTTGTTTATGCATGCCGTGGCAGCCTGTAAGTAAGGCAGCACTATGTTATGTATCCGCATTTATGTTTTATCACGATGTTTTAATTAGTCTATGCTTTGTTGGTTGCCCATAAATAAATAAATAAATACCAATACACTAAGGGTGAAGTGTTTATTAACACAATAGACTTCGCTACTCTTGTGGGTCAGTTACCTGTCGGAGACGAAGCCCATGATAGGCAGCGAGATGAGCATGCCGACGTTGTGTACCGTGCCCACCAGCCGCTGCATCCAGTCCGCGCACGCCAGGTCGAACTGGAACACAGAACCAGCACTTCACTAACTGCCAACATTATATACATAAACATATACTCGCATTTATAATCAGCCCTGTATATAGACTATCCCACTGCAATTCGGGATTATTCTCAGTGTGAGAACTGATAGGCCACAGTCAAACACGCGGGCCCAGTGCGGGTTAGCAGACTTCACATATCTTCGAGAACATACTGGAGAACTCTCAGACGAGTAAGACGACGTTAAAACATTTAATAAGAGGTTATGTACCCCAAAAATTATAAGACCTAACTGGATCCTGCCCTGCAGAAGATAGCAGTCAGAAAACCTAGAGTTGTTTCTGTGGTAATTAGGACTACCAGACTCCTTGAGGAGACTATTGCGATCTTCAACGCATAGGCAGCATAACCTCTTCTTTATTGTGGATTGGCAAATAAAGCATTCGGAATCCTATTCATAGAGCATGGAATTTGTTTCTACTAGAGAAAACAGTAATAATAATATTCGTACTATGTGATTGACGGCACGGAGCGAAAGCAACACTGTCAGTTCGACAATAATAAATTCTGTAATATCATGTCCAGCTAGCTAATTGTTCCCTTTTCCATAGTCCTAATACGTATTGCATTAACGATTATATTGATTTCAAATCCTAACTATTATTATAAATGCTAATTTAAGTTTGTTTGTTTGTTTGTTACGCTTTCACGCCTTAACTACTCGACCGATCATCATGAAATTTTGCAAAACACGTAGTCAGGGGAACAGAAAAGGACAAAGAGTACCGTTAATCCGAAAAAAGTACTGTTACTACCATAACTTAACATACCTACATTTATGCGAGCGGAACGGCGGGCAAAACCTAGTAATATATACATAATTTATAAAGTAATCACACAATATTTGAAAATAGAAAAAAAAAACAAATATTATAGTATGTGTCATCTTTCCTGTTCATAATTATTCGTTTTGGAGTTGAAGTTAATCATGAATGCATTTTATTAATTCAAATGCAACGGCAAACTTTCAGCGTTTCAATATACAAAAGAGATTTCAATGTAAGCGGGTACATACATTTAAATGACATACATAGGTATATGAGATTTTAGAATTCGTAATGTAATAAGTATTTTACTACTGACTATATATACTTCAAGCAAAACCAGCTAGCCAGCCAGTAGGTATAACATTACACGTCGATATTAAAATGGTTTTAAAACTAGTATCGGTTGTTATTGCCATAAGATATACGATTAGCCCTTTAACACACTAGTTAGAGCGGTTAAGTTAAATATGTTTATTCTTGGAACAGATGGCTTTCACAATTTTTCTAAGCAATGTGCTATGCAATGGGCTAATGTCACATTTATCAACGAATATAGACTTTAATACGGCTATGGTAAAGGCGGGCAAGGGGTGCTAAGAATAGCTCGACTGCCTTTTTTTGGCACGGGTTGCACATTAGCAAGCTTCCAAAAGTTCGGCACTTGTCCTATTGCCAGGGAGAAGCGATATAGGCGTGTCAGCACGGGTGATAACTCAGGTGCACAGGTCTTCAGTACTATGGCTGGTATACCATCAGGACCGCTGGCCTTGTTCACGTCAAAATTCTGCAGCGTTTTACGGACCTCGGTCTGACGTATGCGTATATCTGACATTAGGGTCTCGCAAAATGGTAGATACGGCGGTGTCATGCTTGCAGATTCCAGACACGAAGATTCTGCGAAGATGGAGCAGAATAAATTCGCCTTATTCTCAGCAGTTTAGCCAGAGATCCATCAGGTTTCAGCAGGGGTGGCAGTGAGGGGCGGCAGAAATTCGATTTGACTGACTTTGCCAGGGACCAAAACGCTTTACTAACTTATTAAGGTTGGGAACTCTACTCTCGAAGTTGTCGACAAGTAGGTATACCTAGGACAAATGATCCAGTTTGGTAGGTCCAACTTCGAGAAAGAGGTCAATCGTCGAATCCAACTCGGCTGGGCAGCGTTCGGGAAGCTACGACATATCTTCGCGTCCAATATACCGCAGTGTTTCAAGACAAAAGACTTTGACCAGTTTGTGTTGCCAGAATTAACATACGGATCCGAGACATGGTCGCTCACTATGGGCCTTATCAGAAGGCTCAAAGTGGCGATGAAGAGAGCTATGCTCGAAGTTTTCCTGCGGGATCGAATCAGAAATGAGGAGATCTGCAGGAAAACTAAAGTTGCCGACATAGCTCACCCGATAGCCAAGCTGAAGTGGCAGTAAGTAGAGCTAATATCGCGAAAAACCGATGGCCGTTGGGGCAGAAAGGTTCTGGAGTGACGGCCACGCACTTGAAGATGCAGCAGGGGTAGGCCTCCTACAAGGTGAACCGACGACCTGGTAAAGGTCGCGGGAAGCGGTTGGATGCGGGTGGCCCAACACCAATCTCTGTGGAAGACCTTGGGAGAGGCCTATGTCCAGCAGTGGACGTCTTTCAGCTGAGATGATGATGATGATAGACTTTATTATATTAGTATGTTTTTATCCACTTTAGGGCATAGCTCTACGTCTCACGCCTCCATATTACTCGACCTGGGATGCATAAGGTCAAACTTCAAGATCGGCTCAAATTAACTTTAATAGTTAGCTAAAACCGGTATCTAATTTCATCTCTTTTTGTTCTTGTAGATCAACAAATGCATAAGGTCGAATCTGTGTGTTTCTGTTTATGCTGGTAATGTTGGTATAATGTTGGTATAACTTTGTTTGGATGTCACCAAAAAAATAAGTATAAAAAAACATTATTATACTGAAACTTGATTTATTAAGGTTACAAGATCCTAGTGTCAGTATAGTAATAAATATAAACTTATCTAAAACGGTGTACTATTTTTGTTAGCCTAATCGAAAATAAACAACAATTTTGACACGATTTTATCAGGAACTTTCTTTTAGCTCTTCTATAAACTTGTGAAATTCCATATCAAACCTAATGCATCTCAAGTCGAGATCTATGTATGCGCTAGTTCAGGCCAATCTTTACTTTAACCTCTATATTGCCGCATTCATTTCAAATACATTAATCATAGGAACGCAGAATTTTACGTTTATTTTTAAACTTTGTGCTAGTTACTATTACCACAGTACAAAAAATAGACAAACTATAACCTTCTCTATCGATGAACTGTGTTATATTTACTATGCTATTCTGGCAACAATATACCGTTACATAATATGGTGGGAAAATGCTTTATTTTCTCGAAAATAAAATTTGTAGACTATTGGGTGTATTACAGTTGTCCCCATTGACGCTGTTCCAAAAAAATTTAAATTTATTCTTGTTGTCCCCACAAAGGTAAACCTCAATTGTTGTAATGACAGGGGAATATTAGGAGGAAAGATGGAGGATTCTTATCTAAGCTAACTCACTATTTTCTTATCTGGTACCTTTTTTCGTACGGGAAAGCGTCAATGGGGACAACGTGAAGGACATTTTATGACGTCTCGTTGTCCCCATAAGAGGAAAGCGCTAATGGGGACAACGGGAAGGAAATATTATGACTGCCCGCTGTCCCCAAAATGGGGACAGCGGCAATGGGGACAACGGAAATACACCAGTAATTGCACGTCTTATTGTGAATAGTAAATAAGCAATGTCTGAGAAAGGATAGACAATGTTGTTTTTACAAATACAGAAAATGCTTGCCTTTTATGTAATGATTTGTTTGAGTACCTCCCAGTACATTATACTAGCTTTCTCTTTTATTTGATGAAACACCTAGGGTAACTTTGGTACATACTAACACTACCAAGTCTCTTACTTGGAACATTCTAAATGAAGAACCTAGCGCGTTCTACCTTTCAAAAATCTAGCTTTGTATTAGAAGTCATCTTTATATGTAGGTACTTATATAAGGTCTCACCTCAGCGACGATACTACTCCCATGCTCGTACACATAGTTGTCACACGCAACGGTGGTGTTATCAAAGTGATCACGGTGAGCACATGCGCCATATTTGGGCGCCCATCGCTCGCATTGTGAACCCTTTGGGATTGCCCACTCCGACCACTCAGGAGACCACTGGTCTGAAGTCGACACTCCAATTGTGAAGTTCTCTTCACATTCTGGTACATGGCATCTGTTGACAAATTATGTAATATTTAATAACTGTAGCAATTGGTAGTTATGTTTGATTTAGTAAATTATTTAATAAATAATCAAATAGCAATCAAAAGAAAGAAATCTTTCTGTGCAAATAGTATCAAAATTGGCTACAAAATAAAAAAAAAATAAAGTAATTAATATGTTTTGAATATAAAAAAGTAGTCGTAGTGGAGTCATGCTATCTCCCTCGGCTAGCTGCGTTTAAATGACGGTTGTATCTTATTTAATTTTGAGTAGATTTCAAAATAAGTATTTTATTTTAGAGTTTAGGTAATGTAACTGTTTAACTTAAATAATAAAAAAATGAGTCAACTACCCTATTGTAAATCGTAAGAACGATTGAAGCAATACCAAAAATAACGATTACCGATATAATGCTATAATAATAATACCAAAATTTATCAATCTTAACGCAGACTGGCCATCTGCGCAGAAGATATTATAGTGCACAAGCGTGTGCGGAAACACATATCTCAAGATCCGATGGGACAGTAATCCGATGGGACAGTAATCCGACACGACCGGAGAGAGATCAGGCGCAGGACCAACGGTATTACGTGCTTTACGAGGCACGGGGATGACTAACACCGCCAAATTCCTAACTCCAGGCTGATATTGAGATTTCTTAACAGAAAATCCCAATAACTTTTTGTTGGCCCGACCCGGGATTCGAACCCGAGACCTCATGCACAGCAGTTGCATTCACTACCGCTGCGCCACGGAGGCAGTACTTAGTATTAAGTACTATACCTATTACACAAACATAAGTTACGTTTGAAAGGCATATCACGCAAAGGAAGCGGGCAGTAGATAGTAGTAATAATGTTATAAAACGTATCACGCCTGTCTTTTCATTTTCAATGAATAACACAGGGATAACATGCATACCTACTATCTGCATTCTTCACTTTCAAATAGTTATGTCTATAAAAATAAATAGAAAATAATTAAAAATTTCAGTGAGTAATTTAAATAAAAACAAAAGTAAGTAAGTAGGTATACATTATTTTTTTATTCGGGGTTTCAATTATGTCTGGCATCCTAAGCATTGACAGGTTAATTATATAATCGTAAAGGAAAGTCGCAATTAAACATCAAGAGGAAACCTGCAAAGATTTTTAAAACGTCTAAAGAATGTTGACGCAATCAGGGCTAATATAGATGCTATGACAGCAATGGAACTGTTTACAAACAGTGCTTATACTTATTAATATTATTATTATAATCTTCGTGTCTGTTGTATGAACGTTAGTACAGTCTCCCGTGACACAGTTTTATTGACAATGTAGGAATAGTCTTTAAAAATGTTACCAAAAATCAATGTTGGATAAAGATAAAGTTCAAATAAAGAATACCGTAATTGAATTCGTAACCGCATTACTAGCTTATACAACAAAGACTAGAAACTGACCTTCGGAATCCGTAATAAACAAACACAATCAAATTTACGTAATTTTATTTAGTCATTACTCATTACACATAACAAACTAATCAATATAAAACTGAAATAAATTACAAATCTTAATTGACTTTTAAATACATGCTTAGTGATCAATGGACCAAGGATGAACCTCTCCCTTGGCCTTGGGAACGTCACGCAACAAACGGTGTGGAACTACAAACCATTATTTTTACCCACCGATAAATATAGCTTTAATATACCATGGGATAAAAATAGTGCATGACTTGATATAACAAGATTAAACATACTTCAGCTTCATCAATGATTCACGAATTTATATTGTAATTCGTTTAGAATGATTGAGCACATCGGTGTTTCAATTTTGTAACAGTTACCTTCCTTAAATACGTTTTTTGTAGTATGTACTTACTACATTACTTATTATCAAATACAATATATAGTCTCACACCTTCATCCCTATATGTAATAATAGAGCATAGTTTATTTTTTTTATTTTTGCCATTCTCGCATCATAAGGATCGCCAAGGATTAAACTTGTCACAAAAGTAACAATTAGGTAATCGCGACAGATGCTGTTTTATATCTACGCTATTTTATAGAATAACTTACAGCATGAGAAGAAACCTTTTTTATGAAAATGTAATTGAAATAAGTTTCAAAATTTAAAAGCAATATTATAAATGGTATAAAATAGTGAGAGCGTCGACTTTAGTAATATGTTGCTATCTTCCTTACAAGCCTACGCTTGCATTATGGTTACGTCACAATGTAGTATCATGCAGAAATTTTCTGTTATACGACAGTTACCACTACCAAATTTTAAAGGCTTACGGCTATTTTCAGTAGAAATAAAATAAATTTGAGATTTTTTATAACGTAACTACTCAATTGAAATAGAAAAAAACACGCCACTCCGGTGTTCCAATTTTGAGACGGATCCTCATTACTTAGTATTAAGTACGATACTAACACCGATTTTAAAATAGTTCTTTATAGCAATAAAACATTGTGTTACTCGTACAACTTAAGTAATAAGTGGCCCCGATCACAGTAGGATAGGATTAAAGAATACGTATTTTCGGTATAAAAATGTTGATCAATTCGTTGTCACTGATTTATCGTATTATTCGAATCGTAATGAAATATTTGAAACTTAATTAATGATAAGTTATTAATGAAGTACTCGTAAGTGCTGGTCAATCGTGCTAACCATGTTAATTCATGTATAATATACGGCAGATGCTGGTAGTGACTTTTTTTCTCTCTTAAGTTTATTTGCATATGGCTAACACGTAATAAAGTAATCAATCGACGTCAACATTTCGCGCTACTTATTCGAGTAATTTGAATTTCATATCAATAACCACATATGGCTAGTCTACAAAGACCATATTAGACTACACTACACAGCGATAACTTCAAATTTATTTTATATAAATTTTGTATGAGCTAACTAATTTATATTTATAGTGCGTTTTAGCGTAGTGGGTAAAGAAAGAATCTGGCTAAATCATTAAAAAGCCTAGTATAATAATAATATCAGCCCTGTATTAAACTCTGCCACTGCTGGGCATGGGCTTCATCTTAGTGTGAGAAGGGTTAGGGCATAGTCCACGACGCTGGCCTAGTACGAATTGGAAGATTTTACATATCTTCAATAACATAATGGAGAATTCAGACATGCAAGTTGCCTCACGATGTTTTCCTTCACCGTTAAAGCGAGCGATAATTTACTATTTAATACGCACATAACTTCGAAAAGTCAGAGAACTCGAGACCTCTGCGTGGTAGTCCTCTCCTATTTTGATAGTATAATTTATAGTAAATATAAATTTTATAAGAAATGTTAATGAGATGAAATAGACAAATATGACAGGATCGCAGCATCACAGCCAATGTCTGTATTACAGCAACAGTCAATGCTTAGCCCTTTCGGGTAAAAAGCGAGAAACTAGGTCTCAAAAAATAGCATGTGGTTATGTCATGATTACCAAATTCATATTGGTATTTACTCTAATCCATAATAATCTACTTATTACGATCTGCCTTGTGCCTTGACTTCATGCCCAATTAAAATTAAATATTTCGTTATTGTGATTATCTCAACGATAATTTTGTAGTTTTAAAAGGATAATCATGACATTCATTCACAAAAATTGGCATACCTATAGTTTTTATAACTTTTTTTATACGGCTCATCTGAAACCAGTCGAGTAAGTCACGCTCTCGATACGTGTTGTATTTACACGTTGTAATGAAACCTGATCTCACCACAATACAAGTAAACAGCACGGAATGAGTCAGTTTGAGAGGCTTCTTCGTAAACCTTCAATATCGGATTACTATACTGAAGTTTCTTAGCTTTTATTGTAAAATAGTTATTGCTTCCAGTTTTACGTGCCTAGTACTCATAGCCATGTATTTAGAAGCGTCAAGCGAGCAAGTACCTGAGCTACCTGGTCCCTCGCACAACACACAGACGAGAGGTTCGCACGAGGCATCTGTTCGTCGCCTCTCGATGTCGAACCAACTCTGGTTTACGCTCACCGCTACATCGTATGGTTGACGATTATAATAAGCGGTTTAGCACAATAGATATATTGTTCTTGAATAAGCACACATTCAGAAATGATGTTTTCAAGGTACTCCAAAAACAGCATTAGATTTTATTTATTGACTCTGGCAACATAACTTTATGTACATTTTCTCTTTTTGTATTGATATGTAGTAGATAGTCTAAAATTAAATTCTGTTTGATCCTTACAGTAAGCAAGTCTTTTATGTAATCTGTGGATAACGTTATAGGTAGTGAATTTTTTAGTTTTAAATGTATCTTTAAGCATCGATTGTTAATACATAATATACTACTGTTTGTTTTCCTTAATAAAATAAAATAAAAATAAGTAAGCAACTACGCGTTTCAAGTAAGGCGCGTAGTTGCTTTCGAATGATATTCGAATATTGAGTGCCTAGTGCGAGTTCATTTTACGTTAACGCGATCGACAAGTTTATGACAAGCTCTTAACCAATCAGAGAGCCAAACGCGGTAAACGTTTTGATCGTGTTAACGTTAAGACAACTCGCACTTGGCACTCTGTTTTACACAACGCGATACCAACTTTGGGCGGGCAATACATTCGATTACAATCCGATTGCAATGGAAGATATAATTTTTGTTCTCACCAGTCGGCACCACTAGCAACTATGCTTCTGTCAATCCTGTCAGAGCTGATGTCAAGAACCGTGTTTGGTGGTAATAAATATCGGTTTCTATGGTTACTGTTGAAGAGACTATAGAGTATGACGTCTAGAGAGTTTACTATAATAACTTAATTGCACTAGCACCTCTAGCGGTGATCTCAAGCGCAATAACTCCCATTATGCACATCAACTATTTTAATTAAAATTTATATAAACAAAATGCAAAACTTTTTGATATTTGTATCGTATGTGGTAACACAACATGTGTGGTAAATATACACATTAGATAGCAGTGTCTTATCAGACAAGGTCTTAAACAGAAAAATCATGGACGTATAAAAATATTCCTTTTTATACATACACATCAAAATATTCAAAAAGAAATATGATATTATGCTTAACTTTCTTCGGCACTATCGAGAAACCATATTATGCTGTTGCTCCATTTCGATACAGGAACATGACATAATTGCATAACGTTCAAGTTGTTACCTCACCAGTGGTAATACCAGTGTCCAAGTATTCGTTGTTTTAATATTTGTAAAGTCATACTTCTCGACTTAGTCTTAGGGATAATCTATTTTTATATTATATAATATCAGCCTTGTTTATAAATTGTCCTACTGCTGGGCACGGGCCTATTCTCAGCATGAAGGGCTAGGCCATAGTCCGCCACGCTGATGGTGCGAGTTGATAGACTTCACACGTATTGGAGCAAAGTATCTAACTCTCAGGCGTGCTGGTTTGTCACGACGTTGTGCTTCACCGTTAAAGCAAGCTATAATTAACTATTTAATATCTTCGATAAATCCATCGAACTCGAGACCTCTGCGTGCCAATCCAACAGTTTCCAACTAGGCTATCGCTGCTTTTGTATAAAAAAAAGTTATACAAGAATAAAAACAACATTTTCTCATTGATACTTCACATTGATTAGGGTAATGAACCGTGTATGGTCATGGAACATGTCCATATTAGTGATTTATCTGGCATTTCAATTACGGTCTCAAATAAGCTTAATAGTCGCGAGAGCAACAAATTAATTGACTTCAAACCACTTTACAAGTTCTAATTATAGCCATCTATACTAATAATAAATTTATTGATTTTAAACTCGCTAATCTCAGAAACAACTGGTCCAATTTTAAAAATCTTTCTGTATAAGTCCATTTATCGAGGAAAGCTCAAAAGATCGCAACGACTAATAGGAGTAGAGTATTAATGAAAAATGTTGCAAAATTGGGGAAAATTCTCTTATGTGACGCAGATGAAGTTGCGCGGGTCAGCTAGTAACAATCTATGCATCTAGACTTCTTCATAGACATTCACATCACAACTTAAATTCTTACAGCCATATTCATAAAACTTACAAAAGGGTTATAACACCGTTCTTAATAAAAATTCTAAAACGTATTGTTTATAAAAATGCAAGCTTGCCTAATAAAGATACTGTATATAATAAAGGTTTACAATAAATTCATGAATAAAGTTTTTTTACATTGCATTTATTAGACATACTAAGTATGTTATCGACGCATCGGTTTAAACGTTCAGTAAAATATTTTTTTATGAATAAGACCGTTAATAAGTTAGTGTTCTTAGGATTCTAGCATTGAGTGCTATTTTAAAGTACGTTAACTTTAAATAAACATAAACGTAGTCGTGTGTAGCAACTAACAGACGTATAAAAGTTTTGGCAAAATAATGAATGTGATATCTACACGAACCGCCGCAGACTAGTTCAAGCCGCGCGTCGCAATCGGAGCTCCCTCGTGGAGCTCGTTCGGTGATATGACTAATTGATAACAAAGTAATATGACGCGGTTTAACCTTTTATACACAACACGCCGATTGAGTATCAAATGACACGACATGTCTACGCTCGCTATCAGCGGAATCATTACTAATTGCACGGACATCGCGCCAACTATTGCAATTTTGATTCGAATATTATTCGAATAGAATTACGCGCATCACTACAGTTGTTACGAATTTGATCCTCAGATGACATTCTGGACGCTACACATCTGTGCCGAATATAAGTTTTAGTTAGAGTAGCAAGAATGTATTTTAAAAATAATAATTATACGATAATTAATTAATAAAAAAATTGAAAACACGAATTGAAAACACTTGATAGAAGGCGCAACGCTGCCGCAGTAAAACATATCTACTAGTCTACTACCTACTAATAGGCATCAGAGATGTATCCAAAAAAATTGTAACGGTCACTACTAATGCATATCTAACAACCTGCTATATTAAATACATCAAATATATAGTTCTTATTATACAAGGTGCTAAGGAATAAACATATATACACTCAAAATCGCCACACTCTTTCTGACATAGCCGGGTAAAACTAAAATCTAGCTAACACCATAAATTTTGAATGTAAAAAAATCAAGGCATTTATTTTCTTGTTAAGATTTCCACTATTGTTATCAGACCTACAATATATTTCAAATATTGTTTACTTAAATTCAATCAATCAAAAAATCGAAGTCGACATTTCTGTAACCCCGGAACCTAGTTATACGGAGGTAAGATAATATATTTATATACCTATATGTTCCATGTCTTTATTTATTCCATAACACGACATGACAGTACTAGAAAGCTTTCGAAAGCACATCAATCATATTTAATAAATGGTTATACAGTAACCTCGAAAGGCTGTAATATATCATTTTAAAACTGCAAACTTGCAAAGTTCTTCTTCCTTAAATGGTGAACCACGTGTTCGGTTAACCTTGAAATATTGCGATTAATTTAATGTATATTACATTATACATAATATGTATAGAATAGTAAAGCTTCCGCGTTGTATAGTAATGTGAAGTATTGTGCCGTGAACCACAGCAGACATCGCGGGTCGTCGGCGGCACCCAAATAGCCCGCGTGTTATTGTGGCGATGTGTGCGTACGTGTGTGTGTGTGTGTGCGGCCGCATGGAGGCCACGTGACGAGCGGTGAGCGGGTCAACCGCCACGCGACAACACGCGCCGCGCTACTAATGTCACCATCTTATCTGATTGGGTTGGATGGTCTACCAAATTATTATTATCGAACACCTTAGCGGAGTATTGACCTGTTAAAAAGTCCAAAGTCTCACAGTAGCGGCGCGCTCGTATCGTAACCTAAATCAAAACATGCCCGGGTCATCGCACTATAAATAAAAATACCTATCTTATTAAACTACTTACTAATGTAACTCAGTTGACCTCAGTTAGAACTATTATTTAGTCTAAACAAAACACTATCACCATGTCCCAATATCTACGCTGTACGTTGTTGTCAACCGAGCGGCTGCAGGCTCCCACGAGAGGCGCGCATGCGCTAAGTGCGGCGGCGCCGCCCGCGCGCTTTTTATTGCAATCATACCCATTATTGTGTATCAACAACAATGGTGGCAGTCACGGCCAAGGGAATGGGCCTGGGCGGCGCGAGAAAATTCCGCACGACGAGAAAAAAATCTCGTGAACAAAAACCTACCGCTAAAAGAATACAATTGAAATGAGAAATTGGATTGCGTTTCATGGACACTTTTTTGCCACTTTTACGAGCTGAATATATTATCGAATGAAAAAAGTAATTGACAGATAATTCTGGCGGTATATTATTGTAAATGGAAATGCTATTCAAATATCACAAAGTAAAGACAGCGTAAAAAGTTAAGAGCTAAACATTTTTTCCTGGTATCCAAAAAATATTCGACTTGAATAAGCCGCTAAAAATAATATCTTGCATTTGTTGGTTTATCGATCAACTGTTCCTTATAGTAACCATATAATATAATCGTTCCGTGTATAGATTCGAAAATAATTTCGCATAATGCTGGTAAGTTAAAGCCAGCAAAGCAATAAAGCACATAGTACGCGTCAAGCATACTTCAGAAACAATTAAAGCGCCAATACACGCACTGTCAACAAAATATTACAGCTGACATTATCATTCTGTACTTATTCATGTTATGGAAATGTAAGCGGACGGTGAGACGCGTTCAGTTTCGATAAGAATATTGACGGAAGCCTAAATACTATTGATCAAAATATCGCCATCGTAGTGTCAATATGTATCTTAAAAGCCATTAGCCATGAGATCGTATGGTACTTTAACGCGCATCCCTTAACAGTTCTTAAAGACAGTGTCCTAAAAACAACTAGCAATTGGAAAGCCTTATTTAAAATTAGAACAAAATTATTTTCCATAAATACACTCGCATATCAGTGAATTCCCAGCGTTTCTTGTAGAAAGAAAACCATCTGGTACAAATACAAGTTAATCAACTATTGGCACCATAAAAATAAATCAAACCACCTTTAAATAAATAAAAAAGAAATATTGTACATTTAGCGAATGGAACACGGTGCCCGCTCACGTCGGTTACATATACGTATACCTAATACGAGTTCATTAATATACATAAATACTCGGACACTACCTCTGACTACTCACCTGATACTACAGAAAAAACCAATCTCAAAAGTAAACTAGCATTATAATATATAATTTATATATTATTATTTTTTTACATTCCTATTAAAGAATAAAAGCTGACAGGCGCGCCAAAAAGTTTCCACTCAGTGGAATGATTATTACGAACGAGTTGAGAAGTGTCAAGCGTCAAAATTAACATAGCTCGGTAATAACACTAATAACTGAGGCACACCTATGTAACTGCTCATAACTAGTAAACACTTTAGTTAATGTCCTCGAAATCCTTGTGTTTTATATTTAACATTAAGGACAACAAACAGGCTTGCTTTCGAAGTTAGGTAGGATCGCCAGCACAAAGCGTAGATGTTTTTTGTCTTCAATTGAAAGTTATACAATCACTTTTGTGACTAGTGGCGAGCCATACTCTAGGATCTACACATAATGTGATTCTGAGTCACATGCTCGAACCAGCCTAAAGTATTAATTGGCACAAAGTTGCCGAGCCTCCGCTTGACTGCCGTTGCCCGGTCATGTGATCCAGATAAGGGACATTCACCGTGTCAAAACAGGGCCCGGTGCATTAATATGGTAAGTTTAACTGCAGCGACCAGTATTGCGAGACAAGTTGCCTTTCCGTAGGACATATCCCTTAAGTTTATTTATAGAACTCCTCGAAAGCCTGCTCGAGACTCGCCTATCTCCGACGTGTATAGACAGACGCTGACTCACTTCACATGAACTTTATTTAAATATACATGATATGAACGTATCGTCATATTATTTTATTTGTTTGCCTAACACGACGCGGTTTTTGATAACAGTTAACGTCTACAATGTTTATAATTATTACTGCAACTTTAGACACTGATAGACATAATGTTAAAAGTTAAATCATAGATAGCAAAGCTTAAATTAACAAGTATACGTACAGTTTATATTGATATCAAAAATATATGTTTTAGAAATTACCTTAGGTTATTAAAATAAACTGTTTCGATATATAGTCCAAAACTATTGTAAATCACACAGTATGGAAAATTCAAATAATTAACGAATCGTATTTTTGTCATTCTATCACTACGCAATTAGCAACGGTCCTCACAGCTGGTAATAGATTTATAAATTATAACTTAAAAGTTAAGTTAATATGGCTGTGCCTATTTACTAGTTTGTGAGTACTAGCGGTCGCCTAGTGGTCGACATTCGACCAAAACTCTTAAGCTTGCTACTATGTTTTCTTTTTTTCTTTATTACATACTAGCTATTGCCCGCGACTTCGTCCGCGTGGACTTTAATTTATTACCCAATACCTACTTTTAATTTGTTATCTAATTTTAATATATAAAACTACAACTAAAGAAATTAATAAGTCTAACTACACCTATATAGGTGTAGTTAGCTATATATTAAAAAAATACATATGGTATCGCGAACTTTTTTGTAGATATTGATACGTTCTATAATACTGTAGAACATTTTTTTGTTCTACCATCAATAGTTTTCGCAGCGCCCGCGATGACAGATTTTTATGACTAATTTTTTCACACCTTGGGTTATATTATTGCACTTTATTAAGGACCCCTATTTTTTTTAATATGTAATATATTCGCCCCTCCTTCTCCATATAAACTTCTCCATATAAACTTAAACTGTGCCAAATTTCATAATTCTCCGTCCACGCAATGTGAGTATAACTTTTAAGCTTGTCAAATGGATAGAACTTGTAGAACACTACAAAAATGTTTATACTCCAGAAATTTATATAGTCACTACTGAATGTAAAACCATTTAATTACACAATCAGACTATCATATCGTGAAAATATATTTTATTTATTTGCCTGCACGCACAACATCAATTAAATTAATTCACATCATTGCTATTTTTTTATTGCCAATGTCTATTAATATGTTGACTGTACTTGTGCATAACTTAGCTCGTGAAGCACAAACAACCCATAGCTAATGTGTCTCTTAGTTAATAACTGGTTTTATATAGCACCACTTAATACTTAGTAAACAACTAATCACTGACTAATAATTCTCTGACAACTTTATAAACGCCGATTTTCTATCGATTAGTGTAATTATATTAACGCCACGAGGAAAATTAATTGCTTATACATTTTAATAAGGTATTATAATCTAAGTTGCAAGTAAACAAAACATGTTTACGACAAATATAATAATAATATTAACTATATTTAACTACGCAATACTAGGTACATTATTATTATTATAAATGAATCACCGCATGACGCTATTCGGTAATATTATACAAATCGGGCATGAAATCGATTCAAAGTTTAGCGATAACGCGTGTGATTTTTGTTACATTAATAGTGTGTAAGATATTTTGATTTACTATATCCCAACCTGTAATATCAAATATGAAACAAAGATTATTAAGTTTATTGGATCTAATACAGCAGCGACTAATATATTGCAAATAAATATATTAAATTATCTATCTATATCTTACCATTATTAAAATACAAGCAAACTTGTTTTCACGTTAAAAGTATTTTTGTAAACTAATGAGGTTCAAATATAGGTTGTCTTATCTTGGGTTCAGATCAACGGTTTTTACAATTGGTTGTCTGTCTTTCTGTTTAAGTTGACATAACATAAAAACTGAATGAATGAAGCAGTTATCAAATATGGGTTTTAACTTAACATCTAGACCACTATTCATGTAATTTTTAAGTATGAGGAGATAAAAAAACAGCTTGGAATAGGATTGCGGTTCCTAATTGATTTCAACGCTGACGAAGGCGCGGGCGACATTTAGTAAACAATAATTATAAAATCAAAGTGCCGCCAGAATACATGTTTACTAATATAATTAGTCTGTTATTATTAGTATTTTTATAATTACTTTGTCTTTGTTAGTACGTATGTAAACATATATTAGATTAATTAGTATTATAATGAATAATTTATAATATTAATATATTGTAAATGTCTCTTGGTAATAAAAAGAAATTGACATTTAAAAAAACTAAAGAGCAAACTTACTCTTTAATTATTTTTCTATTCAGAGTTGTTTTAAAGAATACTCTAAAAGAACTCTGACTTGAAAAATAATTTTGCTGTTGTTAGCCCAATTCTTGAGGATAGTTATAGGTTATTATATACTACGAGCCACGAGAGCGGGGCAGTAGTCATAAACATAGATAAAACCGCGGAATTTTTTGTGTGTGTTCAAGTGGATTCGAGAATGATTTAGATATGTTTTTTTATTTTTTACTTTTTTTCTTGTTTTTAAGACAACGTCTGTCGGGACAGCTAGTCATAATATTTTTTTTTATTGTTTTCCAGTGTTACCCTACATATAGCAGCGGTAGCGTAATGAGAGCAAAAATATCGAGTTCGATATCTGGCTTTTCGAAGTAATTTGCGTATTAATAGTTAATTATTATCGCTTGCCTTGTGGTGAAGAAAACACCATGAGGAAACCTGCATGTCTAAGAGTTCTCCACAATGCTCTCGAAGATATTATGTGAAGTCTGCGAACCCGCACTGGGCCAGCATGGTGAATCTATCTCTTCTCATACTGAGAAGAGGCCTTTGCCCAGCAGTGGGACAGTTAAATACAGGGTTCAATTATATTATTCGAAGGTTTGGGGATAAAGTTGCGTGCATGATGTCAATACGGGCGGACGCCTATGTGTGTGTCAATATTCGTAAGGCATTCGCCGTTTGCACACCATTATCACATATACATGTATACGTATTAATATAAGAGCTCAAGGTCAAACTCTATAAATAAAATATGTCCAAGAGGATCGCTAGGTTACACTATACACGCTATGTAGGTACCAAAACAGCTCTATATGTTTTTTATATTATTTCTTATATTACTAGCTAATATTATAATTATTAATACATATAATGCTATGTTGAAATAGATCAGTCATAAATAGGAAAAAACGTGTTTTAAGTATTGGACGTATTTTTTATTATTTAATCAACTTTTGTTGACGACAGTACTTGTTCTTACTTTTATTGCTTTCAAAATGATATTATCAGTGAATATTATAATTATTAATACATATAATGCTATGTTAAAATAAACCTGTAATAAAAAGTAAATGTGATTTAAGAATTCGACATATTTTTTATTATTCAATCAACTTTTGTTGGCGAGGGAACTTGTTCTTATTTTTATTGCTTTTAAAATTATATTTTTAGCGAATATTATGGTAAGAATATTGAAAATGTTTATATTTATATGGAAATAAATTTGTGACTAACAAAAAAAAATTATTTAATAAATTATTTAATCAACTTGGGGTGTCGACAGTACCTGTTTTTTCATTGCTTTAAATATATGATATGGATATAGCGTGCACAGGGACTTTCACTTCCAATAACGATAAAAAGGAACGGGAAAAGGTATTTACCGCGTCTCCGTCTGGGCGTTGGATAACATTAACTGCATTGACATTCACGCAATATACAAAGCTTCATCCAGACCTTTTTAGTCTTAAGAAGCCTGCCAATTCTTAACAGGACCTCAACCGAACGTTGCTGGAGTCAAAATCGTTTGGTAGTGAAAAAGTTATCGAGGTTTTCTTTGAGATAACCCGAAAAGTCTAGTGTCAGAATTATGCACATAGATCCGTAGATAGCAATAAACGGATAAAAATTATGATCAAATTGAATTAGATTGGATAGTTTCAGTATAATACAAATACATATAAATAGATTTCACTAAAATAAGAATACCTAGGAAAAATCACCGTGAAACAAATCTACATTTACACTTTTATACGTTGAAATGTTTTACTTAAGTAGAAGTAGTTTAATTGCCCGCGTTTTGTAATAACTAAATACTACACTCCTTTCCAAATAAATTGTCTTTTTTCAATTTAACCTACAAATAATTGAATTTTTATGTCAATGATGAATTGATGAATTTTAATGTTAATCCCATTTATTGAATTAAATGTTTATGAAGTTTGCAAGAGTTCAAGCTGTTAACTTAATAAATTTCATCAATGTTAATTTATTAATTTATTCATGCGATCGCTAAAAATAGGCAGAGAAACAAACTCGCGTTTGGGTGTTCTTTAAAAGGTCCTTACAATTTAATTAAATAATGACTTGTTTGCTAGTTAGGCCCTGTAGCTAAGGTTATATATTACGCTTGTGTTAGGAGTGGGTTTACATCAGAAGAGCAAAGAATGGGTTTCTTAACCACGACAATGGCTTATCCATTAGACTACCGCTCCTGAACTTACTAATAAATGCGTGTGTGAGTTTGTTTGTTTGTTACGCCTTAACCATTCGATCGATCATCATGAGATTTCGCATACATATTGTCAGAGTATAAAACTGTTCAGTACAAAAGAGGACATGGGATATGTTTCATCACGGGAAAACGTGCTATGCCCAATGTATACAAATTCTTTGATCAAATCTAAATTAACGTGAGTGAAACTATTTATATATTTTAATTAGAAAATATAGATCCATTTCAGATGTAAGTGTTTAAGACATCTGCCGCTCTAGAGATAAAGCTTGAATCGCGGGGGACTTTACAAAGATAAAACCAGCGGACACGTACCCAGTCAGTAATAGCTCAGTAGATAAACCAAAACTCAAAGGTCAAGCAATTCTATCGGATAAAGTGCAAATGCCTTATAGACAAAACAACCATCGCTGACCTAAGGTCTAGTGATAACCATTGATGGTACATGTCTTATAACGGCTTCCGTCTACAATAATTAATTACTGATAAAACAGTTTGATAACAACGTTATTAACGATCCTATTATAACCTTAAACTGTTTGCGTTGTTTGGAAACAAAGCACTCTGTGACGGCGGTAGATCTGCTGAGGTCAATACGACTCAATTATATCTTGTGATTATTTTTAGTGAGGGGTTTATCCTGTTTATAACCGGTCCTGTTCCAAGATAGATACTTAGATATTCCTGGGTCATTAATATGCGCAACATATCTCAACTGCGATATTTGTGTTCTTCTTTTCCCCTCAAACCAATTGCCAACGACAGGGTTCTGATAATTAACTTTATATTGCTTTCTTCATATAACCGTTCGAGATCAGCATAAGCCTGATATCGAGCGGCGTAATGCTACTATTTTTTACCTACCTATGTACATAGTCTTTCGTTTCTACCCGCGAAGTGATAGACATTGATGTATTTACCCACAGTTCGCTGACAATACATTGAGTTGCCGCTTTATAGGGAGCAAGCATATTGCCGTTCACAGGACACAGTCCCGTACACCATACAGCTGCTGAGAATTTCAAGACAGAAAAATCCAATAACAATATAGTCAACCCGCGATTTACACAGCAGTCATATTCACTACCGATCCGCCACCGAAGTACTATTTTTCTGTTTTATTTTTAGTCACCAAACAAAATTCGCGTTTTAGAGGAGAATAGAAATTTCTTTCCTAAATCTAACTGCTAAAAAATATAGTATACATGTTACTCTAATATGTCTTTAAACTATATTGAATGAAATTAATAGATTCTGGTCCAGGAGATAAAAGGAAATACGTCTGATAACACTAGCTTTTAAAAGAGCTTATTGATCGACGAAAACATTAATTAAAAGTTTTACTCCTAAGGAATGTAGAATTGGTAATAAACAAAATGAAAAAGCGGTGTACCTATTACCGCAATCCGAAAAATAACTTTTCTTTACACATATGCTGCACATATATATATACTGCACAGGAAATCAATGAATAAACTATAGCATCCCAAAGGCTCAAAGTGAAATCGAGCTCTGAGAAATACCAAAAGAGTTGGATATCCATCACATAGATTAATTGCGAAAAAAGACTTATAAGATTTTACTATGCAATTAAGATCGTAATACATTAGTGTGAGCTTTGTTCTTTATAAATAGATGGGTTTGTCAGTTTGTTCGAAATTAGAAGCATAAGCAGTTTATAAACAAACATATTTTAAATCAACACTACCTGATTTTGGTTGCTCGAAACCTGTATTACTTATGTATTCGTTCGTTTTTGGTTTCGGCAACATCTACCTCTGTACTAGATTCCACATAAATCGCTTAATAATTCTATCGTAAAGTCACAAACAAAATGACTTTCGTATTAATTAATATTAAGTGGTCTTTGTCTTATGAAAACTAAAATATAAATTTATTGAATACTCTATTCAATCAATTTTTTACACTTTGTCTTTCTACACTGAAGTGTACACAGACAAAATATTTAAAAAATATACATTTATTGTTAAAGAGTACCTATTTAACATATCTTATATAAACTATATTTATAATTTCCTTAAATAAATTCTGCAAATATTAGTTATATTTAACTAGTTTAATAATTACTGAAATAGATTTAAAAAGTTCATGAAAATCTTTTTACTCCTACATCGCCATTGCTTTTTGATCTAAAAATATACTCTGTACAACCTTGGTACACCTGCTTAGCTAACCAATCAAGTATTCTCTTTATCTACATACCAGTGCGTATAAAAAATAAATATTGATATGTACATTTTGGTATAAGCAAAATAGTTTATTAAAAAACATCAAACGATGACTGTAAAGCGTATGTGTGTGCGTGCGAGGTACGCTCGGCAAACTTGCACGTTATGTAAATAATACGATAATTCGTTTGGTAATTAGTACATAAATTAACTAGATAATATAAAAATAAAAGGGCACAAAATATGCTATATGATCTGAACCACGTGTTTAAAATTCAATCGAAAAATAAAAGCGCGCGAGTACTAAGTTATATTGATAAATGAGTTTGTTTACATCGGGCATATAAATAATCCGTTGATAGACGGAATGACGCTTAGTATGTTAATCAGAGTTAAGTAAATAATGTTTAGGTGGATATAAGTTTACCTGTGTGGTGTGGGTGCGGCTAGGAACACATAGTTGGTGCCGTAAGCCCCCGTCAGCAGCACAGGCAACGCTAGCAACAGCGCCAGGCGCGCCTGCCATCTGCCCCAACCTGAACACCATTCCTCGCGCACTCCAGACATGTTGCACACCTACTACTAGCTGTACACGCCGACACTTAACTTAAACTACGAAGTACGAACAGCACGGTATGCAAGTGTGCTATGAATCAAGTAGGATCTCGCGGCCGAGAGATTATCTAGCGATAAGTCGCGTCCCTCCCGGCGGAAGGTCGGCGTGGCAGTGCGCACTGCGAGGAGCGCCCACGCGCCCCACGGCCGCTCCGCGTCCGCCCCGCACCCGCTCACCACGCTCCTCGCCCGCCAACCCGCTTCAGGACCACCTGTTTCAGCTTACGGCTCGAAGCTAAACCGAGACGCGGTACACGATTGACAGTTGACCCACTATGTGATAACGCAGTCAGATCCAGACTCAACCCTACTCCCCTCACTTAAAGCTCAAGATGCACTGACAGCGTTCGCGGAAGCGAGACCGTCGCCACGTGCTCGCGCTTGGACATAAACACTAAAATATATATGTAGCCACATTTAGTACCTATTATAAAATCAGTGAAGGTAACGCCTTACCAGACTAATTTTTCACGTGTTATTCATGATTGGCGTTGGGCCAAGTAGGGCAACGACATATCATCGCACTTTAATTGTTCCGTGAGGAGCACAAACAGATAGGTAACGAGTGACCAACTGTTTATTTGCGACGCAGCACGCCACGCAAATGACAGGTAATGATGAGGACTTGGAGCATTCGGCGCTAGACATTGCCGGCGTCACTTAGCGGTCAATGATATCATTGCATAGATTTTTAGGATATACTCAGTGTACATGGACAAGGCTAGTATTTAAAATGTATAGGTATTTATGGGACAATGTGTTGTGCTGGCGCTGCTACTACATCATTCTTAATTTATTTCGGTTATATAATATTTGAGGTATAAGTTAATTGTATTATTAGTAATAGAACTATTGCTTACAAAATAAATAAAATGCCAGTAAAGCTTCAAAATTTAAAATTTTAACCGATTAACGAAATGTTATTCGTAAATACTTTAAATCAGCATTAATGGATAAATAGTTATTTTTGATGCATTAGAGATCAGTAATTATCATTCAGTGGACACATTCAGACCACGCAATGCATGAGTATAGTTCTTATCAAAGTATGTTATATCTAAGCTATGGTGTATTTTCTTTTCCTTATTATTGTCATTGCGCTCATGATATATGGCCTCAATTAGGCACCTTTAATAAAGCTGTGAACTAATAAGCTTCTTATGGAAGCTTTTCGATGCATACCTTTATTAAAGATATCGTAACGTACGAGCAGAGTAAAACAGTATAAAACTATAAAAGCAATATACGAAATTGCGCAGACGCACTAAAAAGCGCTGGTGCTGCTGGTTCACATGATCAGTGAGATCACGTAATTGTTAAACTACCAGAGGCTAAAAGTTTAGTACCCAGCGTAGGAAAGAATACAGTAAAAGCAACATTTAAGTTATTACTACTACAGAACTGATTTAAAATTAAGGATGTAGCAATGAATAGGAGATGAGAAAGCACTGAGAAGGAAGACAAAGATATTGAAATTAAAAACTCTATTGAAAAATATCCAAAGCTGGGTTGAACATGTGAATAAATGTCTATTTACAAAACTAAACGTATTGCACATAAAGTATATAACAATAAAGTACAAGTGCGGTCAGAACGAATATAAGCAAAAGACCAGACAACTCAGAACATAACCAAAAGTTCAAAAAGAAAATGTGAAAAAGAAATGTGAAAAATGAAGCAAGTGGAAAACAATAACATCCTCTAATCTCTCTGAGTAATATTCACCTAGGTAAGTATTACATACTCGTACAAAAACTCAAGCCTGCATTTCGCCTACTATATGTAGGTACCTATTGTAAGTATCTTGTAATAGCAGGGAAGCACATTGTAGAATTTATACATATAATACAATTGTAACTGCTGTATATCTGTACGTAGGAGATATTTAGGCAAAATTAATGAGAGGAGACTTTGGCTATGCAGCTTCGTGATAGATGCACAGAAAATGTACATAGGTATTTACTTCCAAATTCCAAATTCCAAAGCTTGTGTCGAAAATATTCCCGGCTGCCATGCTTCTTCTAAAAACTGCATATATTTAAAATATATTTCCAAATAATAAATTGACCAATTTCGATTATCCATTATCCAGAATTGACGCACGCGGCATACCGCAAAGTTCAATTCTAGGCCCTGTACTGATTTTAGTATATTTCTTCAAACTGCCATTCTTTGTACAAATTTTCTGTAACATTGTTTTTTGTTAGATTCTAGATGGATATGTGGTGAGATTGACAGAAATAGGCTCGCAATAAACAAATACTCATAGAACATATTTTAAACTAGCTCAAAAGCGTGACTCCGTCTGTATTTATTTTAAAATGCGTACGACATCGAGGGTTTCTGTAAATACTAGCTGTTAGCTGTATTTCAAAGTAGCCTTCTTACTAAGCGTTAAAGCTGTTTTCGTCATAAATGCCATCAAAATCTGTGTAGCGTTTTATTGTGAAAACTTAGCAAATAGACAAAAATTACTATCGCATTATACTATTAGCGATGATTATCAAATAAAACTGATCCTTCTTAATGCATTTGTTAGTTATTCAGAACCAGAGAACCCAGATAACTATTCAAGAGATGTATGAGACTTATAACTTGCATATCTATATTTAGCTCTAATGTCTAAAATGCAAGTCTATTACTGTAAACCAGCTAATAAAATAATTTAATGTAATACGGCCAATGTTGAATGCATAATGAGGATTTATATAATAATATAATTATACACTTAAGGGTTTATGGCTAGTATCACTTTTATACTTTCGTGTTGCATGATTTATATAATTAATAATAATAATAAAATATATAATAATTGGAAAAGGTCTGGTTGTAACCACTACTGCAACCTTTACGTTTTCCTAGTATATAAATTATGGTTAGTACTTATTTAATTTATATATGTATCTTATGTGGGGGCCAGTCGGTGTAAACCGGCGACACTTCGACCCAGTGGGATCTTTTGTGTCGACACTTTCCCAATAACGACTGCCATAGATGTTCATAGCAGCCGGGATCGACGGCTTAACGTGCTCTCCGAGGCACGGAGCAGACGATAATTGTCAATCAATACACACATAATTTCGAAAAGTCATATAACTTCCAATAGTCAGAGGTGCGCGACGTGGGTTTGAACCCGAGACCCTCGGCATTGCAGTCTGTTGGTCTCCCCACTGAGCTATCGCTGCTAATTTATATATTGTCGAAGTTAGTTAGTTAGTTCATATATTATTATAGGTACACATTGTAAAGTACTATGTTACTGTTATACTAAAGTGTATATAAACGTAACATACTCAGCGCTTAGTATATTTTCAAAACATTAACAGCCTTACTTATAAAAATACCGCTAAACATTGCTTAGCTATCTCTTATGTAAAAAGCTCTAATACCTTTAATCAATGAATAACATTTATTTACTTATAAATCAATTTTAACGGTCTTTCAGGTGATAGCTAGCAAAAACACGAAACACAATTTTATTCTTGCAACATTTGACAGTCAGCATAGAGCATGACCAAACATCATCAACCATACCAACCAAACCATTTTTTAGGTTTTAGTATATGCGACGTGACGACTTTAACTTGTCTTTAATAAATGGCGTGCTGAATTTTTTTTTAGGTTATCTATAGAGTTTGTTTATTGAAAGATATTATTACTTCGCTTAAATAAAATAAACATCTAATTACAAAAAAAAAATTGTCATCACGTTTGTATGATAGAGACAGAAATGAAATATAAATTTTCACAATTTGGAATAAACAAGTGCAGTGTATTTTTTAATACACATAATCATGACGAACTGGATTTAATTGGTTGTAATACATGTAAGTCCCGCGTAGATTTTGCCCTGAAAACACTCAATGCACTGACAGTAGCGACCACATAAAGAACTGCGCAAGCCTTAAGTTAAATTTGGTGGTGCCCTTAAGAAAACAAGAAATAAAATAATTTTCTGAAGTGTCTTTAAGATTACAACAGCATGACAACAACTATTTATCTTCTTTTTCAAAAAGACAACTCCAAGTACAAGGAATTATTCCTGTGTCGCGGAGGACTTAACAAACATTAAAACAACGGACACAAAGAAACACAATTATGTCTACAACCTATTGCATCGATTTCCATACGCTACTGTTATATTCCGTCCTTAACTGAATTCCCAAGATTGATCCGACTCCCGAGAAAGTATCTAAGTTTGTAGAAAGATCAGTAGACATAGGTACATGCATTCATACATAGAGAGAGAGAGAGGCTACATGTTTCGAAGGAGTACACAGAGGAGGCTTTCATCACATTTTGCCAGTTGTAGGTTGTAAATACCATAACTGGCAAAATGTGGTGAAAGAAGAGGTCATACCGAAACCTCATGCAGCATTCGCATTTAATACCATTCCAGGACCATGTACCATGTATACGTATATCAAAACATAGAAAATAACTAGTGCAAAATGCATATGTGACGTAAACTTGTACAATGTATGGATAACGGTGAAAGTGTGCATACTGTTGTCGACTCTCTGTATTAGGATAACTACGGCTATTCACCTGCAGTGAGGTATAGGTACATTTCCATTGGCACCAGCCACCACAGCAGTCTTGCAATCTGTGACGATTACATAAAGCGCACAAGCACCTACAGATCACATGATCACATATTTATATATGTAAGAGCGTAAACAAGGCTTTTACTTTATATGAGATCATGTGATCAGGTTCTGCCTTACATATATTGTGTCTAGTATGTGTCTTATGTAAGTTTAAAAAAACATTTAGACTAGACATGAGTTGCTGGGGTCTATTTTTTGGAAAAAAGGAGTAATATAAAATAAATGAAAATAATTTTCTGATATCGTCACGCAACGACGCATTATTAAAGACTCTAGTTGGATTCGATAAATACTAGAAAAGTTTCTTCTTTAGAGCAACTGACAAGTGGAGCGCAGGTTTTCAATATTTGAATATTTCCTTATTACTGCGCATTGAGATCCTGCTTTCTGTCAAATTTCGTGATTTGAGTGCATAAATGACATTAACCTTTGATTAGATTGATTTTCAAATTCCTTGTCAATTCAAATTCAAGCCATAAACGTCCGTATTTGATATAAATATCAGCTTGATACCTCAACCTGTTCTTGAGAAAAAGGGTTTTAACTACTCAGGTAGATGGACACACAAACAACGAAGTGATTGTATAAGGGTTTAGTTCTTTTTGGTGTACAGACCTAAAAACATGCACTTGACCGATTTCTTTTCACGGCTTTGTTGTGACTGAAACCACCTGATTAACATACAATTATATTATTTGTTCTTGGCGATTAAACACAATAGTATTATATTATTTCCATAACAGCTGTTTATACTGCAGTATACCTGTATTATCCATTATGTTTTATCTTGTAACTAAATATTACTTTCATCAAACTACTTGAATTATTTCGCTGTAAATAAGAACTGAGCAAAAAATGTGATCTAACGCGAGACACATTTGTTTTTGAGATTTTGCAGCGATAAACTAGAGTGAAGATTACTGAACTGCCACGCCGTTTGAAGACAATATGTGAAGCCGGCCAACCTGCTCTAAGTCTGCATGGTGGATCATGACCTAGTCCTCTCATCTATCCCCAATCCTTTACATGAACAGCGTCAGTATCGATTGGTATCACAACTGGTAGGAAATCAGCTTAAATTGATAAACAGGGCTACGTTAACAGTGAATTTGCATAATTTGCCGCCATAGACGGATATGGTTTCATGGACAGTTACAGATTTAATCCGATTTTTATTTTAAAGATATAAATCATATATGTTACTTTTACATTACCGTTTCGGTTTAACACATATTAAGGTGATAAATATTATTATAAATTATCATCTACATACTAAAAACTCAATCAAACAATCTTTTTAACCGTTAACACGTTCAATATTTAAATGAAAGTATACGAATGGTGACCTCTTAATGTTCGCTAAAACTAAAACTGATCTCGAATAATATGTATATTTTATTTAATTCCACACTATTTGGCAAACTTACAGCTAGCTTGACAAATAGTAAATAACAATAAAAAATTCCAGGTATTTGCAAATACATAGCAGTAAAGGTCGGTACAAAGTTATTTTATTATTCTAATCGAATAATAATAAAGAATTGTGAGGCAACCATCCTATAAAATAAAGTGTGTATACAACTATGATATTGTATATTATCTGGCGTGATTTACATGCGCAAGCAACTCGCAAAGTTTACATGCACAACGAACTCGCAAAATTTGCATGCGCATGTAACTCGCGGTCAATCATATGGACTACTTACACAGATAATTCGCTTCGATCATTAACACGACGCATATAACCCTCGTAAGCGAATGAACTTACGTATGCTACTTGCGTTGTATACAAAAGGCATTAGTATTGTTAGAACATGTGTATTTATTAATACAAATAGTAAATACACATGTTCCAATTTTATCGCTGACTTGTAAATTGATATTTATCACTGTAAGTTCGTATCTATTTACAAAGCGACCACATAAATAGGATAGAAAATGAATATACCTAAATATTATTTTACTATTTACTCGTCAGAAAAACGGTTATGTTTTCTGGGTGTAAGTATGTTTGTCAATTTCATTGGCACTTTCTGTAGTATTATTTTATTATATGTATATAACGGTGCATCGCTTGATTCGTAGTTATTCGCCGGCGTTATTTTGCTGGCTATTTTTTATGCGAAGCCAAGGCCAGGCTTTTGTGTCTTTTCAAAATTATAACTTGTTCTATGTCACTTGGCTTTTTTTCTATTTGGTTCTTACCGTTTGTGATTCAAAAACATTTACTATATAGGTCACAACAGGAAAACTCAAAACTCGCTCTACGCCGAGACTTTTACCAGAGAACTAAAGACAGAACTTATCCTGCTGAAACTTTGCACACGTAAACGCCCATGGCCAGGTCAACATGTAAGATATCAATTGTATAATAATAATAATTTTTTATTCAATAAATAAAAGTCTTTACGAAACACATTACAGGCTACTTATTGTATTAAATTCACATTAAAACTATATTTAATCTAAAGGAAAACATTTACAATTTAAATATTGGAAACAAAAATACTTGTTTATGAAGTCTGTTTTTACATTGTATTACCTGAACTATGTCAGCAAACAATAAAAATTAGAAATGAAAAATTGCTTAAACAATAAGAAATTATTTTACATTTAAGTACTAGCAATTTCTCTGTATCTGAGTACGCAAGCGTTTTAGGTACTTTGTTAAAACTATGTGACATTGATTATGATTAATGCTATATATATCTAATAACTTATTTAGTTTATTGTACAAAAAAGCCCCTAAGAATAAGAAAAATCTCTTCATATAAGCATGCTTAGTTTGGAAACTTTCACAAACTATGTCTTTCCATCTTTTGTCCGTAGGTAAAAGGTAAAAAAGCTAGTAGCGTATGATGTTTAAGGACAGTGTGCAGAATAAATAGTTGTCGGACCGTTAAAGTGTTAGTGGATTGGTATAGTTCATAAGTAGGAAAGATAAAAGGGCGGAATGTGGCTACCTTTAAGATGGCTCTTTGCGCACGTTCTAATGGCAATAATATTGTTTTTGATGCTCCACCCCACGATGTTACACAATAGGTTAGGATTGATTAGCATAATGCTAAATACACCTGTTTTAGTAATTAACATTTTGCAACGCTACGAAGATTCTTGAAAATATATATTAGTTTGTGTACTCTACTGCATAATAAATAAATATGTTTGCTAAAATTAAGGTTAATGTCAAACGTAATGCCTAATTATTTTATACAATCGGTAGCTTTTAAAGTGGGGCAAGTGCATGCGGTGTCAGCAGATAGCAGACAATTATGATTGTGAGACAGAGCAGACAGTTATGTTGTTTATGTAGTATGGTGTCTTTTTGTTCCGCGTTGAAAAGTGAATATATTTAGTTTTTATGCATTTAGGGTTTAACAATTGTTTGAGAACCATTTACTGATAGTATTGAAACCTTCAATTATAGGCTCGCTTATAGGCTTTGATGCGTAATTGAGCGATGAACAGTATTACTGAGTCATCCGCGTATGATATTGTAACCCCGTTCCGAAGATACAAATTACACAAATAATTTATGTAAATAAGGAAAAGTGTAGGACCGATAATACTTCCCTGGGAAACCCCAAAAGAAGTATTTGGAATGTCTTTACTGATGATTTCGCCTATTTGTACACATTTATATCGATCAGTTAGATTGTCAGCAAAAAGTTGTAGCTGTTTGCCTCTTATTCCAACCGATTCGAGCTTTTTAAGCATTATAAAATTCGAAACAGAGTCGAATGCTTTGGCGAGGTCCAAGAAGATTTCAATTGTATGCATACCATTATCCAAATTAGAGCTCTCATCATCATTAGTGCGTTGCGTTACGTTATTTTGTCGCAGCGGCGACGCTGCGTCGTTTTGCATATATTTTAAATGATTTGCCACATTATAGCGTGGCGTCGTCGTACGCGACGTTTCAACGGATCGACGGACGATAGACGTGACGGGCGGGTCATGCGCTACATTGTCGGAGCTCCGGTGCGACGACGGACAGTGTTTCACTCCTAAAAAGTGACTATCACTATTTCTTAATGCAATCAAGGGAGATATCCACAATCTTTCATTGTTTCTACGTTTCCTTCGGCGGTGGCGCAATAAAAGCAACACTAGAACACGTTTGTTATGATCCATTGTGGAGACTGACTGAGGTAATCTACGGACTAAGGACGTGCGTCGTCTACTTGCGCTGCGACGTCGTGCGTCGTTGCAACGCAGATGTGACATACATCTGCGTTGCAACGACAGACGCATTCGCTGCGATGACGCAACGCATTAATGAAGAATCGCCCTTAGAGATTATATGGTCAGTTAGTTATTGAAACGCATGACTGTTTGATCGTTGTGGTCTAAATTCAAGCTGTCTGTCGGAAAGAATATTGTTTACCTCTAAGTATTTTATTAATCTATTATTTATTAACTTTTCCAAAACTTTGGACAATGTTGGTAAGATAGAAATTGGTCTGTAATTGTTTAAATCGCTTTTGTTTCCGCACTTCGACCGGGATAACAACAGCTTCGTTTAATACTTTCGGGAAAATTCCTTCGGTCATTCATATTTGAAATATATGAGTTTAAAGGTTGGGCAAGAAAGTGTTTAAATCTTTTGAATACGTTGGTATCCGAACCAACTGCACAAGTGTCCTTTAGCCCAGAATTTATATTTATAACTTCGTCTATGTCAGTTTCTAGCAATACAAAGGATTTAAGCCTTTACGGCGGCGGATAACATTTGGAGGAGACAAAAGTAGATTTCCTGAGAATGAAATTTTTCCTGCTTAGTTTCCGACGTTAACAAAAAAGTTATTAGCTTTGTTGGTCGCCTGTCGAGGGTTTGTCTGTGTATTTTTTGCAGAATAAGTACTGTATTTTATGAATTTCCAAACGAATTTGCTATTTTTACCTGCCTTTTCTAATTCGGCCTTGTTATAGTCCAGTTTTAATTTCTTTAATAGATTATTATAAAAGTTCCGATATCTTTTGTATGTTACTAAAATAACCTCATTCTCAGGTGACCGTTTAGCTTTTGAATGAAATTTGTCCCTGTGCCTTATACATCGCAAAAGACCCGGTGTAATTCAGGGTTTTATATTTTTGTATTTACTGCTTAATTTCACTGATTCGGTATTTCTATTAATTGCATATTGTAATACATTTATAAAGTAGTTCAGTGAAATGTTCACGTCAGCGGAAGAGTAAACAGGGGCAAAGTCGATAGCACGTATGGCCGCTTCTAGATTAGTCATGTTTACTTTTGTATAGCTGGGCATGAAATTATTTTTAGGAAGTGATAGTTTTAATGTTAGTAGGACAACTTGATGATCTGTTATACTTGAATTTGTAACCAAAGTAATAGATGGATGAATTGTTTTAATAATAAAATGATCCAGACATGACCACTTTGTGTGTCGGATAGGTATGAGCTGGCAAGATACCATGGAAAGAACAAATATTAAGTTAATCAAGTCCTCGAGAATCCATTTCTCCTGGCAAAATATTTATATTAATATCCCCTGTAATTATTATATTTCTATAAAGGTTCAACTTATTTAAAACTAAATTGAATGAAAACAAAAATTTGTCAACATTTAAGGTCTATAAATTGCTAAGATGACTGTGTCAGAATTAATTTTAATTATCAAACAGTTGCAGTCTTGGATCTGTGGTTCCTCTACGCTTACATTTAAATCGCTTTTTATATATACTACCACGCCATCGTTCTGGTTAATGATTTTCTCACTACCATGTACCTTATAGCCTTTAAGGGGCGGTAAACATGTTACCCGCTTTAATAACCAGCATTCAATTAAAACAAGTATGGCACAATTTATATTTATAGTATGCAAGAGTACTTTGAAAGCAGTTATGTTTCGATGTATACTACGGATGTTTTGAGTGAAAATCGTCAAGTTTTAACAGATTTGGGTAGAAAGTTCTTGCTATATACTAATCCGCACATTATGGCTTCAGATACTGAGAAAGAGTCGAGGACATTAATTATCTTATTAGCCATAACTTATAAATACCTTTGTTGTGCTTATTACCACGTGGTTACGACACTCTTAGGCGCCTTCATAGTCGATGGAATATAAGTATTTGTCTCTGGCATACTTCTTAGCAAGGCAGCTCAAATCTCCAGTTTGGTGTGTACAAGGTTTCTTAAATCTCTAACATGTGGCACACGTCGGAGGGGCAGATTTCTTAGTGCATTCCTTGATGCAATGTCTTGTCTCGCCACAGAGACCGCAAGTAGGGCTGGATTTATGACAGAACTTGGCTGCATGCCCTTGCTGCTGTCAATTGTTGCACCTCGTTACTAGGGTGAAATTTTTCACCAGACATGATGAACAATTTATAAACACTCGTTTATAAGGGCTTTTCGAACGCTGTGGATAATACTTCAACTATATAATTACATGTAGCAGTGTCCTTTCTCCCAGACTTATGACTTAGCTTAACTGAGGCAAAGAACGAGTCACGTGTTTGTCCAGGAAATTTGGATGCCAGGTTCTACTCAAAAATGCACTCGAAGACCTCTCTCTCACTGAGTGCAGCAGGTACGCTAATAATGGTTATCCTGGGTCTACGTTTCACTGTCTCTTCTACAGTCAGGCCTGATGAAATCAATTTCCTTGAGTTCTTTAATTTCTCGACGTCCTCTTTGGTTTGAGTGCTAATTACATCTCCACCGTTTTTTACTTTCCTAAGGCCACGTACATGTAACTTTAGTTCTGCTGGGGATATGACAGTTTGTAGTAATGCCTTGGTGTCGTCACTCGATTTATTTTTATTGCTCCGGTAAATGACCACGGAGCTAAGATTTGATGGACGAACAAAGTTATTACTACCTTTCTTCACCATATCAGCAAAAGAGCTTTTTGCGGGAAGGGGTTTGCAGCTCACTTCAACTACATCTTTGACGTTCTCGATTGTGTCGGAAATCTGGCCTTTTTTCTGGAGGTACTGGATGGCATCATGGGCCTAGATAGCTTTTTGCTTCAATGACTGATAAAGCAGTGCTATGTGAGATGTTCCGTGGGTAAGCATGCGGCATAAATTGGTGACCCACATCGTTTGCTCACTGTTCATTTTGCTTTCGGCTGCTATTGTGCAAACTTCACGCAGGTATTCGTCGATTTTAAATACCCATCTTTGTAAATCGGCTGTAGGAAGAACTTCCGGTGGCGCCACACTATCGGGCGGGATTTCGTCAATTGGACGGGCCGGTGGCGAGGGACTTCTTCGCAAAAATTGGCTGCAGCTAAATGGACTAAAACTCGAATTTGGCATCATTTTAAACAGTCTTGTGATTGTGATTATATAATTAATGTCTTAGTACATATATGCAGTATATGTAAATAAGCGCAGATCACTTGCGACACACATAAAGTGCTGATGACTAAAAATAACTATTATAACTAGTGGTCGTCTAGTGGTTAAAATTCGACCAAAATTCCTAAGCTTGCTACTTTGTTTTCTGTTTTTCTTTATTACATATAAATAAGGTATAGGTAACCATAGTTACAAATAATTGTACGACGTCAGACGAACAATGCCGAAATACTACGAACGCGATTCGACTGCGTGTGTAATGCATGATTGTGTGCGTGTAGTATTTTTTCATTAATTTAATGTATTTCTGATGCATATTTTATAAAAATGTTAGGATTCGCCCCTCTTTCTCCATATAAATTTTCACTGTGCCAAATTTCATTCTTTCCTTCATTTCCGTCCGCGCAATTTTCGTTTAGGAGTACAAAGTTTTTGCTTCACATATTAATATAGGTATAGATATTGCTTTATAATATTCAAATGCAGCGTAAATTCACAGAAAATTATCACAGTATTGGCCAAGGCGTGAACAATAAAGCATATTGTCCAGGTGGCGTAGTGTTTTGAGTAGTCGCCTCGCCAGGCCACTGCCACTGCCACACAGAACAAAAAATTGCGTGATCTCAAAAGAACACCCAGAGAGTCTGGGTGTTTCTCTTTGTGTCCGATATTTGTAAAGTCCCTCGTGACACAGGAATTATCCCCAGCGCAAGCGATGTCTTTATTTAAAGAAAAAATAACTATACAGATTTGGACAACTTGATCCCTTCTTTGTATACTGTCAATGACGTTGTGCTTGTATGCATTTATGTACCTATATATTTTAACTTATTGGAATATAACTTTAATGCAATTGTGCACGTCACTTCTAGATCTAGTATTATTTAAAGCTAAGCTGGGAGCGAAGTGAGATTTCTTGACGTATTACACTTCAAACTATTTATAACTATATGGTAATAAAGCCAACATCAAGTTTTGCAAGCTATGATGTCATCCTTATTTTCGATAGAATAGGTCACATGACCGTTTGAATTGTAACTTACTATATTATACAAGTGAGAATCGTCAATGAATTGCCGTAAACCTAAGATTTCGAAAAAATGGTCCAAGTAATATGCAAAGGTCACGTGATACCACGTGACCTTGAGGTCAGAGGTCAAAGTTCTTAGTCATTTCGGGGGTATATCGACTATGCTGAGTCGAATGGCGTTGACCACGAGTCTCTAGCTCTTACGGTTCTTAAGTTGAAAGTTGTATAACAGAAAGACAGACGGACGGACGGACGGACAGACAAAGCTGTTGTATAAGAGTTTCTTCGAACTCTAAAAACACATATGTATACACAAATTTCTGGCCGCAGCTTAATCAACCTCGTCTTTTCGGAATACGAACCGGGATAAAAAGTATGTATGTGTTCACTGAGGACATGGTCTATCAGTATGCTAAGTTTTATTCAGAACCGTTTATGCGTTTGAGTAACTAACATCCGAACATCTCACAAACATCTTACAAACTCTCACGTTTATAATATTAGTGGGATTTTATAAAGGAAAATAACACCACCACTCTTTAATTTGAATAAAGGAGAACAATCAACCAGTATAGCAGAACTAAACTATAATAATGATATGATACATTAATATCAGATCAGCCCTGTATTTAACTGTCCCACTATCCATGGGCCTCCTCTCAGTGTGTGAAGGGCTGGCAAACTGAATATAATAAAATATTATATTGAACTCTCAGACATGCAGATTTCCTCACGATATTTTCTCTCGCCCGCGCCGTAAAAACACGCTATAATTAGCTGTTTAATACGCACTATATGTTACTTCGAAAAGACAGACATGCGGTGCCCGACATGCCTTGGGATCGAAATCGCGACCTCTGTGTGGCAGTCCAACGGTATTCCACTAAGCTTTCGCTACTGAACTAAACTATATTGACCTTAATTAATAATTAGGTTAAGATCGCAAGTCTAGTACTCACAGACCCTATGACAAGTATAAGAAAAGTTCGGTATCATCAACCTTTTCTTCCTGCAATAGTAAGTGGGTGGTCAACCCAACAGTGTATGCTGATTTTCAACAACATTCATTATTGAGGCCAGATTTTTTTTAAATTTATGTATATTTATACATGCGCTGTTATGTATGCTTACATCTAAAATACATACATAATAATATGCAATTAGACTAGACAAACACGAAGATGGACTAGAAGACCCTGACCGCATCCACCTTCTTAACATGGCTTGTTGACACAGGTTTGTATCTATTATTATAAGCAAGGATTTTTCAGCGTAGACTGTGACTGACCGCGCACAATGTTGCATGCAGATCGACTGCTAGCTCTCGCATAATGATGTTACTAAACGTATGAAAATAGATTGCATTTAAATCGATTTATTTTTCTCTATAAATCGATGAACATAACATAGAACCTTTAATAACAGTCGCACATTTTTATAAATAATGATTATTTTCTTGCCGATTAAGTGTACAGTGTGAAGGTCTTATACATAGCAGAATAAAAGGTATTAAAAACTTAGCAGGCTTCTATTTTCTGTATCTATGGCTAGTTGTGTGTAAAAATTATTTTTCTAACCATCGATTATAATTATTTCACATCTCTGCTCTCGCCCCACCCTCCGTCTTCCGGTGCCGCATCACTAGTAACACACCAGTGGTCAAGCTTCTTCATTAGAATTCAAAATTACATTAAGAATAGAATTTATTGCTATTATTGGCAATAAATATTAACTTGTTAGTAGTGTACCTATCTATAAATAAAATGAAATTGGAAACAGATTTTTTGTTTCTTTGTGTCAGCTCAAATGGCTGAACAATTTTGAATTCATTGGTGTAACATAAACCTAGTTATATATTTTTGTTAATTTCAGTTATATTAGTTAACATATAAAATACGTTACAATACGTTTAGCTGCTATGTGCTGATACACTACATATCGAAAGGAATAGTTTCAGGTTCTATTTTATTACTATCAATGTATTTCATAATATTATTCTTAAGTAAAAATTGTAAGTAAACTACGACGTTATATTATTATTTCAATGCTAGAAGTATTACCACGTCTTATATTTAAACAAAATGGGTATAAAAACCCAGGATTCAACCTCTTCGTTCTCACGACATCTCGGGGTTTTGACCCACAGGGCCCATATTAAAACTCGACCGAGGTATGACAAGGTGTCTGCTTAGCAACTTCGCTTCCACTATATATTCACCATGCACGGGTGGCGTAGTGGTTTAAGTGGTCGGCTCGGCATTGCCACTGCGCCGAGTGTTGTGGGTTCGAATCCCACACAGGGAAAATTTTGTGTGATCCACAAATGGTTGTTCCGAATCTGGGTTTTCTTTATGTCCGTTGTTTGAATGTTTGTAAAGCCGCCACGACACAGGAATTATTCTTAGTGCTGGATTAGTCTTTTAAAAGAAAAAAAATACCCTTGTCTCCGCGGGGGTTATTATGAAGCTTGGGTTGGGGGTTATTATGGCTCTTACTACATTGATTGAGATTTTAAAAGCCATTTATTGGTTACCAAATTTAGTTTCTTTGAAGATAACAATAAAGTTACACATAGCTAATATTTATATTATATTATTTTTATTTATTATAAGCAGCGATAGCTCAGTGGGGAGACCAACAGACTGCAATGCAGAGGGTCTCGGGTTCGAACCCACATCGCGCACCTCTGACTTTCGGAAGTTATATGACTTTTCTATTTTTAATTATGTGCGTATTGATTGACAATTATCGCCTGCTCCGTGCCTCGGAGAGCACGTTAAGCCGTTGGTCCCGGCTGCCATGAACATCTATGGCAGTCGTTATTGGGAAAGTCAGTACCCTCTAATATCCTGACACTGGTCTAGCCTTAGGTTATCGTTAGCCTTCGGGTTGCGGAGGTCAGGTGGCAGCCGCTCCGTGTAAAAACTGATATCCAGTCAAATCCGGTTAGACCAGAAAAGCCGACCGCAAGTGACTTGGGAATAATAAAGGCTAAGACAGAAGATTATTTTTATTTATTATACCCTGCTAAAAAGTGCTTGCTACACTGCCTGTGCATAAAATAATTAGCAGGAATCTCCTAATGAATAATTCAGGACCTCCTTAGGGATCTTGCAAGATTCTGCTTCTTCTTCTTTAACTTAAGAGCATTCATGCAACATACATTTATTGTATTCTTGTTTAATTCGAGAACAATTTACAGTTTTTGGCAAATTATTGGTTATAGGCAAATAGTTGCTGTTAACAAAGCAACAGGCGCGATGCTTGACAGCATTAAATTTCAATGAGACGTCGACGTAAACCAAACCCTCAACAAATTAAATAAATACTATATTAAATATACAGAATAATCTGTGTGTTCTTTTTTGATCAGACATAACGTACGTAGGCCCATATGTACTTACACTTACATTTCGCCAACTTTGGCTTGGAGGCTGACTTACTGCGTATTACACAGGCTGGAGTGAATGGC
This sequence comes from Catocala fraxini, assembly GCA_930367265.1. Classification (NCBI taxonomy): domain Eukaryota; kingdom Metazoa; phylum Arthropoda; class Insecta; order Lepidoptera; family Erebidae; genus Catocala; species Catocala fraxini. The sequence goes on from OV884037.1 coordinate 9,879,575, forward strand.
CCTTAGGGGTCTGGAACTCTCCAAGAAATTCATTGCAAACAGAGCCACGGGCTTCACCCGCAAGTTCTGCGGGTACAACAAGGGCCAAATACGCCTGCTCACAGGAGCGTTCCCTGGTCACTTTGGCACCAACGACTTCTTGTGCAGATTGAATTTGGCAAACAATTTGATCTGCAGAGCCTGTGGTGAACGGGACGAGTCCATATTACACCTACTGTGTGAATGTGACGCGTTGGCTGGACTAAGGATGGGTCTAATGGGATTGGCATATCCGAACCCTGAAGACTTCAGGCTTCTCTCTCTGAAGTGTACGCTGCGACTGATGCAGTACATTCATAGGGAGATAGCTCAGGGATAGATCTCGGGGCCGACACAAAAGATCCCACTGAGTCGAAGTGTCGCCGGTCTGCACTGACTGGCCCCCGTAACAAGATAAGATAAGATATGATACTGCGTAATAGGGATTGAGGCTATTGGCGTCTACCGAGCTCAGTTTCAGACTCATCCTCCCGATACATGCAGGAACTGAAGCCGAAAGTTCAGGCTACTAGTGGCACAGCAATCGCATTCACTACCGCTGCGCCATCGAAGTAATTCATTTGTAAACAACATTGATTAACAACAGTATTATTTCAAAGACATGTAATAATACTTAGAATGCCTTAGCCCCTGTGTCAATGTGAGCGGCTACTGGGGCTCAATTTATCTCTCTCAATTGAATTCTCTGCAAAAAACATATTCAATCAAATCTGGTTAGACTAGTAAAGAAGATACGATTCAATACCTACTACGATAAGCAATGTACACCGTCACATTCGAATAGAACTATGTGCAATGCGGTACCTACTTCCCATGGTCAATAAGACCGCTGGTGCACATATACATATACTCCATTTGGTTAGGTACTTAACTAAAGGTAAACAATCTTGGTGTGTCTTTTTATCTAAAAAAGCAGTAGTTTATTTGTTTAATAATATTATGTGTTAGTGTAAAAAGACACATCAAGATTGTTTACCTTTAGTTAAGTACCTAACCAAATGGAGTATAGGTATTCTGTTGTTACTGTTAAGACTTCACGGATGGCGCAGTGGTTCAAATCTCACACGGAAAATATATACCTAGTGCGGGACTTGTCTCTAACATTCGAGTTATTGAAAATAAAGTCAGGTTTATTTGAAGCTAATGCTAAAAGTCTTTAGATAACTAACTTATTTTTCTTTCTCTCCCATTTATTTCAAGATATATATAACCCTACTGTACATACAGGATATGGCGTAAATAATGGATAACTCTGAAACTGTCGACTGGCCAGATTATCATCTGTCATTTACCCCACTTATCCGAAATTCAATAGTGAATAATTCGCATTCGCATTCGCGAATATCAACGGCAGATATTCGCATCCGCATTCGCGTTCGCGAATGCTTAAAAATTGACATTTGTTACATCACTAGTACTTATATCCCGTAAGTACGTAATTAAAAGACATTTTATTTTATTTATTTTAATGACATCGCGTTTGTTGTCATTTGTTTATGTTTAAAATAAGATAGTTATAGGCAATTATAAGACGAGCCTCGACAGAGTCGGGCTCTAGGCGGCGTGGCACGTAGACAGACACGCGACGGCGTGCACCCCGGCGCGATGTAGGCGCGAGCGGTGCGTTGTATTGGTAGCAATCCATGGCGTACCGCGTAATTATGTTAATCAATATAAAATCTAATACTTGCGTTTTTATGTTTGATAGAAGTTTGCCTCGAGATTACCTAAAGAAAGACGTCTTGCTAAAGTTTTCGGTACGGCGCGCGCCGTCCCTTACACCTAGTGGTATTGGTACCTATATAGTCGGCCTCGATGGCGTAGTGGTTAGTGTAACCGACTGCCACGCCTGAGGTCGCGGGTTCGATTCCCGCACAAGTCAAACATTTGTGTGCATGAACATGGATGTTTGTCTTGGTCTGGGTGTTTCTATGTATAATATGTATGTATTTACAAAAAAAAAGTATATATGTATGTTTATCCATTGTCTAGTACCCATGGTACAAGCTCTGCTTAGTTTGGGCTAGATGTGTGTATGTGGTAGAATATTATTATTATTAATATTATTATATCACCATATGCCCATGGGTGACCAAATAATTGATATTTTAAATAAAAATCATACTTACTCACACAAAATCAGCTGTCATTTCTACAATTGGCGACATTTTCTCGTTCTGTTTTTTTATGTCACTCCTGAATACTTGTATCATCAGACCAGTATCAAGTTTTTTTGTTACAATCTGAGACAACTTCGCAAAAAATACTTATTCTTAAATTCTAACATGTTTTCTGTATCGAAAAAAAAATGTCCATGGACATATGGTGATATAAGTGGGGTAAATGATAGATTATAATCTGGCCAGTCGACAGTTTCAGGGTTATCCATTATTTACGCCACACTCTGTATATTAACTGTATTAAATTGAAGTATTCTTCTATAATATTTCGAGAAGGAATCTTTTATTAATTATCATTACCTATTTTATCATAATAAAGATTATTTAGTTTCAATTTTATGATGGACCAGTCTTATTATTTTTTAAATACTTTGATGACTTTCTCAGTACTTAGGTATCTGCTTAGCCTTAGCAAGCGCCTTCTATAAATTGAATAATAAAACTGCTCCGATGTACGAATATTTTAATCACACATTCATTCAATTGACTCCAAAGCCTCCAGTTGATATTTTGCGGACCCATCCCACAGGTGAGAACAGCACAAGTTGTGCTTGGTACAAATTAAGTAAATGTTCAGGCATGAAATCCTCACCTTACTGACGATGCCCAGTTTTTTAGTGGCTACTTGGGCTTTTGTCTCAATATAGGAGCCAAAGTTAAGGTTTGGGGTGAATTACATACCCAGAAGCTCAAGACGATCAGTTATCGGCACGGATACATCTCGCAAAGTTGGAGCAAGTACAACACCCCAGCTCATCTTAACGTGATACTGATTACGACATGACAACAAGACATACACATCTCTGAAGGCTATTATCACTTTCATCACGAACCCCACCCACTGCCAGGAATAGAATGATTAGGCGAGTTAATTCTCTTATTATTTTTGATCGCATTTTCTGATACAGATTGCGTGATTAATACTCGATGTTGTCCAAATGAAAGTTAGTCTAGTCAGTAGTAGTAGGTACACACAAAGGCTTTGGCTTATACTTAGTCAGTTATGACTTCTCTCGCCTGCATTACACCACTAAGGCGGAGGATATCGCGGAGTAGATACGTACGTCATAAGTCCAAGTATATGCCAAAAGTGCAGCTGCTAAAGTCGCGTCGCAACGTCAACTTCAAGACGTTCGTGATGCGAGTCCTAACTCGCTTTCTACATGTATTAATGAATGAGGACTTTTAATAATAATAATAATAATAATAATAAATCTTTATTTTCCAAAATGTGTTACAGCTATTCTATCTTAATGTAGCAAGACCTTTCATAATATTAGATTAAGATACTTATAAAGATAGAGTTAAACGATGGCGTCTGAGCTAGTGCGAACTGTGTTACAGACACCAGCGCCCTCCCCTACTACACTCATCAGTTCAAAATTTTTATATTGTTGTACAAATGATTACATAACTATTTTATGATGTACTTACATAAAAGATTGTTAAATTTAAATTGAATTAATAAGAAAAGAAAATTAAACTTAAATTTAATTAAACAAATTAAAACATGCAATAGTTCTAGTGTGTGTGCGTGTGTGTGCGTATGTGTGCGTGTGTGTGTGTGTGTGTGTGTGTGTGTGTGTGTGTGTGTGTGTGTGTGTGTGTGTGTGTGTGTGTGTGTGTGTGTGTGTGTGTATGTGTGTGTGTATGTGTGTGTGTGTGTGTGTACGTGTGTGTGTGTGTGCGTGTGTGTATGTGGGTGGGTGTGTGTGTCTGTGTGTGGTGCGCTCATGTGTGGGTGGAAATATGACGTATGTATGCTATGTGTATATATACCTATAGTTCACTGACTAGAAGTTTTTCTGTTTCATCATAAGATAGTGCTTGAAGCAGTTCTGTGAGCACTTTTTTGCATTCATGCATTGTCAAGGGGAATATAGTATGTTTTTTATTAATTCTATTATAAAGGCGACAGCTAAGACTTTGAAAGTGTCGACCCGCTAAGGAAGTCTTGATTTTATTTGTTGGGCATACGTAATAGTTACGACGTTTGTTCGCTGGTGGAGTATATGCAAGTAAGGAGTGTTTACGTAGTGTGATATGGAGAATGCAGAGCTGCCTAGCAGTTAGTATTGAAACATCTTTGTATAATTGAGATGTGGGATAGCGGTAAGGTTTGTTCGTAAAAACTTTCAATATAGCTCGCTGTGCTCTCTCCAGACGGATCATGGAGGTTCGATATGTGCCTCCCCATACTACAATGCAGTATCAGGGACTGAACTAAAGCGAAGTATATTGTTTTTAAGAGAGGCATATCAACAACATGCCTTAGTTTTTTTATAGGAAACATAAGTTTACGAACGCGAGCTGTAGTTTGGTCTATGTGTTTGCTCCAGCTAAGTGTACAATCTATCTGTACACCCAGATATCTAACATCTGATGCTCGTTGTATCAGTGGACACAGACAGGTGTTGGATGATGTTATTGAGCAACTGTGAGCTTTCAGATTTATTGTTTTTGGTTGAGTTGCTGAATTTGCTGTAAAACTAACGAATCGAGTTTTAGATAAATTGAGTGTGAGCAAATTAGTACTTAGCCATTTCATCACAATTATAAGCGCATTCTCAGCAGAATGAATTGCACTACTCCAAGACGGACCACTTACAACAAGAGCCGTGTCGTCAGCATAGGCAAATATCTTACAATTAGGAATTGAAAGTTGACAGAGAGTATTAACATAAATAAGAAAAAGGGTAGGGCCCAAAACGCTACCTTGTGGCACCCCAAATGTGAGGTTCTCTTCGTTACTTTCGTAGCAATTCACTTTGACACTTTGACTACGGTTTGTCAAATAGTCCCGGAAGATATTTAGGGCAACGTCTCTCACTCCAAGCGATTCCAACCTATGTAAAAGGATGTGTGTAGAGACCGTGTCAAAAGCCTTGGCTAAATCTAAAAAGATACCTATAGTTTTCGTTCTAGTGTCGAGATTGTCAACAATAGTATTCGTCAATTCTAGTACCGCATCTTCTGTAGATTTACCCTGTCTAAATCCATATTGATTAGGTGCAAGTACAGTGTCTTGCTGCAGGTAGCTCACTAATCTTTTATTGAGAACTTTTTCTAGGATTTTAGACAAGGAACTTAGAACCGATATCGGCCTAAAGTTTTCGACACGGTCCCCAGCACCACCCTTAAAGATTGGATGCACAAGTGCCTTTTTGAAGACTTTTGGGAAGACCCCTTTGGACAAACAGAGATTACAAACATAAGTTATAACTGGCACTAATACATGCCGAGCGGATTTAATAACAGACACTGGTATTCCGTCATATCCAGTAGCACAATCATTTTTTGAGCCAGATATAATAGTATCAATTTCTGAAAGATCAGTGCCTAGTAGTACTAATGAGTTTCCCCTTGGATTAATCAAACTGTTCAGCTGAAAGTCATTGCTTAGGTAATTTCGGTTTTGTTGGATACTGTGGGCTAGATTGGGTCCAACATTGGCAAAATAATTATTAATATAATTAACCGAGGACAACGGATCCCCACGCATGCTTAAAAGATCTTCAGAAACATTTTCAGATTTACTATTCAAGTGGCTTATTGATTTAATAGCATTCCAAGTAGCTTTTGGATTACCCTTTGCCTTCTGGAGTTCGTTTTGTTCATATTTAAGCTTTATCTGTTTTATTAAATTATTATAGAAGTTACGGTATCTTTTGTAGGTCAATTTAGCAATTATATTATTTGGATCTAGATTGGATTTTTTATGCAGTATGTCACGGTTGCGTAAACATCTTAGAAGGCCGGGTGTGATCCACGGTTTTATTATTCTTTTACGAGATGGTATTTTTTTAATGGTGCTATATTTCGTTATAGCTCTCGATAACGTAGAGACAAGAAGTTCGGCACAACGGTTGGGATCTCTTTGACTTAGAATTATTGCAAAATCCGTGTTTTCTAGGTGTCTAACTAAAGCTGGCATTTCTATATGTCTTGTGAAGCTTCTAGGTTTTTTACTGGGCAGAACAGTTTCAATACACAGTAAAACAGGGGCGTGATCTGTTATGTACGAATCAAAAACTATAGTTGTTGAGCTCTTATTTGTTTTTAGTAAGACGTGATCGAGACACTTATTAAGTCGCGTAGGGTAGAGATGAGCTGGCAATAGACCGTGGTATGCAGTTAGGTTTAGATATTCCTCAGAATTTGTGTCTGTATTATGTGGAAGAATATTTATGTTTAAGTCACCCACTATTGCTGCAGTATGAAAGGAGGAAACTGATGAAAGTATATCATTCAAGGAATCTAGGAAATTATGCGTATTTCTTGTTGAGGGAGATCTATATATTGCCACAATTGCTATATCTGTAGAAAACTTCACAATTATGCAGTTTGCATCTTGGAACACCGGCTCAGTGATAGTGTAATTCAGTTCGGAACGTATGTATATAACAATACCGTCATTTTGGTTATTGAATGTAGACTTAGAGGGGGCGTAACCATCCAATGTTGGTATGTTAGTCACTTTGCTTAACCAACACTCAGTGAGGACAATGACATCGCATTTAATATCCATAGAGTATATGAGAATATTTAGATTGTCAAAATTACAGTTTATACTTCTGATATTAAACATTTGGCCGAAGGGTGTGGAATTCCGTCGACTAGTGCCACATGAACGCACAACAATAGAGTGCAAGTGAAGCATTACTAACATAGTTAATAAGTTATATAAATACTAACACATATTGTATGTATGTTAGTTTATAAGGTACAATTATCTATGCGTCTATGCCACGCAAAATAAAATCATTATTATGTTTCTCTAAACACAGGTATTTTCTAACATATTATATTAGAAAAATACCTGTTAGTCTCATGATGAGATAACAACTGTTCCAGAGGGGTTATTATTATTATTAAAAACGTGTATAAATTTTAACTACCAATTCTAACAGTAAAAATATTTTAACGGCAACATTATATTTGCATCTACAAAGATACCTAATTATGCTATATTCGTAATATCAAAATCGAAATACATATATTTATATATAACGATACAACAAAAGAAATAATTTGTTGCGTTGAATCACTTTTCTATTTTCTTGCTTAATTCTGTTTAGATATCTGAAGAAAATTTTAAAGAAGACACAATGTTGTCGCATTTTAGCAAATTACAAGTAGATTAGACTTGCACAGTATTATATGCGAGTACATATATTTACGCCTCTTTCTACAAAATGGTACGAAGAAGGCCATATTTATAGTCTCATCTTAAAGGATGTCAATGTTATCAGCGCCCACTCCTGGAAACATCGCCAGTCACGACTGCATGCCGCTTCTGAGATTTCCCTTAATGAAAGAAATCTTGGTAACACTTTGATTCAACCTGTTGTCAGCGTAAGCGAAACTGACACTACGGGATCAACGACGAATTATTACTAAAACACTGAAAATATTTTAGTCGTTTTTTTAATGTATCCTGCCCTCATGGCATTACTTGAAATCGCAATATGCAGAATATATAATTCAGTGAACAGATAGCCTCTTTGAGAAAGCGTAGAAATCTAGATAGACTTGATTGACGACATAATGAAAGTAGCAAATATACATTAGATACCTACAATAAACAACGATTACTCTAGAAAGGGGAATGCCCACTGAGACTTGTCACCTAGGCCCAGACGTGGACAGTTAAATATTATAACTGTATGCCTTTTTTTAGGTTTTTAAAGGTGTAACTCATGGTTATAAGTAATAAAAGCTTGTAAAAACAAACTAAAACGCCATACGCCGCGAACATAAATTGAAATAAAAAAAAGCCTTTTAGGGTTGACAAAAGTATGTTTTAGGTCTGCATTTAAGTGTTTGTATGTAGCTATTGGTATTTATAATAAGAAGCTAAAACTATGTTTGTATATGCTAGTATAGAGTACGGTACATAATTATGAAAAACCATTCTTTTTTTTTTTAGTTATCTTATTTGTGTTTCATTGTTTGTCAGCAGATTGTATTCCCATTTTAATACAGAACTGGTAATAGACTCGTGGCGGAGTTATAGTATAACTTAAAAATGGTTTTTAATTTTTATCTAAATGGTTGCACAATTAATTTAAGTCTTATTCTGGTGGCCACTAGTAGGCCTGGTATACCTTTCTCCTTTATGGAAATATCTTATAATCAGATCCTATAATGCCGTATAGATATTTATTTACGCCGTATAGATTATTCACACTATCTGCCTCAAGGGACGTGGATAGTGTGAACAAAGAATTTATAAACTGAAGCTATAGTAAAGAGAGATGAGAGGAGACGAAAGTTAAAGATTTTTGCCCTACCTAGTTTTTTTTATACTACTAAATTGGCAAACAAGCATACGGCCCACCTGATGGTAAGTGGTCACCGTAGCCAATGGACGCCTGCAAAACCAGAGACATCACTTGCGCGGTGCCGACCTTGTAAAAACCTTCTAAGGCCCTTTTTGAAGTACTTCTATTTCGTACTTTTATTTGTAATTCGCGTAAACACACGACTTTGCTTAAATAATAATTATGTTAATGTACCTATGTGTTTATTCTGTTAAAATACATAATAAATAGATAAAACTTTCCTGACTGACACAACCCTTAAATAAAATTATTGATATATTTTTTTAACACCAGTCACACAATCTATATACGCATCTCGCAGTTCATGAACTTGGCACTATTGATTAAACCATGTCACAGTCCAGGTGAGTAATCGTAAGGTTTATTATAAAACGCAGTAGCGTGATAACATATTGTATTATGATTAAATACGTCTATATGCGTCCAATTGTGTGACTACTTCACGATAAAATTAAAGCACTACACGTTTCATAACGCGTCAATCGAACTCGTCAATCGATAATTTCATTTATTTCAATCAATTAATCTGCATGTTTTGCAATTGATGAGTAGTCAGCGACCAGTACAAATACATTGAGACAAAATTTCTACCTTACATCCTAATTAATATTATAAATGCGAATGTGGGTTTGTTTGTTTGTTACGCTTTCACGCCTATCACAACTATTCGACCGATCATTCTCCGAAATTTCGGATACACGTTGTCAGGAGAACGGAAAAGAATATATCTTTCATCCAGAAAAAACTACTGTTACTAACCTAATCTACATTTACGCGAGCGGAGCCGCGGGCAAAATCTAGTATAATAAAAGAAATGGGTTCGGTAATACTTACTTTGTCGGCCTCGATGGCGTAGTGGTCAGTGTAACCGACTGCCACGCCTGAGGTCGCGGGTTCGATTCCCGCACAAGTCGAACATTTGTATACATGAACATGGATATTTGTCTTTGTCTGAGTGTTTCTATTTATAATATGTATGTATTTACAAAAAACAAGTATATATGTATGTTTATCCATTGCCTAGTACCCATAGTACAAGCTCTGCTTAGTTTGGGCTAGATGGTGTTGTGTGTATGTGATAGAATATTATATTATTATTATTATATTATACATGGCTTACCTTAAACATCACTAAATAGGCTGCAGAAAATAATATTGAACTATAAAAATATTAGGCTCATCAATGAGATGGATTGATGCTTTTGATTGATGGTTACTCAATAGTGTAAGTGCTAGGACACCTGAGCGTCACGTATCGCAGGCGATAGCTGCGCTATTAAGAATGTTATCAGTCTAGGTGTTAGACGCTGTGTCGTGAGCGTCTGCGGCTTGGCGCACGGCGCAATCGCGCCTCAGTTCGCGCGCGATCATGGCAGAGACGGGAGCTCACCGCGCCGGCAGCGGCCGCAACAGCGCCGCTTCCAAACCGAATGAAACCAGCGATGCGCTGGAAACAGCACTGGCCCAGCTCGGCCCCTTCGGCTTGTACCAAGGATACATACTAGTGATGCTCTGCATCCCCAACCTCCTTGCCGTCATGTACTCCCTCAACTACGTGTTCGTGGCAGACTCAGTTCCTTTCCGGTTAGTAACCATAACATTACTTACTTTATTTATATTTGATGAACTATTTCATAACAACGGCATAATTTTCCAAGCACAGACGTCAGTTTAACTGTGTTATCGAATGCGAATATTAGTTTTACAAATACTGGCAATTTTATTTTATTATTTTCTTTCTCAGTGGTTTTATACCTAAAAGTGTTCTTGACTCCTCTTGACAGAAAGCTGCAGCATAATTTTGCATATAATAACGTGACATCGTATCTAGAGACACCTGTTTAATATAATCTTTTCGTCATACTCACAGGAAATTCTCCGTACCTAGATAGCGTTTTATTTTATTGTACTCAATACTCAATACTTTATTGCATTCCACAATGTTATATAAAGATGGACTTTTAAAACAAATAAGTTCATTATGGTCTCTGGGTACAGCAAAATTATGAGACAGGAAGAAGGCTACATAGCAAATAAAATAATTGTATTTAAGTATATAAATTATAATGTAGATACGGAATTATATTTTGGGGGAATGCCACGGGTAAAGAAATGGTATTTAAGTGTCAAAAGAGGTGCATTAGAGCTATTTACAATTTAAAGACAACAGATAGCTGCAAACCATTTTTTTTAAATACAAAAATATTAACGATGCCCTCGCTGTACATATATGAAACGTCCATGTTCGTCAAAAATAATTTACATAAATTTGTTCGAGTAACTAGTCAGCGTCGTTGTGATCGGTTACAAACAGTTGGGTCTAGAACTGCGCTATATGGAAATAGTATTTTTGTAACGGCACCAAGGGTCTATAATAAATTACCAAAATGTATAAGAAGTGAAGATAATATCCACAAATTCAAAAGTAAATTGTGTTTATTTTTATTAGATAACACGTACTACACCATAGAACAATTTTTAAATGATAAAATATGACATTGCTAACCTTTTAATACAATTTACCTTTGACATGCATGTAACAATAAATTATAATTGATTAATTGCCTAATAACAGTACCATTAATTGAAATTATTTACAATATGATAAAGTGGAATATTGTTTGCCTTTTGATTTAATTGACATTATTTACTCGAACTTGACTTTTTATTGTATAAATTCTGACTTATTACTAAAAAATGAATAGATTTGTACACCAATTTCATTGGTAGGACATAGAGCTCAATTAAATAGTATCCATAAGACCTTTATTGTAATACCTATGTTCACAAATAAAGTTTGATTGATTGATTGATTGATTGTATCTACATATCTATGAGTGCACATATGTTAATATTTATAAACTATTATGCTATTTACGTTAATTACGTTTTATATGTATATTTATGTTTACAACGCTAAGGAAATAAATTGCACTGAATGGTAATTAGGTTTAGTTTAATTTTGAAATTAATTTATCGTCGAAATATTATTTTATTGTGTAGTAGCATTCAGATAACAGAAAACGTTTTAATTTATTAATGAATATATTTTTTTCCTCTATAATTTCTTTCGGCAATTTATTATAAATTTTAATAGACATAACTAAAGTGCTAGACGAGTGCATCATAAGTCGCGATGTTGCTAAATTTAATCTGTATTTGTGTCGAAATGTATATATTGTTTGTTTTTCTTCGCGTGTACTATAAAATTCTGGGTGTTTCCGGACAAATTTACATATTTCTAACATATATAGGCAAGTAAGTGTAAGTATTTTGTGTTCCTGAAAATGTGGTTTACAGGTGTTCGTCGGTTCAATAGTGGCTATTATTCGAATAAGTTTCTTTTGTATTGTAAATATGGTCGGTTATTCTGTGCTATTTCCTCATAATATAATACCGTAGCTAAGCCATACTTGGGCATATGCATAGTAAGTGACAAGGGCAGTTTGTAAGTTAGTTGCTTTTTTTACTTCATTTAAGGCATATGAAAATTTAGATAGCTTTGCTCGTATTTTTTGTATATGCGACTTCCAATTTATGTATGTATTTATGGACAACCCGAGAAGAGTAAACTCATTGACTTGTTCAATAGGTATGTTGTTAGGAAAACACAAATATAATTCCTGTTTAATACCTATTATATTTGAGTTAACCAGTATAATATGTAAAATCAATATTCGCATTCGATAACACAGTTAAGCTGACCTAGGAAATATAACAGTCCCATAAATAAATAGTTATATACTGTCCTAATAAAATATGTTTTACAATATTAGTATATGAAAACGTGATAATCATTTTCGTCCTTTTTATAGGTACGTACCTATTTTAGATTTAACGTTTCCGTTTCGCTTATCAACTTAATTCAGATTATGATGTCAATAATTAATATATTGTTATAATACCTACGTATCATCTGCTCGCACGTACATATGTCAACAGTGGCATGGCGACGCATCCATTCATCAGCATCACTCATAATCATCTTGTATCTTATCAATGTTTCATAACAATCTCCGTACAATGTTTTCAGTATCAAGACAATGCAATAAACATAATAAATGAAGTGAAACGTATCGTATAATCTGTTCAATACACTGTGTCTCAGTCATTAACAGGTCTTTGTTGTATTGTATTAGATTAAATATTTTAAACATGTCTGTGTCAACTTTACAAACATTGCAACACAAAAAGCAACTTAATTCAACAACTGCCTGCGTACAACATTTTTGTATTGAGGACTAATTCTCATAATAAATCTGTTCAAATTAGCATCGCGATCTTGTCTAATAAACATTAAATACTAGATTTTACCCGCGACTTCGCTTGCGTAAATTTTGATTATTTCAATTATTTTCCCTTCGGGAACAGTACTTTTTCAGGTTGAAAGGTATCCTATGTCTTTTTCTGTGCCCCTGGAAACGTGTATGTGAAATTTCATGATGATTGGTCGACTAGTTAACATGTGCAAGCGAAACAAACAAACTTCTTACTGCATTTATAATATGAGTTAGGACAGCCAGGATGAACTAAAATACAGTTGTTCACATTCGACTTTCGTTTTGTGAGAATACCATTTGTGATATATATGACAATGATAGTGAGGTTAGATCGACACTGAACTTAGAACTGTTTTATTACGGGAATTGGCCCTCTGATCGTTGGATATAGAACTACTCGACGCACTGCTAACGAGGTAAACAATTAGCTATGAAATAAATACATAGTCTAATATTGTTTTATCAATAATTATAATTGCAAATGAACGTTACGTCCGTTCTACAAGTGAGATCGACTTTCGTTCCGTTGTGTCGTCACATCGCCGCCACTCCTCGCCACAGACCTTGACTATAGCATACAGTATGGCTCCAATGTCGATGCACGATCACATTGTATACATTCGCAACTCACAATTCACAAACACCCATAACATAGGTGGCCGCAGTTCCGCACAGTTACGCTTACCGATACGAGCTATATCCCTGAATTCCATAAAACAATCCAATTAGAAAAAAAATAATTTACATTCCTAATCGTAGTTATTTATTTATTGGACCATCTACAACGATACACACAACTTAAATACTAAATACAAAAGTGTTAGGCCGATAGATTAAGTGTGCACCCTCACTTACAGTAGGCCACAGCATGCAAAGTAAAAACGTACATACAGTTGGCGCAAGTTGGACAAAGTTACAAATAGCAAATTACTAATAATTAATTAAAAATAATGAATTACAAATACTTAAATGCAAATAATGAAATACTGAAATACAAATAACGGAATACAAATAATGAAATACAAATAATGAAATTACAAATAATTATTATTAAATGTTAAATAAAAATAGAAAATAAAAAATAGGCTCAATCAATGGTATCAGTCAGGTAACAATACAGGTGTTTTATAAACAAAGGTAAAGAGCTACTAATGTCTATATTAGATGTCTTAGATAGTGAGTTGTATTGTCTACAGAGTCTGGGCAACGCAGCGAAGTGACCGAGGTTAGTTTTTGATGTTGGTATATCAAATAAGTTATAAGCATTTACACGTGGCAGGCGAGATGGTGCGTTGAATTGAAGTTCTGATGTGAGTTCATTACTGTCTACATTCCCGTTAAATAATTTATGCAAGAGAGTGAGATCTAGAAACTTTCGTCGGTTGGCGAGTGAACACATGTGGTAATGATCGAGTCTTATAAGATGTCAATCGTTTTAATTTGCGGTCGATAGATGGTAAAGAAATCGCTGTTATAATGAACATTCAACTATACAGCGTATAATAGAAAGGTGTACTCATATTTAAGGACGGTCATACATACCTACGTGGCCCAAAACAAGACACAATAAAAATATTATTACTATTTAAATATCGAAACAAAACTGTTACATCACTATCAAAATTGCGCCTGCCTATTTTCGGGTTTACGGAGATCAACCGAGTCAGCTGTTAGTGTTGTTCACGTATCGACTAGAATGTATAATATATGAAGTATGAATGCCATCGTAGAAAATAATGTCTAGGATGTATTCCGTTGTACAGAGGCTGTATTATGTGATACTTAAATATGACCACACCTTTCTTCTTTTTCTATTATTTTCTTAAAAAAAGGCAATTCCCGCACTAGGAATACATTCTCTATCGCGGGGGACTTTACAAACATTTAAACAACAGACACAAAGAACACCCAGGCCCGGTACAACCATTTGTGGATCACACAAAGTTTTGTCCTGTATGGGATTCGAACCCACAGCACTAGGCGCAGTGGCAGTGGTGAGGTGACCACTTAAGACGCGCAGCAGTGCAGTCAACATAGTTTTACACGCTGTATATGGCTGAAAACACATGAGACATTATTCGCTTTGACGAGACTCATCTCAATTCGAGGATTTTGTCTAAACAAGATCCTCATTGATAGAATTTATTTATTTTACACACACACACACACTCAAACACACACGCACACACACACATACACACCCACACATACACACCCACACACATACGCACACACACACACACACACACGCACATACACACACACACACACACACACACGCACACCCACACCCACACCCACACACACAGACACACACAGACACACACACACACACACACACACACACACACACACACACACACACACACACACACACACACACACACACACATATACTCACACAAACACAAAAACACACACACAATACACACACTCACACACAAACACACAATACACACACAAACACACAATACACATACTCACACACAAACACATACACACAACACACACACGATGCACACACAACTCATTTTTATTTTATTTCCTTTTACCTATTAAATTATTTTTATTAGTATATCTTTAATTTGTTTAATAGTTTTGAACTACCACGAAGTCATTTCCACATAGCACTATGAATCTGAATTTTGACTTCATATTGTTTGTTTACACTGAGGGGGGCCTGGTCATCTGTATGACAGGGAAACCTAGTTCAGATACCAGTCTCCCACAAAGGATCTGTTTTCTACTAATTGTACATTTGTAATTTTATGCATAAGATACCTTTGTGGAAGCAAATTATTTTTTTATTATTATTATACATAGTTTGGTCATAAGTTCTGTCACACAGTAAAAACTTTTGAATTTAAAATGCAGGCCGCAAAAAAGTTTATTGAATTCGAATTTCGAATATTTCATGAATATAAAAATGTGTGCTTTTTTGAATTTTACTCATTTTTAAATATGGAGTGGATACTTAAAGAAGACCGTGTTGCGGTTATTGCGCTGCATCGTTGCGGTTACGAGCCAATTCAGATTTTTGACATATTGAAAAATTTGAATATATCAAAAAGATTCGTTTGTCGTACCATCAAACGATACAATGAAAACTCTAGTGTAGATGACAGGTCAAGAAGGGGTTGCCCTCGCTCTGTTAGGGCTCCAGCAGTGATAAAAGCTGTGAAGGCGCGAATTCAAAGAAATCCCATACGTAAGCAAAAACTTTTGGCCCTTCAGATGGGTTTAAGCAGAACCACGGTGAAAAGGGTGTTAAATGAAGACTTAGGGCTTCGGGCATATCGAAGAAAAACAGGACATCATTCGTGGACCTGAGGTTGAAGAAATGTCATGCTTTGTTGAAGCGGTACGCGGGAAATAAGAATCGGGAAATTCGTTTTTCGGGTGGAAAAATATTAAATGTGGAAGAGAGTTACAACAAACAAAATGATAAGGTGTACGCACACAGCAGTGAAAAAGCGAGCAAACGTGTTACGCGTGTCCAACGAGGCCATTTTCCATCCTCACTCATGGTTTGGTTGGGAGTCTCTTATTGGGGCTTAACTGAGGTACAGTTTTGTGAGAAAGGCGTAAAAACTAATGCAGTTGTGTATCAAAATACAGTCCTCACGAACCTTGTGGAACCTGTTTCTCATACTATGTTCAATAACAGGCGCTGGGTATTCCAACAAGATTCTGCGTCAGCTCATAGAGCGAAAAGCACTCAAGACTGGCTGGCGGCGCGTGAAATTGACTTCATCCGGCACGAAGACTAGCCCTCCTCCAGTCCAGATTTGAGTCCGTTAGATTACAAGATATGGCAACACTTGGAGGAAAAGGCCTGCTCAACGCGTCATCCTGATTTGGAGTCACTCAAGGCATCCTTGATTAAGGCAGCCGCCGAAATTGACATGGATCTCGTTCGTGCTGCGATATACGACTGGCCGCGCAGGTTGAAGGCCTGTATTCAAAATCACGGTGGTCATTTTGAATAAACTTTATTAGCATAAGAATCTGTATTTTATTAAGTTCATTTTGGTATATAAATGTTTACATCAATAATAAACATGTCTCAATTATTTCATATTAAACATGTGACAGAACTTATGACCTGACTATGTATATTATTATTTATTTTAAGGAAACTCTTCAGCGTTTTAGCAAAGGTACATTACAAATTTTCTTAAGACTAACTCTAAACCAATTACAGACTTCCATGACAATAGGATAATACATTGAAGATCTTAAAAGTAATAGTTACGCACCACAATTAGTCGCGTAATTATGTTGTTGCGTGATTATTATTAACTGTGCATAATTACCTTTAGTCATGCTCGTGATAAAACTAATATTATGGCTCTATACGCGATAAGTTCTAGACCAATAGTCTTAAGTAATGAACGTGTAAACCCTTTATTATATTATCTACCTACTACATATAATCATAGCAACATAAGTATATTAATGGGTCGTACGATGTTTATATCAATGAAAATTATAGAAACACGGATTTTAACCTAAGACTGAACCATCTGAAGGCTAATTCTCATAATTGTGCCTATAGACCTATGTTAATTAAAAATGGCGGATTTATTAAGACTAATTTCAGCCTTCGGCTTCGGCCGCCTTCTTTCTCTCTCTCTTTCTTCAAATTTAATTAAAATACGTTCAACCTTTTATACGTAAAAAGGTATCAAGAACAATTCTATTTAAAATACTAGTATGTTTTAAACGATTTTGAACGACATTCGCCATATAATTTCGCCATAGGACTGTTAGACAAAAATGTCTACTTTGTAAGTATTAGCCCTCTGAGCCGGCAGTCCTCATATCTTTATAAGCCACTAAGCAAAGCCTTAATTCAAATGTTATCATCAATATTTGTATAAAACAAAATATGTAATATAGCCGATATATGATCCACGTGCAAATATCATAGATAATATAATACCAAACTCAAGTATTTTTAATGCCCCATAGCTATTAATACGCCGAATACAAATTGACAATTCCCAAGTGCATACTCATCAACGATACAGTCACATACACAACACTAATGTAACTGAAGAGACAACAGACCTATATATTTCGTTTATATATTCTTAAATTAATAACTACTTTTTTTAAAGGCAACTCCCGCACTAGAAGTACCTTCTGTGTCGCGGGAGACTTTACAAACATTACGGACATAAAAAACATCCAGACTTGGAACAACCATTTGTGGATCACACAAATTTTTGTCCCGTGTGTGTACCGAACCCACAACACTTGACACGGTGGCAGAGGCGAGGCGACCACTTAAACCACTACACTATCCGTGCAGTCTAAAGTCTTAGATAAGACTGTATTCATTAAAATTGAAACATAATATTTACAGATGTATACAATCTTTGTTGATTAGAAATTTGTTATAGAATGATTCATTCTGGAAGTACTGTTTAGTTTTCTGTATCAAGTCCAAAGTTAATTGTTCCATTACAATGGACTTGTAATTATTTTTCACTTTCATCACAATACAATTGCATCACATTTAAGAAAATATTGCTTATAAAAATTTAAATACTTTATATGTACATATTTTGAGGCATGCCATGTTGCGCACTAGTATAAATCCCACCCCTTCGAAGCTCACCAAGAGAATTCCACACAGCGCACCCGCTTGGTGGGCAATTTTTTTTAAATATTTTTTTTATTAAAGTTTACCAACAGTTGTTACAGATATAATACACATAGGAACATACAAGTATTTGTGTCTTAAATCTAACTGCACTATCAATAATAGGTAAACACCACATGCAAAATGTTAACTGTATCAACATATATTACTTATATAATGATATTATTATATTGATCAGTAATTGAAATATTATTATTATCTTTATATTAATATTATTATTAGTTAAATTTCCATAGATTTTTTTAATTATTATTGAGTGTTGCTTATAATTATACCTTACTTGATAGTTTTTAATTATTTAATATCTTTATAATATTGTCTTCTATTTACGCGAATATTATTCATTGAAATTAAACTGCTATATACGGATTTTATCGCGTTGTGTATTTGACACTTTATTACAAAATTTTGAAAATTGTTACACTACTACTACTATTAAACTCTACTAATTTTTAAGCTAATTAAATTATTATTAAACTATTTAGATTTAATTTATTTTTACACTTTCCCCGACGTTTCGGTTGCTTTTCAGCAGCCATGGTCACGGGGAGACTAAGATGGCAGTTGTTTCAATGTTCCAGTGTAGTTATTTCAAAGTACCCGAACATAATTTAATCATTGGTGTTTCTATTTATGCAGAATGAGCTCAAAGTATCATGAAGTCTAGCTGTGGTTTGCTTCTTCTTGGGTTTGACTATTTTTATTACTGGATCCCAAGCTGGTGGAACATTCCAACCATCTTCTCTATTAAAATTAGGATGTTTTTTGATTTCAATAGCCTCGCGAAGCATCCTTGGTAGGAATCGGTGTTCTTTAGCGAGAATCTGTGGTTTGTCAAATCTCAGGTAGTGGTAGGTCCCCTGTTGCACATGTTCACACACAGCAGACTTCAGCGAGCGTTGGTGTTTTACATCAGCTATGTGTTCTTTTATGCGGGTGCCTATGTTTCTCTTGGTTTGACCAATGTATGAGAGTCCGCAGTCACAATCTATTTTATAGACCCCTGCATCTTGTAAAGGTAGTTGGCACTTGACGGATGGTAAAAATTGACTTATCTTTAATAAATTATCTATATATCTTATCTTTTAAATATCTTTATTTTATACCATTTTTATTATTTAATTTTTTTATCGACATTGTTTTTTTGTAATTTCTATTAGTTATATGTATCTACTGTATTTGACTTTTAATATTATCATTGTTAAAGTTCTGCTCGCATGCAATTAAGTTCAAAACAAATATTTTACCAACATGTGGATAACGTTGTGAGGTACATACTTACTACCATATTTTTATGTAAGTTATTTTATTTTAAGAATTGTATGTATCTGTTTGTTTTCCTTGTATATAAATAATATACTTACTTATATATATGTACTTAAATTCTAGATATTATATTATATACTTAATTAGGTACTATTTATCACATTTTACTACATTTAACATGTCTGACTAACATTGATATTGTACCAGAATGAACATTAATAAATAATAAATTTATTAATGTTCTATTTCACTTAGCGCACCAGGGGTCATGGCATGTCTTTGTACTTTCTTCAGCAACTACTACTGCTGCTACTACTGAAAAACAAGCGAAAAGTAGCTTGGGAAATGTAAATAAATATACCAAAAATATATATGTACTTAAAATTTTGCAATAAATACCTTTAGTACAGACAACGCTCTCAGAATACACAAACCTACATTTTTTTATCTTCTCGACGTCCAACATAATCAAAACTAAGCATTGCTTACATTAAGTCCGCATATGTACATTATATTTGTATTATGCAGTTAAATAAATAAATAATCAAAACTGTATTATCCTGTCAATTGTTGAAATGTCAAACATGATTTAAAAGCTATTGTGACTGACCGGTGTGCCACTGCGATTCAATAGCATCAACAATACTTAATATTGTTCCACTGTCTAAAATTTTCCAGTTGCGTGATACCAGAATGTGAGCGTGGTGACATACACTTCGAAAATGAGGTAGCAGCCGCCCTCCTCCCTGAATCTACCCAGTGCCAGAGGTACACACCTCTAGATGACACCGCCATATGTGAGAGAGAACATTTCCATCCGAACTACACCATGGCTTGCGACCAATTTGTCTACGAGACCCAGGATACTGTATTTGCTGAGGTAACCATCGATTTATAATTGACTGAATAATGAGAAAAGTTTTCATTCGTTTCTATTTTTGTATTTTACGTCAATAATGACAACTAACATTTTTCTTATAAAATGATATCTCCCGCACTAAGGTCCGCACTAAGGTAGTAAAATAATAAGCTAATAGTTCCTGTATCGCAGGGTACTTTACGAACATTCAAATAATGGACACAAATAACACCCAGACTCGGAACAACCAATTTAGTAAAACACAATTCTTTGATGCCACGTGTGATTCTAACCCGCAACACTCGGCGCTATGGCAGTAGCAAGGCGAGTACTTAAACCACTACGCCTTCCACGCACTTGGAACATAATATAATATTACAATAATTAATCTTCTTCTCTCTTAGCCTTTATTATTCCCAAGTCACTCGGGGTCGGCTTTTCTGGTCTAACCGGATTTGACTGGATATCAGTTTTTACACGGAGCGGCTGCCACCTGACCTCCGCAACCCGAAGGCTAACGATACCCTAAGGCTAGACCAGTGTCAGAATATTAGAGGTTTCTGACTTTCCCAATAACGACTGCCATAGATGTTCATGGCAGCCGGGCCCGACGGCTTAACGTGCTCTCCGAGGCACGGAGCAGGCGATAATTGTCAATCAATACGCACATAATTTCGAAAAGTCATATAACTCCCGAAAGTCAGAGGTGCGCGACGTGGGTTCGAACCCACCCCTCTGCATTGCAGTCTGTTGGTCTCCCCACTGAGCTATCGCTGCTCGTCTCTCTTTATTACAATAATTAATATTAATCATAAAGTTAAATTTCATAACAAAATACGCCTAATCAATATTATACATACAACACTTATAACAATCTTTCACATATATAGGTAATATAAGTAGGATTAACTTTATCTAAACATACATATATAATATGGAGATACGTATGCAAATATTATCACGGCCAGCTTTTTAGATTACTTAATTAGTAATCAGCCGATAATTGGGAATTACTATAGAATACATACCTACATCAAAATAAGTTTTTTATGCTATGGATAAAGCAATTAGTACAAAAAAACGATGAATATTTTATGATAACAAATTCATTATCCAGTAGTTTATAATTGCTCCCCCGTTAGAAATATACATAGCTTCTGCCCGCAACGTCGCTCGCCCGTCTTTGGACAAGATCGGTTCACCAGTGGTTGACATTGACTTTATCTGCGGTTCTACTAAACAAATTTAAATAAAACGTGGCTTCGAAGTTAACTTGGTCTTCAAGTAAAAAACTGTATAAATATCATTAAAATCTGTAATAAAATAATTACATATACCAACCATCGCAATAGAAAAAGGTTGATAATACCGAACGCCTCTGATTAACTGGGCAAAGGTATACCATACTTCAAATTGAAATAGGTACTCGTAACTTGCAGTATACAGGGCAGCAGCAGATATGAAACACAAAACGTGTTGCGTCTCTGCGCGAGGCATTTTTAGGATAGTTTGCCAACGAATGGGCCAATTTTCCTATTTACAGAAATCTGTTCAAAAGTGTTTACGTGACGCTGGAACATTCAACAGGTTGATGACGATTAACAAATACGCCATACAAAGTTCTAGTTTCAAAGTTCAAATTCAAGTAATAAAAATAAGTGATTACTTTAGATTAGATTGAACAATTATATAAATATTTCTTTGTCAGCATTTATATTTTTTTATGTTTTATACACTCAGGTGGTACAGATTGATAAGATTGTCTAGATATTTTCGAGGCTTGCCACCTGATACTCTATAAACGATACTAATAATAGTGCATTGAACTTGCATTTTTTTATTATTTAAGTCGTATAGCTACATTACCTAATCTCCAAAATAAGAAGAAATTTGCAAATCTACTCAAAAATAAATTATATACAAGCGATTTAAATCTGATTGTGGGAGTAATTGTCAAATGGCGACTGGATACACGGTACAAGCTGTAACGTAAGCTCTATTTAACCGTAGCTGTGCGAGATAGACAGCGAGACATCCCCACTACCAGCCCACTTTCTCTTATATCAAAACTCCCTTATTTTATAACTAACTTTGATACTGTTCGCACGAAAAGATTTCTTATGATTGTTATTTGCTCTTGTGTGTGAAATATTGTACACAATCAAATATAGGCAGTTGCCTCTATTTTGGGGCAGTTACTCCATTACTGCGCGACGCCGAACTGCCTAATACATCTTTATGTCTACCATTCCACCATCACACGTCAAACTCCTTAGGCTTTAGGAGTAAGTTCATATATAACAGTGCAAACTTTAATGCGATATAAATGCTTTAAGAGATGGTGGTACCGCTCTAAGCCTAATATTATCCAGTCCCATTCGTGGTATTTATATCCAACCGCTTTCCTTTTTTCTCCTAAGCCATTGGCAGGGTCCTGTATAGAAAACTATTGTATAATATTCAGAGCCAGTATTATGTTACATGATTATGATACAATGGAATAAAAGATAATATTTAAAAACAAAACTGTCGCTGAACACACGTTCGTTTGGGTTCAACGGCAGGAAAAGCCTTTTGGTGGTGGTTTTTATACGTGCTACACGACTGGTCTTATAGACGTGTCGACTGCTGAACAAAAATTCAATGACTTTTGATAAGCGGCACCAAAACGGCATGAAAAAAACTGCAACTTTTTGTACTAAAAGTGCCTTGACCGGTTTTTGCTGTTGCCTCATAGTTAAATCAAGAATCTGTGGTTTATTTTAGAGGTGAAAATAGAATCTGTTCGAGGCACAACTTCAATATCAGTTACAGTGAAATCTACTTTATAACGTCATTAAGAGATTAGTTGTCAAGCGTTATCGTAATTGCTATTATTGTTCTCTCCATAATTAGATTAGATGCCGCGTGTTACTCCAAAATATTTCGTCGCTACGTGAGGGTAGACATTGGACATTATCTAGTCAACAGTTCGTTGACACGTTTTGAGAACAAAATGACTAATATTAATAATTTCGCCTTCGTTCTCTCATTTTAATTTTTTACTCTTATCGATGAAAAAATTGACAATATTATCTACACGCCACTATCATAGTTACGTTCTAGTTCCCATTTTCTTCAACATGTTGAAATCTTTTCCCTTTCTTCCTATCAGGGTGACCGTAAATAAGTCATTTTGTCAAATCAGCAATGTCTTTTTTCTATTCCTTATACTTTTAATAACTAAATGTCAATCTTCGTACACTATTTCCATAACTTTTTCGTTTATCTTCATATTTAGATAAGATAAGAGTATAAAAATAAGATCATGTGGAACCTTTTTCTTTTATTACAATATATAGAAAAATGATTGAACATTCGATAGTATAGTAAAACCAACAATCTCAACTCTAATATCTTGTTTTAGTTTATGTCCAATCTAATCTGACAGGTTCTTAGAAGACTTTTAACGTAGTTATTAAATGCATGATGCATCATTCTATACATATGTATATAAGTTATACTAAAAGTTATCTTGAAAAATATCGGCATATCGTCTCTCTATCGTCAAAAATATATTGACGCAATATGAAATATCAAAACAAAATTGTATTGTCTTACTTTTAAACAAATTTCATTACATAAACTTCGAATGTGCTTTATATAATTTATATAAGATCTCACAGCCATTTTACTTGAACAAAGCTCATGTTAGACCCAAACTAAACCTGATCTGAACATTTACTGTTGTTATTTTACTTTTGTCTGATCAGAGCTCAACCAACATTCGATCAGATGATATCATCGATGATAATGTGTGAAAATAATATCCGATTTATGGACTGACCTCGCCTGACGACCTTAATAATCGGATAAGTAGATTTGAATGAATGATTCACAGCAGACTAGATTTGTGGTTGATGTTTCAGTTCGACCTGGCTTGTCGCGAGTGGATGCGTACGATGGTGGGCACAGTTCGCAACGCTGCTCTGCCCTTCTCTCTAATCCTCACCGGCTACACCTCAGACACGTGAGTCAATTCTAATTAACATACCAACTTTGACATATCGTATAGGACAAAATTGCGACAGAAAGAAAGCTACCGAAGGGCTGGTGATGTACTCTTGTACACACTCTAAATACTCGCAATTTCGCAATTTCAGTGACTATGACATACCACACTTCAAACCAGTAAATTGATTTCATTACTTACTACTATCGGGCTAATCAATTTAGGGCTAAATACATCGAGCAGGATAACACTATAACTAAGCAACGTATACATACTTCCGCGAACGCTGATTACTAATAATACTACAGAGCACTGCTAGTCGTACTACTGCGTGAGTGAGTATCATGACTACGGCAATCAGATGCAAAAAAGATCTAAAATTCTGTAAAGCGCTATGTCATCCCCACGCATGGAATACACATAGTTCAAGAGATACGGCTTCAACAAGCAATAGTGATCGTCTTACGTCACTTAAACAAAAAACTTATGACATGAGAGTTCGCCAAGTTCGTCAATACAATTGTCAATAATACATACTTCTATAGAGGTGAAACTTGCTAATAAAGGTATGTTATGTCGTATTTCAGGTTCGGTCGTCGCACGGCCTTCTGCATATTCTCTGCGTTCGCGGGCGTGATGGGCATCATCAAGGCGTTCTCCCTCAACTACCAAATGTACCTCGTGCTTGAGTTCCTCGAGGCAGCGCTCGGGTACGGATTCAACAGCGCCGGCTATGTTCTCAGTAAGACTTGGCGTAACAAACCATACCATATTACCCGTATATCGCTACGAAGATTTTCTTCTTACGGCCATTAATCGCACACAGTCCTGAGAAGGTGGTGTTTAAGTAATGCGAATTACTGCCAAATTAATCGGTTATCATTACTCTAATATATCAAATCCCTTTGTAAAATTAAAAGTATATGACACAGTGCCATTTTTTTGTCTGGCATTTTATTTAAACAAGCTCGTCTGGTTAAATACCTTCGCCATCCAGAAATCAACCTTGTCTCGTTTTCCTGCAGAGAGTTTCCAAGTCTGAGTCTCCTTGGGCACTTGGGCATAATGTATGATGCAAGCTAGTATGATCTCTACTCTTTCCGCTGGCAGAACAACAACTCCTTTTTTTGAAATATTGGCAACGCACTTAAGCCCGCTGGATAGAAAACGGTTGCTGTAGTTACCGCTTACCATCAAACGAGCCGCATGCTTCATGCCATTGGTAATATTGGATACAAAACTTAAATTGTGGTCCTGGAGGATAGTCGGCAAGAATCAGATTCCGTTTCATTACAACAAATGAAATGAAACTCAAAGCGTTTTTGCTTGAGTCAATGAGATATCCAAATAACGATTTTATTCATCGCCAGACATTATCACTTCAGACTTAAAATCTTTTTGTGATACGTCGTAGTACTTAACAACGTTGCAACTATTCCCTGAGTAATTATGTACAATCTGTCTGAGTAACTACATATAATATGTTACCTTGCCCTCCTTTTTAAAGATGATATTGACATCGTCACAGATAGAAATAATGGCGGGAAATAATATTCCTTTATTTTCAATTTTATCTTTTTACGGTATTTGAACTGCTAACCTTGGATTTGATTACACCTTAAAACCTCATATATTTTTAATAAAAATAAAATATTTATAAATACCTTGTATCGCTGTGCTGCCAGCGGAATGAGTAGAGATCACTCTAGGTGCCCTGTTGACATCATACATTTTTGCAAGGGTCTTGGAAATGCTCCGCTGGAAGAAACAAGCTTACATAAATATTTTTACTACTGTAAAGTTTAGGCTTTCGTTTGCCATCGATCGTTAGATCGCTAATACTATATCGCTAATACTCCTGGCTGCGGCACACTATTCCACTTTTTATCTGGCAGACAATTTTCAGTTACAGCACGACTCTGGGATCTCAGGGACCCCGCAGACGATAAGACATTTGCCTTCGGCGAAACGTAGGCTTAGTACACTTTTGCTTATCCAATCCGGGAATTTAGAGACGTGACTCTATGCATGTAATATATATAATACTTTACGCGGAACGGTGATATTAGGTAAGCTTATTTCATCACAACAGCCGACTTCAATATTTAAGTAATAACTAAATAAAATAATGGTCACGCTCCGTGGATAGCAGACAATGTGCCATTATTGTGTAACTCTCAACATAAAATGCGCTGAGAACACTTTCGTAATACGTCTCCTTGCATCTTTGATGTATACTGAACATATTATCCTAACTAATATTATAAATGCGAATTAACTGTTTGTTTGTTACGCTTTCACACCTTAACTACTCGACCGATTAGCATGAAATTTCGCATACACGTTCTCAGGAGAACAGTACCTTTCATCCAGAAAAAGTACTGTTAAAAGTCTAAGCTACATTCTATTCAAAATCTAGTCTCTTAATTATCGAAAGTCTACTCTCTGTGTTGATATTCTCCATAACAACACGGAGTCTAACACTTTTCCCGGTAAATGGCAATAATAGATCCCCTTCTAACGTTAGACCAAAATCCAGAGCTGGCGAATTCTGCGTGTAGGTAATACATATCTGCCTACATCCGTTGATATCGGTATGAAACTATGTACACATGTATTAAGGACTATCGGCAAAGACGGTGTAGACATTTAAGTGATTACCTCACCACTACCAATATGGCAAGTTATGCGAGTAGGTATCAACTACAATCAAAAAACACAAAAATAAATGATGACAACAATAGTTGTTTTAAGACCGGCTGTGTTTTTATATACAACGTTTCTAGATCTTAGAAGTTAGTTTTATGACAAATAAAGATACTCTAGCCTACATCGAAGGCAGTTATGTTCCACACGTCATGTTCTCAAGTGAAAGTAACATGTAAATATTATGACTCATTGTTTGAAACGCAGCTACTGACTTAAATGCGTTTTTATTAACAGAAACAGATACACTATTTCTGTTTAATAAAAACGCATTTAAGCGGAGCAAATAAATTTATCTATGCTATCCTAAAACTGTAAAGATTTAAAATAATAAAAATAATTAATTAGTATTTTTGTATCAGTACCCATTGGGTCAACCCAACGGGCATCCTGATTGGGTACTGATGCTCATGTGCGTGGATATGTTCCCTTGACACCGCTTCTACACAGCCAAGTAAGCCAACTCTCTTTTATATACACATTAGAAACTTCTAATGTATAAAAAAGATGAAAAGCTATTCGGTCCTTCAGACTGCACGCAAATCTGCTTAGCCATTAGCAAAGTAATGATACTAAATCGTTTGGGGGTGAGTATTAAGTAGATACTTAATATACGATCCCGCCAAATATCTAAAATCACAACTGAAGAAATGTGTAATGCATACCGTTCTACTCCTTTAAATATTTTATAATTATGGTTAAAAAACAAAACTGTCGCACCAGCAATAATTTCCATATCGTAAGGGACTTCACAAGCATTCAATCAATGGACACACAGAACATACTGGGCGTTCTTTGTGTCCAAAACTCGGTTGGTTAATGCCAGAACAGGTCGCCCTTTTATTAAAACAGAGATTTATTTAATACTTATTAAATTAAAACTCTGTTCCTATTTCTTAACACAAATATAATATTAGAATTTGTAGTCACACAATTAAAGTTGAAATTGTCTAATTTCCAAATTTCAGCTAAGTCGCTGTATTTTAAGAGTGCAGAGTATTTTAACATAAATCTAATATTGTTTATATATTTTATCAACAGTGGTGGAAATGGCACACCCGTCTCTACGCGCAGTGTTCGCTTGCGCTACGGGTGTAGCGTATGGCTTCGGCGGCGTATTCTTCGCGTGGATTGCTTGGGGCATCCCCTACTGGCGCCATCTCCTATGGACCATCCACTCCCTGGCACTGCTGCTCCCGCTATACTATATGCTACTGGATGAAAGTCCACGGTGGCTTTATGCCAGAGGAAATGTTAAGAAGACTGATGCAGTTATTCGGAAGGCTGCTGGTTGGAACAAGGTATTGTTATGAACTACTTAATTATAAAATTGTTAAGGAATCTGTATCCGTAGATTATAAGTCGCACGTACATGCAGATAGTTTAACGTAAATTGACTGTTAGTTGACATAGAAAAATCATCAATTTCATACCATCAATCCATGCATGTTGGAGAAAACAGAAACCGAGAAAATTGCCAACAAATGACGACTTCACCCCACTTAGCCCTTTATAATGAAATTGATTTCTTATAAGAACTTACATACCTCATCATATCGTATCCCTTTACATTCTTAAATTCTTATAGTAAATAGTTTCATTAAAGTCATCACTTGTCAATCAAATCAATTCAGTAATAAGTATTTTTACAATTTCAGGTGATCGTCGATGAGGAAATCATGAAGCGGCTGAGTGAAGACGTGAAGCAGGAAGGCGAAGCAGTAAAGATTAGTCCGTGGCGCAGTCTGCTTCGCTCGCGCGTGCTTCTGTTTCGCTTCGCTCTCTGCTGCTGGTGTTGGGTTGCCGCCGCCTTTGTATACTATGGCCTGACCATCAACTCCGTATCACTGTCCGGCAATAAGCACGTCAACTTTGCCCTCAACATGTCGATGGAGATCGCTGCGTCACTCCTTATTATGATGGCGCTGGAACGCATCGGACGCAAGATGTGTATATTCTTAGCGTTCTTATTATGCGGTGTTGCTTGTGTGTCGCCGTTCTTTGTATGTGAGTATTAGTGGACACAGAATACCTACGAGTGTATGTAATCTTTCTTGTTTATCTTTGCATGTCAAGTTGAGAGCTTTGTCTAAAGTTAAGTAGTTAAAAAAGGTCGATAGTAGGTAGTTCGAATTCCGCCATGATAAATAAGGTTGCATCTTTTAGAGATAACTAGCAATTTAGTTTACAAATATCTATCATTTGCTTGTTTTAGGAATTGTTTGACGTCAGTACCTAATGTGAAAATGTAACGACCTCTCTACGGCAACTTCGATGTCTTAACGTCGATGCGTTTACGTCGATCTTTCTGTTGAATAATCTTAGTTAAGTTAGTTACGTTATAAGATACTCCTCAACAGACTTGTTTATGATAGGTACCTTTTTAAATAAGCAGTAAATCATCCACAACTTTATTTTTAAAGACTTCTCTCGTACTAAGGTTCTAACGCTGTGTCCGAAGCCCTAAGAGTAAGATTATGCGAAGCCGGCAGGATGTCTACTCGTTAGCTGATATCATAATATTGCTTGTTCATTCTAGCTCACCCGGGTACGGGCCTTGCACTGTTCTTCACGGGTAAACTGGCGATCACATTCGCCTTCAACTCGCTGTATGTGTTTACGGCGGAATTGTACCCTACACACGCGCGCAGTTCAGCACTCGCTGCCTGCTCACTTGTCGGAAGGTTAGGCTCCGTTCTAGCACCACAGACGCCACTGCTGGTAAGTGTTCCAACTTTATTACGCTTCTGAGTAATGCTTGCCTTCTTATCGCTGGCATATCGGACTCAATATAAAAACTTTACATCTTCCGTTCGTAGGAAAGGTTAGTCTCGATATCTAGTCTGATAAATTGTACAAATCGTATAGTAATTTTATTGATAGTAATAAGTTACCGAATTATTTTTTATCATTTTATCAAATAATTATTACCTTAAAGTAAATTGCATATATACCGTCAATTGTAATTAAACGACACGTGAGGGAGATGGCGAAATATCTCTATTTTGCTTTCACTTTTATCACACCTAAGTTCAAATATATTGCAACCCATTTTAACATTGTTTTAACATAATGGTTTCTTCTGAAAGCTATATATGTATGTTGCAAATAAAATAAAGCTCAAAACGCTATTATTATAATCTCAATGTTTCACTGGTTACTACATAACTATCGTTTCGGTGGAGTAATCTAATCCATGGCTTAGAAAGTTAAATAACGTTCAAGCTAGATGTTTACCTACTGACGAAAAAATATTTTGCTAAATTCGCGACAAGAACTGGATGTTTTGTATAATTACTTTTTTATTTATATTTAAATAATCTTTATTTACTAAGTAGGTGAGTGTAGCGACGCGGCGCGGCTGTAGTCTAGTGTAGCGAAGTAAAGTCAAGCGGTAGCGCCACGCGGCAATTGTCTCCCTGCAACCACTTAGTTAGCTCGTAGTCAAATACGTAATTATTTTATTTGTGACTGGTACTTACCAGTAAATATATATCCATATCTACGATGCATATAAACCATAGCATTTCATTTGGACACTCATAATAAGAACATTTCACGGTGCCTAGTGTGAATTATTTCTACGTTAACACGATTGAAACGTTTGGCGCAGGCCAATCGGAGTACGGAAGAGCCGGACATAACCCTCTCGCCTCCCCTTGTGGCAAGGGGGTATGCATCAGGTGCGCTTCAACACGAAAAAAAGAAAGAATAAGGTCAATCGGAGCGCCCAACGTCATAAACGTGTCGATCGCGTTAACGTAAAAATAACTCGCACTAGGCACTCCGATTACCCCTAAAGTAAGAATCTACATCGAGAGATTATCATCTGGTTGTTTCCAGAACCTGTACGTGCAAGCGGTGCTTTACGGCGTCTGTACCGGTACGGCGGCGATAGCAGTCCTATTTATGCCGGAGACGCGACGCGCGCGCCTTCCCCAACACGTCAACGACGCAGAGCGCATGCGCACCGACTCTGACAGAATGGACGAGATATTCGCGCAGGGGCCACCCGACCCACCCCGCCGGTGCTTGTCAGCTGACTCGTGACGTCAGCGTACGTCAACGTCACCGCTGCAGCCTGGACGTAAAGATGTCAGTGATGTAACTGAACTTCAAGTGCTGTTATGAGTTTGTAATGTAGGCTTAAGGTAGTTAAACTACTCGTGCAGAGCGGGATTAACCTAAAGGCAAGGTAGGCAATCGACTATCGGCCATGGAATGCTTGGAAGAAACCCGGGTCCAAAAAAATTAGACCTACATTTATAATAGTGGTCTTAGAGCGATTTGCAAAGACTTTGTACCTCTCGAAGAGGTTCGTTTACGGTTAACATAGGCCTAAGCAAGCCTTAACCATGACATAGGGGTTGTATTGCATTGTTCCTCAATATGTCAGTTGTAAAGGCATCGAGTGAGCGATGACGTATCGCATTTACCAAACGGGTTATATCCTACGCCTAGGATTTATATTAATTTATGAGCTGTGATAATAATGTACTTACTGGTTATGACCAGTATTTATTTTATTTTATTAAACGTATCAATACGAATTGACAACTATTCTTTCTATTTACACACTGACATATACCGTTTACAGAGACTGCAGAATTTATCATATTTTAAAAAAAAATCTAATTCCGCTACTATTACTGAAGCCGAGAGAGAGTAGGGGAGACTTCACAAAAACGTATTTTACAGATACAAGGTCATCCAGACATAGAACATCCGATCTTTGTAGGACTCGAACCTCCGACACTTAGCGAGATGACAGCGGCGAGGCTACCGCTAGCCAGCTTCGCCATCCATGCAGTTAAAGTAAAAAAAAATTTGAATACAATTGCCTTGTTGTCAATGCTTTTGCTGTTGTTGTATCAATTGGGATGGGTATTTAGAAATGTAGTTGCTATATTAAGTATTTGTTTTCTAAAATTCGCTCAGCAAAATATGTTAATTTAAATACTTTAAGATTGGCATAATTTTCTCAAGAGTATCTCCTCAATCCTCAAATCAATCTTCTCAGAATGCTGAGCTAGGCAAGAAGCATAGTGCAAAGGTCTAACTTAGGGGAGAGCATGGTCAAAAGTATTAAAGATCATTCTGATACATTGTAATTTTACACTACAGGTACTTATAGATATATTATCTAGTTATATGTTATGACAGAAATATCTAATTTAAAATACATATTTGCGTGTATGAAATTGCGGCCACAGCTAGTAGTATTTTAGTGTAGTATTTTAACGTCCCCAAGACTTCAATATTGTCAAAACTCGGTTTTTCTATGGTCACTATTGAGAAGCCTAGCAGGAGCGCGGGTGGGACTTGTCAGTTATATCTAGTGTCTTATCTATGGATGGGAATAGTCCCAAAATAAAAGAAAAAGATAGAAGACATTATAATAGATTTCTTCTAGTTTGGTAATTGCCAAGTAAAACAAAATAAAAATATTTTATATAATTTTATAGCAATCAATAACTAAAAAATGTACATAGCAAAAATATACAAAATATTTTTATATAAATAATGATAAAATTATTATTATTTACAGTTATCACTATGCATAACAAGTACAGTGCAGAATTGAGCATTATTTAAATTACGTATTAGAATATTTACCTACGAAACAAACGTTTTGTGGCTGAGAATATTTTGTTGAACGATTCTACCCGAGTAAGATATTACGTAGATACCTAGTTCTACCGTTAGTAACTCCCTCTCATTTTACAATGACACAAATATTGAGCAAACGAGGGGCAGACCACTTAATTCTTCTTTTTATTTTCGTATGGTTAGTGGCCAACCTGTTGTCAAGAGTTGTTCAAGCCACCCGTAGGCCTCTGACATGGCTTAACGACTGCTGTCAATTTGACAACAGCCGGGACCGACTTTTAACATGCCCTCCGAAGCACAGAGACGCTGAGATGAAATACCACTAAGCGGTCACCCATCTATAGACTGACCGCACCCATCGTTGCTTAACCTCGCTAATCGTTTACCACTTTGTCTGGTGTTTATTATGGAGTATCAAACACGACTTAAAGCAAAGTGGTTTTATTATAACGGCAGTGTTATAATTACAACAATAAAAGGTAAATACTTTTATTATAAAATGATTGCTTTTAAACACAGTAGCAATTTTCCTTTGCCATTCTTTAAGCGTGACGACTATCTTGACTAAAATATTTGATTAATTAACTTTCGTTACTGAAGCAATTTCGAGACACGCCTCAACACAAATCAGTGATAAATCCTACTTATTTCATAAATATGAAAGTTGGAACGATTGGGTATTTGTTTCTCAATTCATCGGTTGCTGGATTAATACATAGGGTATTAATTAAGGTATAAATTAATAGGTTTACATATGTGCCGGTAAACTTCGCGCGTACAAATGCCAGTATTGAATAGTCTCTAAGACTTCACAGGCTCTATTTGGTCAAAGCCGTGGCAAGCTGCTTCCACCGGGCAAAATACTTTATCATTTCCACAAATTCTTTGTGCAGTGAGTAACTACGATACTTACTTACTCAAGTATTCGTCTCAACAAATAATATTGAATGATGAACTTACAGAATTATAACTAAGTAGAGTAAGTAAATATAGAAACAATATAGCAATAAATCTACACTTAATGCAAGTTAGGTGAATGTATTACAGTCGGTTATCTATTGTACAAATATATAAAAGCTATATATATATATATATATACACTGTTTGTATGTCTAATCTAACAGCTCATGATATCTAAACTCAGTCTTATTACTGATACCGTCTCTATCTTATCACAATGGCAATAAAACTTTACACAGCTAGCATACTATACAGAAATACTGTCTGATTGTTCTAAGTTCAAATATTTGTTCTTTTCTATTTAATTACATTGCTCCATTTCTCTATCAATAAAAAGTAACATAAATCGATTAATTAATTTAGCTTTTTTACGCGACATATACATATTACAATACCTTACCCACTTTCGTTAAAAAGTCAAATACATATCGTAATTCCGTCTCTTAATCAATGGTCGTCGTAAGCCCTACACCGGAACACATTCTCGAGTGACTAAAGGATAAACATCGTGACCGCTCGCTTCGGGCGCGGTCGCGTCGCTTCGGTCACGTCTCCACAGCCTTGAGAGGGCGCAGCTCCTGTGGGGCCGCGGAGGGGTGCGGCGGAGCTATGAGGGGAGGGGCTTGCAGCCGTCCATACACGAGCCGAAGGGCTGCTAGTGCTGCTAATGTGAGCGCAGCAGTACTTCCAAACGTCGCGTCAGGCCCGCGCCGCGCGTATACTGATGACACGAATACTGGACCCAGCGCTCGGGACAAACATCCTGCGCCTGTCAGCACGCCCATCCATACACCCTGTGACATAAACGGAGGTGTTAACTGGCAAACTTATAAACTATTTTCGGTAACTAGCAGTTAACTGAACAGATGGTTTAAATCAGAGGTAACCAGACTTTTTTCTCTTAGACCACTTTCAAAATTAGCAGGTTCCGGTGGACCCTGCTACATTTCTACCATATTTCTTGGCATTCGTATTTATATTTGGTGGCTTGGTGAACAATCAAAGAAATTCATGCAAATAATATTATTCTATAGAAATTATCTAGCCAAAAAATCGGTAGGTTCGAGACCACTAGTACTGAATATGGAATATGCAAGTTTTTACAAGTAACAGTCGCTGAACTTCTTAAAATATTATCTGCCTACATTGATAGGTGAAGTCAAGCCAACATTTTAGTTCTTCACTATCGAAAGCAAATACACTTTTGTAGACCTCCGCTGTCCAGTTTTTGTCACGCCAACGTAGACCACCGTCGAGTCTCCCGTGAACCCCTAAGGGTCCACCTGGACCACTTTGGGAACGAATGGTTTAAATGGTCGCTTCGTCATTGTTAATACGCCATGTATTGTGGGTACACACGAAAAATAATATTTTGAGTGTTCTTTGTGATTATCGTTCCTTTTTTAAATTATGTTTTTCCATTTAAGAAGGCAACTCCTTCTCTAGTAATAAATCCTGTGTTACGAGAAACTTTACAAACATTGAAACAACGTACTATTTGTGGATCACACGATCACTTAAACCCATCCGTGCAGTCATCATCAGTCAGTTTAAAATTTTGTAGTCCCCGCGATACAGGTATGCAGCGTGTGCAGGAGTTGTCTTTTAAAGTAGAAAAATACCCAGTAAAGAAAATTAAGTCGCAGATAAAATAACAATCCATGCAATTGGACGTCTTCATTAAAAATATTTATAGACTAAGATTAAAAGTAGTGATAGTGGAACCCCATCTGCAACTTACTTGCGGTCGTGGACCGAGGATCTTTGAGAATATAGTCTGAATGAGCGTTACTCCAAGCGAGTACCCAATAGAAACACAGGCGTATCCGGCAAGGAACTGTGACACGTTAAGCCCTCTCGATTCTGCGCACCAGGGTTGAGTAGCCTGGGGGCAGCCTCCACCCGCTTCCGTCGCATTAGCTGGTGCTAAGGGGGGTGGACCTGGGCCCCATGGAATGCAGAGTATTGATGCCATGCCCGTTAGGAGGAAGCCACCCCATAGAAGTAGCGCACTGTAAAATAAACAAAAATATATAATTTATATAAAAAAAAACATGTATATGTTGCCAGAAATACAAGTATTCTTACCAGCTCATAATACTGCCTCAGTGACGCATCAATAGTGTATGCAATAATGTCTATAAGGTCTCGGATAAGGTTTTCTGTCAAGAAATTCTTACTTGTAGCACAGAGCCTAAAACTGTACCGGTAAACCGCAATAGGCTCGCTCTCTATTACCTAGGACCTAAAGCCATAATTGGTGAAATATAGAAGTAAAACACAACTGTCTAACCCACTTTAGACTTGAGACTACATATACACAAAGTTTTTGAGCGAAGTGCGTCAAAAGTGTTTGAACTTTGATTGTTATGTTCGTTAAGTTTATTCTGCTGACTTCACTTCTCTTTGACGATCTCGATCTTTTGGTGTATAAAAGCGTAAGCGCCCAGCCCAGTACCTACTGTACGGTAAGAATACATATTCCTACTAGTACAGTCAAAAATAAATGTATACAACAAAGACTCATTCAAAGTCATCCTCAATAAGATCATAATTCTGGCAATACCCAAAATATTCATATCTACATTAGTACACATTGTTTAGCATATTGTGTATGTTAATAATTCAATTATGTACAAATATTTATAAGCATTTAAAAGTATATACATAGTTTAATGTCTTTTAAAGAAACTGCGCAAAATAACTCTTACCGTTCCTCAAACAACTTGGTGAGTGGTCCAATCATGGCAAATGTGCCACAAGCGACAACTGCCCCAGCGCTCATCAACACGCCCATATACTCAAGCGCTTGTCGCTTGCTCCAAGCGAACTGGTCCATCGTAAGCGAAGTCGCTAACGTCTCCAGCAACACGAAGTTAAACACCAACACAAAGAAAGCCAGAATCAGCGTCCAGCTACTCACTTTGTCTGGCTTTAACGCTTTTAAGGCCTCTTTCTCTGAAATCCAATGTACATATATCATAAGTAGTATTCCTCGTTGATGCAGCGGTAGTGAATGTGACTGCTATGCATGAGATTCGATTTTCGAGGTCGAATTCTTGTTCGAGCGAACAGCTATTACGTTTTTCAATCAAGAAGTTCTCAGTAGCTTAACGGAGTCTGGAACTGTGCCCCGTAGACGAGAATAGGTTTAAAAACAGTGTGCAAATGGACAGAAAGATTTAAATAAAAAGCACACCATTTCTACCTTAAAACAGGTAGGATTTAGTAAAATGACAAATTCGTTAAGCTGAAACTGAAATGAACTAAAAAAGTGTAGGTTGATTAACTAGATCACTCATACTGATCCCCTGATAAAAGGCCATTACGTATATCTCTAAATAGATTAACTCCAAATTATTAAATAAAACTAAAATTAAAGCTATTAACAGTTTTCGAATTCATATCCGAAATATCTCTCTCCTCCTTCCAGGATATACGCTTGAGATTACGTATGTATCATAAGAAGATAAATTATGGTCCTAAAGTCGACTTCTCTAATCTAATCAGAATTTCGGTTACGCCTAACAATAAATCGTATCGTGGCAGCGTTGTAGGCATTACCGCTCCTAATAACATTATCTGAAGGGATAAAACAATCACAAAACTACTGATAGCCGAACGTTGGCATGCAGTATCTAATAAGACAACAACGAGTTGTATAAGTCAATCACATGGCGATCACCATAGCCTATAGACTCTTACTACAAAAAGTATATATTCCCAATATAGCTCGCGCATTACTTCAAAAAAGGAGTAAGGAGTGAAAGGAAAGGCGTAGCAATCAAGAAATAAAAATCAATTGTCCAGCTCTTCCAACACAACAGCGCAGCGTACAGGAATACAATGAAAGATTTTTGTTGGCCAACAAATTTGTTCGCAGTGATTTATGGTCAATGTGAGATTATTATATACATATTTTTTTAATATTTTGACTGCCAGTAGTGCAGGGTAATGGTTTAAGTGATCGCCGTGTTGTGAGTTCGATCCCCACACGGTACAAAAATTTGTATGATCTACATTTAGTTGTTCCCAATCTGTATGTTCTTTGTGTCCATTATTTGAATGTTTGTTCTTTTGTCCTTGCAACACTGTATTTATTCAAAGCACGGTTGTTATCTTTATCGAAATTAAGAAAATGCATAACTTTTTTTAAGTCGGTATCCTTTATCCTTAAGATCATGTTCAATGAAACCATATTATTCTGATACCTAAAAGACATAATCTATTGAGTCTAATTCGGGACAAAACAAGGGTTAACGGAGAACTATAAGTACATATTATACATTGTTGCTCACCAGAGTCAGTTCCTTGCGCGATCATAGCCTCTCTGGCGGCAATCTTCCTCTCCTTGAAACACCAAGGCAGGAACAAAAAGAAGTTTATTAAACCCAGCAGCGCGTTTATCCAACCGGCTGCAGTATACATGTCCAGACGCAGCGGATTAGAATAGTCTCCTGGTGGCAAGTAAGGAGGGCCAGAACCGAGAGGTGCCGCGGCCGCTTGCAGCGCGGGTCCTACTACGAAGCCCAGTACTTGCGCCAAGGACACGATGGCTACAGCGCGAGTCCGTTCTGACAGCAGCGTAGCCGATGATAAGTAGGAACGTGCTACTGCAACGTTCGCTGGAAATATATATAAACAACATATTAATGTTTAAGAAATACCTGACAAAGCTACTTAGAAGGACCTGTGATATCGGTAAGAGGAACAGTGTTATGTATTACTTAAGCTGGTAGTGCATTAACTTCGAGAATTTATCCGCCCATAGCGCTACAAATACAAGCAGTGATAGTATACAGTCAAGCGCTTGTCATCCGACGGGCACAAAATTAGATAGACCCCGTCGGCAATTGCAACCGGTAACCAGTTTTGTGCGAAGACTTAGTACTACTAAGTTGTGGATATACTTATGTAGACATTTATATTATTTCGAAAACATTAAGAGTTTCAAGGGTGTGTTGTCAGAATTTATATTCAGAAGGTATTATTCACGAAACCAAATTATTATTAACCAAAATCTACATTGGAGCCGCTGTTACATGAATGGAAAGACTTTGTAAGATTTTATATTATCATTTATTTTAAAATATAACTTTTATAACGAAGTATAACTTCTGTGTCTGACTGATTACAAATACACAAACCGATCATTTAGACTCGGGTTATTGTCTGTGCTATCAGGCACAAAGAACACCCAGACTAAAAGGTTTTGTGTAAACACAAATACTTATCCCAAGTTTTGCGTTGATGGAGGCACCAAAATAATAAATAAATACTACGTCTAGCGAATTGACTATTAAATTTTGTCAAATTTGGTAAAGCATTGTTTGGTATAATATATTATGAGCAAGAGAAGCAAAACGTTATGTTTGGGAGTATTATCCTATAGTAACATAATTCTTCTCTCTTAGCCTTTATTATTCCCAAGTCACTTGGGGTCGGCTTTTCTGGTCTAACCAGATTTGACTGGATATCAGTTTTTACACGGAGCGGCTGCCACCTGACCTCCGCAACCCGAAGGCTAACGATACCCTAAGGCTAGACCAGTGTCAGGATATTAGAGGGTACTGACTTTCCCAATAACGACTGCCATGAACATCTATGGCAGTCGTTATTGGGAGAGTGTCGACACAAAAGATCCCACTGGGTCGAAGTGTTGCCAGTCTGCACTGACTGGCCCCCACATAAGATACATACATATGTAGACATTTATATTATTTCGAAAACATTAAGAGGTTCATGGGTGTGTTGTCAGAATTTATATTCAGAAGGTATTATTCACGAAACTGTAATTTAGTAAGAGCTCATTAGCTATCGATTACGATGCATGTCGTCACCTTAAACAAAGTCTTTCCATTCATGTAACAGCGGCTCCAATGTAGATTTTTGTTAATTTATCTAAATATAATTTGAGCTTGTTACAAATAAGGGATGTAAATATCATAATAATAAAGAACCGGTAGTAGCCCAATCGATACGGCATTTGACTTGCGATGGAAGGGTCGTGGTTTCGATCCCACTATTTTACCACCGACATGAACTCACTCGTATAAGCAATTTATCTAATAATTTGCAAAATTAGCTCACAAAACAATAATTAATTAATCATTATATTTATCTCTAGTTATGAATATCACTATAAAATATATTTAGGGTCTTACCAGAACTGACTCCCACGAGGAATCTCGCGAAAACCATCCAATACTTGGCATAGGGGCGCGTGAGATGCAACTGCGCATACAATGCACTAGCGAGTACGAACAGTGCGAGTGTGGCTAGCAGCGGCGCGCGCACTGAACCTGAGCGGTTCGCCCACAAACCCAGCAGTGGAGAAAACACCAGCTGCCCCAGAGGATTGGCACCGACTGCCACGCCCAACACTTCTTTCTGCGCACCTGGCTCCAACTGTAACGGTAATAGGGTTGGGTTTATTTGTTATATGTTGTTCCTTCAAATTAAAAAGCTGGCGGTGCGTTATTGGTGGCTTCGGGTTTGCAGGATTTTAGAGACGTTGTTTTCGAATCCTACTTCACTACTAAAGTATCTATATTCACTATCTCACCCATTGCTCTACTGACGTGAACCTACTCCTAATACAAGCATTCTAGCTTAGCTGGAGGGGTTTACAAAAATACTAGTAATTCGTAACCCCAATTGCTAGTAACCGATAAAAAAAAGTGACTCCAACCCTAAGTTAGGAGTGGGTTTACAATAGCAGCATGTGTTTTTGAGCATATGCTCCTTATACAAGCGTATTAGGATTCCTAACAGCTTAGCTCGAAAAAAATACTAGTAATTTATTATCTAAATCGTTTTAAAATTCAGAATAGCCTTTTTTTCCTTGACCGTTGAGAACCAAAAAATATATTCGTTATATCACATGAATCTGATACTTTCCTAAATTGTACTCGCAATTCCATTGACATCAATAAAAAAATATAAATAAAACTTTAATTCTTATAAGTGCTGCGCCTATAAGCTCATGGTGTAATTTTCATTTAAGCATACGTGTCATTTATTAGTTTGACACTTTGCCTGTTAGAAAATTCTTAGTTACAGCCTGAGGTTACAGCACGGGAATAGGCTTTCCCTCGAATACATGACACCTACCGCCTTCGGAAATTTTATCATAAGTTTAATTTTGTCAACGAATAGTTAATCTACTGATATTCGGTACAATTCACAATTATATACCTTGCAATAGAGCATGGATCACGTAATAGTGAATTACGTTAAACAGGTAATCACTATATAATTGTTCTAAGCCACGCTAGCTAGCGCGCCTAATACTAGACTCGCTTCGACCTTTAAGATTAAATTACGACCAAGTCCCAGATCTGACTCAACCAGCTACGCTATTCTTTGCAAAGGAATAAATGTTACGAGGTAGCTATGCGAACTAGAGTGGTCGTCTCGCCACTGCTGCCGCACTGAGTTTTGTGAGTGCGAATCCCACAACCATTTGTGTGGTTCGAAAATAATCGTTTCAAGTCTGGGTGTTCTTTGTGTCCGGTGTTTGAATGTTTGTAAGTCACCGGGAAGGAAGGTGAATCTATTGCCATCTACGGAGCACAGTTCCGGATACACGCTCCTCCAGAGAAGTATTAGATTGCGAAACTCGATAACACTTTACCCGGCCCAAGAATCGGATCTGAGATCTCACACACAGTCGCATATACCGCTGCGACACTGACCACCCTAACATCCTAACTAATATTATAAATGCGAATGTGAGTTTGTTTATTTGTATATTTGTTTGTTTATACGCTTTCACGCTTTATTATTATTATTATCTTATGTGGGGGCCCGTCAGTGCAGACCGGCGACACTTCAACCCAGTGGGATCTTTTGTGTCGACACTCTCCCAATAACGACTGCCATAGATGTTCATGGCAGCCGGGACCGACGGCTTAACTTGCTCTTCGAGGCACGGAGCAGGCGATAATTGTCAATCAATACGCACATAATTTCGAAAAGTCATATAACTTTCGAAAGTCAGAGGTGCGCGACGTGGGTTCGAACCCGAGACCATCTGCATTGCAGTCTGTTGGTCTGCCCACTGAGCTATCGCTGCTCTCTTTCACGCTTTAACTACTCGACCGATCATCATGAAATTTACCATTGTCAGGGGGATAGAAAAAACTACTGTTACTAATCTAACCTTTATTCCTAGGACCATTTTTATATAACAGATTAAATAGAATTTTAGATATTAATAATTGCACCTTTGGGAACAAAGGGTCACTTTTGCAAGTTTTTACAAACATGCAGAAGTGACCCTTTGTTCCCAAAGGTGCGTTACATAGTCTTAATTATAAACAATGTAATGTTATTGTTACCAAGCACCTGCAAACACTGACCTACTCCGATACGGAGAATTTGCTTATAGTTGTAAAATAGCCTTCAGTCATCAGTAATTTGTAATAACATGTAGGTAATCCAAGTTATTTTTATTGTATCAATATACATATTTATTTTAAGTTTATGCACATTGACCTAAACCCTAATATTACATGGCATATATTTTTTGTAAGTAAAGAAATAGCCTGAAACACAGGTCTAAACCTATTTCCTTAAAGCCTAGAGCTTGAAATAAAATTAGAATGCACAATGTCGGCCTATTAAAGTATCTATAAGTAAAACATGTACCAGATTAAGGATAGTTGTTCGGTTTATTAACCTCACAAGTTACCGCGTCAGCGACATACCGCGCACGTTGTTTAAGTTTTTAAGTTTTTACTTTACAATAAGTCAGTAGCAAGATAGACACGTGTATCAAGAAAATAAATATATTCCAAACCATCAAGGATTTTTCATTTAGCAAGATATAACAAGTGTGTCGTATGGCAGCATCAAGGCAACCGCACGACAATAGTTATAATTTATTGTAGTATAATATTACCGTACTTTACATCTCATGCTAATGTTTTATATACCTTTAGACATTTTCCTGGTAAACCCATTTTAGTTACTTGGAACATTGATATCAAGGGGATCTCAACTAATATTACAAATGGGAATATGAGTATGATTGTTTGTTGCACTTTCACGCCTAAACTACTCGACCGATCATCGTGCAATTTCGCAAACACATTGTTAGAAGTACAAAAACGACAGGGTATCTGTAATCCAGAAACTAGTACTGTGCCCGAGGGATATATATGGACAATACTCACCTATATTAACGGGTTAGAAGTCGCGAGCAAAATCTAGTGTTTATATTTTCTTATTTTCCTGGTAACGACACTTTAGGTACCTACTTGGAGCATTGACATCAACACAATACATAATATTTATCATAAAACCTTTGTATAAAATTTATTTCGAATACGTCATCAGGTCATCACCGATTGAAAGAACTAAATAATAATAAGTTTATTTCATTGTTTTCATTGTTCTGAACTTACATACACATATTCGATGCCTTGACTCATGCTCTAGATAAAACAAACAGTTGTTTATTACCGACTGGTATTTCAAAATCAATGTAACAATCAATAATTGCGTATTAACAATATGATTGTCTTGACAATAGGCATACTCGGTTACCGCTTTGTTATTTGCTCTTCTAACCCCGTAGGGGTAGGCAGTAGTAGGTAGTACTACAACTACATATCGCCAGCTATGTTACATTTTTATTTGTTTTTAAAGACAATAGGTAGTAGGTACCCGCTCTAGGAATAATTCCTGTGTCATAAATTTCACAACGGAGGCAAAGAACACCCAGACTCGGAACAACTATTTATGGCTCACACAATTTTTCGTCCCGTGTGGGGATCGAACCCCCAACACTTGGAGCAATGGCTGTGGCGATGCAACTACTTAAACCACTACGCCACCGTGCAGTCTTAAGTTATACGTTAAACGTATTCCCGGATTCTGTGACAGCTACTGAGAATTTCTTAACAGAATATCTAATAACCCTTAGTCTGACTCGGAATCGAATTAGTATATATGTCACGGCTAATAGCCGAAGTGCGGCTACACCTAGTTTTAGCCGGCTACAACTAGGTGCAGCCGGCCACGTGCGGTTAGGTTAGGGATCGGTAACCCGCGGCTCGCGAGCTCTTTGACTCCTCGACTGCGGCTCTTCCACAAAACGTTTAGTGCAGGCACGGAATATTGCTTATTATCTTGCCTTCACTATGATACCAAAGTTAATTTAATTTACTGTAAGTAAAACTAAGACTTATTTAATAAAGGCAATCTCGAGAGTGTACTTTTAATCCTAATTTTTTTCGTAATAATGCTAAAGCAAAGCTTACGTTAAAAAAATGGCTCTTAGAAAAGATTTTGCTTGTGAATTATCAATATTTGGCTCTTTTGGACGTCAAGATTGCCGACCACTAAGTTAGGTTAGTAGGTTAGCTGCTCGGCGGCAAGAGGTCGTGGCAGGCAGTGGTCTCCTTCTGCGAAGCTGTCATGGCGCAGAAGGAGACTGCGGAGAGGGTCAGGGAGAACCACCTCCTCGCTGACCCTCTCCGGCGCAGACGGACGGG
Source organism: Catocala fraxini (assembly GCA_930367265.1). Classification (NCBI taxonomy): domain Eukaryota; kingdom Metazoa; phylum Arthropoda; class Insecta; order Lepidoptera; family Erebidae; genus Catocala; species Catocala fraxini. The sequence goes on from OV884037.1 coordinate 9,923,983, forward strand.
AGCGAGAAGGAGGCGATTTGCCCGCCTTCTCGCTCCTGTATAGTGGGGTCACTAGTACAGAGTCGGGGGACTCTCTACCGGCTTGCACGGCCCCACACGTCTGGGGGACGGCCTTGGTGAGCAAGGCCTTCCCTCCACAGGTGCTGAGGCCCGGTCACCATCACCCGGGCCAACCGCCGGGGCGGGATGGTGATTGCTAACGCGACCCCATCCCGCCCCACTCCGTCGGCGGAGGGACTGCTCACCCCAGGTTTTTAGTGTGTATACCGACCCCCTTCAGGAGCGGAGAGTCTCACATAACCACCCTTCCTCCCCCGGGGGAGGGGGTATCCATAAAGGATAATCCCGGGTGAAAAAAGAGAAGTTAGTACGTTAATTGTAGTTGTAGCCTGCTAAAATTAGGTGTAGCCGCACGTCGGCTATTAGCCGTAACATATATATTATAAGATATGTTGTGGCTAAATGGCTAATAAAATATGCGGCGTCATAATACTTATTTATTAGATATTATTTATAAATTGTATTAAGGTTTCAATTATAAAATAATTTAATGTATGTATAAATTGTAGAGACAAGATGTAATTTTCATCATATTTTTCTTTAATTTACGAACAATTAAAACTGATTTATTGTATGCCTTGTTAAGATATATTGTGTTGGTTTAAAATTTCAATCCTTAAGATCCGTATGTAACCACAATGAATGTAATAAATACATTTAATGTATTATATTATTATTACTTATTATAGCACAGCAGACAATACATCAATGACCTAATGGTTCACAGATGACAAAAAATACATGACACGATAAAATTATATCATAAATAAGAAAATAAACTAGAGATGACTCAAGCAAAATACCGCAATACGTTCAATTCATTCTCAATAGATACCGTGAATGCCGAGTACCTATTGGGTAAGTATCTTCGATAAACATTGATAAAAGTTTGTAAACAATGTATACAGCGTCAAAATCCTTGAATTTCAATGTATAACGTTAGCGTAAACAAAAACAAAAGGCCTGTTGTGGAATTGATGCTCTTCAAAACGAGCAATATTTTACTACAATATTATTATGTAGCTGAAATGTTTTCGCTTACAGCACGGCCAGCTCAATAAAGTTTGGCCATCCAAAGAGTAATGTTCATACTGAACATTACTCTTTGGATGGCCATACATTCTGTAATATAGTAGTTATTGCCGGCCATTGCATTGCAACAACAGAGAACAGAAATATATAATTACCGTTTAGAAGCCTCTTTACCCAATTATATTATTTATTCCAGAAAAGAAGCAGGTTATTTTGTTCCTAGCGCAAAGATTTAATAACGTCACAAGTGGTACGTTTTAAATTGTTCTTAAAAACAATTGGTTTAATAAAATCCGTTGCAAAATTTTGAGGCGCAATAATTCGAGTGATAGCTCTCTCCTTCACGTAAGCTATTTTCATAACTAATAACTATTGCAAATCTTTCACGTTATCAACACAAATGCAGTTAGGTACTAATATAAAAATTTCTGGCAAGATATTTTCGACGTCCATAATGAAAGAAACATATTATCCATTACATTTAAGCTATATGTTATTATTTAAGCTATTTAATTATTACATTAGGCATTTAGATTTATACTTTCATCGACATTTCGGTTGTTTTATGTAAACACACACGGCCACAGATAATATAATACTATACTAGACACGGCTACACATCAAGTTAGACACCCTATATACGCATAACTACGCTACATACAAAATAGAGAATTGTCGTAAAGGGACGGTGCATAGGGGTGTCGATGTAATGGTAAGGATAGAGCGTCCCGTTCGGCATTAATGAAACAAAATAACAAAAATATAACGCACTCTCTCGTACGATTCGGCGCGTTCAACTTCTAATAGTTCAAAGTCCAAACAGTCTAGGTTGATGTGTTGCTATGTGTACAACAAGTACATACACAATAGTAGTTGGATAGTTTCAAAAGTATGTAATAATATTACGAAAAATTCAAAATAGTGTTAAAAAAAAACAAGCGATAAAATCAGTATTAAAGTAGTTTGATTTCAACATATTATTTAAAACTAAAATTTGTCAATAAATTCCTATCTCTCGGAAACAATACATTTTTCAGGATGAAAGTTACCCTATGTTCTGTATCCCTGACAACGTATATGCGAAATTTCATGATGATCGGTCAAGTAGTTAAAGCGTTAAATCGTAAGAAGCAAACATACTCACATACACTCATTTTTAAGTATAACTTTGTAAATTGTAAATTTAAAATAATATATCCTAGATTTAGTTTCATAATTTCATATTATTGTGTTAATTATCACGCAATGTAAAATATGGAGGACCGGATTTTTCTACTACAAGCATTATTTGCTTAAAAGAAGATTCCTACAACAACTATTTGTAACAAATTATTTGACACAATAAATTTTATTTTGTTTTTATTTTTATTTATCACATTCGCATCTATAGTGTTAGTTAGGATAGTTTAAAATTATATGTAATATGTTATTTACACAAATAAAGTTGACGTTTAATGGGAACGTCATAACCAAACGAGCAAAGCAATAAAACCTCTTTGCTATTGTAAATATCATTTATTGGCATCACTTGTCTTGGAGCCAACACTTAATCTTTGCACACAACTAGCTTGTTATTTATGAACTACATCGTCTTTATCTAATTTATGTTCTTTATTATGCCCATTATTAAATTGTGTACAGTAAAGTGAACTATCTAATTGATACCATTAACTCTAATTAAAAATCAGACTAGTACCTAAAGCGAAGCGTAGTAGTGAGGAGTATTGGACCATTGAAACGTCATGCAGAATTCTTGACTTCGATCGATATGATTTTTCAAAGCTATACCTAAATAGTGCCTTTATGGTAGAGGTGTATTATGCCCACATTTCGCCAGTAATACTTCAAAGTACCATTTAACAGGTAGCAAGCACATGCACGTCTGTCGGACTCAGTTCAGGACTTCCGTTCTGCTGCTCTTAATTTCTTGACCGGCAATCTCAATAATAGTTTGCCCAACCTGGGAATCGAAACCACAGCAATTTTATTTAAAATTTATGTGCGTATACTCGTAAAATAGCTAATTATTTACTGCTTGCATTAACGTTCTTGGGAACATTCGTGAGGAAACGTGCATGTCTGCGTATTGTATTCTCGAAATTAGGTTAAGTCTCTCAACCATTGTGCTCTGGACAAGCTCAGTAGACTATAGCGTTACCATATTTAAAGTAAGAAAAGGATTATGCTCATAAGTGGGACAGAATAAAAACAAGTCTTTTAAAGAACAAACATGTGGCTAGGTATTATGAGATGCGCAACTCTCGTTACTAACCGCAGGGCAATGGAATATGATCTAATAAAATATGGCGTCAGGAAGCAGCACGTTTTGCTCAGCTAAGTTCTGGATAGCGACGAATGGGTTCGCCCTTCACCACGGCCCCGCGGGCGCTCAGCGCTCGGGCACGGCCCGACTCACGGCCGCGTGCCCCTCAATAACGACTATTTATAGCCATCGCAGAGCATACATCACACGTTCACGCGAGAGAGAACGACGTGTGTAACGCCATCCGACAGTCACTCTCGCTCTGCGCATGCCCTCATCGCTGCACCGGGTGATCACATACCTGCCGAGCATACAAAATGACGAACTTCCACAATGGACAACAATGTTGTGTCTAAGATAATTAGATAAACATTGTCATCAGATTGTAATCAAATAAACATCGCTCTCATGATAGCGATGTTGTAACACCGCATCAGTAAAACATTACATACATGTCTGCATGCGGTATGCGCACGTGTAACTCTCCAATATACATCGGCTGTCTATGACGCTTCTAAACACAACAGATGACAATTATTATATTATGCCTTCAATCCATTGATGTATAAAAAACTTAAATATCAATGCTTCTATCATAATTATGTCTATCGACTACGCGTGGATCACAGTTCGCTTGCGACGTCATTTACGCACTTTGCACTATGACTCTTTCTTTACAGTTTTACAGGAGGCTAGATAGATAATGGAGTTGTATGCTTAAATGGTAAACAAGCATACGACTCTCCGACGATAAGTGGTTGTCGTAGCCTACCGACACTTCCAACATCGTCATCATTTACACGTTGCTCACCCTACAAATAAGGAGATGCTGTGTCACCAGGGCAAAAAACAAATGCTAATGCCACGTTTTCTGGTCGTAGATCGACATCTTAATAACTATGTTGACGTTTGGGCGCCTAGACAGAATACTCTTGTCATGTTTTTCTATATAGTAATATTCATAAGTCCTTAATAAGTTAAGGACTTCTATATGTTTGCGTTTGACATAGCAACACAAAACACGATTATGTGGCTGGGATGATGGATATAGAGATATCCCAAATCGGCGTGAATTAAAGACGAGACAGAGGTTTTAGCTTAAGCCACCATTCATGTTAAAACTACATTTCATATTAGATTGGGGTTGCCATAGTAATTTCAATGAAAACTTCTTCTTATTTATTATACACACATCACAATGCTTTATCACAATGGATGTCTGCCAAGAAAACTAATTTAATTCATCAAAACGTGGCGTGTAGCTGTCACCGGGGAAAAAATCTATTTACCCCTGCATCATACCTAAGAGCTACCCCACAGATATCGAAGGGATTGATGTAAAAGAAGAGACCAAATTTTCTTTTTTGACTGCTAATCGACTGTTATGCCTATTCATTACAGTCGTGACCAACGGCTTTACGTGCTTGCCGAATACAGAGCATGGAAACAAATCACGGCGGTGCATTAAGATGCACGGCGTACAAGATCCATGATCTGTGTTGTCGACCAACAGATGGAAATGTCCTTTATGCAAAGCATTGCATGACGGTTACAAGTTTAGTTTACAGCCGTCACTGAGTCACGGGCGCCTCGCCATGTATGCAGTTTATACTTTGTATAATTAAGGGAAAACATTTTATTGAAGACTGTTGCGTCACATCGCATGCTCGCTTTCACTATCACCAGTTTTAATGAATAAGCTGAATAGATCGGCCGTACTGTGAGCAGTGCGCGGGCATCGCTGCGACGTGCTAATGACACAGTTAAAGCGATAACGTTCGATTTCATTAGTCATTGACTCTTGTCTCTATACAATAAATAGAATATAAATGAACGCTTGATAGGCACATACATTGTTTGATTCTAATATAACAACTAAGCAATACTTAACTAGTGCGTTGCAACGTTTTAGATGTATGCTACTCGTGTTTGCTATATTTTCCGTAGAGGTCGAATGACCTCTTTCATTTCGTATTATTTTAGATAGATACGGTTTCGGGTACTATATTCCAAAAACCATTCTGGCAATACAAGGGTGAAGGGAGGATGCCATAGAGAAAAATATATCTATAGAAATTATGTTGGAGTAGGTTCAATCAAATCAATCAATCAGCCCACCGCAGACATAGGCCTCTCCCATTTTACGCCACAACATCCGGTCTTCCACCTTCCGCATCCAGTCTAACCCAGCTACCCTTTTCAGGTCATCGGTCCACCTGGCCGGGGGACGTCCTACCTTACGTTTACCAAGTCGCGGTCTCCACTCTAGGACTCGCTTGCTCCAACGGCCATCGGTCCTTCTACAGATATGGCCAGCCCATTGCCACTTCAACTTGCTTATTCTGCGAGCTATGTCAGTAACCTTGGTTCTTTGACGGATAACCTCATTTCTGCGTTTATCCCTGAAAGAAACTCCTAGCATAGCTCGCTCCAGGAGTAAGTCAACAGCCCCAAATGGGGAACTTCTTAATTTCGCTTATTCTGGCGCTTGATTCTGAGTCTCTCTTTGATGGCCCAGTGCTTGTACCTAATTATGTGATTACATAACGAAAGATCCAATTTTACTTTGCTTGGCCTACAATCGAATCCAAGACCACCCGCTTGGTCGTAAAATAATATTGTTATGTCGAGCTAAATGTCACTCGCTACATACTACTAATCAAATGCTTCAAAAGTTTCCAGTGACACTTACTTCAATTTCGGTCTCCGATCTAGACCACAATTGGCTAATAGAGGATAACGTGGCCTTTAACATACCTAGGTGCTCTAAATCTCACCCTTAACCTTTGGGATACACAGAAGTGTATCCCAAAGGTTAAGGGCTTAGACTGTTATAGTAATAAAAATATTATTGTATTTGGCTAAATTGAGTCGCAGCAATACATTATCTTGGGAGACGCCACTGAAATTCCCCGGTTTATGATCAAGTCCAAAGTTTAAGGCCGCTGCTGACGGCCGGATATCATTATTTAAATAGTAACGCTCTCCAACTAACAATGTTCGATTTATATTTGGTGATCGTGATGAATTATCATCTAGTCTTTCCATATTTGACGTACATATGTTGGAATGCCTTGTTGATTGAGTGGCATACTATTACAAGCATAAAAGTACGCCACTCAATCAACAAAGCTTATGATCTTGAAATCGGACTAATGTATAAGCAAACGTTAATCCGATTTCAGGATCATAAGTCATAAACTGTCAATGAATTTTATTAGGCATTCTCAGCAGTACTCTGAAAATGTACCTGATAGACGACGACAATAGATTATTATGTTTGTAACGCTTAAAATGTTTATATTATATTTCAGAATGATATTCAACAAATATGCAAGCTGATTAAAAAGTAATGTGGTAACCATAGCCTATGGAAACCAAGGCCATGGAGTAACTAGGCGATCAATGCAAGAACCAATATTCTCACCTCACACACTGACATCAGAATGCTTTCTTAAAGAATATGGGCATTCCTACTTATCGCAGATACACAACACAAGGTTATTTAGCTGCGATTGATTGCTGGCTAAAAGTAGTAGTACTCCGGTTAGAACGTTAATTACATTCTATATTTCATCTTTCAGAAGAAATTCTGCTATACTTATCCTAAATTATCGAAATAAAACTAATTTGTCTATGCTAACATGCTAACCCAGCTATAATAGTTTACTATGATAGATTTTGCCCACGGCTTATCCTGCGAAAATGTTGGTTATGTACATTTTCTATACCTCGGGAACAGTATGTTCTTCTGTACTCCTAACAACGAGTAGGTATGCAAAATTTCATGATGATCGGTCAAGAAGTTAAGGTGTGAAATCGTAACAAACAAACCCACATTCGCATGTACTTAGAATTCAGTTAAAGTATTTCATAGCCGAACAAGTAAACTAGACTCAGAGGCCAGACTTTAAGAGTATTTAATGGTTACTGATATCGACTATCATAGGTGTTATTCATAGCAGCATGACAAAAACTTAACATGGAAGTATAATACAAGAGCTTACAGTTGTCAGTTGTGCAAGTAATGGTACCAGGCACAGTCAATGCCCTTTTAATAAATTTACAAGTGCGTCGCGTTTAGTAACAGATTTATTTCTGTTTGTGTTATTGCAAATGACCGTGGCTTCACGTTTACATATAACAATATATCGTTAGAATATTTAGAGATTTTAATCAACGCCTGCTTCCAAAATAGAACTCGTAAATTTAAAGAGTTTGATTCCCACACCGAAAGAACTATGCCCCATAATGGTGCGAGTGCGACTCACACTTTACAGTTTTTCATTATTTTACTTTAAAGTGCACACTATAATCAATCTAAGCTTGTATTTACTATTTTTAAGATAAAGCAAAAATAAACTTCAAGACCGAAGACCGGATGTTGTGGCGTAAAATGGGAGAGGCCTATGTCCAGCAGTGGACTGCGGTGGGCTGATTGATTGATTGAAACTTCAAAAATACTTGTTTCTTGTGAACTCTCCTTATACTTTTACTTTCTGTTTCTTATAAAGGAAGGCAATCCGTTGTTATAAAATATCTTCTATACTCTTTCCCAAAGTGGAAGGTAAAGACTACGGATAATTACTAGGTACGATCCGAGCATATCTCTTTTGCTTTTTGCGCTTTCACGCGAACATACATACACGCAAAGCCAAATTCAGCTGGCTACCTATAATATTGTTACGTTTTAAAAGATTTAAAAAAACCTTATTAATGGGAGGACTAATAATGAAGGCTTAGTAATAAGATCCCCTTGGTATCCTTGAAAGCAGTTCCTTAGTAAGAAACCTCTAAAAATAACAATAAAATGTTGTTAATTAATGACATTTACTTATAAATAAATTAGTGTTAAGTTGACAATAATACAATCTATATAAATAAAAATCAATTGCCACATGTATGACGGAGCATCACTTAAGAACGCCAGAACAACTGGACCGTCGTCCTGTCAATCTATATACAAAAAACTGTCGGGTCAGCTAAAATAAATGTATATTTGGTTCAATGTAAAAATTGATTTCTGAAATAAATAAATGAAATGGTCATACGGCATTCGTAAAGACACGGGTCATAACTCATAACAAACCGGTGTCTCTACCTGGACAATATCAGTGGGTAGCCTTTGGTTTAGCGAATAGACTAAACACTAAACCAAAGGCTCTGGTCTCCAGTTGTGTCGGATTGCCGTCTCATCTGATTATGTGATCGAGGGCATAGAGTGCGCTTGTGTTTGCGCACATACTGTGCCGCCGTGACCGAAACAGGGTCTGAAAGACAGCTTTATTATTATGCTCTGTTTTAATGTCTTCCAGAACGAAGATTGATTTGACCGGAGGCTCATTGCACTGGTGGTCTAAGTGCGGGGATAAAAAGGGTTAAGCGTAGAGGTAGGTATGTCAGTCTAAGGAAGTCTCAATAAGCAGGCAGAACGCAGTAACAGAGTTACCATTAAACCTGTTTTGTGTAGAGGAGTGATGAACCGTACCGTCACTCAATAATTGCAAATGTACGAGCTACTTACCTTTTACAAAAATTTCACAAGTTCATAGCTACATCGTCATTATCAAAATGTGGTTACACTTTTTTATGCACGACTAAGAAGTTTATTACTCTCTTTATTATAATATGGTTCAATGTAAGATCGGTGTAGTGTGCAGTACTTTGCACGAAAATGGACATGCACTCTCGTCAAATGAATAAAAACGTTAATGCGGTCATATACCTACTTTATTTACCTCTCGCGCTTTGACCAGTGCATTCACGTTTTGAGAAAAAAACGTAGGTTGCCAGCATGCAATGTCATGTTTTATTTAATTTAAAATGAGAACAGTCGCTTACGAGTCGGTGCTTTTAGTCATTAAATAGTATTAGAAAGGCAATGAGTATACCTGACAATTATATAACGTCATTACGTGATCGATCAATAATAGTCCAGTCAAATAAGCAGGAAAAGGCAGATATGTGAAGTCTTCCAACCCAAGGTGCTTTTAACTTGGCCTTTGTCCAGAACATCTCCGATCTGATCGAGAAACGTTCGTTAGAAAGTAGGTATTAAGTATTAAATAAAAATATAAGATGTATGTATGCAAAATTTTATTAAATATACTGTATTAACTAATAAATAATACAAATTATTTATGTATTGTTAATGATATTTCAATAATTTAATAACTTTATACCAAGTATTATTAACTGAGATTTACGGTTGACCTTGCATTACAGCGAGTATGGCTGAGCGCTGCGAACTCTCCGCCCTCTATCTCAAAAACAGTTGGACGTATGAAACATTTTTTTATACAAAATTTGTTACAAGTTTTATGCTCTACAATTTTATAATAAATGTTAACATCATTGGAACTATAGAAACAAAGATAATCGCGAAAACTGATTTTTTTTACCTTTGACCTTGAATAAGTTACGGCGCAGACACGAGATTTTATGAATCTTTTAAGACAACTTTTAGGACACCAAAATGAAGGTGTATACGAGTTTACAGCTTATTATCTCTCATTCCGTGGTGAAACCCCTAATTTGACTGGGCTATAAAGCGATCTAGCTGTCACCGCTCTCATTTCATTTTTATTTATGTTTATTAGTATGTTGGATATTTTGATTAAAACATAATCATGTTAACCTTATCTCAATCTATTCGATGATTAGGCACTTTAATGTCAATTTTGATAGCTATTTGAACAAAAGTTCTATGGCTACACGACAAAATTATAAAGCAAAAGACTAACAACGCATTGTAAATAACTTTTTATGTAAGTTTTGTTATATTTTATACATACATACATAATAATAGAAAACGTAAACTTTATTTAGCCTTGAACCTGCAACCTTGGCTTACCGTGTCAACGTTCTTAATTTGTTCTTGTGTATACATACTTATCAGTATAGTATCACGGTAACCGCTTACCATCAGGCGGGCAGTAGAATTATTCGCCATTACCGAAAGACGACTTTTCTTATTGTCCTTCTATGTAGGTTCTAACCGCGAAAAGCAGCGATATCCTAGGCTTTCTTTTAAATAATTTTCGCTTGCTTTAGGTAACGGTGAAAGAAAACATCGTGAGAAAATATGCATGTCTAAGAGTTCTTCATAGGGTTCTCGAAGATATGTGATGCTTGTTAACCCGCACTGGGCCAGTGTGATGGAATATGGCCTAACCCTTCTCACACTGAAAAGAGACCCGTGCCCAGCAGTGGGACAGATGAATACAGGGCTTATATTATTATATATAGGTTCTAACCGCGGGTAATTTGGGCGTTCACCGAAGCGTTTAGTCTTTAACATAATATGTTTATGTTAATAAACGAAACTTAATGTATAATTGTAATTAAAATAAGGGAAAATAATGTCAAAGACCGATGGCACGTAGCAGTTTGTATTGTGTAGGTACCTATGTATAATTTTAATCAATATGTAGGTATGTAATTTCAGTCGGTCATCTAAACTGTTCAACGTGCTCTCATGACTAAGTAGGTACAGACGTAAAGTCAATTTTTTAAACTGAGGCCGTAAGACCATCTCTCATAGCAGTATTGTCATAATGTACTCGACCTCCCATCAGATAAGATTATATGTAATAACGTGTGATTATTTAAAATATCTAATAGGCACCCCTATTAGATATTTTCTACAATGGCCATGGCAAAGGGCGGGGCTAAAAGGTCCAATTTAGTCATATTGCTTCGTTACTATTTGACTATAAGGATTTCGGAAAAGATCAAAATACCAATAAGTAGCGTGGTCCTTCCTTTTAACATAATTTTAAAAGAATATGATTAGTTTATGACTATTCGCCAGATATCAAAGATTTAGAAAGGCAGTTTCAGTGGTTCTTTTAGGCCCGCTATAGGGGCAACAAGGACCAGTACATTACATTTATCAAGAAAAATAACAGATATAGACTATTAATCACATTTTTTTCTAAGCTTAAAGCTATGGCACAGTATTTCAGTCTTAATAACAAGTTGATTTTTGGTCCATGCTCTACTAGTCATACAACATAGAAATTAAAAACAAAAAGAGAAATTAAAGTAATTTAGTCCTCTTCAGATTCACAATTATTACAATATTCATATATGTAAAAGACGACAATGACTGGCTAACGCACTTGTCATGGGCCCAACCCTTACAAATAAAGCATTGCACCCAGCCTTCCCCAAGGATGCTGTCTAAATATGACTCCCAACAAATGAAACAAAAGCATTCCTCTTCAGCACTCGAACTGTCATTACTTTCTTCTGCTAAAATCTTTTTCTTAACTTGTCTCTCTTTTTAGGTAACAGCTTTTTTCGTGAGACCACTTTCTTTTCTTTCTACTTGTGTAATTGCAATGACAGTGCTTCTTTTTCCGGTGTGTCTGTTAATATGGCTGTTTTGCGTCGCTTTATGCTGACAATTTTCCGTGCTCGAGCTTTGGTTCCTCGTTTGTAATTACTAATGCTGAAACGACAAAAATAAAAAAAAATTACTGTATGGGGCTAAAAGTTCCACCTATGGCCCTTTTTATCCCAACGAGCCACAAGCTAAGTTTGAGGTTATGCACAAAAAGCCAAATTATACGTAAAAAAAACAATTGTTGTACGTTAAATGTTAGATTATAAGCTATATAAATAGGTTAAATTTAACTTTATAATGTTCGGAATGTAATTCTCAAACTAAAAATAAAACATTCGTAAAATTTTACTTACGTGCATTTTTTGAGGCGCTAACGCGTGCAGTCCGAACGGCGCGGCGATCCACAGGTCACTAATCGTCGTGCGGTATGTTCACCCCCATCAGGCCCCTTTTACACCGTTACTCAAAATCTCTGACGGAGTATTATTTTCGGAAATAGCAATGGTGGACCTTTTTACCCGCGGACCTTTTAGCCCCGTCCTACCCTATATAGTGATTCTGACATTCTAGAATTCGAGATTTTTTTTTTAAGAACAGCACGGCAGATTACTCATTCTGAGGTATATCTATGTCTCTCCTTTTTCAAGTACTATCTGTTATTTGACGTATCGGCTCTTTATCTATTATATTATTTATGACTAGAAACATTGACTCACTAGCCATTGTGTCTTCTCAGAAGTTTCTTCTACAAATGCTTTAAAACTGCTATGGTACCCAATTTGCGTTAAATAACGTAAAGCAAAACATCTTGCAAAAGCACTATTATGGTAAGTTTCATATTTTAGTTGATATATTTAAAATATAATTATGAACATCTATTTAATAAAACCGTTTAAACATTGACCTTTTTAACCGACAACGAAATGACGGCAATATTTTTATGTTCAGAGTTTACTGTGAAATAGAATTCGTTAAGCAATCTTACGAGGTGTGTTGAAGGAAATTAGTGTGTGTCGCTTGTCAAGGTATCTACACAACACATGTAATTAATATGCTCGTGTATTACCGATATTACGATTCTTACTATCATTTTAAATGACGGTAAAGTTGAGTTTTCCATTGGTTGTGTAACTAAATAACATCATAGGTAATGCTTATAACCGGGTAGGTACGCTAATTTTGTATTCTATATATTCTGTTATTATAGCTCTATAACCAAAGTACACCAATGACACCTAATTATACTCCATTTGGTTAGGTACTTAACTAAAGGTAAACAATCTTGACGTGTCATTTTATCTAAAAACTCAGTTTAAAATAAAATGCTGTGTGAATGTAAATACAACAATAACGATGACTAAATCAATTGAACCGTTATGTAGTTTAAGCAGTAGTTTATTTGTTTATTATGTGTTTGTGTAAAAAGTCACATCAAGATTGTTTACCTTTAGTTAAGTACCTAACCAAATGGAGTATACCTACTCAGACGCCCGTCTGTCTGTGTTATCTTTAAAGGGCTCTATCTTTTGAACCGTAATAAATAACCGATTGAACCTTTTACAAAATCTGTAATTCTAAAATAAACTAGGTACACAGAAAAACAAACTTTAATAACTAAAGAAATGGAGGAGTCGCATACACAAAACATGTATTGTTATTGTTCTTTCATAAAAGGTATAACGCTTACAAACAAGCTTCAAACTGCCAATGATTTCACTAATCATAAAAACCGAACTACTAATAGCGAAAGAAACCCTTTTAACGCAATGTTAAATGATCGAGATTACATATTAATCCAGAAGATTACAATATTAATCCAGAACATTTAAATAGTCTCAAGTCTTTTAATAGGTAGTAACTAGTAACATTCGTAAATTCGTAAATTCAACTCGCCTAATTAAAATTCCAACTAGTGAATAATGTAAATAGAGTAATTACAAGTAAACATTATCTGTAACTGCAGTGAGCTCATCATTGGTGATTATGAGTGATAGGACAAAACGACTGGAAACACTTTAAAATATTTGTAAAAACTTGATTTAAGGCATCTCGTTACACCTGTTAGTCATCCTGTAAATATTTATTTCTTAGTTAACAAGGCGGAATAAATATTATCCTATTGTAGTTGCTGGCTTAAATACTTACTGTAGCTACAAAAATTAGAATGGAACCGTGAATATAAGAGGTATCTGAGTGTGCAATGACATGACCTCACGTACCTCCACTTGCGAAAGAGCGATATTAGGTTGAAAACCTTGAAAGGACCGACTCACCTTATCAAGATACGGCCACACACCCGTCAAAACTATGCTAAACCCAAGCGACATCTGGAACATGGTGAAATATATAATGTAGACGCTCCGCCAACGTTCTTTGCGCTCTTGTGGCGTTTCCAGCAGCGGTTCTTGAGGCTCCAACGTTGGAGGAGCCTCCCCCGACTCATTCTCGTCTACCTGGTCTCGGCGCACTCTTCCCGCCATCCCTTTTAACCACTCCATGCCATGAGCGAACACTGACACTACCCAAATTACTCACTAGTTCACTGACCCTCACTAAGCTGCTAACATCCTAAATGTGGTGCCGTGACAGCGACGCATCTCGTTGGGATCGCGACAAGATCGATATTCAAAATATAAACACAAAGTAAACAAAGACTCGCGCGCACAGCGTGGTATGCGTGTGTTGCGCAAGCGCGTCTACCGTCCGCGCCTCTCTCTCCGCGACTGACCTGACCTGACTCGTTATTTTGTTCGTTGGCATCGTATCGTTTTCCTCCGCATAATCTCGGGGCTCCGTGACGACGCTGATAGCGTTCATTAAATTGTTACATGTAACAATGCAATATAGATATAATTTCGTTAGTAGTTATCTCATTTTCTACGTAGACGCCGTTTTAACACAACGCTGATACATAACTATTGGTGTATGTTTAAATAGCTCTATTACTCTGTTTTCCATTCCCAATCCTTTTGTTGACCCATTCGTTTGCTACTTTTAGTTATTATTCTCAGCAAATAAGCCACTACAGGTAATAACATGGAAGATATAATGATAATTACATACTTACGATTGTACTGTTGCGAATCGAACCGCAAACTCTACGTTTTAATTTAACACTTTATGAATTATGACATGTAACGTACTGTTTGTGCAAACTATAGATACGCCACTTGTCGTACACACGTATGGAATGTATACAATGATTTTGCTGACCGATTTGTTCTGCTAAGGTAATATTTCGCAGCAGATTAGCCGTAGTACGAATCTAACAGAAAAATCTACATTTTACACAACACAATATGTATCGTTCAGTTTGTGCAAGCCGTCATCAGTCACGTATGATTCGTACGACGACGGTGACGGCGTAAAATTTGCGGCATGGGTCCTGGAATTTATGGCAATCATATTATCAGAACGCATAAGGCATATCAGAAGGTCATATCAAAAGAAATAATTGTGCTGATAATGCAATGGGCAAAGATCACACTTGCCTGTTGACAGCACGTGGCCTTCAGAAATGCCTAAAACCCCTT
The DNA here is from genome assembly GCA_930367265.1 of Catocala fraxini. Taxonomy (NCBI): domain Eukaryota; kingdom Metazoa; phylum Arthropoda; class Insecta; order Lepidoptera; family Erebidae; genus Catocala; species Catocala fraxini. The sequence goes on from OV884037.1 coordinate 9,939,221, forward strand.
CCAACCGCAAGATCATAATACAAGGTTGTTTAATTGAGTATGGAAGTAGATACTTAGGTACCTGAACAAGCTGCAAAGCTTAGATCCCTAGTTGCGGACGAAAATTGTGTGGTGCTCTACTTACTAGTAAATCAATTTTAATGAAAAGTACGGAGATTGTTTGAACTCTGGGTGAGGCTGGTAGAGAGTCATCTAAAGAAAAAAAACATAGAAGGTTGCATAGAAATAAAAAGCATAGAAACTAATAGGCAAAATGAAAGATGAAAAAGTTATATTACCTAATTCATTTTAATCTGTGTTTATATGGGCATAAAATTTGTTTGTTTATATGTAGTGTGTAATCTCTGGAACTATCGAACCGATAGTATATATCGAAATTATGTACCGCACGTGATCCTTCGATAAGCGACAAATCTACACACTCACTTCAATTGTGGTAAGATTGCTCAAGAAATATAATAACACGATAATTTTTGTAATAATAATATAATGTGTGATAACTTGAAGACCGGTTAAGGCTACAAAATAATTTAATAATGTAATATGTCTCACGAATATCAGCTAGGTAGTATTAGGGTTCCGTATACAAATGGCAAAATGTTACAGTAATTTCACTTGGAAATGAATAGATACCGGATAGCAAGGTAGTTGTGTTCTATGAACAACTATAGAATATTGTGTAGTGAACATACGTATTAAATGTGTTTTGTTGACAACCTATGTACATATATAAAAACAAACAAGCGGCAGTAGCCCAAAGCAGTGTAAATCTAGTCTTAACTCAAGCATTCTGTAACTTAGCAGGACTCGTTGGTAAAATACTAATAATTCTTAACCAAAATTGCTGTTAATATTTTTAAAAAGAAAACACAGTTATAGTCCACCTCGTGCACCGAGGGCTCCTAATAAAAACCAACAGAAAGTGTGTGCGTTACGATTGCTTCGCCAAGTTATAGAAAGAGAAAAAAAGTTCGCCAGAAAAAAAAAACGGTCTTTGTCAAAATCGAAGGAAACATACTAAACATTTTTCTAAGTAGAAATAAAGAATTTATAAGGGTTTAAAGTTGGCCGCGTGAACGTAACGTCGACGATTGCCCGGCCATAGAGATCTCAGCAACTGCTTGGGTTAGAGATCTAATTTTTTTGTCAATTGATGACTGAATTTGTCGAAAATTGTCGAAAAAAGAATTACTAGCTTCAGATCAATATTTTACGAATTATTCACCTAGGAAGTTATGGCCGCGCAATCGTGCACTTGCTGTTTCTTTATTGTTAATAATTTCTTTAAGTTTTAAGACATCATACAGTAAATCTGTTACAAGAAGAAAGGTCTTAATTTGTCAAAACTAACGAAAGCAATAAATACTACTAAAATTTAGTTAAACAGACGAAATCAGTCCAAAACAAAAGTACGTGGCCGCGCGGTCGAAACGTTACTTCGTAGGTTGATATCTCTTTATCGATAACTGGTAGGATTTCGGTGTGAACATCCATTTATTCGACATATTAACCTCATTAGAATGACATATCGTTTTACCCTCAAAACAGTTTTCAACGCGTGTAATTTCAAAAATAATGTGTTCTTTAACAATGTTCGTGCAGGGTAAGCATAATTTCGATTTTATTTGGAAATATTTCGAACTGGAGACGAACAATTATATTAGACAACATGTAGCTCAGTCTGCAAAATGCATTATTACATATTACTAAATAAAATAATTGTATATTTCAATAATTTGATATGTTTATTCGTCACAGCTTGCAAAATTAACAAACATAATAATATAAAGATTACAAAAAATCAACAAATTAAATAAAATTCTCTAAATCCTTTATTTTAATCAAAGATTTATTATTTCGAACAGGATTGAAAAAACAGGATAAAATATAGAAAGATAAGATTAACACCAAGAAATAAATCTTGATTAAAACAAAAATCTAATGTAAGGCATAATTTTTCAAACGACTCAGTGTTTTTAGAAATACCTTCGTATGTTGAAAACTGTAGAGACGAAGGTGTCTCAACTAAAAGTGACGACCCTATGAATATGTTTCACTCTGAATATAATTTTTGTATTTTGTTTGCAAAGTTTTTTCCTGTTTGGCTAACTTGGCGGAGCAATTGTAACGTTCGCATCAATAATAAATATATATTAGCGGGATTTTTTAAAACTGTGCTAGTTAGAGAAATCGCTTTAATTTTCCTGTAAGCTTTTATTTGAGTTCTTGGCATATTTAATCTGCAATCTTAGTACAAATCGACTAAAATACGGCATGGTAAGTTGACTATGCTGTAAATAATTGTATGGCAACCCTCGCTGTCCTGCTGTCTAGTTTTATTAGGAAAAAATACGAAGTTGGAGCTGCTTGAATCCAAGTACTTTGGATTATCGTGGTTTTACATTATCAGAAGTAAATTAAACTTATAATTATGTTTATTACACGCCCTGTTGTATCCAGGCTATTCCAGCAAACCGGTATGTTCCTTAAATTACAATAATTATTTAGATGTAAATGAATACCTGCCAATCGATAGTCATTTTTTCAATAATTACATTAGTAATGCATTTGTTTTATTATTCCTTTACATAGTTTTATATGATTTGGTAAGTATTATATCTATATGGTTAATTGTAGGGAAATATTCTGATAAAACTAATATTTTACATGAAAAATGTTACATAACGTTTGCAGATAACCTATATCTGTCAATAAAGTACATAACATGAATTTTCCTTATTCCTTTTTGGGCTTAGTATTTTATCAATAATGCTTTTTAGGTAAAATACTTCTTAAAGTTTTGAAAACGGCAATTAAGTGAAATAATTGATTTAAACATTTACGAAACGTAATTTGTTTTGAAAACTCCCATTAGTCATTATAGTTAACTCATTTTGAGTAAAGTTATACGGCTGACTACTATACTCAGTCTAAGCTCATAATTGTCAAACCGGTGAACCTTTAAAGAAAAGATGTCCTCTGTCGTTGAACTTGATGAATTTGTTCTTATAAATATGACATGTATCCTATTTTAAATTTACCTAAGTATCAAACCAAATTCAGTCTAACTAATACAATAGTGGGGTGTAGGCAATAATATTAATACTAACCATTGTTTTCTCACATTGTGAGCAAGTCTATCTCTGGAGCCCTAACCACTGGTAACATGAATGCTGTTCCTCAAGGTGGTGAATCGCCCTACATTATTATATAGTTAATAATTATATAGTTAATATATACATAGATTAGTATTTATAATGTAAAGTAGACAAAGACTTTTATTAATGAAGTTATTTATTTTAAAAAGATATGGCAAGTTTAAGTAAGCATTATCATCTGCAAATTATGATAAGCTGTATAGGCACTTGTAAAATTTAATAATTATGTCAATTGTATTATTGAAAATATATTATTTCTGACTTCAGGCATGCCACTGACATTCATAAGGTTTACATGACAGTGTATAGAGCTTTATGAGTTATGACAGATTCAAAATAAAACACCTACAGAGATTCCTAGTAAAAATTAATGAGAATGAAATCTTAACGCATTTGTTTAAAAATGTATATTATTATAGACTCAATTATTACTGTATTCAATTCACAATGCCTTTAATATCAATTAATTAAAATTGGACATGATATATTGCCAGCATAACTAATCCTATTATTATTTACATAGATAACTCTAGCTAAACTAATTAATATTTATTATACAATATTTAAACTGAAGCAGCTCTAGCAGCTTTAGCAATTGGTCTAGTTACTTTAATTTCAGTAAAATCTGTGATTTAAGCAAGGATACATCTGTGCTATATCCTTACTTCTTGACAAACAATACATATAATTAGATTATGTTTAAATTACAGTGCGTCGCTACCATGACGCTCACTTCAAGCCCCCAACCATGGATGAGCTGCCTGTACCCCGTGGCTCCTGGCAGGCACAGTATGATGCCAACCAGCGCCGCTACAATGCTGTGCTTCTGATGGGCATCGCTTTCTGCGCTGGCACTATAGTTGTGGTATGTACACACTTTTCAAACACTGCATATGAATTTAATTATGACATATCTATGATATAAGAGTATAAAATATTTTAGGATTGGAAAAAAATTATGAAAAATGTAGTTAGAAGTTACACAGCCAGTTTGACTGAGCAAAGTGGACTCATATTTTCATAATTGTTTTGGGAAAAGCCTATATAAAAGCATAAGCCAAATTAGTTTAGATGGCTGTCACCTAACAAGGTGGAAAGAAGTATATAGGTCTAGGTTAATTTTATTTACAAAACTAGATATTTTATTAATTTCAAGTGAATATTATTATGTTAATTTTCAAAATTTTATTTTGTGTGTTTTAGGCCAAGGCTTCTGGACTGGTCTACCTCAACTACTCGCCTCCCAAGTCTTTGGATTAAGCAGTGCTGTGAATAAACATAATTATAAGATTAACTTTTATAAAATAATCACAGCTGTTATAGTTCTGTAGCTAGAAGCATTCACTACATTCATATTTATGTATCAGTTTATTTTATAAAAGCTGATTGGAGTCAGTAAGATAAATAATAGTAAATTAATCAATAAATCGTTTCTTTTTCTTCTTGATGACTGTAACTTTTCTTCTAAGATAGAGCCCGATCACTGCCCGAATAGTAACTTGAGTGGTGCTAAGTCCATAATACACGACTTGTTGCCCTACCAGATTGTCAAAAAGACAGTTGTCTTGTAAGGAACGCCAATAATCCTGCTCAGCTTAGGAACAAGGTTTATATAACATCGCTTTATGGATGAATGTAATAATATTAATGTTCTCAAGTCCGAATTTCGATCACGGTGGCCAATCTTAACGGACATTGGCCAATCAATTCCGACGCTGGAGATATTATAGTGCACAAGTGTACGCAAACACTAGTGCACTCTCTGTTCCCTAACTTTGGCAATCCGTCGTGGCGGTACAATCCGCCTCTTGGCAGTCGTGACCGGCGGACATAGGGCGGAAGACCTAAGGATTTCCGTGGTTTTGCGAAGCACTAGGGTATCTAACACAGGCAACTTTCTAATTCTAGGCTGTTATTGAGATTTCTTGATAGGAAATCTATAACTTTATATTGCTGAAGGAACTAGCTAGGTTTTTGCTACCAGTCTTTAGAGCAGACATCTATATTATATTACAATCATAACTAAATTAATAACTGAGTAAAACACCATAATAATATAAATAGATATTTTATTATAAATCTTCAATATTTACATGACAATGATTCTTACACTAATAACAATACTTTACATTATATTATAGTAAGTATACTGGAAATATATCTGACATTACATGTCGTAAAGCTAACAGTCTATGGGTACATGAAGCTGTGCACGTTGGTACCTGCACCGAGTGGGTCGCAAGGGTGCTAATGTTCACGCGCGATGTCGGAGAAAGCGTCGAGGATGTGTTGCGTGGTCAGCGGTAGTGACAGCCCTGCTGCTGGGTAGCATGCCGCGATGCGAGCCTGCATATATACTTTATTAGTTTTATCTTTCATTGGAAGTGGATGGCAGAGAATAAAACTGAGTCACAGTGAACGTTCGCCACCGTGCCGTATCTGTACTAAATGGCGTGGCCTAACCTTCATGTATTTCAAAAGCTATGACAATTAGTAGTAGTGAAGAAACTAAATACAATGGTGAGGTCTCGTAAAAATGCGACAGAAAAACATCTATATATCAGCCCTGTATATAAACTGCTGGATACGGACGTCTTCCTAGGGTAAGAAGGATTAAGCCATAGTCAACTACGCTTGCTCAGTGTGTGTTGCCAGACTTCATACATTTTATGGAAAACTCTCAGACATGCAGATTTCCTCACGATTTTTTACTGACTATTTAATACGCACATAACTTTGTAAAAGTCAGAGTTCGAACTCGAGACTTCTACCTGGCAGCCTAACAGTCTCCTATTAGGCTTCTGCCACGACGTATAGTTCATACTGATATCCTGCATTGCAGCAGACTATACAAAACGACTCGGAAAACTATATGTGTATCACAATTTTTTTATTGTTAGTAAGAATTATACTCAAAACACTGACTATGGCGATGTGACTAATGTCCGGTTCCTATATCAAAAAACGAGACTTTTTACCTATGGAATAACTCCATTTTTGACAAATTTTATATACTTATTGATTTAAAAAATAATTATTTTGAAATTTACTATCCGTATGTAAAACAACTCGTCTTTTTATATAGGAACTGAGCCTAGTTAAATCACTGCGCAAGGCACCAGTCATTATTGTACGTAAATAACGTTGTTATTGATTATTTTACTGTATGCAATGTTTTTAATGCACGGATGGCATAGTGGTTGCCTCGCTGCTGCCAGTGCGCAGAGTGTTGTTCCGAGTCTGGGTGTTCTATTTGTCCGTTGTTTGAATGTTTGTAAAGTCCCCCGCGACATAGGAATTAATCCTACTGCGGGCATTATTTTTAAAAAGAATTGAAGAATTATTATTTTACTCTGCGTGTTTTTGTTATCCAGAATTACAAGTAACTTACTTTGTGCAACAAATAAATAAATAAGTACCTGTAAAGCGACGTGCTGCGCAATGAACTCCTCTTGCATGGCACGCCACACCACCTGCAGTAGTCCGCCTTCCTCGCTCAAGTGCTTCTCTACCGTGCGGTACAGCCGGTGCAGCGACTTGCGGACTGCATACACACAACATATATAAGTACTTATATAACAACTAGATTTTGCCTCACGTAAAAGGAGGTTAGGTCAGTGGCGTAGCGTAGTGGAGGCGGCAGAGGCGGCCTGCCCCGGACGGCACTTCTAAGGGGCGGCGAAATTTGTCTTGTAAATATTTGAACAGTACCTACAATACACAATAATGATGACAGTTCTTGGCGATAAGATCTTTAGAATTACTAAAAATTATAGTCTCTTAATTCGAAATACCTAATTACCTAAGAGTGCGACAAGAAAAATTCCGCCCCGGGCGCCCTACCCGTGTATGTGTAATGTAAATGTGTCCAGTAAGCGGCAATAGGTTCGCATCGCAGCTTACTGTAAACATTGTACGAGAATGACTCAAAATAATTGTCGTAGATTTGCAACAAGAATGACGCCCACTTATGGATATGAGGCTAAAAGCGTTTATTCCGACGGAACCGATAACGCGGGTTTTAATTGTTCTATTTTATTACGTTACAGATAAATAACAGTTAATAAAAAAGAAATTGAATATCTGAAAGTTTAATTGTTTATTAAGGGAATGTTAAAGAGAAATATATGAGCTTTCATAATAAATATTTTAAAACGGGTAAATTTAAATTGCGCATTTTCGTAAAATCTGTAGTAGATATAGGCCGAAATAACTGCTCGCTAGAGCAATAAAAACTAATCGTTCTATAATGCCGTAAATGTGAACTATACAACCAAAAGTTGTACTAGGGAATGTATTAAAAAAAATGCGTACATTCATTCATTATTTTTAAGAAAACAGTAGGTCAACACAGAGCACTGAGCACAATATTGGCGCGCAAACCTGCTCTGATTTTTAAAAACCTACTTTGATTTTAAAATAGCTACATACACATTTAGGAACTTTAAGATTCATATTACGTCATATAAAAAAAATGGAGTCTAAACATTTTGGTTGTAATTGATATGATTTTTTTATAACGACCTATAAATCTCGAAGCGCGGTGTCATCTCAGCAATACCGCGCTAGGCGCTCTCAGGGGTTGGATGTAACGCTCGTCGCCGCGCGCCATATTACGTAAATATATAATTTCAGTACGTTCATAGCGCGGCTGAGCTTTCTTGATCCGTAAGATTTATCACTACTTATTTTTTAATAAATATGACAAGTTGATGTAACTTGAATTACATATTATGTATTCGACTGACATGTTGGTCTAGAGTCTAGCGATTAGTATTGTGGCGCGGTCAAACACGGGCGGGACGGGACGGCGACGAAACCGGAAGGGATTCGCAATGTATCTACTAACTATATATCGCACCTTGAACGATATATAAAATCCAAAAATAATTCTACATATTATGTCCGTTATAGACTTGATACCATCCAACCGACGTATTCCAAACCAGTTTTATTAGAAAGGCTATAAATAATGCGAAGATGGTTTTAGAACAAAAAAAAAACAACATTTCATTTTCTCTTTATAGCGTAGTAGCACACATCGGATATCCGCTAGAATTGTATAGAAAACGTTCGACGTATGTGTCATATTCATCAAGTATATTTCTAGTAATTTTTGTGTGTACTACTCAAGTTATAGATGAATGATGTAGAGATGAATAGTTTGTATGGGTTAAGGAATCTAAGTAAATATAAGTATATTTATCAGTTCTACTCATGTCTCTCATTAAATAAAATACCTTGTTGTAAAAATCAGATAGTAATATTATAAAGCAGAGTTCGTTTGTTTGGTTGAATGCGATAATCTCTGGAACTACCAGTCGATCAATAGTCGATAGACTCCCGAAATGTCTATGACCTTTGACCTCTCACCTCAAGGTCATGTGGTAACACGTGACTTATGCATATTACTTGAACCATTTTTTCGACTCTAAGATTTACGGCAATTCATTGTCGTTTCTCATTTGTTAACAAAATGAGTTGTTAAATCTTAAGATTTCTCGCACTTCAGTGTTTTACAGTAACATAATTCGATATTTTATAGATGCATCAGTAGCAACATGTACTACTGATTCCTGTAAAGATAGTCTGGTTGATCAACCTTTTGTCAAATCTGATACTACCACTACGCTAACTCATAACTACACTGATTATACAGTGGTGAATATTATTTCTTTTATAGAATCTTGTGATGATAAATTAATGAGACATAACAACGTTTATATAAACCGGTGTATAAATATTTTTAGGCAGGAGCTGCACCAGCACGTACAATTTATATTTTTGTTTCTCCTAAAGATAACCTGGTGCTCATACTCTTAACACAACGGCAACTACCACCACGCTTACTCCTATATATAACATCGACACTGATGATACAATGTTGAATATATGTCTTTTGCTTGATTTATGACCCTTTGAAATTGTCACTGTGCACAAAAGTGTTTTATACGGTCAATAATAAAAAATCATACAGTCTGTTATTAGCAGCTGATTAGATAACTTAAAGGAATTACAATATTTCAACCTATACCATTTATAGTCTTAATTATAATATATATTTTATATATAAAATTAAATTATATGTATTACATACCTATATAGTTTTTAGTCATAATAACTTGTCATTTATTGTTTTAAGGAAATTGAGACTGAAATTGCTCCAGAACCAGAATTACATATTCAAGGTCATCGAATAGTAGATTTTCAATTCTTTATGAATCAAATAAAAACGTTAAACAATCATAATAAAGCTTTTGGCTGTACTATAGACAATATAAAATTTATGAAAGAAAATAAATGTGGAATTAGTAAAATATTAATTCTGTAACTAAATTGTAAAAAAGTGAATAATTTTTTTCTTACTTGAATTATTTTCTTTTACCTTCCTTTTTTGGTTTTGTATTTAGTGTTACCTATTCGTAGATTTTCATGCCTTTTACATAATAACACAACACACATGTAGTGTGTTATTATGTAAAAGGCATGAAAATCTACGAATTGTATTTGTGAATTTGCGAATTGTATTAAGTAATTGTCACTTTTGAAATAGGTATACATATACCTATTTGAAAAGTGACAATTACTTAATTAGATGATAATTACAAATTAATTCTATCAGAAGTATCAGATAATAAAAACTGCGCCAGATAAATTATAAAAATCGTTGTTATTTTGAGAAACATCCTTCTACTAAACAAGTAATAACTAGCTTCATTTGATACCTTTAAATGCATTTGCATTGAAAATAATTAATTTGATTATTGTCATAATTGACGTATACGTAGATGAAGACTTTTCATGAATAGCAAAAAGGAGCAAGATCATTTTTCTACGCGACGTCGTCATAGTGCGTCTGGGTTTCGCACTGGCGGTGCGCGGAGTACCGCGGTTTTACAAATACCTAAACTCGATCCGCTGCGCGAGGCGTGTACGCTCTTAAAGTGTGAAGTGTCGCACGTTGTGACGTCATAGGTGTACGCGATAGATAGTGCAGTAGAGTTGCTCACCTTCGTGCGCGGGGTACATGGCGAGCACGCGCCGCAGCTCGTGCTTGCTGAAGGCGGCGCGGTAGCACACCTCGTCCTCGCGCACGCCCTGCGCCACGACCTCGCTCACGCCCTCGAAGAACTGCGTGAGCTTCTCGAGCGGGCGGCCGAAGTACTGCGTGACGTAGGCGCGCAGCGCGTCCGAGTAGCGCGCGCGGCACTCGCGGCGCAGCGCGTCCAGCGCCGCCACGCGCAGCGCGCACAGCACGCCGTGCAGGCGGTGGTAGTTCTCCAAGTGCAGCACGGCGCGCGGCGTGCGCGGGTGCGTGGCGTGCGCGATGGCCTGCAGCATGGCGCCGCCCAGCGACACGTACCAGCGGTCCAGGTCGGCGCGCCGCCCCGACGACGCGAAGATGGCCTCGCACGCCGCCGACAGCTGCTCCAGCTCCGACACGAAGCTCAGCACGCCGCACTTCGGCTTCTTGCCCGCCTGCCGCACAATACGTGCAACTGAACACCTCAACTCACCACCCTCACCAGACAAACTTACAACACGCATGTGATATGATACTAGTGGAGGAGGCTTGGAAGTGAATAAAAATCGATTACGATGGTTGTATTGCAGATATATTTCCGAAATCTGCCAAAATACCCAAAATAATTAATTATATTCGAATATATCGACTCAATACCGTGTGTCAGCACTCAGCATGTTAATGTTATACATAGACATAAAATGTAGTAAAATAATGATAAATATTTGACCGCCATGTCAAAAATCAAAAGTGTGCTCTCGACGTCAAGCTACGATTTTATCATTTAACTTGTCATGTAGTCGTGTCCGAGGCGTGATGGGCACATTTTGCTTCGTCATGTATACATGATTGTGGCGGTCAAAAGGTTAAAGCAATGATACGTAGGTACCTGTTTAACGGCGTCGGACAGTGAGGCCAGTCTGTCGGCCACGGAGCGGTCGGCGCCTCGTTTGGCCGCCACGGCCACGCCGGCCAGCGCCGCGCGCGCCCAGCGTGCCTCGCCTGCCGCGCCGCCCGACCCCGCCTCTCCTGCGCCCAGCACACGCCGTCCCACACACGCTAGTGCGCGCATTGCACCACTAGACAAACACATCATAATATGTAGATTAGTCGAGTTCTGAATGCCTAGTGCGAGTTTGTTTTACCTTAACGCGGTTTTAGACGTTGGGCGCTCTAATTGGCCGGCTCCAAACTCTTAACCAATCAGAGAGCCAACCGCGGTAAACATTTCGATCGCGTTATCGTTAAAACAACTCGTACTACTAGGCACTTTGGGCAGGAATTATATTGTTACGCCCAGTGACATCTCTCTGCATATGGGAAAGACTCGGCAGTTCTGTCTAATAATTTATTACACCCCCATCTATTGACATCTTACGGAACTACGTAGTGTGAGTACACAAAGCATAGAGAGAACGCTGGCACTTTCTCGAATCATCGTACTGTTTACATACCGAGTATAGCGTTACTAGAAAACTCTAGAAACACTTTAACCGCGTATAAAAAGGGAAGGCCAGCGCTCGTCGAGTGAGTTTACAATCGTAAGCGGTCAAGTGTTCATCGAAGCAAACGGAAGCAAAAATACTACGGAGTTTGAAGCAGTTACAGTGAAAAAGTGTGGTATATCGTTTGTAGTGTTTTAAATTTAATTGTGTGTTTGAATAAAACGTGTTTTAGTCGGTAATATTGTTTGCATTCTTATCCGTCGAACCCAGCACGTAACAATATTCTATACGTGGGAGCGAAACTCACTATGGATCCTGCCGTTCAACGTGCGCGACCAGCGCAACGAGATCGCTCTCTAGTGTAGGGAACAGTTCAGACATGAACCGGCGCGTTTCGGTGCTCGCGCGTGCTCTCCCCGTATCGTTTCGTTCACGCTCGCCCTCGCTTCTCTCGCTACGCTCTCCGTCACTGCCATCACCCTGGAATTGATTGAAAATTATAAGTATCACTAGCGACACCCGCCCCGGCTTCGCACTGGTAGTACAAAACCTTAACAAATTATGTCTTCCTCGTGAATCAGTCTGTCTATTGGTAAAAAACGCATGAAAATCCGGTTAGTAGTTTTTGAATTTATGGCGAATAGACAGACACATGCGGCGGCCGCGGCGGGAGACTGTATTTTATAATATGTAGTGATGCGAACGAGTATATTATGAGCTATCTTTATATATATAATTCTACTGTACGTGTGTATGTCACTGAACTCCTCCTAAACGGGTGGACCGATTTTGATATTTTTTTTTGTGTGTTTTGTGGATTTGAGGATGGTTTAGACTTGGGTTTTTTTTTCTTTTGTTCTGACAACGTCTGTCGGGACAGCTAGTCTTTATATATTATATAATTCTACTGTACGTGTGTATGTCACTGAAGTCCTCCTAAACGGCTGGACCGATTTTGATAAAAAAAATTGTGTGTGTTCATGTGGATTCGAGGATGGTTCAGATTTGGGATTTTTTTTTTCGTTTGGACAGGACGACGTCTTTCGGGACAGCTAGTATTATATATAAATCTTCTGTGCGTGTGTTTATAATTAAACTCCTCCTAAACGGCTGGACCGATTTTAATGAAATTTTTTGTGTTTTCAAGTGAATTCGAGAAAGGTTTAGATTTAGTTTTTCTTTTTTTTTCATATGTACAGGACAACGTCTGTCGAGTCCGCTAGTGAGCTATAAATATGTAAGAAATTTCAGCCCGTACCTTGACGTCGATATCGAGGAAGAAAAACTGAGCGCAGAAATCTTGTTCTGCATTGCAGAGATTCTCCACCAGACTCAGCACCTGCAATATGAGATCAAGATTAAGTTTCAGTGAATGTGTATAATTATGTAATTTATCCATAAATTTCGTTACACTCGTTAAGGGGGGAGAGAGGTGGACGACGAATTGTGACATTGTGTGACAAGGGGTTTAAGGGGTCTTGAATTTTGTGACGTGACATTTCAAAATCTAATATATCCAGGTATAGTAATACCCCGCTCTACACGAGGGAAACTGAGAATTCCTAAATTGAAATAAAACTAATTTGGAACTGCTGTTTTAATTTAATCATTTCTAGATGTAAAATTGCAAGATATGTGACGTCACACTAGGGCAGGGTGAGTCTCACAAATGTTATCAGCTGTAACAAGGACCGGAGAGGGGTCATAAAGTCACGAAATTGGTGTGACGTAATTTATGGATGAAATGTTGTTATGGGCTCACGTACAGTGTCAAGTGGTTCGTCGGCGCGGTCAGGCGGCGCGGCAGAGAGCGCGGCGCGCGCGGTCTCGCACGCCGAACGTACTTCACGCTCGTACACGCGAGCCCACGTGCCCACGTACACCTGCGCAATACATTTCTTTTAAGTATTATATATTCATGACGATGGCAATTAATGCTACTGACAACTAATATTATAAATGCGGATGTTTGCTTGTTATGCTTCAACTACTTAATCGACTAAATGTCGCATACACGTTGTCTGGAATACAGAAAAGGACATGAGGTACCATTCATCCAAAAAAGTAGGTACTGTTCTCGAGAGATATAAATTTTTTGAAATATCTAGGCATAAGTTGAACTCAAATGTTACATACGCCACGCCAGCCAGTTAAACTAGCTGGCTGGTTTACACTGACACTAACGCACTTGATTGTTACTTACTTGCTGAGTAACAATCAAGTTGGGGACACTAATGTAAATAATACATCTGGTATATATCTTCTCAATTATGGGTTATTTATTTACATTGACACCAGTTATTTATAATAATAAATATAGTACCTACGTCAGCGAATACACGGATAATAAATAAGAATCCTATGTATTCATTGGCATAAGATCCTACAAACATAAGGGCACTACTTGCATCAAAAACGTTTTGCTGATCTAGCAACCTTATACGGCCACGGCGAGTGCGCAGCGACATCAGTGCGAGCAATATCATCCATTATAATTTAGCATAGCATAGATTAGGTACTCTTTGAGGGGAATAGAAGTAAGTGTTTTCCAAACAGAGTGTTTAATTTAGCATCTCCTTAAGCATAATTCCAGCCCAGCATTTAGGAAACGTACCGCACAGAATCTTTTTATTGCTTTACACAAATATAATATACTGCTTTTGTTTACCTTGGTAAGCGCGTCAAAGGCTTTCTCGTCCATATCCTTAAGCCAGCGCATGAAGGGTGCGTAAGGCAGCAACTCGGGGTGGTGGCGGTGCACTGGGGGCGGGCGAGCCTCATGCGCCGCTTCGTTGCCGAGGTGGATCAGAGCGTTGTTCAAATGCCTAGCCAACGCCGCCGCCAACTATTCGATGATTTATTTATTTATTAATTTGGTTAACTCAAAGCATATATATGTTACAATTTAATGGAAAATGTAGATTATACAGTTCTAATATACATTACGCGCTAACACAGTATTCATAGTTGAGACAACAAAATTATATTAAATGTTTACAAATAATGTTCATAAAATGTAAACCTTAAATATAAATTAACATTAGGTGGGGTTTTAAAATTTTAAAATACATAAAATTAAAAACAGAACAACAAACAAACGTCACATTTTACTTATTGTAATTTTACTAAGTGTTTTAGAAGCGATAAGTACTTAATTAATATCGTGTATCAAAGTGTAAGTGTATGCGCCATCATGCCATCCTACTGTCTATTTAGGATTTACATTGGAAAATATAACTAGATCCAAATTATTTAATCTCTATAATATTATTAAGTTATTATTGTTATTATCTTTAGTTTTTTAAAGTCAGTAGCATATGGTATAATGGCTGCAACACCTTGTTGATATGAGTTGTAAAATACTGAAATTATATTTAATTGGCGATTTAAAAGAGTGACTAAAAGAAACTCACTTCTTGCAGGTTTCTTCTCATAGTATCCTTTGCCTGAACCTAGCAACTAAGCTAAATGTAGATTCAGTAACTTAGTAAGCTCACTAACCTATATATTTTGACATTAATAAGTGTAACTTTATGACCTAAATGAATAAATGATTTTTGACTTTGACTTTGAGTTGTATCGTGTTTTCTAAGTGATTCCCATATTTAAACATTTTATGATATACACGTTAGTAACGTAAAAGTACTAAAAATATTTTCCGTCTTAAATATTTTTTGTATCAATAATAATAATAATAATATATGTATAATTTAAATAATGTGCACAGCCATACCCTATGCATGTGGATGTATTAACCTGTAATTAATTGTTACACTAAATCATGTTTATTTAGTCCGTAAGCTGGTAAATGCATTAGTGTTAATAATTTTGATTAACCAAATATATAAACAATTAAACAATCTTAGGCTGTAATTATGTCCTCCAGACCAAATGGCGGTCATGGCGGCCAACCTTAACAGAGACTGGCGAACTGCGCAGAAGATATTATAATGCACAAGCGTGTGCGCAAACACTAGTGCACTCTCTATTCCCTAACTCTCATGATCTGACGGGCCGACAATTCAACACGACCGAAGGGACATCATGCATAGAACCAACGGCTTTACGTGCTTTTTAAGGCACGAGGGTGTCTAACATCGCCAACTTCCTAACTCCGGGCTGCTATTGAAGTTTCTTATCAGAAAAACCGAATAACTTTTTATTGGCCCGATCCATCGTCCAGTTGCATTCACTACCGCTACGCCACGGAGGTAGTTTTACCCTGGACTGTATCAACTGCAACAAACAACAGTACTGAAAAACGTTATTACCTGGTCCTTCGCGCGAACCAGTCGTCGCAATCGTTCGCGGACTGCAGCGAGACGGCGGCGTGAGACAGGCGCGGCTGCTTCAGCACGCAGTGCGCTTCTCAGCGCTTCACCCGCAGCTAAGGCGCGCGTACGCCCTTCGGCGCTGGTTAGTGACACCTCGGCCAGCGAATCTAAGTCACGCAGCGGCGGCGCGTCCAACCAGCGGTAGATGTCACCGAGTTCAGCCAGCAGTGCCCGAGCGTTGGCGTCGGCGCGGGCAGCGTCAGTGCGCGCATGCGGGGCAGTGGGTGCGGCGCGAGCCAGCGCGTCATAGCGGCGTAAACGTTGCGACAGAGCAGCACCAGCGCCAAGCCCGTCTTCGAGTCGCTGTGCCAACGCGGCGCCGGCGCCACCGCTCTCTGTAGCGGCGGCGAGCATGCCGCCTACATTGAGAGCATCGAGGCGCGCCAGGCGTGAGCCCAGACGCTTCACGCGCCGCTCCGCATCGTCATCGCTCGGTTCGGCATCCTCCAGTAAAGCGCCCAACGCCGCGTCCGACGGTGTAGCTTCGCCACAGCTGCCCGTTGACCACTGAGACTATGCCAACCCACACCATTATGTATTACTGTACAATGTACACTTGATTTTTCAACAAATTAGTAGAGAATATTATATTTAAGAACATTGAGGAAATGTGGACATGGTTTGTTTTTATTTTGATGCAAGATTATAAAAAATAATGCACGCATGTCCAAGTATCAAGTGTGAGTAGATTAGGGCTACTGGGAACATAGTAAACACTTAACCAGTCGTATACCGCCGGCTCGCATACCAGCCGGCAGATTTGTACCCGTCGAAGGCCGGTGGCTCGCATGCGAGCCACCAAATTGGCGCCAAAACGCCGCGCGCCGCCTTCGCTTTAGCTTAAGCTAACGTAAAACCAATTTGGTGGCTCGCATGCGAGCCACCGGCCTACGACGGGTACAAATCTGCCGGCTGGTATGCGAGCCGGCGGTATACGACCGGTTAATGTATCTAATTATACAGCCACACAAACAATTTATTTTCATTTGTGTCTAAAAATACAGTTAAAAGTGCAGAAGGGGACTAATCAAAACAATGACTCTTCTGTTGGTGCACTGGAAGAATGATAACTACTTATGTTTGGTGCTATATAATTAAATGGTTTAAGATAAGACTTTTGTTGTAGATCTTAATATTTAAATAAGGCTTGGTTCTCATATTCAAGAAACAAGTTGTTTTACCTAATGACAGTATGATAGGGCCATAGAGAAGGTTGATAAAAAAACATAAATACAGAATAACTACAGTGGAGAGAAGTAAATAAAAATTATGGGATAATCTTTAAAATAAATAGTATAGAATAAACAGAATACATATTTACAATACTCCATTTTTGTAATAAAATTATGTGGCATCTATTAAAGCTTCATTTTTGTACAGAATTTATTCATAGCTGAGATGGGCGTTTACTACAATTTCATAAGCCATCATGTGGACCTGCTAGTATAAAAAGTGGCCAGTTTTTTCTGACATACTTACCACATCTGCGCAGGTAGGTTCTTTACTACTCTCCCAGTCCTTTTGTAGAATACTCTCTTCAAACTTCATATTGCTTCCAGATTAACTATTTATAATGCTCAACAATATACAAATAGAAACTTCAAAACACCATTCAAATCTTTCGCTCGAAATACATTATATTCAACCTGTTGAGGTCACGAATTAATTTGATGTACTCGATGGTAAACTAAGCAACACGATATTATCAATATTATTTCAATTACCTAACAAAAAATATTTTATTTAACAAAATAAATAGAATACTGCTATTGTAATGTCACTTGTCACTAGCGTCAGACTCCGCTAAGTTATTTGTTCTGTTGTCAGACCACAGAACACTTATACTCAGAGATGTCAGACTGTCTGTGACTGTCATGAACAATATGGTTGAAGCTGGTTGAAGCCGCTTACTAAAAGATGATTCATTTCACTCGATATTTCTGCTTAGATTAACCATTCAACCTCAACTGCAGATGTGTATGTTTGTTTAATATTTCATATTCATTTGCAATACTGTTAATCTGTAAAGTCTTAGAATATCAGACATTATTAAAAATCTATTGTGTCTGGCCACCGATGTGCTACTGCGTCTCAATATTTATTTATTTAATGCAAAGAATATATATTATAATAGGTTAATTATATTATTTGTATAATTATCTATATAGAAATATATCAGATAACACAATAGAATACTAATTACAAATGAAAGGTAATTAAAGAAAACCAGACGGTACATACTATGCTAGCTGTAATCTACAACAGCTAAGGTAAGCACAACTCTATAGAGTCTATAGATCTACCGTCTATAGAAAAATAACCTAACTTTAAAATTATCACTCAAATTAGGTACAATTCATAAAATTTCATAGAATTGTGTTTATTGTGATTGCACTAAATATATAATTGACTAATATATAATTTTAAAGGATATCAACAAAAATTACTACTTATCCCACATAATGTCTAAGCCTGGTGTAAAACCCAAAAAATCGAGTGAAGAAGTCTTCGCTGGATTTCAAAGCCTTCGCACTGAACAGCGACAACTAGCAAATAAAATTTCAGAATTGGAAATGGATCTAAATGAACACAAGTACTTATATTTTATTAGTAATATACTGTCATACACATCGCTAGAAAGTATAGCTTATTTTAAGGTTAAATACATTTTGTTTTATTTTCTTCCAGAATAGTAATCGACACTCTTCGAGATGTGGACAAAACTCGCAAGTGTTTCCGAATGGTGGGAGGCGTTCTAGTTGAGCGCACAGTAGCAGAAGTATTACCAGAGTTAGAAAACAATCGTGAACAGCTGCCCAAAGCACTTAAAGTACTAGAAGAGCAACTTACAAAAAAGGGTCGTGAAATCAACGATTATATCGAGGTTCACGACATTCGTCTGCAACGCGTTGACCGCCAACCCGCAGACGCAGAGCCTGAACAGCCTGCCAAGTCTAATGTTCTTGTCGCTAGTGGTTGAGAGGCTTTCAACATTTTATCCAAGTGGACTGCTTTTACATCTTATTCACATTGCAGTGCTTATCATAACAAGTCTCACATACCACTGCAGTATGAATCAGCTTACCTGAGTAATTAACTAAAGTAAAAATGTAACTCCTTTGTTACAGAACAGTAATTAATTGTTAATAAACCTGTGTGCATTTTACCATGTACTGCTTATTTGAGCACATAGTGCTGTGAGAACAGAGTTATTATATTTAATAAATAAAACATTAATATTAACATTTTACAATTTGCTTTTCCTGATGTCTTAACGGTGATACAATGAGGAGCAACCCTATACAGAATGTAACAATAAGATATATACTTTAGGGTGCAGAGTAAAGATAAATCAGCTTATCTTTTTGGCAGTAAATTAGTTCCTTTCAGAGCACTATAACGATTTAAAAAAGAGGAATATGGAGACAAATAACTTTTCCTGTACATACTAGAACTGCATGCAGACATGACATTGAGATGTAATATATTTTAAACTCTTACATTCTGGAAGATATTATAATACATTGAATTGGACTTAATGGCGAATAAATGCGAATGCTGAGTAAATCTCACATCTTCGATTTGCTGATAACATCGTCATAGTAGCAGTCACTAGAAGTAGGTAGAGCAAAATGCTGCACAACCTAAATGGAGCTTCTTCGAGAACGACACTAGACCATACCAAAATTAGGTTAAATAGACAATTTTTTACGTCTAAGAGGCGATGGTCTAAGTTTTTCAAGAATTATATCAATCACAATTACTCCATCTAGTTAATGTGTACCCTACTATAGGCCGAACGGGACGGCCACTCCAGGCGCCAAGCTGCAGGCGAAGGATTGCGCGCCTCAGCAGCGAAAAAAACAATTGGCAGGAAGCAGGGTCTCCGTAGACCATAATTGCAATAATCAACGTGGATGTTAAAGCTGATCCAGATATAGCGTAGGTTACGATAAGAAAGAAATCAGTTGTTCAGTAGTATGTGTTTAATTTATGAACCTTTGCAAAACAGGCTTAAACCTACGAAGGCGGTAACATTATGTACTTTTTATTAAATAAGACGCACAATCTTCATCAACATCCGCAATTGCGGAGCTTCCGCATCGATTTGGACATCCGCATCCGCACCCGCGGGTGTGAGTCTTCATATATCCACATCCGCGGATGTCAAAAAATCTGCATCCCCAAGATCCCTGATAAGTATTAATTTTTGGGGGTAGTCACAATGACAATAAATAATGGACCAGTGTTCGCTATTTTTGCTACAAGAAAAAGGTATTTGTTAAAGCATTTCGACGACTAAAACACTAATTCATTTTAAGATTGACTATTATAATTATATTGGAGTAGAGTCAGTAGAGTTTCGACAAGTATGTCGCATGACGCATTCCTAATCCCTAGTTATATAGTTTAAGCGAGTTATTAACCGTGATTCCATTGGAGTAGAGTCAGTAGAGTTTCGACAAGTATGTCGCATGACGCATTCCTAATCCCTAGTTATATAGTTTAAGCGAGTTATTAACCGTGATTCCTCTATAGTAGTGAAGATTAAGTGACAATAGTGGCCAATTAATGTTATCTCGGCAAAAACTGTGTGAATATAGACAATATAAACATTTAAAGTGAAGTGCTTATTTACGTAATATCGGACACTAAAACTGATTCCGGATTAATTTTTGAGTTAATATTAAGTGACAAAACATTAAAACCATATAATAACTGTGGCAATACAAACGCAGAACTAATATCTAAAATTTTACCAAATCAGTTGCCGTTAATTTTCTCTAATTTGAAAATTATTCTAACAAGAAAAAATATTAAATAGTGACATCTTGTGTAGAGTGGCAGAACTATCAACTGGTAATCGAACAATCATGTCAACTAAAGCAAACAACTCTAGTAGTACCCGTAAGATGGCGCCACTTGTTACTTGCCACAAATGCAAAAAACAGGTTGATCGCAAAAACACAGTAAAATGCATCACATGTAAATATAATTATGAACTGAAATGTATTACTAACAGCAAGACCAATAAAAACGACCTTTCAACGGATAAGTGGAACTGTAATGTGTAATGTAGGTATTGTTAGAATATATTACCGGTGGTGGGTAATCCTAAGTTATGAATGATATATATAGAGATGTAAAAGTTACGGCGGCAGTCCGGAATAAACTCTTGCGACGAACGGTTGTTTCTCTCAGCTCCCGATAGAACCTTCGAGAACATTACATTGGCGACGAGGATAAACGTGGCTTCTAGAATTTACTTGTTCTGCGTGCGAAGTTACCATGACGATCGGAAAAGTTAAAGAATTCGACGTGGCAATAGGCGTGTGGTCGTCGTACATAGATCGGCTGAATATGTATTTTACGGCGAATGGCGTGAGCGAAGACATTAAGCTACCTACTTTAATTGCTGTGATGGGGGACGCGGCGTACGAGCTATTGGTGAACCTATCAAGCCCGAGGAAACCGTCGGAATTGCATTACGAAGATGCAGTTATCATGATGAAAAACCATTTACAACCGGTACCATCGGCATTGGCAGAACGCTTTCGATTCCGACAAAGACGACAAGCGGCAGAGGAAAGCATCGCCGATTACGTGGCAGAATTGAAGAAGATGTCGCGTCATTGTAAACTAGGCGAGAACCTTAGCGAGAATTTACGAGATCAATTCGTATGTGGACTGAGGAGTGACATGATTAGACAGAGACTGTTCGCGGAGGAGGACACCTTGAGTTTTGTTAACGCTGTGAAGCTGGCAACGTCATTGGAAGCTGCGGAGCGGGATGCAGCAGCGGTTGAGGCGCCAGCGGCGGCAGCGCCCGCGGGCGGTGAGGGGGCAGCGGTACATGCGTTAGCGCCGGTGGCGGGGCGCGGCGGCGAGCGGCGGCGACAGAGCACGAGCCGGGGCAGAGCGCGCGCAGCGCCCGGGTACCACCCGACGGGGCGCCGCGAAGTCGAGGCGCCACAGATCAGAGGTGTAGCTGCGGGAAACAGTTGCAGTGGGTGCGGGTCGACGACGCATAAGTTCGAAACATGCAGATTTCGTAACTACACATGCAGCCGGTGTAAGAAAGTCGGACATCTACGGAGGGTGTGCTCGGAGCAGGGCACCGGTGGATGGCAAGGCAGAGACACTTTGCATTTTGGGGTGGCACAGAACGAGGAAGATGGGTCGGAGCCGGAGCAAT
This sequence comes from Catocala fraxini, assembly GCA_930367265.1. Lineage (NCBI taxonomy): Eukaryota > Metazoa > Arthropoda > Insecta > Lepidoptera > Erebidae > Catocala > Catocala fraxini. The sequence continues at coordinate 9,961,378 of OV884037.1, forward strand.
ACCAGGAAAATTTTCATCATCTCTGTTTGAACGATTATAAGGCGGTGAGTCTACCCATGTCTGTCGAAAATATTATAATTCGTATGGAAATCGACACAGGTACAGCGGTGTCGTGTATTAGTAGTCAAACTTATAAACAATATTTTAGTAATTTTAAATTAGAGCCCACAAGCGTGGGACTGAGATTTTATGACGGATCGAAGCTAAAACCTTTAGGTATAATAAAACCAAGTGTTAGTTATGGCGGCAAAACAAAACGGTTAGAATTATTTGTGATAGATGGGGGTACTACCTCCCTTTTGGGTAGACAGTGGCTCACCGAATTGGATATACAAATACCAAAGTTTAGTAATTGCCATAACATTAAACGGAAGACAAATTTAGATAGTGATTTAAGGATTTTGTTTAGCAGGTTTAAGGAATTATTTAGTGGCGGTTTGGGACGGTACACAGGAGGCAAAGCGACCCTCAGAATACGTGAGGGAGCGGTGCCGGTGTTCCACCGTGCGAGGCCTTTGCCTTATGCGCTGCGCGAGAGCATCGACGCCGAGCTCGATGCGATGCTGCGCGACGGCGTCATCGAGCCCGTGGACTGCTCCGACTGGGCCTCACCGTTAGTACCGGTAAGCAAAGCTGACGGCTCATTGAGAATTTGTGCTGATTACAAAGCTACCGTAAATCCCGTGCTCATTGTGGATAGGTACCCTTTACCGAAAATTGAGGACTTAATGGTACGGTTAGGTAATTCACATTATTTTACCAAAATTGATTTATCCCAGGCTTATAATCAGATAGAACTCGATAGTACAAAAAATATCACGGTGATAAATACGCATCGGGGACTATATCAATATAATAGGTTAGTGTATGGTTTGGCTTCCAGTGCGGGGATATTTCAGCGCATTATGTGTAACTTATTAGGTAATATCCCTAATGTAGAAGTGTTTTTAGACGACATTATAATAGGGGGTCAATCGAGGGAACTGCATCTCCAGGCTGTAGAAGCTGTTTTTAGTAGGTTGCATAAGTATGGGTTCAAATTGAAGACTAATAAGTGTGTGTTTTTCGTGGACGAGGTTAGATATTTAGGTTATGTAATAAACAAGGATGGTATTAAGACGGATCCTAGCAAAATTGAAGCAATCACTAAAATTCCCCGGCCCAGTAATGTAACTGAATTACGATCATTCTTAGGTTTAATTAATTTTTACGCCAAGTTTGTTAGGAATATGAGTGGCAAGTTAGTACCCTTATACGATTTGTTGAAAAAAGATAAGAAATGGCAGTGGTCGGCGGAATGTGAGCGGGCATTTGAAAATATTAAGCGATTATTAACAAGTGCGGCAGTGTTGGCCCATTACGATCCGAAACGTAAACTTATTGTGACGTGTGACGCGAGCGCGCGCGGCGTGGGGGCGGTCCTATCGCAGTTCAGCGACGATGGTACTTATGAGCGGCCTATAGCATACGCTTCGCGGACTCTAAACGACGCGGAAAGAAATTATTCACAAATACATCGGGAGGCGCTAGCCATTATATTTTCTGTAAACAAGTTCCATCAGTATTTGTATGGTCGACATTTTATTTTACGAACAGATCACAAGCCCCTAGTGTCTATTTTCGGTCCCCATACAGGGATACCTACGATGGTGGCCAGTAGAATGCAACGATGGGCGATAATTTTGTCGGCTTATTCATTTGATATTGAGTACGTTCGCACCGATGAGAACGGTGCGGACGGCCTTTCTCGTTTACCTGTGGCGGCTAGTAAACAGATAAGGCATACGGTGCCCGAGCAAACCTTTTTGCATTTTGCTCAACAAGCTTTGTTGTTAGACTACTATGAAATTAAAAATCAAACTACGCACGACCCAATTTTATCTAAAGTGCTGAGATACTTACGGGATGGTTGGCCTGTAGGTTGTGAAATTGCGAATTTACAACCATATTTTAATCGTAGGAAAGAATTATATGAAGAGTTGGGTTGCATTATGTGGGGCCATAGGTTAGTAGTTCCTAACGAATGTCGAGAAAAAGTACTGCGCATGGTTCATGAACCCCACATGGGGATCGTTAAGTCTAAGTCATTAGCTCGTAGTTACGTATGGTGGGCAGGCTTAGACGAAGATATCGAGCGCATGTGCCATGAGTGTGAGGTATGTGCGGCGCACGCGGACGCGCCGCCGAGGCAAACACCTCGCATGTGGCCGTGGCCTAACCGCCCGTGGACTAGGTTGCATTTGGACTTTATGGGCCCTATCTTGGGTAAAACGTACTTAGTAGTGATCGACGCTATGTCTAAATGGGTGGAAGTGTTCAATGTAGCAAGTACTGCAGCCAGCGGGGTTTTAAATAAAATAAGTGAATTATTTAGTAGGTGGGGTCTCCCTAAACAGATAGTAACGGACAACGGCCCTCCTTTTACAAGCGTAGAATTTAATAAGTTCTCTAGTAACCTGGGAATCGAACACATTTTCACAGCTCCTTACCATCCTTCGTCTAATGGTCTAGCGGAAAATGCGGTGAAGTCTTTAAAAAGGGTTATCAAGAAAGCCATTTCAGAAAAGCTAGATGTTGACAAAGCACTTTGGACATACTTGCTGCATTATAGGAACACTGAACACTCGACTACAGGGGAAAGTCCGGCTAGGTTACTACTAGGCAGGCGGTTGCGAACTAAACTAGATATTTTAAAGCCAGATAGAGAATCTAAAGTTTATAGGGAACAACGACGCCAGAAAGAAGCGGTACCAGGTGGGAATAGGCAACTAAAACCTCTAGATGAAGTATGGTATAGGCAGTATCTAAAGGGGGAGAAATGGGTTCCGGGTCAGGTAATCGACAGTACTGGACCGAATAATTATAGGGTGAAGAGCCAAGAAGGGGGATTAATTCATAGGCACATAGATCAATTAAAGAGAAGGTCATCGAGACTATCCCTAGCTTGCCCTAGTAATCCCATTCCTGAGGTAGCGAAACCTAGCACAAATTCTCACACAGAGACCACAGCCGTACCAGGGTTGTCACCGGATGAGGTTCAGTCGGAGGAGTCGTCGGGGGCGTTAAGTAATTCGCCTGGTACTAGGAACTGTTCAATGGGAAGAGGGGTTAACACCGCTGGACCTCCGGCCTCACCAGAGTATCAGGATGCACTGCCAGAGGTGTTACCGTGCCGAGCCCGCCCGATTAGACAATGTAGAATAAAAAAAGATAAAATTATTTATAAGATATAATTATAGTATAGTCTAAATTGTGTATGTAATTATTGATAAGTAGCTATGTAATCTAAGTTGTTAAAGTATAGTTATTATGTATATATTATGTTTTTGTTTGTGATGATGTTATTGTATGTAAGTGATAATTGGTGTGGAAGAGTGTAATGTAGGTATTGTTAGAATATATTACCGGTGGTGGGTAATCCTAAGTTATGAATGATATATATAGAGATGTAAAAGTTACGGCGGCAGTCCGGAATAAACTCTTGCGACGAACGGTTGTTTCTCTCAGCTCCCGATAGTAGATAGCATGTTCTCGAAGGTTCTATCGGGAGCTGAGAGAAACAACCGTTCGTCGCAAGAGTTTATTCCGGACTGCCGCCGTAACTTTTACATCTCTATATATATCATTCATAACTTAGGATTACCCACCACCGGTAATATATTCTAACAATACCTACATTACACTCTTCCACACCAATTATCACTTACATACAATAACATCATCACAAACAAAAACATAATATATACATAATAACTATACTTTAACAACTTAGATTACATAGCTACTTATCAATAATTACATACACAATTTAGACTATACTATAATTATATCTTATAAATAATTTTATCTTTTTTTATTCTACATTGTCTAATCGGGCGGGCTCGGCACGGTAACACCTCTGGCAGTGCATCCTGATACTCTGGTGAGGCCGGAGGTCCAGCGGTGTTAACCCCTCTTCCCATTGAACAGTTCCTAGTACCAGGCGAATTACTTAACGCCCCCGACGACTCCTCCGACTGAACCTCATCCGGTGACAACCCTGGTACGGCTGTGGTCTCTGTGTGAGAATTTGTGCTAGGTTTCGCTACCTCAGGAATGGGATTACTAGGGCAAGCTAGGGATAGTCTCGATGACCTTCTCTTTAATTGATCTATGTGCCTATGAATTAATCCCCCTTCTTGGCTCTTCACCCTATAATTATTCGGTCCAGTACTGTCGATTACCTGACCCGGAACCCATTTCTCCCCCTTTAGATACTGCCTATACCATACTTCATCTAGAGGTTTTAGTTGCCTATTCCCACCTGGTACCGCTTCTTTCTGGCGTCGTTGTTCCCTATAAACTTTAGATTCTCTATCTGGCTTTAAAATATCTAGTTTAGTTCGCAACCGCCTGCCTAGTAGTAACCTAGCCGGACTTTCCCCTGTAGTCGAGTGTTCAGTGTTCCTATAATGCAGCAAGTATGTCCAAAGTGCTTTGTCAACATCTAGCTTTTCTGAAATGGCTTTCTTGATAACCCTTTTTAAAGACTTCACCGCATTTTCCGCTAGACCATTAGACGAAGGATGGTAAGGAGCTGTGAAAATGTGTTCGATTCCCAGGTTACTAGAGAACTTATTAAATTCTACGCTTGTAAAAGGAGGGCCGTTGTCCGTTACTATCTGTTTAGGGAGACCCCACCTACTAAATAATTCACTTATTTTATTTAAAACCCCGCTGGCTGCAGTACTTGCTACATTGAACACTTCCACCCATTTAGACATAGCGTCGATCACTACTAAGTACGTTTTACCCAAGATAGGGCCCATAAAGTCCAAATGCAACCTAGTCCACGGGCGGTTAGGCCACGGCCACATGCGAGGTGTTTGCCTCGGCGGCGCGTCCGCGTGCGCCGCACATACCTCACACTCATGGCACATGCGCTCGATATCTTCGTCTAAGCCTGCCCACCATACGTAACTACGAGCTAATGACTTAGACTTAACGATCCCCATGTGGGGTTCATGAACCATGCGCAGTACTTTTTCTCGACATTCGTTAGGAACTACTAACCTATGGCCCCACATAATGCAACCCAACTCTTCATATAATTCTTTCCTACGATTAAAATATGGTTGTAAATTCGCAATTTCACAACCTACAGGCCAACCATCCCGTAAGTATCTCAGCACTTTAGATAAAATTGGGTCGTGCGTAGTTTGATTTTTAATTTCATAGTAGTCTAACAACAAAGCTTGTTGAGCAAAATGCAAAAAGGTTTGCTCGGGCACCGTATGCCTTATCTGTTTACTAGCCGCCACAGGTAAACGAGAAAGGCCGTCCGCACCGTTCTCATCGGTGCGAACGTACTCAATATCAAATGAATAAGCCGACAAAATTATCGCCCATCGTTGCATTCTACTGGCCACCATCGTAGGTATCCCTGTATGGGGACCGAAAATAGACACTAGGGGCTTGTGATCTGTTCGTAAAATAAAATGTCGACCATACAAATACTGATGGAACTTGTTTACAGAAAATATAATGGCTAGCGCCTCCCGATGTATTTGTGAATAATTTCTTTCCGCGTCGTTTAGAGTCCGCGAAGCGTATGCTATAGGCCGCTCATAAGTACCATCGTCGCTGAACTGCGATAGGACCGCCCCCACGCCGCGCGCGCTCGCGTCACACGTCACAATAAGTTTACGTTTCGGATCGTAATGGGCCAACACTGCCGCACTTGTTAATAATCGCTTAATATTTTCAAATGCCCGCTCACATTCCGCCGACCACTGCCATTTCTTATCTTTTTTCAACAAATCGTATAAGGGTACTAACTTGCCACTCATATTCCTAACAAACTTGGCGTAAAAATTAATTAAACCTAAGAATGATCGTAATTCAGTTACATTACTGGGCCGGGGAATTTTAGTGATTGCTTCAATTTTGCTAGGATCCGTCTTAATACCATCCTTGTTTATTACATAACCTAAATATCTAACCTCGTCCACGAAAAACACACACTTATTAGTCTTCAATTTGAACCCATACTTATGCAACCTACTAAAAACAGCTTCTACAGCCTGGAGATGCAGTTCCCTCGATTGACCCCCTATTATAATGTCGTCTAAAAACACTTCTACATTAGGGATATTACCTAATAAGTTACACATAATGCGCTGAAATATCCCCGCACTGGAAGCCAAACCATACACTAACCTATTATATTGATATAGTCCCCGATGCGTATTTATCACCGTGATATTTTTTGTACTATCGAGTTCTATCTGATTATAAGCCTGGGATAAATCAATTTTGGTAAAATAATGTGAATTACCTAACCGTACCATTAAGTCCTCAATTTTCGGTAAAGGGTACCTATCCACAATGAGCACGGGATTTACGGTAGCTTTGTAATCAGCACAAATTCTCAATGAGCCGTCAGCTTTGCTTACCGGTACTAACGGTGAGGCCCAGTCGGAGCAGTCCACGGGCTCGATGACGCCGTCGCGCAGCATCGCATCGAGCTCGGCGTCGATGCTCTCGCGCAGCGCATAAGGCAAAGGCCTCGCACGGTGGAACACCGGCACCGCTCCCTCACGTATTCTGAGGGTCGCTTTGCCTCCTGTGTACCGTCCCAAACCGCCACTAAATAATTCCTTAAACCTGCTAAACAAAATCCTTAAATCACTATCTAAATTTGTCTTCCGTTTAATGTTATGGCAATTACTAAACTTTGGTATTTGTATATCCAATTCGGTGAGCCACTGTCTACCCAAAAGGGAGGTAGTACCCCCATCTATCACAAATAATTCTAACCGTTTTGTTTTGCCGCCATAACTAACACTTGGTTTTATTATACCTAAAGGTTTTAGCTTCGATCCGTCATAAAATCTCAGTCCCACGCTTGTGGGCTCTAATTTAAAATTACTAAAATATTGTTTATAAGTTTGACTACTAATACACGACACCGCTGTACCTGTGTCGATTTCCATACGAATTATAATATTTTCGACAGACATGGGTAGACTCACCGCCTTATAATCGTTCAAACAGAGATGATGAAAATTTTCCTGGTATTGCTCCGGCTCCGACCCATCTTCCTCGTTCTGTGCCACCCCAAAATGCAAAGTGTCTCTGCCTTGCCATCCACCGGTGCCCTGCTCCGAGCACACCCTCCGTAGATGTCCGACTTTCTTACACCGGCTGCATGTGTAGTTACGAAATCTGCATGTTTCGAACTTATGCGTCGTCGACCCGCACCCACTGCAACTGTTTCCCGCAGCTACACCTCTGATCTGTGGCGCCTCGACTTCGCGGCGCCCCGTCCGGTGGTACCCGGGCGCTGCGCGCGCTCTGCCCCGGCTCGTGCTCTGTCGCCGCCGCTCGCCGCCGCGCCCCGCCACCGGCGCTAACGCATGTACCGCTGCCCCCTCACCGCCCGCGGGCGCTGCCGCCGCTGGCGCCTCAACCGCTGCTGCATCCCGCTCCGCAGCTTCCAATGACGTTGCCAGCTTCACAGCGTTAACAAAACTCAAGGTGTCCTCCTCCGCGAACAGTCTCTGTCTAATCATGTCACTCCTCAGTCCACATACGAATTGATCTCGTAAATTCTCGCTAAGGTTCTCGCCTAGTTTACAATGACGCGACATCTTCTTCAATTCTGCCACGTAATCGGCGATGCTTTCCTCTGCCGCTTGTCGTCTTTGTCGGAATCGAAAGCGTTCTGCCAATGCCGATGGTACCGGTTGTAAATGGTTTTTCATCATGATAACTGCATCTTCGTAATGCAATTCCGACGGTTTCCTCGGGCTTGATAGGTTCACCAATAGCTCGTACGCCGCGTCCCCCATCACAGCAATTAAAGTAGGTAGCTTAATGTCTTCGCTCACGCCATTCGCCGTAAAATACATATTCAGCCGATCTATGTACGACGACCACACGCCTATTGCCACGTCGAATTCTTTAACTTTTCCGATCGTCATGGTAACTTCGCACGCAGAACAAGTAAATTCTAGAAGCCACGTTTATCCTCGTCGCCAATGTAATGTTCTCGAAGGTTCTATCGGGAGCTGAGAGAAACAACCGTTCGTCGCAAGAGTTTATTCCGGACTGCCGCCGTAACTTTTACATCTCTATATATATCATTCATAACTTAGGAGCAGAGCATGAGCAGAAATTAAAAAGTCAAGCTACACCCACTACACCCACACATAACACATCTATTATAGAACAGTCTTTCATTACGATGAGGAAGAAAAAAAGCTCTAATAAAGCTGAAGAAAACGCTGCTCAATTATTTAATAGCCTCGAGGATAACCAGGTCTATTTGAGCAGTAGTAATATACTAGACTGTTCGATTAGTACTACTGATCTGCCTTTGTCAAGAAGCGTGGACTACGGTAGAATTGATTTAACCTCATTCCAAGAAATGCAGGAACAAATAGGAAAACTTCAAACTGAATATGGTAGCTTACAAAATGAGTTTGAAGCTTCAATATTGCAAAACAATGACCTTCGGGAACAAATATCTAAATTAAAAAAAGATAATATTACATTGAAAAGTTTATTAACCCAATCACCAAATAATATTAAGCCGAAAACTAGATATTCTGAAATACAACCAGAACTGAATGCTATCGCTACGCCATCTAGACGATTCTCTTCACACTTGACAGATGTGACGTACTCCAATGAGGCAATGATTATGATGCAGGATAAAATAATGAACCTAGAGCTACAATTGAAAGAAGCCAATCAAGAAATAGGACGGCTGAATGAGCAAATCAACACCCTACAAAAAGCATTACAAACTATAAACAAAGATGTCTCAATTAGTCCAATTGCTTTAAACACCAACATTGTGTCTCATAAAGACCATACAAAGAATAAACTATGTATCATAACAAATGCTAATCCATGTGGTTCTCACAAAATAATTGATAACACGTTTGGTGATTATTTTGAGTATTGTAGATATGTCTCAAAAAACTGTAACACAAAACGTCTACTACATGGGATAGATAGTAAATTACAGAATTTCAGTATAAACGACTATTGTATTATTATATTGGGAGGAACTGAGTTTAAAAATACACGAGACTGCGTAAAATTAGTAAGGACTATTAGAGAATCCTTGCAACATGTAAATTATACAAACATTGTAATAAGTACACCAACATATGTGTGTGGTGCTCCCATTTATAATTATAAAATTGAGATATTCAATACTCTTTTATACCAGGATCTTCAAAATTTTAATTATGCTTACTATTTTGACACAAATTGTTTCCTGTCTTTTGACATGTTTTCTTATAGCTCAGGCATAATAAATAATAATGGGATTAAAACTATGTATAGTAAACTTATGGATAATTTAAAAATAGATTTACATATTTATTCTCCCACCAATCTCATACCAAATACAAATTATGTAAGTAAAGTAAGTTCACAGTTTTTTCTTGAATAAATTTAATTGTAATTATAAAAATAAGACTGATAAATGTGTATATGTTCCTAAAAAAAAATTGTGCAATAAAATTAGTGTTAAAAAAATTAAAATATACTATCAGAATGTAAGAGGTCTTCGTTGTAAAACTGTCCAATGTTATAATAATGTCATTTCAATGTCTTGTGATTTCTTTGCTCTCACCGAAACCTTTCTTAATAGCTCTGTGAATGATGCAGAATTGTTTCCCCAAAACTATATTGTTGTGAGAAAAGATAGAATCGGTGATGTCGGTTGGGGAGGTGTATTATTGGCAATAAAGGACTGTTATACGGTCAAAGTTATTACTGATGTAGATGGCCTTACACATGAAAAGGAACTATTGTTTGCTATCATTACATGGAAAAATGTCAAACTATTTGTAGCAGTGGTATACTTACCACCAAACTATAATGATAAACAATATTTAGATGTTTTAACTTGCTTAGAGAATGCCATTGTTTCTTATTCCAAATACCAGTTTGTTATATTAGGAGATTTCAATCTGAAGTCATGTAGTAAAGCTGTTCAGTTGCAGTTTACCATGTTTCTAAATTTTTGTAAATTACAACAATGTAACAATGTATGTAATGAATATGGATGTATCCTTGACTTGGTACTAACAACAACTGACCCAGGTGAAATTAGTGAAATTAGTGTAATTTCACACACTGATGTTCTAGTCCCGCCTGATGCCTATCACCCTCCATTAAAAATAGTTCTCACATTGTGTAGGGGTACACAAATAAAAACACCACAACCTCCAAAAGGAAGTAAAATTCCCGAAGGAGTGAACTTGGGGTGGAACTACCGGAAAGCCAATTTCCCTGACTTATATTCCGATATAGCCAGCTTGGAGTGGGGAGACCTTCTGGAACAACAAGATGTTAGTGTGGTAGTAGACATTCTTTATAATAAATTAAATGTGGCAATAAGTAAAAATGTTCCACCACAACGAGAGCCTGTAACACATAAATATTTATATCCATCATGGTACACAGGTGAAATAATACATTATATAAAACTGAAATATTATAATCATAAAATGTTCAAAATACGGGGCCTTCAGTTTAACAAAGAGCTTTTTAGATACTATAGGACTAAAGTCAAAGAACTCACTTATAGTGCTTATAGAAACTATATAAACAGTTTAGGAAATAAAATAACTAATGACCCCTCTGCGTTCTGGCAATATATTAGAGAGAAACGCAAAAATAGACAACAAAGTAGACATTTTATTCGTGAGGGTAAGGTAGTGGCGGATCAGGAAGCTGTCGATGCGTTTGCGCATTATTTTAGTTCGGTATTTCATACAGGAATGCCAAAGTTAGACCCTGTTGAGGCTGAGCGTGTTGGTAACATGCAGCAAAGTTGCACTCAAATAGGTGTTTCACAGATAGATTCGGCACAACTGAGAAGTGCTGTACGACAACTCAATTCTTCATCTGCGTATGGACCAGATAACATACCAGCTTTTCTAGTCAAAGATTGTGTATCTGCTCTGGAGGAGCCTCTCTTATATATATATAATCTGTCCCTTAAATGCTGTTCCTATCCTAATCGATGGAAAACTTCTAGAGTGACGCCCGTCCCTAAAACTGGCTTGTCTACTGACATTAACAATTTCAGACCTATTGCCCTATTATCAGTGTTTGGTAAATTATTTGAGATAATTATAAAAAATCGTATATTTCTGCAAATCAACAGTCTATTAGATAATTCTCAACATGGTTTTCGACCAGCGCGTTCTACATTAACAAATCACGTTTATTTTACTGACTACGTGAAAACTAGGATGACATCTGGCTGTCAAATTGACGCAGCCTATTTAGATTTTACTAAAGCTTTTGATCTTGTCGATAACGATGTACTATTAACAAAGCTTTCGGCAATAGGATTCGACACTAATCTACTCCAATTTATAGCCAGTTACCTCAGAGATCGAAAACAATTTGTAAAAATAGGACAGTATGTATCAAACGATTACTATACACGCTCAGGAGTAAGTCAGGGCAGTACCCTTGGGCCTACCTTGTTTATTATCATGATAAATGATTTACCTAGAGTTTTATCTAAGACAGAATGCCTAATGTTCGCTGACGACCTTAAGTTATTTGCCCCTGTTCAGAGCATTACAGACTGCGAAGATATACAACACGACATAGATGCCGTTGTTGAATGGTGCACAGCGAATAAACTGTCCTTAAATATCCCTAAATGTAAAATTATCACCTTCACTCGTTCCCGTTCACCTATTACAATGGCCTACGAGCTGGCAGGGCAGCCGTTTGAGCGAGTTACTTCTATACGAGATCTTGGACTTACCCTAGACAATCAATTAAATTTTCGCGATCACATCACAACCATATGTAAGGCTGCTAATAAATCATTAGGATTTATAATTAGAATGTCCTCTCAGTTTGATAATGTTCTAGTAATAAAACTGTTATATAACGCCTATGTACGTAGCAAATTGGAGTACAATGCGATTGTTTGGCATCCACATGAGCAGTTATATACACTTATGATAGAGAGAGTTCAACGCAAATTTGCTCGTTACTTGTACAAACGCATATATGGCTACTATCCCTTTCTATACCCCTCTATGTTTGTCTCGGGAATGATTAGTCTCAATACCTTAGAATTTAGGCGCAATCTTGCACACATAATGCACTATTATTTATTACTGGTACATAGGGTGGATAACCCTTCTGTGCGTGAGTGTATTTACTTCTATGTGCCAAATCAGTACATGCGTGCTGTTGGACGTAGGCGACATAGATTATTCACGTATCCTACATCATGGCGTCTGCCGCAGGTTACTTATTGTCCAACGGCAAGAGCGATTGACAATATGAACAAATTACTACTTGCAAGTCCGGATACAGATTTATTTTATTGTAACACTAGTCAAATGTTTAAAAAAGTAACAGAGTTCCTTAACATGATGGCATAAATTATTTTATCTATTGTTTCTATACGAATGCTCAAAATTGTTTTATTTTAGTAGTTAATATGATTGTGAATGTTTCTTTTATATTTTATTTTAATTTATTTGTTTAGTGTGTTTAAAGTGTATGTTAGTAGTATAGCACTAAAGGCGTGTTGGTACAGATGCTGTAAGCCTCTAGTGTTTATAAAATAAATAAATAAATAAATAAATTATATTATTTATCAACTAGAGTTAATTTGTTACTTATAAGTGCGCACAGCATTTGCAGCTTCATGGTTACAGCATAGATAGAGACACAATTACTTATAAATTACAAACTAATATTTGCAAAAGAGAAAGATATACTAGAATTATCAAAGCACATGTACAATTGGGACTTTATCATTGTATTTGTTTGTGGTTTGAGGAAATAAGTGTCACTATAAGTTTGCGTTGAATACGATTGATATGAAATCCTTCAAACGGATCATGAACGACCGGCAATCAAAAAAAGAATGTCAGTTAAATATAGAATGAATAAATATAATCTACAGTTGTCTTTATATTTCTGATATTCATATGTAAATTGTATTTTCGATAAATCTCTCTTTAAAAAATAATATAATTTTCGGTACAAAGCTCCACATATTCTTCTGGATCATAACTTTCAGCTTCATTAATACTGGTAAGCTCCTCCAGAAAATCCGAGTTAGGCACAGCTTTTAACAATGTAATTGCAGATGCAGGCAAAGGAATCTTACATCGTTTCTTTTGTCGTTGAATAAGCTGTGCATGTGAGATTAGAAGATCAGATGACCCTAAAGCTCTTTGGAATAAATCGGTCATAGTTTTACTATCCATTTTTCGGCAATAATGTTAGAGATCACTTCTCCAAAATTTTGTCCTGGTTTCCGATGCGTGCTCAGAAAGCATTCCAATAGGAAGCGATGTTGAACTGATTATTGCAGCCCCATGCACAAATATTTTATGTAAAGTGACTAACTACTACGCGTGTACGGTGTCCTTAACATTGCTTTTGCGTATATTGAAGTTTCAGAGATATATATTTTTTTAAATTAAATATCCGGTTGAAAATAATATTATTCTCAATACTTTTCTCTAAAACTATACATGCTTTCTAAATAGGGATACGAAACCTTGCATTTAAATGATTATATCTAGCAGATTTTTTTATGAAGATGCGTTCTTCGAAAAACAGATTTTTTAAAACACTGTGCGACGCGATAGACGCCGCGTCAGACGCGTCGATGCCATCCGCGGGCTCGGCTGCAAAAAACGCCCCATTTCAAGCAAACGTGGGTAAAATCGCTTCTCCGTAAATGCACTCATACAACACCATATGTTTGAATTCAGTGCGGGCCGCGTCGCCTATTGCAACGCACGACGCTCCGCGACGCCGTAAATGAGGCCTAAATTTTGAACCTACTAAGTCTTAACTGAGCTGTTAGACGAAAACTAACTAAACGGCATTCCTCGTGTTTCGGGCGATTGTGAACGCAATGTCAGTTTTATCACCAATATTGCTCATGGTTTCCAGCGGATCGAATGGATTTTGAAGTTTCAAGTGGAACAGTTAGAGACCCAACGTTATTTAAGTTTCATTATTTAAATCCGCTCCACCTTGAAGTCTATATTATAATGTAGGTACAGTACAAGCCGGAGATCGCTACATCTATTGAACCGGTAGGGAGCGTGCCACGTTAGTTGAGGACACGGCGCTGCACACTTTGGCGGTTTGCCCCGCCTGGGCATCGCAGCGCCGTGAGTTGATCGCGGCAGTCGGGTTGGTTGCCCTCTCGCTCCCGGCCTAGTTCAGTCTATGGTCCGGAGTGAGAGGTCGTGGAACGCCGTCGCCTCCTTTTGTGAGGAAGTTATTTCCATCAAGGAGGCGGCGGAGCGGGAGAGGGAGCGTTTAAACCCTCTCCCCAACCGCAGAGCCGGGCGCCGGAGGGTGCGAGACGACCTCCAGCCACCCTGAGTTTTGACCTGGGGGTGGCGGGCTTTGTGGGTCTGCCCGCCATCCGTTCAGCACCAGGTCCGAGAGGCGGCGTGCGTGTTCCCACGCGCGCCTCTGTGTCGAGTCCGTCTCCCCTCTAGGGGGGACAGTAGGGATAATTTGTTATAAGTGCCTATTGGGTAGGTCTTTCGCGTAGTGGCCTGCCGTTTCATACGGCGGGCCGAAACCTCGGCGGGGTCGCGACCGCATGCGAAAGTGATTCGCGCGGCCCCGTCGATAGTGGTTTTGTCGAGGAACACCGTGGTAGGTTTAGTCGGTATTCCGGGAGGTACTTCATCTTTTCAACATCTTTATTTTTTACCCCGGCGAGTCCGACATAACCTCTCCGCCCGCCCCCGCGGAGGGGTATGCGTCATGCATTCCCCCAAGTAAAAAAAAAAAAAAAAAAAAAAAAAAAAAAAAAAAAAAAAAGGGTAGCTTGCCACGTGAACGCTACACGGGTGAAAAATTACAACACACGACTAGAGATGGCGCTATCCACAATTAAACACTACATTCAATTCTGAATCTCGCGAACGAAGTTTTCGTCACAAATTCCCAACTATTTGAAAATAAGTTTTACCAGCAATATCCTCAAGCTAGTACGTCTAACCCAAACAATAAAAACAATTATAAATAATGAAACAACAAATACGCAGGGTAAAAAATATAATATCCATAATATTATAATTATGTAACATGTCGTTATTATTAACAATTACTAGGTATAACAAAATGATATAGAAACTTACACCTAAAATGTAGATATATAAATTTTCACAATTCTTTATTCATAGATCAAGTTAGTCTTTATACATTTAAAGAATTTCAAAACTAGTATATAAAATTTTGTATTAATATCCTTTGGTTTGGACAAATCCATTGCCACACTTTTAAAAAGATACATTGCTACTTACATGGAATGCCAAAAATAAAATGCACTGAGAATACTTTGTGTTCATTCGATATTCTTATTACTACAACAAGCATAAAAAGTATAAAATAAACTATTCAAGTTCACAACTTTGAGAAGCGTAACATTAACACTAAATGATTATGATACCTTTATAATAAAATTATGTTCATTGCATTAACAAATAGAGCAACTAACTCATATAATTGGCTCTACCTTTATTATGCACGATAAAGGCAATTATTGATTATGACAAAAATAAATTATACTTTGCGCCAGACTTTTAGTTCGCTCTGATGTTGTGTCGAATAATTTCAAAATGTTTGACGCAAGGTATAAGTAATTATACATAGGGATATTAGATTTTTCATGCTTGGAGCAAGAGTAAAATAGATCTTTTTCCCTTGTTCAAAGTTGAAAAGATATTACTCATTTACAAGATGTCTATTTTATATTTATGTCCCGAAGAGCACATATAGCCGTCAGATCTGGCTGTCATTAACCTGGGGTAATGAAAGCCATTATTAAGCTAGTTATAAAATAACTTCAATGATTACTTATAACTATAGACATAGCTGTAATAGTGGACTATACTAAAGAGCACCATAGTGTAAAACAACTTCGAATAAAGAAATGTGTGACCTTTTTAGAGGAACACATAAAATGAAAACCTTTATTAATTGTTAACAAAAAAAGGGGTCAACATTTGTTACAGAACGAAATACATATACCTAGCTTTTGTTCAATAACAAATTATGAACACTTGAAATAAAAACTATATTGTTATATTGTGCTATTTACCACCGTGCTTTAACGAGCACCAATCATGTAAATGGACTTAAACATCAAGATTATTTTAACCAGTAACTTTTCATTTCATACATTCCATACCTACATTTGATTGCATCTATCACATAACATTTTGTTTCATGCAGTACGACACGTAATGCATATCGAATGCACAAAACTTGAAGCCATTAAATAAATATGACGCTAAAAATAGCTCGCAATGATTCATTTTGATTACAGCGAGCGCACAACAGCGTGCTCAACGATATCTATCTTTATAAAATTACTAGAGAGATTTAGTTATTCGTAAATAAATTCTGTAGTCGTAATACTTGCGTCATCACAAACAACACTATATCGTACTCCTAATAAAACAGCGACTTAACTCGAAATTTGGAAGTTAGGCAATTTGAACTCTAATTATGTGACTATAATTTGTAGGTACTATTATATTTGTCTGGAGTAATTGCAAAAGAGTTTAAATTTGTTTGATCCAAAATACTTAGATAAGTCTTTGGTTTATTAAGAGTTCGAATAAATCGCGATTCACGTAGCCTGCTGTTCTTCGAGATTCAATTATTATTATTTGTTTCCACTAATGTGCGCCCGAGATAGGCACGGTCTTGACTATTCTCGGCTAAAAATAACGCCGAGTAGGTGGCCTCGGATCTCTGCTAAATTGCTGAGATTCTCGGCCACAGTCAATACTAATAAATTTTTATTTGGTTTGATATTAGCCCCTAACGTGAAAGAATTTTTTTTTTATATCTTGTATAATCTACCAATTTTTTATCATTTTAAAAATATAAATTGTTAATATTTTATTCTTACTATATTATTTTTTTAGGTTACAATACTTTCATGATAGCTCCGAATATCAGTGGTCATGAAATCAGTATCTTGTATACTAATTTTTATATAACACAAAAAAATATAAACGAGCGAAAATAGTATAATATTGTTTTTAACAGTATGATTGGGCACCCTAGCCTAGGCCAACAAAACATTCCTGTTTTAGTTTTATGTCAAGACCAGTCTCGGTCGAGATTAGTTTTTGCTGTGCATTATAATTATTATAAATGAAGGTTGTTATAATTTATCAAAGTAGAAATTTACACATGCAGTCTACTATCTCCTTTCACCTAACGTTGCACATAACACCTACTACAATAATAATTATAATACACCCCAATCAATGTTGATATACCAAATAAAGTACCTTTTTATCAAAATCACAACTAATGTTTTGAATACCTACTTATTTATACTAACAATAATTGGTTCCAAAAAATTGAATAAAAATAATTCCAAACTCAATTAAATCAGTTATCTCCGAAATTGGTAACACTTATATGGGAATATGTACCAATATATTTATAATATAAAGTACTTTAAAAAAATAGTCATGTCGTCAATAGGCTTATATTGAATGGCACTCACGTTTATGTTGACTATTTTCGCAAAGGGAGCACTCATTATATACACATACTATGTGGCGATCAAAATTCACATCCACTTAAAGCTTAGCGACCAGTGGCTACATCTATGTACTATCTCTATAAATCAGGTATGCAAATTGACTTTTAACTGTCCACCGAAGTTGAATGTCTAGACCAGCCATACTTAAACTGGGCCCAAGGGCCACATGCGGCGCGCCAGGCTTTCGAAAGTGGCCCACCCGTTGTATGATACAAACTTACAAGTTATATTTAAACAGTCCTGGCTGAAGTTTGGATACTAGTGCCCAATCAATAAAAGACAGTTAAAAAAATGTGCGCAATTTCTGCTTACGTTGTTTGCATCGACATATCTTTGTGAATCAGCTTGTTCCAAAATGAAATAAGCAAAGTACGTATACAGATAGCGGCTTGCAGATTCTCATCTCAATGATGTATTAAGCGTTCAGTAATAACAAGTCAGACACAGAAAAATAAAAAAAAAACCGGATCTCTTTATTCTCACTAAAATTTAAACAAGCAATTAAATGTTATAAGTTTTCCTCACCTAAATAACATATGTTGTGATTTATGTAGCAGCCCGCGGTCACAGCAAATCTGAATGTGGCCCAAGAAAAAAAGTTCGGGTATGGTTAATCTAGACGGTTTACAGTTCGAAGGAAGCGGGTCAATACAGTACACGCGTGAATTTTGTCTGCGACACAGTACGGCGACGGCAAATATTCCTATGTGACTAGCTACGGTTCTATGATTGTTACCTAAACAGCTACTCCCCAGCAGTCTGGAGCCGGAGTGGCCGGCCCGGGGCAGGTCGCTCGGCGAGTTAGAAGTACACGACGTTGGTGGGCGCGTAGGTCTCGCCCTCGGCGCGCGGCGAGCGGTCCAGCGGGCGCAGCGGCGGCGCCGCGCTCTCGCGCACGTCGCCGCCGCGGCCGCCGCTCTTCTGCACCACGCGCAGGTCCGTGATGCGCATGCCGCGGTCCACCGACTTGCACATGTCGTACAGCGCCAGCGCCGCCACGGCCGCGCCCGTCAGCGCCTCCATCTCCACGCCCGTGCGCGCACTCACGCGCGCCTCGCAGCGCACGGCCAGCGCGCCGCCGCCGTCGCAGGCGCCGCGCGGCAGCTCGATGCGCACGCGCACGCAGTCCAGCGCCAGCGGGTGGCACAGCGGGATGAGGTCGGCGGTGCGCTTGGCGCCGAGCGCGCCCGCCAGCTGCGCCACGGTGAGCGCGTCGCCCTTGGGCAGGCGCGCGTCGCGCAGCAGGCGCAGCAGGCGCCCGCTCACGTGCAGCGCGCACTCGGCGGTGGCCGCGCGCTGCGTCACGGGCTTGTCGCCCACGTCCACCATGCGAGCGCGCCCGTCCGCGTCCAGGTGCGAGAAGGCGCCGTCGTCGTCGCCGGGCGGGGGTGCGGCGCGCGTGCTGTAGTGCCGCGCCGCCGGCAGCGCCGGGGCGCGCCGCAGCGCCGCCGCCGGCCCGCGCCGCGGCGCCGACCGCCGCGCTGTGAACGGTTCCAGACACTGAGGAGGGCAGGCGCGGCCACGCGCTAGCCGCCTATGAGAATCATCGGCCGGTTCTCCATGCGGGCCAGATTCTGCATGCCTAGAAATATAGATCGAGAAGCGTCGGCGACCTCACGCCCCACACTAGCACTTGCACGGCACCCGACTTTCGTGCGCTACGCGACGGTAGTCGCCGCAAGAACTACAGGGACCTTTACATGCCAGAACTATGAGCATGACAAACATTATAGGTAATGTAATAGATACATATAACCACGGAAATGATCTTATTGTGGTCCTAAGAAAACATATCCTATCCAAAGAAAGAATGCATTGAAATCAACGTCAACAAAAATCATTGCAAAATCGCATTAGGTTATTTTAATAAGAACTCGTCAAAACTTCTTTTTTTTTACTTTGAAACCTTTGCACCTTGTACTATAAGGTGCAGCATCCATACATTGGTAACGTGCGCGTGACATATTATCCCTAGCTGCCATAATAACCGGTTAGCAACTCGCTAGTTGCAATATGGCCTTTATACCAAAGCCAATCCCTAACTAATAGCTTCATACAAAATATACAATACTTTGTTATATTCAATCTAGGATTAGCAACTTTCAGTGAGCTTTGGTTAGCTCATCCACGACAAGTAATTGAGCAAGATAGATTTCACTCGATCTACTCTTAAAAACATAAGCACGAGTATCTAGCTTCCCATATGCCGAAACCTAAGCAAAGTGTGCCATCCTAGTAATATAAACTGTATCAAAGACGTGTCGAGACCTTGACCTTTAATGAGCTCATCCACGACAAGTGAGCAAGCTTGATTGTACTTAATATAGGTACTCCTAAAACCTTAAGTAATTACGAGTACCTGGCGTCCCTTATGCCGAATCCTAGGCACAGCGTGCCATTTTAGAGTTACAAATAATCTCAAGGACATGTCGTGACCTTGAGATATCTTGTGTACTTACCCGCATGCTTCGCCTTCTTATTCTTGAGCGCAGCACGAACAAGCCCATCCAACTCGAGGTCAGTAGCACCGGCGCGCAGCGCGTCACGCAGCGACACTTCCGATGCGCCAAACAAGCACACCTGCGCATACAAACATATCTTTATATAATATATACTTAACGTATGTTTATCTTTATATTATGTCATTTTTATCAACATCCTTCTATCACTCGATGCTGGTACCGGTAATCGATTATTTTAACCGAGCTCTGGAATACGTAACGTAAGGTGTTTTTTAACAAATTGCCAATTCTTTGAGTGGACAAATAACCCGTTTTCTCAGTGCGCCACAACTTCAATCTTCGCACGGTACAAAGAGTTATATGATCTATGGATAGTTGTTCCGAGTCTGAGTTTTTCTATTTCCATATTTTCCAATGGTGGCAGTATTTGACGTAATAAAATTATTATTATTTCCTTTTCAACTAGAAGCGCTATCTATGACAAGATAAAAGCTATAAAAACCAATGCAGAACTAGGTATGCCATAAGTTCTGCAATTGTGCCAAAATATGGAACTAATTATTGTTTAGTGCTACTATACGATACCTACTCATAGTCTCAGGCCTATATACCTGCAAAGATCAGGTAAGGTAGCCAGAAGTGTATTACACCCCACAAAGAGGGTGAGCCTGTTGCCTTTCAGCAAAAATCCAGATTCCATGCTGATGCTATAAAAATTCATGGCAGATGCTCCAAAATTAGCAGACCTCTTGGATTGAAATCACATCTCGTGCCACTAATGCAGGGCAGTCGCATTCACTATCGCAACGCCACCTACTATGCATAATATATATAGTACAAGGATTAGCAGTACCTATTTCAAAGGGTGTGAGATGGTTTACCTTAAGATTTCCGTCAGCGGTGAGCCTAAGTCGATTGCAGGAGGAACAGAAGTGTTGTGTCATGGAATGAATGAAGCCAACACTGCCTGCATAGCCCGGCACACGCCACACCTGACACATAATATTATGATAAGTATGTGTAATGTCTGCGAGAAATAATAAGGTAAAGCTTGGATTTTCACACGGTACATAAATTTGTATCATCCACAAATAGTTGCTTGAGTCTGGGTTTACGTTGTTTGTCTGCTTGTTCCCTACGAAACAGAAATTATTCCTAGTGCAAAAGATGTATTTTTAATAAGAACTTTACGCGCGTTCATAGTACGCGCCTGTATCGACGGAGATGGCATTCATAATATAGATAGCAATTGAGCTTCCAGCCTGATAGTGACAGGTAATTGTAACCTATTATAATTTAAAGATGAGTTGTAACTGTTGTAAGTAACGAAATGGAAGAACAAGTATGCGTGGCTTCGGAATTCTTACTATAACCTTGTTTCTACATTAGAAAGACATGACTGTATACCTTCAATGTATCGTTCACATCACTAATTATGTTAACCCTTAACCGGAATCGATAATACAATCAACGTAACTGGAATCGTGGGTCTTTATAGACCCAGAAGATATAAATCCCCATAACTAATAACATGGTTATAAGTAACATAAAAATGGTTTAGAAATGTAATAAAACAACCTTTTTATATAATATAAATTAACTTTTATTTGGTAACAATATTAAACAATGTATTTTTTTTATATTTAGTCTTAGGTACCCTGTTTGAACATATTTTAGGACACCCTCACTTCTTAACGCTAATAAATATATAAAAAATTAAAAATTAAGACATCTACGTGTTTTATGGGGTTTTACGTATTTTCCCCTTATATAAAATAAAGCTTTCTTGCGAGATCCTTCAAAAACAAAAAAAATGACATCCTAATCTAAAAGTATAAAATAATTCAGTCTTAGTTACTACACTAAGCATGGCACTTGATACATAACGTTTTTTTTTCAAAATGTCTTTTGCATATGAATTTTAAACATTTATCACATTTTTGCGATTGCTTGTTATTAATCTTAGGGCCACATATATAGCATCTTCCCCGTTTTTTTGGTCCACTTTGAGCGGCAGAAGCGGAAGAAGTGTCGCTATGCGATTCTTCAACTGGTCCTAGGAAATTGTCGATTCTACTTCTCAATTCTATTGAAAATGGCTGAAAATCGCTTAAATCTTCCGGTTCCGAATCAATTTCATCTTCCAAAAGCTCTGCAATTTCCTTTTCCCCGAGATTCATCGCCATTATTGCTATAAAGTTCCTAAAACAGTACAAAATAAATCTGTAAAACAAAAATAAAAAGTCACACAACTGGCATCGTGGGTCGAAATTGACCCAGCGCTAGTACATACCTGCTCTTCTAGTAATTTTCAAGCGCCGTACGTCCGGCCCCCGCCGCACCTCGCGACGTAATGAGAATACACGGGCGCGCAACACTTTAGCGTCGCACGCTGCGAAGTTATATGGTTTTATTATTTTGGTTGGGTCCAAATTGACCCACGATTCCTGTTAAGGGTTAATGGTCATATTATAGCCCTGCAAACTTTTACTTACAACAAAATCAATTCTACCGAGTCTAAAGCGTGCGTAAACGGTAGGTTACGAATACATTGTATTAAGTTTTTGTTATATCCTATACAGTATACATAATCAAATGTAAGTGCTTTTATACACATAGAATTTCTCGGTTATTTTCAAACTGATTTCCGAAATGCATGAAGTCTCTAGGCTGCTCATCAGCTATAGGTATTAGCGACCTTGACAAATGATGTAAGTCATCTATCATAATGGCGACCTTGTTATCTAAATACGTTTGATATCAAAGTGCGATAGTTGGTAGGTAAGTATTGGTGATTATTTTTATTGTAGTTAATTTATTCTTGTTGGTGTATGTAATCATTCTTCTCTTATTTGTATGTGTACTATATAGGTAGAGCTGCCACCTCCACTTTAAAATAAAATAATGTACTTACGTTATTTCGGGTAAACGAAATTCTAAACTTTATGCAGGCAATAAAAAGTTCGTGAAAATACTTTATTCTACCTATGCAGACTTTCGCAAGTGTTATTTAATTGTTTACTTAAAGAAAAAGCAGCGCAATAGAGCTTCCTTAAATTTAATAAAAAGTTAATTATTTATATATCTTATTGTATACATAGATTTCAAAAATGCGGTTGAGACATTAAATGCTGCTAGAAGCAATAAAAAATATGGAAACAATATAGCAGAATGAATAATACTGTACTAGTGACCCGCCCTGGCTTCGCACGGGTAATACAAGACCTTAAAAAATTACACACCTAAACCTTCCTCATGAATCACTCTGTGTGTTGATGAAAACCGCATGAAAATCCGTTCAGTACTCTTTGAGTTTACCGCGAACAGACATACAGACGCGGCTGGGGACTTTGTTTTATAATATGTAGTGATAGTGATTAGTTCAAAATAAAGGTGGCAACTACATATATATAGGGATTAATCACACACAGTAATACCTACAAAAAGGCTAATTTATGAAACTCAGGAAATTACAAAGTTGCAAGAAAGTTATTTTTCTAGGCATCTGCAAAGATTTTACATAAAAACATGTTGGTACAGCGGAAATCATTTCTAGCGCAAATAGTATAACTTATCATAATAATAGTTACTTAAGATAGGTAGTTCCGACTGCGACATATGTTTTTATTAAGTTGAGTGTTGCAGACATTGTATAGTCCATTGTTAGTTGCATATGTAGTAGAAACAATCAATTAAATAAATAATCGTTTTTGTAACGTTTCGCCTTTATATTTCTTATTTGTATAACTATTTACGTGTGCCTAGCGCCAAAATATATATCTGAATACTCGTGAAGAAAATCGAGTGAATTGAATGTAGGTATGGACAGCAGAGGTAGACCCATCCAACTGTAAATTTCTTGCACATCATATTCGTATATGTTTTTACGTGCTTGGGTTAACCGCAGCATAATTTTAGTGACAATTAAAATAGATATAAATGTTGGGTACTGTGTATGTTTTGGATACGATAGGACTGACATACGCTGAGCGTTTTAAGTCACCAGAATAAATTAAGAATTGGGATTTTGCGGATTGACCTAAATTGAAAGAAGGCAACTACCTATTAACCTTAAATCATTTAGGGGCTGTGCGGCTTGGAAAAATGGTTACACGCCGGGACTTATCTATGTTCTAGCAATCACTATAGAATTAGAAGAGGTGACTGCCGCTACATTGGTGTATTATCAATAGGCGTTCTGTTCTGTTCAATCTGTTTTTAATATCTATGACATCATTTCTAACAATTTTATCATCGTAGGTGAGTATATTATATTTATATAGTTGAGAATAAAGGGTCATACCGTAGCAGTGTCATTGTCACGCGGTGGCGCAGGCTCGAGTCCGGGGTATTGCTGGAACACAGCACGGAGCGCCTTGCGGTACGGCACTAGCTTCGAGTCATCCCACTTGTTGCCCGAAAAAGGCATGAACTCGATAAACCGCACCTCCACCTCGCGGTCGCGGGTGAACTCCACAAAGTCGCATATTTCGTCATCGTTGAAACCTACAATGAAACATTACCGACCATTAGCGTTTGATCATTAGAAGACTTCCATCTCGGTGGTCTGATAGTTACCTTTCATGAGAACTACGTTGATTTTGACTGGTCGGTAACCAAGTTGCAGAGCCAGGTCGATGCCAGCGAGCACGCGTGATAATCCTGGCCGTCGCGACATATGCTCGTAGCGGTCGGCCCGGAGTGAGTCCAGTGAGATGTTAAGAGCGGCCAGGCCGGCGCGTTGCAGCGCGGGTAGGCGGCGCGTGAGCACAAGCCCGTTGGTAGTGATCGCGACGCTGCGCACGCCTGCATCGCGTAACTCCGTCACTATATCAGCTAAATCAGCCCGCAGCGTGGGCTCGCCGCCCGTCAGCCGCACTTTGTCCACGCCACCCCGGACAAACACGCGCGCTATTGCCGCTAACTCCGCGCGTGTCAGCAACGCAGCGCGCGCCGATAGCGGCACGCCCTCTGCTGGCATGCAGTACTGGCCTGAACAAAAACAAAATGGCGAATTCCTACGCTGAGTGTAGGTGAAATGACCGTTGCTTTGCTGCCAAACATTACGCTTATTAATTGGCAGCTACGCAAAAGTCATGCATGCAACAGTTGAATAAAGACTGAGTGACTGCACTGCATTGTGAGTGATTGCACGGATGGCGTTGTGGCTTAAGTCGTCACCTCGCCACTGCCACTACGCCGAATGTTGTGGGTTCGAATGACACACGGGACAAAAAATCGTGTGATTCGCAATTGATTGTTGAGTCTGGATGTTCATTGTATCCGTTATTTGAATGTTTTTAAATCTCCCGCAACATAGGAATTATTTCTAGTGCAGGAGTTATGTTTTACAAACAAGGGGAAAAAACTGGGCCACGGGCTACTTCGGTGGAAGTAGACCTTCCCCAAAGCTCAGTTTTCTTTTTCACAGTTCACTGATGGACTAACTGTTATCATAACATTGATGATGAAACCACTATGACATGAAATACATGATTATCATAAAGCATGACGACGTCCCGGTATAACACATACTATAGTGGGCGAACGTCAACGTGCTTCAATACGAAACAGTCGTGAGATTATAGGTGACCGCCGGTAGCAGGTCACTGGGCTGGTTAACTATTAGTATTTATGTAGATATCAGTATAGATAGCAACACTGGCGTATAAAAATTTTGTTGTTGTTCAATTATTACGTTACTAGATTTTGGCCGCGGCTTCGCTCGCCCTAATCTAGATTTGGTCAATAAATTTTTATCCCACAGAAACAGTAGGTACATTTTTTCCTGGATGAAAAGTATGTAAGTACGTGTATGCGAAGTTTTATGATGATCGGTCGAGTAGTTAAGGCGTAAAAGCCTAACAAACAAACAAATAAATAAATAATAACACTAACAAACTTACATTCGCATTAGTAAGGATTTATAACAACGTAATATTTGGCTTTCTAAATATACGCGCAACGCGGTTTTATAAATTGTGATTCTCTCAGATCAGATATCATCTTGTGTGTTTTAGATTAAATTCATGTACAAATCTGGATATAGATAAACATCGAAATATTTCTGATTGCTTTCAACCAACGCTACGCTTGGCTGCGTTGCGACGCGACGATATAGGTAAGTGATGCTCATTTTATTGTACTTACCATGTATTAGTATTTACATATTGTTACGCCCAGTGACATCTCTCGGCATTGTGGGAAAGACTCGGCAGTTCCGTCTAATAATTTACACCGCCATCTATTGACATCTTACGGAACTACGTAGTAGGTATGCGTACGAGAATCGTAAAGATAATGCTGGTACTTTCTCGAAACATCGTACTGTTTACATACCGATTATAGCGTTAATAGAAAACTCTAGAAACGCTTTACCCGCGTATAAATAGGGCGCACGCGCAACGCCGAGTCAGTTTACAATCGTAAGCGGTCAAGTGTTCATCGAAGCGAACGGAAGCGAAAATACTACGGAGTTTGAAGCAGTACAGTGAAAAAGTGTAGTATAGTGTTTGTTGTGTTTTAAATTTAATTGTGTGTTTGAATAAAACGTGTTTTAGTCGGTAATATTGTTTGTATTCTTATCCGTCGAACCCAGCACGTAACAATATAATTTAGAATATACATTTGGCATAACATATGTACATATATTTAGGAACTGTTCAATAGTTATTAACATGGACGTATTTATTTAATATTTCATCTACTTATACGGTTTTTAATACCAATAACAACCAATAGTACCTACCTAATGATTGCTTTTTATAGAAATTGTAATGATCTTCGCCACCAACCAACAACGCTGCTACGATAGTCTACTCACAACGGGGCTTCCCAACGGCCAATAGCACGAAGACAAAACTTACGTAACTATAACTAAAATAATAAATAGAATTTATCTTTTATATATTTTAAACAGCCCTTTGCAATTTTCCTAAAGTATAAGTATAGTTACCAAATTATTTTGTAGTACACACTAGTGATGTTCCGGATATCCGTATTCGTATCCGCGGGAGAAAAAGATCCGTATCCGTTACATTTTTGACGGATCTTTTACCTTTTTAATTTTTATAAGTACATAGACTCAATTCTATATGTAGGTGATTAAGTAGCATTACAATACTATCACATTTCAATCAAACTAATTTTTATATCTAAAAATGAAATATTTGGCATCAACATTTACATATATTATAGGTATTATTTACATTAGGATTTTTTTGTTTGTTGATACTTGTTTCGTGTACGTTATTACTTGTTTGAATGCATTGACTAATACCTCCCCGCGGGGGCGGGCGGAGGGGTTATGTCGGACTCACCGGGGTAAAAGAGAAAGATGTTGAAATGACGATAATGGACCTCCCGGGATACCGACTAAACCTACCACGGTGTTCCTCGACAAAACCACTATCGACGAGGCCGCGCGAATCACTTGCACATGCGGTCGCGACCCCGCCGCGGTTTCGGCACGCCGTATGAAACGGCAGGCCACTACACGATCAGACTTATCCTATGGTATGTCGTGTCCCTCCCCCTACAGGGGAGACGGACACGACACAGAGGCACGCGTGGGAACACGCACGCCGCCTCTTGGGCCTGGTACTGATCGGATGGTGGGCAGGCCCACGAAGTCCACCACCCCCAGGTCAAACCTCAGGGTGGCTGGAGGTCGTCTCGCGCCCTCCGGCGCCCGTCTCTGCGGTTGGGGAGAGAGTTTAAGCGCCGCCTCCTTGATGGAAATCACTTCCTCACAGAAGGAGGCGACGACGTTCCACGACCTCTCACTCCGAACTATAGACTGAACTACGGCCGGGAGCGAGAGGACAACTAATCCGACTGCCGCGATCAACTCACGGCGCTGCGATGCCCAGGCGGGGCAATACGCCAAAGTGTGCAGCGCCGTGTCCTTAATAACGTCGCGGCAGCCGCCGCAGTGGTGACAACCGGGCGTCTCTTGCCGGCCTATGCGACACACATTAACACAGCAACTGGCCAAAACAACCATGGCCAGTCATTATCTGTCAGCCGGAAGGTGAGGGCGCCATGCCACCTCTCCAGTCACTCCTCAAACACGGGACTTAACGTCACAATCGTAGCGGCCCCGGCACTGGGGAGCACAAGTCGCTCCTTCTAATTCGCCACTAGGACCGGGCGGAGCTCGTACCTTGCCGCCTCGAGAGCAGGAAGAACAGGTCATTCGACCGAGCTAGCGCCTCCTGGTGCTAAAGATAGAGCGGCGCCAGGAGCGCTGTTTCCAGGTCCCATGGCACCGATCCGGCGAGGAGGCTCGCAGCCTCGAACGAGATCGTGTGGTAACCTCTAATTAACCTGACGTCATACAATACAATACTGTACGTAACTTAAAGGAACTAAATCATCTATCTAATATATATTTAAACACTTACTATAGTATAGGAAGTTATTATAAAATATTAATTAACATATCTGTTGGGGGTTATCTCGCCGTTAACGGTACCCCGGTTGTAGTTAAGTTATAGGTAGTACACACGATATATCAAACCACTAGATATGTTTATGAGTTTATTAGGTATAGTTCACAATAGTTGTTAATGTTAAGTTATCTGAGTCGCACACTACGTAATGTTATTGATTCGACACATACACAATAGCGCGTGACCGAGTTTTAGTTACGACTAATTAATTAATTGTTTGGTTGCCTATGCATAAATACGAATTGTGCTGTATGAGCGTTATTGGCTCGTACATGCTCCCGAGGGAGAGGTATCAAGTACATACTCAGATATATATATATATAGAATGTTATAATATCTTTATAATGAGATCAATTGAGTTTAAATCTTTGTAACATTTATTATAGAAAGTTATAAGATCACTTTTATAACAAAACTTAAATCTTAAGGTCACGCGCATCGACACCGATTGAGTAAGAAAGTTAAGATCTGTATCCGTATCCGTATCCGCGGATCTTGACGCCAATGATCCGTATCTGCGGATCTACATTTTTAATTATTCGGAACATCACTAAAACACACGGCTACACATCAAGTTAGTTACATACGCATAACTACGCTACATACAAAATAGAGAATTGTCGGCAATGGATAGTGCATAGTGGTGTCGATGTAATGGATACAGCGTAACAAAAATATACGCACTCTCTCGCACGATTCGCAGCGTTCAACTTCTAATAGTTCAAACTCCAAACAGTCTAGGTTGATGTGTCGCTGTGTGTACCAACTAAGTGACTGGTAAGTACTGACGGCTGGTCTCTTGAAAACTTCGGTTTTCACACCAGCCTTTTAAAACGTTTATGTAAGTATATAAAGGTTTCTTATTTATTAAATAAAATGTCGCATTTTTTAAGCCTACATACATACGTAGGTATGTGGAAAAAATTTAAAGTCAACATTTAACATTTATTAACGTAATTATTATATCGTCAGTATATTGAGAACCGGGCTGTTCTGACAAACAAAGGTGTTTCGTATGAACACAGTTTCACCGCCACTTAATGTACAAACAGGTTATTATCAGTCAATTAAACGTTTCTACAAAAAAAGCAAACACAAGATGGTCGTGCATGTGTTCCGCTTCAGTGATTAAGCACTTTTGCACTTAGTTAATATTTAATGTGTTCCAAATTTGTTTGATTACATCATTTTATACATTTGCGATTTTGTCGCCAGAGTCTGTTTGTACCCATTGTTTTAGCTATATAGACATTATATTTTATTTATGTCATACCACTTGTTCTAATTATGTGTCAGTCCAAAACCATGCCGCCTTAACAAGTTGGATGTGTCTTTCTTCTTCAGTTGAGGGTTTCGCTTACTGTCTTTGTCTACTTATAATCAGTAGTCATTGCTTGAGCCCAATAACTTTTAAGCCCACTATTAAAAAATAAATTAAACATATGCAGGTAAAATAAACAAATATTTAGGTACAGGCCCTTTAAAGTACTGTAATTCACCTAAAAGTAGATAAACTTCAATGTTACTGAATACTCAAGGATGCTTTTAATTTAGTATCTTGTGAGTTTTACAATTGCGGTTAGCATACTGCATGCATCTGTGTATTTAGACGATTCATTTAACTAGGCATGGTCAATATAAGATTGCTATACGGAATGCCTTAGTGGTGACTTGCTTATGATTCCTTATTTTACTAATATTAATATAGATCTTAAAACTTAACTTTTAAATGCATATTAATACTAATTTCTCTCCGCGGCTTTAACCGCGTGAAATATTAAGGATCAATCACGATTTTTAAATATATTTGGATTCTTGTCACTCAAGTGACAAGAATCTGTAGCGTTAATATTTCGGAACGCTTCTGTCAGTTTTGACAGATGAGCGCGCCAAAAAAGATTGTGACAAGAGATTGATACTCTCACCGGCTATGTATAGTTTTCATGTTAGCTAAGCCTTTACATGTGTAATAAATAAATACAGCTTTAACCAAACCGTGTCATTAGTATTCCCGCTACACACGACATCTACAAATCCAAATATATTTAGAAATTATTACTAGAATAAGAAGTAAGTGTTTTCTATTAATATAAGCTAACTGATGAACTAAACTTGAACAGAATTTGGTTGGAAGATACCTAGTCGAAATCCAAAACAAAGGCTACATAAAAAAAAAACAAGCTTAATGGTTGGGTCAATACCTATAAACAAGATTCTGATCTAATCAGACCTTGTATTAATAGCCTCTAAGATTTGTAAAAAGAAAAGAACAAAATTAAGAGTCATTGCAACCAAATAAGTTGGCATTGATACTCGTATTTTACTTGAATCACCATCAAAACTTACTTGACCCATTAGCCTAGAAACTTGAAAGTTGGTAAATAATATTAGCTTTTTAAATTTCAATAATAGGTATATGTACTTATCTCGTTTTCTCATATTTAACATAATGTATACTAAGACTAACACGTATGTTGAGTATAAGTCAAACTTATACTCAAAAACGATAGAAATTAAATAAAGATATTGAAAATACAAGGCTTATATATAAAAAACCAATTGTAATTATTATAAAAACTATATTACCAGTATATGTTGCTATTTATATCTGTCGGATTTTTATATCGGTAACCTTCGCGTACATGCGCACCACAAAAACCTACGAAACATCCACACCACATTACAAAAAAAACATAAATACGTTTTTATTTATATAAAAAACTGCATTTAGCAATACACAAGAGTGAAGCTCTCTGCTATAAGTATGTAAGATCAACAACTATTAAGCACTATGACATGTGGTTCAACAATAAAAAAAAAATTTGTAGTTATTACTGACTCATGCTTGAGTATAAACATAAATATTGCATCACCTATCCCTGATAAGCACATTACATTAATTGCAAAACGCAACCATTTCAGATTAACACCATTTTTATATGATACAGCACAGCAACATGCAAACCTAGCTATTTTGCTATGGTACTTCATCATTAAACTAACATAAAACCCTATATTTAGTACCTATATTGCAAACCCCAATACCGGGTTCATATTTTTTTTGCATGCTTATTTGCATAACTATGACACCTCTGAAATTTAAAACCATAACTTGTTAATGAGGGTGTGTAATACACTTCTACTTACCCTTTCGGAAATATAGACATGACAGTATTTATAGAATCCTGATAGGTAGTATTGATTAACAGACATGTCACTGGTGATTAAAAAAAGAAAGTAGTGGCATCATTGTGTTGTTGTGGAATAAATTAAAATATCTCTAATATGATAAGACATTAAACGATCCAGCCAGTTGTTTCATGTAATTTAAAATAGATTAAGCTGATAAAAGATTGTCTTATCAATTATTAAACATGAGCTGAACAGTTAGTTGGTGAAAGGACACACAGACTCGGAACAACTGTTTATGGATCACTGAATATTTTGTCCTGTTAGGGGATTGAATCCAACACTTGGCATCTTGTCAGGGACGAGGCTACCACTTAAACCACTATGCCAGTTGTGCAATCATTACACCTTTAGTCCATAAATGTATGTGTACACATACAGTTCATAGTGTTAGTTAAAAACGCATTTGCAATCAAGGTTAAATATAATAGAAAACACACTTCAGAATGAGATATTAAGTGCCTGTTTGTTTTGTACAATCACCACGTAATGTATATGAATCACATTCAAAGCAGATAAAGGTCTTTAACCGGCTACTCCTAATGGCAGCCACATGTAAATACTTTTGATTGTGACATTGTCATTTACATATAAACATATTTTGCCTGCGCCCTTAGTGTGCTCACATGCTAAATGTAAATGTCAATATATGTACATACATAGCCTTGACCTTCATGGAAAGGGTATCACACCCACATTTTGCACAAATATGGTGTTAGGTCCCATGAAATAGGGAACAAGCTTATTGCTGACTACAAGGTATAATTTGAAACACAGCGTGGCTCGTAAAAATTTCATGGTGATCTATAGACTCTCCCTAGACCTCCAAGAAACAGGCTGAAGGCTGAACATGTATGTTTACTTCCCTTATATAAGGGACAAGTCTGTTGACGACTCTATTATATAGTACTAGATACTTTCATTAAGTATTGCTATATGTGGTATTCATATGACAACTACTGGTTGTCCTAATAAATAAAATAAATAAATAAAGTTAGGCTCTATGTGAAATGTATCACATTTCTTAATATAGCAAACATCATAATACTTACAAAGTGTAGTTTTGTTGACCCATATGATGTGTTAGCTTTTTGTTTGTTACACTTTGCATGACTTTCTGGTTATACAAAGTGCCAAGAGTAATCTAGCATTGCTTTTGCTGCCCATGTACTGAATGTAATTCCAGTTAAGAATGATTATTTAATATTAAAGCATCACAACTAATTTTTTTAAGAACTATTTGTAATTGTTATATCCTTGGAATGATGCAGCTAACGAATTCTTATCTAATTATACTCAACTTTACAAGGTTTTATTGTATTTTAAATATGTAATAAAACTCACAGTATAAAATATTGACTATTATATCATAATTTTAAATATTATATTACAAACATACAAACTTTAAAATATTCTTTGCTCAGGATTTAAAATAATCTAGAATAAATACGTGAATGTCATTGACTTACAGTGATGATAGGTACAAATAAAGAAAACTTACATCGTAGGTTGCATCGCTCGGTCAGCGAGATGCGCAGGTAGTTGTGACGTCTTCCAAACGAGTCGACCAGCGGATTCACAGCCCCCGGCGCCGACGCAGCCACCTCCACTTTGCTCTCCTGCAACAATCATGCGCAGTTAAGAATGTTGAACTCTGCGCTTGTAAATAACTTAATAAAAAATAACAGTTGTTTAGTAACTATGCTATCAACGTACCTGGTTTGGACTTGCATTAGTGTACGATCTACTGCTGGAGGCCACAAAACGCAGCCCCGGCCCTAGCAACTTCACTTCAAGATTATTAATTCGTGTCAAGGAAATCACTTTTCTTAGATTACTTCTCATTATAACTTTAGGAACGAGCGCCGATGTTAAAGTACGAATAAGTATTGACATTGTTGACAGTCTCACAAAGTTCATAAACACTATTTGACAGTGTCACTGTCCTAATTTTATAGTTGCGAAATAGTGATGGTGTATAACTGTGTATCGATAGTTTAATCTGACAATGAATAAAATATTGGATATTAAATAATTTTTTTTTTGTAATGTTACATAATCGTAAAATTTAGTTTTTTCGTAGTTGCATAAATAGCTTTTAGAAAAACGTTTACTTCAGTATATTGTCAATAGTAATATAGATATTTGTAAATATTGATTGCTACAATCAATATTTATGAAATATTCATGATCTTTGATATTATGTTAATCTTAATGAAATTGTTGACTTTTAACACCAGTAAGAGATAAGTTGTATACATCAGTAAATACAATTTCTTTTTTAAATATTTAATTACATTGTTGATAGAAAACTGTTTGGTTGAAAATTGGTAATTTTATGTATTGATGAAATGAGAAACCTTTAACGCATTATCAGCCGGCAGGCATGAGCCAGGTCCGTAGTTGGTAACCGTTAGGGTTATAGATCAGCTGGCAGGCATAAACCAGGCCCGTAGCTGAGTTTATATTGAAACACGTAGACTGAATCAACTGAGAATATATTTACAATTTTAAGCCTCCTTAGATCCCATTTATTGTTCATGCAAGTAACGCTAGCACTAATTTGTACAATAATTGTTTACACCAATCGGCGACAAGTAAATAACATTATACAATATTACGAGGAATTCTTGAGCGTGTATGCGTGCGGCGCGACGAATGTAAATACTGCCACGTATAAAAACGTTCGATCGCCTTCGCGCGTCGCTTGGTTTCGGCGCGGCTAGACGAATGATGCTCCGTTCGATTCCAAGTTCCTGATAAACTTATATGTTGTTTGTGTGTATATACCTGCAATCGCCACAAACCTAAGGAAGTGCTGAAAAATAGTAAAGGGGTTTTCCTTTGGATTTTAATCATTAACCTGTTGTATGCCAGAATACCAGACATAATAGAAAAAGCATTGTGTCTCGCGCAGATCCACGTTCCGGCATACCAGAGGTTAATATTCAGTTAGGCAAGACATTCTTTGAATTAAGCCATTTAATGAAACAGTAATTTTAAACGTTGTAGTGTAGTCATTTTGTACAAAATATGAACTATATTATGAAATTATAAAGATATAAGTAATAAATATCTTTAGCTGTCATGTTTTGTTTTAAGTTTACTATGGCACTGACGTCACTTGTCACTGTCTAGTACTTAACTAATTACCTAGCATATTTGTAGTATCGATCATTCCATTGTTATTATCGATATAAAAGTGGATGCAACATTTGTTTTCATTTGTCAAACAACTGTCATGTCTGCTAAATGTCAATGTCATTATTCGTAATTTCGACTTTGTAGGCAAAACAAACAATAATGTTTATCATAATAATATATTCCTGTTAAAAGTAAGATATTTATCGTAAAACCATTCACATGGTAGTTTTCACTTGAGTTTGAAACAAATTTACTTTTAAAATGTCTTTATTTCCTGCGTATGCCCAAGATTTGGGTGAGAATAATGTTGAATATAAAGGTAGATATCGCTTTGATGATTATGAGCTTGGTTGAATGGTTATTTTTGTGTAGATAAGTTATTACATGTGTCAATTTGCAGTGGTGTGTGTACAGGAGAGTAGTAATGTATCGCCAGCATTAGAAGCTCAATTATTGGAGAGCGAAAGCGAGGAAGATTATGAGAATGGCGCGACGGCGGCGGCGACAGTTTCTACCCGTCGCAGCTCTGCGCTCGAATCCAGCGACTACTACCTCGATCGCAAGTTTGATTGTGGTAACTTGAGAGTTTCCACTCTCTACTACCCTGGCAGACCTCAGTGAGTATTTGTTTGCCTTCATTAGCTTAAATAATATGAAAGTTATGCCAGTCTACCTAGATGGGTCACAAGACTTAAACCTCAACTAAAGCATGCTATTTAGTAGGCCTTGTTAATATAATTATGTTCAAGAAAACCTCAATAAATTAGTAACCTAATTTTGTATTTATGTTGTGTACTTGCTTGTAAAATATAAAAATAGTAAAATATTTACTGCAGATGTTTACCCACTATATATATATAATTATGCTGAATGCACCTGCGTCCGTAAAATATGACAATTAACTATTTTTCTAAGAAAATTTTAGTAAAGTTTTTTTAATAAAATCATACCACTTCATATGTTTATTACAAAAATCAAGTTTCATTATTATTATTATGTTTTATTACATAACATAGATTTACACCTGGGTTTGCAACCAAAGGGGTAGACCAGTCAGCTATACTTATTTTTGGATTAGGGTTAGGATTATGTTTTAAACCCTTGGTAATCTAGTGTTCATGACAATAGTTAAAGCATTGTGTCTGGTTGTCACCATGACATAAGTAAATTGATGGATCAACTATTACTTGGTCATTTATCATTAATTACCACACACCAATACTGCAGTGTAATTAATGTTAACTACTGACTTAAAATTTATTATTCTACTTAAAATGTAAAGTTTTTCAATTTCATTCCATGTGTATATAGTTTGTTTCAGTCTGGTCCATTCATGTTTATCTGCCTATTATTAGGGTATTCATATGTCAGTTGTATGTACATAGTTTTTCCTCTTCTATTCCATAAATGATATCATAATTTTTTTATACAAACTTCATACCAAACTAGCATATGATCCACATGGTACCATCAGTAACACAAATTGATCATTATCAATGACTGAATTGTGTTACTGATCTAGAAAAGAAACAAGGTATGAAAACCAGATCTAAAAAGTTTCTGCCTTATGATTTATTAGGGCCAGATAAAGTAGGCATCAATAACATTTGTAGAACCTAGAAATAGTGGACATCCTTATTGCATCAGCTTTAAGCAAGGTGCTTGCGGACTTTGGCTAATAAACTATTATTTGTTGTCTGGCTCAGATATGAAACACAAAAACGTGCGGCGATGGGCGGCGGGGCCGGCTTGGCCGCGGCGAAACGCGGACGACAACGCTATTTCGAAACGCCGCTGGACGATCGAGATGCGAGCGTTCATGAAGAGCTCGCTGAGCGCACCCGGGCGTTCCGACAGATGCTCACCGACCAGCCCACTGATGAAGCATTGTGGCTGAAATTTATTGATTTCCAAGTACTTTTGTAATTTGTTATTTTTCTGAAAATGCCGATACTGCACTAGCGTAAATTCCTGTGTCGCGGTTGACTTTACAAATATTCAAACAACGGACAATAACACCCAGACTCGGAACAACTATTTGTGAATGATACAAAGTTTTGTCCCGTGTCTGCCACCGCGGGGAGTCTTGTCGGTTCAATACCCGAACTAACAACATTCGGCGTGGCGGTAGAGGCGAGAGGACCACTTACACCTCTACGCCATCCGAGCTGTCAAATTGACCTTTCTGTTAGGTTGAGATATTTATTTGGAGTCAGATGGTAATTCGTAAATAAACATTCTTAAACGGCGGTAGCCCAGAGGCTACCGATCCCTACTGATCGGAACTCCTGAACTCCTGAGTTCAGGAGTTCCGATCGGTTGAGGTATGTCTTTATGGCTTGCATGTCTATATAGGCTGCTTAGCATATAGTCTACTAATATATACTTCGTTTAACTATGTCCACCCAATCGTATTCTATATGAGTAGGATATAACTAATATTGCGCTTACTATAACATGGTAACAGGAGCGGTATCGGGACGCAGAGGCGGCGCTGGCAGTGGCAGGCGAGGCTGCGGCACGGCTGGGCAACGAGAGCGCGCGCGTGCGCTCCGAGCTGCACCGCCTGCGCGCGCGCGCGCTGCAGCCGCACCAGAGCCTCGACCTGCTGCGCGCTGAGCTGGCCGAAGCGCCTAACGGTGCTGCGCTGTCCACTGAACTGTGGCTGCGCTTATTAGACGCAGTTGCGTCGCATGGTGACGGCGCCGAACTAGATGCGGCTGCGGCGGCAGCGCTGAGTGCCACACGCGCTGTGCCCACTGCCTACCCTCATATACTTTACGTATATGGTGAGCGCCACTGCTTTTGTTATTCTCACACTCGCAATGATGATCTTACCTAATGTCGTGATTAACCGCAGGTAGTTACCTCCGATCTGCGGGTCTGTGGGAGCGGCTAGTGCTGCTGTTGGAACTAGTGATGTCTATGAACTTTGGACCAGATGTGTTTCCTCCGCCACCTGATCAAGCGCGTCTGGAACGCATCGAACGAGATCTGCAGGACAACGAAGATAAGGTGGATACCAAGGTTTTAAAATTACGAGAGTGTGTGTAAAAGCAAGCGACATTTGCTTCAAGTTGTTGCCAATAAATCAAACTAGTATGAAACATGAGTCTTTAGTATGAATTGATTTCAAAGTTCTCCAGTTCGATCACAAAAGTGGCGTCGCGAATGTCAGAGATGCGTTCTCTGACTTTTTGAAGTTATGTGCGTATTAAATAGTTAATTATCGCTAGCTTTAACGGTGAAGGAAAACATCGTGAGGAAACCCGCATGTCTCCATAATGTTCTCGAAGATATGTGAATTCTGCCAACCCGCACTGAGCCAGCGTGGTGGACTATGGCTTTGGCCGTTTGGCCCTTTTCATGCTGAGAAGAGTAGCAATGGGACAGTTTAATATTGGGCTGGTATTATTATACTGTCTTACTTGATGTTGTGTTGCCGTGTAGGTAATTGGCAGTGGGCTGCCCCTGAGCACTGTATGGGTGCGTGTGGAACGCGCGCGTGCCGCAGCGCACTGGCGCGCTGGTGACGCAGGCGTGGTCGACGTAGACCCTCAACGCGTACCTCTAGCAGCCGATGTTGCCGAGCTGCTGCTGCCGGCTCAAGCGCCCGTCGCGCAGCACCTGCTTCTTGTCAACGCGCTGCGACTAGCCAAGGTGCCGCTGTTACCCTGCAGCGGCTACATGCTTCGCGCCGCCGATGCCAGCAATAACGCTGCGGGTTTGTAGCTTGCCCATTTTCCTCAAGCGATGATCTGTTGCAGCAATGTGCTGAACTAAGGTCTCGTTGCAGGTGACGGCTGGTGGGCGTCGTGCGGCGAGGCGTTGATGGCGTTAGTGCGCGCGGCGCGGCGCCTGCCTGCGGCGCACCCGGCGCGCGCGCGTCCCGCCGCTGCCGCTCGTCTTCTGGCGCACTTCGTAGATCCACCGCATTACTTCAGCGATGATACCGGTCAGTATCAAAAGTCAAATCATTTATTCGTTAAGATCACATAGTAACGCTTTTTAACGACAAAGTTTATAAGTTACCGAGTTTAGTGAACTTACATTTTGGTTAGTTGCTAGGTTTGATAAAGCGTTGAGCTTATGAGAAGATACCTGCAAGAAACACATGACTACCCTTTTAAATTGTCATTAAATTATACTTCTGGTATTTTACAACTCGTTTGTGACTATTTAAATCTGAATTGCTATAATAGTAGAAACTTATCGCGACGCATCTAGATGTTTAAATATATACACTACTACCGTGCTTTGATATAGACTTTTACATTATCATGCGAATAAGGAAGTGCCACGGATCCTTCCCGATCGGAGGCGGTTAGTTAGTGGCCCAATTGTGGAGCCAACTCCACAATTGGGCCATTGTGCGTAAGTAACCGATGCGAAATATTGTTCGGTTACTCATACCAACTCAGCTCCGTCCAGAAAGATAATAGGGGACCGGTGTTGCGCAGTACTTCCTTCATCGTTTCTGGATTGTTTAGCAGTTTCGCCCGCTGGTTACTCGCGCTTTTACAATGTAGGAGCACGTGAGCCGGTGTCTCCACGGTCTCCATGCAGCCCCTACATAAGGGGCTGTCAGTGATGCCGATGTTGAAAAGATGTTTGTTGAGTGAGCAGTGGCCTGTTATTATACCCCCTTCGGAGGCGGTTAGTGAGGCTAAGGGTTTCTTGCTAAATGTGCAGGGTACCTGAGTTGGGTGCGGTCACTGTGGGAGGCGTGTTGCGGTTGGACGAGCGGGGCAGTGCGCGTGGCGCTAGTGTGCTGGCGTCTTCGCTGGCTGCACGCCTTGCTTCTACTAGTCGCGACAGGGGAAGCAGGCGACAGTGCGGATGAAACACGGCGCGTTCGTACCGAGGCCCGCGCAGTGTTAAAGCGCTGGGCAGGAGACTCGCCGCTCCCGTACGCGCAATTTGCGAGACTGGAGCGCGCCGCGGCGGGGACTGCGCCCGCACGGCGTGCGGCACTAAAAGCGTTACGCGCTGCGTTGCAAGACACTGCTGCTCCGCCTTGTCAACGTCTCTACGTGGCCAGGTAAGCTTTGTTAACTGTTATACTTGTTTACTCGGTACCGGGGTTTCCCCCGCGTGATTTCAAAGTCCGTCAGAGCGCGCACTGAGATAAAAAGTTCTGTATGTTCATCCAAATCATGAGCTACTTGTGTGCTAACTTTTATGCAAATAAATTTAATTATTGTTGCGATCATGTCAAAAAGAACTGAAAGCACGAGAAGGGGCAACCGTTGTTCGTCTCCTTTGGATATCTTGTCTTCTCCATAGTGAAAATAAAAAGTCTTCTTTAATTATTTGTTAAATGGCAATTTTCCGATAATCCTTAGTCACTGTAACCTATTGAGTGGCAGCGACATACTGGCGGCCAGACACAAAAGGTTATTAAATATGCATTCCAATTTTTGTTTTTTTTGTTATTTCTTGGATTTTGGTTTTAAATTACTAGTATTCTTGTAACCCCTACAGCTAAGTATGATGCTTGTATTAGGAGTGGATTCACGTCGGTAGTGCAATAGGTGCGATTCGAACCTGCGAACTTTCGATTCCAAGACCAATGCCGGTGTGAACAGGCTAATTACGATTGTCTATCGGCAGGGTGGCGACCGAGATATGCGATGAAACGGATTCATGTGCGGGCACGTGGGCTACAGTGTGTGCGGTGCTCGGTACGCCGCTGCCGTCAGACGAACGGCTAGGGAGTGCGCCGCCGAGAGACATGATAAATGAGGCACAGCGAAGGGTATGTTATACGTATGTTTGCTTATCAAGGAAGGTGGTAACACTATATTTTGTTTCTTACCATCTCATCTGCCAACAGGGTTTGATACCCTGTTTGCAGTTCAAATGGTCTTAGTGTACTAACGTATATGTAAATGTAAATTGTGTCACAATCACGGTGCTATATGTTGCCCTCTATAGTGCCGGCGAAGGAGAAAAGTGAACAAGAGAGCAGATGTTACATGGTTAGTGATGGGTTTTCGCAATCACAGTGTGTTTACTTTTTGTGGGGTTTTTTAGCAACAGTTAGCCTGGGTCTGAAGGCTAATGTTAATGGCTTTTGAGCTGGCGATTGAAGTTAAGGCCACAGTAATAAAACCTACCGGGATTAGATGTTCGGCCGCCTACAGTCGCTCTCTTTCCTGTTGCGGAAGATTAAATGTACTCGCTTTAAGAAGTTACTAACCTCGCCATTGTTTGAAGTATCAACAATAGTATGTATATGCGCGACAGTGTGTTTCCAGTGCTGTCTCCTAATCTCGCTCAACACCTTCTATATTTTAGAGTTTCACTGCGCCGTGCCCAACCTCTGTCTCAGAATCGTATCATGTTTCCAGTGTGAAGAAGAGTGCGCCGAGTTGGAGGCGGCGCTGAGCGTGGGCGACGACGACGACGGGGGTGGCGGGGCCGGCGCGCTGGCGGCCATGCTGCCGAGCGAGGCGGAGTGGGCGGCGGCGCGCGCGCGCCTGGCGGCCGCGCCGCGCCGCGCCGAGCTGCAGGCCCGCGCGCTCCGCGCCGCCGCGCCGCGCCGAGCGCCCGCCGCGCGCCGCTACTGGGAGCACAGCGCGTGCGCGCTCGTGCTCGCTGCGGCGCGGGAGCATCGCATGGTGCTCACGGCGCGAGCGTTTGCGCCGCTCTTTCCGCACAACGCGCTACTTGCTCTCGGTTAGTACACTCTCTAATTAAATAAACCGATATAATATTTTACTTAGAATTACAGTTAGGTGTGTTACATGGTGTAAATTGTTCCTTATCTTTAACTGCCTCCGTGGTGCAGCGGTAGTGAACGCGACTACTGTGTATTAGAGGTATAAAAATTTTTTTGCCCGTCTCTGGTTATCAAACACGATATGTTTGATAACCAGAGACGGGCAAAAAAATTTTTTTGCCACTTTGTAATAAGAAATCTCAAAAGCAGCCCGAAGTTAGAAAATTTGAAATTGATGGTAATAAGACACCCTGTGCCTCGGAAAGCAGAAAGAGGCAGATAATAAATTTGTTGGTCCTGCGCCTGATCTCTCTCCGATCGTGTCGGATAGCCGTTACATCGGATCATAGGAGAGGGAATAGAGAGTGTACTTGTGTTTGTGCAGATGTCCAGTCTCCGTTAAAATTGGCCGCCGTGACCGAAATCCGAATTTCGGAAGATATAATAACTTCCTATAAAAAAATTGATAATCTTTTTTGCATGGTATGAGTGGCGTGTAACTGTCGCGTGTTGTGTGGGCAGCGTGCAGCGGCGGGCCGCTGTGGCTGCGGGCGGCGGGCGCGGCGCGGGCGCAGCCGGCCGGCGCGGCGCACACGCACGTGGGCGCGCTCGCGCACGTGCTGCCGCCGCTGCTGCGCGCATGCGCCGCCGACTGGCAGCCGAACGGTATGTATGAGTGGCGTGTAACTGTCGCGTGTTGTGTGGGCAGCGTGCAGCGGCGGGCCGCTGTGGCTGCGGGTGGCGGGCGCAGCCGGCCGGCGCGGCGCACACGCACGTGGGCGCGCTCGCGCACGTGCTGCCGCCGCTGCTGCGCGCATGCGCCGCCGACTGGCAGCCGAACGGTATGTATGAGTGGCGTGTAACTGTCGCGTGTTGTGTGGGCAGCGTGCAGCGGCGGGCCGCTGTGGCTGCGGGTGGCGGGCGCAGCCGGCCGGCGCGGCGCACACGCACGTGGGCGCGCTCGCGCACGTGCTGCCGCCGCTGCTGCGCGCATGCGCCGCCGACTGGCAGCCGAACGGTATGTATGAGTGGCGTGTAACTGTCGCGTGTTGTGTGGGCAGCGTGCAGCGGCGGGCCGCTGTGGCTGCGGGTGGCGGGCGCAGCCGGCCGGCGCGGCGCACACGCACGTGGGCGCGCTCGCGCACGTGCTGCCGCCGCTGCTGCGCGCATGCGCCGCCGACTGGCAGCCGAACGGTATGTATGAGTGGCGTGTAACTGTCGCGTGTTGTGTGGGCAGCGTGCAGCGGCGGGCCGCTGTGGCTGCGGGTGGCGGGCGCAGCCGGCCGGCGCGGCGCACACGCACGTGGGCGCGCTCGCGCACGTGCTGCCGCCGCTGCTGCGCGCATGCGCCGCCGACTGGCAGCCGAACGGTATGTATGAGTGGCGTGTAACTGTCGCGTGTTGTGTGGGCAGCGTGCAGCGGCGGGCCGCTGTGGCTGCGGGTGGCGGGCGCAGCCGGCCGGCGCGGCGCACACGCACGTGGGCGCGCTCGCGCACGTGCTGCCGCCGCTGCTGCGCGCATGCGCCGCCGACTGGCAGCCGAACGGTATGTATGAGTGGCGTGTAACTGTCGCGTGTTGTGTGGGCAGCGTGCAGCGGCGGGCCGCTGTGGCTGCGGGTGGCGGGCGCA
This sequence comes from Catocala fraxini, assembly GCA_930367265.1. Lineage (NCBI taxonomy): Eukaryota > Metazoa > Arthropoda > Insecta > Lepidoptera > Erebidae > Catocala > Catocala fraxini. The sequence goes on from OV884037.1 coordinate 10,004,576, forward strand.
GCCGGCCGGCGCGGCGCACACGCACGTGGGCGCGCTCGCGCACGTGCTGCCGCCGCTGCTGCGCGCATGCGCCGCCGACTGGCAGCCGAACGGTATGTATGAGTGGCGTGTAACTGTCGCGTGTTGTGTGGGCAGCGTGCAGCGGCGGGCCGCTGTGGCTGCGGGTGGCGGGCGCAGCCGGCCGGCGCGGCGCACACGCACGTGGGCGCGCTCGCGCACGTGCTGCCGCCGCTGCTGCGCGCATGCGCCGCCGACTGGCAGCCGAACGGTATGTATGAGTGGCGTGTAACTGTCGCGTGTTGTGTGGGCAGCGTGCAGCGGCGGGCCGCTGTGGCTGCGGGTGGCGGGCGCAGCCGGCCGGCGCGGCGCACACGCACGTGGGCGCGCTCGCGCACGTGCTGCCGCCGCTGCTGCGCGCATGCGCCGCCGACTGGCAGCCGAACGGTATGTATGAGTGGCGTGTAACTGTCGCGTGTTGTGTGGGCAGCGTGCAGCGGCGGGCCGCTGTGGCTGCGGGCGGCGGGCGCGGCGCGGGCGCAGCCGGCCGGCGCGGCGCACACGCACGTGGGCGCGCTCGCGCACGTGCTGCCGCCGCTGCTGCGCGCATGCGCCGCCGACTGGCAGCCGAACGGTATGTGTACTAATTACCTCTTTCATATTTATTAATTACAAGCTGAAATCCAAACTAATATTATAAATACGAATGTGAGTTTGTTTGTTTGTTACTCTTTCACACCTTAACTACTTGATCGATCATCATGAAATTTCGCATACGGCCATACACGTTGTCAGGGGAAAAAAAAATCCAGAATAAGTGTGTGGGACAAGTAAATAGTGAATCATAATGTATATACAATGATTAATCGTGAACTAAGTGAATAGTGAACTGATAAGACAGTGCATAGTGTTTACATGTTAGTATATAAGATTTATATAAGCGTATTCTTGTTAGATTCGCCTCTTTTTGTAGTTTCATGTTTATTTTTATAAGATTCATGTTTGATTTGATTTTATCTGATTTGTTTGTGTAAAATTCATAGTACTTAGGGGTAAGCAGTACGACTTATGTCTGTTTTAATGTTACATTTTATGTCTTATTATTGTATGTTTTATATTTTCCCGTATAGTTTATAATGTGTAAAAACTAAAAACATATAATTTATAGTATGTTATCATTGAAATTTGTAGAGAAAATGTAAAGAATAACGGAAAATTGTAAAGCGGCTCTCGTTATAGTAAAGATTCGTTGTACAGATCGCGCAATCTATGATGGCCGGACTGAACATAGCGTCTGCGCATGTACAGTCTGTCAGTCAGTACGGATTGCATCCTGCCCCCGCCTGTCACCAAAGAGACCTAAAACTTTACAACTGCGACGCCACTCGAGCAATGTTCAGACCGGCCATCATACAGTGCGCGATCTATACTTAAGCTAACTGTGCCGATTCCGACGCTTTGCTCCCATTGGTCGAAATTTTGTTCGATAATCGTTGACCAATCACAAGGCCTACATTTTTAGACCATTTCGTTATAAAAGAGAGGTCGGATCGCGGTATCGGCACAGTCAGCGGGCAGCAACCATAGGAAGAACACTTCGAATAAAGAAGATCTACAAGCAAGAATCTCTCCTGGCTTTTATTCTTCACCAACCCAGCAAATGAATGCGCCTGTACGGCACAATAAGTACTTTTACAACTCTAACCTAACCGACATTTACGCGACCAAAGCCTCGGGAAAAATCTAGTACTTTTTTTAAAGAACCTGTCCCGGACTAGTTGTTCTTCATATATCGCGGGGACTCTACAAACATTTAAACAACTCTCTGGGGCTGGGCTCTCTGAAAAATCTGAGATTCACCGTTTATACAATTAGGTACTTAAACGGTGCATCTCACCACCATCCTAAACAGTTAGCTACCGTGGGAATGTCTTTGTTTTAGAGAGCCCATGGGATCTGTGACAAGAAACACCTGGACGCTGAGCTTCAACATGTTAAGCAAGTATTGCAAGACAACAAGCCCCAACAGCCGCGCCGCTGTCACAGATCCCGAGAAAAGCCAGCCACAGTCGAGCGCCAGCCTGCTATACTGCCTTATGTAAGGGGTGTCACTGACAAGATTGGCTACATCTTGAAGCGAGCTTCAATCAACACATACTTCAAGCCGTCAACGAAGATAAGTCAATTTTTACCATCCGTCAAGTGCCAACTACCTTTACAAGATGCAGGGGTCTATAAAATAGATTGTGACTGCGGACTCTCATACATTGGTCAAACCAAGAGAAACATAGGCACCCGCATAAAAGAACACATAGCTGATGTAAAACACCAACGCTCGCTGAAGTCTGCTGTGTGTGAACATGTGCAAAAGGGGACCGACCACTACCTGAGATTTGACAAACCACAGATTCTCGCTAAAGAACATCGATTCCTACCAAGGATGCTTCGCGAGGCTATTGAAATCAAAAAACATCCTAATTTTAATAGAGAAGATGGTTGGAATGTACCACCAGCTTGGGATCCAGTAATACAAATAGTCAAACCCAAGAAGAAGCAAACCACAGCTAGACTTCATGATACTTTGAGCTCATTCTGCGTAAATAGAAACACCAATGATTAAATTATGTTCGGGTACTTTGAAATAATTACACTGGAACATTGAGACAACTACCATCTTAGTCTCCCCGTGACCATGGCTGCTGAAAAGCAACCGAAACGTCGGGGAAAGTGTAAAATTAAATTAAATCTAAATAGTTTTAATAATAATTTAATTAGCTTAAAAATTTGTAAAGTTTAATAGTAGTAGTAGTGTAGCAATTTTCAAAATTATGTAATAATGTGTCAAATAAACAACGCGATAAAATCCGTAAATAGTAGTTTAATTTCAATACGTTAATTATTGCTTTTATTTTTATGTGACATACCTAGTTTTTAGTTAATTTCTGCAATGTGTGACGATGAAATATTATTGTTTGAGTTTTTGGAGAGTGACGCTATTCAGCAAAACGCTGAAAAAAAAGCTAAGAGAAGACGGGTTCGTGGCGAAAGCAATGCTTTCAATAATATTATGTCTGAACAAGAATTTATTGCACGATAACGTCTTAGCAAAAAAGGTAAAAATTTTAATGTGACGCCATGGTATAAATGCTCTACTTACATTACTTAATAAAAATTATAAAAAAGAATACAAAAATCTTATATGTACATTATGTACATTTTGTATTGCTTTATCTATATGTATAAAAATCTATTGCTGTTCGTTTGTCTCGCTAAAACTCGAGAACGGCTGGGCTGATTTAGCTGATTTTGGTTTTGAAATGTTTGTCGTAGTCCAGGGAAGGTTTAAACGGTAAGCAAATATGAAAAAATTGCGAGGAAGATAGTAAAAACCTAAACGTATGATTACAAATGATGATGATGATGTCTTTATTTAGCGAAGGTAGTGTTTTAATGTCGTTAAGATAGGTGATACGAAGTACACCGGGTCATCTAGTTTATGTATAAAATTACGTTTTTCTATGGTAAGTTAATAAAATTCAGTCAATTTATGATTATGACCCGTAGTACAACGGTGGAATTATGTCCAACTAGTTGTACCACGAGGATACGTACCTAAAATAAGTTAGTAAAAAAATTGTGTAAAACAAATGCACGTGTCTACAAAACAAATGAACGCCTACAATACAAATGACTATCAGAAAGTGATCAGCCAGCGATAATGCTTACAAAAAACAGGTTCATGCGATTTTCGACCTTATTGTCAAATCATGACAGACTTTTTTTGTATTTTTTGCTTTCTGGCATCAATACATTAATAAAATGATAAATTCTGAATAATGTCAATAAGGTCGAAAATCGCATGTACCTGTTTTTTGTTAGCACTATCGATAGCTGATTAGTCATTTGTTTTGTAGCCGTTCATTTGTTTCGTGGACTCGTTCTATAATTTGTTAAAAAAAAACAAGTAATAATTATTGAAGATTATTTATAAAACATATCAATTTATTTATACATATTAGGTACATAATATTGATATCAAAAGGTTATTAGATAAGAATTATGTTGAGCAACTTTTTATGTGTATTTGGAAATGACATTTCAATCGGTGCGGTGGTACGCCGCCATAATTATTGTAAATGTTTTTAATACTTAAAGAAGTAACAAAGATTTCGTTTTCGAAAACCTAATTAGAATTAGATACACATTACACATTAGTTTTATAAAAATAGGTACTTATGTAGTTACAAATTGCCCGCGCGTTTACAAAAACAGGCGACGTTCTGAAACTGTATATTAGTTACTTATATATTTTGTTTAATGCTGCAAATATAATAATAAAATTTATGATATGATAGCATAACGATATATTTGTTTTATTTTCGCCTAAAAATAATAGTTTTAATTATATTATCATAGAAAATACGATAAAATTAAAACCGTTACTTACCGACAAATATGTATGTCATATTTTTGAACGATGCACTGTCAAGTCACAAATCGGCCAGCGACATACTAGCGAGCATGAAGACGATCTACTATTCACATGTCATAATACTAAACAAAACCAGGCAGTTATTTGAATTGCCTGGAACTTGACAGGTCTTATAAAAGTTTGTAATAGGGCCCCAGGCGACCGCTAGTTAAAAATGGACTTGAAATATAATAAACTTAGATAAAAAGAGAGACGTATAAATATTGGCAAACATTATATATACTAGCAACAATGCTTCGCACGGGTAGTACATAACCTTTACAAATTATACACCTAAATGTTCTATATTCGTCTATTGGTGAAAACCGCATGAAATCTTTTCAGTAGTTTTTGAGCTTATCGCGAAGAGACGCGGCGGGGGACTTTGTTTTATAATATGTAGTGATAGTGATTTACATTAATAAACCAGAATCGTAATTAATTTTTGGGCCATGGTTTTTGCTCCTCAACTATTCAAACACTTTGGCTCTTAACAAGTTAGTGTTAAAGATATACTACTCTAATGTTCACACGGTTACACGGTTGTGTTGTTCGGTTACAGACGCAGCGCAGGTGGTGTCTGCGTGTGTGCGCGCGGGTCGCGCGGGTGCGGGCGGCGCCCTGTTGGGCGCGGTGCGGCTGGAGGCCGAGGCACGCGCCCCGCGTCCCCGCCCCTCACCCGCACTCCTCGCTGCGCTCGCCGATCACCCGCATCACAAGGTGAGTGCAGAACACATACGACTCGACTACATTCTCTAAAGGCCACTTCTGCGCATGCGCACAAACCTTGGACCTCACCTCGTCACCTACTCGACAATTGCTTGCGAACATGATCAGGTGTCCATACTATGTGCTGTACAGTGCGCACTGTTCGTGCGCGTACGCAGATGTGAACGCGCCTTAAGATCTGGTAAGGTAGCTAACAGACGGCCCTGTCCAATGTTAAGCGATTACCATTATATATATTATTATTATAATATCGATGACGTAGTGGTTAGTGTAACCGACTGCCACGCTTGAGGTCGCGGGTTCGATTCCCGCACAAGTCAAACATTTGTGTGCATGAACATGGATGTTTGTCTTGGTCTGGGTGTTTCTATATATAATATGTATGTATTTACAAAAAAAAAGTATATATGTATGTGTATCCATTGTCTAGTACCCATAGTACAAGCTCTGCTTAGTTTGGGCTAGACGGTGTTGTGTGTATGTGGTAGAATAAAAAAAAAAAAAAAAAAAAAAAAAAATAATAACTTTATTTACACAAAAATGATTGTAGGGTTTTTACAATAGTAGGTTACATCGATAGTATAATTTGGATCTAGAATTTCGTGGGAGGAGTACTGTTCTCCTAGATGCTACAGGATAGCCTGTCTGTTTCGATCCGCTAGTGGTAGATATTATATTGAAATATAACGTGTACATATACATATTTATGCTAAGTGCGTTAGTTTGTGTAAATATGTAAAAATTAGATCATACAATAAAATATGGAAGAAAATAAACATTTTTGAGCATGTAGTGTTGTATGGTACCGTGTTCGTTCGTGGTGTCTGTTTGTGCGGCGCGCGCGTGTCTGTGTGTGTGTGTGCGTGTGTGTGTGTGTGTTTATGCAGTAGATATGATATAAGTGTCCAGAATGTGATTATATTATGAGGAGTTTCTCGGTGTCATCGTAATTTAATTGCAGGAGAAAAGTTCGAACAGTATTTTTGCAGATGAAGTACGAAAGAAAAAAGATTTTGCATATTGCGTTAATTTTGTTATAAAGGGAGGGAACACAATATACAGAGAATCTTTTTATGAAAGATGTACGAGGATGGGGTATTGTGCAGGCTCTATCTTTCCTACGCTTATTAATTTGCCGATAAGGTATTCTACAGTGTTGTCGTAGAACAATGTGTAAGATACATATATTGTTGTCTTATATTTTACGTTACAGGCCTTATACAATCCTGTAGTTGGAAACAAGATTGGTCGAAATGTAGCGACTTTAAGTATTGCTCTGTGCGTGATCTCTAGAGGTTTTAAAGTTGTTTTCTCAGCCAGCAAGAAATGTATTTATTGTAATAAATTAGGAGCGATTGGCACAGTGCAAAGAACACATTTCGAACAAATGTAGTGTTTGCTACATGTCGTAACGTTAAGATGAAAATCAACTTGCGGATACGCCCTGATAGGATGTTAATGTGGGATTTAAAGTTCAAAGTGGTTATTAAGAATAACGACAAGATATTTAATCTGCATAACAGATGTTAGAGGTGGGCACTGGCAGTTTTGTAGAGGAAGAGAAGAACAGGAGTGAGCTTTTATGTTCAAGGGGATTTTGGGTTGGATATTGAGGTGAGTGAATAAAGTTTGTTTTGTTGGTGTTTAGGGCTAGGCTGTGACTGACAAGCCATCTTAGAGCAGAATTGAATCCATCGTGAGCGGTGGCTTGAAGTTCCGGCCATGAATTGGAGCAAAATGTAAGGGCGGCATCATCAGCAAAAGAAACGATCTTGCATTAGGTATATTGAGGTTGCAAAGGTCGTTGTTAACACAAGCAATAAAATTGGGCCTAGTATACTACCTTGGGACACGCCGTATTGGATGGGAAGCACGTCACTGTGGTAGTTATCTATGGTAACAAATTGTGAACGATTTGTGAGATAACTTTTGAATAAGTTGTGTGTTCCTCCCTGGCACCTATACCTTCTAACTTGATCAAAAGGGTTGAAATGGGAACTGTTTCGAATGCTGTTGCCAAATCTAGGAATATAGTTAGAACTCTTATATTTATCTAGATTGTCTACTATTTGGTCGATCATGGACTGCGTAAATTTGTTTCGACGAAAACCAAATTGGTGTGGTGATAATAGTTTGAAATGTTAAAAATGTTGAAATGTTAATTCTAAGTAGTTGATCAATCTTTTGTTTATTAAGCGTTCGAGAATTTTTGATAGAACACTGAGAACAGCTATGGGTCGGTAGTTGTTCGCCAGGTTTCCATCGCCACCCTTAAAAATAGGATAAATCATTGCCTTTTTAAAAGAAGTTGGGAATGTAGCCGTTTCAAAGCAAAGATTGAAAATGTGGCATAAAATTGATGCAAGAGTGCGGGCGTATCATTTTAAAAACATAGGAGAGATACCATCACAGCCGGTCGCACCGTTGGATCTCAGCGAACCTATAGTGAGTAGAATCTCGTCAGGATCTGTTTGTTCAAGAACAAAGGGTCGAGGGGTATGGAGTGTTGATGTGTGTGGGAGTGTTAAGTTGGCGTTTAATTTATCTGCAAGTTTCTTGGCAATATTTACAAAGAACTTATTTGTCTCGTTGTAGGACTGAATTGATGTTGTTGAATGAGATAACAGTTGAGTAGTGTTGTTTAATCTTTGTAGTGTTATTGTTCTGATTTTTACTCAGAGCTTTTTAGGGTTGTTTATAGCCTTGTTTAATTCTTGACTGGCGAATTGTCTTTTTGCCTTTTTTAATAAAGCTGAGCAAACATTTCTGTATCGTTTATAAGTCGTCGTGATAATGGTGCTGTCTGATGATATTTAAATTTTTTGTGCAATGTGTCGCGGTGCCTTATACATCTAAGAAACCCTGGAGTAATCCACGGTTTTAAGGTCCTTTTATTTGCGGGGACTTTTACTGTTTTTGTACAGTCCGTTATAGCTGATTTGGTTAGAGATATAAAGGTGTCTGTCGCATTGTTTGGGACGGTCATTGAGAGGATAGGGGTAAAATCTATTTGCTTCAAAACAGTATCGAGGGCATCATAATCCAGTTTAATAGCTGTTTTAAGTTGGTTGATTTTGTACTATTATAATAATAATAATAATAATAATATCTATAATAAAATCTGGCAACACTAAGTAACGTCTGTGTTTTTTAGAGACAAATATTTTATTTTCAGTTTTAAGTTTATTTTTGATATAAATCCATTTATTTCGGAAGCAATTAAAAACAATAGGACGCTTTACACAATAAATACATAAAATTACAGGCATAATAGCAAACACTCAACGGAAATAACTATTAAAAATATGACAACGTCAAAAGTGAAAATTTTCTCCGACACCGAAATGATTTGTAATAAAACACGATGTTAACAAGAGCCAGAAGAAGAGCTGCACTACTACCACCTCCGGGTTCGCCGCTTAGCTCCGCCTCGCAGCCGTCGGTGCCTCGATCAGAATCGCCGGCCGCTGCAGTTGCGTCGAGCTCGAGCGGTGAATATTTCTCTCCGCCCTCGTCACCGTCACCTGCACGTCGGCGGGGAAGAGGCCGGCCACCGACCCGCTTGGGACCCCGAGGCCCACCGACCTCGAATCGGGCCCCCGCTGCCGGTGGTGATGTGCGCCGCATGCGATGGACCGAATCCATTAATGAAAACGTCATGCGGGCATATTTTGGGGCTACAGAGGGAGGAACTAACCTCACTGCGTATCGCAGCCGCATGCTTGTTCTGTTTCAGGCTCTTGAACCAAGCGTCAACGTTTCAGCACAGCGATTATCGGATCAAGTGCGGGTTATCCAACGCAGTCGACAGTTGGATGATACCGTGCTTGGTAGGCTACGCTCAGAATACTTACCTACGAGTCATGCCATTCGCATCCAACCCGCAGTTACGCAGCTATCACCTGGTGCGACGCGGACGGGCAATAGTGCCAGCATGGAAGTGGATGACATGACAAATGATGTAAGTAATCAGTACATTGAGGAGGTAAAGGATGCTTTGGAAAGTGCGATTCAGGAATACCGGTACATGCAATTTACGATTCGGCCCCGTCTGCCTCGGTTACCTATGCATAGAAAAAATATAGCATTGGTGAGTGTCCTGGACTCGCTATTATCTAGCTATTTAGATAATAGCGAGAATCTCGCCGATACTCATTCGATCCTGTACTGTGCTGCTGTGGCGGCAAGTCGTATAGCGGGCATCAAGTTACCCACACATTTCTCTGCTATACGACAAACATCTGTCGCCCCGGCCTGGCAGTGCAGGATTGAACGGCGTATTGCTGAGGCAAGGACACTCATCGGTAAGCTGATCTGCTTCAGGGAGGGCAATACACGGCCCAGGGTAATGCGCTATGTGGGCCGGGCTTTTCTGGGGACTGGGGTCAGTCCTCATGACTACTTGTCTCGGGCCACAGAGCGCATTGACTTCCTGAAGCAGAAAGTCTATGCATGGGCAAATCGACTGCGCAGATATAAAAAACGCGTGGACCGGTATGTCATCAACCGCACGTTTCAAAGGGACCAAAGGTGGGTCTATAGAACCTGGGAACGGCCTGATCTATGTGTGACCGATGTGGGGCTTCCAGATGCCGATGTTACAAATACGTTTTGGAGGAACATCTGGTCGGTACCCGTCGGCCACACTGAGGGGGAGTGGATGCGGGACGTCAAACAAGCAAGTGAGCTAATTCCAGAAATGGAAAGCGTGGTCATTGATAGCCAGGACGTAATTAGTGCGGTCCGATCCTTATCGAATTGGAAATCGCCAGGCCCGGACGGACTGCACAATTTCTGGCTGAAATGGCTGCGTAGCTCACATGCTTGTTTGGCTGCTCAATTTCAATCTGCCCTAGAATCTGGGTCGTTACCAGATTTTATGACCACGGGAATAACCCACCTACTCCATAAAACAGGTAGTACCAATGAGCCCGGCAATTATAGACCGATAACATGTTTACCATCGATCTATAAGCTTCTTACATCTATTTTGAGAACCAAGATATCTAAACATATTGATACAAATTCAATAATGTCAGCTTCTCAGAATGGATGTAAGAGGGGGGCTCGTGGCACTAAGGAGCTCCTCCTCATTGACATGGCCATTAGCCAACAGGTTCGCCGTAAACGAAGGGATCTGGCAGCATGTTGGATAGATTATAAGAAAGCGTATGATTCGGTGCCACATGCATGGCTTTTGAGGGTGTTAGAGTTGTATAAAGTAAATGCAATTCTGCGCACCTTTTTGAAGTCATGCATGGGGCAATGGAAAACGGTTCTTAGCTATCCAGGATGTCGACAGATCTCTGGGAATGGCGAACTGATAAAAATTGAGCGGGGTATATTTCAGGGCGACAGCCTGAGTCCTCTTTGGTTTTGCTTAGCAATGAATCCTCTTAGTACATTACTAGAGGGTTCAGGGCTAGGTTACAGGTTACAAAGAGGTGGTGGAGTAATATCCCACTTGCTGTATATGGATGACTTAAAGCTGTTTGCCCACACTGATTTACAGCTGATGGATTTACTCAAAGTAACTGAAACTTTTAGTAAGTCTATCAGCATGGATTTCGGTGTGGATAAATGTGCTGTCATCCATGTAAAGCAAGGAAGGATAGTGGAATCCGAAGGAATACAACTTTTGGATTCCATTAACCTACGATCACTTCTTGTAACCGATACTTACAAGTACTTGGGTATGTCACAGGCGTTAAGTATCAATGAGGCTGGCATGAAGCAATCGCTGCAGGAGCGTTTCTTTGGTCGCCTGAAAAAAGTTTTAAATAGTCTTTTATCAGGTGGCAACAAGGTGCGCGCTTGTAACGGTTGGGTCATGCCAGTTCTCATGTACTCCTTTGGCATACTTAAGTGGACTCAGACTGAACTGGATGCCCTGGACCGGCGGGTCCGTACACTCTTGACGGCATACCGTATGCATCACCCACGTTCGTCTGTGATGAGGTTGTATATTCCGCGGAAATGTGGGGGCCGAGGCTTTCTGAATGCCAAGGCCCTTCATAACCGCGAGGTGTGCAACCTCAGAGAATACTTTCTCCAGGCAGACGTGGGTATGCATCGTGATGTAGTTGCTGTGGACACCGGACTCACCCCGCTCAGTTTGGCTAAAGAGAACTGGCGCAAGCCTGTAGTGCTTAGCACTAGCGATCGCAGGGATGTATGGCAGAGCAAGGAGCTTCACGGTAGGTTCTACAAGGCTCTATATGGAGCCGGTGTAGACCTGTTAGCCTCCGTGAACTGGCTACGTTTCGGTGACCTCTTTGGGGAAACCGAAGGTTTTGTCTGTGCTATTGCGGACGAAGTTATCAAGACGAATAACTACCGGAAATATATCTTGAGGGATGGTACGGTTGACATTTGTCGGGCGTGCCATCTACCTGGTGAGTCCCTCAGGCATATAGTTTCCGGTTGTTCTCGTCTTGCTAACGGCGAGTACTTGCACAGACATAACCAAGTAGCCAGGATTATTCATCAGCAACTTGCTCTGAAATACAAACTTGTAGATGTTGAAGTGCCGTACTACAGGTATGTAGCTGAATCAGTTCTCGAAAATGGTCATGTCACGTTGTACTGGGATCGAACTATCATCACAGACAGGACTGTTGTGGCCAACAAACCTGACATTGTGGTGATAGATCGATCAGAGCGCCGTGCAATGATTATCGATGTCACCATTCCGCATGACGGCAATCTCGTGAAAGCTGAAAAGGATAAACAAATTAAATATATCGATTTAGCTCGCGAGGTTGTCGACATGTGGGATGTGGATTCGGCAATCATTGTGCCGATAGTCATATCTGTCAATGGTCTAATTGCTAAGAGCCTCGATCACCATCTAAAGAGGCTCGCGTTAGGTGCTTGGATCGGGGGTTTGATGCAGAAGGCAGTGCTATTAGATACAGCACGCATTGTGAGGAGGTTCCTGTCTCTGGAATCCTAACCACCGGCAGCTTGGACCCTGTTCCCGATGCCGGTGGGTCGTTTCAGTTTTTATATTTTTAAATATGTATGTTTTTATATTTATATTTAAAAATGTAATAATTAGAAGAAAAATAGTAATAAAGAGAATAATAATAATAATATTCTACCACATACACACAACACCATCTAGCCCAAACTAAGCAGAGCTTGTACTATGGGTACTAGACAATTATTATTGTTCTTATTGTTCAGACACAGGAGAGAGAATCGGTGGTCAGTCACCGTTGTTTCGTAGACAAAGGTAATTGCTTTGATCTTGGTACGTAGGATAACGTGATCGAGGCAATTATCTCCTCTAGTAGGTCTAGTGTGAGCAGGAAGGAATCCGTTAAAAGCAAGGGTGCTTAGGCATTCATGAGACCGTATGTCTGAAGAATTAGGTTTGATATCGATGTTGATATCGATAGATGAGTGCAGAGAGCAACGTTTGAGTGTTATCATTAGACGGCGAAAAATATATGCAAAGCCATGTCCGTTTTAATTTTAACGATTATACCAGATGCTCATTGATCAAAATCGGGTCTCAGACTCAAGACTAGATTTTGCTTAGATTACTACACCGTCACTCTTGTTTAGATGTTTGGAGGTTTTGTATGTCGTGTAGTTTGGTAAAATTAAGGTATAGTTTATACTGGAACATGCTAACCAGCATTCAGTTAAAACCAGAAGTTCACAGTCGACATTAATACAGTGAAGTAGAATTTGTAGGTCTAAAAAATTAGAATTTATAGAACGGTTATTCTGAGTGAGTACTTTAAAATATGTATTTGGATGCTTTACGTACGACTAGATCTGTTCAGGCATACATTAATATGTTTCCGATACAGAAAATTGATCAATGTCTTGAATTAAATCGGCAACATTATTGGTCATGTATAGACATTCAATGTTTGAGGGAATATGGGTGTAATATGGCTATTAAAATGTTTAAATAAATGGTTATAGTTGTAAGCAATATGTAGGTAAGTTCTGAGAGTAAGGGTGTTTGATTTATGTTCGAGTAAGTTGTGGTTGCAGTAATTGTGTAAATGTGTTGTGTTAAATTTGTGATAGTGTGTATTAACAGTAGCATTTAGAATAAAACAAAATAGAATAATAAATTTTATCAAAAAACATAATAAATTAAAAAACATGAAACCAGTGTGAGCACTTACGGGATAACATACTGTTACGCCCAGTGACATCTCTCGGCATTGTGGGAGGGACTCGGCGGTTCCGTCTAATAATTTACACCGCCATCTATTGACATCTTACGGAACTGCGTAGTACGGTACGAGAATCTTAGAGAGAATGCTGGTACTTTCTCGAATCATCGTGCTGTTTACACGCCGAGTACGGCGTTGCTGGAAAGCTCTAGAAGCGCTTTACCCGCGTATAAATAGGGCGCACGCGCACCGCCGAGTCAGTTTTACAATCGTAAGCGATCAAGTGTTCATCGAAGCGAACGGAAGCGGAAATACTACGGAGTTTGAAGCAGTACAGTGAAAAAGTGTGGTATAGTGTTTATTGTGTTTTAAATTGAATTGTGTGTTTGAATAAAAGTGTTTTAGTCGGTAATATTGTTTATATTCTTATCCGTCGAACCCAGCACGTAACAATTGGTGTCAGAAGTAAGGTAAGAATATGCCAGTACTACCGAAGGAGGAAGTGGAAGGGGTGCGTACCAGGAACCAGCGCCAGCAAGATGTGGACCAGAGGCGCTTTGGAGACGCCCCCTCGCCGACGTCAGGTGAATCACGTGACTCCGCGGCTGCAGCGGAACTATCTAGTGCAGCTCACTCGCCGGTGAACCCCGACCTCGCGACTCTGATGGCGTTTATGCAGGTGCAGGCACGCCGCCAGGAGGAGCAGGCACGCCGCCAGGAGGAGCAGGCACGCCGCCTCGAGGAACAGCTGCAACGCGATAAGGAAGAGGGCATGCGCCGCCAGGAGGAGCAGGCACGCCGCCAGGAGGAGCAGGCACGCCGCCTCGAGGAACAGCTGCAACGCGATAAGGAAGAGGGCATGCGCCGCCAGGAGGAACAGGTACGCCGCCAGGAGGAGCAGGCACGCCGCCTTGAGGAACAGCTGCAACGCGATAAGGAGGAGGGTATGCGCCGCCAGGAGGAGCAGCTGATGATGTTAAAAGACCTCAGCGCAACGGTTGGCAAGGAGATGAAGGAGGTGAAAGAGCAAGTCCAACGCCACGAAAGTCGCATCGCTGAGGTGGAGAAAACGATACGTGGGCTCATGGCTGGCGATGGGATCGTGGCACCTGCGGTTGTGGCGTCTTCACCACGAGGCTTTAAAGTCCCACCATTCGACGGATCATCGTCATGGTCAGCCTATAAGATACAGTTCGAGGCCGTCATGAAATCGAACGGGTGGACGCAAGAACAGGCTCTGACCGCTCTCACCTTGGGGCTTCGTGACCAGGCCTTGACCGTGTTAGAGGCGCTTGGTCAAGACATCACGTACGAAAAGCTGTTGGAAGCATTAGAAGCGAGATATGGCGACGCACATCTGGAACACGTGTTTCGCGCTCAGCTGAAAGACCGATCGCAACGTGTTGGTGAAACCTTGCAGCAGTGGGCCCTGGAGGTGGAGAAGCTGGTTCGAAAGGCGTACCAGTCCTCACCTGCGCTCATCGACGGAAACCTCGTTCAAGCTTTCACCGACGGGATCCGAGACCTGGAGGTTAGGGCCGCAGTAAGACTCGGACATTTCAAAAACCTGAAGGACGCCCTAGCCCACGCTCTGGAAGTGGAAGCAGTACGACGGGATGATCGAGCTCACCGTATCAGGGAAGTGTCGACTTCGCCCCGGTGCTATAGCTGCGGTGAGAGAGGCCACATCAGGTTGAGCTGCCCGAAGTGAAGGAGTCCACGCAGCAGTAACCAGTCGCCGGTAGAAGGAACACCTGATGTGCCTGCCGGGCAACAACAGCAGGGAAACGAGTAGACGCCAGGACTACGGGGCGGGTGCTGGCTGGTGATAGGAGAGCCCCAAGGATCTCGATCTCACAATCGTGTGACGGAAAGAGCCTGATTATCGAAGGCGAAATTAACAGAATGCCGTGCAAGATGACATTGGACACTGGAGCTTCTCGGACAGTCGTCAGTTTCCGACTAGCAAGACGGTTTCTTGGGGACTACTACGGGAACCATGAATGTATACATCTAAGAACAGCTACCGGTCAGCACATAACCGTCCGAGGTGAGAAGGGGGTGGATATGAAACTAGGTAATAAAATTTACCGCCACAACGTCATCGTGGCTGACATAGTGGACGACTGCATCCTGGGTTTAGACTTCTTACGGAAGCATCACTGTGAGATCGACGTTAGTCAAGGAGTATTGAAGTGTGGCTCAGAAGAAGTATTCATGGAGGGCGCTTCATCAGGCAAAGTGTACTGCCTGAAGAAAGTAGTACTTCGTCCGAGGTCGGAAACAATCATACCGGTTTGTCTACCAAGGAATTCTGATCAGGAAAATCGATGTGTAATTATAGAAGGCTTGGACAACGATGCTTCATGGAAGATTGCACGCACTCTGACTAGAAATACCAACGTTACATCGGTACGTGCACTGAACCCAAGCGACAAAGAACTGGTACTCAAGAAGGGCACGATATTGGGCACCTGTGAAGGAGCAGTTTGGATGCGTAGATGCCATGAACAGCCTTCCAACGCCAAAGTTCAAGGGGCAAGGTACGACGTATCTTCTCTCTTGAAGGACTGCCAGAATAACCTGTCGAGAGAAGAAAAGAACAAGGCTGAGACGATGTTAAACCGGTTTGCCGACATCTTCTCGACAAGTGATGCTGACATAGGCAAGAATGCCCTTTTTTTTTTTTTTTTTTTTTTTTTGACCCAGGAAAATCCTTTATGGATACCCACCTCCCCCGGGGGGGAAGGGTGGTTATGTGAGACTCTCCGCCCCTGAAGGGGGTCGGTATACACACTAAAAACCTGGGGTGAGCAGTCCCTCCGCCGACGGAGTGGGGCGGGATGGGGTCGCGTTAGCAATCACCATCCCGCCCCGGCGGTTGGCCCGGCTGATGGTGACCGGGCTTCAGCACCTGTGGAGGGAAGGCCTTGCTCACCAAGGCCATCCCTCAGACGTGTGGGGCCGTGCAAGCCGGTAGAGAGTCCCCCGACTCTGTACCAGTGACCCCACTATACAGGAGCGAAAAGGCGGCCAAATCGCCTCCTTCTCGCTCCCGTCCGTCTGCGCCGGAGAGGGTCAGCGAGGAGGTTGTTCTCCCTGACCCTCTCCGCGGTCTCCTTCTGCGCCATGACAGCTTCGCAGAAGGAGACCACTGCCTGCCACGACCTCTCGCCGCCGAGCATGGCGTTGATCACGCTCGGCAGGGAGAGATCTCCGCCTATTATGGCCGAAAGCGTGTGCCGCTGCGGCCCCCACGCGGCACACGCCTCGAGCGTGCGGAGCGCCGTGTCTTCCGGCGCCCCACACTCGTGGCAGGCAGGGGTCGCCTCCCGTCTCGCGATCTGGTGCAAATACTTTCCGAAGCATCCGTGCCCGGAAAGCACCTGCACCAGTCGGAAGGTCAGCGACCCGAATCGCCGCCCTATCCACCCCCGGAGGACCGGGCGAATGGCCTCCACCGTCCACTGGCCCGGGGCCGGTGGAGCCAGGTCCTCCGTCCACCGCCTCAATAGGGCGGCCCGCGCCTGTCGCCGCATGCGTGCGACCTCCTCCCAACCCGGGGGCTCCCCGCGGGACCTCCTCGCCGCCACGAAGTGGTACACTTCGGCGAGGATCTCCGCTTGTAGCTCCCAGGGGGGGTCACTGGCCAGCACGCACGCCGCCGTCCAGGACACCGTCCGGTAACCGCGTATGGCCCTCGTCGCGACGACCCGTTGCGGACGTCGCAGCAGGGTCTTATTGTCGCGACTAAGGGCGTCCGCCCAGACCGGTGCCCCGTAAAGGGCCATACTCCGGATCACTCCGGAGTACAGTCGGCGACAGGTGGCACTCGGGCCACCCACGTTGGGCAGCAGCCTCCCCAGGGCGGCCGCCGCTCCCAGGACTCTTGGGGCCAGCTGGGTGAAGTGTGCCCCAAAAGTCCACCTCCCGTCCAGGATGAGACCCAAGTACCTCATTTGGGTCCCAACCCGGACCAGGACCCCGTCCAGTGCCACTCGCGTACCTGGAGGAGGTCCTCCCCGAGGTCCATGGAACAATAGGGCCTCGGTCTTGGAGAGGGCAACCTCCAATCCCAGGGCGCGGATACGGTCGACCACTAGGGCAGCTCCCACCGCGGCCAACCGCACCGCCTCCCCGAGATCCCTCCCCTTGACTACGACCAGGGTGTCATCGGCATAGCACGCCACCCGCATACTCGCGGGAAGCGTGCCCCGAAGCACCCAGTCGTAGCCAACGTTCCACAGGAGCGGTCCCAGCACCGACCCCTGTGGAACGCCGCAGGATACGCGACGGCGCCTCAAACCGTCGCGTCCCTCCACCAGGACCTCGCGGTCCTGGAGGTAGTCGGCCAACAGCCTCCGCAAATACAGGGGCACTCCGTGATATCGGAGCGCCTCCTGTACTGTTCCATGCGGGAGGCTGTTGAAGGCGTTGGCAATGTCCAGCGAGACAGCCAACGCCTTGTTCCCCCCACCGACCGCTTCCTGCGTCCAGTCTTTGAGCCAGAGCAGGGCGTCTATCGTAGACCGCCCCGCTCTGAACCCATACTGGGCCTGCGATAGCGCCGGCCCAGTCCCCTCCAAGTGCTGGATGACACGGGCAGCCACCACTCTCTCTAGCAGCTTACCCGTGTCATCCAGCAACACGATTGGCCTGTATGCGGAAGGCGAGGTTGTGTCTCGCCCTTCCTTCCGCAACAGGCACAATCGGCCGCCCTTCCACAACTTAGGGAACCGTCCAGACGTGAGGCATGCGTCGAACAGCTCCCGAAGCGGATCGCCCATCTCTCTGAGAGCGATCCGCAGGACCCGCCCCGGGATCCCGTCAGGACCCGGTGCCGTCCTCTTGCCCCGTAAGCGGCTGACGGCCGCCTCCATCTCCGCCTGCGATACAAGCGGGATGGAGGCCGGGCCCAATTCCTCCGGGAAGGACGGCGCCATCGTCGGAGGGGTGTGGTGGGGGTTCCGTTCGGGAAAGAGCCCCACCAGCACCCTGCCCAGGAGCTCCGGCTCCAGGGACGCCGCGACGGGGGGCGTCGGGCCCCGGAACTTGTTCCGGGCAGCCCTGTACGGACGCCCCCATGGGTCCCTATCCAGGCCCTCCAGGGCCTCACCCCAGGCTCGAGACTTGGCCTGGCCGACGGCCAGCTGCAGCTCCTTTTTGGCTGCACGGTACTCACCGTACAGCCGGAGCTCGGCCTGCAGTTCTTCGGCCGACAGCTGGTCGTTCGTCCGGCCATGCCGCCGCCGCCTACACCGCGTGTAGGGCCGCCGCGCCGCCGAGCAGGCGGCTCGGAGATCTGCGATCTCCGAGCTCCACCAGTACACTTCTCGGCGGCCGGGGCGGCGGCGGGCCCTCGGCATGGCCGCGTCGCAGACGGCCGTGACCGCTTCGCGGAAACGGCCGGCCGCGACGTCTACCTCCACCGGGTGCGTGGGGGCGGCAAGCCACGCCCGGACGATGGCCGCCTCTTCCGCCAGTTCAGCGTTGAGGCGACTCACCGACCAGCGCGGAAAATCCGCCCGTACTACGCGCCGGGACCCCCCCTGACTGTCGGAGGCGGAGATCTCGAACCTTATGTATTTGTGGTCCGAGAGCGTCTCCACCTCCGACATCACCCTCCAGGCCCGGGCACGTGCCGCGACAGCGGGGCTGGTGAACGTTAGGTCCACCACGGACCCCCCACACCATCGCACGCACGTGTGGACCGACCCTCTATTGAGGAGAGTCAGTCCTGTGGCAACCGCCCACTCCCTGACTATCTCCCCTCGAGTGTCAGTGGAGCGGTTGCCCCATTCCCGGGCCTTGGCGTTCAGATCCCCCATTAGGAGGACCTGATGTGGCGCCTGCCTTCTCACCACCGCGGCCAGGAGGTCCATGAAGACCTCCAGCTCCGCGGCGGTTCTGTTGGGGGAGAAGTATACGCCGACGATCGCATACCTCTCCCACCTGGCCACCACGTACCCCGCCCCTCTCTCTTTGACTGAGAGGAGGGGGCCGCCAACCCTCCCAACGATGGCCACGGAGCCGTTCAAGTCTCCAGCCCAATAGGGACTGGGGGGGACGAAATACGGCTCCGCGGCGACGGCCACACCGATTTCCCACTGCGCCAGGGTCTGCATGAGCAGGTCTTGGGCCCTGGCGCAGTGGTTCAGGTTCGCCTGGAGGAAGTTGTGATGTCCGACCTGATCCATATTAATCAGACATCACAACCTCCCCGCACACTGCTTCGCGGCGCGCTGCCTCAGGGGCGGCCTGACTAGTGGCCGCAGGGGTGGCCCGGGTCCCAGGGGCCTTTCCCTTCGTCTTCGGGGGGTTGCAGCGGCGCCCCCCCATAACGTGCCCCGAGGGCTTTCCCGCCTCTGCGCAAATGGCGCAGCGCAGCCCGGCCTTGCCACAGTTGGCCGCCCGGTGACCTGCGTCTCCACAACGGAAGCACAGGTCACTCCTGTCGGCCGCGGCGAGACACTGGGGGCGCGTGTGCCCCAGCCCCATGCACCTGAAGCAGCGCATGGGGCGCTGCCCCAGCGCAACCACCTTCACCGAGCTCCACCCGATGAGAAGCCTGCCCCTGCTCAGCAGCACTTTGGCTGCCGAGACAGGGCAGGACACAAGGGTGGAGCCGGCGCCATCAAAGCCGGGGCGGATCTCGCCGACCTTGACGACCCGCACCTCGCACTCGCCCACCGCTGCGACCGCCGCCGCCACCTTCTCTTTTGTGGCAGCATCGTCCAAGCCCGTAATCCGCAAGTCTGTGGACTTTACGGGCCTGGTGACGCTGGCCACTGCGGACAGGGCATCGCGGAGTTTCTCCGCGAGCCTATCCGCCTTTTCTCCGCTTTGGGAGCCTGGAATCTCTAAGATCCTGGCTCCCGTAGCCGTCTGGCGGAAGCGGAGCTGGTCGATACCCAGCTCCTTTAGGTCGACCTTTTCCTGTGCCGACCTGATGGCGGCAGCGTAAGTAATCCCCTTTGCCGCGGCGTCGGGCTGCAACGACAGCACGACTGCCGCGGATTTCGGGGACCTCAGTGCTGCCGCCACACTCTTTGGGGCAGCAGGGGCAACAGGCCGAGCTTTGGCGGCGGGGGCACGGGCCACCTGGGCAGGCGCAGATGCAGTGGAAGGGGGAGAGGACTTTCCCTTCCCCTTGCTCTTCCTCTTGCCCTTTCCCTTCCCTACCACCGTCACCCATGTTTTCTGAGGGACGGCGGCGGCAGGGGCAACTCCGCTGCCGTTTTGGGTCCCCTTAGAGGGACTCGCGGTCGGTGCCGCTGCAGGAGCGGCGGCAGCTCTGGGGGCCTGCTTGGCCCCCTTGTCCGCCTCGGGGGCAACCGGCTGAGGCACTGGTCTGGGCGGCGTGGCGTCTGCCCTCGCCCTCCTGGCATCCGCTCTCAGCGGCGGGCGGACCGTCGGGGCCGGCAGAAGCCGGTCCTCAAGCCCCGCGAGCCGGGCGCTCAACATTGTCCCGAGCGTGATGGTAAGGGAGCGCTTAAGCTCCATCACCAGCTCGGGACCCACCTGGGGGGTGGCAGGGGCTGCCCGCGTCTCCGCAGTGGCGGTAGCGGCAGCGGCAGCGGCGGCGGTGGCGGCAGTCGTCGCCGAGGCAAGACTGCCCTAGTTCAACACAAAATAAACACAGGAAATGAGGTACCGATCCGCCAGCGACCAAGACGTGTACCATTGGCACGGGAACATGAAGTTGACACTATGATCGAGGATATGGTGAAAGAAGGTGTGATTGAGCCTTCGTCCAGTCCATGGTGTTCACCAGTGGTTTTGGTTAAGAAGAAGGATGGCAGCATGCGCTTCTGTGTGGACTATCGTCGGCTAAATGACATCACAAAGAAAGACAGTTACCCGTTGCCAAGGATTGACGACACTCTGGATACGCTAACGGGGATGAAGTGGTTTTCTACACTAGACCTAAAAAGTGGCTACTGGCAGGTCGAGATACATCCTCGAGATAAGGAGAAGACAGCATTCTCCACAGGCAAAGGGTTGTGGCAATTTAACGTCATGCCCTTTGGATTGTGTAATGCCCCTGCCACTTTTGAGAGATTGATGGAACGGGTGCTTACTGGATTGATTGGAGACGCCTGCCTGGTCTACTTGGACGATATTATCATAGTAGGACGCACCTTCGAGGATCACCTTCGCAACCTGGAACGCGTTCTCTCGAAGATTCGAGGAGCCAACCTGAAGTTAAGTCCAAAGAAATGCGCGTTGTTCAGGCGGCAAGTGAACTTCTTAGGACATGTGGTCTCCGAAGAAGGCATCCAAACGGACCCGGATAAGATCATTGCTGTCAAGGACTGGCCAGTTCCGGAGAACAAGACACAAGTCAGGGCATTTCTTGGTTTGTGCTCCTACTATCGACGGTTTGTAAGGAACTTTGCTGACATCGCCCGGCCTCTGCAAAAGCTCACCGAGGATAAGATAAAGTTCTGCTGGAATGAGAGCTGTGACGTCGCATTTCAGAAGCTGAAGGAACATCTGTGTAATTCACCAATTCTAGGCTATCCCGACAATGAACATGAATTTGTAGTAGATACAGATGCCAGTAACACCGGCATTGGTGGCGTGTTATCTCAACGTAAAGGAGAGCATGAAGTTGTAATAGCGTACTTCAGCAAGGCCCTATCCAAACCTGAAAGGAACTACTGTGTCACACGAAGGGAACTTCTAGCTGTCGTAAAGACATTGCAGCACTTCAGTAAATACTTGTTAGGACGGAAATTTCACCTGCGAACTGACCACGCTGCATTGAAATGGCTACTACAGTTTAAAGACCCAGAAGGACAGGTAGCAAGATGGATTGAACAACTACAGGAATTCGACTTCGTAATACAGCATCGTAGTGGCAAGTCACATGGTAATGCGGATGCCCTGTCACGTAGACCGTGTCCCGACCAGTGTAAGCACTGCGCCAGGCAAGAGGCTAAGCAGGAAGGACTAGTGAGGATGTTGAGGACGGATCTTAGCGAAGACTGGAAGGAAACTTTGCAGAGAACGCAACAAGAAGACAAAGACATAAGACCCATCCTCGAATGGAAGAAAACAGGTGCATCGAGACCTCACTGGAGTGAAGTTGCGGCAATGAGCCCTACCACCAAGAGTTATTGGGCACAGTGGGAAAGCTTGGTTATCCAGGATGGAGTTCTGTGCCGGAAATGGGAGAATGCTCGAGGTGACAAGTGTCACCTGCAAATGGTCGTGCCAAAGCTCAAGGTACCGGAAGTTTTACAACTCTATCATAATGGGAGTTCGGGAGGTCACATGGGAGTTAAGAGAACTCTGGTTTAGATCCGAGAACGATTTTATTGGATCCATTGTCGAGAAGACGTTGAGGAATGGTGCCGTAAATGCACGAGTTGTGCTGCCGCGAAGGGACCACACACTCGCAGCAGGGGTGCATTGAAGGTGTACAATGTTGGAGCCCCGTGGGAACGTATAGCTTTAGATGTTGCCGGACCGTTTCCTGAAAGCCAAAGTGGGAACAAGTACTTCTTGGTGGTCATGGATTACTTCACAAAGTGGCCGGAAGTGTTTGCGATTCCCAATCAGGAGGCATCTACGGTCGCCGACAAGCTAGTCCACGAAGTCTTTTGTCGTTTCGGGGTGCCCTTAGAGATACACAGTGACCAAGGTCGGAACTTCGAGTCTGAAGTATTTAAGGAGACATGCCAGGTGATGGGTACCCACAAAACGAGAACGACCGCTTATCATCCGCAATCAGACGGCATGGTTGAACGATTCAACCAGTCTCTGGAAAGATATCTGGCAAAAGTTGTAGAAAGCAAACAAAGGGATTGGGACAAACACATTCAACCGTTTCTCCTGTCATACCGTAGTGCCGTTCACGAAAGCACATCAGTAACACCTGCTTTCGCTAACTTCGGAAGGGAACTACGATTACCTGCAGACTTGATAACCGGCATCCCACCTGAATCTCCACGCAGCATAACAGATTATGCGAATGATTTGCGCAACAGGATGAATGACGTATACGAGCACATCAGACAGACCGGTCAGCAGATGTCTGAGAGGATGAAGACCCGTTACGACCGGAAGGCGAACAATAAAGGCTTCGAGGAAGGATCGCTGGTGTGGTTACATAATCCGGCACGCAGCAAAGGAATATCTCCTAAGTTGCAGGCAAAATGGGATGGACCCTATCGCATAGTCACTAAGATAAATGACGTCACCTACCGGATCCAGAAAGGACCACGAGGTACACCAAAGATCGTTCATGTGGATCGATTGGCACGCTACTACGGATCCAACAATGTTCGGGACGAACATGTCTAAGAGGGGGGCAGTGTTACGCCCAGTGACATCTCTCGGCATTGTGGGAGGGACTCGGCGGTTCCGTCTAATAATTTACACCGCCATCTATTGACATCTTACGGAACTGCGTAGTACGGTACGAGAATCTTAGAGAGAATGCTGGTACTTTCTCGAATCATCGTGCTGTTTACACGCCGAGTACGGCGTTGCTGGAAAGCTCTAGAAGCGCTTTACCCGCGTATAAATAGGGCGCACGCGCACCGCCGAGTCAGTTTTACAATCGTAAGCGATCAAGTGTTCATCGAAGCGAACGGAAGCGGAAATACTACGGAGTTTGAAGCAGTACAGTGAAAAAGTGTGGTATAGTGTTTATTGTGTTTTAAATTGAATTGTGTGTTTGAATAAAAGTGTTTTAGTCGGTAATATTGTTTATATTCTTATCCGTCGAACCCAGCACGTAACAATACTATTAGTCATGCCTTATTTATTTCTTTTATTTCTGACAGTTGTTTGAGTTGCAGTTCATTTTTTATAATAAAAGTGGATGTGGGCCACTTTTTTAACATTATACGACCATTAGACGTCCAACAGTACAAGTACTGGTTTGTCTTGGCGAAGCTTCTTGCAAGATAGCACAGCCGTTTGGAGTAGGTCGTTTATATAAATATAAACTTTTAAACACTACTCACAAAAATTAAGGGAGCCAAACATTATCCAAATTTTTGGGTCAAGCTGTAACTTGAAGAAAAATGGCATATTTAAAAATGTTAATTGTATCTTTAAGTTTTTATTTTTTGGATCTAAACTTTAATTTTATTTTAATTTTTTTTTCGAGTAACGTTGAGAAAACCACCGACAAAAAATACGATGGTTTTATGGATTTTCTTTTGATCTACGGCCTTGGTAAATTTTTACAGAGTCCGTAGACCAAAATGAAAATACAGAAAGATATCTAAATTTATTTTGTGGTTGGTTGTATCAAGATTACTTGAAAAAAAACGGGCAAACAATTTTTAAGAGTTGACCTAATAACTAGAATCTTTGAGCTATAGTTTAAAATTTGCTGTACGACCATCTCCAAGTTACAGCCTGTTCAAAATCACCCAAAAATTTGGATATGTTTTGCTATAGTAGTATCTATACACTTTTATGTTTTATACACAGGACTGATAGTATTATCAGTCCCGTGTATAAAATCTCCGGCTGCTGGACTTGACCCCTGCTCAGTCTGTTAAGCCATAATCTACCACGCTAGCCCAGTGTGGTTAGGCAGTCTTCACTCATCTTCGAGATGATTATTAAAAACTCTAAGGTGTTAAACAACACAGATAAGTGACCTCACAATGTTTTCCTTCACCGTTAAAACAGGCAATAATTAACTATTTAAAAAGTCAGAGATACGTACCTTGGAATCAAACTCAAAACATCTGCGTGGCAATCCAACAGTCTTTCATTTTGCTATTATTGCTTGCGTTAATAAGCTATGACTGCTATAATGTGCAAAGAGACCCCGATCTTTAGTGAGCAAACGGACTCCGATCATTCGTGAGCAAAGCGACTCCGATCTTTCGTGAGCAAAGCGACCCTGGTTTTTCGTGAGCAAAGTGAGGTAGTTGCACAGTTATACACATTGCTTATTCCACAGTGGCTGTACGTTCGTGGCGCGGCGTGGTGCAGTGCAGAGGCGGCGGCGCTGGCTGACGTGTTACTGGAGCGCGCGTTACGAACACACGCGTTACGTGACGAACTCGCGCCCGCACCTCTACCGCAGTAAAACTACTACTACCCTACCCAACGACAAATCCGCTCCAAAATCAATAATAAAATGTTCCACCTAACCACGACTTTTATTTATTTACACGCCTGATAATCCTTGTACTACTCACAAGACATAAGTTCACACACCTACTAGTAGATATTGAACTAGACACACACATAGAATGCGTATCGTTTATTATTTTAACAAGAACATGCAATAAGTCTGGTATAGTAGTAGAGTTCACTGGAAAACTAGGCTAATCAGATGTTTTCGTTTAATCTTATATAAATAATATTATAAAAGCGAATGTGAGTTTGTTTGTTTTTTTGTTTGTTACGCTTTCAGGCCTTAACTACTCGACCGACAATCATGAAAATGCACATACACGTTGTCAGGGGAAGAGATAAGGACATAGGGTACCTTTCATAAAAATATATATATATGTGATTCACAACCAGATATTACCGAAACACAAGCACGAGATTCTGACACAAATCAATTTGTATCCAATATTTATCCACTACCTTCAACATCGCAATCTTAACTCGTAAGTTACTTATAACACAATTAAATATTCAAAAACGAGGTAAAACTTTACTGGTTTTAGAACGAATGGGTCAGCTGAGTAATTACTAATCTTCAACTGTATTAACCATAAATGTTTTAAGACTTTCGCGATTTATATACATACTATAACCGTTCAATCTGTTAACCGGCCGTGGTCGCGGGTTAACTAATCAGTTAACCTAGGTTAATTTGTCAGTTAACATGTGACCACGGCCGGTGCAAATCGGTCGAAACGTCGGGAAACAAGAGGTATTTATACCTTAAATATTTACGCGAGTAAAACCAGTAATATTATATTATAGTAAGTATTAGCCATGTTATTTAGATAGAGCCCGATAGGAGTTTACTTTCGAGAGCACAGCAGATTAAGCAGATTACACGTCCCTATCTAAATAACATGAATAACGTCGACACTACATTTATTATCCATAGTATAATGTTTCGTACAGTGATGATGTTCCACTTTGGACTAAATAGATTTGGATGAAATTTTGCACTTACATAAAACGTACCCATAGGATTAACATTAAATTTGAACTACAGAGTAAAGGTAATGTTAAATAATGATTATCTTAATTTTAAACTTATCTATAATATGATTTACTTTCAGAAACTACAAGTTCCCAAATCCACTACTAATCTAAGTAGTGAACTTAATGTTGGCCCAACAAATACTCTGCAATTCGACCATGTTGGTTCATTACCGTCGATGTCACAGCCTCGAGTAGTAAGTTATAAGAATGCAATCAATTATTATTAATTACTGGCATTTAATCGAAATAAGTAAAATAATAAGTGAAAAAAAAGTCACTGCAAAATAATCTGCATCACTCATCGTTACTGATTATGATTAAGTTAAATTTATATAGAATGAAAGTAGAAACATGTAACAAAATACAGTTTATAACAAGAACTATATTTTGTTATATGTTCACAAGAACAGTATTTTGTTTTGATATTAATAATAATATAATATAATATAATATTCTACCACAGACACACAACACCGTCTAGCCCAAACTAAGCAGAGCTTGTACTATGGGTTCCAGACAATGGATAAACATACATAGATACTTTTTTTTTGTAAATACATACATATTATACATAAAAACACCCAGACCAAGACAAACATCCATGTTTATGCACACAAATGTTTGACTTGTGCGGGAATCGAACCCGCGACCTCAGGCGTGGCAGTCAGTTACACTAACCACTACGCCATCGAGGCCAAAACAAACAAACAAATATTATACTTTACTAATGAGTAATGACATATGTTTTACTCTACTCAGCCTGACACACCTAGAAAAACGAAACGGAAAAAGCAGCTAAATAAGAAAATAAAAAAATTTGAGCATTACAAGCAAAGACAAAATATCTTAAAAAAAATTAATTCTTTACAAGAGCTTTTAAGCGATTTAAGTAAGAAATCTTGAATAGATAAAGAAAATCGACGTGTTTTAGAAATAATCGGCGTAGAGGAATAGGAACTACTAAAGAGATATACAAAAATGTGCAAGTGGAAATTTACTCAGAGCAAAATACTCACCTGAATTGAGATGCTTCGCCCTTACACTCAATTACTACTCTCCAAAGGCGTATAAATATGTTCGTAAAACTTTTGGGTCGTGTTTACCACACCCTAGAACTTTACGTAAGTGATATAGCAAAATAGGTGGCTATCCGGGATTTACAGAAGAAGCTTTTAAAACTTTGAAGTTGAAAGCAGAAGAGAGTCCTGAAAAAATGTATGTTGCTCTCATCTTTGATGAGATGAAAATAAAGCAAAGTTCAGAGTGGGATCCGAAAACGCAAAGATATTTCAGGTATGTTAATCATGGGTTTGATCACATTACAGACAATTCAGAGCTTGTTGTGTACTTGTTTTCTTAATTGTAGGTATCAATAAAATATTCAAGATACCGATTGGGTTCTTTTTTATTCACAGTATAAATGGAATCCAAAAAGCACAGCCTGTTAATAATGGCCTCACTTTAATCAATGAAACTGGAATCGTAGTTAAGTCTTTGACTTGCGATAGCACAAAAGCCAACTTAGCTATGGCCGAGGAACTAGGTTGCAATGTAAACCCAGAACAACTTGAAACTGATGACTGATACTTGATGCATCAACTGGTCAAACCATCCATTTTTTTCTTGATCCGTATCATATTTTTTTTATAACACTACGGTGGCAAACTAGCATACGGCCCACCTGATGGTAAGTGGTTACCGTAGCCTATAGACGCCTGCAACACCAGAGGCATCACTTGCGCGTTGCCGACCCTTTAGGAAAAGAAGTGGAAAGGCATTATGG
The DNA here is from genome assembly GCA_930367265.1 of Catocala fraxini. NCBI lineage: Eukaryota > Metazoa > Arthropoda > Insecta > Lepidoptera > Erebidae > Catocala > Catocala fraxini. The sequence goes on from OV884037.1 coordinate 10,032,846, forward strand.
CACTTTTTACTACAATTTTTTTGAGGTCAAGTGGAGTCATATAGAAAACTTGCATAATGTTCAAAAAGAGGAATTATTTTATTTGGCTTACAAGTTACGAGTGAATCATTTTCATTTTAAAACAAAAATTATGAGTGTATAACTAGCCACGCAACTGTTCAGTGTTCAGCTTCAGTGTCGCCGATGCTCTAATATTCTGTAAAAATATTTGGAATCTACCAGATTTTGAAGATGCGAACAAAACAGGTTCATTATTATATAAGTGGGGTAAATGATAGATGATAATCTGGCCAGTCGACAGTTTCAGGGTTATCCATTATTTACGCCACACTTTGTATGTATAGTTGGGTTTGTTGTGTATTCAATTACAAGAAACATACAATGTGCAACCTGTATTAAGGGGTTACTAGGACCACCGAATGAACAAAGCCTGACTTATTAAAAAAGCCGCGGATACCTACTATACGCATCTAAGGATGTTACAAATTTATATAGGCGATGTGACATTGAAATACGGCGTAACTTAGATGACACAAAAAGATTGAAGCCGTCCATTTCAACAAAATATTATATCAAAAATTTTAAATGACTATTTTATTTATTTATTAGTATAAACAAATGGACAACATAACAGTAAACACCAAATCGTTGTACAAGTTAAAACTTATATCTAATATTATATACATTTATATTACCCGACATAATATACAAGGTTTATATAATTTATTATTACATCTGCTTACATGAGTACAATAAAAGATTCGTAACTTAGTTACTAACTAAATATCTATCATCTCACAAAATCTTAAACAACTACGACTCACATCCATCCATCCCGAAGCAAATAGATCACATTCAGATTCTGATGTCAGAAGCATATTTAATAAGGTTAGTGCACGAACAAGAGGCGAGTTGGCATGCGCCACTGTACGTGCATAAGGCACAGCTAGTAACTGGACTTTGCGTGATCTAAGTTGTATTTTAGGTACAATGGGGACAAATAACCTAACCATCTGTGTTACTAGTTCCGGACAGTCACATTTACCACGCAAAGCCTGGCAGACAAAGGTAAGTAAGTGGTAATTACGCCTTACTTCCAGAGAATTAAAGCATAACATTCCGAGTAAAAATTTTGTTGGATAGAAGAAAGGATAATAACGATAAAGATTTTTATAAAAGAAGCGTAAAAATGACTTTTGAATTTTCTCGAGAAGTAATACGTATGTACTCTCATAGGGTCTCCAGATCATAGACGCTGACTCCAGTTTGCTTCTTACTAGTGCCATATAAACGAGTTTAATCGCAGTAGGGTTGTCAAAATCTCGCATATTGCGTATTACGAATCCAAGTTTCTTATTACAGTCAACAACTAATGTCTTCATATGCTCATTAAAGGTAAGGTGTGTATCAAACAGCACTCCCAAATCTTTAACTAAGTTGACGCGAGCCTACGCGCGACTATGTAGGGAAAACAATATTTCCAAATATAAAAAGACATGCCTTTGATCATGATTTCGTCAATCGTAATATGGAGCTGGGCATATTGGTGAAGCAAAAAATGCAAAAAATATACGCATACTAAAATATCTTTTTTGATGAAAAAGGCTGATCCTAAAAAATGTATCCGTCACATCTACAACAAACTTATTAATTTTAAAAATTAATAATACTTAACTATACTTATTATTTTTATTAATGAATCATGTAATGATGATTGTGATCAATAAATACGTATACAAACTAATAAACACATACATATAATTTTAATGTTTCACCTAATATCCTTTCAGCATGATTGCAGAAACTGCCTGAGTCATAAATGTATCTAATAAAATTAATTATTAAATAATACAATAAATCCGACTGCTAAAAAGTGAAAATCAAGAAGAAGCATTGTAGACGGGGGCAAGCGAAGAAATACTTGTTTCTAATTTCAGTGATTAGCTTGTCTCCGCCTGCGATGCTTTTGTTTTTCATTATAAAAAAGTGTGTAATAATTAAATTTATTACACACTTTTTTAAATAATAATATTTGTGCGGGACAAGTAAATTGTGAATCATAGTGTATATACAATGATTAATTGTGAACTAAGTGAATAGTGAACTGATAAGACAGTGCATAATGTTTACATGTTAGTATATAAGATTTATATAAGCGTATTCTTGTTAGATTCGCCTCTTTTTATAGTTTCATGTTTATTCTCATAAGTTTCATGTTTGATTTGATCTTATTTGATTTGTTTGTATAGAATTCATAGTACATAGGGGTAAGCAGTACAACTTATGTCTGTTTTAATGTTACATTTTATGTCTTGTTATAGTATGTTTTATATTTTTGCTGTATCGTTTATAATGTGTAGAAACTAAAACATATAATTTATAGTATGTTATCATATAACATATGATGTTATATGATAACATACTACACACATGGTTATAATATTATATAACTTATATTTTATTGTATAGGTTTATAGTCCACAATTTTATCTAAGATAAAATATCCAAATTGTCTTGTGTTTAAGTAACTATCCAATATGTTTTAATTAGGTAACTTAGTTTAAAAAATATATATACTTGCATGCTGTGGTTTCCTGTAACTGAAGGATTACACTTGTCTTATATTTAAGTGATTTTATCCGTGTAATCTGTAGTGTATATTCTTTGTTGGAAATCCTCAATAAATAAATAAATAAATAAATAAATCATTGAAATTTGTAAAGAAAATGCAAAATTGTCACGCGGCTCTCGTTATAGTAAAGATTCGTTGTACTTAAGTTAACTGTACCGATTCCGACGCTATGCTCAAAATTTTGTTCTATAATCATTGACCAATCACAGGGCCTACATTTTTTTGGCCATTTCGCTATAAAAGAGGGGTCGGATCACGGTATCGGCACAGTCAGCGGGCAGCAACCATAGCAAGAACACTCCGAATAAAGAAGATCTACAAGCAAGAATCTCTCCTGGCTTTTATTCTTCACCAACCCAGCAAACAAATGCGCCTATACGGCACAATATTTAACCATCTATTATAATGAGTATAAACTATTATTTGTGACGAATATGATAATGAGTATTTTTGTGGATTGCTATAATTTTTATCAACTTCATATTAGTTAGGTATGCACACTATGGTGATGAAGTGGGATGTTACATCACCTTGTATTTCAAAATTGGTCAACTGTTTAGGCTACAAGAGATCACTACGGTTCGCCAGTTATGACAGTTTCACGTCCGCCATATTAATATTTTGTTGACGTCACTCCTGAGTGTTATAGGCTATTCTATAACACTCAGGAGAAGAAAATTCAAAATGCAAAATTCTTCCCGCCAGGCAGATAAAAGGCATCTCCCCATGGCATGGTAATTACGAACAAATGTCCGGGTACGTTATTCGACAAGAGCGCCTATATTAGTCGTATGACGAATTAATTGTGTTATAATTGTGTTACTATATAATTTTCAATAGATGGCGATATTACAAAATTTTGCTGAGGCAGCGTCTACTTTAGAGTTGCAAATAAAAAAATTCAGTAGGGTATTTTGTCTTAGTCTACAACAATTTAAATCAATGAAGATGATAATTTGTATAAATAATATCTAAAATCTCAGCAATAATGCCATATAAAAGTACAATATAGCTAAACAGGTAATATCAATGCAGATTAGAATATTTAACTGAATAAGATTTAGTAGAAATAGTGAGATCATCTAGCAACACTTTGTTTTTGACACGTCATGTTCGACGGTTTAGGGGCATTTTCAAAAACTATGACTACCCTTCAAAAAAATGCACATAAAAATAGAAAATGTGTATTTGGTGTTAATAATGATTTAAGATTGTTCTTCAATTTGTATATTTTCAGATTATAAATATCTAAATTTATTTAATAAATTATTATGAATATATAAATATCCAAATTTAATTGGCAATGTCTCAAAAATGGTGTCCATTTTGTGACAATTTTGATGACTTATTACGAAAGTATGCTACGTGTTTTAATAAGTGTTTTAGTGTCATTTTAAAGTATATTTATAAGGAAAACCTCTAAACTAAACAAATATTAACTCAAATTTGTATTTTTCATTATATAACAGATATCATTGCTATTATGTGACAACTGATGCAATATGGTTATCAATTTTTAAGTTTTCTGAAGAATAACTCAAATGCATCCCTTACTTTTTTTTGTATGAGAAGCTATCTATAATATGTAATAAATGATGTTTACTGTTATAATTATAATGCTAAACGAAATTTATTAAAAAAGTAATTTCTACAGTATATTTGGTAACCGTCACAAAAAAGACGTCACAAATTTTCCTAAGATGAGTGTACACCGGCGGCGGGTGTGAACTGTGTCCGGCTATATTTTATAGATTAGTTTAGAGTATATACATATGTCCATGTACAGTACGAATGAAAACAAAAATTGAACACAGTTAAAACAAATCAACGAAATGTTTATTAGAATATTAAATGTTTTTTTATTAGCCTCATATTCTTCTGGCCGTTCATTTTTAAGCCACTCTCTGTATTTTCGAGTTCTCTCAGATCTACTTTGAGGAATTTTGTAATTTCTGAAATATTGACATAACGTTTGAAATGTCTCGTGTGCAGGTATGTCTGTTTTTTATCTCTTGCTAAGCTTCCTCTACTCTAAATTTATTCACATCTGAGATAAATTTAAATTGTTGGAGACCTATTGCCTTCAATTTGATGTTCCTACTCTCCCCTCATTTAAAAATCTTAACACGGTACCACGTACAGATATTTGAACAATTATTGCTTTGTATAATATATGTTGATGCTTGCTAAATATGTAATTGATAAAATAATAAAAAATACACATCAAAAGTGTCTTACAAGCATGTTTATTTTTCAATACTGTCACAAACATATTGTCAAACTTAAAAAGCAAAACCTCATCTAAATACAAAATTTTATCCAAATGGTTAATTAAATAAAAATATACACACAAGAATCGCTCGTTAACGGTTATTGAATATAACTACTTTAATTCCTTTTCCTAAGACACTTTTTCATGCGTGTAATTCATATGAATATTAATACACTTAATAGACATTGACGAATTCGGTGATATACACCTAGCTTTATCGTCACATTTTCGGTCAGGTGACGACAAATAATGTCACCATACAGATGTCACATTTTTCTACTTAGTTAAACAAAATATTTTATTTTACTTGATTTGTTGAAGACTCGTATGATTAAATAATGTTATAGTATGAAATAATATTTTTTTTTAATGTATGGAATAAACAAGAAATAGCTAAAATACGAGTAATTAATAAAAAATGTTGTCACAATATCTGACTGATAAAACTGACGCCTGGCTCCTGCGCACTAAGAGTCCTCCTAGCTCGCTTTTTAAAAAGAACTGCCGGTGAATTTTAAAACGGCCACAGAGACCACATTATTATCATTGTACAACAAAGTAAAAAAAGTAAAAAAACTTTTCTTGTTACGCAGAAAATCACGTCACAAAGTTTGACATGTCCGACGGTGTTAATTTTAAATTTGGAAATAAACCGCTTTATCTGTATAATACTTTCAACGCACACTGCTACACGATCAATCATCTTATAGCACAGTTAGTTATGGTTCATTTAAGATAATCACCTCCATAATCTAATACAAAATTAAGTAGTTATGAAACATTTTGTCAAGGTGTTTTTTGGGTGACACGTAATATTGGCAGGTTCATTAGTTTTGAAATTATGTTATTTAATAGATTCTCGATAATTCATAGGAAATAACGAATAGAAACTGGAAGGAAGATTATATATTATTAAAAAAACTAAAAGAATCCCGGTGTTAGAGGCACAATTCACGAGAAATAAATTGTGAACTTTGGTGACACGGGAAAAATGAGGAGTACCTAATCGTTTTATTTTAAAATGCCCTTCTAACAAGAAAATTTTTGATTTGCGTTTGCTCAAATTTTGTTAATTTCAAGTTTTTCTGTGTTTTTTGTGGTTTTTCTACAACCTAATACATTGAGTTGAACTTAGTTCCTCCGACCAGGCGCCGAGAGTACCTAAAAACGCTAAATAATTCTATTTTGTGGTGAATTTCGTCAATTTTGTCACCATGACTCAAAGATCATGTTGTGTACCAGGATGTTTGGTGAAACTTGGAGATGGTAGAGATATTGAAAATAGTACAGATACAGAAAATTTTAATGAATATACCAGCCAGTTGTATATAAAGTACTCTGTGTATACCAGCTATCAAACGCTTACGTTTAAAGCACACAAACAGCTTCTTCAGCCAAATACAAATAATTTTTAACAACTAATGTGGGTATGGTGGTATTCTGTACAATGTACAGTGTACTTCGAAATAGAAGCATATCAAATGATGTAAAATCCTGTATATATTTCATGATGTGTACCTATGTATTATTACATTACTAACAGACATTATTTTGCTGGTTTAAGGAGACAGATAGGACATACTTATCTGTTACTTAGTATATTACCAACACCTGGGCTAATTTATTTAAGATATGGTCAGTTCAATTATAAAAAACGATTTTCTGTGGCTTTTTTAATATCAGTATTACTGATATCAAAAAGATATTAAAACTATGTCTAAGCACAAATTAAAATAAGTTTTCTATGCATTTCAGATAAGCAGAGAAGTGGCCTCAAGCGTCTTGAGACACAGTATGCAGAAGTACCTGTCGCTGAGTGTCCTTCAACAAGTGCTCTACAAAGCATTCCCTTATATAAAGGTAAATAAAAATACATAATCGATGCATAAACCATACTGTTACGTGCTGGGTTCGACGGATAAGAATACAAACAATATTACCGACTAAAACACGTTTTATTCAAATACACAATTAAATTTAAACACAACAAACACGTATACTTCACTTTTCCACTGTAACTAGCTTTAAACTCCGTAGTATTTCCGCTTCCGTTCGCTTCGATGAACACTTGATCGCTTATGATTGTAAAACTGACTCGGCGGTGCGCGTGCGCCCTATTTATACGCGGGTAAAGCGCTTCTAGAGCTTTCTAGCAACGCCACTCCCGGTATGTAAACAGTACGATGATTCGAGAAAGTACCAGCGTCTTCTCTACGATTCTCGTAAGCATACCTACTACGTAGTTCCGTAAGATGTCAATAGATGGCGGTGTAAATTATTAGACGGAACTGCCGAGTCTTTCCCACAATGCCGAGAGATGTCACTGGGCGTAACAATACTAACAGGTAGTGAAGTGGCTTAAGCTGCCCCCTTGCTTTAGTACTGCGCCGAGATGTTGTGCGTTCGATGCCCATACGGGACTACACTTTTGATGCTCAAATCATTGATTGATTCATTAGATATTTATATTAAATTGTATGAATAATTGTAAAGTTCCATGCAATACAGGATTTTTTCTGGAGGGAGTGGCCTATGAAAAAGAAAACGTAATTTGATTTTACAGCTCCAGAGTATACTAAATGCATGAAACCGTTCACGCTTCTAACGCGTCACGACACAACTTTATTTAATGACTTGCTATTTTTATTGTATTAATTTAGATTTTCTTTGTTATTCAGGTCCCAGAAAAGTTTCCAAGCCACTAACTGCTGTCGAAAGACACCGCAAAAGTGTAATTTGTGAAACTAAATTTAAATTACGCAAATCTCAGAATGTGAGACGGAAGCTGAAGGTGCAAATGGATATGGCAGAGAAGTTTTGAAGCTCCTCCGACTACAATTTATTAAAAGAAAAATGTCACCAGCTGTTCGGACATTCTTTAGAATGCAGATTAGCCAATATGCCAAGAAACCAACCGACTCCTGATTTGTATTATGATATTTTATTAACACCATGTATCACCTATGTTATACAAATAAATATTAAAATAAAAAATATTTAAAATATTTTTTATTTGATTTGATTTATTATTTTCATCTTCCTTATCCATATAATCCCATTTTGTAACTTGATTACTATGCTGACTATATTTGTATGCATACAAATATATATATAAATTAAAATAAAATTATAAAAATTCTAATGGAATAATGCACATGTCTATATATGTATATACTTATGTACGTGAAGGTTGCTTTGACGACTTCAATTTAGTTCATGATACAGCTACTTGGCAGCAGCACTTATGTCGACCTCGAGGCTCGAGTTACCTATCTATAACAGTATACTAATCTATGCATCTCCCGTGTTTAATGCTCTAAGAGCACACCCCATGCCTCGGAAAGCACTAAAAGGCGTTCTGCACCAGATATCTCTCCGGTCGAATCGGATTGCCGTTCCATCAGACTATGAGAAACACACCCACTTGTGCATTATAATATCCCCTGCTCGTCCAATCTTAACGGGGTTGGTTCTCAGCTTGGAGAACATTAAATATTAATCGATTCATGTGTCGGTATTAGGTAGGTACCTTCGATAAGAAGTAAGATGTAGGCAGCAGACCTATCATCTATCCTATTGCTTGGCAGCTAGAGTTATACATATCTACGCCTGGAACAACTACCTACGTATGCTCTACAGGGACCAACTTAGCTCGAAGTCTTATAATATCTATGGTCACCATTGCAAACTATAGGAACTTGATTACGCTCTTTATGGAACGGATGTGATAGAAAATGTAAAGAAATGACATTTGTCATCCAGCAGTTTGTTGGACGTTGTTCGTGTGATATTTTTTATAATGTGTAGGTCTGTGTGTGGAGGCGTGTACGCGTGAGGCGGCGTTCGGTACGGAGCTCGCGGCAAGCGATGTGATGACGCGCGCGGCGCTACTGCTACTACTGTTCTCTGCCGCGGCGCTGCTTGTGAGCCCCGTGCTCGGTCAGCGCTCTTATATACCTCTAATACAAATAGTAACAATTTATGTCGCTACACATGCCCAATGCAAATACTCTACATACCTTTTTATAAATTGCCTACGTGGAGTTTTATTGCCATATAAGCATACAGCATTTTAAAGGTTGAGCCTGGATCTAAGCGCTTGCCTACATCAATAGCCGCGTCCACACCAACCGAGCACGGCTCGCGCGTCAGCCTCGCGAGCCAATGCTTCGGTCTATGTGGACGTGCCTCAGGGTTGTTCGGGCGCACGTTGCCTCGGCTGAGCGTGCCTCGTGGTCGAGCCGTCGGCTGCTGGTAAACGGAACGCGCTCAAAGGTGCCTCAGTGTGCGCTGTGCGTTCGATGTAGACGGTGGTTTTGGCTCGCGAGTGATTGCCGATCTATAATTTGTATCGCACTTTTTAACGTTTTCAGACAACAATGAGCATACATTTTCAAATTCTTGTTGGGACATACGTATAAAATTATGTACGGTTTTATCATGTTTCATAACCTGAAATAATTTATTTCCGTATTGATTGCTACGATCATAAAGTTTTCTAAACGACAAGCGTCTTAGTATTTTCTTAAAACGTGACTGTTTCCTTTTTCTTAAACAATAAGCTATTAGAAAAATAGCTGCAGCAGAAATTACACAACTGTCCATTTCGGATGCTCGGGAGCTTCTGATGGATCGGCCTGCTTTGCGAGGCTCATCTCTGTGTTTCTGGGGTACATCGCGAGTTTGCCTCCTGAGGCCAAGCTCGCGAGCGACTACATTGAGGTATTCGCGCGAGCCCATGCGCCTAGTGTGGACGTGGCTATTGTCAAGTAAAAACTTGATGAGACGCAAACTTTGCTAATTACTAAGGCAGTTTTTTACTACTCTACTACTAAGCTTAGTACACATAGCGACTCATCAACCTAGATTGTTTGGACTTTGAACTATTAGAAGTTAAACGCTGCGAATCGTGCGAGAGAGTACGTTATATTTTTGTTATTTTGTCTCATTCACGATGAACGGGCCGCGGGCGTCGCCGCACGCGCTAGTGCACCCGTGATGGGTCTACACCACTATGCACTGTCCCTTGCCGAGAATTCTCTATTTTGTATATAGCGTAGTTATGCGTATATAGGGTGTCTAACTTGATGTTTAGCCGTGTGTACCCAAACCGAACAATACACCTGCATAGGTATTTATCTATGCAGGTGTATTGTTCGGTTTGGGTACACAACATAATCATGGTCTAATCATATTATTATCAAAAAATCTACGTATTATGGGTCTAATCATATTATTTTTGTTGGATTTATCCATATTAAATTGATAAAACGCGACGAAATACGCGTACATCCCGAATTTTAAAAATAAATTTGTAAATCTGATATAAATATTTAATTAAAGTAAAGACTAACTAACCAGACTAATTAAAATGCTTAAAATTAGTACAAGATATCTATTATAGTGGAAGCCTCGAATCTAGGAAAAAGATATCTTTCAAAAATTGCTGTTGCATGTTTTACTTAAATCGTTGATCTACCACGATCTTTATTGTGAATTCACATTGCTTTTTAATATTTTATGCTTGGTTTCAGTTTTTGCTTTAGTAAAGTTTTATAATCTCCGGCTCAAAAGACTGATAGTTAATAATAGGGGTTTAAATGTAAGGTTGATGTTTTGTATGAAGAAATGGCAATGATGTTGTTTTCATACTAATAAATTCATCAATATTTTTTGAAAGGCCAATATGTATTACATATTTTATTTTCATTTATGTATTTAGGCTATTATGGTTTGTCTCGGCATTGATGGCTATTTGTTGTGTGGAGTATAGCGGACACAACTGTGACGCAGCAGAGCGGAGAGTCTGAGCACACCGAAGAGCATGAACACGAGCATGAGCACGAGCCAGAGCGTGAAACTGAACCAGAGCGCGAGCACGACCCTGAGCCTGACGATGACTCCGATTCTGCACCTTTCATGGTGAGGCTTCGCGCTCATAATTCATCTATAATTCCTTTTGATTGTTTATGTAGTTGGCTTGCTTTTGTTGTATTAGTGCGCGTACTGGGTACAGTTATGTGAGTTCGCCTGTATGCACAGGTAGTGGTACAGCATCTAAACGGGCGACGTTGCGGTGGGTCTTTGGTATCGCTGCGCACAGCGCTCACGTCCGCATGGTGTGTGCGTGGACAGCACGGCGATGACCCGCGCGAGCTGATGGCACTGGCACCCGGCGTGCCGCCGGCCCGGCCTGTAGCACGCCGCGTGGCTCGCGTGGCGCTGGCGGCCGGCGCTGACTCGGACTCGCCGCCACCGCACCTGCAGCCCGCGTGGGCCGGCGCCGCACTTGACATCGCTGTGCTAGAGCTGGAGGTGCCCTTCGGTGGCGATGCGCGCTCGCGCCCGATCCTTATGGCGACACGACCCGAGGACTGCGATATGAGCACCATGTGTCACGTGGTGCGCGCTGTGGGCACCGCACCGCGTCTGCGCATTGTGGATTCGTCGCTAGTGCCAGGGGAGCGGTGCGCCGCAGTGGCACGTGGATGGCCAGGACTGCGTGACTCGGCGTTGTGCCTGTCCGGCCCTGAACTGTGCGAATCTGACCGCGGCGCCGGTGTAGTATGCGAAGGGAAACTGTGCGGCGTGCTCTCACGATCAGCACGTGGCACAAACAGCTCGTCGGATACGACAGAGATGACTAAAGTTGAAGGGGCCTTGACCCACGAGGGCATGTGCGGCGACGTGCACGTTGCCCAGAGCGTAGCGCGCTGGCGACGTTTTCTACACTGTGCGCATACCTTGCGCGCTTGCGGAAGGTAAACATTATATATATTTTAATTTCATATGCGAGTGCGTAGTCTTATTATGTATATATTTCTACTATACTTACTGCACAGCGGCGGCGAGTGCGCGCAACTATGTAGCGAGCGACAGTTGATGGTGATGAATCCAGTTGAGGGTGCAAGTGCGGCAGGCTCGGGTGAAGGTGCAGGTGGTAGAGGTGGTGGAAGTGCAGTAAGCAGTGGTGTTGTTACGGGCGAACGTAGAGATCTACTACCTACCTACGGGATTAAGCAAAACGTCAACGAAATCCTGTCTAATGCGCGCCACGCTGAGCCTGACACTGCCCCTCCGACGACTTCACCACCCGAGACTACTTTTGAAACACACGTGACCGTAATAACTACTTCATCTCTTGAACTTCCTGAGGCTTCTTGTAAGTGCACGTTTTTATATTTAGTAGCTGATACACAAGGGTTATCAAGTGTAGTCCATTCGGCCAACCTTGGATTCACTTGCAAGATATTCGTCACTCGTTCTCAATTTGTCATTTTCGTTTTTGCTGCCGTTCGTGTCTAAGTTTTCTGTAGAACTATTAGATATTATTATTCTAAAATATATACATGGAGCATGGCAAGTTTGATACACAATTATTTTAAGAAATTAGTTATTATGCGTTATAATCGAAATGAATATTTAATTTGAATATATTATTTTTGAAGCATCGACGCGCCCGAAACGTCCGCGCCCAGGGCGACCGCGCTCGCGCTCGTCGACGCGCCTGACACCAACGCTAACATCGAAGACACCCGCAACGATACCTTTCGTGGCTGGGGCCGCGCCGGCATCACGACCGAGCTTCGAGTTTGAACCGAACCGTGCCGATTTTAAGGTAAATGCTGAACTGTGACCGCGCGCCGGCCCGCCTCGAGCGCTCGGCCGCCGCCACCAAGTGTCGGCACCGGGTGTTTCTAGGGTGGTCCCGCGAGAACCTCACGCGTGTACTTGAAGGCGGGCGAGTATGGTGACAACGCGGCTGACTACGGTGGCGAGGAGAGTGCGCTGGGGCCGTCGCCAAGCACGACACCCACGCCTCCCAGCACGATGGACGCAGTGGCCGTGGGCCGCATCTCTGAAATGGCTGCGCAGCAGTCTGCTGCTACGACGCCGATATTCCGTATTAGGAACTGCGCCGCGCCAACACATCAAGATTTACCTTTTATTTTTGTGACTTTTGTAATATATACATTGTGAATTTGTCAATGTTTCATTTATCAATTGAATCCAGTCAATGATCTTCTTCTTTTCTTTTCGTGTGGTTAGTGGCTGTGCGGTACGTTACCTAAATGCTACGCTGGAACTATGCTAAAGGAGATGCTAAATTAAACACTGATTGGAAAATACTTTAAGTTTTATTCCGCTCAAAGAGTACCTAATCTATGCTATGCTAAATGATAATGAATAATAGGGAATCGCTAATAATGAATGCACCCGGTTTGCTGTCCGATTTCGCACTGATGGCGCTGCGCACTCGGCGTGGCCGTATTAGGTTGCTAGATCAGCAATTCGTGTTCGATGCAAGTATTGCCTCGAACATGCTCCCGAGGGGAGAAGATGAGATGAAAATATGTAAGCTTTTATAAAGATAAGGTGTTATATGAGTATGAGTTATACTAATGAACGTTAGGACAATGCTTCGATATGATAAATGATTTACAAGATGATAGAATAATAAAATCTTTTAAATCTAATAACCAAATCTATGTATACTCAAACGTTTGAGCCATGAGTAAAAAAGTCAGATTGTCTTTTCGCTATTGGAGACGTCGACGTGTCTCGTTTTGTCAAACGTAAACTAGACCACTTTTTCGATAAGCTATAATCACTCGCGCTATCACGTACACTGAGCCCCTGATCAGATCGGGGCAGATCTCGCGCACTTGCACTAGCATTTTGCTCTGATTGATTCACACACACACTCACAGTGGCTGGCACACTTTCGACGCGTGCTGGTAGGCGTGCGGGCACATTTGTGCGCCTGCGCCTCCTCCACAGAAGCCAAAGAACCGCTGCGACCGCTGCTGCTACTAACCCGTACGACACAGTATAATGATGTATATCATGTGTCGTCAGGTTCTCCGTCTGTTGAGCTGATGATTCTTTCATTGATTTTATTGCTATATCAAGTTGCTTTAGAGAGTCATTGATATGCAACTCCTCGTTATCAGATGATTCAAAATGTTGTATAGGTAGCGTAAAGTTGTTAATTAAATGATTGATCGGTAAAAGTTTGGTATCCAATGCATTGAGCTTGAGATTGAGCGTATTTTCTAATTGATGATAAGAGTACAATGTTATGTCACGACCTTTAATCATGCATTGCTTAGTAAGGCGAATAAGCCCGGCCTTGCTGACTTGACGTGTGTCGAGTTCATTGTCGCATATAATTTTCAATGAGTATGAGTTACAACAGAAGTATAAATAGGTAGAAAGGTCATGCAGCAGAATCCATTGGTTTTCACAGCTCGATTTTATCATTTCGCAAGTTAACAAATCTGCTTTTTCACAAAATGTTTCTTCAGGACTTAAGTTTATAATAGGTCCTTGCAGATGACAAAGGTAAGTGTCTTCTTGATATTCACAATTTTGAATATCGTTAATATTTGTTAAAACAAATGCGTCTCTCCTTAGGTTAATTGCTATGTATTTTGATAATGGTTTTATAGTGATCATGCTATTGTTGAATTGAATAGGTACTGGTATCAAATGGTATACTTGAAATGTGTCTCTGCTAATCAAAGGTAAGCTGATTTCAAATATAAAATATTACTTAGTTATTCTAGCTTTGACCTTTAATAATTTGTATATCTTATACAGATTAAGCTGTATATTATCAACTGGCAATGCTAATTCTTTAGATAGTTGACTAGACACAATTTGCAACTCGGCACGAAGTTGATTTGGTGTCAAAAGATGTAGATTAATCTGACCATGATAAATTTCAGTAATTGTATCCAGAAACGTATCTTGAATTCGTTTTAAATTTTGAATCATATTGATTGTCGCTAATGCTGCTAATGTAAAATCTTGCTGAATAGTCATTACATCAATCTCCCTTTGTAAAGTATTTGTAACGCTGTCTAAATAATTAATATGCTTGTTAATTATCTTATGTTGTTTTTCAATTGTCGCTTCTGTCCTTTTTAGTCAGCAGCGGTCGCAGCGGTTCTTTTTTAGTATATTGTACTCTACTTCGATAACTGATGTTTGGTTCTTATACAACTGAGTAAGATGGTTCATATTACTACGTACTAGGTCAATGTCACGCTGGTATTTTTCTGCGAAATCCTGGTCGAGTATTCCAAACAATGTGTTTGATATGGAACCTACTGCGTTTATGAGTCCGCGTCTAGTTCGCGAGAGTCCAAAGTGCTGATTCAACAACAGCTGATTGTAATATTGCAGTTCATTGTATTCGTGTTGTATTTGTAGAATGATTATATGACAATGACTCTGATTTATTATTTTATCACAGGATTGGTCGAGGTATTTCGTAAATTGTGTGACAGCTTTATCTCCTTGCCAGTAAGGAGACAAATCAAAGTACGTTATGACCGTCCATTTGTCATGAATGAGCTGCATTTTTCCTAAAGGATCAAAGTATAGTGTTTGATTATGGTCGAACGTTGTAAAATTGTAAGACGCTTTAGTAGGTATTACGATAGTCATAAAAAATAACAGTGTTTGTGCTAGACTATATACACTAGGATATTTGTTAGACCGCTTGCTTTTGACCACTGCTTTTTGACTCTGCTGCTTAATATCTTGCTGACATTGCTTACTTGACTCTTTCTCTGCTATAGGTAAAATAGACAACTTTAGGATGGGGCGTTTTATGAAACCATTTTTTGTTTTTAAAGTTACCACTCTCTCCAATACTGCTGTCTCAACAAAGATAATGTAAGTCGAGGGCCTCCATGGAAAGTAAGCTCATGCGCTTGCTGTATAAGGAGCTCCGTCAACTTTCCGCTATACGAAATTATAATCGGATTTTTCATATCTGTGCTAATATTTGCATTTTTAAGACGTCCACCGACTCTCAATATGCCGCTGTGATCTAAAAACGGATTTAGGTTCAACAATTTGCTATGTGAACTAAGTTGCTTGTTGTGTAATAAATTATCAATATCTGTGTCGAAATCAATTCGCTGTATGTGTTTGATAATTGTGTACTTCGCTTTCCGTAGTTCTTGTAACGTGATATATGACGGCATTTGTTTACGTGTCGGTGCAAGTGTACGTAATAACCAAGCTACGATACGATTTACTTTTATAAAAGAGCTGTGTCTATTTAAAAGATTGACAATGATGCTATTTTTATAATCGTATTGTTGAACATTTATAATAGATTTTCGTATCTCTTCATTTGTTGAATATTTTTGTTGCTCTTGTTTAGGTTCAAACTGGGGGTTCGATAACCAGGCTGGTCCACTCCACCACAGTAAATTTTCTCTCAATTGAGGCATAGATAAACCTCTGCTTGCTGAATCTGCAGGATTCTCTTTAGTCGGCACATAATGCCAAACATCTGATGATAATACGTTTGTAATTTTCTTAACTCTATTTGATACAAAAGGCTTCCATTTATCTGGGTTGCCTTGTATCCAGCTAAGAGCGACCTTCGAGTCACTCCAAGCATAGATTTTATGATCTATGCTGCTTCCTATACTGGTTAAAATTTTTGAGAAAAGTTTTGATAATAATTCCGCTGCGCATAGCTCCAATCTCGGTAGCGACACCGTTTTACTGTTAGGTACCAATCTTGTTTTTGCAGAGACTAGTACTACTGAGGCTGCGTGCGTGCGTGCGTTGATACGATGCGGGCGTACACGACACATGCGTATGCTTTAAGAGATGCGTCACAGAATCCGTGTAATTGGATAATGTCATCTCGCTTGCTGTTGAGCCACCGTGGGATTTGAATCTGGTTTATCAAACCCATATTTTCGATTATCTTGACCCACTCGTTCTTGATTTCCGATGAAACTTCGTCACTCCATTGAATTTCTGAATCTTGCCAAACCTTTTGAAACATTAATTTTAACTGAGTTGTAAATGGAGCCAGCCAACCCAAAGGGTCGAATAACTTAGATATTTCAGATAGTAGTATTCTTTTTGTTAACTTTGTAGCATCTACTGATATAGAATATTGGAAACTAAATTCATCCTTGGTAGAGTTCCAACGCAACCCTAAGGTTTTTGCTGTGTTTTCCGTTTTAAAAATAAAAGAGGTTTGGGTATATTGGTCAGATGAATTTATATTTTCCAAAAGCTTTTTTTCGTTCGATGACCACTTTCTCAAGGAAAAGCCGCCACTGCTGAGACACGATAGTAATTCTGCTATGCTGTTTTCTGCTTCGTCTATACAATGTGCTCCCGAAACATAATCGTCCATATAAAAATCCTCTCTTAAGGATTTAGCTGCGTTAGGAAATCTATCCTGCTCATCAGACGCTAATTGTTGAAGCGTCATCATTGCTAAGAATGGGGCCGACTTTGTGCCATAAGTAACCGTAGTTAATTGGTATGATTCAATCGGCTTGTTTGTATGTTCTCGCCAAACGATTTGTTGCAGCTTTTGATCTTCTTCCGAGACAAAAATTTGGCGATACATTTTTTCAATGTCTGCCGTGTACGCGTAACGATATATCCTCCATTTTAACAAAAGTTCTTGCAGGTCTTTTTGCAGATTTGGCCCCTTATACATAAGGTCATTGAGGCTGTACCCAGAAGAGGTCTTAGCGGATGCGTTAAACACGACACGTAGTTTTGTCGTGGAAGAATCTGCTCGTTGTACAGAATGGTGAGGTAAGAAGCATGCCAGCTGTTTACTATTATAAGTAGCTAGTTTCATATGCCCTAATTCGTTATACTCGCTTATAAATTGCTTGTATTGCTGTGCTAGATGTTCTTCCTTACAAAATTTTCTTTCCAAATTCCTGAATTGTGCTATAGCTATATTCTTAGACGAACCTAGTTTTTCGCTTGATTGCTGTTTCAACGGTAATCGAACCTCGTAACGACCGTTTGCTAGACGTTTTGTCGTTGAAATGTAATAGTCAACACAGTGTTGTTCTTCGGTCGACATTTCATTTTGTTCCTGAATATCTTCAATCTGCCAGAATTGTTGGATATCTGATATATTATTTAGGACGACATTACAGTGGAATGCTTGTATGCCGCCGCTCAATATCCACCCAAGCTGTGTTTGTTGGGCTAAAGGAGAAGCTGTATTGGAGCTTCTTATCATACCATTTAACATAATAAGAGCGTAAACGTCTGCACCGAGTAATAAGTCTACTGGGTGACTTGTGTAAAATTCGGGATCTGCTAAGTTAATGTGCTCTAAATGTGAATAAAAAGGCTTTGTAAATGACTTATTAGGAAGATTTTTTATAAGATTATTCATGATTAATACTTCGGTTTGAAATTTGTAGTTAGTAAACATTGATTGGCATGTGATATTGAGCTTGCCCTTACAGTCGCTATCTCTTTCTCCGATACCAAAAATAACTCTACTAAACTGTTCGCGTTTTAAACCTAACTGTTGGGCTGCTTTCTCAGTAATTAATGATACTTGTGAACCTTGGTCGATAAGCACTCGTAAAACAAGTTGGGTGCTGTCTGCTGATGTCACTCTCACTAATGCCGTAGCTAATAGAATTTCGTTAAATTCTTGCTGAGATGCGTGCACGTTTCCAGAATTGTGAGCTTTATTATCGTTTTGCTGATTCATATTAGATACTTGCTGTTTCCCACCGGTTCTAGGTTTCTGTTTCGTAAAACAATCGTGTAATATGGTATGGTGATTTTCAGAACATTTGCGGCATCTCTTTGTAGAATAGCATTTATTTCCATTGTGATTATAAATACAATTTATACAATACTGTAAGTTGTTCACAGTTTTAAGTTTCATTGCAGTCGGCATCTCTAAAGAATTTTTCGCAATTATACAAATTGTGTTCTTCGAAACAAAGCGGACATTTGCTACCCGACACGTGTAATGACTTTGTCATCGGTTTAGATGGCTTGCTGTTGCTATCGTTAAATTTATTATAATAATGATATTTTCTATTATTAGAAAACGGTGTTGATGTGCTAGCTTGCTGATTAGAAGATTGATGATTTTTTGGAATGATATCTTGTCGCCGACGAGCTGTTTCGAGGCTAGTAAATTTATTTTCCAAAAAATTATCGAACTCTTGTAGTACTGGTAGTTCCCGAGAGTTTTTCAATGACTCTATATATTCGGAATACGACTCACTATCTAACTTCTGCGACAAGATATGCACTAGTAAAGGGTCCCACGTACTAATATCGACGCCGAGATTTTTTATGGCGTGAAGACTTTCTAACGTAATATCGTGCAATTTCTTAATAGCTGAAAAGGATTGTTGCTGAATATTGGGTATATTCAAAAATACGTTTACGTGCGACGTAAAAATAAGTTTCTTATTGTCGAATCGATGGTTTAGAATCTCCCAACAGACGATATAGTTATCGGAGCTGATTGGCAGGTGTTGTATTAAACGCTCAGCTTCGCCTTTTACTTTGCTTTTCAGGAATTGCATTTTTTGAGCGTTTGACAACGCCGTGTTCTTATGTATCGCCTCGTTAAACAAATCTTTAAATGAGACCCATTGATGATAGTTACCCGTGAACATTGGAATGTCCATTTTGGGTGTTGCTTTTGCGTGATGTGATGTAGACCACATTTTTGAATTAATAGCCTTTTTCATGCTAATGAAGAAATGCTCATGCTTAGAGAAATAAGATTCATACTCCTCGTTTTCTTCGGACTCGCCAATGATTTCCCAGTGAAGGTTATCGATGGCATTCCACCGAATTTGCAAATTTTGAAGTGCATCTTCAAATTCCCATTTATCGACCAATGATTCTAAATTAATATTTTCGATTGCTCGCAAAAATGCTTTAAAATTGACTGACTGCTTATGGAGCATGTCGTCAAGCTTGCTAGATGAACCTCTTGACACATAAGGAATTGGAGGAGCTGGAGTTGTTGCTGCTGCTTTCTGAGTCGAAGGACCGGCTCTACTAATCTGTTCATAGGCAGATGGCTGCCTCAACTCATCATAACGTTGCTCAATAAGTCCTTTGACCGTCAAATACAATTGCTTTGTACTTTCGTACTCTGAATTAACAAAATATTTATGATTTGTCTTTTCAAAGGGCAGAATTTTTTCATGATTAACTTGGAAATCTTGCCAGTATTTCTCAAGGAGCTCAATTTTACGCTTACAATAATCAAACGTTTTACGATCTACGCTATCCTTTTTAAAATTAACGAGAAGTTTTTTAATGCTCTCTGTAATCTCTGATTGACAAAAATACAGACTCTCCATTTTGCTGCTGTTACTGCCTTTGATAATAATATAAGAAAAAGAACGATCTCACTTGGATTGCAGGCTCGGCGAAGGATGACCTGCACGTTCGTGCTTGCTGCTGAGGTTTGAGCTGTAGGCTCGCTGTTGCTGAATGCGAAGGATGACCTGCACGTTCGTGCTTGCTGCTGAGTTTTGAGCTGTAGGCTCGCTGTTGCTGAATGTGTACCTTAAGAAGTACTGCTGGCACTGCCGTCGGTTACACTGAATGTCTGATATCACTGTTTGCTGCTATAAACACCCTTTTTTTTTATAACGTCACTGTTAGATAGTTCGCAATAGATAGTTCACTGCTAGTTCGATCGCTGCTCAAATGCTAAAGTACTTCACTTTGCGTTACACCCGATAAAACGAATTAACCGGCCGCGAAGTCCTTTAAGGCTCGAAGGACCAAAAATGTGCGGTAAGTTACCTAAATGCTACGCTGGAACTATGCTTAAGGAGATGCTAAATTAAACACTGATTGGAAAATACTTTAAGTTTTATTCCGCTCAAAGAGTACCTAATCTATGCTATGCTAAATGATAATGAATGATAGGGAATCGCTAATAATGAATGCACCCGGTTTGCTGTCCGATTTCGCACTGACGGCGCTGCGCACTCGGCGTGGCCGTATTAGGTTGCTAGATCAGCAATTCGTGTTTGATGCAAGTATTGCCTCGAACAGTGGCCAACCAGTTGTTAAGAGTTGTTTAAGCCGCCCGTAGGCCTCTGACATGGCTTAACGACTGCTGTCAATTTGACAACAACCGGGACCGACTTTTTACGTGCCCTCCGAACCACGGAGATGCTCAGATAAAATACCACTAAGCGGTCACCCATCTAAAGACTGAGCGCACCCAACGTTGCTTAACCTCGCTAATCGTTTACCGGTTAGTGATTGCAACTGGCTATGAGCGCCTGAATGATAAAATACAGTTACATATAAATTGATTAGGTATCTACTTTATGCTTAATGAACACAATTAGGTAAATTTGTAATTTATCAGCTAAGGCAACATAGCGCATGGTCAGTTATTAAATTTTTTATTTTACTTTTAAATTTAAGACGTCTTGAAATTAGAATTATTTAGATCCTATAGTAAATTATCAAACTCAAAGGTTAAATAGTATTTTCATCAGCTTATAAAAATATGATATGTTGCTATTACAGTTAGGACTGTAGTTAAATATAAGCGCAACTCAAGTGAGATCTTTTTATTCTACACAAATATGAGAAATAAATAAATATATATCTCAATGATATAAAAAGATAAAATTTTATTTTAATGAAAGTAAATCTCGTAAGGCGGAAGAAATCAGTGCGCTTTTGCTGATTATTTACAGGCAAAGCAATTTTGGATGTAACACTTAGTAATTTGAGTACGTATGATACCAATGGTATTATTGATTGAGAATTGCAAGAATGGCTACTGCAATTACAAATTACCGAATATGGTACAATAATATATCTACGCTGCTTTATCATTGCTCCTTGTCCTTCTTTATAGTAGAGGTCAGTAGCATTACATTTTGCTTAGGCTCATTGTCGATTTTATATTTGAACATGGCAACATTACGTAATTCAAAATTCAAATCAAAGTCATAACGTACTTTTGAGATTGGCTGTCAATTCATTGAATCGTATTTGATTTCTTTTGATGAATAAATATTTGTTTCTCATGTATTTATGAATGAGAAAGTGATTTTAATTGCCACTGGTTTATTTCATGAGAATAACATCGTAGTCAGTGGTTTTATAAGGCATGGCACAGTTTAACTACTTGAATGAAATTAATAACGTTGCCAAAACAATGGATGGGCCTATAACTCGAGGTCCTCCTCAACGATGGGCTAGGAAAACTACGAATGAAAATATAAATCCTGTATTAAGTGCATCGTTTAAGAATCATTCGAATGTGAACATAAGTGCCTGTAACTTATCGATGCAAAAATTATCTGTTTCCGCAAATCAAAGTTGTAACAATAGTGTGCTCTCCAGCAACAAAACTCCGACGCGAAATGATAACAAGAAAGGGAAGAAAACGCCGTCGAAGAATAAATCTCCAGGTAATCTCTCTAAATAAGTCTCCAAATTTATCTGTTTGCTGTTAAACTATGATAATACACATATCATAGTTTAACAGCATGCAGCTAAATTAAATAATTTATGTACAAATGTTTTATTTATGCTATTTCTTTTCTTATATTGTATTTTAATGAAAGTAACAATTTTGGATAATGTAATTTCATCAGCAATGATAATTTATCATACTTTATTAAGTAGTTGAAGGAAACTTATCCCTCTTAAACTTGTAGGTCGCTCAACAACTCCTACACCCAACAAAGCTTCGAAGACTCCAAATAAAGCGGACAGATTCATCCCTTCAAGGATCAATTCCAACTATGACTTGTGCCATTACATGGTAAGTATAAACAAGCAAGTTTAATCTTAAAGGGTTTCTTGTAGTATTACCACTTCCATGGTATGTATGGTAAAGCATGTTCTTTGAAATCTACTATATCTACACAAAAATTACTTTGCCAATCCCATTGTTCATAAACAGTAGATTAATATGTTTGGTTACAAAAATCTTCCTGTATTAAAACAATGTAACAAATATGTATTAACTCAATATTATTATATAATATTTATGTGTCTGTAGCAATTTATAACTTTAATAGTATTCAATAGTTTAAGTTTCATTCTAAAAGATTTCTACTTGATAGACAATATATTTTTTAGAATAAAAGACTTGCTCTGTTATTTATCAAATCCTTATCACATCACATGTGCTCATCTAGAAAGTTCTATCATAATTCAGCCATCTTTTTTTGTTACAATATTGTGCAAACAACAATACCAAACTATGGAGTTAAGAATATTTGCAGGATGTAAAATAGGCACTCATACTCATGTCCAAAGAATTGTAACAATAGCTCTTTAAACAAAAAAAGGTGCTCATGAACTGCTAGTTCTAAATTAAAGATTTATTTTACTTACTGATAATATCACACTTTAATTAATAAACTAGTGTGTAGCAAACAATAAAAGTTACTAGAAATGTAAAATTGCTTCATACTAGTTTTAGTTAAACTATACTTGTTATTTATATAACTAAATCATCCACATGAGTGCTAATTTATTTCTAGTTGTTCCTTTTTTTCAAAGATGTTGACACTATCTAAAAATTTGGTATGTATATGGTTGTTTCTATATATAGAGTTAAGCAAATGGTTATGTAATCCATACAAAAAGAGTAAAACTTAATATTCTTTTAGTTGAGTCGAGAAGAAGACAAGAATGAAGAAGTGATCACTCAAACTGCAGCAGGGGAGGCCATTGGTCGAGCTCTCACAGACACAGAGCCAGGCCGCCTGCTACAGTACACTTGCAAAGCACCCGCAGCTCCTGAGGGCTACCAGAACAGACTTAGAGTTGTGTATTCACAGGTATATTACACTTGCTGTTAACTTTCATTATCTTGTTTACTAATTGATCACTCTTTAGTGCCACTGGTCTTATTTTTATTTATTTATATTATGTATATATTTTATTTCTTTGTTAATTGTCATATGTTTAACTGATTGTGTAGTTTCTAGATTTTTCTTTCCTATTATGTTATAATATGTCACTGTTATTTTAGTAGTAATAATTATCAGTGACAACAAAGATGGAAAAAAATGGAAAGTAAAATATGGGATTAATCAGTTATTTTCTTTCATTCTTTCAATCATACTTTGCTGGGCTATTTGAACTATTGAAGCCTCAAGTTAATTATTAATATAATATATAATATAATATTCTACTACATACACACAACACCATCTAGCCCAAACGAAGCAAAGCTTGTACTATGGGTACTAGACAATGGATAAACATACATATATACTTTTTTTCTTTGTAAATACATACATATTATACATAGAAACACCCAGACCAAGACAAACGTCCATTTTCATGCACACAAATTGATAATTAGTTCATTAAAATTGTTTCATTTATTATGTAAAGAAGAATCACTAAAGCTTATTCATGTTATAATAAATTTTTGTTTTTCATTTACATTAATCTGCTTATTTATTACATTATTGATTATAGGCTAAAGTTCCATCGTCAGTGAAGAATACAACAAGATACATCCCGCAAGCGCCAGACAGGATACTGGATGCACCTGATATTTTAGATGACTACTGTAAGTTTACCAGAAGAGTAATGGCGATAAAAATGGGGAGAAATTATCGCAAACTGCCCTCGTAGATAATTTCTCGCCAATCTTTTTGATCCACTGCTCATTGCACCTTTTTTTGATTGTCCCAATTTTACCGTGATTGAGAATGAATTTACCTAAGACCTTGATTGTTGAAATCTTACACATAAAATATAGGGTTCTCATCATAATTATGATAAAAACCCATCTCAACTACTTAACCTTTATTTTAGATTTGAATCTAGTCGACTGGAGTGCATCAAACATTCTGGCTGTTGCGTTGGGCAATTCTGTGTACCTATGGAACGCTGGCACAGGACAAATAGAACAGCTGTGTACACTGGAGGGATCAGAGACCGTATGCTCTGTGCAGTGGGTACAAGGCGGAGGATCGCATTTAGCTGTTGGCACATCCTCCGCCACGGTTGAGCTGTGGGACTGCGAGAAGATTAAAAGATTAAGGGTATGTTTTATGTTCTAATAGTGATTGACATGTATGTATAATTAATACCTTTACTTTAGATTTGGCATATTTTCTTTACGTTAGTGCTTGGGGATGGGTAGCTTCCATACACAATCAACACATATATGATAAAAATCTATATCCAACTGTAAAAAAAATATAAAAGTCCATCATACATTTTTAAAAAGTTCGTTTCAATATATGTACTAAGACAGAGGCTTAATAGCATTTCTGGGCAGTGCACTCTTGTACTGTGATAGTCAAGATGAGCTTAGCTCTGTTGATTTATTAAAAAAAGTCTGTAAATATTACAAGCTCATAATTTCAAGTTATTATCCACAACTTCGTTTAATCAAAATAGTAATATTAGCTTCAAGTGACACACATATATATGATTTTTATAATTAAGTATATACACATATTTTCACTATCACTGCCTAAACAAGCTTCAATTCCAACAAATATATAGAAACAACACTTGCCATGACACATATGCATTAAATTATGTTATTTTTTGCAGTAAGTTATATAAAATGATCACTGTAAGAATAGGCTATTTGACTAGTTTCTAAAAACTATCTTACATTATTAAGTGGTTTCTATGTGCCTTGCAAATAATGTTCATTTCTAATTATTAAATTATATTAAGTATTTAAGTACCTAACCAAATGGAGTATAGGTACAAACGCGTGACGTCAAAATAAACCGCAAATCAAAACCCTTTACGATCACGTTGTTCCAACTAAATATAAATTAAGTTTATTTTGGGTCATTTGCTAATAATAGTTTATATTTTTTAAATACTCATAACATTGCAAATTGTTTTAAAATCTATAATAGAGGTTGGCAACTAATTAGTTATTATTGTGCATGCTGTTAATTATCCTTTTATTTACGCCATTAGTTGAGCTATAATAAACGTGTTTGTCACGGCGCAGGTGATGGACGGGCACACGGGGCGCGTGGGGTCGCTGGCGTGGAACATGTACATCGTGAGTAGCGGCGCGCGCGATGGGAACATTGTGCACCACGACGTCCGCCAGAGGGACCACGCCGTCGCCACCATACAGGCGCACACGCAGGAGGTACGCACAGGTCGTACACGCAGTGATGGATGGGCACACGGGGCGCATGGGGTTGCTGGCAATATAATCGCTAGCACATATATGTATAACATGAAATTGTACTTACAGATTTGCGGATTAAAGTGGTCGCCAGACGGCAAGTGCCTCGCTTCGGGCGGCAACGACAACTTGCTCAACATTTGGCCGATCGCGCAGGGGCAGCACTACTCGCAAACACAACACTTATATTCATTCAAGTAAGATATTGTTCCTTTTTAGAGTTCGAAAAAACTCTTATACCACAATTTTGTCCGTCCGTCCGTCCGAAGCCTGTCTGTCTGTCTGTATGTTATACAACTTTCAACTCAAGAACCGTAAGAGCTAGAGGCTCGCAGTCAACGCTTTTCGACTCAGCATAGTGGATATACTCCCGAAATGACTACCTCAAGGTCACGTGATACCATTTTTTTCGAACTCGAAGATTTACGGCAATTCATGGTCGTTACTCACTTGTTTTTTTGTTACGCAGTAATTACCTTGCCGCTTAGTGGCAGATACATGTATGCAATACATAGATAATATGTGTCAAGCACAGAGTGCGGAACAGACTGACTCTTGCTTCCTACTAGACATTCTTCGCTTTTCCTATTCTAAATAATCCATGTGAGTCAGTCACAGCTACAAAGGCGATAAAAATATGTCCTGTAGCCTGCTTCCACATATTTTTAAGCAAAACGTAGCGCAGCGTGGCGTATTTCAATTCCAAGACCTTGCACAGCAGTCGCATTCACTAGCGCTGCCCAACCGAAACGGTCAAGAAAGTATACATATACTAGGTGTAAGGGACGGTGTACCGAAAACTGAAATAGTAGATTCAGACCCATTATTTTGAGTTAAAAATCGATTTCTTCAGAAAAAATCACATTTTACTAAAATACAGCAATGTAATTAAATCGTCGTAATTTAAACAAATCAGCTGCTTACGCGCGCGCAGAGGTGTGTCTGTACCTGGCGATTGAAGGAATGCACTAAATAATTAGTTCTACCGAAATATATATAATAAGTAATTTGTTCCGTTTTGGAATTTATAAAAAATAACATCAACTATAAGCCAGCAATGTACTTTAAAATAGTACTCTCTAGGAAAATAAAATCTACCTAGGCAATTAGTTCTATACCAACTCTAATTATATTATTTACTTTTTTTACTCATTGAATTGATTGAATTATCAAAATAAAAAATAGCTAGAAAATTAAAACTAGCGATGTCCTTCTAAAGAACTTAATATAAATCCGTATTTTTTATTGATTGTATTGCTATGTTTATATTTACGAATTATTAAGCACTACTTAACTATTACTAATTTGGTATTTTTATTACATCGCCTCATTTAATTAAGTATCTATCAATACATTAAATCCGATATATCTATAAAATGTAAAGGTTATTTCAAGCAATTTAAAAACGCGTACACGAATTTATATTAAGTTTTGATATTGGATTTTACGTAAATTGTATTTATTTTATAGATTGACAGGATAACGACTATCGGGTCAACTAGTATTTAAAACGTACTAATAACGAACTTAATTTTCGTTTAGACCTTCACTGTTTGGACTTTGAACTATTAGAAGTTGAACGCTGCGAATCGTGCGAGAGAGTGCGTTATATTTTTGTTACACCACTATGCACTGTCCCTTTCTAATAATTCTCTATTTTGTATGTAGTGTAGTATGTAGTATATAGGGTGTCTAACTTGATGTGTAACCGTATGTATCTATGGATGAACGAATAATTCAACTAAGTGGTTCAATGTGGGTAATACATCGCTGTAACAATAAAGGCGTATGATATAACGAAATCTTGTAAACCGACACTTTTCAAATTGCCCTAATTTGCCATTATCTCATCTATCTATTTTAGTGTGCGTCGTGCAACTAGCAACAAGTACAGTCCCCTGTAATAATGCATGGATACCTTAAGGTCAAGAATCCTGTGAACACTCGAATTAAAATGAATATGAATAAACTAGATGGCATTGTTTTATAAATATTTCAACGCGTACTCATTTTAGCAAATAGGCGAAATTTATAAGAAATTATAATCTCAACCGAAAAGGCACTCGAACATAGGGGCAGAATAATGTTTGCGTACGAACAGAATAGCTAGTCATCGAGAGTATTGTTACGCCCAGTGACATCTCTCGGCATTGTGGGAAAGACTCGGCAGTTCCGTCTAATAATTTACACCGCCATCTATTGACATATTACGGAACTACGTAGTACGGTACGAGAATCTTAGAGAGAATGCTGGTACTTTCTCGAATCATCGTACTGTTTACATACCGAGTACAGCGTTGCTAGAAAGCTCTAGAAACGCTTAACCCGCGTATAAATAGGGCGCACGCGCACCGCCGAGTCAGTTTACAATCGTAAGCGGTCAAGTGTTCATCGAAGCGAACGGAAGCGAAAATACTACGGAGTTCGAAGCAGTACAGTGAAAAAGTGTGGTATAGTGTTTGTTGTGTTTTAAATTTAATTGTGTGTTTGAATAAAACGTGTTTTACTCGGTAATATTGTTTATATTCTTATCCGTCGAACCCAGCACGTAACAGTATCTATAAAATAAACTACCCACTATAAATTTATAAATTCATTTGTAATTCTTTGCGTCTTGTTTTACCCTGAAATGTGTTCTTTTTTAAAATAATCTATTGTGAATAGAGATAATAAATTGTTTAACCGGTCGTATACCGCCGGCTCGCATACCAGCCGGCAGATTTGTACCCGTCGTAGGCCGGTGGCTCGCATGCGAGCCACCAAATTGGCGCCAAAACGCCGCGCGCCGCCTTCGCTTAAGCGGCCAATTTGCGGCGCCAATTTGGTGGCTCGCATGCGAGCCACCGGCCTACGACGGGTACAAATCTGCCGGCTGGTATGCGAGCCGGCGGTATACGACCGGTTAAAGTAAATTTATAACAATTAAGTTATTACAAAAGAAGTTTTTTATTTTATAGTAGTGTACCCGCCATCTATTACGATATAAATAAACTACTTAATAGTTCTTGTATCGATTTCCGTTAGATGGCGTCAATTACCGGCTTATACCATTTTAGTTTTGAAATGGGTATGCATTTTTGCAGCTCATTGTACCTACTTTTATACTTAAGTTCGTCTTTGACACGTAGTGCATCGCACATAGTAAAGTACTTCTCCTAGGAATCGCCAGTAATCGCAAGTGATTTTTGTGTAAAGTAGGCAAATAAGCTTTCGCGAGTCAAATTTGTTGTTGTGTTATCTGCCTTATTTGTGTATGATATGGTGGCCATTTTGAGTTACGTCTTATAAGACGAGAGAGATTGTAAGGTAAGGTTATTGATCGCCATGATTATTGTATGGAAGTCGGCATTTATGTTTGTTATTTACTGTGTCTTTGCGTCTATGACATTATAAACATTGACTAAAAAAAACAAATATTCGGATCTTCTAGGTATTTGCAATATACGCAGGCATTTTTTTATATGACGATCAAACTCACAACGCTTGTGGTATGGCTAACGAGTTCACTTATCACATCACTGCGCCATACCATCGTAGTATAAATCAAAACGAATAAAATAACTTATTTTGCTAGTAGATACCTATCTATTTGTTCTGATTACGTTTAACTTTAATTTATTTGTAACGTATTTAATGAAACAAAATCGTTGTACCTACCTATTTAAATAAGAATACATTTTGATATTATGTTGGGTACCTACTACCTAAACTGCTAAGCTAGGTGTTTTGTAATTTCTCGTGTTGTTTTGTGTGTTTTGTGATGGATTTAATTTATTTATTATTGTAATGTTTCTAGTAGCAATAGCAATGTTTTAATAATGTTAACGTTATAAAAACTTATCACGAAATAGTGGCCGACGCGTGCTTTTGTGTGTTCGTTTTTTCTCCGTGTCATAATTATACTTTTATCAATCTAAACTAATAAGATTCTTATGTATTCTTATTAGAATTCTAAAATATTTACGTATTTCTAAGTAATAATTTGTAATATAATATTATAAAATATATCAAGAAATATGAAATTTTTCACTCTAAACAAAAAACGAACCCTTGACGCGCAGTTTGACGCGCTGTTTTCATTTTATTTTGCCTTCGGACGATATATGTATGTGTTATACATCGTTAGAAAAGTATTGTTTTCTACTTATAGAAACAATATAACTAATAGTAAATTGTATTATTTCTAGATAATATATAAAACGAAGAGAATGATACCAGTGACTTTGTCATGATTATTTGCCTATTTTCATAAAATGCCTTTTTAAATAGAATAATAAGCTGTATTTCTTTATTTACTTATTTGATTATCATAATTGAGTCGATTTCATACAATAAAAAACCTAAAATTAACTATATAACGTAGGCGCCGGATCGGCTAGACAATGCTCGGAATGAGATGCAAACGATGACAAATGTGTGCGTGTGACTCGCGCGCTGAGTAAGCTGTCAAAATAAAGCCATAAATAAATGGCGACAAATTCAATAGTGAATAATTCGCATTCGCATTCGCGAATATCAACGGCAGATATTCGCATCCGCATTCGCGTTCGCGAATGCTTAAAAATTGACATTTGTTACATCACTAGTACTTATATCCCGTAAGTACGTAATTAAAAGACATTTTATTTTATTTATTTTAATGACATCGCGTTTGTTGTCATTTGTTTATGTTTAAAATAAGATAGTTATAGGCAATTATAAGACGAGCCTCGACAGAGTCGGGCTCTAGGCGGCGTGGCACGTAGACAGACACGCGACGGCGTGCACCCCGGCGCGATGTAGGCGCGAGCGGTGCGTTGTATTGGTAGCAATCCATGGCGTACCGCGTAATTATGTTAAACAATATAAAATCTAATACTTGCGTTTTTATGTTTGATAGAAGTTTGCCTCGAGATTACCTAAAGAAAGACGTCTTGCTAAAGTTTTCGGTACGGCGCGCGCCGTCCCTTACACCTAGTGGTATTGGTACCTATATAGTCGGCCTCGATGGCGTAGTGGTTAGTGTAACCGACTGCCACGCCTGAGGTCGCGGGTTCGATTCACGCACAAGTCAAACATTTGTGTGCATGAACATGGATGTTTGTCTTGGTCTGGGTGTTTCTATGTATAATAAGCAAATGTATATTTACAAAAAAAAAATATATATATGTATGTTTATCCATTGTCTAATACCCATAGTACAAGCTCTGCTTAGTTTTGGCTAGATGGTGTTGTGTGTATGTAATAGAATATTATATTATATTATTATTATTATTTGTAATATCTACTTATTCGTAAATAAAAGTCCCACAAAAGATTTAGAAGTAAGATGTACCATTATGACTACACGAATGACGTACTGACTGGTTTATGTGGTCGCCTCGCCACTGCACCTACGCCGAGTGTTGTGAGTTCGAATCCCACACGGGACAAAAATTTGTGTGATCCACATATGGTTGTTCTGAGTCTGCATGTTCTTTGTGTCCGTTATTTGAATGTTTGTAAGGTCCCCCGCGATACAGGAATTATTTCTAGTGCAGGAGTTGCCTTTAAAAAAACATATATTACGATAAACTATAGAAACAAATTATACGGCTGAGGAATTGAGGATACATCTTTTACTTTCTTTGATTCAGTACTTGTACAGTACCCTTGTCTTTTTAGGTTCATGTTAATGTTATCTGCCATTTAAAAAATGCATGATCTATAAGAATGATACATTATTCTGTTCTATCTCACTCGCCCTCGCAAGTCTGTCACCGAGTTGTCAAACTAAAATCCGACTGATTATATTAAAACATGTTTTTTTTTATCTGCAGTCAACATCTAGCAGCTGTGAAAGGTTTGGCTTGGTGTCCATGGAGCGCGGGTATATTGGCGTCGGGTGGCGGCACGGCCGACAGAACTATACGCATTTTTAATATAAAGACTGGAGCAAATCTCAATACCGTTGATACTAAGTCACAGGTGCGTATCGGATTTATACAAAGTGCATGTCTGAATATCAAGAAAATGGTTTTGCAAATAACCGAACTTAGCTCAATTGGCTTGTTCCTTAGTCCGTTGTTATCCATCTGCCTATGAACAGAAAGAAACCTTGTTAAAAGGTTAATGTTTCCCTAAAATATATATAATACATACACATTACATTTACGCATGTTTATTAGTTTCAAAAAGTACTAAGTTAAAAGGCTCACTCATGATCTGAACAATTGACGTATTTTATAAAAGCAATGCCAATTGTTGATTAATCTGATTCAGTTATCGTTGTGGCATTAAAATTCTATACTGCTGTTATAGTAGCATCATCTACAGAAGTTATATTTAAGAAGAAAAAGAAGATATATTATAGATACTTCCAGTTATTTAAATCTATACTAAAATTAAAGACGAAAGATTTGTTTGTTTCTAACTATTCATCCGAATTTAATAACGGTTTCACCTTTAAATAGCTTTTTATTTTTTACGTGGCGGCATGCTTTGACGCCTACCTCTCCGCGGGCCGACGGAGAGGTTATGTCGGGCTCATCGGGGAAAAGATACCCCGGTAATACCAACTAAACCTACCGCGGTGTTCCTCGACATAACCATAGACGGCAAGGCCGCGCGAATCGCTTTCACATGCAATCGCGACCCCGCCGTGTAAAACGGCAGGGCACTGCACATAGAATATTTCCTCCACCGTCCCCCTGAGGGGGGGACAAAGACACGATACAGAGGCGCACGTGGGAACACGCACGCCGCCTCTCGGACCTGGTGCTGATCGGGTGGCGAGCAGGCTCACGTAGCCCACCACCCCCAGGTCAATCTTCAAGGTGGCTGGAGGTCATCTCCCGCCCTCCGACGCCGGGTTCTGCGGCTGGGGAGAAGGTTTAAGCGCTCCCTCTCCCGTTCCGCCGCCTCCTTGATGGAAATTACTTCCTCACAGAAGGAGGCGACCTTTAAATAGCTACTTTATCTACAAATAACATGTCTATATAACATTATCCTACGAACCACGGGAGTGGAGCAGTAATTATAAACTTGGATGAAACTGTTGGGATCAGCTAGTAATATATATTCGGCTATAATGTTTTGTGTTTCGGCGAACATAGTTTCATAACGCACTATAGATTCGTAGTCAACTCGTAACCTAACATTGGTTATTTCAGGTGTGCTCGATAGTATGGAGTACTCATTACAAGGAGTTAATCTCTGGCCACGGTTACGCGAACAATCAGCTGGTCATATGGAAGTACCCACTAATGTCGCGCGTGGCCGAGCTCAATGGACACATGGCGCGGGTGTTGCATCTCGCGCTGTCGCCAGATGGCACCACTGTGCTGTCCGCCGGCGCCGATGAAACACTCAGGTTAGTGATCCTTTATTTGAATAATATTACAGGTATCACAAACAAATCTAGTCTTAAGAACCTAGAGCCCATACAGTCAACACACAGGCTTTCAGGAATGTGAGTCATGTTGGCCTCATCGGAAAGCTGAAGGTTACTCAGAGGACAATGCTTGGACTTTACCTACGGTATTGAAACGGAAATGAGGAGATCCGCAGGAAAACTAAAGTTGCTGACATAGCTCTCCGGATAGCCAAGCTGAAGTAGCAATGGGCACATAGCGCGCAGAACCGATGGCCGTTGGGCAGAAAGGTTTTGGAGTGGCGGCCACACTCCGGAAGACGCAGCAGGGGTGGCCTACCCCACAGGTTAGACCGACGACCTGGTGAGGGTCGCGGGAAGCGGTTGGATGCGGATGGCCCAAGACCGCTCTGTGAGGTAAACCATGGGGGAGGCAGGTCCCGCGGTGAACGTTTTGCGGCTGAGATGATGAATTAAATTTTTAAGTACTTTTAGCACCTGATACTTGAGAATTGGCCGTCGGCTTAGGAAAGCAGGCATGTGTACGTAAAATACCTACTTACAAATATTACTCTATACCACACATTTTGTTAGTCAGAAGATAAGTAACACCTGAGGGCCCTGAGCTCTTATTCTAATAGATATGTTCTATATAAAGCAAAAGCCTGCATATCTCTTGAGGAATAAGATAGATCATGGCTAAGAAATACTCTTTATAAATTTTATTTCTTCACATATATTTCAGGTTGTGGAAATGCTTCATGCTGGACCCATCAAAGAAAAAAGAACCCACTGACTCGAAGGCAGCTAAATCCTTACTCAATCTCAACTCGTTAAGATAACTCGAAGTTTCGAGTTTGTATTAATAATTGACTGATATTGTGATTTACAATAATTAGTTTTATTGCAACAAGTGTATAATATATTCTAACCAGAAAAATAAAAAGTACTTATAAGTCTTTTTTTCTGGTCAAATTATACTTGTTGTTTATGCTGATTTTCAAATATTCGTATATGTTGCGGATTTAACGACTTACAATTATTTGTATTGCATGCTTATTAACTAAAATTGTTTCTACCAGTTTTACAATGAATTTCTTATTAATTAACGAATAACTGACTATTTTGATTGCAAGCGGTATTAGAATGTGTTTTGTGAGATGTTTTGGTTTTTGACTAATCAGGCGAAGTTGAGGTCGTAAAATGTGTGGTTCGTTATTTCTAATTTTAATCCTAAAACTTGTCACTATTTTCCTTTCTTGTATTTACTCTTAAGTTGCTTCTGATACTTTAGTGTAACATTTAATTACCTCGGCTTCCTTGTTTTAAGAACTGTATATGTACAGACTTAGATAGTTTATAGTTCTTGGTAAACAGGAGCGCAGGTCTGTAATAACAGGTGATGATTCTCCGTTACAAAGAAACGCTTGCTCATGCTTTTCAAGAACTGTAACTAGCTGTACTGTTTGTATATGAATTTAAGTATGTTAAGATGTTTGTAATTATGTATTTTTTACATTAAGGAAATAAAGATTTACATTCCCTGAACATTTGTGTTACATTATACCATATAGGCTAACATACATACGAATAGTGTTAGTATTTATGTATATAGCTTATTAACTGTGTGTGTGTGTTAATTAAGTCATGCTTCACTTGCACTCTGTTGTTGTGCAACCGCCATCCGCCATTTTATTTCGACATAGCTCTATTGGACAAAAATGTCGTTAGCATCAAAATGGCCGGTTGCCTATGGCGAACGGCTCTGAAAGTATATTCAAGAATTGCTATCCAGTTGCTTATATTTGCCACATTTCTTTGATAATTGCTACATAAAATAAATTAAGTAAAATATGAATATTTCTTTGAACAGCCATTTTGCCCGTCAGGATGGATGGTTGCCTCTGTGTTCAGCATGAAGGACGCAGAATTGCTGAAAGTTTGCTGTATCAATAATTGATGAATATACTATGGCATTCGATTAACATATAGTCAAAGTAAAAGTCAAAAATCATTTATTCACTTAGGTCACAAAGTAACACTTATGAACGTCAAAGGGGTTAGTGAGTTTATTACATTTACTGAATTTACATTTATGTTAGTTGCAAGGTTCAGGCAAAAGGTTGAGCCTATGATACCTGCAAGAAACTCAAGGCCACTCTTTTAAATCGCCATCAACTTATAATTTCAGTATTTTACAACTCATTTATGTACCAGGTGTCGCAGTCATTATGCCATAATTATATCACTGCCCATATAAAAATAAATTCTAAACATAAAGATAAAGTTAATAATATTATGTAAGAAGCATTTGAAATTGGAAATAATATTTATCAGTAGGTAGTCATTTGTAATAGACAGTAGTATGGCATGAGGATGCATACACTTTGTGACATGAAAAGTTAGTTTGTGACTAAATGTAGTTAAAACAAAATTTACATTAATACGTACAACATATGCTTAAAAGAAAAGAAAGATACTTTAACATCACAAAATAAACACGAAGTACCTTCACATAACTAAATTGAAACCAAAGTATATAAACTTTGGTTTTAAATATTTATAAACCATTAAATTGTATAATACTCTTATCTAACATGACAATCATGTTTATAAAATACAAAACATCGGATACTAACCTGCTAATTTGCGAAGTTTACCCGTATGTATGGTGCGGTCGCTTTTACGTAGCCTTTATAATTTGGTCAGCTTAAAGAAGAATTGCTGACACATTCTTTTTGTTGACATAACTTTCATAATACTCGTAATTTAAAGCTGAAATTAAAAGGATTGTTTATTGATGGAACATTTTAATTAGTTCATAGTATTCCATGTTTCTTTGTTTTATGGGAACTGCGTACTCGATCATTTAAATCAGACCATATAAAAAGTAATGAAATTTCTTAATATCTTCATATTGCGTAGAGTCACTTGATCTAAATTTACTGTATTTATAAAGATGTACCAAGGGTACATGATACAGCTTTTTATTTGATTATAAGTGTACTTACTGGGTTACTTGCAAATCAGTTTCTTTCTGAATTTCGGCACCATTTAATTACATTGGTATTCATCAAACAAATTAAAAACTAATATTTGAACAAATTAAGGTCTATTATTGGTATATTTTTCAAACTTATATGTTAAGCCGTTTTTGAGATCTGGGCAATCCCAAAACGTTACTGCAGCAAAATCTTAAATAACTCTAGAACCACAACACACACAAATTTTGCTGTTCACAAACATTTAATATGCAACAAAAGCTATCTATCTATTCATGCATTTATTTATGGGATGAAACGATTTTATAAAAAACGTTTTGCCAGGGTAATGTTTCAAACATTACTACAGCAAGATCTGTTTTTCTCAAATAACTTTACAACTACAACTTGAACAAATTTTGCTATTAGTGTAAAAATTACTCTTCACAATGAACTAATTATTTGTTATACTCTCAACTCTCTAAAGCACAACATTTTATTACATTTTGCTGCGGTAACGCACACAACTTATGCTTATTACTAGTGTGAAAGTTGTGAATATCACTATTCTTATTATATATGCAAATATTATATTTTATAAGCATAATATTCGTAAATATATATTGCGACGCAATGGTAAGTATACCAATTTCTTTAAAACACTCTTTGAGACCATAAACCAAAACCAGGACAAATAAAAACGATACGATAAAGTATTTGTGAATTCGAAATTCGAAGCACTTTTAGGTAGATGCACTATACCTACATTTGGCCTGACGGACAGTGGGCTGAAAAGCGACTTTCATAGAGCGGACCTATTTATTAAATTTTTAAGTGTCGGTTTATTTGCCGGATATTACTTCTATTAGCTATTACTATACATAAAAGTGACATCCGAGTTAATTATGCACGAAAACTAATGAATATTTTTGTAATGAAATATTTGTATGTATATGACTTAAAATCCGATTATCATTAAGACTGCAAAGAAAATCTCAAAGACGATTTTCAGCCCACCGTTAGACGCCAGCTATTACGGTGTGATCATATTGCCTTCTACTGGGCACAATACCATCTTTGGCAGGAACACCCAATAATCACGCAGGTGACCGCATAGTGTTTGTATTCACTGCCGTTGCTCCACCGTGGCAATCACTCACTATAACATCGCTTTAAATAGAAAGCTATACAGTGCTATGAGTATTTTACAAAATCTCACGTAATAGGTATCGTATCGGTAGTTTTGATGTCGGTAGTTTATCGCTCGGAGGAAATAAAACCACTAAATAATTTTATATATGTATTAAAAATAATATAACATATTATCAAAAAATATTTTTCTTATTTTAGAACCAATCGTTATAATAATTTTTTTCGATGTTGTATTATGAGTACATTTTTTGATTGCATTTCAAATTAATTATGTATGCTGATTGACATTATTTCATATCTATAGTTACTGCACTCTGCGAAATACGAATTGAGCATTATATATTTGGATCCCGTTTACTATAAAGAGAACCCTAAATGCTAGCCATGTCTCTCTATATGTGTTTCACAGCCTTATCGTTAGACCTAAGCACATTTCGTTTCAAAACAATTCTCTAAACAAATCACAATATTCATTAATTAAACTAAGGTTTAATTTGTCTACAATTTTGATTTATTATCTTGTTATTATTTCATAATTAAATTTAAAATGTCTTAAATATTTATAGGAGGAAATAGTGTATTAAATATATAGATATTGTACCGCCAGCGACAGAAGTAGCTAAATAACAAACTAAGTCATAATAGTTATGTTACTAGTATTTTATTAATAAAATAATTATATACTTACGAATTGTGAAAAACTATTATTCAACTACGTATGTTGATAATTTTATGGAAGGCTAAAACAATATAAAATTTTACAATTATTTAGCAACTTTTTCATTGACTAAACTTTCTTTATAAATTTCATAAGTGCACCACAATCGGGATTTTTTATATAGATTGACGATTTTCCTTGCATTCTATACCTAAAAGGTATTATAAATTGACCATAATTATAATATACACATATAAATTTAAATACTTAACCACCGAATAAAATAGGTTAATACACAATTCATACTTTTAGAAAGATAAAAAAAATTGCCAACCTTGCGTAAATTGCATAAACAGTCAGCGACATAAGTCGATAAACATTTGTGAGATTTTATATTGCTTATCATACATAAAAGTAATAATTCCTAATTTTTAGAGCGGTCATGGTTAAAAGATTGTTATTTTGATCACAATTTATTACTATAGAATAGTAATTCGACAATTTACATTAATGAATTTATTAAACGTATAGCTATTTATGTCGTTGACTATACCTACATTGACAGTATAATAATTGTTTGAAATGGTGCTCCCACACTCCTGTTCAAAAATGTTTACAAATATTATTTAACACTAAACGTTTACTAATAAATGTTAGGAGTTGTTACATTATGTTGGAACTGTTAGATGTTTTGAGTGCTCCTACATTGATGGAAAACGTTTGCAAACATTTTGTAACATTGAAAACCTGACATTGGCTCGCAGTTTAAATTTACGTTCTGAGGCGTCTACACAAAAATGGAAGATTTGCTCATTGGATTAGCTTTTATTATTTGTTTGAAAACAAAGAATAACGCTCTAAAAGGATGCGTCATACACTAAGGCATAGAAAAATAGATTATTCGAACAAATGATAATATATGTTTCATATTGTTACAATTTGTTTAGAAATGTTCACTAACAATTTTGTTTAAAAATGTTTAGTAAACATAGGTAATGTTTATTAAACATGAAAACATTTTCTGGCTTTGTGATTAAATGTTTTAAGACAACGTTTCCTAATGTTTGCGAACATTTTTGAACAGCAGTGTGGGAGCACCATTATGTCGTAATAAAAGAAACTGCATCATATTATCAGAAATGTTACAAATTAAACTATGACAAAACTTGAGATCTTACTTTAGGGCAAAGTAGTTTACGGATTATTTAAGACGGCGACGTCATTTCGCAAGTGCCCTGCAAAACAATAGTGAGCCGTTCGTCATATACATGTTTACGTATAAAAAAGTAATAATGCACCGCGCAAATCGAGTTTTACCTTGGGCTTTGGGTTATGCATTGATGACTGTTAGCGTAACTTGGGAGTATTTTCAGGGAAGCCCAGTTTGGCAACAATTGGTTAACTTCAAAATTCTGTTAGGAATCAGTTATTTATATTTAATTTATATTACAGCTCTTCGGTCTGCATAAAAGGTTGACTTGTGCGCTCTCCTGCCTTTATCAGGATTTGCAATGGGCAAGGACAAGTAAACATTGACAACTGGAAGTGCATTGCTACAAAGAAAAATTGTACATCGCCACTTGCTACCCTGTCGGTGGGTAGAACCACATAGTATTGAACACGCCACCTTTCACTAGAGACGCACTTACAACTATATAGGCAATACAAATATATCACTTATATTGTGGCACTGACGTCACTATCTGCGTACGAATATTAACAAACCCTACGTCTCTTGTAGACAGTTCGGTGCACAGTATTGCGTGGGTAGAAAGAATCTAAACTTAAATAAATTTTGGCGTAGTGACGGCCTTATGGACACAGCTATCATTAACTAATTACAACATCAAGAACAACAATACTTATTTTAATAAGTACCCTTTCTAACTACACACCTCGTAGTATTACAATTCAAAATAACAGACTTATTGCATTGATTTTATTTACGCTTAGTTCTTTAACCACTTTTAATAACACTCAATTATTGTAATACATACAGCGACAACGTCTCGCCCTGCTATCTTACATGTTTGAAGAGAAGCCAATGTCATCTATTGATACATTACTGCTAATTAGAGTGACATAGTTAATATGGATGATTTTTCAAAATTAGTTTAATATCACATTAAAGAACTTCATTGACGCTTCGTATTGTTATTCGGCAACTATAACTATCGCAAATCGAATATTGCATGTTAATTCATTTTACAATTTTATTCAAATCTTTCGACTTTTGTCGATTGCAACTGATAATTGGTAGTTATTATTGTACACCATCATCGCTTAGCAGGCAGAAGTTGTCACGTGTATAATAATTAATAACGCAACAGTGTGACACATAATATCTCTAATTTTATTTTATTTTTGTTGTCTAAGATAAAGTAGCAAAGTCTTATAATTAAGCACCATGACATTAAAAATTTCTTACCAATCTTCCCCTAAACTACATATTATATATAAATGCTTTTATAGCAAGCATTGATATTGAGAAATGTTTTATTGCAATTAATAAATTTAAATTTACAGTATAATAATTATATAGACACTTAATAGCCTAATATTGTATATAATATGTACTTAATTAATATCTACACATATAAAACTGTCTAATTTTGATCTAATTTTGACATTATAATTATTTCCATAAAGCCGGAAAATGGCACATCATTTATTAATAGAGATGTACCCACGGGGCTCAGCCAAATAGTAGATATAGGCACCAAATAAATGAACGTTAAAAATTACGTAGTCGTTTATGGCTGCACCATAGGTACATTATCAATTCGTAATTATATTCCAAACATTAGCTGAAACATGACTTAATCTTATTAAAAAAAACGGTTTCTTTATTCATAACATAATACCCCGTTTATATTAAAATGGTTCGACTTAATCACTTAAGTATAGCGGATATAATAAAATAATTTAACTTTTTACTAACGGAAAGCACCCAACTCGCGCTAAAGCATTCCAAAACTGGTGGGATTCATATTATAATAATCTCATAATTAAAATATATTAAACTAAATTAACCTTAATTTGTTCATGAGTAAAATGTAACATGCGACAATGTCCATATGAAATGTATTTGTAACATAAAAGAAAATGCTTTGTGGACTAGTGGGATTGGAAATCTCATACGTTATCCTAGTTTTAGTACGTATTTGATATTTACTATAGTCACATTAGGTATAAAACATCACACGGTATTACTAAAATAAGACTATAGAACACTGGTTCTCAATGTGAGGAAAATGCACCCCTCTGGATACAACAGTAGTACTACGCACAGTCTACATTTAGGTAAAAACATGTTATCATATATTGACATGTCATTGAGCCTAGAAATTATGCATATTGGCTAAACATAATTCATATATCAAAACATGAATTATTTTTTTGCATGCAGTGTTTTTTTTTTAAACTATACTCACAAATCGATATAATTTGTCGTTATAGAAACATTGAGGACTTGTGAAATTTAAAAATAAATTGTCTTTAGAAAACGGGGTCATATGAAAATAAGAATGAGAAACATGGAATAAGGCACGAGTTAAATCTTATAAAAATTAAACATTCTCATTCCAATAAACATAAGACTCACGTCTATTTATCCCCGAACGGGGTAAAGGTATAAGGGGGCGATCTTGTCGCTGTATACCGGGCACATAGCCAGGCTCCGTGCTGCTACTGAAGATTTCCTAACAGGAAATCCTAATAACACTTTGTCAAACCCTAGAATGGAACCCGCACCTCACGATCGCATGTAAACATAAGCTCAAACTTATGCCCCAGGATCAGAGGTAATCCAATAAAGGCAGAAACTGTCTTGCATTACTAAAACGCTGAACAACCTTATACTGAGGATTATTGTAAATTGTAGAATTAGTAAAAACAATGCAAGACACTACAAAAAATAAATGCATTCAAGGCAGTGTTACTAAAATTCATTGAGCGTTTGTGTAAGTGTCTTTAAATTGATATGTTCTTATATAAATATTAAACTTACGTAACTCGGCTGTCCCGTATTTGCTATCTTTGTAGTTATTTTAATTTGATCTAAATAAGAACAGTGTTCGAGGGACGTTTTTAAATATTATTGTGCTAAAAATCTACAAAAACTGGGTTCAGATTGACAGGGGATTAAGCAACTCATTCGTTTAAAATACGCTTATAAATTTTGGTCGACACGAACGTATTAGGAAGATAAATTGCGCCCTTCTAGCAATGTATGGTTGACTTGTAAATGTAATATTAGGTGGGTAGTTTTAGTGTCTTGTAGAACACTAGGCAGTTGACCTTGTCAATTAAATATAGTAAGCAAACTCCTAAGCAACTATACTATTCTTAATAGTTAACACCACATTGAAGTGGAAATAAGCTCAATCAAAACTGAAGAGAGAAAAGGATTGCATTTATTGCGTCTGACCGTAGCGGCCTGATTGTAAGTAGGCTGCCATTCGTGTGCCTCAGTCATGCTAAGGGAAGAGCTAAACAGCTGCCTACCACGATAACAGTATACAAAAAGAGCAACGCGTAGAATCTATGGTCGTAACCCGATTCTTGTAGATTATTAACAAAAAGGACATTATCGCATGTAACACATGATTTGTCCGGGGCAGTATGCTAAGTATTGTTCGCTTTCATCACGTTCATTATGTGAATATGTCCAGGATTGTCTACCGTCACAAAGCAGGCGAATTTTTCGTCGTGACACAACCTCTTGGCGTTCATACCGGACAACTTGATGCATGCGAGTATTTCTTTCTTCTTCGAACCTTGTTTACCACTGGAAATAATATTTTAATTGTTAAATATAAATATGATGAATGTTTTTTATGGAACCAATGGCCATATAGACTATTAGCGGTTAACTAATTCTATAAGGAAAGGAATATCTAGGTACACAAGATGGAATAAAGTTTCGGGTTGATCACATATTACGTAATATGTGACCGAAAAATAAAGTTTATTGGAGGGTATGATTTGGTGGCCATTATCTCATATGCTATATCAAGCTAACCAATTAAACCACTTATTGTATGCGCCGGTACAATAACGGTTGTTTGAAGTTGCAAACACCTTTTCATGCAATATAATTACTTTCATTCTATCAGTTTATCTTTCATTTATCATACGAAACCGTACAAGTCGAAATATATCTGCCATATTTTTATGCTTTATTGCTTCATATGCTTCATTTTGTTTAAAAACTTTGTAGACCATAATTGTATCTTCGCTGTATTTATGTATCAATACCGTCCACGATATAGCGGGCTAAGACCTTGAACACAGTAATAAGTATCGAACTCACCATTTCCCTTTCCAAATAACTTTCCAACAATGTTGCGGTAGAAAGAATCCGTCTCCAAAGAACATTTTGCAGTTCGAAGTGGTCAAGTTGTTGGTGTTAGCGTTTGGCGATTTAGCTCTGAACTCGATAGGGCTCGCAATCGGCGTCAACACATTGATCTCGGGCCTGCAAATACTATAAATTGTTACGATAACGATTGACCTCGTTGTTTTAGTGACATAGTTTGACTGAAGAAGGGCCTAGTGGTTTGGAGTGGAGTGGTCTTCTCGTCATTATAACTACTGATAAACGTTAACAGATTAACTTATGGGACTATTTCTAGAACTTAAACTCAATGTTAGATAGTTGTTTGTTGTTAAACTATGATAGTTGGATAGTTTATAAACAAACTTATGTTATTATTTGCCCCCGATGTTGGCTTCTGTGTTGTAACAAATATAAAAAGATTGCCTGTCTTTATTATTTGCGCTGTAATACGGTGAAATTACACCTTCTCTATAGAATTCCTCGTGTGATGTTTCTGTAGTGAATAGGG
Source organism: Catocala fraxini (assembly GCA_930367265.1). Taxonomy (NCBI): domain Eukaryota; kingdom Metazoa; phylum Arthropoda; class Insecta; order Lepidoptera; family Erebidae; genus Catocala; species Catocala fraxini. The sequence goes on from OV884037.1 coordinate 10,076,685, forward strand.
TTTCAAAACTATATATATAATATCAGCCTTATTTATAATCGGGCCCACTGCTGAGCACAGGTCTCTTCTAAATTTGCGAAGGGTTAGGTCGTAGTTCACCATGTTGACCCAGTGCGGGTTGGCAGACTTCACACGTCTTCGAGAATATTACGTAGAACTCTCAGCACTATAGGTTTCCTAACGATGTTTTTCTTTCCCGTTAAAGCGAGCGATAATTAACAATTTAATTCGCACATCATTTATCATATATTCCCCGCGGTACAACCATTGATACAACTAGTTGTACCTACCACAGGGATTTTTTCCGATGCAATGGACCAACCGTTTGATGGTACACACAGCGACACATCAACCTAGACTGTTTGGACTTTGAACTATTAGAAGTTGAACGCTGCGAATCGTGCGAGAGAGTGAGTTATATTTTTGTTACACCTTACCATTACATCGACACCACTATGCACTGTCCCTTGCCGACAATTCTCTATTTTCTATGTAGCGTTGTTATGCGTATATAGGGTGTCTACCTTGATGTGTAGCCGTGTGTACAACTAAAAACATTCCCTGTGGTACAACTATAATTCAATAGGTTAACGTGGATTAGAATATAAAAGAAGTAAAATACTAGTAAGATCAATTATTATTTATTTAGAATTATATAAATTAGGAAGGTTGCAAGATAATTTCTTACTGTCAAGGGCATGTTAAACTTAAAAAAGACACGAAATAAAATCAAAAACCTTAACGTAACTGATTTCCAGGGCTTAACTTTGGGGTACCTAATCTTTGTAACTACTGACCCGTCGCGAGTATCATAAGCTTATTTACTTTATGTCGTAGAAACGAAATTATCAGAAACCCAACAGTCAATAAGGAGGCTCCCCTCCTCATTGGCTGTTGGGTTTCCGGTATTTTACGATGGTAAGTGATAATACAGTTTCCATCTGGAGAGGTGGAAACTGTAAGGTCGGCAGGACATTTGTGATTCCTTGAGTGTCGCAGATGTTAATGGGCGGCGGTTATCACTTACCATCGTGTGAACCGCATGCCCACTGCCCCTATACCATAAAAAAAACTAATAATGTTTGCAAAAATCAGATTCATCTTAATTTTCTAAAGCAAAACCAGCGTCTATCATGTCATTGATTAATTCCATTTGGATGTTGCGGATGAAATCATCATTCGCTATAACATTTTTGGTTCTTGCCATTCCTTAGTTTTTTTTAAATATCTTTTCAAGTTTATTTCCGCTAAGCATACAATTTGCTCTAAATGTTTCAGGAGTCATATAACACAGTAACCCTTATGGGTTACTGTGTTTTTAATGAGGCTATTGCTGAGTTCAGAATGATAATATTCAGCCACATTATTACTACGGTGTCTCTCCGCAAAAACACTGATCAATTGGTTAAGATTTTTGTTGCTTATCCAAGAGCGTTCAATAAACAGTAAAAAATTTAACATTTCATTGGGACATTCCTTATCATATTCCGATTTTATATATTTCCAACCTTCTAATATCTTTTTAGCTGGCAACAATGGCAACATTGAACAGACACAATTCGCTTTTCAGGTTTGTTTTTTGTATGGCCAAATTCGTTACCTTTTCTCCAAATAGCTCGTGACCAATGATAGTAACACTATCGTATTACCACATCAGGAAATACTTCAAATATAGCTTTTAGAGCCGCAATTTCAAAATCCAAATGATATTTTTTAGGTTTCCAATCAGGAAGTTGAGTTTTGATTATATTGAATAATATTTCATATGCTTGGCTCTTTTTGTTAGTCAGTAAAGCGTAAAACAGTGGAACTACGCTGGTAGTGTTATTATTTCTCCATGTATTGTAAACAGCTGCACAAATGGAAAAGGACAACACTTAATGTGCCGTGCCCAAAAAATTCTGATATATTTGCAAAAATTAGTCCTGTTTAACAAGTGCAGAATACCATAATTCTAGACCCATTCTAGACCCAAAGAAATAATCAGCTAAAAGTAATTGGTAATGCTGTATGGGCATTTCTACTTCATTAGCCGATTTATATACGGTTTTACTAACACCGGCTGCATTGTTTCTGGCATCATATAAATAATGTTTTACACTATTTAACGCAGGTAAATTCGCAACTAAATCAAATCTCGAATCGTTCAGACATTTTAGTGATTTCTTATTTTGAAATAAGCACTTTTCCTCCTTTTCTCTTTACAAACTGCAATTTCGACATTTTTTAATTACACTTGTACAATCACAGAATATTTAAGAAATACATAAAAATTATAACTATGTATGTATTGAAAATATTCGACATATAAAATAAATATATAGTAGATAATGAGATGACGATGGTTGAAAACTCTTTGATTCAATCTTCATTTAAAATTTAAATTCTCCTTATATGTTATAAGGAGGATTTAAATTTATGTCTGTATTTACATGTAACTTATGTATTTTTATAAATATGTATAAATAATAGCTGATCAATAATATTGATAACCTATCTAATTTTAGTTCTAGGATAGATTGATAGTACCACTGGGAATAGGTTTTAGTTGTACTATCTAACGGTTGGTCTATCGGGAAATAAAAATCCCTGTGCTACAACCAGTTGTACCACGGGGAATACATACTTTTAATCGAACTCGAGACCTCTGCGTGGGTGTCCAACGGTTTCCCGCTAGGCTATCTCTGCTTAAACTCCATAGATAAGTGCTAACAACTGAAATATTGAGACAACAGTAGTGTTTGCCAACAAAAGTTAGTTTGGATTAAAAGGACGTTTACCTTTTAGCTATCTTATAAGCCCTCGCTTTCATAAGGTAACTGATATCCCACCAAACAATTTCCGTTGCCATGGTAACCAGGACTAGTGGTGGCTGGTCGTCCTCGTCCGGCGAGTGCGCGTGCTGCGGCGACAGCGCGGGGTGCGGGGAGGAGTTGGCGGCGACCAGCCACGAGTTGCGGTTGGAGCGCTCCGGCACCGGCGAGAAGGAACACGAGTGAACTTTCGTCTTGTGATGCTTTAAAAGGCACAGCCGCTGTTTTCTTCGGACGTTCCATATCTAAAGAGAATATAATAAACATAGTCAGTATAATTTAAAAATGACATTTCACTCAAGATGAATGAAGATGACTCAATTTGATTTAAAAATATTTTTGCACTAGGAATTACGTCCGTGCCGCGGGGGTGTTTACAAACATTCAAACAATAGACACAAAAATACATATGTAGAGTTGGAACCATTATTTGTAGATTACAAAAATTCTTCTCCCTTAGCCTTTATTATTCCCAAGTCACTTGGGGTTGGCTTTTCTAGTCTAACCGGATTTAACTGGATATCAGTTTTTACACGGAGCGGCTGCCACCTGACCTCCGCAACCCGAAGGCTAACGATACCCTAAGGCTAGACCAGTGTCGGGATATTAGAGGGTACTGACTTTCCCAATAACGACTGCCATAGATTTTCACGGCAGCCGGGACCGACGGCTTAACGTGCTCTCCGAGGCACGGAGCACGCGATAATTGTCTATCAATACGCACATAATTTCGAAAAGTCATATAACTTCCGAAAGTCAGAGGTGCGCGACGTGCGTGGGTTCGAACCCGAGACCCTCTGCATTGCAGTCTGTTGGTCTCCCCACTGAGCTATCGCTGCTGATTATAGAATATTATTGTTATTACAAAAATAATAACAATAATATTCTACCACATACACACAACACCATCTAGTCCAAACTAAGCAGAGTTTGTATTATGGGTACCTACTAGACAATGGATAAACATACATATATACTTTTTTTTGTAAATACTTACATATTATACATAGAAACACTCAGACCAAGACAAACATCCATGTTCATGCACACAAATGTTTGACGTGTGCGGGAATCGAACCCGCGACCTCAGGCGTGGCAGTCGGTTACACTAACCACTACGCCATTGCCCTATGTGAAAATCGATTCCACAACACTCGGCGCAGTGGCAGTGATTATGCGACCACTTAAACCAGTACGCCACCCGTGCAGTAGAATTCCATCTTTAATTATTCATCTGCGGGTCGTGGATGAGTTCACCAAAGCACACTATAAGCATGCTTGTAAAGCATTCGCGCACTGTCGACCCTTTTAAATAATTTGAGCTTGTGCTATAAGCTAGCAGCCTCAATTTTACGTGACAAAACCGCTCTATACTACGGCTCTAAAAAAAGAAATGCCTTCTTAATCCTTCGACATTGTGATCAACAAATAGTTGATCCGGAAATTGATGTTTATGTCCGTTGTTTGAATGTTTGTAAAGATTCCCGCGACACTAAATTTATTCCTAGCGCAGGATTGTGGCTTAAACCAATAAAAGAAAAACAATAAGTAACCTGTCACAATTAGACCGGGAATATCGCAAAGCGGGATATATTAATGGCATAATTACCTCAACGTTCCCAGTTTCAAGTCCCATGGCGAGTATATTGCCATCAGCAGTGAGATCACACGACACAATAATATTGTTCAGCCTGCACTCTTGAATAGTTTGTAAAGTTGTTCTGTGTTTCATTGCATGATTCATGTTCAGTTCATATGTCTGTAAAATAAACATTTAAGATTATTATTTATCAAGAAGTCAACTGTGACACTAATGGTCAGTTTCACAACTATCGAGTAAAAGTAATCCGAAAGATAAATCGCATGCTGTCTCACCCTTGTTAGGTTAAGTTAGGTTAGAAGAAGAGAGATGGCGAGACTTTTTATCTTGTAGATAAATGCTATTTGGCGGTGGTGGAACAGGCCCGCAGGGTTATGGACTGGCAGTATATTATCAGGTTGGCTTAGGCTTGTTTGCCTCTTGTGTTGTATCCAAGAAAAACCTGGAGGCCATTGTGATCTTTGTCTATTGAACTGTTAACTTTGTTTCTCCTACATTATTAAAGGCACTGCTAATCGTGATCAAACAAAAACGACACATAACGGAATTACCGATTGCATGCATTTTGACTGCACGGATGGTGTTGTTGTTTAAGTGGTCGTTTCGCCACTGCCACTGTACTGAGTGTTGTGGGTTCAATCCCAACATGGATAACAAGTGAGAAACGGCAATGAATTGCCGTAGATCTTAGAGTTCGAAAAAATGGTTAAAGTAATATGCAAACGTCACGTGATACCACGTGACCTTGAGGTCAGAGGTCAAAGGTCATAGTCATTTCGGAGGTATATCGATTATGCTGAGTCGAATGGCGTTGACCGCAAGTCTCTAGTTCTTACGGTTCTTGAGTTGAAAGTTGTATAACAGACGGACGGACAAAGCTGTGGTATGAGAGTTTTTTCCAACTCTATAAAAATGCGTGATCTAGTTGTACTGTGTCTGGGTGTTCTTTGTGTCCGTTGTTTGAATGTTTGCAACGGCTTCCGCGACTCACGAAGTATTCATAATAATGACAATAATTAACGTTTATATTCTCACTACTATATACACGGATTTAAACAGAGATTTATGTAATGTATAAAAATAACATCCTCCTCTGTTCTACGTTGTCGTGCCCTACAGAGTCCATAATTCCATATTGTACCTACTGTGATATTGTGTAACACCTTTATATAACATATGAAGTGCAATAAAGATATTGAGTATAATATATAAACAGTATTAACAAATATTACATAATTCGGCTTACAACTATTTGTTGTAAAACGAATATACTGTGGGAGACTAATGCCTAAGCTACGCTCGAGGCCTGTGTTTCAGGATACATATTTCACATTCATAATACTAGAGATGCTATATATAAAACAAATGCAACAATCGATTTACCTGAAATCCTTTATTCCTTTTATCGCAAATAACAAGAATGTTATTCTGGAAGGAGGCTGCATTTATGTAAACATCGGGTTGTCGCCAGAGCAGTGACGTCAACACTGTTAGGTTAGTGTCCCATAGCTTGATGTTCGCGTTATATTCCACTGTGATGATACCCAAGTCTTGGATCCAGAAGCAGTCGACTAAGCCACTGCTCTTGTAGAGGCTCTTCTTCTCTCTGTTAGGAAACGTACGGTCTTTGGAGCTGATGCTTGTCTCACTGCTCGAAGCCGACAGTCTTTCGGATGGACTATTCTTTTTTTTGACACCTGGAATAAAATATAATTGTTTATTACAAGAAACAGCTGTGACACTTATGCTGAGGTCAGGGACTTTATTAATTATATTCGATAATAAATTACTTAATAATCGTTAAATGAATTCTCATTAACGTTTGTATAATTATTGTAATTTAATATATTATAATAAATTATTAAACAAGAACACTACAATAATTGTTACTTACGACGTTTTGCATTAAGAAATTCTCAGTAATTTTGTCGGTTTTTCTTTCAGTATTGGATTCTGTGATTGAATTGTGTGTGCCCGAGACTGCAACAGTCGGTCTTACTAGTTTAGTACATCCGTTCGGGATATAATACACTACTAGGGATTACAGCCAGTTACGTCTTCGAGGCTTTTTATCATTTGCCGAATACATTACCAGACTCGTATGTTGTTATTGAGAATTACCTTATCAAAATCTAGATAACTTTACCCTACCCGTTATCTGACATGACCTAAATATAAGCGTAAGGTTATCACACAAGGCAGTGGTACTTTTAGCATTTGCTTTATACTTGTTGCCATCTAGTTACATATAATATGTCTTACGTGGCAGTTTTAAAATTACCTTGATTATTATAAACGGTAATAGCTCAATTGTTAAGGCATCGACTTGCGATTCAAGCTATAACATCCTCGTCTCCCTTCTTCTCCCCAATGCAATGTGAACCCATTCCAAGCACAGGCATTAAACGTAGCTCAAAGGGTTAATAATAACACAGTCTAGTAATTAATGACCGACACATGACAGCGCCGGCCCTAGCTCTAGATCAGGTTAGAGCGAGATTGTCTTTCGGCACCATTAGGTCGACTCTTTCACTTATTATAATTTCTACTTCGATTCTATGTTAAATCCTAACTAATATTATAAATGCGAAGCTGAGTTTGTTTGTTTGTTTATTACGCTGTCACACCTTAACTACTCTACCGATCATTATGAAATTTCTCATATACATTGTCAAGGGGAACAGAAAAAGACATAGGATACCTTTCATCCAGAATAAATTCTCTTACTAACGTAATCTAAGCTAACCTAAATTTACGCGAGAAAAGCCGCGGGCAAAATCTAGTGAATAATAATTACCAAATTTTCAACCTTGCGTTTCTATTTTGGAAATTTACGCTGGAAATTGTTTTTCGCGCTCTTGTCATCTGGCGTCTAGAGCGACCGTTCCTTTTGCTTTAACCAAGGGCCAGTGCTGTCAATCATCGATAAAAATTAGAACTTACCCTGAATATCGTTTAATATCTCCTGCGACCCAAGATTATTGTTGCCTCGTTGCATCATCTCAGTTTTCCACACGCCGGTATCAAGACTAAGCTGGTACGCCATTAAACACTGGTTTTCTCCGGCGACTATCAGTAAGTTTGCATGAACAAAGTTCAAGTACTGCACTTCACTGTACACGTCCATTATAGTAACAGTTTCTTTAGTACGGAGGGTGTATTTCTTGACCGCACCGGACTTGAGCCCATATATGATGTATTGGTTGCACGGCGCGATCTTAACTTTCGTTATGTATTCGTCTGATCGCTCTGTGATTTCTGTGAGTACTTTCTGACCGCGCATTACCTGTGGACAGATACGTAATTTAATTAACAAAACCCACACTAGGTCTATTAGGGAGGTAGGTAGGTATAGGTCTTGCGAGAATACCGGCGTTGCAATTTCAACTGCAGCAATAACTGACACAGGTAACTAATTTGGTGTCTATTAATAGACTGTTCTATATATTATGTTTATATTTTATTATATTGTGTTATTTATTTATAAGGATCTCTACCAAGAAGTACACATATATTGCAATTAAAAGCTAATTACAATTATTGTAGGTCTTATGTTTTCTTACTAATAAGAGATCACAGCATGTGACATAAAATAGTACATACATACATTAAATTAAAATAAAAGTAAAATATTATAATACAAAAGCAGTAACTATGCAATTAAAAATTAGTACAAAATAATAAAGAAAAAGAGAAAAGTGATCTACGAGCCATTCCGCAAGTGAGCTGCAACAGCATTATTAAATTTCGTCAGCGAATTATTAAATATATGTGTCTTCCTTCTTCGTTATATAGATACAAATAAAAATATTTTTCATTCTTTCACACTGTATGGATGGTGTAGTGGTTTAAGTGGGCACCGTGCGATAATACCCATGGCGAAGACTCAAACCTTCACGTGACCTTGAGGTCAGAGGTCAAAGGTCATAGTCATTTCGGGGCTATAGCGACTATGCTGAGTCGAATGGCGTTGACCGTGAGTCTCTAGTTCTTACGGTTCTTGAGTTGAATGTTGTATAACAGACAGACGGACGGATGGACAAAGGTGTTGTATAAGAGTTTGTTCGAACTCTAAAAATAAATCTACCGACGCTTCTATTTTTTTCGCAACGTATGCAATTGCTGTGCGTGCGGTTAAGAATTTGATTTCCGAGTCGGGCAAGGGTATTTAGGTTTTTCTATCAAGAAAATTTCACTCTAGCACGAATTATTGAACTGTTCCTGGTATGGTAATAGGCTTGCCTCCTGTTGCGTGTAACCTAAAATCATAATAATAATAATAATAATAATAAAGAGGAAATAATTAGAATCTGGAAGATGGACAAAGTATATATTGTGCCTCTGGTGCTTTCTAGCACCGGTATAATACCGACACACCTTCTTCATTACCTACAACAACTTGAATTGCCAACAAATACATACATAACCATGCAAAAAGCCGCCATACTAAACACGTGTAGAATAGTTCGCAAATTTTTACAAGAAGATGCAAATATTGAACCAAACCCCCTAAATGAATCTCACTTGGCCTAGGCCCGTGGTTTCATTAGACTACCGGCATTCCTAAAATGCTGAGAAAAACAAAAAATCGATCATAATAATAATATTCTACCACATACACACAACACCATCTAGCCCAAACTAAGCAGAGCTTGTACTATGGGTACTAGACAATGGATAAACATACATATATACTTTTTTTTTTGTAAATACATACATATTATACATAGAAACACCCAGACCAAGACAAACATCCATATTCATGCACACAAATGTTTGACTTGTGCGGGGATCGAACCCGCGACCTCTGGCGTGGCAGTCGGTTACACTAACCACTACGCCATCGAGGCCGACATACATAAGCATTTCATAGTCGGTGAAGTGCGGGTATCGTATAGGTACCTCTGCTTTCCCTTTTAGGGATAGAAGCAGGATAATTGTTTTAATTACATAATAATATCAGCCATGTATTAAACTGTGCCAGTGCTGGGTAAGGGCCGCTTCTCAGTGTGAGAAGGGTAAGGCCATAGTCCACCACGCTGGCCCAGTGCAGGTTGGCAGACTTCACATATCTTCGAAAACATTATGAAAAACTCTCGAACATGCAGGTTTTCTCACGATGTTTTCCTTCACCGTTATAACCAGCGATAATTAACTATTTATTTACATACCTGAATATTACTTTTATCGTCGACTACTGCCAACAAAGGCTGCGGTACTGCGTCATTGTTATTACAAACACCCTTCAAGTTCAAAGGTTTGAGGGAATGTCTGTCTAAGCTCAATGTGTTCTTTATAACCGGTTTGGTGATTTCTTTGTGGTTGGCGAAGGACTGATGTCTCTTGGGTGTGTTGCCGGCGGTGTCTGTCCCACTGCTGGCCGTCGTTGAGCTTGGTGTCTGTGGCGAGGAAGGGTTCAAGAAACTCACGTCGAAGTTTGTTGTTAGGCGGACTCTTCTGAAAATGTATAAGAAGTATGTTCATACATAACCAAATTCTAGGTCGCACCGAAAACGCTTAAGCCTAGGATTCAGTTTACGTTAAACAGCCCGGCTAAGGAAATGGTCTACGTTATATACCTCGAGGTATGCAGGGTGGCTTAAAAATTATTATAAAGCGAGAGTTCAGGGTTAGAGCAATTCTAGAGGTACTTACTACGTAAGACGACTTAAGAAAGACGCGTAGTAAATTTCATCCAGACCTACGAAGGTCTGGATGAAATTTACTACGCGTCTTTTTTTAAACTCCTGTAAAGAATGTTAATATTGATAGCAGAATATACATGGTCTACTTCTGGACTATAGGTCGGCATTTTTTTGGCAAACTTTATATACAGTGGTGGACATATAATTAGAAAGACTTGCGACGTATTTCACATTATACAAGGCACATTGCCGTAAAACTTTTGTTTTTGGAAATAAAACAACAAAATGCATAGAATACGTTCAACTACTTATAATTCATTAAAAAACAAATAAATATCCGAGCTTACAACTACCATTTAGATATTTAGTTACGTACAAACAACTAAACGACATTAGCGGTAACATTCGTCATGGACAAGTAATTAGAAACAGGATCCAAGGTTAGTAGCATATTTGAAATTTAAAAAAAAAACGTATTTCTACGCCTTTTCTGTAGTTTCGGCGGCAATTAAACGTCAATTTGGAATTACGTGAATAATAAGTTTTGTTAAAAATGGGTAAAAATAAGAGTTGTGACGAGTCAACTAGGCAATTAATTGTTAAATTACATTTAGATCGAAAGTGGCACTGTATTTTTTTGGGTTGATAGTTCGATATTTCTTTCTCGAGAGATTTCTGTATAACTTTATTTCCAACCGTATCTGGTTCGTTTTTAGTCCAACTAGCTGTAAGATGTGCTGAGCGTGTGATGTACGATCAGTAAGTCTAGATTAGTTGTCAGAATATAATTATGATTAAACTGAATTTGCACACTGATTATCGTTAGAATGAGTATTATGAAAGCGTAATACGTAATAGGTCGAATTTATACCATTTGCTAAGCAACTTCAAATAAAAGATCTATTTTAAAAAATGAAGACAGTTCCCGCAACATACATAACTCCTGAGTTGCAAACATTCAAACAACGGGCACATAGAACACCCGGACTCGGAACAATTATTTGTGGCTCACACATAGTTTTGTCTCGTATGGGATTCGAACCAGCGCGATGGCAGTGGCGAGGCGACCTCTTGAACTACGTCTTCCGTGCTGTCGATATACCAAAATAAACCTATCCTTTACACAGAACTGAATAAACAAGCAGGCAACTACTAACCCACTCCGCTGCGCCGTTTGTGCTATGTACGACGGGTCTAGATACCACACTTTAGCACTATCTTCAATAGTGCCTGTGCCGGTTAGAAGCACATCGGAACCGGGCTCGAATTCATCCATAAACAATTCGCTAACTGACATCGAGACTACATTGCTGAAATAAAAACATAAGTAAGTTGAAATAAGTCTAACATTATTAGTATAACAACACATTGTTGATTGAGAGCTATGAAGTTATAGTATTTTTTTCCTTAGTCTCTAGTGGTAGACAACTTAGTGTCTCACCTGGTGATAAGTAGTTATCATCGCCCACAGAATTAAGCAATATCAGGTGTCTTCATAGCCAAGTAGCTGCCAATCATGATAACAATATGTAAAAGCAGCCCTGAGTTAGGAAACTGATTATATTACATAATCCCGTGCCTTAGAAAGCACGTAGAGTCATTGGTCCTGCGCTTGATCCCTGCCCTATTGCCGTCCCATTGAAATATAAAGTCAGGGAATAAAGTACATTAGAGTTTGCGCACTTGTGCACTACATCTCCTGCGCAGAAGGCCAGTCTCCGTTAAAATTTTGCCGTGACCGAAATTCGGTCTGGAGGACTTTATATACGTCACATCGTAACGCCCAAAATTTTCTACACTAGTAAAGATTTTATGTGCAAACATATCCAGATAAATACGGCATAACTGAATTCTCAAACAATGTGGCGGTCGAATTACCATACTATTTATAAACCAGGAATATAAATCTGGAACAGCTGACTGGAAAAGTACCATACAAAATATCGCTGATGAATAATTCTTTTATTTTATCCAGTAGTACCGCAAGTAGTAACGCAAGTGGCGTTGGCGGTGTAGCGTTACTAGCGTTATTATTTTATTAAGGATTTTGTCGTTCATAGCCTGACCATCAATCAGTCAGATCGACAATGTTTACCACCCTAGGAGCTATAACCATTTATGTAACCATCTGTCATAAGGCTAGGTCTAATGTTTAGCTACATTATATCATATCAAATTACAAAAAATAGTACTTACCCTCGCCTGTTTTCAAGATCAAACGATCTCAAATAAGTTTTAAGATTGACGCACACGACTCGACTATCGTCCGTCGACACAAACAACAACGTCCCACTCTTATTGATTGCGATGGATAAGAACGACATCTTTTCCTTTATATCATAGCTAGATATCACCTTTTTATATCTGTACGTATTAGATTTTACCGACATTGGATTGATTTTAATTTCATACTCCATTATCTCGTTGGATTTCAGCGCTATTATTTTATTGCTACCTGAAAAGAGGATGAGATTAAAACATACTACATAAAAAATTATATTTGCCAGATACAACTGATTCTGTACGTACATTTCGAAGTAGTATTTTGAAGAACTTCTGTTGAAAGGTGGTATTTAGAGAAGCATGAACCGACGAAACCGTATGTAGAATTTAATAAGAGAGAATGAAGCAAGCGTTACATATATCTTACTTTATTCTTCTAAGTGTTTTCCAAAACAGATCCCCGCGCTCGGAATAATTACTATGTCGCTGGGCATTTACAAACATTAAAACAACTGACACAAAGAATACCAGACTCGTTATGTGCCGTGTGGAGATCGAATCCACTACTCTCAGTGAGACGGAAATGGCGAAGCGACCACAGAAACCACTACATATCTACCACTACAGTCAAATATATCATGATATAACACATAAGTAGTCGTATAACCACATATACTACGATCAGTGAACAAAAATAAAGCATGAAAGTATTCTCACAGCAAAACCACCATATCTACATAAAGTAGGAGGGGCTTAAGACTGCGTCAAGCGTAAGACAGATAATGACCGAGCTCGTGCGGCACATATTTAAATCGGCGCGCGGCCGCCATAGTAAAATTGTATGGAGGATTTGAAGTGCTTTTTTAATAAATATGTATCTTTATTGTCAACCAATAACTTAAATATTTGGGACGGACAAATTGTAATATAACTATTTGTTTCGTTTAAGCTGTAAAATAGGATAGATTTCTACTGTTATAATCTAAAAATCACGTAACACGAGCTTACGTTTTTGCATTTTTCGTGCAAATTTACGTAATTTTGTAGGCGAAAATATTAATTATTGTAAGTTCTTTACACGGAATAATTGTAAACACATTCATTGTTATGGTAAATGTAAATTTGTATTAAATAAAAAGTGTTGATTTTATTCACTTAACTGTGACCGCCTGTTTTGGCACATTTCGCTCGGCGCAGTCTTAGTAAAATAAGCAGTGTCGCTATAGTAACGTATCTATAATTATATCAATGTGTTTGAGTTCTTCACATAAAAGCAAGCTAAAAATTAAAACAGAACAGCTCATAGCTGTCTTGCCCCATTAACAGTAACCATTCTTGAGTAGTAGAGTTGAATAAGTGTGTGAAAGTACTGCTTAGTACAAAAGTACTGCTTCCATTTTTTATTTACGTTCACTGACTACGATCCAGTCCATGGACTATCTTTACTATATCAAAAGAAAATCACTCACCAGGAACTGCAACCATATCTAAAATAACATCAGTCTCCTCAAACGTAATGACTCTCTCCTTGGTCTGCCACTCTATCATTTCTACGTAATAATTATTACTGCCTTCAATCGCTACTATAATGTACCGATCATGGTTACAAGGCACACAACACAGGAACCGTTTATCCCGATTAATATCTCTATCTATAGTTTGCACGATATTATTCTTTTCGTTAGGCGAAGGGTTGTAGAAGACGATCATATCTTGAGTATGCATGATCAAATATTCTTCGTTGTTAGACCACCTGCAGTTCAGATAACGACCCAGTTTTGGACTTATTGTTTTTGTTTCGGCGTAGTGACTGGTGTAGGTTTCTTCACATTCTGGAATATATAAAAAATAAATTGTAATGGTTTTTATTTTGTAGTATAGTAGATTTTTAAAGTGTTATATAATGGGATCCCTTCTTTTCGCATATTGTTTTTTTCTAATATACTTAGGCATAATTTTTTTTGGTATTATAATTATTTGCCTTTCTGCCCCAACTACCGTCGGTTCTACTGTGCCCTGGAGTGGCGGCCACGCACCGGAAGACCAGCATTAGTAAGTCCTTATAAAGTGGACCGACGACCTGGTAAGTGTCGCGGGAAACCGGTCTGTGTGGAAAACCGAAAGGGCGCCCTATGTCCGACGTGTGTACGTTTTTTGGCTGAGATGATGAATTCTTTGCCATCATTGTTTTTGGCAAACAGTGTTAGGTTAGGTTAGTTTAAAAAAAATGCGTAATCTGTTATGCGTAAATGTAATTAGGATAAACAAAAGTATGCCATGTTATATTATGTCTTAAAATTATATGCAAATGGATAGGGAACCTCGTATAATAGTGTCTCACTTCCGTTTCTGAATTGAGAATTACATGTCGGGAAAGACTCAAACTGAAAAGTATTAATTGAATTTTTTTTTGTTTCCACAACAAGGTTCTTTAGGTATATACTGTAGTAAAATTTGAGTAGGTAGTTAACATTATTTTCATTTCATTTCATTAATTAATGCTCAGTTAATAGTGGTTTGATGAAATTGGATCCTGTAAAAATATTTGATAATACTCAGTTGAGATTTGCGACTTATTATTATTATCTCAATTCACGTCCCAGGGGTAAGCCTGTGATAATGTGATCGGGTATATTGAAATAATATCTTACGTCTTAACGTTGTAATGAACACCATGTTAGTTTTTCGGGACCATAGCTACTGAAAAGCTACCAACGCTCCGGGGTATAAATAATTCATTTATCCATCCGCTTTTCAAGAAAGTCGTAAACTTATTAAACAGCCACAAAATCTGTTTTTTTGCAAGAGATATCCAGTCTTTTCCTAAGTTAATATAAACTGTCCTATGTCGTTTCATCCATCTCCATACAAAATATCATTATAGATGATTCAGGGGTTTAATTTTGAAAATATTTCGAACGGGCATTGTTACTTAGGTAAATAACAATTATAATAAATTGTTTTCTACAACTATTCGTCTGGCATTCCTTTCATTAGTATCATTAGAATTGTAGTGTTACCATAACAACGTAAGTAAAGAATAATAAATAACGATTTATGCACCGCACGCCGAAATAGCTCTCAGATAGCAGAATTTTTTCCAACTTACTTGACATTTATCGTTGTAATTTAGCCAATTAATTCAATATCGTTATAAATTATAGCCTATATGTTATTTTATGTATAAACAATAATACTCCAAAGTTTAATCAAAATCCGTAAAAGAGTAACAAACATCTATCCATCCATCCTTAAAAACTTTCACATAGCTGCGCCCCGGGGTTACATTCGTGTAAGTTGCAATGCCATGAGTAAATCGGGATAAAGTAAGTACGTAGTCTATGTGTTAATCCAGGTTTCTAGCTATCTACATACCAAGTTTCAACGCAATCGGTTTAGTAGTTTTTGCGTGAAAGGGTAATAAACAAACATCCATCTATCCATCCATCCATCCTCACAAACTTTCACATTTATAATATTAGTAGGACAATTTTATATTGTTAGGATCATTCCTAACAATATAAAATTGAGTTTCTGATGAAACAGCTTAAAAAATAACAAATGCACTTTCAACTTTAAATAATCATTTAATTATTCAAGATGGTTATTGTAACCGCTAATTAAAGAATTTATAATTAAAATTAGAGATAATAATTGATATCACCTAATAACGATTACACATCACGTCCGCTCCATCCGCTGCTCGATAACAAAGTGACTTGATGCGCGCGGAACACGTTTTTATAAGCCGCTCGATCAGATGATTCATGACGTCACTTGTTCAGGACGCCTTTCATAACCAATATATTGTAATAGTATGGACGTACCTTCCTCGATGATGTCGTTGTTGTCGTCGTAGGCGACGTCGTCGACGTAGCACAGCTGTATGGTGCCGTCGGCGTAGAGCGCGGCCAGCACGGGCGGCTGCGCGGCGCACGCCACGCCCAGCCACGCCGCCGCGCCCGGCCCGCGCAGCTCCTTGCGCAGCTTGTTCGTGCCCGCGTGGAAGAACTGCAACATTCACGATGTCTTCCAGCAACGGAACATGCTAGCAGACCCGACAGGCGCGCTACTTGGCTTACAACCCGATCGCAGCACCACTGTTATCTAAATCAATCAGGGAACCATTCGACCAATTTTTATGACGCAAAATCGGCTTAAATTGGTAATCAATAGTCTTATGTCAAGGGTGTTATTGATATCGTTCTCATCAGGTTGATTCGGTTGACACGACCCATCGCCAATCGCTGACGAATCGACCATTTGCCGATGCAAATCATATCCGTACGGCGCCGAACACCGGTAACGGTATGCCTACGCTGAACGTTTAAATATATCTCCGACGTTAGCAGAACAGTTCTGATGACAGCATTTACGGCCGAAAGAATGCAATACTTGGTGCCGTGGTAGTTAAATGGCTAGTTATTGAATTTGAGTAAAGAGTATAAGACTGAACGTATGTTAACAATCGCCATGGCAGCCGTTCGGAGAACTCGATTGTCCAGCACTTTGTTAAAAGTTGCTGCGACGTCATATCAGCTTATTGCAATTAGAGTGTAACAGTGGTAATTAGGCGACACCCTAAAGATGAGAAAGTAGCACGAAAAGATACTACCGTGCTGCTTGCTTCCAATGGTTTCTCGCCACTTTCTTTGGCTTAGTACAATCATACTTAGGCTCAAAAGCCTATATAGCCACGAACGTAGCCAAACGTATAATTTACCCACATTTCACCAGGTTTGGTTTTAATTCCTATAGAATAGGGGGAAGCCTATTATTATTTGATCACAATTCCAGGCTGGATACTACTAGGCATTTCTTGACAAGATAATCCCAATTCCCGCTTTCACTACGGATGTGCCACCCAAGCGGCCGTACGCAATTAGTGATGCGCATAATTGCATCTGAATGTCATTTGAATACAATCGTACGCGATACCTAATTTGCGTACTTAGCAAGGTCAAGGATACAGCTCACGCGCTTATGTAATGTAGGCCATAACTCTACACTAATATAAAAAAGATGAAGAATATGTTAGTTTTTTATTTGAAAGTGCAAGTCTCCGAAACTACTTTTTGCATTACATATACAACATTACGCTGCTAGCCAGGGTAGCAGGTCAGTAATTATAAATGTTGGTGAAACAGCTAGTCAGAATATAACTTGAACACAATTGTGCATGTAAGTCAACCTATAAGGTCTATAGGCTAGGATTACCTCGCTGTAGTTGCTACACGAAAATCTTTATACGCCATAAGAACGTAAGGAAAAAATGTGGTGCACTTAAGTTAGTGTGTATATTATTGTTAATACATTAGAATGAAATAGTGCGCGCTACTGTGAATAAGTAATGGGCAGAATTTTACACAAATAACATTGAGTTTAATGATGATGAGAAAGGAAATAAAACCGGCCAAGTGCGAGTAGGACAAGCGCACGAATGGTTCCGTACCATTATCTATTTAATTTAATTTAATTTAATTATTTATTTTTAAAGTGAATAATTTAACTCAATATTCTGTGAATATTTCTAGCGTCTACCTGTTGGCGTTATCAATATCGAGCAAAAACGAACAGAAAAAAGCACGTTTGTTGTATGGGCGCCCCCTTAAATATTTATTTTATTCTGCTTTTAGTATTAATTGTTGTTATTGCGGCAACAGAAATACGTCATCTGTGAAGAAAGTGTCTAACTATCACGGTTCATGAGACCTGCCTGCCTGCCTGTTCAGCCTGGTGACAGACGGGCAGACAGACGGACGGACAGCAGAGTCTTAGTAATAGGGTCCCGTTTTACTCTTTGGCTACGGAACCCTAAAAAAGGAATAATGTAAAAGTATGTTAAGATGTAAATCATAGATACTACATTTAAATATGGTCACCTCTCTGGATCGTTCGACACATAATACCAATATAACATATACATTAAAAATATAGCTATCTAATGTGTTAGCTCACTCTGCTTAGTGTGGACTCTTTTTAGTGCGATCTCAGAACTATGACGTTACATGAGCTACTTAAGTTATGTTATCTGTAATATAAATCTTTGCAAAAATGTAGTTTACCTTAATAACGCCAGAGTTGGTACCGACAAGTACAAAGTCGCTGAGGAAACACACCGCCCGTATTTTTTCTTTGACGTCTATCGTCGATGGTTTTATCTCATCCACGTTCTGCTCATGTCTATAAAATAGAAAAAATATGTGTAAGACTACCACTACGCTATCCGTGCTATGGCGTAGTGGGTTCAGCGATCGCCTCGCCACTGCAACTGCGCCGAGTGTTGCCGGTTCCACCCCCACACGGGACAGAATATTGTGTGCTCCACAAATTGTTGTTTTGCGTCTAGGTGTTCTTTGTGTCCGTTGATTGAATATTTCTAATGTCACCAGAATGATTCCTAGTGCGAAAATGACCATTTTTAAAATAATAAAATATATTACAATCTCTAAACAACAGGTTTAATTCTTACTTTAAGTTAGAGTTAGGTACTCTCTGAGATAGAGTACAAATGTCTTTTTTTTTAAGTCTATTTGTTGATTGCGATTTCGCCCGGCCGTATTGCAAAAAAATAAACACATTCTGGCATAAAAAGTAACTAGTGTGCTAACCCAGGACATGGTCTTTATATGCGTTAAGTTTCATTGGATCCGTGCATAAACATACCGACCTCAAATGTTTAAATGTTTGCGCGCTACTAATATTACAGATAAGGGAGTTTGAAGCCTTACTTATGTAGTTTATTTTTAAAGGCAAAACATAGTACACACAGCGACACATCAACCTAGCCTGTTTGGACTTTGAACTATTAGTAGTTGAACGCTGCGAATCGTGCGAGGGAGTGCGTTATATTTTTGTTACGCTCTATCCTTACCATTACATCGACACCACTATGCACTGTCCCTTTCCGACAATTCTCTTTTTTGTATGTAGCGTAGTTATGCGTATATAGGGTGTCTAACTTGATGTGTAGCCGTGTGTACATTATTGGTAAAATTTGACTGCATAGATGGCGCAGTGATTTAAGTGATTGCCTCGCTACAGCCATTGCGCCGAGTGTTGTTCGCTTTTCTCTTTTTAGAGTTCGAATAAACCCTTATACAACAGCTTTGTCCGTCCATTCGTCAGTCTGTCTGTTATACAACTTTCAACTCAAGAACCGTAAAAGTTAGAGACTCGCGGTCAACGCCATTCGACTCAGCATAGTCGATATACCCCGAAATTACTTTGACCTTTGACCTCTTGACTTCAACGTCACGTGATATCACGTGACCTTTGCATATAACTTGAACCATTTTATCGAACTCTTAAGATTGATTTACGGCAATTCATTGCCGATTCTCACTTGTATTATTTTGTACTAATTTTTTATTGCATAGTTACAGCTTTTGTACTATAATTTTTTACTTTTAATTTGATTGCATTTATGTATGTACCATTTTTTGTCGCATGTGATCTTTTGTTAGTAAGAAAACATAAGATCTACAATAGTACCTAGCTTTTAATTGCAATATATGTGTATTTCCTGTTAGAGATCCGTTTAAATAAATAAATAAATAGTTGTTTCCATTCAGGATGTTCGTTGTTCCCGTTGTTTGAATGTTTATAAAGTCCCCAGGTACATAGTTACATTATTCCTAGTGTTGGAGTTGATTTTTCAAAATGATTTTAAAGACGTTGCCTTTGAGAAAATATATAAAGAGGTATGGTACTCACAAAAACTCAAAATAAAGCTCGTTTATATTGCAGTTATTCTGTGCGATTTCACTCGCTTTATTATACAATATGCCTTTGGACTCGTGCTGTAGAATACTCTGGACTATGTCGGTGCAAGGGTAATAGTGAAGGTCCGCGCCGTGCGTGCTCAGGAACGATTTAATACTGTTTAGAAGATCGATATCCAATTTCTGAAATAAATAAATTAATCAAAGCAAATTTTGAATGCGTAACACTGGTTTGTAATATTAATTAAACTTAGTGTTCGTGAGTCAACAGTTCGTACAAATATAAAAGAATAAATACATGTTTTTCATGTCTGCTTACTCCAATAAAACTCGCAAAATAAAATAAAAATGTAAATATCTAAGATTTAAATAATATATATTACGATATATTATATTATTACGTTTAAATATATGTTTATACATATGGTCATCTTTCTGGATGCTAAGTTGTCATCTGACACAATGCCAACATGTCATCTGAATTATAACATTATCACCCTGGATCATATTAAAAAATTGTACACTATCGTTCTCTATCATGTAAATGTAATGTATGAGCTGACTCTTCTTAAGGCCACCTGCGTGCGATCTAAGTACGGTGAGGGCACATCTATTATTTAAATCTTTAATTAATACTATACTGCCTCCGGGGTGCAGCGTTAGTGAATGCGACTGCTGTACATGAGGTCTCGGGCTTGAATCCCGGGTCGGGCCAACAAGAAGTTATTGGAGTTTTTCTTATAAGAAATCTCAATAGCAGCCCGGAGTTAGGAAGTTGGAGGTGTAAGACACTCTCGTGCCTCGGAAAGCACGTAAAGCCGTTGGTCTTGCGCCTGATCTCTCACCGGTCGTGTCGGATTATGAAAGGTTACGGAACAAAGACTGCGCTTGTGTTTGCGCACACACTTGTGCACTATAATATCTCCTGCGCCGATGGCCAGTCTCCGCTAAGATTGGCCGCGTGACCGAAATTTGGTTTAGAGGACATTATTATTACTTTTATTACTATACTGTACTAAACATTATAACAAACTTACATCAGTATTAATATAGTCTTCATACTTCTGAAGATCAGACATCACATCAGCAGAACCGGTCAGCCTCACTTTATTGCCCAAAAACTTTAAATTCAGAAACAATTTATTGAATAGTCTCCACATGCTATTAAAATCTTCAGTATGTTTAATATGGTATCCAACATAAAAAGCAATATAACTATCATCAACAATCTCTACAGGGGCATTGGTATTGCTGTAATTGTAGCTGTTGAGGAATTCCGCATGGATCTTTCTGGAATCTTCATCAGCATTACTTCTTAAGTAGTTCATTATAAGGTCGTGTATTTCATACATGTAGTCCTTTAGATCACGATCATATACTTCTATGATAAGGGCCTTGTTTCTTAGCTGTCTCATTATGGCTTTTACTTCGGAAATATCTCGATTCCAAAGCTTACTGAGAACGTTGGCTGATACTTTTACATTGTCCGGTAAGATCTTCAGCCTTTTGTATAGCGGTCGCACATTTTCGTTTAAAGAGTTTATGCACATTTCTATAGTTTTCATTGGGTTGTTAGTTTGGTATCTTGGAAAACTGTAAATAAAAAGGATAATATTTAGTTTCTATTAGATTCTGCGCACGGATTTGGTCACGTAAATCCTACGGAAAAGCATAAGGGGTTAAAAAAGTTCTAAACTTAGCTCACAGAGAGACCATGTAATGGATACCCATTACATAGTCTCCGTGTGAGCTAAGTTTTAGTCAAATCCATTAAATAGTTTTCTTGAGTAATATACATCCTTTGATTAATTGTTAACTTATTTATTCTTTAAAAACATGTAGATATTTTTATAGTGTTGAAGCATTAGGTATATTTATGAAAACATAGTAGTAAATAACTAACAGTATAATAGGAATTGTACCTATTGTTTGGATTGTAATAGAATCTAGCAAATTATCTTAAATGTAAACATTACCATGAAAATGTAAAATGAACCCTACTTGCTATAGCTACACTACTTATAGAAATACATCGTAGTACTACGCTTGCGCAGCATTGTTATTATTTTATATCTCAAAATATTATTGAAATTAATGATTATTAAATAAATGAGGTCGGTACAATTATTTTTATATGACTGAATATGTCTTAAAATTATAATTATAATATTGTGACAAATGATCAACATGTAGGTCGCGTCATGAGTTTAATTTATCGTCACACCACACGCTACCCCAATATGTTACGGTAACCCAGCACGTATCATTGGCAATCAACCTTAGGAGACATTAAAGAAAAATAAAACTATAGTAGAAACTATACTTACAAAAAACTATGTTCCTTTTTCTCCAACTTTTTAACATAGTAATTCCAGTGCTTCGGATCATCCATGAGCCTCTCTTTGTTTTCAGCTAATTGTGCTCCGATCAGTCTTATGTGGAAAGGGATGCCTTTACAAATTTCATGCAGTTTGATTGCTTGTCGCGGTAGGGCAGAGACGTTCATATCTAGGAACGACGCGAACATTTCCAAGGATTCGTGTTCTGTTAAACAGTTTTCTATCTGTAAATTATAAATACATCATTGAAATAAGTATTGGTTATTTTTTAAACAACTCCCACATTAACAATAATTCCTGTATCGCGGATACTTGTGCACTGTGGCGCATCTTTAGAAACATACAAGCAACGGACACAAATACCACCCAGACTCCGAACAACCATTTGTGGATCACAATTTTTTTTGACAAAGTTGTTTGAACGAACTCTCAAACTTGGCGATGCGACCCCTTAAACCACTACACCATTCAAATTAATAATATGGTTAATCTAAATGATTATAAAATATTATTGAGACATTTTACCATGTATAATAAACTGTATACCCATGTACTGCAATATTTGAAATAGATCAATAAACTTTTATTATTATTATTATTACATTGGGGTAAAACAGAGGGAGGTTTTTATAAAAATAACTGTTGTCGATTATTTAGACAGTTCTAAACCTAAAACAATATCTATTGACCTCTATTGTTCTTTCGCGTCTCTAATGGCCAGCTCTTAGACTTTTCTGAACATTCGTCCGAGTAGGCTGGATTGCAGATACGGCAGTTGTTTATTCATAAAATGGTGCAGAAGCTAATTAGTATATATAAAAATCATAGGCAATCGAAGTTTATATCATTGTAACATTTAAATCTTGCTTCCTCGATAAAGTAATGTTTCTATTTTCACGGGCATTTACTCACATTTCACGTTAGATATTACCAGATAGATGGACCGAGATGGTCCAGCATAGTTATATCTAGTATTATTAACACATTATAATGACTACTCACAAGTTTTTATCTTCATAATTACCATACAAAGTAATTGATGACACTGTTACATAACACATGATATTATTATGAAGACCTTACCTCTATAATTTGCGGGCGATAATTAGCTACGACTTCCGTATCCCTTGTAGTTACTAGTATCTTGCATCCAATATCGAACGCTTCCAAACATTTCTGATCATTCACTTCATCAAGAACAAGAAGACATTCCTTTATAGATTGATCAGTAAATTGGCTCTTCAGTCTATCTTTTAAATCACTTAAAGTCCACTCGTATGTGGAGGAGGACAGACTGTCGCCGTTTGAACCGATACTTGACATCGATATTGAGGAGTTCATGAGGGAATTATTGTGCGTGTAGATTGATGAAGCCTTCCTTAGTAATCTGTAGGCAATAAATTGAGAATAAGAATAATACTGCAATTTATGACAAAAATGATGCTAACACTAAGCAATTAGTTCAACAATATTTACAAACCTTGAACTACGAGAAAACTGAAAATTTGATGACTGTTGTTCAATAAGTGTTACACAATAATATTGCTTTTTAAGTAGTCATAGTAATCATTTAGTTTATAATGTAATTCGTAAGTTTTTATACACAAAGAATTATGATTTATAAGTTTTATTTTAATCTTTATTTTTATAAAAGGACTTGGTTCACGTTTTATAAGTATTGTTTTTAGAATTTATATCTATATTATACAATATGTGCCCTTAATGCCTGTGGCACAGGTTTACCCTAGAATAGACACCCCTTATATATTACTTTTACGATGTAACCTAAGCTCTGTATCAATTTGTACCAATTTAAGTTGAATAAATGATTATTATTATTATTAATACAAACATTTCCAGAGAATAAAATGACTGGGAAGAGAGGAACCCGCCATGCACTCTAGGATTGCCCATCCTAACAATTTATATCAATATATATCTACAGTCACGTCGTGGAATCCGGGTGTACTTCAACTTGCAGTATTCCGCTTCGAACAGAAACTACGCGTATTTTGCCTCAGCGCGAGGTAACCTCAGGACAGTTTGGCAACGAATGAGCAATGAGTAATTGTGAGCCTGCGTTTATCGCCTTTCAATTCCCCCATTATTCCCAGTATCGTTTAAATCAAAAAGTGAATTATTATGTGGATAGGCAAATAAATTAAGCAATAGTGACGTGTTGAAGTTTGTTTGTTCGTTAAGCAATGTATTAATATCTTTTAATACACTAATTTTATAGGCTTTTTGGCATGTATGTAATATTTCAAAAGTGTATTATTTAAATTATGACTCTCTTATAGCAAATATGAGCAAACATTGTGATATATCTGGATGTTTTTTTAACGCAGCTAGCAGCAGCAGTTCTGCCTTATACCTTACTCCGAAACTACCACCTGTCTGACTTATTTATTCTTTATTGCAGTTGTCGCAAATCAATGTATATTTATTTCTTTCTTTTCAGGGGTATAGAAGCGTATTCCTTTGTCAATCAAGATCTGTTTTACTGGTGCTTTTTGGCTTTTGTCAAGGTCAAGCCGTTATTGACTATGTTCTAATCATTTTCACCCTAAGAAAGCCCACCAGTGAGGGGCGGCAGTCTATGATAGCCATTAGGGCAAGTTCGGTCAGACTTTAGCGCGAGAACACAACACAATGCTATTTGGCAGCGATTTCTTCAAGTTTTAGTACAATCAATCCATTAGATTTTAGTAAGAAATACTTGGAGACTTACTTGCTTTGTAGTGCAATTATGTCATCATCAGTCTTGCAATTGCCGAAATCAAGCCAAAATGTGACTCCGTTGAATATGTTCGTGATGAGCTCGGAGTTATTTCGTAGCACGCTGAGTACCACGCATGTCTTGCCTGACCCGGACATGCCGTGGACCGCGACGATCTTATGCCGTGTCAGGTGGGTAAGGACATCCGCCAAACGTCTTTCCTAAAATAAAGCGAGAAGTCATAAATAAAAACATGATAATATATGGAAGTGAAAAAAATCATACATTATTATATTGATAATATAGTATTTAGTAGTAAATTCGTATGAATTCACAATCTATACAGTTTTAGCAATTATTTTTCTGTATTCGATATCAAACTTGTAAAAACAGAACCGTTATGGTGTGGCTTTGTCTGTCTGTTCGACCGCCCATCTGTCACAGCTGCTTATTTCAGCAACTACTAATGCTGCTCACGTTTGGAATAGTCTAATAATTGCTTTTTTTTTTTTTTACGTGGGGGAATGCCTGACGCATACCCCTCCACGGTGGCGGGCGGAGGGGTTATGTCGGACTCGCCGGGGTAAAAGAAAGGTAGAATAAGAATAATGTACCTTCCGGAATACCGACTAAACCTACCACGGTGTTCCTCGACAAAACCACTATCGACGGGGCCGCGCGAATCACTTGCACATGCGGTCGCGACCCTGCCGAAGTTTCGGCCCGCCGTATGAAACGGCAGGCCACTACACGAACAGACCTACTCAAAGGCACTGACTCACTTTAAACCCTACTGTCCCCTCCTAGAGGTCAACCAATCTGACTGCCGCG
This sequence comes from Catocala fraxini, assembly GCA_930367265.1. Classification (NCBI taxonomy): domain Eukaryota; kingdom Metazoa; phylum Arthropoda; class Insecta; order Lepidoptera; family Erebidae; genus Catocala; species Catocala fraxini. The sequence continues at coordinate 10,102,579 of OV884037.1, forward strand.
ATCAACTCACGGCGCTGCGATGCCCAGGCGGGGCAAACCGCCAAAGTGTGCAGCGCCATGTCCTCAACAACGTCGCGGCAGTCGACGCAGTGGTGACAACCGGGCGTCTCTTGCCGGCGTATACGACACAGGAACTGGCCAAAACAACCGTGGCCAGTCATTACCTGTGTCAGCCGGAAGGTGAGGGCGCCATGCCGCCTCTCCAGCCATTCCTCAAACACGGGACTTACCGCCACGATCGTGGCGTGCCCGCTAATAATTGCTTATGAAATGTGGCGCGAACCTATACTTCACTTGTCTAACTTTATTATGAATAAAATATCTTTTTTTCATTTAACCGACGTTTTCTTCAGTTTTCTTAAAAATAAGAAGATATTTTTTAGTTTCTAGAAAAAGGTTTGATTTTATTCTGTAATATTAAAATAAAATATTATTCTAAACATGAGGGAGATAATGAAAACCAAACCCGCTATTTGACGTTGCAAAGGTCTTCCTTTGGAACGTCAAATAGCGGGTTTGGTTTTATTTAATACGATACGATATCTTTATCGTTCGAGAGTACGTCGTCTATTATTAATAAGAGCTGTGAAAATACGCTGTAGAGCGTAAAGGCAAATGTTTAACAGCTTTTACGCCTTCTGATTAGTTCAGAATGGCAACGTCGCATATTAGTGTCATATTTTGAGGTGAGGAGGAGTCTCTCCGTGAACATGGCTGCTGAAAAGCAATCGAAATGTCGAGGAAAACTAAAATATCGAAAATAGAAACAGTTTTCATAATTTAAATAGCTTAAATATATTTTACTACTAAACGAGTAGTAAAGTTTAACAGTAGTAGTGTAATAGTTTTATGGTATTAAAAGTGTTAAATAAACAACACGATATATAATGTAGTAAAATGTTAAATTTTATTGTTTATTTATTTAGACTTTATTTTTGAAATGTTTTGCTCGTATCATAGATAGAATATATGTAATTACAAATATTTGTGAAACCGAAAATTTTAGCTGCATAATGTGCGTAGTATAAGGACTACAAATATAATGTAATATGACATACACTTTTACCTTAGTCTATAGAGTGTATTAAAACATGTTGAAAATAAAGTCAAAAATGTTTATTACATTTAATAACCTTAAAATATAACACTTTTTGCTATGTTGCCACTAGGAACAAGCCAAAAACGCTCTTAAGAACAGTCGACAAATTGAATTGGGGGGAAATTGAATAACTGCTTAATCGCCCTGCGATCTATTATTCTGCTGTGGTAATCGAGAGAGCAGTAAGTCAGAAAAGGCAGTTTTAGAAAACAGCGCGCAAAGATTTTGTTACAATTTTAGCGTTTGTGATAAAACTATATACTCGATTTTTATGTTCTATATGTCAATGGAAAGGAATAAATATGTTGTTTACAGTAGAGAAGCATTCCAAATCAGTAATTTAAAAAAATGACTTTCTTTGGCTTATTGTCCTCTCGATTACCACGGCAGTACTCACGATGTTTCCGTCTGCGAATGTTCTAGAACCTTCTAGAACATTCACGGGCAACGATAAACAGCGGATATATAGATTGTCAAGACTTACCACAGACAGTCTTCTAACATAATGTTCAGGTAACCTCGGCACATCGCCCTTACTGAGACTATCTTCGAAGCTATCATTGGCCATTTGATTGTTGTTTTCTATGTTATCAATGAGTTTCTCTTGTAGCCAACTATAGTCTTTGCCTAAGCTGTCAACAAACGCCTCGTAAGCTTCGTTGTTGCCATTACGAATTAACGTGTCAAGCAAGAACCGCGCTCGTTTAGTGCCGCTGGGCTGAAAGAAAAAAAAAAACACACTAATATTATACACATATGTACATAGTTTCACGACTATATTCCTAGAGTAGTAGGAAGATGAGTGTAACACTCACATTCCGCCAGCTAAATTCTTACGCTAAAGTAATAGGAGGCGACTCTATTGTCGTCTATCGGGCATAGTTCCAGACACCGCTGGTATTAAACATTTCTTGACAGACAAACCCAATAGCGCTTAGCCCGAGCCGGAAATTGAACCTTAGACCTTATATACAGCAGTCGAATTTACTATCATTGGATCACCGAGGTACTGAATACATTGGTATGGCACGGCTCTATAACTCTGTGAGGTAAGTAGAGATGCAATAAACCCATGCTTTAGATATCACGTAATTGAGGGCGAGACAAACGAACGCATTTCTAGAACCCGTTAGCATAACATCATCATCGCTCACAGGATATACGGTCGATATGTAGATACATATAACACAGGATCTACAGTCAATATGTATGTGCTTAATACGAGGTTTTCGGTCTAGGTCATTCAGCGAACAGATTAAAACGGATCAGGGTGAGTCAAGTCTGTAGTGTACTGAAAGAGCTATTTATATATTTTTTGGTTGTTAATGAAGTCATCGATCTCGCCCAATGCACTTGATTAATCATAGTTTAGACTAAACGCACATTGACCATAGCTGCTTAAGCTATCATAATGTTGCTTAAGTAAAAAGTTTAAAGAGCAGCGATAGCTCAGTGGGGAAACTAACAGACTGCAATGCAGAGGGTCTCGGGTTCGAACGCGCACCTCTGACTTTCGGAAGTTATATGACTTTTCGAAATTATGTGCGTTAACAATTATCGCCTGCTCCGTGCCTCAGAGAGCACGTTAAGCCGTCGGTCTCGGCTGCCATGAACATCTATGGCAGTCGTTATTGGGAGAGTGTCGACACAAAAGATCCCACTGGGTCGAAGTGTCGCCGGTCTGCACTGACTGGCCCCCACATAAGGTACATCGCTTAAGTACCGTTTTGTCGCTTAAATTACCAAGCTGTTGTATAGTGAGCAATATTTAAGATGCAAACGCTAGCTGCATTTAACATTACTTAAGCCCAGTTCTTATATTTAAGAAACGAGTCGGTTTAGCTACGGACAGTCAAATTTTGCCATATTTTTCACAGTATATGTGACAAAAATTAACTGTCTGGTTCCTAAACCGTATATCCTTTAATAAAACTAAAACAAGTATTTTTTAAAATTAATGGTGACCTCTTTTTAAAACTAATAAGGATCGACTACGTATACAGGGTGTCCCAAAAATCAACGTCAAGCCGAAAACGGATGACGGGCCAAGGGATGGTGGTTCTCAAAAAAATATGAAAAAAAAATTTTTTGCTGCACTCTAAAAATTATAGCCTTTTAAAAAAAAATTAGAAAATTAACACCTTGTTATGATTTTTCAAGTACTATGACTACAAAATGTTTACTTAGCTTAATTATTTTAGTGAGGATTTGTTACTGAATAATGCTAGTATACATTACAATTCAAAATTTGAACACAACTATCTTCATTTCAGAGGAAATATCCCTAATATGCCCAAACATGTACTCAAAATTATTACATTATTCAACTTTAAATGGCCGTGCTGAAAAAAAAATGTACTACGCCATTTCAGCACGTGGCATCAAAAGATGGCGCATTTAATGGGCTTTCTAAAATGCTATAACACTTACTACATTTTATCCTAATTATGGATTTTTTTTCTAGAACAACTTGGATTTATGCTTCTAATGCGATGCATATTTTATTTAAAGCTTACTTAAATTAAAGTAAGACAGTACAAGTTTGGGTGAAACAGATTAGGACGCCACTTCAACGTGTGAGAGTGAAAGAGATAGCAAGCCTGAGCATCATCAACAGCACGAGTTAGAGTGAAACGGAGAGAGACGCCACTTCAACGTGTTAGTGAGAGTGTGAGTGAAAGAGATAGCAAGCCTTAGCATCATCTACGGCATGAGTTAGAATGAGACGGATAGAGACGCCACGAGTGAAAAAGATAGCAAGACCGGATCATCTGCGCACGAACTGCAATACTTCAGTACGTTACGTTATTTCGTTTACTGCGCATCGTTCTGTATTCCTTCGTGTCGTTTTCGTACTTACTAACTTTGGCTTTGCTTATTGGACTTGATTACGTGCTACTTGGATTTGATTTGTGATTTGACCGTTTGTGACTAACTTGGCTTTCTTTTGGACTATCGTCATCGCTGACCGTGTAATTGTGTGTATTCTATGACGCACCACGCCGCCATGCCGCTTCGATACACAGCACAGGAGTATGCAAACATGCATCTCATTTATGGAGAGTGCAGGTGCAACGCTAATGCTGCAGCTCGACTCTATCGTGAGAGATACCCCAATTCTGAGCGTCATCCGGATCATAGAGTATTTATTAATCTGCACCGATCACTCTCAGAAGGCCGATTTCCTAATCAAATGTTCAGTACAGGAAGATCCAGCATTCCATACGAGGAAGAAGTTTTAGCAGCAGTCGCAGAAGACACGAGTGTCTCAGTACGTGGACTTGAGACAAGCATAGGAGTGCCGAAGAGTACAGCACACCGGATTTTGCAGCAAAACCAGCTCCACCCGTACCATGCGCAACGAGTTCAATCTTTATCACCTCAAGATTATCCTGCAAGGGTTGCGTTTTGTGAAACGATGTTACAAAGACACCGAGAAGACCCCCACTTCCTGGATAAAGTACTCTGGACGGATGAGTCAACTTTTAAGAAAGATGGCTACTTAAATCTACATAATGTGCATGAGTGGCACGTGGAAAACCCACATTTAATGCGAGAAGATCGGTCACAATATCGCTTCAAAGTAAACATGTGGACCGGTATTCTGAACGGTAGAATTATTGGACCTTTCGAACTCCCAGACACCTTAACCAGTGAGGCTTACTTAGACTTTTTACAAAATCATCTACCAGATTTATTGGAAGACGTGCCACTCAACATTTACGTAGGTATGTGGCTCCAACAAGATGGCTGCCCTGCGCACTATGCTCGCTCAGTAAGGGAATTTCTTAACCAAGTATATCCGGATAGGTGGATCGGTCGGTCTGGTACGATCTCGTGGCCGGCCCGATCACCAGACTTAAACCCCATTGATTTCTTTTACTGGGGAGCAGTGAAGGATCAATTTTACTCTAAGCCTATCGCAAACGTAGAGGAACTGCGCCAAAGAATTGCGGGGGCCGCTGAATACATCAATTCAAGAAGTTTTGCTCGTAAAATAAAGCGTTCGTTTTTAAAGAGATGTAGGGCATGCATTGAAGCTGAAGGCAAACAATTTGAATATTTATTGTAACAAAATAAAATGAACTGTTGATTTGAATGGTTGAATTTTTATTTCAAATTGAACACATAATGATTCACAATGACCAAAGGAATCTAATATGGTTTATCAATAAATTAGGTATTTGCCCTATTCACAGTAGCTTCGCAAAACAGTGTCACTAGTAGTTTTTACCTGACTGCCATAAAAGAGGGTTATGTATAACACTAATTTGTTTCTTAGAGGGAAACTAGATGTCATTACCAACATTTTTGAGTAAAACAAAAAAGGTTAGACCCGAGTTGTTTTAGAAAAAAAATCCATAATTAGGATAAAATGTAGTAAGTGTTATAGCATTTTAGAAAGCCCATTAAATGCGCCATCTTTTGATGCCACGTGCTGAAATGGTGTAGTACATTTTTTTTTCAGCACGGCCATTTAAAGTTGAATAATGTAATAATTTTGAGTACATGTTTGGGCATATTAGGGATATTTCCTCTGAAATGAAGATAGTTGTGTTCAAATTTTGAATTGTAATGTATACTAGCATTATTCAGTAACAAATCCTCACTAAAATAATTAAGCTAAGTAAACATTTTGTAGTCATAGTACTTGAAAAATCATAACAAGGTGTTAATTTTCTCATTTTTTTTTAAATGGCTATAATTTTTAGAGTGCAGCAAAAAATTTTTTTTTCATATTTTTTTGAGAACCACCATCCCTTGGCCCGTCATCCGTTTTCGGCTTGACGTTGATTTTTGGGACACCCTGTATATTTAGAGGGGTCCGAAGCCAAAACAATGGTTAATATTTTGCCGGCGCACTGTTAAAACGACTTAACTAATATGGTCGCGGTCATCAATATTTGGTGGCTGGATTTCCGTACATCCGAATATCTACAATCATTGCGTGGCGCTCTGATCGATCTGTCACCACATTGTCAGGTTTGTTGGCAACAACAGTCCTGTCTGTGTTGATAATTCAATCCCAGTAAAAAGTGACATGACCATTTTCGAGGACCCGCTTTGCTACATATGTACCATAAATAAATACAGTTCGGCACTTCAACCTCGAGAATTATTAGTATTCATAATAATAACCCCTTCGGGTTAGCAGACTTCAAATATCTTTAAGAACATTATGGAGAACTCGCGGACAAGCAGGTTTCCTCACGTTTCCTTCATCGTTAAAACAAGAGATAATTAACTATTTAATACGCACATAACTTCGAAAAGTCAAGGATGAGAGACCTCTGGTTGGCAGTTCTACGGTGTTCCACTATGCTATCGCTGCTATGTTAACCTGTTGAGCTAAGCTAAATTTTGCGTTACGTGAGTCTACGTCAGTACTGCAATTAGTGGGGATCCGAGTAGCAAGTAGAATTAGTACTACTAGTTTTACTATTTATATACTCACTAAGTTAGAAATATTTTCGAAGTCCTCAGCGGATATGGCGTTTTTTGTATACAGCTCGTCTAGTATAAAAGTGACCTCTAGATCATCGATGATGATCTGCTGGTTCTGCTGCAGCAGCTGCTTCCTCTTAAGGTCCATCTTACCGCGTGATTGAGCATCTGCAAAATTAAATTGTAATAAATGGTAACTGCACGGACGGTGCGCCGAGTGTTGTGGTGGGCATAAAGTGTGGTCCATAAATTGTTGTTCCGAGACTGCGTGCTCTTTGTGTCCGTTGTTTAAATGTTTGGGATTTAACTGCAGCATAAAAAGTAATACGACTGACAATTCGATGGCGTAGTGGTTAGTGTAACTGACTGCCACGCCTGAGGTCGCGGGTTCGATTCCCGCACAAGTCAAACATTTGTGTGCATGAACATGGATGTTTGTCTTGTTTTGGGTGTTTCTATGTATGTATGTATTTACAAAAAATGTTTGTCCATTGTCTAGTATCCATAGTACAAGCTCTGCTTAGTTTGGGCTAGATGGTGTTGCGTGTATGTGATAGAATATTATTATTATTATAATAAATACGTGGTATAATGGTTGCAAGGTCAATACCGTGAGTTTCTAGTATGCTCATCTTGTCATAGGCCTTTTGCCTGCAGCTAGCAACTAATTTGACCTAGTCTAACCACAATTGTTCAACATACAAGTAGACCATAGTCCACTTGATTTCTTTTATATAAATCCTCCTCCTATCATTTTAGAAACAGGCTTAATCTATCTATATGTTGCAGTATGATAGATAAAGCCGTAATATAGATATATCCCTAGAAATATAATTATATACCGTAATCTAGTTATACAAAAGCGATTCATTACTATCTTACTAAGAATATAATTATAATATGGTTGAAGTTTAGTGATACAATTATATTACTTGATTAAGTTTAGTGAAATAATTATCGACGGAGCCCCGCTACGCAGGGCTCCTATAACTGGGTGGTCACGAAAAAATAACCACGAAGGATATGGCGGGAGCGGAGCTCCCGCCTCCGCCTTCTAACCTAACCTATCGGTTCGGAGTGCTAATAGTCGGGACTCGGGGCGTTTTATGGTTCAAGTTTAGTGATATAAATATATTACTTGTTTAAATTTAGTGAAATAATTGTAGGAGTTCACAAACACAACGAAGCCCCCGCCGCCGCTTCCGCCGCACCCCCGCACTACACTCCTAAGTAATATAATTATATCACTAGGTATACTTGAACGGTATTATAATTATATTCCTAGTAAGAAAGTAATAAATCGCTTTCATATAACTATGTTATGGTATATAATTATATCCCTAGGGATATAACTATATTACAGCTTTATACATTGGTGTTAAATTGTAAATAGGACGTTTAGCGGTGATAACTGAAGTCCATTTAACTTTAAAGTTTATAATTAGCCAAAATGACAATGATAATTATAAATGATTAGCTTTTGCTTGCGGTTTCGTTCGCTCGGGAGCAGTACCTTTTCTGATTGATAGCTACCCTATATACACATTTTCAGCGGTACAGAAAAGGACATCCTTTACTGTACCTCTGAAAATTTTTATGCAAAATTTCATTGCGATCAGTCGAGGGGTTAAGGGGTAATAAGGAAAGAAAACAACACATTCGCATTTATAATATTAGTTTGGATGATTGATTTTAATTTGACTAGGAGCCGTATGTTATAATTGATGGTAGGCGGTTCCCACTACATGAATGATTGAAACGTCAAGGACATTATCACTCGGAGTTTGCTTATGCTGTATAGTGGTTTAATCTGTGCTACCATGAGGGCTAAATATAGTAATTTTTTTCGAGTTAAGCTCAGCACCGTCTTACTTATTTCCAGAAACACTAATATTTACCCGATACATAACACAAGGTCATATTTGGCTGCGATCTTCAATAATGGTGTAGGAGGTAATATTTGTTTGCTTTTATGATTACCTACAACACAAACACACTTTACCTAGAGGCAATAACTCTATTTTGATTTACTTTTAATTGGCAGCTTCTTGCCTAATAATAGATCCTAAGTTGCGGGCAACTTTACAAACATATTTTAATAATAATGATAATAATAATGTCCTCCAGACCGAATTTCGGCCACGGCGGCCAGTCTTAACAGAGACTGGCCATCTGCGCAGGAGATATTATAGTGCGCAAGTGTGTACGCCAACACAAGTGCACTCTCTGTTCCCTAACTCTCATGATCCGATGGGACGGCAATCCGACACGACCGGTGAGAAATCAGGCGCAGGACCAACGGCTTTACGTGCTTTCCGAGGCACGGGGGTGTTTAACACCGCCAAGTTCCTAACGCCGGGCTGCTATTGTGATTTTTTTTACAGAAAAACACAATTACTTTTTGTTGGCCCGACCCGGGATTCGAACCCGAGACTTCATGCACAGCAGTTGCATTCACTACCACTGCGCCACGGAGGCAGTTTTATTATTTTTTTGTATTTTAAACAATGGACACAAAGGGCACACACACTCTTATCAACTATTTGTGGATCACACAGGTTATTAACCCGTAGACTAAAGCCACAACACTCGGCGTAGTATCAGTTACGAGGTAGCCAGAACTATAAACCCATTTTGAAACTCTTTTACAAATAGAAAACTGGACACTTATCAGACGGATATTGTTATGTTACCAGGCGTATTTGTTTTGGTGAACTGACTACTTGAGCCGTTCTTCAGCGAAATCGATATGTTAATTAGTCACAATGTCGTTAAAAATAAATTAATGCACCTGGTCCCGATTTCCATTGTCACGAGATCTGTAAAGGCTAATTGGCGCCGCACCGCTTGACACCCTATCCTCTTGCACATCTGAAGACTTTAAGTCACCCAGCCTCATGACTTCTATTTTCACATTTCATATTTGATGATATAGTTTTTACGCCTGCCGCGGCTAATTCATATTTCTATTTAATAATAGCTGTCTCCCGCAGCAGCGTTTATCATTTTTTATGATTACTACTTCGTTCGGCACAGAAAATCACGAATGTGTTTTTTTATTAATTCTGATATGAGATCCTATAATTAAATTATGGCCAAAAGCTAATCCAATCCTGTTATTTTACAGGTCGTGCGGAAACGCGAACTTAAAAATTGTTTATACGTAAAGTTAAGATACAATATCAATTATAAAGTTTTTATTGTCTCCTGTAAAATTTTGTGAGTGTTGCATTCACGGTATTGAATGCAGGGCGACGCTTTGTTTACTCTAGATAGGTACTATAATAGTAAAAGAATTATAAAAATTGGTCCACGAGTTTTTGCATTACAAACAAAACAACGACAAAATAAATACAAATAATCTTTATAATATTATCATAGATTGGAAACAACTTGGTGGTTATCCCATCCTAAGTAAATAAAAAATGTTAATTAAAACTATCTGTGTAATGTCAAAAGAGCCTATGTGCCTGTGTAAGCTTTCCAAAGAGACGTATATTTTTCCAACGCAGTGTTAAAAAAATAATTCTCGTTAGACGATAAAGAAAATTACACATCTTTAGTTAATCAAAAATTAATAAAAAAGACATTAGTCGTCTATAAGGACATATAACCACTATAAAATATACAACAAAATTTACTATTAAATAATAATAAATCACCTTTTCTTGATTTCACTGCCATATGATTAAATGAAGAGGATAAATGTATATAATAAATACGTGAAGAGACAACTTTATACCTCTTCTTAGACATATTGCGTGCATAGAAGCGTCTGTTATTTGGCATAGTTACTTAAAGGAGTGCGAATATCTAAAATAGATACATTAGTCAAATAAAAAAAAGGATACCTTTAAAATCAACAGAATACACCAATTATGTTAAATAGATAACAAAATATCACAGATAACTAAGAAATAAAGTAAAAATAAATAAGTAAACGCGATATTTGATGAGTTGATGACACACGTGTTGACACTCAGAAGTCAAGATTCACACTGAGTACCTAATAATTCGGCATAGTATTGCTTCTATGAAATATTGACCTTGGTTATTGGAACCACCTACATAACAAGACAAGTAAACTAAGCACATAATATTTAAAATTGGAAACTAAGTCGTTGACCGTAGTATGACTGTCAAGGCCACAAATCTCAATTCATCCGAATCCTAAATTAATAATCTATCAAAACATAGTCAACCTTGTTTTAATGCAATGTTTAAGGAAACAAGTGTACATTATTGACGGTAGTTACACAACAAAGCGTTTTAAATTAGTAATTACTAGTTTTTGTCCGCGACTTAGCTCGTGCAAATGTAGGTTAGTTTAGCAACATTACCTTTTTCTGGATAAAAGGTATCCTATATCATTTTCAGTTCCCTTGACAACACGTTTGCGAAATTTTATGATGATCGGTAGAGGGGAGGGTAAGGCGTGAAACCGTAACAAACAAATAAACAAACATAAAACTCACATACGTATTTATAATATACATACAACATAACAATCACTACACATTGAAAGAAGTAGTCATCTCGTCATAACCAATACAACGATGTTTGTTGAATGTTGGTACATATCAAGAAGAAATTTAATTGAATCAATTGTGATTCATCTCATTTCTATTAGTGAATTACACTTTAATTGCATTCACTTTTTGGTAGCGAGTACAGGTAGTAGGTACTCCTCTAGTCCGTGACTTTTAAGCTCTAAGGTCCGTGGTTTATATTTGAAAAGATTACGATGAAGAAGTGTCCGATGACGGAAATAGAGACCGAAGTAACAAAGAATTTAAGGCATCTTCTCATACAAACAAGCAGAAACCGTTTACCATCCTTTTAAATCTTATAAGCTACCTACTTTAACCGTGGGAGTTAAAAATAAATTCAACACGCTTAACGTTTAGGTGTATGTAGATATGCATAATAAGGAAAAATTCATCAGTTGCCTGAACCTTGTACCTATCATAAATGTAAATTCAGTAAATGTAATACTCACTAAGCCCTTTGACGTTCATAAGTGTTACTTTGTGACCTTAATGAATACTTAAATGATTTTTGACTTGACTTTTGATATGTGTTTATCCCGCGTAATGGGAGTGTATTTAGCCGTGCGGGATTCCAGTCTCCATGCTGCCACTGGAAATTCTTAAGAAAACATTACGATAGACGGCAGATATGCAAGTAAGTGACGTCAATGCATCAACGACGCCGCGCCGTCAAGGTTAGATTCAATTAAAATATTCTACAAAATTGTATATTTTTGGTTTAAATCATACCAAAGTATACGATTATACAGTTTCAATATTATTGAAGTAACTTTTTTAGCAGAGCAATTAGGTACACCGCCTCTTTATAAGAAGAGTACCTAGGCTGCTTACTGGCCGCGAATTACAGAAGCAATTTTGATTGAGCCAAAATTTTAAGTAGCGCTGAGTTGTATCATTAATACATTAAATACCAATGATATTATGTTACTAGGGCAGCGATAGCTCAGTGGGGAGACCAACAGACTGCAATGCAGAGGGTCTCGGGTTCGAACCCACGTCGCGCACGTCTGACTTTCGGAAATTATGACTTTTCGAAATTATGTGCGTATTGATTGACAATTATCGCCTGCTCCGTGCCTCGGAGAGCACGTTAAGCCGTTGGTCCCGGCTGCCATGAACATCTATGGCAGTCGTTATTGGGAAAGTCAGTACCCTCTAATATCCTGACGCTGGTCTAGCCTTAGGGTATCGTTAGCCTTCGGGTTGCGGAGGTCAGGTGGCAGCCGCTCCGTGTAAAAACTGATATCCAGTCGAATCTGGTTAGACCAGAAAAGCCGACCCCAAGTGACTTGGGAATAATAAAGGCTAAGAGAGAAGAATTATGTTACTATAGGATAATACTCCCAAACATAACGTTTTGCTTCTCTTGCTCATAATATATTATACCAAACAATGCTTTACCAAATTTGACAAAATTTAATAGTCAATTCGCTAGACGTAGTGTTTATTTATTATTTTGGTGCCTCCATCAACGCAAAACTTGGGATAAGTATTTGTGTTTACACAAAACCTTTTAGTCTGGGTGTTCTTTGTGCCTGATAGCATAAACAATAACCCGAGTCTAAATGATCGGTTTGTGTATTTGTAATCAGTCAGACACAGAAGTTATACTTCGTTATAAAAGTTATATTTTAAAATAAATGATAATATAAAATCATGACGCTGCTATTCACAGATATAATTATGAAAAACGTTCAATAAAGAGGCTTCGAAACAGACATTATGTTTACTTTAATATGTGGCTGCAATGTTTTCATCGATAGTCTGGCCAGCTAGCAAAAAACCATTTGAATGCTTGGGTCATTCCAAATATAATTATTTAAATAGTTAAAGCAAAATATGCGATTGTGACGTGTAATCTGTAATCTTATTACAATAATATCAGCCCTGTATATAAACAATCCCACTGGTGGGCATGGGCCTCTTCTCAGTGTGGGAAGAGTTACGTCATAGCCCACCACGCTGGCCCAATGCAGGTTAGCAGACAGTTAAAAAGAGAATTGCCAGACATGGAGGTTTCATTACGATGTTTTCCTTTGTCGTTAAAGCAAGCGATTAGACGCACATAACTTCGAAAAGTTAGAGGTGCGAGCTTTGGAATCGAATCGGAGGTCTCCTCCGCATGGCAGTCCAACGGTCTCCCACTAGGCTATCGCTGCTTCTGAATATTATTATCTCTGTATCTTATTACCGGCCAGTATATAGTAGCTACACATTGCCAAAATAATGCCTCTTTAGAGCCTCCTTACGGTCAAGACAGTGATATTTCTACTTCCTATTTGTTACTTACTATATGCTATCTTAATACAGATACAATAGGTTTATAATAAACGGGAAAACAGAATTGCGTATCAAAGAAAACCAAGTAGGTACTGTTATCGCAATGGCGTACTTCCACATGCAATTTACATTTTACGCACGTAATTTTCTGTGGGAAAAACAAAACGTTATTCTATAAAGTGACGTATAAAACGGCTAGACAACAAACAGAAAATTATTCTAGTCCAGTCATTGGATCTAATGTTCCTATGAGTTGGTGAACGATTACTGATTACTGGCATAATCCGACTGGCAAATACCACTATCGCATACAATTTAGCGGCCAAATAATCTTATGTGAAAATGTTGTTGCAGTATGTCGCTACGGAAGCGCGATTTAAAAAAAACAGTAATAATTTCTGTGTTGCGGGGGACTTTACAAACACTCAAACAACAGACGCAAAGAACACCCAAACTCGGAAGAACTATTTATGGATAATACAAATTGTTGTCCCGTGTGAGGATCGCAACAGTCGGCGCAGTGGCAATAGCGAAGCGACCACTTTACGCCATTCGTGCAGTCACAGTACTAAGTATAATTTACAGACATGTAATGTATATATTTTTATTATATGTAATGTTATACAAACGACTACCGGGTTTAATAAGTACCATATACGAAAGTAAGCGCTCTTACCAATATATGTTTCTTTTTAAATTGCGGTCTGATGCTATCAAGCGCTTGAAGTACCAAATGACTTGTCAACCGTGTTCATAAATTAAACCAATACTGGCAAGGGTTTATTCTCAGTACAAAAGGCAATACGCAACAAACTGGCAAAGTAGGGCTGAGCTAAATTTATTTATTTTTGTAAAACAAATTCTGTAGTTTCCCATTAATCTATCTTACCTAATTATAAATTATAGTAATGTACTTTTCCCTTAAAATGTATAATTGCTTTTTTCCTATTAATTTATGTATATTATATATATTTATATTTTATATATATTATATATATATTTTAAACTTTACCTAAGCATTTTCTACGACTGATTAATTTTAACAAAAATGTTCATTAAAGTGGGGACCTGGTGACCCGTAACACAGATGTTAAAATACCTATCACAGGCACCAGTCTCTCACAAAACATTGTGAAAATCCTTGTATTATGAAATTTGTATGTACCTTTTTTGTGAAGAGAAAATTTATCAATTATTATTATTATTATTATTACATGTAACATCACGTGTGTTCTGTTACAGCGAGCGATAATTAACAGTTTGACACGTAACTGCGAAAAGATTCTGTTCGGCTCAATTAGTCAGAACTTAGCACTGGTTTGGCAAGGTTTAATTTGCTATGACTATGTTAAATAAACGAATTTGTAAATTGAATGTTCTTTGTTAAAACTTATGTAATATTACTGACCAATTTCTACTCACGTTTTTGTCGCCTATGGGAACGCATAACCGGGTATAAAAATTAAATCATACCCATGATTTAATCCAAGAAAAAAAATCTATGTGGCAAGTTTTACCTAATTACGTTCAACGGGTGACGCGTGATTAAGTTACAAAGATTCAAACGTCATTAAGGACATTTATTATATTTCTAATTTCTATCCACGGAAACAGAAAATTGACATCACCTACATTTACGCGCAAGAAGTCGCGAGCAAAATGTAGTAATATATATATTTTTAAAGACAACCTTCCTCCACACTCGGTATATTTTCTGTGTTGCACTTTACCAAACATTCGTAGTGGACACAAAGAATACCCAGACTCCAAATATCTATTTGTGGATCACACAAATGTTTATCCCGTGTGGGGATAGAGCCTACAGCACTTGGAGGAGCGGCAGTGGCGAGGAAACCACTTAAACCACTTAGCACGCCACCCGTGCATTCGCATACATATGTAGACTAACATCTTTAAACATAGCTAGTGAAAATTGGGTTTGTACCTAACAACAAACCAACATTTAATGTGTTAGGTAGATACCTACAATTAACAAGGATAACATAATATAAATAAAACTGACATAATTAGTAGGTATGCATTGATTCACACACTAAGAATACCAATAATATACTTTATTGGTTATTTGATAGTGAGTAAGGTGTCGGGATAATGCGGTAAATTCCAAAAATCATAATATTTAGATCCGGTAAAATACCGATAAAATACGGTAAATGACAATAACATATTAAGTAGTCATTAGTCACACTCACACACATAGCCGTAGTTTATCTAGATATCCAGATAAGGCAAAACTGATATTTCTTTTTAAAGACTCATATAACCAATCCATATGGATTCTTGCCAGTTTATTCTGCAAGTTCATTAAAATACACAAAGTCATGCTAGTACCTACTAGATTAAATACATAAGTTGTTATATACTCTGTATCGAGTACTTTACAGGCATAAGGTATAGTTAGCAACATAAGTAGCTAAACAAAAAATGTGTAAAAATAAACAAGAATTAAAAAATCTACCTACCTATCCTATCCTAATCCTACTTATAATTCTGTATTTTTGGATGGTGTGAATACTGCTACAATAGCAAATTTTTGAATAAATCGAAATTTCGCATGTGTGTATCAAGTTATGTTGCAAACTGTACCACTGATAAAGACTTGCAACACAAGTACTTTAATTCTTAAAATGCCACTAAATATTTCTATGCTGTCGGCAGTGATATTATAGAGTTATTATAGAGTCGATCCGGTATATTTGTTTCAGTTTTTAGGTCACGACAATTAATAGACTTTCTGGTGTTCACTTGTTTTATGACAACAAATTGTAGCATTTTTAAATTGGTCTGTTAATTTGTCATCTTATTTGTAGACCTGTACATTTATTGTGCAATAAGCAGCTTTCGGAGTGGTCAGTCTTATTGTCATTATAAAAGATTTTAGAGTCATAACCGGCAATGAAGTGAGCACTATTATAAATAAGAGCTAACATGCAGTGGCGTGCATAAGCTTACGTGACAAGGTGAAGCTCGATTACGTGTTTTTGACAGATAATGCAGTGAAATCTTGTTCCTTTCTCTCTCCTAATATAACTACTATACTGTACCCGATAGAGTCCATAATTGAAACGTAGCTTTAAGATTACCGACAGTAGGTACCTACTACATTTTGGAAAGCAATAACTGAGAAATTGGGTATTTCATGCTTTACAGTATTGTATTATAATAGTAATTAGTATAGAATTGAGCTTCAATGGAAATTGCATGTCGTGGCTAAGTTCGCCAGTGCACATTGGAGAAACGCTAGTGTTTGATTAAAAACGCCGAGCTTTTGGACTTGTTTGATGATCTGCTAACATAAAAATATGCTTAGCAAATAAATATCTTGGGTTTGAGATTTAACTATGGCATATTAAGGGGTTTAAATGATCGCCTTGCTACTATGAAAACGTTGAATGTCGAGGGCGAAAAATATCTGCAGATAATAGAGACTCTATATTTGCTATTTTAACGTCTGTTAATTCTTTGGGCCGATAAAGAGAACATTTCCTATAATCAAATCCAATAAAATAATCCGTAAACCAGCACACCACTACACTTTAGCGAGGGGCTGATCAGATCGGTACTATTAGTATTCTGAGCCCGTACAACATATTCTAGAGATGCGCATAATATGTATATTAAAACATATAGTGTTATTTATTATGTAACAGTAGGTTGGTAGGTATTATAATGTGCACAATAGTGATAATAGGTAGTTTGACACAATCAAGGCCGCAGCTCACGCAACTATTTAGGGACTACACACACTTATTCAGCTCCATTCGCGTTTTGCTAAACGATTTTGTTCACACTTATGCAGTTCTGCTTCTATCAGCCGCGTACAGCGTCGTAAGAATGAGAAAGGGACTAATTAAACTTATTCAACTCCATTCGTGTTTTGCTGAACGATTTTGGTCACACGAACGCGGACGTCCTCGTCGACAAGTTGCGACCGCGTACAGAGCCGTACAGCCCTGAACGCGGCGGAACAGCGCTGAACGCGGCGGAACAGCGCTGAACGCGGCAGAACAGCGCTGAATTCTATCTATAGCATTTGCATGATAAAAACACATTTGTCCTCATATTATGCCTATTTGCCGCGAAAGCTGAATAGACACGAAAAGCTGAACGGATGCGTACGCGTCTCCATACAAAATCGTTGTTTTCTATGGACAAAACCTAAACAGAGCTGAACAAGTGAGTGTAGTCCCTAATAGTGCTCTCAAAAAATTCGAATATAATATTCTCTAATATTCATTGGCAACATGTCAGTATGCGTTAATTTCTCAGTAACAAATATAGTTTAGGTATAAATGTAAAAAAAGATACCTAAAATGGAAATGCGATATTTTTAACAATGCAGATTACCTACTGACTATTTTCTGGTGCACACGTTAAGCAAGATATCCTTTCACAAAGAAATGTCAGGTTAATATTAGTTAAATTAAGGAAGGTCAACTACAATAGACTGATGCAAGCACACAATAGACTGTGAATGCAATGTTACGAGTGTTATGTTATGATTATGACGAAATAAAAGCCAAGCTTTTATTTTAAAATACACTACTAAATAAATTGCACCAAAATAAAGGATCACAAGAGCGGTATAAAAAGAAACGAAAAGCAATAATATTTATTTGCTAACAATACAGACAAATTTCGTTTAATTTCGAACACCAGTTGATGTGTCATTTATAATTACTTCATTCAATCATAATATAACAGTAACAATAACACGTCATCGACAATATGATAATCATATCCACTATAAGGAAATACCTTTAAAAGTAGGTACAGTATTTATTTACTTGATAAATATACGTATTAGGTAAGGTTTAAAACAAAACAAACCTAAATACTAACTAATATTTATTTATTTATTTAAAAAGTCTACTCTCGCACTAGGAATAATTCCTGTGCCGTGGAAACATTATAAATACGAAAGTGAGTTTGCTTGTTTGTTACACTTTCACGCCATAACTACTCGACGGATCATCATGACATTTCGCATTCACGTTGTCAGCGATACAGAAAATACCAAGATAAGAGAAAAACGGTATCTTACATCCAGAAAAAGTATAGTTTTCGAGGTATAGAAAATCATTGATAAAATCTACATAAACGCGAGTGAAGCCGCGGGCAAAGTCTAGTATTAACATATTTGGTTTACCTCAAGTTTCCACTGGCATCTCGTGCTCTACCTCTCTTAAAGTCAAGTACTAAAATAATAAAACGAATATTAAATGATGCACACACGTGTTTTACGCAATAATCAAGTGTGACGTGCCGGTTAACGTCACCAAAAATAAATGACTTATATTGGCTGAGAGTAAAATGTAATATGAAATATTAAAACATTGACGTACAGTGATGGCATATTAAAAGTTCATTTCTCTACTTTTAATTGGTGATAGTCGTTTAATCACCTCCTTATATATATAAAAGTTAATCCTATAACACTCACACACACATGCACCTATAACAGTAGTAGTTTGATAGTTTCAAAATTATGTAGGTATATAAAATAGTGTCTTAAAATAAACAACGCGATAAAATCCGTACAAAGTGGTTTGATTTAAATAAATAATGAGTAGTTAATATTTTCAATTTGGATATAAGAAAAAGAGAGGGTGTAGTAGGGATACTTAGCTCCCTTGGATAGCTTCATTTAAATAGGTTCTTGTCAGTATATCGCATCCTATTTCCGTCATTTGAAAATTTATTTAATTATTGCCAGATTTAAAAGGCAGGCTTATTTGTTTATGAGATTTAAAAATCTTTGTTTTTAGAGTTTGGATAATATTTGCATTGCATTACTGACGTCAACTCACTCCTAACACAAGCATTCTCGCTTAGGTGGAGGGGTTAACGAGAATTCAAGTAATTTTGACACCCAAATTGCTAGTAATTAATATATGAAAAACAAACAAAATAAAATATAACTATTTCAAACACACGTGAGTCGGCTACCTTGTTTTAGATATCCAATCTGACTGCAAGGATGGCGTTGTGGATCCGATCCCCACACGGGGCAAAACATTGTGTGATCCACAAAAAGTTGTTCAGAGTCTGGATGATTTTTGTGTCGGTGTTTGAACTTTGAATGTTTGTAAAATCCTCTGCGACACAGGAATTAAAACTAGGACGGGAGATGCCTTCTTAAAAAAAAGCGTAGCCACAGAAACTAATAATACTCTTTGGTAAGCTCACCTATGATATGCAAGTGAAATTGCAGAATAAAAAGAGAATAAGTATTTACATATTTTTACCAATACATGTAGTATTGGTTAAAATATGTAAATACTTATATAATTATGAGGCTTGCCTTGTTCATTGTAGCATATATAATTAGCTATATTATTCATACTTAATCGAAAAAGCAAACTTTAAATAAAGTGTCGCTCTTGTATATTTAAAATGATAAACAAAAACTTTTTGCATTAGATAGGCATATTACGTCGAAAAGTTGACGTCACTGGCACAGAATAGATAATTTATTGTTGTATCACCGACGCGCCGGCACATAACAGCAATAAATTGATACGCAAAGCAACAAGCTGGGTAACTTTTTTGTTACTGAATCTCGGTCATAGTACCTAAGCAAAACTTGTCGTATAATTGCACAGTGAGAAATTCTTAAAACTGAGATGCTTTTATAACCTTTAACCTTCTTTTAAATAACATGTCGTTCCTGCCTTTATAAGTGAGTTACCTTGGCAATTAATACAGGCAGAGCGCAGCGACGTCTTTGCCCAAGCTCGTAGCAACCGAAGGAAAAGTATCACACTGTTACAGAAGATCAGAGCCAAATAGTTAGGATTCCAAAACTTATTAAGTGAGAAGTGTCTTGTCAAATACTTCTGATCTTTGTCTCTTGTGTACGGCCTGCCTGTATAAGTCTTTACCGTAACACACGAATGCTTGTTACACCAGTAGAATCACTGTCGTTTTCCTCCTAACCTTAAAAAAATTTTATTGATGAGCGCCAAACTACATAGTAGGCCTGCTAACAGCACAGCGCTTTAGCACTTATGTTCTGGAAAGTACCCCACCGTATGCTTTTGGTACAATGTAATTGAGTAAATTTCTGTGGGAAGAGAGTATGTCAATATTTGGGCAACACTAGGTTAGCACGCGTAATTCGCTAGTCTCACTGCTGCTAGCAAGCAAGCTTACGGTCTACCTTATGGTAAGTTGTTATCGTTCGCTATGAACGTTTACAAGGCTATCTCCTGCAGAAACTATAAATAAAGCGTCACCATGCTGCCAATTTAAGGTTTAGAGATTAAATTCGTGTGCCTTGAGCTTATAACAGCGTACTCCTTAAGGAGCCTGGACATCCTATTCACCACAGGAACACAATATAACGTTGTTTAGCTGCAATCTTCTGCGGTGTGAAAGTAAGTGCTTCTCTAGTCGAGCTGATAAATTTCAGCACTGTGTTTCGAAGACATTGATGCACAACATTTACTTATATAGATATCTTGGATTCACTTTGGGAATACCTATTAGTGCCATGACATTTTGCATTAAAATGCAACACTATGACTAAAGACACGCCGAGTCAAGTCACGTCAAGTGTCCTTATTAGTCAGCTTTTAATCAAAAAATCTTTATTGCCAAATTACAGTTCGTATGTTATACTATAGTTATACTCTAAGTAAATTTAAAAAAATTAAGTCGGTATGTTAGGGAGTTCCTCTAAATACTCATCTGATTTCATCAAAATCCGTTGAGCCTTTTCCTATGATGCCACATACAGTGTATAGAAATAAGCCAAATATTGTAAGTGGCGACCATTTACTAAATACATCGAATGTAGTTTTTTGACCTCTATTCCATTTGATTACAAGTACTACATTGCAATGATATAAGTGAAATACTAATGGTGCAATATATTGGAATGTTAAGCAACTCCGTTATTTATTTGATACACGACACTGGACACCGTAGCTTAATTCAAAGACTGGCATAGATAAATATTTACTATCGGACATAAACCAATACTGAAGACAGGCTAGCCTTTTAGATATCTAGTCAATAAAGATCGAGCTAGGAAGTTGAGAATAAGTGAAATCGAGCCCATACGCTTAAAAGACGCGCAACTCAGCCTTTCGAGTTTACAGCACCATGTCTTTCCAATCATGTGATAAATGGTAACCTTTAAATACTTTCTGCGACAGAAATATATAATTTGAAAGATTCATTTTTATAGACTCACGGCAATTTATGATGCTGCTTTATCTTGTGAAGTGTTATTTTACTTCCCTGTCTAGTATCTACTTTGTGTATATGAATCATGTTTGATTTACGAAATTGCACGTTTAATTGTCTGCATTGTTTCTCATGACACTTATGGGTTGTCGGTAATTTCAGAAACCTGTTTACTTAGGAAAATACGCTGTAATAGTGTTGATGATAAGCACTTAGTGCATCACTTATTGCAGGTTGCAATTGAACTTAATCTCGTGTATTATATAACTTGAGCTAAAATTATCCTTACTAATATTATAATTGCGAATGTGAGTTTGTTTAGTTGCACATTCACGTCTTATTCTTATGATGATCTGTCGAATATCGACTGTTTCCATGCGAAACCTCGGGCAGTATTAATATTTCTATATTTTAGGGGCCTACGTAAATGTCTTGCTATGGTTAAGCTATGAGGTTAAATTTAACCTGCAGTCGCGCAGGCTCTTATATTAATAGCTATTAATTGTAGTCAGTGGACTAAAGCCAGTTTAATATGTTTTCAAAGATAAGGAAGTCTTTAAACGATACTAACACCATCATTCGTATAAGAACGTAATCGTTATTTTTTGTGGGATATGTAATAATTATTGGACCACATTGCGTTAAGATTTTATTCTCAATCACACAAGTGTAAACATAGTAACAAAAGGTTTGTTATGAAGCAAGGTATAAATTCCGCGAGAGTGAAAACTGGTTTCGTCTTCTAGACTTGTTGATCTGTGTGAGAAAAACCCGAATTAGGTACTGCAACGACATTCTGGTATGATTCACTCGTTTTAATATTGATGGTTATCATTCTAATAAGTACTTTATAATCATACTTATTTAATAGTTATTGTTCGGAGACTTAAAAAGCTTTAGTAACTATTAAATTTTTTTGATGTATGGACTAGGAAGAGTTGCCACAGAAACATAAAAAAACCTTTACCTAGCTACAAAACGATGACTTATGTAATACAATGTTTAAATCTGATGTCATGTTTATGACATTAATTTTGAATAGATACGGTCTATTATAAATATCAGTTAAATAGATGTTTTGGTTTTGCGTTTTTGGTAAGATTATATTATGATCGCATACATATACCTATATTATATACATCGCAAAATTTAAATTTAGTATAATAATAGCATCCTAATCCTGGTTCTCATTAAGTAAAACATGTAAACGATTTATTGACCTCTGAAAATTGGCATATGACAAGTCCCAGCTCCTAGTTTGCTATCAGATAGGTCGTATTATTATTATCGTTACCACGTCATGACCTCTTACGGTTATGAAGTGGCAAGTGAATGTGATTCTAGTTGTATCACTTGCAAAAAAGGACTTGTTGCGCTACCAACACAATGGACAAAGCCTACTGGTCAACTATTGACACTATTGACAGTGCATCTGGCAATCCCCTTAACCGAAGGATCATAATACATAGTTACTTAGCTGATATCTTCGGCGTAGATATACCATTAAGGCATTAAACTAGGTAACGAGGGTCTAACGCGCTTCATACTTTAACTTCAAACTTTACGGAATCAGAACAGTTCGACTGTTGATTACTGGTTGCAAATTATACTAACTGCGTGACTAATCAGCGTAATATACATAGTCAGATAAGAATAAGCTCGAAATGCTTCTTTTACCGATTTATTTTATTTTTAATTAGGTACTACCTAATTAAAAATAATATCGTTACATTCCTGTTAGCTATTGAAATCGTATATTGGTGTAAAGACGAACACTGCTGATTTAGATTAAGAATAGATTTTGCCCGTGGCTTGGCTCGCGTAAATGTAGGTCAAGTTTGGTTTGCAACAGTACTTTTTCCTGGATGAAAGGTACCCTACGTCCTATTCGGTATCCCCGACAACGTATATGCAAAAAATCATATTGTCCGGTCGAATAGTTAGAGCGTGATAGCGTAACAAGCAAACAGACTCACATTCGCATAAATAATATTAAGTAAGGATATCTATACCTAATACCTAAGTCATTGACGCGTGACTCGTGCGCGCTACTAATAAAACACCTGTTTAGAGTGTAATTTAAGTAACTGCTACTACAGCGATATGAAGTTATATACAACGAAATGGGAAACCTCTTCAACCTATTACTCATCAGCTTTAAGCCTGCGAATTACTTATAGAATATTGCATTTGAATTTTAAAAAACAGATAGGGCTACATACAGATCCACTGTCTTCGTTAGTCTACATACATGTGTAAATATAGATGTGCTTACCAAAATATATGAAAAGATATGTGAAATATAAATGCGTTGAAACTTGAAAGCTACGAAAACTAAACTCATGGAGAGACTTTAGAGAGATAAACTGCTAGCCATTCATTAGATGCGTACGTAGTCAGCTCCAACGTTTAGAATAATCGATTTTAAATAATAATAAAAATATTTTATATTTATATTTTGATTAATAATTATGAATATATATATATCTCTAATAACTGTGCTCCGCGATTTCACCCGCACCGCATTTAAGAATAGCTCTAAACTCAGATCGAACGCCACGTAAAATAAGATAAAGAATAACGGTTACGAGCCGGTTTGCCCCCAAGTAGGTTTCGCCCCTCCAAATAATTCTAGTACCTTATCGCCCCTTATTATAAGATCAAAAAAGTAAGGGTTAGGTTATGTTAGGCTCCGTCGACTTAGTTTGATCTCTTTAATATATTTTAGTAAGTATATTTTGCTGTGCAATTAGTATTTTTGGTGGAACAAAGGCAAAAAATTGAGGAACAGTTAATGTCTCTTTTTACTATTAAACAGTAAAGATATGACTAAGGGGCGAAAGGGTTCGCTAAAATAATATATCTTATTTTATCTTGGTTCTTCCCATGATAGGGGGATCTGAGTAAAGATGCGAAACTACAACTTTCTATGAAAGGGTAAAAGTCGAGGGGTTTACGGGCTCGAACCCAGAATAACCTAGGCTAATGCAAAAAATATAAACAACTAATTTGATTGGTAATTCCAGCGATTAGCGCGTTTAAACAAACATCTCATCTCTATCATATTAGTATAGATGAAAATCAATATTGTAGATTACCTATTTATTTAGTTAATCAGACACGTTGGACTTTGCAGCATAAACGAACGTATTTGAACGATTAGAATTTTATTTTGAACTGTTGTCTAATAATGAATAGCAAGAATGTGTTCCTTTCATGTAAATTTAAGAATCTTTTGTGTAAACAAATATCTACGTGAACAGTTTCGTCAATTACCATTTAAACAAAACATATTTCGATGCCAAGGTCGCCCGACCTGTTATCTAGTGCCACTATTCGACGACAAATTAGTGTCATTTAAACGGAAATTGGTCAAGTATACTGATAACAACCACTTACGGCTTATCTATCTATTGTGCAGAATCAGTGACTCAGAAGTACCTTTTAATAACGACGCATTCGCATCTGTGACATAAATTATGGATTATATTTAAAAGTTTTAAAGCATGAGACCTCTGCTTATGAGTATAAATAGAGAGGGAGACATACCAACACAAAATATTTTTTTCATAAAAGTATAATTATATGCCTTTGTAAGAACTTTAAGGCGGTTTGTTCTATTTAAAACAAAACTACATGCAAGTTTTCTCCCTGTACGTGTACTATCGAATGTATAAACGAGCGATCTGTATTTACGTTTCCTATATTTAGAAAGACTAGAGAAATATTTTTCATACAACATGTGTCAAAAACGAACTGCCTGTAGGTAAAACAACTCATTTCTAAATATAGGAACCGGGCTAAGGAGAAGGCTTATAGTTACTATTTTACCCCATCGCACTGGTTACTTTTGGCACGAGTTTTACCTAAACACCTTAGTACCAAACTGCCGGTATACCAAGCGCTTAAGACTGCGCCGAGCGTAAGACAGATAATGACAGAGCTCGTGCGGCGCATATTCAAATCGGCGCGCGGTCGCCATAGTGAAATTGTATGGAGAATTTGATAAATAAGTATCTTTATTGTCAACCAATAACTTAAATTTTTGGGACGGACAAATTGTAATATAACTTTTTATGTTTCGTTTAAGCCGTAAAATAGGATAGATTTGTAGAAACTACTGTGTACTGTTATAATCTAAAAATCACGTAACACGAGCAAATTTACGTAATTTTGTAGACGAAAATATTAATTATTTTAAGATTTTTACACGGAGTAATTGTAAACACATTCATTGTTATAGTAAATGTATATTTTATATTTGTATTAAACAAAAAGTGTTGATTTTATTCACTTAACTGTGACCGCCTGTTTTGGCACATTTCGCTCGGCGCAGTCTTAATTAGTGAGACAATTTTAGCAAGGATTTTCCAAGACTCTGATAGCAAAACCTTTTTGGAAAGTGATTAAATCACTTTTGCGTTGTCAGGTCGCGCGTTAACAAGGTTTTGCGTGAGGCTTCGCTCGCGTAAAAATAGTTTTGGATATGCTAGTAACAGTACTTTCTTATATAAAATATAGTCTATGTTACTCGGTTAAATAATACAGCTCTGTAATGGTGAAAGAATTTTTAAAAACGATTGATTATTTTTTTTCTGAATCTTTACAAACAAACGAACAAAAAATCTAATCTTTCCTCTTTATAATATTAGTATAGATACACTTCCAAGAGTCGATACCTCCAGACTCATTTCTATCCAACTAATATTATAAATGCGAATGTAAGTTTGTTTTTTACGCTTTCACGCTTTAACTACTCGCCCGATCATCATGAAAGTTCGCATACACGTTGACAGAGTACAAAATAGGCTAGAAATTTATTAACAAAATTTAGATTAATACAAACGAAGCCGCGTGTAATATCTAGTAATACATAGATTTATATCATTACATAATTAAGACACGTTTGATATAGATTGTGATAACAACTAATCATAATATTATACTTGTTTGTCTTGTAAAGGTTAACGGAAAGGTTAGTTACCTTATAGACGGTTCGAACATCATGGCTATCATACGTTGCCGAGCTAGCAAAAACGAAGACATTGCCCACGAGGATAAAGATGGCTAATTACTATAGAGAACATGACACCTCTTTATGAAGTCCTAAAACGTAACTTAGAACGACTTGACGACTCGATGGCGTAGTGGTTAGTGTAACCGACTGCCACGCCTGAGGTCGTGGGTTCGATTCCCGCATAAGTCAAACATTTGTGTGCATGAACATGGATGTTTGTCTTGGTCTGGGTGTTTCTATGTATAATATGTATGTATTTACAAAAAAAAAAGTATATATGTATGTTTATCCATTGTCTAGTACCCATAGTACAAGCTCTGCTTAGTTTGGGCTAGATGGTGTTGTGTGTATGTGATAGAATATTATATTATATTATATTATTATATAATATTATATTATATTATTATATAATATTATATTATATTATTATATAATATTATATTATATTAACAAACTGTGATTTTCGGTTTTTTCTCAGTAACGTCTTACAGGCTCTTAGTGCTAAAAATGCTTATAGGCGTGCGCCTATCTAAAATCACAGTTGGTGCTATAGCTATGTCCCGTTTAGGCTGTGCGGCATCCGTAAGTAAGTGTACCCTTAATTTTATGATTAAAATGTTTCAACGTAACGGATATGCATAAATCCTTTAACGGATTTTATAATTACACTACAATATTCATTATAACTAACATTGAGATCAATAACCCTATATTACCTACACTACATATTCCGATCATCTGGATACGGTGCATATGAGTAAGTAGACCGCAAACAATGCCTACACATCATTCGGCTAAGTACGATGACCTATGAGTACGTTGGACATCTACCACGAATCTGTCAAGTTGCAGTTCGGTGCACCAACTTAAACATTGTTGCGAAATGTTATGTAATGTTGCTGAAATGTTGAGCAACACAAGTGCCGTACTAAACCATGTTTGTGTTCCTTTTGAGAACAGTAGACAGTTTATTATATAATATCAAATCACTGGATTTCTGGACTGGCCATCTGCGCAGGAGATATTATAGTGCACAAGTATGTGCGCAAACACAAATGCACTATCTGTTGTCTAAGTTTCATGATCCGATGGGACGGCAATCCGACCCAACCGACGAGAACACACAGCTTTACGTGTTTTCCGAGGCACAGGGTTGTCTAATACCTAGGACCTGGATAATCCAGGTCCAGGTCGCTTAACAGGAATGGTCGACATACAACCCTAGAATTTAGAGCTAAAACCTAACATCTTGGGGTGGACAACAGACATTTCTGGGACCCTCCTTATCAACGAGTATCACCGGTGAAGGGTTAAGCAGTCTTATGACTTGTCATGTGGCAGAGTTATAGTGTGACTTAGCGTAACTATGATAAATAGACACGTCAGCTTAAAAGTTTAGAGATCTAACATCCGGTGCATTAAAGCCTGAAGAAGGTAGCCGAGTTAGAATAGATGCGGAATGCGAAAAGTCGGATGTTGTAACGTAAAAGGGAAGAGGCCTATCTCCAGCAGTGAACTGCAACGGGTTGATATAAAAGCAGAACGACAAAAAAAATTTACCCGTTGGTCAAACGCAAGTAATTCTTGATAGAAAACCCCAACGTTGCCCGACCCAGAAATCAAAACTGAGACAAAGCAGTCGCATTCACTGCCGGTGTGACACTGAGTCACACTACATGATATACCAGGAAACGTAGACATTAAAGTGTTTTAAGGCAATGAATACAAATACATAATTTAGGTACCTACTAACAAAATGACACATCACACTGTTTCGAAACATTGATCTTTTAATTCGCAATTTTACTATTAGCAGTCAATACCTCATTGGTCCCGTAGCATAAGATCGCGTCTATTTTGTGTGTCGTCGTGATCGTGGGGTCGCTAAATCGCAGTAGAAGCACAGAGTCCGGGAATATGCCCGATAGATGGCAATAAGCTCAGTTCTGTAGCATAGCTAGCGCAAGGTGTAATATGCCTTTGCCCTTTGGGAATATATGGACGTGAGTATCATTCTCGTTAATCTATGCTAACTTTCAAAGCTAGGCATGTGTTGTAAGTTTACAATGCTGGTTTCTATAGCTTTTTATAAAGCACATCTCACGGATTGCTATAATCCAATAAACTTATAGCAGTATCCCTATCACTACATATTATAAAACAAAGTCACGTGCCGCGTCTGTCTGTAAAACTGTGTCTGTCTCAAAACTACGGAACGGATTTTCATGCGGTTTTCATCAGTTGACAGAGTGATTCATGAGGAATCATTTCTAAATTTACATAATAAATATAATTATCTCTATAGGACAGACAATGGCTAATGTAGGAACCATGTCCAATCTAGCAACTAAGCAACAATAGATAGTCTCCCACATGCAATATCTATCTATGTTTATCAAGTTTAATTGTTATATTTGAATATTTTGTGATGAGTAATTAAATAAACTAATAACCTAATGAGAAAGAAATATTGGAGAGATTAACATAACTTAATATTGAGATTTATTAATAGGCAAGATCTAATAACTGTGTACCTAACCCTGACATCTAACCCAGAATCTCCCTATGCCAGGGTACTAAAAAATCGGAACTATATCAGATCTGGATTGGATTGTCAATAAAAGCACAGTTGGTCATTATTGATAAGAGTAAATTTATTATGATGTTGCAAAGTTCAGCATATATGCATATAATTAGAGGTCTATGAATGATCAAATCTCAGTAAGCTTATTAATATAGGCATGCCTTGTAGAGTGCTACTTTAAGTGCAAAAAGTCAAACACAATTAACAAACATTTGATAGAATACATATAGGAATCTTCATTAAAATATGAAGAACAAGTATGCACTACAAGACTTGAGCCTGATTTGTTACTGTGGTGAATAATATTACAGTGATTCTATAGTATACAAAATGATTTAAAATCACTTGTTACATCAGGATTAATAATATATACATCAATAGATTTGAAACCCTGTTATGAGAATCCTTGAAGGAGGTAAAAATCAACCTGCTTTCTAATTATATGATAAAAGTCTGACCAGCAGAATGTTATCTTTTTCTCATTTATCTATGCCACAATGCATATGCCAACATGCGGTTGCTGCCGGATGTAAATATAAAATCTTTTGTAAACAGGAGTCAAAGGTTAAAGTTGAAAACCAGCACATGGCAACCTTCACGGGACATTAAGCTAAGCTGAAGTATGAACCTTTTGGTTTCAGTATCATAACAGTTTGGTATACTATTTTCTAATTGCCGTTATACTGGAAACAATCTCTATTCATTCATTGATATAAATTTACTAATATTACTTACTAAGGTTATTTATATTTAGTTTGAACCTAAATGTATAAACATATTTTAGTTTGGATGTGGCAAGGTACCTCTTTTGTTTTGTCTAATTTAGAATACACTTACATACATATTCATTCACTAGATGTGCCTGCGGTTTTATCCGCGTTTATGATTACTGCGCCGCCCCCATCGGTCGTAGCGTAATGTTATGTAGCCTATAACCTTCCTCGGTAAGTAGGCTATCCAACATTTCAAAGAATGTTTCAAATCGCACCAGTAGTTCCTAAGATTAGCACATTCAACCAAACAAACAAACTCTTCAGCTTTATAATATTAGTATAGATTTGAAAGTCACTAACTAGTTTTGTAAAAAGAAATATATTAAGTCATACCATTATATTTTTGTCAACTGGGAGATAAAAAAATTAATAATTATTATTATTATTTGCTTTATATGCAGTAATCTGTTTTTATATAAAAGTTTATGTCACAATTTGCTACCTAGTAGGTACTTGTTATTGTGTAGCTCCCAAATATAATAGAATATTTACTATCTACATTGATAAACTAACATAGCAACATTTTCGTTGCATGTTACAACATGTTCTTTTATTTATCAATAGGTACCTATTTATTATGCTATTCTATAAAAAGATAACAATCTCTCTATCATTAATTGTAACCTATCTATTTAAAATAGCCTACTTTTAGATAAAAACCATGATTGAAATAGCAACAAATAAATTGCTATGGACTGGTGTATACCTTCATTGATCTATTTTATTATACTTATTGTTTTACATGAATAGGATGTGATTAATTATTGAACTTAAAGTTATCATTGAGTCATACTATTATCATTAGACCGCTAACAAAAAGGATTTCTATGGCCTTTAGTATTTTCATTCATATTTATTGTAAAATATGAAATGCTCCAAAATCATAGCTAACAAGTTTTAACTAGACTATCATGTCCATATTCAAATAAAATATTAACTATAATAGGACATTATTCGACTTTTATTTAATATTCTATAATTTTCAATAAGCAGTGTGATTCCAACTTGCTTTCTTTAATTTAAATATTATACTGAGTAAGTGAATGAGATGTTGATTTACCACTATAATAAAACTCCCGGAGAACAATCCAGATTATTTGTAAAAGACAAAGAGTAGTTTTGTTGACCAGTGCATCAAACAATCTGGATAAGCATTTAGTTTATTTAGAACGGATAAAAGAAATGCAATCTTTTGGTCTTTTAAATTTATAAGGTCTTAGGAGTATCATGGCTTACAAAAAGGTATAGCTAAGATTATTAACAGAAGTATTCACATAAAGCAAAATTGTAATATATTTATATACATAATTTTAATTTATAAACATTCTAAAGACTAACATTCTTATTTCAAACGATTCTCGAGTTATCATATCGCATTTTGTGTAACTATCGTAATGCAACATTATTCTGATATGTAAATTGCAAATTGCAAGCAATAAGAACCCATTTCCTAGGTCATTCCACTGTGTGCTTTCGACCGCCTGAGGTTTAATGATATAATTTCGATTAGATTTCGTAACAGGTAATACATAAAAAGTATATATTTCTACGAAACGAAAATAATAACACTGACTTATCCTAATCCCAATGTTATTGTAATCTTAATAGAAATAAACATATAGAATCATTTCTATACACAATTCTAATACAGAAAATATGTCCAATTATTTTAATAAAACAAAATGATGTATAATCAGTAACATGCTACTACTAATAAAATAAAAAATACCGTTTAAAACTTTATATAATAAATTATAACTTACCACTTCACTCACCAACATGTATCCATAGTTTGCAGTGAGTTTTGATTGAATTTATAATTATTATAATGAAATTAACACAAAACTATCAAAAACTTGTTGAGCACTAGATTCAAAACAACAAAGCAAACAAAGTGAATGCAACTGCAATGCTATCAACTCATGATGTCGATGGTCTAGTGATGTCCTCACTGCTCAGTATAGTACTTAGCACAGGATAAATAAAGAGCCACGAAAGTACGAATACAGTTACATAGTGTGTCCTTGTCGTTTCATTGCAGCGAACGTTCAATATTTTTATATTAGCTTTATAATAATAATTTGTAATGTACGAGTGATATTAATTCACACAAAAGTTGAATCAATATTTACATATTGATTCAACTTTTTTTATTGCTCCATAATTATGGTGAAATATAATAAGGCTGAATCTAATGAGGATATTATCATCAAACTTTCAGTTTGGATAAAATGCAATTTAGTAATATGTTCATTAACATATTATGTAATTCTTGATTTTTTAATTATTTCGTATTTAGGCAATTATTGCAGACTTGAAAACAATAATAAGTTGAGCCCTACCAAAAAAACAATGAAACGTTACAGTTATTAAAACGTTTATTTGTTACCTTACGTAGCAGAATAGAATAGAATTTACTTACATGCTACAATTCCGCGGACTTTATTAACTGGACATCACTATATCTGTCAAACAAGTCATATTCATGTTACGTTATTATTCACATTTTAAGCATTGCAACTGAGTCTGTCCTGCTTACAACTGTCTATTATCCTTTGCCTGTAGATGATTAGCCACACGAGGTCTGTGGTGCTTATTCTAAGGACACAGTATATTAGCGATGCGCGCATTGAATAAATGCAACTTGAGTATCACTAATCTCGAAAGAGAGTATTGAAAGAGATGCTGTTAACTGTTCTATTTATTCAATGATAATTTGATGTACCTATAATTATAATATCATTGAATTTATATAAATATTAAACGTTATTACTCCAGCCTTTGACACTCGATGGATTTATATTACCCGTTCCTAAACATTATACCTATTACACTCAAGTAGATCCCATTTACTGGCAGTGAAATAATAATTATAAATATTTAGGAATTTAAATAAGTTACGTTAAAACACAAATTAAGCTTATGTTTAAATATGTTTTTAAATTTAATCTGGCTTTAATAACTACGTTGCTTATTAATAATTCAACGCAGCTTTTGTTTAAACTTTAATTTTAATGCCTATTTGAGACTAGCGCCATCTCGTTTGTTATATATGGACTACAAACATCAAATAGTTCTCGTTATTCACCACTATGATGCAGTGGAGTGCCGGTACTAAGCTTTATAATAATACGACGATGCAATTAATTTGCAACGTAGCCATTCTCTACAACTCCCACACAAGAAATAATTCCTATGTCATGGTGATCATTACAAGTGTTTAAATAACTGACACAAAGATCACCCAGACTCGGATCAAAATATATTTGTGGATCACACAAATTTTTGTTTCGTGTGGGGATGGTATTGGGTGGGTATCGAACCCTAAATCGGCGCGACGTCAGTGTCGAGGTAGCCACTAAAACCACTACACCTACATCTTCTTAACTAGAGTATATCTCCTTCAAGTAGGTAGGCCAGACCGCTCAAACATCCACACACTTACACGGCTGTAAAAGAAATAGGGTAGTATTTAACTGCACAGCAAAAAAATACTAATTGCACAGCAAAATATATTTAAAGAGATCAAACTAAGTCGACGGTCTAAGTCCTATTTTTAGGACGATATAAGAAGGAACCTAACATAACCTAACCCTTCCGAGACGGAATACAGTGATTTGAGGCGTATAGGTGCTGGTTATGCTATATAATATTTGCTGTGCAATTAGTGTTTTGATGGTCATTATATTTAATCCCAAAAAAATATTACACAGATACTCTTTCACTTCTTTACTTGACCGGGGGACATCCTTATGTTTACTAACTCGCGGTTTCTCTATAACTTATTTGCTCTAATTGATATATATCGATATTACCGCAGAATCTCTCCGATAACTGATCATCTCTCTCTTCCTATCTCCGAACACCTGATTCCATTATATTTGACTTTGTAATAATAACCGGAACTTCACCGTTCACCGTCCGTCGCTATTTGTTGCTTTCCTTTATGCTTATTTACGAGCCCGTTCGCCCCTCAAGGTTCGCCCCCTAGTAGATATATTTCCAGAATGGTCATAAACATTATTATTGTAAATGCACTTAGGTACTTACATAAAATAATTTTAAATGCTATTTGTTAGGATGGTGTCGGCTCTGTTCGCCCCTTGAGTTTCGCTCCTGATTACCTAAGTGTATCCATTTGCCCCGTGGCATTTTACATAGGTACTCAGTTTCAGCTCCGATTACTAGCCGATGAAAAGTACAGCTAGAAACGTTAGCGATTGAGATCTACAATATAATATTATTAGTTAATTATTAACATTATTTATTATTATAATTAATTATTTTATCTTATTTTATCTATCGCGCCATTGTTCAGGTATTACAAAAGATTTAAATGTTTTTTAAAAGAGGTATACGAGGTACGTTGTAGGTACTTACAAATAACGCGAGTAAAACGATTACAAATTGAGTATTTAAATAGTAATTGGTATTACATTATTTTATTTCGGCTGACTGTACTTAGATACTTAAAATTTCTATAAAAGTCCTGTACGGAGCGATCAGCTACATCAAAATAAATATTTAAATATTAATGTGCCAGCCACGATCGCCCCCTGTGAAGGGGCGATCGTGGCCACGAATAAGGGGCGAACAAAACATTTTATCGGAAGGGGCGAAATCCAAGGGGCGTACGGAGCTGACACCGTTAGGATTCTATGTATGGGTGGGGTATATGGTATTATGTAGGTAATACTTAGTACCTATTACATAATTATGTAGTTCGTTTTCGCGTAACTGTAACTGTAATTTATGTTCTTTCCCAGGAATCAAGCATATTGCCGAACAAATTGCACAGGCGGCGTAGTGCTTTAGGTGGATGACTCGCCTCTACCACCGCGTCGATTGTTGTGGGTTCGATCCCTACATGGAACAAAAATTTGTATGTTCCATAACATGTTGTTCCATTGTTTACTTTCTGCTACTTTACAAACATTCAGACAACGAGACAACATTTTCATTTATATATCGTGTCGCGATACATAAAAAAAACCAAACTATAAACAGTAGAAAATAATTTTAATGTAAAAATGCGTGGCGTGGGGGTTATCAAAATATCTTAGAATCAAAGACTCACGCTTTTTTAAAATTATTAAATTATTTTTTACTTTTTATAGTTTGGTTTTTTTATGTATCGCCACACGAATAATTTTCTACTTTTTGTAGTATGATTTTTTAATAAAGCGTGCTTTTTAGTTTTGTAAACTAAATTTTAAACTATTTTTATGTAAACTATTTTTTTGTATACTATTGTTTATTTTTTTATATTTTTCAAAATTATTGTATTGTCATCGGTCCTCGATAAGTGTGCAAAGTTTGTGGGTGTGGTGTGGGTGAAAATCACGTTCAAAGATTCCGTTACATACATACATACCAAGCTAATAAAAATGTGTTAAAAATAAAGTTAATCGGCTTATAGTTACATACTGTTGAATTTATAACACACAGCATAGATGCATTAAAGTATTACCTCTCCAAATAAAAACAATATAACAGTTAAACCACATGATGCAAATATTCATATCTTCCACGTGTGCGTTCAGGTAAAGCAGATGCGTGTTACAATAGCCCACAACATTACACAAACACACCATTCTTTTCAGGTCGGATCAAGGTTGCACATGAATGGTCCTGCGGCTTTACTTTTAATAAGATTTATTGTAACTGATCTTGTTGTGACAATGACAATGGTGAGAGATTCTTGGCGGTAAACAACCATCTTTGTGTGGTCTCGACTTTTATTGTAAAGCCTTATCCAAAGTCAAAACTGCTCACACCTGGCGGCGAGAAAAAATTAAGTAATGATTTCTCATATTTTCTTCACTTTTCGTGATGCCGATCTTCGATCTATCTAAGATTACTACAATTAAATAAATGATCTAACTTGACTGAGATTTTAAAGATACAGATTTAGTTTGTTTAGTCGCGCTCATTTCAGTCCGATTTAAGAACAAATGTTTGCGTTAAAAGTTGAGGAAGGTGAAGGATTTATGGTACGCTAAGAATCAATAGAGCAGGGCAGTTGTCTTCGAAATTATTAATCACGGGTCAATTCATGGCCACAACTAATAATTTACCTATATACGCTATTTCGTCAAATTGTATTAAATATGTGATGTTGTTGTTGTTGTGGTGTTGTTGTAATGTTTTTAGACAATTAAGCGATCAGAAATTAATATTAAATAATGTTTATAGAGATTTTCCTAATAAGTTTGAAATTAACTTACACGTCATCACGACTCACATCGTGAAACTGTTAGGACATTGCTTAATTGTGTAACTACTTAAAATATAAGAAATGAAGTTTAGTTAAATAATCTGTTGTAGTCCATGCTAGACTTAGACCTCGGTCAATTTACGCCACATAATCCAGCTTTTACGTCTTCGGTTATCCGGGACACAAGAGAAGATGCCTGTTTTAAATAAAATAAAATAAAATTGCGAATCGTTAATTGATAGGCACATCGGCAGACAGGCAGTCGTATTAAATTATAAATAAACTAAACCACTATGGTTTAATTCATTTATTATTTAATACGACTTCTGTAGTAAGTAGCTGTCAAACCACGAAGGGATTTATAAACACTAAAAACATGAAACACAAAGTGACGCTTCTACATTCGTTATATAAGATAACGACTGCACTCGGGATAATCCTTGAATCGTAAGCCTGTAAGAGTATAAAATAATATTCAAAGAATTGGTACAACTACACACAGTTTTTTTATACCACCTCACTTACCAACAATAGAGAGAGATCAGTTTAAAGCTTGCGCAGTCCATTCAGTTATTTTCGACATAGCTTAGTTTTTTTTTTACACACTATCTTATTCAAGATCGAGGCATAATTCCTGTGTCGCGCGGGAGTCAAAAACATTCAAACAACGGACACAAATTCCACACAGACTTGGAACAATAATTTGTTGAACGCCCAGTGTGCGCTTCGAGTCCACAATACTCGACGTGGCGGCACTCAAACCAATACGCCATCTGAGCAGTAATTTTGAAGAGACTACGTAACCTTATAGCAAAGAAGTTCGAATAACAACTTTCCATTGAATACTTATGCGTA
The DNA here is from genome assembly GCA_930367265.1 of Catocala fraxini. NCBI lineage: Eukaryota > Metazoa > Arthropoda > Insecta > Lepidoptera > Erebidae > Catocala > Catocala fraxini. The sequence continues at coordinate 10,139,613 of OV884037.1, forward strand.
TACAGCACATCATTATTGCATATCGGTTAAATAATGGTCGCGATCACCATAACCTTATCTAAGGAGCTTTATTTTGGACAGGTTTAAAACTGATGGGTTACCATAACAACTCACAAATGCACCACGCAGTTGATAGCGATGAAACCCAAGTGAGTTATGGTAATGCGTACAGATATACCTCTGAAGTGGACTGCCTCACCGAACAGCGGCCTCGCATTCGGAACGTAGACTAACTTTAATCTTAACGACATATAAACATAAAGATGTCCACTTTCATGTCACTAAAAGGCGATTGTTGTTAAATTTAATGGCACATAAAATAAAGTTGTAATCGTGAGTCAGTCAGTAATTATTGACGGATAATGTTTTTGGTGTTAGGTCTCGTTAACGAGAATAATAATTCTGGATGTATGAATGCCTATTGACAAACAAACTGCCTCTGAATCTTATTTCTTACTCATACCATGCCACTTTTCTTAACACGAGAAAAGTGAGAGAATAGAAGTGATGACAACATCAATAACACAATTCATTCGCTTTCCTTAAATCTCCCTCCATCTATATTTATATATATTTATTTAACTCAAAACATACATAAAAAACTAATATTTAATATACATTTCCGGTCAAGTTAATTCCATGAGTATGATAATTGATATGTCTATGATACCGCGATACAGTTGATGTCTATAGAATGTTTCCTTTGTATTAATCCACTGTGTGAAATTCATGCAAATATGCTTAACGGTTTACGCATGATTGAATAACAAACAACTTTACAATTTAACATTTATAAAATATTAGAAAACAACTAATTACAGTTAAAATTGATTAAGTACTAATATGACTATGGCTTAAGGAACTTAAATTCAGAAGAAAACAAATTAAAGGTTCTCAAAAAGTCTTGATGTTTGTGTGTAGTCGACTGTAGCAAACTTGCTACGGAAGCTTGGTGGGTCTATATGTCAAGTTTAAGAGGAAATTATGTTCATGTGTATGACAGTAACTGGTTGTTAATTAAATTTAATAAATCATGTTTAGGGATGTTCTAGATATGATAATGCTGAATTCGAAGCCATCTGTTTGATACTTGGATACAATCCAATCTAATGGGCTCGGACCTTTTAGCTGTTATTAATTAATATTTAATAACTTACTGGCATGCTAGGAATAAGACTGCTTATCTAGTAAATACATATCATGCCGACATCTCCGTGTTGGATCCGACAGAGTTGAATTAAATTCAGTTTTATCGATTTGAGACTATAGCTAACTGAAGGTGTAGTTCCATATGCCGTACTTCTTTCGTCTTTAGTTTATAAAGCTTAATACTCATTAGGTAATCTTTTTATAAATCTATAGATAAGTACTTATTTTTATAATTTAAAACAAAATGATTTTAAAATTACCAACTGAAGTTTATAAAATATTTCATGTCGAGATTGGAACAGCCCTATCAGTAAGAACTTTCTTTGTATGCACACATTCTTTAAATCGCTTGTGACTTTGACAATTTCAATTCAAATATATTAGTTAGTTAGATGCTACCTGTATGTTAATGAACCAATATATTAGTTCCAAAATGGGTTATAATTACAGGAATTGTCTAATTATGTTTGAATTTATCGTTGACAGTATAATTTTCTCTACTAATCGTTTTGTTTTAAACTGGTCGCTTAAAGCCAGCGGCGCGGCGTACGTGACGATAGGAGAGTAGACAGTTTTGTTAATAGAAAGTTTATTGATTAAGTATGAGTTAAACACATGATCAAAATATCCTATAACAATTTATTGCCTAGATAACAATAATATAAGTTCTACTGCTTGGCACGGGCCTCTTCCCAGTGTGAGAAAGGTTATGCCATTGTCCACCATGCTTGCCCAGTGAGGGTTTGCGGATTTCTCATATCTTGGAGAACTTTGTGAAGAGGTTTCCAGGAAGCAGGTGTCCTCACGATGTTTTCCTTCACCGTTAAAGAGAGCCAAAAGCAACTATTTAATAAGCACATAACGTCGCAAACTCAGCGCCTTGGGATCGCATCCGAGACCTCTGCATAGCAGTCCAACGGTCTCCCAGTTGGCTTTCGCTAGATATGTCATGGATAGTAGCTCAAAGAAGCCACGTAGACAATGATGTATCACATCTATTTCGACTATGTTTAAACAAAGTTTAATAGAAAACCCTGTTACATCGAACTTTATTCCCAATTCTATATCAAGAATTTCTTGATAAATGCGGAAAAAGATCTTTTGTCTGACTCATGAATCAAACCCGCTATCGGCAGCTGCGCAAGCGTTTAAATAACCATTACCATACCCAAACCACAGAGCCTGTTATAATAATATTATAAATCATAAATATGTTTTAGTAAGCTCAAGCTGAGGTAATCTAGCTAGATTTATCCCCATAGATTGCTTGGTCACTGGTAGCCGGTTCAGACTTTAGTCACAAACGTTTAACGACCGTTTTTTAAAATATTCGTCTAATTCAACTGCAAGATATTTTTCTTTCCTTAAATCATGAATATTTTTTATGGATATCGACAATGCCCGATTTTGTCCGAAAATGTAGGAAAATTAAGATATTATTTATAATATCAGCCCTGTATTAAACTGTCCCACTGCTGGGCACGGACCTCTTCTCACTGTGAGAAGGGTTAGGCCATAGTCCACCACGCTGGCCCAGTGCGGGTTGGCAGACTTCACGTATCTTCGAGAACATTATGGAGAACTCTCAGACATGCAGGTTTCCTCACGATGTTTTCCTTCACCGTTAAAGCAAGCGATAATTAACTATTTAATACGCATATAACTTCGAAAAGTCAGAGATGCGCGCCTTGGGATCGAACTCGAGACCTCTGCGTGGCATTCTAACGGTTTCCCACTAGGCTATCGCTGCTTGCAGATATTATTTACTGATATTAGTATTCACACATAATAAAATGTGTTTAGAATTGTGTATAGTTATAATGGAAATAATTATGCTTTTATAATCCTGATAATACTTTTTTTATTTACGATACCTACTATTAATTATATACTTGTACTTTACGATCCTTTAACTTTACCAGTATAGAAGTAGGTATATCATATCCATGTACCATAATAATATGATAAATTAATAATATGCGTCTAATTGCCATCGCACTCTTCTCGGCACAGGTCACGACGTGCAATACTGATAATTTTCTAGTACGACATACTACACACCGACCAGTGAATCGGACTCCAAGATCGGATCTCTCGTTTTATCTACTATGACGTAAGGCCGCAGCCGTCACCTGCAAAAAAATAAATCTTTTACCACTCAACTGATAAAGTAAATTATGACAATGAATAAGATGGGTATGGGTATGGGCCCAGCTTATGTTTAAGAAACTGTTAGGCCTCCGTTTATTATGAAGAAGTAAAAACAAAGCAGATTTTTGTAAAGTCATTTCGGAAGTTGTTTTTCGGTTGGCGTAATGCGGGTACAAGGGATAATCCTTGTTTTGTGGCGGCATTACAAACGGAAACAACGGTATCTATAGTAAAAATTATTCGTGGTTCACTCAAATTTATGACCAGTGCCTTAAATCTACAACACTGCGCATTGTCAGTAGCAAGATATAGCCATGCCATCCGTGAAATCAAGTTTCACAAGTCAATTTTGTTCATCAAGGTCCAAGCTTCCGAGAACAGGTAGAAATACCGAGATTTTCGTTAATAGTTCAGTAAAAAAAATGCAATAATAATTTACAAAATTTCAAACTTGCAAAACTTACTTACTTAACTTTCACATAGAATCTTGAAAGTTGGCTTAAAGGTAAACGAGAAAAATATTTTTCTGTGCTTAATACATGTAGATATATGTACATATAGATAGAGAGTACCTTTACATCCCAATATTATGTAAGCTACTCGCACAGTCTGCAGAGTGTCAAAATAAGGTACTGACAAGTCTAAGCATAATAAGTTTTTTACATATACTAGCGACCCGCCCGGGCTATGCAGTACTAGTACAAAACTTTAACAAATTCTACACCTAAACCATCCTTATAAATCACCTTGTCTATTTCTGAAAACCGCATGCAAATCTGTTCAGTTGTTTTTGAGCTTATCGCGAATAGACAGATAGACGCGGCGGGGAACTTTATTTTATAATATGTAGTAAAGTTTAAATGTTATATAACATATAATGATTTACTAGTAAACTTAATAATTAATTAGAATAGAATACACCTGTGAGATGATAGAATATACCGCGCAGAGGTCTCGAGTTTTATCCTAAAGCATGCTCAATTTAATGCCATGAGGCACACGTCTGAGAGATTTTCATTATATTTTTGCATATAATGTGAAGTCTGCCAACCCGCACAGGACCAGCGTGGTTGGCTATAGCGTAATCCTTTCTATATTGACAAGATGTTCGTGCCCAGCAGTAGGACAGTTTACGAACAAGTGCTGACATTAATAAATAATATAAATATATTAAAGCTTAATATAATAGTAAGATACTTACATCAGCAAGTAGGCGAACGTAAGCAGGCATATAAAATCTAATATTAACATTATTAGAATTTCTGGGTAAACACCACTCGTCTATTTTATGTAAGTATTTACCTGTATGTACTATCGGACCTTTTACCAAAGGGATAAGACCATTAGATAAGTACCAACATGCTTTTCTAACATCTAAAGAAATCACATTAAACTAATGGACATACAAATAGTCGATTTCGGAGCAAATGTAACTATCTTATAGAAGTGCGGTACCAGCGAATACTTACACCGAAATTCTTTTGCGAACATCCTCCTTAGAAGTTACTTTTAATGAATTTCTTACCTTTTAGTGTATCATTATTTTAACTATTGTAATTAAGATTCTGTTTCAGGAAGTGATCACTTCATGCAATATAAATGCTCTGCTTGTTCTGGGTTTTATATCTGAGTGCCACTTCTCATAAAAACTGTTCAAAATAGAATTCCGATTTAATCACAGCGCCAGAAATAGTAAACTCTTTAATTTAAAAAAAATAGGATGTCGAATGGGAACATATTTATTTAAATTGTAAGACTACATTGGAATTCTATTTTGATTGTAGAACTGGTTTTTCAGTTTGTAACTATTTCCCCTGCGAATCTACGTCAATACATCAGTTAATTTTGAATGAAATACAAATAATAAACAAAAAGGCCAAGTGTTTAAAAAACAAAGATCACAAATGAATACAAAACAAAGTTACATTTGAACTAAATTAATGTTGTTTAATATAATGGATTATATCAATTATAACACAATGGATAGTAATTAGTTAATTTGTAACAAGTAAATAAATGAGACAAGTTTGTGTGCAGAATAATTAAGGTGATTATTTTTGGTTCATATTTTCAAAATATAATAATTCTGTGTACCTACTGTCTTTCAATAACTTTTAGTTCTCATTGCTTGTCTTTAATAATACTCAGGTATATTAGATGCACGGAGTACAAATTTATTAGCAACCTGAGAATATGAGTACGGTAAACATGAAAATTACGATTGACAATTTATTGTGGTTGCGTCACAAACCAAGCAAGATATTTGAAACACGAACAAAGCAGTTACACTATACAGTAATAATGATAACATAAGGTAATGTTTAGGAATCTAACATTACCTCTATAAGGTGAGCGCACAAAGGTAAGATCTATAAATTGCCTTCATAAATATCGCTAATGTACAGACATCGGTGTGACAACAATGGCAGCGTTGAGGTAAACATTACAGTTCGATAGTCCGCGCACGTCCGTGATTGGTCATTTCAGTATATCTCTGTTAGACGCAAAGCGAATCCCGAATGAATTACGGGAATTGTTTACAACTCGATACACGCGGATTTGGTCAACTATTTCTAGAAAAACTGAAAACGCCTGCCGTTATTTGAATAGCAAATCGCTAGTTCGGTTCATTGTTCGCCGCGGCCGTGACAACAAAAATGGACGTGCCCTGATTTAAATTAGCAATTAAAGAATTTGGAAATATTTTACGAAAGAGTTAGTATTTAAACCTTTTAAAGTTATTCTTTAAGGTGTAGGTAATATTTCTTTCTTTCTATTCGGCATGTCATTTATCTGACGCAGAAAATAGTTCTAGGGCCCTATTATATATAAGATTGTATCTCTAGCAGTGGCCATGTCACTTAATAGCCTTAAACCTACAAATTTTTTAGGAATCGGATATTTATTAGTAGACAAAACTGTTTTCCAAAAAATTGTGACATGTATTCCGCTACTTGCAAATGTCCAAACTCCGTGTCTATAAGCTACTGTTCAAAGATAAGCAAGTCGTTGCTCAGGTAGTACCGTAAGTAATGCCCTTGATTTTGTAAATCTGTTTAACTCATAAATAATATTAAGTATATATCATAGATCACCAGATGTAAGCAATCGTACAAATATATCCAAAATTAAAGTTTAAAAGACACAGTAAATAAAGTTAATCAGCAAATGAATGTGAATGCGCCAAATACACGCGCTTAATCTAAAAATATTAGTAAATATTGTAAACATTTCCATGATTAATGTATTTGTGGGTGTTCCACCACATTTACGATGTAACGAAGTTTATTTCATTACTGCAATTTATCATTACGCATTGATGTCACTGTACATCAGACATTAACTGGGCTTAAATGATTTAATTTTCGACTTACCCTCAAAACATTGATGGTGTCTAATCAGTCTAATCACGGTCCACGGACAAGATAATCCTAAAATTTATTGGCCATAACAACAGACGCTGTCGTCAATCGAATTGATATTGTGGTCATACAGATTTATAAACAGTTTGGTGCTAATGAAATTACATTGAATTGCCATAAATTAGAGGCGACAATGTTTGAGGCTGGGGTGACCACAATGATGCCTATGTACAATGCACCGTATTTGGGTTAAATAGTTGGTCACAAAGTGAGACCACCCTAAATGTTTGGGTGCGTTGTGCCACACAATAGTGTTGGAAGCAAGATGTTTGGACTGTAACAAGAAATGAACGATGTAATTTATTGGGGCAGTGTGTTTTGTATAAATAGACTTTAAGGTCACGTTTAGGTATTGTAGAACAAAATTCGAACAAAGTAACTTGTGTTATTAGTGTTATTACTTCTTATATTTGAATACCACGAGCCGAAGCTCAAATTACTGGTATTATGACCTCATTTTTGAAATCACTGGTAATTTAGTGCCATAATGAATATATTTTGGAGGGCTCATTTTTATGCCGTGGTTGCGTTCAGTAATAATATCGTTGGTTTTTTAAATAAAATTACTTAGTATTTGGAATTATAAATGAATAATTATTTTGACGTAATGTCGTGGTTATTCTCACGAGCTTCCATTTGGTTCATGACGTGTCTAAAATTCTTGCAGACAAAGGGTCGGTAGGGCAGCCAGGAGCGTAGGTAGCCTCGGCCGCGCGGCCTTCCGTCAATATTGTGGACAGCGGGGCACCATTGTCACTGCCTCCATTGTACGCGCTGACGCTGCGAAGCACAGACCAAAAATCATTAATTTTGTATCACAAAGCAAGAACCCACAAATCGAAGGCCTGAAAAAAATTAGGGCCCATTCAGGAGCGGTCACTGACACACGATGGGATGCGCGCTCGTGTAGCGTGGTGGATATTTCGATTTGAGTTTTAATTATACCTCCTATTTTATACGACGATACGGCCGACAAAGAGCTTGATGGGGAGTGGTTTTGATATTGAAACTTATATGTGGACTATAGATCATCACTAACTCTTTCTTCGCATAACTCAGATTCCTCAAAATAGGCCAATATTATAAAGAATAGAGACCCCTTTGTTCTGTTTAATAATTTACAATCTTGTGTCGAGTTATTACGTCGAAAACTAATAAGGTATAAAGAGCTTTTGTTAGTCTGGAACGTGAAGAACGAACGCTAGTAAACTCTAGTTGAAACTGTAAATGGATACGTGTTGTGGCTTGTATAAATCACAGGGGTTTTGTGATTAATGTCACCGTAGAACATAAACTTCATATTTAGTGCAGTCGGGCTTGTACTAAGCGTCCCGTGACAAACGTAACCGGATTAACTAGAACCATAAAATACGTTAAAAAATAACATTTCAGCTTACTGTTTACAGATCGCGTCTATAATTATTTATTAAAATCCCCACATAAATTAAAATTTGTGTCACTTTGTATAGATACTTTTAGAGTTCCGTATTAACAGAGTACGATGAATTATTGAATGCGGTCCAAGATCTGGTTTATATTTCAAACATCAGTGCGACAGCTCTATTATTTTTATTATAATATAATAATAATATTCTACCACATACACACAACACCATCTAGTCCAAACTAAGCAGAGCTTATACTATGGGTACTAGACAATGGATAAACATACTTATATACTTTTTTTTTGTAAATACATACATATTATACATAGAAACACCCAGACCAAGACAAACATCTATGTTCATGCACACAAATGTTTGACTTGTGCTAAAAAATTTTTGTGTTTGATTTATTAAAAATAAATATATTTTTGAGTTGTTTTACGTAATTGGTACATCGGGTTTTTTTAACAATTACTTGTGATTAAAGGTAAATATTTTGCTGTTCTTGGTGACTCCTGCAGCTAAACTTAAAATACGGCGATCAAACCTATGACCTTTCAATCTTAAATCCGACTTTAAAACATTGAGCAACTGCCGCTTCTATAATTTATTTACGTGGCATATAGTTTCGAGCTTCCTCGATTCTACAGAACCCACTCAAGCAACCGTGTGCTCGTATACGTTTGTGCTTTATCATCAAAATATTTAAACAAACCATTCAACTATCAATGACGTATGGCGCAACAAATGCGATTAAAACCGCCGTAGTCCCAACACAGATGTTCAAGGGGAACTAAAGAGCATGTTAAAAAACTCTCTTTGTGACGACGAATTTCGTTTTATCCAGTAAACCGGAATCCGCGACCCTCCCCACAAAATAATGCTAATCATAATGGCATTACATTCATTCGTTGGATTTTGTCAAGTATTCCGAGATAGGTCTCGAATTCTCATCATTTTTTACTCCTCCTTGTGCGTTTTTCATTATAAAACATTCGTTTAATCGGCGGCTACGATTGTCCTCACTAATCAGAAATGTAAAGTCCCTAATTCTGCAGATGATGTTAAATGGCGCTTAGATTTTTGATTTTAATTAGGTATCCCGCGATGTTTTTACTTTACTGCTTCTGTTTGACTTGACAATCAAGATTCAGAATATAAGACTTACGGCAAGTGTTCGATAGCCAATTTAGAAGTCTCGTTGTCTTTCAAATCTTCTATACATAACATCCTGTATCAGCAAAGTAATGGTAATTTTTACGGAGAAGGAGCCGAACCGTGAGACTTTATTATACATATATAAGTATGTGTACATCCATAATTTCATATGCTCTAAGGAATAAACTAGTTGACAAATACAACTAGGCTAGTGTGACAAAAATATCTTTTTTTAAGAGGATGCCCGCTCAGTAGTCAAGTTAAAATCAAAACTCATTTATTCATTTAGGTCACAAATTAACACTTAAGAAACATCAAAACATAGAAGTTACTAAGTTACGGAAGCTACATTTAGGTTAGTTGCTAGGTATAGGCAAATGTCAACCCTTTAGCCTAATAATTTACCCTAAAATCTAAAAAAGATAACAATAATTACTTGATAATATGATTGTCTCTATTATTCCTAAAATACTTTTGGAACTAAAATATATTTTAACATAATTCAATAAAAATACCGTACAATTGGTCACAGCTTGCAAATAAAGCATCAACAATATGAGCTTAATGCCAACTTTACAAACCATTAGCACAACTGATACAAAATATTTTGACGTTTACTACCACCAAATACGTATGGGTCTTTAGGGAATGTGGCCATTAAATCCATGGAAACACAGTAACAAAGTGAATGGCAGACAGCTAGGAAGATCGATTAGATTTATGCGTTTTTTGCCAAATATCACAATGGACCCTATTTATTGACAGATAATGGAAGTGAGAGCCGATAGGGCACAGTTGGCGGGCATCGATTCAACTTGTAATGTGGTTAGTTATGGTGATCAAAATCACATGTTCATTTTATCTTACATCATTAGGTTAATGTGGTATGTCTGTGCTCAAACGAATAAATTATTCAACGTGTATATGAAAGGTACGGTTATACTGGGGATCGTTATAATACACTTGATAACTGCTCGCATCAAGTAAAACTCTTCTCATAAGGAAATGAGAATAACTATTGAATTTGAATTCACGTTTACATATATTGATAGTAAAACTGTTTAAGTAGTCATCAGATAAGCAGCGATTGTCTGCCAATGCGCCAAGTTTTGTTTATTCAATTGGCACTATGGATCAGGGACTTGAATTTATTCTTGTAGTCTAATAATTTTGGGATTCTGTAGTTCTGTAGTTTTCTACTCTGTCTGGTACTTCTAGTGATTAGCGTGTTCCAACAAGAAAACAATCTCTTAAATTTAATATTATTAGTATACTTATATATACATATGTCAATAAAATAGCAATGGCCAAGCAGATACCGGCTTTTGTCAAAACTAAACTGTTTTAAATTTAATCGTGATTCTTTTGTTTATGAGATAAGAATGCCTGATTTATAAAATCATAAGAAAGCACCATTGGTTTTAATTTTTGAGCTAAACGAATGTTAAATATGACCGCGCCTTTTTGTTATATGATGAAATATTCATAGAGGATTGTCATCAGACACCTGTTTTTGAAACAGTATTTTAAATATTGTTTATAACCACTTCTAAGGTATATATAAAAGAATTGTCAATTCGTCATTTCGCTAGAGTTATTTTATTCATTTTTATGAATATCAATGCCCATGTAAAGATGTCATGAATTTATTACCGATGACCTTTTGTGATGTTGATTCATTAGGTAAAAGACTCCAACAAGCGATGAGAGAATCCTTGTTTTTTGTCGCCACTCATGTGAACAACAGTGTAACACAGGATGCTCGTATAATGAAAGTAGATTTAACATTTTCAGCGGTTTGTCTAAATACAAACCAATTAATGTAGGACTCGAATAGCGGAGGAAACTATTCATTTGTCGCCTGTTTCGTGTTGACACCCGGGGGGGCAGGAAAGGTCAATTTGTATTGGTGGGTAAGTAAGAATCGGCTGACGAGTTGGTAGAGTTGTTGTGATTTACAACTTCCTAAGTAAGAGGGCTGTACGTTAGCAATGCAGTTGATGAGGCGAGGGCACGTACTGCATACATTAAATATTTTTAAACATTATTCATTAAGTCTTTACTTGCAGCAAAAAGTAAAAGATCGGAGATTGCTATCGAAGAAGGCTCTTGATAAAGATCACATGTTTTCTAGAAACTAGTTTGTATGATGCTTATGCGCATTAAGCGAATAAACATTTTAAAATTGCAGTGAGGGTTTTGTGTTAATTTCTTGCCCTTTGGCGTCAAATATACTTGTTCGATTTTACTGATAAGCGAATTATGAATGAGCTATGGTACTGTAGAGATGATTAATAAACATGTAGTTTGACATTAAAACCCTTTTTAGTCCGCCGTATTATGAAGATGTATTTTTAATAATACTCAAGGCTACGATGTTGCAATAAAGTATGCTAATATTGAGGTAATAGTGTTCTTTAAGACAGTAATATACGTGTAAAAAATAACAAGACATGCGTAAAAGATTAGTAAGATTTTCAGAACCGTATATTATTCTGGTATTTGCTTTATCGTAGATTTTGGACTTTAAAAAGCCGTCATCGAAGTCTCCTAACTATTCTGGGTTAAAATATTTGTTTCTCATAAGAATATATGTACATTTATTTGTTTGAGAACCACAAGACTGACATAAATAATTGAAATGTTTACAGTTAGACAAGTGCCAGAGCGAAGATATTTGATATTATGTACTGTCAGCTAGTTACTTATAAATATAATTCATCATTCATCAAATTAAATAATCTGTCAGTTTATTGTAGTACTGAACATAGGTATCTCCTAATTTGCGCAATAACATCAGATTTCCGTCTTCCACAACCACACCAAGCCAGCCACTTTCTTCCAAGTCATCGATCCACCTGTCTGAGAAACTTTCATCACAGTTGATTAATTAAAATATAGTATTGAAGTTATTATGCAAGCACAATAATTTGAACGAATGATAATTTAAATATTCATTCATTACAATTACATAGAAATCAGGATCTGTGGGTTTACCTGCTCTCCGATTAGTATCTCTCTTCTAAGTACGTGATACCACAGAGACTTTCCTGATCCAATAAGATTAGCTCAACCAGGATTCACCAGACAATTGGCCTCGCTTACACCTTTCGATACTTTATAGTATGAATTGATAAGTGATATTTTTGTAAGCATAATGAATACATTTATGGTTAAAAAAATACCACTTCAGGATTGACTGGCTTGCTGGTCCTGTGGCTTATGTTTGCGTCTATATTTATTTGCGATCGATCGGCAATCTCTGTAATCAATCCGGTACGGGCAAAGGAAAAAATCTGTCTTAATAGTTTGGTGTCGATGATGGCAATATGCAGTTAATCAGGAGTAATAATGTTAGACGACAGATTATTAGGGATATAGTAATAATCCGAAATAACACGATATCTAGCATTGAGCGATAACCGCGTAAGTCGAATACGCGTAAGTCGGTATTAGTCACGTAAAAATATTTATAAATTATTTTTAATTGGGACCGGGAGCTGTAGAAAATAATAATTTAGACAAACAATTCTTATTCTGATAATACCGCGACGTTTACGAACAATGGTTGAATGTAAAACTTGGGGCACAATAAAGTTAATATACTCGGAAAATACGGGTGCTTCGAAAAGTGAAGGCATTTCCTTGTTGGTGTTAAAGGATTTTAAAGTAAAATCCACATTATGCCACCAGGGAGGCGGCAGGTCCTCCCAGAGTGCATTCGCTTAGATCAGTTAACTTTGCGGTACAATTTTTGTGTTTCGCCGCCGAGTATGCCAATAATGCCCTTTTCATGTTCCCCGACGCCTTTTGTTTGTAGAGCTGAATTGCGTGTTCGCTCTTACATTTGATTTTCTGATAAAATAACTAAAGAAACTCAAGTTTTTAAACGCTCAGACATTCTTGTCGGTATTTAGTCGACATACTCGTGCGTATTCTACATACATAAATCGTTAATGAGTTTGATTAATAAATTGTTTTTGGTTAAGGTAAATGAGTAAGCTACCTCTATCTGAAAGAGTATCACCTAGACGAATCTTCTCTGACCTGATTGTGAACATTCTGTGGACATGACTGGTTACGATTGGCACGGCACAAGCGTGCTTGAAAAATGAAATGAGAGTGTATGAAGCAAGAGATATCGATTATCATAGATTTGCCAAGACCAACACGTAGTAAGTGACAATCCGTAGCCTCTGCCTACCCCTGCGGGAAATAGCCCTGAGTCTTCCAATGTGGGACTTGACTAGTTTAAAGTGTGTTGGTCGAGTTGGAAGTTTTTGTTTTCGACCTATATATAAAATACCAGTTATTTTGGAACTTTAAATTCTTTTGTACCGTGATACCTAATTTTTTAAAGTTTGTATAAAGAAAAATGTAGGATGGTACAATTAAATTATAAATTTTAAAGAAGCATCGATTAAAATAAAAAGCCCTTATTAATTGCATCTGTTGTATTTATTTAATTTTTTAGCTAATGGTGGAAAGGCCGACGGTTTTGTAATATAATTCATACTGATACGGCACAACTAAGTAACTCTGTAGAACGTAAAAGTACTGGAAAGTCATAAAAAGTTAAAAAGTTCTTCACGGGGTTTTAAATAGCAATTAGTTTACTCACATCACGGGTAATGCATATGAAGGCGAAGCTGCAGGCTTAAGCTAGTTATTATTAAATATTTGCAATATATAATAAGAGGCACCCAATAAAACATGTTCTAAATATTTTTTTATTTCAGTTATCTATAGCCCATTAGGGGAGGGCTATGTCCAGCAGTGGACTATTATAGCCCGATGATGATGATGATGATGATACGATTTTATTTGTAACTGTTACGGAGCATAGTAACATCTATCAATTATTAAATAGATTTGTTTAATACACAAACAGTACAGATTAGTGATGGATGTTCCAAGAATCGACTCGATTAAAGTTTTTGCCGTTGAAACATTTTTCATAATCCCATGTCGTAATCTGTGCAAGAGCTCTTCTGCATGTTCCGTAAAGTCATCTCTCGTATTATGGTGTAAGTTGCAAGCAAAAACTAACATTCAATTTCCAACATAAATTACGTGATAGGAAATGAAGGGTCCATTAACAGTCATATAGTTACTTTTAAGTAGGCCAGAAGAAGGCGATAATTGTAAGAAATCACAGATTACTCACTTCACACTCATAGCTTCTGATAACGGATTATCAGGTGTCTAATAGTCTTGAAAGGCTTTTAGGAAATACGCTCATTGCACATTACATTTTACTTATGATGTCAGCATGAGTAATTTGAATAGTTAGATAAGATAGGGTTATCGCAAATGCGTCATAGCGCAGGTAGTTCGCACTATTTAGAACAAAAGAAAATTGCCAGAAATGATACCCGTAATGTATTGAGCTTTATGTGAAAATATTCACCTCGACCAACAGCTATATATCGATATACCGGCTGATAAAAGATGATAAATATCGAAGCTATCTATTGTCTTATTGTATTGAAGACCGATGTTGATAGCATTTTTGCTCGATTTATATCGATAACATCCATAACATGTACCAACAATTTTATCAATAGCTAGTAAAATAATTACTTACACAATCGCTAGTTAATCGAGTAAGCAGTAATGTTACAAAATGGTTAACAAGTAAATACATGTACAATTATTAACTTAAATTGCTAACTTTACAACAATTATAATTTATTACCGAAATTTAGTTCGCGCGCTTATACGTCGGAACTTTATTGAAATTTTATGATTAGGCAAAACAAACAAAGTAAGCACGGCCATGTTTATAAAAGCTCGCGAAGCGCGCTTCTGTTCATATGCCAATCTTGTGGCGAGCAACTTGTTGCTGTGAACTTTTGTAGTGGAGAGCGAGACGAGCGTATCGGACATCTCTGTCGGGGGAGGAGCGAGCGTGCGCGGGGAGCGTGCCGCCACCGGCCGGTCGCTCAACTTGCTTCGCAACACTAGTCAGTCGCTTCTCACGAGTCATCGAGAGAGGCGGTTGCTGTGCCTCAGCTCGCCGCACTCGTGCCGTTATGTGTCGCACTTCGAAACAAGTTTGACGGGAAATTCGTAAAGTTTTCCGAGCGCGTCCGGACTAACGTAGCGATGTGTGCGATAATATCGAGCCAAACAGTGACAATTTAAATAAAGTGACAGTTAAAGTGAGTTATTCGAAATGTTATCGATGGGATTATTAGGTGTGTGGTGTGCCGCATGGAGTTGGATGTACTTGGGTGCCAATGCGGCGTCGCTGACGAGCCGCGTTGCTGAGGCCCCTCAGGAGTGCGAGTGGCAGCGTGTGTCGGGCGATGCCAGTGAATCCATCCGCGTCCAGCTGGCTTGCTCGCTACGGACCGCTGCCGGCGCTACGGACCTACTTGCCGGTCTTAGTAGTTCACAAGCACAGCGCATCACAGTACTAGATCTACATTGTACTGATGTGCTGTTTTTCGAGAGTTCACTTGATTTTGGTAGAAGGAAAGAAGAAGGAACACAACTGCTTACCCGGTTTCGTAACTTAAGAGAACTCAGGATAGAATCTTGTAAGATTCGATATGTACCTTCTGCGGTGCTATCACCGCTTAGTGGATTGCGTAGCTTGGCCATTCGAACTCACAACACGGATTGGTCTGCGATGTCCATGGAATTCCATCGCGATTCCTTCCGTGGTCTTACTGACTTGAGGAATTTGGATTTGGGTGA
Organism: Catocala fraxini; assembly: GCA_930367265.1. Taxonomy (NCBI): domain Eukaryota; kingdom Metazoa; phylum Arthropoda; class Insecta; order Lepidoptera; family Erebidae; genus Catocala; species Catocala fraxini. The sequence continues at coordinate 10,155,583 of OV884037.1, forward strand.
TAACAACATTTGGAATCTGCCACCTGAGATATTTTGTCTTCTGTACAATTTGAAGGACCTCAACATAACACAAAATAGATTACAAGACATATCAAACTTAGGATTCTCCGACTGGGGCAACGGACCAACTGCGCCGGGTAAATCCTGCAATACTGTGTTAGAAACTTTAGACATGTCCTACAACGAAATAAGAGCTCTGCCTGACAACGGATTATCAAGTTTACGCGCTCTACAGAAGTTATTTTTACAAAACAACAGAATATCATCTGTAGCTGACCGAGCATTTGTTGGCCTAAGTGATTTGCAAATATTGAATTTGTCGACTAATGCATTGACTGCCTTGCCACCTGAGATGTTCCAGTCTTCAAGAGATATCAAACAAATATATTTAAATAACAACTCATTAAGTGTACTCGCACCTGGACTATTGGAAGGATTAGATCAGCTGCAAATATTAGATCTATCGGTAAATGAATTGACTAGCGAGTGGGTCAACAGAGATACATTTTCGGGCCTCGTCCGTCTGATAGTTCTAAATTTGTCGTACAACAGGATCACTAAAATAGATACTTTGTTGTTTCAAGATTTAAATAACTTACAATTTCTAAGTTTGGAACACAACAACATAGCGCGCGTAGCTGACGGTGCTTTTACTAATTTGAAGAACCTTCACTCGCTCTCTCTGGCGCATAACAACATTGTAGAAGTAGACAGCGGACATTTTTCTAATCTCTACGTATTGAATCAGTTATTCCTCGACGGTAATAGAATCACGAAAGTCGACTTACGCTCTTTTGAGAATATCACGAAACTTCATGACCTAGGTCTTAGTGGCAATCAACTATCGGAGGTACCAGAGGCGATAAAAACACTAAGGTTTTTGACATCGCTAGATTTGGGAATGAATAGAATAACAAAAGTTACAATCACACAATTCGAAGGCTTGGATGATTTGTATGGTTTAAGACTTGTTGGAAATAAAATTGAAAAAATATCAAAAGACACATTTGCTGCATTACCGTCGCTACAAATACTAAACTTAGCTTCAAACAACATAGATCAAATAGACGACGGAGCTTTTGCTTCAAACCAACAGCTAAAAGCTATTGGACTGGACGGTAACAAACTTGTGGACTTGAAGGGCATATTTACAAACACCCAACCGCTTGTTTGGTTGAACGTCTCAAACAACGAGTTACTCTGGTTTGATTACAGTCATATACCGACGAATCTCGAATGGTTAGACATGCACGAGAACAAAATTGAAAAGCTCGAGGATACTTATGGGCTTAAAGAATCATGCTCTGTGAAAATGCTTGACGTTAGTTATAATAATTTACGTAGTATTGATGAATTTTCCTTTCCGAGTAGCATTGAGACCGTTGTTCTAAATAACAACAATATTGACAAAATAAGCCCAGGGACATTTTTGCAAAAATATAACCTCAATAAAGTTATGTTGTATGCAAACAAAATAAGAACGTTAGAGCTTGGCGCCTTCGCAATATCAGCTGTTCCTGATGATAAAGATTTGCCTGAGTTTTATATCAGCGAAAATCCATTTGAGTGCGATTGCACAATGGAATGGCTGCAAACAATTAACCAATTAATTGAACCAAGACAGCGGCCAAGAGTAATGGATTTAGAAAGTGTAAGGTGCTCTTTAACTCATTCACGAACCAGATCGGACATGCTCTTACTTGAAGTAAAATCTTCAGAATTTTTGTGCGAGTACGAGTCACATTGTTTCGCAGTATGCCATTGTTGTGACTTTGACGCCTGTGATTGTAAGATGACTTGTCCAGATAAGTGTTCGTGTTATCACGATCAAACCTGGACCACCACTAACGTAGTCGATTGTTCGAATGCTGACTACGATCACGTGCCAGAGAGAATACCGATGGACGCGACCGAAATATACTTAGATGGAAATGACTTGAAAGAGTTAGGAAATCACGTTTTTATTGGCAAAAAGAAGTTACAAGTATTGTATCTCAATAACAGCAATATCAATACAATACAAAATAGAACATTTAACGGTATCGAATCGTTAAGGGTACTTCATTTGGAAAACAATAAACTGGAAGTACTGAGAAATACACAGTTTACGAGATTACCAAATTTAAATGAGCTTTATCTAAGTGATAACAAGATTAAAGTTATAGAAAATGATACCTTTAATTATTTGCCTTCTCTGGAGTTCTTGGATCTAGACAACAACGGTTACGTTGATTACATGCCATGGAGAGTCATTACAGACAACGATCCCCGCACTCGGGTCTCTGTAGATGGAAATAACTGGATATGCGATTGTAAAGACGTAAATCAGCTGAATCAGTGGTTGATAAAAAAGTCAAAAGACACCGAGAGTATGATGTGCTACTTTGCTCATGGACAAGCTATGAATAAAACTATCTCAACGGTAGCAAAGGAATGTAAAACAGAAATCACTACGGAGGAAACCGGCACCGAGACATTGAAACGATTATTCATCGAATCGAATGACGGTGTCGAAAATTACATTCCATATATCGCTGCGGTGCTGATAATAGCAATTATTCTTTTACTAATGTGTGCTTTGCTCTTTATGTTCCGAGAAGATTTTAAATTATGGATGCATTCAAGATACGGTGTGAGAGTGTTCAGTTCGACACCGAAAGACATGAATGACAACAAAAACAAACGGTTCGACGCCTTTTTTGTGTACAATCCACGAGATGAAGATTTCGTGACTCGCGCGGTCAGTTCCGAGCTAGAAAATATGGGACACACTTTGTGCTTACAACATAGAGACTTGCCACTCGTCGAACGGCGTTCCGGTGACAGTTTAGTGAGTGCCTCTGAAAGCTCTAAAAGACTGGTAATAGTGTTATCAATAACTTTTCTTCAACAAGAGTGGTACGCGGCGGAATCAAATGCGGCTATACAAAGTGCAATCAATTCAGTGAACGTTAGGCATAGACGTCAAAAGATCATATTCCTAGTGACGACGGACCTAAGTGCCATTAACATTGATCCGGACCTAAAAGTGTTACTCAAAACGTGTACAGTGATCGTGTGGGGTGAAAGAAACTGTTGGGAAAAGCTAAATTTTCGGTTACCGGATGTGGACGTGACGCTGCCAAATCGGACGCTTCATAATGCCAATAACTTGAAAAGTGGTAATAGGGAGGCGTTCGGTCGGCACGGTAATTTAAGATACACGGCGCCACCGACGTCTCACGACCCGTGGTACAAGTACGGTATGAATCCGCCTGGTTTGATGATGTCAAGTCCTATGCATTCGACCAGCGCAAGCGCAGAAGTGTCAGCGCGTAGTACGGAGGATGAGACGTGCTCAGTAGCGAGTAGCGAGGGCAGGCCTGATGATCGTCTGCCTCACCATCACAGCTACGTATCTATTGACAACCATCAATGTGAGGAACGTCCCCTCAGGCCCGCCCAGCAAATACCTATGTCGAGTACAACGCATCCCAGAAAGACTTATTTTGTGTAAGCTATATGTAAATATCATTGTAAAATATTTGTAAAATATCTTAACTGGCATGTTAAAATTTAAAGGACGCAGTTGTGTTTGTAAGCTTATCTTTGTTGGTGCTGTAATGTTTAATTAGAAAACGTAACAGTGATTGGTATTGTAGATATATGCCAGAGTTGAGAAGTCTTATTTTATTGTACTATGAGTACTATTAATGTCTATAACGAATTCTGACCATATTTGTAGTATCTTTTGTACCTGTTTGAATAGCATTCATTGTCCATTTTCTCTTTTACGATGTTTACTTTGTAGATAGTTGAGGTTATATAAATGCATACATTCCTTTTTGCATATACGCGTAGGTCGTACTATTCCCAAGTAATACTGTATCTTACGTGTAGTATATATGCAACTGGTACTTTAAGGTTCCTGATTATTTTTAAGTCCTGACATGCTAAGTATTTGTGATAATGTTAGGTACTTACATTGACTTTATCATGTGAAGTGAGAACTGTATTAAATATGTTTTGTAAATATTATATTGTAAGTCAAAGGTATCGCAGAACTGAAATGTACCCTAGTCAATTGTAAATAGCTAAACTGTAAGATGTACGAGTAAGTAAATAATTTTGTGATGTAATTTTTAGCTAGGATATAAAATTTTTCGTATTTATTACGCTTCCAAACGCAGAGTATGAATAAAATAATATTTTTATCTACTAATTTGGCTTTTAATGATTTTATCTACCACACTACACATGCTATACATCAGTTACACTCCAAACTAATGATAGTTTATAAACTGTCACAAAACTATTATAATGGTACACGAAGCGACACCAAAATCAAATATGTATGAAAACAGTACGTTAGTTTCCAGATGGTTAAAAGGTTGATCTCATGAAAGTCAAATACAAACTCTCAGCTGTCAAAGGTGTCAATGAAAAGCTAATATATTTTAACTATCCGTGAGATTACAATGCTGACTTTAAAGGCTTGTAGCAGACAGGTGTAAGCACATGGATCCTGATGCACACGTACACGCTTAAAAGTTTACCTAATTTATACACATGGTCTCATAGATCTGTCTCGTTAACAAATATGATTTTTTACGACCTTTGCCCAGAAGTTAACATTTCAAATGACAGATAACGTTAGAAATATATTTGAGTATTGACCTTTGAAAGTAAGACGGTACTCAATAAATGCATATCTCAAATCGATACGGATGATAGAAAAGGGGCAAACGTCAAATGACTCCTTCACTGACATAATCAATTTACAGAACCGCTTTGTTTGCTCATCCAGAGTCAAATGTATAAATATTTATTTTATCTAAATTGATCGAGCCGGATAAGATCACGCCCGAGCCCGTACGATTTTAATTTAAAAAGCGGGCGCGACAGTGCGCTCGCGCCGATGGCCCGCTGCGAAATTATAAATCATCTGCGGACCGCATCAATGATGAATAAACAGCATTTTAATTGACTTTTGATTACGACTGTGCCTCTTCATTGTTAAGTAGCATTTGAACTAGTGGAGCAATCGATTACACCTCAAGTTCACACACTGCATGTGTGTCAGACTTTATTTGATACTTCAATAAATAGTGAATAAGTATATTAAGTACATTGTGTCGTTTGTCAAGTTTTATAAGTAGTGATGATAATATTGTGGAATCTGATGTTAATAACTTTAGTGACACAAATAACTTTTTATAGCTTCTGATATCAGTTTTAGGGTTTTGCTTTTAGCGAGATTGAATGATTATCAGTATCATACGGACAATAAACTTTTTAAAGATTTGTTTACCGATTTATATACAGCCAAATTTATTACGTTACATTATATAATAGTAATAAAGGCTTGACTTTTTAATGATTATAAGAAATCGTAAAGTATTTCCCATATATCGTCCTATTGACATTTATGCGATATCAAATATATTTAAGTTTATAGAACTGCGAATATCTTAATCGAATCGCTCAAATGTAACGTAATATGGGTGAAATTTCAAATGTCGAATGTTGTTTAGGATTTAAATGATCGCCATCAAGCGGTCTCATGTCTGTAACGCACGGGTCATCTATTCAAGCACCAACACTGCGACAACGGCCACTCATCACCTTTTTTCCTCGTGCAATACGATATCCGATCGTTTATTGTCTACGGACTATTCCAAACCCGTTCCAAATGGATCTTAGACATTTTGAACTTAGGTGGGAAATATTCAAAGTCGAAGTGACAATTGATTATGTCACTTGTAGAGACAAAAAGCGGAATCGTTCGATTAGTTATGTCGTCGGCGGGCGTAGGCCGAGTGGAAACAATAGATTGGTTCTGGTTTATGATTCTATAAACGTTTATGTCCCTATAAACGACCTTTTAGCTTTTGGTGAAGTTGAGATTGTGATGTTATCGGTGTCCAGACAGGTTTATTACAAAAGTATTAATGGCAGTTCCTGTGAAAATGATCCAATAAATATGGTTGCTGATTTTTAAAGTTATTTTGCAAGTACTCTAGTGGTGATCTCGTTTAAATTATTGTCTTGCTATATGGAGATCATTGAAACACGGCTCGGGGCTGTTTCGATCGATACGTTTTATATTGCTATCATATTATTTAAGATTGAACTCTAGTCTCTCAATCTGAATATGCGTGGGAGGGTAAATGAAGATTGTCTCTTTTTAACCACAAGTTAAATGTATCGTATCCTCATTAAATAATACTTCCATAACCGTAATCGTGACCGCCCATAGCTATCCAAAATCGTAAATATCTCCAACCTAATGAAATATTTAAAGAAATGTTTAGGTTGGAAAGTTTCGCGTAGGACGTGAGGATGTCATAATAAAATACTTCAATTATGACTTTATTTATAAAAACCTATAAAATACGAATCAATTATAATTCCAATAGAAATTTGAAAATTGATTTTGTTGTGGTGATCTATAAGTTTTAATTATGCACGATATGACACAGAACTAAGATGTATCTATCGGTTATAGTTACTGGTCGACTTAAATGAAGAACATTAGTCTAATCAGCCATCTGGTGGTTTAATAACAGTTTTCTATAGGTGATTAACAATAACACTAGTTATCTACACATTGGCCAATGCTCAAGAGGCCGTGTTCAATAATTAGGGTTGCAGCTGTTTCCGTCGGTAGGCGGAGTCAGAAGTTTTTTTAATAAATGTTTCGTTGTTATTGGTAGCTGCAAAGGAAGGAATTACAAATTTAAATTCGCCAGGGAATCGTCCGTGACTCTGTTGAAAGAGAAGAATGTAACACATATGTTGTTGTTTCAAAATTAGGTATCCGTTTCGTAACTTTAGAATAGCTTACTTTGTTTGGAACCAAGAAATTGAGCTGCGTCTGCTCCTTGTTATATTTTTTAAATAATGTGTTTATTCTTTTATTATAAGCAGCGAAAGCCTAGTGGGCGAGCGTTGGATTGCCACGTAGAGGTCTCGAGTTTGATCCCAAGGCACGCATCTCTGACTTGCCGAAGTTATGTGCGTATTAAATAGTTAATTATCACTCGCTTTAACGACGAAGGAAAACTTCGCTAGGAAATATGAACACGCATACCTTAAAGTTCTCCATAATCTTCTTGAAGATATTTAAAGTCTGCCAACCCGCAGTAGGCCAGCGTGGTGGACCATAGTCTAACCCTTCTCACACTGAGAAGAGGCCCGTGCCCAGCAGTGGGACAGCTTACTACAGGGCTGATAGTATGTGTTATTAAATGAAACTTCTTATTAGAGTTATGTTTGCTTTTCTTTGTTCTTTATAAGGCAACTACTTGAATCTGGCTAGACTATTCAAATTTTTTTGTTTGTGTTTAAAGTTATTCATCGCCCATGGTTTTAGTAGTTTTACTTATCCTTGCCGATACAACGAATATTACACAGAGAGAACTGCCAACATAACTGTATTTAATAAGCGTCGAGCAGTTTGTGGAATGTTCGAATTAGTCTAGATTTCTAGAGATGACCTTGTAAGCAAACGTATAAAATGGACATAAGTGGTTTTAGGAATAAAAATATAGCTTCATTTTTTATCATTCGCCTATCTAATAGCAATGTGCCTAACACAACACGACTATGACCATATTTCTTAGTTACATATTAATTATATAAGCAGTGGACAAATATATAATATACTTACCTAATTAAGTAATTAAAAAAGGCATTAGAATCTATCGACACGTTGAAATATTTACACTACTGATAACAATCTAATTATATGAACCAAATTGCTAGAGCTCACGTTACACAATTAATAAGAGAACTTAATTAATCTATTTCTATAGCAATTTGCAAAGCAGCGATAAAACTAACGTGGACGATAATCGCTGATAACATCGGCGAAAAAGCTTCGCGCCATAAAAAATATATAAAACGCAAAATGTGTTAATGAATGTAACGCTTGATATGAGTTTATTTATTTATGTAAAGTAGCGTAGCTTTACTTGGGTGGTTTGCGATGAGAAAAAGATAAAATATTAATTTTAATTATTATCATTGATCAAGGGCAGGCGTGTAACCCCTAATTTCTATTTTTGATATATGTTTGCGCTGTGCATCGAAAACATCTGTAGGCTATTATTTATTTCAAGCTACGGTATTAAGTTTTTTAGTCTCTAGGGAAGTTGAGATACTTTGTGGATAGTTTTGGCTATACTTTGTGGATAGCTTTGATCTGTCATGTCTGACTGTGCTTATAATTGTCTAATACTTTTTCCTAATTAACTACATACATACATACATAGATTCACGCCTGTTTCCCAGAGGGGTAGGCAGAGACTACGGATTTCCATTTGCTACGATCCTGACACACTTCTCTGGCTTGATTCATACACGCTCGCCTGTTTAGATGCTCTTAACCTGTCTTTGGTCCAGATCGTCTCCGATCTGATCAAGGAACGTTCGCCTAGGTCTGCCTCTTGTGTAATTAACTAATGAACGATATAACATTCTAAACATCAATAGCAAGCGATAGCAGTTGCAAATAAATAAATTTTATATTCATTATTGACTGCTTTTTAATATAAACTATAAATAACAATTATAATAATAGCGATTATAAGGTATACAGCTTGACTGCAGAAATGGCACTGTTTCAATCGTCTCGTCGCCGCTAATGCGTTGTGTGTTGTGACTTTGATTTGCTGAATAAACATTGTGAGATCCAATTGTGTACCGAGTTCGGGTGTTTTTATATTTGTAAAACCATAGGGATTATTCCAAATACGTCAGTTGTCTTAAACAAATAAGCAGTTATAGTTATTATGAGAAAACCGTAAGCCATTTAGTACACAATAAATATATAACTTTTTTTCCATTTTAATTCCAGGACAAGAAATATTTTATTTGGCTCTGTTGAAGTACACTGCATACGGTAAAACTACACTAGAAATATATGTTCTATAAAATATGACTTATGTTCAAATATAGTAATGAAATGCTGCTTGAAGCTTAAATGTAGAGTCAATGGTGAAAATACACAAAATATATCAATTGACCTGTCATCTCTTGGAAAGCCAGAAATAACTGATATGCTATTGTGTGTGGTAATAGTTTTAGGTAGCCTTTCCTCAATTGATATACGTATATTTTCAGACCAGTTCTCCAATATTGTTCCTGTTCAATTATTGAATCTCATGTACCGTACCCAGCATAGAGGTTTGTTCTGCTGATTTTACTGTAACGAAATGTTCAGAAGTAGCATGGCCAGCGACATTACGAAATTCTTAACCAAAACACAGCTGACTAATATTCTGAGATATAACAAGATGTATTTTGAAAGATTGAAGAAGAGAATTCTCACTCAACATGCCGTCAGTTACTGTCATATGCAAATAGTGAGCTCATTCGAGCGACATTTAAAGGAATGCATGATTAGTGGGTATAAGTAAATAGTACGGGACATAGATTTGCGCAGATAATTCTCCGGACGTGCCACAGACGGATGCTTCGAGATAACATGTATTTATCTAAGACTGTACGTAAACTTATGTTAAATGCTTGTGGTGAATGAGTCACTGCGCTATGTAGCAACTATTATTTTAAGGATTTGATTGAGCAGTTATGTATTTGGGATGACATCGATGTTTTCGGCTTTATATTTAGGTATCCAAGTATCCTGTATCTTAGTATATCTACTTAGGGTAGGATACAGTGTGTACCAAATTCGTATGCTAATCTTGAGTGGTGTCTAATATTTAGTGTAGTTTATCTATATTTATATCTAGTGCGATTAAAATGCTATACAATAATGTTTCCAACGTCAAGTAAGTGGCTTTTGTACCTGCGTTAATGTTTATTTTTATTTTACATATAAAAATATATTTTACCTATATATACGGACTCATGCCTTTATCCCGTAGTGATAAGCAGTGGCGTATCATCCAAATTTCCCCAGTTGTGATTTTAGGTCTCACGTGGTACCGCACGAACCTATTGCCATCTATCGGAATTAGTGCCATACTCCGTGCTGCTAATGATAATTTCTTTACAAAAATTATTATAATGTATTGTCCGACTTGGGCATCGAATCCGAAACTTCATATGCAACAGTCCCGTTCACTACTGCCGCGCCACGAGGTAGGCAATCTAAAGAATCCCTATATCTATTTAGTCATGGTTTATTACTGAAATCAATGTAAGTTGTTGTTTCTAAAGATATGTTTGACTGATAATACAAGTCAATATTATCAGTTACAAATTGCTTTTTTATGTAAACAGGCACTAATTTAGATTTGAATTGACGTTATTAAAAGTATGCCTACGCTAATCATGCCGGACGGTTGACTAATAGATAGATAACCTATTACAATATCATATTACAAAGCTTATATAAAGGTTTATTACACTTCGCCATCTAGGTTATGGAGCAAAAAGCATAGTACTTATCATAAAAAAATAAATTATACGCTATACGATAAATAAAAACTATAATACTTCGTTGTTTATTAATATAAACAGAAACTGTCTGATAGACTTAAATATTACTAAATTTTGCACACAGTTTCGCTCGCGTATATCTAGATTATGGCATTAAATTTCTGGATGATATGAGATATTATATGATTCTAGATCAATATTTTTCCTGGATAAAAGGCACTCTATATCCTATTCTGTATCTGTGACCATGTGTATGCGAAATTTTATGATGATCGGTGCAGTAGTTCACTGCATTTAATAGGAATACGACAATTTTTTTTATAAATAGTCATACATGATAATAGAGCTGAAAATTAATCAATTCACTTTGAATTCTTTGTTTTGCGGTAAATCTGGTACAAGAGATACGCAGAATATTTACTCTCATACGATTTTGTCCCGTATAGCGATTGAGCGCACAATACTGGGCGTATATTAGGGGCAAGCTGACTACTGAAAGTTTAACACTGACCCGTGTGTCAGTCTGTCTGTATAGTCTAAATTTTACTAGTATAATAATATAAATTCTATAATAAAACATTTTAATATAATTAAAAGTAGGATATAATTTTGTTTTCTGATTTATATACAATCAGTTATATTATGACTAACTTACTAGACTTGGTTGTACAGATATCGTAGTGATTTAAGAGGTTGCCAGTGCGTCATACGTTGTGGTTGCGATCCACTCGGGACAAAAATTTGTGTGATCCACAAATGGATGTACTGGGTCTGGGTGTTCTTTATGTCCGTTGTTTAAATGTTTGGTACTTCGCGACACAGGCCTTGTTCCTGGTATGGGGATTTACCTTAAAAATAAAAATAAACCCAAAAATAATCAGTATCACAGTTGCTTCCTTACGTAACTGATACAGTTGAATATCAGATCTTTTACGAAGCGAAATATAGAAGATAAATAAACGAATGTAATAGGTACAATGACGGCTATTTAATGGAAACTTTTATAAACACATGCACGAAAATAACACAAAGGGATTCGGGAAATCGTTTGACACAATAACAAGACTATGTTACTTATAAAATAAACATGCCTTCCGACGTCTTGTTTATTCTTTGACTATAAAATACATGGAAATTAAATAACACACCGCAGAGCGGTTTGTAAAAATCTGGGCATATGTGCGAATAAATTAGGGGGCCCCCTTACAATGCAATAAGAGGATGAAATTGAATATGCTGATTAGGGAACAGACTGTCACGGGTGTATGGCCGTGTCACAATATCTAGTTCGTTAAAACCGATCCCTAAGTAGTTTCGGGAGGCATTGAGTTGTAGTGAAAAGATCGGTCTTTTATTGAACTGTTTTACATTAATTGTTAGATTTGCATTATGTGTGAATTATTTTTGGATTGGTAAGTTCGTCGGACATCTACAATTGCAGTTGTCATTTGTTCTACAGTCATTATTTATTTTGTGTAGATTACAGAACGAAGTATCGATTACCGTTTAGACTGGATTAAAATTAGAAATATAAGTAGTATAGGCCGCAAGAAAATTTTGTTTCGTATTTCTGTGGTGGATAGTGTTGTAGAGTACCTTGGAGTACTAGTTCTACCGGCAATTATTAGCCAGGCGGTAATTTAGGTAGAAAATATACAGCCTAAAGTGTGTTGCTGGGCATGATTTTATTTGATAGCGCCTGCCCCTGCAATAAACTACTGGAGAGATAGAACGATACCTTCAACGAGAAAATATTCTATCCCTATTCGCTTCGTCGATGACATAGCTGTAAGACAAGTACTTTTAGCGAAACTATGGTAGCAGTAGTTCTTTGCGCCGGCAGTTAAGGGGATATTTTGTAAAGCTTGGCATCACGAGAAACGTTTAGCTGCTGATGGCGTAAGGGACCTTAGGCTACGGTAATCACGTACCATCAGGTGGGCCGCAATTAATTTTCACTTGTGCTAGAGTTTGATTTTCAGGTTGTTCTAAGTAAAAACTAATATTTCTCATTATTAAGCAAACGTCATATTATTTTATTGAATTACATCTTCTGTGAGCATATACTAGATCCTTATAATATCTATAAGAGGAGTATTTATACTGAACATCGTAAGTTCTGATTTGACGTTATCACAATATTCTGTAATACAAAATCAACACGTAACCATCATCCGTCATAACGTCACCGCGTATTTTCTTTACATTCCAAAAAAGAATCCGCTCCCAATGAATGTAACGCTCGTCTAGCCTTGGAGACGGTCTCCGAGTTCCTTCCCTTTGCGTTTTGCCGCCACAATGCTCCTGCGATACTCTAGCTTTATATTTCCGTCACGGTGCTTGAATTACCTAATTAGCGGGGTTATTGGAACTTCGGGGACGTCCTGTCGCTTCTAAATGTGATTAAGTACTAAAAATAATAACAACACAATGTTGATATCTGCTTAATGAAGTAATCTGGATGTGACCGTCATGACCTCTCGTACTTTCTTCACATATGGATAACCAACGCAATATCATAACGTAATTGCACGCACTTGTTTCTAACTGTTAATAAAAAATGCAATTAGCGACAAGTGGTCACAAGTGCGACCTCTATCATTCATTTTATTGTTATACGCAACTGTAGTACCCCAATACATATCGTATTCAAAAGGTCCCCTATAAATAAAATGCACATTTGGTGTACGACTCGATACAAAAGATTAAAAAGCGGGATCGCATAAAAAACATCAGTGGTTATCTATTAGTATCTAGTTAGAGTAACTCGCACAGATGTTACTAAAATAATAATCCCTCGTTGTGGCGTTTCGACACGAAGCGAAGATCGTGCGTTGAAAAAAATATTATCTTTACCTGAACGGTAAGTTGAAGTTAGTTAGCGATAGTTCCGTTATACAAATGTGTGCTCACAAAAACTAGACATGCTTTTTTAAAGACTCGACAGAAATAAACTTCTATTTTGTGTTCGTTTGTACCGTACCGTACCTTTATCTTAGGACTATGTCACACGGCGCGATGCGGCAATGCAGCGCTGTCTATGTAGAGTCGCAGCGGCGATTGTATGAGTATTCTGACATCAATAATATTGGCAAAGAACGCACTTTTATTTTAGATGAGTATATTCTAGATATACTAAGAATTTATATGAATGTGAATTAATTAAAATTAATTAAATGAAATAATAAATTAGATAAAACAAAAATAAACACTATAAGTGCGCATGTGCCTGTCAGGCAAACACGCACTTATAGTGTATTGAGTTTCGTTTTGTAGAAGGCTTGCATTGCTATAAGTCATTCCGCACGACGCCATAAAATCCCACAGTCAAATGAGGTGATAGAATTGACTAGCATCGCAACAGCAGCAATAGTTAACATACTTCATAAACCATGCTGAATAAATCTGCAGGAACGTCTCTACGTAGCAGCATACTCAGCAAGATTTGTATTATGAATTTATGATGACCCTAGACCTTATATGGCAACTACACAGTCAAACTTATTAAGTTGCTACCACATAAGCATCGTGTGACACAAGCTTTACAAAACCATTTCCATAAGAATTAGAGCCGCCATGTTCGGAAAATAGAACAAAAGATAAACTAGCGCATCCCTAGTCCTAAACGCATAAATTGCAATCGTTGTTACACTAACAACAATGTAGGGTGCCTATGTTTTAAATTCACCAAACGCAAACGCAGCAACAGCTGGTGTTTATATTCGAAACACTATACACCCTAGTAGAAGCAAGGGGAACATGTGAATATAATAACTACGTATACAAGTAGTCATGTTTCAATGGAAGAAACTCAGAGATAAATGCACGCGGTTTTGCTCACAAAAAGAGAATAACGTTGAACAGATCAGTCAGTGGCAACAAGTTCGAAATTATTTCCTGTTACGAGACACACCCATCTGCTATTGCCAACAAATCGCTTAAGAAAATATCACATTACAGTTTATGTGCGCGCGTATTGAATGCGCGGATGTTGGAGCTTCGCTTTGGGAGATTTCGGGCGCGTTTTTGTGTTCTGTCGAGCGCATTACGAGATATTAAATGACTGCGGCTGAGGCCAATTAATGTGGATTGCACAATGGTTTAAGTTGGGCGTGTTCCAGTTCCGACCGGAAGGCTTCGATCGCGATACACAATCGAACGAAATACGATCCCGTGTGAGGTACAAAACACCTGTACGTGCTTGTTCTACGAAGAAAGCGAATATTTGCATGGATTGCATTAGAAGTTATAGTTAAATGTACGAGTAAACTAGTTTGACCTTGTTGGTACACTATTTTTGGAAAGGCGGACGTCAACGTCGGTGCTCAGCGGGGTTGAATAATTTGTCGCGGTGTGTTTAGGACGCAGTAGGTGGTGTCTGTCTAATTAATGAAACAGGTTCAACGATTGTAGAATACAAGCAGGTAGTAATATTGGCAACACATAATATATTAAGTGAAAAATAGATGAGGTTTGGATAATTAATTTTAATTAAAATATGTATGGACAAGTTTTGTTTTGAGTTCATTCGGGTCTAATCACTTTTTAAATTACTTAACGAATACACGTAGTGTGACCTCGTTGGTCTGGTGAAATAGCATGTGTCGATGCCAAAAGGCTAAATATGCTCCCAGTTTGGATGGCCGAGTAGTAATACTAGATTTTTCTGTCCAAAAATTTTCAATAGCAACCGAGAGCCAGAAAATGGTTCTCTATTGTGTTACCTAACCTTTTTATCCGTAATATAAAGTGCCATAATTTTTATTGTCCTAATCATCATTTGTTCGAATGATAACATGCTCGAACTTAATGTCACATAATATCACATGTCATAAAATTAAAATCCCTAAACACAATATGCCCTAAATTTATTTGTCATAAATATTACAATCAATAATATACAAAAGACTTAAAACGTACGACTTAAAGTCCTAAATTAAAATTACTAATGTTTATATATCCTAGTAATTATTTTGAAACTAATTTGTATTACAAAGCTTGGCTTTTGTCACGGTTTCGGCGCTGAGGGTCTCCGGCGGTCCCACGCGTGCTAATCGTCGCAGACGGCTTTCGCTCATCACCGCAGCTTCGGCGGCTCGCTGGCAGCCTCCTGCTCTTCAACCCGCGGGCCGCCTCGCTCCTACGCGCCTACGCGATTCTAAATTACACTCTAGGAGTAGGGCAGACAAGACTGCGTGGAGTCGGATTCACAGCGATTCGTTACTGTCACTGTACGATAGATTGCTTATAACGTAACATTATAATAAACACATTCAGTTATGATTAGGGTATTATAAACTGAGATTTAAAGCTGCCAGGCCTACATAATTTTAGCAAAGCTGATACACATAGATATCTAATAGGTATATTAGCTAACAATGTATGCAAGCGCTAGTTTTAAAAGCGCCATTTAAGGTTTACTTTTTTTTGTTTGCCTCGGGGCTGATGGGCCCTTCGAGCGGTTTGGCCGCTTATAAATGGTCTTAAAATAGTCATCTAAATAAAATATAGTAAGTTTAGGTTTATCAATGTATTAAAATGTTTAGTAAATACATTTTACCACTTTTAAAAGATATTGCTCGCACGGCAGAATATAGGTTTTATATAGTTAAATTTTATTTAAAGATGGAGTTCATATACCTACCAAATATATATTAAAAAAACTTTTAATTAAATAAATTCCGGTTGTATATTGACTACTACTAGTATATATTATTAGATATTTACTGTGGAAATATTACCATTGGTAAAATGTTGTAGATACTCAATTCTTTATTGCTTTTTACAATTTAATTTGGTGTTAGAGCTTAAAACAAGATTAAGACACAGCAAAGTAGGAAAGATCACAATAACAATTTTTTGAATATTACTTTTACAACACAATGTAAAGGAAATTTTAACCTACTGAGTCGCAGCAGCACACCGGTGGCCGGCCACAATAGCATTTTAATTATGTCTGGTTTACTAAGACTTGACAGATAATGATTTGATTGTGAGTCTTTCAAATCTATCGGCACTGGTATGTTATCATAACTGACTAAATGTAATTGTAATACATTTCTAGCTAAATTCTAATAGAGTATTAGTCGTAATGTTATACTGTGTTATAAAATATTTTATACGAAGACGCAAAACAAGTCTATTACAGAAATAACTCTACGTGATATAGGAGACGCAGGCAGCTACTTGTAAAGCGCGCATCAATGAAGCAGTAACTTACTGCTGAAGAATGGCTTATTGTGATGGTCGTAGAGAATGACCTAACAACTTGTGAACTATAAAATATATGCTGAGGTACTTTTTAAGCTCGTTTAATGTTCTTGTGGATTGGACAGAGGACTTGTTGTAAGTAAATCATGGCGGTTGTGAATTTTAAACAATCAAATTTGTGATGAAATATTTCTCGCTGCTAATTATTCGATTAAGCTGTTATACTAAACACGATTGAGATGACTTCGTTGGTCTTATGGTGTATGTTTTCTTATGTGTGTAGCGGATCGTGAAGTCTCGGATTCGATGCTCGGGTCAAACAAAATTTCATTGTGATAGGCACAGTAGTAATACACTTACAATTTCCTAAATATGTTTTTAGTACAAATGAATTTATTCTGAATATACCTACTATCTATCTAAATAATGAAGAGTACATAGAATCAATTGATTTTGTGGCAAGAAATAGATAGCACTACGGTGGTGATGTGACTGTTGTGCATGAGATCATGGGTTTGATTTTCAGGCATAATGTTTTAGGTTTTTTATGACAGGCATTTTTTAGTAGAAGCACTGCAAGCAGCTGCTACTTATTCCCGTTCCGAGTTCATTGCCGTTTACCAGGCACAGTTTCAGAACTGTGCCCGGTAAACGGCAATGACTAAAAACTTAGCTACCGATATGAGGATGTGACTATCGTGTGATATATTTGCCTACATATTTGGGCATACAAACATAAGTCTATGTATGTATGTGTTAGATAAGTATATTAAGTGTTTATAATGTTCCCACCTGCGCTAAGCTGTGCACGATTAATACTTGGAAACGTGCGATCTATGTTTATACTCTATCTACTTAATTCGTAAATACTATTTTATGATGCAGAATATTCGGTATTATCGTTGTGGTGATTACATTACATAAACCAAAAAGCCGAGCCTGCCACGTTCATAAATACAAAAATGTATTTTAATTACAATAGGTATAGGTAATGACAAAATTGCTTTATCAAAGTAATTATGTTTTTCTGCAGCGAAGTTACTGTGATTTTAAGGATATCTCACTAGCTGTGCTCTCGGTTTCTCCTGCGTTAAGTGGTATTTGGGTATGGTTGCAGCTCCGCTCCGTGGGTTGTGTCGTAATGATATATAATAGCTTTAAAAATCAGTTTTTAACAATGACACTTTGTCTACAGTAAGCGAACCCGAGACATCATGCACAGCAGTCACCTTCACTAACACTGCGCCATCGAGGCTTAATTTGCACAATTTGCAATTTCGTCAAATTGTTATGCTAACTTTGACTGTCTTGTAGTCCTGTGGCATAAAATTAATAAATTAAATTAATAATAAATTAATAAATAATTTATTGTAACAAAAAGTTATATACAATTTAAGTGTAAGCCCTGATTCCCAAACTAGCGTGAGCTTGTATAATGGCAATCAGTTCTCCCCCAAAAACAAATGATACTACAAATTTATTACAAAAACATTGCGTGTGCGTGTGCGTGTGCGTGTGCCTGTGTGTGTGCAAATTCGTTGCGTGCGTGTTTGTGTGTGTGCACAAATTGCACTTATATTTGCGGTCAAATGTGAAAGGTTCGATTCACGGACAAGTAATATCATAGAGATTTATTTCTGGAACTAGCTAACCCGCACAACTTCGTCTGCGAGATAA
Organism: Catocala fraxini; assembly: GCA_930367265.1. Classification (NCBI taxonomy): domain Eukaryota; kingdom Metazoa; phylum Arthropoda; class Insecta; order Lepidoptera; family Erebidae; genus Catocala; species Catocala fraxini. The sequence continues at coordinate 10,173,859 of OV884037.1, forward strand.
GGGTATATGGTACAAAACTATATAGTGTGGGCCTCCTCGTATACCTTGGTTTGGCGACATTAAGTTAGGTAGACATTTACTTAAAATAGCATTTAGATTAAGAACTGGACACATGCCGTTGCACAAATTTAATTTTTAATAAGTTTTTTTTTTTTTTTTTTTTTCTTTCACAAGTGGTAACTTCCATTCTATAACATTTTGTAACATATGTAACCAAATGCACCTTTGTGAGAGACTGGTATCTGAACTAGGAAAATCCTGTCAGACAGATTACCAGGCTCCCAAACTTAACAATTAATCACAAATTATATGAAAAAAATAGTGAGCTAGGGACTATTTAAAGGTTACCATTTTTAAATAAAAATAAAAGAAAAATTAATGTTAACACAAAACTATATAGTATATGTGTGTGTGTTAATGAAAAAGTATATCCCCAAATTGTAACGCGTTTAATAAACTAGAAGATGTTCAGCACCTTCTCGTAGAGTGTACTAGACTGTGTGTATTTGAAAGGAAACAGCTATGTGAAACAATAAAATTAAACTCTTTAGATTAAGGTGTGTTCCAAAGTGTATTAGATAAGCCTGCTTATACTGAAGCTCAGCTAGTTTATAAATTTATATTTAATAGTATTAAGAAAATTAGTTTGTAACTATGTGTGAATTTATGGGACTGGCATGACCCTTGATTGATTAAAAGTCCCTAAATAAATAAAGAAAAAATCTTTGTCTGCGTCACATAAGGGAATTTTGCCCGTTTATGTATCATTTTCTATTGATGCTCCGTTCCTATTGATCGTAGCGTGATTTTAAATAGCTTATAGCCTTATTTGAAAAATGGGCTATCCAACACTAAAAGAATTCGAACCAGTAGTTCCTGAGATGAGCGCGTTCAACCAAACAAACAAAGAAACTCTTCAGCTTTATAATATTAGTATAGATGTCTCAGTGACAGCACGAAGCCCAGATATGAACCCAGCAAAAGACTTTCTTAATAATATGTGGGACCTAAAAGATATTTTTAAGAAATGAGCGTGTAAAATATCACTTCCTACCTTTGGAAACTACACAGGTGTGAGTTTATGTTTTATACTATACTAACGTTTACAATCAATTACAGATACTAGCAGTTAGAAATCAGCTTATTTTAATAGAAAGAGTTATAACCGTTACACCCATATTTTTATAGTGGAGACTTGTAAACTTAATTAATAACTAAACCTAAAGAATGCAATTACTTTGCACAATTGTTCAGGATACTGTAACAACCTATGTCTGTATCCTACTTATATTATAAATTTGAAAGTTTGTAAGAATGGATGGATGGATGTTTGTTGCTTCTTCACGCAAAAACTACTGAATGGATTTACTAAAACATTTTACAGTATTATTACAGGCTACTAAAATATCTATCTTAACATAAATCTACATTAATGCGAACAAAGCCGGGGGCAAAATCTAGTAACTTATATTATGAGTATCAAACGTACATATGTGATACATATACACATATTTTCTTCTTTGGTATAAGCATTGCCTCTCAAAATGTCGAGCATGTATTAACGTAATTGTAAACATCACAACTTTGACATTAGAACAAATCAAAGAGTTAATATTCTCATACGCTACTTGAAATAGATGAAATCATAGTTATCAAACATATGTATTCCTCTTGATTAAATTACTCAAAAGTTACGAACGAAACTGGGACTGTAGCCAACGCCACATCAAGCCGTGCATATCAGTGCGAGTTTAAATGCGAACCTTTCAGTTTTCAGCTGACCATGTTGTGTGAGCAAAGCCTACGAGAGGGCGCCACGGTATGCGACATTGTGTGACAATATGCACGTTCTATTAACACTTGAAAGCAGTTAGAACTTTAGTATTTTCGAGATAAGGTTCGAATTGGTTTGCTGGTTTTGTTAGAGTATTGTTTAAGACGCTTTGTTGGTGATCAATTATTTAAATAAGGTATGATGGTTTTCGTTAAAGATGTCTGTGTAATATATTATGTTTAGGTTTCAAGTAAGAGAGCTAGGTTAGCTCTGTTTTTTATTAGCTGGTGTCAGTTGTATTGATATGAAATTTTCACAGAATACATACATAGATTCACGCCTGTTACCCAGAGGGGTAGGCAGAGACTACGGATTTCCATTTGCTACGATCCTGACACACTTCTCTGGCTTCATTCACTTTCATCACATTCCTCATACACGCCCGTCGGTTCAAGGTGCTCTTAATCTAGCCTTTGTCCAGAACGCCTCCGATCTGATCAAGAAACGTTCGCCTAGGTCTTCCTCTTGCGACTGTTCCATTTACACTAGCCTTATAAACTTTCTTAGTCAGTCTTTCCTCGTCCATTCTTTCTACAAGAATATGTAAAAAATAAACGCATGGTACACCGATAATAAATAGATCTTGTTGTTTTGACAATATTATGGACATTTTCAGATATGGAGGTTTTTTATGGATGATTTCTTTGACGTATGAGAGTGATAATGTTTTTATCGCCTTATTGACGTTAAATAAGATGACAGCAAAACGATTGTATAATCATGTTTGTTTATTTCTATTCATACGTACAATTGTTTATAAACATCTCTCATGTCTGGCCAATTCGCTGTAAGACTTATGTGCTATGATGCAGAGATTTAGATATGATTTATGTTTTGATCATGCATTAAAAAGAAATCAGTAAAGCGGCCTTATTGACAAAACAATATATATCGATAAGCTAGACGTCGATTGATTGTTTTACTAAGACTAACTTTTGCTCGCGTTTTCACTTGCTCGTGACTAATACTTTTTCTCGGTGGTTCTCTATTATCTTTTCTGTATCCCTGAAAATTTGTATGCAAAATTTCATGATGATCGGTCTAGTAGTTAAAGCGTAAAAGCGTAATAAATAAACTCATATTCTCATTTGTTAGCTAGGATAGTACATAATATAAGAATCCTTTTAACAAATTAATTAACAGAAATACTCGAATTTAACATCACTAAAAACGATTATTAACAATGTAGTTGAAATCGATTAAGCACCGAAGAAGGCTAGCAGAAATTAATAACTCCAATTATAGTAGATATGAAATCAATTGTGGAGTTCGTGCCAATTCCCTGCTATACGAACAGTAATTTATTTGTGGGACGACATTTAATACCGACGTGATAAATTTTAAATATAGTGCGCAGGCGCACAGTGTGGCCGCCGCCTTGTGGGGGGTTAAGCGAATAATCATACGCCACAATTTATTGTACTTTAATAGCTACCCTTAAATGAACATCTTTTTAATTACATAATTTTTATCCCAGATCCTAGGAGGTCCGTACAATAGTACATTTTATTATTACCTGCATTATTTCCTTTATTGTTTTCTGTCTAAAATTAACGTTTATCATTGCTCTATATATAGAGTTGCTATTTGAAGAATAGATACAACAAATATTTGTAATTTATAGCACTTTTAGGATTCCGTCGTGAAATGGTAAATCCGCCTGCCCACTTCTAAACTTGAAGTGTAGATTAGTTGTAAAAGACGCATGCCCATGTTTATGGGATATAAAAAAGCTTTCATAATTATTTTTAAGAATGTTTACGAGCTTGTGTCATATAATAGAATAGAACTTTAACTATGTTACATAACTTTAAATTAACTTTAAATTCTGATATAGCATTACAAACAAGAAATCCCTTCCTTTATTCACCAAAATTTGCGAGGCCAAATATCTTTTTATAATAATTTACAGATAGTTCTCAAAAAAATAAAACAAATCAAGTTCAAACAAACTTAGTTATGCGGTAGGTATTCAAGCGATGTGCATTTATGAATAAATACTTTTTTTAAGTTCTCATTAAAGGTACAGAATGCTCAGTGCGCGAGTCCGTCTCGTACTTGACCGGTGTTTTGTTTTCATATTAAGTATTCAAAATATATTCAGCTTTATAATTCAAATTGCTTTCAATTTTATGGCCGTTTGGGCATCTTATCAAATAAAATGATACGCGGCATATAATTAATGAAATTTAATCATAAAATAGAATAAGATTATTACGAAGCTCGCATTATAAACTGTTACTAAATAGACGTGGAAGAAATTATACGTGTTGTAAAGGTGAATTTCATTAAAATTCACTCCGGGTGACTGTGATAAGTAGGCCCGTACCAATAATAAACAGGATTTCGTCGTCAAGTGACGCTACGATTATATTATTTAGAATCTTTAGTTCCTTAATATTTAAATTTATACTTTTAATTTGTTCTAAGCCAATAAATATTTTGATATCGCATCGGTCGTAAATGTCATCTTTACCGTATAGGTGTTACGAATACATTCGCATTTAATTTATAAGCGTCACTATAAATAATACACTAGACGTAATCGGGACTTTTTTCCATTATAAGCGTATAATTTACTCAAATAACAACATTAATCCTCTAATCACGCCCATCAGCTGTCTAGAAAGCCGTTAGACTCAAGCAGACAATATTAGCAAAATACTGGAAATAAATATCCAAAGGTAAGGCATAGTTTTAGTCAATATCAATATCATGTTACATTGAGACGATTATAATTTTAAAGCCATAAATAAAAGAGGTCACCCACTAAGATCGAGATAAATAACATGTAAACGTTTATGGGGATATAAAGAGTTGTATCAAGCAACCGTTTTGTACAGGGCACTGCGCAGGCGCAACGGGCAGATAACTTCGGCGCGAACGCGATAAAACGAAGCATGTGACGTTCGCGCGCTGCGTTTTGATGGACCGAAACGGACCGGGTGGGACCGAATGCACTGGCTGATTACAACGAATTTGAAATACGTATATCGAATAATTGGTATCTATTATAATTATACTAATGGACTGAATTAAGACTGTAGTTCTTTTGAGTGCAATCTAAAATTATCAGAATATATTTCTGGTTGGTTTAAATTTGGGATTAGAAAGAACGATCGGTTTGTCATATTTTCATGTTGACAGAATCTTTAATATTGTATTGCGTCTTAGAGTTATTTCGTGTTTTGGACTATTTAGTGTATCGCCAGTAGCGACACGACAACATATGTAAATATGTAAATTTTTTATCGACGTATTATTGCGGTCACTAATCTAATAAATACCTGATGATTATGGATGTTATTTAAAAAGGGTAAGCTCGTCGGCATAAAGCAACTGTCGTGTTAATTAAATTTTATGAATAAACATTGTTCGCTTAAAATTTTGCTATAGAATCAATAGTGTTAAAGCTATTGACATTTGGATGATTCCTTTGATTGTGAATCTGATCGTGTCAGTGCATTGCTTTTAAATAATTATTTGACGACTTTTATGGGTGGGAACTATAGTACGAACAGTATAGATAGCTAATCGATAAAACATCAATAGCCAATAAATTTATATTGTTTACTTTTATGGCGCAAATACAAATAGATTGAGCGATAGAGTATTCGTCGTGGAGAGGCCGCACGCGTCTGTTCCCGCGCTTTGCAGCTCAAAGCGCCGCCATGTTTGCATTTCGATCCGCAAGGAACCTGTGTTTAAGTTGACTCGGGAATTATATCGCAGCGATTAGTGTAATAACTGGTTGGCTCGCGAGGCTTTTTCTTGTATCAGCGCATGGGCTTTCACTTCAACATCCCTTTGCATTGCATCGGCGATTTCGATTGTTCGAATCGAGCGCATTGTTTTCCGCGCCATAAAATTTACCCGCTTATTTTATGATTGCCTTTATTCTGTCTTGTCGGCGCAATTAATTCTCTTTTTACTTTTATTCTTTGAACACCCATGAACCAAAGTTTTAATCGCTACTAATTGAAAATGAAAACGATCACGACACGCTTTTAATTAGTTGCATTTCTCTCACTTGCACTATGCAAGTTCGTTCGGTTTCGATATCAAAACTATTCGATTTGTAAAACGAAATGAGCGATTTCAAATGACTGAAATGATAATGCATCGCAATATCATTAAGTTGGAAGATTGCACGGTGGGTTATTTATGCACGGACACGTTCTTTGCGGGCCGGCCGGTGTGCGCCCACCTTTACATAAATCGCTGCGCTTGTAACGTGAACGAAATTTAGAGAGGTGAATTGATTGCCGGCTTTACAAACATGCCGTGTTCGTGGTCCGGAGCCCGCGCAGTAATGTACTTGTGTGTCCCGTATTGTCTCGTAAGGGAATAAATATTGATTGTACCGCAAAGAGGCGCTTGTAATTGCGTGTGCGGCCGAACGGAGCTTTTATAAAACTCGTTGGAAACCGCACGGAATGTAAACCAGAATGCTCCAGGACATTAATGTGTATTTATTGAGAGCGTCGAGTAATGTTTTTATCGGTTACGTTTAAAGGCTGAACGTGGCGATTCGCCCGGATATGCGTTAGTATCGATGTCCTTTTGTTATTTAAACGTTACAGATATCGTTATTTTGCTGTGACATTTATACATTTGTTGGACGTTTTAGTTGCAATAAATGTGTTTAGATAACGATGAGGTGATATATAGTTAATGTTAAAAACTGTGAAATAAAAGTGTAAGAAGTGCATATCGCAGCAGCAAAGTCGGTTGTTTATTTTAAACGGATGTTAAGTTGGCACATACTCTTTGTAGGATTGAAATGTGAACAATTACGAAGCATAGCAGCTGCAGCAGCCAAGGCAATGTAGGTACGGCGATTAGAGCCCCGGGGGTATTAAAAAGCCAACAAGAGGTATAACACAGTACATTGCAGTGCCAGTGAATAAGTTGTTACACTGTAGTGAAATGTTTGTTATGAAGCGAGATGGCTTTTTTTAGCGCTGACATTGACTTTTAAAATATCTTTCGCTCATTTTTATTTTTGCGAATGCTTTGATAAATACAGTCTTTTGTTTTTGTTGCGTCATACGAGTACGCGTGTAATTTATTTTTAAATAAACAGCTGACATAATGTTTGAGTAATCAAAGAAAAATAAGTCATTGATTTGTTCGTTGCACAAGTCTCATTCGTGTCTGCCCTCGTGAATGTCTCAGATAGTTTATTTATTCGTGTTCTGAAATGAGATAGAGATTTAAATAAGCAATAACTATGTATGATGCGAATGAATCTTTATATTGCCTTCATAAAATAGGTATAAGATGAAGCCTAACTCATGCGTGTTCTTGCACCGCAGTCAGTCGAGCAAACATTTTCTATTTGAAAAATCTCGGTCATAATCTAAGATTGGAAATGTGCTTGGGTTGTGTAAGTACGTGTGTCATTGCCAATGTCAGTTTCTTTTTCAATAAAATGGAGCTTGTTCTTAAGTATGTCAGTCTAGAATCAGACAGACGTAAAGGACACCCATCTTAGATGTGATTATGAATGTAGCTAGCATATGAGGTCTGCATCCATTATCTTTTATAGCATGACTATGGTATGTGTGAGAACGAGACAAAGCTATGTTATCTTGCTGTCTTTTTCTCTCGTTTGCAATAATATCGCTTATAAGAGTTAGTGGTCTTCTGGTCTATATAGTTATTACAAATATACCTGTTGCTTTACTACTAAGGTAGCAAACAAACATAGAGGTCTGATAGTTCCAGGGATACCGCTCGTGCGTTTTGACCCCGCGAAAAAAGAATCATTGCGTTTCTAGGGCTAGGGACGGACAGGTGTTTCAGCACATCATCTGCTTTAAGACCTCTGGATAATTTACCGTAGTACCTAATATAACATATAGTTTCTTTAGAGTTGAGGTATTTCTCTAGGCTGGCTGTTGCAGATTTAAACGACTCCCCGGCGCAAATGATCATTTCAATGTACCATATCTCTACTAATATTATAAGCTGAAGAGTTTGTTTGTTTGGTTGAATGCGCTAATCTTAGAAACTACTGGTTCGAATTGAAATTTTTTTGAGTGTTGGATAGCTCTTTTATCGAGGAAGGCTATAGGCTACATAACATAACGCTATGACCAAGAGCGGAGCATCAACGAAAGATGTTGCAAAATTGGGAAAATTCTTTTATGTGAAGCAGATGAAGTTGCGCAGGTCAGCTAGTATATTATAATGATATCAGACCTGTGTTAAGTTGTCTTTCATCATCATCATCATCTCAGCCGAAAGACGTCCACTGCTGGACATAGGCCTCCCCCAAAGTTTTCCACACAGACCGGTCTTGGGCCACCCGCATCCAACCGCTTCCCGCGACCCTTACCAGGTCGTCGGTGCACCTTGTGCGGAGCTTACCCCTGTTGCATGTTCCGGTGCGTGGCCGCCACTGTAGAACCTTTCCGCCCCAGCGGTCATCGGTTCTGCGTGCTATGTGCCCTACCCACTGCCACTTCATCTTGGCTATCCGGAGAGCAATGTCGGCAACTTTAGTTTGCCTGCGGAAACCCCGAGCATAGCTCTCTCCATCGCCCTTTGCGTGACCTTGAGCCTTTTGATAAGGCCCATAGTGGGCGACCACGTCTCTGAGCCGTAAGTCATCACTGGCAACACACACTGGTCAAAGACTTTCGTCTTGAGACACTACGATGTATTGGACGAGAAGATATGTCGTAGCTTCCCGAACGCTGCCCAGCCGAGTTGAATTCGACGATTGACCTCTTTCTCGAAGTTGGACCTAACTAACTGGATCGTTTGTCCAAGTTGTCTTTGCTTCAAAATAATATGGATGTATAGCTACTAAATGGCGTTTTAGGCTGTGTTTGTAAAGCCAGTCTCTGTTTGAAGGCTATAAAGGCGTGATTTACCGAAGCAAGGATAGTACACTACCTAAGGAATTATACTACAGCCATCTCCAATATTTGCTCAGCTATTACATAAAAGGAGCATTTAATATAGTTCTATCTTCAGTTCACATTGTACATAAATTATTTACTGAGAAGTCCATTCTTTCGCTCGCTCTCTCGATGAACAACGATCTATAAATCCGTAGAGAAGTCGACTAACCGCTGCTAACTGCCATCGATTGTCTGAATTAAATCAAGTGGCCACATCGGATGATTCCGCCTGTCCGACTTGCCACTGGAACATTATTTAAAGGCCCGTTCACATAAGAAAATGTTCTGCGATTATCGTCAATCCGACATGCGATTTTGTAAATTGTTTCCAAGGGTGTATTAAACGGTGTGGCATTTGATGATTGGTGACGCAGTCCGTGTAACAGGTTTGAGACGAGATTACGTTTGTTAGTATTGGTTTTTCTTATGTGGGAAATAATTAAGTACCTCATTGCAATGTTCGGTAAAACGTTTGAAGAGGCGTTACTAAAGCTAAGCTTAAATAAATTATTTAAGAAAATTATTGTTTAACAATTTCTTAGGAAAGAGGAATAGACAAAATGATGTATAGTAGAAAGTATAGAATGTGGTTATTGTATGACCGCCAACTTTAATACTTTAGACTTTACGGCATTTTTAACTGAACTTTGACAAACTATACGTTTTTGGGCGTAGTTTTAGTACCTAGTCACTTGTAAATATGTATAATAGAGGAAGTTTGTTTTCTTCGTTAGCTGTGCAGTCCATCGATGCATATTTAAGTTCGAAACTGCTATAATATAAAAATGTAGTCATCAGGCATTTGTAGTTGTCTTGTTATTGTATTAATTAGCAATTTGCAATTTACTTCGGCGCTTTTGTTGCTATTTCTCGCGCTTAATTCTCAATCTGTATTATGACTCTTATTTTTGAGCTTGAGCTTCGGACACTGCTGATAAGTTTATAAGCTTACAATATCGGTATAGGCGTTTTGCAGAGCGTGTTATAGCATACTCTATTTATATTGAGATCTGTGGTGTCTTCATCAAGACCCAAGTTAGTCTAGGCGCCGAACTGTTATGTATTCATCAGCAAAAATGAATAAGCATTTACCTAATAGTAAAAGATTTAAAAATCTAGCAAAGTGTACAAGAAAGCGGCGAATAAGAATTCTATTTAAAATGCTTCTTGTTTAGACGGATCTTAAGGATGACAAGTCCGATCTTTTAATTGATCCCAAATAAATCCCGGAGACAACAGACCCAAGTTATCAACACAATCAAAATTCATTTAAGGCTCATTCCACGTCAATTCATTTGAAATATTTCTTTGACTTCGTTTGAAACAAATTAATTTGTTTTAAATCTTGAATTGCCGCGAGCGCAGTATAAAAAACATTTGGTATGTTTCAATCAGCCGCTTAGTGGCTATTAGCAAATTAATACAAAATAACTATAGGTAATATCTTAGATAAACGGCCAATTATACAAGCAGTAAAATTGATGGAATGAATCAATAAAGAAACTATAGACAGATGCCTTTAGATGAATCGGTCGTAGTTCACAGGGCTGGGCTAAAAATAGATTAACCATCCACTTCCCTTGTGTCGCAAGAAAAGTAATCATATCATTGGTTAGGGCATCAGACAGCCTTTTACTGATAATGGGATGGCAATTTCCTAACCAACGTATTCAGTCATGGACATCGCGGGTTTCAAAGCAGAAAACAACAGCGTCGTGTATGTTTTAATTTTCTGGTTCATTTATCAAGCATTGTTTGCAAGGAACTGTGAATGCCAAACGATTGCCATTCCATGCACAACCTTTAACAAATCATTTTAGTAAATAAAGCTATATAATATATTTGTAAGATTTTTTTATTTAGAGTGTATGCACAGCAATCTTATTTTCGATAGCCTAGTGGAGAAGTCATTGCCATATTTAACATGTCAAGTTCCACTGACGACACACTTCCGAACTTTACGAATTATTTGTCTGTTCAAAATTTAAATATCACTCGCCTTGAAGATAAAGTAAACATCGTCCGGCAATCTGTCTGTTATAAAGCAAGCCATAAATTTCTTGAAGTTCTATAGCGTAACTTCTGTTCTTAGAAGAGGACTTTTCCTAGACGTGAACCAGATTATAAAACACCTGATTTTATTATTCAACTAAGATAAACCTTTGAAATTAGTAGAATAATAAAATCAGCCTTTTGGTAATTCACTTTCACTCAACTAATAATAAGTATAAATTCATCAAATTTTAAATCGTTAATATAAGAATAATTAGTAAAAATTAGATATTTTGCCTAATTTTCCTATTATTGGATTTACATCATTAACAAAATAGCTTGCTCTGATTATAAAAATTTTGCATAAAAAGTAAAACATAATATAATTATAGTCTTGGATATCTGTAAGTGTTGATAACTTAAGTAAATTCATAAGAACTTGTAATAGTGTAATAGGTACTCATAGAGCATAAGACAATTAAAGCAACATAAAAACGTGAGGAATCGCAAGAAATTCCGTCGCATTTTTTACCAGCATTGTTTGTTTATTCGATGTCCGTATTCCCATCAAAGATTCCTCGCATTAAATGAATCGAACCAAACTCCATAAAATGTTTGTGAGATTCGTATGTAATAGCAATCAAGAAGGAATTTTGAACAATGACCATCAAGCAAATGTATGAACAAAGTGCGTTCACGACATGAAAACAAATCATTGTAAAGTACCAAGACAAGTTGTCGTAATGCTTGCTCGAGTAATTGTGCAGGAAGTGATTATTTTGCTATTCAAAGGTGTCTCAGAGGCAGTTTTAAATCCATTACCCCGTGGATGTCACACGGCAATTTTCCAGTAGCTGCCTCCCTCGAATTCGCCCACACGCAGTTGGGTTACAATCAAAATGAACTAATAACTATCATCTAAAATAGTTGAACAGGCGTCAGTGAAAATTATGATTAATATCTGTTTAGGTAACGGTGTATGGCGCGAGATGCCGTAGTGATGGGAATCGGTGCTGCAGCGTTCGGCTTTGAAATAGGCGTGATTGAAAAACAATGTCAGATAGCGGTATGAAGGTTTCGAATGAAGGTCTGGCTTCCTTCTTCGGCGGCAGCCTAGTTATCGTCGATGTATAAGGTTTATTATTTTATGAGTTATTCTTGTTCGGTGTCCTACTGGCGTTTAGTTTCCGTGTACTTGTCATTACACCCGCTGATTTTGTAGCTACACTTGCTACTTCACAAGCTCGCTCATTGTCTGTAGCGTGCAGTTATTTCTATTGAATTTGAAATATTTAAAGGGCGTCAATTAGTTGATGCCCAAACTAGCGGTTGGTTAGCTGTTGAAATCTGTAATAGCACTTTCTATCATTCACACGTTCTTGCAATTTCTTTGTTCCGTAAAATTCTACTTTTTGTACAGTAATAAAACAAATTTGTAATGGGTTACCGGCGTTCATTGCTCATTGAGTCACGGTTTATCGCGTTTATGATTTGTCCGTTTTGATGTTGATTGTGCCGGCTCCAATCATTTCATTCTTTGACTCAATATTTTGTATACATTCTCACATAATATATTTATTTATCAGAAGTCTGAAAACAAAATCTATAAAATGCCAAATCAATCAATGTTTAATGGCATGAGTCATCAATGTCTGAGCTATTCTACCAAATTCAATCTCATTCAAATACTGCGCGAAATATTTTGTCAGAATAAGATAAAACAAGATGGAATGATCGATTTGAGATCAAATATTCACGCATATCTAAAAGATTACATTTAATATCTTATCTTGTTGGTACATGTAGAATAGAGCTGCAGTCCATAAATCTATTATATTCAGTATGTTACATTGTTATCGGTGGTGTTTAACGATATTCTGTGTACTGTTTACACACTTGTCGGGTATTGGCAACGTTAATCAAGCCTTTAGAACGAATGTTACGCTGTTCGACGCTACAAGCCTACAAAGTTACATGTTTGTTGGGCGCTGTGTAGGGTATGCGCACCAGGAGGCGGCCTCAGCCTCACTGACAGCCCTCTATTTAATAATAGTCCTCGCGTGGAAGATTATCTGTTAGAGCGTCCGCCCTGAGCGCTAGCTAGTAGGCCTGGTAGCCCTGTCCGCCGTCATTATGCAATTGAAACTTAGTGAATTATTACGCATGATAATAATCTCCATAAATAAATAAATGGAGCGAGCTCAGCGAAGGATTATGTTGTGTATTTCAAACTTCTTCCCTGATGCTTTTAATTTTGTTTCACATTCTCTTTGTATGTAACCGACAGTTTATTTTCTTCTTCGTGTGAATGATGTATTTCCGCTATAGGTGTCTTTGTGAGTGTTAATGGCTTAATAGAAAGTTGTTATTTTTTATTGCTGATAAAGACTTCCGAATACAATTTACTGGCCATGCATTATTAGAATGCATGACACATAACATGATAAGAAATAACGATTACAAACACTACGCGGGCGGATGTTAGTAGCTCCAGTTATAGTTATTCGTTAAGGTTAGGACGCGTGAGATCTCGATATAAGATTTAATAACATTTCTCTATATGCATTAAGAATTTTATCTCTGGGATACTATAAAATAAATTTAATTTTTCGCATCGGGTTGCCGATTTCATTGCTGTAGTCATAAAACTGACCGCGCTTCTTTCGAACCTGTCCTACGGAAGCTTCTTTATGTTCTGATATTTCTAAACAGTATAATATTTCAGATGCAATTTATTTTTAAGACTATTTTATTGCGATGAATAGCCGAGACTGCTTTTGCAATTAGTTCAAGAGATTTATGAAGTTACCATGATTACTTTTGTTTTCTATTGTTCGATTGAAATTCACTGATGGATATAACTTTCTTTCTGGTTACAATGATAGTCCAAGTAATGGGTTACTTGGACTATTATTGTAACCAGAAAGAAAGTTTCCACCCATTTCCAACCACATTTTAATGTTACCACAAAATCGTATAGTTGAGTGATATTGGTATAACAGATACTAGTAGCTCTACTCGTTGGAATCTGTTGCAACTTAGTTTGAATGAGTCATCTAATGCAAGTTCCCAGTATTACACCAGCATTAACTCACTAAAGTATATTTGAATAATAATAATAATAATAATATTCTATCACATACACACAATACCATCTAGCCCAAACTAAGCAGAGCTTGTAGTTTGGGTACTAGAAAATGGATAAACATACATATATACTTTTTTTTTGTAAATACGTACATATTATACATAGAAACACCCAGACCAAGGCAAACATCCATATTCATGCACACAAGTGTTTGACTTGTGCGGGAATATAAAATGTATATAATGTATATACAGTATAATAAAAATATTATACCGTCGTAATATTTTAGTACTCGCGTTGAAATTTGTCGAGAGACGCCATATTTTTAAATAAAAGAGTTTGATCCAGAATATGTAGATCCACTTAAAGCAATGCTATTCGTAAGTGAATTGTCATTATAAACGGTCATTTGGAGATATGGATACAGGCAGTGAACACAGTGGTGTTCGCTGTGGATATGTGCATCCAGCGAGATTTAGAGATGTCTGAGTTTTTTTATGGCTGGATCATCTATGACACATAACACTAAATATATGTCGCCGCAATAGTGTACGCAACTGCTGTGCATGAAATCTCGGGTTCGGATTCCTGAGGCAGGTATAGTCATATTGGGTTTTTCTGCCGAGAAATTCTCAATAGACACGGAGCCTGGAACTATGCCTGACAAACGCCAATAGCCTTGTCACCTATAACGTGGGACCTAAAGCGATAGTTGGCGAATTGTGGGTATAAGACACCTCTGCCTATCTTCAGGCATGTAGGTGTGAGACTATAGATAATTGGCAATAAAAATAAAATAAAATACGGACGGAATATGACAAATTATTATTACTTTGTGGCAATAGCATGGCAAATCCTAAGAGACAGAACCTATAATTTCTGAAATCAATTTGTAATAATATCAGCGGCTAGAACTAACACTGGTGGCTGTCAAACATGTTGGTATAGCTCATAAACTTAATAATTTACTGCAAATAAATATCCCATATCGCAGGCAAGAGACAATAATTTCCGATATCAATTCCTAAAGGGTTTCCTGGGTTTCATCGCCGACCGATCAATTATTCCATATAGTTATATCTCTAAAGGCAGTGGGAATTGTGGACCGGCACACCGAGGCTGCTCTAATTGAATTTATGCAGGATTGCGACCGCCCTGCGACGAAATGGTTTATTGCTAATTGATCGAATATTGAAACTGGGATATGTTATGTGTTCCGTGACGTTCTTGACTATGAAATATGCATGATTATATACGACGTGTCGTGCAGCCTTTTACGACGTCGTTGTATTGATGGATGGGTTAGAAATGTAGTATAAACGCAGTAGTGCTTTACAACATTGTACCAATTTGTTTTAGAAAAAAAGGTTTTATAATTTCAAGCTCGTTTCAGTCGGCCTGACCCGTAAAGAAAAATGAAGGATCATGGTCTTGACAAATTGATGACTAGTCCATCGGTCACCAGCGACTTCAATATGTGAGTGCCTCCACATAGTAAGTGGCATCTTTCACTTGACCTGCCTATCTAGTTGGCGTTCGAATGCCTACTTTCTTACTTTCAGTATAGCCAAAAACTTAATTAGTGTTTAATGTTTTCATCTCGCGCCTGCATTATGAACTTATTATAATCAGGGGTACTAGTACTGATCAATAGATCAGAACTCGTTTATGATATACATACCTATTATGTAAATGGATAGGGGAAAAAGAAAGAGTCGATGCATTAGGATTGATAATAATTAAAAATCGTATTGATGTAATGTAGCAGCTAGATTTCCTTTACCAATGGTTCTTCAACCCAAGTCAATGGCCACTTTAATATTGTAACTAGCCAGTTTCTGACAACTCATATTTAGATGGATATTCCATCCAATTAAAAAGGCTTCAGTTGCTAACATGACACCCACACCAAAATATATGATAGTAATATCTCGAGGAACTATTATCATCCGGAAACGCCGGCTTAATTACATTACCGGTAACGATAATAGATGTGTAATACGTAATGCAATCTATAAATAATCTATTATATTATTTAGAATGGCTTCAAGTACCGAGGATATTATAGTGATTCATGATCTTCAAATGAAGAGCTATTAGGTTCAGGCCAACGTGATACAGAAATCATGTTTTGCTGATGTCATATAATTTTTCAAATACAGCTGAGATTAACATGACAATCTTCGTTAGATATGATTCTTCGGTCTCTTCCTTCGGTTAGGGTTTTCAAAGCTGTTTAAGGAGGATGCCGCCTGATAGTAACCGGTTCTGTTTGTGCATGTTTTTAGACCTTCATTGAAGTATAGGATCTTAGCATCTATAAAAAAATCATCGAGGCTAAGTTAAATTACAACATAAGCATGTGGTCCGTAACGGTAATTCCTCTGTTATTACATGGTACGCGACCATATTGTATCTAAGATGCGAAAGAAGAAAATCTGTCCAGTGGTGAATAGTGATTTCCTCTTGGCTTCTCTATTGATCGGGGGGTGTTGGTAGATATCTTGTAATACATGTCTCACTGCTGTTCTTTTCTTAGGCTACCATACTACCAACGTACCTATAATGTTATGTTTATCGAGTACGATAACCGCTTTCCATGACCATGATGACGTTTTTTTATACCAGTCGTATGATACGTTTTTCTACATCCTCAGGAAGTGTTGAGGTATTTTAATGATCATGTATTAAGCGTTTTTGCGTGCTACAAAAAACGTAATTCTAGGATCATTGATGTGTACGGAAGTTTCTTGTTAGTGAAGTAATGGTTAAATTTACTTAAGGCTATTAGACGGCTCTCTATCTAATACTACATCGTATAAATATTAGTTACAATGTGCCTAACAACGAGTGTTTTTATCTGAAGTGTTTGATTCAGATGTACCTATATGTACTTGTCAATATTCTGTTATCTGTTTTTGTGAAAATCTAGAGCAGTGTCGTTTGTTCTAGATACTCTTTGAATAACAAAATAGATTTTTCGTTTGTGCGTTTGTTCTTGCAAATCCCGACAATGGCTGAACTAATTTGAATATGATTTTCTTGATGTATTGAGATAAGCTTGGTATAAAATTTAATGTTAATTTGTTTATTACCCTGCACATTCTTTAAAAGGAGACAGAAATAATTGAAAACCTGTTGTGTGTCAATAGGTTAGGTCAGTTGAAATATAAAAAATAAATGTCAACTTAAAAGTGCGTTGCAGATGATACGCGTTCGCATGTATGACACTGCAGTCACAGCTTCTTAGCAAATACAAGGAGAATGATTTCATAGTGTTGTGTGTGAATGAGTCGTCATATAGAATTAAATGTTTCAAATCGTAGGCTAAAGCCGTCTAGGCGCCGAATTGGGCTTTAGGCTCTAATAGAAACTCGAATACCGTCCTATGCGCATGGAAATGAGTGAGCACTGTGAGCAGTTACAGTTTCAAAGCTTCGATGCACTCGCGCCGTACGCGTTACGACATACTAACCCTTATACAGAGAACGATTATAATAAGTCTTTACGGTTTAAATCAGGAATGTATTCACCACACCCGGCCAGGTGCTACCTGTCACTGTGATAGCTGATAACAATTTTATGATAGATTAAAGTATGGTAATAAAAAAACATGCATCAATATTTACAGTTCGTGCGTTAAGTGATGCTACTAGGTCATTATTAAGTTATAAGTTTATGTTCAAAGATATTAAATGAAAGTATAGAATGATAATAGGTTTTTAGTTAAAATGTTTGTGTTGTCCCGATGTAGGGACACAGGAACATTCTTATTACGTGATATGTTTTTAAACGGTATTTAAAAAAGTTTAATGTAAGTGTACCGTGGTAGGTAATGTGACTGCTGTTCATGAGCTTTCGGGTTGGCATCCCGGGTCGGACAAAAAGTTACTGGGTTAGTCAAGAAATTCTCTAAGACTCGCTCAAGAGTCTAAAACTGTGCCTAGTGACAATTGCTCGCCCGTTTTTAAGTAGGACCCAAATCATACCTAGCGATATGCGAGTGTAAAGTACTCCTCTTCTTAACCCTTTTACGATATTGTCGTAAGACTATGTATGCGAGTATGTAACATGTTAGTTTGTTCTAAGTTTCATATATTTAATAATTTCACAATAGGTAGTTACAATAAAATAGATACAACATACCATACACGTGCTGAATAAGAATGTTTAAATATGTAGTTTTATTTATTGTTGTAGTAAACGATTCATATTGCATACTACGAACACAACGGCGCGGCGTGTAATTTTATACTTGAGTAGCCGCCGTACTATAATTATGACAAAAACAAACAAAGCGCTCTTTAAATTAATATTCTCTGTATAAAATTGAGTTGCGGACGCAATAAACAAAACAAAATCAGCATCAATAAGATCAATGTAGTCGTGTTCTTATAAAAACTTAAAAGTTAATTACTAATCACTATAAAGCAAACATTCAATTTACAAGGCGGGCTAATTGCGTTGGCCCGTAAGATGCTTTGTAAAAAGTCAGCTAAAAACCGTATCTCAACTTATTTCTTAATTATAGACCAATTCGTGGCAGCGACGCAGGCTACGTGCCAGCCAAGACTTGACGGGCCGTAATCCTCTCGCCTAACTAAACACCCTTATCACAACCGCACAGAGCTCATTATCGAGTGACAGGCGGACGTTTGTAGTTTAACATTAGTAGTCTCGGCAAATGGTATCTCCAATAATTATACGGTTCGGATAAAGGTTATCAGCCTTTTAATACCATGCAAGTTCTTTATCTACCGAGATCTGCACTAATTTTTATTGACAATTTATTGATTTTTATAAGGGATGATGATATCGTAAATACCCTTAGAAGCTGCTGCTGTAATGGCAGCCGTATATTAATTAAAATAATGGTCGGCAAATAAATAAACATCGTATTGCTTAGCATCCTGCTTATATTTCTAAAGCGATATTACCCTGTAAGTGAGAGCCCGGGTATTCACACGCGTCCCATGACAACAGGTCGGGGTAAACATTCGTGCGAAGCTGGTGTTTCAAAAGTGCGAGCCAGCTTAAGCCCACCTAGCTAAAGGTAAAGCCCTATTGTTACGATAGCCTTGGGTTAGGCGACAAATGGAATGGCTGCTAGTCCTCAGACGGTATTAAGCCCAAGCCCTCTAATTTGAAAAAGCCAGACGAATAAATTTTACTCTAATCCTACAATTGTGTGAGAGAGGAAAATTGGACGCAATTTCGTACGCACTCGCTCGCCCTTTAGGTTGCAAATCGTCACTGTTTATTGCATAATGAGTGTAGGGTGACACGAAAAAGCCCATTCTGAATACATAAATGTTTAGCACGGACATTAATAGGTAGCAATTGCCTACCTTCATGATTTGAGTGTAACATCGCAATATGCTCGTCCATATATAATAATGATGAGCTGTTTGCAATTCGATACACTTTTACACTGGCAGTTCAATTTTGTCGGTGAACGTATTTTTTACACTTTCAAATAAACAAAGTGGAATAATGATCATTAGCTAGATGTGTTGATAGCAAGAATGAAAGTTTCCAGTGAGTTTTTTTGTGTGTAACATTCGTTAAAGAATCCACAATTTACTATTCTCCTGCCGTTCAAAGATGAACAGGCATTCGATGAAGTCGTACAAGCGCGTCTTTAGAAAATTGCCTTTATACTAGCTCACTAAACTCTTATTAAGTGGAGTTGTTTTAATTTTATACGAGAGGCATTGTGTAGTGGCGTGTTTATCCTGGATCTCTGAGGCCATTTGTCGCCGTGAAATCCATCTGAGTGACAAACAATACGCGAGTGGGGACATAATGTTGTGCCCTGGGTCTGCCTCGACACGGACTCTTGTGTTCTCGTCTGCCGACTGCTACGCATTGCTTTAGCGATCCGGTTAGCTGGTTAGCTCAGCCCTAAAAGGTCTCAGGCGAATATAATGGATTGTAATTGTGTTCTCATAAGCGGCGCACCATGTCGCTTGTTCGATTCCGCATGTGACTACGATTGAGTCAGCGATACACGGGTAAAGCCGTAATTGACGTTTACTATGTTCTTGCTCATTGTTGTCGGATGATATGTGTCAGGGCTCGCTTGGGAATGTAGGAGGCTATGATCACAGCGGCACAGCTGCGGCTAGATTAATCAAACAAAAGAATATGAGAAAGTTTAAACCTTAACGTTGCTAGATGCAGATCGTGATTTATCTCATCTCCTTAGGTACTTTGTTACAGGCAGATGCGCATAACGGGAAAATGAATTATATAAACTGATTATATAAAGATTCCAATCTATTCATTCTGCTTTTAATTTACGCAATTAACGCATGCCAACAATGTTTATTGTTTAGATTTTAAATGTTGACTATTAGTAATACGTACTAATGACTACTTTGGTGGCCCAACGGTAGCGAATATGACTGCTGTGTATGTATATTCCCGGTTCAGGTAAAGTGTTATTGGATTTTTATGGGCACAAAGTAGCAGTCAGTTGTAGCACAGCATCTGGAATGATGCCCGGGGCAACGGTAATAGGCTCGTCCCAAGAGATACTGTATGTATAAATACGAATAATACTA
This sequence comes from Catocala fraxini, assembly GCA_930367265.1. Classification (NCBI taxonomy): domain Eukaryota; kingdom Metazoa; phylum Arthropoda; class Insecta; order Lepidoptera; family Erebidae; genus Catocala; species Catocala fraxini. The sequence goes on from OV884037.1 coordinate 10,194,253, forward strand.
CGATCTAACTTGATAAAAACTAGTTCGTTTTTTACGCAGACAAATATTTCGAATTTGCACTCATTTTTATTAGCGCTGGAATTCGCCACGGCACGATTTTAAAGCTTTTTGCTCCACCAATTTGCTTGCATGAAGATAGTTCACTAGTTCAACGCACTGAATATTAGAATTTCTCTTTCATTTTTTAATTCCGTAGTTTCCAAGCTATTCTCGAATACGGAATAGAAACTTCAAAAAACCGTAGAAACTGATACACTTGGAGTCGGCATGCGACATGCAAGCGTTGCGTGTCATGGATCGATTTACATATCTTTTTTCCTTTTTTTTGACAAGTTTTTATACTGGCTTGCTACTGTCTTGTTACTTGTCACGATGTTTTTTTGTTCAGTTTTAAGAATCAAGGAGGCCTATGACGAAAGAATTTGAAAATTATAAGCAATTTTCTTATTGATAATATGATAATTGTACGAAAATTATGGGGGTTCTCGTCTCTTCCTGCTCGTGTAGTTTATTTTAAGTAAAGCACTTTAGTTATTTAAAGTGATTTTGTTGATCTACGTAGTAACTTGTAACGTGTAATTCTCGAGTTATTGTAGCGGTTCTTATAGTCCTTCGTAAAACTATTTGTTTAGTGCACATCCCAAGCCTCATGCAACAGGTTTCTGCAGACTATTTAAATAGTGTATTACTTGTTAACCTGTCTATTGTTAGAATACCTGTCATTTTTTAATACCTACAGTGTCTGGCCGCCTGTGTGCCGCTGCTACTCAATAAATTAATTTCCTTTACGTGTTATAATATAATATTGTCTTCTGTTTTCGCGAATGTTATTCATTGAAATTAAACTACTATATACGGATTTTATCGCGTTATTTATTTTAAACTTTATTACAAAATTTTGAAACTGTTACATGTTATTAGCTTTCTTAGTGTGTACTTGTCATCAGGAATCCTGATCATACTTTGAGCCACACTGTGTATAGGAAAAAGACCCATACAAACAGGTACTTAAACGGTGAACCTCACCACCATCCTAAACAGTTAGCTACTGTGGGAATGTCTTTGTTTCAGAGAGCCCACGGGATCTGTGACAAGAAACACCTGAACGCCGAGCTTCAACATGTCAAGCAAGTACTGCAAGACAACAAGCTCCAACAGCCGCGCTGCTGTCACAGATCCCGAGAAAAGCCAGCCACAGTCGAGCGCCAGCCTGCTATACTGCCTTATGTAAGGGGTGTCACTGACAAGATTGGCTACATCTTGAAGCGAGCTTCAATCAACACATACTTCAAGCCGCCAACGAAGATATGTCAATTTTTACCATCCGTCAAGTGCCAACTACCTTTACAAGATGCAGGGGTCTATAAAATAGATTGTGACTGCGGACTCTCATACATTGGTCAAACCAAGAGAAGCATAGGCACCCGCATGAAAGAACACATAGCTGATGTTAAACACCAAAGCTCGTTGAAGTCTGCTGTGTGTGAACATGTGCAACAGGGGACCAACCACTACCTGAGATTTGACAAACCACAGATTCTCGCTAAAGAACACAGATTCCTACCAAGGATGCTTCGCGAGGCTATTGAAATCATAAAACATCCTAATTTCAATAGAGAAGATGGTTGGAATGTACCACCAGCTTGGGATCCAGTCATTCAAATAGTCAAACCCAAGAAGAAGCAAACCACAGCTAGACTTCATGATACTCTGAGCTCATTCTGCTTAAATAGAAACACCAATGATTAAATTATGTTCGGGTACTTTGAAATAACGACACTGGAACATTAAGACAACTACCATCTTAGTCTCCCCGTGACCATGGCTGCTGAAAAGCAACCGAAACGTCGGGGAAAGTGTAAACTTAAATAAAAATAGTTTTAATACTTTTAATAATTTAATTAGCTTAAAATTTGTAAAGTTTAATAGTATCTAGTTGTAGTGTAAAAGTTTCAAAATTTTGTAATAAAGTTTAAAATAAATAACGCGATAAAATCCGTATATAATAGTTTAATTTCAGTGTTGTAATATTAAAAAAAGAGTTATCGTTCTCTCGGTTAAATGTAATCTGCAGTAGCTTGACTTGAGAAAAACTTCTACAATACAGAGTATCACAGTGAAAGACCTAATTGTAATAGTTATGCGTTAAGTTGCTAAAATTTATAGAACTTCTCAAAGAGGCACTGTTGGTAGAAGGATCAGTCCTCATACCTTTGTACCATTGTGCTAGCAGCACTGAGCTGTTTTGATGACGCGCGTTTGATATCACCGATACTGCAAGCCTCAGTAGCTAACAATAAATTAGGTGGGCTGTATTACCATTTACCACCTTAGTGGTAAACATACATTTTATTCTTCTAGTGACAACTATCGCACTTGGAATAATCACTTTGTCGCGGAGGACTTTACAAAAATTTTAATAACGGACATCGAAACACCCAGACTTGGAACTAACATTTGCGACACCCACAAGTTTTCCGTGTGGGATTCGAATCCACAGCAGTAATGACCGTAGTGGCAAGGCGACCACATAAACCACTGCGCATACACTACCCAGGCTCCATACAACGATCTATGGATCGCTATTGTATTTCTATGCGCGCATAGAGTAGTTCCAAGGTGAAATACGTAAACTAGTACGCCGTCCGCGCAGACAAATTATATTCTTATAGCACCGCTTTAAGATTTGCTTACTCCTTGAACATACATAGTGTATAATGCAGAAGCGGGATTCTTAGAACAGCTACATAGAATGTATGGGAAAATGGCGCCGTGTTTGTTATTATAGCAAACTGCATGACTGTAATACTATCCGTGACACCTGGTGTCTAACAGAAATAGTGAAGAAATATTGGTTTTAATTGACTATTTGGATTTGATTAGTATTCTCTTTATTAATGAATTCAACAATAATAGTTATATTTTCATTATTATTTTTATTATTATTATTATTATATATTATCAGGCAAGCAGTTGTGTACAACTGATAAATGCCTATAATAATAATAAATATATATAATATAATGTATAATTATTAAAAAAAAAATATATATGTATAAAAGCTATAAAAACGCACCGGAATCGGGAACTGGGTTCAAGCTACTGGTGGTTAGGGCTCCAGGGATAGGAACCTCCTTACGATCGCGAGACGACCTCCAGCCACCCTGAGGATTGACCTGGGGGTGGCGGGCTTTGTGGGCCTGCCCGCCATCCGTTCAGCACCAGGTCCGAGAGGCGGCGTGCGTGTTCCCACGCGCGCCTCTGTGTCGAGTCCGTCTCCCCTCTAGGGGGGACAGTAGGGAGTTTTTAGATGTGTCTATAGGGTAGGTCTTTCGTGTAGTGGCCTGCCGTTTCATACGGCGGGCCGTAACCTCGGCGGGGTCGCGACCGCATGCGAATGTGATTCGCGCGGCCCCGTCGATAGTGGTTTTGTTGAGGAACACCGTGGTAGGTTTAGTCGGTATTCCGGGAGGTACTTTAACATCTTTACCATCTTTCTTTTACCCCGGCGAGTCCGACATAACCCCTCCGCCCGCCCCCGCGGAGGGGTATGCGTCATGCATTCCCCCACGTAAAAAAAAAAAAAAAAAAAAAAAGGAACCTCCTTACGATGCGTGCCGTGTCAAGCAATACAGCCTTCAATATCAGGACTTAATTCAGCCGTCTAACGCGACCCTCTTTAGGTGGTATTCGAGGCTCTTGGCAATCAGTCCATAGACTGATACTACTGTCGGTACAATAATCGCCGAATCCACATCCCACATGCCGACAATCTCGTGCGTCAGACCACATTAATTAATTATTATATTATATGTACTAGTGTGAGAGTAGTTATACTGTTACGTTTCTTGCTTGAGTAGGAGATCTGTAGGCTCACATTCCTCCCTGTCTTTTTCCTTTTTTTATGCCCATCTATTTTCTCTTTCTATTCCTTTTCACTTTGGTCAGCAACGGGTGGGTGGTGGCGTTGTATTGCAAGCGATTGTAGGTTATGGTAACCGTTTACCACTACCCGCTCTGTTTGCTTCTTCGCCTACTTTGTGTATTTTGTGGTAGAAACTTCGTGGCGAAATCTATCAAGTCTGCTTGTTTCTCAGAATATTTTCAAAGATAGAAGAAGAAGTCCGGCAGTTTGCCAGCTTTTACTTGGCAACATCTGTGGTGGACTATGTGCTCATCCTTTTCATATCGCATCGATTTAAATTAAAGATATACACGACTTTACATTATATTGAATTGAATATAATGTGAAAATAAAACAAGTATCTTTATATAAAAGTATCTTTTCGGCTTTATTAAATTAAGTTTTGCCACGTGCCCACGTGCTTGCCATTGCAAGTTTTATAATTTTGTTTTGTTGTTTTGTTTTCATTTTCATTTTCATTTAAGCTGTGAGTGGGTATCGTGGCATAAATTAGTATTTGAAATACCTACTCTGCATATCTAAATAAATAGTTCGCCATGCGTAAAGGAATAATGTTCATTACCGACCAACTTGTATGTTTAATGATTATGTCTGCACGCATGCTCGTGATGTTAGTAGGTTTAGTAAGGAGTATAAGTACATAGGCGTAGTATTGTAGCCACCCAAAGTGCAATTGCCTGCTTATGTAAGTCTAGAAAACTTTTTATATAAAAATGGCGAAACAGTTTTGACATAACACTCCCACCGATAAACCCAATAAATGTTTAAATGGAAATCATTATCGCTTTTTTGTTCTTATGGCCGTTCACATGACCTGAAGTGCATTGGAGCGTTAATTGAATTAAATCGGTATTATTGTGAACGCAAAGCATAACGATTAAAGGCAGTGATGGCACGCAGCGATTTGTCACAGACGAGGATCGTGGACACTCCCGTGGCTTACGACTTGGGCTTGCGACTAGTCGTTGCGCCTCGGTCCGCCACAACACGCTCGCACTTCCGCTCCCCATTCACTAATCGATCCACTATCGAATATCACCCACCATTCATCACGAAATCGATCGAAGAATCAAACGTTTGAGATATCGATTTCACGGACACGTTCCCCAAGTTTGTTAGGTTATCACCGTTAAGTTTAGTTTTATTTAGCGGATGTTTTTTTAATCTATTTCTATTATTTTGTTTGGAATTTAGATGCAATAGAAATATTTTTCGATTTCAAATTATGTAATTGATTACGCTTTCAATGACTCGAAAATTCAACGGATAGCAACAATATTTTCTATATTCACTCATTTATTTGTACAAGGAACTTGCTTCGTCTAAATGAATAAAATTGATTGCTTATACAAACTGTGCGCCCAAATACTCAGCCATCACAATAAATAAGAGCTTTTGAAGAAAAAAGTACAAAATGTGGACTCTGGATGGACGGCGAGCGCGGGTGCGGCGGGCGAGGCGCGGGCACGGTCCGGCCGGGCCGACCTTGGCGCGCTCTGTAAGACAAGTCGATTTTGTTATTTGTTTATACACAACACTACCTGTTCCCGATGCCGCCGCGCCGCCGTACTTCCAGAGTCGGAGGTGTGGGGCATGCACGCACACAACACCGCGCTCGAGGCTCGCGCGTCGCGCGCCTCCCGCGCTCGTCGCCCTCGCATCGATGTCGAATCGCTCAGGTATTTTACGGCGATTTCTGTAATGAACATCGATTTATTGTAGCCGAGGTATGCCGCTCAAAAATTTACTTTATAGATAAAACATACGAGCGCGATTACAATCAATTTTATTGAAACGAGACACGCAGTGTATAAAAGGAGCGCGTATTCTACTCCAATTAAAAATAAATCCGTAACGGAATTTATATTCGACATCGTTTAATTTAAAACAAATATTTATGGATCCTTATACCGTAGAATGATTCGAGTCATTATGATACGTCGTCGAGATGGAACGTTGACGTAATGTTCGTATGAGATATATGCCATAAAACCTACTAATAGGAAAATGTAACTAGATCCGACGGGCCAGTTTGAAAGACACGGAAGCCGCCTGCATCTAAACACTATAAAAATACTTCACTGCGGGCATCGGCGCTACCTGATAAGGATACGCAGTCATTTGTAGTAGCCCCGTGATCCAGAGCGCGACCGAGGCTCGGCTCACTACACAATTTATGTTTAAACCACTGTCAGCATTATCTACTTAATGTGTTTCGAGACACGTCACTTAGATACCAAACTCCCAAGTCTATAAGAGCGCCATATTCGGATAAAGCCCTCATATATCAATTGATCGGGACAAAAACAAACGGAAATGCTGAACAGAAATTTGGTGTGTGACGTGACAGTATAATTGACAGAAAAGTGCTCAGTAATAAATGGCATCCAGAGGGGCCCGAGTTTTTTGTCTTCATAAATATTACTCAATAGGAGTGCTTCGTGACCTCTGTTTAAAATCACTGTTGCGATTACGTCCAGTGATTTAGATGGCCATTACTGGGTCGCCTCCACAGATGGGTAGTTGAATTACAGTCTTCCCGTTTGCTTTGTTGGTTTTGTACCGACGTTAGCTCGCCAGTAATTATGAGATCATGTTTCATAGTTATCTATTGATTTAGAACTGTTCGAAGTCTCAATTATGAATCATCGATTATCGTTCATATCGAGAGAGTTATGTGAGACGGTCCTCTATCATCAACGTTTTCCTTGGATCCGAGAGTTTGTTAACCTCGCATCACTCGAACGTAATTATTAATTTATGTTTTGTTAATGTTTTGTGCGCAAACATTTGCAATAAAGGTCCATGTTGTTCCTTTATTGCCTTAATGTGCTGTGTTTTATCAGACCTCCCTTATGAGCATGACTGCTATAGTTCGTAGGTCATCTATCAGAGTTACGAACGATAAAACGACAAGCCAAGTGACTAAAAGAATAAAATGAAACTTTAATGACGACGATTATTCTCCGACAATAAATCTCAAGAATTTACTTTAGTTGTGAGAATAAAACTTGATGGATGGTGTATGAATTTTAAACTCCAAAGAAATTTTCAATAGGCCCGAGGCTGAAATCGTTATTTCATAAACAGTGTGGAGTTATAGCGTAGTAGGTGCAGTGGTACAAGTGTAGGCTCGCGTGACCGGTCCGCCACGACGTGCCCGCGCCGTCATACGCTCTTCACTGACGTTCTCACGACACATTTTGACATTTCACTGAACAAATATAGAAGCCATTTTTGATTGGAACGCCAAACATACAAAGAATGCGAATATTGTTCGTATACGTTGCTCTGTTTTGACAATAACTCCATATGTGTACGGGATTAAAAGGTCGCATAACTATAGAGATTTGATATTAATAGAGATAAAAATGCCAGAATATATTTGTTGATAGTTTAACATTGTTGCGATTAAAATCCATTATCACTACGAGACGGTCGTAAACTGACTGGAGAGTGACCGCATCTGATTTTAATATAGCTACCGGTAAACGCTTCGTCTATTTTTCGAATCTGACTACGGAGGTTAAGCCATACGAAAACTCAATCAGTGCCCATGAAATTTACAAGGCAGATAAAATTTAATTTAATGTTCTATCGATAGGTGTGCCGCTCCATGTGAGTGTGTGTGTGTGTGAGTGTGTCTATACACAGTAATTATGCGGCGGATCGGCGGCGCGGGCGCAGCGCTGGTGGTCCGGCCCCCCTCCCAAGCCGCGCCGTGCTATAGAAAAGCTCACTGCATCTGGGAACTCACGGCCGGACCTTTAGTAAGGTATAGTTTTAGTATTGGCTTTCGACTCAAAAACTAACAAGTATTGTTCATTGTTACTCGTTCGTTGGTCCATGAGTGATTCAATAAAGCAGCTGCACGCCTATATGATGTAATTTTACTGTGATCTCGTTCGATCAGGGATAGTGAGAATTGCTCCGAGAAGGTTTCCAGCGTGACTCAAGAGCTCCGTCCACGGTCCACGTCGACGGCGCGCCATCGTCTCTTTGTCTACTTTTATTTGCCTGTCACTCAAAGCGCCTCACTCGGACGTGCTTTAAGCGCATGACAATGTACTTCATTGTCAGAGGCTTTAGCGACCTTTACAACAGTAAATTTCGTTGTCATGCATAAAACCATGTGTTTATATGGAACACTGTAAGATTTTATTATTGTTGAAATAGTTCGCTCTCGGCGCAGCGTCTCGGTACGTGCTACAATTAACTCAGGACGTTATATAATGTTCATTTGTATTGAATCGCTTTGTCCGGCATTTATCTTAATAACTAAATGTACCAGTAATTAAATTCCTTACTAAATGCGTAATTTAAGAGGGTTGAAATTATAAGCAAATAATTTCCTTAAATTATTTATTCAGCATTGGTTCATAATTACTTTTGCGATTCATAATTGTTAAAAGCTTTCATAAAGTAGGTATATTCCGTTAATTAAATTGAAAGGCCATAATAATAAAACAGATATCGTAAAATCCAAAATGGTGTTTGATTATTCACTTTATGATTACTGTTTTGAAGGCAATTATCAAATGAAAACTAGAAATAATTTGTCGTACCTTTACACCGTACCATACAAATGAATTTGGAAGGCACGACTATTTATTATTATCATTATTGCTTCCTGCAATCATAAATGCAATTTAGTATCAATATCACCAAAACAGAAGTAAATAAATAAAAACAATTAAATGAGAAGAAGAAGTTTTATAGCCGAAGTATAAACTGAGACCACGTCGTCGTGCTCGTAAACGTTGCGGGTTGGAACAACGCTTTATTTGCCACCATCGCTTAGTTCTTTTGTCTGATTGGTTCTTATTTAGCTTCTTAACGGATTAGACCTACATAACCCATAAATACAAAAGCATTATTTCACCGTTATTTCTTTCGCTCCTGTATGTCTCCAACTTCATAATGGAGTTTTCGGAAAGTTGTAAACAATTTCTCTTTTATAACTCTTGCCGACGTTACCCGTTAGAGTTTACCCTTTGTCTTTAATTGGCGAAATCTCAAATTGTAAACAGACTTTGCAAATAATTTATTTGCAGTAATAAATAAGCCCTATATCGGACTAACGGTTTTTCGAGTTACAACATTATGTTGGGTCTGCAGTTTCGGGACGGTCCTTTTTCGTTTATTGTCTTAGTTACTTATTTGCAACTCTTTTGCGAACCCTTTGGTACCGTTAATTTCTAGTTTTTTGTTAGCAGACCGTAATAAAAGTCGGCGCGTTTTAAAACAAATCAAATTGCATTGTGCAAAGAATGTTTAAAAAAGTGGGCACGTCTAAAAAAGTAAATATTAGCAAATGGGTTTATGTTCGTGTGAATCATTATTTTGAAGCCGCCAACGAAGGCGCAGACAATGAATATTATCTACAAGATTACAATAACGGTTGTTTATAAAACTTATAAAACTGTTCTTTGTTACCAACTTGTCCGTGTCTGCTATAGTTAAAATCGTGTATCTTCAAACTTTTTAACAGCGTGATAACAATGCAATAACATTGAAATTCCCGAAGTGATATTCAAATTGCGGTCTGTTAACCGCAGGTCCGTATCGACGCGATCAGGTATGCGGCGTTTCAGATCTGGCTGATAAAGTGCGATGGACTCCAACTCTCGGCAGATTCATTGCGAATTGACAACGTCTGGAACATAGGTGCTAACTCCCAAGTACGTTACTAACTTATGCTCGTAGAAAACAAGCGCAGATGTGAAGATTAGATACACAACGCTACACTTCTTGCTTAGAACAGGTTAAAGTGATAGTGCGAATGCGTACTGATATATTGATGGCAGAATCGAAAATGTTTGTTTGTTTTAGAATAAGGATACGCGGTGTCTGATACAGAACATTCGCAAGAGACATGTAATAGTCATGTATAACATCTATTTAGAATATTATATTCATATGCTTTCATAAGTAACTTTTAACGCTTTTAACTTTTCAATGTAGATTATTATCTGCTACTAGCAGATGTATATTGAGTCGAATAAAATAGTCTTACTGCAGTGGTAGAGAATGTGGCATATACTTTGGCTTTGAAGCTCGCTTTTGAGGTCACATACAAATCCACAACGACAAAGACACTGTTCCCAGCGCGTGACTGCTTCAGAGAACATATAGTACGGTTAGCACTCAGTTGATCCTGTTCTTAAGCTCCTACACTTTCAGCACGTAGACAAACATTACGGTTCATAAGAAAAATAAAAACGGGATTAAGGCGTATTATCATAAAGATGTTTTCCAAATATCGCCGAGGTTTACTCTTCTTGTTGACTTTCGACGCTTCATTAAGTTTATACCAAACTTGTGTTTGTGTACGGCGACAATTCTTCTGCATACACGGCCCCATATATTGGTATGCGCTCTTGTATAGGCAATTTAATATAGCTGCCTTTTTATAAAGCAAACAAATCAGTAATTTAACTTACGATATTATGCATTGTTTGTAAAGTTTGTTAATTTTATGTGTGCGTATGAGTATTTTGCTTCTTAGGCTGGAACACGTTAAGTGCTTCAGGTCGCGGGCTGCAATTACGCAAACAATATAATAGCACGGTGTCAGCGCCGCGCTGATGTCCATGCAGCCTTATTTACTGCCACATATCGCTGCGAAGAAAAGAAATGTCAAGACATCCTCTGTGTGTGTTGCGATTATCGCGTCGGAATCGCTCGGAGCTATGCTCGCCGGACCGGGACGCTCATACATAAACCCATAAAATATGCTTCGCTACGGGGAGAAGACAGTAAACAGCCATTATGCTTCATGTATCTTTTGAAGTGTCTTAGGTAGCAGTTTCGTCATGGTACTTATACTAAACGATAAGTGAATGTTAGCCGCATGCCATACCTCAAATAGACCAGATTTAGGTAGAGTAGAACTTATTGAATTCAAACCGGATTGAATAATGACTTTTTGTGAATCTGTTCGGATACAAAAGTTATTACCACTTTAGTTATTCAATGAATGACGACCGTTGTGTATTGTTTCTCGTAGCGTTAGCAAGAAATGAATCATGTCATGAATGACATCGCAAAGATGAATGGCGTCCAGTCTAGTCACACTAAATTTAGTTATTCTGAAGGCCATCTCCGAAACAGGTTCCAATTTTAAGAGACATTACCATTTCCAAGGAGGCCGACTGTGTATCCTCTTGTATAGTTTTTTTTTCTAAATTTTAGCGTATCACGAAGACAAATCTCGGAGCGGAGCCTAGTCCCGCTTACACCGGCTTCTTTATCCTTGCCACAAAGGACGTAATAACCATATCAAACAGCGTATCCCTTTGCTGTGTTGCATACATATCGGCGGGAACGAGCGAGGCGGCGCGACGGCGACGCCACTCTTCTATATTAAAATAAGTAAAGAAATGCGTTTTGTTTCCGTTGGGGCGAGGCTTCCATACCTAATGCTTAACCGAACACGACACTTGAATACCTGACACGTTCACAAACAGCCGAGATTGGTATGACTTCACCCTTCTATCCCATAATTGGTACAACTTCGACATTTATCTGTTTAGTTAACGTTTTACTTGTTACCGTAGTATTCTTCGCGGAATCTTTATCAATGCGAAAATCTAATCTTTAAAAAATATTTAACAAATTAGTCCGGTCACATACATACATGGATAATTTTTTATCATTTCAGTATGATATCATAAAGTTAATGGGTTTCTATGAAAGGCTCATTATTTTTGTGTTGATAATATTTATATGTGACGTGGAGGCAGGTAGACGTCACAGAGCATGCTCCGGTTCGCCGTACCTACGTGAGGGGCATGAGAACCATACAGAACGACCCCGCACATAATTTTAGTGGTCTCGTCCTTTGTACCGGTCGTCATTGTTATTAAAGTAATCACGGCCGCCCTCCATCATGCTCCAATCGAAACATTATGGGATATAAACAAAAGAAAGCAAGAGGAATTCAATGAAAAGCCATTATGTCGCTGCGGAGGGCACTCCACGAGCTGTTGTCTCAATATTTTTCTTAGTGGATGGAGTTGACGCGTCATTCCCTCGCGTTTGTTCAAAAACGCCGCGTGGTATTTTGAAGGGCCCTCGATAATGGCCGATATTTACGGCCTTTAGATAATGTTATTTAAGCGACGGACGATTGAATTATGGTAAATAAAACGTGAATAATTGTCGCGTGGCCTACCATACCGTACATGCTTTGTGAAGGCTTCATTCATTGATAGTTTCTGCACTTTAGTTGCGACACCAATAGTTTTAAATGTATAGACATGATACATAGCTATAGTCTGTCTCGTGCATAAGCATGCATGCGCTTAAATGACTAGCAGCTCGGAGTATGAAGCTGTGTCTGTTATACGATGGTAGGCTATCGTTATTATGCGGGATATAAATATTTAATTGCGTCGTTGAACCAGTGGAATAAGTTCTCGTTAATATTTGCGAACAATCGTGAGTTTCCAGGTTCGATGCCCGAATGTTATAGGTATAAATTGGTAGGCAGAAATATGCCTGCATTTGCCTACCGATTATGGGATTAAGTGAGTCTATGTATGTAAATCTATTACGTATTTTGTGTCCAAACATAGCTGGCCAAATATGAGTGTAAACTCTACCTAATGCTACGTTATAAGTCAATATTGTCTGTATTTAAAAGATATCCAATTTATAATAACTTTGTTCTAGTCACAACAAGAAACAAGAACCCTTTATCGCCTTATACTTTAACCCGCTTATTTCTTCTACGATATTCTAAGATTATGTGAGATTTTATTGGTAAAAGCTTATAGAAGCGGCACTCGATTTGGGGATTTGGATATGTGACACATAATTGTGACGAAGAGCCGTGATCCGACAGACGGTTAATGCGTTTATAGTCGGCACTTTTGAATTGCCATTAGAAGTCCTGCAATACTGTCGGATTACTTTCAATATCGTTCGTGGTTAAGTATAATGTCCGATATTGATACAAAAGGATTAAAAAAAACGTGAATTGATAGAATCAAATGACATTCATTTACTAGGTACATTGCCGCGGTCTGCAATAAGACGGGTGATCATTTACTAAATTAAAATTCTTCGTAAGACCGTTGCGGCTGTAATGTATACTTATATAAATGTACATGGAGGATCAGGTTCTTTTAAATTTTCATACAGCTCAGACAATCAGGCAGTCGCAACATAAAAATATATACCATCATGTCTAATATCAGACTAGAAGCGGTACTTAGTGCACTATAGAATCTTATTCTGGAAGATGTGTCGGTGGTGCAATAAGTAATACATATAAAATATAATAGCAGCCTTTTATATGAACGTTCCTACAGCTGGGGATGCACGGGCCTCTTCTCGGTGAGAGTAGGGTAAGGCCATAGTCTTTCGCGTTGGCCTTGGCTTGCGGGTAGGCTTGCGGGTTGACAAACTTCACATATTATCTTCGAGAACGTTATGGAGAACTCTCAGACATGCGGGCTTCCTCACGGTGTTTTCATTCATCGTTAACCTTACTATATAATCCACACATAACTTCAAAAAGTCTCAGCTCCGTGCTTTGGGATTGAACTCGAGAACTCTGCGTGGCAGTTCAGCGGTCTGCCGCTAGGCTAACTAATAGACGGTTACAAATATGACACTTATATTGTTGGAGTAACGGCACAACCTGCGCTTGGCGCCTTCCATCACTTGACACAAATATTATTACAACTTTCGTCTCTAATAGAAGCGCTATACGTAGTATTACGTGCTTTGTGGTCACATGACATTATTTTGCAATTACATAGCTTCTGTCTATCTCTTCGAATATATACATACGAAGCGGTAGCTCAATGTAGGAGGCTTTGGACTTGTGATCCAGTCGTCCTAGATTCCTTCCTTCTTAATTTTAGTTTGTATGGAAATTAAAATAAATGCATGTCCCATTTGTTATCTACAATTTTAACCAATTTCACTGTATTATATAAACACTCACGTTGTTTTGTAGTATAAATGTATCTGTAAAGTTTGATAAATAAATAATAATAATTATTATTATTCAATTCTTGCTAATTTCATTAGTGTTAACGAGAAGCATTCAGCTTAGATCGCTTGCCCGCTCTAGGATTAAATCCTGTGTCGCAACTCGCAAGGTACCTACTACTCGCAAGGTAATACTACAAACATTCAAATTCCGTAGATTGTTTGTTGTTCTGAGTCTGAATGTTCTTAATATTGTCTTACGTTTACGCGAATTTTATACATTGAAATTAAACAAACTTTATACGGATAATATCGCGTTGTTTATTTTTTATAAAACATTATTACTACATAATTTTGAAACATTAAACTACTATTGTTAAACACTTTTATTAGTTACTGTTTACTTCAGTTTAAGCTATTTAAATTTCGGGGAGACTCCCCGTGAGCATGGCTGCTGAAAAACAACGTCGGGGAAAGTGTAAAATTAAATGGTAAATTTAAGTGGTAGTAGTAGTAATACGGTGACCATTTAAGCCACTACGTCATCCGTGCAGTCAAAGGTAGTAGTCAGTTCAAAGGAATAATATGCAAACGAAACAAAATATGCTAAACTAAAATTGCTAGTTTAAACAAATACAGGTAGAATGATATCAAACGGAATGATAAATAAAAGTTGCTTACAATAAAAGATTAGCGAATGAATTATTTGAGTAATAAAAGTGAATTAATTAACTCTTATAATTGTGATGTATAATCGCATTGAGTAGTCCTTATTTGGCAGTCTCATTATGTAAATGACAATCAAATTGATAGCACCCAATTTATAAAGTTAGTTATTCATAAACGTATTTAGATAGAACCGGAATGGACATGATAGAGCATCACATTATTATTTATATTTTTATGTCACAGAATGCACAGGTGTATCAGGCTTTAATTTTTCAACGGTGTTTAGGTCTTGCAAGAGCGTATTTCTAAAGGAACTCTACCGTGATTTCAGACGGAATGATTTTTGCTAGTAAATATAATAATACTGTACAGACTAGTTCTGTATAAACACGATTCTCGCTTAAGAGCCCCCTTAAGATAGTACAGTAAAATGTAGGTATGTAAATTAATTGTATTTACTTTATTCATCAGAATGGACATAAATTAATTAGTCAAATTCACTTACAAAGAACAATTAAACTTAACAAAATAACTCAACAGTCGTAATGCCTAATTTAGTGTGTACACTTTGATACTTATCTAGATTTTACGTTAGACTATTTTAAACATTCAAAATTATTCTAAATTCCGTCTTTAAAGAATAATAGCGTAATAAAATGTTAAATATATTCACATATATGTAGCTTGGATATAAATGGAATGGTCATGTTTAGAAACTCATAAGAATATTGTGCTCGTCGAAAATGCCTTTCGTTGTTGGGCACGGGGAATGCTACGAGGCTACTTCACTCGTAAATTGGAACGCAGCAATGTCAGATTGTATCATTTGTAGGATATTTAGGCTTTGAAATTATACTTTATAGCTGAATAGAGAATAATCATTTTTAAGACGTGATGTAGACAATGACCTTGATCATTCGCCTCCTATCGGTCACCGTCGCGTGGGTGTAAAACAGTTGCAATGACTCTTCAATAATTTTTTTAAGGTAACAATATACTTAGTGGCGCAAATGTTATCACATTAATTGATACTACATATACTACATGATATTTTTTGACGTTTACAAATTATGAACCAAATGTATTCAGTAGTTTAGACAGGATTTTTTTTTGTTTTCATAATAATTTGGAACATCATGTGTAATGCAGAGATAAATGTCATAATGCAGAGATAAATGTCAAAGACCTAAAAGCAGCGATATTAAAACAAAACAAACAAACGAAAAAAACGCAAAAAGAAACAAAAAAAAAGCAAAAGAAATAAGGTCCATAATCTTGTGACGAAAATAAATAGTTTAGCGAGTGCTTATTACAATGGTGTTCCAATTTATGTCTAATTTTAAATTTATTTATTTTGTTCAAAAAAATTAATTTCTTAATTTCTGCAAAAATAGGTTTATTGTTTATGTTAACCATATTAAATCAACCAGTTTAAGGCAGTATATCATTTAATGTGATAAGTTTTGCGCCACTTTGTATATCTTTTATTTTAAAAGTTCAACAACACAACAACAACTCCTGCACTAGGAATAATTTCTGTGTCACGTGGGACTTCAAATATATTCAAACAACGGACACAAAGAACACCCAGATTTGGAACAACCATTTTTGGATCAGACAATTTTTTTGTCCTGTGTGGGATTTGAACCCACAACACTTGGCGCAATAGCAGTGGTAAGGTGACCACTTAAACCACTACCATCCGTGCAGTCAACTTCATATAAATTCGAAATTCATATAGTTACGTCTAAATTCCAGTTCCAGGCTCCATGTTCCTACTAAAACTTTCGTGACAATAGAAAAGTACAATAAGTGAGTATAGTAAAACTTGGTTTAAATTTTTTATACCATGATGCTACATAAAAATTCCTCGCAACAATTCTATTGAAAGTATATTCAAGCAACTCAAATCGCGTGCGAATAAGTAAAAGATCAATCAAAACTGAACCGTGAGAACGCATTAATACAGCAGACGCCAATACACTACTTTCCTACTACAAGAGACCTAAAATTTAACTAGTGCGATGTAGGTGTGATACATGTAAGACACCATGCATGTGCGTCTCCGAAGGCTCAAGCGGACCTGATATGCTCTCATATTCAGGCGGCTAAGTTTAGGTTTTATTCTAGAGTCAGACTCGGCTCCGCAATATCAGGATGCAATATTAAACAAACCTGCCTTGAAGGAAGGCAGCCCTGCCGAAAAGACTGCCTTACTTGCTGTTCCATTGACAATAAGAGAAAACCTTAGCTCATTGACTACAGCAATATCAGTGGTATGTACAGCTAAATTCACAGGCTACCGCTATTGTAACGTAGAGAATATTACGATTACCGTAGTCAGCGGCTTGGATGCGTATAACTTCTCTCATTAAACCCCGTTTAAAGAAGGACAAGTCATAGCAATCTGGAAACAACTTAAATGACTAATCATTTAAGTTGTATTCAGGTTGCTATGACTGACTGAAGCGACGGTCCACGTCTCTAATATATCCTGCTGGCCAA
The DNA here is from genome assembly GCA_930367265.1 of Catocala fraxini. Lineage (NCBI taxonomy): Eukaryota > Metazoa > Arthropoda > Insecta > Lepidoptera > Erebidae > Catocala > Catocala fraxini. The sequence continues at coordinate 10,211,297 of OV884037.1, forward strand.
TACAGGTGTACAAAGTAATTCGCACTAAAAGCATGAATAGAGAATGTTGCCGTGAATGTCAAAGGTGAACCATTCTAAAGGATGAATAATAAGTTGCAAGTAAATGCACGTTCGAAAGGTAATTTTGCAGTAGCTGAACGATAGTAAATATTTGTCTGTTTCAAACAGTTGTACAGTTGATAGGTTATTGAGTCATCCGTCATTGCGAAAGCTCCCACAGGGCTTGTTCACAAAGAGGCTGCTAGTTTGAAAGATCTGTTTATGTTATTATTTACGAGATCGCGACAACCCTTTGTTTTGTAGCGTGAGCAAGGGAATAAATGTTTATTAGTTATTGCTGTTCGATTGCAAATATTATTTCGACCACGGAGTGAAGAAGTGGCATAGTTATCAGGAGCGTTCCATAATCCTTATGAACGTAAAAGGCAGAATGAAATTAATATACCTAACTGAACGATATGCAAACAGTACTTTCTATCGCAAATAGTATCCTGACTCCACTCTTATAATATTTTATTATACTATTGCTGCTACTTAAAATTGTATGAAATTATAGCAGTATAATTTGGACAGCTGCACGATTTAATAAATAATGTCCTAATTAATATGCTTTAGATATGTAAGGGAATATTGACTCATATTTATAACAAAAGCTTTAACTTTGATTTTACTATATTTCTACGTATTTTTGCGCGTGTAATTCCCTTAATTATAAAGTTTACCGCCATATCTATTCCATTGTTTACCCATTACGTCGAGATCTTGATGTTCTCGAAACATTTTGTGTAAATTCGCATCGAAAGACTTGAGTAATAGAGTGCCGTTAGTTAAATGTGACTGCTCTGATTTATGATCCAGTTCGAGATATAAATATTATGGGCTTTTTATTACTGTTGTATAAGTGTTAAAAATATGAACTGTTAGTAAATATATATAATAGCAATAAATGGAAATAGTTTTCACATAAAGAAGTAATCATGTGGCCAGCTTTTCCGCTTCGCAATTTTATAATGTGAGAACAATTCTGTGTTGCCAACTGAAAACTAATTATAGGTATTTTACCGTGTACGTATTTATTTTTCAATTATGAACAAATTAAAATCGTAGTAGGTAAGTAATTAACTTGATAATTTTAGTAGGCAGTGTTAAAATTTATAGAACCTAAAAAAACTTAAAATAATTTCGTTAATATTATGTTAATGGACGGATAATAGTGTTTGAGTTTATATCTCAAAGCTTAATTAAATGTTTTTATGAAGATTCCTTTAAATAATAGTGTAATTAAACTACAACAATATATAATTGTTAACATTCTGTGTAGGCTGGGATCTTATTATTTATACAAAGAATGATCTCCCGTTAATTTTTTATGCTTATTTATGTCTCATCAAGTTTTTGTTACTCTAATAAAGGATATTAAAACTTACAAATAGTAAAAAATATAAAAATGAAAATGGCTTACGTAAACGGATTTTAGGATTTCTAGACTTTGACTATTGAACCAAATTATCTATCTTTTTATTACTGCGGTCAATTCATTTTAACAAGATTGTTATTAGAACGCTTGGGATATTTTTGAGGAAAATGATAAGCGATAAAAGGTATTCACGAAAATCCAAACTAGGACTAGAGAATATTTTTGTGCTAGTAGGCTTGCTTTAAAATGTCTTTACTTCAAAAAATAATATTTTTTTCAGGAAATCATGAATAATAGTTGATGGTAAGCTTATACTACTCTTACACACTACACAAATCAATATCTAATATAATTTTCAATTTAACAATATTAAAAAAGCTACGATGCGTTCTTTTTATATCTTTACGATTGTCCATCAGTTCATATACTGTTTAGATGCGATGTGAACATCTAAAACGCGATATCTCCAGGATGGCTGTCTAACCATATCTGAGGCTTTAATCAAAACATGTCAAATAGATATTCGAGAACACTGTTGCTTGTTAGACAGATAGAACATCCAAATGTGGATTGAAAAATGATAATATTATAACTCTTATAATTTGAGTTATCATAACAATGATAAACAGAGAGTTCAGAAGAGGAGGTGTTATTGCAGAGACGTCTGGATATGAGCTACAGGTTATCACGTCCGCAAAACTTGGACTGCATGGATAGCACAAGGGTTTAAGTCACCTTGCCATTATGCCACACCAAGTGATGTGGATTCGATTTTCAAATAAGAAAAAGCAATTAAGTGACCTACAAGTAGTTATCCCGAAACGGTGTGTTCCTTGTGTGCTACGATTTGCTCAAATGCTTGTAAAGACTACCGCAAAACAGCAATAGTGCGGACGGTGTCTTTTATACAAAAAGTGTATTATGAGTTTACTTGTGTGTGTAATATAAGTATATAATTTTAAAGTCTAAGGTATTAGTTATAAGTTATTATTGTCAGCGGTAAGTGATGGCCTATGTCGCATCCCTTTGACTATGCTTCCTGGGGTTTACGTGAGGTACCACGTAAGATAAGATATTATATAAGATATAATATATATAACAGATATTGATAAGAGGTATGAGGTAGTCTTAATAGAAGCCCGTTATAGAATATAACAGTATCTTTATAAAAGCAGCAATAGCTCAGTGGGGAAACCAACAGACTGCATTGCAAAGGGTCTCGGGTTCGAACCCACGTCGCGCACTTCAGACTTTCGGAAGTTATATGACTTTCCGAAATTATGTGCGTATTGATTGACAATTATCGCCTGCTCCGTGCCTCGGAGAGCACGTTAACCTACCGGTCCCGTCTGCCATGAACATCTATGGCAGTCGTTATTGGGAGAGTGTCGACACAAAAGATCCTAATGGGTCGAAGTGTCGCCGGTCAGCACTGACTGGCCCCCACATAAGATACATCTCTAAAATATGCAGTCTTTGAACAGCTTCCTTTAAAATTCGCTAATCGCAGAAGTCTTTAAGACATCCCATTGCATTCCAATTTATTATCATGCATAATATATCATAAGGCTTTAAATACCATATTTTTAAGCTTCGTGGTACTTTTATTATAATTTTCGTTTACCTAAGCCTCGTCCACCTAGTAATCAGACGCTCAATTTCTATCACATGTGAGAACCCTAATTACGCCGAGATTGAGTAACTAAACAGGGAATTTATAAGTAGATTGGTTGAAGCCTTCGCCATACAAAAATAACCTGTTTCCCTGAACCGCTTTACTACTTGGGCGGTATGATAAACAGTTGATACACTATCATGTTTTGCTTTTATTTCTAGATTAGCATGGGAACAAATTGATTTTGTTGAAGTTCACGATTTAGGACTTTAGGATATTGGAATCGTTAATGTTAAAGAAACATGGTTGTTAACTATAGAGATATATTAAATAAGTTATTTGATACGAATGTGCTGTAGTATTGATGATCTTAAGAAAGACCACATCTTTAAAAAACATTCTAGAAAGAAGAATAGAAACTGGAGAGGGCAGGGAGGGGAGGAGAAATATCAAGGAGTACTTTACGAAAAAGAGAACTTTGTATATTAATCCATGAAAAGTGATAAATATGGTAGTTTATGAACATAATTTTTGCACACGCCACGTTCAATCAATCTATTCAATGGCTTCGAATGAAACTTTGCACGCCGACAGATCCTATCCTGGATTGACTCATGGCATCTCAGTATGCGTTCCTGAAGGTTTTAATTTTGAGAGTGTAAGCTTCTCCCAATTAATGCTATCTATTTCTATTGGATAAAAATCGCGGAGTGTTTATAGGTTATAATATCAGATAAGTGCACGTAAGCGAATGGTTTACATGAAGTCTCTTCCGCAATAAAAAGCTTACTAGGATTGCAACTATTACTAGTGCAACTTTTGATGTTCATATTTTTGCTATACAATAATATAGAACGTAAAACCACAACCACATCTGCATTAAGACTATCTAACCAGGTCAACTCTCTGGTTAACCTGGTTAGGTGGAGTCGTACAGTACCTAGGTAGTAAATGGTGAACTTCTTGCCAGCTATCGGACATAAATTCTTATCCTGTGTTGTTTCTATTCCAGTGCGAAATATCCAGTAACACTTTTTCGACTCATGAGTTCATTTCTACCGCGCAATGCTAGTTTCCAGTACTTACCTCTTCTTCTTTACATTGCATCCATTTTTCCAGGTATAATTTGCAAAATTGTCGTTTTCCCAAATTTTAAGATAAAGTTACTAAAATAACGTAAACATGCCAGTTAAATATTCATATAAATGGGACTGAAGATGAGCAGCTCCATTTTTGTTTATTGCGTACTTACAAACCCTAGCATTAGTACGCAGATACACTCTCAGAAAATCCATTAGCGTACCCATCGTCGTACTGTAATCAAATAACCAGTTCCACAGTCTAAAGGAATAAGTAATTCATAAAAACGTCCCCCGACTTAGGTCTTATATCAATATAATTATATCTTCAGACTTTGCGTTATAGTTTATCTTGAAAGCACTGGAGGCAATGTATCCATTTTCTTATAAAGCTCTTTACTATGTAACCGCAGAATTGCCTTAAGCTACTAAATGCTACTATAGACATAAAATATAATGCTTTTTGTGTCTTTACTACGAGTGAACTTCACATTAGAAAACAGGACTCTATTATCTCAGATATAAAGTCGATAACTGGTATATACTCGATTTCCTAGTACGAACAATTTGTTAGGGCGAGTTTACACAGGACCCGAAGTGCAACGTCGGGACAAACATCAACCTTTGTGCTGCTCATGGTAAGGGCAAATATTGACTCTTTACTTCAGAGAAAAATGCGTTTAGACAACAGGAGACCGCTGTGTACAGTTTTCGTTATTGGAATTAGGTTGAGGTGGCCACAAAGGCCACGGCTATTGTTGCCGGCTATTATAGCCGTTGTTTAAATTTTGTTTGGGTTTTGATAGATGCCGACATCAACGCAATGGCGGTCGATACAAACCCGATCGAGGATTCATTATCAAAGCTGTAAAATTTGGGTGCTGTTTGTTTTGAGGGGTAGTCGCGAAGTTGCCTTTAATGGTTTTGGGTGTGGCTCGAAAAGGCTGTGCTGTCACAAATTAGCGTAGTAAGTGTTTTAATAAGATAATAAAACCGACTTTATTATAGTTTCATATATTTTAAAATACAAATTAATATAGGAAACTATTCCTAAATCATTTATAAAATAAATTATGGTTATACTCGTAAATTATTTAGTACGTAATGTATATATGATATGAATACTATGACACACAATATTACTAATACGACACACGAAATATTGATTACTAATATTGACCAAAAGTATGTTTGTTGGTTTGTCCTTGATTCCCTCAGATACGAAGCAATGAATCGCCGTGATTATGGGCAGAGACATCTATCTTTTTGCCTATATACAATTATGGATAGAGAACTTCATAATGCTTTTTTACCGAAAAATAAGTACATACTTCTTGGGTGTTAACTGCGAAGAGCAAAGTAGCGGGACGTCTCATGGAGAGTCTAGGAGAGCAGCATGGATTAATTAACTAACACACATTATTTAATGCATGCAAAACCGTGCGGTATGGGAAGTGACACATATCCTTTTAAAAATACAAACCCCACTATAGATATAGTTCCTGTGTCGCGAGGTGTTTATAAAAAAATTAATAATGTACACAAATATCACCCAGATTCGGAACAATTATTTGTGGATGACACCATTTCTTTTTGTCCCTTGTGGGGATCGAACCTACAACACTCGGCGCGGCAGCAGTGGCGAGGCGACTAATTAAACAACTACGCCATCCATATAGTTAAGTAAGAAGTATCCATTTAACTTCACAAATTATGATGAATAGAGTACGTAAAGGGTTAAAATAAATATAAAACTACTGTTATTACTTAATTCTAAACAAAGCCTCATAGAATATAATTACTATTAAAGTATCTCTATGAATGACACGCTTAGTGAATAAATTCATTGTCCCGATAATCTTATTGTGTCTATACATTTTATAGTACCGGGATATAAGACGGATTGTAGTAAATCCACGTTCATTGTGCATTCTCGGACAAAGGTAAGAACTGACCGTTTCTTTAGGGACTGGCACCTAGATTGTTCGTCCCTTGCGTATGTATGCTAAATGGTTAGATTGTTTCCTATGTGTGGAGTGACCATACGTAAGAAACTTTTAGGATAATGTAGAGTAACTAATATTATAAATGCGAATGAGAGTTTGTTTATTTGTTTGTTTAACGCCTTAACCAATCATCATGAAATTTCGCTTACACGATGTCAGGGGTTCAGAGAAGGACAGGTGCCTTTTATCCAGAAAAAAGTGTATGTTTCCGAGCGAGTGAAGCCCTGACGGGCAAAAGCTAGTAAAGAAATAATTAAGGCAGAGTAATAGCTATTAAGAGATCTTTGTTATTTTAAAGATGTCGCCTATCAACAAACTAAAAACATAGTTAGTATCACGAATAAATATTAACTTCATTTTATGTTTTATCTATTTTATTACATATAAAAATATCTGGATATTTGTATGTTAGTCTTTGTATTTCAAGTTTCAAATCTAATGTAGTTCTAGCTGGTGTAATAGGTTAATATTTTGTGATATGCATTTTAATCTATTGCTAATAAAAATATCCGTCAATAATAAACTGCGTTAGCATAAGTTGTAAACACATATAAATGTTAGTACTAATCAAGGTAGGCACAGCTTGTAGTAATGATAAAAAAATAATTAATAATAGTAATATAAATATCTGTTATAATTATAAATTGTGTAATAGTTGGTATACAGAAACAGTACTGTCAATAGCGAAGATGGCGGGACGCTTTTGACGCATTTAAAAGGGATTGGAAGGGACAGTTTACTACAGAGTGATCACTCTGAGCAAGAGCCTCTGCTTTTGTCCAGCAGTGGGACACATCAATAGGCTAACGAAGAAAACAAAATACAAAATTACGTTTTCTTTTACCTTCGTTCCGCCGCAGGCAAAGTTACAAAAGTTTCTGGAATGTACTAGAAGTGTGGTCATTCTATAAACACAGGGAGTGCAGTGCAGTAAATGCTGCCATAAACCTGGTCAAGCGCACATGACAGATATAAAACGCGACGGTATCCATTCACACTGACGTCCTAAAATGTTTATCGCTCGCCTCCAATAATATGACATTAGAGAGAAAGAAACATTAGACATAGGACATTGTGCTTCCTACATCATTGTAAAACGGACTAATAGTAGTAGTATTATGTCACACCTTGGAATAGTTCTATTTTTGGGATATTTCTACCGAAGCGTGTGTTTATGGTAAGTATTATTTATTATTTGGTACTTGGGTAATTATACCGCATGTAGATGAAGGTTTTAATAAGTAAATATTTACCTAAATAACCATGGATGGCATATAGAGTTGAAATGTGTATAGAGGTTAAAAGGATTGTTCAAAATATTCGACATTGCCAATGCGCCGAGAGTAGTAAGTCCTCACATTTGTGTGATCCACCAATAATTGTCCCAGGTTTGGGTTGGTTTAGTTCACTTTTTCTTACTTAATAGTACCCATTTTTTAAACAATCATAGAAAAGCCAAATCGTCCTTTTATTAACAGACTTCAGAAGTATATGTAAATCTATTCTATAACAATTGGTTACCATATTATCCAATTGTTAGAAATGAAATTTGAAATAGATGGATATTTTAATATTTTGGCATTGCTTTAACTTGCTTATCAAATTCATTATTAAAGCAATGCGAGCCATACTTTTCGCCAAAACTGGTAAGTTTAGAATAATATTTCATTATGCATGAGATGACTTAATTACTGATACAATTTCGCCATATTTATGTATACTTAATATACTTTATGAGATTCATCGTTTAATTCTGGGTACTTGGAAATTGAGAACACAGAATTCTAGCTCGTATCAGATTTCATAAGGTGCCAACGACTTGCTTTTAAAACTAGCTCATTCTTTGTACACAATTTATTTTATATATTTACATATGTTTAAAATAAAATTTATGGTGCGATTTTACTGATATAAAATTGATAAGTATCGTAAAATCTCCAAGAGTTACGCGTTAAAGTGGTATTTAAGGAAACACAGCATTAAAATTAAAAATGAAGTTGTTAAATTGCTGTATATCATTGTTAGGTATAAATTTTATTTAGCATAAATGTCACGTAAATATCGATTTTCTTCCACATTTGTCACGTACGTTATAAAATTATAATGCACATCAAAATGTTATAAATTATCCCGTAAAATTGTACCGTTTGTATATTTCGATTGGAAAACCTAAAATTAAATCAGTAAAATTAGTGTTTAAATGAAATATATTCTAATTTAAAATTAAAACACATATTTTTTTGGCTTTAGATTAATTTTACACAGTTTTTATTTTAATTTAAATCAATCAAAGATAATCTGAAATCTAAACTGCCACATAATTATGTATATTTGATAATTATAGTTTGTCATGTCGTCAAAAATATAGTTGTTACTAACTCAATATGTTTTATATATTTATGAAACATATGTAGGTACATACCTAGCAGTAAGTATTAAAAATAGTTCTAATTATATACACAAATCCCACCGAGATAACTGCCATTCAAGGTAGTAGGCACCGTACTCGCATTGAAAATTAAACCGCTTTCTTCAGTAAGTTATACGGTAAGCCCGCCGCGGTCTTATTAACTAGTGCAGTGCGTAGTTTTACACCAAAGCCTCGCTTTAATGAAAGCTTATAATAATAATGTATTAGACAGTATGGGCGCTAAAATAAATTATAACTGCCTAGCTAGCTTCTTGCAATTTCTTTAGAAATAAGGTGGTGTGTTTTTAATAACCTAATATATGTAAATTTACGACTACTTGCTAGCTTTAGTGGTATAAAAGTGAACGCTTGGGTTGGTAGCAATCATGGGGTTGCGGATTTTATATGATATGCAGGGTGGGTAAATTAATTCTGTAAATAAATTCGCACGGGCTGAGGTATATGTTTGGAAGGCAGCAATAAACTGGCACAGTATTATGTTAGACTATAATATTGACGTAATGTGGATATAGTATTCAGCTGAATCTAACCAAATATTAGAGAAGTTATGGTAGTAAAACCTCTGTGAGTATTATTAAGTTTTGTGTGGAAGAATAAAACCCGCTGCAGTTGCATCTACCGAGGCGACTAACTTTTCTAAGTAAAACCGTTTATTATTATAGGTGTTTTAACTTTCTTTATGAGTTAAGTTATTAACGATGTTTGTTGTAAAGAATCGAATAACTACGCATGAAACAATGTTTCCAAGTACCTCTATTACTTAGATGGTATAAAATAAATTGTTTGATAACTTGCCTATTTTCCAAAATAAGTGCCTATAAATTAATAAGTAATGTTTTCCTAGGCTATAAATTATAATGTAATTGTAAATTATGGTTAAATGAAGGAGTCGTAATAATCTTATATGATGAGAATAGATTGTATAAAAACATTTAATAGTGTACTTATTTGCTACTGTTTTTATCACCTACACTAAGGTAAACCGTCTGCCGTAAAGTATTTTACTTAAGATGAAACAAGGAACTTAATGTATTCGCCAAAGTTGGAACCAGTATCAATAGATTTTATAAATTTATATATGTAAGCCAGATAAATTTTACCTGCATATTGGTACTGAGCTTCTGGGCACGTCATCAGTCGACAGCGTTGCTTAGAAATTTTGCGATGCCAGTCCTATAAATAATTATTACATATTTATTTTTGTAATAGGTATATGCATATCTGTTTGACCACGTAAATATTAAAGTTTTAGTAAATAGACCAATTAAAATAAATAATGTTTAAATAATATTTACATGACTAACAACGTATTTAAATTTAAACTTAAATTATTTATTTTCTTAATGGTATTTAGAATTATAAGTAGCGGCCACTAAATAAACAAGCTTTTCTAAAAATCAAATTCTTGAATTCCAATACCTTTATAAATTTTTCATCTGTACATAAAATAACTGTGTTACTTAAAAACACCACAATACCGATTGTGAGTTTATGATCTCGTGTTGCAAAATAATAGGTAAACGTTTCCTTCATGCCTATCATAAGCTAATTGTTTTGACAAAGCTAGAAAGCAGGGCTGTAGGTTATTCCCGTTCTAGGATAGGTTCTCGAGCTAGTCTTTGCATTGTGCAAGAATCTTTTACAGGTAGCAAAAATCAGCATCAACTTTATCAGTAGAAACGAGCAACGCTATATTGTGTTCTTCTAGGCTCTTTAAAGTAATGTGCTGATAACACTGATTATGCTGCCTATTGCGCTGGTAGCCAAGCGACTCCTATTTTTGAAAGAGCTTACCAATATGTCCTGTTCTTGATTGTCGCCTTAGTAGAATAAAAAATATCCCAGGTTTAATTTAATTATGATAACTGATTAGTCTCTTTGAAAGTGAGCAGGATACTGACAGACTATACTTTGAACAAAGATTGAAACTTAAAAGGAAACTGAAAGCTACTACCGGTGAACAATAGCATACCATTTCAAATATAGCATTAGGTATTAATTTAAAAACGTTCTTATTTTAGTTTAGATACAAATAAACAATTCCGCGACGCTCGATTCGATCCGTCGGGCAATATGTTAGGCCCGAGGCTTACTTTGAAGATAAATTTACAAATGGCGGCGGCGCCGGGCGGTGACAGCGCGCATGCGCGGCGCAGACGCATTGTCGCAGCTGCGGTGCCATCGTGCATCGTTAGCGACTAAATATAATACGAATATCAAACAATCTCATAGAAAATTAGGTTACATGTTAATTTAGTGCCTTTGATATCTGAAGTACTATATTAGGTGTAATCCCACAAAGACAGGCTCCTTCTATCGTAGAGCTACAATGCTAATCTGTTATGTGTCACCGATGCTCTCTGTAGCTACTGTAGCTTTTATTATTGCAGTTATAGCAATGTTCGCAACTGCGTTCGATTAATACTACATAGAGTTGGGCAGAATTGTGGTGCAGTCATATTTAGCCAATACGTAATAACCTTTATTACCCTATATCGGCACAGCTTCTGACAGATAACGTGAATTACTGATGGCACAACCAGCAACTACCTACTAAAACCATTTTTTAAAAATTACTTCTCTATTTAGTGCATAATAATTGCGGTGTTTGTTTTTGCGATTAGTCATATTTGTCAAACAGTTATAATAAAACTTTTTTGTTGGGTATAAAACTCTACCCAACACCAAAAACTAAAATAAAGACAGACACAAGCGATATCCAAATTAAGTAGTTCATTAAAATATGTACAACATTAAAATTTAACAATGGGACTAATTTATTCGTTTGGATTAGATTTCTTCAAAGGTAAGCTAAAAACAAATACACTGCCACATTGCTCAGCAGAAATTTACTACGCAATGTTGCAATGCAATGACGTTGCAAAACCGTCAAACTAGCCAGACGGCGCTTCGCCTATTTCCCAGCAAACTATTGTATGGCATTCAGAGTAGCTTCATACTTCATAATACATGAAAACTCATACCTGTCGTCGGAGCGCTGACTGGATTTTTAAATGAGCCGTCGGCCCTCACCCCCGCTTCGAGTCGCGTTTATGACGACGCATTTGTACCACAGGCTTACATCACTATGTGGTTTATCACATGTGTTGTGGTATTGTAATTCTTAATATTACTGAAGCACTAAATGTGATGAGGTTATTTCCAGACAATATGTCTAAATCTACAGTATGAAATGAGTACTGCAAATGTGGTAGATGCCAATATCGGTAAGTGACAAGAACAAATATACATATAACATCTTACAATAGTATGATATTTTCTTTATAGTTCTGATTCTCTTTTAGAGAATATATAAAGTGTTTTATTGGTATATTTAGTAGTTCATCTACTACTATTATGGATCAATAGACACGTTAATCACTAATACTAGATAAGCTAGTAAGCTACTTGCAGCTCTTTTATTTAGTTTAGACGTACGACTGTCTGTTAAAATTTTTACTTTTAAACGACTGTCATAAGTTCATGATAATCTAGATCGAAGATTTACGTGTTTAACTAAACGTGGGGCGGTTGTGGCCTTTCACGTCCGACTTCGTGCTGTTACCAAGAATATCATGACAAGACCCCAAATGACACTTACATATTATATCACTGCATCAACGAGGCAGCCGACACTGTTGTCATTTCATTCTTTCAATGATGATGAACGTTATATCAAAACTCATCCCATATAATGCAATAACATGACAGGTTAATGTCAACGTTTTGTATTCATTTGTGTTTTAGGTGCGTCCTTGAATAATCACGAATATAATTCTCACCGTTATGAAAGCACAGTGCTGTTGGAAAAATGGATCCACGTGGTTTGACTACAACGTTTATAAATAAAGCTAAGCTAAGCTAAGCTACTTAGTATTATAGCCTAGAGCCTGTATTCAGTCTGTATTCAGTAACTTAGATTTATAATATGGCTAATTGGCAAATTAGCACAAGGTAATAAATGCATCCCATGTCAATAACATGACAGATTTTATTAAATAACAATTACTATTATAGCGATTAGTATATTGTGTTTAGTATATTGTGTGAGAGAGAAAACGGATTGATTATGTTTTCTAAGAAATAAAATACTAGTCTGCAGCGATACATCGTATCGGGCGAGACGTACGTTACCTGTCGGATCGTGTCTAAACCGATATTCGTTACGCGACTGACTTCGCTTAGTGCTGACACATTGACTATTATTTCCATGAATAAAAAGTGAGTTGACCGTTGAAGTTGACATTCGGGAGCTGGTATAATAAGTAGGAATTTACATTTCGTCGGCTCATACGCTCGTCCGCAGCGATCCCTTGTTTGTTGCGTTTTAAATTTTAAATGTATCCTCGTGGGGCCGCATGGAACAGATTATCTAGAAAATATTCTTCGGGTCGAACTTTAATTTAAAAAGTTGACGGCTCGAATAATGGTTGCGTAAGCTTTGAAATTCGACATTGTAGCGAGTAAAGTGGCCGCGTTCTACGCTCATTAATTACATACTCATTTATGCATGTAGATGTAGCACTGAGCTTGAAGACCCACCGAGCCATCGTCGCTGCTCTTTAATGAATTTTTAACAAAAACTTAATTAAAAATCGTATCTCGCGTGTTCGAAGGAAATGAACTCATTCTTTGGACTCGCTGACTGACGGGCCGACTGACGGGCCCGTCATTATAAAGGGCGACCACTGTAACTCGACCTCCGGTGCCCCGTGCTGCATTGCTGGACAATTACGGCCGCTGGCGGATTTAACATGCAGTCAAAGGTCAGCTTGCACTGGCAACGTTGTATGTTTTGGAAATTTTGTAGTTGACGAGGTATGCGGTAATATTATTACGCACTTAATTATTATTTATTGGTTCATGTAACGTTAACTTCGGTTGATCATAATAAGCGTTTAATAATAAATAAGTACGAGGTATACTTGGTGAGTTTTACATGCAATTTTGGTGTTTCGAAAATGATTTTCTGTCTTTATTGCCGGGGTAGCCATCAAGAACTCATTATGTATAAAATAAACCTGTATTAAATGCATAAGTACAATACTGGTTTACTAAATATAAATGGCGAAGTAAATAGCGACTCATACCCGCATACTGGTTTGCCAGTAATTCAAATATTCTATTGTATTCGAATCATATCGCATACATTGGTACGAATACGATGGGCTTGTAAACATTTTTTCACGTCCACTCTAGGTGTATTGAGGTGGCAAAAAGTGTAAAAAGCATCGCATGTAGGTATGAAGACGCTGGCTTCAACAAAACCAACACGGGGCGGCCACAAATTGGCGGTTCAGCGAGACGGGCACGTCGTGACTGCGCCGCCGCGCCGCGGGCGCATCGCGGGCTGTGATCAGCGCATGAGCGGAGCGGACAGCGGTGTAGCAAAAGCGATGTGACTTTTTTTAGTCATCTTGCTTACTAAGCAAAACATTTATATGATGTGAAAATTTATTGAAACTTGCAGTGATTGATAGTAGATTACACAATTGTTTGACCTGTATTATGACCAGACTCGAAGTCATATGCGCTATGCTTTAGTCAGAAGCGTAACTGATTGAAGTGAGAGTCATGGTTACTACTTCTATACATAAATTCATAGTGTATGGAAGTAATACGATCTTAGAATCGGTAATTGTGCTCAGAAGAAAGCAATATGGTAGAATCTACTCTATTGAATCTAAATGTATTGCATTTAGTTTACCTTAATGCTGGCGGTACAGTTGTATTTATGTGAAAATAATTATAATATATATAAATAATTATGATAATCATTAAAAATATGTAGAAATTTACCGAAAATCAAAAAAGGAAAATAGTGTAAGAATAAATAATATGTAATAACAAAATATTCGAGAGGAGCTTAGTACTCAACGCTATCTAACATGTATGGTACCAGATTTTGACAGCTACTTATTGCTCAGCATAAAATCCGTCTAATTCTGTGTGCAACTGCGCTACAAACTAATATTCCCATATATATTTTTACAAAGTAATAAGCCTTTGCCCTCAGTGCCTTAAGTTATATCCATTAAAAAACCAATGTCATTAGTCATATGAAAATAAATAGCGTTCTACATAAATTGCGTTAATAGACATCGCAATAAGTGCACACCCTTATGAGTCCAGTACGATTATTTGCTCAGTAATGGTGGAAATCCATTAAACAAGCTCCTTTTAGTGATTGAACAAGGTACAAAGACAAGGCTAGAATGCATTTTTGAATTGCATCCAGCCAATTTACGGACACTAAATTGCATAGCATGAAAACGCAAATCCTTTTTGCGAATTTTTATTCTTTTATCAAAATTAATTTGAGTACTGAATTATGTTTAATTTTCTCAAGTATATCATTACTTCGGGCTTATTATTGTTGTGTAAATATATTTTGTTCTGACCGAACTTACGTTTGATGTATGTGTGCTGTGTATCGAATTGTAATTTTGTGTTAATTGCTGTTATTATTAAACGATTTGGCTATTGATTGGTATGTTACCGTTGGTAATCAGTGGCCTAGTTTTTCTTATAAACGACATGACAATAATAATTACACAATAGCACTACCAGATGTGCGATTTATTTCTTTCTTTCTACAATTACATTACAAAATATGATTTCATGGCGTTTTTACCCGTCAAATACAGCTTACATTTTTTTGCGATATTTATTAAATTTTTCTGACTGACATATTTAGTATATTACATATTTATTAGATTATACCTGGAACGATATGTACGCGTATTACTTCATATACAACAAATTCGGGTCTGCTGGACGGAATCAGTTAAAATTTATTAATTAAGTACTTGATTTCAGGTTGAATACCGAGCAATCACACGGTGAAAGCCATATTATTATCTTTTTAGTAATTTTGTCGTCAAACCCGAACGCATATTTATCTGTTCAATAACTTTTGAGCGGAACAAACACTCAGATAATTGTTAATAGTTGATTTAAGTGCGTTTGTTATATGTATATAGTTTTCATGGACAGACATAACTTCTTTACAGTTTTGTAATAGTAAATACATTATAAAATATCTTCATATGGATTCATTTTAATAACGTAGCATAAATATTATATTATAAATTGATATTTTATAAATTTGATTAAACTTTTAACAAAATCTTTAAATATTAAAGATAATAGAAGTATATTTTGAAAACATGTAAACGCCACATCTTTGTATAATTTTTGTCAACAAAGTACACACTATGGAGTTCCAACAAGTTTCATAAATCCCCTATTAGTCTGACAGTGGCCATCATAAGACGCTAGTAATTTTTAACTGCTGTTTTACAACCCACGGCAAGGCTTTTTGACCTTCAGCCATCTTCTACAATTTATTGTCGATGAAAAACATTATGGGAACTTACTCATATTGTCTAGTATTTATGTTGCGAGAAACGTCTTAAGAATTTATTGTGATTTCTTACAGACATATTGTACAGGTAAAGGTTCACACTTACTAGTTTTCAAATACATTAGAAGCAATCAAAACCACAATAACTCATTGCTTGCAACACTCACAAGTCAAACAAATTGTTGATGCCATTTCGACCCTAGCCGACACACTGACCATCCTCACCTTTATTGACTTACAGATGTCGAAAAGTGGTAGAAATTGTGATACCTATGGTATTACGATCTTAGCCATGATTACCGTTCGCCATAATGTGAATCGGATAATAGTTTATCACATTTTTGTCATGTTGTGTTCACTGATAATGCAAGTTTGAAGTACAACATGAAATAATATCTTAATAATATAAAATCTTGATAATAAATTGGAAATAATACAATTCTTAGATAGAATATGAAATAATATCTTAAAGAGTATGGACACTCGCGTTAGAAGAGCGACGAGAACAAAGTTATTTCAGTAGCCTTTTAGAATTCGAAAAACTCTTATGCAACAACTTTGTCCATCTGTCCGTTCATCTGCCTGTCTCTTATACAACTTTCAACTCAAGAACCGTAAGAGCTAGAGACTCGCGGTTAACGCCATTCGACTCAGCATAGTCGATACACCCCGAAATGACTATGACCTTTGACCTATGACCTCACGTGGTACCTTTGCATATTACTTGAACCATTTTTTCGAACTCTAAGATTTACGGCAATTCATTGCCGATTCTCACTTGTTATTTTGGCAAGGTACTTGAACTATGTAGTTCCAACTATGTCGTTAATGAGCTATTCAGAATATTTTTTGTGACATAGACACATGCTTAGTTTGTAACTTTTTATGTTCTTAATTTTAAATAGCTTACGCGTCGGCAAAATTGAAATTAGTCACGTCGCTTGTTCATGTAAAATAAATACTTTGAAAGCTATCAGCCAGAACAAAAATCTTTATAAAGATAGCAAAAAATGTTCGCATACATTGCGTAAACTGTTCTATTACAGTTTGATTACGGGCACGCAACCGGCAATGTTTTGTACAGCAAAAAGCTCAGAGTACGACCGTCACCGGACTTAATTTACATATAGCGAACATAAATTCTCGTTTGTAAGAACACACTGGCACTTTTATTGTGCAGTCTTCGTCGAGAGCAAAAAACTGACAGTTTTTTTAACGAGATAGACCACCGCTACATGACGACCTTTGATCGCGTCTATACAAATATTAATTCTTCGCATGTTGAAGCAGTGAACTAATCGTTTTTTATTGGTCACGGCGCTTGTACGGTCGTGAGCTTTTTATGTGGGAGGTATTGATTCTATAGGCAATTTGACGAGTATGGATATGCATGGAACAAGTATTACTTGTGTATCTGATTTAATACCGTCCGCGTTTACAAAACAGCGTATGTGCAACAGTGTGGGATTTTGATTTGGATTCCTGATTTGAACCAAAGCATTATACTTAACCGGAGTTAAAAGGTGAGGCAATTTGAAGGCACGATGAGAGCGGTGCCTTATGCGAATTTTATTTTTAATCACTTCACGAACAAATTGCTTGTCAACCCAAAACAAGTATTATAACATCAAAACACATTTGAAGATATGATAAGAATGTAAATGTATTTGTTTTTCGATAAGGGGCACTTTAGCGATCAAACCCTTTCTTTTGGGTTTCATACCGGGCTCGTAAAATGATAAACGTTACTTGCATAATGGAAGTAAATATTGCACATGAGTATTCGATTGTTTAAATATTTCGAGTAAACAGTGTAACTGGGATACAGTTTACATTGGCGTACGCAAACGACAAATGCGGTGTGTTCAATGCGAACAGTAAATATTATTTAATTTTATAAATACCGAAAGAGCGTTGAATCACCGTTTTCACAATGCATGTCGGCGGGATCTCAGCAATATATTACGTTCGATCATCAAAAACGTTGTAAAATTGATTTACAACGACCTCAGAGTGATCGCGGCCTCAATATATAACGTGAACGCTGAAATTGTATGATATATTCAATGAACACCCATTCATTTGTTAATTTTGTTCAGCCACAGTTTTATTTAGTGGTTGTAAATATTGTGGTTATAAAACAGTCCAGAATGCGTTTAAAACTTTAGCTACCGTTATTTTGGTTTATGTTTTTATGTGCTTTAACATGTTATAGTTGTAGGAAGTTATGACATACGATATTGTCCGTAAAACAGACATATTTCAACATTTTGACACGACACTAAAATTAAAACCTTAAATTATGTCTTCATAACAATTTTTAGTTTGAAAGATAATAAATAATGTCAGATTTGTAAATATTAAGTTAAAATTATTATTTGTCACAGATGTTACACAAAGATATTAAAAGATTTTTAACAGTTTAATTTATGTTGACTATATATGGTTTTTGAAAATGAAGTACCAATCTGACGAAAGACATCCTACGTACGCGGCTCTAGTTCCGTGTATCCAGAAATATCGCTTTGCAACACGTTCCTGTATTAACAGTATTGTTAGCTAATTAATACAAGGAGTGTCAGTGAGATTTTTAAAGGTGAAGATTTGAAAGCACTACTTTTAGTGTTGTATTTATTGGCATTGGAGATTTATAGCTGTCTATTAAATATATAAAATAAATGTCAAAGTGTGTATTTATTGACAGCACGGATGGCGAAGTGGTTTAAGTGGTCGCCTCGCTACTGCCACTGCGCCGAGTGTTGTGTGTTCGAATCCCACACGTGACAAAAATGTGTGTGATGTTCTTTGTGTCCGTTGTTTGAGTTGTTAAGTCCCCCGCGATACAGGAATTAATCATAACGCGGAAGTTGTCATTTTTAAAACAAAAATGACATAAAATCATTTAAAATAAGACTACTTTTGCTCTAGGAATAATTCATGTTGATTAAAAACTTTCGAACAAGGGACACAAAGAACACGAAGACTAAGCATAGCTGTTTGTCGAACACACAAATTTTTGTCTCGTGTAGTATTCAAAACCACAACACTGGGGATTATCAGTAGTGAAAAGACCGCTGAAACCACTGCGTGATCCGTTCAGTCATTAACTTTGCGATTCGATTACAATTATAAGTGTATTAGGATATACATATATTAGTTATTAAAGTTTTACTAAACCTATAAGCGCGATAATTAATGCATTTGTGATACTTATGTGTGATGTGAACATATGCCGACATTTGCTCTTATTTCATTCATTTGTTTCGTCTATTGGGTTAGAAACCCATACGCAACCAATATTCGTGCAAAAGCTATTAGGTTGTTTCAGATCTCTATATATTTTTCGTGAAATATTATAGGAATAGTGTTGGTCTTATCGACGAGTTTTCGTTTTATTATGTGGTTAAACAGTCATAACTTTAGTTTTAATTAGAACGAGACTGGCATCAATTTATTTATTGTACATAATTTACATATACTAAATAGAAGAAAATAAAACTACATAATATATCGATTTAAATGTACAAAGTACGAACTTAAATTAATATAGATCTTATACAGCGTTGTTTGATTGGCCAGCATGATACTGAATTGTTCTTGAGTGGATGCCTTTATACAGTTTGTCTAACAATTTGTTCAAAGTTTTCCCTCAATAAACAAAAGCGGAGTATACACGACGCGCGACGTTGTCTGGCAGTCACATCTGTTGTTGCGTGATCGTTTCTGTGATCGCGGCCAGTTTTATGTACGTATAAATACTGGACGATCTGTCCCCTTGTCCGGCCGATCTGCGAAAGCTTGCCTTCATTATGTGCTGTACGGATATTTAAAGTGCGTTGATTGTGGCAGAAATTCGAACGAAATATTGTTGTGCAAATTACTGATAGATGGAGAAGCGATGTTTTTTTATTGTTTTTGAGTTAGGGGCCTAACTGGTAAGAAGTGTTACCTGCCACTAATAAGCATCATTAGGGTCAAGTGAATTGATAGATTGCTGCCTACCGTAAGAGAGGTACTCTCGTGGCAATTGAAAAATATCTATTGCCTGGATTTTGCAGATCTTAGATTGACTTTTTTCAGAAAATAATGAATCGCGTGCTGCGTAAAAGAAGAACATACAAATGCATGTTTTCATAATATTATCGGTTACGATTATATTGCAAAATATTGTAAAACACGCAAGAATGGTACCTCTACGGTACCAGAATCGTAGCAGAATAGGTTTCCTTATACTGTACCTTTAGCATTGCCTTGGTTTGAAATAAGTTGTAGCTAGTTTGTGTAAGAAATTGCAAGAAAATTTTCTTGGAGTTTGAAAAGTCTCGCCGTATTATACAAAGCTAGGCTTTATATTTAGTAAACAAACTGAAGTACAATATCGTCTGCAGATAAACGCGACAGAAGTTCTTTCTCGGGCCAGGTGCAGTTGTGAAGTTCACTTTAATTAAGCGCGCGGGCTACAGTGAAAAGATTTTGTCGCAGCAAATTCAGATTGTCGCGAAACTAAAGCGAAACTTGTCGCGTTTCGTCGTGTCGTGTGTAGGTGTATATTGTTTTAAGATACTCACCACGTCTAATACCTTTGGAAATAATAAAATCGTTAACAGATTTTCTTGTCTGTTCGTCTTAGCGTTTGTTCACGTTAATTTGCGCAATGGCTGACTCAATTTAGATATGATTTGCAGTGACGTATTGACATAAGCTTAAGCTAACATCTGTGATAATGTGTTTGTTTATTTAAAAAGGTTGACAATAAAAACGATATGTCAATTTTACACTGTGTTAGGATACGTACACATATTTGTGTCGAATTGCATGGGTGGCGTAGTGGTTTAAGTAGCCGCCTCACCGTCAAAGTCAAAGTCAAAGTCAAAAATCATTTATTCATTTAGGTCACAAAGTAACACTTATGAACGTCAAAATAAAAAACATTTATAGGTCAGTGAGTTTACTAAGTTACTGAAGCTACATTTAGGTTAGTTGCTAGGTTCAGGCAAAGGGTTTTGAGCCTATGAGAAGAAAACTGCAAGAAACTCACGGCCACTCTTTTAAATCGCCAATTAAATATAAGTTCAGTATTTTACAACTCAGATTAACAAGGTGTTGCAGCCATTATGCCATATACTACTGACTATAAAAAACTAATAATAAAAAGATAATAACAATAATAACTTAATAATAATATAGAGATAAAATAATTTGGGCTAAGGTTAAGGTTTTAATATAAATCTAAAATAGACAGTAGGATGGCATTGCATGTCCGTTACCACTGCGTCAAGAGTTATGGATTCGAAAGGTTTGTGCAGTCCACAAATAATTGCTCCGAGTCTGTGTGTTCTTTGCGTACGTTGTTTGAATGTTTATAAAGTCACTCGCGACATAGGACTAATTTCTTGTGCGTGAGATGAATTTAAAAATAAATTATGAAAGTGTCGCCATTGATTTTTTTCTAAAGTAAGTGCAGACAAAGAAATTATCTTATTATTACCTCTAATTCAATACGAGTTAGATGTTACTGGGATAATCCTAGTACTAAATTTAGGACTATGCCGGGTAAGCAACTATAGTCTCGTCCACTTTTTCGTTGCATAAGCACATTACTCACTGGTGCATGTGGGTGTGAAATTTATGGGAAAGTCTCATTCTACAAGTCGTTATTCCAGGTATATATAAATATATATGATTATGAATTTGTAAGTGAATTTAGAAGATCTAAATATATCAATTGTTTGAGGGACCAACATACCTGTCTCTCCCACCCAAAGGCAAATAAATTAAAGATACAAATGAATACTTTTCCATGAAATTTCTCTGCCTTTTTCAGCCATACGCGTGTGATTTTAGTAGTGCACCTAATTATTAGTTTATTAACTAAGCAAATTGAAAGCATACTTTTGCTAGACTGAATATAAATTATCTTATGTTCTAGATTGGTCATGATAGTAAGGCAAAGATAACGCCAGAAGTCTCACCTTCTGTGCTTATATAAAGTTGAGTAAGGGATATTGCAAGTTATTATAGGTACGGTTTGGATACGGCCAGTCTCATACTGGTTACCTTAGTAGTATTAAAAAAATATACAATCCTCATGGTCGACTGCAGCGTAACCACAAGCCTATGCGACGGGACCAATGAGACAGTGCAATAAATATGTATATAGTCTCACTCCAATATTTCTCTAAAGGAGTAGTCAGAAGTTTATAATACTTATTTTTCGTCAGCCATGGATTTAGATCGTACGTAATAAGGGTGTTCTGTGATGCGAGTTAATTGCCGACTACCGAGTTTTAAACGGCGCTGCTATAGAGCAAATTTTTATGCAGTTGCTCTGTCAGGCAATTGGCTGAGAGAACAAGCCGATAACATTTTGCCCTACCCAAGAACTGAACCCAAGACTTCACTTCGCTGTCGTATTTACTACCGCTACGCCATCTAGCTACTCCAGTAAATACAATGTAAATACATTTTGTTAACCAAATTTATGCTACTAGTACATGAAAACAATATCGTTGTATTACTTATGTAAGTCGCCTGATACAGCCGCGTCAGTGCTCTGCTCATGAATAAGTGGCCCGCTGCTAGCGAAACTAGTCGCGGTACTAGAAATTATGTAAGCGCGTACAACCGTGTAAGTTTAACAATTATTAATAACATTTGCGAACTTACTGTTCCGCCGATGAATTTTATTATAGTTTATTTTGTAATTTATGTAACACTAGGGTTTACATTCACGCAAGCGAAGCCGCCAGGGCTTCGCTTGCGTGAATGTGGGTTATGTCAATATTTTATCCTTCGAGCACAGTACTTTATTCTGGACGAAAGGTACCCTATGACCTTTTCTATAGAAATAGAAATTTTAGGGTACACTCAGACAACATGTTTTTGCAATTTCATGATGATCAGTCGAGTAGTTATGGCGTAAAAGCGTAACAAACAAATAAACTAACATTCGCATTTATAATATTAAGTTAGGATTAGCAACCATTCCTAGCTTCGTGTCACGCAAACAACTTATTATAGGTATTTGTACCGCGCAAAGCCGCGATATTTTATAAAATATTTATTTATTTTAAATGATGTGAGCGGCAATTTTGATCTACGTTGAATGTCCAAGATAACTAACATATTTGTCTGGATAAATATTAATAGTAACCTAGACTAATATTTTGAATTAATATTTTGATTATATTGGTTATTGTGAGATAGATGCTATCGCGGACTTTTGTCTAGGCCTTTTGAAGGACTACAATTTTTCTTAGTCATCCTAAAAATTAATTCTGCCTTCTTGTTGTTTGTGTATGTAATATTTTATTATTACAAGCAACACAGTATATGGCCAAACACCCGGTTGTCGTTATCGCGTAGTCTACATAGCTGTCAGAGTGTGACTGTAATTTACGTCTTCTTTCTTTCCTATAATTTGCAGACATGATACCTCGTAACCCGGAATAGCTTTAAATTTTGTACAGCAAAGTAATTTTTAAGTAGAATATTATAATCCAGTCGTACGTGGTCTGAAAAATGAACGTGGGTCTTAGTGGCATGCGCCACCACATAGACACAAACAATTTGGATTTTAGAACAGGCTGCACAAAACATTGTATTTACTTGAAAATGTAATAATGTAACGTCGGAATGCGTTTGGCTTGGAAATCAGTCGACGTGTGGAGCCACTTAGTAGGAAGTATAAATAAATAAACATATCATTACACATTCACCTTTACCCACATTTTTATTAAAATATCTTACTAGCGGGCAAAGCTACAAGTATATTTAGTTAAATTATAATTTACAAAAATGTCGTATCCGTAGGCGGAAAGTCAAATACAAAGCCGGTTTGTACCATAATAGGTAATAAAAAAAATCAAGTTGCATTCGTGTTGCCAGCTAAAAAAGCGTTTACATAAGAGGACCATCACTCATGTTATAATAGTGTATTCATGTAAATTGTACTCATTAGCTGTCTCTTTCTATTGCGTTCTATGCATACAGAAGCACCGACTAAATAATTACTTAAAAATGAACGTATATTATATTATATACAGTGTTATTTGATTACTTCACGAACATGTGCCTCGGGCTCGTTATGAATTTTGATTCACACATAATATTTTAATGTGAATTTATATTGAAACTTAACGTGATTTGTTGTTAATTAGACGACCAGTAAAGCTGATTAGAAATATTATAATTTTGAAATTTTTGTCGAAAGAGGTATATTAAAATCTGAAATATTTTTGAGTCTTTGACATTCAGTGTAAGCTATGAGATTGGTCTGCTTACAAGTACATATATATTTATTCTATCGTACTTTTGACTCTAGTAAGGATTTATGTGCAGGTTAAATGAGCCCAAAGTACTCACAATGATTTAATGTATTTTTTAAGTTAAACATAGGCATGTTGTCGTAAAGCCGTTACGTTCATACAAAGTTCGTTTCCATTTGGTTTACGATCAGGATAACCATTCGTTTTAAAACCTTAAATAGGTTTTTAAGTACCCATGTCAATCAAAGTGAAAGCAGTTCGGTAAAAAATATATTTGACATAAATTTAGTTTATCTTATCCGGAACAAGGGTTATAACGACGCGCAAGTATGAACACATGATTTTATGAATACACCCATAAAAGCACTAATGATATTATGGTGTCATTATACTAACAAGACATTTCGAGTAATAACCCCATGAATGGGAGCCTATCTTACAAGACGAACTTTAATTGGCGGGTTTAGTGATAAAAGCCGCCTGCATTGTTATGTATTACGACAGCGCGGCTACACTTGTGAACACATAAAGTAAATAGAATCTGATTGGTTAAAAACTTACGCATATACATATTTATGAACCTTAATAAAAACGACTCACTAATTTGAGAATAAATACGTTTTGTAGATTAAGAACCTCTTTCAATTTTATTAGCATCGAATATAAAGGATATGAGTTATAATCGTATCGATCGTCATTAATATATTAATGCCAGTATTTAATAAAGGTATTTGGACGAAAATTCTCAGTATTAGGCTGTTGTGCATGATTACACGAAACAAGTTTCGATGATTTAATTCGTATTGGCCTTTTGTTCCTTTAATGAAACACAGCCCTTATGTCTGTTGGAACATAATTTTGAATAATGAAATGCTTGTCGTTAATACATCACTCTGTTGGACAATAACACGGGACTTGTACAATGCCAGCGAAATTACATGCAGCGTATATTGACCGTCGCAAATAAATATTTTGAACTGACATTTGGATATTCTTTTTTTGACTTTTTGTAACTAAAGACAAAGGCAATATCCGCCCACGATGCCGGACGAAGGGCACCGAAAATTATTATGGACCGTGTTCACTTTCCGAGGCATTCCACGACTAATGATTTCGAGAGATACCCTCCCCTTGAATGTAAAACGATCCCGCCCCTCGAATGAATTGAAACACTGGCTATGGATTTTTTTATTTATATTTATTAATTGTTGTTTTTCGACGACTGGTGGTCGAACGGGGCAAAAACTCTTGTTCTATTTTCGAAATCGTTTTATAGAATTAAGTTTTAGATGAGTTATGGGCTCGGGAATTTTGTGCCTCCCACGAAATTTTGATTACAAGACAGGAATTGTCTATTTCTAACGAAATAATTATATAGGCAGCATTATTGCAATATTTGAAAAGCAGTTTTTGATATTATGTTTTAAACGGCAGATTTGTATTACACAATATTCATGCATCAAACATATGTATATTGTGTAAAAATCTATCCTTCTGAAGTTAGGCGTAGATGTGGCCAGATATATTTAGATCGCATGCAATAAGAGCCGTATCGTATTACCCTCTAGCAAACAAAGTTGCAGACTCTTCCAGACTCTTAACTGCTATTAACATTATTTGACAGAAAATCCCTGATATTCCTCTACTCGACCGAAACCTTACTACGCAGTTGTCCATAGACCAAAGAAAGCAAGTTTGACTTATACAAGCGATATGTTAATAAGATAGACTTGTATACTTGTAGGCATGTTTTGACATTCCGCAGCCTAATATCTAAATCTCTGCTAAACTTGTCAGACACCCACACAGTGCATGGACGTATTATGGCAATGTCTGAGGCTAAGTATAATTTATTGCCATTATATTTTAGTGTTACATTAACGAAGTAACAGGATTACGATTGATATAAACTAATTTATTTCAACGTTCTTAATGTAGTAGCTTATGGATAATGTGTGCAGTGTTATTGAGTGGGCTTCGTTTGTCAAATATATATCATGAGCTTTAATTTTTATTACATTAATTTGCCGAACAGCTTTGACCCGCCTGATGGTAAATGGTTTACTAACAGTGGTTCCCAATTACTGATCTATCTGTGATATTTTTAACCAGCGATAAGAATTTGACATAATTAGTATCGAGGTTATGACAAATTTCTATCTTTAGTAAGGAAAACCATAGATGGATTGCTTTTTGGACACCGTTGTTATTTTATGCATTGTACTTTAAGCAAAGGAATTAAAGTTGGGGTTGAGGGAAAGGAATAGGAGAGGTAGGTATGTTAGTCTCCGGGACTCTTATTTAACCGGTAAAACACAATCATATCTAATAACGGCTTATGTTTAACTTATCACCAGATATAGTAAAATATAACGGTCAAAAATAGTCAAAAATAGTAAATGATTACCAAAATTAAAACCGCATTATATTTAAAGAGATCAAAATGAGTCAAGAGGCCCCTATTTTTTGGGTGGGTTTAAGAAGGAACCTAACATAACCTAACCCTTCCGAGACGGAATGCAGTGATTTGAGGCGTATAGGTGCTCGTTATTATATATTTTAGTAAGCATATTTTGCTGCGCAATTAGTATTTTTGGTGGTCATTTTATTTAATCCCTTTAATAAGTCATATATCGCTAAATAACTAGCAACGACTTTTTAAATCTCACGTAATCTTTTTATACTGGCGGAATTATAATTTAAACATTGGTATATAATTTAAACAATGATTGGATACAAACAAGCAATTATCAGAAAGCAGATTATATCACCCTAAATAGACGCAATTATTATAAAAATGGATGCGGCCTTTTCTATAGTACTCTATATTATGTGACTGCGATGAGAAATCGAACCAGCATACGTAAGCAAACAAGCATGACTCCCCGCCTTTTGAGCTCGTCGCTAATTGCGCGTTGGCACGAAAAAGTTACGAAAGCGAAAAGAGAATATTATTATTATAATAATTCTTTAATTAAACAATACTGCTCTACAAACAACTTTAAGAAACAAGATATGTTAAACACGGGAATTAGGTATATAATGACATTGGTTTTAAAACATGACAAATTTTGTGATTTATATATCATAAATCATGGATAAGGATGTAGGTTCGAGTCCTACCTATAGCACTACTGAGGTCAATTCACTCTTTACACAAGGATTTTAGCTTAGCTGAAGGAGTAAATATGAATAAAAATGATTTGTAAAGCAATATGCAATAAAAAAAATGATGGAGTAGCGGTTTAAGTGGTCGTCCCGACACTGCCACTGCGCCGGGTGTTGTGGGTTTGTACCTCACACGGGACAAAACTTTGTGTGATCCACAAATGGTTGTTGCAAGTCTAGGTGTTCTTTGTGTCCGTTGTTTGACTGTTTATAAAGTCCCCCACGACGCAGGAAATAATCCAAATGCAGGTGCAATCTTCCTAAAAAAAAACTATTGATTATTATATCGAACTGGCTGCTATCCCTGTCAATAGTTTTACCGAAATCGGTGAAGCGGTGTAACGTGACAAACAAACAAGCAGAGCTGTTCCTGCCACGTATATTTTTAAGTATGGATGTGATGAAAATGTCTGAGTACATTCGAATGATTATTAAGCTACTGCCATTCTACCTATTAGAACGATACTAACACTAACCGCACTAAATTACACATGTCGTTAATTAATTACACTAAATTAGGCTACGAACGTATAAACGTTTAGTGCTAAACAAGGACAGAACACATAAATCACCATTAATGTCTGAACGTCTCGTTGGTCCATCAATCGTTAGACTCAGATGCGATTTTTCAGTAAGCCATCTTAACTACTATTATAAATGCGAATGTGAGTCTGTTACACTTTCACGCCTTGACTACTGGACCGATCATTGTAAAATTTCAGTTTTTTGTCAGTGTTGAGAAAAGGACATAGCGTACTTTCATCTAGAAACAAGTGAGAATCGACAATGAATTCTCTCTTCGTAATCTTAGAGTTCAAAATCAAAAAATGCTTCAAGTAATATGCAAAGGTCACGTGATACCACGTGACCTTGAGGTCAGAGGTCAAAGGTCATTGTCATTTCGGAGGTATATCGACTATGCTGAGTCGAATAGCGTTGACCGCAAGTCTCTAGCTCTTACGGTTCTTGAGTTGAAAGTTGTATAACAGACAGACGGACAGACGGACGGACCGACGGACGGACAAAGCTGTTGTATAAGAGCTTTTTTGAACTCTAAAACAGTACCGTTCGCGAGAGATAGGGATAAGTTTATTGATGACATATTCATTAAAGCAAGCAAAGCCACGGGCGAAATCTCCTACACAATAGTTTCACGTCTATATCCTCAAAGGGGCATATAAAGCTGTATTTCACATTTTACCAGATATGGTTCCACGTAAGAAGAGGGTGAGACATTAATCGGCAACAGTTCCAGACTGCGAGCTGCTACTATGAGTTTATTGACAGAAAAACCCAATAACACATTGCTCGACCTGGTATTCGATATAGGTCTTACTATTAGTACTGCAATATCGCTGCTGGAGTTAGCACTCCAAACCTAACCTTTAGTGACCACTAGGTCATCAACATATCCTATACTAATAATGGCTAATGTTTTAAGAGATTGATTTTTAATTTAAAAAAACACGAATATTGGAAGTAAGTATAAATTTTTATTGGGGATTAAAAATCAATTCTAGCCATTTATTTTTAAAGATTATTTCATGTAAATGTTGGCCACGACTACGTTTTAGGTGATCCATACAAGAAGATAAGAATAGATTTTTAATACCCAGTAAAAAAAGATTTTCCCATTTCTACAGTTTTCTTTTTGAAAATTTAATATCGCACTCTTAATAAATCACCCGATATAATAAAGCTAAAGAGCTTGTAAGATTTTTCGTTTCTTTGTATGACATAAGGATCTCTGTATAACATGAGTCGGATTTTTGACACTTCTTGGCTTTATAACATCACGCTACGAGCCACAACGGCAGAGCAGTAATCATGGAAGTGGGTATAAACGTGGAATACAGCTAGTGAACTATGTAATGTGAAATTTCGTTTTACTTATATAGTTCAAATATAAAAATAGTAACGTTACGTAGTATGTTGTAATATTGAAATACAGCAAAGAATGTTAATGAACAAGATGCGCTCATTAACGCCCGAAATTGGCGTAACAAAAATGTCTTGATGAGCTAATGTTGATACAATATGTTTGGTGGGGCAATATTCAAATACGAAGTCGTATACGATAATAGCTTCACCTTCAATTTACAGAAAATAAAAGCACTTTTGTTTAAATAAATTTATACCATGAAATTAATAAGTAATGACTTCTTCTTCAGTGTTTACAATCATTCAATCATCATGCATCCGTGCAGTTTTTTCAGAAATACCTTGATTCCAATAGAAATATCTGCGCAACGCAATATAATAACTATAATCCAAGATTGGACCAGCTGCCCGAATACTCATATCGACTGACATAGATGACTGTTGACAGGAACAGGAGTTTCGCGACGGCTTTACGTGAACACCGAGATATGGGGGGCCTGACATTTTGTAAATGGTCACTTATGTGCATCGACCTACTTACAAATAATGCACGATGCTGACAATGTTGTATAGCCTTGTGGACCACAAGGCTATACAACTCTAGTTGCTACTAATCCATGGTGCCTACCCACGAGATTTGTTATATGCGTTAAGTAAAAATAAAAGGTTATTTTCCCTCTTTGACTAAGACATCACCCCGCACCGCAATAAGTATGTACATTGTTTATGGCGCGGGAATTCAATATACACTAATTTGAACCCACAACACTACGCGTAGAGGCAGAAGCGAGGCCACCACTTAGAGTACAACGCCATTCGTACAGTCATCACTCGTCAGCATTTTGAAAACGATTGAGGTATTCTTCTTCTATGACTGCAAAACCATGGCCGCTCTAGGTATAATATTCTATGTATCCAGGGCTGTGGACATGCTACAAAAAGCACTGAGATTTGGTAAAACTATAATTATGTGGATCATACATTTTTTATTTCGTATGGGGATCGAACACACAATAGTCTCCGCACTGGCAGACGCAAGGCAACCATTTGATCCACTGAAACATCCGAACCGGTCAGTATTATACACAATGTACTGCAGCAGTACAGTCGTGACGATTGTAATAGACCAACTTCCGCAATGAAGTCATTTAGATAGATCGCATATAAATGATTCACATTGATATTTATTATTTTATTGTTAAGTCACATCTCGGCAGTAAGTTCATTTAAATGAATAGTAAGTGTAGTAGGAAGCTATATTTTCTCACGACTTTGAGTCATTGGTTTGAAAGTTAATGAAGTAATGAAGTAATCGTGGACTTAGAGGTCAGGTATGAGGCATTAGTATGGCGTCAGACTTCATTATGTGCAGTATCAAATAGGCAGCCTTTAGGGAGATAATAAAAGTATAAGTATTGCAAGTTTACACATGTACATGTCTTCGGGCCAACCAGTGTGCTAACAAACAAGTACTTGTTTGTTAGCACACTGGTTGGCCCGAAGACAATTATTTTATTTTTATACAGAATAATATAGCCTGGTGGGAAATCGTTGAACTGCCACGTAGAGGTTTCGAGTTCGATCCCAAAGCGCGAATCTCTGACTTTTTAAAGTTATGTGAAAACATCGTGAGGAAACCTGCATGTCTGAGCGTTCTCCATAATGTTCTCGAAGATATGTGAAGTCTGCCATTCTGCACTAGGCCAGCGTGGTGGACTATGGCCTAACTTTTTTCACAATGAGAAGAGGCCCGTGCCCAGCAGTGGGACAGTTTAATACAGGGATTATATTATATACTAGATGTGCCCGCGGTTTCACCCGCGTTTAGAGTTACTGCGCCGCTCCCGTGGGTCGTAGCGTGATGTTATATCGCCTATAGCCTTCCTCGATGAATAGGCTATCCAACACTAAACTTAAATTCGAACCAGTAGTTCCTGAGATTAGCGCGTTCAAACAAACAAACACACAAACTCTTCAGCTTTATAATATTAGTATAGATATATACGATGATGTCTTTGTGAATTACATAAACAGACCTCGGAAGGGTTGATAAAAGTGTATTACTCCCTCATTTTGCTTTACTTAACAAAGAGTAAGACAATAGTGTAGTTGGCTTAAATATTTCTTTATTATTTATGTCAAATTTTTATATTGCCTAAACTCTTAAATAAAAAGAATGATTGAACAGAAATAAGATACAAGCGTTTTAAATTTAATATTGTCTTCTGTTTACGCGAATGTTTTCCATTGAAATTAAACTACTATATACGGATTTTATCGCGTTGTTTATTTTACACTTTATTACATAATTTTGAAACTGTTACACTACTGCTAGATACTATTAACGTCGAGCAGCGATAGCTCAGTGGGGAGACCAACAGACTGCAATGCAGAGGGTCTCGGGTTCGAACCCACGTCGCCCACCTCTAACTTTCTTATATGACTTTTCGAAATTATGTGCGTATTGATTAACAATTATCGCCTGCTCAGTGCCTCGGAGAGCACGTTAAGCCGTCGGTCCCGGCTGCCATGAACATCTATGGCAGTCGTTATTGGGAGAGTGTCGACACAAAAGATCCCACTGGGTCGAAGTGTCGCCGGTCTGCACTGACTGGCCCCTACATATATTATATACATATGATACATACATACATACTATTAACTTTACTAATTTTTAAGCTAATTAAAATAGTAGTTTAATTTCAACGTTTTAAATTTAATAGTAGGGGTAATTCGTGTAACCGACTGCCACGCCTGAGGTCGCGGGTTCGATTCCCGCACAAGTCAAATATTGAACATTATTGGTTGTCTTGGCCTGGGTGTTTCTATGTATAATATGTACATTTAATATGTAATCCAAATTTAAAATATTAATTACTTCCTTATTTTGTAACCAATATTATACGCACAAAAAGATTTATTTTGACGGCTATTTGCTCTTGACTGTTTTTTATCAGACAAATATGGCTGACCAGACCCAAACCTCGTGACTGAGAACATTTTAAAAGAAAACCCTATAACATTGCCTGACCGATTTGAACCTGGAACCGGACAATCGGCAGCCAAATCAAAAAATAATGATATGACACGAGGCAGTCAAATATTTTATCTATAACATAATCTCTCACACAATTTTAGTTTTAATAAATGTCATGTATGATTTGCCAACAGATTGCAACATTTATGTTATCTTTGTGGTTTTGATATAAAGGAAATCTTAAATTGCGACAGATATTAAATTTTGTCGGGACACGATTTCTTATCTTAATCACTAACAATTTGATGTTTTTTTGTTACTTCTAAATCTATTACATAAACTAAGTCAGACTTAATGTTTATGACTTAGAAAAAGTAAAACAATTTGAATTTTAAACAGCCGGTAACTGTGGGACACGTAATTTCAATAGATATATAAACTTGCTGTAACTCAAAGCCATAACATATGTACGTATAACGAGGCTCGGTAGGGTGTGTTTGTGTGTCCATCGATACGGGCAAAGGTCGTCCCGCATTTGATTTTGACATTACACAATGAACAAAATTCACGCTTCGAACACAACATGAAAGTTGATCGCGATGTTACACAACACATCATTGTCGACCTTTAGTACTCTTACGTTATAAAGCTTGAGAAAATAGTGTTATTAAAATATTTGTTATGTTGGCTATTGTGACACTTTCTTTTTTATTAGACAGAAATTCCAAATTTAATATATTCAAGTAGGTTGTTACTGGCAACACTCAATTGTCAAATTTTTTTTATTTTTATTCGGTATTCATTGGTGTAGAGGTTCTATTTTAATAATGTGACATACATTACCTATACTGCCTAGTAATTTGCCCATATAGGCAAATAATACATGTTCTTTTTTCAGAGGATATGGAGTTATATGGAGTTATAGTCATATGGAGTTCCTAACACATATTTTAATCGATGACGTCATTAAATCTAAAATATATATACAAATTACATATTTCCTCTTTATAATATTAGTATAGATTATTTCTGGTTGTAATTTATACATTGCGTTACCTATAGGTATACCAATGGTTATCGCATGGGCTAGCGATCGAGAGGTCGATCATAGCTTCATTGCACTACCGATGTAAACCTACTCACAGCACTTGCATAGCTCGGATGGTTAAAAAGAATATTTACTAGTAATTACAACCCAAATGGCTAATAGTCGTTGAGAAGGCTGCATATTTGTATTAGTACTGATGATTATTTTATTAGAGTATTAGGTTCAGGCACAACTAATTTGTATTGCGCAGTACTAGATGACCATTGGCGATTTGAATGGTCGTATAACACGCTGGCAAATAGTTAACGAAGAACGTATCGCACACTTTTTGAATTTAAGGTACCATTTTCTTAAAACCACCAGTAATCAGTTGTTGACCTAAGTTTCCCATAGTTAAACTTTACAACTTGGGCGGTATGTTTAATAAGCACCTCATACAACTCATTCTTAAGTTCCCAGATCTCTATGGAAATTAAATATCTGTTGAGCCGTTAGTTTTAAATTTATTATCAGTGTCCGCCTCACCTCTTCAGTGTGTAAGTGGGTTAACATTTTCTTCTCTATCTTTTCGTTCGTGTTCTTTGTCACAGTTATTTTCGACTTTATGCTGTAAGCCCGACATATCTATAGTTTGTTTAAACAAATTGCTGACGTCATGGTTAA
This sequence comes from Catocala fraxini, assembly GCA_930367265.1. Classification (NCBI taxonomy): domain Eukaryota; kingdom Metazoa; phylum Arthropoda; class Insecta; order Lepidoptera; family Erebidae; genus Catocala; species Catocala fraxini. Next base: position 10,245,215 of record OV884037.1, read on the forward strand.
TTTTCCAGAATTCGGTAAAGTCAGCGTATTGACGCCGGCTTTTATACACAATGTTTATATCATCACTAACTTTTGTCATCTTTGCTCGCGTTACTGTAAATTTTGTCAATAAATTTCTATTCCTCGAGAACACTACTTTTACTTTTCTTGGATGAAAGGTACCCTATGTCTTTTTCTATAGTCCTGAAACGTATATACGAAATTTCATGATGATCGGTCGAGTAGTTAAGGTGTGAAAGAGTAACAAACAAACAACTCTCAAAACTCTCTTTCATATTTATAAAATTAATATTTTTAAAGTAAGGATGTGACATATTATATTTAAGCTGTTACGTTCAATTTGGTTTTCGTTGATGAATTTTTAGTTTTTAGTAGGTATTATTTCCGTAATGATAACCTAACGGAGAGACTGCTTGACTTTCCACGTCGATATCTGGACATCGATCCTACTGAACCCAACTTTATCTTTTCGAAGTAAATTAAAGGTAAGCATTAGGTATAAATAAGTTTGATTTTATTATATTACGTATTTCATATTTTCCATAATCTAAATAAAATATTGGGATATAGCTTTCATTTAATTCTGTCCTTATTGGAACCAGTTATGAGATTTTTCTTTTTACATATTTAATTCAAGCCGGCATTGGTATACATCATTTAGCGATAATAATAGTTATTTTGTTAAGTATAATTTATTGCATTCTAACCAGGTCATTATGCCTGCTAGTTACTAAACACTAAACGTTAGACTTATCTTGTCCATCTCTTAAGTGATTTTCTTTTTTGTATCTAAGTCTTTTGTATCTAAGTCCTTTATCATAAGACCAGTATACTTTTTAAACATACAAGTAATTAATATGCAATTTAATGCCAAGTCTCAATAGACAACGTGACAACCTAAAAACTTTTCTCCCAAACTCTTTAGCGTTTCCCCTTGTCAAAAGGGATGGGTTCGGTCCAGTTTGGGATAGCGTCTGAACGTTATACAGATAATAATATAATCAATCAATAATGCGGGTATTGTTAGATAATTGACATGGGTATGACAATATAAACGTGGACCCTACCGATGTGGTTTCTAAGTTACCCGAAACAAAAGTTCAAATTCGGGATATGTGCAAATTTATTCGCTTTATATATTTTTGTTAAAGTATATTATATAGTAGTACAGCTATCACTCTGAAAGTCTTTGGATCATTCTGTGTATATCCATACCATACCTACTCGACCGATTTTGGCCCCGGCGACTAATTTCAACTCCGTCATTACACAGAAATAGCTAAAATAAATAGCAACGTTAAAATTTATGGACAAAATAATAAGTAGGTAGTTGGACTATATGTTATCACTAGGGCTAACTTAATAGATTCAGCACCGTAACAGATTAGTATACTATGGTTAATGACAGTACTGTTAGATAACTTTAGTTTCAAGATATAGCCCAACTACTTGACAGATAGGGGCTTAGTACAGGCAAGTAATAAGATATATATGGTTCCCATAAAATACATATATAAGCGGGGCAAAGGTAGGTTTAGAGTAGGTGCAATCTGTACCCCTTGGTTCATAATCACAAGTATGATATGTATTTAACCAAGAACAGAAGCGTTTAGAAGCAGTGACCGTTGCGGTGACGTAACTAACAAAACGAAGCAATAACACACACTTACATAATATTGTATCAGACGTGCACAGAGTACAATTGGAATATCATCTATATGATATGTTCAACCGCCATATCATATAGATGTTAGATAACAGCTGGCAAAAAAACAACATCGCAATGCATTCAACATCAAACAATAGTCCAGAAATATTCGTTGATCGTAATTATTTTGATTGCGACTCGCACTTGATACAATTAATCATACGTTTTCGCTCTGTCTGATTTTATTAATCGCTTGTAATCGCAAAGGCCACACTGTAAATGTGTTAAAGTGATTAATGTACGCCGAATCAAATTTGATTATCTGAAAGTGCTTTATGCGGCACAAAATACAATATATTGCAAAAACATTTTGAGTGTTCAGTCAGTCGTGTCGTTAATAATGTTGTTGTGGAGACAGAATTTATTAACATTTGACCGTTTCGTCAATATCTCAAACTATTTTGTTAACAACAAGTGGCCTCCTGTTACGGGGGTTACAGTACTCATCGAAATGTTATCAATATTTTGGCTTGTATTATTGTTGTCTGTCAGTTTCCCAACTCTGGGGAGTTTATTTTTAGCTGGCACAGCGGCCGAATCAAGGCAGTTTACTACCTAATCTGTTAATCTCTTAACACTTAAATAAAAAGCAGTGCTATTAATATTGATAGTCAAACTCACTGGGTGTACCGGCACTGCATGGGTGGTGCAGTGGACAAGCGGTCGCCTCGCTTTAGTGTCGTAGTTTGACATCCATCAAGTGACATTTGCGTGTACTTTATGATCTTTAATTGTAGGACAAAGCTACTCTCTCGGTTAAGGGATGTCTTAAAATAAATAAAGAAATAACAATTAAGCAACATTCCAGACTCATCACTATTTTAATATACAAGACAAAAAATGCATAGCGGTGTACAAACATTGTAACAACAGATATAAAGATCCATCTAGAGCTCGACGAAAATATTGCTTTAAGACAACTACTTAACCTATTGCGTTGTCATAGGACAAAACAACATACTAGTTTAAATAATAAAGACCAATACAAATACAAACTAAGGAGCTAAACTTCAATGTTTGGCTTCTTAATGCCTTCTTGCAAGGATTTTCTTAACATTTCTCGTAGGAGAGTCAAACAGGTTTGCCTTTAATTATGAAGCATGTCTATTTCAATTAGATGCTTACTAACAATAGTTTTATTATTGTGCGAGGGCATTCTAGTTAGACAACAACTAGTAACTATGTTATATAATATTCTATCAATAATATTGTGTTATGTTTACGCTAATATTACAAATTAACAGGCAAATACTTTATACGGATTTTTACGCAGTTTATTTTTAAATACAATATTTTATAAAATGAACTATTATAAAAGTAATTATATCCTCGAAGATTCGAGTACTTTGAAAAAGTTGTACTTTAAGATATTAGGACGACTACATTTAGGTCACCCCGTGAACGTGCGGCTGCTATAAAGGAATCGAAACGCCGACGAAATTATAAGTGTACCTCAAAATTGTTAATAAGGCACCCAGAACATAGAACATTGTAAACATAAAAACACACATGTTCGTGTCTTCTGTCATGGGAGATACTAACGTCTAAGTACAGGCTCAGCCTAGTTTAGACGTTAGTGCTTACATCGATTTATTCTTATGAAACTGCATCACTAGTTGTAAGACACAATTATTGTTGTGTGAACTTGCGTCAATAAAGTTATTTCATTTTATTTTTTTACGCATTGTCTCACTTGTATATCCCGAAGGGATATGTAAACAACAACATTGAGCCTTTTGCCGTTTGCAGAATTTATTGATTGAAAAACCTAATAACTCCTTGCCCGACCCGGGAATCGAATACGAGAACTCAAGCAAGCAATCGTATTTACAACCGCTGCGCGACCGAGTCAGTTTACTAGTAACTATGTTGAGGTGGTGCTATATCGAGTTGATCATGACGACAATATGACGATATTAAAAACATAACCATGTAGCAATAAAAGTAAAGTAAGTAAAGTAAAGTAAACATTTATTTTTCTAAATATATGTAGGTACACGATACACAAATATTAGAACACAGAAAACATAACAAAAAAAGTACATATATCATGAAAAATGAGGTTACCACTCAGGTTTATTGTTGGTTTGCGGTTGATACCTCAAACCAACCCTGATATTATTTGGTAACCCCAAGTGACGCCCGGACGTACATCGGCTACTCTTGTAATAATTTACAAACACAAAACACAAAAACTACGTAAGATATATATTACTTATTTAAATTATAACTGATAAGTATATAACATATATATATAAATTAATATATAAAAATATAAATTAAAATAGATGTAACATGAAGAAATATGCAAGAATTTATACGATTTTATGATTTCGCTAAAAAGGTCCTTGCGCTTAATTGACTGCTCATCGGTTTTATTGCTGTGTTATCTTGTTCACAGCACTCCGTATCAATTTTATATGTTATTTTATTTAAACTTTATGCTTTGGTTTTTCTTTTTATTTCTTAAGCTTTTATATCTTTGAGGTTTTATTGCTATACTGGTTGTAAAATATCGTAGGCACTTTTTATCTTCGTAGGAGAAGTAGAATTACTATGTTTGGAAGAAGTAATGAGAGACGTGTGTTGTTGTATTGGCAAGGCACTGGAGTAGTCAATAAATTAAGTAAATAGGAAACAGGCCAGTTTAGTTACATTTCAGAATATAATTAGTTTCTAGGCAACCAGCGATAAATATTGTGATTATCCTAGAAAATTACATACAGCAGCGATAGCTCAATGGGGAGACCAACAGACTGCAATGCAGAGGGTCTCGGGTTCGAACCTACGTCGCGCACCTCTGACTTTCGGAAGTTATATGACTTTTCGAAATTATGTGCATATTGATTGACAATTATCGCCTGCTCTGTGCCTCGCAGAGCACGTTAAGCCGTCGGTCCCGGCAGCCATGAACATCTATGGCAGTCGTTATTGGGAAGTCAGTGCCCTATAATATCCTGACACTGATCTAGCCTTAGGGTATCGTTATCCTTCGGGTTGCAGAGGTCAGGTGGCAGCCGCTCCGTGTAAAAACTGATATCCAGTCAAATCCGGTTAAACCAGAAAAGACGACCCCAAGTGACTTGGGAATAATAAAAGGCTAGGGAGAAGAATCCTAGAAAGATCCTAGAAAATTACATACATACATGAAACCTATATACTCAATGACGTGGTCCGAAATATATTACACCCGCATTACTCCAGCTATAGCTTTAAGTACCACGTAACATACAGCGAGCTCTATGCCGTTTGCCAAGCACCTTTTTAAACTCCGTACTACTGAGAACTGCTTCATACAAAAATTCAATTACTTTGTCCAATCCGAAATTGAATCTAAGATCTCAACAACAACAGTCGAATTCACGAGCGCTGTGTTACTGAAGCAGTCCTAGAAATTTAACATTCATACTGACGTATCTTGAAGACTCTTCTGTGTTCGGCCTTAGCCTCGTATTGTGATACCGTAATTGTTCATGAATAGAGGACTGACTGATTGAAATATATGACACCGGGCAAAAGGCAATTGATGCTTTAGGTTCTCGTAGGAAATACTTGAAACTATATCAGTAGGAGACAAACTCCTACAAATAAAGAAAACCTAATACTGTAACTATACATACAGGAATAGGACAGATAATTTGCGGTATATATTTATGACTTAAAGCAATAACGTATTCGGCATTAAAAAATATAAAATAAATCAATAAAAATAATTTAACACCTGGCAGAGACTTATAGATTAATGGTCGAACTAATCAATTTAAGTAAGTCAAAATCTTAAGATTAAGATTAAAATATTTAACCTCATATCTATAGATATTGGCTTAGATTGCTAATTAATTTCGACCGCAATTCATAGAAGTCTTAGTAATCTCCACGTAACGAATTCAACTTAGTCAGACTTCACCATCACTAATAACGATCACGACTTAGGTCTATAGAGTAGCCACAAGGTCACGAACCGATTATTTGCAAAAAACATATTGTCTTACGAACATTAAAAACCATTAATCAAGATCTACCATTGATAGAAAAGAAAAAACCACCCGTAGAATCAGCCGTTCCGCAAAATCGATAGCCAATCAAAATAGAGTTATTACTCTGTTGATTAATTTAAATCTTGTTCTATAAACATTAATAAACATCTTATTTGGTGATTATGCGTGTAACGGCACGTAACAACCGCCCGGCTAGACGTGGCCAGTTCACGTTGGCATATGTGTAATTTGGACGGAAACGTCGGAAAAAGTTAATAATTATATAGGAGTGTAGGGAAATAATAACTGCTCATTATTATCATTTACTGTGCGGGGCAAAGCCGGTGTCCAACCGGCCCTCCACTAATGAGCACTCAGTTTCGCCTTAGTATGGACATGTTTGACCTGTGGAACGTGTTGTCGACAATAGTTATTTACTCACATTTACTTGTAATTGCTACTATAAAAGCTTTTACATGCGCTCTAGCGTATCAAATTATTAACCTCACATATTTACCCAAACTTCCAACTTAAGCTTCTTACAACAGTTGCAAACAACAACCAAAAGAATTCCGGTTTAGAAAAACTGCCCCTATCTCTCAGTTCATTGGTTGCTACATGCAACAGGCCTAATACCTCTAATTGTAGCAAATCCGATTCAAGTAGCCAACCGACGCAGAAACTCCTTTTCCGCTCGAAGGAGCACCAAAAAACCGCCGCATCCACAAATTGTAAACGTATTTCTAACGACCCGACTAAACAACTAATAACGAATAATTCACTCACCAAACACTATGGTACGAAGAACACTACTCAATATTTTTTTATCGGATAGACAACATAAAACAACATATGAATGTCGTCATATTTCTTGTACCTTATTATAATCGGCGTCAGGTATACACTGTCTATTGTTGTAAGGTTTTTTTTCGGAAATACAAATAATTTTAACATTCGATTGCTACCTGCGCTTGAGTGCGGATTTTCGGAATTTCGTTTTGGAAAAAAATTGATGCTCACCGCAAACATTGTTTTTGTACCGCTTTGAATTTAAATTGTGCTGTTCCAGGGATAGCCAACCTTTGAGTTTAGAAAGTGATGAACTTACGACGTAGTCATATAAAAAGAGTTCATGTTTATACGGCCAAGCAATATAGATAGACATTATGAAGTAATTGACTACAGCCCATAGTCGAAACGAAGGCCTAAATAAATAAATAATAAGGTCAATAAAACCCCAATCTGTACTCTAATGACAGTGAACGATCTCTAAATTATTCATAGCTGCTATTATTCGTAAATTGTTTTTAATTACAACGGGTTTTCTAATCGGTCCAATAAAAAATAGTTTGTTATCCCTGATCCCACGCCACAGGGAATTAGAAAAGTAACAAAAGGTTAAATGTTGCAGATCCTCGCCGTATGGCGCACCCATCAATAAAGAAATGTTTTTTGTAGTATCTTTCCATTGCTGGTTTCGAATCAATTTTAGCAATGTTGTCTTAGTTGTGCCCGCGTTGGATTGAACTTTACTTTTTACGTGCACATAAATCTTGCTAAGGGTGGGTGGTGATTCGACGTCATACGGCGGCGGCGATACGAATTTATCTTTGTTTATAAGATTAGTAAAAAATTTAGTTGATTTTTTGCATTGTTAGGTTTTGTCGTAATCGATGGTCATTTATTTATTTTAACGATGCGACAATGATTTCGGGTTTTTTAGTAATTTATTTTGCAATTTTATGAGATCGTTTACTATGTTAACCTTAATTGTTTTTTACCAGCTGGCATTCATGTCCATTCGCAATCATTTGATTAGTTAATGTTTATAATTTTAACAACTGACGTTGATTTAGAAATTCAGAACTTTTTAAAATAAATGTTGTTTACATGTTTTGACGAATTCGATGACGGAGAATTAGGGGCTGCATGGCAGTATGAGATGGAATTTCACGTAATAATTGCAGTGGTACAGGTTACTGGAATAATTATAATTATATGAGAGGCAAAGGGGCCGGCGGCCACCCGCTGTCCGCGCCGACTTCGCCGATTGTTATACCCAAAAAAGCAATTATAAATGAACCAGTAAGAAATTGCCTCGGATTGTGAAAGAAATAACTTCTCTTTTTAATTCTCCATTCTGATAACCCGTGACTTTTTATGAAGTAAATTTTTTATGATTTGTAAATGACATTCACAGAAAATAGTTACAATGTAAATGTGGTGAGAAATTGAAATTGTATTCTTTAGAAGCGATTTGAAACGCAAAAAAATCTATTACGTGCAGTGCCAAAAAATGCGGGCGCGATATAATATTGATGGAGTTTAAAGCTATGAAGATTAGATTAGGATGGGAGATTGGAACTTTTTATATGAACTGTGAAGTTGGACCGTATTAATATCAGAAATGGGTGTTAGTTATGCAACGTGAATGTTAGTTGACCGTGGCATTACAACATTATTGTTCGATTTGATATGTTTAGCAGCTCTTTTTTCACTGGGTAGACGTGATGAAAAGGATAGTTATTTAAAAATGGACATAATATCTATAATTTTGATAGTATCAGCGCTATCAAATTTAGGATGATGATCACGACTAAAACAGTGTCTCTATATTGCACTGATTTAAGTGGTCCAAGACTACCTAAGCATAACAAGGTTGTTTTCGTGCGGGACAAAAGTTAGTATAATCGCTTGACAATTTATCCGAGTGTGAGTTGTTTCTATCAGCTTTTTCAATAAATAATGTTCGTACCTTTAAGAGCAATAGATCGACAAAGCTTTAATCGTTACTTTGTAAAATAACCCAGTTACATCACATCTGAATACTTTGATTATAAGTATCTGACCGTCCGTGTATTATATAGACTCCCTACATCATTTCACAAAAAATGTGAAGCTCATATCCACTTACGATGTTCTCCAACGGGACATGGACGGTATGGCTATAAGTGCACTCTACACGATGACACTTCATTGAGTACTTTGCTTACTACGAGTGCGCTGCAAACGCTAAACTGGTCACAGTAAGTGTAAATGAAAGTATTTTATGAATCAATGCGTTCTTGGCTGAGACTAAACAGCCATATTACAACAGTGTAGCTGTGTTTCGTATATTATACGTTGTTTGATGTATTGGTGTTCGATAGCTACATTTTTCAAGTACAATTAACTAATTCAAATATTTTCCAATAAATAAAATAACATTTTGTATCATAAGACAATTACTTGGTTATAACTGTTAAAAATAAATATAAGTAATTAGTAATCCTAATTGGGCACGATGAAAGTACCAATATCAGATATAATTGGACGGGAACGTTTGTATGGGAAGTGTGCGCTTGCTATTCGGAGTGAAATTGAGCTGTCAGCCATGTGTATATTAACAAATGGGTCTCTATGAATATTAATAAAGCATGCTATACATTACGTTTGACTAGCTCGCCGCCAGACGCCGTCCGTCTCCGCTACGTGATGTATTAGCCCGATTAGATAACTCGCGTTATTTCGACTACTCACCAATGGATATTCCGAAGAATTTTTTGTTGAAATCGTCGAGATTAACATGTCGTTTGACGACATTTTTTTAATTATTTTCTTAGTTATGTTCTTGTGTTCTGTAGGAAATTATGTGAGCTGTCAATACTTGTTGTTTGTAAACATAAATCTGGTTGATTCTTTAAATTTTTACGCCGTGTAATTAACATTTTTCTTAGTCGTATTACAAGTTAGATATATCGAATGTTATATTTATGAAATATTATACACAAACGTTCAAGCGGTCTGTATTATATATATTTATGTGTGTCAGTTTATTAGGGAAATGGAATCATTGCTTGCGCAGCTCCAAATGATTAATAGTATGATTTATGCGATGGCTGTTATCATAATAAAAACAAATAAATATGATCATTTCTTTCACATCGAACTTCGATAGCTTTGAAGTTCTATTAGTTCACTTCCGTTCTTTATGTTTTTGGATTGACTCATTTCCTTGAAGGAAATCGTCGATAAAGTAGTAAAAGTATAAGTTTCTTTATGTGGTGAGCGCATAAGTTCTACATTATAAAAATAGATTTACGTATTATGTACGAGGTTTTGCCTACATCTTTGCTCAGGAATAGCTTTTGTTCTGGATGGAAGGTATCCTATGTCCTTATTAGTACCTCTGGCAACTTGTATGTGAAATTTTATCGTGATCGGTCTAGTGGTTAAGGCGTTAAAGCGTAACAAACAAACAAACTCATATTAGCATTTATAATATTGACTGAGAATAAGACGGATAGCGTAGTGGTTTAAGTAGTCGCCTCGCCACTATCACGGCGCCGAGTGTTGTGGGTTGGAATCCTATACTAGACAAAAGTTTGTGTGATCCACAAATGGTTGTTCCGAGTCTGGATGTTCTTTGTGTCCGTTGTTTAAATGGTTGTAAAAGTCCCCGAGACACAGGAATAATTTCTGGTACGCGAAATGGCTTTAAAAAGATAAAAATAAACAATTAGTTAAGATTGTTCACGACACTGCGCGCGATCTAATGGTCGACGGTTGAACTTATGTGAAATAGCAGGGATTATCCAATAAATAAAACCACAACTGATTTCTGAACTAAAAACGACAATTTATTTTTAATTCGTTTGGCCATATATAGTCGGACTGGTAACGAAACCATAGCGCGATTCAGCCGGCCGGTATAACGCCATCTATCGAGCGATGCGGCAATATTTACATATTTGAATAAATATTAATTTACTAAGATGATTACGCATATTAAACATACCGCCCCACAAAGGACGTTAGTAAGAGAACGTCCTTTCTAGCATTACAATAATACATAGAATACACATTTGTACAAAGAAAAACATTAATATAAATTTATATAAAAAATCACTTATCTGCTACAGGTAAAATACATAATTTACTGATGGGTCTCTTAATAATAGACGCTTTGGTGCGTAAAGTAACCACACGAGTGACCTTATCATCACCCGGATGTTTTTCAATTATACAACCCATTAACCAACGACTGGGTGGTAAGTCATCTTCCTTTATGAGAACTATATCCCCTATATTTGGTTCTTGTACCTTGGAAGACCATTTATATCGGTGCATTAAATTGTTTAAATATTCTTGGGACCAACGTCTCCAAAATGTCTGTAACATTCTTTGAACGAATTGCCAACGTGTTAGAGAATGTACGTTAGAATTTTCGTAGTTATTGTACTCTGGTATTGTAACTAACGGTTCACCTATTAGAAAATGTCCCGGAGTCAACGGCATAGACTCTCCAGGGTCACTCACGTTCATGACACTCAGCGGCCTCGAATTCAGGCACGCCTCCACTTGACTAAGAAGAGTTGCAAGCTCCTCGTAGGTTAGTGTTGCATCACCGATTACCCTTTTTAGATGGAATTTTGTTGATTTCACTGCCGCCTCCCATAAACCACCGAAATTAGGTGCATGCGGGGGGATAAAATGCCATTTGGTTTTGTGCGCCTCTAAATGTTCGGCGACAGAAGCTTGACATTGTCTCAATTGCTGCAATTCCTTGGAGGCACCAACAAACGTGGTACCGTTATCGCTATATAGGTTAGCACAATGACCCCTTCGTGATACAAAACGCCTAAACGCTGCTAAAAATGCCTGCGTACTCATGTCGCTGACGACCTCCAGATGTACAGCGCGCGTAGCCATACATACAAACAGGCAAATGTAGCCCTTATGAGAATGGTGTCCTCGTCCTTTAGTTGTCCTTATCTTAAGGGGACCGGCATAGTCAACTCCACTATTCGAATACGGTCTCGCTGGTGTACAACGTACGGGTGGTAAATCACCCATTATTGGAGCTTTTGTGCTAGCTCTTTGTTTGGCACATGTTACACATTGCCGAATGTATTTTTTAATCAAGTTTCTAGCACCAGTTATCCAATAGGCTGTCCTTAAATAGTTGAGCATTAGTTGAAGACCGCCATGCAGTGTTTTGTTGTGTGCGTCAGCCACGATTAGATGCGTCAGATAGGCGTTAGACGGCAGCACAATTGGATGCTTCATAGGTTCGTCTAGTGTAGAGTGCTGTAACCTACCTCGAACTCTAATTAAGCCTTTATCATCTAGGTATGGGCAGAGTGACTTCAACCTGCTTGTTCTGAGTTGAATGAATCCTTTACCTTGCAATTGTACATATTCTTCTGCAAATGCATCTGCTTGAGTTATTCTTATACAACATTCTAATGCTTTATCAATCTCTTGTGCTTGTAAATAATCCGTGTCGTTCTTGCCTTTGTTAAGAAATCGACGGCAATATGCGATTACTCTAACAAGCCTTGGTAGCGAAGAAAACCTATGTAACAATTCGCTATTTGTTAGTGTAACAGCAATATGAACCTTTATGGATTGTTCTAAATCTATGTCTATATTTGTTGGTCTCTTATATCGAATAATTTTATTTGAACTAAGGTATGGTGGACCGTTAAACCACAACGATTGTTTTAGTAATAAGCTGGGCAGTACTCCTCTCGAAGCACAATCCGCTGGATTTTCTGTGGTGGACACGTGAAACCATTGATCAGGTTGCATTGATGTCAGTATTTCAGCTGTTCTGTTTGCCACAAATGTTTTCCACTTACTTGGGTGGCTATTAAGCCAAGCCAAAACGACTGTGGAATCTGTCCAAGCCTTTATTTTATTAGTAGGGATTTTCAACGCCTCTGCTGTTTCTATTAGCAGTTTTGAAAGTAAAACCGCTCCACACAATTCTAAGCGCGGTATACTAATCTGCTTTATTGGTGCAACCCTTGTTTTTGCAACTAACAATGCAACCTTGACCTTACCTGTAATGTCAATCATCCGCAAGTATACCACTGCTGCGTAGGCTGCCTTGGAAGCATCACAAAACCCGTGAAGTTCTAAATCGTCGTTCGAATTGGTGCCAAGCCAACGAGGTATTGTGATTTTGGTAAGCAGGGACAATTCTCGTCGGTAAGTATTCCATTCTTCTGCTAATTCTAAGTTTAATTTCTCATCCCAGCTTATGCCAGCGAGCCATAACCTTTGTATAAATATTTTTGCTAACACGACACTTGGAGCCAGCCATCCAAGCGGATCAAATAAACGTGCTATATTCGAAATTACAGCTCTCTTAGTGACAGGCGCGCAGGTCAGCGGCGGAAGATTTACCTTATATTGGAATGAGTCTTCACTACGGTTCCAGGTAAGTCCTAATATTTTAATTATACTATCTATTTTTATCGATACCTCCTTGTCCTCTATGACCTTTTCTTTATTGATCTTCACATCCTTATCCTGTGCGCCTCTTTCATGCTCGCTTAAAGAGTTCTTAATTTCTTGAGGTAAACGGTTTCTTATTGAACTTATACTATCTAACATTTCTTGACTGTTGCTGTTCCACTTTTGCAATGAAAACCCTCCTTTTTCTAATAATTCTGTAATTTCTTTATATATAGCTAAACCCTCTTCTAGGTTAAAACAACCAGTCATTAAATCATCCATGTAAAATGAATTTAAGACCTTTTCAGCTGCGCGTGGGTAGTTTTCACCCTCATCATATGCTATTTGGTGTAATGTCCGTATCGCTTGGTATGGCGCGGAAGCTGTGCCAAAAGTAACTGTCAGCAACTCATAATCCTTAATTTCCTTTTCAGGACTGTCACGCCAGAGTATTCGTTGATACATAGTATCCTCATCAGCTATTCTTATCTGACGATACATTTTTATAATGTCTGCCACCAGACCGATAGGGTAAACTCTCCATCTCATCACGGTGTGCCTCAGATCGGCTTGTAGTGATGGTCCTACTAGTAAGGTATCATTTAACGAGACACCCTTTCTGTATCTTTCAGAAGCATTAAATACGACGCGTACCTTTGTAGTGGTTTTGTCGCTTCGAATCACCGCGTGATGAGGTAAGTAAGCCGCTACGTCCCGCTTAATGTCATTTTCTTTTATAGGTCTCATATGGTCTAACTGTAAATATTCATGCAAGACTTGAGTGTATTGCTGTTTGAGTTCTTTGTTATTTTCTAACCGCCTTTCTAATGATTTAAATCTAATTTCAGCAATCGAACGCGAATCAGGAAATTGAGGATCCTGGACACGAAATGGTAGTCTGACTACATACCTCCCATCCTCTTGTCTACAGGTAGTAGTGCTGTATTGTTCTTCGCATTTCTGCTCATCTGGGGTAAGTATCTTATTTTTACCAGTTTGTTCTTCCAACTCCCAGAATCGCTTCAATAGATCGTCTTCGTTCACCTGAGTATGCAGTACGGTTATATCACTATGTGTGGGCCAGGTACCAGGATTTAATTTACTAACCGACCCTGACAACACCCATCCTAGGTAAGTGTTCTGGGCTACCATAGTGCCAAATGGACTTCGGATTATGCCTTCCTTCAGTATACAACTGTAGGCATCGGCACCTAATAAAATATCAATTTTATTAGGGTGGTTGAACTGTGGATCAGCGAGATCCATTGTTTTAATATCAATCCATTCCATGAAACCTTTGTCTATGCTCTTTTCGGGTAAGTACGACGTAATTTTACTTAACACGTAAGCTGTGAGTTGTAACTCAAAGTCTGGATCTATCTGTGACCGTATTGTTAAATGTACCATGTACTTTGCCATGGTTGAACTATTACCTAAACCTAAAACCATTCCTTGAATAGGAACTTTTCTAAGTCTTAGGTATTGTACTGCGGCCTCAGTTATAAAGCAAGCTTGAGAACCTTGGTCGAGCAAGGCTCGGACTAATTGAAAATTACCCATTTTGGACTTAGCATTTATTAGGGCAGTGGCTAATAAAACCTGTCTGGACACTGGCAGTTTATCTGTTGATACACATGAGACGACATGATTAGTATTAACTGATGGGTTAATACTAACAGTGGCTGTGTTCACGGAAGCCTCCTCAACTTGCGTCACGGTTTCTTCGGTTGGGTGCAGTAATGAATGGTGCCGTCTTTGGCATAATTTACAATTAGTCTGTTTTTTACAATTATATATAGTATGATTGCTACCTAAGCAATTAAAACATATGTTATGTTTTGTGACGAACTCACGTCTGGCTTGGACGGCTTGTTTAGCAAACCTTTTGCAAAAACAGAGCTTATGTGGTTCGCTACAGTATTCACAGCGCATGCTGCCTGAACTCGTGGCTATCATGGCCTTAGGCACATGTGAACTGGTGACCTGACTCTTTTTAGGTTCAATACGTTCTAACGCACGAAAACGGTTCTCTAAAAATGTGGCAAATTGTTCATATGTTGACAATTCATTAGAATCGTGACTATTCGCAGTTAACTCCCATTGTTTACGCGTTTCAGGGTCTAATTTAAATGAAACAATATGGATGATGATAATGTCCCAGGTAGATACATTAACATTTAAATTAGTTAGGGCATTAAGACAATCATTTGTTGTATCTAACAACTCTTTGAGTCCGTTTGCTGACTCAACGAACATCCGCTTCTGTCCAAATAACTTTTTTAAAATACAATTTGATACATATTTTTTATTGTTATATCGCTTTTCTAAGTTACTCCAACACTGAGTATAATTTAAATCTGAAATTTCTTTATGCCTAACAAATTGTTCAGCTTCGCCTTTAAGATGTAATTTTAAATAATGCATTTTTTGAACATTGTCTAGGCATTCGTTTTTGTCTATAAGAGATATAAACAAATCTCTAAATGTCGTCCATTCGTCATATTTGCCACTGAAGGTGGGTATGACAATTTTAGGCAGTTTAGCTGCTGAACTTTTGGACTTCGACGCTGTGTCTTTAGAATTGGTAGCTTCAGATTGATTCGACCCTTTACATTTATTTAATAAAGTTTTTATTAAGCATTTGTATGTAATATATGTGTCCTCAGTATCATCATAAATGTTTACAAACTTTTCGTCATCTAATTGATACTTTTCTTGGAGTTTAGTATAATTTTCTATAAATAAATTCCAGTCTTTTTCTAGCAACTCTAATCTTGTATCAAGATATTCTAGAGACAACCTATCCTTAGGACTCTTTTTAAAATTAGTTAGTCCTCTTTGAATAACTCTTTGACTATTTTCTAGTACTTTAAGTAAGCCCTCCATTATTAATGAAATTATAAAAAGCTAACCAAAATTTTACAAGTCTTTTTAACAATTTACTATCGGCGGCAATCGGGCATAGGTTCCCCGTTCCCTCGTTTTTTATAAAACTATTCTAAGTCTAACATGCACACAAATTAAATAAAGCAATAAGAAACATACAAACTAAACTTAAAATATAGTAAGTCCTTGATCTTGTTCTAATTATTGTTTTCTAAGCTTAGACTTCTTTAAAACTTTCCAAGTTAAAATCTTGATATGAATAAGGTTCAAATTTACTAGCTTTGATTCGCACTTGCACTTCACTAAATCGTTTTTGTAATATTAGCAAATTGTACTCACAGTTTTGATCTGCTCACTCACTTGTAGATACACTCTGTCGGGCGTATCACTCTCCAAGTGACTGGTGACGTCCTCTGGCTCAGCTTTGAGAACTGCAGTTGTCGCCGTGCGGCGAAAGGTGGCGCTTTGACAGCTCCTTGTTCGCAATATCTCCGTGCTGGAGATGTACCGTACTCCTCTCTTGCAGCGATCCACTGCGAGTACGGCGGGAAGACACAAAAAATTCCGGAACGATCCGGCTCGGATAGGACCAATATGTTCACGACACTGCGCGCGATCTAATGGTCGACGGTTGAACTTATGTGAAATAGCAGGGATTATCCAATAAATAAAACCACAACTGATTTCTGAACTAAAAACGACAATTTATTTTTAATTCGTTTGGCCATATATAGTCGGACTGGTAACGAAACCATAGCGCGATTCAGCCGGCCGGTATAACGCCATCTATCGAGCGATGCGGCAATATTTACATATTTGAATAAATATTAATTTACTAAGATGATTACGCATATTAAACAAAGATATTGATAAATATTTAGGCAAAGTCTATAAAATGAAATCAAACTGTGCTTTTATTATCAATCTGTATAGGTATTTTAGACAACCTGTCAGATTAGGGTAGCATTAATAATAGATGTAAGCAGTTATCGGTGTAATAGATTGTGATTTTACAATATATTTTAGTAATATTCATCTCAACATGCATACTATCGATTAAATCTACGGACTCTCACAAGGCACGGTTTTGGGCCCATATTACATAATATGCGAAGAATATGGATCGCATAATTCTGCAAGGTATTCAAGTAAAAGACGTCGAAGTATTGCTAACAAGGGGATAGTTCGAGGTCATGTATTTCGCAACGGCGCTCCTTACATTGTATTGATAGGAAATTAACCTCTACCCTGCATTGTTTGCGGCGTTTTCATGCTTGATGACTTGTGATAGACTAAACGTGAAGATATTAAATTCTCATAAGCTTGCAGAATACATAGAGTGATTTTACTTGTTGCATATTTGTTGCGTTGGTTGATGGCTTACTTCTAGAAAACTGTTTCTTGTTTAGACACTTCAAGAATATGAGATGAGCACCATCTTTGTCTATCCGTGAGCATGGCTGCTGAATAGCAACTGAATCGTCCGGGACTGTGTAAATATAAATATTTGAGTAGTCTTCAACATTATATAAATATCGTGATTTTAAATAAACCGCAATAAAATCCGTGTAAAGTAGCTTTATTTCATCGTATAACATTCGTGTAAACGTAAAACAATATAATGTTTATTGTTTAGTTTCTAATACATAGCAAATGACCTCATTTGTATCAAATTAATGTGTTTATTTTTACATGATGTATGTATGTTATGTGGGGGTCAGTCAGTGCAGACCGGCGACACTTCGACCCAGTGAGATCTTTTGTGTCGACACTCTCCCAATAACGACTGCCATAGATGTTCATGGCAGCCGGGACCGACGGCTTAACGTGCTCTCCGAGGCACGGAGCAGGCGATAATTGTCAATCAATACGCACATAATTTCGAAAAGTCATATAATTTCCGAAAGTCAGAGGTGCACGACGTGGGTTCGAACCCGAGACCCTCTGCATTGCAGTCTGTTGGTCTCCCCACTGAGCTATCACTGCTCATTTACATGATACTATATATACCAGTAGTTATGAAATGTAGCTATGTTTTAACTTGTGTTTATTAAATGTATGAAGAATTAAATATGTGTACCTGTAGCCATAAAAGTAATCCAGCCTAACGAATTATGACTGTTATAAATAGCGGCTATATTTATTAATAGTTATTCTGAACATGTTGTCATCTCGTGTTAAAATATATATATTGTAGTAGAATGTTATATTTTGTATACATTTTTATTGTAGCCACCGTATTTATATATATACCAACGCAGAATTTTTATTTTAAACGTAGGTATTCATATAAAACAGCATGATCAATCTATAGTAATATTATAAAGCTGAAGAGTTTGTTTGTTTGGTTGAATGCGCTAATCTCAGGAACGACTGCTTCTAATTGAAAAATTATTTTATTGTTGGATAGCTTATAAGAGCAGCGATAGCTCAGTGGGGAGACCAACAGACTGCATGCAGAGGGTCTCGGGTTCGAACCCACGTCGCGCACCTCTGACTTTCGGAAGTTATATGAGTTTTCGAAATTATGTGCGTATTGATTGACAATTATCGCCTGCTCCGTGCCTCGGAGAGCACGTTAAGCCGTCGGTGCCGGCTGCCATGAACATCTATGGCAGTCGTTATTGGGAAAATCAGTACCCTCTAATATCCTGACACTGGTCTAGCCTTAGGATATCGTTAGCCTTCGGGTTGCGGAGGTCAGGTGGCAGCCGCTCCGTTTAAAAACTGATATCCAGTCAAATCCGGTTAGACCAGAAAAGCCGACCCCAAGTGACTTGGGAATAATAAAGGCTAAGAGAGAAGAAGAAGCTTATTTATCGAGGAAGGTTATAGGCTATATAAAATCACGCTATGACCCAGGGGGGCAGCGCGATAATCATAAACGCGGGTGAAACCGCGGCACATCTAGTAGATTAATAAAGCTAAGATTACTTAATATCTGCTCATCGACGCTATGGCTGTAATATATATGTACCATAACTGTAAAATACAAGTGTTGATACAGGTGACAGAAACAAATAAAATATACAATAACTAAAGACGAGAAAACAAGAGGTAACGAAATGTTCCTACTAAAAAAATTATAAGTACATTTAACGCGATAGTGTATCTGAGTGTGGCGGTTAGTAGTCAACACACGAGTGTAAGTAGATTTACATGTCCCAAGCACGTGAGGCTATTTTGAATTTTACTCAGATTGCTCTTCAGCCGTCTTGAGACAAACTTTTGGGAACGGGACGTGTTGGATGAAATCTAATGATTTATGCTCATAAAAATGTTCTTAAATCCGTCTTGGGAAATGGGCTGGAGTTTTCTGTAGCTACTTTTGGGAGAAAATCTGATTAATGCCGTGAGAATTTCATCAACTTTACACGTCACTTTTTATTTCTAGTGTTAAAACGCAAGCGTGCTATCTACAGTTTGAAAACGTAAATTGGCCAAGTTTATAAAGGAGTCTCGTGTCATGGTTAATATAAAAAATTATCACGCTCCATAATTTGTTAATTGTTACAGCACTCTAGTTTCTGTCTATTCGAATGAATTAATTATACAGTAATAAAACCATCTTGAGTTGGCTTTAATATATTTATCTGTCATCGACTATATAAAAGTTACTATTTCAAAGATCTATCAGATTCTGAGTTGTTACCGATTTTTATGTGTTTCGTTGAGTATTTATCATAAAAAGAAAACTGGTTGTAACGACTACACTTTATCAGTTTTATAGCATGAACTTCTATACAATATATTAAAGTGTTTGATGACCATTAAGCTTTTATCTGCCGCTGTAGATAAGTTCATGGCGTGTTTATGTCGCGGCAAGATCGATTGGAGGCCTTTGCCGCAAGGCTGTACGATAAGATAAATATATTGATCGAATAATTATGTTCTTACAAACGAGTAATAAATTTTGTTTATATTCGGTTGCCAGATTTGAGAGACATCCCTTTATAGGGAGTCAGTGAATTGAACTTCGATAGCGTCATAACTTAACGTTCTCTGCGTGAGCTGTGATGTAGTTTTCCATATTATGATACTGTTAACAATAACTTACTTAACAGATTGTAAACTTATATTTTTAAGGCCCATTAGTTTAATGTATGCTGACATTTATTATTATAAACCCAACACAAGACTCTGCTGAACGTAAGATTTGCCAAAGCCTGATTCCGATAACTGTGTTAAAAATATAAAGACATGAGATTGTTTTTTTTTAGGTAGAGGGCGTTCTAGAGATACTGATTTTCAAATTCATTCATTCATTTGAAGATACAGAATTAATAATAACACTATGTTCATAAGAAACACGGACTAAAAACGGGCCGAAAAGCGAATTCACAATAAAGACATTAAATATTAGGTATAATATCATTCAAAAGACAATCCAACAAAAGTCAAATACGACGACTGTACTTTTAACGCTATCATTTTAATTAATTATAATGTACCCGAGACTTGTCAATAGACGATAAAAATAGACTTAAAGTCAATGGTAACACAACAAGAAAAGTCCAGAATATTAAAATCCGCGATTCTCCTTTCGTACTTGACCGGCTTTTTATACAAATATTGACTACGTGAGCCCTTGCTTCCGAGCGAATCCAAATCTTTTACTCTTTTTATTTGTATAGAAAGTATATGCCTCTCAATTATACGAGTTTCAATGGAGTTTGTTCGAGCCGAGATATTTTTTTCTACTTCTGAATGCGTCTGATGTTAAAATTAAATAGAAAGTGCCCACTACTGTTCGTGAACATTTAATTGGTTTTCTTTAAACTCATTAGATTAATGTTGGTAACATTGGAATGCTTTGTTGGTATGAGAATAACTTCATTAACTTATGAAGGCCGTGTATTGACATAACTTGTTATTGAGATTATGTTGGTAACTAAATACGGCAGGACGGATGTTCTCTTAATAACAGCGGATCGTAATTGCAACGGTTTCCTGGATACGAATAAAACAGCTATTTTTGGAAAGGAATTTGTTATGACATATCGAGGTAACATTTTAATGGTGTGGCAATTCGACGAAATAGGCATTTATATGCATTAAAGTTCTGTGACAGTCAATATCAGATCCAAAACAAGTAAGATATCTTCGAAAATCCAAATTAACCATAGAATATAATTGCATTAGTTTACTGAATTTGTTGTATTGTAAGGCCCCGTCACCTGTGAATGCCTCTCATACAGTTTCTTAACTAGTATCTACAGGGATGGGTGACCTTTCTACTAGTTTAATCATTTTGTACTTAATATTTAATATATTTACCTTTACATAATATTTGTAGTATTGATTATGGAAATAAAAATATTATTATAAAAAAAAAGTGCTTCGGCAAAAATCAAAGGTAGAGGAGGTAGCATAATACGAGCTTAATTTATTGATGTATGGTTGAACCTTATCATTGTGTATAGTATGTTAAAGTTTAACCAAAAAAAAAACTATAATATAATTTTTAAATAGAAGAATTTTAATATAATACCTTAGTACATTATCTACCTTCTTACAGGGTATTGGCGTAATAGCAGTTACTGCATTTCCTATCTTATGCATTGCTTTCCTTTCATATTTGATTCCTTTTTAGAGTTCGAAAAAACTCTTATACAACAGCTTTTTTCGTCCGTCTGTCCGTCCGTCCGTCCATCCGTCTGTTATACAACTTTCAACTCAAGAATCGTAAGAGCTAGAGAGTCGCGGTCAACGCCATTCGACTCAGCATCGTCGATATACCGCGAAATTATTATGACCTTTGACCTCTGACCTCAAGGTCACGTAATACCATTTCTTCGAACTCTGAGATTTATGGCAATTCATTGCCGTTTCTCACTTGTTTATAGACTCATCAGCATGTGTAATAAAGTAATACCCCTAGTTTTGCAAGCGGTTATAGGCTATAGTAAACATTTGTTATCAAGTGGGCCGTATGCTTGTTTGATATAGCTGTCAAACAAGATTAGGAGTTGTATAAAAATAACAACAGGTACACCATCTTCTTAGCCTAAAATAAGTATATTCAAATTGGATTCCTTATCTAATCTGATACGGCTGAATATGAGTAACAAAGATAAGGGAACATGTATTATATGTCATTTAGCTCTATAGAATCGATTATCAAGTGGGATACCCGAAACTGATGAAATTATAAAACATGTTCGATAATGAAAATGATAGGAATGTATCACCGCCGTTGGATCCAGTTATACATTTACCTAAACCCAAGGTCAAGTAGATCACAGCAAGGCCTCAAGATACTCTGCTGTCTCTGATTAAAATAACAATAAAATAGGAAATAAACGACACGCCGACCTATGAATGTCGGACAAAGTCAGATGTCATAGATTAATCGTACATCATCATTCCATTAAAACGTTCTAGAACGGTACAGTAAAAATACGGTAAATATTAATTAATTAGGCCTCCATTTACCGTGCAATGTAAACTGGCTTATCTTTGCGTAGGCAGAGTCAACCCGGCCAAATGGGTTAGCGGGTTGATGATGAGTAACTTATTTGTTAACTGTTTAAGCTTTGCACTGATAAAAATTACCTGAAAGGGTTTGTATGCTTATTTGTAGTGTTTAATTTAACCATACTTTGGGTATGCAGGTTTATTTGTTGATACTTAATGAAAAAAGTTTATTTTTAATTTCCTATAATTTTATTATAATAATATCAGTTCTGTATGTCTGTATGAGAAGGGTTAAGCCATAGTCCGCCACGCTGGCCCAGTGCGGGTTGGCATACTTCACATATGTATCTGTATAAGGATATTATGGAGAACTGTCAGACATGCAGCTTGCCTCATGATGTTTTCCTTCACCGTGCAAACGAGCTATAAAATACTATTCAATACGCACATACCTAGCTTAGAAAAGTCAGGGAGAGGGAGATCACTGCGTGGCAGTCTAAAGGCTTCTTACTAGGTGATCGCTATGCTTATTTTATGGTGTTTCTTTGTATAATATGTATGTATTTACAAAAAAAAAACGTATATATGTATGTTTATCCATTGTCTAGAACCCATAGTACAAGCTCTGCTTAGTTTGGGCTAGATGATGTTGTATGTGGTAGAATATTATTATTATTATTTTGGAAGAACATTTCTGTTTCTTAGCTTACAAAAGCTAGTTTTGACTACATTTACGGGCCTAGGCCAAGTAAATGTAGCATGTGTTGTGTATTTATGTAGGTGGGGTGTTATGGGGTGCTATTTCATTTTCATCTAATTGCATGAACTTTCTTACTATTCGACATGTATTTAAGATAGCGGCTTTTTGGAGTAGAATATAAGTTGAGTCTTTCAAGTCTATTAATTTGAGGCTATGGTGGAGATGGTTGGGTATGACACCCGTGGTGGAAACGACTATGGGTACTATATAAACTTTATCTGGTCTCCAAATTCTAGTTACTTCTTCTTTAAGTTCTGCATATTTGCTTATCTTTTCGCCTATTGTTTTTTTGTAAATTGTGTGTGTTGGGTACTGCTATATCAATAAGGTAAGTGATTTTATTAACTTTGTCCTGAAGTGTTATGTCTGGTCTATTATAGTGAACAGTCCTGTCGGTAAGTATAGCACGGTCGTAGTAAAGTTTGTGTGTAGGATTTTCTAAAACAGTTTGTGGTGTGTATTTGTAGTAGGGTGTGTTTGTGTCTTGTATGAGTTTATGTTTGAGTGCTAACTTTTGATGAATGATGTTTGCTACCTGGTTGTGTCTGTGAGTGTAGTCTGTCTGTGTGAGAGTTGTGCATGCACCTGTTATGTGTTGAATGGTTTCTGGTTGGATATGACACTTGCGGCATTTGTCGTTGGTTACTGTGGGGTCTTTGATGATATATTTCCTGTAGTTCTTAGTATTGATAATTTGATCCTGTATCGCTATTATAAACCCTTCAGTTTCTGGGAATAGGCTACCGATTTTGAGCCATTTATTTGATGCTATTGTGTCTATATGTTGTTGTTCTAGGTCGTGTGGGTGTCGTCCGTGCAGGACTTTCTTCTTCCAGTCCTCTATCTTTTGTTTTTGTGGATCAGTAGTGTTATTGTGTTCTGCATCTGTTTGTTCGCTTAGGTTAAGTGGAGTGTAGTTGTGATCGTTTAGAGCTACGGCTTTGTGAATGTTGCTGGTGCGAGATTTAGTGTGGAAGAAAGTTTTGAGCCTACTAATTTGTTTATGCCAAAGATGGTGAACGTCTATAAGGCCTCTCCCTCCATTTTGTCGTTTGATGGTAAGTCTTTTTATAGCAGATTTAGGGTGTAGGTTGTTGTGTTTAGTGAGTGTGGTGCGTGTGGTTCGTTCTATTTGTTGGATGTCAGTTTTGGACCACTTTATAATTCCAAAGGAGTAAGTTAGAATTGGGATCGCGTAGGTGTTTAATGCTTTAATAAGGTGCTTTCCTGCGAGTTGTGTTTTACATACTGCAATCACTCTCCGCTTATATTCTGTGTTCAAGGTGTGTTTAATAGCTGTATGGTCCAATCCTTTGAGTTGTTTGTATCCTAAATATTTGTATAAGTCTGTTGGTTCCATAGCTGTGATTGTGTCAGTTGTGTTAAAGGTGTAGCCGCCTGGTTTTATTTTGCCTCTTATTATATGTAGTGTTTTGCATTTATCTAGTCCAAATTGCATGTTGATGTCTTTACTGAATTCTGTTGTAGTGTCTATTAACTGTTTCATTTCTTTTTCTGTTTTTGTGTATAATTTAATGTCATCCATATATATGAGGTGTGAGATTGTAGTTTCGTCTGTTGTGGTGTGGTTAAGTTTATACCCGGCTTGGCAGTTGTGGAGTAGGCTAGATAAAGGATTCAGTGCGAGACAGAACCATAGAGGACTCAGGGAGTCTCCCTGATAAATGCCCTTCCTGATGAATATCTGTCGTGTTGTGATAGTGTTGTTAAGGTGATTTAATTGGAGTGTAGTTTTCCAACGGGCCATTATGTGATGCAAGAAGTCTATTATTTTTGGGTTTATTTTATAGATGCGAAGTATTTGGATTAGCCATGAATGTGGGATACTATCAAAAGCCTTTTTGTAATCTATATAGGTGCAATGTAGGTTTCTATTTTTTGCGGCTGCATGTTTGTGGATTATTGAGTCTATAACTAGTTGTTCCTTGCATCCCATATGGCCTCGCCTGCAACCTTTTTGTTCTTCGGCTATGATATTGTGGTGTTCTATGTGTTTGTTGATTTTACTTTTGATTGTTGATGTTAGGATCTTGTATATTGTGGGAAGGCAGGTGATTGGTCTGTATTGTGAAGGTTGTGGAGAGTATTGAGACTTTGGTAGCATGTAGGTTATTCCGGTTGCAATAAATTCAGGTATGCTTTGTTGTCCTAAAATTATATCTGTTAAGTTTTTAGCGATAGTTTTGTGTAATGAGTCTAATTTTTTGTACCAGTAATTGTGTATTTTATCAATGCCCGGTGATTTCCAGTTGTGTAGACTAGCTGTAATATTGTTTATATCAGATTCAGTAATCTCTGTAAAATTCATTTCTTCTATTGCATTCCATTTAGTTTCTTCATCTGTTATCCAACTAGCTTTATCGTTGTGTTGTACTTGTTCTTCCCAAATGCTAGACCAGAATGTCTCGAGTTGTTCTATTGTTGGTAGTTCTGTGTTGGTGTCGGTAGTTGTGTTTATTTGTGGTTTGTGTAAATTTCTGTAGAAGTTCTTTTCGTTGGTGGCAAACATGGCGTTATCATTTTTGCGTTCTTGTGCCTTTTTGTATCTCCTCAGCCTATGGACTTTTAGTGCGAGCTTCTGTTTTAGGGTATCTAAGAATTCTTCGGGTTTTCTATTGTCATTTTCATGTCTGGTGTGTGTGGCTACGTTCTTAAATATTGCCTCAACTCGTTTAACTACTCTGCTAGATCTGTTATTGTTGATATACTGAGTTAATCTGCCGATGTCTACACGTAGTTTTTCAATATCTCTTTCGAGTCTCTGTTGCCATGATGGTTTATTTATGGTTCTTTGTCTTGTGCTACCTGTGTATTCTGTAATTTTATAATTAAGTTCTTCGGAAATAACTAGCGCTGTGCAATATATCAATGTGTGTACGTCTATTAGGTGTGTGTCTTCGGATATGTATTGGTTTAATATGATCGTATTAAATAAATGTACTAAGTGAGAGAGTTTTGGAGTATATTTAAGTTTGGGGAGTTTTGGGCGAGCTGCTGGATCCATCCCTGAATATTGAGTCAGGGCAGTTTTTAGTTTTTCGTGTATTTCTTGGATGTGTGTGTCTGATAACTGATTTTGATTGAAATTTTCTAAAGTCTCAATATCATTTTCTAGTAATAAGGTCGCATTTTCGGTTTGTGTGGATGTGTGCGATGTATGTGTACTTTGTGAGTATGCTTGTGAGTGACTGTAAGGTTGAGATTGTGTGGTTTGTTGTGATTGAGTGGATGACTGAGGTTGTATTTGTAGGGTATTTTCTACTGGTATGTATGTTTCTGGGTTAGGATTTTGGTTTTGATCTCCTAGCTGTACCCGCACTTCTTCTTTTAGTTGGTCTATTTCAACTTGGGATAAAAGTTTATTTCTTACTATTGCTCTTCTCTGATCTGAAATGCGTTGTTCTGACACAGTGATTTCCGGATATTGTCGTGTAAAAATTTCATGCAATTGTTGTCTATATGTGGTCATGTCTGTCTCTAATTTGGTGATGTAGAAGTAGGTTCGCATGATAAAGATGTTTACTTCCTTGCTCCATCTCATGCGAACTCTTGGTTTCCCAGCCTTGGTGGACGCGGGCAAAAAGGCGCTTGCCCCCCGCGCAACATTCAAGGCTGGTAAGGGTGGATCGGTATTAATACTAATGATAGGGGGTGATAAAGGTATGGGAAGTGACGATGGTAGCGATGGTGATGATGATCTGGAGGGTGTGTATGATATGATACTTGGGCTAGATGGTTCTAATGGGCTGTATGTACGGTCTGTCGGTCTGTCACCATCGTCACTGATTTCGGCTGTAGCATCTTTGTCGGTGAGGGCCCGCCCGCTCAGCTCCTCACCGCTGACGGTTCGCATGCTGTGACACCCAGCGCCAGCTCCAGGTGTGCCCCGGCGATCACCCCCGGGCAGCGGTCCTAAACGTTTGCTTTTTGAACGAGTCTCCATATTTAATGGGTTACCATTTCCTTGTTGGCCGTATAAGTTTCGATTGTATACGTGTCCGCCCCCCACGTGGTCTGATGTTCGACACGGACGTAAGGTTGGATTTTAGGGGGCTTATTATTATTATTATTATTATTATTATTATTTATCCTAAAGAATCATTATGTGCATATTTTTCGTATCTATTGCGTTTGCACTTAAGGTATTTAACCAAAAGGTAGTTAGACTATAAAATATTAATATATTTAATTTATATTGTATTGAAAATTAATACCTCAGTCGATGCTTGGACATCAGCGTCCAAACATTATGCTTTTTCTTTGTGTCTTTATATGGCTATATTGACTCATTATTTAAAGTACGCCGATGGGAGCGTTTGCTTAAATACATTTTGGTTATCTTCGTTTTCAAGGATACAATTCTTGTAACTTGACATACTAAAACACTTAACTAAGGTAACATAGAGATTTCGATACTAATCATGCATTCGATCATTTAAAAACTAAAACTAAACTAGTAACTAGGTTTTGAATGATCTAGTTTATGCATAACACTTAAATACACTACTCACACATTACATAAAGCCAGTCTTGGCTAATATGGCATTTAACATTCAAAAACAATGCAATATCAAATATGAGTCATTGCACAATCTATGTACCTACATGAGTATTATTTTATTATTTTTTATTTGCTTTAGCTCAAAACATTTACTAATATATGAGTAGTTTACACCACGGTACAAATAAGTAATGTTTACAGTGTGTACTTTAGTTTATTTTAAAATGGCTTTTATTTTGTACCAGTGCGCAAAATTCTTCTGTGCTAGTTGCTAGGATGCTTTACCTTCAACGTGAATAGCGTAAAACGGTCCAGTCTTAACGACTCACATTACCTATATAAAATATAACAGCACAAACATAACGGAAAGATACTTAAACATAAGTAATCGTTGTTCAACTTTGTATTACTTCAATACGTCATTATACAGTTAAGGCATCAGTATTCAGTATTAACAGCTGCATAGTTTACCATATGTGTTAACGCACTGTCGTTAACGAGACAAACGCACTCGGTTAAAAGGTCAACAGAATTAAAAAGCCCAACACTATCGCAAACAATTGACATTGAATCGATTGTGTCCATTTTGACAGTAAATCAATTTGGAATGCGCCAACTGACCAATATGAACCAATCAGTCGATTTCTTTACATTAGAACTTTTACCAACTTAACTTGAATGGATGTAAGTAAGAGAACCTACTAAAACTATTACTCGAGCCGTTTTTGAGAACGGCAAAACAAGTTTGTCGATCCGAATGTAACAAATATCGATCGTCCAATAGATAGCCGTAGCAGTTGTTGAATCGATATAGACATGGCGCTTTGATTACTCGATTCAATCGAACTCGTAAAAGCACTTGGATCTCCGATGCCGCAAACCATGTTGTGGATTGTGGTAATGTCTGATACCTATCTTTGTCGGCTGGCCTGTCGAATCGGCGATCATTCGAGTATAACACATTACGTATTCATGTTAGGCAATTGATATAACTTGTTGAGATATACACCTAACTATTATATAATAATATAAGGGCAATAGGCGTTTAATTTTCAGTTTTCTCTGTATTTCTCCGCATACATCACGTATTAAAGACAGTATTGAGATGTATTAAAACCTAAAATTGAACTGTATGCAATCTATGAAGGATGACTCATAATCTATACTAATATTATAAAGCTGAAGAGTTTGTTTGTTTGTTTGTTTGGTTGAAAGCGCTAATCTCAGGAACTACTTGTTCGATTTGAAAATATATTTTTGTGTTGGGTAGTCTATTTACTGAGGAAGGTTATAGGCTACATAACATCACGCTAAGACCCACGGGAGCGGCGCAGTAATTATAAACGCGGCTGAAACCGCGGGCACATCTAGTGATAACATAATTGTGTTTGGAAATAATAACACTTAGTAAAGTATGGCGTACCGAGCGTGGTCGCTTTTAGATTCGAATTCCACACGGAACAATTATTTTTGTGGTCCACAAATGATTATCTTGAATTTGGGTGTACATAATTCAAGTGCGGCAGTTGTCTTCATAAATCACAAAAAAATGTGCTGAAAAAAAAAATACTGCTGTGCATGTGGTCTCGGGTTCAAGGAATCGGACAGAAAATCCCAACAATACTTATATTGTTGGGATTTTCTGTCAAGGAATTCTGGAAGTAGCAGCACAGCGTTTACAGCTGTGCCCAGTAAACGGCAATAGCCTCGCCGGAGGCTTTGCTCGGAGGCGAGTATATAAGTATAATACCTTAGCTGGCTATATAATTATGGATGTAATAGAACTTATTTCTTCGGGGATATAGGTGTGAGGCAGTATGGTAATAATAACAATTCTTGTAATATTACTAACATCGCTACAGTCGCTTACGGACGTATCAAAATTCAACACTGTTAGTTAACTCTGAAAGTCCGGAGTCTAATTGGTTCGTTTACCAATAGTGTCACATGGAAAATTTCCTTGTTACCATAAACATATTGACGTCATACATATGGTGATGACACAAATTGTATTTCATTGCGTAATCTCATCACGGCTTGTATGCGTTGACCCGCCTCTGAAAGACTTTAATAGACTGAACAATGTGCCCGATTCGAACTTTAACCAACAATATATTTCATCCTGTCTGCCCAAATTTCGGATTACTCATATTTAGTTCAAAACCATTGCTCCGTACCAACAATGCTTTTGTGAAAAAGCGTTTGATGAGCATTCTATGTACATCAAAAGCTTCGATACATTCAAAAAGGTGTGTCCGCCCGTGTGACCGACGAAGGAGTTACGTGGTTGATTGTTTGGACGTTTTGACAGCTGACCACGCTCGTTACCACTGTCGTCGTGAAAGGCATCAGTAATCTAAATGCAAGGCTAATTGAATACAAAAGAAGCGATAACTATGGAATGCACTTTATGGAGCCGCGTTGGGTAATACTAATATAGGCTGAAGTTTGAGCAAGACTGTTTATCATCGCGGGTGTTATCATATTTGCGGCTTGCTCCATTCTTTTGTTTAGAAAGGTTATCTCGACTACCTACACTTCACGCCAAGGCACACCTACACAGACCCATCGACAAAGTCGCTTAAAATACATGACGGCGCCTTGAATATTTCTAGAGTGGCAACACTGCTACGTCACTTCCACTCTGATACAACACCGTATGCTGGTGCAAAAATAATCGGTTGACGGCGGCCATTAAGTTGGTATCCGTCGTGATCGAAGGAGTGCGCCACGTGTTCGGTGGAGTGTTGTGTTAAATTGACTAATCGAATTATCTTGGACGTAATAGTGATTGTATTTCAATTGTTAATGTAATATTTGTAACGAACTGAGATTATAATAAGTTGATCAAGTGGAAAGTGCATTTATTCTCTTCACCCGATTACTCACGCCTATTGATCGTTTATCCTACTCTATGATGAAGCCTGCGTGTAATGATTCTGTAGATCCTTCATACATATTATAAATTCTGTTTGTACATAATTTTAGTGGAATATAAATTTATAAATGACGCATGAAATTGACGGCAACGTTTATTACAGGCATCCGTTAAAAAGTAAAAAAGTATTCAATAAAGATAATGTATGATTTTAATGCAGACCAGTTTACCTTATGATGATGGCTTGCGATTAATTATATATTGGTTTTCTTTTTAATATTTTTAGCTTACAGTTATGCGGATTATATCAATAATGAAAGAGTGATACTGATAAAGAAGTTACTTTTAACTGCATAATGGCTTTAGCGCAGCTGACGAATATAGCCATTGCGGGTTGGTAAAAATGTAAAGAAATTAACTGTACCATATACGTATCCATCCAAAGACTCACGATTATATTATACTATATTTTGGCCGTAGTTTCCCACCTTAATCTAGTCAATTAATATAAATATTAATTGTCAATAAATTTTATCCCTCGGGCATAGTACTTTTTTCTGGATGAAAGGTATTCGAAATTTCATGATGATCGGTCGAGTAGTTAAAGCGTGAAACTGTAACAAACAAACAAACTAACATTCGTATTTATAATGTTAGTTAGGATACATACTCATATATCGAGGATGAATGAAATAGGCAGAGATGTTTTATACCCATATCTCGTCAGCTATGTTTACATGTCTTACGTAAGCCTATATGTAGGTAAGCTGAGTATACTGCTAGTCATCGCGCTGTTCCTAAATATTTCCTAACTGAAACCCCAACTACATCTTGTTCAATCTAAGAATCGAAACCTGGACTCACAGTCGCAAGCAAACAAATGCGCCAACTTACATATTTCACGGGACCATCGGGGTAGTCTCCTATAGAGATTCAGACAAAGAATGGTTTGAGCATAAATAAATTTCAATCAAGCAACTCGTGTACGAATAAATAATAAAGATCTCATACTTGAAGCTAATTCACAGGTATCGCAGTGACAAAGCGGGCGCTGGGATGCCTGAGGCGCGGTACAAGACTCCTGTCTCTTGCAGTTAATGACGTCATTAAATATGAACCGAGCCTCGCCGAGCACTCACGAGGTTTACCGAGCCTTTTTGTAAGGCTCGCACGTAAGCAGGTGGGACAGATCATATTCATCTGCCTCGCCGCTAGCTGCAAAATCGAACAAATGGGTAGTAATGGTATTTCTGTACTTGTTTTTTATTGCTATTAAGTAGTGCAATGTTTTTACATATGTTTTAATCGGTGGCGGTAGCCGCTTGAAGCCAAGCGATTAGATATATGTGTATGTGCCTATGGAGTATGAATAAAGTCTATCTCGAATATATTTACTTGCAACATGGAGTAAATCTTTAACTGTGGTAATTTCTTTAAAGTGGCAAACAAACTTACCCAGTTGCCTTAGTCGATGAGTGTCCTATTTTTCTTTAAAGGGTGGGAAACTCCCTGGTAAGCGAACTGCATCGTAAATTCGTAAGTTCTCTAAATAAATAGCTGCAGTGGGTTCTTCGACTGAAGTATGAAATGCTTATTAAACGTAGATTGTATATACATATAAGCTCATGTCTTTATATTCTTAAATGCAGAGGTGTATCACATTTACTTTTACCGGCTACGTTTTAAGTCCCATATGGTTGCCACTTACCGGGCACACAGTCGAACTCCGTGCCGATGTCGAAAAATGATCAATAGAAAAAACCAATAACTTTCCCCGATCTAGGCATTGAATCTGGGACAATCGCAAACATAAGCGTTATCTACTTTATATGAATAACGATACAGCATTTATTTGGCGGCGTAATTTACGAGCAATGAAACAACATACAGACTACAGACTATAATCAACCATTTTTGGTACCGCAGAAATTTTAGTCCGATCTGATCAGCAGTTACACTGGTGTATGATTAAGCTACTGTTACTACTTTTTTTTAATTTTAAATTTTTTTTAGGAACCATTGTAACTGTGAACAATAAGAATGGTCATGAAAATTAGCATTTATTTCGTTTACTTACGAATGTACGCTTTACTTCTAAGAATCAGATAACATGTTATAAATGTGAAAAAAATTAAAATACTTTCATGAAATCGTATCTACTTATCCTATTAATATTATAGTTGTAAAAATTAAGACGGCCAATCATCTAAGTATTTGATGGCTGTTATATAACCACACTCAAACTGATTTTGATGTTTAGTACAGATATAGCTTGAATCGCTGCGGACTGAGAAGGATATTAGCTACATAACTAATTCTTTAAGATATGCAAACTTCGTTCTACCTAACCAGCTAGTCAAATCTATCGTACTTAAAAATATCAAAAGTCGCGGTTAAAGTGGGATTAAGATACTCACCATCGCTTGATGACCCCTGACTTTAAGTACTTTTTTAATACCCTAATAATGTCCAGACCAAGAAGCAGGTGTGCGTTTCTTATTGCAATACACGCCAATCCTTTTAAATATAACGTGCTGGTGCATTATCAGCGAATAGGTTTTTAAAACAGGATTTGTTCAAGACGATCTAAATTAAATGAATATTAGTTAGCATTGTTTTCCGGTGTACTTTTCGGTATGCCGTGTGTCTGAAGGTAAAATATTGATATAATGACTCTGTCTGTTTACCTATATATGTCTTTCACCGTCTGTCTGTGTATGTAGATATTATTCTCAAAACAAAATAAAAAGGGTTTAATATAAACGAATTATAGAGATATATAAGTCACACTTGACTAGAAAAAATCAAACCAGTATCAGCAAAATTACAAAGCGGTTATAGAAATGACAATCGATTACTCGACTATTATAATGTTATTGCTTGAAATGAAAATACTAATTAAATGCTAGCTTAATTTATTTCGCGTTTCGAGCCGCGTGTAACTGTTGGAATCAGGCGACCCAAGACTGGTCTGTGTGAAAAACCTTGAGGGAGGCCTATGTCCAACCGTAGACGTCTTTCCGTTGAGATGGTGATGATCATGATTAATTAATTTACAGCCAGCCCAAACATAAAATTAATAGGATTTAATATTTAAAATATGTACCTATATATATATTTACTTATATTATATTATAAAATGCGCAACTTATCAAATTCTTCTTCTTAGGTCAAAGAGGTTTATCGTTACACATAATTGGAGCTAAATAATTGTCTTCAAACACGTTCGAGTTTCAATATTCTTGTACGTAACAAATTACAGGTTAGTATATAGTTTCTAAGTTGTAGAGACACTCTCTAAGGTAAACAATTGTTAGTTCAGCTGTCCATCGAACGTGATAAGTATGTAACAAAGACTTTCTTTCACGCTTACACATTTAGCATATTTAGACCTGTCACTTGTTTCAAAGTTGCTTCTCAGCTCGACAAAATGTAGAAGTGACATGGAAAGTGTTTAAAATACAATGAAGAATGTCGTAAACTGCAGTTTCACTATTGTGAGCTAAGTTTCTTGAAATATACCGTAGGTATTCTTTTTCTTAGCGTTTCGACTGCATATGTTGCTTAAGTTATTAGATCACTCGTTAAAGGAGTATTTTGTCTGTCTACCGGTGGAGTCCTTGACTCTGCGCTGCTATTAAAATGACCTTGAAAGAAAAATCCAATAATTCTTTGCCTTATTTAGGGAACGAACCCGAAACTTCATACAGAGCAGTCGCATACGCGTATACATTACCACCGCGCCAACTAGGCAGTCAAAAGAATAAAGTGAAAAGCTGAATAAGTTACATTGACAAATTGAAAGGGATTACTGCTATAAATAAAATCTTATTACTTGTTTTGCTTACTTAAGTAATAGCTTCATCATTTCTATAAATAAGTATAAACTCTTCAAATCAAGCAAGACGTGTGGCGTACCCCGTCTGAAGGATTATATCCTGAGGTTGAAGGGTGCTAATGAAAATAATATTTGCAATTAAGACCCTCTCTCTATTTTCTTGCTAAGCTAACAATTCAGTTTGAGTATTTAAGAAACGGTGGTTACTTAGGATTTATATGCTTCAAATATCTTTGCACACAGTCTTACACCTACATCCTCGAAGAGATAGGTGAAGATCTATTGTAGTCACATTTCACCCACTTAATAGGCTGCGAGCCTTTTTTTCGAATTCCTGGCACTTCTGGACTGTGACTGCTACATTTACATGACTAAATTTCTTGACAGAAAATCCAAATAATTTTTGTTCCATTCGTTATGGAAACCGAGACTTCATTGAGTCACTGAAAATAAATAAAGTATAATAGGCCATCGCTATGCTTATACACACTCACGCCTTTATAGCTCTTTATACTTCACACCAATACTTCGCCTAGAGCCTCCTATAGAGTACAGTTTGTATGTTTAGCTAGTCCTTTTTCTCCTAAACCAAACAATAATGAGTAGATTAGAGAAAAAGATCTAGATAAATAATTAAAATTTTGCGTTTCTAAAGCAAAAGAGAGTTATTTGCTGTGATTTGAACCTGTCAGACATTTACAAATATAGCGGCAGTAAGAACTCAATCAAAATAACTTAGCCCTTGTAAGCCATTTTCATTGAGTCTCATTACACAGGATAGAATTAGCCGACACCCTAATTGATGCTATTAGCTCATTTTATAGACAATAATGCTTCAATTACAGCATCCTGTGCGCGAACACGGCGGCGCGTATGAAATCATGTTTAAAACTTCAGTTTAGTACTTTTTTTAACCCTTAACCCTAATAACCCTTAATAGATTTGTTGCAAGTTGTTTGTCGAAGATATAGATAAGTCGTAGTATAGACTACTGCTATTTAATTGTTCTACAAAAAATTATTTGGTAGGCGCTGTTTATTTTTTGTCATTATTTTATTAGATTTTGCCCGCGGTTTCGCTCGCATAAATGTAGGTTAAAATAGGTATGGCTAATTTCGTATCATAAATATAAATTTCTAGTAAATTTATTACTAAGATTTTTTATAATAATTTTTGATAGAGAGATGATTTTACACAATATCGAAGTTACGAGTAGAATCTAGTCCACCATAATCCTAATCCTAACTAATATTATAAATGCGAATAGAGTTTGTTTGTTTGTTACGCTTTCACACCCTAACTACACAACCGTTCATCATGCAATTTCGCATATAAGTTGTCAGGGTTACAGGATAGGACATAAGCTAGCTTTCATCCAGAGAAACAACTGTTACCAATCTAACTGAACCTACTTTTACGCGAGCAAAGCCGCGGGCAAATCTAGTAACAAAATAATATTATATGTCCTAGTTTACCTTATACTGGAGATAAAATACAGCCGGTAAGCAAAATAATAAAAAAATTGCATAATATAAAATAAAATTATCTATAGCATTTATTTGTGTAATCGATTCAATTAATGCCTATATATAAGGTAGAGTAGTAGAGCAAAGGCTGAACTCCTGGTTTAATGAATGAATTATTTGAACTTAACCTTATAAATAATATATTATGTTCTTCAATCGCCTTCCAGCTTTAATCTTACCGACGTACCCTACACAAGTTCATGTTTGATCGTAAAACTGGGCATTTGACGTTGCGCTTGACCATTTCGCTACAAAAAATATTTTTATATTCGACAGTAGTATTGATGGAATCGTCTTCTTTTAATATTTCCTAATTTTACGACTACTTTGATTAGTTTCGGATGGTTGTAAAAGTTCAGGCTATTGATAATTTTTCATATCCAGATCTGATGACTCCTTGCAGAAAAGTTTTCTGAATAGCGCAATGTGTTTTCAATCAAATTACTCTCAGCAGTATAAACTCAGATCTCGTTTAAGTTTTAAGCTTTTTTATTTTAAAACCTATTTCTGCACTATTTATTATTCTTGTGTTGCAGGGAACTTTATAATTGTTAAAATAACTGACATAACGAATAGCCAGACATGATGACGTATTTATCACTTAAGCCCTGGTACCATCTGTCAGTCAAATTATGTTCAGAGAGAGGCTAGTCTTTTGTTTAAGTGGGTATATTAGAGTCTTTGCCTAAAAGTTTGAAAAAATATGGATATAATAAAACTTTATATAATATGATATAAATGAAAATTGTTTATTACGATATTATGGCTGGTGATAACGTGAGCCCTGAGAAACTAGGTTACACGGTTTCATGTTGAAACCCATTTTTCTTAGAATTAGCTACTGCTACATAAATACTGGCCGTATTCGTGGATGTACTTCGATAAGTTAAAAATCTAAAAAGAATAACAGGCGAAGGTAATGATGTAATCTCTAGGTTGCGTCAAAGTGCACGTTTCACCGACACTTGACTATCCATGTTACTAGTAGGTGATAAGATACCCACATTGTAATGTAACAATGATTCGTTTTCGGGTTCGCTGTACTGTCTTATCGTTTCCTCTTTCAAACACTCGCCCTATTGTGGGAGATTAGTTAATGATTCATTAGGTTTGTTACTAAGTTTGGGAAAGAGATAATGCGGTCAATGTGTTTGGGTGATTTTGGCGAATATTATAGAAGGACATGCCGGCTTTTAGCTTCGTATTTACATTAAGCGGTATATTGTTTAATATTAATGTAAAGTAAAATATTTACCTGATGGATGTAAAACTGCTTTTAAATATTTAATGGAAGTTTGTTTTATACTTCAGCTAAGCCTACCTCGTGGCTTCAATCGTATCAACAGTAAGAGTGGTCGCGACTACCGGTCGTGGTGTTGCAGCGGGTGTAATTAAAGAGAAATGGTAAGTATTATCTTATGTGTTCCCTACACCACCACTAAAGCACCGCGGCACTATTTATATTTACAGTTTTCTCGTCATTTCGGTTGCTTTTCAGCAGCCGTGGTCGCATGGAAATGCACATAGTGATCGAAAGTTGCAAAGAAAATAAACCATGATAAAATTCGTATATAGTAGTTTAATTTTAATCGAATTGTTTCTATGGGTGACAACAAAAAGGTTTATCATATAGAGTATACCGTTGATGATGTTTATTGAAGATGGAGTGTTGGAGGGTTAGGATTACTCCTTGGACAAAATTGTCTTTTTTAATCTCATGCTTTAGTCTACACTACACGCTGGTGGCATACATATACATACGGGTACCATGATTTATGATAGATTGCAAAATCATGAATATCACACGTGCGTTGACGAGCATAGGAAAATGTTATTGATTGCATGAAAATAAAGGTTTAGTATCTCTGGATCTTTTACATACCGAACAAAATGCAGGAAAAGTGTCACTACTCTTATGCCTGTTTCTTGAAAAAACTGCTCCCTATGCGACCAATTTGTGCCCTCACCAAATAATTGTCAATAGCAGGCAGCATAGAAATAATCAATTAGGCGCAATTCAAATGTCTTATTATGTCGCTAATAAGCTCTGTCGGACGCAGTCACAACTTCTACGGATTCTATTTATATTATGTTACGTTAGTTGAATAAGAGTACATTGAACCCCGAACCTTTAACAATCCAACACTTTCGTGCTCACGCATCAGCTTGTATGTAAAATAAAAGGGTATGTTTAGTCATCGTGAGGCGAGGGATACTTGAGTGCCAGTGTTAGTTGGCAGTACAAATCGGATGACTGCCCGCATGTCAATCACAACCTCACTTCAATAGCAGCTAATGAAATTTATTAAATTGACGTATTTTTTTATTGACGCCCACAAAAAATATAACAATAATTGATGACTGGTTTTTCTGTTGTTTATTAATTGATATCGGACGTCTCTGAAGGCACATCATGTGATGTAATTGCAAAAAGGTTATCTTGATTCGTTACGGAGGTGCAAAAAGTGCATGTTGAATGCATTTTTTTGTGTATGTAGTGGTTTTTATTTTATGTTATTGCTTATAAATATAGTTATTTGCAAACATTTTATTGCTACCATGGTATAAGCTTGCTTTTATGGTATCGCTGATTTAGGGTTGGGGAAGTGTTATTGCGTTATTAGAAAATTTCTAGTAATTTCAGTACGAGGTCTGGGAATATAACCGGTAGATGGCAACATTCTGAGCTTTTGTGCCATGAGAACTACAGGCATGGCTGCCGAAAATGCTTTGATTCACTTTTGCCTTGTTTGCATAGCCATTAATAACCAAGTGGTGCTACCAGTATTAGGGGCACCTGTCGTTAAAGGTTTCTAGACCACCCTTAAGGAGGAAGATTGAGACATCACATTTTTTGTTAAAAGACAACCCGCACTATAAATAATTCGCGGGGGACTTAACAAACATTCAAACAACGGACACAAAGAACATTCAGACTCGGAACAATCATTTGTGGATCACGCAAATTTTTGTCCCGTGTGAGATTTGAACCCACAACACTCGCCGTAGAAGTGGCGAGGCGACCACTTAAACCACTACGCCATCCGTGCAGTCGACGACACTCAGCGTGTAAATATAAAATAATGTTGTTTAGCTATGATTTTTAAGAGTCTGCATCCTATACAGCACCAGTATATTTGCCTATTCGAACTGCTCCAGTTTGAGCGAATTCCCTGGTTACTTCGAAGGTGTTTTTCTAAAAACTTTTACTAAGGATGCATCCATTGGTACTCGCCACTGCTGGACTTTTCTGTGCATAGTCACTCATACATTGCTGGTTGCATCTGTTAGTTACACACATTTTCATCTATTGCATTTTGTTGAAGAATTTGGTTCACTTATGTACCTCACCAAAACGCTTGTTACAGCTCTTATATCATAAAGAGCTACTAAATTACTATTTCCTATTATGAGACAATAGCTGAGACATACTGTATCATCTCATAATCTATAGCAAAATTACTAGCAAAAGGCTTTCGTCTGCTTTCACTATGTTTTTGAAACTAAGATATAATGTCACGTATTCAGCCTATGTGTTTAAGACTCTTTCTAAAATATTAGTTAAAAGCTACATGTTTTCGTCTCTTCTTCTATTTATATATAACTTTGAAGGAGTCATTTAACGTTAGTTGCAATTTTCGAATATTTAACTTCATCGATAATATCTTAATAACTATTTACATAACTTGTGATCTCATACAGGTTAAAGCACTACTATTCGCTGTTGGTATTTACAACTTCATGTACGTTACCTAGTTATATTAGCATTTAACATTAACATTTTTATTTTATGTTTCTCAGTAAATATACTTTATGATGCCGAGGAAATCAAAATGTTTCTGCGAGGTATTTCCATACAATCGTTTCAATAATTCAAAAGCTTCTATTAACGAGTACCGTAATATCATTTATTGTTTGTACCTCCACTTGTAGATGCCATTATGACCCTTGTATTGCCACAGCTGATTACTATAACATGATGGCTACTATCTAATCTTGATTTCAGTGATGTATTCGTACACGTGTCGTGTGTCGTGGGAAACTGACGCCGATTATTCAATTTTCGATCTACACGTTTGTGGAATTTTTCGACAAGCAACGGTTGTATAAAGCTGATATACTTTAAAGTAAAAATGTTTTGATGGGCATTTTTAGATGCTATATTTTATTTAGGCATATCCCAGAAAAATTCTAAATAATGAAACAAAGGTGTTTTAAAGTGTTACGCCTGTAATTAGACTTCCTTAACTGATAAGTAGATTTTTATTGTAACTACATTTCTCCAGTCAAACAGAATATATGAAATTTACAGCGGCTTATGATGTTAACCTCTTAGATACAATTGTTTAAGGTAAATGTCAGGATTGTTGTATAAGATTATTTTGAGATGTACTTACACTCACACTTACCATTATAAGCTCTAGCCATTTTATTACGTTTCCTGCCTCTATTGTAAATACACTCGCTCAGGCTAGTTTTATTGACTCTAACTTGTGGCAGTGTTTCACACGCGAAATACAAAAGCAATTTAATATTCAATTTTCAACTTACGAGTGGTTGGTCAAGACATTTCGACAAACATATTGGCTATGCCGCAACCAATTTTGCGCTACACAATCTATCATCGCATGCACTTGGGCACCTTAGTTCGCTTCAAGTGTTTTAGATAATGATGGTCGTATAAAACACTTGAGCGGATCGCGTCAGGGGAAATTATGATTAATATCTGGCTAGTTAACGGTGCCTTGTGAGGGCCACGACTGGTAAAAGTTGTGAGTTGTGGGAGCCGAAGCCCGAAGCCACGGATGTCCGTATCGCCAGCGCAGGCGGCGGCCGGGCGCATCATTTCTTTGCTCACAGACCGGTCCAAACAGCGCTACTGCTTCAAATTCATAATTTTTCAATGAGCTTTTTTGTACGAGACTCGGACGTTCGCTCTCGCTGACAACTGCGCTTATGGTTCTGTAGATAAGATCGTTTTGTGCGCCATTAGCCAAAGTGATTGACGTTGTTAGTTTGTTGTCAGTAATTTTGTTTGAAATTTAGACCGGTGAACGTGCCTTTTTGTCCATGTGTGTAAAGAGAGTCGTGTTGACATGAATGACTGACCATTACGAGATGTCCGATAATGCGCGATTACAAAACGAAATAACACAAATTGAATCCGCGGGCCTAATAACACACTGTGAAACATTAATGATAAAGTAATAGGTTTGTCCTATTTGTACGATCAAATGTGTGTGTATATTTCATAAGCTATAGATTACCACACAAATATGAGAAGTAAAGCCGCATAGAAAAATGCAAGTAATTGGAATCGCATCTAGCACTAGGCATTATGACTGAGGACTTTATTTATAATTATGAACTGAAGAAGTTTCGGGACATTGACATCTTTAGACAATACAATTCCAAATGAATTTAGAAATCAATTCAACCAAATCGTCCCGATTAACAGTAACTAGATGATAAATAACAAAGCTGTCAAGTGGAGCGTTCAGACAATGAGTCAGAGTAATTATACGGACGACACTTAGTCTTACCAAGTTGCATAACGGTCGGCCGGTATCTATCGAATTGTGAAACAGTGAGACAATGAGACACTGGCTTCAGACGGCCGACCGATATCGTGACCGGCCCAAATGTGGTACAAATTGTAGACGTTGTGCGATGATTGACGAATGTTATTAAAGCTATGATTGATTTTGATTTGCGAATGTACGTATGTAGGTTAGGCTAATTCTCTCAGTAATGACATATTGGAATTAAAAATAATTATATGATTGATTGAGGTTGAAAGGATGTTGGAAGCTCGTTTTGGTTTTCATTTAGATTTTTTGCTGTGAGAATACATTACGCTATGATAAACCAGAACGGCGTCTAATACTCAATTTTATTCTTTAATTTAATATTTCATGAGTAATATTTCTTATAGGTTTTGTTATTATTACAATCATCTCATCTTCCGTTGGTTGAGATTTAAAAGGCTAAAATAATAATACAATAAAATAACAATATAGGTTCTATTTTTCAAAGAGTAAGACATGGTGACAATAATTAAAAAAGTAGTAAGTTGGCTAAGGTTAGTGGAACAAGGAAGAATGACAGAATAACCAAGAGGAGAATCGAAAGTGGAAGATCTAACTAAATGTTCTTTATTCAGGTCAGAGGCTAATATGACGAAAGACCAGATTAGGATTAGGATCATAAGCCGACGAGCATGTGAGCAAAATGTGATGACAAAGGTGAATGAAGCAAGAGAGATGGGTAGGTCAAGTTCATAGCAAGTGGAGAGCTCTAGTCTCTATTTTTCCCTTTACGCATTAGACGTAAGATTATGTATATGTCTTGATGGAATCTATATACTTCTA
This sequence comes from Catocala fraxini, assembly GCA_930367265.1. NCBI lineage: Eukaryota > Metazoa > Arthropoda > Insecta > Lepidoptera > Erebidae > Catocala > Catocala fraxini. The sequence goes on from OV884037.1 coordinate 10,287,322, forward strand.
TTTAATTGAATTCGAGAACTATTATTCCTATCAACATAATATCTTGTATAGTAAAGCTAGGCAGCTACCTGCCTTCTTAATTTTATACAATTTCGGCAGACCAATCTAAAGCGACATAATTATCCTTTAGCTTTCTAAATATGCAGCTCAAAGAATCCATTCGCTTGGTCCTTACAAGCAAATATTGCCCACAAACAAAGAAAACGCAACGTCATCGTAGATTTTTCCACTGAATGTTGATTTTTGTGTTCCCCTCGGACCGCGCCCCGCAGCGAAACTTTAGGCTAACTGCAGCCGAGTGATAACACAGCATCGCTAATCCCAGAGACGACCGCGCTCTGAAATCTATTCGATACAAGAACATATACTTACTGGATATGACTCAATACAGAGCAGTGTAATGCGTCAGTGATACCCACACACAGGGCATCGATAACAAGACAATCATACGCAAGAATTGTGTTTAATACTAGAACATAGAACTACTTGGTGTGACAAGAATCAGAGTAGTAGAATGCGTTAGTCATTGAAGTAGGTATTGGTAATGCAGTCATTTGTCAAAACCGGTAGCATAATTGAGGCGTTATTAACAACTGCTTATATCTATAAATAGTGTTTTGTTATAATATGTATATATATATTGTATGGCATTTTGTCATCTGACATATTAGAAATAGTAATACAAATTGATGAAATCTTCTTCATTCTTTTCGAGATGGACCAGAATAGAATTGGTGTGTCCATAATTTAAAAGTCAATGAAGTAAGAAACATTAAAATAGAAGTAGAGATCCATTGAACGTAATAAAAATTACGTTCAATGGATCTCTGCCAAATTGTTCAGGTCATTTAATCTATTATAGGCGTAACGTGATGAAACTTTTTTGTAAGGATTTAGGTTTCGTAAATATTTTGAAAAGTTACAATTTTTCTTAGATTTATTATATCTACTAATTTACTTACATTTTATGAAGATAAGTAAAATGCTGCGATGCAGAGTACTTTACTTATATTAAAACAACGAACGAAAAATCCCAGTCTTTGAAAAACGACTAACGTACAATCCACAGCGCAACACTAGGTAGAAGTGCCCCAAAACCTTTACGCCATCCAGCATCCGTCCAGTTAATTAAAGGTGAAATGCTCTGTTTGAAAAACAAACCAACGAATCATATTTCAAAGCATAATAAACAGGTGTATCTAAAATCACAGCTATTCTTTTCGCATACACATTAATAGCACAAAAATTGGTGCTACATCTCCCACGATTCACAAAGCACTTTGTGTTTTCAATGTCTAGACACGTAAATAAAATTTATGTGTCTGGTACTTTAAAGTACCTTTCTATCACAAAAATATATTTTCATTTGTGTATAAATTATTTATTTGTTGCAATTCTCGCTGTATACGCTAAACTACTGTATACATATGTTATGAAGGAATATGTTTTCAGTTCACAAACAGTACACAAAGTGGTCAATTTTTATACTTATTTTTGCTTTATCATTACATACAAAACAAATATAACAGCATTCTGGAGCACAGAGCTTTGTATTTTTTACCGACTACTACTCTTTTAAAAGAAGAATGAAATAGATTTCGAGTATAGAACAATTATTCTTTCTTTTAGAACAAATTCAAAAGTATTCATAATTTGGACATAAAATTCGAATAATATTTAACAGTGCTGGCAACCTAACAATCTAGTGGAGCTAAGTGGGATTTCCAGGCTTCTTAAGCAGCCATTGTGCTATTAGAAGAAAACAAATAATCTTCATTGGTACCACAACAACGCTAATTTACTATTCGATAATTATGTATTAAGTATGTAATTATTCGACGGTAAGTTATCATTGAAACAGAAAAATATTTAATCAAAATTATTTCTGATATTACAGGTAGTAACCTAATGCGCTAGACAAGGTAACCAAGTACAAGTAAACCAATAAGTAAGTACGAAGTCGTTCAAACGAGCAAAAAAATAAATCAGAAATACAAAGCTATTCTTGAACTTTATTTTAAGTCATTTGAAAAGAGTATCACTTCCAGTTCTAAATTTAAAACAACACAATCTATGCTATCGTTCACATTGGCGGGAATTGCATAATCCTCGTCAATGCGTTTGTCATCATTCACGCACGACTTCGGGCTTTTACAACGTAATCGAGTTTGATTTCGGTTTGTTGTCTGTCTGTTCTCATTGGCTGGTTGGATAACATGGATTTTGTCACATTTCAACTAAAGTAATCTACGTTTTGAATTTAGAATTGGTAGCTCCAGCTACGCAATTAATAAGTCAATGGTTTACTACATCAGAATTGTTGTAAGTACCCGTTATGATTTTAGAATTGCTAATTGAGAAAGGCTAGTCAATGATGTGTTCGTTTAAGTTCGAATTTAAGAATAAAGAAATTAATTGCGTCACATAAAATATGTTACTTTTTAATTGAACTACTTATTTTTCAGGATAGCGGAAACTATGCTAATTGGCCAACAAAGGCTGTTACTGTAAAGTTTTATAAACTACAAAATACAACACCCTTCTGCATCCTGAAGATGTATAAAATCATTCGATTTTGAATGTCATGACAATATATGTCAGTCGATAGGGAGTCTCCGTCGAATGTCACGAAAATGATTTTAACTGACTGCCATCTCACTATCGCAACTCATCGGAGTAACAACAATACTTTATGTTAATTGTTATGACATAAGTTACGTAAACGTACATATTATGTTAAAATGTATCGATTGAATTTATCATCAAGCAACATGTAATGTTCCACAACTAAATATGTAAGTATTAACACTAGATCTTATACTTTTGTAAGTATATAATTGTTTTAATTTGATAAAGTCGTAAGAGCTCCTGCGCTCTGTAAAGGCCATCCAGGGTGAACCCCTTGAAGAGCGAAAAGTACTGTGGAATGAAATGTACCCGCCACCACCACTCTACATGAAAGCAAGCGAATGTCTGCCACCGGGTCGCGAACTGCAGTGGCCTATTTGGAAAGCATTGAATCGCTTGCGTGCCCAAGTAGGCCGCTGCAAACATAACTTGGCGAAGTGGGCGTTTATTGATACGTCCCTCACCCAGTGCGAGTGCGGTGCGGATCAGACCATGTCCTACCTGCTGGAGTGCCCTGAATGTCCATACAAGTGCTCAGGCCAAGAATTGATGGACGCCACCGACACCGCAGTAGAAGTGGCCACGCACTGGGCTCAATTATTATGAGAATGTACTGTCGAAATGACAAGAATTTGATAAAATTTATCAATAGTTGTAATGGGTATGTATGTACATAATATGTATGATTGATTGGAATCAACTTGAATAGTTATTCGATTCTGTATTTTTTCATTACATCTCAACACTCGCCTAAACTATCTGATTTAACTGTTGTAACGAGTTGTACAAATATAATCGTTACCATTTATGTAATAATATAATTAACTTTTAACAGATAGAAGTGCTCGAACATGTATTGCGAAATTATTGAATAAGTTGTACACGCACATTATATTAAAGTTAGTCTCACGCCTATTCCCGTTATGGATGGGCAGATTATGAATCGCCACTTGCTATGAAGTTGTTACTGATTTGACCTTGATGGCGTAGCCCTAGTGTATGTGACTTCTACGCATGAGGGGTTCGATTTCCAAGTATTATTAAGTTGTTCTGTCTAGAAACACTTTAGTAACAGCTCGGAGTTTGGAACTGTTTCCGGAAAAATAAATAGGTTCATCCTTTATTAAGGCCTAAGGACTTGAAGCCGTAATTTGAACCGAAATGTGTGTGTGTAATGTGTAATTCATCTCTCCTCATCTACTTAGTATGCATGTATGAAATAGATTTAAAATTAAATAAAAAATACAACTAGTAAATGTATTATATTCTGCTTCAAACTAATAAGCAATGAATAAAGGCATCAATAGCTATCGTCAAGTAAATGCGAACAAGCTATCTGAGATCTGCGCCCGAACGAACTAGTGTTGCGAATGTATATTGATCCGTATTAAAACCTGTTTGTCCACACGTTATCACCTAATGATTGATTATTACTTATGTACATATAAGTTATTGATGAGCGGTATTCGTCGTGATCAATTTTTAATTAAAATGTTTCGTGAGTTTATTCGTACCTCTTTGTTTTTTATGCGAAACTGATTAAGTCTATGCCAGCTTAATGTAGTAAGAGGTGCATATTTTTAAAGTTTTTTAAAAGGTAACTAACCTCGTGTGGGTCTTTAATAACTTCTAGATAACGGACACAAAGAACGCCCGGACACAATCAACCATTTATGAATCGAAATTTTTGTCCTGTGTGGGATTCGAACGCAAAGCATTTAGAGCTGTGGTGAGGCGTCCACTTAAGCCACTACACTATGTGAAGTTTTAAAAAGATAACTACATAGTTTGGTTAGTCGCAAAATATGTGGTATGCCTGACGGTTGGCGCGGTTACAACTATGAGTCGTGCGTACAGTCACCCTCAATAAGATGTTTACAGAACGAAATTCCATTAAAATATCGACATCCGATATGCCAAAATACTGTAGTATACATACCTACATCTATTGTGCCAAAACATGATATTGCCTATAACTTGTTAATTCTACGTTAACATGTGTCCTAAAACTTTTCAACGTGGATGTTTTATAAGTTTGTATGCCCCTAATAATCCAAAACGTTGCACACAACTATTGTTTAATAGGTAAGTAAATAAGTAAATATAATAGATGTATACAATATTTTGGCATATTGGATGTAGATATTTCAATGGGACTATATCTCGTATCTGTTTGATAGCGACTGTACATCCGAACTCTTATCTCAGTATAAAGTTTATATTATGAATGTTAACTTTTCATGGAGAATTTTCGTGCTGTCCACATGACAGCTGGCATAGCAACAAGCACGCAGGTGGCAGAATGGTTAGAACATTTTATTTAGACTGTTCGCCATGCCACATTGGCATGGCGAACAGGCTAATATAACTAATATCTATCGAACACGTCTAATATAACATCGCAAAAAGAGTAGATATGTATTTATTATAGTAGCTAAACTACTTACTACTAGTTACAGTGATAAATATTTTTATTTTATTTAGTATTTTTCTTACAATAAGGTTAATTAAAACTATGCGCTCTTTTGTAGCAGAAATCTTCAATCTGGCTTCTAGATTATTTTTGTCTTGCCTTGAATGATGATCATTCATAAGTTCTATTATAGATTTGATTAAAGCAAATTATTTCGACCACGGGCTCCTGAATTAACTTTATTTCATACTTATTTACACAAGTATAGATTTTGACCGCGGCATCACTCACGTTAATGTAGATTTTATCAATAAATGACTATCCCTCGAGAACAGGAATTTTTTGGACGAAAGGTTTCCTTTAATCCTTTTCTGTACCCCTGAAAACGGGTATTCGAAATTTCATGATGGTCGAGTAATAAACAAACAAACTTACATCCGGATTTATAATATTGGTTAGGATGAATTAGGGTTAATTCAGTTGACATCATTGTCATAATGTTTGATTTAGCTCTATAATATGACAGCTATGATCATAATCTCATCATAATGACGTCACAAGTCGACAATAAAGTCAGCAGCAGAAGCCTTTGCTGGCGAATATTGAATGCATTTTTAATTTATTCATACATAAACAATTTTATGTCAGTAAAAAATTGTGTCTCGGTAATTTTTTAATATTTTTTATGCTAGCAAATAAAAATAAACGTACTTACGATTGATAAAAACAAATGCTATTTTATTTTATACGGTATGTATCTATTTCAGCAGCTTTGTTAAATTTTTAGCTCCGATATTCTAGGAGTCGTTGTCTAAGCTTATTGTAATTGTTGGTCGCTTTTACGTCACTCAGTGTACGAAATCTTAAATGTTCTTGAATACTTATGAATATTGCCAAACCGCATTTCGCTTTCGGCGCTCTTTTTACGATAGAAGAAAACCTTTATGTTCTAACATAAGAAATTGTTATAATTACGGCGCTGTCTCCTGTGGTATATCAACATTCTCAACTATCCTCCCACAGGAAGCGATGGTGTGGTTATATAATACACTGTTTGTGAATATATACATACATAATTAACTTTAAAATCTGACCAAGCATATAAAATCGATAAACGTCTCTTTAACACGATTGCCATGTGTCATCACACGCAGCCAATTTTAAATACAGATGTCCAATCATTTTAGGTAATACGAATCAAAATTTGGCATTTCGAAGAAAGGCCGCAGGTTTTACGACTTTTTAAAATCCGTTATAAAATGATGTATTCTTTGATAATAAAATCAATACTTAATTCATCATTCTTTAGAGCGTGTTTTTCTTCTGTGGTTAAACAACAAAAGTTTTCAAACTAGTTTCCTTGAACTGATAATTTGTGAAGATCGCGACATCCATTTAAGGGCAGTTGTTACTTTTTTCTACAGTCGACGAGCAGTGTATCGTTATGTTGTTTATTTTGTTCCTCATATTAGGGACTCTAATTTACCACATGGTGCTCTCGTTCGACGTAAAAAAATAATATCTACATGATTTGACGTAATTTGTGCCGTGTTATGACGAAAGGTTCGTGTGTTTAAGAGTAATTTCTCCTCGAGCCGTTATTAACCAGTAACCAGATTTTTTATTTTCGTCAGAAAAAGTTAACGAGTATTAGACATGATCCACGATGTTACATTTTTGTAGTTGATTAACTAAAAGGATACGAAACATCATAGAAAAAATAGGAAGTCTGTACGTCGTTCATTATATCGACAAGTATCTACAAGTATGTATCGCATGTTATCTGTTGCGACATCAGAAAGTTTATTGAAATAAATATCATACTTATCGGTAGCAACATAACATTTGATGTCCATATGTTTATGGAATACATTCTGGAGGCAGCGACGGTGATGCTTACCTATGGGAGTATTATTCGGTATTAACGACATCGGAAAATATAAAATTGTTGATCCGAATTAGGTTTCTAAAATATTTGCTTAAATTTTATTTATATTCAAACGAGAATATAGTTTATAACTCGTATCTCAATATACAGAAATGGTATTCTTACCGCCGGCATTAATAAACGATCGAACACTAATCGGTTGTGAATAGGAATTGCCTCGAGATGTAAGACGTAATATTTGGACGGATGGATTAAGTGAATATAAATTCTTGAATTTATGTAGCCTCCTTTATAGTTGTGCTTAGCGAATGTTTTGAATATTGATTTCTATTACCAATTTTTCTTCATTAATGGCTACCGAGATGGCATGAATTCGGTTGGAAGTTATGAATAATATGGGTAATATTTTATATCTCGTGGAATGCGTATTGGAGCGGCTCTATGTACGAATACAAACAATTTAATGTTTTATATGTAGATAGCATTCTGGGAAACACGGTAGCCGCCGCGTCCACTTCATTATGAGGAATTAAGATGATAATTAGTCGGCAAGGAGAGAGTCGAGATTCCGTCGCCCTATTAATTATTACTTTTTCTTATTTGATTGTATCACGACTTTATTTTAATTTGATATAAACCTGCTTTTCTGTTTTCTTTGCTTCTTACAATTATCTTTTAAAACTCAATTATCTACGAGGCAGAGTTATATACTGCCAGCTAGTTCGTCTCTTTTTGTTAGTCTATAAATTAAGTTTCTTTACAGGATGAAACATTAACTTTAAAGACAAAGTAGCTAGAGCTTGTTCAGAGCCGTATACTTCACTCTGTCATACATAAACATTCATGTTTACTCGAACATTGTGGGGTCAAAGTTAATTTATTTCTTCGCGTCGCATTCAGAGGCTCCTTCCTTAACTAACGAAGAACATTTTGCGCGCATTCTTGTTTAGAAGTATTGCAGAACATCGTCACTCGCTCGCCAGCCGACACATAAACTAAATAAGTTGTTGCTCTCAAGACACTTTCATAAAATAAGGTATTCAAGGTGTCCCACTAAGATTTAGGTAGTGCGTTGTCCACAACAGTTAACTTAAGAAATTTATGTACAAACAGTAAATAAATAAATTTGAATGAGCACAGTTTATTGCTATTCAGAAGAATAAATATGTACTTAAGCTTTAAATAATATACTTTGTACCAGAGTTGAGTATAAAAAGGCGTGTTCACACGGTAAATACTTTAAACGTCTTTATGTTTTGCCAAGAGTCTTGTACTGAATAAATTATGCAGAAATGTTGTCAAAAACACTTTGAAATTTTTCTTTTAATCAACAGGTTCTTTAATACGTCTATGTGTACTTATCACATCAAAGATACAGTTGAAGGGCTACCGCCGAGCCTCTTAAAAGTCTTTCAAATGAGAGACATATCATAAAGAGAGATCTCTGATTGTAAAGTTATGAAAACATGCGTAGGTATATATGATAAAGAAAGATTTTATCGAGTCAAACGTTACATTGAAATATAATTTAATGTTTGGCTATTTAAATTTACCAAATATTTAAATTTAAGTTTAAAAACAAGTAATATTGAGATTTAATAGGGTAGTTGCCTATGTTTGATTTTGTTCATTCATTTACACACAAGAGCAAAAAGCAATCAATAGAAATCTTTTTGTGCAAATAGTATTAAAACTAGTTGCAAAATAAGGTATTCATTAATATTTCAAACTATAGATATGAGCAAAAGTGGGATCGTAGTGGGGATATCTTGCTATCTTCCTCGGTCAGCTGCATTAAAATATCGGTTTCATCATAATTTATATAGTGTATCCTTTTTCTTTCATTTAACAATAACCTAATTACTACTGCATTTGAAACGCTAGTAACTTATTGAATGTAGAGTAGATTTAAAAAAAATCTTGCGTTTTAGAGATTGAGTTATGTAACTATTAGACTTGCATATTTAAAAATAAAAGTTAATTACTCTAGTCCAGTATCGAGGTAAAAAGAACAAAAGAGAAATCCAACATACAAAGTACCAATCAGACAAGTTATGTTCGGACTAAACTGCAATATCGTGCAGTGGTCGTTGACGATACGAACAGTTATTAAATGCGCTAACCATGCACTCAAAATTAAGGTATTACAAATCCCGCCCGCGGTTTCAACGGTTATTTCCTCTCCGAAGCGTTTATTTTTTTGCACGAAGTAAAGAATTCTACCGCCTAGTAGTTGGTAAGCAGTTACCATTAGCCTTTAGATGTTCACACACACGACACTAGAGATATAATTATGAGTGTTGCGCTACCAAAGAATCCTTACTTGGTGACTTACTCCATCATGACGATACGATACGATTACGGTCTGACGTCATAGACAGATATCTAAAGAATGTTTAGGTAATTCTTAAGACAACACAATACTTACTTAAACTCTCAACCAATCTAGTTATCAAAAATACGAAAATACAAAAAAGTTATTTAAACAAAAGTACAATATCTTAACTAAATTTTAGTTTTAAATAGTCTAGTTAAGCTCGGATGCCAGCGTCCTAGCGTTAGTTGAGAGGTTAAAAGAAACTTAATTTGGAAAACCGTTGTCACCGCAGGGGCAGAACACAATAGTGGAAAAACGAAGTCACTGCATGGTTACTGCTAGAAACATTGATAATGGTCTTTGTTGATAATATAGCGCCTCCTTACAGAAATCTAAAAAAGGCTACCAACCCCAAAAAATAACAATAAACGTACTCCACTTTTACAGTATTATATACAAACGGTTACGAGCCCGTTCGCCCCTCAAGGTTTGCCCTCTAGTAGGTATTTCTTAGGCTTCTTCTTAAAATGCGGCTTCGTCTTTCTATGAAAGGGGCGAAAGTCAAGGGGCGTACGGGCTCGTAGCCACAAACATAGTCTCGCGCCTATATTCTTAAAAAGGCAGGTACTTGTGTATTCAGCCGCATTTCATCAGCTTTGGATTTCGATTCAATGTAAGAGGGGACGAGCTTATTGCCCTCTAAAGGGCATTGTTCTAGACTATGGAGCCTAGAACTGTGCTAACACGGGCTGTTACTAATAATTTCTTGATAGAAAATTCCAATAACGCTATTCGACCCAGGAGTCGAACCCGAGACCACATACACAGCAGTCACATTCTCTGGGCAGTCATTAAGTATGATTAAAGATCGCACGTATAAACCAACATTTCACAAATTATTTTTATGAAATAAATTTTTTTAAAAATTCATTCATTCGCTATGAAATCGCTCGTCTAATTCAACTAACGACGTGATATTCGGGTTACTGAGCGTTAAAACTATATGATTATGTCACAAGTGGGGGCGGACGTTGCACATTTCTTTTGTTTATTGTTGAATAGTCATTATATGTAAATAGTGGAGTCGTGATGATGGGCAAGCCGATAGTGACGAAGCATGTTTTGCAACAACACGGAATGATAATTGTTTAAGCCCGGCAACCGTTTGGGTGCAGTACCTGTCTACTATCTTTCTCGGTAAGACGTAAACCCAAGATCGTCCACAAGATATAACTAGATTTAATATTTCATAAACGTGATTTTTGAACGTGCTGTCATGAATTTTTAGTTTTATGATGATGTTAAACGTAGACGCGTTGAATGTATAATATGAGATAATTTGAATGTGCGTTATAGTAAAACGTAAGTGCAGCTACTGTAGTATTATAGTTTAAAACTTTTCTGTTGAGTGTTCCAGGAGTTTATTATTTTTTTAAATCACATATCCTGCACTAGCTATAATTCCTGTGTCACAGGGGACTTGACAAACATTCAAACAACGGATACAAAAAACACCCAGACTTGGAACAATCATTAACTGTGGATCACAAAATTTTTTGTCCCGTCTGGGGATCGCACCCACAACACTCGGCGCGACAACAGTGGCGAGGCGATAACTTAAACCACTAAGCCATGCGTGTAGTCAAGTGTTACAAGGATGGAAAAGCGGGTCTCCCAATGGATAACGCATTGGATTTGGGAGTATAGTGTTTGAATATAAACTGTCGGAGATCACCCTGAGAAAAAAGAAAGTTAATATCCGTCATGTATATAAAGTGTCCTACTGCTGGGCACGGGCCTCTTCTCAGTGTTAGGTTTACGCCAAAGTCTAACTCGCTGGCCCAATGCGGGTTAGCAGACTTCACATATTTTCTAGATCATTATGGAGAACTCTCAGACATGCGGGTTTCCTCACGGTGTTTTACTTCACTTGAGAAATGGCATCGAATTTTTTCGATTGCATGAACCATCTTTGTTTATTCTGTGGCAATATTCCTTACCCATATCAATCAAAACTATTATTACTAATAAATTAAATACTGATAAAATTCTACAGAAGTTTCGTACGTTTATTTGTGTCGAACACGTCTAGCTATAATACTGATAAGCTAATATAGTACTTATGACGTAAGCTTGTACTAGATGTGTACCGATATACGAGTATTATTGAATCACAATCGTACTAAGCCGGTAACTATCAGTTAATGTGCACTAAAGCTACACTCTATGCACTGATTTTGTACTGAAATGTACGGAAATGTACTGAACGTGCACTAAAAATGCACTACAGTTGGCATTGACCTCATAATGCACTATGAACGACCTAAATCGTACTAGTTGTACTAGATCTGCACTGATCTTGCACTGGCTTAGTACTATTGCGTGTACACTATTAGAAGTACTTTTAGCGTGGGACAGTATAATTTATTATATTGTTGCCATTAATCATGTATACTAACATTATAAATACGAATAAATCTCTGCCAATTTGTTAAATCTTCATGTAGTATGTTGATTTAGAATTTAGAATGGAGAAAGCCTAAATCAAAAATTTACTATTTCCGGATTAACGATAAATCCTGTATCCCGGGAGACTTTACAAACATGCAAACAACCGACACAAGACTCGGAACAACTATTTGTGAACCACACAATTATTTTGTTCCATCTGGGAATCGAATCTACTACACTCGGCGCAGTGTCAATGGCGAGGAGACCACTTAAAGCATTACGCCATCCATGCAGTCAAATCTCAAGATCTGAGGAAGAACAAAGGTTGTTTCAAAGGAACGTAAACTACGTTACGGTTCGTCTATCAAGTACTTAGCCGAACCGAACTGCTGCGTTGTAGCTATAACGAGCGAAATCAAAACTAGTTATAAAGATAGTCTTTATCGATTATAATACTAAATAGACTATAGTATAGAATCAATAGGCTCTCTTGTACTATAAGCATTACGATGAAATTATGACTGCCATTCGATTGTAAAACACTTGATATCTGTTCATATTCACAATGAGGTTTATTGACGATGCTGAGATTTATTTATGTGTCTACTTTGATAACAATGATGATACTGTACATGATGGCTGTCTCGTGTGATGTGACGACTAGTTATTGCCCCCGGCTTTGACTGTTAGGAGCCGGGATTGTGCGTTGTTCGCATCAACTAGCTTACTTGCCCTCGGCCTTTCCTATCTGGTATGGTATTAGGACTGTGAGCTATTTCGGGATAGTAATTTTTCTCCTGATTGTCATGTGTGATGATTACAGTTCATTGTGATTGTCGTCCTTAAGGCAAGGTTTACATATTTTCTATGTGTGTATGTAGAGGCAGTTTTTAATGTTCAAGGATACACTAGCCGCGTAGTTTAGAAGTGTAATCTATTTAAGGGTCATAAACACATTGAAAAATGTCCCCAGTAATAGATATCAGACATAATAATTGCTCGAAATTCGACCAAAGTTTGCCTGTAAGATATTGCTGATACATGTCATTATATGTGTGTCAAACTCATGGTTGTGTGCGTGTAGTGTTTTTTCATTAATTTAATGTATTTCTAATGCATATTTTATATAAATATTAGGATTCACCCCTCCTTCTCTATATAAACTTTAACTGTGCCAAATTTCATACTCCTCCGTCCGCGCAAATATCGCAATAAGAAAATCAATGCGAATATCAGTTTGTTTGTTTTTTACATATATAGGACGCTACCGTGTCTAATACTAGAACCAATAACAAACTGCGATTTGTGCCATCACCACATTTGCGAAAATCGTAGTTTCCTTAGTAATAGCTCTAAAGAGCTCTCTCTAGTTTGTCTTGGTCTGGGTGTTTCTATGTATAATATGTAAGTATTTACAAAAAAAAAAGTATATGTGTATGTTTATCCATTGTCTAGTACCCATAGTACAAGCTCTGCTTAGTTTGGGCTAGATGGTGTTGTATGTATGTGATAGAATATTATTATTATTATTATTTATATTTATTTGGTTTTATCCTCGCCCATTTCTGGGGACATTCACCAGAATTGCGGGCTTTTGGCCAAAACAACTCTGATGGTGAGATGATTAATCAATAGATAAAGACTTTCTGACGATCCTGCATGTATTTAAGATAACTGCTTTCTGTAGTAGTGTGTATGTGAGAGGATGGATGTTTAATGTTTTCAGGCTTGAATGGAGTGTTTTAGGTATGACGCCTGTGCTGGATATGATTATGGGGATGGTCTTGACCGTGTGAACTCGCCATTGAGTTTTGAGTTCAATAGTCAAATCTGCGTACTTGGAAAGTTTGCTAGTATGAGTGGAGCTTAAGTTGTGTGTGTTGGGTATGGCTACGTCTATGAGATATACGACTTTATTTTGTTTGTCGTGTAGTGTGATGTCCGGTCTATTAAGATGTATTGTTTTGTCTGTAAGTATAGTTCTGTCCCAGTACATTTTGAAGTCTGGTGAGTCTAATATAATTTGGGGTGTGTATTTGTAATATGGTGTTGTTTCGGATAGTAGTTTGTGTTTGTAGGCAAGTATTTGGTGTATAATAGCTGCTACCTGGTCATGTCTGTGCTTATAGTCTGTTTGTGTGATTGATGAGCATGCGCCTGTGATGTGTTGCATTGTTTCAGGTTGTTTATGACAATGCCGACAATGATCGCTACTTAAACTGCTATCTCGGATGATGTATTTCCTGTAATTTTTTGTATCTATAACCTGGTCTTGGATCGCTAGCATAAATCCTTCTGTTTCAGGAAACAGCTCGCCTCGCTTTAGCCATGCGTTTGACGCTATCTTGTCAACATTAGGACTATTTAAGTCGAGACGATGTCGGCCATGGAGAGATTTTTGTGTCCACATATCTATTTTTTGTTCTTTAGTTATTGTTTTCATTCGTTTAGTGTGATCAGTGAGAGAGTGGTGTGAATGTATTTGCCTGGCATACAGCGTTGTGTAGTTGTGAATGGGATGAACGGTTGTGGAAGAATGCCCTGAGTAGTGTGATCTGTTTGTTGTGAAGGTTTGTGATGTCGATGAGGCCTCGACCACCCTCGCTTTTAGACAAAGTTAATCTTTAAATGCAAGCTCTGGGGTGATATTTCCTATGTTTAGTCATTGTGGTGTTAATGATCCTTTGTAGTGTAGTGAGGTCTGTTCGGGTCCAGCGGATGATTCCAAAAGAGTAAGTTAATATAGGAATAGCGAATGTGTTAATAGCTTTGATAGTGTTCCTTGCGTTAGGATGAGTGTGTAATATTTTGTGTAGTCTACTCCTGAAATTTTGTTGTAGTAGTTTTTTTGTGTTTTTGTGGTGAATTTCTTGTGACTGGTAGTATCCTAAATTATTATTAAAGATAACAAAGGCAAGCGCACTACACATCATAGTCATGATCCTTAACAAACGTTGGCAAACAAAACCTATTACCAGTACAGTATAGGCAGTTTAATTTAAAAGTTGGCGCGTGATGGTTGCTATCAGGATTTGGCCGCGTCCCGATACTGCAGGTGCCTGTTTAACCTTATTTGGCTCCTTGTGACTGGTAATTTGGCTCCTGTTGGATACTTGATACAATGTTGGCAAAGTAAGATATTTCAGTTACTGTCGATTTTTATTTATGGATCGAATTAATCTTTACCTGTAGTTTATTGTATGACATGGATTAAGATTATTTTCTAAAGATTTTCTCTCTTTCTACAAAGTTGGTAAATAAGAACATTTAATATCTTTTGGTAAGTAGCTGACATAGCCTAAGGCTGTTCGATTCATTACTCGTGCCTTGTTGATTCGACCAAAAATGTATCATTGTTCCAGGGATAAAGATCATGAATCCCCTAAGAGTCTCGACAAAGCCTAGGTCCAGGTGGTGATGGAATGGTTTGATATTCGTTGTCATATATTGAACAAAGATAAACGATATTTTGTCGTTGTGTGTGTGCTACTACAATTAGGGTAATTTTATTAAGTGCCAATACCTTGATATTTATTTTATGATGATATTATGCTTTGTTTAATTGCCTCTCTTAATTTTATTTATGCGCGTTTGTCATAGCATGCTATAACTTAGCACGTTAATCAACTGTTATTGCGAAATTTAATTATTCTAGCGCGTTTCACGATACAGGGAATAAATATTCGCTTGTGCGAATGATGCTTAAAAACTAACAATAATTACAATCATTCACTGGCAAAGTTATGAAATGATTGCGCAATAATTGTTTTACTGTGTTAGCTCTCATATCAATAAAGCATAATAATAAAATACTGCGTTATTTCTGTCTTGTTTAATTACTAGATGAGTTAATAGCTCATAATGGCAAATTATAAAACGAATTATAACATTATAGTTACACGAACGTATCAACGGACGCTGTAATAAGCGTCCTGCAATAACTATTTATATTGTTCATCTTAACCGTAAACATATTAAACAAACAAGTTTAATTTCCACAATAATTACCTTGATATAAATAGGGATGTCATTATTCAGTTGTCGCCACGCTCCGTGACACTGTCGGCCGATAATCTTGCTCTACATGTGCTAATTAAAGAACATTCCCTTACACAATGATCCCGGCTGTCTACCCAACCAACATGAATGCACGCCAAGCGACCAAGTCTTCCCAGGCAATGACTGACTACCAATACTACCACGTTATAAAGTAGGCTTTTAAAATCTTTTCAATGCGTATTTTGTTTTACCGCTTTCGTCACGATATGTTTGAGCTAAACATTATACATCGCCGCTTCGATTCTTGTTATCTAAATTTGAAATACACCGGCCTCGGAAATGGAATTTGTTTATGTTGATACAGTCATAAGTTGCGGTTAAGATCTGTTATTCAGTGGCTATTCTGTGATCGTCTCGTGATAATCGCGATCACGGGCCCTGACATTTCTTTTATTTTATCGCAAATGGTCGCCGTAAGATAAAACGGCAATAAATAATCCGGGTAAGACATGGTCGGTACGTGTGCACCGGTTGCGCTTTTCATTTGTATTATGCGCGTAATTATGGCTTACACAACGTACGCCAACTCTTATTTATTGCGTTTCGATCGCGACCAATAGTAAGGATAATCGTTTGCTAATGGCTAGTAATAATTACTCTAAATAAGTGTTCGATTGATAAAAGTAATGGATACACGGAGCAGTATTTCAAAGTTAGTTCATTTGAGATTAGCGTATCAATAGTATAGTGCTCGACCAATGAGATGGTCGTAAATTAGAAGAGTTTCTAATTAACTGACTTTAGAAAGGAGGAAGTTTTCATGTTGCCTATATATTTGTTTTCTTCAATACATGCGATCATCCATAGCTTATGATTATTCATGGCGCTGGATACAGGAATCTTATAGCAAATGATGTCCTAAATGTCCTTACAATTTCTTATTTATGGTTGTATAAACACCTTCCTCGCTGAACCACATTATATTTTATGGTCTTCATTCGATTAAGGTTCTACTCTCTTCTTATCAGCCATCACTTTATTTAAGCAAGAATCCTCTCCGACTTTTAATAAGTCTAGGTATCATTGCTTTTTATATGGAAATGTTAGCATATGTATCATAGAGCGTGGATAAAAATAGCTTTTGCACTACGTTCATGAGTCATATGTGAGCAATAAACAAACAATGTATATATATATATATATGTATCATGCATTTTCAAAAAATCTAATATATGACTTAGGTGATGACATACCTAAGTGCCTTGTATGGAGACAATGAAGTTTTTAAATTCGGTCAGAGGAACAATACTTCTTATCTAGTCTAATATACGGCGAATACGAACTGAAATGCAATTCATTTTCACATTTGATGTTTATTTTACTTTAGCAGAATACTATGTAATGTTATTTAAAGCCCTGAGACTAGATCAGAACTCTATTTTGTACAGATTTTATAACGGGAATTGGACCTCAGATCATAACTAAAGTTTTTAAAAATCAACATTATCTAATTTATATGTATTTCTATGCACTTGAAACGTTAAAATATTTCATTTCCTTTCTTCTATTGTACCGTGATGGTACCTTTCAAGAAAAAGCTCGTTCATAAATAAAGTTATGCAGTTTGTGTTATCTTTCAATCTCACGGAGATGGGTGTCAATATTCCATATGTGTTCGCACAACATGTTTCGAGAAATCTTTTTGACAGAGAATATCGATAACACAATAACTTCGTATACAAAACAAAATAGGACATTATGCGCGACGCATCTTCTACGTCGCGTCTTATTCCCGTGAATCTTGTTTTGTGGCCACTAAAAGGAAGTGTCGGTTCGCGACTTGAATAAAATTTTATGAAATTTACTAGTAAATTAAAGATTATGCTATAATATTTTATATTATTGATACACTTATTTTAATGCAATCGTAGGACATTATTAAGTAGAAAGTATCTAATTTCTATTTGAGCAGCGATAGCCCAGTGGGGAGACCAACAGACTGCAATGCAAAGGGTGTCGGGTTCGAACCCACGTCGCGCACCTCTGTCTTTCGGAAGTTATATGACTTTTTGAAATTATGTGCGTATTGATTGACAATTATCGCCTGCTCCGTGCCTCGGAGAGCACGTTAAGCCGTCGGCCCCGGCTGCCATGAACATCTATGGCAGTCGTTATTGGGAGAGTGTCGACACAAAAGATCCCACTGGGTCGAAGTGTCGCCGGTCTGCACTGACTGGCCCCCACATAAGATACATACATACAAGATACATACATCTAATTTCTATGCCTGATTTGGAGAAAATTACATATAAGTTACATTTCATACAAGATGCTCTATTGCTTTTTATGGTGGCTTCCTAACGTGCTTTAGAGAAACTACAATAAATAGTCTAGTATGGCTGTTAACATGAAATGTTGTTCGCTAATAAGGTCCAAATTATCTAGAGCAAATTTCGGAAATGGCGGTCAATCTATACAGAGACTGGTCATCTGCGTAGGAGATATTATAGAAGGCAAACATAAGTGTACCTACAGCCTATTCCCGTACATCCATAGTCCAATGGAACGGCAATGCGTCACGACAGGAGAACAGTTAGACGTAGGATTTAGATACTTACCGAAACACGGGGTTGGGCAACACCGCAATCTTCCTAACTGTAAGCTGTTATTGAAAAAAAGAAAATCCATTAATTTTTGTTGTGACTAGCCGGGATCCAAAACCTCGTGCACAACAGTCGCATTCACTGTCACTGTTATCCAGATGCATACGACCTAAACTCAGATATTGGTGATAGCATCTATCTCCATAAACATAGACAATAAAAAGTAAAACAATGATATAGATACAACATATAAGTATGTGTGTTATTGTTCATGTCCCGGTGTAATAATTAAACTGCATGCATATTAATTATGGTCTGGTTACATCAACGACGATGTGTTGTGCAACCGTCACAGATTAAATAACTGTTCTCCATGTGTTACTGTGGCATTAACATTTTACATAGCTTGTGACTTCGTATGGGTTACATTTTAATTTATTAATAATATGTGCTTTATAATTATGAACTAAAGTACATAAGCTTGCTACTAATTATGATCGAATTGCTTGTTAATATAGACATCACAGATCCATGATAACGCACTGTGCATGCATCTTATGAATATAAATATAGGAATAATATTCAGACAAGGCTGCATATGGATGTATTCTCGCTATTATAGGAGCTATTTTACTACTTAATGCATTATGCATAAAAAAGGCCAACAAACGTGCATATGATTTTGCGTAATTTAAAAAAAAGCGTATTTTAAAAGCTCTTTCACGTTGACATCAATTTCCTTAATGGCGCGGGCGCAGGGCTAGTAAATGAGGTCCTGCTCAATGTGATATACGGTTCTTTTTTAAAGAAGTTCTCAGCAGCTGCACAGGATCTGTAGTTGTGACAGGTAGGTGGCAATAAACTTGCCTCCTATAGCGTGGGACCCAGAGCCATAACTGACAAAATGTGGGTGTATCTTTGCCTATTCCTTTGGGGATATTATGGACGTAAGGTAAATGTAACTATTAATAAAATACTCAAATCTTATGTTAGTATTTTAATTTTCATATTGCATTAAATGACGTAAGACAATATACATTTTTAGAGTTCGAAAAATCTCATATATTACAGCTTTTTTCGTCTGTCCATCCGTCCGTCTGTCTGTTATACAACTTTTAACTCAAGAACTGTAAGAGCTAGAGACTCGCGGTCAACGCCATTCGACTCAGCATAGTCGATATACCCCCGAAATGACCGGTCGTGACCTTTGCATATTACTTGAACCATTTTTTCGAACTCTAAGATTTACGTCAATAGGGATGTTGACCATTTTTCGGAATTGCTTTTTTTTTAAAGATCGACTATTGGTTATCATAAGAAAAAATATTTTGTTTGAAATATAAGTATCTTCGATGAGAAAATATACTACAATAGAGGAATATTATTTTTTTCCGCTAAAGCACTCTCACAGCTGTCACGTGACTACATACGTCACTAACCGGTAGACATTGTCCGCGATTCATGAGAATTTGTCGAATTTATGTGTTTTCTTCATATAAAAGTGAATGCAAACAATCAAAATGAACACATAGTTTTACAAATGCTGTGCAGTGTCCATGTGTAATAGTACAACAATTACTTTACCGAAAAAATTGTTTACTCATGTACCAAAAGATAAGCAAATCAGGAGAAAGTGGTTAAGACTTGCTAGAAGAGATATACCTAGCAGCATTAACAACAACAAGTACCGCCTATTTTTGTGAGGATCACTTCGATGTAAGTTTTGATTACCTATATACAAAATATCAGAGTATCTATATAAATTGGGTACTCTATGAATACATATTATCTTTTTATTTAACCAACCCTAAAATAATTCTTATTTCAGCTGTAAAATGACATGGAAAATAATTAAAACACAGTGATTTAAACGAAGTTCTAAACACGATAAAGTAGATATAAAAGGTATAAAATTATCTATTAATTGACTATTATTTAAGTATTAGTTGATAGTTAAATAGTATCAAACGTAAAACTGTACTTACAAAGATGTTTTCACGTTCCTGAATTCTAAAGCACAAAAGTCGTTGTTTCTTGCAAAAAAGTTTGCTACCATCAAAGAATTTATCTTTAGTAAGTTGGAACTATTTCCTTTGATGAATTCAGTTTCCATCATGGTATTAATATTAAGTAATTCACAGTTATTTCGTCGGTATGAACACAAACCAAGAAAAAACGGAGAAGTAAACAGCCTTTGCCGTTTGCGTTTTTTTTGCGGTTAATGACGTAATGTGCTCTTATTGACGTTTGCAGTCACGTGACAATAGGTGATAAAAGTAGCTTTTAAAATTAATTTTAATAAATTATATATGATATATTAAATTTTTAAAATGTTATTTTCTATATTCTAATAATAAAAACTATAATAAAATTAGCACGAAGCATGAATTTGTGATTAGTGTCAACACCCCTATTCATTGCCGTTTCTCACTTGTTTTATTTCGACATATTTACAAGGTAAACACAGACATTAACATATAATTGATAATACGTGCATGTGCTACCCCAATTAAAAATATGCACAGCACTGACATGAACATAACATGATATGACATAAACATAAGACTTGGCCTACAAGAGCCATGTTCTTTAAAATGCCGAGCTGTAATTTACGGAGCAGTATGTTTGGTTAGCCGCTGTCGTAAAGGCCGCATTCCTAGTCGAAGTCCCTATTCCCGTCACGTGTTTCCTACAGGATGTGTTACTGATAGGCGCGCGATACACGAATTGAACAACTTTGAGCCTCCACACACATCTAACTGTATTTACGCCACCAAATATGCATTATTTTATTTTTATGTCCAATTGGTATGCGGACTATGTCCTAGCGTCATCTGTTCTTCGGAACTTTTAAATTGTGGGGGAAGTAAAGTGGTTTCGGGAACTTATAGTCGGAGGTACTGCCCGTTATTTGATTTAGAATGTTGGTATTGGATTTTGTTGTTTTGTTTTACATTCAGCCAG
The DNA here is from genome assembly GCA_930367265.1 of Catocala fraxini. NCBI lineage: Eukaryota > Metazoa > Arthropoda > Insecta > Lepidoptera > Erebidae > Catocala > Catocala fraxini. Next base: position 10,308,585 of record OV884037.1, read on the forward strand.
TGCGAGTTCAAGAACAAATTGTAACACGAAAGAGCTTTTCAGTTAGGTTTATTCTAAAACTAATAATCGACTATTTTTATTGCTGTTGTTTTAGAATACTCTGGCAATATTGCTTTTGTACAGTTAGTTGATATTTACCATTTTATTCTATTTTAAAGCCAGATAGAACAATATTGTAGACGTTAGATAAACATCTTGCATAAAATATTTTATCCGATATCGAAGGAAGGAACAGCCAAGACGATATTTATTACGTATACTTCATTCAATCTTTGATAGTGAACTTATTTTTATAGGACACCATCTGGTTTGAATTTTATTGCATGCTTTTGACGCATAAGATTTTGTTTTATAAAGATGAACGTACTTTAGATTTACTGACACCGTGCGCGTCTTAGGAAAGAGATTTGCTAAAGGCTTGGCAACACACGACGCTATAAAGAGTTGTATACATAAGAATAAGTACGTATGATATAATGAAGTTGAATAATGAAGTCAAGAAGTTTCATAATATTAATCAAGAGGCGCTCATAGCCCGTTGCACTCACTGATCGGTAAACGATTAGCGAGGTTAAGCAACGTTGGGTGCGGTCAGTCTATAGATGGGTGACCGCTTATTAGTATTTCGTCTGAGCGTCTCCGTGCTTCGGAGGGCACGTAAAAAGTCGGTCTCGGTTGTTGCCAAATTGACAGCAGTCGTTAAGCCATGTAAGAGGCCTACAGGCGGCTTGAACAAACTCTTGACAACAGGTTGGCCACTAACCACACGAAAAGAAGAAGAAGATAATATCACATTCGATGTTGTGTTGCAGATATTATGGAAATAAGTAAAGAATAATAAATAATACAAAAAATATTTTAAATTTGATCACTAGGAAGAACTTTCTGTTATAGTGTACACAACGATTGCAAATGAATTGTTATCCAGTTATGATAAACTTACCCTTTTTATCATGGAGAGTAGTAACGTTACACCTACGTACATTTTCTTTGCGCAGAATTTAAAGTGCACATATTGACATGAGATTTTACCAATAAAGCAAGTGCGCTTTAAGCTGACCAATGGGTCAGCCGTTGTAACACTTACTTTTAATAATAATTGTTAACAATACTTGTAGAGATTATTATATTTAAGTATACAATTTATTAACTTTACCTATAGTACAGTAGCAACAGTTTCAGGTTTAAGTATTACCTTGTTTATTACAAGTGACCGCGTTGACTGGATTCTCACACGGACGACGACGACACGACTGGGTGATTTTTAGGTCCAATATACCAATATAAAGCGTCCCGCGAAACTTACTTTATCTTGGTGAGGATCTTGTGCATTTGTGTTATTAAGCTTTTGTTCGTCATTATATTATGTACTAGCTTTTGTCCGTGGATTTACTCGCGTAAAAGTAGGTTAGGATAACATTACCTATTTAAAAAAAATACTGTACTTTAAATAAACAGTACATTTTTAAATAAAATATAGCCTATATTATTCGGTGATAATATAGCTTTCTTATGTGAAAGAATTTTTAAAATCCGTTAAATATTTTTCGGTTTCAATCCTTACAAAGAAACAAAGAAACAAATAAATAAACAAAAAATTAAATCTTTCCTGTTTATAATATTAGTGTGAATATAGGTATCACAAAAACCTAATATTATAAAAGTAACTTTGCCGCCTACTGCCAAACTCTAAGAGGTATTTAACTTAAATAATATATCGAGTCCTTAATCTGTCGAATAATATCCAAACACGCGATCTAGACATCTTTGGTAATTCGCTTAGCAAATTCAAAACACTTACTTGTTTTATTTGTTGCGAATACTAAACTCCAAATGTTACTGTCAATGTTCACAGTTAATAGTATAGTATTTAGTTAGTGTGTCTCGGCAAAAAAATAATGAATGAATATTTAAGCTAATATCGAAACACAACATTCCGACGCGGTGCTTGTTATAAATAGATTAAAAAGCGTTAATGATCAACATATATACTTTTTTGTGACGGTCGGATCATTGAATTTTTTGTGCGTCTCATGTCACTTGACATGAGTTTGCGGTTGTAAGATACTCTTCGTTGCTAATACCGCCTACACACTGTACAAAAAATATTTTAAAATGCTTTTTATACTGTATCAACTGTTTTTATTTGTAATTTTATGTTTTAGCGTAATATAATCACAAAGGTAACCTTTGTAACTATATTTAGATACTTTGAAAAGTAGTTTCATTAAGAAAAATATTTGGTTCTATGACTTTTTAGAACAAGGACATGGTTTTAGCACAAGAAAAAGGATTCATAGTTTCTCTAAACTTTTGTTTTCTTACTCCTATTTATATTTAAATTTTCTGTTTAACAATATTGAATATTCTATCATTGCTTTAAAATTACTTGTACTTCAAATTATTTTTTTACTATTAATTATTATATAATTACTGCTATATACGGATTTTATCGCGTTGTTTATTTGACACTTTATTACAAAATTTTGAAAATTGTTTCACTACTACTACTATTAAACTTTACTAATTTTTAAGCTAATTAAATTATTATTAAACTATTTAGATTTAATTTATTTTTACTTTTACACTTTCCCCGACGTTTCGGTTGCTTGTCAGCAGCCATGGTCACGGGGAGACTAAGATGGCAGTTGTCTCAATGTTCCAGTGTAGTTATTTCAAAGTACCCGAACATAATTTAATCATTGGTGTTTCTATTTACGCAGAATGAGCTCAAAGTATCATGAAGTCTAGCTGTGGTTTGCTTCTTCTTGGGTTTGACTATTTTTATTACTGGATCCCAAGCTGGTGGAACATAAATAGAAGACAATATTATATAATTAATTAAATTTATATGTTGGAAACATTTAAGGTTCATTGGATCTATAATTTTTTTTTTTTAGTTTGCATTTTAATATCGTAGTCATATAGTAGCTTACGTATAAACATTATGTGTATCATATCTGTTATTTACTAAAACATAATAATCACTAAGTATAATTATAACTAATACTTTAATTAAACATTCATAATCGCTGTCACGCTACTACAAGAGCGGGAATATGCATATCGAATAGATTTATACTTGTCAATCATTGCAACCGATTCGGAATTGTCACTTATAATCGTGTCGCCCATCAACTAAGCCATCGGCTCCTTTGACGTTCAATTACAATCTTCTTACTACACGAGCAGATCCGATTAAGCCAAGAGGCGGTTATGTAGACACAGAATAACATACAAATATGCGTGGCAATGTTGATCGAAGAAAGTTCACTTGGTATGTATGAGATACATACGTATATTATGGATGCATTAACTTATAATTGAACATCCAAAACTGGCGACCTTATATGATATGTAGAACTTAATTTATTTTGGTATAATTTAATTGTTTTTTTTTTTACTGAGGTGACATAGCTGAATTAGTTTGTGTGTTACTCTCCACCCTTTTTGTTATTAGGTATTGGTAGAAAGGTCCCACACTAATTGGAATTGTTGACTTATTATAGACTGCACGGATCGCGTAGTGGTTTCGACTCGCCTCGCCACTGCCACTAAACCGTGTGTTGTGGGTTCAAACGTTTGTAAAGTGCCTCGCGCCACAGAAATTATTCCTAGAGCGGGCGATGTCTTTCAATAACCGAAATGCTGTATTGCCATTCTGCCTATTTCAATCACGACACGGATTTAAGTTCAAAGTAAAACGTTTTATCAAAAATAAAAACGTTTATATGGCTTTAAGGTAGCTAATAAACCCGTGTTATAATTTTCAATTACTGCAAATTAGGCATTTTGTAAATATAAAGGAAGAGCAGCGATAACCTATTGATTCGTTGTACCAGTAAATATTATACTAGGGAAAAGACATCTGTTGGTCTCACAGTCACACTCACATTATTGCTATTATATAAACAACCTTTAAGCCACCCATTTCACCTCCATAGGAGTTGATCTATTAAAAACGGTAGACCACGTATTTAATAATTAATTAAAACAGTATCTCTAGAAATTATAAATTAATAAAACCACACTATACTTCTCTTTATACTAACTTTTCTTACTAACTCTTAACTCAAGACTTTATCATACTATTTACATTATGTTTCTTTCTGAGGCCAGTATTTTTATCCTGTCTACAAAATTCCAAGTTACTAAACACTGTAATATGAACTGTGCTAATATACGAGGATATTTTCCGGTTTTTCTTTAAGCCACTTAAAGAAAAACCGAAATATGTCATGACTCATGATTATCGGATATGAAAATGTTGCTACTTTTCTATATTTTTTACATGTACCTACCACTTATTTTATTTTATTATTATGCCAATAATTATTATTCATATATATATTTAAAAACGTATTAATAAAAACAAAGTAATAATAAAAATACTAATAATTATAATGCTGTAATACTTAATATAATATTTACCTATTATTTAGAAAAATAGGTTCTTAAACGAAAATTAAAACTTTTGTATTCGATTTAATTTAGCGTTGTCAGATGTATTATTATGTTTTTTGGTTATAGAGGTGGGCTTATCAACTTTTTTAAGCTATTATAATTTTTTTAACGCACGCATGTATAGCTTTTTTAGTAGCTTCTTGCTTCTACTCCATATCGTTAATATGCGTTATTTGATTACGATGGGCCATCGAAGTTATTTGAACCTTTATGTTTAAATAACAAAGCCAATTTATAAGGCAGCGCTTCGATTCTTACAAAAAGTTTTTGATTCAGGACTTTGTGTAAAAAAGTAATCTTAGAACTATCGAACATCTACGTTTATTTTAAGCAATTAATAATATTATATATGACTACAAATTTTATTAATTTGACTTCTTTTTTACACGTTACAAACATACAAACAAAGAAAACCTAGACTTGGAAAAATACTAAATTTGTAGGTCACACAATTTTTGTCTCGTGTGGGGATCGAACACTTGAGCGCAGTGGCAAAGCAATCATTTAAACCACTACGCCTTCTGTGCAGTTGAATGTAAGGCTTTCAAACTTATAAACCTGAGTATATGTTTGCAGGTTCTTTAAAATTGGAAAAGATCGATTTGCGGATTAATAGGTACGTTAGATTTATTTTGATTATTATTATATTATATATATTGTTATACATTATTAACAATGACACGTGGATCGCTATTGTCGTGCATGAGGATTAGCCCAGCAATGCGTTGTTCATTGATGGGTGGCAAGATTACTACTGCTTACAAAGAAGATTGATACGATAGTTAAACACCTACAACAACTATTTATTTTGAATACTGTCCTGTTTTATCAATTATTTGTAGTTTTCCCGCGGTTTCACCCGCGTAAGTCCCGTTCCCGCGTGAATATCGGGTTTCACCACTTTAACCCCCTTCAGGGTGGAATTTCCAAAAATTCTCTCTTAGTGCTCCCTTACACTCTCCAAGGAACATACATGCCAAATTTCAGCTTCTTGCGTTCAGTAGTTTCGGCTGTGCGTTGTCTGTCAGTCACTCAGTAACGGAAGAGTTTTATATATATAGATTAGGTATTTCCCGCTGTATGTTCGCGTTAATATACATTTTGTCAATTAATTTGTATCACACGGGAACAGTACTTTTCTAGATGAAACTTAGCCTATATCCTTTTTTGTACCTCTGACAACGTGCATGCGAAATCTCATCATGATTGGTCGAGTAGTTATGGCGTGAAAACCTAACTAACAAAATTACATTCACATTAATTATATTAGTTAGGAAGCCAAAATCACGTATTATGTCTTAAAGTCAATATTATTATATCAATACTAAATTTAAAGTAAATTGAGAAGTTACAGATACTACTCGGAACAAACTTCACCTCTTTACTTATCGCTGTTTCTTTGTTCCAAAGTTATTAGAAAGATCATTTCCTGGTACAATCTATTTTAAAGATGTTACATAAAATTTTGTTCGGCTTGGTGTGTTAGCCTATTCTTTATCTGCTATACAAAGTTGAACCTTATCATTACTGTTATAAAGTAGTACTTCGAATGGCATAAAATTATAGTTTGGCTTTAGTTTGCATAGAGAACATATTTTTAGTTTAGGGCATCGTACCCGCTTTCATTAGATACAAGCCTTTTAAATTCATTGTATACTATTTGCCGTATATTTAAGCGATATGAACTCCGCCTTTACTATGTTGGACACAGCAACTAAGCTTTAGGTTTGAAGGACTTTATGTATTGGGCTTAAGTTGCTGGTTATTTGCGACTAGCCTCGTACAAAGCTGTTAAGTTATATAGCGTGTAACAGAAAGGTGTGGTCATATTTAAGTGTCATACAATGTAGCCCCTGTATAATGGAAAACCGCGACAAATAAATTCGTATACATTATCTCCAACAGGTTAGAACATTTTCTTATTTTTCTTTTTTATCGACTTATCAATATCAGCACATTCTAGTTGCTACTTAAACAACACTCGTATCTAACTTGGTGACTGCCGTGAAATCTTAAATAACTAGGCGCAATTTTGAATGTGATTTAATAGGGTATTTTGATGATTAAATTATTAATAAAATGTTCGAAATTAAAAATTAGAAATGATCAAATAATTTGTTTTGGTCTGGGGATAGGCCACAATCCTAGGTTATTTTTTAGATAAACATTACGGCCTTAAAATATGACCACACTCATCTGTTACACGCTGTATACACTCTGTCACTTTTCTGGAGTTTAAGTTGCCATCTGACACATAATGCCAACACGACAACTATAATAATAATATAATAATAATAAAGTTATTTATTTTCTCACCACAATGCATACATTTTACAAAATATGAATTTTTCCACATTTGGTTACTTATTATACTGCGGGAGACTGGTGCCTAAACTAGGCTCAAGGCCTGTATTTCAGGACGCCAGGTCTCCTCCTTCGGTGTTTACATTTTTACCTTAGTTATTATAACTTATTAGGTAAGTACTCAGATTCACAATAGATTGTGGTCTAACATTTGATTGCATGCAAGATAAAATAAATAACAAAATAAAATAAAATGCTTTGAAACTTAAAAATAATAATAATTTAGTGTGTGTGATTGTGTGTGTGCATGTATGTGTGTTTGTGAGTGTGTGTGTGTGTGTGTTTACGCATGTATGTGTTTGTGTGTTTGTGTATGCGTGTGTGGGTGCGTGTGCGTATGTATAACCCTATATTAAACAGCAAGCAGTTTTTCGGTGTCGTCATAACTTAAGTCCTGGAGCCAGGTACTTAATTTCATTTTACATTTTACCTTTCAAAGTTCGTAAATCGACAAAAGTTTATTAATTTTATTATATAAATAAGGACCTAAATGGCAAAAGTAGTGTTTCGAGTACATAGTGATAAGTTGCAGTTCTGTTCTATCTACTGGATTGTATCGTCTTTTGCCATGTGACACAGAGGGATTATATTTTAGTAGACTATACTGCATTAAGACTATTTGCTGTATGAATAGTTGTCTCACTGTGAGCACTTTAGCTTTCTTATATAAAAGGATAGTAGGATACCTGAATGGCAAGAACAGAGGCACCTTTAGTACTGCTCGTTGAGCTCTCTCTAATTCAAGAAGAGTGGTCTGCGGAGCACCACTCCAGGAAGTATTGCAATATGATAACAGAGATTGTGCAAGGGCAAAGTATACGGATCTCTTTAAGTTATCATCTGCCACATGCCTCAGGGTCTTAAAAACGTATATCAATTTTCGCATCCTGTTACTAAGCGTGGATATATGCTTATGAAATCGTAGGCTGCTATCTACTATTACCCCAAGGTATTTTACCATGTCAGCTTTGTGGAGTTGTATGCAGGAGCACGTACGATTGTGAGGTTTGGAACACGAGTGAGCTACGATCGAAAGAGTTGTGGTTAAGTTTGGTGTTAACCTTTGTCTGATTGCAAATGTGTCATAATAGGTTTTAGCAGTGTTTAATGTGAGGACATTGTTCCGTAGCCAATCTGTAATGACGTTAAATCCCGATTGTGCATGTTTATAGGCATCACTCCAAGTATTGGACTTGAATAAAAGCGCAGTATCATCTGCAAAGGTAATTATTTTACCTTTTGGAATGGTGAGTAAATCCAGGTCATTTATATAAATGAGAAAGAGCGTCGGGCCAATTACACTACCTTGTGCCACTCCGTAAGTGTTTGTTTGCTCATCACTGATATATTCATCCACCTTTACGCACTGGGTTCGCTCATTCAGATAGTCCTCAAAAAGCCTGAGCGGTGTTCCTCTAATGCCAATGCGTTCCATTTTCTCGATAAGAATGGGGACAGAAACTGAATTATAAATATATATATCACGCTCACTCATATACAAAATTGTAGACTATTATTCGCTATCTAATGTGTGAGCTCACTCTAGTTTGTGTGGACAGTTTTCATGCCATAAGTGCTGTTGTTCGATGTTCGTGCCTCCTAGATGTGCATCTATCTACATCTAAAGACTGAACGCATGGCGTAGTGTTCTAAGTGATCGCCTCACCACTGCCACTGCGCCGGGTGTTGTGGGTTTGATCCCCACACGGGACAAAATATTGTGTGATCTACAAATGGTCGTTCCGAGTCTGGGTGTTCTTTGTGTCCAGTCTTTGAATGTTTGTAAACTCCCCCGCGACACAGAAATTATGTTTGTTGCAGTAGTTGTGTATACTAATATTATAAAGAGGAAATATTTAATTTTTAGTGTGTAACGATTTAATATAAAAAAAACTAAGAAACCGATCTTTTAAATTCTTTCATAATTAAAAAGCTATATTATCACTGAGTAACATGAACAGGCAAATGTTAGTCTGTTCAGTTTCAGTTCATAAGAACTAAATCTATGAAACGTCTTCACATTAAACACCCTTGGATCGCGCGATCGTTAAACTTTCAACCGCACTCAGGCGGACAAACGAATGATGGAAGTCACTGCTTCAGCTCGAAAGTAGCCCAAAGCTTATGTCATTATGCATGTAAACATTTGCTACTTCATGTCTTAAACATAAATTACAAGTAATTCTTGTTTAAATTTGAAACATTGTTGTTCTGCAATACTTTGTAACTTAATAAATACTGCCTGCAGATTGCACGAGGACAGCATGAGGCTTCGATTTTGATTCGGGTTAGACAAAGTGATATGAAAACCTAATATCACTTTGATTTTTTTAGTAGCAGCTCGGTCTCTGGAAAGTTTATTTGTAGCGGGCAACCTACAACGTGGGACCTAAATAACCATAGCTGGCAAAATTTGGATATCATACATCTATGCCCCTACCCCTTTAAGAATTTAGACGTGAGTAAAGAACATTTAAAAAATGATATTGGATATTGGGAAGAGAAGAACCCGCCACGTGCCCTTAGACAATACCGAACTCCTCCGAATACGGACAGCCGCGTCGTGGGATCCAGGCGTACTCCAACTTGTAATATTCCGCTTCGAACACAAAATAAGCATCAATATTATATTAATAATGTTACACTGGATTTCCGCCAAGTAACAACTAATTCAATTCAATATACGAGTATGTATATATTGAGTAAACAAAAATGTTAATTAGTACCGCAATTGTTCCCATAGTAAATAACTTAATAATCTGAGGCATAGCCAGCAAGTTTACTTATTGAGCTACTATATAAACACAATAAATATCACGCGAAGTATTTGAATATTAATTCAAAATATGTGCGTTACAATGGAAGTCTCGTTAACCTTTAGTTAAGCGGCTTTAACGTCAAACATTTTTCCGACTGCATATACGGGGTGTGCTTTGAACAAATTATTGTTGTTAATAAACTGTTTTAGATTTTATAGTTTCAAAGGTCTGATTGTAAGCAATAATATATTTGAAATATTTATTGAATAATTATAGACAATATTTATAGGTATATATAAAAATTATTATCTATAGATAAATATCTTAAGTGTATAATTGTACTTATACATAATTATCTATACATTTAGAAAAACGTCTTGCAATTTGTGCACTACATGAATCTATAATGGGGTACTTGCCTATGTTACATTTTGCATATTAGCTTATACACAACCTTTTTGGGTAAACAGTGTCAAAATTATTAAGATAGTAATTAATATCTTAAATTTAGATATAAGATAAATAATATAAACGAATGCGTCGTAATTTTTATAAGATTTCAAAAATGATTTTCATTATACATTTAAAATATTGACATATATAATTTATAAAAAAATTAAAAACCCAGAGAAATATTCAGATCTGTATGTGCATAATTATAATGCCACAGAAGTCAAGTATATTTTAAATTAATGGTGTATACAAAAACAATAAATACAATGTACACAGACGCTGTTCTACTCTCTCGATTTAGCTAAAGTTAGAAGTTTGACGTTTGGACAAATAGCTCCAATTACTCTTCAGTTAAAATGAATATTTGAACTAACGAACATACAAAGAATAATCGCAACCATATTAATAAGTCCATAATTACTGTTAGGTAAACTATAGTAAAATCCTTACTATAATATTGTCTTCTATTTACGCGAATATTATTCATTGAAATTAAACTGCTATATACAGATTTTATCGCATTGTTTATTTGATACTTTATTACAAAATTTTGAAAATTGTTACACTACTACTACTATTAAACTTTACTAATTTTTAAGCTAATTAAATTATTATTAAACTATTTAGATTTAATTTATTTTTACACTTTCCCCGACCCTCCGTCCGAGTCTCCCCGTGACCATGGCTGCTGAAAAGCAACCGAAACGTCGGGGAAAGTGTAAAAATAAATTAAATCTAAATAGTTTTAGCAGAACAGAACAGAAAAGCAGAACTTGTACTATGGGTTCTAGACGATGGATAAACATACATAGATACCTTTTTTTTTTGTAAATACATACATATTATACATAATAATACCTATATAAATTCGAATGTGAGTTTGTTTGTTTGTTACGCTACCACACATTAGATATTAAACCGATTATCATAAAATTTCGCATACACGTTGTCAGGAGTACAGAATGGTCATAGGGTACCTTTAATTCAGAATAAAAGTCCTCTTCCCGGGGGATAGAACTTTGTTGGAAAATCTAGAATAACACGAGTGAATCCGTGGGCACAATCTAGTTATATTTATATTATTATATTAAGGATGTATGTATGTTACTTCATTATTATATTACATATTCACTAGTAGTTGTCAAAAAAATATATCTTGTATCTTATGTGGGGGCCAGTCAGTGCAGACCGGCGACACTTCGACCCAGTGGGATCTTTTGTGTCGACACTCTCCCAATAACGACTGCCATAGATGTTCATGGCAGCCGGGACCGACGGCTTAACGTGCTCTCCGAGGCACGGAGCAGGCGATAATTGTCAATCAATACGCACATAATTTCGAAAAGTCTTATAACTTCCGAAAGTCAGAGGTGCGCGACGTGGGTTCGAACCCGAGACCCTCTGCATTGCAGTCTGTTGGTCTCCCCACTGAGCTATCGCTGTTCAAAAAAATATAACAGTGAGATAGCTTTTGTTATGTTTTCCTGTACCTTTAAAACGAACTTGGTGCAACTTGGACTGGAGGAGAGGCTGGAATATGCTTAAAGAATAAATTTTATTCATTAGATTAGCTATTCAAAAAACGAACAAAATTGTTAATAACTACTAGTATTGGTTTTACTAGAATACTAGGCGTATATTTTTTTGTATATATAATCATAAAAGAAAATACTCTCAACGTCTATAGAAGTTTAGTTTTGCTGGCCTGTATCGTTTCCCTGGTAAGAGAGCAAAAAAAGCAAAATGCACTTCTTCCCATGTCAGGTACGTTCACATATATTACTAATAACAAATGACTATTGTTATAATACAAAAAATATAATTATCAGTATTAATGTCCACTGCTGAACATGGACCTTTCCCAAGGTTTTCCACTTTAAATAATCTCACTTACTTATTTTAATCATAACCGTAAAATAAAATAAAAGGACGTACGACAATTCTCTTACTTGTAAATACACACTCTTAATAATATCTGAACTGTTACAAAGTTCGGCTTAACCTGGGACAGGATCTCTCTCAGGGCAACTTAGACTATTGTCCACCACATTGCCATTGGTACAGTACCAATCGCCAGGACTCCGCACAAAAGCTATATTATGCAGTTTTATTTAAAGTTATAGTAAGCGATATTTGATTTCAATGATCTTTAAAAAGTTTCAAGTTTGTGCATAGCAAATCTTAGACCGTTGATTTAATTGTTTAAACGCCAGCATCTTACAGAGAATAATGCCATTTTTCTCATTAATATATCCTACAAAACGAGCCTCAAGTGGAAACTATAGTAAATTATAATTATAAGATTAAATTGAATGAAAATAAAATTTAGAAAATTTTGTACATTTACAAAACCTATACTAGAAAGTAAAGAATTGCTACTTTCTCCCGCTATTAAAATTAATAAAACCTTTTTTTTTGCCAACTGGTACCACGTAGCTACTATTACTTCGCCGAAGTGAAACCCAAGGTTATCAGAATCAAGCCCCTATCAGGATTACATTACAGAATATAAACTGCACACATGCGCAATATGTTATTGTGAGTAATTACTCTCCCGTATGCTTGGAAATTGATATTATAACTCTTTGTTATGTGTATAAATCTTGCCTGTGTAGACAAGAATGTGGTATTTTATAATGTTTAGCTTAATGCGCATTAGTAAACTGAACAGGATTTAAAAAGACAGTCATGGATAGTTTATTAAAATCCAAAATTATATATGATCAAAGGCAAAAAAATATACAGCCGCAAAAAAAAATTATATATATTATATATAAATACGAAATTTGAAATTTGATTAGAAATATATACTTAGCTTAAGATTTCAATTTAAGTTACACGGGCTATCTTATATATATTGTCTTGTTGACTGCTCGTATGGCGCAGTGGGTTGAGTAGTTGCCTCGCCACTGCCAATCCCCAAACAGAACAATTTTTCTTGAGACCCATAAGTAGTTTTCCGTGTCTGGGTATTCTTTGTGTCTGTTGTTTTAATTTTTGTAAAGTCCCTTTGTTTAATGTCTTTAAAAATGTTAGAAATATACGTAGCCAGACTCTATACAATTATTTATATGTAGATCACGCATATTTGGTCAGATCGATCATTCATTCCGCTACATGTTGCATTAGTAGTCTCCAACTTAAGCCACAGCGTTATCTATGCAGGCAACGTCATATTAATACAACCTTACTTATGCTTGAACGAGCAATATTCCATAAGTCTATTTAGGCTTACATGTTAAGCTCCACTTAACTTTAACATAACCAACAGTTCTGACATTTATTCAGTCTAGATTTACACTCATTCTGTATTAAATTTGTTGATGCAAATGATCATTTTCTCAAAGATTTACAAATACCCTGTATAGTCCACCGGTCTAGTGGCGACCAGTAAGAATTCAAGATGCTATCTCAGTACCGGGAGCTTAGAGTTTTATGTGAGTTATGGTGCAATAAATAAAATATACCGTTATCGTGACACCTACATACGTCATCGGAACTATGTAATGATCTTAACAAACTAAAGACCATCTCACATGATCAGTTTTATTGTCAGTTTTGCTTGATAGCCTATGACTAGTACTGTGTTTGATTTTTATTATCTGTGCGGTTTGACAAGTCAATGAATCGATAGTGCTTTGTGGATTATTGGTTTTGGATTTGACGCATGCGGCTGTTGCCATTTCTATAGAGGCTACAACTACTGTAAAGTATGTAGATCTAAGATTAAATAACATACAGCAATTATTTTTGTTTATTTTGAAAATTTGAAAACGGAATTGTTTAAGTACTTCTATTAATTTGGATGAATGGACCGCCTAAGTTGTAACTGACTCTCTGATTTGAAATCATACTGTGTTAGTTTTAACTGTTGAGATTTGATTCTCTATTGTAGCCTTTATGAGTGACGTTTTTGTTTAGTAACCGGTTTTCTTTGTTTCTCTTTGGCAAATTGTCAGACAAATTGATTGCATACGATATGTTAGAAAATTCTATTGATGAACGTTGCACGAAATACGCTTGCGATTATTCTTAGTGCACTTTTATGAATATTATTATATTACAAGCAAGACACAAGAGTGTTTGCGCTTTTGCGTCTATTAATTTTTATTGAAACGAATGCTGAACAAGTTCTAACGTCTAGTGGAACCCGATATTTATAAACTTATGTAGTTTCAGTTCCACTAAAGTGCAAAACTTTGTGGCCGGTTGACCTTAATTAAATATAGGTACTATAAATAAAATACTTTACGATTTGAAAATCCCAGAATTTTAGTAGTGTTAATATATCATTTTTACTGACCTGATATTTGACTACACATTCTTTCGCTAACAATGTCGTTAAACAGAATTTGATGAGTCTTATAGATAATTTATTGGCAAGTCTGAGAATTTGGATGTAATATGTTGATAACAAAATGACCAGGCATTTTTCTAAAGATTGTATTACGCATATTAAGTTCACTGTATATAGTTCATTGTCATTATAATTGCAAATAAAATCGTATGTCAAACGGGCTACTATTTGACTGCAAATTTGATTTTAGCTATTGGCCTCTCGTCGATCCTGCATTAATTTGATTTAATAGCAGACCGTATTAAGTCTGTAGGTTATTTAAGGCAAGAAGATATTTATCAATAAGGATAGCCCATAAACATCTTTGGAATAGACAGCTACAACAAACGAGCCCAGATTACCATAAACAACACTAAAGACGAATTGGTGACGATTGTAAGATTAGTTACTAAGTTCACAAGAAATATAGAAGCGAAAGCATAGAAAAGAATGTTTTAGAATGCTAACCTTTGTTTATACACTGAAGATTGTCTCATCGTACATCCTTAATATTATAAATGCGAATGTAAGTTTATTTGCTACGCATTCACGCCTTAATACTCGGCCGATTATTATGAAATTATCACATAGACGTATTCAGGGACACAGTTTCCTGTGTCGATAAAAATAGGAAAAAATTCATCTAGAAAAAAGTACTGTTCACGAGCAAGTGAAGCTGCAGGCAAAAGTTAGACGGATACTATGGTCTAAATGGATCACCAGTATTAAAAACTTAAATTATAAATGTGTTCAAACTGTTTCTTTTGTTTTGTAAATACTACTTTATTTTATTAGTTTGATACCGACAGCATATCTGGTTTTGATCTAGGACTATTCCTGGCTTTAAGGTGAATTATTTACGTCAAATAATTACCGTAAGGCACTTTACTAGGTCAGGGGCAAACAATTTTAATATATTTTCCAAGGTAGCAACTAGAAATGGTTATGAAAAAAACGTGCTTTACTGTCATGGTTAATAAAAAAGTTAAAAGAAAGAATGCTGCTGGCCATCCTTCTAAAACAATACTTTAGCCGCATCTTACAAATCCCACGCAAAGAGATTAACCGTTAAAGTGCCCATAAAACTTTCATTCTTAAAATACAGTGGAAGTTACAAATTTTATTGTATCGATTGCCAATGATTGCATTCTGGTTTGTATCGTATTTTATACTACGTTTTACAAATATGGTGTGATTGTTTCTCGTACATATTTTCTGTGTATTAAGTAAACGCGTGATTTTAATCATACTTTTATCGTATTATTATCATCGTAAAAATTATGAAGATATTTGGATGTTTGGATGTTTGTTAATCAATGACAGTTAAACCATTAGATGAATTTGGGTACAAAATATCATATAGACCATTAATAAACAAATAGCATACTTTTCGTCCCAGTATGCGTACTGTTTACCTGTGGGATAAAACCGGGCTCAGCCGCGCAGAAATCAGCTTGTCATAAGTTAATATAAGTATTTATAAATGTGGATCTCTCTATTTTTTATGGTTTTTCTATTCCAATAGAATAAAGATGTATATGATGCGAGTATTTTTTTGATATTTCGGTGCCGATTTAATAAGCGATTTCTCTATTAGGCAGCCAATGACTACTCTAAAAAAATATTCTAAAGTTTTAATGGCATAGCGAGCCGAGCAAAGCTAAGGGCAAGAAATAGTAAGTTTTTTGTCCTTTTTGTCCGGTTGTAACTTAGGTACTATACCGTATAATAATATGTTACATTACCTAAGCTATAATTTAATTTTATCGACAGTATTGATGCTAGTGTTGTGTCAAAAGCACTGTTGTGTCAATTTACTAGGTTAAATATTTGCATTGTGCGATAAAATTAATTGCTTGTTTTATACGTATACATAAAAAGTAATTTTTATGCACTGTGTTTCCTAAAATATGACCGTATATTACTGAATAAAATCCACTTGATTTAAAAAAGGCTAATAAAAAACGAATAACATAAAATAAAACAAATTGCGGATTAAAATTCAATTTGCGTTTTCAAAAAATGATAATGACATCCCCCTCCATGTTGATGTGATAATTTTACACGAGGCGTTTTAATTCAAAAAACATTTATGAACTAAAGATGATATTTGAAAGGTAAGCGTGAAACCAAGTAGACAGTCCCATAGTCTGCAACGTTTAAAGTCGACAGATGAGATGTCAGCAGAAAATTGGATTTCGTAAAATAAATATGTCGCAATCATTTTAAATTATCTTCTGCTTCAATAAAATGAATTCTATACGCCTTAAGATAAGGCAGATTTTTGTTTAAAATTGCCCTTGAAGAGGTTTGACGAAAAGTTAATTTTAAGTGCGACTTTTGTGCTCACAAAAGACTTTGTCCACTATGGATGAGACGATGCACTTTTTTTGCAAAAGCTATTTATTCTTACTTTTAAGTCGCGGGGATTAATTTCGCAACAGCTGGCCAGTTACCTTGTTACATATTTGAATGACACTTTCGAGTTTTTAATTTAAACGTATCAATGCCAAATTGAAACAAAATGTCTAAATCCTTTTGTTTCCCTTTGTTCAAATGTTAATCTTGTAAACCTGTGCCTTTGATATGTCGTTGCCATTGTATCCGAGTTCCGTTGTTAATTGTTCCTAATGCCTTGTCTTTATCAAACTCATTCATTCGCTGTTACTTTTACTTCTACTTAATCTGTTTTGTTCGTCTACAATTGAGGCTCTGATATTTTAATCTATTTAAGGTACTTTTCCTTCAAGGTCTTCTTCCTTAAGTTCCCTCTCTTTACTTAAATGTTTGTCGATTTTAAATTAACTTCGTGCCTAGTTTGATATTCGGTCCCAAGTCCGAGTCAAATTACAGTGGCCGAAGCTAATTAAGTTTGTTTTACGACTATTAAGGTAATTAAGGAGAGGGAGGATAATATAATTATTTATGTAAATAATTATTATGGGTCACGGCCCATATAGTTTTGGATGTAAACTTAGTCTCTGTACTGGGGGCATTTTACGAGGACGTAAAGTATACACTAATAAGCATCTCGCATGACGATGTTAGCGTAAGCCACCGGTGTGGTCCGAATTTCGCACGGCTTTGATGATAGGACTTCGAAACGTTTTAGTGTCACCGATCGGCTTTCGTAGATATCCGCTAAGTGACCGAAAGAATGCACTCAGAACTAATAAAACTGGATCTTTCGAAATCGAAGCTTAAATACGGAAATAATGTCACGCCCACGCGCTTGCCATCCTAAAATACGGATTCCCGACTTGTATACGTGTGTCAACGTAACTCTTTAATATGAATGCGATTAATACGTCTAATATTTTAGCTTTTGTCTATGATGATTTATAATTTCCTCGCTTTTATGTTGTTTATGTGCAATATTAAGTATACCGAGTCTAATCCATTGATTTACCGCTCAATGTATGTGTTCATTTACAATCATCATAAGTAACCTTGTTTTCTTTTGTTATGTAAACAGTAAACAAAATATAAACATGAAGGAGGAATGTAAAATATTGTAGCAATTAAAAAAATTGAGTAAATCACCTGTATTGCCGATATAGTCCCATACATCCTTAATAATTTCGAAATTCATTCGTTAACTTTGTAAATTTGTTTTTTTGTTATATGGTAGTGATTTATTTGACAGGCCATACAAGCCGAAGAGGCCAATAAATGTATCGAGTCAGTCCCGACCCTTGTTTTAAAAAGGTACACAATCCATAAAATGTATATTAAAAGAATACGAATTGACAGTTCGAGGAGAACTTAATATATATTTCACTAAGTTACATATTATATGGCTAACTTGTAAAATGTTTTTTTCTGAATATTGGCAATATTTTATATGTTAATATATTTGAATGTCATTGCATGGTGGCTAATACGCAAAACTGAGCTCTAAGCTCTATGTATATTAAAATAAATATGTGTGTTCATTGCAATGCAAATTAATTGTGGTGTATTTAATTTCTACTTACTTTTAAAGAGGTAGGTGATCAGAGATACATTTATATTAGATTTTTTATGTGATCGGACGTTAAGTGTGCCGACAAAGAACTGAATAACTTTGATTATTGAATTTTAATTTCATGCTTTTCGTGTTAGCCTCTTGTTACCTTTTTTTTTTTTTTTTTTTTTTTACGTGGGGGAATGCATGACGCATACCCCTCCGCGGGGGCGGGCGGAGGGGTTATGTCGGACTCGCCGGGGTAAAATAAGATGTTAAGATGATAAAGTACCTCCCGGAATACCGACTAAACCTACCACGGTGTTCCTCGATAAAACCACTATCGACGGGGCCGCGCGAATCACTTTCGCATGCGGTCGCGACCCCGCCGAGGTTTCGGCCCGCCGTATGAAACGGCAGGCCACTACACGAAAGACCTACCCTAAAGGCACTTCTACCACTCCCTACTGTCCCCCCTAGAGGGGAGACGGACTCAGCACAGAGGCGCGCGTGGGAACACGCACGCCGCCTCTCGGACCTGGTGCTGAACGGATGGCGGGCAGGCCCACAAAGCCCGCCACCCCCAGGTCAAACCTCAGGGTGGCTGGAGGTCGTCCCGCGCCCTCCGGCGCCCGGCTCTGCGGTTGGGGAGAGGGTTCAAACGCTCCCTCTCCCGCTCCGCCGCCTCCTTGATGGAAATGACTTCCTCACAAAAGGAGGCGACGGCGTTCCACGACCTCTCACTCCGGACCATAGACTGAACTACGGCCGGGAGCGAGAGGGCAACCAATCCGACTGCCGCGATCAATTCACGGCGCTGCGATGCCCAGGCGGGGCAAACCGCCAAAGTGTGCAGCGCCGTGTCCTCAACTACGTCGCGGCAGTCGTCGCAGTGGTGACAACCGGGCGTCTCTTGCCGGCGTATACGACACAGGAACTGGGCAAAACAACCGTGGCCAGTCATTACCTGTGTCAGCCGGAAGGTGAGGGCGCCATGGCGCCTCTCCAGCCACTCCTCAAACACGGGACTTACCGCCACGATCGTGGCGTTTTTTTTTTTTTTTTTTTTTTTTTTTAACGCGGGGAAATGTGCAAATCACATTCCCCATCGCCGGTTTTGGGGCGGGCGATGGGGATATGTCGGGATCCAGCCCATAAGATGGAAATTTGGGCTGAACCGACTAAAACCACCGCGGTGTTCCTCACACCTTTATGACGGGGTCGCGCGGATCGCTCTCGCATTCAAATCGCGACCCCGTCAAAGGTTTGACCCGCCGATGGACGTGGCGGGTCCCACAAACACAATAAAAATTCACATCCTATAATTGGGGACCTGGTCCCCGACAACAAAGCGGGGGGACCTAGTCCCCTTTCCAACATCGAGAGGCGTGCGTGGAACACGAACGCCGCCTACTCGGACATGCACTGATCGGGCGGTGAACGGCCCCAATGGGTCCACCGCCCGCAGGCTTCTACTCAGGACGATCGTGGCGTGCCCGAGCCTCTTGTTACCTTAATTAACTACTTTGATCCTTCGGTAATTAAAATATTAACTAACGGTCGCTTGTACGAATAAATTAAGTACATGTAGAATATTTGACTTTTATTGTTATAACATTAGGAGTTTCACCCATATTAAATGCATCATGGGAGAGTCCTTGTCCCGGGTTGCAGCTTTTTTGCAACAAATTTTATCAGTATGCAGAGGCCAATGAACTTTATTATCGTATACTCAAATTACGTGAATCCCTAGATTTCGTTAGTTTAAGCTCTCTCTGTAGTATTATTGATATTACGAGGTTTACTAAACAGATACAATTACTTTGGAATTTATAAAATTCACGATTCAATCAAGGGACATACTTCATTTCACACTCCCGCTTTACCGACTCTAGCGAAAAGAAATTAAGGTATAGGTACATATGAGTCTCCAGCAGTCTTACTTACTGAACGAAACGCATTAACAGAGTTACTTCCCTTATGCCAGTTTCCTGTAAAAAGGTGACAATTCCTCTGCAAGCAAGCAAAGCGTGCAAGCTATCTCATTCATATGAGCAAAGACAGTCTCTGAGAATTAAGAATACACACACACTCCACTTTGTAATATACAGTCGTACCTACTTAGTGCTCATTTAAAACAATACGGAACAATTTAGTTAGTTCCTGTTTCCCACATCAGCTTACATTACTGAGAAACACGGCCCGAGTTTTATGCAAGGATGTGGCTCTATAATGGACAGTATATCACATGAGGACGACACGCCGAAAATAGTATTCCAACATGAACACACTGCACACACAGCGAATGCAATTTGTTGACATCTTGCACCACAACATAGGCCAACATAGACACAGTGGTTATAAAATAGTCGCATGTGAAACGGTATCGAACAAAACAAACCATGCCGCTGCGGTCGCGTGTTTCCGTTTCCTTCCACTAACTCGCCGCAGAGTTCCGTCTATTGCATGGATTGCACCGTGCGATGCATGTTGATGCGGTCTACCAGCCTACCGATGCGATAAACTTTATGTAAATATATTATTGGGTGAGGTTTCTACCTAAATAGCTACTGGACAAAGATACTGTTGTACCATATGTTTTGAATTAGGAATATATTAGCAAGACTGAAAGAAGTAGTTTAAGGTAAATGTAGGTATGTACTTCTGTTTTTAGTATGCTTTTATTAGGTTATCGTGTAAAACTGTATGAATATAAATAATTCTAATGACAATACAATAATGAGGGTTCAATCGAGAGAATCTTGAGGTTTAGCAATAACATTATATATTTATCTAGCTACGATTTAATTTAATAGAAGCCGACGAGACCTATCAACTTACTTTTATTTTCATGATAATAAATGTTACTCTAGACTTAAACGAAAAATACAGTCCAAATCAGACAATCAGATCTATCTAATTTATTCTTCAAATTTGAACATGGCCTCAATGGGTTTAGTTACGCGTTCCTATTATAGATTCTTCTGCTGGTCGTTCCTACGTAGGTTTAAGGATTAAATTTACTTAATGATATTTACGCATAATTTTATTGCCAAGCGTGCTGGAGAAAAAGACAGTTTGTTTGCTGTGCTGTCGTATCAAACATTGTGCAAGCCTACTCGCATGTTCCTTAAAAAGTAGCTAGTCTCAACACCCTCTTGGAAGCCATGTTTAAATAATAAGTGTTTGTGGATGAATGTAAGATTTACTTCTCGTAGTTCTGCGAAACGATTGTATAATTGCGTTGTATCTTTAATTAATATAATACGTTGCTGTAAGCTGTTTTAACAAAAGTAAAAACAAAATAAATAAAGAAGTGTTATAAAACATAAATTACTATAGATAAAATAAAGATAAACTCTCTACACCTCTAATTTTATGTATTATGATCAGTGTATAATAGTGGATGTAATAATTTAGCTTTATGTTCCTTGTGATGAGTTATCATTACAGCAGCTATTTAAATTGAGTAGCGCCTAAGATCGTGTAATATCCTAACCGCCATTAGAATCATTGTAATTATAAGAACGCAATAACATGTTCGCATTCGTGCTTTATAGTTCCACTATTATATTACATGCGAAAGTGTAACGGCTTCTTTGTACTAGGCAGATTATTTGCTACTAACTTAGCGGAGCGCACGGTAATGTAATTTATTTTTTATTGGTTTTATTTCTCTTGCGCCCATATGGGTACATAATTATGCAGTAGTGGGGCCACTGAATTATTTGTATAGTTAGGTTTAGTAGTGGGACCCTGTTAAACATAGAGCTATGACAGTCCTTCGTGATGTCCCTAGGAAATTAAACGGTAATGTATAGTTGTGTATGATACCAACTTGGTGTTGCAATGCGATGGCGAAAGCGTACACTTCTTTTAAAAAAGTTTGAAAAAACGGATGCAAATTACACCCAAACTCGGCTAAGCTATTTCTGGATCAGCCAAGTTTTTGTCCTGTGCGAGACGTGTCCGTTTGTAATGTACGAAGTCTATGTTATATAACGAACACGTTGCCACAGCTATAGCTTTCGATGCGCCAATGTTGTGATTTCAATACTCGAACTAGACAACATTTTATATGATACACAGCAGTGCCGAGATGTTTGGCAACGATACTTTATTATCTGTAAAGTTACCCTAGCATCTATTTCTTGATCTTGATCTAGATTGGGCATTGGCTTTTTTATAAAAACAAAAATAAATATAGCTGCCTGGCAGTCTGGATTTAACGAAACAAAATGTGGGTGTGATCCTTTAGGGTATAATACCGTATATAGGCATAATACTTCTTAGTATGCGGATTGATAAATCTGTGTTTCTGTCAAGGGATTTGCTCGCTTTCAAGCTTGTTGCCAAAGATACAATATCTTTTTGGTAAATTAAACATGACATGACAGTTACATGACAAAATTAAATTGGCGTTATGGTTCCCGTGACAACTGTAATATTTAATAAGCTTAGCAATTAGAATAGTATAGTTTCATAAGAAAAGATATTCTGATCGTCTCTTGATTTATTAAACTATATTTTTATTGCTTGGCGTACTAGACACATTACTAAAAGATTTTCTAATTTTTCTTTTTAAGTTTATTAGTTTTGGCTAGGAAGTCGGGCAAAGTCTTATCTATATTGTTTTATTAGGCAAATGTTTTAAAAGAATCTATTCCATAGCCTAATTCTTTAGGATAAACAGGCTTGAATCAATGTTATATTATAGATTTGTTTAGTCAATCAAATATGGTATAATCGCTGCATATATGACAGGCAAAATACCAAAATTTTATGGCTATATATTTTGTTTTTTGCAGGTTTTGTTATTGTCTTCTATACCTGATTCTATGAACTAACCTAAATGTAACTTTAATAACTTTAGCAAGTTTACTAACCACTATACTTTGACTTGTATAGTTGTTACTTTGTCACGAAATTAAGGGCTTGTACTACCACCTCCAGATAGAATTTATCTATAAGATAAAAGTCTCGCCATCTCTCTTCTATAACCTAACATGAGTAAGACAGCATGCGATTTATCTTTCGGATAACTTTTACTTGTTACTTATAGGAGTAGCCGTAAATAAATTATTTTTGTTATTGACTTTATATTATAATAGTCCACGTTAACGACACGCGATAGAGCAACACAAAGTTTATCAACTTATAGTCAGCTACAAAGATTTGCCTAGTTACTCGTCGGCCTAAAATAGATTGTGTTGATGTTCAATAGAAATCGAAATCCACACTACTTTCATTGACCTTAAGAGTAGTAATTGTGAAGACTGTATATCTAATAGCGAGTTTTGCAATCAAATGTGAACAATCAAAATAAGGTTGCACAATTATTAATAAGATGTGGGCGACCATCCATTAGGAAGTTTGAATGATGTCTTTAGAAGTTAAGAGAATCATTTGTTAGCAAATAAAAGAGGTAAAATGTCATGAAAATATGTCATGCAATTTTTCTATACAGAGAAGGTGGTAAACAATGGTAGGTTGTAGACAATGATCGCTAGCAATAACAGAAGTATCAAACATGAATGAAAGATAGGATGCAAAAATGATTGCATATAGTATATGAGCAATGTCGAATAAAGCAGTTCTGGTGGCGGGTAAGGCAGTTCTCTCATGTTCTTCCATTCTTATACGCACAGCAAAGTCTCAACCCGCCACCAGTATCAAGTAACGTCAAAATAAATATAAAAGCTTATAAAAGGCAATAGCTATAAATTATTTGTGTGCATAAACATGGATGTTTGTCTTGGTCTGGGTGTTTCTATGTATAATATGTATGTATTTACAAAAAAAAAAAAAAAAAAGTATTTAAGTATGTTTATCCATTGTCTAGTACCCATAGTACAAGCTCTGCTTAGTTTGGGCTAGATGGTGTTGTGTGTATGTGGTAAAATATTATTATTAAAATATTATTATTATTATTATTATTATTATTATTTAAAAAGATCGTACATATACAAATAAAACATTTTATATCGATGCGAGACTATCGATTAATGTGAACAGTAATTACATACATGTTTGCTAACTACTTTTAATTGCAGATGGAATCGAGTCGTGATTTTTTAATGAAGCAGTCGATTTAGCAAATGTTGATAGGTTGAAGGAATTTATTCGAATGAACTATCAGACTAGAGTGTTTCTTTTATAGATAAGAGAAGCTGTAGGTATTCCTAGAATTTGGATAGCCAGTTGTCTGAGTTGAGTCAGTCATTCTTCAGTCTATGGATTATTAAAGCGTTCGGTTTTTGCATCATACAGTGCGTAAGACGCATCCGGCTTCAGTTTGTCTGCGTCGCTCAAGATGACGAGCGCGCGCCTCCATTGACGCAGCGTTTAACGTAAAAACCAAAACGCGGCAATAGCTTAATCCTAAGTAATATTATAAATGCAAGAGTGAGTTTGTTTGTTTGATACGCTTTCACGCCTTAACAATAAAATTTTGCATACGCGTTGTCAGGAGTATAGAAAAGTGTACCTTTCATCCAGAAAAAAACCACTGTTACTAACCTAACGTACCCTACATTACGCGAGCAAAGCCGCGGGCAAAATCGAGTATGTTATAAAATAGCAATCTAGCATGTTATAAGAATGACGCATAAATTAATTCAGCACTTTAGTATATGGACACACGTTAGGACACGAAAACTATGTAACTATTATGAGATAAAACATTTTTACTTTACAAAAATAGCAACGGCCGCCAACTTAATTTTTCTAGTAAGTTATTAATTAATAACCGAATCAAATTATTTGGTTGAATGTTATAAATTGCTCGAAAACGTATCTACAAGAAAGATATTCTATCGTACCAAACGATTAGATATCTGAAAGTGTGATAAGCTACTGGTTAGACTAGCAAGCCGGTTCCAATGCAATTAGGAATATTAAAGTGAGGATTAAGAAGACCACCAGCGGTGATGCAGTAACTGTCACTATAGTTACCCGTCAATGCTATAATAATTTGTCATGTGTCACATAGTACTGGCACAGGGGTAGGCAGAGTTGTATTAAACTCACACTTCGCTAGCTATATTTTAAGTGCGCTTACGTGAGGTTTTACGTAGCAAGGGGTGGTGTAATATTTTCGCTTTAGATTCTTTTTTATCAGACACAAGTCTTAACTCCTCTGATCATTTTTTGACTGAAAAAGGCAATAACATTCTGCCCAATCCGGAAATCGATACCACATGCACTATAGTGATATTCACTATCACTGCGCCACCGTGGCAGCCAGTACCCGACTGTTTTGTTTATGTAATTCGATCATTAAGTAACTAACTGCCTCCGTGGCGCAGCGGTAGTGAATGCGACTGCTGTGCATGAAGTCTCGGTTTCGAATCCCGGGCCGGGCCAACAGAAAGTTATTGGGTTTTTCTGTTAAGTAATCTCAATAGCAGCCCGAAGTTATTGCTAACTTCGGGCTGCTATTGAGATTACTTAACAGAAAAATAACTTCCGTTAGTGGTATTAGACACACCCGTGCCTCGGAAAGAACATAAAGCCGTTGGTCCTGCGCCTGATCTCTCTCCGGTCGTGTCGGATTACCGTCCCAGCGGATTATGAGAGTTAAGAAACAGAGAGTGCACTTGTGTTTGCGCACGCGCTTGTGCACTATAATATCTCCTGCTCAGTTGGCCAGTCTCCGTTCAGATTGGCCGCCGTGACTAAAATTCGGTCTGGAGGACATATTTATTATAACATGTCACAACAAATCACATCAATTTTCAAATGAATCATTCGTTGTCATCCATCATATCAAGTACGCATATATTTTGATAACACTGACACGGACAAAGATAGTATTATAAAGATCTAGAGACAACACTGGTATGTGTAACGATAGTAGTACTATATAGTATATAGATAGACTTACGACTCTTTCTCGGAATGGGTAACAGAGACTACGGATATACATATATATATATATTAATTCTCATAAATAATGTACTTATATGGAAGCCAGGCATGAGAATTTACCGATAATAATAATATCAGCTCTGTTTATATAACATGTCCCACTGCTGGACACGGGTCCAGCGGTGGGACCTTCTTAGGAAAGAAGGGTTAGGCTATAGTAGAACTCTCAGACATGCAGGTTTTCTCAGGATATTTACCATGACAGTTAAAGGAAACGATAATTAACCATTTCATATGCACATAACTTAGGAGGCAGATCAGAGATGCGCGACCTCGGATCGAATTCGAGACCTCTGCGTGGCAGTCCAACGGTCGGTCCAACATTAGCCTAATGGGACTATAACTGCTATACTGATATAAATAACTATAATTAAATTGATTTAGTATATTTTTAATAACAGTACTGGCTTCAATTTTTTAGACTAAGAGTTATTGAGGGAAATTTACTTTTTGTAATAGAGAAAAAAGAGGTTTAAAATATATTTAGATCTATAGCAGAAAAATATAGCATTATTCTGCCATCGATCTTAATATATGTATTTTAAACCACTTCAGTCTCCTAACACCTTTAGTATTGATCATGCCTAGATATAATGTAGCGAAGTAGTCACTTTACACTTGCAATACATTTAGTATCACGGTTTAATTTCTAACCGGACTACAGATTTTTGTATTACGTCTTTGCGCTGTTTGAGTCCGTTTATAATTATTGTGACTATAACACCTAGAAACCGTATCTAGAGAAGTGTTTTCACTCATCAAACTGCAGACATGATGATAGAACTGTAAAGTAAGTATTACATGAACTTATTGCGCTTGCCTACGTGTTGTATAATTCCCTTTCAATAAAACGTAAATCGTGCGCAATCACAAACCGTTAATGGCAATAATGTACCAAATAATTAATATCAAACCGACTACTATTTAAAAGAGAAAGTTTAGATGATTTAAATCCTCACGCTCTAACCATAAAAATCACAGATCTCGCTTTTACTGTACTGATATATCCCTGTCTTTTATTTGCATTTGTCTATACTAATATTATAAAGAGGAAAGATTTTTTGATTGTTTGTTTGTATGTTTCTTTGTAATAGTTTAACTCAAAAGCGAGGCAACGGTTATTAAAAATTGTTTCACCATTTAATACTATATTATCACCGAGTAACTTAGGCTATATTTTATTTTTTTAAACAAATACTGTTACTAACATTACCTAACCTACTATTACGCGAGCAAAGCCACGAGCAAAAGCTAGTCCCAAATATAACAGTAGCTTATTTGCATAAAACACAGTAAAACACTCAGATACATTCACTTTCAAACCAATGTACTTTTATAACATTATTATTATTCAAGCTATTTTAAAATAGCTTATATTAAAGTTACTACTATAATTATATCTTTTTTAAATATAGATTTAAACTATTTTTAAGACACAGGCTAAGCCTAGTTTAAGGGGCAGAGTAAATCTTTTTTGTAAACAGGTTTTTACAATTACATTCCCTCTTATTTTTAGCTTGTAAGGAATTCGAAATTAAAATAAATGCATGTCCCATTTGTCATCTACAACTTTAACAACTTTCAATTTCACCGTATTAGTAGTTTATATTGTAGTATAAATGTATCTGTAATGTTGAGAACTAAATACTTTATTATTAATAAAAAAAAAACTCTACTAAGGTAATATAAACCTCGGAAGCAGGCTAGTATCTGCACCGTCCGTCGTCGTGCCTTAGAGTTATCATTCATTCAGGTATATAGGTTAAGTAGCAGATTTAGTCCTGAGAACGCGGCAATATGATGAAATTTCAGGGAACACTAGAGGCCACGGTATAGTCCAGCTTAAACAGTGATTTTTATACAAGTATGATCAACAAAGATATGCGCTATATGAATGTGAACAGTTGTCGTAAGCTATAAATATTTGTAGTAGTAGGGTCCTTTCCTTCTCCCTTAGCCTTAATTATTCCCAAGTCACTTGGAGTCAGCTTTTCTGGTCTAACCGGATTTGACTGGATATCAGTTTTTACACGGAGTGGCTGCCACCTGACCTCCGCAACCCAAAGGCTAACGGTACCCTAAGGCTAGACCAGTGTCAGGATATTAGAGGGTACTGACTTTCCCAATAACGACTGCCATAATAATAATAATAATAATAATAATTTATTGGCATCAGGAAAAAGTACAATGCGGTGAATTTTACATTATATGACTTAATCAACTAGAGACATGAATTAATAACACAGTGATCAATGGCCCCCGAGCTAGGAAAATCCTGTGTTACGGGGGACATCCAATCCGTCTATATGTTAACAATTATGATATAGGATTTATTGAGAGGTAAGGTAAGTACGATGCCTTTATTATTATAAGCAAGTAGGACAAATGGTAAGAAAGTGTGGAGTAGTCGTTTGTGGTTATATATGGATTGTGTATGTGTTTGTGTGCGTGCGTGTGTGTGTGTGTGTGAGTGAGTGTGTGTGTGTGTGTGAGTGTGTGTGAGTGTGTGTGTGTGTGTGTGTGTGTGTGTGTGTGTGTGTGTGTGTGTATTCATATTATTTATATGGTGGAATTAGCAACTCTTCTGTATCATCATAATTTAAGGTGAGCAAGTATTCTTTTATTTTCATTTTACAGTGGTGTAAGTTAAGATGGTGTATATTTAGCTTATTATGAATTTTGTTGTAGAGTAAAGCGCTAGAGTATTTGTAGTGTCGTTGTGCAAAACATGTATTTGTGTATACTTTTGGGCATATTGGGTGAGGCCTTCGTCTAACTCTAGTGGGTAGTCGACTTTGAGCATGTTTTTTAAATGGTAGGTTGGAATGCTTTCTTGTAATTGTGCGTAGAACGTACATCTGGCGCACTGTAAGTGTCTTGCTCTCAGCGTATAAATCACGTGTGGGGTATCTAAAAGGCTTAATTAACATAGCTTTTATCACTGCTCGTTGTGCCCTTTCTGCTTGAATGAGTGTGCTTTTTGTGGCGCTTCCCCAAGCAGTGATACAGTAATTTAGAATGGATTCACCTAAGGCTTTATATACTATCTGCAGAATGTCTCTACGGGCAGAAGTCCTTAGTTTTTTAAAAAGGAATATGAGTTTCCTCAGTCGATTGGAGGGTGGGGCTGCCACGAGAGACAACAGTCAAGTTGAAGCCCTAGGTACTTAATGACCATAGCTCTGGTTAACAGCTGGCAGTTACGGCAATCAGTTTTTACAGCACATACGTGGGCTTTAATTGTGAAAGCATTTGTAAGAGGGAGTGAAGATAACCTAGCGCCAAAAGTTACATAGTTGGTCTTTTTAAGGTTGAGTGTGAGGCTATTCTCAGCTAACCAGGCCATCACTGTACCCAACGCTGTTTCGGCTTCATCCTTGACTGACTGCCAGTCGCGGCCTGTTGTCAGAATCACCGTATCATCGGCGTATGCTATTATACGGGAGGATGAAAGAGAAAGTTGGCATAGGTCATTAACGTATATCTGGAATAAAATGGGACTCAGCAGGCTGCCTTGGGGTAGGCCAAAGTCTAAGGATTCTTCAGCGCTAATGAATTCACCTATCTTTACGCGTTGAGTCCTATCAGATAGGAAGCTCTTAAAAAGCTGTAGGACAGTGCCGCGTATTCCCACTCTCTCCAATTTCTTAATCAGGATAGGGACAGAGACAGTGTCAAAAGCTTTGGAGAGGTCTAGAAAAGTGCCTACACATCTCTTATTTTGGTCTATTTGCTCAACTACAAAATCCAATAGAGTATTCACGGCATCCTCTGTAGATATTCCCTTCCTGAAACCAAATTGGTGTTTTGATATAATTTGAAATTTATTTAAGTAACTAATAAGGTTTTTATAGATTATCCGTTCTAATATCTTGGAGATTGCGGGCAGGACTGAAATAGGCCTATAGTTATTAACACTGTCTCTGTCGCCTGTCTTGTATATTGGGTGGACAATTGCTCTTTTAAGAGATCTAGGAAAAATACCCGTAGAGATTGCAAGATTGCAGATGTGGGCTATGGGTTGGGAAAGGATGTGGCTCGTAGACTTAAGCAGCATAGGGGAGATGTCATCCCAGCCAGGAGCACTGTCAGTACGAAGACCCTTGATTAAGCATACGACCTCTTGGGCATCAGTTTCCAACAAAACTAATGAGTTTGAAATAGTGGGTGGGTTATTAGTGGGTTGGTTTGATAGAGCGAGATGTTGTGGTATTTGTCTTGCAAACGTTTTACCTACGTTAGCAAAAAATGCGTTCACCGCATTGATGGATTCTACTGGCCCAGGGTGTGTTTTTAAGAGCTCTGACGGTACGGAAGATTTGGTGCTAATGTCTCCTACGGTCCGTATTGCGTCCCACATTTTTTTGGGAGAGTTTTTGGCTTGTTCAAATAGTTTTTTTTCGTGATCTATTTTAAGCTTTTTGAGCAAATCATTACAAAAATTACGATAACGCAGATAAGTAGTTCTCAATACAACATTCGAGGGTTCTTTATTAGATTTTCTGTGCATATTGTCCCGATTTCTTATACACTTCAGCAGGCCAGGAGTAATCCATGGTTTAATTATTCTTAGTTTAGAACGTATGGGTCTAGTAATTATGTTTTTTGATAAGATAGGGGACAACATTTGAAGTAGCATATCTGTAGCTTTGTCGGGGTCGTTTAGAGTGGAAATAATAGAGAAATCGCAGCTTTTGATGTCCTCAACAGCACCAAATGTATCAAGGCGTGTTTTTTTTAATGTAGCAATGGTTTTTTTGGGGGTTTTGAGCTCTAAGTTCAGAAGAACTGATGAATGGTCGGTGATTGTAGTGTCAATTATGAGCGTGGTTGCTTTATTGTTAGACTTTAGAAAAACGTGGTCTAAACAATTGTTTAGACGCGTGGGAATCAGGTGCGCAGGGAGGAAGCCGTGTAATGCCGTAAGATTTAAGTATTGTTGGGAATGTTGGTCGTTATTATTTGCGGCAATATTTATGTTTATGTCCCCTATGATCGAGATGTTGACACAATGTTGGTAATTAGTAAGTGTGTACTCTAGACTATATAAGAAATTATCTATGTTCTTTTGTGATGGGGGTCTGTATATTGCTATAATGGATAGTTGGCTTTCTATATTGCAAATAAGGCAACTGGCGTCTTTAAAGAGGGGTTCAATTATAGTGTGCTTAAGTGCGTCTTTGACGTAAATGACTACGCCATCATTTTGATTTATTAAGGTTTTTGTCTGATGTGATGTGTAGCCTTGCAGAATAGGGAGCGTTGGCGTTTTTTTGAGCCAGCATTCGGTGAGTATGAGGACGTCACAATTTATATTGATTGCTACCAAAAGACAAAGAAGGTCATTAAAATTTCTTGATATACTTCTAATGTTGAGATGTAAAATATTTAGACCGGATTTAGGCTGTAGTATCTTTGCGCAATCGTCTATTGAGCATGTACGCGAAGAGGACACACTTATGTTATCTAATTGCAAATAGATGTTCATGGCAGCCGGGACCGACGGCTTAACGTGCTCTCCGAGGCACGGAGCAGGCGATAATTGTCAATCAATACACACATAATTTCGAAAAGTCATATAACTTCCGAAAGTCAGAGGTGCGCGACGTGGTTTCGAACCCGAGACCCTCTGCATTGCAGTCTGTTGGTCTCCCCTCTGAGCTATCGCTGCTTTCTTCTATTTATAGTAGTAGGGTACACTCACCTTTACTCGCACGTTGCCGACCTAGTAGAGATCCTGATCTCTTTCACCGGTGATCTTCACTCAGCATCGTGAGTCCTATGTCTTTCTCTGCCAGCGCCTGCTCTGAAAATACATAAATATTATTAGGTATATGACGTACATGACAGTGACTCCTCACGGAGGTATGGATGGCTACTTGTCCCCAGTAACATAACGCAACGTAAGATGGCCTGGATCTTCTATAGAGTAGATGTACTCCCTAAATACAGCTGTTCTAGGCTTGAGTGGCAGTTCACTATGACTAAAGAACTGACTGAAGAAGTTCTAAAATCAATACGTGATTTAGCTAATAGCACATTCCCAATTGAGAATGCGGACAATAGAAATAGTGAGACCCTAATCCTGTTCGGTCTGAGACTAATTGCGTCCAGACCGATCTGGGAGTAAAGACATCGTAAAAGTCGTCGTAAACGTCCTCAAAGGGAAAAGGTTTTGTTGTCCTGTAAGTAAATCGGCCATTGACCAACCCTATATACATTTTTAAGCTGCTTTATTTACTTTGCAAAAGAATTTACGAGTTGTTTTGCTGAGTACTAATTGTTAGGGTGTTTTGTAAAAGACACAATTCGAGTGCGTAGTTTCATATTTGTTAGTTAAGCGAAAAGGATGTCGTAATTTTTAAGGTGCAAACGCACCTTAAAATATTTGTATTTATTAATAACAAAGATTCTAAAAAACACCATAATGCTTTTTTTTGTTATTGATAGTATGGTCTTATAATAGTTATTGATTCAGATAATTATAATTAAAAAAAACCGCGGGCAATATATTGTAAGTTTCTGAATTTGCTTAATCACGCGTAAATCGTTAAATAAATTTGGATTAAACTTGGCTCATAGATAGAACATGTCCTGGATTAACATATACATAGGTATGTATTCCAATAGAAACCAAGCAGAGAGGCCGCGGGCACAAACTAGTTAATTATAAGTCTCTCGCAGATGATGATGAAATAGTTTATCTAGAATCTAGTACTGTGCATAAATGCTAGGGTAAAATAATATATTAAGGACAAAAAACAAATTAATAAGAAATATATAAAAGAAACTTTTGTCCATTGACGTCGATTTTATTTTAACTTGTACAAAGATTAAACCTTTCACACGCCATCTATCAGCTGCTACTTAAATTATGCCCGAAAAAGTACATTTTAATTGAAACGTTTTTACACTTGAAGCACATTCAATTTAAATTTAAGCGCGCCTTCAAAGGAAAGTTTTTTCTTCCCTCAAAATTCGATATATCACGAGCGACAGTCCACAGAATCGACATAATTAAGTGACTTCAAAGTCAGTTGGTGCGAGTACACGGCTGAATGGACTGTCCGGGACAATTTACTCGACGAAACGGAAATACACCGGGGAAAAGGAATCACTGAAAGAGTGTTAAATACTGCAACAGAGGAACAAACACGTCCGTATGTCATTTTATTTTGTGTCCCAATAAAAAAATGGAATTGTGGTCCCTTTGAATGTGAAACGTGTGAATTTCGAATTGATTTCTTATTAGTTTTATACTTACAAGGAGGTAGTTGGTACAATTGGAATTTTTTAAATGGTAACAGTAGAAGATTGTGATAAAACGTTTGTAGTCTATTATTTCATCCTTCTATTTACCTTTGTGCACAGATTTCAATATTAAATATTCAAGACAGTGATCCTTGTATCTTCAACAAATGCTGCAATTGTAGTAGCAACAATAGTTTGTCGTATAAGGTTACATGTTGGTCTAAATGCGTAGCATTTTTGACAAGCTTCTGAGTGCGAATGTAACTGTAACATTTTTCCTTTATACGGTTTTAGTGTAACAGTACATAGATTGGGAGTCCCGTGCTGTCCACACAACAAGTGCATATAAAATATGCCGTCGCCGTCAAAGAGCTATTTGTCTCTTTCGCAATTGTAGCAACATTTCACGGCGATGTACTAACATTTTATCTTCCCTCTGTTTTTCTATTTTCCTCACTTGATGTATGAGACGCATTTCCGCACTTTCGAATAACACTCCTGTATTCCCTTTTATGTGCGCACAGCTTTAAAAATGTATTCTCAGTTAGGGTGGGCTTTGGCGATACGAAGATGTGTAAAGGAATTATTCAAGAAGCCCTAGCGTTTGGACTCCAGGTAGCCCGTTGGTATTTGTCGAATTTTGCCGAGGCGGACGGGAATATTTCTTATAGCGGATTTGCGTGTCAATAGTTTACGTGTAGTCGTACGTGTATCTCGTGTTGTACGTTAGGTATTGCATGGTAGTATAGTTTATAAAGTAGGTTTTACTCACAAGCAACCATCTTCGTGAGGTCTAATTTTACTGTACCTGTTCCACAGAATATCCTACATAGATGCATTAGATAGGTATGTATATGTATTTTCATTTGTCGTCCGTTGTGAATTAAAATAATTCTACATACGTAAACTGATGAACAAATCTCTATATTTCAGCAGTTATCTGTAAGATTCTCTAGAACATTAGTTTAAAACTGCTGATCCGCAATGTTTCTTGGTCGCTAAGTTGGATTGTTTTCTTTTTAAGAAAATTTTGAAATATGCAAAATTCTTTAGCAGCCATAGCGCCCAAAATATTCTAATGATTGATCTACCGACTAGTCTGAGTCAGAAATTTGCCGATGACTTGAGACTGTGACATTTTTAACTGACAAACAATGTCACAATGTCAAAAGATTGATGCACCAATCGGGTGGCGCCGCGGGCGACATCTAGCCGATAACTTACGTAATTATACGATGATCGTTGTTGGTTCTTGCAACACTTGTAACCTGATAGTCACACTGACTGATGTTGTATATAATTATTAATATGATGGCATACAGAGATAATACAAAAATGCTTAACGCAACGTTATAACTACGTGTAATAAATCACGTACTTAAACAACTTTTCAATTAACAAGCTTGTACTTTGTAAGGGCATCGATAATACAATGGGAAATCCGTCGGACTACCAAGGTCTGGCGCCTATGGCATACACGTCAGATTTTTCGATGTTTATGTAAATATTTAATTTATTTTGCAGTAAAGAACCTTGCATGCACATGTAGGTACTAACAGTAGTTACGCACAGCTCTTGAAGATGTAAGCACAGTCTGCCTGCATTTGGCCAGTCCGTATTTTCTGTCTCTTTTTTCGTTGATTGCCTTAAATTAATTAATTCGCCACTGCTTCTGAAATATCCTTGAAAGTTGGGTATCTAATCAAGTGTCTGGGCTGTGAGCATGAGTGAAAGCTTAGAGGGGAAAACCGATAACACATAATGTGAAAGTTATTAATAATTGCTATTAAGCGCCCACTATTTATGTACATATACTTAATTATAGCAATCGCTTTCTAGGACTTATAATTATGTCTAAAATATTATGTGAATGTAATGTTATAATATGCATATTAATTTAATACATACAATATTTTATTATATTGTTACTTTTATTTTTACATATTTTTGGTTAATATTTTAGAACCATTCTGTTTCATATAAGTATTGACGTACCGTTTGGCATTCAATTAGCATGAGTAAACACATGTCCGATCAAATATGGTACACGCCATATCAAGAGAACTTCGTAACAGTGTTATCAATACAACAATCAAACTACAAGAAAGAAGCCCCGTTCCCTTCAACATATATTTCCCCTTGGAGACCTGCTAAAAATGTGACGCATGCTTAAGACGTACGTGCACTTGGAAATACTGTGTGGTGATTTATTTTTTATACAACTAGTTTCTGCCCGCGGCTCCGCTCCCGTTGATGTAGATTTTGTCAATAATTTTCTATACATCGAGAAAAGTATTTCTTCCTGGATGAATTACCTATGCCCTTTTCTGTAACCCTGCCAACATTTGTGCGAACTCTTATAAAGATCGGTTGAGGGCGTGAAAGCGTAACAATGAAATAAACTAACATTCGCATTTAAAATAATAGTTAGAATAACAAAGAGGTATGTCGGCGAAGAATAATTCAAAATATTGCAAAATTAGACCATCTACGAATGGAAAACACGTGCTACCTACAGAAGATGGCAGTC
This sequence comes from Catocala fraxini, assembly GCA_930367265.1. Taxonomy (NCBI): domain Eukaryota; kingdom Metazoa; phylum Arthropoda; class Insecta; order Lepidoptera; family Erebidae; genus Catocala; species Catocala fraxini. The sequence continues at coordinate 10,344,617 of OV884037.1, forward strand.
AAGTAGTCTGTTTTGTCTGCGGTGAGTTACCAGATTTTTATAAGGAGTTGCTGTGCTATCAATAAGAGAATTAGAAGTCTGTATGGTGTGTTCGTTTACTGTGACTCTTTTCTATAGGATTAGCATGGGTGATACCATTCGTTTTACAAGTTTCTATTAAGGTACTACGGTATCGTTTACCATCAGGCCGAATGTGGGTTGATACTTACTTACTTAGTGACGAGGATTATTATGCCACTAAGGCAGAGGTATAATATATATTATATAGATATAAATATTAATCGCACCTTAAATATTGTTTGTACTGGATATGCGTCGTCTAAGAATTAGCCCACGTTAGTTGCAATGTTGAACGATAAAATTTTTTTTTTTTTTAATATTACTTTATATTATTTGCTGTAATTTGATTGGTTTATTTACAAAACTTACCCGTTCCAGTAATATGATTCCTGTTTCTCGAGGGATTTTAAAAACATTCAAACGATGTACGCAAAGAACAACCAGACTCGAAACAACAATTTTTTAACCACACAGACTTTTGTACGTGTCTTATTCCAACCCACAATACTCGGCGCAGTATGGATGAATGGAGTGATAGCCTAATTATACCTATTGGCTACACCATGGTAGTTTAATACCTAAAACACGAAGAGGCAGAGTTAATCATACAAATACGATTACATGTCGAAGCCTGTATTGGCGTGGAGTTAACATTTGTTACTCGTACGATATTATTAGTTAAAGAAAAAACTAATATTACTTTGAACATTCTAGGATCATACGTTCGCCGTAAAAATGCGCGTTCACCTTTACTTTGTAATATTGTACAACAACAAAGCGTGAGCATGTGTGTCGTACGCGGCAGGGTCACGTGACGACTCCACTACCTAATTCTTATGGTCAAGTGATATCAATACATGTAATCTCATGTGTACACCGACCACACGCCGCGTCGTTTTTGCGCCAACAAACTCTAATAGTAATGACCTTAGTACAACGTTTACAAAACAAGTATTAAATTACCACAGTAATATATTACAATTACTGTTCGTGAAGCGTATTTCAATGGCCGCGATACCGATCGCTTAGCATTTCATCAGGGCGGGCAGCGGATGCATTATCTAACCGACCTAGGAAGAGATTGCAATTGTTGATCTATCTTCACCCGTATGCCAATTAGCCAATTAGAGAGCGCAAACAACGTCGGATAGTTTAGAACTTAAGATAAGCGTTTCGTGGTCGCACCTCGAGACATTCCTTTTGTGTATTTAAATCATTACTTTGTAAGATGTATCTACTAATACGTTTTTATTGGCGGCGCATGAGACGAGGCCATTTGTTTTTGTACCAGCTTAATTTTCGAATTAATATGCAGCTTACGAAGGCTGTAGGGTATCTTATTAGATAAGTGTCAGGTGACAAATAGTTTGAACAAAGTGACGTGTTCATTTTGTTTTCCATATAAGGATTCCTTGACGTTGAATTTATTTTGTAGGGAGTTGTTTAGTTCCGTTTAAGGTTTGGAAACGAGCATGTGATAGTTAGAAAGTTTATCTTGACTTTGTTTGTTTGTGGTTTTCAGTATTGTGTAACAATCAGATAATATGTTGGATATGTTTACCAACAGGATTCATATAAGACGTATTTTCCTAACCATATAGTTTTATTCTTGTTAGAATGCACAAGGTGGTTCTAAATATTAGTAGATATTTTTAAATACGAGTGCTATTCTTAAAAGCGTTTTTAATTTTAGTTCATACAATTTAATTCACATTGTGAAATAGTAAATAAAAAATCCAAGCAGAAATACTTACGTAGAATACAAAGATATAGTTTAAGCGGTTGTCATCATTTGTAATCATCCTAACTACCCTTAACTAATATTATAAATGCGAATGTCAATTTGTTTTTTACGCTTACACGTTTTAAGAACTCGACCGATCATTATTAAATTTTGTATAAATGATGTCAGGGGTACCGAAAAGGACATAGCGTACCTACCTTTCATCCAGAAAATAAGTAATTCCCGAGGTATTGTGATGTATGGACAGTTTATTTAAAGCTACAGGCTAAATCTTGTATATACACACATCAACAGAATCTAGGGATACCTTAATCCTAAATTATTTACGACTTTATAGTTTAAAATCTTTTTAGTTGCCTTAAAAAGTTTATATACCGATTGAAACCATTTTATTCTATATTCAAAATTTAAAATGTAAATGAAACTAACAAAAGAAAAAACAAAATACGGCGGCAAAATTGTTATTAATTCATTACACGGAAAATTAAAATAGTTTTATTGATATTAATTAATGAAAAGTGCTTAGATTGTTTTCTTTTTGAATTTAACGTGCCGTGTGAGCTTTACGAGTCATATCACGTCGTCATTTGAGTCGAGATGAAATGATGAGCCATGGGCATGTTAGAAAATGGTGCTATTCAACGTGTCGTTGCTGACGCCCTACACACCAGACAAAACGTGATATCAAGGTTGTGGTCACGTTATCGCAGTTCTAGGGATGTGGCTGAACGGCACACGAGTAGATATCGTGTTACTACGCAGAGACAGGTTCAATTACTCCAAATGACCGCCAGAAGACAACCCAATATCACAGCAATGCAACTATTACAAAGGCTTCAGGAGCACCACCAGCTGCTGGTAAGCGACCAAACCGTGCGAAGGAGGTTGCATGAAGTTAGTCTTCAGAAGAACGCACTTCGAAGACCGCAACGTGTTCCAGCATTGCGACGTGGTAATCGCGGTCGGCAGCTTTTGTGGGCTCGGGAGCATTTACCATGGAGTGACGAACAATGGTCTTTGGTGCTGTTCACCGATGAGTCCCGGTTTGGGTTGCATCCGGATTCACGAAGAACACGCGTTTGGAGAATTCCAAGGAGAGTTAGCCGTCTATGGCACCCTTATGAGGTCTATTCAAACCAAGGCGTGACAATTATGGTGTGGGCAGGAATTCGTCTTGGTGGACGAACCTAGCTCGGTTGGATCCAAGGCAGCATGACTGCATAAAAATACCACGAGGAGGTAGTCGAGCCTGTTATTATTCCACACACAATCCAAATGGGCCAGGAATTTCTACTCATGCACGATAATGCCCTTTCCCATACGGCGCGGCTGGTTACAGCCGCTCTCCGAGACCACGATATTCAAGTTTTGGATTGGCCTGCACTGTCGCCCGACTTAAATCCTATCGAGCATGCATGGGACATGTTACGATAAAAAGCTTTGAAAGATTTCCCCCAAATTTGACGACGGAATAACAATTTTACGAATACTTCCAAAGAACATGGGACCTCATACCACAGCAAGACATTGATAATTTAATTTTAAGTATGCACAATCGATGTCTGTACTGTAAGAGTGTGTGATGTATTGTAAGAGGTGGCAACACTGATTTTATTAATAATTAGACTTTATATGACTTTTTTAATTTTAATTAAAATTAACATACTAATTTTCTACGGCGATTAAAAAAATATCATTTTTATTTAAAACAATAAAATCACGTTATGATTTTTATTTTTTATTAATACCTTAATATAACCTATCATTCTTCTCTTTAATATACCAGAAAATTCTTCATAGATTTTAGATATTTAATGAAATATAGAATATCCCTAGATTCTGTTGATGTGTGTATTATACATATTTGGTTCGTGAAGGTTACGCACCCGATGTCCGTTAGTAGTGGCGAGGGAACCGCCGCTTCCTTAGCGCCATGTAGTTAATGTCATTCTTTCTTTATCAGCCTTACTTATCTATCGCACGTGCACGGACAGCCAAGAGTGGTTGACGGGCAAGTTTTTAAACTCTAATGTACTGCGCCATAATAGACTATAACCCTTCTCCCACTGAGCAAAGGCCCATGCCCAGCAGTGAGACAGTTTAATACAGGGCTGACATTATTATATTATTATAATGTAATGCGCTAATGTTTGAGGGTAGTAATAATAAATAACATTTTTTTAATTAGTCCGTCTATGTGAAATATTAGTATTGACATCACGGGTCGCCCTAATAGTTTTAAGGAAAATCACTATTTAACAGACACATAGAAATTATAAAATTATGGCTTTACATTCAGTGTCTATAATATGCGATATTACTTGGTTTACCAAAAATATCTGTAGTGTATAGTTCTGGGAAAATCGATACAATTTATAAACATTGGATTTTCATAGGTACCTACTTAATTAAAATACCTAGGTATACTTTATAATGAATAGATAATTGATGCTGTTTCCCTTCTTGATGATATTTAAAAATAAATCCGGTGGGTCTATAGAGATCTCTCAAGTTAAGATAAGTTATATGCGTAAACAGTTCTAAGTGAAAATTTTAGTATTGCAAAGATTCTCTAAATATGGCCATCATCACTAAACTCATAATGGTTTTAAAATGAATGGAAATATAGATAAATGAATATTATGTATCTTCTTTTCTCTTAGCCTTTATTATTCCCAAGTCACTTGGGGTCGGCTTTTCTGGTCTAACCGGATTTGACTGGATATTAGTTTTTACACGAAGCGGCTGCCACCTGACCTCCGCAACCCGAAGGCTAACGATACCCTAAGGCTAGACCAGTGTCAGGATATTAGAGGGTCAGTACCCTCTAATATCCTGACACTGGTCTAGCCAGTAGTCAGTACTTTCCCAATAACGACTACCATAGATGTTTATGGCAGCCGGGACCAACGGCTTAACGTGCTCTCCGAGGCACGGAGCAGGCGATAATTGTCAATCAATACGCACATAATTTCGAAAAGTCATGTAACTTCCGAAAGTCAGAGGTGCGCGACGTGGGTTCGAACCCGAGACCCTCTGCACTGCAATCTATTGGTCTCCACACTGAGCTATCGCTGCTCTTAATAAACGTAGATTATGTATGATGATCAATAATGCCCTATCAATTGGACGTAGTTAAGCGGAAAGGATCCACCCCACACAGTTAGTTTTGAGATATTCAAGTTTTAAGTTCAGATCGTGTGCAAAAAAAATGACCTGCCATACATGTGGGTTGGTAACGTATAGTCATTATAACATGATGCGTTGGAATTTTACTTGGATTGTTTTTGTGATATTAAAGTTTTAACTACAAAGACTGTTTTGGTATACATAACTCATTTTCGCCCATAGTGTGGGTTGGATCCTTTCCGTTTAACTACGTCCAATTGTTCTTAGCTTAAATTGTATTCAATATTAAACGCAGAAAACTGGAGAAACAAAATGTCAAGCATACGTCACGAGAAATGTATAAAAATAACAGAAGAGAGTGAGGAGCTAGCCGAAGAGCTACGCCGCATATAAGGAAAAGGAAAACAAACGACATTAAGCTAACATGGCTTTCAAATCAAAGACGGGAACTCAATACAAATACACGTGTCTAACGAAAGAAAGTATCATAGCAGCGGCTTAATTTGGCGAGTAATTAGATGTCACAGAGGAATCGTGAGTAGAGCAACGTGTAGTGAAGTCGACGAATCGTGAACATACCGGGTTAACACAACACAGATTAATCTCAGTAGGTTAACATTCAACATAAGATCAACGGGATGTTAACCAGTGTGCTGTGGCAAATGTACTAAGTGGAGTTTTTACTGAAGCCTTATGAAAGTTTTATTACTAATATGCCTTTATGCATCCTAACGAATATTATAAATGCGAATGTGAGTTTGTTTGTTTGTTACGCTTTCACGCCTTATCTACTTGACTGATCATCATAAGATTTCGCATATATGTACGGACGTTGTCAAGGGTACAGAAAAGGACATAGGGTACTTTTTATCCAAAAAAGGCACTGTATTCCGGGGGATAGAAAATATACATAACCAACATTTATATGAATGGAGCCGCGTGCGAAATAAATATTTAATATTTTTTTTTAAATAGTCGCTTTGTTTCTGAAAATGAATATAAATTGTGTGCATTAAGATTTTATTAATATTATAAATGCGTGAGTTTGTTAAGGTGTTTGACTGTTTGATACTCAATTATGGTTAAACTATTAAACAGATTTATATGATGCTTATGATCCACCATGATTTAGATTGACATATATGTGTTAATACTTTTATGCTAGTATGCGCTTTTGTGATATTCACTCAAGAAAAACCTGAACTAATGCAGTACGAAAACTTTGAATGAATGCCTTAGCTTTCATTACTTGTACTCCTTTCAACGACGTAGTTTCACAGTCTAGCGTGTAATTGTGAACTCTCGCTTATAATTTACTACATTTTAATGCTCGTGGAAATGTAGGTTAGGTTAGGTTAGTTTAGTAGCAGTACGTTTTCTGGTTGAAAGGAACCGTATGTTCTTTTCTGTTCCCCTGACAAGGTGAAAGCAAAATTTTATAATGTTTGGTCGAATATTTAAGGCATGAATGCGGAATAAAAAACAAACAAACTCACATTCGTATTTATGATATTAGCTGCAATGTGCATAAAGTATTTCTGTATGTACGTACGTACGCATGCATACACATTCTTATTAATATTTACGAATGATTAAATATCGAGTTGTATTACTGCGACACTATTGCCGTTGGTCCCATCATAACTATTTTCTGCGAACCCATAAGGGGTGGCTTATAAAAGCTGTTAAAAAAGATGTCACTTTAACTTGACAATGAATTGTACATTTGACCTATTTATTAGACCGTGAGATTTATAAAATAGTTATATCTAAAATAATGACACAACGTATGTAAGAATATTTTAGAGTAGGTAGTAGTAAGAGAAGTAATAAGGCAGTAATCAAGCAAATTCATTCAAACCGTGAACCTCAGGGAACCGTGAACCTACTTGCATCGTTTTCAGAATTAATAATTTAACAATTGATAAATTAAAACAAACCACTGCGGAGTTTGGTATGTAAATAAATTTATTTATGTTCCTATTAACGTATTCTTTTGACATTTATTCCACTTATAAAATTATCCAGGTCAGAAGCTAATCTGAATTTTGCGACTACATAATTTAAATACTAATGTAGGTACATTACGGTGATAATGCTTTTATTACACATAAAATATGTTAATGTAACGTGCAGTCTGACGATGAAGCATACTTTCAGAAAATATTTATGTAAAATTTTAATATGTAGGTATATTAGTTTAGATTGTGGTTATTTTGTTTGTACTTGCAATCGCCTAATTTTATATTATTTTATTTACCTACTACTAATACTTTGCTCTGGTTGAAATTCTCCTGCTATTTAACTAGCGAAACTAAATAGGCTTGTCCTGGTATGCGCTCTTGTGACAATGCCGCGGGCAAAATCACCGACAAAAATTAGTGGAAATAAAATCTTTAAATTATTCTGTTGCCCTTTGCCAAGTATTAATTCTTTAAAATGATTTATTAACTTATTTCAATCACTCACAAAAGTAATTGATATAATCTAATATCAGCAAAGGCATGTGAATATTATTTTATTAGTTATTACAGGAAATTACTACAACATATTTTATCGCAGACACATTACATCAACGTAATGTAACGATAAATAAATGTAATGATGCAATTATACATCCATGTAGTCTTATGCCCATATCATATTTTAACCCTAACGCCGTTTATTGGGCAGAATCTCCATCCAACCTTTTTCTTTCTTGCCATTAAATTTTAAAACACATTTGCCTCATTACAGAATCGAACCCGAAACCTTATGCACTCTCGCGGCGCCATCGATAGTAGTATTTTAATTATTAAAATTATTTCAAAAGAGATTTGATCGACGTAAAAAGCTTTGCTATGCCTTTAACCCCGCGTTTAAAACTGAGCAGCATTGCTAATTTGTCAAAATACAGCTTTGCGTACGTGGCGGAGAAAGATGATTTTGCATCCCGCCCGCAGTTCTAAAGATTAACCGGAGAAGCACATTTCTACTACAGAATCTGCCACGCACCAATGATACTTTAGCCTTTGAAGCGTCCATACATAGGTCACGGTAAATGCCTACCGTCGATGGGCAGTACTTGCTCACTGACTGACTGCACGGATGACGTAGTGGTTTAAGTGGTCGCCTCGCCACTGTCACTTGAATACGTTATGGGTCAAAAATTTGTGTGATCTACAAATGGTTGTTCCAAGTATGGATGTTCTTTGTGCCCATTGTTTGAATGTTTATAAAGTCCCCCGCGACACAGAATATAATCTAAGAGCGGGAGTAGTCCTTAAAAAAATCATATAAGTGGCTTAAAAAAATACAAATCTGCTCAAACAAATGAAGGATTGAGCTTATTCGATATTGGATTAGTGTATAAGTTTCAATAAGATATTTGAAGCTTCCGTATTAATAGTCTGCGAAGTTCAATGCCACGGCCTTGATTATAAGTAGCGCTATTACATCTCCTGCTAGTTGTAATAGACGATTATGGAACATTATATAATGTGAGGTGGGCATCGGCATCACTGGGTGGCGATTTATTACGTCTTTGTCTAACAAAGATTGAAGAAAAAGGACGAAACATTTTAGGAGCTGGCCATAAGTTTTATTAGTTATTTTAAATTGCTGTTCACTGGTAGTATCAATTATAGTTTCAATCGCAATATATGGTTTAAACTACTCAGATGTTAATATATTATTGCCGAATTGCAATGTATATGATGACGAAAGTTTTGAGCTTTCATTGTTAAAGTTGACCTATTTGAAATTGGACAGAAGTTCAAACCCTTTGTAGCAAATTTAGGAATTATATTAGGAGTTTAAATAGTAAGAGGCCTTAACTCGACCGATCATCATAAAATTTTGAATACGTCATGTCAGTGGACAGATTTTACAGAAACGGATATAAGATATACCTTTTATTCAGAAAATGTACTATTCCTGAGGGATCGAAATTAATTGACCAAATCTACATTAACGCGAGTGAAGCCGTGGTTAAATCTAGAATTATATAATTATATACAATTTGGATGTCTATTTTAAACCTATTTGTTGGCAGACAGATCAATCCGAAAATACTATAAATTATAAAAAAAGGCCTCAATTTCAATTCGTCTAATATGCTTTACTTAATTACCTATGTATTTATTACGGATATAATTATTATAAAAAGATCAGCTGTATCAAAAAGACGTAGGCATAGCGAGTCTAGGAGTATGTGCTAAAAGAAACCAGAAATAGAAAATCACACACGCGCCGATACTGACCTTTCTGCTATTCCCAATTATTGTTCTTCTAAATAAATAACACAGCAGCAAAACTCTTTCATTTCTTAGAGTTTAAAAAGGTTGATATGTGGGCGTCATTCAGAATCAAATCCTTTAAGAGTCGGTAGCTATGAATAGTTTGAATGAATGGTATTAGGAACACAATGGTCCGACATTTGTTTGTATCCTAGATCAAAAAGTCGTGAGTCGTGTGGCTAACCTTATGAACTAGTTTGTGAACTTGCTAGCCGATAAATCTCTGACGTTAACGGAGGTTTGTTAACATGTGCTACGAAAGAAAGTAGACTTGTTGGACTCAGGCATTCAGTTAATAGAAAATCGGATTTAGTAGAAATCGCTTCCAATTAGTACATGTACAATTTTAAACTATTATTCAATGATATTATATTGACAGATAAGAGGAAGATATGTTACTAGCGCATGAAAAGTAAAGACTCAAAACACCTCTACTGTTCTCAAAACAAAATCTACCGCAAAATAATTAAAACATAATTGTTCAAATGAGAACTATCTCTGTTAAAGCCCTGTCAAGTGTATTACGGTACTTAGTTAAGTTCAAATACTGTTCAATCAGCATCTAATAAGAAAAGCCAAAGCGAGCACATAAAGTAAAAATGATTAAAAAACAACTTGGTCCATGTGGTGGACTATTGTCATAACATCTCATACTAAAACCAGATCCCTTACTGTGTATGTGAAGTGAAAAAGTTTTATAATTGTGTTGAATAAAACATTTATTATCTATATTTTATTTTCATAAGGAATAAGTTATAGGGTCCGTGGATAAGTAGGTTCAGATTGTAAAACGAACTAAATATCAACATATAAATGTTTCGTTATTGCGTACATTGTGTTTATATCCGGTCATTTAAATTATATACATGAGTAATTGTATTTTAGTTCAATCTGTATACCCAAAGCATTATAAACACGATATAATATTGAACAGCACTTATATTTCGTCATGCGCTGACACTTTTCTCAAATGATGGCGTAGTGGTTGCCTCGTCATTGTCACAAGGGACGACAGTAGTGTGTATGACTATTTTTAACCAACAAATGCTGTATGGATATCTGGTGTATCGTAAATCCGGCAGTTCAGATATTAGTTATCGAACAACATATCTAATATATCGAGTAAACACAAAGGACAAGTTAATTTTATCCTCATTTACAAGCGAAAAACAAAAACATTACCTAATATTCACGATGCGATATGTCCGGTACATTTTCCGGGAAAATCTCGATTCACTCATTTCCGTATTTACCAAACTAGAGGCAGTGTGGGGTGTATCAAAGAGCTAAATCCCGTGTTAACGAAGGTCCGCACTGTAATCCCGAGGCCGGGATACGCCCGGACACAATTAACAGGCGACATTGTTCGCCCTGTATATTAGTAGTTAGAGGATATTAGTGCTCGCCCAGTAATGCAATACAAATAAGGAATTAAACAGTATTGCGATGTTTGGAGCTTTGATTATGTTAATGAAAGCGTGGTTTGGAATAATTGTGTTTATATGATAAGTAATGATTAGAGCTCAAGTTTAATTCTACTAAGAGCCGCCCAGTTAACAAAATTCGGCAGTATATTAAATTCGGATGCTCTATAGATGGTCTATTTGTTAATAATCTGAGTTATGCAGATGACATGGTGCTGCTTAGTCCCTCAATCAGTTCGTATCGAAAATTAGTTAAAATATGTAAGACTTATCGCACTCTTAATAAAACAGCGACTTAACTCGAAATTTGAAAGTAAGCCAATTTGAACTCTAATCGTATATGTTAAATTCTAATATTATATTTGTGTTAAATCTTTGCAATAGAGTTCAAATTTGTTTAATCCAAAACACTGAGATAAGTCTCTGTTTTATTAAGGGTGCGTTATGTTGTTTCTCATGGACTCACATACAACGTAAAAAAGAGTGAGTTTATGGTGTTTGGAGGGAAAAATAATGTGCCCTTAGACTTGCCTAATGTAATTTGAATAATGTGCCCCATAGACGCGTGACTCAGGTCAAATACTTGGGTCATGTGCTATTGGAGGATCTCCTTGATGATGCTGACATGGCGAGGGAACGTATATACTAGATATCTATAATGTGCTAGCTCGTAGGTTTTCACAGTGCAGTGATCATGTGAAAATCACATTGTTTAAAGCGTTCTGCACATCGTTTTACACATGTAGCCTATGGGTGAAATATACGCGTCGGGCCTACGACGCGACGCCCTACCTGTTCAATATTTTAACGCTTTTAGGGTACTGTTGGGTTCACCCCGTTACTGCAGCGCGTCAGGCATGTTTGTGTTAGCAAATACTGACGACTTTTATGCTATTATGCACAAAGGAGGTGCGTCTTTGATGAGCAGGGTGCGGATGAGTCCTAACAGTATTCTAAAAGTGTTATCTGCAAAATATGACAGTCCTTTCCTGGCACATTAGGCACATATGCATGTGTGTACCCGCCGGAGATGATTAATTAATTAAATATAAATATAATATATAAAATAATAAATAATTAAACGATCAATAATTATAAAATTGAATTGTAATTTAATTTATTTCATATTTATTTATTGTTATTTTTTAAAATTTTAAAAATTAATTTGAATATAGTTTTTTATGGTAATGTTCAATATATAATTCAATATTTTATAATTTTAAAGCTTTACTAATTTTATTTCTATTTTGATTATTTGTTATAATGTATATTAATATGAATTTGTAAATTGCGCAAGTTTGGAATAAAGTTTATTATTATTATTATTTGTTCCTCCTTCACGGGTGCGTGGCAGGTGTGTCTCTTGCCAATTTTTTATAATAATAATAATAATAATAATAATGTTCTACCACATACACACAACACCATCCAGCCCAAACTAAGCAGAGCTTGTACTATGGGTACTAGACAATGGATAAGCATACATATATGCTTTCTTTTTTGTAAATACCTACATATTATACATAGAAACACCCAGACCAAGACAAACATCCATGTTCATGCACACAAATGTTTGACTTGTGCGGGAATCGAACTCGCGACCTCAGGCGTGGCAGTCGGTTACACTAACCACTACGTCATCGAGGTCATCATTTCAGGTCATCACATTATTGTGTCAAATCTGCTTATTATGGACACAAAGTTTTGTTTTCACGTATTAATGTATAGATATATCAAGTGTCAAGCAGTGGCATTGGGAATCTTATCTCAAGCCTAAGATTCGTTTGTCACTTTAGTAATATACAAACAAGAAACCACTGTCATTCTAAAATACGAAACATGCTTTTCAGAATTGGTTTATTTCAATATATGTACTAACGAAAGCAACGTTAGCCTAGTGGAAGATCGTTGGACTCCGCCTCGAGTTCGATCCCAAGGCACGCATTACTGACTTTTCGAAGTTATGTGTGTATTGAATAGTTAATTATTGCTCGCTTTAACGATAAAGGAAAACATCGTGAGGAAACCTGCATATCAGAGAGTTCTCTATAATGTTCTCAAAGATATGTGAAGTCGCACTAGACCAGCGTGGTGGATTATGGCCTAACCCAACTCACACTGAGAAGAGGCCCATACCCAGCAGTGGGACAGTTTAATAGAGGGCTGATATTATAAATACTCGTCAAAGTTTCGCAAAATAATTTTAATTGCACTATAAGAAAGCTTACAACGCAAGCTTAGTTCCTATTAAAATCCAATTTAAAACGATTGCTATTCAAGGCAGAGTAATGCAGAAGTAAAATACAATTTGAATAAACCCCATTATAACCTATTGCTAGTTTTATTACATTCAATTTCAGCCATAAGTTTTACAAGCCAAGCTTAAGCGACACAAAGTTATAGAGGTTGTAGCATTGTTAGTATAAATTATCGAATATGTCTAGCATACAGGAACGTGTATAAAACTTCATTTGAATAACTCCGTCGACAAGCCATGTTGCGGTCTATTGAAAGTCGCGGGCCTTTATCACGGAGAGAGCGATTGCGATCGGTTGTTGGTATACGACTCCACGGTTGCTATAGCTTACATCTTCAAGTTAGCAGTAGATTGCTTTTCTACAACGTCATAAGATTACAGTTCTTTAAGGTTTGATGCATATAATTAGATAAAAGCTGCCGTAAAGTAAGTTTACGTTGAGTTGATGTAAATTATTTAAATTGTGAGAGCTCAAGTAATAAGTGAAAATATGTATAATTTATTACTTGAGCTCTAACAATAAAGAAATTATAATGCAAACAAAATCGATGATAAATATCGTAAGTAAACAAAACAAAAGTTTATTTAAATTTTATACACATATTTTATAAATTTTAAAACGATTTAATTTTTATTAGCCGAATGCAACATTCACACAATTATAAAATAGCGGTTGGAACTGAAATTTATATGATAAGCCTACCGCTGGGGCGGCTACCTTTATAATTTTTTTATCCCATTGTATAGGCCTGTTAATGCAGATAGGTAAATTGTATGACAAACATTTAATGAGGTGTTTCTTGCATATAAAGAGAGACAAGGATCGTGTTTTATTCTTTATGTTTTCATATTGATACACCCAGTAATAGCTTGTTGGGGATTGTTTATAATAACGTGAATGGTTTATTTGTTGGGTGCTCGGGACCCTTTAACGTTTAGTCACAATGCATCCGGTCTTTCACTGTGGATAAGCAATGAGGACGTGATCAACTTCACTAAATGCCTTTTAGTGGTTTTATGGACATTACGTGTGTCAAATTGTTTTAAGTGGTATTACGTAATGTTCTGTAGGAGAGATATAGATACGTTTTTTTAAATGTCTGTCCTACTTTCCGTATTATTCTTGTGTCGCGGGATACTTTCCAGATATTCAAACAATGGACACAAAGAACACCCAGACCTGGAACAACAATTTGTAAATCACACAAATCTTTGTCCCGCATGGGGATCGAACCCACAACGCGCACTGGGGCTCGGCGACCACTTAGATCACCAAGACACCGCCAGTCAAGATATGTGAAAATGATAGAGTTACTCTCTATAGAATCGTTAGACGCTGGTATAAGCAGTTGTTTGAATGTTTGTAAAGCCTCCGCGACACAGGCATACGGCCAAGTAGGAAAGTCAAAATTTTTAAAAGATAAAATTAATTATAACGTATATTAGACAAAATTAGATGTAGACTTTTAAAACTAAAAGCTAATTAGTTTAGAGAAATTTATTAATACTTATCAATTGGCGCGTCACTATTTTCTGTATTAAGGTGTGGTCTGAGTAGGATGAGGTGAATACGTCTGTCGCTAAGTTTCGTACCCTTTTTAATTGTTCTCGATCTGGCATTGTTTTGGGGTATTACAGTGAAAACTTCCCTTCACCCTGGAAGCCAAACTACACTATGCTGACTTTATGCGTTGAGCAAGAATACTAGGCTATTTTAGAAGTGGTGTGATGTCAAAACAGGGCCAGTATGATCTTTGCTCAAGGAAGTATTAGCAAATGAACTATTGCCACGACCCTCGTGCATAAAAACAGTACAGTTTATTAAAAGCAAAACGATAATTTTGTGAAAATAAATACTCTACTGCTACTCTAGGCGTTGATTTTTTTATATTTATAATATTCGGCTTATGTTTAACTTATCACCTGATATAGTAAAATATAACAGTCAAAAATAGTAAATGATCACCAAAATTAACACCGCATTATATTCAAAGAGATCAAAATAAGTCGACAGAGCCCCGTTTGGCGGGGCTCCTATGTTTGGGTAGGTTTAAGAAGGAACGTAACATAACCTAACCCTTCCCAGAGGAAATGCATTGATTTGAGGCGTATAGGTGCTCGTTATGATATATTTTACTAAGCATATTTTGCTGCGCAATTAGTATTTTTGGTGGTCATTATATTTAATCTCATAATATTCTATCACATACACACAACACCATCTAGCCCAAACTAAGCAGAGTTTGTACTATGGGTACTAGATAATGGATAAACATACATAATATATACATTTTTTTTTGTAAATTCATACATTTTATACATATTACACATTTTTGGATATTGACTTTTATGTTTAGAGTAATAAAAATAAAATATTTATTATTTAACATAATTTATTTTGATGTACCTAGTATTGCGGCTATGTTTAGACAGGACCTTTTAAATAAATAGAAATAAAATAAACGAAGAAGCTATAAAAAATAAAAGTATATAACTAAAAAAATATATGTATTTATTACCAGTAAAAGAATACAATTTATCGATATCCGTCGACCCCACACTAGGCAAAGCCTGTCCTGTGGGTGCCTGTTTGGTTTCACAATGCTCGATTTGTTACATAAATAATTATTAATAAATAATTAATAATAATAATTACATCGTATAAAGACGTTTATTTTTATAATATAAACTTCGTGTAGCGAATGGGTTTTAAACTAACTAAAATATAGCAAACAAATTTTATAAAAATTTTGGAACTGCCTGACAAGGTTTTAACAAGACCCATAATCGTGACTAAAGGGTGGATGCTTGGTATTGCGTTGCCAAGAACTGAATACATAAGTATGTTTTAAGTGGCCCAAATTTATTTTATTTATTTTTGTCTTTGAACAAACTGTTTTTAATTTAATCAATTTTACTTGCGTCAGTATCGGATATAAAATTGAAAAATAATATCAAAAACTAACTTGGCCACGCGGTTTTCTTTCTCTGCTCCGAAGTGTCATAGTATAGTTGGACAGTATTTTCTCAACAAATAAGCTATAATATGGAAAATAAAAAGAGAATAATTATCTCTCAAGATTTGTAATCTATATATTTTTTTATAATTATAATAATATAGATTAACTAGTAAAACATCAAATTAATTAACAAAATATTAAACCTCGTTAAGTATAAGGTTATTGTCTTATTTGTTCACCCGGTAGCAAAACTTTAGTTCTCTGGTATTACTTTGTGCTTCTTAGTTATTAGTGTCTGTTGATTACCGTTAAAGAAACCGGGGATTAATATGCACGCAGGCGTAGCGAGCGCCACAGCATGTTAGAGGTTTTACTCGCGAAACATTGCCAAGTTTACAATATAATAATAAGATATTTATTTACGAGTACAACACTTTGTATTGTATCACAACTCCTTTATAATACCAGTCAGCCTGTTCTATACAACCGACTTAAGAATTTCAAATTAGCCAAAGATTATTAAGTATAGATTGTTCTGTTTGCCGTTACTTGAAATTCGAATGTGGATTTTCTTTAATAAATCATGTTACGGTTCGCAGAAGAGATTACATTGTGTTTGCGTAGCCGCTTGGCAGCTTTTACAGCGCATTGTTGGTTGATCATTGCAATATTTCATAAGGCAGTTTGTGAAGGTACACGACCAACTTATCTGTTGCCGCCAATTTACAAAAAAGAAGTGCTCGGAACGATGGAATTCAGAGAATGATGACTAACTTAATGTTTTTTTAATATTTTTGCGTACAATGTTCTGTATCTGACAGCGACTATAAATACATTTTAATTATCCGATTTTGACACGGTTATTATTGTGGTTACATTTTTTGTTAGCTTTTATAGCAATCGTCGTCGCGGGTGACCACGTTCTGCAGTAGAGCGAGGAGTCCATACATTCGTTAATCGCCTTTTTGTTGACTCGTAGGTATTTATTTTTGTAGTAATAGGAATGCCGTGGGACTTCGTTTCGTTGGTTCCACTGTCCAGTGTGCCAATTTTCAAGGTCTTATTAAATCCGACTGATTAGTTTTGCCAAAAAAATTCCCTTAAGATAGCAAGATATTTGTTGAAAGTTGAAGTCTATAAATCTTTTTCTATATGTCTACGGTTGAGCAAATATGTACCCGGAGATAGATTCTACAAAATAAACTTAGACTTCAAATAGAATAATATCACTTGACCATTTATTACAAAGTTAGAACGGCCACTTTAGTTTTACGTTTTGGCTTCATTCTGTCACCCCTGTCGGCAAATGTACGTTGAAAAGGAAGCTCTTTGTTATGTCAAAGGTCCTTTTAACAACGAGTTTAAAACATTCCCCGTGCCGTACGAACACTTCGACATGGTAAAATGAAATAATTAGATATACAAAACACTAATTAGTATTAATATATTCTGGACACGATGACGACGACCGACGAGGGCTCTCTTTAAAAAACATAAAAAATCCTAATCCGAGGCACTCAGTAATAGTGAACCTACATACTTTGAATTTAAATTAGCAAGAACTTAAAACTACGCCATATTTCTACTATTACATGACAGACAACCGTATCTAATAAGTAATTTATAGCCTTATTATCATTGTTTTCTATTACGGAACAATAAAACCCAATTTTATCTTGGAAGATGAGTAATTGTTTGAATTAGTTACGATACAGCATGCAGTATGCCTCCGACAGCGCCTCCGTATCAACAAATTGAAGAATTCGGGGGTGACGTCACACTCTATAGGTAATTATAGGTTATTATAAAAACCGGTACCCATAGAGATTCTAGACATGAAATAGTGTTAAACAACCTTGTATCGCCTAAAATGCCGATGTCGATCGCCGCGCGAAACTTTTATACGGTCCATAATTAATACAAAATAAAGCAAAAGGTATGAGTGTCCATAAATTAAGCGAAGCGGAAAGGGTCCGACGCATATCGAGGGACCTTTTAAGAAACCTGTACACTCGAATTCCATTCCGAGGGCCATAGTTAAAATGCTCAAAGAATAGCTATTCATTAGCGGGTGCGAGAATGAGAATTCTTCAGGCACTCTGAATATTCCATTGGCCGAGAGGCTTGTATTGTCTTTTAGAAAAATGCCTGAGTGTTTGCCGGGTGCTAAATTATGTCAACGCGATGTTGCCAACACTGCGCCTGACAATCGCCGGAGACGGCGGCACAAGTAAGAACATCCTAGTTCATTATTTACCCCTCAATAGATTTTATTTACTATGAACACCACACAATGGCTCCTATAGTTTATTGCTTTTCCATTAATTATGGTAATTTTACTAACACGCACCGATGTATATTCAATTGTGTTCCTCCTTTATTTGTTTTATTATTCACAAAATATAATACCATTTATTATAATTAAAAGCATTTAAACTTAATTTTGCTTACCGTGTCAACGCGACACCGCAAAGCTGAATTAAAGCGACACGAGAACCATTAAGAGCGTGTAAAATTATTCAGCATCCTGTCGAAAGAGTCCTACAAAGTTTGCACTTTGCATATTTAAAGAAACACTCGCCTTATCTGGCTCATCGCCGATTCAGTTCACAGATATTCTCGGGAGAAAAACGTTGCGAACTAAAGGCCAAGATTCTTATGGCCGGGTGCTCGCATTAGGACAAAATTAAGTGCGGTTATGTGTCCAGCTGTCACATTAAAATACCAACGGCTACTTCACACCGCTTGTGAAAAAATAAAGCCGCGTAAGCCATTGGCAGTACAATTATTCGATGAATCCTTTGCGTTTACTTTGTGTTCGAAATTATAGTCTACGTGTTAATTTATTGTCTAGTCTATTTTAATAATGTGGTGCGGTTATGTGTGTTGTTCGCTGTTTGCTATTTACTTTATGTTGCATATGTATGTGTGTAATTGTTATGTTCAGTTGCTGTTATTTTGTTAAATATGTGTACTGTTTTAAATTTACCTATTAAACGCTAAACTTGATGGTTTGTATGTTTACCTATAGCAAAAACAGGTTCTGCCGAGCCACATGCCTTCCTTATCAAATGTTTTAAGTGTGACGGTTAGATATCGAAACGCGAATTAAAACCTTTCGTCGTAGAAACTATGCCTTAACTATTTAGGCACCGACCATTTTTTTTAAATTTATTGTTCATAAATAATATTTTTCATTTATTGATTATTATGATGTGATTAGAAAAGTAAAATGGATTGTATTTCAAACTATGTTCTTTATCAATGTTTAAGATATTACTGTATATAATTGTATTAAAATTGGTTTTGGCGGTTTATAAATATCTAAGTAACAAACGGACTGTCTTACATTCCCGTTCACGTTTACATGGCAACTAATGCAGATTCAATTAACATGTTTTTTCTAAGACAATATAATTTTTGTTGAGTGGAGGCAGGCAAAAATCTGCACGTTGTGGCGTAATATGGGAGAGGCGTATGACAAGCACTGGACGGCAATAGACTAAATAAAAAAATCGGTCATTACGAAATCTATAACAAAGGTATATAGTTAACTTATATACAACATGTTTTACCATATACATACATATGTAGTCTCACGCCTACACTTGACCGATAAACCCAATAACACAGTGCTTGACCGGGAAATCGAACTCGAGACTTCATGCACAGCGACCATATTCACTTCCGCTGCGCCATGGATGCAGTTTATCTTCTAGTATTATAAAAATCATCATCTGCATTGGGGACCAGTCTATCAATAAAATTAAACTAAATCATCATCATCATCATCATCAATTTGACATTAAAATCCAGCAGACACCCTAAGATAAGAGTTCGACCAAAACAGTTGACTAACCCGTTTTAGGCCACGGTCTACAGTAGTGACTCAATAGTACAAGAAGTCATTTCCGTAGCGAGTCGATTAGTCTCGAGCATTGAGATCAATTAAAATATAGAAACGGTCCAGTGACGTTGTCGCTACGCGAAGGAATCCCGCGGGAAGATCATGCGACACCGACCTAACATTTTTTATGTTGTTAAAAACGTCTGTAAAGTAATGCGTAAGTTATATTCCAAAAAGAGGAGGCGGCTTTTTGTTGAATAGTTGATTGATGGACTGCAGTGGAATAGAATATCTTTTTTGTGAATGAGGTAGTATTCTAAGGATATAAGAAAATTCGTAGATCCTGTCATTAAGTATCGAACTGTAGCTCTAAAATTGAATATTGAATAGGTATTCTCATTTTGTAGGGTAACTGATGGAATTTAATTCACAATCATAAGGTTTAAAAAACGTTAACAGATCGTAGACGTGTTGTTTTTGTAAGTGTATTTCAAAAGATATAGCGTGATTATGAATAACTTTTCGAAAATCTGGCATATGCTTGCGTGTCGTTCTGAGGCACCGGGTGTGATTCCTGGTCAGGTAAACCAGCACGAAGTTTGAAATGTGCTTGATAGTTCACAATAGTAGTGCCTAAATTTCATTAAAAATAATTTAAAATATTTACAGACAGGCTGTTAAGACGATAGGTAATATATGTAATGTTTGTCATCAAGCATCTTAGTGATATAAAAATGTCGGAAAACTGATAGATGATCATTTCTGTTATCAAAAGTGAAGAGAGAAAATATTTTTTAAAGTTATATAAATATATTCTCTCTCTTTTTAACACTGTGCAATGACTAAAGTTTATCCGCTCTGTTATTCGTTCGAAGTCAATAGCAAAAGAAAAGAAGTAATATCAATATCTAACCGTACCTTTATGCTCACTAAACTATCGATAGAGGTATTTCACATACGTTCTGATAGATATTTTAGCTCCTACATAAAAGGCTGACTCGCGTATTGTCTGTCGTCTACCGGTCATGGTACCAGAGTTCCTACTGCTATTATTAATAAAGTAATTAAAAATACTCGTGTGAAGCTGTATTTGGTGAAGAGCTTTCATACTCTGTGGACAATGCTTTAATAGCTCATGCCTCTTTTCAGTTGTCCATCAGAAGTTAATACACTAGAACAAATAAAAATCCTTATTCGTTGGATAAAACATTTTACGTAATCCATTTTTGGTAAGCCGATACGAGATAATCAATACTGTGAAATTAAATTTCTTCTTAAGTTTATAGACATCCACTATTGATGGTATACGAATTCTTTGAGATACCATGCCTGTAATCGATTAAGACATATCGATACTTGGAGTATTCATTAATAACTATAATATACTTAATGAAGTTATAAATCTACAGTGAAATATGGCAGGTGCGGCCATCATAAAGTTTTCCAATGAAGCGAAATAATTGCGTAATCAAGTAAATCTATTTATTGCTTAATTATTTGATATTATACTGATGGAACTGTGATTACCTAAGGAGAAAACTTTGATTTGGATGCTTATAACGAGGTTCGCGTGCTGTTTCGTCACGCATATAACATTTTGCACGGGCAATTCTTGTATTGATACCAATTATGTGATTGCCAGATCAAACTACACAAGCATGCTACGGTCGTTAACATGGCTAATAGAGGAACTTTTGCTGACCCAGGTAATTAAAAAAATAACTAATATAATAAAGAAATCTCTAAAAAATGAATCGCGAGTAGAATCCGTGAACTGAGGTTCCGTATAGGTAAGGCTTAATAATCCTAAATACGAATGTTTGTTTGCTTGTTTGTTTTTAAGGTTTTTACGTCTTAATTACTCGAGCGATTGTTCATGAAATTTCGCATACACGTTGTTACGAGTACAGAAAAGGACGTACGGTACCTTTCATCCCGAAAAAAATACTGTTCCCGAGCGGAGCCGCGTGTTAAAACTAATCAATTCTATGTGATGATGGATGACGTAGTGATTTATGTGGTTATATTACGACTGCCAATCTCTAAATAATCAGAGAATCGGGTCCTGTGAATTCGCCAATTCCTTGCCTCGCATACACACAGGTCCGTCGTGTAAAAATAAATGAGTGCATATTTTCGCACGCTTGTAGATAAAGAAAAATTGAGGATACATAGCCTAGATAAAAAACATCTGGGGTTTGATGAGGTCAGTCAATACCAAGATGTCTTTGGAAGGCCATTTAATTTTATTGCACTTAATTATATGCTGACTTTTTATAGATCTATAAAACCGTAAGCAGTATTTGGTATTGGTTTAAACTTGATCTGGTTAACCATGACTCTGTTCACGGACAATCTACTACTATCGTTGTCGGGGTTTTCAATGTAAGCGACAAACGCAACACGATGTTGCGAACGCAACAAACTCAATCAAAACAACAGCATTCCCCGCTGGCGGCTTACGTAGCAGGCTGTGGCGAGGGGAGACAGATCGCGTACATGTTTTTTTGTGTGCAATGAGACACGGATAGGGTCTAGGATCATAAAATGTTTGATTCAGAAGGCTTGATTATGGTTTAGCGAAGCGATTAGATAAAAGTTTAAACTTCAAAAGAAACTTTGTAAAATATAAGTTCGTAGCTTAGAAAGGTTTCTTTATTTTTTAACATAATTATTAAGATTGTGTTTTTTTTGTAATTCAAGCAAAAGCAAACTGTAAGTACTTTTTTGTAGATCTAGAAATAATGATGTGGGACATTAGCAGTGATCGGAGTAGGTAGATTGAAATGGGGTCATTGATCCGAAACGTATATATTAATATGGACATTCCTCCGGAATTGGTGGATTATTTAAAAAAAACCGGAACTTATGTAGGAATTTTATTCTGCCAGAGTGGAAGGAGTCATTTGATGATTTGCCATCCTCAAAAAAAGGTAGGAATTGTAATAAAATGAGCAATATTATTCTTTATTATTCTTCATATTTTTTTTAACGGCACACAGTCACGATTTGACAAAACCCAACGACCAATCAGAACAAAGGATCATGGGTGGTACAATAACCGGTTATCAGAACAATGCGTACGCCCGCCGACGACATGCCAGGTAGCTCACTCGTTTACTTCGGTTCGTAGAGTGCGCATCTTTGTTTGTTACTGTGTTGTGAAAACGTTACTTGACCCTGGCTTGTGTACATACTGACTTCTGGAATCTGCTCTAAACCACGATTTGGCTCGAATATACGGACTCAGATTTTTCACTATTGAATTGGATCTACATATTTAAACCAAGCTTTGGTAAGTAATATTTTACTAGTTACAAGGAGTATAAAGCATGTTTGGATGTACTATAAGAATATTTTTAGTATTGTGTTTGTTCGCTTAACCTGCTGAACATACCATGAGTCTTAATATTGTTAAATCTTTAATAGAGTATGAACTAGTGAGCTTAGTGCGAAACAAAATTATGATATTCTAGTAATGTAGTCGCAATTCAGCTAACTCCACTATTAACCGACATTTTACTGGAATCTGTATATAATTTGAATGCCCTGTGTCCTCTTGCAATGTATTGGTAAAATAAATTACTATAGGCCTTATCTACTTCTCTACAAAATATTCTACGTAACTAGCCCTTTCATTTGATACCCATATTGATGGGATTGAAAAAAAAAATAAGTTGTCCGCCATCTTGTAGCGGCAGCCATTTTGGATTGACAATAATATTGAATATACATAATTGTATTGTCACCAGAATCAAAGGCGAATACCAAATTTTAGATCAATCGGTTGACAGGAAGAGGGTGAAATTTCAATGACTAAATTTGATCCACGAAAAATAAAACAAACGGAGTAAGCTAAATAAACTAAATAAAATGTAATTATTTCATGTCTTTGTTTTAGGTGATATATACGAGGTTCCATCTCTAAAACAAAGTTCAGATATGGCAAACGTCAAGGCTGAAACTGTAGAAAAATGGATATCCGGTCATCCCGAACTACTTTACGATCACGCTAGTGGTACAATATACTGTTCAAAATGTGAAAGCCATTTGAAAACCATAAATAAAGGAAACGTTAAAAGACATATCGAAGGAGCAGTACACCAGGGAAAGTTTAAGCGGCCCGAAGAGGAATTTTATTTCGATCTTATGAAATTTCTCATTTTGTGCAATATTCCGTGGTCTCAGATGAAAAATACTACTTTTCAAGATTTCCTTAAAAAATATATGTGTAGTACCTGTTGTTGTACGTGTACTAATCGTACTCTGCCAGATGAATCACAGTTACGGAAAGTTTACTTGGACAAGTTTTTTAAGAATAAAATCAATTCGATTCGGCAAAATTATAAAAATGAGAAACTATGGATATCATTAGATGGAACGACAGACTTTTTAGGTCGCTATATAGTCCATTTTTTAATAAAACCATTACATCCTAGCAATTTGACTAGACCTTATTTGGTAGCATGTAAAATGCTAACTGTAGTTAATGGACAAACAATCACGCAATTTGTGTTAGAATGTTTGGAAAACTTTTGGGAAGATTCTTTTGAATCGAAGGTAGGTAACATTCTTGTCCTCTGCACTGATAGCGTTGCATATATGCTGTCTGCAGGACGAAATTTAAAACAATACTTACCTGAAATGAAGCACGTAACATGTTTGGCGCACTCTCTTCATCGCGTATCTGAGCAAATTAGGTTAGAATATCACGATGTTAACATTTTAATAGCAAATGTTAAAAAGGTATTTTTGAAAGCCCCAAGTAGAGTCAAAATTTTAAAAGAAAAATATCCAGATTTGCCGCTACCTCCCCAACCAGTTGTAACAAGATGGGGCACTTGGTTAGAGGCAGCATTTTATTACGCTCAAAACTTTGAAAAAATAAAAGAAGTATTATCTTGTTTAAGCAGCTCTGATGCGGTATCTATTCGAGAGGCAAAAAATATTATAGAAAAAGAAAATTTAAAAGAAGATTTAAATTACATTAAAGACAATTATTTTATAATTCATTTGTCTTTAAAAGAATTGCAAAAGCATAATTTATCGTTGACAGATTCACTTTTAGCATTTGACAACGTCAGAGATGCTATAAATCAGTGCAATTCAGAAAATATAAAAAATAAAATAGAACGTGTTATGGAACGAAACCCAGATTTAGACACACTTAGAGAATATAGTGAGGCCATTGAAAAAATGAAGCACATAATTTAATACCTTTTTTTAAATTTGCTCCTTTGACATCGTCAGATGTAGAACGGTCTTTTTCCATTTATAAATGGACTTTAGATGTTAAAAGAAATAGGTTGAAAATAGAAAATATAGAGAAACTCATAGTTATATATTTTAATTGTAAAGATCAGGATTACCAGGATGCTGACATTGTAATCGATGAAGATTAAAAATGTGAATAAATGTAAAATGTACATATTTAACAATAAACAATGTTGATTTTTATCTTTTTTCTTTATTCTACCCCTTTTTTTTGGTCCTAAAATCTGACTAAAATCAACCTGTTCCTTCGTATGCCCTTTACGTTTCAGAGTCGTGGTGCATCCTTAGAACAGTCTCACGACCCCAGCAGGCATTGGCCCTCTATGGGGCCCCGTCATGTATTCTACCCTTAATGCAAATTACCATGACCCCTATGAAAATATTTAAATTTAAGTGCAACAATTTATGTCTATCTATAAAAGTTCTAGCCATAAAAGGCTAAAAAAAAAAAAAAAAAAATTAAAGCTTCAATCGGAATTCGATTATTTTTATTATTCAACAGATAAATAATGAATTAATTTAGTTTTGATACCTTCCTTTAAATTTTGAATTGAGTAGGAATAATATCACTACCAACATTAACAATATTTAATTGAATCCGGAAATACCGGAATTACTTTCCGGGAAAATGGCGTATCCATGTTATTCTTTCTGTGTGCATTTATGATACAAGTACCAAAAATCAATCTACCTACTCCGATCACTGGACATTAGTCACCATTTGTCGCGTCGCATCGCGGTTTTGCATAGGCTGGACAGCCTGTATAAGAATTCAGTAGTACACTTTACAGATACGTAACCCTAAAACATATAATGTTCAAATTACAACTATTCTTTTGAACAGATATTGATGCTTTACTGTAGCCTCGGTGAAAGGAACGCGGGGCATAGGGGTAGCAGAAGGAAAATATCGATAGGATTGATTCACTTGTTCCGGAGGTAATTAAATATTACCTCCGAAGCAACTGAATCAATCCTATCGATCTTTCATACAATACAAACATATCACATCTTACACCTCACATCGCTTGTTCCACCGTCGCACATCGGTAACGCAAACAAAAATATAATTTTTATTATGGTGTATTAGATTTTGGTCGCGGCTACGCCTGCGTTAATGTAGATTTTGTCAATAAATTTGTATCCCTCGGGAACAGTACAGGTTTTTGGAGGAAAGGTGTATGCGAAATTTCATGATGACCTGTCTAGTAGTTACAGCGTGATAGCCTTACAAACAAACTCACATTCGCATTTATAATATTAGTTAAGATGAGGATGTGATGAAAAATTCTGTTCTTGTTTTAGTTTCAAGCTAAGAAACATTGTAGGAGTTACGAGCTTAGTTTGCAAACTTGAAGATGCGGTAATATGACCACATGTTAGCGTTCAATGGCGATCGAGCGACAGCTACCGTTCCGCCTGCGAATTAATTACAATACCGTTATGGTTATGGCGTAGAGTAAATAAAACTTGTTAGCCTTAGGCTGATTATGAGTTAAATGTCCACTTTGAATGATGAGTATAGCAAAATTATAAGTACAGGAGAAGAATAGGTTAGTCATAGTCATGTTATTATTAATGGTAATGTTTGCTGTATGGTCGTGTTTATGAGTACGTACCAAGACGTCCGTTTTTTAAATAAAAGGTAATACGATTAAGTTAGTTATAAAAATATAAACACCTAACTTGTGTAGAGTATTATACTATCAAATAAAATACCATGACACGACAATGTAATATTGTATTAATATGTACGGTGTGGGTAGCACAACTAAATAAATAAAATAAAATATTAAAAACACAAAGACAAAGCCGATTTTATACAGAAAACACGAAGCGATACTTCCTTGATATTCAGGGCAATTCTTTGAATTAAACAATATCATTGTTTTGGTAATAGTATAAATAAATGAATAATTAAAATACATAGGTATTTTAATTATTTATTGTATGTGTGTGTATGTGGTTATGGTTAATTGTTTCTATATGTGTTTTCACACTAGCAAATAAAATATAAGAGAATGAGGAAATAAAATAAAAAAAGATTTTTACGCCTGACAAATATGTTTATCAAATATATTTTACGATTCTTAAATCTGACTACATTTGTTGGTTACACGCTATAGATAAAAGACACAAAAACCTACAATAAAAGTTATGTATTTGTTGATTATAAACGTTTTTGTATTAATACAAAGAATTCTAAACAAAAATAATTTCTAATCAACAAACAGAAGATAAATACTTCGTTAAATAATTAAATGTATACATTTAATTACCTATCACATTGATCAAAATAGCTTCACTACAGGTTTTCCATCTTGCAGATTGATGCAATTAATTTTTCAATATTTTACTTAAGCTAATAACTGGAGGCCGTACAGTAAACATCTCGAAGAACCGGTATTATCTGCATAAATACCTGTTTATGAAATGATATCTCTAGTAGTTTCAATATTTTTTGCTAATCCGGCCAATACGCGGCGCTGTGGATTATCGCAAGTGGTTATTATGTCAAGGATTGACATCGTTTTACGAGCGTGCAAAAAGTCAATATGTTATTACAAGTTACGTTTACATCTCACAATGCAGCATTCCTATTTTTATTGATAATTAGAATAGATTGTTTTGCGTAATTGATTTGAGTTGCACTCAAATTAATTCTTAGAAACTCTAACAGAAACTATTCGTAGTTTTGTTACTTGAACATTAATGATTCGTTTTAAATCTATTGTTTTACATGGCTATTCTACTGCCATGTTATCAAGTACGTTCACTTATTTAATAGTATCTGAACGAACATTTCGTTTCTGCACCGCGTGATCGCCTATTTTTGTTCGTACGTTTTTTATACGACTGAGCTTTATTGATTTTTTGCTACCAGAATTCCTTCACTTTAATATGCTTCATCAATTCACTCAACTCCTTATAAAGGAGTCGGCTATTGTCTTTTGTTTCAGTACATTGCGTTTTGTTGCCGTGTATTGTTGATAAAACGCTTTGTCATTCTTCAATGTATATGTTTTTTTATTAGCTTACGCACCAACAGTATTAGTGATGGCAACTGTTGCGAGAACCATTAAATCATTTTTATAATTCGAATCACCAATTTTTGTTTTACCTACAGCCGTGCCTTAAGAAAACTTCAATTTCTCTATGTGGTTTACCGTTAACTAAATAGTAGTATCAATCATAATCTTCATTGGTAAGATTCGCTCAAGTATTTTTAGATGATTGTTATTAGCAGTTTTGAGTTATGAATATGAGTAGTGCGTATAACGAGCATCGTCTAATGGAGTTTTAAGAGCCAATTTGATTAATTTCGGACGTGCAGAATCTCTATTATAATGTGCAACGTTAATTGGGCGGCTGTATTGTTTCATTGTAATATTAGAATTTGTGTACGTGTTCTTGAGTGGCAACCGCGACTCGGCAAACGTAGTGTAAGACGCCCTCCGACCAGGTGGGATGACGATCTGTGAAAGACTGCAGGCAGATGCTGGATGCGGTAAGCAGAAGACAGGGCGCTATGGCGCTCATTATGGGAAGGCTATGTCCAGCAGTGGACTATTATAGCCTGATGATAATTAGAATTTGAAGCAAAAAATCACCAAAGAACAACACGAATAGAATATATTATAAATAAACATTAATTTGGACACAAATAATTAATTTATAACTATCTGCGTAATTATAGATTTGTAACGTCTGATCCAGTCCTAATAATTTTATTTTTGTTATTTGATTATTTAATTAATGTGTAAATATTAATAATTTACACATTCATTGATCTCAGAGACTATTTACTTTTTATTTTATGATTAAGGATTCTTGACAAAATTTATTTTATGATTGCATAAATTGAAAATTAATCTTTACTATACGTCACATTGATTAATTCACAAACTCACACATAGTATATAGCCTTGCATATTTAATGCTTTCAAGTGATAATTTTCGTTGCAAATAATAATGATAAAAGGCTCAATAAATTCCCATTAATAAGGAAGCAATTTCTTTGCAATTCCAAATGAAATATGGACAGAGGCGGGAGTAGCAATAATTTTTTAAAACGTCCTGCCTGCGCGCAATATGTTTTAAAATCGACAAGATATTTGTCTTGAGAGGCTTTAATGTCCATTTTCATACCGTTTACAATCAATAATGGTCCATAAAATGCAGACACACAATCTTCGTGTATTTTACAGAATGGCTTTCAATAATTATATAGAACAGATTTAACTCGCGTTGTACATTGTAGACTAGTATTGTCCGTAAATTGGCTCACTAAAACTAGCAGTGCTAACAGAGAACAATGTTTATGATGCTTGTCTTATTAAGTGGCCGGGACAAAAAGAATAGAGCCTTTGTTATATATAAAAGCTATGTTTTGTTTAACAAGCTCAGGATATATTTTAACGCATATAACTTTTAAAGGCAATTACAACACTAATCCTATTTCTCTCTCACGTTGTAGAAAATTGTGTTAAATTATCTAACGTTGCAGTAAAATGTTATGTATTCTCACATTGCAGAAATGGCGCCAAATTATTTAACACAGCAGTAAAGAGTCTCATCTTGTACGAGTTGTTTAAGTTTTAAGCGAACACGACTTGAATGTCGAAGAGGATATATCAGAGACGTATACTTGTTTTGTTCATGGCTTGTTGCTTAACCAATCACTCAATAAATTAATCGTCTAAATGCAGCATGTCGGTGTAGCCGACTACATCGTACGACGCATCATACCTATAAAATTTGTCTGGTACGTCAATTCGTATTTATATTTCTAAGTGATACAAAACTCAGCGACTATCGAATTAACTCGTCATTCTCTTGCGACGTTATCGTTGCACGACATCGGTAGCCGACAAGTCAGCTATCTGTCGTATGTCGACTGCGTTTTATTTTACGCGGTGAGTGACATGCGCCCGCTGACACTCGGACTCTTTTGCGTTAATTTAAAATTAACAACCGTCATGTTATTTAGGTATGATCGCATAGATAAGGTACTTACGTGGATAATAGTCTTTTAAAATTCGATTCGAAATGAACTCGGCTCGCGTCTTTGGACGAGCGAAAGCGTATATGCAGCTACTGATTACGAGAATCAAAATTTGACTATTCGGTTGAATATAATTTTATTGGAACTTTCAATCTGGATAAAATAAATAAAATCGATGAATATCACAAAAAAAAATGGAATACTTGTTTTTGTACGAATTCAGTACAACTTACCATTGCCTGAAAACAAACAGCCTAACTCATGATAATACTTAGTTATCTAACTACAGATTAGCTCTTCTTCTTGATTAACTTTTGATTAACGGCCCGCCGCTGTTATTTATCTAAATATTATTTAACTGACACTTAAAGCCGAGTAATGTTTATAGGTGAGATTTTTACTGATTAGTCGTTGGTTAATGCTTAGCTATCTATCTCATTAAAATATTTGAGAATAGTATATTGCTTAATTAATATAGTCTATATTGTAAAAATACAACCTTGATGAACTAAATTTACACTTACTTTACGGCAAATTATGAGGTTTCATTTTCGAGTACCGGATTAAGTAGAGAGTTGTTGTTTTTTACGTTTGGTACGGAGTATGTATGTAATTGTCTGCGTAGGCAATATACTGCTTGGTCGGCAACATTTTATAGTTGGTGATATTTAAGTGTAGTACATTTTTGCTTTATACTTTGTGAATATATAGACATAATTATGGAAGTATAAAAAGGCCAGTGATCCCATCCAAAATGTTTATGCAATAGGTAAACGTGAGAACACATCAAAGTAGAACCACGTGTTAAAATAAATTATATGACCGTAAAATTCTAATGAAGAAATTAAAAGCTTTATAATTTACAACACTAAGATATTTGCATAATTTCTATATTAGTGAACTATTTTTTCGCTAATATAATTATAAAATACGCGAAGCAAATTATTCACCGATCTTAGAATATTCAGAAGCTTTGTAAGATAGCTGGCTGACTTTAATTAATATAATGATTTTACGTATTTTAAACAACATGACGTCTCGAAATGACGTAAGAATACTCCTACCTAACTACTACATACATAAATAGTCTCCCGCCTTTATCTATACAGGAGTCGGCAGAAATATATTACAACCATATTTAGCCACATAAGGTTTTAGGATCCTACGTAATAGGTGACGAGCCTATTCTCGTCTACCAGACTCCGTGCAGCTGAAAATTTCTTGACAGAAAAACCAATCACACTTCACCTGAGCCGAGAATCGGATCCAAGACCGCTGTACAACTTAAGCAGTCAGCTTAACTGTAAATATTTGTCAGTTTAGTTTTGGTTTCATTAAATTAGTAACGAGCCTATACAAACATAAATGATGATAATATATCAAGGCAACCAGGCCGATTTACATAATATTGTCTTACGTTTACGCGAATTTTATACATTGAAATTAAATTTTTCTTTGTTTAATTTCAATGCAACCAGGCCGTTTCGTAGTCCATTGCTGGACATAGGTCGCTTAGAATTTGCACTATTACGCCTGGTCTTTCGCTTTTCGCATTCAATCTGTCTTAGCCATCTTTTTTAGGTTGTTGGTTTACCTAGCCTGGGAAATGATAATATATGACGCCGATTTTTAAAGAGTTGCGCTGTTGTTAGTTACATATTATGTATTGACTAACTCAATTTGTTTTTATCTCATGATAAGATTAGGAAATAAGAATTGGTTTTTTAATATAAAACTGGATTAGTAGATATACTGGATCAGAATTATATGTTCCATGTAAAAAATATTGTATGTTTTATTCTTCGACTTCTGTTGACTGTTATAATGGCGCAGTAAGAAATCGTCTGGCTGCTGCGTTGTGAGTCTGAATTCCACACGGGACAGTTTGATAGCTTTCCCACATGGATATGTGATCCACAACAAATTTTATTGCTGTAAATCTAGGTTTACTTTGTGTCCGTTAGTTGTATATTTGTAAAATCATCTGCTATACAGGGCTTGATCCCTATGCGGCAATTGGCATTTTTACACAGATGTAGACAGGTACGTATGCGTTTTGTATGCACTGGTAGTGCAATGGCTTAAGTAGTCATCTCGCCGCTATAACACACCGAGTGACTGGCCCTCAATCTACACTCAAGACAAAAACTCTGTGATCCATAAGTAGTAGTTCCAGAATCTGTATCTAATATTTGTAAAATCCTAAGTGATACAAGAATTATAATTAGATTTTCTTACAGAAGAAATGATAAACAATTTGTATGTATATAATATAGATAAATAATTATTTATGGCTAATAAGGACATTCATTTAATTTAAATGTAATTGATTTCACCTTGAGCTGTAAACTACCATTTAAATTTGCAAATAAATGTATTAAACCACCGGTGGCTGATATATTACGACTATACGAGTAGTTAACGATGATTATGCATTATTATAATATTACTTATAGCGGCGTGGGCGGGACTAAGGACATTTATTGTGATATTAGTCATCACCACACACATATACACACGCAATACCAGCAATACCGTCACCACTGTTACCATAGAGGATATAATAAGCGTGATACTATGCACGGGTAGCGCAGTAACTGTGATCTCGCCACGTCCAGTGCAATTGGTGCTTTGGAACAACACACAAACCAACACAATCACATAGGTCGAAAAATTCATAAACAGGCACTCTGGAATTACTTTTTTAAATTTTGCTCGCGGCTTCATTCGCTTAAATATAGAATACTAGATTTTGCACGCGGTTTAGCTCGCGTAAATGTAGGTTAGGCTAGGTTTGTAACAGTACTTTTTCCTGGATGAAAGGTACTCAATGTCTTATTATGTACACCCGACAACGTGTATGCGAAGTTTCATAATGTTCGGTCCAGTAGTTAAGGCGTGAAACCGTAACAAACAGACAAACTCACTATCGCATTTGTATCTAACACTAGCTGATCCACGCAACTTCGTCTGCTTCAGATAAGAGAACTTTACCCGGTCTTGCAACATTTTTCATTGCTGCTACGCTCCTATTGATCGTAGCGGGATGTTTTATAGCCTATAGCCTTCCTCGATAAATGGGCTATCCAATACTCAAATAATTCTTCAATTCGGACCTGTAGTTCCTGAGATTAGCGCGTTCAAACAAACAAACAAACTCTTCAGCTTTATAATATTAGTATAGATTATATAGGATTAGGATTATTAAAGCAGTTTATTCCTTTTAAATATATAAATTAAGCAACCGATGATATGTTTTAGAGATCTAAGGCACAGCAGTAGGTCTAGTCCGTTAAAACCGGACGCAGTCAGTCTGCTGAGTCCGGTTGCTAGTTGCGTGGATCCGTGATTGTTTGTAAATAGTTCTGAGCTAAAATGGTAACCCATTTGTCAGCAACGGAATCTGCGCGCTCATTCTGATCTCGTTTCTATTCTTATTTCAAATTTCTGTGCTTTAAAAAGACCTTCGTTCTTCTAAAAACCTTTTTCTTCTATGGCTCGCTCATACCTCTAAATTTGTTCATTTTGCTTCTTTGATTAGGTCGTTCTACTCTGGTGTATCTCGCGATATGAGGATGTCCGTAAAAGTTATATGGTTACTGTCAAATTCGCTTTAACTGTATATAAATAAAAATATGTAGTATTACTTGATTGATATTTGATATTGAATTTATTTTCTCACTATTTTACGTTGAGGTTGACTATTAGTAAATGAATTTACGCAAATGTATACACATATTAAAATAAAGAAATGGTTAGATATTTTGTTTTGTATTGATATTATATTCATGAAAAGAAAGTGAGGTTTCTTTATTTTTAACTTCACGTATTAAGTAGCATGTGCCAATTCCAAGTCTGATAACATAATGGTCCGAACCATCGACTATAGTGCAACGTTGTGATATATCTATATCTATCAAGTAGCTAACAGTAGTGCATCCTTATTTCAATATTCACTAAGATAATAATCTGACAAAACAATAGTTAAGAAACAGCCAAGATGATGAAGCTCATTTGCATCATTCCCCAGCGGCGACGGTTGTGTTGTCTGTTCATAAAAGATATCACTTAATAATACGCTGCGCTAACCGAATGCGAATACTATTTTTATAAACGTGGGTGGCGCTCTATACATTTATATTAAAATATTTGACTAGCTCCAGGCTACTACGCCTATCTAATTAACATCGATCGACACTGAAAATACCATTAAATTGTCAAACAACAAATAAATTCAGACCATACAGTAAATTGATCTCAAACGTCCAGATGCCCGATAGACCAACGATCTTATCGTTACCTCTAATGTATAGCTTTAAATGAATATACCATACCGATACACAAGATATATTTCAATTTTTTGAATCTTAATTAACGCTACTCTACTCTAACAAAAAACTAATTAAGAATGCGCAATAATCTCCGTCCTGTCATTATGAGGCTATAAAACATTGATTTAAAATATCAGCTTTTTTGTTTAATCTAAGACGAAATTTATATGCGTTTTATATTCGAAAATTGGGTAACAATTTCTATTTGGAATATACAATGTGACAGTTTCTTAAATGGTTTCTTTTGTGTATGAATAAATATGTGTATTTATGTACATGTATATTGACTGTAAAGTGTAATATCGGGTATAACTTGTAAGTGCAATGATAATCGCGGCGATTTAGTTTCAAGTCGATGAACATAAGCCGATCTTTTATTATTCTATTGCTTTGATCGAAGGATATGTGCCTTGTCCGTTGTGACCGTTTGGAGCTCAATGCGTGTACGTATTTTATGGGGGCATAAATATCAGTGGATGGCCGTCGAAACGGGCCGAAGCGCGGGCGCAGGCCGCGGGCGAACAAACCGGTCGTAATTTTTATTCGCCGCTCAGTGAACAATTTCGGTAAATTTGTTTGCATGTACCGGGTTTTGTTTGAGCATTAGCAACGGCCGAGTTATGGATGCGATCTTAAATAACAATAATTGTGGACGTCCGAATGTATGAGCGAGATGCCCATGTTTTATTGGTTTTGTATTTTTTACAACGACGTTGTTTGGTTTATAATATTTATTTCCTTTAAGGCGGACATAAATTTAGCCAAACTAACAAATCGAACGTATAATTAACGTGGAGGCATAAAGACATCATATAAAAAAATATACGTCTAGCATATTATTATTCTTTGTTCTCCGAAGTGATTATTGAGTATGTTTACTTATTTCTTACCCATCAACAATATTTCTTTAAAGACTATATTAATATGAGTTACAGGAAATCATATTCGCCAGAACTAAAAATACAGACCTTATTCGAAAAATAACAATAGTACCAGGTCATTCTTAGTTCGTTATTAGTAAAGACATCTGTCAAAATAAGGGTTATTTTGATTCCGAGAGGCGGCGTGCGTGTTCCCACGCGTGCCTCTGTGTTGAGTCCGTCTCCCCTCTAGGGGGGACAGTAGGGAGTGGTAGAAGTGCCTTTAGGGTAGGTCTTTCGTGTAGTGGCCTGCCGTTTCATACGGCGGGCCGAAACCTCGGCGGGGTCGCGACCGCATGCGAAAGTGATTCGCGCGGCCCCGTCGATAGTGGTTTTATCGAGGAACACCGTGGTAGGTTTAGTCGGTATTCCGGGAGGTACTTTATCATCTTAACATCTTATTTTACCCCGGCGAGTCCGACATAACCCCTCCGCCCGCCCCCGCGGAGGGGTATGCGTCATGCATTCCCCCACGTAAAAAAAAAAAAAAAAAAAAAAAAAAAGGGTTATTTTGATAGATGTCTTTAAATGAGTATAAAAAGATGACATTTTGACGCTTATGACTTATTATGGAGATAAATTTTATTGGGGTCAGCGCAGGTATAAGTTTAATATGTACTCGTAGATATATTATGGTTGAGCATTAGTTTATGTCTCTATGTTATATCATAACAGTTTTGGACAAGTAACGTATTGAAACTATACTTGGTACAAATTTTGATCATATTTTACAATAACTTCTTGTAAGTTTATATACAAAGCCTTTCGTTTCCACATCTCCGATACAGTTCCCATAAGTATCGATAAATGATTGTGTAGTAACGGTGTTGCATCATTTCCTAAGTATCAGCACATCGATCCTTCGATAAAGCGTAGGTAAATTTAAAATGATGCATTGTGCTTTCTGTCCCACGCATCTTTATACTAATATAATCAGATAGGGTTTAAGAATTAACTATCCATCATTGACGATAATGATATTTGACGGGCTCTTACGATTGTGCTCTCGATAAATTTATAAATACCACAAGTTTGATTGATACGATGCGATGCCAAATTTGTATGCGAAGTTGAGTAATCTGATGACTTTTTGTTTTGTTAGTTTTGAGCCTTGAGTGTGGTTGACAAATCATCTATCACAACATTTAGCTCATTCATCATACTATTATAATAAATTGGAAGTTGGGCTTGATACTTAGTCGAGGATAGTTTTGATTAAACCTTATTTCCTTCACCCGTTACCTAGCGACTGAACGGATAGCGTAGCGCCTGCGATTCGATTTCGATTTCTCGCTTCTGCCGCCTCGTTGAGTGTTGTGGGTTCGATTTCCACACGGTATACGTTTTCTACAAATAATTGTTTTAACTCTGGGTGTATCTTACATCCAATTGTATGTTTGTAAAAGTCTCGCAAAACTGGGTTTGATCCGTAATTAACGAGTTGCTTTTTGAATACAAATATTATGAAGATCAAAATAAATGGCAAAGCTGTGGGAGAAAACTAATTACACATGATTTCGTTCATTCACTACTAGGTTATTACAATAAACTTTTAATATACATATACCTCCGAAAAGTCACACGTATTGCGGTTCATTTGCAAGACTTTGACATGGCGGATCAGCGGTCTCTTTACTAGGCTATCGCTGCTATCGGCTATCGCCGCTACCGTATTAATTAAACTTAACTCTTAAATCGATCTTGATAACGCCGCAAACAATGATCGCTTTAGTTATAGTTTCAAATGTCTGTTGTAGTATTATAATCCAATGCCGAAATGTCTTAAAAACCTTACATCGATTTACGGATGAACATGATTTAACTAAATTGATAACAATATCATGTTCAATTTAGAAATCGATTTCTGTAAACTTTACAAAAGAACGTAAGACGTTTAAAATAAGTGGTGCCCAGTGTTGTGGGTTCGATCGTCATACGGTACAAAAAATTGTGTGATCCACAAATAGTTGTTTCTAGTCTAGGTGTACTTTGTGTCTACTGTATGAACGTTTGTAAAGCTTACCGCGATACGTGATGTACATCTAGTGCAGGAGATTCATTTAAAATAAAGTAATGCAAAATAAAACGAATGGCAATACAAATTAGTATTTAAACTAAAGGAGTAAATGTTCTAGACTTCAAAATGTACGTGGAGTGTGCGTAAAAGATGTTTAGGTGCTTTCTACGACATTTCAATTACGTTCACTGATAGGTTGTTAGGTAGCGCTAGTCCGGTAAGGCTGTGTGCTTGTAATCGAATGGTTGCTAATTTGAATCCCGTAAACTGTAAAATGAAGATGAGTCCATTCTTGGTACGGAATTTCTATTTGCAAATGCCTGTCAATAGCTAAGTAGATATTTTACTTTTAGTTTCAATAATTATATTTTAAGCTGTTGTTATTTCGAAAATATAATATTGTCTTCTGTTTACGCGAATGGTATTCATTGAAATTAAACTACTATATTACGGATTTTATCGCGTTGTTTATTTTACACTTTATTACATAATTTAGAAAACTGTTACACTACTACTAAGTAGATTATAGATATATATATATTTATATATCACTATGCTTCGTTTTTATTCCCAAAAGAGTAGGCAGATGTGTATTATTACACCAGTATTTCGAGAAGTATGGCTTTAGGTCCAACGTAATAAGAGGCGAGCTTATTACCATCTACTTGCCATTGTTCTAAATTAACCACAAAAAAATGATTGACGGATAGTCTCTACATAATGTTGTCCGACCCTAATATCGAACCTGAGAGCTTACGCACAGCAATTGCATTCACTACCGCTGCGTCACCGAGGCAGTGCTAAGGTAGTAGGATCTTATATTTATTTTATGATATAAATCTAATATTTCTGCCATGTTTTCGTGATAAACAGGAGCTTTGAGTCTTGTACATCGGGCTAGAAAAACAACACATTAATTATCAATATAGAGACAGGATGTCGTCGTGGGGAAAAACCATGGGAAGTGTAGCGATCGAAGCCTGTTAATATTGCAGACTGCGTCGTTAATACGAATAACTGCGTCTACACATTTTTTATACATGGATGTTCAATGTCACCTCATTTGAGAGAAGGAAACCAGCTACTCCTGGTTTTTGATGTCATAATTCCACCAGTATTACAGATTTTGTAATACTTTGATGGTAACCTGGTTATGGTAAATGATAAGATAAAAGGAAGTATCATGTTTTTTTTTTCTATTATAATGTCTTAAGTCGCAGCTTATATATTGTGGCTAGCAAATTTACAGATTAAAACAATAAGTCTGACGCTGTAAAACATCTTTGGGATCT
The DNA here is from genome assembly GCA_930367265.1 of Catocala fraxini. Taxonomy (NCBI): domain Eukaryota; kingdom Metazoa; phylum Arthropoda; class Insecta; order Lepidoptera; family Erebidae; genus Catocala; species Catocala fraxini. The sequence continues at coordinate 10,383,154 of OV884037.1, forward strand.
GGCGTTGAGGTTTCATCTCTAGCAACTTCTCAATATAATATAGAATTTGCCCATAGCTTCGCTTGTGTTAATGCAGATTATGACAATAATTATCTTCGAGAACAGTACTTTATTTCTATACCCCTGATAATGTGTATGCAAAATTTTATGATGTTAGGTTTATGGTGTTCGGATTCGTTAAGGTGTGAAAGCGTAACAAACAAACATGCAAAGTTACATTTCCACTTATAATATTAGTTAGGATTACTTATTTCTTTCAAATCCACATGTTAATGATTATACCCGTAGGTATACTCCATCTACACAGCATGGGGTCTTAATCAACATTAAATAATGCCTTCTGTAAAGCCTTATTTAGCTAAGACGCTTCCCATAAATTAGTAATAATTAATATTAGTAGTATTTAAAAGTTAGGTATAAGTGGCAGAATATAAAGAAAATCTTTTGCGTTACACTTTACAAAAGTGTGCAATCCTTAAATCAGAATCGTACCAGTTCTGTGCCTGTTTCGAACCATATTCTTAGTTACATATTAGTTATCATTTGCCAAAACGCATTATTTTTTATTACTACAAAATAAGTGGCTACTTAAATACTATTAACAATCTGTAATGACGTTGTTAACGAGATGTTTGCAGATAAAAACAGCTCAATAAAATTAGCTATTTCCGTGCAGGTCAACACTACACCTAGGTATCGACAAATACATCTGCTTGGTGATAAAAGCGAGACAATTGAACATGCTATAAAAGCTAAGCTATCAGGGTTTCTTAAGCTAGTGTGTAGTAACTGTGATCAAGTATTCCTAGCCGTGACCATATGGTTAGAGGAGATAAAAACTCATCAGTTATAGCATCAGACTTGCATTCCATAAACGGTGATTGGCGTGCTCCCCATCTAACGAGAACTATAGTTATATATAATTACCACTAGAGAAGGCCAATCGTGAACTATGTCGTTAAAAAGAAATAACCATTAAATTGCTCGCAATTTCGAATGTCTCATCTAAAATAATTATACTCATGTTTCGATGGAGAAAGTAAAACATTGCAATGGTTTAAAGGAACCTATTTTAACGGTGGACTATTGGTTTTTGCATTGCTATTATCAAAAGGAAAGTTATTTCAGCTTGTTATTTTTTAATGTCCATTAAATAAGCTATTTAAAAAAAGATAGAATATTCAATGGTTATACGACCATCAATGTATTTTCTATGAAGTTCTAAGCTTCTTACAATGACAAATACTTACATGTCTTGATTTACATATATACGCAGGCGAAAGGCACGCGGCTTCGCTCGCTTGGGAAGAATTTTTTTTGAGTGCTACGTACCTACTCAATTTCCTGATCTTGTACCCTCAGAGGTACAAAAATTTTGCAAATTCGTTCCTGATAATGAGTATGCGAAATTTCATGACGATCAGTCGACTATTTAAAAAGTGTGAATGCTTAAAAAACTCACATTCATATTTATAATATTAGTAAGGATGTAAGCCGCATTGTAAGAGATTAAGCCGTACCTTTCTATTTCCCATAAAGTAAGATTATATTTATACTGCAATAAGATATGTAAGTACAAAAGCCTGCAGAAGGCTTAAAATTCTGAAACTAGATTACTGCATTGAATTGGAACTACATTATACGGTCTGTATCACGCTTTAAACCGTGTAGCGACTTTGATTTTAATGTAAAACATTCGCGTAATTCGCATTATCTTAGTCTGGGACAAACCTTTTATCAAGAAGAAGATGTTATCTTCGTAATCACTTCATTGATATCGTACGACGCGCAGTCGCACGTGTGTTCACACTAATCATATGTGGCGGCCCTTGATTGTATACATCGAGGGCACTCGTGATCTCAGATTTGTACGCCCTGATTCTTGTAATTTTACTTAAATTGCTTCACGTTCAGGTCATTCTTTTGAACGCTTTTCGTGATTAGCATACTTCTTATATTGTTTTGCCAAATGTTTTGCATGATTTAAGGCTGTAATTATGTCGTGTAATAGAATAGATAATATTTAAATATTGAAACGCATTCCTGATATATGTATATATTCTGCAAACATAACATAGCATTATTGATATGACGCCGAATGTTAAGATAGAGGTCTGAGTAACACTTTTGCTTGTCATTTTTTTTTCACATATACGCATGTCTATCTCAGTGATAGGCATAGATTCCATAGTGTATAGGTACTAATAGGTTAAACAAACTGGGTCTGTTATGTTTAAATAAAAATCTAGCTTCATGTATGGCCCAATAAACCGGGATAGCATTTTTTTTAAATAATATTAATAATTTATTCACCTTAAATTGGTACAAATGGATACAAGTTCAATCCTTTTAAATCAAGTTCTTTTAGATTCTTTGCCAATATTGCAGGTTTGTGCAGAAATATTTAAACATTTTTACTCTGCGGCTTCTTTTATATTATTTCTTATCTATAATAGTGTATAAAAATATGCTCTGAAAAGGAAGTAGCCTGAAGTAGCGGAAATGTTGGTTAACCGCACAAATCTATTTTTCTGCACAGTAGCTATTTAGCCACGGGCCTCTGAGAAATCACTATAATTTACCTATAACAAACAAAAGGGGCAGAGAACAAAAGGTTAACAAGACATTGCAAATAAGCGTTAAAACAGTTTTAACGCGTATTTCGCTTTATCGGTATATTATTAAGTATATAAATACAGAAAAATTTAATATGTGAAAGAAGGCTGGTAAAAGATTACAAGCTTCCTTATTTACAGAGCTTAAGACTTTTTTTATAAACGATATACTTACATATGTATATTTTCTGGCCGTACACTGAGTCGGATATGGCCTTTAATTACCCATTTCGTATGTCGATCTTGAAATCTTAGGCCATACGTTGCCTACGTGTTCTCTGACTTAAAAATCATTACTATCAATCACAGTGTTCGAATACTTACCAAGCAGAATTTTGGCTAGTAATATAATCGCATGCGTATCCACACGTCTTACTATTCAAATAGTACGTGTGTGACTCGGTACAACATTGTGTTTACACGAAGGGGCTCGTGATTTTAGATTTGGACGCCCTACTTCCGATGCTGGAATGCTATCAGTACAGTGAATGTACGAAGTTTTGGATGTGCTATACGTACGCTACGAAAGTATGGTTACTTATAGGTATTTTAGTTGTATTTGATACAAGGTTATTTTTAGAGACTATCTATATTTTCATAGAGGATAGAAACGATTGATCTACCTATAAAAAATAAGCTATTTATTTTCAAAATATAATATTTCCTGTCCGCTACGCAAATACAGAACGCGTGATGCTTTTTTCTTCTTAAGTGTATATTACATAAACCAAAATATTTAATAAACATGTTTAAAATTAAATGAAATAATATGTATTTAGTAGAAAATAATAAACTACTTGTGGGGTGATACCCAGCTTAAAAAGTAATTATCCATTACGTACTTTTTCGTACCAAAAAAGACACAATTCCCTGGCTTATAGCCATAGCATAGCCAGTGAATTGTGGCTTTTTTGTGACGATAACGTTTTATTTTATTACTACAAGCGTATGTACTTGTATCTCTCCACATCATATTATATCAAATGAGACATAAAAATCAAAATAAATGCGTTATTAATACTATTATTATTATAAGCAGTACATGTAGACTAATAAATAAAATATAATAGCTACTTAAGTAGCAATGGTATTCTAATGAAAGAAACGAAGAAGTTATCGATATACACGAACACAAAGGACATTAAGTCCATCCAATTACAACTCACATTACTTTGACCAATTTCTAAATTCTTTAGCTACACCGGATCCAATCAAATTTATACGGTACATATTTCACAACACATTTGTCAAGACTAGACTCATTGTAATTACTCATCTTGTTCGGCAAATTGGTATTATAACCGGTAATATTATTAGAAAGCGAACTTTTCCATATCAGTGTGAGACCATACTAGGCCATACTAGAGGAGATTAGGTTAGGAGATTTTATCTTTGATTTGATGTTAAATTAGCAACCGTATTAACATAAATTAGGTTCCTACTTTAGTGAGCTATCATACTAAACTCAATAAAAATTCAAATAATGTGTTAGGTATGTAGATATAAAATCAATTTACATATATAAAACAATAATTTTATACACATAAAATATAAAAAATGGTTTTACTTTAAAAAACATCTATTGTTAATTATATAAAAGTAAATGTATATTACTTTATCTTATTAAATAATACTTAATTTTATTTTTTATTCATTTTACGGTAAATATCCATCCTACATTATTAGATATATATATAGATACATCTATAGTGATATTTGCTGATGTTGCCATACGCTGAGATATTAACTGACCCACAACGCGATGGAAAACATTCACATACGATACGAATCTATTATAAATATAATATGACAATGGGATATTAACAATGAAGTAGATGAGACGGGAACGATATAGATCAGCGACGTTCATTCATCATTCAGTATTAGAACGGTGGGAGTAAGAATATTAATATGATAAACAAACTGCTTGATACTATCAATGTTTAGACTAGCTATTAATGGTTTATGGCGGTTGTAAAAACGGAAGGTCAATGTCTTAGTACTTTAACTTGATATGTACGTAACTAAGAATAGATTTTCCTATAGTTTGCTCTGATTGGTAATATCGTGACCAATGTAACGCTTGTTCGGGCTTCTCGTGTGGAGAAAGTACTTTTGTGTGATACAATGTTGTATCGAGGCGATTGTTGCTGATTTGTTGTGTTGTTTTTTGTCATCATTCTCTTGCCCTGGTCCCAATTTATTTGGGGTCGGCGCAGTATGTCCTTCGCTTCCATACTTCTCTGTCACCCGTCATCTGATCATTTACCCCTTTTCCTTTCATATCCATCCTCACACAGTCCATCTATCTTTTCCTTGGCCTTCCTCTCCCTTTTCGTCCCTCTACCCTCATATCCATCACTTGCTTTCCTACATACGTATCATCTCTTCGCATAACATGTCCATACCAAGCCAAACGATTTCCTTTCACTTTCTCATCTATGGGCACCACTTTCAGACTACCTCTTACGTATTCATTCCTAATTCGGTCCATTCTCGTCACTCCACACATCCATCGTAACATTCTCATCTCTGCTACATGCAATCGTTTCTCATCCATCTTCTTAGTAGCCCAACACTCAGTTCCATACAGTACGACAGGCCTTATCACCGCCTTATACATGCGACCCTTTAATTTCAAAGGCAGTTTAGGATCGCATATTTTGTGTCTGTCGCCATTTCATCCATCCTGTGTTGATTCGTTGCCTAACATCCTGATCAATTTCGCCGTCATCTTGCAGGAGTGAACCGAGGTAGCGAAAGTCGGAGCATACTGTTAGAGGTATACCACCGAGTGTAACCTGTATTGGACTGGTGAGACCGCCAAAGACACAGAACATGTATTCAGTTTTGGTTCTGCTTATTCTAAGGCCTACATTCTCCAGTCTCTGCTGCCACTCTTCCAGCTTACTCTGCATCTCTTGTCCACTCTCTGCTACCAAAACGATGTCATCGGCAAATAGCATGCACCAGGGTGCCTCTTCCTGTATGTTGATGTTATAGCATCCATAATTAACAGGAAGAGGTATGGGCTAAGAGCCGACCCTTGGTGCAAGCCTACCGCTACATCGAATCTGGCTGTGATACCAACTGCGGACCGGACTTGTGTATGGCATTCAGCGTACATGGCTCGAATCAACTTCAGATACTTTTCAGGCGCTCCTTTCTTCTTAAGGGCCCACCATAAGACCTCATGCGGCACCCGGTCATATGCCTTCTCAAGGTCGACGAATACCATATGCAAATTTTTATGCGCCTCCCTGTATTTTTCACATAATTGGCGAAGTGCAAAAATGGCATCCAGCGTACCTCGACCAGGCATAAAACCGAATTGGTTACGTGAGATCTCACTCTCGTCTCGCAGGCGTCGCTCAATAACTTTTTTCCCATACTTTCATACTATGAGGCATTAACTTTATTCCCCGATAATTGTTGCATTCCTGGATATCACCCTTATTTTTAAAAACAACTTATTGAAGAATGTTCAGGCATAATATAGTGACTAAATCTGCATATCTAAAAATCACGTCATAACACAGATAATGTATGGGATATTCCAACTCACAGTTATGAGTCACCTAGACAGAATCCAGACACAATAAAAAAATAAGCATTGCGTCTGGACCTCGTGGCCTGCACGTTAGCCAAATGTATGGAGGGGAGGCTATGGCATATAGACACCTAACTGCTGTACTGAATGAAGTATTGATCCTCGTACAAAGAAATTCGCATATTTCTATGTAATCTTCATTATTCATATGACAGAGGACAGACACAGAAGCCGGTATCAAAGATCATGGCACACGCTAGCTACTAGAGAGGCTCCGCTTGTCACATTCTACATAATCGATTTGATTGTCAGTGACAATTACATAGGTGATTTAAATGTGACATTTATACTGTCGAACTGATGGTGTTGTACTCGGCGCTGTGTGTCATTAGGCTTAAATATTATTTTTACTAGCGCGGCGTGCAGTGTGCCAAGGTTTGCAAAGATTACTCTAACACTGTAAATCTAGTGTTATAAAGAAAAATATCTATACATTTTATTGATAAGTAAGTAAGTTACTAACGAGGAGAATGCAAGATCTTGGATATGAACGATTTCTGTAGGAGTTTTGGGGGATAGATATGTTATCTATGGTTTCCTTGTTCCTGCATGGTTTCCGGACGATCCGTTTTCCTTTAGCTACTGAAGTGCACATATATGCGATTGGGTAATACGGAATGACTATAAGGAAAATGAGGATAGGTTCTCCATGGCCACTACTCTAATATATACGCACATCAAGGGTAAATACTATTTAAAAAAAAGCCTTGGTCTAGCATTGAACACTTGGCAGGATGGAAAAGAAAGGAAAATTATTTATTAATAAACTATCGCATTGCTGGATACGGACTTTCTCTCAAAAGGCAAAAGCTAACCATAATGCCATATTATTGCGGTTGGCACATTTATTATGCTCTCGAAAACGTTATTCATATAGAACTGACTAATTAATATATAGGTATCTGCATAATATTTCTGTTTTATTGATACATTCAGTACACTTGTCTACACTCATCTAAAACCACTGGAATGTCGTTTACGTCAATTTGTGTTTAGTTATTGGTGTGTTTGAAAATAAATAATTAGATAGCCATAATTAACCGTAAAAAGCCACATTCAGCTTGTTAGTAATATCTAAAAGAGCTAGAAAGTCTTATAGTAATCTCGTAAGCCATCACTACTGCCGTAAAGCGTTATTTTATATAGTTTCTGCTACTCGATCGAGGTAAACTAACATACGGTCTACGGGCACTAAGCATGTCTCCAAGTTCATTCTTATTTATGTGTACGGATCCATGTCTAGGACATAAATCAGTGTAGGTAAAAAGTCCCCACGTTAAAACGCGTTCAGAAGACCATAAATTACGCGATAGTGAGTGAATTAGTCTGTTTTGGTTTTTTTTTATTTGTGTTCGATGTTCGAAATTTGAGACTTTCACTTTTGTTTTTACTCGGTGTTTATTACGAAAAGTCTGTTTTGAACTTTTCAGATTTAATTTTTAATGTGGAATAACTAGATAGATAGTAAACTACTATATACGGATTTTATCGCGTTGTTAATTTGACACTTTATTACATAATTTTGAAAATTGTTACACTACTAAATCTATTAAACTTTACTAATTTTTAAGCTAATTAAATTATTATTAAAACTATTTAGATTTAATTTAACCTCTGGTATGCCGGAACGTGGATCTGCGCGAGACACAATGCTTTTTCTATTATGTCTGGTATTCCGGCATACAAGAGGTTAATTGTTCGGGTACTTTGAAATAACTACACTGGAACATTGAGACAACTACCTTCTTAGACTCCCCGTGACCATGGCTGCTGAAAAGCAACCGAAATGTCGGGGAAAGTGTAAAAATAAATTAAATCTAAATAGTTTAATAATAATTCAATTAGCTTAAAAATTAGTAAAGTTTAATAGTAGTAGTAGTGTAACAATTTTCAAAATTATGTAATAAAGTGTCAAATAAACAACGCGATAAAATCCGTATATAGTAGTTTAATGTCAATGAATAATATTCGCGTAAACAGAAGATAATATTATATAGATAGATAGTAGTTTGTTAGATGCTGATGTCAACATATTTTTATAACCATAGGAATGTGTACTGATTATAGTTTTAAAGTGTAAGGAATTTTCTAATAACTTTACAATATCAGCTATGCACGCATTTAAAATCGTCACGATCTAATTTAATGACCATTTCTTAATAGGCGATCTACAAATCTAAACTTGAAACAAATAAAACCAAACTGACGTAAACAAGTCTTACTGTTGCCTATAAATCGTTAACCCTTTGATGCTTAAAAAACTTAAAGCACTAAACTTGTAGTGAATAAAATACGGACATCTAAACCTCCCATTGTGTAACCCTATCGCCGCCGAGATTATCGAAGCTCGCCCTTAAGCAAACTATTCATTAAGACCCGTTTGATTGATGCGCCCGATTATAAAGTTAAGTGAGCGCCATACGAACGCGCGGTTTCGTTTCCACACGTTATTTGTCTAAATAAATGTGGCAATGAATTAATGACAGCGTGAGTGTCTGTGTGTGGACTTTAAAGTAATGTGGTAAAAGAGTAATTTTGAACGTTTATTTTTAACGATCCTTTTGTTTTTGTGTAAAGGCATATTAGTTAAAATAATTGTTTGTTAATGACTACTGCATAATTTATACTTTTAGTATAACATTTTCACTATTAGACAGTAATTTTATAGAACCATATATATATATTTCTTAACATCGTAAGTAGCTGTATATCAATGGCATTCATAAAATCTCGGTATGCGTGAAAAATTAAGTTTTATTTTCAACAAAATACTATTTTACTCTAAAGTGTAAAACTACTTCGAAAACAGACCGGATTGTTAACCCGGCGCCGATGACGTGAAAAAAATTCCCCGGCCGATGACATCGGGTAAATTTTACCCGAATTTTAATTTGAAAATTTTTCAATAGTTTTATACATAGTTTATATTACATTTTAATTGATTATTGGTGAAACAGTATTTACGCATGTGATAAAATAAGAGATGGTACCAATTTATAATGAAAAGTAACTTTTTTATTTATAACACGAAAACTATTATAAACACGAATAAAAATACGTCATGAAAATATTACACTATCACTATCTACTACGGTGGGTAAAACTTACCCGTTTTGAATTGAAACACTTGTATCTCACTACACGAGCGGCGTAATAATGATGTAAACAATAATCCAAATAGAGGGTAGTTGTATCTCCAGCTATACTGGCGGATAAGTAAGATGGACGTCAGGAAAAATAAATATACCCTCTTAAAATCACCTCGGGTAAATATTACCCAGCGTCAACGACGCCGGGTTAATGGTTGTTAAAAAGTTCAGCTATATAAATCACGCACGCATTGCATGATTTATGTAACTTATAAATATGAAAGAAATTATAGTAATTGCAAAGTTAAAACCGATTCTATTGGCACAGAATTAGGCTACACTCTGTTACTTAAAGTTTTAGAAAAATAACCTGCCCTAATAACAAATTCATTTTCTTAAACTTAATAGTGAAATGTTATTCCCGGCCGTTTTCACTTTCGGTGTGGGAGGGCTTTATAACTGTTATACCAATACATGCACCCTTCCGTACAGGGAACCTCATGAAATACTAATTAGTATCACTACAAAGACATCAAATGAATAGAAAAACAACAATACTATAACATTTTGATTTGTGCAGGTGAAAACACATCTGCCAGTAAATTATAGTATATCAAACATCCCTACAAATTATCTGAGACAGAACTACGAATTGGATTGTAGATAATAACAGTATTAAGGTAATTCATTGGATTGATGTCGCGGGTTTATCTTCAAGAATGTTCTATAATAGAAGATAGTGGCAACCCTGGCTATATAAACATTGCCTCCGTATTTAAAATTATTTTTTTAATCAAATTGTACTTTTAACTGTGTGTATTGTCCTGTAATCAAGTGTAAACATCGTAATTCGTAAGTGACATTATTAGTGACCTATACTACCAAACACAAACATAATCGGAACAGTGTAATAAAGACCAGTGACTGTGTTCTCCGAATATGTAAATAAACAGTTCAAACATACATTAAGTGACATTTTTGAATAATAAACATTCCATTCCCGGTCATACAATATCAGTGCAGTGAAATATTAAGTTTAAGCACAGTTCAATACAAATAACACATAAAAAGACCGTTGTGAAAAATTTATTTAATTTAAAAGTAGCATATAAGACTGCTAGCGCCACTAGTAGCGAGTAGAGGAACTTAAGTTGACATATGCTGACACTAAAATGAGGGTTACCAAAGATGAAATCACTTGTTAAAGGGCTAACAGCGCCATCTGTTGTCAAGTAGATAAGTGAAAACTGACACTTATTTAACATTAGTAACTGAGTTGCCACTACTAAAAACTCTTCTAACGGCAATTGGTGATACCACAGTAATTAAATATTCTCCCAATTGGTAGGAATTTAATCTTCAATATACCTATAAATTATAAACACAGTAATAAATCAGAATTACTATTATATGAAGCACTAAGTTTGTTTGCTATAGATACCTGTTTGAACTTTTTATGCGATTTCAAAGATGAATTGTGCTGGCTGTATGAATGTTGTTAAGCGCGGAAAAGGATTACAATGCTCTGCTTGCCAGTCATGGTACGACTTATTTTGTGCAAATATATCGGAAGGGCGATTCAAACAGATGTCTGTCGAAGGTAAAAATGCTTGGAAGTGCCCTGGGTGTGTGAGCAAGCAACCTAAGGGTGATAACACTAATACACCGATTCGATCTACTCGCCCTGAAGTACCTGCCACCAGAAATGAGGGTTCCGCTCCTCCTGTACCTAATGTAACCCATTGTGACAAGCAACGTCAACACCAACCACACGGCCAAGAAATCAATGCGTTACCGACCAATATAAATACTGACTCTCTTAGAGAAATTATAAGGCAGGAAATACGGCTTGCTATTCAAGACACCGTACAAAATTTAGTAAAAGAACAATTTAACATAATTAATAATTTGATTGTAGAGTTCAAACAATCCCTATCGTTCTACGATACCAAATATGAGGAAATGAGGACAAGTTTAGACGAACATTCTGCTAAAATTCATACACTTGAAAAAGACAATGTCTCATTACAAAATACACTTAGCGATTTGTCAAAACGTATGAATATCTTGGAACAGCACGCCCGGGCAAATAACGTGGAAATACAATGTGTGCCTGAACATAGGACTGAAAACATAGCCAACACTGTGCTCCAACTCAGCAAAGTAATTAAGTGCAATATTAAAGATACTGATATCCAACTTTGTACTAGGACGGCCAAGAAGGATACACAGAGCACAAGGCCTCGGTCTATCCTCGTGAAATTTAACACCCCACGATTACGGAATAACTTTCTCGCCGCTGCTATTCAATACAATAAGAACAACCCTAAGAATAAGTTAAACTCAAGTCTACTAGGCATCGCAACAGACAACCCAGTACCGATATTCGTCGTTGAACATCTGTCTGCAGAAAACAAGGCTCTTCACGCGGCGACTCGAGCACGCTCCAAAGTACTCGGCTATAAGTTCGTATGGGTACGCGGCGGTAAAATTTTCACAAAGAAGGATGAATCGTCGCTTAGCATAATTATCAATAGTGCCGATAAACTAAAATGCCTAACTTAATTTTAGTCAGTAGTAAAATTGTGCTTGATAGTAGTTTAAGTACATATAATTCAATGTTAAATGTTATTATCAAAATACAAGGGGCCTACGGGCCAATCTAACTGAAGTGCGTCAACATATACACAACTGTGAGTATGATATCTATGTATTAACCGAGACGTGGCTATGCGGGAGCATTTTCGATTCTGAGCTGTTTAGCGACAAATTTACGGTATATAGGAGAGATCGTGAATCATCTAAGCTTAACAATCACAAAAAAACAGGCGGCGGGGTACTTGTGGCTATATCTAATAAACTTAATTCGTGTCGCAGAACTGAATGGGAGAGTGACTGCGAAGACCTGTGGGTTACAATTGAAACACGTTCGAAGAACCATCACAAATATATTAAATTATGTGCTGTTTATCTATCACCTCCTATATGCAACGAAGTATTGGTGCATTTCCTAGAAAGCTGTAACACAGTTATAGATTCCAATGCCACTAGTGCTACACTGTTAGTTGGAGATTTTAACATGAGTGGTATTCATTGGATGCAAAATGACATAAATAGTTTAACCACGGCCCGTAACTACTGCATCAGTAACGTCCATTAGCTTCTTCTTGACTTTGTTGCTCTTAATAACTTAAAACAATTTAATTGGGTGAAAAATTTTCAAAACAAAACGCTTGACCTGGTATTATCTGATATTGATCAAATAACAATCAATAATTGTCCTAACCCTATCCGAAACTTAGATAAATATCATCCGGCCATAGAATTTGAACCACACATATCAATAATTAAAAAACCTAAACCTAAGCAAATTATTAAACTTAATTACTACAAAGCGGACTATGCAGCTATTACTAAATCACTGGTTGGTATCGACTGGAACAATGAATTCGCATCCTGCGTTGACGTGGATAGTATGGTAGACAAATTTTATGTACTAATCCGAGACAATATTAGCAAACACGTACCTAAAACAGTGTCCTATAGAGGCAAATATCCACCATGGTATTCTTTCCAATTAATAAAATTACTTAAAACTAAACACAGAATTCATTTTAGGTTCAAAAAATACAATAATCCTCTGGACAAAATTGAATTTACATACTTAAGAAAAGAATGTGCTACGATGATCAGAATCTGCTACAACAATTACTTAGAAAAAATTGAAAATTCTTTAAGGAAAAACCCTAAATTATTTTGGACACACTTAAAAAACCTTCGAAAGGGTGGGCTTTCTTACCCCTCGGAAATGGTATTCGATAGTATGATTGCTAATACTACTAAAGATATTACAAACCTGTTTGCTAGGCAGTTCTCGTCAGTGTATAATCATCCTAGCGATGACGATTTAACAATTAACAATACAATGTCAATTTCGATAAAGCCGGATATTGATGCCTTTTGCATCAGTGAGGAATCTATAAGGAAAAAGCTTTCTGGGCTAGACCTGGGAAAGGGCGCTGGTCCTGACAATATACCCCCAGTATATTGGTCACGGTGCGCACATCAGCTCTCTGCCCCACTGGTAAAGATCTATAATACTTCTCTTAAATCAGGCATATTTCCAAGTAAATGGAAACTTGCTAGAATTGTACCAATCTTCAAAAATGGTAAGCGCGAAATGGTCTCTAATTACCGCCCCATTGCCATTATTTCTACTTTGTCGAAAGTATTTGAATCACTCGTATACCCCATATTTTACAATCACATCAAAAACTTCTTATCTAACAGTCAGCATGGCTTTATGAAAAACAGGTCAACTAACACAAATCTTGTCAGCTACATTATTGAGGTTACTGCGGCTGTTGATCGGGGACTTCAGGTTGACGCAGTCTATACTGATTTTTCGAGGGCTTTCGACAAAGTGAACCATAGCTTACTTCTTCAGAAACTCCAGTCCATGGGCATCACCAATAAGGCCTTTAGCTGGTGCGACTCATATCTTACCAGTAGACCGTCTAAAGTGGTAGTAGACGGAGAAGAGTCTGAACTCTATTTTTCTTCTTCTGGGGTGCCGCAGGGATCAAACTTAGGACCGCTATTTTTTAATATTTTTATTAATGACTTATTAGACACATTTAAATATTCATCGTCTTTCCTATTTGCCGACGACCTAAAGTTGATTAATGTTATAGAAAATGAATATGATTCGCATATGCTTCAAACAGACATAGATAGCTTATGCCAGTGGTACGTAGTTAATAAAATGAATCTTAACCACGGTAAATGCTATCACATGAAGTTTGGTAGGAAGCGGAAACAGTTCCAGACTACATATAATATGCAGGGAAGCAAACTTACTGAACTCGCTACAATCAGAGATCTGGGTGTTCATTTGGACAGTCAATTGCGGTTCACTGAACATTACGACAAAATGATTAGTGCTGCGTACCGAGCACTCGGATTTGTTCTACGTTCTTCAAAAGAATTCCGAAAGCCTTCAACGATACTGATCCTTTATAATAGTTATGTACGTAGCCGCTTAGAATATTGCAGTACGGCTTGGAACCCCACATATCAAGTCCACGTAGAGAGAATTGAGAGTATACAAAAAAGATTTGTTCGTCATTTGGCTTATCGATTTAAAATCGGTACGCCAAATATTAAATCATACGAAGAAAGACTAAAATACTTTGAAATTGTGTCTCTAGAATCGCGTCGCATGGTTGCTGACCTAATGTTTCTACACAAGCTACTTAACAATAAAATTGACTGTCCGAATCTTCTGAGCAAATTCTCCATCAACGTACCTTATAGAGTCCCGCGTCATCCTAGCTCTCTTTTCAATATTCCTCGTCATCGTACGAATCTTGGTAAATACTCACCCATTGCAAGATTGTCGAGGCAATATAATAGCATGGCCACAATCGCGGTAGACATAGACATATTTGATGACGAATTAATGAAATTTAAAAGAAAAATCTACGATAACATTTCCGTGTGAATATTGACAAACTTTAATTACTCACTTTATTATTCGTTCTAATTGTAATAGATTTTATTTTTTTATTTTTTATTTTTATTTGCTATACCTAATTTTATTTGATTTATTAGTACTTAATATAACATTTACAATATATTTACATTATTAATTTTATATTTATATTTGATTGTTAAAATTTCCTGGATTTTGATATAATTTAATTGTTAAACTTAACTTTAATATTGATATTTCGTCACTTTCAATATTTATCTTTGTTTCTTATGTCATATTATTTATGTAATGTTTAAAATGTAATGCATGCTGAATTCACCTGTAATTAGTTATGCAATTGGTTAGACTCAAAATGTTTGTCTTATGTGTATGTGATATTGTAGTAACTGTTGGTGAATCTTAATAAATAAATAAATAAATAAATAAATAAATAATATTCCAATATAATAAATAAATTCAATTCCAATATAATAAATTTATGAAAAATAAAAATTAAAGCTGAACGCATAAGGTCACTTTATGTTATGCGTTAAATTGTCTGTCGTCTAAGCATAATCGGTTTTAACAAGGGTGATTTAAGTAAAATAGTTAATGAATTTGTGGCGGTCGTAATCTAATGGATAAGCCACCTAGCTATCGAATGGTCGTAGATTTGAATCCCACTCATTGAATTACCGACTTGAACTCACATGAGCATATTAGCTTAGCTGACAGCATAAACGAGAGAACCAGTGATTTATAACCTAAATTGCTTATAATTTTCAAATTAAGATTGTATTTAAATCTATGTTATAGTAAATAAAGTATTTACTATGATTTTTGGTCTTCGTGACTTATGAAAATGTATCGCATCATGTATGAAGAGTTAAGCTACCATACGTTATAAACACGTTGAACAGGATTTGATGGAATTTGGTTTAGAAACAATTTAAGGATCGGGTATGTACTAATTGTGTGCATACAATTGTTCTGAGAAGCACATACAGAGATTACTTTAAAAGACACACGCACAATGTCTACTGAAGTTATACAGCTTATATTCTTCAAATAAATATAAGAATCAAATGTTGTTTATTATTTCATAAATACTTCAAACCTTATCGAATCAGGTTGTAGCACACTAGCCATAGCACCTTGTGTCCACTAACGATCACAGAGGTGCTCGTGCTTCAAGTAGCGTTCGCTCAGAATAATTAATGGATGGATGGCCATATAAGGAGCATGGTAGGCCGCAGTACTAATGATTTAACGTTGCCTATATGGTAAATACCATTTATATGGATTATACTACTTTAACGGCGCAGCAGTAGTGTGAGAAAGTGCTGTGCATGGGATCACAAGTTCTATTCCTGGCCAAGCTAAATAGGTATTATTGGCCTTATCTATCATGAAATTTTCAGCAGCAACATAAGGCCTAGAACTTATTCTCTGTAGACGACTTTAGGAATGCTCTTCTATTATGCTGGACTAAAAACTAAAGTTGGCGGAATGTGAAAGTAATGTATATATGTATATCTGCTTACGTTGTCAGACAAATAGGCGTGAGATTAGTACCTATGTATAAATTAAATGTTATTGTTGCCATTTACGCTATTTGTAGTTTGTATCTATTCAAGTGTAGTGGCTGGACTATATAGCTAGGGTACACTACATGCTTTTTCTACGATAATCAATTAATTTATTATGAAACATAATAACTTCTACATAGATACACGGCCCATTTTCAACCCAGGAAGAATAGGTGGGAAACGCTAAAAGCATATTTTAAGATGTTTCGGCATTTTTAGAAAACATGTCATTTTCACAGATATAATATTATGGCCATAAAATCTGATGGAAATATTTACATAAAATGTATCAAAATAGATGCGCACAAATGAAAGGGAAAGGAGGTTAAATTTCTACCGGGATAGTATTAATTTCGGAATGGCGGAAACGATAACTTTACAAGGCACATCCTTATGATTCCTCATAAATATACATATTATTATTTCGTTCCAATGAATGGTATCCATTGAAAATCGTCCGTCAACAACTTCCGACAACTTCCAGGGTAAACTGTGTCCGATATATTTTAGTGTGGACATCCATTCATCTTAAAACGGAATGTACTGAGCTGATTCGCAACGGGCGTGGGAGCAATGTCACCATAAAACATTCTTGTGGGACAGAAACTGTACCGCCTGCGAACATGATTGAATTTTATTGTGTGCTTAGCGCTTACTAGGACTATTTTACTAATATTTTATAGGCGGGATCAAAACGGTAGCGATACTTTATCGCTGTAAGCGGGTAGCTCAGCTGTTTATAGACTTGCGACTACGTCTGCGCACGTAAGGTGATTGTAGATCATGTAGTAATATCGGTTTAATATTTTCCTTAAGACAGCTTAAATAAATTATCTAGAAGCTCTATGTTGTCTGCTGAGATTATATCTTCGTGTTAATGTCTTCCGCCTTCATTTTAATCAAATTACACGTGAGTGAAATGCAAACTTAATTAAAATACTAACCTTTTAACGAACTCTGCTATTTAGGTTTTAGAAAGTATTCAGAACACATTTAAAGCTAATAAAACATCGATACATAAAAACCCAAAAAAGCTTTTGATTATTCGATGCATAATAATGAGATGAAGTTGTCGTATTAAATACATTAAAAGTCGCAAATACATTGATAGGTATGTATAACTTAAGCTATTCAAGTCGAAATTCATTGCGCTGGTTTAACGAAGGTGCGTATATGTAGCTTTAAATTTTGTTTTCACGATGATATACTTACGCCGATGAGACCGAATACATTATCTTCCTTTTACATCCTTGTTCATTGATATATGGATAAATAATTAAATCGATGTGTACATACCTATCTACATAAAATCTGGTGTTTCAACAATAAGGCTTGCCATTAATCACAATATTTTTGCCGAGGCCTTGTTGTTTAAACTAGAACATTTAATTTATTCAATGCGGTTAAGAGTAAACACGAAAACCGTAATTAAATAATTGAGTTTTAGATTGCTATCAGTCGTTTCCCTTTCGTCTGACCATAACCGATATACTGGAGAAGGGCTAGGTTAATAGTACCTTAATCCATAAGAACTGTGATGCAAATGAATGAAGCAAGATTAATATGCAAGTAGCTGTATCTGCTAGCCTCCCCCCGAGCAAGTTGTACATCTACGTATGTTTAATAGAAAGAGAAGGAAATATATATTCATCTTTTGACAGCCTCGGTGGCGCAGCAAGAGTGTATGCGAATGTTGTGCACTAGGTTTTGGGTTCTCGCTTCCTGGATCGCGTAAAGTATTTTTGGGATTTTCTGTTAGTTGGAAACTGTGCCCGGTAACCAGTAATAGATTCGGCCTTAATCAGTGGAATCTTAGCTGACGGAGTCGGCAGACTCCGTCAGCTAAGATTCCACTGATTGCATTTTGCTTTTGATTGCATCATTGATTGCATTCCAATGTTACGCCTATATCCCCGAAGTGCTGGGCACAGCACTTCGGGGATATAGGCGTAACATTATATGTATTATTACTATAGTTATGTATGTAAGCAGTGATAGCTCAGTGGGGAGACCAACTGACTGCAATGCAGAGGGTCTCGGGTTCGAACCCACGTCGCGCACATCTGACTTTCGGAAGTTATATGACTTTTCGAAATTATGTGTGTATTGATTGACAATTATCGCCTGCGCCGTGCCTCGGAGAGCACGTTAAGCCGTCGGTCCTGGCTGCCATGAACATCTATGGCAGTCGTTATTGGGAGAGTGTAGACACAAAATATCCCACTGGGTCGAAGTGTCGCCGGTCTGCACTGACTGGCCCCCACACAAGATACATACATACATAGTTATGTATGTAGGTATGTATTACGGTAACAATTTTTATTTGTAGTTTATAAAATGCGTGTGTTTTGTACAGTTTCACAGCTCCCTGATGTTTGTTTTCAGTTAAAAACCACACCTCGTGCGGACGTTGACCGCATTGGAATTTTACTATTGACACTTCACCCAATAAAAGCGACCCTATAAACGGAACCCCCGGGACAAATAAACTACCGCAGCGTCCATATGATGATACTATAATATGCATAGACTCCATTTTATTTGTGGTTTACTCCGAAATCTGCAGTAAATAGTTGTATCTACCCACCTTCCATTGACAATTCGGCGGTGGCTGGATTCGTTTTTACGTATCTATGAATAATATATCGCGTTCGGAGTACAGGGTAGGATTTATGAAGGGTGGCCTGGGGTTTTAATCTTGTTGAACGACCATAACAAGACGTATGGGCAAATTACTGAATCCGTTATGAGGCGACTGAAGCAATTTAATGGCTACTTGAATTTTGGGAGAGAACCCTTTTAATATTTTAATTTAATAGATCAAGTTAGGATTAAGAGTCACGATTTATGGTACGTTTTGTATTTTCATTTGTTGATTACATATTGCTTTTAAATAATAGTTTAGATAAATAAATGGTTTGGGTCAGTTAATTTAATATTTTGACGAAAACGGAACATCAATTTGTGGGCTCTACTGGTAGTTGTTCTGAGTCAGGGTATTATTTATGGACCCTGTTTCTGCTTGCTACCCTTTGCTATGTACACCTATGGGATACGTGGATTTTTATGTTATTTTATGGAAAGGGTCTGAAAAGCCTCCTTCTTGAATCCTTCAATAACAAGTCATTACTTTTCACAAGAAGTAAAAAAACTTTTAACGCAAGAATTTTTTTGAGGTTTGTTTTTTGCACGTGGTAAGCAATAACTGGCAGTCAAGGATAGTATTTGTATTATGTATTTGGTATTGTACATGCAATGTTAAACACTTGCAGCCCGCAGCCTACCGTAAAGACGGAAAGGAACTATGTTGCCTTCTACTTGAATGTAAAGCTTGGTCACTGAAATTGACAGAATAAATGCAATAATTACTGGGTTGGAACCTCACGAAATTAGTATAAGATGGGGTATTTCAATTGCAGTTCCAGCGACGCAACCAGCATTCAAGGCAGCAAGTTGGCACACCGTCGTAGGCTTAGGGGGTACTCCAATTGATACAGGACCTAAAAGTTAAATAAGCCTACGATACCTTATATCCTTACTATTATTATAAATGCCAATGTGGATTTGTTTATTTGTTTGTTTCTTACGCCTTCACGCTTTATCTACTCGACCGATAATCATGAAATTGCGCATACACTGTGTTAGGGATACAGAAAAGGATCATCCAGAAAAAAAAAACTGTTGCCTAAGGTACAACATTTACATAACCTATATTTAGGCGAGCAAAGCCGTGGGCAAAATCTAGTTATTCATAATCTTTAAAAAATTTAACTCATTACATTTTTGATTATTTAACTATGTTGCAAGGTCATTGTAAATATTTATAAATACGACATAAACAACACAGACACGGAACAACAAATAGTCAATTACGCATATTTTATCTTGTGCGGGCAATGTACGAACAATACCTGGTAAGTAAGTAAGATGATGAGGTAGGAGGCTAAGTAGATGATTTTAATATCTATACTAACAAAAAGGTACTCACTTTAGTAATTTAATCACAAACATTGTAATACCCTACACCAAGGGTATTGCATGTAAAGTGAACATGCACAAGGTAACTATGTAGCCAAAACGATAAATAAATTTTACGGGCTTTAGAAATTCTGAAGATATGTTTGGCTTAGCTTAAGCATACGTATATAAGTATACATAAATCACCTAATTCGCCAAACGCGTATGCAGAGGTGTTTCGTACTCCCATTTCGCCAGCTTTGACTTTAGGTAGGTACCACTTAATAGGTCTATAGGCCTATTGCCGTCTACCGGGCAGAGTACTCCGTGCTGTTACTGAGAATATCTTGACGAAAAAGCCCAATAACATTTAGCTGGATCCGAAAATCGAGCCTGAGACCTCATCACACACAACGCATTGACTATCGCGGAACAACCGTATCATAAAGTGAAGAACATATCATTGAATACTTATTAGTAGTGATGCCCAACCAAACGATTTTTTTTGAGAATCTCAGTATTTTTTACAGTTTCTCAAGATGGCTAAATTGGTAGCCCTGAAAACATAAAAAACAGCAAATTTTGAATTAATTATATCACCATGGATGACAAAAATAATATCATAAAACTTAAAAAATGAAACTAGCCATATTCATTTTTTCCATATTCTCAACCAACCATATTCGAGCTATAAAATATTTTAGCACGTTGATATTCATCTCGCAATTTTAAGATTAGGTGATAGATAGACTCTTGACCCTGCGACACATCGCACGCTTTTGGATTATTATAATTTTATTTTTCGCTATCCATATGTTAAAATCTACGACAAAATTTATGACAATAATCTGAGTTAAGCTGCTTCTGCTGAGTAAAATCTTTAACTTTTATGTAGTGGTTGACTAAACCCGGATTTCTTTCTGAAAGAAAATGTTTTGCGATTTTACAACACATGCCTCGCTTATTCAAATATATGATAGTTTATAAATCATAATCTGAACTGTTTACGTCTTTATTCACTCTGAGGTTTTACTGAATGCGGTGTTGGTTCGTGTAACTATGTATGGTTATTCTAAGGGGCTTTATTTATACAAGTGGTTCACTTGAAAATATAGGTCTGATTCTATTTTTGTTTTTGTAAAGCTTTTGTCGTTCGCATCGTTCACTGGAAATTATATTGTAAAACGCTTTAATACTGGAAATATTATTATTTTTCTTGCTGTCTTAAAAACAACACTTTCCTTTGTATAAAGCTTGTCAAGCGTAAACTTCTTATGGCTAAATTAGATTTTTCTTTTGCTAATATCATTTTGTGGAGTCTATTTCCACTTTTGGAATATTATGTATTATCCTGCATTTCATTTGTCGCTGTCAACAATTTATCTCCATAAAATATATTTTATTTAGATACAAGGGTTGCCCAATGACCGTGTTTTGTAGGTTTGAAAGCAGCCGATGCATCACCATAATTTAAGTAACAGTTACGCCCACAACTGCCGAAGGGAGTTTGGAAGGGTTACATAAATGTCTTCCGCCTACAATTTGTAGGTAACTATCTTGATCCTATTGTCAATAGCCGAGTCAAAGGTTTCCAGCTAGTTTGAACAATTTTGACTTGGGTTAAAGATTCGAACGTGCACTAGACTCGGCAAAGACAAGCTGATATAGGTAATTTTCTCTCAACCATTAGGAAAATCTCCTTGAATGGACATCGTAATAGCTGAAATAGTATTACTTTCAAATAATAACGACGACGACCAAATATAAATTTAATAAATAATTGTCAATTTTAGAAAAGTGTAATGGTAGCTTAGATATTTTAATAGAATTGACACCTTTGGCTTTAATTTATGCAAATGCTTAAAAAACCACTTTAGATTTACTTTACCAGTTGGTAAGTTAAAAAGACATAAAAGAACACTTGTCTTCGGTTAGTCCTTTTAAATTCTATTATTAGAGTATAGTTGAATTTAAAAAGGCTAACTTAAGTACAATGTTCTTTTTTCAAAGACCTCACTCCATAATCTTAAGAATAACAAAAATGTACAAAAGATCGGCGCTCTATAACATGCCGGTCCGTAAATTTACTATTTTATTACTAAACTAAAAAGAAATATATTCGAACATAATGAATAAAACTAAGCCAGTACGTCTATCAAGATTAACGTCATTCAAAGTAGATTTATATGAACACGCATAAAAACATTTTTGTACCTGTTCGAACATTAGATTATGGAGAAACGTTTTGGAAATGTGGTCAAGTGTGAATGTCAAATATGCTAAGTTGGCAGGTAGTGGCGAGGTCTCATTTACTTTTAAATTATTATGTTTCACATCAAAGCTTTAATCCCCAAAGGGAAGAATGGAGGTCTGCTTTCGTTCTTTGGTATTTAATGAGAGAATGAGTCTTTATTGTGGTTATTATACAAAATAGCATCAAAATTATTCAAGCCAAGGCCTAAGTTAGAATATTTTGTCTGTATTTTAACTCGTGGTGACTTACCCGTCATGGACGTTTATAGGGACAGTAACTTATCTCGACAGTCTCACATGCCCTTTGAGACTTAGGATATCTACTGCCCTCTTAAACTGTAAACAAAACTGTTTCTCTAAACTAAATATTGTTACGGTAGAACATTCTTAAATACACAGGTAGCTAAAATAATAACCCTTACTTATGACTTTGCCGTAGTCGAGTAAAAAAGGTTATTTACGAACTGCTACTATATTAATGTATACACATCGCGAAAGCTACGATAATCAGTTGATAAGTATAGAAGTCGCAAAAGGTTTAACATGTCTTTAATAGTGGGACCGCAGCCCACAGTACGGAATACATAAATGTAGGCGACGTCTCATTCCCTCTAATGCTGTTTGAACATATTTTTGAAGCCAAGCGTTGTGTGGTCTGCAGTCAAATATTAAGTTAGGCTCATACCAGAGATCTCATTTAGTTTCATCAAATTTTAAATTACAAAGAAGTATATTCGGAGGCAGCTTACCTAATTCCATTTTTCTACGAATTACTTAATTTAGCTCGACATGTGGCTGCATTTGAGTTTTGGCTAAATGAGAAAATTTTGTCAGCCTATCTGCAGCAGATCTTTTAAGTTAACTACATTTTGTACAGTCATTTCAGATGAAAGTAGAACAAACATACGTACTTAACTTATTAAAAACATTCTACAAATATTGCGTCTTTTAATCTCAGTACCTATCTTTTTAAGTTTTCATACTTTATTGTGTATGATTTACATATACATAGATTCACGCCTGTTTCCCAGAGGGGTAGGCAGAGACTACGGGTTTCCATTTGCTACGATCCTGACACACTTCTCTGACTTCATTCACTTTCATCACATTCCTCATATACGCCCGTCGGTTCAAGGTGCTCTTAACCTGGCCTTTGTCCCGAACGCCTCCGATCTGATCAAGAAACGTTCGCCTAGGTCTTCCTCTTGCGACTGTTCCATTCATGTTGTGTATGATTTAAGATTAAATAAATCAAGTAATATGTAAGAATCAGTCTGTCAGTCTTTAAAACGCCAAATATAATTTATGTAGTGATATGCAATCGCTACGAAAAAATACATTCAAGAATATGAATGTTCTATGGATTCTGCATCCAAATTATCGATTCGTATTTTACATATTCTTTTTGACTGTCAAGTGTTACGGTTTTGAAATAAAAACACACACAAAAATTTGTGTGATCTATAAATGGGTGTTCACTGAGATTTTACAAACATTGAAACATCGAACAACATTTCAATGTTTGTAAAGTTCCCCTGGGCACAGAAATGATTAATAATGCGGCAAATATTAAAGAAAATAAATATCTTTAACATTACAATTTCTTTATGTTTTGTTATATTCATTTTCGCTCGCTTCCGCTCGATTGCAGATTCGTGTTTTGTGAATTTCAACGCTAAGAATTTAATCACTCGATTACCAATAACGGTCGATATATCCGAATAATATTCTGATTCCATATTCTGAGAAATTCAAATCACTTAAAAACTTTACTGATTTGGTTTTAGTTGATATACGCACATCGCTGACTATGCACAGACTAACGCCACTAGGGATACTGCTATATTTGTAGTAAATTATGATTTATAATTACGGTTAATTTAAATGATTCCTACATTATCTTTCTATAAGTACGCATTTTCAGTACCTTAGACAATTGTATCTTAAGCCATTATAATTAAAACCGCAATCAAAACTATCGGTTTATGAGAATAGTTAATCAAACAACCTATAATTAAAATAAAATGACGCTAGATTGACTTCTGCAATGCTTATACCCATCTTTATCATCAAACGGATATGAAATATAAATCACAATTTAACATTTATTGATCTGGAGATTTTATGTACAACGTAATATCATGCACGTACTTTGGCAAAAATACTATGGCCTAACCCTATTGACTGTGCCCAGCAGTAGGACGATTTAATACACGGCTGATATTATTGTTATTACCGCAAATGCCGATCCAGTAATCGAATGCCTCGACTGCTGATGTACAAATAATGTCGTTTTTATCGTTTTTATTTTTCGCTGGGATAATAAGACAACAATTTGATACAAAATACTATTAGTACTACACATGCATCTTAGTAATTTAAAGCTCAAACACGTCCATTACCTTAAAAAGATTTTCTTAAATAGGCTAGACATTCCAAGACTTTCCAACACGACTGTACGTAATTAATTGCCACACCCAACCATCCCCGGTATCCGTCTTGCAGATTCCCTTTGTGGCGGGTACTAATAGGTCTAATTTGCTTTCTCTCGAGTCATGATGCCATGATCTCGCGGACTCATGACACTCATGACACGGTGATCCTGTGTCGTGCTCGGCTTAATTAGCCTGTTAGCGTGACTCACATGCAGCATTTATCAATAAACAAGCTTTGACTACTTTTGGAATGCTCTTTTAAGTAGCATATTGCCTTCATAAGGTTTTAAGCTTAATTTGAAGATTGAAATAGTGGCACAATTGCATTCTGATAAATCCCGAATATTTTGATTATGCGGTGTACCTGTTAGGTAATTTTCCTTTCGTATTTAAAATATGGTATGAGAAAAGCGTGATCGCAGTCAAATTGAGGTTGTAGAATGAACAATCATTAGCGCACTATAATGTGGTGTCTTCATAGTATTGTGGTCGGGTTGTAGCTTTCTGCTTATGCTATCGCGACGTACCAACGTGCAAACAAGAAAAGCAGCGGCATAAACACAAAGCACTACTACTTCTATTACTCTGTCTTTTATATCTCATGGATGGTTTTGCGGGCAAGTCGCTGCTATACCGATTGTACGAATCTTAAAGAAGACCATTATTTGTGGTATTTCGAGTCTGGGTGTAATTTGTGTCCATTATTTGTATGTTAAAGAGTCATACCCCCGTGATATGAATCGACCTTGCTGTTCAAGCCTATGCTTGGAACGTCACGGCGAAAAATTAAAAAAAAGCACAGTCCTACATTTCGACTACCTTTTGCCATTGATCATTATGATCAGAAATACCGAGTAACGCATTAAAGACACTGAGTTTAAATTAATAGAGGAGAGAGAGAGAGTTTAATAGAGGACGTGTCATAAATATTTTTGCGATCGACAATATTACTTATTGCGACTGTCATAGAAACCGATAACAACGTATTCAATGCGTGTAAGCGATAAAGTAAGCGTTTTGTTAAGGTTTTAATGTATACTTGTTGCATTCTGTAACTTTTGTTATACCAGATTTTACTTGTGGCTTCGCTTGCGTTCAGCTATATTTCGTCAGTAAATTTCTATTAGCCGCGCACAGTACTTTTTTCTGAATAAAAGATACTCTCCTTTTATGTACTCCTGACAACGTTTAAACGAAATTTCATGATGATAGGTCAAGTAGTAAAGGAATGAAAGCGTAACAAACAAACTCACATTCGCATTTATACTATTAGTTAGGCGGTAGGTGGTACGTATGAGTGAAGTCTTAACTCGTGACAATCGACTCGCGTGTGCACATTTGAATAATATCTAGTGTAGGTACAAAGGTAGCACCGTGTCGTTAGTTGGAAAACATGTTGCTGGTGTTGTTGTTGTGTCTGAGAACTTAATTTTTGATTCATAAGGGAATGTTTTATGGAAATGGTTCATGTCTCATGCACCGGATGTCTTGAATGAATAATTCGAATTTAATAACCAGACAGTTTTATAAAAACTTTCGTTGGATGCTACATGTCATTCTTACTTTAAAATGATTGGGATTTTAACTGTAGTTATACATTAGTATTTATCGCAGCGAATGATCATTTAGTATATTAAATGATAGACAGTGAGTGATCAGAAACCCATTTGGTTTATACATGATGACGTCACCGACGCCATTATGACATATAAGTAACTTTCATTAACCTACCCATCACCGCAGTGGAATTTCAAAACACGTTTGTATGATAGCATCACATGAGTATACTTGTGTAAATACCAATAAAAGAACATTATAATTACGATAACATCTCTCCGTCGTTGTTTGGGCTCTAATATCGGCGCGGTCTGAACAATGTCCACCGACGCTCTGCCCACGCTGCCTATGCGCAAGTCACGCCCATAACAGATCTCACATTATTGTTTTTATACTGCGTGTATCGACAATATCTCACCATCGATGTGTATTAAAGAATGCCCAAATTGATAGCCATCGGACACTCTAACACGTTATATTAGGACGAAACGTGATGAGTATTCCACATTGTAATTTGTATGCACTCGCACCATATGATTACGAACAACGTTACATTGTTCTGAATAAACACAGACGTTTCGATATAAATTGTTAGTCATAAAATCGTAAGTTACCTAGTTTTCCAGTCACTGAACATTTTAGTTTAGATAGAGGTTCGAGAAAGATCTCTATCTCAGAATATAAGGTTATTTTTTTCGTTTTGCTATTCTTGCTCGTCGAATCGAAGAAAATGAAACACAACACACAAGTCCGCAACTTCTTAAGCTTTGGACGAATACGAACTAGTAAGAAATGTTAAGGGAGATTTACAAAAAACAGAATTAATATCGGGATCATTTCGTATTCGACTCGTGCGCAAAAAGGAGTTCCAATTATGCGTAAACGCAGCGTCCACTTAAGCCGAACATTCGCTTCGTTCTTTATCAAAATAAATTGACTGCAAAAATTGTTAGCAGACGCAAAAAATATGTACAATGTAATGCGAAAAACTGTGGAAAGCGCACTGACGTTCTTACAAAGTTTGTAATATTTTTATATTCCTATGTCCCTAACGTCAAACAAAAGTTACTCCATATGTCATTGTGTCAAGACGATTCAATGCATAATGCATTGTTTCCATTACACTACGAATTTTAACATAAGGCCGATGTTGAAGTTTCTTCCATGAATAAAATACATTTTTTTAGTTGTCAAGCGGCTCGGACTAAAGTATGTAGAAGTGGGACAGTGACAGGACTACTTTTTGTCTCTTACCGCTCTTAATAATAGCATTCATTTTAGAAGTGATTTCATGGCCAATGCGTTGTAAACGAGAGTTCTTTATATTTACATTATGTAATTGTGCGATAAGAACAAATAAGGAAATCGATGCATTTATCAAAAGTACTCAATATCCGAATATTTTATTACGTATAGCTGTGTTAATATATTCCAGGCTTCAGACTTTTATATGAAGTTGGTTGCGTTTTCATTTTTCCACACACATATTAGTATTCATACAAAGTAAAAACAAAAAAAGGTTGATTCTGTTAGCGACATTCCACTGTTATTGGCAGCTAACTGTATTGAACATCCACTGCTCTGTTTACAAATACAACCTGCTTCAAAGTACGTTTCTTATACAAATACTCTGTGATTTGCTATTCCGTACCGTTGCTTGTTCGTGTCTAATATTTGTGTTTGTCGCCCAAGACAAACAGAGCATGCTTCGTGTCTTGTTCTCGACCGAACCATAAAGCGACTCATATTATTAACCTTATAGGCATAAAATACATGACATAATAGTATACACTAAAACGCTGCGTTTAATTCGACATATTACGCTGTAGAAATGTAAAACTTTTATAATGATCGCGCCTGTTCTATTTCTTGTTTGTTGTAATAAATAGAAAATGGAGTCTAAGAACGAACAGGGACCACCGGCGCTGAATCTAGACATGCAGTGACATCATAATTATTACAAACCGCTTTACTCAACGGCTAACTTCCCACCGTATAATAAATTGTGGCGTGTCTCTTGATTATACCTCGCTGACGTTTCAATTTGATAGTTTCCCATTGGTCTTATCACTTTCTAGGATTATTGATCGGCTTAGAGGGGCGTATCGTTGCGATCTCTGAGCATCGTATAAATTACTGGCTAGCATTGGCCGGTCGCCGGCCGGTCCGAGTCCGGCCGCGAGTATTGTCAAAGGATGTGCATCGGTTATTGTTCCCGTCGCTTTACGTTTTATCTGCGCCGCGCGATCGCGATTGCAACGCGCCGAGGACTACAATTTATCTCGCCCTCTATTTGATCGTATTATTTTACTATTGGAAATTGTCTCGGAAAATTGACGCATCATTATCAGTTTTGAATATCGCATTTGCATTTCGCGATGTGTCATTTAATTCATAATAAAATTGATGTTCTGCGTTTGAGTTTGCGTGTGCGCCTTTATTAAGTGTCAGGTTGCAATTCGCCAGTTAATGGATGCTGAATGAATTAATAAAGTGATTCATCGATTTCATGCAACTTAATTCTTAAATTGCTGATATCCTGATTTAGCTGCATTAAGTTTAATTGCTTTATCTGAAGAATTACTTCAATATTAGTAATCTTAGAAGATTTTCTATTATTCTATTATATTTTCTATTATAATTCTTTGTATGTCTCTAATTATTTTTACTAGAGGAAGTGCGTACTTATTCTCGTTACATCGATTAAGTACCGTTCGATAAAATCGGAGCATCGATATCTTATTTATAAATCCGTTGCAATCGATTGTGTGCATGTCATATTGAGTGACGCTCGATCAGCATAATCGGTTTACAAGCTTCCTGTCCCAATTGTTATTGTAATATTCATTGTACTACCAGTTATTAATGTCTCATATGATATGCGAACCGTCACGGCTAATTTATTTATACGACTTGGTACAAAATAATGAAGAATAGTGGTCTCAAGATAATGATTTTAGTAAAGTTTGTGCATTAATTAAGGCTTCCATTAGGAGGGTAAGATGCTAAGTTTGGCATTTAGTGTGTCTCTAGACGAATCAGTGAAAAGTCACGTAGGAGACAATACGTGAATTTACTCTGATGATGATGTTAAAAAGTTATGGGGAGTGGCATTAGGTGATACATTTGCAGTGGTACGCATAAGAACTTTCATTATGGCCATTGTGTTGAACCAAATGATTCCTCTTGTGAAGATTTAATTAAAGTCTCTTATCTGGTTAACATAAAATTTAAGCTATAATGTTTGTTAGTTTGGTTTTTAGTTACAACTTAAAAGTTTTTTCTAGTGGTCTTTAAAAGCTTTTATTACTATAAAGTTTCTATTATTTTTATAATTTTACTTATCTTGGTTTACAGATCATATGATTGTTTTCCTGATTATTAAAAGCGATGTAACAACTTTTTCCTCTGTGAGTTTTGAGTTTAACCAAAACGGTTGGTGCATTTTATATGCTTATTTGAAGCCCATAATAAAAAAAAAAGAATTTTAATGTAATTTTATCAAATAAAGCACAAGAATTGTAAATGTGAAGAAAATATAAAATACAATTATGTATATTGACTTTCACAAAACATCACAGCCATGTAAATATCTATTTGAATAATATGTTTCCACCTGGACCACACATGATTTAAATAATTTGACAATTTATCGATGCCAGATATGATTTGATGTTGACTTGCACCTACTTTAATGGTGCCTGATAGCCAAAATGTAACCGAACACGAGATTGTAGATATTAGTTTTTATTTGCGGTTGCGATGAAGAATTTTTATAATGATTAATGACGATCATTATAACTGTTGATTTGTTTTGATCGAAACTATTTAGTTTTATTGCGCCGGTATTAAGCCACGGTTAATTAAAAATCTTTTTTCTCGTTTCGAGAGTTTGATGATACGAAAGTGTACTGGAGACTCCTAATGGGAGTGTAGGGAAACGAGCAATAACAGCCCCCATTTCACTTATGATTTATAGCGGTTTCCGATCACCTATAAGCTGTAAAACCGATTTATAATCTGGGTGATTTATTGACACGGTAAAACTTTTTACATCTCCAGAATATCTTGTTTGTGATCTTTTTTATCGTTGGAGGTCGTGAAAATATTATCACAGATTTTCGAATCGCCGGCAAGCGGGTTGGAATAAACGGCGCGAAGCATGCGATACCCAATTGCAGATTCTGCAGATTGCTGTCATGGGGTACCATTGAGAAGGCTGTTTAACCTGCACAAGCTATTATTAACCGTTCATTGCTGGTGGATTTATACCGTCGTCGGCGTCACGGACTGTTCCCGTACGCAATTATCCGACTCGCGATCTCCCCATTGTTGTCGAAATTTAAAACAAATTTCCTGTACAAGGGGGGTCGCGTTTTTCTGCCCTGCCAAATTGGATAAGCACTGTAATTACTCGTTTAAGTGCCGAACGCTGGTCGGTTTGTGGGTATTCCGGCGGCATGTATACTTTGGAGAAGTTTATGAGCCAGAACGCGTTCATCACCAAGGTGAAGGAGCTTGAATCTGAATACTGTATCTCTTCTTGATTTCTTGATCTTAATACAAATGTATCATTGCCTCCCTAAAATGAAATGCATTGCGTAGAAATAGTTATAATGAAATTTCAAACGTATGGAAAGTGCGTCTCTTTTAGTAACAGATAAGACGATGAACAATGAAGATCAGGTGGCATTATCACGACAATCGTTAAGGATTGAGTACCGTCTGATAAAAGGGGACGTTATATGACAAATGGAGGGACTCTTACTAGATTTATAGCTAGTGTGCCTTCTGAACATTTGTTATCTAAATCTGTTTTGTGAATAGATTTTATAAGAAACTAGTGCCGGCATAGCTGATTTGCAATATTATTAGGATAATCGTGTGTTCCGTAAAATTAGTGATGCCGTGGTATAACTTTGCGGTTATATTGCTTAGGATCGATTCTCGGGTTGACCAGAGATGTATTATATTTTCTGTTAGGGAATTCCCAGTCACAACTCGGCGCCTCGAAATGTGCCCAATGTAGAACAATAAGCTCGCGTCTAATGAGGCTTAGGTAGCAGAAGGTCTATGATTATCGTGGAACATAAAACGGAGAAAATGTGGGTCTACTACATCTTCGTCAACGGATTCGGAGATATATAGGTGTAATTTCGTCAATGTTGAATTCTCAAGATCATTACAGATGATTGCATACTCTTTCATTTGTCTTGACATACACCTATTCGTGTTCTCTTTCATTCTTCATTATCTAATTCATTCTTAATTCTTCATAACTAACCTAATTATTTTTGTAATAAAATTGGTTAGTAAGTCAAATATAATGAAGTTACAATACATACCTCTCCCACGCAGTTTCACACACGTTTGTGATTACTGATTCGCTCCCGAGTTTTATAGCATAATGTTATTGAGCCTATGTTCAGGAATAAAAACCTTTCTACTGATGAAATATTTTGTAAAATCCGTCTAGTAGCTTTGAGTTTAATTATAACAAACAGTAATTAAAACCTTTTCTCTTTATGAGTTAGAAGAGAAAAGCTCCTATGTGGTGTAGAATTTACTTAAAAGATTTTAAGCGAATGTAGATATGTGCTCATATTGTATAATCTCCATCACAACATAACCAGTATCGTTTCAATGGCACACACATAACTTAGCAGAATGGTAGTTTTAATATTTGTTATTCGCGTACAAGAAGGCAATCCCATCTGTTATTATTTTGGTACCGAGTGAGGTACGATCATCGCTTTCTCAAGAGTATTGCAGGTTATCGCTTAGACACTTTTATAACACCCTCCGTTTACATTTTGACAGATGAGATGTCAGCAGAAAATTGGATTTCACAAAATAAACATGTCTTACTTCTTTGGATTGCACTTAAATAAGCTATCAAAATTTAACTTTATACGGTAGTAATAGAATTTAATTTGCTATGTTGCTGCGTGGCAAGTGATTTTGTTGCAGGACTTTTGAACGGTGTTTCCTTTGTAACTGTTCCGGTGAAAAGATTGGCTCCACAGCTAACAGCTGCTGACCGAATAAGGTGAGGCATTTTATTTGCTTAAGGCAGATTGACGTATCGCATTCATATGCAAAGTGTTGTGAGATACAATCTTGATGGCGATTTGATGAGTTTATTAAATTGCAAAGAAATGAATTATTAACTGTTTCCGAGGATTGGAAACGAGATCCGTGAAATATTTATTTATCGAAATATGAGAAACTGATACATACATATTAATATCGTTAATTGGCTTGAACTATAAAAATTAAACGATTTTAGAGATAATGTCCAGCTAAACGACTATGTTAAAATTTAAAGCAGTTTTTTTATTATAAAATAAAATATTTTGATATAATATTATACATTCGTTATGCAAAATGACATCATCCTCTCATCGGACAACATATGATGTTAAAGCAAGAATTGTTCATTACCAGAAACATGAATTCTCCACCTGTCTTCCAGTAAGCTCCTGACACGTTGGAAGTCAAACATCACGGCAGTATGACGTGCAATCGACGTCTGACTGGCCACGTCACGTTTGAAGAGTGACGGGCGCCTGACAATCGGACAATGCACTATGGCGTCACAGGGCATGAAATTTTGACAGTTCAACTGAATATAAAACATTATTGCTGCATGTTAATTTATTTCGAGTGCTTGCCCTGTGAAACGATGTTTTTACTGTTTATCCCATTCATCTTGTAAGAATCTGTTGGTCTTGCTAATACCTATATATTGCTTTTTTCACTCTAGATAGTATCTTTGTAAGATTTATAGTTCATTGATGTCGATGCACCTTCCATTCCATGGCGGTCAAGGAAAATAAATTAAAGATAAATAAAATATTATTTTATTATGTGAATCCGTATCAAAAATAGTTTCATCACTAAGTAGAAGCCCTTTTACGAGTGTTAGTTTTCAAAACAAATTATTAATTTAACAACGTAAACGACCCGGACGAGATTATAGTTTCATTTTATGTTTGGGTTGTTAAGTTTCGTAACGTATCTAGTATCTTTTTACGAATTTACAGATAGTTCCCGGCCAGTTCGGACTCGACCCCAACTTATTTTTTGTCATAGTTACAAAGTCGTAAAACTTAAAATCGTACCCATCATTATCGGCTATAAAGTTCGATAAATAGTTGAAGTGTTATATCGTATGCTCGCCTATTCGGTGAAGTATATCAAATGACCATAAAATAAAAATGCAATTGGATTTTGGATTATATATCTATATAGAACATAGTTTTTATATCTAACTATAAAAGTGCAACTCCCTTACAATATAGCGTTGTATAGTTAATTGGTTGTATAAATATCGACATGATTATGCTATAAATTATAGTTTTATGACAAATATTAATGAACAATATCTTTATAAGTAGCGTGTTGAGCCGTACAGCTACTATATTAGCGGATATTTGTCTACAGTCATGTCATGTATCATGATCAGTCGGTCAGTATAGTGCTTGAGGTTAATATACTGAAGAGTTGTATTAATATAGACATACCATAAAATTCGCATTTACTACCGCCGCGCCACTGATAATTTACCAGTGTACGAATTTTCAAGCATTGTACTTAAACTTTTGTTTTCTTACTTTGGGAATCGACCTCGAGGCTTCATGCACCGCAATCTATGAATGAGGTCTCGGGTTCGATTCCCGGGTCCGGCAAAGTGATATTAGGATTTTCTCTCAAAAATAATAGTTTAAAAACAAAAAAAATCACGAAAAGCATGGGGTGGTTATCAAAATATTTTAGAAAGCACACCACACTTTTTTACATTAAGTGATTTGTTTTATTAATCACTCTATTCTTATAAAGAATTATTAAAATAAAAAGGTCTACTTTTAATTTTGGTTTTTTAAATAAAGCGTGTTTTCTTTTTGAAATTATACTGCTATATACGGATTTTATCGCGTTGTTCATTTGACACTTTATTACAAAATTTTGAAAATTGTTACACTACTACTACTATTAAACTTTACTAATTTTTAAGCTAATTAAATTATTATTAAACTATTTAGATTTAATTTATTTTTACACTTTCCCCGACGTTTCGGTTGCTTTTCAGCAGCCATGGTCACGGGGAGAGAGTCTCCCCGAAAAAATTAAATTAACCCTAAATTAAATCTAAATAGTTTAATAATAATTTAATTAGCTTAAAAATTAGTAAAGTTTAATAGTAGCAGTAGTGTAACAATTTTCAAAATTTTGTAATAAAGTGTCAAATAAATAACGCGATAAAATCCGTATATAGCAGTTTAATTTCAATGAATAATATTCGCGTAAATGAAAGACAATATCGTGTTTTTTTAGTTTTTTATTTATTTTATTTTATTTATTTTCTAAATTATTGTATTGTCTTCGGTCCTCGGTAAGTCTACAAAGTTTAAATGTAATTTGACCGTTTGAAGTGGGTCAAACGGTCAGATATACAAGTGAAGCTAATAAAAGCGTGTTAAAAATTATCTTCAACAGCAAGGAGTTTGGAATCCTGCCTGGTAGATGACAATAATCTCGCCTCCTATTACGTGAGACCTTTATAGAGCGAAGTGTATTATATACCTCTGAGTCTTCTTCGAAAAGGTTAATGAAAACACTATGTGGGTCTGTGTGTCTGTCTATGACAGGCATAGCTCCGGAAGCACTGGACCGATTGACTTATAACTTGGTGTGCAGACACCTTGGGGTCATCTCTCGGTCGAGTTTGAATATGGGCTCTAGGAGTCAAAAGACCCCCGAGATAGAGGGTCACATATTTTAAATTTAAAAAGATTGACTGTTTTTATTCCTACACTGGTAAATCTGTAACTTGGTGTGCAGACACAGTACCTACTAAATAAACATAAAATTACTTTTAAAAAACAAACAGGCATGTGCATTCTAACACGATCGACAAAATTTTTGAATGACAGTCCGCTAAAATAGCATTACCTATCTCCGACCACCGATCATCATACTACCACTAATAGAGATCTATCTGTATTTGTGGGTTGGCGGTACACAGACGCACAATTTGTCTCATCCACCACTTTAAATTGATTGTGAGCGCAGCATGCCGTCTATCTGACCAACTAGCTATTAATGATTTTGATAATACAAGCCTCACCTACTTCTTCGGGTGAGTCAAATACGATATTAATAATAGTATAGCATCGTGATGTATTGTTGTGACGTACTTCTGTGCAATCGTGTGGAACATACATTAAGAAATTTGATTGTTGCTTTACATGTAGTTAAACGTAATGCATTTTACTACTGACATGTTTATGTATGTGTGAATGTAATCCATTTGTAGTTGTAAGGTTACCTTTACTATTAGTTGTTGTATATAGCTATTGCTATAGCCGAGTATGGGACTGGAGATGTTATTTGTGGTACTGTTTGATTGTGTACGGATGGTGTAAAAAGTTTTATGTGCCTTATAGAGGTGTCCACTAGTTCCCCAAACGGTACAAAATGTATGTGATACATAAAACTTGTTTGTTTTAATTAGTGTTTGAAATTTTGATGTTAAAGAGTAATAATATAATATTTTTCCTTGTATCACACAAGGAACAATATTGTTTTATTTTTAATCTGATAAATAAAATTATAATATAGAAAAGAAAATAATTAAAATAAAGTATTTCTGAAACGAAAAAGCATATAGTACATACATCTATACGAATATTATAAAGAGAAAAGATTTAATTTTTTGTTTGTTTGTATGAACTTAAATCAAAAAATACCCAATGGATTTTAATAATTCTTCCACAATTAGAAACCTATATTATTAACGAGTAACATAAGCTATAGCCTGCTTTTACGTGAGCAAAGCCGTGGGCAAAAGCTAGTAGGTATAATATAAATTTACGCATGCCCATTTTCGAAGGACTATGCAGAGGACAACAAGTGTAATATAAAACTACTGTATTACAATCACATTTTGCTTACTATGTTTTTAGATTTCAGTTAATAGAAAGTAAGTGTATTGCCGTCTAATTGTCACTAAAAAACTACTTAAATGTATGGTTATTTGTTATAGAAACAGTTTGAGTGGGTTGCTTTACATTGGTTTAATACTGTTCTACATTTACGTGTAAATATTTCCCAATCTGAACTTCTATCATTATTCCCAAAAATGTGTAGCAGTAATGGACTAGCATATAATTTAAATTTTATTTTAGTATCAATAGGTTAATGAAAAGGACCAAAATTGAAAATTAAATGTCCCATTACAATGATATTGATTTTTAACCTTTTAGCCTGTAAAAGTCAATATACTACTTAACCTATTTATTTACATATTTAATTAAAAGCAAAATGTAGATTTTTAATGAGTACTCCATAAGTAATTTCCTAAAACGTGCATTTGATATAAATATTCATGAGATTTCAATAATTATGGCTCATTGACCAAAAGAATAATAAGCTCGGATAGTTTCTAATTTTGAATATCAGGTTCATGAGAGAGGCTCCGTGAGGCTTCAATTAAAACAAAAATCTATTAGGTTATTGTAAAAATCGTGGCATTATATTTTTATTAGTGATTTTACACTTGCTAGCAATAGCTTTTATCAATTATCAAATGCCTATGTTAGATAAATTTAATTTTAGTATCGTAACGTCTTTCCTATATTTAAGGTATTATCGAGCTTTACCGGTCTCTTCTCCGTGTCTGCCAACTAAAACCCTACGTGTGCAGAAACACACGTATAAGCTATAATATACGCAGAGTAGAAACTCTGCGTTAAAAAAGTTGTATTGTTCTTTTTATTTGCACCAGCATTAATTGATTCCGTAATCAACCTAGTGAACTAGCCCCTAGCACAGATCTTCAGGTGACGACTAAGTTAATGTCATAACGTTAGACTAATTGTGTTCAGCATGCCTTTGTGTCAATAAAGAAAATTAACTGTGGCATGTGGTCATATTTTTCTGATGACTTGAATGAGGATGAGTCATCAATAATCAATCGGCGAAATCATTATCAACAAGTTTCGACACTAAAGATCTTGGCTCAGTAACTGAGCTGAAGTGCCCGGTCTTTTGCCAAGACATTTTTGTCAGAACATTCAATGTTATTGACTCATCATATTGCCTGTTTTAGATGACTACGGTTGGGGCGACCGTCCACGGTTCCTAGAGGTGCGATTTTAAGATTGAGTCCCGCGGCAAATACTCCTAAGGATATACAGCGTGTCGTAGAAAGGTGATAACTTTTGAAGACCCTGTGTGGATAAAATTAGCCAGAATTTGTATCAAGTTGACCAAACCTAAACATTTGGAATATCTTAATGTATCGTCATTCGTCGTTAGTATCAATACACAAATATCAATTTCCTTGTACTTTTTTATTATATTACGTAACGGTCAAAGGACTTGATATTTTTCTTCAACTTAAGTTTATTGGTTAATGATAAATTTAATTAAGTCAATTATTTTTTTAAGCTTCTTCACTCTGAATTATACAAAACTTTTAAAAAGACACAAAGAACACCCAGGCTTAAAACTATAGGTAACTGCTACTATTGACTGAACGGGTGGCGTAGTGATTTAAGTGGTCGCCACGCCCTTGCCGCCGCGCCGAGTGTTGTGGGTTCGATCCCCACGCGGGACAAAAATTTGTTTGTTCCAAGTTTGATTGCTCTTTATGTCCGTTGTTTAAATGTTTGTAAATTTCCCAGCGACACAAGAATTATTACGAATGCGGGAAATAAAAATAAATAAAAATAACACTAGCAGTAGTAAGACCGTCAAAATTGACCATTGCGCTATCCACACAGTAAATTGTGTCGAAAAACGATCCGCATTACAATTAAACGTTCTACTTCAGAAATACCACTATTACGTGACTCCTAAATATAACTACACATTTTTGAATCACACTGTATATACAAAATACAAAAGTGCCAACCTTGTTCCAATAATATCGATAAATCGAGTGTTGGTAACACTCAATACCATTTGTGGCCTTTGCCATTGCCAATAACGTATACGGTTTAACGATCGCAATTGCACACGTGTGTGTTTTGAATGTTTCTATTTTGAAAGTTATTGCTAAAAAAAAAATGTGTTTTAAAATGGAACGGCGCAGAGCGTATTTCAATAGCCTTAAAATCAAATATAAAATATACTTTGGGTCCATTTTTCGATCGTCGAATAAGGCTTAACTGCGGCATAAATTTAGCACTTCAACAGATTTTAGTAATCCATTGCGACTCGTTTCTAACGAAATACTCCAGCAATATGTAGATTAAAAAAGTTGTTACCTAATATAAAGAAAAATTGTAATACTTAAGTTTGTCATCACAATTTTCTTACACAGGTTGCACGGAAATACAAACAAAGGCATGGAACGTTAGTGATGTTTTTATGAATATGCTCCAGTATTGATTACTCGGCACATTTTAGTAGTAGGATATTTTATTTATAATTGCTTACTTCTTAAAAACACAAGACTTTCATTGATTTACATTATTATAAGTTAAACTTTGATGAACATGTGCCAACAACATATACGATATTAAACGTTCTGGAAATAATAATTTAAAGTCGGGTCTAAAAAAATTACAGACTAAGTTACAGACATTCGTCTAATTAAAAATATAATTTTAAACAGATGGTGTTTGATTTAA
Source organism: Catocala fraxini (assembly GCA_930367265.1). Classification (NCBI taxonomy): domain Eukaryota; kingdom Metazoa; phylum Arthropoda; class Insecta; order Lepidoptera; family Erebidae; genus Catocala; species Catocala fraxini. The sequence continues at coordinate 10,422,373 of OV884037.1, forward strand.
ATCCTAAATATTGTAAAAATACCATAGTTTCGGTCAGCTCGATTGTGAAATCTGCATTTGCACTGAATACGATCAGCTTTTTATGTGCGTATTTTAATATAATATACTAATAGGTATGAATTTTAAGACACATGGATTTTCTTTTCAGATTCACTTAAATCTTCCTCGTCTACCGTCTACCAGTCACAGGTTTGAATTTTAGATCGGGCAGGGTTTTTGAGGATAATATGATGTTGGGAAATTTTCAAAAGCAGCCCAAATCTGGAAATGTTAATGGCTGGCGGTAGTAGACTCACCTATTACGTAGGATTAAATGAATCTGATAAAATATGGGTGCTTAAATGTGGTATATATAGACTTTTGTAAATATTAGGCAGCCAAAGTCTATAGGCACATACCTACGCGTGTAGATTCCTTAATTGAATAACATCGCTTAGTAAATTAAACAGTAATAACACAATATTATCTGGATAAAACAAACTGCTTTTTGGAAAATCTCATTTGTTGTTTGCCACACTCTAAAACGTAATTGCATTTCATTAAAATTCTTGTCACCCTTTGGTTGGGGGCTGTTCGATTCAATTAAACTCGGTTATTTCTATTAGAGGATAGTGGAGTTGGTGTTCGTGTACAAATAAAAGGGAATTGGTATGAAAGGGTATCGGCCAATTGGTGTATTCGGGTTTTATTCGTGTTTGCGTCTATGATCTTATCTGTTGTGGGCTGAAGGGTATACGGGCGCCCGCTCTTTTATTAAACTGCCATGTTAAACGGCTGACAGTGGAAACTGTCGACTTGCTGTTACGTTATGGTGTGCATTTTCGAGTGATATACTCCCAATATAAGTCAGGTTGGTATTTTGGAAATGGCGCTTCGAAGCTTGTGTAGTATTTTGATAAAACGCAGAAATTTATTGCTCCTACTTCGATTTAAATAAGGTTTTCTTTTTGTGAATGGTATCGAAAATTTTGTAGTTTTGAAAACATTGCTGGCTCCTTTCCTTTTTAGTAATAAATATTGTATTTTATATTTATAGTAATATATTTATAGTAATATATTTATATTAATGTATGCATTTATTGGTAACTTAATTGATGTTGAAGTACCATAACGATCTACAACAAGTTTTATATAATGACGGTGTTAATATCGCGGCGAATCATTAGTAAACACAGCGTGTCGCAAGCTTACTATTTTAAACAGGCACAATCTTAAAACAAAATAAATTAAATGCGTATCTATGAAGAGAAAATATGCGGGCTACAGATAAGATACGATATAATATATCTAGACTAATAGTATCACAGGGAAAAATTTGATGACCGCGGATGACTTTGTATGGCTTCGCGAGCCATGTATGCTTTGTCTTGAGCGAGTGTAATACTATCATCTGGTTTATCTAATATGTGCCTAGGTCTCCTAACTTTAGATATCCTAGATGGAATGTAATTTAACGCGCAACCACTAGCGGGTTGGGATGTGTCTGAGACGAGTCAAAGTAGCTACGGGTACACTGCTTCATGAATTGCCTGATGGTCGGCAGTATGCGTTGCGTCGTCGACGTTCTAACGGATCGACGGACGAGAAACGAAACGGGCTGTAGGGTGATGCGCTGCCGGAGTTCCGGTGCGATGACGGACGGTGTTCCGACCCATTGTGGAATGAAGACTGAAAGACTGAAAGACTGACTGCGTGCCTTACCCTTTTGCGCTGCGGCGTCGTGCCTCGTCGCAGCGCAGTGGTGGTGGTGATAGTGGTGTTGACATATATTTAGCACCTTGTTAACAAAAAGGTATTTTGTAAGCGTACATTGCGCTTTTTTCACTTGTTTTATATTATGCTTCTACCAGTGAAATCTTGTAATTGACTTACTAATACTACTACCATGTAATTACACGTATGTATATATATAAGTCAATACTTGTAAGCTTTCCAAAACCAAAATAGCTACCTACATATTACCAAACTTGTTCAGTATGTAGTAAAAGTAAAATTGAATATGTGTTATTTGTTGACAAAATTAAGTTAACAATTATATATCATTTAAATAAAGCGGTTTAGTACATTACTATTATAACATATTTTATTGCCGACATTATTATTTTAAAATAACATTAAATATAAATGTTTAACGCAATCTATAATCCTTTTATATCTTATAACACTTATTTTTTATATTTATTGTACTGTCATTGATGACTCGTATTGAGCTATAATTTAAGCAAGTAAATACTCCAATAAGTACCACAAAATCTTGCAACCTAAGATTTGATCAAGAAACAACGGAATATTACCATATCTATTACTACTTATTGGATACGATCATTCGTAGTCTCTATACCTTTCCTTATTCTATTAGCATGAGAGGGTGTGTGTTTAATGAAAACAGGACAAGAATCTGAATATAATGTGTTCCTCTCGGCCATCTCAATATCGTTATTCGATAAGTTTATTAAATTGCCTAGGGTGGGTGAAATTTCATGCCGATGATTTTTGGGACAAAATAATAGGGGATACATGTCGTAACGAGACATTAAACGTGTTTATTGATGTTACGAAGCTGTTTTACATCAAACCGCAGTTTAGTTAAAGGTAATAGTTGAACTTTGCTTTTAAAATTTGTATATTATTTCGTGTGTTGGTCGCGGGACGTGAGAAAATCATTAAGTAACGGCTTGCGAGATTATTCGGTGGCTGTAGTTTTTATATTATGGTATTACATACACGGTGGTCCGAGTAATATTAGTCATATATAAACATATTGGCATAATTCTGTTATTTCTCGGTATTAAAAGTCAAAACATTGGAATCAGTATGTATGTGGTATTTTTATAGGAGGATTATTCAATAATGGCTATGAGAAGCATTTTAGTGAGATTTCTACGTTATTTGTTTTGAAAAGTAAGATCATTTCAACTTATTTCCAAATAATTAAGCTAAGTCAATTATGTAGCTATTTTTTTATGTGAAATTAATTATAAATAGCATGTATAAAAATGTTAGGTTTAACCTACCTGTACACAACCTAACCTAGTTATTGATACCCTTAAGAAAAAGCCTGCTCATTATAAGCAAAAATGAACATACTATCCTTACATAAGTAATGAAATAATTACCCAAACAGCTCTACTAATAAACTCAACATAACTTTCATAGAAAACAAAGGTTAAACAGGTAGTAACAACATTTTCCAGTCGTGAGGTCGTTGACCTCCGAACCATAATGGCTGCCACGTCACTCCGCTGTCGCGGCCCGTCACTGCAAGAGGAGTTAATTTTCCCCGTGCATTTAATTTACTTATTAAAAAACAGCGAATGAACGACCTGTGGGTTCCGTTGAGACTTGTTGTTGAGTACAGTTCACGGCAGTAACGTAATTGTCTTCAAAGGCATTTAATTCTGGCAATGGTGAGTTTTACCGCCTACATTATAATACGGGTCCATAATGCGGTATGTCAGAAAATATTATAGTGGGTTTTCTCAATTGGTTAGAGGTGGAAAATAGACGGCCTTGGTGAACTAAAGGATGGATATTACAACAGTTCCCATAGCAGATATTTATGTTTCTTTGCATCTTTTATGTCACCTACGCGGAAGGATCAATAATCCTTATTCATTTTTGGGAATTGTGATTATATTTGCCCATAAATTGCAAAAAATTATGAGATGACATTTTATACTTTAAATATTATTTTCATCAATTAATGTTTGGATCTTCCAAACCTGATATTTAAGAAGCGAAAAAGTGAGATGAAACGATTATCACATTGATGGCAAAGGCATAATATAAGGCAGTTTTTGCAGGACCCTAGTTCCATTATTATCTACAGATGTTATTGATAATCAACATTGATAAGGCAATGATTGTTTGTACATAGAGCACGAAATTCTGTGCGCTTCGTATCTACTAGTAATGGAAGAATCTTCGCGCCGAGTGTCCGACGGCACTGAGCGGAGGCAGCACCGTCAGTTCGAGAAGATAAGTGTCACATTCGTGTCGCCTGAGTAGTGGCCACTGACGTACTTGGAGTGTATAGAATACAACAAGTGTCTTTAGAAAGAGACTACAAGTTCTCTGTGATCCATATATTATGAAACTCAGGATATTCAATCTCTGTATACTAATAATAATAATATCAGCCCCTTTATATAAATTGTCACTCTGCTGAGAACAGGCCTCTTCTCAGTGTGAGAAGAGTTAGGCCATAGTTCACTACGCTGGCCCACTGCAATTTGGCAGACTTCACATATTATCAGCGAAAACATTATGGAGATCTCTCAGATATGCAGGTGACGTAACGATATTTTTTTACTACACTCCGAATATTGGATTCTGTAATAAGACAGGTCATGCGCTTATATTAATTTTTGGGTCGTGGGGGACTTTACAAACATTCACATCCAAAGTTGGACTTCGAACTCAAAGAACACCCAGTTTCGGAACAACCATTTGTGAACCACACAAGTCTTTTCCCTTGTGGTGGATGCACTGATGGCGTACTGGTTTACGTAGCAATGTGACTATTTAAACCACTGCGCCAACAGTGCATTGTGTAGTACAAAACATTGTTAATACAAGGACCCCTAAGCCATTCGTAAAATCTCCATATTGAACAGACACATCGAGTTGTTTATCTTTAATTAGTTGGAAATAGCTGATTCATTGTGCACGATAACGTCCACCTACAGGTTTTGTTCCGGAGGTCTATCACAACATTCATAGCGCTGGAGACGTCCCAATGATTGGGAACCGCTTTATATTGTCGGGAAGGAAATGCAGTGTTTGTGTAACTAATGTGTATTTAAAGAACTGTCGCTTAATTGCTATAGTTGAAGGGTGTCTTATTTGTTAAAGGTCATAACCCTTAACAAATAAGACACAAAAGTAATATAATTTAAGATAGTGAAAATTAAACTAAATACTTTAATATTGTTTCGGCGCACCCCTATGCGACAATTTTACAATGTTCTCCGTGTATGGATAGTTTCTAACAGTGCAAAAGTAGTAGCCGAATGCGGGCGTATGAATTACAAGACAATTAAACTTAGTTACACCCTCATGTTTACTTAAAGCTTGCTCGAGGAGATAAGAGGCCGAACCGCTCAATGTTTTTCTTTAATTTTCAAATATTTTAACCCTCTAGTTCATTGAAATTCAAATACTATTGTTTTAATATTAAACATTGACTGTCTGAGATGTGTTAAGGATTAGGTTTTGTTCCGCTAAGCCATTATTTAAAATCGTATTGGAATTGGGTTTAAGTCTCTATAGTGAAGCATTTTTTTTTTTAAATCGTTTGTCGTGTTTCTGTCCTAAAGAAACACGGTAAATATTGATATTGATGTTGTAGCCTTACAGACTACTGTTATCCCAACAGTCAGGTATGGCTAAATGCATATGATACCTATCATTTTAAGATTTACAGTACATATACATACTACACTCTCGAAGGGATTGAATAAATCCGCCGTACTAAAGGGAGCGCCTTTAGTCGTCTACAGGGCACAATACCAGAGTCAATGAATTTCTTGCCACAAAACCTAATAACACTTTGCTCGACCGGGAACCGAACCCGAAACTTCATTAGACTCTCCAGTAATTTGAAACTCTTTACTTTATTAGGCATCGTATTATGTGTCGTTAATAGTTCCTTTTGTTTTTTTGTTGTATACATTACATAATGTATCGTTGCCCAGTATAAGTTATAATTTACCTCTGGTTATGCTGCAAAGTTAGGGAAGTGCAGTTTAACGTTACTCAACAGAATATACTATGACATACACACTTAATATTGGCTACTAACTAAACTTCAGGTGAGTATGAAACGGGAGCTTCGTGCAGTTAAGATACGTCAAGATGTCGCTGATATAATGTGGCTCTAGAGGATATAAGTGCAAATGTCCATAGTTAGAATTATTATATAATACTGACTATATAATAAAGAATACACAAAATTAACTAATTAGAAATAATAGATATTTGATTTGATGCGGAATTGCGTCACTCATTAAAAATCGTGTGATTCTCAGATTGTGTTTTTTAACTATCAGTATAATTTATGTAATAATACATACTCTATACTGATACTTGAGAAACATTACTCTGTTAAAATATAACAGAGTAATGTTATATACATTACTCTGTTATATTTTAAATATAACAGAGTAAATATAACCTCTTGTCATAAACATACATGTATATGACATTGTTGTTATATTGATAAAGGCTGTCTTCACTCCTTTCACCAGTTATGTTTAAACCCTATGCTATATAAGGAATCTGTTGCGATTGCAATATATACCGTGCACAATAGACTACAAAAAAATCCGTATATTATATTAAGAGTTTTAGATATCTCGCTGCCACTAAGAATTTTCTGATAACAAACTACAATTATCCTTTGCCTAATCGAATCTGGCGAACACACTTACTAGTTAAGAAAGGAAGTCCATCAGACAGAGATGAGATGCTATTAAAATTGCTGTAAAAACAACAACATATAAATATATAAAACCTTCGATACTAGAATAAAAATAAACCCACAGGAATAACAACTAACACCAGTTAGAAATGAACAGTAAGTTAGTCAGAATACATTCGAACGGATCACACATTCATATGCAAATATCTTCGGGAGACTGTACACAAAGCACAAACTACTGTTACGTTATTTGTTACAACATACCCATTATGTTTTGCAGTCACGAGTTCATTATTGACGGCAATCTATATGATTCATTACTGGCGTTTCCTGAAGCAGTTCTGTTGTTCAAATTGCAGGATGTATTACAATGTGTCTAAGCAGGTTGCAGTTACAATAGAGACGGCTGAAGGCAGTAGCAGTCAATGACTGCTAATGAGATATGATTTGGTTTGCATGGATAGTTTTCTGTGGGATTTCGTCACTAGGGAATGTAGGTATACCTATGATGAACGTGTGGATTATACAATAATAATAATAATAGTTTATTCAATTTAAGTTGGTACAAATATGAATTACAATAGATCTTAAAATACTTCAAAATAGGATACAATACTTTGGACGCGTGTCCTAGGTTATACCTGTATCACAGGAGATATGTTTTTTTTTTTTTTTTACGTGGGGGAATGCATGACGCATACCACTCCGCGGGGGCGGGCGGAGGGGTTATGTCGGACTCGCCGGGGTAAAAGAAAGATGTTAAAGATGATAGAGTACCTCCCGGAATACCGACTAAACCTACCACGGTGTTCCTCGACAAAACCGCTATCGACGGGGCCGCGCGAATCACTTTCGCATGCGGTCGCGACCCCGCTGAGGTTTCGGCCCGCCGTATGAAACGGCAGGCCACTACACGAAAGACCTACCCAAAGGCACTCCTCACATATTATCCCTACTGTCCCCCCTAGAGGGGAGACGGACTCGAAACAACAGAGGCGCGCGTGGGAACACGCACGCCGCCTCTCGGACCTGGTGCTGAATCAATCCTCAGGGTGGCTGGAGGTCGTCTCGCGCCCTCCGGCGCCCAGCTCTGCGGTTGGGGAGAGGGTTCAAACGCTCCCTCTCCCGCTCCGCCGCCTCCTTGATGGAAATTACTTCCTCACAGAAGGAGGCGACGGCGTTCCACGACCTCTCACTCCGGACCATAGACTGAACTACGGCCGGGAGCGAGAGATCACAGGAGATATGTGCTATTATAGTTTAATAGGAAGAGAACTCTTAACAATATTTAACAAATATAGATTGTTCTATAATAAGTTACTATTATAATGAAAATAATATTACTTATTTATATAATTTTGCATTTAAATATTAGCTGACATATATAAAGTTTATGAAATAAACAAATATATGTCTAATAATGGGATTCGATGCGAACTAGTGGAAGTGATTAAAATATAAATAAAAGACGATCTAGTCACACTCGTAGTCTACTGAGTTTATATACCTATATTCAGCTTGTTTCCTGGTTGGACAATCAGTTTCACCCGTTTGGTGGCTGCTAGGCTTTTTATAACGAAAGCATTTAGCACATTTAGGGGCATCTTTCTTCTTCGTACATTCGGTCATCGAATGTCCAGCTTCGGCATAATGTCCGTAGGGGTAATCTCTCTGTAAGGTTTCGCTGCGTGACCATGCTGATGGCATTTGTAATATCTTGTTACTAGCTTAAAATCTCTTACGGGGCAGGACGTCCAATGTATAAAAGGTCTAGCGTGTGTGACTAAGGCTTTTCTTATGTTAGCCGGAACCTTAATAATGTAGTTGCAGGTAGGGGCATTCCTGCCTGATTTGTGGCCTAATTTCGTTAAAGTAAAAATTATTTTAAATCCATTGAAACTTATCGGCTATATTTTGTTCAAAGAGACTGCTGAATACTTCATTTTCGGACAGAGAAGGGTACACCAACTACCACAATCCGTGGTTTACGCTTGGTGGGTTCGTCAGTTGTAAGACCGGACAAAGAGAGTTAAACTGCCTGCTTAAATTTTTCTGCGTCTTGTTTAGATTCTATGCTGACAATAACTTCTCCATTTCTAGTTCCCCACGTACTTACAGCTTCATTTCCTCTGGACGAATAGTTTTCTGTACAAGAGATTATATTTCATTGCTCGTCTTTAATATATCACAGGGATATATTGCCACACAGCTTAAATTATTTGGCCGAACGAAACTATTGGATCCCTTCTTAATCATGTCCGCATAAGAAACTTTTTCAGTAGTACAGCTATCCTGGATGGTCTGCTTGAGCTCCGAAACATTTTCTGTTAGATCGCACTTTTCTTTTAGGGCATCTACTGTACTGGAAACTTGAAGCGCTTTTTGTTTTAGTGATTGGTACAGGACTGCCATTTGCGAGATGCTATGCCCAATTTTTCGACACAGATTTGAAATTTTCATCTTCTGGTCCGACTTGAGTTTACTATCCACGGTAATAGAATAAACTTCATTCAATTGCTGCTCGACGGATGACATTAATTTTTGAATCTCAGATGTAGACGCGATATCTGATATGATGCTAGAGTTAGAGGAAGGCGAGGCCGCGAGACGCACTAGCCCGCTCTTATTACACGGACTACTTTCCATTTTATAATGTTATATCACTTCACATATAAGAGTTCATTGTTAACGATAATATGCAATAAGTAGATAACAAAAATGCATCACTCAGCAATGTAATAACTAAAGGAGGTCACAATTTATAAATCGTAATTATTAAATATTGTGTATGAGCACGTCTATCTTTGTCGGCGCTTAGATTATGTGGTGATCTATATTGTTGCAATAATTAGAAGGTGACTATTTTTTATGGCTTATTCAGTACACGAATCAATAAAAAACATATCTTATTGTTACATAAAAATAGCTTGTATGTAATGATTCTTTGACGCACGCTGACAAGCGTCGCGTCGCCGAGCTACAGTAGAAAGGACTACATCGTATTGCGCATGGACCGTTTTTCTTACATACTATCTAAAAACAATAATTAAAAATAGTGGCGACCACTTGGTTACCTAGCAACCGCCACTGACTCGAGTGCTGTTAGTTCAAGTAGTGTTTCGTTCAAAAATGGTTGTTCCGATTCTAGGTATTCTTTGTATCTGCTGTATGAATATTTGTAAAGTCCCTCGTAATTAAGGAATTATATATATCGTGTGCCGGAGTCATCTTATAAAAAATAAAATAATAACTGTAGACCAGTAAAAATTACATTGTATTATTAATTGTATCCTGTTATTAATTATTCCTATAACTTGGCGAGTATGTAGATAAACATGTTGTTTAAATTATTGCATACAATGTACTCTAAAAAGCAAACTGCATATTTCTATATATAGCCAGAAGGATACACTGATTGTGACCAGTCTGATTGCAATATAGGTATGCAATCACAGTTTCCGAGCCATCGACCCTGTATACCCTGTCCCATTACTGAACCCCGTCTCCAGAGAAACGGACGAATAACTAAACATATAAAAACGTCAAACTTATTACGTTCATTAACAATTTATTAAAGTTGTAGTCTTTATTAGAGTTACATTGCAGTTACATTAAGGTCTCATATTATTTGGTACGATTCTTTTGATGTCTACTGGGCGCATCACCAAAGCTCGTGCTGCTACTGAAAATGTTCCTACCAAATAGAAAACCATAAACATTGTGCTCGTCTTGAGATACAAAAATAGAAATTATCACCTCACAATCTCTGCAAATCCAGGTCCAGGTTTTCATCAAGGTTTAAATATGTATATAAAATATGTGTAAAATTTATAGTATAGAAATTATTTGCCTTATGGTAGATTGTTAAGAAAACTGTAACGATTAATAAAATACTAGCATCTGCTGAAGTAAAAAGATATCATGGCATGCTTTTATAGATACATTTAATAGGCAATCATATTTATTGTGCCTTATCATTATGGAGATATGAAAATAACATAAACTTTGCTAGTTAGACATTTAAAAAAGAGCATAATTGAATACTTCGTGTATGTAATAAAATGAGTTGCTGACATTTAATGAGGATTTAAATTATTTTATTGACGCACAAATTTTAATACTTCAGTTTCTACATATTGTTATTACTTTGTATACTCAACGAACTTATTGGTTCTGTAGCTGAAATTTGTGCTTGTTTGCAAGCCATTACGATAAATTCGTTTACCAGGTCAGATAAAATATTATTACTTTAGTAAATAATCAACAGCAGCACGTCGCGCCGTTTAAAAAAGTCTGGTGCAATAGGCCCACTTTTCCACGTAATAGATGGGACGTATAAATATAGCTGGTTAACTTGTTATCTGTTTGACGAATGTTTGACTTTGTATATATATATGTTGCCCTACGTGGAATAGTTATGGCAACAGATTTTCACTAACTATGTATAGGTCGAATTTAATTTGTGGTGAACATAGTATGATAGTATAGAGTATTTTAGTTTTAGACGTCTTGTTATTACTGAATAATGCGGACAAGATGTTAGCCAAATAACGCTTTTCTCAATTTAGGTATAGGTATATGGGTATACATACGAATAGTATTTTTTATATCACTAACCTAACAATATAAACTACGTAAATATAAATATGTCGTTTATTATTGCTCTTGTGATATCTCGAATATTAAAATACATACCAAAAATGTATATCAAGTCAATTTCACCCCATTCTTAGATGAGGGTCGAATAAAAGCTATGAATTTTTAAAAGCATTCCGTGTAGTGCAAACTGCGTTCTACCATGCTAGATGAAGTCCGTATCTCGAGGCTTGAGAATATTAAAATTCTTGGTGGGGACTACCCGGTCTAAGGCACAATGCACATTGTCGACGCATATAAACATACAGTGTTGCCTTACGCCGCTATTGTGTGCACCCCTTGCACTTTCTTTGCTGTTTTCACGGCGTATTCTGCTATTTTATTATTCATAACAACTGCCTTATGCGCAACTCCTATAATGTTAATAATTGAAGACGCCCGTGACGTAGAAATGTTGTTGCTCCGAACAAGTGAAGCTTGAAACTCCCATCTACGTAAATACAGAGTAAAGTAACATTTTAGAGAAATGTTTCTTTTATTTATCTTTAAGGCTTTGCTGCGAAACCAACATGACGTTAATGCGTGCGTATTTTCGGCGTTTTATAAACGGTTGTACTTATATTAAACTAAGAATGATATTAAAATATCAAACATACAAAAGAGACAATAAATTTTTTGTGTAGGTAACATCCGAAACAAAATTTTAGAGCATTTGAAAACGACTAATGTTAATTGTTTCTGAATAGATATACTTTACATGCTTATTATTGTCCAACAATCATAATAAGTTCTGCACATGCCGAAAAGATCGATAGAAAGAGCCGAACTAAATCAGTCCATACATACAATAAGAAACAAACAAATTGACACATCAACTTAAGAGCAAGCGCTATCGCTAGTCGTATTCGCATAAGCAGGAACAAATTCAAGTCCCATTTCTGTAACACATTGTATGTTACCAACTCCCACTTTCCGCCGAGGTCTACAATTTAATCGGTCCATACAATATTTTTACCTCACGACTATAACATTAAAATGTATAAATTCCGATTAAACTGTTATTTTAATCCAGTCGTGCGCGAAATGATTCGTGTAACTCTACACCGAAGCTTTCTGTGCATATTGTTGAAATAAAGAAAAACCCATTTCTCCGGTATGGGATAGCATTATGCGTTGATATGAGCGCATGTTTATTGCTCATTGTTCTCCTTCGATATTATACTTAACACCGCATAAAATATTTCATTGAGTTATGTTCGCCCTGATAGAATTCTACACGAAAGGTCAAGTGTATGTTAATATATTTTAAATATACTTCGTGGGTGGTGCGATTTATTACGCCATGATATGCATAGATTTAAGCTATGCAAATAAATTAAGAAGATGGATGAGTGGCTTTCTATGCCAGTTAGAGGGTTACAGCTGTTATCATAGAGACGGTTTGCAAAAGTGTAGCATTATAGAAAGCGATTAGAGAAAGTTGTCGGAGATTACCTTGGGAATATTACTGTACATATCTGTTAAAGCGTGATCTATAAATATCTTTTTTGAGTCTATGTTTTCTGTGTACCCTTTTTTATTTTTAAAACTATTATTTATTTTATCATTTTAATGATAAATAGAAATTGTTACATTTGTTCCACGACGATGCAAAAGCAAAGCAAGCATTAATAAAATTTGTTAAGTATTAATAGGTTATAATCACTTTCATACTTTCGCAATGCATGATTATTATGGATACTACTAAAAGATTAACTAAATAATTATTGAAAAATCTTTATTGCTATGTAGCTTTATAGATATACAACTAACACGAAAACATACTTTCAAACTGAAATATGCACATGTATGTATGTAACATAACATTTAATTTGGTACATTCTGCAGTTGAATCTGCTGCTCCAATCGCGAGTTTATTATGACCAATAGTAGGTTTTTGCCAACGACATATACATAAAATCATTGTTTGTCTTGCCAATATCAGTTCAAATATCTTGTAGCTAAATAACAAACCATTTCTATTTTTCGCCAAATTATAGAACTTTAAAAATGGAAACCTAAATCCGAAGCGAGTATGCTACGTCTAGCTCTGACGTTTCAAGTCTTTTTGTGTTTTTTGTACTTGACATCAAATGTATATGTAATTACGTAACTACGCGAAAAGTGTTTTATAACAACCTCTTCAAGTCAATCATACAGAGTTGTATAAACTTGTATTTTAATAATAGAACATTAAATATAAAATAAAATAATGTACAAAGGCTTTAAAATCTTTACATACAACTAAACTGTCGGCCTCGATGGCGTAGTGCTTAGTGTAACCGACTGCCACGCCTGAAGTCGCGGACTCGATTCCCGCACAAGTCAAACATTTGTGTGCATGAACATGGATGTTTGTCTTGGTCTGGGTGTTTCTATGTATAATATGTAAGTATTTACAAAATATTATTAAACTATAAATTATTTTCATAACTAAGTTGTTTAAATAATTACAGAAGAATTAAAATTACGGCAAAGCGTCGTTTTCCATATCATCGAATTAAAGCACTGAAGCAGCAATTGAAAAGTTGCGTGTCTGTATTAAACACATTGCATTATCGACATGAAACTTACCCATTATGTTAGTTACAGAGGTTAACAAGAACACTACTAATATGCAACCTATTTTGCTCATAATTTGCTGTACCTTAATAATATTAAATTGCCATAGCAGTTATTAGTCTGTTTAAATGCAAGGCTGATATGTATTACATAATTGTGAACTAGTTTTCGTTCGAAAATTCGTAAGCGTGGCATTTGAACTTTCACATAATAGATACTTTTCTTTATTTTTCTTTCTTGCCACGTAAGAAGAAGCTGATTTATACACATAATCTTCAAATTGTAGGCTGCGTATCAAGATGCAACATATACCAGATATTAAGTTACACCACCAGCAAAACAATTCTCAATTTTTTGCGTGATGCGCATACAAATGTAGGTACAGACAAATTCTAAAAACATTTACTTTGGCTTCTATAGCTCATATAAAGACTCCTCACATTAATGACCCCTTAATATTTCTTATGTACAGACATCGACTAGTTACAATATTATTATATGTGTAGATAAGCCAGACATTTAAGTGTTTTTTTTTTACGCTAGATACATCATAATTTATGATGTCGATTTTTATATTTAATCACGTTTCTCGAAAAAACGTAAGGGATACGCACTGAATTCTTTTGATATTTAAAATATAAATTATTATATCACTATTATCGTGATAATAGTTGCTACTACATTACATAAATAAAAATAAGTTTGATTTATAACTTAACTGCAAACCTTAACCGACCATTGCATCTAAATTAAATCACCGCTAATTGGGTGTTATGTGACTATTCAAATATTTGTCTACAATATTATTCTTATTGGCATAATATAATTATTTTTATGTCCACAAACCAGTTACTGTCAGGAAAATAATAGCTCAAGATTTAAAACGAGACAAGGAATTTCAATAGATAACGATCTATTGATTTAAATAGGTTATTTAATTTGAAAAACTAGCAAATGTATTGCAAAGATTGTATTTATATTTGTCATTAACCATTTTGATGTCCCAAGAGATGTGAATCATGTATATTTTTTACAATAATAGAAGCCAAAAAAGGCATTGGCGATGTAATTACAATAAATTGCAGCTAATGAGACATAAAACGACTCGTTCGTCCAAATATAAATACAGACTCTTTAATTACTGATTAATATAATTATATGCCTTTTATAGATCGTGCTAATAATCTTGAATAAAACCTTCAAAGTTTAAGCATCAATGCTACCTTAGTCATCATTTCAATGTTATACATGGCTCTTCTTTTGTCTTCCTAGCTTACTAATATATAATCTGATTGTGATGTTTGCTACTCAAACATACGTATTGAATAGATTTAAATAAGGCACACAGATATAACCTTGGTCAACATATAGGATAATCTTGTTTCAGTACGCCGCATGCAGAAGAAAATTTTCTATAAGTCCCTTTAAAGAAAAATAAACTACACTATAAGCACAGACTACTGCCTTCTTAAAAAACTCTCTGATGAGTCGATAAAACCGTCGATATATGTATCTAGACAATGAAAACTGGGTGCCGGCATCCCAACGTCGACTTAGGAATTAATATCGGCATAACATTCTCACTAACTCATGTATCCTTACACTTCAGTGTTAGTGATTAACAGACAAAGCTCCTGAACAATATAGCCAGACACCTCCCGGAGGCTTGATAACTCTGACCTAATACGATAATCATGATTCAAACGAGACACATATTTTCATGTTCGATCGCTGACTTGTTAATATTTAGTAAGCTGTTTATTTTATTTATATCTATCTGAATCTAATAAATATCAATTCCGTAGACGCGCTTTGGACGATGATGGGTATCGATCGGTATTGGTTAAGAATTGTTGTAAAACAAATTTCCATATACTGGCCGCCATTTTTTATTTCACGCGATATCACATAATTGGTTTCACTCTAATATATGCTATTTTAAACTTATCGCCTATTTATCAAAATTGGTTACGCCGTCAGATGAATAATTAAAATAGGTAGACTTCATGATACTTTGAGTTCGTTCTGCGTAAATACAAACACCAATGATTAAATTATCTCAAAGGTTTTTATGATTTATGGTTTTTATTATGTTCGGGTACTTTGAAATAACTACACTGGAACATTGAGACAACTACCATCTTAGGCTTCCCGTGACCAAGGCTGCTGAAAAGCAACCGAAACGTCGGAGAAAGTATAAAATTAAATTAAATCTAAATAGTTTTAATAATAATTTAATTAGCTTAAAAATTAGTACAGTTTAATAGTAGTAGTGTAACAGTTTTCAAAATTATGTAATAAAGTGTCAAATAAACAACGCGATAAAATCCGTATATATTAGTTTAATTTCAATAATAATATTCGTGTAAACAAACAGTAAAACACCAAAGTCGTATTTATTCCTTTAAGTTCTATTTTAAGACAATTGATGCATTATATACATACATATATTATATTGGGGCAATCAGAAGTGTTCTGTTGGTTGGTCAAATAAAGTAGTTTAGATATGAATATATACTTATGTTTACCATAATATAAAATAAATACGTACATATAATATAAATACATATTGAGCTACGACCTAACTCAGTGGATGAAGGGAGACGACTGCCGAGCGTCGCTTCTGCATATTTGTGCCTGACTATATGAAACTAAAGCGTCAGCAGGCGTTACAGGCGATTTTACAAATATTGAATCTAAAGAACACACAGACTCGGAGCTACTACTTATAGATCATACAAATTTCGTCCCGTGTGGGGATCGAACCACAAACCTCGGCGCGGCGTAGAGACGACATGAACACTGTACTTTCCTTGAAAATAAAATGTCGACGAGTGCATACTTAGAAACATACGTTTAAAAAGCATTATGGCATTTTAGCCTACTTGATTATAAACGATCACTTTAACTTATGGTCGCTTTCAACATTTCTGCTTAATACTGGTACTTACCCGACTTAAAAATAGTTAAGAACCTAAAAGAGCTTCTTCTTAGTTGGACTGGGTTAAACGGGGTTTTCTTGCTTTTCCACCCTTTTACCTGGGGGTGGTGGGCTTCGTGGGCCTGCCCACCACCCAGTTAGCACCAGCTCCAAGAGGCGGCTTGCGTGCTTCCACGCGAGCCTTTGTGTCGTGTGTCCGTCCCAACTCGAGGGGACAGTAGGGTTAAAATTAGGTGTGACCAAAGGGTAGGTATTTTCGTGTAGTGGCCTGCCGTTTCATACGGCTGAAAGTGATTCGTGCGATCCCACTGACTATAGTTATGTCGAGGAACACCGTGGTAGGTTTAGTCAGTATTACCGGGTTACGTTTCCCCCGGTGAGTTCGACATAACCTCTCCGTCGCCCCACGGAGAGGTATGCATCAACGTGTTAAAATGTGTTTTGTTGCTCTTATAAATAAGTTTGAAACGTTAAGAAATGTATATAATAAAGTAATTTTTTGAAGAGGCAGCAGGCCAGTAAATATTACATAGTGTTTGCGATCGATATCGTGGATTCAATTACCACCTATTGCACTACTATGTCAAAATGTAGTAATGTAGAACCCAAATAGTTAGTTATCTCTCAAATTCTCATTTTTCTTTCTTTCATTTTCTAATATTGAATAAAAGACAGCATGTTATTAGTAATGTATGTTAAAATAGTGCCGATTATTTGTTCAAAAATTAAATGCTTATAGTTGGTTGGTGTTACAAAGTATAGTATCACACGCTCCGTCTATCATTTGACATCTTGTTTGACGTAGCAGTTGGCGGTTTTAAGCGATTCAGTAATCGTATTGATTAATAAAATATTATCTAAATTATAAATCGAATGGTCACGCAACAGGACCTCTAACCTTTGCCTAGATTGAAATAACATCTAAAGATGCTAAGCAGATTAAAAAAAATAACTTGTGAGGTAAAGATATGAGTAGTTTAGATGGTAAATTGGTGGCCTAAGGTCACATATTCCAGTTCAGTTCCACGTTTGTCTCATTCCGATAATTTAAACTTAGCTTAGCATTACTTAATGCGCTAGGAATTCTTAAAATTTTAGTAAAGTATTTGCTCGGTCGATATTATTAATGTCTGGCCGGTGACAATTTATTTATCTATCCAATCAAAATGCCATTAAATTTCCATTTCAACGAGCAACTTCCTTCAACGTTTGCTATTTTTGTTTCTAATAAATATTGTAATGTTACTTTGATATAATAAAATATGCCACTCTATTAAGAAACGTTTAATATAAAATGCTTTAAATTGTAATACCATTATTTATGTTTGAATAACAATATAATATACTAATCCTAAGCAATGGTCGTAGAGTTTGAGGTTAACATGTTGCGTTCTGAATAAAAACCGTGTCATTATTTACTAAAAAATATGTTAAACTCAACCGTATTGCTACCATTACATCACCACTATATACATGTGTATATGAATCATTAGGCAGAGGAGGAGGAGCATTATCATTTAAGTTCCAAGTTAAAATCTTATCTATCCGAAACGAATCCAGACTTAATGCTTATAAATTTTCAAATAAAATATTATTTAAATAACCATAATATATTGCTTGATCCGGCAATCGGAACCAGACCTCTTGAATTGTAGAGCTCACATTTAGGCTATTGAATGAATGAGACAATTACATTATTTTGCTAAAGACCGTTCCAATCTCAACCCGACAGCTTTAAAGATTATTTGAAGAAATAAAATCTCACTTATCGCCCGATATCGCTATAGAATTACCAAAAGCTTTATGTACTGAGCGACGAATTTCGCGTGACCGAAAATGGGGTAAAGCTATAACATTTTTCTTCTGTAAGTGAAAATAATAAAAGTTCAAAGTAAACAGGCTCAGTACAGCGGCATATAAAATGCAAAGTAATGGAGTTGCGAAGTAGGGTATCGCCACTTAACAGGTCTAGAAGTTTTCCTTTATCCGTTACACTTTTATTCCATTTTCACTGGGAAACCGCTGAACTTTTTTGCTCTTAGGAAAAAAGTTAATGCTATTGTGCCGTATTCATAATTAGACCACACGCGATCGCGTAAGGAGCCACAAGAATTTAAATTCCTGACGTTCGGGGAAAAAATTCATGCGATCCTCGTTGTTAATACTTTCTACGTTTCGTTTTGAGCAAAAAAATGTCTTTGAACTGTACGCTATGCGCTGGATTTTGTTCGTGGAAAAGTTTAGGTCTGTGGGCACGCGAGACAAACCATAGCAATTTACGATGTGTTACATAAAACTCACGTTCCTAAATTCATCTACTTGGGTGGCCCAGTTTGATAACCATTAGCTTTTTGTTAGAGTTTAATGATCACTCTTAAAAGAGAGTAATAGGTGCGTCGTTTCTTTGTTTTAGCAGTTGTGGGGCAAGATGCTCTAGCTACTCGACTGAACGTGCTACGATTTAAGTGGTTTGATAACAACCATTTTGGGAGTAATGTGAAAAATTGTTGACCGCTTTTCATGGTGTTGTCGAAACGCGATGTCATTTTTATTTGGTCGTTTTTTTAGTTCTAAAGTATTTGTAATCATTATTAAAGTTGCGAGGTGATGGCCATTAGTTAAGTGTGTCATAATTTTTTACCAAAGCAAAAGAAACTTTACCACAAACTAATTGTGGCATATAGTAAAACTATAAATATTGCTTTATTAAATACAATATAATATAGAACGAGAAAGACTTCCAAAGAAGATCGCATCTTATTCTAAATAGAAGCCTAATGTTAGTGACAAAGACATGTTTATCTGAAAAATATCTAACCTACTGAAATTGTATATAGACTCAATCAAAGTTCTTAATTTAACCGTTTAAACCAGACAAAACTGTAAAACAATAGAATCAACTAGCACTTAAAATAACAGCACTCGGAGCAAAGAACGCAGTAAATGTGACGTCACACGATCTAGAGTTGCAACTGTCTACAATTGTGTGAAACTCAAGACTCAACCCGAATGTGTCTGGTGCATTCTTTAGTTTCAACGACACATTGGTTTTAAAACGACAACTCATGACAGATGCTGTTGTACGTGACTCCAATGTAAAACAACACCGTTGTTGGAATATAAAAATAGATCGAAGTGTTTTTGAGAGGTGGGTACGGTTTTTGTGACCCGAAGTGCACTTACATTACCATATAGAGCTTTATTCGTTTACAGTGCCGTATCATTCTGTAAGAATTGTACAATATAGATGTTTTAATGGATTTGCGGTGTGGTCTCGAATAAACGTTATGTCATTTCTTGTAAATCTCGTAACTAAAGAGTTGTTATTATAGCTGAATTTAATAGCACTTCCATGATTGTTTTCCTTGTGTTTAATGAATTATAAGAGCGTTTTATGTTCAGAGTATATTAATTTTCATTTTATGGAGGGTTTGATTCAGTTCTCGCCAACAACACTGGAGGTCAATTTCGTACATTTCTAGCTGTGTCAAACTTAGATTGCCCTCTATCATAATTATTTTGAACTAGGATTTGGACTTGTGCGCACTATATCTATTTGGAGTGCCACGTTATGTTTATAAAAGATAAATTGCTGAAAATACAAGAAGAATCGCACTGGCGTTTTCATACCATAAGTACGCCTACCGAGACTTTCTGGAAATAACAATATATTTTTCGTTTTTTAAAGATGTCTGCCACGGTGGTGTTTGTTCTCCTATGGCAGGGCACTTTACAAACATTCGAACAACGTACAATAAGAACATGCAGACTCGGAACAACCATTTGTGAAAATCCAGGCTCTAGCCTAAGCTTAGGTCCTATCTAGAAAATACAGTTGGGTATAGCTGTAAATAAATATGTAAAACAAATCCCGTACTTCTAATCAAGCATTCGCTATAACGTTGTAAATGTGTACATTTCAATTTATCAATGCACATTGTGGCCACAGCGTTAATACAGCAAATTACTATATTCACAGAACCATTATCGTTTCTTAGAAATCTGACTAAATAGACATAGGTAATAGGTTTGACACAAGCGGTATCTATCTGGGCACATTACAATTGACCCTAATAATGACGAACGCCGTTCGTCGACTATAAAGAACCTCTTATCGTAATAGAAGGCAACTGTAGTATAATCTACACGGGTTTAAGCATTCCGACTCAGTTTATTACCTTGATT
The DNA here is from genome assembly GCA_930367265.1 of Catocala fraxini. NCBI lineage: Eukaryota > Metazoa > Arthropoda > Insecta > Lepidoptera > Erebidae > Catocala > Catocala fraxini. Next base: position 10,443,117 of record OV884037.1, read on the forward strand.
TGAGCGCTATGCTTGTAAGTAGATTTATGTGAACATAAAAATTAAGTTTCTTTGTTAATGGGCGTTACTAGAAGTGGGATTTAAAAAAAAGTGTTTTCAGTTTTAGGTCACTTTAAATTTTGTACAATAAAACGAACTATATAAACACTAAATAAACATGAGTAATTTATTAAACAATTTCAGAACTATAGCTGTTAGATAAATCCTCTTAGGAATAAGTGCATTTATTTAACACTTTTGCCCGCGGCTTTGCTTTGGGTTACCAGGTACTCTGTCCTTTTCTGTACTCCTGACAACGTGTACGCAAAATTTAACGATGAACGATCAAGTAGATCAGGTGTAAAAGTGTAACAAACAAACTCACCCTCGCATTTATATTACATATGGAATTATATTTTACATATGGAATTATTATACCCATAGCTCACACGTTGTTGACATTGCGTATTATTTACGCAGTATTGGTATGTATTATAGCGGGATAAATTCTTGTAGATGAGTATAATTCTGACTTCATAGGGCCACAAAAATAAAGCACTAAGAACGAAAATAAGAATGATTTCTTATAAAAAAATATAACCGTTTATATAGAACAGACCAAGTTTAGTACATACATAGTTTAAAATCTGTATCCCCGAAGGTAGGCAAAGGTCTATTCCATTTATTTTTCACCAACTAAGAAGCTTTTGGTACCACGTAATTAGTGGCAGGTCTTTAGTCATCAATCAAGCATAGTTCTTGCCTCTGTGTACTAACATTTTTTGTGTCAATGGCGAAGCGTCCAACTACGCAACCAGTATGCCATCCATGTAGTCAGTTTGCACATATCATAAGAGAAAATGTTTATATATAGGTTTGCCCAACCGAGGCATCAAACACAAGACCTCATCTCAGTCAGTCGCATTCATTACCGCTGCGCTATAGCAACTTCAATAATTAATATTCTAAGCTAACAGCAACGTAGCTTATTCAGAAGATCTAAATAATTTAAATAATGACAACTAATTTATAAATACTTAAAAGCACAATACAAATAAAATAAAATGCATATCATTAAAATATTATATTAATTTACCTAATGCTATGCTGCGTTAATAAAATTTCTTTATAATTATGTCCCTTAAGTTAACAGCGGCATCGTAAAATCAAAAGAATGACCATAAAGATATTTTCGTTCACAAAATAAATGTTGCCTTCACAAAAACAATTAAAGCACTTACAAAACAATGCAAAACTTAAATTTTCCTTGTACAATGTGCTCTCGTTAAACTCAAACTGTTGTTCGAATAAAAAGCACAATAAAATAGTTCAATTTGACAGCGCTACACGCAACTTCGCTTAGGTGCGCGGGAGTGGCGTGTCGGACCATCCGCGGCATTCGACGCCTCGAATATTCCGCGCACAGGTATTTATTACCTTTTGTGATTATTTATGTTACATAAAAGTCTTTTAAGGTTTTTAAGAAAAGCAAGAATGTAAATTAAAAATGAGGATTAAAATCAACCATGCAGAACTTAAATCCGCAACCTTAGTAAAGCGTATTATCATTTAACTGATTTCTATAAAAATTCCGAGTAGAATTGTTACCTTATCAATTTCATTTCAGGTTGCTATACAATTTCTATCGCATACACATGTCTAGCTTAATTTTCTACAATTTTCAGCTATAAATGTAAATAATTTTACATTTCACTGACATATAGTATTTGAAGTGGTAACTCCGATATTGCCGATTCTCTTACAGTCGTGGATTTGATCCCTAAATGAGACCATAATTTGTTTTATCCAAAAATACTTGTGATATGCATGTTTGTAAAGTCCCTCACGACATTGAGCATAGTCCATTGCGTTCGTAAAACTCTTACAATAGTCACCTATTAAACCATTAAGATTGCATTAATTTGCATCTTCAGAGGCAGCTAACTTCAAAATTGTTTAATATTGTCTTCTATTTACGCGAATATTATTCATTGAAATTAAACTGCTATATACGGTTTTTATCGCGTTGTTTATTTGACACATTATTACAAAATTTTGAAAATTGTTACACTACTACTACTATTAAACTTTACTAATTTTGTAGATGATACTTTTACAATATTACCAACAGATAGTGCAAGTGTATTCCTAGAACATCTTAATTCCATTAATAATAACATCCAATTTACTATGGAATTAGAGGCAAATAATTCATTAGCTTTCTTAGATGTACTTGTCATCAGGAATCCTGATCATACTTTTAGCCACACTGTATATAGGAAAAAGACCCATACAAATAGGTACTTAAACGGTGAATCTCACCACCATCCTAAACAGTTAGCTACCGTGGGAATGTCTTTGTTTCAGAGAGCCCATGGGATCTGTGACAAGAAACACCTAGACACCGAGCTTCAACATGTCAAGCAAGTACTGCAAGACAACAAGCTCCAACAGCCGCGCCGCTGTCACAGATCCCGAGAAAAGCCAGCCACAGTCGAGCGCCAGCCTGCTATACTGCCTTATGTAAGGGGTGTCACTGACAAGATTGGCTACATCTTGAAGCGAGCTTCAATCAACACATACTTCAAGTCGCCAACGAAGATAAGTCAATTTTTACCATCCGTCAAGTGCCAACTACCTTTACAAGATGCAGGGGTCTATAAAATAGATTGTGACTGCGGACTCTCATACATTGGTCAAACCAAGAGAAACATAGGCACCCGCATAAAAGAACACATAGCTGATGTAAAACACCAACGCTCGTTGAAGTCTGCTGTGTGTGAACATGTGTAACAGGGGACCAACCACTACCTGAGATTTGACAAACCACAGATTCTCGCTAAAGAACATCGATTCCTACCAAGGATGCTTCGCGAGGCTATTGAAATCAAAAAACATCCTAATTTTAATAGAGAAGATGGTTGGAATGTACCACCAGCTTGGGATCCAGTAATAGAAATAGTCAAACCCAAGAAGAAGCAAACCACAGCTAGACTTCATGATACTTTGAGCTCATTCTGCGTAAATAGAAACACCAATGATTAAATTATGTTCGGGTACTTTGAAATAACTACACTGGAACATTGAGACAACTGCCATCTTAGTCTCCCCGTGACCATGGCTGCTGAAAAGCAACCGAAACGTCGGGGAAAGTGTAAAAATAAATTAAATCTAAATAGTTTAATAATAATTTAATTAGCTTAAAAATTAGTAAAGCTTAATAGTAGTAGTAGTGTAACAATTTTCAAAATTATGTAATGAAGTGTCAAATAAACAACGCGATAAAATCCGTATATAGCAGTTTAATTTCAATTCAAAATTGTTGTTTAGTTAATTTAAAAAAACAAACTCATTGAGTACCTTATCATCGCAAGAGTATACCAAAATAATGATTAACTTCTAAATAACTTATTTACTAATGTCTGTCTATGTTTAACACGTTACTAAACTACGTTAAATATCAATGCCCAACTGACTGACTGAAACCCGGCGGTCGTTATTGTGCTCATAGTAATAACGTGACGACAGCACCGCCAATCGGAGGAAGCTACCTAACTCACCTGGCTTTAAAATACATAACATACAAAACCAACAATGGGTCTCTAAATACTGTCTTTTAAATATTGCCTCTGAAAACCTACTAAAAGACCATTAATTATGTCACAAAGGATCTTTAAATGTAGTACGTAAACAAATACAATTAATTCTTCTAGATTTCAAGCGGTCATGTCGCTCAAAAGTTTACTCTACTGGCAAGAAACCTAAATATAAAATTCTGGTATTATACCATATCAATAAGATTCACACAGCTTAACAACATTTTCATATGCAAGTAGATTCACCTAGCGCGCTTTGCCTTTAAAGTCTCAAACAACACCAACGATGGGTTTCTTAATACTGACTCGTCTCCAAAAGCATTTACGACACACTTAATTACGTCATAGAAGACCGACGTCCTTTAAATGTACATGACACGTTAAAAACCATCGTCTCAATAAAACGAATATAAAACCCAAGACTTCAATCGGTCAAGTCGTTCATAAGTTTCCACAATGTAATATTATGTAAATAGAATTTATCATATACAAGTATATATAGTTATCTTTTTCGTATGGGGACTCTAAGTAAATACGTCGCGCACATGTATTTATTTACGACCCTTACGACCCTTAACCCAGATTTTTGTGTTCGATACAAAAATACATATATCGTAAAGAAGAGCAATCAATCACCTAAGAGTATTTCGCTGTCTGAGTCATAGAACTCTGTATCTACCAGTGCATCTTCCCCAATCCTTTAAGATTTAATGTTAGAGCGATGTCACACCGTAGTGTATTGAGTTTGTTATAACAGTAAGGAGGCAAAAAGATTTGAGTCTTTTACTCATACTCATAACTTTTTAAGATAGCCGTAACCAATTATTTGTCAATTGCGTGTCCAGGCTAACTATCACCTTTTACTGGAAACCGTTGTAAGAGTACCTTATAGCGTTTTTCGCGGCAAGAAAAAGGCTGACATACTTGCCGCTACCGTTTAATTCCAGTCATTCCTACTCTTGTTTTCTATTGCCTAAGATCGCAACGCGCGTGCGGGACCTTTGGTATTGGGCGCTATAATAAACAGATATAGGCTAGCCGAAAATTTGTATGCCTTCTTTGTTGCCAAAAAAGTAAACTTATAATTATATTAACATAAATAATCCACTGCTGATCTTTATAAGAAAAGCTGGGATTGAGTAATACATGAATCTTGTACGCATATAATATTATCATTACCACCTTCTTGTATTTATATATCTATCCTCATGTTATATTGTTTGTCTACAACGCTATAAAAATAATTAAATATTTTTTACCAAAAGATCAAATTATATTGCCTTACTCCAAACAAGGTTGCGCGGCGGTGTGAACGCCACTTGTTTATATCCGGGCAATGCTAACAAATCCGGATCCTAGGAGCATTTGGCAGAGTGCTGCGAGTGTCGTGCGCGACTCCCCGCTGCCGAACGCCATTTTGTCCTCCCAATACAACATTTTGCACTCCCTGATCCAACCGGCCGCTAGATTAACTGAAAAGAATAAAACTCATTAGCTTCGTAACAAAGCTGAATTGTGGAGAACATTTAAAGGAAAAGCAGTTAAGCTTATTTTTTTTTATTATTAGTTTCGAAATGTAGGTAGTCATTAGAGAAGATTGAGTAACTGTAGCCGATGTTGTAATATATGTCGAAATTATCTTTTTGATTACTTATAATTAACACCTTTGTTTTGTTATTACGAGGATGCGCGCTTTTACTATAATAAACTGCCACAATAATGATGATTGCAAATCAATTCACGAAAAAGTTATCTATCAGATGCTTAGACAATAATAATCAAGCAGCAATAAACTTAAAACTCGTAACTAAAAGCCACAGTGTAATTTAAAGAGATTAAAACGAAGTCGCCGTGAAAGTTATTAGCACTAAAAAAATAAACGTTCGAACGTATCGGATATTTACTTTTAAAAAATCCAAGCAATTTGATGAAATCTGTAGCATTCCAAACAAAGAATCCCGATCATTAAACAAATGGCCAGATTATGTAGGTTACATATATAAAACAAAATATATTAGTAGGTATTTAGTTCAAACGGAAAAGGATAGAAAGGAATCGTTTACAAATTGATATAAATCGTTCCATCTCGATCTATCTTATTTAGGTCCATCGACCGTACGTGGGTAATAGACGAATGACATCCATCTTTATCCGACACCGAATAAATATTTAAATTAGATGTCTTCGAAAAACATTTTAGGATTTCTAAGTTAAAGAAACACGGCCTGTAGCCGACTATTAATTTGAATTTAAAAGTGTTTTAAAAATAAATGTTGGACCCATTTAAATTGGACGTAGCTGGAGCCCACATTAGGTGACTAATGTCTGTTTTATCACGGTAGGTGTTAATTAATATGCTAATGATATTATTTTCTATAGTGTATAGTCTAAATAGTTACGCTTTAGGTAGCTTTATGAAACCTAAAAGATGCCAAATCTTATCTGTATATGTACAAACATTTAACCTATGACATAGGCCATAATTTAGAATCCTGCTGTTCATTAAATGGATGTTTAAGAATTCGTTCAGTGCCGTTGACCTATGAAACTACCTAAGATAAACTAGTTATGCATAAGTGTTCAAATTGTATTGACACAGCTTCCTTTGATAATTCCTAGTGGAGAAATGGAAGGAACGACTTGTGCTCACTAGTGCCGGGCACGCCACGATAGTGGCGGTTAGTCCCGTCTTTGAGGAGTGGCTGGAGAGGCGGCATGGCGTCCCTCACCTTCCAGCTGACACAGGTAATGACTGGCCACGGTTGCTTTGGCCAGTTCCTGTGTCGAATAGGCCGGCAAGAGACGCCCGGTTGTCACCACTGCGGCGACTGCGCAACGCAGTTCAGTCTATGGTCCGGAGTGAGAGATCGTGGAACGCCGTCGCCTCCTTTTGTGAGGAAGTAATTTCCATCAAGGAGGCAGCGAAGCGGGAGAGGGAGCGCTTAAACCCCTTTCCGCAACCTCAGAACCGGGCGCCGGAGGGCGTGAGATGACCTCCAGCCACCCTGAGGTTTGGTGGGGGCCACCACCTGGGGGTGGTGGGCTGCGTGGGCCTGCTCGCCACCCGATCAGCACCAGGTCCGAGAGGCGGCGTGCGTGTTCCCACGCGCGCCTCTGAGTCGTGTTTTTGTTCCCCCACAATGGGGACAGTAGAGGAAGTGTCTCAGGTAGTGGCCTACCGTTTCACACGGCGGGCCGAAACCTCGGCGGGGTCGCGATTGCATGTGAAAGCGATTCGAGCGGCCCCGCCGTCTATGGTTATGTCGAGGAACACCGTGGTAAGTTTAGTCGGTATTACCGGGGTATCATTCCCCCGGTGAGCCCGACATAACCTCTCCGTCGCCCCGCGGAGAGGTATGAGTCAACGCATTCCCCACGTAAAAAAAAAAAACTTTCTTTGATAATAGTAATTACTAAGACGTGTATTTGCAAGGCACTAGTTACGTCTACGTAGTTAGAAGTATATCTAACTTTCGTTAAAATTCCAACACACAATGTTAATGATAGGTCAGGTAAAATTTTTTTTAGTGATCCCTGCATTTTATTATCAAAATGACGTTGTTTGCTTAGCAATGAAACACAACGAATGAGTGTGTCATTGTGGATGTTTCCGTAAGTATATGCTGATATAAAGTCAAACCAGAATTGCAGTGACTTAAGCGGTTACATTATAATTGCTGTACATAATTAATGTTATAAGTTCAATCTCTTCACGTAAATCAAAATGTTCTATGACACACAAATAGTAGAATAATGTCAGAAAGAAAGATTAGTATGTACATTATTACCACGACTTACCCATTCCATTACTGGGATTTCATGTTCTATAAGAATGTATGTAATTATGCCAACCTAAAAAAAATATTTACTGTTTTTTTAGTATGGCAACAAACATGAATAATCGATTACAGATATTAAGTGAATAATCGATTTCAAAAACCTGTAAATCAAATTGATAGTCTTCTGAAATATCTCATTACCCTGGGCAACACCTACCTCTACTTTGGGATATAAATGATAAAGGAACCAATCTCATTTAATGTACAAAGTGGGAGTGTATCAATTATATGCAAGTATCGATTTTTCAAATTGAAGCCGCTAACTTGGAAATTATTTTTCTCCACCTAAACAAGTTTTCTGAAAATAGTACTGAAGAAAATAGTTAAGAGTACATATAAATTTTTTTTTCGTAGAACTTTCAATTCTGTAATTCTGTGTGACTTATTTATAATAAGAGTGTGCATTTAAGCAAGTAATCTGACCACACACGATTTAGTATGCACCATATTGTAACCCAATTAATATTGCAACGAAAAGAAAATCCAATATATACTAGCATACTTATCTATTAAATCCAACCCTTTAATTGTATTGAATAAATGCTTATGACTTATGAATTATTGAGCATCGAGATTCAATAGGATTTAGGTCAATCAGTCGCTCATTCATCAGAGGCGCAGCATTAATCAAAATGTACAAATACAGACATTGTACACACGTCATCGATTATCCAATATGTTTACGCAATATATAGATGTTGAATGAATGATATTAATCGCAATTTCGACGAATTTATCAAGCTAATTATGGCCACCTGGGATTGAGAATAGATGTTCCTTCTAAATATGTTTATAGGTAGCTTTTGCCCACGACTTTGTACGTGAGGAATTTCACGGTAAGTACTAGTACTGCCTATATTCTTTCATGATACTTGACTTCTAGGCGGCATATCAAGATTTATAAATATCGCATATGTACATCATTAACTAGTTACAATTTACCCTCTGCTTTTTGTGTTTTGCCTTTTGCGAGTTTCCCAAAATCAAGCCTTTATTCATTGTGCTGACCATAAATAGTCTCTTTTAAATATTGCCTAGTAGTATTCCTAGCAGTCAAATGTGAATTTAGTTATTGAATGCAATAGTGGAATCAATAAAATATAATTTAAAGCCTTTCAAAACGCAGTAAGCAAAATATGTTTAACATTATTGATTTTCAGTATCAATAATAAAATATTTGACGTAATTAATTTTGCTTATAAACGTGATCGTAAATGGTTTAAATTATTGCATTTTATCATGTTTAACTGGCGCTGTCATTGCGTTTTAATTAGATGGTCTTTAATGTCCCTTTTACAGCCAGCTTTACTGCGACGCATAATTATGTGTCTTATTTATAAGCCAACTTATTCATTTTTGTACTTTTATTCCGTTTAATTTAAATAGTTACCATAAAAATAAAGTTTAATAATTTAGGAGGACCAATCGCATTGAAAAATTATGCACTATGGCTTTTATAAACTAGTTCACTGCTGGCTTCTTCGCAGCAGAGAATGGTTAGGTTATAATCTATCACGCTGGTCTCGTGCGGCTTGCCTGAGTTCATACATCTTTGAGAACATTATATTAACGACTCTCAGATATGTAAGCTGCCACATAATATTTTTCTTCATAGTTAAAGCAAGCTACGTAAAATTCACTATGCACGGATATGAAAATTCAAAGATGTTGTACCTACTCGATACCTCTGCTGAAATGAACAGATTTTTTATAAGATACCTAGACATAGATCTTCGAAGAGATAGGCAAGCATGGATTATGCCAACATATCACCAGCTGTACTTTAGATCCCACGGTATAGAGGACGTGCCTATTTAATAAATAAAATATAAATGTAAATTAATTAAATTACTGAACATTAATTAATTTAATAAAAGTATTAAAACAGATTATTCATTTTTAAAACAACTCAGACATAAATTACAGAAAATAGCAATTGATATCCGCATTTCTACTGTATTAGGCTTTAACATTCCCATACATCTATCGTCTAATTATTTTATGTGTTTTATCCAGCGTCAGTTATGTTGTGGTGTTCTTGAAAAATACACTACCTAACATTACATCGTCATAAAGCCACAATATTTCGCGCCGCCTATTAAAATTTCTGTACGTTGCACCTTTAATCTTCTTTTAAATATACACATTAACTTAAACAACGTTATCGGACTGTTTCTTAACCTGTCATTCGGGTGTTAAAACAACGCATAATTAAATATTTGAGTTACTTTATTTATCTCAGAATAAAATGTACGGCAAAGTGCACCGCTTACATCGGATTAACTCAGCGGTTTACCAGTGAATGAACTCTAGAAGTGTGTTAATCGTATGTAAGTTGATTTACGTGTTAAGTAGAAGTTTTAGTACTGTATGATGTTTTAATGTGGCACATTAATAGAGAAGTTTTTGTGTTAATGTGGATGAATGCATATTTTAAAATAAATTTATAATTCTTGAATCTTAAGACTTACGACTATGTATACTATAGGCGATATAAAACTAGATATATATATATTGCATCAATAGCTGCCCCAAATAATATAATACAAACTTATTACTTTTTACCAAGTACGTATATATTTAATCTTCGTACTAATAGTTTCTGAGAGAAAGATCGAGAACAAGACGAAGCTTCACGCACATGTTGAACAATGTTTTAAGAAATAGTGGTAAAGTACTTGGTATCTATTATGCATATGGAATGGTAAGTAATGATGGTAATTTATAGGGTTCTAGAACAATCAATCATTAGGCAATAAAAATAACTCAAAATCCTGGGTGCATCGATTGCGGGGATGGCGTAGTTGTTTAATTTACGTGTCCTCTGTCATTGCAACTGCGCCAAGGATTTGATGCCCACAAAAATTTGTGTGATTTATAAATTGTTTTTCCAAGTCTCAGTATTTTTTGTGTGCGGTGTTCAAATGTATGTAAAATCCCCTGCGACTATGGAGTTATTCTTAGTGCGGGTGAGGTCACGGTATTTTTTTTAAAAATCTTCTTCCTAGCCTTTATTATTCCCAAGTCACTTGGGATCGGCTTTTCTGGTCTAACCGGATTTGACCAGATATATTTTAGATTTATTTTACTTCGTCAGCTAAACTTATGAATTATAAACCGCATCAGCTGTTCTTATGGAAATGATGATTTTAAAAGAATGTCACATACGTAATACTCGATCGATCGAACCTAAGGCCTCATGTACAAAATTCGCACAACCGTTGCCACAGAGTTAGTACAATACAGTAATGGCTGGGATTGCAGTGTCACAATTTAGTGCTTCGTTCTGGAACATGACGACTCGTGGTTAGTTAAGGCTTTTAATGGATGCCAAATACCTTGATATCTATTTCTTGATGAACAACGATCTTTTTAATGTTAAGTGATGTTGTAATACATAACGTACAAACATAGTCACGACAATAAATCTTTTCCATTCTTACTCTTTAAAAAATAGCACCTAGATGCCTAGTGCTTGTGCTATGATTTAAACTGTTTTAAGAGTGCTTTTTGTATGAACGCTACTATTTACCACTCAAATAGTGATTTAAATACCTTCGTATGTTAGGTTCTATAGTCTCTTATAGAAACTGTCAATTGTTGGAATGTTAGATATAATTGGAAACCTGTTTTATCTGGCCGCCAGTGTGCCACTGCGACAATAGGTTAATTATGTAAAGACTATTTTGTTACCATGTAATGCACCGCGTAAGATAAACATACGTCTTTTTTGTATTGTTAGCTAAGTAACTAAATATCTTAATTATCTGAAGCCTGATTCTAGAGAATTTTGTTTATCGCTTAATATCTTCCCTACGTAAAATAGTGAGTAAATAAGTAATTTAACAAATCGGATTCTAAGTGGCGTTACCATGGTAAAGTGTAATCTTAGTTCTGATCAAATTATGTTCACTTCCAACAGTTTATTTGAGAATAATGAAAGGTAATATGTAACTAGAGATGTAAGGTCAGCATGCCAATTTAATTTATAAATAGATCAACTTCACAATTTTATTATTGGACGGCAATACGGCCTTAGATTTTGAGACGCACTTTGAATTGCTTGACCCTTGGCCTTTTTGATTTCTACTCCTCGCTATCTATTTGGTTTATATGTTCTCTTTTATAAATATATCTCACACTCTAGCAATAATTCTTGTGTCGTAGGAATCTTTACTAACAATTATATATCAAACACAAAGAACACCCAGACTCGGAATAGCTATTTGTAGATCACACAGTGGCAATGGCGAGGCGATACTTAAACCACTACGCCATCCGTGCAGGTCTAGTAGAACTTAAATTCCATTTGTTTTTTATTAGACTAGATCAGAACTCTAACTTGAACATACTTTATGACGAGAATGGGTCTACTGAGCCTGTAAAAATATGAACATGAGTTTACATTATTTTAGCTAAATAGCTAAAATAATTAAAAGCCTTGTTAAGTAAATCCATTAGCATTTTAAATGTTTAAGCTTTAAACGTATCCTGTTTCCTCTCGTTAGTATTTAAGCGACGGAAAGTATTGGTAGTTTAAATTAACTAAATTAATTTAAATAGACGGAGATTTATTTTTGTATTGACAGAATTTATATTTGTTCTTTTTTATTCATCCTATACATTAATCTTAACATGAATGGGCAAATTAAATTTTAATAAGGAAGTTATTTATTATAGTCTATGATAAATAAATCCTTTTGTATATATAGTGTGCGAAAAACAATTATTAAGATTAGTATTGATAAAGATCGAACAATGAATCACGTATAACCTTATTTGCCAAACTAAATTAATACAATCGTCACTTATAAAATTTATATTTTCCAATGAGAAAATGTATTGTGGATTCTTTACGTTGTTTCCACACTTGTTATTTCACGTGTTATTTTCTATAACGTATAGGTGTATTTTAAGCAGATTTTGGCCGTGATAATCTGCTAAAAATTATTTTGAAGACTAAAATTATAACAGCCGTCTTGGATGTGAGTTAAGATTTATCAGATTGCACAGCATCACGCTTTTGTTTTACTTTATATACACGGATGGCGTAGTAGTTTAAGGGGTTGCTTCACCAGTGCTAATGCACCGAGTATTGTGGGTTCAAATCGACAAATTTCTGTCGTGTGCAGATACAGAACAAAAATTTGTATGGTCCACAAATATTTATTCCAAGTGCAAAAGTTATCTTTTCTAAATTTAAGATTTAAGAATTTAATTTGTATTAGCAAACTGATTACCGAAACAGTAAAGATATAAATACACTAAGTATTGTGTCATTTGCGCACCATAGTAAAAAAAATAACGATCGAAATACACTACCCTGCGTTTACTCTAAATTAAAAATAAACAGTTACACTAATAAAAACTTGAATCTCCTTCGTGTAGCACCATGTTTGCATCTTTGGCACTCGTAAAACTTTATTCTGCTATCTGTACGTAACGTGTGATTAAATTTTAAATTGCGAGGCCCACACAGGCCGCCTTTAACCGTACTCACGACTCCATTTTACTTCCTATTGAGTCAACACAGTCGGATTCTGACAAATTCGTTTGAAATTAGATCCAAACTTAGCTTTTCATATGGCAATTGATTAATATCAGAAATCAAACGCTAAAGGAGCACAATAGTGTAAGCTCTGTTGAGAATAACTTTAACTGTCTTTCAAATATTTGTATATTTGTCGGCCTCGATGGCGTAGTGGTTAGTGTAACCAACTGCCACGCCTGAGGTCGCGGGTTCGATTCCTGCACAAATCAAACATTTGTGTGCGTGAACATGGATGTTTGTCTTGGTCTGGGTGTTTCTATGTATAATATGAACATATTTACAAAAAAAAAAGTATATAAGTATGTTTATCCATTGTCTAGTACCCATAGTACAAGCTCTGCTTAGTTTGGGCTAGATGGTGTTGTGTGTATGTGATAGAATACTATACAAAAAGAATATTGGTATATAAAATAGGTAACATGACTCTTAAAGGAATCATTGAGTTTACTCTTTATTTCAAACAGAAATAGTATTAATTTTCAAGAACGAACTTGTATCTATAATTTATTTTATATAGAGCACAGGAAATTCGTTTAAAAACCTGGAGATACTTATTGCTATACACTATCATCTAGGGAAAACGTAGAAGTAACGTAGTCGAGGAATACGGTGAGGTTTTGCGGTTAAATAATCTATAGTATTACTATGAGGAAGTTTTGTACTTCTCGCCCCTGAATTGTTTGTCTTTGTCCCTAGCTTTGACAATTTAATACCTATACGCTCTTACGTATAAAAATATATAAGAAAGTAAAAGATATGGATTTTTTCTAACTAGCTTTATGAGTAGATAAGAAGCATTAAAACGTTTAATGTATTCGAGTAAAATTAAATTAATTAAATATGTTACGAAAAATATATGTTACTTCACTTTTACTGATGTATGTAAACACCATAAGTTGACTTCTATATAATGTAAATATTTATAAAAGTTGTATTAAGGTTGTTAAGATTAGGCAGATAAAATTTGTAAATTTATTTTGTTACCAAATTGTTGATTTTTTAAATTGTTTAATTCCTCGTTATTATTTATTGAAATTAAACTACTATATACAGATTTTATCGCGTTACTTATTTGACACTTTATTACATAATTTTGAAAATTGTTACACTACTACTACTATTAAACTTTACTAATTTTTAAGCTAATTAAATTATTATTAAAACTATTTAGATTTAATTTAATTTTACACTTTCCCCGACGTTTCGGTTGATTTTCAGCAGCCAAGGTCACGGGAAGCTGTGTGGTTTAATTTCAATGAATAATATTCACGTAAACAGAAGACAATAATTCGTTATTATTTTTGAATTTATTTTATATATAGCAAATTTTTAATTCTTACTATTAGCATTTGTTGTATTTTTTTGTTTTATATTGTATGATCTTCTTCCTAGCCTTTATTATTTCCAAGTTACTTGGGGTCGGCTTTTCTAGTCTAACCGGATTTGACTGGATATCAGTTTTTACACGGAGCGGCTAGCACCTGACCTCCGCAACCCGAAGGCTAATGATACCCTAAGGCTAGACCAGTGTCAGGATATTAGAGGGTACTGACTTACCCAATAACGACTGCCATACATGTTAATGGCAGCCGGGACCGACGGTTTAACGTGCTCTCCGAGGCACGGAGCAGGCGATAATTGTCAATCAATCGAAAAAGTCATATAACTTCCGAAAGTCAGAGGTGCGCGACGGGGGTTCAAACCCGAGATCTTCGGTATTGTAGTCTATTGGTTTCCCCACTGAGCTATCGCTGTTTTGTTTTATATTGTATGATAACAGTGTAATTTATGCATGCTGTGACGCCTTAAACTGTTGTGCATTTAGTTACTATTTATGATCTTATTTAGTTATGTAGGAATAATGTAACTACTACTAGATGCCTAAATAAATAAATAAATAATGTTCGTGAAGATGTCTAAACTCTGCCAACTTGTACTTTGCCTGCTAACTTGCCTTACTCCTCATACAGCGGATCCCTACAGCGGAAGCTCTCTACTAAATGACAGTTTAAAAAAGGGCCGATATAATTGTTACAATCGATTAACTGAATTAATCTTGGCATCGATAAACGTAAATCGTATTGAATAATTTCTACCGTTACGAGCACTTTATATTGGAGCAATTATCGAATCCCAATAACAAATTGACAGCAATTAGAAACCAATTATTGTAGTCGGTATCGCAGTAATTATGCAAATCAGTTCTTTGATTGCACGCAGAACCAATTTCACACGTATATAGGTACCAGTGTTGTGATAAATGTCGCGATTAATTATCCAGACAATCTGTTTATCTGATAATTTAGACGGCCCTGTCTGGTAGGCGTTGTCGCTTATAATTTCAATTAATATTGTTTGAACCTGAAAAACTGGCTGCTTTATGGTTTCCACTAACCAGTTTAGTATAAGTTTGTTATTGGTTTATAGTTATTCAAAGGATTTATTGCTGCTACTGTTACTATATAAAAAATATTATCCTATGATTTATTTAAATTGTTGTTTCATTTAATTTATAGGTTCGTTTACAACCGTTGGGTATTTACACAATCAATTGATAGTTTTATGCTAAACAAATAGAATTTGTTAATAGCTTTATCTGTAGCACATATGGTCAACAGCGCATTTAGATAGGGCATTCGGCTATCTTCATATAATTCAGCGAGTGAAATAACTGAGTCTAAAGAGCCTCGGTCACTGGATTGCGCTTATATTACTAATGATACTCGTCATTAAGACGAGTAACATGTAAACTTGTTTCGCCAAAATAGAAATAAATGATCAAAAATACACAAATATAATAAAAATTACTTCAACTTTATCGGTTTAGTACGTTTGCATGCATAATGCAAACAAGTAATACTTAATGGTGAAATTGAAGATGTATGTATGTATCTTATGTGGGGGCCAGTCAGTGCAGACCGGCGACACTTCGACCCAGTGGG
The DNA here is from genome assembly GCA_930367265.1 of Catocala fraxini. Lineage (NCBI taxonomy): Eukaryota > Metazoa > Arthropoda > Insecta > Lepidoptera > Erebidae > Catocala > Catocala fraxini. The sequence goes on from OV884037.1 coordinate 10,459,024, forward strand.
ATCTTGTGTGTCGACACTCTCCCAATAACGACTGCCATAGATGTTCATGGCAGCCGGGACCGACGGCTTAACGTGCTCTACGAGGCACGGAGCAGGCGATAATTGTCAATCAATACGCACATAACTTCGAAAAGTCATATAACTTCCGAAAGTCTGAGGTGCGCGACGTGGTTTCGAACCCGAGACCCTCTGCATTGCAGTCTGTTGGTCTCCCCACTGAGCTATCGCTGCTCTGAAATTGAAGATAGTTTGAATATTTGGAAGGACAGGCCGTATGCTTGTATCGCAAGCATACGGCCTGTCTAATAGTAGGCAAGCGTTTCCGTAATCTAGTTATTTTCGTATCGGTCACTTACGCACATTGGCCCAATTGTGAGGCTAAAACGCTACTAAGTGCTAGGGATGACACTCAAGCCTCATGTACAGTCGCTTCGCTGCCATCATATAATACAGAATTTATTGTCCTCTCTGATACTATACTACAACTTTTTTCTAGTCAGCACCATAGTAACATAACTTTGTTGGGCTGTAGGTATAAATTAGAATTACACTGTTCTATTATATACTCAGATTAGTACTAATACGAAATGCTAGGCAATATTTTTATTGTTTTGAATAGAATTGTATTTAAGCAGGTGGGCGTAACGGCGACTTAATTACATTTCCATATTATTCCTTTTTTGGTTACATATCGTATTACAAATATTTAAATTAACCACTTTATACGGAGTTTATCACAGTTTTTTTAGATTCGTTTTTTTTCATACTGCTAATGTGGCAAACAAGCACCGTAGCCTATAGACGCCTGCAACACCAGAGGCATCACTTGCGCGTTGCCAACCCTTTAGGAAAGGAAATGGGAAGGAGAAGGAGCGGGAAGGGAAAACAGTGAGATTGGGCCTCCGGCACTCTCACTCACCGAACGAAACACAACAGTGGGAATACTGCTATTTCATGTCGATATTCTGTGAGAGGGTAGTCCTTCCCCGGTCGAGCCGGCCCATTAACGCTGAAATCAGCGAGGCTCTACTACTCGACTACAATATTTTAACTACATATTTATTAACTTTATATATATATTATGCAGCAGCAATAGCTTAGTGGGAAATCGTTGGACTGCCACGCAGATGTCTCTAGTTCGAACCAAAGGCGCGCATCTCTGTCTTTTCGAAGTTCTATGCGTATTAAATAGTTAATTATCGCTTGGTTAACGGTGAAAGAAAATATCGTGAGGAAACCGCAATATCTGAGAGTTCTCCATAATGTTCTAGAAGATATGTGAAGTCTGCCAACCCGCACTAAGCCAGCGTGGTGGACTATGGCCTAACTCTTCTCACAGAGAGAAGAGGCCCGTGCCCAGCAGTGGGACAGTTTAATACAGGGCTGATATTAAATATATATATATATATACATATATATGTGTTCATTTTACCCGATATCCCGGTTTCTTTACTGCAGCCGAATTTAAAATTAAATATGTTATGTTCAGGACATAATTACACCGTGTCATAATAATTTGCGAAATTAGGAAAACCCAGAATCTCGGTATATGCCGAGGTTCGAAATCAACTTATTTTACTGCAACAAATGTCAAAAAGGTCATATAAAAGTTTTTTGGTCATATCCACACCAGTAGCGCGATACACCAAAATGAGCTATACTGAGGATTTGATTCATAGGTGTTTTTAATTAGAATTCAGGCATACAGGGCCTTCAATGTTATAAAACTTTAAAAGGCTTTAAATATTTTTCAACCTCTTGATTTCTATAGAGAATTTTCCAAATAGTTAATGGTATGTACTGAATGTTATTGCATATTTTTTACTCACCATGCAAACTTACAAATTCTTATTTAATTACGTTATGCAATTTAAGTGTGAATCATCCGTATTATGTAAACCTTCTAGAACTATTAATTATTATGAATTAATAGACAGTCGACAGTTCAATTCTATTGAATAGTTATCCGTATTGGTTGTTGCCCAAGTTTTCTATAGAAGGCCTAGATCTGCGTAATTGATGTAGAGATCCCATTTGATAAATGATGAAGTGGATACAACAGACAAAATGTTGCGAGAACTATTATGAGCATAATGCTTCAAAAATCGGTTCATTAAATATATATTATGTCCCTTTTTCACACTAGGTAAGCCTTCAAACATTGATGATCGTTTAACAGTAGGCTTTACGTAGTGTTTTCAATGATATCGATGTTGCATATATTCCTAAACAAACGGTAATCTAGCCACATAATGTAGCCGGTATTCTTTCATCCAAAAAACCTAAAAAATATCCTCCAGGAAATGAGAGCGTTAAACAAAACGATCACTATACAGCGATGTTGCTGGCAGTGATATTTCATTATCTCAGACGGAAGACATCCACTGCAGGACATAGGCCTCCACCAAGGTTTTCCGCACTGACCGATCTTAGGCCTCCTGCATCAAACCGCTGCCCGCGACGCTTATCAAGTGGTCGATGTATACTGTTGAGCAGGACTAGAACTCTTGGTGCAGTAAACATAAGATACATTTTATTTAGACATACATTTACATGCACGCTAAAACTATTAGTATTTAAAAAAAATCTCTATAATCACAACTGGTTAGAATAGAAATTTTAGGTGCCTTTCAAAATAAAATTGCTCAGTACAAATACTAATTTGTAATCTTTCGCATTATTGATGGATTACTTGCTTGAAATCTTATCAATCGACCTTTAACAGTAGTTTATTACCGAAAACCCAAAGCGCGTTTATAATGATTTAGGAAGGGATAACCACATCCAAGTTTCACCAGTTATGTACTATTCCCACGTCCTGAGCGAGCTTATTGCTGTCTTGTTGGCATAGTTTTCGACTAGTCAGAGATTTGAGCTGTATTTGAAAGACAATAGTACTTCAGATGCCAGTCTGAATAGTTTCAACACGTCTTTAACTGAGGATGAGGAAATAGCAACATTTCTAATAGAAGAACGACCTAATTTATATATATAATTCGAAACAGGTATTATAGCATATTGTTTACCTTATTGATGTTTTTCGTATCGACTAGGTAACAAGATCATTTTTGTGACAGTGAGTGTGTATATAGATTTTCCTGCCACCTACGACATGACATCGCCGAAACCGTCAGCTTGTGGCCCCGGCCGATGTAGCCTAGTTGAAAAGTTATACTAAGTTAGTTAAGTTAAGCATCAATAAGGTGAACGTTATGCATGATTGAGTTAATACCTGGTGCGAACTTTATATGTGTAATGTAATATACTTACTCTTTATATACCATGCAACGCGAAAGTTTCAAAGTTATTAACGACCTATTTTGTTTGTCTGCCTTACATTCGAAGTACGATATAGAATATGTAAAATAAAACTGCAGTGTTTGTTATTTCGCCTACTGGCACGCGTTCAATTTCCAGTCGCTTACGTCACGGGACTTATGAGACAATTATTTATTCGTTGCTACGACTATAAATTAAAATGGTTTTGGAACAATACAATGATATTAGCATTAATTAATTAAACTAGGGAAAGTGTGAGTGAGTCTTTCGTGCTTTCACGTCTTGGGAGCTACTACGAAAATTGTATAAATAAAATTATCTAAATTGGTGTTTTCAGCATGAGATTGTTTAACTTTCGATTACTATGAATGCCGATGTGTCATTCGATGCATTTTAGTTAATTTATTACAGTTCCCGCTAACAGCTTTGTTGGAAAATATTTGAAAAGACCGGCAACATCTTCGACACGATGTTGAGAAGTCATAACTTTCGAAGATCTCGAATATGTACTGGTACGTATGATTGGCTAATTAATATGTAAGTACTTGTAAGGAAATAACTTATTTTAATAATGAGTAGAGCCTGAATTTGTCAAGAATATAAAAATGTTGAGGTTGTTTTTTATATTACATTTTATCATTATACTTTTAAAAATTCCTGCGTCTAATTCGCTAGGTTGATGACCTGTCAGTTAACCAAAAGAACGATAGGTTGGCTAATTTAAAGGACATTTTATAGACTTGTGTTTTAATATTGTGTACTAAATTTATATCAGAAAATATGTTTATATACCTATAAGTTATTAGAATCTTTTTACCTTTCAAGGCACGGTACCCTAATATTATGAGCGCAATTATTTGCAATACACGTTGTATTGAAGGGGAGTAAGTCCCGCCACCCACGTGCGACAGTCGGCAGTCGCTGCGATTTGTCAGTTGTCGTCGTCGCTGGCACGCGTCTCTGACTAATTGGCGTTATAAATCGACACACGCTGTGTAATCAACGCTCCGATGCAAGTGTTGAATGGTAGCGGTGCGATTTTATTATGCGGCTTATTGTTGATTTTCGGTATGATTCACGTTTGAAGCCGCACTTAGCCTGACAGCCGGCTCCAATTTGTTTAGGTGTAGTTAGTAAAGGTTGAAGCAAAGGATTCTATGTATTCTACACGATAAATACGTAATAAGTGGCTAAGCTAATAAATACATTGCTAATCGAATATCACTCGATAGATTTCACTCAAAATTATGAGTACCTATGTGTTTATTTAAATTGAGATATAAAATAATATTTTTCATACAATATTTACTATGATGAGCGTGAATGATATTTAAGTCGACTGATAGATAAGACAATATAAAATAAATTGTAATTGTAATTGTAATTGTAATTTTGAAACTTTAAACAACTATTTGTCGGCCTCGATGGCGTAGTGGTTAGTGTAACCGACTGCCACGCTTGAGGTCGCGGGTTCGATTCTCGTACAAGTCAAATATTTGTGTGCATGAACATGGATGTTTGTCTTGGTCTGGGTGTATCTATGTATAATATGTATGTATTTACAAAAAAAAAAAGTATATATGTATGTTTATCCATTGTCTAGTACCCATAGTACAATCTCTGCTTAGTTTGGGCTAGATGGTGTTGTGTGTAAGTGATAGAATATTATTATTATTATTATTGTTAAACACTTTTACTAGTTACTGTTTACTTCAATTTAAGCTATTTAAATTATACTATATAAATTATATAAACTACTGAGAATATTTTTTTTAATTTTAATTAGTTTTTGTTTTTAAGTTTAATACAACATAACTTTTTAGTGACTTTTTTAGTGATTTTATTTAATTGTTGAAGACAGCGCTCCTTTTGTCAGAAAGAGAAGTGCACAGTGTTTCTATAACTAAAATTATTAAAACAACCCAACAAAGTACAATTAAGTAGGCTACTACATGTAACTGAAAATGTCACATTTTTAAAACCAGAGAACAAAATTCAATTTAAAATAAGTGTTCTAAAAATACAAAATCCCGCAATTTCTTTTAGAAATATTGTCTTACGCTTATGCGAATGTACACATTGAAAATTATCTTCTATATACAGATAAAAAAATTGCGATAAAATTTTATATAGTAATTTATTTTAAAATTTAAAGGTTTATTACATATATTGGATTTGTTTATTGTATAAACATCGTACATAAAACATTTTTAAATTATTTTTATAGTTAATATTGTAATATTCTAGATCTTCGTGCGACTGTAGACGAAAAAGTGCCGTTAGAATTGACTCAAGGAATCGGATAAAATTTCTACAAACCCCTTCGGGCACCATAATCCTATAGTAAAGTAAATGATAACAGCTTTAAACTAAGTGGTCATGGTTCTGCACGATTGTCCCAGCGTTTTTCAATTACATTACAAATTATAGTATTACAAAGATATCTACAATATCGGTTCTACACAATTTATTGCTATTAAAATATAGCGATAAGGAGTAACTGGTAGCTAGCACTTTGCCTCAAGCCAAAAACAGTGCTTATTTTACCATGGCTGATTTCTATTTGCAGTTGAAGAGGGCTTAGTTTTACTGCATTTAAAGCCGGTATTTTGTACTGTGAGCGAACGATAGAATTTATATCAGGATTAACATAATACTATAATCGGATCAACATAAAACAACAAATACAAGAGTGGAGATTAAGGTAGCTGTACATCTAATTTTGTCAGGTTTATCTCGGTGCAATGTAAGGACGAGTTCATTACCATCCATAGAGCAAAGTTCAAAGTTCGGAACTGCTAGCAAGAATTTTCGGACAATAGAGAAGTAAGCCTTAATTATTATTGTGACATCAAAACCAAAACCTCACATTTATAAAATACGATTACCTACTTTAGTATTCATTTCAGAATGTGGAAAATATGATTTTATTTTTCGAAGTAGTTTTGTTTTGTGTATCGTACTATATCAGACAAACTTACTGCGTTTTGGGTATTTCTTATGCCCTAATATTAAAAATTTGCGTAGACGTATGACGCACCGATACACTACTTCAACGTGCTCGGGTTGTTTTTGGAATAGTTATATTTTTTAAATATTAGAGTAATATATTTGCTTTCAGTAATAAGCTCCTAAAGAAACATACGCAAATACATTCTCGCTAAACACCTATACCTCGAAACAAAGTCGTTCGATATTGACATATCATGAGTGGCCATACGCGTAGCGATCGCAAAAATGTAGAGCGTTCTAACTAATTGTGTCACATTAGCAGCACTCGGTGTAAATGGACCTTTAGCGTGTACAAATGAGCCTTGATTGCTTCTGTTTTTACGGCAATGAAATTAATTTAAGCACTGTAAGTGACTAATAATTGGAAGTGAAATTCCCGTTCCGATACGGATGAAATGTGTATCGACTGGCGCTAGTTTGTTTCAGAGATAAACAAGTGATATAGAGTTACAGTTTGATGTCCATAAGCTGTTTATTATCGTAAACGAATTGCCTCAGATATTGAATGAAATAAATTATACTATAACTGTCCGTCTGAGGTATATTTATTGTATAAGTTTGTTTTGCTAAATGAAATACAATAAATGAGTGCTTGCCTATATTTTCGTATTAAACTGAACTATATGAAATTCATCATTCAATTAATTTTCTGTACGTTGTTGCTCTTGAGATAATGAGTGCGCATAGATCTTAGTAAGCATGCATATGGAACGTTCTTGAAAATGTTAATAGTACAACTTAGATTTCGGTCTATTTCTAAAGTTGATACAAAGCCACATACATGTTATAAGTGTATAAAATATTATATTATTTATTACTATGATTTCTTATATTTCGGTTTACACTATCATTATTTATTTCATACACATTCCTTTGTTAATGTCATCAATTCGAATACATACAAGTGTTATTGAGATGTCCAACATAAACGTATAATATATTGGACATTATACCGAGTCGTTTCAGTTCGGATTTCAATAGTCTTGCTCAAGCATTTCGATACTCTTATGCAAAGCGAAATCAATCCTTCAGTATCTATTGAATCTTACGCTATCGGGGTATTCCTTTAGGTGAATCACAAAGGGTTTCGTCAATAGCCGCACAAGGCGTGGTTCACTCATAAATGTCAGTCACAAACGGATTATTGCAAGCGTTCAGGCGGACGATCGCTCGGCGATGATCGGCCGAGACACAAAGGCATGCGAAATTAGTATTTGTCGTTCATTAATAAGCGTATATTGCAACATGCAATAAGCCTGTATGTCAAAGATTATGTATGACCATAGATCTGTTTTATAGGTCTATTTTATTGTTGGTTTGTTTGATTTGTAGCGGATATTCATCAAAGAGAGAGAGAATAACTGTATTTATATTCTTTTGTATCTCCTATTTTTATAATTTCGTATGTAAAACACATGACGTAATATGTTTCTATAGCTTTCAATATAAACAATAATATGGTTATGCGCAAAAAAAAGATTTTTATATTGTAATTAAGAAACGGACCCTTGCTCAGCAGTGACACGTTACTTGGTCAGAGTGGCGTATCTTATCTTAATAACCTTCACTATTCTGAACAAGAGTGGTTTAACAGAAGCTAAATGAAGTTATTTACAAGAAAATTATATAATAATATTACGATTTTAAGTCTTTGACTTGATATTTGAGCAGTAACGATAAGTTGCACATAAGAATAAAATATATGAACATTGTCGAGCCACGAAATTGCACAGCTATTGATACCAGATAATATACATTGTGTATAATCTTGTTTGTAAGGTTGATTGATATTCTCATTGATATTCTCTATTGATTTATTTTAGCGATATTTAGGTTTCTAATATTATGCCATGTAGCATGGGCAACGCTTTTCTTTTCAAATGGATTACTTGTAATTTAAGTTATAAATTACTTGTATTTTTGTTAAGTGCTCCAGTTTAGTTAAATACTGGTATAGGATGTGGTTTTACGACAGAAGTGTAATTAATGGAGGTCGAACCTATAATCAATAGTGACCGATGTCTTTAATTATTTGTTTTCCATTTGTTATTATAGTGGCTTTGGAAGATAATCAGAATAACAAATAATAAAATAATAATAGAATACAAGTAATTTGAAACACAAAAGCTAATAATTTAAAAAAAAACTACCTCAGGGATGTAAGCTCATTCGGAGAATGAAGCCTGCATTTTTAAGAATGAATATCCTAATAGTACCTATAGTTACTGCACGGATTGATTTGTAGTTTAAGTCGACACACGACTGCCACTATGCACGAACCTACAACACTCGGTTGTAGGTTCGAATCCCACACTGGACAAGAAATTTTGTGATCTACAAGTTCCTTGTTCCGAAACTGTGTTCTTTGTGTCCATTGTTTGTATATAAAGTAAGAAATAATGCCTAGTGCGAGAGAGATCTATTAAACGTTTGTTCCGCATTCGTCCCTAATGTTTCGTCCCTAATCTTTCGTCCCAAACGTAGAAATACGCATTCGTCCCAAAAATTGTTTTATATGCCCCTAAATTTAAATAAATATTAATTTCTTATATATCTGTTTCGTTGTACCGTCAGCTGAAAAATATTTTAAAATACCACATACATCTCTCAGCAAATCTTTGGGCTTATGATTGCATGCCCGACAACGAAAATATTTGAAATAATATTTAAACATGTTTTGTTTTGCTAACTATATTCACAAAAATTTAGGACGAAAAAGGAATAATTTAAAAAGAGAGGCGATTGAGGAACACTATGGAACGTGGTGTGTAATGTTGGGGCAAATGCGGCACAAACCCTATTAAAAATCAGACTAAAAAAGTTTTGTTAAGCTACATACTCGTTTTTAACAAGACCCTACAGTTCTTCGTAACTTAACAGAAACTCTACAGGGAGTAGGCATAAGCCGAGTACTGTCTACGTAATAGTCGTATCTAGTTGTTACCTCTGGAATTTCATAATCTATGACAAAATCATGACGTGCGTGAGTAATTCAATCAAGTTGAGGTATAGTCATCTCGAAAAGGGGTTCTATCAATGTTAGGTACAGTTCAGTGAATCATACATATATACTCGAGTATGAGTTTCACCCAATATATTTATTAACAAGATTTAATCGTTCTGAAGTTTATTGGGGTCTGATGTTAAAATGTTGTTTTATTTTATTCCTCCTCAAAGACTTCGTAGTTTTTGTCATAGGAATATCAATACTAAAAGTTTAGGTATGTCTCAAACGTATTATAATACTTAACTGTATCTGTTAAATTATGACGTAATATTTTTGTACTGCATTGTCTAGCCACACGCTCTTTTAATATTTAACAAGCGAGTTACCAGCTTGATGTATAATAATAGAAATGTGTAATAATTCAGTTATACTTAAATGGGAAGCAATATTTTAGCTAAGACGACTGAAGTAGCCACTAGTGACGTATTTAGGTTAGGTAAGTGATATCCTAATAAAACATAATCGTGAAAATATGTACAGATGTATAGAGCGTTAGGTGTGTTACTTGAGCACATGTAAACACTTAAATATATTTATATGAGATATTTCCCAAAACAAAACCTTTTTTCCAGTATGGATTTACGCGTGAAATCGCGGACTGAAACCAATATATTATACTTGTATGCAAATATTCGTTTTATTGATTTCTATCTTTTTAAGCATCATATTCATAATTATAGCAAATTAATATAAATATGTCGGTAATATAATTTATGTCTTCTTTATCTTCACTGTATAACACAGCTGCCCATATGGCGATGTCATAATAAAAATAAATCACATGCAACAAAAATGGCGACTAACGGCGGCTTTATTTATTTTTTGTAACGTATCATGTATGTGTCTCTCCCACGTAAATTTTAAATAACGATTTATTAACATCCATTAATATGTTTAACAATGTAGGTATCAGACATTCATACCTACAGACATAGGTACATACATGCTAAGTTTCAAAGGCTCACATTTCCTTGCACATTCCTTTGACGTCACCTTTAATTCTTTTTCTCTAGTGTTGGAGATGTGCTTGTAGAATTGAATAAGATCATATGCTACAAACTTCAGTAGAGTAGTTTTATCATATAAAAAAACAAATCTCGTCCATAAACAGTCAGGCAAAAAAGATTTTGCGATTTTCCGAAGGATATTCATTAAATTAACAAAACAGCACTTCACTCCTCATTTTAAGACCAGCATTGAAGCCAAATGGAATGCAAATAAACTTTAATGGATGTACAATGTACAAACAAAAGTGAATCCCAGAGCAGTCGTCCCTAGAGCTAACGAATGTCCGTACAAGAGATTTTCTTGTTTCCTTGTAAATAAGAAAGAATGAGGTAATGCTATCGGATGGCGCACTACGCTTTGCGACGGACCGTCCGTGCGTAACACACCACTTCTGTGCCAACTGGAATGTATACTGTCCCTCTCTTTCCTGTTGGGAATTCATGGACATATTCTGAGTACTTCCACTAAGTAGTAACGTTGCGAGTTAGAAGTCATGTCGCTTATTTCAGACCGGGAAGAAAGATCAACAACTACAATTTGTTGATGTCTCGATCAACTGAATTTAATTCGATTATGAAATTCGAATTAATATTGTACCAAACACAAATAGACAGGTTAATATAAATATAACATTTTCGTATATTATAAATTTAAAGAGCAACATCCATGTATTCTTACGCATTTTAAAATTGCCACTCCTGTTTATTTGTATATGGAACTCAATAATTTATTGAAAATTAGATCTGCCATTGTGGAGATACGCATGCGCTGATTCACTGTTAAAATATTCATTATAATTTCACTATATACATGTACAAGATTTACATTTTTGACTATTAATCCAAATGACTGCTTTTTTAACGATAGTATATTTGGAGGAATACAGAGTAACAAAATTTGTTGCTTAAGAAAATAAACAATAACACGAAAGAAATCGATAATAATTATCACGGATGGTATTTTAGTATAATAGTTCTTAGATAAATTCTTAATAGCACTCAATATATAAGTATAAGTAGGGCAATTTGAGTGAAATACTCTCCTGTCTAAACCGTTGGGAACATAATTATGTTATTCACATTGAAAGAGGGATTTCGATTATGCGTGAAATAGGCACATGATGGCATCCTTTGAATAGTTTCATCTTCTTATTGCTACTATAATTATATTACTAACTGCGCAGAACATAGTTAAAGTTTTGCCTTTGATGGTTTCGATTTGAACAAATAACTTTAGTGACTCTATTTTGTTAGTTATTTGTTTTGTGATTAGCCTAAAGTTAAACTGTAATCGAGACATTACTGTTGGGATACTTTAAACTAGTAGATGTATCTTTGATAATTCGTAAGTGTTTACACTGTGTCCTAAATGGATAAATAATTTCTGTGCCTCCTGTGAAAAGTGATTCTAGTCAAAAATCAACACTTTACAGGAGAACAAAAACAAGATTAAAAATAATCTAGTTTGCGTTCTAAGTGGACTAGGTTAAACATGAGTACTTTCTTTTGTAGATCAAAACATTCACTTTTACTGTTAATTTACATTTTTGTAGACAATATTATAGTTTTAAAGTAATTCTTAAAAAACTTATTTTTTATACATGCTAAAATGACGTGATAAATGATACTACAACTACAGTTAAATTATATTGCACTTATATGTTGTTTTCGTGTAAGATAAAAATTTAATGTGCATATAAATATATATCACACTTATACCATTAAACACGAAAAATAATGTGTGCAGCAATTATTTATAAAGTTTACTTGAAATATATCTATATTCACGATATTTTTGCAAAAATCCTGCCAGTTGTATCACTGCACAAAGTTATCTCCGAAACTATGGTAGATGGAATAACGTGAGTTAGACCAAAGGAATCCAATGTTTTTCTGATTATTTCTATGTAAAAATTACAAAAAGGGTACACCTCGACTTATATCACTCATCACAGGAGGCACAGATTTGTATCTTAAATAGTAGTACTTTATAAACAAGGACGTAAGTCGTAAACATCATCATCATCTCAGTCGATAGGCTAGTCCACTGCAAACATATTATTTAATAACATTATAATATAATAATTTGAGATTGATACTTATACTGGTAGTTATATATCCACCTGTATGTGGCCAAAGGAATGAGTAAAGCCGTACTACACCGCTATTTAGTCAGCTATGTTTTAGAGCCACAGGGGGACGAAGCTATTGCCGTTTTATTATGTTTGTTATATTATTCTGCCGACCGCTAACAAAAAAAGACGTTAAGCCATATATGTATGTTTTAATATCACCTAACATTTTTTTAGTTAGTCAAAGTCAAAAATGATTTATTCATTGAAATTAAACTGCTATATACGGATTTTATCGCGTTGTTTATTTGACACTTTATTACAAAATTTTGAAAATTTTTACACTACTACTACTATTAAACTTTACTAATTTTTAAGCTAATTAAATTATTATTAAACTAGGTATTTAGATTTAATTTATTTTTACACTTTCCCCGACGTTTCGGTTGCTTTTCAGCAGCCATGGTCACGGGGAGACTAAGATGGCAGTTGTCTCAATGTTCCAGTGTAGTTATTTCAAAGTACCCGAACATAATTTAATCATTGGTGTTTCTATTTACGCAGAATGAGCTCAAAGTATCATGAAGTCTAGCTGTGGTTTGCTTCTTCTTGGGTTTGACTATTTTTATTATTAATATTTTTATATTATTATTATATTACTATTAAAATTAGGATGTTTTTTGATTTCAATAGCCTCGCGAAGCATCCTTGGTAGGAATCGGTGTTCTTTAGCGAGAATCTGTGGTTTGTCAAATCTCAGGTAGTGGTTGGTCCCCTGTTGCACATGTTCACACACAGCAGACTTCAACGAGCGTTGGTGTTTTACATCAGCTATGTGTTCTTTTATGCGGGTGCCTATGTTTCTCTTGGTTTGACCAATGTATGAGAGTCCGCAGTCACAATCTATTTTATAGACCCCTGCATCTTGTAAAGGTAGTTGGCACTTGACGGATGGTAAAAATTGACTTATCTTCGTTGGCGGCTTGAAGTATGTGTTGATTGAAGCTCGCTTCAAGATGTAGCCAATCTTGTCAGTGACACCCCTTACATAAGGCAGTATAGCAGGCTGGCGCTCGACTGTGGCTGGCTTTTCTCGGGATCTGTGACAGCGGCGCGGCTGTTGGAGCTTGTTTGTCTTGCAGTACTTGCTTGACATGTTGAAGCTCGGCGTCCAGGTGTTTCTTGTCACAGATCCCATGGGCTCTCTGAAACAAAGACATTCCCACGGTAGCTAACTGTTTAGGATAGTGGTGAGATTCACCGTTTAAGTACCTATTTGTATGGGTCTTTTTCCTATATACAGTGTGGCTCAAAGTATGATCAGGATTCCTGATGACAAGTACATCTAAGAAAGCTAATGAATTATTTGCCTCTAATTCCATAGTAAATTGGATGTTATTATTAATGGAATTAAGATGTTCTAGGAATACACTTGCACTATCTGTTGGTAATATTGTAAAAGTATCATCTACAAACCTCTTATAAATCCTGGGTGTGATGGGGGCAGTATGTAAAGCTCGAGCCTCGAAGTCCTCCATATATATGTCAGCAACGACAGGCAGACGACGCTCCCCAGTATCGCGATAAAATCCGTATATAGCAGTTTAATTTCAATGAATAATATTCGCGTAAATAGAAGACAATATTATGATTTATTCATTTAGGTTACAGACTAACACCTATGAACGTTAAAATATATATGTTAGTAAGTTTATTAAGTTAGTGGACGGTTGTACTATTTCTTGAAAGAATACTACTGCGATACGTCGCGATATAACACTGGCTTCTAGAAGGGGTTATGAGGGGATTTTACATCGTGGAAAGTTGCATAAATTTGGAGACAAGCAAAGTGGGTTCGCGTGTTTCAAGAACGTGACTCAATTCCAACACACCACATGTGTGAGTAAATAAAACCTTTAATGCTTACGCTGTAATGCGTCACGTAGATGTCGCCGCTGTCCTAGTTTTGAACTTTAATCGTACTATATTAAATACTTTTGTCGGAATTGCTAGCTGTAAGAAGGAACATTTGATTCACAGGTTTCTTGATACGGACTAACAGTAAAAAATATCAATATCATCCTACTTTCTGGTCGTTCGACATACCTGAAACTCATTTGCAACTGCTAATTATGGGGTCACGGATTTAATTTTTAGGTAAAGCAAATAATTGACCAGAGCTTATCAGCACAACAGTCTGCAACTGTTCTGGACGAATAGAGTGTAAGAGCCCGCTCGCCGAGGTGCAATTATTTGCTGACAGCAAGCATTAACTGGTTGCCTGTGTTACTTACATATGCAACCGGTTAATGCTTACATATGTTTATTTACACTACCATATAACAGAAAATAGGTGTGGCGTAAGAGAAGTAACAAAGGTAGAGTAAAATTTATAATAATGTAAACTTGGCGATTGAAAAGAGTGACCGTGAGCTACTTGCCAGTTCTTCTCGTTAGTTCTACGCCCTTGCTTTACTGAACATGGCAACAGGTAAATATAAATGTAAATTCACATTGATAAGTCTAACTTTGACGTTCATAAGTGTTACTTTGTGTACTACATGAATAAATATATTTTTAATAAGTAGTGAGTTCTGGGAGCTAGCACACAATTTTTCTCAATTACTCCATTACTTACTTTAATTCCTTTTACATGTAGCTTGTAGCCGACGCGAGCCTGCGTTATTATGTTTGGCATTCACTGATACTGACCATGCTAAAGGGAGCGGCTGTTAGTCGCGCATGGAACAAATATGTATAGTCTCCTGCTGATACCACACAACTTCTATAACGAGTTTTGGAATTTTTGAACTTTCTTACTAACTACAGGAGCACAGTACATGTTTATCAGGCTGCAATTTTCTTATAGATTGGAGACACTTTACCTGCCAGGAGTATATAACAATTATTAGGTACTAAAAGTAAAAATAAATAAAATCACATTATTCATACAACATTACACAGAGATAAAAAGTGATTACAAGAAAGTAAAGTGAGTTAACATATTGGTTCAGACCACAATTGAACGGCGCTCTCTACAGCTGTGAATAATTCGAAGAATCAACTTGAACACACAATGTAAAAGAAAAATCAACATTTAACTTTGCCTAGCTTTAGCTGCATATTGATCAGTTACAAGAGAACGAAAAAATCTCTATTAAGTATACAAGAGCGTTTACTCTTTCCACTGAGAGAAATCATACAAGCGGTGTGCATTCTGCGACCATTAAACAAATACCTAATAAAATCGATCGATTTTGTTCTGCTTGAACTATTTAGTGACATAATAATTGATGGTGTACTATTGTTTTAAATTGGAGTATAACCAAATTGATTATAATTACAATGATTAATTATTATGTTAGTATTTGTTTCTTTTGTTTATTAAGCAGAATAATTACAAGGCGTTTATATTTAAAACATATGTATTTTTTGTATTTCTTGCACCATAAATTCTTATGTCACTAACTAGTTTGTTTATATTATTATTTTCTATTACTGACTGTGGCGAACGAACAATAAATAAAATAAGTTCCAGCGTGAAGACCGTAAGATAGAAATCACACAGCCTGGCTATTGGCAATCTAAACAGTAGGTATGACTATTGGTAAATATTTAGTATTATAAAAAAATCACAATCAGGATAAACGTCACTTGTACCATACGATTACACATTTCTGATACATGTTATTTTAAATAAAAAATAGAAGAGCTTTAAGTATTTATATTTATTTTAAATGTAAATCTCTTTGTGAACTCGACTACTCAGAATATTTAAAACAGACTATCTTTTGTTAAATCAAAAACAATAAGATAGTGGTATTATCTTTCTTTATCATTATTCCAGTGATAATGCTTAATCCCCGTGCGTCGTAAGCAAACATAAACTAGGTATAAAACGAAAGCGGGCAAGTTATAAATAACACAAGTTTTTAAAGACTTAAGTTATTGTTTATGCTGACATGAACAATAAAATAAAATAATCTGAAGCAGAATATGATTTTCATTGTTTGAGTTTGATTTAGATATTTAGTCTTGATTTATACGCAAAATTACCTTGTGTATTCATTGTGTGTACATCACTTACAAGTTTTTTATTATTATTCTTAAGCTGATACCAAATCGTCATCGTGATTATCGATAGTAACATGAAATAAACTGACATCAAAAGAATATTCTTATTACATCAAATCGTTGGTCAAGTTCAACTAATCTACTCGTAGTTGTAGTAGCGACCGACGTCGATTGCTATGCATTGAAACATCCTTAAGTGGCAAAGAGGCATAGGTACGACTTAAAATGTACGTATGTTAAGCTAAATAGCTTATATCAATGCATAAATCGCTTGTATCAATCGCGAAATGTTAGTACTGCAGACTAAGTGTTACTGCGGAGTCGGCGCAAGCACAGTACATGTTGGCGCCAGTATCAAAAATCATTAGTGCCTCTACTGACAATATCAGGCAAGAAGTAAAAATCACTGCTTCAAATTTTGGTTGCTAGAATCAAAGGTACCTACTAATTTACATATACAATTCACAGAATAGGCAACTTAAAAGCTCTTTCATAATGAAGAAAACATCACCTGACACACATTTTACACCGTTTTAATTGTTTAAAAATTAACATAATCCTTCCACATTGGAGAGCTCAGCCAATCACAAAACGATTTCCATAAACGCTGGCTAGTTACAGTAAGCCATAATCCGTTCACACATTGACCGATTCCGGTCTCACAACAAATGTAAATGCGGCCTTATCTAAGACAGGGGGCCTCATCAAGAAAATATTTACTAAACAAAATCATGAACACCGTACACCATAAGACATTCGTAGATAAAAGCGCGATAAAGTCTAATTAACTAGAATTACATTAGCTTATTAAGGTGTTATTAAAAGTTAGAAAAAGGTGTTGGGACAATGTTTTCGTATCTATGTTAGATCGTTGACTGTTTTCGAATGTATCTATGGATGTTAGGTGGCATTAATCGTGACGCGTTAATGAATCGATGCAGCTAGAGATGTTACGATTCCACCGAAATCTAAACGATTAATGGACATCGTTATTGGATTTACAGAAGTCGTCTCTCATTGGCTAACTTACTAAGTATGCTCATTTACGTTTCTAAATAGGTATTATTTTAATGACTATATACGCGTGACTTACTTTCATGGCGAGATAGCTACCGTTCTAATTCAAATGGAATAATAGCAGTGACTTATTCTCAACATTATGTGAATGAGTTATCCTTTAAGATCCCTTGCTATTGAGGAGTGACTATTGGTGTCAACGCGACTTAGTTCCACACTCCGTATTGGTAATGAGTATATCAAAACAAAATTTTACATATGTATTCTTTTAGTTTTAAAATGTTATATTGACCTCTTTTAATAGCGTTGCTTTAGTTACCCCTTTATCTAAATTAGCAGGTCTGTTTGTATAAACGTGACTGTCACATAAGAATGTTTCTGCTATTAAATTAAGTTATTTTCTTCTAGAAAAATAATAGAAAAACGAAAAAAAATAAATACCTAAAAAAAATTTACAGATCCAAAACCTGGGACGAAATCCAAGAAGCATTTCACCTAGGCTTTTAAGTCTTTTGAATGATGACTATTAAGGTTACTAAAATTAGGAGGACTATATAGATTGTATAATAAAAATTATAAATATATATATCACAAGATCAGTTTTGCATCTCGCTAATCCATAACGGGAATTACATGATTTACTACAGCGAGTAGTATATAAATCAAGGTGTCTTCGCGGAACAAACGAGTGAAGCTTTCAACGCAATTACCCAGTCAGGGACTCCACACAGTGTCCACTTTATAACGTGCAAACTCCGTACAAGGGAATAGCTATGTTCCACACTGTTATTATGTAGTAATACTGTATATTATGTTTCTGGAAAATAGTTTTAGTGTTGCATATAGGCAGCCTCATTGATGTAACATATTGACTAGAATAAAAGATTTATTATATATTTTGCTGGTTTAATATTGTAGTGGTACCAAAGAGGTATTGCAGATACTGGCAATAGAAATCCCTACTTCGTATGACAAAATGTTTGTTTTTTAAATTTAGCTTTTGTATGAATGTGTCTGCAAAACTCAAAAAGTTGTCAATGGATTGATTTGAAATGCTTTTTTATAGAAGACAGAAGGACAATTAAAAATATGATCATGAGCCACAGTAAAGCATGGCCATGTTAAGCTAGTAAGTTATAACTCCCAACATAATATGTTATGTTACATTACTACAATATTTTATATTCAGAATGTATTCGCGTATTTTTATACATTTGCATACAGATGAGATTTGAGCGGCTGATTTATTCGTTGCGTGGTAGATAATTTTCTGCGTGTCCTGAAGAAAGTGTTCATATTATTGTTGAAACTGATTATATTTTTATTTTATGTACATTCATTCGTAGACAGTCTAATCCTGTATCCCAAAAGAGGCAGGCAGAAGATGTATTACGCCTACATATTACTGTGCTGTAGCTGTAGCTGTGATTATAAGCTGGCCTCTTATTAAGAGTTTATTGCTGTCTTGCGGGCACAGTTCCAGACCATGTGTTGTTACTTAACCCTACTTGATAGAAAAACCAAATAACTCTTTGCTCGACCCGAAAATACACTAACGTTGGGACACCGAGACTTTTCCACTATTTCTCCATTTATTTGGGTAATAGGTACAATGGGCGCAGATACCTATATGTTGCAAGCGTAAAACTAGAACTATAATTTCACATGCCATTTTCAAAGCTAATAACTGTAAGCTGTAATTCGTCCACAAGCGCTGCTAACTTGCTTAACCAATTGTTTGCAAGCGGCCATTAAAATTAACTCGGTACTATAACCTTATATAAACATCACATAGCTCGTAGACAGCAAGTAAGCTAGCCATGTCGACATGAGATAAACGGGAACCGAAATGATCCTTACGAAGAGTAGTACACAAGTTACCATCTGTTATTACTGTTGTAGCTCCGAGCAGTACTTATGTCTATTGCCTCAATACAAGTGGCTTCCTACATGAAAATTGTTTGACTGTGTAAATAATTGCAGTGTGGTCTACGATAGTTTGTATGTTATAAGTGGAGTAGATTTTATAAAAGATGAGATGTGTACCGCAAGTTATTGTGTTTTTCTGTTAGCCAGATGCTAATAAAAAGAACGGAAAATATAATAATATGCAATGCCGCGGCGGCACACTGATGGCCGAAGAATTTACATTATTTCTGGTATCCTAACACTTGACAGACTACTACCTATACTTGAAGTATAAAATGATAATATATGTATATAAATTTGCTCATTGACGGCACGATCTTTTTCTTACTATGAGATGGGCTAAGTCAAAGTCCACCACACTCGCCCAGTGCGAGTTGGGATATTTTATATAGTTTCCTAAACATTATGGAAAACTCTCAGATGTACGGTTTTCTCACTTTATTTTATGTCTTTTCACGGCAAGCGATATTAAAATTAACTATTTAATACGTACACAATTATAAAAAGTCCTAAGTGTGTGCCTTGGTATCGAACTCGAGACAGTACAACAGATAACCAAAAATAATGATGCCTTTTATTCGGTACTGATTGAATTAGGCGACACAGGAACGCTACTCTATTTGAGAATCGATTCCAAACTCACGATTGGTGTAAAGGTATTATATATTTACAAATGTAAAGGTTAACTTCTGCCTAGGTTCCAAAGAGGCAAATAAGATTTACAATAAAACTTATTCGTATGGTTCTAGTAGATAGTACAGCGTTAAAATAAACAAAGTTAATTTAGTGGGTAATTACTGTTTGCTTCTTGAGGTAAAAGTTCTAGTTTAATCGCAAGACACCTTATAGTAGTAAAAAATACTTATAGCTTTAATAGGCTTTAAAGAAAATTATTGTGAAACTCGTTTGTCGTACAATCCTATTAGTCCTACTAATATTATAAATATAAAAATGTGTTAAGATATTTGGTAGTTTGTTAGTGACTTAAGCTTAAATCGTAGATGGATGTGCATGCAACTCTGCACATCTATAGACCATGTTTACATTGGTTCCCTTTTTCTGGACAAGGGTTGTTTGACCATTGTCCACGATTACGATTAACTGTGGATTCATGCGAGCTAAGCCACGGGCAGTATCTAGTATTATAAGTGTAAAAGCTTGTAATGATATAATCACACGTAACCCGTTAAATGTATTTCGATTGAACTTATCGTACAAAGAAAGCTTTGTGTTAATCCAGCATATGTCCCATTCTGCACCGGCACAGTAATTATAGTTTATGCCCGATCCACGTAGACAAAGAACTTTTCGTATGAGAGGTAGGTCTAGCAATGAGATTATTTTTTTAATAGTGCTGATAGAGTATTTGATTATCAGCTGCATAGATATTGACAGCCGCGCCAAAACTGTGATAGTGCTTATAATTTTTAGTAGAAAATTGCGTCGTTATCAAGAAGAAATCAATTAAAGCATACGGCTACGATATCGGGGATAGTAATATAATAATCTATACTCATATTATAAATACTAACGTTATACACCGTGGCAATGCTGCCAGCCTTCTGAGCGCGTTAGCAGTGGACACTTCAACACCGATGCTGATGAAACTTACGACGCCTAAACCACTCACGTAAATATTACTTTTTTATAATTATTATTTACCTCTTTAAATATGTATACATCTTTAGGCCCAATATTGATTTAGTTCACAAATAATCATGTATAATATTTTATTAAATAAATTTGATATGCTACATTTTCACGGCTAGCCCCCTATACCGATAAAGAATTAAACATAAAATGATTATACCAATATAATCCTGTGTCTTATTTCACTTACTTGGGACCTTTACAAACATTAAAGCGATGACGATCACAAAAATATCGAGATTTGGAATAACTATTTCTGATTGATACACAAATATATAACTTTCTATGGTGGTGGAACCCACCATAGAAAATTTTATGGTAATCGAACCCGGTGTATAAACTGGACCGGGTGACTATTTACACTATTGCGTCATTCGTGTAGTCAAGATTCGTTAAATGCTACGCCTAGAGCATATCTAGACCATTAAACGTGACAACGTTTCTAAAATAATAACCAGTGTTGTCAAATTTATTGTGTGCACATTTTATCTACCTGCCGCTACAATTATGTTTGTTCGACACCTACTTAGTAATTAATTTTGAGTTAGAATAAATGTAACGATGTCTATATCGAAATTTTTCATACCTATATCTACCAACTATATATGACATCATTTATTACTATTAAGTATCATGTACAAACACCCACACGTTGTGCGAAATTTATTACAAAAACCAGTTTACTTATCATTATATAAGTATTTAACTTAATTAAGAGAATTAATTAATGTCAAACAATCCTAAGCACGAATATTTAAATCAACATAACATTTTGACTTAATTAACAGGCAATGCGAAGTTGTGTTGTTATTCAAATATCTAAATTATATATTACTGTGGTTTATAGCATGCACAAGAATAGTCGCGATTATAATGTTTGTTTAATTTCATAAAGGCAGTAAAGAGTTATAGAAAATCTTACTTCAGATTGTGAAAAAGAAAATTGATGCAACCATTCTTACATAAATTGTCTTAGTACGAAGTAAACAAAAGCTGAACAACAGCAGTGAGAAAAAGGTGCAGGAAACGTGAAGAATTTTACAACAAGGTTGTTGATAATCATAATCTAAATTCTGAATATTTTATCATTTCTACATGGTTGTAGGGATGAATGGAAATTATTCACATCATACCGACTTATAAGTAACAATAGCTATTATGATATTTATAACAATTACTATGAACGAAAAAAATATTAATAAAAAAAATAAAGTTACAAGAAATGTTGTAAAATAACAAGTTTGATCTATCTAGAAAATTTTAAAGTGTAACTTGATAATTAGTTTCTTAACCCACGATACCTAGTCAAGTTTACTTAATTAAGTTTTGCAAAATAATAACTTTACTTTTGTATGTGCACAATTTGTATTAATTAGTTACTTTTTTAATTTTATGATAACAAATGATAATTTTTCAATTAAGAATTAAAATGCTGTATCATTGAAATAATATGAAATACGTATATTACAAAGACTTTGTCCTTTGTAGATAATCAAATAACTGGTAATACTTTTTTTAAACAGGCAGAAAGTATTGAGGCTGAAGGGTTTTACAAAAAGCATCATGCAGTTTAGAAATACAAGTATAATTCATAGTACAAAGCCAATTTCACAAGGCACGCCATTTTATAGCCACAAACAAATAATTCCCAACTGAAGTAACAGTTTCTCCATACGTAACAGTTACGATAGCTTGCATTGGAATTGACATTCAAACGTCACGCGTTACATTCCAATTCGATGGTACGATCGTACGGCCGACCGGCTGGGAGCCATGAATGACGGAATAACCATCCATCGAAGGCGGTAAGCGGTAATTTGCAAACGTCTGGAACTGCTGCGGTGTGTAATCATGTAGACACTGCCTAACATTAACTGCAATAGCTTTTGGAGAAGCTCGAGGTTCGTGATGCAAGGCATGTATTTCTTGAAGTGTTATTGGTTTATATTTTATTAGTCAGTTCATTAGTCCTCAGTTCAACCGATTTAAAAGAATTTTGGCTGTAGAGATTATGGAAATATGTACGTCCACGCACTTATGTCATTTTCAAAAAGGCGTAGGCAGAGACTACGGCCTCCCAGTAGGTACGATCATGACAAGCTTTATTGATTCTTGCCGTCAAGGCAAGCAATGCATTCTTGTCTTTTTGGTTATCTAATTGATCACTACGTTTGAGAAGTTATTGTCTTTCTAAGTAGTAATTAATGCATAGTATCTTATTAATCCGATGTTCATACAAATATTTAATTTCATTACATCGTTATTCTGTTTTATAATTTTTTTTAGTAAAGTTTGATCAATTATTAAAACATTCGAAGAAAATATTTAGAGAAAGCTTCATTTTGTAACGTGACATTTGCCGTTACTAACAAAGGTCACGTTATGTTACCAGAATTGGCTACATTTCAATGAAAGATTTGTTTGTTAATTTCAAAGCGACTTTTTCTTTAGAGTAATCTCGAGTAAAATTCTATCTCGCCATAAAATATAATAGTTTTAAAAACGAACATTTCTTAACAGAAAAACTCAATAACAAATCTTGTTGTGCCGCCGAGATAGTATTTATATTACACATTTTTTGTTTTTTTTTTAATGTTGCCTATTAAATTTTTGATGTCAGTATGATTAAGCAGTTAGGCTGGGAAAGTATCACCGTTCATCAACCGGGTAACACTATTACTAAGTTTTGCCTAGTGAGTACGAGTTTAGGAATCTTAAATACTTATCTATCAATCCTCTAAAGCAGCGATAGCTCAGTGGGGAGACCAACAGACTGCAATGCAGAGGGTCTCGGGTTCGAACCCACGTCGCTCACCTCTGACTTTCGGAAGTTATATGACTTTTCAAAATTATGTGCGTATTGATTGACAATTATCGCCTGCTCCGTGCCTCGGAGAGCACGTTAAGCTGTCGGTCCCGGCTGCTATGAACATCTATGGCAGTCGTTATTGGGAGAGTGTCGACACAAAAGATCCCACTGGGTCGAAGTGTCGCCGTTCTGCACTGACTGGCCCCCACATAAGATACATACATACATCAATCCTCTACACTTTATATCATATTTAACTACTGTTTAGTTTAGAGCCAAGTGATACCCTTGATATGACGTGGTCGTTGATATTAAAGCGCTTGTAAGCTTCTTTGTCCAACGTATGTTTTTTTGCCATCTTTTTTATATAAAAACATAGATTTGATCTAAGATTCCTTCGCTACCATAAATAAATTTCGTGCAAACAACATACATGCAATAATGAGTCGTGTTATAAAATAACAAAATGAACATAGCCCAACAACAATAAAGTTATAAATATTATACTTTCTACGAGTTGCAAACTTATCCGTTTTCGTGCAATCTTAATTAAATTCAAGCAAATTAGTTGGTACACAAACTCCGTAACAGAGATCACGGTGCAAATCCGAGCCACGTACCGGCGACTCTTTCACAAAGCGAAACAATTCCCAGGAACAAACTAACGAAGCCAGTTAGCATAACAATATTCGTGTATCGCGTATACATACGTGTATATACCGGATTGTTCTTAAATAACTACTTGGCTTTTATGTAAATAACCCTTTCCTGCCTCAGGGTATGTGTTGATATTAAAAAGCTTTTGTTGGTTTCGCGAAAGGTCCGGCAATCTTGTCTCTCGACGGTTTCGTCAACCTCCTGATGTTGATGCACATTTTATTATACCCATTCTTCTTTTAAATAGAATACAGAGCATTTCGCCGAGCCTTCTCAAATTAAACTTGTTCCATAATAACCGAGGCAATTTGTTTCGTATGTATTACGTTTATTTATGAGAAAAATGCTGTCAGATCTACTTTAGAATTTGTACTTTGTGATTCTCGATACTTGCAGACCGTATAAACATGTTTATATATAAAGAGAGTCTGCGATAAAAATGGAAAAAACGTATTAAAACTTTCGTCTGCTATGCTGATATTGTTCACAAGATTCTATTACTTGCTAGAAAAAAATTTATTGTTAACACCATTAACATCTTTGACACCAAGAGTCATAAAACTGAAACTTTATGCTGCCATACAATATTAAAGGATAGAGATATTAAACAAACAAAGCAAGAAAACAACACGACAGAGCTTAATTTACATTTTGTATATTTAGTAGACAGACTCCGTCATTTACTCAATGACTCGAGGAGACAATATTGACAAAAGACTTTTGCTCAGTAATGCAGAAAATATGCAAAACAAGATGCGGCGGACTACCAATTTCGTCCTTGTGTGGTCCGCTACTGGAACAAATATTTCCATATTGAATATGGGAAGACGCTCGAAATGAAATATTCTTTAATGAGAAGGAAGAGATTGTTCAAAATAAGGTGAACCCGTAAGACGCGGATGTAAATTTTATTGCTACTTTTCTTGTTTTATGGAGGCTGTTAATGTGGCATTCACTTTTGTCATTAGCGCTGCTTTTGTCGGTATAACAGGGCAAACAATTTGCAGCATTTTGTTTGCAGACGCTAATTTTAAAATTAACATCGTGAAATACAACAAACGTGCCTTGCACTCGGACCACCATAGTCGAGTCGCTTAACGCCGGCGCATGCGTATTGCGAAACCTATTCATTATATAGAACAACACTCACTTGCGAAAGGATGTTTTTGAATTCAAAATAAGTTAGTTCACTATAACGATAATAACTAGTGCACCTTTAAGAAAATATCACTTACTATTATTTCTGGTATTGTAGTACAAATAAAAAAGCTTAGTGGGAATCCGTTGAACTGCCACTCAGAGGTCTCGAGTTCATTCCCAAGGCGCGCATCTCTGACTTTTCGAAGTTTCGTGCTTATTAAATAGTTAATTATCGCTTACTTGATCAGCGAAGGAAAACATCGTGAGGAAACCTGCATGTCTGAGAGTTCTCCAAAATGTTCTCAAAGATATGTGAAGTCCGCCAACCCGCACTAGGTCAGCGTGATGGACTATGGTCTAACCCTTCCTTCACTGAGAAGAGGCCCGTGACCAGCAGTGGGACAGTTTAATACAGGGCTGATATTATTATTATATAGTACAATCGATATTTTCAATTATGTCCTTTTGCAGCGTGAATAATAATTATACATTTCGTGGAACAGTGACCAGCAGTGGGACAGTTTAATACAGGGCTGATATTATTATTATTTAGTACAATCGATATTTTCAATTATGTCCTTTTGCAGCGTGAATAATAATTATACATTTCGTGGAACATACGTTATCAAAATATAAAAACTATAATAACAATAATGGAAAATACCATTTTAAAACATTTGTTGATGCTAAACGAAGGCATTATGGAAAACCTATCTAAAGTTTTCTTAATTCCTTTAAATATACTGACTGAAACGATAAAGGCAGGTTTTATTTATTTTCATATGTACCTATATATGAAATCTAATGCGATCAGTGTCAAATTAGCACCATTATCTATATTATTGCCAGGGCTATAGCTGCATTAAAACATTAGGCGTAAGTTTACGTGCCTACATAAACTTTACTTCATTTTATAAATTCAAATTATTTTGTATGTTAATTTCCTTCGATTACGCAGCAATAAAAATATTTTTGGGTAATTATATGCCTTTTATTATCTCGATAAAATATATGATATTTGTGCCACAGACCTTTTGAACCAAGGGAACGACGTCATGTATAAAAGCTAGTATTCTTTATTTAAATAAGCTATAGAACCTTAATACGCTATAAACGTATTTATAAAAACAACGTTAGCCCTGTCACTATTCTCGTATCAAGTTATTAAAAAAATAATTTAAGAAACAGAATTTTTCAAACTTACAATGCTAAGCAGTTTTATAATCAAATATAACAAGCTTTGGTACGTTTATTCGAGTTATACGTGCTGATATTATCCACGTCTAAGTGGGAATCTTAATGTACATAATATTTAACTTAAAAGTCACGTTCTGTAGTCTATTTCATTCTACTGATTTAACTATACGAAGAGTCTGGTTTTTGTTATTCATATAATATTATAAAGAGGAAAGATTTGATTTTCTGTGTATTTGTTTGTAAGGATTTTACTCGAAAACCAACCAACCGTTTTTAAAAATTATTTTACCATTGAATAGCTATATTATCACCGAGTAACATAGGCTATATTTTATTTGAAATAGTACTGTTAATAACATAACCTAATCTACTTTTAAGCGAGCGAATCCACGGGTAAAAGCTAGTTATCTATAAAGTTGTCATCTTGTATTAGGAATATAGGTAACGATGTTTTTCACACAGTTACATCAATATATTTTAAAGAGCAATTTTTGTTTTCATTAATTGAAAATTACAAAGCATAGACATCCTTTACCCTAAGACGATAATAATGGCTGGGTCATCAGCATTACTAAGATTTACAGGGTCTACGTAACAATTTTTGTTAGGTCAATAATATTAGCTGAATCATGACGACCTTAAGAACGTTTAATGCATTTCCAAATGATAATGGATTTTGAAATTCCTTTGTTAAGTGTGGTGATTTATATAGCAGAATTTAAAATTAAAGAGTTCTTACCTAATCTGTTTAAAGTTTCCTTTATTTAAATTCTCATAAATATGTCAATTTCTGTAACTTATTTGATCTACTTTTTATTGATTGCGCTGCTATACTATGCAGACGATATAATTAACCATTGTATTTTTAATTTAATCCTATTCTGTTTTAATATTTTTGCAAGCATTGAGTATAAACATAAAAATAATTATAAGCATTGAGTAAAAAAATATGTAACCCACAGTCAGTTATTACAAGTTTGAAAGTTTTGAGTTTCGGTAATTATAATAAAGCTATTGTAACAGATGCTCATAATATATACGTTATGTGTATGGTATATACATCTACAGCTCTTCTGTTCATTTTAATGCATTCGTTATTTTATACATGCATTCAAATCATACGCATTACTCTCCTTTAGTAATATTATTTCTTAAAAGTGTATCAGGTACCTAAATTACACGAATAACTTCCATAAGTGGTATCCAATATATAAATAATAATTTAATGCATTTTGGGGTTAGCCAGACTAGTTTTAAATAATATTGACGTAATACAACTGTTAAATTGCTGTTCATATAAGTGTATCAGAATTTTATGTTTGAATGTAAACGATTAACGGTTTAAATTTATTTTGCAATCAGTAGCGGCACATAAGCTAAGAAATTCATATTATAAACAGCAATTATCGCGATCGTGATTCTGTACTGTGCATTCAATTAATCCGCAAAGTCAAGATTAATAAAGTAACTGTATTGAAATTACTTATTTTCTGAGATTATTTGATAGTATAATTATAGTGTAACCTTTCATCCGCCGGTATCATTATACCGTAATTTCAGGAAGTGTTTAATTTCGTTGCCCTTTCGAGTTTTAGAGTCATTTGGCTTTACATTTTCTCTTACTTAAGTGTATTTTACGAACTTGCTTGCTATTCAATTGCTTATAATGAATGTATTTTTTTCTGATGATCTGTTGATTGCAGTAATCATTTCATACAAATGTTGGTGTACCTAATAACTTACGACAATCAAAATGATATTGAACATCTTTTAATGATTTAATTTTCTAATAACTTTCGAGATTAATAATTTAAGTATTCGTAATTTATGGGGGTAAAATGATCCAATTATTTACTAATGATACAATTTTTACGATAGGCGTGAGATAAAAGCAAACTAATTAAATGAATGCACGTCAAAAAGCAATCAGAATCTGTTTTATATAGATATAAAAATACAGTAGGTCATTTATTCAAATTAAATTTTATTGTAATAGTAACCTTAATAAGTAAAATCAGTTTGGAAATGTAAACCTTACAATTAGTAATACATTTGAGAAAAGAGTAAAATGAATTATCAAATTTCGAAACATCTAAAGAAAACTTATAACACAATAATTGGTCCTTATTATTTTTGTTAGATGTTTTGAAATATTTTATCGCAAGTCACAACCATCTTAACTATATAAGTATAACTTGTTCAACAATAACGTAAGAGGCTGTCAAGCAATCTCGTGTTACTTAATGGTCAAAACATTCTTATCGCTAATCCGCTACATGCTTCAGAACGATCGCAATTTTAAGCCTTGATTACAGTTAACCAATAGATAAGGGTATATTGCGATACAGGCAATCAATAGCATGGGTATAATGTAACATTTAATAAGATACATATTGTTCAAAATGATAGTAAGATTAGTCATGTTTATGAACTGCCCTAGTACAGACAAGGCCCTTAAATAAAGTATGTGTGAAAGAGAAATTAGTTTTGATTTAGTTTTTCTTTCTAGTTATTACTTTCGGCTAATCTGTTGTACTATGGCGTGATTACCAAGCAAAAGATATTATGATATTCTAAGTTGTTGAACCTACTGGTAATAAGAGACTGTCATATATACTCCTGCTTTGCATCTCTCTTACTCCCCAAGGAAGAAGTAGTCTCACTGATCTTTTGTAAATAGCCAATTATTCATTTGTAGGTTTTCGTGAATGCAATATTGGTGACGAATCAATCAAACTGTTTAATTCTCACTGAGTTGCGTGACGCAAACCCAATCCGATCAGTTCATGATCCTTTTTTACATAACCTTATTTTATTTCTTTAAGATAAAATACGTCAGTCCCGCCTGAACATTTACATACGTGCAAGTATAAATAGATATTATACGTAATACAAAGGGCAGACGCTGTCGGCGGTCGCCCTGACCGAACTTTAGTATCTTTGTTTGAGGTAATCGGGTATCGACACGTGTACACGTGATAAGATGCCTAGTTCGATATAGAGAAGTGGAGAAGCGAGCAGCAAGTGATAAGTATTTTATGGACGTCCAATTATTTTTAATCCTTTTTTAAACTAGCGCATCCTGTAATGCCCTACTTCTTAGTAAATGTGTGTAGTATTATAGCCCTGATCGGGCAGTGTTATGGGGTTTTACTGTCAAGAATATTCGACTGTTCGAATGGCGTAGCAGCTTACATGGTCGCCTCACCGCTGTGCTGTGGGTTCGATCCCCTCACATTTGTATTTTGTATGATGTATATGAATCTAGGCGTTCTTTGTGTCCGTTGTTAGAATGTATCTAAAGTGCCACGCAACACAGGAATAATTTTAGTGACGGACTTGTCTTTTTAAAGCAATATAAATAAGCTAAGAAAGTATCAGTGGCAGCACAGAATCTAACACTGTGTCTAGGTTAGCAATAGATTCGCTCATTATGTCGTGTATTAAACCATAGCTGGAACCGAAACGTCGGTGCACCTTGGCCAACCTATTCAGGTATATAGGAGTCAAACTATGCATTGATGAGTATATTTTTCACATAACTTCATAGTTTAAAATAAATAAAATAAAATAAAAATTAGTTTATTTGACAAAAAAGGGTTTGTACAATAACACTAAAAACTAAAGTAGAAACAGTCGGATACAACTAAAATTAATATGCATAAGTGTTTGGTTGAACTCTGATACCCATGATAAGAATAAACTTGTGTTATGGGTATCAGTGCTCTCTCAGTATGAACTGGTTGTGAAATTGACACTATAACGAAAAAATAGACGTGTTATTGGTTAATCTAAATGCTTGTAATATTATAAAAATTAATAAGAAAAAACATAGTAACATAGTGTGTGTGTGTGTATGTATGTATGTATGTGTGTATGTGTGTGTGTGTGATATTATTTTAGTTTAGATGATAGACAACATTAGGAGGTTTTCTGTGTCGTCGTAATTAAGTGTCTGCAACCATTTATAAATCTTGCGCTTACATTCATTTACACAAAGTGGATATATGTTCCATTGTTTGTTCACTTTATTGTACAGATGCCCACTCAAAATATTAAAATGGTGTTGGGATCTTTTAGGATGGGACATACTTGATAGTATCTTCTTTTTTTAGCATATGGAACATATACAAGAGAAGAATGTCGACGTAAAAGTGTCCGTAACAGGAAAAGCTGTCTAACAGTCAGAACCTGACACTCAGAGTAAAGAACAGCGGTGGGATGTCTAAAGGGCTTAAAGGTCATGACCTTTAGTAAGGCTCTCTGTGCTCGCTCCACTGTAATAAGATGAGTTCTGTGGGCCCCACCCCACACAGTTATGCAATAGGTTAGCAGAGACTGACACAGAGCATAATAAACAGTTTTTAAAAGATCGTAATCTGAAACGTGTCTGAGTTTTTTAAATATTGCTATCAGTTTACGAACTCGTGATGTAAGGATCTCCAAATGAGGCTTCCATGTTATTGTGCTGTCAATAGTGACTCCAAGATATTTCACACTAGTGCACCTTGTTATGATTGAGCAGTCACATGCTTGCGAAGTCGAATAGGTATCACAGGAGTGGGCTTTAAGAGTAAAATAATTTGGAGAAGGGAGACCAGCTGTGTTTAGAGCAAATGGGACAAACAACGTTTTATTTAGATTTAATGTTAGGAGGTTACTTGAAAGCCAGGTCATCACTGCTTTGATTGATTCTTCTGCGTGATTCAGTGTTGTGGGCCAATCTTTGCCATGCACAAGTAACGCCGTATCATCAGCGTAGGTAAAAATCGAGCAATTAGGGAGAGAAAGGTTGCATAAATTGTTAATATAGATTAAGAAAAGTGTCGGCCCGAGTATGGAACCTTGAGGTACGCCAAAACAGATTTTTCTGCTGCCACTATAGAGATTATTTATTTTAACACACTGAGTGCGATTACTCAGGTAATCAGAAAAAATCTTAAGTGTATGACCACGGACACCCATAGATTCCAGTTTGTTTAAGAGATGGGGAACAGACACAGTGTCAAAAGCCTTGGAGAGATCTAGAAAGATACCTAAACATTTCCACTTTTTATCAAGTTTGGCCACAACATCATCTACTAGCGAGGCTACAGCGTTTTCAGTGGACTTACCTTTTCTAAAACCGAATTGATTAGAGGCTAGTAGATTGTGCGATTCGAGAAAGTGAACTAATCGAGTGTTAATTATTCTCTCAAGTATTTTCGAAATAGTGGGTAAAACAGAAATGGGTCTATAGTTGTTAACACTGCGCCTGTCCCCACTCTTGAAGATGGGATGTACGACAGCTTTTTTAAAGATTAATGGGAAGCAACCAGTGGATAGTGAAATGTTACAGATATGAGTAATGACACGGAGCAACACAGGAAGACAGGATTTTAATAGTTTAGCCGAGATGCCATCCCATCCAACCGAGGCATCAACGCGAAGCCCATTTATCAGTCTTTCGACTTCCTGCTCATCAGTAGGTAGAAGGACTAGAGAATTAGGGGAGTTGTTCATACAAGGGATAAATGCAGTCGAGGTGGATGTAAACTTCGTAGCCAAATCTCTACCAATGCTGGCGAAGAAATCATTTACATCGTCAATCGTAAAGCTGTCAGAATTGGTTGAGTTTAATAAATCAACAGGACTGGTTGGAGTACGATACGAGTTGGTTACATTTTTCATGATATTCCATGTTACCCTAGGATTGATTCTAGCTCTTTGGAGTTCCGCTTTCTGATAGTAAATTTTTAGATTTTTTAGTAATTTATTGCAAACATTTCGATATCTAGTAAACGTCACTTTGAGAGTAACGTTTTCAGGGTCTTTTGCGAGTTTACGAGACAGCTTATCTTTATTACGGATACAGCGAAGAAGTCCATTAGTGATCCATGGTTTCAGTATTCTTCGTTTGGAGGTAATGCAAACTAATTTAGAATTAGTTTTGATGATGGATCTAATGGTAGATATTAAGAGCTCAGCGGCTGCATTTGCATCTTGTGTATTTAATATGGCGCTAAAGTCGGTGTTATGTATATCAGTGATAACTGCTGGATAATCGATTACAGTTCGTTTATGTTTAAGGTAAGAGGATGTTGTGTTACAGGCGATGTTTAGCAGAATGGGTTTATGGTCTGTAATATACGTGTCGATTACAAGTGTCACTGTTTTAAGATTTGTTTTCACAATAACGTGATCGATACAGGAACTATCACGGGTCGGTAAAACATGGGCGGGTAAGAGACCATGTGACGCAATGAGGTTTAAGTATTCATTTGCTTGGGGGGTAAGGTTATTCGGCATAATATCAATATTGATGTCACCCATAATAATGACATTTTGTGACGAAATTGAGCTAAGAATTCGATTCAACCCAGTAATAAAGTTATCATGGTTACGAAACGATGGAGAGTGGTAAAGCGCCACAACAGTAAGATCAAAGTCTGTGAGTTGGCAAATTAAACAACTAGCATCACGTATACAGGGCTCAAAGACAGAGTGTGCTTGATTAGAGTTTACGTAGACTATTATACCGTCGTTTTGATTTATCGGTTGACTCGAACTATATGAAACATACCCTTCGATTAGGGGGATCGACGGGGTAATGCTCAGCCAACACTCAGAGAGTATTATGATATCACATGAAATGTTTGTGCTCGAAAGGAATACCATAAAGTTATCAAAATTACAATTTACGCTACGAATGTTCAGGTGTAATATATTAATAGACTTTGATGACTTAAGTAAGACACTTGGATAAGATTCGGGTATACATGTATACGAGTTAGAAACACCAAAAGAATCAATTTCTTCCATTACTTCACTGTCAAACATTTTTATATAAAGGATAAAAAGCACAGTAGGTTAGGGCGTGTATGTAGTTGCTAGTTTGATACTTGTATGTGTATGATTGCGAGAATTCATGTTGTGTAACATAATTGGGCTGAGATGAGACTAAAGAACAAAAATTATATAAACAACACCAGGAGGAGGGGCATATGAGTCTTGTAATTAATAAAATTGGGTCTAAGACTACATAGCAAGTAACAAATGTTTCATTACGTATTATCGTGGATAATGTCAGGGAAGAATAACTATAATGAAAACGACATGAGTGTAAAATATGTAGTTCAAACGTGTTCAAGTCGTTTTAAGTATATGTGTGACAATACACAGATATGATAAAGTGGTATATGAAGACTACCGAATTTATGCTTGGTACAATCCTAGCGGTCATATTGCTGACGTCATCAACATATTACCGCCTCTATAATTATTATCTTTTAATGATCTAATCTCATACGGTAAAGACATTTACTCAAGACATTTTCTTATCAAAAGGCAGTTTAATTACAACACAACTGTTTCACCGATACAACATCTTTATAGCCATCGTAGAAATCGCATCAAAAGATTATATTGTTGAGGTCTAACGCTCAATTTTCCGAGGCGTTCCATTCACCGTCGAAGAAATCCTCCATTACTGGACCCGTCAATGTAGACCGCCTCTCTGTATACGGAAGCTCAATTTAATTACACTCAACCGTTATAACGACAACACAGTGGTCGAGTCTCATCGTATTAATCATTGAGTCGGTTGATTTATGTGATAATTCTATGGGATGCTATCTATCCCCGATGTTATTAAGACGCTATTTTCGCGATGTACTTCAATGGTACAGCTATCCGTCGATAAGCGAATGACTTATTATGTACCTACCAGGAAGCTTTGTACAGAAAATGTGTTTATTTGTTACTGTAATTAAGACTTCATCATATCGGCTCATAAATGCTGGCTACTGGATACACACTTATTTTCAATAGCTCTTAGTCTTGAAACTAAGATTTAAGTGTGGAACGACCATAATTCATTTCGTTGTAAGAATTAGATATTAACAATATCGAATAAAAGGCATATTTTTAGCTTATGAGAATATATCCTACTAATATTATAATTAAAAAGATTGGTGAACATGTTTGGATGTTAAGGTATTTGTTATTCAATCACGCGTAAACTGTTGAACTCATTTGAATGAAATTATAGCACAGACCATATTCTGAATATTCTCATAAGACACTTTCGATAGCGGTATGTATTCCTCTAATTTTTCCTGCGGCTTTGCCTGTGTATATTCCACGATTCTCGCAGGTAAACCCGCAAAAAACACAACATAGTTACCTATATTATAAAACTGCAAAAACATTTCGATTGTAGATTAAAGTTAAGTAAATATCTGGTATAAATCATATAATTATAGATATATGAAACTAAAACAATTTTTCTTTATGTCTGTGTGTCTATTAGAATTGTACCTACGTAAAAACCAATAAACGGATTATAATGTGGTCGGTTTTCAGTGTATGACTGGAGGTTGGCATAAAACTAAGCTACGTTTTATTTAACCTCGTTCAGTAGAATCTGAATTATGGTGCATAGTCAATGTTATTGTTAATGTTGTTTGCTATGCAAAGCGTAAATGACGTTACAGACGAACTTACGCGAACGACGCCGCGGGCCTAATCTAGTATAATATGTACAAATCAGAAACGGCGATTAAAACGAAAGAGAAACTTAGTTCTAATCTACGTTTATATCGATTCTCGGAGTCAAGTTTCAAAATTGAGGAAGAGTTAATTAAAGTCGCATCACATTTAAGTCGTCAGCGTCGCCGCGTCGTCGTAGTGGCGATAATTCTTCATTGATGCGCAGTAAATATCGTTCCACCGCTCCCCTTTAGAGCGACGCCGGTTAATTTTAATTGAATCCGAGTAAAACCCACTATTGCCACTAAATGCTTTATTGCTAATTGATGTGGAGCTCAGTGGAAATGAGCTATTGTATGTCGGTTTAACAATTCGAAGTATGAATTTAATAAGCTTAGACTAAATAGAATTTGCTGTACGAGATTCTAACTATGTGCGGGATTAGTTCGTTGAATGAAGATACCTTTTAGTTCCCTTGCTTTCAAGTTTATTTAGTCTAAATAAATGTCTTAAGCCTCAGAATTGATTGAACAGGAATACAAATTAATTATCTTTGATTAATCCAAATAATCTAGATTAAACATACATACATACGTATACATTGTCGGCGATGGCGTAGTGGTTAGTGTAACCGACTGCCACGCCTGAGGTCGAGGTTCGATTCCCGCACAAGTCAAACATTTGTGTGCATGAACATGGATGTTTGTCTTGGTCTGGGTGTTTCTATGTATAATATGAATGTATTTACAAAAAACAAAGAGTATATATATATGTATGTATAAAGTATGTTTATCCATTGTCTAGTACCCATAGTACAAGCTCTGCTTAGTTTGGGCTAGATGGTGTTGTGTGTATGTGGTAGAATATTATTATTATTATTATACATTTTCAAGTTAATTTTCCTGTTATTTATAAAAGAGAATTCCTGCACTAGGAATAAATCCTGTGTCGCTATGTTGTTTATAAACATTCAAACGACGGACCCAAAGAACACCCAGACTCACCCAGACCCAGAGTCAGGCTCGTATTGAGATTTCTTAACCGAAAAACTCAATAACTTTTTGTTGGCCCGACCTGGGATTCGAACCCTAGACCTCATGCACAGCAGTCACGTTCAGTATGTAAAATATCTATCTGCTGATACGTTAATCAGCGCATTTGACATGTATCTAAGTTTACACGTTTGTGAATCAAAAAGGCGGAGCTTGTATACTTCTGCAAGCTAAGAGCCATGTCGCATTTAGATGAAGTCCACATCAATTGTATTCGTCAAGTACTGTAGGAGTCACAAACATTTAGAGACAAAGGAAAATCAAGATATTTAATAGCCGCAGCGCCGCCGCAAGCGATCGGCTAACACAATCTATGTCAATGTGGGCGGGTATTGTAGCAAATAAACAATCAGCGATAACTAGGTGCTTGTTGAAGTTGGCAGATCTAGTACTGGAGTGTTGCTACTTTAAGATTTGGCAACGATTCGTGTTAAACGAGAAATGTATCATTATTTTATTTATTATGGGAGACTATTGGATTGCCACGTAGAGGTTCGAGATCGATTCCAAGGCGATTCTAAGAAATGTGTGAAATAAATAGTTCATTATCGCTCGGTTTAACGGCAAAGGAATAGATCGAGAGAAAATCTGCATGTCTGACAGTTTTCCATATTGTTCGCCAAGATATGAGAGGTCCGTGCCCAGCTGTAGAAACGTTTGTATACGCTAGAGATATACTATTATTTTATTGGTTTACCAACGATTGTTTACACAGTATTCTGCAAGAATAAATATTAGAAAATACAAACACGAGTGCAACAGTTAAACTGAAAACACAGCTTGCAAGTATAATTATGACAATATATCGCACCCCCAGTGCAATAATGGCATAACTACACTTACGACGATTTTTTTATTGCAGATTCGAATGTGCAAGTAAAGATACACAAGCTCAATTGTTTCCGTTGTGATTTGACAAAAATAAAGACATTATACCAAAAATATCATTTGCCGCGTCATAATAAGTTTGATATTTATCAATCATAAAAGATTATAAGCCCACTTAAAAATCTCAAATTCAATAAAAATACACTTAATCTAACGATATATCTTTGTTTTACTAAATTAAACAAAATATTATAGAAGTACTTTCTATAATAAATATATCAGTCCAAGCAATATTTTTGCTCTCCTCTAAAGTTAGCACATTCGTAATACGCCTTTATTCCATTGGAGGTGCGATATCAGCATTTTCTTGTAACGTCATTATTAATATTGTGACAGTTGGATACAATAATATTGTGCAATGTTACTTACTATAGCAGCCAGCGGCTGTTGTGTTACTTGTCATTATCTACACCAGCATTTTGGTTATCAGATATAGTAATGCATATATACAGATATGTATCAGATTCATACATACATATGTATGTATCTGATACATACATAGATTCACGCCTGTATCCCAGAGGGGTATGTATCAGATATAGTAATATATAGTTATACATAACTATGTTTCAGGTAAAAAGTAATAATACTCACGTTTTTTGTACAGCCATAGCTTCAAATATCTGTAAAGAAATAATACGTTGTTTAGTCGTAGTAGGTAATATTTTTTTAGTTTATTTTTTCTGCCATGTTAGTCTATTTGCATAATTGTGAGCTTTGATAATGAAGCGCCTGAGTTTACGGATCGAGCAGTGTAATTTAGTTCTTAGTAAAATAAGTATGAGTAGTAAAACGAAGTATGAGCCTGGTCCAATATAATAGATTTCCTTACTTGGATCTACAAGTATTCCTGTTGAATTGTGAGTATGATACCAAACTCTTTGGGGGTGTACTGGAGTAACTTTACTTCTTATGATCTATATCATAAGAACTACTCAGGCAAGTCGCTAGGTTCTATAACCTAGCGAGTAGCCTGAGTAGTTTGGATACCTTATTAATATACTGGTTAGTTGTGGCCTAGTCTTTGGTTATACCCAATAACTATAAGCTACAACTTGGAACCGAAGCATAGCCGGTAAAATGTTGGTGTTCATCAAACTTTTTTTTTTTTTACCTGGGCAAATGCTTTGACCCGTACCTCTCCGCGGGGCGACGGAGAGGTTATGTCGGGCTCACCGGGGGAGTGATACCCCGGTAATACCGACTAAACCTACCACGGTGTTCCTCGACATAACCATAAACGGCGGGGCCGCGCGAATCGCTTTCACATGCAATCGCGACCCCGCCGAGGTTTCGGCCCGTCGTGTGAAACGGCAGGCCACTACATAATAGACCCTCTACTGTCCTCTTATAGGGAGATAAAACACGACTCAGAGGTGCGCGTGGGAACACGCACGCCGCCTCTTGAACCTGGTGCTGATCGGGTGGCGGGCAGGCCCACGAAGCCCACCACCCCCAGGTCAAACCTCAGGGTGGCTGGAGGTCATCTCGCGCCCTCCAGCGCCCGTTTCTGCGGTTGGGGAGAGGGTTTAAGCGCTCCCTCTCCCGCTCCGCCGCCTCCTTGATCGACATGACTTCCTCACAGAAGGAGGCGACGGCGTTCCACGACGTCTCGCTCCGGACCATAAATTGAACCACGGCCGGGAGCGAGAGGGCAACCATACCGACTGCCGCGATCAACTCACGGCGCTGCGATGCCCAGGCGGGGCAATCCGTCAATGTGTGCAGCGCCGTGTCCTCAACAACGTCGCGGCAGTCGCCACAGTGGTGACAACCGGGCGTCTCTTGCCGACCTATGCGACACAGGAACTGGCCAAAACAACCATGACCAGTCATTACCTGTATCAGCCGGAAGCTGAGGGCGCCATGCCGCCTCTCCAGCCACTCCTCAAAAACGAGTCTTACTGCCACGATTGTGGCGTGCCCAGGGTGTTCATCAACTTTGATTTAACTTAAGATTTAGTGATAGAAGGTATTCTTTGTTATTATTTTTGGAGTGCTTAATTTGCCTGAGTAAATAACCTAAATGTAGCTCTACTGACGTAGTAAACTCACTAATCCATATATTTTTGACGTTCATAAGCGTTACTTGCAGAATTGAACATATTATATATTATAAAAAGTAATTGTTATACTTGTGGTAAACAGACAAAATTATTTAGGAATAAAAATCTTTATAGCCTTGACTCTGTTATTCTCATTTTGATACAAACTGTTATCTTTTGAAAGTATAAAAACATTTACTTTTATTTTTGGCACATGTAAATTTTATGCCAGTCTTAATTAAACATTTTCATACATTGCTTTATAGTGTTTTACAACAGTTTATATCGCTGTGAATTTTATTGTTGTTTTAGACACCGATAAAACTTGATTTTGCGAAAAT
Source organism: Catocala fraxini (assembly GCA_930367265.1). NCBI lineage: Eukaryota > Metazoa > Arthropoda > Insecta > Lepidoptera > Erebidae > Catocala > Catocala fraxini. Next base: position 10,498,669 of record OV884037.1, read on the forward strand.
AAGTAAAGCAAAATAACTTTGAATTAATATAAAATATAGGCTTTGTTTGTTTGAAAATAATTTAAATTTAGTTTCGGAGTGTTGTTGGTTTAGGACACTAGTCCTAAACCAAAATTTAAATTATTTTAGAGATAGTATCGTAACGCTCAGCACATTGTTCGGCAAGTATGTCGCGCCATGACTGTTTTAAATATACTGCTATGTGTGATAGTATTTAACCCTGATACAATTATAACTAATTCACATAATCCATATTCATTGATTATTAGACAAGCGAAACCGCAAACCAAAGTAAGTTATTGCTAAATATTGCACCGGTGCTGTAAATGAATTGGATTATATTGAACTGCAATCAACATTTTTAATATAGGCCATAACCATTTATTGTTAATTAAAATATTTTAACCTTTATAGTGTAGATAAAGTTTTATAATGTGAAATTAAGCGTTTGTGCTTGCGTTGTTTTTGTTTTAATACTCGAAATGACAGTGACGATGTGGTTCAAGGGATTATTATTGGCCATAATGAAGGCAAATGTTGAAGTAATTAAACGTTTTATATTATTGCGATTGTATTATGGAGCCTTTTGCTTAAGAATTCCACGAAGTATTATCAAAAGTAGTTAGATTAGGAAAATTTCCTATCTTGCTATTTCTGATATATAATCGGTTTGTAATGATCCTACGGTTTAAGGTATAGAATATTATGTTAAAATATAGAAACTTTAAACGTGCACTTTCTGGTGATATACATTCTTAAGAAAAGTGTGTTAAAAAAAACAGTAGCAAGTAGTAACACATTTTTTTAATGTTTCGAATACAGATATGTAGTAACATATCTGTATTCAAAACATAAAAAAAAATGTAAAGTACCTATCTTCTAACTGATTGTAAGTAGGTATATTATTCGTTTGTGTTACGTTAATGCTTCTGAAGAAAATGTGAGGAAGCCACAAACGAACATGATAAGACAATTTAGACATATTTGAAAACGATAGACAAAATATTAATATATCTACATACGGAGTTCTGAAAAAACCAAGAGACTATAATCCAGCAGTAAGATTCATCAACAGCCTGACAATATCAGTCAATATCTTCATTAACTATTCGCAATATGACATGTAAATAAAAACGTGACATAAAATATATTACCTACATCATTGTAGATACGTGCCGCTGTGTTTAATGAACTGTTTATTATAACACGACCTACAAGATGCACGATACAATATCAATTTAAAAAATACAATCTTCTTGAGTTTTGAACACCTGTCGTCGTAATTATTTATGGAGATTATTATCGTGCGTAATAATTCACTAAGTTTCAATTGAGCATTAAACTCAGCCGCACTATTATTGATGTTGATTTAGCATTTTTATTTTAATATTAACCTTACTATGCTGTATTTAGGATTTAAATTGGAGTGGCTGTTTTCAATGATTCGACAAAGTAAGTAATTGAAATCTGTAAGTCATGCTAAAATTCATTATAGCAGTTTTAAAGATCTAATAAGTCCAATCGATAGAGATAAAATAAGAAGATATGGTTTTATTGTAATTTTGTTTTTGAATGTTGTTTATGTTTATTAAAAATAGATTGTTTGATGAATCGGAATAATTTATTATGTCTTTAGGTGACTACGGAATATCTTTAAGTTACGAGTTATACATTGTATGGCTGCTTTTTGCCCCAAAACTGTCTTTAAAGATTGTAAAAGACAGTAATTTAAAAGACTCTTTATTTCTCTTCTTTTTTATAAACAACATTCGCACCAGGAATAATTCCTGTATCGCGTGGGTCTTTACAAACATTCAAGCAGCAGACATAAAGAACACCCATCAGCATAATAATTTGTGGATGACACAAATTATTGTACCGTGTGATAATCGAACCTCCAACAGTTGGCGCAGTGGCAGTGACGAGCCAACCACTTACACCACTATTCCATCCGTGTAGTCACATACAAGACCATAGCTGCAATAAAGTCCTAACATTACAAGAAGCAAATCTATAATTATCTTTCAATAAATGCAACTGACAGCAAAAACATAAGCGTGTTAATATAAACGTGTCTTAGATTTACATTTTAATTAATACAAATAACATCTCCAGACTGTTGTATACAGTGGTCTAGGCGATAAAAGAAAAGAACCACTTGGGCGTATAACTCGTTACAGATAAAGATAGGTATACACTGCTTGCAATGCAATGCAACTTAAGAATTGCACGGTACAGCTTACAATAGTTCGTGAATAATTAATAGCACAAGCATATTTAGAAATATTAATAAATTATAGGATTTAAGAATTTCTGGTGCCATTAATTACAAGTTTTAGAGATGTTTATAGATTGCAAGGAATCCTATTAGCCAGTGACAAACGGATGCCGTCGCCCAGGCACAATACTTTTATCATTACATCTCGATATGGTTAAACATAACTGCCTCGATATCGATAGTCCTTATGTCACGAGGTACTTTACAAACATTATAACAACAGACACTAAGAACATTCAGACTCAAAACAACTTCTTGTGGAGACAAGAAACGGAAAACACAAACGTTTGTTGTCGTGTTGATATTGTACTCTTAACATTTGGCAACTCGACTACTAAAACCACATCGCCATTTGTCCAATAATTGCAAGAAGCTTCGTAGTTTTGTGTTATTATAACAATCTAATGCGCTAATAGTGAAGCAGCGATAGCCTAGTGGGAAACCGTTGGTCTGCCACACATAGGTCTCGAGCTCGAACCTAAGGCAGGCATCTCTGACTTTTCGAAGTTATATGCGTATTAAATAGTTAATTATCGCTTGCTTTAACGGCGAACTAAAACATCGTGAGGAAGCCTGCATGTCTGAGAGTTCTCCATAATGTTCTCAAAGATATGTGAAATCTGCTAACCCGCACTAGGCCAGCGTGGTGCCACACTGAGAAGAGGCCCGTGCCCAGCAGTGGGGCAGTTTAATACAGGGCTGATAATAATATTATTATTTTAATGCTTTAGGAATTTATATATGAATGTATCGCAACAGACACATGATAAATTGTAAAAAAAGAAATATAGCTTATCGTAATGCTTCGTATTCATTGGAATATGAAGCATTACGATAAGTTGTCTTTTTTGTACTAGTATATTACTAGTCTTTCTTTTTTATAGAAATAAGACTTGGTACTAGTTAACATTGGTTTAGAGATATAATTTACAACAGATTGATTTAGTTTGGTACCAATATTATTGTTAACGAGGGTTTTATATTGAGTGACCGCGGGTGCTCGCACGATCGGTCGGTGGCGGAATGACGACGCGCGCGCCGTCGAGTGAGAGCGCGCATTCGTTCGTTAACAAACTGGCCCCCTTGGAGCAGGAGCAGCATCCTGGTCCAACTTCGTTGGTAGTGGGCAGAGCCTGTTCCAAGCTCTACGTAAGGTTCCTGAAGTTGTTTTTACGTCTGCTACCCGGTTAACGCCGTCAGTGCCTGGGTAAACTGTAGTGACACGTCCCAGCAGCCATCTGTTGGGGGGCAGCCGATCATCTTTAATGAGAACCATCTCTCCTGGCTGTGGTTGTCCTCTGTCTGTGCGCCATTTGGTTCGAATCTGCAATTCTGAAATATACTCCTTGTAGTACCGATTCCAAAAATGTGTTTTTAATGATTGTATCCTTCTATATCTTGAAAGCGTATGAAGTGGAGCCTGGTCGACCAAGGGTGCAGGTAACATAGTGAGCGTACGTCCAATCAAGAAATGCGCTGGCGTAAGAGGAATTAAATCTGATGGATCAGATGAAATTGGAGTGAGAGGTCTAGAATTCAAGATTGCTTCAACTTGAACCAATACAGTGTTCATCTCTTCGTAATCTAAATGAGCCATTGACAAAACATGATTTAAATGTTTTTTAATTGATTTAACCGACCCTTCTGCTACGCCGTTAAAATGTGGGCTATATGCTGGACTAAATTTGAAATTGATTTCATTTTTAGCACTGTATGAAATAATATCGTTAGATTGATTATTTAGAAACCTAGCTATTTCGTTGCAAGCACCCACGAAATTAGTTCCATTGTCGGAATAAATTATAGCTGGCTTACCTCTGCGGGCAACAAACCGGTTTAAGGCTGCAATGAAGCCTTCAGAACTTAAATCGGTGACAAGTTCTATATGCACAGCTCTCACCGCTAGGCAAACAAAAACAGCAATATATGATTTCTTCAGCTGACAGCCACGACCCTTTCTGTTCGCTATCATGATGGGACCAGCATAGTCCACAGCTGTATTACTGAAAGGGTATTCTGCTTGCAATCTATGTAGAGGTAGATTGCCCATGATAGGCTGGTAAGTCTTACCTGCAAATCTACGACAGGATATGCAATCTCGAGTAATTTTTCTACAAAGATTACGACCATTGACTATCCAGTATTTGTGTCGTAATGTTGATAACAACAGCTGTGGTCCAGCATGTAAAAGAATTTTGTGGTAATGTGTGACCAATATTTTGGTTATGTGATGTGATGCGTCAAGTAAGATAGGGTGCTTTGTGTTGTAGTCATAGTGTGAGTTTGACAATCTACCTCCTACTCGTATTATACCTACATGGTCAATAAAAGGGTTTAATTTGAGAAGTTTATCTTTAGGAGACAACGGGCGTTTGTTAAGTAACTGTGAGTATTGTTTACAATATGAATCACGTTGTACTTGTTTGCATAACACTTCCAACGCTGTATTTAACTCTGTGAAAGTCAATGGACCTAATATTTTATTGCGAGAATGTTGACAGTTAAAAATAAATCTTTTTACGTAAGCTATGGTACGTTGTAATTTACTAAATACAGAAAAATTGTTGAAATAATTATTATTGTGACAATGCGAGTCATCTGTTGACAGATGGCATTGATGTTTAATTTCTGGCAAACTAGCAATATGCATATTTTGTGGTTGTGAAGGCCACTGCATATGTGTTTGATGCAAGAAGTGTGGACCTTCCCACCACAAAAGTGAAGATTGAAGTTGCGATGCGTTAAGCCCACGAGAACCTATGTCGGCCGGGTTCATATCTGTGGGAACGTAATGCCATGAATTAGGGTCAGAATTGTTGGTGATCTCATTTATTCTATTGTAAACAAATTGTTTTAGCCTTAATTTGCATGTTTTGATCCAGCCCAGCACAATAGTTGAGTCACACCAAAAAAACATGGTATCAATTTTTAAACGTAATGAATTTACTACCTTTTTTATTAACTTTGTAGCGAGAAGGGCGCCGCATAGCTCCAACTTAGGCATAGTTAGACTTTGCTTGAGTGGCGCCACTCTGCTCTTTGCAAGTAGCAAATGTACTTGTACATTCCCAGTGTCAGACACTGAGCGTAGGTAGATACAAGCTGAAAAAGCCTTAATGGAGGCATCAGAAAATGCGTGCAATTCGACCTTAACATATGAATCACACAACACTCTACGAGGGATTTCAATTTTTGTGATTTCTGGTAAGTATTTAATAAAGTCATGCCATTGTGACTCAACTTCGGCAGGTAACTGGTCATCCCATGTGATATTCTTAGCCCATAGTGTTTGTAATAGGAGTTTTGCCTGTAACATGCAAGGATTAATTAGTCCAAGTGGATCAAAGACTTGTGCAATAGTGGATAAAATTGTACGTTTATTTGTGTTTAGCTGATGTGATATTTTGTTTACTGAAAATAATAATGTGTCTTTCTTACAGGCCCAGAGTAAACCTAATGTTTTTGCATAATCATGTTTGTTTAAGTTTAATAACTCGTCTGTGTTGTTTTCATTAACAATATCATCGAGGAGAGACGATTGATTGGACCGCCATTTACGTAAATGGAAATGTGCGCCCTCTAACGTTTGAATGACGCCTTTACATATTTGTACTAAAGTTTTTTCATCTTCATTCCCCGATACATAGTCATCTATATAAAAATCGCGTAAAATTGTTTCACGTACATCCTTATTGGTGCATTCTTGACCCAACTGTACCAGGCATCTAGTCGCTAAATACGGCGCTGACGCCGTCCCGTATGTGACAGTGTTTAATTGATATTGTTTAATTGGCTGGCTGGGATGTGATCGCCAAAATATTTGTTGCAAACATCGTTGATCATTGTTTACATAAATTTGTCTATACATTTTTTCTATATCTGAAGTCACTACAAACTTATATTGTCTAAATCGAATCAAAATGCTAAGTAAATCGTCTTGTACAGTTGGCCCAATATGCTGAATATCATTGAATGATATGCCTGTGCTTGTCTTAGCTGAACAATCAAAGACGGTGCGTAACTTTGTTGTAAGGCTGTCTTCACGCATAACGCCGTGATGAGGCATGAAATATGAAATGCAATCGGTTTGTGTCGTTCGATTTTCTGACATGTGACCTAAAGCTAAATATTCGTCAAGAAATTTTGTGTATTTTTCTTTGAACTCTGGGTTGCGTTTAAATTTACGTTCCAACGATTGAAACCTTATTAGAGCTTGCTGTTTGGAATCTCCTAAGGATTCAGGTGACCCCTTTAATGGAACAGTAACAATAAATTTGCCATCTTGGTGGCGTTTTGTAGTTTGCGTGAAAATTTGTTCACACTCACTCTCACCTTTAGTAGGGATTTGTTGAGTAGAGGGAACTGATTCTAGTTCGAAAAATTTGTCTAATTTCTCGTCAAGCTCACTGTTGTTTAACAAATGGCAATGGACTGTATGATCGGTGTTAGATTTAGAGTTCGATGGTTGTATAGAGCCTGTGACAAGCCACCCTAATGTTGTTTCAATTAGAGTTGGCTTGTTCTTACCCAGGTCAATATGATTGTTTAGAAGGACATCCCAAAATATGTCCGCCCCCAGCAACATCTGCACCTCAGACGGCATGGAAAAAGTTGGATCTGCGAGGTGGATGCGAGAGGGAATGGTAAAGAAATTGCAATTAACTTGGGAAGTAGGTATCAACTGGGTGATATGTGGCACAACAAAACAAGTGACATCAGTTGTATAACCACTGTTTGTGAATGACGATATGGTGACGTCACATCTTTTTGTAATTTTTGAGGACTGATTGTTCAATCCTTGCACTACTAGTGAAGTAGAATAACTGGGTATTCCTAATTTAGCTCGTAAAGTTTCTGTGACGAAACTAGATGTACTCCCATTGTCGAGCAGTACACGAACTTTGTGTGTATGACCGTTACAATCTTGTATGTTGATTATAGCCGTGGATAGGAGTACCTGACTGTGATGTATGGATGAGAGTGTGACACTACTCGATTCTGTTTGTTTCTGTTCCTGCACGGTGGGTAAAACGACACAACCTTCAGATGAGGTTGAAGCCTTCAGAACAGTGTTATTATTGTGTAACAGAGTGTTATGGCGCTGTGAGCATAGCCTGCAGGAACTGAGCCTACAACGCTGTTCGTCATGTCCTGCACGCAAACAATTTGTGCATAAATTTAATTGTTTGACTCGTTCGATACGCGTCTCAATCGGCATTGATTTGAATTTCGTACATTGGTAAATTGTATGATTATTCTTGCACACAGGACATTTGAACAGCGCTTGTTTTTGTGTTTGGTTAACTACGAACGTCTTAGGACGATTGTAAGTAATATCGCTGTGTCTGCGTAGTGATTGTTGTTGTTTTGTATGTGTTGATGATTCTTCCACGGTCTCTAGTAAGTCAGCACGATTTTTTAAAAATGTATTAAAGTCTTGTAAAGTAGGTAACCTCGTAAGATTGTTGCGTTCCTCTTCCCAGTCACGTAGTGTGCACGGGTCTAACTTACTAGTTACCATGTGTATTATGATAATGTCCCAATGTTCTGTAGGTAAATTCAGTGTTTTTAAAGCCCTTAAGTTTCGATTTACGGAATCTATTGTGTTTCTTAAAGCCTTTGAAGATTCTTGAACTACTGGTTGTATATTGAATAATGCTTGTATGTGATTGTTGACTAAGATTCTATCGTTATGATATCGGTCACATAACAAATCCCATGCGACGTCATAATTATCTGCTGAGAATTCCAAGGATTTAATAATTAGTGAGGCATTCTCTTTTAATGAATTCCGCAAATAGTGAAACTTATGGATTTTAGGAATTGTTGTGTTGTCGTGTATAAGGGACTTGTAAGTGTCGTGATATTCTAGCCACTCCTGATAGCGCCCAGAAAAGATCGGCAAGCTAATAGTAGGTAATTTAATGTTTGGCCTACCCGACGATCCAGTATTATTACTAGAACCTGTCACCGACCCGGCCTCCTGCTCCGCAGAGGCAGCGTCGAGCAACTCCTGCGCAACAGCCACGCAACCGAAGTAGCTGGTCTCGAAAATCTCCCTTTCCTTGTGTTCATCACCTGAAATTTCCACAAGACCTTCTATATCAGTCTGAACTGAATCAAACTCGTTGTATAAATCTAGCATTTTAGTCAAACGAGCTTTTACCTCAAGAACCTGTACTTTATTAACATTTTTACTAGGTAAAAGGGTATCTATATATGTTTTAAATATAGTAAGCTTTGCTTTATGACTAGCTCGAGTTTTCTTTAATGATTTAAGATCCATTGTGAAAATATACAAATGCTAAGCTTGCAAATGACACCAATCTCAAACTGTACAACTGAAAGCAAATAATAATCAGCACACGTTTAAATAAAAAAGTAAAGTAAAAAAACCTTGCGAAGCGATACTTAAATTTTAAAATTGCAGGTGCGTTGCGAAAGAAATAGTGCGAAGCAGAGAAGGTAGGTTGGCACAATAATCAGGCGCAAGCAAAGTACGACGGCCGCGAGTCACGTAGGCCCCGCGCCGTGGACTTTGGTCCCTCGGATTCGCTGGAATGTTCAAAACAAAATGGTTAGCACTGTATTGGTAAAGGTGGGCGCAACACGGCAAATAAAACCTCTGTAATGAAATAAATAGTTGGTACGATGTATAAAAAAGTATGTAAATTGCCTAAAAATTGAGAAACAATAAATAAAGGAATATTTTCGAAATAGATACACCGTTACGAATAATGCTTATGTATTTTAGAGTGAGAATTAATGTCATATGTGGTGATATGCACATAATTATATTAATCCAAATGCTAGGTGATAAACAATTAACATGGAAAATTGGTAATAAATATTGTGAAAGAGATGGAGATATTCAAATGAAACTATTCATTTAGTGCGCATTATAGGAATGATTGGAACGAACTCACAAATAGGTACCAAACTGCAAGCCCCGTATCTTGGTTTCTCGAACTATAATAGTTGTAAGTGGGTACAGCACAGCAATGATAGTCTTTCTTGACTTGTCGTAGTATGTACTTGAATTTGTATGATTCACGCTCTGGTCGTTAACGCGCTGTAAGCAATCCGTGTTCCGATGTTTCTCGAATGACCTCGCCAATGTCGATACTTCTTAGTTCCGCTTTGTCTTCGAAACGGTTTCTAAAGCTGTATCCGGCTCGAATCTTGTTAACGAGGGTTTTATATTGAGTGACCGCGGGTGCTCGCACGATCGGTCGGTGGCGGAACGACGACGCGCGCGCCGTCGAGTGAGAGCGCGCATTCGTTCGTTAACAATTATAGATAAATGCATTGAGCTATTAGTGCGGCAATGGCAAATTATTGCAATGTTTATTGTAATTCATGTTCTGTTCCTATTGTGTACGAGTCTTAACATTGCCCTCCGCAGAGGATCATTACTGTCCGAGTGTTTGTTTTGCACTACCTCGGAAACCGTCGATTAAGGCACACAAGATAACAGATGCAAGCCTTCAATGAAGACACGCGTATTATACTTATTAGCGAAATGGCTCGATAAAGAATTAATGTAGGAAGTATCGGAAATATAATTGCATCGTTTTTATTAATCGATGGTAGTTGTTTAAATTATATGGTTGGGGGATATGCGTGTAGCTCCCATATTTATGTTTTGTGTAAAATAGGTGATAATTTTTTATTGCTCAGCGGATACCCGCTGTCTCTTTAATTTTTTTTTAGTTTAATAATTTCATTATGACAGCCACACATGGATATTAAACATACGGTTACCCGATTTTCTCAGCGATAGATGCTATGCTATTAGGCGTTCCGCATACGACGGACAGAGTACGGAACAGACAATTTGACCGGCGTTATAGATCACATGGAATCCTACGCAGGAACGAAGGACAATGACAGAAAGTCCGTTAGCTCGGTCTAGTCTGGCAGACGTTGGCTGACACGAAAATCCAGTGGCAACAGTACCCGAAGGCAGCTATGGATGACAACGGACAGCGCCAGACTTCACATTCCGTTGGAAAAACACAATCGTCTGCGGAACGCCTTTGTATGTTGTTTTGTGTTGTGCAGATCTATTGAGTCACTGTCACTCTAACCACGATGTTTGTGTAATCAAGATACACGTAGAACGTTCATGCTAAGTTTACCTGTTTGTGGTCACTAGACAAGCTATGATTTTGTGGTTACGTTCAGTTCGTGGAACTGTGTTGCTACCCCACTGTCAACTTCAACTTACTAATTTCCAAAACCTTTGTCAGTTAAAATATTTGGTTATGTATAATTAGAAAAAAAGACTGCATTATAATAAACTAGTTCAAGAAGAGAAGAGGGAGGCTAAGAACGAGACAAAGTATTATACACGAGCGTGTAACTTGAGAGTAATTCAAGATAAAATAAAATAATAATAACAAACTGCTTATAAATCACAAAGACAACCTTAATGTCAATATGGCAATAATATACACAAATTACGGATTCCCTGTCACCAGCGACCGCGTTTCTACAACGCGAGACTCGAGCGCCGACATAAAGGTTTTTCGTTTATACTTCAATCAATTAAGGTATTTTATTTGGTAATTACCTACTTAAAATATTAAAGTCCAACCTATTACACATAATTATTAGGAAAGAATTGATTTCTCAAGTCTCACATTTAAAATACACCATGTTTAAGCAGTTATGCTGTATACTAAGGATTGTTCATCAATGTGCAAAGAAAGAAATATACATACATTGGTACCTACTTCTAAATATACGTGTACGTAGTCGCAGGGTAAAAGCTATTCAAAATAAAATAATTGTAATAACTTTTAAACATTTGCGTTGTATGATTTATACATAATACGTAACAGCTATTTACCTTTTAAAGCTTAACGTTTCGGCCAGGTTACACCGCCACTGGTCAGAAGCTGACCGTTGGGGCGATGTTTTTTAAATACGGTCGTCTAGGTAATAATCTTTGGCACTATTAGGTATATCTAAGAACCGAACAACACTTGCCCATTCTTAGACATTTATCTCAGCATTTCATGATAAGAAGTTGCGCAAGCGCTCCAACTAACACAGCTAGACGACATTGCAGGGCAAACAAAATAAAATTGGTATAAAATTAAACAAAAGCATCCACTGATCACGTACAATAAAGTAAATTGAATAAGCTTGTTGGTGAATCACAAAGTCAATTGTGAATACAGTTATTTTATAAATCATATTATTGCACCGTTTGGTTCTATATTGATGATTGATCTCTTGTATCTTTTGTTGGTTTTGGAAAATTTAATTGGTATTAAGTGTCAATGATCCCTTTCTATTGCGCGCAAAGGGTCAGGGCTGGCACCGTCATATCAATTTATTTAATAGTTCTTGAAATTAAACTACAATATACGGATTTTATCGCGTTGTTTATTTGACACTTTATTACATAATTTAGAAACTGTTATACTACTACTAATAAACTTTACTAATTTTCAAGCTATGTAATCAAATTATTTAATCTATTTATATTTAAGTTTACACTTTCCCCGACGTTTCGGTTGCTTTTCAGCAGTCATAGTCACGGGGAGACTAAGATGGTAGTTGTTTCAATGTTCCAGTGTAGTTTGTTTCAAAGTACCTGAACATAATTTAATATCGGTGTTTCTATTTACGCAGAATGAGCTCAAAGTATCATGAAGTCTAGCTGTGGTTTGCTTCTTCTTGGATTTGATGATTGGTTTGATTTCAATGAATAACATTTGCGTAAACAGAAGACAATATAATAGTTTTAGTTAATTTCAAAATAGTCTTGTGTTACCGTTATATGCGTAATGCTCACAATTATCATATCACTTGAATAGAAATGCTCTATATTTAATTTATAGTATAATTATAATAATATTTTACAAAGTACTTAAATGTTTATATAAACAAAGAAATGTATCTTTATTTATGATATTTAACTATGAAATAATATTTTTATGATTTCATACTTATTTATCAGTTGCCCACGGCTTCGAGAACGGACCTTTTTACTATATCATTTCTGTGCCCCTGACAACATGTGTGTGAAATTTCACAATGATTAGTTAAGGCGTGAAAGCATAACAAACAAACAAACTCACATTCGCATTTATTCGGATAAAATTGTACATGGATATTCTCTAGGGTTTGTTACGTGTAAGAAAATTCTTATACATATATGCTAGTAGTAATATTTGTAAAGATTCAAAAAAGTTTTATTATTAACCAATCCACACAGGATATGTTAAACACATATCTTTAAAATATATTCTAGGTTAGGTATTATAAATAATAAATAAATAATAGTTTACGCTCATGGTTCTTTAAAACTACTTTTAAAGCAATGTTGCGTTTACTGATCCCTGCCACATGCAATGTTATCATTTACCTCAAACGTCGGGAATAATGTATACTTATTTGTTTAAAGGTTGACAGCTTGAATAGTGTAATAATATGTTGTCAGATTGTCGCCTACCTGATTGGGTATAACCTTCTTTCCTTTTAACAGTCTTAAGTTCGCAAAAACTATATTATTTTACGCCTTTGCCTCTTTGCGTAGTAAACCTACAAATTCAATGTATTTTAAAAAAGCATGGCCTAACAAACACATTTTTTTAAAAGGCATCTACTACACTAAATATTATTCCTGTGTCGCAGAAGACTTCACAAATATTTAGGAGAAGGACATACGGAATAACTAGACTCGGTACAACTTTATTAAATACAGTTTAACCTCGGATGCATAACACTTGAGGCAATGACAATGACAATGACAAAGCGACCACTGAAAACCAATACGCCATTCATGCAGTCAGTATTAATTATGATTAACAATATACTTAATATACTTAGGCAAATTGCCTACCTGTAAGTATTGTATACTTATTTACCTATGTAAGTAAGCAGCTATACTTCGGATTTTTTCAGAAAAGGTTGTATTCTTGGCTAAATTTATCCAACTTTTAGGACACAAAAGAATTTTTGGATAAAAAAATTTAATGGTTTTGTACCCATAATTAAAATTTTGTATGCTATAATCTAGCAAAACATGCTTGTACTATATATAATATTGTAACACTATCAAATACCATGTTTATGCGCTGAACTGATTTAGATGAAATTTGGAATGGAGATAGCCTGAGACCCTGGGTAGGACATAGGCTATATAACATCACGCTACGGCTCACGGGAGTGGCGCAGTAACCATAAATATTATTGAAACGGGTGAAACCGCAAGCACAGCTATATTGGTATAAACCCTTTAAAATGAAAGAACAATTTTGATTTGTTGTATACCATTTTCCCCCTTGCCATTATATAAATGCCATAAGTATGAGTTGCTAATTAGCGTAACAGCCGCGATTAATAAATTCAAGTCCGACCGGGTAATATCTTATTTTCGTCATTCTGGTTTCACCGAAATAATTACGCATATTACTGAGCATTCTCAAAACATTAAAATGAAAACGGCGGACACACGCAACCCTAAGCAAATCACTAACAAGAACTCAATTAAAATATAAATTCGTTAAGCATTCATTCATCAAAGTTGATTGGCAGGTAGTAGTATCATACACAATACACATACACATGAACGCTACTGGCAAAATTGCATTACTACTCAATTACATTCATTACACGTCTTTTTGTTAGAGAAATAGTCAGTATCACATGGTACTGACTATTTCTCTAACAAAAAGACGTGTAATGAATGTAATTGAGTAGTAATGCTTCCGAAATTCAGCTTCCGAAAGTATTTTGTTATAATAAAGGTTAGGAATTAAGTTCAAAACGCTTGAACTCATGCTTTCGTTCGTATTGTTCGTTGCTAGTATAATGTATATTGATAAATACATACATAGATTCACGCCTGTTTCCCAGAGGGGTAGGCAGAAACTACGGATTTCCATTTGCTACGATCCTGACACACTTCTCTGGCTTCATTCACTTTCATCACATTCCTCATACACGCCCGTCGGTTCAAGGTGCTCTTAACCTGGCCTTTGTCCAGAACGCCTCCGAACTGATCAAGAAACGTTCGCCTAGGTCTTCCTCTTGCGACTGTTCCATTCACACTAGCCTTATAAACTTTCTTAGTCAGTCTTTCCTCGTCCATTCTTTCTACATGCCCAAACCAGCTTAACATACCCTTTTCTATTATTGTCACTATATCAACTTTCATGCCACATCTCTCTCTAATCACACTATTCCTTATTCTATCTTTCAGAGTCACACCACATATATTTCTCAGCGCTCTCATTTCTACAGCATTTATTCTGCTCTCATGCTTCTTTTGCCATACCCAACTTTCACTTCGGTTGGCATTATAATGAAAATATATACTAGGAGTAAGTAGGCTACGTTATTGAGCTACACACTTAACTGCAAGTTTAACAAGCATAATGAATAAGCTTATTGTACTAGAATGTTTGAGGGAGTAATAATGAGCTGGCATGTATGACCGAAATTCATTCTGCATGCATGAGCTGCCGTGTTCGTGTATGTAAGCAATAAAAATAAAATAATATTTACTCTAGAGTTATACTTGTCGTCGCTTATGTAAACAATACGGTTGTTGGGAATTTAAATGTTATAAAGTAGTTGTTAACCTGTTTGGATCATTAAACTTACACATAAATGTAGGAAAATAAATACTTATTTGTTTAAATCTGTATTTGAATGATTTTAAAGGTGTATAAAGAAAGTGTGTATGCCAGGATAGCACATGCAAAACCGAATTCTCTACATACCGTTGCGGAAAACAGGCAACGTTGATATTAGAGTGTATTTAGGTTGATCTATTAGAGTATCAATCGAGAAAATCGAGAGTATAACTGCGATTGACGAGTGATTCCGAATGGCTTCAATACAGACTTAAATGAAAGAAGCTCAGTTTAGAAATTAAGGGGACAAGGGACTTATAATTTTTGTGTTCTGTGGAACAAATATTTTTTCATACTCTTAGAGCCTGCAGATATGTTCACCAGACAAGATATAAATCCGCCGTTTTTGAATTATTATGAACATCCAATCCAGAAAACATTCAGAAAACAGATTACTAGCAAGATGCACCAAATGTACTCGCAGCGGACCAAACAAATTCAGGAAATATATTACCACTCACGTAACATACCAAACGCTTATAAAAAATGCGAATCGAAAATGATTTTTATGCAGGAACAAGTAGCTGAAGTATTGTAAAAGCGCAGTATAAATATACAAATATCAGACAACTACCAGTGTATTCCAATGACATTGCAAATCAATGCAATCATATACAGAATGAGATAATAAACGGTATTACTTATCAAATGACAACCTATTTCATATAGAGTGAACGAGATAGGTACAGTATATTGTCAATATCTTCCTCATCTTATTATTTTTATAGGGATTGGGGTTGGTATATAATTTGACTCATACATGTATAAGATTTCGCGCCAAGTGACTGCAATTAGATCTTTATAATCCAGGAACATATCCATGGAATGTTTCAATCCGATTCGCTATATCAATGTCGATTTTATTGGCAACCAAAATGACCGTATTTTCCTGTTTAAAAAGATAACTCCCTGCAGTAGGAATAATGCCTGTATTCATGGGGACTTTGCAAGTATTCAAGCTATGAGCACCCAAATTCAACACAACTTTTAATGAACCATACAAAATGTTGGTCCTGTGTGGGGAATTGAATTTACTATACCCAATACACTGGAAGGGACGAGACGATGAAGCAGATCTATCTATCTGAAAAACAGAATAATGCGTGTGAGCGCCGAGGATGATCCATCCAGATATTTTTGGCAGTTACAACGCTGTACGTTGACGTACAGAATTGTTGGTAGATTGAGAGTAGTCCCACAATCTTAAGATAGTATTGTAAACTAGCATAGGTACATTTAAATTAATGCATACATAGACTACTATGTATGTATGTATTAAGATAAGTGTACCTTCTTCTTCTCCCTAGCCTTTATTATTCCCAAGTCACTTGGGGTCGGCTTTTCTGGTCTAACCGAATTTGACTGTATATTCGTTTTTACACGGAGTGACTGCCACCTGACCTCCGCAACCCGAAGGCTAACGATACCCTAAGGCTATCCTTAGAGTATCTTTAGCTTGGTCTTGACCAGTGTCAGGATATTATAGGGCACTTACTTCCCAATAACGACTGCTATAGATGTTCATGGCAGCCGGGACCGACGGCTTAACGTGCTCTCCGAGGCACGGAGACGGACTTAATTTCGAAAAGTCATATGACTTTGAAATTAAACTACTATATACGGTTTTTATCGCGTTGTTTATTTTACACTTTATTACATAATTTAGAAACTGTTACACTACTACTACTAGATACTATTAAACTTTACAATTTTTTAAGCTAATTAAATTATTAAAACTATTAAAACTATTTATATTTAAGTTTACACTTTCCCCGACGTTTCGGTTGCTTTTCAGCAGCTATGGTCGCGGGGAGACTAAGATGGTAGTGGTCTCAATGTTCCAGTGTAGTTATTTCAAAGTACCCGAACATAATTTAATCATTGGTGTTTCTATTTACGCAGAGTGATTTCCGAAATTCAGAGGTGCGCGACGTGGGTTCGAACCCGAGACCCTCTGCCTTGTCTGCAGTCTGTTGGTCTCCCCTCTGAGCTATCGCTGCTGTATCCAGTAAAAAATATTAATTTATATTTTTGATGTGATCTAAGATAAGTGTACCTATGCTAGGTTTTTTTAATTCTTTGCAATATTGCAATAAGCAAGCACCAAACCTGCGTGCGTTATCCATTATGCTATCACCTGTTTTTAATATTTATCGTTGTAATATAAGTCGATATTTAGCAATATATTGTAACCCATAAAAGACACTGCTGTCGGTACTTCCATAAAAATATTTTAGCGAAGGTTAACGAGTCATATTTTATATAAATGTCGTTAAAAATAAAAGCCATTACTTCAAGCAATTAATAATCACATGAATCAATATTGTATAATTTATGGGTGTTCTTGTTACCAGAAGAAATCACTTTGTTATTATAGCCACGGGGCTCTATGTAAGATCCTTCCTTAGATGCCCGTTTATAGATAGGGATGGCAAAGCAAACATTTAATATAAAAATTCCTCAAAATATTCAGTTATTTTATGATATTTTCTTTTATTAACCATGAGGCTATTCAGTGACTAAATTTAGTTCACAGAATACGTTTTATGCAGCCATTTCTCTTAGTATGTAAACGTTTCTAGAAACTGTTTTGGTACTTTTATTGCGTATGTCAACCAGTTGTTGTTGATTGAATAGTGTTCTTAAGTACTGCATTTATACGCTAACAATGCAAGTAAATATTTACTAGCATTATGTGATTAGCGTTAAATAGCGTTAAGTTATGTTATTCGAATAATTTTGATAATTATTCGGTTATCACCGATAGCCGGAATATTTATTAGGGATACGTATGGACGGTCGAATATTGAGTCGAATCTGGAGGTGTGAACAGCGAAAAATCGCGTTTTTTTAAATTCCTGCGGCAGGTTCATTGTATGAAGTTTTCAATGACAAAAGAATATATATATATATATATTTATATACAATTTTTGGTAACAACTATCGCCCAGTAGAAAATAAAATAAACTACAAATGTGAACAAAAATAACATAAATATATAATAATTTAAATAGCTTAAATATAAGTAAACAGTAACTAGTAAAATTGTTTAACTATAGTAGTTTAAAGTTTCAAAATGATGTAGTAATAGTGTTTTATAAAAAATAAACAACGCGATATATCCGTATAATTCTTTTTTAATGTGTAACATTCGCGCAACCCTAAGACAATATTATATAAATACATTGTATTTCTGTTCTCATTTGACGTTTATTAGCCTAAAACGCTTTCATTTTGAACAGTTAGATTACGAGAATTGCTCCTCTTAATGCGCCCTTTAATATAAAAGTGCAGAAATATCTACCACAAAACTAGAATATTCTAAAATCTGTACTATTAAGCAATAAAAATATTACAAACTATTACAAACGCTTACAAACTATTTACATTGTTATCGTAAAAAGAATTTCTATCTCAAAACGTCTCATACAAAAACAAAACGAGGGACCATCCCAAAATATTTGTAGTACATTTTTATTGTGATTTTTAGCGTATTTCAGTAGCGATATGAAGATTTTACCCTCCGTGGACCGTTGTTGTATAAATAGGCTTTTATCCTCTTTATATTGAGCACTATCATAAAAGTGTCACAGGGCTGCCGCAAACGAGAATTTACTGCAGCATCGTGCAAATGAACCATCGATGAAATAAATCGACATCGGATCGGATAGTTGACACGATAACGTTGGTAATTCACGATGACTCGTTTAATTTTCTTTTCATTGTATGCCGATTGTCGTAAATATGTCATTTAATGTGTATGTAAATGGTGAGTGTGGCGATTCAGTATTGATGAACACATAATACCTAGTAGGTATGTGTGTACACTCTGAAGTAATTACGGTCCTGTTTAAATTACGTAGGTATTTATTTTCATTATTCATTCATTGTCGATGCACATTATTGTTTCTTTTGCAGGTTATTACTGAAAATAGAGTTGTGACACTTCATTTATGTACTTCAGCAGAATACAGTGCGATGCCTTTTTTATTTTTATTTATTTTATTTTACTTTATTAGGGGAAAAACGTTAATATTACATTGCATAAACTTAAATCGTACATTTTCCATGTTAGTAATAAATGCAATAACCACAGCATTTTCTACAGATTCGTGTTCGATTCAATTTTTACGTAGACATGGCGCGCATCCACGCTACCATACTTTGGTTTCTACTCCTTTCTATTCTGTTTTTAGTATTATGATCGTGTGCTTGTGCGTGTTTCAAGTTAACTAATATAGAAAAGTTCGTTATAAAAGTCGTTCATCTTTGAATTAAAATATGCTCTTTAATCGTCATGGAACGTGGTTGTAATTAAAACATAGGTAGATGTCTTAATAGGCAGTCGATACTAAAGCCGACTTTAATCATCTAGGCTCCTAAACATTCGGTGACAGGAGTTTTATTCGGGCAAATCAATATATAATGGTACCAAATAGATTGGACAGGATGATGAGGAGGACATGGATTAAAAGGCAACGTATATTAGTAAACTTTGTAAAATCTAGAAGGCACATTTAGGGACTGGTCGATCATAATGGTTTATTGGTGCTACTGGTACCGAACTGAATTATGCTTGGTGTTTTAGTTAAAGTAAATAGTTTTAAAATGTATACACAGATTTTATGGCGATTTATAATATTGTTATCTATTTTGTGAGTCATAAAACAAAATTATTTGCAATTTTTATATGCAATTCTGCAAAATCTCACACGTCACATAGATATTTTTTTTTATTCAGCTTACATACATATGTTTTTTGCAGACGACATCTTTCTTTTATTGCCATTCGCGGCAGACGACCGGGCAGCCCACCTGATGGGAAGTGGTAACCGCTGCTCATAGACTTTACAAAGCCGCTACCTACCGTGAAACATCTAGCTCCACAATATCAATACTTCAGTATTGCTAGAATTCAACCCCAATGTTCTTCAGTTTTTAATTTTAGGTACTATAATTTAGCGTCCACACACATACAAAAGAGTATAGGTACATATATAGATGCCCACAGTCAAGTTACTGGCCAGCCCCTTGAATTACAAGAATTATATTAATAAATGCCTCTGAGTAACTCCGCCCCTTTGGTACCGTTTTAGCACTGAAATATAACCTTAAAAGTTTAAATTGTTTTATAACAGTAGCGTTTGGACCACACACCGCACTTCATACATTGTTTCACCCTTATATAAACCGTGGTCCATAAACAGCTGTAATTTTAATGTCCGTTTATAGCGTTATTGTACACCATTGGCGTACCACATACGTTGCAATGTTTAATCTTCCGACAATTATATGCATGCTTCAATGTATTTGGAAACTGTTTATTGCATTTTATATTGTAGGAAACATTTTAAATATACAATCTAAATTTAATATGGGTAATTAGAAAAGAATTTTGTATTTAGGGTTTGTCGAAGTCGATAAAAGCTGACGTGTAGTGTTTATGTGAATTTGAACATTTGAAATTACAATGCTATTCTGTTTTTATCGGTAGACTATGGATGGACGCTGCAAATTTTGTATTACCACTTGTAATATATATGTTATTTAAATAACTGTTTTACTCACGCCTAAATAGATTTATCCCATAGGAAATACGATTTCTTTTGGGATACAATGTCCATCTAGTAGAGGATGTCTGTGCAGAACAATGATGTTCTGCATAGACAGCTTTCATGCATGCATCACAAATTGACATGAGACAATCCATGATGCATAAAAGACAATACGTTATCCAACATATATGCTAATATCTTTTTTTAGGTATGTGGATCAGATTTTACTAATTACGATGATTCTTTGGCAGCTATGTGGTTTACTATCTCTTGTTGAGGAACCTTGTGTAACGACAAGCTCAATTATTCGGCAAAAATTCACATGAAATATATTTCGATATTCGAAAAGCCACCATAATGTTAAAAGCTATTTATTTGATGCATGTATTACACATAATAATCAAAACAATAAAATAAGTCGGCCTCGATGGCGTAGTGGTTAGTGTAACCGACTGCCACGCCTGAGGTCGCGGGTTCGATTCCCGCACAAGTCAAACATTTGTGTGCATGAACATGGATGTTTGTCTTGGTCTGGGTGTTTCTATGTATAATAAGTATGTATTTACAAAAAAAAAAAAAAAAAGTATATATGTATGTTTATCCATTGTCTAGTACCCATAGTACAAGCTCTGCTTAGTTTGGGCTAGATGGTGTTGTGTGTATGTGGTAGAATATATATATATATATAGAATATATATATATATATATATTATCATAATAATAAATAATAATAATAAAAAGTAAAATAATAGAAGTCTCTCAACCTCTTACAATACACACAAATAGATCGTGTTGTAACGTTAAATGACCAAAAAGCTTACATGTTCGTGCGATACTTGACTATTACACCTTGTAGTAATCGAGAAATTGTACAACGTATTCTAGGTGGTAGTCAACAGCAGGATTTATACAGCCACCTTATGATGAAAATAGTAAAGAATGAGCTTGGCTTTCAGGAACGCGAAGAAATGACAATCTTAAATGTCCATTTCGCAGTACAACGATTGTTCAAAGTTATGAACAACCGAACTAATTCAGAAGTCGTTTATATGTATATAAGTTACACATTTAAATTTAACCATTGTGATGCGTGTGGTAACTGGTTCAACAATATTACTCGCGCTAATATAGTACCTTACAAGAAATATTTTAAACATATTTTGTAACCTTATGGAAGTGAAGTCATTACCGAGGGAGTGTGCATTACGAGTGCATTTAATTACATTCTTAGTAAAAAGGAAACAAATTATTGTATTTCTGTTTCCAAGAATCCTTTGATGGGTGGTTTCGCTACACGTCAACTATTGGTTGTTATACACTATTGCAAAATTATATTCTAAACGTAGCTTGTATTTTACAGCCATCTTAGCGTTACGACATCCTTAAGTTGCTGAATAATAAGTAAGCAACTTTGTTCTAGCGCAAAAGACTTCCACAAAAATTTTTTTAGAAGTCATTAGGTACAAATTAATGAATTATATTTGAATCATCATTCTCATCATTCTCTTGCCCTGGTCCCAATTTATTTGGGGTCGGCGCAGTATGTCCTTCGCTTCCATACTTATCTGTCACCCGTCATCTGATCATTTACCCCTTTTCCTTTCATATCCATCCTCACACAGTCCACCCATCTTTTCCTTGGCCTGCCTCTCCCTTTTCGTCCCTATACCCTCATATCCATCACTTGCTTACCTACATAGTATCATCTCTTCACATAACATGTCCATACCAAGCCAAACGATTTCCTTTCACCTTCTCATCTATGGGCACCACTTTCAGACTACCTCTTACGTATTCATTCCTAATTCTGTCCATTCTCGTCACTCCACACATCCATCGTAACATTCTTATCTCTGCTACTTGCAATCGTTTCTCATCCATCTTCTTAGTAGCCCAACACTCAGCTCCATACAGTACGACAGGCCTTATAACCGCCTTATACATGTGACCCTTTAAGATAGATATTTGAATATAGACAAATATTATTTATTAATTTGTACCGTTTTGTAGGAACATACGAAAGACTAGTCTCTCCGTACCTTTTTCTGGAATTTTGTATCTTTATTACCCGGTATCAGCAATCATAATCATGTTAAGCGTAACATTCTTTGCTACCTTATTTGTCTATAGCTATATTTGCCAAAAACTACATTTTAATATAATAAAACAAATCTATATTAAAGTGATACAAAATAGAGAATTCATTTTTCATACACAATACACATGTATCTTTCAAAGAACACAAGTGACTTGGGTCCACGAAGGCGCAGGGTCGCATACCCTTGTTAATTTAATTTCTACATGCCATCTGTCAGCCGAGCGGCTGAAGGGTTATCCAATTACAAATGCCGTATGTATGTAAAATGCCTTTGCATAACCCTTTGAATGCACTTGGTATTAGCTGAGGAGTTTTAATAAACTGACGGAAGTTGAAGTTTTAATACCTACTCACATTTTATACGTACCTACATTTATTTTCTTTTGTTTAAATTGTACTGACGGTGCATTTGTTTATGCGGTCATTTTGATCTTACTTTAATGCGACGAATGTTGCATGTTTGATAGTGGTATAAAATTCGCAAATAAAACTAGAGAAATTATCGATATATAATAATTTGAATTTCATTGTTCTTTATGTGTATTCATCTTATGTTGTGAATAATCCCCAATAATACATTAAATTTAATTAAATAGGCATAATAACAAAATATCAAACATCTTTATAAAAATCAATACTATCGTACCGACTTTTGTGTGTAAACGTTAAAATTTTGCGATTGTACAATAGTTAACACGCGACAATGATCAATGCAAATCGGTCGAAACGTTGTGAAATAAATGGCTATTTATTATCTTTAAATAATGACTTCAGCATTTAAGACCCGTTGTCTAATATTACATTAATAACTTACTGTTTTGAAAACATGTGATACAAAATTAAATGTATGAATTAACATGTGTGTACTACATATTTAATATCATAAAACAAATATACATCTATGTTTAATTTCAATATACCTACATACATGTCAAGCTTTTAGTTATATACGTTTGCCAATAGCCTGTAAGATATTATAACAGCTGACATTTAATGCTTATAAACAACATCAATAAACCAATCGATAACTTTTTACTATAAGCGATGCCTAGACATAATTAAGTTCAATTGAAAGTCTTATCCCATCAAGGACCACCTTAAAACCAACATTGAAAAATCAATTTTTCTTTGCTCAGACACAGTAATTGCGAGCCATCGTTCTGACACAAATTGCAAGCAATTGCACCTGGCTGCGTCGGCGCATCGAGCCTATTTACATTGCGCACTGTACAACAAAGAAAAAAAACGTATCTTAAATAATAAAGTTGTCTGCTACACGCCGTGTTGTGTTGAGTTATTTAAAAACGTTGAGTATTAATCTTATATAGAGACTTAAATCGTACATTATTTTTTGAGATAAGATGTATATACATATTAATATGTTGTGCGAAAAAAGGTGATTTAATACATATACATAGACTCATGCCTTCAAATCTCCGGAGAAGTAAGCAAAGAGAGAGATTGGGAGGGATTACAATAACATTTTGCCAGTAATGTTTTCTGTCTCACTTAGTAGGGCTGTGTCTATTGCGGTCTACTGGTTACTTCTTCAGACTCCGTGCTCATAATTTTAATCCGAATATGCAATAATAATTTGTGTAACCTGGGTTGTTAACGCGATTGGCTGCAATCATAAGTTTTATGTTATATACACCGTAGTGTAGATGTTTATATTACTATCATTGAAAAGGTTACATGTCTATTTATTTATTGAGGTGTGAAGTTAACCTACCTTTTAACAACATTTTATCTATAGTAATTTTTCTATAATGTTCTCGAAGATATGTGAAGTATGCCAAACCACATTGGACCAGCGTGATGACTTTACTGTTTTTACACTAAGAAGCGGCTTGTGTTCAGCTGTGGGACAATTCATATACAGGTCTAATATAATATTTTGCAATTAAAATCTGCATTGTAATTTAAAGAGTAAACACCAGTAAATTTTGATTATATATGATATAGAGATAACTTGAACCTAAATAAAAGAGGAAGAATACTCTGAAAATACGTGCAAAGTCACGAATAAAAGCTAGTTACTTGCATATCTTTCTACAAAGATAATAACAATACGATCTATTTCACAAACTTGTGCATTTTCATTATCTTTAATCTCGAAACGCTCGTGAAAATTAAATTACTCAAGTTATTTTTATGACGTTCCATACTAAGCAAGAGATGCTTTTACTGGCGAGTAGCGGGGATGGTAACGTTTGTCATAAGTTTTTATTTATTCTGAAACTTACTTTTCACTTATAACTAAGGTAATAAAAATTCACGAGAATGCGCGTTAACAAAATTTCTTAACACCCAGGTAAACGTTCGCGTTAAATTTTTATGAGTTTTTGAATGTTATGGAGCACAAGAACTATGTATTTATCTTCGAAATCGCTCTCTAAAACTGTTAATGACCCCCTTAATATGTAGGTATCAGTAATATCTCAGTCATCTTCTGTTAAACACAGTTGTGAAAGGTCTTGTATAGGAAATCTATCAAATTAAACCCAAAATAAAACTTATGATGAAAAATCAAGCCAGTACGCTGAGTATTCTTGGTTCGATACCCCAAAGAATAAAAATTTACTATGTATAACCAATCTTGGTGTTATTTATGTTAATTTAATATTTGGAAATTACCGCGCGTCACAAGGATTTTAAATTAATAAAGTAAAAAATATGCTTAGAAAAATATTATGTATTATAATTTCAAAAATTATAATGGTAAAGCTGATGATTAGAAGACACAAGATCTTAACTGCAAAAACAATTAAAGGAATGGGCGTTGGCGCAGCGAAAAACGCTCTTGAAGGTGATCACATTTATTTTAACTCAAATATAATATATCATGTATATCTCACGCTGTCTAACGACATCTCATTTATTGAATTGCATTAAGCCAAGATGATTTTAGATGTGCCAAAATAATATACATACATAATGTCTTTTAGACATACACCCGAAAACATGTCCATACTTTTGAAATTCGACCTTAACTTGTAAATTTTTGAAATGCCAGACGTAACTGAAAAGGCTGTTATCTGAAAATAATGTTATAAGAAATTACTAAATACTTTTGTAACTTATGAGTATATTTAAAGCAAGTGTTTTAAAGACTTATGACTATGAATGTATATAAACCAAATGTTTTATATTATAGAATAGCCATACTATTGATGCGAACGAATAGAATCTCGTAAACTAAATCACTATCGTTTGAACCATATTTAGGAACATGAATAATAAACACACAATACACTACGAGAAAGGTTTACAACCTCTTAGATTAATCGTGGGTAAAAACAAATGCAGGTACTACTATCCATCTATTACATTAGTTGACAGTTATAACACCTGCGGGTGGTGATGGGGTAGTCCATTAATAAACACAAAACATGTTTCTAAGACCACAGTATACAATTTATTTCAGTATGATAATTACTTCGCCACATTTTTGGTACATGTCGTTCACAATATTATGATCATACGTATTATCATAAAGTACCAACAGCGGGAAGGTTTTTATTAATGAAACTGCTAGATAATAACATAAAATTTTATTGTGTATTATATTTTAGTAATGAGATAAGGAAATTTTCTTTCTCACGACATGTAAACGACGATCGAGATTTTATGTGCACGTAAAGGTTTACTGTTAGAATTTGGATATATTATTTAATTTTTATTTGTACTTATATACAAATATATTTTTTGGGATGTGTGGCAAGTCTTATTTTGTCAATCATATTATCTCATAATCATAGCCCATTAACGATACTATAATACTATTTTTTGCAGTAAATGACAGTATCCAGTTCCATGGTATCTTTTGAGTAACTCTTTATGTTTATATCTGTAAATGTTTGTTAAAACTTCCGTGGCGCCGGCTATGTTTTCTAGCGAGAAAGATGTTTTTTAAAACAAGAATAAGCCAGGCAAAATCTAATATCGTATACATACATATATTTTTTGTTTCAAAATGTTTGCATACTATACCTATGTATTTTTTCAATCACGTGAAACAAAATTAATGGGATTTATGATTACGTCATATTTTCTAAGCTAGCTCCTGCCGCGTTTTCGTGCCTACGTGAATATAAAATATAACTTCGCACGAGAATACAATATACCGGTATAAAAAGGTTTATCCGAATTCCTAGTTTTAGCTTAATCTATTTCAGGATTTACACACAATTCAAAAATTTTTACTATTATAAATTCATGTGAATCTTTAACATTTTAGGTACATATATGCCATTATTTCAAATAAAAGAAAATATGCACGAATGGTTATTGGAATAATTATGTGATATTGCTATACAATTATTTGTGTTATTTGTGGGTGGGCACTAGTGTACTTGGCTGCAAACTCACCCCTGTATACCAAAGAGGTTAACAGAGGTTTATTATTTAGGTTTAGTTTTGTACCTAGGCCTACGTAATATCAGGGAGCATATCTATATATTATAACGTGAAGCACAAACTTTGTATCCCTTTTTACGAAAATTGCGCGGACGGAGGAGTATGTAATTTGGTGTAATTTATATGGAGAAGGAGGGGCGAATCCTAATAGTTATATAAAATATATATTAGGAATACATTAAATTAATGAAAATATACTACACGCACACAACCATGCATTTGACACTCGCAGTCGAATCGCGTTCGTAGTATATCGGCATATAACATATATACATATATGACATATATCAGCAATATCTTACAGGCAACCTTTGGGCGGATTCAAATGATATAATATACTATTTATATTATAATATATTTACGTAATTATATAAAAAAAAGAAAACAAAGGTAGCATGTTTAGGAATATCGTCCATTAAAGAGTTAAGTAAATAATAATTCGTTTGAAATAGATAGGTAAATTAACCTGTATAGATCGAAATCTAAATTAAATGTGATTATAAGGTTCTAGACAATAAAACCTTAATAACTATCAAACTTAAAATTTTAATCAATTATGGTCGGATTTCGACCACTAGGCGACCGCTAGTATAAATTAATAGGGCATAGTTACAAACATGTCTCATTTGTTACTATCGGTTTAAATAATGGCTCCAAAATATATATGATAAGGTTTTGGTGTAACTCACTTACTTACCTACCTAATATTTACTAAAAATAATAATAGGTATGTATTATTATTGAGTAACATATATTTTTATTTCAAAGCTACTTTTCGACACTCTTTATTTTATTTTGAAAAATACTGTTGATTGGCACGTGTTAAATCAGCTGCAGAATAATTCCGTAAAACACTTATTTAATTATAGTGTATTGCTGTATGCTTGACTACATACCAGCGAAATTGCTCACAACTAAGAAAAACTTGCTAAATTAAATTGCTTCAAAATTACTGGTAGCCAACATTCCAGATACCGCCCAATTATCAACGCAATTTTGTCGACGGTCTATTTGTTTTAATGTCAGCAAATAATTAACCACAGAATTACAATTTCGAGTTATATTGACTACATGAAATAAGGTTCTTGTTCAACAATTATCCATATTTTATGTATTCAATAAATACAAAATAATTTCACTTTGTCAGAAGCGTTTCTCTTTAAAGCAATAATGCCAATTACATGAGACGACTTAATGACGACATTGTCGATGTCATGTCCACATGGACGTTGTCAAAAATAAGGAACATTAAGATAAAGATAAGACGTTCCTATTTTTGTATTATTTGACAAAGCTTTTAACAACATAAAAGAAATGTTAAAACGGAATTCGCAGACAATATAATTTTAGCAAATTACATGATTTTGAATTAAGTATCACAAAGGTTACGTTCGTGATCTGAATGTACAATCACTTGCTTTTGTAGAACCCCATGATTTTTTTAATATAAACATGCCTGCCATCCATTACTTCGCCTGCTTGTTTATCTAAATATAGGACGAGGCTTTAAATGTCAAAGCTTTACTGAGAGAAATGAGATTGTTATCTTCTTTTTTGCGTTACCTATATAAACCTAAAATTACGTCCGGCTTTCAATCAGGTACTTCAGTTAACATAATAACGTAGAGTAGTATATAAATACTGTACTGTTTTAAATATAGTATTAAATTACTGAAGAGTACATTGATGCCAACCTTAGACAAAAAGCAACATCATTACTACCATATTTGATTGCGCGAATGGCCTACGTGATCACCTGGCCACTGCTGCTTCGGGAGAGTTGGGGGTTTGATTTCCACACTTAACAAAAATGTATATATTCATATCTTTAATTATTACAATTCGTGCACAATAGGTGGTGGTAATAAATGTGATCCGTGAATCCGAATCTAGGTGTTCTTAGAGTCCGGTGTTTGAATGTTTATAAAGTATCCCGTGACCCAGGAATTAATACGACTGCGGGCGCTTCTTTTTTAATGAGATGAACAAAATAATAAAACTACTGATATCACGTCGTATTATTCCGTTGAGTAAAAAACTACGAAGTAAAATATTCTTGGTAACCGTGACAGCTATTGGCCTTTAAGTCTTTTCTCATCCATTAATTTTTTTCACATAAATGTTTACGCACGTCGATAATTTCTGTCGCACACATTTTCGTAATACTTATAAAATGACTATTGAAACTGTTTTCAAATATAATTGTTATGTGCTGTTCAAAAGAAGCATTGGAATTAAAACATTTAGAATGTGCTATTATTGTTGTAGTAAATGTGTAGGTACTTAATTGCCAATCACTTAGAGAATGGTAATTATTGATGTTAAATTATTATTATTTTATTATGTAGAATGAAAGAACTTTTTTATTTAAATCTTTAGCTCATGTCGATTATTTAATTCTTTTATTTATCTAAATAAATGAATTACCATTAATCAGGCTGCGGTTAGTAAAAGGATTAAGAATGTTTTACTCATCCACTAAATGAACAAAGTTATAATAAACATAATAGGCTTTTAAAAAGCTCATAGACGATTTCTTTGCTGAACTTTAAAATTGTTTTTTTTTTTATTCTGATCGTGTAAAGAAATGTTATTAAAATGTTATAACAATGCTGTCTTAATACAAAGAAATGTATAATAATAAACAACGAATTATATATACTTGCTTACTACAGAGATAAACTTCTACATTATTAATAAGTTCCTTCTTATTTTCGAGCTGAGCTTTATCTTCGGAATAATAACGGTTTAATCAATTTCTGGTACTCAATCTAAGTATTATTTGCATCGGAATGGTGTTCTGCAAGGGAGTTGCATGTTACCTATGTTTAATCGTTTGTCTAAACTTTATGTCTAATGTATGTTAATTGATGCTTATATCGCTTAACTAAGCAAAGCATTTAATCAAAGGATTTGTCTCATTACTATCTCTTGAAACTGCTACAAATAAATCTTAAATCCAAACATGCTAACATAAGGAAATCTTGCAATAAATATGACGTGAATAATTTTTATTTTTATATTATTAAATCTTCTCTAAATTACTGTATTTAAAGAAAGACCATGAAAAATACTCAGATTTGTGACAAACATGTGTGGTTGATACAATTTTTTTCCATTATGGGGATCGAGCCCACAACATTCGACATAGTGTACTGACATTTTTACCACAACCACTACGCCA
This sequence comes from Catocala fraxini, assembly GCA_930367265.1. Classification (NCBI taxonomy): domain Eukaryota; kingdom Metazoa; phylum Arthropoda; class Insecta; order Lepidoptera; family Erebidae; genus Catocala; species Catocala fraxini. The sequence continues at coordinate 10,528,859 of OV884037.1, forward strand.
TTCGTGTATTCTCTCGGGGGAGAGGCTCTGGCCGTTAGCCTCGATATCGCTAAGGCATTTAGGCTTTGGCATAGGGCCCTTCTATCGAAGCTACCATCTTATGGAATCCCGAGGGACTCTGCAAATGGATTGCCAGCTTTCTGCATGGTGGGAGTATTACAGTCGTCGTTGATGGCTGCAGCTCCGAAACCAAAACCATTAACGCTGGTATTCCTCAAGGCTCGGTGCTCTCCCCAACGCTGTTCATTCTGCATATCAATAACTTGTTGTCAATCGAGAAACATACATTGCAATGCGGATGACAGCAAGGTTGATGCGCGTTATACCAGCTATCAGAATGTCCCTCGAGGCATAATACAGGAAAGACGAACACAACTTGTGCCTGAAATCGAGGACTCTCATGGGCAGGCCTCCGAATGGAGTGAACAGAACATAGTTCGATTCAGCCCCTCGAAGACACAAGTATGCGCGTTTACTGCCAAGAAGGATCCTTTTATCATGGCGCCACAGTTCCAAGGAGTTACTCTTTGTATCTCCGAAAGTATTGGGATCCTCGGCGTGGAAATCTCGAATAAAGTCCAGTTTGGGAGTCACTTGGAAGACAAAGCTCAATTAGCGAGCAAAAAGGTGGGTGTACTGAACAGAGCGAGGCGGTACTTCACACCAGGTCAACGTCTTGTGCTTTACAAAGCACAGGTCTGGCCACACGTGGAGTACTGCTCACATCTCTGGGCAGGGGCCCCCAAATACTAGCTCGACCCACTTGACTCCCTACAAATACGGGCAGTTCGAATCTTCGATGATCCCAATCTCACGGATAGATTACAGTCGTTGGAGCAACGGAGAGACTTTGGGTCTCTCTGCGTGTTCTACCGACAATTTCACGAGGAGTGCTCTGGAGAACTGTTTGATTTGGTACCAGCGGCCCCTATCTATCATCGTACCACTCAACAACGAAGCAGGGTTCATCCATATCACCTGGAAGCGTTCAAATCCAAGACGGTATGCTTTTAGCGATCATTTCTCCCACGTGCAAGCTCTGGAATGAACTGCCTGCTTCGGTGTTTTCCGAGCGCTATGATATATCCTTCTTCAAACGAAGTTTAAAGAGAGTTCTTCTTTCACGGTAGGCAGCGGCTTTGCTGTGTTCTGACATTGCTGAAGTCCATGAGAAGCGGTTACCACTTTCCATCAGGTGGACCACTTGCTCGTATGCCATCAATGGCAATAAATAAAGAAAAAAAATCACAGCTAACTAATTATAATATAACAACGAACCAGTACATAGTAATAGATGCACTTTATTCACACTTCAAAACTACAAGATCAAATCACCAATTACATTTCTCATTACCATCCCTTGAAATTGCGTGTATAATTCGAAGCATAAAGTTAAACTGCGATGATTGCTGCTTGGGTCACCAGCTCGTTTGATGTAGCCCATCATGGCGACCGCATAACATTATCTAGTAACCGCAACCTCTCTACTGCAGCCTTCTTGTTACCGGGACAATTTGCTCTCGACATTTTTTTGTAGTAAGTAAGTAAGGGTTATACTTGAGTTTAAATTTGATTTTAAATGGTTCTGTTTTGATTGGTTTGGGAGTTCATATGAATATAATAAGAATTTTTAAATAATAAGGTACGCTTGAAAATACAGCAAATATTATTTTTACCTATATTCGGTATATTTTATGAAAAAATAATATTATTGCTTTAGCTGGAGTAAGGTATAGAAAATATCAACTGGCTAATATGAACAGGTAAAATGTCAAATATTATATAATTATTTATGTATTCTATCCACAAAAAGTTAATGCAAATGATTTCAAAGACAATTTTAACTATTTTTGACAAGTTTTGTAACAGACTGATTAATTATAAGTTGTAGTTCGTGCGTTATAATTACTGTACTTCTTAGGTTATCACAGAATGTCAGTACAAAAGAAAAATGGTCGTCCTGTACTAATAATTGGCATACCCCACTTAAAGCTGGCCGTAAGAGTGTTTTGTTTTGTTAGGTACAAGGATGTTTGCTTACTGACTGGAGGGCAGAATTATAGCTGTTCCTGTGTCCGCCTCTGTACAAGTTTAGTCTTATTCCCTTACAACACAGCCGTTTTCCATTATGCTGGTTGGCTGGCTGCTTATCGTCATGGAAGCCTCTAGTTCCTTTTTCATTAAAAACGATCAAAATATATGAACAGCCAAAATTGCATAATTTAATAACAATTATATGAGGCTATCTCAAAAATGTATATAATAAAAATATTACAAAATGATTACTTTTGTTTGGTGGCATTAAAAATGACAACTTTTTGAGAATGATCAAAATCTAATTAAAAAATATCTAACGTAAAAGACGTGGTTCATAAGGGAAAGCTTATTGAAAGGACAACATTAGAGAAAGAAGTTAAAGGAAAGCATATAATGGTCTCACAACAGACAAGCTACCAGTAAATAGAAAGTATGATTATTATTTTGGATGGCAAACTGGCATATCTGATGATGATCGACTGGCAAAGCCTATGATTGTCTACTAATGAATATCTAATACCCTAATTCATTTGCCGGAGCACAGAATATTATCATTCTTTCTCTGCACGCTTATTCCCTGTAAGTAAGTAATACAGTGACATAAGTCGATAAATATTTGTGAGATTTGGAAATTCCTTTATCATATACAATGATGGTTTTCATCTTCTACTGCAGCTGTAACTGCAAGCACTAAAATAATAGTTTTTTCAATCACAATGAATTACTATAGGAAAACAATAAGTAAATTTTCACTCATAAAATACTGTTACAAATTTCATTCGAATGTAAGTTTGTTTATTTGTTAAGCTTTTAAGACCTAACTACTCGAGCAATCATCATACAATTTTGCATACTCTTTGTAAGGAGTGTAAAAGGGATTGTTCTCGAGGGGTACAAATTTGAAAAAATCTATATCAACGTGAGTAAAGCCACGGACAAAAACTATCAACATATATAAACATAAAGTATATTACTATTCTATTGCTGTGTCTAGTCTTTATAAAGGCAGGTAGAAGCGCGAGGTGCGTTTAGTTTTTACACCAGCCCACTGGACTGTAAACCGTAAACAGTTATTACGGTCGTGCAGTTTTGATCGAAGATAAGTGTCCCCAACTTCTTTAAGAGCTACCTATTTATTTTAATGACTTCATTTATTTTAACTAGACATTAAAAAGAAATACGTTTGAGTTACATTTTTAAAAGATTTTATTTTATTGATAAAGTTCTTGTGTAATCTACAGATTGTTGGGTCTGTGTATCCCTTATTAGGCTACACAATAACTATAACTAACCATAATGGTTTTTAAATAGTTTGTTTCAAAATAATCTCATTCTAATAACGAACTATTTTTTATAGAAACAGCAGTAGCAAGGCCTCCTCATCAAAAATCAAAGTAGTCGCATAATTTTATTTGATGTGGAATATGTCTTAGTTTTTTATAATAAATTTCTATTTTCTTTTCTTGTTCGACTGGAAAAGTGCCCACTTTTCCAGTCGATAGCGATGCTGAGGAATTTTGCAAGTCTGATTAAATCAGCCATATACTTAGTTACTTACTTACTTATATCTTCCAGAATAATTGGCTGGAAATATTGTATATTTACTATGATTGCAATTAACTCTATTTTATACCCGTTTAATTATGTTGAAATGATTTCATCATTTCTTTCCTATTCCTATATAACTGAACTTCTTAAATTTAATTCTGTGCCTAAAGCAAAACGCAAGTGACAACCAGGTATACATATGTTTTCCTTATAAACAAAGTACGATTGCGATAACAGTATGTCGACAAATGTAATCGGTACAAACATATTCGTAGTATTCCATTCGACTGGTCGCGTATTCCCGCTACGCTGTCACGGCAGCGAAGACACGATATTCATAAGCAGAATCATCAAAGAACTCACGATGCGTTGTTTTCTTAGAAATGTTGGACCTGGACAAGAAATTAACGTAGCAGCTAATTCAATTATATCTTAGCATGCTAAGATATAATTGAATTAGCTTTCTATACGAGGAGAAAATGGTTGTATGAGTGAGTGGATATCCAAAGTCAGGTGACCTTAGAGCAATCCAACTAGATACGGGTTAGGCAAGTACTTTCACTCTCCAGAAGAAAATGGTTAAATAAACATACGAGTACGTTGTGTTTTTCTGACAAGTTCTAAGGTTATTGTTAGTATCATGTGTGTGATTAACCAGCGTGCTCATAGTGCAGCCGGCGTAGTGGACTAATATATCTAATTCTAATATTATTCTTGTACCAATATTCGTATCATGCTATAAAATCTCATCTAACATCTAAAACTTGGAAAGCCATATTTTCTTTTACAAATCAATTGCCACCACGTTAAGGTAGTTAATCAGACAGACGCATTAAAACAAAACGAACATTATTAGTCAATATTTATTACTATCCACAGTCTACCAATCTAAGCAAGACGAACACCCGATGCGTTAGCTGGCTGTGAAATATTGCCATTGGAATCGTCGCGACAGTCTGCCGGCAGCTTTATTTATAACGTGCGAACGTTTCATTTGATAGAACGAATTAAAATAACGGGCTACCGCACACCCAGGACCCGTGACATATGGACATATCGATTTGTCTGTCAGTCGCAATTAATTTTTAGATATATATTTCGGGAAACCACTTTATAGAACTTACCGAAATGGACTATATATTAAAGTTGTTACTTTATTAATGAGCTACTCATCCAAAGGAGTTTTTCGTTAAAGTGCCATTAGTTTAATGGTTATTCACGTCAGTTTGTGGTTAATTATGAAAGAAGGATGGTTCCTCAGATCATAGGGTTGGATTGAGGATGTAAAGAATCTTTAGAAGTGTAGGGACTTTAAAGTATATTTATACGAACTTGCTGCTTGGGACTTTCTGTGATTTATGACTCTTGGGCAGAACGTGGGTTAAATGCGCAAGTAGAAGCACTTGTTCGGTTTGTATTAATATCGATACCGACGCGAGGTACCCATGTAAGCAACCCATGTCATTTACTCGCTCCTGTAGCTCGCGTCAGCCACTTGAGTCTTACACAAGTTCCGTTAACTGAGAATGGCAATAAAAAAATTAAAAAGCCTACATGACGCGACGTCATAATTAAGTAGGCATATGATAACCGCGAAATTCTTAAAATATATTAACTCCTAGTTACTTCAAATATATTCTTTATTGAGACTAATATTATTTTGGGTGCATGATAATATTATGATGTGAAAATCGACAAGGAGAAAGACTTTCATCTTTATAACATAGATAGAATAGAGCAAAATTAGCTAATCTTAACTGAGTATTCTCAAATATTATTTACAGAATCGCATTTCATCAAACGGCTATCAACTGAGCTTTGGCTTAAGTAGATGATGTTACTACATACTCAAATTTTATTACTGTTTAGGAACTTGTTATAGATACAAACAAAATATTTACTAATAGCAGAGTTTGAGTCGTTCTCAACATGTACTTCTCAATTCAAAAACTGGGAGTAAGATTTATTTGTGATATTAATGCATCTGTTCAATAGATTCACTAGTTTAAAATATAGATTAAGGGCAATGCTAAACATCTTGCGCAAGGTGGAACGATCATAAGAAGAACAAGTTATAAAGCCGTGGGCTAAAATCGCAACATGGCGTTATTTATGCACCATTGTAGTCTTCCAATTCAGTACAACATATGCTATTTGGTATGTTATACAAGATAGGTGCACATTTGTTGTTGGTAAACTTGTATCGTGGTACTGAGCTCTGTGACCTATAGGATTTATGAAGTGAATTCATAATTACATAGGACGAAAATCTGAAATTTTTAGTATAATATTTTCGAGTAGTTTCATATTAAAAGCAAGATGTAGAAGTATATTATCCAATTTATTAGTTGAAATTTAGCTACGTTATACGGATTTTATCGCATTGTTTATTTTAAATACTATATAGATACTATACTATATATTACATAATTTTGACTACTTCTGTTACACTTTATTACTATTTAAGTTATTTAAATTATTAAACTGTTTAGAATTAGGTATATACTTTTCCCAATATTTCGGTAGCTTTTCAGTAGCCATGGTCACGGGAATACTGAAAATGTATAAAGTAGTTTAATTTCTATGTATAACGTTCGCGTATTCTTACGTAAGTTAATATAAGTGTAGTACCTCAATTCTCGCTATACATTTGCTATGGAAAAATTATAGTTGATATAACATACGTACATAGTCTCACGCCTATGTAGTAAGGAGGTAGGCAGAGGTGTACTAGACACCTACATATCGCCAACTACGGTTTTAAGCCTCACGTAATCGGGGACGAGCCTATTGGCATCTTTTAGGCTTAGACTGCGTACTGATGAGAATTTCTTGATAGAAAAACCCAAACTTACTCCCACTTAATTCTGTCTAGAACAATTTCTTGTAGATCACTCAAATAAATAATTGTCCTGGGTGGGAATCGATCCCAAGACACATGGCACGAGGCGACCGCTTGCTCACCACACTATACATTCAGTCGAACATCAAGGAACGACGAAACAATTTGTTCACAGTTCGTACCTCGAATATTCATACTGCAAAGATTAAGCTGCGTTCTGCCTTACATGTCATTTCCACACGGCGCGGCGCTGCTCGAACGTGTGGACGAGCTAAGTAGCGGAAACCTAATGCTTTAAACTTATGTAATCTCACGAACTATTTCAAACTATTCCTGTAAATTATAACAAAACCCTTTCTGAAGATTGTTGCTAATAAGGTGCAGGGTACAGATGTTATTATTTTGTACTATGTTAACAGTAAACGGACTGTCGGCAGACTGGCGCAGAGGTAGTGAATGCGACTGCTGTAAATAAGGTTTTGATTTCCATTTCCGGGTTGGATAAACTATTATTGAATCTTCCATCCAAATAAAATCTCGGTAGCAGCATAGAGTATGATACTGTGCCCAGTAGATGGCAAAAGGCCCTATAACGTGGGACCTAAAGTCGTAGTTGGATATCGATATGTAGGAATAATAAACCTCTGCGTAAGACTATCTGTATTTTATCTATTCATTTTAATTTAAAATCTATTTTAACCATTACACGTAAACATTATCTAAATAAAGTTTTTATTCTAGAACGGGAGTAATCTTAGATTGAGATGTCAAGTCAAATGAATAAGTATCAGTATGCTAATTTTGTTCAGCTTGTTTAAGTAAGCACCGTTGAACCAGTGGGAAATGCTTATTATTTAGACATAGACAGACACAAATTACTCGTGACACTGATTATGGTACAACGGTGTTGTGCGTGGAAGGTACCATTTTGCACGTCAACTACATATTGATATTTAAATAACTATGTATTTATCAAGTCTTACGGTAGGTAAGTTATTTAGCGACAACATGGTACGGTGGCATAAGTGGAAACGTGACAGATCGTGTGGTCTTTATCTTGACGACTATGCATTTATGGTTGCCTGAACTTCAAGGCACGCAATATCTGTAATAGTTTAAGCTAAGGTGAGCTGTTTCATTTTTAAAATTATTAATATATATAAAATCACTGTCTATAAAACGTTTGTCAAATATTGCAAGTTCTGCAACAGCTGTCACGCCCATCAACTGCCGTATTTGATGAAAATGTACGCAAAACATTATCATTCTTTATTACTAAAATTGCATTGAATAGTGACTTTCCCTTGGTCCTCTTAGACTAAGTCAGACTATAAGGTATCGAGTAGGCAAATGAAATAAATTGAGATTTACGTTTGATTATTATTATTGAAATTACATAACACAAGATTGAAGAACAAAGCCGCATGAAACGTTTAATTTTTTTGTCCAAAATGAGGAAGCAATTTAAAATTCAAATTATTTTAAATAACGTAGGTATATGAGAGTACATATTATTTATATAAATATAAATTGAAAAGTAGAAAAGTAAAATAGAAATAGAATAAAGGTATATTTTCGTACGTTCTTTTATTCTAATATAATATACCTATTCAATGACAATAAAGATATTGTAGTATCCTCAGTGAGAATAATTTTTTCACTTCTTTAATTATTCACTTGAAAATTTATAACCAGCGATGTTGGTCGTATACGATCAACATCGCCCCAGCCTTCGACATGTTACTCTGATATCTGTTACAGGACTCAACATTAATGGTTATCCTAAAAAGAATTTAATCTGTCGATTACCCTTATAACTAATTAAATGTGGCTTCAGCAAACACTCTAACCTATAAACTTCGACGTTCATAAATGTTACTTTGTGACCTAATTGAATATTGATTTTTGACTTGACTTTGAATTTATAGGTAATAGTTAAAGATGCAAAACTCTCCATAATATAAAAAAAATATGGTATATTATCGATCCGTATGCTGTCATATCAAAAATAGTGCTGAATATTTTCTGAAGCGAGAGCTTTAATTATCTAGGTGTGATCTACCGAATAGTTTAATGGAAATAATTTAAATTGTCACCTAATAATTAATAATACTATAACTAATTTGAATTGACGGAAGTTAAAACCCTATTATAGAGAAGTTAAGCTTATCAAGTAAACATCTTGTAAATGTCGTGGAAAAGATGAAATTTTCACTAGTATTGAATAACGCTTCCTATTTTATTGCTTGTTCCAGCTCATATTACAGTCTAAAAATTTAAATAATTTGCTACACAAATTCACACATTACATTACACAATACGTCATTTGTTTCCATTAATTTATATTTTCTTAACAATAATAATAATTTATTTATTTTCTCACCACAATATAGACATTATTTACATTTAGTAGGTTACATAATTATTTAAATTAGATATTGTGGGGAGACTGGTACCTAAACTAGACTCGAGACCTGTATTTTAGGCTACCAGGTCTCCACCCCTCAGGCTTTACATCTTATTATGTACAGCTTACATTAGTTTGCAGTAAGATATTTATTACAAAAACCAAAAATAAAATAAAGAACTTATGATAAAAAAAGAAATTATAAAATACAAAACAGAAATCTGCGTATGTTTGGGCGTGTGCTTGTGCGTGTGCGTGTGCTACTGCGTGTGCGTGTGCGTGTGCGTGTGTGTTTGTGTTTATTTTAAGTCTGACTAGTAAGATTTTTTTCAGTTTCTTCATAATTAAATTGTTGAAGCCAAGCAGTTAGTGTATTCTTACATTTGTATTTTATGAGTTTAAATATATTTACTACTTTATTACACTTGTTGTATAAGAACCCACCCAAATGACAAAAAATCGTATTGGAAAAATAGTTTTCAGATAAACTTTTGACCTATCCACTAGATTATAGCGCCTCTTACCCTGAGAAAGCGAAGGGTCATAGGTTAGTAGATTATGTTGTGTTAGAACCGTGTTTAATATAAATAATTTGCGGACTGTTCAGACATTGCATTCCTTGTATAACTGTTCTGTTGGATATAAGAATGGTCGACTGTAAGAGATGTATGATATGTGACTGTAAGTCCTCTTCAGATCTAGTAAAGTAGTTTTAGGAGAACCACCCCAGGACGTAATACAGTATGTCAGTATTGATTGAGCAAGTGCAAAGTAGATTGATTTTAATAGTTTGTCGTCTACCACATTACGTATGGTTTTAAAAACATATATTAATTTACGTAATCTTTCATTTAATGTATCGATATGTTCCTGAAACCTTAAGTTACCGTCGATTATCAGTCCCAGATACTTTATAAAATAATATTAACTAACAGATACTAAACTGATAAAACTATTTTATTAGTTTTTGCGTAGAAGTATTTAGTCTTGATATATAAAATATACATAAAACCATTTGCATTTTTATACATAACATAATATCCAGGCTTATATAGGTGATGTGTCAGAGAGGTAATACAAACATTGAAACAACAATCAAACACACACAGAACTGAACTACTAACTGTGGATAACCCAAATTTAATCACGCGCGTATTAAACTTGCAACACACAAAGCTTTGATAGTGCTGAGATATTGACCACTTACCATTGCGTCATCCGTACTATCCATCTGGTCGTATTCGATTCAAAGGCCGGCTCTATTAATTGTTTACATAACCTAATCAAACATACTAAGCTGATAGGTCCGATAAACCTTTTGTTACTATTCAGTTCTCGCAAACAATAGTTATTGATAATTCACAAACAGGAACTTAAGAAATATCAATACTCTTTGAATACGGAACGGCCACTTAGAAATTAAACAATTGCTCCTCACAATACAATTCATAGTATTAAATATTACACATCTGGGAAGAGCTACTAGAATTACTAACTTAATTAATCAATCAATCGAGAACAATGTTCCTTCGTTTTTGTTCCTCACAAAGGATTGTAACACAATGGCCCGTACGAACAAAAGACGTTGAACTCTCACCTTAAACTCATCACACTCCTTTTGTATGCACTTGTAAGAAAATGTAGTGTGGACTACTGAAAAGCTTGTTTGTAAAGCGCCCTCAACAAATTATGTGACAAGGTATAAACTTGGTGTAAAATGTTGGTGTAAAAGTGTAATATGCGACGCTACTTCCAACTTATTTAGGTATGTATCTTACAAAATATTTTGCAGAACTTTGTGTTTACTTTCTGAGCGCACTATTTTGATAGATTATTGAAGTACTCCTGTTAGCCATGCCAGCTAAACTAGGGTTAATAGAGATGGGTTCAAGTCGGTAGTAGTAATGGGTGGGATATGAACTTATGACTCAATCACAAGTTCAATACTTTAATCCATTTGGCTACGACAACGTAGACCGATTAGTCAGCCAGGTAAGTAAACGAATGACAATCTCTTACTTATGGATATCCATAAGTAAGGGAATATCATTTGTTTACTTACCTGGCCGACTGACGCAATAATTATGTTTTTTTACTTTTTAGTGCATTTTTTGTGTAAGATTATACTTTTTTGAAGTCGGTATACTTCTTCGTAATTTTTTTTTATTTCGTTATCTGACTTTATTTGTCTGAACATAGGTAGACCCACTAAACCGCGCTGCTCTTATGAGACAGCGCCGTTTAAGTCATACAAACGAAGAAAGGAAAAAACGCCTATCTCAAAATAGAAAATCTATCTCATGGGCCATTTCAAAGAGACTTGTGAATGGCGTAAAAATAGGCTTACGAAAATGCGGGCTTACTTGAAAAATGCTTTGAACAAGGAAATAATTTTTTGGCCATAGTTGCATCTCGTGATAATTCCAAATATGACTAGGATGCTATGTTTTATTCCGGAGTTCCAGTGCCTAATGGCTTCAGCGTCATATCAAAAGTTGTTTTGTTAAGTGTTAAGTTTTACAATTGCACGTAACCCTATACTATTAAATTCTATCAAAAACTAATTTGGAATTGTGTGAACAATACATATACATGTGATTGCAACTATCACGGCAGATGTGCTGTCATTTGTTAAAGAATTCCGTTGTAAATCACCGGAGACCTTCATCAAAACATCATCAAATTATGAACATCGCCTTGTAATACTACAATGCGCTTCCAAACCACCCTGTACAGTTATTTCTTTTTGTTCATTTTACATTGACAAGTAATAAAATGAGAACATTATCAATGTAGTCGAAGTCGAAGTTACCAAATACGCATTATTAAGGATAACTCAAAAACGACTGGTCAGAACTTGATCAAATTTATATGGAACCACATGGGCAGCACCAGCTTTCACTCATAAAAATCGGTTCATCCAGGAAAAGTTTTGAGGTAACCAACACTCATAAAAAAATATAGTCGAATTGAGAATCTCTTCCTTTTATTGAAGTCGGTTAATAAAATGATCACCAAGTAAACCTTTAATAAAATTTCGGAGATAAATTAACGGGTAGGGGATTAATAGTAAACCTCCGGTATAATTTATTTAATCAAAAAGTATAAGAAAGCAGAGCAGCAAGAAATAATAAGAAACATTATAATATCAATCCTCTTTATTACCTGTCCCATTGCAGGCACGAACTTATCTCGCAATGAAAGAGGTCAGTTTATACTAGACAAATGTAGGTTAGTCTACTTCACGAACTTTCGTAAAAATAGTCAAGAACTCTCTATGATGCAAATTTTCTCACGATGTTTACTCAAACACTTATAATAAACGAGAATATCTATACATACATAGTCTCACTTTAATCCTGGAAGGGATGGGCAGAGGATTGACATTATTATCCAGTAACACTCTGTCCGACTGGAACTGAAACCGACCAAGCCTTTGAAGTTCTCTTACAACAAGAAAATTATAGGTATATTATTACCATGGAGATACAAATCTAAGATTAGGTCAATTGTAGAATATTAAAGGTTACTAACACCCCAATATAAAGCTGTCGTATAATTACAAATAAGTTATTTAATTCGTGTACACCTGTTATAGTTTATTACCGGTCATAAGTTGGCCACATACTAACGGCTTCCATACATTATCGTTGACACAGAACCTTTAAACAGTTTAAACAATCCTTTATCTGATCCCATACAAAATCCCTATTTACAGCCCATTAAGAATGCATCAAGCACACTAATTTTACATCAAAGTACTCATTTCATTGCTTATTTACAGTAATAAAATTTTATAACTCCTACACAAATACAGTAAACGAACCGTAAAGGCGGAACATTCTCATTTCACCCTTAGTTTAAATTTACATAGCACACCTCGCTTGCACTGAATATCGTTTTTACGGAGAAGTACAATTACGCAAATTGTGTAATACCACAGCTGTCAGCATTGAATGGCTTGAATTCATTAGTTGTATGGGAACAGACGGATAGTTTCCACCTCCTAGCTCATTTTCGCGCTTGTTACACACAGATTTTTGTTGCAGGCATCGTATATTATTACGTCATAACATGCGTTTGCATAGTTAAATTATGGCGAGGCAGGTATAAATTAGCTTGCACTGAAATCGCATATTTTTCATTGAGAATTGACTCGTTTAAAATAAATGTTTTCCTTTATAAGCTCATTGTTCCCGAGGCATATGTTTGTGCTTGCAATTACAGCTGGTTGTAATATATTCGGATATTGATAGTTCGATTCCCAGGTAGTGTTATTTGGATTTTCGTTAGGAAATCTTACTACTAGCACGGAATTAGGAAATGGAAGTAATAAGATCCGTATTATGTGAGACCTAAAGTAGCTGGCAAATGTGGATGTAATAAATTTTCTTTGGGAATAGACAGCAATATGTAAGGATAACAAAAATATCTATAATAGGTCTTTAATCAGATGCAAAGTGAATTAAACAATAGTTAGTAGTTAAAAGTATAGTCTAAATAAAGACTTGATTACTTACTACTTCAACTCTCTATAACGTTAGATTATATGCTTACGTTTTTTATCAGTGTGAGATTCTAAAATCTACGCCTGAGCCAGAAAAGTGTTATTCATTTGTATCATTATTATTATTCGTATTGCAAATAAATTGTGATATGTTTTTAATAATGGATTTGCATAGGTACATAGTAACTAAGATAACGAAATGTATTTGTAACTCTAATGGTAAACGCAGACCTGACACTTTGATAAAAAATGCTTCAATTTGTTTGAATAAATTCTTTAATTTATTAATTATATATTGTAGGATTATCATCGTTTGCTAACACCTGATTATACCTAAGCACCGAACAAATTACAGAAAAACAATGATCACTACAGATGGTGCGAGAGTTTATAACGGATTACTCTCTAGTGTAAAAATATTGTGGTTATTTAATAATTTATATTCTTTAGTTATAAATTATGATTATTATAATTTCCAAAGAATATCAACAAAAATACTCGCGTTATTTTTTAGAAAGCATGGATTTGAAATAATCTTTATCAAATCTATATATGAAATGGGTAAAATCTATAGTGTGTATGTGTCTATAGTTTTACGCAGTGTAACTTAATCTACATTCAAAATTATTTGTGAATTTGTTTAAACAGTAATGTTATATTTAAGCTAAGTGAATGCGACGACGGATAATGTTATTTATGCTCTCACATAAGTGACGAATTTTCTTAGTAATTATAAAGATCTTTAAATTTAAATACCTATTAACGTTATGAGGCAATTTAAAAATATTATAATACAAATACACATGATTACTGTAATGCTGTCCACTGCTGATTAAGTAAGGAACCAGTATGGTAAATTACATCCCACGACTCGTCACTGGATTTTGACTAAGTCACAAGTCTATCAAGCGAGAGGTGTAGTTATCAAGACTTATCTACAAATAAATAAATGTATTTGTTTTAATTTCAATTCACGTTTGTGTATTACTTTGCTTCTGAATGATTACGCATATTGTGATGTTAAGCCAAACTTGATATACTTAACGATACATTGTGTATGCATTCAAGTGAGTGAACACCAGCAAAATGGTCTGTCACAATTAATTACCTCATCCAACATGCATGACAATCTAATAGTGGTGATCTAGCTGCACCCGCTTTCCGCTTTCTCTAGCACGAAGTCCTGACTGAGGGCACTGACGGGCCATGAGAGATGCCGCTTGTCTTAGTTACATTGTCTTATCTGCTAATTTAACATATTCTGTTCTCAGTTTTATAAACAATTATTTTTAAAGGCTAATAAGTATGGTATAATTTTACAAACATTCAAATAACTGTCACAATGAACTGTATAGCTCGGACCAACTATATATCGATCTCACAATTTTTTGCCGTGGGGTCGAGCCTACAATATGCGCAGCGGCAATAGCAAGGTGACCACTTAAATCACAACGTGTCCTCTATTTTATAAATATCCTTTGAAAAGTCTACTAATTGCAGCATAAATTTGCACTTAAGATCTTTGACGTGGCAAGATGTGCTTGAGTATTTCTCTTAAAAAATTCTTAGTCTGACCATTTCTTTCTCCAGCAATAGACATACTGCCTCTTTTACAAAACTTAAACGCAAGTGTCATAATATGGTGTTATCAATTATGTTTTGAATCATTTCTTTGAGACTATCCACTAGAAATCCATTGAAAATTACTATTAATATTGTTAAACCTTCTGAATAAGCAATAATCATGCGAGAGAGTGCACAAAATATACTTTATTAATATTCAATAAACAAAGTATCTTATAATAAGGAACCATTTGTGGGTCGTTTGGATGGTCGTTTTTGTGGGGAGCTATTCATGTAATGTGTATTTAATACACATTACATGAATAGCTCCCCACAGAAACAGTACCCTAGTGCGAAAACAGTGTTTTAAAATAAACAACATACTTTAGAGACATACAATTGCAGCTATATGGAATCATACAGTTGCGAATAATTAAATCGCGAACTTCGCGGCTTCGTTGCGAGGTCGTGAGTTGAACTTAATTGGACCCCGGCCGGGTGACACGGAAAGCAGATGCATCGCTTGGCTGTATGGAACGCATAAATTTTGACTTGAGAATTGGACCCCATGGCATTTTGTTTTATAATATTGCAACTGTATATCATCGCGACGGTTTATTAAAATAAATCAAATGTGTTAGGTGGTCATTATATCTGACGGTTTGCAGCGATTGTAAAATATTTTATGTTCGCGGTTTGCACCGAAGGTTATAAAAGTCGTAATTATTTTATCTGGAAGATACAACTGTAGACAATCATTTGTTCATCCATATTTTCTCCTACGGCTAAAGAAATGATATCTACCCGTAGGTACTATATGTCTTGAACGTCAAAAAATAATAAATGTAGAATCATAACTTTTAGACAGTAAAATAACAATCTGCGCTCTGCAAAATATGGTTAATGCGCAATGGGTTGCACCAAACGTGCAAAGAATTTTTGAAATTTTATGCATCGTTGGACTTTGTCTGTCCCGGTACTAAACAAAGTGCCGAAATTTCTAGTCATACTGCTCTTCAGTGCAGCGATAGCTCAGTGGGGAGACCAACAGACTGCAATGCAGAGGGTCTCGGGTTCGAACCCACGTCGCGCACCTCTGACTTTCGGAAGTTATATGACTATAAGTTATATGAAATTATGTGCGTATTGATTGACAATTATTGACTGCTCCGTGCCTCGGAGAGCACGTTAAGCCGTTAGTCCGGCTGCCATGAACATCTATGGTAGTCTTTATTGGGAAAGTCAGTACCCTCTAATATCCTGACACTGGTCTAGCCTTAGGGTATCGTTAGCCTTCGAGTTGCAGAGGTCAGGTGGCAGCCGCTCCATGTAAAAACTGATATCCAGTCAAATCCGGTTAGACCAGAAAAGCCGACCCCAAGTGACTTGGGAATAATAAAGGCTAAGAAAGAAGACTGCTCTTCAGTGACTTCTCATATTTTACATTCTTGGAAAAGCGTAGTTAATACTTATATTTAATAAATGTATTGTAATCCAAAATATCGTTAAGTATAATTTGCATGTTGATCAGAGAGCTAACTCTCGTTACAAAAGTTGTTTAAAAAAGAGTGCCAATCTAGTGTAATAAACGCCCAATATAAAATAAAATGCAATATGTCTTCATACTTGACGTATATTTTATTTTTATCTATAATTAATGATATAAATGGTACTGAATCAAGATCGGTATTTGCTCTATCTTGAAAAAGTTCTATTTAATCATATTTATTTATAAATAATCGTAGTACTTTATATCTATGTGCGTGTTTACTTAGTATACAATAGGTATAACATATGCAATAGCACGATCGTCTTATTTGTAAAGGGCACTACAACGTTATAGTGATGCAGTAACAAAATAGATTCCCTTTTCACGTCTACATCAGACATAATGGAGTTAAAAGTTAATGAAGTAGCTTTCTCCGGTAGAGTGTGGAATAGAGCATTAAGACCAGAACGTATTTAGATAATTATAAAACAAAATTAAAATTTTAAGTTTTCGAACTTATGTGTATTATGGATTGCCTGCGAATTTTACCATGAACATCTTTAGGCATAAAGAAGTTGTAACCCAAAAACAACGAAAACGACGTTTTATAATGATGAGAGCTCTAAATTATTTTTGTTGTATCTATTATAATATTTGTTGTATTTATTATATTTCTTTAAGTGCTCTTTGCTTCTCTAAGTAAAGCTACTGCGATATCGTCATTGCATCTAATGCAAGTGCAATCTTCTTTATAACTTGTCAATTCTTATAATACCAAACATAATTGAAAACCTATTGTACATATATACATACAAATTACATAACAAAATAGGCAGTATAAGTCGCGCAGTAATTCGATTTATTAAAACAAATATAAGAAGCCTGATGCGTTGTCTGATTAAAAGTCCGCGCATGAGATATAGATGCATGCTTTTATTCAGTAGGACACGAAATATAAATAATATAAAACAACAATTGAGGCTTGCCTTTTCATAAAAGTGCATATTAAGTCAAAAAAGTCACAATAGACGGATAGTGCCTAGTAAACGAGAAAGAACGTGAGCTGTTGACACATTTGAAGATAATGTGCGCATACCCCTCTGACAGCGACAGGATCAAGTCACAAGCTTCACTAACTTTTCGACAAACATAATTATTTAGTAGTTTTCTTGAATTTTAAGCTGTATAGAAATATACTAGTTGATTTAGTTATAGATCATATTTAGATTTTCTTGTTTGTTTTGATGTATATCTCGATGAAAATATCAGTTTGATTTTTGTATAGATTGTATGCTGGAATGGCGTTTACCGAAAAAAAATTGCAATTGGAATTTATAAAAAAAGTTTAGGAAATTATTTTTTATATTATTACCATACAAATTTTGCAAACGATATACAGCATTACGTATTTTTAGAAAAATCGGCTTGTATAGTCATTAGCATGTCATGCATATAATAGAGACAAATACGACGGTCAGTCGGCATAGTCACCACTCAATAAAACTTAATAAAATATTATTTATTAATTGTTTTTGTAATATTATTTGACGGCAAATCTTCTTTTACTCTCCCTTAATTAAACGGTAACCTGATTCAAACCTCTGTATATTATTTTAGTACCTATTAATTTAAATCATAAATCGCTACATCTTTCAATTTGACCCAGGCACATTGGACTCATGAATACGGAGCGGGCGGCGGCGCCGAGTAACGAGTGTGCATTTACATTTCATCTGCTACAAATGATTCGGTACATTGCACAGGTTGTATGAAGCCGCGGCCACAGCGCTTGACACCGTTACGTTCAGACCTAATGTACTCGGACTACCAAATCCACTAAGTCTTTGTCAAGGAACTGAAAATAGTACCATTTGCCTTTAAGTTTGCGAGGTGCAAGAAATGGATTATGTGTGGTTTGTTTGCTTCTAGTCATGGATAATCGAGTTTCCGACTAAGTATTGCAGTGAAAACTAGTTCGCAATTGTTGGTGGTATGGTTGGCGCAATATGGTCTATTCGGCACTAATGTGCAGCGTTTCGCAGGTTAAGTTCTCGCACGGAACAAATATTCGTATGACCTACTGACTGTTGTTCCTGGTTATTGGGTTTACGAATATAACTTTTTAGCTCTCCTGAATACTGTAATGTTTATTTAAAAATCTAATTAAATATTGTAAGATATGTTCTCTTTCATTTTCTCCCCCGATCTTGATAGTGATTTCATATAACAATTATAAGCCCACTGTACTTTATATATATTAGCTATACATTTATGACATAAAAGAAAACACAAATAAACCAATGAGGCTTTAGTTGTGTCTTCTAAATAAAAAAGTTACGCCAGACTAGCAATACTTAAATCTCATGTCGGCCATGCCGGTCGCAGACTTAACGTAGAACATTTATATGTAAACCTTTATAATAAGTAAGAACTACCAAGACAAGATAAAACATGAAGCGTAATAGAGACACAAACGCCGCGCTGTTACATTGTCTCCTTTAGATTATCGCCGCGAACGAAAAGCCGTTTCGTGTACAATGAGTACTCGACTGTAAACATATTAGGAAATAAAGATTAACCAAACGATTGTTCCAGTAAGGAATAATGTCGTAATACCATTGATTTCTACACAAAAGTCTGTTCATCAGAACATAAAATCATCATCAAATCATGCAATACGAAAATATTCATACTTTTTATTTTTAAAATTTGTATGATTTTAGTAGTAGGCGGGCCGTAAGATGTTCTACTAATAGAATTGACTTAAGTTATTGTTGGTAATGAGAGTTAAGCTAAAAACTTCCACGTATCTAAGTACAACTATGTTATATGAAAGTGACAAGTCTTCAATCTTTCACTAACATAACACAATATTATGGACCCTTTCATCAAATAAATAAATCATAAAATATTTTGTTGTCTATCTTTATATACAATCATTAGTCGCAAACTATTTTACAAAGTATTCATGCCATGACATATTTTGCAGCGTTTGGTTGATCGTGAGATCCTCCATTGCTAGGTTAAAAGTGATATTATTTATTGCTTGTTACATATAGCAAAATACCCAAGCTGTTTAATTTTTATTAAAATAATAACAGAAGCTGTGCCACATTAAGCAATAACGTGGTGTGATGTCTACTCCTTTGAGGAACATGGAAGTGGACTCACAAGGGACTATCGGTCATCTATAACGTCCTGATTCTATGTATATTCTATAAAACTTGATAAACTACATTTTCAAAGTATATGAAAACTAAACCCAACTATGCACGTCCCTTTACTTAGAACAATACGTTGACACACATGAACACTGCAGCCGCGAATCTATCGGATACAAAACAAGCAAAAAACACAAAATGGGAACTGCATAAAGATATCCGTGTCTGTAACAAAGTGAGGGCGAGACTACTCTTAAATAAAATAAGGCAGTTATGTAAATGACCAGCTCGGTTCGTCCCCGAGGTGCAGTGGTTACAAAAAAGCTTTTGTTCCTGCATTAGAAGGACGGCACAGTGAAATACTACAGCGGGCAAAAGGAAAAATCTTACTCTTTGTTAATATTCGCAGGCAACCTGACCCCAGATGAGGAAAAAACTTAGGAGAAAAAATACTGTATGGACAAAAGTTGAGCTTAATAAACTTATACTTGATTTGTGTAATTCTGAATTGACGCCATGACGTAAATTGTTGCCAAATACCCGTAATATGTGAATATTATCGCCTACCTGTATATTTTGATACCGCTTAAAACGTTTATCATAAGTATTATTTAATAACACCCATAACCATTTTATTGATAATTATTTATTAAATTAGTAAGTAAGTTATGTAGTATTTGTTTATTGTCAATCCTTCAAGCTTTGATATGGCTGCCTTTTAAAAGATTTTTACCTTTGCCATCAGTTTAGATTCAGTAAGATCTGTTACTAGATTAAAAACAGTGTTTATAATTATGAATTTGTTAAAATAACTCGCCGGTCCATTCAGTAATAAGTAACTAGACTACATAGATTATTTATCCATATTTTCTCTGAGATATTCTATTTGATCCTCAGCCATTAATAAAATACTGAAATCGCGTCTGCTGCTACTGTATCCGCTTCTCAACCGAAGTGTGGAGTTACAATCCGAGGCGCAGTGCCCGCGAAGCTGATTACAATGCCCGCTCCCCGCCCTATGACAGTCTAATCACGGTGTGTCAAGGGACTTATTACTTTCCGCCTCTGTGGACACCATTTACGCCAGTACTTCCATATTTAAATGTTATAATTACCGGTAAGGGTGAATTGATATGTTGGGGCTTCGAAGAAAAGAGCTGTGCTTTGGGACAAAAAGTGCAATAATAATTGCTTATGTGTTGACGCTTTTTTGCCTAAGTGTATGTTTGTGTCGTAAGGCTAAACATAGTCATTCTTAATTAATATGTCCGGAGACGGTCAGAAACTATCGTTTTTCAATTATGCATTCCAGCGATTGACTGATTAAGACCGGCGTTGCGTCCAGTTAGTTGATTTATTTACATTTTAAACCATAGTTCCAATTTCTTGAAAATACTTCAATTTACTACTAATTAATTTTGACAGGGTGCTTGAAAGCCAAGCTTTCTCTAGAGTACATGTGCCATGCTTATCGGTATCACGAATGTGAGTTTGCGAGAGTGAACAAGTTGTATACAAGAAACGGGAATGTCTGTTATAGATATTATTATAAGTATTTACGAAATAGGCGATTGCCTATTTCGTAAATACTTATAATAATACCGATTGTACATACATACGTCTAGTTTTTATGCAATATATAAAACCTCTTGTATATTGAAGAATACGATGATTGTAATATTGTGTGCTAATAGGTATATTAGCTTTTTTTAGTTAGATAAAAATACGCGACAGCGTAGTGAACCCTACGTCTCCGCGTAACTGTAAAGTAATAATAATAAGTGTGTGCGCAAACACAAGTGCACTCACTGTTCCCTAACTCTCATGATCCGATGAGACGGTAATCCGACACGACCGGAGAGAGATCAGGCGCAGGACCAACGGCTTCACGTGCTTTCCGAGGCACGGGGGTGTCTTACACCGCCAACTTCCTAACTCTGGGCTGCTATTGAGATTTCTTAACAGAAAAACCTAATAACTGTACCAACATGAACCTGTGCAATTTCAACGCATCGAGGAAATACTTACAGAATGGCTTCATGCATTGATATTTTTTTTAATAACTACGAAAGATGTCATGATGACTAGTTTATATGTACATTATAGTTACCTGCTTTAAAATTATAGATCTCTAGTTTTTATGTCAATATATTTTATTTACAACCTTACCCTGAGTATAAAATAAAGGATTTTCAAAAGTAATTGTATAGGACGCTCTTGTTCGCTTAAATTATACATAATTTCATTGTTATGTGGTGCTAACAGTACGCAACAGTAGTTTTTTATTTCGGTTTACATGTGTTTATAAGTGACTTTATAAATATTGTTCTTGTATTGCATATAGTTAAAATCTTTTTGAATAAATTGGCCGTTAAAAGGCAAATAAACACTGCTCTACCTGCACTCTATCTTACATATTCATTAATAGAAGACATTGATTCGTTTCTTTCACACACCACAAAGTTTAAAATGTTAAGTATGATGGATGTCCATTTGGATCTGGGATTTCACTCATACGGGGACAGTCAGGGTCCAAGTAGCTACAGGAGATAGTAAATCTTGCAACCATGTAGGTATTGTGTATCTTCAGTGATAAGGTCGCCAGGCTCCGTAAGATGCCGAGCCGAAATAAAGAATAAATACGATTGCACAATTAAGTGCACGACATTTTACATACCTAATAAAAATTTCACGGCCAGTTTAATGTCTCTAATTAGAAAAAAGACAACTTAGAAAATCACGACTCAGATAAAAGCGAAAGAAATTAACTCGGCAAGATATAGGAGGGTCGTACCGATCGAACGGAGAGCACATTAATCTATTGCGGAGGTAATGCAATTACATTGAATACTTAATTACTAATGTCCATGTTGGCTTTAACTAGACCATAAACTACGCTAACGACTACTTTAGTATTACTCTTAGAAATTACTTATCTGATAGAGATGTTAAAGTAAACAAGCTGTTTAAACTTAACAAGTGGTACATTCATTAACCAGAGAGATTTTCAAATACTTAGTGCTAGAAACAGTAGTTTACGTTGAACGCAAATCGAAACTATCTCTTCACATTCAGCGGTGACGATGGATAGATTTTAGTGTTATTACCTTGCAAATACTAAGGAAGAAAACGCACATAGTAGTTAAAATTTAAAAAACGCTCTATCAGACCGTAGTCGCGTAACGTTCAACGGTGACAATCA
This sequence comes from Catocala fraxini, assembly GCA_930367265.1. Taxonomy (NCBI): domain Eukaryota; kingdom Metazoa; phylum Arthropoda; class Insecta; order Lepidoptera; family Erebidae; genus Catocala; species Catocala fraxini. The sequence continues at coordinate 10,551,615 of OV884037.1, forward strand.
TTACTAATTGTTCTATTAGTGACTTATAAGCCTTGTCAGTCCATTAGAATACAAAACAAAAAAATACACATGGAAGTTTGAAAGTAATAAATATATCCAGTTCGCGTTCAGGAATGACGAGGAATATTAATTATTATATTACCGACTTCTAGACTTCTTAGCGTATCTGAATCCTAACTATATGTAATTTTGTTTGTTTGTTTGTTAGATCAACATTATACTTTGCACACACTTTATAAAGAGTACAGAATAGGACATAAGGTGCCTTTTATTCAGAGTAGCAATCCAAAATACTTTTCCCAAGCGAGTGAAGTCGTGGGCAAAAGCTAGTACAAAATAATAGAACGCACCCGGTTAATTCAAAGTTAAAACCAAATAAAAACCAAAGGGGTCTCGTAGGATTCAGCGGTAACGATTATTGCTAATTTTTCTATTTGCGTCTAAAAAAGAAACTTGAGTACAAATAAAGGAACGCACACGATAGTTCAAAAGTCAAAAAAACAAAACTGAACCGAAGCGGTCTCGTAGCGTTCAGCGGTGACGGCCATTGCTAATGGTTCTTTTAGCGTCGTATTAAGTAACTTATAATCTTGTTAGCGAATATGAATACAAAACAAAGGAACGCACTCGGTAGTTCAAACAACAATACTGAATCTAAGTGGTCTCGTAGTGCCTTTTACAGATAAGCATTATGTGTGTGATCTAGTTAATTGACCTTAACTTTTTTATTTCAGCTTAAACAAATTCATCATTGCATCAAAACATTTTGACTGGAGCAACTTTATGAAAAGAGCACTCCGTCCTCATGCTCATCGCATCAGCGGTGACAGTTATTGCTAATGGTCCTATTAGCGACTAATAGCTTGATCAGTGTATCCGAGTACATAACAAAGGAATGCATCTGCTCGCTCCTGTTATTATCATGCAGTTTAGACTCTATTTTAAATTTATCTAATAGCTGTCTTGGATTACTCACTTATAAGTATTACGTAAAAGTGAAAGTACATGTAAATAATTTCATAATGATGTGAAATTCGGATTTATATCCATATATTGTCTTAGGTTTACGAGAATGTTATACATTGAAATAATAAAACTACTTTTTAAATTTTATCGCTTAGTTATTTACAACTATTAATATAAATAAACAGCCTAAATAGTAGTAAAGTTTAACAGTAGTAGTTTAATAGTTTCAATATAATGTACTAATAGTGTTTCAATTTCGAACTTACGTAGTGAGAGTAAAATGGTGAGTCATTTCTTTCTTCTCTCTTAGCATTTATTATTCCCAAGTCACTTGAGGTCGGCTTTTCTGGTCTAACCGGATTTGACTAGATATCAGTTTTTACACGGAGCGGCTGCCACCTGACCTCCGCAACCCGAAGGCTAACGATACCCTAAGGCTAGACCAGTGTCAGGATATTAGAGGGTACTAACTTTCCCAATAACGACTGCCATAGATGTTCATGGCAGCCGGGACCGACGGCTTAACGTGCTCTCCGAGGCACGGAGCAGGCGATAATTGTCAATCAATACGCACATAATTTCGAAAAGTCATATAACTTCCGAAAGTCAGAGGTGCGCGACGTGGGTTCGAAACCGAGACCCTCTGCATTGCAGTCTGTTGGTCTCCCCACTGAGCTATCGCTGCTGAGTGCTGGTGAGTCATTTCTTTATTAACAAATAAATTTTCGCCTGAAAATATCCCTGAACAGCTACAGTATGAGGTCCCACGTAATTGAGAGTGAGCCTATTGCCGTTTTCTGGACATTTCCAAGCTAAAAAGACAGTAGCACTTTGCGCGACCTGCGCATTGAAACCGAGACGACATGCACAGTAGTCACATACCCTACCGCTGCATTTCTTAAGAAGTCTTATTCCTTATTTGTATTAACTATTGCCGATTTTGCGCACTGTGTATCAGAATAATACTATTATTATGGGAAAATGAGCTAACTATCTAGAAAACGTTTCAACCGGTAATTGAATAACACTTGAAGAAAACCGTCCAAAATCCATTTAAACTACAAAGAATAGTTACGCAATAGCTATTAAACGTCTTGCCGACATAAACGAAACGGCTATAATCGAATCCCAAATGAGAACTAGAACCGCAGATGTAATCAGAGACCAGTAACGAACTAATCCGAATCGATTTCCCTCAAATTTACATGCACTTAAAGGAACATGTATGTAGGTGTATACAGAAACACAACAAGCTCATTTCACGGTGCTTCGAGATAGAGAGCTAATCCTAGTTAATTAGAGACTATAGGTAGACATAGCTCGGACCTTGTTGGGACACAGTGTGAGGGAATATTAGAGTGGGAACAACGAAACACGCTTTGTCTGGCAAATAGTTATTACTGGTATTAGGAATATGTTCTAAGTTCTGATTGCATGTAATTCTCCGTATTCCTTGTTTGTTCGCTCCATAACCATTATTGTGTGATTTTATAACCAATTTATTAGAAGCTATAAAATATAATGCATGTGCGATGCAGCTGTTGTATTAGATATTATTTAGAGAAGATATTTTGAATTGTATAATGATTGTAATTGAGACACACTAAGCTTTTAGCTCAAATTCAAACAGAACAGAACAATCAGATCTGAAGAGAATAATTTAAATGCCCAATTTGTTTACTGCTTTTCTTAAATTATTTAGGTTATATATAAGAAAAGAAAGAAATGTACTACCTATGCAATTTTTCTTTAAATATATTTTCTAAGTATACACATAGCATTATTTTCATATAACCGACGAGGTAGGTAAAGTTGTATGATGGTGTATAATACACACAAAGCAATAAAGGTGTATACAGCTACAGTTTTAAGTCCTAAGGAATAATGAGTGAGCCTATTGCTGTCTGACATTATGTTTCAAACTTCGTGCTGCTATTGATACTGTCTTGACAGAAAAATTAATTACACTTTGTCTGACCCCGGGAATTAAACTCGAGATCTCATGTACAGCAGTCACATTCAAAACTCAAATACAAATTAAATATTAATATTCAATAATTCACAAATATCAAAAAGCTAATGTGGTATAACCAACAAGTGTGGAAATTGATATTACCATATGAATTATTTTAATTATTATTATACAAATCAGAGCCTAAACTTATCAAATAATTCGACGAAGGCTACCTGTACAAGCCCGAATCATATTACGCGTAAATGCCGTGCAGATTTACAGATTTAAAGCCGTATTGCCGCCATTCGACTGAAAATGTCCGCTAATTTGACAGCCCTCCGGACAAAGAGTCAAAACCATGGGGAGTCCAGATTACAGGCATCACCAGTAGCTCGTGTTAGCTCGTAATTTTCAAATTGCTCTACTTTTACGTTGGATTTGAAGCTCGAAATGTGAAGTAAGTAATAATGTTAGATTTAAAGCTAGCCTTGACTTTCGTTAGAAACGAAAGTCAAAATGCATGCGCATTATGTGTCACAGCTGATGTTTGTTTTTAACTATAAATGCTTCTAGAAACGTCCGCAGTCATATAAAGTCTTCTAGCCATTATTATTATTTGTATTAGTCTACAGGAACTTTACTATAATAAAGGTAAAGAAACTTTCATTCTTTCAGTTATCTATAATACTTTACTTTTAATATTGTTTTACGTCTTATCTGACTATATTTATTTTCGGTATATGTGATTTTAGGTCCTCGATAATCTTATAACCAACTGGATAGAAGATTATCTAGGACCTAGCTCTATTCAAAGCACTACTTTTCTTTTGATACAGTTGTATTAGAAAAAGAGTAGCGCTTTAAATCTATACTAATATTATAAAACTGAAGAGTTTGTTTGTTTGGTTGAACGCGCTAATCTCAGGAACTACGGGTTCGAATTGAAAAAATATTTTAGTGTTGTATCCAACGCCCATTTATCGAGGAAGGCTATAAGCTATATAACATCACGCTACAACCTACGGGGGCGGCACAGTAATCATAAACGCGGGTGAAACCGCGGGCACTTCTAGTAGCGTATATAGATGTTTATAAGGTTGACCAGACGATACAGAAAGGCAAATTCTATATGACCAAAGTAGTCGTAATTAACTATCTAATTCATACCTTCTTATTCTGAGAGAAGACCCTTCTTCAGTAACTACTACTTATTACCCCACAAAAGAGAATAAAAAGATCACATAAAATTAATAAACCTTACCACACACTACACCATAAACATTATGCCGCCTTTTTAATAATGTAATCATATCACGTTGGCTTAAATGAAATCGTCAACATAATGGTATCATAACTTTTTCTTAGACCATTGTCAATTAGCGAGGCAGTATTGCATTCTTGCGTCGTGTAGTCGGTTCGGTTCCCGATAAAAACACTGTTGTTGCTAATGCGATTGTACTAATAAATATTAATGTAGAACGACCGGTTGTTGTACATGGCAAGAAGTGTTTGAATCATGATTTTCTCTGTATTTTCATGTTTTGGTATAAAAATTTAAAGTTAAGTCGAACGCGGACTTGCATTTGTCGCACTGGATTTGCCGAATTTGGCTTTTATTGTTTGTGGAACAGTTGCAGCACTCAATATTAAGTGACTGCTGGGCTGTCACACAAAGGTCTCTTTCTGCCCTATAGCACATACCTTAGAATAATTTTAGTTAAATTAGTTTTATATATTAAATGATTGGCCATTCTAATAGTAATAGAAAAATAGTGCATAGTAAAAGTAAAATTGTTTTCCAGCTGAACTCGCTATCTAAGATTTATTCTAAAAAGTTTGGTAAGACCTATGAGACTGGACAATTCTAGCAGTTCAACCTGTTCAGAACGTTTCGAATGCTATCAGTCTATGCTAATATAAAACTAAAAATATTAATTGATGTTGTTTAGCCTATTCAGTTGCAATGGCACACCGGTGGCCAGACACAATAGATTTGTAATTGAGTAGTTTAGTTTCAAAATCCTCTAAAATACTTTTCACCAAATAATGGTAAATCTCAAAAAAACATTTAAGACATAATATAAATGGACTCTTTTAGCGGTGTTTGCAACAAACTGCTACTTTTGTGAGCTGATTTAATAGAATTTTAGTAGGTTTTGTTAAAAACTATCAGTCAAATGCGCTAGAAGCAACGAAGGAGCTTCATATTCAATCAGAACATTATTTTTGTCCTGATATCGTTTTGGCGGGTATTGAAACTATACTCCTCAATTATGTCTGGTATTCTAAGACTTGATAGAATAAATGCGCTGAACTCTGGAACTCCTTGTCAGATATAAAAAATTTTTTTTTAAATTTAGAGCCTATTTCTTAATTATAGGCTATCTTATGCTATGACACTTCGGATCGAAGCGGGCGAAGTCACGGTGAACAGCTAGTATCAAAATAAGCTTCTGGAATTTTGATGAAATATCAACAAATGATCAATTTTAAAAAAGCCAACCTGCAATTACCTGCGAAGGATGCACTCGCGGCGTGCAACGCGTGTAAATGCGTATTTACCTTTAAACTGAGTGAACAATAGCTTCACGCATTTTAAAGATCATTTTATAAATCTGGTCGTACCGGTAGCTAGTGCCATTTTAGTTTAAAAAGTAACATCTCGTTTACAAACTCGATGCATTTCTCTATTGCGATGTTATATTGAAGCATTTGCTATGTTCGAAGTAGTTGTATCGTGAATGACCATTCGTGGGTAATGGGTTTATTTTCCCCGTGCAATGTATATTAATTATACTGTTATATAAAGCGATTATGTCAATAAAAGCTACAAAAGGACATTTGAGTGTGATTAGGTCCTGTTAAAGCTTCAAAAGAAACCTCTCGCACTTGCCATGAATCTTGTAATACTATTGGGGGACTATGCAAATATTTAAACAGATGACAGTGAACATCTAGATTTAGAACAACAACAATATAGACCACACAAATATTTGTCCCGTGTGGGGATCGAACACACATTACGACATATGGCAATTATGAGCCGACTGCTTAATCCCACTACGCCATCCGTGTAGTCAGAAAAGAAACAGAAAAGACATATATGAATATTGTATTAAACAACTGGCATTAGAAATTATAGATGCATCGTTAGGACTGTAAAACAATGGTGAGCAATACAAAGTAAACATACTTACACCCAAAACGACTTTATGTAGATAACATAAATGTTAGTTCTGGGAAATTTGAAATTGTGTCCACTGTCTATCTGTTTACAAACTTGGTGACTATTGCCGCAAAATATACAAAATATGTATTAATTTAGATCAAATAATATTGACGTCAATAAATTAAACTTGTTTCAATAAACTGTTCTTTTGTATGGTAATAATGCAAACTCTATAATTTAAAAACGCATTGAGCTAATTTATTTTCAATGTTAATTAAATCTGACAAAGTTAGTGGCTGAAGAAGCTGGGTATATATCGATGCTATCTTTTACAACGTTATCTTTGAACATAAACTGACTACTAGAACTTATTCAGTAGATTAGATAAGATTGTTAAGGCGACCGTGAAGAAAGGCATTCAATTCCCGGATCATGTAATTTTTTTTCTGTTTCTTTACTCTTCTTCGTGATTCTCAGTATCAGCACGGAGTCTGGCAATATGTATAATAGACAGTAATACGGTACTAAGAATCATTTGAAAGAGAAACACAATAACACTTTGTCACGCTCGACAGGAATCGTCACCATGCACAACAGTCAAATCCACTTCCGCTACGCCACCGAAGCGGTCTTTTTATTTTGTATTACAGAATGTATCCGAATTACATTTAAGACAACGAAGTGAAATATATTTTAGAGATATTACCTATTAAATTTCTGAAAATACAACTTCAAAGCATTTTAAAAATGCCACTTATTAATTACTTAACTAGTAATATTTAAAATGTGTTTGCTGTTGATGAATGTTTGGATGATTGTTACTTAATCATTCGTAAATGGTTAAACGCAGTTAAATAAAACTTGGCACGCAGAGATACCATTTAGATAAGTTAGGTTTTATTATTATAGTGTGTGAAGGTTTTATTGTTCTATATTGTTTCAAAAATATTGAGTAATTGCAGTATTGCTGTATTTATTTCGATGCAATAAACAAGACGTATTTGTAAGTATTTGATAAATGATCACAATTGGTAAAAATAATTTACATAAATATACCATATCAAATTTTTACAAAATTCTGAGCTAGGTAAGTACGCATATTAATATCAATTTCAATGATTGAAATGTGTAATAATTACAAATATGTACCTAAACGCTGATTTAAAAATATCAAAAAATACTTAATAAAGGCATACAAAATAAAAATCTTTGAGTACGTGTGCTTACTGACATCTAGTGGTAGCAATCTATAAAAACGTTTGTTTTCGGAGATAATAGATGGCAGCACGTGTGTATTCTTTTTATTTATATTTTGCTTAATGTTTGGTTAGCTAAATGGAAAATTATATAGTTAGAAGTTGTTATAAAAGATTATTGTAATAACTTAGCGCATGTCAATAACTTTTACGTGTTACTAGACCCTAGGTTCTTAGATCTTTAGAGCACTAATTAATAAATTGTAATACCTCCAATCTGATTATAACCATATCCAACAACACAGACTGAAAGACTAGATTTTCGGAAACCAGCATTTAGTTATGGTTATATTGACTCATTAATTTAGTGCTAAAACGACCTAATTTCTGTGGCAAATTAGTTTAGGAACCGACATATAAATCTTGTTTCACGTATTACTTAACAACATAATATAATGGATGTATGTACCCGCTAATATACTCGTACATAGTAGACAGTACATAATTATATTATTGGTATACTAGGTAGAGATTACTAATGACATTGTCCTAGCATACAGTAGTACAACATAATGACATTATCCTGTTATTAGTACCAATTAGTGGTGGACACATTGACATACAAGTATCTATATGTAATTCTATGTATATTTGCTTAGTATTTCAATTCATATACAATTTCATAATAATATGAATTTTTATCTGCTTTGTTGCTATTCATGTTTGAATAGTGTTAATAAAGAGACTAGCAATATTTATGACCTGCCTCGTTCGTATAATAATAATAATAATATCAGCCCTGTATTAAACTGTCCCACCGCTGGGCACGGGCCTTTTCTCAGTGTGAGAAGGTTTAGGCCATAGTCCACCACGCTGGCCCAGTGCGGGTTCGCAGACTTCACATATCTTTGAGAACATTACACGTGTCCTCACGATGTTTTCCGTCACCGTTTCATCTCCTCGTTCGTGCCGCTGTTTAATTTTGCGACGAAAGATGAGGTACCGGGTTAATTAGGAAAAGTGTCATGTTAGGAAAATCCTCATAGCGGCAAGGAGTATGGCTACGCGCTCGCGAGGCGTCAATAATATTGCCCTGCTATTAAGCGAGACATAAATATAGTTGGCGAAATGTCTATGTAATACGCTTTTGTCCAGCTCTTCAAGGATATACAGTCTAATCGTTAGTAGTCATATAAAATAAGCTTTAACTACAATTATTTATAAGCTAGTGGCGACCAGCAAAGCTCAAGCGTAATGATAAATAAAGACCTGGATTTCATTCTCGAGTTGGATATATTTTGTAATAGTTTACGGAGTATTATTTCAAAGATAATTATTATTATAGGTATAGTAATTTATCCAAATGTAGCTGAGAGACGCGTAAAAGGCAATACATATGTTTTCTTTTTCCTCTAATGCGTATCTAGCCAGCCAGTAACATTTTATCAGCAACACCTATGAATCATGATTCCAAGACTGGCGAAAAACCTACACAAAATCCGCAATAAAACATCGTGTGACCACAAATTACCTCGCCTAGTACACACCACACACATAATAGGTAATAAATCACTATTTACTGTCCTAGCCAACTTATCAAGTTGTTGCTACGTCCCGTGAGTACTAGGCTTTACGTGTTGTGTGTTTAGGCCGTAATAAACTAGAGTTTACTATAATTTATGTACAAGTTTATGAGTTAACGCGCACTTGTTACAATTTTACGATGCCACATTCTCTAAGTGATTTAATTCAGTAGCGCGGTTACAATTATTCCTAATGGTGCGTAAATTATGATCTCTACTTATCTCTATGACTGAATGGAGCAATGGTTTAAGTCGTAACCACACAACGTGTGTATACGTTAAGTGTTGTGAGTTTTAACCATAGATGAGACAAAAGCGTAATGTGTGACACAAAGACTTTTGTTCTAAATCCGAGTATTTTTTTAGTTGGCTGATCTATGCGACAGGGCAACTTTTAGAAATCAATTATATAAGTTATATATTTTCCTTGTAACACAACGAGTTATTGGTTAATATATTTTTTGTCTTTACCGTTACATGTATCTAATAAATAGTCATTTCAAGCGAATAAACGAAAATCTTTATCGTAGGTAAACGCTAGTTGAACCAGCATCGAAAGGTACTTGGGATATTGCAATGTAATATAATTTCGGAATTGATGTAACAGACCTAGCAAATAATGGGAGCATGCGGAGGGGGCGAAACGCCAAATCTTCTAACATTTCCCAAACATTTTAACATCGTCAGAGGGGAACCTTCACCTCCCTTTAGTATGCAAACCTTTGTTTGCAAGACAGAACGAACGTTTCATATATATCAAATATTAAATTTGTATTCAGCATAGTATATTATTTTACTTTTATTAGTAACTAACTTTTCCCAGTGACTTTGCTCCAGCGGTTTTAAGAAAAAGTAACAATCTCACAGGAACCATGCAATTTGTGAAGATAGTAGATACCAAACACAAAATACATTTTCCTTAATAATTTCGTTGTCATTCACGGGCATCATTATCTCATTATTCCGTCAACCTTTTTGAAGTAATATTTGCTTTATGTTGGCAAAATTACCGACTGACTCTACTATTTAAAAAACGTCCAATAAGAAATATTACACTGATTTTCAATATATATATTTAATATATATTTAATCTATTATAGGACATCGTCTATTTGTGTACCAAGTTTGAACTAAGTAGTTAAGTTCGTTCAACGGTGAAAGTATGATTAAGTAAGAACCTTCCAAACATGTTCACAAACTATCTATTAACTATCTATTCTATTTTACCTACTATTGAAATATGTTTTCAGAACTATTATTTAAGAGAACCATTTGAATAATGTATGTCATGTGTTCAACCTTACTAACATATCACCAAGTAGTCCGTATACGATCATTTAATTTTGACAATCAGCTTTCATGTCTCCAATTGCTATAATGGTACGATCTTAATTTAAAATACGGCTTAAAAAGTGGCACATTTACATAACTGTCAAACAGTTGACTCTTTTAATATAGTGAACTGTTATAAATCTGGCAATTAAGAGCTTTAAAACCCTCCAACGTGAACTTATGTTTCGTTTCCTTGCCTCTTAAATAACTCGGTTGTGACGGAATTAAAAAGTGCCTAGAGAGTATTTTAAAAGCCACCAGTGTCGTTGGAATTAATTATCCTTCACTAAGCGAGTGTACTTAATGACATTAGATTGTTATTGAGATGTTGTAGTCCTTAAATATAAGACATCTTGTTTTGGCAATATTATAATACCTATATATTCTTTTGTAGTCCGCAAATGATAATCTTGGAGTGTATCTTAACTGGACGATAGATGACCAATGTCCTGAGTGATGTGGTATTTATCTAAATTTATGTAATTTACAGAGAAAAAAGTTAATAAATTGTGCAGCAGCTAAAGTGCATCATTTAGCTGCCATTTATCCCGCAACACAGGATTTATTTCTAGTGCGGGCGTTGTCTTTAAGAAATAAGTAAAATATCGGTTCCTAACTGTGTTCAGTATGCCGAGTGCTGGGATTCGATCCCCATACGAGATAAAACATCCATAGATACACAGCTCTTGTTTCAAGTTTAGGTATACTTTGTTTCCGTTGTTTGCATATTTGGAAAACAATACAAGCTAAAGATTAATCGTGTGATGTGATACAAGTGCATATGTTATAAGAGTAGACAATTGTTAAGTGTTCGTAATTGCCTTGCTTATTCCAATAAAATGTGTTGTTTTAGAATTAATATAATAAATCATTTAAAATCTACGATGATACATCTCATGCTTTTATAGGCTAACCAATCATCGAAGTAAAACTAGACAATATTGTCTTCTATTTACGCGAATATTATTTATTGAAATTAAACTGCTATATACGGATTTTATCGCGTTGTTTATTTGACACTTTATTACAAAATTTTGAAAATTGTTACACTACTACTACTATTAAACTTTACTAATTTTTAAGCTAATTAAATTATTATTAAACTATTTAGATTTAATTTATTTTTACTTTTACACTTTCCCCGACGTTTCGGTTGCTTTTCAGCAGCCATGGTCATGGGAGAGAGTAGTAGTAGTGTAACAATTTTCAAAATTTTGTAGTAAGGTGTCAAATAAACAACGCGATAAAATCCGTATATAGCAGTTTAATTTCAATAAAACTAGACAATTTATTCTGGTAACTGTATTAGTGGCGCCAAACTATAACCTGTATATTTTCAAACATATAAACTCAATCACACTTTCAGACGATGGAATATCACACATTAATAAAGACATCAAATGATTTTATTATAGTAGTATCAATATCGATTTTGTAACTGATGACAACTATGGAGACGATATGAGGCCATATTATATAAAACTAATAAAACGGCAAGCGCGGGTGGAACACGTAATACATCAGTAGATATTATCTGAAATAAAATTTGAGATGGTAAAACAGTATCAGTTGCCTTTTTTATTTGTTTTATAAGCGGCTCACTATAAAGTTGATGTTGGGTACTAAAGATTTCGCCTCGTAGTATTATATATATGGGACTATTAAAAGATGGTTCAAATTATGAACACACAAGTGTAGATTTCTGTTTTGACTCTGCGTTTGTCTATGTATATGTCTTGGTACTTCTAGTAATGAAACGATTAGACTAATTTTAATGAGATTATTTCGAATAGATAATTTTGTGGGAATTTCTAAACTATATTTTGTTTTTAGCTGTTTTTCGAACAGTTGACAGTGTTCTAAATAGACCTTTAAAGGTCCTTAGCAAATATCGTACTCAAGATATTATTATATTACATAGACGCCGAATTTAAGTGTATTTAATTCGTAAGTCAGTTAACCCTCTCGCAATTCATATACTCATAATACAGGAGTTTACCATTATCACCATTATCGGCAGTGACATTATCTAATTTCACGCCTTGTACTAGGTGGCTGTGAAATGTATTTACTAGTGATTCAAACCTGTAAGCTTGAGCCGCCAAGAGTACTATTAACCTATAGCAAAATAAATACATTTATGTTTCTTCGCCTCGCTTCACATAGTAATTCAATCTTACAAAATAAATCGATCACGAAATGTCACGCACCTTTTCATTGTTACGGGGCGATGAAAATATTTATACATTATGGACCATAAAAATATTATTGTTTTACTCGTTCTGGTAGAGAATACCTCGTAATTCATGTCTATTGTTTAGTTTTATAACACATAATGTTTGAGCTGAAATTTGGCCTCCATATTGTTGAATATCCACTGCTATTTAAATCTAGATATGGCTAAACACACTTTGAAAAGCTCGCAATGTCAATTTCATCTATGACTGTTAAGCCCACCACACACAGAAAGCGGAGGCGGCGCGGTATCGCTGTAATTTTTGTTGTATTGTTCAAATTACTATGAAACATTACACAAAGGATCTGGAGCAATTATGTGTGTAAAGTAATATAAGTAATGTAAGTAAGTTTATACTAATTCGAACAATACGAAAAATCCGCTTCCGTTATCGCTTTGCCACCGCTATCTGTATGTGATGGGCTTTAGTTATACTTATATATTTACTCGTAACGGGTCTAATCTAGATACAGATGCTAGGAGAATACTATAAAATACTAATATACAAAAAACCTTAATAGGCTTATGGCTTATAAAAGTATTGTGGGTAATATTTATCTGAATGATAATCTGTCAAACCTTATTGGAATCACACATAAATACATGTACCATAATTTAAGACTGACAAAAGGCACCAAAGATTAGTGCAAGATAATTTTTATTACAAACTTTGTTTAAGAAATCTATGTCAAGTTTTCTCCTTAAAGTTTTAGTTTTTTGATTACATAAAAGCTCTATAGTGGAACTTATATCGTGGTCACAATAGATCTTGTTTATCGGTCCTCAATGTGCTTCGATCGGCAATAGGATTACTTAGATTCGCTTTAGTTGGTCCAATAGGTATATTGTGTAACTATAGTATTAATGGTTATACTTTTATATTATGTTATTTATTACCAACTAAGTAGTTTACGCCCGCAGCTTCGAGCGTATAAACACCACCGAAACAGATAGGTGTGAAAAGTATCCTATGAACAATATATGTAATGGTATATCTTTGTGCCAAGTTTTACCCAAATTCAGATATAATACAGAATCAAATTTTAAAAATTAATATTTTATAATCTTACACATTTATAATATTAGTCGTATATAAATCCAAATAAATAAAACGCTATATAAATTTGGTAGCTTCGTCTTCACGACAAAGTGTTTTAAACAAATATATGTACTTTCTACAGATCTTTATTGTATGTTTGGAGGTTATATATAATTTTAATTAACTACTAATTTACCACTGGTATGGTTTATTGTTAAAATAAAAGAATAATTAAATATGACATATTTAATAAGATAATAATAATAATAATAATAATAATATTCTATCACATACAACACCATCTAGCCCAAACTAAGCAGAGCTTGTACTATGGGTACTAGACAATGGATAAACATACATATATACGTTTTTTTTGTAAATACATACATATTATACATGGAAATACCCAGACCAAGACAAACATCCATGTTCATGCACACAAATGTTTGACTTGTGCGGGAATCGAACCCGCGACCTCAGGCGTGGCAGTCGGTTACACTAACCACTACGCTATCGAGTCGTCATATATACGCATTTTAATAAGATACCCTGTCACTTAAAAGTGTTAAATAACCGATTATTAAAAATACAGTTATCTAAATGGCGCAAAGAAAATATTATTAATATTCTTAAAATAGTAATTGAAAATAAATTGTAACTTGGAACATATCAGACTATGTCCCAAATGTATTGCGTGCCATGTTAAGCAAAACACATGTAACATATTTTCACAATTGTAATATCTTTATATACCATGTTCAAGCATCACGCAAATAAATATTATTATAATAAAGGGCTATTAATAAGGAAAGTTAAATGCAGCAACGCTATTTTCATATATTTTAATAAACGATTAACTACAAAGTCTGAAAGGTTTGACTTTTTAATACAATACCGAAATTATTATTAAAATGTATGAGAATTAATTTCCTTACTATTAAAAGTATTATACAGCGTATTTACCGTAAAATACTTTTCTTAAATTCGGATTTTACCCTCATTTACAGAATTTTTATAGCATAAAATGCATTGTGTTTACTAATTATTGTATAGGTTTATAAAAAGGTTTGTCTTTAGCAATTATTGCTTTAATTTAAGCCTATAAGCATAACATTAAATTCTATTTTATTACGAGCCCCACTGTTTCAGCGGGCTTCGGGAACAATGAAACCGAAGCCTGGAACTACGGATAGACGGTAGTAAACTCGTCTACTTAGGGATGCGATGTACCTTTACTGTCGCCTTTAGGAATATAAAGACATGATAAATATATTTTCATGACACAAATAATCATCTACCTTCCTTGACAACAAAACTCCAACAACGTTTTATACGAATACAATAGAGTGGCAACAAAAGTACTGCTGAAACTGCAGCGAAGCATTGCGCATTTAACCGCAACATTTCAGCAATTATCGGGAGACACAATTGGAGCTGACAAATTAATAGACAGCACCACAACGCTAACTACTAATCGCACTTCAACTGTGTAATGGTGTGAAAATTTGAACGTATTCGCTCCAAGGATTATTGCGGTGATGGCACTTTGAGTGTTCGTGATCGATGTAGCTGCAGTTACATTTAACGTAAGCACAAATGGTATATATTTAAAGCTGTGTATTCGATGGATGGATGTCACGAATTATGATTTGTATTTCGTCATCGCGTGGTCTGTCGTAACTTGTGTTATTGAGTAGTGAAGGTTTGATCGTTTTATGTTTACCTATAGGTACGTCATAATATACTACTGTTCAGTTTCGAAACTAAGTTAGATTTGAAATACTTTGTTTAAAAATTATATGGTTGCTTAAATGCAGTGTAATATTTTAGATTTTTGTTCATTGACTTCTGATAATTTTAACGTTTTGTCAAAAATAGCTGATGCATCTACTATCTTTATGTTAGTATAGTAAGAATTCCCATACATAAGGATAAAACATAATATAGTGTCACAACTATATTTCCGAAGGGATAGACACACTTCGCCGGCTATGGTTTTAGGTTTAATGAAATAGTAGCCGAGCCAATTACCGTTTACCGGGTGCACTTCTAGGCACCGTGTTCCCAAATAAAATGTCTTGATAAAAGCTGTATAATACTATGTCCGACACGGTTATCAAACCCGAGACCTCATGCACAGCAATGGCATTAATTAACGCTGCGCCATTAAGATTTTATTTCCATATTTATTGTGTATTATATTGCCTTATAACATTATATTACGAGCTACTACATTCTTAGTATGTATTTGCAGTCAATGATAGAAGTAGGTAGGTAACTATTTGCAAGATTTTAAAAAGTTTTATCATACAATTTAATTTTTATTCTCAATTTATTATAATTATGAATCTTAACTAATATTATAATGCGACTGTGAGTAACGCTCTCACCTTAATTACTCTCCGGTAGAGTCATCATTAAATTTGCATACACTTTGTCAGAGTTACAGAAAACGACATAGGATACCTTTCATCCAGGAAAAAATACTGTTCCCGAGGAATAGAAATTTAATAATATGATTGCGAGCGAATCCAGGACCAAAATCAAGTAATACTATAAAATGTGACGATGTTTGTTGTTCAGTCACACGTAAACAGTCGAACATTGCACTTCGATTAAACTCGGCACACGACACGACACACACATAGCTTCTACTTATGTTTTTATTTAGGTTATATGCAACCATGTCCTAGATTAACGCGTAGAATACTTTATATCCCGGAATGCATTTACATAAGTAAAGCTGCGGGCAGAAGCTCATTTTATTTATCATGTCACAGTTCATTTATTCACAAATTATTCATAACTACATAATAATTATAAAATTTAATATTTAATACCTTTTCAAGCATTGTTTAATCTACCGTGGTACAGTCGAGTTCGGCAATATCTACATTTTAATATAAACATAATAATATTTAGGATAAAAGAAAATTTTGTATACTATTACTATACCAAAAATAGTTCCGCTATAAATGGACAGCCCATGTTCAATAGTAGTTAACTATGTTGTTGTATGTCATGTTGGGGGGACAGTAGGGATTATTTTTGCGAAGTGCCTATAGGGTAGGTCTTATCGGGTAGTGGCCTGCCGTCTCATACGACGGGCCGAAACCTCGGCGGGGTCGCGACTGCATGCGCAAGTGTTTCGCGCGGCCCCGTCGATAGTGGTTTTGTCGAGGAACACCGTGGTAGGTTTAGTCGGTATTCCGGGAGGTACATTATTCTTATTCCATCTTTCTTTTACCCCGGCGAGTCCGACATAACCCCTCCGCCCGCCCCCGCGGAGGGGTATGTGCCATGAATTCCGCCAGGTTAAAAAGAAAAAAAAAAATGTCATGTTGACTATGTTGTTGTATGTCATGCTAACATGATACGCACGTTAGATAGTTTATCTCAGAAACCATTAACTTCCTTTGAACACGAGTAAATCCGTGGAGGATTAACTTTTGTTTTATTATATAAACTATATCTACTACTCGTGTGAAAACAATTAGCCTTATGCAATCAATCGGACATTATGATAATATATATTTATTGACTTATTTACTGGTAATAACATAATAAAATAATCCTAAGTCATTCCATAAGAGTCAGGGGGATAAGCCCCCTAACTCAAACAGATTTTGGTCAAATCTATTTCGTATTGATATTTCATTTGGTCCGATGATTGTGTTATGCGAGGGTGCAAACGTGTTCTATTAAATTCTTATTTTATTTTTATATAATGAGGGATTTCCTGGATGGTGTCCTGGGATTTGAAACATATTATTATTCATATTTGGTATTGCACTATTTTATTTGTATCTCGTACTAGATTTTTATTGCGGCTCCGCTCGCTTAAATAAAAATTAGGCATATCAATTTTCTATTAATCGGGAATAGTACTTTTTTCTGGATGTAACGTGAATATGAAATTTCATGGTGATCGATGAAGAAGTTAAGGCGTCAAAACGTACCAGACAAATAAACTAACTGATATACGCATATATAATAATAGTTAGGATTTCGTAATGTCGATGTTTTAGTTTTGCACAACAAAGCTTTTAAGCTCTTTGACAATAGCGATCTAAAAATTATATATTCAATCCTTAAGTTTAATTTAATTAATAGTCTCAATTCTTGATACTTTTCGCCATCATAAACACGTCGCAAAAGCACACGTTTCATAAAGTTCAGTAAACAGACACTTCGAGTTACAGCACAGTCTGCCAAATTACTATCTAACCATCATAACCCCATAATCATTCGACTCAAAGATAACGCAACAATATTCTCGAGGAACCATAAAACAGTCTTCAACATAGCTTATTCCATAACGACGCAGTAGAAGCTATAGTCGCTTATTAATACGGGTCATGTGGCGTCAAGTGCCAAGTTGGAATGTCTCCAAGTGGGCTCTCCATCGAATTTGGCAAGATTTCTGATACCACCAGCTGTCACACACATACATACCTACCTGCAAAAGTTTGCAGCTAGTGGCCAAATGTTTGTGAGGAAATATTATTCGTTCTTCTGGGTCCTTGGTTGGTTAAAAGTCTTATAATTTGGTATAAGCCTTTTTATTTACCTTAAAACTCATTATTACACTACTGACATATATAGTTATCAAAGCGGGCGTGCTTATTCTCATTTATCCTGGTACTACCTATCTGCTTACCGTACATAGAAAGAAAGAAAGAATGAAAACTGTATTTTTATTGAAATTAAACTGCTATATACGGATTTTACCGCGTTGTTTATTTGACACTTTAATACTTAATGAAATAACTACACTGGAACATTGAGACAACTGCCATCTTAGTCTCCCCGTGACCATGGCTGCTGAAAAGCAACCGAAACGTCGGAGAAAGTGTAAAATTAAACAACGCGATAAAATCCGTATATAGCAGTTTAATTTAAATGAATAATATTCGCGTAAATAGAAGACAATATTCTGTATTTTTATTTCAGCACACACAAAATAAAAATTATAATGCAATCACAAAAACAAACATAATTAGTGCATGAAATAATGGTGGCCACTCAGCATGATGCCGTAATAAGATTTTTCCTTGCCATAAACAATAGTTTGTACTGCATCACGGCGCTGATTTTCACCGACCACCGCCATATATACATACGAGTAGTCTCTATCTTTCAAAATTATGACAAGTGTTAGTTTATTATAGCAGTAATAGTTGAACGGTAGTTGTTTTGATCTAAGTTCAAAAATACAGAATAATAATTACGATTTTGAATTTAAGTATTTACTAATGTTTACAGCTACTTATGTTACTGACTGTATTATCAAGCACAATGAAGCCAAAACCTATTTGACTAATGACCAACATATTTGTCGACCAAAATAAATGCAGGCTCTAATACTTTGCGTGTGCTTGCGTTTTAACTCAATCTTCAACTTCAAATTACGTACGTCATAAAATTTGACAGCCCCTATTCGCACATCGCATGACCTATATGATATACGCCTCTTCATTCAGGTGGCGTCTAACCCACAATAACGAAAGTTCAAACAATATATTACTAACGAAAACATCTGCAAAAAATCTGTGACGTTCACAGGCCTTGAAACTTATCCTTGTTTTGATATTATATCGATTAAGATTACCTATTACAGTGACAGTAAACAAAAATAAGTATAGGTCGGTATTTTGAAAGGTAATCCTAGTTATCGATAAAGTGTATTTTCATTTTCTGTCTCGCACTAACAAAACTCCCGACTTTCTAGTCTGAGTAGTTGCAGCTAGATATTCTACTATATGTAATAAGTGGTGCTTACGATGTTGGAGGTCGAAACATATCTCTAACTAAAATGATTTTAGTCCAACCACATCTTTGTCTAATGTTATCACGCTAAAACATTTTCTTCTTTTACTTTTAACGAAAAATCCCCTTAATATGTAACTACATAAATATTTACTCCTTAAGTAAAGTTCGCCATCTCATGTCGTAAAGAACATTATATAATTTGCATAAGAAGTTTGAATGAGCAGGGATGAAAGCTTGGAGTCGCGCTTAGCATGTGAATTGCCTTTTTTATATACGTTAATATTGACTTTTTTACTTACGGCCACCAGCTTACATGAAGTCTTCAACGGATGTTACGATTCCGCATAACTCCTACTTCATTGTAAGGTTTGCTTTTCATTATTGAGACACTATTGTCGTGATTGCTTGTCATTGCTGTTATTAAAGATTTTGAGACATTATTTTTCTGGTTGCGTAAATATATTTACGCATATTTCGTGCCTTTATCCTTTTGGTGAGTTAGATATACGGCGTGTTTTAATGTCTGTTATCAATTATACTCGTATATATGTTTCTATAGTATAATTTTTAATGCCAGTTCGTTGATTTGTCCCATGTCATAAAATTATTATTTCAGTTGTCAAATTCGGTTACCGTTTCGAGCAAAATGATATTGGGGTTTTCTGTTAGAGTATCATGGTGACTTTGAGCCTGGCAATGTGCCCGGTAGACGGAACTAGGTTTGCTCTCCCTTACGTGGAACATATACCAACTGGTAAAATATGAGTGAACTACATCTTTACCTACCTACTCGGGTAGTGAGTTATGGTAATTGCATAGTTGATACATTGCGCAAGTAGATGCTTGACTGATGTATGAACATTAACCTTGACACTTCATCTGCATAAAATAGCAGTAGCAATAAAGAAACGACACTATAACATTGAGACATTAATACTTAAAACTCTTCAAGAACATAAAAAAATATATTCAAACCGTAAAGATAGTGAAAGTCAAAATGCAAAACAAAATAAATCCTGATAAAATCCATGGGAGTATTTTTAATTTGATTGTTTAATTATGCAAATTTAATTTTTCCAAAGTCATACTATTCATTCGAATTTATGTTATAGAGTTCAACGGAGACGATTTACATTCTACAAGCGCCGATCATTCGTCTAAATGCTTAGAAATATTTATGTTTATGATGAAAGCAGTAAAGCTTACCCCTTGAACGTTGAGCCGGAGCCCGGAACCAAATAATCAAGAGGCGAATAATAACAGGGCGATATTTTTCAACTTTATGACGTCATTTGGTGGCGCCATAGCTGCAATTTAACGCGTCATTCAACTGACGATTCACGATCAAGATAAACAGTATTCGGTGACGTTTTATCTAAGAATTTTCTATTCTAAATTCTTGCACGTATTTGAATAAAGGTCCAAAAGAATTAAAAATTCCTCTTGATTCAAAAGTAATATAAATCCTGCAATAACTGTAAATGAGATTGTTCAAATGATTTTGTAAAAGCTAGCTTATTGTTTAAATTAGATTATTTAAATAAAAATAATATATTACGTGTACGCCATTGTGACACATTTAAAATTAAGAAATTTAAACATTTTGTTTAGGTTTTATGCTTGTTAACAGTAAAGTTTAATATTTAGAATCATAACACAATTATAATAGCTTTATTAAAATGAGCGTGGACAGAATCCAAAGAAGATAATGAAATAAGTTCGAATACAATGTTATAATTTTAACTTAAAACCGTATTCAAAAAGTTAAAAGGGGGAAATGATTTGCAGTTTGATCAAAATACACTGAACAATTGAGCATGAAATCAGAATTATACTGAGTCCAAAATTAACAATAGAATAATTGAGTGGAGAAGAAATTCTTTTAGGACAGATTGAAGATAAGAATTCAATTTATGCTTGCCGACTACCCCTTACACCCAGTTCTGTTTTAAATCAAAAGCACCCCAAACGAGTATTCGATTTCAGATTTGCTGATCACAATCGTAAAGCAATCCCGCCCGCAGATATTATGGAAGGAAGTGATAAAAATCTATCAAAACAAATAAATTATTGCTCTGTTATGGGAACTGATCAAATTGTAATTTATCATGGAAGGATTTTGGCGGCCTGCAAAGTAGGGCTTATTTGCGTTAGAGGAATGTGTTTCCGCGTATATGTATGGTAAAATATTCAACAAATAGTAAAACATATCAATAAACCACCGGGAAGGCTTAAACTATTTGTGCAATAACAAATCCATAGTCTATCGCCTATAACCCCAAATGACAAAGGCATTGTATGCCTACATTTCGTTTAGGTTTTAGGTCCTATGTAATGGCTGACTAGCCTTTTGTTTTCCATTACCTAGTTACTACTTACTTTGGTAAAAATCTCTTATGACAAAATCGAACAGCACTTTGCCTGATTAGGTAACCCTATATCTTAATGCACAACAGTCCTATACAATACTGCTGCATCACCTGCTTTTTAAAATACTATAAAAATAGCAAATGTTTGCTTCTTAGTCCACATAATAAATTAAGCTTAGAGCAATTTGAATAGTGTTTTTATTTCCAAATTCCACGTCTAACTATGACATGTGATTTAAGTATATCCAAGATTAATTTCAGAGTTCAAGACAGTTAATGTCTCCACGTAGCTTGAGTCATAGATTATTTCAACGTATTCATCTTTTATCTCGGCAGCTGTACAATAAGTCCGTTTACAACATACCTATTAATTCTGAACAGTTGTTCTACATTCTTGACCAGTAAATCACGCTATCCAACAGTCTCAGTTAGCTAAACACCTAGATTTCCTTAACAAATCCAAGTGGCACTAACATAAATTAACACAAAAACCTTTCCTCTAAGCGATCTGATATCACTATTGTTTCGGCCAGCCTATTTAGCATATTGTTTGTGTTGAACGGGACAGGAATATTAGAAACTCTTGTATATGGTATCCAATCTTAACTGGCTATAATTTTATTTGTACTATACGGGACTATAATCTGTACATTTTTAGTCAGTAGGACAATTTCTTGTTAGAAGAAATGTTCAAAATAGAGTTCCGGTCTAGATTCAGACTCTAATATTGCATTTTAGTTCATATTATGATATTTATTACTAGATTGGCATCCTATTTAAAACTGCTTTTACCACAGGATTTTGCGACGTAATAATCAGTAGCATTAAGTGACATTATATGGATACAATTTACTAGCACAAGAATAATTAACATGAATCGTAAGACTGCTGATGAAAATTGTGTGCGTTGCCTTTATGTTTTGTTCATCCATATCAAATGTTCAAATGTAAAAGGTTTAGCGATGAGATTTCAGCATTGATTAGAATGATAATACGAAATTTATTTATGGAGTGTGAATACAATATTATAATACATTATTAAAAATAAACATAGACTTCACGTCATTCATGTCGCGATAAATACACAATATTGCAGTTAATAAAACAGAAATTCATTTTAGGATCTCGTGAAATCCTTTTGTGAAATGTCTGACCTGGCCTTAAACCTTACGGTGAGCTATTTCGTGCAAACACATTGTGAATTGTGCAAGTTGGATTGGCCATACAAACTCCCACACGGCTTTTAACTGACAGTTACTTTCAAAACAATTACGCTTCCACTTCTTGGAATGTGATACATCGCTTTGTAGTTTGACGAAAGTTTTGGCTATGCATACTTGTGATAACGCCGACAGTTAACTACATATGTACATACGTACATAGTATTACGCCTATACCCTTAAATAAGTAGGTAGAGGTGTACTACACCCACGTTTCAGCAGCTTCGGTTTAAAGTCCCACGTAATAGCAAGCGGGCCTAATGCCATCTACTCGGCATACTGCTACTAAGAATAAGCTAAGTAAAATATAATTCATTAGCTGTGCCCGCGGTTTCACCCGCGTTTATAGTTACTGCGCTGTCCTCGTGAGTCGTATCGTGATGTTATATTGCCTATAGCCATCCTCGATAAATAATCTATCCAACACTAAAATAATTTTTCAATTCGAACTAGTAGTTCCTGATATTAGCGCGTTCAATCAAACAAACAAACTCTTCAGCTTTATTATATTAGTATAGATTTATATCAATTTGCTGGATTTAGGCTTTAACTAGCGTTGAAGAGACTTACAACTTTAATCATCATTTAAAATAAATTAATAACGTTAAGATAATATTACCTATTTCTGCAAACTACGACAAAATACATTTATTTTCACAATTTTATTAATGGATAACGTGTTAAAATTTTTTTGTTTAGTGTCGGTACTTCAAAGCAAGATTTCTTTAGCTGAAAACACGATTTTTCCATGGTAATAAACTAAGTAGTTAAGCCGTGCGTATATCGACACGTATCCCAGCGATGCTTTGAGATTTATTACAACATGTTCGCTGAATATTAAAACGGTGTGTCGCGTGTGCAGTAGAACACGTTCAGTCTATCAAGACAGACATCATCACGATTCAGTAATTTGCATATAATGACTACTTAAAAAGCAACTAACATGAATTGTATGGCTGTTAACTGAATGTATATCGTGCAAGTTGTCAACGCTCAATCTTTGATTACTTTATTGCCGGAGGATGCTTCGTGAATTACAAAGTTCATGAATAATTCGTAATCGGATTCCTTGGTGTGTAGGTGGTCTTTATTATTAAATAATTATGGTCGTTTAGCAAGTAACTGTCGTCAGAAATAATAGGCATGAGACAATGGTATCTGTTCCATGGTATATTAAATTAATAGATATAATATCTGTAAATAATTTTCTTACAAGTTTAATAAAAAATTGACAAAGTCGAATTTACTTACCATTGTATTTGTCTGCTTGGCGACAAAATTTATGGCAAACAGAGATTTCACTTAAATTTTTTATACCATAGTTATTTTCAGAAAATAATATAAAGGTATTTTTATTACTACATACAAGCCGTAAAAATTGAATCAAAATCAAATCTAAATATCTTTATTAATTTAGGTCACAAAGTAAAACTTATGAACGGCAAGGTTACACTAAACTGTAACTAAACTTGATGTATCTAACTGGATAGATTTTATAATGTATATTTACTAAACAAAAGTCACTTATTTGCGTAGTCACAGTGCTGATGACCTAAGTGAGTAATAATTTATTTGCTTTTCGCGATCCGTTTCAGTGTAATGCAAAATGTTGTAGCACGTCAGTTTATTTCGGTACTCTGCTATCCAGCAGCAGTACCGAGAATTTTGACTATATTAGTTAGGGGTACTAAGGAAATGCATATCCTCTATGGTCATTACAAAACCCTTCCGTTGAAATTCTAGGTATATATTAATATTTGACTTAAATTTAATGTAAAACTTATTTCAATATTTACAACCGTTTAGTAAATATTCAGCAAGTAAACTACTGTTATCGAGTTTTGATTTCATAATGTTATTAAATTTATTTCTTAGGCTCTATTTCTTACCTGACTGCTTCTATATTCTGTTAGCTATCTACAATTTGATATAGCACAATATTTTCTAGTTTGTAATCATTGCATGCGCCACAAAAATCTTGTTGACTCACCAATCCATCAACACTATTCCAATCGAAACCACTTGACATCAATCTAAAATTCCCTTTAAGCTAGCTCGGGTCATTTTCAGTACACACTTCACTCAATATAGGTTTACTATGTAATCCGTTGGCAGCGGAGCCTTTTGATCCTGCCATAGGCTTCAAAGACACGAATGCAGTGCATTGTAGAGGATTTCGACTGTTTAGTACAGTTGCGCTTGTAAGCCGGGATTAACCCGACGTGTCATGTAGCCACTAGATGCTGGTAACTAATTGGAGTGGTTCGAGTAATGTACGTACAAGTGGTCTACATATAGAACTGTTGTTAAGCTGCATGGATTTGTGAGGTGTGAACACAGCGACTATTTTTCGGTAGCTCGAATTTTGACGAAGTGTGAACCGTTATTTTTCTCGTTTGAATTTTGATGGAGACTTGCGAAGTGTGTTGTCTGTCAATCCACCTGTCTGTAGATTAGTCAAATTTTAGACTTTTCCAGCAATGAAAATGGTGTTCTTATGAAGCAACAGTAAATACATTTCTGAAGAACGATTGTTTTTAAAATGATTTTTTTTTTCTTTACTTTCCGTGGTCGATTCGAGAATTTCTCTACGTCCGTAGATATTTGCTCTTCTAACTTTATAGTTAAGTATGCCAGTGGTATTATAATTTACTAACCACAAGGAATAGTACTAGCGAGCAAAAATATTGCAAATATTAATAATGAAAACTATCATAACTCTAAATTTCCTAATAGACCTAAAGCAGGGTTTGATTGAACGGGGAAACCGGGTGTTTTAGTACAAATTAGAAGTGGTTTTAGTCTAGCGTACGATAACAGGCTGATTTATTGAGTGATTCTATAGTGGAGGAATACTGCCGACATTCAAACAATCTTCGTACTGCAGAAAAGGGCTATTCGAGCAATTTACAACATGAAAAAAAGAGATAAATTAAGAAATAAATTTAAGGAAATAAATATACTAACAGTAGCCAACCAATACAAAAACAGTTGTAAAACGTAAATTTATCGAAAGGTTACTCAGTCACTGAATATATAGAAGATAAAAATACTTGTGATTGAGTTGCTTCAACTCACAGGTTATTTCTAATCATATTATTAAGTAAACTATATGAGATGCTGTGACTATTATTTCATTTGTTATTAATATATATCTTAGATTTAACAAATTTTTACTTTTATAAATCTTATTGATATAAACTACTGTAATAACTACACACAGCAGCTCATATAAGGACAGGAACATAACATTGAATCGTATTGTTATAAACATTTGGTGATTGAAAAGAGTAGCCATGAGTTTCTTACCTGCTTCTTCTCATGAAAGCTCTACTCCTAGACCAGGCTTTTTTCAATGCTACATTTTTATTTCCTTTTATTTATTTTATTATTATTTTTTATTAATATAATAGTGAATTGACGTGTCCAAGAATTGTTTACACATTTTTATGGATATAAAAATTTTTGACTTGACTTGACTTGGATAATAATATGAAATGGACATTATTGTAGACTCAGCTCACATTTTATTATGTACTTAGTTGCAATATGCTCATGTTAATGTAACGCTTTACTTATATTATATTAAGTACAATAAATTATTGACATTGGAATACTTTAGTTTCATAAATACCTCGTAAACTGAAATTGTGTATTTTCTCCTTACGGTTTTTTGAGGAACGTAGCCCTCTTCAATCAAATACAAAACTGGCTAGTATTCGTTACAAAACCCTAATGCTATTCACCAAATGATCGACCGGATCGAGTATACCGTTCATTGTCTGCGGGTAGTCGCACCCAACCCAACTGGCCGACCATTTGTCAGCCTACATCGTTTGTCGTGTGTCGGGTACATAACTAATTGCGGCTGTAAATTCTGAGCGCACGCGACACACTCGTCGCCAACGCCAGACGCCTATCGAATGAGTGACGACAGACGGCACCGACATTTTAGATTTTCTTTTTTCGAATTTGCATCTGATCGAACGTTATACTTAAGCCACGATAAGTTGTTACTTAAGCGCGTGTTGTAGCTTGAAAATTGAATAAATCCATGATTAAACGGAGCAAAACTTATCAAGCACTATTAGTAATTCAACAATGAATAAATTCATATACGGAGTAAAACTTATCATGCGCCTAATAGTGAAGTTCTGGTTTTGAAACCTGATGTCTTCCCTCTACCGTAAATAATTATTAGCATTTCCATGAGACTAATTTCTAGAAACGTGTACTACTAAATTTGGCGAACTGAAATAGTTAGCCATCAGACAGCATTTAGAAACGAATTTATTCACGTATAAATGTGAATATCATATTTTTTACTGTCTTCTTATTAATAACATTATATTTTGCAATTATTATATATTATATAACTATTTCAATAAAATCTCTTCATCATTTTAGTTGTTTAAATCAACCAGACCTGTGTTAAATGTAAGCATATCTACGTGTTTTAGTTGGATGTTGAAGACGGTATCACGTGACTAAAGCTTTACATTGAGTGGGATGGTAAAATATTGGGTGGGTTTCTTATGTTTTCGGTGATGTTAGTTTGAGAGAGGAAGTAGCGACATCAATAGAGTTGCTTAATTTATGAACTCGGTGAATGTTCGTAACTTCGTGTCTCATGAATAAATTAAAACATGTATAATAGGTATACTAGACGCCCGCGAGTTTGTCACCGTAGAACATCGTTGAGCGAGATATACGCAGTATAAATTGACATTTGAATACTACAGTCACGCATAAAATAACAGATTTATCGACAATGAGTTTTGAACTTTTTTTGATAAATGTCTACGCAATGCTTGATATTATTTATAAATAGCCGTTTGGAGTATTGGCAAAATTACAAGACTACTATGTTAGGGTCAGTCCTGTGTAATAACCTTACATAGTAAGTACTAAAAGTTTATGTACGTCATATCATATGGTAACATTTTTCATCGATTTGTCGCCAAAACGATTTGATGATATCGCTAATTTTACTTACGTATTTATATCGATTATTTGGTGTTTACTTTTAGATATTTATTCTTATCAATATTGTATACTGCAAATAATTTCTTTAACTTTTAACGTAAGAAAAGTGATTAGGTAGTCTTATTACATATTTACGAAGGCTCACACCATTATTCCTCAAGGCTAGAGTAAAGGTTTATATACATTAATCCATAGTCCAACGTCTATATTTTCAAAGCGAAGAGGTGTGAAGTAGTGATAGCGTAGGGAGAAACCGTTGGACCGCCACCAAAGGTCTCGAGTTCAATCTCAAGGCTAGGCAAGTTCATCTCTGACTATTCGGCGTTATGTGCGTAATAAATATTTAGTTATCGCTTGCTTTAACGGTGAAGGAAAACATCGTGAGGAAACCTGCATGTCTAAGAGATTTCCATGATGTTCTCGAAGATATGTGAAGTATGGCACCTCGCATTGGGCTAGCGTGGTGGACTATGGCCTAACCCTTCTCACCCTTCTAACACTGAGAAGAGCCCAGCAGTGGGACAGTTTAATACAGAGCTGATATTATTATAGGCATAGTACAAGCTCTGCTTAGTTTGGGCTAGATGGTGTTGTGTGTATGTGGTAGAATATTATATATATATTATTATTATTATTATAGGCAGGTGTATTACACACCAACATTTCGTAGGGTTTTAAGTATACAGGATGATTTTGAAATTGTGTAAATCCTTTTAACCACGTATTCTACTGATGGTATAGAACAAACCTGACTATATTTTTTTAAATTGAATAATTATTTTGGAAAAATTAATTTACCGCTTTTTTAAAACACTCTACTAATTAAAAAAAATAACATTACAATAACTGACGTCGTAAATAATAAGGGGCAATAAAATGGACCGCCCATTATTATTTACGACATTAATTATTGATATTTTTAATTTTTAATTAGTAAAACTTTAAGATTGTGTCGGGTGGTTAACATGCGACTATCTGAAACTATTTCACGAAAAAAATCGTACATTAATTTCTCCAAAAACAATACTAATAAAAAAAATATGTTCAGGGTTATTCTAAATCACCAGTAGATTGCGTAGTTAAAAGAAACTACACGATTTCAAAATCACCCTGTATAGTATACTTACGTAATAAGGGGCGAGTACTGTCGTTTACCGGGCGCAGTTTCAGACTCCGTACTGCTACTGATAATTCCTTAAGAAAAACACTCAATAACGCTTTGCACAATCCAGGCATCGCACCTATGTGCTCAGCATCTAAGCTGTGCCACTATTACTCTTATTGAACTTATTAATTATATTAGTGTATGTAATGAAGAACTTCTTTAAATACCAACTAATATTATACACGCAAATATGAATTTGTTTGTTACACTTTCACGCCTTAAGACTGCGCCGAGCGAAATGTGCCAAAACAGGCGGTCACAGTTAAGTGAATAAAATCAACACTTTTTGTTTAATACAAATATTAAATATACATTTATCACAACAATGAATGTGTTTACAATTACTCCGTGTAAAAACTTAAGATAATTAATATTTTCACCTATAAAATTACGTAAATTTGCATGAAAAATGCAAAAACGTAAGCTCGTGATACGTGATTTTTAGATTATAACAGATGAAATATATCCTATTTTACAGCTTAAACGAAACATAGTTATATTACAATTTGTCCCTCCCAAATATTTAAGTTATTGGTTGACAATAAAGATACATATTTATTAAAAAAGCACTTCAAATCCTTCATACAATTTTACTATGGCGGCCGCGCGCCGATTGAATATGCGCCGCACGAGCTCTGTCATTATCTGTCTTACGCTCGGCGCAGTCTTAACTACTCGACAGATCATCATGAAATTTCGCATACACGTTCTCACGGGCACAAAAAAGGACATAGGGTACCTTTCATCCAGAAAGTAGTACCATTCCTAAACATAAAAACACAAAAAGCAAAAGCAAGTAAATAAGAAAATAAATATAAAGCATATTATATCATATCTAAAACAAACTGAAGTCATTTGACAATCTAGATTACACAAAATGTACATGTTAGTTGCGGAGGTTGTAGCTGGAGCCATATGGCAAAGGCTAACTCATAACTCATGTCCATACGACATACGTTTGACCTATAGCTGCATTAGAGCTGATGGAGCTAAAGCTACCTACTTAAACCTAAGCTTACGGTGTAATTGCCCCTTCACTAAAGTTTTTGGGGTGGTTTGAAGGATTGCAGTATGATTATCTATAAGCCATTGGTGATAGCTAGAGGGGAACTTTGTGTTAAATATTACAGTGAATAATTATATTAATGACTGAACAATAATGTACTATTATGAGATTTTGTTCAATTACGGTCACTACAACTATATAAGAAATATTTTATAATAAAATCTACTGTTCTACTCCTTAAGTTGATTACTATCAGTTTTTCTTTTTTGAAAGGTTAACAATGCGCTAAGTATCCTCGTGCTGTAACCATCCTTTGACTATATAATAATAAATAATAATAATATCAGTCCTATATATATAAAATGTCCCACTGCTGGGCACGGGCCTCTTCTCAGTGTGAGAAGGGTTAGGCCATAGTCTACCACGCTGGCCCAGTGCGGGTTGGCAGACTTCATATATCTTCGAGAGCATTATTGAGAACTCTTAGAAATGCAGGTTGCCTCACGATGTTTTCCTTCACCGTTAAAGCAAGCGATAATTAACTATTTAATACGCACATAGCTTCGAAAAGTCAGAGATGCGCGCCTTGGGATCGAACTCGAGACCTCTGCGTGGCAGTCCAACGGTTGCCCACTAGGCTATCGCTGCGACCCTTTACCTTTGACTATGGTATATTATAAACATTCTGATCCAAATAATTTATTACGCAACCTGGTAAGCACTTAATCAGTAGTTAGGTTATCCTATTCAATTAAAAGAATTGCAATATTTTACATTCATTTGTGATATTGTTACAAAGTTGTATTAATAACATCGTTAACTGTCTTTTTATGATATGTAATGATATATTTGCTTTGAATGAAACCGTGAAAGTGTGCGTGTAATTAGTTAGGTTTTGTTACCGCTAACCTTAAAACTTAGTAAATATAACGAATGGCTTTTTTAAGGTTCAAATACTAAACCTCAAGAACAATATGTCAGGAATCATAACCTACGTGTAACCTGCCGTGACAGATGACATCTATTAGTGATGTGAGAGACAGATTTCGCTGTATATCGATATGAGGGTGCGAGACTAAAATGTATTGTCCATTATTGTTATCATTGTCACGTCTGTATTTCGTTCCTATAAACTAACTAAATTGTGATAATATGTTATGTATTTTCAGATAGATGAAGTCCATTTGCAACATAATGTAGTTCAATGGTAATATTTATGGACTTTAAATTTACCATTTGATTATTAGTTTCGGTCTTGTGTAAAACTTTACCCATTACTAGGCCCAAGTCCAAAAGCAGCGTAAGCTGCTCCTCAGTTTGATGTTGCAGTGGGAAATACAAAACAGAAAGGGTTTAAAGTATTTTTAAAACTTGGTTTGAAATTACCTATAATACTTATTAATTTAACATTTTGAGGTTATTGCCAAGAAATAATTATATTGTTTTATTTTTATATTGTGTTATGTATTAGTTGTATTAGGAAGAAGACCTAGGCGAACGTTTCTCGATCAGATCGGAGGCGTTCTGGACAAAGGCCAGGTTAAGAGCATCTTGAACCAACAGGCGTGTATGAGGAATGTAATGAAAGTGAATGAAGCTAGAGAAGTGTGTCAGGATGCAAA
This sequence comes from Catocala fraxini, assembly GCA_930367265.1. Lineage (NCBI taxonomy): Eukaryota > Metazoa > Arthropoda > Insecta > Lepidoptera > Erebidae > Catocala > Catocala fraxini. The sequence continues at coordinate 10,583,230 of OV884037.1, forward strand.
TGGAAAACCGTAGTCTCTGTCTACCCCTCTGGGAAACAGGCGTGAATCTATGTATGTACATATGTATTAGTTGTATTAGTCCAAATAAGGGTTCTTATCTATGTGGCCACTACTTAAACAGGAAGAAGAAACACTATTTTAAAAATAATCTGGCTGGAACTGCAGTTCTGTTCACATGAAAACAAAAAGAGAAATGTTTTCTTTAAAGCATGAAGCTCACCTATGTATAAGCGCGTCAGTGGCAACCTTGATTTACCTTGCATACCGATATATTTAAGCGGTTGACACTATGACATAAGCTTCTTAACGCAATTACAAAGCACCCATTAAATAATAGTGATACTTGCAATATACAAAGATGGTCACGAATTCAATTACTAACCTTATGTGCAACGTGCCTACGATTATTAAAAAAAAAAGCTTCGTTTAGATCGTTCTCCGTGACCGTGTAACATTTGCACGACTTGACCGATTCAGGTCGTATTTACACGATATATTTGTTTTGTCGAAGCAATGAGCTTGGCGGCGATAGGTGGCGCTGTAATCGAATTACGCTATAGTTGTGCGTCACATATCAAAAATGTCAATATAATGTTTGCTAAGTCAGGTGTCAGGGTCTTTATAAAATCTGGTCGAATGAAGTAGAAGCAGTACAAACTGTTGTAAAACCGCATTAGCGCTTGAAATATACTTTACAAAATATAACCTCAAGAAAACCAAATAAGCACATACAATGAAATTATCTGGAAAATAAAAACAATAGACCACTGCCCAATTATGATAAAATGCAATTGAACAATAGCATTATAGATTAATATTATGTGCTAATCGATATGTCAACGTTTTATAAAACAAACACGAAAAATGTCCTATGAAATCATAAAATAAAATATTAGATATGAATTCATAGACACAACAAACAACTACCATAAGTATTTTTTTTCTTCTTACCTTAAACATTGCAGTTACATCACGATGGTTAAATTTCAAGTTACTATTGTCGTAGAGTACCCATCACACTTGAATCATACACACGATAATTTACGCGTAAATAAATAAAATACAAATTAAACTACTACACCGATTTTACCGCGCTTTAATTTAAGAAAACACTATTTGTAACTTTTATGAGCCATTAAACTACTTATATTTACACATTATCTACGATTCAGTCGCTTTGCAGCAGCGACAGTTATGAGCAGACTAAGATGGTGGGTAGGTGCTTTATTGTTTTGAAGCGAAATTATTTCCTACAGAAAATAATTGTATTTAAGACTAATATTTCCGAATAAATTTCACAAAAATCGGAGGTTTTGTGAAAATGTTGCCGATATTCGTCGAAACATAAAAATCTTATTATACAAAATCAAGTTTATTTTTCCGAACAAAGGTTGATGTTCTTATGTTTAAACGAACTGTTGCGATACCGTAACATCACATGTACCAAACCCAAACCGATTCTTTTTTTTTATTGAATATGTTCACAGAAAAAACACATTTTACTAACAAGGATCGGAAAGTATATACCATATATGAACCCACAAAACATCTTACTCTTACACGTCGTGTATTGTTCGTAAGCTTCAGACCGAAGGTGATAAATGAAGAGTATTCGCAGTATTCCCGAGATTGACACGCTTCGAACGCGTTTACTGTCGCGTTGACATCCCTGATCTGATAATGGATGATGTGAGTGTATTTTCTCATGCTATGTTTGAATTTAGAAGGCAATCGACATAGTATATAGCAACATTTATTGTATAGTATGATAAAATATTTAAATTTTGCTTATCGTTCTAATTTCAAAATTTGAAATGTATTTGGTATTTTACCAGCAAATAGATATTTTACTTATTTGTTTTTATTGAGATTTGTGTTCAAAAGTGACTTTAATTGAATGCAGATAATTATTGGAAACTGTATATTTTATCAGGACCAATAGAAAATTAAACACAATGCCGCAAATTCGCTATAAATTGTATGGACAAATATAATTAGGTATACATTTATGTTTGTACTTTTACATTTTTATAGCAATTTCGTTAAGATACATAAACTTCTTTCTGCTTTATACTTACGCAGAAATACAGATTGTTAGAACACCGTGCATTAACCTCTTGTATGCCGGAATACCAGACATAATAGAAAAAGCATTGTGTCTCGCGTAGATCCACGTTCCGGCATACCACAGGTTAATCAGGCATTTTGTACTTCTAACTAATGTCGACGAAGGATCTTTTAAGCGTTCAAGGCAGTAAGTAGAAACTTATCACAATGTTTTACCCGCATAGCATAGAAACTGACTGTGTCAATTTTATTATATAAATATACACATCGTATCTGCCCTTTATTAAACTGTCCCACTGCTGGGCACGGGCATCTTTTCAGGGTGAGAAAGGTTAGACCATAGTCTAGCACGCCAAGTGGAGGTTGGCAGACATCACATATCTTCATGAACATTATGGTCACTCATGGTCTCATGCACATAACTCGTTTGGTCCAGCCATCCTGACGGACACGAACTTTCAGATATGCAGATACAGATTATCAAATTAACCTGCGGTAAACACTTATTGTGCATCAACTATTATAATTATGTATTATTGCATAAAATATATTATACATTTCGAGCATTAAATTATTAGTAGCCAATACCTTAATAATGTTTCGTATAATAACGTAACAACATTTATCGCCGGTCGTATAATACGCATTATTATTTTCGACCGACAATGAGAATCCAATTCGACGGAAATGTAATGTATATTACAATTAATTTTCAAATAAGCCTCGCTATTGCCGTTTGTATTGGAAAATTATAATTATAATGAACTATTTATCTCGAGTGTTTTACACAAGAGATAGTATAAAATAGAACAATTTACATGAAATAGATCAAATTATTCCTGTATTAAATTTTAGTTGTCAATAGAGTCAGCCACTATTGCTTGGGATCTATAAGTCCTTTCGAAAACATATAGGGGTCTATGTATGTTGTATGGTTACAAGTGTTTATTTTTTTGATTTTTAAGGTGCTTTTCCTCGTTCACTTCTCTCTTTCCAGCACTTTCCAGTTAATATAGAGTTTAATATGTCCTGGACTATCAGATAACATCGCACATCTTAAAGATTTGACATGATTACATTTTATTTGATTATATTGAACAAAGTGTGAAGGCCTTAGTCGAACTCATAGTTAATGCTCACTACATTGAATTTGAACACCTAAAATAATATCAAAGAAAACTTAACTTTCTAGAAATTATTTCGTCAAGGCGTTTAGCAGACGGCGCCATGTGTCACCGAGTGAAATATCGCTTAATTAACGTTTACAAGTCAACTTATTTTACGTTCACAAACACCCTTATTCCTGCATTAATAAGGTTCAATATCACATTATTGGATAGTATTCGCTCTTTGTTATGTGATATGCACGTGTTTAGAGCAAGGCATAGTAAATCAAATGGACCATGGAGAATGACCGCGCAATCAACATTCTCTGATGTCTGACCCTTTCCTTGCTCATTTAGAAATTTTGCATTCTATAAATCTTTTGCTTGTAAAGTGTTATTCAGGTTTCTCTCGTTTATGAGAACTAACGATCTGAGTCAAGAGAAGACCTGTATGTACGAATGCCGACTGTAGGTGGGATTTAATAACAATAAAATATTTATCGTTGCATTAAATCGACGACGTTGTTGATAATGTTTAGTTTTTTGTGCTAGACGGTATTTAGTGTGTTGGGTACCAGCACACTAAATATCGTTCACATAGACTTAGGACGTCAATAATATTTCCTATAATTGGCAATGTCCAAAGGCTTCGTAATCGACCAAACTCTGGGGTTATCATGGCCGCAAATGGACGATGCTAAAATATAAAAAAAATTATATGAACAATATATGAGTACTTCAATTGGTTCTGGCCTCTTACATATCTAATTGGTAAAAAGAATGATGACGTAAACATGACGAATAAAAAGAGTATCCATGATTTCCTTGCCTATTCTTCTCATATACTAAGTCTGGCCTTAAATACTGTTACAATTAAAAAATAACATAATATTGCATTTGAATTTGGAATCTGCCATTCTTATATGAATACTTATTGTGTTTTTTCATTTTCACGTCAATCGGTGTTAAATATTTTTGTGATATTAAAATGGAGTGGGGTGATAAAGAGAACCGAATAGCTGTGATAGCATTACACAAAGCAAGTATAGAGCCAAATGCAATTTTTGAAATTCTCAATCCGCTTGGTATTAATCGAATGTTGGTACCTATTAGTAGGTACTATGTAACCTCTTCTGTTTATGACAGAAAAAGATCTGGTCATCCACGTAGTACTCGTACGAAAAAGGCGATCAAAGCAGTGAAGGAAAGAATTCGAAGGAATCCTGTCCGAAAGCAAAAGATTTTATCTCAGGAAATGAATATAACACCTTGAAGCATGCCGCGTATTTTAAAAGATGACTTATGACTTGCAGCCTATAAGAGACGCATTGGTTATTATTTGACTGGAAACGAACATTTCGGACTTCGTCAAAGCTGAAGACTGGCCGTCAGATGACGGCCAGTCTTCAGCTTGGATGAAGGCCCAAGGATTAAGATTGGGACTAGATGTCCCAATCTTAATCTGCTGGATTATGATTTACGATCAGTTTTAGAGAGTATGGCATGCTCTAAATGCCATGATAATTTGGAGTCCCTAACACAATCCATAAGATTGGCAGTGAAGAATTTTTCCATGGAGAGAGTGCGTGTTTCTATTAATAACTGGCCTCAACATTTAAAGGACTGTATTAAAACCAATGGAGATAAATTTGAATGAGCTTCATATATGTTTTAAGGTTATTATATAAATGTTTAAACTAACATACATTATAGTAATAAATGGTTTATGCAAAAGAAAAAACATGGCAACAGGTAAATGTAAATACACAAGTGTAACTTCGACGTGCCGAAGTGTTACTTTGTCACTTAATTGTGAATTAATATATTTTTGATTTTGAATATTATGACGCCGAAAATTATTGTCATAGAAAAACGACTATTCACGTAAAGCTGATTAGACTAGAAAGCCGCGCAAGCAGCTGAGATGATAAAGCTTTAAAGAAGATTAAGAGTCACTTACAAAACTGACTTAGGATAATCCAGACGTTCTATACGATAATTAAGTTTTTTAATATGGTTGAAACAATTCAAAAACTTTTAAAGCAACTTATTATACTGTTGCTAAGTTTTCATATTAAGTAGCAAGATTAAACTGTCTGACAAACAAAGTCAAGATTACATTAAATAACACATCACATTAATGATGACATTGCATCAGATATCTTATCTCTGTTTAAGCAATTAATATTTTACTTACATGTGATTAAGATTTGCAACCAGTTCTGCACTTGGACTCTTATATAATAAAGTCACGCGTTAATTTATGGATAAAATTAATAATCAGTATAATCCATTTTAACTAACTTTAAAAAAGGAGGAGGTTCTCAATTCGATACGTTTTTTTATTATGTATGTTGTCTCAGAACATTTTGCTAGGAGAACCAATTTTAACAATTCTTTTTTATTTGAAATTAGATATGTACTAGATCTGACATACTGGTTTTTGAGTTATATTTAATAATGTGTATTTGGTTGACTTCGACTACATTGATGATGTTCTCCTTTTATTTCTTGTCGATGTAAAATGAATAAATAACCAACTGTATAGGATGGTTTGGAAGCGTATTGTAGTATTTCGAGGTGGTCCCATTCTAATTTGGCGATATTCAGATGAAGATCTTTGATGATATACAACGTAACTCTTTAATAAATGACAGCAAATCTGCCGTGATTGCTGCAATCACATGTATTTGTGTTGTTTACACAATTCGCGTTAAATACATTAAATTGTGTTTAATAGTATAGGGCAATTAATAGTATTATTTCTATAATATAACTTTTAATCGGGGAGATGGGCGTCGTTAGCATTTGTGTGCAACTCGTCTAGGTGAAGGAAACCTCAGAAATCACACCCAGGGAGATGAGCCTCGTTAGCATTGGTTTGCAACCTGTCTAGGAGAAGGAAAACTCCGAAATCAAACCAAATTTCAGGGAAGACCCGAGAATAAACCCCGATCTAAGTTGTTAACCGACCCGTGCTGATGCATTCGTAGCCAGAGGGAAAAGCTGGTCGTGAAAGGAGGGTGCCTGTGTTGGTGGTCACAGGGCACCACAGGTGGATGGATCCACATTACCTCCGTAAAGGGCTCTGCGAAGGTAGACAGTATTTTCCCTAACAATCGTGGGAACGCATATGGACTTTGTTTATATTAATAATCTGCATGGCGGCGACGCGGTCCGTCACCCGACACGTCTCATTTCTCGCGAGGGCGAAAAATGGCCTACGAAAAGCCGTTTTGTTACATTGAATGTTGGAGGAGGGATGGATGGAAAATTGAATGAAGTGTGTCAGATGATGAATGAGAGAAAGATTGGTATTCTGTGCGCGAATGAGATGAAAAGAAAAGGCTGTAACAGGCATAGGCACAGGCATAGGGTAGGCATGGACCCTACACAGCGTATTGGTCCGGCGTACCTAGCAATACCAGAGCCTGTCAAGAAGTTCGTGCTATTTTGTCTGCTAGAATGAATGAGTTTAAAATAATTTGAATATGAATGCTAGGTTACTATGGATGAGAATGAAAGTGGGGATTACTCGTATGCTCATGGTAAGGGTCTATGCACCCATAAACATGCAATGGGTATGCCTCAGAGTGCACGAGCAGAAAGCGAAGTTTTTTGGGAGTGTTTAAGAGAAGTGAGGAAATGCAAGGAACACGAGAGGTTGACAATGTTAGGGGATTTTGATGGTTGGGTGAGAAGGGTTGGGTAAAGCGTGAATAATACGAAAGAGTTTTAGGCAAGTATTGGGACGAAAGTGTGAATGAGAATGGAAAAAGGTTGCTTATGCTATGTTTGGAGTGGAATCTCTGTGTGACAAACACTATGTTTGCCCACAAAAGCATCCACCAGTATACAAGAGAAGCAAAGAATGTAAGAAGCAGTATGATTGACTTTGTTGTAGTGGATGATAGATTAAGAATGAATGTCCAAGACACTCGGGTATATAGAGGTACTGGTGTCCATACCGTGGTCGGTATTTTTTGACTATGAGCCAGATACGTGGCCTATTCAAAGGATGGCGACACCGTATAGCTACCCAAACAAGTGCCCAATAACGAATAAAAGTAGAAAATTTGCAAGATGAAGTATAGAAAGACGGGTACAAAAGTAAATTGAGGAAAAGATTTGAAAGATTTCGTGACATTGATGATATAGAAGAATTATGGCAGTCGTTTAAGTATGAAGTGGTTGTTGTAGCGTCCGAAGTATGCGATGTGAACAAGAAGAGGAAAATGATAAAATCTAAGAATGCGTGGTGGGATAAAGATGTGCAAGGGGTAGTACGTGAGAAGAAGCAGGCATGGTTAGACTGGCTATCTGACAGAGCAAATAAAACAATGCAAGAAGCAAGAAGGTGTAAATTAAGCTAGGAATAAGTTTATAAGAATGAATAAGGTAGTGAAAGATGTGATTAAAAGGAAAAAAGAGGAATTGAAAGACGAGTTTGATAGAAGATTATCTGATGATTGCCGGACCAAGTGATCAAGACCAAGACCAGTTTTCCTGGAGATTCATTTACTCGGTACGAGGTAAAACCGTAGATAAGAGTGGAAGTTTACTGAATGAAGAAAAGAGCGTACTAAAGCGATAGAAGGAATATTTAGAAAGTTTATTTGAAAAAAAGGAATGGCAAGGGCAAAGTTTCAAAATGAATGATAATGATAGTAATAATGAAAACCCTATTAGTATGGATGAAATAATGAAAGCATTGAAAAGCATATTGATAGGATTACAGTCAAAATGCTGACAGCTGGAGAGGGTTTTATAGTAACTCAGTTGTGCGCTCATAGCTAGTTGCACTCACTGATCGGTAAACGATTAGCGAGTTTAAGCAACGTTGGGTGCGGTCAGTCTATAGATGACCGCATAATGGTATTTCATCTGAGCGTCTCCGTGCTTCGGAGGGCACGTAAAAAGTCGGTCCCGGTTGTTGTCAAATTGACAGCAGCAGTTAAGCCATGTCAAACGCCTACGGGCGGCTTGAACAACTCTTGACAGGTTGGCCACTAACCACACGAAAAGAAGAAGAAGAAGAAGCTGTGCCGCCTTTTTGACTTGTACTGGAATACCGGCCGTGTACCAAGTGATTGGTGCAAGGCCGTCATAGTACCTTTATACAAAAGAAAAGGCTCGCAGCAAGATTGCAAAAGCTATAGAGGCATTAGCTTGCTCGGCATCGTTGGTAAATTATATGCGAAACAGTTCATTGAAAGAACTGTGAAAGTAACCGACGAGAAAATATGGGATGCACAAACGAGCTTTCGAAAGGGTATGGAATGTAAGGATCAGGTCTTTCCCTCACGGAGCATAGCCGAAAAGGTTTAGGTCAAAGGTCAAAAGGTCTATTGCGCATTCGTAGATTTGGAAAAGGCTTATGATAAAGTGGTGAGGAATTAAATTTGGTCGGTATTGTCCATGTATGGAGGGAATAGCAACCTCACACGAGCTTTGAAATCTCTTTATGACGATTCCAGAGCTTGTATTAGGATAAATGGGACTTACACAGAATGGTTTAGCATCGAAAAAGGTGTTAGACAAGGATGTATAGCGTCACCCTGGCTGTTTAACCTATACATGGACAATTGTTTGACAGATTTAAAATATTGTTAATGAGGATTAAGAATTAATGAGTTACTTGTCAAATGGCTTCTTTATTATTATAATTTTTATATGTATTATTTTATCTATAAAGCCGACCCCAAGTGACTTGGGAATAATAAAGGCTAAGAGAGAAGAGAGAAGAAGATTTATCATTTTATCTGTGTTATTATATTTATATGCTTTTTTTTATTTTAGATGAGATATTGAATATAACTGTAATAAAAAATTAAACTACTATATACGGATTTTATCGCGTTATTTATTTTACACTTTATTAAAAAATGTTGATACTGACAAAATTTTGTAATAATGTGTAAAATAAATAACGCGATAAAATCCGTATATAGCAGTTTAATTTCAATGAATAATATTCGCGTAAATAGAAGACAATATTATACTTACTATTCGCTCGCAATTTAAAGTACTTTTTTTAAGAATTTAATCCAATAAATCAAATGACCATAAGAACGATCCATAATTAAAGTACATATAATAAAAAATAGTATAATATCTCTTATTATATTATTTATGCCAATTATGCAATCTGGGTGTTTTTACATCCATAATTGTAGTCTTAGTAGTATACAAATTCATTGTAGGTTTTAAGGGTTGAGCTGGTTAGGGCTTGTAGAAAGAATGGACGAGAAAGGACTGATTAAGAAAGTTTATAAGGCTAGTGTGAATGAAACAATCGCAAGAGGAAGACCTAGGCGAACGTTTCTCGATCAGATCGCAGGCATTCTGGACAAAGGCCAGGTAAAGAGCACCTTAAACCGGCGGGCGTGTATGAGGAATGTAATGAAACGAATGAAGCCAGAGAAGTGTGTCAGAATCGTAGCAAATGAAAATCCGTAGTCTCTGCCTACCAATATAGGAAACAGTCGTGAATCTATGTATGTATTTATTATAGAAATAATTTTGTTCAGTTGTACAGTTGATAGATATAACGCCGAAGCCATTAGGCACCGGAACTCCAGAATAAAACATAGCATCCTAGCCGTTTTTGCAATTATCATGAGCAGAAGGAAGGCCAAAAATTTGACCCTGTTCAAAAAATTTTTATGTAAGCCCGCATTTTCAAAAGCCTATTTTTTTTATAATTCAATATTCCCAAGTGACTTTTGAAATGGTCCTGGAGGTAGATTTCCTATTATGTGATAGGCGTTTCTCCTTTTCTTCGTTATCTCATTGAAACCGCACTGTCTCATATGAGCAGCGCGTTTAGTACATTCATACAAATGAAAGCAGTTTGATAATTCATTTTATTTGTATGAATGTAGACCACATTCATACAAATAATATCAGTTATCGAACTGCATATTCACTAAAAGTAGAGAAAAACAAAAATTTTAACAATAAAGATTACTTCGAAAAATTATATGCTGAAACAAAAAATACACTAAAAAGTTAAAATGTACATACTTTGAAATAATAAAATTGAAATGTAAAATATGAATTATGACCAACAAACAATTATTCAAATATTTATTTAGAGTTCTCATAAGCAAACATTTTTAAATATACCTGTAGACTGCAAAGACAGTCAAATAATCAGGATAATACAATTATTGTTATTTTTGGATTTGGTGGCAGCCAAGGTACGCCTTGTGAGGAAACCTTCATGTCTGAGAATTTGAAGCAGTCAGTTAAAGAAACAGGAGATCATTATCATCTCAAGTTCATAAATTGGTGAATATACATATATGAATGCTACCTAGGCTACAAAAACAGACGCCATATGGAAAACATGCTCGTGTGGCGTACTTTATTAAGTGATCGTTTCGTCACTATGCCTAGTGTTTTATGATCTACAAATGGTTGTTTCGTGTCTGGTTGTTCTTTGTGTCCGTTTTTTGAACGTTTTTAAAGTCCTAAGCGACTCTAATTGTCTTTTAATAACTAAACTGAACTGAAAGATTGATCATGCATAAAGCGAACGTAACAATGTATTTCTCTAAAATTACATTCTAGGATTAAAACTAAAATCTAATTTTAAACATTAAACTTGCACATAAACGGTTACAAAACACCGTGAGAATGCACGCTAGCCGCGGGCGCCCGTTAATTCAAAATTAAACCGCTTCATTCCTGCTAAAATTTTCAACTAGACACCCTTTATTAAACGAAAGCTAATTCCGCCCATCGGTTCCGTTCCGGTCCGTAGCGATGCATTACATATGCGCATATAATGCAATCATCTAAGCTAGTGATCCGGAACCGTAAATATTTATGCAAGTCCATACAGCTGAATTGAAGTACTATCCAAATAACTTGCATTATGTAATTTATATCTTGTTTATAGAACAAGTAGCAAGCGCAAAACCAGCATTGAGGGCGGTAATGAAACTCAAACCAAAGAGTCCATCGCAAGAAAGGTTTTCAACAGTTTGGCAAAGACGATACTCATGATTCCTTTGGACATTAGTTTGTGATCAGTGACAGCATATATACAGACTTGAAGTCAGTTAACAGTGACATAATGAGTAAATAGACACATTTTCATCAGTGAATTTAACACTAGACAAGATTTTGTAAGTCAACTTAGCCACATACTTCTTTAGTCATATTCTGTCAATATATTCTCAGTATCAATCTAGGTTTTGGTACATGGCATTTAAACATTGTTAAAGAAATATATAAATCTTTAAAAAGGTTCAAGATAGTTCAGTTGTTTTTAAATATGAATTATGTAACAGATTTAAAATGAAAAGTGTTAAACTTGTTACTATAGAGTAGTTTAAATCATTTTTTTTTTGAAGCTTCTATATTTACCGATTGTTCTACCACTAGCAAAGTAGACGAAGAAAAGAATAAAAGCTTTTCAGTAACAGATAATTTACAATGTTAAATACAAGTTCTCTTTTTGAAAGAGTCAAAGAGAAAACCACTTTTAGAGCTTCTATAACTAAAAACTTGGCTAATTGATATGATCGCGATTTTTATTCAATACTACTACCTATTAGCTGGGTTTGTTATGTATCCTTTATAGGACGTACTTTTTCTATAAAATGGAAAGAAATTGACGAATTTTGCAACAGTATATGTACAATAATATCAGTATTTTCTAAGCAATCTCCTCCGATTTCCGAATCTAATACGTATGGTTATGATAATAGCGGGTATGGTGGAAACAATAATTGAAAGAGCCTCCTATTTTATATGAGTTTCTTCCAAAATGGTTATATTAGGGAAAAAGCACGCACTGCAGCCAAAACGTATTATCTTGTTTGCGAATTGGGTCTTTCATGTTATTATAAAGGAACGAATGAAGCGGCTGATATGTACTGTGTAATAAATATACGCAAAAACTCTGTTCGAAAATATAAGCCAAGTTCTTAAGTATTTTAGATTAGATCAGGACCGTATATTCTTTGTCTTGCCTAGTCTACATTATCTAAAGAATATTTTATTATTTGTTACGTACGTTTAATGTTCTAGAAATATCTACTATATAAACGTTAGCAAATCATATCGTCGTATATCGAATTTATTGCTGTTTTGGTTCTATGGCATAATTTTGCGTGTGATGAAAGGTCCTAGATTTGATGTCAGATGTAAATGTTGTTATTTTAGTTATTTCTGTTAACGAACCTTTCGAAGATTTACAAACATACATTTACATATATGTATTTATTTTTATAAAACCCAATATTTGGCAAATTATTTTGAGTTTTAGTAACTTGAGTAATACACAGCACTAACAATGCATATTTACAAAAAAATCGTATTTATGAAACATATGTATGTATGTCTTTTGATAATATATTGACGGTTAAATTGGTGTAATATAATTCCTGTTCTTGTAATATTTACAATGTGTGTTTTGGAAGACAATACATTTTAGGCCAATGTATGTATATTTATATTAACTTCTAACTAGGCTGTATATGTACAAGAGCTTGGCCGGTGCACTGCAGTACACGCTACGAGTGATGTTATGAATACGAATATTTCCTACATACATATCGTAAGTTGTTTAAAAGCTCCTTTGTATGATTATACAGTACGATCATAATTTTGTTCTGTAAGTGGATTGAATCCTTTGAGAGTCTGCCGTTTTTACTGCCTTAGCTATTTGTATAAACAGATTTATTATCTGAATACAAAATTGGAACTCAAAGACTAATTATATTTTTTAAATCGTCTAAAAGAAGAGTTATGTAGCGATGCAATTTTTAATTTCTGTATTAAGCTTTGTGCTAAGTATTACGTGCCCTTAGAATTCATAAGTATAAAAAAATAATATTTCATATCACATTCAAGATTTGGGGATCTTTTATATCGAAATTGAAGAAGCACGATTGTAACAAATAGAGTTTTTAAGTACTTTAGTTTTATACAAATGCCAATCGTTAGAGTAAAACTTAAAATGCTCAAGAAAAATAACTTTGCTGTTTTTAAATAAAGAAATATTATTTAAGTTAAAGACGTATTGCAGTGATGTTAAACCTGAATGGTAAGTCATATAAGTAAGACATATGCGAACAATAATGCTAAAGGCTTGAAACAAAGAGTAAAGAACGCATGGAGAGCTTTAGGGGATGCTCCCAATAGAGACACGGGCCCTACTACTTGTGATCATCAATCACTTTAATATTAGTATATTCTCTATATTCTAGGAGGGTAATAATAATAATAATAATATTCTACACAACACCATCTAGCCCAAACTAAGCAGAGCTTGTACTATGGGTACTAGACAAAGGATAAACATACTTCTATACTTTTTTTTGTAAATACATACATATTATACATAGGGTAAACGTAAATTACCTGTGGTCTTCGCTTCGATCTCCAGATCAGCCAAAATATTATTTACTAACTTTACCCGATCTTCGCTCTCTCGAGAACAGTACTTTCTTCTGGATGAATCTTATACATTTATTTTTCTGCACAACATGTATGCAAAATTTCATGATGATCGGTCAAGTAGATGAATAGTAGTAGAGTAATTAAATATGAAATCGTTACAAAAAGAAAACTCATATTCACATTTATAATATTAAGGATAATTCAATAATTATTTTATTAGCCGCAGTGGAGACTGAAACAGTCCTTAGTAGCTAGTAATCGACATATTTTCTTGCGTGTTCTAAAAATATAGCTACTCAGACCTTTGCACAGATAAAAGTGTAATTGATGATCGAAAGAAATTCTCAATGATATTTTGATAGTAGATGTTATGAAAATATCTTTAAAAGGGAAAGAACATGTTAAATGTAAGATAAAACATCGCCAGTTTAAAGGAAGCAGAAACCAAATGGGTAATAAAATAAGACAATATAAGTAATAAAATATCATATAAACCCACCAGAATACCTCAATAAACAACTTACTGACGAGGTGTTCGTTCCTTGTGAATGCAAACAATGCTATTGCAAGACAATAATATTATAACGTAAAACAAGCTTTACTTGGAGAGTTACGTAGTAACTGGCAACACGTAGTAAAGGCTCTGAAAAGAGCAACTTAAGGCCTTTGACGACAAACTGCACTCGGGGCTACAATCGATAGACAATGGATTGTTTGGCTTTTGTTCACAAATCGTAAAGCGCTCTAGACTATCTTAGAAGTTCTTTGAAACGTTTCTTACACTGAAATGTATTGTGAAGTTTTGTTTTACGTCTTCATGACAGCGCTGACTTTGTACAGCGACTTGGTCAAGTAATTTTATTTTAAGTTTCGCTCCAATTCAGTGTATAAGTCTTTGTTTACTCAAACTAAATGTTTTGTCTTGTGCAGCTGTGTACGAAGATAGCGACACTCTCGGTAGGTATGTTAAAAAATTAAATACGGCATCTTTATTCAGAATGTTAGCTAGACTTACTATTGGCATGATTATTAAAAAAAAGTGGTTCACTGTAAAATCTCTATTGCAATCCGTGAAAAATCTTAAGAACACAATCTTAATATCTACAAATGTTTTATATGCACAATCTTCTTAATGGTAGAAATTCTAACCTATCGAATATCATTATTGCGGGACCAGGGTATCCACTGCTTCATTGTGCCTACAGGTCATCTTTTCGTTTTTTAGGAACGGCAAACCGTTGAAAATCTTTGATAAAACTATGCTAGATTGCATGGTATGCCTAAAGAGGTGTAATTTTCTTCATTCTTATTGATTTTATTTCGAATAACCTTTTCGTATCCATTATCCCTAGTTCCCAACTAGAAAAATATGAACTGTACAATTGTAGTAACAGTTTAAATTTCTGATACAGCCCTATATGTTATTGACTTTATACTGGCATTCGCTGTATAACGGTGTTCCACCAAAATATCGATGTTTCGTGTATAATTGAGTCTAAGCCAATTAATTCACGAAGTGAAACCAATTATGACAGCAGACTGATCGATCCCCTAACCACCGCCGTCTTATACAATTGACGATGCCAATATCCTACCGGTAGAGTATTACACAAACAATCACGCATTTGTCTATCCCCTGTCAATGTCGAGACATCTCAGGAGGAATAAAATAGCCTCATTTGCGACACCAATGCAATCCGTTTAATTCGTTACGGGGAACCCCTCTACGATAAAGATTGAAGCGTTTGGGATTAAAAGAAAATTAAACGTTCAGGGAGTGATGTCAAACCCCATGATACGGTAACTTAAACAACAAGAACAAACAGCTTCAATAACTCTTATTGCTGTTGTTATAAAGATTATTTTAAGTGAAAGGGAAAGAAAAGATAAGATGGCAAGTTATCACCACAGACAGTGGAACTGATTCTAGCCCCTCAAGAATTTATTCCACGTTTGGGGCGTTCCTTTGGTAACGGCTGCTGATTGTGTGGCTTAATTAAACTGCATTATACTCGTTCTGTGCAATTTTGCAAGACCAGAACAATTTTAAGATCCGATGCTGCTAACGAAATTGAGTGTACTTTGTTTTCTTAATATAGTATTATCTTGTTCAAGATATGTTTTTGAATTCTATTGTTGGTTTAAAACGAATATAAATTTGTAGTAACTGACTGAAAGCGAGTTTGAGATAACGATTATAACGTTGATCATTGTAAAAATTTTAAGGCGTGTAATTATTTTCTCTTTATTGTTAATTCGTTATATAAAGAACAAGACCAGTTCGGTTGAGCTTGTTTCTTTTAATAGCTCCATTTGTTTGATAATAATTGGGCGCACCTGCTCAATGTGAGTATTAAAGCAACATTGTAAGTTATTGTTATTGAAGTTTTTGGCATTCAGTGCTTTAACGAATGAATAAAGAATTAAATACATACATAATGTTACGCATATAACTCAGAAGGCTAGCATGTAATAAGCTCACATTTGAGCACCTATGTTTTTAAGTTTTGTAGTTGAGTGCGATTCTTTTTCCGTATACTGAGTACAGTTCCAGACGTAACTGCTATTGAATAATCCTTAGTAGAAAAAGAAATCAGTAGCAGCACGCTGAGGATTTAAATAATTAATTATTTCAACAATAAAATTTGTAAAATTGATAGTAGGTCTTCTTCTCTCTTAGCCTTTATTATTCCCAAGTCACTTGGGGTCGGCTTTTCTGGTCTAACCGGATTTGACTGGATATCAGTTTTTACACGGAGCGGCTGCCACCTGACCTCCGCAACCCGAAGGCTAACGATACCCTAAGGCTAGACCAGTGTCAGGATATTAGAGGGTACTGACTTTCCCAATAACGACTGCCATAGATGTTTATGGCAGCCGGGATCAACGGCTTAACGTGCTCTCCGAGGCACGGAGCAGGCGATAATTGTCAATCAATACGCACATAATTTCGAAAAGTCATATAACTTCCGAAAGTCAGAGGTGCGCGACGTGGGTTCGAACCCGAGACCCTCTGCATTGCAGTCTATTGGTCTCCCCACTGAGCTATCGCTGCTCAGTGGGGAGACCAATAGATAAAATTGATAGTAGGTAAATTAATTTAATAAAATGAGTATACTATCGAGTCAAAATACAAGCATTATTAATCAACTGTTAGATTAGATAATTTGTTTTTTACTTATTTATAATGGTTACATAATATGCACCACGCAAGCGGAATCTGAAGTGATAGCTTGTACATTTATTTCGGCTGTACAGAACCCGATGTTCATTTAGACTTAAAGTACCACGAACATAAAGTTTTCAAAATAGGTCCATTTGCCATTCATCACAGTCATAACATTAAGTAATAATTATAAGTTAAAAGTAACAGATAGGGCAGCAGCACTTTAAGTTTTACAATTCTTACATTGTATAATTTATGCAATAACTCTTTGTATTTTTGGATGTACCATAAAAACTCTAAAAACTGTACGAGAATATATAAACTTGCGGTCATGGTTACAAAGGCTTTACTACACTATGACAGTTAATTTTAAGGTATATGAACTTAAGAACAAATTTATCGCTAGATAGGTAGGTACTATATTTATATTTCGAATTGATGGCATTATTTCGTAATAACGACTTATTTTTGTGTAATTTCTAATCTAATACCACAAAATATGTAGTATTACGTCCATATTTCCAAAGCAATAGACAGCGCTGTGATAAAACAAAATTATACCTAGATATCACTAGTTATAATTTTAAATATCACGTTAAACAGAGTGAGTTAAATGCCGTGCGGAGCACAGTCCCATACCCCGCGCTACTACTGAAAACTTCATAAAAGAAAGTCTTTACTCGACCTAAGTATCGAAGCCGTGACCTTACGCATAGCATTCGCATTCGCAAACGCTGCGCCATCAAAGCAATATAAAAAATGAGTATATTTCTAAAAGTTCTCAGGAAGTTACTCATGTCGGTAATATTTAAATAAATTCAAAGTCTAATAAGCCATTGGCACGCGCCTTGCACTTCAACGTCATCGTACAAACAGTACCGATTGTATACCAAAAATTTAAATAACGTAAAGTACGAAATAGTCACGTATTTTTGTGTGCTTTGATGTAAGATACACTTCATTTTACGGATCCATTTCATTTTTGGACATAATTCGAGAGTATCATATAGATGGTATTATAGTGCTGTTATGCAAGTAGCAATAAGACCACACACAGATGAAAGAACATGCGATGAAAAACCAAAGTCATGCCTAGAAGCATTCACCTGTATACTAATAGCAGCGTATTATTGCAGTCACGATTTTGTCCTGCAAAGATCGGCATTTTTACCCTCTGGACGCGGACGTTGTAACATTACGTAAAGAGACTCGTGCTAAATGGTATGAAATTAGGGGGTATTGCGATCGATTGACCATCAATTCCACTGCGATCATGCTGGTCATGAAAAATAATTATATGAAAATGCCTCCAAGGGAATTCATTAGCCTGATTTCGAGGAGTGACAAAGATAAAATTCTTCTTCTCGATCCTGTGCGGTGTTGATCTTTATTTATAGAAAAAAAACTATGCATGCTATATTTTACGTAACTTTAAGAATATAGATCGCATTGTTATAAGGTGATTTCCGTTCGAGCTTCCAACATATATCTTAGAAACACTTGATTGACATTACCCTCTTCATAGCTTAGTACAAAGAGCCGAACAAAAATTTCTCATCAAAGGCAACGTGAGTGTGCAACTATGTGATATTGATATAACCTTCGCTAAACTATGATTGATAGTGTGAAGCTGAAAAGACCTTTATCGGGGATATGTACATGCTTACGACCGATTTGTTACGATATTAGAAAATTTATTGAAAAGCCATTCAGAAGTCTTTATTGTGTTGAAGTGGATGGTAGAAAGTGTAGGTTAAAATGAGACTCGAGTGCTCTCTATGTCTGTAAGATAGAGTGATGAGTTATACATTACAGGAAATCGAATACAAATATGGTAGGTAATTTATATCAACATAGCTTGAAACTATCCATGTATTCAATTAACTGCTATGAAAATAAAAATGTATTTGCAATAACAATGACCTACATGCTATAGACTTAGCTGGAAAGTTTATTGAAATAAGACTTCAGTAAATAGAGCCTGTAGATACACTTACAGAAGACCTAACTACAGCCTACAGAAGTCAAAACAAATGACCCAATGACAACAAATCCTGTTGACATAATTTATTATGACAAACATGAGAAAGGATTTCGTCTCCACAAACAATGTTTGCACAAAAAGAACAGGCCGGGACTGTCAATGAATCAGAAGTGCATACTTTGTGCTGTCGAGGGAGCCACAAAGGTTGACATAGCGTTGTGATGATAGCTCATTAAGAACATCCCACGCTATACCAACATGCCCGCAAATATTTAATTAACACTTGGAATATGAGCGAACTTATCTTGGTTCAATGCTTATACTATGTTTGTTTGAAAACGTTTTTATAACATGTTGAAAATAATTCTTCTTATAGATGAAGGCTAAGAATAATATCAACGCTATTCGATTCAAATTAAATAATAATTTGATACTTTAGCCACTAATAGATGTTATTAAAATATATTGTGTCATGTAGTTACTAGTTTAGGTTGGCCTTCAGCATACATTTGTTATAACTTATGCGATTAAAAATGTATCTTAATAGTCATAAAAAACCGTGAATATAAAACTAAAACAGTAACGTTGCATAATTTTTAACAAAATTATTCATAAATTTCCGACATAAAGATAACAAGTTTTCTATGAAATTAAGAAACTGTGTCAAACGTTTAAACAACGGTACATGATGTATTTGGTCACATTACCGTACCACGTTTGTACTAAGAATCTACTGTTTAGCACAATGGCAACAAATTTGGACCATAAATTATTCCGGGAAACAATTAAGATAACCCATTTCATACAAAACTAGATGCCATGAATCACTTAAAATTCATAATGCACTACCGAATGTGGGTTGGTAACAATCTCGCTTTTATCAAACAAGATACCTCTTATACCTCATTTGGTAAATAATTTCATTCAACAGAAACGTTTTAATGATAAGGCTTTTATCTTAATGACTCCGTAATATGCCTAACAAACTTATGGTAGATTTTAATAATGTCTTTATCGTCAACAAAACACTACTTTTTGTCTTTTGTAGGTTAGTCGCCGTTTAATTGTTCATATTTAATTTGTTTTATCTGCATTTGAGATAGTTACGTATCTCAGTACTTTTATTAAAAGGCGCGGCATTGCACGTTTTTATATACATTAAATTTTCCAGCGTGTATTTACTTCCTATGCACGAATCAAATATATGCGACACGATACGTGTGTGCGATTAAAATTTTGTGTCATAAGTTAAAATCTTTTATATTTCGAAAATAAAGCGTCTGTGATATTCTATTTTCCAAAAATATACATATATAATTTATAATTTTTCATTGGCAATAAGATAAAATACACCAATAAATACATAACTTTTAATAGTGTCTATAATTGCAGATATAAGCTGTTGTGACAGATAAATAAAATTAAAAATAAAATTAGACAAACAGTCGTATTATTATCAAACTACAACATGTGCAAGGTCGTAATTTTGATAATATATTTAGTTAGTGCAGACACGCCTGCCAGTAAACTATCCTTATATTGACTTTTATGACTTACACAAGATGATAAGAAGCTCAAACCTTCATGTCTATCCTAGAACGAAGGACTTTAGTGGTCAGTAAAACGATAAGCACAAACTAAGAAACCTGTTAGCCAAAATTGGAATTTAAATGTACTTCCTTTTGGAGTGGATTAGTCATAGTAAGACGATACGAAACAATAAAACGGACCCTACGGAGTGCAAAACGTAGGCTTTTATTATAAATCGTAATAAATATATCACAGACCTAATAAAAAACGTAGATAGCAATAGACATTGTTGTATAAACATGACCGCAGTGTCGTAAAATTTGATATTTTCTTGTATCAACACTTTGAAATAACATTTTTCACGCTGACTTTAAGGTTCGGCTACATCTCAGGTCAAATATTTGTTCTTAGAAAATATTGCCAAAGTGATTCTTCGAAAGCTTATTAGAAGTCAGATAATGAATGACGGCTATTTTTTAGGTGTAAGCGATTCTTTGTTCGCTTATGATGTCACCTTTGTAATTCTGTGAGGATTTAGTTTTCCGATAAATTTTATTCTCTAATGTGTCATATTTTACATATGATTACGGTTCTTTTGACTTTAGTAGGCACCTAAGCGTTCAATATTTTGCATAATAATATCGACCTCTGACTTTCACTGCTTGGCAGTCTAAGACGAGGACGGATCGATCGAAGCAGGGAAGTTTCTCAATGAAAAATTGGCGTTCAGTCAAGGGGTGAGCACTGCGGTACTTAACAAAGCGGACATTTTTCATTGAGATTTGAATATGTTAAAACTCAGTTTTAGTTAAGAGTTATTGTTTATTATGTCATTGGTTATAAATTATTCGCCACATTGTACTCACTACATAATCGAAGGTGAATTCAAAGCAACGACCTAAGATTTAATTAATTGTTTCTTGATAAATAACTACTGTAGTCTATATTTACAAGTATTGAGTTGTGCCTTAGAGGGTTATGACTCAACAGCACATAAATCATACCTAGTTACCTTGATTGTAATTCGTAGCTCGTTGTCTTAACAGGTGATAGGAAACCATCATGATTCGTCGAACCGCAAAAAAACATACAATATTTATTACCGATAAAAACCATACCGCGACCACAAGAGTGTTGCAGTGAATTAGTCACAGACCTCACAGTTGTTATTTGACTATCGACTTACTTAATTTATCTAAATATTTTTAAAAAGAATCGATGTTTTTGTTTTAAATCTCGTTTGTACTCAATTTTATAATAACTAAGGTGGTAAAGCAATATAGGTTTCTTTAGATGGGTTATTTCCAATGTTAGGAATAACATGAAATCGTTGCCTATTTATGAAAAAGGAATATCACTACCAACGCAAAGGACTATTGCTTTTTGACTTTTTGTTAACAGCACACTTCGAGCGACTTAAATTAATATTGATAGTTCAGTCAGAAAGCTGAATAAATATTCCTATATATATTTGGTTTCTATTTTCATGAAGACTAAGTGTGTATAGGGTATCGCTATTCTTCTATGTACTTATGAATCAATGAAGTACCAGGATGATGAGAGTGTATCAGTCACCGGTGATCTAGTAATTATAAGTCGACGGTACAGTACCCACAAACCTAACCCAAGCAAAACACAACAAGATGTTCAGATAGAAAAGCTTATTTTGTGTAAATAGAATTCAGTAAATAAACAATGTAGGACTTACAGAGAGTATTCACGTGACCTTAGAAACTCAAAAGATTCTCGAGCATTTTAAAACTATTTATTTATACAGTTTTTTTACAATAATTGTTCTGAAACGCTGTAATTGTAAATGATAAAAATATAAAATGTACTAAAAAATGTATAAACTGAACGAAAACAATTAAGAATTGCTTAATTGCATTTGTAACAAATCCTTTTGATAAATTTTATTTTACTTTAATTACATTAAAAATATTACATCCATTTAATATATAATATAATATACAATATAATATATATTCTAATCTATTAGATACACACAACACCATCTAGCCCAAACTAAGCAGAGCTTGTACTATGGGTACTAGACAATGGATAAACATACATTATATACTTTTTTGTTTTTTGTAGTTACGTACATATTATACATGGAAACACCCAGACCAAGACAAACATCAATGTTCATGCACACAAATGTTTGACTTGTGCGTGAATCGAACCCGCGACATCAGGCGTTAAAGTCGGTTACACTAACCACTACGCCATCGAGACCGATTTCTAATAGTCATCTGAAAAAACGAGATATTATATTGTACATTTCATAAATTATTTAATTTTTTATTCAAATAACAATGTATCGGTTCTGTTTTACCAATTTAAATAACTTTGATGTTCTCTTAACAGAGTAAGCCACAAACGCTGTTCTCCGCTGACGTTAAAATCATATCGCCAGAGGCCAAACACACGACACAAACTGGCTTGCAGCCAGCCTATCTTTATGTATATTGTAATGTACAAAATGCACAATGCTTTGCTGCAACAATAGGATAAGTACTAAAACCTGCTCCCATCTTTTGCATTTTAACCTTATTTAGACTGAGAGGAACGACCAGTCTATTTTTTGACTAGATAGTAAAATTGAACACTCCTTAAAGTAGTTTTATTTTTGTAGCCAATTAACTAACTTTATTTTCGTTTGATGAGGGTGAAATATTGCCCAGTATTTTTAAGCAGCTATTTAGGATAATGACAAGTTCGTGATTCATTTGATGATGGGTGAAGGTAAGATTATTATCACCACAGTTCGGTCCATCACCAAGATTTGCCTTTTATCCGTCGCAAATTTGTATTTTCTTGGATATCCATGTATACCGCTTACCATTCGGCCATTGGTTTATTTGCCATCACAGGCAATTAAAAATGATCCCTTTTTAAAATGTTTTGTTCGCTTAGATTTGTATATATTTTGTCATTCAAGTAAATTTTAGTCAACTAAATACAGATTTTTGCTTGTCCCCTTTTCAAAAGAATATTTTCAATTTTATTACGAAAACTCAAACATCTGGAATCTAAGTTCAAGCTAAACGATTATACCGGTCTACAGTATATTACTTTATATCGTTTTATATTCAAGTATTTGATAACTGACCAATTTCACTTGGTCAACAAGTTATAACTGAGTATAATTACGAACCAATCAAATTCCATAACAAACCAGCTTTGATCGTCCGTCGTTATTCCTACACACGAATTATTTATTACTACCGTTAAATGAGACTAGGCGTGCCCCGTGGCTATGAGTTGGCTTTTATATTAAATATTTGAATGTTTAAGGAAGAACCTAACCTATTATTATTTATGTAATATTGTTATTTGTGTATAGTTGACCCAACAGCGTGTCTTAAATTCACGGTTGGACTAAAATTTCTAGCGTTCAAATTCCAGATCGGTCTAAGTGTTTGTTTTTTTTTCTAATAGGAAATTCTTAGTGGCAGTAAATAACCTGGGAATACGTCCCGTAGTCAGTAGAGCGGTCTTCAGCCTTTAATATGTGACAAAGCTAGCGAAATGTGAGTAAAATGTAGCTCTACTTGCTTCTTTGAACATATACGGGTGTAATTCTATGCATGAATAATGCTGTGAAGTTTCATTAAAATCTGTTCAGTAGTTTTTTGCGTGAAAGAGTAACAAACATCCATCCTCACAAATTTTCACATTAATAATATTAGTACGATTTGACTATTTGATGATCTTTGCTTATAAAATATATTATTACATGTTAGAGTGTTATCCTATTTTCAGCAACATTTTTATTTTTATTTTCTTTACGTACTAAACAAACAAACAAACCTTTATTTAAATAAGGTATCTATTCGCCTAGTTAAACAAGATTAACCAGACCAATTACTGATCCCTTTTTAATATGAATGCCTTTATTGTAACGTTATACGATGTCAGAATAAATCATTAATTCAACTTTCAACCCGTTTTGAAAACATATCATAAAGCCCATATTATTATTATATATTTATTCTGTTTATTCGACAATAAATAACGAATTGTACAACTAAAAAATAAATAACATGGTTTATAAATATAAAGTCTATGGAAATAATTACATAGGCTAAAATTTCGCCTGAGGTGGCCACCCGCCGTCCTGTCCATTTAAGATTAAAATAAACATATAATTTATTTGTTGGGGTATAAATTTTATTTTGAAGAGCTTAGCTTTGAAGTTTACGATTTCTTAGACTTGTTTCATTTTTGTTTAGTGTTTATTGTTGGAAGAGGACTAAGTCAGGCAGTGGGCTGCTCACAGTGTCAACATTGATAAATTACCTTTTAATTTTAATACCGTATGCTTAGGAATTATATTAAAACTTTTTAAGTTTACCTAGAACATTTAAAAGACATTTATTATGACAAACTAAATTCTTAATAGAAAAACGAGTCTATATATAAATACACAAAAGTTTTTCACAACAGATACATATAAGACATACTCCATAAAGTAAAAATGACAGTCAAGAATGTCAAGATACAAAGGTGTAGAAAGAGAATTTTGAGATTCGAATACACGTGATGCCATCTACCGCATGACTACTGAACCACGTACACGCACAACAAACCACATGTGGGCGTTAAGTAAACATAACGTTAACACCGAAAGTACCGACGAGTACGAAAGCTTATTAGAGTAAGCTTTCGTTTAAAACTTTGTTTTGAAGTTTTAAAAGTTGTGTGACTTTTATTAAGCATTGGATGGATTATGTTATGCTTATTAAGAATCTTGTAGGATTAAGGTGTATAGTAATAAGCTTTTGTGCTATTCTAAAGTCATTCTCTTTAAATATACTAAGTACTAACCTAATTGTAGGTATATTAAATATATGATAATTATGTACTTTATGTCGTATAAGTATCGATAAATATTATATTATCTGATGTCTAGATGTAAAATAATTAATATAATGCTTAATGTATGTTATCTTGTGGGAGACCGTTTGACTGCCACGCAGAGATCTTGAGTTCGATCCCAAGGCACGCACCTTTAACTTTTCGTGGTTATGTGCGTATTAAATAGTTAATGTATAATAGTTATTTCTATGTATAATATGTTTGTATTTACAAAAAAAAAGTATATATGTATGTTTATCCATTGTCTAGTACCTACCCATAGTACAAGCTCTGCTTCGTTTGGGCTAGATGGTGTTGTGTATGTGTAGAATATTATATTATTATTATTAAATATCGCCCGTGAGGCAACCTGCATGTCTGTAAGTTCTTTACAATATTCTCGAAGATATGTGAAGTCTGCCAACTCGCACTGGGCCAGCGTGGTGGAATATGACCTATCCCTTCTCACACAAAGAAGAGGCCCATGGCCAGCAGTGGACCAGTTCATATACATGGATTATATTTCATTATTATTATTTTTTATGATGGAATGCCCTTCCAGTAAGAATAATATAAACCCTATAGAACTATGTTTTAAAAAAGCTATTGAAATGTAAAATAGCACTTATCCATCTGTTGTTCATATCTAAATTGAATCCTATTGGGGGTTGATTATAGAATTCTATATTGCCATATATTTACAGCACGTACTAATGTACGTGGTTTCTCACGTTATAGGAGGTGAGCTTATTATCGTTTACCGGACACAATTAGTATTTAATATACATCATGCTACTACTGAGAAGTTCTTGACAAATATCCAAAAATATTGCCCGACCTAGGAACTGAACTGCAGCCTCATGCAGCAGTCGTATGCACTACCACCGAAGCAGTCTGAATGACAGTTAACAAATAGTTAACCCAAGATCGAAACAACTATCTGTGCAAACAGTTTTATATACCAGTAATTAGAATGACAACGATCCGCTCCTGAGTTATAGTAGAGTCACTTCGTAGATAAATAATCAATTTCAACATGACCGCTTAAAGCTCATAGCCTTCGTAGTCAAAAGATATAACTTAGATACTTACTATAGGTACTAGATTCACGTAATTATTATGAGAAATAAGTATAAAAGCTCTACAGATTATCCTCTTTGTGAAATTCTTAATTCCACTCTCATGATCCCCACGGGAAGTGTTCCATTGGTCTATATTTAGCTACTACGATATAAAGGCTGAAATAAAGCGAATATATTCAAAACACAAATGGAAACCAAGTCAGTGCAACACGGAGAGCATCCAGTTAAAACATTTTTTTCCCATGTGGCCCGGCGCCGGGCCAAGTCACCGGGCCAGATGGGATACACTCCAAATTAATATCATCAGGAACGTCGCAAGTACGTGAGAAGTGTATAAAGTTACTATTAAATTAACTTAAATAGCACCAAAGTGACCTAAAGAATAATTTACAGGGGCTCCTTCCTAATGAAGAGTAGTGCCCTCCAGACGACTATTTGTACTAAACTTGAGCCATTAAGATATTATAACCTTGAGTTCTGTTCATAATGTTCCAATGTTCCGAGTTTGAATTCGGAAATAAAAAGTAAAAGCTGGTAAATTATTGTTGCCTACATTTTTACAATTTATACTTATTTTGCGTATTCTGTTTTAAAACACTGCATATTCAAATTAAATATGCGTAAAAATACAAGCAATTTTATATTCATAGAAACGAGCCTTGTATTCAATTCAGGATTTGGTATTTTAAACATTATTTCATACAAGAACTATGGGCAGCATATACTCAATAATACTTCAATTATTAAAAGAGGATCGAATTTTATCGAATTCTTACTCTGTTTAAGGTAAAATCTCTGTGCTATGAATGATTGCACATACATTTGAAGAATGGTTAAAAAATTGCCTACATAACTAATGTGAATTACATTAACTTTGGTCACTTGTAGCCCTAACAATCGGAATTTGTATCATCGAGGTGACCACACTGAATATTGAACCATCCGTGTAGTTAACAATAGATTTTAAACAAGTGAGAAACGGCCATGAATTGCCGTAAATCTTAGAGTTCGAAAAAATCGTATCACGTGACCTTGAGGCCAGACCAGGAGTCTCTAGCTCTTATGGTTCTTGTGTTGAAAGTTGTATATCAGACAGACGGACGGACGGACAAAGCTATTGTATAAGAGTTTTTTCGATCTCTAAAACCTAGGCTATCAATTTTAAAAATAAATTTAGAATTATCAATACTACACAGGCCACAAAGACTAAAATACCCGAGACGTACAAATAAAAATAAAACAAAACAAATCACCATAAAAGTTGAGCCAGAAATCGAACGCTGCTTCATTTAAGTTATGAGGTCACATCAACAATAAAAAATCTCATCAGTGACGTATTGAAATACGTATTAACAATAAATAACGTTGAATTTCCAACAGTGATAACTCAACGGAACAACGCGTTTCAAGCTCAATTAAAATGTCGCAACAAACAATTACAAAGCTGTTATCATATAAACATCGTAAATTTTACCCTTTATCTATTTCAGAAACGTCATTAATAAATCAAACGACTTATCTAACGATAAAAAATAATTAGAAGCTGCTTAATTATTCTGGTTTTTGTCGATCGACTTTTTAGCCACAGATGAAGCTTCATAATATTTAGATGTATTATTATCCTCAGACAAATTATAGTCTAATTATTCAAATTACGCGCGTAACTGTAAATGTAATATTGGAAACGTTTTATCGGATTATTTTGATTTGAGTAGCTTTATGAATTAATTATTCAGAGTATTCTAAGCATCGTGGCCATTATGAATAATTATTTGATTGAGGTATCTCAATTTCACTTAAAATAAACAGACTGCCATGAATGACGATCAGAAAATGGTAGATATACTTAATACGATACGGAAATTGACGCAATCATGTTTTTAGGCATGTATTGGGTTATTCCACGTAACAGAGAGAGGTTAGGTTAGAAAGACTCATCTATTCCAATTTATAATGAATGTGATTATAATAAAGGAGTATTTACACTGCATCGCCAAAGCAAACGAAAATAAATAAAATAATATAAAACAAGTATGAAAGTTTATTAAAATATATCATTTGGTAAGTCATACACAGTACCTTGTTTAAAAAACGAATTACCTTTCTTATCAAACTTTAAATTTTAATAAGGTTTAACGTTTATGCAAATTACAAAAGGCTTGGTGTTACCAAAAAGTAAGAATTAACGAGATATTTCTCACAAATATTTTGCATTTATGTGATAAGTAGTTAATAAAAATCTGTTCATATAATAATAATAATATTCTATCACATACACACAACACCATCTAGCCCAAACTAAGCAGAGCTTGTACTATGGGTACTAGACAATGGATAAACATACCTATGTATATACTTTTTTTTGTAAATACGTACCTATTGTACATAGAATAGATATCGATCCTAAATCTGATAATAAATATATTAACTTATGCTTATGTTTATAATTCAAACTATTAGTTCAGTAAGCAGCCTGCATCGATTAATATTGCCATAATATTTAAATGTTATCATCGGTTGTTTCTTTTTACAGCAACAACGAATAATGTTTTTTTGATAATTTATAAGTATAGGATAATAATTAGATAATTTTATTAATAAAGCAGTGTTATATATTGGTTCATTATTTCCCAATAAATTGACGACCGTAACAGGTATATAAGTAAGAAGTTTTTATTCCACTTAAAAGTATTAATTGTAAAGATAATACTTAGAATTTCATCCACATTTTATCCAATCTCTACATATTAAGTTTTAGATGTGGATAATAGAGTACTTTCTGTATTCTATTAACAAATTAAGATCCAAAGGTGTTGCAATTTCCTGAGCTTTTTGTCCATCTCAATCATGGTGGCTTAAGAATTGATACCCGTTTACGATTTCACCACTTCACACTAAGCCTCTCTCATGAATAGTTTGACCAAGTTCACGATACAATATGCCCCTAAAAGAGAATTATCTAAAATCTTTGAAGTCTAATCCTTCTGTAAGTGCACACCCCATAATCGAATCTCAAGGTTTACTATTACGGAAGTTGCAAAGGGTCAACACACCCCATAGAACGAGATATGTAGTAAGAAGCTTAGAGTTTCTAATTTACTCTATCCCATCGAGTCCACTCGCCTCCCCAATGTCCACTTGATCATTCTCAAATTGTTCAGAGTTTTGTTTCAAAAGCAGACACGCGATATGGAATCGCTAAGACTTTGTTTGTAATATAACATCTATTTATATATATATTGGAGGATCTTACATGTAAATGACTGTTATGACGTGAACATTTTATATCAATGTATAGATTAAGGTTCCTTATTCTTTTAATGCGTTGTTTGCAATCAAGTACTGGCTGGTAAGGTAAACAGATTAGTAGAGTCAAAAACACATACTCCAATAATTAAAAAGAAAACATAATAGATCACGTTCTGTTCTGTTTTACCGATTAAACTCATATGTACTTTTAATTACAAAAGCAAATGTCCGACAAATAGGTCGGGGCAGTTCAAACAGCCCTGCCATTAGCCCCCAATCACGAATAGGGTAATCGCGTTAATTAATGCCGTCCGTCATTTTGCTGCCACCAATTTTGCAGGAGAAGCACAATGTTTTGTTTTGAACAGTATTTGGTTGATCTACCCTTTTGGATGATCTCGAAATTTTGCCCGCTATATATTTTTGCTTATATATTTTAATAAATGGTGAAAATTAAATTGCGATACATCCTTATTTGTTTTAGGTTCATGGTTTATCATTACGTTAGTTTCGCTGCATCTGCCTGCTTTATCAATGAACCTATATTGTTTAGCTAAACGTACGAGATTTTTAATTTAATGATCTTTGTGTAAGAACCTCATATTAGTTCTACTAAGCAATTCTGTTATTATTTGAGCTTTTCTACTACTGTAGAAAAGCTCAAATAATAACAGAATTTTGGTTAGTTACTACCAACCAACAGTTTGTTACCATGCTTACTGGCGAAGCTGCAATTAAGTTCGAGATAAGCTTTTTAGCAGAATAGCACGGCAGGTCTATACCTGCTGAAACTATTTTATTAAGGGTACATACGCACTATATTGTAGCATGGCGCACCGATCCCGGACACGTACCAATCGATTTGATGAATGTTCTTGAAATAATTGGACGGTGATCTAAGTACCTTATCATCAAATCGAGTTTATATTCGAGCAACTTCTAAAATCTGACAGTAAATTATTAACTATTCATATCTACGTAAATACTCTAACTAATATTCAAAATGCGAATGTGATTTTGTTTCACGCCTTTACTACTCCACCGATAGTTATGAAATTTTGTCCGTGACACATAAAATGGCTTAGGGTATATTTCATAACCAAAAAAGTACTTTTCCCGACCGGGCAAAGCTGTGTGCAAAAGCTAATATAAATATATTTCTACATAGTTAGCTTGTGACCTCGGCCGTTGCAACCTGATCCAAACGTCATGCGCCTATAGGTAAACAAGGCGTGATCGCGTTAATGCCCCTTACAAATTGTATGTATCATGCAACGCGAAAGTTTTTATAGTTATTAATATAAAACATTTCGATACACTGACAAACCAATGGTTGCACGACCTCGTTCATCATCTACTGATCAGTGTATGCAACTATAAACGCTGCCTTTCTTACAGATAACACCAACAACTCAATGGCTAGTTTTTATTGATATTTTATTACCGAGCAAAGTTCAGTAATGCATATCATTATCAGCATTACCATTAACTGCAGGTCAATATCTCACGCTCGATAAAATACCATACTTCGATGGAGAATTATTACAATAACTTACAGAGGTTATGTTACATATAAAGCTTATGTTGAAAAGTGTATTAATATTTAATAGCCATAACGCTTAAAATACATAGCATAATATAATACTGCACGAGTATACAATTCTACTAGAGACGAGCGAACGCCGAGTTCAGACAGCACATTTCGATAATTTTAGTGTCATATTTGTAATTTTTTTATAGTTATCACTGACAGTGATACGCTTGGATATTGGATGTGACAAGCGGATCGTCTCTAGATGGTAGCTAGGCTACCGTGTTGTGTCCTGGAAAGATGAATATTTATATTACGTTATCATGAAGTATCAGTATAATAATTTCATGAATTTGGAGAGTAATTTCCATAGTTTCATTCGTCAACTTTCTTTAATTTACGTTCGAAGTGTGTTATTTTCCTTAAGTAATGCCTATAGGAGCAGACAGGCGAAAACGTTTTTTCTTTTCTGGTCTACACACAATGCACTTTGATAATATTATGTTTTTATAAGTTTTAACTGACTGATACTAATAATAAATACATTTTTATTTTTCAACAATGAAATTAAATAAGAAGGTTGCTTGAACCTAGAACAAAAGTCTACTTACTTATAGTCGTGGATAACAATGTACCTATATAAATTTAATTATTTTCTTTTGGGTTAATAGTTATTTCATTACTACAAATAACATGAAGGTGACGGATTCATCCGAGTAACATTAATATTACACGAAAGCACCTTATGACAATAATTATAATGATTATCTACAGCAAAAATTGCTAAATCTAATAGAATAAAGCTGAATTTATTCATTTTGGGTAAAATCTCATGTCATGTATTTTGGTTTTCTATGATCAGTAATTTATGTCAGTGAAGTAAAATTGTTTCAAAGGAGCTTGACAGCAACAAAGAAGACTTCACATGCATAATTTCTGTAATTTTTCACAAGTGCATAACTAATGTTATTCACTCACACCGAGGACCTATACAAAGTGCTACAGCGTAAAAATTCCAGAACGGATTTATTTTTTATAGCGCATAATTGTAAACTTAGTCCATGGAGATTTTTTGCTCAGCGCGACGTCGACGGAGCGCATTATTATAACAAACAAAAGAAACACCTATAATAATAACTCTTTACGAGCGCCCTCTCACCTTACAAATTCAATTTCTTTCTTTGGTTGCGACATGCTCTCTTGAGCGTCGTATAAACTTTAACGCATACTTTTAAAATAAACCGCCAACTTTCATGTTTGCATCAACTCTTAAAGGAAATTGAAACGATTTATTCAAGCAAGGCTATTTTTAGAGTGGTATTTTCGAGCTTATGGCGTTTGCTCGGCTTGTTGTTAGAGTTTTAGACGTTGCGCAGGGAGTAGTTACACTAATATGCATGCAGAATATAATACATTTGGCTAGAGTTTTAAAGAGATAACATCATAGCTTTGAATTTAAAGAGTGTACTTTGATTATTTTCTACACCTTTTCGTTTATATCGAAAAATGTTTATATTTAATGCAATTCCTTCAGTCCAATAATTAGCCCTAATTGTTTCCAATCAGTTAAAGCTATCAAGCCTATTGTGTCTCTAAATCATGTTTAGCCGTAGCTGTAGACTAGTAAAACACGATCTGGATTACCAGAAAATTATGATAGTTTTATCTTGGTAGTGCCTAACCATTCATACACTTTGTCATTTCGGGCGAAGCCAACAGAAAAATCTAGTAAAGTATTAGTCACATTAGATATGCATCCCGATAATGCGTTACTATGTGCCTTACACAAACAAAACCGAGGGCAGTAGTAGAATATATAATTATTATAAATAGACACCTAGGTTTTTACGCCTATTTTTATATATTTCTCATATGTTTGAAACGAAACAAATTGTATTTTGTCTTACGTATTACGAGAATATTTTATTAAACATATTATGTAGATCAATATTAGGCTTTTTACCATTCGTCACTCAAGATTCCTTTTAAAATACCAGAACATGCCATTTATTCAAATACGAAGATATTCTATTTGTCGGTTAAATAACCAGCCCATAATTACTGGCTAACCATCCTTCAAGTGTACAATGTTTAGTACTTATTATATTCCTCGAAACAGTTGCACATGATTCTACTGCAACTTGAATCGGTTAAGTGCGCATAAAACATTTACAGATTAGGCGTGGAAATGGCAAATGAATCCCAAGACTTTGTTAGGCACATATCCTGTTCTCAGTCGCCGGATAACTTATCACGCTTTAAATAAATACAAACACGACTAACGAAGTGCCGAAGGAAAGTTAAAAGCGTCTGGTAAGGAAGAAGTTCGGGCCCTACTACTGGTATTCGAACTGCGTACGAGTTGGAGCTGTTACGAATTAAGCCGATTAAGATTCCTTGTTGAACTTAGTTATTTCTGATATATTAAGTAGTGCTCGCTGAAGGCAATCACTGCGATGTGTTTTGCATGGCTAACCCTTTAAGAAAAAATAAGTTATCAGTTTAAATTTACCTTTTGTAACTCCTATGGGCTTATTTCTTGTAAAATTTAGAGGTGGCGTAGTTCATTGTTTAACTTGCGACTGAGAAGTCGATGTCTTCTCTTTGAGAATGATTAGTATTTAGCATAGCTTACCTAGAAATATATTAGTAATATATATATATAAGAATCTATTAAAAAAATAACTGTTCAAAGTCTGTAAGTAGGCGAAGTTTGCAAAAAAAATATGTTTGGAGTCATTATAAGAGCCATAGAAGCCAAAACAAATATTATAGAATTTCTGTCTATCTGTCTGTATATTTGCACGAGCATCACGCAAAAACTACTGTACGAAATTGAATGCGGTTCTCACAGTGTATTACATGTTGTGCATTTTTATATGCCCCCTGGAATTCGATTATGATGTGTGTAGAATAGCTTCTTGCACACATGCAAAGAAAAAAAAATATTAAGAGGTATCTACTTCCTAGTTTGAAGAAGTCACGGACAAAAGCAAATTATACGTAATATAGCTAGTAATATTATAGAATACAATATTCATGTAACTTAACACAAGTGAACATGATATACTCTAACAAAGTCTTCCGTAGTAGGAACGTAGAATTTATTAATGTTAACGAACCTCTCGCCACTCCATTAAATCATATCTGACCGAGCGACTAAAAATGTTACTCTTGGGGACAAACATCTATTTTTGGACTCAATTTAATTTTCCCTTCTCACTTCAGTATTAGATGTAAAAAGATTATGTTTTTGAGTGTCAGAGCATATGATTGTTTTGACACTTTTTGATTGAAATTTGTACGTCAAATTAACTAAGATACGAAATTAGTATCACAACACATGTATTTCATATCTGTAAATAAGTTACAATGATAAAACATATAAATAAGTCCTAATATACATTATATAATATATACTTATAATCCCTATAATTATGTTAACAACGACTCTTTTTAGATGGATTTCAGATATTTCTATTCAGCCTTTGTCTGCCTGTTAATTGCATGTGGTAGTTGAAATTATAATTAATAAGTACAATACAGTTTTATTATTCAAACAAACGTGTACTGCACCCGCTGCACCATTTATATTAACCCTATTAAAACTTTAATGAGCAAAAGCTAAATATAGCCATACATTTTTGTCGTCAAACCGAATCGGCTCATGTTTGAACATTTAACCGCCCACACCCATTAGCATTAGTTGTCGTGTATTAATGACGAACTCTGGTTCCCTGCCCATAGAATGTTTACAGTGATTTAATTAAAATCTCTTCGCGATGATAAAGGGACACATTCATTTTATGACATCATCTTTGTTTGTGGTTCGTTTACACAAAGTCGTTTTATATTTAGAGCACCGTTCTGATTTAGAGCACAGTTTCTGTAACACTTTCATTTCGAACTTCATCTTAATAGTCGTTGGATAATAAAATAGAAGAACATCACTATTAAGTTAATATGTGACGTGCCACAAGAAACTATATCAGGCTCCTTATATATTACACTAGAATTCATGGTTGCAATAAGTTAATTACTACTCATTTTTGATTTATATAAACGATTAGTCGCTTCTTATAACGCCCACGGATAGTTCTGGTCTAATTTATTTGTACATGACTCCGCACCTATTTTATAATTGCGTGGGAAAATACTTTAAGATGAGTGTAGGACGTCGATATGATTTTATTGATCGAATTTGGCGTCGGCGTCGTTGTAAAAAAAATGAGCTTTTTATCTAATAAAACCACAGTTACTTAATATCGCGATGTGATACCGTTTATTACTTGTTCATTTCTCTATTATTAACTCGTAAATTATGGTATTGCTTATTTTAATGAATCGTGCTATTTTATCGGTATAAACTATGACCAAGTTCTCAATTAAACTAACTTACAAAGTACATCCAAATAATAACAATCTTATTACTACAGTCCATAATCTTAATATGAGAATTACGGTAGTAATCCTGCCTGTGTACCATTATAAGTATGGCGAGTTTACAGTTGAATAAGCCCATTGCTCAATGTAGGTATGCCTAATTGAATATGGCTTGAATTTCATCTTTAACAAGAGTGACAGGACCAACAAGACTTGACTTCGCACGCTGATTGTGGTGAGGAATCTTGGGTCAACTTATTTGACTTTCATCGACTTTCTCGTTTCTACCAATTAATTTCATATATCTCTGTCGCACTTGGCCATTTGTTTCAATAGTTATGTGATTGCAAACTGCTGAGGCTTACGTAAGCTTTCATATGTAAATGTTGCTTGATTGTTTTAAGATTTATGGAAGGGTTTTAATGGGTATAATAATTGTTTAGCAAGTTACAGAAGATACATTGCGTTAGGTCAGTTTAAATGTAACCTCTATACAAATGTATAGAGGTTACACCAGAGGAAATAATAACAAATGAGAATTGCGCAATGAAAATCGTACTCATCTTCAACTTGTTAATCCAAGGTTGCAATAACAAAGGTTTATATTATGGATTTCGTTTGGTGTTGATTAGGAGCGTCTCGGATCACCATCCAAGATCCTCCTAATCAACACTAAACGAAAAAACAATTTGAAAATAATTCAAATTCTTTATTTAGTTGAGATTAAAAATTTCATGCATGTATAGTGGGTTCATTTACACAAATTTAATTTTGACATGGACATGGAAATTTCATAATAATTCTTTTTATTATCACGAAACTGGATTTTTAGGACTGCCTCTTCGATCTGGTATCAAAAGTCTGTTCTTATGTTAGCAGTTATGAGGTCCGAGGTTTGATTTCTGGATCAGGCAATGTGCTGTTGGTAGATCCTAAATACCAGCACGAAATCTAAGAGATATAAATCAAGCGTGAGTCTGTGGCTCTATAACAAATATTCTATCACATACACACAACACCATCTAGTCTAAACTAAGCAGAGTATGGGTCTAAGACTATGGGTACTAGACAATGGATAAACATACTAATATACATTTTTTTTGTAAATACGTACATATTAAATATAGAAACACGCAGACCAAGACAAACATCCATGTCCATGCACACAAATGTTTGACTTGTGCGGGAATCGAACCCGCGACCTCAGGTCGGTTACACTAACCACTACACCATCGAGGCCGTAAATTACCAAGTACTTAAAATAAGTAACAGTTATCTAACGCAAATGAATTCTACGTAAACGGTACAAAGCAATTGAATATAGTACCTAAGTGGAAAATTCTGTTACACTCGATTAAAAGTTCTCTGAACACACTGGAACAGACTACTGCAATAAAAGTAGATATATGTTGCGCTGTAAAAATCCATGCGAGCAAAACCTTTTATCTCATTATTTATTTACACAATACTATTTATTTCATGAGCTATTTTTTTAATTTTAAAAATATTGTCATCTACTGCATCTGCCCTACGTATTCCATGCGAACTTTCAACTTTCACTTTATTTTTCAACATAATTATTCTAACTTTGTATTGGAAGCGTTATTAAGATTTCTGTTATTGAAGCCTTGCTATTACGAAACGATCCAATAATATATTCTTAATAGATAATAGATAATCTTTTGCAAAGACATTTACTTTGATCTGATGTTATGCATTGACTCTTTAATATATTTAAATTCATGTTTGATCATGAAACTGTTACTACACTAGGATTATTAATAGATACTTCTAATAATAATTATATTTAATTTTTTTAATTTACACAGCTTTTTAAAGTTATAAATAATTTATTGAATAAAGTAACTTAATTTTTATGTGCTGCGTCTCACAAAAACCTTTAAAAGCATTTTATTGTTTATTTATTAATTTATGAACTGTACAAATTTTTCTACCTTTTATTTAAGGTAAGATATGTCGGTTTATAAAAAAGATATCACTGGAAGGAAGTGATGGTAAAGAAATTTCTTAAAGCACAGTTGAAAATGCTGTAATTGGATTGACTTTATATAATTGATACGAGAGAAGGTAAAACATTAAACCGTAAGGAAGAGCTTTGACATTATTTAGAAATGCATTCATCCAAAGAAGATATTGCATATTCATATCTAAGAGATAAATGAATGCAGATAGGCTACATACACGTCAGTCTGACGACATTATCATAAAGCAAACCTTAACTGATTCCACGTATGCATAAAATTTCATTAGGACATCGACCTTCACGTTCTATGTCGAACAAGTACACAATTTGGGAAACATTTTGCTTATCAACATGATGGTAGATATAAAACAAGAGATGATATCTTATTACCTAACAATTTACTGCTTAATTAATGTTTACTGTGGCATAAAGAGGCGGCGTTGCGGACACTCGACGATACGGCGAATCTGTGGTGTCCAAAGCAACCGGTACATCGTAAACCTAATCATAGGAACTATAAATTTAATAGTCTCATTTATAAGTAATAAAACCAACTATAAAATTTCAATGCGACGTCTCACGCACGGCTTTTGGATCAATGAGTTTTATGTCTGGTACAATTGAATTCGTCGCTTTGAACGACACCGTGAATAATCGGTCAGATTGATATTACAAAAGCTTAAATCTCTGCTCATCTGTTTAAAATGTATGCATAGAAATGCATCGTAAATAGATTTTCTCAACTTAATATTTAATACGTTATTTTAATGTTTCTGTTGATATGGAAATGAAGGATGCTTTGAAATGCTCAGTTATTTTTTAGGTAGATATGGATTTTTATGGCCTTCATTAGTCGTCTAAGGTGAGCTTAGCATAATTACTTGAACTGTAATGTTTTCAATGTTGCCTGCTAAACTATAGACATTAACTTTGAAACCAGGTATCCAAAACAAAGTCAAAACATACTAAATTTTACTTATTTTTATTAATTACTACCTTATTTGATTATTGTAACCATGGGAAGTAATCCAATGATAAATAAGAAAAATAATTAAATGGAAATTGAGTGAACGATATTATGTATATTTTTTACTAATTAATTTTTGGGTTGTTTCACAAATGCTAGTTCAGTACACATAATTTCCTTACCATTTTTAAAACTAACTCAGCCTTATTTCGTTACTCATTATTTCTTCGCAAAATAATTAAAATAATAGTCTCATTAAAATAACATATACATACATATATTTTTTTAAACACTTTGTATGCGTCAAAGGCGAACGCGTGGCTGGCAACCGCAGTCCGCGACCTTCTCTCGTTTGGTGGTAACCGCAAAATTATGCGCTTGAGCGCCTTGTAATGAGGCCTAGTGTGACAATCATATTGGGAAGTTACGTTTTATATTTTTCTTCAAAACTTTATTACTTCTAAGCTTGTGTATTATTTCATGAATATAATATACATATGTACATGTTTACAGAAACATTTAGCTTTTTATTTTATCTTTTTCTAATATTACTAGCTAAAATTAGGTTAAATTAGCTAAAAAAGTAGCACTATATAGCTTGAGGACTATTTCAATGGAGAATTGCTTTCCGTGAATGATTAAAATAACAATAAGGTTGCTATCATGCAGGACTAAACAAGGGGCACAAGACACACCCAGACTGGCAACAACTATTTATGGATTACGAAATTGATGTCCCATGTGTGGATCGAAGCCACAACCCTCCGTTGACTGGCAGTGGCAAGATGACCACTTAATTCTCCGAATAAATTGTTAATTTCAATTTGGTTTAAACCATGGTATTCCTACCGGCTGGGTGAGAGAAACTGTAGATCAAAAACATATACCGCAAATGAGTTTCGGAATCAACTCAGGGTGCTTTCTTCATACAGTGATTATCACAAATTGCAACTAACGGATACTCACAGTCTCGTTTTTGCGGGTTTATCGTGATAATTGGGTAGTGTCTGAGTGACCGTCCGAGTGTCGGTAAGTATTTATTTATTAAGATTCGCCAACAGTCACTTCAATATCACATACAGATGTGAGAAACATTTTGCGTCTTACCAACCTTGTGTAGCTAGTTATCGGTGAATCCAGCATGCATTACATCGTAGATAATATTGTGATAATTAAAATTGAGATCTAAATCCGTAAATTTTACTTGACTTGCAGTATTTACATAAAAATTACAATATTTACGAGTATATAAAAATCAAATTAAAATATATAATAATAATAAGATTTATTAATAAAGTAAATAAGTTATTCAAGTATGTCAACCGACATACGGAAATATGATTACGGATATATTTTCATATAGGTATAGCCTAGTGATTGGACAGTCACGCAGCGGTCTCGCGTTCGATCCCAAGGCGCGCATCTCTGACTCTTCGAAGTTACGTGCATATTAAATAGTTAATTATTGCTCGCTTTAACGGTGAAGGTAAACATCCTAAGGAAACCTGCATGTCTAAAATGGAAGATTCGTGAAGTCTGTCAATCAGCACTGGGCAAGCGTGATGGACTACAGCCTAACCCTTCTTACACTGAGAGGAGCCCCATGCCTACCAATGGGACAGTTTAATACAGGGCTGATATTATATTGTTATATAGTGAGACTACACTCATACTCTTCTTATGTGCAATTTAAATTGCTGTAGTTAATAATATATTGCACAAAAAGCATATAATCTAATTTAAATGTCGAGTACATCATTTACGTATTACCGGTGCCACATTGCTCATAATATGTTAATCTTCCAATTAAGCTAAATGCTATAGTTATTATGTGAGTTTAAAACTAGTTTATATAATAGACAGGACACTACTATTGAATGATATTTGCATTTATGTTTAGCCTCTACGTATGATATATACGGATATTTGGATGGAGAGACGGAGGATATGTGATCTGTGTATGTGTAAGGAGGTACCATTTTGACTAATAACCACGTTTGAAATGTATCTGGTTTATTTTGCGTTGCTTGCTATATTTTGTAAAAGACTGCCATCGCACTGGGCATTTTGCAGCCTGCGTCGCCAGGGATACAAGCTTTCAAACAATGGACACAAAGAAGAACCATATCCGGAGCAAATATTTGTGTATCACACAAATGTTTGTACCGTATAGAGCTCGAACCACGCACAACTCACGGCGCGGGCGGCGGTAGAGTAGAGGCCCACTTAAGCCACTGAAACCGCCATCCGTGCAATCAATTCAATATCCGTATACAAAAGCAAAATATTAAGAAGTTTACTGTAAATATAGCCATTGTTCTAATAGATGTACAAACCAATGTTGCACGCTCAATCTGTCATTCGATTCAAGTCACCATCGAGTCATGTTAAATCTATCGAGTATGAAACTCGATAGTTTACGTTCTCGAATGGCCGACTTATGGGAGCCGACGGCGTAAACGGTAGCCGCAGGGATCAAGTGACAGTGGCGCCCCCCGTTGAGCACCCGATTTGTTTTCTCAATACTAAAATTACATTTTCCGAGAGATTTCGATGGTGTGAAATGTTTTTATGCCATAAATATTTTCAATGTCAGCGGGGGACCACTATTTTAAGTGTGAAATGTAACAAGTGAAGCTAAGGATAGCTGATAGGAAGCTAGTGTCGTGTCTGTGCAGTTTGACGTTTATTTTTGACACTCTCTTTGACAGTCCATTGATTTCTTCTCACTTCATATTGCCATGGTATCTGAATTTGTTACTTTGTACTATTTTGTTGTTTTTGTGTATTGATAGAAATTGCCATACAGTTATGACATCGATTTTTACTAAATTAATTAAGAAGTAACTATTCATTCTTGACTTCGTTATTATTATACATACATACTTAAATAATGTTAAATAAAAAGTTCTGTCGTCACTTTATAATTTTGCATAATATATAAAAAAGTATACTTACCTTGATTGAAATATGAAATTGTGTAATAATGTATATTATCAAAATTTTGTGATAGCTCAGTGGGGAGACCAACAGACTGCAATGTAGAGGGTCTCGGGTTCGAACCCACGTCACGCACATCTGACTTTCGGAAGTTATATGACTTTTCGAAATTATGTGCGTATTGACAATTACCGCCTGCTCCATGCCTCGGAGAGCACGTTAAGCCGTCGGTCCCGGCTGCCATGAACATCTCTCGTTATTGGGAATCTGTCGTTATTGGGAAGATAGTGCCCTATAATATCCTGACACTGGTCTAGCCTAAGGATATAGTTAGCCTTCAGGTTGCGGAGGTCAGGTGGCAGGCGCTCTGTGTAAAAACTGGTATCCAGTCAAATCCGGTTAGACCAGAAAAGCCTATCCCAAGTCACTTGGGAATAATAAAGGCTAGGAAGAAGATCAAAATTTAACTTACTGCAATATTAAAAACACAACTTTATAGGTAATTGTATAAAGACCAAAGCCTCCTATTATGTTGCATAGATAAATTATCTCGATGACATTTCTAATACCAGCATTACAAGTTTTCTTCATCTTCCGCCTCCGCTAACCACCGTACTAAAGTCAACAAGAACGCAACTAAAGCCGCATGTAAATCACTACCCTGCCGTTATGTTCGCAATCAACAGTTTAAAATAGAGGGCCGCAACCGCAGGCTCTATTTACCCTGGCTTCCTCCAGTTAATGACGTCATAAAAAATAAAACCATTCGCTTAGATCCCCGTCAGCCAGAAAAACTGGAGCATTTTTCTCCTTGCGATGCAGTGACGCGGCAAATTACTATAGTCTACTTATTTCGAAGAAAAATACTCGTAATAAATATAATCGGTTGATTTCCTTCGCCAGGGGACTTTATTCATAGGTATTGCTTTGGAAGGTAAGTATAATTTACGTACAGTTGCGTTGAATGTTCGGATACATTCACATGATACGAATATGACATTGGAATGTCATGGATTATTCATATCTTGTTAGTTTTATATGGAGTTTAACTAGTAAACACTTATATGTGACTATGAATGCATTACTTCAATATAATACACGAACTAATTCGTTGCTGGTCTAAATATATTCATTTCTTTCTACATATTTGTACCATAGTTTATAGTCAACTAGAAATCTGATTCAAAAACCATTAGCAAAATCGAAACGGATAAGTACCTAAAATAAAATTATTTTACTCTCTAACTGGAGGTAGACGCTTATCACAATTTATGGCATATTGAGCAGAATAAGGGAAAACAGAAATCGGATTTATTCCAAATAATTTCTGTAATATATTAAATTAAAATAAGCGTAATACGATTTTTATTGCTTCGCTTTAGAATTTGGTGAATTAGATTCTTATAAGCTGATGTTGTTTAATATATTGACGGGTAAGAAGATAATAAATGTTTTATCTCAGATTGATACAAGAATTAAAAGGAACTGCCTCATTGATAATAATATTTATTTAAATTTGCTGGTTCAATGTTCAATAAATCAGAATCCCGCCATGTTGGTTCTTACCACACTCGCCAGTTAGAAAATTTATTCTATTCTAATACGTAATCGGTTACATTTGAATCTATTAAAGGATTATTTAAAGTTGTATTGGAACTAAGAGGGGCCGTAACGAGAAAATGATTATGATTGACTGACATAAAATATCATTCCCTACTTTCAATTACAGTATCAATTCCAATAAGTTCTTGTTCCCCTTACCTTATTACCTCGTCCAGAGTGCTCTTCGAGTTCTAAGATTTAGTAAGCTCGATTTAGGATGTTACTTGAATAACCTACCCAGTGTTAGGAAAACAACCAGTTTATATTATTTTTGGGACAAAACTAACTATCTAATCAATTATGAATCTAACTGGACTGGTGAGAAATGTATAAGCAGAATATTATTCAATATAAAACAAGCTTTAGGAATGAAGTATTAAAATTATTGCCTCATTATGCCTATGCATATACCTGTATAAGTATAAGCGCTTGCACAATGAAGATGTGAACTTTTTTAAACTTATAGATATATTTTTGAAGGCTGTCTGTCTACATATGTATAATTAATACGACAGTGCGACCAAAATATTACAAAACTCAATAAAATAATAACAGAATCAGTTGAGATGTCAACAAAAATCACAGCAGGCAACATACATTGTTTCGGACATGTGACAAAGTTCACTTAATGGAAGTGATTTTTGGGGGCAGACGTATGAAAGGGGTCTTTGATATCATCCGGATGTTGCATTTGTTACTGTTTTGTGTGTGAGTGCGTTGTGCGTCTTGCAATGGTTATTAAATTATGAGTATTTTGTTGTTTGGTAGCTGGGCTACTTTCTGCAGGTTATTTCTGCTAAAAATTTCATCTCGAACTCGGTTGTCGCCTCGCCAGAAACCATAGTAACCAATTGATTTACTATGGTTACTGTAGAAAAACAAAACTGATAACAGCTGACTCGGGTGTGAGTTTGTTAGTGAGACTTAACAGAATTAACTAGCTTCCTTATATAAACCAATGTTATATATTTTGAATACAAAAAATATCTGTGAATGGTTAAATTTTGTTACACGCTATAAACTTTTACTAGACAAAGATATTTAGACCTATACGTTGAAAATAAAATATTCGAATAAGCAAACGTCGGGACTATTTTGTATGGCTTTTATCTTTATAAAAAGGCAGTTTCCACACTAGGGATAATCCCCATTCACGCCTGCGACCTTACTCACTTTAAAATACAGCAACAGACAAAAGCATCACCTAGACTGGGAACAACTTTATGAAAATATTTTTATTTCAACCAATAGGGAAGTAACTACATCAACCACTGCGCTACCTCTACAATCGTCTGTTGCACCGTACGTTCTAACAAGATACCATTAACCAACCTCCGATTTATAAACAATAGATTTCTTTCTCACCATTCCAACGCTTGACTTAAGTTAGAACACAACACGGTAATATATAACGTATACACATACATATATACATATAAGAGTACACACGGGTCTCCCTCGCCTAGACAATTCGTTCCGGCCGGGCATGACGAAACAACGGCGCGCGTTGTCAAGTCCCAGCCACGCGTACTATGAACTTTAGTACAAATTAGCAAACATACCAGCTGTTTAACTAACACTATGCTAATGTAAAATAAACCTTATTATAAGGGATAAGGGGTTTATAAAAGCGGCAAAGTTAAAATTGCACTATTTTGAGGATTTTTGTCATAAACGTGACTAACTAGTTCGGGTTTAGGCATGTGAAAAGATTTATGGTAGAATAATGAATTGGGCAATGTAAATAAGTGTGTGAGAATATTTTTTTGCTAAAAGAGTGTTTCTAATTTGTTTACATCATATAAATATGCACGGTTTACTGTGGGATTAAATGGGTACTATACCGTAAAATTTGCCAAAAGCGGTTTCGTTTTTGTAGATACATATTATTATTAGACGCAGTGCGGAGCCTTTTCGACCCAAGTTCAAGTATAGGTATACTTGAACTTGGGTCAAAAAGGCAATGGTACTGTGAGAGCTCAGAATCAAATCCCGACTCGAGCATACTGTTCAGGAAACCAGACTATGTGTGCTAGATAATAGGCCTCTATTGTATGCGATCTAAATCAAACTGG
This sequence comes from Catocala fraxini, assembly GCA_930367265.1. Classification (NCBI taxonomy): domain Eukaryota; kingdom Metazoa; phylum Arthropoda; class Insecta; order Lepidoptera; family Erebidae; genus Catocala; species Catocala fraxini. Next base: position 10,628,175 of record OV884037.1, read on the forward strand.
TTATATATTATGTCGGCCTCGATGGTGTAGTGGTTAGTGTAACCGAATGCCATGCCTGAGTTCGCGGGTTCGATTCCCGCACAAGTCAAACATTTGTGTGCATGAACATGGATGTTTGTCTTGGTTTGGGTGTTTCTATGTATAATATGTATGTATTTACAAAAAAAACGTATATATGTATGTTTATCCATTGTCTAGTACCCATAGTACAAGCTCTACTTAGTTTGGGCTAGATGGTGTTGTGTGTATGTGGTAGAATATTATTATTATTATTATTATTATGTTATACCACTGACTACCTATTTGGGTGTATTACTGCTTCAATGGTAGCCGTATTTAATGCGATTACTGTCTCAGGAGATCTCGGGTTGTATGCCCGGTTCGGGTAAAAAATGTCTTATTGGGACTTTTTGGCAAGAAATTTTAAAATAATTCTAGCAAAATTACAGAGTCTGATACTGTTACCGGTAGACAGCAGTAAGATCGCCTTCTATTACCCAGGACCGAAAACTGTGAAGTGGGGGTGTAATACACCTCTGATTACCCTTTTGAGGACAGGCGTGGTGAAATGATGAGTATGTTCTATTTTGATACACATGACATTTAAAAATATATCATAGTTTATTATTGCATATACCTACCAACGTACTATCTTCCTGTAACCTATGTAGTAACTTTTGTGAGAGAAATCGTACCTATTCGAATTTTGAAACCACTGCATATACGTAGATACCTATATCCATTTTTCGTGTCTAAGAATAGTGATCCTACCCAGAAAAGTCTTATTGGATTTTCTCTTTACAAATTCCTGGCAGTAGCCTCCAGGGTCTAATATAGAGTCCAATACCTTACAGTAGGCTCGTCCACAGTTATTTATTTATTCAACTCTATATACATGCATGAGATATATACGCATATACGTATGTTATAATATATGCTATGTGCCTGAGGCTTTCTCTACAATTTTACCAGGACGTGATATTACAATATTTAAATTACTAATAAATAAGTAAGCTAGGAATGTAAATAAGCACGGCGGTAGACCAATGGATAGGACATTGGACTGGTCGTGGGTTTGAATCACACCCGTTGCACTACTGATGTCAAACCACTCCTACTACAAGCATTCTAGTTTAGTTGGTAGGAGCAAATCTTAGTAATATGTAAACCAATCTCTTGAAAATTAATATAATCGTATTTATAGAAGCAGAAAACCAAGGATATGACAAGTGACTTATAAAAATGTAATTTGCGTATTCTGCAGTTCTGTTAAACAATATACATTAATATTACGATAACATGCATATTATGCCTAATGCCATATACATATATAAATGTATGCATAAGTTAGTTAACCAAAGAATATGAAATGGGCCGTGGCACAGCCGTGCATTTATTTATTTCCACCTGGTCACACTAACCTTGGTCACAAACTAACTGTTACCCTTTTTTCTTTGTATACTTGCATAAATTTACACTAGCATGTCTCCCATGGGGTAGGCAGCGGTGTAAAGCACTCACATTCCAGGGTCCATTCTTAAAGCCCCATTTAAAATAGGGGACGCACCTCAATAGGTTTGACCATTGCTAGAGTTAAGACTGCCATCAGTCTTATAAGACTGTCTTAGCAGAAAAGCCCAAAAACACTGTTCATTCCTAAAATCGAACACGAGACCTCACGATCGCACGCAAACAATAGCGCAACCTTATGCCGCGGGACAAACAAGACGACTTCATCTTAACTATACCTACTAAAAAATGACTTATTAAGTAAGTTGAATGGTTAATATTATTATGTGCAAAACGAATGTCTGACCAGTCAAAGTTCAAGCTCGTTTATTAAGTGATAATTCAGACTTAAAGACGTGAGTGAAGACCAGTTTAATTAGAACACAATAATTTCTGTGCTTGTATCGCCTTTTTTCTTTCTTTACTTGTTTAATATATTACTCTCACACTAGAAATAAATCCAGTGTCGCGGATAATTTAAAATCATTCAATCGATGGACACAAATACCACCTAGACTCAGAACAATTATTTGTGGATCTCACTTTTTTTATCCCGTGTGGTATCGAACCCATAACACTTGCGACCACTTAAACAACCACGCCATCTGTATAGAAATCCATGAATTCATATATTATTATGTTGTGAGATCAAACACATACCACTAAAGACACGTATCAAATCCAGACACATTACGTCATTACATTTATTCGTGAAAGGCAATGACAATATCAAATTAAGTAATCCTCAAAGAACGAGAGGGTCCAATTAAAGCCTCGCCTTTTGATTTGGGTGCTTATTTATTTTTCGCAGCACGGCCTCTGATGTCCGGAACAGGGGTTCGACCCACAAGACGGGACGCACCATCCGTAGAGCAATTCGATTAGGGTGCAACGCTAGGGAGCAAGCTGACAGTGCAAGTAACCTAAACAACGATATCTATGCGGACGATAAACCAGAAATCACCTTTGAAACTATTACCAAAGAGTTCAAAATTCATTGGAATTATGGACAGTTCCAGTATGCAGTCGATATGTCATTTCATTTCATACACAACACTCACAAAATAGATCGGTGACGAGGGCCTCCACGTACCATTTCGGAAAAATGAAATTGCTATTAGGGCGAGATTTCGGCGTACATTTTCCTTTATTTTAAAAGGGACCTTTCTTCGTGATGTTACGACTCCTCAAAATAGTGGCTGACTAACATCGTGAGAACGGCCATTGTACTAAAAACAGAACTATGTCGCTTACACTAAAAACAAATGTTTTGATGGCGCCAAATGAACTATAATACGTACTTACACAGCTATTGTGAAGATGGAAGAATAGAAAACAATTTCACTCTCCCAAACAATTTGTTTCTTTTATGTTATGTTTATTAATCGGTGTTTTGTGTAGTATTTCATTAGTAATTGCTGTTTTCGATTAAGAAGATTGCTAAGTTTTAATGTCAAAGGTCACCGAGAAAAAGTTGTTCATATTTCACATTGCAGGTATTTTAGATCCATTAAATGCTTTAATAAGTTAGATTACATCTCTATTACTCAAAAATTAAAGAACACAGAAAAATATCAGTATCATTTGCATATATCAGACACAGCAATGATAATAAGCAAAAACTAGAAGAGAATTTTGATTAAAGTCATTGTCACGGAAAGCCATAAACATCGTCATGCAGTTAATTGTAAATAAAAACTTACCTGATAAAGTATTACTTGCTGTTAACGGTAGTTGTAAAACTTGTCCAAGCAGTTATAGTGCATCATTGAGTCGTAAAAGAAAGTACTTACTTTTATTTACCGCCAATCTTTGTAGTTGCAGCGCTGCACCAGGTAGATTGTAGCGATGTTCAGATTTAATATTTTAAATTATTTTAACGCTTTACTGAATTTAAAATGTGTTTTGTATTTCGGTGGACGGAATGCACATTTGTGTTCCACATACATACAAATGGTGGTTACAATCCTATTGTTACATTTAATAGCAATCAATTTTAATATTGTGCAAATTAAAGTATATTTTCATGATGATGGCAAGAATAAATGCTATTTCCTCTGTGTTTGTGATGTAAAAGAACTTTTTAGGCTTTGTATGGTGAAAGACGCTCACGCAACCTCTAGAGATTTCTTTTCCGATATTCAAATAAACAAAAAATCAAAAATAACAACACAAATGATCGGACATCACCGTTTAAAAAATCTTTACGTGTTCCATCGCTAGCTTTACCGTAAGCCAAAAGTAATCTCTACATTGCAAAGAATACAAAAGAAAGCAACAATGTAACATAATTGGCTGCTGATAAGGGCGATTCGCGAAAAGAGGCTAATAGAGCCAATTTGTGTTGTTATAATGGCCACGTGGGTACTGTAGCTGGTCTTGAATTTGACAAACAGTCGTGAGATGGCGCCACGGATAACTCCGTGTGCGTCACGATTTAATACCAAATGTGAACAAGTGTGTAATACTTAGAACTAACCAACTTTAAAGCTACATATACAAATGTACGGTCAGTAACTTGCAAGATTTAGGTGGTCTTCATAATTATTAGAAACGTTAGTTTTGATAGCAGTTTTAGTTAAAAATTGAGATAAGTATACAGAATATTATACAGAATATAACTCGAGAAGACTATGGGGAACTCGCAAACCTGTAGGTTTCCTCAAAATGTTTTTCTTCGCAGTTAAAGCAAACGATAATTAACTATTTAACATAACTTCGAAAAGTCAGAGATGCGTGCCCTGGGATCGAACTCTACTCCACTAGGGCATCGTTGCTAGCGATAAATATATGTATAGTGATAGGTAATAATACTAGCTTTATTCTGCAGTATGCAGGTATTCATTTCGAATATCAGTACAATGATTTGTTAGTAGATTATAGGTACCACGCAATAATCTATACTAATATTATAAAGCTGAAGAGTTTGTTTGGTTGAACGCGCTAATCTCAGGAACTACTGGTTCGAATTGAAAATTCTTTTAGTGTTAAATAGCTCATTTATCGAGGAAGATTATAGGCTACATAACATCACGCTACAACTAATAGAAGCGGAGCATCAATGGAAAATGTTGCAAAAACGGGGAAAATTATCTTATGTGAAGCAGACAAAGTTGCGCGGGTCAGCTAGTACTAAAATCTAGTCTTATATATAATCCATGCTGATAACAGTTCAATATACCGCTTTGGTGGATTAAGTTCAATATGCGAAGTATAAATATATTCATATCTATAATGTAAATGATTAGAGGAACGATATTTTTTATTTGTACACCTGTATCAGGCTATAAAAATAAACTTTAATTTTCTCATGAATTTAGATTTTAATTTAATATTATGTGTATTTATATGTATAAGATAGAACTAGACGTTTTTAGTCGTTAACCTATTCGTGGAGTATAACTTTTGAGTTTTAAGTGCTATGAATTTAAATAATATATTATTTTCTTTATCTTAAGAATCTCCAAATTGATTTAATTTGCGGAATGCCTTTAATGATAACTTATATACATATTCTTATACCTATATCCTCGTGAAAGGCCGAAGATAGGCTGAAGTGTATTACATATTTTGATATAATTTTACCAATACATAATTGGCGAATTATTAATTTCACCAATTATGTTTAAGGTCAGACGTAATAGGGGCCAATTTATTATATTTAGTATATACGGCTCAGTTTCAGACTGCGTGTAGTTACTGAAAATAATTTGACTGAAAAACCAAATATTAGACAGCCTGATGCGGGTGTCGAACCCGAGACCTCATTCACAGTAGTCGCATTCACTATCGCTGCGCCACCGAGTCGACAAGCTCCTATTTTAACTTGAATACAAACAATTCACATGTGAGTACCTCAATTCAGAACATCTATGCTCTATTATTATAAGTATCAAAAGACATCCCGTAGTCACAAACAACAGATTAACCTTTTATCGGCAACTTCATCTCGTGCTACTAAAAATGATTTCGTTTCCTATGGATTGAATCGAAATTAAATGAACGGCCCCAAGAGAGAGAAGGGAGGGCAAAATAAAGATGGGTGCCCCTTATCTAGATGTAGAAATGGAGAATTGTGGATTGTAATGAGGGGAAGGGTGATGTGAAAAGGATACGGTACGCACCGGCTCACTTCAAAATAATTGAAGTTAAATTTGTTCATTTAAATTAGGCACGGCTTAATGATACAGGAAAGGGCAAATGTATATAGTAACAGATTGAAGTGATAAAATCTGTAGATATGAATAATGTTAGGTTTTGTTGCGCTGTGTTTTGGGGTTACGGCACTGGGTAACGGTTTATAGTGTAGGGTTAAAATATATAAGGATGTAAACTATGGACACTTTATTGCATCTGGCTGTTTATTTAAATTATAATATTGTCATTTTCGTTTGCTATGTTTTAAACAAACTTAATATAAGCAAGATATATTATTTGGTTGCACGCAAGGCGTAGTGCGTAGTAGTAGCGTAGTGGTTTAAGTCGTCGCCTCACCTTTGTTTCTGCTACAAAAAAGTGGGTAACCCACAAATTGTTCCAAGTCTGGGTGTTCTTTATGTCCGTTGTTTGAATGTTTGTGAAGTGCCCCGTGATACAGGATTTATTTAATATTTAAATGACACAAACAACATAGAATAATGAAAGCTATTCATCAGGTGTATCTGTTAAAACATGGTCGGAGGCCGTAAACCAGGCAACTGGAGGTTGAAGTTCTTGCAGAAGTCTACCGTCACTGCTCGGTGGCGCGGTCTCGGGGCAAGGAACCGGTCGTGGGAGAGATGCGGGCTGAGGCTCAAAGTGCCCTCATCCGGCGATGGAGGAGTGAACTGAGGATCCCCACCGCCGGAGTTGAAATAGTGGAGGCTATCCGGCCGCAAATAGAGGAATCGCTTAATCGCCGGCACGGAGTGCAGACGTTTAGATTGACGCAGGTGATACGGCGCGCCATACAGTAGAGAGATGCGCTGCCTGGCAGACACAACGGAGCGACCTGACCGCCGTCATTGGCGGACCTGTCGCAGGGACGGACAGTGAGCACCATGTTGGCCAGCGACAGGTGCTGGCAAGCTGTTGCCTAATTCAGTGAGGCAGTAATGCTCCTGAAGAAGGCTGCGGAGCGGGAACGGGAGGCCGACGCCAGTGCGGATCCGCTCCGCCGAGCAAGGCCAGGGAGGGGGCGACGCCGCTACGCTCACCTTCTCCCCCTGCCTTAGATGGTTGTGTCTTAGGTCGTAGCCCTGCCAGGCTAACGTCTGAGTGCCGGAGAGAGTTCTGAACGAACATCCTCCGGTGCTCCATGATAGACGGGAAGAGCGCCGCAGTTAGGTTTAGTCAGTATTCCGTGGTCCACCATTATGAGGGGCCCCAGCGAGTCCGACACTACCCACTGTGATGTGAGAAATAAAAAAAAAGTTTTTAACTACTTAAACATGAGATGCCTTACTATAATCATAACATAACATTGGCATGCACAATTACACATAGACGCAGCCCACGGCGCGGGTGGCTGACACCGACACCAAATATAACAATAATTTAATTATTCACAAGAATACGCAATTATTTTTAACTATTAGTGCATTTTTTAGGATATTATTTGTTTGAAGTAGGTTTTCTTTTTTGTTAAAATTTTGTTTATTTCTCGGTTTTTAGTGAATCTGAAGTTCGATTACTGATTTTAATTGTCTGAATATAGAAATTATTTTGTTATTAGCTTTTTTGTGTATAACTTGTTGATTTTAACAGTTGCACATAACCGTATACTATTATATGCTATCAAAAACCAATTTGGATTTGTGTACACAATACATATACATGTGATACATGTCATAGTAGCAATCACGGCAGATTTGCTGTCATTTATTAAAGAATTCCGTTGTATAAAACCGAAGATCTTCATCAGAACGTCACTAAATTGGCATGGGGCTACCTCTAAATACTACGAAGGGCTTCAAAACCATCCTACACAGTTGTTTATTTTGATGTTCCAAAAATTTTGAACATCATCAATGTAGCCGAAGTCTACCAAATACGCATTATTATGGATAACCCAAGAATTAATAGTCAGATCTTTATCAAAATATAATGGAACCAAATGGAAAGCACCAGCTTTTAAATAAAAATAGAATTATCAGAATCGGATCACCGAGAAAAAAGTTATGAGGTAACAACACACATAAAAAGAAGCATACAGTCGAATTGAGAAACTCCTCCATGTTTTGAAGTCGGTTAAAAAAAACATACAGTCGAATTGAACCTACTCCATTTTTCGAAGTCAGTTAAAAAAACATACAGTCGAATTAAAAAACTCCTCCATTATTTGAAGTCGGTTAAAAAAACATACAGTCGAATTGAGAATCTAAGTCAGGTAACAACCAAAACGCTACAATGCTAATAATTCTAACTCTATTTATACCCTAACTTCCTAACTATCTTTACGTTTATTATAAACGAGAATGTGATCTTTTTTTATTTCTATTTATTTATTACAAGAAGCTTGTTTGGTATGCTTTCATGCCTTAACATGAACTTTCGCATACATGCTGTCAGGGGTACAGAAAAGGACATAGTGTACATCAACTAGCAAAAAGTACTGTTTCCGAGGAATAGAGAAAATTATTCAACAATTCTGCATTAACGCGAGCAAAATCAAGTTATGTGTATTATAAATGCGAATGTGAGCTTCTTTTTGTTTGTTTGTTACGCCTTAATTACCGACGGATCGACCGATGATCATGACATTTTGAATACATGTTGTCAAGGGTACGCAAAAGGAAACAGAAAAGGGTACTTGTCATCTAGAGAAAAAGTACTGCGCCCGAGCGAGCGTATCCGCGGGCAGAAGCTAGTCGTAAATAAATTTATGATTTTGTATCGGTGCAGACACATTTTAGATTACTAACCCAACGAAGTAAGTAAATATTACAACCAGACATACAAAATCCTAAACATATTTGACGTACCTCTGAGATAATTTCACAGTCTGTTGCATTTTTATATAAAATCTGTATTAAAGAGCAATGTCGAACATTCTATCATAAAGATTCACATCAGATTTACAGCTGCTGGCTTAAACATCAATAAATAAGATTAAAACATCACTGTATTGAATATTTATTTGATCCAATCATTTTAATTGGACTTCAGCACAATATTACACAGTACTTATCTGACATTTGTGGTTAATAACCTACGTTGGAACATTTCAAAAATTGATTGATCACAGACCGCAGCTAACTAGATTCAATTAAATCATGCAAACTACACAATTTAGCACAGAATTGTTGAAATTTGCCCAATTTAGCTTATACACGTGGGGACAATTTAAAAGTGTACACAATATGTGTTCGATGCAATTGGATGACCATAATTGTCCGCAGTGCGTGTTAACCTGTACTTTGCTAGCATGTTCCAATTCTGTGGCACGTTTGTCCCAAATTAATAGGGACTAGGATTAGGGTTTAGAGGGTTAAGTACTTCACTAATCACCTCTTCAGTTACGCTAGTTGAAATTCGACCAATTAATGCGTGATTCAAGTGTATTTCTTGTTGGAAATTTTATGCAAATGAGTTCAGTTATGAACAATGATTGTTTTACAGGCTATCTACTAATTAATATCATAAAGAAGTCAAATTCGTTTGCTTAAATGTATGGAACTATCCTTAGAAGTACTAAACCAATTCTACGCATTCTTAGATTAATAAAACGCTATACTGTGTAACATAATCTATGTTTTGATCACACGCCACGAGATCAAGCCGTTAATGTAAAAATCCAACCCTTTGTCTGACGAAGGCAATATAAGCGCAGCGATTGTCACGGTACCAACGAACATAATCTTGTTACAATGCACTCATAGTAAAAATGAAATCTTGAAAATATTGCATTTGATGGTATCGTGTGATGTGTTTTGTGGTATGTTCGACAAACTCTTTTAGGGGTGATTTAAAACATAGCTGCCACAATGTAAGTGATACAGTAAGCAGACATGTATAATGTACTACATATAATTATCTGTTTACCTACCATTTTGGCGATATAGTGCCGTGAGACTATATTAAATACATAGGCAAGGCAGAACATTTATCGAGGATAATTTTCACTGTTACTAAACCAGTAAAACTATTTTCCCTTAAGAGAATCGAGTATCTTCTGAAGCTGCACCTGTCAACAAAAATAACGAACACCCTAGTAAAATTTATCTTGTCTACTTAAAAACTTGACATCAGAATTTGTCTGGAACACCAACAATGTTTAACAATAACTGTAGTTGCTAAACATAAACTTTCTCATTGTTTCTTTGATGACACCAGAGATTGTCATAACCATTATTTATATTCCCACGAATGACAACTTAAGTGCACCCCGAACGTTATTACAGTAGAAAGTTTAACAAAGTCACGTTCAGTCTTAGTTTGCATCTCATACTTTTCCACTATCTGGCTTCGTACATCTGTCGCAAGTTACTTGATATGGGTAGACGCTTGTGCAAAACAAGTCATTAGGTCACTAGAATTTGCCACAATGAATTCGTCTCACTACAATATTGGCAATTCATACATTCAATAGATGGATTCCGCCATTGTGCGCGGATTTCGCACACGTGTAGGCGTGTGACCTTCGCAAAAAATAACCCAAAAGAACATCGCAATTCATTTCAACTAAGTTGCGTAACACCGCAATACCCATTTATAATTTTGGTTCATGTAAAATCGAAATGTAAGGTGAAAGTGTATTTATTTCACAAAAGCAACCCGTCATACGAACTACTTAAAACATTCTCATGTCAATCATTGCCGTGGGAACTGCCGAAGTTGGTCTATTAGCAACTTAATTCAACTTCTCACATAAAACTAATTGGGTTAAAAGTAATGTCCTTGGCGGATCTCACGCAATGTGTGGCGCAGGTGACAACGCTTGGATTTTTACTCATTGACCAGATGATATACAAATGACACAAAAACAAACATTCACCTGTGATAAAATTCTGATACATGATACTACTACAGATGCTATACGAACAAGTATTCGGACAGGTTGCTAAATTTAAACATAATTTCTTGTTTATAAACAAACAACGAGGGTGTAATAGTGCATTAGGGCTTCAAAATAGTTTTTAGATATGTTAATTTGGGTAATATATCCCATATTGCTTTTGAAAATTTGCAAAAACAGTTTAGTAAAGCAAGTGAATTGAAAGTGAAGTTTTTGTTTGTTTATTTACAGCAATAAGGCGTAATAGACCGTTGAGGTGAACATTTATTTTCATTGCAAGGGTGTGTTAACTCGAAATTCCCTTCCTAATTTATGGACAATGAAGATTTTTAAATATGTTACGAACAAAATGACCCGGAGCGACAATCCCTTAATGGTTTTGCTCATACATAAATTTGTAGGCCGTGACCGAGCTAAAACAAACTGCGGGCCCGTAATAATTAATGATCATCTACATCTATTTTACGGTCGGTAACTAAAAAATGCGTTATTAACAAATCAGAAAAACAATGTTCGCTCCAACACACCTGCACGTCGCCCTTGTTCACTTTTCATTATAAATTTTGATAAACTCATCTGTCATTTCAAAGTACATTATTTATTTTATTTTTGGAATTCGAACGCCCTAACTAAAACGCCTTCAAAACCAGCGGTTACTGATTAATCAAGTTCTCTTCGAATTATTCAATTAAAATACCTTTAATGCTTAACAGACAACACTTATTTCAAATTGTCTAACTGGAACCCTTTCTATAAAGTCATTGTAGTAGGCGTGACGGCCTCCACAATGATTTAAACAAAGCTCTTAGTTGCGATGACACGGCATTCTTCATGATAAATTTACTTCGGCGGTCTATTTACTTAGGGTAAACATTTACTTGAAAAACAATGCATATATTTAATAAAATTAAAAACCTAGTCTTGTCTATCAGATGCTAGCTTTTTTAATAATTAGACTGTTTTAGCAGAGTAGAATAGTGGTGTTATGTTTGTACAAGGTTGTTAAATTTTAAGAGGTTTATTAAAAAATAGAAATGTAAAAATAATTATTAATTTGCTTTAATAGGAACTCTCCAGTATTGCAAAATTATTGCTTGCCTCTCTAAATAATATACCAAGGAGACAATTTCAAACTTATTGCATAATATACACATTACTAAAGTATCACTTTATTTACTATATATCACTAGTTGTGTCCCGGGTTCACACGCTCCGCTCCCAAGCATCTTAGCGTCACGTTAGATAACCTGCCGCAATAAATAGACTATAAAATGCAATAAAAATATTTAAATCTGACTGGTTTTCTAGATGTTAGCGCGATTAAACATAAACGATATGTTTAGCTTCATAATATTTTGTATTCATGTTGATAATTTATGCATATATAATTATGGCCTGTCAAGAAATTTCTAATAGCAGGACGGTGTCTGGAACTGTGCTTGCTAAATGTCAATAGGTTCGCTCGCTATTATATGGAATTACATAGTAGGTAAAATATGGGTATCATAGGTTCACTTCTGCCTATCCTTTCAAAGTAGGTACTAGGCCAAAGACTTTATGTGTATGTATATAAAATAACTCAATTAATTTTCTTAACAATATGTTGCATTTAAAATAAAATATTCAGAACTAAAAGTATGACAATACTTGTATGGAAAAAAAATTTGAAGAGTTTCCCTGAAGCATATTTTTATTCAATTTAATCTAAATATTCCATCCCTAAAGTTAACTGTAACTGTAAGCTCTTTCTTATCGCTACTTCCCAGTAGAATGGATTTTCTAAACTTTTCTTATCACAAACTGCTAGCGAGCCGATTGCAAGTATTATGACATTGACATTGGAAACTTAGAAAAAGTTACTTTGAATTGTGCCTACTGGCAACTTAGTCCAAGCCACGAAGGACTTTTTATTTGATAACCTTAAAAACGTATTAATACAACGTGACACTGGTAATATTTTAAGTTCCTATCTCATTTCGTTTTATTTGTAAAATTAAGAGTATACAGTTACAAAAAATTTCCCATACATACATTATCCCTTTCACACTCCCGTAATAGATACAATAGAAAATATATTGTTGTGTATCATACATAATTAGTAACATACCGCTTAACATCACCTGGACTGCTGTTTGTTTGACATCTTGTCGTGAGGTTTTAAAGTCATTATAAGACAGGGAATCGTTAAAATCAGCCAAACAATGTCATGTAGCGTTTCTATGGTTAGAGTTTTTGAGGCTCCTTAAACAATCGGTTAGCTGACAGCAGAAGACTCAGTATGATCTTGCATCTTTACCCTTTCCACTTACAACAAATCCTTATTTTGAAGGATTGGCAACGCGCGAGTAATACCCCTGGTGGTTCAAGCACATTTCGACTAAACCAATTCCCATCACAAAGGTTGTTGCTTGAAGACAATATCAATTATGTCACTTTTAAGATTATAAATTCTGACTAATTAATTTAACTATTGCCTGAAAACGGACATTACATTTAAAATAAACTGGCGAAAAGAACACATATGTATGTAAATCATAATTATTTTGTTCCGTTTTTAGACTGTAACTTTCGCATTTGGAACATTACCAGTAATGGCGAGGTGACCACTTTAACTAAAGTCGATAATACCCTTCACTTTCCCTTAATGACAACATAAAAATCTGTTGACCTTTTCATAAGTCGTGTTAAATTGAATGATCGATGCGTACCTATGCGATAAAACATCTCTCCTGGAAACCTAATATCCGTAAACATAATAATAATGAAGTGGAGATGGGAATCAAACAAAAATTATGAACCAAGGCCTCCCTAGCAGATCATGACGGATGATCTTGTGGCGAGATTGCAATACCGCTGGTTTTGACCGATGGATTTGTAGACAGGGTATTTGTTGTATATTGTTTTCTCTTGGGAAATAGACACGAAAATGATAACATGAACAATTTTGTAAAACAATATTAATTTGTTTATTGGCGTTTTGACGCAGGCGTCCAGGCATAATGTTTTTATCATTTGCTTGATATGATTAGCGGACAGGAAAGACAACAGATTTTTATCCTTTACGTTTTTATTTTAAAAAAATCATCTTGTATTGTATTGTGTGTACGAGTCGCTAAAGTTTAAAAAACAGAACTAAACAGAACTATTTTTTTCAGGCTTTGAGCAGGAACTACCTAGTAGTAGTCCAACGTTTAGTAAAGCGTTTGGTACATGGCTATAGATATACCCAAAGGGGAGAGTTAATTTCCGACGCAGATATATTTTTTAATTCCATATATTAAATATGATATTTTGAGCCTTATTATATAACAATCAATGTATAAAAATAGATTTATGTGACAACTACATATGTATGGTGGTGAGATACGATGAAACACTCACCAGTCAATAATTTCGTATAATATAATATATAATCAATAAGATAGACGAATAAAAATTTGTCAGATCATTATCATTATTTGTATTAGAAATGTTTATGTCTTATAAGGCCCTATCCACTTTTTTTTACCTTGCCGTATGCAATGACGCATACCCCTCCGTGGGGGCGGGCGGAGGGGTTATGTCGGACTCACCGGGGTAAAATAGAAAGATGCAATAAGAATAATGTTCCTCCCGGAATACCGACTATACCTACCACGGTGTTCCTCGACAAAACCGTTATCGATGGGGCCGCGCAAATCACTTGCACACGCGGTCGCGACCCCGCCGAGGTTTCGGCCCACCGTATGAAACGGCAGGCCACTACGCAACAAAAGGCCCTATTATCCTAGTTTAAGAGATAATTATATAGTAAATATAGTAACAATCGCATTCGTAAAACAATAACTTCACAAAAATATTTAACATATAGAATAAATATGTACTTACGCAAAAATAAAAACCATTTCCTTATCATGACTAATCTAACACAGGATTTTTATAAAGACCAATAAAGTAAGTGCTAAGTTGTAATGAAGTAAGCAGCCATAGCTCAGTGGGGAGACCAACAGACTGCAATGCAGATGGTCTCGGGTTCGAACCCACGTCGCGCACCTCTGACTTTCGGCAGTTATATGACTTTTCGAAATTATGTGCGTATTGATTAACAATTATCGCCTGCTCCGTGCCTCGGAGAGCACGATATGCCGTCAGTTCCGGCTGCCTTCAACATCTTTGGCAGCCGTTATTGGGAAGTCAGTGCCCTATAATATCCTGACACTGGTCTAGCCTTAGGGTATAGTTAGCCTTCAGGTTGCGGAGGTCAGGTGGCAGCCGCTCTGTGTAAAAACTGATATCCAGTCAAATCCGGTTAGACCAGAAAAGCCAACCCCAAGTGACTTGGGAATAATAAAGGCTAGGGAGAATAATAAAGTAAGTGCTCGCTGAATATAATCAAAGCAGAAATCACTCAAAAGATAAGTAGAGAGTATCTACCTGTACTCTTCAATTTCCAACCGCGCTATTAGCGTACTTATGAAAAGGACCAACTCTTAAACTGCGCAGCCTTTTTAATTCAAATGTTTGATCTTCTCTGTTACTGATATCAAAGCAACCCCGAGGGCGATGTTAAGCTAATCTTGTAAAACCTGTGTATTTTTAAGATGCAATTTACAACCCCTGTTTTGAAGTCCTTTAAAATGCAAATTTTCAAGTATCCGCCTTTTATCTTTGTGAATTTATTTTTTGCTTCCTTAAGCTGCTTCGTTATTATTATTTGGTTGTTGATGATCTCTTAGTAAGAAGCTATGCTGTTACACGGATATGAAGACTTTTAAATTCGTTAAGTAAAGAGAGCAGACAGCAATTACTTAATTGCTTTCTTTGTGAATCTTATGGCTTTTATATACGACGCCAGTAGTTATCTTTCGCAAGGTACCCATGCGCGAGTTACCCATATAAACTACAAGCGCAGTCCCATATGATTAACTAGTGCATGGAGTCCACGCATGCAGCTTAGCTATTTGCGTACGAGCATCTTTACAATAATGTATCTACAGTTCTCAATTATAGATTATTTTGATTGTCCTGCATGGAGAACAAGCTCAAAACATTCCAAACACTGGCAATGGCGAGGTGACATTTAAGCTACTACGCCTTCAGAGTAGTATATTGTAGTAAACTGATTGTTAAATTAAAATATTTTTAATTTTATTGACGTTTTGTAAATTCGAAGTTATTTTAGTAGCACGATACATTTTTATTACTGCCTAAAAGTATTTTCTACAAAAAGTTTTTTTTAAATTTATTAATTTAGTTAGTGGTACTTTTCTACCTAACGACTAATATAGAATTTATAGACCGTATATGGTTGTCGCATACGATTGAAGTAACTTACAGGATTAAAGGCTTACCTATTTGTAATCCATCTCATCCAAATATCGAATGAGCTCCCATTGACCTCAGTAATCTCAATAAATCGAGGGTCTCAATTCGACCGACCATTTATTCCTTTAAGTCAAGTAATTACTCATGGTAATCAATTTATAAAGAAATGTGTAAACATTTTATAAAAAGAGTCTCCACTTTGACGCAGGCTGAAATTTAAAAGCATTATTGAGAAATAATTTTTGTTTGAGGAAACAGACCGTAATTTGTTGAAAAAAAAATGCAAAATTATCAAATCAAATTATTTATTTGCAAACTAAGTGTACATACATAAGGTCTTAAATATTTTATAATAGTTACTTAAAACTTAGCGGGCTTTTACAGCCATGGCAAATTAGAGGAGATTCTATTAGGAGACGACTACATATCGATCAAGAAAGTAATATTATAAAGAGGTTGTAGGTAAATTACTAATCAATTTGGTGAACATCTTGAGATGCTGAGGTAAAGGAAGAGGTAAAGGTATTATTAAGTTTTCTGTCACAATATTCTCATAATTACAAACAGCTTAAGCTCAGCTGCTGATAAAACGCTCACACCCAATTACGTGCGTTATACAACTCTGGTCTGTTTTTAATCGAGGACCTGAATCTGCAGGTGGAATAAATTAATAATTAAGAGTAAACAGATTTTTATCATTAGATTTTATGTTTTGTCATAAATCGGCAATATAAGTAAACATAGCATTGCGTATATGTATCGCTGTATATGCCCGAGATGGGTTTTGAAAATAGAGCGGAATATACACCTATATTTCGCAAACTTAGCAAGATACCACACAATAAGGGGTGAGATTGTTTACTATGTACTGGATCCAGTTTTAGAACAAGTGCTGTTACAGACAATGTTTAAAAAAAAGCAATATTATATTGCGTTACCTAGAAATTAAAACCTCATGATAAGCGTCAACGTGAAATAGTTTATAGTAATCAACGTTAACAAAATATTACCTATTAAATTATAATATATTGAACTTTAATAATAATATTCAAACCAAAAATCTTAACCCAAAAATGGCTAAACTGAGGGTGTCCCTTGATTATGTAATACAGTATTAATGCTTAAATAGAATAGATGGGTCTCAAGAGGAGTGCCCACCTTACTATGACTATAATATGTACGAGGGTGATTTTATTACTATTCTATCTTGAAGGATGGGGCAAACAGAGGTGTTGTAGGAAATTTATGAAAAGCCTTTTTGGGGAGCCGATAATATCCCCTTGTAAATATTGCACAGACTCTCATGTTCTGGATAAAGGCGGCTTATAGAGGTTAGTTTAGCACTTGTTCGAATAACGAAAATTTGAGATTGTAATTTCCGTATCTTACTTCAGATTTATGTTTGTTACACTATCCAAGATATTATCTTAAAGCTTTACGTTTTTGATTAATGGATTTTTACCCCGAAGAAGCCTGAAGAATTTAATATATTATGCTCTAAGTTGTAACATGAATTTAACAATGTAGATAATCTTTTTAATACAATATGTTAGCATCTTGGCTTAAAAATATTCTCTACATTGTTAAAAATATTAATAATATAGTTTCGAGTACTATATATATTAGTATTCGATACTTTGTCATTAATACATAAAAATCAAATAAATAAACATTATATACTTAATAAATTGACTGAACAAAGTGCAATTTCTGTTGAGTGAAAATTCGTAATGTTGTTAATTATGGACTAAATTAATAATCTTATTTAACCAATTTTAATAAGTAAAAAAATAATGTTGGTAAAATGAATGTATTTTGTACTTTTCGACCATCTATGATCTTTTAGACAAATCTTCGATAAAATCCGTAATATCCCTAATAAGTATCAATGTGGGTATAAAACATTTTAAAAGTTTTATTTTGTACTTTTAGCAGACTTATAATTAGAAATCCAATTTAAATTTTCGATAAACAAATAATCCATTTTACTTTACACAAAACAGCACCAATATTTGATCCAATTCGAAAAGCTATCATAATAGATTCGTCTGGGGCTCGCCTATTGCATACAAGAGTCTCTAAAGTGAAACATCTCGACTATGTATGTATTTGTGAGTCAAACTGCATAACGGTAAAGGGAAGTGGTAAGTGGTAGAACTAACAACATCAATACACTCTTAGTGCGATGCTGTGGGGAATGCCACCTAGTGTGTTCTGCTCTAGAAATGTACTCGTATATGTGGGGATATTTTTGAAATATAAGAAGTATTCAAAAGGCATCAGATGTATTTATTGGCTGCAATATAACGCAAATCACAAGAGCTATACAAACAATAAGACTGTCAGATCGTATGAAGTGAATATATTTAAAAATAAAAGATACCTTTGGTAAATAACAATTGATATGTTGTTCGTTGTTTGTTGTTATTTATTGTTACCGTGTATGCCAAAACCTAAAAAGGATACAAATATTGATTTTGTAATAGACGGTTAAATTTGTATCCCAAATTTGTATTATTCTTGTAAACCTCACCAGCTATGTTAATATGTTTGTGTTAGGAGTCCTTTCATATCAGTTGATATACGTGGTATTCGAATCCACGACCTCTTGATCGCAAATCTAATGCCTTATCCATTGAGCTGCCACCACTTGAGAAATTTTACATTAGAACTATTTATCCGTAGGGATAAATAACGATAATGCAAATTTTGCTTTTTATAAATCTTTAATAATTGTATACATTTATATTATAATATATTGTGATGGTAATAATAATGTATTTGGTAAATTCTCAGGGGCGGGGTGATAACGTATACCAGAAGTGGTTTATTTATTTGTCGGCCTCGATGGCGTAGTGGTTAGTGTAACCGACTGCCACGCCTTAGGTCGCGGGTTCGATTCCCGCACAAGTCAAACATTTGTGTGCATGAACATTGATGTTTGTCTTGGTCTGGGTGTTTCTATGTATAATACGTACGTATTTACAAAAAAAAAGTATATATGTATGTTTATCCATTGTCTAGTACCCATAGTACAAGCTCTGCTTAGTTTGGGCTAGACAGTGTTGTGTGTATGTGGTAGAATATTATATTATATTATTATTATTATTATATTATTTATTATAAGACAGACAATAATACCGAGATGCTAGCTACCTTCTATGATTTATCGGCAACTTTTTTTTTCTTTGACAAAAGCCAACAAGCATTCGATCCGCCTGATGGTAAGCGGCTACCGCAGCCTATAAACGCTCGCAACATCAGAGGCATCACTCACGCATTGACGATCCTGGACATTTGTTCTTAAGTCTCATATGCACAGATATTTCACTAACTACTACTAAGTACGCTTCAAACCGAAACATAATAGTGCACAATTTGCTCACTACATTATTATGTTATTTATTTGAGTTAATTTAATGTGACTAGTCGATATTATTTATATCGATTAATTAAATATTTTAATTGTAAAAGACTATTATTTTAAATGTAAAAGCACCATTTATTACGACGTTTAATGAATAGTTTATTTTTTTATAAAGTTTTTGCCTAAACTTCACCTGTCCAAAAACAAATCATTGGACATGTGAACTTCAGTTGCTCTTTTCTTTTCTAAGTAATATATCTAGTACCACGATAGACTGCGCCGTCCTCTTAATTTGACATAGTATCCATATCTTCCGAGCTTTTATGATAGTTGATGAATAAAAAATGTTTCGTGACTCATATTCGATCAAAGGTGGTCGGTGTATGTAATTATTATCTGTTGATATTGAACTTAAAACAAAATAACAGTGACTCACTTCAAGTAACTCGTTACCTGAAGTGAGTCACTACTACTACAGTAGTAACGTTTCAAAGCATTTGTAAATTAATTAATTTATAAAAGGTACCTAATCTAAAATAACAATTATCGGAAAGATCTTAAACACAGATCAATAATAAGATTGAAATGGCATACATAGCCTAGATCACTGATGTGCCATTAGATACTTACTATATTTCTGAACACAATATTTATCTGTTACAATCGGACGCATTCATCATAAACGAGAATGTTTTTCGTGCTCAAATTATTAGTTTACTTGATAATTGCTTTTTATGTCGAAAATATTGGGTTTACATCGTTAGCATGAAACGCAGATCTCGACTATAATGTTGATACCAGACTAACCCTGAAGACTTAATGTCGCGTTTTTACCACAACGTGTCTGCGTGGCAAATCTTAACGGAGGCTGCGAAGGAGATATTATAGTGCACAAGTGTTTGCGCAAACACAAGTGCACACTCTGATCCCTGCCTCTCATAAACCGATGACACGGTAATCCAACAAGACCGGAGAGAGATTAGGTGTAGGAGCAACGGCTTTGCTTTCTGAGGCATGCGGGTATATTACAAGAACAACTTCCCGATTTCGAGCTGCTTTTAAGATTTCTTAGCTCAGAAAACCCGATAATTTTTTGTTGGTCTGACCTGGGATTCGAATCCGAGGCCTCATGTGCAGCAATCGCATTCACTGACGAGAGGCACTCCCATGTGATAGGAGAGGTACCATGGAGGCAGTTCAATATGTCTATAAGTGTTGCAACAGTTTTTTGTGTTTGATTTTATATTTTATATTATAAAGGTTACCTTTCTCAATGGAACCTAACATTACTAATAATTAATTTCAAGAATATATCTGTGCCAAACACGTTTAAGAAAATGGGCGTTATCTGTCCGTACCATTCCTTCTGGTATTTTATAATAACATGGTTACAAATAAATAAGACAAAAGCAATTCTTACGAATCTAAAAGGCACATCACTATAAGACTCAGCATTCTTATCAACTTAGTCATAATTTTTCGTTCACAAACATCCTCTCAGGCATTTAATTATAAGTTCACATGAAATTGAAAATCACATATGCAACATGAACAAAATATCATTAAAACAAAACAGGACGTTTACTTCCCGTTTTCCTTTACTTCTTTGTCCGTATATAACGTCAATTGTTTAATTTAAAATCGTATTGTTGTATTGTAATTGTACTGTATTACCATAAGAATAGCCTTTGTGATACGGATAATTTATAAATACTACTGGGCCAAACATGAGACTGACCTGCGGATAGCAATATTATGTACATATTCGCATTATAAGGTCTTGCATTACATAAAGTTATGTGAGAAGTAAAGCGATTTCTATGCTGATATCGGAGTTCGAAACGTAGAAAGTACTGAGGCAGTTTCCTATTTTCGACATAAAGGCTAATGTGAGCAAACTGTTTCATAACGTAGACTAAATAATACCTAGAAGTTCAATTGAAATATTTTTACGGCAAGCGTCAGGCAGACAACTTTAACAATTTACATATTATTAATAATTTAATAACAATTTTTGGTGGAATGTTACCGTGTTTTGAAGAGTATAAGTATAGACAAGCGTTTCTGTATTTTTAATACTAGAATGTAAACCATTATTTCTGATTATTTTTAATCAGTATCAGCCACCAATCTTCAAACGAAAAGATAAGGCTGTGCATAGGCTAAAAAGAGTACAGATATGCCAACAAGTAAATTCAACAATTACCAAACACGTAAGTCTTTCTGGTTCAATTATGACACCAAGCAAAAATATTGGAGTGATCCTTTGATAGCTGTTCTAAATTAAACTATGGATACAACTATATCCACCTTTACACCAGAGCTTATCACCTCAGACAAAGGGTATCCCGAGGGAAACTGTAGTACTGGTATAATCTAACAACTTTTATAAATTGAATAACTTGATATTACCTGGTTCTTGACTCGATTCCTATAAAATTTAATTAAATGACAGATATCTACCGACAACATTAAAAAAAACTAAACAATAAATCTTTAATATATAAAAATTACCTTCGACATTAAGTTAATAAAGTTTTTTATCTAACCTTTAGCATGAACATCAAATCATCTATTGTCAAATAGTCGTCAGCTATCGATAGTAACATAGAAATACATAAACATGATTTTATGGTGTTATGAAACTACTAACGAACGGAGAAAAGTAATATGCACTGAATTTAAACAAGGCTGAAATACTCTAGAGCTGTGACTTCTTTACGTCAGTACTTTAATATCACAGTGGTACTTGCAAATTCACACGGGATTTCCTTCTTATGTAAATTCCAGTCAGTTCCCGTAGAACGAAAAATGTAGTCGAGTTAGCACTTTCGCACCTACTTGTAGCGATCCGACTGCATTTGCAAACTTATTAAAAGTAACTCCACTTTGGTATACTTTAGAGTCTTATTAACATAACCGGTGAAATATTCCATTGGAGGGAATAAGTTTGTAAGTTT
Organism: Catocala fraxini; assembly: GCA_930367265.1. NCBI lineage: Eukaryota > Metazoa > Arthropoda > Insecta > Lepidoptera > Erebidae > Catocala > Catocala fraxini. Next base: position 10,650,310 of record OV884037.1, read on the forward strand.
AGTTGACATCGTACCTTAACGGGATATTTTCAATCGAATTTGGATTTGCTTAAGTTAACTTTATGTTGTATTATACAACATAAAGCAGGGGATAGTTACACTGTTGATTTCCGCGACGTGGGGAAATGATTAGTCTAATTAAAACTTTTGTTATGTTAAATAGTTTTGTCTATCTACAGTTTTGTATCTTTTATCTTAAGGAAATGCGATAATTATGAGACGTAACCATAGACTATAATGTACATTGATCATCATTAGACTATCTAAGCAAAATACCTGCACAAATATTAACACTAAAGATTATAAATGTCATTCGAAGATGGTAATGTTTTCACTAGTGCATTTGTAAATTAATACCTTACTTAATTTATCTAGGAAAAGGCATATGGCTCAGTATTAAAGAAAACACTGAGTATTATATGCTAATATTATATTAATGTTACTGCTTGCGTATTTTTGTATTTATTTGTAGGTGTCGGATATTTTAGCTATATTCACATTAACGTGAACTGATCATTCAAATACGTCTGTCTACTTTACGTTATTTGAAAATAACAGAAAATAGTTTTAACGCCTTATAAAACAACAATTATGGTAATTAGATTATAAAAGCCTTCATATTTGCGTAGTTAGAAAATTAAGTACCTAAACTTAAAGTTTTTAAGGCACCCGACTTAGTTTACTGGGCTAGTCATCACGACATTTCAAGCCTACTGAGTCACCATATAGATCTGATAGATATGCATGGCAGCCAGGGCCGGCGACTTTACTTGTGCTTTTCAATGCATGACCATTACCAAATAAACATAAATTGAAAACAAATCATGTCCTTTACTGTCCAACGTAACCGTTCACATCAAATAAGATCCGCGTTATTAAATGTCATTTAGATGTTGTCAACACCTCCATTCCTATGATACGTGATACAACACTATTGAATTTCAAGAACTAATAGTGATAGCAATTGCATAGTCATGGCATTATTCTTCAGATACTAAACGGTGTAGGGTTACAACTTATAAGAATTTTCCGGGATAGTTCGTCTAGTCAAATAGACTAGATCAGTTTTACGGGGTTTGTTTAAGGTACTGTGTTACTTCGCTTTTGTAGGTATATAAAGTGACTTGAAATTTTACAGAATAGACTTTAAAATTGGGGTTCTTAATTCAATTATATTTTGTTTAATGTAGTAGTAGACAGAAGGTTTTTTATAAACATAACCTTTTAGAAATATTTTTTGATAGGCTGCAGCGACAGCAAATATTTCTTCGAATATGGTTTTTCAATAGTAACAACCTAGCACATGCGAGACTTAATAAGAGCTAGCAAAATGTGAGTAAGATCCACCTCGTCCATCACGAGTATATACATTATACACGTAATACATTTTTTACCGAAACAAACAACAATCTCATTTCATGACAAATGAAATTGAAATGTCTCGACCGAACAAAACAAATGGTGTTCACATCAATGGCTCTCATTTCTAATTCAGTTCACAGGTTGTGTACGTGTGTCATTCAGTGCTAATATGACCCGCCGATATTACAGACTGTGAGCCGCCCGCACCACTCGTTGTCTTCATACAAATGAACGAACACATTCTTAGTGAGAGGTGCAATTATGCAGTCGTGACGTCATTGTGCTGCAATATACTTGCGGCATTCGAGGAATGCTCCTACAAACTGTGTGATACGTGGTCACCCTTTAAAAATGACGTACGTATTGAATGAGTGTTTTAGTTTAGAAATTACTGTTATGACATTTAGAAACTTAATAGTAGAGAATTATTTATTTATGAGAACAGACATAGACATATAGACATGCAAAATGTTGGGATAAAAAGATATTGCAATTCTGTAGCAAACAGCATACTTAAGGCCTTATGCCAACAAATTTCTGTTTGATATTTTGTATTCATGTACTATTTCAGTTTTCAACCAACTAGTTAGGACGTCTAATATTTTATATAGTATATTAACAAAGCAAATATTTTATATCAATTTTAGTATAGGTACAAAGAATAAAGTAATAATGTGAGAATACACATTACATGTAAAGTGTGCTGTACAAAAAGCGATTTTCTCTTTGTCAACAAAAAGAATAAGTGATTCTATGGCGACTCGTAACAGTCTATCCCCAGAGTGTTGACTGAAGCATTGACAGAAACTTTAAAGTCAACATTTGTTTAGGTTTCAACAATATACGATCCAATTTTTGGCTTGTGTAAACCTTTATTTAACCGCTATACAAAGAATAAATGCGTTTAAAACTTTTCCTCCCGCTTGACCGCTCAAAAAGGATAGAATTTATAAAGAAAATTAAAAAAGTTAGGTCAAACAAGGGCGAGGATAATGTCCTGCAAATTCGCTTTGAGGTTTATTCGTTGGAAATTTTATGCATTATGCAGGAATTTCAAATTTACAACTATCCATTGCTGCGAAACTATGGAGCATAGTTTCGCATTTGCACATGATATTGTAAATTCGAACGTACAAATCGGTGTATTTGAAGAACGCAACTATTTCCGCGCGCATGGTGTTCGATACGGGACGTTGTTGACGTTGTGTCGCCCGCATATACTGTGTCTGCAGATAAAGAATAAAAAATGATTCAGCAAACTGTGATTGATAGATTTTCGTTTAACTATTTTGGTATATTTATAGATATGTATGCTACTTGCGCTTTCTGCGACATGTTTCCAATTTACATACATTACATAAGTCGACGATTTAAATGTAATTAAATTATATATACTTATATAATTATGACCCTAGTAGGAGATCGTTAGACTACTACATAGAGTTACACGCTAGGTTTTTTATAGTTATATGCGTATTAAATAGATCATTATCAAATTTAACGATGAAGGAACATATTATCCCGAGAAAAGCTGTATGCCTGAGATTTCAGCATAAAGTTTTCAAAGATATGTGTAGTCTGCCAATCAGCGGGTTGGCAAACTACACATATCTTTGAAAACTTTCTGTGTGATGGACTATGGCCTTACCCTAGAAGCCCTATCCTAGATGAGGCCCGTGTCCAGCAGTGGAACAGTATACATAAAGAGCTTATAGTATTATTATTTATATATATATATATTATTGAAATGTATAAGGAGACAACCAGCACATGACCCAGACTCAGAACGATATTTAAGCTATATTATATAAAGGTGGTAAGGACAACCATCATTTTGATAAAATTAAATTAATCTTAAAATTAGCAGGCCAACTACTAATTCTGGTAAGTCGTTTTGGAGAAATTCTAGATAATTGTCTCCGTTGAGATTCTCCGGTAAGAAGTGTGGTCCAATCACATGTCTTCCAATTACACCAGCCCGAATTTAGGCTGGTGTGATTGGAATCATTTGGATGAACCATTTTTAATTTTACGCCCAATAAAACCTTAATTGATATGGTAGGTATAAAATAGAAGAAAGGTAGGTTAGTTATATGCACAGAAGTGAGATAATCGCTCACGTTATCCAAGCGAAAATAATTATGCCACAAATTGAATTCTGCCTTATTCACTGAATTTGTGTACATAAGAAACAAATTTTATTGAGAAACATAACGGTAAACATAAAGACAAGAACAAAATTTTAAGGCTATATCCGCAATTTTCTTTTAAATGTAGGTTTAAAAGCTAAGTATGGAAATTTTCAAAACAAGAAATTATCGTTATTTATAAAATATCTCGTGGCGTGAAAAGTCGCTTAGGGTGCTTAAACTATAGCAAGTGATATTCTCTTTCAGCCAATTCAATTTAGCAAACGATGTACCAAACACTCTGTATATACAACAATACTGAAGTATTGTTGTACCCTAAAACGTAGGTACGTAAGTATGCATGCTTTTAAATGAAATTTGCAGCCAAAATCAAACCGGTGAATGTACCTATAAAAAACAAGGCCACATAAAAATCTCATGGGAATATGACTAGTATGACTTCTATCGCACTACTATGTTAGAAAACTATGACACATACAAAGGCCCAATTAGACCTTTTTACCTTGTTCTACTGATTAGCGATTACAACGAAACTGTACATTTCAGGTTTCACTTGTGATAACGGTTCGTTTGCCAAATGTACGCTACCAACTCATTGCGTACTGTTTGTGTAAAGTAATAAAGTAATCACCTACAAAGAAAATATGTGTCATCTACCGATACTCGTTTCTGCCTTAGTTGTATTATAGAAAATGTATTTTAAAATAAGCTCCGGTAATTATCGGGTAATATGTTAGTCATTTTATTGTATATAGTATACCAGTGAATAAATATGCACCGAGTAATAACTATGTAATTTAAGATTTAACTACTGATTCAAAATTTATTCTTACTCACATAAAATAGTTAGTGTCAATGAAGGATAACATTATTTTGTACTCGATCTTACATTTCACTTGCTTAAGAATTAAATGAATGAAATCTGTATTTTTCTAATTTATATTCTGTAACATCTTTGTGTACCACATTTGAAGCAAAATAAATACATAATAATAATTATTATTATTATTACATTATTATATAAACATTCCAAATCTGATTATTGTCTTTTTACGAGCAAATTTTGAGTTCTACAAAACAACCTAACTACCACTGTCTTAGAGTACAAATAAATGACAACTTACTTATTACAATAAACATCGTAATAGTCTTCGAATAATTCACAAGCATGATACCGGGCTCGACCCTTGGAGCTATCCAGTTTGTTATTAGTTTCCTGTGCAAATAAATACTTAGTTACAGACAATCAGTAGTCTTGTAACTTACTTAGTGCAACTTTGAGGATGTTGACGGCGTAATTAAACCATTCCGTAGTTACTCTTGGTATAATGATTATAGCTTGTTTCTCTATTGGATAAATTGAAGACAGCGTATCTTAATTATAGTTGTTGCATTGCTTACTCCAACATCTACTGCGAATAAGATAGTTATTTTTACAGATTACAAGAAACTTTTGTAGCGACTAGAGTAGTAAGAAGTAGGAAGCACTTTGACTGCTTCAGTGACGCAGCGGTAATGAATATGATCGATGTGCTTGAGGTTGCTGGGTTTTATGGGAAATTCTGGCAAATTTCCTGACAAGAAATTAAGTGACTGTGTAACTGTGCCTGGTACGCCAATAAGCTTGTCTCTCATTAGGTGGGACCTAAAAGCATAGCTGGTAAAATGTTTGTATAATACTGAGTGCGCGGATGACATATCGGGCAAGCTATCACCTTGCTGTCACCGCACCGGCTGTTGTAGGTTCAAATCTCACACAGAACTGTTATTTGTTGTCACAGTCTACCTTCTAGCCAAGCCCTCAGGGGATAATCTCGACGACGAAAGCTGTAAGCGGTAATATTTTAAATAAAATATAGGCGTGTGAAAACAATATTTGTACGTGTATATTTTGTGTCTTTGAGAATTAAGCCAGATTGTTAATTAAATTAGTGGATATTATACACTATTTGCATTTTATATTGAAATACATTTTACCCGCGGCTTCGCTCGCGTTAATGTAGATTAATATAATATATATAAGTAAATGTAAATGGCAATAATCTTCTAACCCTCAACAGAATAGCAGATTTTTCTTGTCCCTTTCAGTAGCTCTGACAACGTGTAAGCGAAATTTCATGATGATTGTTCCAGATAAAGCCGTCGGCATGAAAGCGTAACAAACAAACATACATAAGGATTAAAAAGAGATAATTCTTTCACATTCTATTTGAGGTACATACATTTTGCCCGGTATACATAAAATGTGAGCACACTTTTTTTGTTATATGTTGAATATTTAATAAAACTTGAATGTATTTAAATAATGATTCGTTACTTATACAAAAACAAATAGCTACAAGTATTTACAAAAGTAAACGAACAAATCATAACTTTTAATAGAAATTACCTATTTAGATGCATTATCAAAACATTTTAAAACTTATATAAAACATGTAGTCACGCACCATAATGTAAATAAAATTCGAATTAATGACGTGCTCACAACTAGAGAAAACATTTTATTTTGACATTACACCATAAACATAATAACGACACGATTGTTTCCCGACAACAACAATAAGAAACAAAAAGCAACTAAACAAATTTGAACTATAAGCCTTTGTAATAAAGAAGAATGTGAAAGCACAGCCAAAATTATAAATTATGAGTCTAAGATCGTGGAAATAGTCAAATAAGCATAGAGGGAGCAATAGTATGTCATTATACTATTAACTTATCTTCTCACCCTTGACAACAACAAAGGCTGTTGAAATATTTTGATATCGTTATTTTGGATGCTACAGATTTTACTGCCGTTAGACATGCAAAGGTTTAATTCAATTGTACAAGGTAGGGTCAAATGTTAAAGGATTTTACCGTTATTCGTAAGAACGTGAGGTGGATTATCTTTATAGATTAGTAAGTGTATTTTTATATTAGTCATTTCGCAAAGTATGCAACGTAGATGCATCAGATGCTAACATACTATTGTGTCACGAGTTTCTTGTGTGATTCTGGTTGCTTTTTAGTGTTATGCTAATGTCAAGTTACTGGAATCGTGAGTATTAAGAAAGCACGTCAAATGATGTAATATCTAAAATTCTTTACGTTTTAAAGGACGTTTCTGAACTCATATATATTCTTATATCATCTTTCTCCATGCATATTTATCTGCCTCCGTAGCGTAGCGTTAGTGAATGCGATTGCTATGCATGAGGTCTCGGGATCGAATCCCGAAAAAAATTATTGGGTTTTTCTATTAAAAAATCTCAGTAGCAGCCCGGAGTTAGGAAGTTGGAGATGTTAGACATCCCCGTGCCTCGGAAAGCACGTAAAGCCGTTGGTCCTGCGCCTAATCTCTCTCTCCGGTCGTGTCGGATTACCGTCCCATCGGATCATGAGGGAACAGAGAGTGCACTTGTGTTTGCGCACATACTTGTGCCATGGCCATGGTGGCGATGGCCAGTCTCCGTTAAGATTGGCTGCCGTGACCGAAATTCGGTTTCGAGGACATTATTATTATATTATCTTCAAACTTATGATACAGTTAGTTATTGGTTTTGTTATACCCTTAATAAAGATTAAAAATTTAAAAGAATACAAATTGTCATTTTATTTACTCACAAGTACTTTTATTATAATGAAGTTCTATAAATATAGTTACCTATCACGTAGGTTTTACTGCCAAAAACATCATATTACCGAAGACATACCAATTGTGTCAAAAATGCAAGACAAAAATTTTCAATTTGAATCGCTTTTCTTAGCATTAATTGAAAACTGCTGACAAGATACGTTGATAACCAAAAGCGTGCGTGTTTTCTTGTAATACGGCCAATTTGAAGACACGTAACCATATTCTTTTAAAGGAGCCTTCAAACATTTGAAACTCAAAATTCTGGATAGGATTAAGGCAGTGCTTTTGCAATAAAGTGTTTATACATTTTGCGTCAACCATTTTTCTCGTCAGAACTAATAGCTTTTACACAAAATCCACATATATTTACACAAAATTCGCTTAAGCTGTATAGACCAACATTCCGTGCAGCAAAACTTCGCCGTGCTCAAATTTATAATATCGAAGAACGAGCGTCGAATGCGGCAAATATAATAAACGCACTCCAAGTGAAATGGGCAGTTATGAAAAATTTAATACACCCACTTTGAGGAGTTTCAAAGTACGTTGCCAAATAAACCTCTTAGTGAATAGTCGGAGATATGGCAGGATTTGCATAAGAAGGCCGGACGGCTGTCTCTGGGGGTAGGAGATCGTGTCTTGCATCTAAATAACGTCTTATATTTGCAAATATTGACTCTTGCCCGCACCCTTCCAAAGGGTTTCGATACTTATTATCTTAAGACAGTTTAGTGAGTACCAAGTTGGTTAACTCGGGTTGAAGAGGCTCTTTTTGCTAAACTTAGAGATAAGGTTTTAAATATAAACAATAAAATTCATTGGATTTATGGTAAAACCATATCAATAATGAGTGATGTTTAATTTTACCATTCCATGTCACATATGTGGGTATTTAAGTACCAAAGAAAATATTTTCAGTGGTAACAGATCACAATACATATTTTCCTGAATACCTGCTCGTGTAGTCAAAAACATTATGTATCTATGTAAAATGAAACTCACCATACAAGTAGTAGATTTTATCCCAATATATCAGGTTAGTACAACTACTCGCCCATTCATACCTCGATGACTAAAACTGCGCAACTGAATCATCATTCGCAATAAGCCTACTTGGTATGCAGACCCTGAAAGCGATAAAGCAAATCATGGCTAATGATTCACAAGCACTTTGTTCCCAGCGGTTCATTTGTTAGCCACTCCTCTTCAGCGAAAAGGGTTTCAACGTGACGGGTCGTAAGATATTATCGATGTGAGATTATCATTTCGCAAAATAACTTTAATGCTACTTTTTGCTATAGAGAATAAGGAAAAAGACGCACGTTCGTTTAAAGAACAAAAATCCTTCAATAACTAGCTAGTTCTATATTTTTTAAAGTAGAATTATTTGAGTTTAATTTAATATCACTTACATAGATTTATAAGACGAATAAAGTATGAAATGTATAAGTAAGAAAAAATACATTTATTTAATTCAGAAGTGCGTGACGTTAGTTTACCAAAAAATGCGACATTTTCCGGTCCATTGTATTTAGATCTAATGCGTTGTCATGGAAGGCATGATTAAAACGATGAATCAAGGTCGATAAAGGAAATCATGAGAATGAGTAATGATAAAATATACAGTAAAACCGCACTAATATCGTGGCATCGCATAATAGAGTATCATACGTGGATCGTGATCGCCTCACCAAACTTTCGCCCATTCATTCGTTCTACCGCCGCGGAATATCTGTCATTTATTACTACATTGTAGCGCAGTTTAAATTCATTTTAGAGCTGCAATTCACACATATCATCGCATGACAGATATTGCATGAGTTTTTAAAAACTTCTCACGTTCAAAGCGGTTTTACCGTTCACGTAGAATAAAGTATATATTTTGACAGTGATTACCGTATCCTTTGCTTATACATTCTCATAATAACTAGTTATTATCACATTATTCAAAAATATGTGTACAGAGATTGAATCTGATCAAAATAATTGGCAGTGGTGTTATAGAACATGCTTAAGGACGGAAATATCAAATTAGCCTAATTAAAATTAACTTTAGACAGACCTAATAATACCTTATTGTTGTCATTCATGCAAGAATGAACACACATGTATGAATGGACATATGGAAAAGAGAAACCATAGATGCGTTGTTTTAGTTGTTAAAGAACAGAGGTAACATTGTGTAAGTCACTTGGTGCGTCGGTAAAGTGGTCACAAATGTAGGCGTTGGGTAGTTTATGACCGTGTATGGACATGTACACGGAGTGAATGATGACTGACACACCCACATCATATAAAACATTTTGAAGCCTGTTGGTATCTTGTTTGTACGTCTAAAACTGTTTGAAAATGTTTCAATGACTGCATTATTTATTATGAGCAAACATTGCTTTATTTTATAAGGCTTACGCTACCCTGTTTTTTTGTTTTTCGTACCTTATACGTAAAAAAGGTAGTATAATATGCTTACTATGTAGTATTTAGCATATTTAAGAATTCGATTTATTATCCTCAATAACTTGAGATGAAGTCGTATCATTGTTTCCATTAATTAATTTATCAGTCAGAAAGTGGATCTATAAAAAATCATGTTTTGATTTTTAAGCTCAGAGATAATTCCGTCAAAATGCTATAGAGGATGTTAACAGTATCACAAAAATAAATAATGGTGACAAACTCAAATCCGGTGTACACCGCATCGAAGACAAAAAATGTTGGGTTCGTATATTGACACGCGCTTTTGTGTCCGGACAGCACCGGACGGGCGATGGATACTTGATAGCCAAAAACATACGGAACTTATAATTTACTAGCGACTATATTGGAAAGTGTCGATAATGATGTGGAAGTGAACAAATTTACGTTAAAAATACATAAAATTAATCAAATAATGTTTGTGAATATGGTTTTTATTTGTTTTAGAACCAGTTTGTGTTGTAAATTGAATATTTTATCTATTTTGTTTTATCTTTAAAGAATTAAATAAATACTTTGAACAATATTAGCATGAAACAAGATTATAAGGAGTTTGAATTCGTGGTCATCATTATTTGAGACACATTTCTAAATGTTACAACTCTGCAACATATGTACATATGTGCTGAACAGCCCGAGCTTCCTTCCATACGTCCTACATTTTAGTTTCCTTAAGTGTAGACATAATTGCGCACGTATATAAATAGATTCAAACAACGAACAAACTTAAGAACGAGTTGGTAGCCACCTATAATTTCCTATATGGCTCTTATGCCTCACAAAAACATAGTATTTGTAACCACCTTTCGCTGTAGAGCCGCACGTTGCAAGCTTTTTGTCTTTAGACAGGTTTATGACTGCGAAGCGGTCTGTTATGGCAACTGGTGGGTCTACAATTTTCGCATTGCCATATGTTTCGTTCATAGCCTTTGCCTTATAAACAAATCTTGTTTTTATATCTTCTTCGTTTAAAATAACTTTGTTGACTGTTCATGTTTCGAATCCGGCTTAAAGTTATTTTCTGTGATAATTGTATTGTGTTTACCTGAATATCTTTTTGTATTAACTTTATTACAAATTGGTTTTCTCCTAAAAAAGTGACCAATCACGTGACAAGATGTGCCTCGTTTCTCTAGACTAGCGGTTTTCGTTCCCCGTCATTGGCTATCCAGTTTGCGGTCGTAGAGACCACCGTGTTTGAAAAGCGGTTCCAAATTACTCCGACGTCGATTTGTTGCATAATTTAACAGATATCTGTGCATGTAAAATTACTTGGTTTATTTCTTTTGAATAATTTTGTGAAATTAGAACTGAATGTTGTGAACAACTTAGATGTACAGACTAAATAATTTAATGAATATTTAGAGTTCTCATGAATATGTAATTGGATTTCGATGTCTTTATAAGTAGAGCATATTATCCCTTTTATTTATGGCACGGTATTGCAAGGCATAACTGTGGTAGGTGATTTAGATAACCAGTAAAACAACTCAATAAATCTGTATTTGAGACAAATTGTTGACTTGTTATATTAACACAATCTGGTTCTCTTAATCATTGCACCATGAACGGTAATAATGAAACATCGAACACATTTGTTTGTTAAAATGATCTTTAAGTTCTCACTCAACTTGGTCAAACATTTGTTAAAGATTGTTTTCTCTTTCGTTTTTAGTTAAAAAGACAAGGAAAACGCGACGTCACAGGAACCCACGTACTGTGATGAATTGATGATACATCAAACATTTCCAACGGAAGTTTGTTCACAATCCCGTTCAACTGGTTTCTACTAATTAACATAAAAACAAAGCTAGAAATTCATTGAAAGATTTCTCTCTAACATTCCTTGGTGTTCAACCACCCATCTATTCGATATCTGTCTCATCTAGCCCTAATCCTATAAATGACATCAGATAAGATAGAGAACATGTTGGCGCTGTGTATTTTATGAACCGAATTAAAAGCATGAATTAATGTATTTGGCGTCCGATTCAGATATAAAATGTTCATCTCTCTTTCATATTGATTTCATTAAGTTAATTCAACAAGTATTGGTAGTTTTGCTATGGAATTAATTGCTATTTAAGAGTTAATTAAGGTTAAATACTATTCATTAGCATATTTTTTGTTTCTTATTTATTATGCAGCAACACTATAATAAGTGATTTATACTTCAAGTGTAATAATTATCTGGAACTAAGTTAGCATGTTTAATAATCATACTTATGTGATGTACAATAAGGCGTTTTACTTTATGCCATAATGACTAATAGAGGTATATTAATTATTTGGATGCAAGTCATTCAAACTTAATTATAAAGTTAGTAAAATTATAAAAAAGTAATTATATTACCTGATTTGTCACCGCGTTAATGAGTTTATCTATACAAATCCTAGCCAACATTGTAATTATTTTAATTCTTTGTTTCTTTTTCATCCTTCTATTTTTAAAAGACAACTCTCGCACTATGTATAATACCTGTATTGCGGGACACTTTACAAACATTCAAACAACGGTCACAAAGAACATCCAGACTCGGAACAATTATTTGCGGATCCCACAAATTTTTGTCGCGTGTGGGGATCGAACCCACAACACTCGGCGCTGTGGCAATGGCGAGCGACCACTTAAACCACTACGCCATCCGTGCAGCCTTTATTAGAAGTATGTTCGCTGTGTTCATTCGATACAGAAGTTTTCACTAGGAATATACTAAAACACCTCATAATGTCGCGATAGTATTCGCTCCAACGTAATTTAAATACTTTAACCACGTTTGACAGCTATTGTATATTTTATTCAATTACTAGCTATCCATTGTGTTATTACATATATTGTACGTTCAATTACTAGGTTACCTAATACTCAATGTAATTCAATTATCTGAGTCGATCGACCTTCCATATATTTAGTTATACAATTCGTCAGTCATGTCTCTAATTGCTTTTCAATTACTAATTTTAGTTTATTGTCTTCCGCTTCGCTAGAAATATTATTGTTCTACAATTTATCTTGATTGGTGTTATTAAATAAATTGAATGGATTATTAGGCGTTAGAAATATATGAATGTTAGTTATTATGATTTTGAAGTATGTTAGGCATGCTGTGCAATAAGATTTAAATGCCATATTTCAGTTTTCAATGTAGTGGAACAATAATGTATGGTGATGTAATAATAATATCCTCCAGACCGATTTCGGCTACGGCGGCCAGTCTTAACGGAGACGCAGAAGATATTATAGTGCACAAGTGTGTGCGTAAACACAAGTGCACTTTCTTTCCCCTAACTCTCGTGATCCGATGGGACGGTAATCTGGCACGACCAGGGAGAGATCAGGTGCAGGAGCAACGGCTTAACGTGCTTGCCAAGGCACGAGGATGTCTTACACCGCCAAATTTCTAACTACGGGCTGCTATTGAGATTTCTTAACTGAAAAACCGAATAACTGTTTGTTGGTCCGACCCAGAATTCGAACCCGAGACCTCGTGAACAGCAGTCGCATTCAAAACCGCTGTGCCACGGAGAAAAGAAAAGAAGTGGTGGTGGCGCTGTAGTGTTGCGGCGGCTGCTGTGAATGAGGTCTTAGCTTCGATTCCGGGGTCGGACAAAGAAGTATCGGTTGTTTTTTGTCAAGTAGCTCTTAGTAGCAGCACAGAGTCTGGAACTGTATCCAGTTAATGACAATTAGCTCATCTCCTACATATAAATCTAAAGTCATTACTAGCGAAATATAACATTTCTGCCTAGCCTTTTAAAGATACGAGGATATGAGCTTTAGAATAAGTATATTATATTGTTGTGTAGCATGACCAATACGTACATACATTTAGTTTGAGTCGATAGACATTGATAGACTAATATTGCCCGAACCAAAAAAAAAAACTAAACCAAAGTTATGGTCACCTTCGGCTGGCCGAAGATGACCATACCTTTGGTTTAGTTTTTTTATATATATTATAAATGCGAATGTGAGTTTGTTTGTTTGTTACACGTTCGCGCTTTAACTACACTACCCATCATCATCAGCGGTATAGAAAAGGAAATAGGGTACCTTTCATGCAGAAAAAAGTACCTACTGTTCCCAAGGACTAGAAAATAATTGATTTAAGCTACATTACTGCAGGGGAAGTCACGGGCAAAATGTAGTAGATAATAAAAGCCTTTTTTGTTTTTAGGGTAATTTAATTCGTAAGTTTGAACCTACGATTTTCGAATTTAGATAACATACAAATAAAGACTCGAGAATATATTACAGATATTTTCATTTACGACTACCCTAGGATACTTTGACATCAAATTTATTCAAGTCAATTAGACTACGAATACCTAATACACATTATATTTTAATGATTTTTAAAACATATCGCGATGAACTTTAATATAACTAAATCGAAGCATAGTGACTACATAGGCCACTGTTTTGTGCGTCGTCTGTGCAGATTTGTCAATTATAATTTTGTCTGTCACCTCCTGGCATGCCAGACATCATAGTCTCACCGCCCGCGGACCACAGCAGCTAAAAAGTTTACCAACACTACAGAAAGCCTAACGTTAGATAGTATTAGAATAAAAATAAAATATCTCGTAATATATCAAAAATATTCCCGCTATCCGCTCCCCCTATGAACAAATCTTTGGCCTAATATTATCATACGCTATCGGAGTCATCTCGGGCGACAATATACGATCAGTGACATTGGACCAAATCTCCGTTAGAGATCGCTTTGACTTGCACCGAATGATGGCATTAGATGTTCTTATATTTATAGCCAAGGGACCGGCCAGGTCGTATTAGAGGAATTTGTTGTTTAGAGTGGGGTATTTAGTAGATCAAATGAGTCCTCTTAAGGATTTTGATATCGATACTTTGATGTTAAAATATGGCCCAATAAGCACTTAACTTTATAATTAGAATTCTAATACCCTTGAGTAGTAAGAATTTATGGATTTACAATTTGCTATATCGGTAGCAAAATGTCTAGGCAATTATATTTAACGAAAAATGTGTTAGCCAATAAGTTACCATATTTATAAGGCAGATATGTAAATGCAGATAGGATATCATTACACTAGACTTACAGATAAAAATGTAATTTTCATGCTTATTTGTTATCTGAACGATAAAAGCCAAAAAATTATAAATTGACAAATAATGTCTGCAGATATGGATTAAAATATAAAATACTGCATGTACTTATTTGTAGACAACATATGAAGGCAAGAAGCTTTCATGGATATATTCCCTAATAATAGCTAAATAATAGCTATGAAGTTTGTAATGGACTTTCAATAATTTAAATCGGTCAACACTAACAATACATTTTAGAGAAGCCTAATAATATGAAGCAATTCTCTAAATATATATATCTGATTGACTGATCTGATAAATAATTAAATAATAAATAATATTCTATCACATACACACAACACAATCTAGCCAAAACTAAGCAGAGCTTGTACTATGGGTAGGTACTGGACAATGGATAGACATACATATATACTTTCTTTTTTGTAAATTCATACATATTATATATAGAAACACCCAGATCAAGACAAACATTCATGTTCAAGCACACAAATGTTTGACTTGTGCGGGAATCGAACCCGCGACCTCAGGCATGGCAGTCGGTTATACTAACCACTACGCCATCGAGGCCGACACTATTAGTTAATTTATAATCTTCAAAATTAAAGGTCCTTACTGTTGAAATTATATTACGTTTTAGTACGAAAAAATTATCGGTAACAACTATATTTTTAATGGTAGATCTGAATTTGATGCTATTTTAAAAGCAACCAGCTTGACTTTAAGTTCATAATTATTAATCATAGTTCGTCTTTAGTATTAAAGAAACAACAACCATAATGCTATTATGGCGAATTCAAGCAACAAAATCGAGATACACTTAAAGACATAACCTTAAAGACCTGTATCTCCGAGGAGTAGACAGATTACACCCACATGTGACCAACTATGTTTCAGACTCAATGGCAGCTAGCTTATTTCACTTACCGGACAGATTACCAGACGCCGTGCTACTATGTACTGAGAAATGTATATTACGACATTAGATACCTATAGGAATTTTTTTTAGGCCTAACACCGATCTAACATGTATATTTCTGTGAATATGTAGAAACCTTAAATATATTTAGTAATATTTACTCTAAACATATTTATAGTCACATTAAATAACGCAAACCTATAAATTGGAGTGGTTTTATTTTCGAGCTTACTTTAATTAAATTTCGCCTTTCACTAAATCAAATTGCAACTAAATAAATACGTCAATAAAACATATGTAACTGCACTGCGAATAGAAATGGAGATACAGCACGAACTTTAAACTTCTCTGTCACATACATTTATAGTCACGTGCTTATATCTGATTTCTTATACGTCAAGTAGGATTCAAATGGCGAGTACTTACAAAGTTACAAGTACACAGAATTCCCCAACAAAGTTGTAACAAAGAAACTCACTTATTTTATCTGCATCGATTAAATGACCTCCATTCAGGAGCCGATCGATGCCGTAACAAAAACTTGTATCTGCAATACTTCATAGATGAAAACGTAATAAATCACAGACGCGAAACATGTTAACACGATCATTAATCAATTTTGTTATTAGCTTCTCAAATATTGGCTGTATTTTGTTGAGAAAATCTTCATTTTTAACAAGTTTTGACTGTAGTATATTACTTTTATTAGCTTTTGAACATTTCTTAGAAGTAATAAATGGATTTATTCAATAATAGATTATATAATTATATACTCGTACTTCACTACTCATTTATTATGCGATTGAATGCGAAATTTCTTAAGTTTACTCTTATTTTTATGATTGACTAGCTCTCGAAATTTATTTAGTAAAATACTACTACTCAGCTTATAGCGTTTTCGGCACTGTTTAAGTTAATTTTGTGAATTACACAGTATGTAATCATAGGATGTAGTTACCGATGCGTAGTGGTCATATAATGTACCCTGCGACTAACTTTCAAAATATTATAAAAAAATACTGTTTTAATGTAGAAACATTAATTTGTAAATGGCAAATATGGACTCGTAAAAATACCGATATAAATTAATTTCTTATTAGATAGATTTTTGATTTGGATTAACTGTAAGAAATGAGGCATAAGTACGTCTGGAATTATTTAGAAATATACGAAGCAAAATGCAATTTAAATAAGTAAATTGTTTTTATAATTGGACATTTTCATTAGAAAATTAATAAAATAAGATTTTTAGTGAAATATCCACCAGTAATTACTTTTATTGCTATTTTATTTATTAATAATATTAAATAAATTTTAAATTTTAAATTTTACTGCCAGGTGCAGTAAAATTTATTTTAGAATCTTACCGCATAAACACTCAAGCCGGTTTTAATAAAACATGTGTTACTGGTAACATGATTGGTATTTTCATAGCAGAAACGTCACTAGCTCAAACCACTGAAACTACGTGAAGATTGACAAACAGTCAAGTTATACTGGAAGACAAAACAATGATTCTCTTCGTTCTTAGCACAAGTTGCCATAGTTAATATTTGTACGCTTATCTTTAAAATAAATCAATTAGTATATAATACCCAATTATTTAGTAAAAAATGCAGTATATCGTTTCTGCGATATTTACGTATTTCTTCTTTGCCCGCTACCCTCGTCGGAACAGCTGGCGCCAAGCATCGGCAAATAAACTGTTTGCTCACAGATATTAAATTAGTTTTACGACAGCTTATTGTTACACTTTTTGTTAATTAATTGATATGTCATTGTCGTTGATATTGTTATTGGAATATCGCTTATTAATAATGTTGACACATACCGAGCCTAGACGGCATCCTTCAGGTTTAATTATTAAATATCTTACACTGTGTATACAAAGTGATGCAAATGTTTGTCATTAGTTGATACCACATATACTATATGGTATTCTTTAACGATTATCAAATTATGAACCAAATGTATTCAGTAGTTTAGCCACAGGTTTTTTTATCATAATTTGGAAATTTTAGAACATCATGTAATGCAGATTTAATGTACTTAGGTGGCAAGACCTAGAGCAGCGATATTAAAACAAACGTTGCCCCGCTCTTACAAAACCGTCGTATTGTATTACTGTATTGTCGGGTCCAGGAATTTCCGGATCCTAGCGAGTTGACAAAGACGATTTCTCGGAACCTATGACTGTTAACGAGTTATAATGGTATTCCAATTTGTGTCTAATTTTATTTTATTTATTTTGTTACAAGTTTCTTAACGATTGCAAAAATAGATTTTTTGTTTATGTTAACCATCTTATATCAACCAGCTTAAAGCAGTATATCATTTAATGTGATAACATTTGCGCCACCTTGTATATGACGATGATTAATTGTTATGTAACGTAAGGCAAAATCGTAGAACGTGTAGACTTAATTTTTATTCTTATCATCTAGAGAAAGGTGATTG
This sequence comes from Catocala fraxini, assembly GCA_930367265.1. NCBI lineage: Eukaryota > Metazoa > Arthropoda > Insecta > Lepidoptera > Erebidae > Catocala > Catocala fraxini. The sequence continues at coordinate 10,668,381 of OV884037.1, forward strand.
GTTACAGTTATTTTACTACAGTAGCTAAGTAGTAGGCTTTTTTTTAGTCAAAACTTGGAAGACTATGATTGGAGTTTGTCAACTTTGAAAAACAGGACACACTATTTACTAATGCTGTATGTACTTCAGTTTACTGTTCAAACTAATAAAATGATCTTGTTTAGAGTGAGTTGGATTATTTCATCCATCCGATGCCCGCGTCCAGACACTATGCATTTATAAATATTTTTTACCATTACATGGATGTTTGTCTTGGTCTGGGTGTTTCTATGTATAATATGTAAGTATTTACAAAAAAAAAAAGTATATGTATGTTTATCCATTGTCTAGTACCCATAGTACAAGCTCTGCTTAGTATGGGCTAGATGGTGTTGTGTGTATGTGATAGAATATTATTATTATTTAATATATCCATAACAGATTGCCCTCAATAGCTTCATTTATACAATTATGTCTCGATATGATCAAATTGACAGGTTATTAAATACTCTATTACAATAACTTGGTATTTCGACTATTGCCTATTGTTATTTACCACTATTTGTTAATACATTAATCCCTTATAGAATAAAATCAACTGATTGGACTCCAAATTTCGGCCCAGTTTTCTTGGGAAATACACCACGTTTAACAGGGGTCACGCGTACGTTAACAGACGTTATTGTCTAAGTTGACGCATTACTTAACCGCTCTATTTGCAAACCTTTTAGCGCCCTCCAACCTAAAGTTAGAACAAACATTCAGCCCTATATTTGTATGGTATACGCATGTTATGTGCGAAAGTTTTGCAGTTTTATATCAGTATAATATTCAACTTGATGATCTGAAGAGTCATATGTGCTGGTAATTTACCAGTGTAATTAAATTACTACTAAAAATCTGTGTGTGATACGTCCAGGAAGCGATGAGTCATTGATATCTGTCAGTATTGCTTCTATACAGTTTATTAACAGCAAAATTGAATACTATCTTCGTAGTGGATAGACCGTGAAGTTGTTAATTAAATACTATTTTAATTTTGCTCCTAGTTGGTATATACCAAACAAGTTTATCATAAAGTCAGCCGAAGCATTTACTTATTAACCACGTAACCTACGGTAAAGAACATTCGATCGTGTCGTGGGCAGGTCATCAGATTGACACCATACATATGCATTCCCGCCAATGTGTGCGCTGACAAGTTACTTATGCATACAGTGTTGGACAAAATTACGCGAGTGTGAGTATGACAGATACCCGTCATTTTGTAAAGTAGACACACTTTTCAAATACTGTGTCTGTTAATAAACATTGGAGTACGCGTAATAACGCGTACTCCAGTTTACTGTTTAAGCTAATGAAATGCTTATGCTAGTCTTTAGTTTATATTATTATTGGATTATTTTATCCATCAGATGCCCGCGTTCAGACACAATGCTTTTATCATTATGTCTCGGTTAAAGCATTTAAACCAGTACTGATTACCTTCTTCATATTCTTGAAGTTTATAATACTGTCCAAATATTTGTTAAATAAACTAAACTATTAAGTTGGATTATAATACTGATCAAAAATAAATTTATAATTTAAAATATAACATATTTACGATGACAGTATAAATCCATTATTATAATAATGTCTTGCTTATTATTTAAAGATATTATAATGATATTCTTTTTCTTTCGTTCTAAATTAATAAGTCTTACATCGTTTGAGTAAAAGCGCGTGCGTACCTATACATATTCAAATGAGCATCATCACTATATTTACTCATACTTATTATTGTATTTGTTTTACACCAAGAGGTACTCAAAGCGCATTAACACGATCGCTTATCATCCGAGTCAATATAATAATTATGCGGTTCGACGTCAAATAAGACTTGACATAGTTTTGAAAAGCTATCAGTGAAAGCATAGGTAACTTAAGGTGAACTTATCTTTGAATTTTAATGATATCTCTGTACTCGGAAAATAGTACGTGGCAAAATATTTACTATCTTACCTGTTTATAAAGATGATACGGTTAATTCACGAATAGGTACCACAGTATTCTTAATAGGCAAATCGCCCGTACCAATTTTCCGAGTCTTCGCACCTGACAGTAAGTATGTCTTGGTATCATGTATGGTATGGATCCAGATAGACCAATGGATTACGCTCGGAGCAAAACTTAAAGCGGAAGGCGTATTTAATAGACATACAGGATAACATATAAGCTTGCGAATCGCGCGATGGTAAGTGATTAGATTACCGTAGGTTACGAACGTTCGTTTTGAGTCATGGGTCATTCAATAAACGTGTCGCTGTGCTATCAGCTCAAGGCACAAAAAATACTGGTACAACAACTAACTAGAACATTACACAAGGTTCTTTGACAGCTATCTTTACTAGGTTGGTAGGACTGGCCTACTAGAGCTGCTTCCAGACTGACAAAAATTTCAAGTTTAAGCGAGGATACCGCTGTACTCTCAAAGTAAGCGTTTATTCAGTTGACTAAAGTCATCTGTAAAGTTTAGGTACCTATTAAGCCATATGTTTATTCACCCAAGTATTTGAATAGCACTCACAAGATACCGTTTAATTTAAATAAAGAAGTAAACAATCGAATACTTCGTATTTGAAATACAGCAGCGTTCGTATAGAACGTGATAAATCACACATCTATTATGATTGGAACAAACATTTTGGTCAATCGGCGGTCATCTTTAAATTTGCGTTCCTTACAGTTGGGTAAAGGTTTGTAAACTGATATTGGAAGTAGCTTAAACAAATATTGGATCAAGTAAAGCTAACCAATACACAACACATACATACATCTAAGCAGTATTGATTACTTATATCTAGTCAAATAGATATAAATATTATATAAACTACTATTGACTGCTTCGGTGGCATATAGTTTTATTGGGTTTTCCTGTCAAACGATCTCAGCAGCAACAGCACGGAATCTGAGTCTGTGCCTGGTAGACGATAACTGGATCGCGCCCCATTATGTGGGCCTTAAAACCAACGTGGGAGTCATATTCCAGTGCCTTCGTTTTTACGGATATAAAAATCTACATATGTCCAACAGAAATGCGTTTCTTATTACGGTCGTGTGCTCATTCGACAATCAACTTTATAAAACGGTTGAACATATAGTCACAGATCAGTTCCCGCTGCCGGACCAAAAAGACAAAAACATCAAACATAAATTGTGAGCTCTAGTGGGTATAATAATGTCCTTCACACCGAATTTCGTTCAGAGCGTAATTGGAACCAATCTTAACGGAGACTGGCCATCTGCGCAGACTATAATAATAGTGCACAAGAGTGTGCGCAAACACAAGTACCCTCTCTATTCCCTCACTCTCTTGATTCGATGGGACGGTTATCAGACATGATAGGAGAGAGATCAGGCGCAGAACCAACGGCTTCACGTGCTTTCTGAGGCACGGCGTGTCTTACACCGCCAACTTCCTAACTCCGCAATGCTATTGGGAACTCTTAACAGGAAAACCCCAAACACTTCTTGTTGGTCCGACCCGGGATTCAAACTCGAGACCTTATGCACTCGCATTTGCTACCGCTGCGCCTCGAAGGCAGTTGACTAGCTATAGTGACCATACAGCGTATAATAATAATATCAGCCCTGTATTAACCTGTCCCACTCCTGGGCATGGGTGGTTTTCTGTGTATGAAAGGAAGGACCAATGCGGGTTGGCAGACTTCACATATCTTCAAGAAGATTACGGAGAACTCTTAGTCATGGAGGAATCCTCACCATGATTTCTTGACCGTTAAAGTGAGCGATAATTAACTATTTAATATGCACATAACTTAAACAGAATACAACTTACATGAAATGTTAGAGATGCGTGCCTTGGGATCAAACTCGACACCTCTGTGAACGATATTCCACTAGGCTATCGCTGCTATAACGCTTATATGCAGCATATACACTGCAATAAATACAATGCATGTTCATACCCTTGCATTCCAGCACGCCACATAAAAATAAATAAGCGTAAAATATTTCATATACAATGATAATCGTGCCAAAACGAACAACAAATCAAACTATTGTTTACGATAAATAATAGACATACTTTATGAAAAGAAAGTTCATTGAATAATACTCCACCCCTTTTTGCTGTTAAAAATATCAGGATGCTTACATTAAATTTATAATAATTGACAATAATAGATGTTAAAAGTGTGACGAATTGACATGAGAGTTATTTATGAACTGTCTGTGGGCCCCTTGAAATGATGCTGCGACTTATTGATAAAAAATACATTTTAAAAATGCATCATAAAGTACTATCAACAGCATTATTGAAATAAAGTACCCACATGCTGTAAAAATGTATTACAATTTGTAATGAAAGGTGTTATTGGTTGTATTGAATTAGGTACGTACTAAAATTTGTATTATATATAAAATGGTCGTATAAAAAACGTGGGACTGGTACTGTAGTGAACTGGCATTTATAGAAAGTATGAAGCAGATTTGTGTAAATGATCAAAGTCGTATTTTTACTACATCAAAAATAATAGTATTCTATCACATACATAACACCATTTAGCCCAAACTAAGCAGAGCTTGTACTATGGGTACTAGACAATGGATAAACATACATTTATACTTTTTTTTATAAATATATATATATATATATATATATATTATACATAGAAACACCCAGACCAAGACAAACATCCATGTTCATGCACACAAATGTTTGATTTGTGCGGGAATCGAACCCGCGACTTCAGGCATGGCAGTCGGTTACACTAACCACTACGCCATCGAGGTTATCAACACATATTTTAACTAAACATAATTTTTTTCTATCCGTTGTCTAGTACCCATATTAGTACAAGCTCTGCTTAGTTTGGCATTGATGGTGTTGTGTGTATGTGATAGAATATTATTATTATTATTATTACTCCTAAAATAAATTTTATTATTAAGCCTGATAGTTGTTGGAATTTTGTTTGAATCTCACCTTTCCAAGATATTACGCAAATAAATCTCATGCTAAGGGTGAGACAGTGTCAAGTTCTCATGTCAAACGTCAATACAATTAAGTCGGTACGCTAATCCGATTCCCATCACTAGGCTTCCAACCATTAGCGACTGCCCATCCCTTTTCCAATCGAACCATCTAATTAATTAATACCGGTTTTTGTTCCAACATCTCGTAAGTCGTAACTCCTGTCATTCGTAGATTGGCGTTCGTCTATCCGAATAGAGTCGCCCACACACCATAATTAAACTTGAAGCGAGTTAAACCGAGCTTAATGCAATCGTTCGGTCGATAAACAGCTGTACGAATTTGCATTTAAAATCGATATACTGCTCCCGTTTTCGTGTTAAAGTATGCCTTGATTGACTTAATGTTCTTATTTTTATCTGTGGTTTAAATAGTTGTGGCAGTAATTGATTTAATTTTTTATCTACGTCACTCACTTAATCTATGGATTGTTTATTCGTACTATCAGTCAAGTTATATATTATCTGCAAGACGTTTATTATCTTAGTATTTTGCATGTCACAATTAATGAACATTAATTTATCCCTAAAGAAAATAGTTTGTTTAGTAACTAATACACATGTCATTGTTCGATTTTACTTTAAATGTTTTAATCAAACTCGATGTTGATTATGGTTCATGTCAATATTTAACGAAATACATGTAAGTAAGCTGCACAGTAAAAAAGCTCAGTGTTTGCATTTTTAAGGAAAGTGGAAACATTTCATGCGAAATTAAATTTAAAAAGATACTAGTTGAATGACTAGTATATTTTTAGATACATATTTATTTATTTATTTAAACTTTATGCATATAACAATATATCGGCGGACTTAATGCCAAGGATATTCTCTACCAGTCAACAGTATGGTGATGCACAGATAAAATGAAGTAGGTGCATACAGGTGCATATGAAACATACTTACTTGTACATAATATATACATACCAATAAACATTTTATATAATCTAAATAAAATATATTCTTATATATATATATGTATTCATACATACATATACAGGGTGTCCGGTAATTAATGGATAACCTTGAAATGTCTTACAGTAGAATTGAAGGCCGTTATATTAATGATGAGAAGAATCTGATGAACTGTCGAAGAGGAGAGCACGTACTTTTACCTTGAAAGTGTAACGGTTTGTGGACATCCTGACCTTACGAGGGAGCGCATTCCACAGTACCTATAACAGACTGGACGAAGAAAGAAGAATGAAGGTAACTAGAAATATGAGAGAGACAAAGTTATTGGAAGAACGAAGATTTCTGTCATGATTAGAACATAAGTATTGGAAAAGGCAGATTAAATAAGTGAGTCTACTAATAATAAAGTAGGTATACAAAATACCTATAACACTAGTATGAATATTTGATACGAGCATCAATAGTACATTTTAAGCAGCTAGAGATATAAGATTTTTAAGTATCATAAGTTTGTTAGATCTGCCGTCTTGTAAGTGGTCTTAGGTTAAAACAATCTGTTAAACATATTTAAGACAATTAAGGTGACTTTTTTAAACAATGAAAATGACAAGCAAAGTATAGATACTTGGCTATATTTCATTCAAATATCATACGTTGCTATGTTTACACGCTTGTTAACAATTGAAATTACTAAACCAATTTTGATCAATAAAACGTCCTAAATAACGGTTCTCAAAGATATAAAGAACAAAAGAACAAGTTGAAAGTGGTCAATCTATTTCAATTATGAATAAAAATCACACCATCATCCACACACACCCGTATTCGGGTGCGATTAGTTCCGGAGCGTGACGAATGTGCCGGCGCTCGTCGCAAGCGCTTGCGCAATGACGCCGCCTCATTAGGCCGGAACAAACTTACGTAGAATAGTGCGGCTGTGGACTTAACCCAATTTTAATATCGCAACACATAAGCAAAACCGTCTGCATATCTGTATTCGCGCAACAGTTGAGTGTTGTATATAAGTTGGAGTAAACACTTATAATATTACATGACATTGACTTGAAACACATGAATATTGGGGCATATTGGGGGCAAGTATAACTCAATCTCAGGTGGTACAAGTTATAGCCTAACTGATTAAGAATTAGGGCAAAGACTAATAAGTAACAATTTGGACAATGATACATTAAAAGCAATATGGGTAGCTACACCTAGTACCAACTCCGTTGATATATAATATCATAGAAAATGTATTTGTTGTAGAGTATTCCTTTCTAATTATTTGGCAAATAATGCATTCTGCATTCCACACATTAATTAATAAAAATATAATAAATAAAATAAAATCTATTGTGTCAAATAATTTGTTACATAAAGTATCTAGTAATAGGTACCTACTTTATTAATAATTGGTAGATACGTGGATTGGATAAGCTTTAGGTATTTATTAAAAATATGGCTGAGGTGTAACCGAATAAAATAGTTCCTAGTTTTAGTAGTCATCCTATATTTACTGCACTGAACCGATTCACTATAGTCTCAGATAATGCAGCTCACAGTAACAGGATGTGAGTGTGTCACTATGAAATTTGTGAAAAAGCGACAATAGAATCCTATTGTTGGCACATTTGAGAGACTTGGGCCAGGAAGGAAACGAATTGCTGCAATAATGCGCGCCAATTTGTTTTATTCTAAAAGGCAATGTATGAACGAAGAAATTCGGATGATTTGGCATATTCATGCTTTTACTGCTCTTGGGAGTTAAGAGGATGATTGTGCGATACTTATGATTTTGGCACTCAAGTACATTCGGAGTGGCGTTATCGAAGATGTATAGATAAGTACGTATAGGCAGTGGGTAAATCGGGACGAAAGATAAAGTATAATACATACATATATTTTCTTTTTCCGATGGCGGATCCTGTATAATCTGAGGAACATCAGACACAAAAAATTAAGATAGTTTGTGGATCACCCAAAATTTAGATTCATGCGCAGATCGAACAATAATGCATGTTTCAATAATGAAGAGGAGACAACAGAAAGCAATGTACAGACTTGTATGTGTATTTTGCAAATCTGTATGCTGATGTGCCAAGACCACTATGAGACTCCTAATACTATCGATAGAGCGTAACATGTGCTAAGTGAATATTGAACGGTTTACGTCCAAAACGCAACATAGCGCGCCAAGATACAAGTAACCCACATAGATCTGAAATAAAGGTTGAACTGGCTGAGGGCTGGACAAGTATCGAATGCTGCATGCACCCAAAAAAAAAGGGGGCATGAACTATTACCAATTACACAAAGTCTTATGACGATAAACGACCTAAACGGACACAGCATTATGATTTAGACGCTTTTGAGAAAGCTAGGGTGGCTGTGGATCGTTCAAGATTTACTACTTATTTTATATTTATATTTTATACATAATATTACGGTACTACGTAAGTTAAAAGGTCGAAAATTCAATTGTTTTACGCTTCTGAAATAAAATAGACATACCTAGTTAAACATCTATTGAACAACTGTTACGTAAGAAGAAGTTCCTTTTATTAGAGCTCGAAAAAACTCTTATACAAGAGCTTTGTCCGTTGGTTCGTCCGTCCGTCCGTTCATCCGTCTGTTATACAACTTTCAACTCAAGAACCGTAAGAGCTAGAGACTCGCGGTCGCCATTCGACTCAGCATAGTAGATATACCTCGAAATGACTATGACCTTTGACCTCTGACCTCAAGGTCACGTGATACCATTTTTTCGAACTGAGATTTACGGCAATTCATTGCCGTTTCTCAATGCTTTGTATTAAAACATTAAAACTAACTTTGTCACCTTAATATATTAGACTATGTACATTCAACATGATTCGGGTTAATCCACTCGCAACTCCAGTTAGAGCGCTGTGTATTGTGTATCTAGTAAGAAATCGGTCCCAATAGAAAAATTAATTATTATAATGTTATTAAATAATATAATCATTACAATCAGTCAATCAGTCCGGAATTTTAATAAGATTTCACACGTTTAAAAGTATAACACCAAGAATTTTGTAATATATGTACTTTTAACTAATTATTGTTAAAATAAATGCTAACATAATAATGATATAATACATTGTTAAGAGTGTTTCCTCTTGAGCTCTGGCTGAGTATACTAAGCACCCACCCTGAAACCCCCTTAGCAAGAAAGGTAGCTTAATAGCCTCGCTAAGAAATAATGTACCTCCAGTTCTTCTTTTTTGCTTGTGACCACTTTCATCTAACATAGTCTTAGATTGTTCATGTGGTCGATGTCAACCGATGTGTACCGGCAAAGCTCGCGGGAGGAACCATATATTATAACAACGCGTGTCTGCCCCCCACTTGAGTATTATATTATTATTATATATTATTTTATAAGAATAGTCTAAGCTAGTGAATTCAGTTTGTTCACTGAGTGCTCATTATGCAATACATTTTGGTCAATTGTAACTCTACAATAAATGACCTCGATCCAATTCAAATGCAATTCAGCTTTATTGGTCCGGTAATTGCTCGTGTAATTCAAGCGCAGTCCTCCTTTGTTGATAGGTTCTATTTGTTTAATCAATGGTGTCATCGCTGGAATATAAATTGGTATCGGTACATCTGAATATTTGTGTCAGCGTTTACATTTGACATGTACGCTAGTATAGTTAGGTAAGACATAGCGGAATACGCCAAAGCTTAGAGTAACACAATTGTGGAAATACCGCCAACCTACAGAAGATGGTAGCTAAATAAAACTGTATTGTATTCTAGCAGTAGGTTCAGTTTCTAGAGCTTCGTAAGAAACGCTGCTTTTAATATATTATAAAGGTTTATTTCATGCATGAAGCATGCTAAAGTACAAGTTAAATTTTATAAGAAAAAAAGACAATCCATGAGTCAGGACTTCAACCTAATATTTGCAAACCGATTTCAAATATCTAAGGCGACGATGCGAAATACACAGGTACGGTCAAAGACAAAAGTCGAGTAGCATCATAAAGTAAGTAATCGCATCAAGTTCCGAGCGAATACCTTTTTGTGTGTGACGTTTTAACAAAAACAATGAAATATTATTCAATGTGAATGATAGTAGGTGAAGTTCGTCATGCGCATGTGTGCAAAGCGAGACGAAAACGAGTTCTTATATATATATATATAACACTATAATTACTACTATGCCGTATATTTAACAACAGTGTCCGTATTTCAAATTTATGCTTAAATGTTCCGATAGCGGAGCGGACAACTAGTTTTATCACTTTGAGACGATAGTATTATAAGGGTGGTTCAAATCCTTTTTGTTGTTTTTTTATTACTAAAAATAAACGTTATTTTTGTCTACTTATTACTCAAATTTAGTGTTTTATTAGGTTAAACTAAAATTATTATTTATCAAAATTAGTTAAAATGAGTAATTACTAAAATCACGTTATGTTTTCATTAAATTAATAAATAAATAATGCAAATTATAATTTAAATAAACACAATTTTATTTTATTTATAACACTATTATTTTAATATAAAAATCAATGTCGAAATATGATTACCGAAAATGAACATTAGGTTTAAAAAAGTCTTGAAGTAAAATAACAAGACATCGATATTTATAATATTAGAAAAAATACCTAAAAAGATTATTAACTTCTACAGGGGATCGAACCAACAAGCGTTAAGCTTTAGAACGCACTATTACTAACGTAGCTATAACATCACTTGCGCATTAACTTGAAATTAATAGTCACAATCATAATTAGAACAGGCGATAGAATAAGTGAGGCAGGTGTATGTGTATGTGTGCAATGATTTTATTGAAAAAGGTCGTAAGTACAACTTGTTTTGATACTATTGCTTTGTAAAATTGCTACTCGACTTTTGCACCTGACCGTACATTGCATACTCTGATGTAGGACCATGAATTGGTCAGGTTCAAATCCTACTTTATGGATTATCTTTTCCTTCGTTTATAATTTATAATGTTTGACGTTGTGGTAGACGCACAGTGATATAATGTCTGTATTTTTCCTATTCAAGAGCATAGATCGAAATAAAATATACGTAATATCGTTTAAATTTATGGTGTATCTGCCTACTTACCTGGTAATGAATAAGAACAATCTATTTTCTGCCTTTCAGAACCCAAGTAGAATCGTTTTTCACTAAAGTCAGTTAGAGACGCCTTCTAATTGAATAGGATGGAACAGAAATCAAAGGGCATGATTGCGTTCCCCTAAAATTTCAAGGGGATGTATAGCAGAGGGTAGGTTGCGATGCGTGGACAAATTCTTTTAGGGAGGCACGTCAAGGAGCTACAAACATAGTGAATACTTTATAATTTTTATTATTACTGTATAAACCCAAGTTCTTTTTGTGAAGATTTTTATTTGTAATGTTTAAATACTTGTAAATATTATGCTCTATTGTTACTTTCATAATAAAGGTAAAATACACCATAAAAATTACAACAAGGAAAATAGTAAAAATATATATGTTGATAATTTTGAACATTTTTGTTAAATCTCTTTTAGTATCCTTATGAACAATTTTTGTATTAATATCACTCTATTAAAAACAGAATTCCCATTTAGTCTCATAAACATCAAATGTTAGCTGAAATATGATATATGTATGTTTACGTTTGACATTTATTTTATTAATTGAGAATACCATTTGTAATATTTATAAGACTGAGAACTAGATTGAAGCTCTATTTTAAGCAGTTTTATTACGAGAATAGACTGCAATATGTGTTTAATAGAAATCTGATATACAGTATTGCAAAAAGGTAAAATTGATATTACAGTAATCAACATTTCTAACATCATATAGTTTTATTACAAGTTTCATCAATAATGTCATTATACTTTACAATGGATTTGTTCTAGTTGAACTTTAGTTGTAATATTAGAAGCTTATACAAAATAATGTTAGGTAATAAAGCGCATGTTGTAACGCCTCCGTTGCAAGATCTTCTTCGTCGAGAAGAAGTGCGTAATAGATGTTACGATAATATCTTTAGGTAAATTAATTCAATTCGTCTTGCTTTATGTCTTGATGGGTAGTTATTTCATTTATGGTTGTTATTCACAAGATAGCAATATTTGAAACAAAAAGAACATATTATCATGATCGCTAGACATGTGTGAATGAAATGATATGTTTACGGCCCTTAACGTAGGAAAATTACACGGTTTGCTAAACAAATGTATGTTTAAACGAAATTTAATTATATTTATATTTTAAAACTAAAAGATTTTAAAATATAGATAAATTGACTATTATTACCTAAGCTATTCATTAGAACATATTATAGTCAGTCAAATTATCAATTTGTACAATATACTTTCCTATTTAAACAACTGTATATTATTTTATTTAGTTTACTTCAGATATTAAAAAGAAGTCGGGTAGACAGATGGCGAAATAATAATTGGTTTGTATGAGGTTCCGTTTTATCAAGAGTAACAAAAGCTATAAATATCCTATGTTATGTAAGAAAACATACTTATATCATACCATTTTTTCTGTTAGCTATAAGAAATGGAGTACATTTCTGATAACAAACAGAAAAAAAATGGTATGCCATATCCAAACTTAAACTAAAACTTCGTAGCTTCACTACAATTTACAAGCAAACATCGTGGGTGAGATGCCGTTGCAGTAATGTCATTGCTAAGATTGTGGCTAAAATTGCTTCGTGTAATTTGTGCGCAGTGGGCTCAACAGATCCATCTTCTTGTGTCAGGGTGCAAGGTGCAGGGGCAGTGCTCGTTAATAAGTTAGGTCCTAAAGATGTATGAGGTAATTGCTCGGAACCCTTCGGCGTTTAGAGCATTGAGGTATTGAGAGAAGTTGGGTAGGAGCTGCCTACAAAGTGTAATGAAAAGGTCTGGTTATACGTACATATATAGCGATCCACATTTTCGAAAAACATTTATTGCATAATAACAATTAATCGACGACCAGAGGTTAAAATGGAATATACCGGTTGACAGTGTCATAAATATCCAAATAAACGTTAAATGTAAATAAATTTGAATTGCGTTTAATTCATTTGACGTTTAATAGACTACATTTTAGAAGTTTTATTGCGAGAATTGGTCCTTTCTTTTTAATAATTATTAAGCCAAGCTATATATTAAAAATCAAAATGTTAGTGATAGAATCAGGTTTAATATAATAATGTTGATTTAAATTTCAATTAGAAGAACATTTCCTCGCCAGATCCAAGAGAGAAGAGAAGCCAGATTAAGAGTACTGATTACATTTTTCATTTATGCTTGTTGTTTCAAGGCATAGGCTTGTCTCTCTGACGACTGCGAATTAAACCGAAAGCAGGCAGATATTAGAATCCAAATATGTGGATTGTGGTAGTCTCTGTCTACCCCTCCGGTAAACAAACATGAACCTATATATTTTCTATAATTGCATGTCTTGTTTACTCATAATATATTTCACTAAATGCAACGAATAAACATAAAAAATACTACAAATATAATGATTTTGTTGATTCTTAAGTCATAACGATAAAATATTCGATTAAAATCTTAAAAGGGGAGCGTATATGAGTTACATTTCATCTTTATCTCCCACATGTGTAGAAGGGTTGCTATGAACAGAAATGGAAGCCACTTCAAAAGCGCCGACCGACACAAAGTAAACACTTATTTTATACATCGCCGTTTTTATGAGAACACGGCTTTGTGATCTTTGTGTGGCTCAACTTCTTATATGATGGTCAGTGGCTCGCGCGGATGTGTATTCGGGTTAATATTGAAACAGTACTATGTATACTTTTGAATAGCTTTTAATTGCAGAAGTGCTTTGAACCGTGGCTACTTTCTTGTTGTTTGTCTATTAGAAAATAATATACATTGTTTTACGAAGCTTTTATCCTCAAAGGGTTTAAGAAACCCACATTTCATTAGCTACGGTTTTGGGTACCACGTACCTACTAATACGAGGCGGAACTATTGCCGTTTAATGGCACAGTACCAGATTTCCGTAACGCTACCGAGAATTTTTAGATAGGAAACTCACTTAACATACATACATTTTGCTAGACCCAGGAATCGAATCCGAGGCCTCATGCATATCAAATAACGCTGCACCAACGAGGCATCATTAGAAAATATAGTATTCGCATACATAAATCACATGTGTGTGTCACCGAAGGAGTAACCAGTGATTTCGCTTAAACTGGAGCATCCAGCTAGGCAAGTGTTGCCGGTCTACGAAAGACTGTAGATACTCATACAATCTTGGAACCCACTAGTATTTTCCATGTGCTGGCAGCACCTCAGCCGAGTTTTGAAAAATCAGCAATATGCGAGAGAATATTCTGGAGCTATAAATATCTATAGGTAGATAAATGGCGTATCTATAGGCTTATCACCTACTGGCGTTTATACTTGTTTACAATCTTGTTCGTATAAAAAACGCAGTGTTAGTTGCCTACGCGATGCCAACGGAAATCGTCCTCATACTTACATAGTTATGTTGAGACAAGCGCGACAGTACTTTGTTAGCATATCTTATGGCCATTGTCATGAGACTGTATTAGTTTAGAACTTGAGATTGCCATGTGCAAATAGTTTATTTTAGAAACTGCAGATGAAAATAGAATGCATAATATTTAGTACTCGCTTATTTTTGAAATAAGAACTTAGGTTCCTTATTGCCAGTTTTGGGTGCGATTGCCGATTTGAGGTTTATATTATTGCTATAATTGACTGTAATACACTGTTACAAGTTCATCCCTAGGGATAATATATTGCAACATAATATGCAGAAATGTTTAACTAATTTCTATTTCAAAGGCAATATAGCAAGTTGAACACCACATAAATTTGCTGCCGATTGAACATTTCCACCATAAAATGCTGGCAATATCCAATACTACAATACATTATTAAATAAAAGTAAACGCATCGGTGCCATTTCGCCGACGCGTATACGACTATAACGTCCTGTTAATACATGGGAACCAAACATGCCCATAAAGAGAGACGTTAACCCAAATAAAGACCTGTAAAATCTTATTCCAATAACTTGCATTATATAAAACTGTCATACAATACTATTATGTCACGTATGAGATACTTAATAGACCAAAAGTGTCAATAAAATAGTGTATCGAATGCTCCACTCGTTTTTTTGCAGCAATCGGAGAGCCCACGCGCGTATTAAACTGCCCTTAAATATTCTGACCCATTGTAACTCCGCGCGTATGGACATTTCAACTTTTTATTTTAATACCAAACAAAGCTTATTTTCAAGTGTTATAAGAAACGGACGGTTTATTTAGCCATTGTTGGTGAACCATTTATCTCTTTAATTTATGGGGTAGCGTCGCGAATCGCGGACATATTTGTGTCGAGCAGTCGGCAGTTCACGTAGTTGCATTGTCATGCGTAGGTAGCCGTTTAGCGTTAAATGAAAAAGGTTCTAACTTGTATTCATGTTTAAAGGTTGTTTTCAATGTTGAAATGTTGAGCAGAGAAATTATTTTCGTTAAGTGAACTGATTAATTAAAATCATTTAGTATTTATCTTTACTGCCTCTCTATGTTTTATTTATTGACTTATCAATGGTCAAATACGTAAAACATCAGTTTACTAGAGATTACAAATAAATTAAATGTGCCTGAAGAAAGACAACGCTCGTCCATATAGGTATAAAAATATTCACGAATGTAAAATTATTGTTTTGTTTCTTTTTTATACATTCAACCTTAGTTAAGTCTGCGCATCACAAATGAACTTTTCATAGTGATAGGTATTGACAATTTTTTTACAATATTTTATTGTTTGTGCTACTCTACTGGACGAAATTGAGGAATAATAAAATTGTAAAATAATGTCAATGATTAAATATATTTTATAAGCTAAAGGATGTATAAAATATTTCACAACAAATGGTTAATTCATTTTCAGATATTAAGTGACAGAATTGTAGTAACAGAACCCTAAGTATGTCAGTTCTTGGAACCGACGCGTTTTCGACTTCTTATACACAGCGGGTCTCGTTGTGTAGATGTTTTGAGCCACTACTGGCCTCCTGGATTCGTCACAGGGCGTGACGTTATTAACCATTGTTTGAGCTTCGTTATGCACAAAGTAATTTTCTCTGGTTGAATTGTTGCACTTGTGGTGCACAGCAATAAAAACATTTATCAAGCCCATTCGGTAAAAGTAGGTGTTAACTTGTTGGACAAAGACCACCTCGGACTTCAGCTACTGTGTGTTAACAATTAAGCGGACGTGACTCACTGAATTGTCTTATTTGCTATGTTCTTGTGTGGTATTTTGATTTTCAACGGTCGGTCGGGCAAAATTATACATTTGGGCTACATAAGCTAGTTGTAACTGAAATGATGCTTTCTTTTAATGCAAATAATTTGTTTACAAAGTAGTAATTTATTTAAAAAAAAAAAAGTTCTATGTAAGTAAATAATTTTATTTGAAAATGGATCTTTCTTCTACGTACAGAATACAGTAAGCGATTTGAGTTGCCAAACCGTATTAATTACAAAGCAAGTAATTAGCTACTTATCAGCAAATGGCAACATAAGTTTCACAGCAGCCTTACTTTTGTTTAAAGAACATAGAATAAAACTGATAACTATAACGGTTATAATTCCGATCTAGCTATATATATCAAACCAATTGAGCTGCGCGCTCAAATGAGCAAATAATCAGCTACAAACACGAAGCGCAAACTTAAATAATCTAGTATTTATTTTCTGTGCTCTAAAGCTTTGTTACAGTCACGACGATCTATTTTTGGACGTTTTCTATTAGCCTCAGTTAAAATTAGAATTTTAATATCCTGTCTGGATTTTATGGCACGCCACAGACTGGGTACTAGCGTTCCAAATTTATGTTTTTTCATAACTGTATATAGTTTCTTAGAAGTCTGTGCAATTAAGTAAGTAAATTGTTACTTGGTCACTACATTGTGTAAGACAGTATGACTATTGTAGAACATTAAACATCATTATCAAGAGTAACTTTTACTTTATGTTTTACTTTAACCCCGATTGCGACTTATCTTGTATGAATCATAGGTTCATAGGAATCATTGGTTAACCAAGTGCTTAACAACATATTTTATCATTTCCCTTAATTAAAACTTAATATTTTTTTATGAATTTTTATATAATAAATCCTACTAATATACTAGCCATACATTTTTACGTACTGAATACAAAGCAAATAGACAAATATATCCATGCTTGTTTCTTTAAAGGATTGAGAGGAGACTACATATACACTGATTACGATCCGTGCATATTTATTTTGCTTCATAAACGTCATGTAAAAGACGTTTATCATATTTCTTGCTCGGTTCAGAGTACCTACTCTTAAATTTGCTATTATAATCTGAGGTAGAAAACGTTCGCCCAGGTGATGCAAATGTTCCTTTGACACTTGCGTTATAGGCTTTCTTGATACGTATAATTCTCAAAGAAGTAGGTAGGTAGAATCTATGAATTGCAAAGACATGCTACGATCCAATTGTACTTTTTTGCATATTTATTCTCAACACATTTTTAGGCATATCAATACAGAATGTTCTTATCTTCGCCTATATTACTATTGTAACATAATCTGAACAAGAAAATTTAAGTCTTAGTAACTTTTACTATGTAGCAACAGACAAAATTCTTATAAACTAGTTTAATTTATTAATGCCAATAAATATTTTCGCTTATATAATATACTGTCTTAGTTTCGTCTTGTGGGTTAATTATAATAATACATTAATCAATTCACTGGACCAGTCAGTAAACTAGTTAAATTATATTTGTAAATAAACAATTTATACTTTTTAATAGCATGCTATTAAGTAAAAGTCGTTAAGTTAGGTTAAATATATCGTTTTGTTGTTAAATTTATTGTTATTCGTTAATACGTTATATTGACTGCACAAATAGCGCAGTGGTGACTTCGTCACTCCACTAGCTTGTGGATTCGATCCTAACACGGAAAAAAACTGTGAGACCTATATCGGCTTTATTTTTTAAATCCAGACTACTTAATCAGCTACATCTAAAAATATTAATTGATGTGGGAATAAATCATTATTGCTACGATATTTAAGGAGTAGTATATTAAAAATTAAATGTCAGTTATGCAGGTGTTCAATTAATTTTCTTACTATACCTACTTTGGACGGGGTCACAATTCGCATGTGTGAACGATTCGCGTGGCCCCGCTAACATATGTAGGTACCGTCAAGGTAAGTTTAGCCGATAGGACCTGGGACTTTCGAATTTCGCCTGGTGAGCCCGACATAACCTCTCCCCTAACCCAAGGAGACGTAATGTATTTTTAAAAAGAGAAACCACATAAAAAATACGTTTTCCTAATAATAATTAGGTTTGTATGTATGTTTATCACATCAAACCATTTTATGTTTACATAATAAGTAGGTAATTATAGCATATTATAAAAAGTATCTATTACTAAATTATTTAAGAACTTACAGTTTAATTCTAATAGTATGTTACAATTTAATTTAAATTCTAAGTTAATATAATATTGTCTTTTGTTTACGCGAATATTATTCATTGAAATCAAACTACTATATAGGTACGGAGTTTATCGCGTTGTTTATTTTACACTTTATTACATAATTTTGAAACTGTTACATGTGCGAACATGTGCAACAGGGGACCAAACACTACCTGAGATTTGACAAACCACAGATTCTCGCTAAAGAACACCGATTCCTACCAAGGATGCTTCGCGAGGCTATTGAAATCAAAAAACATCTTAATTTCAATAGAGAAGATGGTTGGAATGTACCACCAGCTTGGGATCCAGTAATTCAAATAGTCAAACCCAAGAAGAAGCAAACCACAGCTAGACTTCATGATACTCTGAGCTCATTCTGCGTAAATAGAAACACCAATGATTAAATTATGTTCGGGTACTTTGAAATAACGACACTGGAACATTGAGACAACTACCATCTTAGTCTCCCCGTGACAATGGCTGCTGAAAAGCAACCGAAACGTTGGGGAAAGTGTAAACTTAAATATAAATAGTTTTAATAATTTAATTAGCTTAAACATTAGTAAAGTTTAATAGTATCTAGTAGTAGTGTAACAGTTTCAAAATTATGTATTAAAGTGTAAAATAAACAACGCGATAAAATCCGTATATAGTAGTTTAATTTCAATTCTAAGTTAATACTTTAAAGTTGAATGCCCATACATCGACGCATATACTCGATTTGCTGATATTTAATTACATCTCAATAAATTAGTAAAAATCCATATACTTATACGGATTAAGATTTATAACTCATGAGAACAAAACTGTATTAATTAATATTCATATAAATTAATTAAATATATTAGTGTTAATGAATACATTATCATATTGATTCTGTACAAAAATATCTATAATAATAAGTACCTAACTGACATCTACAGGCTGTTTCAAAAAGCTTTAAAATCATTCGTTTCAATTACAACTTACTTTTTCAAAAATAGAACTCAACACGCACCACGATTAATTTCTCGAATGTACAATTTCGAATAAAGAAACTTAACGATCGTTGGGGTAATTCACCTACTTCCCGTAGCTAGGCATACGGTGGGCCAATAAAAGTGCATGCACTAAACGTAACACAAATCTCCTAGTAATTACACTGGTCACGCCTGTATAAGTTTTAATTAATCGGTGAATTACACTCGTACATATGTGTAAGTACTTTATGTGCTATCGGAGCGGAGTTGTCGTTGGAGCTTGTCGCGTACTGGTTTACGATTGTGCGGGTCCGTTGGTGCTTGTTTAACGGCACGATAATGCTTGCACCATGTATGACGTGCCCAAAACGTGTCATTAGAATAAGTTAGGGACTAAATTTAAATGTTATCTGCTCATAATTATGCGTGAACATGTTATGATTGTTTGTGTTTAAATAAATCATGAATAAAATTACTTTTGAATATACTAAGACTAACTGTTTAGCTTTTGATTGTCCATATACCTATACCTATTATGCGACATAATTGAAATGTTGTGCAATCGTTTATTTACTTCTAATTTAGGCAAACTCGATACTCACTTATATTTTCATATGAATGTTCTTTTTAATTTTGTTTGCAGTTATATTTACATTTTATTAGCTTGTACTAACATTTTAAATACGTGTTTTTAGCTGATCCTATTAAGAAAAACCGTACACATTGTTGTGTGATGTGCATAGAGCGATGCAAGTAGATGAAATCGCAGGGAAATGTTTCTACTGATCATTTTCTGCCTTAATATTTGAGTAAACAATATTTACTTTACTTAACCAACTGTAATTTTAAACTGTCGCCGTATTACTTTGAAATGCCTATACTTTTTGCCTTGCTATAAGCTGCGATTAATTGCAGCGGCACACTAGCGACCAGACACAATAGGTTTTTAAGTATGTCTAGCGTACCAACAATTAACAAGACGCTATTCAAAGGTTCGTGTGTGTTTGAATATCAGTCATCTATAGATCCAATCTTTCTTATAATACAAGTATGCGTTTCTAATATTCGTCTCGCATCGAATATTGAAAACAGTACCCAATAACTTTCCAACGCGCAGCCCACAGTGTCGATAATAGTTACAGACGTTGTCAATGACGGCTTCATTCAAACACAACTCTTATTTCCGCTCGTTTAACACGAATTTTAATGTGTCCGTACGTTTAACCGGACTGCGCTTACGCAAGAGATGTGTGCGATAAAAGATTTATTTTTAGTCGTTTTTGGTTGAATGATATGATATCGATGTAATCGTTGCATCTTTTGTATTTTTTATCAGTCAGAAAACGTGTTTAAATGTTGCCGTTAAATTTTACCTTCGTTGCATTCCTAATCGAGATCACAATTTAGATCGTTTTACAAAAATGCCCATATGAAAATTTTATGTCTGAATTTGACTTCGAAAATATTTATTATAATACAGTTCATTTCTTTCTTTCATATCTAATCATGTTTTAGGTAGCAACGCATAAAAATATTAAAAAATAAACCATAATATGACACCGGCAACTTGTCTGTATGCCAATCTATGGCTTTTTATTAAACATCTTTTGTTGAACGGAGTATAATAATTATTGTACAGAGTTGGATTACATGAAAATTGCATGAAATGAATAGGTACTTTAAATTAATTCAGACTCGTATATTACTAGTATCGTATTGTATAACTGAATAGGGAGAACAAATTCGTAGACACGAAGTTTTAGAAGAAAGTGCTACAATATAATGAAAGTTAAATTTTAGCTGGGTTAACTCGCCATTGTCAGTGTAGGTAGTACAAAGGCATATATAAAAGGCATTATAATTTGACGGCCTCGATGGCGTAGTGGTTGGTGTAACCGACTGCCACGCCTGAGGTCGCGGGTTCGATTCCCGCACAAGTCAAACATTTGTGTGCATGAACATGGATGTTTGTCTTGGTCTGGGTGTTTCTATGTATAATATGTATGTATTTACAAAAAAAAAAGCATATAATAATATGTATGTTTATCCATTGTCTAGAACCCATAGTACAAGCTCTGCTTAGTTTGGGCTAGATGGTATTGTGTGTACGTGGTAGAATATTATTATTATTATTATTATTATAATAGGACGATCGATCGTAGGATATTAACGGTAATCGCTTATTTATCACATTTGACTTCAAGGCTCACCTCTTGATTGATTGTAATAAAATATGGTATCAAGTTAGCTGCCACATAAAATTGCAACGCAGTAATTTTACGATATTAAAATTGCTTCTATTTCACAAATTAAAATATCTTCCAAAAATTAAATATCTCGTAGTACTTTCATCAAAAAGATCTAGTTAAAAGCTAAACCAATTTAGCGTTTAACTAATCATATACCTATAGTTCATATAAGCCAATTTATAGTATTTAAAAGTACTGTTACAATTTTGGGATAGTTACTGGAAACCGTTACCGTAATTGATTCGTTCAGAGCCAATTACGTAGGAATGTTTATTAAAAGTAATAACAGACGTTTTAGTAAGATTTGGGTAAAAGTAAGATGTGTGCAGTAGATTAAGCTTGTTTACTTGGTCAGTTTGTGCTGATCTAGTTAAACGAATATGAGCGTAATAAAACATTGTCCGCCCTACATCTGGCAACTAGTTTATAAAAAAATTAACCAGTCAAACAATAAATAGGAGACTTTGCGAATTATCTGATCAGCATTTGTGATATATAATCTGTACGAGTATATTAGTTGACCTTGTGAACGTATGTTCAATATTAAACGTCAATAGCCTCCATATAATCAATTTAATGGAAAATATAAACTGAATGCATACAGACCTACAGCAGAGATTTCTTTTCATTTTTGAAAAGTAAAAATGTCGTGTCAAACCACAACAACGAATATAAAGTTAGATTATGGTAATTTGAATTTTATACAACGATACAAGCACAGTCCTATGAGAGTTGTCATTGAGCTCAGTCATTATAATATTCAAATGTTATGGCGTCATCTTTAGTTTTACCATCGTGGTGACCTGGCCGTGAAGAGACAAGTTGTAGTATTTCGAGGCTATTAATGATGTTAACGTAATCTTCTTCTTCGCGTGTTCAATTCTAAAACCTTCCAAATCAAATTGTCTTAAAATCTATTTTCGGATGTAAAGGAGGCCTAAGTATTCTTATTATAAACGACCAGTTCATATTAATAAACATTTATGTTTCCTTGACCTATCTGAACATTCACCAATCAACAAATGCACGAAGTAATAAGCAGCGTTCCGTTTATGCAGCCAAATGTCGTGATAAAGGTTTATAGAAACTAAAAAAATATAATTCGAACGACCGAATTTATAATCATATTTACCATAGCTTCACAGGGTGGATAGATGCCTACATTGAACTTAATTAAATAACATTAAAACTTCATGTCTCTATAGCTTACTGAATACGGCAGACAAAATCAAACAATAACAACAACGAATACCAAAATTTTATTTATGTTTGTTCAACGCAGTTATTAGTTTTGTCGCTCTTTAAGATTACATGTAATATTTTTCTCTGCAATAATAGTGTATAGTTCTGCTGTTAACTACAGACCTGCTTTTAGGATGATAGTAATAATAGATGAAGCATTAGCCCATGAGCTACGATGACTAAATGAAGACGGCAGGCCACCGATATAAACATTTATTTTGCGAGCATTATAGAGTTGATACTACAGACAAAAAAAAAGGAAATAAACTTCAAATAAATTAAGAAATAGATAGACTTATTTTATATCGATTTATAAAGTTTTATGAGTATGTGCTTATAGTCAGACAAATGTATTGATGTTAAAGATACTGAAAGATTTAGGATCACCGAAATCAATACCCTTAAAAATTTAATCAGTGAAGATCAAATTTTATCCGTATACGAAACAAGAAAATTTGTCAGTAAGAATCCTGTAGCATCTAACTGCTTTAGTAGTAGCATCATCCATACTTGAAACACTTGGTTTAATCGCAATCAATTTGCCACCGCTTTTATTGCCTCTACTGCTGCATCAGGAAATATATGGTTAGCAAGATAAATAAACCAACCGTCTTACTTATTAGGTTTTGTACATTTTAGTTATGCGGTCGACTACACAGACATAGTGTGAGCGTCTTCCGGCCATGGTACCATTCAGCCAACAATTCATTTATTCCTAATGTAAATGTTATAGAAAATTTATGTAAATTTATATTATTACATTACGCCTGATAGCAATTTACTGACGGCATAAATATGAATACCGCATACCGAGTAGATATTTACGCGTCTAATATGAAGTAAACTCTTTTGTACAATTGTAGAAAGTTTTGTAATACTCAAATGAATTTTGTATTTGTATGCCGTTTATCATTCGTAATTTGTTTCCTTTGTAATGTTATATTGGGATTGGACTTTATAAATTTGTCATGCGTTGTGTTGGGATAATGTAAATGTATTTTGATTCTGATTCAAAGCAGCTTTGCTTCGAACAGGTTAATGTTTAAATGCTATAAGTTCTGTTAAAAGTTTGCTGGTACGATTTACACAAAGATTCGTGTGTTATTTGCATTTTTATTTTTATCGAAGAAATATACACATAAACGTCTTATTTAAATTATCTGTTTTGACTAAAGAAAATCTACCGTCGTTTGTTAGATAGTTTATGTTAATGTGACATAATATGCGTTCTGCAAATTGTTATGAATATCCACTCTGTGACAGTGGATATCATCGAAACCCAATACTTCCATAGTCCTGTATCGTATTAGCACATCCAAGGATGATCAAGTAGAGATATACCTTTACCGTATCGATAAGCAGTAGCAAGGTGCAGCACACGGCTGTACGTGTGCTATCATTACTGTATGATATAGAAACTATAAAAATAATTTATTCGTTGGTTAATTCAAATGAACATTCAAAGATACATATTTATTTGTTGCTTATCTTGACATAACTAGAGCATATTAGATTAAAACAAATGTATACTGTTTCTAAACAATAGATAACCACACCAAGCATTGTAATGACCTTTATTTGTAAACATTCATAGATTAAATACAAGTGTAACAAAAATATTTACTATACGAAAGATAATTCGTTTCTAGAAACAAATTCAGAACACAAATATTTTACTTTCCCTCATTAATAGTGAGAATTTGTGAATACATTGTAGATACATTTGTTTTATTTGATTCAGTATATTAACAAATATCGAGACGAGTAACAAATAATATAATTGGTCTGTTAATATTTTAACCGGCATGTTGATGGGCTTTTTGGGGATATAGTACCAAGGTAGAAGGATGTAAGGGACAAAAATTCTGTTATCCATAAATAGTTGTTCCGAGTCTAGGTATTCTGTCAGTACATTAAATGTTAGTTAAGTAAATACATTGATTCAGCAATGCCAGCAATATAGCAATGAATTCAAGAGTGAAAACTGAGTTTTATAAAAAACAATACTCTAATCAGATATAATATCTATGTATTTATGTAATTACGTATGAATAGGACTAGAATAAGAGATCCACGTTCATATATTTATTACTTCTGAGCATTTAACCTGTAATATAACTAATTAAATTTTTTTATGATATGTGTTAAAATTACAATGTGACATATTGTATTATTAAATTTATTTATATGAAGCTTCAACAAAGGATGATTTAACATTAACATTTTATAATAATACAATACACAAATATTTGATACACGGACTTTGTAAATAATATAACACTAATATTAATACTATTTTTTACTGTAAAGAGAATATTAAAGTAGATTCTTGTGATAGTATATGTATTTGACACAATGGACTGATTTATCGTAAGCTAAAATAAAGAGAAGAAATAATCATATATGCCTATTAATAGTTTACGATTGTATGTGTATGTAACATGCTCATCATATGCGATCGGCTATTGTTTCGACTGAATATCGCTGGCAGCGATACCGATGCGAGTTGTAAAAGCTCTATAGGGGCCAATAGTCTGCAACTGTCCAATAAAATCAAAACAAACTGCTAGATGTTTCATAACAATAATGTATTTCAACGATATTCGAAAATATTTATCAGAATGCACCAAGTACTTTTTTACTACATAAGATTTTCATTTTTTTAGTCTGTCAAACTATTAGTAATATACGGTCGACAGCGTTCTCTAGCAAATTCTTTGGTTTCTGGGGGGATATTTGTATAATAAAATAAATGGAGAGATCTCAATATACCATCTTAACACGTCCAACTGTAAAAAATCTGTCACATCGTGGTTATAGTCGCTTGGATACGATGAAACCGAACAGGTTTTATATATAGCTGCATAATTTCTCGTCACACACACACACACACACACACACACACACACACACACACACACTGACTGACTGTTTGTTTATGATGTCAAATATTATGTACTGTGTGAGAGAACAAAATAAACAATTATTATTATTATTATTTTATATTTATTCATTTAACCAATGATGGCGACGTAGCAGTTAATATAAGATAACATCCTTACTAGAATAAAATTCTGAGTCACAACACCCAGACACGGATCAAAAATTTGTAGCTCAACATTTTGTTCCGTATGGGGATCGAACCCACGCCGCAGTTAAACCACTACGCATTCAGTTAAGTCGAGTTATTAATATGTTTAGGTACCATGTAAAAGAAGGTGAGTCTACTGTCATACACGTATAGTTCTAAAAGCGAAGGAGTTGCCATGAATGTCCTGATAACAGAAAATCAACAACACTTCAGTGTTGTATGGGCGTAAGTGCATAATTGCGCCATTGTACTGATGTGGTGAGGACCTCTTGACTAGTTGACGTGAGATAAGAACAACATACAAGTACTATCACTAGGTAATTACTTATTTATCGTACTTACTATTAAGTAGATTCTCTCGATTGGATTCCAATAGTTATCCATGACATCGAGAGAATGTACGCAAGAAAAGAAATAGTGCTCAGTTGTTCCTGAGGTTATTTACTTGAATTCGCATCGAATGTATTGCATAAACGCTCGTACTTTTCTTGTCGTTGGCACACCTTACTATATATTAAAAAATAAACGTTTAGTACCATGGTAGGTCTTATATGCATACTCTTCTGGAAATATTTCAACCATAGCTGCAAACTGAAGCCAGAATTATATTGGCGTGTTTGTTCTTTTGATATCAGTTTAGGCCATAAGTTTTCTGGTCTTTTGTATATTATATCTTTTATTCCGGGCTAGTAAGTATTATCGTCTACTGGCCATAATACCATACTATGTGCTGCTACCGAGAAAACTCAAAAAAATACAGAAAACAGACAAAATTATTTAACTACTACACCATCGCAACACTTATCGCATTCAAAGCATGTCAACACTTTTAAAGCAACAAGAATACTATAATATTAATTATGTAAGTGGTTCAGCAAAAGAAAATGAAATTCGTGTGGGTTAGTAGTAGTGTAGGTAGGTAAGGTTTTATTATTTTTCTCCTATTAGCTGACAGGAACAATCTCTTTTTTTCACAAGAATATCTGACATAATGTAGACGTAAATAGAGTTGATTGATGATACTTTGATAAAGGTCATGACATCCTTCCAGGGTCGAGTTTTTATAAGCCAAAAGCTAACTGAGGAACTTGTAAATAGGTAATGATTTCTGCGAATCACGTTTCTAGGCACATTTTATACCGCAGATCGTAATATTTTAATTACATTTTTTTTTTGTTAATTACAATACGTCATGGTTATATATTTCCCAAGGGATTGGTTAAAGTGTATGGTATTTAGAATATCATAAGAAATTTAATTCTGAATATTAGCTCCCAGTCTGATACTATACCCAGTAAAAAGCAATTTACTCGCCCTTTATAACCAGCAGCCTAAATACAGCTGACGAAATGTGAGTGTGTTGCACCTCTGCCACTAAGTCGGTCTATATTTCGCATTTTAATACATATGTAGGTCATGGCGATTCTATTTCAGCATAGCTATTACGTCAGCGCTTCGATCGAATGTTGTTAAGTGCAACATCATACATTACTCTAGTAGAACGTCATGTTTAACTTCAGTCTAGTGACAAATTGCTATATTAGTCTAACATATAGCATAGCAGTTATGATAATTAAGGAAGCTTCGATTCCACATCCTACACTTAGTTGCTATTAGAATTAAGTATAAGTTGGCGTAAACGTTAAAATTCACAATCCATTTGAATATCTTTAAGATAGTTATTGCCTAAGATGGTAGACGAGTTAACGGACCACCTGATGGCACATGGCAAACTATCACTAATATTAGATGTCTGTGTTTCCTTGATTTTGCAACAGTATCAAGATATTATAGACAAGTCACTCATTTCCGTGCCGTAATTGAGGGAAGAACGGGGAAGGCTGTTCTGTTCTTCAATTACTGAAACAGACACAATGATGATACCAACTCGTTCGGGTTTCCGATCCTCTCTTTCTATTCCTATCTTTCTCCTATGCTGTTTAGCATAGGAGAAAGATAGGAGTAAGTCACGAATACCTTGGATAATAGAGAATGTGCTATCGATGGCTGAAGAACCCAGGACCGCATAACTGAAATAACAACTAGCCAATCAGGATAACCCTAACTGTATTTTACAAGAGTACAACAACTTAATATATAATTTATGAACAAAGAGCTTCGAAACCAGAGGCTGCGAATTTTGCACTATAAGATGCTAAAGTTTAAATCACGATATTTATGATATACTCATATCACACCAATTGTGTATGTAGTCAGGTAGAGATGTGGTTACACTCTCAACTCATACCATATACTAGGCAATACACAAAAGTCTTGCTTCCTAACAGGGAAAATCCTAACTAATATTATAAATACAAATGTGAGTTAATTTGTTTGATCACGCTTTAACTACTCGACTGATCATCATGAAATTTGGCATACACTTTGTCAGGGTTACAGAAACGAACATAGGGTACCTTTCATCCAGATAAAAAGCGATATGACCTAGAAATAAAAACACTAACGAGAACAAAGCCGCAAGCAAAGGCTGCTGGCATGACATAGCCCAGGAATTGAACATGAAATTTTACGACAGTTACGCATTCTTCACTGGACCAATGAGGCAATCTTTATAAATATTAAGTACTTGTTATTGCAAACATTTATTCTGGGTGTCTTATCTCACTCAAATCATCACTTACATTGGACGTGAACCATTGCGTATTATCGATTCGAGGAAAAATCGTGAGTGAGATTATAACAAGCGCATAAATAAAATGGTACCACGTACTACTGATCAGAAAGTTTAATTATCATAAAATAGTGTTCCCTTTTTATTTGCACCATCAGTACGTTCAGAAAGTAGCAGCAGCGATAGCTCAGTGGGGAGACCAACAGACTGCAATGCAGAGGGTCTCGGGTTCGAACCCACGTCGCGCACCTCTGACTTTCGGAAGTTATATGACTTTTCGAAATTATGTGCGTATTAATTGACAATTATCGATTGCTCCGTGCCTCGGAGAGCACGTTAAGCCGTTGGTCCCGGCTGCCATGAACATCTATGGCAGTCGTTATTGGGCAAGTCAGTACCCTCTAATATTCTGACACTGGTCTAGCCTTAGGGTATCGTTAGCCTTCGGGTTGCGGAGGTCAGGTGGCAGCCGCTCCGTGTAAAAACTGATATCCAGTCAAATCCGGTTAGACCAGAAAAGCCGACACCAAGTGACTTGGGAATAATAAAGGCTAAGTGAGAAGAAAAAAAAGTACGTTCAGAAAGTCGTCACTTTGCCGCTATGTTTAGTGATTTCGATTATCTCGCAGGGTAGTTCTTAATGCTTACGTCATAATAAGGATATTGTGGGCATACATGTCGTAAAGTACCTAGATAAAACAAAAACCAAAATCGAACACATCCTAACCAATATTATAAACGAATGTGAGTTTGTTTATAATATTGGTTAGGATATTTATCAAATTTATTTATTTGTTTGTTTGTTACTTACGCTTTCACATTTTAACTACTCGACTGATCATCGACAAACGTTGGCTTGCCAGCGCCAACTACTAGGTCCAATTGTGAATCTAAACCATCCAAGGATACACACAAGAACAAACAAAACCATTCTTTAAAATCGGTCTAGCGGGTTCATAGTAGTCCAGTGACGGACATAAGTACATAAGAATTATATATAAGTATATCTGATGTGCTGAGAGTGTACCTAATACCTCATGTTGGTTGAGAGAGTTTTTAATTCTAAAGTAATAAAATGTAATACTAGCTTTACACACATTATAGTATTTAAAAAACCCAATATGCATTCTTCAACGGTCGTAAGAAGCAAATTGGTAAATATTAGAATACGTTGCAAGTATTTTTTCTCACGCTGTTGTACTCATGAAATAAGTGGAGCACCTGATGCTACCGCAAAGGCGGCACGTTTGAAGCCATATGTTTGAGATGAAAACAATATAACCTACTCTTGCGGTATTCTAATGAAACGAGTAAACAAGTGAAGAAGTATTTCGAGTAATAATTTCAATGAACCATCTATGGTAACTAAATAAATAGAGTGCTTACAAGACTGGGAATCTATCATCTATAGCTATCTCCATCCACTTACTTATTTTGATATGTCGGCGCTATACCAATTTTACAATGAAATGAGAAATATGGCAACTGCTACACTGACAAGTGCCACTTAAAATTGGGATAGACCAATTATAATATTTAAATACTACAATAAATAATAGCTTAAATTGTAGTTAAGCTTAATAATAGTAGTGTCATAGTTTAAAATTATGTAATAAAAGTTTTTTTAAATAAACAACGCCGCAAAATACGTATGAAGTAGTTTAAATTTGAATGTATACCAATTACATTGGATTGGCAATTTAACAATTAATAATTTAAATAGCTTTAATTGTAGTAAATACAAGTTCAATAATATTATAGTAGTGTTTAAAAATAAACAACGCGTTAAAATATGTATAAAGTAGTTTAATTTAAATGTATAACATTCGCGTAAACGTAAGACAATATTATGTAAAGACTATAATAACAGTTAAATACATTAAAATTAAACAAATTAAATAGAAATTAAACTACTATTTACGGATTTTATCGCGTTGTTTATTTGACACTTTATTACATAATTTTGATTTTTTTTACCCTGTTACTACTGTTGGGGCCTCTCGTGCCTGTATACCTATTTTATTTAACTTATAAATTCCACGGGAATCGAACCCGCATCTACTATTTATTTCACTCTTGTGTCCACGATATGCAATAATGCGAGACTTCCTAAAACGCTACAAGGGAATTACCGGCACTGGTCCGACAGATAACATCTTTTAATAATATATAATTTGTTTATTATGAACACACACACTGGTAATACATATATAGGTAAAAATCACAATATATTTTATATAACTAATTCTAATTACATATTACAAAGACCTAGCGTTCTGTCGGGCCCGTGCACAGCAACTGGCCGACTCTCCTTGCATACACCACGCTTGCGCACACATACTTTCGACGCACACATACATACATACCCCTACACTACTATTAAACTATACTAATTTTTAAGCTAATTATATTATTATTAAAACTATTTAGATTTAATTTAATTTTACACTTTCCCCGACGGTTCGGTTGCTTTTCAGCAGCAGCTTTTCACGGGGAGACTCCCCGTGACCATGGCAAATTATGTAATAAAGTGTCAAATAAACAACGCGATAAAATCCGTATATAGTAGTTTAATTTTAATGAATAATATTCGCGTAAACAGAAGACAATATTATGTAAATTAAATAGATTTAAAAGAATACTAATTAAAACAAAGATAAACATAAAAATAAGTATGATCGTCCATCGTTCTCACAGAAACACTTAGAGTAGACAATTATTGCACCTTAGTCATTTTTTTAATCTTTATTAATTTTGAGGCTTTTATTACAGAATAATATGTTAACCCCACCCTATCTTGGCTTATTCTAAGATACTAATTTACTATGTAATTATAGGAGACAGAGGAAGTCGTTGTTGTACCTTAGGCTTACCTAAAAATAAATATAAATATTCTCCGTTGAAACTGAATGAATGAATTGTTTATCTACCTTTTCGTTCATCAATATGTCGTGCAAGCAGGATATGTATATGGTCTATTTATTTATTGTAGTATGTTGGTAGTAGCTATAGAGCAATTTAGCATTGATAAATATCTATACTCTGACATAAATATATTTACTCCAATTATCAAAAGGGCTCGCGCCCCTTGTTCCTATAATCTAATATAGAACGGCACAAGATTAAAATCAAACAAATCAATTCTATTTGTTAAGTAAATGAGTAGCGCCCGTATGACGTAGATACGCATCGTATTAATAAAACCCTCCCTACGGTATGCTGTGAACCATTGTCTCTGGATAAAGCAATTTATTTAATTAACACACCCACAACTATGCCACATCGTACATTGAGATAAACTACACTGTTATTAAGTCATTATAGTTTCAAACTACATGTAAGGTTCAACGAAGACGCACTTTACGGAATTACTTTTATTTTAAAACCTCTGATGCGTGTATCCTTGTCTCGCGGGTAAACATTGAAAGAACGGACAAAATATTCAAATTAACAACTACAACAATCCATAAATACAAAAAAAAATAAAAGAAAGAATAAATAAAATATGAAGTTATGGCTCTATCTGTAGTATTTTGCTGATATTATATTATATCAATTATTTAACTCTGTCATGTATAACTTGCTCTGTGTAAAATTTTTATTACATAGTTTAGGATAATATCAGTTTTATTTATTAAGTGTCTAACAAATTTTTTTTGGGATGAGAAGGTTTAGTTTAACACGTTGGTCGTATGTGGGTTGACAGAATTCACATATCTTCGAGCATGTTATGGAAAATTCTAGGCTTATTCACGTTGTTTTCCTTTACCGTTAAAGAAGTAAATAAGAATTATAATTATAATAGGCAATTATAGTCCTTGAAAATCATAATTTATAAAACACCTATTTACTTAACAAACAATTTAGTAAGACAATTCAAAAATCTAAATTGCCACTTGCAACCTCTAGTTACGGGTAATGACCAAACCAATTCCAATGAGTCACTTCTAAAAGCCTTGGTATTCAATCAGCCTTACAGTCTAATCACTGGGTACGCAATCACCCGTCTAATCAGAAACGTTCGGGAACTAACATTTCCGTTATATTAACATTCTGAATCTATAATTGTTGTTTCTAGAGATGCAACCGGTCGAGACGCTTGTACGATTGTTGATACAACGTTACGACAACATTCGATTGTTGAACATCATATATTATAAGAATCGAATCAATGTTTATTGTATACATATCGGCCGATAAAACACATTATTTTTAAAAACACACGTGACATCTAACAGAATCTTATTTAGCTTTGAATATTTTGCTTTAACATTAAAGGTAAAAATAGATAGAGAAAGATAAAGTATACAAGTCACCATATAAACGGAATACGGAAAATAGATTGAAGATTTATAAAATTACTAAAGTTTTAATAATTAATTGTACATAATAGATATTTTTCCAGATAAAGAAAATTCTTGTGGTTGTTCCATAAACATAAATTTGCAAAAAAATGAAATGTTAAATTTATTTTACTTAGTCTACAACTTCACCTTATTCTTTGTCTATCTTTTGGCAGATTGTATTAATAGTATTTCAAAGTACCCTATTTTTTCATTATTTGTTCACATGGAGCATTTTGACTAGATCTATAAACGTTTGTTTGTGGCTTACTTCATCTTCGAAACGTAATTCTCATGGGTTTAAAGTACTGGCTGAATTGATTCGCAGTTTAAAATGTACTTTAAATTCATAGTTACGATATAACAAGCATCAATTGAATTTCAAGTCAGTATTTTATACGATTTAAACTTGTTTTTGATATGCCAATTGCAATTGCATGATAACGAGGTTCGCGTGAATACGGTCGATTAATGTTTTTGATTTTCGCTTTATTTCTAAGTTGAAAGTTATAAGTTGAATTGTTTCTATGTAGCCTGTCTAGTTTATGTTTCTAATAAGCATATTTCTATAAATTGAAATGTTTATCTACTATAAGCGACTTACTACATCTTCTAACTCACGTTGTACGCTATTTCATCAAGGATGCTAACAAAACATGAATATATTAGGGGTTAAAGTATGAAATTGCCGATTTGTACTGAAAAATTGAAACACGTTTTTTTCTAAGATTCACCATATTTATTTAATCGAAATAATTACCCTCATTATCTATACATTGCTGCCATCTAAACGGAAGTTCATTTATGCCTTTACGATAGAACTCCGGGGATCTAGATTCGACAAACTGTGTGAAAGCATTTGTACTATCTCTTAGGAAGAAAATTTATAATCACAAAGAAAATTGTCCAAATTACGAAAAATATGGTAGTACGTTGGAGCAAGGTCTGGCGAGTACGAAGGATGACGTATGGTTTCTAACTGCAGCTCCTGTAGAGTTACAACAGTTTCTCGTGCAGTGTGAGGTCTTGCGTTATCATGGAGCAATAATGGTGAAGATTGATTCACGAATTGGGGCTGTTTCACTGCCAGTTTCGCTATTATTGTTCGAAATTCAGCACAGTAAACATCTGCTGTTATTTTTTGACCAGACCTGAGAAAACTAATTACACCATGAAAATACCACCAAACAGTTACCATTACCTTTTTATTGGTAAGCTTTGCTTTAGGGCACTATTGCGGCGTTTGACCTGGGGTCAGCCATTGCATTTTCACAATTTGATCCAATATTCCTTAATTTTGTTCAACAAGGCATCGCAAGCTTCAACACGCTTTTCCTTCTGCAGATCAGTCAAATCATGTGGCACCCATTTTTCATATCTTTTTATCTTATTGATTTGATGCAAAGGAGCCAATATTGTGGGTAGGGTAATGTTAAACCATGCCGCTAATTCCTGGTTAGTTTGACTCGGATCGGCTTCCACCATCTTCTTCAATTCAGCGTTATTCACCTGTGTGAGCGGTCTTCCATGTGGTTCGTTCGTCAAGTCGAAGTTTCCATTACGAAAACGTTTAAACCAAAAACGCCCGGTGCGTTCATTGGCAGTCTCCCCTCCAAACGCAGCGTTGATCGTTAGATCATCGCGTGAGTTCCACGTCAGAACTCGTATTCAAAAACGACTCCGATTTTCGAAGTAACCATCTTTCCCGTCCAAGCTGAAAAAAACAATTGAACGTCGAAAATCGAACGTTGCACATTTTTTAAAAGAAGAATGATAGGTATCATGTGAAAAAAGTTTCACTCGAAAACCTCACACCATGAAGGTTTTATGTCAATTCAAAGTATATATTACTATACAACGGAAACTACATACTTTAATCCCTATTATTAGATTAGACGATTACATACGTGCATTGCACTTTATATTTCCATTTATCAAAATAAATAAACACAATAATATAAATATAATTAGTATAAACTCTAATTAGTACCTAGCTATTTATTATCTTTGACTTTTTTATAGGTTCTTTATTATAATAACGATCTGTAACTATTCTTTCAAAAAGTTTGAAGTAAAGGTTATTTGGAACACAAAATAAATATTTTTATCTTAACATTAAATAAGTTATATAAATTATTTCATAATACTTTACAAATAACAGATATTAAAATTAATTTTACGTAAATTAAGGCATATTAAAATTAAAATACAATTACATTTGTAAACGAAATAAATAATTTCAATAAATCGATTTTCATCTTACCGATATGACTTGAATGTGTATTAAAAATTATAATTATCGTTTCACATCACTAAGTCTAAGATTGAACCACCAGAGTCGATAATTATAGACTATGAGTAGTTAAACAAACGTAACACTAAATGAAATTTTAATATACAGCTGCCATTTTTTAAATATGTTCTTGTACAAATTATAGACTTCAAAAGTATTTAAGTAACTGCTAAAAAATATGTATATATTATTATTATGATGTTACAAGCTGAATTCTATTTCGTTTTTATAATAAAATCGCGCTTAATTATAATTATTATTATAGTACTTACTTGTTTGTTCAGTAGCAAACCAGCGTCCAACTGTGTGGTCTCTGGTTTGAATCCTGAAAGAAAATTAAGTTTTAGAGGTTAAATAACATTAAATTGTGTTCGGTAAATGGCAAGATATTAATAAATGGCACTAGGAATTAAATTCCTGCAATTAAAATTAAGTGCAGGGATCTATTAGATTTCCTTACTACTCTCTCTCTTGCCTACCAGTTAAGCTCTGTTCTAAATAGGTATGGATCAGATAGAAGAGAGTCGGATCAGAGCACACTATTGGCACCAGATGGAAAATTGCAAAGTTAATGTAAACCTATCGTTACTCATGTGTTACCAGCGTCTAACCATTATTTCATAGTGACCGTACACAATATGAGTCAGTTAATCGATATTTTATTGTTTTAAACTTCGTGGAATAAGCGCATACATTAGCGGAGGCAATGATCACATGTCTGAATGCCTGTCACTATATAATTTGTTGACCCAAAACAAAGACTACAACTCAATAGAAATCAGAGGATACCGTATATTGCCAATGATCGGCAAACTTCAAAGATAATTTTTGAAAATTAAATAATGATAAAGGACAGATGTTCTTGGCATGTTATTTCGATTTCTTTTTTTGCGCACATTATGGCAGTGACGGACAAATCATATTGATATTAAAGGCTCAAGTTATGTAGTGTTTTAAATGAAGTTTGACATGAAGACACTAACAACACTTATTTGCTATTTTGAGATCAAAATAAACGAATATAAAATTTTTAAAAGAAATCATTTATTTATTATGCATGCTAACTTTGAGCTCGAGGAAGAACATAATTATACTGTGTATATGTTACTAACACATGACTATATTTTGCTATAAAATTTAAGAATATTTTCTCGTAGTTTCTATTTAGAATCTGTCCATAAAAATAGTATTCTTGGAAAATATCTGCTGAATTAATAACATTCATATTAAATAAATTATATTCATTCCCAACCTACAAGTACAGTATTCAAAAACGTAATAACTTCAGGAAAACTGTTTTCAATAGGGTGAACTATTTTCGAAAACTATTCAACATTAATTGAAATTCGATTTGTTCAAATTTGGGGTGGGTATGCACGATATTGGATTTCCACCACGCACCCTTGACTATGTGAGGTTTGAAAAATCAATGCCTTCTGCCCTCCACATTGGACTTAGTCATCCGTTCACATGATTCAAATTCAAGAATTCATTTACGCATTGCTTAACGGAAGGATTTTAACCGTTTAGTCGTAAACTTTGAAGTTGAATTGGGTATAGCCGAGACCGCACAAAAGAGATGTAACTTTAAAATTCCAGTTAGAATATTTAGTATTTTTCTAAATAACCGATATTAGGAATATTCACTGTAAATAAATATGCCTAATATTTACTGTCTGCCTACAAGCAAAGACGAAGTATTTGTTAAGTCGTGGTCTTCTTCTCACCTCCCTGGGGTGTGGGTGGGGGAGCCTTTGGGATTAGACCTCTTTAAGGCGGTCTTCGCCGCGGCCCTTCACTATGGGCTGGTCGTTAGGTTAGTCCGCCCTCAAGCCTGGCCAGCCGGGTGAGTCTCCGTTGGGAGAGGCCCAGCTAGCCGCCTACGAGAGGGCGGCGGTTCGTCTTCGTTTGGTGATAGGGGTGACGTAGCCCCGCTCCCGCTCGAGGGAACTGGTATCAGCTCCCGAGCGGGGCGTTTCTGTCTCCTCCTTATCCACGTAGTGGTGTCTAGATGGGGGAGAGGAACGATGCTGTTCAGGCTCAAAAAAAAAAGGGCCAGCCTGCATACTTTAGGCGTGACTTAATATAGGTTTTGTAAATCCCGAGTTTCAGTCGCAGCGGCAGTCTGGAGGACAACAGGGGACGCAGCTTCGTCCGCGCTGCCTGAGTCTTTGCGGAAGTCGTCTGTACATGGTGTACCATCGACAGGGTTCTGTCGATGGTGACGTCCAAGTACTTGACCGTCGGCGACCAAGAGATTTCCTCTCCCATCAGCTGGAGGCATGGTCACCACCTTGGGACCACACTGGACGTGTACACCCACCGGTGTACACGTCCAGTCACCATCGCCTGGGTCTTGGACATGTTGTACTTGAGCCTTCACTTCCTTAGCCAGCCCGGAAGCGCTTTAAGTGCCTGGCTCATCTTTCGTGCAGCGTGTCTGGCGTTCCTGGAGCTGGACTGGTACGCAGCATCGTTGGCGAAGAGCGCCAACTTGACGGTGCCCACCACCGGCATATCGTCAGTGTAGTGGGCGTAGAGGATGGGAGAGAGGCAGCTCCCCTGCGGGACCTCGGCCTGGATGGTCTTCTCCTCTGCCGAGGTGTCATCGACGGCCACGTGGAATGTTCTTCCCTTAAGGAAAGAGGCGATGACCGCGATGAGTCGCCATGGGAGCGTGGACGTCAACAGTTTGTGGATGAGAACGTCATGCCACACCCTGTCGAATGCCTTCTTCATGTCGAGCATCACGGTCGCCGTGTATTCGTCCTTGTTCATCCATCGTGGCCATCTCGCCTAGTACGCGAGTCAGCTGCAGTGTGGTAGAGTGTGGGCCCAGGACGTAAACTGTTTGGGCCTCGGTATTAGGTGGGAGTTCATCCTCACCAGCAGCAGCCGCTCGAAGACTTTGGACATCGTCGAGAGGATACGAGAGGATACAAATAAATAAATTGTCACTTGCTAATATATTCGAATGCTCAGCAGTAGAATTAACGGAATTAAAGTTATACATAGTCTGCCTCTATAGACCACCAAAGATTAGTAAGTCCATATCACAATGCTTTTTTGAAAGATTGAACCTATTACTTAGTAAACTATGTAGCAATAAAAACAAAAAACTCATATTATGCGGCGATTTTAATATAGATTTATTAAAAAAAACTAATATATCCCTGGATTTTGAGCAAACTCTCAGTGCATATAAACTCAAATACGAATTTAAAGAAATTACTCGATTTTTGGGCAAAACCTGCATTGATAATATCATTCACAATGTTAAGGGATGTAAAAGTCGTATAGACGATTTGTCTATCTCAGACCACACAGCACAAACACTAATCTGTCCAATAAGAAGGAGGTGTAGATTAAAGTTTTGGTATGTCGAAAGTAGGGACTTTTCCAGTGATAACAGAAATAAATTTAAAAACTACTTAACACAAGTTAGTTTTTCTGATGTTTTTATGGAAAAAAATCCAAATACGGCATTTACTATATTCCATGAATGGTTTAAGCTATTGTATGATTTGTGTTTTCCAATCGTAAAACTTATACAATCATCAGGTAATAAAGTCAATTGGATTACAAGAGGACTAAAACTATGCAGTTTGAGGAAACGTACAATGATGTGGCAATATAGAAGGAATCGGACAGAAACAAACAAAAGAAAATTTAAATCCTATTCAACGCGATTAAGAAAGATAATACGTCTAACACAAAAAAGTAAAAATGATCACTACATCAAATCATCCGAAAACAAAACAAAGGCTACATGGCACAAATAAATAACACAAAGGAAAAGCAACCAAGAATAGGTATAAGTAGTATTAAGAGCATTAATGACATAATAATTAATGACCCCAAAAGTATTTGTAATGCATTTAATAATTATTATATTGACATAGTAAATAATAATCAATCCTTAGATAAATACAAAATTCAATTAAATCATAACTGTAATTCGATTTTTATCGCTCCTACCACCCCCCAGGAAATATGTTGCATTATTAAATCATTAAAAAACACAAACAGCGCTGGCTACGATGGTATTATAACATCTGTAATAAAAGACGTGGGCAATATTATTTCTCCAATTCTATCCCATTTGATTAATATGTGTATTGAAAACGGTGTTTTTCCAAATATATTAAAAACTACCATTGTGAAGCCCTTATTTAAGTCAGGAAATAGATTAGTATTAGAAAACTATAGGCCAATTGCTCTAATTCCGATATTTGCGGAAATATTTGAAAGATTCATACATAATAGTATATATAGCTACCTTGAGAAAGAGAAGCTATTAGTTCCAGAACAATACGGCTTCCGCAAGGACAAAAATATTAATATGGCTATATACAATCGTCTAAAATCTGTCACAACAAGTATAGACAAAGGACAACCAGCAATGAGCATGTTCATGGACATGTCTAAGGCTTTTGATCGTGTAAGGCACGACATTTTATTAGATAAACTATATCGATTTGGAATAAGGGGTAACGCACATGAATTGATAAAATCTTACTTGTCCAATAGACAGCAAATTACTGAAATTTCGAACGTATGTCTTCTGTCAAAATCTGAATTAGTTCACAGGTCAGACGTGAAAACTGTAAAATTTGGTGTCCCACAGGGCAGTGTGATGGGTCCTCTACTTTTTATTATTTATATAAATGACATACCACAGCGATCTAATTACGATATGACATTATTTGCTGATGATAGCACTATATTTATTACCAATAAATCTTTGACATCACTTGAATCTGACATTAATAATTCTATTTCATTAATTATACAATGGTTGCAATCAAATAACCTTAAAATTAACTTAGATAAAACCAAATTTATAGATTTCAAGCAACGAGATAAAATGTCAACTTGTAGGTTAAACATTAATTATAACGGTCATACATTTGGAGAAAATGAAACTACAAAATTCTTAGGGTTGCAAATAGACAACAAACTGAACTGAAAAGCGCATATAGAATATATTTGCTCGAAAGTAAGTCAGTATGCATATTGCTTATATAAACTAAGAAATACTTCAAACATATCTACAATGATAACAGCATATCATGGTATGGTAACATCAACGCTGCGGTATGGAATCGTGTTCTGGGGAAACTCAACAGACTGGCAACTAGCATTTAAATCACAGAAACGATGCATTAGGACTATGTTTAACATCAAATTGCCCGATAGCTGTAAATCTTACTTTACAGAATATAAACTTATGACTTTGCCCTGCATTTACATTTTGGAGTGTGCCATGTTTGTCAGACAAAATATGCAGTTATTTGAAAAAAGATCACGGGTACGTCACGCTGACAAATTATGTGTTGTGGCAAGCAAAACTGCATTGATGCACAAAAGTTTTTTCTGCACTGCTCCACGTATCTATAACCATATACCAAAATCCATAAAGAACGCTGAAAATATACAGATTTTCAAACGGGATCTTCAAAAATTGCTCATAACGAAATGTTATTATTCACTTCGAGAATTTTTAGAAGATAAGAGCATTTCCTAGGTCTACATTTGCATTTTTTTTTTTTTTTTTTTCTACATTTGCACACGTAATAAAAGTTATTAATTTCCCCTATTATTTTGAATTTGTATAAAATTTAATATTATCATTAATAGTGACATTGTTATATTTTTTATTTTTTATTTATTATATTACTAATGACATAGGCAGATAAGCGTAATTGACAACTTATAATTTTTGACATGTAACAATCCTGACATTTGTTAATTAATTTGAACTTTGACACTTTATTATTTTCATTTATTCAACATTATTATAATAAAAACGATCGTAGTACACAGAAAACCCTAATTAAATTTTGTTATGTTTGATTTTGTATAATGAATGCATGAATACCTAATTACTGTATTTGCACGCCAAACGGCTGAATGTGGAAGAAACCTACCGCCTATTATATCAACATTTATGTACCCATGTTCGCAAGTAAATAAATGAATTATGAATTATGAATTAGGAGAGTTATCGTCCGGTAGCTCTCTGGCTTCCTGAGGTCCTTGCCGGGTTTCAGGTGTACAATAACCCGGCCCCGCTTCTAGATGGTTGGGAAGTGGCCGGTCCTCAGGATGCCGTAGAAGAGCTAGGTTGCCGTGGCCAGCAGTGCCTTCCGGGGAAGTTGTTGCAGCGCCGAGTTGGGAATGCCGTTCTCACCAGGCACTTTTCGGGGTTTTGTCCGTCGGATTACCACAGCTACCTCTGTTGGGGTCACCAACAGTTCATCCACCGATGGGACGAAGGGCGTCGAGAGGTAGGTCGGTCTGAGTTCTCTACCTCTCGTGAGTGTTCCTCGTCCTGGACCTCGTGTGGAGTGAACTGCTGTTCGAGGCTGCACGCGATGATCTCTGACCTATCCGCGGCCTTGTAGCGCAAGAGGCCGTCCTGCCCAAATAGAGGACGCGTGGGTTTGGGCTCCACTAACAACTGCCTGCAAAGGCGTGTCAGTGAAGCATGGTCGTCTTCGATGTCAATCAGGTGGTTCTCCCACGCGTCTCCCCTGTGTTCCCACAGGGCGGCATTGAGATCGTTGGTGAGGCGGTTGTAGGTTGTCTTGTCCCGAGGGTGGCGGGTTCACCATCGCCGCGGGTTCTCTGAACACTAGAAGCACCGGTTGGTAGAGGTCGGAAGGACCAGCAGGAGCCCTCAGTCCTCTGTGGCCGACAATGTCCAGCACGTTGTCGGCGCGGTGCCCACTGTGGGATTCGGCCTGGTCGGCTCTCGGGGGTCGGTTACATTCGTAGTGAAACGTGCTGGCGTCTCGTAAGAGAAGCTCCCCCGCGCGGAATTTGAATTTGAATTTGAAGAAGCCCACGAATTTTGTCCACCCGGAAATTCGTGAGAGCCGCAGAGCCTGGAGCGATAAGCCGCGTAGAGGCGCATCTCCCGTCCGCCGACTTGGACGTCAACACCG
Organism: Catocala fraxini; assembly: GCA_930367265.1. Lineage (NCBI taxonomy): Eukaryota > Metazoa > Arthropoda > Insecta > Lepidoptera > Erebidae > Catocala > Catocala fraxini. The sequence goes on from OV884037.1 coordinate 10,710,604, forward strand.
AGTGAGAAGATGTCTTTTCGGCTCAACGAGTTGATGCACCAATGACCTCTTCACCTGGACAGCAAGTCTCCGTAGGCTATGCCTGCCGGCGAGACCTCATCTTGTCGGTACAGTTGATGTCGCCTGCCCTCACTCGCTGTGCGAACAGCGAGAGTAGGGCGCCAAGCTGTAGTCTTTCCACGTCGTTACTAACGGCGGTGGTGGTGACTGCAGTCTCCTCTGCTTTGGTCGCAGGAGGGGGTCCAGTGCTGGCTGCTTCTGCTTCCTTCTTGGTTTTCTTGGTTCTCGTTTGGGAGCGGCTGCGTTATCCTTGGGCATGAACCTGAAGCCCTTCCCATAGGGCCATCCATTTGGAGCGTGGCCAAGTTTGGCGGCTAGCTCCTTAAAGAGGGCCGTCCAGGTCTCCAGACGGTCTACTACGAAGACTGGCTACTTATTGGCGGCTCTAGTGGTGGTTGCGGTTGCCGGGGTCGGCTTCGGCCTCGGCGTCGGCGCTGCTGCCAGTACGGCGGCTACCGTCCTTGGTCAGGGTGGTGTTGGAATGAGGTTTGTTGCGGGGCAGGGGCGGTGGATGGTGTCGCCCCTTGCACCTCGGCCTCGGTGCAGCGGTTGGTGGTTGTGCAGCCGGGGAGGATGCGGCTGCACTTCCCCTGAGGGGTAGTAGCGAAGCGTTCCCGTAGGGGTGACACGTTTGTGTAGGTGGGGAGGGGCCCGCAGGAAGATGAGAGGTCCTCTTGCACGTCCATCTCCCCTTCCAGTGTCAATCCAGGGCCGGTGGGGGGTTCTGGCGTCGAGTGGCCGTTGAGGGAGAGGTCATCCTCTTCGGCGGGCAGGAAGTTGTGTCGGCCCGCTTGACCGGAGGACTACTCCCTCCTTCCTGTTTGCATGCCCTCTTTTTGGGAGTGGCGTCCGTGAGGGGGCCGGTGACGGGGGGCGACTGCCGCTCTCCCGGGAAGATTCCCGAGAGGTGTACCTCGGCAAGCCGCAACGCGGCCATCTCCTCTGGAGTTGCTTCATCTATCTGCTTGCCACCGAGCTGGAGGTCTAAATACATGTCAAGCCAGGACTGCAGCCCCCGCGAGACTCCCTTAGCAATAAGGGAGTCGCAAGCGCGGCGATCCTCGTCGCATTTGCGACGCAGGGACTGCAGTTGCTCGGCTGTGAACTTCGCCCGTTCCTCCTCCATGCTGGTGGTGCTGGGGTGGTGGCGGTGTAGATGTTGGGCTATCTTCCGTTGAACTCCGGTGGGAGTGCCGTCGCGCAGCGCCAAGGCGTGGTAGCAGGTGTCAGTCACTGTGAAGTCTTGATCGGGGCTTGGCGCTGGTGCCAGACCAACTTCTTCCACATGGCGAGGACACCACCACACCGGCTGTCAAAGATAGGCACTCCCCGCGCAGGACTACAATCCTGGGCGCAGTTCGGTAGTTTTATTTAATATTAAATAAAACGTCGAACAACTTCTTGTATTCGGCGCCCGTGCTTATTGAGCGGAGCGTAGTCGGGACGTCCGCTCCGTGCGACGATCTCGGCTGTCGAAATATTTGGTAGGTTCACAATATTGCTATTTATATATCGTGATACTTTTTACAATGAAATAGTTCGATATATTTTATTTACCAATATTCAATTTAATTACTTTATAATATTATAATTTGTCCAAGTTATAGTTAACATTATTTTATCATAATAAAACATTTGAGTATATTTTTCAAAGTCATAATATGACTGTATGGATGGCGTAGTAGTTTAGTTTCAACTCGCTACTGCCACTTCGCCGAGTGCTGTGAGTTCAAAAGTGTGTATGTGTGTGTATATTCGTGTGTGCGTGTGTGTGTGTTTGTGTGTGTGTGTGTGTGTGTGTGTGTGTGCGCGTGCGTGCGTGTGTGTTCGTGTATGGGTACGTGGGAATGAGTTAGTAAAATTAAGAATTAAGAGTTATAATTTGTATTGCAAGAGTGCTTCAGTTTCTACATGAGTAAGTGATTTTAACCAACTTTCTAGAATTCTTTTACAGTCATGTAATGGTTTAGAGTGTTTGTATATCTCCTTATTTATCCTATTATAAAGTTGAGCAGAGTGCTTACTGTATTGACGACGAATACGTACTATATATACGAATAACTACGAATAAGGTTTTGGTTTGAGGAATTGGTACAAGTTTAGCTTTCCGTCTTTTTGATAACACATGTGTATCATAGAGAATAGATTTGTGTGTTTTTAGAACTACACTAGTTATATATAGTTTTCTAATAGAGAGAAGGTCACTAATATTATAGAGACTTTCAGTAGGATGCCTTATCTTTTTAAAATACATAATTTTTATTTTATTAGGCTCCTCTGTCCTCGTTCCACTTTAATAAATTTAGATTTAGCCGCACCGCCCCATACGGGAATATTATATACATATTTCTCTTAAAATATTTCTGCTAAGGCTTAGTTAACTAATGTTTTTGGGGCAACATATCTTAGCGTTTTAAATATCCATTCCAGTTTCCTTATTCTTCCAGTGACATGTTCTATTTGTGGATACGAGGTTAACTTTTAGTCAATTATGACACCTAGATATTTTATTTGTGAGACTTTTTGTAGTATTATCACATGAATGTATTTTAATGTTAAAGGGTGACACACACCCTTTAACATTAAAATACACAAACACAAACACTTGGGTGTGAACGATAGGAAACGCTAAAACATATAAAATTAGTTTTAGTTGTATTTAGACTAAGAAGATTGTCTTTAAGCCAATTAGCTATTTGTGACATGCCCTTCTCAGCACTATGCTTAGCATCAGGTCAGTTATTTCTATGAATGACAACAGCAGTATCATCGGAATAAGAAATATTTTTTGCGTTTGTGACTTCGAGGTTACACGGTACTAAAATTTGTGTGATAGACAAATGGTTGTTCCGAGCCTGGATGCTCTTTGTGTTCATTGTTTGTAAAGTCCTCCGCGATACAGGAATTATTCTTATTGCGAGAAATTTCATTTTGTACAAATAAAACTTACTGAATCATGAAAAACATGTTATCGAATGAATATCATTTGGCTTGTTTTCTGTTAGGATATGATCTATAGCTAAGGAAAGCCAAGTGGAAATAATCCTCTCTCTTGATCGTACTCAACATTGAATGTAAATTAGACTCTATTGATCAGCTTAGTCGAATAAGTTGTACGAATTTAGAATAATTGTCTGCAGCCCTAGTGGGTTGTGATCATGTAAAAACGTAAAAGCCTTAGGCCGCAGGCCCTAGACCAAAGAATATATTATAAACGAAGCAGAAAGATAGCAAATTAAAACGACCACAGTCTCAGTCTTCTGGGCACACTCCCGGTCGACAGCGATGCTGAGGAATTTTACGACGCTGCCTAAACCGGCCATCCTTTTTTATTAATTTTTACAGTGCCATATTTTGTTACTCTTCATTTTGTTCTATTTATAAGTGGTTAGTTTTGTTAATATTAGTTAAGTTGTAAATTATGATTGTTGCTCTCATAAACTACAATAAAAGTTATAAACGACCACTGTTCATTTGTTTCATCCAGCTACTGTGTTTACCTGAAAGAATAACATTTGATGACACAGAGCGCCCAATATTATTTTTTATATTAATAGTATTCCCTTAGATGGATTGCCAATTTTAACATGATTGATACATTGAAAAGTGATTGAGTAAGAAAAGGACAACTATATTTCATCACACAACTCTAGGGACCTCGACGGTCTGTAAGGTATAAAGTAACCCCGAGTTTTTGGGCCGTTATTGGTAATTTCTTTATCCTATTTTGGCCCACAGAGAGGCGTTTAGTAAGAATACGTCTTTAATCATAGTTTTATTAAATTGAAGGCATATTTTTGAAGGCCAATTTTTGTAATAAAACTGTTTAATGCATTTACGGAAGAAAATTGCATTAATTGCATTTTTTAAGAATATTGTTTGTGATGTTTATGACATCAGTGTCATAAACATCTTTCAACGTTTGACAATATTCTTACGAAATAAACGTCATACGAAACAAACAATCAAACTAGATCGGAACTATACTTCTGATAGCTCGTATTACGAGGATTTATCCTTTGTTTAAAACTGTGGTTTTTTAATGTACGGCATAGTTTTTGCGAGTACAGTAGTGTTTAAAAAGACAACTGTCATACTAGTAATTATATAATATATAAATCACGCGAGCGATTTTACAAACATTAAAATATATAAAGAGCACTTAGACTGAAAACAACTGTTTGCGTATCAAGTGTTTGTCCCGGGCTCCAAACTGCATCATTTGATGCGACATTGTGACATCGCACCGTCCAAGCATTCCAAACGTTATGCTTAGATCTACACTTAATTATGTATGGTTGTGAACATCATACGTAGTTACATTTTGCCATTGTCAACGACATTTACTTTTTTTATAGTTAGATAGAAGCTTATCCCAAATGCTATCATAGAAGGAAAAATATATTACGCAATTTATAATTTATGTATAAATAAGGCATTTATATTTGTGTGATATGTAATTCGATCTTTAGCCTGATGGCTTGGTTAATGGTAAATCTACATTAATATCATACGTCTTCAAGAAAATTTTATCACAATGTAATTTGTTATTCCCATTACATGAATAACAAATTACATTGTACTGTATGGACAATATAGTATGTAAAGATAATAAGATTATTATTATATATGTGAAAACTAGACGCATCATAAAGGATTTTGTATATTTAATATTATTCTTTGATAAAAGCGGGACAATCTTTTGTGTAAAATATAAAATCGTGTATTTAGCTTATTTTTCCTTTAGATGAATTGCAAAAACACATGCCTTTTCTACAAATAATATTTAAGTACCTAACTAAGTAATTTTCAATATAAAAATGTAATGTATTTTTTGTTATAGAGTAACATATAGATAATAATAATACCTATATACTTACAGATTTAATATAATAAAAACAAGCCTACGTTAAAGATAGCCTCAGTACTCGATTGAATCGATTTTGTACTTCCATAAGTGGTTATTCAAAAATAAGATACACCATTACTTTTTTACTACAGTCATCAATCCACCTCTCAATAGTAATTACTTATGCTAGAATCTATTGTTAGGGAACTATCAAAATACTTTACAACACATATTCAAAATAGCATCTAAAGATTAAATTAAATACAAATCACGATATCATGAGCTGTAACAAAAACCAATAAACTTCGCAACAAAAAATGGTTCCGTTACTTTTTATGCAAACACTTTGTTTTAATCCATACAATCTTCACATCATAGCTTTAGTAGGTACCTCATTCCGTAAAGGTGCTGTCATATTGGCTACATTTTCAACAAGTAAATTATTACGAGTTAAAATCATGTTTTAAATGTACATATTTTAATCGATTTTGCTAAAAATTATTCACCAGATGTTCATTCATTACTTTTATAAAAATTATTGTATTATATTCTATTTGGTTATTATTACTAAAATGCACTTACAGGACGATCATAGTTTGTCATTATTAATATCAATAGAAAAATATAGAGATACACAGGTTCTTTTTTTACCCCGTATGTTATTAAATTTGTTGCGGTGAGCAGAAAAATTCAAAACAAATCTTTCAGCAAGCGTTTCAACCTTAGCATACTTTCGCAATGTTAAAGTGGCGATTTAAAAGAAAAACAGTAAATTTTTTATATTAAAAAAAATGCCTAATCTATTCTATTGAATGAAACTATTTAATTAAATATTGTATTTGTAAATAGCTTAAGGGCTAAGATCAAATTACGATCAAAACATAAGCGCTCCTTTTATATTTGTCCTTTTAACTTGTAACATTTTTAATGCAATCTAATTTCTTCGGATCATTTAAATATAATAACAAACATTAATAGCTAACAATAAAAATACTCCTAGTTTCAAAGGTTCTTTATATTGCCATCGACAACATCGAAGAGTCTTAGCTAATTTATATTTCTAATGTTGTCTCGAATCGATGTGTCCAAGCCTTAAGCGTCAATGATGCCTTATTTGTATGTTAACGTTCGAAGTGTACTATTATAAGTCGTAACCGTAAGTAGAATTGCGCCATCACGGCCTAAACGTTGTCCAAGCATATAATTTTAGCGAATAAAAACAAACAAGTTGTAATGTTTAAAGCTGACTAACTTTTAATGAATATAATGATGTGAAGAAATCGTTTATAATAGGAGTAAAAGCAAAATATATGTTCAAACTTTGAAAGAGATTTTGAAAGCGCTATTTACACAAAGCTGTTTATTTATGTTCTTTGTAAGTTGTTTTGCATATTCGTATTTTAGCTAAAGAAAACAGGTTTGGGCCAATATTAGAAAACCTCAAGGGGTCGATAAGCGGCAAAGCGTAATCGCATCACCAACCTAGGATTACACTTAAATCTGGAATAGTATCTACTACTTTTCAACGGTGCCTTCTTTACACGGTTAAAAACAGAAATTTAAGAGATTTTTAGCATACGACTTGCTTGATGCTTAGCGGTCACTATAGGCACACGACGATTGCTTGCTAAATACTATATTTGGGGATTACTTGGATGTTGCTGATCCTAGAGAAAGTGAAGTGAAAGGGAGACGTGGGTGTTTGATCCCAACCAACTTTTACTCACTTGGCAAAATGCAGAAACCGTAGTACTAAGCTTACGGCGTGTGCCGGTTTTCTAAAAAAGAGAATACTACTTTTCTTGCCAAGCGATTCGTTATTACCGGCACCAACTAGTTGGTGAGGCTCGGTTCTGTGATATTAATATATAGGGCAATTGCAACGTATTATGTACTAATAATAATAATAATAGTAATAATACCCCCCTGGGACAGTCGTTATCTCATCATGAGACTAACGCGATATTGGAGAGCACAGTACCTACACTTGCTTTTAAACTACCACTTTCACCTTGTGATATATACAAAAAATGTATCACGAGGTTAAATAAAAGCGCACAAACCGCAGGGCAGCTTGTGGCGAGCTGAATGTGAGTGGCGACACTGCGGTCCTGAATGCCTTGGAGAGTCGATTAGGGCCTCGTCCCCGGCTTGCCGTTACTAGTTGACTGAAGAGCGCCAGTAGGACTCTCAACTTTGGCTTGCCTTGGTCGGCCGGTCAGAGGGAGGCCGCTAGAGCTGTATGCTTGGGGGTGGAAGTGACATTTTCAAGGACATAACTACGGGGACACCCGCTCCGTGATGGTGAAACCAGCGCCGTACCGCTCGACACTTCTAACCGCTCGCAGCGGTGTTGCCCTCTGCTGCTGGTTTGTATGCCTATGGTGGCTATTCAGGGTGCCCATCTAGTGAATTGGCGAGTCACCGTCTGCCCATTGTATTGATGCTATAAGAGTATTCAGGGTAGACGCCATTTTCCATCCATAGTTACCAAAATACCGGTCCACCAAGCACCCATACCCATAGCCCATATATTAGAATCCATATGTAGCAATAGTCCTACGCCTGCTGTGGCTAGTGCCGCTGTAGGTGTTCCATCCCACCTTTAATTAAAACTCTCGAAGGGCCTATTCACGTTGGACCCATGTCTCTGTGTAAGCCGAAGGGCCAGGTATTTTTCTAATATAATATGTTAGAAAATACCTGTGATAAGAGAAACATAGTAATAAAATACCGTCATGTACATCAGTATGTAAAATATGCTTTTTTATTAAATTACTTTAACGAAAAGCAATATATGTTGAATTTAACGTAATGTCATAAAATTCAACTAATATTGCTTAACGTTATCATCAAATACTTCGTATGCATGCGCATGGCCTGTCATCGACGTCCTGCTCATTAACTAAGTGCTATATTAATTGTCAATTTATAATCAGAATTATTATTTCTCACACCAATAAAAGCCATTCGGTGCTCACTCACAATAACATGTGGCACTCCATTGAATTTAATTGCATCCATTTATATAATTGCTTCATTCCATGTTACTTTCACGTCGAAAGCCTGTCGATTCTAATGTGACTAATAAAGATTATGTGTGCCTTCTAATTTCACTTAACAATTATTAAACAAGCTTCCAAAGTTAAATGAGTTTATATTTTTTATTTCCAATTCGGCAATTAAATAACAAGCCTTTTACGAGCCTTTTTAATACCAGTTTTACTTATATGTATATGATTAAATATTATGACGTGTACTAACAAGACGAATCATTTGTGGCTGACAATTATTTTCATTTGTGGTTTGTCAGTCCCAGTGACATAACTAATATTTTCACGCAGAGCAAGTTTGTATAATTTATGTCAGCATCTGTGGCATCATAAGGTTCATCAACACATTTAGGAATGATGAGTATTAAATATTGTTTAGACACATTATTACATAATGCCTCAAGATAAACTAAATCTTAAGACAAAGTTTATTTTAAATAACACCAATCCTGTCACTTACTACTTCGCTACTACTACTTTTGTTCTTTTTGAATGATGACCTGACACGACTGATGGCTTGTTTGAGCTTTATTATTTTAGTCAGTTAAGAAAGTCTCAGTAGCACGATATATTGAATGTGCCTAGTGCACGGATAAGGCTATAGGGTTGCACCTGAAATATAGCTAATTGAATATGGATATTTGGATGTAACCGATGGACTACCACACAGAGGTCTCGAGTTCGATCCCGAGGCCTTTCTGACTTTTCAAAGTTATGTGCGTATTAAATTAATTACCGCTCGCTTTAACAATGAAGGAAAACATCGTGAAGAAACCTGCATGTCTGAGAGTTCTCTATAATGTTCTCGAAGATGTGTGAAATCTGCCAACCCGCACTGGACCAGCGTGGTCGACTATAGCCTAACCCTTTTCACACTGAAAAGAGGCCCGTGCCCAGCAGTGAGACTGTTTAATACATGGCTGATATTATTATATTATATATTATATGTATATATATATTCTCTGCTTATCTTTTCTGGGTATGCAGCCTTGAGAGTTCTGTTTAAGTTTCAAGCCAAGCTATACCTATTTACCATATTTTACTGTGGCTTACTAAAACATCGATCTTTCACATATCTATTATAACATGCAAACAACAACTATATTAATTAAAAGCTACTTCACCATTATATATAATTTGTGACAAATAGTTTGCCTAGTACAATTGCAGCCTTATATGAAGCAGTTATTTAACAAAAAGCCGGTGTAATTATGCTGTTTCATTTTATTGTACATAATAAGGTATTGTTTACAATCTTAATGCTTGATGCTTGGATCGTTGCGCAATAAAATCCTTTCGGCATTTAGTTTAAATTAGTAGTTTCTAGTTCATTTTGGTAGTTAAGTTTGTTTTGTGTCTTTTTTTTTATTAGTAGCTAGACCCAGCCACGCGAAACGTCGTCATGATCTTAAATTTATTATTAAGGGGTTAATTAAAGTATTCAAGGAATATTGCCCGTTCCCATGAGAATATTGGGATAAAAAGTATATTAAAAGGACAGCGTTGTGTAAAAGATTTAAGTCAATCCATCAGCAACTTTTTGAGTTTTGTTATCAAACACAGGAAAGCAATTTTTTTTATTATTGATCTATAAATGTTGGGGAATTAGAGAACAGATAAACAAAATGTTTGTTGTCTAGCAATAGGCAAAAGCTTGTTAGTATAGGGATGGAATCATACATAGATAACCATTTTACCGAATTTTGAAGAATGCATTACGACTTAATGTAATATTAATTATTGTATTTGCGATATCATCGTCATCTCAACTATAGGCTGACAACAGCTAAAAATGGGTTTCGTCTAAAAAATTCCATACCAAATAACAGCTTACCTTACGTATATTCAACATTGATAAAAATGGATTATATTAAACGGTGTGTATAATGTATACGGTATAGCCCTTCATCTTCGTGTTATTTATCCTTTCTAATGCCGGTTCAATTCTTATTTTCTTAGTATCGCTAGTACTATAACACCTGCAGTTAGAAATTGGAGACATTGACACGGTATCCATTTGCGGCGGCATTCACTTCACAGTAACTAGCGCAATAGTACTTCTATTGAAATGAACACGACACTTTGTAGACATAAAGGATACGTAGTAGTACAGTGTAATGAGATCAGCATATGCTGAGTTGCAGATATGAGGCGCTGGAATTCGCATAATAGGTTCGCCTTGTAAAAAACTAGGGCTGGAAATAGTCATTATCCTCCACACTGGCCTTTACTTTGAGAACAAACAATCAAAGTACTCAGAAATTATAATAGAGGCAAGTCCCGGCGTCATCTCACCGTTAGTGCCAGTAATAACGTTTTAATACAAACATAGTTTCATATAATCAGTTAAGCGTGCTATGGATTTAAACCAGAGGCCTCTTAGCAGCCTCTGGCCTCCCTGGTAACACAGCTTTAACACACTCGTACATAAATATTCTCATAACGAATGCGCATTTAATTTCAAACAAGTTCATTAGAAGCATTGTCAGATCATTCTAATTCCATAAAAATAGCTGCCAAATGTATCGGGCTTTACATAAATTAGCAACGGTGTGTGGCCATAACAAAACACACCATACATTAGAACAAGCTTTCTAAATTTAAACAATAACCCAATTCTTCAGTGGTCATGAATCCATAAATTAGAATGCACTCAACAAGAAACAGTCCATATGTCACTGTTAAAAGGTCCTCCATTTTAAAATAAACAATATTTTGCTACCGTCTTTTATAATTTGAAGGTAAGCAGCAGATGTGAACAATAGATCCTTAGGTTTTGTAACCCTATTATGTTGAACAGAAAACAAATGGTGGAGTAAAAGCATGAGTCCAACAATGAATTTTGGTAGCTGTTGTCCGGTTTACGTAGAATAAAATAATAAGGGGCTACCGGTTGTATTGACAATACGTTTGAGCCCCGCGGAGCCTTACTTAAAGCGATTACCCACTGAGATGTAAATTCTTGGAACGTTAACGCTGCACCAAAGATGCTTTTGTTTCTATCTGCTTTGTAGACATTTTGTTGTAGGCGTATTACGTAAAATGTATTAGTTTTTCGTTGCGCCATGAAATCTAATAATGAGATTCAGCTTGAATATACCTACCGACATAATGTATACATTACACTATCCATCCAGTTAGATGGATAGTGTAGTATAGTTATACGGAAGGTGTTTTGATGCAAGTGGTCACCTTACTCGCTTCTACTGATGCGCTGTGTATTCAATTTTAGAATTGTACTAGGGCACACATTTGTTTCGATTCGAGATAAACTCTATATGTATGTATATGTATCTTATGTGGGGACCAGTCAGTGCAGACCGGCGACACTTCGACCCAGTGGGATATTTTGTGTCGACACTCTCCCAATAAACTCTATATTATATTATTACAATATTATCATATAGTACGGCAAGATTATAAAAGTAAAATAAATGTGAATTTATTTTAATTTTATAATCTTCTCAACATACAACAAAGAATTAATTTGTATAGTTAAACCACGTCTCTAGATAATATCGCCGCGCTCAGTATATTCAAATCATCAAAGAAAACAGTATTGTTATTTATGAAGGATTTAAATTTGCACCGATAGCAAGCTCGTTACGATACTGACCAGCATTGTAACGATATTCAGAGCTCTTACAATTTGCATAGCAAAGGAAGCAGCTGATACTTTCTTACAGGGAAACGGCATCCCATATTTTATTGACTGTTCTAAATCTACGGAACCTAATTATAAACTCGATAACATTCTGTGAATACAACGAGTAATCAGGAAACTGAATCTATTGTATCCATATACAATACAAAAGAATAACAACATAGAAAAACATCAGGTATATCGGATATCAATGCGCAATTTATCTTTTGTGGGGACCAATGCGACATAGTATCTATTACTGTCAGGACAACAAAATTGCACCTAAAACGCAATCGAATATTTTTATACACAATAGTACTAAACAAAAAATTCCGGACAATTGCCTCGGTAACATGAGTACTGATCATTATCGGACTTTGAGCAGCTTATCTGTGTCGCAGAGAAGCCGATCGCATACTAATCTGTGATAATACAACTACCTAATAAGTTTCCCCTCAATTACACAGCAGAGGAGTGAAATTGAATATTCAATAGAAAACCCGTTTAACTTATTTAAACTTTAATGAACAAAATAATATAAATAGTTGAAGAATGTGCCTTTGTTTTAAATTACGTTACTCTTTGCGTTCGTTACTCTTTTAGATGAGCAGAATGCCAAATAAGTAAGTAGCTAAGTATATTATTGTAAACCTTGGCATAGCACAGAGGCACGTAGATCAATAACTCTTGTGTCTAAAGGACATGTAGATTACCAGACATCAAAGAATTAGTAGGCATGAGGGCATGCTGCCTAGAATCAAAGCAATTCCTCCACCTAACTTTATTATTAGTTCGCAGAGCTATAAAATCGACCACAGCTGACAGTATTTATACTACAATCTACAACAAGTAAAAATTTATTTAAAATATACAGAGAACGAATATTTTGTTATTATACTTATCAAGGCTATTTTTTTGTTACATTCATGTCCCGTAAGTCACCGACATTGATATATAGGTAGATCACAGTCACAGATGGTTGCACAATAGTGGTATTATAATAGCTACGTGATCTTTAGAAAATATCAACCCAATTCCAAAATGACTTGATATTTCTCCAAAATATAAATCGATATATTGTAGCCGAATATACATACATACACATTAGAGACAATAAAACTACATACTACATTTTGATGAAAAACGTGAATATGGGACGATATATTTTGTGAAGAACATAGGATCATTTATTTTAATTATATTGTATATCATGCCTACGACAAAAGAATCATGTAGGGATATAATACAATTAAAATGTATAAGGCTGGTGCATCATAACATTTTCAAGGCCACCGACGTGCATAAACTGCAAATCGATTTTAAAGAGACCGACTATTGGAGTAATTTTAAATGATAGCGTGTCCACAGGACTTATTGAACTTATGGGTGTGATTGATGAAGCGTGACCATATAAATCGCAGGAGACTATTAAAAACCTCTTGAGGCCACAGAAACATTGAAATAAATTCGTTGTCAGAAATGCAAAAGAAATCAATGGCGCTTCCCATTCATTTTAACGGTAGGTGTGGCATCATGGACATCAACATGCACCGTCAAGAACCAACGATTTAAATGAATATCGAATTGTTAAAATTTCTAACGGACTCTTTGTTGGTTCGCGTGCGAGTTTCACGGTAGGTTTGGAAATTCTGCAGCTGTCAACCATATCTTGGACCGCGACAGCTAACTATTGTCCTCGCAGAGATACGACTTCATATAAATGTAGTTTATGTGAAATTCACAAAAAAGAATGAGCCTCTCAAGAACTTAGTCTCACGGAAAAAAATATTCATCTATTGTCAAATGCGCCATACAATAAATGTTGGTCGTATCGTTGGCACATTAAAAAGTATTCATGCGGTATCTTAAAGGTCCACCCGTGTCATTGTGTTGAATAGCTAGGATCATGACACTTTTATATTTGTAATTTTTCTTGAATCGATTTAAAATGCGCGATATTTCGTTTTGGTAGTTACTACCTTTAATTTTGTGCGTCTTCGTTGGTATTACAAAGCGTCGCTAGAAACAGGTTTGACCATTGGTCACAACTAAAGAAGCATAAAAACAATTGCGAAAGTGTTAATGAACTACAGGTAATCATTCAAGCGCTTTCATGGTTCGAATCGGTGGCTATTCTTGTTATGGTCGATAGTGTTGAGGAAATGGAATGATGCTTTTCATCATAGACCGTAACGGACCGATGCATTGTCTCAATCAAACGGCAATAAGCATTGAGTACAATGACCGTACTTGCTAAATGATGGGGAACTGTCCAGCTATGAAGCTTATTGGTATGCGTCGCGTGGAGAATTGTCATTTTCTGTTGCTGGAAACGATTTGTTCAAGATTGATTTTTATGTGGCAATTTCCTAAACTATTATAGAGCACGCAAAATAATTTTAGTATACGATAATAATATAATAAGTGAACTTTGCAGCGAAAATGTCAAACTGATGTTATAATATAGCTTTACTTAGGGTGTACAATATTTGGTATTTTAATTCATCGCGTTTCATTCATCGTGAACAAAATCCTCAAACATTTTCTAATATCACATATATCTACGCACTCGTATTATTTAATAAACAATATTCTATAAAAAGCGCTTGGTTTAAGTTCCTTAAAAACTATAGGTGTGAAGAATTCTTAGTAAGCGCAATAAATCTGTCATAGACCTTGTTAGCTGCGAGCTTTGATTTTACAGCGATCAAAGGACTCTGGTAGTGAGGAATCTCTGTGTCAACTAATTGGTTTACTTACTGAAGCGAAAGTAAGCTAAATATGGGATCTGCATCTGTTTCGCTTTTAGCATCCATATAGATTGGTATTAAACTTAATACAAACATTATATTGTACGTAGAAATACAGGGTAAAATATATTATGTATACTTTAGATATTTTTGTTTGATATAAAGATCCGAAAAATATTTATCTATAGATTCTCTAAAAAAAATAACGCCAGCACATAATAAAGTATCAATATTTATAGCCACTATATAATTTACGTTTGGTATAAGTTGCATCATAAAAATAATTAAATTCCACTAGAGCTTTCTTATTGCAGCCACAAGTATCTGATAACCAATTAAACCACCCATATATCACCGGTGTACGCGTTTAAAGTTTACCAGGAAACGTTTACCAAGAAATGTACAGTCTCTAAATCACTATGTTATTATTCCACATGGTTAGCAACTCCTACCGTTCGGGTTTATTAATAAAAACATGATGTAACAAGGACAAATGCCTACTAGTAACAATACAGTGTGTACGTGCTTTAAACGATACGTGGTCTTATTGTTATCAGGGTTAAACAATATGGACATAAGGTAATCACAATAAAAAGGCGACCTTGCAGAAAGTAAATAGAACTTATTAAGCTATGCACCAAATGATACATTTGATACACTTCAATCTGAAGAAAAACAAGCATTGATATTTTATGTAATGTATGGAAGTTTGCCAGCAGGACGACCTAAGACAATTATTATTATTATTCTCGGTTTTAACCCATGCCAAGCTGACTGTATAATTACGTATGTCACAAACAATGAGAATGATATAACTCTGTGAACGTAAGAATCACACACCTAGTACAATGTGACACACAAACTGATTTGTACACCTTTAATCGTACCTCACCCATTAATTGAACCTTCATTTTGTATTCAACACGGATATAAATACATTTTGCGCTTACACGTGTAATATTCCTTTTAAAATGTCGCGTCACGTACCTCCAAGTACATTCCTGACGCTTGCGTCGTGTGAAATTAATAAAGTGTGTGAAAAACTGTTTTGGGCACGCCTGTATGTGTGACGATTACAAAATGTTTTGCTACCTTTATGAATTATGAACTGAAATGTCAGCTGATTTCTTATTTATCAAGTATCATCGCGGTCAGTCGTTGTAGAGCAATGTTTAATTGTGTGGTGTATGCGGTTAGAATTTGATGTATTCGTGCCAGTTATGGCATTGAGTTCTCATTGTAAATTTTATAAGCGTTTGTTTACATACGTCGGCATACAGCCTTTTGAAATTTCATTAATTTAATGAAGAATCGTGCCTGTTATTTATAATGGAATGGTTAATTATACCGCATGATACGATCTTATAATCATTTAATCATGATGTATCTATTAAAATATAGCCAGACCTTGAAGAAATTTAAACTAAGACTTAATTCACAGATCAATTATTTTATATACACGAACTATAAGTAATATCAAAGTAATGCTAGTACCATCGTTATGACTATTCGTGACAGAAAACGGTTTCTTCAGACAAAAGAACCGCTAGTTAATAAGGCACTTTTGAAGTAATAACCATTAAAATAAGGCGTGGTGGGTGTGGGTCGCAATGTAGGTGGGTAAATCTTCACTTGTCCATCTGACTGCGTGCATCAGTTCACATGACTGCGCGACTAAGGCTGAGAGCACAGTGGGCAAGGTGTACTGGAAAAGTAAGTCAAATACCTATTTTAATGTCTTTATTCACGAAACCTGTGTATGAGTCTACTCTGGAATGTAAATGTTCTTTATGATCGTTAAGGGTTTGTATCATTTCTCAGACGGGCAATTTAAGACATTATTGGCAAAGCACATTTTAATTGAATATGATCTAGTTGTTTCCAGGAAACACGAGTTTTAACAACGAAATAACTTGACCTTCACAATTTTTCACATTCGCAGTAATTGTTCTAAAAAGACTTTACAATATAAGCCTCGTCAATGAGCTAAATCGAACGTAATTTCTATTTTTATAACTTTCTGTGGACTTATTTTTAATTAGGTTTTTTGCAGATTCATTCATATAAGCGAAGTGCAAATGTCACCCAAAAAACGTGTTTTGTTTGTACACGGCTTAATTAAAATTTCGAATGATGCGCTGTGCCTAGTTATTATACGTATAATAATCAAATTTTTTAATCATGATTTGATGTTACGAATCCACTTACAAATTTTGTTCGTTTTGTCGTGGCCATTTGTGTTGACGACCTGTGTTTAGTAATCATCATCGTAGGTCTACAATTGGCTCTGTACTTTCATCGTATCTATTTATTTTTAATATAAAACTATTTAGAAAATACTACTCTCGTACATAATACAAATATTTTGTTTCCTTTAAGAGCATTGAAACAACAGTGACAAAGAACACTCATTTTTAGGTACATATATTTTATTTAATCTTATCATCATAAAATCTCCCCTACTTACCACAGGTAAGGTAGAGCGTCGTCACACATAATTATACCGCACTTATATTCGCTATCTCTTACCTCCTATATCCTCTACATGAAGTCAACACGCGATCCGCCATCAGAAGCTACGTCGCTGCGTCGGGTCAATCCACTTTGTTTTTGCACCGCCCATAAAAACAAATTACCAACGCTTCATTTATCGATCGGAATAACCGCGTGCGACTAAGCTAATAAACGAAGCACGCGACTTCAATAGATATCGGTACTCTTTGTACAAAGTTTATGACCTCATTAAATAGAACCTATTTTATGGAAACTGCACGATTTTCATCCAAGTAATTGGCGAAGATATTTGAAGAGATGGTCTCAGCAAATAAGCTTTCTGCTTAATAAGTTAAGTTTAAGAAATATAATTGTCTTATTCTATGGATTCTTTAAGTTTACATTTATTTGAAACTTTCTTTAAAATTGGTTATACCTATGAACGAAAAATAATACTAGACAGAAGCTTTGTATTATGAACTCTAGTGAATATTCCTTTAAAAATTAATATATGGCACCATTATTGCCCAAAAACGTTATTTACCGAAAGTTTTATATCCTTTGAACTTTTACTATATTATAGCATATAATTGTATTAAGTACACATGTAAGTGTAACTGATATCTAAATACAGTAGTGCACAATGCAATACCTAGGTACTTTGTATGACCAAGAATATAGCGCACGTTCTTTTGTATACTGCTGTCATTACATTCGTATATAAATCAAATATAACGTTTATTTCAGAAATATTCATCGATATTTATTGTTATATTAACAATATTTATTTGTTTATAGTTAATAAACAGTTGTAAATCAGTAACATAAATTAATTTAAAGTATTACAATTCCATTGGCTTATATTGGTATATCCACACCCGGCAGGAATGCCCAGTTTTCCAGAAATTCCTACTGGGTAAATAATATTGGTATTACTCATTGATATATCAGTGAAAATTTCTGCAGTAAATCAATTATTGTGGTTGTACATATTTCACTCAATAATATATGATAACGTATTAAAATCCTTTCTTTAATTCACATGAGGCTGACTGTCCATCTCCAAAACACTCAAGGAATCTATTGAACTAAGAAATCGAGCACTTAAAATAACCTCGAAAAGGAATTAAGCGTGTTGTCTTTTGACGGTATTATTTTTATTCATAACATTGTAATGGACATGAAGAGAACAAACGTAAACAGAACTACATTCTAACATCCATATAAGTGTAGACGGAATGAAAAAATAACACCACGGCTCGGCAGATGTGTGTCCCCCTTGAAATTTTGAAGGTGTGGGTTAGTTTGGTGAATACTATACAAAATAAATGTAATTGTATGATGATATACAACTTTTATTTTTTGACCCAGGAAAATCCTTTATGGATACCCCCTCCCCCGGGGGGGGAAGGGTGGTTATGTGAAACTCTCCGCCCCTGAAGGGGGTCGGTATACACACTAAAAACCTGGGGTGAGCAGTCCCTCCGCCGACGGAGTGGGGCGGGATGGGGTCGCGTTAGCAATCACCATCCCGCCCCGGCGGTTAGCCCGGCTGATGGTGACCGGGCCCCAGCACCTGTGGAGGGAAGGCCTTGCTCACCAAGGCCTTCCCCCTGACGTGTGGGGCCGTGCAAGCCGGTAGAGAGTCCCCCGACTCTGTACCAGTGACCCCACTATACAGGAGCGAGAAGGCGGGCAAATCGCCTCCTTCTCGCTCCCGTCCGTCTGCGCCGGAGAGGGTCAGCGAGGAGGATGATGATATACACCTAAGTTTACTATGGCGTACTGGTTTAAGTGATCCCTTTGCCACTGCCACTGCTTCAAGTGTTGTGGGTTCAATTCCTAATTGGAATTCTTTGCTTTGTAATTCCAAAGCCGACAAAATATTGGTGTGATCTACGAATAGTTGTTGTGGGTCTGGGTGTTCTTCGTGTCCGTTGTTTGAATATTTGTAAAGTCCTATGCAATATGGGGATAATTTTAGTGCCGGAGCTGTCATTTCGAAATAAAACAACAAGTATATGTTCCTATTTATTATAGACACCTAAAACTAACATAGAGGCAGTTAATAGTACTGCGGTGGCAACTATTTCATCAAGTTTTCCTGTCCTGGTATTCCTAGACGCAGCTCGAAGTCTAAAGCTGTGCCTATTAAATGGTAATAGACGCGTCTAGAAGAGGTGATTGGCGCTTATCGAGCGTAGTCCTAGTACAATACATGGGACCTAAAAGCAATAAGTAACAAAATGTGGGTGTAATTATCTGTACCGACCCTTTTGGGGTATACCCCAAAAGATATAAAATACATACATACACAGTCCTTGACTATAGTCAAGGGCTGTGTATGTATGTATTTTATATTGTACAAAATTTCTATACTTTTATTTAATATAAGGCCACAATCACTTCAAGAATTCGAAACGCAACACTTGCTACTACGTTTCAAACCTCAATAGATATGCTCAGTTAATCAGTTATACTTTCCAAGCCACTCTTGACAGAATCTGATGATTCCATAATTAATTTATTGTATGACCTGTTTGTACCATATATATGATTGCTGTATCTTACAGCTGTAAGTTTTTCATGTAATAATAAAAAAATATATTTAAATATTCTAGGAAATGAATTTGAATTAGTTCTGTCTTTGTAAATCCCTTCCCTATACAGAGATATTCCGCAGGTTCTTTTAAAGAAAATTTTCTATTTAGGAAATTTTAAATAATTTAGTATATTTGGTGATGAGTGTACCTTGCCGATACTTAGGCTTATAATACTTCTTGACTATAGTCAAGGACTGTGTATGTATGTATTTTATATCTTTTGGGGTATACCCCAAAAGGGTCGGTACAGATAATTACACCCACATTTTGTTACTTATTGCTTTTAGATCCCATGTATTGTACTAGTACTACGCTCGATAAGCGCCAATCACCTCTTCTAGACGAGTCTATTACCATTTAATAGGCACAGCTTCAGACTTCGAGCTGCGTCTAGGAATACCAGGACAAGAAAACTTGATGAAATAGTTGCAACCGCAGTACTATTAACTACCTCTAAAGCTATTAAATTATCCGTCCTTGCCTTATTTAGAGAAAACTTGAAACTTGTATAAATGTAACAAAATGTATATTTTATTTCTAGAAAGCAATCCCATGAATGTCAATCTACTGCATCGATTTAGAAACTTGACCATGCAATGTTATACATATATATTATGTATCTGTGGGTTGTGTACAGGTTATACGAACATGCCAGTACCGTTTCGAGTCAGCTCTTTATGGGAAATCGTATCTAATACATACGGACATTGATGTTTTTTAATATATCAATGCATACGGACAAACTTTTTACTTCATACACTGAATGAAATATTCTTCGAACGCGTTGTTTCCTATACTTGGAGTAACATGCTATCCTTTCCTGTATCTATTTAATTTAACACGAAGCTAGGACACAACAATGGCTCAGCGTAAAACCATTGAAAATTTTCCGATTCGCGAGATTTCAGCTGCGTATTAACATGTCGAGGTCCAACGCTAACACGGACATAGATGACCGCATTTAAATGTGCATACAAAATATCGATGCGGCACAATGCGAATACCAGCCTATACAATCCAAGATAATTTTACATCTATCAACGACACTTATCAAGCGAAAATCAACATTGTGCCGTGAACACTAAGGCGTTAGTAAATAAAAAATGACGGGTGGTGGTGGCATAACTATTTTGGTAAAAGTGTACAATGCTGGACAATAACACTGACATGTACTTGAATGCAAAACAGTTTACATGTCATGCCACTTTAACATGGATACTTTATAGGAAGTGCCGCATGCAAATGCGCTATTATCCTGACTTATATTTGTTTACAAATCCTATCGCTGCTTGCATTTAATTAAACTGCGACTGAAAGAAAGTTTTCAAGATACCTAGATATTTAAAATCATTTTTATAAATCCAAAGTATTAACGGTATTCAGTTACTTGATATTCTTAAATGAGTGCTGCGCATTGATTATACTGAACTAAAACCTCTATAGTAAAAATATAAATATAGACATATGCGGTATAGACATATTAACATTTGTATTTGAGTAAAGCAAATACGTAATCAAATAATCAATCAATTAACGTTTCATGCATTCGAATATTTCTTGTCAACCTTTCGAATAGTTCGGTTTGCTTAAGATTCAAATTTTAATCAATAATTGTCGATCGCTAACGCAGCTGGTTCACAATTTCTATCATTATTTAACTTTGTTTATCCTATTCCCTTGTCACAAAACTGAACTGAACTTGATAGTGTATTTCAGTCTTAATATTAACTTGCTTAAATAAATTGAAAGATCTCAAGGTAAGAGTAAAGAAATAGCCCGTAGTGACCTTTTGATCAGCATTGTTTGCAAAACAAACAACAAAATCCTTATTCGGAATTAAATTTCACAAACGAAACAATTAATTCTACAAAAGAACCGATGTCTAAAGCAGATAGCGCTTAATTTATGCATTATATTCTTACTAACAGACTTCCATTAAAGTAGCTATTAGAGAAACAAACAAGGAACACCCCCACGATAAAATAATTATCGCTTTTATCCGCACCGACCCGACTTTAGCCGAACTCAGGCAAACATAAGAGAACTCCTTCAAACCACGACCCTTTAAAAAAATAATCTATTGCTGGCCTTTAAATGACGTCAGCAGATTGCCGAAGGCCAAAAGCATTTTATGTTATTTACATAACAATAGCGTGACGGTCTTAAAACAAACTTTTGGCTTAATGACTATACCTTTGCCCCATATTACGTAACCAACGTCTTAAAAATTGCCTTACACCTGTTTTACCACCTGCCTCACTGACCGACTATTAAAGATTAAAAAGAATATTCGTATCGCATCGTTGCTAACAATAGAAAGTATTTTTTGTCCTTTTTGGTATCATAAATATGTAATAACACTGTGTTCGTAAATAGTAAATGTAGTAAATTAATGTTATAGTATGTATGTTGTAGTACATTAAATTATTACATCTAGCTTTAGCCCGCAATTTCGCTCAAAACAGTACTTTTTCTGGTTAAAAGGTGCCGCAGGTATGTCCTTTTCTGAACGCCTGATAAAGTGTTGGAATGATGATCGGTCGAGTAGTTAATGCGTAAAAAACAAACTCACATTCGCATTTATTATATTAATTGTACCAAATACATTAAATATTTGTGCTATTATTTTCAACGGAGTAATTCAAAACAAGGTTAAAATAAACATTTATGCCAGTATTGTATTAATTATAAAATTAATCTTTGATATTAAAGTACAGATTTGAACGCCAGATGTTTCATTAGAGATTTACTGCTTCTTATTAAAACGTAGTTACTATTTTTACTATAACTTAATATCGAGGGTACTCTTTGCAATATTAAACCGTTGAGATATTTACGTTCTACTTAATGAAAATACAGGCTTGAAATTAATAACTATAAAGTTACTATGCATTTAAATTGTCGGATTTTGTTAGGCACATATTAGTTATAAAATAAACAAGGGATCATTATACGTATAATAAGCAGTTGAGGGTTAATTAAGGTTCATTCAGGCGGTTTTCCGCCCGAAGGTATCATTTGCTATTGTGATGAGCTCATTGGCTCCTTCGGGGTTCATATTGTTGTTCCATTTAATAGCAAAAATGATAAATGTGTCTATCGGGAGAAGGAGCCCGTTTATTATGATACTTAAAAAGATATTTTTAGATTTCGTGGAACAGTTGTTCGATAAAATATTCGTTAGTCGATTCAATTTATTACAATCGAATTGTGATTCTGTTACGCACATGCCGTTTTGGGTATTAATAATACATAAATATTGTATTTATACAGATGAACATGATGCGACGCTTTTTAACCCTTAAAATATTTATAACACATGTTTATGGTATGCCAGCTTTTTGTGATACTAATGTCTCTGTTTACATTACTTCTAACATGTAATCCTATATATTAATAACATTTATATAAATTATGTTTTTTTTATTGGAACTATATGCAATAGAACTATTTGTGAATAGTCTTAAGAATATTAATATATTTAAATTCATGTGGCGGTAGCCTTCTAGATAGGGCATCGGACCTGCGATCAAGAGTCCTTGGTCCGAAATCTCCCCATTGTTCCACAGACGTGTGCCCACTCATAATACAATTTTAACTTAGCAGGACCAAACTGCTAATAATATTTAAAAATACTAGTGGTCAAAATTCGACCAAAATTCCTAAGCTTGCTCCTTTGTTTTCTTTTTTTCTTTATTACATATAAATAAGGTATAGGTAACCATAGTTACAAAGAATTGTACGACGTCAGACGAACAATGCCGAAATACCGTCGGTCAAATGCATGGATGTGTGCGTGTAGTGTTTGTTCATGAATTTAATGTATTTCTAATACATATTATATAAAAATATTAGGATTCACCCTTCCTTCTCCATATAAACTTTAACTGTGCCAAATTTCATACTACTCTGTCCGCGCAGTTTTCGTAAAAAGGCGTACAAAGTTTTTGCTTCACGTATTAATATATAGATATACAGTTACATGGCTTTATTATTTTTGCTTTAATATTCAAGAGATAGCTTTTGTAAAATATAAGTGTTTCTGTACTTTACAGATGGTATTTTGATTCATAAATATATGTAAAATAAATTTAAACTTAAATAACACTTTAATAAATAGCTTCCACCGCAACGGCTTGTCCCTTATAAAACTGTTTATGAACGGTTCGTTTATTAATAAATACTTGTATTTTAGAATAATATCCCTCCAACATTCGAACCTTGAACAGCATTATATAAATGTATTCCATGTGTATTATCGAACTAATGAAGCGGTCTGGAGCACCGATATTTTGCAGCGACCAAGGTATTAATTAGACACCTACGTCAGGCCCGACTGTGCGCGCAAGGTCTAGCGTTCAACTAAAACAATATGGCAGATCCTCACTAATTAAACCGTAGAACAAAGAAACAAAACAAAGTCCTTCATAAAACCTTTTAGAACCCCCACGACGCTATGTTTTAAGCCGGTTCGAATAGGCAATATAAAAAAACTTACCTACGTAAGCATCATTCGGCGTGCGATCCACTATAGGCACTGCTTAGCGTGATCTTACAAAAAGCGCAACCCTTTAATGGGAAGTCATGGTTTAAACGTCTTAAGGCCGACACACTTTCCATAAACTTAAGTAAGCTCTTACCGTGGATGATACGGCTACCTCCTTGTTTAATCCTCTTTTGTAGCACCGCAACACTCTTTTGTTATTCACCGAGCCGTAGTAATCCCCCTTTGGACTTTTATAAACAATTGCCGCAAAGAAAATTTGTTTGGATATAAGTTGCTGAAGACGTAATTTGCTTGTAACAAAAGAAAGCGGCCACTGTTCGCGGTTTAATCTTTTATGAGCAGTATTTAGCTCGATAAATGTTTTTTTTTTGTATAATTCTTTTATCTGAACAATGGACTGCAATTAGTTAGCAGGCTCAGTTTAAAATCCCGCAGGTTGCAGCATGCTTAAGCATATTTGTATCTACATCTGATAGTGGAACTACTTCTTGTCGTATTATTCTACATATCAGATTATGAATAGTTGATAGACATATCAGTATCAAATCTCAGTAGTAGTTGGATAATGAAATTATAATTTTCTAATAACATTCTCTTCCTGGCAAGGTGAACATCTTATTCATTTGGTAATTAGTTGAACTCACCACAATACGGAGGAAATAGAAGGGTTCTCCAATCTGTAATCAGTTATGTCAATCTTAATGAAATATATTAAAATGCGTTATTGTTCAAGCAGAAACCTCCTCACATCTGACCTTATTTTAAAACTACACAATGCCCCGAATCCACATGTCCGTTTTTTATCCCCGTCAAGTGTGTAAAGATTCAAACCGGCCGACAACGAAAGGGTTGGATCAAGTTTTTAGAAGCGAACCAAACTATCATTTCATCGCTTTTTACTATTCCTGTTTTGTTTACTTATCTATGACATCGAAATTATATTTACATAACCCGTTCTCCCATACGATTTTTCTAAGATAAACATATCGGCTGGAAGAAATCGAATGTTAAAAATTTACCGAGCTAACCAGATAAGAGTACAATTTAAGACGAACAAAAGGTATTGTTCAATATTTGAATATTTAAGTATAAATTAAATGTAGATGTCTCACAGCCTTCGCGCATACATTTGTCTTTGTGTATTCATTATTTTATCATTAAGATTAAGATATCTTAACAACCAATAAAGTGAATTCCCATACACGAGTTTCATATTATGTCGGTCCCGCGAAACTCTTTAGAACTCAACACCGAGCCATATCGCTTTACAGCCTTTTTTCGTATCAAGCAAAACGTTCGCGATCGTTGTCCGCTCGAATTATATACCAAAGAGCAATCGTTCATTCAAGAGTGTATTGAATAGTCGTTAAGAGAGCAATGGGCGTGGGCCACAATGCGGCCCGTCGCGATATTCACTGCTTATGTCGGGGACCGCGGTCGACAATTTCAGATCACTCGCATACGAAAATGCATGTAATATAAATCTTTCCGGTGAAGCACGAACAACCCGACCACTCCCACTCGGCCTGCGGACTCAAATACGAATATTAAATTCCACTCGTACGAAGTCTTTATTTAAAAATGAAACCGACAATTTTAGTTTGTATTCCCATGAGTGGTAAGCACATTTTTGTTCAATTTGTCGTCCGTGAATTTCGTCTCGATGGGTATTAATAACTTTAATGCAGGTTCTCTCATTGTACCTTTAAAACTTTATTCG
Organism: Catocala fraxini; assembly: GCA_930367265.1. Classification (NCBI taxonomy): domain Eukaryota; kingdom Metazoa; phylum Arthropoda; class Insecta; order Lepidoptera; family Erebidae; genus Catocala; species Catocala fraxini. The sequence continues at coordinate 10,736,282 of OV884037.1, forward strand.
CGACGTCCATCAATAATATTCGGACATCTGAATGTCTGTTTTAAATACTATATTGATCGGTCTTTGCAATTATCTTGAATCGTATCTGCATTAAAGTGTTTTGCGAATAAATTAGTCACGGTTTTTATTAATGGACCTTTTTGTTTATTGGCTTTTAATGTGTGTTATACAATAAAGATTTTGTATCAATGTTTTTATTGGGCTTATTACTGTCGAATATTTTTAATAAAAGAAGTTGACATGGGTCATTTCATAATAATGAAATGCAATTAATGCAGTTGGAAATAATAAAATATATTCAGATGCACTGTTTTGGTTATCTCAATCGTACCGTCACGACTAAGCTACTTACTATTGCTTCACAATAATAATAATTGTATAGAGTAGGTACCTACTATTTGACCACATGACCGTATATACGATATGTCCAAAGTAAGCTTCATTGTATTATATTCATATTCGATATATTATTATTGCTTAAAACACACTTTTACATCATGTCTATTTAGTCCCGTCCCGAGTATCGAACCTAAGACCTGATACACAGCAGGCGCAAACAATATCGCTGCGCCACCGAGGCAGTTTAAAATAAGTAATATTAATTAATTAATAAATCGTAGTACCAGTGTAATCACTATAATAATATTATTTAACTACCACTATCTCTAACAAACAAAAGGCGCCAAGATCAATCCTCTCCATACAAACAAAATGAATATTGTTGAACCGAATGCAGCGTTATTAGATAATTTAATAACGGCAACAAAGGAAGCGAGCCGTCAGTGTGACGCGTCGTATCAAATCGCGCTGACATTCAAGTTCAGCCGGTATCACTGCACCCGTGACCTCGGTACTACGAGTACTCGAAACATACTCGTTTTGGAACCTATTAAAGACATGTACGGAAGGAAACATAAATTAGGTAGTTCAGGAAGTGTTCCAGATGTAGGAACCACAATACAATTGTAGCGTATTTGCCACGTTGAGTAAGCATTGCCATTCAACGTGGCATGGCTGCCAGTCTAAGGGCACTCTATCTATATATAGACTACTTGCAAAATAATTATATTACGTCTGTAAGTTAGAGGAGGATGTTACTTTTAAGTTTTTACCGCAACGTTTTTATATTGATAATATTTTTCTATTATAATAAATTTTAGGTATAAGTTGTATTAGGCTATTATTAGTATCGGGCACGCCACGATCGTGGCGGTAAGTCCCGTGTTTGAGGAGTAGCTGGAGAGGCGGCATGGCGCCCTCTCCTTCCGGCGGACACAGGTAATGACTGGCCACGGTTGCTTCGGCCAGTTCCTGTGTTGCATAGGCCGGCCAGAGACGCCCCGTTGTCACCATTGTGGCGACTGCCGTGATGTTGTTGCAGACACGGTGCTGCACACGTTGGCGGATTGCTCTGCCTGGGCTTTGCAGCGCCGCGCCGTGAGTTGGTCGCGGCAGTCGAAATTGTTGCCCTCTCGCTCCCGGCCTTGGTTCAGTCTATGGTCCGGAATGAGAGGTCCTGGAATGCCGTCGCCTCCTTCTGTGAGGTAGTGATTTCCATCAAGGAGGCGGCGGAGCGGGAGAGGGAGCGCTTAAACCTTCTCCCTAACCGCAGAGCCGGGCGCCGGAGGGTGCAAACGAACTCCAGCCACTCTGAGGTTTGACCTGGGGGTGGTGGGCTTTGTGGGCCTACCCGACATCCGTTCAGCACTAGGTCCGAGAGGGGGTGTGTGTGTTCCCACGTGCACCTCTGTGTCGAGTCCGTCTGGGTGGTGACAGTATGATTTTATTGAGAAGTGACCAAAGGGTAGGTCTCACTAGACCGGGATGAAACGGCGCGGCAGGCCGAAACCTCGGCGGGGTCGCGACCGCATGTGCAAGTGATTCGCGTGGCCCCGCCGATTGCGGTTTTGTCGAGGAATACCGTGGTAGGTTTAGTCAGTATTCCGGGAGGTCTAATATTATAATTTCGACATCTTTCTTTGGCCTGGTAAGTCCGACAAAACCCCCCGCCCCCGCGGAGGGGTATGCGTGAAAGGATTCGGCCACGTAATATTCGTTAAGTTGTACGTATATAATAAGGTTGGCCTTTGTACATTATTAAATGTTCTATTAACCTTTTGAGGCACTGCGGCATACATTTCAAGACTTTACAGATACAAATATCCACAAATTATAGCGTTAGATTGAGTATAAAACTAAGTACAACGCGGTAACTGAATATGATTGTCCCTTTTCCAATATCTGCTTCATTATTTAAACTTTTGGCAATCGAAGATCGTATACAGTCTAATTTTATATATTAGACTTTACGTCTTCCTATATGGCGACTGCTGTACGATAACATTCCACCTTACCACTTACCGTTAATGGTAAGGCGTTTAGTGGAATTCTTCACATTAATGTCTTTAAAGATATACTGCCTTGTTAACAGGAGTGCGTCTTTAAATAGCGACACACCTACCTATAATCACATAAACCGTAGTTGCGCTCTATACTGTGCTGGTATTGTAGCCAAACTTAAACCTAATAATTCGACTCATGAAGAGAATGACTCGTCTGTCTGTGATAAACTACCACTATAACCGGTTAGTTCTCAGCGTAGAACCGAAGAAATACTTCTCCAACATCTGTATGTTTCAATATTATGTAGGTAGGTCTAAACCTTCTCACGCAAGGTGCTGAAGTTATAGCCATAGACAATGACTTAATGACGCAAACACTTATTTTTATTGGCAATTAAGTTTTAAGTACGTTGGAGTCAAGCTGATATGTCGTTAGGAGAATCTGAACTTTTCAAAGTCAAAGAGATAGACGTTCTTCGATATAAATAAATCAGCACTCCTAAAGGTGTTATTCTTAGATACGTAACCAATCTACATAGTACAGTAAAATCTTATGAAGCAACTCACAAGTCACCATTATACAACGTCACCTACAATGGTAAGGCCTTCCCTTGGAGCTATTACAACCGAAACTATCACTTGCCGCCTACAACTAAAAGAATCAAACAATAAACTTGCCTGCAAGCCTTGTGTTGAAATTAAATTATCTTTCTTAAATCCGGTGTAGCTACAGACACTATTTATTATATTTGTAAAACATTACCGACAACAGACTATTATATTAATTTCAAACTACCACAAAAAACCTAATAAATCTTTATGAGCTTTTAATCGAAATATAAAATAAGTGAAATAATTAATATATGTTTTAATAAATTAGTAATATTAAGCTCATCAGTTGGTGTTTAATATTAACAATACAATAGTACCTACAAATTAATAGAAAGATTATAGCTACAATATGGAACGTAAGGTAGTAAATAAAAATTGTAGGTCAACCTAACTCATACGATACTCGTATTTACGTAAACCTAGTATCTGTTAAACAATTAAACTATTCGTGATTTTTGTGTGACTAATGGACTTTATAATATTAATTGATTTAACATTTGGATAGTTACTACATTGCTTTTACTTCGCTGCCTTTAAATGTCAGTTTACTAACTCTAGCTATATACAGTTATTATTTAATAAACTTTATTCGGCTTGCTTTTTATATCTGAATCATATCAAATCAATCTACTTGCTTAGATAATGATATAGATGTTAATAAGAATCTTCTGACGATGCAGTTAATAGATTAGACAAGATGGTTTCGTGGCATAAGTTTGGCTTGATCTCAACGTGCGATTTTAAGATAGCGTTAATGTTTTTGGTTTTGTTGTTCGGTTTAGTTACTATATGAGTTTTGAGTTGCAGCAGGGAATTTCAAAGTGTGCCTAATAGACGACAATAGGCACGCCCGAAATGTGGGTGACACCTCAGCCCAACTCATTGCGGATGTTTAAGCATAATGATATGTCTGTTTGCATAATATCTAGTTTACAATAGTAAATTCCAGACATATTTCGTTGTTAGGTTACTTTGACGGGCAAATACTTTACTTATATTATTTTACGGTAATAAATAATGTAGAATGTACAAGATAGTGGTAGTACCTACAAATAGTTTAAAGCATTACGAAACTGCACACGATTGGACAAAATGATCGTCCTGGTATAACTATCCTCTGGTTTCACCAAATAACAAAACATCATCAATTTCCAAATCTTTTCTATTTTCAATAGCTGCAGAATCGCAAGCGACCAATATTAAATACACTTTTTTAAATATCTACCTCTTTACCCATTTTGACAATTGGCAAAAAACTATTAAATGTCTAGGTTTAAGACGTCGTGAGTTATAAATAAGATGGAGAGAGTTCTTGCTTGAATAATTGCAATAAAAACTTCTTGTAAATGGTCAGAAGTTATTGCAAATTTACAGTTCTGTTTTACTTTCACAAATTTTTGTGTCTAACATATTGTTAAGAACTGCCAAAAACTATAATACGTTCAAATATTTAGTAGATTTATAGACCAGTCGAACACGTAGCAAAAAGCCTTTACATGTATATACTTCTTTATACATATACCTACATGTACATATCTGTTTTTTCTAATCAAGTGCGCTGCAATTCTTTACATACAAGTTATATCGGATGCTTATGAAATATCATTATATTTCTGATACAAATCACGTATACCAACAGGAAAATACAAATGCATCGGTCATTTGTTCTCTCAACACATTAAAACAAACCTAGTATAAGTGGTATACACTGAGCTTCACTTCCCAGTTCTATAAATGGATCAAACATTACACTCATTCCATCTACGTCCACATGTAAACCATTGCTGTATAGTACTGCAGTTTATTTCTGGTTTTCTCTTTCAAGACAATTACACTATAATAATATCATTCATAACTGCGTCACGAAGATAGCAAGGAAGTGAACCCTTAGGATCCCTAGAAGCGACGTGTATAGATTGTATTTGAGACAAAACGACATCGTGACGCTACTCTTACTCTATTTGTTGAAAGCGTACTATAGTTTAGGTGCATTAGTTTGAAGTGGGCGCATACTGTTCTCACGAACGCAACTCGATTGTTCCACAACCTCTTAACTATCGGGCTATCGGGCCACGACCCTCGGTTATACAATAAAAACTGATGCTCTGGGGCTAAACATGGGGGTTCTTGACGTGAGTTTGGATTCAAGATGAGCAACATTAATCATAAAATCAGTAAACTATAATTATGTTGCGATGACTTTATAAAATTAAACGGGTTGCTTTTGATTAGTCTGATTTTAAATTTTGTATTTACCAAAACTGCAGCGATGGATCAGTCAAATACTAAATAAAAAGCCTTTATTATTGTGATTTCTTAGAAAGCCGGATGTTGTTGAAAATTTTAGTAAAACTAGTAACAAAGGAAATCATCAATCACCAGCTTAAATAAGAACTTGATTTTATTTTCAGATACCAGAAAAGTTTTTATACGATATGTCAACTAAAATTCAATTAAGGCCCGGCCCACCTGCTATAAACCTAAACAAGTTTATTTATTAAATTACAAGCAAGGAAAACAGTAAAAACTAGTAACAATCAATATGCATGATAAAAACAAGTGGTTAAAGAACTGAAGTCTATTATGGAGATTGCAATGTGCGAGGCAGAGGCTATGATGATTGACAAGTGTAGTCCCTCCCACACTGCTGGTGGCCGGTCAGACGAAACGCGCTTTTTACCTTTTCCTACTTTTTGCTTTCTCCACAACCCTTTATTTAGAAACGAATAAAACACACGGATTCTGTAGGCAAATTTTTTTGGTGAATTTTTGTAATTACAAACTCATAATGCAAAATATACTTAATCATGGCATTCTTGTACAAGTTTAATAGGCTGTAAAATATAAACATATAATTTTACTACTAGTTTTAAATGCACTTAACATATTGAATGACTGTTAATGACATATTTCATTACAGACTTCACAATAATGTTAATAGAATTTGCACTTTTAATACACAAGCTTAAGCGCCAAACATTATCTAATGATTAACAATTAAAGAATATGAGTCTATTGAACCTGCGCATAATTTGAAACCACAACACTATTGACCTTAACCATTATTTGTTTATAGCTTTTGTAAATGATAGACATACGCTGTGGTAATCGATACTATCGTTGTATAATAACGCACTTCGTATTAGATCATTTTCACTCGATTTACGTCCCGTTATTATTAGCAAACTCGCGAGTCTACCCGCGATCTGATTTTGGTGAGGCAATTTGAAATACGACCGGTCCATCGTGATGGAAATGTTTATTTTTAGCACCTATGTTTCTTATTTTAAGTTGTATTCAGAAAATAAAATCAATATGTATTTGATAAAAAAAAATATATACTTATATAATTGTTTTGATTGAACAGTTAAAATATCATTTTGGATTGCTTTATGAAATAACTATTTCAGTAAAATCTGATTGCTCAGATTATTAGAGATTTCAATTAAAAATGTAAGTGTTTTTGTTGTAATACAAAACGATAATGTTATAGAATGATGATCAAATCATACATTTTATTAACAAGTTTTCCCGAATGTTGTAGTATCGTTAGATTACGTAACACGAAAGTAAGTAGAGACAAGAAGAGTCGTGTTCGTTCCGTGACTAGTAAAATAAATTACATGTTGCGTTCTCAAAAATTGGACACCAACTATGTGATTCTGTATTACGAAACAGTTACATCATTTGTCAGTTATAACATCAATGCGATCATTAGGCGACGAGAAACACCTCTTTATATTCTGATTTGTGCCGGCCATTTGTGAGAAATCATGATTTGTAGAAATATAATATTATTATAATTCGCTATCTTTTGATCATGATCAAAGATAGAGAAATGATGGCCTCGATGGCGTAGTGGTTAATGTACCCACTGCCACGCTTGATATCGCGGGTTCGATTCCCGCACAAGTCTAGTCAGTCTAGTCAAGGACTAAAACACGACTCAGAGGCGCACGGGGTACACGCATGCCACCTCTCGGACCTGGTGCTGATAGGGTAGTGGGCAGGCCCACGCAGCCCATCACCCCCAGGTCAAACCTCGGGGTGGCTGGAGGTGATCTCGCGAAAAGTAATCTAACTTAACCCAACCTAATTTCCGCGAGCGCAGTCGCGGGAAAAATTTTGTATGGACACATATCTCTAGCTATAATATAGACATAGACTATGTACGTACATATGTAATAATATACTTAAAGCTATTCGCAATATCTAAGTTGCGCTTCAGTGCTTGTTTTTCGTCTTTATTAATTATTGTCTAAGTCTCATTGAAAAAACTTATTCTAATAAGTTCTATTTGTTTTGAATTGCCGATAAAGTCTCACGCGGAAAATAACACAGCAAATTTTATTCCAAGACTTCATTTCAAGAAACTATCTGGCTTTAGAATGTTACCAATATTGTTCTATAGCGATAAACGGTTAAAGAAAATACAATGCGCTACCATATATTTATTTGTCTAGACCAAACGTCACTTGGGTGAGCTTCGTTTTAATAATATATTATTTTTACGTTATATTCAAGACAGTAGTTAAAAATTACGAAACCAGTTTGTGCAAATTGAAAGTTTTTTTTTACTTGGCGTTATGTATTGTCACTTACCCCTCCGCGGGGGTGGGTGGACGGGATGTGTCGGATTCACCGGAGTAAAAGAAAGATGTTGAAATGATGAAAATGGACCTGTCGGAATACCGACTAAACCTACCACGGTGTTCCTCGAAATAATCAGAGTCGTCGGAGTCGCGCGAATTATTTTCACATGCAATCGCGACCCCGCCGAAGTTTCGGCCCGCCGCGCGCAGTATGAAATGGCAGGCCACTCACGAAAATACACTTTGGTCACTTAACCCTACTGTCTCCTTGAAGAGGGACGAACACACGATACAGAGGCGCGCGTGGGAACACGCACGCCGCCTCTCGGACCTGGTGCTGAACGGGTGGTGGGTAGCCCCACGGAGCCCACCACCCCAGGTAAAACCTCAGGGTGGCTGGAAGTCATCTCGCACCCTCCGGCGCCCGGTTTTGCGGTTGGGGAGAGGGTTTGAACGCATCTTCTCCAGCTCCGCCGCCTCCTTGATGGAAATGAAATTACTTCCTCACAGAAGGAAGCGACGGTGTTCCATCTTTCACTCCGGACCATAGACTGAACCAAAGCCAGGAGCTAGCGGAATGTACCGCCTCGAAAGTGGGAAGAGTTGGTCCTTCGCCCCGAGCTAGCGCTTCCTGGCGCCAACAGTATAGCGACGCCAGGAGAGCCGCTTCCATGTCCCAGGCCATCGATCCGGCAAGGAGGCTCGCAGCCTCGTATGAGATCGTGCAGTATTCTCTAATCTACCTGACGGCCATGACACGCTGTGGCGCACTCTAGTTCAATGTTATAAAAGACACTGGTCGTTTGATATAATTTTGGTCTGTCAACAAGCATTTCGATTTTTAATTTTTTTAAATAGACATAAATTATCTTTCATATTTCATCTAATTTTATTAATTGTTAAACTTACAAGATACGGTATGATACAACTGCAATAGAGTAATGGATAAGACTTGCGATAAACAGCTCGTTCAATCCCACAAATTACCCTACCGAGCGACGTGAACCCACTTATTACACAAGCATTTAGGGATTAACAAGGACACTAATTACTTGTAACCTAACTTGCTAGTAATCTTTAAGCAAAAACACTAAAAACCAAGTAATTAATAAAATAACTTTCCACTATATTATAAAAGCTCTACTTTCAAAGCATATTTTATTAATGAATAATTACTAATTTAATGAAATAATCTAATATTGTTTTACATTTATGCGTAGAATAACACGTTCAAATTACCCCTTACTTTTAATTAAGTAAGTATCCGAGACTTGGCATATGTATAGGTAAACAGTGGGAAATCAAACAAACCGCAATAACATCCATAAATATTATTTTAATAGGTATCATGTATAAAGTAATCTCTTTGATTCACCCTCTAGCAGTGAGGCACTAACTTTATGAAACACAACAATTTATTACTTTTATGTTGATTTTATGACACGATACAATTTTAAATATCAGCTCGTAATGTTTGACGGTCGTTTCCTGGGGCTTCGGTATTATAAATCAATAAACTGGCTCATATAGTTTGTTATGCATTAAGTTTATAAATATGTTATGCATACATAATCTACTGTTTCAAGGAAAACAGCTTTTGAGCACTAAATTACTAATCTTCTCAGTCCAAAAAATTAAAGAGACATCGTAACTCAAGCTAGGCATTAGCTAGTTTAATATAATGTAATGACAGTTGTATAAATGGTAACTTTAACACGTGTTCAATCTAAATTTATTTGCCAACTAGCTTTTGCCCGTGAATCCGTACACGTTGAATTTGGCAGTAGGTACCTATCCATATTATTTCTTTCTTAATACTCGATAAAGCAGCGTATCAAGATGAAACATGCAACAGTTTTTAAGTTAGTCCTACAGGAATACAACTGTCAGAATCGCATTCAAATTCATGCAGTAGTTATTGCGTAATACGTGTACAAACATACAGACAGACAAAAATATAGATATATATAGATATAGACGTCACATATTTTTTAAATAGATTTCGACCAGTTCCAGTTTATATGTATATAATAAATATATAATGATGTATTTCTTATCATTAAGATTTCTATTGCCTGCTACTGTCTAGCTAATTTGATTTGTCGTATCATATTATGGTATAGGTTCTGGCTCTGAGCAGATATAGAATCGCTCTAGGCCACTATTAGTTACAAAGGTAGTAGGCGGTTGTAATTTCCTTAATTTATTGATTCTTATATATGCGTGGGACGATGCGGCCACATGGAATAAAAACAGTGTTATAGTAACGTTTTTGTGCTCATCAGATCTAGTAAACTTGCTGCGAACATTCGTATATAGTATATAATTAGTCATTTTATAAAATTGGGAGTCTACCGGTAGCAATTATTTGGTGATGGAAAGAATAAGTTGGTTCACTTCGGGAAGTACTAATAATAATGTCCTCCAAACCGAATTTCAAAATTGAGACTGGCAATCTGCGCAGTAGATATTATAGTGCATTAGTGTGTGCGCAAACACACTTGGACTCTCTTTTCGCGATCCGCAATCCGACACGACCGGAGAGATATCAGGCGGAGGACCAATAGCTTTACGTGCTTTCTAGAGCAAAGGGGTGTCTTACACCGCCAACTTCCTAACCCTGGGCTACTATTGACATTTTTTAACAGGCAAATCTAATTATTTTTTGTTGGCCCGACCCAAGATTCGCTTCATTAGTGTTCAAATGTTAGTTAGTATACGTCACCCATCATCTCCTTTTCCATCTTTCAATACAAACTTAGCAAGGCAAAATCAATATCAAAAATCGTTATACGGTAACTGCTTACCAGCATGCGCGTCATATATTTGTTTGCCTCTGTAGTATATTTTAAAAATGCAGTTTCAAACAAAGATTATACTATGAAACAACATACATCAATGTGTCCATTAAAGCACTATTAGCGACACGCATACCAACCAATCACGTTTGCTGACATTCACGATCACACGTCAAATGTTATATGACGTAACGTGACGTAAGCTGACTTCACTTTGCATACACACACTGTAGTTCTATAATGAACACCCAGGAACATGAAAACAATGTGCTGCAACTATCTGTTGATCTCAAACATATTTGTTCTATCCTCGGATCGGACCAGGCACAACAAGGTGAATGCGTAAACTGTACCATGTCGTTAATAAATTATTTTACTATATTGTTAGGATCACTGCGATATTTGCTGATATTGTTTACCATTTAGATTTATTTGACTAATAATTCTATGACTAGATATATTATGTCCTACGGTGTTACTTGTGTTAACCACACACGTCTACTATAGTAGATTGTAATAGTAGAGCTTTGAAATTATACTACTTTATATGAATTTTCTCGCGTTGTTTATTTTAAAACACTTTTATTACATAATGTTGAACTATAACACTACTATTATTGAACTTTAATACAAATTAAGCTATTTAAATTCGTTAAAGCTATTTATATTCGTTTACACTTTCTCCGACGTTTTAAAATCCGCATAAAGAAATTTAATTTCAATATATAACATTCGCGTAAACTTAAGACAAAATTATAGTACAGTTTTGTATAAATGCGTAGACTTCTCATTAAATGGTGTGAATTATTCTTTTAATCTGTATATAAAGATAATTCTAACGTAGACGTAATTAATTTGTGTAAGTAATTACATCATTGTTAATTAATCACAGCTTTCTATCAATTATTGCCAATAACGCTGTCTGAAAATGAGTTTCTTTGCAATATAACATAAATCTATGGATTATAGATACATACAGTGATTAAAATGTTTGCAATATATACCTTTACTATTAAACATTATAGTTTTAACGATGTTCATCCGCATTATATCAAATAATATGCACAGCGATGTTGAAAGAATTAATGTTTTGCATCACTTGTTCAATAAATATATGAAATTTATTTACTTGTTCTCTATCTAGTTTTTATAATGAAGTCATTTGATACCAAGTGGGCAATTATCAAGTACTAATTACGTATCTCAAACATTTATCTCGTTTCGTATTAGTTATCTGGTTGACCGCATTTTTATTTCACAACTAACATGATATCAAAGAAGTTTTTGAGACTTATAAAGATTACTTTGTGTGAGGATTATTCAGAACGACAAAAGTTCTAAAGAATAACGGTTTACAGTCAAAAGTCAAATTGTTTTATTTTATAACAGAACACTTAAAGATTAGACGCAATAGAGTTTCATTTTTGCTCTTATATTTTTACTAAGTTGCAAATAATGCCTGCCTAAATAAAACTTGCTAAACGAAGGTGGAATTAAGCAACCATGAGGCTAGCTAAGACAGAAAAACAGAGACAATATACCTAATGAATGAATGAAAGCAGTAAGAAAAAGGTTAGGCGATATACATATATACCTAGCGAGAGGTATACGTACAGATACAAATATAGCGAGAGGTTCACGTTCAGACACAAATATGCAACGGAGCATATCTATGTTGTGCATGATTAATGAAAAAAAAGACAACTCCCATACAATTTATTATACCTACCTGTTTCGCGGAGTAATTTACGAACATCTAAATAACGGACACAAATAACACCTATCCTTGGCACAACTATTTGTGGAGGGATTCACAAATACAATCCACACACAAACGCACACACACAATTTGGTCCCGCGTGCAGATCGAAGCCACAACACTTGGGATACTGGCAGTGGCGAGGAGAGTGGGGCGACCATTTAAACTACTACGCCATCTGTGCAATAAACTTTATTGACCAAATAGGTATGAGTTGTTTGGAGATGAAATATATGCAACGACCACCAAAGGCTGCCCTCAGGGTGGAGTACTCTCACCACTCTTATGGTGGTTGGTGGTCAATTCACTATAAAAACAACTCGAAAAAGGTCCGTACTCAACGGTCGGATATGCGGATGACTTGGTGATATTCGTCAACGGAAAATTCCCGAGCACGGTATCTAGTCTCATGCAGAAGGTCGTGATTATGGTGCAGTAGTAACCATTTATCGATCAACCCAGGGAAAACTACTGTCGTGCCGTTTACTAGGAAGAGGAATCTGACAGGGTTGGGAACTCTCTCCATGTATGGTACGCAACTACAATGGTCCAAGAAGGTGAAGTATTTAGGCATGACCCTAGATAACAAACTAACGTGGAAACCTCATGTAGACAAAGCCATAGAGAAAGCCCAGCGGGTCCTCGGCATGATTCGTTCTACTTATGGGAAGACCTGGGGCTGAAGCCCAAGGTCATGAATTGGCTATACACGATGATGATAAGACCCATACTTACGTATGGAAGCATTGTCTGGTGGCCAAGAACTAAACTTGCAACATGCAGGAACACGCTGTCGAAAGTGCAGCGATTGGCCTGCATGGCTATAACATAGGCGTTCCCGATTACGCCAACAGCAGCGTTAGAAGTCCTGCTGGATCTAACGCCGCTACACATTGTTGTGGAGTTAGGGGCGTTAAAGGCGCTAAGCACTATCTATGCATGGGCTGTGGAGCGTCAACATGCCAGCAACTCGACACACAAAATTGGAGATTTCAAAGGATCTCAAAAGGATTACGAGCATGGGATGCGACAAAATGCAACCAATGTACATATTCAAAAAGATTTTTAAAATAAAGGTCCCCACGAGGGACGAATGGAGACAAGGTCTACAATCCCTTGACAAGAGTTGTCTCATCAACACTGATGGTTCCAAAATGGAAACAGGATCAGGCGCTAGTATTTATGCCAACGACTGCAAGGTGAGCCAAAGCATGGGCAAAAATGCAACGTTCTTACAAGCAGAAACCTATGCTATAATTGCCTGCGCTCAGGAGAATATTAACAATAATGTCACTGACAGGATTGTTTATATTTTCAGTGATAGTCAAGCTGCTCTCAAGGCTCTGGGCTCTTGCAGGGTGGACTCCGGACTGGTCCTGAACTATGTTAAGGCCCTCAACAAACTTGTCAGGAAGAACACAGTCAGACTGGTGTGGGTACCGGGGCATGCAGGGGTGCAGGGCAATGAGGAGGCTGATGAATTAGCCAGAAAGGGCTCTGAACAACCATTTGCGGGTCCGAACCATTCGTAGGACTCTCTGAGAGCACCGTCAAGGCAGCTTTGAATGCACATGGCAATGATTAACACAGGCTAGAGTGGATGGCCCTCAGGGGTCTGAAACACTCCAAGAAATTCATTGCAAACGGAGCCACGAGCTTCACCCGAAAGCTCTGCGGGTACAATAAGGGCCAAATACGCCTCCTCACAGGAGCGTTCACTGGCCATTTTGGCACCAACGACTTCTTGTGCAGATTGGGATTGACAAACAATCTGATCTGCAGAGCCTTTGTTGAACAGGACGAGTCCATATCGCACCTACTGTGTGAATGTGACGCGTTGGACGGATTGAGAATGGGTCTGATGGGATTGGCATATCCAAACCCCGAAGACTTCACGCTTCTCCCTCTGAAGTGTACACTGCGGTTGATGCAGTACATTCATAAGGAGATAGCTAAAGGTTAGATCTTGGGGCCGACACAAAAGATCCCACTGGTTCGAAGTGTCGCCGGTCTGCACTGATTGGTCCCCGTATTTAAGATAAGATTTTAAGACCAAATAGCTGCGTAGAATAAAATTTAAGCCTACTGACTTTGCCACACTCACGCACACAAAGTAAACAAAACGTATCACGAACTAGCCTCACCCTATATAGAAACATCAGGATTCTGGACACTCGATCTCAAAAACAACCCGTGAATCATATAAATTCTTAGTTCTGTATGGAGATCGAAACTCACAATCATACTTGCTTAATCGGTACTAAGAAATAATAAAAAGTTCAGAAATCGTTAAAATATTAAGTTTTTATTTTTTAAACCTTACTATTTTCGCACGTACCTACCTATTATTCTACGTTTAGTAATAAACGCCTGGTTTCTGTTATTAAATTCATCCATTATACAATCGTATAACACATTGAGATATCCAACTTCGAAAAGATTGCGTTAGGTTATCTCTAGCCCTATAAGTCCAATAATTTATTAATTATATACCGATGTATTTAAAAATCGAACCATTTAAGCACTGCTATGGCTCTATAAAGTTTCTGTGACAATCATCATTATCAAACAAGCACGGCTACTATCGATACCTAAATTATGCATACATTAGATACTACTGAGCATGCTTTGTATGAACACAGAAACTTTAGTATACATTTCTTCATCTGCCAACGTTTACGTAACACTTAATTGGAAATAACTACCCATTAGCACATTAATAAATGTTATAATGGTGTTTGATAAAAACATCGACGTTCATTGCCTGTCCGTTAGCCGTTAGTTGACACGACTTGCATTTTAAACTGCTATAAAAGTAAAAGTTTAATATTTGAAGATGCGATACTTAAGATAAGTCAATGCGATGCCATCCGATGCCACCTGCACTTATTTCTCAAAAACATCCGCCATTATTAAATTAAACTCTAGTCTCGTAGTCATAAAGTTCGTTTTCAGTTGTGATTGTTCATCAAAAAGAATATTTGATGTGGTAATCTGGTATGCTGAAGGTATACCATCGAGCTGCCTGCATTACACAGTCTGTGATGTGACTATTAAATATCAATATTTTATAAGAAGGGGCGAGTTATTTTAGATCCTTATCGCCAGTATTAACACCTTGTTTGTTTATAGAACTTGAGGTATTTTGTTGATAAAAACTGATCTTTGATGGCAGCATCTGCTCCGGATGCGATTGTGTTAGATTAATGGTGTATTTTTTAAAGATTTTTTTGGTGTAGTCATGTCGTCATCATGGGCTTTTATGATAGTAAAATAAGATTTCTATTAAATCAAATAGTGTATTTAATGACTTAACACTATACAAATACCCCTATCTCCTCACATATTAAGTGGAAGGTAAATAGTACAATTTATCATAATAATTCAGAGTTGCTTTGGCGATACAACTCTCACACTAGAGAGCGAGATCATTCACTTTTACTAGAAATGCCTGCGAAGACTATTCAATATTTTTATTAAAATATATTTATATATCATATTTTGAAACTGGGTTTAGATCCTAAACTGCCAGATACGGGTTTATTCAAGCTTATAACATTATGCATTATTAAAATTCTTGATTGATGTTTACATTGTAGATTTATTTATTGCTACACAACGAGTACACGGATTATTTTTCTACGAGCTCCCTTTACGAGATTATATTGAACTTAACTTTAACACTTCTTCATAACAAGTTAAGTATCTATTACTTAAGCTGTTATTAACAAGCACCTTAACTTAGTCTTTATATTGCGTTAAATTAATCCTTTACATTCTTCTCACAGATAAATGAGTGACAACAATAAGTACTCTGTCAAAATTTAAACCCTTATTAAGAAACGGCAATGTTTTAAAAGACGAACATAATAACAGATATTTATAAATGGAACATAGCATAAAAACAAAAGACGGCTGTGCCTTCTTTCTGGGGATATTTTAGCCATCTGTAAAGCTACTTGTGCTTTTAACTAACGCAAGTGTGTAACGCAGGCTACATGTTTCCCGCCCGAGTTACATACGTGAGTTAATCCTCATCATACAGGTAATTTACACGTATACCTACGTATGTTATCCGCATCGTTTTGATGCGAAAGCCAGTTGTGTTTTTAAAGCATTGTATTAATTATTTGATGAAAAATATAAGCATTCGCTGACATAAACTGTGATTATAAATTTTATAATTTTGATTTAGATTTTATCGTGGTTGATCTAGTCTATAAATATAATTATAGACTAGATGAACCACGATAAACTTTAAACACAGTTTAATTTCAATACGTTTAAAATCGTAATTTTAAAGATATCACAGTTATTTTAACTCGGGTATAAAACGAACATGGCCGCGGGCAAACCATCGTAATTATGAAATATTTCAATGCAAAACTATACGGTTCGAAATATAAACACTAGATTTAAATTGCTGTTTATTCGTAACATCAATAGACATGATCGGGCAGCGATCGGATCTGAGCTCACGCCGACCTCTACCCACAGGCTAAGGTCACACCAAGTCATGAAATAAGAATTAAGTGAATACTTTCCAAACAATACCTTGCTTGAGAATTGTGATTGTTTTATAACATGTAAATATGTATGTAGCTATGTTCGAAACACAAATGAATCAGACTAGATTGTTGAAAGTACGATACATAGTAATCATATCATAAGCATTTTGCAGTATTTGAGTCTATTTTTACCTGCAATGTAGTTACATTATGGTTTAATATTCGATTAGTATTTATCTACACGGAAACACTTGGTTTTGCCTACGGCTTCGCTTGCATTTATCTAAGGTTTATTAATAAGTCTCTTTCGAGAACAGTACTGTTTTTCTGGATGCAAGGTACCCTATGTCTTTTTCTGTACTCCATATATGCGCAAGTTAGGAAATTATGATATCAAGATTGATGTGTAGAAATTATTAGTATTGTATATACAATACTAATAATTTCTAACACATCAATCTCGTTATTTCATATAAGTTATACCAACAGATGAGTCTATAGATACATGAACATAAGACGAAATATACTCATGAATACTTAGCTCTATTTGGCGTATACCGTGTGGCTTTATGTATATTACTAATAAGTGCGGTATCGTTAAATTCATCGTACTTTTGGGAGTATAATTGTGTACATTATTTTAGGAAAATCTGGACATTGGATATTGCCATTTTCTTATATATTCATTCTTTAATGCACTTTTCAAATAATTTATTATATTTTGTTATACCTAAGTGTTTTTATAACCTTATATAATACATTAAATGTCTTTTAAGTAGTATTCATATTCGTTCCTAATTAATGTCAGTTTCTGACAAAGTGACGTACTATGATGGAGTATCATAATAAAAACAAAAATACCACTTCTTATACTTATCAAAACTGTGCTCAAGTGACTATGCAGCTCTGCCCGCTACGGTCATCTTCATCTGTCATTTCGGAATTAATAAAGGTAAAAAATTGAGGCGCGCATGTAAAATATTCTCCCAACGTTGGTACAAAAGTTAGCGGTTCTTGGCCTACGCTCAAAGAGGCTCTTATAGTATATTGGTCCAAGATTTAGGCCATTTAGTAGTAAAAAATCGAGCACCCGCCAGGACGATAGCAGCATTATCCCTTTTCTGACACAAACGTTAGATCGGATCTCGACAACCAAAGGAGGTATTTTTTAAATGAAATATGTCGTAAAAATTGTAAATACGAACACTTTTTCTAATGGCCGTTTAACTAATAAAATATTTCTGTTATTAAGGACAATTTATCGTTGGGTGTCCATTAAAAGGATATTTTATTGTGTAGGTTTTGTGTCGGTTAGTTACGGCGACTTTCATAGTAACGAGTTCTGAGGAAGAATATATTTAAATAGATCGCTCGTTTTTCGGAGAACCGTTATGAGTTATAGACTAAGGATATCACTCTATTAAAATGAAATTCGTCACTGTTAATTTAGAGTTAGAGCGTCGGTTAATGGTTTACAAACATAAATGAAAATGTTTTAATTGGGGAATAGAAGTTTAAGTATTTTAGCTGATCATAACGAATAATTAAATTTAGATTTATACTAAATAAACGAAGTTAAAATAGTGTAGTAGTTTAAATGGTTCTTTATTCACCATATGGATTCGATCCCTGCACGTGACAAATTGATAAGTGCCGATGTATTTAATATTTTTGTTCGTTGTTTTATTGTCTATAAAGTTTCTAGCGACATAAGAAGTCTTCTTAAAGCCCAAAATGAAATTTTCTTCAAGATACATATACCTACCACCCTATCACCCCGTAAGTATACGATATATTCTCGAAAATGTTTATAACTTACTATTTCTATACTACTATTTTTATACTATGTAGGCTAATACATGTATATTCCGAAAAGAGAAGGCAGGGTTAAAACACCTACATTCCGCCAACTATGTTTCAAGGAGGCAATCGTGAAGATTTATATCAGGATATTTCTTTTGACTCTATATAGTTATTGAGTATTTTCATGCAGAAAATGTAATAACACACACCTTGTAATTATTCAAGTACAGGCAAATAATTCGGAGACGCTTTTCCCGATCTCCATGACGCTGACGTTCGTTCACTATTAATAAGTTGTTGTTTAACACGGCCATAAAATCAGCAGTTAATGCATAAACAACACAACTATGCGCAGTGCTACAATTAGTACTAAACTCAGAACTGCCCATTGGAAAATAATTTACATACGTGAAAACACTAAAGCCGCAGACTGTATTCACACTCGGTTTTAAAATCAGCGATGGCTATAAAATGGTTCGGTTTCTTTTAGCACCTCACATTACAGTTTATTATTGAAAGCTAACAATGAATGTAGAATAGTGACGTCATTAGAGGCCTTTCAGCTCGCCGCCTTTGCCTCGGTAATTGTTTGTGTTTGTTAGTACGTCCAAGCATTTCTTGGTCTCTTTGCGTTTTGTATTTTGTTGGGATTTTAATGAGCTTTATGTTTGAAAGTTGAATACAAAATTAAGCATGTCCCATGGTTTATACTAAACTTAAGTCCTATTGAAAACATAATCCATACGAATTATTTATTTTAAAAATATACTGTCGAGTTTCTAGTTAGAATTTCACGTTCGTCGTAAGTATACTCATGCCTTAGATTTTATTTTATTAAAATGTAACTGCGTGTTTTGAATAGTATTTTCTAATACTCTTTCACTATAGAAAATACCTATTTCGAAGAGAAAATTTAAGTATTAAACATATAATTTCGCGTTTTAAAGATTTCTGTATAACACGGGATCGAATCCGTTACAGAACTTTGATCGAAGTGAGTTGACCACTAATGGTCACATTATTCAGTGGCTTAGCCATTACTATACCAACTAAAATGTTTATCTTGAGGTAACATATAATGTTCAATTCAAAATGTTTATATAAAGTACTAACATATCGATACCTTTGCTCTAAACTCTATTAAAAACTTTCATTCATACTTTAATGGACTTTCGTTTCCTTTCAAGTAAGTACTACGCACTCTGACATTATGTTATTTTTAACACGAGGGCGCCTTGTTCGTTGCCACTTCCGTAAAAGTTCCCCATACTTTTATTAGATGGCGCTTTTTAAAGATGCCGTCATTACGTACGGAATTAAGGGGCCCTTATTCCGTACGTGATAGGATACAAAAGCCTGAACATATTTCTAAAAGAAGACATATATTTTAACGCAAGCGAACACTATTATAATCTAAAGGGTAATATTAAGCCTGATTTCAGAGTAATCAGTTCCCAGCGACATGTAACCTTATTATATATAAGTCTTTACTGATATACGTATAAAGACTAAAATGTGATTACAACGTCATGTCCGAAAAATATAAACTGACTCTTCGCTTTACAAAGTTGTGAAAATGTTTGGGGCCAATTTTCTAGCAGTCTAGATATAAAAGATACGTGCACTGGTTTCACCCGTTTATTTTACGAGAAACTTTTTAATTTTTGAACGGGCACTTCCATTATCTTAGTCATTCATCTCAGTCAGTCTTCATAAGCTTTTGGTGGAGGAAAAAATGTTTGATACTTTACAAGAAAATTACATTTTCATTTAGCTCAGTTTGGCGTTTACACAAAAATACATAAATCTTATTTAAAAATTTAACTTCACTTTTTTGTTCTTAGAATTGGGAAGCAGGGTTCTTTAATTTTTATATAACCTAGACTGAAAGAGAAATATAAAAAGTCTTTGAATTTATATTCAATTTCGTTTCTTTTGATAAATCGAATTTTATAAGGCAAATGGCTGTATTATTATTAATTAAAAAAATATATTGCGTAGAATTAATTATTTTACTATTTAACATGTTGTTATTAAATAAATAATAAAACAACATTGAAATTTAACTATAAAATTGTGCTACATCGATACAAACTGCTGGATTACAGTACTTTATAACTAGTAACCATTTTCAAAACCTAAGTCTCTTTTCATTTTTTCACAAGAAAAGTTACTGCCATTGTCGCGCATCCCTATGTATGTGTATCTATATGATAACACGTATCCAGTTAAAGATGGTTTTCACAAACATTTAGACAAAAAAATTTGTATATAATAAATTTACCGACGCGTTATCGCTGAAAAATAAACGATTTTTATCACAATCGCACATCTGTATATGAAGCATTGGACTTCTCTATAATTATACTAGAGAGGAGCAAGAAGTCTCGAAATGTTTAAAATTTTTTGAAACAATTCCCTTGCTATCTATGATTCCTGTATCGCGGGGGACTATACAAACATTCAAACAGCGGACACAAAAAATATCCCAACTCGGAACAACCATTTGTGGATCACACAATTTTGAACCCCTGCGGCATTCGAACCCACAACTCTCGGCGCAGTGGCAGTGGCCAGGCGACCACTTAAACCAGTACCAACAAATGAATTATCCATTCGCCATCAGTAACGATTGAGTGTTTACTATAAACACCTATTTTATAATACTAATATTTTGTAACGTAGGTTAGCATTTTGTAATATACATAGGTGTGATATAAGTACTTGTTTTAATAACACTGCAAATGCGTGATGCGTAGCTAATATTTCCTATAAGGTATTTATTGAACAGTTAAGTTTGACCTCACGACATCAATAGTGTTGTAAGGCTTTAGATGCAGTATTAATGTTTAGCTAGCCAATAAATAAATATCAATTACGTAGTCATAAAATACGAATACCTTCTAAATTCACACTAATCAATTGCTTCCTTATTGGTTTCCTCAGATGTGATTGAAGTCTTCGATGATCAGTTTCTGAATTAGTCACAGATGTACTGCTGATAGGCAAGTTTAAAACTATCTTAAACTTATAAACATGTATTAATATTGTGACGTGGAATGATGAGTTGAGATGTGATGCGATAAATAAAGCAAGAGAAAAATTAAGTAGCACATGGATTAAGTAAATTTCTTATGCCTACTATATAGAATACTCAGAAGTGTGAAGTGTCTATTTATTGATTTTATTTTAGTGTATAAAATGCTGTACAAATATGTATAATTCATTTTTTATAATGAAATAACTCGAGTCGCTCGTACGTTGCCGACCTTTTAAAAACCTAAAAGCCTAGAGCTAAAGCGATTCACAGTCGTTCAAATGAAGCCTTATTTTTATACAGTCTCCTGGGAATAAAACATAAAAACATGATTGATGCTTAAACAAACAGAATATCAAAACTAGACGGTCATTGTATATGCAAGGAACCGAAGATAGAGCACCCAAAGAACAACTAAGGATAGGCATGAGTCAGCGAAATTACTGCCTTTTTAAAGTACCATTGATTCAAAGGATCTTGCTAATGGCACCTTGTTTTGTTTGGAATGATGACTAAGTATGTATATCGGCATTCTTTTTGAAACCGCAGAAATTGATTTTGACGATGATATGAATCAATTCGATGTATGAATTTTAAAATTGGACCGTATGCCGTAAAGCTTATAAAGAAAAATTATTTCCGTATTTTTATTTGCCTTTTGTCTGACTTCGATTTAATTATCTGATAAATCTGATTTTATTATTTCTGTGATTTTAGTTCGATGTGAGAAAAGTAACCTTATTTGAAGATCACGGAGCATGGATAATAATGTAATGTTTTTAATGTCTTAAAGTAGGTTAATATCACCGTTTTGTCTGCATTTTGCACGTTTGATGCATTGGAAAGTGACCTTCTCGCTAACTACCAATGCACGTTATACTGCGGTTCGATCTACACATGGAACAAAAAGTAGAAAATGCCTTTGGTAGATACTTCGTTTTTGTTTCATGTCTAGATATTTGTTTCTAGTCTGGGCATTCATTGCATTCACGATCTAGTTCCACATTTACACATTCTATTGCGATATTGCAGAAAGAGTATTGTCCCGCGATAATCTATTCTTAGTGTTGTAAGTTTCATAGACAGCAGAAGCAAGAAATAAATAATTAAAAGATCAATTTGATTAACAAATTATTAATATTCTAGTTAACCTTTTTAGCTACCAAGATGCATGTGTTAGAAGTAGGTTTACATCGTTGTGCAATGGCTGCGATTCGAACCCACGACCTTTTCATGGAGTCCAATGCCTTATCTATTGAGTTACAACGCGAATTATATTCTAAGCAACAAAATAATACTGTGTTGTAATATCTGAACTACACTTTAAACATCAAGCTATAACTTAGTACTTACTCTAACTTGTAGCTACTTAAATATAATAAAATTGTAACGTCGATGCATATTTATGTAGGCTATAGAGGCAAAACAATATTGTTTTAATCTTTGACCGTCAGTCTGTATATTTGTACGCGTATCATGCAAAAACTACTACACGAAATTGAATGCGATTTTCACAGTTGTATTGCTGGATGTCTAACATAAAATCGGTTGCATGTTTCATGTTGGTAAACATCTTAGAAGTCGAGTATTAATAATATGAAAATTTTAATACACTGCCTAGGCTTAACATCAAACATTGATGGAGACATGTACGCAATTTTTAACTTATGTCTTCTGAAAAATTAATACAAAAAAAATATAGATAGACTAGATTTTGCCCGCAGCTTCCCGTTAATCTAGGTTATGTCAATAAATTTCTATCTTGCACAAACAGTACTTTTTT
Source organism: Catocala fraxini (assembly GCA_930367265.1). Classification (NCBI taxonomy): domain Eukaryota; kingdom Metazoa; phylum Arthropoda; class Insecta; order Lepidoptera; family Erebidae; genus Catocala; species Catocala fraxini. The sequence goes on from OV884037.1 coordinate 10,759,516, forward strand.
TAGATGAAAGGTATGTCTAATTCTGTACCCCTCGGTCGAGTAGTTCAGGCGTAAAAGCATAGCAAACAATCAAACATATAAACAAACAAACTCACATTTGCATTTATAGTATTACTTAGCTTAGATATCTACTTCCAAATTCCACGCGTACGAAGTCGAGGGCAAAAGCTAGTACATACTAAAGTACAAGACAGAGTAATAAGTGTATGGTGAGCGTTTCGTCATTCGTCTCCTACGTTCAATAGCGATGAACTGTTAACAGCACGTGTTCATGGAACTTAACTGTCACTGATACGTTCCTCTTAGGACTCACGAACTCGCAACATTACACTGATAAGATTATTATCTCCGCTCAAACTGGGTTACATACATAGACGTCGTTTTAAAATTAAGTCATTATGAATGTAGATTGAGTTCACGTTTTAACACAAGGTAATAAAAATTTAATTTAGGTACTTAACTGCGTAAGTAATGAGTTTAAGAAAGAAACCACCAAGCATTAAGTAAAAACAATTAACTATTGTTTTGTAGATGATTTTTATTACGATCACTAGAGAAAGGTCTGCTTAGTACCGTAACAATAACATTCGAGTTTTTAAATACATAGTTTACAAAAGACAAGGATTGGTAAACAGTATAATAATTTATTATACCTTTTTATTACCACCATTACTTTGATTTGTTGCAAAGAGTTACTTACTTGAGCAATTTTAACATACAGTAAATACATTTATAATAGTAAATTACTTATTACTAAATTACTATTATTTATAATAATTAATTAAAGAATGATTTCTTCTTTCTTAAATAGTTGTGGTACGGAATGTTGATTTTTATATTGAAGTATTGTTACAAGTGCTTCCAGACACTAACAAAACAGGTAAAATGCCCTACTCGTGCGCAAGAATGAAACAGCGCTTTACGGCGTGTATAATTTTTCTCATTCTCGCAAATGCTATACTTTATCTACTTATTATACTTTATTTACTAATACTATATCAGATGGTGCTGAGGTAGGAACTCACTTTCGGCACAGTGGTAAATCTATTGACGATAACTATGTAACTGCTACGTTCCACAAGGAAAAACCTACACCACCTAGTGGGTATAATAACGGGCCACTGCTCACTTAACAAGCACCAGTTCAACATCGGCATCACTGACAGTCCCTTATGTAGAGGCTGCATGGAGACCGAGGAGACATCGGCTCACGTGCTCCTACATTGTAAAAGCGTGAGCAACCAGCAGGCGAAACTCCTAAACAGTTCAGAAACGATGAAGGAGGTACTGCGCAACATCGGTCCCCTATTATCTTTCTGGACGGAGCTGAGGTGGTATGAGTAACCGAACAATATTTCGCGTCGGCTACTTACGCACAATGGCCCAATTGTGGGGCTAAGTGCGGATAACACACGTCCAACGTTAGTTATAACTATGTAACTGAATATTGTTAATGATATTTGGTATTTTCAATATCTTGTGGAAGTCTGCTAACATTGTTATTGTTTGCTAGCAAATAGTCAATATGGCCTTCATGTTTGTAAACGGTTAGTATTGCTCTGAAGATTTGGCATGACCAGGGGTATCACTCACGCGTTGCTGAGTCTAAGGAGAAGTAAAATAATAAGGATAACAGAAAAGGAAGTGAAAAGGGTAGGGACGAGTATGTGAGCCTCCAAAATTCTCAACTATGTAAGTAAAATAATTTCTCCTGTTATGAAGGTTGAGTTTTCTTTTATCTTGCCTAGGCGATCAGACTCTTTTATACCGACACCAAAAAGTAGGCAATGTCGGCCTTTTCTACTTTTAAAATTAAAACGTTCAAATTAAAGAGCCTCAAGTGGAAAGCACTATTACGTCTATATGCGCTATGAGCCAGTCTACAATACGACTGGTGTCAAACTTTGAACTCATTAAAAATTTACGTTCATAGCTCTAGTTGGTTAGAACTCATCACTTTGCATGCCATTTGTATAGAATTTTATTGCTTGTAATAACGTTAGTATATGTACCTATAACGAAGTTTTTTATGTGTAAAGGCTTTTTGATGATGTATCAGCCAGGGTGTAAAAACTTTGTTACGTGTATACGAGGTCATAAAGTCAAACCAAAAACCCGTCGTACATGATCTAAAAGTATTAACCTAGTATTTACATATAATACTATCTCATATTTACAGGCTCGTGTGTATACGTATTGCTCTTAGGTACAGAGTATTGATCCTTTAGCTAAAATATATACATACCGCGTATACTACTTTCTTTACTTCACAAGCGTCCATAAGCTTGGTCTTAGTCTTAGTCTTTGGTTTAGAGAAGGTACTCTTACCCTGACTTTTCTCTAGAACGTTTCTAGTATAGACAGTGAACGTTTGTCGTGGTTAGGTTTACCTATTTCTATTTGCGTTATTTATTTATCAACTAAATTGACATAATTATTTACTGTCAGCAACAAAAGCTTACCTACCAATACGTTACCTTTAAATCGCAGAACTTAGACCTAAGTTATTAATCCATCCAGCCTGAATACAAGCGATATGATTGCGAAATTTTCATAAAAATCAGTTTTAGTAGTATTTTTGATATATTTTAAATTAAACGTATAGTAAACACTGGGTCTTCATTTCGAAATGTTTAATAAATCATTAACAAAATCTCAGTCTTCAATTAAAAAGACTTTTCTATCATAAATATGCCTATAGCAATAATAGTGTCTCCTTACCGAAAAACTAAACGTGGACTCTACAAGTGAAAATGTACGGGCAAAGACAAAAGTCGAGTAGCATCGTAAGGTTCACATTCGCATACTGAGCCGAGTGAATATCTTTTTGTGTGTGATGTTTCAACGCAAACAATAAAACATTATTCAATGTAATGATAGTAGGTGAAATTCGTCATGCGCATGTGTACAAGGCGACACAAAAACAAGTTCTTGTATATATAACTATAATAACTACTATCCCTTATATTCAACAACAGTGTCTCTGTTAGTCCGCATTTACAATTAATGCTTAAATTTGCCTAACGTATCGCAGGTTGCGATAGCGGAGCGGTCAACGAGTATTCTCACCTTATCTCTAAAATATAATGATAGTGGTTCAAATCCTGGGGTCCTCTACTTTCACTTTTTGTTATTTTATCATTGAAATTTTCAAATAATAAAGATATACGTTATTTTTGTATACTTATTACGCTAGAGTGATAAAAAACACATAAGTAATTTTTAGGAATTAAACTAAAAATGTAATTATTTTATTTATAATAATTATTATATCAGAATTAGTTTATTTACTCAAAAATCACATTTTGTTTTTTTTTAGTAAATAAATAAATAATGCAATTTATAATTTCAATTTATAACAATAATATTTCATTATAAAAAACAATGTCAAAATATGATTACCGAAAAGTAACTTTTATTAAATTTGCCGTAAATGTTTCAATACTATATAATAAAAAAAACATCTTCTATTTAGATTCATTTTACTTACATATAATATTTTACAATTATAATGACAATTGAGGTTATAGCTTAATTATTATTTTTCACAAGGTAAAGAGGATTGAAACTTAACCTCAATTTTAACATCGTCAACCAGCACGTCCCCTATTTGAAACAACTTTGTTTTGTATTGTTCTTAATACAGCTCAAGAGACGTCTATGCATGGAGGTCACAATATTAGTACACACATAGTTCGCAACGGTCTTGTCGGTATGATACCTTTTAATTCATAAGCTTTCACCATTTATCTTCGCTGAGTTTGGTTAATAAGAAGCGGTCTTCCACTTCCCGCCCGACTTTTTAAGCTCCCTTCTACTTCAAATCGTTTTACTCAACAACTTACAGTATTTCTCTGAAATAAAATCAAAAATCTTACGACATAATCGTAGATAGCGATTCCTTAACAGCGAAATCATAAATCAGAATACCATAACATTATATTTAAAAAATAACTTACTCTTAGAGTTTAGTCCAGTTTCGTCGGCAATTTAAGATATATTAAGACTGCGCCGACCGTAAGACAGATAATGACAGAGCTCGTGTGGCGCATATTCAAATCGGCGCGCGGCCGAGGATTTGAAGTGCTTTTTTGATAAATATGTATCTTTATTGTCAACCAATAACTTAAATATTTGGGACGGACAAATTGTAATATATATAGGATAGATTTCTACTGTTATAATCTAAAAATCACGTAACACGAGCTTACGGTTTTGCCTTTTTCGTGCAAATTTACGTAATTTTTGTAGGCCAAAATATTAATTATTTTAAGATTTTACACGGAGTAATTGTAAACACATTTATTGTTATGGTAAATGTATATTTTATATTAGTATTAAAGAAAAAGTGTTGATTTTATTCACGTAACTGTGACCACCTGTTTTGGCACATTTCGCTCGGCGCAGTCTTGAGCCCATAATTATGCCATATATTTGCCCTGGATACAATATTTATATAAGTTTGCCTTTTTAATGTAAACTATCAATCAAAATATTAAAAAAAATGATTGCTATAATAATTGTACAAACGCTCGTTACAAAGATCACCAACCAATAACATCACATAATTCTATTCAAGTGAGAAATTATTATATTTTTTAAATCCACCTTCATCTTTTGAATAACTGCGGTTTAAATAAGTCTTAAAGTAAAGTAACAAGTCATCGATGTCTCTAATTTAAGAAAAAAATACAAAAAGATTATCGCTTCCTGGGGATCGAACCAACAAAGTCAAAGTCAAAGTCAAGTTGAAGTTACATTTTAGATCGCACTATCACCAACGTAGCTACAACATCTCATAATTGTTTATTTAAAATTAATACTCCTAATCATAATTAGAACAGGCGACAGCATAAGTGAGGCGGGTTTATGTGTATGTGTGCAATAATTTTATGGGAAAAGGTCGTAAGAACAACATGTTGTGATTCTACAGGTTTTTTTAAATTTCTACTCGATTTTTGCACCTGACCGTACATCGACATCTAAGCATTCAGCTCCACATAGGAAATGACACCGAAATGCTATCTGCCCTGAAGCTACGGCACATAAATTGAAATGGACAGTACTCCATATGGAAATTCTTTGATATACGATGTTCCGGAAGATGATCCAGACATCTGCCCTACTTTAACTAGAACAAGATATAATAGCATTATTGCAAAGCTTAGGACTAAGAGTTTGAGATTGAATCCAATGACATAATTGCGTAACTATGCATTTGAGTTTTTAATCGTTGTGAGCTGTGTTCGAAAATGCATGGATTGGCATTACAAGAAATCCCCTCTTGTTTTCTAACGTTCGGCTACGAGCCCGTACGCCCCTTGACTATCGCCCCTTTCATAGAAAGACGGTGACCCGCTTCGCGGGGCTTTTATTTTTGGGTGGATTTTAAGAAGAAACCTAACAAATACCTACTCGGTGGCGAACCTTGAGGGGCGAACGGGCTCATAACCTAACGTTCACGTTTGCTGAATAACTTCATGCTTGATGATTTGAAGCACTCACAAGTTACATACAACATTATTCGACGTTCCGTATTAGTCGAATAATAGTTAGTAACAGCGGCGGGCCGTTGATCAGAGGTAGTCAAGTATTAGTTAGCTATATTTTATAAATAAGACTGTATTTAAAAAGACGACGTCTTTAAGTTGTATTATTTTTTCACAAGAACTAAATAAAAGTGCCAATATTTGTCTCATAGCTGCTATGAGCAACTCGTATGATGAAACGAAATCTGTTAGCGTTGCGCAAAGAATTTCTAAAAAACCGACCAAAACTAAGCCAGTTTGTAAGATTTGTAACTCTCATTCAGTGAAGAGTCAGTCATGCTCACTAGCCGGGACATTGGGATAATGAAATCGTTCCGTAGTTTTCCAATGCTAACATTTTTTACTCCCGTCGTGACAGTATTTTCGATGTGATTTATCCGAGCTCAGATTCCCATAACCCAATTTATTTTTCCTCTATTGAGGCGTTTTATTGGCGTTGAGGATTCGGTGTAAGGGTAATGATTTTCTTGTTTTTCTCCAGTCTCACAAAACTTTCTCTTCAATTATGGGGAGAATGTTACTTTAATATTGAAAATTACTTTATTATGATTTAACTGTGTAATTATTGTTTATATTTAATTTATTTGATAAGCTATTTGTTAAATTATGTAATTAAATAAATTATAAAATTATTGTCTAGAACTCTAGATAACAAAAAAGGCTTGTTGGTGTAGTTATGTAATCGTTTACATGTAAGCGAATATTTTTCTACCGATCGTAAAGTATTATTTATTAAGTATTAAATTTTCGTGTGGGTTAATGAGTTATTTTGTCAGCAACTATCACCGGTAAACAAGTCTGATCTACCTTATTGATACAATATACGACACAGACAGAGCCTGTTAACTGTAATCTTCTGCCTGATGCTTTGGAGATATCATTACAAATAAATAAATAGACAAACACCACAAACAAGATAATATACGGCTGGTATCTTAGTGTTATATAATGTATCTATACTTATTTAAATTACTTTTAAATGGAAAGCCAACGTATATCTATATAGGTAAAAATCTGATTGTTTTAGAATAAAGCTACTTAGTTTGATATAACAACTAAGAACTGACTAAGACGAAAAAAATACTGACTAAGAAAGTTTATAAGGCTAGTGTGAATGGACCAGTCGCAAGAGAAAGACCTAGGCCAACGTTCCTCGATCAGATCGGAGGCGTTCTGGACAAAGGCCAGGTTAAGAGTATCTTAAACCGACGAGTGTGTATGAGCAATGTGAATAAAGCCATATAAGTGTGTCAGGATCGTAGCAAATGGAAATGCGTAGCCTCTGACTACCCCTCTGGGAAACAGGCGTGAATCTATGTGTGTATATATGTAAGCAATCAATTATGAAATGTGATACTAAACGAGGTCACAATGTGTCATATTCTGCACTTATTTTTGATATAACTCCATATTCCGGTTGCTCTATCTGTACTAGTGTGTCATTGTCGGTATGCACCAAATAACCCGAGGATGCTACTATTTACAAATTATGAATGTGCTCTTATCATTCCTCGGCAAACAAGTGACTGTGTTCAACGATTTTTAAAATGAAAGGAATGTCTGTTCCTCATCTTTTAACAAACAAAGTCTTATCTTTATTTAAAATATTATTCATAAAAGAAAAAAGAGTACCGTATTGTAGAGCAATGAGTAATCCTTATTAACTATGTCCTGGTACTTAAAGTTAATTACACAGTAGTTTTGTTTATAAAGCTTATCAAATCGATGTATAGCATAAACCGTTATAATTTTTACATTTTAGTCAGTTATAATATAATAATATAATAGTCTATCACGTACACACAACACCATCTAGCCCAAACTAAGCAGAGCTTGTTCTATGGGTACTAGACAATGGATAAACATACATACATAAATATATGTATATATATATATATATATATATATATATATATATATATACTTTTGTTTTTGTAAATACATGCATACATAGAAATAATAGTTATAATTCTTGTTTTAAATTAAGACGTGATTATGTAGCTATATTAATAATTAACAAAGCGAATCTTCAGACCAGGAATGACTTAGTTTCATAATATTTGAATGTAAACCCTTCTTTACACAAGACGTTAGAACGTCAATCATGTGACAAAATTTAATAGACAAACACAGCTACCCGCCGCAACCCCAATCATCGTTCCACAAACACATTGCCTTATTTGACTTACAATAATTTAGTTAGTACCAACTCGGCCCGTGTTCCCATGCTCCCATTACCCATCCTAACAACGGAGCGATGCATCGGAATTGGCCAGAAAATCACGATAAGTATCTCTCGGTTGTCACGATCCAATTCCGACCGAAACGCTCCCGGTCGAGATTTGAGTGAGAAGACGTGACCTTTGTACCGAGTCGAACCATCTTCAAGTGTGAAACGTCATGTCTAAGCAGCGGGTGGCGTGAGTTGACCAACCGAACAACAAATTTCGTTAATGTAAAATACAAAACAGAAAAATCTTTACATACCGCATTCGGATATCAGACGTCGATCAATGTCACACTGAAAATACGAAACTATCTGATTTGATTTGACCCTGAGAACTGGGATTAGTCATTGCTTTTATTGTGAACAATGTTCTTTGAGTGCTTGTAAAAAAGTTATTGGGAGTTTTGATATTGAAAGGACGGCAAGTTAATGCAGGTGAAACGTGATCGCTTTGATTGATGGATTTAGAAAATAATTTGCTTAGCACTCAACGTGACTCATTGATAAAATTATTCTACACCAATATTGCGCGTAATTTATCTAAATCTGCAAGTAACAGAATAATCGGATCTTATCCAATATGATTGAATTAATAATATTGGTAGGTATACTCGTATGTAATATTGTACAAAGCTAAGTCTACATATAAAGTAATAAGCCGTTAAGAAAGGCAATACTAAAAGGATTTCGGTTTGATATCTGGTCAATTTCTTATCTGCTCTCGGGGACGCATCGTTTATGATAGAGGGAGTCAATGGTGCATTTAACCGTGAAATCCAGAGATAGGACCGATATCCCCGGATATTGATAGCAGGTATCTTGGACCAGAAATAGTTTTGGTAACGTATTGGGGACAATAATAGAATAGATTCTGCTACTGACATGTTTGTTTGTTAGAGATGAAAGGGCAAATAATATAAATACGTACCGAGCGGATTACCGCGCTATTATTGATAAGGAAACTATTCCTAACAATGTTTAGTAAATATATTCTGAGATATGTTAGAATACATGTTATTAGTGTTTTAATAGGTATATCTTAATACTTTATAGGTAGGTTAGACTATTCAAAATGCTTTGACTATATAAAAAAATTACGTCTCCGGGAGAATATGAGAGGTGTCATGTCACTTTATGGCTTACATCTTTAACCAACCACCAATACATATTATCTATTGTTTGTATAATATTGATATTTAAAATATAAGGGATAATCCCTGTCACAAAACTTTACAAGACAACGGGTATAAATAATATCCGAATTTGTAAGGAATATTTGAGGATCACACAACATTTTAGTTCCTTTGGATGAACCCACAGTCTCATAAATAAATATATAAATAAATATTGGCGCTTTGGCAGTGGCGAGGCGACAACTGAAACTGCTATGCCCATGCAATTGACTTTATTAATAAAATTAATTAACAAGTAGAAGTAGCTACTAGATACAAAAATATATAACATTTTGTGAATATTTATTTATTAACCATTCAGGAGTATGATGAAAACTAACAGTCTCATTTGCACTTACGCTTACGGCCGATCGTATGAACCCGTGTTAAGTAGTAGGTTCGGAAAAAGCTTTAATTAATTTAACTAGTCTCAGTAAAAGCAAGGTTGCACGTAGAAACGTTATACAGCAATAAGCCTGCCTCCTGATATGGGACCTAACAATATAACTGTTGATATAATGGTATAATATGTACATACCATTATTTTGAGACTTACTAATTAATTCTTGAGAGACATACCTAACATTGACATCACCTGGGTGATGGTGATGTCAATGTTAGGTATAATATATTTATGCACCTATTTTTTTACCACTGTCACCCATACTCCCACCACGGTATCATCTGTATAGCTAGGTCCAGCAGCCAGTAAAGACTAAGGAAAATACCGAGTTTTGAGCCTCGTGAAGACCCGGCAAGCCATAGTGTCTTGGAACCCGCAGCAAATTTAATCAGAAGTAGGCCTATGTCCAACGGGCTAATTAATTGATTGATATAGGAGAAGTTAGAAAGCACTAGTCTATGTATAATGATTAAATGGTTACCTATGAATGATTTTTATTGTAGAACCACCCATCGTTCAACTCACAAACAAGCGCGTGTTCAGAGAATTTAATTTCAAAATATGTTGATAGTCTACGAATGAAATATAATACTTACCAATAAAGTCACTTACTGTTTATACACTTAACGATCCTCGGCTATTATCAGAGTCTCACTTTCACTCGATTTATCATCGAATACCGCTGGTAGGTACCGCCGCGGCGTTTCAAACAAGACGATTATCGTCTATATATAAACAACACACGTACACGTTCATTTTGTTTGTAATTTACCAATTCAATTATGTTTCTGAATAATTACCTTTGAATTTCTCTTGATAGAGATTTTTCTGTACAACTTATCTGTATAATTAATTTATTATTTATATAATCTAATACCTGTATTGCCGTAGGAATGGGTAAATGTGTATTACATTCGTATTTCGCAAATATAAATATATTGCCATCTAACAAACTTCGTGCTGCTACTGGGAATTTACTCGGGAACTGAAACAGAGACCTCACGCACAACATTTGTATAGGTATAGTAAATTTATATGTTTGGCTGTCAGTGTCTAATTTGATGAATAATTGCTACGAAAGCTATAAAAAAGCACTTATTAAACCTACATAGCACTCAAAGTTATTTTTAATATCTCAGTAAATTTCAAGTTTGCTTCATTCAGCAAACTGCACATGTTTTGCATAGCCCTGCTAAGGCTGACCACTCACTATCCGTATGTCAGGTTATTTTAAGCTACTAAGGGCTTCTCCCACCACCTTTAAATAGCATTTATCTATAAGATAAAAGACTCGCCATCTCTATTCTATAACCTAACAAGAGTGAGACAGCATGCGATTTATCTTTTGGATAACTTTTATTTGTTAGTTGTGGGAGTGGCCATAAAACTTATAAACGACAAATCCTAACTAATACTATAAAATGAGACTCGATAGATCATCATGAAATTTCGCATAGAAATTATCAGAGGAACAGAAAATTACATTGGATACCTTGCATCCAGAAAAATTACTGTTAATCTAACCTAACATAACCGAGCCTACATTTACGCGAGCGAATCCGCAGCCAAAATCTAGTTATATATAAATATCAGCACAATCAGTTAGTAATACTAGGATGGTCCCGTATAACATTTCAGGTCACAAGAAACTTGGCAATGTTATACGGGACCGCACGATTTGTATTTGTCATGTGCGCCAGCGCATTAATTGTTTCTAAGGCACTCAATTAAAACGATTCTCTAGGAAAACATATAAGGATTTATAAATCTACTCTGTCATACTGATAGTGTGCAGCCACGCTTATTAAACTCATGAAGAATGAAGACTGCATGTGCGGTATGGGTTAGGGGTTTTAGTACTCTTCCTGTTCCTGTCAGCCTAGTTTACAGTGAAAACAAGCATGTTATATTCTGCCAAATAAAGGTATCAAGCTATTTTAATAGTTTAATTGTAACGAACTCGATTAATATTATCGTTCGTATTTCATTAATATACCTACTTGCATAGATTTATGTTATGTTATGCTCTAATTGTAACTACTTTGCAATGTTATGTTTAAATGTAGTTATGAATTTCTTTGTTAGTCATTTTGCTCCAATTATTTGAATCAAAATTTGAGTTATATGAACTCATTTGTAAAGGGAATATTTATATTAATGAGAGCTTGAAATTTATTTCAAAACATGTGTGCAACTTGCTAATTAAAAATCGTCTAGTGTAATGAAGCAGTGTAGTTAATCTAAGTCTTCTCATTCAGATAGTAGTTCCGTATTCAGCATTTTAGTTCATAAACAGCCCTGATATTATTATTGCATCATTATAGCTCGTTAAGATTTCAATATTCAATAAAAAGAAACATCAAATTGCTCAATGATAATAATCCGTTTTATTATAAATCACCTGTCACAAAACCACGAAAGAATTTAAAAAGCTAATTAACTCAAAAATCTGTTAAACAAACAGTGACAGTTGCAACACCGCACAAATGTTTCTCATTAAGAAAAAATTAAAGCAGCCGGTCAGCGGTCATTAAAAGTATGTCACACCATATGTCGTTATCGAACCTCACACTTTATAAGACTATTACGAAAAAAAATCAATAAGTTCCTCGGACCGTGTCCAACAGAAGGTCACATAACTAGAGACGAATACAGAATGTATTTTAAATCTCTTTTATAGCTACCATGCTATCCGTGACGGTTGATATATGACTTGGGTGTGTTTTTCTACCTGAAAAGGGACCATCGTTATGCCCTAAGATGATTGTCGGCTAGCCGAAATTATTTCTCATCTTTTTTTACTTAATATTTCGATTTCAAAACAACGAATATTATATTTTCAAAAGATTCTCAGTTTTTATGAGAAAGGTTTTAAAAAAACTGTACCTAGTTTCTTAAAAAACCACAAGAATTAATGTATGGGTAACTTTTTAAATTAATGATAGCAAATTACTGAGTATATTGCTTTAAGTAAACTTTGGTAAATGTTAATAATAGGCATTAAGCGAGTTGTTTGAATGTTGTATAAAAACGACTATATAATATATTTGATGATATTGTTTTATTTTTAATTTAATATTATGTAACAGTCGAGGATATTATAATTACATACATTTAAACAGTCATTTACATATTAAGTGGTAACAACATAGCCATGAATTTTATACAAATTAAATGATAACAGTTACAATTTGTGATACCACTTTATATGCAATTGAATATCTACAAACGTTCAACACTATTCAATTTACCTAATGACTAGTAATACTATACAATAATTTGATACAGTGATAAGTTATGTCTATCTACAAAATATTTGGTAACAATGAGATATACTATATCAAAATACTCTTACTAAATTTTACTCCTGATACTGGATCCATTATCTTTTATACATAAGTATCAGTCTTAATGGACAACAATATAGCTTAATACAATGAAATACAATAAGGCTTCATTCTACAAGATAAGTTTAGAATACATATTTAACAATACAGTCTTTAATCGTGACATTGTCCAAACTAGTACGGTACGAAGTCGTTTTGGCCAAATTATCTAACTTAACATTTTTACACTATCACGTTTCAATAAGGCATGGCTAACTTAAAAAGCAGTCTAACCTACACATGCGCTTGGAATGTGAAGTTCCATTAAGAAGTATCTTTTTCAGATAACGGGTGGTTATAACAATCTTATCATCTGTGCGCGGCTGAATGAGTTTGTGGCAAGCAGTCGTGCACAGACGATCGGGGTTGTAAGTAACCTTGCTCGTCGAGCATTGAAGGTGAGTGGTGGCCAGGATGTTTACGTAAAGTATTAGGAGGCCTGGACCTGCCACCGTAGGGTTGCTCATAATTTTGTGTATCAATAGACATATAGCTATGATGTAAATTTTCTCCATCTTGAATCTGACTCGTCAGTGTTGTGTTTGTCAACATTGACGTGTCATCTTCTATGTTTATGCCTACATTAGCAGTAGTGGGTGTTTGAGGCGGTATCGCGTCGTATTTGTACCAATGTTCCGGCGCAGTAGGCGAGGCCGTATATCTAGAAGGATGCCGTCTACCATTTGGACAGACGCCATGATTGTAGTTCATTGTATCTTTGTTCCAATGCAAATTAGAAATGTCTGGCATTACAAACCTAATTTTCTCCCAAAATTTCTTTTCACCCCACAACAAAACGTTACAAGTTTTTAAGTAGTTTTGGAAATCTAAATCTAAATTGAGAGCGCTAACGTCTGTTGTTAAAATAAAAACCACCCTATGCCGTCTTATTGAGGGATGAATAGAAGTTATTACATGCTTCATGGCTGCCTTAAACGTGGCCTTGGACCATTCATTTTGTAAGAAGTTAAATGACACAAAAACTAAAATTCTCTTAGAAGATTCAGCAGCGTTGGTGACTTGCTCAGACAAGTAATTCTCGGGCGCATTTTGTAAATCTCTGTAATGGAAGCACATCGTGTAACCGGAGTGCTCCATTTCTGGCGCAACGACTTTAGATACGAAATCGTCGTCCAATAAACTATACACAGCATATCCATCATACAATCTATCTCTATCAAGTTCACTCTCTTGAATTGATGCACTTTTGAACAACCTCACTCCATATTTAGAGTGCGCCCATAAACGAACATTTTGTCTAAAAGAGAATGCTAAGGCACCGAATAATAAAATAAGAATAACACTTATCAAAACTACAGCTAAAAGTGGCACAAAGTTCAGTTTTATGGGGCTCACTTCATCGTACTGATACGGTTGATTTTCAGTAGGAATAGTATTGTCCGTTACACTAGAATCACGACACTTATCGACGGCATCAAATACGGTAAGATTCGATATAAGTCCATTTACACTCGCACAATTCATTTCAACTGGATCTTCGTAGTACTTCTTGAACCAGTTCTGAAGAGATACAATGTTGTCACATGTACATGTGAACAAGTTCCCTTGGACATTGACAGTTTCCAAATGTAAGACATGAGCCAACTTTTTGTCAAGGTCGACGATCTTGTTATCTTGGAAGTGCGCAACTCTTAAAGATGACAGGTTTTCAAAAGTCTTGTTTGCGACACTTGTCAAGAGGTTATCATTCAAGTATAACTCCCTCAAGTGTTTGGTTTGTGAGAACTCTCCGCCAGACAGTTCTGTCAGATGGTTATTTTCAAGGTGAAGAACATTTAAGGAGTGTAGCCCGTTTAAGGTGTCATTGTCGAGAGTTGCAATATTGCTATTGTTTAGATACAGCTTATGCAACTTCTTTTTACCGATGAAAAGATGGCTGCCCAATACACGGAAGTCATTGCCATCGAGATAAAGCTCCGTGGCATCCATTGGAATCTTCTCAGGCACTTCTGTGTAGCCAACATTTGAACAATCTATTACATTTGAGTTCCAATTGCTATCATGAAAGCATGAACACCCTTCAGGACAGGTCATCTTACAATCGCAGGCTTCAAAATCACAGCAGAAACAACTAGACGAACAGTGAGTTTCATAAGAACAAAGGAACTGTGTTTCAGGAACATCCATTAGGTTAGCTTTACCACCATACTTGTTATTTACAACTTCACATGTCACCGAATCTAAATCCATAAATCTAGGATATTGTCTCATATGGTTCCACAGATTTATCTTTTGCAGCCAAATCATATGACAATTGCAGACAAATGGATTATTTCCAATAAAGAATTTTGGCAGCATTCGGTGCTTCGGTATATGGGGCAGTGTAAATGCAGATAGCTCGACGGTTCGTAATTTATTGTCAGTCACGACAACTTTTTCTAAGTTTCTTTTTTGTAAGAACGTACCTGGCTGGATCGTGTGAATTTTGTTGTTATTTATGAAAAGGACTTCAATAGAATCGGGTATCGACCTTTCATCGACAATTTCCATTGCATTGTAGCTAACGTCAAGCATTCGGATGTTTTGTTGAGCATTCTGCTCGTTTTCTAGCTTCGTAATATTGTTGTTATGAATATCCAACCATTCAAGACTTTCTGGCATGTAGCTATAGTCAAAGTAAATAAGCTTATTGTCAGAAATGTTAAGCCAGCCGAGGGTATCAAGTTTGCTAAAGACGCCTCGGATGTCGGTTAGTTTGTTCCCGTCTAAGCGGATAGCTTTTAACGTCGGATTAGATAAAAACGCGTCTTGTTCAATAGTTTCTATTTTGTTTGAAGCCAAATTTAGTACTTGTAAAGAGGGCAGCGTACTAAATGTATCTTTAGGTATGCTAGTGATCTGATTATCTACCAGCCGCAAGCCATAAAGTTCTTCTAGACCTTCAAATGACGTATTCGATACTTTAGATATATTATTTTTACCGACGTCAAGTGATTTCAAAAATCTCAACTTCTTTATTCCGTCGGGAATAACCTTTAAGTTATTTCCATTCAAGCCTAAGTCTTGTAAATAGGTGATATTCTCAAAACAGCGTTCATGGATTGTTGAAATTTGATTATTGTCCATATAGAGTTGGCTAAGAACAAATAGGTTCGAAAATATATGTTCATTCAATGTCTTTATTCTGTTTTCTGATATAGACAGTTGATGTAAGTTCTTAAGCTCAGCAAAAGCTCCGTTACTGATAGTTTCAATAGCGTTGTTGTCTAGATTCAAAACTTGTAAGTTGTTCAAGTCGTGGAAAGACTTAGGATCCAAACGAGCAAGTGAGTTGTAAGACAAATTCAATATAACTAGGCGGATAAGTCCAGCAAAAGTATCTCTGTTAACCCAGTCGTTTGTTAGACGGTTTCTAGATAAATCCAATTTCTCAAGCTGATCAAGTCCTTCAAGTAATCCCGGAGCCAACACAGAAAGCGAATTATTCGCTAATGAGATTTCTTTGATAACTCGTGATGATTGAAATAGTTCGGGAGGGACAGCGACTAACTTATTTCCCGACAAGTTCAGAATTTTTAATGAATTCAATCCAACGAAGGCTCTGTCGCCTATTTCATTAATGAAGTTGTTCTGAATATTCAACATTTCTAAAGATCTTAGGCTAGAAAGGCCGTTGTCGGGCAGTCGTAAAAGATTATTATGAGATAAATCAAGCATTTTCAGGCCAGTGTTGCATGATTTACCTGGAGCAATAGGCCCCTTACCCCAATCTGAAAATCCAATTTCGGATATGTCTTGTATTCTGTTATTAGTAAGATTCAAAGTCTCTAAACTGAAAAGCGGACAAAAAACTTCAGAAGGCAGCATATAAATATTGTTATCTCCCAAATCCAATAATCGAAGTTCCATTAATCCACGGAAACTTTCAGCGTGGAATTCCATAGTCATTGCAGGCCAATCTGTATTGTAGGAACGTAAGGTTAAACTTGTTAAATCTCGTAGCGGCGATAGAACAGTCGCGGGTACGTAACGGATCTTACAGTACTCAATGCGCAAGTCCTCAAGTTTCCTCAGTTGGCCCAAAAAACTGCCGGTGTTCATGTGCAATGAACTCTCGAAGAACAACAAATCCGTGCAAGTCAGTTTCAACTTGTTGATGTTATACGCCTGCGCGGTGGTAATGTTTTTAAACATGAAGTCTACTGAGCCGATCGTTTTGATGTTACACGTGAGAAAGTTTGATTCACTCAACTTTGTGTCCGAATAGTCCCAATGACAGCCGGTGGGGGCGGGCGGCGCGGAACGTGCGCGCGCACCGGCCACGACAACCAAACACATCCAAACTTTTAACGAAACCATTCCGTAAAAGTTTTTGGTCATTTTGCCACTTTAAAATAGTTCATTTATCACTTATATATCACTAAAATACTTCTTAAAACTTTATGTCACCAAACAGTCAATGTTTATGAAGTTTATGTTGTTGTGTACACTACGTTTTATAGCGTATGTAAACAGTGAGTGCGAGATCGCGGTAAAACTTTTGACGCAGCCATGCTCCCCTGCGGTCGGGCGGTAACTGACCTACGAAGTTTGAACGAACGAAAGCCGCATGGGTATTGGGGGACGGGGCAGGCGCGGGGCGTGGAGGGCCACAATGACGACGGGTGGGACCCGTCACTGCATCAGCTTACAACAGATGGCACGCGTGTTTTTTAAGTACTCGAAAATATTGGTTATGCAGCCGAAGACTAAGACTTGCGTGATTCGTTCGATGCACGATGCACCTCCTTAAGTTTCATCTCAAAGGAGGTCGTGGTGACATATGAAACAGTAGCATTTATGTTACTTGAAACAAGTTTGAAATTAAATCCTTTTAGTTACAACATTAGTTCATTTAAATTAAATTTATAGAATTATATATTATTTTCTATTTTATTTAAAAATATAATAAATATATATATTTTCTTATTATAGACAAATTAAATAAATCGTCACTACACAAATTATATTATATATAATTTTTATATTTATAATATTAATATAGTTACTGTATACTAAATTCTATAAAGTATTACAATACCCAGATTATTAGTCATTCAAATCGAAAAGTAGTGTTTAATGTTTTTTGTTGAGATTGGATTTAACATGCAGTTATGACAGAATGGGCGGACATTTTTACGTGAATACAAAATACATGATTGACAGTTTAAAATCGGAAAAGCAAATCGTACAAAGGGTATTGTGGTGTTTCAATTTCTTTCGGATTTATTTAAGTGATTTAAGAACAGATGTGCAATAATGAATATATTTAACAATGGCGCGATGACTGTCTAAATTACAGTGCCTTAATATTCATTCCGTATGTTTTTTAATCATATAAATATATCAGTTATTGATTGATGAGTAAATGGAGATCAGATTAAATTTTAAACACTAATATAATCTGCTTAATATAAAAAAACTTTTCAAAAAGTTTATAGAAAACAAGAAATATTTTTATTAAATTCACAAAGCTTGAAAACTATTCGCAATACAAAGTTAGTGAAGTATTTTTAATATAAAAAAGAAAGAGTTGAGAATACTACTTTGTGCTAGTTAGGCACAAAAACATGTCCATTCAAGGTACCGTGCGTCACCGAGGTCTAATCGTGGGCCATCGGATGCCATAACACGTGCGTGTCGAATTGCGTCTACCTTGGGAGACAGCGTGAGACCCCTGAATATCTCCGATGTTACTTACTACAAATCACGTTCCTTATCATAACATTCAGATTCAAGGTTTACTTTTAACTAAGTTAAATCGGATATTAATGACTAAAATGTTGATTTATTGTAATTTTATGTTAGCGTTTTGAATTACGCTACGAGTATAGAATAAAGTTAAATACAAGGATTGATGGATTTTTATAACATATCCCACAACTTATAGAATATAATAAAAAATATATAGGTATATACGAATAGCAAAAATTTCATATAACTCCTACCTTCCTACCAAACCAATGAACTACACAGATGGCGTAGTGGTTTAAGTAACCGCCTAGGCACTGTCACTACGCCGAATGTTGTGAGTTCGAATCCCACGCGGGTCTCCCGCAATATAGATTTTTTCCTAGTGCGGGAAATGTATAAAAAGAATGTTCCACATGGCGATAAAACAATTTAAAATAAATAATAAAGAACAAGTCATAATTCTCTTTTTGTGTTATAGAGTTAACTCATAGTGCTATTAGTTCTATTTTTTATATACGTATACTTGTAATAAATACCAAGGATGTCACTTTAACGTTGCCGCGTTGCTTGGGACTGACGACTCTTCAAATAAAGTGATGTCTAACTCCTTTTTAACGTCCCATATTTACTGTAGTAATATAAAGTTAGATTGTTTCGCTGCAATCTTTAAGGTAGAGTTACATCCCTAGTCGAGCTATTCCAGTTTAATCGAAATAGCAAGTTTAAGCGAGGTTCTTGTTGTACCCTCTTTTATACTTTTTAAATACATAGTTATTTCGGTAACTTGTTCTCTCGATATTGTAGACATCTAATATATGAGTTGTTAGATTCATAATATAGCTATATGTTATCCTGTGATTGATTTACAAATGCCAATGCCGCATATATCGCAGTAAATAGACAGAAAACAGAATATCGGGCCAAACTTTCGTAGAAAGAGGTCTATCGGGCCAAGGTCGTATCAGGGTACGACTATTGATATTCTCAGTCAATATTGAGAGTAAATATCTCACGTGCCTATGTGATGGCTCAATATTTACAAGAGGACATCAAACACAATATTATCACTTATCTCGTAACAACTGACTTCGAAAACATCTTATATAGCGATCTTCCCGACAGAACGTTATATAACACAACGACTGTGTTGACACTGCCCAGTATCGATAGAAGTTCAACACGACTTTTATGTGAAAGAATGGCTGCGTTTATCTACTAATATTAATGAGTTTTTCTATCTATTACAGATTGCTTTAAATGTACACTTCAAAACGTAAGCCATGTGTGGTTCCAATACAATTCATCGGACAAATAGATACTATCACCGCGATAAATGTACTGGGAATAAAGACATTAAAAACTAAACATTATAGTCGTATAAAAGACACAATGAACTTTATGCGACGAATCGATATTGCAGAGACAACGCCCTTGCTAATAGTTCTATTATAATTTATCAGTCTATTGACGATCGGTCACTCGATTATGGAACTAGGCTGTAATAACAAAGATAATATAATGGTCGACGGAAATGAGTCAATTACGATTTGTTCCGTTGATAACTCCAATTTAACATTGTTACGTGGATTTGTAAGCAGTGTAATCGATTGTGAATTTGTACAAAATAAAGATAATCAAACTTTGGTTAACAGAAGCAAGTACCACATAATTGTGATGTTTCTATGTAAACTCGAGAACAATAGCAATGGGAGATCGGCAGCTAAAACCGAGGCCAAAAATGACTTCTGCACACTATTGGGAACAATTACATTAAGCGTGACCAGAACATTTTACGTCCCATTCAGGGCACCATTCGTCCTCTCGAAGCATTGAAAAAGGACTGGCAAAAAACAAAGGAGCGTCCGTAGAGAGAAATTAACAATATGGCTAGTTTCTCGGATCCGAGGCAGAAAAGGCTTTGAAAGTTATGACCCGTAATAAAAGTAGTGCTAGGGTCTCGGATAGACAAAAGGATTCTACCGCAATTATGTTATTGCCTCTATAAATTTATTGAGACAATAGTTTTAAATGTAAGCCGATGCTGGCTACTTTAGGGTTGTCATCGCCGCAAATAAAACATCTCGGTTAAAGATTGTAAATCTTAGAAAGCAATGTTTGGTTTTATTTACCGCAAAGGGGCATGCCAGTATTAGATATACCAATATCGACGACCTTTACCTATAAGTTATAAAACTGTAATGTACTTATTCTGTTTATTTCATTCCTAATAGATTGTACTGATAAATAAATTAAAATAATGTGTAGAATGATATAGCACATATTTAATATAAAATTTAAGATTTGATAACTTAAAAATGCCAAGATTTTTGTAAATCACTTCTTATGCTAATTAATTATAGGCATTGCTTACTATTATTATCATTAGCCTTTATAGGTGTGCACTGTGGGCCCGAATTACTATGGCGTCTTGACAAACCCCTTTCTGCGTGCCTCACTTGTGGTGTCGTAAATTATTATTTAGCATACAATAAAATACTGTCTTCAGTGTTGAACCAAACAAGTAGGTATTAGTACAAACTGAGCCGTTTATTAATAAAAATTGAAGTCATCCTTGTTTATAAATTGTCCTACTTTTGAGCACGAGCTTCTATTTAGTATGAGAAGAATTGGGCCATAGTATTTAATGCTGGCCATGAGCAAATTGGTAATCTTTAGATATCTTTGATAACATTATATAGAAGTCTTAAATGTACAGGTTTCCTTCGATGGTTTCTTTCATCACTACAGCGAGCGATACCTATTTAATTTTTATTGAAGATTTACATATGCATGCCATGGTATGCTATTCGGGCACCTAAAGCTAGTGCAGTGACTGACCATTAAGTATCAACTGCTCATTATTTCAACTAATAGTTCTCGCTCCTGGTAACAGTGTTCATAAGATAGGCACTAAAGCTCTTTAATTTAAAGGAAGTGTCACATATTTTTGTCTCGTATATTTTATATTTCCACCTTATCTTTTAAATTTGTGTTTAGATGCAACGACTTAAAAGCGTGATTGTTATTTGTTAAGTGAGACATCGCATCTGTTAGAGTCGTTCGTTGAACGTTAAAGGCGTTTTAAGAGATAATCTTGACAAAATATTGCTTGCGTCTCGATAAAGGTGGCCTCAGTAAACAGGTACTCCCAAGGCACGTTTCGAGTCAAATAACCTGCAAGAAAGGGTCCGAAACAGAAAACGCTTTGTGCTAAAAACGTCGACCCCTTATCTCTCGGATGGGTCGCGGCCACAGACATAGGAAGATAAAGAGCATCTTCAACAATAAATGATACTAATATTAAGCCACGTGTTTTCGTTTTAGTGGCCATTAAATAGTAAGCTGTAAAAACTGATTAAGATTCATAATATTCTTTAAAAAGAAATCACAGTTTTGTTCTTTCTGATGTGTTTAATTTATAACTCATCAAAATTCTTTACTATAATTTTGATGAAGTATAAAAATATCGTCAAATTGATAAAATCTAAAATGTTCACGTCACACACGTTATTTTTAACATCAATATGCCATAAAACTTTATACTACATGTTGTTATGTGAGTAAACAACAATTTTGAGTATTCAATCTAGTGAATTGAATTGCAATTCTCATTTGAAATTCATTTTAGAAAAGTGAGTGTACAAAGTCTAGTCAAATCTCCATATTCGTGCCGTGTCTCTCGGCTTCATGTCTATCTGTGGATACTGCTTCCAGAGGCTCAGCACGAAGTCATCATTCATACGAGGAGATATCATCGTCGCTCGGCATGGCCACGGCTTTCTGCTTGTTAACAATAAAAATGTTATCCGGCGCTTACACAAAATGTATCTCGGGAAAACGTCCAGTCTCGTTCTTACTTATTTTAGTATCTTTTACTTCACAGCCATTATTTACATTTATGGGCTTAACTTTCTTTGTGTTTGGTTTATCGATACTTTAATTTAAATCAAAATCACTTTAAATAAAATTCATCAATCGAACTTGTTTAATTTTACATTAATATTTAATGAGTTTAAGGATATGTTCCCATGATGTTAATTTTTAAAAAAATAGCGTTTGAAATAAAAACAGAATTTTATTAAATAAATGTAGATATTATTAGTCTTTCAGGCGTCGAGGAGCATCTTTCGGCAATTGACGCCACCGAAATATTTTCAAATATCACAATTAAATTTCAGAAAAGGGTACTGTTGCTGCCGGCGCGGCGGCAAATTACACCCTCGCTCAACGTTAATTCCAGCAGAGATCTGGGATCAAAAGATATCACTAGATGATCCCTAATTGCCAATAACCATGCTTAACTCTACACTGAACGACTCCAGGGCATCAATAGTCCAATTAAAATTAGCTAAACGTTTGTAATTATGTAAATGTTTGTAAGCGAAATACGCATCGCAGATAACAGAGTCTGCCTGAGATTCAACGTCATGCATAATGCAACCTACTAATGCAGCTGTTAATTACACGCCCTTAGGGTCATTATTGATTGGCAATTTGCGTTCGGTGCCATTTCGTCTATATTGGATTGCTTAATCGCATTACCCGTAACTGTTCTGCCTTAAGACTATTAGGTAATTTAATTACAGGATTACGGAGAACTTAAGGTTTTAAATAAATTTGACAGTAGTTTATTTGGGGTTTGTTATATTGGTGACAAGTGACAATAGTTTTTTAACAGATCTTTCCTGCAGCGTTCTAACTACTCTTGTTAGAAAATATATAAATCCAATATGTTATTGGTTTATTTAAATAAGAATGAGTTTATTAACTGAAGCGCCAACTGAAACGATGACGTGTGGTAAAAGGGCTAACTAAACACGCTTTAATTATGTAAAGGTACATTTTATGACATAGGAATTCGGGTAGCAAACCAATTAAATTATATGTTAGTACCCTTTCGGATAAGCTAGATGCATCCACAGCTCTCTAATCTAATTATATTAGATTTTGACTACATGGTTGGCGCAAAAGTTTAATTTATTGCCATCGCCATGCGCCGAGAACTGTGGATTCAATCTACACTTGAAAACAAACTTTTTGCTATACAGAAAAGTTGTTACGAGTTTATCACGATATAGGTACCTGTAGTATACCGGAAACGTAGTAATATAGGTATGTAGTTTGTGATTTTTTATGCAAAAAACACACCCACAAATGCGTTTTAAATTAAAACTATAAAGATTCTCGTTGCTGGTAAAATTGATGGCAATCAAAGTAGCGACTTCGTCCTTATGATTGAAGGTGCGTTGAGCAAGCATTAGGCTGCCGCCACTGAGTAAGACATAATATCTCATTAAATTTTGTAATTATCATTAGCAAAAAAGAGTTAATTTAAGCATCATTAGACTGTTTTATTGTTGTAATCTGAATGAACAATATAGAATATGACTGTAATTACATTAAGCTGGTAGATAAGTAATTAAAATAGTTTACCGTTATTAGTGGACAAAGTAGAGTCTGTTACCTCATTTTGACGCCCACTGGCAATCACGATGCCGTCGATTCTTACACTATTAGAATGTTCATTAGACTTACAGGTAATTAACCAATCATCATTAATTAATTGTTGAGATTTAACTATACGAGTATGAGTACGAACATAATAGACCTCCAAAAATATACCACGACAATGAATAGTAGTATTATTTTAATTGTATTGCATTCTCGTTAATATAATAGTAATTTAAACTCATAAAAGGGTAGACAGAAGCCTATCATGGTAATAATTGTTTGCAATTACTGATAATCTGATTGACCTCGGCATTAAACCTGAATCTTATGGTCGATAGTTCATCGATAAATTTTAGTTACTTCAGTTAACCGAATTGTAACTGTATCTAGAAATGTATTTTTTTATACAACCCAGGTAAACAAGTTGACTGCTCACCTGATGATGAGCATTTATCGTGACCTTTGAACGCTGGCAGTACCAGACAGATCACGCACGCTTTGCCCTGCTGGCAGCACAGCCAAGAAGCTCTACTTACTGCAGGAATTCAATCCCACAGTGCTCCGTCTCTCAAAAACTGTAGCCTCAATTTTACCGTTAATAATAGCTATAAAAATAAAGTTAGATCTAATTCCAGAAATTTGTATTTAAATCATACATTCAATTTTGGTATTGAGACAATATAATCTGTAATTATTTTATAATCTTATATATACTAGATCATAATTTAACGTGAAATTACATATGATCGTTTAATTAAAAGACTAGTAATTAATACCTTAATTATAATTTATTTTTTCGGTGTCCTCGTCATATACTGGCAAAGTAGGTACCAGTTCTATTAGCGATAAAAAACAATGTTGTATTATCAAGAACATGTCTCTCACGTCCGAAACAAAAAGGATCTAATAAGAAACGTGGCCAACAGTTTTTGTCCATCACTAGAGCCTAGTCAATCTCACAGGACGCGTACAATTATTTTAATCTTATTAAAATCATGTTTAAACTTACGTTTGGCTTACTGTGGATATATCATGCTGAGAATGTTCTTTCTAAATTTGATTTGAAATTAAAAAATATATTTCTACGCAATTTATCAAATTATATAATAAAATTGTATAGTCTCAAATAACAAAACTTTGTTAAATTTGTTTCTTATCACTCTTATCTTATCTATCAGGCAGGAGGAAGATATAGACGAAGATGGAGAATTAGCTATCGACTTATTCATTAATAACAGCTGAAGTATTAGATAAAAGAAGGATTGAAACGAAGAATGCAGTAGAAAAAAGAGTTAACCCAGTCAACATGCATCTTTCATTCTAACCGAATTATATTTATCATATTGCTTGCTAACATTTTGAACATTATATACTTCCTTACGCTTCTTTAGAGATACAGCAAACAGCAATGCCAACCAGATAGCGTTATATAAAAAAATTTTGTTATAACTCGTACTGTGTAACTTCTTCAAAGAAATATTACCTGTGACTAAAGTTCACTAACTTGCAAAAATAGCAATATTAACAAATTGCCAACGTTTTACTAAATATTACCCAAAGGAGGACACCAGATTCAAGTTTGAAACTTAAGGAAAAAGTACATTAACCCAGTAGACAATCTACTCAGTTATTACTTGTTACTTTTATAGACCATAATTTATATGAGAAAAATAATCTTGAGTGTTCAACGAAATAATTAAACTGTCTAAAATAATGTGATTTAAAAGGTACGTCAAACGATTTGATGCAAAAGGTATCTAATTATTTGAACAAGTTATGATGACAGATTAATTAATATACAGAATTCAAATATTGATTTTATTTTTATTGCTCTGTTTAAATTAGTTAATCACCTTTGGCATAAGAATAATGGTTTATTACACAAAATTGGAATCGGAAACAAGTAATTTTTAGAATCGTTTCGAAAAAAGGTCCAAGTCATTAGTCGCTTCGATAACTTTTACCTTAAATTGGCATAGGGTGGTTTTGGCTTATCTATGGAATAAATTGTTTGCACCAATATTGGTCACGACAAGTAAAAAGCACCCTACATATAATATTATTGAGGGAAATTAATGGTATGAGGGTGGATAATGTTATTCGCTTTATGCAATTTTGTTGGGATTGCATGACTAGTTTTGATTTTATTCAAACAATCAACCTATTATTCCGATTGCTAATGACAAAATGCATACAAATTTAGATGATTGTATTCATAATAATTTTATTGCCATTGATGTAAGTATTCGAGGCTCGTAACTAGCCTGTAATTCATTTTCGTATGTCAGCACAACTTTGGTCGAGGTCGAAATGTGTGGCTTATATATATTTTCCATTAGCATTTATATGACCCACTGCTGACCAAAGGACCTTGGACTTCTATATCACTACTATGTTAGTAGGTAATAAATAAATATATAATATAAATATTATTATTTATATATTATTATTATTTTATAAACATGCTATACTAGTTACACAGATAGTAATATAACATTTTTGTACAAATATTGCTGCACAATCTCATTTCAATGAAAAGAACATCCCTACAATTCCAACACTCGAGAACTGTCTGGAGATAAAAGAGTAATAATAATCGGACACGTCGCTTGTTAGACAAACATGAAGAGATCCTCTCTGATACCGCGGAACATGTTAGTGTGTGGGTGAGCACAGAGCACCCTGCTCTAAAAACTCATACGAGTTTTAAGTCGGCCGCACAAAAGGACGTGACTAATGCGCTCCTACGCCCTGCAAGACAAATCGGTGGTCAGATGAATCCTTCGAGATTTGAATTCAAAGCATCAAAATATTTATTTTCACAAAAGAGCATATTAGTCTTCATTAATTAAGAAGTTTTTATAAATTGTACAGCAAGTTTATTTATGTCAACCTTTGGTAAAACGTTATGCATACAAGAACTGTAATAAAGTAAAATATATATCACGATCCCCTAATTATTTTAATAAACTACATTGAGCCTGAATATGAACATAATTGGTTAATCTATTAGAAAATTTACCACTTACACGTATACAGCATATCAGATGTAAGCACGATTAATAACCACATATGTGGGGTCTATAATATTACACAGATCATATCCACCAGTTAATATTCTCTTTGATCCTGTAACAAAAGCTTAGGCACATTTTTGTTCCGATGAAAATCGTGTATTAAGTGAAAGTAGTCAGAATCCAAGTGACCTTAAAGACGCTTGTGATAAAGAATACACGATATTTGCAATTCTACCCTGAATATTCGCCAATAAGGTAAGTGTACCTGAGTAAAACAGCCAGACAAATTTTGTTAAGGACGTATATAGCATTGGGAAAGGATGATCTTATTACTCACTTTTACTTAGTGGGTCACAGTAATGATATTACTAAACTTGAACTAAGCCATCCACCCTTACTTAGCTTAATGTTATGGAATCCAATACACCGAACAAAATAAATGCGACCGAAAAGATTATATTAAGTTAAGAAGATTTTCTTGAAGATACCAAGAAAGAGTTGCTTAGTAATCAAATTGTACTGATGAAAAATCAAAGAAAATTAAAAAATAACT
The DNA here is from genome assembly GCA_930367265.1 of Catocala fraxini. Lineage (NCBI taxonomy): Eukaryota > Metazoa > Arthropoda > Insecta > Lepidoptera > Erebidae > Catocala > Catocala fraxini. The sequence continues at coordinate 10,786,968 of OV884037.1, forward strand.
GGCATCAATAATTGAAGTAAATAGTAAAATTGTTGTTACTTTGACCCAATGGACAACTGTACATTAGCGACTGTCAATCGTGAGTTTCTTGATTTATTTTTCGGAAGCACTCATGTGGACATTAATATCACAGAATATTCTCTGTAAATTTTAGTGTGATGCATAAAGATCGATCACAACATTATCTCTATAGGATGGCTAGGCACAGGTTTAATCATTTAGAAATGTAGGGGTAGGTACAATGTTATATTACATTGTATTTTTGGCAAAAACCACTAAAAAGTAGCAGATGACAAAATATTACTTAAGCTATTACCACAAAGTTTTTAAGCATTAAGAAATGTTATCGTTATGATTTGAATCAAATAACAACGCCCAAAACAAATCGTCGAATGATGAAGAGGCGTTACCAAGATTACACTAACATGGTATTATGAAATGTTGACAAGGTAAGAATTAATCATAAACAAATCATTTGGTTCCTCCGGACGTTATGCTAATATAGAAGGCATATACTATTTTTTGTACAGTAACTCATTTATTTATGTTTAGTCATCATCGTTTAATATTCAACATACTTTGAAGAGATATCGCCTACAATCAATCAGACTTCAGTTACTTGTACTTTTAATTTTGATTCATTTTATGTTCTATTATCTTGGTTGTAAAGAATACATTTGTCAGTCAAGTTCAAATTTATAATATATAATAGTTTCGTGTTAAAAACAAGCAAGCAATATGTCTTAGCAGAAGTGAATAAAATTAATCTGTATTTGAATACAATAAAGTCCATATTCAGTTAAATTTAAATTATTCTTACCACTATGACGAGCTAGACTAAGTTCGGAGAAGACGTATAACATTTACTTTGGAAGAGATTTTATTCATTAACCTTATTGTATGTATATTCAAACTGAGTTTATAAGTGCATTTGTCAAGAATATCAATATAATCAGTGAGTAATCAATCAAGATTGTTTAAGAATGCGATGATTGAATACAATAGAAGTAAATTTTAGTACAATTGACTTTATACATTGATTATGATTTCATTAACGTAACCAAGAAATTAATTTATTATAATACGTAATTAAAATAATTACGTAACGTAATTATGTTTAACACTAAAAAAAAAGTGCTCTTGATAAATATTTTAACAAAAAATATTAGAATTGTTTTTATGTAATTATACTTCAAAAATGTATACAGTTTATAAATTAAGTTTTAATATACCTAATATACTAAAATGACGAAATATTTATTTAACTCTTAGTCTAAAGAATAATATAATTTTTAAAGAAATATTATTATTTTCGGCAAAATTGTAAACTATTCATCTTATAGTCCCAGCTTCCTATTGTACAGTTCAAAATAAAGCTTGTATATATTATTTGTTGTTAAGGAAAACTAAGTCAATAAATGTTCAATGCATAACATTTAAATGTATGAGGCATGTCAATAAAGATGAAAAAAGAAGATACAAACTTAATTATTCATTAGCTAACAAACATCGAAGTTCAAAAAGTAATAGATACTATCTCTTAGCGTAATACATATATATTGATCCGTAGATTTTAAAAGAACGTCGTGTAGAAGTGACAGCTAAAGCAATTACTCTGCAGATAGATAGTGTAATTACAAGTGAAACGAATGAAATTAACACTTTATTACAAGCCACAAAGAAAGTGACAAGATTGGTACGACATGTTTGTGGTAAAATAAATATTGGAAAGAAATAGAAAGTTTAAACGACTGTTAAATTTCATTAATTGCGTCCTACAGAACATGACATGCGTGACAACAATTTGATTGAGTAAATATGTTTAATCGGCCGTTAGATATTACTTACCAAACATGGCTATGCTGGGTAAGCTAATTTGGCTAAGATTTCACGTATGCTTTTATAGTAGAATTCAGAGCTGAAGCCAAACCTTCTTTTAAAACAGAAATGAATGTTCAAAAATTAACAGAACTGTGCTTGTCTTGTCTATTTGTAAGTTTTATAAATCAAAAGGATTTTCTTTCTATAATATTAAACTTAAAAAGTGTATCAATGAATTCCTATGACATTCGTCAAATTATTAAGTGTTCAGTGTAAAACATTCGTCATTAACGATAAATATATAATATTTTACTTTTTATATAATAATAAAATGTTAAAAAGCATACAACCCATCTCTTTGTAAATGTTTAACAAGGTCTGCCAACGCAGTATCAGAAATATCTCAAGCAAAATGACATCACAAAGTTTAAATCTTTCTCTAATGCAAGGAAAAACTCTTCATAAAAGCTCGTGGCCCAATTTACTGCAAAAATATATAAAATTATAAAGTTGTTTCTCTGTTGGGTACTTTACGAATTGGACTACAACTCTAGGTTTGTGAACAGATTCTATACTCGAAAATAAAACAAATATATAAGAATATTTGCCATCAGTTCATTTCATATTTTATTGTGATCGGTCTTCATAATTATATTTACTAATACTTGTGGTCGAAATTCGACCATAATTGATTTAAATTTTAAGTTTGATAGTTATTAAGGTTTTATTGTAGAACTATTTACCCTTTTAATCACATTTCATTTAGATTTCGCCAAGGCTATACAGATTGATTTATCTATCTTTTTAAAGCAAATTATTATTTACTTAACTATATTCTTTAATTGACGATATTCCTAAGCTTGCTACATTGTTTCCTTTATTACATATAAATAATACGTAAATATATATTATAATATAAATAGTATATATCATTCCAATCCACCCAGGTTGCCTGTAAGATATTGCTGATATATGTTATTATATATTAATATACGAAGAATAGTACTACATCAGCCGAACAATTCCGAAATACTACGAACGCGATTCGACTGCGTTTGTCAAATGCATGTCTGTGTGCGTGTAGTGTTTTCCCATTAATTTAATGTATTTCTAATGCATATTTTATATAAATATTAGGATTCGCCACTCCTTCTCCATATAAACTTTAACTGTGCCAAATTCCATACTCCTCCGTCCGCGCAATTTTCGTAAAAACCCTTTTTACAAAGTTTTTACTTCACCTATTAATATATAGATTTTATTAATCCGCTCACATTTCCCTTGCCCCTATTTTGGCACTTTCCCCTGATCTGACGAATGGTCCTTGAACCAAAGTAATTGATAGACGTACCACAACCTAAAACGTAGGCATCAATAGATTAATGACCAACAGATAGCTAGGTCGAAACTCCAGATAATGTATCTGGTCACTGGGTCATTAATTCACTGTGGTTACTTAACTTGATCAATACCAATTTGTGTTTAGTTTACCAGTTTATGTAAGCCCACATAGAACCCAATAAAAGCTAAAATAATTAAGTTGACGTACATGGAGATACGCTGTTGTGTGCTCTGTAGGATTCGTTTCAATAGCCTGCATGTAATTTGCAACGTATAAATATTTTCATTCGTTATCTGTTTTGGTTGGTGCCGTGGCAGAAGTTTGCGGTTATGAGGGATCAGATTTAGCGAAGTGTTATTGGACTTTCTTGTTAAAGAATTCTTAGTAACAACGCGGAGTCTTGAAATGTGCTCTGTTGGCGTTACGGGCTTGCCCTTATGAGACCAAAAAATATAGCTGGTGAATGGTAGGCTGCTATTGATGCTTCAAAAATATACAAGTGTAATACTTCTGCTATGTATACTAATAATTTTAATACGTCTACCGTCTACACCACGTAAGGCTTTTCAATTAATATTTAAACAAGAAATATAAAAAAACAACAATACAATAGTAAAAATTCAACATGGTACAGTTAACATAATTATTTAAAATAACATACCCAATGACACAATTATAATAAAATTAAAGTAGATTCTATAAATGCATTATCGAACTACGATACATTTCCGGACAACGATATTACAGGACACAAAATCAAAGCTGGCTCTATCGAAATTAACACAATGTATATAATAAAATATACATGGAATTACACAATAAACCGTTGCCGACATGTCCTGTAATGGTCCAGTATATACATGTTCCTGTTAAAGCAGATACCAGTATTTACGATCGGCCCGTCCCGATGCATATACGCAGATGCCACACATGTTCTGCCTTAATTCGAATAGATGACGAGTAGGGTTGTCACTTAGAAAATTTGAATTTATTTATGCCTTTGATTTTATGATGTATCACATTTATTGCATTAGAGGGACAATCTTTCAATAACGGTTAATCAATATAGAGTTTCTATCTAGTCTATTAAACATAAAATGAAAAATAAACTTTTAAATTATGTTCACATTTCTCGTTTATTTTAATTTAGGATAATGCCCTTTGTAATATGTGATATTTAGACTAGAGCGGAACTCTATTTTGACGTGAATTCTCAGGACATAATTAATTCTATGTAAATTTATTAAACGTTAATCAAAAATCAGTAAAACGGTATATTCTGTAGCTAAACCGCAGCCATACCAGATTGGCTATCACTTTTAAATATTTTTTTTTTTATTAGATAACCATTTTGCTTTGAATTTTTGACATTGGGCCATAAGTTTGTTCAAATCCTATATCCATTGCGATTTTTAATATGGCAACAAACAAATCGGTTTTAAACCAAATTGTGTAGAATTAGTCATTTTTATTCGAATTTATACATAGCCACACGCCCCATTTTCCGAAGCCGCTAGTTATTATTTTAGGTTCTATGTAAAACAGGGCCAACCTATTGTTGTCTACCGGGCACATAGCAAGATATCGTGCTACTACTGTTAACTTCTAAACAAAAAACCCAAAAAAGAACCAAACCTCACCTCTTTGACCTATTGCATAGCATTCACATGCAATACCACTGACAAACTACACTAACTATACAGTTATCTAACGATAGATAACAATATTTACCTTCAATGTAGTTAAGTTGCAACGACATTGACTTTCTAATATCATTTATCATAACAATTTAATAGATACACGTCGATATGAATGCTGACCATTACTTATTGATATAATGTCGTTGATTTTTATCTGTGCGATCGGTAAACTGGTATATATTTGGCTAACTCTAAATGTTATTTCGTTAGTTAATAAATAAAAATTATTGCATAAGCACGTAAAGTGAAATTAAGGTCATGTACTGCTCAATTTTTTGGCATGATCGAATGTTGCAAGTTATACAATTGAAATGCATTGATGATTTGCAGTTTTAATTCAATACTGCTACGATGTTTCCTAAGAAAAAACTAATGTCAAGTGAAATTAGGCTGGTTTTATCTCTAAATAACCAAGAGACCGTCCAGTAATATGAACCACGAAATAAATATAGGACTTACTAGATGCAAGTCCTTGCAGCCTTAAGACCACCTTATAGTAAGTGGATACCTTGGCTATTAATGCTTGCAGCACTAAGGCTATCTCACTTGCCAACACTTTAAAAAAAGAGTATCAATACAGCTAGTAAGTAACAAAAATAAATGGTACCCTGTTGCTAGCACAGAGCCGTCTTAAGGAACTTGAAACTCTTACACACTAAATTGCTGAAGTCCGACCTAAATGCCAGTTCAAGCGAGAACTACCTCTCTTAGAACAAATGTAACAAAACATAAATCCAAAATAATTCTAAGCTAAAACATCATGTGGCAACCCTAACGTTAAAATTCATATTAATGCTGGCTAACAAGCACAGAGCGGTCCATTGGCGATATTGATATAAATTGATTACGAGTTGTCGCGACATTCATTAATATGCTCCGACGCAAATATCTTATCTAGTGCTTTCATTACTGATATCATTACTGACCGACGGTTTGTTAATCGTCAATGGTTCAATTGATTTACGATGCTAATACAGCTGAGCTTTGTATGAATCTACTGATTTATGTTATTACAATTTCTAATGTTCATTATTTACGTAGTAATTTTCAATTTACATTTAATCTATATTTATGTATTTTATATTATTTTTTTCTTATTATTAGTTCTTATGATGAAAAGGAGAACAATTAACTAATACGTAGCTTTTGTATAATTTTTTAAAGTAAAAATATTATACTAATTATAAATGTCAAAGTTTGTAAAAATGTTTACATGTTGGTTACACAATCACGAGTCAACCGTTGAATTTGGCACACAGATAGAACATATCCAGGATTAATATATACGATTTTTATGTCCTATGCCTTTCCGTTGTATTCACCCGGATGCATCCAGTAATATAATATTATGGAATCATGCCTGTATTTCCTTAAAGAGATAAGCAGAGGCACACATCTCAACATAACTGTAACTATATTTAACCAGCTTTGTTGTACAAACCGCATAGCAAAAGGTGAATCTATTATCATCTACGAGACTTCATACTGCTACGGAGTATTTCCTAGCAGTAAAACCTATTAACACATTGCATGATTTTGTAATAGAATTCTTTAGAATTCTACCATACCATGGTACCATAACTGCCAAAATAATAGAAGTATAATAAGTGCATATTGAAATTAATAATTTATAAGTCAATACTCACCAGAAAACAATTATAAATACTTAAGATTGACATTTCTATTAAGTAATACAATACAAATTAATTATTGAATAATTATGTTACTTGTAAAGGTCTCGAATGTCATGGACCACTACCAAAATTGCTTACAATGGTAATGCTTACATTGTCGTTCATTATCTTCGAATTAATGACGTGAATGTAAGCGTAAATAAGAATTAGAACACAATATTAATTAATTTTAAATTAAAAATAATTCAATTCATATTGAGAATGCTATTTACTTTTTGACAACTAAATTATTTGCCCAGTAGGCATAGGTATTACGAGTGGTATGAAATTAGCCCACGGTTACGTAGATGCGACATGGCATAGGTATTGACTAAAAGAAATGAAGGCAAACGTATCTTTTACACGTGTGTGTAATTTCATCAAGAAATTCATGCATGTTTTCCTTTTTTTATAGTAGGTTCACGTTGTAGTGCAACACCTCTCGATGTCCAATGTGTTATCAATAACTACTAGAAAGATTTATGAAAACCTTATTAAATTTTACCATTTCTTTGAGAATAATTTTAGTTTATAAACGTCTACCGTACATTGGCTACTCGGTGTCAAACAACTCTTCACGTAGGTCATCTATCTATCGAGTGTGAGTAGTCCTACCGCTTTACTCTTTAGACATACAAGTCATCTCTCGAAACAACCTGGCTAGCTACTAATGTTTCGGCTATAATATGCTTATTATCTCTTTAGCTTACTGTTTGGAATAAAAAATACATTTTGATTCTCTGTTTTGATAATTTCGAGTCCGACTCGATAATACATGTCGTTTTTAAATCACATTCTAATAGCAATACCTGCTCTAGCCAGAAAACTTAACCATTTTGATAAGGCTAATAACCAAGCACCTACATCTCAGTTCTGCAGGTATCTTTGAATAAACCGTTACTTACTTAATGTAAATGTACATACCCAAAAAGACAACATTTTTAATATTTTATAGTCTGAAGAAATCCTGCAATATCCAAATAATACTGACGAGGTAGTTGCTAGTACAGCACAGTAAATGAACGAAAGGAATCGATTTGTATTTGTTGCACAGCGCCCCACAGACAAATAACGCATTGAACATTGACGTAAGTAATTTTTTCGCTCACTATACAGGCGGTATTACTTTCACAAAGACTAAGGTTAAGGTCAAACGGTGTTAGCCTTTGGGATGCTCATCAATTCAATGTAAATAATCGCCTGGCATCCGCTGAGCACAATAAAACATGCCAACATGATGGATTGTTATATTTTCACGGTCATTTTCCGTCGGGTATAAGTTTATGAGTATCTTCTGAGGCTATCGTATCTTAAGGTATTTGCTTTTGATGCCTATTAGGTTTGAATTCATATAATGTAAATGTTAGTTACGTTTTAAAAGAACTTTACTATGTAATCGTAGTTTATAATTCTGCCTAGACACTGCGAAATCTCTTGACTAAAAGTTTCTAGGCTACACTTACTTGCCCTTGTGTCAAATTTTAGAATCATTTATTAATTAGTGCTCCAAACTTTAGAACACTAAATGTAACATCCAATATTAAATTGTGCTGAAATATAAAGCAGTTAATCTATATGTTGTCAGTTCTTTAATACGTGGAGTATTAAGCCTTTTAGGCAACTTTCTTTACGGATAATAAATTCCACCACACCCACTGAACAACCTGTACATTACAAAACCAATTCAACTTTATGTATCCATCTCGATAAAAGCAACAAGTCTTACATAAGGCCATAATGAAAGTTAATTACTCGCCCCAACTCAGAATAGAGGACTGATAAATCAGTCGATGACCTCGATTTGTATCAATCAAACCGAAACGCTCAAACTCCAATTTGACTTGTGTCAAACGATGATTGGTTGCAACACTGCCTACGCCTAATTGGCTGAATGAGTTTTGCTCGCGTGCCAGTGCGGTTTACTTGAAACTATAAGTTGGTCGGATGTGGTATTGACGACGCGACGGGAAAGACTTCTTGTTTCTTTTGAGCCCTAATACACATTTTCAATCTTTTGTAATATTATATGGGTTATGGTTGGTTTATCGGTAAGTACTTCCAACACACTCTTTGAAACAAGACTTCGGTTTTTATTTTTAAGAGTTGTTATATTTTGTTATCGTGGTAAAGAAACAAGGTTTAAAAGGTTGAAGTACAAACAGGTTCGTGAAAGTTCCCGTAAGCAGATAATTTTTAAAATATTGCTTTTAATTCACAATTAGAGATGATAACAAAGTATTTATTTCGTATTAACTATTTACATCTATTTAAATCTCTAAGTGATGTAACAGAGATACGATAAAGCGCAAGGATGGCGTAATGGTTTAAATGGCTACCTCGCGACTGCTGCCGTGCCTAGTGTTGTGGGTTCGATCCCCACACGGGACAAAAAATGGTGTGATCCCCAAATAGTTGTTCTGAGTCTGGATGTCCTTTGTGTTCGTAGTGTAAATGTTTGGAAAAGTCCCCCACGATACAGGAATTACCCCTAATGCTAGAGTTGCCCTTTTTACAAGAATATAAGATAGTAGTAATATAGATATAAAAAAAATCTTCTTCTATCATCATCATGTGCATAAATAAAACGTTCAGTTTATGGACTTGATGTAATATATCGAGTTCGTCAAACAAGTTTATTTATGTCATCGGAATCGGTTTGTCAATACTTGTCACTGCTTTAGTTTTCCTTGTAAACAACGTGCAGGGTCACTGGGTCGCCTTTTATTTTATTATTCTATTTCTAATCAGATAGTATACTAAAACTCTACGGTATTTGCTTTATTTCTCTTTTTAGTAAAAGTTCTAGATTTTTAAATAGTTTTGTATCTAGGCCGTTGCTCGTAACTGTTTCAAAGAAAAAGTTGAATTCGATATCTAAATGAGGTAAAATCTTCTGTTTGTCTTTATTATCAACTAATCAGAAACTTAAAAGCCGTGCTTGCTTTATAGATGATATACGCTTCATGCCGCGATTTAAAAATAGGTTCGGCACTGTATGACACCTCATATTATGTGTATATTGTCTCTCTCTTAGCAATAAAAGGAATTTGTTCAGCAAATGAATAAAATTTAAAATTTTTAATCAGTCGTTATTTTATTTCCATGGTATGCCATGGAAATAAAATTACGAATGATTAAATATTTAAAATTTTAAGGTGTATATTAAGACATATCTTTATATACACCTTAACCCAAACCCATATGTCAAATCCAGAACTACTTTAAATATTTTATAAATTCGGCCACAGAAGACGTAATATGTTACTCATTGAAAGTAGCGAATGGACCACTGATCCCAAGCACTACAATGCACTTTAAACCAAATGACAACAAAAATGCGTCATCCACAAGCCGCTTATTAGCTCCCTGATTTGTTGAATAGGCTATGTGATTGCAACTAACACTTTGGCCTTTGTTTCGAACGCACGTCGCGGGCCCATCTATCACTGCTCAGGACTCGCGTGCCAATTTGTTAGTCCACGTCATTATAGCCAGCTACAGTGTGTGCGAACCATTACTTGTATGGTAAGGCCTTTTGTATTGCATCAGTTTGAGTGAGCTCTTTTCTGGTTACATTGTAAAGGGTTTAGGTTGAACAATACTTGCTACTATGAAAAAATGTGAATGCAGTTTATGTGCCGAGTGACTTTTAAATCTAGTATCGGTTGGTAACATTTGCGAGTTGCTATAGACATGTATTAAAATAAAATAATCTTCTACATAATACACATGCGAGGTAAAAAGGGCAAACCTTGTAAATTCAGTGTATGATTAGCAGCAAAGTGATACATATGGGCAATCTTTGACACAAATGATTCCTAGGATGGACGATGTTAAATAATTATTTATTTAATTGATTGAGCAATGTCTTAATTAAGGCGTAAATTGTGTCAATTGATCATACCTTCGATCCGGGTAAAGTATTTTATACAATCAACGACAGTACCTGACTCCATTACGCTAGAACATCGCACTAATGACTACGAATCCCGGCTAGTTTAAAACTATAATATGACGTCAAAATGTACAAAAGTGCCAAACTATAAATAGTGTATGGCAAACAATAAATATTTTTATAAATTGTTATTTTAGGTACCAGAGGAAGTTAGAGAAGCTGTCTTTATTAGCGCACAATTTCTTGCAATAAAATCCGACAACACTTTGTTTGACTCGTAAAATAATTCATACAATACAGCATACTAAACTTTCGTTACAACTATTACGAGTTTTTATACATTTATTTTCAGCAACGTGAATTCAACTCAGGCGTTAGTTCAAACATACAAACCAATAAATTACATAAAAAGAGTTCATTTCTTTAGATATCAAAAGAGTATCTACTGAATGCTTCCTGCCTCACGCCTATAACTCCTTTCTCTGATCACACAATTTTATTTCCATGAAAGCCATAATCATAAACTTTTTATTGCTATTCATCCGAAGCAAACACTTACGGTACGGGAAAAAAGTTGGTTCGTTATGTCTCGAGAGGTTACAAGTATGAGAGGTCCATGTCAGTTTTGATCGGGCATTCGAGAATGATTTATGGATCTGAGATATAAATTGTAAGGTCATGTTCAACATTCGTCAAATGGACAGCTAGTAAAACTTGCTATTCGTCATAACTTCCAATATAGCTATTGACAGCCAAAATTTTATGCATGAGTGTATTTATTTAAAGTTTATGAATGAATGTATGTTGTCGTTCACACCGTTTTCCTTTTAGAGAAAGAGCATTTCAGTTATATAATCGAAGTGAATCCAGCAGTTTAATGTAAAGGAAAAGTAAAGGACTGCGTGAAGCGAGAGGGACCTAAATGCGCAACATGCTTGCATTTTAAGAATCCTAGTTATCACATTACAGGCTCTGCTGATTGCGCGGCGAGCCCCATGGCCTAGAAAAGATACATAAACTCGATTGATTATGGAGGCACCTAAAGGTACCCTCAACTATATATTTATCATATTGGTTTCTGCTCTACTTAGTGAATAAATCGAACTCTATATTAAATAATTTCTTATAAATTCAATATGAGTGTCACGTAATAGACAATGACCCAGTGTTGCGATTTGCTGATGCGCGGTTTTATGTCGCTAACACACAAAACTGCACACCAACAAATTATTATTATAACAAATATGTACCTATGTTTTCAATAATGAATTAGATAATAACCTAGATTTTTACCTATACTTTATTTACGCACTTTCTTATTTAGGCGATGTATTTAATTTAATTTAGTATTTAAGTTTTTACCTATGTAAATGTAAATGTATGCATATACATATATATATAGCATACATATACGCGGATGACGTTCAGATCTATTTGTCATTTAAGGTAAATGATTATGAAAAAGCGATACAAGAAATTAATGAAGATCTTGAGAGGCTAGTTACCCGGTCTGAGATGAATTGTTTGTTGTTGAATCCATTAAAGATAAAATACATGGTGTTCGGGACAAGATCTAATTTGGGCATGTTGCATTCAACCTCCATTGTAAAAATAAAGGGAATTCCATTAGAGCAGGCATATGAAGCCCGGAACTTGGGCATGAATATAGATACGGGTCTTCGATTTGAAAAGCATATAGCGGAATCTGTTAAAAATTGTTTCTTTCGACTAAAGATTCTGTATAAAATTCGAGCTTACCTGTCAGAAGAATTACGCGGTCAGTTAGTTGAATCATTAGTTTTGAGCAAGCTTAATAATTGCGATTCAGTTTACGGCTCTCGGCTGCTGGCGCGTACTGACCGACAGGTGCAGCGAGTGCAAAACGCATGCGTTCGTTTTTGCTACACAGTCCCATTCAGGGCCCATGTCACTCCATTCTTGAATAAGAATTTTGTTCTAAAAATGAAGTCTAGGCGTAAATTACATTTGGCTTGCCTGTTGTTTGGTGTCATTAAATTGAAACAACCTGGCTATTTGTACGAGAAGCTCACTTGGGTTGGTGGTGACAAAGAACGTTCAAATAGGCAGTGTTCTAAGCAATTATCTATTAAACCTCATAGGTCAGAAGCATTTAGAGGAAGCTTCCGTTACGCCGCGTCCAAGTGCTGGAACAATATACCTCCACCACTACGTAACCTCCGGTCAATAAAGACTTTTAGGAGCTGATTAAGACAGTTCCTCATGAAGGCGCAGCGGAAGCTGGATAGTGCCATTCTAAATGCTTCTTTTATTTGAGATCTGGAATAATTAACTATAATTTGCTATAATTTATAATTTGCATATTATTATAAACTTTATTATATACTTTATTTTTCTTGTTATATATTATTTCCTATTTTATTATATTATAACTAGTAGAAACCTTGTTCTGATATGATCAATTTCTAATTTTGATATGAAAATTGAATTCTTACCCATTGCCATTAATTTCTTAATTATATTATTTTATTACTATTTTAATATAGCGTTAAAAGCTTGACAATCTATCTTATTAATTCTAATTTTATTTCTCTAATGTGTTTATATGTTATGTCTACATTTTTGTATTGAAACACACATTTCACATTGTATTATTAATTATAAAATATATTGTTTATGTTGTTGTTATTATGTTATGCATATTATATATATATTATGCATTTTTTTTTTTTGTTTTGACATTTTTTGATTTTATGTATATTTGTATTTCTTTTTGTTAATTATTTATGTTAGTAATATTTTTAATTTTTTTAATTATCATTTTTTTTTTCTGGGAATTGTTATTAGTATCCGTGCAGTCACTAAAGGGATCTAGTTGAAAACCAGCGCCAGGCTTCCTTAGCCTGGCATATGCTGAACTAGGTCCCATTTGGCAAATTATATTATATTTTTTTTTATTTTACTTGTTATTATCATATATTTTATTTTGTCAAATAAATAAATTTTCTTTCTTTCTTTCTTTCTCACTATATTTGAATATATCTTAAGTCTGTTCCTTGTGTTAGTTTACCGTTAGTTTACCGCGTTAGTTTGGGTGACCTTTCTACTAGTTTAATCATTTTGTACTTACTTATAATTTTAATATGTTTACCTTTACACAATATGTGTAATATTGATTATGGAAATAAATTATTATTAATTATTAAATATATATATTTTACATGAAAATGTTTTTGGTGAGATGTGACTGTCCGGAACTAGTAATACAGTTGGTCAGGTTATTTGTCCCCATTGTACCTTAAATACAACTTAGATCACGCAAAGTCCAGTTACTAGCTGTGCCAGCACGTACGCATACCAACTAGCCCCTTGTTCATTTTTTTTTTTTTTTTTTTTACGTGGGGGAATGCATGGCGCATACCCCTCCGTGGGGGCGGGCGGAGGGGTTATGTCGGACTCGCCGGGGTAAAAGAAAGATGGTAAAGATGTTAAAGTACCTCCCGGAATACCGACTAAACCTACCACGGTGTTCCTCAACAAAACCACTATCGACGGGGCCGCGCGAATCACTTTCGCATGCGGTCGCGACCGCGCCGAGGTTACGGCCCGCCGTATGAAACGGCAGGCCACTACACGAAAGACCTACCCTATAGGCACATCTAAAAACTCCCTACTGTCCCCCCTAGAGGGGAGACGGACTCGACACAGAGGCGCGCGTGGCAACACGCACGCCGCCTCTCGGACCTGGTGCTGAACGGATGGCGGGCAGGCCCACAAAGCCCGCCACCCCCAGGTCAATCCTCAGGGTGGCTGGAGGTCGTCTCGCGCCCTCCGGCGCCCGGCTCTGCGGTTGGGGAGAGGGTTCAAACGCTCCCTCTCCCGCTCCGCCGCCTCCTTGATGGAAATGACTTTCTCACAAAAGGAGGCGACGGCGTTCCACGACCTCTCACTCCGGACCATAGACTGAACTACGGCCGGGAGCGAGAGGGCAACCAATCCGACTGCCGCGATCAACTCACGGCGCTGCGATGCCCAGGCGGGGCAAACCGACAAAGTGTGCAGCGCCGTGTCCCTAAACAACGTCGCGGCAGTCGCCGCAGTGGTGACAACCGGGCGTCTCTTGCCGGCCTATACGACACAGGAACTGGCCAAAACAACCGTGGCCAGTCATTACCTGTGTCAGCCGGAAGGTGAGGGCGCCATGGCGCCTCTCCAGCCACTACTCAAACACAGGACTTACCGCCACGATCGTGGCGTGCCCGAGCCCCTTGTTCATGCACTAACCTTATTAAATACTATGACTTCAGAATCGGTGTGATCTATTTGCTTCGGGATGGATGGATATGTGTCGTAGTTTTTTAAGATTTTGTGAGATGATGGATGTTTAGTTAATAACTATATTACGAATCTTTTATTGTACTTCTGTAAGCAGATGTAATCATAATTTATATATACCTTGTTATACTATGTCTGGTAATATTAACGTAAATAATGTTAGATACAAGTTTTAACTTGTACAACGATTTAGTGTATATCTATTTTTGGTGTATGCGTTATGTTGTCCATTAATTTATAAGAAATAAATAAATAAATATCATGAACATTTTTAATTACAAATCAAATCAAATCAAATCAAATAATTTATTTGTGAAACATAGGTGTATACAATAGGTCTTACATATAAAATAGGGCGCTATGTTTTGTCTTAAGACATACAAATATTATTAAATGCAGAATGGAATTGCTAAAAATTTTTACATGAATAAATGTTATTATAAATTAAAACAAAAAAAGAAAAATTATAATATTCATAAAACATAAAAATAATAATAATAATAAGATTAAAATAAATTACAGATCTGATGTCAAAATTTTAAATGCAACATAATTAAAATTATAACTCTTTATCGTTTAGAAACTCGTCAACTGAATAATAACATTTGTCAAGAAGAATTGTCTCTAGTGATTTTTTTAATTTTGACAATGGCATTATTTTTATGAAATTAGGAATTTTATTATATATTCTAGGAGCGATTCCGAAAAAGCTTTCGTACATCAGGGCAGTCTTACATTTTGTGTAACATAATTGATTTTTGTACTGAGCACGTAATTGTGTTTTCTTGACTGCTGATAGCTTAATAAATAAATGCGGGTTTCTTTTTACAAAAAGTGCAGTTTCTAATATATATAGTGCCGGAAAAGTAAACAGTTTTAATGATTTGAAGTAAGGCCTACAACTGTCTGTGATTTGTAGACCGCACATTGACCTAATGCAACGCTTTTGCATCCTGAATACCGTCTCTCTATCAGTTGATTGCCCCCAAAAAATAATACCATATCTAAGAATTGAACCTACTAAGCCATGATATGCTGTAAGCAAGGTTTCAATATTTACTCTTTTGGAAAGTTGGAAAAGTACATATGCGGATTTACTTATGCGCTTACATATATCTTCTACATGGAGTTTCCAAGTGAGTTTATTAACTATAGTTATTCCCAGAAACTTACTACTAGCGACCTCTTCTATCAAACAGTTTGAACAAGAATTGTTCTCCTGTTTGTAGACTCACAAGCACGTTTACTATAGAACGCCATTAGTACATCCTAATTGACGATGGGTAATGACCCATTCTTAACCGGACGTTGCGCTCTCATACCGCACCCTAATTACCTGCGATCTTTTACTGATAACGCAGCTTTTTGTCATAGAGAGGAAACAGATACTCATACACATCGGTTTAAAACAAGTAGGTACGCCAACTTTTTAAGTCAATTATGGCTTTCACTAATTGGTTTAAAATAATGATGCCATTTAAATATGTAGGTAGTTACCTACAAATTGCCAACCAACAAAACGGCAGCTCGTTATGCATTACAAGAAGGATTAGATCCGATATCGTGTAGCACTACTAAATTATCATATTCGAATGTGACTGTAATGAGTTCTGTAAGGGAATGACTCGCCTGTATAAACCGCATAGGTAATTTATTACGAACTTTGTTGCTACCAACTTATTAAGGCGAAGCTTCCTTTAGTGGGCGATCTAATTACCGACAAGCCGAGAACAATAATATGTAATCTGAATATTTATGAGAGCCACGATGCTCCGCATCTGTGAATTTGATATACTTATACAAGGACTGTTTATCTTGAACGAAAATTGACTGTGTGCAATGAATAATTTATTGTGAGCAACCGGCACTGACGTTGGCCATATTTTAATATAAATCCATCTACCATATTGTATGCAAAATGCCATTGAATGCAGTGCAAGGCAGGATCATTATTCCAATACACTGCTGCGATATTCATCACGGGGCTTGTGGTTGCAGCATTTTAAACAAATCATCTTTAAATGTGGATGCGGCATACTCATCTGATGCGAACGCACTGCGAGCTACAGAATCGATTTTAATAATGTTGCTTACTTAGGCGCCTTAATGCGTTTTTTGTTTGAATACTTGCATATTTCTGAAACATGATATTGCTTTGAGTATTTATGGAAAGTAGGACACATTGCAAATCGATCTTTTGCGATGGGAATATTACAATATGCGTACAATTACAAGTACAGTACAATGTTGATTTAATCGTAGTTCAGAAAAACATAATCAACGTCTGTGATATTTCTCAAATGCTAGAGGAGAATTACGAAAAATTATGATAATTTTAAAGAAAGTAAAAGTCGAACATTTCTAAACAAATGTATTAACCCAAATAGCATCATAAAACAAGCTGTAATTGCCTTTGTTTTGCAACCTTTAATGCTAATTTTTACAGCACAATTCATATAATTCTTTCTCTAATGATAATAGTCAGCATATCCCATAGTTAAAAGAAGAAAAACTATTGTAACTACCATATATTAGATTTGTTTTTAGAGATTGAAGGCTCAAATTAGCGATCGTTAGTGTAATGGGCGCCCTAGATAGAGCTATTACAATAAATTTCTTAATTGCCCTCTGTTGTTGGATAGCAGAGATTCTTGGCCGCTGATGCAAAAGTGATCTCACTACTTAAACAGGAATGTCAAGCGTAGCGTCAAAAGTTTGACGTTATTGTTCTATTATTCTGCACGTGATAACCACTTTTAGAGCGATCATATATTTTTTTGGTATGGACTTTTAGCGCTGTTATAAAACTGATGTTTTTTAAGTGCATCGCTTTTAGTTTAATGATCTTTTTATATTATGTTGAGCAGATTTTTATATTTAAAGAGTGAAAACATGTTTTTGGAACTTAGTAAACTACGAATACGAATTGAATTTTGTACACCTTGCAATAAGAAAACAAAAAACAAACATTATAACAGGTTGTAGGACTCATGTGGCATTTTTATCTAAATGATGTTATGGTTATATCTAAATATTTTTATTGGTTTTTGCAAAATTTTACAAATTATCTTTTAACTAGATTACAAAAGTTCAATTTCAACACTTCAAAGTTTTCTTTATTTATAAAAAGACATGCGTATCTAGCTCTATGCATGCGTTTTAAACAATTTTAGTGATTGAAGTTTTCGAGACACAATTTTATTGCTATTGAAGCAAATGCTTATTTTATTTATTTTATAAGTTTTCTTTCATATTAGCTATAATATTTTTGTAGCAAACCAATTCAATTGCATATTTTAAGATTAAATTAATATGTTTACGATCATGTTAATTTCAAATAGGTAAATGTGTTTCTTTTGAAGGTTTTTTTTAATATTAAATGCTAAAAGTGCCGAGTAAAATACAATTGATTTTAAGTTGGCGTTATAAATATTTCATTGAATAGAGGCCGAAATTATTATCTTTAGGAAAAAACTTTACTTTTGGGATAAAATAAATGCGGCTTGAATTATTCTATCCTAAAAATAGATATTTGAGAGCTTGTTCTACTTTCTCAAGAGTTTATAAAATAATATCATTTAATTTAGGATAAAGATTTCGTTCAGCCGGGGTTTGAATAAAATTAAGTCTGTAGTTGTAATATTTTCGAAGAAAACATATTTCAAAAGTATCCTTACCATTTTGATTAATCTAAAAAATACGAGTACACTGGTGCAATACAAAACGGAACTTTTTAAGCGCAGATGATACTATACCAATCCAAAATCCTTAATACGGTAAGTTCATCAACGGAATACAGAATTTAAATCGGCGGAGACTTCCTGGGAGTTACATAACAAGAGTAGCCTACGGCGCTGGATGGGCAAACAGCCGTGATGGAATAAAAAATCTGTGTTTGTGTTGCAATCAATCAAACAAAGCTCGCGTCAAACTCCCAGCTTCCAAAGCTAACTTTTCGAAACGGGTCTGCTATTATTTAGTATTGATTTTCGACGTCTATTTTTATTGGTTTTTCAAACGTTTCAATGTTTATAGAGATTTGCGACGGCTGTAAGGGTATGATTTCGTTTGATTGGATTTCCATTCAAAATAAAATATATTTTTAACAACTGGACTGACTGTTAGCGATAAATTTAGCTTTCTCCGTATAAGTAGATATAAAAATCCCTCCACCTCCACCATTTATCGCGTTTTTTATTTCGCTACCGAGCATGAAGTCTGGGCCAATCTAATCTAATACGTACATCATGATAAAGTTATATTTTCTCATAACGCTTTCGTGCATAAATATTATTCGATTTTATTGCTACTTTTATGTATCGTTTAAAAATGTTTTTTGCTATGTACATATTATATTATAAGATATCAATACGTTTTACAAGAACTCTCAGTAAGAATATGTCTACACGATTCAGTAGAACAAAATTTATGGAATATAAATAGGTACTAAATGAATATATTTTTGACGTGCCAGCGGCAATTATTTTATTAGCGCCTGCTTGATCCAATTTGCCTCAAGTCATAAAAACACAGATAGCAACAAGGCTAGGAATTGATCTATGGCAATCAGAAAATACAAATTTACGTTGGAGCCGTCAGCGATCAATAGCGAAATTTTTTGATCACATAAATTAGGCACATAGTCGGTGTTCCTAGAATCATATGACTGTAAAATCGACGAAGAACAAATCGATAGCGAAGGATTAATTTAAAAAAAGAAAATAAATAACCAACAAGTCCGCCTAAGATATACCCCACGGTCATCAATCTAGTTGAAAAGCGTAGTGATTATATCAAAGATCGTTAACAGTTACCAATATTCAGTAGACAATTATGTACAATTTGATTGATTCGGTAATTGGTGGTCAATAGCCGACTCCTTAGTGTCACAGTGTTTCATCAGAGCAATTTGACATGAGCACATTTGCAATCGAACAGTTTTTACGCTTGACTCTTGTAAAAAGTTGATTTATTGACACGCTTATTACATCCAATTTATGTTACGTACTCACGGCGCAAAAAGTTGGTGAGCGGTTTATAAAATATTTTCTTCAAACAAAATGTTTTTAAGCGAGAGGAACAAATATGACTGTTTGAAGACTGACGATCGAAAGGTCTAGCAATTCTATCTTACAAATCTTTTAGATTGTACTGTGTGATAGTAGGTATATATGCCTAAGAATTGACTTCAATTTTATGGTTCCTTAACACTGGTAAAAAGTGCAAGTAATACAACAGTGCATAACATACACTTCGTGGCTATGTTAGCAATCATATTACATTACATTTGACTCTATAATAGTATCCAATAGTAAGCCTTTTCGGTATTACTTCTTGCTCGCTACATCCGTATGTCATTACACATAGACAAGCCTCGCACAATGGGGTCTTGTTTAAGAATTAACGTTGAAGGCGGCCAATCAGGCAGACCATCGGTTAACTGATCAAACATAACAAAAAGCCCACACTCAATCAAGACGAATCCAACGAGGTGTTAAGCTAACACTATCAATCATTTAACTAATATTTATTATACAATGTACCGGGACCGGGCCGGATCCGATTGTACTGATCAACGATTCATAAAAAGTATCTCGCAGGGCTCATTTGAGTCACAAAATGGCTAATGAGACTTAATTTGGCATGTTCTAATTTACAATCATAATTTAACTCTCATAACAGAAAATAAGGGCTTCTGTTTATCTGCCAACTATAACTGAACTCCATAGTCATTTTCAAAAACTGCATGCCTCTTTATGTCTTCGGTATACTACTCTGTCTTTTATAAACCATTTGGATTGGTATATGTAATAACCAATTATTGCGATATTTTCTATGCCAAATTTTAATACAGTTAGTCGGACTATTGCATTTTATTTTATCTTACGACACATTTCGGACTCGCTCCGGTACCGGATCGGACTAGCATAAATAATCATTTAAACGAATAGGGACGTGTTTCGTTATCTAAAGTTGGAATGAAGCCAAAATAGTTCTAAAGATGGTCTCGTTAAACATTTGATGGTCTGCGGTATAGAAATTATAAAAAGTTATTATATCGTTGACAGGCGTTTTGAATTAAGACTTGTTATTTTTTTATTACCGCGACATAGTTTAGGGTTACGACGGTTTGTTTTAAAAACGAATAGTGTTATGTGTAAACATGTCGTTGTTATGAATGTTACCGTCATTAAAATTTCGCTGATATATTTTATTGTAGTAAAAACTTTATTACTGTACAAATTTAAAGGGATAGTCCAGTAAAAAAGGAATTAAAACGACTACGAATAGTTGGTTTTGTAGCAGGAACAGAATAAATAATTTCATTAAAATTATAATTAAACTTAAAAGGCTCATTCTTATTGAAGTAATTTATTGACACATGCTTTGGTATAGTATGTAATAATAATATCAGCCCTGTATTAAATTGTCCCACTGCTGGGCATGGGCATTCGACTGTAGGTTTTTTTTCATTATGTGTTACCTCATATCTCTTTCCTATGTGCACCGATTTCGATGATTCTTTTTTTTTTTTGAAAGTTGGTGCTTTCCAATTGGTCACATTGAAATTGATTAAGATCTAACCATTCGTTTTCGAATTATCCTTAATAATGCGTATTTGACTACATGGATGATGTTCTCATTTTTGGCAAGAACAAAATAAACAATTATGACACCGACTCCATTAATAACAATAATTTAACTATTCACAAGAATACGATTGTGATCGATTGATTGATCCCAATGCGAAAAACATTATTAAGGAAGTATTGTAAAATATTGTATTGTAATCCTTAAACAGTAAATTGTACTTATATTTATACAGGTTGTCTGGTAATTAATGGATAACCTTGCAATGTCTTACAGTAGAACGGACGGCCCTTCAGAAAAAATATGAAAAAAATCTATCCTAACTACTAACTGAGATATGATTTTTTAAATTAAAATATTTAATTTTCTTGTACACTACGACCATAAATGAATGAATTCCATCGGTGTTTTGTTTTATTATTAAACACTAATTATGCTAATAGGTAGACAGTCAAAAGTATGACTAGCTATTGCACTGTTTGTCTTTTTTTTTCTGAGCCGCCATCATTTCTACTATAATACATTTCAAGGTTATCCATTAATTAGCGGACACCCTGTATACGTGGACAAGTGTACGTGTTGTTAATGTGTACACAAGTCTCGCGCCTATTTCCTGGAAGAGGTGAGCAGCGGTGTATTACACCCACATTTCAGCAGTTGTGATTTTAGGTACCAAGAAATAGGACACGATCCGCTTACTGTCACAGTTCTACGTCCGTGCTGCTACTAAGAATTTTATACTTAAGATCCAATAATGCTTTGCCAAACCCGGGAATTAAACCGGCAGGCTTAAGCACAGCAGTCACATACACTACAACTGTGCAACCAAGGCAAACAATGTGTATAAATCTAGCGAAAATAAATACATATATTTTACGGACGCGAATACGGAATACGGACGCGCACTATCGGTCGAATAAATTGGATAGATTTACAATAATTTGTAGGCATCATGACTCATGAGTTATAATTTAAGGAAATACATCGAACGCCATCGATTGTAGTCAAGAGTCCACTTAATATAAAGCCTCAATCATGATGGTGATTGGTCGATACGTCGCGACATTAAAGCTTTTACAATAAAATGAAAAGTATATTATTATTGTAATAGTGATAACTGTTAACTGTTAACGTAATATACTGCTTTCATGGCGCAGAATTAAATTTCCAAGGCGACCAAACACTTTAACATGAACCAGGGATAAAACGCGTAACGAAGTGTGGACAACACGACTGCTTGCCATCAGGCGAAGTTCTGACTGGCTATAAAAACGATGGCAACAGAACTCTCATTCACACTGAACGTTCTCTTACGCCACTGAACTAACGAGGTAGTTAACATATAATTAAAAGTAATTTCTATAGTAGCACATATTACTTACCGTTTAACTCTTAGTAGAAAATACATTATAACCTTGTTACTTATTTTCATAAAAAAAGGACAAACAAACGTAAACACTTAAGCGTGTCTATCATTTGTTAGTATTGCCGCTAGATGCCGTTTTGGCTCATATCGTGACCCACATGTGTCTAAAATGTAATACCGATTACATTTTACCCTCAGTTCAAGTAATATATTATGGTCTACTTTCTTTTAACCTTTCTTTTTGAATTCCCGTAGTACTTAAATAATTTCCATATCGAGAGGCCATTACAAATATTAAAACAACGTACACAAACAACTTTCAGACACGGTACAAGTGTTTGTGAATCACACAAATTTTTTGCAGCACTCGGTTCAGCATATTGACTACTTAAATAACTGCGGCATAGATAAAATTATTTCTACCTCATGGCGACCCGAGAAAATTGTACCTTATTTTTATAAATCACAAGCTATGCCCGCGTTTATGATTACTGCGCCGCTCCCATGGATCGTAGCGTGATGTTATATAAATATCACGCTACGATCCGATCCATGGTGTTGGATAGCCTACTTATCGAGGAAGGTTATAGCCTATAACCTTCTTCGATAAATAGGCTAAAATAATATATATAATAAATAAAAATAAAGTAGTAAACGTTTACTGTTTACATTGGAAAAAACAAAAACACTTACCGACCTGAGAATCCAAACCAAAACTACGGCACCAAAAAGGCACTTATTACCTGTGCATAACTAGTAGCTACGCGCTACATCGATGCACTGTACTTATATTTATGTATGTAGTTTCTTATAAGACAGATTATTGCATATTACATGGTAATAATGCGCTTATATCTTTTTAAAATCACCATATAATGATCCAGAGAAAATCTAGCTAGTCTTTCATTAATTAATGATTCTGATATTTGGATTATACACATTTTTGTCTTATGTGGGGTTGGTATCCACAACACTAAGCGCCGTGGCAGCGACGAGCCCACCACTTTAACTATTACACCCATGTAGTTTCGTATATGACACCATTAATTATTATTATATTCAGAATGTGTTATTTCTCTACATTAAAAACGAATGTATTGAATTGTACTTTATGTATATTTTCTATTTAGGCTCACTTACTTAAACAAGTGTCTGTTTAAGCATGTGAGCATGTAAACAGAAGGCTGTACGTATTCAAGGGACACTAATATAAAACAGTAAATTTTTAAACCCTTTACAAGCATTGGTTTATTTTTACCCTCATCACACATAAGCTATATTGTATTATATAAATATTTATAAACAAATCCGGCTCGAGTTTCTTGATTTAGGTTTACTTCTTCTTTAGTTACCTACTTCTCGTCAAGTCCTAGTTTTAACCCGTGACTTGATTCGTGGGCATTAGAAGTCTATGTTCTAGCCACTAAAGATAGCTCAAACTATTTTATAGAGCAATGAATTTTAAAGAAATTAATTAAGTTACTATTAAATTGCTATCAATTATTGTATAACTGTCTACTTATATACACGTAGTAAACGATCGATATTACGAATGATTAAATTAGCGATTGCTAGGTAAAAACAAAATGGAATTGTTTGAAAGTTCATACTACTTTTAAATGTTGATCAATTCGTTGTTACTGATTATTATTCAAATCATAATCGAATATGAAACACGATTTAATATAGACTTGTACATCGTAGAGAACGCGGCGACTATTATTTATCTTCTAAGCGTCGTAATTCCGTGTCGATTTGATCCGACTATACATTCGTATGTATTTGCGTATGCCAATACACTTGTCAAATATAATCAACACCAACGATTAATGTATTCAAATTCTTATCAATATTTTTAAATCACTTTAAAATGCAATACTTAATATTTTATCAATATCGCTAGATAAAATGTTATAATACTTCCGTCGTGATTATATTTGTGGTGTGTATTTTATTGCTATCGTATAAAACATACCTTTCTTAACTTAAACACTTTATATTAAGTAGATACAAACTTTGCATTTTACAGAGACTTGTAAGTGAACAAGAAAAAACAAAATAACTTACATAATTAAGGAGTTCTAATAAACGTAAGGACCCGCAGACGGTAGCAAAAAGTTTGAACGTAAAATCCTTTGCCTCATGTTATCGCACTTCCTCAGATGGGAAAAATGTGTTCCGATAATGCGTCTCGGAATTCCCTTGTTTTTTCTTCGTTTTGCGGCAAAATAAAATGAACGTGTACATATTTACTTAAGTATTTTCTTTTGTAATGTACTTATAGGTGCGGCGTCCTCGGTTACATAAGTGTTATTTTTATTTGTTTTCAATTAAGCATAGGCGTGAGCCTGGAGATTTTCAATGAATAAATGTTCAATAAGCAACCGCAAAATTTATGTACAATGTTTTGATTTTGAAATCCATGTTGCACGGTGACCTTAAAAAACATGTATAAGGTACAAAGTTTCATTAAAATATATAAAATAACCAATGTCTACAATATTTTGACACATAGGTAGTATAGATTTTAATGAAATTTTGTTCCGTATACATATTATTGAAGGTGACTGTAGTACACTATAACATAAAAAAAATATTCATTATATGATGGTCTTCAATCAATGTCTTAGCTTTAGTAGATATTATACAGAATACAGTATGGAGAGTCTATAAATGTAGACTAGAAATGAGATCAAGCAAATCATTTTGATACCTTTTATATAAGTTTATATTATTATCCTCAAAACATTATCACTATGTATAGCAGCGCACATAATATTACCAGTAAAATAAATCTGTAACTTGCATCTTTTAATTCAAATAAACCATTGACTCTCACATAAATCTTCATTCATACTGGAGTACGCGAAACGCAATTAATTAACACTAAAATAACCATGGAGCGTAGCACGAAGCGTACTGTCTAAACAATACGCCGGAGATTGCATCCATGACGACATCAGATTAAACATTGCCAGCGTTTTTCCACGTCTCATTAAGGATGTTGCGTTCGTTTTATCATATTGTAGATTTAAGACCAAGTTTACGAGCTAGGTTCCATGACTGAGTAATAATTTGAGATGACGTTGGGTTTTTACGTTTGCTGTACTTAAATAATATGTTGGAGTATTAAGTGAGGTGTATTGCAACCACATTTTGTTAGTTTCGTTTGATCTTATCGAATATAGAGCAAATGTATTGCTCTTAACGATAGTTTATATGGAACTTCCTCATTTTTAGACTATATTTGTAAACAGTTTTTGTATAGAAATAAGACTTTGTTCAGTGATCACTATTTCTAGTTATCACTTACTAAATTTGCTCTTTTTCAAATTGTTCCTTATACTTTATCGGTCAGCGACATTTGGAATATAATTCAAATCAGTTACAATCAAGGCTTTGGTAAATAAGCTTGGTAAGCGTCGATGCGGGATTCAATAAATATTAAACACTAGATGTACCCGCGGTTTCACCCGCGTCTATCATTACTGCGCCGCCCTCTTGAATCGCAGCGTGATCTTATGTGACTATAGCCTTCCTTAATAAATGGGCTATCCAAAACTAAAAGAATTTTTCAATTCGAACCAGTAGTTCCTGAGATTAGCGCGTTCAAACAAACAAACAAACTCTTCAGCTTTATAATATTAGTATAGATAACTATCACCAAGTTCTACAATAACTACACCATTTCTATTAATTTTTCAACTCTAAAAAATTATTAGTTTCAGGTCTCAGTGTTCTTTCTGTTAGGTTTGTGTAAATTAAACCGGCACAAGGATAAAAATTTGCTCCAGCACTAGAGAATACTGGCGTATTCTCTAGCAAATTTTTACCCGTTCAATATTACTGGTAAGATATTTTCCACAGAGGCAAAACCTGCTTTTACACAACTCAGTATCTAGAGGAGTTCTACAGACAGTATATTTTAGGTATTTATTCAAACCCGCAAAAATGTCTATGTATCCTAAGCATGGTACAAATATGTACATTCAAGAGCAGCTACTAACAGTCCTTTGTAGCATCATTAGTGCACATGTGTTATGAAAAGTTAAATAAAATTTTCAATAATTATAATGTCATGTCCAAATACTAATCCACAGCCGAGCTATGCTCAAATACTCGTCAATATATCTTTCTCTATCTCTCTCTCTCTATGTAAGGGTGCAAAAATATCCAATAAATATTACGGTTATCGTACTGTTTAACCATGCATTTGCCAGTTTGTTATAACATGTACCACAACATCGTCTTTCCCCTCATTCAAAAAACGTAACCATAAAAACTGCAATTAAAACTCAGTTGGACTTGTCTACTGTTTTTTCGTTCTTTGTCGGTGCCTGTCTGTGCCAATATTTGCCTCTGTGCATTATTGCTGAGCCCGGCCCTGTACAATGAGGTGGAATTACCTCTGCAGGTTTACTCAGGACATTCGGAATCAGACTCATTCGTTGCACCAAATTAGTAATTTGAATAAGTAATTTTTCTGTTTTGATCTTTAGTTACTGGTGTTACGTTGTTTGTATTTGTTTAAGTGTTATGCCTTGTAATAATCGTTGTTACTCATAGTATTATTTCTAGAATATTCAATTATTGCAGATGAGTTATTTTAATGGATTACCAGTCGTCAGGACTTAGTCCAACAGCTGCAGCATGGTTGCAAGCGCAGCTGTAGTGAAGTTTCAGGTTGTATTTTTAGGTTAAACAACGAATTTATAGCTATATATGAATAATTTTATATGATTTTTTTAGGAAAGGTGGGTAAGTGCATTGTTCCTTAGACATGTTTATATAATAAGTATGGTTGCGATATTTCTCTGCTTGAAAACATATGTATGTAAATAAAGGTATCAGATATGTGACCAAAAACTATGTTTGATATAATTTATAGTGCTTTGCAAAAATGTACCGTAATAATTTCATATAGATGTTCAAATTGCCTGTGCTTATTTCGCTATACCCATTAATAGAGTTTGCAAAGCTGGCCAGTATTGTGACACAAGAATGTCATCTATATGCTTTTTCCTTCATTCTCATGTTTTGTTGTAGAACCACACAAACATGCTGTTTACTAACTTATGTTTTTTGTCGATTTTTCTTCCATTACGACTTTTTCCTTATTTACCACCACATGGTATGATTAAACACATATTATTAATAAGAGGTGAAAACATACTCTTGTTTACTTTTTCTCACAATATTTTTTTCAAGATGCATATATATCAACTCCCATCTTGTTTAGGTACAGTAAGTCAGCTGCTTATATAAATACTAATTTTTGCCATTACTATAGTAATATTTTTTAATTAACATTTAAACTTTCTAATAATATATCTACTTTTGCACGAAGTAAACAAACATTTAAGCCGTTTCATTCATTTCATGTGATTTAGCATCAATTAGCGTACAACTTAACGATTGATGTTTTCTTGAAACAGTTATACATATAATATTATTTGTCGCATCATACATTCAGAACTTATATTATTAATATATTGCATTGATAATATTCATTCTAAATGATAGATTTGACTAAAACAAAACAATTTTATTAATTCTCCTTTGTATAAAATAATTAGCAATATGGGTTACATTTTACTAGTATTCTTGTTATGCGGCTTCCTTGTTAAGTCGTTGGATGCAAGTCCAATGCCTTATCGTGAGGTTGTTGTTTGAATCACATCCATTGTATTACCGTCGTGAACCCATTTCTAACACTAATTCTAGCTTAGACAGAGGAGTTAACAAGAATACAAATAATTTGTAACCTAAATATTACCTAATGTTTAAAAAAACGTATTGAATATCTGTTAATAATAAAGATAAGATAAAATTCATGTTAGGAGTGAGTTCAAATACGTAGTACAATGGATGGATATCGAACCCACGACCTCTTGACCACAAGTGCGATACTTCAAGGATTAGGCCTACAACAGCTTCTAATAATAAGGACTTTTTAAAATTTGTTATTTTTTTAACTTAAATTTCTTATGCATAATCCTCTCTTATTTTAAAAATCTTTGATGAATAACATTTCTTCCAGTGCCCTGGTTATAATTTGTACAATCTGCGCATAATGTCTACGTTTTATAATATTGTAGATAATAATAATAATAATAATATAATATTCTACCACATACCACAGCATCATCTAGCCCAAACTAAGCAGAGCTTGTACTAGGTATATACATTTCTAGTTTGCCGTCTAAAATAGCTTTAGATAAAACAAGAAAAATACAGAGGCACGTAGTAATCACGGCTCTCGAGGTGTATAAGCCAAGTCAACAGTCATCTCATAACCGGATACCGGGACGTATGCATTCTTCATGAGGCTTGCCAAGCCCATCTCAGTTGAAAACACCGTACTTAGCATTCGCTGTAGGCTTCTCGTCAACTCTTGTGAATTTATGTGAAATAGCAGGATTTAGCTTTGCTGTGGAAAGTCTGAGTTGGTTTGGGTGAATGTGAAATGTAGTAAAGGCGATGTGACACTTATGTACTGTGATTTGTATTATGAGCAGAGAAGGTGAAGTCTTTGTTTGTTTAATATTGATTGTTATAACTGAGCGCCAATTCTTGTACAAAAATCTTTTCAAGATACGGTTCTCGAATCTGATTGAAATTAATTTATGTTCACATATTTGTGATATATAATATGATACAGATACTAGATGGAAACTCTATGTTGAATATTTATTTGGTTATTTGATCTCTTTCTGAGTATTAGGCTTTAGTTTTAAACCTCTAACAACAAAAAGCGGCTGTGAAATATATCATCGACAAAACTTATTTATTTTTGTATCATAATTGATTGCTAGTGTTGGCTTTACAGTTGATGCAAATACTAAAATAAAAGATATTGCAATCACGAAACCATATTTATAAACAGTACCACTTTACCCTACAAAGAAGGTTGCAATATTTACTGTATAATTAACCGAGCTATAGTGAACAACCGCTTCACCTTGTTAGGGTATCGGTAACGACATCGTTACACCGATTTGAACATTTAGCATACGTTGCTTTTTTCAATTTTAATTGGAAGAATTCAATGCGAACGCACTTCGTTAAAATTTCCGTTAAATACAACCATTTAGTACGTATTAAATGGAAATAAAACATAACCTTTTCGGTTAATTGCTTTAGAGTTTGTTACAAGTAATGGGTTTAATTGCTATCGTTCAAAAGTGTGCCAATGTCGTGCCCGTTAGATCAGATATTTGTTTATTTCGTTTAAGAATTTTTACAACTTCCTTATAGTGAGTAATGACGATATATAAATGTAATGTAACGTACGATACATTACATTTGTATATAGTATTTTTATATTATATAATATGTACTTTTATAGGAAACATAATATGCAAAATGGAATGATAGCTTTTCTACAAACATATAAAAACAACATCATCTTACATTTAGTTCATTACATTATGACATAATTGTGGCAAAACATTATATAATCAAATAATATTATTTCTAATCATGTTTATGCAATTAAAAATTATAATAAATTAATCTATTGTGTCGCAGCGGCACACCGGTGGCCAAGCACAATCGATTTTTAATGATGTCTCGTATTCTAAGACTTTCTTCAGAGAGATTAGTTTAGGTGTAAATAATCATGTCAAATGTAAATATATAATATCGTCTTCTATTTACGCGAATATTATTCATTGAAATTAAACTGCTATATACGGACTTTATCGCGTTGTTTATTTGACACTTTATTACAAAATTTTGAAAATTGTTATACCACTACTACTATTAAACTTTACTAATTTTTAAGCTAATTAAATTATTATTAAACTATTTAGATTTAATTTATTTTTACATTTTCCCGACGTTTCGGTTGCTTTTCAGCAGCCATGGTCACGGGGAGACTCTCCCAAAGTTTTGTAATAAAGTGTCAAATAAACAACGCGATAAAATCCGTATATAGCAGTTTAATTTAAATAAATGTAAATATAATTGACTAACGTAGCAATTGATTTATAAAAACATTGATACTTAGAAATAAATAAAAACATACTCTATCTCACGTCCATGACGAAACAGGAAACATTAAAAATACTGAGTAACATGAAGTAAACTCTGACCTGACAACCATCTGTTGGTAAATACATACATCAATATAATTTCTTATTATTTGTTCTGTGTAAGAATCAATCTCTCCCTACACAATGTATTGATTTAGATAAATAGATATACAATTCTTTTTGTACACCAAAACGTTATTACGTGTATTTAGAGGTACAGAGAAAAATGTATAAAACGTACAATAGGCCTTATCGCAAAAAGCAATTTATTCCAGTCAATATGAGGATGGATAGGAATGCTTTAATATAACAAATGATTAGATGGTGTGCTTACATCATGGTCATCATGTCAACTCGTTAAATTATTTTACGTATATGATATTATTCATATGTCACATATATAATGTGATAACTAACACATATTTATTATAATATCTACATACGTGTAACTGTTATTGAAACATACTGTTAATATTATATTGAAAGAAAGAATAATAATTTAGTTATGCAGATTGATTCTTTTATGTAACTAAAATATGTAGATGCATAAAGATTTCGTTTGAATAATTTTCGCTGCCAACACATTTCAACGATACAGTTTGGAGAACGCAAGATTTATCAAAATAATAGGTGGAATGCGTAGGCATCTGTAGTATAATCCTCTTATGACCTCACGAATCTCTGATATAATGCGAGGCAATTAATTTTCTGATGCACAACCGGGTAATCGCTATTCATTGAATAGAAATAGCGACTCGAAACATTCCGTACATTATTTAACAATGTATTAATTACTTTCCAATTAGCGAGTCACAAGTTCCAGCGCAGCGGCGTAATGTCACTTAATACAAGTCAGTTCGCACGTATGTGCATAATAACGGCAGGAATGTAGGTCGAATGCTGATTGCAGACACTCGCCTCATATCGAATTCTCTTTTTTCCAACCAACGATTTCGGTTGCGCGAAAAATTTCATATCGCCACGCGTTTTGCAAGTAAAATCAGATAACTTTTGACACTTCAATTACGTAGTGATGGCCGTCTCTAATTTTTTCCGCCGAGAAAATAACGGGAAACATGTCACGTCATGAGCATACAAGACGAAGTTTCCAGAACAAAATAGAAGTTCCTCAAACTTTAACGGAAGGAAGGTAATAAGAGGAAAATTAAAAAGTTTTTCGCTTTTAATATTAAATCAAGTGAAGATCTGTTATCGCAGGTGCACTATCGAGTGGACGCCGGAGTTCGCTAGACGCGCCCCGCGGCCGTTCTTATTGTTTTATGTGTTTTAGTTTACGCTTGTTAGTTTTCCATTAAGTTATAGCGCTGTGGGCTTAAGCCTTTTATTAATTCGCAGACTTGCCTGTCTAGACGAGATGAACGTTTTCATTGCTTACATCTTTATAATATTAAATCCCTTTGTAGAGATATTGCGAACGCATGTTTATTATTTTGAAAATAGTAAGAACCCGGTACGCCATGTCGGCGCAAAATCAGTTCAAAGCGAGCTATAAATTATACGATGTGTATTCTCTTTTTAGTGTTGGGATAAAGAAGTTAGCGTTTGTGAGACCACACTAAAGCCAGCGGACAGTTACAAATCTTCATTAACAGCTTGACAAAAAGTCGCCAGCTGTTGCCTCGTGTAAATCTATCCAAACTTCTATGTTCTGTCAGTGACACATAAAAAGAAAGCTATTGAACAGTTTTAGAATAGAGGAAGAATGTCGCAATAGCTATGTTGATAATGAGGCTTCAAGAATTTTATAAAGATTAGTCTCAAACGATAATGTTGTGAGATTGGTTCTCGGCAAGTCATCGTTCTATTTATATTAATCTAAATGTAAATACATCGTCTTTACTTGATATTCCGATGTAGGTAAGTACAAAGTGGCATCTTAATGACGCGCATTAACCATCTCGCTGACAGCCACAAGTGTTGATGTATCGATGTATTATGAGTGTGTCGCTTGACAAGGTGGGCTGTGACCGTCATTAAATCGTCAAGACCGATATAAAATTATGAAACTCATGTCGCATGTCGGCCAAGACTGTTGAATTAAAGTTTAATACGTCGCTAAAAGTTGAAAATAACCGTGCAGGAGGCATAAAAGAAATCCCAACTAGTGGAATTCAGGTGAAAATAAAAAATTATAAAAATCCAGATTTATCGTTCGTCCGACGATTTAAACTCCACTTTTGAGTAAATAAAATACCATTCAGACGCGCTCGCTAAGTTTTAATGAACTTTAATTTATGGAGTCTCGCACACAAATTTGTCGCTTTTACGGTCGTTCCAAGTGATTTTCGGTAGTCAGGATATGTGCGGTATGGGAGGGACCTGTTCCATGTTTTGGTTTATGTAATCCAGTCTATTAATTCTGACTTTATGTGATACAAACGATGCGTGCGGTGATTTTTATTGAACAAGTCTTTTTTAGGATCGAGTAATGGCTTCGGTTTTGGAACTGTGTACAATACGCGTGAACGTCATTTGTTTATAATTACCAGGAGTAAATAATGAGTTCTAAATTTTCTTACCTAGTTTATAAACAGTAGTTAAACATTGTACGGACACAAATTTATATATTGTACCTACATTAGGGTTACCAAATTACAAGGTTGCATAAACTAAGAAAATAATAAAAATACTAGCGTGCAAATGTTTTCAACAATTTCTTGAAGAGATATTACGTACCATTAAGTATATTGTAAATAAAACAACATAATTCACGTCTTTCACTTAATCTGGTAAAGTGAAATATTAATATTAACTGTTAGGCGATTTATCACGTAATCTTGGATAGGTTGATTCATTAGCATGATTCATCCTTCAGCTCGTTGAATTTATAACTCTTGAGCATCGGATATTTGACAAAATGAACCATTAGTTGTTACGAAACATTGTAAACATGACCGTACGTCAGTTGGCCGCACCCCGGACGATGTTATTCTTTGATTTTCCGTTTATTTTGTAAAGAATAACACAAACTAACGAGTAGAGTAAGCAGCGGCATATATAAATCATGAGTTTGTTGCGATAGTCAAAATATCTTCATAATTTAGTACTACGAATACCAGCTGGAGTATTTTGAGGTTCGTCATAACATCCCAGTTTTGTTTCCTCTTGCATTCTAAATTCGTATCATTTTAGGCCACGGACAAACTTTTAGGATGATTAAAATATTTATTAACGCTTTATTTTCCTTTGCCACGACACCTACTTCAAAATTTATAAGATTTATAAGATTTTCAAAATTTATAAGTCATTTGCAGTAAGTTATTTTTAAATATTATTATCTCAATATCTGTTGCATATTATTATTTTATAGCTTTTGGCTGATGATTGATCTCTGACAATACCTGATCCGCGAATAAAATATGAAACATCAAATCTATAGTCATACAACTACAACAACAAGTGCCAACTACCTTTACAAGACGCAGGGGTCTATAAAGTACATTGTGACTGTGGATTCTCATACATTGGTCAAACCAAGAGAAGCATCGGTGCCTATGCTTCTCTTGGTTATGAAAGTACACATAGCTGATGTAAAACACCAACGCTCGTTGAAGTCTGCTGTGTGTGAACATGTGCAACAGGAGACCAACCACTACCTGAGATTTGACAAACCAAAGATTCTCTCTAAAGAACACCGATTCCTAGCAAGGATGCTTCGCGAGGCTATTGAAATCAAAAAACATCCTAATTTCAATAGAGAAGATGGTTGGAATGTACCACCAGCTTGGGATCCAGTAATTCAAATAGTCAAACCCAAGAAGAAGCAAACCACAGTTAGACTTCATGATACTCTGAGCTCATTCTGCGTAAATAAAAACACCAATTATTAAATTATGTTCGGGTACTTTGAAATAACTACACTGGAACATTGAGATAGCTACCATCTTAGTCTCCCCGTGACCATGGCTGCTGAAAAGCAACCGAAACGTCGGTGAAAGTGTAAACTTAAATATAAATAGATTTAATAGTTTTAATAATTTAATTAGCTTAAAATGAGTAAAGTTTAATAATATCTAGTAGTAGTGTAATAGTTTCAAAATTATGTAATAAAGTGTAAAATAAACAACGCGATAAAATCCGTATATAGTAGTTTAATTTCAATGTACAACAACAACTTTTGAACATGCAAAAATGTAGCGAATAAAACAGTATACGTGCGCAAGAAAAAATGTGCATAATTGTATTGATCACAATAGTTTGTAAAAGCAGGACTCATTCAAATATATATTACATAAAATCAACCATTCACTCGATTCCGTCATTTTAATTTTCCGCTGGGATGGACATTGTACAGTAAAGACAGTGCAGGCAATACTATAAAATGTCGCCGGTATCTCAACTGGAATGGCTGTTGAAATATAAAAGAGTGTGTAAAACAAGGAGCAGTGCTTCCATAGTTTTATGAATGCTGCTTCTCTGGCAACAATCGAGGCGAGAATAAATAAAAAATAAAATAAAAAGACGGACATGCACCGTTTAAAGTCACCGGAGCCAACGACATGATGAATATTACAACTGGCTAGCTGCTCGCCAAATAAGATAGTTGTTCCGCAACGAATAAAACAATCTTTGGATGGTGTTGTTGGCTTTGGACTTGAATACTTCAGTTTTTATGAAGCGTTACCATACTGGGATCTTGTATCTTGGATATAATGTGCATAATAGTTGCGAGTAACAAGCTATCAAGTTCAGATGCAACATTATTATAGTCACGCTTGACATTTTACTATATATACGAATTGGTACAAACCAGCTTAGGCATGCCATCAATCTTTTAAATTAACATACGTGTTTCTACCTTAATGATGTGTGAAGAAGGGCTACCAGCTAGATTTTTTGTGAATGCAGTTTCAAGTATATATTTATAATCTACGTCTCTGAGGTAAAACATCATAATCAGCATCCACAGCATGAGTTTGCCTTTCATTGGATACATGTTTCCGCTGATAAAGCCGTTTTTTTACTGAGTCCTGTAAAACATATCACAGTCTTAATTTGGTTAAGAGATCGCTGGAGCTAAGTCAAATTAAGTGCTATAAAGAGAGGATGCTACCATCACATCATCTGATCATTTATTCGAGGAAAATGTATGCATTCAGTAATATCTATTCAGTCCTTTATTTTTTTAATGCATCCTAACTATTTCAATAATTTTACAATATAACTTGTACCTAGAGGTTGTATATCTTAAAGAGGAGAACACTGTAAAAATGTTTTTTGTTCTACCCAGGATTATTTATTTGTGATATTTTATGAAAACTTATATTTTATTTACTATTTAAGACTATGCTTATAAATTATGGAAGTTCATGTTTCTCATTTCAATTACGTATTATTCTAGAAATTTGCTTGCATTGTGTTAATATTTATAAACAACAAGATTAAGTAAAGCGGCTTGAAGACGATAGGATATTAATAAGTCAGCGAATCAAACGGCTAGAACATTGTTTGTTTAATATACTAGTACTATCTAATTGGAAAGCATTGCACACGGGTAAGAGAATTATTAATGCAGTGAACAAATAGTCTACCTGGATAGAAATCTATAGTGTAGAATAATTCCTGTAGTATGGGAGACAAATATTCAACCAATGTATCTTTTGTGTATCACACAAGTTTATATTCCGTAAGAGATTTGAAACCACAACACACGGCCTAGGGACAACTACCTACTTAAACCATTACGTCATACGGGAAATGCAAATATTGCCTTGCTTCTCAAAAAGACGTCATTTAACATTTAAATCTCCATAGATTTATGGAGACCTACCACTAAGAACTACCAAGAACAACTAAGAACACTAGGTTATCCATATAACCTAGTGTTCTTAGTGGTAGGCCCCAATGCCCGATGGTAAAAATTATGGTAATAGGTTCAATGTTACAAATTTTCGCTTATGTTCGGATCGATCGTGAAATCTCAGGTGCGATTTTCGAGGCGCATAAATTATTATTGGATTTTATGTTGAGTAATTC
Source organism: Catocala fraxini (assembly GCA_930367265.1). Classification (NCBI taxonomy): domain Eukaryota; kingdom Metazoa; phylum Arthropoda; class Insecta; order Lepidoptera; family Erebidae; genus Catocala; species Catocala fraxini. The sequence continues at coordinate 10,823,703 of OV884037.1, forward strand.
TTAGTAGCACTACGTAATCTGCCAATGCAGTAGATGACAATTAGTGCAGGCCTTAAACATCAGCTGGCAAATTATGGATGTAAAAGACCTCTGCTTACCCTTTCGGGGATATACAGGCATTGTTCTATGTATGAATCGTTTTGATTCGTTGTTTAAATATCTGTGGGGTATCCATAACCGATGGAAGCTAGAAACTATCAGTGGCGCGAGCGATATCCCAAGTAATGATTACGCGGATGGCGCAGTGGTTTAAGAGGTCCCCTCGCCACTGCCATTGCGTTAAGTATTGTGGACTCGAATCCCACACGGGACAAAGCTTTGTATGATTCACAAATGATTGTTCTGAGTATGGGCGTTCTTTGTGTCCGTTGTTTGAATGTTTGTAATGTCCCCCGCGACACAGGATTTATAACTAGTGCGGAAGTTGTCTTTTCTAAATGAAAAAAAATCTTTACAAATTGAATTGAATCAAACATAATAAAGATGAAAAATGACGACAATGACATATACGGCCAAAGTGTGGTTTCCGGCTTGCAATAATTTTTACTGAAGGTATTAGACAAGGCGGTCATGGAATTGGAATGCATGTCAAAAGCACTTTTTGAATTATAAATAAATATGTACTATGGGTAACAGTAGTCGAAATTCCACCGTATATGAAATTGCATAAAACCTTTTATTTTGTTTATAATTTTCAGCTTTCTCCATACAAACTTTAACTATACCCAATCAACAGTCCGGGAGTAAAATGGCTAAAAAGTAGTTCAGATTTTTATCTTCAAGTTTAGTGTATAGATCTGTTTGGTAAACGAAGATAATTTTCATTCGATAATTTCTGTCTACTGCATATAACATGAGATCTGAATGCCATCTAATATGATCATGCAGACTGTCACCATCTTCTACATTCAGGGAGTGCATGGCTGGCGCAAAAGTTTAGGTGGTTGCCTCATTGTGGCATCCGACGACCTATTCAGGACAAACATTATGCGATCCAGAAAGTAATGACAGGTTGCTTTAATTCTGTTGTTTACATAATATACTTGAAACATCTTTAAGCGCTTAATAAGACTTATATGCGAGAATTGTCTTTTTGAATGGTTTCTACACATGTCTACATGAATAAAGTCAATATAAGCTAACATCGTACCATAAATCTATTACCGGATCACTTAATAACGAGATGAAACACATCATACTGTTATACTGACTTAAAATAATATCAAAACACGCTTAATCCCGAGACTAGACTACATTTGAAGCTTTATTTCAACGTAACTGTTTATTCCAACGTTACGTGCACTAAAACTGCCAGATTACACCAACGGCACAATAACTACTATCAGTTACCTTAGTTTACGTAGCACTCGTAGTACAGTTTGTGAATGATTAGGTATAACGCCTAGATGGCGGTATACCAAAAGAATTATCAACACAGTTCTACTATATGAACTGTGTGATGGTGAACTCTTGTGAATTAATGGATGCTTTCAGAATGCCTTTGATGATAATGGGGAACGAAGAATGAATTAAAAATTACGGCTTTAGACTTATTCATGAGAACAACAAAAATATAAGAAAATCAATCACTCACTGAATTCGATATTAAATAGGATATTAATTTTTAATATAATTTTGAAAAGCCAAACCGGTAAGATAATGTAGAAAGAATATAATGCAACATAATAGAACAGAAGCAGTATCATAGTATAAATAAATTTAGGACCTAGAATAAAAGGAGAACTGAGAACATGCCAATTCACTTCTTCTTATTTTACATATTTACTTTTACTTCTAATAAACTGGATGCTTGTACCACCCAATGCGTCTTTGCTTTGCTGAAACTTTGTAGCTAAAGGAATAATTATTATTATGTTTCTCTTATCACAGATATTTTCTAACATATTACATATATTAGAAAATACCTGGCCCTTTGGGAGGCTTACACGGAGACATGGGTCCAACGTGAAAAGGTCCTTCGACAGTTTTAATCAAAGATCCCACCTTTGGAACACTTACAGCGGCACTAGCCGCAGCAGGCATAGAACTATTGCTACGTATGGATTCTAATATATGGGCTATGGATATGGGTGTTTGGTGGACCGGTAACTATTGATGAAAAACGGCGTCTGCCCTGAATACTCTTATAGCATCCATACAATGGGCAGACGGTGACTCGCCAACTCACTAGATGGGCCCCCTGAATAGCCACCATAGGCATACAAGCCGGCAGCAGAGGGAAACACCGGTGCGAGCGGCTAGGGGTGTCGAGCGGTGTGGTGCCGGTTTCACCATCACGGGTCTCATGACAACGGAGACCCGGAGCGATTTTCCCCGTATTTATGCCCTTGAAAATGACACTTCCACCCCTAAACATATAGCTCTAGCGGCCTCCCTGTGACCGGCCGACCAAGGCAAACCAGAGTTGAGAGTCTTACGGGCGCTCTTGCAGTTCCACCCCAGCCAGCCAGTAACAGCAAGCCGGGGACGAGGCCCTATTCGACTATCTGAAGCATTCAGGACCGCAGTATCGCCACTCACATTCAGCTCGCCACAAACTGCCCTGCTGTTTGTGCGCCTTTATATAACCTGGTGTTAATTTTAACCTCTTGTTTATATCACAAGGCGAAGGTGGTACTTTAAAAGCTAGTGTTCTGTGCCCTCCGATATCGCGTTAGTCTCATGATGAGATAACGAATGTCCCAGAGGGGTTTATTTATTATTATTATGATTTCTTGGCTGCGATGTTCTTCGGTAAAGACATAAGAACATCGCAGCCAAAAAATCTACCCCAGGCTCTAGACTTTTATTTAGAAATAAAGTTAGCTCTTCACGGCCCTGTAACTATCTATAGTATCTGCGTGAAAAAAGAACAAACCAACAATCACACTTAATTTCTCACACGCATTTATATTAAAGTAGGGTTTTTAATATTTACCTTATATTATATAGTATATTCGAATCCAATCTGATGAAATGTAAACAAACCAAATTTTGTTAAATTTATCATAATTATTTACTTTAGAATAAGTAACCATTTATTCGAGTTTTCAAGGTTTTCACATGATACTATTTGGCATTTTGAAGCAATTGCCGTTTGATTAATAAATAACTATTTAATTTGAAAAATCTTAGTTAAAAAGTTAGGTAATTTGATAAATGAAAAAATATCTACAATTTATTATTGTATAGGGCTGCTCGACCGACAATTATTCGTTCAAGTCTTAAGATTTTTTGTAATCGATTAGTTAATCTAAATTTCCTAAGCAAAAAGATAGTTAAAATTAATTTGCAATGAAATACACTGTATGTAGAGGGATTTAACATTTAAATTGATCTGTCAAACTGTCATTTAAGATCAAGCAACTAATAAGTACATAGGTATTATAGTTAGTGCTCCAGGAAAGTTCACTGTTGCCGATACCGTGTGCCGAAAGAGAGGTTCTAAAGCTTATTTTGAAAAAGGTTGATTATGCTACGGGTTAGAATCACACACGGGACACACATTTGTGTGATCCATAAATAGTTTTTCCGAGCCTGGGTGATTTTTATGTCCGTTGTTTGAATGTTTCTAAAGTCTTTTGCAACACAATATTTAAACATAGTGCAGGAGACGAAAACAAAAAAAAATGTATTTATTTTAATTAGCTCACTATAATATATCACTATAAATACCTTTGACGTTCAGAATTATTATTTTGTGGCCTTAATGAGTACATAATTTTTGACTTTCATAACTTTAATTGTAAGTAGTAAATAACTTTGATCACTTATAATTAGTAATTATTCCTTAGGTCTTTTTAACAATGAAAATTTATATATGTACTTGTATGTACCTTGAAAATGTTTTTTACTGTGTACTATACTCTGCTTGCTCAACTGCAGACATCGAATGATGAGTACAATTAAAGCGCGATAAGATATAATTGTACCAGTGTCTATAGTATTTCTAACTCTTTCGCTGCATTAAATCGAATGATTCGATTAGGTAATTAATTGAAATACAATTGACGCTACAATTAGACATCACTAAAATGTTTATGGTCATTGCAATGAATCCTTTGTTTACCTTTTCATTTTATTGGATTTTAATAGACTGTAGTCCAAACACAATAAATAAATAACTTGTAATATTTTTTATATTATTGGTGCTGTAGTAATTATCTGATTATTTCATTGTAATTTAATCAAATTTCTTATTGAAACGCCAACTTAGTTATAAAATGTATTTTTTTATATAGAATTTAATTTGAACGATAGCTACTGTAGGAAGCTCTTAGTAAAGGCGGCATGCATGTTAAAAGCAATATGTGCCGTCTGTGAATGACTAGTTTACGTTTGCTATATCGTTTGCTGTACTTTAACACTGAATGCTATAAAAAGAATATAAAGGCGATGCTCTAGCGGAATCAAGTATGCGAATTACTGGCTTACTAGTAGTTTTAGAAGAATTGCATGCATTTTGTGTAAGGTACGGGCGAAAATGGCTATAAATGTGTTTCCTGCTTATTTGCTTATAATTTAATTATTTAAAAATGTATTTTAAAGTTAAGTCCTTTGTCTATATATAATATATAATTTAATAATATATTATTCTACCACACACACAACACCATCTAGCTCAAACTAAGCAGAGCTTGTACTATGGGTTCTAGACAATGGATAAACATACATATATACTTTTTTTTATTATGAATCTGTATGAATATTATTTAAAATTGTAACAGCGACGAAAGCGCAGTCTTTTGAAATGCAGCTAACATCAATTTGGGAGTAACAGGATGCATCACAAAAAAAAAAATATATATTTCATTAATTATTCTATTTGTTAATTCGACGGAAATTGCTTGTTGAAGTTGAGATTAATGAAATTCTTACTACTTATTTTAAGATGTGTTGATTATATAAGCACTAATGTTAAAAACAATAATGTATGTAACAAGGCTTTATAAAGCTTTGAATCTCTTATTAAGTAACTGGTTCATGCTTAGATTGTTATTCCGAAGGCTCTTCTTCTAGGTATCATTAAAACGACCTACAGAACGAGCATCCAAATAAGACGGATGTGATTAATTCGCTACTCACACCGCATTGGCGGTTCGATTACAGATTTTTTGTGAAATTTTATTTTGAGTGAATATATTATATTAATATATATGTATATTGAATGCCGCAATCATTTTGGTTAAAATAAACATTTCAAGGTTTTTACTTAAAGCAATATTTTTTTACAATAATAGCAACAAGGCTAACTATAATAGATACGCATAAGCAAAATAAACGAAACGTGATTCACACATAATTGTACTCAGGGATTCTACGAGCGTCCATCATCTAGGATAAAATAAAATAAACTTACTCGAAACATTGTTGCTTTTATCGATAGCCCACAAACTGAAACAACAGATGCAATATTTGTAACTAATAATAAAACAGAAGTAATATCACTTACAGATATTACAGTACACTGAGATCACGCTCATAGGAGTTATATTAGTATAACGCATTTCACAGCGGGCGTCGTAATTCCATCAAATATAACACTGAATGTTATTGGTAGGAAATGTTAGTTCCATCATAATACTAACGAAAATATCGATACTGTTGATTGATATGGACTGAGTGAATTCGACGCCAATGAAACTATTTATAAAATAGATGAAAGAACAGAAAGGAAGCGTGAACTCGCCCATGATATGTCAAAATCTGAATTTGTAATAGTTATAACAGCATTTGGGTGCAAAGATGAAGAAATAGGAACGATGATGGAGTGACATCAAAACAGTTTAGATGATCAAACGTTTTTATTCCTAATGCTAAAACTTGGTCAATAATATAATGACCGCAATTATATCAATGGACATAAATATAGGTTTGCGTCCTCGGTTTTAAATAGATAATACCATTTTATATAGCATTCAGTAGACTGCGCAGTTGCTGGACAGTATCAACTCTCATGTCGGTACTTATCTTATTTTAATGTGTATCACCCATTAAACAACGGATCTTTAGTGCTTAATCTATACGTATAATTTCTTGCTTTTATAATATATACGTGTAAACGTAAATATGTTCTTATTACAGGTAAGTGAAATGATGAATTTATTTTTGGTGACTTCTGTTAAATAGCATTAACAAAAAACGATTGATCCTAAACGACTTTGGATAGAGCGTGATGGAAGGAGAGTGAGAAAGACTTTTCTCAACAGTGGGACGTAAAAGGCTTATAAAAAAATACACAGCGTAAACATATTAACATTCAAATCTTAAGATACATGTCTTGTTTAGACAAGTGTTATAAAATACTCGCTTTATAAGTAATTTAAAAAAAAAATAAGACTATTGTATTTATACCAAAACAGATAACTTTAGAATTGCATAAAAAAATAATGATATAGAAATCCAAGTATCCATCTAAAAATCTGTTCTAATTTATCTTGTAAACCGTTTTTACTCATCTACAGAGAATTATACTGTTTCAATGTAATTTCCCCCTTACCAAAACATCTGCACTATAAAAAATATAAAACAAAACAAAGTTAATCCTTATAATAAAAACGTCAAGCGTTACCTCTTCTCGTTACAAACTAAAAATATGGATTTTAAGACACTTGTAGTGTTACCAAATGACTTAATTTTAATAGGACATTCTTTGGAAGTCGATGTAATATTCTCATTCTCATCAATTACCGTTTAATGAGGACATTTCACAAACCCACACATGATCAAGTTTTATGTTTTAAAGCATATGCAGGGCTGTTCAATGTTTGTAAAGCCCTAGAGATATAAGATTAAGCCTAGTGTGGTAGTTGCGGTTGTCTCCTTGACATGCGATCGAGCGTATGTAGGTTTTGACTGCCGAGTAAAATGTTTGAAAAAAGTTATTATGAGTTTGTTTAGCAATGCCACACCCGTAAATTCACGCAAGGTTTAGCAGAGGTCTACAACTCCTAATTTTCACTTATGTTTCCTTCGAAACGTACAGAGTTCTTGCTTTATAATCCTGAGATAAAACTTGGGATTTTTAACTTCAGACTCGAGATAAGTGTAAGTAACTTATTTCTTATATTCTAAATAATATTAAAAAAAAAATTGTTTGTAAGCACCAGGGCTCATAATTATCCCAACTTTTCATCCTATAGCGTGGATTTTGTAGTCATGACGCACGACTGATTTTATTTATACGCTAACACATTTATGTATCTCTATGAAAGAGATACTTCACTTTATGACCGTAGTTTAGTTGTTAGCTTGTTACCGATCGTACCGTGTTGTTTTATCTATATGATAACAATTTTCGTACGTGCTCATTTAGAAAAGCTGTTTGGTATATACGATTGGAATATAAGGGAAGAGGAATCTGGATGTTTTGATTTATAATGGCGATAGGTTAGTGGTGACGATATTAAATTAGAATTGATTGACAGACAGCTGTGGCAATCATTCAAATTATCAATTAATTCAAGTCTGCTGAAACATTGAATCGAATGCATTGATCGACGATGATGATAAATTATTTGATTGCGTATTAGCAATATGCAAACAAATGTAAACTATCAGATCGACTCAAATGTCGGCATTTTCGGCACTAAAGGAAATAAGATTAAAGATAAGAGTTACAATTACATAGGAAAACTGAAGTTTAAATAGGTAGGACCTAAAAATGGTCATTATCGTCATCCGTGCACGCTCTTGGTTCGGTCAACTGTGACTTATAAATATGTCAACCACAAATCATGATTGGAATTTTAAATAATCGAATAATAACAATCAGTGAACTCTCTCACTCACAACAAATTGATCAACATTCACATGCGTGATCAGACAAATTTCGAATATTCGATTTTTATCCATAGCAATTGTACATTGCAACACTAGTTTTAATGTTCATTCAAGCTCACAACCAAAGCGCCGCACTTTGCGGGTAAAAAAAGGAGTGTAATACACAAATAAGTGCAACTAGTCTTGATGTTGATGCTCTCTGTTTCATTTCCATTTATATCCAACGACATAACAGTAAGTTGACAATCGATTAAAATAACAAAAAATGTTCGCAATTCTACGAATGCCTCTGCTATGAACTTATTCAATGAACTATTACTGATGCAACTATAAATCGGTTGGTCAATGCATTTCCATTCAAACTTTATATTATTATGTAATAGATTTTGTGAATTTGTACTTTTTTCTTTTATGAAAGGGTAGCTTTCATAAAGAAAAATGTCCTTTTCTGTACCACTGACAACGTGTATGCAATATTTCATGATGGTACGTTGAGTAGTCAAGGCGTTAAAACGTAACAAACAAACTAACTAACATTCATAACTACATTATGCCCGCGGTTTCGCTCGCGTAAATGAAGGTTAGATTAGATTAGTAACAACACTTTTTCCTGGATAAAAGGTACCTTATGTCTTTTTCTGTTCCCTGAAAAAATGTATGCAGTATTTCACGATGATCGGTCGGGTATTAAATTAAGACGTGAAAGCGTAACAATCAAACTTAGATTCGCATTTATAAATATTAGTTAGGATTGTCTTAGCTTGTATAAACATAATTATGGCTTTACCAATATTACAGCCAGTAACCACGTGCGTGTACGAGTAGGTAACACTTGTTGCCGACAATGCCGACATCTTTATTATGCCGTTGCGAGCTGAAAGCGACTCGTAAAACGTTTCCAAGGTTAAGTTTGATTGTTCCAAACGTACAGGCTGCCTCTCTTCCAATTATTACAAAGAGCACCCCATTAATCCAGGATACTCAACTTTAACCACACCACATAAAGTCCAAAGTCTTGTACGAGGCACAGTGTCTAGCAAAACAATTTATGTTGCCCATTGTACATAATATTGCAACGCTTACTCTAAATGTGGTTTTGAGGTTAAACTCCTATTTGTTTTTAACGTGATTTAAATAGGTCAAAGTTCAAAAGGATTATAATAATGAATGTACATAATGTACATACTCTTTGAAGTTAAGGTTAGCTATAAAAATGCTCAAAGGATTAAGCACTTATAAAATAAGGCTAAAAGTCACGCTACGTTGGTTTGTATTTGTAGGTGTATTTTAAAGAGAAAATTACAGGGAGATAGAACAATTGAGATCAAATGGTATAGAATTAACAGTGACATTGGATAAAATCATACACTAGACATCGATTTATGTGCAATTGTTGTAGGTTGAATATTCTCTTGCTATTGTGAACTAGGTGAGTCATTGTCAAGAATGAAATGCGACAGATTTTGTTACTGAGATAGTTCGTTGCTTTAAATCTAACCTCAATTTCAACGTACGCAACAGAATGTTTGTCGTTATATCTAAATTAGCATTATGAGCAGTATAAGAAGTTCCCAAATAAACTACCGTAATATATGTCAGATCAAAAACCGAAACTACAATGTGTATTCTAGCCGTCACCTTATTTCTCTGGAATTTTAAATATAAAATTACTCTTAACTAAAGAGGGCAGTTTACATTTGCAACGCATTTTTTAAACTTGTACACATAAACACCACATCATTATAATCTTGTACATTTGTCATACCAAGTGAACCATAGAGAATGTTACCAACAAATATCAATTTGTTAAATTAAAACTAAAAGTTACCAGATGTTAGCAAGGTTGACATCTGCGTTCCCGAATTTAATGATCCCCATGGCGCGCAACACTAAACAGCGAACATATTCTAAATATATAGAAGCAAATCGTTCAGTCGATACATTGAAACGGAAATAGAAGACACACGATCCCGCGGGAAGTCGAACAAAAAACGTAAAGGAGAAACACATGACCTCATTTGTCGTGAAGCGAGGGAATTATTTATTACATTTGATACCTCTCGCGTCGGCTCCCTCTTTGTCTTTGTGAGAATCGTTGTGATTTTAATATCGCTACTGTTCTAAAGGAATTTGTAAATGTGATGTTGTTCTTAAAAATGAGGAAGGATTGTGTGGGTTTTTGGAAACATTTCTTTGATGTTAAAATTTATTTTCACGCCAATACGCTGTGTAAGGACGACGGATCGGCGAGGATGCAGAAGGACTTTAAATGGGAGTAAAGGTTACGAGCACTGAAAAACCAAAGAGCTTTGCTTGGAATATTTCTCTTTACAATATTATTTTAAGGCAGTTTCTAACGTCCATAAGTTATGTGATCTACGCAGTAAATATCAGAAGAATAAAACAACAACAGAATAAAACCTATCATTTAATAAAGTATCTAAAATCTGATCTCTGTACTATACAAATAAAGACAATAAAGCTTACATGTCGTGTGAAGTATTTTGTTATGATTTTGTTTTTCAATAATTCACAATACTTCTTACACCCACCCAGTAGTACATTTGTTCAAAATTCAATCTTACCTATAATAACTTAGAGTCTACAATAACATTTTAAAACAGCTGGAATATTTTTGTCGGAATATATGTAACGCGTTTACCAGATGAGTTTGAGACTAACGTGACAACTAATGAGTTGCCGGCGGCGATGTGAACACGCGACGGGATCTGCTGTCAAAATCATCACTAGAGCTTTGAAAAAAAAGTGACAAGAAATTTATTATTATATATCACAAAAGAAAAGAAGATGAATTTAAATTTCTATGTACTACTACTATGTATTGTACATAATATATTGCCATTTTAATATTCTAGTACTTTTCTAAGTTTTTGGCGGTGTTAATAGTTTTATGGCACGACAATGTAAATAAAGAGATCCTAAAATACTAAATTTAAAAGACACCAAACTCGAGTGTTGTCTGTGTACGTGTATCTAACCAACTGGGCTCGTCTCGTCCAATGTTGATTTATTATTCACGGCTAATAATAAATATTTATAAATCAGCAGTAGCTCACGACCTGGATTCTCGAGTCATAAATGTTACGTCCAGTACTGGCTCATTAAAAACACCATCAATCATTTTTCAAAACGCTGAATCACAACCAATTGATATCGTAAAAATATTTTTGTTGTAGCTACAGAAACGGTACGAACAAAAGGAAACGTGTAACCCGATACAACTCTGTTAAATGTTTACAAATGCTTTATGTTTGGCGAAATCAAACACGATTTGAGTGGCGTTCCACAAAAATACAAGCCGAGGGTAGCGAAGGCAGTAGCGAAATTCAGTGTAAACAATAGTACAAAGACGAGGTAAGATTATTGGAGAATTTGTTTTAAGCCACTTGAGGCACTTGTAAATATTTGGTAAGCTTTCGTACGCCTTACGTCTGCCATTCCACCTGCCTTCGTGACGTTAACGTTTAATGTTATTTGTTTTGCGATAGAAAATCGAGCTCGAACAACATTATTTTGACATCTTTTTTATAAATGTTTAATTCTTTTGTGTTTTCCTTCTACGCATCCTGTTTGGAGATTTATTTGTATTTTTATACGGGTTTAGTTTATATTAAGTCTGGAAAGGTTATTTTGGAACATTGCCAAAATAGTGTTTAATTGAAGGTAAAGATCTAATAAAATGTTTACTTTGCTATTTTAAAAGTTTGGATGAAAAGATGTGACATTATTAAACTTGAGCGGATATGTCAAAGAGCTTATTGAAATAAGTTATGGCATGATGATGATAAAATATAAAAAAAGGCCACATAAGTACGGTCGCAAAATACGGTAGTTTAGATTTAACATCAAAATGTATAATTGGGCAATGCCTGGTAAGTTCCTATACAGAAATGTGGAGCTGCGTCCTAATTATGCGGGACCTAAAACAATAGCTGGTGAATTGTGGGTGCAATACCTTTTCCTACATCTTTGGGATATAGGCGTAACACTAAGAATAAACTTACGCTTAAATCCCAAAGAGACAGGACAAGGTTTATAAATATAAGAGATTATTTTCAAATTAATTATCATTAACAATAATTCATATTATTATATGTATATATGAGTAGATGAGCCTCGCTGATTTCAGCATAAATGGGCCGGCTCGACCGGGGAAGGACTACCCTCTCACAGAATATAGACGTGAAATAGCAGTATTCCTACTGTTGTGTTTAGTTCGGTGAGTGAGAGTGCCGGAGGCCCAATCACCCTCTTTCCCCCTTCCCGCTCCTTCCCCTACCCGCTCCTTCTCCTTCCCACTTCATTTTATAAATAAATAAAATGAATTTATTTGACAAAAAGGGGTTGTACAATAACGCAAAAAAATAAAGTAGAAATAATCGGATACAACTAAAATTATTAAGCATAAGTGTTTGGTTGAACTCTGATACCCATGATAAGAATAAACTTGTGTTCCATAACACAAGTTTATTCTTATCATGGGTACACTGATACCCATGTATAAGCGGTCTCTCAGTATGAACTAGTTGTGAAATTGACACTAGAACGAGAAAATAGACGTGTTATTGGTTAATCTAAATGCTAGTAATATTATACAAAATTAATTAGAAAGAAACATAAGGATTATACTATTAGTAATATTCTGCATGTGTGTGTGTATGTCATGGTTACATAAAAATTTAAAAAATTGCGTCAAATTTAATGTAATTGACTCTATCATAATTATTGTTTACTGATCAGCAATGTTAGAAATCTATATCAAGTTTAAATTATCTCGTAGTAATCAAGAGAAAAGTGCGACCCGTATGTGCAATTTTATTCTTATATTTATTTCCACTTAAATTTGTAGGTGTTTTGTATATATGGCGTCTTTTCTATCAGGGAAAGACATTAACATATGGTTTATACTTACATATATTTAAAAATATATCTGGCTGTTTGCGAGTAACATGATCAAACCGAGGCAATCTGCGAACAATCAATTGAAATTGAAGCCAAATTATCAATAAGAGCTGTTATGACTTACAAATCCGCTGTTCTTACACCGACATGTGTTATCAATCAGCATGGAGCTTCAGCGTTCTTTATGAGTACAGACAGTCGTAAAACTCTTGATGTAGCCTGATTGGAAACACGTTCAGACGTTCAACCGTGAATATGCGCTTGCTTTTAATTGGAAGAGATATTATGTGGCGGTAAAGGAAATAGTGGTGCATTGGCGTGACGAATAGGCGGTATTTCTGTTTTAGGATGATAAAGATGATTTAGTTTATTAATAGCGCCCTTTGGAAGTATAATTTCAAGTGTGTTATGTTTATGGTGTTTGGATGTTTGTATCATTATTATTTAATATACGTAATATATACTACAGTAAAATGTTCTATTTTATGGTTATACGTCGAAGTAAAATTAATATCTCGACAAGGTTTGTTTGACGTTATAGGTAGCGGTGTAATTATATTTATTTTTTAAACAATGTACCTCTATATAATGCTTGTTCTATGTTTGGAATGCTTATATAATAATTAAAATGCGAATGTGCAGTCATTTAAAATCAAGTTAGATATTTTAACCATTGAGCTGTATCTACTGCAATATGAGACTAGGACAGACTATGTGGTTTGTATTTTGTTAATTTATTTAAGTAAGTTTTGTAGCTGAGTTTATGATTGAAATTCATCATAAACACGGCAGTCGAAGATTTATCTATATTGAATCTTGTCCAATTATTATTTATATGACGAAAGACTAAGGTATAAGACTAGGAGTCTTTGAGTCATAGATATCCCTTTCACTGTGTCCCAAACACGATGGTGGCCTACACGTTCTTCTCCTCTCCTATCGCTAGATTATAGGTTTCTGTAATAAATAGGAACTTACTGCATAAAGCTGGCCCAATACAGGTAATACTAGCATTCTTTCTATTTCAGTCATGAAGTCTTGCATACCCGCTGTAGAGCAGCATAGCTAACATAATACATGTTTGTCCATAATTTATACTTAGCCCAACTTGATTGCATTCTCTAGATTGCCTAACATCTGTAGTGTCTCAGTAGCTTAGTTAAGATCGCCGGCAGCAAACGGATGTTGACTATCAAATAAGCCACTAGTAGAAATTGTAAATGAAATAAACTCTTTAAATATGACAACATTAAATAAAAAACCAAAGATTGAAGACTGACAAATGGATTTTATGGAGCATCTTATGATTTCCTTAAATTATAAATGTTAACCCGAATCGGGCAATTATCATTGTGTAACTTTCACATTTGCTTAAATGAAATATTAACACAACACGCAAAAAGGTAATGCCTAGAGCCATACTGTAAAGGTTAAGCATTTAAATTCAAGAACATAAATTCTTAAATGCAAGTTAAAACTCGATTACAAAATAATTTTGGAGTATTAAATCGATACTTTTTTTCGGTACGGTAGGTAAGTTAGGGGTTTCTTCATACGACGTATCAGGCACTGGTATTATATTGTCGGTAGTAAATTATCTTTAGTTTGCCATGGCACAGCCGTATTATTAACGTCACATCATTGATATAACACGGGGTTGCTTTCCACGGACATGTCTTCCAAACCGCACGTACCAATCATCATTACGAATCAATCGTCGAAAGGCAGATGTGTAACAGTTACACTTCATCAGTTGTCCGTTTATTTTCGCTTCTAAAATGTCCCAATATACATACAAATGCTAAAGGAAACTCAAACTTTATGCCCGCTAATAAGGACGATAATAAAAAAGCAAGAATTATGAATGTCGAATGGAACACGAAAAGGGTTGAGTGCGACTGGCTATCTCGACGTCATCCTGTGGATCCCTATATTTAGAATGTCACTTAATAGCGTACAATTTTGCAGGCAATACCGTCGATTGTGTAGGTGCATTCAGAGGAAAATGCTCGACGGAACGGAAAATTTGTCGCCGCCATTATTCGCACTGGTGCTTCGGACGATTAAATTCGGTTCACCCACGAGTTTAGCCGTGTGATGTACATGAAACTAGCTTCAATTGACTAATAGGAGGCGTTTATCTCAGCCATAACTGCAATTGACAATATCTCTAATCATATAAAGAAGTAAATTAATGTTCTGCATTATTCTTAATGATAGTATCATTTGTTTATGAACTGTCTGACTGTTGGGCTTTTCGATAACACGCCGGACCTACGCGTGTTAGCAAATTTCAGATATCTTCGAAAACATTATAAGAAACCTTCCGACATGCAGGCTTCTTCTTGTCTCGTTACTGTGTCGTATACGCCGGCAAGAGACGTCCAGTTGTCATTACTGCGGCGACTGCCGCGACGTTGTTGAGAACACGGCGCTGCACACTTTGGTGGATTGCCCCGCCTAGGCATCGCAGCGCCGTGAGTTGATCGCGGCAGTCGGATTGGTTGCCCTCTCGCTCCCGGCCGCAGTTCAGTCTATGGTCTGAAGTGAGATGTCGTGGAACACCGTCGCCTCCTTCTGTGAGAAAGTGATTTCCATCAAGGAGGCGGTGGAGCGGGCGAGGGAGCGCCTAAACCCTCTCTCCAACCGCAAAACAGCTAGAAGGCGCGAGACGACCTCCAGCCACCCTGAGGTTTGACCTGGGAGTGGTGGACTTCGTGGGCTTGCCCACCACCCGTTCAATACCAGGTCAGAGAGGCGGCGTGCGTGCTTCCACGCGCGCCTCTGTGTCGAGTCCGACTCCCCTTTAGGGGGGAGACATCCCCTCTTTCTACGACTAGTCCAGTTTATGATATAGCTTTTCCCTACACCAACCGTCAAGGTTATATTAGGGGAGCCACTGTACCTTCCAGTGCCCGAGAGCACCTTCCGGGGCCAGTTATAGATAGGTCTTATCCCCTAACCTCAGAGATCCGGTTCTCGTAAGCGAGCTACCTCGTGCCCAAGTGACACTACCTATTCTCCAGATAGGTACCGGAGCAATAAAGCTTCTCACCACCCGCAACTCTGGGAGTTGCTAACGAGAACTTCGCTGAAGCCGAGGGAGAAGCCGCCTTCCATATCTCCAGTATGATACCGGAATTGTGTAAGGCACGCTCATTTCCCGACGTACATCCATACGCCTACCCAAATAGGCCTACAAGCCGGGTGTGGCCCGTGTCACTCCAGCTATGACTCTTACTTGCTGAGCAGGCAAGCGCCCGAGATGCGTTGTCGCTAAAGACAACTCCGTGTCTCACGCGACCGACTGGTTCGCAATCCGCAATCCGTGCATGAGAACGACGCTCGAACGCCGCGTGCTTGCCGAGCATCGAACATGTCGTCCTCTGTGGCTAACCAAATACCCCTGAAAGCAGCGGCATCAGCGGTCGATAGAACACACCTTTCGAGGCGCAGTGGGCTTCCTGACCCCGCAGTACCCTGGTCCAAAGGGGGAGACCCGTAGTTCTCTCCCCGAAACCCTATCTACTCGGGTCCTGTAGAGGTCTAGAGGGGGGGGGGAGAGAGTAGGGTTTGGGGAGGGAGTTTTGCCTAAAAGGTAGGCCTCTTCGTGTAGTGGCCTGCCGTTTTATGCGGCGGACCGAAACGTCAGCGGGGTCGCGACCACATGTGCAAGTGATTCGTGCGGCCCCGTCGATAGCAGTTTTGTCGAGGAACACCGTGGTAGGTTTAGTCGGTATGCCGGGAGGTACATTATTCTTATTCCATCTTTTTCTTTTAGCCCGGCGAGGTGTATACGTCAAAGCATACTACAGGTAAAAAAATTAAAAAAATGCGTCAATCTAGTCGCATGAGCATATTGCCGTGCTACCTAAATTTTGTTACAGAAAAACCCTATAATACTTTACTTGACTTGGGTGACAGACCTGAGACTTTAATGCACAGCACTCGCATTCACTACCGTTGTGCCACCGAGGCAGTCTGGAGAAAAGTAACATACTTAAAAGATAAAATAAGGAAGTGTAAATCTGACGAAGGCACAAAAACAATTATAATAATTCAACAATCCAAAAGAGCTCCAATAAAGCAATTTGTCATCCGCGATACGCTGTTTGAAAACATTAAGTCAGTGAATAAAATAATCTCGCGATCTGCGAACAAGATTTCTGAATCTCAAATTGATCGTCCTCTTACTGAATTTTAACTTAATACTTTAACGCCGTGTGGTTCGGTAGCTTCTGGATTGATATATATAATATATCAAGCAATGACATTATGACCAAGTGTTTATAAAGGAATAACGACCATTTTGTAAAGTTGTTTTCTTTGCCCTACATAATAATATATTGTCAATACAAAAGTATATTTATGTGTTGAGTCCTTGACAAAAAAGTGATTTTAACAAAGGTAGTTAAAGAGTTTTGTAGTTATTATTAAAAATAAAGATATTATTTAATACATTCTTCTTAATCCTGGCAGCCTTGATGGCGTAGTAGTTAGTGTAACCGACTGCCACGGGTTCGATTCTCGCCCAAGTCAAACATTTGTGTGCATG
Organism: Catocala fraxini; assembly: GCA_930367265.1. Classification (NCBI taxonomy): domain Eukaryota; kingdom Metazoa; phylum Arthropoda; class Insecta; order Lepidoptera; family Erebidae; genus Catocala; species Catocala fraxini. Next base: position 10,840,963 of record OV884037.1, read on the forward strand.
GACATGGATGTTTGTCTTGGTCTGGGTGTTTCTATGTATAATATTATGTATGTATTTACAAAAAAAGTATATATGTAAGTTTATCCATTGTCTAGTACCCATACACAATCTAGCCCAAACTAAGCAAAGCTTTGTAAAACATAACACAAAAAAATTACAAAAAAAATATTTAAAACTTGCCTCGTAACGGCTTTAGTTCCCATCATCGCCATCATACGCGTGGACTACAATTTATTCAAGACGATCCTATTTAACGATATTAGATGAAATGTGTTAGTTTGAAAGAGAATCTCTAAATATTAGATCTTCGCAAAATCTGTGAAATGGTGAATCTGAAACTGACATTAAAGCAGAGAGCCTTTGTCGTTTTAGCCGTCTCTTAATAGTGGGACCATTTTTTTATAGGTCTTACTGTAGACTACTTTTTATAATAGTAATTTAATAATAAACAGAAAAGTATAGTTAATATAAATCTTGAAACATATTTAATATTAACCAAATTGCTGAATATTTTACTATAACCTGTACCAAAAAGTTATCAACAGCGAATCTACCGTTTTAGAGGTCATGTAAATCAAACCTAAATACTTCACGACTCAAATAATGATGCTATCTATAATATCCCTAACAAAATAAAACAAGGTCAGTTAAAGATTCCGTAGTAAATAAAGAGATTATGGAAGGAGTTTGGACTGGGCCTACTTTCTCTCATGTACCTTTTTTATCCTAACAGACAATAGCAGACTTAAGTTCGGCACTGTCTTCATTGCAGTAAGACTCCCGGTATTTATTCCCAAAACGACGCAAAGTAGATAAGCTCCTCCAGCGTAGAAAAATTCCCTTTTAGATTTATCGGTAATCTCGTTTGTTGCCGCTTTTATTGTTTCTGCGAACAATAATGAATTAGACTTAGTTGCTCACATTATTTGCTTGGGCCGGCGTCATTTTGTTTAATTTGGAGCCAACTACATATACAAGGGGAAGAGTAGGGTTAGCTAAATCAATGCAGTGGGCGTGTTACAAGGGGATTTCTAGATTTATTGTTTCTTGTTTTGCACCGTCGTTTTCACTTTAGCCCGTCTAGAAATCTATGAATTTCCTTTGTTCAATTCGCTAAAACAAAATTTCATCGGGTGGACCTCGTTATGAGAGACTTTGATGTAATAAAAGGAAAGTTTTGAGAGAGAAAAAGCAATGTTAACATTCCACACGATGTTCGCGGCCATTTGATCACTAACGAGACGATTCCCGGAAGCTATAATACTTTGTTACTTTTGTTAAATTAGGTTGTTATTTTTCACATAAATTGTTAGAAGCGTTTTAATTAGGATGTCGACTCTTCAACGGAATATGAAAAGTATTCTCTTTGGTTAATTTTATTTGAAAATTAATTATTAATTGTGACAGGCAATTTTTCATATCAAATGATATGAGAGCGATTAATGTTGTACGTTTAAAATTTATATTTCTATATTTATAGTTCATGTGCTTCTAAATTGCCGTTACCATATAAATGTTTTTCCTTATGACCGTTACATATTCCTTTATAAGAAGCATTACGTAAATAGCAATCATTTCTTACGTATAAATAACCTTTGCATTTAAATAATTCCCACGGATTTACATTCACGGTACAACATTATCGTAGATTCAAAATATGCGCGGATTTCTGTGTCATTAGCTGGTTGATTCCACAAAATTCATCCGACGCCTCTAATGACGAACATATATTTTGAAGGCGTGTTATGGAATGCAATGTTACGACATTTGGGGCCAAGCAAACCAAATTAAGCGAGCTCATTAGCTGAGTACTGGTTGGCATCTAGAACTAAATATATGAGATAAATTCACACAGAATCAGATAATATACCATACTTGGATATTAAAACGGCTTAAATTACGACTTTTAGTTGTTGTTTAGTGTGGGTGGCGTGCGGTTCCAAAGCTTTTATCGCATCATTCTAACTGTTTCTATCGTCGTTTTTATGAACCTGTCCCATTTAGTCCATAAACTGTGATTATTATTTTAAGACGTTATGGTTATCAAAGCTTATTTTAACAACGCTTTAATATTTAAACTATTAAATAGTAATACAAAAGCAAAGTAAATACGGTTTGTATTTAGGAATAACACTTGATATCTGATTACAAATCAGATGTTAAAATATGTATTTGTTTATTATCATAAACTCAAATTACAAATTGTTAAATATATCGTGGTCAAAGAAAACATAAGAATATAAATAATATAAATGCAATTTTCTGAATTTAAACAATATCAATAAGTTATGTAGTATACCACCACAGCTTTGAAAAATTGTATTTAATTATTTATAAAGCTGCTATACTCCCAAAATATTTGAAACAGAAATAAACAACAGAATGTCCTTGTTTAACCAAACCGTCTACTACAAACGCCTGCGGTGTTCCAACAAATTAATTCACTTAACTGTTTTCCACTACGGTACAAGCAGTTCCTATGCTTTTGTGTACAGTACGAATTAATTTTAAGAAGATTGGTGTCCACTCGTGCGCATTAGGTGCAGCACGGCGGACAGTTAAATACATTTTCCTTTGTTATCGCTAATGCTATAAAGGATTTAGAACACAGTTACTTCAAAATTATGACGAATTTGCACAATCATTGGTTACTATGTTCTATTGAATTTACATTGTTGAAAATAATATTATTTTGTTATTGTTCTATATTTTTTGTGCATGTTATATTAACTATATTACTCTGGGTTTCATTGTGCCATGTGAACTTAAATTTAATTTTCCAATAAACTTTGAGCAAAACAATGCTGTTGAAAATGACAGTATTATAGTGCGTATATACAAGGCAAGTTTGGTGGCAACTACACGCAAGCTACCTGCGCGGGCTGTATGCGCGAGTTAATCATAGAGAATAACCGCTCAACTACTCGCACTATTACTGATTAGGCATACGCGACGTATAAAACCCGCGTAAAATTCTCATCTCACGTTTACTTGCTGCGTCGTGTATAAGAGCCAATAGTGTAATTTACTCGAAGCCAGCTATGTATGTCAAAATTAAAAATAAATACACCATCTTGTCAATATTGCATATCTTGTTGGTATCAATGCCATGACGTTTATAAGTAAGCGTAGTATTCCTCTAATTAAATAAATTTAACCTTGGAAAGCGCATTGTAGTTTGCTTTAATTATTTCTACTATAAATATAGTACAGCTCTACATTTATTTATATGTATTAAAACACTAACAGAACATGTTGAAAAAAAATTCTATGCCTCTATATGTAAGTTTCCTATGTTGACAATTAATATTTGCGAAAGAGTAACATTTATTATGTAATTATATTTGAATATAATATAAGACCCCACCGCTTGAATCTGTATTGTACATAATAAAAAATAAACAAAAACAAACATTGTCTGAAATTCAAATCACAAAATCAAGCAAATTGTCTCGCAATATGTCACCCAAAGCATTCCAATAAACAAAAACAGTTTTGAATTAATGTAAGAAACAAAACGCCACAATAAATTCACAAAGATTCGATATAAATTTCGTTGTACTTTTGTCTGTACTTTGTCATGACAATAATTAGGACGTGGAAGTATCCCAGCCGTAATTTCTCTTTGTGTCCGAACAATTTTGTCATGTTTAATTTCATGCCTCCAACCACGTCTTTACCAATTATATCGTTGTTGCGTCTTTTTGTTTGTTGAGTTGTACTTTTATATTATGCAATGTAAAATGCGAAAGTTACTTGGGAATGAGGTGCATGGAAATTGCTAAGTAAATCTAGTACGTATCGCGTATGCTATGCATAATTTATTTGGCATTAGTCACACTAAGTGAATGAATGGGAGATCAATGACTACGTACACGCTTAAAAGTGAATGTGCACTTGGCCGCGTAGCACCTAGCGTGAGGTGAGCGGCGCTCGTAAGGTGTGAGGCGCTAAAATAAAAAGCTCTGCCATATAGTACTTAATGCGATTTCTCTATATATTCGTAATAGTTAAAGTAATATTAAACGTCAATATTAATTAGCGTGCGTGACAAGGTGGGCATCACTCTTATATAAATTTTATATATACCTACTACCTGTATAATCTTGAAGAGAGAGAGGCGTAAAATATTGAACATTTGCTGTGTTCGTAGGCCTCTCGTAACACGAAGCAAAACCATTACTGTGTATATTTTCTAAACGAAAACCGCAATAGCACTGATTGATTCTTGAATCGAACCCCGATCCTCACATTAGGCCTTTTTTCTAAATTTGTACCACAAAATGAACGAGGTAGCTATACTAATAAATAACAAAACACAACAGCATACATTAATATAAAATAATATCAATTTACAAAAGCTATAATGCAAGTAAGTGACTACTTCAGTTCACTTCTTCTATAATTCTTAGAGTAAAATTCAATAAATTATTATAAATATTATAAAGCAAGTGCTCACATGGCGCTTATTTATCAAAATAAATACAGCGTTGTCAAACAATAGAAAATTATTACAGACGCCGTTATTTATTACATTTCTCACAGTTTATCAATATAAAACCATTTACCGGACATACCAAAACAATGCAGTGAACAAATTATTATAGAAGTTAAAACCGTCGGTCCCCACAATGAAGATTATAAAATGTATTGAGCGGCGACCAACAAAGGCTTCGGGATCGTGACGAAACAATAATTATATTTAATAATTACCTTATCAAAGACGATGTAATATGTTTGGGTTGATTCAATATCGACATAATTTGGTTAGTCAGCTGTCTGATTGATCAAAGGCCAAAAAAATTATGGTCTCTATAGATGTTCACGGTAATTAAAGAATTTTAATAAGCTTCGTATTTTTGTGTTGGGAGGTATTGAAGTGGATCGGATGGGATAGCAATATTTTTCTTTTATGGAATGGTTGTATCTAAATTGAATAGGTATTAGTTTAAATTCTTATAAATAATTTGTTATATTGTGTAACTTGTGTTATATCGAAACCTGTGCATGTTTCAACCGATACATACAAAACCGAGTGGTTGACATACATATTTTGTTAATTACCTGCTTTTAATTCTAAGATGAAGCAAAATTTTATTGTATTTTTTTGTCAGACAGAAGAAGATTTAGTCCGTCCTAATGGTAAGTAAAAACCTTGATATAACTAATAAAAATAAAATAATAAATGTAACAGATTCAATAATATTGTCTTATGTTTACGCAAATCTTATACATTGAAATTACTACTACTTTATACAGTTTTGTCGCGTTGTTTATTTTAAAACACTTTTGTAACATAATTTTGTCTGACATTATTATTACTGAACTTTAGTACAATTAAAACTATTTCAATTAATTAAAATTATTTAAAATGTTGTAAAGCAACTGAAATGTCGAGGCAAAGTATAAATTTAAATATAAAATTATTTATATTTAAGTTTATACTTTGCTCCGACATTTCGGTTGCTTTACAGTAGCCATGTTCACGCGGAGCCTAAGATGGTAGTTGTCTCAATGTTCTGAAGTCTAGTTATTTCAAAGTACTCGAACATAATTTAATCTTACGGTGTTAGAGGAAATGCCGTAGTACTTTTAAAATCGTACCCAAATTACTCGCTTATGCACTAAAACGCATATAAATAGATTACACACATCCTCGTACTGCAAAGTAAAAAAAGGAGGGCAGTGTATTAGGACCTCTATTATTCATAATTTATATAAATGATCTGCCCAATATAATTAAACATAACATGGTGTTATTTGCAGACGATAGCACTGTAGTATTCACAAACACTTGTAAAAATAAATTAGTAGCAGATATAAATCAATCACTTGACATTATAGCCCACTGGACATTAGTCAATCATTTATTAATTAATTTAAATAAAACTAACATAATGACATTTAGAAATAGAAATAATACGGTTTTAAATCTGGACATTAGTTTTAATGGGCTAAAAATCAATGAAGTCGAGAATACAACATTTTTAGGGCTGAATGTGACTCAAACTTAAATTGGAAATTGCAATTAAAATAAAAGCTAATTATATTATTATTATTATTACTTTTTATTCACTCAGAAATAACTATATTTAAATTATAAAATAATCCTATAAATATATTGCATGCCAAACGGTGGCATATATCTGTACGAAATGTTTGTTATTATCAAATATTGTGTCGGAATGCTTTGACGCATTGACGCATTGACGCATACCTCTCCGCGCAAAAGGGGAGCGGAGAGGTTATGTCGGACCCACCCGAGAAAAGATGGAAAGTCCCGGGTACTACCAACTAAACATACCACGGTGTGCCAACGCTGCCTTGAATGATGGGTGAGTCGCTGGAACTGAAACTACATCAACGAGCCACCCAGCAGTGCCCGATGCAGGCGAAAATGCCTACGGACGACGACTCCTCAGCGACGCCCCGGCACGACAGAGGGCGTCGCTCCGACTCAATAGCTTGCGGACGGGAGATCCCCACTCTCCCGCCCGCGCCCTTCACTATGGCGGCATCAGGCGCGCACAGGTGCACCCGAGCCGCCCGGTCCGCCGGCGGCGGCTTGGATCCGCAAGAATACTTTCCTCACGGATCCGCTCCGCCGCTTCCTTCCTCGAGATAACGTCCTCGCAGAAGGATGCGACCGCTATCCAGTTCCTCTCGCTGTCGACCATGTCTTTGAACACGGCCAGCAGCGAGAGGTCGACACCCACAACGTCGACGAGTTCACGGCGCTGCACCACCCAAGCAGGACATGCCTCTAGCGTGTGCTGCGCCGTGTCCTTAGTACACTCGCAGTGGTGGCTGATGGGACTCGGTTCCCTCCTAGCGACCATGTACAGGTACTTGCCAAAGCAACCGTGCCCTGACAATACCTGCACTAGTCGGAAGGAAAGAGTCCCATGCTGCCACCCTGCCCACCGCTCTAATACCGGCTGGAGGACCCCAACGGTTCTGAATCCGGCTAATGGCACCTCCAGCCGCGCCTTCCATTTTAAATAGAGGCCCTGGTGGGCTTGGTTTCGTGTAGCTGTTATAATCTGCGGTAGGGGACGAACACCCGTCCCCTCCCTTAGCGACGATATGACTTTAAATGCTTTGGCGAGCACTTCCGCTTCCAAGTCCCACGGGGGAGTTCCGGCCAATGCGCAGGCTGCGTCCGCCGACACCGTGCGATATCCGCGTATGGTCCTGACCGCCATGACTCTCTGCGATCTCCGCAAGAAAGTCCTGCACTAGGTGGTCAGGGAGTCCACCCACACCGGTGCGCCGTATAGCGCCATCGACAACCCCCGCGTAGAGCCGCCGACAGCCGACGCTGGGCCCGCCCAAATTCGGCAAGAATCACCCTAAGGCGGACGCAGCGCCTCGGAGTAAGACGGCTGAAGTGCTCGTCGAAGCGCCATCGTCCTTCTAGTACCAGGCCCAAGTTCCTCATATGGGCCTAGATTGGGATACGAAAAGATCCCATCACTATCAAGGCACCGCTGGATGGCTTGCGACGGGGTCCATAGAAAACTAGGGCCTCCGTTTTGGAAAGAGCCACCCGCAAACCTAGCGCCTCGATACGCCCGACCACCTGTGAGACCCCCATAGTGGCCAGGCGGGCTGCCTCCTCGAAATTACCGCCTTGGGCTGTGACGAGAGTCCGCCCGGGAAGTAGGGCACCACGCAAGACCTAGTCGAACCCGATGTTCCACAGGAGCGGACCAAGAACAGAGCCCTGCGGGACACCGCACGACATGGGCCGCCGCCAAACTTCGCCACTGACTTCGAGGAGGACACTCCTTCCTCTTAGGTAGTGCGCCACTAGTCAATCCAGGTACAAGGGCACTCCGTGATATCGGAGCGCCTCCCGGACAGGCAGACTGTTAAAAGCGTTAGCGATGTCCTTGGACATCGCAAACAGCACGCCACCACCGGTGACCGTTTCGGCCGCGGCCTTCAGGCACATAACAGCCCCGACCGTCGAACGCCCCTGACGAAATCCAAACTGGGCGTCCGACAAGTCGGGACCAACCATACTTAAATGCTGGACGATGCGGGTAACGAGGATCTTCTCTAGCATCTGCCCCCCCTCGTCTAGCAGCACAATGGGCCTATAGGCCGCAATCGATTCTGGAAGCTGTGCCGGTTTGGCCAGCAGCACCAACTTTCCCTCCTTCCAACACTCAGGGAACCGTCCCGATACCAGGCTCGCGTCGAAGAGGTCCCTAAGGCGGACATCCAGGTGATCGAGGGCCAGCGCGAGAGCTCGCGCAGGTACTCCATCAGGTCCTCTTGGAGCGGATCCGCAAAAGAACCTCTTCCATCTCTGCGCCTGTAACCGGGGGCACAATAGAATCTGCCTCCTGATTTTGATTTCCTATTTGAGCCATCATCGGGGGCACGTACTCTTCCCGGCCAGAAGATAGTGCCTCGACCCCCTCAGAAAAGACCACCTAGAAAGTTGGGCTGGAGAGTCTCCGTAAGGGGATGTGCCCGCGCGCGAAGCTTATTCATTACCGCACGGTAAGAGCGTACCCTGGGGTCACGGTCAAGACCCTCCAGCATCTCTTCCCCTCGCCCGCTCCTTGGCGCAGCAGATGGCCAACTGAAAAGATTCTTTCGCACCGCGATATGTTTCGTACAGTCTCAGTAAAGCCTTCCTCTAGCGCATCGCGGTGGCGACCGCCACGGCTGCGAGTGTAAGACCTCCGGGCACGGATGCAGGCCGCACGGAGGTCTGCCAGCTCCTGGGACTACCAGTAGACCGTCCTTAAGGTCTGGTATCGCACAAGGGGCATGGCCGCATCACAGACAGCTTGGACGCTGTCGCAAAAGCGGACAGCCCCGGCATCTACCTCCTCGGACGGAGGTGCAGGAGACAGCCAGGCTTGTACTATGGCTGCCTCTTTCAACAGGTCCCGATTCAGCCGTCCCAAGGCCCACCACGGAAAGCGAGGAGCCCCGCCCGCCAGCGAGTGATGTCCCCTACTGGTTCCCCGGGGAGGGAGGAAATTATGTAATCACCTATTGTAACCTATATTCGCAATAAACCAATTGAATTGAATTGAATCTTTGGTGTAATATATTTGGTATTATTATATATATTTTTGGTGATATAGAAATATACACAGAAGACAGTTTGACTTCATGATACTTTGAGTTCCTTCTGCGTCAAGAGAAACACCAGAGATTAAATTTGGTTCGGGTACTTTAGAGATCGAGAACGAGCACTTGTGTACAGTATTTACATTTACTACGACTATGCCGTGTGTTATTACCACTCCGAAGAATACACACATCAACAGAATCTAGGGATACCTTAATCCTAAATTATTTACGACTTTATAGTTTAAAATCTTTTTAGTTGTCTTAGAAAGATAAATATTGAAACCTTAGATTAAAGATTGAAACCTCATTAACTCTATTTTCAAAGTTTAAAATGTAAATCAATAAACCAAAGCATAAAAACAAAATACGGCGGCAAAATTATTAGTAATTCGTTACGACAAGGAAAAATAAATTGTTTTATTGATAATAATTAATGAAAAAGGATTAGATAGTGTTTCGTTTATAATTTAACGTGCCTTGTGAGTTTTAAGATTCATGTCACGTCATTTGAGGCTCTACACAAGCCAAAACGTGATATCAAGATTGTGGTCATGTTATCGCAGTACTGGGGATGTGGCTGAACGGCTCACGAGTAAATATCGTGTTACTACGCTGAGACAGGATCGATTTCTCCAAATGACCGCCAGAAGACAACCCAATATCACAGCGATGCAGCTAGTATGTGCGAAGGAGGTATGAATGAAGTTGGTCTTCATGCTCGAAGACCGCTAAGTATTCCAGCATTCCGACGTGGCAATCGTGGTCGGCGTCTTTCGTGGGCTCGGGAACATTTACCATGGAGTGACGAAAAATGGTCTTTGGTGCTGTTCACCGATGAGTCCCGGTTTAGGTTTCATCCGGATTCACGAAGAACACACGTTTGGAGAACTCCAGGGAGAGTTAGCCGTCTACAACACCCCCAGGAGGTCACAACACTCATATCAAGGCGGGATAATCATGGTGTGGGCAGGAATTCGTCTTGGCGGACGAACCCAGTTCGTTTTGATCCAAGGCAGCATGCCTGCACAAAAATACTACGAGGAGGTAGTAGAGCCTTAGTTATTGTCCCACACAGAATATAAATGGGCCAGGAATTTCTACCCATGCACAGCCGCTCTCCGAAACCACGATATTCAAGTTTTGGATTGGCATGCACAGTCGCGGACTTAAATCCTATCGAGCATGCCTGGGACATGCTACAACAGAAAGCTTTGAGAGATTTCCCGCCAAATTTGACGACGAAGCAACAACTTTACGAACACTTGCAAAGAACATAGGACCTCATACCGCAGCAAAACATTGACAATTTAATTTTAAGTATGAACAATCCATGTCAATGTGTAATTAATGTACGAGATGGCAACACTGATTATTAATAAAATTAGATATTATAAGATTTTTCAATTTTAATTAAAATTAGTAGTTTTATAAGAAGATTTTTTTTATCATACTAAATTTCTACGGCGATCATAAAAATTACCTTACATTTTTATTTAGAACTAAAATATCATGAAATATTTTTTATTTTGTATAAAAGACCTTAAAATACCTAATCTATCATTCTTCCGTTTACTATATCAGAAAATTCTTCATGGATTTTTAGATATTTGATGAAATACAAAATATCCCTAGATTTTGTTGATGTGTGTAAATGACCAAATTACGATATATTCAGTTCCTCCGCATTAAAATTGGACTCATGACTCTTTCTCTAAGGAGTCGCAGGAAAGCCTCCTAAGGCAAAGGCCCGACGCGCGACGGTCTAATTTCTACATACGACAAATAGGCTTTTGTTCTGATTAAGGTAATTTTAAGTCATGTTTAGTCATAACATATAGGTCATTGACTTAAAATCCTAATCTAAATTACCGTACAATTTTATTATAATTTGGTATTTTCTTATTTTTTACTACTTTTATACTTCAAGAAAAGGCAAACTGACCTAATCATAACTATTTAGGGCAGGAAAAATGACGAGACACATGCTAAAAAAGACTTAAATATATATAAATAATATTCTAAATATTACTCATAAGTTCATAACGCAAAGTATTGATTTTGATATAGTTTTAATATATTATTCAAATTTTGTGTTCTTTACTTAAAGTCACCGAAAATCTTGTTCTGAAACTCTCTGAAAACACTCGTAGTGCTACCTGATACCGATATCGTCTAAGCACCAAAACAGAAAAGATAATTTTAACAATGAGAATCAATGATAACGAGAAAGCAAAGAGAGGCCGAAATGCAATAAGTAACCTTGCGATATTTTTTGTATCGCAGAGAATAACGATAATCCTAACTAATTATATGCGAGTGTGAGTTTGTTTATTTGTTTGTTACGCTTTAGCGCCTTAACTACGCGACCGATCGACATGAAATTTGGCAAACACGCTGTCAGCGGTACAAAAAAGGACTTAGAGTACCTTTCATACAATAGAAAAAACTGTTCCCGAGGAATAGCTAGTCATCTATAACATAAATACCTATTGGTCCTAAATTCATGTAGTAGTTTTGTAGTTTTGCTCTTATCCATGATAAGAGCAAAACTACAATTAAATGATCATTGATCTCAGACTTAAAATGCTGAGCATTCGCTTCTCATTAAGGAACTAAGAGCCCTAGTGATAAGACAACTGTAAGCAAGTCATGAGCCAAACAAAACTATCTCAACTATGGGTAATCAGGAAAACTACCTAGTGTTAGATAAAGATTAATGTTATCAGACCTAGTTCCGATGACGTAGTGACCCAGTTTCTTTATCGCATCCGTTGCAGCACTTACATTTATGTGCATTAGAGTGACATCACGGGTATGAAACGGCTTTATTAGCAAGCTGAAAGGCGATTGACGTGAAAAAGCTCTTAGTTTTTACGCAAGCTTTAGTAACCTTATTTTTATGAGTATTAGATACTTTCATATTATTCTTGGTGGTGAATGATGATAAAGTACATATTAGAAGGGCAGGTTATTAATGGAAAGGTTTAGCTAAAATACACAATTTGCTACTGTGTGTACGATTTCGCCCGCGATATCATTTAAATAGAATGCACCGTATCTATCATTTTCTCGTAGCGGAATCAAATAAAACGTGGCTTATTTGTGGCATTTTAATTTGCACACAGTAATGCAAACAGTAAAAACCACATTAAAATCCGTTCAGTGATTTCTGTGTTATGCGGGCACCAACAGATAAAGTGCCAAGAATTCTAAATACCTACTATAGTTATGAGTACAGACACTTTTATATAACAATATTTCAAAATATTTCTGACTCCATACCGTTTTTAATTAGTTGTAAAGATATAGTATTTATGTTAGTTTGGGCTAGATGGTGTTGTGTGCATGTGGTAGAATATTATTTATTATTTTATTTATGTTGATATATGCCCGACCAGTTATATACCACATTGATTTTAGTTAATAACGTAATGGAGTCAGTATTTCACTAGGCGTTGGTCTAACTATTCTATGTGTACCTTGTTTTAATATTTTTATGTTCCCCGTACTAGATTTAAAAGTAATAATGCAGAGAGTAATAAATACTAAGTGTATCTTCGGTTACGGTTATGTTTTTTACATAATAAAAACACGCCACTGTATGAGGCTAAACGTAGTAGAAATATGACTCAATATAGTCATGGTATGCAGTTACACTGGTAATAAACTGAGTGACAACCCTTGTTCCTTTTAGCAAGGACGTGATGGCGTTATTTACGATTATGCATATTGCCTATGATAGACACAAATAAGTTTTTCTTTCTAGTACAATATATTGCATGTACCATCACCATAGCAGCAATTGTCTAATGGATATTATTGAACTGCCACGCAATGGTCTCGAGTTGGATCTCAAAGCATCTGAATGTTAGCAAGTTATTTGCATGTTTGAACGTTCTCGATGATGTACGAAACTTATTACACAAAAGGTACTTAGTTAGCGTAGTGGACTATGTCCCTTAAATACAGGTCTGAAAATATGAATAATTATTTTATATCTCACTCATACATATTCAGTTTCACTAGAATCGACTTGAACATCTACTAACTGTCACATCTTATTCTCATAATCAGAGAACTGTATTCCTGAGACATTTCTGTATACAATGTATTACACAGAAAAATATGTATTATTTCTTACAATTCAATGAAATACATGTTTAGTAGTGAGTCATATCCTCGACGCGATCGATTGCAATCAAAGAACTTCAATTAACAAATATTATAAGGTTCAGAACTCATAGAACTCTTCTATCATTGCTTATAGTAGAGAACGTTTGTTGCATTTAGAACTACACCAAAAAGCTTCAATTTATAATATCTAACACAAACGTACCATTTAATTGTTAATCTATTATTGAAAACTATTCCAACATATAACACTAATTAAACAAATTTTCCATCTCATTTGATTAAAAGTTGGTAGTTCATTGACATTGCAGAAAAAAGCGTTCGCAATAACAACAGCTCGTTGAAAAGTTCAGTCAGTTTCCAGTTCGATTTGGGATTAAACTCTTCCTGGTTTTTCTAGAAAAAGACCGGTAAAAGCTATTTAACTTTGCAAGCAAATAATAGTTCGCTATCGTTCTACAATTTGCATGCGCTGATGTAGAATACAATAGCTACTTTGTTAGCAACATCGTTATACAGATAAACTCAATTGCTAAGTTCTGCTGATAGGTATATCGGTATTATGTTCTAAACCTAGAGTAGTAATATCTATCTAATCCTTTTAATACTTACTATGGTGAGATAATAAAATCCTCGTGTAATTATGTTAACCTTAGACCGTTTGATAATTATTTATTATTTTTAAATATCAGTGTTCTTAGTTAAAGCTCGTCATGTAATTTTTTCTTGCCAAGCATGAGGTGACATAAATGTATACATATCGGCTACAAATAAAATATAGAAAATTGGGTTGCACATGCAGTCCAATTTGTTTTATGCAAGTATGGAGGTTTATTATTAGTTCTAAGTACTGCCAAATATTTTTGAACGCTATGCTGAATGATAAGACTACAAGAATACAAGTTGATATTATAAAACATTATTTTGAAAACCGAATCATTTATTAGATTAGGTAGGTACTTAAAGCAAGGACTCTAATAACTAAATTAAAACGTAATATGAATATTTAATCCCTCGAAGCAACAAGTAACTTCTAAACTAAATAATCTTAAATAACTATAAGAAAAGAGATCAATAATTATAAAGAAGAAAACTTTGTTTGTCACAGGTTCATCCATTTATTAGTAAGTTGACATTGGACAATTAATCGAGAGCACATCTTTAGAATAAATCAACAGTAAAAGAAGTCGTAAATCTTTTAGGGCAATCTATTTGATATATAGATATAATTAAAGGTATAATAAAGCGTTTATTTATCTTCTAATCTAAGTAGTCTGATGGGTTTCTAATTCTAATCAGATAGTTCTTAGTAGGCATTTTGATACAACAATGAAATGTATATACTTATCACTGTCTATTGGCCTAAATATTCCATGCACGCTAGATTAATGAGCCCGAACATGTAATGGAAAATCTAAAGATGCGAGATTTTTTAGGTTCTTATTATATTTTAACAGTCACCCGTGGCACAGTTTACTCTAAATAGAATCCAAACGGATTAGGTTTCTCTTACATCCAACGAAAGAAAAATATAGATGGTTACATAAAAATACCAGGCGTACAAAGATGTGGGTAAAAACTAGTTTCAAATAAAACATTATAAACACTCTGTTATTTTTGTGAAATGTTTTATTGGTATAAATCATCATAATAAAAATAACGATGTCATCTTTTTCCCTTACTCACTGTCACTTGTTGCTTTTACTTAGTAGTTCATGGGCACTACCATAATTAGAACAGAGGAATAAAAACACTAGTTACAGCGAATCTAAACTATCACACAGAGTTTCTGTTATCATTCTTATCTTTTAAATTCTAAACAACCGATGACAACACATTTTGGCAGCAAATACTTTGTCTTATTACTAGAGTAATTTGGACCCCTAAAATTGAATCATATTAATTTTGACTTATCAGAGCTGAATGTCATTAGTAGGTATATTAACGTTCAAAACTTTTCTACAGAATGTAATTATAAAGGAATAAAATAAAAAGTTGTGCTAATTCAGAGTGCTCCACTTAGTAAGAGAATGTTTTTGCAATTGAAAGTTCCTGTTTCGATTCACTTCAGGCGCGTCGCTTTGAATACTAAGTGACGAATGACCCGAATGCAAATTAAAAACTGCCACAATTTTACACTAACTCATTTGCGGAATTTTCTTTTTCAGCAGTTTTTATGGATGTACTTGGAAAACATTTAACATTATTCTCTCGCTTTAATATTACGTAACGTAGCCTAGGTATAAAGTCAACCGAGAGCCTTTTTGGTGCTGTCCATAGGTTTACGAGGAACCGCAAATTGGTGTGATGTTATGTTAGAAGAAGTGCGATTTAGATGCATATTTTCTCGGCATTAATCGTTTTTTATGTTAAAAGACAACTCCCGCACTACGAATTATTCCTGTGTCACTTGTAACTTTACAAACATTCAAAAAACGAACACAAAGAACACCAAGACGCAGGACAACTATTTGTAGACTATTTTTTGTGGGGATAGAACCCATAACACTCGGCGCGGCGGCAGTGGCAACCACTTCATCCACTACGCTATCCGAGCAGCCAAAATTGTAAATCTAATCAATTATCTACAATTGCATAATATCAACCATTGCAACTTTAAATTCTATTCTATTCTTAATTTCTCTATCTATCTCCTGGGTGTAGTTTCTGTACCGCATAAGGCTTACCAAACATTCAAACAACGTACATAAAGAACAACCGACTCGTAACGACTATTTGAGGATTACACATAGTTTTTTCCAGTGTTGGGATTAAGTACAGAACACTATCGCACTTACAGTGCTAAAGGTGATTACTTAAGATACTGTACGCACCGTAAAGTCAACTACATAAATATATAGAGCATCGAGTTGCAAGGCTTACCTTTGTTGTAAGCTGTGTGTTATTTAAGTTATCCACAATTTATTTTCTAGGTTCCTGGTAAGAGCTGGCAGTTGATTGGATTTTGCAAGATCCCAGAAGAGGTTTAGTTTGCCTATCCGATCTGCCGTACTCTCGCCGATCTCTTGCGTAAACAACAGTGTGACTACCCATCGTATGGATCTGATTTCATGTACTACCAGTAACATAGCTCCTTTGTTTCTTTTTTAGAAAAATTTAATTCAACATAATTGTCAAAATATTTTACTCGTTTAGGTCATACAATAACACTTTTGAACGCCTAAATAAATTTATATATACCTGTTGCCAGTGATAGAATATAGTCTTACTTTTTATTACGTACGAATTAATATAAATATCACTGCAGAAATATGAATTCAAAAGCACTTAACATTTCAAAGACGTGCAATATAATTATGTAATGAAAGATAAGAAGAAAAAGATAATTCAATAGTATTACATTAGCTGTCACACAACTTAGTCTTAATAAGTAATAATGAATAAAATAACGTACCTACATATCTTCTGCTTTAATTAATTTATTCATAACGATCCATAACATTAACAAGTACCATCATAATATTCAGTAGTACTCTATATTATAATTTGTATAATTAACTACGTGTTATGTGTATATTACTTAATATTTTATTTATTGGAACATATTTCTGAGAGTTACGCTTACGCGTGTCTGCGTACAGTCAGCGACGAATGTTGCTAGTTTTATTAGTCCAATATTATAAAACTAAAGTATACTCAGCTTCAAAAATGCATTTTAAACCTGTCATAACAAATGTATGCTTTATAAGAGTAAAGC
Organism: Catocala fraxini; assembly: GCA_930367265.1. NCBI lineage: Eukaryota > Metazoa > Arthropoda > Insecta > Lepidoptera > Erebidae > Catocala > Catocala fraxini. The sequence goes on from OV884037.1 coordinate 10,857,911, forward strand.
CTTATATAAATATAGTCTACTAATGATTTTAAATTTTATAATTTATTAACAGCAAGATGTGAATTTTGCACTATGATATCGGTGGTCAATAACATTTCCTGTAATTTAGTCACCCACCATAAATATTATAATTATGTTTATCTGTATAACTACCACCATTTGCCACCATTTTAGAAGCTTTGATTAGATATATTCCTACTAAACCTTATATTAGTATATATTTACCTGAAACAATAATGCATAATATTATGGTAGTTTTATTATAACAAAATTTAACTAAGTCTTATTATAAGTAATATACCGCTTGTCGTAATCGTATTCGTACACATATTTTCTATGCCACATTGGTAGGTAGTAAGAGTACGTACACACATGACTTGTCCCACTATATTTACAATAATACATTATACTAGTATTATTTTTGTCTAAAACGACTACAAATAAATCTATAATATATAACAATTGTCTATTTCTTATTTTATATATTTTCCTATAAATTTCTACAAGTCAGTGAACATAAATAATTCAGTTTACTGACGCCAGTTTCAGAATTTATTACCCTCTTTGCTAAAAAATTGTCTTTAAAAATGTTGAATCAAAAACCATGTCTATAAACAATTAAATAAAAACATGCTATCAATATTATTAAAATGATTGCCCGTTTTAAAATGTTCCAGGCCGTTAATAACGATCTGCTATAATATAATGAATGGACCCCATACATCTTTTCACATCAAGCAATAAATCCACACCATTTCGATATTAAATACATGTCCACTCAAACAGAAAACAATCGAATAGAAAATCGAATAATTGATATATACCGCTCAGTCATATCATTAATCACGTTAACAATCTACGTGTCCATGAAGTATCATATTTTGACGTTCCAAATTCACATAAGGGGAACAAACTAAAATGTATATTACTGGGGTATTTATTATCATCGTGACGTAGCGGGTTGGGACTGGATAATATATCTCTCGGGTGGTCAATGCGGAGGATTCTGTTTTCCTTCATTTCACTGACAGCGCGAAAATCGTCAAGGGCCATTTGTTGCCAAATTTACGGCTCATGAAGCTTGAATGTGTGAAGGGTTCTGGGAATAAATCCATTCAAAATGTTGTAGGAATACATTTGTAGTTGAAAATAAATTTATCGTACAATATATCATTATGCTAATAAACAGAGTACCTTCAATATCAATTAAATAAGTAGGTATTATTTAAATATAATCAAATGCCTTAATTATATGATTAATGTTTTTATTTTTAGTAGTAATAGAAAGTGTTTTTTTAGCTGCCTCCGTGGCGCAGCAGTAGTAAATTGCGACTGTTGTGCGTGAAATCTTAGATTCGAATCCCAGGTCAGGCCGACAAAAATGATTATGGGTTTTTCTGATAAAAATTTCAATAGCAGCCCGGAGATAGGCAGTTGTCGGTGTTAGACACTCCCGTGCCTCAGAAAGCACGTAAAGCCTTTAGCGCTGCGCCTGATCTCTCTCCCGTCGTGTCGGATTATCATCCCATCGGATCACGAGAGTTAGAGAACAGAGAGTGCACTTGTGTTTGCGCTAACACATATGCACTATAATATCTCCTGCGCATATGGCCAGTCTCCGTTAAGATTGGCTGCCGTAATATAAGGTTAAGGTTATTTAAGGTTTATTTTAAACGTCAAATAGAATAAAGCAAACAGATCAAACAGCACGTTGTTCAGCGATTGGAAGTCCACATTTCGTAGCCGCAGATTGCTTACGTATGTTACCCCGTAGCTGGCACCAAGGTATACGTCCATACACATAGCATTAAGCTTATATTCGTGTATATACCCTATCCTCTTTTTTGAGCGAAACAAACTATTCCATAGAGCTACAGCAAACAATAAACCAAACTTCCTGTGCGGCTGTACCTAAAAACTACATAAACGTATAACCGTTCAGAACTTCTGCCGCTACCTGTACCTACCATTGTCGAAATGCATGCATCAAAGGTTACCACTCGATTTCATATCGATATCAGGCTAATCATCGACATTACACAGATGACTGATTAAGCAATTTATCGCTCGAATAATTGAACTGTGGTAGACGCATTTCATTACAATATATTACAGAACAATAACGCAGTTTAATGTAATATAATTATACACACTTCCTCTCTTATGGGGACAGGTATTTATGGCTGTCAAGTAGGCAAACACACTTATTGATGGAAATATTCAATTGAAATGCAATATAGTTATTTCTGTTGAATATTTGATTAATTTTATTACGGGTACGCGACAAGTAGCACTGTCAAAATAGCCGAATTGGCAGTTTGTTTTTGTTTGTTGGGGAAAAATGGAACCACTTACATTTTTTTATGGCTGTCAGACTGAGCACATTACTCTTTTACTGTTATCATATACAGTTTTATGTAAAACTAGTAATGGGTATGATTTAATACGCACCGACCTATATGTAATGTAATACACTTAAAATCTTTGCAATTTGTCAACTAATTTAAATGAGCTAAATATCAAATGCGACCTCAAGTATATCTTGATGTACCGCGAAGAACCACAATTTTTTTGTACTATACACCTCTGCCTACTGCTTTGAGGATACAGGCATGATACTAATGTCATATTATGTGTTGTTAAAAATCTGTTTCTTAGCTCTGACACTAAAAGGAACAGTTTAATATTTAAAAAAAAATTTGAATCTTTAGCGGTAACGGATAAATAGATACTAGCTGATCCGCGCAACTTCGTTTGCTTCATATAAGAGAACTTTCCCCGTTTTTGCAACATTTTTCATTGCTGCTCCGCTCCTATTGGTCGTAGCGTGATGTTATATAGCCTATAGCCTTTCCCAATAAATGGGCTACCTAACACTAAAATAATTTTACAATTCGAACCAGTAGTTCCTGATATTAGTGCGTTCAACCTAATAAACAAACAAACAAACTCTTCAGCTTTATAACATAAGTAGATTAACAAAAAAACATAAATAATTAGTTCTAAAACTATTTGTAAGAATATTACGGTTTTCCTCACAGTTTAATAGATAATCGGATTTTTCATACCAGTTTTATTAAAAAAAAGTCTAAATAAATATAATTTATTCATTTTTGTGTAGAGTGAACTCGGATGATATCTATGGCTCGTAGCGTGCAGTTATATAGCCTTTTTGTGATATCTGCATAAAGAGGTAATGGTGACAGAATTACTAAAAACGGTCACGTCGTTTTGAATTTATTTATTACAAGGAAAGATCAGTACCTCTTAATAATATTAGTTTAGATAAGGGACTTTTTGTATATAGACACGTTAACTCTGTAGTATTGTATTGCCTCATTCCTAGTCAAAGAATATGCATTTTATCTAATAGTAAATAAATACGATCTATATAATTCATTTAAAATGAAAATTATAATTATAAAGATTAATACATGCAAAACCTTAAAAAACGAGAGTGTCAACATAGCAATAATATAATTTTCCAAATATTTATTATTACGATCGCGCAAATTAAATTGGTCAATATTTTGCTATAATATTATAAAAGCGATATTCGGATTTAAAAAAAGACATCTCGGAACTCAATATTGTTGTCGGGTCGCCGCCCGGGGCAGTGAAGAAAACTAAGCCGTGAACACAGAAAGAAAATTAATTAAAAAACTTAATTTTACAAAATTGGATTTTAAGATTACTTACTTTGTTTCGAAAATATACCCGCCCTTGTGTTTCTGTGTGCTTTATTAAAAATTGATAACAGGAAATTAATAAGTACCTCTCATGTTTAATTAATGATCAAGGAAAGAATTTTCAAAGTTCAATTACACTTTTTCATCTAAGGATATTCGCATGAATATAAAATAGAAAGGTAACGCCAGAGTTGATAATTTTGACAAAAATGTGTCCCTTTGATTAGAATCTGGAGTAAGACTGGCAGGGAGTAAATTAAAGAGAGAAAATACACTTAAAATAAAATCAAGCTGAAATAATCTGTTTTTTGATTTTGACTACTCCCTGCCGTTTTCGCGGCGTAGGTTTGCGGCCGATCATTAGGGCGCGGATACAACCCCGGTTCGGGAAAATAATATTTGATGCCTATTACCGTGTCTAGACGATCAGTTGGTGAGGTTCCACGAAATTACATGGGACCTAAAAACAAAGTGAACGAAATCTGGGTGTTATACTCCTCTGCATGTCCTTTCAGGGATTTACAGGCTTAAATATACATAATGCATATGAATGTTAACGCTTTATGTATTTATTATATATTATAATGTCTAACAGGTTATATGCATTATAGTTGCAAACTGACTGTCCAGTTCAGTGGTTCTTTGATCAGTGTAATTATCTTGCGAACAACGTAAAAATGTAAATTGTAATGGACTCAATTCTTTGTTTACCAAAACTTTGTTGACTTTACTGACCAGTAATTTTAACCAATCAGTAATATTCGTCTTTAAATAAAATTGTAGTAGATTATTTCAAACCGCACATATATTTTAAAGCTAAGCAGTGACAGTCTAGTGGAGAGGTGAGGAAACCTGCATGCCTAAGAGTTCTCCATATTGTTCTGAACGATATGTGAAGCCTGTCAACCCGCACTGGTCCAGCGCGGCGTAGTGGACTATCTCTTCCCACTCTGAAAAGAGACCCGAGCCCAGCAGTGAGATAGTTTATATACAGGGCTGATATTATTACTATATATTTTTATAGACAATACCATAATAGTATTGTTTTATAGATAAAAGCGGTTGTTGTGCAATAGTTAAAGCATTGAACTTGCAATTAAGAAGACCTAGCCTCAATACCGATCTTTGGAATTAGGTACTGACGTAATCGTCCACAAGACTGACATATATGTATGTCTAAATAGACTGTGAGTGGAATCTAGCATAATTATAGTAAAATGGACGGCCGGAATAGTCATGTCCACATATCGAATTCAACAGTTAGCATCAATACATAACACTACTAATCCAGTATACAACGGTAAACATCGCTACATAACAGAATGCAGCTCCATTCTGCTAACATAATCCCTTAGCACTAATTTAGTGTTCTGTTTTTAGCAAGACAACAGTATAATAACATTGAAAATTACCTACCAACGGAGATATTTCGCCGGGAAATGAGCTTCTTGCTTTATTTCAATCTGGGATGCAACACGGATACGGTTTTCCATTTTTCTCACATAATAAAGGATTCCTTATTTAGCTTAAGTAAAGACCGCCCATGGTTCGCACACGTAGCGCATTGTGATCAAAATAGGGAAAACGAGTAAACAGGAATAGTACCGTTTGCAAAATAATTGTTGCAAGGATCGTGGAACTTAAACGGGGAGCGCTACGCCATTAAACTTTCCGCACAGAAATGCTCTTTGCTGTTGGTTAATTTGCATGTGCATTGTCAAACCGTATCGGGAGTCCGAAATGAACCTGGCCACTGGCTAGCTGACTGCGAAACAAACTTTTGTCATCCCAGTATTTTGCATATTCCGATTTATATCGAAGAAACGAGTTTGCGCTACACTCATTCAGCTTGTATTCAAAATAATTCTCAATCGGTTCACAAAATTAGTTTTAGATGGAGTAATACTGTTGTCATTTATTGGAAATTCGATTTTATTTTAATGATATCTATATTATGGATTTATATTATAATAAAATAATAGCATTATAATTATTACATACACACACGGCCCATATTGGTATTAACTCAAATTTCGCTTTTCAGCTATGGTTTTAGGTCCTACGCAACGGGGTTTGGACCTATTGTCGTCTACCGGGCACAGTTCTAGATACCGTGCTGTTACTGCGGATTACTTGACAGAACACTTAAAAGAACTTGCCCAAACCGGCAATCCAATCCGAGACACTATGCACAACAGTCGCATAAACTACCGTTGCGTCCGTCGCCGAGGCAGAACTATTAAATATGTATATTCATAGTGGAAGCATAAACATGGATGCATGTACAACTACCGACTATCATGACTGATATTAGTTATACATATTATATATAAACATAAAGAAAAAAAATTTAGAATCGTCTCTAACGACATTTAGTTTTAATAGATACTGAACGATGCCGCGATGGGTAACTCGCTGAATGTATACAGGCGTAATATGTCATCGTTGTAGGCTAGAATTCCATATATTTTACCCATTCTCTTAACTCTTAACCAAGTAAATATTACATTCTTGTAGTCTTTTTTATTTATAATATACGTACTCGGCTTACACATGCATTGTGCCGTCACTAGCATTATGCATTGCGCAACACTATTTTTTGATATGTTTCCGTTAGGTACAGTGCAATGGGAAGGATTCAAATTCGAGGGCCGGCCTGAGAAAATCCTTCTTATAAATTAAAATTTTAATAGTAATTTCTTTTCAGCAAACTCACATCCATACTTTGGCCAACGCATTCAAACCAGAAATTAACATTCATATTTTATAATCCTTTTTATGGTGTCATTACCCGGAATGATGGCCTGTCCTCATAAACAAACTTAAACAAAATACGTCGCACCAAAACAAGTTCACACATTTTGTGGCAAATCCTTTTTCTTAGAGGCGTTCAACATTGTGTTATAAAATATTCACACAGCAGGCGATAAATTAAAAATATATATATTATACAACAATAGCGACGCGTGTTTTAGAAAATTCCAAGCAGAGAAGTTGTCGATAATTGAAACAACAAACTGTTACCAAGCTGCCTCTGACATAACGATTGACGTTTAATTTTAGTGCGCAAGAGAACAAAAGTAGTAGCCACGGACAATGGCAACTGTTTAGACGCTATGTTTATGAGAAATAAAGTACTCGGATATTTTTTTGCTACTATATATTTTACTTTTCATATTTATTGCTCTACGTAAACGGTGAAATTTGATTTAACTATGTACCGTCTATTTCTCTGCCATAATTGGATTGGTTTAAGTATTAATCGATTAATAAGTAAATATGTATATTATTATAATTATTTTTCTCTTCACAAAGGTTCGTAAAAACTATTCGAACACTTATGTGTTGCACGATTTTGGCCAATGTAGGCCAAAATCTCTCGTCTGTATGAGAGAAAATCGGTGTGTCACCAGGCACCTTAAATATTGTCAGAGATTCAAGATTAGTTATTTAATCCACTTGTAATTTTAATCCTCAAAAACTTAAACTTAGTTGCGCCAAACTAAAATTTGTGTTATATGTATATATATAGGTATAATAGTTGGTAAACATTTATACTTTGTAGGGCATAATTCCTAATAGCGAATATAGCTGTGAAATATACCTATTTACTTATAGCAATTTTTACAAAAAATTCCAAGAACGCAATGGACAACTGAAACTTTGTACCGGGTTTTCATATTTCGTCATTTATAAAATATAATGTTTACGATGGACTTCTATGACGGTTTGGTCGAGGGCCGTATGGGCCCTCGACCAAACCGTCATGGAAGTCCTTTTAATCTCATAACCCATTTTGTTACACAAGTCCTCCTCAAGTTTTACCTCTTTTATATCTCTAGCTCCTCTAAATAATTTGATACCTTCGGAAGTATTCGTGTTTTAAATTCTATAAGATATGCCTTTTCATTTATTTAAAAGCAGGATGCATGGTGCATTTGCGTTTCTGAAAAGAATCATTCAAGGAATAGAAATCCCTCTCACATATACACAGTTTAAAAGTTCTGAAGACGAAGAAAATGTTTTCCTAATCAAAGCCTCTTCAAGTCCTTTTCATAGCTACTTTGAATTGAAGAGATGAATGGTCCTGAATGCTAATTCATGTGAAAGCTTTAATTTGTATCTAATTACATTTTCAACCTTCTACTTACTCAAGAACTTGAACTAGCCAAATTTATGTTTTAAGACATTTGCGTACTGATTTAAATATGGATTATATTTGAATAAGATAAAAATATAACAGGGCCGATAAACTCGTTTTGGTTATTTTATATTACAGATTACAGTTAAGTTTACTAATGCAATTGTTGATTTAAAAGGCTTAGGATAATTCAGAAGGTTGAAACCAGGGCAGAGCAAGCTGGTTGAGATAGTGCGTCAACTCATACCTTGACTAAAATATTGTAGCTAAATAACCCATTATTGTATTTCTGGCGAATATTAACATTCCTACGTTCCTAACTCCAACTTGTGTACACAATAATATTTTAAACTTTTTGCATCGTGCAATAATTATAAACGAGGAAAAAGACAATTAAAGCAGGACTTGAACCATGCCTACAACGAGCCGTTTCGCTATTTTATTAACAAAGCTATTCTTTATTTTAAATATATAATTTTTATTTTTCTACTATTTATTTAGTAAGCCTTGTATTATTATCTATGAGACATTAAATACCTTAACTACTAACTAACATTGGCATAATGCTACAAAACACATCAACACGATCTAGGAATATTTTGAAAATGTGAATTACTATTAATGTGTTACTAATTTTATACATTAAAAGAAACTTTATTTAATCCTTACTAATATTATAAACGCGAAAGTTTGTATGGATGTATGGATATTTGTTACTCTTTCACGCAAAAACTACTGGACCGATTGCAATAATAATAATATGCTACCACATACACACAACACCATCTAGCCCAAACTAAGCAGAGCTTGTACTATAGGTACTAGACAATGGATAAACATACTTATATACATTTTTTTTTGTAAATACATGCATACAATGAAATTTACTATGTGCTACTTTTTACTTACGCGGGTGAAACCGCGGGGAAAAACTAGTAATCTATATTTTTTTTAATAAATACGTATTTATATTTTAATTTCAGGCTTTTATGGAAAATAAGGAACTAGATCTATAATAAAATTGTATTTTATTACACACACGGAATAGGAGAAAGATTTTATTGCCGTTGGCCGGGCACATTACAAATTCTGTGTTAAAACTGAGAATTAAGTGATGATAGCCATCTGTTCCAATGCATATAAGTAAAAATAAATAAAGCCATTAGATTACACAGTTTTAAACTAGTGAATTATAATTTACCGTTTGCCAAGGGTTGAACTGTTTACCATTTATAAACAACGACATTAAAAACATAAGCTGCTCAATATTTTAAACAACACTGCAATTTTATAAGCAATAATAGAAAAAAGCAAGTAGGAAAGTTCAATATCGCTGCCTTTTAATATTAAAACTTCAGAAAACAATTCGTTTCAATAATGGAGCGATGCCCGCGGGCCACGTTCTACAAAATAAAGTATTTAGACTAGAGCGTACCAGTTTATTACGAAATTTATCGTTACTCAAACTTCGAGAATCGATTATTAATTTTTTGTTGAACTAGTTCCGATTAACGGGGAAATGTTCAATGAATTTATTAGATTAATAACGCTGAGTATATTTCAGATAAAAATGATTCGAGGTAATTCTTACTTTAACTTTGTACGAAGATATTTAGACAACTTAAAAGAGACACGACTTGCAATCTGCTTGCAAAATGTTGAATTTTGCTAGTTAACCATATTTGTTTTTATATTGGTATTGATGCAGATTATATTCAAATACTATTCGGTAGTATACAATGTAAGACAGATGGAAGATAGATTCTATTTACAGTAATATCTATTAAAAATAGAATGTATGTTCCAAATGGAGCTTTCACGCTGAGAAAAGCGGCATGTGGGCCGAATAATAGTGCGCTAAGTATTAAGAACTGTCGATAAGAGTAGTACAAAATTGATAAAATGTCAATGCATTAAAATGAGCTACAGAATGGACATACATTTTGCCGAAACTACATTATACTACATGGAAGTATTCATGTTTACTAATAATATAAAGAGGAAAGATTTGATATTTTGTTTGTAAGAATTTAACTCAAAAACAATTTAAATTACTTTCATCATTAGAAAGCCGAAGATTATCACTAGATAACATTGACCATATTTTATTTAAAAAATGTACTACTATATACTATCAGAAATATATATTTTTTTACGTGGTTAATGCATTGACGCGTACCTCTCCTCGGGGCTACGGAGAGGTTATGTCGGACTCACCAGGAAAAAGATATCCCGGCAATACCGACTAAGCCTACCACGGTGTTCCTCGACATAACCACTGTTGGCGGGGTCGCACGAATCACTCTCACATGCAATCGCGACCCCGCCGAGGTTTCGGCCCACCGTATGAAACGGCAGGCCACTACATTACAAAAAGAGTCCTTCTACTGTTTCCTTGTGGGGGAATATAAAACAACACAGAGGTGCGCGTAGGAACACGCACACCGCCTCACGGACCTGGTGCTGATCGAGTGACGGGCAGGCCCACGAAGTCCACTTCCCCCATGTAAAACCTCAGGATGGCTGGAGGTCATCTCGCGCCTTCCGGCGCACGGTTTTGCGGTTTGGGAGAGGGCGTTCCCTCTCCCGCTCCGCCGCCTCCTTGATGGACATGACTTCCTCACAGAAGTAGGTGACGGTGTTCCACGACCTCTCGCTCCGGACCAAGCCTGAACCACGGCCGGGAGCTACGGGGCAGACAATCCGATTGCCGCGGATCAACTCACGGCGCTGCAATGCCCAGGCGGGGCAATCCACCAAAATGTGCAGCGCCGTGTCCACAACAACATCGCGACAGTCGCCGCAGTGATGACATCCAGGCGTCTCCTGCCGGCCTATGCGACACAGGAAATGGCAAAAACAACCGTGGCCAGTCATTCTCTGTGTCAGCCGCAAGATGAGAGCACCATGCCGCCTCTCCAGCAACTCTCCTAACACAGGACTTACCGCCACGAACGTGGCGTGTCCGGCACTAGGGTGCACAAGTCATTCCTTCCATCAGTCCACCAGAACCTGGTGGAGCTCGGACCGTGCCGCCTCTACAGCGGGAAGAGCAGTTCCTTCACCCCGAGCTAGCGCCTCCTGGCGCCAACGGTAGAGCGACGACAGAAGTGCCGCTTCCAAATCCTATGGCATCGATCCAGCGAGGAGGCTCGCAGCCTCAATCGATATCGTGCGGTATCCTCTAATCAAACTGAAAGCCATGGCGCGTGAGTGTACCTGCAGCGCCCCAAATACTGGGGTCGAACGACGAAAGTGAACTACAAAGTCCCATCGGCTGTCGAGCAAGAGACCTAAATACTTTAGGGTTGAATCGATGCTGATGCGGACCCCTCCTACCATTATATGGGCCCCTTGAGGTGGCCGGTTCCGTGGTCCGTGGAAACAAGCGGCCTCGGACTATCATAAGCTAACTTAACCTAAACTACTTTTTGCGAGCACAGCCGCCGGCTGTGCTCGCCGCTAGTCTGTAAATAAAAAAGCCCCAATGAAAACAATATGCTTGAATAAGATTATACACACATCAAAAGTGTCTAGGGATCAAGTACATTTTTAAGTATAAAAATCTATCAAATTAATATTTGCCAAATCTAGTCTTCCAGACTAGCTTTTTACTTTAATTCCTATGCTTAAGTTATTAAATTATCCCTATATTAAGTTAAAATTAAGAAGATTTGAAACTTTTGCAAATTGTGAAAAATTAACCCAATTTAATGTCTTCAAGTAAATGGAAAAAATAGGCAAAAATGAGGATCTTTTATAATATTTATTTTAAAGATTAAAAAATTAATAGTCTGTGTTTCCACCATTGACAGGAATAACACAATCATAGCGATTTGGCATGCTTAAAATCAGTTCATCAAAATCACTTTGAGAAATGGCCGCCCATGTTCTTTCTAACAAGTCAAGAAGTTTTTGTGGGGTGTGTACTGCATCCATACTCGGCAGAGCTCTTCTTTGGAGGATATCCCATGCGTGTTCAATTGGGTTGAGGTCTGGAGATTGAGCAGGCCACGGCAGGATGTTGATACGGGCATCGACAAGAGTACGTGTTGCATAGTCGAAATGAATCATCCAACAAGTTTCGCAAAGGGATGATCATGCCTTAAACAATCCTCTACGCATAAATCTGAGCATTAAGGTTGCCCCTGATCCAAGTGAGATCGGTTCTTCCACCGATCCAAATACCGGCCCAAACCATTATTGTTCTACCTCCATATGAATGAACTTCCTAACAAAATTTCAAATTCAAATATTTTTTTTAACAACATTTCTTGACTCCCAGAAGTCCTCCAAATCCGAGTACGTCTTGTATCTGGTCTCACACCGAAACGAGATTCATCGGAAAAGCAACGCCAGTCTTCTTCCTCCCCATTTTTATGTTCGCGAGCCTATTGCAAACGGGACCTACGATTGCAGGGTGCTATAGGTGGAACCCTCAGCAGCCTTCGGGAAACAGACCCACTTCACATAAACGATTTCGGATGGTTTGGTCGTTTATCAGCAAGCCTGAAAAGCTGTGGAGCCTCGTAGCTAACATCATGGCGGTCATATTACGATTCCGTCGAGCAGTATTTTGGATGTACCGGTCCTGTCTGCGAGTGGTGATGCGAGATCGTCCTCCATGTCGCTCGGCCACGCTGCCCGTGATACGATAGCGTGTCCAGAGACGACTTATAACGCTCTGTGTAGTGCCAAGAGCGACAGCCACAGTACGTTGCCTGGAACCAGCTTGCAACATTCCGATGGCTCTCATCATCTCTTCTCGTGTTAAATTTTAGTAATGTCTTCGCTCCGTATTGATGCAGTTTTTCAGTTCAAAGTGCAGGAATTGTAATAGTTTTATAAAAACGCTATTACATACTTTTATAGAAATCCTGTTTGACAGTTGATTTTATATTTTTATCGAAATTTAATGAAAATTATTTTTACAAATAGTGAAAATCACTAAAAAGAACCAATTACAATAAAAAAAAGTTAAAATAATAATCCTCAATTGCGGTGAGCCTCTAAAACGTATTTGATCCCTAGTCTCTTTTGATGTGTGCATTTTAGACTGCTGTTTCGTTAGTCGCCAATGTTTTAATTATAATATGTTTTAATTATAGAAAAAAAAAAAAAGGAGCCATAGCTCAGTGGGGAGACCAACAGACTGCAATGCAGAGGGTCTCGGGTTCGAACCCACGTCGCGCACCTCTAACTTTCGGAAGTTATATGACTTTTCGAAATTATGTGCGTATTGGTTGACAATTATCTCCTGTTCCGTGCCTCGGAGAGCACGTTAAGCCTTCGGTCCCGGCTGCCATGAACATCTATGGCAGTTGTTATTGGGAAAGTCAGTACCCTATAATATCCTGACACTGGTCTAGCCTAAGGGTATCGTTAGCCTTCGGGTTGCGGAGGTCAGGTGGCAGGCGCTCCGTGTAAAAACTGATATCCAGTCAAATCCGGTTAGACCAGAAAAGCCGACCCTAAGTGTCTTGGGAATAATTAAGGCTAAGGGAGAAAGATACTTTCAATCCTATAACAGACAGCGAAAAATGGTACCAAATATGACTGCTGATGCGTATTAGGTATTTATATTCTGAATAATATACATCAAAATTATAGTCACGGCCGCCTCACTCCCTCACACAAAACAAGTACATATAGAATAAGGATAAACAACGTTTATTTATAGGCATACCATTAGCATATTTATAAAACTCACTTATAAATATTCCAATTTCACGAACAAAATCCAGAACAGAAATAACAAAAACATCGACTGCAGGCCTCGATGAAACTGAATAAAAACACCGAACTCCGATACAACAAAACTTCATCAAAACAATCTCGTCAATGGACGTAAAATATTCAGTTCCCATAACCCACCACAGAACATGGACATTTTATTATACCCTAACACGGCCTCCCTTCTTCAATATAAGGGTATACCGTAAAATTTTATTTTATACCAGTTACTTTGTCCATTGAATACACCTCGTGTTATGTTAATACTGTGGCATCACAAAGGCGAGACTGCATTGTGGACTCGCCTACAAATTTGAATAAATATAAACAGTAAACGGGGTAGAATGCATTAACGTTGGCTTAAATTTTAAAAATGTCTCATAGAGTGTTATGTATGGGCTCTTAAGCGCATCTTGAGATATCATTAGGGCAGTCGCAACGTGCCCGGCGAGATTAAGTCTTGTGCTAGCTCAGAGTTGCCATGACAATGCGAGCTTTCTCACTTTGTATAAGGAAAATTAAAATGTAGCTCAAATTGTGTATCCAAACGTGAAATTGCGAACAACATTACTCACAAACTTGATATACAAAGACGGTTTACAACGAAAGATAAATTAAATGAGTATTACAAAAATTCGTCTTAAAAAGTGCACTTTCTTCTTAAAGCCGAAAGTTGAGCATTTCTATGGATAATGCTAATCAGAACTCTTGATAGGTAAGAAGCATGGAACTTACAGAAAATCGGTTCTTAGATACTAACTAGGCAAGAAGTCCACGCAAATAGTTCGTGATATGCATGGTCTGTGTCGTCCCAATGTGTGTAGGTCGGCGTTAATTCATATCATAAACCCAATGTGTGCTTACAACTGCATTGTACGCTGTACTATACTATAAAAGTAGAAACCAGGTGTATACACGGACATCGGCATCAGTGATAAAACTTGATTTCTGACTGTACACGACCATTTTATTCAAATTTACACATCAGTTTTATCAAATGTCAATCAACGCCCTTTACCTCTCATACCCGTCCCATAGAAGCAGGCTGCAGTAACTGCTTACCATCAATACCATCATCATGTGATTTTTTATGCCAAGGAAACATAGCAATAGTCCATGAGCGATAGTTATTACTTGTCATAAATTAAGCCACTAGCTCATCTGCCGTCAGCAAAAAAGAAAACATTCGTAGTTAACAATTAACTTATTATTTGTATTTTTTTTTTTTTTAATGCAGCACCCCATCCTTCCTAATACGTCCCATACAAGCAGGCTGCAGTAACCGTCAGTACTAATTTAAAACGCTATTATTATGCTTATATAATCTGCTATTAGCTAGTATAGTACCCGCTTTAACAACTAAACTATGATTAGCGCACCAAAACACTGCAACATCGAGCGTCATAACAAACGCACATAAAAGCTAGTTGCCTAAACATTTAGGTTATTCACAAACGGGAATCTCAGTACAAGACGCACCGCTCTCTTAGCACTAATCTCTAGAACGCCTCCACTGTTTATCTTGCCTGGAAATGTCTGGCTGCATCCAAGCATAATCCCATTGCATACAGTAGTACTACCATTAAAAGCATTAAAATGCATACCGCCTGTATTTTAAAGTGCAGTGGGCGGTTGAAGAATGACCAATTTGTTACTCCCATAGACGTTGCCCGGACAGAGAATGATGAAGATTTTATTGTGGCCACATAATGCTGTGTCGTAGGTGTGTGGATTTCTGTGGCAATAAGTTGCAAGCCAACAAAAGGTGCCACGGGCGCCCACGCCAGCTCTGATTGTCTACAGAGCAAATAATTCAAGAAGGCTGTGAATTAAGGGGAATAAAAACGAACAGGAAACGAGATCATGACAATGTAGTGACGTTATCTAATAAAATACGACTCATTATTAGAGTTTTCTAAATATTTCAAAAGGACGAACTCATATATTCTAAGCGATTTCTAAGCGATATTTTAATTAAGTTCGACCTTGATACTCGTGCTTATATTAAGCACGATTATCAAGGTCGAACATAATTGTAGAGGTGTTATTTAATTGTAATAGCAGAATAGAATTAGTAAGTATAATTATAAATATACATTTATTATAAAACTATATAGATTGATTATTTATTTGTTTGAACGCGTTTGGGGAACTACTACTTAGGTGAGATTGTTTGTGTACCTTATATCCCATTTATTGAAAAAGTCTATATATAGGTAATACGACCCTGAAGAAGTAAAATGGGTACAACGAATACTCTATTTTATTATAAAATAGAGGAAAGAAGATATATCTAATTATTTTAGCAAAATAATTTGTTATTTTGTGTATGTACAACATTAAAAGCTCTATATGTAGTTTAGAAATGACATAGACAAAGAAACAAGTGATGTTTGTTCTTTTTCGACAAGATGTGTAGAAAAAATCTATTAATAGTAGGTATACTGGTAATGAGAACACATTTAAGCACTTAAACTTATAGTCGCTGCATAAGAAGCCGAAAATGTGCAAAACAAATTAAAATAATTTATAAAGTTTAATAATTTTCAATCTAACTTATGCCATTTGTGGATATTATTCGTATAGGCATAGAACCGCAAGTGGGCAGTGTTTACGTTCCTAATCCACTTTATATTTAAAAGGGATGAATATTATTACAATATCAAATGGGAGTAGACATGCAATCCACAGAGTTCAATCCCGCGAAGCTTAGCTCAATATCGAATTGCAAATGGCCGAGGAAAATGTAGCATTTAACGCTTCGCCAACTGCGAACGACTTCCATGACGTTGCGAGCTGTATACGACGAACTGGTTTTTATCATTTGGTTTTGTACGTTTGAAATGTTTACTACCTATATAAGCTGTTGTTATTGGAATGAGACTTATTTATCGAGGTTGTTATTTACACCAAGGTAAATTGGATCATAACGTGGTTGTTTTTTTTGACGTTCTATAGACATTTCTTTATTGTATATTTTGATATAATAGGTACAATAATATACATATTCTAATTTCAGCACTTAGGGAATACGATGAAAAATATAGTTAAGAACAGTAATGATAATTTTGTTCTACACCTGTTATACGTATTTGTATGTAATTGAGATGTTTGTCACAAGTAATAAAATATATTTTCGAATCCTTTTAGTGTTTGTTTATTTATGAATAACTATACGTTTATTAAGGAATAAAGAGTGCCTCATATAAAAACAATCTCCAAAAATGTTCTCAATTCATGTTTGTTTAATATTAGTGTCAACTGGAAAATTTCTCGTACAGAATCCTTCGAAGCTAAAAGCTTAAACATTACGAAGACTTTTACTAAGAGCGTATACATACGAATTAGATACGTATGAACAAGAACTAAATAAATACGCACATGCATATACGAGTACTGTATACGTACAAACTCAGGGTTTAAATAACATATGCACTTTCTGACCGCCGCCCTGCCAATCCAGTACTTCATTTGACTTTGTAAATTTCAAAACGATTTACATCACAGTTTAAGCACACGAAACAGGAATACAATACCAACTTTAATACTTTCCGGAATATAGAAACATTAAAAAAAAAATTGTACTCACGCCTATTTTAGAAGGATAAACGATATCTGTAGTTTGTGCTACTACTACTACTACTACGGATTTGTACTTGCTGCAATCCTGCCATATTTATTTTCCTTTATTCACTCCCATTACTTGATTAGCTTAAAGCAAGCTCGTCGGTTTAAGGTATTCTTTACCTCATTTTTAAGCTCAGTCTGTCTTAGTAAAAAACAAATAATAAAACTGAATAAGTGTAAGTTGATTAAAATTAAACTACTTTATATAGGCACGCGCTGTTTATTTTAAAACACTATTATTATACTAATAATTATTTTTACGTTTATCAAATGTACGCAATTCTCAGTGTAAAGCTCTGACTCGTACTTGATTGGCCTTGTCAAATGTTGGTAATATAATAATATTATTTTTAAGGTAGTTTATTTTCATCAAAAACATGTCAGGCAAACTAAGTTATACATTATATACATAACCGTTATGTACTTAAAGGTACCTTCCAGATTTCAAAACAAATGTGTTAATAGATACATCAACACCCTCGCAAAAAAATAAATAAAATTATTCGTAGCGTCCAGTATTCGGTGATTGTAAGCCGCACGTTACCAATGCTTGCAATCAGGCGGACGCACGCGACACTGTGCGGTTGCGACAGAGGGCAGCAGCGTTCTGGGGTGGTTTAGAATATCAACAATACTTAAGCGAACGTGCCGTCCTCCTGTGCCGAGCAATGCTCATACTGCATTTACCAGATGAGCTTTCGTAATAGGAGCTCTCAATGCAACAGCCTTCAATGAAATGGAAACTGGATCAGCACTCGAAGATGCGACGAGTTTGTATATCAGCATGCTTGAGATTCCATCTACATGATAGGGGAAATTCCAAATGAACGCAATTCCTTTTAGAGAAATGAGATTTTTAATGCAGATTGTATACATATAGAACGTTATTTGTTGGCTTTTGCAAAATATTGTTTTAGAAAATTAAATTGGCTTTATGATTGGGTAAACTGTTTACAACTTAGTAATGGACAGAGGTTTTAATAGTTCAATTTGAGGAAAGTGACTCCTTCGTACAATAAAGCACACGATCGCAGTAAAAAATTTAGCTGTGAAAAAGAATAAAGATTTCCGAATTATTTGGAATAAAAATTAACTAATAATTAACCTAAAGTGTACTGGAGACCAAACTAGGCACTTTTCTTGGATCAACAAAAAAATTTACCATCCCAACATCCCATCAAGATATCTATACATACATAACAAAGTATATTTAATTTAAGAAGTTTATATTTATGTTTATTATTACTTCTTTATATTAATTATTGCATCTCTAACATTTTCCAGTATAAAACTAATCTGAACTGGAATTTGCTTAGAAACTGTACGATAGTTATATTGCTTAGCTTCTTAAACAGCTCCTAAGATTAGACGTTGTTTGTTCTTAGAATATTCCATAGTTCAAAAGTAAAATGAAACTAAGAATGCAGTCTAGATCCCATTCAAGTAATTGGTGGTTCACAACTTCTGGCATAACTGCCACCATAACCGTTCCGTTGAAATTTTGCCCCAAGTTACGCATTAAAATAATATCCTACGTACTGGGTGAGGAAATTGGCCGCGAGATGGTGCTCCCGTCGAAGTTAAAATAAAGCCGTTAAGACTTTAGACATTATACTTTTCTATATGCGTATTTACTTTCAGTATTTTCCCAAGTTTACTCGTATGTACATATAAAATGTTTGTTCAGGCAGTTTAGCCCGAAATAATATTTTGTAGCGTTTGAGACAATCGCTTTATCGTATGGTGACGTCACATTCTCCACATTTATTTGTTTGTTAAATGTTCTATATCGCTACTAGTTTATGAGTTACTTTATAGTTGAAATCAAAAGTAGCATAAAAGCAAGAGACACTACAGTTTCTGCTAAGTAAACACTACCGCATTCCAAGCAAAAAGTTGAACCAAAATTAAAGCCGTTACAAATCCACCCGATGCACCCGTTTGGCCCTACGCTAATATGTTTATACTTTAAATTATGCCTTCGTGATTTAGGGAGATATGAAAGCACCCTCAGGGACCTTAATCTTTGAACCAGCCACTTTACGTTCAAAATCTTTGTTTAAGGGCCAATTGCATTACAATGGCTCCAAGGGTTCTATGCAGGAATCTGAAGTGTCCATACAGAAATTGCTGGGGTTATTAAGGTGGCATGAAGCAGGCATTCATGTGAAAAATAACAAGCCGCTAAACTGTACTGACTTTTTAACGTATTTGTTTTCATATTTCATTTTATTATTTTATTCATTTTTTACAATAACTGAAAGGGATTTAAAAAAAATGGGTTGTTTCAGTGTTTGCTTTTTTATGACTTTTAGGATTCGTATGCTGTGTATAACAGACACGTAGAGTACTAGACCAGGGTCGATAATTTTTGAAACCAAAAAAAATAGTAGTAGGATGAAACCCATTGGAAAAGGAAGAGAATATAATAAAAATGAAAGGAAAAATAATTTACGGGCGATCTGAGGTCGGCAAGTGGAAGGGAGTGACTTTTTAAGGGTAAAAAACGGTTTATCTCGATTTACGGTAAAACTACAAGTCCTATGAAAAAAATTAAATAGCAAAGTTGTAGGTAATAAAAAGATCTACAACTTGTGTATTTACACTTTTTTCACATAACCTCAAAATGTATGTGAAAATTCAAATAACCAAGTTTTTGGTTTTTATTTTAATATTCTATAAAAAAAATTTCTTTCACTAAATTAGTGGTATCCTACCTTTTTATGTCCCAAACACACAAATTTTTTGATTTAATATATTTATTTCCACTTTGTATTGACTTAATATCGAAAAAGCACCCTAATTTTCAATCGAAAGTTCTCCTGTCAAAATACCTGCTTTTTAAAAAAAGTCGGTGTGCTTTTTGTTTGTGAAATCTCTACTTTCTGATGTAGTAAAGAAAAAGATACATTACTATGGTAAATTTTCTCAGAAAATGCAAAATAAAACAAAAAATCTCGTATCCTAAAATATTTTTTTTTATCATTATGTACAATTTTGAGCTAATTATTAAAATTTACACTTTAATTACTCGAAAAACGTAGAATTCCATGTTACATTGATAAACAAAAAAAATACAACTCTATAAAACATAAAGATGCAAAATACACGCGAAAATAGTTGTTCTAAATATTAAAGATAGGATTTAAAGGGAATTTCATCTAAAATATGTGACTGCTGCAATGTTTTTCGTAAAAAGTTAATTTATTTAATTCTTATTACATTTATGTCATAGAAAATCTCATTATATATAAATATACATGTAAATCGTACTATTGAATTTAGATACTTTATTTATTACCATTTTCAAAGGCTTCAGCCCTGGTCTATACAGAGGTTGGCATAAAAAGATAAGTTATTTTAATATTTATATTGGATACCATCCAATTTAATATGAAAATAAAAATCGTTCATTACAATACATATTATGTTTGTGGCTGATTGTTAAGTGGGGTTAGGTGAATTTTAAAAGATATACACATAGCATTTATTTTAATTTAAAAAACAAAATTTAAACAAAGTATATAAAATCTAAAAGAATATTTAATGCATATTGGGAGCAAATTATCCAATAAAGAGTGGTTACGGAAGATTTTGAAAAATTTGCTTTCTCAAAAATACTACGACTACTCTTTAAAATAGTGTTACATTTATTTTGCATATGAAATCCGGTTACTGATTGGCTAAAGACTATATAAATATTTTATTTATAATGTTTAATCCTTTTACGTCAGAGGGATGATGGGGAGTATTCTGAAATCTATATCGCTTTATGATCGACATAATGCGATTAAGTGCGATTGAGTGATATTTAAACAAAAATATTTGTATGTATACAACAAAAAATAATAACTAATGTGGTTAATAATTAACTATTAATTTTAATTAATTCCAAACCTAATTAAGTTAACATATAAACAATGCAAAATCCTTTTCATCATTAATAAACAAACAGCATTATCATATCCCAAAACTATAACTACTTCACTTTAACCGCCTAATTGGTTCATTACCACACAGAAAAGACTAGGCACGCCATTTTTATCAGACAAACCGTTTGGTTCAAGAATAGGTCCGTATAAAGCGAGCACGTGCATGTCACGTGACTGTACGGATTAAGCCACAGGCGCTCCGGATAATTAACTACACAAAATACTGGCTATCGTCCACGATCGATGGCGTGAAGCTACAGGAGGGATTGAGCCCAATTTGATGAAGGACAATCGTACAAGCTATTATTTTAGATTATAGGCCTTTCTACGGTATTTTATTCACGGGTGAGTAATGAGTACCGAGGTTATATATTTTTATTTTCTCGTGTGATTTGTGGCCAGGCTATTATCATTATCTTTAAGCTGACTGAACTGTTCGAAACGAAGAAGCTAGTCAACGGAGTTGGATTTTTCTGAAATTCCGCCGTATGCCTGAATGTAGCTGACGGTCTAGGTGTCATAGATTGATCTTATAAGCTCTTTGATTAACGATATAATCACAATCTCTGGATTCATAAAATAAATGTATCGTAGCTTAGAGTTTCTTGAGAACTTGTTTTTAAGTTTTCTATAGGGTAAGAGAAATATTATTCTGTTATTGTAAGATATCTTTCTTTATAACATGTTATTGGCATAACCAAAGCTACTAAGCTTTGGTTGTCACGGAATGAAAGAGACAGTCATATTATAATATACTAGATGTGCTCGCGGTTTCACCCGCGTTTATGATTACTGCGCCGCCCTCGTGGGTCGTAGCGTGATGTTATATAGCCTATAGACTTCTTCAATAAATGGGCTATTCAACACTAAAATAATTTTTCAATTCGGACCAGTAGTTCCTGAGATTAGCGCGTTCAAACAAACAAACAAACAAACTTTATAATATTAGTATAGATTAGTGTCACATCAAATATGTTATATTATATCACTGGAAGCACTTCTAGTCAGCTCTTCTCAGAAACTATCAGTTGAGTTTGAAGAAGATTTTAGCGTTTTATAGCCATTCATGGATGATACAGCAAGGCAGACAACTAGGTGTTTTATTATATACGGAACCGAAAAAAAAATTACACCAGTTAAGATCACAGAACGGTACATCGCGATCATTAAAATTTAACAGCATTAAGCTCCTTGTACACTAAGCAGGCGAATGTCATCATCCATCATTGATGATACAATCATTTAATACCCTCTGACGATATCCGTAACTGATAAATATTTAAGTTGATTATTTGTAGTCTACTTGAACTTGTATCTTTATCATTTATCGATCAGCGAAAGCACAAGAAAACAAATATAATTTGGGAATTCTCATGGACTTCGGATTATAAATTATACTTAAGGTACGCGTACGCAAGAAGCGCGGCGTGCGCAATTTATTCGCGTGGGCTACATGCGGCAAGAATTTGCTCGGACTACATGCGTAATTTATTCGCGTGGGCTACATGCGCAAAGCATTTGCGCAGACTACATGTGCAATTTATTCGCGTGGGCTACATGTGCAACGCATTCGCGTGGGCAGCTACATGCAGTTAATCACGCGGGCTATGATGCGGGTGGCTCACGTCAATCATTTACAATGCAATACATTATCGTCAATGGCTTGGCAATAGACTGATCTGACTATTTATAAAATTACGTTTTTGAAAACCTAACATACCTAAAATACTTTATGTTATGTTCAGTTTTTGTATTGCCTATTTAGATTATATAAGTTTCAACAATAGGCACCTCATGGTGCTTGGACGCTTTTTAGTCATCTAAAAAGCGTATCTAAGTACGAACTACCCACTCCGACACTTAAAGTACTAACAAAGGAGCAATGCACCATAATTGTTACATATAGTTCTTTGTTATGAAAAAGATAGCAAATATATACAAATAAATTTTACGCAACATAACAATATTGGTATAGGAACGTCATAACATATTTATATATATATATATAACTACTGATCTACATTTTTTGCACCAACATTTCAATTGAAAAAGGCATAAAGAAGGGAAATCCTTTTATATATTTTATATGAAACAAATCAAAGCCCGCCCTATGTCATTCATCTTAACCCTCACTTACTGATGTCAACAGGCTCAATGCAATCGTGTCGCGTTGCTAAGCCCACCAGTTTGTAACATAAGAACGTTGTCACCGTCGAGTGTAAGGTAAATCCCTTGATTGACGAAATTTTGCTCCCTAACGTTTGAGGGTTAAGGAGATAGGTGTCTTGTTTCTGAGACTTTTCCTTTTAATGTACGTGAAGTTTTTGTCGTTACAGAGTTTCGTAGAAATGAAACATATAATATACAAAGGTTGCCCTGGTTGTTTTGGTAAGCGGAGGGTAGGCACTGGGGCGAATAGAGTATAAATAAGCCAAAATGTACAAAGCTTTTTCTTCGTAAGCAGTTTACTTTGCAATAGGTTGATTTCTTTGTGAAAAAATATTATTCGCACTAAAAGTAATGATTACTAAGGATGTCTAAATAATAAATTTCTGTGCGACAATCGAAGTTGTACATTTTATATACTATATATTAGATAGTTTATTTACTCAAGTTTAGCTACATTATACATACATTATTTCAGGCCTATACTCTTGAAGGATTATTCCTTCAAGGGTCTATACCCTTGGCCTATTCAGACCCATGCCTGAAATAATGTATGTGTACCTATGTTATGCAAAGGTATATTCTACACTCACATTTAGGATGTGCACTTAATGTTTGTACATATTTACACTTTAGTTTTAAACACCACATGATAGTGAGTGAGCTAATTGCGGTCCTCTGGAGACAGTGCCAAGAAAACCCAATAATAATTTGTTCGATCGGGGCATCAAACTCGAGACATCAGCAGTTCCATTCACTTGCACGGCGCCGTCGAGGTAGGCCAGCTACATTATACAAGTAAAGCATGTATATGATAAAAAAATTACACGGCGATTGCTGAAGTCCAGCAGTATGCTTCACCGCGAACGAATAATTCTCAAAATGAAGTAAATGGCTAGTTTCAAGGATTTTACGGCCTTATTACTAGCAAGTTTAAATTGCATCCCTCTGAGAGTACATATGTTAAAGGTCCCATATATTTTTTATGGATTAGGTTAAAGACTCGACATTTCAGCCCACGCTGGGTCATTTTAAAAGTAATAAAGGTACGCATTTGCAATAATCTTAAATGAGTTAATTTTACTAGTATAACTTTGCCATAATAGTTGTATAATTCGTTTATTTAAAACTGAACTGACTTATTTATGAAATTGTAAAAAGAAAGAAAATTAAAATATTTAATGGTTAAAGCCATTAAATATTTAAATTTAATCTCTTAAAGCCTGTTTGTAATAGTTAGATGTATGTAAACATATATACATATATATGTATATTGTTTCATTCTGTGCCATAGATGTAGAAAGTGTTATATCTATCAGTAAAGTAATAAAAGTAGATACAATAAAACTGAGAAGACGATGTTGAAGATATGATAATAACTATTTTAATTAAGTTAAAAACTGATATCATAAAAACATGTACAATGTAATGCGTATGAAGCAAAATTTATGCGTGGCATCAAACGTTACGTTTTGTTTAATTTGAGAATCATAAATAAGTAGAATCAACTTTTCTGTATACAACTAAAATTCAAGAGAAATTGGTTAAATAGAGATCCAACACATGATATATCAAATCCTATGAATTTTACAATACTATTTTATTTAATTTTGTGATAGACTGATTTGAGTCTTGACTTGACTTTGAAACCGTCTAAGAATAAAAGTTAAAAAAATTTAAAATCTATATTTTAAAAGAAGTAGTCAAATGAAATACATTAATGACAAAGCATGCTGACTCTAATGTATGTAACGGAAATATATCCAATACACGTTGGTATTGATTCTGTTCTACCCACATTTGTCTAAAAGCTCTACCAACTACCTATTTTGGTGCTGCGGTGAGGCTTAATTAATATTTATACACAGACATTACTTTATTGTTGATCAGTTTTTTTTTAATTTATATTCTTTATTTTTATAAACATGTCTCATATTGTGCTTACATCGAGATTATGGGTCTTTCTTATTCTTAATACGCTGATATTTTCCGTATACTGACATCATATTGAATATAATATGTGTAATCCATAAGTAATTTTTTGTCCGTAACAATATATAAGGTTATAATGAATCGCCTGATCGATAAACCACCATAGAAGACTTCATAATTAGCCGTCGCTCTTGAGTCTGCTTTATTTCACCTTTAGGCACACACATAATATATCCAAATGTACGAATATAAAAAACTAATGTGACGAGATTAAAAAAGTAGTTTATAACAACGTAATAGGCACCAAAACCTAAATTACTCCACAACTTTAGTCCAGGTGTTTTGATTAGAATGCCTACGAAATTCCCCAATTGGAAGACATCTCGGAATTTCAAACGAAGAGACGGCAGGACCCGTAAAACTATACAACAAAAACATAATTAAGTACGTGTGTTGGCAGAAACAAAGGGAACCGATGGAAATTGTATTTTTTTATCCGTCTATGACAGTCACACTGGGTTACATAGTCGACCGGGTTTAATCTACAATGTTTACGCCTCGTTTGAGTTCAACTACCGACACATGTCGAAATGTGTCCCTTTTTCCTGTCTCATTTATATTTCGATATTCCATATTACGTCGGCTTGTTTCCTACCTACATAAATACCGGAGTGTAATGAATTTTCGTGACTAATAGACCACCCTGATACTGAGCATGTGTAGAAACAAGAATAAAACGGTGAAGGATTATAATAGGATGAAAGACAGAAACTGGATACATGCATCGGTTTAATACAGAGAACTGTATTAATGTCAGAAATAATCAATATTGTAATCCAATGACTGCGGGCTAAAAGTAACAAATATACATTATTGGTAAGCTTTGAATGTCATTGAACTGTTAATTGCATGATTGGCGCTACAGTTTAAATAATATCCACGCCACTGTCTGATTATCTGATTTAGTGATTTCACTGATTCGTTGTTAGATTTAATGGTTATTAAGTTGATTTAAAATGGAAATAATATTGATGATACGAAACATGATAAAGATTCTCTTTTTTAGGGAGCTTTGTCACTTAGTGATAATGTCACCCCCATAACAAACATCTTATTAATTTGTATTTACTTATGGGTATTGACTAAATTACATAAGATTATATATTCTCCTATGCTACTGATACAATATATATAACACACAGCACAACATCTTAGCCGCTTCTGACAACGGAGAGGCTGAGATGCTATTATGCCTCTTGTATATTCCGGTCACATTTCATCAACACGTGGTATATGTCATCAATCACTTCACAGACTTCACAATTGGGTGAGGTATTAATACCCATCAAGAATTTAAACTTGTTGCATGGGATGTGTCCAGAACGTATCCTTAACAAAGCTACTACCTGTCGCCGATCTATCTCATCTCTGATTTGCGATTCAAACCATGGGGAACGAAGCGATTCAGCTTGTAAAGTTTTATACCAAATTCCTTTTGACTTTGACCTTTCGTTAAAATATTCATGCCACTGTTCTCTGCACACTTTTTTGACATGACTAAGCCACTCTGAGTATAACGGTATACATGGTAACTGTATACCTTCGTAAGCTGCTTGTTGGGCTGCTACATCTGCTTCTTCGTTACCCATGATTTCGATGTGAGAGGGTATCCATTGTATAGTAATAGATTTATTTAAAACCTGTATTTTAGTAATCGACTCTAAAATAGATATAGCTATCGTGTGTCCTCGAAGACTCGAGGGAACCCGAGTCAAATGTTGGAGACTGCTCTTGAGTCCGAAAAAATAACAAAGTTTTAATGATTTACACTCAATCCGTATAGTAATGCTTCCGAAATCGCTATGAGTTCACATTGCATTATAGAAATATTAGAATTAAGTTTGAATTTTACTTTAGTGTTAAGATGAGAATCATAAAAAGCAGCTCCTATATCTGGGCCGACCTTGGACCCATCTGTAAATATTTTATAGTGTCGACTAAACTTATCATTTATCATTTTTACACAGGTACTATTCAGATCCGTTACAGTATACAGTCTTTTTGCGGAATTTACGCCTACTATTTCAATGCAAGGAACCTTCCTTAAATCTATGTTGGTAAGCCAGGTGTCTAATGAATAAATATGCAATATCGGGCTATAATACAGATATCAAGCATGATAAAGATGAAAAACGTAAATTTCTAGATATTGAACATAATCAAGTGTGAATTAAGCTAAGCTTCCAATTATGGTGCTAATTTGGCACATATTACAGCCTAAACAAAATAAATAATCGTATTAATAATAATATCATGTTAATTACACAAATCAATATTTTACCCGGGAAGCTATCAAACCACTTTAGCAATATTAATGGTGATAAGACACTGAACTTGAACCTCGATAATCTATGCTATAAATGTATGTTGAAATCCTAGCTAATGATTTTTAATACTTACTCCAAACTATAATCGCTAAATACTTTTAATTCTTCCATCCGCGTACGGACGCCGGCAATGCTTTCATATTATATTATGCCTGGATATAGATAAACTAACAGGTTAAGAAATAACGCTAACTAGATTGCTTAAGGTGGAAAGTATCTATGTTAATAAAATGTTAGAAATAATCTCTAATCAGCTTTTGTACAGCAAGCGGTGGAGCTTTTTAATATAATAATAATATCAGCCCTATATGTAAACTACTAATAAGTCCTACAGCTAAGCACAGTCCTCTTTTCAGTGTGAAAAGGGACAGTTTATAGTCCACCACGCTTCGAGAACATTATGGAGATCTCTTTGACATGCAGATTTCCTCACACTGTTTTCTATTACTGTATTTAATACGCACATAACTTCGAAAAGTCAGAGGTACGTGCTTTGGAATCGAACTTGAGACATCTGCATGGCAGTTCAATAGCCTCCCACTAGGCGAACGCTGCTGTTGTGTGTTGAATATAGTATGTAGGCAGTGACAGTTATAAATAATATGCTAAAGTTATTATAATACAGGTCTATTACTGATATGAATACGCACGTCACAAAACTTATTAATAAAATTAATTAATTGTTTTCAGCCCGGACTTATTGACGTAATGCGACATTAATATATTTACAAAATAACTAATTGGACCGCCTATTTATTGCATTAGCGGACATTATATTTTATTCAATGTGATGAACTATTATAATTAGAAACTGTTTAATTATTTCAACATATTTATCCAAAGCTCAAATGATTCATTAATTAAAGTATCGTTATGCTTGTAGCTATTATAAAAAGTATGTTCAACTACCTCAGTTAACCGAGCGCCTTTAATAAAAATTAATGAAATAAATGATCGTGTGCTATATCACGATTTAATTATATTGAACATGTACTGAAGTGTAATCATTTATATTCTAATGATAAATAAAGAATGATATGTAATGGATATTCTATTTCTAGTCATCCGTTAAGAAAGTGAGTTTTATGTAAAACCGTATAGTCAATTATTATGCAAACATTTTTGCTGAGTCCTGGTTACAAAGCTTATGATCTAAACTAGCCTAGCTTAGACCTAGATTTCTATTTATGAGCATTCTATATTCATAGAGAATAAAATTGTGGGTATTGATAAAACTTTACTTAATTAGTAACTTTACGGATGGCGTTAGTGGTTTGAGTGGTCTCCTCGCCACTGCCACTACGCCGAGTGTTATGATTCGAATCCCACACGAGACATAAAGTGTGATCCAGAATTTTATTTGTGTTGTGCCGAGTCTAGGTGTTCTTTGTATTCGTTGTTTAAATGTTTTTAAAGTCCCTCACAACACAAGATGTATACATAGCGCGTGAGATGTCTTTTTAAAAACGAATGAAATTATTTTATATTCTTTATTATTTATATGTATGAATACAAACATTAATAATTATATGTAAAAGCAATCAACAAAACCAAACACTCAATGATTTGGATGTGTACTCAACACATCCAAATCATTGAGTGTTTGATACTATAACGCTATAATGGGTATGAATCCTGTAGGGTGGACTCCAGACTGGTCCTGAACTGTGTTAAAGCCCTTAACAAACTTGGCAGGAAAAACACAGTCAGGCTGGTGTGGGTTCCGGGGCATGCAGGTGTGCAGGGTAATGAGGAGACTGACGAATTAGCCAGGAGGGGCTCGGAGCAACTATTTGTTGGCCCCGAGCCATTCGTAGGACTCTCAGAGAGTACCGTCAAGGCAGCTATGAATGCACATGGCAATGATAAACATAGGCTGGAGTGGATGGCCCTTAGGGGTCTGGAACACTCCAAGAAATTAATTGCAAACAGAGCCACGGGCTTCACCCGGAAGTTCTACGGGTACAACAAAGGCCAAATACGCATGCTCATAGGAGCGTTCACTGGCCATTTTGGCACCAACGACTTCCTGTGCAAATTAGGTTTGGCAAACAATTTGATCTGCAGAGCCTGTGGTGAACAGGACGAGTCCATATCACATCTACTGTGTGAATGTGACGCGTTGGCTGGACTAAGGATGGGTCTGATGGGATTGGCATATCCGAACCCTGAAGACTTCAGGCTTCTCCCTCTGAAGTGTACGCTGCGACTGATGCAGTACATTCATAGCTCAGGGATAGATCTCGGGGCCGACACAAAAGATCTCACTGGGTCGTAGTGTCGCCGATCTGCACTGATTGGCCCCCGAAATAAGATAAGATAAGATAAGATGGATATGAAGCTGTGTATGTTTGCTATGTCTTATATACAAATAAATATAATAAGGGTTAAAGTATGAAGTTGCCGTTGTATAATATATAGATACTTTGAATTGACATAAAACTTTCATGGTGTGAGATTTTCGAGTGAACCTTTTTTCACACGATACCTATAAGATTCTTCTTTTAAAAAATCTGCAACATTCGATTTTCGACTTTCAATTGTTTTTTTTATTCAGCTTAGACGGGAATACTTACTTCGAAAACCCGAGTCATTTTTTAATACGAGTTCGGACGCGGAAATAACTCGGCAGAAACGGCTCGCAATATCAACGCTGCGTTTGGAGAGGAGACTGCTAATGAACGTACCGTGCGGTTTTGGTTTAAACGCTTTTGTAATGGAAATTTCGACTTGAAGAACGAACCATGTGGAAGACCGCTCCAGGTGAATAACGCTGAATTGAAAGAGATGGTGGTAGCCGATCCGAGTCAAACTACCCAAGAATTAGCGGCATGATTTAACGTTATCCTACCTACAATATTGGCTGTTGTGCATCAAACCAATAAGATAAATAATATGATAAATGGGTGCCTCATGATTTGACTGATCTGCAGAAAGAAATGCGTGTTGAAACTAGTGTTGCCTTGTTGAATCGATACAAAAATGGAGGAGTATTGGATCGAATTGTGACATGTGACGAAAAGTGGATTCTTTACGATAACCGTAAGCTAAAAATGTAATGGCTGACTCCAGGTTAAACTCCGCAACAGTGCCCTAAAGTAAAGCTTACCAATAAAAAGGTAATGGTAACTCTTTGTTTTACTTATCTCTTCATGGTGTTATTCACTATAGCTTTCTCAGGTCTGGTCAAGCAGATGTTTACTGTGCCGAACTTCGAACAATGAAGGCGAAACTGGCAGTGAAACAGTCCCGACTCGTGAATCGATCTTCAACATTATTGCTCCATGATAACGCAAGACCTCACACTGCACGAGAAACCGTTGTTACTCTACAGGAGCTGCAGTTAGAAACCATACGTCATCCTCCGTACTCGCCAGACCTTGTTCCAACGGACTACCATTTTTTTCGTGATTTGGACAATTTTCTACGTGATAGAACGTTTTCTTCCCAGGAGGCAGTACAAAATGCTTTCACACAGTTTGCCGAATCTAGATCTCCGGGGTTCTATCGTAAAAGCATAAATGAACTTCCGTTTAGATGGCTGCAATGTATAGAAATGAGAGTAAAGATTTCGATTTAATAAATGTGGTACATCTTCGAAAAAAACGAGATTTAATTTTTAGTACAAATCGGCAATTTCATACTTTAACCTCTAATTTTAAAAAAGCTAACTCAGATCATAAAAACCACTGAACAGAATTTTACAATATAGTAGGTATCTTAGGTTTATTGTAAAACTAGCTGTGACCGCGGTTTCACCCATATTTATGATTACTGCGCCGCTCCCGTAGGTTGTAGCGTGATGTTATATAGCCTATAACCTTCCTCGATAAATAGGCTATCCAACACTAAAATAATTTTCCAATTCGAACCAGTAGTTCATGAGATTAGCGCGTTCAATCAAAAAAACAAGCTCTTCAGCTTTATAATATTAGTATAGATATAGATTTAATCTACTTCTGTCTTATTTCGTTCAGTAGAATCGATTTTATGCATTGTATGATTTACCTAAATAACGTCGAGGATCCACGTGGACGAAATTGCGTTAGTAACAAATAAAACCCTCACCACAATTTCCGTTAACCGATACTATCACCATCAGCGTTAAAATATCATTGTATTAAGTATAAACTCGGTATCGTCCATATTGGTTTACTATTTCACAAACACTAAGTACAATTACTAGCATAAATATACACGGCAGTCGAATATTATCATTTTCCTTTAATACCGACAATTACAATAATTATTGTCTATATCGAATGCATTGTTAACTTCATAAAGGGAATATAAACAGCTAATGCTTGCACTCGTACGCCATATTGGCTGTTTAGTCGGCTGTTTACCTTTCTAAATGAGCGTCAAACGAGAACAAATTGTTATTAGGTGCGTTAACGCAGCGGTCTATCGATTTATTATGTTACGTAGGAGGAAGAAGCAAGTTTTCTGATACCGTGGGAAAACTTAAAATCATCATAAAAATACTATTAAAAATATCTGCAGCTAAGTAAATCAGGGGTTAATAAAACTGACCTCTATTAAATTTTTTGGTCGTAAAAGTTGGTATCACTCTGTGAGATGTCAACACGATATAGTTTGGTAATCTTATCCGTGGTTTAATAACACCAGGCAATGGTGGTTCTCTTGCCTACTGTTTTATACCTGATAATAAATATAAGTAATATTTGAAGTATTAGTAATTTTTACAGTAGCAGCTCTT
Source organism: Catocala fraxini (assembly GCA_930367265.1). Taxonomy (NCBI): domain Eukaryota; kingdom Metazoa; phylum Arthropoda; class Insecta; order Lepidoptera; family Erebidae; genus Catocala; species Catocala fraxini. Next base: position 10,890,238 of record OV884037.1, read on the forward strand.
GTAATTTTACAAAAAATATTTAAGCCTTCGAGGTATAGCAGCGGTAGCCAGCGTAATAGTTAAGGTATTGGACTCGCGACTGAGATGACCATGGGTTCGAATTAAACCTAGGTACACTTATGGTGTTAACAAGAATTATAGTTATTTGTATAAAATCAGTAATCGAACTTCAGATTCACTAAAAACCGAGAAATAAACGAACATTTTAACAAAAATAACCGACCTCAAAATAAAATATTCCAAAACAAAAATGCTTTAAGAAGCTATAGAATAATTGCATATTCTTGTGAATAATTAAATTATTGTTATTAATGGAGTCGGTGTCAGCCAAGGTAGGTTTGTAACTACTTAAACATGAGATGTCTTACTATAATCATAACATAACATTGGCATGCAAAATTATACACATAGACACAGCACGCGGCGCGGGCGACTGACACCGACTCCAAAAATAATAATAATTTAATTAGTTACAAGAATACGCAATTGTTTTTTATTGTTTTAGTGCATTTTTTGTTTTAGATTATTCTTTCTTGCAGTCGGTATTCTTTGATGTTAAAATTTTTGTTTGTTTCTCGGTTTTTATTGAATCTGAAGTTCGATTACTAATTTTATTTGTCTGAATATAGAAATAATGTTGTTATTAGCTTTTTTGTGTATACCTTGTTGAGTTTAACAGTTGCACATAACCCTATACTATCAAATGCTATCAAAAACCAATTTAGAATTGTGTAAACAATACATATACATTTGATACATATAATTGTAGCAATCACAGCAGATTTTTTGTCATTTATTAAAGAATTCCTTTGTATAAAACCAAAGATCTCTATCAGAACATCATCAAATTGGAATAGGGCTACCTGGAAACACTAACAATGGGCTTCCAAACCATCCTACACAGTTGTTTATTTTGTTGTTGCCAAAAACGGTTATGACTTATCAAAATCGGTTCACGTAGAAAAAGTTATGAGGTAACAAACAAAAAAAACATACAGGCGAATTGAGAACCTCCTCCTTTTTTTGAAGTCGGTTAAAAATTAATTAAGCTATCTTAAAAATATACACAATAAAACTTATGGACGTGGAATAAATAAAATTGATCTGAATGGTCCGGCAATCAGCAATTATTAGACCTTATAGTCACCCAGGTATCGCTCCACTAAAGTGCAAAACTCAAAACGTGGGCATGCTTCTTGCCTTTCACATAAAGCATCCAGATTTTCAGGAAAACTGTTTAAATGGCTAAAGATAAAAACTAGGTTAGAGCTCACGTTGCACTCTTTTAGTTGGTAGTGCTGCATTAGTTGTTAAATATGTTGAGAGAAGTCAACCCATTTTCTTGTGGTTAACGGACTTTTTACATAAATAAAGGATAAGTACGTCGTATGTTGTAAATATGGTAACACACCAAGTTTGGTATCTCGATATATCCATACATTTCTCATGGCTTTTCAATTAAATCTATAGCTATAGGTTTTCATAAAGTGAGACACACTTAAGTGGCAATTTATTTTACTCGCTATAAACGAAACATATATTAACTACAAATTAGTAATCAATTCAATATTGTTTTTTTTAATATGTTACAGAACACCATCTAAAATTAATTGTATTGTGCAAGTTTAAACCCTGAATTCATTGATTGTAAATTACATATTTACCCAAATCTTTGCTTCTATTACCTACTCGACACCTACATATTATGTCTTCTTGTATATGTCAGTCTTTGAAGATCAAAAATACTCTTATACACACTAAACCCAATTTTCTGCTAAAAACACATCTAAATTGAAAATTGCTTCTATCAATAACTTAACGGTAACATTGAAATTAAACTACTATATAGGGATTTTATTGTTTATTTGACGCATTTTTACATAATTTAGAAACTATTACTATTAAACTTTACTAATTTTTAAGCTAATTAAATTATTAAAACTATTAAAACTATTTATATTTAAGTTTACACTTACAATAGAAACACCAATGATTAAAATTATGTTCGGGTACTTTGAAATAACTACACTGGAACATTGAGACGACTACCATCTCATATATATCTCTCATCTCATATAATATATGTTAAAACATTATGGCGAACGCACAGGCATATAAGCACAATACTTTTTATGCACATGAAACCAAAAAATAATTTGATACATTTTGTGCTGGATATCAACTAGCCTCTGTTCGCGATAAACTCCAAAATTATTAAACGCATTTTCATGCGAATTTCACCAATAGACAGAGTGATTCATGAGGAAGGTTTGGGTGCATAATTTGTTAAGGTTTTTTTTATAACAATTTTTGTTGTGATAATTTGGCGGATCACGAGACTATTGTAGCTTATCTGAATATTAATGCTTCCTCGTTCTTAAGTGAACAACATTTTCTTCTTAGCCAAAAATACCCAGACACGGTAAAAATTCACACTGCAAGTGCAACAATAAATAGTAGATTTTAATTAAGATGACGGTGACGATATAAAAGGCCTGATTGCGGGTGGTTGGCGGGCGGCTTAATGGCCATCATATCTTTGGACTGGAGCATCGAGGCTCTAGTGTGAACATACCCCCGCTCTCATAAAAGTGTTATGAGTTCATTTCCAGACGTAGTTCCCCCCTACATGGTGAGCTGTAAAATTTTGACTGCACCGCGGAAATTAACAAGCAACTGAATCATGGAATTGTACTGTCTGTTGTCTGCATTACATAGTTGTAGTTCATTGGAAGTCTGCATTTTGAGATCTTTTGATTATTTGTAAAGATTACAAAGATCTCAAAATGCAACGCAACCTATTAAGGTTGCGTGTTCTACTGTGGAGCGCACTATTATTTTGGCATTTGAAGCTAATTTATTTGATAATATGGCAAATAAAATCTTTTGTTACTGATTACCAACTCATTTCTATTGCCCAATGAGAGTATCATGATGCATGATGGCAAGGTTTCGATTATGGATTGACTTGGGAACATGGACCTACAATTAATCAACAGATTATGAGCAAATAACACTAAATCATAGGCGCGAAAGACGACGCATTGATTTGTACCCATGGTTGATTTCGATCACCAACCGTCCCATCATGTGTTTACTTTATTAGTTGAAACTTCACAATATAATATGTTCCTACAAGCATTTAAGCCCGATCAATATCAATGCTAATTAGTTGTTGGAATTGATTACTTAGAGTTGTAGAGAATAAAACGTAAGTGTCCAGCTCTTATTCAACTGAATAAAAAGCTCTACGAATGATGGCTTAGGAGTAGTCTTTTAAAATTAGAGAAGAAGTTATGGTTCCTTATCAATTTATCATACATAACTTTAACTCATAATGTCTAAACAAATTTGATTAAAGAATCTCGCCTTTCTCGAGCAAGTAAACTCTCTTTAAAATATTATCAACAGCAATATTAAGTTCAAACAAATCCTCAGGCGTCGAAGTTGAGCTATTGTAAATGTGTCGAGGGGCAGATAAATATATTATGTGTTCCTAAAAGCGTAAGAAATCTGTAGATTTGTAAAGTTTCCCCCTTTATGACGGGTGAAGCGCCCTGCCAATGTTTCTGCTTCAACGATATGAAAAACTTTATATAGTCTTATTTTTCCTGATTTCAAACCTTGTGTTTTTATAGATAGAGTTTAATTTTAAATGTATAGTTTGAAGTTAGAAAAATTCATTTGCGATGTTAGTCGACTGTTGTTTAACATAATATCTTAGTTTATGACTAAGCCAAACGACAGACAAGAAAACTATTTATGGGTTCTTAAATTTAAGACAGATTGCAAGGTTTCTTTTATGTCTTAATTTCATTTAGAGTTAGAAGTTTTGTTTATTACTATTACGGAATGACGTTGCGGGTATTATTGTTATTTCTACATTCTTTGATAGTTTTATAACCGGAAGTATGGAGGGAGAACTCTATAATAATTATTAAATCGTTTCAGCGCTTCTTTTATAATATTATTTTTGTAATTATTTCACGTTTTCTATTACTTTCTCGTTTTAATTCAATATTAAGCTCTTTAAAATATGAAGGACATAATGTTTTCACTTGCGAACTAAGAAACTTACGAAACAGCCTATTCCTTTCTAGAAAATATTATTAAAGTTTTTTCTAATTACTAATTTTATTGTACAAGTAAACAACATTAATCACAATAAAAACAAAACTTCCTTCGAGTTTTTAATTACGAAATTCAAAGTTACAAAAACTTTTTCATTAATTATAAAATACTTCCAGGAACTGGATCAATTAGTACAATTTTATTTACAAAACTTCAATTGGGTATTGCTGTTGAAGTTTGGTGCGCCAGTTGTCGTCAACAATTTGTTTTAATGACCAGTGGCATGGGGTGCCACTGCACTGACCCGGCGAGAAAAAGCTGTAACGTTTCTGAGACGGTAATTTTTCATGTCGTAACCGCGATAACACGAACGGTCAGGTGTTAGAATGATTTGTAACCCTCGTCGTTCGGCCGCTGCCTTCCTGATGTTGACAAACACTGGCCGAATTAGTTCAGGAGCCGTGTCTTTATATTTTTTACATAACACCCTTATCTTTTTGATAATACTGTTAGTGTTTGACTTGGCTACCGTAAAAGTGCCGCTGAATACACACCTATTAAGATAATATAGCTGTTACGTCACTTTAAGTTTATAGACATTTATATGAGGTTGCACTATACCAATACTTACATGAAACTGTTTTACAACGCTTATATAAAAGTTCCAGCTTTACAATCGCAATAAAAACCATCGTAGAACAAACAAACTGAACAAAGTATACTAGGAAATAAACAGCAAATAAAAGCAGTTGCCTCAAGTCGCCGAGTAGCGATTTTAATTGGGGGTGGAAATTGTGATTAATGCCATCAGATAAGCAGAAAGGCGGCGGCACGAAAGAGAGAAACAGCAGGTTTTCGGTGAAAACCCACACACATTAACCTAATTCGTTTTAATTGCTTAACCTAATCATTTGTAAGGATTTATAAGTACGTAGGTACTTACTTGATGTGTATATTTTGGTGGTTGATTTATGATACAGCATTTGGCCTCGTGTCACGTTAGGTTGGAAGTTAAAGGGTGTAACACTTGCGTCAACACCCGCCCGTTAAAGTCACACATAACGATATCATTAAGTCGAATTTATTTACAAGTGCGTAAAAATATATTATGACGTTTCGTCATGACAGTTCTCACGCTCAACCCTTTTTTGCCCTTTGTGTATTTAATATTTTTATTTTTACTTATATTACAATGGAAAGTTGACGCACGGATATCGCAATGGTCAACTTGCCACCATGCCGCATCGAGTGTTATAGGTTCGCTGCTTAAACGAAACAAAAGTTTCTGATATCCTTATAAAGCTCATACGTGGCCAGATTTGCTTTGCGTACGATGTAAAAATGTTGTAAGGTAGGAATTAAAACTAATGCAAAACCTGTCCTTTTTAGTAATAAATTGACGTATGTATTAAGTCGGTATAAAAATAAAACTTAAAAAGACAGTACACAACAAATCCAATAATTTTTGACTTACTCGCAATCAAACCCGGTTCTCACGACTAGTCACAAATATAAGCACAAACTTATTCCACGTGATTTATTGAAACAATTAGACCGATGAGGCCATAGCAATTTTGATTGATTTTACATAAATATAGACATAAGAATATATTCATCAATCAACAAACAGTTGGGATGATTTCAAATGAGCGATAAAATTAATCAAATGGATCTAATATTTAAAAAATGCTACAAAGAATATATAATGGCCAGAAACAATAAGTTTTTAATTATATCTGGCATTCCAACTATTGACATATTAAGGTGGATCCTCAATAGAAGCTCTATACTAAAAATCATACTCATCATTCCATATTTTATTTTAAAGCCAAGTGTGTACCAACGTCTCGCACTTTCCGGAGTGATGTGCATATTGAGATGTTAATTATACCACGCCTTGCTTTACTACTCTAATCATTGCATGCGTTAGAGTTCCTCAACGCTGGCGATGTGCACTATAGCCTAACCCCATTGGTTACGAGGACTTACGTGTCCAAAAACGGGCATATATTATGATAGAATAGTTATATTATTATAACAGAATCCACTACAGCAAATCTTTGAGACATAGAAATCCAAATTTAGCTAAGCAGACTGTCAGCACAAAGAAACGCAAGTGCACTCTCTACTCCCTAAGTCTCATAATCCGATGGGACAGAACACAACCGGAAAGAGATCAGACGCAGGTCCAATGTCAACGCTGGTCTTTTACGTGCTTAACTAGGCACGGCTATGTGCAAAAACACCAACTTCTTCGCCAATTCGTATTTTTAACAGAATCTTTTTATTTGCCTAACCCTAGCAAATACAATAAAATACCCAAATGAAAGTTCTGTAAAACTCTTTTTTAGATGGTAATGAGTTGGAAAAACTATTCGTGGCCGCAATGCAAAATGCTAAAGTATTTCTTTCAACTGTTATTGGTGGAACATTAGAAATAAATAAGGTATTTTGCCAGAATACCGATAATACTTCAAATGACATTCCTACCTAACAAAGGTAGAAGTCACGAAAGGAAAATAAAGGTAGCCAGTAACAGCGCGACATAAAATTGCGATTCTCTTTCCTAGCCTCATTTAATTGTGGAAAAAAGTAAACACTGTTGAAATAGAACCGCTTATAGTGTTAAATAAAATAAATAAATAAAAATAAAATCTTTTATTGTACACAAGAATTACATACATTGGTCTTAAGAGTAAATACAAATCGTTAAAAAGTTTTTTTAGGATAGGTACTGAAACTGAATACCCAAGCAGTATTCAGTCGTGCAAGAGGAGACGGTACAGTCTGTACATTGTGTCGCTGTTTTTCGTGTCAATCATTTGTTTTGTTTGTTGGTACTGTAAAGAGTGTATGTGTGTGTGTGTGTGTGTGTGCATGAGTATAGGTGTATGTGTATGAGTGAGTGTCTCTGTGAGCATGTGTGTGAGTGTGTTGAGTAATCGTCATAAAAACAAAGCAATGTGTGGTGGTTAGGCCACGTAAGTAAGGTCTTCTGCCATTTGATAATCAAGTTGTTCGAGCCAATGGACAGCTTTCGCTTTAACTTCACGTATTCTTATTTATATAATTGTATAATTTGGCACTTATATTACGTGACTGTCTTCTGGCAAATGAGGTTCTACAGGTCACACGGGGGCACACAGAGGATGTACTGCGTTTTTTAGAGTCTGGGAGGGGCACAGTCCGATGATTTCTGAGGACCGATTTCAAAATAAACACTTTACAGACCGAGAGGACCTTACAGTGTGCATATAGGCTTACAGTAGGATACCTGTAAGGTTTTTTGAACATGACCTCTAACACCGCTCTCTGTGTACTCTCAAGTTTAATGAGGTGCGTCATAGCCGCTCCACCCCATACCGTGATGCAGTATTGTGTGAATACTAATGATTTGTAAAATGAATTAGCTAAATTTTAAGAATCATGGGTTTAATATTGTCTTACGTTTACGTCAATGTTACACATTGATATTAAACAACTTGATACGGATTTTACCACGTTGTTTATTTTTTATAAAACACTATTATTACAAATTTTGAAACTTTAAACTACTATTATTGAACACTTTTATTAGTTACTGTTTACTTCTATTTAAGCTATTTAAATTATAAAAACAATTTAGATTTAATTTTATACTTTCCCCGAAGTTTCAGTTGCTTTTCAGCAGCCATGTTCACGGGCAGACTAAGATTGTGGTCGTCTCAATTTTCTAAAGATTTTTTTATACAGCTAAGGTGGCAATCAAGCATACCTGATGGTATCTGGTCACCGTAGCCTACAGCACTAGAGGCATCTCTTTCGCGTTGCCGACTCTTTAGAAAAGGAAGAAGAGAAAAAGTAAGTGGAAATGAGAAGGAGCGGGAAGGGGGAAAGAGGGTGACTGGGCCTCCGGTTAACTCAAAGTACCCGAACATAATTTAATAAGTGGTGTTTCTAGTTACGCAGAACGTGCTAAAAGCATCATGGAGTTAAGCTGTATTTTGTTTTTTTTGGGTTTGACTATTTGAATTACCATCCTAAGTTGCTGATACATTCCAACCTTCTTTTCTATTGAAATTATGATATTTTTTGATTCCAATAGCCCCGCGAAGCGTCCTTGGTAGGAAACTGTGATCTTTTGCGTGTACCTATGGTTTGTCAAATCGCAGATAGTGGTCGGTCCCCTGTTGCACGTGTTCACACACAGCAGTTTAAAAGTTACACTGTGAGGCACATAAATTTAACTACAAGCTATTTTGCCCGATAGGGTGCATTTTTTAGCCCGTTAAATGACAGGTACTTAACTTGCCCTAAGTAAAGCAGCATACAAAATTAAATGCTATTGCGAAAGCGATTACCTTACCAACTTTTGCATGACGTTTGATCTACAGATCTTAATATTGTCTTCTGTTTACGCGAATATTATTCATTGAAATTAAACTACTAAATACGGATTTTATCGCGTTATTTATTTGACACATTATTACATAATTTTGAAAACTGTTACACTACTACTACTATTACTATTAAATTTACTAATTTTTAAGCTAATTAAATTATCATTAAAGCTATTTCTTAGTCTCCCCGTGACCATGGCTGCTGAAAAGCAACCGAAACGTCGTAGAAAGTGTAAAATATAATTAAATCTAAATAGGTTATAAATATAGTAATAGTAATATAAAATCCGTATATAGGAGTTTAAGTACAGATAGCTGTTTTGAGTCTCTATATATTTTATACTATATAATACTATATACCCACTGGATTAAACTTGCACAAGGTAGCAACAAGCTTACAGCCCGCCTAATATTAAACAACTTAGATGTAGGATATCTATAGTCACTTGTACAACAAGAAAACAGTCATTGTGGTGTCAGGGCAAAGGACAAAGATGACACTGGTCCTCCAGCTACTACAGTCATTAGACAAACTGATACATTTAAAATAATCAGAGGACCAATTCTCGTAATAAAATATGTTCCAAATAGAGTCCTTACCTTTCTTCTTTTTTTACGTGGGGGGACGCCTTGACGCATACCTCTCCGCGGAAAAGATGGAAAATCCTGGGTATTACCGACTATACCTACCACGGTGCCCAATTAGATGCCTTGGATGGTGGGTAAGTCGCTGGAACTGAAACTACATCAGCGACAAATAGAGACCTGACCTAGTCTCAGTACCATAAATAGGCAAAATGGTATTTCTAAAATTAAAATAAATATAAAATGTGAATTTAAATTGCATTACAGTTCACATTTGATATTTGTTAGACTTGGTCGAAATACTATTTAGAACGTATTTTGTTACGAGAATTGTCGTTCTTTAATAACTTAACCTATTGAATCGCAGTGGCAAACCAGCGGCCAAACACAATAGCTTTTCAATTATATCTAGCACTAGATTTTGTCCGCGGCTACGCTCGCATAAATAATAGTTAGGTTAGACTAATAACAGTACTTTGTTCTAGATGAAAGGTACCTCATGTCCTTTTCTGTTCCCCTGACAACGTGTATGCGAAATTCATGATAATTGGTCGAGTAGTTAATGCGTAAAAGTGTAACTAACAAGCAAACTCACGCATCGTATTTAAAATATTAAGTTATGATTCCAACAATAGACAGGTTAAAAGTCGTATCATGTATGGGCGGTTTTATAGTCCACCATGAATACGGTCGTCGCCTAGGCTACACAAAAAGCGGCAACCAACGATATGCTAAGTGACCTCCGTTGATAACAGTCACGTGGTGCTCACCGTACTTGCATGACCATATGTAACGATTTTAAACTGATACTTTGAAGTAAATGTTTTGCTTAAACAATACTTCAGATAAAACGCTCTTGCACGTTCTGTTTTACTTTACATCGGAGTTAAAGTAAGCAGTCGTATTTACGTATTGAATTTATTAGGGGTAACATAAATTTAAAGAAATGAATTTATACGGTCAACTCTCTACACTAGCTGCAGATAATTGATTATAGTAAACATAGGTTATCAGATATTGTCATAATGCTAAATTTCTGTGTTCTATTTACTTTTTTATAATGCTTGAAATATATTTTATTCTTTTATTGGACCATTCATGAAATTGGCTCAATATTCATGTAGATAATGTGGCACAACACGACTGGAAGCAGATAAGCCTGAAAGCAAAAATAGCGAGATGGCTTAGAAGTATTAATCTGTCAAGCTTAGAATACCAGACATAATTAAAAATCTATTGTGTTTGACCGCCGCCGGTGTGCTGCTGTGGCTCAATAGGTTAAGTACTGACTGGAAACCGTTAAACGTTTTTAGTCTACCGCGATTTGTACACATACTTAATAACTATAATGCTAATTAACGGGTAACGTCGCCGCAGTGACTTAGGTTGCCAGTGTGTAGACGTCGTTAGTGTTGAGTGTCGAAATACCGACAGTGCTATTATAAATAATAAGAACCAAGTGAGGTTAGTTGCCGAAACCCTCACTTTACGATGGCGCCGTTGAGCTCACACCAGTCAACCCGTGACCACGATTGATGCAAGTCGATCGAAATGTCTGGCAATCAATAGGTATTTATTACCTTTTAAATACTTTATCGCGAGTAAGCCCCGTTAACTATATTAAGTATGGTTACCGTTAAGTGGGTTATTTTATAATCTATATTGGCAATAAGGTTTTGGCTAATATTCAAAGTAAAAATCAATTATTCATTAGGTCACAAGGTAACACTTATGAACGTAAAAGGGGTACTAACCCCTTTACCAAATTTACTGAATTTACATTCATGTTAGTTGCTAGGTTCAGGCAAAATGTCCATGAAAAGATACCTGCAAGAAACTCAAACAGTGGAAACCAGTGGGATACAGATGCGATCTGACATTCTCTAATCCCTCTCTCTCTTTCTTTCTTGTAATGTTTCAACGAATAGTATGTACAAAATTATTTACTTATGGTGAAACATGCGAAATCAATTATTTTACCTAAATATGTCTCAGAGTACCAACAACTTTAGCGATCAGAATAATTAAACGAAGTATTTTCTAAGAGCCTTCCAGATTTGTTTTGAGTTCATTAACCAGGCTAACCCTTAAAGCTCACGTGAAAACTTAAGGATAAGGTAAAAGCTTTTTTTTACTTACCATTACTTACTTTTACGATACAATACACTCAACAGCGTTATTAACATGAATCGTACTTGTTATATGTTCGTAAAATAGTCATAACACTAATTTATAAACAAGAATTGCCTACTTAGTATTGTTTGTTTGGTAATAAAGTTATTAAATGGCATGGACCTTTTTTAATTATAAATAAGTATTAGGAAGGAAATTTACTGCAAGCATTTTCTAATTTATTTACTAGGTACTATATTTTGCCGCGGCTTCGCTTACGTAAATGTACGTTATGTAAATTGACTATCCCACGGGCACAGTAATTTTTCTTGGTTGAAAGGTACCCTTTGTCCTTTCCTAAGCCTCTGAATACTTGTATCCGAAATTTTATGATGGTAGGTCGAGTACCTAGTTAACGCGTGAAAGCCTAACAAAAAACAAATAAACGAACTCAAAATTCCGCAACAGATGTAATACCTGTATTGAAAATATTGACACAGGGACACAAACGACGCTAGATTAAAATACTTTTTTGTTGTTTATACAATTTGGTCCCATTTGGGGTTTGAGCCCGCAATACTCAACGCAGCGCCAGTGGGAAGTAGTTATTTTAACCACTGTGCCATCTGAGTGACAGCCATAGTAAATATTTTGATAATTTGAAAATAATACATAGATATTATTTCTTTCAGCTATCGTCACTACAGAATGCATCCTTTTTACTGACCTAAAGACTTATATATTCTACCAATATCATATTAAATATTAGGTAAGTAAATAAACAAGTGCCCATGTAAAAACGATTTAAGACTGAATAGTACCCACAACAATAAATGGCCAAAAATTTAATGCTTTTTTTAACTACTTCAATAAAAACGACACTTTAAACGAACAATTCAGGTGGTGTACTCTAATTATTCAAACAATTCATTAGCGTGAACCCCCGCAGTGTAATGAGAGCCTAATTTGAATATCTTCATGTTTTTAACCAAACCTAAAATATTTTGACGTTAATCGTGTCGTGCGGCACGTTTGCAACGAAATGTAATAAAAGAAATATTTTCTACGAATTTATTAAACCTGTACCGTATTGCATACAGTATCTAGCGAGTTTTTGATTTAAATTGTGGACCGGATTTTACAAAAACCTCCGTAAAATCGGTATACTATCGGACCTGCTGGCCATCTTTTACGATTTTATACGCAGGTTTTATATGAACGTAGTGCTGTTCGGGTTTCGGTTCAATTGGAGTCCATTAAACAATTTTTTTTAGGTTGAAATGTTTTTGATTGAAGTGGATTTGCTATTTAGATATATCCATTTGTGAAGTTTTTATTTTTGAATATTACGTAGAAATGAACAAAACACTGATTTATTACTGATTGTATTACTCTAAAACACACACCAAACGTAGAATGTAGTATTTAATTTCCATTATTTAATAATTCACAGGATATTTAAACGTTTTATAGCTTTTTTCGAATGACATTATGAATATTACTGGTAAGGTAATTTTGAATGCGTAGTGAATGCGTAGTATGCACATTGACCAGTGAGATTACCTCACCGCACCGCTTACATTGTAAGCAACTGATTTGCTTCCAGTACGTAGAAAATATTAATATGATATAGATAGTTGTTCTAGATAAAACAATTCGATTGTTTAATGAGTCTCGTATAATAAAAGGATTGTGCAGTGATGCAAGTTTAGTAAGTGATAAATAAAATATAATCTTGCCCCCTGCCATGTGGGACCTAAAACACAGCTATCGTAAATTATGGGCGAATAACCTCTGCCTGTTTCATTGAGAATAGAGAGGCATAAGTCTACGTATGAATGTAAAAACTAATACATCAAATGCAACTCACAATCTACCGTGCAATTTTAATGCATAAAAAATACCTTAATTTGTTTTCCACACAAATTCCTAAACCAAACGAAAAAAGCACACCATGCCAACATGAGAGATATAAACCTCACACGCCACAAAGGTACATACAGACATTTGTCCAGTCCAATTCACTTAATGGACTTTCATTCGGAATCCGACTAGTGAGCGTAAAAAGTGTATTACATATACTAGTTGTTTATCATTCCCGGTGCGGTACTGGGTACTACATAATTAAACAAAGCGAAACGCGTCAGAAAATGCAATACTTCATAATGAACATTAACGAATCCAATTAAATCAGGGAAGTAAAGAATCGGCGGTCAAAGAGACTTAATAATGCTGTTGTGTACGATGCAAATACTGGTTACGAAATCCACAAGTAATTCTAATAAAAGGAATTACCAAAGGATTTCATTTCGTCGAAAAATGTCCTTTTCTTTATCTCTGTTAAAGCCATATTAATTAAAAAGGGGGTTGAGTTAGAAAATTATTTCCGTTTACTTGCGGTTTTATTTGACGAGGAAATCAACCACTCGTTTAAGACTGCGTCGAGTGTAAGACAGATAATGACAGAGCTCGTGCGGCGCATATTCAAATCGGAGCGCGGCCGCTGTCCTAAATTGTATGGAGGATTTGAAGTGCTTTTTTGATCAATATGTATCTTTATTGTCAACCAATAACTTAAATATTTGGGACGGAAAAACTGTAATATAACTATTTATGTTTCGTTTAAGCTGGAAAATGTGATATATTTCTACTGTTATAATCTAAAAATCACGTAACACAAGCTTACGTTTTTGCAAATTTACGTATTTTTGTAGGCGAAAATAATAATTATTTTAAGTTTTTTACACGGAGTAATTGTAAATACATTAATTGTTATGGTAAATGTATATTTTATACTTGTATTAAACAAAAAGTCTTAATTTTATTCACTTAACTGTGACCACCTGTTTTGGCACATTTTGCTCGGCGCAGTCTTAGGAAAGACTTTAACATCGGCCAGACTAAGCTATTGTGTTCCAGTTGTAAGTCTTGTCTATATTTTAATACTCTATACTATGATAGCTATGAGCAAATACACTATTAAAGCTTGATGTATAATATTATTTTGATTATCTGGTATAATGTATATCTGGCACCTAAAATAATATCATATCAAGTAGAAATATCAAATTAAAAATTATTAAGCTCTTGAGAAAATCTATTGTTAATTGTTGTTAAATAAATGTGTATAATAATAATAATAATAATATTCTATCACATACACACAACAGCATCTAGCCCAAACTAAGCAGAGCTTGTACTATGGGTACTAGACAATGGATAAACATACTTATATACTTTTTTTTGTAAATATATACATATTATACATAGAAACACCCAGACCAAGACAAACATCCATGTTCATGCACACAAATGCTTGACTTGTACGGGAATCGAACCCGCGACCTCAGGCGTGGCAGTCGGTTACACTAACCACTACGCCATCGAGGTATATATCGCTTCATTACTGTTGGAGCTTTTGACGCAAACAATAATTTATGTATATATTAATACGTAAAGCAAAATCTTTGTACCCCTTTTTACGAAAATTGCGCAGGCGGAGGAGTATGAAATTTGGTACAGTTAAAGTTTATATGGAGAAGGAGTGGTGAATCCTAATATTTATATACAATATGCTTCAGAAATACATTAAATTAATGAACACTACACGCACACAACCATGCATTTGACACACGCAGTCAAATCGCGTTCGTAGTATTTCGGCATTGTTCGGCTGATGTAATACAATTCTTCGTAACTATGGTTACATATATATATATATATATATATTTATATATATCAATATATAATTACATAAATCAGTAATATCTTACAAGCAACTTTTGGGTAGATTGGAATGATAATATATATACTTATTTACGTATTTATAATTGTGTAATAAAGAAAAAAAGAAAACAAAGTAGCAAGCTTAGGAATATCGTAAATTAACCTGTATAGCCTTGGAGAAATCTAAATGAAATATGATTATAAGGGTATATATAGTTCTAGACAATCAAATCTTAATAACTATTAAATTTAAAATTTAAATCAATTATGGTTGAATTTCAACCACTAGGCGACTGCTAGTAATAAATAAAACGTAAACAATATGTAAAACGCAAACTTATTAAATGTTAATCATTCAGATAGATAGAGTGATCTATACAATAATTAGGATTCAATGTGTGCATATTTTTGCTTGCGAGCTAGAATAGGTTAGAATTTTGGTTTCAGAAGGATAAATTTAGACCACATTAGAAGGTTCAATGACGAAAATAAACTTTTCAACTAATTACATCCATAGATTATTCACACCTCAAAACCAAAAAAGATGGCCAAGAAAATCAGCACGGGACGATAAGTACATAAACTAAGTAAAAATAATGTTATAACCGTGAAATTTCTGTGTAGACCACGAAACACATTGTCCGTTTATACAGCCGCGGCGAACTTTATTATTATTTGCCCGAGGCACGAAAACTATAAAGCGGACAGATAAGTTGGCGCCATGGAGGGATTAAGTGTGAACGAATCAGTATTATTTTAAAATTGGAAGGGTTATCCGATACCGCCAATTGTGTAAAGGGAATGAACCGCTAAATTCAGTTAAAAGAATAAATGAAAACTTGCAATTTATTTATAGCTGTTAAAATTCTGAAGATCTTTAATAATTAAAAGAGAACTTGAAGTATTTTTATATTAAGTGTTATTGGCTAGTTAATACAAGTTTATTTATCGAATTGACGGCTGTTATTATTTAATTAACAATGTATATTAATAAATTGCTACCTGTTTGTATTTTTAAACTAGCTACAGAGCCGATGTCAGTTAGATGATAGACCAATACACAAAATCTACGAGTTTAATAGATAGTTCTACGCAGAAAATGATTATTTTTGTCGGCATGTATATAATTTTGGTCAGTAGACAGATATTCTATTATATTAGCATACATTATTATTGTTTTATTTATATCCAGCCGTTTTGCAGTTGTTTCGATGCACAGCATACGCCTCTTAATTTCACTTCACTACTAATCGCGTGCCGAACTATTTGAAATAAATGTAGCTTATCTCTCTGGTAATAAAGGTCCTTACGCCAGTTGCTATCTCTATGATTCGAAGTTATGAGTGAAAACTCTTGAAAACCGTATGCATAATATATTTTACATTAATGATCACTGATTTGCTTTGATAATTATTATAGAAAAACCTCATGAGAAAATTTATATACACGAGATTCTGATTCTTAATTAACTAAAAAAATACATTATGCAAATTAAATATTAAACCGTGATCCTTATAACAACAACACCGATCCAATAGCTGAGAGAAGGTAGAAAATATTATATTTACAGTGCTAAGATTGCTACGTAAAAGTATGTAATACAAATTTACTTTACAAATATACTTATGTATATGTTAAATAAAAAATAATTACAAAATTAATTTTATAGCATATTCCAAATATTTTAGAAAAAAATATTGTTCTGCATTTAAAGCTTAGTTTGGAGCATATATTTCTAAAATAATGTAAAGTAAAAATAAGAGAGCTTGCCAGCACGTATAGTTTCATGGCAGCGCAAACATTATACGACGTAAAGCACCATAAGTAATGTAAAACTGAGTTACGTGACGCGTTTTAGCTTTGTAGATATTTAAATGGGCAATAAACGCTGATTTATTTCAGTTTGTTTGGATTTCGGCCTTCAATTCCTACCCAAACTATGTTAGTTCGTTTTAATTTTCATTCGTTTGTTATTGATGGTCTTAATGCGTGAGAAAGTTGGTATGACTAGCCCAGTCAATAAATATTGTTCTTGAAAATTTTGGAATATTGACGTTTGAATTTACTTTTGTTTAATAGGGTGATCCCAATGTTTTTTCGTCTAGATAAAGACTAGACTTAGCAACCGTAGTCTAACCGTAACCTTGTCTGGGAGAAATTTGCTCTGGCTGAAATCGTGAACCTGTTAGTGCTGCAATATGGAATCTTGCAATATCAGAGCTGAAAAGATCAAAAAAATAAATTGGATTAAAATTTGTTTTCCCGAGCCTGGCTGTGTGTTGTGTGTGTTCTTTGTTATGAATGTTTGAAAAGCATTCTTTGACACTGGAGTTGACCAAAACACAACGAAGAAGAACATAGATGTTTTAAATTGTAGTTTTGGTCATAATTATAATACTGTAGTTGGTAAAAGTATCCTAGCTTTTAAGCGCTCTATCATAAAATCGGGTTGGAGATTGAGTCCTAAAAATGTAACAAACAGACCGATTTTTAGCACTTAAATATAAGAATGCTAATAAATACCAGTTTTACGACAATCTAATATTATGTACTTACATATGTAGCTATAAAATCTTTACGAGGACTCTGCGCATTTTACCCAAAACTATTACCAAAAATAAATTGCACATTAAACTTTAACCGATGAACGTACACAGTATCTCTTACAAACAGCTTTTATTTTTTTAGCCTTCAAAGGAATAAATAAAAAACAAAAGTGCCCGTTGGTAAACTAGTTAACTCTAAACCAACACATATCGCGTGTGGTGGCAGATAAGGGGTGTCATAAGAACTGTCGACGGCTCGCCTCCGTGTCGCCAGTCCAGCGTACCCTTATTACTTTATTGTCCATCCGACTGTAAAGAATAAAAGTTAAAATATAATTTTGTCACGTGTGTGGCGGATTTGTTGTTGAGGGATTGTGGATGGTTTGATAGAGACAGCCAGCGTCGACAATCTCATTAGTCTTGTGTCTGTTTTTTAGTAATCATAAATAATAATAACCAATTTGAGAGCATTTGGAGAGCGTTGACGGCCCATATCGACTTTCCTAGGCTTTGTAACTGATTGAGTTTTACGTACACTGTCAAGCTAAATGATGGGATCTGACCATTTTATAATATATGAGGTGCTACTATTAGGAAATATTTAAAATATTCACCTGTTACAGAAAGATAAAACCTTGCGCTGCAAGAACAGCCGCTCAGGGATAAACCTTTTGGTGAATCACAATTTCATTGCAATCAGCTTGGAAATGGCGAGGTAAATATAGCAACAGTGAAATTTGTGCACTTAAAAAAATTCTAACTATAACTTGATCATAACACTTAATCCATTCACAACATTTGTACATATGTTTGTTGACTATTATGGAATCACTTACAATATCTTCATACCGAGATGATGATGATTTTCCGCAGAATAGTTTTCGACGAGTAAACTTCCGCTGGAACGATGACTATTTTACGATATAGCCACACATTCAAAGCAGGTTTACCTAGAGATTATGTATTTGTTTATCCACATGATTTTTCTAACTAACTTCATAAGCCTTTTGATAAGAGAACTCAATTTATTGCTTCACCTAATTACGCATTTCGTCTGCATGCCTATAAACATTGAGGCTAAAGAAACAAATCAAGATTAATCACAAAATTTTATTTTTGTTTACGCAAGTAAAGCTTAGTACGTGTGAAATATTAATAAAATTGTGATTTAATCATTCAGATAATCGCCTTTACGTTATCATCGCGTGGCTTATTAGTGTCGCCTGTTCCGATAAAGTTTCAACTTTTATATTATACTGAGTGTTGCTTACTTTTCATTTAACGTTAGCACTTAATCAAATATTCATTAGTTGATAAAACTCGCACCCACCATGTGTTTTGCCTTTCAATGTTTAGTAAGGGCGTTTAAATGTTTGGATGAAAAAACTAAGTAGGTCTCACTTGGCATACAAAATTGAGTCTGATTTATCCGGACGACGCAGAACGTAAAATAATTACAAAGCAAATTCGAAAAGCTAGTAGAAATACAAGCATATAAACATACATCGACTATTCGTATATTCGCAAAGAGGTATAGGTGTATTAAGCTCACGTTTCACCAGATGTTTTAGGTTTACCCAACACACCTTCAAACTCCGTGCTGCTATTGTAATTTATTGTTACAGAAAATTAAATTACATTTTGACCGGTCGGACTCGTACCCAAGGCACCTCGATCGCTCGCATAATTCTAAGCCACGCGAGCAACAAGGCACAGTAGCATTACACTTGTAAATAGCGTCTAAAATAAAGTATATTCAGAAAACTAAACTCCTTCAATTAAAATAAATCTTCAAGTTAATTATAAAAGGATACCTGTGAGTCGATTAAATGAAAACACTTGAGTGCCGACGTTAATATTGTAAGAAAAGCAAGAACTCTTAAAACCGCTAAGAAATTGAACTAACTTCATAGAACCATTGTGTTCAGTCAGAATGAATGATGGCGGCAAATATTGTTGTAATTAATAGATAGGCTATCGATCATTTTTGTTTGCGATGTTGAAGAGAATTTCGGACAGTAACTTGATCAATATTATTGCTTTCTTAGTAAAGTTTAAAGTACGTGTAAACATAACTATGTTTACACGTACTTTAAAAAATACTATGCAATGTCTTTTTCAAAGACATTGCAACAAGGGGACAGCAGAGGGTATTTTTTATGAATTGGCCTGCCGTTTCACACGGCGGGTCGAATACTCGGCGGGGTCGCGATTGCATGTGAAAGTGATTCGCACGGCTCCGCTGTCTATGGTTGTGTCGGGGAACACCGTGGTAGGTTTAGTCGGTATTACCGGGGTATCTTTCCCCGGGTAAGCCCGACATATGCGAGGAATGCGTCAAAGCATTCCACCACGTGAAAAAAAGTTATTTATTAGTAAACTCAACCCTGTACAATATGACTGAATAAAGTAAATTATAAATATTAATCCTAACTAATAATCTAAATGCGAATATGACCTAGTTTGTTAAGTACTGTTTCCGATGGAAGAATATTGACATAACCTACATTTATGCGATCTAAGCCACGGGCAACTAATAAATGTGTTAATATTGAATCTCAAAATTAGTGTAGTATTTTAATTATATTAAATTTTTTTTTTTAATCTTTTACTGAATTACACTTATAATTTGTTCACAAGTTTGGTAATAAATCTGTTATAAATTTAGTTGCTATTATTTAGAGAAAAATGGAAGCAAAGCACGAGGGAGGCAGAACAAGAAGAAGCTATACAGATCGACTAAAACAAAAATGTAGAGACATATAGAAAACTAGCTTTTGCCCGCGGCTTCGCTCACGTAAAAGTAGGTTAGGTTATGTTTGTAACAGTACTTTTGTTTTTAGTAAAATATAGCCTGTTACTCGGTAATAATACAGTTTCCGAATGGTGAAATATTTTTTTAAATTAGTTTAGTGGTTTTTGAGTTATATCCTTACAAACAAATAAACAAAAATCAAATCTTTCCTCTTTATAATACCTATTAAAGATTTTGGCATGAGTCGAGAATGAGGGAAATTATTACACAGTGAAGTGCCTAGCACGTACATTTTGAATGGGATAAATAATTATTCTAGGATTATAACAATTCTTAATCTTAACCCACAATAGTTTTGAAACAGAATCGATAATCATCGAAATGTGTAATAAATAATCGATTTTCAACCGTTCTACTTTTTAATACCGACGAGCGGAATGAAAAAATAACAGCAAACTAATTGGAACACTCCTGGTTAAACCCTTTTCATTCGGTTTTCAAGTTATCCGGCTAATTTAAATGGTTTGCTTCGACGGCAAATTCGTAAAATACATTCGGAATTTTTTATTGAAATAATTAATCTTCGACGTTTAGTGTTTCTCGCTGTTGTTGTATTATTTCCAGTGTTTTATTAGCAACCCTCTTTATTGGCCAATTATTAGTTTGTAATTTTATAAAACAAACAGTGTTATGAAGTGATTTTCAACTAAGTTAGGATACATTATAAAATGGCCACCAAACTTAACTTCCAAAACTGTACAGTGGTTTAAGTGGTAAGATGTCCATTGATTATGCGCTATGATTGGATTGATCCCCATACAGTACAATAACTTGTAGGATCCTCTAATAGTTATCCCAAATTTAGGCGCTTCTTGAGTTTGTTGTTTCTATGTTTATCACAGATATTCTAAAAGTATTGGTACGATTATTTCAGAACAAAACTAATTGTTAATATTTTGTGGATATAGTACGTATGCTATTGGCATAATAAGTTAATAACATACATACATAACACAACCGTTCATATTAGTGGTATTCTAATTCCAAAGATGCACGACTTCTCTGATCATGAAGTTATTAAAAATGCTCACGTTATTGTTAAACTAAAGAAATAAAAATACATTACATAATATCATAAAATAGTGGTACAATGTCAAAGTTAATTGAACTACTTATCACACCACTCTATATAACAAACAAACTTAATTCCAAATTATCGTGAAGAAACTATAAATCTAGTTCTATGGCCCAAAAGTTTTATACGACGTCATATCTAAAAACAACTTACGTCATTAACTATTTCAAATGTCATCTCCTTAGCAACTATTGTTACAAATAGTTACGAGGAATACAGTCGTGAAAAGCATTCTCAGTCCCTTTTTGCCGAGAATTTTAAATTTATAATTAAAATAATAACCTTGAACCTAGGTTAATGCTAGCATTAACGTTTCAACACAGCGATTATCGGATCAAGTGCGGGTTATCCAACGCAGTCGAAAGTTGGGTGATGCCGTACTTGATAAGCTACACTCAGAATACCTACGAGCATCGCATTCGAATCCAACCCGCAGCTACGTAAAAATTACCTGGTGCGACGCGGATGGGTAATCGCGACCCTCTGGTTGCGATTACCCGCGTGTTGCGCAATGATTGTCGATATCAGCGTTCCTAACAAATTTAATAGGTATCTAATTTTAGCTTGAGAGTTTTTCGTTATGAAGGATGCTGATTCGGAATTCATTATTGTCTACGGTTTCATAGCCATGACCCATGATAACCACCTGAACAGGCTCGCGTAAGGTGCAAGGAGTCGGATCTCGGATCAAGAGTTTAATGCAAAAGGCAGTTGTTTTAGACACGGCACGCATTGTGAGGAGGTTCCTGTCTCTGGAGACCTAACCACCGGCAGCATAGACTCTGTCCCAATGCCGGTAGGGTTTTTGGTGTATTCAATATTTCAAATGTATATTTTAAAACAGTAACATATACTGTAAATATTTAAATAAAGAGAACAAAAATAAATATTTAATTCACAACACAATTTGGCAGATATATGTATGTATGTATTACTAATTTGAACAAATAGCTTAAATCAGAAATTATTTGTGCAAGTGTGTGTGTGTGAGAAAGAGAGAGAGAAAGGTTGAGGCAGTATGTATGAAGCTGTGTGTTATGTGTATGTTTACGTGTCAATGCTAGTCTGTGTGTGTAAGTGATTTGAGTACTATTTTTATTTGTATACAAAATCCGGTAGAGATCGGGTACTCCACGTATAAAGCACAGACTCTCTGAACTTTCTCGCTATATTCTAGCTATGTTAGCCGCCCGCAACTTTATCTGTACCCAGCACGAACTAACCGACAACCGAACCGCAGGCAACACGTTAAGTACCGCCTGACATATTGATTGACACGGTGGTTGCAAATAGTGCTGTTGACGGCGTACTAATCTGAGTATGTTATATATATACACGTGCGCAGTACATAACAAGACTCACATTCGCGTATACTGCAAAAGTAGCTCACAGAACTTAGGTATATGAGGTATGTCAGTAACTGCATAAAAGGTTCCAAATTGAAATCAGATAGCAGTCGTAGAATATGTGATAGAATAATTTAAATTTGCAGTATGATATTCCACCATGATGCCTGAGGTTTGTAGGCAGGGGATATAGTTTCGAATCACTTGATTTAATGTTCCAGTTCATGACTGTGTAACTATGCAGTTCTATTGATCTTCACCTTTACCTAATGCGCAGCAAATATTGTTCTACAGATATAAAATTATATAATCGTCACATAAATTGGATTTAGACGATCTAAGCTAATTATCACTATCCCGGCTATGCTCTTTCGTTCACTTGAGTGTTTGTCTCAAATAAAATATCCTGATTTGTAATTTTTAATATCTACTCAATGACTTTAACTTGAACACTTGTTTGAAATATCCAAATATTTTTTCCAAAATTCATAGGATTGAAGTGCATGTTAAGCATATTATCTCCACTGAAGTCAATATAATGAATCGTTCTATATTATACTTAGCTAACTAGCAAGGGAAGTCGGTTTAACCATTCGAAACTAGTATGTTTTTGTAGTCAAGTACAATGAGTTTCGGAATACTTTTTGCAGTTTGAGTTAACTCAATAAGTTCCTTAACTTAAATGAAAATTATTTTCATTTCAATTTCATAGAAATGCTAATTGAATTCCAGACGTAGATAAAACCAAAATAAATCTACGATATAATATAATGGCTTTATCAAAAAGTCAAGTTTGACTGTGATCGCGTGCACGCCGCTCGCGAGCCCGAATTTATAAGATTTAGTCGGAAAATAAATTAGCTGCGACGGAAAAGTTTTCGGTAAATAGGAGAACGGAGGTGTGCTGATGTCGAAAATCTTTTGCAAACAGATATGGCATAAAATACACATTGCGTTTTAAAAATCTATCTATCCCTAATCTCTACTTAATGTCTTCAAATTATAAAACGTTAATAGCAGAATGACTACTATTTTGGTTGTAGATAATTCGGTTTAAATACGATTCTATGTAATTCACTCTGTAAACGTGTCCAATTTGCAAAATTGGCGGTAATACAGTATTAAACGACGACCTGTCTCGATACATATTACTAAATATTGGCTTACGTAAGCCTTTTTGATAAGATTACTAATACAATTTTGTTTACAAACGATTGGTGTTAATGTAATGTGATTTGTCCTAAAGAATCTTATAACTTTACTGGCGTTAACCCATTCCTATGTGGGTTTACGTCAGTTGTGCTATAGATAAAATTCCCTCACCTCTCTATCGATCGACTTTCAACTTCAATGAGCAAGTTTTAAATTATACTGTTTTAGTATCTGCCCGTTGTCTCAGGTCTCGCTAAAATTTGTACGTCTTAATCGCCGCCAGATCGCCGCCAGCCAACTCATTACAACCCGAACATTTCTTTAGCCGTCACCTAATGAGTTGCTTTTTGAACTTATGCTATGTTTTAGTAATTCAATGTCGTTTTTTCTCACTTGAATATTCAAAGAGTTACGGTTGTTACTTTTTTTGATAAACTTGTTTCGCTTTGTTAACTTTATTTGGTTGTAATTACTTATAACTTAGCGTTGAAATTTTCTGATTTAAATCAAAATGTTTTTTTGTGCTCATTTCATTGTTATAATAGCCACTATGAAAATTATAAATATCAAAGTAACAACCATATCTGCATTAATAAGATAAGCTCTTGTCATCGCGACTTTCTAACAAAAGCCGAGACTTAAAAGGGAAAGCAAATTACCTGATACTTTCAAGTAACTAAACTAAAAACGCAACGACATGAAATAAAACTTCTTTAAATGTTCGAAATTCACAAGTTGCTCTCGTAACCAGCACACTCAAATATTGAAGCTGAACCACGGAATTAGTACACAACATTTAAAATTCAGCAAACGAACCAGTTCCCAGTAAGTGTATGTTGGACTATTCATTCCTAATCCTTACTTCCATGTTCTCTCTTATCTTTTTGGCACCACTACGGTGATTTACAAGCGAGTAATCTCGAATACGAGTATTTTAAATTGTATACAGTTGGTTCCTCATTACGCGGTGCTTATTTGCATGGTAAGTAACAAAAAGGCTGCATTCAAGATATTAGATAAATAATGTAAACGAGGGTATTTGAAGTTAAAAAGCAACTGGTGACACTATACATGGCTGAGCATTGTAATGTTGTGGCGAAATGTTTCTTATATTTTTAAATAAAGATAGAAATTATTATGAGAATAGAAATTAAATCACTTGCTTCCTTGGGCTAATAAGTGTCTAATGATGTCAGATAGTAATGTCTCTTTCAACCTTCATTTTCACTACCAATTTTCTGACGAATCCAGTCCCATTCAGTAGTATTCTTCAAATCATCTATGTTTATTGTGTTAGCCAAGGAATTCGGTATGTAATCCCCAGTAGCAGAAGCTGTTCATATATTCCAAAAGCCTTTGGTTACTAAAATACTCTCTAATTACAGTCGATTGTGAGCTTCTAGGTTTGATCCTCGGGTAAGACAATATTATTGAGCTTACCTGATAGCAGCACGGGTTTTTGCGGCGTTTCTGTCTTGTGCGTCATATTATGAGGATAATCTCTTCCTTAATAGAATGATTAATACTTAAATCAAATTATAATCATTTTAAGCACATGGCACATCTTTTTGTTATTGGTCTGTTACTAACTTATTTCTTTAATAATCTAATAGTTGTAAAATAGCCTTAAGGCATAAGTAATTTGTAATAATATGTAATCTAAGTTATTTTTATTGTATCAATATACATATTTATTTAAAGTTTATGCACATTGACCTAAACCCTAATATTACTTGGCATATATTTTTTGTAAGAAGAGAAATAGCTTGAAACACATGTCTAATTCTATTTCAGGCATTCACTTAATAAAACTTAGAGCTTGAAATTAAATTAGAATGCACAATGTCGGCCGATTAAAGTATCTATAAGTAAAACATGTACCAGATTAAGGATAATTATAATTTATTGTAGTATAATATTACTTTAGACTAATGAAAAATAATATATAACCACGTATTATTATTATTGAATAAATTATTATAAATTAAAATAAATTATTATAAATTTCTCTGACCCCGAAACAGTCAAAGTTATCACGTACACTATTCACATTGCTCAAACCGCGATATAATCCGAATATTGAAATTTCATTTGAATATCGTAATTCTTTTATAAAATCAACATTACTAATATTCTTGCTTATTCTTGAACGATAATGCTTGTGACAGACTGAAGCTGAAGAAGGAGGGTTATTCACAAATCCGATAACTTTAAGCCACGCTACCTGTTATACTATACTGTCAAGCAAAATTATGATCTTTTATTTCATCAGAGGGTTGTCCTAATTGTAATCTGTCTAGTTGGCATACAGGTAACTCAAGTATTGATGCTGCAAACTCTGTTTTGTCTACCGTGTGGATGTCCTAATCATTCTTCACTCCTTCTATCACTGATGTCGGAGTCCCGTATTCAATTGGGACTTCCCACCCACGTGTTGAATGTATCTATAATTTAATCAGTCTAGCTAAAGTGCAGAACAACCGTTCCTGTTCCCCTTACCTTTAAAGTTACAAGTGAACGCTGAGAGTTTTAGCTATTCTTAGAGAATACAACAGCGAAAAAAAAATTTTTCGCCAAATCTAATCGATCCTAACTGAATAATTGCTCGTTCGGGGAAGTATCAGCTTTTTACTGGACACCGACGTGTTTAGTTATTACCATTTTTATTCATATTTGATAAAATTATGATTACTTTTTTATCAAAGAAGAAACGTTGTTTTATGCACCCACCACTTTGGTGTGCTTACGTGCAGTGTACGATAAATTTTTTATGGATTAGATATTCACAGAATACGAACGGTTTGTCTGAACAATGCAATCCACATAACCCAACCCACTTTAATAAAGAACTGCGAACCCAGAACCTAAATTTAAAGTGAAGTGAAGTCATGAACAAAACATTGTATTATCTATTGATAGGCCTATCTCTATGACGGCATTATTCATTACTACAGTAATATCGGTGGAGTATGTATTGTCACGCAACACCACTTCTAGTTGTTCGTGTTACTATCAAGGTTGTGTCATTTGATGGTATTAAGTTGTTGATATTGAATTAACGTTGTTGTTGGCATTACGACACAGGAGTCGACTCTCAAAGGCTCAAGCAGAAACATGACAGTGACAGACAGCAGTTACTGGATTTCAGTATTGGTAGCTAGCTAAACTTGACATTTTAATTTTTAGCGACAGACTAGGATAGTCTGTCGCCCCAGGCCAGCGCTCATGGGGAACGGAGATCGTTTAGCGCCCTTCGGTGCCCGGTGCGTCGATTGCGGGCCGGGAGGCAGGTGTTCGCCACTCGTTTCCTTTTTGCCACCTCCTTAGCGAACATTACTACCTCGCAGAAGGAGGCGGCGGCTACCCATGCGCTCTCGCTCGTGACCATAGACTCTACCATGGCCGGTAGCGAGAGACGCTCCACCCCTACTGCCGCGACGAGATCACGACGCTCTTCAGCCCAGGCTGGGCACTCTTCAAGGGTTTGCTGCGCCACCGTATCCTCGGGGCAGTCCTCGCAGTGATGGCACCGAAACGACTCCTCTCGGCCGATTGGACACAGCTACTTTCCCAAGCAGCCGTGCCCTGAGAGCACCTGCGTCGTCCGGAAGGCATGGGCGCCAAAACGCCTCTTCAGCCACTCCTCCATGATGGGTCTTACTGTCGCTATCGCAGCGTGCCCTACTGCATGCTACCCCTATGTTTTATATTTTATTTTGTCCATAAAATAGTGAAAATAATGTTCATATATTTTTATCTGTATTTACGAGCTATGGTTATAGTTTTAATTTAGCAGCTTATCAGAAAGCAAATTCGAAATCAATTGCAAAAGCAAATAAACAGGCAGTTCATAAAAGCAAGTGAAAACGTGATAACAGCATAAGTTCAACCAATTGTAACCTACTTAGAACTCATTTTATTTTAAAACGACGACTAATTGTGTTACCTGTGGTATAATAGGCTCTCTGTTTATCAATTAGGCTCAATATTGAACAATTTATTATTCGAAACAGACCCTTTCTTGAGTACACAAAAAATGTCTATGTATATACACAGGGTTATAAAATAAATGTACCAAAATTCTGACTATAGGTGATTGTAGAGGGTCATTCAAATTTAAATTTTCGCTCTCTCCTACAAATCCCTAGGGCGAGGGTGTCTGCATGCTGCATAGGGGAGTGAGCTAATAAAGTAAATTAAAGATTAATAATACATTGTCTTAATATAGGTTTTAGGTATGCATTTATGCAAATATTGCGAAGCTCCAGTGAAAGCCGATACCTTCGGATTATTTTTAATAATGTATAGTATCGATAATTTAAAGTTTTCTAAAAGCAACCTTAAATATTAATATAGGTATGTATAGAGATGATAAACAGGTATTACAATAATAAAAGTATTTTAAAAGAACTTACAATCCGTCATTATTTCCGTCACAGAAATTATCTTATTGTTGCAAATCCTAAATATAATTATACATATTATCTAGGGTTCACTAATCTTACATTACTGAGGAAGAATATGGTTGAGTTGCGTGTACCATACTTAATCATATTCTGCCTGTCCATCTGCAACATTAAGAAGTTGTGTTCCTGTTCTCCTATTTTTAGTAAACACTCTTAAACTCTTAATTTAATGTTCTCCTTTCATGAAATAATAAACCGCGTACAGTCCCCGAGGGAAATTAACGTTTTCATCAAACACCACGGCGTTTAAATATAAACCATTTTTTTTAAATTTTACTTAAGACACACAAATATATCCGCTCTAGTGGCGGGAACAAGATTTTATCAACATTTAATTACTGCACGCTCGGCTCCTGATGAATGAAGAAAAAAAGTTCGCGCGTTAAACACCTCGTCAGATAAGGGGCAAAAGGAGGTCCAACCAACTAAAATGTTCCATCATTTTGATCATAACTTTTTTTAACGACACGGCGATATAAAATTCAACAATATTCGTTACATCGTAAGATATAAAGTTCATAATCCCTTAATGATAAGTTTGAAGGATGATATCGCCCACTATACTTATATGGTGGGCGACCGCTAGGTTGACATGCTTGGCCACCGGCAGACACTGCACCTGTAGAATGTGCCTATCGCGGCAAAAGATTCAAAAGCTCGTCACCCGGTCCGACACTTTTTTGGGGAAACCGAAAAAAACTCGACGTTATTTTAATTGACGTCGGGTTTTAAAAAAAGATATACTGAGTGAATTATTCGAAGGCTGTTAGTGGAATGAAAGGTATTCGGGTGCCATCCACACTGAAGGTATGCAAATAATTCAATGTGACAGTAACCACTTGAACCCATTGTGGTATTTATTTAATTTGTTCTGTGATAGAAACACACTGGACATATTTTACTATGATTTTACCTTAGGTGTTAAAAGTTGACTTTATAATTGAGTTCATAAATTATAAGTCCATTACAGGTGCATTCAAAGATCATATCGGTCCATTTTTTATATGTTCCATTGCAGGGGTGACACGGGTGACCACTAAGAATAAAAGCGTGGTTGTGCATCTTTACAAAATATCATAATAATAAATTAATGCATCGTATCTGTACCAGTTACCAATTAGAATATTGGGTAGGATACTTAACTTCTACAATCATAACATCACCAAACTACAGATTTAATACATTGATAGTGAAGTAAATAACACCAAATTGTTACAGTCAACGCATCTATTTGGGTTCAAACATTTATTCATAAGTTATCTCAACATAAATACAATGAAAAATCAAAAACACATTAACTGCTACGTTCCTCATGTACCTATCTATGTAAGAAAATTCAATCATCTATTTATGAGCTATAATAAAAATCTTCCAGTTAGTAGTATAAACTGAAGCGAAAGACAATGAAAGTGTAAAATATATTATTAATTTCTATTAATATTATTACTTTCTGGAAAATATGTATAAGTACTTATTTTACTTGATAAGTTTGTTTTGTGGTAATAACAGAAGATTCGGAGTATACCTTCTTCAATATTAATTCAGTTTTCCAAATATAATAAGTTTAGTATAGGTAATGTAGAATAATTAAGGGTTTAAGTTAAATATGGCCATATTTATGGTCTAAAATTATGAGTTAACATCTTTGCAGGGACTTTTATATATATGTATATACTCTAAATAAACTAGTAACCTTAAAAAATATTGTGAGGCTTTCTAAGACCGTGAGGCTTTCTAAGACCGTGAGGCTTTCTAAGACCTCTGTCTTTGCTAATCCTATTTTCACCTTAACAAATTATAAAATCTGCTGTTACATACAATAACACTATACGAGGAACTCTACAATTTAAATTATAAAATATAAATTATAATTATATAAATGTACATTGTATTATGTTTAAAACGTCTTAAAGTGCACATGATTTGGTAACTTTATAATACGCTAAACGTAAAACATGTAGGGCACCAAGCACCATGCTATTGCTGTTTTGGTAATTATGAAAATTATCAGAATAAGTATCGGATGTTAAAAAGGGATAAACTTATAAATAATCCACATTTTCTACAGAACGGAAATCGGCATGCTATGAGCGTTCATTAAAGAACTTACACACATTGTATAATACTTCAAAGTGAAATACCAGCTTTAAAACCATTATTGTGCAGTAAATTATTATATTATAATTGACCATGTCATTAAATAGACTTATTTTAATCGTTGGTTTTAAATTATTTATATCCCTGTATAAATATAAATATGATATAAGTGATAAAAACAATTATTGAAAATAAAATCCGTTGTTGATTAATTGTGTGCATGATACCGAGATATATGTAAATATATAATTTTGTAGAGACACTTACATTAGTTTTGTCACTTTAGCAGTCTGCAGTTATTTTTAATGGTAAATTAAACTCTGTTATAACGCCGTTTGCCGATGCAGTACTCCATTTCTAAGTAACGAGCCCGTCGATCAATATACTGTAGAAGAAAATATTTATTTAGGGCTATAACACTGGCAACCTTAGCAATAATTAATTAATTAGTTTTAGTAATTAAAATTCTCAATACCGATGTTTAGTATTTTTTTGAAGCTCTGTTACGCAATTATCACGAGTTATTCCGCTGATATTGTAAACGATTATAAACGGAGGGACGAAGGAAAAGGAAGTTAATCAGTTTGTAGTATAAAACAAATATTTTTAAAGATCCATAGGTTTAGATCATTCTTAGCTGTAACTATAGCAAGAACTTCCCTATGTTTAGTGAACGATCAATTTAAGGTCTTTCCATTCAAATGTCCCTTATTATATTTTCGTCGACAATCACTCTTTAGACACATTTCTAAATATTTATAAGTTTCAATTTTCACTTAGGCCAGTATACTTACTTGTCAAGTGAAACTAGACACCGAATCCCAAAGATAATACTCCTCTCGAATTATTTTACCTACATTAAATGCATAAATATGTATACTCACTAATGTGTAAGTCACCATTTGTATTCGCAGTATTGCGAATGGGTGCACCTCGAGAGAAACGGACAGCGAACAGTAGAGTTGCACCGACTAATGGAGATATTCCAGCAATAACAAAAGGCAGCGTATAAGAGTGTGTGACAACATAAAGGTGCCCTGCAATCGGCGGCCCTATAGACAGCGCAGGGGCAGCTAAACCCAACATGCATCCAATTGCTTGAGCCGCATAAGCAGCGCCACAGAGATCAATTGCGACTGGCCCAATTAAGGCAATGAATGCGCCATCAAATAAACCCATGCCTAACGCCATTGCAACCACCACTCCAAATATACGCACAAACGGCATTATAATTGTTGACAGACCAATGACGTAAAAGGCCATTTGCTGCAGTATAATTTTGTCAATACCCTGCCTATCGCCTATCCAACCAAAGATCAGTCTTCCTAAGCCAGATCCTGTGGCTATGCATTGCAACGGTAAATTTTCATTAACATTTTTAAAATTCTCGCTGATGAATGTTTTGATATGGACATATGGAACGAAATAACCAAAGTGTGCAACGTGCATCGACAATGCCCAAAACATATACTTTTTATTTTTCCATATGTGAACGTTTACTATTGATAAAAACAGAGACTTGAACCCTTTTTCTTTCCTATGTGGTTTTATAACCATTTCTGGAATAGGTTTAAACAGTAAGCCACACAGTGCCATGCAAAAGGCGAACACTGCTAACAGTCTACACAACCAAGCTAGACCGTATTGATTAATAACAAATTCCATAAGTGGAGGCATGATGACGGTGAATATAGAGCTACCGATGGTAACAAAACCGTTTATCAAACTTAAATGTTTTTTGAAATAGTGACCCAAGATAGCAAGAGATGGAGTATAAGCAAGCGATGCTCCTAATCCGTACATAATGCCATATGTGAAATAAAGAGCATTCACATTGTGGACAAAAAAGGACGATAGAATCATGCCAGCAGTGGCGATAGAACCGCCCAATACTGCAGTCATTCGAATTCCCAGTAGCACTGTCAACACGCCTGACACGGGCGACAATAAAAATGTAGTTCCCATGGCCAGGCTGCCCACCAGAGCTGAAATAAAAAAGACGCATTTAATTGAAATCTAAAATGCACCTTATACTAGGCGTTACCTAGCATTTTACGTAGCGCTGCAAAATATTAAATAGTCAGCAACAAACTCTAATAATAGCTTTAAGGATTCAGTAAGGTTCTATTGGCATCTAACTACGTGTAATACATGTATTCGAAACTATCGCATAACGAAGCTTGTACGTAATCGATATTTGTTGATTTCTTGAAAACTAAACTTAATAGACTTCAATAACCTCTTATTAATTTAGATAAACCCAACATGCATCCAATTGCTTGAGCCGCATAAGCAGCGCCACAGAGATCAATTGCGACTGGCCCAATTAAGGCAATGAATGCGGCATCAAATAAACCCATGCCTAACGCCATTGCAACCACCACTCCAAATATACGCATGTTGCTTCACAAAACTACGAAAATAAGGAGCAAAGGTCTCTTATGTCTGTTTTTTTGTTTACAAAATAGTTATGAGTAAGTGAAGCCTTTTTATATGTTATTCCGCTTAACAGGTTACTGTACTTTTTGTTATCCATATGTCCGTTCGTCGGTCACAGGCCACAACTGCAATTTACTTTAGTTTAGAGTAATTATAAATAATGCTTTTCAACTTCACAAGATACGTGTTTTGTAGATTTTTATCGCATATCGATATAATATAATATAAGAATTCTGTTTTTATCATTTTGGTACGGAACCCTAAAAAGAACTCTGCTCTTTTAATGATTGCTCTAATTCCTTAGAAAAACGGGTTCAATGAATCTAACATTTGTCACTTAACGCAAATTACTGAATAATTATATTATTTGATCTCGTTCGACTTGACGCACTTACGCAATTGTCTACATTTTGCAATGTCTTCAATTATTCCATCATAACAGAAATCTTGAAATTGATAACGCGGCCACATTTTTTTGAAATGTATCCACGTAGGGTATCATATGAAACTACGACATGATTGAGAGCCTTGTCAAAATGTCAATTATTTTACACATACCTAATTATGTAAAAAATCTTTTACCATTAATCATGATAATCATTGGTTAGATAAATTAAGGAAAATATTCACATACGGACTGACAAAACGTAGAATAATAATAAAAAACAAAATATTAAAATAAGCTTGAAAGGCTCGGAAAGACTGGTGGTCAAATTTAATATTGAATAGAAATTTTCAGAATTGGGTAGAGCAGTCCCGGATTGATACTCACAAGTTTTAAATAAATTAGTAAACCAATCAAATTATTATTCTAACTACTAATATAACAATATAAAAATTAAAAATAATTCGAATGTGAATTTCTTTATTTGTCGAGTTTAACGCCTTAACTACTCTACCGATCATCATGGAATTGAGGATTGACTACTCGATTGATTATCTTGAAATTTCACATATATGTATACGTTGTCACCAATACAGAAAAGGGCATAAGGTGCTCTTCTTTCAGAAAAAAACCCTATTCAAAGGATACAAATTTACTGTCAATATCTATATTAAAATGAGCAAAGCCGCAGGCAAAAGTCGGACCTAGGCTAATTTAAATGCTAGCTTTTCCAAATTCGACAATATGAGGTTTTCTATAATGATACGTACCTAATAGTAGAGGAAAGGGACCGAATATGGAATACTTATAAAAATCCTTATATAAATCAGTTACAATTAAATGCAGTTATATCCACGCTTGAAAAATAATAATTAAATCAACAAATAATAATCACTTACCGCAATATTATTAATTCAAATAAATCAACCAAAACATGACTCTCAAAAATGTGACCCTATTATGGAATACCCTATTCCATAATAGGTTCACGTCTCGTTAATCAAAATAATATAATTAAATTAGACCTGCAAGCAAAAATCACAAAAAATTATCTGCATATTCCACTCCGGAACACTCAACACGACGCCATTGTCTATAGGCAATGCACTGAATCCACTCTTCTCCTATTTTGGAGAAGAGTGGTTTCGGTGGCGTAGTGGTTAGTGTAATCGACTGCCACGCCTGAGGTCGCGGGTTTGATTCCCGCACAAGTCAAACATTTGTGTGCAGGAACATGGATGTTTGTCTATTCTATATATTATGCAAAGACCAGTCTATGCATAATATATATGAATTTACAAAAAAAATGTATGTATGCATGTTTATCCATTGTCTAGTACCCAAGTAGTACACGCTCTGTTTAGTTTGGGCTAGATGGTGTTGTGTGTATGTGGTAGAATATTATTATTATTATTTTGTTTTCACTGAAAAGACTAGAGCATAGGATCGTTAGGCTGAAGAACAGAGGGTTTATCGTCACTATAACGAAGATGATTTAGACTCCAACACTTTTCTTGATTCTTCTTTCGGTTGTTTTCCTCTCAGCCGCTCATTGATGGCTGTGTGTCGGAAACACTTTGGTTTTGTGTATGTTGGAAACACTTGTGCTGTTTTGACGCCAAGCTAACTTTTAATAGAGCTTCATATAGAGATGCTGTAATTTTGTAAGCTTTGCCAGCTTTTCGGCCTCGGTTAGACAGTTTTCTTTTTAATTGAGGGTAAGGTGGCTTTAGGGGTAATAATCATTTCTGAGGAAATATTTCCATTCTTGATGGGTGTGGTTGAACGCTGGCTATTGTGTCACACAATTTCTGTGCCAAGACGTGGCTCTTTTGTTGTAGATATCTCGTGAACTTTACATTCATCCTCTTAAGTTATAGATTCGGTATCTGTGAAAATATTTCTGTTGACGGGATGAATGCCTGTTGCCTTAAACCTAATATGGAATACTATTTCATATTAGGGCCTCCACGATGTTCCATATTACGAACAATATGATGGCAGGAGAAAGATGAAAGTAACTATTTATTATTATTAGCTATTCGTAAAATAACAATACCATTTAAAAACTATATACTTTGGTTAGATACTTATCAACTTATTTTGAGTTATTCATGTACGAGGAGCGTTCAATGTATTATCGGTATCGGGGTGATATAGGTAATAATGATGACGACTGAATGAGACACAAACTGATATTGAATAACTGATATCCAGTCAAATCCGGTTAGACCAGAAAAGCCGACCCCAAGTGACTTGGGAATAATAAAGGCTAAGAGAGAAGAAGTTAAAGACACTCTTTGAAGGTATATATGTATATGTCGGAGCGCCAAGAAAATAATCATTGGAATGTTATTTATTTCTGTAATTGGACTTGAATAAAGCGCTATCTATTGGTTTGTTTCGGAACGTCAAGCGTAAGCTTGAGTGAGGTCGCCACAGAGCCAATGTGTCAGTTGGAGTGACAGTTATAACTGTCAGTGTCATACTGACGTTATAACTGTCACTCCATATATATCTTATTACTATAAGCGCCGGAGACTCGTCCGCGGACACATTCGGTGTGACGAACTCGCTGCGTTACGGATCAAATCAAAGATAATCACAGTCAACCTTTATTGTTCTATTTCTCTTGTATTTGCCTACCATTAGTATATGTACGAAGTATAATACCACGCCTATATTTTGTTGCTTCATCATGTCAAAAGCGAGTTGCCATCCTACTATCCGACAGATATCAAATTTTATTTAATTATGAACATTAGTATTTGAGATATCATTACGAAAAGGCAACTACGATGACCGATGCGACAATGTAGGAAAAATCGAGCATCGCGCTGTGATAAAATTCCTTACAAAACAAAGAAAGACTCAAAAAGTTATTCACGAAGAAATGGTGGCTGTTTACCAAGATTCTGCTACTTCATTATCTATTATTCAAATTGGTCTAGTGAGTTTAGACGGGGTAGAGAGAGTATTGAAGACGACCCCTGTGCCCGTTGGCCAGTTAGTGCCACTACTGAAGAAAACGTTAAAATCGTTGAGAAATTTGTGCTCGAAGATGCCCGTCTAAGAGTGAAAACATTAGCAGAAACGACTAAGCTATCCATGGGTACCATTCACACTATCCTTCATGAGCATCTGAATCTGTCAAAGGTCAGTGCAAGATGGGTGCCGCGAATGCTCACGGCACCTCAGAAACACGTGCGAGTTGAAGCACTCAACTCGCACGTATTTCTGAGGCGCCGTGAGTCGTCAAGGAGTTTTTGGAGCTCTGTCGTGAAAATCCGCATAGTATTTTCGACTGAATAGTTACCGGTGATGAAACGTGGGTTCATCACTATGATCATGAGAGTAAGCAAGAGTCCATGCAGTGGCATAAAAAAGGAACAGATCCACCGAAGAAGTTTAAAGTCCCGCCTTCCACTGGAAAACTCATGGCTACAGTGTTTTGGGATTCTAAGGGTATCTTACTGATTGAGTGCACAAAAAGGGGTCAAAGTATTACTGCAATATCTTACGCAAACACCCTACGTAATCTAAAGGAGGCAATAAAAGAAAAAAGACGTGGAAAATTGACCGTAGGTGTCTTGCTTATTCACGAAAACGCGCCGGTTCACAAAGGCTGCTGTGCGGGAATGCGGATTTGAAGAAATCAATCATCCACCCTACAACCCAGACCTGGCCCCTAGTGATTACTTTCTGTTCCCAAACCTTAGGAAAGATGTTCGAGGTAAACATTTTTCCGATGATGAAGAGTTGAAGGCGGCAGTTGATGAATATTTTTCAGACAAGGAAGTAAAATATTTTAGGGGTTATTAAAAAGTTACTTGCCCGCATGCCTATACCGAGAATACATTGAATACC
Source organism: Catocala fraxini (assembly GCA_930367265.1). Classification (NCBI taxonomy): domain Eukaryota; kingdom Metazoa; phylum Arthropoda; class Insecta; order Lepidoptera; family Erebidae; genus Catocala; species Catocala fraxini. The sequence goes on from OV884037.1 coordinate 10,927,299, forward strand.
CCTCGTAAGAATAATAAAAGAACATATACGTAAAAGTTACGTGAATATCCGATTGATTTTGCGTAGTGTTGAGTACTGTCACTTGCGTCTAGTGTCGCCGAACGCCGCAAACGCAGTGACCATCGAATGAGCGTAGTGAGAGGGATAACATGACATGACATAGGTTTGGAATATTCGTGGCGCTTAGTTTTAGAAATATTACGGTATTCCATATTAGGGAAGTATTCCATAATTGGTACCATTTCACTATATTAGTTGCTGATATTCTCCATATAACATTTAATTTTCTAAATGGATTGAGGAAGTATGGAATTAATGCGGCTTTAGAAGTTTAATATATAAGTACTTAATTATTCAGAACTAATTATTAAAATGAGCTCTGATGGTAATTAATGAGATATAGATAATAATGATTCAAAGGGGTCACGTGATAATCACGACCAAATGATTTACAAGTAAACCTAAACAAGAATCAATTCTAACAACAAATATTAATCACGCAACAAACGCTTACGGATTACGGATAACGAACAAAATCCGATTGTCACTGATAAGAATCTAGTACAAACGGAAATTACTTATTGTATATATTTATTGAAATAAAATATGTAAAATATGTTTTTAAACGGCAGTACTATGTGTTACAAACATTGACATTGACTTAGCAGGATAACACTACGTGGTCAAACCAAGTATTAGATTATTTATAATGTTGACATTCAATGCAAAATATTATTATAATATCTAGTGCTATCAGCGTTTAACTTAAGGTAAATTGTTATGATTTGTAAAATATGTAGTGATTTACTATAGAATACCTATTAAGTTATGGTTTGATATTTAAAGAAAAAGAAAGAAAGAAAAATATTTTGTATTTGTATCTCCTTTACACAATACAATAAAATATAAATATATACAGAGCATATATTTATATTTTATTGTATATAGTTATATATAGTTTGGAGACCAAATTAGGTATCTGCATCAGCTATTTTTGCAGTTGAAACTGCAACGCTGGTATTCTCGCAGGACCTATACATTATGTTAGCAAATTACAACAGATGAACAGCAAGCATTTAAAGCAATTATCAATTTTAACAACCACTGTGTTAAATAACTAATATTTTATATAAAACTAACTGACCTGATAGACGTTGTCTTGTCTTAGACGAACTGTCAAACTAGCAAGGTTAAATTTGTCGTTATTTTTTAAAATTATCCAATTTTATTAACTTTCCTTTCCGTAAGAACATTTTACAAAGTATTAGAAATGTTTAAAAAGCTCTCAAGTTATGGCGTGACCAAGGGAAACAGGGATTTATTTTTATATAGATTAGGCACAACAGAATCTCCACTGAAACCTCAACCTCAAGAAGATTGCAGTCAAGCAACCTTAAGATCTTTTCCTGCTATAGTTAGTGTCCAGACTCTTTGGGTGATTTTTGTGCGATTTACACTGACAACTCATTGATTTATTTTTTGAGGCATTAGCAGAGCGCCATAGGTATCTCTGATGGTGCAAGTGTTCGTAAACTAGAGGAACCGTGAAAGTAGGTACATTGGTTATTTGTCTTCTTAAATGTCTTAAATGACATACAATTCATTCAAATAGACTATAGAAAAAAAACAAGCAAAAGAATGTATTAGCTATTTTAGTTTCGTATATTTAAGACAAATTATACCTATTAAAGAGTGAAGTGATAAACAGCCACGGGTCACCAAAATTTTTTTTTTTTTTACTTGGTGGAGTGCATGACCCGTATCCCTCCGTGGGGGCGGGCGGAGGGGTGATGTCGGACTCGCCGGGGTAAAAGAAAGATAGAATAAGAATAATGTACCTCCCGGAATACCGACTAAACCTACCACGGTGTTCCTCGACAAAACCACTATCGACGGGGCCGCGCGAATCACTTGTATACGCGGTCGCGACTCCGCCGAGGTTTTGGCCCGCCGTATGAAACGGCAGGCCACTACACGAACAGACCTACCCAAAGGCACTGACTCACTTTAAACCCTACTGTCCCCCCCCCCTAGAGGGGAGACGGACTCGACACAGAGGCGCGCGTGGGAACACGCACGCCGCCTCTCGGACCTGGTGTTGAACGGATGGCGGGCAGGCCCACAAAGCCCACCACCCCTAGGTCAATCCTCAGGGTGGCTGGAGGTCATCTCGCGCCTTCAGGCGCCCGGTTCTGCAGTTGAGGAGAGGGTTTTAACGCTCCCTCTCCCGCTCCGCCGCCTCCTTGATGGAAATTACTTCCTCACAAAAGGAGGCGACGGCGTTCCACGACCTCTCACTCCGGACCATAGACTGAACTACGGCCGGGAGCGAGAGGGCAACCAATCCGACTACCGCGATCAACTCACGGCGCTGCGATGCCCAGGCGGGGCAAACCGCCAAAGTGTGCAGCGCCGTATCCTCAACAACGTCGCGGCAGTCGCCGCAGTGGTGACAACCGGGCGTCTTTTGCCGGCGTATACGACACAGGAACTGGCCAAAACAACCGTGGCCAGTCATTACCTGTGTCAGCCGGAAGGTGAGGTCGCCATGCCGCCTCTCCAGCCACTTCTCAAACTGACTACATTGAGTTTATATTATTTATAAAATATTAGTAATGTTCTCTACCACACACAAATGCTAACAAGCAGACAATTCTTAAAAATATAGATTCATCATCCTGACACACTTCTCTGGCTTCATTCATTTTCATCACATTCCTCATACACGCTCGTCGGTTCAAGATGCTCATAACCTGGCCTTTGTCCAGAACGCCTCCGATCTGATCTAGAAACGTTCGCCTAGGTACTTCCTCTTCGGGCAGTGCATGAAGCATTTTTCCAGGGTAACAAAAAAAAAAAAAAAAAAAAAAAAAAGGTACTTCCTCTTGCGACTGTTCCACTTACACTAGCCTTATAAACTTTCTTAGTCAGTCTTTCCTCGACCATTCTTTCTACATGCTCAAACCAGCTGAACATAACCTTTTCTATTCTTGTCACTACATCCACTTTCATGCCGCATCTCTCTCTAATCACACTATTCCTTATTCTGTCTTTCAGAGTCACACCACATATGCTTCTCAGCTCTCATGCTTCTTTTGCCATACCCAACTTTCACTTCTATACATAATCGTGGGTACTAATAGTCCTCTATGAATAGCCAAACTGTTCATAAAAGCGCGCAGAGCTCCATTCATTTTTTTTGCGAGCAATCGTTCTCCTTTCAATATCTCCCTCATGCTTACCATCTCTTGTAAACAAAGTACCCAAATATACAAACTCTTTCACTTGCTTCACTATTTCTCCATCAATCATAATATTACACATCGTCACGCACTCTTCCTTTTCAAATATCATTACTTTCGTCTTGCTTATATTTATTTTCATTCCTTTACTCTCAAAAGCACCATGCATAATAGTTACCATCGCCTGCAACTCTTCCGCTGATAATGCGAGTATTACTTGGTCATCGGCATCAAGAAGACATTTGACAAGTAACTCATTCATTCTTAATCCCCATTCATAATCTTTTAAATCTTTCATACAATCGTCCATGTATAGGTTAAACATTATTGTCTAACACCTTTTTCGATGCTAAACCATTCTGTGTAGGTCCCATTTATCCTAACACAAGCTCTAGAATCATCATAAATAGTTTTCAGAGCTCGCGTGAAGTTGCTATTCACTCCATACATGGAGAATACCGACCAAAGTTCATTCCTCACCACTTTATCGTAAGCATTTTCCAGATACACGAATGTGCAATAGACCTTTAGACCTTCGGCCAAAACTTTCTCGGCTATGCTCCGTAAGGAAAAGACCTGATCCGTACATCCCATGCCCTTTCGAAATCCCGTTTGTGCATCCCATAATTTCTCGTCGGTTACTTTTATAATCCTTTCAATTAACACTTTTGCATACAAATTACCGACGACGCTGAGCAAGCTAATGCCTCTATAGCTTTTGCAATCTTACTGTGAGCCTTTTCCCTTGTATAAAAGTACTATGACGGCCTTGCACCAATCACTTGGAACACGGCCAGTATTCCAGCACAACTTAAAAAGGCGGCACAACTGAGTTGCTATGAGACCCTGTCTAGCTGTCAGCATTTCGACTGTAATCTTAACATACCCACTAGCCTTTCCTGATTTCATGCTTTTCAATGCTTTCATTATTTCATCCATACTAATAGGGCTTTCATTATTACTATCAATATCATTCATTTCGAAACTTTGCCCTTGCCATTCCTCTCTTTCAAATGAACTTACAAAATATTCCTTCCATCGCTTCAGTACGCTCTTTTCTTCATTCAGTAAACTTCCATTCTTATCTCTGACTGATTTCATCTCTGTGGTTACAGTTTTACCTCGAACCGAGCGTCTTTTCTCCTTTTAATTACATCTTTTACTACCTTATTCATTCTTATAAACTTATTGCTAGCTTCATTCACATCCTCATTGGTTGCTTCTTGCATTCTTTCATTGACAGATAGCCAGTCCAACCATGCCTGCTTCTTGTCACGTACTACCCCTTGCACATCTTTATGCCACCACGCATTCTTCGATTTTATCATTTTCCTCTTCTTGCTCATACCGCATACTTCTGACGCTACAACAACCACTTCATGCTTAAACGACTGCCATAATTCTTCTATATCATCAATGTCACAAAATCTTTCAAATCTTTTCCTCAATTGATTTTTATACTCGTCTTTCAATACTTCATCTTGCAAAATTTCTAATTTTATTCGTTCTTGGGCACTTGTTGGGGTATGGGGTAGGTATACGGTGTTGCAATCCTTTGAAGAGGCCACGTATCCGGCTCATAACCAAAACATGGTCGGTATGGATAGCAATACCTCTATATACCCGAGTGTCTAGGACATTATTTCTTAATCTTTCATCCACTACAAGAAAGTCAACCATACTACTTCTTACATTCTTTGCTTCTCTTGTATACTGGTGGATTGTTTTGTGGGCAAACATAGTGTATGTCACACAAAGATTCCACTCCAAACATAGCTCAAGCAATCTTTTTCCATTCTCATTCACGCTTTCGTCCCCATACCTGCCTAAAACCCTTTCGTATTGCTCACGCTTTACTCCCACCCAACCATTAAAATCCCCTAACATTATCAACCTCTCGTGTTCCTTGCATTTCTTCAAGACATCTCTTAAACACTCCCAAAAATCTTCTCTTTCTTCCCGTGCACTCTGAGACATACCCGTTGCTATGTTTACGTGTGCATAGACCACTATCATGAACACACGAGTAATCCTCACTTTCATTCTCATCCATAGTAACCTAGCATTCACATATTCAAATTCTTTTACACACTCATTCATTCTAGCAGACAGAATAACACCAACTCTCTGACAGGCTCTAGTATTGCTAGGCACGCCGGACCAGTACGCCGTGTAGGGTCCATGCCTAGTGGTGTTACAGCCTTTTCTTTTCGTCTCATTCATGCACAGAACATCAATCTTTCTCTCATTCATCATCCGACATACTTCATTAAATTTACCATCCATCCCTCCTCCAACATTCAATGTAGCAAAACGGCTTTCCGTAGGCCAATTTTCGCCCTCGCGAGATACGAGACTTGACGGGTGGCAAACCGCGTCGCCGCCATGCGGATTATTAATAAAATCAAAGTCCATATGACAGTCCATATCCAATGTTCCCACGATTGTTAGGGAAAATACTGTCCACCTCCGCAGAGTTCTTTACGGAGGTAAAGTGGGTCCATCCTGCGCCCTGTGACCACTAACACAGGCACCCTCCGTTCACGACCAGCTTTTCCATCTGGCCACGAATCCAGTAGCACTGGTCGGTTAACACCTTGAATCGGAGTTTATTCTCGGATCTGCTCCCTGAAAATTGGTCTGATTTTGGAGTTTTCCTTCTCCTAGAAGGGTTGCAAAACAATGCTAACGAGGCCCATCTCCCCGATGTAAAATAAGGAGAAGTGAAATATAGGTATGAAATATCACATACAATATTTAATCTCTCGGTCAATGATCAGACCCTGGAGCACAGACACAATACTTTTTCATTGTGTCTAGTTTCCTATAAATCATAAGTTTAATATAGGTTTGAAAAATCATCTATATGAGATTAACTCTTGGCCAACAATCACATTGGAGTTTCTGGATAATTAATGAGTTACTAACAATATTAAAGATTAAAGTAAAGTGCATAAGATTACTAGGTATGTAACCATGTGCTACTTTAAATATTTATAGTCTAGAATCATCTGCCTTCCTTCTTCCCCACCCTGTGGACATCCAAGCTTAATAGTACCTAGATTCTTATCCTTTATTTAAATAACTAAACAAACTTATAAGCTGCTGTTTGTTTTACTATAAATTAACTTAAAACAAAAAATAATATTTAACAGTTTTTATAAAATGAAATAACAACATACATGTATGATGTATAACATATGTAAGATATACATGTGATTTTCCTTTTCTTTATGTTAGTTAAAATAGAAAAGAATACATCATGCTAACTTCTAAATGAAAAATAATCTAGCTCCATTTAAATGGCCATTATTAAATTAACAATGGTGAATAACATAAGTATCAAATAACAGAATGCCTCAATAGTAATTCGATACGGCAATTTCGAATGATGAAATCTACTCACCATCTGTGTAAGCATTTATATATTATGAATTAAAAATGTATGTAACTTACCAACACGACTTTCGGCGTTAGAAACATTTTGACTACTTAGGTCCTTCAGGAGCACGGCATATATCACGCTGTAGGTATTTATTACACTAAATAAAAGGCCATTTGTCAGGAGCGATCCAAACACAACTGCGAATGCTCTAACTCCACCATCCGGAGGACCTCTTAGCTCTTCATGACTTAATTTAGCATTTGTATCAATTTTATTTTTTGTTCTGTGTAAATCCGAATTTTCTTTCGGTTCTAGATCCATCTTGCAGTTATATAAATTGACCGTGCAGTAATATAATCTACTTCACAAGCACATGGTGCTATATCTAATAGTAACCATAAAAAGTGCACTACTACACTAGCTGTGTGGCACCAATGAAAACTGAATAATCATTTATATACTTTGACCTAACACTTTGAATTCAACAAATTAAAATCAGAAAACATTGTCGTACAGCTATTTATCAACAGCCTTACTACAACTTTGCTTACAACCTAGACAACTTGACAGACGTCTGCCTGGCGTCTACTGACTGATCGAGTTTGACGTTTGACTTTAGAGTGTGGAGTGAGTGTTGTCATCGAAAATATCTGGGCAGCCGTGTTCTGGAGAAAAATCGCCAGAATTTTTCTGAAAAAAGAACGCTCTAAATTGCCGTATAATCTTTTTAATAAATTATAAAAAATAACATTAGAAATATACCATAACCTGCTAAAATTTAAGCTCTTCTGAGGCATCAATCTCTTCTTCACCATATAGTTCGGTTTGATTCAACATCTTTGCTTTTCATTTTGTTGCACATGTCTAGTGATGTCTGAAGTTTTGTATAGCCTCCTTGGTTTTGGATAGCTTGTTTGGCCAAAAGAGATCCATTTACCGTAGTTGTTATTGATTTGTTTCTCAGCTTCGTTTTGATGTTGATGACCTCGCTAAATATTCTTTCACAATCTGCGTTGCTGTGCGGTAAACATAACATGTCTAGTACAAACCACGCTAAGTTATTGCAGTCAGTATTTTCAAGTACCTACATTTACCCAAAACTGAAAAAAAACAAAAATGAAAATGTATGTATGTTAGGGAGCAATCTCCACTCGTCATCAATTAGTTGCATGTCACTGTCGTTTTTTACGATTCGCGGTAATTGATTTGTTAGTGGCAACATCAATGGAAATGCATCTCTAACTCTTGGCTTCACGGCTTCTTCAGGTGACTGATACTTGAGAAGCGGCAGAGTCTTATCAGAAAAATCATACCGCCTTCGGATTTCGTTGCAGCTCGTAATAATGAATTTTTGGCACTGTATGTAAAATTGTGCCATCAAGACCTTTTGATTGGAAATTTTTAGTTTCTGCGTTTCGGACAAGACCTTTACTCCCAAAAACAATTGTGGCAGAAAATGATGAGAGATTTCAGGATCTACTAAGCATATATCTGTCTGATTCATATAGTCCCTTGACATGTAACATTACAAGATCTCTTTGTAGAGAAGTTTTATATTCTCATCAAGCTCTATTAATCTGGCATCCGAATCTTGAAAATACTCATTCATTTTCACAAATTTGGGCAAGATCCATTGCAAAAACAAGATGTAGAATTTTTCAAACACATCGTGTAATTCGCGGTGGATGGGTTCTGCATTTACGGTGCGCTCTTCTAGCCATTTGTGCGTGAAAAATAATTTCAGACATTCCCACTGCTCTATTAGCCTGTTTACTACTGATGAAAGTGACAACCAGCGAGTTTGTGACGGATGTAGCAATTTGTGTACTTTTGCGTTCATGAAATGTTCGAATTCAACGTACTTGGCTTGTCTTTTCGCACTGTGCTTGGAAAATGCGTAAACATTTCGTGCCAAATCCTCGCAACATCGTGGCAATTCTTTGTATGCTTCATTTGCGCAGAGATGCATTGAGTGAGAGATACACTTAATTATTTGTATGCTGGGTAAAGCTAACCGCAATCGACTAGCAACCGAGTTGTGGCCACCCATCATCACATTGCAGCCATCTGAAGCGAAACCAATTATATTTTCTAACGGCACATTACGCTGAAGGAATGTTTCAATAATTTTCGTATAAAGTCATTCAGCATTGCATCCTGTTAATGAAGACGATTTTCCTGTAGTACCTTTCTCGTGCAATTTCTCCAGCTGCCAGAAGCAAGCAACAATTTTCTTAAAGTTTTTGTCAAAATATCTTACGATAATGCATATTGTTTTGGATGATGTGATGTCTGTAGATTCGTCAGCCAGTACACTGAATTTCTGGTGTTTTAAGATGTTCTCCAAATACTCTTTCTGGCTTCCACCGATCACATTTTTTACAGTTGCAGTACATTTTCCCGATTCATCGATAAATCCGTTGCTATTTTTGAGTCAGGAAAGAAAAATTTCAAACTTCTGTTAAATGATCCATTGCCAAAAAAGATACATTGTGTTCAGCTACATAACCGGCAAGCTTAATTTCGGCTTCAACAACTAAGACGTCTGTGTCCTTTTGGCGTGGTTGAAAATAAGAGCTCACAATTTTTGTCGATTGTACTGGAAACAGTTATAACTCGTTTATAAGATAGCAGTGAGAATTATCCGGGATATTTCATTTCACAGTATGTAATGCGGTTATGCGAGCCGCGTTATGTCGATACAAACATATTTGTCTTGTACACTATCTAGCAAATAAAAATATAATTTCAGTCAACACGTTGAACTCGTACAAACAAGACGTATTAATATTGTTTATGTTTACGAGTTATCGGTGTTGTCTAATTCCGAGAAATTCACCTGCCCGGTTGCCAGGTGGGTTGATGCGACGAGCGCAGGTACGTGACAAGCGACGTCAGCGATTACGCAATATTGGATCAGATGTCCAGTGTGAAATAAATAGTAATGATAATAAGGAAGGCGCACCTATTCAACGCGAGGTTATTGATAAATTGCCAAGTAATTTAGAGATGGAAGTTAGGGAATGTAATGCTAGAGATTGGAGTGTTGAACCATCTAACAGGACGAACGGGCACGCCACGATCGTGGCAGTAAGTCCCGTTTTTGAGGAGTGGCTGGAGAGGCGGCATGGCGCCCTCACCTTCCGGCTGACACAGTTAATGACTGGCCACGGTTGTTTTGGCTAGTTCCTGTGTCGTATAGGCCGGCAGGCGACGCACGGTTGTCATCACTGCGGCGACTGCTGCGATGTTGTTGTGGACACGGCGCTGCACACTTTGGTGGATTGCCCCGCCTGGGTATTGCAGCGCCGTGAGTTGATCGCGGCAGTCGGACTGGTTGCCCTCTCACTCCCGGCCGTGGTTCAGTCTATGGTCCGGAGTGAGAGATCGTGGAACGCCGTCGCCTCCTTCTGTGAGGACGTAATTTCCATCTAGGAGGCGGCGGAGCGGGAGAGGGAGCGCTTAAACCCTCTCCCCAACCGCAGAACCGGGCGCCGGAGGGCGCGAGATGACCTCCAGCCACCTTGAAGTTTGACCTGGGGGTGGTGGGCTGCGTGGGCCTGCTCGCCACCCGATCAGCACCAGGTCCGAGAGGCGGCGTGCGTGTTCCCACGTGCGCCTCTGTATCGTGTCTTTGTCCCCCCCGCTCAGGGGGATGGTGGAGGAAATATTCTTCGAGCAGTGGCCTGCCGTTTCACACGGCGGGCCGAAACCACGGCGGGGTCGCGATTGCATGTGAAAGCGATTCGCGCGGCCTCGCCGTCTATGGTTATGTCGAGGAACACCGTGGTAGGTTTAGTCGGTATTACCGGGGTATCTTTCTCCGGTGAGCCCGACATAACCTCTCCGTCGCCCCGCGGAGAGGTATGCGTCAAAGCATTCCCCCACGTAAAAAAAACGAAGACGAAAGAAGATAGTGAAGAAGATTGAACATTAGTTACAGGGAAGAGGAAAAAATCGAAAGATGCTGATAAAATTGAATTATATTTAAGCAGCACTGAGAAATTACCTAAACAGTTTGCACTGGAACGGTTGTTTAAGGGGAAATAAACGATATAATTAGAGTAAAATTCATTTCACCTTATAAAATACCGATGGTTTTTGTAAACAAAATCAGTGCAGGGAAGCTCGAAAACTGTCCAAAACTTAAATATTTATATTGGCATACACAGAGAGCTATGGAGATCAATTTTTCATACGGCGTGATATTGGATATTGATATGGATGTCTGATGAAGCAATAGTAAACAATATACGATGTTTAGAACCAGCGGAACTTATATCAGTTAAACGTTTACAGCGAAAGGAGTATGACGCGGATGGCTGGACGCCCAGCGAAGCTGTACGGCTCCGCTTTAAGGGTTCCTACCTACCATCTCATGTCTACGTTCACGGTTTGCGTATTAAAGTAAACCGCAGTGTTCGCGCTGTTGTAAATTCGGACATATGGTAAAAAATGCCCGCACACTAAAATAACATGTCAACACCATGCTAATTGTGATGATAAAACGTTGATTTGTGTAAATTGTAGCGGGAATCACATTAATCGTTATCTAAATCTTGCCAGGCCTATTAAAAAGAAAAAAGACTGCGTGAAATCATGGCAGAATACAACTGCACATATCGCAAAGCTATGATGATTTATGTGCCCGTTGGTGAGGATGATTGCGAGACATATCATAGCGACCACGTGCCATCCCACGAATATACCCACCATAATGTTTTCAACCCTTCTCCTCAAAATGAGATTACCACGCCAGACCGGTCCAATTCCAATGTTACATATGCCGTGTCCCCCGCAAAAAGGTTCCTAAGACTCGTAAACGACATCCCCCGAAAAGTAAACAAACGGAAGATGAGCCGTGGACGAAGGAGACTGAGAATGTACACACAAATATCAATACCTACCAGACGTCACAATCTCACCACGGAAAGAAAAATATCACGTTCAGCGATCTTTTAATACGTCTACATTAAGTTATATTTTTCAAAGAAAATACGATACAAAAAAAAATTATGAAAGCAGTTAAATTAAGCGTTGAGTGGATAATTTCTATTACTTCTTCTCTCTTAGCCTTTATTATTCCCAAGTCACTCGGGGTCGACTTTTCTGGTCTAACCGGATTTGACTGGATATCAGTTTTTACACGGAGCGGCTGCCACCTGACCTCCGCAACCCGAAGGCTAACGATACCCTTAGGCTAGACCAGTGTCAGGATATTATAGGGTACTGACTTTCCCAATAACGACTGCCATAGATGTTCATGGCAGCCGGGACCGACGGCTTAACGTGCTCTCCGAGGCACGGAGCAGGCGATAATTGTCAATCAATACGAACATAATTTCGAAAAGTCATATAACTTCCGAAACTCAGAGGTGCGCGACGTGGGTTCGAACCCGAGACCCTCTGCATTGCAGTCTGTTGGTCTCCTCACTGAGCTATCGCTGCTCTGGATAATTTCTATTACTATTAATAATATTTCTGAGTGGTCTATACTAAATTATATTCTTGGTTATATTTCTAGCAATAGCTAATACACAAAACATTGTTAAATTAAATATTATACAATGGAACTCACAAAGCATTAGCCTAAACTAATCGAGTTTGAAAATTTCTTAATACAAGAAGAGGTACACATTGCGGTTTTGAGTGAGACAAGGCTGGAGCCTGATAGCCAACTAAAGGTAAATAATTACAATATTGAAATTAAACTACTATATACGGATTTTATCGTGTTGTTTATTTGACACTTTATTACATAATTTGGAAAACTGTTACACTACTTTTACTTTTAAACTTTACTAATTTTTAAGCTAATTAAATTATTATTAAAACTATTTAGATTTAATTTAATTTTACACTTTCCCCGACGTTTCGGTTGCTTTTTAGCAGCCATGGTCACGGGGAGACTAAGATGGTAGTTGTCTCAATGTTCCAGTGTAGTTATTTCAAAGTACCCGAACATAATTTAATCATTGGTGTTTCTATTTACGCGATAGTAGTTTCATTTCAATGAATAATATTCGCGTAAACAGAAGACAATATTAATTACAATATATTTCGCAAAGACAGAGACGACTCATATGGTGGGGTTGCAATCCTCACACATAAATTGATTAAAGCATCTGTATGTAATCTCCTTCGAATTAATAACACGGGTATTAAGTTTATATAATAATATATCAAATTATTCAGTTATGATCAGGTTAAAAACATCGTTTCACTGTATTATGTGCATCAGTTTCATTGGGCCAAATATTTTCATATTTCCACAGAAAGACATTAATTCTAGGTGACTTCAATGACCATCATACCAATTGGTGAAATAAGCTCAACAGAAGGGGTAATCAAATATTTGATGCACTCACAGGAAATAACTTTGTTACATTGAATAATGGCGATCCCAGCCGCATTAGATTAGTCAACGGTATACTACAGCAATCTTCTCCCGATATCACTTTGGCCTCCTCGGATATAAGCTTAGGATTTAATTGGCAAGTGTCAACGGAAACACTGGGTAATGACCACTGTATTATTAAAATAAACACTAGCTACAGGTCTAATGTTTCTATTATATTACGAAGAAACTTCAAAAAAGCTAACTGGAACTGGAACTAAATGATTGTATAAAAGTCAATAAACGAAATAAGTTCTATAAAAGACGAACAATCATACAGACTACTCAATACTAAAATATTTTTTACTATTCTCCTATGTTCCAAAGTATCATATTCAATTTGATTTTATTGCGCAGAATTAGTAACCAGATATATTACATATTAGTTTACTATACCCGTAGAAGTTAATGCAACAAATAAAAGGGAATTGTCGTTTTTATTATTATAAGGATATATTGTTGCGTATAGCATACGGCCGAGTGGGTATAATCTCGTCGAAGTATTAAGAAAGTTATACGAATCTTAAGGGTAAGGGAAACTAAGTTTCACACTGATATTGCGTCCACCAAAACTTTGTCCCATGATAACTTTTCTGTTTGGATATTAGTAAATTTTATATTGTATAAATAAACTGATGTGTTGATTAAGTATCAAAGTTGAAAAAGTTAATAATTTATTAACTTTACAACAACTTCAAAGTAAGAGGTAAAATAACCTATCCATTCATTAGAAAGCGATGTTGTTATTAGTATTGTGTAGTGAAAAATAAAACTAAGCAGTATTTATTTCTTTTATTATAGGCAGCATTTATTAGTTCTATATTAATATTATTGTCGACCAACTTAACTAGATTTAGTCATTTGTTTTAACGAAATTTTAACTAGCCGTCTGTAAATACGATTATACTCATAAAGTCGTACATTAATTGCTTCCTCTCTATAGAGTATATTTTAATTTAAACACTAAAAGTACTTATAGTTTTAATTTAATGAAAAGTTAATAAAGTAATCACTGGGTTTCATTCATTAAGTCGTATAAAGCCGACCTTGTAACGTAAGTTTAATGCACAAGAATATAGTTAAACTTGCAACGTTCCACGCACTGCATTCGTTTTGTCTGTCGCAACTGAACCAGAAACTCTAAGGGAAAACTTTTAATAGTTTTTCTTTATTCAATCAACATATTTTCGCTCTTGGACACTTCTCTCGTTTGCCAACAATTTGTTTCGGGGACTTTTTCTTTCGCTAGACGTTCACTAACTCACGGCGCTCCTGACAAATTTGATCTCGAGGGTGCTTTAAAAAGTTTTTGCCTTTGCTCTGATCTGGTCTAGACGGAATATATTATTAACTAACATATATTCTGTTTTAATATGAGATTTTCTGTTTATTATAAGAAATCAAAATTTATTCTTAACAGTAGGTAGCAAATTGGATTGAGTCAATTTAATGAAATTGACTCAAATCCTTCCTCTATAACCGGCGGTCTATAAATCATACAAAGTATGTCATATTTATAAAACATTTAATCGTGAAGCTAAATATTATATAAGCGGAACGGTTACGGTAATTTTCAACACTAATTTAAACCTCCGGTGGCTTTCATCACATCGTTGTGGGATCAATAATTGGTGTGTAGGTGTAGAGTACGGCAAAACTTATTTGAAGATAAAATATGGAATTTAGGGCATGTGTAAAGTTTTAAACGAATGGTTTAATGACCTTACGAATTATTTAAGCCAAGTGCCTAAAATAACGTAAAATGAGAGAATTAGAATCATCCTTTTAACATATATAAAATGCAAGATGCAATAATCTCCAATTCAAAGCTACGGATTCTGCGATTTCCATATTTTAACGTAATAAATTGTGTTCACTGATCAGCAACTGCTACGAAGGTCCATGTCGATTCAGCGAAATATGAAGACAAATTACCTGGTGAAATAGTGCAATTGGAATTGAAAGAAGTAAAAATCAGCACAGGATCGGCACTGTTGCCCGTGACTGAAATACCAAATGAGTAATTTTGAGATTCCTCGAATACCCGTGCACCAAGAGAGCAAATGTCAGCTCCTAATAGCATTGCGAACATGATACGAACGCCGAAGTGCAATCGTACTTGTTGGTTTGTTGCAAAAAGTCTACTAATGTTTGTTAGGATTTATTTTTCAATCTTGAACTTGATCAGGCTGAGTTCTGATGGCGAAGTAGCAAAACTCTTTTGAATTTATACGGAGCTAAATAAAACTATACTTTTTTACTTTAGTAACTATTAAAAACCTATGTATATAACATAGATTTTTAAATAAGATACACTATTAGAAAACGTTTTTGTTCACGTGATGCATCAAATAAGACTAATATAGCAATTTCTACCAAATTCTACAATGTTCAATGTATTGTACGTTGTGCTTTTTATTAGGGTTGAAACCACGTATAATATTTTACACCTATTAAAGTTAATATATTATGATCATTGACTACTACTGACAGTTTAGATTTTCAATACAAAGATAATAATGGTACATTTTACTTCATTATGATGAACACAAACATACAAAAAAAATGACTACACGCTGATGTTCTGTAATGAACTTTTTACAGCCGAAACGAAAATTAATGAAATTCTCTTCGTAAGACGCTATTAGTTTCCTGTCAGAATCAGTGGGATTCATTGCACTCAAAATTCAAAATTCGAATATGATGGATGCATTTCGACCATCTGTTTAGAGACACTAAGCAAATAGCGGAACAGATTGTCACGGCATAACAAATTTCACTAAAGAAAAAAGTTTAGTTTGTGAGGAAAATGATTTATAATGTTATTTCTGATACATTCGTTGGAATGTTTACTTAGTAGTCGCGGTGATGTCGGTGCAACGGTGTTGAGTTCCCGCTGCTTATGTTTGATTTCTAAATACATTAGCGATCTTGTTTCTGCATCCCTTATTTCACCTTTCTTTGTATTTTGTTGATGGAGTTTTTCCCATCTACTTTCTGTTTTTATTACTATTCGTTCGAATATATTCTCTGGACTTAATGCGGTAAATAGAATATATGTATGGTAAATAGCTATATTCTATTTTGCAAGGGAGAGGCAGACGTTTTTATTTTATGCGATTAATTAAACTAAATGTACAAATAGTCTAAAGAATCCAATATTTAAACAGTAAGACGTTATAAATAGTAAATTACGTTGCTGCAAATTTAAAGAGAGTAAATTTTAAGTGTATTAAGAAAAGGTTAAATTTCAATTAAAAGAAGCAGTTCTAAAGATTAATGAGATTAATTACAACTAAAATAATGTTTGAAATACATTATTACATTTGATTGTGTTTACTAGGCAGTATTAATCTGAAAAACCATAGAATATTACTATGATTTTTGCAATATTACATGTAAAAATTGAGAGTAATGATAATATCTCGTTTTTATCGATAAAGATGGAAGAAAAAAGATTTTAATAAATAACCACTGTTCACAAAATAATACTAGAACGTCGATACAATATCCAACCAAGAATAATTTAATTACAAAAAGTTTACATATTATTCCACAATACATTTGACAATAAACTTACAAGATACATACTGTTCAACATCGTTAAGCAATACATATGACAATACAAATATTCGCCGAATACGGAATTTTAATTTTTCCCATTCAACTCTGTCAGTTGTATCGATATGTAGTAACTATAATAGTACCGGAACAGATGTATATCTGTCTGACATTAGTCTACGCACGTGCCCCTCGATGTCACACGACAAGTCGGTAGATTTGTTGAACAAGTATCAGATTACTTTCAGACTCTGCATCAATTCTGATTAAACTTGTTTGAAATCGAACCGTTTGCTTTATAAAGAATAAACTAATGGACTTTGACAGTTTGTTTAGTTTTTATAAATTCTGTGTATTTGGTAGTTTATGTAAATAAATTGAAATCTGAATGTTCTTTAGCATTGTAATGGAAAAAGTTTTAATAAAGGAAATTATAGACATACATTTTAATTTGCTGACTTGTTCTGACGTTTGCATTATAATATAGCTCAAGTTGTCTTTCATTTAATACTTCCTAAATCTTTAATAAATATATTCAATAGTTCACATACTTAAACCTTGAACCTGTAGAATAGAAACGCTTATCGTTTATTTAAAACTTTATTAAACGCAGATATTATCTTGATTTTTATTTGAATAGAGATTGGAGTTAAATGATTATTGACACCGACAGTTTGGTCATAATACAGAAGCTAAAAAGCCAGATAAATAACGAAACAAAGACATTTTATTCGTATTAATACCATTCCCATGTGTTTACATTCATTTACATATGAATTGAAATTATACAATTTAATTTTACGAGGGATTTACGCAATATATAAATTTTCGGAATATAAAATCATTGTTACTATAAAAAATGCTTTTTATGATAATTACACTATATTTATGTTTTATGGTATTTCACGGTATGGCTTCTAGCTACCGAACGTCCAAAATGGCATTTAGACGTCGTAAAACTAAATAACTTTAGAGATATATCACATTCGATTTATGTAAAGCTGAGGCAACACAGAATTGATATTGTTGTATCGAAATTTAGCTCAACCGGTTTTATTGTTGGTATTTTTAAGCTCACTATCTAAATACAACAGATTTTTGATAAAATATATGGAATGTTTGTTTGTTTTGCCCAGTTCTGTTGTATTTATTTTTATTTAATTTGACTCTGTAATAGAAAAACTGGTTTGTTACTACAGCACTGCGTAAGTAGTCTTCAGAGATTTTTGCTCTAGTGATAATCTGTACTGTATATACTGTATAAAACTCTCAATTTTGTTTATACTGAAGAGCTTTTCTCATCACCATTAATTTTGATTATTTCAAACAACTTTATTTTGGGAAGGCTATATGCATGTGTGATGTTAACGAATTCCTCATTAAATGTTCAAACTTTCTAGATTTCATATTAACAATGTTTAAAATTAAAGCTTAATTGTGTGAGCCCGAATATTTGAAATTTAGTTTAAAACGACATAGTTTTAAGTTTTGAAAACTCCGTCAATGTCGATGTTATAATTTCATCGCTACGTAGTTACCAACATCGGTTTGGGTTTTGAAGGCTTTACTGGAAATTCTGAATTTTAAAGGTAAAAATGAAAAGCCTCTCTATCCAACCCAAATTGTGTACGGGACTAAGCTAACCGTAAACTTTTGGCGTTTTAACGAGTACGGTAGTTTGAATTGATATAAATCTGTTCTTCAGCGAATTTGCTGCTTTTCTCGTACAATCATGTTAAAGATACGGGCACGTATTAACAACGTATCGTTTCTAAATATTGTTGATACATTTTATATGCATTTTTTATTTATCCCCTTATTCTTGTTAGGAATACGTTTCTTTTTGAATTTGCGTACGTAAATTACACAAATCGATTTGAATGTGTTTTTATGGTGGCAAATAAGCGTATGGCCGCCGTACTACGGCTCACCTTAATTGATAGCAAGTTGTCGGTCATTGTAGTAATAGGTAATAACATGTAAATAAGGCATGATAAAACGAACTAAAAAAAAACGCTTTGTTGCTGGCATAGGACAACGGTCTGGCAGAACAAAACCTTCTCCAGGAGTATTATAGTATAATTTTGATAAGCTGTAACTAACGGTTTTTACAGTTGTTTGTATAGTCTAACTTAAAATATGTTTCAGTTCGATAAAGCCTAGCAATAATATATAGGTATATGTATCTACTTTTAACTGCCACGCGTACAAAGTCAGAGGAAAAGCTAGTGTATAATAAATGCGAAGGTGTATTTTGGTCGTTAATTCTTCATATCGATATGATTTATTATACGATAGTTTATAGGCTGGAACAAAAGTATTTGCACGGCACGTAGTAGGAATACTTATGTTCCCGAAAAAATGCAAGGCATATATCTAATTTCTTTAGAAATTTCAGAATGGAACTAAAAAAAAGCTATTGTTAAATACACTCAAATACTCAAAAACTAATAAAGGGATGAGAACATAGTAAATTTAGAACTCTAACTAAGATATTTCTTAAACCTAAAGCCATTAAACGTAATTTTTTCTTGGCCTACTGGTAGATTTCTTTTTTGGTCTTTAAAAACATCTGTTGCGCTAGGAACTCCTGTATTGCGGGGCTTTACAAACATTCTCACAACGGACACATATAACATCTAGACTCGGAACAATTCGTGGTACACACAATTTTTTGTCCCGTGTGGGACCCAGTGCAGGGGCACTGGCGAGGCGACCACTTAAACCACTACGCTATCCCTGCGGTACATATATTAGTTAGCAGCTTAGGTTGTTCTAGAGAAAACGAATGACCAGTGCACGCTAGTAGGTAATACATATTATTACCTACCGGATCATACAGCTACGCATACTACAAACGGTGCTATACTTAGAATAAAACATCCATAACCAAACAAATATATCAACATATGCCATGTTTACTCGTCTATCGTCCGGAAGATATAACCTAAATACTCTTAGCGCTTCAGTATTTGCATAATCATTAAGTATCGAACGCATCGATCTGCGACAACACTCTTCAGTTTAAGCTGCTTTGTTGCTATTGTAATAAAGTTGAAATTTGTAAATCAGCTGCTCACAGCAATATTTCGCATTAGTTAGAAGGCATGCGACCATTTCAGTAAATTGCCTCTCTATATGCAGAAAGCGGGCAACCCGATTTTCATTAAGCGCTTAGAGTCAGTCGGCTGACAAAGGCCGAGTGGTCACACCGATATTGTCAGTTCGGTAAGTTTCAACGACGATTGTTATATGAAAAAGCCCCCTTTTAAATGCTATTACAATTCAGTGGACCGTAGAAAAAGATTTAAATATTTGATATTTTTTTAGTAATTATCGCTTTTAGAATTTTATCATTGATACACGTGGTCTATCTTTAAATACCTATGTAAAGAATACCGTTTCTTTAATAAAGGCTGTCCAAAGTCATGTTAATTTACTATGACTTATTGTTGATATTTACCTCTGTCTATACGATCAACATATTATAATTTGACTTGGTAATTGAACTACGACCTCGCTGGTCTAGTAGTGTAAACAAAAAGCGACCAAGTGCCTTGTATAAAAGCATATACCTAGGTAAATCATTTATCAAAACATGTAACGAATTTCGCTACGACATCAGAATCGTTTGTAGATAGTTAAAATTCGCATTGCTTTTTGGGGTAAGTAAAATATTTAGATATGCCAGCATTTTAGTTAGTAGATATGCGTAAGTTCTGTTTTATCTATTCCAGAAATACATATCAGTATATGTGTTTGAGTAGGCTTTTATTTCGATGAACATGGATGTTTGTCTTGGTCTGGGTGTTTCTATGTATAATATGTATGTATTTACAAAAAAAAAAGTATATAAGTATGTTTATCCATTGTCTAGTACCCATAGTACAAGCTCTGCTTAGTTTGGGCTAGATGGTGTTGTGTGTATGTGGTAGAATATTATATTATATTATATTATTATATTACTTAATACAAGTTGTAGACGTTTATAAATAATCAAAAAAGTGCTTATAATCTGAGATAGACCCTTGTTAAACTAACAAGTATTTTAGCCTTATTTTTGTTAAACTCATACAAAAGTTCACTTTGTCATACGTACACAAAATGATATCACTTACCTACTTAAACAAACAACGGCAAATCTCAAGCGAGCCTTTATAATTTCAGGTGTAATTAAGAAAACGCTTTGGTGGCGTCCGTCCCAGTGCTTGACCTACGATTAAACTGGTAAACTGCGTTTAAACAAATTATCCATGCCAAACTCTCGTTAGGCCAAGTGTTGTGAAGTGTACGTTAACTAGTGTTTAAGTAAGCAATTCCTAGACGCGTTGCATATTAATATCGCTATAAAATTGTCTATGAACTTCGGGACATTGGTTTTATTCGTATTTTAAATGGTTGTTGTCTTGTCGCTTTAGGACATTAGTATGCAAACTTGACTCAACATTTTAATGTGAATGAAAATGATTGACTGTCTGACAATTGTATTGTTGACGGTCGGCTTTGAGTTCTTTTCTCGCGCCATGAAAAGTATTATGGAGACTTTCTGTATAAATACTTAGTTACGACACTTACCCTTTCTTGAGACAGACAGCTTCTAGTCGCAACGGCAAAACATCATATTCGTTGTTTCAATATTATAAACATTACATTACACATTAACAACAATAAAATACGAAAATGCAAACACTTTCACATTACCAAAACATATATAGATTATTAATTAATCTTAACTAATATTTTAAATGCAAATGTGAGTATTTTTGTTTGTTACGGTTTCACACCTTAACTACTTGTCCGATCATCATACAATTTTGTATACACGTCGTCAGGGAAACACAAAGTAGGTACATAAGGTACCTATCATCCAGAAAAAAGTATTATTCTCGAGAAATAAATAAATATTAACAAAATCTACATTAACGCGAGCCAAGCCGCGGGCAAATCCAGTGTAAATATATAGTGATCTAAAAGATCCCACTAGGTCAAAGTGTCGCCGGTCTGCACTGACTGGCCCCCACATAAGATAAGATATAGTGATCTGTGGGTACTGCTTTATTAATATATAATAATATAATATCGGCCCTGTATTAAACTGGCCCACTGCTGGGCACGGGCCTCTTCTCAGCGTGAGAAGGGTTAGGCCATAGTCCACTGCTTTATTAGAGTGGGTATTTTACAACTGCAATCAAATCTTCTTTCCACTTAAAAAGTACAATATTATACCAGGCCACATGTCAAATATAGAATAAAGTACCTATTGTCACCAACCCGTGCAGTGTGCCGTTTAAAAAATTGCCCTCTCGAACCCCATAAAATCATAACACAAACTGGTTCTATTCCGTGCGCATGAATAACCATCGAGTGCTACGTCACACCTTTCGATACTAATTTTGCTGTTAACACAATACAAACCCCTAAATCATGAATGAACATGAGACCAGTATTAGCCGAACGGAGGGGTGACAACTAACCAGCAAATGTTTAAAGTACTGCACTGTATCGGGTTCCACGCATGTGCTTTGGTAATGTATGCGTTTAGAATATAATTTATAATCAAATTAGGAGGCACGTGAGCGAGTTTTTTAATAAAGCTTATCCTATAATGTATTTGAATAGAAAAGGATTAAAATTGTATGCAACTGTCAGAACCGAGAGTTATGGGTAAAGTTATATTATACACAAATTATATTTTCGAGTCTTTGTGTCTTTTGTTTAAATAATCCCCATGTCACAAGAATTATTCCTAGTTGTTAAAAATAACATAACTGAATGTATTATTTATAATATAATGATCTAAGTTGATTAAGCAATGAAATGAACACCATCTTATATCTAATTTGCTTAATTAGATACATAATTCTTCAAAGATCAGTAATTATTTTCGGTCTCAATAATTAATTACCATTTTGATCAGGCTATAAATTAAATAGTAAAATGTACTAAATTGCAGTATCGAATTAAATTACAAATTGAATATTCAGTTCTACATACATAAATAACCTCACAACTGTATTCTCAAAATCGTAAGCAGAAGTGTATTAAAACCACATTTCGCCAACTATGTTTTAGATCCCACATAATAAAGTTCTTAAAACAGAAACCCAATAATACTGTCCGATCCGGGAATCGAACTCCAAACCTCATGCACTGTAGTCGCATACACTACCGCCGCGCCACAGAGACAAAGGGATATTACGTTCTGCATTCATAAAAAGCATTCGTAATGAATAATACCTATTATGTAGATACTTTTAGGTATATTTTACACCGATTTAATCGGTGTAAAATTTCCTCTAACCAAATGATATTTTTCATAGAAACTCTATTTAACTACATTAAAATTTTGACAGATGTCCTCAAACGCACTCGACAGTATGTCATGTTCATGGCAAAAAACATTAGGGTCTGAGACCACCGCGCAGGACTTAACCAGCAGAATCCACATAATCCCCGACATTGTATATTGTGATCGTTGGATTTGTGTGCCATATATCAACTAATACCGAACATGTGGCGATGAGGATGCCACACAAGCCGATACGGGTATCTAAATGTGTGATTTCTGGTATTAGCCCTTATGTTACCCGAATCAGCGCAATCGCTGGTTACTAATTGTAGGTATTAAGAATGTGTATTGTACCTATAGTCGAGTTTGTTATACAATAAATAATTTAATTATTGATCTTTTTAATTTCAACACCAATAATCATAATGAATATTAAAAATGCGAAGATAAGTTTGTTTGTTTGTTATACTTTCATACCTTAACTACTCGATCAATCAACATAATATTTCCCATACATTGTGTATGGTGTATATCAGGAGTCATAAAAGGACATACGCATACAAAGGCTTATAACCAGAATAAAATAGTTTCCTGAGGTAACTATACCTCAGGGAAGGTACTAATCTATATTTATAGTTATAGGTATTTAGACTTGCCAAAAATTAAATTCAGATTCGATAAAAATACGCTACTTTAGTAAATTGAAACTGCGATAATCCAATAAATACAGAATCGCCTTCGCAATCCAATAGGCGCATATTCCAACCGCACCTAATGCACTATTAAATAAATCCTTACCATAAGCATTTAGCAAGGTTGGCTTTATCATAATGCTAGTAGACCCCATTATTTCAAATGCCTAGACAAAAAGCATTTTCGTTAGATTTTCGGATTTTGGCCAATCATATTTCAAGTTGTGAGTTACTTCTATAACACGCATATAACAAACAGCAGCTTCCCATAATACTCTAATGGCCACATACTATTTCTAAAGTATCCTCATCCAATACAAAATCAAACAAAATAAATAAGCAACGCTGGCTGACGCTATATTTATCCTGCTCTTGATGCTTTTAATAACAATTCCCAAGTTGATATCTAAGTAAATATTGTAGTTGCCTGTAAACATTAATATCCTAGTAGCCGTACAAAATCGCCTTACATAATATTATAGATTATTATGTTGCTATATGCGCTATAAGTCATAATAATAATTCAAATGATGTATTTAATTTATTTATTTATTTATTTATTTATTGAGGATTTCCAACAAAGAATATACACTACAGATTACACGGATAAGATCACTTAAATATAAGACAAGTGTAATCCTTCAGTTACAGGAAACCACAGCATGCAAGTATATATATTTTTTAAACTAAGTTACCTAATTAAAACATATTGGATAGTTACTTAAACACAAGACAATTTGGATATTTTATCTTAGATAAATTGTGGACTATAAACCTATACAATAAAATATAAGTTATATAATAATATAAACAATATAAACAATGTGAAACAATGACAAAACCCGAAAGTACATATAATAATTACAGATAACTTAACATTTAATAATTAAATATTCTGTCCAGACACTTCTTAAATTTGGTTAAGGGATCACAGATGTCAATTTCTGTTGCCTTTGACAGATTGTTATATTGCCTACAGAGCCTTGGTACCGCAGCATAATGACCTAGATTTGTATGGGAAGTTGGTACATCGAATAAACTATATATATTCTTCCTAGGCAGTCGAGCGGGGATTCTTATGTGCAATGTGCTCAATAGCTGACTGCAGTCTATAGACCCGTTAAACATTTTGTGGAGGAAAAGACAGTCTAGTTTCTCCCTACGGCTCGCAAGCGATTGAATTTTATAGTGTTTCAGTCTTTCGGCGTAGCTAATGCATTTTTTGGCTATATGGTCTCCGTAACATAGGTGATATAAGAACCGCTTTTGAACATTTTCTAGACGTTTTCTGTAAACCTCGTAGTGTGGATTCCATATAATGGAACCGTACTCCAGTATCGGACGAACCAAGGTATTAAAAGTTCTTATCTTTGTGGAGGAGTTCTTAAAGTCTCTACAGTTGCGAATAATAAAACCCAGCACTCTGAAACCTCGAGCAACAATGTCTAGTATATGCACATCGAACTTTAGTGTACAGTCTATTTGGACGCCTAAATCACGAATCACGGTTACGTTTCGTACTTGAGTGCCGTCAATGTAGTAAGCATTATTAGCTGCACGTTTATTTCGTGTAAATTGGACATAGAAACATTTATTTACATTTAATATCATTTTATTTTCTTTGCACCAATTCGTTAAGTTATGTATATCATCCTGTAATTTTCTTGGGTCGTCATCGCTTTGAACAGGCATCGCAATCTTAAGGTCGTCGGCAAATAAGAAAAAACTTGAGTTTTTGAAACACTTGACAATGTCATTAATAAAGGCATTGAACAAAATTGGCCCAAGATGCGAGCCCTGCGGAATACCAGACGTTGCTACATAGTTGGAAGAACAGTAACCATTGACAACCACTTTCGATGTCCTATTTTCCAAGTATGACTCCAGCAACTTGAGCAAAGCACCGTCTATACCAAGATTACTCAATTTTGCAATTTAAGAAATATTAGTATTATTAAGTTCAAAACATCCATATTTTATGTTACGAGTGTATTTTAAAGTGGATGATATCAAATTTTAAAAATATCAAAGGCATTTCTTGAGTTGTTTGATTCATAGCAATATATAGGTATAATGAATTCAAATTGCTGTGTATTACACGTCCAATTATTACACGCAGCATATTACAATCAAAGTTAAATATCCATACATAGATTCACTCCTGTTTCCCAGAGGGGTAGGCAGAGACTACGGATTTCCATTTGCTACGATCCTGACACACTTCTCTGCCTTCATTCACTTTCATCACATTCCTCATACACGCCCGTCGGTTCAAGGTGCTCTTAACCTGGCCTTTGTCCAGAATGTCTCCGATCTGATCGAGAAACGTTCGCCTAGGTCTTCCTCTTGCGACTGTTCCATTCACAAATAAAAAAGACACAAAGCTAAATATAATTTGACATAAAACCTTTGTATGATTGTAATCTATGGAAATAACAGAACATATATGATACAGAATGTAATCATAAATATTCTGTGAAAATATAGGCTCTGGTCCCACTGCTGGCGATAGGTGAGGGCGTGTTGAGCTAGAATCTAATGTGTAGTTACCTATACCACAACTACATATTCGTGTTTAATATGCACTATAAATTGATACGTACGTTGTCTTAGTTCGATTTTATTTATTTTGTACAGTGAATTTTACGAGAAATACCAGTAATTTAGTTTATGGCATCATCACATTTGGGCAAGAATTAAAAGAAACAGTTTGAATTCTAATTCGCGTAAGCTTTTGTATTTATGGATTTAGAAATCAATCTATTGATTTCTAAATCCGAAAATGATTGAAAATTGATTGTCAAAATTTAAGACGATAAAACCTTTTGGAAATGATTGCATGCTTGAAGGCCGTTTTGTTGGTTGGGTGTATTTATCTAGCAATTATTCGCGCCGACTATAACTACTCAATTTCTTATACGCCTTTTGTACCAAGCTAATACGTATCTCGCAGTATTCTTTGATGGCTCTTATAATCGCGTAAAATTAATTTGAAGATATCGCCGACTTTATGAACATCCAGTAATAAAATATCAATATAATTTATAGATATCTTATCAATTTACACAACATTTTAAACTTATTATTTATTGGTATGTAAAAACGTACACGAACGAACATCAACAGCGAAATAATCTTTGATCGGCAGTCGCTACTTTGTTGGCGGTGGCACGTATGCTTTACATAACACACATGTCATAACATAATCAGATGATATATATGTCATTAGCTTTATTAGAATAATACTAATAATTGTAAATTTGAATAAATTAATTTTAATCTTTATATTTATAAATTTAAAAAAATAAACTGTGTTGGACATTTTTTAATAGATACTAATAGACTGGGTTATGTGCAAGAAATTTATTTATTTATTCATTATTTGCTGAATAGGGTACAATAGTTAAATGGTTCAGACTTCTAAAGACTACTTTCATTATTTTGCTTATGGAAGCAATTTGTTCAAGAAGAGGATCCGTATAAACAATCCATCGTCAGTTTTTGTTGGGATTGGTCAACTAGATGTAAGAAATACTTATTTTACTATACACATACCATTAAAATTTTGCATTTCGATGTGCTTCTTTAAAAAGGAAGGATTGGTGATCAAAATCTGTAAATGCCTGTCTTGGGTTCCAAGGTAGGACCAGAAAATATAAAAAGAAGTTGTGGCTTCTAATCCACACCTTTTGCCACGACTCTCTATAAGATGAAAGTCTGTTAAAATTGCCACAATATGTAAAAGGTTACTCAATTGTACAAAACATAATGTTATTAGGAAATCGGGATACCTTTATAAAATCTAGTCTCACAACTTCAAGAACAAAGTCTTAAACTGCAGATTTAAAATAAGTTATAAACTAGTACAATAGAAATGCTAACTTAGTATTTCTATTTCAGGATCACCAGTTTGACTTCGCGAAATATAATACAAATTGGCAAGGCGCAGTCTCTACTATAGTCCCGAAGGAACATGAAAATGTATGGGGAGCTATTTGGAAAGTGCATAATGACCATCTTGCTTCTCTAGACAAGTAAGACTGAAATAATAATTTAAATATTCACTGTCTAAAATATGAATGAGAATTCAGATCTTACTGTTGACTTTCTTCGAACCGCACAAAAGCCTGGTAAAGTATTGGATTATTCATACAAAACTTGTATGTATTCAGTACAAAATGAGTTCTGTTATCCTAACTAATATTATGAGAATGTGAGTTTGTTTGTTTGTTTGTTACGCTTCCACGTCTAACTGCTCGACCAGTCATTATAACATTTTGCATAAATATTGTCAGAGGTACAGAAAAAGATATACGATACCTTTCTTCAAAACCGAACCTTTACCGAGGAATAGAAATTTATTGATAAAATCTACATTACCACCGCGGGCATCATCATCAAATCTAGTGCTAAATAAAAATTGAAATTACTCTACTTCCCTAGTTTATATTTACATTGATATTATTCTCTTGTATTCTAGTTTCATATGAAAATTTATTAAGACCGTTATGACTTTAGTAAAGGTAGATGTTATATTAATTATTGTTTAAGGCAAGAAGGAGTCGATGATAGAGAATACTTTCCAAAAATTGTAAACATCAAAACGTCTGAAGGAATCAAACCTAATTGCAGGACATACCAGCATCATTTTACGCCACCGCTACTGAAGCCTGGTGAAAAACTTCCTTTAAATAGACGACCATCGATTACTTACATAGAATGTATTATTAAGGGCGCGATAGAGTGTAATCTACCACAAGATTACATTGATATGTTGAATAGAATACCACATAATAGTAAATATGCCTCACCTGCTATAAGAAAACGACTAAATATATAAATTTTAGATAATTTATTGTAAGCAACTGGACTATGGCTTAACCCTTCTTACATTGAAAGGAGGCCCGCGCTCAACAGTGGCACAATTTAATTTACAGGGCTGATATTATTATATCATTTATTATATTGTAAGAAAGGATTGTGTAGCATCAAATAAATCCAATTTATATGACATTGTAAGTCATATTTTTTGTTCATTATTCAAATAACGTTTTTGTCGAATTTAGTGTTACTAATCTACTTTAGAACTTAGTGCAAACCCCAGAACGCTCCGTTGAGTGTTTACTTTGTTTCCACGTCGAAATTGAATTAAAACTTTTTGAAACTCCGCGAACGGTCGAACACTCGCCACGACCGCTGCCTGCATCTATCGCATGCAATTACTAAAAAAGTACCAAATTACTTTCACGGAGTTGTTTGCACAAACCCTTTGGGTTAAAAAATTTATGCACCCTCGCGAAACAGCATCTATAATAAGTGTAGGTTACATGCCCCATTTGAAAGCTTCCTGTTGATTTTGAACATAAAAGATATAATCTACCGCACTGGTGTAAAATAACCGTATTTTTTCCATTGTGTTATGATTCTGTTCACCCTTCTGCAATGGCGGGTGCGCACTTTGATATTGTTCTCTTGTATAAGTATATTGTGTGGCTTTACAAATCACTAGAGTGGTTCTTAGATATTATTACAATATTTTCATAGCGGTTTGATTTATTTTATTAATAGGCTGATGTAAGTAATGTATCTGAAGTTATATAGATATTTGATTGGAAATACAATTTATGGACACTTACTACACCTAGACATTCATTTGTAGAATATACAAATATGCGACAGCAGCAGCGAAGCAAAGCTTACGCGCTGCGTCACCAGTGTAATATAAAATTTTACTTTATAGGTTTTACTTAATTGCTGACATTTTTCAACATAAAGGGACTTGAGAATTATACCGATTCATACAACATACAATATGCGAAGTAACCTAAAAAAAAAGTCTCAAGATGTCCCTAGATAGAGTGATAGAAAACACAACATTGTATAGCTCGCAGCTGGCCTTAAAACCGAACGCATGCTATCTCTTTATTCCTTACACTGAAACCTAAATGCATTTGCCGCACTATCGCTTAGCATTCGCGTAACATGTGCACAACGACATTATCCGATTATTACGTGTGAAACACTCGCGTAGTATTATGGGCGTCTTAAAACCGCTCGTGGAATGCTCCTAGTCTATCTCTATCGACACGTGTTGCGGGGCAAGCAAGTGTGGAGTAAGACTTCAATAGTATTTGTTGTTGCCACAGCTCGGTTTGATTATTAAGTTGGACTAACTGTCATTCGGTTTGTCTGTCAAAACTATCTCAGTCATAATGTCTGGAACTGTGTGTCGGTTAGGCAACAATAGGCTCACCCGTTGAAGGCTAAAACAATTATAGCTGAGAAATTTGAGTATAAATTACCTCTGCCTACCCAGGGATTCATCATTCAGGGATATATGCGTGAGATTATGACTAAAATTACTGTATGTTAGAGTAGTAGAGCCTCGCTGATTTTAGCATGAATGAGCCGGCTCGACCGGGGTAGGATTACCCTCTCACAGAATATCGATGTGAAATAGCAGTAGTCCTACTGTTGTGTTTCGTTCGGTGAGTGAGAGTGCCGGAGGCCCAATCACCCTCTTTCCCCCTTCCCGCTCCTTCTCCTTTCCACTTCTTTTTCTAAAGTAATGCCTCTGGTGTTGCAGGCGTCCATAGGCTACGGTGACCACTTACCATCAGGTGGGCCGTAAGCTTGTTTGTCAGCCAAGCCGTATAAAAAGAAATTTGTGTATGTATGTATATATAATACTAGTAGTTTTCCCGAGGTTTCACCCGCGTAAGTCCCGTTCCCGTGTGAATATCGGGTTTCACCCCTTTCACCCCCTTCAGGGGGGAATTTCTAAAAATCCTCTCTTAGTGCTCCCCTACACTCTCTAAGGAACATACATGCCAAATTTCAGCTTCTTGCGTTCAGTAGTTTCGGCTGTGCGTTGTCTGTCAGTCACTCAGTAACGGAAGAGTTTTATATTTATAGATTGAATATACTGTTTCATTTCATATCAAATATATTATTAAAATAGAGCTTATCTTATCTTATGTGGGGGCCAGTCAGTGCAGACCGGTGACACTTCGACCCAGTGGGATCTTTTGTGTCGACACTCTCCCAATAACGACTGCCATAGATGTTCATGGCAGGCGGGACCAACGGCTTAACGTGCTCTCCGAGGCACGGAGCAGGCGATAATTGCCAATCAATACGCACATAATTTCGAAAAGTCATATAACTTCCGAAAGTCAGAGGTGCGCGACGTGGGTTCGAACCCGAGACCCTCTGCATTGCAGTCTGTTGGTCTCCCCATTAAGATATCGCTGCTCTTTTTTAAAAAAAATAGAGCTTACTTAAATTTCATTACATGTATTTTTATAATTTATTAATCCGACAACCGTTGGAATTCCAGACGTAATTAAAAACCTATTGTGTCTGGACGCTGGTGTGCCACTACGACTCCATAAAACGAATTTTGCTGATCCTTTCATCAAATCAGCTAAGGATTTACGTATGCTTCGTTAACTTAGAGATTACTGCTAAATAATTAGACTGCTGCTGCAACTGCTGTAAGAATTATATTTTTTATTTCTAATTAGAGCTTATAAAGGTAAGCGAAGCGCCCGAAACGTGAATATTCAGAATCTATTATATATTACAATTTCACATGTTGAGTTAATTTTATTGATATTATTCCAGGCCTAGATTGAACCAAACTAGATGTCAAATTTATGCAAACTAACTTTCCGTACATTTTCATGTTAGCACTTGATAAAAATAGATTTCAGCACAATCTGAATTTGCTATTGGGTTGATGTCAGTTTTGTTTATATTTAAATTGGCTTTATTTTATTTGACACTATATATAAAAGAGTAAATGAAAAATATATTTATTTCTGTCTTCTTTTTTGGTACACTGTTTCCCACATTAGGTTTCCCTGTGTCGTGGAAAACAGGCTCAGTACAAACGAGTG
This sequence comes from Catocala fraxini, assembly GCA_930367265.1. Lineage (NCBI taxonomy): Eukaryota > Metazoa > Arthropoda > Insecta > Lepidoptera > Erebidae > Catocala > Catocala fraxini. The sequence goes on from OV884037.1 coordinate 10,958,766, forward strand.
TTAAGTATCAACTACAAATGGCAATACATGAATATTTAAAAGATTTGTGTGCGTGTGCGTGTGCGTGTGTGTGTGTGTGTGTGTGTGTTTGTGTTTGTGTATGTGGATGGGCGTGTGTGTGTATGGATGTCATGTTAATTAGTGTATTCTTACACGTACTAGTTATTTAAAGCATTAAAGAATTAAAGCTCATAACACTATATCCTTTCCTCTTTTTTAACAATTTGTTATCCAGGAGAGGAGAAATTTGTTTGAAATGCCTTCCAGCGAAAATGATTCTAACGTAGGGAATTGGACATTTATACACCCTTTTTATTGATCACAGTAATAATGGAATGTGTAGCTTATGTTATCTCTTAAAACATTGAAACATAAATATTTTTCGAACTGTGAGCAGCTGTGTGAGCAGCTGTGTTCGAACATTAGGCTCTTCATAAGTAAGTTTGGTGGAGTATCGATATGGAAGATGGAGTAGAACCTTAAGCACAGCCCTCTGTGCTCTTTCAACCTGCAGAATGTGGGTCTTAGCTGCGCAATCCCACACACTAACACAGTATGTTAAAACACATTGACATAGAGCTTTATACGTATATATCAACGGCAGGAAGCGGAAATGCCGTATCTCGAAAATTCGTCTAAACGACTTATTGGTATAGAATTGATCAGGAAAAAAAGCCGCGTCGAATGGTCTATGTATACGACAAAAAAAATTTGTTGTAAATAGAGAAATAAAACCAACTTTAAAAACATAAAATGTATACGATCTTATTTCACTAGTACCTATAGAATTTCGTTTTAAAGAGATACAGCATTTCTGTCGACGCAAAATTTGACTGTAAAATAGATACAACAATTTGTTCAGAAGTGGTTGGTGTGTGTATATCGAATAGTTACTACATTTGGAACGTTTAATGCAATGGCGAAATTCATATTTACGTCACATGAATAGAGTATTATTTTTCATACAACGGCCAATACGTCACTCTAGCCATACCCGCCTCCTTCCTGCGTATTCTGATAACTTACGACACTCCGGCCGCGTGTCAGTAATGCGTGAGCGCCGATAGTGAGAAAGCATATTTGTAATGAAGAAAAATAAATAACTCTAAAGCTGGTTTACGTATATGTCGGATTTCATGTCCCAAAAAAGGATAAGTGCATGATATGTATGACACAGATATATGACATCAAAAATTGTGAGGAGATGTCGAAAAACGTTAATCATATACGAGAGAAAGAAGAGTTTAATAAAAGGTTTCAATGTCACCAAAAACTTAACGCTATTGATCCTAGTGTAATCTGCGCAAGTTATGACATGCAAAAAATTCTCAATACTGGAGTATGGATATATGGTGATATCATGGCATTATACTACTCGAGCAAGATAGCTGTGTACAATCTCACTATTTATGAAAGTAATACTCAGGTAGGGTATGCTAATTTATGGACAGAAGTCGATGCTTATTGTGGGACTAATGACATTGCAACATGTTTATACAATTACCTTAAAGAGGTGGATAATCGAGGAATTGTAAAGACACTGTCGCTGTAATCAGATTCATGCTACGGACAAAATAAAAATAAAACAATCATGAGCAAGTTTAGATATTTTTTGACCATAGCTGTCTATTTGAAGATAATTCACATGAATTATCTCATACCAGGTCATACATTCATGCCTTTCGACAGCATGCATGCTATTATAGACCGTGCTGTAAAGAAAACGCCCATACCCACACTTTCTCAATGGCCTACTATCATATAATAGTCTACAATCATATAGTCTATTATGGAGGGTAAAGAGTTTATGGAATTAAAAAAATTGTGATCTAAGATTATTAAAAAAAGAAAACAAATGTTTCAAATTTCTAAATTATGTACTACAACATTTAAAAAAGCAAATCCGAATACTATGTTCATAAAGAATTCCATGATTTCCGATGTCGAAACCATATCAATACCCTTAGGCAGTATAAGCCATACCAATACCTAACCAAAACCCAATCGTTACCTAAAAAACCCTTTCAATTTCATTAAATAAATACAATGACCTCAACAAAATGGTAGAAAGTGGAATAATTCCCAAACACTACTGTCACGAATATTTGCAACTAACACTCGATAAGAAGATAAAGGATACTTTAATGAAAACTGATGAAGAAGAGAGAAAATAGTAATATAAAATTAATTTAAGCCAAAAAGTTCCTAGTAGCGTAACGTAATTTAAATTTTAGTTTAGTCGTCCTGGTTCTTTGTGTTGGCATTACCAATAGTCTTAGTAGGGAATTACCAACATTTATCAAAGGCTTTTTATTTTAGAAATTTGTTAGGTTTGAACGTAAAAAGATGTGTATTAAAATTATTAAAACATGAAAATTGTGTCATTACGGTGATGTCATAACATTCTTGAATATTAAATAAAAGCATTTAGCAACCATTTTTACAACCTCTGAAATACTAATGATAATTGCGACATTATTTTTTTTATTTTTTTTTTTACTGGATTGATTAAATCGTATACAGCAAAATAACCACATGATACATTGCTTAGTTATGAGATACAGCAGATTTGCCGCGTCAAAGTTTATATATTTTTTAGCTGGTCATACATTTCATCTTAAAGATAGCACATTTCTGCGGCTCGACATTGTAACATCAATTACTGTAAGTAATAAAAAAAATAATGTAATAGTAACTAGTATATTTCAGTTAATGGCATTAGGTGAGGTTTAGATTCATAGAAATATGTTTGAAATTTCAACTTTCTATCTTTATTAATCAACGAGTTATGAATTTTTAAAATAGTTTTGCGGCTCCGGTGTAAAATTAGATATTTCGAGATACGATATAATTGCCTTGTGCTGTCAATATATTATGACAAGCAATAAATCAAACAGTAAATGTTGGCTGTGAACATTAGAAACTATGGTTTGTAATACACGTTGAATGCTCATTTACGATCGAAATAATAATCAATTTAATTCATTAATGTAAGATTTAAGACGAACAATTTATACAACGAGTAATTGTTGTGTAACTTTGGTCTTTTATAGAGAATATCTTTAAATAAAAATCCAATAACAAAGACTTACTGAACGTAACTTGTTGTACAAAATATTGCTTTGCCCTATTCTTAAAAAGACAACTTGCGCACTAGGGTTGAACCCTGTATCGCGAGACTCTACAAAAATGCAACGATAACAAAAAACATCCAGATACGGATGAACCATTTATGGAACACGCAAATTTTTATCCTACATGGGATTCGAACCTATAACACCTGACGTAGCGGTAGAGGCAAGGTAACCACATAAACAACTACGCCATCCGAGCTGTGAACCTGTCAGGTGCAAAATAAAAAAGGGGCGCGAACAAGCCTTCTCTATACTGCATCAGCAAAACGGAACAGTTGAGTGCCGTATAAGTTATTATTGCATAATAATGTTCCGAAGATCGCAGCACTGAGCGACACTTGAGTTCAGCTTCAACTACAGTTAAGTCGCACGGTATGCTAAATCACTGTTGAGTTCAAAAATGACCTTATTGAAACATACGCACATAATAAGCGCTCATATCTTTAAATATATCTCAGAATGGGTAGCCACAAGTGAACGTTGCCCAAATTTCGCATTTTAGGTCCCACATGACTCCTGTAACAGTAGCACTAAGAATTTACTGACAGAAAAACTCAGTAACTGCGGCTAACTCGAGAATGACACACGAAATCTTACGATCGCACGCTTAAACAAGCGCAGACGCAGACATACTCAGCCGTTACAAATGAGACAGTTCTAATATTGTAGAATGTAGATATCTAATAATAAAGACCTACAAGGTTAACTATATGACCAAAAAACTAAACTAGAGTATAAAACAAAACAATAATGATCGATGCACTTGTGATGATCATTCTCAGTAGCTATTGATGAATGATGAATCGTTGTAAAGAATGCCTACTTGTATTTAAAATAGTGAAACGTATTTGAACGTCCCTGCTCCACAGAACTTTGGGTTTACAATCCATATAAAACATCCATCTTTACTATACATATATATTTTAATGTAGTTGAACACATCAATATATAGGTACATATTTTGTTGGAGATAAACGCAAACAATTTAACTAAACGATCTCCGGTAGACGATTGTATTATCAGAGGCTAGTATTAAATGAATACCGCGCCAGGAGCATCGCCCTTACTTTTATGTGTATGCATCGACAGATCCGCTTCGATACGCCATTGGCAGTATACCCAAGGGCAGCCCGCAAGCATCGCGGCCACCCTTCTGCAGCAACGGCCCGATACATTTAAAACTTCAATCCTTATAATCTATTAACTCTTAGATCTAAACATTTAGCAAGGGCATAGCAATGTATAGTGCTAGTAATATTTAAGAGCGAAGGTCCAATTTTTGATTTGTTCATCACGACATAAATACTGGGCGAGATTTATGAATGGTACAGTGGGTAAAGTGGACGCCTTGACAGCAGTGTGGCAGTGGCAGCACTGCGCTGAGTTTTGTGGACAAATATTTAGGAATGATCATAATTACTGTTGTTCCGAGTCTGGGTATTATTTGTATCCGTAGTTTTAGGATATGTGAAGTAGAGATAGTTGTTATCCTTTGTGTGGGTGTATAATAAATATTTTTATTTAATTTTATATGACAAATATTTTAGAGGATATGGTAGTCTAGGAACGCAGCTCTGCTGTTTAAGTTTGAGCGTAATCCTACCTATAAATAAAGATTCCGATGTGCCCGCTGCCCTTAAAATTTACTGATTATCTACTTTTATATTTGACCATGTAAACGTATTCCTTAAACTTAAGTATTCCTTTTGAAGGAAAACACTTTGCAATTGAAAAGCCTTTCAGCTACAAATCCATTCACGTGAATAATCTTACTTAAAAAGATAAGCCTATAAAGAATAAAGAGTCGCCGTAGGTAATCCAATTTCCACACAAATTAACACACAATTTTCTTATTATTTTACTTCAGGCGCATTTGTTTATTGCTTGTTGTTTCGTCTTTCCGAGAACACGTTCGCGTTCTCAAACATTTTTCTATCCAGGAGTGTCTGTTGTGCCGTTTCATACGAGTAATTCTTAGAACATTGTGAAGCAGTACTTAGCTATAAGTAATTATTACTTAATAACATTCCGGGGATAGCTTTGTCGAGTTTTTCCTGTTCCGCGTAAGAACAGAGATGTTGCTACTTGAAACTCATAAAATAAATACCTTATATGAGAATTAGTGTTTCTTTTGGTATATTTTTATTATATACAACTCCCGTATCGGAGGCCGAGCTGTGTATAGCGGAGGACCGAGAACGTACAGTTAAGGACAAAAAAGTACCCTCAGAACAACTATTTATGAATCACGACAAAAATTGTGCCGTGTGAGACTCGAACCCACAACACTCGGCGAGGCAACAATCGCATAACGAAGGTATACCTACGTAACCACTTCAAAAAAGGCAATTTAGATTTAGTTGTTTTTTTTTTAAAATGTAAGTAATTAATCTTTGAACCAAGGTAAAATTAATTCCTAGTAGTACACTTACTTAGAAGTGGACCCATTGGTCCAATTCAGCAGTATTATGAATGAGATCTGAATGATCTCTTTCCATCTTGTGTTCGTTACCTAAAGTGAAGGCTATTACCGCCTTAATTGCCATATACCAAATAAACATTAACCATTACATACATAATTACTCAAGTCCGTTACCTGGATACGCACTAAAGTTTCCTCTAGCCACGTGCTTCTTTTACTTCGTCCACTCAACTGACATTTGTTATCCATGTTTATGTGGTTGATGGTACATATGATTCAACCGGTTCTATTGATTCCAAAATGTTACGAATGTTAATTACCCTATGCTTTCACCTGCGTGACGTATCGAGTATTATAACATACTACCCATCAATGCGGTTAAAATTATCAATTATCTCATTTTCATTAAAATATTAATACGTATGAATAAAATACAAATTGTATTAAAAACCGCAAATAAACAAAACATCATTAGTATTAATAAATCAAGTTGAAAATAGAAAAAATAATTTAATGACCACAACAACAAATTCGATAATCCACAGAAATTTTAAACAAACATTTAAATATTCTAGGAACTAAACAGGATATAATAATTTGACGACCAGACAAACGGTCTTACGGAAGAACCACTTGAAACGTGCAGATTTTGACACTAACCTAATTCTTTTACCGAGTCGTAAATCTGTTCTTAAGTATGAAAGTGCCAACGCCAGTACTCGAAGATACCCTTATACATTTTTTCGGCGACATCTGGCATACACACTTAAACCCTCGTGCCCACGTGCTCGTTATTAGGATACAAAAAACCAAAGGACACATGTACGCTCCGCCTAGTTTCTTCACAAGAGTATTTGAATATGCAGATAATTTTACCTGGTGTTGTTGATTACGAATATTTGGACGGAATCACAGCTGCGAGTTTTTGCTCTTTCATTACCTTTGTGTATAAATTAACAATGAATGTCCAAGCTTAACATCAGTCTTTAACTAATTTCTGTATATTTTAACAACGACTATTCACTGACCTATCCATTAATTGTCAGCTTTATTTAGTGATGAAGAAAATTCATGAAAAGCGGGACACCTATTTCTGAAGTTTATCCAATTTATTCAATAAATGATATAGACAATAACGTATACAGCTGTAACAGAAAGATGAGTAGTTATATTTAAGAGCTGTAACGTACGGTCAAAGACAAAAGTCGAGTAGCATCGTAAGGTACACATTCGCATATTGATCCGAGTGAATATCTTTGTGTGTGTGATGTTTTAACGCAAACAATGAAACATTATTCAATGTAATGATAGTAGGTGAAGTTCGTCATGCGCATGTGTGCAAGGCGGGGCAAAAACGAGTTCTTGTATATATAACTATAATAACTACTATCCCTTATATTCAACAACAGTGTCTCTGTTAGTCCGCATTTACAATTAATGCTTAAATTTGCCTTTTGCATTGCAGGTTGTGATAGCGGAGCGGTCAACGAGTCTTCACACTTGATCACTAAAATATAATGACGATGGTTCAGATCCTGGGATCCTCTACTTCCACTTTTTGTTTTTTTATTATTGAAATTTTCAAATACTAAAGATAAACGTTATTTTTGTCTACTTACTAGAGTGATAAAAAACACAAGGTGTTTTTTTAGGAATTAAACTAAAAATTAAATTATTTTATTTTTATAATAATAATTATTTATCAAAATTAGTTTTATAACTAAAAAATCATATTTTATTTTTATTTTAATAAATAAATAAATAAATAATGCAAATTATAATAAAGAAAACAAAATTTTTTGCAATTTATAACAATTATATTTCATTATAAAAAACAATGTCAAAATATGATTACTGAAAATGAACTTTTATTAAATTTTCCGTAAATGTTTCAATACTATTTATATAATAAAAAAAGATCAAAAGTCTTTACTATTTAGATTAATTTTACTTACAAATAATATTTTACAATTATAATGACAATTGAGCTATCGCTAGCAGCGGGGAGACCAACAGACTGCAATGCAGAGGGACTCGAGTTCGAACCCACGTCGCGCCCCTCTGACTTTCGGAAGTTATATGACTTTTCGAAATTATGTGCGTATTGATTTACAATTATCGCCTGCTCCGTGCTTCGGAGAGCACGCTAAGCCGTCGGTCCCGGCTTCCATGAACATCAATGGCAGTCGTTATTGGGAAAGTCAGTACCCTCTAATATCCTGACACTGGTCTAGCTTAAGGGTATCCTTAGCCTTCGGGTTGCGGAGGTCAGGTGGCAGCCGCTCCGTGTAAAAACTTATATCCAGTCAAATCCGGTTAGACTAGAAAAGCCGACCCCAAGTGACTTGGGAATAATAAAAGCTAAGAGAGAAGAAGAAGAATGACAATTGAGGTTATAGCTTAATAATTATTTTTCACAAGGAAAAGAGGATTGAAACTTAACCTCAATTCTAACATCGTCAACCAGCACCGCATCCCCTATTTGAAACAACTTTGTTTAATATTTAGTGTGACTTCCATTGTTCTTAATACAGCTAAAGAGACGTCTATGCATGGAGGTCACAATATACATACATACATACATACATACATATATACATACATAGATTCACGCCCTGTTTCCCAGAGGGGTAAGCAGAGACTACGGATTTCCATTTGCTACGATCCTGACACACTTCTCTGGCTTCATTCACTTTCATCACATTCCTCATACACGCCCGTCGGTTAAAGGTGCTCTTAACCTGGCCTTTGTCCAGAACGCCTCCGATCTGATCAAGAAACGTTCGCCTAGGTCTTCCTCTTGCGACTGTTCCATTCACACTAGCCTTATAAACTTTCTTAGTCAGTCTTTCCTCGTCCATTCTTTCTACATGCCCAAACCAGCTTAACATACCCTTTTCTATTCTTGTCACTATATCCACTTTCATGCCGCATCTCTCTCTAATCACACTATTCCTTATTCTATCTTTCAGAGTCTCACCACATATATTTCTCAGCGCTCTCATTTCTACAGCATTTATTCTGCTCTCATGCTTCTTTTGCCATACCCAACTTTCACTTCCATATATAAGTGTGGGCACTAATAGTCCTCTATGAACAGCCAAACGTGCCTTTTCGGAAACATTTCGACTGTTCATAAAAGCACGTAGAGCTCCAGTCACTTTGTTTCCCGCAATCGTTCTCCTTTCAATATCTCCCTCATGTTTACCATCCCTTGTAAACAAAGTACCCAAATATACAAACTCTTTCACTTGCTCCACTTTTTCTCCATCAATCATAATATTACACATCGTCACGCACTCTTATTTTTCAAATACCATTACTTTCGTCTTGCTTACATTTATTATCATTCCTTTACTCTCAAAATCACAATGCATAATAGTTAACATCGCCTGCAACTCTTCTGCTGATGACGCAAGTATTACATGGTCATCGGCATAAAGAAGACATGTGACAAGTAAGTATTAGCACACATAGTTCGCAACGGTCTCGTCGGTATGCGTCCCTTTGATTCATAAGCATTCATCATTCATCTTCGCTGAGTTTCGTTAATAAGAAGCGGTCTTCCACTTCCCGCCCAACTTTTTAAGCTCCCTTCTTCTTCAAATCGTTTCATCCAACGACTTACAACATTTCTCAGAAATAAAATCAAAAATCTTATGACATAATCGTATATAGCGATTCCTTAATAGCGAAATCGTAAATCACAATACCATAACATAACATTTAAAAGTAACTTACTCTTAGAGTTTAGTCCAGCTTCGTCGGCAATTTAAGATATATTAAGGCCATAATTATGCCATATATTTGCCCTGGATTCAATATTTATATTAGTTTGCATTTTAAATGTAGACTTTTATATAAAATATAAAAAAAATGATTGCAATAATAATGACACAAACGCTTGTAACAACGATCACCAACCAACAACATCACATAATTCTATTCAAGTGAGAAATTATTATATTTTCTAAATTCACCCTCATCCTTTGAATAACTGCGGTTTAAATAAGTCTTAAATTAAATTAAATTAAGAAAAATATACAAAAAGATTATCACTTCCTGGGGATCGAATCAACAAGGGTTTCATTTATGATCGCACTATTACCAACGTAGCTACAACATCACTTAATTGTTTGTTTGAAATACTCACAATCATAATTAGATCAGGCGACAGTAAAAGTGTGGCGGGTTTATGTGTATGTGTGCAATGATTTTATTGAAAAAGGTCGTAAGTAAAACATGTTGTGATACTATCGCTTTTTAAAATTGCTACTCGACTTTTGCACTTGACCGTACATACATAGACTCACACTTGTAGATATATCCCCGAAAGCTACGCAAAGGTGTATTACACCCACATTTAACAACTACGTTTTAACTCCCACGTATTATGTGGATGAGCCATGCGCCATCTACCGGCCACACTTCCTTTTCTTCGTGCTACTTTGGAGAACTTTATCAAACATTAATCATAAAGGAACACCTAATAACACATTTCCCGATATAGAAATATAACCTAAGAACTTATGCATAGTAGTCGCATTCACTATAGCTACGCAACCGAAGCAGTAGAGAGATAGAGGTACAACCTCATAAAAAAATTATGATAAATTTCTATGTTGTAAGTTAAACATGTTATAGTTTTATATACAATATATTTTATAAACAATATATTTTCTATATTAGTCCATAGTTTCGTACCAATATGACAACAAGTAGATTTAGATTTTTGGGAATTACAATTCACGGGCGCCACAACACGAACCTTAAATATGTGTACAACTGAATACAGCATGCTGTATTATATATTTTTTATAGCTAACACTGCTTTAAACACACGTATTATAGTATTTTTTTCAATTCGAGTACCAAACCAGTAATACAGAATCATTTTGATCCAGTCTACATTTAAAACCTAATCAACAAAACATCTAACGGTAATCAAAACAACCGCTTGCCAGAAAACAACTTCCTAAGTGTTAATCCAGTACTCTCTATTCCAAACTTGCTTTAAAATGTATTCGGCAACAAGATTTCTCAGTAGAGTGGGCATAACAAAATTATGCAACGTAACAAAGCAGCATAGGGGCCCTGTAACCCTTATTACAAAGTTACATTAACTGCATGTTCAGCCTACAATGTTGTTCTGTCTAACTTGTCTATTACTTCGCTCCGAGCACGTTCAAATACATATACGTTGTTATTAGCTAGTGATGTTGTTGCTATTTATTTGTGAGCAAAGGAAGGAAGCGAGTTCGAATTACGTTACGTTTAACAGAAATAATTTTAGTCTATTTTAAAATTGATTATGCTTAGAGTTATTTGTACTCGGATACACATAACATAAGATTTCGGGGGTAGTTTTCACAGTCTAAACAATCTAGATTGTCTGAGATCCTTCCATCGAGAAACCTGCTGATGTGTTTGTCATCTCGTCGCGTCCCTTCGGACAGCGTGCCGTACTGAAGTTCGCTGCCCACACTGGAGCTACCCCCATTGCTGGACGTTTCACTCCTGGTGCATTTAATCCGCAATCCTAGGATTGTTTAAATGTTTACGTATCTATTATATAGTTGTAGTGAATCTTGTAAAACAGGCTCCATTGTTTGTAAACAATGTTCACAACAATCTTAAGTTGATAGTATCCTCTCACAATATATGTCATACTATCCTTGTATTTTCTTATACAGAAGCTATTCTCTGAATAATACAGTCGCAATATTGAATAAAGGATCATACGACGAGTGAATCCATTGTTATTTTCAAAAAGAGTTTTGTCAAAGCGACTCGTCGCTTCGGGGTCAATAATATTGAACTATCAAAGAATGTCCAAACACTGTTTCACCTTCTTTAATACCCGAATTTGTATCATACGGTCCTTTATTCGTATCGTCGCCGATTTAAGCGCATGCCACACGTTAATACAGGCCCGAGGCGGATCTCGTAAGTACCCGTGTATCTGCAAATAATGTTGAAGTAGGTATTCCCATTATATTGGATCCTTGCCTCAGGCAGGGGAGCGTCCGGTTCTAATAAACAAGACAATATTCCAGCAACGCGATATAGACGGATGCCCGTGTTTATTCAGTCGGCCTCTGAGAGTTATACCTATTATTATTTGTCTTTAAGTGTTAGCGGAGCGGACTGTTGTCTTAGAATATCTTTATCAATAAATTGTATTGTTATGATGTAGTTATAGTAAGGCTTAGTATTATATTTATGTTCTGTATCCTTTAGGTTCGTTCGTAATTTAAGATAGTGTCATTTACAATAAACATTTTTTAAAGTAAGTAACTATGAAACATAAGAAAAGGTTATTATTTAGTTTTGAAGTACCTTACAATAAAGAACTTGTGGATTACTCTTCAAACGAAATTTATTGAAAAATGAATAGATACTTTGTCAGTCAGCTGTAACGTAATTTAGCAACCAACTCAGATTTGCGTATTGTGCGTGTTTGATTATAAGATCTTGCGCCAAGAACAAATTTGGTCTACAGATGGCTGACTAACATACTCATTAGGCCCTTTTTTATTTTCGCCTTTTGGTATCACCGCATCCAAATCTGCTTTGTCTGACAGTAAGTAGCCAATGGAGCCAAATACTAAAGTCTCAATTTCTGTTTGGGAAAAAGGCACTTGGCACATCATTTGCAAACTTCTCTTCACTAAATCGTAATATTATTTCGACAGATAGTAACCGATTCGACATAATAAAAGAAAATACGACAATGGCTCACGTCTACGTATCCAATAATCATACATTCATATAGTAAGTAGAGTTCTACATAAGTAATAAAAGTACGATATCAAAGGATTTCGAGTTCTTTATGTAACGCTATATTGTGAATCGGTACTTCTTTTGTGTTACGTGAAATTCGTAAATTCATAAATATCTACACACAATCGTTAAACAAGTAACACGAGAAAATGTTTCGTGGAGTTTCTTGTACGTCTTTTATGAAAATTTAGACAAAAACTTTGTACAACTTGTGTTCTAATTGGTTTCTGATTTATGCTTATTTACGAGTATATATATAACTAGATTGAATATATCCTCGCATGATTTGTGTATGAATTGGTCTGTTGAGAAAGTCAGTATGCCTGCATAACTATTGCGGAGTACGATCAATGGAAACGTTTTTTATTCTAAACTAGATGACCCGGTGTACTTCGTATCACCTATCCTAAAGACATTAAAACTCTCCCTTCGCTAAATAAAGACATAAATCATCATCATCATTTGTAATCATCCGTTTAGGTTTATACTATCTTCCACGAAATTTTTCCATATTTTCTCACCGTTTAAACCTTCCCTGGACTACGACAAACATTTCAAAACCAAAATCAGCTAAATCGGCCCAGCCGTTCTCGAGTTTTAGCAAGACAAACGAACAGCAATTGATTTTTATATATATAGATATATTGTTTTCATTTTACATGTTGTGTATTATAATATTATAACAGTGTGCATTATACATAATTAATGATTATTAAGAGTCTTAAAACGTTTACTGATAGTAATGATTTTGATAGATCACCTATATTAAAAAATATGTATAACCAAGCCTTAACTACTTTTTATTAAATCAATTTACTTTTATTTAATAATTGGGAATCATTTTAAATTTGTTACATACCTTTATACTTTATGGCAATGTATTCTTTGTAATATTATACTGTATACTTGCGTTCTAATTCATGACACACATTATACTTATTTATAAAGAATGTAAGGACGCCGCGTCACTCACATCGTAAGTAAAGTATCCCAAAAAATGTAGGTATTATACTTTCATTATAGAATGTCGACCAAGGAATCGCTAACTTGCAATTCGTTTAACGACATCTTATGAATCGGCGTTAAATTATTATAGTCTCAAAAAATTACATGGTATATATCGATCATGTATCTATTATATGAATATATTTTTCGGGGAAAACCTATATGAGAGCGACCTTAAAAAAAACATACATGGCCTAATTGACAGTCTCTCCTTTCTTGAAGTATACTAGAAGTAAAACATAATTCTTAGAAATGAGTAAGTATGTTACTTCAAAATCCACTTATTCCGGCAACAGTGAATAACTTTAAAAAGTAATTGAGACACATATATACTTATGTACAGATACTACAAAATGAGACGTATACATAAACCTACTCGGCTCGACTCTAAAGTACCTTAGATTTTCGAGTCAATACGAGTAGATATATAAACTCTATTTAGCCAGCACAATATGGAAAATCTCACCAATTATACTAGGACTTGTATTTAGCCTGTCCTTTTAAAGTAACACTAGCGGTCGGCTACTGGTCATAAATCGACCATAATTGATTTAAATTTTAAGTTTGATCATTATTAAGGTTTTATTGTCTATAACTTTACTCTTATAATCACATTTCATTTAGATTTCACCAAGACTATATAGGTTAATTTATCTATCTTTTTCAAACAAATTATTATTTACTTAACTATACTCTTTCATTGACGATATTCCTAAGCTTGCTACTTTGATTTCTTTTTTCTTTATTACATATAAATAAGGTATATACCATAGTTACGAAGAATCGTATAACGTCAGACGAACAATTCCGAAATACTACGAACGCGATTCGACTGCGTGTGTCAAATGCAGGTTTTTTGTTATACGACTAATGTGGCAAACAAGCATACGGCCTACCTGATGGTAAGTGGTCACCGTGGCCTATGGACGCCTGCAACACCAGAGGCATCACTTGCGCGTTGCCGACCCCTTAGGAAAGGAAGTGGGAAGGAGAAGGAGCGGGAAAGGGGAAAGAGGATGATTGGGCCTCCGGCATTCTCACTCACCAAACGAAATACAACAGTAGGAATACTGCTATTTCACGTCGATATTCTGTGAGAGGGTAGTAATTTCCCCTGTCGAGCCGGGCCCATTCATGCTGAAAACAGCGAGGCTTTACAACTCATAAAATTGTGTGCGTGTAGTGTTTTTTCATTAATTTAATGTTTTTCTAATGCATATTTTATAATAATAATAGGATTCGCCACTCCATCTCCATATAAATTTTAACTGTGCCAAATTCCATACTCCTCCGTCCGTGCAATTTTCGTAAAAAGGGGTACAAAGTTTTGCTTCACGTATTAATATATAGATATACATATGTACTTACAATTATCAGTATACTGTTATTATGTTACTTAATTTGTTACTTAATTCTTAGAATTAATTTATATAATGTCGCAACAGCTTAAAGGGTGGCCGTTGGAGTGTTACGCAGAGGTCTCGAGTTGGATCCCAGTTATGAGTTTTCGAAGTCAAATGCGTATTAGATAATTAATTACCCGCTTCAACGGTCAAGAAAACATTGTGAGAAAAGCTGCATGTCATTCCATAACATTCTCAAGATAAAAAATCTGGCTTAGTAGACTAGAGAAGTGCCCAATAGTGGTATAGCATATAAACAGGGCTGTTATTATATTACTACCTATATGTATTTTATTTGTTTAGCTCACAGTCCTTATATCGTTTACATAACACTTATTTATTACAACCTGTGCGAAGTCCTAATTTATAAATTCCATTTTACCATGATGGCCGATAGCTTTCGTAATGATTACTTCAATTATATTTTTATGACTTCTACCATAACGGAACAGTTCCATTTGTTCATTCTTAATTGATAGTAACGACAGGTAATAATGGTGGCTGTAAAATGAATGATGATTAAATTTTTATTAGCTTTTACGTGTCAATACCAGCTGAGTTAGACAGGTTATACTGTCAGGCAAACTTTTACTACTAGAGTAAAACGCTATTATAGAAAATACCTATGCATCAATACTCTATCTGTTTTATGTATAAATAGATGGTCAGAAAACCGATAGGCACTGACAGCGCATTGCAGTGTTGACATTTTTGTATATTAGTTAACGAACGCAGGGCACTCGCAAAATTTTCAAATAAAATTGCATTGGAAATTTATTGCAATTACATACATATTTGTATAGTGTGTTTTTGGTTAAAATAAGTTACATCTTATGTTTATATGGTGTGTGTTATATCTTAACATAATGAAAAACGAAGACGGCATGACTACGCTTCTTAAAAAACTTATACGGGAAAACAAACCGAATTCCCAATAACAAAGTCAAAAGCATCACTTTTCTATGGAGCCTAGGAATAAATATAGTTAAGCTAGAGATCTACATATCCCGCACATGTCAGACATATAACCAAAGTAACTGTCAATTTTAGGAAAATTTAATTAAATGTACCGTGGCTTATTTAATTTCGATGCCATCACATTTCACCATAATTTGCGCACCCCTTGCTTACCTGCGCACATTACCTTGTGTTCACAAATTTTCATGTCATAATTTCAAAGCTTGCGCCATCCCACGCAACAGATACTTGAACAACACAATTTTATAGTGCCTCGTAAAAAATTAAAGTGCTTGCAATATTTTTACCAGGTTTTACCCTATGGATAACTGTATCTATTTTTGCATGAATCTCAGCAAGCTTTCCTTCGTCTCTCATATCGTATTCATTAGATTTCATTTGTCAGCGCCCGTTTCTTTGATGAATTATTCACAGCACACGCAATTTGTTTACACTAGTCATATCCAAACTATTTCTGTTGAAGTTGGACGTAGATATATACAAGTGATTACTCTCTGCTTAACGTATCTTCTTCTGTGTCATTTTTTATAAAATTTTACTTTTTGATCGTTTTGTTAGGTCTGAAGGTGCTGACAATGAAATAAGTCCGGATTACATGACGATTTCGGATGATTGAGTTTTATACTATAGATACATTGTTAGCAACACTTCTCTTTTAGTGCTTTGTTTGGATTTGTAGCATGCTACGGCAATAGTTGTATAATATAAGAAAAATAATGCGAGCTGTGATTTTTGCAAATAAAGTAAAATAAACATAATTACTAAGCTATTCAGTATTGTGGTATGTAGTAGTAAATATTTTAAAAATCATCGTATTTGATATGATATTTTATAAATAGTTATAGTAGTCTTAACTATTATTATAATTGAGAATGTAAGTTTGTTTGTTTGCAAATTTAACGCCTTAATTACTCGACCAATCATCATGAAATTTCGTATACACGTTGTCAGAGGTATAGGAAAGAACATAAGACATTCATTCAGGAAAAAATACTGTTTCCAAAGGATAGAATATTCTCTATAATATATTCTATAATAATATTAGGTGTGGGTATGAATTGAATGATCTTTAAATATCCTTGTTATGGACATGAATGTGTCCGACAAACATAATAGACTACTAAATCGAACAAGATAATGCCGTAAAGCTAGGAAAATCCTTTAAGAATCAAACTCGCTTTTTCATTTCTATCTCATATTTCTTGAGAATAAAACAGAGATGTCGGACAATGGCACCCTTTGTATGAGCATACAGGGTTATCCTACTGGTTTTACGTTGAAACTTTTCAATAATCATTGACGGAATCCTTCAACGATCCTGTTCACCTTTTGTTTCCAATCCAAAATTATATTGGAAACCCTTTCATGTTTCAAAAGGTATTTACGTGTTTGTTTGACAACTATTATTATGAACATGTCATCTAAATATATTGTGGACAGAAAACTCCCTTAAAATATTAGTTACAAGCACTCGCGGCTAATGCGTTTCCTACAATCTTCTCAGTGTTATAAGTGATATCTTTATCTATATCCTTATAAAGGCGTCAACAGATTCCCCACATTAAGAGTTTTCATATAGGCTATAACGCGCCATATCCCGAAGCATAAAAAATACATAAAATATAAAATGTCTAAATACATTATGCTAAGAGAGGTTAAACAGAGGTGTTTTATGTCGTATTTCTAGACAAGGTATACGTGACTTTTAGTACTCTAATGTATGAGATAAAAACAAAAGGAAAACATGTTTACCTGTGCCCGTGCTAAAAAATAAGAACAACTTTCGATATATTTTCTGGATAACCGTGCTTTGAATACAGATTACATCTATACTACGTGCGTGGCGTAAAATACGATGTTCAATATTAATTATAAAGTAGAAATACCTGATAGTTTTTTTGCAATAAAAGTTATAACATTTTATTCATTTACAGTCTGTGGTTATTATTTAATATTCCCTTAGTGGCTAAATGAAATTTAATTTTATATGTACTCTCTTTAGCATTATTGACTAGCACGGATGCTGCAGAAGGCAAATCGCCTTGCCGCTGTCGCCGCGTTATTGGTCCGAATCTCAAACGAGACAAATATTTTTGTGATCCACTAAATATTGTTCTGTTATCTGGGATTCCTAGTGCGAAAGACGCCTTTATTAAAGTACTAACGTATAATAAAATATCACAGTTCTTGGAGCTGTCCGAACAGAAAAATACATGATACTTTTTGGGAATTACTGCCTTCTTCTGCTACTAAAGATAATATTATTTTAAATCCTAATTTAATTTTTTATAAAACTATATTTTGAGTTATAAAACAGACGCGTCTGGCTGTCTTTTCGAATTATTAATGCCACGTAATTCGAACTGAGCCGAAATAGATTAGGTTAAAACCTAAACCTAATACTGAATAAATACGCATTAGTAGTAAAGCAATTATAATGCAGATTTCTTTGGATTGTCAAATCGAATACACCGCAGTGAAAATCATGGCCATCTCCTTAAAGTACGTATTAAGACAATATACATCATAAATGTGTCTAATAACATCTTTTATGTACCTGCATGTCTCATCGTTCACTTGACTCGCGTGGTGAACCGAGCTTCAACTTTAGCTCGCTGTAAAAGAAATATAAAAAGAAGTGAATACAATTGTTGTGCATTAGGTCTCGGGGAGGGTGAGGGGGAGAGGTTCGATTCCCAGTTCAGGTAAAGTTAACGACATTTCCTGTTAAAAAATTTCAGTAGAAGAACTGTGCCCGGTAGACGTGGACAGCGTGTGTATTACATGGTACCATTTCCCGGTCTAACCTGTGGGGGACATAGGTATCAGGCAATGTCCATTTTATGTATTATTATTATCTCAAATCAAATTCCACGGTAATTATTTAAACTAATTTGTTATAAAAACAAATATTCAGCCGCAAATACTCTTACATTCATGCTTTCAAATAAACTTATATCAAACATATGTGCATTGACCCACAACTATTTTTAGATGGGTTGTCAATGAAAAACTGTATCTAAACGGTAATGAAAGTTACCAAAATAGACTTATGAAATAGTAGTATCAAAGAAACTGTATACATTTTCTCTGTAAACCGAAACAAATTTTCACAAAAGACGTACAGCGCATGCAGATGAACATGAAAACGTAAATTGAACTCAATAACATATCAGAGGACTCTTCAGTCTCGCTGGGATGCAAGCCGGGCTTTTTGGCTTATCTCGCTTTATATCCCAGCTTTAGTACAGACACAATATTTTTGGGACTTTTGTGGTTTCCTTTTCAAGTTAATATGGTTTAGATTTATTTAAAACAAGACAGAACACGTTTTAATTACAGTACGTAAGTTTAAATTGTGACTTGTTAAACCTACTCTATAGTAACTTGATTTTGCCTGCCTTAATTCAGTATTGACAAAAAATTTCAATCCCTCGGGAGTAATACTTTTTCCTGGATTAATGGTAACCTATGTCATTTTCTTTACCTCTGACAACGTGTATGCGAAGTTTCACGATGATCGTTCCAGTAGTTAAAACGTAACAAACAAACTCACATTCGCATTATAATATAAAAGTTACGATTTTGAGTTACTCGATGGTCAGATAAAATCCAAATAACTCTATAACGATTCTGCCAATTATGCATAATCGGATTTTTACAATATTCCACCACATACACACAACATCATCTAACCCAAACTAAGCAGAGCTTGTACTATGGGTACTAGACAATGGATAAACGTACATAATATACAATTTTTATATTTTTTTGCAAATACATACATAGAAACACTTACACCAAGACAAACATCAATGTTCATGCACACAAATGTTTGACTTGTGCGGGAATCGAACCCACGACCTCAGGCGTGGCCGATGGTTACTCTAATTACTACGCCATCGAGACCGACAAATTATAAATATACAAATGTAATTGTCAATAATCGCCTTCTTCAGAAGTGACGTAGAAACAAGACGATTGCAACAAAATAATTGCATAGGCGTCGACGATTAATTTTATTATGAGCTTACAATAATTAAGTTTCGACCCGTTCCGGTATTTAAACCGGTCAATTATATAAATTCGAATTTCGAATGTCATAAAACTGAGCTCGGCAATAATGAACAGGCGGCGCGTGCAGTAAACTATGTCGCAGTTAATATCGAGTGCGGGACTTATTGGACATTTAGCTATTTGGCTGCCCGCCGTCCACTTCCACTAAATAAAGTGAAGCACACACAGCCTCATCGTTCAATGTAAATTTAATTTACTAGCGCTCTGCATCTCATAAAGCAAAGTTACAGTAAACACTTCAATTTTTCGATACACTTTTAATTTTTTTATTATTCAGCGTTTTATTAAAAGTGACTGCGCTTTATCGTGTGCGCCTGACATTATTCGTCATAAATTGAAATTAATTTCTACTACACTGTACGGTTAAAAGTTCAAATTACAGTCAAATTCAATTTGAAACTGAATAATTAAAATCTTTTATGGAAATGTCTCTGTGTCTAATGTGTCTTCATAAAACTGGAGAGTAACCTATGATAGTGTTAATATCCCGGGAAGCAAGACTTATTGGTCGTTTGCCGTTACTAGAAAATAAATGGCATAGCCGCCTAGCGCTGTGCTACGAACGTACTTGATCAGTGCAACTATACAGCCTGTGTATTGAGATGAGTTATACTTTTAATAAACTATTGTTGCTACATTGAATTATCTGAAAAACTATGTGTTAAAAGATATATAAATAAAAACAATTTCACAGTGGTTAATAACACAAATAAGAATATATAAAAAATAAAAGTATAAATTTTTATGTTCTGCAATATTTTGTTCAAGAACATTAAAATCTGTCACTTCTATTATATTAAGAATATATACATTATACATATTTTTATGAGTTGATTTAATTTTGAATACTCCAGTAATCACAGCTGTAACTATATAGAATTATAAAACATAATTGTGCCTAAAATAGTAGGAAAATAATATGGTTGTTATCATAATTGAAAATCATAATTGGCTATTTTCTTCATAATTAATCTTTTTTTAAATTCTATGTAATATAAATATTTACGTAGTTTGCCAGAAGAACAATAAATTAGAAAGTAAGTAGGTATCAGGATTACCTTCATTTTCAAATTTAATTCAGTTGTCTTTTATTTTAGATACGCGTAATTTTATTATCACAAGTTGTTGAGCTTATTATTAATAGACGTTATTGTGAGGTTTTCTAAAAAATCGAAGTACCTATACTTAATACCTTAAGAGGAGATTTTATCTACAATTATTTCGATTCTAAGTAGAAATTAAAACATTATAAGGTAGTCCGGGTATAGTCACGAAAAACTATTTGGTTTTAGAGGTATGAACAAACCAAATAGGATAGTTACATTAATAAATAAAAGCTATGTACATCAGCATAACACGACCTCTAAATACAAAAACGGTTTTATGAAATTTTACAGCATTATCCCGTTTTGTACATCGAATAGCAATGCCTCGCTTACAAACATCGATTATTATAATCACAAGTCCTTATCTAATTAGTAAAATCAAACTCACAATGCTAACAGTTGGACTTATCCGAGTGACCGGTTCGGACCGTCTCTTTAATATTGAATAAGTTTTAATTAAAAAGCTCTCGTCTCGAAGTTTGGACGCAATTAGCAGGATTGCCCCACGAATCCCTCGAAACCTGGACACCAGTTGAAAGCGATTGTCTTTTGACGAAACATAAGGACACTCTTATACAATAGGGTAGCTGACTCACATATTTTTATGACTCAAGTCAAGATTCAAACGATTCAAATCTGGAAGTAGGGGTGATTGTCAAATCCAGAAAAAGGATGCACGATACAAAATGTAACGTAACCGCTATTTAACTGCAGTTATGCAAGGGAGATAGAGAGACATCCCCCTGCGACACCACTTTTCTTTTATTCATACTTAAAATATTAATAACTCCCTTACTTTGCAATCGATTTTCATGCTGTTTGTACAAAAGATTTCTATTGATAGCTATTTGATTACATGTCTAAAATAGTATATAAAATCGAATAAAAGCAACTACCCTATTCATATATTATAAATTATATAATTTCTATGACCACAAAGATATTTAAATAAGTTTCAGATCCCATTTTAAGGTTTATTTTAACATGACAACATCAGTTGTCAGTGCCATAAAATTAGCTGAAATATATTGTAATCCTAGAATATATTTTAAATGATAGCATTTTTCCTCTGATCCTTGCATAATAATTTTATTATGTCTACTTGTTATGAAAACACGTTCATAGAATTAAAATAGAGTTGTTGAATATAATATTTTAGTTAACCAAAGGCAATCTAAGTGTAAAATAATTTTAAAGTTGATTTTAGCGGAGGGTTATTTGATACATGTATTATTATTTATACGAACAATGCTCGCAGTTGGTCAAGGCACAATAAGTAACTAAACTTAGGAACGGGCGATAGCAGTTCGAAACGTTCATATTAATCGGTTCGCTGCTTGCGCCAAACAATGGCTTACAATCGAGCGTTCGATCCAACAATGGGCAACTCACAATTTTGACTGATTTCTCAACAGCGTCGTAACATCGAATATGTTTACCGTCGGGTTTAAATTTACCTAATTATCAGCATGTTCTGTTATGAATACCGTGTAAATATTTAACAAAATTATTACACCAAGGAGTTCAGCTAACACGGTACGTGGCTTGTTAATATTAATTAAGTAAGCTCATATGAAGCTAGAACATAATACGAGGCGTTAACTCTAGTTATTCAGTTTCTACTAACAGGCGTACCTGCGGTGTTATACTAGTTTTATTGTTACAACACGACCACCTTTGGCCATAGCGTTATGTTATGAAGACTATTATATTGTATAATGAACTTGTTTCTCGTTTGCTTCAGTCGTATTCGCTCGAATGTTCATAGTTATAAGTTCGGAATAATGTTTAGCGTTAACGTTTAGTGTATCGTTGAACATAACATTACTATTAGAGTGTGTGTAATGTTCTACAGTATATATCTGGTGTATTAATCTATTTTAACTACGTAGTAGTAGTACAGTCGAGTTCGTTTATATGTTGACATAACAACTTCATTATATTAGTTCCGTCCGTATTTTTTTAAACATTACGCATCAATTTGAATCCTGAATATGTCAACGTAAAAGACTGCCTCGATGGCCGAGCAGAAGACAATGCGATTAATGTGCATGAGTTTTGGGTTTCGATTCTCGGGTCGACCAAACTATTATTAGTTTTTCCTGTCAAGAAAATGTCAGTAGAGTTCAGAATTTGGAATTGAGCCCAGTAAACGCCAAAAGGCGCGCCAAATATTTCTTATAGCGTCTTATGTATTGAAAACATTTCAATTAGTACTAGGTACTAATCGAAATCGAAATGGTTTTAATTTAACAAACCGACTGCAAATAAAATTATCTTCAACTGTGTTATAGGACAGCGTTTGGTTCTTGTTTATATGTATATTAAACTGTCAAGTAATCAAATTTAGTTTTACCTACATTCAGTGACACTATTAACGTGAATGTTAAAACAAGAATTGCATTATATGTGCAAGTTTTCAAATACTATCATTTAAATGATATGTACAAACATTAATATGATAAACACATAGATTATCCTCTTTCTTTTTTAAATATAAAACTCGCTTTAAATGACATAAACTATTGATACGTATGAGGAACAAACCCGTAACATAGTACTTAAAGTCAATTAAAATGAAAACTATGTTTTAAACAGATATTCAACTTAACTTTTAACGTATTTATCGAATGCTACTTCACAAACTGACCTTTGGAACAAAATACAATTAGATTTTCTATAAATTATGCCGTGTACTGGACACAGTTGCAAACTCCGTGCTGCTATTTAGAAGTTTTTGATAGTAAAACCCAATAACTCTTTACCCGATCCGGGAATCGAATCCCAACCCTCATGTACTGCACCCGCATTCACTACCGCAACATTCACTTAAACATCATAATTAAAGTCAATTCAACCTCTCTGCAAGTTCAAAAACTATACAATTATACATATTATAATATCAAGTTCCATATACAAGACTTCTATACATGCAGGAACACTACGGGCAAGAGTTATATAATAATTTCTTTAGGATCATGTTGAATTAATCACGTTAATCGTCTTGGAGGACCGCAACTAGTTTAGATTATGAACATACCAGGGTTTCATAGCAACTCAGGTATATCACCTGGATACCACAAATTCCTCGGTCCGTATTTCAAACAAAGCTGTATTAGAACCGAGAGCATCTATTATTTGGTGCTCATTGCGAATAAGAGCTAATTACTCGCCTTCAAGCTCCTTGAATGCTGACATTCTTCAGCGGTTGTAGACGTACGTGGATGTATTAAGAGCTGTGCTCGTAGTTTAATCGAAGTTAAGATTTATCATAAAATACCTTACTATCATAAATTCAAGTTTGGGTAATACAATATTACCTAAACTTGAATTTACATTAAAACAATTCAGTACTATATTATATAGAAAATAAAAACGATGCTTGTGAAGTAAAAATAACGTAATTATGTTGAAGCAGAGAGCAAAAGATGAACTTTTGCGATCCCACTGGCAAGAGTATTACGTCCCAATTACTGTAATAGGTCCCGAAGTAATAGGGGATGTACCTGTCGCCATTTTCAAACCATAATCTAAGCTCAGGCTGTAATGGAATATTTCGAAAGGCGAAACAAACTTTTATATCTGTAATTTATTCCTTCCTTAAAGCATGTATAGGTATACATGCTTTAAGGAATATCTAAGAATTCTTATTGTAGGTACAATAAGAATTCTTACTAACTGAAAAGTAATGTAATGAAAATACAACTAATTGTAAATATTTCACATATAATTATGTTTGAGTATGTACTGTACTACTATATAACTCAATACTTCATTGTAGAATAGTAAAATAAAATACATAATATTTTAACATGTAAAAATGTAAAAAAAATTTTTGGGCCTCTCTTTTGTTGTTTATGTATATGAACAACAAAAGAAAAGCCAAAATATTTTTTAATTTATATAAAATTGTATAAAATATTATAATACATAATAAAGAATATAACTATTAAAGAGAAGACTAAATTCAGATAATGGGAATGGACTGAAGACGAATTCTCATAACAAAAGCCACAGTACCAAAAAGAGCACCGATCCAGCCTAATAAGCGGCAAATGTAAACTGAAATGCAAATCATGTTTACACTTGATGTTTACTTTAATTTAACAGAATATTAATTTTATATTTATGACACTAAGACTGCATCTGAACTTTTTTATTACGAGAAATGGCCCTCTAATATCAAACCAAATTACATTGTTTTTAAAACTGTTAATAAAACCTAAACATTACAACAAATAAATCACGTTATGCTAATAACATAAAGAATCACTGCACTCTTTGTTTCATCAAAATTCCCAACACAAAGTACTTCCTTTATAGCTAGAATCTGATAGATATCTACGCAGTTAACTGGCTGTAGTTTTATAGTTTTTGTCTTGTTTAAATAATCATAGCGTTTATGCTTGTACTAAAACCATTGGCATGTGAAGATGTGGTTACGAAAGTACCATTTACGGGTAACTGGATGCCAGTCACCCATGACCGCTAAAACAAAAAATGTTGTGTTCTTTGTTTAACATACGAAGCTAGTCATTACAAGGTGCCAGTATGCTAGTTAAGTCATTATTTTGAACCATTCTGTTCGTAAGCTCTGGTGATTTGAGGCTTCACGAGTCATCACTTGATAAGTTTTTAGTCAAACATAACCTATATTTATCACGAATGGTTTGTTGAAAGACTCAAAAACATTTCCGTTTTAGCGTATATATAATCATACTTTTAAAAGAACCTCAGTTGCAAATTAACATAAATGTAGGCAATTTAATTTATTAAGTGTATACCAGCTATTTACAAAAGCGTTATTTTAGAAAGTTAATAATTTAATAACAATAGTTTAAGGTCTTAATACCCATATATTATGTATATGAAATGATGACTCTATTTATGTTTAGGTGCTCCTCGTAGCAACAGGCGCTACCATGCTTAAATCGCCGCGTCAAATAACAGATTACATTGTTCTTTAACCTAGTCACCATGGTTGATATAATTATAACCTAAATGTATTTTCATGGCAAGCATTGACCAGTACTCATACAAAGAAAACAACCAAGACGCTGCCTACCGCAAAGACCTATGAAAATAGCAATGGTATTTCTAGATTTTACTCGGAACACTTTGCTTACGGCTGAAATAAGCAGTGTTAGGCGACGAAACTCCCCTTATACATAACTACAGAACAAAAGAAAACGAGTAGCATACCAATATTGAAAATCATATATGGTGTATGTCATCTATGACGTAAATTATAAAGAAAGGGCGTAAGGCGATGACACCGCGCAGGCATGGCGCGGGCATAGAACAGATTATGCACATACGTGATAATAATTAAACAAAAGAGCTGAAGATAAGGCAAAGTATGACCGCAAACAGTTCGATATTGTTACGATAATAAGTCTTGTTCGGAAGTTCTGCATAACAACACGACATTTGCGCGGGGTTTGGGTCCCGCCTGCAGGAAGCACAGCGCAGACAACTAAGCGGCATGCCAGCGCCACGCCGCTTGTGTATAATTACCATCACGTCGCCTTCTTACAGGTTTTAAAGAGGCACTATACCTCTGCTGAACCTGCAGCGCGCCTTCGCTTTATACCACTTCTGTATAATTTACGCCTAAGGCTTGTAAAGAATCGATTTTTGATCGCATATGTGGTTTACCTGTATCATAACCGAGCAGCATCCTACCAGAATGAACCTATGATTAAATATTTAGAATTGATTATATCCCGTCTCCACAATATTTTTTAGCTCCTTGCAGCAGTCCTTGCGGTCAAGTCTGGGCTCCAAAGCGAGGTGCTGCGTATCCAACTAACATAAAGCCTTCAGTCAAGATCTGACGGCGTGGAAAACCTTAAGCGTCTGAGGTATGTTGATGAAGATGTTAACGTCTAATTAAACGCGTTTAGTGGGATAATAATTGACATTTATGGTCCTAAGTCAAGCATCCAACTAATTTTATTTTGACTAATAAGGGCTGGTTTTTATTAATTGAGGTTTAATCAAAACATCTTGAAATCGGGCTTAGATATAGCGGCTTCAATAAATTGTAATTGATTAATAAAATCAATAATTGATTGATTTTATTAATCAATTACAGTTTATTGAAGATTGACATCATAATATTATGATTTTATGAGAAGTAGCTTATATGCTTTCTTTATATTTATGCTTTCATAACAATATTAAGATATTTTGCAGAATCAATAAGATTTATTATTTGCGTGAGATAATAAAATTTATGTTTTGTAATGCACTTTGCAATTACCACATATTTAATTTGTTCCATATATACAGTCATGTTAACACATGACTATATATGGAACTAACACTACATGTTGGTTCAAGCTTATCTCAATACATAACTAAACCACATAAGAAAACAGAGAAAGAACCCGTTTACGATTTTATAACATGTATATATTATGTATCATATATTAGCAATCAATTACACAGCAATCAATCGGAAAACGTGAATAAAGCAATACGCTATTTAGTAAAGGTTCATCAGGATTGCATGCTTGCACTCCAGCTGGGTCTTGTAAACTTTAATAAGAGTACAGTTAATAATTTAGCAAGAAACGTCTCGAAGCCGGCTGATGCCGTAGGGGTAGTGTATTGAGCAATTTCACAGAAACAGTTTAATTTCTCATGCACATCTCGAACGGTAATTTAGCTAAGTGCATTATTTTATGTCAGTACGTAGCAATTGAGTACCAGAAGTAACGACCGTGTCCACGCAATTAGGATTTGACAGTCATCGATGATGATGCTACGGATCGTAACCAATTAGATTTTTTATGACTGCGTAGATGGCGCGTGACTGGTTAAACTCATGTTAAGTGTTACCAGTTTGAGTTCGAAGTCTGCAAAGCATATAAAGCTGAGTGACTTGAATTCAAATACCACACAGGCCATTAGTGATGTTCCGGGTCTGAGTGTAGTTTGTGTCCGTTAATTGTACGTATGACTGCGACACAAGGCTTTCTAGTGCGGTAGTAACGTCTTCATATTTAATTTTTGTTTTTTAAATTATTCCTGGTTCATTATAAATATTAAAAAAATGAAAACATAGAACACCTAGACTCTGCACATCATTTATGGATCACATATTTTTGTTCCGTGTTGGATTCGAACCAACCACTTAAAGCACATATGGTTTTAGCACAACTTTCAATTAATAAATACAATTTAAAGGTTAGCTGGTGTAATGTTTAGCATAATTTTAATTACATGACCATTCCTTTACCAAGTAAAATCCTGGTGTCATTGAATACTATATATAAATTAAAAATATTGAAGAACAACTGAATATCATCATAGCTATCATAAGTTGCATGATGAGTTGTACAAAACCACGATATTCTTAAAACCTAATAGATATCTTGTATTGCTTATGGTAACATCTGCTGATACCACGTGAACATTTCACCCCAATGATGTTCAAAATGTGATTAATTACTATAACAACACAAAATGCTATAGCTTATTTTAGATGCATGAAACTCTAATCCTGACACGTCGTCTTCGTAACATTAATTTAGTTTTCATGGTGATGAGCTCATCGCCTTTTGCCATTGCATTAATGTTGCTCCGACGAACCCTCCTTGTGAGCTTATCCCTACTTATTGCAACATCATACTATTTTCTATCATTTTCTTTTGTAACAAAAATGAAACCCTACTTCAAAAACAATATTCTAAAACAAGAAATGCACTAAAAGTTAAAAGTAATCGCGTATTCTTGTGTCTTTAACTTACTATTAACTTATGTTTCTACTAAAGTATAACCTATGAGTTTACCACGCAAGAAAGTCGGTACCTACTTAAACTTCACATCTAACTCAACACATACCTATGACTAACAAACAATTATTAAAATATTTATTTAGAGTTCACCTAAGCAAAATTTTTTAAATATATTCTGTGTAGGCTGCTTCAAAGACAATCAAATTATAAAGATAATATAATGTACAATTATTGTTATTTATGGAGTCGGTGTTAGCCAAGGTAGGTTTTTAACTACTTAAACGTGAGATGTCTTACTATAATCATAACATAATATTGGCATGCACAATTACATAAATACATAGACGCAACACGCGGCGCGGGTGGCTGACACCGACTCCAAAAATAACAATAATTTTACAATATGTTATCCTTATAATTTGAATTGTGAATCTAAAGTTCGATAACTGATTTATTTGTCTGAATATAGACCTACTGAAGGCGCTGCTCATATGAGACAGCGCCTTTAAATGAGACAAACGAGGAAAGGAAGAAACGCCTATCTCAAAATAGGAAATCTACCACCAGTGCCATTTCAAAAGGGACTTGTGGAGAGCGCAAGAATAGGCTTTCCAAAATGCGGGCTTACATCAAAAATGTTTTGGACAGAAAAAACAAGAATTATACCGTTTAAATAAATTTTGCCCATAGTGCATCTCATGATAATTCCAAATACGGTTGGGATGACATATTTATTGTGGAGTTCCGGTGCCTAGTGGCTTCAGCGTTATATCAAAAGTTATATTATATAATATAACTAGTTGTGCCCGCGGCTTCACCCGCGGTTATAGTTACTGCGCCGCTCTCGTGGGTCGTAGCGTGATGTTATATAGCCTTTCTCGATAAATAAGCTATCCAACACTAAAATAATTTTTCAATTCGAACCATTAGTTCCTGAGATTAGCGCGTTCAAACAAACAAACTCTTCAGCTTTATAATATTAGTATAGATATATCAGCACTGTATTAAACTGTCCCAGCACCCACTGCTGGGCACGGGCCTCTTCTCAATGTGAAAACTGTTATATAAGTAGAAGTAATTTTGTGTGTACCTTGCTAAGTTTAATAGTTGCACATAACCCTTTACTATTAAATGCTTTCAAAAAACCAATTTAAAATTGTGTAAACTATACATATGTATGTGATTGCAGCAAACACGGCAGATTTGCTGTCATTTATTAAAGATATATAACCAAAGCCTAAACTTATATTCCGTTGCATAATATATAACCAAAGATCTTTATCAGAACATCGCCAAATTAGAATGGGACCACCTGAAAATACTACGATGCGCTTCCAAATCATCCAAAACAGTTATTTTATTGTTCATTTTACATCGGCATAAAATGAGAACATCATCAATGTAGCCCAAGTAAACCAAATACGCATTATTAAGGACAACTCAAAAACTACTGGTCAGATCTTGATCAATTCAATTGATTCAAACAAAGAAAAAATCAAATGGGACCAAATGAAAAGCACCAGCTTTCAAATAAAAAAATAATTATCAAAATCGGTTCACCTAGAAAAAAGTTCTGAGGTAACACACATAAAAAAAACATACAGTTGAATTGTTTTTTATTTTTGACTAACCGTTCCTCTGCCATTTCAGCTACATTTATGATTGCTGCTCTGCTCCCGTGATTTGTAGCGTGATCTTATATAGCCTATGTTACTTCTAGATAAAGTAGCTTTATAATGATGAAACAATTATTTGAATCGGTTCAGAAGTTTATTTTCTCTTTACAATATTTTTGCAGAAGTAGATCATTTTTAAACTGAATTAATCAGATTTTTTTTTTATTATATATTATGCTACTAACAATATAATATATTTAAAGCTTGATAAACATAACGCTATTAGTTTATGATTCAAGAATGAACATTTTCAATTTAAAGTTTAAGCTTCCATGCAAACTATTTTTAATAAATACGAAGTTGATAAAGTTTACAAGGAAGATGAGATGTCAACAAGCAAAGCCGCTAATAAAGTGCAAGCTCTTGATGAGGTTATCAAAATTGCATTACACAGCACCCAAAACGCCGTGTGACAATATTCGCGAAGCAACTCGAACGGTCTCATGTAGGCAGTCTCCCAACTTGAGGTAAGTAAGCTATAAAGGAGAAATATATTTAATGAGATTTAGATGAGGCATCTATATACATACCCTGAAGAGGTTCCTTAAAAGACATTGTTCATCTACAATCGTTGCATTTAATAGATACATCGATTTAATATGTATATGTACATTCATTTACCTTACTTCACTTAAAAAAGAATTTAAGCTATGATATGAATATATAGCTTACTTCGTATTGCTAACGACCAGTCCTGGAGCTTAAAACATATTTATTAATAAGATTATTGTATTTGTGCCGCTTCTGTGATCTCAGATGCAGAGACTGCAGTAACACAGACTACTGTGCATGTCATAATAATACTTATTTTACTTAACATACAGAGCTCTATATTTTAATTTATTTTTTGAAACTAGCTCACTTAATTTTAATTTAACTAAATCGTTGGGAATGTTACGTAATCGTCTTTATATTCAGATAATCATTTACCAAGATAAATAAGAATCTAGCGAACACCTTAGGTATTTAAATTTTAGTATTTTTCAATATAAGGAAAATTTTCTCATTAGCTCCTTATTTTATTCAACATTCAAACTCACTTGTTTTCCTCGAACGAGTTTCCTAATCGAATTCTATCGGATTGCTCGTCGCATTTTTGTATTGATTTCCATTTCATTAACATTCTAACAGCATTATATTCAACAGGCCGTTTCTAGACGCTATTTTGCCGCCTCCATTCTCGTGGTGTATCTACGCAGGGTTATAATGAAACGCCTGTAAGGAAGGTGTCTTATGAATACTGACTACCCGCTAGTACCCACCCCAGACTTGTCTTAAGTTGTCAACGGTAACAAATGGAGTGAGCTGCGGTGTGATCATCTCGCCTCAATGTTTAATTATGACACTCGTTAATTTGGTGATAATTTGTAAATGATGTGTCTAGACGTGTTAACTGTTTCTTTTATATTATTTAAGTGCAATGTGGTTATTTGCAATGGTTTTCACATACTTTACTTTTTAGCAGAGCAAAGTGCTAGCATAATAGAAGGCATTTTCATATTTTAAATGCGTATACGAATTTTAAGTCTAGCAAAAGAAATTGCTATTTTTCGTTCATATTTTTTAATATGGAAACCTATGTTCATATTTAGTAGCTGCACCACGTTTTTCACTGTAATAAAAGATGTATATATTTTTAAACTCATGTGATACACGAAAACGGCGTTATAAAATGATCAAAACTGATAATTGTTGCATGATGTCGACTCGCTACTTGTTTCCTTTCATATATTTTTATGAATTAGGTAGTAAAATTTGACAAATCTTTACAAAATATATCAACTAATGAAATCAATAGATTTGATTAAATACTAAATATTATATTTTTTTACCAAAACAATACCAAAGCCATAATTCCCTTAAGCTTAAGCTATAGGAATTCTGCAAAAAGGTAAACATAGAAACTAGTTCAAGCTACAACATCGAGCTATAATTTCAAAGCACTTAAATCCTGATGGAGATTGCAGTCTCAGTGCAAACAAATAAAGCACACAACACTTCCACATATCCATAATCCTACGTCACATAATACGTAATAGATGACGTCATGATCGTTTGATGATGTCTTAGAGGCAACCGTAATGAATTCTCATCTAAATTAATGATAGAAATACCTTCGTGTTGGATTAAGGCGTTATCTTGCGTTCTATTTAGATATGGGGTATACGTGGGGAGTGTTAGAACGCGTAATATCAATTAGGTTGAGCGCTAATCGGAACGATCTGTTTTCAGGGTTACGGGAACAAATCAACCCTATCTTTATTATTTTTGTATTATTGCAGGCCATAAAACTCTTTGAATCATATTGCTCATCGAGTACTAATTGCCTACAAAGTTTATTAACTTCAGACTGCCTACAATGTTTGTGTTCCACATGCTATAAGGCTAACACTAACTAACTAGTTTCAACCACGCAAAAGTGGTTGCCATGGATTTACGTCTCTCGTACAGAAAAATGTGCCGTGCCTGACCATGGGATGGCTGTTGGCTGGGCAAGGGAATGGTGTATAAATAAAAGGACTGCTAATTACAAAGGTAAGGCCATGATTACCACTTTTGCCAAGTTCTAATTTAATTTGATAACCTAGATAGCAATTCTGTCTAGGTTAACTATTTCTTCAGAATTTTCATACGCACACTACGTCTACAAATTCATTAGAATTAAGATGCATAATAATATAATTGGAAGTGTTTAAAAAGGGGATTATAAGTTGAAACACAAACCAAGAGGTACTAAAACCAAAAGGCAAGGTGTTAAGGTGCTGCTTATTTTGCACAATTATTGTGATGTAACTTTGATGCTCTTAGGTGGCAAATAAACTTATTTGATTCGGTATAATCGGAAAAGCAAATACTCAGTAATATTTAATTAAATTTAAAAATTTAATAAAATTTAACAATTTCTTATCTATGGATGTTTGTTATTCTGTCAAATCGATTCTAAGCATTCTGATACTCCTGTTACTACTTACTACTATGACAATCTTTAGGAAATCACTGCTATACTAAAGTTTACGTATTTATTGAAAATCTCTGTTCGATCACACACTTGAATATGTATTTAACACAAATGTTCGAGCGGCAATTGGAAGTAGTACAAAAGTATAAGAGAATATATTTGTAAGAAGACGATGTTAGTTTTAAAATTGATTATACATTATTACTATTCTGTTAAACATTGAAACTCAATGTTCATATTATACAAAGCAGCATTTACGTTCCTTACTCTGATTCCCATCGATTTTCTAATTATCAATTATTGCTGGTAATTCGACCGTTTTGCACACTTCCCTCATTAGAGGGTTGTATGGAATCTTTCGAGGTGAACAACCCTGCATGTTTGACATGTTTAATTTATAGTTGTGAATGCAAATTTTCCCATTGAGCACCCCTATTCTGCTCCCTATTATTTTAGTACTGGCCGTTATGCTTGAGAAGGCGGAATCGTCATGTTTATCTTTTGTGAATAAGATGTTATGTTTGATCCTTTACGACACAAAAGAATTTTCACGGTAATAGTAACAAAGAGTTACGATGGCTTCCTTTAGATTTGGGATGAATCTTATCTTTATACACTGCTTCCATATAACATTTTATGAGTATGTTTATATTTAGTTAAGGTTCTTATTTGGATAATATTTTCCCACAAAATATATCTTGTTCGTAATAAAACGTTAACATATTAAGAATTTAAATTTGCCTTTCAGTTTAGTTGTAGTGGGCTTAAGTTAGTTTAAAAATAAATACAACAATACAAAACAAAATCAAGTAACTTTAATCGACACTTGCTTAATCTCTAATTATAAACTGTTCGATTATATTGCTTAATATTGGTTTAAGAATAATGATTGATTTTTATACATATATAGATTTCAGTAGTGTATTACTACGATATTTTTAAAAACTATATTAAAGATACCCATCTACTATATTTAAAAGATTATATAAAGTCGTCAATATAGACTTCAAACTATCATGAAAAACAAAGGCAGGCAGGAAGACGGGTAACATTATAAATTCCGATTTCTAAAAGAGAAATAATATAGCCCAGTTTGGGAGGCAATTGTTCCAACATTTTTGCTGTTTTTACTAGTTTTTTTTTCTACACACTATGTCTTCATTTGTAATCTTACAATGGCACCTATGTGGCAATAGTTAGATATCTATTGCCAAGGAGCAACCGTGAAATGAACCAGATGCTAAGCTTAATTGAATCAATAAGTAAGCGGAAAACAAGAAGAATATTTATTTAAAAGCACATCCCACAACCAACATAACAATATACGGCCTTGTATTAACACTATACGATAAATTTTAGTAATAAAGCGTTTCAACAAATTGTCGTGTAAATTCGATGAATTTGAATCCAGTGCGCAATTAATCCCCAATTATACCAAAATGTGCCGTTTAATTAAATGTCGGAATGATTTTGGCTCGACTTTAATTTTGTTTTGTGCGTATTCTATTGTCGTGTTTTCGACAAAGATTTACATTGATAGCAACCAGGCTGTAAATTACGAGTAATTAACTCCATAAAGCGACACCTCGTTGAAGTAAATCTGAATTATGATCGTCGATTCCAAATATCGTACAAAATGGTGGGAAGTTTCACTCGAATATCGATTACGAAGTTGTAAAATAGGTACCTACTTAATGAATTTAAATTGAAGTGTTACTTCTGAGTTTATTCTTCAGTCATACTTTTACGATTCTGAGAGAATAAAACTGCTTTAGAATATTATATTAATTATTGCAGAATAAAAATGTCTTATTATTATAAAACATTTTTATTCTGCAATATTGAATTGAACAATACTTTCGTTTCCAAGACAAAAAAGAAGCTAAATCTCGCGAAGTATTTACACTGCACAAATTTAACAAATAGTGTAGAAACGTATAACAAAGCAGTATAAGCAGTGGTGCAGATAAAAATTCGAGCAACAATTTTAATTTTCAATAGCCTGGAGGCGCCGCAAACACAGCAGCCGTCACGATACAATGTTTTATACCTTTAGAACTTCACTGCCGCAACACATAAGCGATCTGAGAGCAATTTTTGTGTACAAACTTCAACGTCCATACAGAATATATCTTCGTAATTGCAAAGCAATTGAACTCGTATGGTTTTGGTAGTCATCTAATTACCCTTGTACTACTTACTACTTCATTGTATTTTATTTGTCTGTGTTACATATTAATCAAAATGCTGGAAATTTTGTTGTAATAACAACTTAGCTAATACTGTAATAAGTAAAAGAAGTTTGAATAAGTCGCTCGTCTATAATTAAATGAGCATTTATTAAAAAACGGACATAAATGATAAATTTCTAAAGTATCTTTAATTAGTGGTCCCGAAGGCTGCCTTCATGTTTGCGTGCGATCATAAGGTGCGAGGTATGTGAGTTCGATACTCGGGTCGGGCTTATTGTTGTTGGGTGTTTCTGTCAAGAAAGTCTCAACAGTGTCTTAATAGCGGCCTTCAGTAAATGTTCCTAATAGATGGCATTAGCTTTACTATAATGTGGGACCTAAAACATAGCTTAAAAGATATGTATGCATCTTATTGTACTCATTTCGCAATATACAGGCGTATATATGTATATGTGTAATAAAATTGCCACTAATTACACTAATATGATTTAGATGACTCATAAAACATTTAATATTTTCTTTTCCATACTAGCGGTCGCCCAGTGGTCGAAATTCGACCAAATTTGATTTAAATTTTAAGTTTGAACGTTATTAAAGTTTCATTGTCTATAACTATACCCTTATGATCACATTTCATTTAGTTTCGCCAATGCTATACAGGTTAATTTACCTATCTTCTTCAAACAAATTATTATTACGTAAATTTATTATAATATAAATAGTATATATCATTTCAATCCACCCAAAGTTTGCCTGTAAGATATTGCTTTAAGCGATAAGGCCTTTTGTGCATTTACTTTTTTATCCTTATCTTTTATTGTCATAATTTGTACAATAAATAGTATTCAATTATATTCTAATAACTAATAATTATGATACGATAAATAACGTTTGAAATTAGAAATAAATTATAAAAAAGTCGCATATAGTTTATATGGCTGAATATAGTAGGTAGCACTACCTAATTATATCGTAACTCGTCTCTGTATCCCATCTACTATAACCACCATCATTATATACAAAGGGATCATAAAAAGTTATACACCTATATTGTTTGTACCCATATGGTATTGTAAGACAATTCAGATGACTGCTCCACAATTGTATTTTGCAATACTATGTATATTGAGCAAGCTGTATTTCACAAATTATTATAACTATGAATAGAAGTGGTATAAACCATAAGCAGTTACAGTAACTAAGCACCAATCAAATAGGGCACCATTTAAAATATAGGTATGTAACAATAGTTACGAAGAATTGTACAATAATTGACATCAGCCGAATAATGCCGAAATACTACGAACGCAATTCGACTGCGTGTGTCATTTTCCATTAATTTAATATATTTCTAAAGCATATAATGTAAAAATATTTGGATTTACCACTCTTTCTCCGTAGGCGCAATTTTCGTACAAAGTTTTTGCTTTACGTATTATTATATAGATAACAAAAATAGTAGATAGAACTGTATTAATAAACAAACTCTTATTTGTACATTTACTAGTGTACACGTATAAATAATTACACTATTGTAGCAGAGCAACGCTAAACGTTTTCACTTGCACCACCAACCCTGCGAATCAAAACTCAACATTACAATATGACGCGATCCGAAACTCTGACTTTATTTTAACCGTTTTTTAAGCTTTCTTCCTTTATGTACTTAACTCCCCACACCTGTTTGCTTCGGGGCATTGTCCTTTTATATTTTGTTAGGTAATATAGCGGTAAATGTAGGTTTATATGGGAATCAAAGCGGCCGCTTCAGTTGGTTTAGGGTTCTGTTATAGCGAATTATAATATTAAAAAACAATGATTAAGTGTTCGGCTTACGAACCCTTGAATGTGCGAGTTATGGTATTTAATATAGGTACTAAAATTGTAGCGTTCCCTTTTTAAACAAAATTTGCACTTAATAAGACATCCTTTGAAAACAGTCTGTATGTTTTATTATATTTTATTTCTTTTTCTATTATGGTTTTAATCTGCGTCTATAATTTGTTTTAATATAATCGATTCCCAAGTATGAAAAAGCATTATTGGGTTTACGTGTTGTTGTGTTTAGATCATATAACGCAAGTCATTTAGTTTGACTAGGGACATGCTACGTTAAAACCTTTTCGACTTAATATCAATTACACAAAGGATGTGAGTATAGGTTGTCCTTGAGACTTTTTGCCAATTTTAATGCAACACAATAGTCTGCACAATAAAATAACATCAATGTGCAGAACCATGTACAAAAAAACTACGAAACGTTATTGATAACCGTCTATATTCTTTTGATACTCTTTTATGTTTTCTATGCTTTATTTTGAGAACCCTTCAATGTTACCCTTCATTTTCTAATTGGCCTAAACAAACACGATTCTGTGTTGCAATATTTTATATTACTTTTTGTGTTTTCTTCGTTATTATTAATGAACAATAAAACTTAGAAAACGAGTATACTTATAGCTATGATAATAGACAGTGTAATATTTTATATTAATTGAAATACGATGTAAAGAAAACAGCGCGTAAATTGTTTTCGGTAAAGCGATACTGTTTAATTTTTTATGAGAGCCTTCGTACAGTCCGTGATATTCTGCGCTCTTCCCAAAAAAAAACAACTAGGCTTATTACGGTAAGCACTCAAACATTACCTATTAATGTAATTTTAACATTTTTTCGGCCAAAACAAAAGAAAATAATTTTCACGTCACGTCGAAAGGGTACGTGTCTTACATTTCTAATTTATGATTTATAAAGCATTAACCTAAAAGCTTCGAGAAAAGTCTGTTCAAGAGTTACCAAACTGTACGCGTGGGACTCAAAGGGAATTGTGTGAATCGCTCTATTCACCGAATGCGTTTTTAGAGCGCGTTGTAAATAAAATTGAATTTATTATTTAATTTCATAGAATTTATTGCTGGATTTTTCGGGACTGTTTTAGTGGCGATATGGGAGTGAATGAAAAATTGTTTTGACGCTATTTGCAGTGTGCTATGTTTTACGCACGCGTGATAGTTCCCCTTTTATTTTCAATTAACAATGGTATTATTTATACTTTGTCGGTTCTATTTCAAACGAAACTAACGCATATTTGCTACATTTGAGTTTTATAAATGTATTGCAACAGTAATCGAGTAGAAAATTTATTGCCAATTGAGTACAAATACTCGTAATATACATACATATAGTATTTTCAATGGAATGGTCAGCGGATCATTAACACTGCATGTTATGTTACAAAAATGTTATGTTCCGTAGACAGTTAGTAAATTTTTTATTTTAAAGATTACTATCATTTGAGTAATGTAAATAATTTTCAAATTACTAGTATTCTTGTTAACCCCTCCAGCTAAGCCAGAATACTTGTATTAGGAGTGGGTTCACCTCACTAGTGCAATGGGTGGGATTCGAACCCGCAACCTCTCGATCGCAAGTCAAGTTTTATAAACAATCAGTATGTCTAATTAGCTGTAATATTTAATACGTGTAAAAACCTAATTAAGAGAAATTATAAATATCGATAAATTTTGTTCCAACTTTGCCTAGTAAACAGTACTATGAGCTGCTCGCGTTGATGAGTATCTTCTCTAAGAAATTATATTACTATTTCTACCTTCCGTCTTCTTTCTGTCCTAATAACGTGTAATCCACACTCTTCAACCAAACTTAACCTCATATTAATCCGTACTACTTATCTTCTCACCAGAGATTCTTGATAGGTAATATAAAAATAATTGTGAAAATGTTTGTAACGAAATTCAGTTATATAAATTGTTATTATTATTATTAATAATAGTTATAAGAAATATAAGGTCGATAAATTTTATAAATGCGTTGATAAGTATGTTTATATTAATTAATTAGGTTACTAGTAGACTGATTAATACATTTCTGTAAATTTATTCCAAGGTAATATAAGTAAGCTTGAAAAAGGTGTAAAATGTAAATACAGAATAACAAGATCTAAAGCAGCAAAATATAAATTATTTCAGACGTTGTTACTAATGCTTTTATCATATAATATATATATATATATATATACAGCCTTGGCCAAAAGTATTAGGCACCCCCAATATAGTTATCACACACCTGTGCTATTTGAACAATTAAACAATATTCTATAGAACTGCGATACCGGTGTCATAAAACACTATTTAAGACAATCGGCGGCATTTTTTAAGCAGTCGTAAAACATCTGGTGCGTCAATAATAAAATTTTATTTTTCCAAAATTTATTTTTAATGTTTCGTCAGTTACCATTTGGAAGCCTTAGTGTAAAGACAGTGCATTTGTGGTTTTGTGAATTAATTGAGAAGAAATTCATTTGAAAATGCCAAAACGAAACGAAATTAGTATTGAAAATCGTGTAAAAATTCAACTTTTACATGAGCAAGGCAAGACTCAAAAAGAAATCGCGAAGTTGGTGAAATGTTCGCGATGCGCCGTTCAATCTGCTATCAAACGTTTTGTTGAGACTGGCTCTCATGCAAATAAACCAAGAACAGGCAGAAAACGCGTGACTACTAGCCGTCAGGACAGAAAACTTATCCGAGAGTCTGTGAAAGATAGAAAAAAAACTTCTTCGGAGCTTGCTGTGGCTTTAACTGAAGAGACTGGACATCCCATAAGCGCACGAACTGCAAGACGAAGGCTAGTAGAAGCCGGCTTAAAAGGTTGCAAAGCTAGGAAGAAGCCGTGGCTATCCGCAGACAATAAAAGAAAACGACTTGATTGGGCTCTGAGACACCAACATTTCACAGAAGAGGATTGGTCTAATGTGCTGTGGTCTGACGTATCAAACTTTGAGGTAAGTTTTTTTAGTGAAGTCTATACCACAATTACAACGATCATTGTTGTGTTTGTCTTTAAACTCAAATGTTATAAAAGTTTGTAATGTGTGCTTTTTTTTGGAATCTACAGGTATTTGGAACACCAGGTGTGACGTTTGTGAGGCGACGCAAAGGCGAAGAATATCACCCAGATTGCGTAGTACCAACCATAAAACACGGCGGAGGCAGTGTAATGATTTGGGGTTGCATGGCTGCGGATGGAGTCGGCAAAATGTTTATTTGCGAAGGTCGCATGAACAGTGAAAAATACATTAATGTACTGGAAACTGCTCTCGTACCTTCGCTTTCGTGTATTTTTGGTGACATTAACTTAAATGGTGTGAAATTCCAACAAGACAATGCTCCGTGTCACAAGGCAGCTACTACGATGCGCTGGTTTACTGAAAATTGTATTGATCTGTTAGATTGGCCTGCCCAGTCCCCGGATCTAAATCCTATTGAACATTTGTGGAGTATTTTGAAGAGAAAAATAAAAGAGCACTCGATAACATCAAAAACTGCTTTAAAAAACGCGTTAGTGCAAGAATGGGATGCAATTTCTCCAGAGGAATGTGCGAAACTTGTACGTAGTATGCCCCACAGAGTTGCTGCTGTCATAAAATCAAAGGGTGGCCCAATAAAATATTGATGTTTTTACAATATTCTAATGGAAATAAAGTACTTTAATCATTATAATTAGTTTTATTTCTCTCTAAGCCTGAAATATGCAGTAATTTATAGGGTGCCTAATACTTTTGGCCAAGGCTGTATATATATATATATATATATATAGAGCAGTGATAGCTCAGTGTGGAGACCAACAGACTGCAATGCAGAGGGTCTCGGGTTCGAACCCACGTCGCGCACCTCTGACTTTCGGAAGTTATATGACTTTTCGAAATTATGTGCGTATTGATTGACAATTATCGCGTGCTCCGTGCCTCGGAGAGCACGTTAAGCCGTCGGTCCCGGCTGCCATGAACATCTATGGCAGTCGTTATTGGGAGAGTGTCGACACAAAAGATCCCACTGGGTCGAAGTGTCGCCGGTCTGCACTGACTGGCTCCCAAATAAGATACATACATACATCATATAATATAAGTCGTATCATTTTCAATATATACTACTCGAGTGAAACCGCATGCAGTGTATGACGTATGTATAAATACTACTTTAGCTGCATTACTTCCACTTCAAACACTCAATTCACAATACATTTGAATAATAGACGAGAAAATTAAAGTTTACCTACGTACCGCCATCTGACTCTGCGAGGCTATGTAAATCGTTTATCATTAAAATTAATTTGAGTCCATGTTCGCTAAACGCTCCTTATTCATTTCCTTTCCTTAATTAAGCAATCTGTTTACAATGAGGCAATTAATTGGCATTTCCATTGTTGGCATTTTCTTCGACTGTTTTAACCCATCTGCGAAAATTGGCATTTGAAATTGAAACTGTTAAATTGGTTGCAGTACTGTTTTATTTTTGTTCGTTTTAATTTTAGCATATTGCTATAAAGTGTTTCCTTCTTATATATTATGTAATGGTTTATATTTATATAATACAGTTATAATTTTAACTTAGAATATTTGATTAAGTCATATGAAGATTTATGTAATGGTGTTACCATTACATAAATCTCGGGTTTTAATACAGCTTTACTTTCCGCAGGACTTTAATTTTCTTAACACAGTGTGAGTGTGTGTAGTATTGGTCCCAAACAAAAGAAATAACAAAACCAAGTTTCAGTCATCTACTATACTATACTAATATAGCTGTTATATGTACATTCAAAAACAAGACATCTTCATGTAACATTTTGTGGACTAAAATCTTAACCTATCCAAATGTAAATCTAAACTGCCAATCACTAGACTACTACCTGTCAGTATATCTAATAAATTCTATCTATCCGAGAACATAGACCTTCCAAATCTGGTTACCTATTTACAAATTGGTATAACAACGTCGTATATTTCTATTAACCTCTTTTGTTTCAAGCGCCGAAAATAAGGTGGAAATAAAATTGTTTATTCAAAGCTTTACCTGGCGGGGTAGTTTTTTCAACGAATGACTGTGGTTGCATGTTACTTGGCCATTTATAAAGAGCTGGGTGAGAGCCCTTAATAGACTGACGACAGCTAAATGTCACCGAGCGTTTATTTGCTTATATTTGCCGCACTATTTTCACGTAACTTTAATATAGACAGAAGACAATGGCTTCTATTATTGATATAAATGGTATATTAAGGTTTCTAGGTACATATTACTTGACTTTTTATAAATATTTAAATTCATAAGTTAAAACTTGATAGAAGAGTTTTACTCCATTTCTGTCGATTAATATTGTTCTTTGTTTGTATTTGAGTAAATTACATGTCACTTCATGCAATAGAGAAGATAAGACTGTTTAAAAATCCATATATTTGTTATGGACTACTTTGAATATCATTCTAAGAATCGCTCGGCGACTTTA
Organism: Catocala fraxini; assembly: GCA_930367265.1. NCBI lineage: Eukaryota > Metazoa > Arthropoda > Insecta > Lepidoptera > Erebidae > Catocala > Catocala fraxini. The sequence continues at coordinate 11,001,551 of OV884037.1, forward strand.
ATCTGTATCTATAGTTTCCAAAGCATAATATGTTATTTATGTATTCTCAAAGGTATAGATACCGGAATAAGACACCGAACTCTACAATAGCCCGTCACACATCTAGACTCTACTTTACCTTACCTGACAAAAAAAACCAACAACGCTTCGCGCAAATCGAAAATCTTCATTCGTTTTGTAACGATTGACAGTGTCGACAATGGCTGCTATAATGAGAGTTGCTATAAAACCAAGTGATTAAAAAAATAAATTTTGTAAAACTATAAATAGTGAAACAGTTTTGCGTGCCAATGTTTAATCCAGTGCGTTTGTATGTCGTATAAACCATACGGCCGGTCGTCGGGCCGCCAATTAAAGTGATCTACAACCACCGTGCTGATATTAAGTATTTATAAATTACCTTCTGCTTAATAAAATGCCCAAAAGTGTTATTATTAATGAAGTGAAAATGTATGCCGCTTAATCATTCCCTGTAATCGTTTATTTAGGCTACTTTATTTTGTGTAATAAGTTTATTGTTATATGTTTAAGTAACATAAATTCAGGTCAATAATTATGCTGTAGCAAGTTATTAAGTTCTTGTTTCCATTTCTTTAATGATGTCGGGATTAGTTATAACTTTTATTGATTCGTTAAATCATTACATAAAGAACCGTATTACAGTTGAATAAGAAGAACGAAAATATGACACACTTCGTGACTAAGACATACCTATACCTGTTTGCCACCATAGGATACATTTACATTCAAATAAATGTCCTAAATATTCTTAGAATTACATAGATTTGTTAAAAAATACTTATTATAAATGCAAGTTTTTGTACATTGTAAGGCATATATTACAGTTTCAAGCTTTTATTCTCAAAGTGGTAAACAGTGGTGTGTGGTGTGGTGTAACAGTGGTAAACCATTACACCACATTCCGCCAACTTTTTTTTTTCTCGTTTAGCAGCTATATTGAACCCATTATACAAGACACAGTTCAAGATTCCGTGCTACTGTTGAAAATCCTTTGACAGACAACCCTTAAATTATTTCTTCCGACTCAAGAATGGAATCCATGATCTTATGCACAGCACCCGTATTCACTACCGCTTGCCCACCGAGCTATATATTTGTATATATCATCATGCTATCAGCTATATAATTTACCTTCACGTTATAACGTATGTACCATTAAAGACTCTAAAGCATTAATAAATCATATGTAAATGGAAATATAAGAAATAAAATTAAGATAAGAAAAAAATTTACTACAGTACGACATCATAACAAGTAAGTATAAATTTTTTTTTTTACACCTCTGAGGTGGCAAACAACCTTACGGCCTACCTGATGGTAAGTAGTCACCGTAGCCTATAGACGCCTGCAACACCAGAGGCATCATCACTTGCGCGTTGCCGACCCTGTAGGAATAAAAGGTAGTGGGAAGGAGAAGGAACGGGAAGGGGGAAAAGAGGGTGATTGGGCCTCCGGCACTCTCACTCACCGATCGAAACACATCAGTGGGAATACTGCTATTTTACGTCGATATTCTGTAAGAGGGTAGTCCTTCCCCGGTCGAGCCAGTCCATTCATTATCTTAAATTCTACGAAAGAGAGTACCAATTCGTTACAATTACATATATAAGTTTAAAAGTAATGGTGATCAAATTCCAAAGTCGACTAGTGACCATAAACAGCATTCATTCACTAACATGATGCATGAACCAGCCAGCAGTCCTGTTGGTCGTAGTGATACGGTAATATAGTTTATTAGAGTAATATCGCGAAACAGGTCGCAACTGCCTGCATTATACCTAGATACAATTGCAGCCTGACTGTTCTGCCATCGATGCAATCTGTTCTGTCCGCAGTATTAGTGTTCTATCTTGTACTCTTATCATTGGTGGCAGGATCCTGTACGACACAGAATTTTCCACTTAATAGTGGCGGCGTGCGGTTACAACCATTCTACCCATATATGCGCTGCGGCTAAAGGCAGGATATTGAAGCGATTTCTCTTTCTTTACGGTAGACAGCAAGCTACTTATGTTTCCTTGGCATTTCTTCTGCAGTGATACAACAACAGAGCTATGTCTACTAGCCGGTGGAGTTTGCTAGAAGATAATTTTTATATATAAGTAATAAATAAATTTAAAACCACGTTTAACTAAATACAATTATTTAAATATCCATTATTTAATTACTAGCGATCGCCTAGTGCTCGAAATTTGACCAAAGTTTGCCTGTAAGATATTGCTGATATGTCATTATACAATATTGATATATGTAACCACAGTTACGCGCTTCGACTGCGTGTGTCAAATGCATGGTTGTGTGCGTGTAGTGTTTTTTCATTAATTTTATGTATTTCTAATGCATATTTTATATAAATATTAGGATTCGCCCCTCCTTCTCCATATAAACTTTAACTGTGCCAAATTTCATACTTCTCCGTTCGCGCAATTTTCGTAAAAAGGGGTACAAAGTTTTTGCTTCACGTATTTATATATAGATATATCCTAAAACTGCTAATTATTGTGAATACAATTGTTAGGTAAGTAGTCGTGTAGACCAACTTAGTAACAGTGTTCTGAGTTTGGGTATATTTTATGTCCATTAATTGTAGGTTTATAAAGAAAGCGGTGGCACAGGGATTGAACACCAAAAATAAAAGTTGGCGTTAGGAGAGCTTTTATTTGATTTGTGATCACATCCTGGTAATGTTGCTAGTGGTATGGGCTGAACTGCTTATTTTCTCCTTATTACGTAACCATCCATAACTAAAAATTGACATCTACTAAGACGACAATAAGCTTAACAAAACTGCATTTTAATTGTTTGCATATAATAATAAATAATATACCAGAGTACTGTCAATTCAGCTGCCATACACAAATTGTTTACAGCGTTGAGCATAACTATAGTTGCAATGTATTTGTTTGGCTAGCGCACTGAGTTCATCGCTATCCGAGGGTGCAGGGACGTGCCCAGAATACAGCCATGCTGTTTATCGATAGCCCCTAATTATCTACCTCATCAACAATTGTAATTAAATCAATGCGCTAATTTTCATTATTAGGGTTCAGTAATATAAGTGCCTAGTCCATTTGTGTATATGGAACTTGATGCTGCCCGTCCGAAATTTAGAAGTTTTAAAATAACATAAAATCATAAAAAACTATTAACCAACCGCGGCTGTTCTCCAATTGTATTTACATTAGGCCAACCGGAGGCCCAGCCTCCTCTCCCTCTCCTGGGGGGGAGGCAATTTTAAAAGGCTGGCAACGCACTTGTGACTCGTCTAGTGTTGCGGGTGTCCATGGGCGGCGGTAATCTCTTACCATCTTACCATATAAAGAAAAGGTAATGATTAATACTAACGATTGGGCATTTTTACATTGCTTAAGAACTCTTGATTAGTGAGTCATTGGTCTTTACACTTATTATAAATACGCAACATTGTTAAGCGTGCACCGTTATATATTTTCTTCGAATAATATCTTATCGATCTTTATATCTTTTAAAAATACAACTCGCGCACTCGGAACAATGCCTGTGTCTCGGGAGACTTTACTAACATTCAAACAACGGACTTTAACAACACCTAGACTCGAACAACCATTTGTGGATCACACAAAGTTTCGTCCTCTGTGGGATTCGAACCCACAACACTCGGCACAGTGGCAGAGGCGAGGCGACCACTCAAACCAATATGCTATCCGTGCAGTAGTATCGATAAAAAAATAAACCATAATGCGTATTTTTTTAAAATGTAAATGTTCTTTTTATACACAGCAAAAATATGCAAATGTAGAATTACTTTTTACGTAAAGTTACTTTTAATACATTATTGTTCTCAATAAAACTACCAATATGACAGAAAAGAATGTTTTGAAAATGACTGTAGGCCTATAGTAGTATTTTGTGAAATATCCTTACTTAACTTTTAAACTACGGTGCAATATAATATATTGCACGTAGCCCACTTCGAGTTAGATGAAACTGGGGAATATACTACCGCGGTATTTTATTTATGTTCAACTTATTTTTATTACATCACACTCACTTGTAATTAAAGTTCAATAAATTGATATAAGTTCACTGTCAAATCGCGTATATCGATATAATAAGATAAAACATTAACGATGGTATTTGATTCCAAAATAGGTGTTGAAATGAACCAGCTACTTGTACCAAAAAAGGTTAACTCTACCGAATCCCGAGTCCGCTCCCCCCTGTAGGGGGGGACAGTAGGGAATAAATGAAGTGACCATAGGGTAGGTCATATTATGTAGTGGCCTGCCGTTTCATACGGCGGCCCGAAACCTCGGCGGGGTCGCGACCGCATGTGCAAGTGATTCGCGCGACCCCGTCGATAGTGGTTTTGTCGAGGAACACCGTGGTAGGTTTAGTCGGCATTCCGGGAGGTACATTATCTTCTTAACAACTTTCTGTTACCCCGGCGAGTCCGACATAACCCCTCCGCCCGCCCCCGCGGAGGGGCATGCGTCATGAATTCCCCAAGGTAAAAAAAAAATATAATAGTACCCCCTTGCCCTCTACTCGATTTGCAATAATTATTATCATTCGAAAAAATAACCTTATTTTAACTTCTTAATATATTTCATGTATATGTTGTATCGACACAATAACGATTTTTACAGGGAATAATATCATATACATTAAAAGTCGCAAAATTAAAGCATGATCGATACAAACAACTGCTTAAAAAATGTATCGTAAATTTTTCTCTTCGGAATTGCTACTATGGCCACCAATCAAACATTGGTGTCCTACAACATTTAAACCATAAATATCGACGAGAAAGTCTGTGCCAATCCGGTCACTATCCTAATTGCATCTGAATTGGCCGTCTGTTTGAGAACAACTTATGCGACAAATAAACTAAAAGGTGTCAGACATTCTAAGTTTCAGGATTGACCAACTAGTTATACCTATAAGCAAAAGGAGAGTTTTGTTATTACAAGTTTTGATTCAATAGTAGTAGTACGCAATATACGATATACAGTGGACCTACAATGTAGCTTGTGAATTGAAAATATAACTCTGTTTAACCTTTAGGGCTTTACAGTCCTGAGTCAAATAAAGTGCAAATAACATACTAAATGCCATAAATAGTTCATGTCTATAACACTTATCTCACACTAGATTTATAATAACTATCTAAGGGTCTAATACGATTGTAGTGTGAAAGAATTAATTACTAACTCCTTACATATTTTTTTTTTATTTTTTTTTTCAAAATTTTTACGAACATTTTCATCCGTTGTAGGCTCAAATCTGACAGTTACAGGACCAGTGAAGGTCAAGATGATGAAATTTTTGTCGGTCTTGCCTTTTGGCGGTGTTTAGCACATTCCATAACTAGGCTATAAAACGACCTTTTTAAGCGAAAGCCTTAATTAAGTAGGCATATTATAAACACGGATACTGTTACGTTTTTAATTAAATTTTCCGTTCAAAATAATATTCTTTTGTTTTGTATTAATGAAGGACGGCTTTTTTGTGCAGCGGAAAACCGCAAATATCCTGATTATTAAAATGGGTATATTTGAAATTTTATGTTGTTCGGAATGTGGTATCAATAACAGGATACCATACAATACAAATAAAAGTTGATATGGATCTTGTTGGTAAAAATACTAACAAAAAAAAAATATTTTAGGATTGCCTATTAGTATAGAGTCCTATGTCGCGTAGGTACTGCGGTTTCACTGAGAATAATTGTTTGAAGATTCTTTAATTAAATATATAATATTTATTTATTATAGGCTTAATAAATCACTCACGCCGGTGTAATTACATATTTTAATGATTTTAAAAGATATACAACAATCAAGAAAGCGAAAATATTTAAGGTAAGAGTTTATTGCCAATCATAAATAGTGTTCGTATCAATACTTGCTATATGTTCAAAGGCTTTTTGTACAATCAACCTTCACTTATTAAAAGTCGGTTTTTTTCTTTTCATTCGAAGTATCCGGAAAAAAGAGAGAGCGTCATAAAAAAATCGAGAAGTTTCTCAGGCAATTAAAATCACCGTCCCTAATAAATTACTAGTAGCACTTTTAATGATTTTATTTCACTCACACTTAAGTTACTGTATCAAAGGTTAAGTCAAAACTTAACAGTTAAGTGTAGTGATTTATAGCGAGGACTGTTTCCTGTCCTTTTTATATTTTGATAAGCATCAAATGCGCTGGTAGCCGCCTTGGTTTCAAATGCTGACCGTGAACAAAAGAGAGCCTTAATTAATAGGATACTGCGACTTCCCGCTCGTGATTTAACCTGCCTACAATTAGTCTGTCTTATAACTTGCTAGTAACACGGTTTTCATTGTTAAGAGTGTGGTTATAAATTGGCGGTTATTTTAATAAAAGAAATTTAATTATATTGTTATCATTTATTACGAGAATTAGCGGTCTGATTTCCAATCATAGTTACACTTATTTATGTTTGGTCATTCCTACTTAATTTTCTTTATGCATTGAGATATTTTAAATAATGGAAAATTTTAAAACACACAAAACAATTAAAATAATTTGCCATCAAAATCGCTGTCGCTTATTGCTTTCGTACGTATCGCGTTAACAGTCCCGTCATTAGCCCCAAATAATTAATATCAATCAATTTTATTAGCGGATAAATAAAAACAGTAGCAACACGTCACAGCAGGTCGCACCATTACAGAGCATAAATTGTCCAAAAAAAGTATATAAAAAAGTTAAATAGTCTTTGTATGAACGCCCCCTTATTATTATATATTTACAACTTTCATGCTCCGCTCCGTGGTTTCATTAAAGTATTTTAGGACTAATTAAAATTTCCAACCCATTTTTTTTCAAGTTTGAACTTGTTATGAACTCAGTGAAGGATTATTAATTTTGTTAAACTATTCGATCAATGTTAAAAGGTTTGCGATGAAAATATTTCAGCTAGTTAATTATGCTTAGATCTTTTGGAATAGTTCTTTAGAAGTATGGATAATGTTTGTTTTATTATTTAATTAATCTATTAAACTTAAATTTTCTGTACATGCGCGGGGTTCAATCTTGATGAGTTAATTTGTAGAGATTTGATTGAAAACATTTAGGTACTCTTTAAAATTTCTTCTACAGAATTAATAGGTCTGAGTTAGTCTTAAAAAAGTAACTATCAACAATGTAGGAGATGCCTATATAGATGATGGAAGAAATATTTTTTAATAATTACTCAAACCATAAATACTATTAACCATTCGATTAAAAAGCCTGTAATTGCTGCAAATAGAAAAGAGGCGGACGTTTCTATTTGCAGCAATTACGGGCTTTTTAATCGCATTGTTGATCGTTTTATTGGCAAAGATTTGGTAACTGCACTTAATTTGGTTACAGCTCAGCCAGTATGCTTACATAAATACCGTCCTCTTGCAGGCTACTTTGTGCCACTAGCGTCAGAGTAGTAAAAGTACTACATTTCGCTACAAGGCTTATATTAAGTATGTGTCACTTCTCCTGTCCCTTTTCAATTCATAGCTTTTTATCTGAGGTTGGCAACTTGCGGTGATACCACTGGTATGACAACTAATCATAGACTGTAATGACCGCGTATCGTACCATCAGACTTCTACCACAATGCAAAAAGATTTAAAAAAAATGTTTATGTACATATATGATTCAGGCAAAGGTTTAAGGCGTGAAAGCGTAACAAACAAATAAATATACAAACTCACATTTGCATTCATAATATGAAAGTATATTTATTTTATTAGATAAGCGTTCTTAAAAACTTTCCTATTGAATGAAAAACTATTTATCAACGGTAGTTCTAAACTTTAACACATTTAAAAATCTCTTTAGTTTTATTGCATATGTAATAACATTAATTATTCAAAGTACAAGACGAAAATGAATATTTTAATCAGCGTTTACTAATTGTTATTCTTACTGAGTTCTGTTAATACAGACTAATAAAACTATTACGATCTATTGTTTACACTTTTATACGCACAGGAACTATAATTATTATAACGAGCTTTCTACAGTTATTTATTGATTTAAGTATAATATAAGTTAAGCGTAAGCGTAAACGTGATAATAATATATTCTGATAACGTCTTTAAATGTGTTTGTAATATTGAGTGTTTGTTATATGTGTTTTAATACAAATTTAATAATGATTCTCTTGTTACAATCCTGTCTCTTTACTCTCATCACAATCTCGTCGGCTTGTGATATTTCTAATCTGACTGTGCCCCGATCTTTACTGATCTCAGAAAAGATTTGCCTAGACTTTCCCCTTCTAACTGCCTGCCTGATCTTTCGTCGTATTTTCTTTTCACATCAGCATCTGTTGATGCTGATGTAAAAAAGTGTTTTTTAATTTACTCGGTGTTCCGAGTAAATTAAAAATATTAAATAATATATAATAATAATAATAATAATTACAAATAGTTTCACCATAATTACTCAACAGTATAAGTCATCAAATATTCCAGTCATAATCCAAGAATCCTTGCGATAGACTGCGTATGGTAATCGTAAATTATTTCGTAAATCGTATCTTTCTTTACCGACAAGCGGTTCACGTCGGTTAAATCAAGATTAAGTGCTAGCATACGGGTTGTACCTCAAAATGTGTCGACAATAAATCAAAGCTTAAATAAGAAATTCGCCCCATCTAATTCTGGGTGACTTCAAAGTGAGATTTAAAAGTAGTGACGGCCAAAGGGTTACCTCGTAAATGTTAGCGGTATTCAAACAACCATTAAACACTAAATCACGCCATAAAGAGTTGTTTTTTCATTGAAACTACCCTAATGGGAGTTGAATTGTAGCAAAACATGAATATATTTTCAACCAGTGTGTACTTGTCTGTGTGTAGATCGTAAAATCAGGTGAATAATTAGTTACTCGTGCAAATAATTTAGTTTAAGCTAATATATTTTCTGGTTGTGGTTAACCTGATATTATATCGTGTAATAAAAATTTTGCTAACGAGGACTTGTGTTTAGGGCTTGTATAGAAGGCACTGCTACTTCTTATATTAAATCCGTAAACACTGTTGGCATGGGTTTGATCACTTAGTCATAAAATATGGTCGAAGAACATGACCATATCTTGTGCCTCTTAACGGCTTTCATTTCAAACATAAAAATGCATGCTACATATAGCATTTAATAAGGCTACCTACGCGCTGAAATATTGTTCTTTTATATTATTAATTTTCTTGAGAAAATAATTTCGCTAGTTTAGCTTTAGCTACCTATTACAAAAATAACCTTTTTTATACGTAGGTAGTCGTGCATAGTTTTACGAAGAAAACTTTTCTTTATCTTTTGTCAATTGTTTGTATGCAGATAAGGTCGCGTGTTCGCCGAATCGGGCAATACGTTGTTAGATTTTTGTGTGAGAACATTTTCAATAGCAACACGGAGTCTGGCAGTGTGCCCAGAATACAGCAGTACGCTTGCCTTCTGTTAGTTGGTAACTAAAACGGGTGAAATATCGGTGTATACATTTCTGTCTATCCCTTCGGGGTTATATAGGCTAGGCAATGTACATATGTATGAACATATGTATCTATAAACGACTAATACAAAAATATCACATTGCTAAATAAATTATATGATTAGTCGCTTTGATCAACGCGAGGGACAAAACGGAGATATAATATGTTTGACTAAAATAAGACTTAGGGCCGATACCTAAGAATATATGTATTAATAAATTTGTAAATTCAAATTCACTCTGCTCTTTTTTTAGTACATTCATATCTTTATATTAAAGCTCTTGGTCGCTGTTAAATCAGTGTTCTAAAATTTGTCGCCTCCTTATTCTTACCAACAACTCCTAATAGAAAATAAAAACATTCTCATACATATGATTCATCATAAAAATTTTAGAACCCGCTAAGAAATTCTTATTTGAAATAAAAGCAATGTTCAAGACTAACAATGAGTATCGGCGCTTATTACTTGAGACCTAATACCGAAATGTGGGTAGAATACAACCTACATAAGCCTTTTGGGACCTACGAGCAAGACTTACACTTTTTTTAAGTATTTATCTCGTATATTATCTAAATAGTCAAAATTATGGCTTTTATTGTGGGTAATAATCTTCAACGGCTTTTTAATATAATTGTAAGGTAAATTAGTACCTATAGGGGCTTTTTGCGCCCCTCGCGAATTGCATGTTCTAATAATAATTTAAAGCTTAATATTGGTTGGATGTACTTATAATTTTATTTGGAGTCGATACAGTAATTCAACAATTCGGTCTCTAGATACCTATATCTAGTGACCGGATTAAAGACAGAATTGGAATTATATCAAATGAATGCAAAGTAAGTGCAGACCATGGAGTATAAATCAAAATATGGTCATCAGTCATTCAGCATTGCGTTACGTTGACGAAACAAAGAGCGTAGTCACTTTAAGTATAATGTCGTTTTCCTTACTTACTTGCATTATAAATGCGAAAGTTTGTATGTTGGTATTGGTTAAAATCTTCGGTTTGTACTTTGTACACGCTGCAACTGAGCAAGGGATCCATAAATTTCTTTTTTAGAGTTTTTTTGCCTAGGGGCCGCAGACAGAGACTGCTTTTTATCTTAAAAAAGTGGTACCTGTTGTGTAGATTTACCCTAAATTAGCGGCAGCAAAATTGCCGGTAAAATATAAATTTCAATTAACCCTCTATAAACTGTCCCAATACTGGGAACGGGCCTCTTCTCTGTGTGAGAAGGGTTTATGCCCACGCTGGCTCAGTGCAGGGTAGCAGATATCACATATTTTCGAAAACATTATATTGTGTTCTTTTGAGAAATAAATATCTTAAACCATTACAACATTATGGAAAACTCTCTGACGTGCAGGTTTACTCACGATGTTTTCCTTCGCCATCAAAGCGACCGGTAATTAACAATTTAATTAACGATAAAAGTACGTACATACGTTTTTCATTATTTTATCGTTTACGATTCGGAATATTAAATCTGGACGACCTGGAATTATGCCTTATAAAAATAAAAAACACTCAATATTGCGCCCGAAAAAATATGAAAGGAAATTATTCGCTTTTTAATAACACGACACAAAGAAAATATTAAGGCATAAGTTTAACGACGCATAAAAATCGATTTCATAAATAATACAGTCGTTTGTTAAACTCAACATTGACCGGTATCTTGTAATGGATCACTTAATTTCGATTAACTCCACGGTCCCGATACGAGAACAATAAGACGCCGGATATTACTCGTTTTCGCTTTTTGGTCGTTTTTTACGTTATTTTCGATACAGCCCGGCAGTGGCGATCTTAAACAAATAGTTATACGTCCAGATTAAAATGAGCCCTCAATACAAACGGGTAAACCCTTTATGCTCTGAAATATTGAATGCAACAGGGGGTGGAGTATAGCATGTTAAATTGGTCGTACGATGTTTGATGTAGAATGCCCCTTCGGCCTTCCAACGATGTAGCGTATCGTTCAAGCTTGAGCCCATTATTTTAATGGGCAATCAATATATTCCCTATAGTTACACAACATATTTCACGTCGCTCACAGAGGATACATATACTAATTAAGTTTGTTTGAATATTTACTTTGTAAATTGTTTGAGTTCAGCCGTTATTAAGACGTTGTTTGCGGTATCCTAATTTTCTCGTGCGGTTATAGGCTAACAAGCCCGTTAGAAATATCTAACAAGAAATTTAATACAAATATTAACGCTTTCACTACCAAAGGTTAGGACATTAGGCAGTTGATTAAGTTTCATCAGAACTATCCCAAGGTTATTAGAATAAGTTGAACTTATTCTAAAGTTCAAAAAGAACATTGTGTAATCATTTTATGGTATCTATAATTTCTACTCGGAACTTTAATATAAGCTTTTTAGTATCAAGCTACGCTTATCTTTAATATCGAGTTTTCCCTCAATTAATACAATATATTATATCTGTATTATACCTTTTTTTTATTTGATCAACGCAAGACAGACTCTGATAACTGAACCGAAAGACAACGTACAGTTTAACTACATGCGCCGATAAAATTATTTTATATAATTTGAAAAAGAGTTAGTTTTGTGTTAAATGTCTGTTACATGTCCAACGTGACGCTATTTCTGGCATGAGATTTCGTGTTCGATGCTTGGGTGTAGCAGATTTGGAATATTCAGTCAAAAAATTTTGAGCAGCAGCACAGTGTCTGGAACTGTACCTATCTGGTAGACGGCAATAGACTTAATTACTTATATTGGTAAAGTGTAGGTGTAATGCACATCTGCTTTGCCCTTCCCGGATGTAGATGACAGATTATGTATGTATCTTCTCCCTAGCCTTTATTATTCCCAAGTCACTTGGGGTCGGCTTTTCTAGTCTAACCGGATTTGACTGAATATCAGTTTTTACACGGAGCGGCTGCCACCTGACCTCCGCAACCCGAAGGCTAACGATACCCTAAGGCTTGACCAGTGTCAGGATATTATAGGGCACTGACTTCCCAATAACGACTGCCATAGATGTTTATGGCAGCCGGGACCGACGGCTTAACGTGCTCTTCGAGGCACGGAGCAGGCGATAATTGTCAATCAATATGCACATAATTTCGAAAAGTCATATGACTCCCGAAAGTCAAAGGTGCGCGACGTGGGTTCAAACCCGAGACTCTCTGCATTGCTATTTTATACCTTTTCAAGGTAAAAACCGGTATCTGGGTGAGTCCGGTGGGTCGCCCAAGGTACCGCTCGAAAGATGAACTTGCTAAAGACCTGAAAAAGATGAATGTGCTCGATTGGTCTGACTTGGCACAAAATGGGAAAAAATGGCACACTTTAACGTTGGAGACCAAGATCCAGTTTGGATCACTGAGACAGAAATAAACAGTAAAATATTAGAACGTTTTCTTAGCTACGATTAATAAATTAATTGACTGTCTATCTCGATACCTCACCACTACCAATCTGTTCGGGTTCATTCACACACCTATACAAATATTATAATTGCGATAGTAGCTCTGTCCGTTTGTTACATTTTCGTAACTACCATTGAATTGATATTGATAAAAGTAAGTAAGTTAACCCGCAGGGAGGTGGGAGTTCCTATGGTACTTAGTAATGCATGTCCAAATTACGGGTAACAACTAGTGAAAATAAAATTGTGTGATTGCCAAATAATAATTTGTGTCATTCGAATCGTCTTGTGTGAAATAAAATTTTGCCAAACACTTCATAATCGGTGATGTTCGTTGTTAGCTATATCACCCATTTTCAAAATAAGTATATACAAAATAAAAATGTTTGAAATGCTTTATAAACAATGTAATTATATTTATATATATTTTCCTTCTCGTTTACACTTTCTCCATTTTTAAAAGAAGAAGACATCTTCCGTCTTGGGAATAATACCTATATAGTGAGGGACTTTATAAACATTCAAAACAACGGAAACAGTGAACATCCAGACAGAGCAACCATTTGTGGATCACACAAATTGTTGTCCCGTGTGGGATTCGAACCCACAACACTCGGTGCAATGGCAGTAGCGAATTTTCCACTAAAAACACTACGAAATCCGTGCAGTAATAAATATTAACTATGACTATGCTAAATCTCACACTCCTCCGTACACGCAATAGGCTTAAACAGAGGTACAAAGTTAAGGTGCAACTTTCATAAAGAACACTCATACCACATGCACATAAAGTTTTTATTATACATATATAGATTTCAACGAATATCGGCATCTAAAACGGAGACAACAATATTAACTCTACCTTATAAAAATAATAACTTTTAGTAATAGATAGTGTCCCTCATTTTATTTTTAATATGAAAGCACAGCTTTTTAATCAGACAAATGGAGTTTCTCACTCCGTAGTCAGTATCCAGTAATAATATTATTTTGTCCCCCTCTATTAGTGTGACAGTTTGCCAACTAGCCAACGTTTTCGAAAGGCACGCTTTTATTTACATTGTTATTCAATATTTGGTATTCGTGATGCGCAGAGTTTGATGTTCCTTACTTTTATTTAAGAAAATAAGAAATACGTCAGCGTGCGACATTGCGAAACTTGCTTTGTTTTGCCTATGTGTAATTTTATACACTATTTTTACACAGGAACAAATAGCAATCAAATAAATACTTTTGGTTGTAAAATAAGATAATAATAATATTATAAATTCGAAAATACCACCGATTTGTATGACATTCGACACAGGCATAGTTAAAAACCTGGGCAAGGACAAATGCTACCTTTTATTGTAGGTACTACGCAGGCGGAGCCAGACGCAAACGCTAGCATGGATTAAGAAAAAAAATTGGTGTAGGTGCATTTAGATAGCGGTTACGAAACAGTTTATATCGTACATACATTTTCTGTATTTTTTATCAGTGGCATCATAATTATACCCATATCTGTTTTTCATTTTTAGTATGCTTACTATATCCCCAAAGGGGTTAGTAGAGGTGTTGCAAACCCACATTTTTAAGATATGCTAGCGAAAGATTAGAACCTAGTACGGGAGTTTTATTTAAACAAGAAAAACGATACCTATTAAATTAGATGCAAGGCTGTATAGTAAAGTATAGTAATGTATAGTAAAGGTATATCATTCGAAAATTCATATTAAACTTACTATACTATACCTATTCTTAAAAGGAGATCATCAATCCTTTAGCCAGTCATTCGACATTCAAAATTATGTTGTTAAGATTTTAAATACTTGATAACAAGGATTTGTGGCCAGAATTTATTAATTATTGAATAACTAATACCCTTATCATTATTGCCGAACTATCTTCTCAGATTAATGCCGGATTATCTGGTGACCTAATACAGAGATTATTGTACAATCTACGTCTAAAATGCATGAAGATAAGCGATAGGCCGCAATTAATCTAGGAATACATTGAATATGATAAGTTATGCATTCATTAGACACATGTAAACGATACTGTATGATACTTGCTTTTTAATAACACTAATTTATAATCCACAACTTTGTATGCGCTTCTTAAGACCTATACTCCAATTGGTTAGGTACTTAACTAAAGGTAAACAATCTTGATGTGTCCCTTTATCTAACAACTCAGTTTAAAAATAAAATGCTGCTAAAGATTAATGTAAATACAACAATAACGATTACTAAATCAATTGAACCGTTAGTTTATTTGTTTAATATGTGTTTGTGTAAAAAGTCACATCAAGATTGTTTACCTTTAGTTAAGTACCTAACCAAATGGAGTATAGGTACTACAGTAATTAAGGCACAACTATATAAAAATGCTTAGTATCCTTGGGCTATCACTCATATTCACCCTATTAAGTCATTTCCAACTAATATGATATGGCATAAAATATGACCTAATCTCAAGCCTATTCCCAAAAGATGTATTACACCCACGTTTCGCCATCTTATTTACCTATTGCCGTTTACCGGGCACAGTTTCAGATTCCATGCTGCAGCTGAGCATTTCTTGATAGAAAACCCTATTAACACTTTGTCCAACCCGGAAATTGAATCCGAGACATCAAACACAGCAGTCGCATTCACTATAGCTTGCTTATCAATTTATTGTGTATATTCAAACAAAATTATATCCAGAGCAAATCCTGCTTATTCTCAATGAACTAATTTAATAAGGTCCATAGAATTTTAAGATGTTATCTCACATCCCTAGCCACGTATGCATCGCGTTATGCTCCAACGAAGACACTAGATTTCTTAATTTTAAGACACCCACTCCTCAAAAACAAATTAGCACCCTAAAATTGAACAGCTACGGTTTAAATTACGTTACAGCCCAACCCCATGCATTGAGTTAGCAATGTCCAGTGTATAAGAGAAAAAAGTAAGATTCCACCATGTCTGACCATTTCCGACGGCTATTATTCTGTCTCCCTCTATATCCGTTTCCGGCTGTCGTGAAAACAAAATACTGCTGCAGACAAAACAAAGTATGTGTACATTGCGTTGTTCAGGCTTAACCCGATGTTTTTTTTAAAATGACCCTTTGATTTGTGATAAAACGTTCGAGTGGGATGTCTTTTTCTATTTTGTTATAGCTTAAGTGAGAGTTAATGAATAGGTTGTCGTTAATATTTCTCTTGGCTGTACTTTGCTAAATAATTATATGTGTTTACAGTATTGTACCCTGTCAATCCAATGCCAATGCCCTGCCAATCTGAATGGTTGAAAGTGATAGTGGCAACGTTATGATAAACCGTGCTAATCTTTTACTTTCTTTTTCATTTAATTAATATCTTTGTCAAAAGTTGGAAAGCCAAACATTATTGAAAACTTATTGTGTCAGGCCGCCGGTGTTCCACTGTGACTCATTAGATTAGTGAAGAAAAATCTACACTATCTAACCATTCTTGACGACTCGATGGCGTAGTGGTTAGTGTAACCGACTGCCACGCCTGAGGTCGCGGGTTCGATTCCCGCACACGTCAAACATTTGTGTGCATGAACATGGATGTTTGTCTTGGTCTGGGTGTTTCTATGTATAATATGTATGTATTTACGAAAAGAAAGGATATATGTATGTTTATCCATTGTCTAGTACCCATAGTACAAGCTCTGCTTAGTTTGGGCTAGATGGTGTTGTGTGTATGTGATAGAATATTATATTATATTATTCTTGTGTTGCAGTGGACTTGAGAAACAAACATACAACGGACACAAAGTACACTCAGGACTCAGAAATTAAAAACAATAATGTATGGAAAATTCTAATTGTACCGTGTGAGATTTAAACCCACATAACCTTGACGTGGCAGTGAAGACCTAACAGCTTGCTCGTTGCACCAATAACATACGTATTTTCTTTTAAAATTCGCAGTAAAACAGCTTCGAGCGTAAAACACCTGCTAAAATTTTACATGGAACTAAAAAGATTTGTGAAAGGGCATTCAAAATGTTCTTAAAAAGTAAAACTAGTTGCAAAATATTTATTTATTTACTATCAAAATGTTCGTGGTCTTCGGTCAAAGACAACTTGCTTTCTACGAAACGTATGTTTAAATAATTACGACTTGATAGTTCTTACAGAGACCTGGCTTCTTGATAGTATCCATAGTTCAGAATTGTTTGACAATAGATATACAGTGCGGAGAAGAGACCGTGACTACTGTAAGACTGGTCAGACTAGGGGAGGAGGCGTATTAATCGCGGTTCGGACTGGTATTTCTGTAGTATCACGTGAGTCATTTCATTCATCGGCAGAAGACCTGTGGATAACTTTGTCACTTAATCAGAATCGTAATGCGGCAACCAAAATTAACGTTTGTGCATTATACCTCTGTAAAGAAAATTTAGGCTTTTCCTTCTCTCAGCAATTACAAAACTACTTAAATAAGTTGACCGATATTATCTTAGGCAATCCTCAGGATAAATTCATTATATTAGGTGATTTTAATCTCAGTGGTATCGATTGGTTACATACAAGTGATTCTTTTTATCTACCGTCTAACCTCTCTAATAACGACGAATACTTATTAATTGATGATTTGCAGTCACATGACCTTTATCAGTATAATGGAGTTTTAAATAATTTTGGTAGAATTCTGGATCTTGTTTTCTCGAACGATTCAGTTACTGTGATTGACGTCGAGGACCCATTAGTACCGATCGATCCTTATCACAAGGCATTATTGATAACCACTACCTTCTCAGAATTATCGTATTTACCACCCAAACCTAGGAAGAAATACTTATATAATAAAGGTGACTATACTTCCATTAATGAGGAGATCTCTAGAGTTGACTGGTCAACTGAATTTCGGAGATATACATTGGAGGATTCTGTAATTTTTTTCTATTCTTTTATAAACAATCTGCGTGATAAATACATCCCTACTAAAGTTATTAGCAATAGTTCATATCCGATATGGTACAGCAATGCTCTGCGTAAGGTTTTAAAGGAAAAGTTGAAGTTTTTAAATAAATACAAAACTTATAAGCGTAAATCGGACGAAGACTCATTTAAGGTATTGCGTGATAGGGCTAGACGCTTAGAAGCTATTTGTTACAAACAATATACGGAATCTGTTGAGAGTTCTATCACGACCAATCCAAAATATTTCTGGTCTTATTACAAATCACGCTCTAGTTGTAATAACATTCCTAGTTGTTTAAAGTACTCAGATAAAGTTTTAACTACGGGCGACTCAATATGTAACGCGTTTTCGGAATACTTTGTGTCAACTTTTCTGGATCAGTCAGCTAGTACTAATAACTCCATGCCAGACTATGACTCATTTAATATAAACCAAACCTCTGATATAAACGGGGTACACTTTACTGAAACTGATATAAGAATATTACTATCTAAACTGGACCCATGTAAGTCTGCTGGTCCAGACAATATCACATCGATTTTCCTTATTGGAACTAGCGAAAGTATTGCCTTACCGATTTCCCTTTTATTTAAAAAATCTCTGTCTTGTTGCGAGTTACCTCATATCTGGAAATGTGCTTATATTACGCCTATTCATAAAAAAGGTTCCAAAACTGAGGTTGTCAATTATAGGCCAATCTCAAAACTATGCATTATATCAAAAGTTTTCGAGAAAATTATCTGTAATCAAGTCTATTCTGCAATTAGTCAATCACTCAATTATAGTCAACATGGATTTATGAAAGGTCGCTCTACAATTTCAAACTTAATTGTGTTTAATGATTACTTAACCCAGGCTATGGATGCGGGCTATCAAGTTGACGTAGTATATACTGATTATAGTAAATGCTTTGATAGGATAGACCACAATTTACTACTTCGGAAACTACTTAAAATAGGCATTAGGGGTGACTTGCTAAGATGGTTCTCTTCATATATTGACAAGAGATCTCAGGCTGTCGTTATCAATAACTATATATCTAGCTGGGTTACAGTACCTAGCGGTGTTCCCCAAGGATCCTTAACCGGTCCATTGCTGTTCTTGATCTTCGTAAATGATATTGTTGACTGTTTCCATCATAGCGAAGTCATTTGCTTTGCTGATGATATGAAAATATACACAAAGATCAAGTCAGCCACAGATGCGAAATACCTTCAGGAAGATCTCATGAGGCTAGATAGGTACTGTTTAAATAACAAATTAGATCTTAACCCAACAAAATGCTCCGTGGTAACATTTAGTCGAAAGTAAAACAATATCGCTACTCATTACTACCTTAAGGGACATCTGCTTGATAGACTAAATTCAGTGCGTGATCTTGGCGTTGTCCACGATTCGAAGCTCTTGTTTGATGAGCATGTAGAAGCAATGATTGCGAAAGCATCTAAATCCTTGGGTTTTATTATGAGATCGACAGCCCCATTTAAGAATGCCAAAACATTTAAAATTTTATATTGCGCATATGTGCGTAGCATTATTGAATATGGATCTCAAATCTGGAATCCCCGATATGAGAAATATATTTCAAGGATCGAAAGGATCCAGATGAAATTTATTAGGTTTCTGTGCTACCGCTTACGCACTCCATTCTACACTGGTTATGATAATTACATTAACCTTTGTAAAAAATTTCATTTTCTTCCCCTATATAAACGTCGTGACATAGCCGATATTACTTATATTTTATCCATAGCAAGTAATAAAGTTGATTGCCCTGAACTTCTTGAAAAGTTGTCACTTAACATCCCTACAAAATCTTTAAGGAAACACACACCTCTTAGTATTCCAGCAGCAAATAGTAATTATAGACAAAGTTCATTTTTGTGGCGAGCTTGTCGCGCTTTTAACGACGTCAGTGACAAGCATGATATTGACATGTTTTGTACAAGCATAAGAAATGCAAGAACACTTTTAAGTAAAGATTTTTTTTGTAATTAATTTAGGCTTTAGGTATATAAATTCTGGTTACCATATCCGCACTCTCATTCTTATTTTGTTAGTATATGTCTATTTTTGTCTTAGCTTTTACTTACATAATTTCTATTCGTGTGAATCTGTAAGTGGCTCAATGTTATTATCTTGTTTGTGTACTTGTAAATTACAGCTGTTGATTCACCATATAATTAAATAAATAAATAAATAAATAAAAGGTTTTGAAGTGATGACCATAAACATAAAAGCGTAGCTTAAGACGCCCCCAGTAGATTGTCAAAAATCTTTGTAAATATGGCTCGTAGTAGATTTGTGTTAACAAGCCATACAACATAGATTGCTTAGTAATTTATGAATCAGACCTATGTTCAGCAAGGTACAAATATAATCAGAACTTTTATCTATGATTGTTCTTCAACATTGGTACGATCGCTAATATCTGATATCTTTATCGACAAGAACAGTCACACTATTTCGAGTATTTGACTGCTCGTAACCAAGTCACATAACAATCGGCTACGTCGTATACTCATAAAATTGACATGAATATTCTTCCAAGCCCACAAACACTGCTAAAACTTTCTCCCCTTGTTTATACCTAAAAGCAGCTTTTGCCAATATATTTGGCGCTTCCTAACATCTCCTAAAAGACTTCACCGAACATTTGAAAGCTGGATGTACATATGCTTCAATGTATGTTAAATGTACAAAATTTTACGTTTTTCGAACAAACTGAACGGATCGCACTAGCAAACAAGCGGTGACTGGTGAGTGAAAAGTTTGGTTGTTTGTGCTTTTAACCTTCCCTAGAGCGTAAAAAACAACCAATGCCGTAATGTACGTAATAATTATATAATTTTGTTTACATATGAAGCGGAAAAGTTTAAGTAATGTGGTTATTTTATACGCACTTTACGCACTAGGGAATAATATAAAATCGGAGAGAATTACAAAAATATGAAAAGCATGGAATATACATTTATCAACTCAAATTATGTACTGAGATAATTCTGGCCATGTTCTTCTCGTTGAAATATCAATAACTCTCGTATAAATTTAAACGTTTGTAATATCTAAACAATTGTTTTTTTTTATTGCTTTATACATACATAATCTTATGCTTGTTTCCCAAAGGCACATCTTAAAACTTTCTTTGCACCTAATTCTCTGCATAGACGACAAATTTATATTTGCTACGATCCTGGCTCTATTATTACATTCGATATATTATTATATATATTCATTATATATATTATATCTCTATCATTACATTCTTCATATACGCTACATATTCATTTTTATTACAAGCATCTTATATACAATATATTATATACAGGATACATACGTAAAAACATACACAATATATTATTATGATGTAATACGTTCCAAACCCTTGTAACCTTTTACACGACGTCCAATTATTTCCAAAGTAGAACACAACACCCTACTTCTGCAAACATTTCTCTTGAACATAAATTAGAGGTCTCCAGAAATCTAACAAATAAGATGTTACCTTGTACACAGGATAGATCGTTACCGGGTCAACGCTGCTCATAGATGAAGAAATAGAAACTAGGGAGCAACAAAACTCTTTAATTGCCACATAAAACAGTCCTCACCCTTTTAATCATATCAAAAGAGCAATCTTCCGGCCGGATGGCCTACGAACGACAGCTTTAAAACCTTGCTTTTACACTACCTTATTTTCAATACAATAAGGATGTGATTTGTCTGCTGAATACCAATCTGTTATCGGGATGTAATTTCGGAACTTCCACGAATAACGATGATCTATCATATTACAAATTCGTTTTTGATTCGTGAAAATCTAATTTCGTGGTTCACTCTTTCATGTTGGTGTTACTTGTCTTTAATCTTTCAAACGGTTTGGGTTACCTATTTCTTTAATTAAAATGGAAGCTTTTCATTTGTACCGATTAATGTCACATTGTTTTATGCCATATCTGATATCGATTTTATGTGAACAACTTTGACACTTCGCCTAGGCTTTGGATATAACGTATGTAGAAGATATATATTTATTACTGAACTGCCTCCGTGACGCAACGGTAGTGAATGCGACTGCTGTGCTGTCTCAGGTTCGAATCCCGAGTCGGGCCAATAAAAAGTTATTGGGTTTTTCTGTTAAGAAATCTTAATACGAGCCCGTAGTTAGGCAGTTGGCGGTGTTAGACACCCCTGTGCCTCGAAAAGCACGTAAAGCCGTTGGTCCTGCGTCTGATCTCTCTCCGGTTGAGTCGGATTATCCGTCCCATTGGTTCATGAGGGTAAGGGAACAGAGAGTGCACTTGTGTTTGCGCACACGCTTGTGCACTATAATATCTCCTGCGAAGACGGCCAGTCTGCGTTAAGATTGGCCGCCGTGATCGAAATTCGGTCTGGAAGACATTATTACTCATATTAGAAAATATTGGTCATGTAGGTATATAGAATAATTAGTGTAAATTTAACACTTCGGAAAAATACGCGCACGTGAGTCTGATAGTCAATAAATGTAAGAATCCTAATCCTTACAGTTGCGCTACATCATCTTCTTACGATAATTAACAAAAACAATTGAATCTATGTACAATCTTTAATTCGAATTATCAATTGAAAAGCTGTGTGTCCCGACAGCACTCGACCAACAATCGAAGACATGTCATTGTTATTCGAATGTAACATGATTGGAACCAATTAAATAATACTTAGAAGTACCCGTTATACAGCATAGGTTGCGGAGACTAGATATCAACAGTTGATAAAAATTGTTAATAGTCAATAAAATTCAAAAACAGCAGCAGCTGTCGCAAACTATGTAGCTACTTGTATCTCCAAATTTATTTAGCATTAGCATTACTAATAATCAATAAAAGACAGTGAGCACTCACTCTTTCTTTGAAAAGATGTTATTGAAAAATCAATAAGAATCCAAATATTTCATTATATTCTAAAATTGTGCCGATTTCAATATAGTCAAAGGCGTAAAGCACAGGGAAACATGTTTATAAAAAACACATATTTAATATAAAGGTTTTTTTATAAATGCTTATTGTGTAATTTTAAAGTCTCATTCAAATACGGTACGAGCAATTAGTATTTAGTTATCAATTGATTTATACTTAACTAATTTTAACTTACTTTCTTACTAATAAAGAGTAGGTACTACGATAAATTAAGTTAATTTAAGGAACGACTATCAACCCTTTATTGGCAAGTAAGTACATATACATAGACGCCATCGATATTACTAAATAATAAATAGTAATTATTATTCGAAGTAAAATATTATACTCGACACTTAATACGAAGCCGGTTCTTAATTTAATTACGCCGTCATCGTATAATCTTGGAGTTCTATAAATGTAGGTTTCATATTAATTAGGCATTCGATTACTACTATTAATCGCCTTGTATGTAATACCTTTCATAAACTCCTAATAACCGACACTAAGCTCTGCTCCCGCTGTAGCTATCCCTTACGCTTACCGCAAATTGAAATGAGACGGCATAATGACTGTGAGCATATCCGATGAAATTCATAGGCAACAGCATAATACCGTTGTTATTGCACCATAAACTTTACTTACCATTTTATCATGGCGGCTTCCCTACAATGTACGAGACATTCATATATTAATAAATATTAATATAAAGGCATTAATTTTACGAGGCCTAAGAGGTGGAAACAAACGGGAGTCAAGTGAGTATTTATAGCTTTGCATGTTACCGATGTAAAACGTGCAGTATGAGGTACATATTTTACTTGTGAGGAAGAATTCCGGACTCCGTTTAATAGGTTGATTTATACGGACGATATAAAGATATATTTTAAAACTGTCATGTGAAGTTATGAATGCGGTCGTAAGTTTACAGGGTCACTTTATGGGATTATTGGAGTAAATAATACAGTTTTATTAAACTTATAATACTAATGCTATCAAGCATGCTCGTTTATTTGGTTAGCATGCTCTCTACTGCGTTAAAATAGCGTCGATTTTTGTATTATATTGAGTCATTTGCGTATGTGTGGACCTGTAGTCTATTTATATAAGTTAAAAATATGTGACAAGAACTTATCATATGACAACAACAATATTGTAAAACTGCTCTAAGTGACGGCATCTATTAGATCAAAAAAATTTCGGGCTTGCAACATAATCAGAAAAAGTGGCAAGTTTATATTATGCTTAAGTCCCAAATAGTTAATCTTAGTGTCGCGATTGAGCAATAGACGCAAAAATATACGGAACAAATATATGTAGCTCTTAATTGTTTCCGTGCATGTGTCGATCACGTAATAACTACTTAAGATAATTTGATAGTGTCAAACTGAATACTTGCATCTAGTCTTATTGAATCAAGTAATAAAAAATAAAAATAAAAATTTGTTTATTGCCAAAAAATATTAACAATGTCAAATACAATATCCTGTGGCCTCACACTAGGCAAGCCTGTCCTGTGGGTGCCTGGCACGATAAAATTATTTAACATACATTGTTAGCTCGGACAGCATCATAAAGTATATCTATGGCTTATAAATTAAAAATAGGTACAACAAACTTATAATTACTATAACATGATAATACTAAAATACATTGGTCTCGATACAAATGAAAGTTGCAATTTAACTAAGGTATGCATATAGTTCATGTATTATATTATGTAATTAAATATTTTATATAAGTACTAGCTTTCCGCCCGCGGCTTTTCCGCGTGAAAATCCAAATTTTCAAGTCACTAACTTCAACGGTGTAGAACGTTCATATAAAAGTTTTTCACCCCTTTCGCCCCCTTCGGGGTGGAATTTCCAAAAATCCTCTCTTAGTGCTCCCCTAAACTCTCCAAGGAACATACATGCCAAATTTCAGCTTCTTGCGTTCAGTAGTTTTGGCTGTGCGTTGTCTGTCAGTCACTCAGTAACGGAAGAGTTTTATATATATAGATAGAAGATATGAAGGGAAAATTAAATATATAATTATATATATATATAATGTTAATGTTATATAATATTACGTAAGTTGGAGTGTGCGTTTTATGATATGGGTACTAGGAGACTTTCCGTGGAATCGTACGATAGGGAAGCGAGCCATTAAATCATCTTTAATTTTGCCTCTCTCACTGTGCGCTGCTTCAAATCACAAGTACTCACAAGTAGAATTGTCCTCATTTTAGTTCTCCTTTGCAGTACCACTTTAAATTATAATAATGTTGAGATTTTATACACTTGTCAATAAAACAGTATATGTTCTAATAGTAGGAATTAAATTACATTAACTTAATATACAGACAATTCTATTTCTTGGACTCGAAAGGAAGAATTTGAAAAGCATGCAAAAGGAAATGGAATATTTGACGATCACGTCGCTCTAACCAAGCATAAAACTTGATACAGCAATGCAGATCTTTTTCAAGAATCACAATATAACAGATAACATTACTTTGCTATTCCAACAATATTGATTTAAGATATCGAAGACTTCATGCAAAAACTTGCACGAAGCACGAACACATTTAAATAATTTAAACAAAACAAAACTCCAAAGTAATTTTATGTAGGAATAACATGAAAAAATAATTTCTAATATATCAATAAAAGGGGACGAAGCAGCCGAAGTTCGGTGGAACTTGGATACAAAGAATAACGTTGATATCCATAACTCAGAGACGGGTCGAAAGAAAGTAAACTAAACAAAAATAAAAGGCAGTGTTTGTGAATCGACTTCCAAGTTTATTTTCAAAGGGCCGTAATCATCGGGAGGCGAATTTTATTACGTTTTACGAGATGCTTAGACGTGAAATGTAAACATTGGCACCGGGAGAACATGCAAAATGTAAACAAATTAACGAACGGGATACCTCCTTGTATTTCATATAAATTGATGCGTAAACATCCTTTTGATTTCTTGTTTTTGCGATGTTTATTGTTCCGCGATATTAATTGATGAATAAACATAACATGTTTTGGGTAAATATAATAATATTATTGTTATTTCCTCGTAAATTGATGTTCTTTCATATAGACATTCTTTTGGAGATACTGATATAACAATTATTTACACACATAATACCAAATATATAATATTAATCGTAAAATTCGACATTGTGTTTAATTACATTTCATTGACTTTGTATTCAAAAATGCTTCACCGATCGAATGGTGAAATCGGTGTCGAATTAATAGACTATTTGTTTTATAGCTCTAGTCTGAAATGAAATGAATGAAATGAAAAATGTTGATTTGTCTCAACAACAACAATTACATGGATTATAAATGAGACATCCCCAGTAAGTAATTGATAATACTTGTGTTGGGGCTATCTCGCTCGGGCACGCCACGATCGTGGCGGTAAGTCCCGTGTTTGAGGAGTGGCTGGATAGGCGCCATGGCGCCCTCACCTTCCGGCTGACACAGGTAATGACTGGCCACGGTTGTTTTGGCCAGTTCCTGTGTCGCATACGCCGGCAAGAGACGCCCGGTTTTCACCACTGCGGCGACTGCCGCGACGTTGTTGAGGACACGGCGCTGCACACTTTGGCGGTTTGCCCCGCCTGGGCATCGCAGCGCCGTGAATTGATCGCGGCAGTCGGGTTGGTTGCCCTCTCGCTTCCGGCTGTAGTTCAGTCTATGGTCCGGAGCGAGAGGTCGTGGAACGCCGTCGCCTCCTTTTGTGAGGAAGTCATTTCCATCAAG
Source organism: Catocala fraxini (assembly GCA_930367265.1). Classification (NCBI taxonomy): domain Eukaryota; kingdom Metazoa; phylum Arthropoda; class Insecta; order Lepidoptera; family Erebidae; genus Catocala; species Catocala fraxini. The sequence goes on from OV884037.1 coordinate 11,028,069, forward strand.
GAGGCGGCGGAGCGGGAGAGGGAGCGTTTGAACCCTCTCCCCAACCGCAGAGCCGGGCGCCGGAGGGCGCGAGACGACCTCCAGCCACCCTGAGGTTTGACCTGGGGGTGGCGGGCTTTGTAGGCCTGCCCGCCATCCGTTCAGCACCAGGTCCGAGAGGCGGCGTGCGTGTTCCCACGCGCGCCTCTGTTGTTTCGAGTCCGTCTCCCCTCTAGGGGAGACAGTAGGGATATTATTGTGAGAAGTGCCTTTGGGTAGGTCTTTCGCGTAGTGGCCTGCCGTTTCATACGGCGGGCCGAAACCTCGGCGGGGTCGCGACCGCATGCGAAAGTGATTCGCGCGGCCCCGTCGATAGTGGTTTTGTCGAGGAACACCGTGGTAGGTTTAGTCGGTATTCCGGGAGGTACATTTTCTTCTTAACATCTTTCTTTTACCCCGGAGAGTCCGACATAACCCCTCCGCACGCCCCCGCGGAGGGGTATGCATCAAGCATTCCACCACGTTAAAAAAAAAAAAAAAAAAGGGGCTATCTCGCTACTTTCCTTAATTATTAACAATATTGAGACTTATTATTATCTGGTCGCGTTCATAAAAAGAATCTGATATGCCAATCTAATGTAAGCAACAATTTATTTTAGTTGTAGTAATAATTGTGGTCACAGTGGTTTAATAATAAAATATTTACTTTTTCTATCACAAATTATTTACAAAGAATTGATGATTTTTGTAATACTGTCGTACGTTTACGCGAATATATACATGGAAATTTAACAGCTCCATCTGAATTAAAAAATAATGTTAAAAGTTAGTATTCCAAAAACTAAGAACGCAAAAGATCAGTATAAAGTAGTTTCATTACATGATTTTTCATATACATATATCATTTCATTATAATTATTATTGCATTTTATTCAGTCTACAAAACTGATTCCTATCCTTACATTATTATATATAACTAGTTCTTTAAAATAACAATAACTTACATAAATCTCGCAGTGCGTATGAAACAAAACAACTTCCCTTGTTTTGGCCCCGGCAATAAAATCATCTGCACTTTAAAAGCAAAAAATATTAAAGCAGAACATTTAACAGCTCCATCCATGTGTCGAGTAACAGCGTGGAGGCGTCAAAAGATATGCAGATGTATCTTGTAATTATACTTTTTTATCTTCAAGGCGAAATGGTACAAAGCGCTGACGTTTTTATGCTAAAATATGGAGATGGAGTCATTAGCAATTTTTATTTTAATGAAAAGATGTCGTTCGGGTTCAAATGGACGACCCCAGCTTCTGTTGGTCAGCAATATTTTTTATCTAGTACCCCTATCTCACAGAATGCAGGGATTTTTGATTGGATTTATTTTTATGCAGTTTGTACTAGCTTGTTAAAATTCAATGGATTTTGTGTGTATAGGGTAATTGAAAATTGTATTTTATTATGATAGACCAAATTTATGAAGCTATTACCGCTTGCATATTCAAGATTATTAACACCGCTATTCAATATGGCTGAACTGGACTGCTTTGGTTTAATTACTATAATTTGCAAACAAAAGGATCTTTAGTCTAAAAATGGCAGTATGAAAATTAAATTGGATTAAGAAATTGTAAACTTGGGGATTACTGTTTATGATTGTTGATTAATGTATAACTATCAGACAAGCTTGGCGTCTAAGGCAGTCTTTATTTTCTACGATTTAATTTAACTATGTTATTGCAACTTCACTAATTCTGACTATACATTGTTTTTACAATCATACCTGCATGGATGGCGTAGTGATTGACACTTCAATCACTACGCCATCCATGCAGGTACGCCTCGCCATTGTCACTGCGCTGAGTGTTGTTGGTAGCTTGGCGTCTAAGGCAGTCTTTATTTTTTACGATTTAATTTAACTTTGTTATTGCAACTTCAATAATTCTGACTATACATTGTTTTAACAATCATACCTACATGGATGGCGTAGTGATTGACACTTCAATCACTCGGTCATCCATGCAGGTACGCCTCGCCATTGTCACTGCGCTGAGTGTTGTTGGTCGATTTCCACACAGGGATAAAAGTTTGTACGACCCAAAAATTGTAATCTCAAGTCTAGATGTTCATTGAGTCCGTTATTGGAATTGTAGTAAAGTTCCCGACGTAGGATTTAATCCAAGTGAGAAAATAGTATTTTTATATAGTATTCATAATGACTTGAACACAACAAAACATTGGATTCTTATAAATTAATTAAAATATAATCTATGTGCTGGTCGAATGAAGAATATATATTTTATTATTAATAATAAACATTGTCCTTCCGTACTAACCTGTGATTAAATTACATATTATATCAAACAAATTGAATGGAGCTCTACGCGCTTTTATGAACAGTCGAAATGTTTCCGAAAAGGCACGTTTTGTCTGTTCATAGAGGACTATTAGTGCCCACACTTATGTATGGAAGTGAAAGTTGGGTATAGCAAAAGAAGCATGAGAGCAGAATAAATGCTGTAGAAATGAGAGCGCTGAGAAATATATGTGGTGTGACTCTGAAAGATAGAATAAGGAATAGTGTGATTAGAGAGAGATGCGGCATGAAAGTTGATATAGTGACAAGAATAGAAAAGGGTATGTTAAGCTGGTTCTGGCATGTAGAAAGAATGGACGAGGAAAGACTCACTAAGAAAGTTTATAAGGCTAGTGTGAATGGAACAGTCGCAAGAGGAAGACCTAGGCGAACGTTTCTTGATCAGATCGGAGGCGTTCTGGACAAAGGCCAGGTTAAGAGCACCTTGAACCGACGGGCGTGTATGACGAATTTGATGAAAGTGAATGAAGCCAGAGAAGTGTGTCAGGATCGTAGCAAATGGAAATCCGTAGTTTCTGCCTACCCCTCTGGGAAAGAGGCGTGAATCTATGTATGTATGTATGTATGTTATATCAAACAATCAACTTGTCAAGTTTTGTAATTATAATATCCACCAATCGAAAAATAAATTGCTGTGGCAAGGGTTTATGTATAAAGTGTCGTAACCGTCTTAGAAAAAGCGTATGAAGTGCTTTTCTATACATATCTGCACAATATTCTTGTTTTCTCGCAATCAACAATATTTTAATCATGTGCCTCTTTGCTTTGATATTCTACAATATATTATTATATTTTATAATGCTGTGATCTTTCTTTTGTACTCTGACTTATTTGTTTTAATAACATAACAATAAAACAAAATACAGAAATAAATATTAGATAATAGACTTTTTTATGCTCATTTATACATGGTTCAGTTCGACGTAGGAAGAACATGTTTATTTTCTTTCAAGTTTGTAATCGAATTATGGTCATATTTGCAACTGCCGTTACTGAAATGTTACCTCAGACTTATTTGTAATAATATAAAAATAAAACAAAATACAGAAATAAACATTAATAGACCTTTTTTATGCTCATTATTTATACACATTTTAGTTTGAAATAAGAAGAATATGATTATTTTTCTTTTAACTTGAAGGAAAATTAACATATTCTTCCTACGGCAATCTTGCAACTACTTGCAACTTCCGTTACTGAGCATTTAAGCGTAATTAGAATCGTTGCACAGGATTAGCAAACCGTGGCAGAACGATGTTTAACATGGGACATTTTTGGGACTTAGACATAACTGATCGTGATTACTCCTCTTTCCGAATATTCAAGAAGATACAGTTTTTAAATTCATAGGCATTCTATGACGCCTATTAGAGGGTTTTAAAGAATTGTGTTGATTGATAGTATCCAAATAAATTCGGTATGATATTATTTATGTAGTAAATGCATAGCATGACATATGTATGTATCAGCCAAAATGCAGATAACTTTTTCTTTTGATCTGAAATAGTGTAAAATCTGTCACGCTGGAGTTGACTTTCAATATAATTACATATTACTCATATTTACAGTTTTTACTAGATTTTGCTTGCGGCTTCGCTCGCGTTAATGTAAATTTTGTCAATATATTTGTATCCCTCGGGAACAGTATTTTATTTCTGGATGAAACATACCCTAAACCTTATATCCTGTTGGATCCTGTTTCTGTACCCCTGACAACGTGTTTGTGAAATTTAACGATGATCGATCGAGGAGTTGAGTCGTGGAAGCGTAACAAACAAACAAACTCACATTCGCATTTATAATACTAGTTAGAATAGTGTATATAATGGTGAAGGAATAATCCTGTTATGTGGAAGTTAGCTTTCAATATAATTATATATTACTTATATTTATAGCTTTTATGCACATGAATCCGTCCAAGTTTAATACCCAACTAGACGACTTGATTTATAATATTATTAGAACAATATGATAATAATAATGTAAATGATCCACTCTCTATCTCTATCCACGTCATTCTTCATCCGAAGAGACAATGTTTTTGTTCCCGTCACTTAGTGGTTGTATTTTCGGTGGCACATTGTTATTATAGCATCCGCGACGGATGCGTTCTCTTAATTTCCAGTAAATCGTGGCGCTCTTTAGCGATGGCCTGCATCTGAATAAACATTCGTATAGCCGTGATTAAGGCTGGGTGTGCAGGAGCAACATTTATACTATAGTAATATTTATACTATAGAGCGACATTTATACTATAGTGCAGTTGTGGAACGTGTACGTGAATAAGTGGGGAACTAAGTGTTATTTGTCGGTCTACTCAGTACCTAAAGAGAGAATCCGTACAAGATGTCATAGATTTGTATACGGTTGGTTGCTTAAGGTATGAAACCAAGACAAATCTTTATTTAACAAAAACATTGTTAAACAAAGATAACTGTTGGTGGTATATTTTTTTATTTAAAGTGGTATTTAAAATGGTTGCGTAATATTTTTCATATCATTTAAAAACCGGTATATCTAGTTTCTTTTTTCTTACGTGACTTATTAAAACTCCTAAAGTTACCGCTACAATAAAAAAAACCTTCCAATGGGTATCTATGTATCATCTCTAGCTACCGGTACCGCTATATTTATTTACTATACAATACAAGTAAAAAACTGGACTATACGTTTCAACCAAATAGGTATATAAGGACTTCAGGGGCCAATACGGCAAAAAAAAAAGTTGAGTTATAATATATTAAAATTTCTATATCGAACGATTTGATATAATTTAAATTAACTTTTGATCACAACACACTTTGTATTTTCTTTTTCTCTGCTTTCTTCATTCTTTCTATATTAATATTTTTCAACAAACGCATGTGTGTACGCAGCCTATCGTCAGCCAGAGTGATAATCTCATCGATATATCAAGAGCATTGAGCTGTCCGAGTGGAGGACCATCGACTTCTGAAGGGAAGTGAATAACATACGCGAATGTATGATCAAATATTTGTTATTATTTCGGATTGAGTTCATATCTAAACGTAATCAAAGATTCACTTCGGTGTATTTTCAGTAACTATTACAGTAATATGCCACCTAAGACGATTATAACCTTGTATTATTAAATAGAAAATATTCATTAAATTATTGTGATTAAATTATGTGATGTATGGGTATAAAAGAAGTACATAGGCACGTATTGGTTTTGCCACATGTGATAATTTACGTTGCTATAATGATTTAAAGTCATTATAGCAGCGATAGCCTAGTGAGAAACCGTTGGACTGCCACGCAGAGGTCTCGAGTTCGAACCCAAGACGCGCATCTCTGACTTTTCGAAGTTATATGCGTATTAAATAGTTAATTATCGCTTGCTTTAACGGTGAAGAAAAACATCGTAAGGGAATCTGCATGTCAGAGAATTCTCCATAATGTTCTCGAATATATGTGAAGTCTGCCAACCCGCACTAGGCCAGCGTGGTGGACTACGGCCTTACCCTTCTTACACTGAGAAGAGCCCTGTGCCCAGCAGTGGGACAGTTTAATACAGGGCAGATATTATTAGTATTATTTATTATAACAACGTACAATGCTATATGCAACGTACATATGTATTATATAAATAGTTTAACCAGATAGTGCACAAAGCTTTAGAAGAGGTAAAGTTTCTATTTTAATCTTACGACTAATTCAAATCTTTCTAAGAAGTTAAATTAAAAACACAAGCATGTGCAACGCTGGGCAACAAAATTTTTATATTATCCTGATTACGTTAAGAAACTGTTTGCTGATTGAACATAATAACACGTGAATTTACTGTCGGTGCTACTGTGAATATATAGTATACGATAAGCATTAACTGTCGTATTATAGATCTATCCCTAAGGTAATAATAAAATAATTATTTTAGGGATGGATCTATAACACGATACATGTAGATGATGTTTATTTATTTAATTAAATACCCTGGAATGAAGCTTGATAGCTCGTTCAATCTACCAAATGGCCATAACCTATTTTTCTCACGCAGAATGCAGAGAGATTGTTTTTTACAATAAACAAAACTTTTCTACCTACTTTCATTCCATCCGGCGAGAAAGCAATTGATAAGAATACTTTTTACCTCTTGTAGACTGCCGCTCTAGTAGATAAATTACACTGGTATCGCTGGTAGAATAATGTGACCATACATTAAGTAATACAAATTTTATCTAGACACATGCACTTAAGACTGTCTTGTGAGTCACCTAGTATTCGTCACCCCAATTTTCTAGTTCAGGGTTGCCTGATTACTTGACTCTTTTTTAATCTTAGAAAATATGATGCAGAGAGCTTAAAAGATCTCAAATTTAAATCTCAAATAAATATCTCTGTAATATGATGTGTGGACATCACTTGATAATCTCGTCTGTATGAAACGCTATGACATGTTTATACTTAGGTATAACACTATTTGGTAAGTATTATCGTAATAAAAACTGTTCTAAGTACCAATCTAGTCTAACAAACGTCAAACATGAGTAATTTAAGTTCGCATTTAATGTATACTAGATGAATGATAGAAAGTCGTTTAAGATATTTATGACACTGAGACTAGATCGAAACTCCATTTTGGACAGTTTTTATACCGACAATTTACCTTGACGAATCGCAATACTTGCCAATTTTGTCAAATCTGATCATGATACATTCAATAATTGTTACTAAATTTATATATTTTTTGCTTATTACGCTGTAGATATTATTATTTTGTCTAAATACATACCCTTACTAATATTATAAATTTAATGCAAATGTGGCTTTTTGTTTGTTTGTTACGCTTTTATGCCTGAACTACTCGACCAATCATTATGAAATTTCGCGTACACGTTGTCAGGACTATTCCTGAGGGATATAATTAATGGAAAACATGAATTAGTTATTCAATCTTAAAATTAATGCATTTATCATTAATTTAAACATAGAATAAAGTTCGTTAAGGAGCCATATATGATACATTTTGTTCTGAATGTCGGAAATTCGAGGATTGGAAGTTTACGTTATACTATGCACATTAAATCTATGCAAATTAAAATATCTTATTCTTACATATTTTCTCTTTTATTAGTCATTGTATCACCTACAGATGCATTCATATGAAATTAAACGTTTGCACATTTGCATTATAAAGTAAGATCGTTAACTCCTCGTGACGCACGATTCTGATTTATGCCTTGTTATTTTTAATTATGACAACATGAGCTGCATTGTGTGATAAAACGAGAGCTTATTATTCTCAGTAATTCAGACCATTGTATCGTGTTGACTGTAGTTATAAACCATCTGTTTTTGATCAGTTTATATTAATTGCAATCGAAAAATAAATACATATAATTTACCGGCTGCCATTCAACACGAGTAAAAATATCTCAAAAATAAGGGTGAAACTTGGACGAGATTCATGGGTAGAGATTACGAGAAATAAGATAATTTTAAGCATAGTATTGTGTTCTTAAACATCAAGTAAATTGTCATTGACTTTTTGATATAAGCGGCATACCATCGTAGGGTGTCAAACTTAACTTCAGCTAAAATATAATCGAGCATGCAAACTTTTTATAACACCAAAACACCGACCTCCTATTAGGACCCCTGTGGATATCGAACATATTATTTTTAAATATTCCCTAAAATACATGACAGCCCTATTTCCCTAAAAGGAGAATGTCTATTCTTAGCCAAAATAGTTGTTTTAGTGTCACTTTACTTAATGACTGATTTCATTAAACGCCTCGTAAGACTGACTAAAGCACTGTAGTGCATATCGATAACGAAAGCTCATTTTCGAAATGGTATTATTAAGGAAGCGGGTATAGTGCAGTTTGATAAGCGATAGCGTTTATTTATTGAATTAGTAATAGTAAACTTTTTGATCACGCATTTAAATATCCTGAATAAAATAAACTTTTGATTGGATTGCGAGTCCAATTCTAATTAAAAGTTTGGAGTTTATTCACGTGTTTAGTTCAAATTAAATATTGGTGGGATCAATTATAAAAGCTATTAGTAGTTATATACAACATACAATACAACAAGACAAAACTATTCTTAATTTAAATATATTGATAGTTGTAAATGCAATGTAAAAAGATAATAATAAAATGAAGATCCTAGAAAGAATCCGTTGTATGAATTTTTTATTTGTTAGTAGTGCTAGTGTATTGCACCATATCTTCTCTTAGGCTATACTTATGCATAGCCTAATAGAAGATAAACTATAATACTAGAAAAAGTTGTACTTAATACAAACGCACAAAATAATTGTACATAATATTTAAGGAAAGCATCAAGCTACTGGTATGTGTTTTCTTAAGTACAGAATAAAATGCGAAAACTTAATAGTAGTACTGGTTCCTGAATACTTGTATCCAAATTCTCAGTCTTGTGTGCAGACCTTAGAATTTAGTAAATATCAGCTGAGACTTTTCCACTTCAATTACAGTATAAAATTAGTCGTAATCGAAATACTGGTATAGTCTTGTTACTAAGAAGTTAGTATCATAACTATCGCTTCTATACACTGCACTAGTAAATTTATCCCAAGATTGACAAATAGGATCTTATCACAAAGTAATGTGTATGCCAGTATATAAAGCCAACAAAAATCGCTTTCTCTTTACAATGTAATCGCAGCTATACAAACAAGCATCGCAAAGTGAGTAAGCGATACCTTGCGCTGTGAGAGACACGTATAAACACCTCACACTGCGACAAAATGTATTCACTCACTCGCTGATGAATCTTGCATGCACTCGTAGGTATTCCGATTAAAAACTACAAATATAACCGACCTTAACAAAATGCCACTTAAAAAAACACTAAAGTTTTTACTAGATGATTCTAGGAATACACCGTATTTATTTAGGCTAAAAAAGAAATATTTTTTTAACAAATAGCATTGTTTATTTATATTATTGTGTATTATTTTTGAATAACTTAAAACTAAAATATTATAAATGTTATTTTTGTTCAACGTTCAAGAATCGTGTAGACGGGTCTCGCTTATCTATGATATATTTTAGGAATCATTTATGATACTGTTTAATCTTTTGGCTAATATTCGAGACGCAGGCGCAATACCTTTTCATTGCGTCTGAATTAATTATTGGAGTCCATAGACTTATTAAGCTGTTTCAGGATAAGACTGAAGAAATTTTAAATTTTCTCCCTTTACAGAATTAGAGAGTTGAACATTTTATTTTACTTTGTTTTGTCTAATTTGAGGATTTAAGGATGTAAGTTTTATCTGACATGCTGTCTGCGCGGGGCATATCGCGTACCAGACATATAGACTTTACCAAAAATATACAAAAATAATTTGTTATCAACCAATCATCGCAATCCACCGCTGGTCAAAGGCATTAATATATCGGCATTAATATAATATATTCCAATATAACTACGGATTATTACTGAGAATTTCTTAATATTAAATTAACTCTTAATCTAATAACTTTTAGTCCGATTCGGGACATGAACTTGACTTAATGATGTGTAGTATGCTACTAAACCTACTAAGGGGTCAAATACAAAGATTTTATAGTTTTCGCTTTATTCAAACTCAAAGCGATTTTAGGTTTTATTTTATTTTCTAAAAAACCTGCTATGTCACTAGCAAAAACAAATTTATCCTTCGTACAATGATAAAACAATGAATATAAAAACCTTTTTCAAAATAGTATTAATAGAAGCAGACATAGTTGCTTTAAACCCCCAAACGTAAATATTTCGTGTTCCATAAACTATTTTTATTCACTGAAACATATCAAAACTTATTCGTGTTCAATTTACGTGGTGCCTTTTATACATCTCAAACAAGATATAAGTGCCTTTTCATTTGTACGAAATAAATAACATTCATATGCGTATATAGTCTGTGTAGCGTTACGCTTTGCTACGACTATTTCAAAGGCCGGCAAAATTCATGTCAAAATGTTTGAAAAGTGTACACGAAAGCATCAAAACCTCTCTACATGAACTTTTATGCGAAATTTAATGTTGCATATTTAAAAACTACCGCTGTGCTAGTACGGTAGTATGTAAGCTACTTACATTAATACGTACAAATTTTATGAACGATTTTATTATCCACTCATCTTTTATTTTTGGTTGTAACCTAGTGGCGATTCTGAAGTCACCCAGAGAACTTCGGCTTAATTAATCGGTGGCATAAATTAGATGCTAGTAAGAACAAGAAACTACATGTTACACTTATAAAATACATTTTCTTTGAGGTGCGATATGAGTTGTTTTTATATTTTCTGCGTGTCTTTTTCCCTATATCAACCCGATCACACTTTGACATGGTTCAAAACCCTTTTCTTGATCTACACTGCCACTTCTACTAACATTTTTGATTATTAGCCATTATTTTGTTATTTTGACTGTTAATTCTGTTTTAATTATTCTGAGTTGACTTTTGCTTTAAAGCTTATAGCATCTAACCGTATGTTCGTATCATGTAACAAGTTGAGAATTAAATTTAAAGGCTGACCACCTATTTGCTTTCAGGCTCATCAAATGCAGTGCGTAAAATGGTAAAGGTAACGAATAATGGATATTATTCATTAATATGCTGATGCATATAATAATATCCATTATTCATTATTTGACGATATAATATATTACGAATATTGGGCAATGATCAAAAGCCATGATACCTCTGATAATTTTAATACATGTGGATATTTCTTCACGATCTTTACCAAGTAAGCCGTCATCCATTTCGTTGCTCACGATTATTTCACCGACGACTTAGTAGAACAGCTTAATACGAGCAATGCCGAACCGACAGACTGAAGTACGGCTCCGACTCATCAAACAAAAAGTCACAGCCCAGAAAGCTCTTCGTTTAATATTTATTCAGGTTTCAATTTCCACCGATATGCCGAGCTTTTCAGTGTATTTTTTACAGCAAAGCTCATTGGATCAAAATGTGTGGATCCAGACAGGAGGTGGAGAGTACCTCTGGTCTCATATCGAACAATTCACACGTAAGGTAAAACAAATAGTCCCGAACGTTTCTATTGAAATAACATTCGTAGAGTCCACTTATATCAGATTTCTTATTGTTCTTCATTTCATTCCATTAAGGTTTGTGTAAGGGACACTTTCACTAGAATGTTTTCTTTGTGATTTGGCGAAGGCACATATCTTATGAGGATATATTGTTTGGTCTGGTGCTTAATTTGATATCGTTCAGTTTGTCAAAAAAATAATATTCGCCTTTTATTGTAGTATTCATTAGTTCATGTTACGGGTACAATAAAGTTACACAGAATAAAAACATCATAAAGACTTCAAAGGGATTTTTTTTTATGTCTGTACATAATTATGTTACTTTATATGTAAGGGCAGATTAATTTACTAATGCTGACGGACATGTATATTTTCTTAAAAAAATATACTACCTATGTATTTAATACGGACTTACTCAATTATCAACGGCTGATTTGTTTATCTTGTAGCATAAGTTTATGCTCATAGCAAATAGCCGTCCCCGAATAAATGTCTTTTTTTTGGTAATTCCCAATAGCATCACGAACTCTTAAATACCCAGTAGACGGCAATTACGGCAGCTTGTTCCTAATTACGTGTGACCTAAAGCGTATTAGGCGAAATTTGAATGTAATTTGTACACCTGTGCCTGTCTTTTAAGAATATTTAGTTGTTTTATTTAAAGTCAACTTAGGAACGCACTTACAACTGCACTCGGAATAATTCCTGTATCGCACGAGTTCACAAACATTCAAACAACGGACACAAAAAAGCTTTAGATTTGGCACAACTGTTTGTGGATCGTAAATTTGTCCCGTGTGGGTATCGAACGCACAGCGCTCGGCGCAATGACAGCGGCGAGGCGATCGTTTGCTCACTGCGCTATCCGCATAAGTCTTTGTGTATACATTTTAGACTTTGCTTTAGTTTTCTTCTCATTTAAATGTTTGTTGTGCTAATTGTCGATGGTGTAGTGGTAAGTGTAACCGACTGCCACGCCTGAGGTCGCGGGTTCAATTCCCGCACAAGTCAAACATTCGTGTGCATGGAAATGGATGTTTATGTTGGTGTGGGTTTTTCTATGTATATTACGTATGCATTTACAAAAAATAAATTTATATGTATGTTTATCCATTGCCTAGTACCTACCCATGGTACAAGCTCTACTTAGTTTGGGCTAGATGGTGTTGTGTGTATGTGGTAGAATATTATTATTATTATAATTATTACCTGTATAAATTCTACGTAGATGGAATTCATGGTAATTAATATGCCTCATTAGCAACCTATTGATGGAGGTTAAGCACTTTATCATGACATGTGTTGACGTTGCCACGTGCGTCACTAAGTTAACTAGGCTATGTGTCTAAGAGCATTCACCCGTTTGTATAAGTACCAAGAATATATATATTTCTTCTTTTATACAAAAATATATCAAAAAAGTATACGGCCCGCCTGATTGTGAATCGAAGCGATTGCTGCAGCCTAAGTTTTCTAGCCATATACCAGGTATATCATTGCATATAACCGAGCCTAGGGAAAACTATTTAAAGGCGGGATAAAAGAACGGGCATCGTTCGTACTCATCAGGTAAAACGCAACCACAGTGCTACTGATCTTACGCCCGCTGTTTGTAAAACGTTGATACCGCCCTAGGCAAGCAAGCTTACTCCTACGTCACCAAATAAAAGAAAACTTAAGACTGCGCCGAGCGTAAGACAGATAATGACAGAGCTCGTACGGCGCATATTCAAATCGGCGCGCGGTCGCCATAGTAAAATAGTATGGAGGATTTGAAGTGCTTTTTTGATAAATTCTATTATCTTTATTGTCAACCAATAACTCAAATATTTAGGACGGACAAATTGTAATATAACTATTTATGTTTCGTTTAAGCTGTAAAATAGGATAGATTTCTACTGTTACAATCTAAAAATCACGTAACACAAAATACTTTTTTGCATTTTTCGTGCGAATTTACGTAATTTTGTAGGCGAAAATATTAGTTATTTTAAGTTTTTTACACGGAGTAATTATAAACACATTCATTGTTATGGTAAATGTATATTTTATATTTGTATTAAACAAAAAATGTTGATTTTATTCACTTAACTGTGACCGCCTGTTTTGGCACATTTCGCTCGGAGCAGTCTTAAAGCATTATGTATTCCAAAAAAATCTTTGGTAATTTGAATATTAAACCATTATTATTCACTTAAATATGCACATACATGTTTAAGTGTATATTGTTGCATAAAAATATATGTATATTTTTATACATTGTAAAATGTATTAAGTATAATATAATATTACAAACCAAAAAATAAATTTTACAATGCATCGACTCGAATTATTTTAAACTTGTTAGATTAATATTTATTTTAATGATTCATCATACTTGTAATATATTTTTCTGTTGAATTGTTAGACAGTCTGGAAAGTTAATATAAACCGCTATATCACACGTAAAAGTAAAGCTATTTAAAAAGTTTATATAGTACTCCTACGCGTAAACTATTTATATACTTACATGGTTTATTGATAATATGAAAAACGTCTACGACCATAATCTTATTATTAGACTATTATTTGCTTTTTCAATAGTGAATTTTTTTGCATTAAATGTTTCAATATCGATATAGACAAAAAGTACGCATATAAAACGGCGTCATTATCATTTTACTAACTTAATAAAATGTAAATATCAATACTGACTAAGGAATCGTTTCCGTGGTCAGTATTAATGTACATAATTTTAATTATCAGGTATGAAAAATATGTACTTTATTTAGCTTAGCTGTAGTTACAATAATATTTGTAACTACAGCTAAGCTAAATAAAGTACATATTTCACAGGACTAATGTCCTGTATACAAACGGTCCCACGGACACCAGTCTTTTCTTAGTGTGAAAAGGCCCAGTGCGGATTGGTAGACTTCACTTGTCTTCGAGACCCTTATGTAGAGCTCTCAGACTGTACCTATGACTTACGAATTTATTCTAGTCTCTCTTAAGCCCCTCAATATCCGCATGCACTCGGCATTTTTCATTTGATGAAATATCATGATAAAAATCAAACCAAAATACAGTAACTTTTACATTTGTAATAGTATATGGAATGCAATATAATTAAAATAGCAATTTAACATTAGCAAATTCGGTACAGTAATTAAATCAGTATAAATACTCAACTACAACTCACTGGATTCATAACTCGCTGTTTGCGTAAAGTATAGGTACCTAAACTTTAAGTAATTGTCAGCCATATTTAGCTTTCACTGACTTGACTGTTATAATTGACGTTTTTTTACCGGTACTGACACGAAGCAGGCGGTGTGACACAAATAGACCTGTCATGGTAGAGTTAGTTATTTGGTGACAATTTGTTTGCTTAAACATATTTGTTATAAAAGGGTTAATTGCTAGCTTCGAGTGTAAAAATTATCTGTTACTAGTTGATGGTCATTGCTCCGCCCGCGCCCGTGTGATTCCTACGAGAAGGCATATCGCGACAAAGGAATCTTATCCTATATATAAAGCCAAGTCACCGTCTGCCTGTGTGCCTAGTTTAATCTAAATCCGTTAAGCGGTTTACCCGTGATTGAGTAACAAATATACTATACCTACACAAAGCTGCACTTGACTTCACTTCGCATATTACTTAATCGGAAAAGTGATCTTTATTGCAATTGAAAAATTTTACTCTCGCCTGGTCTTTTCTGTAGATTATAATTTTAGATCCCACGTTATAATGAGCATGCCTATTACCGTTTTTTAGATTTCGAGGGTCTATACTGCTACTGCGAATTTCCTAACAGAAAAACCTAAAAAACCGACGCGTTACGGGAATTTAAACCGGCTCCTCACAATCGCACTCAATAATAGGACTAAATTTATTCTACAAGACCAACGTGGCAGGTAAATTTTAATCACCATAGTTAAGTGGCACCATAGTACTTCGTTCGAGTTTTTTTTAATTATACACACATAATATATATTTCCCTTTTAGGAGTTTAAACGATATTACTTGGCTTTTTTAAATACTATTTCGTAATTAGGCATTAAACAGGCTGTTTATAAAACACACTATTATTACACCATTCGACAGTAAACATGTCACTTATAAATATGCGAAGTAATGACACGGATCTCTCCTCGCCATGGCCACTGCGCCGTGTTTTGTAGGTTCCGACACGGGACAAACGCCGAAAGTAGTGTTCGATCCACAAGCGTAACAAAACAAGTGAGAATCAGCAATGAATTGCCGTAAATGGTAGAGTTCGAAAAAATGGTTCAAGTAATATGCAAAAGTCACGTGATACCATACGTGACCTTGAGGTCAGAGGTCAAGGGTCATAGTCATTTCAGGGTATATCGACTATGCTGAGTCGAATGGCGTTGACCACGAGTCTCTAGCTCTTACGGTTCTTGAGTTGAAAGTTGTATAACAGACAGACGGACGGACGGAGAAATCTATTGTATACGAGTTTTTACGAACTCTAAAAATGTGTGATTCACAAATACTTGTTCCAACTCTAGGTGCTCTTTGTGTCCGTTGTTCACATAATTGTAAAGCCCTCTACAACACAGGATTTAAAGCCAGTGCAGAAACTGTATTTTTTTAAATGAATAATATAGTGGCACTCTGAAAACGCGTCTACGAATTTATGTAAAAGGTTTTTATATACATGAAAACCTTTTCCAAAAAACATGCGTTGTTGACACATATTTTATATTTTTATTTGTGTATTTGTTCTTATTTATCGACATTTTTTATTAAAAATTTCGGGTATAAAACATACAGAATCAATTTTCAAGTGTCCGTGGATTTAAACCATAGGTACAAAAAAGTCGGTCATTGGTATTCACATTGCAATGCAAAAGAGCACAAATCAACCGAAATAATATTTCGCCCAATTAATAAATTAATACGTAAAACCATTTGTACGTAACATCCAGTCTAACGGGATTCGAAACACAAAGGGATTTAGATAACCCCCGGTTATTATGGGTTAATATTACTTGTAACACTGCCATGTAATACCTAACGAATCATCCCTCATAAATTTTAATTAAACATTTGATACTCCGGCCGCTGTATAATCTACTTTAAAATTAATAATGTTCGTATTTATTTAAACATGGCTGCGTTGTGCTTGATAAATCGATGATGACGGATTATAATAAGCTGCCGTACTTCTTAAAACATTAACTCAATGATTTTATACGTCACTGGTCTTAGCTGGGCTGTCACGTGTATATACACTCGCGTGCAACTAAATCGACTCACCTTTACAAAATGAATAAAAGAGTGTTTTTTTTATGATTAAAAAAAAATATAGAGTACCTATATATTTTTAAAAGCCTATTTTATAGGTTTTTACATGATACTCTATTTTAAAATCTATGGCAGAATTCTCAAAATAATCAGATTTGAACGACAATGCAAAATAAAATGAATTATTGAAAATAATCATAGCGATAATTAACATAAAATAAAAATGAAATGTTATGAAAAATAAAGACATGTATTTAATCAATATTTAGTGTTGCCTCCCCTGGCCCTAATAACATCTCGAAGGCGGTTTCTCATCGACCTGATAAGCTTCTTTGTCAAGTCTTGGGGGAAAGCTTCCCACTCCTCTTTCAGCGCTGTTTTCAGCTCCGTGATGCTTGCAGGCGCTGGATTTCTAGCTCGAACCCTTCGTTTTAGCTTGCCCCATACGTGTTCTATGGGATTGAGATCCGGACTGAGTGGCGGCCAGTCTATGGTCTGAATACCAACTTCTTGCAAGAACTGACTGTGATTCGTGCTGTATGACACCTGGCATTGTCGTGCATAAGAAGGAAGCCATCTCCTGTGAAGCCTTCAATAAGGGACGACATGATCCAGAAGAATGTTTTTCACATACCTATTCGCAGTCAGACCGCCTTCTCGGCCTCCACCAGGGATAAAACAAGCTCTGTTTTTCCTTCCAGTGAAATACCGGCCCACATCACACACGAAGCACCACCATAAGACACTGTTTCAGCGAAACAGCATTGTGAAAATTGCTCGCCCGGACGCCTGTAGAATCGAGCTCTCCTGTCACTGCCATGCAGACTTACTCTGCACTCGTTCGTGAACAGAACCGACTGCCATTGCTCAGCGCTCCAATTGATGTGTTCGCGAGCAAATGCAAGGCGAGCTTGTCGATGTGTTGTGGTCAATTGAGGACCACTAGCAGGCCGTTTCGGAGTCAGGTTAGCATCTCTTAGGCGTCTTCTGACCGTCCATTGACTGACAGCTACTTCTCGAACCTCTCTCAGTTGCTGGACAGCAACACTGGTGAAATGGCGATTTCTGAAACTTGTCGAGACGATAAAATGGTCGTCCCTCTCAGAAGTATGCCGGCGCCGACTGGTATTTGGCCTCCTGGAGTAAGAATTGGTCTCTTGGAATCTTCTGTATACCCTGGATACAGCAGATTGGCTCAAGTTTAATCGACGAGCGACTTCTCGCTGGATAAGGCTCTGTTATAGCAAAAGTACGACTTGAGCGGCTTCTTCTGATCTTGTATTGTAAATTGGCGATCGTATCTTGCGTAGGTGTGTTCAGGTCAACTGTTGACAAGCAACTGATAAGTGTGCGATCGAAGGTTCTTCTCGTAGAGCCCTACGGGGTCTCGTGGTAACCAGAGTGGCCGTGGGCCTGTCTTGGTTGTGGTCGTCGCCGCCTGCTTATACAGGCGGGTCACTGGGGTGGGCCCGTGCGGGTCCGTTCGTCAGTCCAGGTCGTCAGAGCCGGTGGGTAGCGCAGCTAGTGAGGTCCAGCCCGCACAGGTGAGTCCCCGCGGGCGATCAGCGTGCCAGTAGCGCTTGGGTCGTGTCCAATGGGTCCCTTCTGCGCTTGGCGAGGTCGAGCTCCTGGGGAAGAGTGTCCCGGGGAGCGCCCGTCAGCCAGCGTCAGGGGGAACGTTGATGTAGGACCGGTGGGGGTTGCCACGGAGACGAGGTCTCGCGGCAACCCCCACCGGACCGGCCATCCTGTCCGGCGGTTGCCAATGGTAAGGCGCAAGCTCCCGCAGATGGCGGGCGTGCGATCCGTCGGCGCGCACGAACAGGTTGGTGCTCAGGCGTCTCACGAAGTCGTTCAAGCTCTCCTTGCACAGGTCCCTGGGGATCGTCCTGTTCCACACGAAGCGAGGGGCGTCAGCAATGGTGCGGATCGCGAGGGACTGCTGCGCACGCAACCGGCGGCGGTTCGTCTCAGAGATGAGCGCAAACCAAGTGACAAGAGTGGTAAGTGTGCATTACTTCCAGGGGTTTATATAGGGGGTTGCAACGCACAACTCGTGGCTATCGCAAGAAGTAAGTTATCGACACTCATGTGTACACCACGATATTTTAAAAATTACTGAACGTATCTGAATAATAAATGTATTAATTCAAAGCCTATAAAATAGGCTTTTAAGAAATAAATAGGTATTCCATATAATTTTGTTAATTCATTAAATAAACCACTCTAATTTCATTTTGTAAAGGTGAGTCGATTTAGTTGCACGCGAGTGTATTAATACGTGAAGCAAAAACTTTGTACCCCTTTTTACGTAAATTGCGCGGACGGAGGATTATGAAATTTGGCACAGTTAAAGTTTATATGGAGAAGGAGTAGCGAATCTTAATATTTTTATAAAATATGCATCAAAAATATATTAAATTGATGAAAAACACGACACGCACACAACCATACATTTGACACACGCAGTTGAATCGCGTTCATAGTATTTCGGCATTGTTCGTCTGACGTCGTACAATTCTTTGTAACTATGGTTACATATATACCTTATTTATATGTAATAAAGAAAAAATAAAACAAAGTAGAGAGAAGAGAGAGAAGCTTAGGAATATCCTCATTCAAAGAGTATAGTTAAGTAAATAATAATTTGTTTGAAAAAAATTGGTAAATTATGTCATTATAAGGGTAAAGTTATAGACAGTAAAACCTTAATAACGATCAAACTTAAAATTTAAATCAATTATGGTCGAATTTTTACCACTAGGCGACCGCTAGTACTATTAAATTCGTATATGATCTCACTTGCTTTTCTTCAAACTGCCTTGGTGGCGCAGCTGTAGTAAATGCGATTGGTTCTGCTTGAGTTTTTGGATTTGATTCCTAGATCCAGCAATGTTTTATTGGGTTTTCTTAAGAATTTCTCAATAGCACGCCTGGAACCTGGAGCCTGTTAGATGGCAATAGACCCGTTATTTAATGTAAAGCCATAGTCTGTAAAATGTTACTGTAAAAACCTCTGCCTCCCCTTTTCGGGTATGTAAACTTGATACTATGTAAGACTGTTTGTATAGCAACATAACGTTGTGCAGTCAATCACTCTTACATTTTTGTAGCTATGTCTCAATCAATCAGACTATTACTGCCAATAGGCGAATTAAGAAACTACACTACAATACCCAGATTTAAAATATATAAAGTAACCAAGTAATAAAGAGTATTATTACCTATCGGATACAGATCCAGACATCGTGTTTCTACTGTAAAGTATACTTAATTCGCAGTAAAAGATACTTTGCACGGTACAGGAGTCAAACCTAAATGCGAATCGACGTTACTACTAACATGTTTTAAACGCAATGCTTGCATTAAGTGAATAAATACATAACTCTAACCGGGATCAAATATGTATCCGGATAGTATGTCATACGTATAATGATTCAAACGAGAACTGAAAGCGTCTAATGCATGGGTGGACATAATAAATAGTGTACAAGTAGAAAATATGAGACATTTAATTAATATTAACAAAAAATAATTGCTGCTATAGTGTTTTTGCCAGTTGTATAGTTACAACATTCATTTAACCATAATAGTTAGCTATCAATTAGCAAATTCGACAAAAGACTATTAATTAATTAATACGTATTACCTGGAAACAGGTTTATAAACCACAGTAGTTACCCAATTTCGAATAATATTTATAGCTCTAGATTAATACTTTAGCTGCGGTCATCTCCCCGGAGTCTTAACAAGGGAATTATGGGTCATTTTGTCCAAATATCTCTAGCCCACCTACGGATATAATGAATCAAATTGTTGGCCACCCGCACTTCCAAAATAGTTCACATAGAAATGTGACTGATGAATTTTTAATCCGTCTAAAACGTAGTTATATTTAATACACAGATATTAACTTCTCGATTTATAAACTCCTTACTTTATTTGATCAAGTCACGCTCGCGTTATGTTATAAAATGAAAATGGTATTTTTACGCCGAAAAAACGTGATGCCGTATAAAATTCTTCGTGATTAAATTGTGAGGTTTTTATGTATTTTATTCTCACTTTTCGACCGAGATAATGGCCGTAAATGATACGCACTAAGCGATATAGCAGAACGCACGAATCGAAACAAAAAGTAATTCGAAGTGAGCATATTGTCCTCTAAAATTACGGTCACTGTCAATACTGATTAAATACAAACAACAATGCGATAGTGACCTTCACCCGTCAAACTGAATGTAACAGATAAATAATACCGGTAACTGATCAAACCTTTAAAGTAATAACATAATTTCCGCGCAGCCACAATAAAACATGGTCTGATTTAGCCCTTGTAACTTAACACGTGACTTGATCACGCTGCTGGCACCGGTGCAACATAATTTATTACCACATTACTAAACGTAACTCGACAAATAATGCTAAGGGACTGCTCCCTTAAACACTTACGCAGTAAACGCGCATATCTGCAACCAGGATAAGTCGGATATGGTCTTTCGCAATTACTCAACGTGGCCCCGTGACGTAAGTAATATTGCCTTGGAAGGCAAGCATGGAAGTTTTGA
The DNA here is from genome assembly GCA_930367265.1 of Catocala fraxini. Lineage (NCBI taxonomy): Eukaryota > Metazoa > Arthropoda > Insecta > Lepidoptera > Erebidae > Catocala > Catocala fraxini. Next base: position 11,049,292 of record OV884037.1, read on the forward strand.
TGTGGCGTATTAGCTTGCAAATTTAGAACCCATACAAAACACTTATTGATCGAATGTTAGTCGGTGCAAGTTGCAAACTGAAATTTATGAGCAAGAGGTAAGTAAGAGCTCTTCGAGATCGGTTACTTTGCTTCAGTTCGCTCGGCGCGGGCTTTGTTTATTGCTAGCCTCAGATACACCGTCTTGTGCTTATGAATATTGATAACGGAGTTGCTTACAGTTCAAACTTTTTGAAAGAGCGATATTAATATTGGATAGAGGGACGCTTTATTCGCTGCCTTTTTACTGCGAGCCACTGACACGGGTTAGTTTCAATTCTAAGAAATATCGGTTAAGGCGAACGTTTCTGTTTATACGTTTGAGAATTGCTAAGAGTAAAGTAATTATTCTAAGTGAAAAGGAAGTTCTTAGAGGAATATCACTAAAAGCTTGCTTTGAAATTTAATAAAAAAAATGTGGAAGCTACTTTATAATCCAGCTCCTACACTTTTTTATTAATAATTTGTGAGTCTTAGTAGGTATATATTTATTTAGATATTGTTTTAAGCTATAATCGCGTTCATTTAAATAATTTAATAATTTTAAGTACGTTCAACAAGAAAACCAAGTTCACTATTTTGGTAACGGTTATGTTTTGTATTAATTTATTTGACTGACAAGCCAATTAAATTCACGCAAGACATAGGCGATAGCCTACATTTTTAGTTCCGTTGTTATCGATAAATAACAAAATGCAGGCATGGTGCGCCATCGACATTCATCTATCAATAGATGTGATTTTATATTTTCCACATAGCATTCCATTATCGCATTAACTTAAACTAACTAACTGCGTAATTCGTCTTGTGACTCAAGATTTCAACCCATTATGGGGGCAAGACTTCGAAACTCAGGTATGGAAAAGTGTTATTGGAATATCAGTATACAACCGTCTCGAACTCTTTTACGTAGGTAAACGGGAACGCGAAACTGGCAAAATGTGTATGTTAAACACTCCGTATAACCCTTTGGTGATATTCTAGACTACTTAAATGTATAAAGTTTGTCGGCCTCGATGGCGTAGTGGTTGGTGTAACTGACTGCCACGCCTGAGGCGCCTGAGGTCGCGGGTTCGGTTCCCGCTCAAGTCAAACATTTGTGTGCATGATGCAGGATGTTTGTCTTGGTCTGGGTGTTTCTATATATAATATGTACCTATGTATTTACAAGAAAAAAAAAAGTATATATTATGTATGTTTATCCATTCTCTAGTACCCATAGTAAAAGCTCTGCTAAGTTTGAGCTAGATGGTGTTGTGTGTATGTGATAGTATAGAATATTATTATTAAAGTATTAAATAAAAAATATGCGACCTAACAAGAAAATATGAAATCTTATGTAAACAATAATTAGTTTTGCCTTAGAGAATTAACAACAGCTTATAATTAATCACGTAGCAGGTACTAATACCGTTCTCAAGTTCATCTTGAAACAGAACACGGCAGGCCTTAATAGCGAACTATTATACAAGAATAGGTGAGTGAGATATTTGAGTTGTTCAAGATGTTATCTAAATAGATATTGGATTAATCCTATCTATTGATCGTGTTATAATATATTCTGATTCAAGTACCCTCGTTAAAGTTGGTTGATGCCGACAGCGGTACCCCTCGATAAAGCGTACATTGCTGTTTCATTTGATCTTGTTGGTCTCATCAAATATTTAGGTTGTTAAACTTGAGTGAAAGATAGAAATGCGCTCAGGAAGTTTGCCGCTGCATCGGCTTTTAAGCGAGACTTCAATCCGAGTAATGCAAACAAAACCGTTTGATCTGGTCTAGGAAATACGTAAAGTCTAAAACGCTATTTAATTTACTTTGGAGGCAGAAGTTTGTGGAATCTACGATGGTGTAAAAAGAGTATTTTTATAGGTTCTTGATAATTCAGTATACATATATAAAAATGTACGCCGGAGGCAGTTTGTTACCAGTGTCTATTAAATTTCTTACGTAAGCCTAAATGCCCCGCCCCGTACCTGTTTAAAGCTTTTAACCATTCGTTATGTTTATTTATGGGTTATTGGCGCCTACATATGTTTAACATAAGCACACAAGTACAGTTCATATTTTAAGAATTAAAAGAAACAAAGAAATTCTAATAAGAACAAAACAATTATATATATTTTTTTATTAAATTTCTACTTACAGCCAGGCCATAGGCATGTTTGACACCTTCAATCGCATATTGCCAATTCTATAACATCTTACTATCAAAGTCACTTTTCATTCCGCAGTCAATTAATAATAATATTCTATTCTACCACATACACACAACACCATCTAGCCCAAACTAAGCAGAGCTTGTACTATGGGTACTAGACAATGGATAAACATACATATATACTTTTTTTTGTAAATACATACGTATTATACATAGAAATACCCAGACCAAAACAAACATCCATGTTCACGCACACAAATGTTTGACTTGTGCGGGAATCGAACCCGCGATCTTAGGCTTGGCAGTCGGTTATCAGATGGTGTTGTGTGTATGTGATAGAATAGTATTATTATTATTATTAATTATCCTATCATGGTGGCTCACAAGCCTACAGCACGCCTGATCTTAAACGATTACTGTAGCCTATAACCATTTACAATACCAGGGCTAACACTCGCGCGTTGCTTACTCTAGGGAAAAGCGATTAAAGATGGGATGAATGGTAAGTAATTTGTTAGTGATTATGAGCCACCGAAACTTTTACTGGGCAGGCAAAACACAGTCCTAGTATTATTGCTATTACACTAGCTTCCCATAAGATAAAGCTACATCCAGGTCTAAAGAATATATGAGTTACTACTTTATATTTGGTTTGACTCATTCTTTGAATACGGTGTTTAGCTTACAGTGGGTTTATAAATGATAAATTGGATTAACGTGCAGAAATCGAGTTTATTTCACTTCACTTAAAATAAGACAATGTTAACTACTAAACTATAGAATGTTAATGTTATAAGCAATGTTTGATGAGTACAAAATGTTGCAATCGGAACCCGATTGGCGCGACTGTAAATGATGTACTGACTTATGCCTAATTTCTAAGTCAATATATAATATTGTTTATTGTGTGTATGCACACACAAGCATGTTTGTATGTAGGAGTGTATGAGGTGATCGGTTACATTACCCGAACATAGCGCTTGCGCTTATGATCGATTGTAAAGCCCTAGATGGCATTGTGCATTCATGTCGAACAATGTTCTTATATTATACTAATAAGTTAAAACAGTAAGATATCCTATTAAGGATATCTTACTGTATTAACTTATCATATTAATAATCTCGAAAATTGCATGATAGCGAGCAAAACTAATCTCCTTTACGTAGGCCTTGAAAATAGCAGTAAAATATTTGTGAAGTAAACAACACCCTTCGGAAACATACAGGACATGCTTTTGCTTAATTTAATTTTATAAATATATAGATTCTTTCCTATAGGTGTATTTTTGAATGCACGCGCGCGAGGCCCGATACATTTTCCTTTGCCTATACCTTTTTGAAAAACACGTGTGTTTACGTTAAAGTACATGGGGTATGCGAGTGTGTCTCTGTAACTTGACTATGATTATTATGTAATCCACTATGAAAAGTCTTCAGTAGGTACACTCTGACCACAGAACAAGGAAAACTCTGCAGCATGTTGGCTGCGACGCACGTTACTGTATTGCCTGTGACGCAAACATTGTCAAAATACATTTTATGATTAATAAAAAAGCATGTAGGTATATATATAAATAGATCATGAATACGAAATATTCAACAAATAAAAGAAAATTACAAATTTCCTTTTATCTAATTCAGATTTATATCTCGTGCGAAAGTAATATATGATATAGCTTGATGTTTAAACGTAATGCTGCGTGAAGTCCTATTTGTCTCGGAAATAAAATAGAGCGTGAATGAAAATCCTACTTGATATGCCTCACTACATAATTAGATGTCACTTTTGATATAGAAACAATATTTCGCTAGTATCTTAACAGACTATATTATTTTAAAGATTCGTAGAGTCAACTTCACGTTATAAAAGCATATAGTTCAGTATTTTTGACTAAGAGAACAGTAGGTATATGAACTCTCAATACGAAATAAATATAATAATAAACAATATCTATACATATAATAAAATTGTAACTGCCTGTACATAGGTAGGCGATTTTTGAGAATAATTATTGTGCGGGTTCTTTATAAGTGCTACAGAAACCAAAACAATTATTTTAATATTTTGTGTCTGTATATATGTTTGTACGCATATCACGCAGAAACTCCTGCACAAAATTAAATTCAGTTTTCACAGTTGAATAGCTGAAGGTATAATTCAAAATCTGGTGCATGTGCCATCTTGATCTGCCATCGAGGTCTAAAGATATGGATAGTTACCTACTTCCAAATTTCACACGTACGACGACGCGGTCAAGTAGCTAACTAAGAAATAAAATAAAATATCGCTATATTTGTTGACATCACGTATTACACACATTTACGTAACACTTGAGATCACGCTCAAATAAAAATCTCAACCCATTGGACACTCGAGCGTTAAAGTTTGTTAAGCCATACTTATACGAATTGAGTACCGGGGATCTTTGTTACCTAATTGCTACATTTGCATACGAGGCCCAATTATGGACTCATCGGTCCAAATTACATTTTAAAACAAATAGAGGGTTAAATTGGTATAATGTTGGGTTAAGTATCTAATGTTATTGGGTTCATAAAAACAACATTCTTCCATTGTTTACGGAAGGTAATTCGGGTATAATGGTAACAGGAACATTTTCATATTTACTCCAAGCTTGTATCCGAAAATATGTATATATAATTACTTTGAAAGGTCTAATAATATTATGTACTTACTCGCTTCCAATAATTATTTAAAATAATATTTTTACTGGATACAGCAGCGATAGCTCAGTGGGAAGACCAACAGACTGCAATGCCGACGGTCTCGGGTTCGAAGCCACGTCGCGCATCGCTGTCTTTGAAGTTATATGACTTTTTGAAATTATGTACGTATTGATTGACAATTATCGCCTGCTCCGTGACTCGGAGAGCACGTTAAGCCGTCGGTCCCGGCTGCCATGAACATTTATGGCAGTCGTTATTGGGAAGTCAGTGCCCTATAATATCCTGATACTGGTCTAGCCTTAGGGTATCGTTAGTCTTCGGGTTGCGGAGGTCAGGTGGCAGCCGTTCCGTGTAAAAACTGATATCCATTCAAATCCGGTTAGGCAGAAAAAGCTGGTCCCAAGTGATTTGGTAGTAATAAAGGCTAGGAAGAAGAAGAATATTTTACTGGATATATTTTGTTGACTCGTTGTCCTTCTACGAAAGTATAATAATAATAGGACAGTCGTTATCTCACCATGAGACTAACGCGATATCGGAGGGCACAGTACACTAGCTTTTAAAGTGAGTGGCGACACTGCGGTTCTGAATGCCTCAGACAGTCGGTTAGGGCCTCGTCCCCAGCTGGCTGTTAATGGTTGGCTGGGGTGGAACTTCAAGAGCGCCCGTAGGACTCTCAACTCTGGCTTGCCTTGGTCAGCCGGTCAGAGGGGGCCCTCTAGAGCTACATGCTTGGGGGTGGAAGTGTCATTTTCAACGGCATAACTACGGGGAAACCCGCTCCAGGTCTCCGTTGCAACGAGACCCGTGATGGTGAAACCGGCGCCGCACCGCTCGACACCCCTAGCAGCTCACACCGGTCTTGCTCTCTGCTGCTGGCTTGTATGCCTATTGTGGCTTTTCAGGGCGGCTCATCCAGTGAGTTGGCAAGTCACCGTCTACCCATTCGATTGATGCTATTAGAGTATTCAGGGCAGACACCGTTTTATCATCCATAGTTATCTATATACCAGTCCATCAAACACCCATGCCCATAGCCCGTATATTGCAATCCATAAGTAACAATAGTCCTACGCCTGCTGCGGCTAGTGCCGCTGTAGGTGTTCCATCCCACTATTTGATTAAAACTCTCGAAGGGCCTCTTCACGTTGGACCCATGTCTCCGTGTAAGCCTCCCAAAGGGCCGGGTATTTTTCTAACGTATAAAGGAAATACCCGTCATAATAGAAACAAATAATAATATAATATTCTATCACATACACACAACATCATCTAGCCCAAATTAAGCAGAGCTTGTACTATGGGTACTAGAGAATGGATAAACATTTTTTTTTTTTTTTAATTTAATTTTATTTAGGATTTTCTTTTTTTTAAAAAAAACATCAAATCCATTGTACTTATACAATACAATACCCTAACTAATTAAAAAATGGCTATTGAGGAAGTCGATACTGAGTCCGCGGTATTAGCCGATAAAATGCTGACGTTATTTCCGAAGTAGGATGACTCAAAGCACTTTGTACAATTCCTACATCTAACCTATTAACACCAAACTTTCTCATCATCGACTCCCTCTCGACCTCGCTTCTGACACACTCCATCAGCATGGATAAACATGCAAAAAATAAAGTATGTACCTACATACTTTTTTTTTTTTGTAAATACTTACATATCATACATAGAAACACTCAGACCAAGACAACCATCCATGTTCACGCACACAAATGTTTGAATTGTGCGATATGACCACATTCCACGTCAATTTTATCATCCATTCATCATTTACAAATTTACTATTGCCTACTTTTTAATTAGGTATGTGTTTTGGGCGTAATTGCTTATTGTAACACTAGGTTCATATTAATTTAATAAAATATATTTATTATTTATTTAATTGAACATTTTATTATTATGCCTTCTGATAATTATTATTCCTCACATTCATGTTGATTTTTAAGTACGCATTAACGACCGATTATAGTTTATATCACGCTTATGCATAACACTGTAGCTGACTATTAGACATTCAAACCGAGTCTCTACAACAAGACACGTAACCTAATTCTTAAGTATAGGTCAAATACTGTAAAACTGCCTCCGTGGCGCAGCGGTAGTGAATGCGACTGCTGTGCATGAAGTCTCAGGTTCGAATCCCGGGTCGGGCCAACAAAAAGTTATTGGGTTGTCTGTTACAAAATTTCAATAGCATCCCGGAGTTGGAAGTTAGCGGTGTTAGACACCCCCGTGGCCCGTAAAAGCACGTAAAGCCGTTGGTCCTCTCCGGTCGTGTCGGATTACCGTCCCATCAGATCATAAGAGTTAGGGAACAGAGAGTACACTTGTGTTTGCGCGCATGCTTGTGCATTATAATATCGCCTGCGCAGATGGACAGTCTCCGATAAGACTGGCCGCCGTGACCGAAATTCGGTCTGGAGGACATTATTTAGCTTGTGTGCCTACACAAGCTTCAAGAACTCGTCATAAATTTACAGTAATTATTATTAACAACGAGTAATAATAACGTTAGTATATTTTCAAGGCTTTACCGTGCTTTCGCTTTTCCAATATTTACGCCAAACTGCACCAACCTTGGTCATGAATTTAATTGTATATATTATTTTAACTCGCTATTTGCATTAATATTAATTATTTTGTCATAAACCGACGGTAAAATTACCATAAACTTTATTAATACCCGGCTGCCGTCAAACGTTATAGAACTATATAACTTAATATATAAGTACAGCACTGCCAGTAAAACTATTCAAAGATTTTATATTTGAAGTTTAATACGAAATGCAGCTATTATTGAAGTCGTGGCATTCTAAGTAAAATCGGTTTTATTGTACTAAAACTATAAACAAAACGTCACGAGACATAACTTCTGCTGAATTCCCACTATTTGGGTCCGACTAATGCTTTTAAAAGTTAATAAAAGGTGCAGTAGCTATTCAGATGCCTCATTAAAAATATCACACGGGGAATAAAAATAAGGCTGGTGAGTATAAATAACTACGACCTCCATATAAATCTTGGTTTACAGTTTGCAGGGTTGTCGAAATGTTGCTGTTTTTATTTAGCTGTGTTGCTAATGTTCGTATTTTAACACAAAGATTTTCGCTTTATTTTAAATTAACCCTTTTCTTTTAATAATAAATATTGGCTAAGCATATAATGTTAAATTTGTAGACCTGTTTTTTATTAACATACGCTTTATTTTCATCTGTGTTCTAATCTATTTTCAAATTAATTAATCAATTCTACTGTTTTAAACTATACAATCAATTAAATATTTTTTTATAATTTCTTAAAATATATAATAAATTAAATGTGTATATATTTCGTATAAGAACGATTCCAAATAAATATACTTTAATAGGATAATATACTCCCTAAAGTTCAGAAAATATATTTAATATTTGCATTAAAATTTAATACGAAATAACTGGTAATGATATTTTACTAGTAACTGTGTAGTCGTTTGAGGTGCACCCTCATTGCTAGTTCGTCAACCCTCGCCGGCATAGCCTGGCTACCCGCAATGAATACTCGAGTTTTCTGCCTCAACTGTGGGGTGGAAATGTACGGCAATATGGGAATAAAATCCTGGATTTAATCTTCGCACAAGTCGCCGTTTAATCTTGCAGTAGATATGGCAAGGCTAAATAATAAATGTATACGCGATAACGGTAAATTGCATTGTGGTTTGTTATACTATAACGGTATAATTATAACACTAGCACTTAAGGGTTAACTTTTGTTCATTATAAGTATGAATAGAGAGTCACTTATCATCATGTTATTTTAGAAGCTGAAGTAACGGACCCTAAAATGTTGATTCAATTATTTTAAGCAAATACGTGAAATTATGTTTGATAAGGATGATTAACAACATTAATAATTCAAAGCCTTTTCATACTGAAACAAGGATAGATAAAACTTTATAAATAATTGTTTAATTAATTGATGTTATATAATGTGTTAGACGGTTGGATAAGTTAACAACAAAAGCGAAAAGTTGAAAGCTTAATAAAATATGTACTTTATAATATATAGGTATAAAATACATGCTAATTAAGTGAATATTAATAATAACAACGAATACGTAATTAAAAAAAAATGGTTTCATGTATTCTGCCTTACCAAATGTGGATACAAAATATTTAGTTATATGGACTTCGCCGTTATCGTTTAAAAATGGTAGTATCAAAATATCCATCCATAATCTAAGCTTGACTTCACTATCCTAGGAATATAGTTATAGCAAATTAGGTTTGTCATATTCTGTTATGCTTTGCGTATGAAATAAATATAGACATTTCTTTCACTGTGGATAAAGAGTAGCCTTTTCTCCGGCTGGCCAGGTTATACATACATGCTTATTTTTATGTCTGAAATTAAGAGATACATATGAGGTATTTTAAAAAAAATCATCTGTTTCAAAAGTAAATAAACTATCAGATTACCATTCGTACAAAAATAATGAAGCGGGTTCATTTATTTATGGGCGTTTCAAAGGGCGAGCTAGTTTGTTAGGGAGCTAAGACCTCATTATTTAGACAAGTTAATAAGAATTCCTAAGTCGCATTTACGTCAAGACGAAACGTACTCCGTTAGACATTAAGCTAAGAAAAAAGAAGATTAGAAAGGCAACATGAGGAATTAATGTTTTAGAGAAAGTATGTTGTACTTAAATCATGCTATCGGATATTTGAGTCGATAGTCTTTAAATAACTTATAAAAAAAATATTTCTATATCAGTCAATAAATTATATTTATATTTGCTTATATCTTTCTAAAAGTGTCAAAGACAATATACTAATAAACGATACAACAACTTGAAATACATTTATAAATGCTTTCCTCAATTACTTTCATGTTGCTTAACGTATAACTAAACAATCGCATCATTTATATTTATATCAACAATCAAAATCAATCGACCACAACCAACAACAATATCAAACAAATCATCGTAGCTATTAATAAAACGAAATACGTACGAAGATTTGTCATATAAAATCAGTGAACGCCTACGTCATCGGTAGACAATGCTCAATTACTTCTGCCACCTACTGCTGCAGGATTGGGTGTGTTCAGTGGAATGAGAAACTTTAATAAATGACGGCTTATCTATACTCATATTATAAAGCTGAAGAGTTTGTTTGTTTGTTTGTTTGAACGCGCTAATCTCAGGAACTACTAGTTTGAATAATATTGTCTTCTATTTACGCGAATATTATTCATTGAAATTAAACTGCTATATACGGATTTTATCGCGTTGTTTATTTGACACCTTATTACAAAATTTTGAAAATTGTTACACTTCTACTACTATTAAACTTTACTAATTTTTAAGCTAATTAAATTATTATTAAACTATTTAGATTTAATTTATTTTTACACTTTCCCCGACGTTTCGGTTGCTTTTCAGCAGCCATGGTCACGGGGAGACTAAGATGGCAGTTGTCTCAATGTTCCAGTGTAGTTATTTCAAAGTACCCGAACATAATTTAATCATTGGTGTTTCTATTTACGCAGAATGAGCTCAAAGTATCATGAAGTCTAGCTGTGGTTTGCTTCTTCTTGGGTTTGACTATTTTTATTACTGGATCCCAAGCTGGTGGTACATTCCAACCATCTTCTCTATTAAAATTAGGATGTTTTTTGATTTCAATAGCCTCGCGAAGCATCCTTGGTAGGAATCGGTGTTCTTTAGCGAGAATCTGTGGTTTGTCAAATCTCAGGTAGTGGTTGGTCCCCTGTTGCACATGTTCACACACAGCAGACTTCAACGAGCGTTGGTGTTTTACATCAGCTATGTGTTCTTTTATGCGGGTGCCTATGTTTCTCTTGGTTTGACCAATGTATGAGAGTCCGCAGTCACAATCTATTTTATAGACCCCTGCATCTTGTAAAGGTAGTTGGCACTTGACGGATGGTAAAAATTGACTTATCTTCGTTGGCGGCTTGAAGTATGTGTTGATTGAAGCTCGCTTCAAGATGTAGCCAATCTTGTCAGTGACACCCCTTACATAAGGCAGTATAGCAGGCTGGCGCTCGACTGTGGCTGGCTTTTCTCGGGATCTGTGACAGCGGCGCGGTTGTTGGAGCTTGTTGTCTTGCAGTACTTGCTTGACATGTTGAAGCTCGGCGTCCAGGTGTTTCTTGTCACAGATCCCATGGGCTCTCTGAAACAAAGACATTCCCACGGTAGCTAACTGTTTAGGATGGTGGTGAGATTCACCGTTTAAGTACCTATTTGTATGGGTCTTTTTCCTATATACAGTGTGGCTCAAAGTATGATCAGGATTCCTGATGACAAGTACATCTAAGAAAGCTAATGAATTATTTGCCTCTAATTCCATAGTAAATTGGATGTTATTATTAATGGAATTAAGATGTTCTAGGAATACACTTGCACTATCTGTTGGTAATATTGTAAAAGTATCATCTACAAACCTCTTATAAATCCTGGGTGTGATGGGGGCAGTATGTAAAGCTCGAGCCTCGAAGTCCTCCATATATATGTCAGCAACGACAGGTGATACTGGGGAGCCCATTGCGACACCATCGACTTGTATGTAGAATTTATTGTCCCACAACAGATAGCCAGTTGTTAAGCAATGCTTAAGTAGTTCTGCATATTCCTCAGGCATATTGTACTGTATTAGCTTCCTTTTAGTTATTTCAATACAGTCATGTGCAGGTAAGCATGTAAATAATGACTGTACATCAAAACTAACCATTGTTTCATTGTTAGTGAGACGTAGGTGTTTAATTTCACTCACAAAATGGTATGAATCCTTTACATGTGCTCTCGAGTTGCCTCTGAGTGGTGAGAGTATGCAGCCTGAGGAATATGCAGAACTACTTAAGCATTGCTTAACAACTGGCTATCTGTTGTGGGACAATAAATTCTACATACAAGTCGATGGTGTCGCAATGGGCTCCCCAGTATCACCTGTCGTTGCTGACATATATATGGAGGACTTCGAGGCTCGAGCTTTACATACTGCCCCCATCACACCCAGGATTTATAAGAGGTTTGTAGATGATACTTTTACAATATTACCAACAGATAGTGCAAGTGTATTCCTAGAACATCTTAATTCCATTAATAATAACATCCAATTTACTATGGAATTAGAGGCAAATAATTCATTAGCTTTCTTAGATGTACTTGTCATCAGGAATCCTGATCATACTTTGAGCCACACTGTATATAGGAAAAAGACCCATACAAATAGGTACTTAAACGGTGAATCTCACCACCATCCTAAACAGTTAGCTACCGTGGGAATGTCTTTGTTTCAGAGAGCCCATGGGATCTGTGACAAGAAACACCTGGACGCCGAGCTTCAACATGTCAAGCAAGTACTGCAAGACAACAAGCTCCAACAACCGCGCCGCTGTCACAGATCCCGAGAAAAGCCAGCCACAGTCGAGTGCCAGCCTGCTATACTGCCTTATGTAAGGGGTGTCACTGACAAGATTGGCTACATCTTGAAGCGAGCTTCAATCAACACATACTTCAAGCCGCCAACGAAGATAAGTCAATTTTTACCATCCGTCAAGTGCCAACTACCTTTACAAGATGCAGGGGTCTATAAAATAGATTGTGACTGCGGACTCTCATACATTGGTCAAACCAAGAGAAACATAGGCACCCGCATAAAAGAACACATAGCTGATGTAAAACACCAACGCTCGTTGAAGTCTGCTGTGTGTGAACATGTGCAACAGGGGACCAACCACTACCTGAGATTTGACAAACCACAGATTCTCGCTAAAGAACACCGATTCCTACCAAGGATGCTTCGCGAGGCTATTGAAATCAAAAAACATCCTAATTTTAATAGAGAAGATGGTTGGAATGTACCACCAGCTTGGGATCCAGTAATAAAAATAGTCAAACCCAAGAAGAAGCAAACCACAGCTAGACTTCATGATACTTTGAGCTCATTCTGCGTAAATAGAAACACCAATGATTAAATTATGTTCGGGTACTTTGAAATAACTACACTGGAACATTGAGACAACTGCCATCTTAGTCTCCCCGTGACCATGGCTGCTGAAAAGCAACCGAAACGTCGGGGAAAGTGTAAAAATAAATTAAATCTAAATAGTTTAATAATAATTTAATTAGCTTAAAAATTAGTAAAGTTTAATAGTAGTAGAAGTGTAACAATTTTCAAAATTTTGTAATAAAGTGTCAAATAAACAACGCGATAAAATCCGTATATAGCAGTTTAATTACTAGTTTGAATAGAAAAATTATTTTAGTGTTGGATAGCCTATTTATCGAGGAAGGCTATAGGCTATATAACATTACGCTACGACCCAAGGGAGCGGCGCAGTAACTATAAACGCGGGTGAAACCGCGAACACATCTAGTTCATCATAATTATGTTGACGTCTTACCGTTTGTTTCATGAGTCGTTTTGTTTGAGTTGATTACTGGTGATTTAAAATGTTCTGTTCTGTTAAAAATCATTTAATGAAACAATGGAGAGATAGATAACTCGCTGGATTTATCTATTCGGAATAATTTATATATATATATATATATATATATATATATATAAGTACCGTACAAATTCTAAAACTCATTTAGTGTCTATACCGTAATGTAAAATTTTTAACTTTCTTCAACTGTCGATAAGATTATTTTTTATTAAACAAGTAGAGTACTACTCTATCACCAACTTTAACCTATCCAAAAACATGCTTTAGCACTTTCTCAATTACAAAACGAGGTTACTTTTGTAATACAGGTTTTTAAATTTAATATAAAATACACAATTATTACACATTATTGTTTTATATTATGAATTCAATGATGTTGTTAATGTAACTGATAGATGTCTGTACATAGTAGGTATTTAAGAAATATGAATAATAGGGGTTTTATAAAAGCTATAGAAGTGATAGTGAACAGTTACTTTTTATTTTACGTCTGTAGGTTGCACATCACGCAAAAACTACTAGACGAAATTTAATGCGGTTTTCATAATTCTATTCCTTATATAACTCGTTATCTGATTCATTCTGGCGAAAAAAACTATTATCTCATATTTATATATATATATTTTAATGGGTTTTAAATATAGGCTAAACTCAAAAGGACTATTATTTTAGGTTGCTTCGAATATCACTCTCTTAAAATGATGAAAAGGTTTGATGAATATCCTTATTTTACCAAAACTATATATTTTAGACTCACATAGATTACCATGTTATTACAAAAGCACAGAACGATCCGATTGTAGTTACAACGTAAATGTAACATCATACGTATCTTAATTTATCTATGACGTTGATAAGCTTAAAAGTAAATCGTGTGCGGTACACGATTTCGAGAGTTCAGTGCAGTAAAAAACAACACAGCAATCAAGGATCATATTTCTAAAATCCATTAGAGCAACCTATAAAAATAGTCTTGTGTTCACGTGCGAGGACGGTCCTAAATTCAGTCATCCGAAATAAAAAGACGATAAAAGGAGTCTTACTGATTGTCGTGATAAAAAGATAAATATAGTTTGGTTTTAGAGAACTCGTCAGAAATGATGTTGAAAGACTTTATAAGTACAAATATGCAAATTGGTTGCTTAGAAAATAAAAAAATGCAAAAACATATATATGTATGTATACATTTTAATTATACATGTTAAAACAAATGAATTCGTTTGTAAATATTTATTCTTCACTTTATTACACTTGCCAATATTGCTTGAAGCTAAAGATTGTTGAGAATTCGATATACGGTCTATAAATTTAATAATGTAATAGTCTAAAAAAATTATGATTCACAAATAGTTATTTCTGAGTCTAATTATTGTATCCTTTTTTAAGTGTTTGTAACGTCATTATTCTTAGAGCAAAATTTGACTTAACACAAAGAAATAAAACCAAGAGCCTAATAGGTAACAGTCTCATAATTCGTCAAGTCGTAATTAATAATAATAATTATTATTATAATAACCCGCGACCTCGGGCGTGGCAGTCGGTTACACTAACCACTACGCCATCGAGGTCGACATTCATTAATTGTTTGTTATCAATCTTAATATCTGGTATGTACTTTACTTTTATCCAATAAAATATATTCTTTGGAAGCATCTAAACGAAAAACGTGCTGTGCGTACGAGTACATTAACCGTAATCTTTTCAAACGCGGAGAGAGACCAGCAACTCACGTCCTGTTAATGGCGTCACGAATAACATACGTACGTTGAGACAGTTGCGCTAGTTGTATACGTGACCGGGCACGCCACGATCGTCCCGTGTTTGAGGAGTGGCTAGAGAAGCGCCATGGCGCCCTTACCTTCCGGCTGACACAAGTAATGACTGGCCACGGTTGTTTTGGCCAGTTCCTATGTCGTATACGCCAGCAAGAGACGCCCGGTTGTCACCACTGCGACGACGGCCGCGACGTTGTTGTGGACACGGCGCTGCACACTTTCGCGGATTGCCCCGCCTGGGCATCGCAGCGCCGTGAGTTAATCGCGGCAGTCGGATTGGTTGCCCTCTCGGTCCCGGCCGTAATTCAGTCTATGGTCCGGAGTGCGAGGTCGTGGAACGCCGTCGCCTCCTTTTGTGAGGAAGTCATTTCCATCAAGGAGGCGGCGGAGTGGGAGCGGGAGCTTTTAAACTCTCTCCCCAACCGCAGATCCGGGCGCCGAAGGGCGCGAGATGATCTCCAGCCACCCTGAGGTTTGACCTGGGGGTGGTGGGCTTTGTGGGCCTGCCGGGAACGGCCTGGTGCTGAACGGGTGGTGCCGTTCAGCACCAGGTGCGAGAGGCGGCGTGCGTGTTCCCACGCGCGCCTCTGTTTCGAGTCCGTCTTCCCTCTAGAGGTAGACAGTAGGGTTTTGGGGGAGTTTTGCCTAATAGGTAGGCCTCTTCGTGTAGTGGCCTGCCGTTTCATACGGCGGGCCGAAACCTCGGTGGGGTCGCGACCGCATGCGCAAGTGATTCGCGCGGCCCCGTCGATAGTGGTTTTGTTGAGGAACACCGTGGTAGGTTTAGTCGGTATTCCGGGAGGTCCATTATCATCTTTAGCATCTTTCTTTTACCCCGGCGAGTCCGACATAACCCCTCCGCCCGGCCCCGCGGAGGGGTATCCGTCATGCATTAGCCGACGAAAAAGAAAAAAAAATTGTATACGCGACCGATGCGAGCCACCCGCGCAAGAAACCCGTATGATTAACGTGCGTATATAGCCCACGCCAGCTTCTTGAATAGTGTACAAACACCTTCAGATTTTATTCAAATTACGCTCAAACGATAACTTTATACCTATATAGTTCATCGCACGATAACTTCAGAATAACATTTGGTTATATGATTATTGCAAGCACTAAAACGTGTACCAATAAAGCTTATCATAATTCATCTCCTTCTGTGGAAGAGTGGGGCTATCAAACCAACATTCGCAGATACTAAAAGATAAACAAGTAAATAAAACAGTGAATTATGGTAAACAAATTGAAATGAAATGATTTCACAAACGATACAAGAATGTGGTTGAAAATGAGTGAGAACCATATACGGAATACAACTAGTTGTACTTAGCATGTTTGGACTCTAAATGTTCATCGACGGTTGTATTCCAGAGCACTATGTAGTATTGAATATAGCTGTCTGGTACTATCACCGCGAAGTGAGTACATTGTTGTGTTCAAAATTGTATAATAGAAATCAAGATATATTTAGATTACTGTAGCATTGTGAGATACCAAACAATGTTATTGCGTGTCCTACATAATATATGAGTAATAAGACATGAGTTATATTATAATTACACCGTTACATGTAGTTGGCTTATTTACAGTTTTCATAATATGACTGCGAGCATGTTTCTAAAACACAAACAGATGACAAATAAAATTGCAGCCGCCTGTTATAAGCGGGTACCAAAACTTCACTCGTCTCTCACGCATTGTCGAGCCTAAGAAAAGAGAAATTAAATTTAAAAAAGGCGTTGCAAACGAAAGTTCTCCGGATGTAAAGCAGTGACTGTATTAGTCTTGCGCCCATTTCGTGTTAGATGTTGTAGCTGTCCAAGCGAATCTACTCGTTCCTACCTTATCACCTAATAATTGGCAAGGCGTGCTCTTCCACTCATATGCGCCTGCGCATCTCGACTAGGGTCTCGAGTACCCGATCCAGGTTGAGCGATCTGATATAAGCTATTTGTACGAAAAATATCGAAATCAGCAAATTACCTAAATCTTTGTCGGATAGTCAGTTATTGGGTCTTGCCTCCATAACTGAACAATACTTAAGAAAATGTAAGTGAGGTTCTTATCTGCCTTGGCTGTTCAGAGACAAACAGGCATAAAAATATTGATGTGTTCGAGATCAAAAAGCCACGATACCAGGTAACAAATATTATCTATCGTAGCATTGTCTTAAATGTAATATAACTAATAATGTTAACTAAGTCACGGTTACATGTTCAAAACATAATAATACGAGTATATTATTATCTCCTTAGTTAGAAAATTCTCAATACTACTTACCTTCTTTGGGCTCTACAACGCATTTATACTGCCCAGCAATTACGGAATACGGCTATCAATACCCTGAATAAGAAAAGATATCTTAAGAATCAACACGCGCCGCCCACAACATTCATAATGTCCCAACAAGATCCGAACCAATGATGGCGCACTAAATTAACCACGTCGACTTTTATAGACGGACGTTTGTGACGGTGACAGCGAACGGTGCCAACACTGTACCTCTATAATAGATGTGATTGTCCTCGCTATAGCACTTGTGACAATAATGGACTAAAGAGATGAGTATTCAACTATCCAAGTCCCTGACATGAGATATAGTGTCCAATCAAACAGAGTACCTTGACTATACCAGTGCCGTAAGTTTGCGGTCGATTGTGAAATGTCGGATTAAATGCCCGGATCGGGCAATGATTTTAGGTTTTCTACTAAGACATTGGCAATAGAATAGGCAAAACGATCTTTTGAAATGTGCCTAGCAATAGACTCTCTACTAAGTGGCAGTTAAAACATACACACAAAACTGGCGAATTTGGACGTTATAATTATGATTTTGTAACTTTATTTTGAAAGGTTATTGAACATGATTGGAGACAAAAGATTCGAGGATTACCTACCTGTGAAACTGTTACCATTACTAGTTTTGATACTTTTAAGTGATTAATGAGCGCATGGCTCGCTTAATTGTATTATGTTGTAGTTACCTTAGCCTGCCGACTCCGGAGTTGCCAGCCCTGCCCTAAAAACAAAGCTACGGTGCAGCTAAATCTAGCGAGGGAAAAATCAGATAGCACTGCACGTCCTTCCAGAATTTTGGAAACATTATAAGACTTAGATCTGCTGTAAGGTTAAAGTATTTCTTCTTTTGGGTTGCTTGACATTTAGTAAATATAAAGTATAAGCCATATTTTAAGTTTACAAATAAGAGATCACAATTCCTTTGTCGTCAGATAGCTTTGCAAACATTAAAACTAACGACACAAAGAACATCTAACGGAGAATATAATACTGCGCGCCTCCTACGCACCGCGCTTGTGAGCATGATTTAGTTTCATGGTCTGTGATCGAAACTCAAAACAACTATGTGAATCACATAATTTTTTGTCGCATTCGGTGATATGAATACTAGCTACATCGCCAACCATGTCACTGTCAAGTTAGTGATGTTAACACGGATACTAATAATGATTAAGACTGTGCCGAGCCAAATGTACCAAAACAGGCGGTTACAGTTAAGTGAATAAAATCAACACTTTTTGTTTAATACAAATATAAAATATATAGTTACCATAACAATGAATGTGTTTACAATTTGTCCGTGTAAAAAAATTAAACTAATTTATATTTTCGTCTATAAAATTACGTAAATTTGCAAAAAGGTAAGCTCGTAATTTTTAGATTATAACAGTAGAAATCTATCCTATTTTACAGCTTAAACGAAACATAAATATTTATATTACAATTTGTCCGTTGGTTGACAATAAAGATATTTATCAAAAAAGCACTTCAAATCCTCCATACAATTATACTATGGCGACCGCACGCCGATTTGAATATGCGCCGAACAAGCTCTGTCATTATCTGTCTTACGCTCGGCGCAGTCTTAATGGACAATGCTATTAATAAACAGCAATTAGACTATTAACGTAATGAAGAGAAGCCAGGTTGAGAGAACCCGATGAACAATATATATGTGTATAAAGAATGGGATAAGGTGAATTAAGCAAAGGTGTCATGATCATTCCAAGTTTCAAAAACAGAATTTAAGGTAGAAAGAAAAGGGATAACAGACAGAATTGACGACAAGTAGGTACCATGCCTGTTCTATATACAACCACATGTGCAAGTTAGTGTATGTATTATGATACATACACAAACTCTAAAGCACCTCTAAGGACGTTTTTACAAGCTGTGTGCAATAGACATACACTATTGTGCAGTAATAGTTAAATATACTTTATCCTTAAAATATAATGGTAATAATTTATTTTTCATTTATTTGGATGAAACTTAAATAGATTATCGTTCTCCCTTACGATTATTGTCATAAGAGTAACTCAAGGGACTGTCACTCAACTAGAAACCAATAACAACACAAGCTGTCAATATCTTTCTATATATTATACCTTCTAGTTATTTATAAAAATAATAAGCTATCTTATATCTTCCTTAATTCAATGCTGATGTTTAAATAACCACATAACGAAGGAGTAACTGAGAGGTTAATGTGGCATTTTGAGAGATTTTGTATAGGAAATCAGTAAAAATATAAATCGGCCCCGAATTTAATTCACGTCGCACTCAGACAATTATGATAACAAAGAGATATTTCTATCAAAAAATAATCAGCTTGGAATCTAAAACTTTACCAATGAATGTTTCGGAATGTGCCTTCTATGCATAAATCTTAAAGTAAATAAACGTGTAATAACTGTTGTTTAATCTATTTTTTATTTAACACTAAAGTTATAAATTAAAAACTATCTACTAGTAAACCTAACTTGTGAATTTAATTAATATTTTTATAGTTGTAATTGCGTTGTCGTGAAGTAGCGTAATTGCATAGCGTTTTCCCATAAGTGGTCGCAGTAAGCAAATAACTTGCTATTAAGTTTACAACAATAGTATGTATGACTGGAATAACTGTTCGTACACATAAAATTACAGCTTCATTTTGCATTACGAATTTAAGGTCATAACAGTAGTTAGCCCATAGGTTAAATTAATTTGTGTTCTCAGAATATATGCATCTTCTGGGGCAAATGCGTCATTATTTTATAGAATATTTTATGCTTGCACGAAATGTTTCCAGATGCACGTAATAGTTACTCATTTAATTTATTAGTCTATATTTAACATATTTATTTATTATATTTCTAAACACATTTTTTATAAAACTTAGGTGACAAAAAAGCTTGCGTCTTACCTGATGGTAAGTATTTATTACGATAAACGTAAGCATTCACTTAAGATTGGAATTGTGTACAATCCGGGACATACAAATTTCAGTCACTTTCTTGAGCATTACCAACCACGACTAATTGAAAGAAAGAGAGCGCTTGTTTTTGGTGATACGAACATTGATTTGTTAGACACTAAAAAAAATCTAACTGTTATAGAGACACTCTGCGGGAATCAGGCTACAAAATTCTAATAAAATAGAGGCAAAATACTGTACGCGAGAAACGGCAAAAACTAAAATTATAATAGACCATGTTTTTACTAATTTAAAAGATGATAATTTTAATGTGGCAAGTATTGAATCCTCTCTATCAGACCATAAAAACATATATATAGAAATCAAAAGGTACATGCCACCCAAAAAGGTACAACATGAGGCTATCAATTATGGAAAACTGTTGAATATAACCAAAGAAGCTAAATTAGAAAACGATACCTATGATTTCATTAGACTGGAAGATTTTATAAAGGAAAATATTTCAAAAAGTAAAACAATAAAGCATAAAGTAATTAACTTATCCCAGAAAGAATGGGTTAATAACGATATCAAAAATAAGATAAATGAAAGAAATAAACTCTGTAGTAGCTTGAAGCAAGATCCTAAAAATAAAACTTGAAATAGATTTTAAAACCAAAAGAACCAAAACTGTAGAAATCATTAAGGACGCAGAAAATATACTTCTATGGTGAGTTTGTAAAATGCTCAAAAAAGCCAAAAAAGATGTGAAAGCCGATCAAATCAACTTTCCAAAAATATGACCGAAACAAACTGATCATCTATCTAATCATTAGAGACCCAATTGAAATTTGTAACATGTTTAACAATTATTTCGCGAATGTAGGCATAGAATTAGCCAGTAACATTTCATTTTTCGGCCTCGATGGCGTAGTGGTTAGTGTAATTGACTGCTACGCCTGAGGTCGCGGGTTCGATTCCCGCGCAAGTCAAACATTTTGTGTGCATGAACATGGATGTTTGTCTTGGTCTGGGTGTTTCTATGTATAATATGTATGTATTTACAAAAAAAAAGTATCTATGTATGTTTATCCATTGTCTAGAACCCATAGTACAAGCTCTGCTTAGTTTGGGCTAGATGGTGTTGTGTGTATGTGGTAGAATATTATATTATTATTATTATATTATATTATTAAAATATCACAATGACATCCTGTTCACACAACCTAAACGAAACATCACAAACAACTCTGAACTGTCACAATTTACCCCTTGTGACATTAAAGAGGTATCACCCATTATTTATAGTCTAGACCCAAACACTAGTACAGGAATTGATAACATAAGTACTAAAGCTCTTAAATATATAAAACATCTAATAATCCAAAAAAATAAATAAATTGTAAAGTTTAATAATATTCTACCACGTACACACAACACCATCTAGCCCAAACTAAGCAGAGCTTGTAGACAATGGATAAACATACATATTATTATATGCTTTTTTTTTTTGTAAATACATACATATTATACATAGAAACACCCAGACCAAGACAAACATCCATGTTCATGCACACAAATGTTTGACTTGTGCGGGAATCGAACCCGCGACCTCAGGCGTGGCAGTCGGTTACACCAACCACTACGCCATCGAGGCCGTCAACTAGTATTTTGAGTGGTTGCGCGGCCCGCAGGCGGTCCGCGAGGGGGGAAGGTCAGGCAGTTTGAAAAGGGAATTTGAAAAGCCCCGAAGCCAAAAAAAAAACATTGACCCTCGGTGACCTTGAAAATGACCTTTTCTGGAAAGATCTCATCGACCTCTATGACATCTGTTCGAACACATCCCGCCTACCTCTAACCGTTTCGGAGATATTAGAGGTCAAAGTTTGTATGGCGGCCATGTTTTTTTGTATGGAAGCTATGTTTTTTTTCGCCCTCTCTAAAAGTTCCTAGGGTTTTAGGAAGATTTTGTTTAAGAACGACTCCCGTAGATATCACCGTTTTCGAGATCCGATGGGGTACCACCACCAAGAGTTGATCTTCCGAAGATCAGGCATTTTTCCCGGACCTTCTGAACGATTCTCTATATGATGCTATATTTACTTTTTTCTACGACTCTCCTTTGTATGACTTCTATTTCTCTAAGTAAGTCAGTCAGTGAGTGGCAATTTAAGTTAATATTATATAGTAAATAATACACAAAATGATACATACGCACATCACATTATCCATAAAATATAAAAGTAACACGCACAAATACTCATCATGTCGCGCTAATCATATTAAACTCCACGGTGCAAGAACTAATTACGGAAAAACATTATAACATTTGTCGGCCTCGATGGCGTAGTGGTTAGTGTAACCGACTGCCACGACTGAGGTCGCGGGTTCGATTCCCGCACACGTCAAACATTTGTGTGCATGAACATGGATGTTTGTCTTGGTCTGGGTGTTTCTATGTGTAATATTTACATATTTACAAAAAAAGAAGTATATAGGTATGTTTATCTATTGTCTAGTACCCATAGTACAAGCTCTGTTTAGTTTGGGCTAGATGGTGTTGTGTGTATGTGGTAGAATATTATAGAATATTATATTTGCAGGAGCACAGTTATATAATAGCATCCTAACTGAAATAAAAAGTGCAAGCACACTCACAATCTTTAAAAGAAAATTGTTGAACTACGTAGCTAGTGATGATTGCTTCTTGACATAAGAAACAAATAGTTACCACGTAGGAGAGGCGAAGAAGCGTATAACGCATAACTTGAACCACACGATTTTCATCGTCTACCGACTAACAAAATTAATGTGAATTGGATCTGTATTTTTTTTTATTGTTTAGCATAGCATATCGCGGCTTATTTTGCTTAAAGTTTATAATAACTATCGTTTTAAAATTAACTTTTCCTCTTGTATTCATTCTGTTGTAATAGTTTCATTGCAATGTGTAAGTGTGTTTTATTTGCGTAAACAATTAGTGAAACTATATAGTTAAAAGTGGTAACGGACATATTATTTTTTAACCTTTAAAGAATATTATGCTTTCTTATGACACTTTTTTGCATTTTAAATAAGAAATAAATATATTATTAAACCGATTATTATCTATTACTATTAGCGAGCCGTAAGCCCTTAGTATTGCAAGCTATTATAGGCTACGGTCATAGCTTGCAACACAAGGTGTATTGTTTGCACATTGCCTTCCAAGGGAAGGAGGATAGATGAGAATTCGAAACTTTTACTCACCGGACAAAACGTAGTACAAATGAGCGTCCAGACGATCGGTCTTCTTCGTCCCGTCACCAAATAATTAGCAAGAACTCATCAGCTCATAAAATATGTCTGCTTTTTTAACTTCAATTGCCGCTCAAGGATGAATGGAATGATCTCTGTGTAATAGAAAGTGAAATTTTATATAAAGAACTCCTACTCCGAATACCTTACACGTGTCTCGCGTGTATATCAGACGGTAGTTTGGTGGTACAGAATCACAAGCCAGTGCTTCAAATTTATACACGCTATCAAAGTACCTTTAGTTATATGGACGATTGCCATCTAAACAGTGTCACGGTAATATTATCTAAAACATTACCGTGACAGTGTCTTCAAGGCAATATAGAATACATATTTTTCCAATTTAATGGAAAACACACGACAAATATTAAACTAAACAACATCTCCAATATAAAAACAGGTCAGCTGTTTATCTTTTTGAAGTTGATTGCCCTAAATAATAAGGACAAATAAGGAAAAATAACGATGTTGCCCATTAAGATGTATAGGAACACATCGAAGCGTGAACATGGAATTGCCAGAAAGAATAAATTTTACAATGAATTGGCTATAACATTAATTTGAATTGGCTTGTCTCATAATTATATTATAACGGAACGGATGTCGGATTGTGTAGTTGGGTTGGTATTAACAATGATGTTGTACCTTAACTCCTCTATAGGATGTCAACGTTTTTATATTTTATTGGTTGGTTTAGCAAATTTAATGTAATAATATAATTTATTGCCATAATTAAATTAAAGTTAATAATTAATTTATTAATTATTTTTATAAGAGGACAATAAATATGGAACATTACTCGTCTGAATCTAAACTAGAAGTTTGTTATTGCTACAATAAAAAAGCTATCCTACTATATGTTGTAGATATTGCTATCTGCAGCGATTTCAAAGTTGACTTAGGCAACAAAAATGTATTTGTTCCAAATATTTTCAATAAACCATTATTACTTGACAGAATTATTATAAAGACACTACATCTGAGCTATTCTAATCATTTCGCAGGAAATGTTTTACAGACATACATATTACACACTCTCAACTTATACAAAATTCCGTCATATGTAAAAGGAAGTATGCCTATTGGCAGATCTTTCACGCAATACATGTAATTTAACTTGTACATATTAAAAGCAAACACACGTTTGACTACGACATGACTGTAGAAATTTCTCAAAGGTTTTTACTCGCAAGTCACTCTCTATAAACAGTTAACCTAATATTCATTTTAGAGGAAGTTGTTGCAAGATGACTGTCAATATTTGACCATCGACAATTTTACTTTAAAAATAATTATGTTCCAACAATTCAACGTCAATAACCACTTTACGTGTTAGTATACCGTATTTTAAACCTTAGAAGCAAACTCACAATCTGACCGCATGGGGCTACAGTTTAAGCGGTCACTTCGCTATTACATTTAGCAAATAATACAATTTTGCAAGCGTGATTCGAGATCATAAATTAGATCTCATCTGCATGTTTAGTTTTATGTGGTTAACTGTACTTACGCACCTCGATGGCGTAGTGGTTAGTGTAACCGACTGCCACGACTGAGGTCGCGGGTTCGATTCCCGTACATGTCAAACATTTGTGTATTACTACTAAATTACTTTCTGCCATCTACCTTCTGCCTAATTTATTTAAATTACTCTTTTTGTTTTTTGATATTTTGTTTTTAATTGAATTGTATGTATGTATGTTACTGCCTACATGCACCGAAATCATTCAAGCTCTGCGAGAATACCAGCGTTGTGGATATACTGCAACATTGCTGACGCAGGATCTTATTTGTTCTATAGGTACTTTTGGTTGTGTTTCCTGTTGACTTATATTATGAGCGTGGAACAAATAAAATTATTTTCTTCTTTCTTTACATGAACGTGGATGTTTGTCTTGGTCTGGATGTTTCTATGTATAATATGTATTTACAAAAAAAGAAGTAGGTATATATGTATGTTTATCCATTGTCTAGAACCCATAGTACAAGCTCTGCTTAGTTTGGGCTAGATGGTTTTGTGTGTATGTGATAGAATATTATATTATAGTAAAAAAATGGTGCGATGTGTATACAATTATACCAAGTTTGAATTGGGGCAGTATTTATTAAAGCGGTGATAGCAGTGACAAGTCGTCAGAAGCATATTGCAATACGCATCTCAGATATGGAACCCGCGTTACGATACGTACGTTATGAGAATTGAGAGAATTCAAATAAAATTTATTAAATACATGTGTTATTTTCTACAAATTCCATTTAAAACAAGTCATTATCTAAACATTTGTAAAAGTTTCACCTACTGACCCTTTCTGATAGAAGAAATATTGCCGACGTCTGTTATATACTCAAAATTGCCTCAAACAACATAAATTGTCCCGACTTATTAAACAAACTCAATCTCCATGCGCCACAGAAGTTATTTAGATCTGCAAAACCCTTGCATGTGCCTAGATCTTCTTCTAACTATCGGCAAAATTCTTTCCTTAATCGAGCGAGCAATAGCTTTAACTCAACTGCTAAAGATCTGAATTTGGATTTATTCTGCACTAGTATTTCAGTAGCCAGACGGCGAATGAGTGAACAGTTCTTTGTTTAAACTGTTATTTTACTAGCCGAGCTGTATTGTACTTTTGTTGTATGTAATTGTATACGTGTAATTGCTATTCTCTTGGAAACTATGTGTAATTTTTAATGAAACGTTAAACGTGAGGACCTGTAATCAGCTATCGAATACTTATTTAAATAGTTTGTCAAACTAGCATAAGCTGTTGGACCTCCATAAATAAATAAATAAGTTATCTAATGCAACAAAAGACAGCCCTAAACAATTATTTATCTTTGAAGTTAGGTATATGGAGCAGCAGTTGATTTAAGGATTATTCTGAATCAAAGCAATATTTTTTTCTAGAATCTATTTGAGACATAGCCACTTTAATATTTATAAATTTAAGTATCTACTTAAATCTCTGCCACAGCAAACGTTTTTAAATTTCATTCAAGAATAACAAGATGGATGACAACTTCAATCACATTAATAAACATTTCCCCTACTATAACGCAATTAATATAACCATGCGCATAAAACAAGATGGCGGGTGGTGGGTGTGGTGACCGCTGCGCGCGCGCCCATTGGCGCTAGTTATCATTAATGAATGAAGATGGCACGATAAAGTCACTACTGGATTCCACTTAGTGATTCACAGTTTCATGGTGGGTCATTAAGTGATGAGTGAGAAGATTGAATACATTAAACACACATTAAGTAGGAGGCTTCACACATAAAAATTAAAGAGATACCTATATTAACTATCATTAAAATATGGCTGAATCTGAATGTCAAAATCGTACTTTTACGTAGGTGTAGGTATTTTTTTAAGCTATGTTTAAAAAATATGGTAAATTGAATCGTTATAACTTTATTGGTTTATAGAAGATGTATAATTATATAGGTACATATAAAAAAACAATTGTTTTAACTTTTGAAATCTGCTTTATTTAATTGGACTATACATAATTCTTTCTCCAAGCAATCTTAGAACATGTTTTCATTTTAATTTAATTATTGCAATGACTACACTAAAATCAGAATTGTTAAGTGGTCATCTAGCTACTATACCGTGTCAAATATTTTGAGTCATAAGTCATTTATTCAATACAAAAGTCTTTGTGTAGAACTTTAAAATAACATACTAAATATGCACATATACAAATAATATTAAAAACATACAATTAACTTAAAATGTATAATATATAAATAATATATGAATTATAGGAGGATATTCGTATTAAGTTATGTCATCAGCATCACTTAAATTAATTAGCTAATGTCAGCATGGATATATTATAAAAGAAAATGTTAAATGTAAATTATGATGAAATCTAGATAAACTTATATATTTGACATGTTGTCACTCCGAACCTCCTCTATACTGTAGTAGCTCTTTTCCAAGAGAAATGCCTTAAGCTTGTTTTTAAATCTATTTACGCAGTAGCCTTCATCTCCACTGGCAGTTTATTAAAGATGCTTACTGCTTGGACTGCAGAACTACGTTTAATTTAGGCTGAATAATGCTAGTCAAATCCTTCCCACGACATTTTTCCCTAATGTTTCTTTGTTCCTTGGTTTCAAACTTGTCCAGGTTTTTAATCATATTAGTCAGGAGTACCAAAATGTACAGGCAAGGAACCGCTAATATGTTGAGCTCTTTAAAGTGGTTTTTGCATGATTCCATTTGATCAATAAGTAACATAGTTCTAATCGCCCTTTTCTGTATTACAAATGCTGAGTTAATATTATACTTATAACTATTTTCCCATAACAGGATACTATATCTAAGTTTGGATTCCACTAGAGCGTAATAGACAATTTTTAACTGGTCAGCAGTCAATTATACTCTCAAACTTTTAATGGCATAGCAGGCTTAACTCAATGTATTGACTATATCTGTCAGCTCTGGTTTCCAATTAAGTAAAGCGTCAATATATGCCAAGAAATTTTAAATTATTTACTATTTCTACCTGATTAGATGCCGAGACAATAGTTAAATGTTCATTACTTTTTGTCGTAAACTTAAATAACATGCACTTTGTCTTATTGATGTTTAATTTTAAATTATTCCCATCAAACCACGTGTCAAAGGCAGATATAAGGTCATTGACTTGTTGCTCTAGAATTTTGATATATTTTGCAGAGATCACCGCATTTATGTCATCTGCGAATATGACCAGCTGAGAACTCGAGCTTATGCTACTAATATATTCAGTTAGATCGTTTAGGAATATAATGAAGAATACAGGACCTGGTACCGAACCTTGAGATACACCTCTAGTTACCGGTATCAGTTTTGACTAGTGTATTAAATCCCTTCCTCCTGATACTGATAATAAATTATTTCCACATATTGTGTCATGTTTTGTAAGTATGAAGAGAACAGCTTTAACACATTATTCCTAATTCCATAATGCTCTAATTTTTTTAGGAGTATACTTTGAGCTACTGTATCGAAAGCAGCACTGAGATCAAGGAATACCCCTGCAGTTTCTCTTTTATATTTAATCTATAGACTATGTCCCCAATTAAGGTATTTACAGCGTCTATGGTACCCATATAATTCCTATAGACAAATTGTCTACTGCTTAAAATTTCGTACATGTGGTTTAATAGTCTCGTTTTAATTATTTTCTCAAATAGTTTTGATAAAAGGGCAGAACAGATATTGGCCTGTAATTATTGTGGTCGGTTTTTGGTCCTTTTTTAAATATGGGTATAACCCTACCTACCTTAAACTGGTCGGGAAATACACCAATTGTACACATACATTAAAAATGTCAGCAATGGGAATTGCTAAAATGTCAATGCTGTCTTTAATTACTGTTAATTTCATCATAGCCAGAAGAGCTTTTTAAATCCATTTTCTTAACTAACTTGAAAACTTTGAGTGATAGCACGTGATCGAAAGTGATGCTATTTTCTATTCTTTTCCCATATGCTGTTAAAAAATTTACTGCTATGTCTGAATTTAAAGACTTTGGTATGGTATTTTGACTAAAACTATTTGAAAATATGTTAGCAATCTGTACCGGATTATCAATTATTTTATTGTTTATCTTTAAAAGTTCTAAAAATATTATATTAAATATTAACTGTACTCCAGATTGTCTTACTTGGATTTGAAGACTCCAGAACTCGTTTCCTAGTTGCATTCTTTTTAGCTTCTCTAATTACTCTTTTGTAAATTTGAATGTTCAATCCTTGAACGGATAAATTTATAATGTAATCCGCAAATGTCTTCAGTCTAGTCTTTTGTTATGTTATCAAAGTATAAGAACATTCTTAAGCAAACTTTGATTAAAAAAAATATTTTAATGTACACCTGCTCACGTAGTGAGCATACAACATTCTTAGGAATGATTCTGAGGATTTACAACGAAACTCTTTGTATATCCGACCTGGCCATCTGGACCTCTCAATCTCACCTAAAACGTGATCGACGTCTTGCCATACATTTTATTTATGATTTTTCTATGAGGAAACTGTCATAATCTGAAATTCTAGCCGGTTAATGTCAAAAGATTCGTGAACGTGTGCACGGATGGCTTAAGTGCTCGTCTCGACACTGCTACTACGCCGAGTGATGTAAGTTTGAATCACACACGGGACAAAAAATTGTGTGGTCCACAAGTGGTTGTTTCGAGTCTGGATTTTCTTTGTATCCGTTGATTGAATGTTTGTAAAGCCGTTAGCGATACAGGACTTATTCCTAGTGCGGGATTTGTTCTTTTAAGAAGAAAAGTCTTTAAAAGAAAACTTAGCTGCCGGTGTGTATATGCACTACAAGCATGATGTTATGAATCGCCAAAACTATTTATTTGGACCAAATAACATAAAAGGTCACTTACCTATAAAAGGTTATAAATATTTGCTTTCGTGCACACGTCAGTCGTTCTTAACTAGTCCGAAGTTTTCCTAGCCTATTTCACTAAACTAGTTACCCGGCATTACTTTAACAAGTGGTGTATTTATAGTTTGCAACATATTCAGTCAAACTGCCCTACTAATTGCTATACAAGTTTTTGAACAAGTCACAAAACAACCAACAGTTACTTATAGATTGTTAACTTACATGCGTGGGTTTAGCTGCAGTAAAAAATCTTTGAATGAGTTTGACTAAAAAATTATTATTTTTATAAAATCGAGTTAAAAGTGGTATATGATGTGAAACATAGTAAGACAGGGTACGTGAACACTCTTAAATCGGTATTTCAATTATAAGCGTATATCTGTATTGTCATATCCATACGGATAAAATACTAAATAATATATCGAAAAGAATTCACAAATTGCCTAATCGGTAGGTAATATTTGTCGTGGGTTAATAGTAAAATATGCTTCAAAAGCTAAACAATAATCATATGGGTGTTAAATTATTCTCTACTTAATTTTAGATTTTGTCCACAGCTTAGTTATGTTAGATTACCGTTAGATTAGTAATAGTACTTTTTTCGGGACGAAAGATACCCTGTGTCCTTTCCTGTTCCCGTGTATGCGAAATTCCATGATAATCAGTCGAGTAGTTAAGCGTCAGTTTGTTTGGTACACAAACAAACTCACATTCGCATTTATAATACATATTAGTTAAGATTTTGTTAAAGCTGCTTCTGAACTAGAGGGGTTTTTGTACCTGTGTTGCGAAGGACTTTACTAATATTGAAACATCGGACACACAGAATAGTTAGTCCCCGAACAACTTTTTCTGGATCACACGATGCTTTTCCCCGGCAGGGATGGAACCCAAAACACTCAGCGCACTGACAGTTGCAGCAACCACCTAAACCACTGTGCCATCCATCCTATTCTTCATTTATCTATTTATGGTCTGCTACCAACAACAAACAACAATAATACAATCACCTAAATAAATACATAATATCCTTAATACACACAAAAAAAATGTAAGAATTACACAAATTATGTAGGTGCTATTACCCACATTATACTATATCATTTTAAAATGTTTATTTTCAACGCCACGTCGGCGTCGCCTTGAATGTTTCCAAATATTTAAAGTAGCTTAGTTACCTTGCGTCGTAGTAAACATTGTAGGAATTAATTGTTGTTGATTTTAAGCTAAACACAGCACATTTAGGTGTAAATTGCTACCAGCTCTATTCAAATAAAAATTTATTTCTTCAACCATTTTCTTAATGTTAGTCTGTAAAATTTCAGTATTGGAAATGGTTCGTCGCACGACATAACGATCTTGAAGGGTGTGCTCTATCGGATCGTTAGTTTTGGCTGCAGTTTCCAAGAATCTGCTTGCCAAGTACACTAATCATGGGTACAACCTAATTAACCATCTTGGCAAGATACGTAGTCTTGTAGTCATAATCGAAGCATATGTAAAACATTGTTGTGGTTGATTATATTGTATGAACTTCTATTTGATGTAGACGCGAGATGAACATGCTCGGTATATTATGGTTTAATTAAAAGTGATAACTGGCTGTACAGATACATATATGTCCTCCAGTTTGTACGCCAAGCACGACATTCTATATTGTACTATTATACAATATGTTTGTCTGCATTTTAGCCTATTGATAACATGTAATAAAAGGCATATATTCTAATAAAACTTGCAATGTACCAAAATAATGTTTTAGAGCGGTTACGAAGTACCTACTAGTCTCCGGCGGCTTAGCAGCTCGCATTAAAGAATCGTAAACACACGGGTCAAAATTTGTTATAATATAAATGCGAATCAGTAATATTATAAATGCGAATGTGGGTTTATTTGCTTTTTACGCTTTTACACCAAAACTACTCGACCAACCATCATTAAATTTCGCATGCACGTTGTCAGGGCTACTGAAAAAGATACCTTTTATTTGGTATAAAAGTACCTATTATTATATATTATGTACTGTAAAAAGCTAATAAATATATGAAAAATTTTTTTTTTTCGGATGTACATTATTTCATTGATCTATTTTCAGAATAAGCCTATATTCACATCTGTAAATATGGCCCGAATGCAGATTTTTATGTAATTGTATAGAAGATGTGTGAAGCTAAGCTTATTCTTTATATCTGTGTTATTGTTTAAGCTTTACGCAAAAACCGCTGAACTGCTGAACTTAACATCTAAGCAAAATACGTTTCATCTGATTCGGCTATGTAGAACCGTAATTATATAGAGTAAGATCTGCGTTTTGACATTAACAAAAATACATACAGACACATTGTCGTGTTATAATAATAGCTCGCATTTCATTAAAGAAACCACAAACTCGTTTTAAATACTTGTAAATGTATATTTTGCCCTAAATACTCTTTTGTATTCGATGTCTTAAAATAAAGTTAAGCAGAACTCACGATGTGGCTTGCAAAAACCGTACCCGTTCCGAAATCTAACAATGCCGTTTGCCTAGTTCTTATAGTTTATGCGACTCTCAATCCAGTAATAGCATGCGGGTGCAATCGAAAATCGTGTCATGTGCTCTTAACCTAATAACCTAATTGTATATACAGTAGGCGCATGCCTACTGTATATACAATTAGGTTATTAGGTAACGGGGACATAGGCGTAAAACTATGTATGTATGCATATACATACATAGTTTTACGCCTATGTCCCCGAAACGATAGGGACAGCTATACCTCGGCCATATCTGGAAAATATGGGTGTAATACATTTGGTTTTTGATCTCACGTATTAGAGGGCGAGCCTTTAGTCGTCTACTGGGAACAGATCTAGACTCTGTGCTGCTAATGACAACTTCTTGACGGTAAAACACTTGTCCAAAAGGAGAAACGACTACGAAACCTCATGCCAACATTTCCATTCACTACTGCGCCACTGAATGAATTTGTATAAATATGAAACATAATTTTACTGTGTCACATATGTTATAGAAATTCATTTACAAATTATAAACTTACCCTTAGGCAAAAAATTACCTTATGATATAATAATATGACACACACATACATAAAGTTTGGAACATATTTCAATATTACGCCACTCGACATTATGATATACATGTGTATGCAGCGAGAAATATTGCCTGCTGCTATTATAAAAGTAATACATCAAGGAAATTCGTTCATTATTTAGATAGATGTACCTATGTATTTCGCACGTAGAGCCGCTATTAGGCTATTATGCATCAATAACCGATTTGAGCATAGGTTATTCATATCACTTCAGCTAATAGCTGAAGTGATATGAATAACCCGCTATGCTAACGCACAAGGCGACCACATTATTTAGTACCTCCTTCATTGTTTCTGGAATGTTCGTGTGCCTTGCACATTGACAGGTCACCACTGTGTTTTTCTTTATTATAATAATAATAATAATAATAATAATATTCTACCAATACACACAACACTCTAGCCCAAACTAAGCACAGCTTGTACTATGGGTACTAGACAACGGATAAACATAAATATATACTTTTTTTTTGCAAATACGTATATATTATATATAGAAACACCCAGACCAAGACAAACATCCATGTTCATGCACACAAATGTTTGACTTGTGCGGAAATCGAACCCGCAATCT
This sequence comes from Catocala fraxini, assembly GCA_930367265.1. NCBI lineage: Eukaryota > Metazoa > Arthropoda > Insecta > Lepidoptera > Erebidae > Catocala > Catocala fraxini. The sequence continues at coordinate 11,082,990 of OV884037.1, forward strand.
CAGGCGTGGCAGTCGGTTACACTAACCACTACGCCATCGAAGCCGACTATTAATATACTATATTACCAAGATGGTAAAGAAGTGTAAAGTCCGCTTATGCGCCTGATGGTTAAAGATGCCGTAACATATAGAGATGTGTAACACTAAAGGCTGGCTGGCTGGCTAGTGGCTCGTTGCCGACAATGCAAAAACTTATATAATTATGTTTTATTTAAATAACTCGTCGCATATATCTCTGTCATACTATATTTTATTATTTTCTTCTACTAGAAAGTCACCGACAAATTTGACAAATTCGTCACAACTATTTGCCCATGGCTTCACTCGCGTAAATCTAGATATTGCAAATAAATTTCCATCACTCGGACACAATACTTTTTTCCTGGATGAATGCTAATAAAAGTAAACTTTAAATCAACATCCAGGCCAGGAAAATTAAATATACAAAATGTTTCTTTATAATTTTGATGATATTGTTACCAAGCATAAAAAACTGCCTGTAGCTATCAGGATATAATTACAGGGGACAATACAACAGAACAAGTACAGGAAAATATATTACGTTTTAACATTGCAAATGTGCACCAGACAGCGATAAATTCACCCCTTAGCAGCCTTCTCCACATACGAATGTTAAAATAACCCATACGTTTTCATTCCACACTTGACTTACCTTCAACAAATAAGTTTCTTCTACGTATCAGCCTACAAGCACATTAAGTATTAGAGTATAATCATAATCTTTTCCTCGGCAACACAGTCGACAGTCTATCACTAGGAAACAATTCTATCATAACTACAGCAAATACACAAGGCGTATTAAAAGGTTTTCCAAAGAAACATTCGTGCAGTTCGTTGAATACGGTTAACAATAATCGTTTTCGAGTCAAGTACATGCATGCAACTTTCTAACTAGCTCCACGACGTTTGGACGAGTATTTGTTAATGTGAACAATGTAGTCCTGAGTCTTTTTTAAACAAGGTAGCAATGAGACATATGGAAAACAGTAAGCGTAGCTTATATTCGCTTGCATTACGATAAATATTATTTGTGTGTTGTCGACTCCAGCAAAACATTAAAGATTTGATGAAAGAAAAGAAGTGGTGGAGATAGGTATGTGAGCCACTAGAAATCTTACTGACCAGGCGAAACGCAGTAAATGCAGTAGCATTTACTAGTAAGTTTTACATTGGTTTCCTGTAAGAAGAGACCAAATAATTGAAAACAGCAGGTTCTTCTACTCTTACAAGCTTATTAGGAACTACGTTAGTAAACCAGTATAGTATATCTGTATAGTAAATCAGTATATCCTTTGTCATATGGTGTAGGTACTATAAATTATTCTACGTGCAATAACAGAGTATTAGTATTCCTGAGGTGTTACATATTACCAAAAGTATAATTTTTTACGTACCTGGTTACAAGCAATATGAATAGGCGGCTGACTAGCACTTAGTAGTGTAAATCTCTAACGAGTATGGAGAGTTGACCGGGGTCAACGAACTAGAGGCAGACCCAAGACAAGACAATGTGATATTGTTAAAGGGTATGAGGGAACCTCAGCTGTCTGTCAATGATGCCGAAGAAAGAGCGAAAAATACTGACAACTAGAAAAACGACTGATAGCAACGCGAAAATAATAACACAGCACTTGGCTTTCGAAACAGATCCAACCTTTTTGTCTAAAAAGTCACCCTAAGCTTGTCAACTTCTTCATGTAAAAAAACCGAAGATGTATTGAAAGCTCCTTATAACTAAGCAAACATTGACTCAACAAAAAATCACCATGTTGAACTTTGTCAAGGTCAAAACATTTTAAACGAAAAATTGCTTCAGTTTTTTTAAAGCTAACTTGTTTCCTACATTCTGTTTGTAGGATTTTCAACTCAATGTCCATACTAATTGAAGTTAAAACTGTGTGAAAGAATGTTAAGTTAAAGAGGGCAGATGATAGGCTTGTTACCGCTTTCCAAAAACAAGGTCCGAACCCTTCGGGCGGAATTGATAATTTACTCGTTCGAAGGGCTATCATTAAGGTCGTTGGGTATAGAATGATTACTGGTTACATACATACGTTTACTAAGCGTAGACGGCGGCCTGGGAGAAGAACAAACAATGTTTCGGCTCGTTAACAACGAAATTATAACGAGGGGTTATTATGACGTTATAACGAATTCCAAATTTAAATTCGTCGGATGATCTTTTGCAGGTGGGTTCTTGCTTTCCGGCAAAAAAGTTTTAGAACGGTGACAAAAGAGTTTTTGCTTTGTAGTCGAAAAAGTTTTTGCTTAATCAAAATCGTAGAAGCAGGTACGGATGATCCGAATTAAATTAATTATATAAAAAAGTCCGCTAGGTTTGTTTTGCAGTTGCCTGGTAGGAATTGTTGCTATTATCGTGTCAAGTCATATATCAATTCACTACTTTGTTGCTTTAGTGATATTAGTGTTAGCACGTGCAAATAGTGATCGAAAGCTGACAAGTTCGACTCCTGGTCCGAAAATAGTATTACTAGTTTTCATCAACATGAAGTTTGACGCTATGCCTGATAAAATAAAAAACCTTATCTCCCGTTAGGTGAGAATCTAAACATAATTATCAAATTGTTGGTGTGATACTTCTGCTTATCTGAAATTAGAGATATAATCCTAAAATGGTGCTATACACGTGCATCAAATTCCAAGTTCGATTTCCGCGTCAGACAAAATGTTATTTGGTCAAGAAATTCTCAGCAGGAGCACGGAGACAGGAACTCCGGGTAGACGGCTACAGACTTAATACATTGCTATGTTGAGTTGTTTGTTGAGTAAATCGTCTCAGGTAAAATGTAATTTGCCTACCCTATGTGAGTTGTAGACATGACATTATGGATTATGGTGCTATATTAGCCAGCTATCCAAATTAACTGTACATTACATTTACACCGTACAAGATACGTAATAAATATAACATGACTGAAACCGTGTTACATCACTTTGTTTACGTAAGATGCCAATTAAACATTAAAATGTGATTAAAGTCATTATACATTATATTAAGGAAAAGGATAATATCCCTAACATTATGTCTTAATTAAAGATGCGATATTATGAAGAAGTAAATATTATTCATTCGTGGTCGAAGATATAAAGGGAAATATTATTCAAATGATGCGATGATATTATTGCGATTCCATGGTAGTAACGCTTTTAACACCGCCTACACATTTACATATAAATAAGACATTATACTATACAAATATGACATAGGCATTTAATTTACGTCCAGGCTCAACGAAATTAAAAATGGCCATATATCTACAATATATGAGGTCTGGTGTGCTAAAGGGATCTTATTAAAAAAAACTTGTATTCGTGCTCAAAATTACTAATAATCTAATTTACACTTCCAGTTAAGCTGATATGCTTGTGGCAGAAATTGATTCACGTCAAGTAGTAACTGTAGTCGTGTAGTGTAAGGCTTGCTCCCTATTAAGTGGGATTTAAAACATAGCTAGCGAAATGTGGGTATGTTACTCGTGTGCCTACGTCTGTATAAATATACAACTGCGACCCTACATATGTATTTCTTTTCTAATGTACATGTTTCAAATTTTCACTGTTACATTACGTATTATAAAAAGCAATGCCATAATTTCTGTATAGCCAACTCGAACCGTAGTACTCTATTTAGCAGGTGATCTTAGATTACGACGTTAACAAGTATAATAACTGTAATTTAAAATGTAACCACAGTACTATTCGCAGAACCGTTCTGCCTTGTTTCCTATAGGAAACGTGGTTAGCAAGTTTTTTGTTTTGTAAATTGTGCCTTCACTCTTGCAATGGTTTGGGCCGATGACTCGTATTTTTAGTTTTTGCGAGCCAATATCGATGTTAATTTTGTGGTCAATGAATGATTAATCTGTGTGATGACATAGCGTAACTGTGTTGGTTATATTTAAAAAAAAATATTAAATGCAGCATTGTGCTATATTAGCAGCTGTCATACTTTAATTAGGTACTATATTTTTAGAATTGAGTGCAACTGCCATGTGTACTGTAGACTACTTTATCCTTATCCCTGAGGATTAATTCTCATAATACGAGTAGAAACTGCTGAACATAGAGTTAGGATTTAATTTAATAAACGCCAAATGTGAACTAAAATGCAATTTTTATTCACATTGGACGCTTGTTTTAATTTAGTAGAATATCATTTATGATATTTATGAATTATGACACTAAGAAAAGATCTGAATTATATTTCAAACAAATTTTATTATGAGTATTGGGCCTCACAATAAAATCTGGAATATCAGTGATGCCTTATTTTAGATTTTCTCATTCAAAGTTAAACCAATAATATTTTCACTGTTTTATTTATTTCTGTGTCAACAGTTACTTTAGGTAAGTGACATGCCATTGCTATGCACACGTGTTCAATATTCTATCATGATTTTTTTGGAAATATTTACTATTCATAAGCCGGCAAAATTTAGAATACATTTAAAAAAAAAGGAATGCATGTAGAAAAAGATATTGCTTAAAAGTTTCGTTATACGTATTCAATTTCTTTTAAAATTGCGACCATAAGTCTTACTATAGTCCAATTGTTATCTTCAACTATCCTTTATGATGTTTAATCGTCATCCGTCATTTTGTGGTCGTATCGTTTTTTCTTCCGGTGTAGCCTTAATCTCCTTGTAACCAATTTTGATTCATTTACACTTACATTTAAGGTTTAAATTTCAGTGTAAGTGTGTCTAACAAATTCGATTCCCATTTCGTTCGTGATGTATGATACAATTGTTGCAACCACCGCTTTCCTGTAAAACGATACCGAGTTCGACCCTGTGGGTGGTTCAAAATGTATCGAGTTGCTTAGAGGGTTGTCACTTTGTAGTCGTTAAAGTCTATTCGACGAAATACGATGCGACTATTGGAAAGTTTTCTTTAGGGTAATCGAAGATCTTTACTTGAAATATATCTATTTCAAGTTAAGATCTTGGGTCACTAAAACTGAGTGCATAACTGGTAAGTTATGCACTCAGTTCCAGCGACCGACCAAACATACCTATGTACAGTGACCTGCGAAGATGCATACCCATTACAAAACTAAAATGGTATATGCTAGTAATTGACGCCATCTAACGGAAATCGATACATGAACTGTTAAGTAGTTTATTTATACCGCAATAGATGCCGCTGCACTACTTTAAACAATTTTTTAATATATATTCACAATAGTGCATTTAAAAAAGAACACATTTCAGGTAAAACAAAAAGCAAAGAATTACGTATGAATTTATAAATTTATAGTGGGTAGTTTATTCTATAAATACTTTCGATGACTCACTATTCTGTTCGTACTCAAACATTATCCTGTCCCTGTGTTTGAGTGCCTTTTCAGTTAAGATTATAATTTCTTATAAATTTCACTTATTTGCTAAAATAAGTTCATTCATATTTATTCTAATTCGAGTGTTCACAGGATTTCGGACCTTAAGGTTTCTATGCACTATTACAGGTGACTGTACATGGCGGCGAGTTGGCACACCGTTATAGGTTTAGTCGGTAGTACCCAAGACGTTCTATCTTTCCCCGGATGAGCCAGACATAACCACTCCGCTCCCCTTTTCCCGCAAAGAGAGGTAGGAGACAAGGCATTCCACTACAATAAAAAAAAAAGTTGTGCATGTACAATCGATTGCCACATAGCGTTAGATACATTACTAGACGACCATAATATACCTAGAGCAAGCAGGTGTACAGTGATGTACATACATCTACGTAGTGAGCTGACTACATTAAGAGCACATCGTTGTTCCTATTGTACTGAACAAGGTGTCACTGACAACTATAATTACATTATTAGTTAATTAAATATGACGCCTTGGTAAGAAATATATCTATTCATTAATTAACTTTTTAACCTATTATATGGCAACGGTTTTCAATTATGTCTGACATGCCAAAAATTTACAGGTTAGAGAATAATCTAACAATAGGTTACTTTATCTTTTTAAACGGGTTAATTATTTTTTTCTTGTGTTGGCTGATATTTTAAGGCCATAGAAATATAAATATATATAATAATTGTGCATTAATAATGATATACCTATATAATATGATCTTATTAGTATTTAATTAATTTGGTAATGTTATTTCTTAGTGTTCAAGTTGAATCCATTCATGGATATGACCACCATAACATTGTACAGCGGAGCTTATAGTTTTAACTTACACTTACAATATATTAGGCACATTACTAAACTCTGTGCTGCTACTAATATTTTTCTAATAGAAAATCCCAAAATAATAATTTTCCCGACCTGAGAATTGAATCCAAGTCTTCGCAATCATACGAAAATAAGCAAGCAGTCTTGAAAATAAAGTGGCTTAAAGTAATATAATATATTTTATGTTGTGCAACTGAACTGGTCGAATACACAATCTGAATCACTAGTTTCGTAAGCACAAAGGTATACGCGACACAAAGCACCAGCGCAATATTATATTATTTCGTATTGTGCCAATTGTCAATCGCAACAACTTGGCCTGTTTGTCTCGCGTAGTATTGTGCGATTTCTGGACCGAACGTAGTAACCAAATTACATTCTATCACTCTATGAACTACACTTCATTAGAATTTGAAACTTATGCCATTGTTATAAGGTCTATGAGAAAGTGTTAGCTAAGTACGATCTAATTTTGTAGAAAAGTTTGTTGGCGAACGAAAGCTAGCATAGTCGGAAGTGGTCATTAAATTATGTATTTGGTGTATTGCAGCTGTTTGTAAGTTTGCCGTTTTTTTATTATGAACCTTAGAAGTGAACAATGATTCATGTTGAACATAATGGCCTTGGGTTCAATGTGACGGACCTTTGATGTTGGTCTGTCATAATATTTATTGTTAGTTAATGATACTGCTACTACTGTGACCTATAATGTAGTATAATGTGTAATGTAGGTTAATAAGGTGGTATACTGATATTATAAATGCTTAAATGTTAAGTGGGAGACTGACACAATACCTGCAGTGTTTTTTCCCACTGCTGGGTACGGGCAATTATCAGGGTGAGAAGGGTTAGGGCATAGTCTACAACGCTGGCCCAATGTGAGTTGTCAGACTCCACATATTGTAAAGAACATTATTAAGAACTCTCAGACGTATGTCTGCATGTCATTTACAGTAAACGAAAACATAGTAAGAAAACCTGAATAGGTTTCCTTATTATGTTTTGTTTCACCGTAAAGCAAGCGATAAATAACTATTTAATACGTTAAGTACATAATAATTCTTCGAAAAGTCAGAATGCGTGCCTTGGGTTCGAACTCAAACCCTCAGCATGGCAATCCAAAGCCGCTTAATACTATTTTTAAAAGTACTGTTTTTTGTCATAACACAGAGAACATATCTGACTGCCACCACTGCAAAGACTACCACTCCACGTGACATTTTCGTATTTCTTACTAGGAGCGTAGACAAGAAAATAGCAATAACATTAGATAAAAAATGCAGCATCCAGAAATCTGTGTCAAATGTCGGCCATCCAATACGTATATGTGAAATTTCGATACAAAGAATATTTGATGCCCTCAACGATCGCTCACCTGAACATTCGATATTTCGAACACTTAATGCATAGAGTGCTCGATTTACTGAGTGTACGATTTATCAAGCTTTCGATAAAATAAACGTGCCACTATTTGGACATTCGATTAATAGCTGCCGATCGATTGCGATGACTGGTTATTCGATATGACGTAGGACACTTTATGTGTAACCGTTTACTTTCTTAATTGATCTTCATGCTTCATAGATCGCGATAATAATACACGGTCATATTGACCTCAATAGTTACTAAATTTGTAAATACTAAAATGAGTTAGTTTGTTAAATATTTTCATTACACACACACATACAGACCTACATAGTATAACGCCTTTATTTCTGAAGGGTTAGGCATCCACATTTCACTAGCGACCGTTTAATATCCCAGGCACTAGAGGGCAAGCCTATTGCCGTCTATTAAGTAGTTTGCCCGACTCTGCGTGACTACTGTCAATTTCTTGGCAGACAACCCTAGTTACACTTTGCTCTACCTGGGAACCGAAGTCGAAACCTCACTTCACGCTCAACAGTCGCATTTGCTACTGCTAAGCAACCGAGACGTCATCACATAATAAACAAATAATTGAATTGATAATATATATTTCACTAAATTTCTGTCTTTTTCGTTAAATTTTCTTTTATTTTTAAGCACTCATCAAGATAATACAGCCATTTTCTAGTAAAGATACAACAGCAACAAAGAAACTTATGAACCATAAGCAGAATAAGCCCGCAAGAGTTGGTGCGTTTGTAGTCACGAGGCGACCACTTAACCTTCTAAATCATCCATACAATTCTTTTCAAAACATCACACAGGCAAAGTGGCAGTAATAAACTACCATCTAACAAAATATAATGCAATATAATTATATAAATACTTACAATATCGCCGTAAACCATATTACATTATACGGCTGACTAGCTTCATAATTTAATTTCGTAACCTTGTCATTACGTTTGACGCAATGTACATATGTATGTAATACAAAATTTTGTTTATCTGTTTAGAACGGAGAGTTTATGCAAAAGGCAACAATAAACATCGTTAAGGCGCTTTGGTGTCAGAAAATTTCATTGAATTCGGTAATCATTGTATGTAAACGTGTGAGATGCGGCCGTTTTAGTTAAACGCATGTTTATAGAGCTGATAATGCCAGGTACGTGTTAAGAATGACAATATTGCAAATAATATCCTTAATATTAAAGGTTACGTTATCCATAACATAATACTTATAAATATGTGCATTGCGAGGGGCTCTAGTCATGTCAAACTAAAATTTATGGAAAATCTAAAATTAATACAATATTATTATAACTATAATATATATTGTTTTTCATATTTCCTAATTAACTGGTTTATGTTGACATGGCACAAGTTTATGGATTATCATGTAGTAACGTAGTTATTGGTTTATTATATTTCAACGATGCATTTAAATCATATAAAATACTTAATATGTAAAATAGTAAAGGTCTGAATGACTGCACATACACGTAGAATGTACGTACGAGCAGTGTTTGACGATATTGCTGTCATTCGAAATAGCGACTGGCGTGCGCTCGTAGCATACGAATTTGAATAGTTAAACCATCTCAGTGTTTTCTATTTTTATGCAGTTCGTATTCTGTACTTTAATTAATACTAGCTTTTGACCGCGGCTTCGCTCTTTCAGGAACAGTGTTTTTTTCTGGATGATAGATTTTAGATGATCTTTTTGTTTAGTTGTTCTTATTGTACGCCTGACAACGTGTATACGAAATTATGATCGGTTACGGTATACATGATGATCGGTTGAGTAGTAAAAGCGTGAAAGCGTAACAAACAAACTCACATTCGAATTTATAATATTATATAAAGTTAGGAGTAACTCCCAGATGCAGTGAAAACACTAAAAGTAGTAAAATAGATCACAGCAAAACACTTTCTTAACCTATAATTCTAGAATTAGATTCTTAAACTCACAATAGTTATAAACACGACATGAGATTGGCCAACTTATAATCAATAAAATAGTAAAGCAAAATCACACTGAAATTATAACAAGGACACACTAAACTAACTACTCTCTATACATCTGAGCTTTAAGCCGCTTTGTATAACACAAAGGAGCAGTAACAATATTTTGAAAGCTCACAGAAAACTGCGTCCAACAATGCCTGTATTCATGGATGACACGAGCGTGCCTGTGAACTATGAAAACGGAAGTTGACATTACGATGCGCCTACCTATAGTAGTAGGCTTTGTTTGACTTCCTTGTGTGAGATAAGATAAAAAAATAAAGATTTCGCCCGCGGCTTTGCTAGATACTGTTGCTTTGAGGAAGTGAAAATGTTGTTAAAGACTTCCTTACCAATAAGCGTTGTTAGTATTACAATACATATAAGTAAGTGCCTTGTATCGTTGTTAATTTTAATTTTAAAGGTTGATGAACTTTGTTGTAGACTTGATCTGTTGATGTACCTATATGTACATATAAATTTTTTTTGTAAAAGATTATCGTAATTTTTCGGTTGCTGAAATGTCCTGAAATATGTGCATACAAATATGATTAATATTATTGTATTTCTTGCAAATATAAAATGCAATACACGAATGAGGGCATGGCTGTGACCACAGGCGTCAAGCTTTTATTAACAAACGTATTATAGCCTCACATAAACATATGTATTATTATGTATATACAAGAATACTTGACTTAAAATAAAAGACTCCATGGATGGCGCTGTCGCCTTGCTAGTGCTAGTGCACCAGGTGTTGTAGGTTCGACCTCAACATCAGACAACTGGTTCTTTGTATTTGCAGTCCAGAAGGTCATTTTTTTACCCCATAGAAAAACTAAAACAATATCAAGCGTTACGATTATACTTTTATTTTTTATACATGTTAGTTAAAATACCTAAGACATGTCAGTTAGCAGCTAATTAATTCTTTAGGGGAAATTTTCTGTGAATAGTTTACTTTCTGGTTATGATGGTATTCTTTTTTGTACAACATCCAAGTCTGATCAATGTACTAACGATACATTTTTGTCATAAATCGCTGATAAACAGCAGCGCTGTTCAAAAAAAGGTTATGACATTGAAACACACCGCACCACGCCATATTTCAAAACTTCGTGTCTATTTCAATTACCCAACGCTCTCCGAAAAATCCTAAAAAACTAACAACAATATTAGCGATCAATCTGAAATTCAACTAACCGTCCATATTCTGTCAAACTGACGTGAACCAACGCTCCCAATTTGACACACCTATCGCCCATACAATCTACCTACGTATAACTAAAAAGATACACACCAAAATAACTCTTATAGTAGTAGTAATAAGATATATTTAAAGTGAAAGTATAATTTTGTGTTTTGTATAACATACGGGCGTTCATTCACGAGATTTGCCCAGAGATTGTGGTACATCCATCAAGCCGAATGTCAAACCTAATACGGAACTGGGTCCCGTGAGATACTATTCGTAATTATGTATTTCAATGCATCGAACGTCATCCGATTAAAATTGGCATTCGATAGGGGAGAGCAGTTGAGGAGCTACATATGAATTACTTTGTTGTGCTATCACGATTTCGTTCTAATGAGAACAGAAATTAAATTTGATAATATCAGATTGACTCGGTGATTGACTGGCGTTTAGGGTTCATGATACGCCCGCACATTTTTCTAATACTTACATATAACTAGACAACGTATGTGATTAACAACATATCGTACTTAACTATGACAAGGACAGACACACAATGCTGATAAATCACCCATCCATAGTTAATTTAGCATAAGTACCAACAAATAATTCAATTTGTGGACATCTAGTTAACAACAAAACAGACAAAAAACGCTAATAAGTGTCAAAAATTTCGAAATTAGTAAATGTTTTATTCTTTTCTGTTACAATACAGGTATGTTAGCTGTATTGTAACAAGATACATCAAAATCCTTTGTTTTTTAAAATTTTATTTCTTATATATCTATTTTACCTAGGTAGGTATGCGAAGAGAAGATAATTATAATTAACTACTGGTTAATGACAAAAATCAGAAGAGAGCGCAATGGTCTGCAATTAACATTCATAACTTACAATAAACTTACGATGCGGATCATCCATATGTCTGCCATTTTACAGGCAAGAAAACATTGCCTTCCTTTTAAAAAATAGCCTGAAATAAAGCACGAATGTTAATTAAACGTGAAATATTAAAAATGTATGATGTCTCAAACTTTCAGTTTGAGACATCATACATTTTTAATATTTCTTTCATACCTGAAAATGTTTTTTCTAAGAGCTTCCTTGTACCAAAAGAAAACTTTCGCTTGACACAAAACATTTCTTCTAATAAAAAACATCAAGAGCAAGTAGCAAATGTAACTATCACAGCTTTCTGTCGCTGACCAACATCACTATATATGAACTTGTTAATTTTTTGTAACATGTGACAAAAACTGTCATACCACGTTGTTGTCGACATTTGCGTGTCTCTAATTTGTTCTTTTAGTAAAATTAGCGACAAAGTGAGGAAGCCTTTTTTGTGAAAAATGTCAATTATTATGGAAATATACGCAAATATGAGTAAACCTCGTATAAGTCACGGAACGTGGGCGGAACATATTACAATCTTTGCAAATAGTCGGCATCCTGTCTTTACTCAAAGTATCTATGCAAGCTTTGTCTTCCTATTCAGCACACATATCTTACTTTACAATGCAAAATAAAATCTCTGATAAAAGTAACGACTGTACCGATGATACAGAGGGTTTTGTGCTCACCTCGTCTTGGCCACTGCATTCGTAATACTCGTGTTATAGTTTCAAATGTGTGTGATTCACAAATAACTGTTCTTAGTCATAGTATTTTTATACCCATAGATCAAATATTTGTAAAGTTCCCCGCGATATATATTGGCCTATACGTCTATTACAGACGATTCATGACGTGTAATGGTCTGTGAAACAGCTCTTTTCGTGGCTGTACAAACCGATGCGAGGGCGACGACATAACCTACCGCAGGCTCGACAAGATAAAACGGCGGTGGTTGGTGCTAAGCCACCTAGATGACGTTTCTGTCTCTTGTCGGCAAGTGCTTGAAACCAGGCGTCATCGCAAAACTTGCGACCCTCCATTACCCGTTTGCGCCAATCGCTTCTATTTTCTGCGAGCTTTTCCAAGCTACGGTGGTCAATTTTAAAAGTGGCCATGTCACGTTTGGCGCATTCCTTAAAGCGAAGCAAAGGCCTCCTTATATATCTTTTTGCATTTGCTACTGCACCTAGGAGAAAGCGTCGTGGTAAACGGGAGGGTTTCATTCTGTGCACATGCCCCAGCCATCGTAGACGCCTCTGTTTGAAAAATGCAGTCAAGCTAGGCAGCTGTGCGATTTCTAGAACCTTCTCGTTGGTTACCCTGTCTCGCCATGATATGCCCAAAGTTTTGCTTGGCATACATGTAAAATGAGTTTAATCGACGCTCTTGTTTTGCGTACGTTGTTCAGGTCTCAGCTCCGTACAGGAGAATGCTTAATATGGAAGCCTGAAAGACTACCATTTTGGTCTTTGTAGTGAGATATTTGTTGTACCATACTCTTGTACTAAGCTTCCCGAACATGGTCATCGGTTTGCCAATACGTGAGTCAATCATCGCTACAAGTGAGAGATTGTTTGACAAGGTCGACCCTAAGTAACAAAACCTATCATCAACCTATAAAAGAGTGCCATTTAAAAAAATGAAGGAGCTTCTTGAATGCCATGTGTTAGCACAACTGTCTTTTTGGTGTTAACAGACATGGCATAAAGGAACAGGCTTGAGAAAATTTGTCCAACATAGACTGAAGCTCAACTTGCGAATTGGCCACAAAGGCCGCGTCATCAGCAAAAAGAAGACTATCGACGAAAAGATCCTCGCAGTTTGTTTTAGATTTAAGGAGAGAGATGTTAAACATCTTTTCTTCAGTCCTCGTATGCAGTTGGATAACCTGTTGGTCGTCGCTGAAAGCTTTGTATAATATTAGCGAGAAATATATTCCAAACAGGGTATGAGCCAAGACGCAGGCCTGGCGTACACCTCTGCAAAAGTCAAACGACTCAGATGTGCAGCCGTTTAAAACGACGGTGCCCTTCATATCCTCGTGGAAAAATTTAATGAGGCTCAGGAATTAAGGCGGACACCCAATGCTCTCCAACGCTGAGTACAAACCTTCCCTTCTGACCGTGTCAAAAGCTTTATTAAAGTCAACGAAAGGCACAAACAAGGGAGTATTCTGCTCTCTACACTTCTCTTGCAATTGCCTAAGTGTGAAAGTCATATCCACTGTGGAGCGTTGAGAGCGGAACCCACACTGTGCCTCAGGGCATACGCGCTCCGCAAGTTTTTGGAGTCTAGATAGGACAACGCGACCGAAATGCTTGCCAACTATACTCGAAAGGGATATACCATGGTAGCAGTTACAGTCGCCGCAGTCACCTTTCCCTTTGTATAGTGTTATGATGTTAGCATCGCGCATATCCTGAGGCACATCTTTCTTGCTTTCCAGCAATTACACAGAAGATTGTGCAGAATCGGTCTCACGCACTGGAGATTGATTATTTCGGCCTGGGTGCCATCGCCGCCAGGACTCTTTCCGCGCTTAAGCTGATTGACAGCCACGTTGAATTCATCTACGGATGATAGGTCGTCTAATTTGTTCTGAGCATCCAGTTTAAGCATGCTCTGTATTGCCTCTGGCTGTAGGTACAAGGGACGTGAGTGGAGACCGGTGTAATGCTCAACCCAGCGGTCAAGTTGTTTATGGCTGTCTGTTATAACAGTGCCATCCACATCCTTAAGAGGTGCTGTCTTTGTTTTTACCATTCCAAGAGCTCATTTGATACCTTCATAGACACAACTGATGTCCCCTCTGTCTGCACAAGTTTGAATGGTGTGGCCAAGATCCGACCAATACAAGTTGGCAAAATACCATGCACTCCGTTGAAGGACTGCCTTTTCGGCTCGGAGCGCTTTGTCGGTGTCCGTAGAGGGAGTCATGCGGTGCCTAAGGGCAGCGTTACGCTTTGAGTCCTGAGCTTTTGTTTCCAGATGACCGAAAACCTTGCCGGCGTTCAAAGTCAGTAGTTTTTTGACGTTTTTCCACTCGACACTATAAGTGTATTATTGTCCCATGTAGCCAGCATTTCTTTTGCCAAGCACTCAAAGTTTTGGACTGTTTCGTCATTCCTGATATTAGAAAGATTTAGCTTTCTTCTACCTGGTACCCTGGACGAATTTATCTTTTTGGGAGTGAAGGCTACGTGCGCTACCACCAGTGAGTGGTCGGTGTCGCAGCTGGCGCTATAGAAAGAATGTGTGTCGAGAATTTCGCGAAGATCCTTGGTTCTGGATAGTATTACATTCAGCTGCTGCCAGTGACCAGATAGCGGGTGTTTCCAAGAGACTTTACGCGACGTGCCAATGCCGTGGTAACCGATACAATTCGGCCATACAGTATAATCTCGGCCAACACGGGCATTGAAGTCACCTAGTATGTAGAGGCGATCGTCTCTGATGACATTTTTACTGTCTCGCTCAGTTGGTTATAAAACTGGTCTTTTGACTCATCCGTGGATGTTAAAGTCGGAGAATAATCGGAAATAATAGTAACAAAGCTGCAACTGCTGTTGAGTCTCAAGACCATAATGCGTTCCGAAATTCGACGTGGGCTCTCACACGCGGATAATAGGTCGTTGCGGACCGCAAACCCAACGCCGTGTTTACGAACATCCGAGGAGTCTTTTCTTTTCCAGAAGAATGTGTATGAGGACTCGCATAATAAACCTTCATCCGGTAAACTGGTCTCCTGCAAAACACAGACCGAGATGTTAAGCCTACTCAACTCTGTATCAATCAAAGCGCTTTTGCGCAGGTCTTGTACGCAATATAACTGTGAGCCTCCACAGCTGTCCGAGAGGCAGGTCCCTAAAGTACGGACATTCCATGTAGCAATGCAGATGGATTGGTGGGGCAGTATTTTATTAACGCTTTGTTTATCAGCAGTTATAAGAAGTACGAATTATCGTCGCCAGCCATCTAGCCATGAGCTAGTGCTCCCTACACCCCAAAGGAACAGAACAGCGACTGGACGGAACGTACCTTATTGACCGGGGGCTGCCCGGCTTGAAGCGGGTGGTATTGAACAGTAAGCTTTCGATGGGCTTTCCCACTGTCAAAAGTGACCCCCAGCGCCCAAACTTACGCCCATACATGAGGACTTATAATTGGTAACTGCCACTTTCCGTGTTGTTACCCACACAGCATGGCTGGTGTGGGTGGAGTGACCTCTCTACAGACTACGCTGCCTGGGACGGAATTAAGGAAACAGAGGGTTGCCCAGAGCCTGTATTACCCTCTCGGCCTCACCGGCTGGTCCCACAGGAAAAGCAAGCCAATACAAGTGGAGCCGGCTCGGCTGCAGGAATCTGCTGCATTTCGGGTTAGACCTTACTTGCGTCTGACGGAGATCCCGATCCTGGTTTTATGTCGGAGTTTTCCTTCTCCTAGATGGGTTGCAGCACAATGCGTAGAGGCCCATCTCCCGTGTGGTGAAGCGTTAAAGGTGTAGGATCGCCTTTTGCGACACTTAATCCGTTGTAAGGGTTGGTGCTATTCTAAGACCGGACACCACACAGTTCCTCGCGATACAGGAGTTATATCTATTGTGTATCCAAAAAACACCTTATGCAAATTCTAGAAGAAAACTAAGAGTTATAAGAAACATTATTTAAAAATTGTAACCGATTTTTACACTTTTAAAGTTAATACACGCTATGGAAGCTTAAGACAAAGAGCATTTTGTAGAACCTTAAAAAAAGAGATTTCTTTGTTACCAGCGAAATAAACGAAATATGCTAGAATCCTGCTGATAGCATAGCGTTTCCGAAAAGAGAATAGAAACGTTATTTACCTAAGAAATACAATAAAGGTTGGTTGGCTGAAATATTCTATGTATGGATGTATGTGTGTGCAAGTGCATCCACAGTCAGGATACTCCAGTTTAAGTGAAGTCCTAGACTGAAGCCAAGATCTTGCTATTCTATATAATTATACTTTTATAAATTATATGCAATAGCCATCAAAATGTTTTGTCTATGTGAATACTGAAAGAGAACCAACGGGCCAAGGCTGTTCGAATTGAACATGAACACGAATACACGAAGTATGTGAATTACTACTCTCACTTTGCTCTTCTCTGTTTGGGTGAATGAAAACGTCTGTAAGATATTAACTGCAAAAAACATATAACATTGTGCAATACAGCTATGAAAACGATACGTAAAACATAACTGTACACGCGCGAGACAATGGCGTCATCAACGAGACACAATAATGTTTATGATTAACTTATGCAAATATTTATCCGTGATTAACTCCATGTTGACAGAAATTGCCCGGTTTATGCTGCAGTTCGATCATTATGGAGTCAAAACATCCACTATTCATGGTCGCTGTGTTGGCTTTGTGGTGGCGATTTTGAAAATAACTCGTTGTGAGTTAATAAGTATCATGCCGCCGTCTATTATGATACATACATGTTTGTAATTAGAATTTTTTCACAAAATTCTGTACAGCTGAGTATAATAGTCACGTTTTTCTCCTTGTCCAAATCTCTCCGAATGTAAAGCGTTTTAGATTTATGAAAGCTTGAGTAATCTGAGTTTTACCCGGTATATTATTCTCACAACTATTCGGACGTAGGCACGTTGTAAGATGCTAGTCGGATAGACTTTGTATTAAACCGTAATGAATTCTTAACACGTCGATATTTGATGAGAACGCGCTGTTGGTAGCCGCATAGCAGGTATCTGCATTTTGGCTATTCTAAAGGCGCATGTACATTATAACTTTAGATAGCATTTCGCATTGAAATTAAGCCACTTTAAATTAATATTATTGCGATTAATTTTCTTTACAGCTTAGAACTAGTTATATTTATACTTTCCATGTCATCTCGGTCGAGACGCTGCTGTGTTTGGCACCCAATCATAAAAGCAACCGTTGCAAGCAATAATAAGTGAATTAGCCAATATAAAAGAAATTAAAGAGTTAAATAAAACGGCCTTAATCGGATAATAATTTGTTTATATGCTAAATTTGTATTTCTTCAGTGCAATTCTATAAAATCTTATTACTAACTGACTTCCAAATCTGCACTACATAAAATTATTTGACACAGTTATCTAGATAGTGAAATTGTTATAGTAAAAAAAAAAAATTCAAAGATGTCAAAAATTGAAAGAAATAGTCGATGAGCCCTAGTTCGACTGACTTAGCTATATTAGAGGTATCTTCCACCATACACAACAGCTCAATTTTTGAAAGACGCCGAAAGCTCAAAGTAATACGGTACTTATTCAACTAATACTAAATCCTTGTGAGTATTATGAGACGGTCTCAATATTATTTCTAGTAAGCACAACACTTATAATATAGAATAACTTATAAGAAAACAAAGTAAAACTTAATGTTAATACTAATTAGAATAGGATAAGTCTAGACAAGGCTTAGTGGTATTGATACGAAGTTTGTACACGTCTTGATAGACTCTGCTTTGATTAAAATTGAATAATTATCAAAGCCTGTTATCATGTGTTATCATGTAACGAAACCTTCAAGACAAAAACGAAAAGTTAGAACTAGGCACGAAGAGCTAAACATTTTAAATAGCAATTATTAGTGTATTCTTGGCAGATGACATATAAGGTTACTGTGATTTAGTATATTGCCATGATCACACACCACATCCAATCGTCATATGTTCATACTAAGGATCATCAGTATTGAGGTACAATTGTTGTTACCAAGAGCAGGCATTAAAATTTTATATTTAATATATAAAATTTTAATGCCTATAGCTATTGCTCTTCATTCCGTTTACAACTTTTTTCTTACTTTACCTATCCGTTGTGATTCCAACTTTATTTCTCCCATGCATTATAATTGGATGTAATTTTTAGAGTAAATATCATTTGCTCTAAACTGTCTACTACATCGATTTTGAATTCAGTGACTCTGATTATAAAATCAAGCTCAAAGTGCCACACCAAACACAAACAAATTACTTTACCGAATCACAATGTTTCTCCAAACTACATATAAATTCCCATTATTTCTAACACTTTTCAGTTAGCATAACTTAGTAAGATAGACACATTTGTTAAGGGTGCACCACAAAGGGGCTAAGTTCACTTCACACAAGACAAACTAGACACATACATCAGAAGTCGTCTTAAACTTTTGTATTTTGCGACAAGTTAATTAAATCTTTCACAAATGTCACTGTTGGGTCATGTTCTTAGAATTTACTGAGGAATAAAGTACATGCAAACTGGAATTAGTGCCTATTTTGTACTAAAATTTACTGAAAACTAGTGTATGAGTAGAGAAAATTTGTAGCAAATTTGAGTTTTTTTTTTATTCCTCTAAGGTGGCAAACAATCGTACGGCCCACCTGATAGTAAGTGGTCACCGTAGCCTATAGACGCCTTCAACACCAGAGGCATCACTTGCGCGATGCCGACCCTTTAGGAGAAAAAGGAAGAGGGAAGGAGAAGGAGTGGGAAGGAGAGAAAAGGGTGATTGGGCCTCCGGCACTCTCACTCACCCAAAGAATCACAACAGTAGGAATACTGCTATTTCACGTCGATATTCTGTGGGTAATCCTTCCCCGGTCGAGCCGGCCCATTCATGCTGAAATCAGCGGGTCTCTACTACAGGGCTCGGAGTTATAGAATGTTTAGAAAGGTCTTATTAGTATTAAATCTTCCTTATTGGTTATCACACACAAAATCTCGTGCAAAAGAGCTATATATTGTAGCGGTTTCAAAGGTCGCCAATCGTAAAACTCGTTCTAGGTCGCCTAGAATATTAATATGAACAGTACTTATGGTTTAAAATGTACAATATTTATATATATCTATCGGCTTTTAAAAACACCTTTAAGGCTAAAATTTAATCCAGGTTCACAGACATGCAATATTATTTCTAATAATGGTTTCTCCGTTCCGATAGTTAAAGTATATCTTAAAAAAATGGTGGGTATACAATATAGTATTTCAAGCCCAACACCCGAGCACAATGTCAACGGTCGCGATAGTGGCATCGTCTACGCTCAGTAGCAAGCCGCGCGATGAAACAGATTTTTCTAAGGTAGCTAACATGCGTATGTGGTTACCAGAAAAACACTTACACCAAGTACATTTCTTGCGCGAGAAAAAGGCGGCGTTGACATAAAGAGCCACCTGGGTGCTGATAGCACACTTTCTTGAAAAGGAACATAAGGAAGATACTGTTAGGACGCGTAAGATTTTTTTAAAGATTAACTACATAGATTAATTATGGTTATAATTTAAGGTTAATAAGAACAATAGCTTAATTAAAATCTAGCGGTACTATTATAAACAATATCAGTGAATATTTTTGGTATGCCACTATAATATCTGTATTCAGCATACTGATAAAAACCGCTTGTCAAGACCTAAAAAATGTAAAGTTACTTAGATAGAACTTGCAACGAATTGAATGAGAAAAAAAAACAATGAAAGGGGTGTCAAAGAGAAATTTTCTTGTTCCCTTTTCAGCAAAACAGAGGTTTTGCTCAAAAGGGAACAAGAAATTACTCCCTTTTTTGAGCTGCCGGCGTCTTTCGAAAGTTGTAAAATCTAAGTATAAATATACAATTACCCTATTTTCCCTAAAATATGGTATAATTGTATATTTATACTTAAATAATATTATAATAATACTCATCGTCTTTGGCTGTAATTAACACCATGTACTCAAGCAACTTGAAGCACATTTATTGCAAGAGCTCAGACCTATCACAGGTGAGTCATTATTCAAAAAATATTTCAATACCGCTATTGTCTTTCTACAACTTGTTTATAATTATGATGATACTGTTCTATATTTCAATTGAAAATAAATTTTATTGTATAATAGAATAAGTTATGTAAAGAAAATAGCAGTCACCAAACGTTTAGTCATAAGATGGCGCAGTTGAGATCCATAGGCAGATATTTCAAACAGGGCACGCCACGATCGTGGCGGTAAGTCCCGTGTTTGAGGAGTGGCTGGAGAGGCGGCATGGCGCCCTCGCCTTCCGGCTGACACAGGTAATGACTGTGTGTGAAACTCTCGCTCCCGGCCGTAGTTCAGTCTATGGTCCGGAGTGAGAGGTCGTAGAACGCCGTCGCCTTCTATTGTGAGGAAGTCATTTCCATCAAGGAGGCGGCGGAGCGGGAGAGGGAACGTTTAAACCCTCTTCCCAACCGCAGAGCCGGGCGCCGGAGGGCGCGAGATGACCTCCAGCCACCTCAGGGTGAGGTTTGACCTGGGGGTGGCGGGCTTTGTGGGCCTGCCCGCCATCCATTCAGCACCAGGTCCGAGAGGCGGCGTGCGTGTTCCCACGCGCGCCTCTATGTCGAGTCCGTCTCCCCTCTAGGGGGGACAGTAGAGAGTGGTAGAAGTGCCTATTGGGTAGGTCTTTCGCGTAGTGGCCTGCCGTTTCATACGGCGGGCCGAAACCTCGGCGGGGTCGCGACTGCATGTGCAAATAATTCGCGTGGCCCCGTCGATAGTGGTTTTGTCGAGGAACACCGTGGTAGGTTTAGTCGGTATTCCGGGAGGTACTTTAACATCTTTCTTTTACACCGGCGAGTCCGACATAACCCCTCCGCCCGCCCCCGCGGAGGGATAAGAGTCATGCATTCCCAAACGTACAAAAAAAAAAAAACATATTTCAAACAAAGAGCATTGAGTTAATATGTACTAACGCACTTAGACAATTATTGCAACAAAACGTTTAAGTGCAAAATTTTAATATTTAGAACATGCTGCTGTGTATACACACGACAGCATGTTTTGAAATTATTTTTTTTTATTTTACTCCTGCTACTGCTTAATTAATATTGCACTCAAAAGAGTCGTTCCAGTAATCACCTGGCTCAGATTAAGTTAGCCAGAAAGTACTCACTCTAACGAGTGTTACGAACAATTTAGTTGATAAGTTACCTAGGTCACATATATTAACAGCCCTGTATCAAACTGTCCTACTGCTGAGCACAGGTCTTTTCTCAGTGCGTCAAGCCATATACATATACTATGTATTAATTAATAACTCAATGCAAAAAGTTGAAATTTTTAGACTGTACCACGTGCAACTTATGCTTATTTAGTAGGTAATATGTTTTATTTGATATCAGATGCGGTACAAAATATCAAATTATATGTATGTAAGAGTATTTGTACTTATTGTTTTTTTAATACCAGAAACAGTCCGTATTCTAAACACACTGATAACACTACAATACTTATGCTAAAACGAATTAACACAAAGCTCCTAATTGAACTCCTAATACTTTCGTTGTTTCAATAGTACGCATTGTCAACTCAAATGTGAAAATTGTGATTGTTAGAATTTCGTTCAAGTCGTAACACTAAACAACATCCTATATACTCACCTTTAGCATCTAAAACACAAGTATTTCGCTTCAGAGGTTACTGAAAACCTCAACTTCCCTACAAAGACAAGATTGTTTCACTACTGACAATAAACTTGATAATTTTATGTGAACATAAAAGCAACTTTAAACGTCGGTAAGTCCACAATTTGTTCTCGAGTAATAAACGCAGCAATTACGGTTTAAAAACGAATTCCGATTTCGAAAACGAAAGTTCAAAATTGGAATTCTATATTTTTAATTATCTGTATAGTTTGAATTGATTTATTGTGTTTCTATTATAAAATAAAATACTGTGTAATTAAATAATTGACTTAAACGTGTAATAAAATTTTATAGCGTGTAATATAAAGTTTTATGTAAGGGTAGTGTTGGAATAGCGCAGTGGTTAAAGTGGTTCACTGGCCACTGTCAACACAAGACAAAATATTTATTATGTAAATATGTTATGATTAGAATAGAGTATACCGACATTGACTACGTCCTGCTATCCAGTGGTCACTGACGCCAAGGGTTCTGAACTGTCTTGAGTTAGATTCGACGAACGAACACAGAGTTTCTAAGTGATTTTACTGTAGTTCTTTCTTTTTTGTGTTTAATCTTTCTGCCAGCATGATGTTGTCGACTATAGAAAGCAAGATTTACAAACACTGTTTGAAATTTTAAACATCTGTTTTCTCTATATACATATATGTATGTATACATTATACAGTGTGTATAATAAACCCTGTCCGATCCATTAAGGGCTTGTTTCTCACTTAAAAAAGATGCTAAGGTAAATAATAATAAAAATCTATATCATCGTAAAACGTCTTCATAATATTTTAAGTACAGTATTGATCAGCATTTCTACCCTTAAATTACTGAAATTTTGCACAGTCTAGCAATACTCCACTAAACTTGACAAGGACGTGGAGTGTGGCATACTTTTGGCGGTATTTTTCTAAGGCATCGGTGAATCTTTATGAAGTTTAGTGATACCATGTCATGGGTAATCTATTTACATATTATTTTAAATAAATTAAGTTTACTGGGGTAATTTTTTTGGTAGATTTTTATAAAAGGATGTCTCTTACGTACTCATAATAAGCTACTGTATAACACCTTTAAGGATCGGGCAGGGTTTATTATACACACTGTATATTTGAAGTTAATTTATATAATATTCTTATTAACTGTACTTTGACTTTGCGGGCAGAGTAAGTACTAGTACCAGTTCGTAATGTTCTAATATTGCAATATATTAATTATTCAGGATTGCCAAAAGTCATTAAAATCAAATGTGAAACCTTGGGTCAGACGATAGTATAGCATAGGTACACAATACATAAATATTACTTTTTTTTCCAAAATACTCATTAGAATCGGCTCTTATTGGAACTAGGGCTCGTCAGATTATCATTGATTATCTTGTTGGACAAGACCTAACATATACTTCTATAATAATACAATTTTTGACAATTATTATTGTTTTCAGTGGCGCGGGGGACTTTAAACATTCAAGGAACAGACACAAAGAACACTCAGACTTCAAACAACTATTTGTGGACCACACAGCGATCGAACCAATGAAAAGATGGACTAACTGTAATGAATCTGTCAATATTTACAGTGAATTAAAGGTGATCTAGTGCTTGAAAACCAAAATTTATAAAACACTCAGACTTTTGAAAGCTTAAATATTGGGTAAACATATTATTAATTTCAATTGTAAGTAGTATGTGATGAGAGAAACTATTTTTAGAATGATACTCCTACTAACAACTACATTTACTCTAACGCCTTCGCATTTATTAAATCCATTACGCCCTTTCGCTTACAGATCGTATACCAACAAATATACATACATACACCCTAAAATTTTATCCTCGTTCTAATGCAGTCGGCTAAAAATGCATCTGCCGCAGGGGGTATATACCCTTTGTCACACGGAATCCACAAACATTCAAACAACGAAGACAGAATACACAAAATTGGAACATCTATTCTTGCAATATTGGAAGTATTGGCATTGGTAAACAAAGAAATTGTGGTAAAACACGTTGTATGTAGCAATCAAACCAATTAATTGCAGAATGAAAGCATCTAATAATAACTAGTGGCAATACATTGAGACTAGTGTAAACGGCCATCCGCTTAGTATAGTATCGTTGTATGATGATGGCGGCATCCTGGTGGTATCCTGCCACTATCAAATTCTGTAGCAGAGTTCCATTCTCACACGGGACAAACATTTGTCTGAATTACAGATAGTTGTTGCGTATCTTGATATTGTTTTCGTCCATTACGTCAGCGTTTATGAATTTTCTCTCTCATGAAACAAAGAGTCGCCGTGGTTTTATAAATAACAATTTCCTTAAGCTACTGTAATGAAAATTCTAATGAATTCCTCAAATTATTTCTTAATTAGTTTAACATAAACATATTTATTGAAAAGAATTTATTTCTAATTTGGGAACATACAAATATAATATGTTATTTCAAATAAATTTCAATAATTATCGCAAAGTATGACTCGAAAAATAAATCTACTTAAAATCGTCAAACAATTGATCTCGTTGATATGATGCGAAATTATTTAATTAAATTGTTTATTAATTAACTTTGAAACGTGATCTAAAGGTACTGAATATTAAAATAATTAAGCTGGTAGTAAATTAACAAAATATAAATTATTTGTGCGCGCGGTTTGGCCTGGCTTATCGATTGTATCTTTATTGACACAACAATCAGCCAATTACTGTGTCCACACGAAGCGCATTGTCGGGTCTCCGACATAACGTATCCCAGATGTTACGGTTAAGGTCCAAAATTATGGAAAACAGCATATTACAATCACATCGTAGATATATGTATTAATCGCCTATGCTATGATCATTATATAGTTCCTCAAACGAATAAACTACCGGTCGGTAAGACTTATTAATATTATTGGTTTTTTAAATTTAAACATGATTAAAATAGGTATTTTGAGATTTTACATTTAATGCACTTTTATTGTGCGACTAAATATAAATATTGCACACAAATTATGCTTATGCTAGTGCCCGCGTAATAGAGAAACAATAATTGTCATTAACTAAGAATATGCTGTTCAATACTGCTGATATCTAGCAGGTAAGAGTATTCAAAAATTACCAGCGGTCGCCTCGTGTTCGAAATCCGACCAAGATTTGCCTGTAAGATATTGCTGACATATGTCATTATATATTAATATATGTAACCATATATTCGCCCCTCCTTCTAAATATAAGCTTTAACTGTGCCAAATATCATGCTCCTCCATCCGCGCAATTTTCGTAATAAGTGGTACAAAGTTTTTGCTTCACGTATTAATATATAGATTAGCAAAAAATAATAAGTACAGTCCCGAATTCTTCTTGGTTTATTAAATGATTTTGTTAAAAATACAACTCTCTAGGCATAATTGCCGAGCTTAACACTTAGATTTAAACAATTATTAGAAAAAGGCAAGGCAACACACGACACACTGCGCCATCCATACAGTCGTATAATGAAAATTGTAGTTCAAAATAATTGCTTTCATTTACCAATTTTTTTTTTAGGTATGCTTGGACATCTTGTGTTTTCACAGTATACGTAGTTTGACCGTAACATGTAAACACTCTAATTAGCCTAATACTTTAAAGTTTAACAGACGACCTATTGTACGGTGAAAGTAATAGATAGAAGATAATTGTTTATGTGGATGATTTTATAATTTGTTCTTACTAATGATAACGATGTTTCTAGAATTAGAACGTTTGTAAATCTTAATGCTAGTTAATGTATTTTTATTGCCGTTTTTGATGTTGGATGAGTATATGTTTTTATAAACAAATGTTTTTGAGAACATACATACGTTCATTGATAAGACACACCACAGCTGAATCTATTAAAGATATTTAGTATATCCATTACCTGTTTTTATTTTAGCTATAATGATAGTAATAGATGTTTTGTGTCAGTTGCTTTTAATGTTTACGAAACTCCCGTAGCCTAGAGATATCAGTCCTAAACAAATAGTAAAATTTCTTAACAGACGGTCAAACGCATGTCAATTGTTGCGATTAGCTAAACGAATTAGCTACAGCCAATCAAATTACTCGACATGTGTTTGATATTGACTCGTCATTGATTATAATTTATAATAATAATATTATAATATTCTACCACATACACACAACACCATCTAGCCCAAACTAAGCAGAGCTTGTACTATGGGTACTAGACAATGGACAAACATACATATATTTTTTTTTGTAAATACGTACATATTATACATAGAAACACCCAGACCAAGACAAACATACATCATGCACACTTATATTTGACTTGTGCGGGAATCGAACCCGCGACCTCAGGCGTGGCAGTCGGTTACACTAACCACTACGCCATCGAGGCCGACATATAATATAGTTATTTATGAAATTATAATCAATGACGAGTCAAATGGCGAATACAATTTTGCAAAATTTTTTTTTTTAATTTATATGACTTGTTTGATTTGTTTTAACGGTTCGATTTTTTTTATTTCGTCTTTTGTCTTAATCTTCGAATGCTTTGATAAATTCGATCTTGAGTTGAACCATGTATTACTAAGTATCTCCTTTGAACAATTGTCAATAGCAACACGACAATACACTTACACACTATCACGTAGGATCTAGATGCAAGAAGATATACGAACAGCTCTGACATCTCTGCCTAATCATATAACTACTCAAAGAATCTGCTGTAAATTACTTAATTATAGTCGTCTTATAGTAAACCAGCGTAAGAGAAGTAGCACGATCACTGCCTTTCGCTGGGTAGGGTAAGACTTACGGAGGCTCGCGTACTCCTTTCCTTTTAATTTATTTTCTCCAAGGTCAGCAAAGCGCGAGTAGATAATCTTAGTGTCGCAAGCGTTTACGGACTACTATAATAAATACAAAAACGCCCGTTTGCCTTTGGTATTACTAAAACAAGTGAGAATCGGCAATGAATTGCCGTAAATCTTAAAGTTCGAAAAAATGGTTCAAGTGATATGCAAAGGTCACGTAATACCACGTGGCCTTGAGGTCAAAGGTCATAGTCGTTTCGGGGGCATATCGACTATGCTGAGTCGTATGGCGTTGTCCGCGAATCTCTAGCTCTTACGGTTCTTGAGTTGAAAATTGTATAACAGACAGACGGACGGATGGACGGACGGACAAAGCTGTTGTATAAGAGTTTTTTTGAACACTAAACATTAACTGACTGCATTGATAGCATAGTGGTTTAAGTGGTTGCCTCGCCACTGCAACCGCAACAAGTGCTATGGGTTCGATTAGCCGCACGGGACAAAAAATTGTGTGGTCCTAACTTTATTGGCTCAAGTCTGAGTGTTCTTTGTGTGCGTTGTATGAAAATTTAATCCTAGAGTAGGAGCTGTCTTTTTATAATATAAAAAGAAATATATGTTATAAAAAACATTGGAAATTATACAGGCGTGACGCAATTTAATTGATACTTAATAAAATGGGAGAAACCAAAAGCCAACTTTAGAGCTACAATATGACATTCTAACCTCATGCCCTCGGCTTATCAAATTCAAATAATGGTCTGGGAACTTGTGCAGTACCAAGCACTACTATTCTTAGACATAATTACTACATAATTATTACTAATTATTTGATGATTAGTTATCAAAATAATTTGTTATAAAAAAAATGGCAGTGCTACACATTTGTAGCTGAGTAAGAAATACTTCTTACTCAGCTACAAATGTGTAACACTGCCTTAATGGCGCAGCGGTGATGTATGCGACTGCTATGCGTGAGAACTCTCAGGTTTGATTCCCTGGTCGAGCAAGTGTTATTAGATGTTTCTGCCCAGAAATTCTTAGTAGCAACACGTACATCTCTTCTTTGTAAATTGTGGAAAATGTTGTTGATTGTAATTTGTTATAAGTTATTTGATAAGCACTGTTGTTCTCATATATTAGTAATGTACACTTGTTTATTTTCCGAAAAATTATAATGAAATAAAATAAAAATAGTCTGGAACTGTACTTGGTAAACGCTTACCATTTACCAAGAACGTTCATAGCCAGTTGCACTCACTGATCGGTAAACGATTAGCGAGGTTAAGCAACGAAGGGTGCGGTCAGTCTATAGATGGGTGATCGCTTAGTGGTATTTCATCTGAGCGTCTCCGTTCTTCGGTTGGCATGTTAAAAGTCGGTCCCGGTTGTTGTCAAATTGACAGCAGTCGTTAAGCCATGTAAGAGGCCTACGGGCGGCTTGAACAACTTTTGACAACAGGTTGGCCACTTACCACACGAAAAGAAGAAGAAGAAGAAGCTTACCACTTATTAGGTATTAGGCTTCTAAACACGATAGCTAATGAAATGTTAGTACAATACTCCTTTTTAATTTTTATCCCCTTTGGTGATAATGGCGTAAGACATTATAATATATTATACTGACGCACGGATGTCGTAGTGGTTTATGTGGTTCGCCTCGCCACAGCTGCCGCGCCGAGTGTTGTGGGTTCGATCCCCACACGGAACGAAAATTTGTGTGATCCACAAATGATTGTTCCGAGTCTGGGTGTTCTTTGTGTCTGTTGTTTGAATGTCTGTAAAGTGCCCCGCGACACAGGAATTATTCCTAGTGCAGGAGTTGTCTTTTTTAAACAAATAAAATAAAAACTAATTATAAACATACAAAGATTCGCATGTATAAAATACATGTATAGGACAGAGAAATTGTAATATATTATATAAAATAGAAAAAGGATACAATAATTTTGTGGTAGGTAGGCATGTAAATTGAACTCACAGCCCTGTGAAATGTTTACTCTCTATTAAATTGTTTACTAATTAGGTATTAAATAGCTGTGTGTATAATATAATGCATCTTAGTAATTATGTGGACAGGTTCTAATTAGATTCCTAATTAACGATTGCCCTAATAGTGTTACTTAGTAATTAGTTCAAATTCTTATTTCTAACACTGTACAAACTACTTCAAAGTTACTTAACAATAACCAGAGATATATGAAGAAAGACCAAAACACTTCTTGTGCTCCTTGAGATTTATACTGCACGGATGGCGAAGCGGTCGCCTCGCCACTGCTGCGCGCTGTATGTAGGTGCGAATCCCGGACGGGACAATTATTTGTGTGATCCACAAAACAATACTCTGAATCTGGGTGCATTTTATATCAGTTTGTTATATGATTGCAAAATTTCTCAAAACATATACGTGATAGAATTCAAAACATAAGGGAGAATTTCTTCTTTAAAATGCTAAATGTCAAGGCATGAAAGATCGTCCATATATAAATAAAACATATGAGCCTTTATACAATATAAATTTATGGTTAGTAACAGACAATATTAACATAAATATTGCTGCAAATGGATACTTATGTCACTAATATGCAAACTAACCAATGAGATTCTCTAACCCACCACGTGGGAGTCCGCCTTATGTAACCGTACCAGGTTACCGGATATCGGTACCGCTTGCGATATCAGAAGTTTAATTTAGAACCCTATTCACAACAATTAGGGTAAAGAGACAAAAGGATCCCTTCTGCTGTAGTATAGCAAAACAGGAAAAATGAATTTGTGAATAATACATTTTTGATTTTATAATTGTAAATAAATTAAAACTGGTAGAGCACTGGTAGTAAATGCGACTGCGTCTTGGCTTTGATTCCCGCATCGAGCAAAGTGTTATATCTATCAAGAAATACTCAGTACTATCACAAAGTTGGGTACTAAGCGCGGTAGACGGCAACTGGCTAATCCTTTACTACGCGGGACCCGAAACCACAGTTCTTGAAATATGGGTGTAAACACCACTACGTACCTATTCGAAGACCTAAACGTGACACTAGGTATGTATGTTTAACATATTAACCATTTTATCAGTAGTATATATCAATGCAGTGTTCTTATCTAATTACACACAGTAGAGCCTTAACCTGCATCAGTTTAATTTACCTCCTTTAGAATTCGACACTGTGCTAGTTCAACTATTAGCCTCATCAGCTCGCACAACATCCTAATCCATCAGGTACTAAAGGAAATTGCATACAGCCTGCGAAGACGAGCGAATAAGCAAATAGATGATACTAAAAAATCTTAGGAAAGACTATGACAAGACACAAATGACAAGTAAGATACGAAATCTAAATTGTCATAACGATGATGAAACTATACAGCAAAATACACATTGCCGGCACTGTTTTCAAGTAATAAAATACGTTATAAACAGATCTTGTGTTATAGGATATTATTGTTATATCCCGTAACACAAGTTTATGATACTTATCTCCGACTACTAAAATCTGTTTAAATTATATTTAGTAATAAAGTGAGAAGTTCAAAAGAAAACGAATATTTTTAAATTAAAATGTACGTCCTTGTGCCACAAAATATGGGTCACACGGCGAAAAACATTACACAGAATTAAAACAATTAAAACTCTAATTATGAATATTTATTTTTCGTAATGAAATGATAATCAAGGGGCTCGACCGAAATGAAAATCATAATAAGTATCAAAACGTCAGTATAATTTATTACGTTTTCAAGATATCTTTGTACATTTTTATACAAAACAATAATTTTCATTATGACTAATAATTACAATCCAAAAATTACATTTATTTTCAAGTTTATAATTATTAAATCTAATATCACGATTTAGCTTAATTATTTTAAAATAGGTATTTAAGCGATACATCTAAGTATAGCCAATAAAACGATAACATTGCAAACATATATATCGTTATATACATTCTCATTATAATTATTACGATTAAGCACATTAATAAGTGTAACATACCTTATATACGTCTTCGTACAATAAATTTTAATAGAACCTTTAAATTAGTACAAAATAATTGTAAAACATAACGAAAAATCGATAGACATTCAATTTAGCTGTGATATACAAATTAACATCAAAAGTTTTGTAGAAGAATTTAAAACTAAAATAATTATTTTCTATTTGAGATAAGATCAAATAAAATTTAATAAAACTGTTTACATTAATTCTATAAGTTGTGATTATGGGAATTATTTTAAACATCTTAAGCTATTTGGTGTTGCGTTACAGTGACTGACCTGTGAATAATTTTCCACAGGTTCAATAAACTATGTTATACAATTAATAATAATTTTAATATTTTGAAAAATGTTACCACAATCAGACTCAACATTTTCACACAAACTTTGTACAAATATTGTTTCATTAAAATACTCGTATTCTCGTAAAACGACTCGAACCCCGTAATGCTTATATTACGTATGTGAAAATTGACAAAATGTACGACAATAAGTAACAATTTATTTACAATAATCAAATAAATTATTATGTTATGTGTATAAATATTTTAAAGTGCAAGGCTTGTGCAAAGAAAGAGAAATTAAAACTTACAGTAATTGGAATCTTGAATACCGACAATTACGTTTAAACAAAGTACGTGCGCCCTTTATTAGAAGCGCTCCCGGTTATGGAGCGTGGTACTGTTGGCGAAATATCATCTACCCTGGAATATACGTGACCAGTGCTAGGGGACAGCCTCAGGTCATAATTAAACCGAGGACAAGTCCTGTTGTCGATCGACATGTAGCTATTGTTCGAATTGTTCCCTTCTCCGTACGTGTTGTTGTCCGACGACGGAGAACTTTCATTCTGAGACAATTCCCCATCGTGCCTCTTAGAATACTGTAAGGAATTTGTGAAATTCTGCTTTGAGCAACTATCGTTTGAGACAGGCATTGTCGTGTATCTCAACGTCGGAGTCTGACGTAACGACTTCTTGAATACGTTCTTCTCGGAGCCTTTTACTGTGATAATAGTGTCGGTCGAATTGAGTAAAGCGATGAATCTGTCCCAGAAACGCGGATCGTTCCAGGATATATTCTTGAATTTATCTAACACAAAACACAACTCGTCGCTAAATTGATTGTTGTCTACAACTTTGATAAATAATACTTTGTTCAAATCGCTACGGTTTAGAGATTTTAAATAACTAAAAAATATATTCTTGAAATGAACATCACAAAGATCGTGGCAGATGAAATTCGATGTCAAAACAATAATAAGTCGTTTAGATAGTTTTGATGATTTTGAGAAACCATCTAATGTAAGAATATTCAACGAAGCTTCATTAAAAGAAAACTTTTTTGATGTCATTTTTCTGAATTCTATCTCAGACATTATATTATGATAAACGAAGTTTGTATCTTTGGTATTACATATCACGTAATAATCGTACATATGATTCGGATTGCCTTCCAAAACGTGATCGACGTTTGGACACGACTGTTCTTTGAACAGAGGCACGCCGTATTTTGTGTACAGCCAGTCACTAACCTCATATCTGAAAGCGTAGAATATAGCACCTATCAGACAGATCACTACGAGAATAATAATTACTCCACATATGACAGCAAAGTAATTATCGGGTAGGAATATTGACTTGGATACAATTTCATCTCTTGATACAGTCGGGTCGCCTATTGATCCCATATACTCTTTACAATGGCTCAATACCGAGGCAATAGTTATTTTAGTTGGTTTTCCTTCAGTATCTGTACACAACATTTTCTCCGGGTCCCCCGGATCCCTCCTAAGCCACGAATCTAATTCAGCTATACTCTTACAGTCGCAAGAATATTGGTTGCCCTCAATAGATACATGGGCTAAACTTTTGGAAGACGAAGCCAATAATTTCCAAGGAAAAAAGTTGACAAGTTTGTTGTCATCGATTCTAAGGACTGAAAGGGCCTTTAATGAGGAAAAAGTATTATTCGCAACGTGGACTATAGCGTTATGGTCTAAATACAGCTCATTTAGGCTATTTAAGTGCAAAAACTCATCTCCTTTCAACTCTACCAATTTATTATTCTCCAAATGTAAAACTCTAAGAGAATCAACGCCTTTGAAAGTTTGATTATTTACTTCTTTCAACTTTGTGTTGTTCAAGTACAATACTTGAAGTTTCTTTTTGCCTATAAACACGTGATTTCCCAGATGACTAATGTGATTTCCATCTAAATATATTTCGGTAGCGTCCATCGGAATTCGTTCGGGTACTTCTGTATAGCCGGCGTTCGAACAATCTACAACGTTCGCATTCCAAGTAATGTCGTGATAACATCTACAGTTATTTGGACAAATCATTTCACAGTCACATGCAACAAAGTCACAACAATGACATAGAGCGAAACAATGGCTTTCGTACGGGCAGAGAAAGTCGGAAGGTGACATGTCTATTATCATCTTTTTTTCCTTGGCGCGCGAATGGACCAACGTACATAGGGCTTTATCTAAATCTAAGACACGCGGGTATTGTCGACTGTGACTCAAATAATTAATGCGCTGAATCCATTCCATTGAACAGTCACAAACAAATGGGTTTCCACTTATAAAGAACTCTGGTAAGTCACTATCTTCATCTATTTGATCTAACCTAAACGCATTCATGTCAAGTTGTACCAGTTTGTTATTATTTAACGTCACAGTTGATAGCCTTTGTAGCTTTGAGAATGAACCAACTTGAATATTTTGTATGTTGTTATCGTTCAAATAAAGTTTTTCAACAGATTTTGGTATCGACGTCACAGTTATTTGACTTATATTATTGAAACTTATATCTAACAATTTAATATTTACATTTGAATACATATCGTCATTGACAAAGTTTTCTATATTATTCTTATGTAAATCTAACCACTCTAAGCTGTTAGGAAAACTTCTGAAGTCAAAATATGATATTTTATTAGCTGACATGTTAAGCCAAACCAAACTATTCAAAGTGTTGAAAATACCATCGAATTTTAAAATTTCGTTACCATCCATTCTAAGCAATTTTAGATTAACATTTTTTCGAAAACAACCTGGAGCTACATGTTTTATTTTATTAGATGCTAAATTAAGAACCTGAAGTTGCGGCAAATGTTCGAAAGTGTCTTCATTCAAATATGTAACTTTGTTATCCACTAAACGTAAACCGAAAAGTTCGGAAAGGCCTCGGAAATTTTCGCGATTCAAATGTGTTATATTGTTGTTTCCTATATCCAACGACCTTAGAGATCGAAGTTTGTGGATTGCTGAGGGAATAGCTGACAAAAAGTTATCGTTTAATCCTAAATCCTCGATAGCTGTCATGTTATCGAAAGCATTTTCCTCCACATGTTTTATCTTATTGTTATCAATAAACAATTCATGCAAGACGTGTAAATCAGTAAACAGGTGTGTGTGAATATGTGCAAGTTTGTTGTTCGAAAGTGTAAGAGAGTGCAAGTTTCGCAACTCTCCGAATGCATGCTCGTCTATCGAAGTAATTTCATTATGTTCTAAATTCAATTTTTGTAAGCTATATAGATCTTGGAACATATGACGATCTATCCTATTTATCCTATTATAAGACAAATTAAGTATGACCATACGAAGTAATCCTATAAATGTGCCCTTATTTATCCACTGACTAGTAAGTTCATTATGTGACAAATCTAATACTTGCAGTTGATCTAAGCCTTCAAACAAACCAGGCGGTAAGGTATTTATAGTGTTATTACTAACATTTATTTCCTTCAAGGATCTCGAATCAGAAAATAGGTCTGGGGGAACAGTGTTCAAAAAGTTACTTGATAAATTCAGAACCTGTAAACTGAGCAATCCTTCAAAGGCACCATCTTCTAGAGTAGATATCGCATTGTTTTGTAACAACAATTTCGTCAGCGAACGTAACTTTGACAAACTATTGTCGGTTAGAACTATCAAGTCGTTATAAGACATATCAAGAACTTCTATGACTAAATTACAACTTCTTACGCTTAAGTTTTGTTCTCTCGACGAATCAGAGAATCCAATAGTCTTTATGTTTTGTAAGTGATTATTAGTCAGATTCAAAGTTTTCAAACTGTACAGCGTGCAGAAAGTTTCTGTCTTAGTACTCCAGATGTTGTTGTCACTTAAATCGAGTTCGATTAACTCGTTCAAGCCCGCGAAGGCTTGTTCGTGTAACTCCATTGTCATCGCAGACCACTCGCTGTTGTGAGTCGTCACGTGCAGACGTTTCAGGTCTTTGAAGTTTTCAAAAGCACGCGCCGGTATCTGGCGTATCTTGCACTTATCAATGACGAGGTCCCGTAGTTTTGATAGGCTTGTATGTTTTCCTGGCAACTTATCCGTTTGAGCAGTCAGGGTGCTTTCAAAAAACAAGATTTCACTGCACTGTACGTGTAACGATATCACATCGTCGAAATGCGTCCTACTGATATTTTGTAGCAGATGGTCCAAACTGCTTATGGTTCGGATTTTGCAGAAAAGTACCGTGTTCTCCAACGTTTCCGTCTCGAAGCTGCGATACGCGCACTCGTGCGGCATTTCGGCCGCGTAGTTCCTCTCGATGGCATGGCAGTAGAACAACACGTACACTATGATTCGATTAAAAGTTCGGTGCTCGAGTCTTTTCGCGACAGTTTGTTTTATTAGCATTTTACGATCATATGCGAGCAGCGGTGAGGCATCGAGGTCGGCAATGCCATTTATGAGGGAGCGAATTGGTCGATCGCGTCATAAATATTCACGCGTTACTAGCAACATCGCGACTCGCGTGGCATGACAGCGTGTGGCGCGATAGTGGCAGGCGTGTGGCGCGGACGGCGGCTGCCCACCGACTGAGCGGCGCTACATGACTCCGCCCCACGGCGTCGTACGCCCCGCGCTGCCGCGCCGCCCCGGCGTCTAAAGAAACTTCATCTCATATTATCAAGGGTGTATAAACCGTTGAATTATTCCCGTGCGGGTGTATCGAGCATTAATTATAAACAAACTGAGATCTAGTCTCGTATAGCCCGTTGTTATTCTGCTAAGTACTTTTTCTAGTGCAACCGGGAATCTACTTCGATTCTATTGGGACATAATAACCATATACAACTTCTCATAAGATTGTCTTAAGTTTTTATAGTATATAATTAAAGTAGAAAAGAATACGTTTAAAGGTTAATAGTATCTCCAGAGTGTGCTCTGTACAAAAACACGATGAAGACAAACGTTGGCACTCTAAACTTTTGTTCATTGAATACAAAGTTGGCTTTTTCAAAACAATACTCTTTAAAAAAGGGGCTAATACCGTTATATTACGAACACCTGTTGTGTCTTTAACAACTTCGGTAAACTTTTTACTCAGGCTCGTTCTTGTGAAAATGGGATAAAGGACTTGCAAAATAGTTTTCTGGGACACCACATGGTTCTGAAGTTAACGTGTTCTCTTATATTATAGCCGATGGAAACCTTTTAAAACGGAGCTCACTTTTTTGGGAATTTCTTGTTTTTCGCGTCTTTTGGTTAGAATGTGCATAAATATGTGAACACAAGGATGTTTGACTTACGGGCTTTTTGCGCTTATGAAGTAAGTTGGCGTAAGAACTAGAGTAACTTTCCTATCTAGGTTACGAACTTAAAACTCTTAAAAGTACAGCATAGACTTGAAGCACGTACTGACTTACAAGTTAGAAGGCGAAAGTAATCCTATACGATAAAATATGTAAGCGCCAGCACGATATACTAGGATTTTTTATGCTGCAACGTTGCACCCCTGAGAAAAATTACCCGGTTTCACATACCCTGATCAATGTGAGAATTGATTAACTGTGTGTATATATAATAATACAATAATAATGGTTTCTTTTAGTTTAAATACAGAAATAATTTCCAGACGGTAAAAGTTTTTTATCTCGGTGATAAATCAAATGAAATTTTTACTTTCAAAATTATTATTGACTTATGATTATGAGGATTAGAAACAAAGAAATTGACAATATGTGTACTCGTTTTATATAGTTATTTAATTTGATAAAGTGATATTGTATATCCGTTACAGTGTCCTTTAACTTGTATGTAAAAGAAAAGTGTGATCATATTCAATCTGTAACTTTTACTTAAGTTTATTATTTCTATTTTAAATATAAAAATAATCTTGCCATGTCATGTTCAGTGGATTGGTAATGGACTGATGAGTCTAGAGAGTGCCAGTATCATAGCTGAATTTGTCTATAAATTAATATTATAAAAACTAAGAAACATAATTGCCAATATTGACATGTAAATATAGTAAACCTATTTATATAATTATAGACCAAAAGATATATTCAACGAAATGTAAAATTTAGAGTTATATACTTATAACTTGGGAGCCAATATAGAAAGTTCATATTTAAATAACTCTAAAATTAAAAATAAAATAAATTATACTAGAAAATTGTTTTGGATGACCATCACTTCTTTTAGAGTTCGAAGAAACACTTATACAACAGCTTTGTCCGTCCGTCTGTTATACAACTTTCAAGTCAGGAACCGTAAGAGCTAGAGACTCGCGGTCAACGCCATTCGACTCAGCATAGTCGATATATCCCCGAAATGACTATGACCTTTGACCTCTGACCTCAAGGTCACGTGATATCACATGACCTTTGCATATAGTGTTTTTCGAACTCTAAGATTTACGACAATTCATTGTCGTTTCTTACTTGTTTTAGCTCATGACACTATTTATCATAAATTCTTTACAACTCAAAAATATAGCATATGGCCACATTGTTACATTCTGTATACTTTAATAACATTTTATTTACTTATTACATAATCATCTGTTGAAATTAAACAATTTATACGGATTTTATCTTGTTTGGTTTAATTTGGCAAGGACACAGAAACCATGCCTTGGTCTGCCCCGTGGCCACAGCTCCTGAAAAGCAGTAGGAACGCTGAACAAGTTTAAAATAAATATTTCTGAAAAGTTGTAATAAAACATATCATAATATATAAATTTATGTAAAAAAAATGAAAGAACACCAATTGTTATAATAGTATTTTTAATTCTATACTCTCTTGTATGTATCACAACTGACTTTACAAACAATAAATGGCATAACTAAGTGTGCAATTATGGTAACAACCGGGCAAGTTCAATTGCCTAGACCGAGACGAACAAAGTAAGGTTTTGGTTCTTCTAATAGGACAATCATATTAGCAAGATGGAGTCTTGAAACATACCCGAAAACGACAAAAACTGTGAAAATATGAAAACCTATCAACAAAATAGGAAAAGGTTTAATAATGGTAACCTTGCGTATATAGGTACTCAGGATTACTACGAATTAGAAGTTGAAGTACGTGAGTTTCTTGCATATCTTCTCATAAGCAGCCTATCAACCCTTTGCATGAACCTAACCTAACCTAAATGTAGCTCCAGCAAATTAGTAAACTCACTAACCTATATATTTTAACGTTTGAAGTGTAACTTTGTAACCTAAACGAATAAATGTTTAACCTATTGCCGTTTGACACCCATTTGCAGACTCCTTACTGATTCTAGAACTTTATTTATTGTATGAGACCTGAATTGTACCAGGCGTTCATTTTTACGCCAGCTTTGGACAACTCCATATATTTACCAGTCTCCACGAGCCTGTCACTAAATAAGCTTATGGATTTTAGCCGAATTCAAAAAGAATCAGTGCAGCGGTACCTAATCCCACGTCATTTCGACTATGAGCGTCGTGTACATGTGCGAGGTTCAACCCTCTCGTGTTAGATGTCCGCACCAGCCTTTCACAGCTTAACGCTATTAGAATTAATTGATGAACGTGTTCTGTTTCTCACCATTTTTAAATCAAACGTATTTAGAGTGTATGCAATGGATTAACGCTATGTTTAAATTGAAGGGGAATAATAAAACTAGGCTACGAATCACGGAAATAACCAGAATTGCTGGATCTCTGCTGAATGTTTTCTAAATTAATATTATTTCGATAATATAAATACAATAATCACCGCTACGTTAGCATTGTAATTGTGATTGTAATGTACCCGGTAGAAACTATGTTAAGAGTCTTAAAAAAGGAGGTATTAGTTTCTTTTATAGACTGCTCTCCCACTCCGAATGCTTATTATAGACAAAAAGTAAACCCAAACTCGGCAGAATCTATTTGTGAATCACACATATTTATGTCGTGGGATTAAACCCATAACTAACACTTGGCGTAATAGCAACGGCGAGGTGTACATCTAAACCCATACGTCACCCGTGTAATCAAAATTCAAAAATCATCAGTTCTGCAACAATTAATTTAACTGCGCGGACATTGGGACAAGACGATAGCAACATTTCGCCTAATACCTTACTATACTTCCCAACTAGACTCGGAACAACCATTTTTGGACCACACAAAGTTTTGTCCCGTGTGGGTTTCGTACCCACAGCATGTAAAGACGATACACGACTATACGATGCTTGAATATCACCTGCCTTTTTTGGCGCATCGTGTATGTTTAAAGAGGCGCTACATTTTCTGTTCAAATTGTATTGGATAGTTTTATGTTTTTTAGATTTAGAGGCATATGCATACAGCCACTAGATGAATGTAAATCTGATGTTTTCACTAAGAATAAATCCATTCGAAAACGACTAGTCAAAGATATATCACATATAAGTTGCTTGTAATGAATAGCAACCAATTATGAGACTCTCTCTCTTGATTCTTTTAGCACTTATCGATCACAGAAACTATTGGTTGAAATCGGATATAAGTTAGCATTTATTGTCTATAAATGAGGCGGTTTGATCTTGATTGCCGCACCAGACAAATGTGTTATAATAAATCGCAGTAGCAAGTGAATTGGGATCTGTACTTAGAAAACCATTTATTTTATCCTGATTTAAACTGCACGAATTGACTGTATAGATGGCGTGGTATAAGTGTTCACCTCGCCACTGCAACCACGCTAAGTATTGCGGGTTCGAACCCTACACAGGACAAAAAAATTGTGAGATCCACAAATTGTTGTTCTGAGTCTAGGATTTTTTGGATATGTTCTTTGAATATTTGTAAAGTCCCTCGCAACACAGATAGAATTGCTATCGTGGGAGTTGCCTATTATAAGGAAAAACAACATCTAGCAAAATATTGTACTGATAAACAAAAGACCTTTTCAACGTCTTTAATGATATTCATTTACCATCATAAATACATACCCTATTTTAGATAAGGTATTGAATCCCTCATAGCCTTCTAATCTAGATCTACAAAAGCAAAAAAAATCCATGCTCTAACCAAACACTCAATAATAACATCCTATTAATAA
The DNA here is from genome assembly GCA_930367265.1 of Catocala fraxini. Lineage (NCBI taxonomy): Eukaryota > Metazoa > Arthropoda > Insecta > Lepidoptera > Erebidae > Catocala > Catocala fraxini. The sequence continues at coordinate 11,123,218 of OV884037.1, forward strand.
CAGCGTACGCCTTAACTGTGTAAGCAAAGAAAAAAGATGGCCAACAAATTGTATCGTGATTCAAAAACCGGATACTTGGTGTTATTATTTTCTGTAGCTACCATCAGTTTTACCTATAAATAATTCAATAGTTGTAAAGAATACCTGTTAGAAATTTAACACAAACAGACAAGGTTCAGTACATTGTTTCGAATAATAAAGTTATTTTTAACTGCTTCGTTGGACCCGCGATGTAGGTAAGGTTATGTTTACGTTTACGAGCAATCTTGAGGTCTCTAATTCCATTCCCGGTTTTGCTTTGGAATTTATAAATAGCAGCATGTAGTCTGCAATTGCATTCGTTACACGATAATTATAGGCTCGCTCTAGCTACATGGTACATAAAGATAATTACATACATATTCTCACATGCATATACCTCAAGAGATAAGCAAAGGTATATAAGACTTACTTTTCGCCAGCTATGCTTAGGCTAGGTCCCATGTAAAAGTGGGCGAGCTTTATCGTCTACTGGGGACAGTTGTAGATTTCGCTGTGCTGTTATTTAGAATTTCTTGACATCAATACTCAATAATATTGTAAATTAAATAATCAAACCCGAGGCCTCGTGAATCATCACGATCATCACATCCATTGCGCCACAAGGCAGCAAACATAGCTGGTGGAATGTACACCTCAGCAAAACTCTTCCCGAATTTACTTTTTGTTTATCTACAAATATATTTTCCAGATAAAATTCAATTTTATCGTTGTCGTAACAAAAGGGCAGTTACTATATGTATACAATATAAAGGTACAGCGATTCTGATATTCAGCCGTATCTGGCTAGATTAGAAGCCGATCCTGGGACCTGTGGATACACTTGAGGATAATAAAACTAATAATAAGATTTCATACAAACAAATAAAAACTACAACTTTCATGTAAGTTTTAAATCGCGCGTTTTTATATAGGCTCATTCTCTAATACTGCCAGTCTGAGTAATATAAGCGACTGCTGAACAGGAAAGAGGTTCCGGGTTCGAGTCATATGTTACGCCGAGAAATGTTGAGTTTTTCTGTCAATAGCGGCAGGGAGTCTGAAACTGTGCTCGGTATATGGCAAAATGTAACTGCAATACACATCTACTTACCCTTTCGGGGCGTTGTAGGCGGAACACTATATAGTATTTATTCTAATGTGTACTATTTCTGTACGTCAGGTGACTTAAAAATAATATAGGTAGATATTATTTTGTTTATTATGTTTTACGTGTAGATATACAAAACAACTGTCTAAATATGGAGTAAATTTTTTATTACATACGAAGATTGCTTTACTATCACTCGCCCCATTCAACGTGATCCCGTATTAAGCCTCTTCGATATCCGTACAATCAGAACTCATTACAACCCCTTCCTTTATTTCACTATTATCTAGAGAACCCTAAAAACCCCACGAAGTAATTCAAAACTAACAGGTAATTACCGAGTTTGGAGTTGAAGTGCATAACTAGAGCGAGCCAGGACCGCTTAGCCGCATGGGAAGAGTTCATGTAATAATTGACCAGTGCGTAATTGAGCTACGTGGGCCCAAATGCACAAACAAGCGTAAGGCAATTTGTAGTTCGTGATAGCATTGAATGGACCACCCACTAGATATGTTAAAGATACGATGAGAGAGAGGATACTTGTTGTTGGCTTTTTTTTAATTTTTTTAATTGTAATTTATTTTGGATTAAAGTTTCCTTATTTTTTGCATTATTATTCATGTGAGAAAATAGGTTGCAAGTTCTATTGGTAATATTACCAAACGCAATTCTAAAGGTGACACCAGGGTAAAATAGAGTTATTTCCGGTTATTTACCGGCAGGCATTGAACTCACAATTTCGACGCAGTGGTAGCAGTGAGGCGATCATATGAAATTATAATTACACACAAGAAAATGATCCTTTCTTTTTTTGGAAAATGGCTTTTGATTCTCTAGAAACATTTAATAAGTATATCGCGGGCAGACGTGTAAACCACGTAAAACGAACAAATATTTGTGGATCACAATTGTTTTGTCCCATGTGAGAATCGAATCCGCCGCAATAGCATTGGCAAGCCACGACACTGTGCTAACCATGCAAACCGATACACTGACACTGACACGAGTCCGTGTTTCGTCCGAGACGATTGTTTAGAGCATAGGTCTCTGCTTATTCATATTAACGTGGAGACGTTATTATCAATAAACGATGACGTATTATTTATTTATATTAACGCTTATCACAGATGGCATGACATATTTGAAAATGGCTTATATTAACTAACTAGTTCGCAAGCATGCCATTACCATGCCACACAATGCCATGGCAATGGCATGCCACACGGATACTCAAACTGTGCAACTAGGACTTATTGTTCGTTTCGCAACAATCTGTTTGCAGGAATTGTGTGAAACGACACTTTTCTTAAATAATATTTTTAAGCGTCGATTCGCACACATTCATATGTATATTTTTAGTGCAAAACGAACCGATTTGAAAAAGAAGGTGTGCAAAATGCAAATCGTTACCTATCGACCAATAAGCCATCAGTAGTTATATTTAGGATAAATTCGTAAACAAGGTTTACGTAAGACAAAATCATGTTATTGTTGCAGCTTAATATGACTATCATATTATGATATGATCGACTTGCACAAATACTACAAACCTATATTTCTTTTAAAACAAGTGTACAACGACACTTGAAACATAAAATTTGCAACTTAAAAGCAGTACTTAGCGTAACTGTTTTAGCTAAATAACTACTTCCCCAACAATTACGTAGATACGGTACGTTTCTATAAAAAAAATTGGAGCCAAAAATCTAGTTACTGCACCTATAACTGTTTCCCAACATTCAAATGAGTTTCCGTTGACCACAAAATTGCCATTATAAATTCTCGACTTAGCTTTTTCTATATTTAGTCGGGGTCTAATTTGTTACAAAACGTTAGTAAACGAGATTGGATAATATATGTGCCTGAATAAATAGCTGTAATAGTATTGATTATTACTAAGTCTATGGCATGATTTGATATTATTGATAGTCTTAGAAATATTAATGTATAGAGGCCTCAAGCTACAGAAATATCGAACGTGTTTTATGAGCCAATCATTAGATGACCAATTTTAATACTACCTACGTGGTAAACAAGCAAACAACATACCTGATGGTCAGCAGCCATTTGCTTGCATCACCGAAAACTCCCTCGTCACACTCGTTCTTCAAATCTGTAATAAAAAAGCAAAATATGATAAACAAATGATGATGACATTAAATTTTATTCTCGAGACTATCAAAAAATCTGTAAAATCTTTTTAGTCTTTTATTATTATATATTTTAAGAAAGTCGTTTTAATCAGGAATACTTGTTTATGCCACTATGCCGTACATATTTATTTATATATACCAAAACAGGATAATGTAGAATACTGTACTTATTTATGTAAATAGCGAGCACAGTATACTTGTGTTATCATGACATAGTTCTATTTATAAATCGTAGTAACGATGTGCGACTATCGTTAATCACTCGAATTATAATCGAATATTCGAATTTGTCTTCGTTTTAATAAAATTATTACTACTTAACAACGAATTGAACTGAAAATGTTGTTTTCTTTGAAACAATAGTAAGACTCATGCAAAAAAAAAGACCTTTCCAAAAAGTAATCTAATAACTATAACATTTAGTCCACCTATTTTTATTTAATTAGATATAAGTAAAGCTTTAAAGTAATAGTACTATGTATGATAATTTATTCAAATGTACGTCATGTTTTTGTATCTTAGTTATTTTGTTTATTACAATGTTTCTTCGACTTATCTCAGTATCTGTTTACGACATGTTAATAGTATTTATTTAAATGAGATACTAGTAATTCCACGAGGTATTATTAATTTGTTTCATTTCTTAGAATAATGTGTTGTCAATCAACGACTTGTTTACATACTTGTGATAAACTCAGTGGCAACAAGTACTATTTGTTGTTCATTTCAATAATTTAATATGTACAGCAGCGTAAATAATTGTTTTGAAATTATTGTTAATGACTCATTACTTCAGAGACAAATGTACTGACTAATTAACAAGGACTAAAGAATACAGTCTCCGGTTAAGTTCTGAATATTTACATAATATTGTCTTACGTTTATTCCCGTAATATAATAAACGTAAGACAATATTATGTAAATATTCAGAACTTAGCTCTAATCTACTACTAATCTTATCTTATACATTGGACTTGAACTACTTTATTATACGGATATTATCGCAATTTATTTGAAAACACTTCTTTTAAACGGCTACTACTAGAACTGTTAAAGTACTACTAGTATTCAACTAGGTATTTAAATAATTAAAAGTTCTAGCGTTCGTAAATGGCCGAAATTCGACCATAATTGATTTAAATTTTAAGTTTGATTGTTATTAAAGTTTTATCGTCTATAACTATACCCTTATAATAACATTTCATAAAGTCACCTACTCCACATACAATATATGTAACCATAGTTACGAAGAATTCTACGACATCAGCCGAACAATACCGAAATAATACGAACGCGATTCGACTGCTTGTGTCAAATGCATAGTTGTGTGCGTGTAGTGTTTTTTCATTAATTTAATATATTTCTAATGCATATTTTATAAAAATATTAGGATTCGCCACTCCTTCTCCATATAAACTTTAATTGTGTCAAACTTCATACTCTTCCGTCCGCGCAATTTTCGTAAAAAGGGGTACAAAGTTTTTGCTTTACGTATTAATATATAGATTTAGATTTTCTGTGGCGTTTCAGTTGATTTTTAGCAACCAATCTCACGGAAGACTAAGATGGTGGTCGTCTCATTGTCTTGAACTATAGTTATTCTTAAAGTACCCTAACATAATATTGGTATGTCTATTTATTTAGGTAGAATCGGCTTAAAGCATAATTCTGAATATTGTTATACGATATGCTGTACAAAAAATTAAACGTCATAAGTCATTTTGACATTAGTTTTGTTTTTAAAAGATTTTAGTTTAAAATAAAAATGCTTGTGCATTCTTAAAATGGTTTAATAAATTGCTTTTATAAATAAACATGATGATGCTTAGTAAAAAACTGTTTCCACGAAAATTATAAAACTGGCGTAAGTCGTACATAAGTAGTACATAATACAGTAAGTACGTCAGTGATTTATAAGCAGCGGTAGCCTAGTGAGAGACAGTTGGACTGCCACACAGAGGTCACGAGTGCGATCCCGGGGCGCGCATTTCTTACTTTTCGAAGTTATGTGCGTATTAAATAGTTAATTATCGCTCGCTTTAAAGATGAAGGACGACATTTTTAGAAAATTTGTATGTCTGAGAGTTCTACATGAATTTCACGAAGATATGTGAAGTCTGTCGACCCGCACTGCGCTAACATAGTGGACTACACATTCACACTGAAAAGAGACTCGTGCCCAGCAGTAGGACACTTTAATACAAGGCTGAGATTAAACTATATAAAGAGATTTTATTTGTCGTACAAATTGCTCTCAAATGTTGTCTTAGCAAAGATTATTATAAGGCTTACCTCAAGCTGATATCGTTTAGATCTAATTAGATAGGTATTAGCCTAGATTTAAATCATTTAAGATTATACGTTATAAAAATATAAGATAACAAGCTGACTAGTTCAACGCTTCGCTGCCCCCAAAAGAGCTTTGTTTAGAAAATCTTTGATTTATTTTCCCATGAGTTGGTTTTAAGATAATTATATTCACCGCTAGATGGCTGTTAAGAGCGGTTATCGAGTGAGCTTGTCCCGGCCCTAGCAATAATCACCTTGTTAGCGTGGCGGCTTAGTGATGTATGAAATATGTATCTATAGAATCAATATATAATTAGCCATTAAAACTTATTACAAAAATTGCCTGCCAAGCAGTTCTCTATAACAGCACGAGGATTTTAGAAGACGACGGACCTGATGAGGTTTCTAGAACAATTTTGTGTTTATTTATAATGATTATCAGCAATTCAATACTTGACGTACTACTATTGTTGACCTTTACAGCTAAGCTATAATGCTTGTATTAGTTATGTTCATTTCGATAGTGCAATGGGTGGGATTCAAATGTACAAACTTTTGATCGCAAGTCTTATATCTACCGAGCTATCGCTGCTTTACATTTATTTATTTACATTTACGGTAAAATAGAATATATATTTATATTTTACAATTCTTTAATTATTCATATTTATTAATATAGATATCCAAGGAAAAGCCAAATATATTGTATATACATTTAAAAACAATATTTGTTATCGACTTCATCAGATGTTACGTGCCTATAGAGCTACTGTTTAGATTCAACCAATAATAAGCCTTAATTACACTCGCGTGACCTTTAACTTCACACCTCTATAACCACAAAACTTACAATGTGAAGCTTAATATTTATCGACATGTTCGTGCCAAACTATAAACGTTAGATGATAACATGTATAAATATCAACATAACGCCGAATTCACACACGCGAAAATATTTATTTCTATCGATATCGACATCGTATTCACGCAACACTATATTTTAACACGACCTAAACGGTATGCATATTAAATTTGATTCGCGTGCTCGAACAATATACCTACCTGTATTTTTTTGTTTGTGCCGGAAAGTGGGGCGAGAGTTATATTATTAACGGGTGTTATTTAGATGCAATAGTGAGCGTAATAATACAAAAATTACCGCACATCTCCATCCAAGTTGCGAGAGAGTGCCTCTCTATACTTAGATTGTTTGATAGAAGTTTATCATAAGATTATTTGTTTATTAATACGCAAAATTAATTCAGATTATATTATCTTTGTATAATTACATGCTAAATAGTTTCTAGTATCTTGTTGTGTTATTTGAGCATAAGTTTCAAGGCCTTTAATCAAATATGGCCGAATGTAAGACTGATAGCTGCCCTTCCTGTGTCGCTGGGGACTTTACAAACATACAATTAACGGACACAAAGTACATCCAAAATTTACAATTTCATCATTCATTTGTGGATCATACAAATCATTGTCTATTGTCACATGTGGGATTCGAATCTACAACCCTTAGAGCGGCAGCAGCGACGAGACGCGCATTGAGCGTTATTCCGTGTAGACGAAAAGATAATATTACCACCTTTCGTACTAAACTGAACATTATAAGTATTATAGTAACATTATGATTTTTCTAGATCAATATTTTAATAAATTACATCAATTGGTTTTAGATTATTAATAATATTCTAATTCTTGCTTCCCCGTTGGAATACATATATAAACTAATACTTAAACAGATTTCAGCTTATTCTTTAACGAACAAACTCGGATCACCAATCGGGGATGATCTTAATATTTTTATAAAAGCGCCACGTTAAGGATAATCCATTTTTATAGAATTTTCCACTCCAGATACTATTTGACAAGTAGTACGTACTTGTCAAGGTACTTGCCAGGTACGCCATACCTATTCGAGTACACGTCCGATAGTTCCGTGGCGGATAATGGACTATTGCGAACTGCAGTGATTTTAATTGATTAATAGATCCAACCTCTTATCATGAAATACGTCCGTCCACATCTATGCGTTTAGTTTCAGTGTAGGTACTATGTTGGACTAGGGAAGACATATCGCCGGCTTCAATATAAACTTACTGCTGAACTCACTACGGTGGATGCTTTCCTAACAATATGCATTTTTAAAGACAACATCCAACTTCTAACACACGCAACTCCCGTATTCCTAAGTAAAAAGTATTTTTTTCTTGAAAACTCTTTAACTTTGTTCGCTTGGAAAGGTTATGTTACAAAGAATTTTATGGAAACAAATTATTTGCAAATTTTTCTGAAACAAGGTGGTCCTTTTTATAAAAAAGCCATAACAAACACGGCATGTATATGTCGTGGCAAGAACTTAGAATTAATAAATTCATGATGTACCTAGCTGACCAATTCATGAAATGGAAAATACCCGCTTCCACGTCATAATATAGTCTGGCTAGATCAATAACGCACAGTTACTTCATGATATAGTCAAACAATAGTGATCACATATCGTAAAATAGTTACATCATTCACCGTTAGAAGCGCTGATATCGTTTTGCTTTTGTGATGCATCATGGCAGCGGACAATTATTCTGATAAAAAGCTAATAATAACGCGCCAATTGATGATAAAAGTGACGTGAAATGTCAACACAGAATCACTTGAAATATGGATTTCTTCTTTATTTGGATTTTTATAAAACATATGATATCATGAAAGCCCTACATTAATACCTTGACGTTCAAACGATATGGTAAGTTTTAGCTAGCTTGCTCGGCCACAACATGAAGTGATCAATTTTATGATTTGGCCAAAACATATATACCGACTAGTAAAGAATGTAACACTTAGACTTCAATAAAGTTTCAATCTACTCTAACACAAGCTATAATGAAAGAGAAATCAGATAGCACAAAATTTTCACCTGAAACCCATACCTTGTTTTCAATTCGGTCGATAGAAAAAGTTTCCGGTTGCAAACTTGTGAATTCTGTTTAACAGCACCATAAAAGAATCGGAGGGGACCCAAATAAAAACGTTTTAAAATAGAAACTTTCCCCTCCATTACGTCTCTGTTTACACAGTGCTCATCTAGATGAAAAATTGAATCGAACGTCTGAAATGACAACGTAACGCGTGTGAATCATCTGGGCTTTTACCATTGTAACTTTTCTATTACCAGTATACATGTTCCTCTATCTTACGCATGCAATAGAGTTTAAATTCGTTTGGCAAGTATTTTAAGAATTGTAGGTGTAAGGTTGTGTTCAGTAAAATAAACACAGTGTAAATTAGTGTTGGGAGCATTCGGTACAATTAACATATAGAAGAGACGTGTAGGAAGCGACATGTCATTAGTCATGTTCAAGCGATAATCTTCGAATAACAGCCGTTTGTCATATGTTCTCGGGAATCTATTGTGTGTTGGTTTTGTCAGGTCTTAGGAATTTCAACTGTAGGTATTATTTATATTATACATAATTAATAATATTTAACATAATAGTTGCTCAGTATGTTTGTTACGTTTATATCGGTAAATAACTCAACTAATTTTGATTAAATTTCGTATCGGGTTTTACTTATGGCTAAAAAAGGACATATGCTACTGTTTAAATAGGAATAATAATATAATAATAATTTTCTATCACATACTTACACAGAACACCATCTAGGCCAAACTAAGCAGAGCTTGTACTATGGGTACTAGACAATGGATAAACATACATATATGCCTACTTCTTTTTTTGTAAATACCTACTTATTAAACATAGAAACACCCAGACCAAGACAAACATCCATTTTCATGTACACAAATGTTTGACTTGTGCGGGAATCGAACCCGCGACCTCAGGCGTGGCAGTCTGTTATACTAACCACTACGCCATATATACCTCTACAGACTAATAGTTAGTTTTCAATATATTATAGCACTGCTGTGCACATTGAAATCAGTTGAAGCAAGTTGTAGCAGCTTAATTAGTAATTGTAACATAAAAGATTATTCAGCCATAGACATAAACTATGTTTATTTATTTTCAACTATTCAGTTTGATAGATTTTTAATCACATATTGACTATATCATAAATTTTGTCGTCATCTTTGATTATCTGGCTTATTGACTGAATATAATTAAATTAACATTAAATAGTCAAATTAATATTAACTGACTGATATTAATTCATTAACGACGGCATTTGCCTAAAATCAATATGATAATATGGTCTATGTTAATAAACTGGTTATGTTAGTCCCCCACGGTGGCCAGGCATTGGCAGACTTCACACATTCTATATTATGAAGGAATCTCAAATATGCAGATGTCGTATTGATGTTTTGTTGATGTGTTATAAGTATTAATTGCGAGTAATTGAACTGTAAAATGCGCACATAACTTTAAGGTATGTCGTGTGTGCCGTAGATGGCCGTGGAATAACAGACTTATGGCGTAGTAGCCAAACGGTGTTCGTACGATTCGTGAAGAGTAAACGAGGTAAGATGTACCCCTTTTTGGGTACTACTACGCGCATAGAAATGTATCAAATCATTATAGTTTATATGTAGAAGGAGTGCAGAGAGTTAACATTTATTTTAAAAAAAACACAGTAGAAATAATTTAGTGTAAATAATACATAATAATATTTATTTTCTTGCTAATTTGTTTAAATTTTGTGTATGACAGAAATAAATTATATCCTTTTAACAAACGATACAAAAGTGTAGTTCGAAAACAGATAAAGTCAGATTACCGTGAGCCGAGGCTTATCGCAAATGTATCGACTATTGGGAACACGTGAATTTTAATACAACAAATTGGCTGCATTGTGTTCAATGCCCGTATAAAAGTACGTAAAAACGATCTTTGTTGACACTACCGTGTGTTTGTTTATTGTTATTTACACACAATTGGATGCAAAGTAATGTATGATACGCAACGGACTGCCGTACAATGACAATGTTTCTTCTGAAACATATAAGTATAGGTGTAGTAACATGTCATGGTTGCCTATGGCTTAGCCAAGCTTACAGTGTATTACAGTAATTTTCACCATTTATTATTATAATAATAATATCAACCCTGTATAAACCGTGCCACTGCTGGACTGGCCTCTTCTCATTGCGAGAAGGATTAGGCCTTAGACCACCACGATGGCCCATTGCGAGTTGGCGCACTTCATATAACTATGAGAACATTTTGGAGAACTCGTACTTATAATAAGAGGACGTTAAGTGTATGCCTACTAAACAATAATGAGATTAACGTTTTATTTTGTCAGTCCAAGAAGGAAAGCCTTACACATTTTTGAAAAACGCTTTTTGTATTATTTTCTTACTCAAAAAGGCTTATAAAGGGGTAATTACTGCAACATTAGTAATATGTGTGCCAAATAATAAGTAACTTTAGACACCTTAGAGTAGCGATAGCTCAGTGGGGAGACCAACAGACTGCAATGCAGAGGGTCTCGGGTTCGAACCCACGTCGCGCACCTTTGACTTTCGGAAGTTATATGACTTTTGAAATTATGTGCGTATTGATTGACAATAATCGCCTGCTCCGTGCCTCGGAGAGCAGATTAAGCCGTCGGTCCCTGCTGCCATGAACATCTATGGCAGTCGTTATTGGGAGAATATCGACACAAAAGATCCCACTGGATCGAAGTGTCGCCGGTCTGCACTGACTGGCCCCCACATAAGATACATTAGGCACCTTATATTAAACTAAAAAACTCTTTATATGCCAATATCGGCCTTGTTTATTATTAGCTTTTGCTTAGTTTTATGTAACCATGAAACTAACGATTTGGATCAGGATCCAAAACACTTCGTTGATCTCCTTCTAAAGATGTTGACTTCATGAATTCCAAGTCACTTCATGTTGTGTGTGTACTCAACATAAAGTGAGTTCAAATTCGTCAACCAAATGAGTTTAGAATCTCGGTATATCTTTGAATATTGAAAAACATATCCTCTTTTAGTATTGGTGTATTATGTTAATCCTATAAACAATCGTTACGCCGTAAAGGTAAAAGAAATCTTCAGCAATTTGGTTTTACTAGACTACCACAATAAACAAATATCGATAACATTTCAAAAATCTTCACAAGTTGCCACGTTTTGATTGTAGCAGTAAACCCATCATTTCATCTCGTAAATAAACAAAAACTCCCTCATCTCAAGTGCTTATAACTTTACATGCCTCTATAAAGACATAAACAGCGTAACGATGTATTAAAAATATCGAATTAATTAAAGAAAAAAAAACTATCAAATAATTATAGCCATCTTATATATTTCTTATCTGTCCGTTTAATTTTTATGGATACCCATAAAAGTAGGTACATTTAAAAAGTAAAACATATTAAAAGCTTTATTCTAAAGCAATAAACTCAATCAGATTTCCATATTATTATTATCAAGCTATAATATAAAACTTATAAAACATTGTAAGATGTCATTCACCCCTCCAAGAAGTTCTGTCTATAATTTTGGTATAATGTCGAACAAAAAGTGGAATTCCGACAATGTGTGCATGGAACATTTAACTTTAGGGATCTGTACTTCTAAAAGTAAAAGCCGGACCCTTACTATGGGTACCGAGTGAACGAAAGTAAACAATTACAAACAGATGAACTGTAATGACCGATCTTAGTTATTATGGTTTGTCTTCTAGAAAGTCATATCCCTATGATCCCTATATTGATATGAGGATAATCTCTATAGTGCTAAGCACTTTACAAAAACTATTAGAGCAAAAAGAAAGAATATCTAAACATAGAGCAGCTATCCGAAGATTTCAAAATGTCTGTCTCGTGCGGAGATCGAAGGTCTGTGCTACACCTTAGGGTAAGTCTTAAGGTCTGTTATATCGATTGTAGTTTAACGTCGAAGAGAGTTTTATGTTCTGCCGTCGCAATTCAACATAATTATGTTAATATTGTCATATATACACATCAAATTCTCTTCTATAGTAATAAGTACGTAAATATTTGGCCGGATACCTGCATCTGGCAAAGAAAGCCAATACTTTTTGGAACTACATGACAGCATAGTGAAAGAGGTCTGTTTACTTTACAATATTGTATAGGCATAGTTTATAATATTATAATATTGTAACAGCAACGAATTCTAAGAATGCTAGTCCCACTCCTACTTATATTTGTAGGGCTCCGTAGGCAAAGGACAAAAACGGGCTCCATATAATTTTGTTTCCTGGCCATATGTCGCAGCCATTTTACGGGAAGACTACAAATATACTGTAACTTGTAACAACTAAAACAAGATTTTCTATTAACAACTGTACAAATAAAAACTAAACAAAGTTAAAGGAGACATTTCATACATTTTTGCCCACAATTCCAAGCATATGTGATGTTTTAAAATAATAAGTTAGAGAATAGTTTTATAAGGCAATAAATGATGAATAAATAATACAATATGCACTAATATACTCATAAAAATTGCTTGCGACATCTCTTGTCGCAAATGAGGATCGAAGTCACAAGGCACAGCACACGGCGCAGCATTGTGGGATGTGGCTACTAAAACTATATCGCATTCTGAAAAAGCTTAAAGATTCTTCGATCTAAATATGATAATATACTATGTAGTTTTTCAGATACGGGACAATCTTGATTAACATAAGTTTGTTTGTGTTAGGACTGCTCCGAGCGTAAGACAGATAATGACATAGCTCGTGCGGCGCATATTAAAATCAGCGCGCGGCCGCGCCATAGTAAAATTGTATGGAGAATTTGAAGTGCTTTTTTGATAAATATGTATCTTTATTATCAACCAATAACTTAAATATTTGGGACGGACAAATTGTAATATAGCTATTTAACTTTCGTTTAAGCTGTAAAATAGGATAGATTTCTAATGTTATAATCTAGAAATCACGTTACACGAGCTTACGTTTTTGCAAATTTACGTAATTTTGAAGGTGATAATATTAATTACTTTATGTTTTTACACGGAGTAATTGTAAACACATTCATTGTTATGGTAAATATATATTTTATATTTTTATTAAACAAAAAGTCTTGATTTTATTCACTTAACTGTGATCGCCTGGTTTGGCACATTTCGCTCGGCGCAGTCTTAAGCATTCCCGGCAAATTCTTAGATTTTTAGTATCTAAAATAAAATACTAGTACCCTAAACCTAACAATGTGCCTAACACCTTCTTGGGTATAATATAATTTAATTTTGCTTTGACAGTTAATTAAAATAAATAACCGTAAACATTCATCCCGAATACGGAACCATTCTTTGTCTATGATCGGACACGCATATAGTAAGTTTTTTTAAATCAGATCGAGATTTGATAGTACCGGAATCGATTCGATGAATTTTATTGCGAACAGCCGTTACCGTTAATCGTTAGTTTAAAATAATAGAATATGTTACATATATTTTTGTGATGCCGAATTAAGCATTGCAATAATATTTTATATATACCTATTGCCATAGTTAACATTTCACCGCCCAGCTGACAAACTATACGTTTAAATATGGATGCCTTTTTCGACATTTAGTCGTCATCTGCTACAAAATGACACAAAAATAAAATATATGTAGTTTTATCGCGCTCATTAACATTGAAAATCGACCACCATCTTATCTATCATGTAAATATAATGTGTGAGCTCACTCTTCTACTCGTGGACACTTTTTAGGGCCATCTAAGCACGGTGGGGGCACATCTATGAATTGCATCTTTGCGCTTTTCTTTTGCGCTCTTAATTTTCTCATTATACGATTAATGTAAGGCAAATTTCAAGCATTAAAAAGAATTCAATTTATTGGTAGTAGTACTAGTATTTTATGTATGTACTTACTATAGAATAATAATGCACAACAGTGTACTGCTTTACGCTATATCGGAAAGAGATAGTAAAGTAAATAACATCCTACTTAAACATTATCTACGCAAAAGTAACAAACTGTTTAAAGTCGTGACTACTCTCTACTACTTACATACAATAAGAACCTAAGAATAGAAATATATAAATTGCGAACATTGTACCTACACTAAATATTGAGCTTTTTGCGTTAATAATAAAAATGTTTTCAGTTTTACTATTACTGCACAGATGGCGTGGTCGTCTTAGCACCACTACGCCAATGTATACGTGATAAAAAAATGTGTGATTCACAAATAGTTACTCCAAGTCTGAGTTGGGCTTTGTTTTTTGAATCTTTGTAAAAATCCTAATCTCAGTGCTGGATTTACTGTTTGGAAAAAGAAAATAAATATTAATGAGGTGTGGTAGTATGTAAGTAAGTAAGTTATATTATAAATATAATTCGATTGTATTTAATTAGTCAGTAATAAATGGTAATCGGTTGAGAACAGTTGTTTCAATAACACAATATCCCTTCATTAAGACTGTGTCGAGCGTAAGACGCGGTTGGACTGAATGACAGAGCTCGATATTCAAATCGGCGCGCGGCCGCCATAGTAAAATTGTATGGAGGATTTAAAGTACTTTTTGATAAATATGTATCTTTGTTGTCAACCAATAACTTAAACATTTGGGACGGACAAATTGTAATATAACTATTTATGTTTCGTTTAAGCTGTAAAACATAATAGATTTCTACTGTTATAATCTAAAAATCATGCAACTGCAAATTTACGTAATTTTGCAGGCGAAAATATTAATTATTTTAAGTTTTTTACACGGAGTAATTGTGAACTTATTCATTGTTATGAAAATGTATATTTTATATTTGTATTAAACAAATAGTGTTGATTTTATCAACTTAACTGTGACCGCCTGTTTTGGCACATTTCGCTCGGCGCAGTCTTAATATTACTGCAAACGTCCGATTTTACACATATTTTCAAAACGGTCATAATTGGATCGTCGATTGGCCGTGCAATCCCGAGTTACTTACTAAAATCCTATCTAGTTACCAAGCACTGATTGCAAATTCACTTACTCTGATTAAAAATAAACACGTAAATGCAAAAAGTATTTATATTCATCGCAATTTCACGCAGGCCAGTTCACGATATCTTACTTTACTTACTCCAAGTACGGGAACACTCGTACCAAAGCGGACTATTATCTAATCTACCTTCGATACCTATTGAAGTGCTAGCCTATAGGTATAACAACACAACAGAATGAAATCGTTACCAAGTCCGGAGTCTTAAATTAACGACATTAAAACAAGCTTCTCTCATTCAAGATAAGACCTTTGTAAGGGGGGAATAAATTGGATGGAATTGTGCAAAACTGAGCAATTTAGTTTCAGAAAAGTTAAGACAGGCATAAAGTAGAGATCTAATAAGACATTATAAAGTTGTATTTACAATATTAAGGCTAGATAATGTGTTTGCTAAAAACTATATTTTACTATATTAGTGTAACAGACTGCCTCGGAGGCGGTGTGCATGAGATTTCGGGTGCGATTCCCAGGTTAAACAATGTGTTATTGAGTTTTCTGTCGAAAAATTCCTAATAGTAGCAAGTCTATAATATGGAATCAAAAAATATAGCCGGCGAAATTTGGAGATATAGGCGCTTCAGTGGGTAGAAGTTTAATATCCACCTTTACCAGAATGCCAATTGCTAAAATTGCTAAAAGCTCACAGACATCTCATTCAAACTTATTTTCTTTCGACCCATCTTCAATTCCTTATTCCTAGATTTAGCAAAGGGAAGATCATACCCTTGGTATTACAAGCAATCATAGACTAAAATAACCGCTTACCATCAGGTACTATGGTTGATTACGTCTGTGGAAGTATTAAAAAACGTTGCTATTATGAACAGCTTTAGAGACAACAAAATCTAATACGATGCGATATTAAAGACTTAGGCCAAGGCGTATTCGACTAAAAATATTATGCTACCTGCAACAGCATTAGAAATCTAAATTTAAATCGAATTGTTAGGCTTGTTTATAGAAGCATAAAGTATTAATAACCGTTTTATATAGTGTATCCTACAGACAAGTATATATCCAATTTGACGACTCGATGGCGTAGTGGTTAGTGTAACCGACTGCCACGCCTGAGGTCGTGGGTTCGATTCCCGCACAAGTGAAACATTTGTGTGCATGAACATGGATGTTTGTCTTGGTCTGGGTGTTTCTATGTATAATATGTATGTATTTACAAAAAAAAAAGTATATATGTATGTTTATCCATTGTCTAGTATCCATAGTACAAGCTCTGCTTAGTTTGGGCTAGATGGAGTTGTGTGTATGTGATAGAATATTATTATTATTATTAATTATATCCCCGAAGGTGTAAGCAGTGGTGTACAGCAATCACAAGTCGTTCGCTGTAGAGAGCGAACCTATTGCCGTCTACCGGGAACAGTGCCAGAACCGGCTTAGTGCTGTGAATTTCCTCACAAAAGTTCAATTTCTTCAATCCGCTCCGAATTACACTTCTCATTATCAACTAGATGTGGTCAATCTAAGTTTAAACTTATCCAACAGAAGTGACAAGCCAATCTATCTCTATTATAATAATTATAAATTACAAATCACAATTATATAAATTATTATTGACAGTTGTAATCAATAGCTGTCGAACAAAACGCGTTTTGTGTCAAGTGCGTTTCGTTAGCGTGCGAATTTTGTGACCTTGTATCCAAGTGGAAAGTAAACTCCGAAATAACAACACCTATTTGAAAAATTCTTTCACTATTTGCAAGGTACATTATTTATTCCACATGGACATAGGCTATATATTATGTTTAACCGGAGTGAAGTCGAGGCAAACCACAGGATATATAATAAAATTGTAACTGGTCAATGTCTTTATATAGGAGATATTTAAGAAAATTAATGTGATGGTCTACATAAGAGCTATACAAGGCAAAAACACATAACCTTCCGCTGTAGACGAGTAATAATTATTTCTAGATTTTTTGTCTGTCTGTATGTTTATACGCGCATCGCCCAAAAACTACTGCATAAAATTGAATGCAGTTTACAGTTGTATTGCTAGACTCTAACTTAAAATCTGGCACATGTTTTATCTTAATACGCCGCCAAGAAGTTGACTATTATGTATATAGACCAGAAACATAAAAAGTTTGAAATATGTAGATATGTACCTACTTCTAAATTCCAGGCGTACGAAGTCGCGGGCAAAAGCTAGTCTAAAATAAAATTGAAAGCACTATTACTTATACTTTCGTTACAAATCAAGTACCGCATAAACTCGTCCACATTGTTGGTGTATGATATTCTTAAGGTCCTCCTACAAAATTACCTCCTAACTCGAGTCACGTTTCGGCTATTAGTCCAAGGTACTTATACTAAAGTTTCATCGCGAAACGATCAATGAACCATTTTACCGTTTCGTTTGGAAAATATTTTATGGGGGTTAGCTAGCCAACCGTGTCTCTAGTCTATATCTATTGCGTCCAGGTGGTCAGGCAGATGTTGAAGCGCAATCACAGTGACCACTCGATCGTGGAAGATGAAACCTCGAAGGTCAATGACCCGGGTCAATATTGCGGATCTTGTTTGAGTTTGAGAGAGCATGATTGGTGGGTAACGATCTGCTTGATATTTACGGATCCAATACAATTTATTTTATTTAATCTCTATTTTATTATCTTTATATAATATGTTAGAACAATAAGGTAAAAAGAGGAAAATAGGTTTAATTTTATTTTTGCTCTTTTGTCGCTTATTGAAAAATACAACTTTAATATGCCAAGAAGTCATTGTATTATTAAAATGTTACTAATTTTATTTTCACTATCTGCTTTCTTTCCACCCTGACGTTGGTAGAATCATCGGCTACGTACCCGTTGGACCTCCAAGTTTGGACCTCATCAACTAATATGATCCTTTGGACCTCTACATTTGTAATAGGGTCTAATCTTGAAGGTCCAACGGGTACGCAGCCGAATCATCGGTACCTACTCGATGGAGTCAATTGACAACGAGAAAGTTATAGTCGAATTATATTTTCAAATAGGTACACAGATTTTTTTTTAATAGTTTATAACTTGTAGAAAGGAGAACGAAACCTAAAAGTCTATTCCAGGCTTAATATTTGTTAAACTTGTGACAACAGAATCAGCATACAGTCGCCCGAACATCTTACGAACACTAATTTATTCATTCATCTAATTTGAGCTTACGAAACTTTGTCTGGTAAATTCAAAACAAGCTTTATGATGCAAATCAAACGTTTCCAAATATGGCATGAACTCTTAACTACTGAGCGGTTAAACTGTTAGCATCGACATCCCTTCAAAGGTTCCTTTATCTGAGTAAAGTTGCAAATCTCTCGCTAATAAAGCGTATTCACCCCAATTAAGGCAACTACATACGTTACTATAAATTGTATCAGCTGGAACGTCTTATGTCTGTTACATTGAAGCTTTGACTTAGGGACAGCTGTAACCATCGCGTATTAAGTGATCAATGGACTTGTAAGATATATTGTTGCTATAAAATCAGTTTGAGTAGTACATATCTGTGTAGAGGAGCGTATATCGCAGGGCTTGGAGCTTTTTGCTAACAACTAAGTTCCGTATCAAAGAGCCGTGGGCACTTCGCGATACTGAAGTACGGCTGTTCTATTATATTATACTGTTAAATAGTATAATATTATTTCTTTCCTTTGCCCGTACTCTTATAGTTTTTGAAATAAAACACTTTTTTATTATTAGTCTTTGCCCACGCATCCGTCCACTTAGACTACAGTGCCCGCATAGTCTATTTTATTCTGATGCTCCATATACCTGAATTTACTAAACATAATTAAATAAAACTCCAAGGTAACTGAAGGTAAACTCCAAGCTGCCAAATAGTAAGATTCGCATCAAAATCTGTTGAGCGGTTGTTGCGTGATGGCGGATCAAACAAATAGATAGACGATGTCGCCGATAAAAGAAAAAAGAAGAAGAAAAAAAGATACAAACTTTAAAGCTGGATATCGCAATCTCATTCATCTTTAATATTCGATATGGAGCCACCGCAATGCAATTTGCAATGCAAGGATAAACAAAAAAATAAGGGCGACAAGAGCTTGAGGCAAAGGGGGTACCATTTTACGCCCTTCCTACGTACAGCCAGATAATTTTGCATAATGCACATTTATAAAAGGATCAATTTACGGTATAATTTTTGCTAGGAATGTTTATGTTGGCTTTGATTCATGCAGATTGCATTTATATTAAAGAGACTATACATTGGCTAATCCGGCGCTAATCTAGTCAATACAAAGTCACGTACAGTCTTATCAAATATATACCAACCATCGCCACTATGGCGTCTAAAGAAATTTACATTAGGTCTATGTTAATAACAAAAATAACCGATTGTCATGCTTATTTAGGACTATATGTAGATAAGCTTATAATTACTACCCAAACAATTAGAGTTGGTATACAGTTATACACTATTGACTAACTTTGCATACATACTTATGTCTATTGAAAAACGGATCACAAATATCTTCATAATAACAAACATCGATTTCTCCATATTTATTCACGCTTTACGACGAAATGATTACATATTAACTGCACCCTTTAATTATCACGTTAAGTGTATAAAATATTGTAAATGTATACGAAACGTGGTATTTAACTTGGGCTCTTTGTGGAATTTGTGAAATTTTAATTCTCTGTTACACAAGACCTACTTAATAAGCTAGTAAACTCAGTAGTTGGCCTAAGACCTTTTTAACAGGTAATATTAGCAAAGAAT
This sequence comes from Catocala fraxini, assembly GCA_930367265.1. Taxonomy (NCBI): domain Eukaryota; kingdom Metazoa; phylum Arthropoda; class Insecta; order Lepidoptera; family Erebidae; genus Catocala; species Catocala fraxini. The sequence goes on from OV884037.1 coordinate 11,143,481, forward strand.
ATTAGTACATATGATCTTTTATGTACCTATTTATATGAAAAACAAGCAATTGAGTTACTTATAACAAATGAAGACAGGTATTGTTTTTGCGGTAATAATAATACACATTTCACCTAGCAATCCTATATCCCAATAGCCCAAAAGTTGGCGAAAGTTAGGTCAATACCTTACCCGCCTAACTTTTGCCAACGTCACTTGGAATTTACTAATAGAACCGCATGGTAATCCTGCTATTGGCGATAGAGCCAAGAGCCGGACCGGTCAGGTTTTGCTGCCCCCGGATCGAATATCTATAGGCCCCCTTAGCTTGTGTTTTTGTCGTTCTGTCAGTGCCAGGACGTCTGTTTGTGTATGTAGATTTATGCAAGTGGAGCTTATCTCACGGTCCGTTTGAACAGTTAGAACACGCTCCATATCTTCGCGGTTGTCGATAACGTGCGGTTTTGATGTGCGCACGAAATATGTTATCGAGCTAAGATAGTTTGAACTAGCGATAACTAGTGAACAATACAAGGCGCTTAAGAAGTTTCGTGTTTGAATCCTATAACTGGTTGAATACGGCGTTGTAGAACTATTTATCTGTGATTCGCTGTAGTTACGTTATCAAGCATAATATACAAATTAGGCAGATATAAATAATATATGTAACAATCAAGCTAGATTTTATAAAACCATGTATCAGCTTTGAAATAAAAGACTTTGATGCAAAACTAGACTGTAAAGTCTTACTTTATTGAATAAAGTGAATATTCCTAATATAGGTAATAGCAACAAGGGTCTGGAAAAGGGTAATTTTTTAACAAATAACAAAAACGAATAGAATTTAACTCAATATTTCACCACATTCTTCAGGTACAAGTTTTACTACAGCTACCTGACTTTTCAGTATTTATTGCTCTTACTGTGGTCGCATGTTAATTGATTGGGCTAATGTACAATCAAGTGTATAGTAGTAGCTCAAGGTATAATAATATATTATTATTTTTACATAGGATTATTGATACCATACAAATGACTCTCTGTCGTAGTGGTTTAAATGGTCGCCCCAGCATTATCACTGGACCGAGTGTTTTAAGGGTTTAATCACTACACTAGGCAAAAATTTATGTGACCCACAACGTATAGTTGTATCGAGACTTCTTTGTGACCGTTATTTGAATTATGTTAAGTCCTCCACAACACAGCATTTGTACCCAGTGCGTAAAATTTTAAGAAATAAAATATCTTGGCCTATTACTATTACCCACAAAATCTTCTTAGGTGCAAGCTTTGACATGCTACTAATAAAGGTCTGACCAGAACTCAGTAATAACTATTTCTCATTCTTCCATTTGGTAATTATTGTTATTGGGATTATTATTATATTATTATTATTATTATAAATTATCCCAGATGCAATACAATTATTTCTTTAATATTTATGCCAAGAATCTAAAATCTATGTAACGAGGTAAAAATCCTTGGAAACAGAATTTCAATGCAACTTTCATCAAATCACAACATCATTAGACGAATAAAGTTTGAGTTAGAGTGATAACTGATAACTAGTAAAAGGAAATAAGAGTAACAATAGCAAGCAATTCAGGTATAGGCGTCCTGAAGAATCAATAGGTATTTCAATATTTCTAATGTTGATCACATTATTGGTGGGAACAAACAAAACAAACATTTGATGAGTTTATGTTCCCCATAAATAAGATGCGTCTCATCCCTAGAAAATATAAACAAGAACAATTAAAACCAACCGCAAGTTTCCAAGCAACAGTGTTAAACAATAATCATAAAAAGTCATTATCAATTCGAGAATCGTTGAAACAAAGGGCGGGACCGTATACAATTATATCGTGTCCCGAGGGATATCACTCTTTGAAACTACTTCGCTAATTTATCTAAACCAATTACAGAAGTGCGCCACAACACCACCGGGATAGCAATTCTATTATTTTACGCTTAACTGAAAACGTACAGACGTATAAACAGTTCAGAATATACAATTCCGATGTCACCAGTAGAACACCTTGAAGGTCATTAAAACACCATGCGCTTCCAAATTTGAAAATTCGAGGCATGTGGATTCTTAAGCAAAGTTCGCTATTGTTAAGGTAAGATGCTATATGACATGTCACAAATATACATATATACACATATGTATATATGTTTACCCTTGTAAACAAACAAACATACGTTCATGTGCACAAGTTTTTTTCAACTACACTGTATAAACAACTAGGACACCAAAATTTCAGATGATTTTTTATTAGGCACATGTAAGTGCGATATTAGGTCTGCTTCTTTTATTTTCAATTTGACATTCGTTCATATTGAAATGAAAAAATTTACAATTCAAAAAAATTGCTGCTTTGCCAGCTATTATTGAAAACCCATCGTATTTGACCGCCGCCGGTGTGCCGCTGACACACAATAGGTTAAGACAATTATAGTTAATATCACCGAATTATTTCTACAATACACATTAGTTCATTTGCATAGACAAGATTTGTGGTGTTTTCTCCAATAGCGTTTGTTAATTGGTTTCATTTTATGGCGTCTGTCTGAGATTTATATTTTCTTCTTACTGTGAAATTTTGTATTTAAAGCAAGATTTGAAAAAAATCGAAATCTTTATCAAAGGGCAAAGTGGGTAAAACAAAAAAACACTATACTAAAATACACAGCGCAGAAGAATGTATCGTTTGGCATATTGTAATAATAATAACAAACGCCGTTTTTCATTCATAGTTACCAATATACCGGTCCATCAAACATTCATCCCCATAGCCCAGAAGTATTAGAGTGCATAATTATGTAGCAATAGTCCTACGCCTGCTGTGGCTAGTGCCGCCGTAGGTGTTTCATCCCACTTTAGATCAAAACTCTCAAAAGGCCTCTTCACGTTGGACCTATATCTCCGTGTAAGCCTCCCAAAGGGCCAGGTATTTTTCTAATACAATATGTTAGAAAATACCTGTGATAAGAGAAATATAATAATAATAATTTTAGTGACTTTGTAGTTGAAATAGGCAACAGGAAGAAAAAGCCAAAAGATTTTTAACTGTCTCTACAACAGATCGGTATTCCAAATTCAGAAATCATACGTCTACATTTACACAGACAAAGCTACGAATACGTATGTTAACATATCATGAACAAAACTAATTTGCGAGCCTCCCTAACGGCACGGTGAAACACTACTGAGAGCGGAATCAGTACGTCGCCGTCGTTGGGGAATTTTCTAATTACGTTTTCAAAGACACCTCGTCTGTTGAACATGTGACATTCGGAGTGAAAAAGGTCACGTATAGAAAATTGGAAATCCTACTGGGAGTCGAACGTGGACGCTCCAAAATTTGCCTCTAGACTTTCCTATTAACGAATCTCATTTGTTGGACGGTCGAAATGCTTTTCAGTAAGTTTTTTTGCCAAAGTATTGTTCGCAGTATTCGCTTTGAATACAGATGTTTTAGAAGCATGCTTTATTTATAGTAAGCCTTTGAAATTATGTGAAATGTACAGTTCTTTTTTTGTGTCTCAGTCAAGAACCTATTAATTATTAACCTATTTATGAGTAACGTGAGGCATGATAACCTTGATTTTTGAACCAATTCAATATTGATGTTTTGAATAATAACTTAAAACTAACCAATTCCTAGACCTTATGCTAGAATATAGATTTATACAATACGTAAAAGATCCTACGCGTATCTCACCAACTACTTCAACATGTTTAGACTTGATATTCACAAATTTCAATGATTACAATTTACATACAACCGTTGAAGAACTAAGGTTCTCAGATCATTGCGGGAAACTATCCACCTAGAACTAGCTCAACAAACTGAACAGATTACATGGTATGTAAAGAAATGAATTTTCACTCAATGTAATATGAACAAATTTAAGTCTAAATTAGGTAGCCTAAAATGGAACGACATTCTTTCACTAGACAATAACATAAATATAAACTATGACACATTTATTAAAATGTTGAAAACCACCCTTATGCAATATATTTCAATACGAAAAATTAAATTAGAAACGCAGTATAAAAAATGTTGGTTAACAGTAGGTATAAAACACTCCTGTAGAAATAAAAGGCTACTAAATATACTTGCTTTAAAATCAAACAACGAGATAATAATTAACTGCATTAAACACTATGAAAAAATACTAACAAAGACTGACTGACAACAGCAAAAAAATTACACTACAAAAACAGGATATCAAAGCTGACAATAAAGTAAAATCCATGTGAGGTATAGTAAACGAGCGAATGAACAAAAAACCTAAAAAAGACATACAAAATATAAATTTACACATAAACAATAAGTTAACAACTGAGCCTAGCCAAATAGCTAACTATTTTAATAACTTTTTTGTATCAATTGGAGAGACGCCACACCAGCCTTCCAGTAGCAATCCAAACGAAGAACGTGCGCACCACTCGATAGAAAATAGTATATTTCTCAGCCCAGTAGATCCTTATGAAGTTAACAGAAATTTAAAACGCTAAAAAATAAAATAAGCCGTAGTATAGATGATCTCTCACCTACCTTACTGAGACACTACGCAGACGAACTAACCTTGCCATTTTATTTATTAATTAATCAGTAATTTAAAGAAGGCGTCGTCCTCAACCAATTAAAATATAGCTTAGTAAAACCAATATATTAAAAAAACTCAAAATCCGACCCAAATAATTATCGACCTATTGCCCTTCTGCCAACTGCCTCAAAGATCTTTGAAAAAGCAATGACAAATAGACTGTATAATTTCTTTGATAAATATATATTATTAGATGAATGCCAGAACGGATTCCGCAAAAATAAATCGACGACCTTAGCAGTATACAAATACATCCAAGCAGCCCTAAATATTATAAATAATAAACAATACGCAATAGGTAGGTATTTTATTAGAGATGAGCAAAGCTTATGATAAAGTTCAATTTAATATTCTACTAAATAACTTGTATGCGATAGGAATCCGCGGTAAAGCTTATGAATGGCTTAAGTCATATCTAACAGGTAGAGAAAAAACAGTAGAACTAGAATTATTTAACAAAAACACACTTGAGATACAAAGATCCGTTCAAATAAGAAAGATATAAAAGCCTCTATTCCTCAAGGTAGTGTGATAGGGTGCCTATTGTTTATAATTTATATAAACGAGCTACCTAAAACAATAGACGGACCTTGTGTCTTATTTGCGGATGACATCTCTTTGCTCACTTCGTGTAAAACCAACGTAAACATAAATGAAAATCTTCACCAAACACTCTCAAAAACAGTAGAATGGATGTACAAACACAATCTGGAAATAAATTTCTCATAAACTAAATTTATTACTTTTTACCCCCACCAAAAATCACCAATAGACATACATTTAACATATAATGGATTAAACATAGAAGTTGTAAATGAGTTCAACTTACTCGGGCTAACCATAGACACTCATAAGTCATAACAATTGGAAAGCGCATGTTATAAAGGTGAAAGCAAAAATATTAAACTTTACATATGCCCTACGCGAAGTGAAAAAGACCACGGATCATTAGTGACAAGCGCAGTAATTATACTGCGCTTGTCACTTATTGTGCCTACGCTTATTCTTGGCTCAGCTATGCCGTAATTTTGTGGGGAAATAGTACCGATGCACCCACTATCTTTACTCAGCAAAAGAAATCAATAAGTATTTTAGTTAATATACAAAATACCGACACATGTATACTACACTTTCAAGAACTCAAAATTCTAAGATTACCAAGCATCTATATTTTAGAAGTATGTAAATTTGTCCGCAAATAACCAGAACACTACACCAAACGCGAAGACATCCAAACCAAAATGTCCTTAAGACACAAAAATAGATTAAACCTTCCAAATTCACGATTAGCAAAGCAGGTCTCCGGCCCATTGGTCATGTCAATTAAATTATATAATAAGCTACCAAATGACATAAAAAATGAAACTAAATTCAATACCTTTGTTAGAAAGTTAAAAAACTTCTAATAAATAAAAGATATTACAGTATCAAGAATACCTAGAGAATAATTTATAAATTTTAAATAGCTAAAGCACCTACATAATAATAATTAACTAAATATTACAAACATATACAGGTATACATAAAATTTATTAATATGATTTAAAAATAATAATTTTATTTAAAATAATATAATTATAGGACATAGGTAGAAGCCACTTGACTATACTACTACTAATTACTTATAGTAATTAATAACTATGTAATAAAATAATATATAATAAATAGTAAACAAATTTTATAATAACATTGTGCAATAATACATGCAATAGACATAAATTATTAATAAATATTATTATAAATATGTATCATAATATATACTGCAATTTAATTTTCATCTTTTTAATTTCTAATGATTCTGTTAAATACTAATTTATCTTAACTAGATTCGAAAGCTGATAAAATATTGTCAAGACTAAACTTTAAAAAATAGCATATCTTAACAACTCCTCCTCTCTCCTAATAGTGCTGTACCCGACAGGGTCCATAATTTGTTACTTATTTTTAAGCCAACCACCTATATATCTACATTATGGAATGCAATAAATGGAATTTGAATTTGAATTTGAACGTTGATTCACATCATGACTCTATTGAAAATTTGCAAGCTATGTAACATTTAAAAAAAATCAGAAATTTGTTGAATATACATTAAGTCGCTATTTACGAACACGAAGTTATTGCATATTTTCCCAAATTTAATAATTTTGATAACAAACTCGACAATGTTAAAGCAGTAAATTTTCTCTTTCTCCCTTTCCTCAATACCCGTCGATTAACGTAGCACAATTTGTTCTAAAATCAACTGAATAGCAAACATAAATATTATTAAGACTCCATCAAAAGACTCCAGTCGATATTTAACACCCACGGTGAAGCAATTTAATTAAAATTTTCTAACAAACTTTGTCACTGGTAATTTTCTTTGCCCTTAATTTAGGACACCATCTGCACAGCCCTATCGCAAAATAATTAGTCTAAAGTAAATTATGCACCCTTTAAACTGCATCAAATTTAGGCAAATAGAGTCAGTTTAAAATATATATTAGGGGCCACATGGCGTATGTTTTAAAAGACATTTTCTTATGAGGTGCATCACACTTGGTAAAAGAGGGTAAGGGGAAAATAATAAGACATTGTGCAGGCCACTCCCGGCAATGGCTTTTATGATGTACACTCGAACAAATTTTAATAATACTTTAGTAAATTATTGTTGTTGGTTATTAAGTTCTTTTTACGGTGGTTTTACGTTTTGAGTGGTAAAATTTATAATTCTTAATAACTACATTATGTACAAGCATATATGATAGTATACATAGAATATTTTCGCTACGCTATAGTATACGTCTCAGGTTAATCAGGCTGATAGAGAAGCCTTAAATTTTAAGCTAGACACTTTGATTTATTTATGTTTCTAATAGCTACTATTTAAATATCTAATACTTAATGTACTGGATGGACTGTGTATAGAATATATAACTGTATTTGATATTAGACATATTAAAAAAAGAAGAGATATCCTTACTTTAAAAGTCGTACAATGTGATCTGATTGCCTAATTACATATTTGAACAAAAGCATTCTAATTTTTTTTTTATTCGTGGCTGTGTATTCACTTACTTTTAGGTTGTCTCATATAATTCTACTACTAATTATGCTACCAGATAGAGACGTAGAAACGTTTTCTATCTGATTGATCCGATGTGTCAACACCGTAATCACCACTACAGATGTAGTACAGTATGGTTCATCTTCATCGTTCATCCGTATAATGAAAATTAACCACTGATGATTCATCTGTCAATCTATTGCGTTATGCTGGCTATGATATCTAAAGATTACATTGCTACCATTCACATAACGAGATGCTCATCAAATCACTTTATTTTTTTCAAAGCTGTTATTTGTATTATCTCATTCAGTCATTCATACATTCACATCCAATTTATTATTTGCATTTATAATGGTACCAAATTGCGTCACTTTTCTTTACAGAGAAACGACAGCAAAACACTTCGAGCGGCGCGTGCCGGTACAATTGACCGAGTGAGCACAATTATTCGCACTGCGGAAACTGTGGGAACTTCGGGTGCGAAAAAAAGAAATATTTATTCACCGGGCGCAATCATGGTGAATAAAACGATTACACGGTACGTTCGTGAAATAGCTTCTATTGCGGCTAACGTGGTCAAAATAAATACATAAATCCTGTGCTCGGTTACGTTTTATTTTGTATGCATCACTTATAGCTTTATAATATTAGATCTATACCTATATATTGTAGTGTTTTATATACTTAATATTGTCTAACGTTTACGAGAAAGTTCTATATTTAAATTTTACTACTTAAAATAAACAACGCGATAGAATCCATATAAAGTTATTTAATTTCAATGTTAAATTAAAAATATCTCGAGTAAAATTTGGAAGCGTTTCCATGAAGCAAAACACATTTTCTAATACGGGACACATCAAATACTTCTAACACTGGCTAAATATCAACCTATTAATTAAAACAAATACGTTCAACATTCCTTTTTGCCATCAATATTCTTCTAAAATTAAGTCATACCTAAACTTCTAACTCGGAATATAATTATTCAGAATTAGAAGATAAGGTTCTACTTAAAGCACAAGTTAGTAAACTTGTACCTTAAGTAGAATCAAATCTTCTGACCAATATGACCAATAGGTCTAAACCTACCTATAGAAACCCAGAAAATCCATATTTTTAGCGAATTGAGCGCTGTTAAAATACCTGAAATAGTTCTATATGCTAATGACCATGCTACAATCAATAACTTTAAATCGTCTCTAAGACAAGCAGTATCACTTTTTGCTTAAACAATATTAAACCATATATCTACACATTACACGAAATGTTAAGTGTGGTAATATGACTTTTAAACATACTAAATTAAGAAGCTGAGGTAGTTCTAATAGATGATTCAGTTGCTAATGATGACAATAACGAAAGAATTCTCAATAAAAATACCAACTTGAGGAGGCTTTCAGTAGGCATCTCTTTAAACCGTTCCAGTTATTTCACATAGAGCTCGTATGGGATATAAATTCCATCTCAGCAATTACTTTCCTTTTAGGCAAATTAACAAGCTGGATGTAACCATAGAAATTCAATCCAACCAAATCTGTATGTAAATGTATTGTAATTGTGGGGCCAATATTCGAATTACAATTTCTATGTTGATTAGCGTGTAATACTGGAATTTATGTACTTCTCCGTCGCCTATTTCTCTAGTATAATTTTGTTTGTACGGTTCCGGTTTTCGCGCTCATACATGCTACAACATGCTAGCTATTTATAACCAACTCTGAACAAAATCTGAATTTAATTTGTCTATTTGTATTTCATAGACTGTTAAAATTATAATAATTAGTTTACTGTCACAATATTGTGTTTGTTGTAACTGTAAATTAACTGATTACAAAATAATATATGATACAATTTCAACTCCTATGTCCTATAAAGTATTACGTAAAAGTAATATAAAGTCGCCGTGCGTAGGCCTTAGGGTTAACATAAACGCGTTTACAAAATAAATAATAATATAAATATATGTATTAAGAACATATAATAAATAATATATCTGCGGCGCGAAGGTACGCACTCAATAGGCTATTTGGACCGTCAAAAAAGTCGTAGTAGCACACCGTCTGGTACGTGTAGATGACAATAGGATCGACCTTACGTGGGACTTTAAGCCATAGTTGGTGAAATTCGCAAACGCCACCCTATCTTATATTTGTTTACAATAGGTAATATAGTGTACAGTTATTACCTACGGCATATATTATTTCACAAGATTTTTCACCATATTAATCATATCTGAACCATTTTACTCTCGTACGTTTCCTATAATCATAAATAATCTAGACCCTTTTATCAGAGCGTGAAATCTGAAATATTCATGAAAATCCTAATTACATATCGTTATAGTCTTTTAACATTATTATTACAAAGGGTGTATGTATGTTTTGTATGTGAACCTAGATGCTTTTCTTAATATTCAATAGACTTGAATATAATGAGCAGATTCTGAGTCTTTAAGAACTAGATATCTTCTTTATTTAAAGAAGCCAACTCCCGCACTAGTTTGTATAATTCCTGTGTCCTATCCTGCAGGGCATTTTACAATAATTCAAGGTGGGTGTTCTTTGTGTCCCTATGGACACAAAGAACGTCAGACTCGGTGTATTACGCGCGCATTTCGCCAACTATATTTTAGTTCATAGGTATATGGGGTGAGCCACTTACGTCATACATATTATCATTTATTTTATAATGGCACGTAACTGTTTTCTTGTACAGGTGTATCGATAATTTTAGAAACCATGGATCATCGAATAATGCCGTTTACCAATATATTATGTATATTTCTCTTAAATATACTATGTTAGCTATTGTCCGCGGCTCCTCTCGGGGACACAACTTTTTTCTGGATGAAAGCTATCCAATGTTCGTTCCCGTAATTCCGACAATGTATATGCGAAATTTCATAATGATCGATCAAGTAGATTAGGCGTGAAACCGTTACTAACAAAGAAACTCATACGCATTTAATTTTATAATGTTAAAAAAATTAGGATTGATTTAAAAAATCGTTTTTAAAACGAGCAAAACCGGGTGCTACAGTAATTCTATTGATACGCTTATCGAAAGCGCTACCACTGTTTTACGGCTCATTTTAATTCTCTTATCGCGAGACAGGCCTTTGTCTGACGTTATGATAACGAAAAGCCTAATTAAGGATTATGGGTGATCAGAACGGTTATTTTCAGGGAACGTGATAATATATTTATCTAGGTAATGAAAAAGGAAATAGATGTATGTATGTATCTTTATGTGCAGTGCAGACCGGCGACACTTCGACCCAGTGGGATCTTTTGTGTCGACACTCTCCCAATAACGACTGCCATAGATGTTCATGGCAGCCGGGACCGAGGGCTTAACGTGCTTTCCGAGGCACGGAGCAGGCGATAATTGTCAATCAATACACACACAATTTCGAAAAGTCATATAACTTCTGAAAGTCAGATGTGCGCGACGTGGGTTCGAAACCGAGACCCTCTGCATTGCAGTCTGTTGGTCTCCCCACTGAGCTATCACTGCTCATAGGAAATAGATACTTGTACATAGTAACATTCACAGAATACTATCACAACCATCTCTACAAATATATGTAGTCTCATGTATACAAGGAGTCCGGTAATTAATGGATAACCTTGAAATGTCGTATAGTAGAACGGATGACAGTTCAGAAAAAATATTTAAAAAATCTTTCGTAACTACTACCTGAGATATAATTTTTTTAATTACCATATTTAACTTTCTTGTACACTACGACCATAAATTAATGAATTCCATCGGTTTTTTGTTGTTTTATTATTAAACACTAATTATGCTAATAGATAGACAGCCAAAAATATGACTGACTATTGCACTTTTTTATTAATTGATTTTACATTTTTTTCTGAACTGCCATCATTTCTACTATAAGACATTTCAAGGTTATCCATTATTTACCGGACACCCTGTATGTGTAGCCCTGCAGGGCTGGGCAGAGGTGTATACACCCACATTTCAGCAGCTATGGGTTTCAATCACACATACTAATTACGTGGGATCCAAATCGATGGGTGACTTGCCTCGCAAGTGCCTTTTAACAGGCACAGTTGTAGACTCCGTGTTGAGTATGAGAATTTCTTGACATTTAACCCTAATAACGCTTGGCCCAACTCAGGAATCCAACCTACGACCTCATCACATTGGTCCCATGCACTGTCGCCGTGCCATTCTTTATTATGGTATTTTTAAGGATGGCTAAGTTACAAAGTAGTTTGTTCGCTACGTGGTACGTGGAAGTTATATCTCTGACATTGATAATAGATATGCTATTATTAATTATACGTATATAAAAGACGGCTAAATTATTTGTACAATATAATCTATTCACAATAGTCTTCTGAACTAGTCTAGTATAACGTGAAATCAGACCTGAAATGTCAGGTTGGATTATGTTCACATTTGACGCTTATAATATTTTGGGAAAACCATTTGTGGTATTTATAACACTGAAACTAGATCAGTATTATATTTTGAACAGTTTTGGTACGATAATTGGTCTTCAGATTATTAAGCTTATACGGTGGCATCATCAGCACAGATCAATGATAATACAGATTTCGATATCAAATATTTACAAACTATATTCAATGATGAATACGTATTATATGTAAACAGCCCACAATAAAGTGGAACTTAAACAATGATAGGGTTACATAATTTAGTTATTGTTTATCTAACAAATAATATCGTAACGACACAGATAATGACTGTGCTTGCACAAACAGATTTTAGATAAACATGCATTCAATATTTATTCAGTATTTCGGTAGCACAGAAGTATTAATTGCGACTGCTGAGTCTTGGATCGGATAAAGTGGTATTGAGTACCATACTCCCGCATACACTATCTCAGACCTATATCTTTTTCACGTTCGTTATCTCCGGATAAGCGTATGTATAGAATGTTCTAGAAACAATTCATCGGGATTCCTAAAAATAATAAAAACAAATTGACTCTTGTCAAACTCTGTTGATCACAGTGTCCTGTATGTTTATAATAATTGCATTTGTTCGAAAATAATTTTACAAAGGCCCCCCTAAAAGTCTTACTACGCTAATATTATCCCGAATATGTGACCGATTGCCATTAAAAAACGCTTTCGCATTCAAAACATTTGTGGAATTACGCGAATTGAAATCTAGACAAATTAAATACCGCATAAAAACCCCGGGCACAATGAGTGCAGAGATAATGTACCGTATAATTGTCGTGATACGAATTTATGCAACCGGGGCTTGGGTGAAACGCATGCGGTGTGCGGCATCAACGTTTCAGCGAATTATACCGCGATTCAGTTATTCATGTCCTGTGTTTCATTCGTCATCACGTTTTGATGTAATGATTAGTGTTCTGTCAACAGAATTAGTGTGTCCCACTCGCAGTATTCTATTTGATGTAGCTGTAAATTGAGTGCTTAGGTAGGTAGATGTATAGGTGCACTTCACGGTAGACATATATTATGTAGATGAACGAGGCGTAGATGAGCGAGCTGCTATCATTTTGATAGTGTTGAATCGTGTAGTAAGGCTTTGTGTGACTTAGTGTTTGGGTTTATTGCTGATAAAAATGACAAAATTGGTTGTATAGGTACCTATTGTAATGAATAGCATAACTATATTATAATATTCTTAATAATATAATATTCTTTTTTTTAATATTCTTTCACATACACGCAACACCATCTAGTCCAAACTAAGCAGAGCTTGTACTATGGGTACTAGACAATGGATAAACATACATATATACTTTTATTTTGCAAATACATACATATTATACATTGAAACACCCAGACCAAGACAAACATCCATGTTCATGCACACAAATGTTTGACTTGTGCGGGAATCGAACCCGCGACCTCAGGGGTGGCAGTCAGTTACACTAACCACTACGCCATCGAGCTTAAAAATTAGTAAAGTTTAATAGTAGTAGTAGAGTAACAATTTTCAAAATTTTGTAATAAAGTGTCAAATAAACAACGCGATAAAATCCGTATATAGCAGTTTAATTTCAATTGATATTATTAATCAATAAAAATGATGCTTTTTATTTCTTTATTATAAATAAAGTACTTAATCTATATCCTATTTATTCGATACGCTATAATAATTTTAAATGTTATTTAAACATCTTATGTTTATATTATATATTAGCATAGCCTCGCCGAAACAATTACTTACATAAAACGTTTCTTCGAAAAACCATTTGCCAACTGTTCTATCGTAAAATCTGATCACTCAATTCAAAACAACAAAACAACTGAATGTTTACGCTGACGAACAAAAGCGATTATACTAAAATTTAAATTAATCTACACAAGTTTACTTCAAATATTCACTTCATTTTACTTAAGAAACTCCAAATTGACATCAGTAAGAGAATGCTCAACCCGTTAAATTGCCATGGGGTGGTCTGTGTGACCCCATCTGAGCTAAAATTACACTAGACACAAAGAAAATTTAAGTATATTTTGGTTCAATTAGTGGGAGAGTATGAGGTGTGAAATTGCAGGGACAGTAATTTATTTTAAGTGTGACAGCAACAATTACGACTGGGCAACGATTATAGGATTTAAACCTTTTTTAGAAACGGACGATTTAAAATGGATACAGAAATATTCATACCTTTATGCGATGACACTATTCATTAAAGTTTGGTATATTCATCGTAATTACAGTTTTGTAAGCCTTGTATTTTGTTCCGCTAATGAATAGATTAGCGAAACAAAATACAAGTCTTACAAAACTGTTATTACGATGAATATAACAAACTTTTCGTAGTACATTGCAATTTGTTATTATAATAACTATAATATTAAAGACACTATTACTTTTTGGGCAGCGCATCATCTTATTCTCAACACAGACTTATGTACCTACTCCATGCTAAACGAGGATCTATCTTGATAGATGCTATGATTTATTGAAATTACTGAAAAGTGTATTTCTAAGTGATTAATAAACTAATTAATACATAGTATAATTATTTTAGCTTTTACCCGGAGCTTCGTTCGAGAACAGTACTTTTTATGGATGAAAGGTATGTCCTGTTCTGTTTAATTTTGTGATGATCAGTAGGGAAATTAACGCGTGAAAGCGCTGCAAACAAACAAACTCTAACTTATAATATGTAACTAGTTTATTTAATAATATGTGTATAGTTAAATAACATCGTGCCTGTATTTGCCTGAATAAACATCGTGCTTTTCAGTTATGGAACAGTTTAAATGTTGTTTTTTTTTTAAATCTTTGTTTTCAATAAGTGTTTTTTATCAACAAGAATACGCCACCCCATCGTACCTTATCATACACAACACAACATTATCGTAATATTTACCTGATAAGGGAATCATTGACGATTATTACGGCAAACTTCAACCAAAGCACACAACCCCATTGCAATTTCAGACTTTGGATTCGCCAAAATACTTTGACTAAGCCCAACATCCAAAGTATTCAATTTGAATTTTCTGATCAATAATTCCCTTTCATTCCTGTTCCTGATACAATCCATCAGCAAGAGCTGCACGTCTTAAATTTTGCCACACATGTCACAGTTAGGTGATGGTACCTTACGCATCAGAAAAGCAAACTTTGCTGATGGATAGTGCCCAGAACGAAGTCTTAACGCTAACTTAACATAATTTCTGACAATATTATCATCATCAAACCACGGCGTACGAGAAGGCTCATCCTGAATTACTTTATACCAGATACCTTTCTCTTTAGAAATATAATTAAAATGAGATTTCCATTTCTCGAAACAAACTAAATTAAATTTCCTTATGCATTCCCAATAATCTGGTATAAATGTTATTTCATCACCCCTCTCAGCTGCAAGTTTAACAAACGATCAGCCCCCCCGTTACCCCTTAGACCTATATGCGCAGGAACCCACTGCAATACTACCTTAATCTGCTCTTTATTGAGGATATTAAAGGAGTTTGAGAATATCGTAAGCTATCGATACACCTCTACAACCAGAGGCGCACCGAGCCACATGCTGTAAAGCACTTTTGCTGTCAATGAGTACAACAATTTTATCCCAATTTTGTTTAAATGCATAGAGTACAGCTTGATATATTGCAATTAAGTTCGAGAGACATGATACAAATATTTGTACTAATTCTAAAGCAGCCTTGGATACCTACATTCTGGACATAGAAAGCAGCTCCACCATCATCACTATTCTTTGATTCATCTGTAAAAATACTATAATAATCGCTATACTTCGAACCTAGTTCTGACACCACTTTATATTCATATATAATACTTATAAATTAAGAGAAGATCTTATATAAATATGTCTAGTGTGCCTTTAATACTCTAAACTCAGTCAGGCGGGTTAATTAAGAGTGGATATTTTTCATACAGTTTTTCGAAAACTATATTCTGACATTTTTAGATAGATACTTACTAAACATCTTATATAAAGGAAATTTTACACAATAATATGCAACTTCGTTTTGAATTCACTAAATGTTACACTTATATTAGTGGAAGAGTGGCAAAAATAAAATAATATAAGATAAACTGTATATTGAAATTAAACTGCTATACCTATACGGATTTTATCGCGTTGTTTATTTGACACTTTATTACAAAATTTTGAAAATTGTTACACTACTACTACTATTAAACTTTACTAATTTTTAAGCTAATTAAATTATTATTAAATTATTTAATAATAATTTAAGTCCTATTGTCCTATTGTGAGTCAGATCGACACACCAACTTACAGACTGGCTCAGCACGTAGCGAAGATACTCTCACCACTCAGAGGCAACTCGAGAGCACATGTAAAGGATTCATACCATTTTGTGAGTGAAATTAAACACCTACGTCTCACTAACAATGAAACAATGGTTAGTTTTGATGTACAGTCATTATTTACATGCTTACCTGCACATGACTGTATTGAAATAACTAAAAGGAAGCTAATACAGTACAATATGCCTGAGGAATATGCAGAACTACTGAAGCATTGCTTAACAACTGGCTATCTGTTGTGGGACAATAAATTCTACATACAAGTCGATGGTGTCGCAATGGGCTCCCCAGTATCGCCTGTCGTTGCTGACATATATATGGAGGACTTCGAGGCTCGAGCTTTACATACTGCCCCCATCACACCCAGGATTTATAAGAGGTTTGTAGATGATACTTTTACAATATTACCAACAGATAGTGCAAGTGTATTCCTAGAACATCTTAATTCCATTAATAATAACATCCAATTTACTATGGAATTAGAGGCAAATAATTCATTAGCTTTCTTAGATGTACTTGTCATCAGGAATCCTGATCATACTTTGAGCCACACTGTATATAGGAAAAAGACCCATACAAATAGGTACTTAAACGGTGAATCTCACCACCATCCTAAACAGTTAGCTACCGTGGGAATGTCTTTGTTTCAGAGAGCCCATGGGATCTGTGACAAGAAACACCTGGACGCCGAGCTTCAACATGTCAAGCAAGTACTGCAAGACAACAAGCTCCAACGGCCGCGCTGCTGTCACAGATCCCGAGAAAAGCCAGCCACAGTCGAGCGCCAGCCTGCTATACTGCCTTATGTAAGGGGTGTCACTGACAAGATTGGCTACATCTTGAAGCGAGCTTCAATCAACACATACTTCAAGCCGCCAACGAAGATAAGTCAATTTTTACCATCCGTCAAGTGCCAACTACCTTTACAAGATGCAGGGGTCTATAAAATAGATTGTGACTGCGGACTCTCATACATTGGTCAAACCAAGAGAAACATAGGCACCCGCATAAAAGAACACATAGCTGATGTAAAACACCAACGCTCGTTGAAGTCTGCTGTGTGTGAACATGTGCAACAGGGGACCAACCACTACCTGAGATTTGACAAACCACAGATTCTCGCTAAAGAACACCGATTCCTACCAAGGATGCTTCGCGAGGCTATTGAAATCAAAAAACATCCTAATTTTAATAGAGAAGATGGTTGGAATGTACCACCAGCTTGGGATCCAGTAATAAAAATAGTCAAACCCAAGAAGGAGCAAACCACAGCTAGACTTCATGATACTTTGAGCTCATTCTGCGTAAATAGAATGATTAAATTATGTTCGGGTACTTTGAAATAACTACACTGGAACATTGAGACAACTGCCATCTTAGTCTCCCCGTGACCATGGCTGCTGAAAAGCAACCGAAACGTCGGGGAAAGTGTAAAAATAAATTAAATCTAAATAATTTAATAATAATTTAATTAGCTTAAAAATTAGTAAAGTTTAATAGTAGTAGTAGTGTAACAATTTTCAAAATTTTGTAATAAAGTGTCAAATAAACAACGCTATAAAATCCGTATATAGCAGTTTAATTTCAATGAATAATATTCGCGTAAATAAAAGACAATATTATATAAACTGTATAATTTTTGACCGATATTGTCTGAATTTCTCTACAAGTAACCTAAGTAAAGTAGGAGAAGGACGTATAATAATATAATTGGTAATATCACAATTTTACTACATTTCTAAAATAACAGAAAAAGCAACCCAAATTAAAGCAATAAATTAATATTCTAGACTAACATGGTATATTTGAGATTTCACAAATACATACCTATATTAAAATAGTTGTTATGAAAATCTCTCACATAAAAACATATGCCTTAAAATACTTATTTTATGTTCATACAACAGAAAAATGGCAGAGATATATCGCTTTATTTAGACATCACATTAAATACAAAATCATAAAATTGTGGTCTAGTCCACATACGATATTATTATTTATTCGTAGGCTCTGGCTCGCATACTCGGTTTTACCATCTGACGCACTTGTGTAATGGTCTGTACAGGCTAGTTGTATGTAAACACTGCTTCTTTATGTATTTAATTTGAACGCCAATGGACGCACGCATAATGGCGGCAGCCTGTCGCCGCGGTTTGGCGAATGTACGTGTTCGGATGTAGAACGGTATTAAGCTGGATGTACTAACGCTGTTTCTGTATAGGTGATATATATATACATATAATTATGCTTTTAGTTGTACCTTTGTTCGGTATTAAATGTTACTATAAAAGGCAAAAAGTATGCTGATATTATCAGACAACTAGCAACTTTAAATAATTGTAATGTGATGTCTAAATAAAGCGATATATTTCTGGCATTATTTGTGTTGAATAAATAGGTATGTTACGGTATTACATGAGAATTTCATAGTACATATTTACAAAAGTTTGAGAATTATGATTTTATGACGACATAAAAGCAACTAAAACATAGTAGACATAAATATTACTGTGACCGCAAAAAGAGACAACTGTGGATTAAGTAAATTAATTTGAAAATGTTATTTTATTATAATATTATAATATTGACGACCTCGATGGCGTAGTGGTTAGTGTAACCGACTGCCACGCCTGAGGTCGCGGGTTCGATTCCCGCACAAGTCAAACATTTGTGTGCATGAACATGGATGTTTGTCTTGGTCTGGGTGTTTCTATGTATAATATGTATGTATATACAAAAAAAAAAAAAAACTAAACTAGTACGTTTATCCATTGTCTAGTACCCATAGTACAAGCTCTGCTTAGTTTGGGCTAGACGGTGTTGTGTGTATGTGGTAGAAAAAAAAGAATATTATAGATAAATCGCTCATAATCAATTAGCCGTAAGCAGCTCAAAAATAACTATTATAGGGATTGATGCAAGTGTAAACGCGTTTTTTCGAAATATAATACCTTTTGCCTTTTAAAACCTCAGTCAATCTTGCTTTGAGCATCTCAACATTAGTGGTTACCTGCTTTCATATATATTTGCCTTCAAGTGAACTACACAGCAGTAGGTTTTTATTATTATAAAAATTTGCTGCAAATCGATTGGCGGACGGAGCTTAAGTAGCAGATTGGAGATTTCTATTTAAACCAAGAAATAATATATGTAAATACTGGATATTGCCCGCGACTTCGCTCGCGTTATTCTAGATTTTGTTAATAAATTTCGATCCCCGATGATATAAAATATTCCCTATTAAGGAAAAAGGCTAATTACAATCAGAACTATCTTTACAACATCGCAACCAAATAACGTCATGATATGTCAACGAGAAGACCAGTGATTTTAATCTCAGTGCTGCGGCACAAATATACACACGTCTATATCCCGGAAAGAGTAGCCAGAGGAGTATTAAACCCACATTCCACCAGCTATAACTTTAAATGCCACGTAATAGTGACACCTTTTGTCTTTTACCGGGTACAGTTCTAGGCTCAGTCCTATTACTGATAATATTTAGACAGAAAATCTCAATAATACTGCTCGACCCCTGTTATCTTACGACACAAATTTATGTATAAGTAACCGTTTTTTATCAAGCGTGCTATGCTTGTACACCATATTACCAAAACACAAACATATGTTCCTTTAAATTAAATATATATAAATTATTATTTTAGTCACATCTAGCAGTCTTAGTCTGTAATTGTTCCATGACGTTAGCACATAGTTACGTTCTATAGAGGTGCTACATATAGGACAGGCAACGTGCTATGTGGCTACGAACTGGACCATCTATTATTAAGAATTCATAGCGATGAGAATGTTAATGAATTCTATATGATAATACTTGACCATTAGAAGAGCTTTATTTCTTATGTTAATAAGTTTACAGATGATTAAATAGAAGTTTTATTTTAAAATACTGTAAGTAATTTAGTGCATTATCTGATAATTACGCAGCCATACAAGACTATGTTCTTAATATGATAAGTGTAGTGTATTTTTTGCCAAATAATAAATTTTCCAGCCACTAAAGTAATGAAGATTGGGATTCTCAAGGGCACGACGGATCCACACCCAAAACATAATGAAAGTAAATTTAAAAAAGTCACTACAGTAACACGGAGTCTGGAACAATGCCCAATATACGGCATCCCCTTTTACGTGGGACCTAAATCATAAATTACACTTGTAAACCATACTTGGCGAAATGTGGGTGTAATACAACTCAGCCTACCCTTTTGGGAACTTTCTACCTACCAAGAATAATGTTACCAAACTTGACTACGTTTTTAGAATATAATTAGTTGATCTTTTATTTATTAGCCTGTAGAATTTTGTCATGAATATATTTTATTACTAGAATTTGCCCGTGGCTTCGCTCACGTAAATGTATGTTAGGCTAGTAACAGTACTTTTTTCTGGATGAATAGTACCCTATGTAATTTGGTTCCCTGACAGCGTGTATGCCAAATTTCATGATGATAGGTCGAGTAGTTAAAGCATTAAAACGTGACAAACAAACAAACTCACATTGGCATTTATAATATTAGTTTAGATTCTATATTACCTTTTTATTATTTTTACGTGGTGGAATGCCATACCTCTCTGCGGGGCGACGCAGAGGTTATATCAGGCTCACCGGGGCAAGGATACCCCGGTAATACCGACTAAACCTACGGTGTTCCTGGACATAACCAGAGCCGGCAGGGTCGCCCGAATCACTTTCACATGCAATCGCGACCCCGCCGTATGAAACGGCAGGCCACTCACAAAAAGACACTTTGGTCACTTAACCCTACTATCCCCTTGGAGGGGGGACGGACACACGATACAGAGGCGCGCGTGGGACACGCACGCCGCCACTCGGACCTGGTGCTGAACGGGTGGTGGACAGGCCCACGAAGCCCACCACCCCCAGTTAAAACCTCAGGGTAGCTGGAGGTCGTCTCGCGCCCTATGGTGCCCGGTTCTGCAGTTGGAGAGAGGGTTCAAGCGCTCCCTCTCCCGCTCCGCCGCCTCCTTAATAGAAATAACTTCCGACGAGGCGACGGCGTACCACGACCTCTCACTCCGGACCATAGACAGAACCAAGGCCGGGAGCAAGAGGGCAACAATTTCGACTGCCACGACCAACTCACGGCGCTGCGAAGCCCAGGCAGGGCAATCCGCCAACGTGTGCAGCGCCGTGTCTGCATAGTTAGCTATGCCATCATAATAAAGAGGATAAAGAGTTCAAACTTACAGACTCACCTCTCACTCACCTACTGTTTAGCCATCCAGTAGCCGGACAGCTCATGATGTTGACGGCTGCGGTTGTATGGCATCAGTGGGGCTCGGTGCGTCATCAACTCATCAGGTAACTCTGGTACTACTCGTGAGGCACCCTCTGCATCCGCTGACACGGCTTCCTGTTCGCCTGGCTGTGATGCTAGCCGCATCTAATCATGAGCGACTTTGCGCGAACGCCCTCTGCCAATCACTCGCTTAACCAAGTAACGATCATTACCAAAAAAAATCTATCCTAACTACTACATGTGATATGTTTTTTAAATTACTATATTTAGCTTTCTTGTACACTACGACCATAAATTAATTAATTCTATCGGTTTTTTGTTGTATTATTATTAAGCACTAATTATGCTAATAGATAGACAGTCAAAAGTATGACTAGGTATTACACATTGTTTATATTTTTTTGGATTAATTTCTGATTGGCCATCAGTTCTACTATAAGACATTTCAAGGTTATCCATTAATTACCGGACAACCTGTATATAAATATCTATCTGTAACTTTAAGGTTGGTGAAAAATACGAAGTGTAAACACCAGAACAAAAATTCTCATTACATGAACAATGATAAATCCAAAAGCTTAAACTCGTGAGCTGTAACAACAAAATTAATTAAAATCTGACGGGCTCTGGTACAAATTAAACAGTCTTTTGGATGCACTTGCCGCTGCTTTTCCACAGGCCAAACAAACATTTTGATTAACAACTTGCGTCGAATCAATCAATTTAATTGGTCCAACCAACGCTGCGGGTGGGTATTGCCTGCTTTAATATTAACAACAACAACTGAAAATATGACGTCATTTTATTGATTAAACTTCAACAACGCTATAAAATTCACCCTAAAATCTATGATTTTCTCTTCATTCAAGTGTACTGTATAAAGTGAGTCAATTACTGTATATCGTCCAAACGTGAATAGTCGCAGCGAAAATAATTGATATAACTTAATATCAGTTTTTTCTGAATAGCAACTGCACTTTGACATTTGTACCGCACCTGGAGGAAGAACGATTATCTGAAGGAAGAATGATAGTTAAAAAATAGATGGTAGTGTCTGCATTTTACTATCATAGTTTTTTTGTGACCTCTGTGGCTAACAACTAAGGCTTCCTGAGGCATGAAATAGTGTAAAAATATAAACTTATTTGTAATAAGCCACTCAAACGTTGAAACGAGAAACTCGCGTTGATCTGCGATCTACGTTTTAGGGCACCGTTTCCCAGTTAAGTAATAGATGAAAATACAATCTATTCTCGTAAACTCTTTTAGTGTATAGTACGGTATTTAATTCTGAACTCGTATACATAGATCTAGAATTCAACGAAACGTTTTCACATATATCTTAATAACATCGTCAATTTCAATAAAACCTAGTTTGAGTCGAAACAGCCAAATGACGCAAACAAACGTAACCATTCCACGTATCGTCATAAAGGCTATTTTTATTGCTTACAGTTAACATAAAGTTTATCCGGCTTCATCCCCTAACGTCTCTAAATGCAATCCAAACGCAGTGGAACCAGGAATTATACCAGCATTTACTTTCAACGATGCACTCAAGATATTTTCAAGTGTGGCGATGTGAGGGTTAAATGTGAAGTTATTTTTATTTCAATAATATTACAATTTCGATAAGAATCTAGGATTTTATATCTGATACAGAATTTTTATACGTCGCAAAGCTTTTACAAAAGTCAAAATAAACAAAAACAAAGAATCAAGTAAATAATAATTACGTAGCATAATTAGGTCAAATTGCTTCATAAAGAATAATGTTTAAGAAAGAGTGTATTAGGGCCTTTACATTTTCTGGATTGAGTATAAAATGGTCGGAACGACGTAACTAAAAATTATTTTCTTCAAATGGATACTTTATATGCTGCGCTCGTAGCTTTGACCTCCTCGTTTCACTTATTTCGATATTGGACCCCACTAATTTTGTTTATTTATTCATTAAAATGGAGAGCGATGGCAGACTCGAGCGAAATGCTTTCTCTATTAGATTTTTATGGAAAACTGAATACGTG
Source organism: Catocala fraxini (assembly GCA_930367265.1). Classification (NCBI taxonomy): domain Eukaryota; kingdom Metazoa; phylum Arthropoda; class Insecta; order Lepidoptera; family Erebidae; genus Catocala; species Catocala fraxini. The sequence continues at coordinate 11,167,249 of OV884037.1, forward strand.
AAAGTGGATTTAAAAGAGAAAACCTTTTTCTTTAACCGCTCTTTTGAAATTATGTCGATAAATTTCTTCTAAACATTATCGCCAGTTGCAAGGAGTTTATTTTATTGATATAGTTGAGTGTTAGAGCCTGTTGTTTTCTCTTTGATTTTGTTGTACTTTTTATATTTATTTTTAATATAAATGAAATACAATAACATAATATTATTTTGTTTGCTGAAACGATTAATTGGTTAATTATAAAAAAAATGTCTCAAGTCGAATTGGTGTTTGGTTTTTATGTTCGATTCGTAAGCGGAATAAAATTCTATAAACAGTTGGTATAACAGTTTATAGAATTTCTGAACAGTTGCAAACAGGAAACTTTAGTATAAATATAGTCAACAATAATTAAAAACTGAAAATATGTTTTGATTACTTAATATTAACACATGTACCGCCGCATTAAGAGACATTGATTATTACTTAAGTGATTTATCAGTAAAGGAGTAATTAAATTCTGTACTAAAATATGATTTAGTAATTACTAAATGGCTATGAGTACGGCAATGACATGCTTAAGTCTTGACAGACATTTGAATATATTTTGTGCAGATCAAATAGTATTCTTATCGTACATTAAGATATCAAGATTCCTAATAGCGATAATTTTTGCAAATGTACTTCCTAAATGTAACAATAGCGTAGTGAAAATGAACAACAATATTATATACGAGTAAGCATCAAACAAAAGAATCAAATCAAATCGCGGATATCAGTAGGTCGAAATTCCCACCGCGGCTAGACTAAAAAGGAGACATAAATTCCAAATTTAAACAGAACAAAACGAAACAGGTGACAAAAATGGCGACGATTTGAAAACAAGCAAATAATCGGAGTAGACAGAAATCCAGACATGTGTCGGATATCATCACACGAATGTAAAACAGCAAGATGAAGAATATAGCTTGTGAACACGGCATACGATATCCTCATATTACTGCAGATTTACGTACAAAATGCAACGGTCTGGGAGCTTGACGGACTGCCGATTCGCATCTTGAATTATTCATTCGTATCCTAAAAGTTTACCAAGAAGCCCCATCGAACATTGCTTTGTTTTATAGTTTATGAAATTTTGCTGCCACTTTTGGCCGGGTTTTGGTTTATGTTGCATATTTTGGTTAAATTCGATGTTGTTGATCCTAACTTCATTTTAAAACTAGGTACTATTTGTATTATATCAAAACACAAGGGAATATTACCGTATTATCCTATAATAACATTTTTCCAAAATTCATATGCATCTGTGTCACCACAAAATTACGAATATGTATTCGTTGTTGTTGACTCTAAAATATTAGAGACTGGTCCATTGAAACATTGTTTGTCTCGCCAGGGAAATATATGATTGGTTATTATGTAAACTCCTCATTATTAACAGTACGAAATTATCCTAGAACGACGTACAGTCTCGTCACTTCAAACGTATTTACTGAACACTTGAACATTTTAAATTGCTGCATCATTAATAACAATGTTCTATTACAGTGTAATTCTCTAATAGACTTCAATGAACGTTCCAATAAGTCAGTGTAACAATAAGTCAGGCTGTTCGGACACGTGCCTCCCTGCAACATCCGTTACCCATTCGCCGACGCACAAATCGGTTCGTTTGCGAAGACAAATGGCAGCCGTCTGCTTGCTAACATATACACGGATTGCATTTTCAAAAATTATTTGAAAAAGAGTTGAAAGTCCAATATCGGGTGCAGGCGCAAGCATGAATGCCGTCGTATTTTTTTCAAATCGTCAAGTCTCAATTTTGAACTTTGCGTCGCTTGTCACAAAGTTTGTTTCGTGTAGCACTTCTGACAGTCTAGTCGGCATATGAAAAGTGATGCTTTGATATTGATATTCCGTTTAGCATTGTCGTCGCGCTTCAACCGTGTCACCCTCTGTTACCGCAGTAGGGTTTTTGTTTAGCAACAATAGAATTTATTACTATTATGTTGCGATTTAGGTATGTCATTCCCATTGTTCGATTAGTGTTCGGCACCCATCGCGTTTAGAAAGTATTTGCTCCCCGGTATTTGGCACCGACGGTGGCATCACAAGGCGCTTCAGTGGAGTCCTGTTTAGAATCCAAATTACAGCATTAAGTAGTAATTAAGATAAATTAGTGCCGATAGCAGTCGGGGAGCACGACGTGCCAACATTGTCGCCATGTCAAAATGCTCGAGTAGGGGCAAGAAACTCCAACCTGCGGTTTTAATAACCGTATTTATAAAGGATCTTTGTTTGAACATCATCAAAAATAGTTCATATTTTATTGTTTGTTACTCTTTAGGGATGACTGAACGTAATTATATTTGTAAATGCAATTTTAAGTCGTTTTTTGCTCTTCATTGTTACGCATTATGAATAATTAAACACGTGTGTTCACCCGCTACATAAAAGGTAATACATCCATATTTAAGTGATTTTATTTTAAGATTTTGAACATGAATCCTTAGAATACATTCATAAACATCTGCAACGAAACTGATAGTCCTAGGAAGGGAATTTAAATTGAGCACTGTACAGCCATCTCAATAAGCGGCTTGGCTCTCAACGCGGCTCGTAAATGCGACGCCAATTGTTTGCTTTCCGCGTAAAATGTTGCAAAGTTAAAAAATGAGGTACTACGAGGTGGATGCGTACTTTGATATTGAAATAATTTGAGTGACATGCTACCTAATACTACTAATTAAATTAGAATTTTCCGAAATGGATAAGTAGAGTCATATTATACATGAGGATGTTATTAGTCTTAGTTTTAGGTCCCACATTATAACGGGTGAACTTATTGCCATCTACAATGGACAAATCCAAATACAGTGCTGCTACTAAGTATTTTTTGACGGCAATCTCACTTTGATGACACTTTGCTCGAACTCGAGACGTCAATAAATATTATAAAATGTAAATATTATACTATTATTATTATAAAATGTAAGCTAAGCTTTTGAGCTACAATTATTATGTACTACAAATTTCTACTACAAAGATTCGAAGATTATAGTTATACAACAATCTTCGTTTTTAACTGTACTTCATTTACATTATACTTACTTCATTGTAATTTTTTATATTGATTTCGAATAAGTATACATAATCTAAAAAAACACCAGAGGGTAAATACTTGTAATAAAACCTGCTTGGAATTGTACTTCAATCTAGTTGCATGATCAAAAATATTAAAAATGAATATTCGCTTAAATTGAAATGATCGTCAAATGTAAACATAAATTGCATTTCAGTTCACTTTGACGTTTATTAAACTAGATGGGCACTTTATTTAGAAAATCTCTTATTACGAGAATAAACTAAGGTAGGTTAGTTTAATTTTACTTCTTCACGCTATCATTTTCATTTTATATGCAAGTTTTTAAAATGTTTGCCATATCCATTGTTAATACATCCTCTCTCCGTCAGATATAGTTCGTAAATCTTAACTTTTGTCGACTGTAAAATTGTTTAGTGTTGAAATGGGCAAGCTACATCAATCTCTAGATATCGGTAATACATTGGTAGGTACGGTAGTATAGCAAAACGGTAGTGATTTGCAAAACGCATCGCGCTGATTTATATGTCTGGCTAGCAGACTCTTCAACGAGAATATTGTTCTTACGGCTGAATACTTTTTCTGTTTGAATACGTATGGAGACGAACAGATAAGTGCATTTACGTATATTAAAGATGCAAAATTTACGACATTTTAAATTTATTATAAATAGAATAAATAACTTCTGTTTATTAAGTGGAAGTGCTTGCTACTACAATTCGATTTTACTTACAGTAATACCGTCAAATCTTTTAAAATAGTTAAATAATAATAAGGCACTTATTAACACTCACAAACAAATGCATAGAGTTGATTCCTTTTTCTTACATTATTTCAAGAGATGTCCCTCGCTAAGTATTAATCCAGTGTTGCGAGGATCTTTAAAAAATATTCAAACAACGGACACAAAGAACACCTATTTGGGGATCACATACATTTTTATCTCTTGTGGGTCTATCCGTGCAGTCAATATCTAATCTGTATAACGGCTATAGTCAAGTACGTGTCTATATGGTATAAGAAAAGAAGAAAATATCCGTGGTGTATATAATTTAATTTGGCTGCTCTATACTCCACTGTACTATGTGCAAGCACTGGAATTAATTACTTACCGCGGTGTTTCCCAAGCGCTATGACATATCACTTTTTAAACGAGGTATAAAAAGAGATCCACTATAGTAGCAGGCACGCACACTAAGCTAGTTGCTTGTATATAATTGCAGTTTGCTTAATACCTATGCAATATAGGACAAACTGCAATTTTGTCTAAATCATAACAGCTGAACGTAAGTCGCCTTGTCATTAGAAGGAGTAATTTTACTGAAGTGCCGTTTGCATTAGTCCAATTGATCACAGTGTCAATTCGCTTGCATCGGTTCACCATACGTTTGTTAAATTTAGTTTTATAAATGTATACTAATATTATAAAACTGAAACAATTGTTAATTCGTTTGTTTGAACGCGCTCAACTCTGAAACTTATTAGTTCCAGAGATGAGCGCGTTCAAACAAACGAATTAGCAATAGATCGACTAAAAATATTTTTCAGTTAGGTAGTCCGTTTGTTGTGAAAGATCATAGGATCATCATTCATCACACTAGGATCCACGGAGCCAAAGCAGTAATCATAAACGTGGGTGGAACCGCGAGAGATAGCGTGTACGAAATATTATGATTCTCCCTTTGTGTTAATAGCAGGATGGACCGTGTCTAATTGAAGCAGGTGTTTAAAAAATCAACTCTTTTACTGTACCTTAAGCACAATGCAGTATAATGTTATTAGTAATTTATATTCAGGAAACATTCACCAACCGTCAAGCCCTACTAAAGCCTATAAATAAATATGATTCAATTACTACTTTGACTTAATTTCCATAATTTACTCAGGACGGTAACAAGAACTCGTTATCCAAAGCACACACTCCATATTTTCTTTTCCGTAACACAAACATACATATGTATGTAAAACCGATAAATTTTAAACGATTGATTTACATACCGCATATATTTTACATTTAATTTCTCTATGCAAACAATGGTAAACATGCGGGCTTTTATTGACAGCTAAGATCTGTTTAAATAAGTATTTGATCGTTTAATACGATTGTAAATCATTGTTAACTGTTGGTTGGTTTTTCAATGAAATTTATTGTGCGTACAATTCACGGTAGCGTGCTGGTATTTCTTTGGGTGATTCAATATGTTAGCGTTTAGTGGTTTTAGAGATCACGATGTTGTATACGAATAATGATACGTCGTTTATTGAAATCCTTTAAGCCCTTTGGGCTTCAAGCTGAGCCAACGAAGTAAGCTTATATACAATCACTCAAGATCCCTTTGATAAGATGATCTAAACTATGTTAAGTAACACGGCTAATTTACTCATCTTACAAATAATTGCATTTAATATTGCGGGCTAGGTCTCTGTACAAGACAACAATTTTATCACCTGCAGGTAATATGCTAGACCTAGGCGTTATTTTTATGTATTGTTTCAATGTATCTATAGCTCCCAGCGAAATATAATTAAAATACGTAAGCTTTAATCTGTTTTATAAACTCTTGTCCATCGGTGGTAGTGATCTATCTAGATAATGACCTGTTCTTGATCACATTATCTGATCGCGCAAACTTTCCAACGTACAGCTGTTTCAGGTGAAACTATATCTGCTATTACAAGTAGCCTATAGAACAAACTTCGGTTTTATATGAGCTATTTTCTCACATCTGCTTTTTAAAACGCCATGCAAACGAGAATCGATATGGAACTATTTGTAGCAGCATAATGCACAAGTAAGATTTTCCTGTTTGTATAATGCCTTTACCAGGTTTTAAAAAACTAATAAGATTTGTGCGTTTACTTAATAGAAAATAACTACAAATTGCAACAAAGCTTGATAATTGAAATTGTAAATGTGAAAATATATTTATTTTTTTAACAGCTTGGCATTCAGTATGATACAGAGCTCCGTAGTTTTGCTTCTATGTTGAGTAGACTCACCATAGAAACAAAACTTAAGATCATTTTAAATGATCTGTGGATTGAGCTAGTTCTTCATTATCATTTTTATTTTTTATAATTTGTCTCAGTCACATCTATGTGACTGCGACAAATTATTCTGTTTCATTCACCTTCTAGAAAAGGCCTATACTACTCTCCTCATTTCAAACTAACCGGGTACGTTTACAGACACTATACATCGTATTCATAAATTCCTACAAGAAAAGTTGTATGTCTATACTAATATTATAAATGCGAATGTGAGTTTGTTTGTTTGATATGTTATCAGGCCTTAACTACTCGACCGATCATCGTGAAATTTCGCTATAATTAAGAAAAGAGATGAATCAATGAAAACATAGATAGAACAAGTCTTGATCGGATCGTGAGCGTCACTTATAAACCGAACGTATAAGGACTATCGTTTGGCACCATTCCAATATTGGTGTCGGATGTACTTATTTCGTACTGACATGTACTTGTGTCTAAGAGCTGTAAATAAACTACTATGTGCTCGAGATATTGATATTGTGTCTCGAGTTACATTTTGTACTAGATTTAAAGAGAGCACGGTTCGTAAACTATGTGGTTTGTTTCATGTTAAATCGAGAGGCAAGGGACTAGTTGTTTGTTCGATGCAGGATTTATACTGATTAAATCTTTATATTTATTATGTTGGTTTGCAAAATAAAACATAAAAATATAATAATTTACTAACATATTGTAAACATTCGGCAGAGTCGGCAGGCGCAACGAGGCACACGTTCTTTAACTAGATTTAAGACTAAGTGGTAGAAGGCCAAATTAAGATAACCTAAACCGACAAACTTTAAGAGTTCCTTGTGTATATAATGTAGTTATATTGCTTGTAAAGTCCCCGCGATACATGTATGATTGACTATGGATGAGTCGTTTTTATAAAAGAAAGAAAAAGAAAGCGGGGCGTGAAAAAGCACCTTCTCAGGCCGTCAAAGTAGAGACCTCAACATCGCCTCGGCTGCTATGAGGACGGGGTGGAGGCCATTGCTCTTAGACCACACGACTGCTTACCATCAGGCGGAGAGTGATCAATTTGAAAAGCAAAATAAAAAAAATATTAAAAAAGAATGGAGAATGTGATAAAAGAGACTGTATTGATGGGCAAAAAGATGTCCAAGATAGTCACAATTGGAAATCATAGTCTATGCGTACCCCTCCGTGTAACACGCCTGAGTAATTAACTAGTACACAGTACATAGGTACGAATATTGTAACCACTTAGACTTGCTTACAACTTCTGGCTGAAGATCACAGGCAATAACGAATTTCAAAATTTAAGTGGCATACTGGCAGGTAACATACAAAAATTAGTAATTTAGGACCGAGTTTTTAATCGTCAGATAACTTTTATCTGGGGAATTTATCAAACCGCCATATTTATTTCTTTGATGAAAGTTATTTGAAATAAATACCCTTAATAAACTTTAGCAGTATTGTTTATAACATATGTATGTATGTAATTACAACTATGACAACAATTTGCCTAACCCTTAGAATTATACGCGTAATATTATTGTCAATATAATTTAAAGGTACTTCGCTTTACATACCCTATAAAAACAGGTTTTCTTTGACCTTTAAGACAACAATAAACTAGACTAGTCTCATGTTTAGATCCTCAGCGGAAATCTCCGTCTTGTTTAAGTTATGAGCGTATTAAAAGTTAATTACGCTCGCTTTCATGGCGAAGGAAACTGCATGCCTGAAAGTTCTGAATGATGTTCTTGAACTGAAGTCCGGTAACTTGCACTTGGTTAGCTTGGTATCTATCTACCAAGCCATAGGGCACCAAGCTGGATTTTATTATAGTGTGAAAGTTCATAAATAATATGGCCAATATTATTTCTATTGTAAATTTAATTGTTTATTTATTAAAATACAGCCACGTCACTCACATACATTATAATGTATTGCTACAAACATGTAAATAGTATTGGATCTCATGTATATCTATTACAATAACGGCGTACATAGCACTGTATATTATATTGTCTGAGTTATTAGCAATTAATTACAGGCGGAAAAAAATAAACAAAAGAACAAAAACTACATTGTACAAAATGCTAGTATTGAAAAAAGCTGACAAGTTGCAGGCGTATGATTTTGCTTTCGAAACTATGGATACTATTATGAAACACATCACATCAAGATCAGATATACGTATGACTAAAGAATGGTATTTATTGATAATTCTATTGACGGGATCGCGATCCTGGATGGTGTTGTATGTGTTATCTCATACTACATTTATTCATTTGTTTTATGAGATTATTCTGTCACATAAACTATGAAGTCTGCATTAGGGCAATGGACACTAATGCTGACTAGGCAGTTTTTTGTCTAGTAGACCACAACCTAGAATTAAAGTGATGGATTTCATATACAAAAGATCGATATCTGCGATGCAAGTCCTGGTCTGATACAATATCCCTTTTGTACGAACTGAAAATTGATCCTCTCTTTAATATCAGAATCGGTTTCAGCGTTTATTTCCTAGTCATTCCAATATCAATAATACATTTTTATTGTCGATCAATATAGTAATTTGTAAAAAATCTACTTTTAATACTCGAAGGAAGGGCATAGACTTATTAAACAATGATTTAATAAGAATTATTTTGTATACTTAAAATCGCGTATTTACTCGATGTTCGATATATGTAGTATGTAGTACTTACACGTATCTCAGTTTCCGTACATTTGAGTATTCAAACTATAGTAAAAAGATGTATACTACATAATTTTTAATGCTCCATGAATTTGAAATTTTAAACAATGAAAGCAAGAAAATAGAATTATATTGGAACTGTGGCGGGTGATCCTTGGCCTCTGCCCGCACCCGAATGTCACAGAGATCCCAAACGGATCCGTCACGGTCCGCTCACAATGAAATCTGTTGTTTCATATTATGATAAGGATGGGCATAGTCGAGATAAAAGACACGATTATAAAAAATTATAAGATACGTTACGTAGATTTTTTATTTATTTAGTGTTAGACGGCGCAATTGACAATAGAAGGATGATTACTTTATAGACCATTACAGCACTTCTGTAAAGAACTATCTAGATATACCGTACTCGCTGCAAAGACAGAACTAAGATCTTGTATATGGTGGTGGTATTGCCAGAGTCGGCTTGTTTCATGTCAACTCTGTTAAATTGTATCCAAAGCTTGAAAATCTCGATTTACCATATCCCATCGTTTAAAATTAAATTTTTATTCGTGCATTTAAAACCAAATTCCTGCATATCTGAGCACCTTACCGGACTGGTGTCTAGTAGGGTGCTGGACATTGTGACTAACGTAAAACTCGAAATTTTATAAATAGCATTAAAATTATAGAACAAAATATCAGATAGATGAGCTAATTGAAAGTAACTAGAGGTAATTTCTATCAGGTAGGTGGCCGTTTTCCATACATGTATAAATGCTATCTTCTATAATATTTCGAGAATTTCAAGTTAGTCACTGTATAACCTAAAATATGACCACACCTTATAAAAAGCTATTTATTTTATTATATCGACAATAAGATGTAACATCACTAAATATATCAGCGAACCTTTGTCATCAAACGGTTGATTTAATTTGATTAGTTGTCGCCTCCAATATCGAATGAAGCTGGGTCACTAGTCAAGTTTAGAATTTTTAATTTACGGCTTTTAAATTTGAACAGTTTAAACTTAAATTAAACATTTTATTATTCGTATTTTATTGATAATGTTATAAAAAGAAACTCGAGTGGTACTTCATCTCTGAAAGATGAGGTGAGTAAAATTCAATTCATAGTACGGACAATACATACATACATTGCCGCCTAGTAACTTGTTTGGGCGTTTTCAATGTCCATGATGTTACGGATCACACACTGATAAATCCATGTAGTCCAACTAGTGTAGCAACGGTTTAAACATGAATGCATAAACAACGTTGCAGTGAAGTAGATACTACTACCCTACCCAGTGTGGTGGGTTTGATCCCTCCATCCCCACACAGGCATTGGTCATAGTCCACAAATATTTATCCCAGCCTAGATGTTTTTTGTGTATATCGTTTTGTTATTCGTATACTCTGCAATACAGACATTATTCCTAATGCGGCACATATCTTTATAAAAACAATAACATAATACCTACCTCAAAAGTTGACATTTTAACATAGTTATGATATAGACATATACATGATGCCCAGAAGAGTAAGCGGCAAAATCCACTGGCTATAATACTGGTATACCTATCCCTTTTACTAAATTCATTCTTCATATTGTCATGCTGAATAAATTGCAAGTATGAATACTAACACTGTGGAAACATCGTCACACACACATATCACTCATCAACATATACTAATGTAAAACTGTAAAGAGGCTGTGTCTACTATAAGGTCAATTATAAACCGAATTGATTAATTAATCAGGCTATGTATAATATAAGGTCAATTATAATATATTTTCAGATAATGTGTAAGAATAAGATGAAGTATTAGGTAGAATTACTTTATTATTGTATAATTATGTGGATGTTGCTGATTTGACATTCCGATGTATTTAATGTAATTTAATGTAAGAAAAATGTAAACATTACACCAATTTATTACGGCAATATTCTATTTAAATTTATATAAAATGATTTCACTTCCGGCTCGACGGTGTTGACGTTGTCGCTGTATTTAATAACGGTCGAGCCAGCGCACGGGCATTCGTAATCTAACTGTTGAAGTGTGTGTACAAAAGGTGAATTAATAAATAGAGTGTTACAATATACGACTGGAGTTTGATTCTTGGCTTACGCCAACAGTACACATTGAGGATATTTTCGAATAACGATTCGGGTTCGAATTTGTAAAAGTTTAAATGCGTTTTTGCCTTTATAAAATTATTTTGTTGTTTTTGCGTGACACAGAAAGAAATGAACATTTCTGTATCACGCAAAAATAAATATATGTTTTATATAATTCACAGAAAAACTTAAATTCTGAGCCACGTCTTATCTGATTAATTTCAGTTAAAAGGGAAACCTGGTGTGATCCATAAAACTAAAATGCCGGCGAATCGTAACTCATACCGACGAAGTCACGGGCAAATCCTAGTTCATCATATAATTAAAGTGGATTAACATTTTCAATTAATATAGCTACTAATTTTATTGTTAACATCAATATTTAAATAAAAGCTGCGAGTATTATAAAATGAATGAATTCATAATAGTAAATGCAAACAATTTCGTAGCCATGACCACAGGTTGTCAGATATATAATTAACGTGTTAAATTAAACATTCGTTGTGGTCCAAAATACACTGGCACTTCAATTAAGAAGCGATAGCTCAATGGTTAAGGTGATTAACGTAGTGGATTTGCTATCCAGAGGTCGAGGATTCCTATCTTTTACTACCGAGGTTTACATTCCTAATACATATAAGCAATTAGCTAACTGGAGGGTATAACAGGCATACCTACTAGTCATTTGTAACCTTATAAATAATATGTACAAATTAAGGTTACAATATATTATAGTAAATCCAATTAGACGTTAGATGGCAAAATAAACCATTGTAGTAAAATAATTTTGAGAAGTTTATTCCCTCCCAAACTATGCATATTGAAGACGCCCCGCAGAGGCTAAACAAGTGTCAAAGCATATTTTCTATTTAAAGCATACTGCCAGTTGTTATGTGCCAAATAAGTAATCATTAATGTCTCCGACTGGCAGTGGCCGTTAGAGACGCATTTAATAATCCGTGGTTGCAAGTCACACTCTTAGTGCAGCAATATACAAATTCGGAAATATAATGACGATGGATTATTAACAATTATGCTATGAAAAAGAGAAACAATTTTCGATGGCACAATGGTAAACCTAAATATTTATCTCGCTACTACTAATATGTAAACGTGTATATATTCCTAAACAATTTATATAATATAATACATAGATAGACAGGAGAATTCATTCAAATTGTAAGCTTAGTATATTTTATTTAAAATGGCTGCCACATATACAATTATACCTTATTGTAAACAACATTTAAACCTAAGCATATATAGCAAATACATTAAACAACGTTCTTTGCGTGTCACCAACACGTCTTCAAAAACTTTTAGTTTATAATTTGTTATAACATACAGCCACTAACATAAAGCATAAACAAGACACGAACGCCGGACAAAACAGTGCAATATTTCAGAGTAGTGTAAGCCACAAAATATATGACATGGTATCGATATATTTATGGCGTCTGTCAGCCAGGTAATGGGATGAAAACACCACAAGACTTCACTTATTGCAGTAACTTGCCAAAACAAAGATATAACACAATTGAGGGACCAATCCCCACTTTTCTCCATGAGGGGTTCTGAAGGAAAGTTGTGCATAAGTAAGAAATGTATGAATGAGATGAGTGTCGTCAATATAGCCATGTTAATAAATTAGATTGTGATGTATTTTGTACACAGACATGATTTGGTCACCCCTTGTAGGAAGTGAGTGCGTGTACGTAGAAATCTGTACTGGATTTGGAATAATTGAGTGTGTATATTTGTTACTAAGACAGGTGCAATGTTTCTTTCATTTTAGTTCATCTCATGTTCAGTCTTATTACACGTCTTTGGCAATATCTGCTTAAGGAAAGTACGTTTACACGAGGCAATTTTCTTGAAGAAAAAGAAGACGATTTTATATTTGTCTAAACATGACATAAAATAGGGTTTAATAATATATGCTAGAAAACGGTAAATTATAAAACATTTAATATAATATTATAGAATATCCCTGGAGGTAGAAGCGTGCACCTAGATACACATTGGCCCATTAATTTAATTTTTTACGTAATAAGGAGAAAACTTGTTGCCAATCTAGACTCCATGCTACTACTGAGTAATTCTGGGTATATGTATTAAAGCCTGATCTGATGATCTGATGAAACAGTTGCGTTCACCATCAATATATAAGGGCATTCAATGTAATCCATACGAATATGCATATACAGAAACTGAGTTCGCCATCGCCACTGCAGTCGTCAGTATCATTAATCGACTGGACGGATGGCGTTAAGTGGTCACCTCACCATTGCCACTGCGCCGAGTGTTGTGGTTTCGAATCCCACACAGGACAAAAAATTTTGTGGCCCACAAATGGTTCTTCCGAGATGGATGTTATTTGTGTTTGTTTGGATGTTTGTAAAGTCCGCCGCGATACAGGAATTATTTCTAGTGCGGGAGTAGTCTTAAAAAGATATATATTATTGTGACATTTGTTCTGACGTTAGAATACGTAATGTAATTATATTACTGAAGAAAAATGACAGTTGCTACATGGTAAAAAGTGATTCACCTGAATGGCTTTCGCCCAATAATTATCGACGGCCGCCAAGGCTACTTTCATTTAGCATGACTATGACTATGCCTTTCACATTGTCAAATTCTGAGCAATTTTCAATCGTCATTAGCGGTCAAGAGACATATGTTTATTACACACTAAAATTTTGCCCGCGGCTTCGCTCGCACGCAAACAGTATTTGTTTTCTGCATGAAAGGTACCTTATGATCTTTTCTGTAACGTGACTGCGAAATTTAATGATGAGTGGTGAAGGCGTGAAAGCGTAAGAAACAAACTCACAATTGCATTTATAATATTAGTTAGGAAATACAAACTGTTGTAAATTTAAAACACTATTTTTGTAGGTGCAGTAAATTTAGGCCGAAATCTAAAACTGTTCTTGGTGTGTCATTAAATATATTTAATAAACTGGCTGTGTCAGTCGTCGCGCGCGCTGATGAATGAGGTGCGCACGGGGTCAGAGCAGCGTTATTAGGTGTTTCTGTCAGTAGCTTCCGAACCTATGGCCGATTAGTCATAGGATTGTGTCATCATCATCATCATCATCTCAGCCGAAAGACGTCCACTGCTGGACATAGGCCTCCCCCAAGGTTTTCCACACAGACCGGTCTTGGGCCACCCGCATCCAACCGCTTCCCGCGACCCTTACCAGTGTGTGTATGTACCTAGGATTGTGTGGTATAAATTAAATCAACGTGATAGTTTCTTAAGCTTTAAATTAACAAGGTATCTACAATATGTTGAATATGACTGCTTTTTTACATCTGAGCAGCAGACTATATGAACAATTATTATAAATCTAACTGGCAATCTTATCACGAAAACTTAGAAATACACAACATTTTCCACCCCAGTGATATTTCTACTAAATCTCAGTGTGTTTCCCTCAGTGTAGATAAAAGGGCGCGATCGTATGACACATTATTCATATCGAGGGGCGTCACACTAAAGATATTGTGGAAAGGGCACTAAGATTGCCAACTGCAATACATTGCTCCCCAGCTCCTTGTTTTGACGTGACAGAACAGCCCTAGACATTCGCCAACAACTTCAAGATTACCGAAATCCTTTTACATTTATCGCAAAAATAGTCTTTAAGTCTTATTCATTAAGGTGGCTAAAATGTTTTAGCAGATGCAAAGAGGTGTTGGCATTTGTTAGCGTAATAAATGTTGCGTATCGATGCGTTTGAAGATAAGTAATGAAGAACTTATAGATTGCGTTTAGAATACGAATGTGTGTAGATAATGCTACGAAATGTGTGGTCGTCTTTATAAAATTTATGGTACAAATTTGAAACTTTCCAATATGATAAGCGCTTTTTCCGATATGTTTTTATTGCCGTATCCCCAATTTATATGATGCATTTTATTTTGTGTTCCATAAAGCCATCTGCCGCAGCCTGTTTGAGTGATTCTTTTTGATTTTAGTAAACTTTTGGTACTTTTTTATTTTAACGTGGCATGTATCGCACAGAAGTCACTTATTACATGACCATAGACGTCGTACTTTACCATAGACGTCGTAATAGAAAATGTAGAATTTGATGCATAATGGATTTGTGTCCAAATATGATGCTAATAATGCGGTTATTACTTCATCTTCATTACTTTTCTCTATGTATTTAATGAATAGAGTTTATTTGGGTTATTTAAAAAGATAACCCCGCACTAGATATAATTTCTGACTCACTGCAGACTTTAGACACACTCAAACAACGGATACAAAGAACGCACAGACTTGACACAATTATTTGAGTATCAGAAAATGTTTTGTCCCGTGTGGGTTCGAACTCATAACACTTGGAAAAACAATATGTACCTGATCTATAAATATATATCTCACTCGAAACAGTAGGCGCGTGCAATGCGACTAATCCGTAATTACTTGTAATTTTCTACCTTTTATCTACCCCATCCATCATCTTAATGTCGTTAACCAATCTTGCTGAGGGCGGTAAGAATGAAATTATCATCTATTAGGTCAATAAATGCACTCACGCTGCTGACTGAAATATGTTATGTCCTTTAATACATGCAGTGTCATGTCTGTTCGTACTTAGCAGTTCATTCATTTTTGGCTCTATACATGAACTGTTGTGACTTTTTTTATTATAATTATAGCAGCTATAGCCTAGTGGCAGACCGTTGAACTGCCATACAGAAAGGTCAAGTTTGATACTAATGTATCTATGTCCTTTCGGAGTTATTCACGTAGTATATGGTTAATTATAGTTTAACGGTGAAGGAAAATATTGTGAGGCAACCTGAGAGTTCTACATAATGTTCTCGGAGATGTATAATGTCTGTCTATCCGCACTGAACCAGCGTGCAGCGTAGTGGACTATGGCCTTTTTCTTAAATACGTGGAGTTCTTCGTTATATACATATAATAACCTCTCTTACTCTAAGAAGACGCCTGTGCCCAGCAGTATGACAGTTCATAGACAGGGCCAATATTATTATTATAATCAATATGGTACCTGTAAAGGAATTTGATTACAGTTTATTACCCAAAACTTAGATTATTGACTGAGAGACTGACTAAAACATATTTTGTTCAATAGTACCTACACAGACTCTAAATCTATGCCCGGGTAAAGCAATAGGCTCGCCCGCTATGGCGCAGGACTTAAAACCATGTTCTGTGCTAAAACCATAGCTGACGGAATGTGGGTAGGTATTATACACTCTACTCTCTACTGAGACTATATATATATATACTCTTCGGAGATATAGGCGTAAGATCTTGTATGTGTTTTGATAAAGACAGTTGGCGTATCTGAGGTCCTGCATTACCTACTTAATGAGCACATTTATTTTCAATCAAAAGTGTGTGTGTCGTGTAATGTTTTATTCTATTTTAAAATCACGATTGATCGTCGTTACCAAGCCTATGGAATAGCAAAAGTCACTTATTTATGTGTATTTTTCATAAAATGTTTATTGTAATTAAGTCTGGCCGAGTTATGGCCGCTATTCGACTTAGCCATTAGCTGATTGTCCCCTTTATAGCAGCGACAGGAGCATTTTATTAGGGAACTAAAAATAAAAGTTATTAAAGGAAGACGGTTGTTTGATAGCGAAATCTCGGCTTGTGATCTATTTGTTTAGTCTCGTTTATATGTTTGTTTATGACAGTATGACATATAAAACAACTAACTTTACCGACATAATAGGCTAGCTTTGCGATATTATAATATTTGAACAAGACTTTGTTTTCGTTTTTAGTAGTATTCGTTTTTAGCAGTATCTTCGAGTAAAGTGAACATTACAAAAAACAGACGTGCATGAACGCGGGCAGTGGGAGTGGTGAAACTGCATAGACTACAGTAACATCAGGGTACTAGAATTTTGCCGTAAGGTATACCATGACGGACTCTACCATCGTAAGAACCGACATAAAGTACCTATTTATTAGATCTCAGGCAAGAATTTGGTGTTGTAGTAATCCATAGACCATCAGTGTGAATGATATGACGGCGAATTGTGGTCTTCTGTTGCCATATTTAAATTAATCAGCTGGAGAGCTATTCCTAGTAAGGTTGCTGTTACACTAAGAATTACCATTGAAAGTGATTTTACAAGTTTCACATCGCCTCCCTCCACGCTGTGGAGGTCAGGTATCATCTGAAAATTTAAGTTACAAAAGACGCAATTTGTTCGTTTATACATTAACACAAAGAAAACTAAAACAGTTAAAGCGAAATAGGCAATTACCACCCTTTTAATTTTTAATAAGACATAATGAATATACGAACAATAGGGACGATATATGTTATTACTATACATTAAAATTAACTCATTGCGTAAATAGTAGATATCACGCTGAACCAACAAAAATCATTTGATCAGTATTTAAATAAATATATAATATTTGAGAGACTTTAAAAAAGTATGAAAACAACACTAATTTTGCTTTTTCACTGTTTGACTACGTAAGTAGCGCAGTGATGTCCTGCTTCAAACCACTGCCATATTAGGTATTTCGAGTATTGTGAGACTTTGAGTTCGATCCTCGTTCTAGACAAACGATTGCTAGGGCTTAGGATTAGTTAATTTTTTATATATTATAATGATCTATTTTTATAATTAATTATATGTATAGTTGGATAAATATTAAAGTAGTGTTTACAATATTCGGAGAAGTTGAATAAGCCTTAAATTAAATAAACGAAGCATGTTAATTTTATCAGCTGAATTTTCTATTGCTAAAATCAACATACGCTGTTCGTATTAAAACAATATAAATCATGATTATATCTAACAATATACGAAAACTTGAAATTGTCTTTCTAAATTACATACACCTTCACGCACCTAAGATAAAAATACCATTTTCTTAAATAAATTTCAAAGGACGTATATTTCTAAATATTATAAGAGATAATATTTAAAGCTTATATAACAACATTTTACGAGATACGAGAATAAATGTAACTCGTATTATGACGTATTTAAATGAGCGTTCACCCTAAGGCATAAAAAAATGAGAGTACAAATACTTGTATTATTTCTGTGGGGATGATTCTAGGGGTAAGAAAAGCCAATGTTTTGCCTCAATACGCTTTCGTAAAAAAATGCATGGGTTCGATGCAATATTTTAATATTAACCGTGTTATGGGGTGCAGTGCATTCTCGGGTCCGGTAAAGATTGTAAGGATTGTATGGGTGCGGCAGAAGATAAATTGCGAACATTAAAAGTAACGGTAAGCTCTGCAAAATGGAAGGCTTTGTCTGTGATTGAAAATAATGTGTTATTATTTTTATAAAAACACACAATGTCAAATATTACAGCGTAGCTAATCGCAAGAGCGTATTTTATGTATTAAACCAAACCGATATAAGTAGACCTCTTACACTGTACCTACACAGTTCCAATAACGTGAGCTCAGCCTATTTGTAGTTCTAATGTCAAAAAATATTTTTAAGCGGGCGCCTATAAGATAAGATAAATATGTATTTGTAGTTCTTTTCAAGTTATTAGACTTTAGATACTTGCGAAGATTACGTTATGAGTCGCTTTTACAGCATTAGTAAGATAAAAAAAATAGATCGCTTTCACAAACGTGTTTATATATAATCCAAAAGATTGTAAGATATTGTTACTCAGCAAAACTAATAGCAATGTTTTTCATCGCTATTACAATATACTATAAAATGCCATAAAATGTATTCTAATGTTTGTGTGCCAGGGCAAAACAAAATAAATACTCTAGTATAGTTTCTTAGTAATGTGATGAAATCTTATGTGTTCTTAATCTGATGTTGGTTAAGAGTAAGTATCTTAAAAGCGGCTATAAACAATTGGAATTTTTATAGATAGCTTAGAAAAGTCCAAACGTTTGAAGCTCTCATCCATACTATGCTCAACTGTTCGTCCATATTTACGTCATAAAAAACTTTCATGCACCGTGGCTGCATACTGTGAGGGCAACATCGGTTTGCACTCCCTGATATTAGACTAATATCCAGCTTACCCTCGCCTTTATTAAAAAACCAAAAGCCATTTGTACGTATTTATAGTTCCAAAATATAATAGACCCTGTCAACGTACCTCCCTATAGATTAATTTTGTTAAAACATTTTTGCCTATTGGTGGTGGCTATTCTGTTGTATATTACTAACGAGATTTTGACTGCGTATTCGCTTGCGCGAATCCTACTGTAATGCATACCGGCACTGAAACTATTCTACGTGTAAGTTTCAACCAAATTCCTTCGCTACCTGACATTTGCTAAAGTAATCAATTTCTAAACCTATCTATGGACCTTACATTTATACAAGACCGTCTGATTTAAATTTCTATAGTTGTGACAAATATGCCTGTATCCTGCAGTTTATACAGGCAGATTCGTCACAACTTCTTAGTTGTAATATCTTCATCACACAATTTTGCTCTGTATAAAAAAACACATAGACGAGCATTCGTACCTAAACCATACGTCTTAAAGCACGGTGAACTGGTCATTATTATTCAAGGATTTTTAATAAAATACTAAATATTTACGCTATAGGTACTCATATATAATTCGTATTACAATCAAATAACATCTAACAAAAATTTTAAATCTGGTTATCTGTTTAATGACACTTAGTAACTATCATTACCATTAAAACAATATTAACAAAAAATAAATACAAGATTACTTTATTAATTCCTCGTAATAAAGAAATAAAGCGAAAAGGTTCGTTCAAAATAGGTACCCACGTTCTACCACCCTTAGATTCTTAGAAAATTCCAACACTCATGTTCTTTTATTAGTTGCATTGAGAAGCATGTTTGAAAATTGAAACGAGGTGTATTTATTGCCATTTTTAAAATGAAAATGTTGTAAGTAAAGAGGGAAGTTTGACTAACGTGGGGGTAGCAAAATATATTGAGTGTCTATTTATCAAGAAGTTTTCCAGTTCTAAATACCGGAGTCATGAATTATTTTCTCTTAAGTAAAACACGGTAGGCACTAAAGCAATATGGATGGAAAAAGTTCATTGTTTACCGTCTATCACAGTTGCCGATATTACGCCTACGGGCGATTTAATAGCAGAAAAAAGCGTACAATAAAGAAACAGCAGCATTTATCGCACGTGCGATGATATTTCTCTATAAACATCCGTCATGGCCACACCATAACTTCGCCCTAGGATGCAATAACAGATAAAACGTAGAAAAACAAGCGAAGAAAAATATAAAACGTCTCTCATGTTTATTGCAATCCCAGTTTGTGGTACCGAGATATTGCTATCAGATGTCTATAAATAATACATAGTTTAGCAATTTTATGCACATTCACGTACTTTGTTTAAATGTCGGTACTTTATTGCTCTGTGCATAATAAAAACGATAGCAGCTTTGATGGTCGCTAAATGAATGTTTGCCGATTCGGGTTTAAATTTATTATTGCAATGTTGGAATAGGTTTTTGCTTTGTAGATACTATGCTGAATTTAGTTTGTGAATAAAAAAGAGTAATCTAAAATAAGTATGTTTAAAGCTGAGACAGGATTTTTTTTACATACGCAGTAGGCAGTCTTATAATGCAATCTTATGATTTTAAGCATGCGTATGTGTCAATGTCTAGTATAGGACTAAGATCTCGAGTATTTTTTGCGTTTCTATGCTACTTAAACTTCCATAATTATTTTTGTAGAAAATTAGCTTTTGCTCTCGTCTTCGTTTACTCGGCAATGTCACTTAGGTACCCCTGACATCGTATAGACGAAATTTCATAATGTTCGGTAGTGTAGTTATGGCGTGAAAACATAACAAACTTCTAATAGCATTTGTAATATTAGTTAGGATGAAGTTGTATTAAAAATTATTTGATGTATAAATAATCTTACTTGATTCATTACTTCGAAATTAATTTGAGCTAAAACGTAAGATAAATAGGCATTCTCCAAATTCATTATAAATAAGAAGATACATTTTCCTACGATACACTCACGACAGAACTTTTCAAACATAACTTTATCAAGTTTTACGATTCAAAAAACCTGAAAGCAAATATTTTGCTGAATAACGTTCATAAGTCTCAGATAAAGATGTCTTGAAATGTTTTTTTAAATGGAATAGTATCTAAACAAGATGTTTTCAGGTATGTAAATAAACCGTCCAACACAGAAGCTTCATCTTTGAATACAGATTAGGGTCTTAATAAAAAACAATTTCTCAGAGAACATTTTATTAAAATAAAAGGTAAGAGAAATCTTAAAAAGATGAACCAATGAAACACCACTTAGCGATTCCAGTTTAACAGTTGACAAATTGGGCAATTTTTTTCACCCTCCAAAGATAAAGGCGTTTCATAACAGTCAGACGGTGAGAGCTTATTACCGGGCGTCCGAGTCTTATTGACTTTAATTTTCTACTCTGTTGACGTTTCCAATGATATATATCTTCAGCGGAATGGTGAAAATGGCCCTTCGCTTTTTCAAATAACAAGCGAGGGCCCATCAATCGTCGGTGTCATTCATTTGCGCAGTCCCTTCTCGTAAAATATTAGTGTTATCTATCCGGACGAATCACTGTAAAAACTACTGCGAGTTTCCGAAAATAATATTTCACTTTGATTGTTTTCCTATTGTAAATAAGGGAGTGAGATGTTTTTGTTTGATGGAGTGATTAGCCGCGGGCTTTCTCAGAAATTCTATGTATTTTTTATCCCACGGTGGATTAATTCAGTTTTTATAAGGGGTGGCTTCATATTATTACATTTTTTAAATAAATTAAGAAAATTCAAAAGCCTTATTATGTGTTTAAATATTTAATCGCAATTAGAATTCTATTATTTATTAATTAAAATATTTTTAATGTACAAACACAGCAAGTATCTTTACAGAAAATAATCTCTGTGTTCTAAAAACAAATGGAATAGTAGCTACGTTTAATACTTGCTTCCATTACACAGGCTATAATGTTATAGCAAGTAAGCAAGTATTAGCAAGCAATTTAAGGTTGTAGATGCCTATAAGGTACAATTTCTGACTTATAGTTGTTCAAAAGGAACAGTTTTCGAAAAACAAACACATCGTAATAGTATCAGCCCTGTATAAAAAGAGAGTCACAAAATAGTTAGAAGAACAATTAGATAAACACCCTTCTAAAAAGGAAGCTATTCCAATTATTTTTTTATTATCCCAATACTACTTACGAAATAAATTATTTATTCTACTACGGTTTTTATTTTAGAGGTTAATATTTTTAAAATAGCCTTTGTCAATAGATTTTAATGTCATGTTTATATTAAATTAAAATAAATAGTTTATAATAATTAAATTAGTTAACCATTGTAAATATATTAATAAATAATTTTGTCTAGGTAATGACAATTATCCAACATTTACAGCTATTTTTACAGGTCGCGTCCCAACACCTTAGTGCCGACTTTATTTTCATTTCACATTTTTTCGTAACTTATAATCATTACACATACCTATCAATATTATAGCAATTATAAGACCATCTAGTTTCTAATAGTCCGATAACCGCATACAAGTTAGTAAACTGCCAAATTTTCCAATTAGAACATACTAAGTAGCCACGTTTATCACAATGGGGTTGACAAAGGCATACTATAGTAGTACAGTCAAAGCGATCACTCTTCGCATACTGGCTGGATGCCAACGTAAGTGGTATCGATGTAGGCTATATATCGGCTTTTACCCTTTAACTAATGTAATAAGATTACAAAGGGTTGTAGACGGGATGCCAGACGACACAGGAAGGTATTTAGAAGGCTTAGTACCTACCTATAGTACGTGTAATAGTTTCGAAAATGTACTGAATTATATTGTCTTCTATTTACGCGAATATTATTCATTGAAATTAAACTGCTATATACGTTTAGTCTCCCCGTGACCATGGCTGCTGAAAAGCAACCGAAACGTCGGGGAAAGTGTAAAAATAAATTAAATCTAAATAGTTTAATAATTATTTAATTAGCTTAAAAATTAGTAAAGTTTAATAGTAGTAGTAGTGTAACAATTTTCAAAATTTTGTAATAAAGTGTCAAATAAACAACGCGATAAAATCCGTATATAGCAGTTTAATTTCAATGTACTGAATTACATAAGAAGTTTGCATATAATTGCCTTGCAGATATTTTAGCGAATATTTAAATTATCATTGTCAAAGTAGGTATATGTATATAGGTTGTTCCAGACGTGCCCATCAAATTCCTTTTTCTGTTTTAAAACAGATTCACAGTGCCAAGGATATTCACTGTATTGAATTGAATTAGGTAAACAACTATTTATGGACAACACAAATCGAATTTACAATACTTAGGACGTAGTAAGGACCATTTAAACAACTAGTCATAAGTTCGGCAGATTATTATTATCAGATTCTCAAAATCATATTTTGTACCTAAAGTTTAAAATTCAAACTCCTCTGTTTGGCAACCAATGTTATTTTTGTTTTGTTTAGGAGCTATTGACGAGCTAAGTATTAAATTATGTAATTGGTCAAATTTCAACCACTAGGCGAACACTAGTTATGTTAATTTTATGTACTAAAACATAAATATGCAACTACCAAATACGTCCCTGAGGTCCCGTAACGAATCACCACTGACGCTTTGCCGAAGCGTTAACTGGCAGCCCCAAAGGGGTAGCGGCGTTATATTATGGCCATTACGAACAATCGTTTGCTCGTATACAAACAAAATATCTTCACGGTAAAAGCCGATCGGTCACGGTATTTAATGAAGTTTGTCCACAGTAAGCCTGTAAGGGTTGCGGAATTTGATCTATGAGCTACGTATGGACTTATAGTTTTAGAGAGAGATAAGAAATATTGAGTGCTCGGATTTCAACGATAAGTCAAAAATTTAATATTTATTTATTTAGGTCAAAATCTAACACTTACGAACGTTAAAATTGGTTAGTAAGTATGCTAACCCACGGTTTCTGAATTGAGAAAAGTAGCTACATATTCATTCTCAACTGAGTATTCTCAAAGATTTTTTACAGATTCGACTTTTATCAAACCGCTATCAACTGAGCATTTACATGAGTATATGATGTTAAAATACCTACTCGAATTTTATTACAGTTTAAGGCAAGTCAATACAGAATTTTAAAAAAATTATGTTGATTTGTAGAGTTTGAGTCGTTCTTAACATGTTATTCTCAATTTAAAAACCAGGGATAAGTCACTAAAGCTACATTTAGTTTAGTTGCTAGGTTCAGGCAAAGGGTTCAGCCAATGAGAAAAACTATGATGGCATAGTGGTTAGAGTATTCACCTCGCCACTACCAATGTGACAAATGTTGTTGGGTTCGAAACGCGCGACAAAAAATTTTGTCATGGGGATGGATTCATAGGGACACAAGGTAAATCCAGACTCAGAACAACTATTTAGTTGTGCCGAGTCCGGGTTAACCTTGTGAACTTTGTTTGAATGTTCGTAAAATCCCCCAGACACAAGAATTATTCCTAATACAAAAGATGTATTTTTTTAAATCTATAAATATTTCAATATTATTGCCTATACTATAAGCACCTACTTATTGTATACTTTTTTCTGATAATCTGACTCAGTGCCGCAGCGGTACCAAATGCTAAAAAATAATAGAATCTTATAAAAATAAATACATTGACTTAGTACATACTGTAGTGTGTGACGCGCCTTCCCTACTAAGTAGATATATATTAATTAACTTCATTGTATATAATGTATAATAGATCTGACTTTACACGAAGTATAACATTTTTTATTTCGTCACCGAACGCCCAAAATTGCAATACAACGGAAGTAAACAATGAAAACAATTTATCTATAATTAAAACTCAGTATGAACCTAGTATACTTTTAATGTCTTTGATATGAACGCTGTACTTTTAACTTTAGGGGCTAAATTAGAATAGAGAATTATATTCCTTTATTATTTTTAGACAAAGATTTCAAAATTGTCTAGAATAAATAGATAATAAAACTAAGCTAAAAAAGTATTTATTATAATAAACCCGCGTTTGATCGACATGGTAGTCACAGCGACTAAGGGCTGATTTAAGTCCCGTCCCCATCCTAGTAACTAAGTATTTTGTCCGAGCAATCATATGCATCATTATTAATTACAAAATTCGTGCAAAGGCATACCTACTTGGTGTCAAGAATTATACTATTACCGGCTCATTAAAAGTGACACCACGAAAGTTTATGCCAGCTATTTCGGCTAACTTAAAATAATAGATAACCATTAGAAGGGGTCAGTGATACTTAATAATAACATCCTGTATTAAACTGTCCCACTGCTGGGCACGAGCCTCTTCTCAGTATGAGAAGGGTTAGTTATTGAGCACTCTTAGACATGCAGGTTTCCTCACGATGTTCTCCTTCACCATTAAAGCAAGCGATAATTACCTATTTAATACGCACATAACTTTGAAAATAGATGCGCGTCTTGGTATCGAACACGAGACCTCCGCGTGGCAGTCTAACGATTTCCCACTAGGCTATCGCTGGTAATGTACCTAATGATAAGTCCAGTGATAATTATTATTGTCTCAATTTACATGTAGACATTTACATAGTGTTAAAATAATATACATTTGGTGTAATCCAGTGGCATTAAACAGTTGACAATGTCTGCAGGGATGGCGTAGTGGTTTAAGTGGACGTCTCGTCGCTGCCACTAAGGCGACTGTTGTGGGTTCGAATCCTACACGGGACAAAAAATGGTGTGTTTCACAAATGGTTGTTCCATATCTGGGTGTTCTTTGTGACCATTGTTTGAATGGTTGTAAACTAAATAATTTTAAAATTATTATTATATTGACAATTAACATTTTATAAAATATTAAACATTTTTAACTAAAGCTTACATTTGTTATACGTTATATATACCCTTTATATTAAAATATGAACATTAAGGACATGTACTACCACCTCCAGATATAATTTATCTATAAGATAAAAGTCTCACCATCTCTCTTGTAACATGAGTGAGACAGCATGTGATTTATCTTTCGGATAACTTTTACTTGTTAGTGGTAGGAGTGGCTGTAAGTGCTGTGTTCTACTATCGGAACTTTCAAGTGATAAACGCTGTCTGTACTTATGCAATCCGTAATCATTTGGTTTATTTTATTTACCGCCATCTACTTGTCTGGATTCGAACTAACTAGACATCCATCAGTCAACTGTTACGCCATCTCTACAACACTATAGAAACATCTTACACAGCGAGGCGCGCCGCCTTAGATATCTTGGGGTATCATGGGAAAAGGGGACTTTATTCACAATAATTAAAATTACATACATCGATATGTAGCTACAATCTTCCCTGCTACTACCGGACTCTAAAGAAGTAAGTAGCGACTGGCTTTGCATGGACCGCAAAAAAGTTGCCTAGAGGTTACAATAATTTTACTAACGTAAAAGAACTAGGCAGTAGCCCTGAAACTATTAAACCTGTCGTACCTGGGACTCGGGCTCAGCTAGTAAGCAATCAGATACACAAATATTTGTTTTAAAGTCAGGCAGTTCTTTCTATAATGCTTATAAAGCCGCCAGACTGTAAATTGGTCTATACAAAAAAAAACAACTGGTATGTATAAATATACCTATATATATGGTATTTATAAAGTATAAGAATGATTTTCATACACGACTTACTTGCTATAGAACATAACGCACTAGTTATTCATATAAGGTATAGCACACACAATAATCCAATGAGATGTACCTATTATATTATTAACTTTTAATTGGCTAGTTACTTATTTATATTATCTAAATAGAAGACAAGGAACCAAACAAATCTAAGCAATACTATTATTTTAATATATCTACTATGGCTCACCGTAACATCCTATTCCCGTGAATGTTTGATCCTTGATGATGATTAACAAAAACATGGTAGGTACCGTTATATATAACTATTAAAAAAAGTCCTCGCTAACGTCCTCGCTAACATGCACAGCTCAGCGGAAGAGCACTTACAGCGTAATATAACACAGTCCACGTAAACACAACAATATGGTCCACAGCTACAATACAGCACAGTTTAACACGATACCAATTCCTTCTTCAGGAAAACGCGCCATTACAAGTTAATTTAAAATCGTAAT
The DNA here is from genome assembly GCA_930367265.1 of Catocala fraxini. Lineage (NCBI taxonomy): Eukaryota > Metazoa > Arthropoda > Insecta > Lepidoptera > Erebidae > Catocala > Catocala fraxini. The sequence continues at coordinate 11,194,285 of OV884037.1, forward strand.
CCATAGACAAAAAAGTCGTAAAAAGAATACGTCTAGTAATGTGCCAAAAACCCCGCGCCGCTAATAACAATATTACGTGAGAAACAAAAAAAAATTCTAGTGAAACATGTGGATATAATTATCTACATGTTAGGGATAAAAGGCGGGTAGTTTTGACGTTTCATGTTTTTGTATAGCCTAGGCAACACTATTTTTGACACTTATACAAAACATTAGCATGCCGCGCAATTCGCGCCATCTATTGTATATTTTCAGGATTTTTATAGCTTACAAATATTTTCTTCGTTTACAAATCCTGTTTTTTATTTTTATTAGTGTTTACTCAGATTACCTCTATGAATAATGTGAATGGAATTGCTATGCTTACAGACAGTATTATCACGTTTTCCTGCTTAAGAAATTCTCAGCAGCACGGAATATAGGGTTAAGCCCGCTAGACAGCAATAGTTTTGCCTTGGACCTGAATCATAGCTGGCGAAACTAGGCCGTAATACACGCGTAGGTACACATCCTTTCGATACAAAGGATACACGAGCATGAGTCTATTTATGGAGGCAGGTATAAGTCTCGAGTATAGACTGTCTGACTGTAACGACACGCCTTTTTGTTTATTGCAGTATAATAAGAATGTTGCATACTCTACCGTTGCGTAGCGGTAGTAAATGCGACTGCTATTTATGAAGTCTCAAATTCAGGGTCGGGATCTCGGGTCGAAATAGAACAAATTTTTGGGTTTCCTGCTAAGAAATCTCAATAGCAGCCCGGAGTTAGGAAGTCAGTGTTGTCAGACACCCCGTGCCTTGGAAAACACGTAAAACCACTGTTGATCTCTCTCCGGTCGTGTCAGATTGTTATCGTCGCGGATCATGAGTGTTAATTTGTTGTTGTGCACTATTATTTCTCCTGCGTAGATAGCCACTTTCCGACAAGATTGCCGCCGTGTCCGAAATTCGTTTTGGAGGACATCATTATTATGACTCCTGGACCTTAGGCGTTTTAAATATATGAATCAGTACGTAAGTAAAATGTTTATTAACATGACATATGGTATAATTATCACAACATAATATGTTATAAACACTTATTCCAATACTGTCACAATACAAAATTTACGAATATACGAATGCCATCTGTTATTAAACGTGAAATAGAATGTGGTCGATTTATAAATACGACATTAATGCACAATATTTGCGTAATAGAATAATGTAACTGTGCCAAATTTCTGTTTTATTACATATTATATATGCGATATCATAGGAAGACATCTATTTTCTACTCTTCTGAGAAAACACGAGTTTTGTATAGTGTCAGTTTTATAAGATACAATGCATTACACCACACCAAACCACAGTGATTTCAACAAAATATTCACAAATGTTGCTCTAACATACGTATTATTAAAAAAAAACATATTACTTATTAATATAGTGAATGAAGCAATAAAGGATTGCTAGGAACGTAGCAAATGGTAATCCGTAATCTCTGCCTGTCCCACCGGGCGGGCGTCAATGGCCGTGATTATGTATAATAATAATATAAACCCTGCATATAAACTGTCACACTGCTGGACACGGGCGTCTTCTCAATGTGAGAAGGGTTAGGCCATAGTCTACTGTAATGCCCCAAAGCGGGTTGGCAGACTTTAAATATTTTTGAGAATATTATAGAGAACTCTCAGACGACCAGGTTTTCTCACGATGTTGCCTTCACCGTTAAAGCAAGTGATACTGAACTATTTAATACGCACATCATTTTGTAAAGTTAGCGGTAAGTAGGTACGTGCCTGGGGTCAAAATTATGACCTCTGACCTGTGCCTCTCCTACGGTCTCCCACTAGGCTGGCCCTGCTTTACATACCTATGTATATAGAAACTTAAATATACGTGACTAATATTTATATTCCAATTCGAATCGCTTTTCTTTTACAAGAAATGATTTAATAACGTCTAAATAAAATGTCGGTGACCGTTTTATTTCCGTCAACAACTGTTTTTCTATAGCTATCATTGATAACTCTGAGAGACGATCTTGACTTTGTGTGTTTCTCAGATGGATTTGGATACGGTTAAAAGACAAATAAGCACGTTCCGTGTAAGCACTTGCAGCCGGAATGGTAACAACAAGACACGCTAACTTGAACAAGTCAGGCAAGGAATCGCCAAGATTATGCTCATTTATAAAATCAATTATTTTATAAGCATTATGTTCGTTCAGTTCAAGACTGGCATATAAACAAACTAACTGATTTCTTAATATTTGTTTGTTGAAGTGACTTGAATAAACATCAAATAATGAATCGAATGCCTCTGTAGGATAGTCAAAGAGATAATTGTCATATTCTTTGTCGTCAAATAATTGGAAAAACTTCAATTTATACAATTCAGCATATCGGACATTTATTTCGTAATATATGTCAGAGGTTATTTGAACAAAAAGTCGTTTGTATTCTGTTTGTGCACAGCTAACGGTGCTTTTCAAACGAGGAGATAAGCTATTTTGTAATGTGTAATCATAAATTTTATTGAATTCAGACTGAAATGCTGTAGATAACCAGGACTGAAACTCTTTAATTTTGTCACTACAATAATCGATATCGACTTGCGATTTTTGCAGATTATTGTACAAGCAGTCAGTTTTTTTAAACAGCAGGTAAAACGTTAAAAGGAAGAAATTAAAATTAAATGATCGCAAAGCGTTGTTAAAATTCTCTGCAGCTAAAATAGTATCCCCGTCCCAGTCCAACGAACTGTCGTCGCGCAAATCAGAAAACAACATACATAGTTTAGTTTTTTGTTCAATAACTGTAATTACTGCATATGACAAATTCGTCCAACAATTTGCAGGAGCATTAGGCAATTTTCTGCTGCAATAAACATCGTAAAGAGAGGCTCGCTTTGTATTATTACAAAAAAAATTACACAAGCTCTCAAGGGCTGAAAAAAATAAACTAACCTCTCCAATATTTTTCCATGATTTACACAAAACTAACGGCAAAATATGTCCATTACACCAACTGTTAATAACTTGTGGACATATTTCTTTTACTTTTAGTTGCAATGCTTTTCTTACATCATATGTTAGACCATCATAGCTTTGCGCTACTAATTTTGTGATGCATTCATATTTAGTTAGTAATTCTGAAATTATATTAAAAAGTATATCTGCTGAGCAATTTTCTGATTGATTTATAAAACCCATAAAACGGTTATGAATTCCGTTTTTAAAATAATATCTAAGTATCAAGCATAGTTGCCCTCTGTGGCTAAGATCAGGGATTTCGGTAATGATAATTGAAACAAATTTCGTATGTTTAACTTCGAAACAGATGTAATTTTTCATCACATCGGCTATGGAATGAGTGATATCGTTTTGAATTTTGTAAGATAAATTACTCATATGCGGTTTTTCAATTCCTTGTTGTTCTAAAATGATCACGTCATGCCTCGAAAGTAGCGATAAAAGGTCCGAAAATCTGCCGTTACTCAAAGAAGATTTAGACTTTTCGTGAACTCTAAAAGGAATTTCTTGTTCTGCTAAGTCACTAATTATATCGACTAATCTTTGAAATATGTTGCGGTTGTGATCAACTCGCGTATTAAATTTTGAAATTTCCTCAGAACTCCGGCTTGATAAAGATGGCTGAATTACTTGTTTTCCAAAATTATTAAAAGCTATTAAAGCATTCAAGTGTGGTTTGGTTTTCGCGTGCCTTCTAATAGCGCCAGATAGGTTAAGTAAATCATTATAACCGTATGTGCTCCAAAGGTTTTTGTCGTTAGAAAAGAATATACAGCACCAGCAATACAACTTATTAGAATGAGAGCAGCCAACGACCCATTGAGTTTTGTACACTAATCTATTGAACTGTCGTTTACAGGGTTTAGTAATACGAGAAATGCACAAATCGGGCGTCGGTTTTGGTGATGAAATTAGTTGTTTTTTCTGACCAATACTCAAAGATTTTACCTTATCGTCGCAAATTAAAGCTTGAACACATTTTAAATCCTCACAAGGGACAATTGAGTCCATTATTATATAACAAATGTATGAATATAATGCTATTAGAATTTAATCGCCTTGAAATCTTAAAATTAGGACATTTTGATAACTTTTGTTGTTCAATCAAATGAAATTGAACTTAAATTCGCCGCATACGTGTGATTTCAGAATATATGATCCCATCGGTAGAAAACTTCATATGCAGGCAAGCTTTGAAACGTCATATTGATATGTACATGAACAAGGTGGTTGTTGATGCTGCTCTACTTTGCAAATATGATAAATGTCGTAAAGTATCCGCAATCTGTACAGTCACCTGAAATTTGATAGAATAAGTGTTTTATTTTCATATATTGTTGACGACAGAAGTATCTATAGGTACACAGGGCTACACATCAAGTTAGACACCCTATATATACGCATAACTACGCTACATACAAAATAGAGAATTGTCGGAAAAGGGACAGTGCATAGTGGTGTTGATGTAATGGTAAGGATAGAGCGTAACAAAAATATAACACACTCTCTCGCACGATTCGCAGCGTTCAACTTCTAATAGTTCAAAGTCCAAACAGTCTAGGTTGATGCGTCGCTGTGTGTACATTGAAATAGTTTAAATAATAATATAATTAGTAGTAATAGTGTAACAAATTTTCAAAATGATGTAATAAAGTGTCAAATAAACAACGCGATAAAATCCGTATATAGTAGTTTAATTTCAATGAATAATATTCGCGTAAACAGAAGACAATATTATACATTGAATGAATTAAAAATACTTATTATTATTCTGAGTTTTTATTGTGTTGTTAAATCAATACAATGTAACATTGACCCCAAACTAGGCAAGCCTGTAAATTTGGAGCCAATATAGAAAGTTTCTGTTAAATCATTTAGGTTGGTATTATGCTGTCAGTAAGACAGACTTCTCTTGGCAGTCATTGGCACCGTTGCAGTTTCATTATAGTAGGGTCTTGTAATGTATAAGTAGCAACTCTCAAGTTGTGAGCATCCACAGCAATAATAGTAATTGTAATATTCGTAGAGTGCAATCAGTCTGACCATTAGTGCATATCCTGGCATGATTTGATGTGTAGGTAAAAACAAATGTGTGTATAGTTTTTAAATAATGGTTTGATGTGCATACAGGTGAATCAGCAGACAAAAACTAATGTGTGTATAATTTTCAAATAATAAAATGTACTAATGTATGTGCTTGTTTTAAACCTAGGTTTACAATTGTCTATCTATATGATAGATCATTACATTAGCATGGCCTTCATCGATGAAGGTAGGCTGCCTTTAACCCAATAGGTGGATTGCAAGTTAACAATTTTGTCTTTTGATTCTTTTTGAGTAGCGGGTTCCTAAAAGAGGTACTCTGCAAGTAGGAAACCTGTTTGCCCCTTGAACTGTTACTTATTCCAGCAATTTGTTTTTGTACAAAATTACTATCATTTATGGAACAATTTTATTTGCTACCATTTTGAGTCAGAGCGGCACAACAGCAGCCAGACACAATAGGTTAGGCATTATATCTAGCATTCCAAGTCTTGACAAGTATAATAAAAGAAAATACATACCAATGTGGTGATGCAATCTTCATTCTAGGCCAGTATTAAGGCATATTTGCAATGCTAAGCTTTTCATTTGTTGGAATACTGTAAATAAAACATAACATAAGTGTTATTAAATTATCCCAGTATTAAAATCAGCACACCCACCATCAGATGGGAACATTATATTGTGGTATAGGAACAACAGTAGTCTAGAAACAACATAGCTAACATACAACTGCCTGCTCATAGAGCTTACTAGTCTCTGTGGCCACTACCACTATGCCACTCAAACTCTTCAGAAATTAATCAATACACAGACAAATGTTGTGTTATAAACATTAACAGTTATTCCGAGTCTGGGTATGATACAAGAATTATGCATAGAATGAGATATTTCTTTTTTTTAAAGAAAGACTTGCAATCTATATTGAAAATCCACATACCCGATTATTCAATGTACTATTTTGTTTTCAATCCAGTGAGCAATGTAGATTATAGATTATGCTTTCATATATAAGTTTGGGCAGCCTTTAACAGATTGCTTTCTTGTGCGTGGGCTGAAAGGAATGACATAAATGCTAATGACATAAATGCTGCTAGGCAAATATTTGAATGTAGTTATTATATTACGAAAACAGTATACTTATTGAAGCAATTAGTTTTAGTTTTATTATTCAAACTTAGTTAATTTTACTAAACTAAGTATCTTAAAATAACAATAGGTTTTAGATGTTTGTAAATATTAATCATTATTATCATTGGATAATGAAATATTTAATTGATCGGCTATTTAAACTTCACAAATATACCCAGGCTAACCAAAGATATGGTAACGTAACTACATTAAGTTAGGGCACTTGAATAGTATTTTTGGGATTTATGGAATGTATTGTTTTGCTTATAAAAATAATCACATCTGAAACATTACAGAGAAAATACCTACTTTATTACATATTTTAATAATATACGAGAGAAATAATAGAATACAGAAAACAACATTTAAATTAAGTACTTATATAGGTACATGTACAATAAACAATAGTTGCAATTTGATAGATCTACCAAATTGTAAACATAAAATTTTGTTTTGATTCCAAGTGGATGTTGCCAGCAGCTAAAAATTACTGCACAGATTCAGGATTATTACCCCAGGCTAAAGCCTAGTTCAGACTAGGCTCGTAATTTAGTAGAGTAGCGTGTAGTTTTGTGATTAAATGTCTGCGAACCACAAAAAATTAGTCAAGTAGTTTAGTGAATGATTAAGTCGAGTCGATCCATTTTACTCTATTTTTATCGGGCAAGTAGCGCCTCCAACCACGCGTCCGTGCTCACTGATTCACCGGCTAAACAAGTCCGAACCTGTGGATTAGTCGAGTTCAATGTTCATTAGTGGCCGCAAAAATGTCGTTTCGCAGGAGCGAAGAAACAACTTTAAAATTAGTTTCCAAATATGTAGAACATGAATGCTTGTGAAATATTAAGTGCCCGCATTATAAAAGCAAACAAATTAACCAAACCGCATACTTGGATTTAGAAAATACAATGAAATTAGTGAAAACAAAATTAAATTGAAAATTAAAAACATGTAAGTGCTTAATTTTTGTATTTTAAGCATTTCAAAAGCATATTTATTAGTATAATATAATAAGCTCTTAATTATTATTACTATACTATAGAAGTAGTTTTACCTAATGAGAGCCATTCCTTTTTAGATCGACCTACTCGCAGGAGTTAAAAAAAATAAAGGGCTCCAAAAGTTCAGGCACTGGGATTGATACGATGTATATTCCTTCAGTAAAATGGTTCAGTTTATTGGATGCTTCCCTGCGAAACTTAACCTCAATACTGACACAAAGTGAAAGTAATTTGGTATGTACCTACCTACCTATCTACTTATACACATTATTACAATACAATAATTATATGATTATACTGTAGTGTTGGTGGGCCGGTAGTTATTAATGTATCATTCTTGTCTGCCAAGGGACAGATCCGCTTCCGACAGAATTATTTGCATATCTCTCCCGACGATCTGTAGACCTTTGGGATGAACGGTTACTAAAAGAAATAGGTAGCGGTTGCATTCTGAGAGACTGTGGCTCATTTCTCCAATTACCAGGAACGATAGTTCTGCTTCAAAATGTTCTGAGTCAATTGTGCATTCATACTGTCTGTTCTGTAATTTTGTTTGTCGGAGCCAATTATGTAAAGCGTAACAGGTCTTTACTATCTTAACAATTTTCTCAGGACTATAGGGCATCGGTTTCTCAAACACTCTGCAACTGGCAGCTAGTATACCGAAGGTATTTTCGACTATTCTTCTATCCCGAGACAAAAGATACCTAATTAAAAAGTTTTTGCTGTAGCGTTAATCGATTTCCTGAAAAAGGTTTTAATAAATATTCTTTCATGGGAAAGGCATTGTCGCCAATAGGTCATGACCCTCTGGTAGAACACCGTTTTCTAATTCTTGGTACAAACTACAGTTACGAAATACGCCTCCATCAGAAACCCTTCCATTACACCCAACGTCTATATAACTAAAGCAATATTTATGATCTACAACAGCCATTAAGACAATGCTGTTTGTCTCTTTGTAATTATAGTATAAACTTTCTGATTCAGGGGGTGCCTTAATGACGACATGTTTGCCGTCGATTGCTCCATTGCACCCTGGAAAGTTCCACTGTTCTCGAATACCATTTTCAATTATTTTCGAGTCTGTAGTAGCAGGAATCTGAAAAAAAATATGATGTTCATGAATACTATTTGATACTAATAAAATTTTGTTTGTTTCAGGCTTCCGATAGTTCACACACTGATGATACAGATACTGAGCAAAATATTACTTTAGTGCATACTTTTCGTGAACCTACACCCCCTCCACCTCCGACAAAAAAGAGGAAAATCGCCCAGCTCTCGAAAATGGTTGGCCAATTAAAATAAATAGCTGATACTACTAACTCTACAGTCCAAGAAAATGAGTTTGAGGTCTTCGGTAAACTATTGGCATTAGAAGCACAAGAGCACATTCAACTTTACATAAATAGAATTCGACGTCAGCATATTCAAAACGCGTCTGTACAAAACAGAATCACCAGAACGCCACAGTCGTCGTATGCTACTGAATCACCATATAGCGATTCTTCAATATATTATAATGACACCAGTAACTATAATTTGAAAGAGCAAGCAACTGAATGTATTTCCTCGTCCATTTTACCAACACATCATTTTGATCACGTTGCGGATTATCAGCTTTCCTCAAATATGTTTCCATCTGGCCATATAAACAATAATCAAACGCAGAGTAACGTTACAATTACATCAAATTACTTAATTTTCACAGCAATGCAGAACGCTAATGTTGATAATCAAAAGTGATGGGAGCAAACAAATTACTTATAATGAAAGTTATACCTAACAATGTTAAAAATGATTGTCTTAATAAATAAATGTTTCATAATAAATCTGTTACAGTTATTTAATCTTACCTTGATAAATTCCATTAATGATTCATAGATTGCTTCACAAACTTCGATGATGAATTCCGAAATAGTTGACTTTCCGAGTCTAAATATATGTGTGAGTGTCCTTAAACTACATCCAGTAGCATGAATATATCATCAAACATCAAACTGCTTGTAATTTTGTAATTGCAGGAATCGCACTTCTCAAAAGGGTATCTTTACGCTGAATTTGAGAGTGTGTTTTCGTTAACAGAATATTCACAAAACTTTCGGACATTCTCAAACTATCGAAGTATTCTTTGGGATCTTCCAATGCTAATTCCTTCAAAAGACCATTAGTAGCTCCTAGTTTATCTCTTCTATCGATCCATTTTCGTACCCATAACTTCTTTTTCTTAATCACACAAATTTCCTCATCCTTCTCTTCTAAAATAGCCATTACGATATTTTAGTGTACACCTTATTTTTTATTTTTCATATGGCAGAATGTGGATAAAATTGTCCTAGCAGGAAAATGGTTCCAATATATTCGATACAAATATCGAAGAGAATTATTACGAAAAGCACAAGTAAAATAATGTTAATAATAATAAATGAAGCACAAAAGAATACCTCTAAGTTAGTTGGTTAAATTATTTTAACTAAACATAATATAAATAAAAACGATGTAATATTTATAGATTATATACATATATATTTATACCAATGCTAATCGATGGACGATAAGGTAACTTATCCCGAACTATAAATTTGTGTGATTGTGTAAACAGTGTAAATTCGTCACGCCTCCTCTCGAATACGGTGGCCTGTTAAGCGTCAATAGTGCGAACGCGTTCGAACGTATCGTAGGTAATGAAGATGACTTTGTTAGCAAATCTACCTGGTAGTTTTATTTTGATGTCCTACTAACCAATAATTAATTGTACAGTTTTGTTAATGATTTGAATAGGTATTTACCTTTTTTGGTAATAATAATAATAACGCATGCAATATTAGTTATAAAACCAATAAAGTAATTATAAGTACGTAAGGTACCTTTATCCCTATTTCAATTTGGTTTAATAAAGGTACCTTTGCCTACCTACCTTTGTAATACATATTTAAAATTGTTTCTTATTTCCTTACAGTCCTAACAAAATACTATATACAATTTATGATTTTTATTACATGATTACAAAACATTAAATTTATCAAGAAGGCAATTTCGAAAAATGTCGCACTAATTTGGTGACCTACAAGTTGTAGCCATTTACTTACTGAAAAGGTAAAAAAATATTACAAGTGGCAACATTTTACTACGGAGCGGTAGTAGATTTATTTTTGAATTCGATGTAGGTAGGTACGTTTAAAATTAAAAAAGGGAAACAAAGTTACATTTAGACAATATTAGTGATAATTTAAACTTTAAAGTGATAACTATGTGTGTTGGAGCAACTTTGGTGTATGTATTATGAGAATCGTCCGAGTGTTTCGATAATTGTAAAGATGAGGTACATAATAACGTAAAAATTTTACATAGACGATTATCATTAACATTTCGTTAATTCTTAGTCTACAATTTTGATTATTCTATCTGCTATAAAATTACAAGATTTTCAATCATAAACAATTGCGCGTGATTGTGATAAAACTGATGTACATATATAATATAATAATAATAATAAATAATAATATTCTACCACATACACACAACACCATCTAGCCCAAACTAAGCAGAGTTTGTACTATGGGTACTAGACAATGGATAAACATACATACATTTTATTTTATTCACAATTATATACTTTTTTTTTATTATAAATACATACCTACATATTATACATTGAAACCATTGTCCAATACAAACATCCATGTTCATGCACACAAATGTTTGTATGTCCACCGTCTAAGAATCGTCGCAGTGCCCGTCATGTTAAACTTAGAATAAGCAGCTACCAGGGTAACAGAAAACTACTTGAAGGTGAGTGAATATATTATTGCTTTTACGCCTTGTGGCCTGTTCCGGACCGCAACGTCGCAAATAAGTGCATACATAATTTGCATAGTAAAAGGAACTTTTGAATTTACAGGTTCTTTATTTTAATAAATGTGAGTTTTATTAAGTAAACTGTGCTAATTAACCTGGTTGAAAAAATTTGTAAACATGTTTACGTAGTTTTCACAAAATTTTTAAGGTAAACATTTGAAAATGTATCGGTTGTCTAATTTATTAGAAACTCAACAGCTTCTTATTCATACACATAAATAAGAGAGGGTAGCACCAGCAATATTAATTAAGCAACGCGTTAAACACTAGGATTATCGTAGAATTCATTGGTAATCAATCATAATTTAAGTATCACACCGAGTGTAGTAATTACTAGAGCCAAGCAATACCACAATGATAATATGACATTATGTGACATGCTGCGTGGCAAGAAAGGTGGAATAGGTCGATATTAGGGAAACTACCGTTGTAAGTTCGTGGCAACCTCATCATAACCGCATTTCTTCCATAATTGGTACGACGAAATGGGACATCAAATAATCTGGTGTTACGAGTGCGCTTACTAGGAATGTTGAAGTTCATTTTTGAAACTAAGTCGATACAGTATATATTACAATGCAAGATGTCATAGAGTAATAAACTAATAACATATCTAACATTGTACGCCTGTTATTAAGTGAAAGCATGTTATAGTGCTTAGTCATAAAAATAATATTCATAGCGCCTTTTAGATTTATAATTATGGAACTTTACAAACCGTTTCGGGATGATCTCTAGTCTGTCAATGTATGTATGTCTTGTATCGAGGGAACCAGATGGGACAGCAATACTCTAAAATGCTCCGGTAAAGCATTTTTATGCTGTAAGTTTTTAAAGGCTTAAAGGCTTCTAACTAATAATAATTACTTCGAAGTTGCTTCTAAGTTAAAATTTGAGATTTTGACTTTAGAAATAGCTTTATACCAGAATGTATACTTAATTTATAGTAGTTGTAAAATATTCGTGCACGATGTAAAGTGGCATGCTATGGCGTGTGTGCTCGTATGGCGTATACACGTACTTTATATCACACCAGACCCAGACATCTTTTTCTTTGAAGTTTGCGCCATAGATCTTTATTAACAGACATAAACCTGAGCTTTAGGTTTTCGTTTAAGCCAAGTTTTTACAGAAAAGCTTCATAGGTGAAAATTAAGCAGGTCAAAAATAATAAGCCTCTATTTTTTAACCTTACTTACCAATTTTGAGGTTGAATAAAATTTGATCGATATCGTATAACACAGTAGAAAGATACAGTGTGAGACCTTCACAACCCGAAGGGTAACGATACCCTAAGGCTAGACCAGTGTCAGCATATTAGAAGGTACTGACTTTCCCAATAACGACTGCCATAGATGTTCATGGCAGCCGGGACCGACGGCTTAACGTGCTCTCCGAGGCACGGAGCAGGCGATAATTGTCAATCAATACGCACATAATTTCGAAAAGTCATATGACTTCCGAAAGTCAGAGGTGCGCGACGTGTGTACGAACACGAGACCCTCTGCATTGCAGTCTGTTGGTCTCCTCACTGAGCTATCGCTGCTATATATTATATATTTTTTTTATAAATACTGAAGGGTTTGGAACTGTAGATTAACAATATACCTAGTAGCTAATATCAGTTTTCTACTACTACTACTACTACTTAATGGAGCTCTCGCAGCCTGCAGTGGTTAAAGCTAAACTAAGACATTATTTAAAACATGTACTAGTTATGCTGTAAGACTAAATGTATAAATGTATAAATTATTATAATATAGTAATTGGAATACTATATAATAATTTATACAAAATACGATACAGCGCCATCTTTTACGGTAACTACTAACTAACAACAATGGAATGGCAGTCAGTTCGTACACGTTAAGTAATGATTTCTCGGGGTTTCTATAGAAATGGATAGATGGCAGTGTTAAGAATATAGTTACTAACTCTCTTTTATGAATGTGTTTGCGCCTGCATAGTACAACTTATTACTGCTTACAAAAATTAACACATAATAAGTAGTAATTTAAGATTGTAGCAAGAATATGTCAAATTTTAATTCTGCCACGCTACCTGGAAATTATTTGAAGCATCATCTTCGCAGTAGGTCTGTATTTTATAAATACTTTTAGTAGATTGTAATAGATGGCGTAAACATAAATGTTGAGGAAAAGATAAATAATTCCTATAATAATATAAAATATTACTATACTAATATAAATTATTATTGCTAATAATTACTTATACTTGTAATTTTTCTCACTGTTAGATTGCTGTGTTATCCACATTTAAATTTGCCTCAGATCTTCCAGCTTGTAATACCTTTTCTGTTGTAAATTGTTACGGGAAAGTTTGCGTTTATCACGTTCGGGTTCTATTTATGAATCCAGCAGTGTTTTAGTGTCTTTCTTTTGAGACATTTTCTGTAACAGCAAGTAGTGTAAAATATAGCTGAACCAATAAGGAATTCTATTTTGCACATAGTTTATTATATCTAACGAAAGAACATTGCTGGAGAAAAGTGGTTGTAATTCGTCTCTGCCTATACTGTTGATAAAAAAATCTTACGATAATAATAGTATTATATAAATATATTCTAAGTAAATGATAAAAAAATAGAATCAGACAAACAACAACATTGACAAGTAAATGTATAATTAATAGATAAAATACATTAAATCTATTCTGAAGATATTTAAAGAATTACTAGACTGTTCTTAATGCTAGACACCGCCTATTACCATTTCTCTATTGCAACATAAGTATATAACTAAACATAAGTACATATGTACCTACGCATTTACTAACACCGTAATACCGCACAGTAACCGCTTACCATGCAGCGCATTCGATTCTCTTTATCGCTTCTCTGTAGCTACCACATTACGAATAATTAATTCTTGTTTCAAATAGATACTTCTTAACAAATTTTGCAACATTGGATTTTTATATTACTTAGGTACTAACATATTTTCCTGCGCCCAGCACGAATAACACAGTGGTTTAATTGGTCGCCTCTCTATAATACCAAATTAGTGTGATCCACAAATAATGGTCTCGAGTCTCTGAGCCTTTGTAAAGTCCCTCGTGGTAAAGGAATTTCTCATCTCAGCCGAAAGACGTCCACTGTTGGACATAGGCCTCCCCCAAGGTTTTCCACACAGACCGGTCTTGAGTCAAAGGAATTTAATTAGTGATAATTTAAGGAAGTTGCCTTTTATATATTTCGAAAATTTTCGAACAATTGTGTAAATCATAATTATTTATATTTCTGTTTCGAAGTAGTGTGTTTGTTATCCTCTAAAGAGCTAATTGCACATCCGGGCCCCATTTAATTAACGACAATGTAAACAACATTAGGGCTGGCCACAAAGGGTCCAAACTTCGGGCCTCATTGGAACGTGACGGACCCTGTATACATACTTTTGATTAATTAATAGTCGTATACCCACATAAGGATTAGATGGTCTATCTTAACCAAGACGGGCCCCCCTTGAGGTTTGTAGAAGAGAATTGTTAATGCGATGACTATTAGATAATAGTTTGAGGAAGTGCCGTGTGTAAAGGCCGGTTAACTGATAAATTGTTTAGCGTTCCTCTTAAGGAATCTGTCTAAGATTTCTTTAAAATTGTCTATTAACCACATTTTATAATTGCATTTTTTATTATTATTAACGGTTTTCCAATTTTAACGCAGCAAAACGCTAAAGAAAATACACGATATTTTTACATAGAGATTGTACATTTAAGGGCGAACGGTGACATAGCATACAAATTTCGTATCGGCAAAATACACTGTGGACCTATTCGTAAACTTGCTGTCTTCTTAATTTATTTACTAAGCGCCTGATATCTTTATCACCGCAAAACAACAAACGATTCGTTGCGGATGATTTAAGACTGCGCTGAGCGTAAGACAGATAATGACAGAGCTCGTGCGGCGCATATTCAAATCGGCGCGCGGCCGCCATAGTAAAATTGTATGGAGGATTTGAAGTGCTTTTTTGATAAATATTTATCTTTAATGTCAACCAATAACTTAAATATTTGGGACGGACAAGTTGTAATATAACTATTTATGTTTTGTTTAAGCTGTAAAATAGGATAGATTTCTACTGTTACAGCTAGCTGGGTTCGCTCGCCAAGACGAATTTCTGCCCACACCATGATTGTCCCGCCTTGGTATGAGTGGACCTCCTAAGGGTGCCGTAGACGGCTAACTCTCTCTGAAGTTCTCCAAACGCGTGTTCCTCGTGAATCTGGATGAAACCCAAACCAGGACTCATCGGTGAACAGCACCAAAGACCATTGTTCGTCATTCTATGGTAAATGCTCCCGAGCCCACGAAAGCCGCCGGTCGCGATTACCACGTCGCGTGGCAATACTGAAACATGTAACGGTCTTCGAGCATGAAGATCAATTTCATGCAACCTCGGTTGCCTGCACGGTTTGGTCGCTTACCAGCAGCTGGTGGTCCTCCTGGAGCCTTTGTACTAGTTGCATCGCTATAATATTGGGTAGTCTTCTGGCGGTCATTGGGAGAAATCGACCCTGTGTCTGCGTAGTAACACGATATCTGGGTGTGTGCCGTTCAGCCACATCCCCAGTACTGCGATAACGTGACCACAACCTTGATATCACGTTTTGGCTGGTGTGTAGGGCCTCAGCAACGACGCGTTAAATAGCAACATATTCTAACATGCCCAGGGCTCCTCCTCCATTTCATCTCGACTCAAATGACGACGTGACACGACTCTTAAAGATCGTGTGATCACACGGCACGTTTAATTAAAAAAGAAAACAATTTAACGGTCATAAATGACCGCAAACAATACATTTTCTATTGTGTTTGCTACATGGCATTCAATGTGTTAAATATCAATAAAACAATTTTAATTTTCCTCGTCGTAACGAATTACTAAACATTTTGCCGCCGTATTTCTTTTTCTTTTGGTTTTTTATTTACATTTTTAAATTTCGAAAATAAAATAATAGAGGTTTTAATCTGTATAATAAACGTTTGGCAAATAAAAAGATTTTAAACTATAAAGTCGTAAATAATTTAGGACTAAGGTGTCCCTAGATTCTGTTAATGTGTGTAGGTATTATAATCACGCTACGAGCCACGGAAGCGGATCAGTAATCATAAACATTGGTGAAACCGCGGGGGAAAGAGGGTTGACAGATAATTAGTTATATTTTAATGTTTTTGTTTTAAGTTAAATATTTTATAGATAACTAGGTAAGTATATAATATTGTTATGTCTCCGATGCTTTCATCAGAATGTCAGGGAGTTTCATGGCACTTTTATTTTTATAGTACTTTTAATAGGATCTACTTTGCTGGAATCTGGGTTTTATAAGTACCAATTATATAGGTAATGTAAAGTTTTAACTTATCATTATTGTAATGATTATTGATGCTATGCAATTAAACAATAAATATACACTCACTAGTTACTAGTATTATAAGAGCAGCGATAGGAGGGTCAGTGGGGAGTCCAACAGACTGCAATGGAGAGGGTCTCGGGTTCGAACCCACGTCGCGCACCTCTGACTTTCGAAAGTTATATGACTTTTAGAAATTATGTGCGTATTGATTGACAATTATCGCTTGCTCCGTGCCTCGGAGAGCACGTTAAGCCGTCGGTCCCGGCTACCATTAACATCTATGGCAGTCGTTATTGGGCGAGTGTCGACACAAAAGATCCCACTGGGTCGAAGTGTCGCTGGTCTGCACTGACTGGCCCCCACATAAGATACATAAGATACTAGTATTATTGGAGTGTTGAGTTTGAATAAGTTTCACTGCACTGATGGCGTAGTGGTTTAAGTGGTCGTTCGTCGCTGCCACTTAGCCGAGTGATGTGGGTTCGAATCCGACACGGGACGAATATATTTGGGATCCACAAATGGTTGTTTCGAGTCTGACTGTTCTTTGGTGTTCATTGTTTAAATGTTTATAAAGTCCCCCGCGACACAGGAATTATTCCTAGTGCGGGAGATGTCTTTTTAAAAAACAATAACAAAGTTGTGTATAATGCAACTAATTACTAAGTCGTAATTTTAGTATTCAAGTTATTTATAACTAGGTACTTCTCGCATTATTCAATCCTACCTATTTATATTTTACTTCTAAGAATATTACTGAACTTAGAAAATTATATATTCAAATCCGACTAGTAGTTTCTGAGATTAGCGCTTTCAAACAAAAACAATCAAACTCATTAGCTTTATTATAATATTAGAACAGAACTGCAGTACTCAGAATCATAAGTAGGTTTTGTTTATTACTTAAGACTGCGCCGAGCGTAAGAGGCGGTTGGACTGAATGACAGAGCTCGATATTCAAATCGGCGCGCGGCCGCCATGCCATAGTAAAATTGTATGGAGGATTTGAAGTGCTTTTTTGATAAATATGTATCTGTATTGTTAACCAATAACTTAAATATTTGGGACGGACAAATTGTAATATAACTATTTATGTTTCGTTTAAGCTGTAAAAAAGGATAGATTGCTACTGTTATAATCTAAAAATCACGTAACGCGAGCTTACGTTTTTGCATATTTCGTGCAAATTTACGTAATTTTGTAGACGTAAATATTAATTATTTTAAGTTTTTTTACACGGAGTAATTGTAAACAGATTCATTGTTATGGTAAGTGTATATTTTATATTTGTATTAAACAAAAAGTGTAGATGTTATGAACTTAACTGTGACCGCCTGTTTTGGCACAATTCGCTCGGCGCAGTCTTAAGTACCTAAAGAAAATTTCAGCCTATACTTACCCCAATCCCACGCGTTTTTATATAAATATATTTTTTATTTTAAAGAGACAAGTGATACCTTTAAAGAAAATAGTAATTTTGAAGCTGTAATATCGAAATACATATATTACAGCTTCAAAATTTGGACTCTTAGAAACTTAACTCCATTCCAGTTGCTCCGGTACTTTTGCTGAACCTCAATACCTTTTCTAACTGGTTAGCAATACTTAATAATTTATCACGGTAATATCATATTCGTGATCTAATAAAGTAGAGTTCAACAAGACGCTCATAAACAGTTCACCGTTTGCTTGATAGATGACTGGTTCAAGCAACTTATTAGACATCTTTAACCGAACAATCTTCCTGCCACCATCAAGTATAGGTTGTATAATGGCAATCATATTTCCTTATTCGATAATTGCAACGAGGGGTCCTTACCCTAATACTTAATACTTGACATATGCAAAGATGCTATTCTGCCGTCCGCTATCTAAAAAGACGTCAAGCCATATGCGTTCTCTTATCACTTAATAGCTTTTTTATAGACGGCAGTATTATTGCGGGCGTCCAAATGTATAACAAAACTGAATATATTATCCTTTCTTACCACCTCAGGTTTAAAGGTCGTAGTTGAGTTCTTATTTATTAGAACAGCAGATACTTAAAACTAATGGCTGTAATTTTCAAAAATGTGAAGAAAGTCTTCTGAGTCTCATTACCTTTATTTCTGTTAAGTATATCAATCAGTAAGTAGTATTGAATAATACGGTACTAATAAAAGTGAACCACTTTACTACTACATACTATACGTTACCAATCTCACCTTGAAGAAGATTGGTTTGCCAGCTTGCAACTCGTCACACATTGTTATCACTACTACCAGTACTGTTAGGACTTACGTTACTATCTATTCTATCACAGATTTTAGAAAATGTTTCAAGTCGCTTAGATGGGATACTTTGTCTACTATAAATTGCAGTATTCGTAACTTAAAAGTTTCTAACGAGGTGTATAGATGGCTGAACAATGATAGCTTAGATATTGATCTATACTACTAATTCTGACCCTTCTCCTTTTATTTGGAAGTAGGGCGAAATAGATTAACTAGCACGATAGTCACAACTTCGACTGCATGGATGGAGTATATTTGGTAACAGCGGGCTTTACCACTCTATATTAGTATATGCCCTATAAATTTCACTGTAACTGATTATACAAACGAATTCCGCTGCCGTTGCGCCGAGTGTTGAGGGTTCAATCCCCACACGGGACAAAAATTTATGTGACCTTCAAATAATTGTTGCGAGTCTGGATGTTCTTTATGTTAGTTGTTTGAATGTTTGTAAAGCCCTCCACGACACAGGAATTACGACTAATAAGGCGGGAGTTGTCTTATAAAAAAACAATATAGTAATCTTACATATATAGCAGAATATTCAATGACGTATCGTCATCCTGATTCTGTAATTCAGACGGTGAATATCATTAACTTTAACAGTAATCTTCTTACACAACATCACATGCAGAAATTAAAGCAATAGTTGACTAAAGTAACTTCAAATACGAAGCGGTGCGAGATGTTCGCACCAAGTGATAAGATGCTGAATAATTTTTATGGGTACATTTGCCGTAACAATAATAACAACTGGCAACTAATTAAAAGCGGGACACGAACTGGCTGGGTGGAGCTTCCTTACCTTGATAAAGTGTGGTCGGCAAAAACGTTGTGAAAGGTAGAAACGTATTTTTTATGTATGTAGAAGATGTATTATTTTATTACATACATACATACATACATACATAGATTCACGCCTGTTTCCCAGAGGGGTAGGCAGAGACTACGGATTTCCATTTGCTACGATCCTGACACACTTCTCTGGCTTCATTCACTTTCATCACATTCCTCATACACGCCCGTCGGTTCAAGGTGCTTTTAACCTGGCCTTTATCCAGAACGCCTCCGATCTGATCAAGAAAATTTCGCCTAGGTCTTCCTCTTGCGACTGTTCCATTCACACTGGCCTTATAAACTTTCTTAGTCAGTCTTTCCTCGTCCATTCTTTCTACACTTCTTGTCACTATATCCACTTTCATGCCGCATCTCTCTTTAATCACACTATTCCTTATTCTATCTTTCAGAGTCACACCACATATATTTCTGAGCGCTCTCATTTCTACAGCATTTATTCTGCTCTCATGCTTCTTTTGCCATACCCAACTTTCACTTCCATACATAAGTGTGGGCACTAATAGTCCTCTATGAACAGCCAAACGTGCCATTTCGGAAACATTTCGACTGTTCATAAAAGCGCGTAGAGCTCCATTCACTTTGTTTCTCCAAATTACAAAATCTATTTTTTATTATAATCTGGTCTATAGTCTAAAGCAAAAATGTGGTCTATAGTTGTAAGATTATAATATAATTATACTATATTTTTGCCAACTATGTTTGGAAACTAACCCATTCAAAATTGGCGTCTGCTTCACTATTGGTATATATTGGCATTTAATATTGGTCTCAGAT
Organism: Catocala fraxini; assembly: GCA_930367265.1. NCBI lineage: Eukaryota > Metazoa > Arthropoda > Insecta > Lepidoptera > Erebidae > Catocala > Catocala fraxini. The sequence continues at coordinate 11,214,626 of OV884037.1, forward strand.
TGTCTTTAGTAAGTTCTTTGTTACTGTACCCTGTTACAATAACAAATAACTTACCGGTATTGAAAAAAAACCCATATAACCCTTTGTCTACATTGAAATCGATATGGAGACTTTAAGCATAGCATTGTAAAAAATGAGTAATACAATTTGATCAATATTGCATGCCAATTGGCGGAATATAGCTGCACTAAGTTTGTTTTGTTTGTTCAATACGGATAATATTATGTAAACACCACTGTATCGACCTATATTCGCAGTAAACTATATGAATTTGAATTTGAAAAGTAATACAGAAATCCTCTTCTTACATACCTATCAGATTTCTAGATTTGTATCTCTATAATGGTTAATTTGAAGACAAGCTAAGAATATAACCCAGTGATACGTGCCTTTGTACTCATACGTAATATTATTTTATTTTTGTTTATTGCCTATAGTAGCAGACGAGCTAGTGTTCCAAAAACGTACACGACGCTGCCATTCTGCAATATTGTTGTGTTTTAGTATAGTAGAAATAATACAAGAGTCATTTTGTAGAAAAATGCAACAGCCTAATGTCTAGCGTCATAGATAGTCTGATCTTTAGTTAGTACATAATTCTGTTTTGTGCATCTTGACAGAACAGTGGTCTAGTAGTGTAGTCTAGTAGTGTTCCGCGTGAAGAGTAAATCATAGTTAATATATACCATAGGACATAGGTCCTTTATACCAGGACTTTGTAGCCCATTTTCCTCGTCTGGCTCCCAGGTTTCTGGGCGCTGCAGGTGCGCTCGCACGTCTGCTGCCCAACCTAGGGGTGCCAGGCACCTCCTGCCGGAGGCTCTACGAAGGGGTCATGCGGTCCATGGCCCTTTATGGGGCACCAGTTTGGAAAGATAACCTGACGGCCCGTAATATACTGGCGCTTCGTGCGCCACAGCGTGCAATGGCCGTCAGGTTAATTAGAGGCTGCCGCACGATCTCGTTCGAGGCAACGAGCCTCTCGCCGGATCCATGCTCTGGGACCTAGAAGCGGCGCTTCTGGCGGCGCTCTACCGTTGGCGCCAGGAAGCGTTAGCTCGGGGCGAAGGACCGGGAGGAACTCTTCCCGCTTTAGAGGCGGCACGGTCCGAACTCCACCAGGTTCTGGTGGAAGGATGGAGAAATCGACTTGTGCACCTCAGTGCCGGGCACGCCACGATCAGTAAGACCCATTTTTGAGGAGTGGCTGGAGAGGCGGCATGGTGTCCTCACCTTCTGGCTGACACAGGTAGGTAATGACTGGCCACGGTTGCTTTGGCCAGTTTCTGTGTCGCAAAGGCCGGCAAGAGACGCCCGGTTGTCACCACTGCGGCGACTGCCGAGACGTTGTTGAGGACACGGTGATGCACACTTTGGCGGTTTGCCCTGCCTGGGCATCGCAGCACCGTAAGTTAATCGCGGCAGTCGGTATGGTTGCCCTCTCGCTCCCGGCCGTAGTTCAATCTATGGTCCGGAGTGGCAGGTCGTTGAACGCCATCGCCTCCTCCTGTGAGGAAGTAATTTCCATTAAGGAGGCGGCAGAGAGGGAGAGGGAGCGTTTAAACCATTAGTTCCCAAAGTGGTCCAGGTGGACCTCCAGGGGTCCACGGGAGACAAAGGTAGCTGCAGGGGGTCCACCGGAAGCTGTTAAATTGATCTATCAGAAAAATGTCTGGGAACCTCTGGTTTAAACCCTCTCCCCAACCGCAGAGCCGGGCGCCGGAGGACACGAGATGATGACGCGCTTCGTGGGCCTGCCCGCCATCCAATCGGCACCAGGTCTGAGAGGCGGCGTGCGTGTTCCCACGAGCGACTCTGTGTCGTGTCCGTCTCCCCTCACGGAGGGGACAGTAGGGATTTTAAAAGAGAGTGGTGACCATAGGGCGGTCCGAACCTCGGCGGAGTCGCGACCTCATGTGAAAGTGATTCGCGCGGCCCTGCCGATTGCGGTTTTGTCGAGGAACACCGTGGTAGGTTTAGTCGGTATACCGGGAGGCCCATTATAATCATCATTAGGTACCTACCATCTTTTTCTTTTACCCCGGTGAGTCCGATATAACCCCTCCCCCGCCCACCACGAAAAAAAAACCGTTATACCAGGGTTCAAAGAGTAGGATACCGATATCGTGGATGAGATAGTGCGTGCGGTATTAATGGACTTAGAAGTCAGCGTTGCAACCCTTAACTTAAGGACCTGGCGTTATTTATTTTTAATTTGAACTTGCCCGTGACTTCGCTCGCGTTAATCTAGATTTTGTCAATATATTGTTATCCCTCGGGAATAGGTCTTTTTTTAGAAAAATGTTATTCCATGTACTTTTCTGTACCTCTGACACGTTGTGTGCAATATTTTATGATAATCGTTCGAGTATTTATATACATAATATATTTAATAGCTTTTTGTTGACCCGATATGATGAATATGTAAAAATATGGTGTAAGAAGACATTAAAAGACGTATAAATTATTGTTACTGTTCATAAATTAAGTAACAAAGATGTTGTGCTTCTGTTTTTTGCCTGTAATCTTGCGATGCAACAAGAAAAACGCCTTCATAAGTAGGCAAAGGCGAAACAGTCTTGAGCCAAGTACAAAAATTATAAACAACCTTTATAAAGTATCTATAACAGAAAAGGTTCTTTTACGCGTCTATTTTGCCGACGCTACTAAAAGACGACTTCTAATTAGCAAGTTGAGAGCTAAATATTACATTTATGATATGCAAATTTTACTGAGCCAACTAACACGGATGTCATAATATGAACCGTATTCTTATTATTTTAGAGTTTCATTTAATTTGTAAGGGCTTGAGACGCTAACTTTTCTTCTTTATAAGGAGACGGACTCATTTGTATTATCACGTTTATTTTATTAGGTGTATTTTAGTATGGCTCTTTTTAAGGGAATATTAAAGTAGATGTGCAAGTATTACTGAGTATTATTTAATGTGCCGCTATATTATATATTACGCCGTTAACGTAACATTACATTTTAGTTCACAAAATATATAATTTCCTTTCCTTTTAAACTAAATTTTCTTGGAAGATATATATGGCGTAGATGTATCAGTTGATTGTTAGTGTTTCCTTCAAAAACAACGCCAGCACTAGGATTAATTCCTTTATCGCAGGGCTTTTTAGACATTCAATCAATGGACACAAAGGGCACCCAGAATCAGAACAACTATTTGTGATCACATAATTTTCCCGTGTGGTATCAAACCCGTGGCACAGTAGCAGCGCCAAAGCGATCAATTTAACCTCTGTGCCATCCGTGCAGTCGAAATGTTGAAGTTCCAAGGAATAATACTTATTATTATTACTGTTAGCTGGCTTATTACTGTTTAAGGAGTGCGATTCCAGACACGATGTTTTGATTGACACTTCGTAACAACAAAATCCAATAAGACGAACACACGACCCGGGAATCGTTTTTGCGATCACAAGATCTGAGTCACGTGATACTAAGTACAAAACGGATCAATATTTGGTATTTAATACTATAAATAAATTGTTGAAAATTGGTTATGCCCTAGGAAATAATAAAATAAAGCATAGTATTTCCACAGTACACGTGTACTGTGGTATTACTTCACCAAATAGGTGTACTTTCTGTTTTAAATCACATAAATATATTATATTTATTCTAATTTAAATTGTAAAATATATATTACGCACTATACCTACCTCAATGTGCCACCAGCTTGATACCTTTTACAAAATCTACACAATATATCTATCCTACCTATAAAGGGATTTCTCTATCTTTTGAGCCGTAATAGCGGCGGTCTGTAATTTTAACAGAATAAACAGATATTACTATAGCGAATATCTAAACAATAAAAACCAATTAGTATTAATATAAAGAATCATAATGTGAATCATTCTCTTTAAATTGTTTTACAAATTACTAGTATTATTGTAACCCCTCCAGCTTAGAAAAAACGCATGTGTAACCCTCCTAGGGTTTACGTTACTAGTGGGATTCGAACCCACGACTTCTCTTTTGCGAGTCCATCACTTATCTATCATCTCCGTATCCTTATCCCTAGGGCTACACGCTACAGGCCGTTGTTGTAACGTAGCGACTTCGTAGTGACGTCTTTAGTATTATGTAACGTCCATTAGCTGTCAAGTTCCTTGCATATGCACTGTTATTTCCTTGCAAAGAAAACCTAAACCAGTACATATAAACAATAGCGCCAAATCCAAACATTTTAAACCCAGTAAGTCATTTTAAGAATGCCATTGCAACTGCGCCGTGTGTTGTGGGTTCGATCCCCATACGGGACAAAAAGAATTGCGATTCTTAAATATTTATTTTTAGTCTGGGTGTTCTCGGTGTCCGTGCGCTGTTTGAATGATTGTAAAGTCTCCCACAGGTTTTATTCCCAGTGTGAGAATGGTATTTTAAATAAAATACAATAAACACAGAACATTTAATTACACGACCAAAGAATAACTAGATTTAAATTTAACAAATATGCACATAATTATACGTAAGCATTAATGTTGTTACATTCACTGACCACAGAGGTGTATAATAATAATACTATGAGATGTCTACAATTACATCCGGATGTCACCGGTAGATAAACAGATATTAACAATAAAAGTGCAGCTAATGACGTCATTCCCGTTTATGACAATCTACCGTCAAATTAGGATATCCTGTACTAATGGATATTGTAGTGTCTGTGATGGGAAGCAGATAATACTTATATTATTCTGAGTCAATTCAATTAAGTCACTTAGAGTAGTTTACGTTGCCATTTGACTGCACCGAAGGCGCAGTCAAATGCGCTTCAGTGTTCAACTCGACCAATTGTACACGGCACTGCAATGTGATCCACAAATAGTTGGGTATAGGTGTTTTCGCAAGTCAGTTATCGCGAATGTCCACCGTAATGTTGCAATTATTGTTAGTGCGGATAATGTACTGTAAAGAAAAAAGAGATGCCCTGTTAAGATTGCCATAGCGATCAATGTTTTGTAGCTACTTTCCAACTGGCAACTGGCAGAGAGGAGCAACCCAACCTTTTTCCCCCTCAGTCGCCACTTGACTGGTAAAATGTTTGTTTTTCGATTAAAATGACTTTTATGATTACGCTACAAATACCTTCACTACAAATATCATAGATAACGGAAAACGTAGAAAATCTAGAGGTCGTTTACGACATCAATTATTGTAACAAATCATATGAAGAAAATGGTACGCCTATGTTTCCTGCATATAAGACACAATTTCAACGATGCTAAGTTTTTGTAGCAAACTCTATGCTGCTGAATTATTAATTGATATTTTGCTCACTGAAAGATTTTTTAAGATTTTTTATTTCGGTGACTCTGAAAATAAAATCTTTATTAGGATATGGTTATAAATACAGTTTTACATTATTAATTTCTGAGTCTTCTTCGAAGAGGTTAGTGAAAATACTATTTGGGTCTGTTAGTGACAGGTATAGCTCCGGAACCACTGGACCGATTGACTTGTAACTTGGTGTGCAGACACCTTGGGGTCATACCTCGGTCGAGTTTGAATATGGGCCCTGTGGGTCAAAATAACCCCGAGATACAGGGGTCACAAGGTCATAAGGTCAGGGGATATCCACCAACAGAGTGATTTCCTTCTTACACTAGTTAGATAATGAATAAATATTAATCAAAGAACAACCAGAATCGAAACAACTATTTGTGGATCACACTTTTTGTCCTTTGTAGGGATCGAAACCACAACAGTCGGCGCTGACAATAGCGAGGTCACCACTTATGCAACCGCCTCACGCATGCAGCCAAGCTTTGCAAACCTAACTTACCGCAAAACACAAGATTCCTTCATGTACTTTACTAGTCTTGCTAATACCTACCCTCTGTGCAGTATCTGTAGGCAAATATAATTATGGGCTATTTAATTTATAGCAAAACATACATGTTACTTAAAAAGTAATGTATCCGTGATTTTAGAATATTTAAAGTAATGTAACAAAAATCTGTATACCTACTCAATTTTCTTGAAATAGTGTGCCGCACACTCTTAGTGGTTCTGATTAGCCAACAGCGAATCAGAGTTTGACAGTTCTTAACATCGGCTGGCAAACACTTAGCGACGAACAATTAGCTTGCTATAAACATACCCTAACAGTACTTTTTGGTATGGGAAACTTTACGGTTGATATATTCTGTTTTATGATCTCCTTTCTTTTTGGTACACGCATGAAGTGACAGCAATCATAGATGCTGGAAAACGATTGGTATTCGTTCCTTGTGATAAAAACGAAAATAAAGATAAATGTTGCTCGGTATTTTCTTTGTGTAATTGTTTAATAGTATAAAGTTTCTCGGAAATACTTATTTGATCGTACAGTAGGAATGGACAGTTCCATTTTAATGATATTTTTATTGTCAAGTTTAGGTATTATTGGTTTTCAATCTTTATTTTTATCATTCCTTATTTATTCACCATAAAGACAGGTTCGTCGATCCTGTGGCTTAACATGTAAACATATGTTTATGTAATGTTGAGGTTCCGGGATACTTCGGGGTCGAGTAAAATATGAATGTTTTATCGAAAAAGTCTAAGTAGCAGTTCTTTGTCTGGAAATGTGTCCGAGTGACGGCTATTAGTTTTGCAGTCTTTCATGTCGGGTCTAGAATTATATGGCCCACTCCAGAATTTACTGGTGCTCGTACCAGGGTGTTATGTCTTAGGTTTTAACTCAAAATTCTAGGGTTGCAAGGCAGCGTAGGTGCCGAGATTTACCTGGATAAAAACCTTGGATACGCCATTGCTAGTGCTCATAAAGTAACCTAAAAATTATGTAGTGTTACACTCATCACGTTTAGGTAGAAGCAAACGTTTACATGATCCAACGTTCACACACAACAAGGCTATTAATCTACTTTGCAATTAAGAATATAGTTAGATGTAACGATAACCCATTAGGTAAAGCCTTGGACAAACTGTTTACCGCAGGTTTCAATCTTTCCAATAAATTTATAGGAATTATGAATTTTGTAAAATTTTAACAGCAAACATGGCAGTGTCTCATTCGCGTTAATATTTTAATGTAAAATACTTAAAATATATCAATGCCACGATAATTTGTCCGTGGCCGTTTATAGTTGTGCGGTATGTTGAGGTTTTGGTAACCGATAAATAAATTAGATTTCTGTATTGTGGACTTCCTTTACGTTGCTGATTTTTGTAGATGATCATGCATATTTAAACTGCACGGATGGCGTAGTGGTGTAAGTGGTCGCTCGCAACTGCCGCAGCTGAGTGTTGTGTGTTCGATCTCATCATGGGCCAAAAAATTGTGTGATCCGTAAATTGTTGTGGCGAGTCTGGGTGTACTTTGTGTACATTGTTTGAATGTTTGTAACGTTTTTAGAGACACAGGAGTTATCCCTAGAGCGGGAGTTGCCATTTGAAAACAAAAATCATGTATACTTCTGTATATCTAAACTAATATTATCAAGAGGAAACATTTGTGTTTTTGTATGTATGTTTGTAATGTTTTCACACAAAAACTATTGGACCGATTTAAAAATTCTTTCACCATTAGAACGCTGCCTTTTCACCGAGTGACATAGGCTACATTAAATTTTCAGAAAAAATAGTAATCTTTAAGAAAAATGCAATAATATAACCGACAGTGTGAAAAAATTAGTCATAAAAAATCTGTCATCACGTGCGCTGCGGAAACTATTGATGATAGAATAGAAAAATGTTCTACAGTATTATAGAACGTATCAATATCTACAAAAAACTCCGCGATACCATATGTCCAACTACTGTAGTTATGCTACTATAACTACTTTTTTACATTTTAAAAGTTGATAAAAGTGCCGACAATAATCAAACCATATTATTCATACCTCTGTATTAATCCTTATCCCATTAAATTATATTTTATTAAAGACCGTTTCAATACACGTAAAATACTTTTTAAATTATTATAATCGGACATTTCATTCAAAAGATATAATTCTTTAGATATAGTAAGTAGTTTCTAAATATTAGTAGCTGTAATTTTTAAGTATTAGCTATATATGTATGTATATAGCTAACTACACCTATATAGGTGTAGTTAGACTTATTAATTTCTTTAGTTGTAATTTTATATATTAAAAGTAGATAACAAATTAAAAGTAGGTATTGGGTAATAAATTAAAGTCCACGCGGACGAAGTCATGGGCAACAGCTAGTAATATTATAAAGAGGAAAGATTTGATTTTTTGTTTGTTTGTATGGATTTAATTGAAAAACTATTCAACTGATTATAAAAATGTTTTCACTATTAGAAAGCTATATTATCACCGAGTAACATAGGCTATATTTTATTAAAAAATACAGTCCTGTTACTTACAGCACCTAACCTGACCTAATTTTATGCGAGCGAAGCCGCGGTCAAAAGCTAGTATTAAATAAAAACAAATCGAAATGTCCATGCCTACTCCTCCTGGATTTCTTCATATTTAATGCAAAGCACTTTATTCTTTAGCCACGAATCAGTGAGACACAGGGCTATTTTCAAAATTATAACTCCTTCCTAATTCATGTAAAAGTATCCAGTCTACATATAAGCGTGGAGTAAACGACAGGCGCGAGCTACTCGTCGACGCATGTATTCGTATCATTAACTAGCGCATGTTACCCGCGCTAGTAGCTTGCGCATTTAGCCCGCGCTAGTTACTTGCATCTTTTTTAAAAAGGTCTCTCCTTTTATGGTTTAGGACCTTGAACTATAGGGGGTCTTAAAATATAATTTATGGACATAAAGTACATCCAGATGCAATCATTTTGGCATCACACGGTTCGCGTGTGGGATTCGAACCCACAACACTCAGCGCGGCTACATCTAGCATGCACCTATAAGCACTATAATTATTGTTCTAAGAAAAACAGTCTCAGCGTATCAAATATATTTTTTCTCTCCAATAAAAAATAGCATAGCAATTTTCTTTTATTCTGTCAATAAGTTAGATCTGCGATACATCATTATGCTAAAGTATCTCTATAAACAGTCAAAACTTTTCAGACATGATGAAGTATCAAAATAAATGAGTATCAAGTTATACAGTGTCTTTGTATAACCAACACTTATCCTAATTCGTCTTCGTCCTACTTGATGGATGGGACCTCGCCACTTCCCTAATAAATGTAAACAAAACATTCACTTTTTGCCCCACAATATTAATGAATGAGCTCCGATGATAAGTTTAATTGTTTTGAATGCTTCCTCTTTGATCTTGATAAAAGCTTCTAGGTAGAACCATTTTTTGTAGCAAAATGTCGCGTTATTGACGCTGAGATCTTGTAATGTCAGTCCATTCATTATACACCTTTTAAAAGACCTTAAACGAAATTAGACTTACTTATCTTATAAATACAATATATTATTGTTCGGCGAAGTATGTGGAGTAAGAGTGTCATATGTATGATACAAAATCTTTTTTTATTCCACAAAAGTCAGGCACCGTAAAAAAGGAAATCCCTGGAATTCTACGTAATAGACGAAGTATTTTAATGAGCATTTTAAATAATGAATAGTTAATGTGTGGAGCCGTCGCGTGTTTCAGGTGAACTGGTGACGAATGGTCAAGCTACGGAATAAAGTACAGACGGAAGTTTTGTTAAAATTCTTCGATAAGAATGTACGTTTTGTGGGCACGAGAGAGTTGGTCCGAAAAAAGCAAGCTATAAACTTTATGTTAGTTTTCAAGGTTTAATTAAAAATATTTTTACTAGCTTTTTACGTGCGATTTTGTTTGCACTAATAACGCTCATGGCCTGCATAGCTGAAATGCATAAACTTCTTTTAAAATTTACTTTTTAATGACATATGACTGAAAAGTGATATGACATTTTCTATTAGTAACGCGTATAGGTATATCCTACTAATATAATAAATGCGAATGTGATTTGGTTTATTTGTTATGCCCGCCTTTACTACTCGATCGATTACCATTCAATTTTGCATACAGATTGTCAGGGGTACAGAAAAGCACAAAGGGGTACAGAAAAGCACAAAGAGGTACAGAAAAGCACATGATAAGGTACCTTTCGTCCAAAAAAGTACTGTTCTCTAGCGGGCAAAGCCAGAGGCATAAACTAGTTAATCTATGATGCTGATTTGATCAATACGGTATAGTGGGTGTTATATTGAAATAGAATGCTTCAAAAATTTGCTGTTAAAGGATTAGCATCATTTTAATGATCAATTGTGATTTTTGTCAAGTATTCTTAATCTTATTGTAATAATGCGTTTAATTGCTAAGTAAGCATGTTTTTATTTTAGCCTTAAGCTTGTATTATGAACAAGTAAAGTTGCTGTATTTATATTTATATTATACCTATTCAGGAAAAATTATTTTATCTCGTTTGTTTGTTTGTAAGGGTTTAACTCAAAAACTACACAACCGATTTTAAAAGTTCTTTACCCATCAGAAAGCTATGATATCACCTACATTATATTTAAAAAGAAAGTACTGTTACTAACGCTAAAAAAGCTAGTGTTAAATAAAATAAAATCTAATGATCAGACGGTGTGTTCGGCCGAGTTTACTGGGACAACGAAAAACGTATGCAGAAAACACCGTAGTGAGTGGCCGGTTTCATTTCTACTAAATACAAATTTCAGAAAATATAGTTTAGGCGTAATATAGTTTGAATGTATATTTTAGCGACATTTATTTTTCTGCTGGCACTAAACATTGTCACGAAGCAAATATATTTAGAGTAATTAAGAATATTTAAAGCGTTTCTAGACAAATGCTTAAATATCAGATTAACGGTCGAGGAATTGTGAATTCAAGATCGACCTAGAGCGGTAGGGTAGCACAGGGACATCGTCAAATGTATCTCCTCGTATAGATAACAAAAGACACAAACCATTCGAATTAAACAATACAAATTGTATAATATTGTCTTCTCTTTACGCGAATGTTATTCATTGAAATTAAACTACTATATACGGATTTTATCGCGTTGTTTATTTTACACTTTATTACATAATTTAGAAACTGTTACACTACTACTACTAGATACTATTAAACTTAACTAATTTTTAAGCTAATTAAATTATTATAACTATTGAAACTATTTATAGGTATTTAAGTTTACACTTTAAAAATAGTTTCAATAGTTTTAATAATTTAATTAGCTTAAACATTAGTAAAGTTTAATAGTATCTAGTAGTAGTAGTGTAACAGTTTCTAAATTATGTAATAAAGTGTAAAATAAACAATGCGATAAAATCCGTATATATAGTAGTTTAATTTCAATGAATACAAATTGTAAATGATTTTAAAATGCAAAATTAATAATGATTGCATTCATCACCGTATAATAAAAAAATAAGTCGTATCAGTATCATTCCGCGGTGGTTCGAGCAGCCGTCTACTTTAGTGAATCATACTATAAACTCGACCTTAATCGACCACATTACGTGGGACCAAATACTAATTGGACAAAATGTCCTTTTATGGGCCTCATCAAAATATTAACCAGATCGAATCACTGGATCGATTCTAAGGAGGGAGATGAGTAACACTTAGAATGAATCAGCAATAAGTAGTATTTTTATTCCCCTTGTGGTATTTATCACTTACTTATAATAACCGATCAGCAAAACTGAGCAACTGTTCTACTGTTTATCCGTAGAGTTGACCCATAGATAAAGTTGCATTTGCAAAAACAACTTCTGATGCTCTAAGAAAATATGGGTAGGTACTTACTTTCCTTATAAAAATATCTAAGAAACTTACAAAGTATAAAGTAGCAAACTAGAGCAAACTTCCTAATACGATCGCATGACCGTGTTATAATAAAAAACGTGACATTCCAACATTCAAAACGCAGAAGTATCATAATATGAATATTAAATTCGAGAATGTCCTCCATTTCCGATGATATTTCACTACAAAACACCCCTGTATCGGAAAATAAGAGTCGCATTACTGGCGCGCCACACCATCGTAACTTTATTAGACCAACATATGCCCCTTAACGACTTCTAAAAAATGACACTTTTTTGTATCTGTCTCGCGACAAAAAGCGCCAAATTAACTTTTTAAAGGAAACGATCTGTTTTTGAGAGCGCCACGTGTGACAACGCTGAGATGGCGACGAATTCTATTTCTGACGTGACGGCACATGGTTTTCTGTTGATACTTTGTCGTCAAATAATCCCTCCTCATCAGGGATATCTATTTTTGGCACTACCCCGATTGATGACTCCAAGTTCGAGGGCTTAACTTGACTTTAATATGCTCGTGATATATTAAACCTCGTTACAAAGCTGACACATTGAAACGAGTTCCCTTTATGAATTATTCCTTGTACAGACTTTATGAAACGGCCTTTCGTATTCAATGTTAAAAAATGAATTGTATCAGACATGCAGAGAGAGAGAGAGAGTCCCAGCCGATTTCGAAAATATAACTGTTCAATCTGTATTTCATTTCACAAACAAATATATTCAATAGTCAGAATAGGAAAGACAAAACAGTTTTATTTTGTTTTCTTTCACAAAGAGCCCTAGAGGAATATATGCGAAAATATTAGGGAATAGAGGTAGAAAAACTCACGAGTGTACAGATAGATAAAGGGAAAAAAGGAGCGTTCTTAACTGGTTCCGACATTATATTCGCATTTGTGAAGATCAAAGAGCATGTTGTGACACACGGGCAGGGAAAACTTCGGTCGGCGGTGGTGAGGTGAACAGCGCTCGAGGGCTCTCAAGTAACACCATCCTTGAGGGAGCTAGGCTTTGAAACAAAATGCGTTTGCATACATTAAACTGTAAGAATGTTGTAGATAGGGAGGGTAATACCGACGGGTCCCTTGGGGAGTGTGTTTCGGCGATTACGCGGACAGAATTTCTCAACAGTAAGTTGCCTTCTTGGCGAGATAGTTTGCACGTAACACTAGCCTCTTTGCGTATTTTCACAGTCAAAGCCGCTCTCCAGAATACTTCTGTGTTTCAAAGTATTTGAAAGGCAAATTAGGAACATATCTTGAGTGAGTTCCTTGAGAGCCTCGAGCACTGCTACGCTTGGGACGCCGTAAATATTTGAACATAATGAATTTAAGCCAGTCCCAGGACTGGCTTCTTAAACCTAAAATGTGTTTCTAAACCAGTTTAGAAACACATTTTAGGTTTAAGAAAATTCTCTTGAATAGTGCTAAGGCTGCCTTTATATTTATACGAGTAAAAAGAAATTGTAGTTTTTTTATTTTAACATTTTAATTAATAAAGTAAAGAGCTCGTAGTACTAAAATGAATTTTGTTTTTAATTAACGTAATAGTTAATTTTTCATTTTACTTAGAAACTAGGTAACACCTGGATATAAAGATTATAAAAAGCTGCGTGGCTTAATGATTTATGTTTCATTAGGGTTACTACAGGTACACATGCTGGAGTACTGGTACATTCGGTTTGGATTTTGATTAACAGCAAAGCCGACTAGATTAGACGTGTACATATATTTAGCTTTAATTCGGTGCGCCCGATAGACAACACCCAATCAGCGTAAACTAACAGTTAATTCTTCGTCTAGTTGGCCTGCTTACAGCTGAGCCGAGTTAACTATTAATAAATTAAATATAATAAGCTTATAGTTACTTTAAAACAGTTGTATTCATTACTAATTAGTCTCATATTTTCTTGTTGATGTAAAAGTTATGGTTCAATAACTAGATAGTCATGTTAAATATTTTGCTTTACTGACTTATTTGTTTTGTTAAAAAGCTGAAATTGTCTATGGAACTACCTTCTTTCTCAGATATAACACTAGAACTACTAGGGAGACTCAGGTATGTTAAGTCTGTCAAACCGCACTTGCAAACACCAGCTTGGTAGACTATAGCCTAACCCTAGTTATAATAAGAAGCGATCCGTGCTCAGCAGTAGGGCAGTTTTTAAACATGGTTGATATTGTTATACGATTAACTTCGTACAATAATATCGTATCTGCAACACTCGAGCTACTGATACGACTATTTAAACTACAGTGCCATTCGTACAAACATAAATACTTTCAGTATTACAAAACTATTACTATTTCTCTAAAATTTAAACCTGTAAAGTGAGACTAAATTAGTTCAGTTTATAACAACAATAACATCGCTATTGTCTACACACAAATAAATTGAAAACACATTCAAGTACAGTAATACACAATTTGCAACAATGAAACATGAGTGCAAATAAAATTAACGATATGGAGGTATTAACCCCATTTACAAACAGGCGGTTCGTAGTAGCGCAGTTTGCAATCTGTGGGAAAACATATAACAGCCCTGGGGAATTCCTACGGGTGTGGTACGGGCAGACGAACGTGCTTCGCGCTCTTGAGACACAACTAAACTATGATGAGCCGTATAGTCTTTACTAGATTAAGTAACTTTAATCTAATAGCTATTTTGAACACGTTCACAAGATAATTAATTATTGTTCTCACGAACAAGATATTATTGGGATTTAAATTAAACTACTTTATGTAGATTTTATCGCGGTTTATTTAAAACACTACATAAAGATAATTTTTACTAATACTATTATACTACTACAACTATTAAACTATTTAAATTATTGAACTATTTAGATTTACACTTTCGCCGACGTTTCAGTTGCTTTTTAGGTCAGCTATGGTCACGGGGATCATTGGAGATTAATTCTCTGGTACATTTCTACGTCAAGAAAAATATAGTCGTCAAATAAAAAAGGCCGCTTATTCAGTAAAACTTAAAAATATTACTGGTGAAATGTGTAATACACCGTGTCCTACCCCTTCGGGAATATTAAGACGTGGATTTATGTATCCATTTTTATACAGTTCTGCCTTGCTTTTCAAAGATATATTGGTACAGGTGATTAGACAATGCTATGGAGATATTTAATTAGACCTTTCCAACCGAGTCCGGAAATGGTTTACGGCAACACCAAGTTAACCCTTTAATTAATTGTCTGCGGTGAATCATTTTATAGTTATTACTTTATTATGCACCAGAGCCAATTTAGGCTTATAACACTATTCAATTAAATTTACCAATCAATACAATTATTAATTTATAGCAAGCTATAGCAATAAGCAGACCGTTATTTATAGCTGTTATTTAATTTCCGAACTTACTTGTATTTCGCAATAGCTCTAGTTAAAATGCGTTTTTGATTAAACTTCTGTTAAAAATACGTTAAATTTTTTTTATTGTTTTCCTTATATATTGACCAGTTATTTTATTACATACACCTATTTTAAATTAAAAGGTGGCCGTTATTTTTTATTAAATTCGTTTGTAATATGTACTACAACAAAGAAATTATGATCTAAGCATAAAATATACTTTGAGGCGTTAAATACTAACAACAATCTTATTAGTGTTTTTTTATTACCAGGTAGTTTGCTGGACATATAGCGTCAAATTATGTATATATAGATATTTAAATGTAATAATGTCAGATAATAATATTAGCACATTTCTTTTGAGCTTTTTATGTAAACTTATTTAAATTTGTTGAACTTCATTGGTTATAGATTTGTTTTATAAAGTGAAAAGATTGAAACATTTAAAATTCACTTGCATAGAATAGTGCGAACAGATCGTGCGACGTACTATTCTCTAGAAAAAATATTGTGGAGCCCAAAATTATTGTTGGTAATCTCGGTCTTCCCTATTGTAGATCGGCAATTCAAATCACAAATTGAAAAACAATTCGACGCTCTTGCAATTCTACAGAACTTATACAAACAATTCTTTCTAAGAAATCTCAAGAATAGATTTCGATAACGCAATGAATAAAACTTATTCTTTGTAATACCAATGTCTATTTAATATCACACACATTACATAACCACACCGTGAGCCTAGTTTTGGGTTTTTAAATTCCTAAAGGTATGTTTATAATGGCTCGCAGACATTTTGCATATTTACTAAAATGCTGCTAAGATACTTTTACAGACTATCGTGATCGCATTTGTCAGAAATAAATGTCAATTTCACTCAATAAGATCGACACATACAGTGCGGATTAGTGGGTGAGGCCTTCAGCAAAATTGTTGCATGTGGCGTATACCGTACGTTCATTGCCTGCAAGTGCGTTTGCTTAAAGATGATTCTATATTGGAGATGCCTTTGTGTATAAAAGAAGCAGTTAATTTATTGTTTAAAATCTGTACTAGTATAATACGACTAAAGTAATAGAGTTTATTTGTTTCGGCGCACCAATCTCTGGAACTACTAGTGAGATTTGAAATTCGTTTTGCGTTTGACAGTCCAATCCATGAGGAAGGTATAAGTTATTGGCTATATGACATTACGCTACGAGCTATGAGACCGGAGCAGTAGTTATAGACTAGGGTGAATCTGCTAAGGAGAGCTAGTTGGATATAGATTATGTTGCATGATTAGGATTACTCATTGTTTCTGGTGATTTCCATTCGAGTATGAAACGTATCCTTACAATGCTGATATCACCTATGTCATATTTATATTACATTCTTAAAAATGTGAGAAGCATTTGGCTGCTTGAAGCTATGCCCATGAATCGAATTTAGTTTGAAGTACTTTGTCACATGATTCAGTTGCCAATTTGTAAAAGTAATTAATGATTACATATACTTACTTATTTTACTTTTACTTTCTATACGGAGTTTAAAGATACTTTTACCTTATACAATTTCGCGTTGAATATTATAGTTGCATAATGAAAATGATGTGTGAATGTGTCTTTAATGGTCTTTAAACACTAAAGGTCATAAGTAGGTAGATTAGAAACAATATAAAACAGTAACTTTGTATGTATTTAAAGAATCATACGCCAAATCATAAAACGTAACATTAAAACAAATATAACCTTTCAGCTAGTTATAACGGATATAATAAAATACTTATAACCAGAATAATCCTAAGTAAATAATTCTTCCCCTGTAGATCAACAAAGCAACAAACTTTATGTAGCGTTTTTATAAGCGACAGAAGTTACTTATTAAGTTATTCTTACTGTTCCTTTACTACTGATCGCATTTATTTGTTAGCGTTTGCGAATATAGTTATGATAAACTTACTGGATTATTAAAAAAAAGCTCTTATTCTGTTTATACACATAAGTATAAACTGGTTAAGATATTTGCCTCGATAGTTCAGAGAATTCAAAATGCTGTGTATGAATATGAAATATATTCCCCGGCAGGGCGAAGAGTTACTAGGTTTTTCTGGCAAGAAATTCCCATTAATAATTCCCTTTAATACACGGCACCCGTTATCACGTCTGATAACTATAGCTGGCAAATATACATAGGTGTAAAGCACCTTTGGCGATATAGAGAGGGACTATGTATATGTATGTAACTATATATATACATATATATAAAACTATATGTTCTCGCGGTTTCACCCGCGTTTATAGTTACTGCGACGTCCCCGTGGGTCGTAGCGTGATGTTAAATTATAGTCTATAGCCTTCCTCTATAAATAGACTATCCAACACTAAAATATTTTTCAATTCGAACCAGTTGTTCCTGAGATTAGCGCGTTCAACCAAACAAACAAACTCTTCAGCTTTATAATATTAGTATAGATATGTATATTAAATCTCTACTTTTATTCAAAACAAACAACTTAAGTCTTTCACTGCAACACGTTGCTTTTAACTGGCAGATAATATAATGCTTTTGACATTAACTGCGCTGATGTACTTAAGTCTGTATATAATGCTTATAAATAAGTTATTATGGATCATTATTTTATATTTTAGGTACAATAAATGTTTTAGTTGTTTAAAAGCTGATTTTGAATGTCATAACATACATAACTATAGTTAGAGTTAACAAGTAGGTACATTTAAAAATAGGCTACCTTGTTTGGTTCTCTTATGATGATTTTGTACTTATGCTTTAAGTTTTTGTTGTAATAACTAGTGTTATTGGTTTTTCTGTTTGTAAATTTACCCTTGAAAATGTGGCCGGTAGACGGCTTGCCTACAATAACCTTGTATAAAAATACGAACGACTAAATGTGGGTGTAATCATGTATATGTATTTTTTTAAAACTAAGTCTTAACTACAATAGTAACTGCATCTCAAACTCATGGTACAACTACACACACTTAAGCAATAAATTATTTCGTTTCTACGATTGGGCTTTTCATGTCTTGAAGACAGTTATTACAGAGGGTGCGTTTATGTCGCGAGTGTAGAACGCAATAACCACTACGGTGATAAACTTAGTCGAGTCTCCGCTGTCATGGGACAAAGGATTTCTACTGGACAGCGGTTCCCCACTAGACTAGTCTAGGGTTGCTAAAGTTCGTGTATTAAACTCGAGTTGTTTGTACTGTTTGGATAAAGTTCGTCTTTCTAGGCGTTGATTATGTTGTCATTTGTAAATAAAATGCAGTTTGTCGTCTACTTTTTAGAGTAAGGTATAATTTTATTACCATTTCTGTGCCTGAATATTGGCATTGTTATTATAATATTAGCGTTTGTCCATGACTTCATACACGTGGAATTTGGAAGTAGTACCTATTTTGTTGCATTTAAGTAGAAGCTAAACTATATGCATAAAACATACCGATCGTTAACTATATATATTGGTAAATATACCTATTTACCAATATATAGCTAATGATAGGAAATGAGGAGTTAAAAATAAATAAATCCTTATTACATTCTAAAAGTAAATTATTAAACTCGGCTTTTAGATCGTGTATCAAAATTAAATATGCACCAGATTTTAAGTTGGATCTCCAGTAATGCTACTGTGAAAACCGCAAATAATTTTATGCAGTAATTTTCGCATCATGCGGGTACAAACATATAAACAAACAGAGAGATAGAATTAATACATTTAAAAACTTATTCTATTTGCTTCTGTAGGTCTTATAAATATTCCATTGTTTTTTAAGTATCTCATATGTACGACCAGTTACAATTTTATAATATGTATAGATTTAGTGATGATATTGCAACGCATGAGGTCAATCCAAATAACTTTTCGATTATGTATATTCGACGCAAACAATAATAGTAAAACTATTGCTGTTGCTTTCAATAAAAGTAATAGGTACCTATATAAATGGTTTCATACAAGGTATTCGATCATAATGTTGGTACAGACAAACTTTTCACTTCCAACAGGTCATTTGTATTATGCCATCCATTAGAACATCTTTATAAGTTATAGTGTTAACAATAAGCTGTGTATATTACACTTTATTAAAGGAGGTAAGACCAGAATGTAACTAGCAAAAGCCCTAGATTAGTGTCGATAAAGAAAATAGCATGTTAGTGGAGTAAGGAACGGAAAATAAGATAACGTTCTATGAATAACTCTGCCGTTGATAATACAAACAAGTCTACAAATTTAAAGTACACTGAATAACAAACTTGCTAGTTTTCCCACATAAAAGTTACTTACCCACTCAAACTTTTATACCGTTCGTCACGCGAGCTCGACTTAAAAACTTTTAGCGAGTTGACAGCCCTGGCTGAACCAATTTAATGCTGTAAATCCACAGGGCACACTTACCTCCCTTGAAACTCATGCGATATTGCGTTTTTTCTAAACCGCAGTGAAGGGGGGGCGTAAGTATGTGGAGCTATCGTTTTATGTTGTCACGAAAATGCTTTACGTGAAAAAATGTTAAGGAAAATAAAAATGTGTGTCGGGAAATCTGGTTGACTTTTTTGTGTATTTAGCGAAGCATGCGGTGGTGGAGCTGCTTTCGAATTTATGTATGTAAACGTATTAATTTTAAAAATGTTAACGTAAAGGATATACCACATTACGAAGACAAGTACTACAAACTTTATTAATCTTACTTTCAAAGTACATCTTCTTCGGCAAAATAATCAAAATACATCAGCTCTGGTTTTCGGTGATTGTCTTTGTTGCACTTGTAAATCAGTTTCGCTACCTGAGTCTGATTCGAAGTCAAAAAGGAATTTTCTGGATCAGCATTAATTCAATTTCAAAGTCAGGTGGCCAGGTAGGTGTAGCCGGTAATAGTTAACAAAATACAATTTATTTATTTATTTATTTATTTGATTCACCAACAGTTATATACAAAAATTCATTTACACAGTATAATACAATTTATAGGTTTAAAACTAATTGCATAACTAATAATAGGTGAATACAGCATGCATTTCAATTTTTATTAAAAACTATAATATATTTAATAGTAATCAATCAGAATTATAAATTAAACATAAGTAAGTTGAAATAGAATATTTAAATAATCACAAAATTTAAGTCAAAGCTATATCAATATAATCCATTAATTTAATCATACATAAAATCTATTAATTTTAAACAAAACATAAATTAATTAATTCAATTGAAACAAGAATAAATTATTGTTTGAGATATACATAAATATAAAACAGATAAGCGTTAATTCTATCATATATACAATTTCATTTTTATATTTAATTTTTATATGTGACAATTAACTAATTGGGCAAGTTTTCGGAAAGTAATTTGTGAAACTTATGCAATTTAACAGCAAAGATGTCAATCGAATTTGCATGGTCTTACCGCTTTATCTTTCGTAGACAATACATTAGCAGCAAAAAAGCGCCTCGAGCTGTCTCGGTGGCACATGCCATCTTTATAAAGTGAGAATAAGTGAGTCTAAAAATTGTTGCGAATAAGTTATAAATGAGTTTTGCAAAATTATTTAAAATAACAAATAAAATCACGAATAATTTATTCGTAAGCAACTTATCCGTGAATAATTTATTTGTAAATAAATTATTCACAAATAATTATATCGCGGATATCTTCTTATTCGAATAATTATCTAGATAACAATTTATTTGAATAATGCCCAACTCTGCTACTAGGCTAGGCAGCAAGGTCAATATGTAGCCTAATAGGTTAAATGTGAGTATGTACATGTTTTAACAATAGATAAATAACGTACTTTTCAGTCATTGCCGCCGTTGAACATCATGGTCACTGTTAGGCATGTCGTGTTGCAAAGCGCAACACAAGACAAAACTCGACAGCAAACAGCAGCAATCAACTCGAATCAGCACACCATCACTCTGCACATAAATGAAGCCATTTTCCATTTAAAATACATGTAACCTTGTGACGCCTATATTCCCAGGGTCTTTTGACCCACAGTGCCCATATTCAAACTCAACCGAGGGATGACCCCAAGGTATCTGCACATCAAGTTTCAAGTCAATCGGTCAAGTGGTTCCGGAGCTATGCCTGTCACTGACAGATAGACACAGAGACCCACAAAGTGTTTTCATTAACCTCTTCGAAGAAGACTCAGAGGTTAATAACTAGTAATAGAATCCATGCAAGGTGTTTATTTTAATAAAAGTACTTACTTTTTAACTTGGCCTATTGATGAATATTATTGTCCATAAATGTCTAGAATTCTCTTTTTAAACTTTTATATCTTACATTCAGTTATTAAACCCTGACTTTACCTTCTCTTTTTACGCCCTTCACAACAAAGGAGTGAAGTAATCAATAATACGCAAAACAAATGCATCGTTAAATATCTATGATAGCCAATCTAACAGTAGAAAAGCACGCTGTTTTCGTTTGTACAGCTTGTCTCAGTAAAAACAATTATTATACCCAGACAAGTACCAGTTTCGCATAGGAAACCGGAATAAGATTAGTAGCATAGTGCGTTTCGGCTCTAAGAGGACGTCTACATGTAGGTAAGATTCTCCTATTACCTTTCTTTCATCCCATTTAAATTATTTTTTCAAATAAGGAATACCACTCGTCCATTGCAGTTTGAACGAGTGATATTCCTGGTATTGCAAGTGATTATAAGCGACGCTGATGCTTGCTAATCGCGTATCATGAGGCGGGACGTTATTCGCCACTTTTATTTTTCTATAAATCATATTATCTTGTAATATTTTTGATAAAAGTACATTTTAATACAAGTCACAAGCATACAGTGCGTTTGATCATAAGTGGTTTTCCTAGCCTTGCATGGACACTTGCAAATCATTATCACTAGCGCGCTGGTGACCCTCCAAAAAATAAGTAGACCACTAGTTGTTCGCTTTCTTTAAGTTTGACAGGCATAGTGTCAGTACTATCTATTAATTAATGCTTCAGTTAATTATATATCAAAGGTAATACCTAACCCTACTTACAAATACTCAGCAAATAGCAGATTCGAATCCCATAAATTTATGCGCAGTTAGTCTATAAATAGTTTTGCTGAATTTATCTGAGATAATATTCTTAACATCACTGGTAGTCTAATACGCGAGTCTTCGTAGATGAAAGATGAATGATTAAATTAAATAAGGTTTATTATAAATTAGATTCCTTAATTAAATAAAAATAACGCAACATCT
Organism: Catocala fraxini; assembly: GCA_930367265.1. Lineage (NCBI taxonomy): Eukaryota > Metazoa > Arthropoda > Insecta > Lepidoptera > Erebidae > Catocala > Catocala fraxini. The sequence continues at coordinate 11,236,976 of OV884037.1, forward strand.
ATCAAAGAAACAAGTAAAGAAATTTAATTAGCCTTCTACCAATGTTCCCTAACGAAATACATTTTCTAATAAAAATGAATAGCTTACTGACGTACAAAAATCCGTATAAATAAATAGCCAGCGTGCCTTCACGTAAAAATTATGGGGTCCCGTAAGTTTTGGAAAATATTGAATCGGTCCCACGGGATTCCTCCCATTTTTCTCTTAAAACCATAACAAATTTCCAGATTACTTACGTTCAGGATAGTCCCCTCACTATCTCTCTTTTTCTCTATTTATTGCTCGCCACCCTAAGCTAAGTTATCGAAAATATAATCCCTCTTACGCACGGAAACTTCTACAGCTGATTACTACTTGCCCTGATAACGGAACATTGTATTAATATGGATACGACCTGTTAATTAAGTAATATTTATTTAAGACTATATTCGTTTTTTTAAATCTCCTTTACTCTAAGGTAAAATATTACATACAATATTGTAGAAAACGGTACAATCACTTTCAAAACTACCTTGCAATATAAGAAGTGCTGTCATTAAGAACCTACCTTAGTTTTTGAACTCTAAAACCTAATTCTGAATAAATTATACATATATACATATTATTATATAATATATATATTATATACACATTGGAATATACTCACACTTGTGTATTCACGAAGAGGTAGGCAGAGTTGGATTACAACCACATTTTTCTATGTTGCAAGCATATATTACTTACATTTTAGCATCTATGTTGCTACTGAGAATTTAATAACAAGAAATCTAGTGCTTTTTCACGCCCCGCTTATATTATTTATACAGACACAATTGCGCTTTATTTTATATGCCACAGATTTTCAAATATACATTTTACATGTATCTATATACAGATACTGAATTCCCCTGTTTGCCTAAGGATACATTCCGGTTTAGGCAGATTCTAAGATACTAATTTTCCTCTTGGTAGCTGTGTAAAGTACTAAACATTATTATTGTTGAATTAAGACATGCTTGCACATAACTGACAAAATAGTGATTTTTATAACCAGCTTAACTTAAAAAGCTGACTCATTTTATAGCTTACTACCCCTTACTAATAATTTAGTACCGGAGGTGTTGTAATAAAAATCTGTTTACACAGTAACGAGGAGATAAATAAGCATTTATGCAAAAACTTGCAAGCGCCACTAAATATATTCAAGCCGCGACGGCAACATTGAGAAAGTGTTTAGTACCTAATTTCCAAGAGCATTGTAAGTAAAAAGCCTTAAGCAGATCACGTTTTATCGCGCAACTTTTACACCCGTTAAAGCCAAATGTTCACCATAAAACAATCGTTATACTTTCATTAGTGGATTGCCCATCCACATTATTATATACGTTGCGTATAATCTGGGGTTATTCTCCAAGTTCCGACTTGCGGGTAGAAGAATAAAATCCAAGTGTAATCCCCGCGAGATTAATATTATTTTATCGCTAACAATAAATAACGAGTGAATTCAATAGCCGAGCGCCAAACGGAATTATAAGTTTTTTGACGCACTAGTAGAAAACTTTCACTGGATTCAATCTGCTCGGGATTTGTTCGAGGCGCTTTATATTCCTCTCCTGAACAGGTGCCGGGTAAAAAGTAAGTTTATGATCGTATTTTTGTTGTTGAACTGGATTTAAGATGGATCTACTAGTTGCAAGTTATCTGGGATACTTTTATTGGAATGTTTATTTGGGAACAATGTGATGATGGATTATTACGTTGGATTTTCTAAGAAAGATTAGGCCAGCTTAAGGAAAGATTGATTCCTTACTTGTTATCTGTACACATTATCACGTAGCATGTTTATACTACTAAGGAAGTATACCACATAACTAGCAGTGATAGTCTAGTGGGAGATCGTTGGACTGCTACGCAGACGTCTCTAATTAAATTCCAAGGCACCAAAAGACGTGAGAAGTCAGCCAACTCGTACTGAGCCAATCATAATATTATAAGGTACTATATAAACATATACACCATCAGATGGTAAGTGGTTACCGTAGTCTGTGGGCACTTGCAGCAGCTGGGAACACACTAGTATTTTACTAATACAGAAAACAGGGCCGCTGCGTTGCCAACGTAGAAATACGATGAAAAAGCAAAGGCATGCTCTCGTTGCCGAGCAACGATTTCATTCTTTAATACCTACATCGTTTTTGTGATCTTATGCTAATATGGATAAAATAAATAGTACGCAGTTCACATAATATAAATTGGGATGAGTCTAGTCTACATAATAAATAATACAAATAAAATAAAACGTTTTTATAAGATTTAGCGTCTAAAAGTCTGTCATACAGTCATGTGACCGTGGCGTGCTGGGCACATTTTGCTATGTCATGTATACATGACTGTGGCGGTCAAAAGGTTAAATAACTTTATTTGTTGCTTAAAATAAATTTTATTTGTACGACACCATTCATAATATTGACTTAATGATGAAAACTAAATAAAGTCTAACGCAAATTATTTTTTTATTAAATAATTTATGGATTATTTTGGATCAACATAATATAGCTGTAACCGTTTACAATACTCTGTTCTTTGTATTCTTATTTAGATTACTGATTGTCTAATCTATATTCAAGTTTATGGTACAAACACTAAAACTAATATTTTATTCGACTGTATTAATTCGCGTATCTTCTGAAGGTGAGCTCTATTTTCCTTTTGCCTTTATACAGAGCACTTAATTGCCTTGCATCAATCAGTTAAAACATGAATAGTGTCCCAATGCACATACTTTCTTTTTAATTTTTAATTTTTTTATATGTACCACTATTTCGCCTTGCACTAATGATTAGCCAGTTAGCCAGTATCCCAATTCATATTGAACTTACGGTATCAGTGACATTCTTTAATGTCCTATCCAATCATAAGCATTTCGACTGTAATCCTGCCAGAATCCTATAGCCCTACCCAAGTTACCTATAGATATTTTTACTTTAATTCTATCGCAAGTTGAACATAATCATAGCTGTCTTAGTTTTCAATGCTCCAGCTTGAAATAAACCTTCAGATAGATAAAAATAAATAGCGTTCCAATGTGACACCGTTTACCTTTGAGAATAAGTCTAATACAGAATCTCCTTGAGACAGAAAAATAAACACATGTGGCTTCGTCGTTGTGGAAAAATGTGTATCGCAGTACAACGACAACAAATGCTATAAAGGTTCTGTGGTAAAACAGATTAAAGCTACAGTGCTGGCTATGGCTGCTGTATCTCTTTTAGCTTATAGAGGAGAATATAAAATGTAACCCACATTTCATAAATACTAATAATAGTCTTTATACTCCATTTGGTTAGGTACTTAACTAAAGGTAAACAATCTTGATGTGTTTTTTTTATCTAAAAACTCAGTTTAAAAATAAAATGCTGCTAAAGATCAATGTAAATACAACAATAACGATCACTAAATCAATTGAACCGTTACTCTAATATGTGTTTGTGTAAAAAGTCACATCAAGATTGTTTACCTTTAATTAAGTACCTAACCAAATGGAGTGTAGTGCTGTATTGTAATCTTGACACTTCTGAACTTGACAAATTATGATTGCACTGACGGCGTAGTGGTTTAAGTGGTCGCCTCGCCACTGCCATTGAGCCGAGTGTTGTGGGTTCCAATCCCACACCGGCCAAAACTTTGTGTGATCCACAAATGGTTGTTCCGAGACTGGTAGGAACTGTCCTGAACTGTCCTGTTCTGTACCCCTGAAAACGTGTATGTGAGATTGCATGATTATTGGCCATGTAGTCAACGCGTAACAAACCAACTCACATTCGCGTTTATAATATTAGTTAGGATTGTTTATTGATTGATTGCTACCCTACAGTCTAATAGATGGCGTTGTACTGAAGTTATTAATTATTGTAGACTACATTTCAAAAAATGTAATCGAAGCGCGAGTAGGTATATCGATAATTATTCAGTGTGTTCCTGGATAAAGTGCAATCCCGAAAGGGGATAAAAATAGACCATAAATCATCGACAAAAAAATTATATTACATGTTTTTTACGTTTTAAGATTTTAAACTTTTTATTAATGACCTTATGTACAAAAATATCGATTTCTGCCGAAGTAGGGGTCTATTTACTTGAAATAAAAAAAATAATTATGACTAGTACCTGCCAAAAAGTAGCTACCATAACTAAAAAGTTTTTGTAAGAAAAATGCATCCTTTTTAACTGTTATTTTATAAATAACTTAAAATTTCTAAAATTTTTTGCCCACATAGCTATGTAAATTTATAGCATATCATTATTTTCTATTATGATAGGTTTCAATGAAAAAAAATCATCATTCTAACTCAAAAAACACGCTAGCTACGAGCTTTTAAAGTGGACGCCTAATCACGTCATCATTCAGGTTAGCTAAGTAACAACTCCTATGTTACTTATTAACATTTTAGTAATAAAAGTCAGACTTTAATCACAATAATTTTAATTAGTCAATACAATAATTTACATTTTTATTTAATGCATTAAATTCACAAAATGGCCTCCGCGATATTGTAGGCACATTGCTGCACGAATACCAATTTGGTTCGTGGCTCTACTGATTATTTCTGAATAATTTTTAATATCATTAGTGCATCATTCAGATTCGGTCGTGCAACTCTGCCTCGGTGTTTATTGGCGGGCTATAAACTTTTTGTTTCATAATACCCCACAAAAAATAATCTAGAGGTGTCAGATCAGGTGAGCGCGCTGGCCATCCTACTGGCCCCTGTCAGCCAATCCACTGGTTCGGGTAATTTTCATCCGCTCGTAGTGTACAGGACATCCATCCGTCTGCAAATACATACGCCCACGCCGTCTCGTAGCCAGGGGAGCATTTTCCATCAAGACCTACCGTCTTGTAATAGCGTTAAAAAACGTTCAGCAGTTAAAGTCCTAGTTAAAATTACTGGTCCAATTAGAATACCATCGATTAAGGCTGCCCATACATTGATTGAAAACTTTACTTGAAAGGTAGACACCCGCTTCAAGTGAGGGTTTTCGTGAGACCACTGGTGCAAATTTCTGCAATTTGTGATACCATCTCGGCTGAATGTCCCCTCATCCATCCATAAAATGCGTTTGAGAAAATTTGGGTCTTTTCTAATTTTCATTTGAATCCACGTCGACATTACGCATCTCGGACGATAGTCTACGTCTCCATGTAAATGTTGAACACGCTGGTAATAGTAAGGATACAATCCCTCCTTTTTCAAAATTCGCCAGGCAGACGTCTTTGATATGCCGTGACGAAACGCTAATCGTTTAATGCTTATCTTATCTTATGTGGGGGCCAGTCAGTGCAGACCGGTGACACTTCGACCCAGTGGGTTCTTTTGTGTTGACACTCTCCCAATAAGGACTGCCTTAGATGTTCATGGCAGCCGGGACCGACGTCTTAACGTGCTCTCCGAGGCACGGAGCAGGCGATAATTGTCAATCAATACGCATATAATTTCGAAAAGTCATATAACCTACGAAAGTCAGAGATGCGTGACGTGGTACGAACCCGAGATCCTCTGCATTGCAGTCTGTTGGTATTCCCACTGAGCTATCGTCTAATGCTTGTTGTAGGGTCCGCAAACAAATCACTTAAAACAGATTCTTCCATCGAATTGTCAATAACAACAGCTGGTTGCTCACGGCGATCTCGTGTCAAACCAAGTACAATGTTGGATAACCTCCTATAAATTTCTTGGAAATTCCGTGCTGACGGTGCAAGTCTGTTCGGGAAAGCATTTATGTATGCAGTCCGGGCGACTGTTGTGCGACCATGTGATATGCCATAATAATATAATGCATGTCGGCTATTTCTGGAGGTGCAAACTCTGTCAATCGCGGCATTTTGCCAAAACAACAGTAACAAACAGTCAAACGTAACAAAACACCAATAACAAAACAACGTAATAACAACTCAATACACAGTACGAGTATAGAGGCAGCAGCAGCGGCGAGAATATCGGAGCGACTGTCTGGTTGATATTGTGAAACCTGTTTCGATTCCGTCCCCTCTACGCTACCTGAGCCTTAGAACAAAAGGACTCCGATCACAGCTGCCAAACTATGGCAAAAATACCACATGTGAATGGTAACGTGATAAGGTGTCTACTTCAGAAGCTCATAGCTAGCGCATTTTTTGATTTAGAATGATGTTTTTTTTTTCACTGTATGCTAACATGATAGGAAATAATAATATGCTATAATAATAGAAAATAATAATTTACATAGTTGTGGGCAAAAATTTTAGTAATTTTAAGTTATTTAAAGAAAACTGTTAAGAAAGATGCATTTTTCTTCCAAAAAACTTATTTTTAGTCACGGTAGGTACTTTTTGGCGTGCTATCTGTTATTTTATAGTATTTGTCAGGTCTAGTCATAATTTTTTTTTTATTTCATGTTACTAGACCCACTACTTCGGAAGAAATCAATATTTTTGTACATAGGATTCTTAAAAAAAATTAAAATCTTAAAACACATGAGAAACCTACAATATATATTTTTTTGGTCGCTAATTCATGGTCTAGTTTCATCCCCTTTCGGGGTTGCACTTTACCCAGGGACATACTATATAGGCCTATACGTCTATTACAGACGATTCATGGCGTGTGATGGTCTGTGAAACAACTCTTATCGTGGCTGTATAAACCGATGCGAGAGCGACATAACCTACCGCAGGCTTGACAAGAGAAATCATCGGTGGTTAGTGCTGAGCCACCTAGATGACGTTTCTCTTTTGTCGGCAAGTGCTTGAAACCAGGCGTCATCGCAAAACTTGCGACCTTCCATTACACGTTTGCGCCAATCAGTTCTATTTTTTGCGAAATATTCCCAGTTACGGTGGTCAATTTTAAAAGTGGCCATGTCACGTTTGGTGCAGTCTTTAAAGCGAAGTAAAGGCCTCCTAACATCTCTTATTGCATTCGCTACTGCACGTAGGAGAATGCGTCGTGGTAAACGGGAGCGTTTCATCCTGTGCACATGCCCCAGCCATCGTATACGCATCTGTTTGAGAAGTGCAGTCAAGTTAGACAGCTGTGTGATTTCTAGAACCTTCTCGTTGGTTACCCTGTCTCATCATGATATGCCCAAAATGTTGCGTTGGCAACGCATGTAAAATGAGTTTAATCAACACTCTTGTTTTGCTTACGTTGTCCCGGTCTCAGCTCAGTACGGGTAAATGCTTAATATGGAAGCCTGAAGAAAGAAAAAAAGAAAGAAAATAATTTTATTTGTTCCACGCTCATGAGGTAACAGGAAACACAACCAATATGTATAAGAAGAACAAATAAGGTCCTGCGTCAGCAATGTTGCAGTATATCCACAACGCTAGTATTCTCGCAGAGCCTGCATGATTTCGGTGCTACATGCACCGGCAGTAACATATGTACATACATAACTAAATTAAAATTTAAAATTAAAACAAAAAACAAAAAAACAGGACTGTCATTTTGGTCTTTGTATTTGTTTGTTTGTTTATATTTGTTGTACCATAGTCTTGTACTAAGCTTCCCGAACATGTTCGCCGCTTTGCCAATACGTGTATCGATCTCCGCTACAAGCGAGAGATTGTTTGACAAGGTCGACTTTAAGTAGCAAAACCTGGCAATAACCTCTAATAAAGTGCCATTTAAAAAAATGTATGGTGCTTCTTGAGTGCCATGTGTTAGCACAACTGTCTTTTTGGTGTTAACAGTCGTAGCATATAGGAAACAGGACTGAGAAAATTTGTCCAACATAGACTGAAGCTCAACTTGCGAATTAGCCACAAAGGCCGCTTCATCAGCAAAAAGAAGACTATCGACGAAAATCTTCCTTGCGGTTTTTTTAAGATTTAAGAAGAGAGATGTTAAACATCTTTCTGTCAGTCCTCGTATGCGGGTGGATACCCTGTTGGTCATCATCGAAAGCTTTATGTAATATAAGCGAGAAATATATTCCAAACAGTGTAGGAGCTAAGACGCAGCCCTGGCGTACACCTCTGCAAACGTCAAACGACTCATATGTACAGCCATTATAAACTGCGGTGCCCTTTATATCTCCGTGGAAAGATTTAACGAGGCTCAGGAGTTTAGGCGGACACCTAATGCTCTCCAACGCTGAGTACAAACCTTTCCTGCTGACCGCGTCAAAAGCCTTGTTAAGGTCAACGAATTAATATATAAAAAATAAATAAAATTGTGTTTTCTAGGGAAGTCAACATATATATTTACATTAGTACCTTAGTTTATATAATATATAAGTTTCTAAATGCACATTAAATATGTCTAAAACTATCGTATCTCAGAACTTTGTAAATATAGTGTAGTTATTAATAACGCTATTGCATTCGTGATCGGTTTGGTGAATGGAGTTGGTAGCCATAAATAAAATTAAACGGGATATTACTCAGCAAGGGTTTGCGATGACAGGACACTCGATATCAAGATTTATCGTATTGTGTATCCGAGCGTATAAACCAAACAAATATTGAATAATTTTGTAAAACAAATGTTACGGAAATTTTGACAAACTATGGAATGAAATATTTTCTTTATGGGTGATATCTTTTTGAATAATGCATTGCTGATCCGGTATTCATATAAAGTAAATGAAATGATATTTCAGTTTTATGGATATTGTTTCTACCAATTTACGACGCCTAAACAGTGCAGTAGAACTAATCGAATTTAAATCATATCTTACGTTTAAAGAAGTTTAAAAAGACTACTCCTTTGATTGCGTGAGGCATTTTGTCGCCATTTTCCAAAAAGATGTGGCTTGGATGTTATGGATTAAGATTACAAGTTGTCCTCCGCTGCTAGCACAATACCTTCTTTAGAAACTTTGAGGTAGAATACCTCACCATAGGAATACAATATCAGATTATAGGACTACAATCTTCTGCAGGGCGAAGGTTCTTTCTTAGTTGGACGTTTAGTTTGAATGAAAGCACTGGCTTAAGTAACGAGCCCGCTGCGACCTACCCGTTTTCAAAACTTCAAAAATATAAATTTTTGGAATTACAATAAAGTAAACGTGGACCATATATGTATCTACGTTATTCTATTAGGAAAATGTACCAGACTTTTAGATAACGGACGATGTCTTTTGAATAAAATATGACAAGAAAATCAAATAATTTGTTCTAAAATAATACGAGGCAATTCGCAACTGAGTTTATTATGAAAAATTGGCAATTTTCATGTGTGTCTTATTTCATGTCGTCACAGGATTGAGTTATAAATCAGAAGCTCTTTTCATTTGTCTAAGAGGAAAACGACCTCATCATTTATTTTTGAATTGGGACAATCATCTTTGTGAATTTTATAATGGTAAATGGTTGGTCATTACTTCTTGACTGCCGGTTTTGATGATAATATTGTGTGAAACTGAAGGGAAAATTAAGAGGGTCGTGGAAGGTTTTCAGTAAGTCCTGCAGTATAAACTATGTAGTGCTCAACTTTCTATGTGTGTTTGTGTGTCATTTAGCTAAACGTAAAATATACACAGACATAAATATACCATACCTAAATCAGTTTTTATAATTAGTTTGTATCTTATTCCCAAAAGGTTAAACTATTCCATACAAATGGGGCCTAAGTCTATCGAGAATATTTGTAGGTTGTAGAATATAACCCATCGAAGCTGCCTGTTTCTGCGTTTGAACCTTTGACATCACATTTGACTGTGAACGTCGTAGCAAACCTAAACCACAGGCAGGATCAACATAGTAGTCGAATAGATATACGAGTATATAGTAATATCAAGAAATATACGCACAACTTGAATTCCAACCGAATAATTGCATCGTTAATTTATCTCGGTTTCCTGTATCAAATTTAAACAAACTAGAAGAGTTCCCCTCAGTATAAATTCTTCTACACCACAAACAGAACAAGACAAGACATACTTTCTTAGATTACTTCAAAACTTTGAACGTAACGTTTTTGCTACACGTGGTACGCCCCAATGGTTCGTTCACCCCTCATGTGCCGTATAAATATGAAATGCACCCTTACTAAGACAAATTATTTCATTTCCCCGTCTAAAGGGACTCGACGTGACTGCAGGCTTCCATCAAATGTATGAGAGATATAGCACGACGATTTAGTGTAACGATAGTAAAATAATGGCGGTTGTTTAATGTGTACGTCAAGCTTTTTAGAACTCTAACTAAACAAACAGTACTTTACGGAGCTGTTAACAGCTTCCTAAAGTGCTGTTTGTTTAATAGTTTTAATGTTTTGGTATCTTAGGCTTTCTGACATGCTTTTATTGTGTCGATTAGAATGCATGTAAGTAAATTTAGTTAGTGGGTTTTCATTAATTCAAAATACAATGACAATTAATTGCCGATAAATACGTTGTATGACGTATTATTTTACTTAAGCAGAAATTTCGAGCAAGTAAAAAAATATATATTTTCTTCAAATAAATTTATTATAGGCTAAAACCTGTGTCGAGAGATCTTTAGAAACTTGCGATTTATCGAATACAATGCACACCTACATTCGAAATAACAGATCTATCGGTCGTGTACATTATTTTTTAATATTTGGTGGAACCTAATAAAAAATACATACGGTTTAAAGCTAGTAGCAACCTCTTGAGCTCAGGTATACCTATAGTTTGCCATGAAAACCACACTATATGCGCCAGAACGAGAAAAAGCTATATACATATATAATCCTGGCATCACGATGTCATAATGTTCTATTGCAAAATGACAAATGACAATGAAATGAGCTAATATAAAAAGAAATATATATTTTATTGATATACTTTATTGATATTCTTTAATCAAATTGATTTAAATGCAAGGAATGAATAAATATTGGTTGAAAATTAAAAGGTTGCATTTTCAAATCCTGTACTAAATATACGACGTGATGACAAATTAACTACTTAACTTTTTAGGTTCAATGAGTTGAATACATTTCATCAAAGTCAAAGTCTTTCTACACTCACTTTCACAAAATAATTCTAAACGAAATACCGTCCAGTCACGTATCCAAACCCCTAATGTCCAAATATATGAAATTTTCCCTGTCAGTCTATCACAAGGGACTTTTCACAAGGGAATTTGTAGCAATAAGGGGCAACGTGAAAAATAATAAAGTTATAAGAAAATGCCTAACCCCTATTTACATACAACCCTAAAATATACATAAATACAGATGTTTATCGACAAAAATTTTCTTTAATACACGTAAAAATTATGCTTACGGTTTTTATGTATGAATATTAAACTTTACGTCTATCTACCCTTTAATATGTGAGAGATTTTATATTTTTGTCTAGACAAGCAATACCACTATAAAGTTCTCCAAAAAAGATTAAGGTGACTTGTACACAATCTGTTGAAAGAAATATTTATATAAATTGATGTTGAAGCCGGTGGAAGTGGAGTGAAACGACATAATGTTTATTTTTAAAGACTTCTATACTTCTATCACTTCTATTACTATATTCTAATTGACTGGTGATTGGTGTATTGGTTTTAATATTTACTATGCTCTTTCTAATAGTTTAATTCTAGAGTTTTTCACATAAGTCATTAAATTCGGACAGCCACAAAGAGCGCCCAGACTAAGAACAACCGAGTCTCTTTGTGTCCATTATTTAAATGTTTGTGCAGTTCGTTGCCAGATATGAGCAAAAGTAATTTATTTTTAAGAACTATGTTGTATGTTTACCCATATAAATTAACAATGTATATAATTAAGCATCAGTATAATGGAGATGTAATATAATGACCATTAAAAACTTCTTATAGTGAAGCTTGAGAACACTACTCTCTGCAGGAATACAACACATGGTGGTTGAGCTATGACGTCCTTTGGGATAGCGGTATTTTGCCAGTTGGTCTGATCTGTGAATAACACAATTCTCGGTAACCTGGTAGTATCACTTTATCTCCGTGTGTTTCGTTTCCTTAGTGTATTTAAAGTTATCGTTGTCATAGTCTATCTGTTGTGTGTTGTGTGTAAAGAATTGCTTGCTATGCGTAAATACAAATGATATTGCAAGCAAGCGCATAGGTACTATCAGGTCTGTCGCATGATTGTTTACCAGTTTTGCTGTCTAATCAAACATAAATTTATCTAAAAATGGTTGTGCATTTAAGGTGTTTAGAAGAACAAACAATTTATAAAAGGTAATCAATGTTCTTCAATGGTTAGTAGAACTATAACTTTGTTTCTTATTTAGGATATATCGAAAGAGTTCTTTATCTAACTGAATACAAAAGATTAATAAGTTACGTGCCAGTAACTTGCAGGCGTTATGAGGAACGTGTTATATCGTTTCACGTAGTTGATTTATAGATCTTGGCCATGAGTATAATAATATAACGTACCATATTATAATCATCGTAAACATAAACCCTTATTAGATGCAGATGTTGTTCGCAAATGTTTCCCCAATGAACATTTTAAAATGTTGTTTTTAACGAGTTAATTTTGTTTGTCAGTTCACAACAAAATTTTGTTTAACGTTGCTATCGTTTGTTTGAGGCCTAGGGCCCTTTATTCCCGTTAATTAATTCTTACCATAATATACATAACAAGGAGTACTAAATTTACATTACTTCCAGCTGTCTAATAAGCTGGGCGTCTGAGTGAAATTATTTTCTCCCGTCGTACACACTTTGTCACCGTCAACGTGAAAACGTCCAGGGAAATTGGCCCCCGGTTCAAGCGAGCACAGCCATAATTAGGACTGGCTAATGTCCCGGAAAAACAATTTCATAAAACATCTCATTTCTTGCCGAGCTACTGGGCCCGCATAAAAAGAAATAAGACACTAAATAAACTTCTGCTTACACGCTCGGATACACCTTTATTTGGAGGCCATGATGAAATATGTACGTTTGTACCTCTGTCAAAGCTACATTCCGTTTTGCGTGAAAGAACAATTTGCCTAAAGCTTGGACTCAAATTAAAATTGCTTTGGGAGCGTCAACTCGCAATATTGCAATTCCGAATCCCACCGCAAATTAATGCTGCATCAACACGAGCTGTATTACCAAAGATTAAAGGCGATAATTAAATAAGTTTAATATTTAAACTTGTAAACTCCTCGCGTATTTGGTGCGATATAATACGATTTGTGGCAAATCAGTCGTCGTTGCATTGTTGGGCAATTTTCATGTTCCAGTGGATTTGTTCGGACAAATACGCACAGCTTGACGTTCGTCATCCATTTTATTTGTTTTACATACTGATAGTTTTTCAGTTTTTGTTGGTTCTCGTGATATTGTGTTCAGAACTTAATAATTCGGAAGTGAGGTTTATTCCTATAAAAACATAGTTGATATTATAACCATCAATACTTTAAAGCTCTTTTTCCAGCTCAGAAAGATCACGTTACATTTGAAAGGAGGTAGAAAATAGTTTTTTTTATATAATTCTAAATGAAAAAAACTATTTTCACTAACATAAAAGCAAATGTATTTTCTAACAAATACTAAATGAAATATCCACAAACGTGACTGCAATAGAAACTATAGTGACAGGAACCAACCAATTACGAAGTTCCCATTCAGAAGTTTTGGTAAAAGCTGACGCTGTCATTTTCCAAACAAACTGCGACTATTACTAGAAACGTCGGAGTTTTACCCGAAAAAAAAAGCAATACAAAAATATCGTGAACTCCAATTGAAATAGGGTCAAATGGGTCAAGCCCTGTTTAGTTTTTGCTGAACGCAAAAAGTCGTTTGTAGTTGCTGAACACAAGTTGCGAAGTTTCGATATCCCTTTTTATCAACGAAGCCTGTATTAACCTAGTCGGACCTAGTTAGGCCGGCTGTAAAACTCTCTTATCTATGCCATCTTGTTTGCGTGGAACGTTTTTAAATGGCCATAAATAAATTGAACGTATTCGTAAGTCTCGCTGCATGTCTTCGAATATAATAGGATTCTTCAATGAAACATACTTTGGCTCATCTGTAAGCTTTGGTTTATTATGTGATCTTTTACAGTTTACAAATTATTCAAAATATATTCAGATGATTTCAAAAACAAAACATCTTAAAAATTGATTTCATCAGTGCTATTCAGTTCTCACTCGATTTTTACTACTGTATTTTTTTTATATGGTTATACTTATAATTTATAACAAAAAGAAAGATTAATACATATTACAGTAACTGGGATAAAAGCAATGATACAAAAATAGTTGTAGGCTAATGGTCTGGATAATTAAAAGACGTGGCTGCAATAATAACGACTAAATGTTGAAGTGTGTTCAAGTATGGGATCACAGATATGACTTACCAATATATTATCCGTAAATAAACTTCTGGTGTCTGGTTGTATATCTTGCACAATGAATTTGTGTCAACGCGACCAAGAATATGAAATCATAACTAAACATTATATTTTTAGTTCTCCGTGTGTCATATTTTGTCCAAGTTCGGAGGTAGCTACTTTTAGGCAAGTTACTCTTTTAACAAAACGGCACAACATACATACACACGGTAAATAGGTTCCATGTAACGATGTGTGCAATTGCATTCGATTGTGTTGACAGCTCAGAAGCACACAGTTGACAGTCAAAGAAGCAGTGCAAGTACATAAGTCGACCTCGATGGCGTAGTGGTTAGTGTAACCGATTGCCACGCCCGAGGTCGCGGGTTCGATTCCTGCACAAGTCAAACATTTGTGTGCATGAACATGGATGTTTGTCTTGGTCTGGGTGTTTCTATATATGTATATGTATGTATTTACAAAAAAAAAAACGTATATATGTATATTTATCCATTGTCTAGTACCCATAGTACAAGCTCTGCTTAGTTTGGGCTAGATGGTGTTGTGTGTATGTGGTAGAATATTATTATTATTATTATAAGTACTTGCTCTGCTTTTTTGAACATAAAAAGTAGGTATAGCGTTGTTAATAAGTGTAATCGAATATCATTCAAATGATATTACCTTAGTAGGTGGGTGCGTAGTTTACGCTCGCAAAAAAATGTGTCATTCACAGATTTGGATGGGTGTTCTTTGTGTCTCTTGTTTTCAATGTTTATAAAGTTGCCTCCAATACAAAATATATGTGTAACATGTAAGGCCGTCCACTGCGTTAAGCGGGTGTACGGAGCGGGCGCCCGCTACGGAGACGCGCGCCGTGCTTTGTCACGGACTCGCGGGCGCCCGCGACGGACTCCCGCCTCTCGCAGCGCCGGCAGTACCAAAGCAGCGCTCAGTGATTTCCTAGAAATTGCTCCGCTCGCGTGCTCTGCAGGCCCCGTCGCTCGCGCCGCGTGCGAGACCTATGATAATAGAAAACAGCACACCGCGCGGGCGCCCGCTCCGTGCACCCGCTTAACGCAGCGGACGGCCTTAGACTGTGGCGTTCTTACATAAATACTAACCATTTGTTGGTTATTATTCTGATTTTATGTACGAAGTAAAAGCAGTGGTAGTCTTATGGGATACCGTTGGACTGCTACTCATAGATCTCGAACTTGATTCCAAGGCATGCACCTCTGACTTTTCGAAGTTATGTACTTAATGTAATTAATTATCGCTTGCTATAACGGTGGCCCAGGGCCAGCGCGGGGAACTATGGTCTAACTCTTTTGACACTTATTTCTACTCTGTATCCGTGCCCAGCAGTGGCAGGTTATGTACAAGGCTGCTATTAATATTATTTTATATTAGGCTTTCCTAAAATGTTAACATGCCTACATTTGGGAACAAATAGATGTTCCTTTTTTGTGAGTTCGAAACCATGCACCAACTCCGCCCAAAGAGTCACGTAACCGAATTAACTATAATATAATTGCAGTGAACACATCCATTACTAATTTGAGATAACGCTCACGCACAATTATCTCTGGGAACTTATTAAGATAAGCCGGTCACGGATAGCGGTCATTTTTCTTATTGTTCCAAATGGATAAATGACTGGCGGTGTTATCGATACCGGTGATGGACAGCTCTAGATTATGAGTAATCCTGTTAACAAAATTAGACGGTGTTTTGTACGCGTTGTGCTTAGCGCTGCTCTAGTGAGCTGTTGTAATTAAATGTATTGGTTTCGTATGGGGAAAGAAATAAAGTATTTTTACTCGTTAACCTTTATATGAATCAATGCAAAGTAGTATTGCGTATAAACCTACATACTTGAGTAGTTACTTACAATTATGTAGTGCTTGTTGGAGAAGCCATATACCTTTATACAAATTTTATTTCTGTTTAATACCGCAGTTGATTTTTAAACTCGTAATTGAATAAACAGGCAATTATTGATATTGAATTAATTGAAACTGCATTCATCATTGCTTACGAAAATCTGTTTCAAGTAGTTTCATTTCAATGACTGCCTTATTAGTGGTACGGTTTGACTATGCGCTTTTTTACGACTGATAGTAAGGACACAGGTTCGATACCCGGGTTCAGCCGAGTTTGATTGAGTTTTTCTGTTAGAAATTCTCAATATTAATACAGAGTTTAGTGCTGTTACGGGTAGACGTCAATTAAATAGTTCCCTATTAGGTGAGACCTAAAAACAACGGGCTGGAAAAGGGTGTATCACAGCTCTGCATTCTTTTTAGGGTGTACCTTATGTAACCCTACAAAAGCGTGTGTGACTAACGTTGAAATATACAACTGTCGCGCAGTGAGTGCGGTGGCAGTTGCTTCTAAAACTCTTATTAAATAAAACAAGCAATTATGGATATTGATCTAATTGAAACTGCTTTTATCACGGTTTACGAAAATCTGTTAAAGCAGTTTCATTTCTACGACTGCATTATTGGTATCGCGGTTTAAGAATGCGCTTATATTGGCGGCTGATCGTGAGCATACGGATTCGATTTTCGGTCCGGGCTAAGTTTTATTGAAGATTAACTGTTGAAAAATTCTTAATATCAGTCTAGCAATGATACTGGTAGACTTTCCACTGCTTGCTATTATGTGGGATCTAGAATAGCTGGCTAATTAATGTGGGTATATTAAATTTCTGCATATTTTTTCGGGTAATGTAAGCATATCTATGTAGGTACATAAGTTTAGACGAAAGTGTAAATCTAAATAGTCTAATTATCTAAAAAGCTAAAAATAGTAGGCAAATTTTAACACTAGTAGTACAATAGTATTAAAATTTATGTTTTAAAATAAACAACGCAATAACATCCATATAGTTTAGTTTCAATAGATAAGCTATTTTAAAAACTATACCACAATAAGCAATAACTCAAGAACATGTAGGTATGCATAGCATTTAGCAGAATTAAAATATAACCCTACAAAAGCGCGCGTGACTAACGTTGAAATATGCAACTGTCGCGCAGTGAATGTGATGGCAGTCTAAATTGCACTGACGTTTAGTTCTGCTGGGTGCCCTCTGGTTATGTGCGTTAAGTGTATCTGCAGTTCATGTACGTATTTGAGTACCAACTGTTCAATATACGTGCAGTATGGCCAAATATTTAAATTTAAAGATGGATTTTTCATAGAGGCTTGTACATAGCAATGTTGTGGATTTAAATATATATCTACTAGCTGAACCGGTGTACTTCGTATCACCTATCCAAACAAATTTTTCTATATTTTCTCACCGTCTAAACCTTCCCTGGACTACGACAAACATTTCAAAACCAAAATCAGCTAAACCAGCCAAGCCGTTCCCGAGTTTTAGCGAGACAAACGAACAGCAATTGATTTTTATATATATAGATAAAGCTAACTTAATTATTTATGTATAGCTGAATATTGCACATATTCAACTGAGTATCCATAAACGAGTTTTCTTTCAAAGTAGAACACACTATCGACTATTCTTAATAATATTAAAAAAAAAAATGTTTTCTTTATTCACGTTATTATGCATGTACAAGCTGCGCGGTTGTACACACGCTAAATTACGTTATCAAACAATTATACCACGGGAAGGCTAAATTACAGAGATAAAATGTGGCTTAAGAATTATAATCCTGGTCATGATCTATCTATATGCCAAGATTCATCAAAATTGGTAAAGAGTAACAATAAGAAACAATCCAAACATTTCTACAATTTTTTACATTAATGATATATGTGGTATATTTTTCAACTAGAAAAATATCGCAAGTATCATTTGACGTGAGTGACAAAACATCAATTGCATTGTAAAATAATGGGATACTCCCATACTAGCTATAAGCTATGATTGATATTGATATAGGGTATATACAAACATGTAGAAACTCTCAGAACGTTGGCTATATTTTAGATCTATGCAAACATCTAATCCACACAACACTGATGACATTGATTGTGGCGAACTGCTCTTTTATACAGTCAAGTTGTGATTGCGATGGAAAAAATATTTTCATAACTTATAAACTTCAACAAAACATCGATATTAGCGCTGCCATCATTAACCTGTCAAGGTTTTTAAAACAGGTATCCCGTTTTCTTCTTCATATCAAATATACGATATAACTACCGATTTAAAATAGAAACAAGTTCGGTATACCATTCTGAACATGGGACGCTTTGTATTCCCTGCTTTAGAGAAATAAATTACGCAAACAATTAAATATCGGCAATAATGCGAACATGGGGTGCGACAATTTGTCTGGACCGGCTCGCTGGGGTAACACCGCGTATACAGCGTGTTGTATTGTGATTAAGCGTTTCGTTTTTATTTTTTTTATCTTTGTCTGTGTCTCTGTAATACTGCATTCGGATATATGATGTACTATCTTTTGCCTGCGGCTTCGCTTACGAACAAATCTCTGTTTTCTGGATAAAAGGTACCTTAGGCCCTTTCCTATATTCCTGACAACGTGCATGCGATATTTTATGATGATCGGTGAAGTAGTTAAGGCGTGAAAGCGTTAGAAACGAAGAAACTTACATTCGCATAGCTTTTCCCACTGCTTCGCTCAGGAGCTTTTTTATGAACTGTGCCCTATGCTCTTTGTTGTACCCCTGACAAGGTGTTTGCCAAATTTCATATTGATCGGTCTAGTAGTTAAGGCGTGAAAGCGTAACAAACAAACTCACATTTATAATATTAGTTCGGATGGTTTTTGTTTTACTGTGTTGTTAATTGTATTTTACTCACTGTTCAAGGAATTTGAATATTGACTGCATACCTGTACGTAACAGATTAACGCAGTTGCTACACGTTAAAAGCCTGCATGTAGTGAATATTTGTTTGCACCACAAATTGCCGGCAGCAAGCCTTTGTATCTATGTTATGGAAGTTATAGTTGTGTTTGTTATTGTAATGTCTATCCCCGCGAAACAAAGAATAAACCATGTGCGGTTATTGTTTTTTTATCAGTTTACCTAAACTGACTTACGGAAATACTAAATAATTAAGATTTCATAGAAGATCACAATGCTGGTTGATTCAAAAATGGTATAGGATATCAAGATATCAAAATTCTGAACGAGCCATAGGCTGATGAGTATTATTAGAGAAACATTTTTTTTAGAATAATTTTAAATTTAATTAGTTATTGATAAAGTTTAAAATGAATAATTATTATATCAACCCGGTTTATAGGTAAACTGTCCCACTTTTAAGCATTATAGGCCTCTAGACCATAGTTCACTACGCTGGCCCAGTATAGGTTGGCAGTTACACATATCTTTGAGGACATTATGTAGAACTAACGGACATGTAGGTTTTCTCACGATATTCTCCTGTAGCGTTAAAGTGAGCGATAGTTTATTATTTTATATATAATTATATATTAAGTATACCTATTTATTATTAGAATTAAATATCATAGCATAATTCATTTTATTAATAAATAAATAAATAGCTACAGATTGACTCACCCTGTGCATCACCAATGTAACACATGCATTGCGTAGTTAATGTAATTATGAGGCCGTAACGTAAACGGGCTCGACTTGTTGCGATTAGAGATTGTCTTCGCTGCAGGGCTGCGCAACATTTCGATCTGAAAAATGAATCAGTACTATTTATTTCTTTTTTAAAAAAGAAACATAATTTATACTGATAATATAAAAATTATTTAAACGACGGACACAAAAAACACCCAGACTCGGAACAACTATTTACGGATCACACAAAATTTTGTGCTGTCTGGGGATCGAATTCACAGTACTTGACGTAGTGGCATTGGCGAGGTGACCTCATAAACCACTACGTCACCCGTACACTTAAGATTAAAGTCTTTAAAGATGAAAATCTCAATCTGTATTTAAAATAAATAATATTTTTTATTTTCAAAAACTTCTTGCTCCATTGAATTAGTACATTATGGCGGCAAGTTGCAGTAATTACTTGGCCAAAGAAATTTGTATGGTTCAATATATAAACATTAATTTTAAAAATATATCAGCTCAACGGCTTACACAACATTCACTTTATAAATACAGCTTTTATATTTTAAATAATAACTACACTTAAAAGGTTTGCTATCAATGCAAGCAAATTGGAAGCAAATGCCTGTATTCATTGGAAAAGTTAATGAAAGTTACCCCAAGTCAATGATTCTCTCCCCTGTGTATGACTAACTAGAAATGTTTACCTTTTGTATTTTGACTGTATCAAACAAGTTGAGCTTAGTTAGCACTATTATTATTTGATTCATTGGTTTTGTATTTAATTTAATTTTATTTATAAAACAAATCAAATATGTCATTACAGGAAAACCTAATGCGACATAGTGGACATTAATACATTATAATAGTAACTATACATTTAGTGACAGATATTGTAACGTCACCCTCTCAAATTCCGTATTGAACATCTATAGTCAAAATAACGATATTTGTAGTCTGTCAGACATAATTAAAAATCTTTTGTGTCTGGCCACCGGCCACCGGTTTGTAATGTATAGTAATAATGCAATGTTTTTAATATATTAGAGCACACTAGTGACAGTTCGCTATTGCCAATAATATTAGGTGACATGACGGTACAAATAAGCCGGTTTATTTGTACCGTCCGTACCGTTAAAAGTAGTAACACTGCTACTATGTTTCACTTTGTGAGTGACGTTTCTAGAGGTAGCTCACATATCTACCGCTCCAACTCTTTTGCTTTCATCCCATCTCTAATTTGTTATCCCTAACATTGGCGCAAGCACAGCAACATTATAAGAATGTTGTGCTGGTTATTGCAAGCGATCGAAGACAATAATAACCGCTTGCCATAGACGATGTTTGTTGGCCACATCTATAATACAAAAAATACTTAATTGGGTGATGATGCCCTAAATGGTTATTAATGTATACTAGCCTCTAAGCAAAATTTTAAACAGTCTATCGTATCGTAGTCGTATCTCAATGAAATAGAATAAAATTTAGATTTATTTTGGTAGTTACAATGTTCTATTTGTATAGATCATATTTTAAAAAGATTAATACACAATACAGGCATATAATTACTTTGTACTCGTAATTTGACCAAACTTATTTTCTGCTAAACACATATGTAATATGTTCTTATGAGTATCTATGAATAAAGTATAGGTAGTGTAAATAATAAATATAACTTGACTGCTTTAGAATAAGTAAAACAGTCAGTTCATTATCTATACTATATACCTTGTATGAACCAAGTATACTCTATTATAACATTTATTTATACCTTTGATTTATTTTTTAAACAGACAAATGCTGCGCTACGAATAATACAAGTATTATTCGTAGGTATCGCTAGGCGTTTTAATAACATTTAAAGAGCGAATACAAAGAACACCCTAATTCTTTACAACTTTTTGCGGATCACACAATTTGTTGTCCCGATTCAAATTCGGAACACTCAGCGTAAAGGCAGCGGTGAGGCAAATACTTAAACCTTTATGCCATCAGTGCAATTAACGACATTCTTTGAACCCATTAACAGAACATAATTTTCAAACAACTAATAGCAGTGTAGATTTGGTAACTTAGCAATTAATAAAGTTATGCCTGTAGTTACATCTACCCAGTAATGGTCTCAGTTAGTCTGCAGTGGGTAATTACTTACTGCAATAGACCAATTAATAAGGGAGGCTGAGCTAACTGCCGCCCGTAGTATATGAATGCGATATTGTCGGATACACTTAGGAGTTCAAGGAAATTGGTGAATAAATTGTGTGTAGTAAATAATAATTGCAGGGCATAACTACAGAGTACATCTGTTAGTTGTCCAATGGCCTGTGTTTTCTTTTATATTGTTAGCTTCGTTTAAATACATAGTCTCACCCGAAGGTGTAGGCAGAGATGCATTAGAATTTTATTTCGTCAACGATGTTTTGTTTTTTTTTATAATAATATTTATTTAAGTAATAGGTACAATCATTTATAATAAATGATTCATTAATAATTTATAAAATACATTTGTAGTTGTTTTTCTTTTACGTGGGTGAATGCGTTGTCGCATACCCCGCCGCGGGGGCGGGCCGAGGGGTTATGTCGGACTCACCGGGGTAAAAGAAAGATGTCGATATCATAATGGACCTCCCGTAATACCGACTAAACCTACCACGGTGTTCCTCGACAAAACCACTATCGACGGGGCCGCGCGAATCACTTGCACATGCAGTCGCGACCCCGCCGAGGTTTCGGCCCGCCGTATGAAACGGCAGGCCACTACACGATATGACCTACCCTATGGTCACATCACTTATTCCCTACTGTCCCCCCCTAGAGGGGGAGCGGACTCGACACAGAGGCGCCCGTGGGAACACGCACTCCGCCTCTCAGACCTGGTGCTGAACGGGTGGTGGACAGGTCCACGAAGCCCATCACCCCCAGGTCAAACCTCATGGTTGCTGGAGGTCGTCTCGCGCCCTTCGGCGCCCGGCTCTGCGGTTAGGGAGAGGGTTTAAGCGCTCCCTCTCCCGCTCCACCTCCTTGATGTAAATCACTTTCTCACAGAAGGAGGCGACGGCGTTCCATGATCTCTCATTTCGGACCACACACTGAATTACGGCCGGGAGTGAGAGGGCAACCATACCGACTGCCGCGATCAACTCACGGCGCTGCGATGCCCAGGCGGGGCAGTCCGCCAAAGTGTGCAGCGCCGTTGTAGTTGTTTGCCCGAACCAGATGGAACCTTCGCTCGGGCGAAGAAGTGCTTACAAACTATTTTACCAATATAAATTTACATAACTACAATTCAATAATAACATTTTAATAACCTGCATAAGCAGTACCGGTAGTAAGTGTGTCAATAATAATGATGCGCTAAGACGGATCAGCAAATTTTATTTACATACTTGAAGTAACTGCTCAGTTTGCTCATACGACAAAATTTGTAAATAATTATATAATATGTTCTTACAGCTAATATAATTTAATTTATAAATACTTAACTCTCTATTTAATGTATTATATAAAATGGACCTAGAACAGAGAAAATCTATTTGAATAAATTAATTTTGAACCTGATTGTGAGGCGCTGACTATATCTTTTCGTCTTTTGTTAGTAATATCTTGGCCTTGACATAATTAGCTACTTCTCGGTGTGGTTTTTATTTTGTCTGAATGCCGCCTACTGAGCACAGTTCTAAATTCCATGCTGTTACTAAGAATTTCTTGTCAGTTTAACTCAATATTGTCAGCTACGGTTGTCCTACGCTTGTGCGTTTCAGCCTCAAACTATGTCCGTGTGTTTAATTTTAGACAGTTAACATATTATGAGAAGAATAAAGAATGTTGGGTTTGTTAATGGAGAATCCACAACGAAATGTACCAATCTTTATTATTTCAAATTGATATTTTGCACAACAGTAGAGAGGATAGTAGAGATACGACAGATGCATTTATAGTAATAACATAATTTAATTACAATATTTTTCGTGCATATTTCTCGGTTTCGGGTTCTTTTGCCCGGCATCTCACTAGTGTTTCTGTTGTGCTCAGAAAACGTTCATCTACGTCTTCCCTTTCTCGGTTGTATGTCTTGATGCGTCTGTTGTCCTTCGTCTCGCCTTTTATATACGCTTTTCTACATAGATGCCTGACATGACTGCGCTTAGAAGCTACTTTAGCGCTTTATTAAAGCGGTTGAACAGCTGTAAATAACCTACATTTTAATGTATCCCAAAACAGTTAATACCAGTATAATTTGTGATTGTTACATAAAGGTCTTATTCCCACCAGCCAGTTCACCGACCCCTCAATTTTTGTAGACTGCCAACAGCACTCTACCCCGCGGCAATGTCACAACCGTGCACCTAACATTTGAAATTTAATTGAATTGATAATTCACAGACTGCATTAACGGAGAGTAGAACCTGCCTCCGGCGAGCACGTGCCATGAACACCCTTGCTTTTATTGCGTTAGTTTGACGTTAAAAGTGTTTTCAGATAGAAATGCACTTTCATTAAGTATTCTTTCCAGTTTCAGCTATACTTTGTAGGAAAGTGTTCGGGCGCTCGTCAGTTCATATATGCTTTATAAGTCTCTACGTTTTAAAGTAGCGGTAGCTACCACCTTTTTCGCCAAACGGAATATGAAACCAGATTGCATCGGTGGCGCAACAGTAGAGTATATGATTGCTGTGTATGAGGTCTCGGTTTTGATATCCAGATAGGTCAAAATGTTATTAGGTTTCTTTGTCAGAAAATTCTTAGTATCAGCACGCTGTTTTCTGGGCCTGATTGTAAGCTACGTTATACAAATACGAGCTTAAGATTGAGCCCAGAAAACGGCAATAGGTTCGCTCTCTATTACGTCCGATGACCAAAAACCATAGCTGACGAAATGTAAGTGCAATATATCCATTTCCTTCACCTGGTGGTGGAATGATCGTATTTTAACTCAGCCAGAAGTGTCCGTAACTTAATCTGTAATACACGTTTCAATTTTTGGATATCTGCCTCTCATTTACACATGTAGGAGGTTGCACGCGAGAGAGATCAGATATTGCTAGTGTGCATGTTTGCAGTAAATAGCAATATACCTTTGCGGAATAATGCTGATGATATATATTAAGCATCGCCATAATACAATCTTCTTTGCAAAATCCTAATTACTGCAAAAGGGCGGTATATTTATTTGCCGCATGATAAAAAACTGCCATGAACTAGGACACCATTAAAAACTAACATTAATTCACTTAATTAGAAGAACATTAGATAATTTTACATTATTGTTTGTTGCGAATAATAAGCGAATTTTCTTTTAGAAATGTTATTTGTAGTACAGCAACTGTACTATATATGCTACCAGTCACAAGTTTTAAACAATACACACAGATAGAGCACTAATCTGTTAAAGGGGATCGCTAAAAGGGTAAACAGATGGGCGTTATCGTCAACTTTGATAACATTAAGTTAGAATGTGACGGGGAGTGAAGGCGCGGCTGTCAATATTTTCACCACAACATGCAAGCTTTTCGAAGGAGCTCTCGAGGAAGTTCGTTTTATGTAAGACTAATTTCTATTTTATGATTGAACATACGTACCTAATTGTTTAGACAATATATTTTTTGGTTATTTTATCATTTATTATTTACTAGTTATCCTTCAGGAACAGTACTTTTTCTGGATGAAATACCCTATGTTCTTTTCTGTAATCGTGACAACGTGTGTGCGACATTTCATGATGGTTGTTAGAATAGTAAAGGCGTGAAAGAGCGTATATTAAAATATTAGTTAGGACACCTGATGATGAAAAGTATTGCCATCGTTTTATTCCTGTAGTTTTCATTCATGAGGTGTACGTTGTAATAAATAATATGTCATTATTGCTTGGTTTATTACGCCTATTCCTTCTTCGGCTACTAATCTAAGGTTTCAAAATTTTACTAATTTCACATCTTGTTCATGGAATAGACAGGTAATAAAAGGGATGTGGTTATTGCTAGGCATAATTCTATAATCCAGGTTGGTATTAAGTAACACTTTGCAGACAAAAATAGTAACACTAGGCTGGCGGTTGAGTATATGACAGCCGTACTATGGCAACACTAGCATATCTTTTATTTTTATGGTCCGATTACGCTATAAATGTTAATATATTTTAATATTGTTATGCAATGATTATTGTATTAATGATGTTGCTACAGAAACCATAACGTTCAATATCTTACTACAGTTAATAATATTACGATACGGAAATTCGTATGGCAATGTCACATATGACGTTTCCCATCACAACCAGATATTTCCTTATAATAAAAGTTTTCCTTATTTACCCCGATCGTTGGCTAATACTCGACTAATACGCGGTCTGATGCGGGCGTTTGTTATATAAATATAGCTTACTACATATAACGGGCGGTCTGCAAAATGAGATGCGTAGTCCCCCGGCCGGCGAATGTCACATTCGAAAGAGAGATGAGAATTTTATGCAATCCTGATCTTAGATAAGGCAAGAGGAGGGTGGTGAGGCCTAGATAGCCGCTTTATTTTAATACGAACCGACAACAAATAACGAATAAATATTCCCTTTTTTATTGTTGAGTTGTGACGCGAACGCTTTGATTTAGGGTGAGTGAGAGGGGTTCGAGGCGAATTGTGGTCGAGATTATTCGGATAGCACAGGGATTTGTATTACAGTTGCTGTCAGAAATTCGAGTGGTATCAAGTTCCATCAATATTACGAGTGTATTGACCCGCGACAGAGGATCGGGTTTATACAGCTTTTGCAAATTGTTTGATTCCATTGTCGTCCAAAACTACTCTTGTAACTTTTACCTTTTATCGGAAAACCCAAAGTGGACTTTAATATCAAAGTTTTCACTTTTTGATGTTAGTTACATTTTACTCGTTTTAATTTTCTTCAGCTATATATGGTACATGTGTACATAGTAGAAAAATTAGCTTATTTTTTAAATCTCTGATTAGGTGGAAAGGTTTATTACCAACACCAACATCCCATCAGTCACGTTTTTACGTACCAAGTATTACTTGGTGGAGGTGGGAGGCTATTATCGTCTACCGTGCACTTGTCATATATTTTGAGAATTTTTGTGTTGTTACTACAAATTTACCCGGTACTGCACTATTTCATGCAATAATAAACGCAAGATTATATTATATTTATATAGGATCAATGGTTGAAAATTCTACTTAAACATATCAAGGGGAGAGAGTATTCTTAGATCTTGGGTAAGGTCTAATAATACCCTCAAGGTATCTAGGGAAATTTATTCCAAGCCTTGTCAAAACTTGTTTGTGTCTTTATTGAGTGAAAAGTTACAGACGAAATTCGAAGTGGCAAACGTCACGTGCGTTTTCGCCCAATTTTTTACGAATACTCTGTAATACTTATAATAGTTCAGAAAAGGTGGGTTAGTTTTCAATGTGTCGTTGGCGCAGTGTTAAACGCAAACGCAGTGTTATGCAATTGCTGTACATGGGGTCTTGGGTTTGATGCCCGGGTTGGACAAAATGATTTTTTTTCTTTGAATAAATTTTCTGGAACTGTGCTTTGTAGGCGGCAATAGCGATACTATTACGTGGGTTCTAAAAATATATTTGATAAAATGTTGATGTAATACACTTCTGCCTACTTTTGGTGCTTAGGGGTGCCTCTCGGGGTTTTCAAATATATAATAACGCCTATATCCGTTTTTATATAACTTTACTAGCTGCTTCACATTTTGTATCCGAAGATCATTCGAATGTTGAGTGATGGCACAGCAATATTACCACATAAACCTGGGGCAACCGAACTAGGTACTACTTCTACCCTACTCAAGATCGTAGGCAAACAACAACGTGTTCTGTTCTCGCGGTAAATATGTAGATTCCAAACATTCCAAACTCAAGTGAAAACGCATTTACAACTGTTACAACCATATCTCTTAATTGCGCACACATTGTGCATATCAAAACTAATCAAACGATTTATGTACAAGACTAATTACTAGCATAATTTAATAGTAATTGTATAATGTACTGCATATTATGCAATATACACCATTCAGCTCCATCGTGAGAGACGTATTTATCGATTATGCTTCCATTTTGGTATCAGAACTGCATATATGTATATGCTTTAAGTTACAAAACATTAGAATATGATAAAGTATAATTAAATAAGTATATTTTATTGCTTTGATATTAAATTCTTTAAACGGATTTACACACTGAAAAGAGGCCCGTGCCCAGCAGTGGGACAGTTTAATACAGGGCTGGTATTATTATTATTACACAGAAAGAAAGACGCCGATACACGCTTGTTTCCTCGACGTGTCAAAAGCTTTTGACTCAGTTGCCTATAATATATTGTGGCGACAGCTACATGCGACAGGCATGCCAGCAGCATACATCAACATTTTAAAATTTTGGTATTGTAATCAGATTAATCAGGTTAGATGGGCTGATACAATGTCTTACTAATATAGACTGGAATGTGGGGTAAGACAGGGTGGACTAACATCTCTTGGCCTCTTCTGCATATATATGAATCAGTTGATCCAGGGACTCAGTAGAACGCATATCGGATGCTACATTGACGGTACCTGTGTCAACAACATAAGCTATGCTGATGATATGGTTCTGCTGGCCCCCTTGATAAACGCCCTGAAATCATTGATACAAATTTGTGAACAGTACGCTTCAGAGCATGGTCTCAGGTACAACGCACGCAAAAGTGAGATATTGATTTTTAAGGTGGGGAATTAGAGGCCCATTATTGTGCCTCCAATCATGATAAACGGGAATGTCTTAAAGACTGTACAAACCTTTAAATATCTGGGCCATGTAATATCAGAAGATCTTAAGGATGACCCAGATATAGAGAGGGAACACAGGGCGATGGCGGTGAGAAGTAATATGCTGGCCCGCAGATTTGCTTGATGTACTAATGAAGTAAAATTAACTCTTTTTAGGGCATATTGTCAATCTTTTTACTCGAGCGGCCTGTGGGTTCGGTATACGCAACGAGCCTACAATGTCCTGCGTATACAATACAATAACGCTTTCAGAATATTGTTGGGGCTACCGCGTCATTGCATTGCGTCGCAGATGTTTGCAGTTGCGCGTGTTGACGGTTTTCACGCTATAATGCGGAAAAAAGAGATTTCAGAGATTGCGTAGTAGCACTGATAGCATTCTGCAAATGATTGACTCCCGTAATGATTGTCCCATACAGGCACACTGGGTGGGCATCGTTACGGGAAAACTGTAATGTATACTTAATTTATTTCTTTTTACTAACATAGTTTTAAGAAAATTGTTACTAACTCGTAACTTATATCCGAAATAAATGTTTTATTATTTTATTATATTAATGCGTTGTTTATTTTTTTAAGCATTACATAATTCTAAAATTTTAGCTGCTATTGTTTAACTCTGTTTTTGGTTATATATGTATGTTTAAAATATTTAAATTATGTAAAAACTATTAGGATTAAATTTTATACTTGCCCTGACGTTTCGGATGTTTTCCAGCACGAACATTTTCACGGGGAGACTAAATATTGGTTGTCACAATGTCTTAGAGTGTATTTATTTCAAACGATTTCAACCTTATTTAAGAATTAAAAGAGCTCTCCAGCCTAGGTATCGCATGACTAGTTCTTAAATTATTTCAGTTCTCTTCAAACTTTAAACTTATTTTAAATGCATGTCATCACTATTCTTTCTATATTATTGTTACTAAGTTAGTGCACTCTACTATTCACACACACTATACAACCCACGAGTAGGAATACTGCTATTTCACGTCAATATTCTGTGAGAGGGTAGTCCTTCCCCGGTCGAGCATCATGTATATATATATATATATATATATATATATACAATAGCTGCGTCCCGCGGTTTTATCTGCTTTATGATTTTTGTTCTGTTCCCTTGGCTCGGCGCGTGATGTTTTATATCCCATACCCTTTCAGAATAAACGATATAAATAGCTATGCGAAAAAACAATTATATCGGATTATTACTTCCAGAGATTAGTACGTTAAAACAGACAATCAAAACAATCTCAAAAAGATTATTGTGATTCCTAATAGGCCACAAACAATTATTTATTTATTACATTAAAAGATGCAAAAAGAGGTAAAAAATATCATGATACAAAAACTCACGTCTCTCTAAATCCACCCTTCTTGTTTGTATATCTTCAAAAGTGTTCCTACATCTGAAAGGTATCTATGCATATATATGCATTTTATTATCATATAGGAAAGAACTTCCTATATGATAATAAAATGCACTTCAAAGCGCTTCGATCCATATCAAAAATATAAAACTACGATCCAAGTTTATTCACACTATGTACAAGCGCGATATAAAACACAAATTGTTACAGTAGATATATTCTCTAATCCAACACCAGCAAACTAAACAAGAACTATGAAAATAGAACAAATATTGTTTCTGTTATTAGATGACCAAACCAAACAACGTTTTACCCGAGGGGCACCCTACCTTAGCGTAGTTTCCTACACGTGCTTCATAGATTCAAAGTTTAAGGCTCCCACCCCTAGCTATAAAAACAATCAGTTCTAGCGTAGGAGAAATAAGAAACAGACGCTCGGTGTACTGGATACTGGAACTTCACTTTTTATAGGGGGACCAGAAATTATGTTCCTGTGATATACGGCGACACTTCTCCCAGAATTTAAACGTCCCGTTTTCGTAACAGTTACTTACAGTAGGTAGGGTGACCCTTAATAAATTCAGAATAAAAGAGTACGAGGGAAAAATTGTTTCTTTCTACATATTTTGAATGTTTTATGATTGGGGTAATAATTTCACTGTAATTGAATTTTGCTAAAATTATACAGGTTTAGCAGAAAATATTAAATTAAAGCGAGCGTACATAGCGTTGCTTGGTATTATTGCCAAATTATATTGCATGAATTATTGTAGTAAGCCAGAATAGCTATAATTCAAGTCTCAAACTTTCATTCGCTTTTGTAATATTAGTTAGAAAGTTAGGATTCTTTTTACATTTAATACGTAAAACCGAACGATTAAAGGCTATGTTGTTGTTGGTATTATGTGTTTTATCTAATATATCAAAATGTGTAGACTAAAAAGAAAATATAAGGCAACGTATGTACTACATACTTTGACTTATATTTTAAATTAGTATAGTCACCCGTGGTTTTGCTCGTGAGGCCTGGTATTTAATAATATAGTAACTGTCAGTAAAACTTACGCTTAAAATAGCGTTCAGTACGTATAGTAATATGATAAAGAGGAGGGATTTGTCTGTATGTTTGTAATATACAACCTCTAAACTACTAAACCGTTTTTAACAGTTGTTTGACCATTAGAAAGCTATTTTATCCAGAAGTAAAATAGGTAACATAATGTCACGCTAGCAGCCATGGGAGCTAAGCAGTAATCATAAACGTGAGTAAAACGCCTGGGACATCTATTGTAAAATAAATTAATAACTGACATAATATTTATATTTACTTGTGCCGTAAGAAATTTACGCCATATTGTAAAATTCGTCGCAATAATAACCTATTATTTTTAACGGTCTTGTGTACGGTTTAATCGTGTGAAAATAGGCTCTGTGTTTTCTTAAACAAGTATGTATAGTATCTTAATCAGTTTAGCTTCAAGTTTCTCTCTCCTTGTTGCTGCTGCCCTGTCGTCGTCGTTAGTACAAGTTTGCGTTTACGTTTACAGCCGGTCATGCTCACCGGGGCTAGATTCCAGGGTAGGGTAAGTTGCAATTCGAATTGTCAGTACAAATATCAAGACTGAAATGGTGTTCAGTGGACGGTCACAAGCTTGCTCCCCATTACGTGGGACCTTAATCATAACTGATAAAATAAGGAACACATCTACATATTTATCCGCTTAAATAACTTGCTTTTAATAAACAGGATATCCCAGAAGATGTGAATCAAATTGTAACGGGAGATTCCTTAAGTAAGGACCTTTCCAGAGAGCTAAATAAAAAAATATTTTTTTTTGTTTTTCTTGGTCAAACGTACAAGATTTTCTTTGGTGCAAGAAAATATAAAATAATGCTGCGACTTCAAAGCAACGTCAGTTTAAAAAAAACGTTTGTAGTTTGATGAATCAATCCTTCACAAATAATAAAACTGGAAATTATTGAAAATTAGCCATAAACGAAGCACCTGTAGTTAAAAGTCTGGAAAAGTCGTACATTTTTAAAAGCTTTGATTTTTGTTATTTAATCAAAGGTAAAAAAAGCACGTTTAAAAGGTCCTTACCTAAGGAATCGCACGTTACAATTTGATTCACATCTTCTGGGACACCCTGTATATTCTATCGCCAGAGACGCATGTGTTTTCGACGTCAAATCGTATGCCTGCGGTCCTGTGGTGATGAAATTTATTTCTTATTTTTCAAATGTCAGTTGTCACCCGAGATAAAGTATACTAATATCTAGCACAAACAGGACTGTAAAGTCCCATCAGTAATACCATCTGACGTTATCATACGCATGCAGACCCGTACACTGAAGTTTTTTTACGTCAAAAGTATTCCCTACCTTTTTCCAGCTTTCGATGTCGACCTGTTCGCCGATTGCTTTTTAAGTCAGTTCGGAATTTAAGCGCAAAGTTAGGACAGAAAAATGTACTGCATGTTTCTAAACTTGACTTATAAATAAAAAAGTGGATCTGAATATTAATTCTTATCTGTAAATCGACAACACTATTACAATCAGAAGGTCAATTCTTGTGGAGAAATGTTTTAAAATCTGGTCTCAGTGTCATAAATATTACAATTGGTATTATTTTACATTGAATATAAATAACGTAAATGTGAACATACATTGTTTAAATTTTCGTTTACATTTGACCTTTATTAGATTACATCGGAATTCTATTTTGAAAGTATTTAATTACTAAAATTGATCTTTTGGTGTCACTGAGCGCCGGTGAGTCATAGGTTGGTCGGGCAATAAATAGGTATATATTATCTTTAAATAATTGAGCACGATTAGGACCTGTTGTCTAAAATTATTATATTAAGTATGTGAACAAATTGCGAGACTCTAAAAAGATTTACACTTATCCTTTTTAGAGTTCAAAAAAACTCTTATACAACAGCTTTGTCCGTCCGTCCGTCCGTCCGTCTGTCTGTTATGCAACTTTCAACTCAAGAACCGTAAGAGCTGGAGACTAGCGGTCAATGCCTTTCGACTCAGCATAGTCGATATACTCCGAAATGACTATGAACTTTGACCTCTGATACAATCACGTGATACGGTCACGTGATACAATTTTATCGAACTCTGAGATTTACAGCAATTCATTGCCGTTTCTCACTTGTTTAAATTATTTTAAATAAATGAGAATCTATTTTTGATAAGCAGACTTCATATACGAAGCATATAACAAATAACCAACATAAAAAATGAGATGGCTATACAACCTCCTTTTTGATGTTGGTTATAAATATTAATCAGTCTGTAACACTATTTGTATTCCATCAAACTTTTCTAATAAAACATATCGGCATCCACGACGACTATAATGGCAAAGTTTATCTAGATCAAACAGTTGGCTATCTCGCTACCAGATGTTGGTGATAAAGATTGCACGACTGATTCTGTCCTGACCCTAACCGTATTAGAAGTCTCGGTAACTGGAACATGAGAGCCGTTTAATTTATCAACTTGTTCCGGCCCGGGAAACTTTGTGCCGGGCTTTTTATAAACTAAACGTAATGAGGGAAATTCCTGTACATTTGTTTTGTCTAGACGCTGTAGAATGTAGCAGCTGAAAAATGTTCAAGCGAAAGTAAGTTATACATTTTGTTTTTGTTTAAATAAAAAAGGATTTTAGTTCGCCATGCCAGTATAAAACTAATGATATTGGTAACACTCAACTTCACAAGATAGATATACATTGTTATTTTCTTAAATTGTATAGTAGTCATGCTGGGATAAGGCCATAATAATAATAATAAGGCCATAGTAGGAGCACTGTGCCAACTGCCTCGTTGGTCCTGTGGTAGTGTATACGACTGCGGATCATGAGGTCTCGGGTTCGATTCCCGGGTCGGGTTTGGCAAACGTTACTAAGATTTTCCGTCAAGAATTTCTTAGTAGCAATTTATTAAGAATTTCTGTCACGAAGTTCTTAATAATTAGCCCGGAGTTAGGAAGTTGCCGGTGTTTCACCCCCGTGCGTCGGAAAGCACGTTAAACAGTGAGTCCCGGCTGTCATGAACATCTATAGCAGTCGTTATTGGGAAGTCAGCGCCCTCAAATATCCCGACGACTGATCTAACCATAGAATGATGTTATTCTTCTGGGTTACGGAGGTCAGATGGCAGTCGCTCCGTGTAAAAGCTGATATTCAGCTAAATCTCGTTAGACCAGAAATAAGCGGACCAGTGCATGTTTCTACCAAGTTGGCGAGCATATAGCTCGTTTAGTTGTAAGCAGTTATTGTAGCCTGTCGCTTCCAATGTCAGGGTTTTCGCTTTTTCGTTGCTGATTCTAAAGGGATTAGGATTAGTAGGTATGTGAGCCTTTGGTACTCTTATTCAAAGTTCGACACCAGCGAAGAGCACATTTACATTCGACTTATATTTAAATGTCTTAACAACATTATACAAACGTTTGCTCTGTCTTCCGTATATGGAGAATAGATACCGTGACCACCACAACTGTATTTAAATATCATTCGAATGTAATTTTGTGCTACACTAGACGATAGGTAGTAACAGAGTAACTACTTTAACGCCAATTGCTTGTAAGATACTACTTCCACGGCCGAGCAGACTTATTCGTACCGTCACAAAATAATTGGCAACCGCGCGGGCTCTGCCAATCTCATGTACTCCTGGTTATTGATTTATGTTATTAGCTAAACGAAGAAACGAACGAAATAAACAAAAGAGACTTTATACTCGTGAAAGAGTTCTAAAACAAACATAATTTTTTGTTAATTACCTATTATTACCATTTTTTTTTGTTAATTACCTATTATTATTTTTACCAACCAATAATTATAGTAATAGTACATTTTAACGACCTTCTCTGTTTAAATGCCTGCTTTGAAGTATCAGAAATATAAAGAAATATAAATAGAATAACTTTAATGCAGGTTGTCTAACATTACAACCACTACGCATTGCGATGAGGTACATATGGCTTTATTCATTCCGGCCACAAACAAATATTTCCTGAATAGTATGTCCCATTTGAAATTTTAAAATACGCTACTTGCGTTAAAGTGACTCTTTCAACTCAGCGGCTTTACCTTTGTTATAAAACACGTGCATAACCGCAATGGCTTGATTGAGAATCCGTGCCGAATCTGCACACACTACACAATGAAATACCAGAGTTTCATCGTAATGGGATAAATGGTACATATAGTAACACATACATTACAAACAAAAAACATATTTTTTACGTGTATAATGCAATAAATATAAAATAATATAATCCTGTAGATTTTTATTTAAAATTATATTGCAGATATAATTACTACATTTTCTTTAAAGGTCGCATTATGATGCTATACGTACGATTGCAATTGATTAGCTCAATTCTAAGTAAACGTGTCAAAAATTTCATATTGCACACGAACATTAGTAACAAGTGAGCCCGGGGCTACAGTCAAAAAGTCAGACACTGTTCGTTCCACAATCGAATTATTTTCTTTATTTCGATCAATAACGCTATTGGATTCGTTCTGCCTGAACCACGCGTTGCCTAAGGCAATACTCCGAAAGTCCTTTAATGCACAACTCCGTCTGTCCATTTGTCGAACGTCCCAACTAATAGAGAAATTCCATTTAAAAACTAAGCTTTATGCCCGGAGGGAGTGAGTTTATTGCACATTTTTAATGTCGTGAATGCAGTTTATGTGGCAATCAATTCATCATGGCTTTGAGTTGCAAACTTGAAACCCTTGTAATAAAAAGTATTTTTAACTGCATGAAATTTTTGTCGATTGATTTAGAGAATTAAAAAATATTGTTATTGGAATTTTTGTGTCCTACAACAATGTGTAAAATTTATATGTATGTTAAAAATATATACGCAAATAGATTCGTTTAAAGAAAACACTTACTATTTTTACAGAATGTTTTGTTGGTTCCTAGGGCTCGTTGACTGAAATATTAAGGCACAGCAAAGAACTTGTGCTTAAATAACATCTAGATTTTTGTATTTATGTTTTCTTAGAATAGCTAAGAAAAGAAGCCTACGCTTTGAAAACACAAAAAAGTACATTAAAAATAACAGTTCCATTATACATATATGTACATCAGAAAGTAGCTTAATTGTCTTTTTGACTAGACAGTCAGACTGACAGGGACAAAAAACTTCTAATTGAATAATTATTTCTGGAAGTCTGCGTTCCTCGTAATATTGCTTTTTATAAAAGTTCGGGATCTCGCAACGATCCCTAATATCTATGCTAATATACACTAATTAAGGGCTCCAACTGCAGCGGTTTTAGAAGTCTGTAACGAAAAAGAATAAAAATGTTGGTTCTGACTTCATAAGTAAGAAATTGTTGTACAACTCTATCTTAACTCTTAAATTTGATGTGTCAACGCCATAATTTTAAATATACATTATACTTATATCATCAGTTCTCTTGAAAAGTTGGAAGAAAATAGTAGTCTAAAATATGTGACTCAACTTTGCAAAGAATTGAATTGAAGACAAAAACAGACAACATTTAGTTCTGAGATATATTATTCATCCGTCCTTATCGCTGCACAAAAATATAAAAATGTATAAAGTTTGATATTTGAATATGTAATTTTTCTGAATACAACGGTGTCATACTATCTGGAGTTACTTTGGCGGCAGGTAAAAAATATTAACATTGAATTACATTCTTAACTCTTAGAATATTTTTGTATTTTCTTCTTGGTTATAACAAATGATCTCGGCTAATAAGCAATGTAATACATTTAAAATAACGTATTATAACATGGTGCTGACATGCATGCAAGCTAGATTGTGAAACAGTCCAGCAATTAAATAATTTAAGTAGGTAGGTATAAGAATCGAATTTTTCCATGTTGCACGTTAGTTATGTAGCACATTGTCTCCAATAGTAACTGAAAAGTTGAGAATTATTATCATAGTACATGATTTAGGGTTAAGGGTAAAGGATGTACTCAAATTTCAAGGACATAATATTATTATATTCTTCTTTCTCTTTCTTTCAATTTTTGATGTTAATAACCCTTCATTTTACTAGCGTGATTGTGCTTTGACTTCTAAAGTAATAATATCCTTTAAAATGTTTCACTTCGAATACATTACCTCTTGTCGTGTATTTTAGAAATCGTCACGTCATTCGGCCGCCCCTCGTAACGAGGTTTAAGTCAAGAGACATGTCGTCACAAAGTGTATGTAAATTGGTAAATGTAATAAATTGCATATATTTATCTGGTAATGGGGCTTTAACCCGTGGGGTGGGGCAGTGACTGATCGATCCGACGGATTTGTACTGCTTGTCGTCTTGCTTAGGGTGGCTAATTTGAGACACGATTTCGGTATGTTTTACCAGACATGTAGTTTACTGAAGCTGTTATAGAGCCAACGTAGAGTTATCTTTACTGCAAGCTGTAGTCATCTTAATTAATATTATAATGAGCTCTACTGTATTTGTCTGAAGTGTATAAGGGATCTCTGAAAATTTTCTCATGAAAATCTTTACTTTCTCTATAAAATAAAGGATACTTTTTAATGACATACTAGAACACAGCGAAAGCGAAGCTGTATCTATTGTGGTAGGCGTTTATATATAAGCGTGAAAAATAATTTCTCACAATAGGAAAGTAACCTATTGAGTCGCAGCGACACATTGGATTGGCTAGAAACAATATATTTTAATTATGTCTGGTTTTCTAAGACTTGATAGATTAAGTATAAAAGACAATGATTCAGTTATGATTCTAAGGCTTATTGAGTATCGATAACATCTTATCGATTATGTTATCAAAACTGCATGTCCTTCCAGGATAAACAGTAAGTCGAATGTCTTACTATGTTTACCCTGGATGATCGTGTATAACAAAATCGATTAAGATTTTGGTATAAATATACAGAGTGTCCCAGAAGTTGTCGTCAAGCCGCAATCAGGTAACAGGCTAAGTTATATAAGCTATCAAAAACTGATTTAAAAAATCTAAATTACGTATTTTAAGACTATAGGCATTTAAAAAAAATCTTCTCGCCTGTTAATACAGATATTTAATTTTTGAATTATATAGTAAATATCTGTAGTAACAGGAGCGAAAAGACCGTCACAGGATGTAGTTTTTTTTTAAATACCTATAATTTATCAAATACGTAACTTAGATTTTTTTTATTTTTCTTATAGCTGTTATATCTCAGCTTGTTACCTGATTCCGGCTTGACGTCGACTTCTGGGACAGCCTGTATATCAATTTGAATGTAGAAACAGTTTTTGCAGGCTGAATTATGCATCAAAGAGGTAGACGTCCAACCGAATCATTTCTATCAAAAAAGAAAAAAACGGTCATCACATATCTACTTAGTAACAAATTTTAAACGAACTGACTAAAATTGATTGACTGTTTAAAAAAGCTGAGATATACATACATGCGTTTACGAATGCAGTAAGTAGCAAAATCAACTGACATTTTCATCCCTTTCCATATGAAGCAGTCTTCATAAGGTAAACATTCACGATATCTCAGTTTTTTCTATTATGGTAAACATGCATGATGCTCTTAAGTAACTGCTTACCGTATCCCATTCATGTTTGCAACCTCACCCACGAGTGGCCGATCTGCAAAATACCACTGTCAGTCCCAAACTGCTCTTGACAGCATATCGCCTCCTTAATGAGCTCTGGAAACCATATTTTTCCCTGCGAACTTTAAAAAAATACGTATACATACATACATATGACATGAAGCTGAATTGAGAATTCTGCCCAAAACTGTAGCAGATTGACTGGGGAAATACTGCCACCCTAGAGAAATTCTGATTTTATTGCGTGGGATCTTGAGATTCCAGGTTTAATTTCCGGTTCAGGCTAACTGTTATGAGGGTTTGTCCCAAAACCTAATAATATTAGGCTTACCCGGTTAGGAAATTTTCAGGACTAACACGAATTTTGCTAATGTCTAGGTGAATAGGTTTGCTCCCTTACGTGCGACTTAAAAACAGCTGAATGAATAAGGGTCTTAGTACTGTAACGTATTTTAAGTATAGTCGTGAATATATATATGTTTCTAAGACTTTAGTTTTGACATATATTTTATTTTGCTCTTATAACTCGAAAATATACTCATAATATTTCATTAAACATTAGTGTTTTATTCATTTATATGTGGATACTTATAATATTCTTGATCACTGTATTAGAGTCCCTATTTGCAACCGAAGCAGTTTATAGACAATCTCTATCAGAAATATGAGTAGGTCTTATTGAAGACGCAATTTTTCTTTTATGACGTACCAGTCAGGTCATCTTTGGATGACCGTCTTTATTTTAAAATCAATGCTATAAATAGACAAAAATGAGATAACAAAATCAATTTACTGGCACAACATTATCTTTAAATATTGCAAGCAACACTCATTGCTATGCACTGCAATAATATGATAGCGCACCGTTCGCATCAAACGACATTCTTCCAAAGGATAATCAAAACATTTATGAATCGGTATAATATACGAAATTAACCGGGGGGTAGCGACATGCGGGCGCACTCAAACCTATCTGCAATCGTTATCAAACATTCAGTAGGGGATGTATCGGTAGAATTTATTACGTACTCCGCTGATGGCAATAGGCACGGACATTTCCTTTACCTCATTATCACCCGGTCTCTTGATAATACATTCTTAATTTTCTTGTTTATAAACAAAATTGCCCGTAGTTAAATAGTACCGTATACAGAGGCGCGAATTATTTGCCTGACAAGACCAGGCATCCCTTTATTTTGTTCGTAAATTATATCTTCTCCAAGCGTTACATTGTTAGCTGACTAAGACCTACAGCAAAGCAGAGAGGATAGAAGATATGCGTAAAAAGTTAATAGCTTTATGATAATATAATGATGTGTTTCTTTATCCCAATCGTCTGTATCCGCACATCACTCCTCTGCGCTTCGGCAACTGGGCCTTATAATGCATTGTAGAAACTTGACAAAATGTTCATACTAGGTGAAAATGTTATGGCACAACTATGTTTATATTGTGATCGATTTATTCCTTATTACGTTTCGCGTCAGCTGAAATAATCTAATATCGATCACCTTGCACATTTTATTGGTTTGACATTGTTGCTGAGTGCTTATAAGTTGGATCACGAACGAAACATTAACATCAACGACGACAATACTACGTAGAAAGTTCTCTTGGCAGTTATAAAATGTTTACTACTAACACTAAGTTCAATTTCATGTTTGACTAATCCAAATTCAAAATGTTTGTTAGTATTAGTTGATGTTTCCTTCTATGGTAATAGAGATTAATTACAGTAGCAACACGTAATACTTACAGCTGACCGGTACATAATAGCACAGTTATCTCAAGTCATATATTTTGCAACATCAGCTATTATTGCTACGACGAAATTGGCCCGAGTTTGACGTCGACAGAATGGGGAATAAGTGGAGATAGTAATTAAACCGAGAGTAATTATTCCATGATTATATGCAGAAACTAATGGGGTTTGTCAAAGAGCTAATGACGCGTGGAATGGATGTCAAAGGCAGTTATGTACTGAAATTATTAGCGCGGGTAAGATTATTGATACGTGGTGTGTTTGTCGTCTGCCGTTGACTTGAGGGGAATATCTTATTCTATTAGACGTTGTATGATACACAATATGATTGTAACAAAGTTTAAGCCTAGCTTATGCTTAGATTTTGAAATATTCGAAGATTATTTATCTAAATGCGTAGGTGTATTACTTTGATGTGCATTTAAACGTTAATGATTGTTGTTTTTGCTGGCTTAAAATTCTCTCACGTCTATATGCCAAACTTAGCCGTTACGCTATTGAAATTTGTTTTGACAGAAATCAGCTGACACTTTATCAATCATCATCAACAGCAGTTAAAACACAACGGTAATAGTCATCCATCACCATGTAGGGTATAACAAATATATTAAGCAATTACCCAATTTCTGTAAGCGACTACGGTCATTAAATCATTATAAAGTCAATTACTGGGCTATCCCGATTGGGCATAAATTTGTGCTTAAGTTTGCGGATGGGCAAAGTGTAATTGGTCCTCCTGTTACAGACGAGAGCCAAAGGTTCAGTGTAAGCGTATAAACGCCAATAATACATACTTCTATAGCAAAGAATTTCGGCGCTTTTGACGTTGCTTTACAAGCTCAAGTTGCAAAAGTCTTGTGCTTCCGCGCTGGCAGTAGAAGGCATCCTTAAGAATAGCTCTACTTGCTACAGTACTGAATACAATAATAGTGTATTTACATGGATCTGAATATTTATTAACTTGTTGAGTAGCAGCGGCACACCGATGACCAGGCACAAATGGATTTCAACATTTTATTATTCCAACAATTGACAGGATATGAAGTCGAATATAAAAAAAAAAAATTCTATTAATGTTACCACTACGCTAATATAATTTATGTAAACTAATGATGTTAGAACGACGGAAAAAACTGTTTAATAGTTCACAGCGCAGCGGGCCGTAAGGAATATATTTCTGTGATATACTATGTGTATCTGTGCATATAAGGTGCGGGCCAAAATACACCTAATACGTCAAATGAAACAAGGTTTTCCCCTAAAGATACCAATTTAGTCGCGACACGTCAATAATATAAAGAGGGGGCCTTTGTTTCCCTTGGCGTGAGTCAATTCGATCAAGAGTTCGGAGGATTTTTTTTTTAAATTTGGAACTATAAATCTTTATGATTTGATCCGAATGCGTTTGATTTTATGTGACGGCAAGATTGACGACTGATAAAAAATTTCAAAGTGGGTAACATTATTGGCTATATGTCTATTTGAGCGAATTATTAAAGAGGTGCTGTAATGTATTGGCAATGTGAAATGGGTAAAACTATTGCCACGTTCAAAAATTTGTCCAGGGAGGAGACCGGGGATCTTTTTTGTTTCAACTTGTATTAAAAGGTGTACTCTCACACCTTACCACGACTTCGGTTGCGTGAAAGTTCTTCTACATATATTGTTTTAAAATTATTAACGCTTTGACACGAACATAAACACAATAGCCTTAAAAATAAGAGATTTATACTTCTTATAAATATAGCGTAGGCGATAGAGGAATGGGGTCGGTTTATACCTTTACGTAATATACATGTCTTTGTGTCACGTTCATTGATATTAGGTAAATTGTTTTGTCATCATCGACTTTCTGAGTTTAATTTAGCAATAAGTACGAATATTTTAATGAGTATAGAAAAATTTATATCCTTACTAATATTATAAACGCGAAAGTTTGTATGGATGTATGGATGTTTGTTACTCTTTCACGCAAAAACTACTAGACTGATTGCGATGAAACTTAGTGTGTAGATAGCTGGAGACCTGGATTCACACATAGGCTATTTATATCCCGATATTCCCACGGGAACGGGACTTACGCGGGTGAAACCGCGGTGAAAAACTAGTGAGGTATAATTCGAACCATACGTTACTTATGATAAATAGATAATTGTTTTAGATTCTGGTTATAGTAGTCCACTTTAATGTTCTTAATGCAATTCAATGCTACAATTTAAGGTCTGCCATCTCTATAAATATTTTAACTAACTATGTTCAATCCGTAACAATAACTCCAGTTACATTATTTAGCGTTTTAAACTCAGAATAATGAAAACGCGTGACAGAGGAATGAAATTAACGAATTGCGAATAATTAAAAGTTTTGAAAGTTTTAGCAAAAATCACTTGAAGTTGTTCAGCCGTGAAAAAGTTGTTTGATTACGTTTAGGCCGCAAAAGGTTAAACCTTTAGCATTTCGTTTGAGAATCTATTGTAACTTTATTTATTTTTGGAACTCAAAGACGAATATACTGCGATAAATCGTAGTCTGTGTGATGTTAATGCATGAAGAACTTTCAGAGATGAACTCAGGTAACTATCGACCTCTATTCGTACGTGTAGTGTAGTGACTGATGAGACCGGTTTATAAAACAAATGATAAATATAAGAAAAATCTGTTGTTGGCATTGCTCCAAGCACGACCTATAAAAATATCCTTTTTTTATTTTATAACGACATCTCCCGCATTAGGAATATATCCCGTGACGTGGGGGACTTTACAAACATTTAAACAACGGACACCCAGGTTTTAAACAACAATTTGTAGATAACACAATTGTTGACATTCAAATATGTTGCTTAACAGAATATTGGTTAAGAAGTAGTCAACTAATATTTAATAATAAATATTATACAGTTGTAAGTGCGTTTGTAAGAAAGAATTCTATATATGGTGGCTCTCTAATATACGTATGTAATAATCTTAAATATAAGGAAAGAAATTATATAGTAAATCTTTATCGAGCGCACTGTTAAATTATTCTGTGTGGAGCTGGAGCAACATGTCATAGTTTGCGTGTACCGACCACCGCCGAGTGACTTTTGTGTATTCGAAACAGTAATGCAGGATATTTTAAAACGCTTAAGTTATGATAATAGGCATATAGTAGTGTGTGGTGATTTTAATATTAATTTACTTTAGCAATCAGTTCTTTCTGTAAGACTTATTAGTCTGTTTAGACCATTTAATTAAAAAAATATTTTTCGAACCAACCAGGTTTACGTCACATTCTGCTACCTGCTTAGACAATATATTTTGCGAATGCCAATCTCTAAGTAGGGCCATATTGAGTGATTTGATACCCGACCACTGTTGGCAAAAGGTTGTATTTCCTATAAATACAATTAAAAAAGAAACTATGATCAGACATGTAATAGTACCAATGACATCTAATCGATCAAAGGAATTTAATAATAACATTAATGCCAATGTATGGTCTCACCACCGTACATATAATTTAGCGAGTCAGTAACATACGCGGCAACGTGAATTGCGTGTAATTACTTTTAATTATTACGGCAGTACACAGTTTACTGCCAACTAGTGAAAGACTCGCCACTATTTTATATACTTTTTATAACTTGGACACGTAACAACATTAAACTATTTGAACTATTACGGTGAAGTGTTTTCGTGTGTACTCTAACAAACAACAATACCCTATCAACCAATAGTTAACACAAGTAAAATAGTGTAAGTGCTTAACGAGCTCTTACAGCCAAGGTTGTCAATATGGACCTAGATTGCAATAGTCCAGACGAACTATATAAGTCTTTGCTTAACGTAATTACACTGGAATATAACAAAATCTTTAAAATAAAGATTTTAAAGCAAAATTAAAAGTTAAGTTTTGTGATTGGCAACACTTGGGATATATACAAGT
This sequence comes from Catocala fraxini, assembly GCA_930367265.1. Lineage (NCBI taxonomy): Eukaryota > Metazoa > Arthropoda > Insecta > Lepidoptera > Erebidae > Catocala > Catocala fraxini. The sequence continues at coordinate 11,281,219 of OV884037.1, forward strand.
AGAGCTAAATTATATGAATTATATGGAATGAAAAATATAATTTTGATCCAAATTTTGTTAAATATGTTAGAAATTATTCAAAATTATTCAAAAAGACTTGTGCTACAGCCAATTCCCTTTATTTAAAAACCAAAATTTGGAAGGCCGACGATAAAATTAAAGCTAATTGGAACATTATTATTAATAATGAAACTTGACGCACCAAGCTGCGTGATAATACTATTAAACTTAATGTAAATAATAAGATAATTTCAAATAACTTGCAAGTAGCTGAAACATTTAATAACTACTTTGCAAAGATACCTGTTAATACAACTAGTCCCTTAAGGTCTTGCCAACTTTAAGTAGAATCTTTGGTTAGGGATAGCGTGTTGGAGTGTAAAGTCCAGATTAGTTTTAGATATGTACATCCGCATAACATAATAAAACTATTTAAGTAACTTAATAAAAAAAAAACATCTGTTTTGTGGGGTATTTCTGTAAAATTAGTTACAAGTATTATTGATAACATAGCGCCACACTTAGCCACAATATTCAACGGATGCATTGATGTGGGCATTTTCCAAATTTAATGAAATGTAGCAATACAAAAATGGTTGCAAAAGTGATCCATGTAATTTCAGACCGATTTCTATATTACCTGCTATAAGTAAAATATTTGAGAAGATTATATGCCAGCAATTAGAGAGCAACTTTAACATAAGCAATTTATTTCATACACAACAATATGGTTTTAGAAAGAGTCGATCAACAACATATTTTTGCTGCTTGGGAAAATTCGCAAGATGCTATTGGCATATTCTGTGATCTCTTAAAAGCCTTTGACTGCGTTGAACATCAAACGTTATTGCGAAAGCTCAGGCATTATGGAATTCGAAATACTGCACTCGACCTCGTTGGTTCTTACCTAAGCGATAGACTACATCATGTTTAAATCAACGGAAGTAGATCTTCTGGATTACCAGTCGTATTGGGCGTGCCACAGGGCTCAATTTTAGGACCCTTTCTGTTTCTAACGTAGGTGAATCATTTGCCGTTCTTCGTACAGATGTTGTGCGACATTGTATTATTTGCTGATGACACATCACTTATTTTTAAAATAAACCGTAAGGCACCAAATTTACAGGGTGTTAATTCGTCATTCGCGCAAATCCTGGACTGGTCCACGGCCAATAATTTACTACTCAATTCTAAGAAAACAAAATGTATTAAGTTTACATTGCCTAATGTAAAGATTCCTAGCATAAACGTTAATTTAAATAATGAAACAGTAACATTTGTACAATCCACAGTTTTTTACAGGTATAACTTTAGATGATAAAGTTCAGTGGGGCGCTCAAATATCGTGTCTTGCAGGGACACTTAGTTCAGCCGCATTCGCGGTTAGGAAAGTAAGACAGCTTACTGATGTAGATACTGCGAGACTAGTATATTTTAAATATTTCCACAGCGTCATGTCCTATGGCATACTGTTGTGGGGTAAGGCAGCTGATATTGAAACAATTTTCAGTCTTCAAAAGCGTGCAGTACGTATCATTTATAATATAGGACCAGGAGTGACCCTGAAGAGCGTTTTAAAGAAATTGATATACTTACCGTTGCGTCGCATTATATATTTATCAATATTATATTTATAAACATAATATTCACTTATATAATAAAAATAGTGATATTCATAACTTAAACACTAAAAATAACCATAAGTTAGTAGGTCATCGTATCATCGTTTACATAAAGTTCACAATTCATTTGCGGGACTCAGTATACACTTTTTTAATAAACTACCGATTGATATTATAAATTTACCTTTACTCAAATTTAAGTGCTGTTAAAAGTTAGCTTATCTGGAAGGGCTATTATTCAATCAATGATTACTTATCTTATCTTATGTGGGGGCCAGTCAGTGCAGACCGGCGATACTTCGACCCAGGGGGATCTTTTGTGTCGACACTCTCCCAATAACGACTGCCATTACATAAATGTTCATGGCAGCCGGGACCGACGGCTTAACGTGCTCTCCGAGGCACGGAGCAGGCGATAATTGTCAGTCAATACGCACATAATTTCGAAAAGTCATATAACTTCCGAAAGTCAGAGGTGCTCGACGTGGGTTCGAACCCGAGACCCTCTGCATTGCAGTCGGTTGGTCTCCCCACTGAGCTATCGCTGCTCTTTGTAAATAATATAATTCATAGAAACTTATGGAACTAGTTGCTTGTTTCATACAGGATTCAAACAATGAATGTATTATATAAGTCAATTTAGTTAGTTATGTTAAGGTACTTCGTGTTTATTTTGTGATGTTAAAGTATCTTTCTTTTCTTTTAAACAAACGTTATAAGTATTAATGTAAATTTTGTTTTAAACACATTTAATCACCAACTATCTTTTCATGTCACAAAGTGTAAGAGTATGCGTCCTCATGCCATATTACTGTCTATTATAAATGGCTACCTACTGATAAATATTATTTCAAACCTCAAATGCTCCTTACATAATATTATTAACATTTTCTTTATTTTTAGAATTTAGTTTTATATGGACAGTGACATATGGCATAATGAATGCATCACCTGGTCCATAAATGAGTTGTAAAATACTGAAACTATAAGTTGATGGCGATTTAAAAGAGTGCCCTTGAGTTTCTTGCAGGCATCTTCTCATAGGCTCAACCTTTTGCCTGAACCTTGCAACTAACATAAATGTTAAATTATTAAATGTAATAAACTCACTAACCTCTTTGACGTTCATAAGTATTACTTTGTGACCTAAGTGAATAAATGATTTTTGACTTTGACTTTGACGTTGTACCGTGTTGCAATTGAACCTACAACACTAGGTGCTATTGCACTGATCAGGCAACCACTCGACCACGCTATCCATGCAGCACTAGTAGCGGACAATATAACTATGCACCTGATGGTAAGTGACCGCTGCTAATGGACTTCAGCCATGCCACATACGTCCGGCTTAGGTGTGTATACCTCACCTCACAGCTAAGCCGCTGCCTACTGGGATAGTAAAACTATAAGCGTCGTGTCGGTCATAGCTTCATCACGGCCGTAGCTTTCCATACCAATAAGAGCAAACCTTTTGTGTTTATTTAATCTACTTGTAATTTCAAATTATATGTTCAACATTTTTGAAGATTACTTCGTATCGTTTCCGACGTATACGCGCATGTTACACATTAGGCTGTTATATGATGTTTCGGTTGCTTTTCAGCAGCCATGGTCACGGGGTGATTATCGATGTGACCATGACAAAAAAATATCCGCATAAAATAGTTTAATTTCAAAATACTTCCGTCCAAATTTCTCCACAATAGCCTGTCGTTCGTAATAATAACTACATCGATTGCATATTGACATAAGCATAGCGACAAACACTTCTGTGAGATATTTTCATAATACTTCTCCCACTATATTTTAATACTTTAGTCAATCATCGCCTACTAAATACGGTTTTCTTTTGTTTGATTAATGTCTAAAGGCGCGATTCCATCCAAGTTGCAAATTGCATACAACTTGTACAAACCTGCATACAAGTTACAACTTGTATGGGGTAGTTTGAACTTGTAAATATTTTTATTCAAGTGACCTGCGAATTGAACGCGCAAACGTTAGTTGCAAGGTTTCGATTACCGAACGAGTGACGTGTACAAACATGATATCTATCGCTGTACAAATTATCGAAACATAATGTCTTTTAGGTGGATGTAAGAGAAAATAATCATTTTTATTGAAGAGCACGTCTTCCAGCCGTGATGGCTTACTCAATTGTTGAACATCTACACTTGTATGCAAGTGGAACCTGCATGCGACTTGCACACTCTCGAAAACATGTTTCCAATGCAAGCAACCTGTACGCAAATGTGACGTTATACTTGCATGCAAGAGTTGCCTAATGGAATCGCGCTTTAAAGTCGAAAACATAATCTATTCTAAGTTTAACGATAATAAAATATTATTCAAGAATATTATCATAAAGTGAATGGATATTCCATGTTATAACTTGTGCAACGCGTAAACTATATTAGTCAAGTGGTGTTTTTAAAAGAAAGTCTGATGACATAATCTATCTCGACTCCCACAGACTTTACAACTTTTAAGTTTTATTGAGTAGTAGAGCCTCGCTGATTTCAGCATCAATGGAGGTGGTGTGGAGCCGGCCCACCGGGGAAGGACTACCCTCTCACAGAATATCGACGTGAAATACTAGTGTTCCTACTGTTGGGTTTCGTTCGGTGTGTGAGAGTGCCGGAGGCCCAATTACCCTTTTCCCCCTTCCCGCTGCTTCTCCTTCCTACTTCCTTCTTTCCTAAAGGGTCGGCAACGCGCAAGTGATGCCTCTGGTATTGCAGACGTCCATAGGCTACGGTGACCATTTACCATCAGCTGGGTCATATTCTTGTTTAGTTGAATAAAAAAAAAGCATCTATCTTCGCAAAATTAATTCTGCAGAGTATTTTTGCATGTTATGAAAAATATTTTCCATATTTTAATATTTACGTTACTTCGCTAGTATATTACATTTGAATATTTATTTATCATGAGAATATATTTATTTAAATTGATATGTAATAATTGAATACGTAAACAATTTATTTCAGATATGACGCAAAAAGCTAAATATAGTCTAAAGTCACCTTTGTGTACTCTACCCACGGATATTTTCAGGCAGACACATAATATCACACCCTCCAATTACTTGGTCCTAAGTAAAATGAAATCGGATTAGCATAAAACCCAATAACGTAACTGTACTTATAAGCAATGCAGCACACAAGATCTTTATACCACAATACTCTTAAATAAGCAATGTAAAGTTATATAAGAAACACTCAATATTAATTTTGTAACACGACTCTGGATTAAAGTCTTTCACCCACAGTTCAGAAATGTGCAAGTGTCAAAACCACACAACAGGTCCGCTTTAAATAATTAACACCAAACATTTAAAAATGAAAAAGCCTCATCTCATATAATTTTATTAATGTGCACATACAATAAAAATTAAAGAGCTGACAGGATAACGACAAAATAACCGCATTTATAAAGCCATCAGTCGCAATAAAAGGAAACGTTATACGGGGAAGCAGATCGGCACGCTCCTATTCACGGTATGGACAGTAATAATAATGATCAGCCTTCCTGTCGCCGCTCCGGCTGCTACCATCGGAAGCGTTTCACCATTGATTTTTCCGCAAATAATACAGTCTCCAAATTTCGTTTCGTTCTTCATTGTTTCCAATGTCACCCCAGGTTCACCCCTTGTCCCAGCGTCGCATGGTTTTGAGTGCATTAGATTCGCTCAAATACATTCGGCACTCTCGGTTTCCTGGACGTTGGTCGACACGTGACTCCAAATATAAAAGACTTCACGCCTGATCAACTCTCCGATATAGATGTGAATGGAATTGCCCTTATTGTGTAATATTAGGAGGGTGATTTGGATTAATACATGTGGGTTGTGATAAAACTGGTTTTCATATTAAAATCTGAATGCATTCGGCATTTACCACAGTTCTAAATATTACAAGTACTATTAATGATTTATGGATATCAACATACTTTAAACCCGGGTGACGAGACAAAACCGACTTTGACGTTTCATGCAAATCTGTTTCGATCCTTTTTACACGGAGCTCTTTCATTGCCGTAATGTGATTAGGTAAGGCCCCAATCGTGGTACCCTCTTTCTTGAGGGCGCTAAATAAGATGCGACGTTTTCCGCCTCGGGCACCTTTGATAGTACTTTTTAAAGCTGTGTCACGAATTCCGAACCTCTCTTTTATTGGTCGCCATTATGATAATTACATTAAGGGCCGTCCGTTGCCGATACTTCGTCTTTCGAATTTGTTCTGTTGTTACGGTAAGGCGTTTGCCTCTTGAATATTGAGCAGCTCATTTGCGAAAATCGCACCTATTCTCTACGTGACACTTTTATTTCACAAAGTCCTTTGGCATTAAGTTTCTTAGGCTCGAATCAAATTATCCCAAATTAAAAATTTATTCACGCAGTTGACTGACACTCATTTAGTAAAAGTTAAAACGTAGTCAGATAAATCTTCAATGTACAAATATTTAAATGTTCCATTTTAATTTCACTTATCTTGAATAGTTCTCGCAGACTTTAAATACGTGATTTCAAAGTACTTGTAAAACCTTGTTAGTGTTTCGTTTTCAACGAGGACTGTTGACTTATAAAAGATATTAGTAGTTTTAAAGTTTGCTTCTAGCGCGTTTTCTGAATTATAAACGGTTTTAGATGTTATTAAATATCAGAATTGTATTTATTTGAAGTCGATTTTATTAAAGAATTGTAAATTAATCCAAGAGAACTTTTTGTTTAACATGTCAAAAATATTGGTATTTTATTTACATTGATATTATTTTTAGAATTATATACTGTACATAAGACAGATCAGTTTTATTTACTTTCTGAAAGAAATAAAATTAAACATTTAGCAATTTTATGTAAACGACTTTGGAAAACAGTTGGTCTTCAAGCCCAGTGCAATATTATTGAGTCGTACAATATTGGAGAACATAACAGAAAATAGCAATGCTCTGTAAAGTTCCTTGCCAATTCTAATAAATTAATTATTATTGCTTGGTAAATCTATATATATAAAACTCTTCCGTTATTGAGTGACTGACAGACAACGGACAGCCGAAACTACTGAACGCAAGAAGCTGAAATTTGGCATGTATGTTCCTTGGAGAGTGTAGGGGAGCACTAAGAAAGGATTTTTGAAAATTCCGCCCTGAAGGGGGTGAAAGGGGTGAAACCCGATATTCACACGGGAACGGGACTTACGCGGGTGAAACCGCGGTAAAACTACTAGTTTCTTTATATACCTAGCAGCGATCTTATCTTATCTTATCTTATTTCGGGGGCCAATCAGTGTAGACCGGCGACACTTCGACCCAGTGGGATCTTTTGTGTCGGCCCCGAGATTTATCCCTGAGCTATCTCCCTATGAATGTACTGCATCAGTCGTAGCGTACACTTCAGAGGGAGAAGCCTGAAGTTTTCAGGATTCGGATATGCCAATCCCAACAGACCCATCCTTAGTCCAGCCAACGCGTAACATTCACATAGTAGATGTGATATGGACTCGTCCTGTTCACCACAGGCTCTGCAGATCAAATTGCACGCCTAGCAGCGATAGATAGCATAGGAAAACTGCCACGCAGAGGTCTCGACTTTGATCCCAAGGCGCGCATCTCTGACTTTTCGAAGATATTTGCATATTAAATAGTTAATTATCGCTCGCTTTAACGGTGAAAGAAAACATAATGAAGAAACCTGCATGTCAGAGAGTTCTCCTTAATGTTCTTGAAAATATCTGCCAATCCGCACTAGGCCAACGTGATAGTGAACTATGGCCTAACCTTTCTCACATTGAGAAGAGGCTCGTGCCCAGCAGTGAGACAGTTTAATACAGGGCTGATATTATTATATTATATAAATTTCTTTTTGCCATTATTGCAATTCATCATGCAATTTCCCTTGCAAAAATTTGACATGCGATTGTTATGACACAATTCTACTATTAATGCGTACTCATAGCGTTGCTATGAATACTAGTAGTCTATACTCATACCATAAAAAGGGAACGATATTTTGAGTTTGTTTGTATATGGAAGAAGCCACATATAATCCGATTAAATTTTATTAAACATTATTCCGAGTGGACGTATGCTGTAGGCAATTCTTCAACACGGGCATGGTTTGGGCGGGCTGCTAGTTGCTTATAATATGGCTACAGCGCATCTCAATTGCCAGCATGGTGTGAATATGGACTTAATAGGACTAGCCATTTAAATACTACACGGTCACAAACTACGACATCAAAGATTATTCAAAATAATTAGCCTTATTAATTTATTAAATATAATTATGCATTAGACACGCTCGCGGCAAAATTAATATGGATCACACTGTTCACGATACATATATCCTTTCCTTCTCGCTGTAATAAACGTTTCGTGAAAAGTGCCTAGTGATTTTAACCTTTTTTTTTTTTGTCGTGCGGGAATGCTTTGACGCATACCTCTCTGCGGGGCGCCGGAGAGGTTATGTCGGGCTCACCGGGGAAAAGATACCCTGGTAATACCGACTAAACCTACCACGGTGTTCCTCGACATAACCATAGATGGCGAGGTCGCGCGAATCGCTTTCACATGCAATCGCGACCCCGCCGTGGTTTCGGCCCGCCGTGTGAAACGGCAGGCCACTGCACGAAGAATATTTCCTCCACCATCCCCCTGAGCGGGGGGGACAAAGACACGATACAGAAGCGCACGTGGGAACACGCACGCCGCCTCTCGGACCTGGTGCTGATCGGGTGGCGAGCAGGCCCACGCAGCCTACCACCCCCAGGTCAAACTTCAAGGTGGCTGGAGGTAATCTCGCGCCCTCCGGCGCCCGGTTCTGCGGTTGGGGAGAGGGTTTAAGCGCTCCCTCTCCCGCTCCACCGCCTCCTTGATGGAAATTACTTCCTCACAGAAGGAGGTGACGCCGTTCCACGATCTCTCACTCCGGACCATAGACTGAACCACGGCCGGGAGTGAGAGGGCAACCAGTCCGACTGCCGCGATCAACTCACGGCGCTGCAATGCCCAGGCGGGGCAATCCACCAAAGTGTGCAGCGCCGTGTCCACAACAACATCGCGGCAGTCGCCGCAGTGATGACAACCGGGCGTCGCCTGCCGGCCTATACGACACAGGAACTGGCCAAAACAACCGTGGCCAGTCATTACCTGTGTCAGCCGGAAAGTGAGGGCGCCATGCCGCCTCTCCAGCCACTCCTCAAAAACGGGACTTACCGCCACGATCGTGGCGTGCCCGATAGTGATTTTAAGCTGCATTTACATTACTTTAGTAATTTCTACATAATGACGGAACAAATAGTCAGACAGATAGAAAATCCTAATACATCGTTTTAGGATCGGGGTCTTAAATAGTCAAACCCAATTTGTTTTTCAAAAACAACAGTTTTATTAAAGTACATATGAATGCGAAACGTAGTTAATAACTAAAATATTTTAATCCAAAATCAACTGATTTTGGGTGAGGTATAAATGAACTTTCAATTGACAAAATTCTGCCATTGAAGCGCGGTTATTCTTGGAGTGTCTGTGCAGATATTTGATTGTGTTGTACAACAATCAAATACAAAACTCGTTTCAATTAAATGCCATTTGTTTATTCATCCAGATGATGTTCTTTCACTCGTTAAAATGTAACGATTATATTAATTTAAATGCTTCGTCGTCTGTAAACGTTTTGTTAGTACGTACAATATTCTAACAACACTAAATTAAACAACAACTATTGAACAAAGCGTTGAACAATTGTTGTTGTTTTTTGTTCAAACAAATTTAGTGAACGGTATTCAAACAAGTGGAGTAAATACCGAGTAACTGGTTGCGGTTAGAGGTCATAATTCAGTATAGTTTTTAGTGAGCTGAGCTTTTTAATAATTACATTATATAAATTAAATAGCATAATAATTTAAAAGCTAAATTATTGTTTATTTTAATGTCTTGCTGCAGCTTGCTTACCGGCCAGACACAATTATTTTCAATATATCTGGCATTCCAGTAATTGACAGATTATAAGAAGTAATAATATTCAATAATATTCTATCACATACACACAACACCATCTAGCCCAAACTAAGCAGAGCTTGTACTATGGATAAACATACTTACATACTTTTTTTTTTTGTAATTACATACATATTATACATAGAAACACCCAGACCAAAACAAACATCCATGTTCATGCACACAAATGTTTGACTTGTGCGGGAATCGAACCCGCGACCTCAGGCGTGGCAGTCGGTTACACTAACCACTACGTTATCGAAGTCGTAAAAAAAAAAGTGACACAGTGCAGCACATGTAGCGTACAGGGGATTCTAGAATAAAGTCAGGCTGCATAAAACAGTTTTAATGCAGTCAGGCTGGTCGAGTTACCGACTGCTAGGTGAATTATAGATCATTATAGAAATACAACTTAGTATTGTTATGGTTCGTGTCATATTTTCAAACTTAAATACTTTGCTGTTAGCAGAGCCAGCATAACGGCGATTCCCTTTTTGATGGACTGCAAGCATCTAGGGCTGCTTAACTGATAGTAAAGCTGGTACTGGCAAGAGGTTGGCTTGTCTGACACTTTGATAAAAAAAGTTACATATTTTACGTACGAGTAATATCGGTTAAAAGCATTTTTAAGCTGAAAACACTGTTAACATTGATATAAGCCAGCGGGCTCTCTATAGCCCTGTGCAAATCTATAAAATATTTTTATATGATTCGTTTACCTTCACACGAATAAAACGAGTGGCAATAAAAAAATATCTATGAAGGTCTACTTCCACATGCCAGATTCGGAACAATTGTTGGTGGATCGAACGAATTATTGTCTCATGAAAGTTTCTTCTTCTTTGTGGTCTATGTTTAACTTTTGATCAACGGCCTACTGCTCTTACCACTGGCTGTTTTTTAACAATCATTCAACTGCCACTGAAAGCCGAGTAATGTTTATGGGTGAGATTTTCTCAATAGCTGCTAGTAGTATATCTCTTAAAAATATAAGAGAGTGGTTTGTAAGTAAGGCTGTTAGTGTGCTAAAATCGTTAAATATTAAAAGTTGAACGTAGTTTGTACGTAAACTTTCAATACTAAATTATTTCGCAGTATTTTACGACATTTGCGGTTCAAGACTTTCGCATTTCAAGCTCCGACGTCATCATAAAGTTCTATAAATCATCACCTTAATAGAAATAGTTTTAGTTTCATAGACCATACTGCATTGCGTATACTAAATACAAAAAATAAGGATTCGAAGAAACGTGAATAGTCCGAGATCGTGACTAAAAGCATTAAGCGTGTCTTTAAGAAATTTGCATTTGAAATAAAGGCGTCTCCACCCAAATCACATTACCACAATTTAAGGTCCAAAACGTCGCGTCATTTTGGTGAACATTGAACCACGCCCGTGGTATAAACTGTATACGTATTATAACAATTGTATGCGTTTCTGCAAATCATCATGCGATCTATCATGCTCTGTAAAACGAATGGTGCGAAAAATAATATTATATTTTAAGAATTTAAAATGGTTTTTTTGATACTTTACTTTTTAGGATTGGACAGAGCGTAGACTCACTTCTATTTCCTCGAAGAGCAGGCAGAAATGGATTACATCCCAAATTTTGAAACTAAGTTTTTAAGTCACACGTTATAATAGATAAAACCAATTGCCATTTGCTGAGAGTTAAAAGTCAGTACGGCTACTGAGAATTTTCTAATAGAAAATCCTCATACTACTTTATCCGAATTGAGTGTCGAACCTGGGACCGCACGCAAACGAATACCTAGGGAATAATGACAATGATGGAACGGATAATTGGATCTTTTTCGTCAGTATTGATGATACAATTTCGTATTCTACATATCACATTTACTGCTCCTATTGCTGTATGAAATTAGCATTAATATGTCAAGGCTTGCAGTTCCAGACATAATTAAAAACCTATTGTGTCTTGAAATCAGTGTGCCGCTGTGATACAGTCTGTTTTTTGAATATACAGTATCAGTTAATATAATGTATTGAGCGGTTATCAATTACCATTAGTCATTCCGCGACACGGCTGCCACCACGGACAATAAAAAACCAAATTGAACGACGCCTGTGCCTATTTCAGGGGTTGGTTGAGACTTTCCTTTGCTTTAATCAAAGCAAGTCTCTCTGGCTTCGCACTTGCATAACACATTCTTCATGTACGATCTTTTTTTTTAGATTTCCTCTGTTTTTCTGCTGACTATTCTATCGATTCATACACATTTTCTTTATAAATCAACTGAATAATTTTTAACTCTTTCGTTTATATGCAAGAAATATGCTTCATTAAAAGCAATAAAAAGCTTGAATGTCACATACATGTCACATATGTATATTGACTTTGTTTTTATCGCCATTGTAATTGGTGATTATGGCACTTTTCCCCTTGTTTGTAACTAACAGTAGCAAACATATCTACTTATATAATGCCCTGAATCATGGCTCTGATAAAATCACAGATATTTGTAGCAATGACTGAGCAAGTAAAGTGCAGACTCACCAGTAGAAGAATTTAAAAGTATTGCCGTGACATGTAAAAATAAGGTTATCTGCATAAGCTCTTACATCTCAAGATTAGAATTTCGAATTTATGGATTGTGAATATTGTGCTGTGTGATTCTGAACAAAAGATGAATATAAATTGCCTTTATTATAACATGTTAAGTGTCTATTAGTATAATTATATTTATATTATCACCCTACAAGTACGTCTGTACTTATAAAGGAGTCTGCCCACTACCCCGTCTCATACCATGACCGTGCTAGGAACGTGTCAGGCAAAAAAATATTCTTTGTAAGGAAATGTATAAGACTGTGCTCACTAGACCGTTCCGTCACTGACCAGCAGTTCCTATAGCAGGGCGTATCGTGTTGCTTTTCGTGTCTGATATGTTCTTAGCACGGTCATGGTAGGAGACGGTGTAGTGGGCAGACTCCTTAAAGAGTGAACATTACATCAGAATAATTTGGTTACTATTTGACCAAACTGTAGAGATGCCTATTGACTGTACAGATCGCGTAGTAGTTTTAGTGGTCGCTTCTCCACTGTCGCTGTTACGAGTTTTGTGGCTTTGAACCAACACGGGACAAAAAAAATAGTAATCCACAAATAGTTTTCCAAGTTCAGACTTGCAAAACTATTTGTGGATTACAACATTTATTATGATACAAAAACATCCAGATGTTTTTGTGTCGGTTGTTTGGATGTTTGCAAAATTACCAGCTATACAGGGATTACTACATGAGCCGGAGTTGCCTTAATAAAAGCTTTTGTTTCAATCATGAACATGTTGAATAGACAATGTAATTACTTATGTATAAGACGCGGGTTACATGCGCGAATAACTCGTATGATTAAATGGCGCATGTAGCTTACGCATGTAGCTGGCGTCTTTACTTACGTCATCTTTAAACCATCTTCAGTAAAATAAGTCATCGAATCTATTGTCGTCTACCGCACGCAGTGCCGAACAGCTTTAACTTATTGCTATTACCCTGGGATCTTACCATAGGTATATCAAAACTGAACCAACGAGGCTGTCTTTAAGATCAATTATTCGCGTAGCATTTCTTTTTCACAAGTCTATTTTATTGCTGAAGCATCCAATATTTTTATAAATTTCACTTAGTCATAAAAAATCTTTACTTATATTAAATGTATTGGTTATCAATCAAAGTATTGCATTAACTAAAATATTTCAAGCAATTTTCTGCCAGCAAATTAATATTGGCAGGTGTAATTAATCATACTCAAAATTATAAAAATTAAGTTTCTTTTGATAGATGAGATCGCTAAATGTCCTTTTTAATTTTAAAATATGTTGAGCCGAGTGTAAGAACGTAATCCCATATGACAGTATTTCAATATAAATTAATTCATGTATAAAAAGTACTAGCTTTTTTAAACAACTATTTATCCATATATTACTTGACACGTTCAGTGAGTAATTATTAAGGACTATAAAAGTTTATTTTTCTAGGTGAATGGTAATTACGATTAAAAACATAATAAATATAGTTATGCGTAATTTGCATTTGCTTGGTGCCTTACTTTTATTTAATTTCTAGGAATACGGAATTATTTTCATCTCTCTCTTCTTCTTTCTCGTTTTATTGAAGGCAAGGAGATTGTTTTATATTATGAAACAAATTCAAATTCAAATTCAAATTCAAATTCAAATTCAAATTCATTTATTTGTTTGCGAATATGGGTACATGAAGATCTTACATAGTTTACAAATGTGCATTGACCATATCCTACCATAAGGCATGCAAAACTAATAATAAATAGTTTAAAATGTACAATTTGAGGTTAGTAGTACCTCAATGTTATATAATAAATTAGGTACAAAACTGAAAATACAATTATAATTTATCTTGTAAAAATTCACTAACAGTATAGTAAGCTTTTGACAATAGCAATGTTTTAACTTTTTTCTTAAATATGTTAATATCTGCTATCTCGAGGACTGATCTAGGCAAATGGTTATATATGCGTGGTGCCATGCAAAAAATACTTTTATTCAGTAGCGCTGTTCTATTTTTTGGTATACATATATAAAAATTATGTCTCTTACTTTTTAATTTTTTAAAATATTGCATGTTATTTCTGACAAATAATACAACTTCATTTATATATATACATGGCAATGTAAGAATATTTAATTTTATAAAGAATGGTTTGCAGCTATCTGTCTGCTTTATATTAGATATGGCTCGAATACATTTCTTTTGCGCATTAAAAACTACTTGTTTATCGGTAGAGTTGCCCCAAAAAATAACACAATACCTTAAAATGGATGCAACATAGCCATGATATGCTGTAAGAAGGGTTGAGTTACTGACCGTTTGCCTAAGCATATACAGTGCATATGAATAGCTATTAATTCTAGAGCAAAGTGAATCAATATGTTGTTTAAAGTTTAAAGTATTATCAATGTTCAGGCCTAAAAATCTTGTTACGTCTACTTCTCGAATCTTATTGTTTTGGTAATTTATATTCGTATTGGTTATTTTATTAGATCTACTTCTAAATGTCATTAAATTAGTTTTGTTTAAATTAACATGTAAATTATTTTTTGTCAACCATTTTACAATATTCTCCAGAGTCTTGTTTATTTCTGCTTCCATATCAGATTTATTATTTCCTGTGAACAGTATAGTGCTATCATCAGCAAACAGAACTGTGTTATGTTTCGAGGCTAAAGGAAGGTCATTTACGTATATGATAAATAGAAGCGGACCAAGCACACTTCCTTGTGGAACGCCCGATCTAACTATTCTGTATGTTGATGAGTGTTTCTTTATTAGTTTTGTAATGGGACATATCCTAGTTATCTGAGTTATTTGATTTCTATTACTTAAATAACTTTTAATCAAATCATACATGTTCCCTCTCACACCATAGGCGTAGAGTTTGTCTAGTAGTATGTCATGATTTACATAATCGAAGGCCTTTGTGAGGTCCATAAATAGCGCACATGCCTGTTTACCTTTATCCATGTTAGTTAATATAGTATGAAGAAAGTTATATATGGCCATGTCAATCGTTTTCTTTTTACGAAAGCCAACCTGTTCGTTACAAAATAAAGCGTTATTTTCAAAGTAATTATAAATTCTATCATAAAAAACTTTCTCAAAAATGTTTGATATGACTGGCACAAGCGCTATTGGACGATAGCAGCTCATGTCATTCCCATCATTTTTCTTGAATAAAGGTTTAATTACCGTTACTTTGAGTTTTTCTGGAAATATACCAGTCGTAATACATAAGTTTATTATGTGGTTTAGAATATCTGCAAGTTTAATGGCAACATGTTTTAAAATTTTAGTTGATATGTCGTCATACCCAGTGCTGTTTGTATTTTTTAATCCTCTAATAATACTATAAATATCTTTTGGCATGGTTGGGCGAACAAATATTGAATTTTTCTCGTATGGAATATGACATTTTGATCGGTTAGAAACGGCATTTTTAGTCTGGTCAACGAAAAAATTATTAAAATGACTCGCTATCTGCTTGGGATCATTTATCACATTACCGTCTAACAAAATTTGTTGTATTTGATCGGTCGGTACATTTAGCTTATTGGCATTTATTATCTTCCAGGTGGCTTGTGATTTATTACTAGCATTATTTATATAATGATCATTACGAGACTTTTGAGTTAACCTGATGATACGATTAAGCCGTGCTGATAAAGTTAAGAATTTATTTTTATTTTCATCTGTTGGTTTTTTCCTGTACTCCCATAGAAGCTGTCGTTTACGCTTACAGCATATTTTTAGGCCTTTCGTCACCCATTGAGGGCGGTGTCTATTTCTTATTTTTATTTTAACTAAGGGAAAACAAAGATTATAAAAAAGGGTGAAAAGTTCATAAAATTCGTTAAATGCTAAGTTTGGGTCTGTATTGTTATAAACATCATTAAATGTAAGTGAATTCAAACATTCTTCAAATTTTTTGATATTATCTTTAGAATAATCTCGTTTTTCTATTATCCATGACTTAAGAAAGAAAGTAGGTTTGACTGGGCATCTAAGCAACTGAGCGGTATGATCCGACAACGCGAATTCAATTACCTTTGCTGTACAGCCCCTAATATTAAATATAATGTTGTCAATGCATGTTTGGCTTGACAAACGCGTTGGTTCTTTTATACTGAGTTTCAGATTGTAACTGTGAAGAATTTGTTTAAATTCATTTGCATCAAAAGTGGTGTTGAGTGTATTTATATTAAAATCACCGCAAATTACAATCCTTTTTTTACTGTAACACTTCGTGCACTTGATTATCATAATATGGAAAATTTAATTAGGGGGCAGACAGGGTTATTGGTACATATTTAGAAACACGTGCACGTATTTACTAACGGTCGCTCAATACGTTTTGAAGCTTCTGTCCCAGTTGCCTTCTGGACAAAAATCGCAGCTGTAAATATGCACATTAAATCGAAGGAAATAGATAGATCTTGTAGTAATGGCAAAATACATCTTTGCCATGGCACTAATTGTATGTATTTAGGTGGATAAGTTTACATATGTGTATATTAAACAGTACAATACTTTCATTAATAAAGTAGGACAATTTCTCCTCAATAAAAGCCATCATAACATCAATGAATACCGAAATGACTAATTATAATCACAAACTAATTTAAAATACCTATAATAATAAGTATACATATGGAGTGCAATAAAGATATTGAGTATTGAATATAAAAATAAACACAGAAAAAAAAATCGAAGTACCTACTTCAGATTTTTTTTACTTATTTTCGTTTAATTACTGTTGCAATATTATAAAATTATAACAGTGGCTTTCTCTTTTCTTCTCTTCTATTTATTTATATTCTCTTCTATCTATTTTACCATGCCCGACAGGTTTTATATTTGGTCTTTTTTGTTATTCTTTGTAACAAAATGTAATATATATGGAGAGCAATCAAGCATTGTAATTAAAATTATATTGCAATGTAATGGTTAAACCATATTGTAAAATGCCGCAGAGATGTAGTAGAGTTTCAAACGAGAATATAGGTAAAAAAATGAAATGAAAGAAAGAAAAGAGTGAAAAATATATCTAATAATTTAGAATTATAGGATGCTCGCTTATTATATGTACTTTTTTATATGGAACTTTGCGTGTCTTCTTATGTGTGTTTACTGTTGATAATTAAGTAAAGGTAAAAGGGCATACTAACAAATAATGCGCATCTTATGCGTATGGGCGACGAGTGCAATAGATTACTTATCTGTTTAGATTTAATGACAGTGCTAATATAATTTACACGTACAAAAGTAAGGTATTACTTTCATAGCGATCACGCATACATATATATTTGTTAATGTGTCTAATTATCATAGCTTAAAAACCGATAGCACAGCAACAACACATATTCAGAAGGCTTATTAAGAAAGAGAGTAAACTTTAAATTACAAGCGTAAAATGTTGTATTTCACATCTCTAGCAATCCTTGCGTTAAGATGTTTACAAACACACGGCACAATCGGTAGTTTTATTTGCAGCAAACTTCAAATCACTGTGTTGATAAATGCACAAGCACGAACAGTTTCGCTTGGGAAACGGATAAAAAACGTTCTGAAGAACCCAAGCCGATCCCCTTTAAAACTGTTTTCTTTTTATATCTAATGAACCGTGTAACTGCGGACGATTGTGGATGCTGAGAGTTAGCGAGGCGATGTTAGCCTAGATTCAAAGTAATAAAACTGTTATTCCACTATTGTAGAGCCTATAACATAAAAGTGAAACAACGTTACTGTTTTCTTTTTAATCTGGTTTTCTGTTTACATCCTATTACAAATAAAGAAATCCTTTTTTTATTAAGACCACTACCGCACTAGAATTAATTCCTGTGTCACGAAGGACTTTTGAATTTTATAAAAATATCCAGGCTGGCATGACCTGCTTGTTGTGGATTACACCATTTTTTGTGCCGCGTGGTTATCGAACCCACAACACACACTAAAAGGCAATGGCAAGGCGATTACTTAAACTACTGAGCCATTCGAGCAGTCAAATTTAAAGATTAGTGCATTATGTCACTTTCATTTTAATCAATCCTTTGTTGATTTTCAATAATCATTAATATTATCGGTAAATAAAATAATAAATAATAAAAAGGTTGGCTAAGTACAAAAAGTCACACTTCTTAGAATCTAGGAGACAACTGGGCCCAACTTTGTCTCAGTTGTCATTAACATGTCATAGTCGCGACTTCACATGAAATCGCCATTTGTCGATTTAGATGCAACCGGTCATTGCCACCTTCCTGCGAATTGACCCCTTAATATTAAAGATTATATTTATTGTACTTTACCTTAAATCCGACCATAATTATTTCTTTCTAGTTACATAACGATGATTTATTAAAGTTAATATGTAGACGTATTTAACAGCAGATAATAATTGTAAAATCAATAAAATATGGTAATTATAAATAACGCAAATATTTAAAACTACAGATTTAATAAAATAGTTTAACATTGAAACCAAAAACAGAAGCATCATTCACATATTTTCGTACAAACCTCATAAAGTTTAGGCAAAATTGAACAGCATATTGCGGCGCTAAGCGGCAACTAATTAATAAAACTTAAAATCTGGAACCCGTCTCATTTTAATAATAATTTAAAACTTCAACTCCGGTTTATAAAACGGGTGGACGTCAAAGCCGAATAAGGAGACAGATTTGAAACCCCGAGACGTCATTTTCTTGAAATTGCTCTTTCTAGATGCAAATACGTATTATCAGTCAAAAGTCAACTTAGGTCATGCCGCAGATGTGTCCTCAGATCTAGATACGAAAGAATTTTATTAAAGTGCTACCATACTCGGTTTGGTACAGATATAATGCTTCTGTTTATGAGGAAATTGAACTTGTGCAACGTATAACCGAAATATGTGGTCATTTAAAACGAACGAGCGCATACCTAATAAAATTCTTGTTAGTCCATGACATGTTTACTTGCTTAAGGTAAACAAGTCATAGTACTTGCATTTATTAAACCCTACTTATAAACCAATCTCAAATATTCTTACTAGCGACTATTGAGAAAAAAAATACTAATTAACATTACGAGACGTTGAGTGTTAGTTTAATAATATGTAGTCAAAAGTAACAGCCGCGGGCGGTTGATCAAAGATTAAGCGTCTTTGAATATTGAATAACGCCAGTACAACTGGTACTGTAACAATTTCGCAATACTTACAGTATTGCGAAATTGTTACATTGCTGATAAATTTATATATCTTGATAGAATAACACTTTATCTGACTCGAACTACTACTACTAAACCTACCACGATGTTCCTCGACATAACCAGAGTCGGCAGAGCCGCGCGAATCACTTTCACATGCAATCGCGACCCCGCCGAGGTTTCAATTTCCCCTACACGAAAATACATTACACATTGTAAATATTTAATTTTTGCCCTACTGTCCCCTTGTGGGGGGACGAAGGCAACACGACAATACGCACGCCTCCTCTCAGATTCGGAGCTGATCGGGTGGCGGGCAGGCTCACGAAGCCCACCACCCCCCGGTAAAACCTCATGGCGGCTGGAGGTCGTCCCGCGCCCTCCGGCGCCCAGTTCTGCGGTTAGAGAGAGGGTTCAAGCGCTTTCTCTCGTTCCGCCGCCTCATTGATAGAAATTACTTCTTCACAGAAGGAGGCGACGGCGTTCCGCGATCTCTCACTCTGAATCATAGACTGAACTACGGCCGGGAGCGAGAGGGCAACCATATCGATTGCCGAGATCAATTTAAGGCGCTGCGATGCCCAGGCGGGGTAGTACGCCAAAGTGTGCAGCACCGTGTCCTCAACAACATCACGGCAGTCGCCGCAGTGGTGACAACCGGACGTCTCTTGCCGGCCTATGCAACCGTATTTTCTGTACCCCAGACAACGTGTATGCAACATTTCATAAAGATTGGTCGAGTAGTTAAGGCATGAAAGCTTAACAAACAGCAAACTAACTCTCGTTCGCATTTATAATTTCATCAGAAAAAATTTAATTATTCTCGATGAAAGAAGGTACTTTTTCTATACTCCTGATGTGTAAACGATATTGCAAGAGGACGAGAAAGGCGAGAAAGCGTAACAAACAAACTCACATTCACTTTTATAATATTAAGTTAGAATTAGGATTAGGATAATATAAGTTAGGATACCGAGTTATCCCCGGCCTGCCACGAGTGTGGGGCGCCGGAAGACACGTCGCTCCACACGCTGGAGGCGTGTGCCGCGAGGGGGCCGCAGCGGCACACGCTTTCGGCCATAATAGGCGGGGGACTCTCTACCGGCTTGCACGGCCCCACACGTCTGGGGGATGGCCTTGGTGAGCAAGGCCTTCCCTCCATAGGTGCTGAGGCCCGGTCACCATCAGCCGGGCCAACCGCCGGGGCGGGATGGTGATTGCTCACGCGACCCCATCCCGCCTCACTCCGTCGGCGGAGGGACTGCTCACCCCAGGTTTTTAGTGTGTATACCGACCCACTTCAGGGACGGAGAGTCTCACATACCCACCCCCAGGAGGGGGTATCCATAAAGGATTTTCCAGGGTCAAAAAAAAAAAGAAAGGTACCGAATTATAAATTAAAATATTTTATAACATCTATAAATTATCCTGTTCATGTCAATACATGTGTGCTTGATATGAAGTGATGAACATTTTTGGGCACAATCTATGTTCTCGTGCTATGGAAGAACCAGAAGGTATGTACTTCGCTATTATAAACCTTATGTACACTACACAATATTAAATTAAACTATTTGAGTTTGCTCATAGAATAGTTACAGAATACCTAATGTATATTGACTACTAGCACGATTTTGATTCATCATCGTAAATATTAAATAGTAAGATTATCTAGCTACAAAATAAACTGGGCTGCACTCCAAAACTTTATGTATTGCCATTGCTCTATATTTACACTTAGTAAAAAGAAAAAATGCTATAGATAAAATATCGACCATCGAATTACAGCACGAATTACCGAATTAAAAAAATCTTTGCAGAATGCAAGCTTTGTCTGTGCCCCGGAATGGATATGAGAAAGGTTTTGTTCAGCCTCCCGTTTAAAAAATGTTTTAGAAATATTTTTAAACACAACTCCAGAAAGCTGTTAGCAAACGAAGTTGAAATTTATTTCCAAGTTTTAACTACACAAATAAGTTCTTAATAACTAAAGCAATGCCATTTTCTCAGACCGGGTAAACCAACAAAAATTGTCGTACAAAAGAAGCGAAGTCCAATTTAAGAGGAGACGGGAACTTATTATTCCTTATTCCATCCTATTTTTCTCAACAAGAGAAACTAATCTAAAGAAAATTTTCGAGTCCCTGTGAAGAAAATAAGCTTATAAGGAAGTGCAGTTTGCTTGCACGAATACCGCCTAGGAATTCCGGCTGGCAACAAACTTTAAATTAAAGTTTTTCAAGGAAATAAGAATTTCCACATTTCCATTCGGCCCGCGGGGTGTTAATAATTAAGTTTCAGATGTACAAAGTTCCTCATGTTTATCGTACACCATAAAACCACACACATACTGCATCTCCTGTGGAGCTATTTACTAAATTGTTCAGATGATAGATTGCTTTAATCTTAGCCAACGCACAGGACTCGTGGCCCAGATACAATCCTCTTTTCATTTTGTCTGTTCAACTGCCCATAAATTGATTAAATTGTGTCAAAGTAATTATTAAATAACGCAAAAACCATCACACTGGCAAAGTACACTTTTGTAGATCACCTATATACGAAAATGACAAAAATGTTAGTACTCCGAATTTTCACATAATCTTTACTTCTTAAGCATTATCGTGATAAATTATTTGTGTACTTTGAATGACTATCAAATTTTAACAATTATTCGACTACTACTAATTATCACAAGCAATATAGATTGCGTCGTTTACTTCCAACAGTTCTATTTAAGATGTCTGACAAATAATATAAGTGAATCGTATATATAGCCTTATATTTGTTTTTATATGCCCATTAAAACCAGGAAGTTTTATACCTTAAAGAAACTTTTCACATTTAATCACGCATTTAATCAATTTACCTGCTTGTAATACGAAAATCTTTTAATAAACAAAGTTACCTTCTTCAACAAGTTCCTCAGTTAATTTTCGGCGAGCCATATCTTCTCATACAAAGTTTTGGCGGTCTAATAAAGTGTAGCTATAACATAATATTTATTTCTACTTTTTCGGTACCTGCCAATATACATTGAAAGTTTCTTTTTTGTAATTTTTCCTAATTAAATAGCTGGTACTTTCTCTTTTAAAGATGTATTCTAATTCTAGCATTGTAATTCCAAAAGTGGCGTATATAGACTACAGGAACTGACGAGGAAAGACGATTAAAGATACTCAGGTATTCAGAGTCTCGATGACCAGTGATGTTTTTGTTTGCACCCGCGATACCCTGAGAAATCATCCTTTAGAAAATAGACTCAAAAAACATTATGCTATCGTTTACTTTAAGCTTTTTTATCTTAAATTACTTACATATTGGCACATGTCAGTCTATCAAAGAAGTGCCTACTCTTTTAAAAAACTACTTACTTGGAGACTACGAATTTCCACAAGCTATTTTCCTAACATATCTCTCTCAATTCATTTACTTATAAATCTAAAATATTTTTTTAATTTATATTTTTTTTAGTTCTTAACCAATGTTCCGATATGCAACATATTTGAATATTATGTTGTTTTAAAAATAAATGTAATTCTAACTCCTTGCCGGCTAGATCCTATATATTCTGATGAATTAGTCTAACACTGTGTGTATGCCTTTATCTCATCTAACAGTTTAAACTACTAGAAATGTCAATATAAGAATTTGTAGTAGAAATTTTGTGGCGGAGGCTCAATCACCCGCTTTCCCTCTTCCTGCTCCTTTTCCTTCCCACTTCCTTTCCTAAAGGGTCGGCAACGCGCAAGTGATGCCTCTGGTGTTGCAGCCGTCCATAGGCTATGGTGACCACTTACCATCAGGTATGCTTGTTTGAAACCTTCGTAGTATATAAAAAAGAAAGTAATCCTACTTTGTCCTAAAACCTTAATTACCCTACTGGTACCAGAGTAGGCACTCAGGTACCAGTAGGGTAATTAAGGTTTTACTAGGACACGATTTTAAAATCATCCTGTATGTAGGCACATACAGGTTGATTTTGAAATCGTGTAATTCCTTTTAACCACGCATTCTACTTGTGGTCTAGAATAACCTGACCATATTTTTTTTTTACTTATTTTTTGGATAAATTAATGTACCGTTTTTTCGTGAAATGGTTTCAGATAGTCATATGTTAATCACCCGAGGCAATTTAAATATTTTACTAATTAAAGGGTCGCATGTATAAGGCAGTTATAAGGCCTGTCGTACTGTATGGAGCTGAGTGTTGGGCTACTAAGAAGATGGATGAGAAACGATTGCATGTAGCAGAGATGAGAATGTTACGATGGATGTGTGGAGTGACGAAAATGGACAGAATTAGGAATGAATACGTAGACTGAAAGTGTAGCCCATAGATGAGAAGGTGAAAGGATATCGTTTGGCTTGGTATGGACATATTGTGCGAAGAGATGATCATACATCATCATACGTATGTAGGTAAGCAAGTGACAGATATGAGGGTAGAGGTACGAAAAGGGAGAGGAAGGCCAAGGAAAAGATGGATGGACTGTGTGAGGATGGATATGAAAGGAAAAAGGGTACATGATCAGATGACGGGTGACAGAGAAGTATGGAAACGAAGGACATACTGCGCCAACCCCAAATAAATTGGGACCAGGGTGAGAGGATGACTAATTAAAAAAAAAAATATCAATAATTAATGTCGTAAATAATAACAGGCGGTCATTTTTATTACCCCTTATTATTAACGATATCAGTTATTATGTTTTTTTTAATTAGTTAAATATTAAGATTGTTTCGGGTGGTTAACATATGACTATCTGAAACCATTTCACGAAAAAAAACGACACACTAAATTTTCCAAAAAAATAATTCATATAAAAATAAATATGGTCAGGGTTATTCTATACCACCAGTAGAATGTGTGGTTAAAAGGAATTACACGATTTCAAAATCAACCTGTATATTAAATGCTAATAATTTAGTAAGGTGCTTTTTATAAAATAAGATAGATACATTGTATCTTTAGTAGTATTCATCAAAAGAGAAATTGCAATGACCTCTCCATTTGAAAGTACTAACTAATACAGCAAATGCACAAATCGCATAGCTCTTCATGCACCGTTGGGTAACATCGGACGGTAATGCCTCTCCCCTATCGGTACATTTAATATCATACATTAACTTTAATGGATTGCCCATTTTGTTATTATCTTTCTATTTTTTCTTTCTATTTATTGGCCATTTACATTATTGGGCTTTGAGGTTGTCTATCCTAAAATTATGGATACATTTCATAAATATTTTGTATCATAATAAAGAAAGAGGTGGAAAAATACATTGGGTTACGTTTCTGATGCTAATATATTTGTGTACTGTTTTTCTATACCTCGTTATTGAGTGGTGCATTTCTTATAATGATATCTCACAAAACACAAACAGCTCTCATACATGAGAATAAAACTTAGAATTGCTGAGGGCATGGAAACTGTGGAAATAAATAAATATACCCAGACTTTCAGTAACCACATCTTTGTTAGCTACATTAGTATCTGTATCTTGCGTGAATTGGTATGTATCTTATGTGGGGGCCGGTCAGTGCAGACCAGCGACACTTCGACCCAGTGGGATCTTTTGTGTCGACACTCTCCCAATAACGACTGCCATAGATGTTCATGGCAGCCGGGACCGACCGACCTTAACGTGCTCTCCGAGGCACGGAGCAGGCGATAATTGTCAATCAATACGCACATAATTTCGATAAGTCATATGACTTCCGAAAGTCAGAGGTGCGCGACGTGGGTTCGAACCCGAGACCCTCTGCATTGCAGTCTGTTGGTCTCCCCACTGAGCTATCGCTGCGTGAATTGGTAACTAATGATCATATTACTTTACCAATACAATAATTTAATATTCGTGTTATATCGATATTATCAACAACACAATATAACCATACCAGCCTTATATATATAATAAAGCCACATATGTAAGGCAAACTGTAATGTGTGTACATAATATTTATTGGCATTGTCATTAAAACAATCTAAATTATGGCATTTTAGTAATTTTTAATTCTAAGTTTTTATAGCGTTAACATATTCCTTATGCAAAAAGCAATTCGGTTTGCAAAAAGTTCCTTTTAGGTGAATGATCACATGGAAAAGATTAGAAGTTCAATAAGAATTAAAATTGATGGAAAATTAAAACATAGTATTAAATATAGTATACTAGCTTTTGCCCGCAACTTCGTCCGCGTGAAATAGTTAACTTTTTTGCAAATAGTACCCATATTAATGCAAATGTATTAAAATAAACTATTTGCAACAAACCACATTACTGCAAATAGCTTATTTTAACATTAACTTAGAAGAAAGGGAGGGCACTCCTGCTAATTCTAAAGAGTTGATAAACTCTATTAGGTACGATGTCACTTCAGTTAAGTGTCCATAACATTGTCTACTGAGAGGTACACGACAACATCTCCCTCAACATCTGACATAATTTGTTCGTTTATCTGACCTACTGTCTCATTTGTCGGCGTCATAATTGACCGGTCACACAACCATTCTCGATTGCCCATACTTATTTGTAGATATGGGTAGGCATTATTATTTAAATAATTTTTGGTATTGACAATTTGACAGAATTCACGTCTTAGTATAATCATGCCGTTACTGTGAGTTAGCATACAATCTTCTTCGACTTTTAGATGAGCAGCTACATATTGTCCTGCGTGAGAATCCTTGTGTAGTTGTACTCGCATATTTGTAATCAGACAAAACATTTTTACATGTACCCATAATACAGCCTTCAAACAGGCATTTATTTTATCTGCCGGTGTACGCCTAGTAATAACCGGCAGGGTCTGTCTAAAGTCACCAGTTAAAAATACCGTTCGTCTCCTATTTCTATGTTTTTTATGTTCGACGGTCGGGGCCATTATGCGCCTGAAGGCCGAGGCGGTCGCCGGCGGCGGTGTTCTGTTGATGTCTTAAGACACCGCCAACACTTTAAACAGTCTGCCATACAGCTGTATCCAGGGGCCTCTCCGATATCACGGAGTACCTTTTTACCAGGAGGGTCCTCCTCGAAGTTCGCGACGAGGTTTGGCGGCGGCCCATGTTGTGCGGTGTCCCGCAGGGATCGGTTCGTGGTCCGCTCCTGTGAGACATGGGGTACGACTGGGCTCTACGTGTTGTCCTACACCCTGGGCTGAGCATCATTAGCTGAAGATGCCCAGTGTAGCTACACTGACGATACCCTTGTCACAGCCCGTAGGGATACCTTCCAGGAAGCGGCCCGTTTGACCACCGTAGGCGTTTCCTAGGTGGTCGGGCGTATCGAGGCGCTGGGTTTACGGGTGGCTCTTAGCAAGACGGATGTCCTGGTCTTTCATGGGCCTCGTCGCAGTCCACCCCGCGGTGCTTCGATAATGGTAGGCTCGAAGCGTGTTCTCGTCAAGGCCCACATGAGATACCTGGGCCTGGTTTTGGACGGAAGGTGGTGCAGGTGCAGCGCCGTGAACTGCAGGTCGCTGTGGGAGAAGACGTCTCGCTGCCGGCCGTGATCATAGCCATGGTCCACAGCGAGAGGAAGTGGGTAGCGGTCTCATCCTTCTGCGAGAACGACACCTCACAGAAGGAGGCGGCGGAGCAGATCCGTGAGGAAAGTATCCTTTTGGATCCGAGCCGCCGCTGGCGAACCGGGCGGCAAAGGCGCGCGTATGCACGCCTTATGCCGCCGTAGTGAAGTCCGCGGGTGGGAGAATAGGGATCTTCCACCCGCCAGCCATTGAGTCGGAGCGACGCCCTCTGTTATGCCAGGGCGTCGTCCAGAAGTCGTCGCCCGCAGACACAACATCTCTGCATTGGCCACTGCTGGGTGGGTCGCTGATGTAGTTTCAGTTCCAGCGATCCACCCACAATACAAAGCAGCGAGCTGGCACGCCGTGGTGGTTTTAGTCGGTAGGCCCGAAGTCTCGGGAGAGCCCGACATATCCCTCTTGCCTCCCCTTGTGGCGAGTGGGTGTACCTAGTGGGTATATATAGTGAGTGTGGCGAGTGGATGCTATAACATTGAACATACAGGAAGAGACACCCTGGTGCATGCTATTTGCCGATGACATCGTTTTGGTAGCAGAGAGTGGACAAGAGGTGCAGAGTAAGCTGGAGGAGTGGCAGCAGAGACTAGAGAATGTAGGCTTTAGAATAAGCAGAACCAAAACGGAATACATGTTCTGTGACTTTGGCGGTCTCTCCAGTCCTATACCGGTTACACTTGGTGGTATACCTCTATCAGTATGCTCCGAATTTCGCTACCTCGGTTCACTCCTGCAATATGAAGGTGAAATTGATCGGGATGTTAGGCAACGAATCAACACAGGATGGATGAAATGGCGATAGATCTCGGGCATAATATGCGATCCTAAACTGCCTTTGAAATTAAAGGGTCGCATGTATATGGCGGTTATAAGGCCTGTCGTACTGTATGGAGCTGAGTGTTGGGTTAAGAAGATGGATTAGAAACGATTGCATGTAGCAGAGATGAGAATATTACGATGGATATGTGGAGTGATGAGAATGGACAGAATTAGGAATGAATACGTAAGAGGTAGTTTGAAAGTGGTGCCCATAGATGAGAAGGTGAAAGGAAATCGTTTGGCTTGGTATGGACATGTCATGCGAAGAGATGATACGTATGTAGGTAAGCAAGTGACGGATATGAGGGTAGAGGGACGAAAAGGGAGAGGAAGGCCAAGGAAAAGATGGATGGACTATGTGAGGATGGATATGAAAGGAAAAGGGGTAAATGATCAGATGACGGGTGACAGAGAAGTATGGAAGTTGAAGGACATACTGCGCTGACCCCAAATAAATTGGGACAAGGGCAAGAGAATGATGAAATTCATCCCAAACTAACCGCTTACACTGCTGCAACAAATTTACCGCGCTCACCGTTTTTGCTAATGTTACAAACTTCCTCACTACGCCGAGCTGCGCCGCCATCGGCGAGTCGTTGATTGTGTATGGCGCTTGGCGTGAACCGCGCTCGCGCGACCTGTATATATTAAAACGGCATTCTTATGAATTATACAATGTTTCTAATAAAAATACGTATTGTAAAAGTAGACAGATTTGTTTGTGCTGCCACATGAACTTCCGTCTCCTATTTCAACCCCATGGGGACAGAAATTTCAAAATCGTTGGAGCAAATGTTTACTTATTCATGTACTTCTTGTCTGTATCAAATTTCATAAAAATCGGTTGTGGTATAGGCGCGATAATGACGAATTCCCATACAAATTTTCATCCCTTATTTCAACTCCTTCATGCTCTTTTTTACAACAAAAGGTAGCCTATGTCCTTTCCTAAGGTCTAGACTATTTCTCTACCAAATTTCATTAAAATCGGTTCAGTTGTTTAGGCGTAAAAGCGTAACAGACAGACAGAGTTATTTTCGAATTTATAATATTAGTTAATAATAATCCATTTATTGGTTATTTATATATGTATAATATATGTATATTAGCTACATTGTAAAATAGATCAAAATGTTTAGAACAATTGCTTTTTTAGATGTTTTCATGTTATAACATTTTTGATTATACCATTCTCTAAATATTTAGTTTGCTATACGTAAATGGATATCTTAACTTTTTTGCAATTGATAATTCAATTTTAAAACAAAATTGACCATTTTCTAGCAAGAAAGGTAATTGCAGTATTTTTTATATTTGCCGATATTTTAATAGAATACATAGGTTACATAGATTCACGCCTGTTTCCCAGAGGGGTATTTTAATAGAAGAGTTTTTACAATAGGCTTTTAAAGAGCTATTTTATTCTTTGTCATGTGAGGATGGAATATAAAAAATGTATGGTTCTATATTATCTATTGTCGTCCAAACGTTTTCCTCTGGGTAATCATTCCATAGTATTTCGATACAATTCGGAGTAACCATCACCGTAAAACAGTGAATTGGAAATTTATTGTTTATTCAAAGCTTTATTGTCTCACGGGAAATTATATACTGAGATGTAAAAGCATACTTAATAG
Source organism: Catocala fraxini (assembly GCA_930367265.1). Lineage (NCBI taxonomy): Eukaryota > Metazoa > Arthropoda > Insecta > Lepidoptera > Erebidae > Catocala > Catocala fraxini. Next base: position 11,310,583 of record OV884037.1, read on the forward strand.
TTTTCGTTTTATTGATGTGAATTCTCAAGGCAATGGCAAAATATTGATGAATTTTTTTTGTTTGAATATACTGTTGTACATTTATCTGAATTTATAATAATATCGATGTATTACTCGAACTTATCTCGCGAGGATAAAGTATTATCGATCAACTTCAGACATTTGTCTATGCACTACGGGTAATATTGTTTTTATTTCTACTTTTTATGTAATATAATAAGCCTTTGTTTGATACATACATTCTATAATAAAATATCACTTGTCTTGCCGTTATCTTCTTCGAGAATGCATCTTACGATAAAGCAGACAATGTATCCATTCGGCTTAAAGTACACCATGAACATATAATGTATTATAAGTTGTATAAACATTACATCAGACGGACTACCGTCTGATGTTATGTTTATACAACTTACAGACCTGATGTTTATAAACTAGCAATGCTGCAAAACAGTGATTAATTACTTCTTATATCAAGCTTTTCAAGCTGTAATAAGCATTGCTGAAGTATGGCTTGGCTAACTTCATACATATTAAAAATGTATGCATGGTAATTTATGGTCATCAGAGTAACCATACAATTCAATTCAACTATCTTCTTTATCATATCCGAATCAACTCGAGATTGAAGTTTATTTTATCAGAGCGAATCGTTATTTTAAGGTATCTTAACTATTACAAATGACTGTGTTACCCTACCTATGATACTTCGCAAATACAAACATACATAGTCTCACACTTATACTCTTGAATGAGTAACCAGTTCGCCAAAAATTGTTTGTGGTCCCACTTAATAGGACGCGAGTCTATTTTTGTATACCAGTTCTATACTTGGTGCTGCTACTGAAATTACTTGACAAACCTAATAAAACGGGTAAGCCTTTGCCCGAACTAAAAATCGAAGTGAAGACTGCACGGTAATCGCATCACTACCACTGCAACAACAGGACTTTTTATTTTAGCTGCGAGTATAAGCTTCGGATAAACAAAATAAGACAAACTTTCCTTACGAACTGGTAACCAAATAGTCAGCAGTAGTCAGCAGCTGTGATAGAGATAATTTTATGAGAGACAAAGACTAATACTAAAATAAAAATATATTCATATTTATTTAACTACTTAGAGATACAATTTCTAAGTCCTAATAATAACTGTAATTTTCTTTAACCCTTAAATGCATATTGTACCCAAAACGGAACAACACTTTTGATTTCAAATATCCCACCTAATAAGAAATGTCACAAAGACAGCCGTAATTATGTTATTTATCTGTGGTCTATAAAGAAAAATACGAGAATATCAGTCGATGATCAATGCTACCAATACATTTTTTATCTGTCTAATTGAAAGTGCGTACCGTGTTTCCCGCTTAGAAGAATTTCAAAACTTCAATCGCTAAAAATTCAGGTTTATTTGTTATATTACTTGAAGCTAAAATATAAATCTAGCAGGTATGTGTATCAAATATATGTGCTTATTATTATTTTACTTCCTTTTACAAGAATTTATATCTAAAAATGCCAAAATATCGTTGTGCCGAAAACGACCCTTCATGCAATTATAGTAATTTTTTCCTTACTTTATTTATTATTTTGCTTTACTCGGGTGATTGGTATAGCATGATTTTGTGTTGGCTTACAGCTATGAATGATAAAAATATTGAAGAAATGCTTTGCATGTTAGAAAATGGCGATATATCTGAAGATGAACTAGAGTCCGACGGGGAAGATTTTGATTATTACCCAACTCGTCAATCACTTTTAGAAGAGTTAGAAGACCCAATTTTAGATCCAGTTTGTGGTGATAATGACTACATTAATCCAGCTCCAATACATGGTGAAGTTAATGATCCTCCTTTAGTATTTGATAATGCTATCGCTAACTCATCATCAGCGAGTTCAAGTGCTCCTGAAAATACTAATAATATGCCAATTGGTGGTAGAAATTTGTTATGGAGAAAACAAAATCTGGTATATTCTGAAAATGAAATAGCTTTTTTAGGACCCACAGAACTACCCTCTAATGTTATGGAACTAGATACACCATATCACTTTTTTAGGTACTTTTTCACTGATGAGTTTATGGAGTCTATTGTTCATGAGACAAATTCATATGCAACTCAGCAGCAACCTAATAGAACAGAGACATTTACATTAGAAGATTTACGAAAATATTTAGGCATTGTCACTTTCATGTCTGTATACCACTACCCTAATGTTCGGTCATACTGGGGTAAATTTGGGTTTGGGCCGATAAAAGAAGCAATGCCCGTCAATAAATTTGAAAAAATCAGGAGCATACTGCACTTCAATGATAACAGTAATCATCTTCCGGTCAGCCATCCAGACCATGACAAGTTGCACAAATTGCGCCCTGTGATTAGTCATTTGAACAATAAATTCTCCAGTGTAACGATTGACCAACGCTTGTCTATTGATGAGCAAATGTGCTCAACCAAAGTAGGGCATTTTTTAAAACAATATATGCCCAACAAGCCCCACAAATGGGGATTTAAATTATTTGTCCTCTGCAGTCTAATGGGATATTCGTACAATTTCATTATATATGCAGGTAAAGAAAACGCAGAGAGACTACCAAATGAACCTGACTTAGGAGTAGTTGGAGAGACTGTTATGAGACCGATTAGAGTCGTTCCTAGACAGAGAAACCATATAGTTTATTTCGACAACTATTATACATCTTTGCCCCTAATGTACCATTTGTCCAAAGAAGGTATCCATTCCTTAGGAACGATACAGAGAAATCGTTTAGGAAAAACATGCAAATTGCCAAATAAACAAGACGTCATGAAAACCTCAGTGCCTCGAGGAGCATATGAAGAATATGTGACCAATTTTGACAATGTGGATATAGCTGCGGTTTCATGGAAGGATAACAAGCAGGTTGTTCTGGCATCAACCTACGTAGGTGCAGAACCTGTAGAAACAATCGAAAGGTTTGATAAGAAGCTAAAACGAAGAATTCAAATTCCTTGTCCTAAGCTGGTAAAAGAATATAATGCACATATGGGGGGTGTAGACCTAATGGATTCTCACCTCGGTAGATATAGGATTCGCATAAAAAGCAGAAAGTGGTATATTCGAATATTTTATCATCTTTTAGATCTAAGCATTATCAATTCATGGATTCTTTACCGAAAAGTAATGGGTCAAAGAGGTATAGCCACTAAGGACATTATGAACCTTGCAGACTTTCGGTCCGAGTTAGCAGACACTTTATGCAAATATGCAACACCTGTACCTAGGGGTCGTCCGCGTTCTACATCGATTGCAGATGTTGGGCCTCCTCCTAAAATGCGCCGTGGAAAACCCTGCCAAGCTTTACCCTCAATCGACGTAATACTCGATGGCGTGGGCCATGAGCAAGTGAGAACTACAAATAGGATGAGGTGTATGTTTCCTGCGTGCAATTTAAAAACAGTTGTTATGTGTGCAAAATGTAAAGTTCATTTATGTTCCAAAAAAATAAAGATTGTTTTAACCAATTACACAAACGTATGTAGTAAACAAATGCATGTAGTGCCGAAAACGGCACAAGTCGTTTTTTCCTGAAAATACAAACAAATAATTGATTATGATTTTTTTTATTATTTTTCCTGTAATCTATGCCCAATTTTACTATAATATGCATTTTTCTTCTACTAAAATAAGACTTCATGCATTTAAGGGTTAAATAAAATGAGATAGCTACATAATAATTTGAATCATTTCCACTAATATTAGTACTCTAACAAAATACACGAGATACAACTGAACTATATTCCAGGAATTGGCAAACAAATCCTAAAACACTAATTCTCTGTATTATTCTCGACTTAACCGAAATACAATAATTGTGTTTATACGTTATTGTGTTTGAACGTTAGTTCACACTGTATAAACACAATTATTGTATTGGAAATAATGTTTTACACAAAATCTGAAGAGTATTAGTTGCATTCCTCAGTCTCTTTTGCAGCTAAGTTTTAGTTGCTACAGGGAAATTTGGTATGGTTAACGTAATTAATGAAGACAGAAACTACAGTTACACACAGCAGCAGGCCGAATGAATCAGTAGCATCGACCCACAAAAGATCGCAGCCGAATAACTTTAAGTTGTGCTCCTTCAGTGAGACGAAGACCAGTGGCTTAAATCTCGAGCGTTAGCAAATGGCAACGAATCCTTTTCCTTCCATTATTTTCTATTAATTTTGATTTTCTTTAAAAATACAACTTCCGCACTAGGAATAATTTCTGTATCGCGGGGGACTATACAAACATTTAAATAACGGACGCAAGCATCCAGAGTCGGAACAACCATTTGTGGATCACACAAATTTTTGTCCTGAGTGGGATTCGACCCCACAACGCCGCAGTCACTGCCACTGCGCCGAGTGGTCGCCCCTTAGTGGCGAGGGGACTTAAATCACTACGCCAACCATGGAGTCAAATTCCTTTTGATTTACACAGATTTACACATAGGATAACCGGCATGTGATTACTTGTATGCCACCTTTGTAATGTGCGATTTCGAATGCATGTAAATATAAACGAAAAACCTTTTTTAGTTCTGATATAAAATACCCCCTTAATAACCCCTGGTTGGGTGGTTATCCAGAATGTAATCTGTTCGGTTGCAATACTCGCAGCGATGAAGCCTGTTCTTCTGTCACCGTTGAAATTATTGTCTATTTATCCATAAAAAGAGATAATACATTATACGACCGATTTGTGTGTTGACTGACGGTTATAATGACCGCTGCTGCATCAACTTACCTTACAGTTGGCAGCGATTTGATTGTGATACCTTGACATTCTGTAAAGCCAGAAGAACTCGGCCGTGTTTATGAGCGGCGGTTACCGCTTACCATCGGGTGAGCCGCTGACGTCTGCGGGTTAAAAGGAAATAAAAATACATTTCTTCTAGAACAAAAGTTACTATGATAACCATGTGTGTATATGGCCTAAAAGATGAATATTTATGTTGTGAAATATTCACGAATGCAAACGAAAATGATTATCTTTGTTTGACACTAAAAGTAATATACCTTCAATTTAACCTATTGAGTCGCAGTGGCACAACGGCGGCTAGATACAATAGATTTGTAATTATGTCTGGTATCCTAAGACTTGACAGATTACAAATCATATTATCCGACAAGGCAAGAATCAAACAAATTAAAAAAAACATGATTTACACTATCAGAATATCTTATATATGTATATATAAACTAGCTTCTGCGCGCGGCGCCGCCTGCGTGGTACTTACGAGTACATCAATAAAAAAGTTGACTATGGCCGTCCCCAGGTTTTAAACTCACCAGCCGTGAAGAGGTAACAGACAGACAGAGTTACTTTCGAACTTTTGATATTAAGTAAGGATATGTGTCACGGCTTCTATAATCAGAGTCATATATTATATGACTGCGTAGTTTTGTTACACACTGCTATTTTCACTACTATTATTTTTAAATCATCGTTAATATAATCGCCATCAGATTTCCGAAAGCGTCGTTTTGTAAGGTTTTATATATTGCAATGCTGCGGTGCCTTTTTATCACATCGTTCTGATATTGAAGCACGTTTTAACACTAAATTCTTACCGTGGGCCATTTAGCGGACTCGCGTCGAACTCGTGGCCCGCTACGTTTTACGGCCCGAGCTTGCATTATTGAAGCACCCCTGTATATGTAAGTGAAGAATCTTAATACATACGTGAAATTATTTATGGAATCCTTTTCTCAGACGGCGTGAGCGCAGCTTCAGTTTCCCAGCTTAAGTCAGTTTGTTTTAATAAATTTATAAAGCTCTATTCAGTTTAAAGTTTACACATCCGCAGAGTCAACCTCCTCTGGGATTTCGTGGTCAATTAATTTACAGTTGAATCGAGTTTAATATGAAACAAACCAATTACTAAATAACCAGCTTGTATATTAGAATGTTTTCACAAAGTAAAATAAATGGCTGGTATTTTCGTAATCAGCAACAGTACTTTAACATGAAACAGTTAAAGTACTGGGTATTGAGCGCACAGAAATCAAAATAATTAGGCTTGATGGAATTTCATTACGTGACTAAACATATACGTTTACGTTAAAATTTCGATGGAACCGTTAATTTACTATTTTTTGTACAATTTACTTTTAGCAGCGCACGCAATCCCGCGGCGTGGCATGTCAATAATTACATTATTTTACTTTATTATATTTCTGTTCTCACGTTAGCACAACAAAATATAGAGCGCAATAACTTCAAATCTGATAAATGTATTAACTTCATTACTAGTACATTTCTTTGGACACGAACACAGAAATCCTTTCATTTACGGAAATTGATAAGCGGCCGACTTTGGAAGTTATACAAAAGGTGCGGTAGAAAAAGTCTGGTGGCCTCGCAATTTCCCCCAAACTGTATTTACCTGAGTAATAACTTTGAGCGAAGTTTTTAGGCCCGCGTGGGAGAGCCGTGGCGGAACTTTGCAAGGACTATTTGGCAAAAATGAAACTAAATCATATTAATGTAGCCGACGAGTTGCTCTGTGGTTGTGTTTCTTTAATTTGAATATTGGATCCGCACTCCACTCGGCGTTTTGATTAGATTAAAATTTGATTTAGAATGCAACGTTATATCAAATATTTGCGCGAAATATCTCTAGCAACAGTTATATGAATAAAGATAATAATTTTCGGTTATGATCATGCTAATTCTACATTAGTATATATGGAAGGCAACATGTACATTATATGTAAAGTGTGTATATATGTAAAAATAATAAACCGTTACTTTTTAGGTAGGTACCTATAGATATTGAAATGGAATTAGACATTTAAATATAAATCGAAATCGTAGAGCGCTCTGGGATTCACACAAAAAGCGGGTAGTGTAATGAAAATCGACGTGTACACAGATTAGAGTTCCGATCACTGGACGATGGAAATTTGGTGCAAGTTACAAATAGATGCGATGGGCAGACTGTTACAGGTCTCGTCTCGTAATAACATACATATGTATGTACAAAATAGATTTTCGATAAACGATTCCTAATAAACGTCAAATGTCATCTATCCATTTGATGTCTTCTTTTGACATGTATTTTATGTTCGGAAAATACTATTTTAGATATTTATAACACAGATAGATCGGAATTTGTCCTCTGATTTCTGGTATTTTCATAAATTATATTCTATAAATAAAGCTTACGTGATCGCATCATATTAATTGAAAATCTTTGTATTAATCACAACGTGTTATTTCAGGAACTAATAATGCCATCTATGAACTTGGCATTTAGAATAGTTTAATAACTGCGCTTGTCCATACTTACGGCATATAGAAAATAATAATAAGGTTTATTTCTCTTCACATAAAACAGGCCTGAAATAATTACACAGTGTTTACTTATATCTACTTACATATAGCTAAGTCATGGTCTGAAATATCTGAGGTGCTGGTGTCTGAGTTAGACATAAGAATACCTGAATTCCAGATCACTTATTATTTTAAATAGATATAAAATTATAACGAAAATAAAAGAGAATGACATTCCACATTCAACTCACTCATTAATACGGTGTAAATTTGTATTCACCCGCTATAATTTCTAGCCTGTACCATTTGCCGTGCGCCGGACAGTTGGACACGTATAATAGGAAGTTATTTCTTGCACTACCGACTGACTTACTCCATTTCTGCATCAGACACTATAATGAGATAAGAAACACGGACATTTGGGTCACTATATTTTTTGCGAACCGTGCGAACATAGCGAATAAAATAGAACCATTACGTATTGACAATTGATATTCTACATTGGCGCTGTGCTTTGTTTCACATATTTAATACTTAGTATTCTATACGATAATTTTGATACTATCCATGAATAAAATTATTGAACACATGTAGGGAGCATAATACTGTATTATATCTGCTCATGCGAAATCCATGTTCCGATGTTGTTTCTGATTATAATTTAGACAGCATTACAATTTATTGTGCTTATTCGGTATACATTTTAATTATTATTCATATTATTTTGTTGCTTAGTTTCCAATTTTAATTTGAAATCTATGCCGCACGTAATGTAGGTAGTAAATTATCAAAATCAAATCAATGCCGTTGATAAACTATCTATCCACGAATCTTCAGACGGAATTACATAACGAAGGCAAAGTTGTTAATAACGGTGGCCAGTGAGAAATATTACAGACTTAAAATGAAATAAAAATTATAAAAGCTGCTCGATTATGCTCGGTTTTAAAAACGAATAGCCTAGTATATTTCCAGAAAGGCATATAAAATTTAAAAGGTTAAATAAGCAACTACAACCAAAAAAATAAACAATAGTAATTGACTCAAATTATTTACAAAACTAATCCTACTCAACACTCTATGTACTCACTAAACAATCAGGTCGGCGCGAACAATTTATTTCCCTTGAGTGTCGGTACATATGTGCTGACTCCGTGTTCAGACACGCCCTATTTGTTCAGCTGATGAGCCCCAGGACTAATTCAGGAGGTAGCTAGACAAACATGACTGCAGCAACAGCTACATATTGTATGTACCAGTTCGCATTTCGAGTAAAACTGTTTAAATTTTGTTTAACGTGATGTAAAGTTTGTCTGGTTAGTTTATTTGAAAATGGTTGTTTCTGTGTAATTATGATAACGCGGAATGTAGGGTGATAGTTCATACTTTTATTGTAATAGCATTATTACACTGTAATATAATTTAGTATTAATAACTATAGGCAGAAGAAGTGAGTTGAATTGGGACACACTTATACTATTATCGTATTGATAGGCAAAAGTATATAAAATTTAACATCTTAGATGATGATTGTGAGATGTTTTAGAAATGTTAAAATGATCGGAGTAAGTTAAAAAGTTGCCTTTGTCTTCGCTTAAGGTACACAGTTATGTATAAATTTGTAGCCGTTAAAGCGTAATTCATTCATGGTATTAGTATAGATTATATGTTAAGTGCTATAGTGATTACATGTTCAGAACAAGTACTTTACAGTAAAAAATGTTTTGTTTAATAAATTATAAGTGCTTAATATTATCTTCTGTTTACGCGAATATTATTCATTGAAATTAAACTACTATATACGGATTTTATCGCATATTATAAGTGCTATTTAATGTAAAAGGTACGTGTAACTATTTGCAGAATTATGATTACAATCCATTTTCTAACTATCCTAACTAATATTATAAATGCGAATGTAAGTTTATTCGCTTGTTTGTGACGCTTTCACACCTTAACTACCCGACTGATCATCATTAATTTCGCATGCACTTTGTCAGGCTATAATAAAGGGCATAGGATACTTCCATCCAAGAAAAAGTATTGTTCCTGAGGGATGAAAAAGTATTGACGTAGTTTACATTATCTCGAGCGCATTGAGCCTCGGTCAGAAACTAGTCTTTTATAAAAAGGCTGGTAGACGGGCGCACGGATATAGATAGACCACTTTTCAGAAGTCACAGTTCGAACGTGGCTTTAAAACGTGTTTATTCTTAGGATGCTACCGACGCCGAATTTCTCGACGGCGCTTTTTTATTCCGTTGAATAATATAAATATTTATCTTCCAACGGCTTATTTATTATTTTCAATAAATGAATAACATACATAATATAATCAAAATACTTAGCTTAGCTAAATCAAAAGGTTTTGTTAATTTTGACTCGTATGTATGTACTATACATACTCGTATATGTCGTATGTATAATATGCTATATCACCAAGGAGTATATAGAGGTATATTAGACTCACATTTCGCCTGCTATAATTTTACGTGATAGGGGTAATAATAAATAAGCCTATCGTTGTCTACCGGACATAGTTTCCGAACTGTCAATCAGTAGTAGCATGCATTTTCTCTCAGCTGAGAATTTCTTGACAGAAAAATCCAACATTACTTTGCCCAACCGATGCACCGAACGGAGTTTTCACGCCTTACTTACCACTACAATTGAACTGAGTCCTCGTGCGTTTATTACCCCTACAAATAAATTACACTACAGATAAATTTGATACACTAATGTCTCAAAGAGTACTGAGACATTTTCGTAAGATACAATACGTTCACCAGAAGTTGATCACTGCGATATGAATCTGACAACAAAATAAACATCCGACTCGTTCCCATTTTCGTTTGTTTACCTTTGATGGTTAAATAAAGTTTCACAAAATTCCTTATCTGAATCGCCTTGGATGTTTTCCAATTAGTATTTGATTCATCTTGTTTCCTAACCATTCGTTTCAGTAAATTTCCTTGGTGGGGTACTTTTGACCCGATTTCTAGTCTCCACTTCAGAATTTTTAGGGTCGTTGCCTTCAGAACGCAGTTATTTTACGGAACAATGCGAAGTGCATCTTCGTTGCATCTCTAGGGAAGTACGTCTTTAAAAATAAATAGAAATGGAACCACTTCAATTATTACAACTGTTTGTAAGGAGAGCATTTTGTATTAGCATTTAATAAGGTTTTTCTGTGTTTGTAGTTGCTATTTCTCTGTTCTTATCTTTGTACCACTATCAGGTACAATTTCTAGATTGATGCAAATGGAAACTTGTATTTGGAAATGAGAGTTACTGTAAAACATTTTGTTCAGTTTGTTGCTAGCTTGTAAAATATGCAGGATTTTCTATTTTTTCGCTAGCGTCAACGTAAAAGTGAATGCTATAACAAATAATTTCATAAAATGTAAAACGTTTCTTAAAAACCTTAATTAATGTAATATTATAATAAAATAATTGCCCGGATAGCTCACGGTGGTCGCCTTGCCGGGATATGAACCTCATTTGGACAGAAATTTTGTGGTCCACAAATAATTATTACGACTCTGGGTGTTCTTTGTGTATGTTCTTTGAATTCTACGCTGCTATGTTTTACTTTTACCTGATTAATAGTTTTGCTCGCAAGATCATTCACAAAAATATTTATTATATACGAAACCTATATTAATAGTCCGAGAGGAAGCGTTGCATTTTTTATGGAGCTTTTATATCTTTTCCTTTTTTTGGCTTCGATAGAATATTGCAAACTCTCGCAAAAAGCGTGGGCTCCCACGAGCAATATATGTGAGAAATTCCAAAATTAACTACATATATTTTACGTGCACATAGATTATTTACATACATTTTAATATAGCAGTCGTAACTCCCTCAGTTTGTTTACAAATATACTTTATCCAACATCCGTTCTAAAACAATAGACAGATAACAGTTGTAGACGTCTCAAGTTTCAATATGCACGCAGCGCATATCGCGAAGCCATCCAATCTCAAAAAGGGAAGGAATTAAATTTATTATTCTAGTATCCGAGGAAACGCGTATTCTACCTGTTCGTCTTAAAGTTGCAGCAAGACACTTTAATTTCCCCTGGGTAGTTGAGAGGAGCTCATAATTCATGCCGAGTTAACATTTTGTCAGTTCGCATTTGTTGCTTAACACGAACACATGCCTCTTCTTTGAACTTTAATTTCGTCTTTGGAACGTTTTCTTGTTGCCCTAATTAAGTGCCGTCCACTTACAAAGAGGTTTTTGAATTTTGATTAAGTTGAAGCGTTTTTGGGTTAGCGAGGTCCGCCCGGGACTTAGTTTGCTCTTGAGACTTTAAATATTTTATTTCAGTTGTTATTTTCATAAAATTTGTATTTGTTCGTGTGACCTTTGATTCATCTAATAAATACATTAAATGTAATATCTACTATTCCGATATATATAATTAGTAAATATATTTGATTATAGCTCTACTTTAAAAAATCTATATATCTGGACTTTGTGTACGTCAAATTAAATGACTATCGTGGTTGGTTATATATAATTATGAACATTTCAATTATGTGGTTGTTCTTTCTTTACGAGTAGATTTCCAATTTCCAATTTTCTGCATATTATTATTTCCTTTTCCCTTTAGGCTATGGCAGGATTTTTGTTCTAATTGATATTTGTACTAATGAGACAACAATATCATTAATCCGGGAGTATAGCTGATTTCCTGAGAGGAAAATGTTAACTCTGTTGCTAAAATAATGTTGCAATCAAAGTTTGTGAGGGTTACATTAACCAAAAATAACGATATCTACTTGGCAGCATTGTTATTTTCCTAGTCAAATGCAGAAAAATAAACAACTACAATAATTGCACTTACACATGAAAGTTGGTTGTTTGTCAGTCGCCGGCTTTAAACAACTAGACAAGTTTTACCAACACAAACTTCTTGGCACAAATTACAAATGCACCAATGAGCTGTACAGATACAATGTTGGCTTATAACTACACCAACATTTGTACAGCGCGACAATTGCACTTTCAAATATTTACTCAGGTTAATTAGTGTACTTATAGTCTACGGCACAAACAGCATACTATTTGTACTTTACCCCTAAAGTTTAATGAATCAATGATTTGGTTTGACCCTCCTGTATGTTAGTTTGTTATTTATTGATGTTGGTAATCAGACAAATGGCTAATCCATTACGTATACAGTCCACTAAAGCCGTCCAATGATGTGATGAGTACGGGAATAGCCCGTAAATGGATGTGTCGGTTTGAGAATAGTTCGCGAAATGTGATGGAAGTGGAACGTTTATGTGTGATTAACTTGTCAAATAATGCGAAGAGAATTACTGCTGTTGAGTACTGGTTTATGCCTGAGTCATATTGCTATGGTTTTAATTTAAAACCGCTGTAAAACTATCCAACTATACTTGAGAGCATTTAGAAATAAAGAGGTTTACTGCCTCAAAAGTGCATTAAATACTAAAGTTAAAAATATGAAGGACTTAGATTTTATTTAGGCGAAATTTTTGGAATAGAAAGTATTCAAAATATCAAAATAGACTGCCGATCCAGTCTTAGTAGCACATATATCATAAATGGTATACTACTAAAAAAAACCGCTAAATATGAATAAAATCTTAAATTAAATTTCCGTTTACAATTGACATTTATTAGGCTAGACCGGCACTTTGTATTTGATCATATTTTGCTACGAGACGCGGCCTAGCGATTATAAAAATAATCTAAATTCTTTAACTTTTTCTAATATTAATTATCTTGGCTCATAACATGGTCAAATATTATATTATCGGCAAACCTTATAATGTGAACAAAGCTAATGGTAACAGGTCGAGTAGTAGACTACATACAACCCTCGTCTCACGCTAGAATAACCCAATAACACAATACCCGACCCAGGAATCGAGCCCAAGACCTCATGCACAGGAATCACATACTAGTGTATAGGATATTGTATAGTGTAAACGACTTTGACTGGCTTGATGACGCAACGGTAGTCCGTTGCGTCATCGAGCCAGTTAAAGTTGTTTCTTACCTTAAAATAAGTTATGATTTTTACTTACACAAGTTAACATGAGCTCTCTTTTTCAGGATCGCTGGCTGCATTTACTGATGCTGAAACAGTACTAGAACCTGCAAGTATCATTAATCTTCACATCACAAGGTAATTGCTATTACACTCTGCACATTAGTTCTACTAAGTTTATTTGACTAAAGTTTGTCTGCGCTGCAATTCTTTAATGACATGAGATGAGTATGTCAATGTCATTTTAACGTCTTGCGCGGCTCGCTGGCAGACAGACATAATTGCTTTTCAATTATGTTGGCATTCCAGCAATTGACAGATTACTCAGCAGATATTCGCATTTAATGCTATGATTTTGACAGATTGTTTCTTTCTTATTTCAATCACAGTCCTTTGTGTTGGATGACTTTGTATGGTGAGAAATTTTAAACAATGGCGATGGTCACGTAAACCAATGTCACGGCACAACTATTTTGTGATGTGTTTGATTTGAGGATAGGGTAGTTGACTCACAACTTTTAATCGTTTAAACAAAATTCTTAATTTTCCTAAATTCTAAAAGACAAAGAATTTTTAAATCAATAACACATAAGCGTTTTTAATCAGAACAGGTTAATGTCAAATAACAAAAAAAAGGTGTACGATACAAATTGTGACGTAGGCGCTGTTGTCCGAGGGAGATAGCTAGATATCTCCTCTACAGCTCCACTTTTTCTTATATCTAAACATAAGATATTAATTACTCTTTTTTTTGGAACCAGTTTTGATACTGTTTAGACAGTGTGTAAAATAATATACAAAATTAGACATAGGTTACTACAACACAATCTCACAACAACATATTGGTAAAGTTTTTAGGGTTTCGTAATCAGATCACGAAAAACGGAATTCCTGGAATTTCACCCTGTGTCTTGTTTAACCGTTTTATGTACTATACCGAATGGTATAAATACTCATATTTTCGGCTTAGAATGCACGCAACCCTGCTATTCTAAGTTTTGCAAACGTGGAAATAACTTTGTGAAATACATATTTATTTTAATACAACAAAATCAGAAGACAAATAATTAAAATCATATTTACTTGCTTTGGCTTTAGGTGTACGGTCTACAAAACCCTTTCCGTGATCCGACAAGCAATTGACCGCTTACTTAAATTATTTCCTTAGAGTAAGAAAATGTGAAACGCTTCTATCTGCATGCGTATTTATTATGCAGTCAACTCCGATATTTTTAATATATAAGTTAACTACGAGCTGACAAGGTAAAGCTAGAGATCAGGTTAATGTACAAACGGTAATCCTTTTAATCTGAGCCTCAAATTGGAATTTTCTATACGACATCGCCATTTTGGCAATTAAGACGCGTTTTCTTTGACTAGACGCCGCAAGACCGAATCGTTATGCGGGTTGTTATCTTTTTAAAAACTTAGTGGCTTGTAACAACACGTAATGATGTCTAGAAAATAAATCTATTAACAGTTTTCCCTTCCTGAAGAAAATGTAAGAGAAAAGGAGGCAGGGCTGAAAGGATTTTTGTAAGCTGTACTTTATCTACTTGATAAAGAAATAAGTACATATAACCGAGTCGTATTTTCTATGACTTTTCTATTGTTGTTTTTATTTAGTTTTAGTCTTTTCTGGCGATAAACATAGATATATTACTAGTAGTAAATAAGTAAGAATCAAATTACGTTCAGTGTTTGAAAACTATAAAAATCGTACTAATCTGGATTATAATATTCAACATACTAGAGAATTATAAAACTTAGGTTTGCAGCTGTTTGACGTCCCACGGTAGTTTGTGTTGCACTACCGAACTCAATTAGTGAGGTAGCATCTCTAATTAGAGAGGGAGATTTTGTTAGTGAGGATACGATTTTCTGGTAATACGTACCTAGATTTATCGACTGTTAATTTTAGTTTATGTCTATAAAAAGTACAAATTCCAATTTAATCACAGTAAGCATGCATGTACATACGGCAACACATCAAGTTAGACGTCCTATATACGCATAACTACGCTACGTACAAAATAGAGAATTGTCGGAAAGAGACCATGCATAGTGGTGTTGACCAATCACGGTGCACTAGCGCGTGCGGCGACGTTGTGCTTACACACACCGACGCACGTTATTTTTCTATTGTTGTTTTCCGCCGGTCGTCAGTCAAACAAATTATAAGCGTTACTATAAGTATATCTAGTATGGTGCCACAATTATCTCCACAACAGCGGCAGCATATAATATATCAATATTCATTATATTTTATGTAATTAATGTATGACATGTGTCATACATTAATTACATAAAAAACAATACTAAAAGCGGCTGTTCGGAGCTATGTCCTATCAATAAGACAGTGACGAGTGTTTAACTCTGAATCTATAGCTACGTGTAATAGCAAGGTTGAGTTCTCGGAGTTTCTTTGACAGCGGCTCGGATACGAGCCACCAAGTGCACACCACTTTAAACCTTATTTTACTAACCTTAACGCTTAAAACTGATTGTTATTGGCTACGAATGGATGTTTTCGGTAAAGGACAGGTATCATAAGATATTACGAAAATATAAACATACGATAGTGCTTTAAAATTAATAAATTTATTTTTACAGCAAGGATAGATGCATTGTTACAAAATTACAAGCTTAACTTATTTATCAAGTTACCTTGTTATTTACTTTGAATAGTTTGACACTAAAGACCAGCAAATTAAATAGTAGGTAAATATATATAAAAATTACTGCAGGGCTTTTTGAATTATTATCAAATATATATTAATATCAGCCCTGTTTTAAACTGTCCCACTGCTGGGCACGGGCATCTTCTCAGTGTGAGAAGGGTTAGGCTATAGTCCACCACGCTGGCCCAGTGCGAGTTAGCAGTCTTCACATATCTTCGAGAACATTATGGAGAACTCTCAGACATGCAGGTTTCCTCACGATGTTTTCGTTCACCGTTAAAGCAAGCGATAATTAACTATTTAATACGCACATAACTTCGAAAAGTCAGAGATGCGCGCTTAGGGATCATTGTTATTAATTTCATGAGTAAATTTAAAACTTATTATTTTTACTCTTTTAGATATTCTTTTTATTCTTTTATAACATTTGCACCAGTAATAATAACAATTGATAATAGGCAATGGACGTATTAACGCTCAGACGCTTGCGCTAATCGAAAACCAAACTTGTAAAATATACCTAATCTTTGCACCGAGCTAAACTTGCTCGGAAAATAATATACACAAGTGAGGATGCGCCGCGTCCCGTTCAGCATGAATGAGACAAAATAACAAAAATATAACGCACTCTCTGGCACGATTCGCAGCGTTCAACTTCTAATAGTTCAAAGTCCAAACAGTCTAGGTTGATGTGTCGCTGTGTGTACCTAGTTAAGTATCTTTATAATCCTTCCATTTCAAAAATTGTTGGTTGCGTATCTCATAAGCGTTATGACATTTAGGCCACTTTGTTTTACCGTAAATCCAGATTTTAAACATCATATCAAACTTATTAATCGAACAACTAGCCTGCTGACGTCGACTACTAGATATTATTAAGGAAAAGGGAATAATGAATATCAATTTCGAATAAGAACCATATTGTGTATCTCCATTAGATGACCAATGCCTAAATAAACTGACCTTGGTTAAATCTATGTACACTTACGTTAATACAACATATAAATTATGAACTGTTTAAAATTAACTGTAATGCAAATATTTTAGTTTTAGAAAACAATCATGTAAATAATGATGTGATGCTTAAGGAGTTTGAAGCACTTAACTTTAGCATTATACTTAGGTATTCTATCGACATCAAAACGATTGGTAATTGCGATATCTTTGTCAATATACTGGCTTAAATCACACTCATATAATACGCAATCAGCAAAATATATATACATACATATATACATAGATTAGGTAAACCTTATATTCCTCAAACCAATACATGTATGATAATAACACACTGCAATCGAAGGGTGAAATGTGAATCCATTGACATTTAAACAAAACGTTCAATCATGGTTCAATAATATCAAAAGTATCAATTAAACTGAGTTTGCCCGTACCTACCCACCCGTCAAGCCTATAGACAAAGGGTGAAATTGCCGATCGTACTAATTAATAAATCAAGACTTGTCTGGACAAACAGGCTCGATTCAGCCAAAATTGATGTTTGAGTTGCGGAGTACGAAATCCATTATCTGTAATTATATGCGACTTGTATATTTTGTATAATTAATTAATTAATTCGATAGCTAGAGTAACGCTATAATTCGTTTTGGGTATCATTTACTAGATTTGTTTTTTTTTATTATTGGATTTGTAATGGAAAGGTCAAACTAATTGATTTCTACTCAATTGAGAGTGAGTGAGAGAGTGAATAGACTTAAAAAAAAGGCTTAACTGTTACGAGAATACTGGTAAATTATACGTCATTATTGCGTACAATCTTTAAAAATAAGAATTTTATTTATGAGTAATCCTTTGTCATGAAAGTGAATTTTAATGACACTTAGATGCCGTTTTAATTTTATTTGACCACCGAAGGTAATTCAAATTGCAGAAAAGCTTTATCAACAATCATGACAAATCATTTAGTCCCCAAAACTCAAACGATAAGTAACGCTGTAAAAATAATGCGGCAATCTTGTCAATTCACAGATGGATCAATAAACACATAATGAACATATTAGCACACAGTTGGATGCTACGCACCATGCCCCTCCAAAAACGAGTGTACGCTCACCCCATGCAATAATCCTTAAGTACGTATAGCAACATAAAATGCTCAAAATCTTTTCCCTAAGAACTTTAAAACTTCGAAATGCCAAGCTTTAACTTGTTTGCGAACATTATTTGCCGCCTGAAAGCCATCAGTCAAATTAGCGTCTAGAGACAGACCCGAGTCGATATTTCGGAACGAGATAAACCTAATAGCAAATCTATCTATAAAGAAGCTTTGCTTTCGCCAGCATTGATTTTATAAAGCCGTTAGAGAACAGTAGCTTGTGTAGGTACAAGTCTGTAGGAACAATTTATCCCATTTTGTTACCAGTAATTTGTGGAGGAAAACATCGTGAGGAAACCTGCATGTCTGAGAGTTCTCCATGATGTTCTCGTAGATATGGGCAGTCTGCCAACTCGCGCTTTTTTTTACGTTGGATGTTATGTTGGACTCACCGGGGTAAAAGAAAGATGTTGAAACGATGAAAATGGACCTCCCGGAATACCGACTGAGCCTACCACGGTGTTTCTCGACAGAACTGCTATGGACGGGGCCGCGCGAATCACTTCCACATGCGGTCGCGACCCCGCCGAGGTTTTGGCCCGCCGTACGAAATAGCAGGCGACTACACGATAAGAACTACCCTATAGGCACTTCTCACTTTTAATCCCTATCTTCAGGACTCGGGTGGATAATAGGGTTCCGGGGGGAGAACTACGGGTCTCCCCCTTAGGATCACGGTACTACGGGGTCAGGCCAGCCCACTGCACCTCGAAGGGCGTGTTCTATCGGCCGCTGATTAGAGTGCGCGGTGCCTGACATTGAGGTTGGACTCGTAGTGGCTATGTGGGTAGCCGCAGAGGACGGAGGCACGTTTGTTGCTCGGCAAGCACGTGGCGTTCGAGCGTCGGAATCATGCGCGGCTAGTGCGAACCAGTCGGTCGCGCGAGGCACGGAAGTCTTTAGCGAAGTGGCAGTGTGATTTCACTGCTACAACGCATCTCAAGCGCTTGCCTCCTCAGCAAGTAAGAGTCATAGCTAGGTGACTCGGGCAATACCCGGCTTGTAGGCCAGGAAGGGCAGACGTATGAATGTACAGTGAGCTGCAAAAATGCATACCCATTTCAAAACTAAAATGGTATAAGCCGGTAATTGAAGCCAGCTAACGGAATAACTGTTAAGTAGTTTGTTTATATCGTAATAGATGGCGGTGTAATACTAAGGGTCTGTCCCCCCTCTGAAGGGGAAACGGACTCAACACAGGCGCGCGTGGGAACTCACACGCCGCCTCGCGGACCTGGTGCAGATCGGATGGCGGGCAGGCCCACGAAGCCCACGACCCCCAGGTCAAACCTCAGGGTGGCTGGAGGTCGTCTCGCGCCCTCCGGCGCGCGGCTCTGCGGTTGGGGAGAGGAGAGGGTTTAAGCGCTCCCTCTCCCGCTCCGCCGCCTCCTTGATGGAAATGACTTTCTCACAGAAGGAGGCGACGGCGTTCCACGACCTCTCACTCCGGACCATAGACTGAACTACGGCTGGGAGCGAGAGGGCAACCAATCCGACTGCCGCGACCAACTCACGGCGCTGTGATGCCCAGGCGGGGCAATCCGCCAAAGTGTGCAGGGTCGCGGCAGTCACCGCAGTGGTGACAACCGGGCGTCTCTTGCTGGCCTATATGACACAGGAACCGACCAAAACAACCACGGCCAGTCATTACCTGTGTCAGCAGGAAGGTGAGGGCGCCATGCCGCCTTTCCAGCCATTCCTCAAACACGGGACTTACCGCCACGATCGTGGTGTGCCCGTGCCAACTCGCGCTGGGCCAGCATGGTGAACTATGGCGTAACCCTTTCTCACACTGAGAAGAGGTCCGTGCCCAGCAGCGGGACAGTTTAATACAGGGCTGATATTATTATTATTATATTAATTTGTTGAGGGGTGAATACTTGACATTATAGCAAGTAAGAAATTAAATAGTCGTCTAGAGAGCGTAGTCAATTACGTGTCTAGGATTACGTGTTTTATCGACACGTATATAATAATAGTATCCTGTGGAAATCGAAGATATTCTCGTACGTGGGTTCTAGTGGCGTTTTATACAATGTATTCCACCGATAAGTGACCGGCAGAAAAAATATAAAAATATACGTATAAAAGGAAACGAGGAACGAGGAAAAACGCTAAAAGGGGGGTCTAAGTTGTATACTTTTTTTATCGAATTTTACTTTTTTTTAATTCTCTCTTTTGTCTTATTTGGATGATATCTGTGAAAAACATCGACTGATCTTGTCCTTTTTGATTTTATTTAATAGCTACATACTCTAACTAATAGAACTAAAGCAATTTAGAAGGAATTTGCATCCAATGACTAAAATAAAGTATGTATAAACCAGAATTTTCGCATATAAGGACATATTTTTTATTTAACCCGACAAAACTCTAAAAAGCTCCTCCTGACTTAGGTTAATTTACTTTATTTTATTACTCTACAGGACATTTCTTAAATAATCTTCAAACATTGTGTTTTTGTATCTCTAACAGTTCAAATGTTAAAAGGCTTGCAAACGTGCTCTATTTCAATAGCAAAAATAGCATAACCAATAGCGTCCACTTTTCGCAGGTAAAAACCGGTTGAACGCAAACCCCGACGGGTTACGCATACTTTTTAGCTAAATAAACTATTTGACTGTATCAGGCTTAACTATCTGGCATCTAAATTGTCATTAGAATGATGAAAAATGAAACGTACATCATTAAAAAGTAACAGTTTATTGTAATTTTAATTATTTTACAACTAATTAATTACATTTTCAAAATGTCCTCCATTTGCTTGCAGGCAAGCCAAAGCTCGTAAACAAACACTCTGTGTTGACCTCCGTACCTGACCGGCATCCAATTTGATTTCTGTAGCTGTCTCGTGGATCCGCTGAACTAATTGTTCGCGACTTTGGATTTCCACTTCATACACTTTTTGTTTCATGTATCCCCAAAAATATATATATATATTAATTTGTTTATTATTATTGTAATTTATTGTTATATATATATTACGCTATTTTTTGCTATCGAAAAAGGGGCACTTTTGCAAGCCTTTTAACATTTAAACTGTTAGAGATACAAAAACACAATGTTTAAAGATTATTTTAGAAATATCCTGTAGAGTAATAAAATAAAGTAAAATAATCTAAGTCAGGAGGAGTTTTTTAGAGGTTTGCCGGGTTAAATAAAAAAAATTTTTTTTTAATGCGAAATTTCTGGTTTATAGTTACTTTATTTTAGTCATTGGATGCAAATTACTTCTAAATTGCTTTAGTTCTATTAGTTAGAGTATGAAGCTAATAAATAAAATCAAAAAGGACAGGATCAGTCGATGTTTGTCGCAGAAATCATCCAAATAGGACAAAGGAGAGAATAAAAAAAATAAAAAAAATCGATTTAAACCATTTTAGCGTTTTCTCGATAATTTTACGTATATTTTTATATTTTTTCGGTCGGTCACTTATCGGTGGAATACATTGTAAATTGGGCGCAAAATCATAGTACATATGTTAAAAATTCTTTCTATAAACATTCTAATTAACTAAGCATATTTCAGGAAACAAATATACTAAACTATAAACTTAAACTAACTTAGTATATAATTGAAAATATTTGTATTTTATTCATAGAACAAATTTATTAATTTGATATAAATTTAACCACGATTTTAGTTGCTATACATTTAATCACTCTTATATAATTACTATTATTTTAACCGCACGGAGTTGGCCGCAATACCATAATCGAACAAATCTCTTCAGACATCGAAACTACCCGAAACTATTTCGGATAACGTCAAAGTCAAAACCGATTATACGGTGGCACTCTATTAACATCACCCAAGCTCTGTCCAGGAGGTCCTTTCAGATATCAATTATGTCCCCGCCGTGCTCAGACAATGGTGATTAATTAATTAGGGGTTCATGCAATTATGTCTTTTGCTTGCCTTTATGGTCTTATGTTGTCGTTTATGGCCAACAGAAAGTTTTGAGGGTCGTTATGTGTAATTTGTTGTGTATAATTGTATAATAATGAATTGGCTATTTATAGGCGTTGTGGATTTAAATAAGCGTTATAATAATAAGGTAGAGTAGCGTTAAGCAGGCCATATATTTTTTCTTTTTTTCCATAGAGGTCTTGTAACGCCGTCGCCTCCTTCTTTGAGGAAGTCATGTCCATCAATAAGGCGGCGGATCGGGAGAGGGAGCGCTTAAACACTCTTCCTAACCGCAGAACCGGGCGCCAGACGGCGCGAGATGACCTCCAGCCACCCTGAGGTTTGACCTGGGGGTGGTGGGCTTCGTGGGCCTGCCCGCCACCCGATCAGCACCAGGTCCGAGAGGCGGCGTGCGTATTCCCACGCGCGCCTCTGTGTTGTATGTCCGTCCTCCCCACAAAGGGGGACAGTAGGGCTTTAATCTAGATATGACTAAAGGCTAGTCTTGTTGTATAGTGGCCTGCTGTTGCACACGGCGTGCCAAAACCTCGTCGGAAACGCGACCGCATGTGAAAGTGATCCGCGCGACCCCGTCGATTGCGGTTTTGTTGAGGAACAACGTGGTATGTTTAGTCGGTATTCCGGAAGGTCCATTATTATTATCTTCATTACTATTTTTCTCTTTTACCTCGGTGAGTCCAACATAACCCCTCCGCGGGGCGGAGGGGTATGCGTCAATGCATGCCCACACGTAAAAAAAAAGTCCATGTATTCCATGGACCGATGGCTGTTAAAGCAGAATAGTAATAAGGTGAAAACTGCACATTGGTAAACGTGAGGCAGAATTTCTTCGGAATAGGTGGCTCAATGATCTAAAGATAAGATGGAGTGGATTAGAGTCGCGGTAGACAGTATGTTTGACCACAAATGGTGACAGTCTTATGTCTAGTAAATTGCGATAGCTCTAATGGTTTGTAGAAATCTATCTTTCCCCGAAGATGTTATCTTTATAGAATTCTATGAATTTCGTGTAAAGATAACAGTTTTATGTTTATGAATCCAATATAGTAGCAAATAATGGAATATATAAATTTAAAACTTTGGGTTTACCGTCATTGAGACTTTAGGTTTTACATTAAAGACTGCAGCAATACTGGTAGTGATTTAAGTTGTATCTACTACGAAAGGGCTGAAGGATTGTAGAATTGACATAATATGCAGAGATAAAAAAAAATATAGACGTCCCAAGTGGCTAGGACGGTACAGTAAATTCATAGTACATAAATGATTTCGTTGCACATGTCAGTTGTTATTCTAAATAATTAACCAGGAGCCTATTCAATTGTTATTAATAGTTTAATGCCCTATTATTGTTAACATACATACACGTCGCCGTAGACGACTGCAATGAACATTCCGAGAAGGATATTGCCACAATCAATATGCTTAACAGGTGAATTATATTATTGACCACAGTTGGAATTTAGTAGCACCTTAAGTACATAACATATTATTATATTATGCTCGTACTGCCACAAAGAGGTTGTCAGAGATGTTTTATACATTTGAATATTTCAAGTCAATTAACGACGAAATACTGACCAAGAAAATATATAATTGTTTAAATTCAATTTTATTTAATGTCAATGCTATTCATTAATATAATTTTTGTGATATAATATATATATAAGGTTATCTACTATTCTAAAGAAATAGTTATGTTCTAGTTATATTCTACTAATGTGATACACGCCACTCAATAATAATTTATGTTAAATTGGAATCTTAAAATTATCTATTATGCTATACATATAATTAATTTAATAATGCAATTTATTTTTAAGTCTTTATCTCTCAGTAACCTGTACATGTGGCGTTAACCTCTAATTCATTGTTATAATAGCTAATGTTTCCATTGATTTTATTTTGTGTTGTCTATGTATAAGTGTAAACAGTTGTTGGTTAACCAAATAAATTAATAATTATAAGGTTAATGTGAATAGGACAGGTGGAAGGGGAAGACCTCAGCAAATGTTCTTTGATAACATTTGAGACATTCTGAAAAAGGCCAGGTTAAGAACCTAAGATAAGAATCCTAAGGTACTTATCTTACATTAGGAACATAATTAAGGATATTGAAGCGAGTACGCCAAGACCATAGCACTTAGAAATTCGTAGTCTATGCCCTCGCCGCAGAGAAACAGGCGTGAGTCTACATACAAATCATTTTCCATTTCGTATATGTATTTCCAGTCCTTTTTATCATACCAAGGTCGCAAAAAATCTGTATGTTTATATCCCTGCCTGAAAGTTTGCAATTATCGTAGCTTATGACAATTTGCAACATTGAAACAAAAAGGATATTATAGAACACACGTAGAATAAGAAATGAAAGAGGTAGATTGGGGACTGTGAAACTCTTACTTTCTTTTAGGACATTATAAACATGGGTTACACATTGCCAAAATATGAACGCCGCAAGCACAATAAGTAATAAAAATATTATTTTATACTTTCTCTAAAATCACTGTTAATATTATGCTATATTATTGCAAACAAAAGACTCCAATTTCAACACGTCGCGTGTTTGACAATGGTATTATTTCCCCTAATCGTTGATAAGCTCATTGTGACATTGCAATTGTACCCAAAAGCCGGTACCTATAGCCCCATATGTATTCCACATTACAAATGTTCTGTTTAAGACGCCATGAGTGTGTATGACAGGATAATAACTCACACCCTCTTTGCACCAAAATTGGTCATATCAATAGGTAGTGATGTGAAAGTATTATAAAAACAATACTGTTTTGTTTGGTCCAGTCCCGGGTTACAAACGTTATTTTTGTTGATAATCGTATTTATTCTATTAAGTATGTATCTCTTAACAGATTTCGCGACACATTTTCTAGAGATAAATAACAAGTGACACAGTCGAAGATATATGTATAGTAATTCTAAGGATTAATAGAAATTATAATACAACTTACTTTAAAGTTCATGATTGTTACTTCGTTATATTAATATAAATGATATTTTACCAAAAGTAAAAGTCAAAACTTGAAACAGTTTTGTGCAATGTATTTATTATATAATTTCAGACTCGATGTGGCTTATGATTTATTCGACTAGTTTACGGACAGGACGACTATCTTTCATACACTAGATCGTTTGGTTTAGTTTAAACTTGGCGGATTTCCCACAACAAAACATGTGAAGACTCACATGTGTTCTACAGGTAAACCCGCCAAGTTTTCTAGATTATATAAACCAGCTTAGGATACTTGAGTGTATTAATGGCTTATACCGATGGAGGGATTACTTGCTACTTACTTGCTTTACTATGCACTGAATGATTTTTATTTTGCCTTAAAATATAAGAAATACATTTTAGATTTACATACACTAGTGACATTGTTGCTTAGCTTTACTGACCATTTCAGATAATTATGGTCGGTAATTTTCATAGGCTATTATTATCATAAAAATTGAATACCATATTAAGCCATGATGGGGCAGTAGTAGTGTATGCGATAGTTGTGCATGAGATGTCGGGTTTTGTACCCGGATTGAGCAAAGTGTTATTAGTTTTTGAATAAGTTCACAAAAGCAAAACGGAGCCTGGAACTGTGATTGATAGACTCTGTAATGAGCTCACTCAGTCAACACACTCAGCCTCACTCAGCTCAGAAATATTGCAGTGTTGCAGCTCTGCCTAACTTTGCCGGGATACAGGAATGAGACTATATGAGACTATTGTAACTATTATAATCATAATCGTTATTACATAATATGATTCATGATCATAAAAATATCTTTGCCATTTTCTCTCCATCACAAATGCTTTATTTAACTTTCGTACTCAAGATCCTGTGATCCAAAGCAGGCGGACCTCTAAATAAATCAAAACGAAACAGAAGATTTTTATCTTGAAGTCGTTTTAATAAAATGCTCTACTACCGTTTCCTTCTAAGAAATATTCCGATAACTTTCGATAAAGGCTACGAAGGCGCGGGTTCTGATTTCCTTTCATTTCCTTTTAGGAAACTTAAATAGAACTGAGACTTCCTTGACGACGGGGCACCGAATCAATTATTTGTGTTACGGAACTTTCCTTCGATTTGCTCCGTAATAGTGCTGCCTAGTTTTGTTATTTCTCATAATACTTTTGTTTTGTTTAGATAAATGTTTACCCATTAAGCCCCGTCTGATATGTAACCGAAAACTTTGATACCAGACAAATTATTTTTATAGGCGAGGGATATTGAGAAAAACAAGTATGAATGTATACAACAATTTTTCTATTGGAATAAATGTTGTTGTTCGTCGGTTGTCAGTGTGATATTTTTAAATAAAACAAGCTTATTTGTTATCTGTGTGACACAGCTATCAGTGCAGTGCAAATAAAATTTGCAAACAATTGACTGTTTGAGGATCGTGCCTACCGCTAAACGCGTGCGATACAAACCCTAACGGGGATTTACAGTAGATCTTAAAAAATAAATGATGACGAGCGATAATTTGCTGTTGTAGATAGGGGAAAACAACAAAAAGGACTAAAATAGCTACGGAAGTATGCCTGGTATAAAAATGATACCAGAGCATAATAAAGATAAATAATAGTATAGCCTATTAGGAGATTGTTGGATTGCCACGCCGAGGTCTTAAGTTTGATTATAAGGCCTGACTTTACAAAATAATGTGCATATTAATTACTTAATTATCGCTGAAAGAAAGAATCCAACAAAACTTGCATGTTTTAAAATTCTCCAATGTTTTCAAAGATGTTTGAAGTCTGCCAACCAGCATGGTGAAATAGGGGCTAACCCTTCTCACTCTGAAGAAAGGTCCGTACCCAGCAGTGAGACAGTTTATTTACAGGTCTGATATTATTATTGTTTCTCTAGCACGGGTATTTTCCTGGTGCGTTAGGAAAAAACCCGGCTCTTTGGGTGGCTTACACAGGGACATGGGTCCCACATGCAGAGGCCCTTCGAGAGTTTTAGTTTAGAGTGAAATGGGACACTTACCCAGACACTAGCTGTAGGTGTAGGAGACTATTGCTGCCTACGAAACCTTATAAATCTGGGCTATAGGAATAGGTGTTTGGTGGGCTAGTAAAATGTAAACTATGGATAAAAACACGAAGTCGGAATGGAATTAAAGTTTTTATTGTTAATATAAGTTGTAATGAATTGGTTTCTGAATGCTAAATTATGCAGCTGCCTCCGTGGCACAGCGGTAGTGAATGCGACTGCTGTGCATGAGGTCTCGGGTTCGAATCCCGGGTCGGGCGTACAAAAAGTTATTGGGATTTTCTGTTAAGAAATCTCAATGGCAGCCCGGTGTTAGGAAGTTGGCGGTATTAGTCACCCCCGTGCCTCGGAAAGCACGTAAAGCAGTTGATCTTGCGCCTTATCTCTCTCCAGGCGTGTCGGATTACCGTCCCATCGGATCTTGAGAGTTAGGGAACAGAAAGTGCACTTGTGTTTGCACACACGCTTGTGCACTATAATATCTCCTGCGAAGATGGCCAGTCTCCGTTAAGACTGACCGCCGCGCGCCGGGACCGAAATTCGGTCTGGAGGACATTATTATTAATATGCAGCTAATGCTGATACATAGAAGTTTTATCTATTATTTTGTTTCTGTTCGCGGCTTCTCTTGATTTCTACACTATGCAAAATTTCATCGAAGTCTGTTTAACCATGTATATATAATGTAATTCTAATATCGCCGAAGAGGTAGGCATAGGTGTATCATAGCCACATTTCGTTAGCTATATAAGAGAACGAGCCTATTAGCGAATACCGGGCATAGTGCCAAACTTCGTGCTTCTACTGAAAATTGCTTGACATAAAACCCAGTAATACGTACACGGGTATAACGTATCCACCGAGGCAGTTCTGCGGCAGTCTTGGTTATCTTAACAATGCCTTTGCTAAATCCTAACTGCCTACTTATACTACAAATGCGAATGTCAGTTTGTTTATTTGTTTGTTACGCTTTCATGCCTTCACCTCACTTCACTCAACCGATCATCATGATTTTTCGCATACATGTTGTCAGGGGAACAAAAAAGGACATAGAGTCTCTTTTATCCAGGAAAAAGTACTGTTACTATCCTAACTTAAGTTGGCCTAACCTATATTTACGCGAGCGAAGCCGCGTGCAAAGTCTAGTTTTTATACAAATCTTAACGTAAAACGAATAAATAGTTCCATTAGCTGAAAAGCTTTTCGATCTCATGATGCATACGAATCCCAATAAAATATCTGACTGCATTTTATTGGCAAACAGTATATGTTTTACATTATATAAATCACCATTTTCGTACACATTTCTACTCGAGACTAATACTCGCCCGAACAGGTAAACAAAGATTGTCTGATCATTATTATGATTTTCCTCACCTGTGTGTAATTAGTTAAGTTTTTATGAATAGGTACTACTGTTCTACCTACTTTCTACCGGTATTGCTGGTACCGCACTGCTGTGTATATCTGGGGTGCTCGGGCCAGTGTGTTATAGAGATTCAATTTTTATTGAAATTAAACTTCTATATACGGATTTTATCGCGTTGTTTTATTTTACACTTTATTACATAATTTTGAAACTGTTACACTACTACTAGATACTATTAAACTTTACTAAATTTTAAGCTAATTGAATTATTAAAACTATTTATATTTAAGTTTACACCCATGGTCACGGGGAGACTAAGATGGTAGTTGTCTCAATGTTCCAGTGTCGTTATTTCAAAGTACCCGAACATAATTTAATCATTGGTGTTTCTATTTACGCAGAATGAGCTCAGAGTATCATGAAGTCTAGCTGTGGTTTGCTTCTTCTTGGGTTTGACTATTTGAATTACTGGATCCCAAGCTGGTAGTATATACCAACCATCTTTTCTATTGAAATTAGGATGTTTTTTGATTTCAATAGCCTCGCGAAGCATCCTTAGTAGGAATCGGTGTTCTTTAGCGAGAATCTGTGGTTTGTCAAATCTCAGATAGTGGTTGGTCCCCTGTTGCACATGTTCACATACAGCAGACTTCAACGAGCGTTGGTGTTTTACATCAGCTATGTGTTCTTTCATGCGGGTGTCTATGCTTCTCTTGGTTTGACCAATGTATGAGAGTCCGCAGTCACAATCTATTTTATAGACCCCTGCATCTTGTAAAGGTAGTTGGCACTTGACGGATGGTAAAAATTGACTTATCTTCGTTGGCGGCTTCAAGTATGTGTTGATTGAATCTCGCTTCAAGATGTAGCCAATCTTTTGTAACAGTTTTAAAATTATGTAATAAAGTGTAAAATAAACAACGCGATAAGATGCGTTTATAGTAGTTTAATTTCAATGAATAACATTCGCGTAAACAGAAGACAATATTATTTAATTTTTATGTTAGTCAATTTTTAGTAGTAGCACGAATTTGGAACTGTGCGCATTAAATGGCAATAGGCCCGCGACCTATTTTATGAGGTCAAAAACCATAGCAGGCGTAATATGGTTGTGTAATATGTGTACGTTTGCACCCTTTGGGGATATACATAGACATGAGACTATGCAATGTAATGTGTTTTGTTAGCAATACCAACATAAATATGGCAATTCGTCATCGCGACATTGTCTTGTTCGTTTGTTCTATAAGTATTTTAAAATTGTATTAAAGTGCAGCTAAAGGGTTAAACGTAGCTAGGACTATTGTTTCTAGTTTTGTTTAGATTGTTTAGATCTGTATCTTCTAGGAGAACCACATAAACAAAATTTCTTGGCGTAACACGCTATACACTGAGGGTCAAGTTTAGTTCTTGTTTCTATAGAATCTATTATATTATTTATATTAGAACGCTATCTATTTTCCTCTCTAGGTTGAGTCCATTGCAGTATAGCTGGCACAATGCCATACTCCTTGCTGCTACTGAAAGTTTCTTGAAAGGATACAGAATCAACAGTCACGTATGTCAGCTTACTATTTGACAAGGATTATGCTTTTAATACAGCTAAACTTCGAAATGAACGAGTAGAAAAATGTCTACTTAATGCAAGAATAAAGAAAACTGATAGCGCTGAGTGAATTAAAAAGGAGCACGACGTTAAAATGGGGGGTGAACAAAGTTTGCAAGTGGCTCATCAGCAAATTATAGTCTAAGTTGTGCGGCCCGTAGAGACACAACTTCTGAACGTAAAGCTAAACTTTCCGTAATACAAACTTATGATTTTCATTAAATTCTGTCTTACACAAGGTAGTATAGAATTAATCTACATTGCATAAAATTCGTCAAACAAAAAAAATCGAAATGTCGTCGATGATCCCAATCTCACGGATAGATTGGAGTCGTTGGAGCAACGGAGAGACTTTGGGTCTCTCTGCGTGTTCTACCGACTCTTTCACGGAGAGTGCTCTGAAGAACTGTTTGATTTGGTACCAGCGGCCCCTTTCTATCATCGTACCACTCGACAACGAAGCAGGGTTCATCCATATCACCTGGAAGCGTTCAAATCCAGGACGGTACGCTTCCAGCGATCATTTCTCCCACGTACGTGCAAGCTCTGGAATGAACTGCCTGCTTCGGTGTTTCCCGAGCGCTATGATATGTCCTTCTTCAAACGAGGTTTAAAGAGAGTTCTTCTTTCACGGTAGGCAGCGGCTTTGCTGTGTCCTGACATTGCTGAAGTCCATGAGCAGCGGTTACCACTTTCCATCAGGTGGACCACTGGATGGTCTGCCACTGAAGGCAATAAAAAAAAAAAAAAAAAAAAATCTATACTACCTTGAGTTGGTAGAATTTTCGATGCACCATTTGACTTCATGTATCTTGATATCACACCTGCGCTTTAAAAGGTAATATACGAAAGTAATTTGAGACTACTGGTAAAAGTAAAAGTGAAATGTTATTTAGTCATTAATACAATCGCGATAAAAAGGAACACCCAAAGATCAAAATTAGACTGCAGACTTAACCTTTTTCCCAAACCTCAACGTACAGGCTATATGCTCCCATTATGCAGGGTAGATTAAGCTTTGCGGAATAAGCTTTAAGGGCGGTTGCTTTAAAAATAACAACGCTTTCAATTCTGTGGAGAATCATATTAGTAGCTACCCATGTTGCTGATAATCATGACTATTGGTGCTTACCTTTTTGAAGAAGTTGTAGACTTTCGGAAACAATAATCGCCAATATTTTTATTTTCCAAATATTGGAACTGTACTTTCTAGAAGTAGTAGTTAGAAAACAATATTTTAAGTAAAACGTTATCGTAATCATGGTAAAGTAGGCACCTCAAATGAAGTTGAACTTGTTTTAAATTAAACTGACTTTAAATATGACTGTTGACCGTGCGGTTTTAATTCCCTTCCATTTTTGCAAATGGAATCTATAAATAAATATTTAATTCGAGAATTTCTTAGAAGCAACAGAAGTGCGAATGTGATAATAAACATGTATAGACATGCCCACTACTACACAAATGACCTAAATACAGGAGGCGAATTGTGGATATGATGTAGCCTTACATTTGGGAATATACATAGGAATTACTATTTTATGTTATGGCATTCGTACAACTTAATATTCAACTTACATAAGTTTAATCGAATGTGCCACATTTAAAAGCATACATAACGCTTTCTAAACACCTAACCGACGGTTTGCAAGTGGAACTCCCATTCGAGTACTACCAACTTGTTCATGAACGTACACATACGAGCCTAACTAACTGAATAAAGTACCGTCTCACGAAACTCTGCGATACAAACTTTCGACTTGCAAGATTTGCGAAAACGCTCGCGGCTTTCCATGTTAGGTAGTAAACGTACGCAGCGTTTCTGCTGCGATAAAAAAATATCAAGGAAAACTCCTCATTCACTGATTATGAAACGAAAAAAGTTGTTAAAGTATGGTCAACCATTTTCTTCGTGCACATTATTTTTCATTGACTATTAAAAATTAAGTACATGTGACGTGGATTACATGTTTGAGCTACTCGCGCAAGCAACCTGCGCGAGTTAATTATACGGGCAACTGGCATAGGTGAGTCGCATCGGTCAGAGCCAGTCAGAGCGTCTCGCCTAATTTGCTAATGTCACCCGCGTCGTATACATGACTCATTCAGTTAAGTTACTGTGTTAATATTGGCTAAGGCATAAAATGCGTATGTGAACTGTAATAATATCGCCATTCTCCGCTACATAGTGATTATCCCTGATTTATATAAGTGATAATGTCAGTAAAGGTAACGCCTTGACAAATCTAGAACAGGTTCCGGAAAGATGGAGGACTTACTGTCGAGACTTATATATAATGTCTGTATAACCATTCCAAATTCTGTTTATGGCGTACCGTGATGATTCACGGTACGCCATAAACAGAATTTGGAATGGTTATACAGAAGAACCTGGAGTTTTGCTTTCGGACGTAGAGAACTCGGTAAAAAGGTTGATGAGCAACGCTATTGGTTCTGACGGGATATCGGCCGCCATGCTACAGAATATCGGTAGTAATGGCATTGCAATCTTACACGAGATCACAGACACATTGGCCTGTGGACTGGACAAAATCAGCAGTAATCTCTCTTCATAAAAAGGGATCAACGCGAAAATGCGAGAACTAACATACGATATCTCTAATGTCTTACGCCAATAAGGTATTACTTCGGATAATATAATCAATAGCCGGCTAGCTGCGTTCGTCGACAGACAAATACCGAGTGAAAAAGCAGGCTTAGTTTCAGTAAAAGGCACTCGCAAACAAATCCTGAACATCAGGCTATTGATAGAAAAATGCAGAGAGTTGTTGAACTTTCTGCATTTTTATGTAGGTTTAGGGATGTTGATCCCTATGGCCTTATGCTTCATTGATTACGCTATGGCTTTTGACTGTATTCAATGGAGCACCATGTTCGAAATAACAAGAGAAATGGGTGCCCCGGAACATCTTATTATTCTCATACAGAATCTCTATCTGGATGGCAAGTGTTTTGTTAAAATAGAAGATCAAACATCTAAACCCTTCTCCACAGAAAGAGGCGTTCGGCAGGGATGCATTCTGCCACCAAAAATGTTTAACTTGTATGAAGAATACATTATGAGAAGAGCACTCGAGGGCTGAGAAGTTGGCATTGTTGTAGGTGGGCATAAAATAAACAACTTGAGATACGCAGATGACACGACCATAATTGCATCTAGTGAAGAGGAGTAAACTGCGCTCCTTACAAGGATAGAAAAAGAAAGCGTTAAACTCGGCCTCAAAATTAACGTTTCAAAAAGCAAAATAAAGTTGGTAGATCGGGGACACAAACTTCTTTGATCATCTTTGATCTACTTTTTCATAGTCTTGGAGGGCTCCAAGACTATGAAAAAGTAGATCAATTCGTTTACCTGGGTTCCCTAATTACAAAAGACGGCGGTTGTACTAATGAGCTGGGCCGTCGTATAGGAATGGCTAAAAGTGCAATGTCAAGTCTTGAGAAATTTGGAGGAACGAGGGTATACGTCAAGCTACCAAAATACGTCTAGTACATTCCTTAGTATTTTCAATTTTTTGTACGGAGCTGAAACCTGGTGCCTCAAAAGACGAGACATAAACAAAATAAGCGCTTTTAAAATGTGGTGCTGGAGACGAATGCTAAAGATACCATGGATAGCCATGAGGACTCACCTCTCTATGCCCAGGACGTCAACTAAGCTTTTTTGAACATATAATGCGGTCTCACATGCATGAGTTGGAGAAGTAGTTGATCGTGAGGCAAATGCAGGGAAAGCGCTCCAGGGGCCGAATTCCAACACGATGGTGCAAAAATATTGTAGAGGCAACAGGAGAAACTCTACATCGATCTATTGAACTGGCGTAGGACAGACGCAAATGAATACAGATAGTATATGTTCACAATCCTTATTAGTAAGGGAACGACAAAGATGATAATCCTTTGGTTTAGCCATGATATCAAATGTATATCTATTTTCTCATGAAAATAGACATAAGTTAGATTTCATGGCTTTTCAGTATTAAGTTTTTGAGATATATTGTCATGTTAATGTACCATCAACAAGATAACTGAATTTAAGCAGCGGACTGAAGAATGTAATATACTTATTACATTCTTCAGTCCGCTGCTTAAATTCAGAGCTTACTAAGCTATTCTAATGAGGAAAACCAATTTAACCGAATTTCTCGAACCTGCAGGAAAGCATCAAGCTTGTTTAAGAAGTGAAGTGTTTCGAAACTAATGATATATACCTTGTGTCACTGTTGTAAGTAGATAGCAACAGCTGCTAACTTAGGGACACCACACCCTTCAACAATACAAAGAGTGTTCGTCATGGTTGTCATTTAGATGTCAACAAAATTGAAGCATACAAAGCTTTGTGAACGGTTCTGCTGATATTATTATATTCTATCGAATCTTAGGGCTACGTGTATTGACATTTTAAGGACTCTAAAGAAAGCGACAAATGCCATTAAATGTATTCTTCATGCAATAAAAAATATTCACGTACTTACAATGAGGTATCATGTGCCTGATATTATTTACATAACATATTGTTTACTTGACTTTTATAAAAAGACGACATAGACTCATTTCTATCTTAGTAAATTAATATCTAACTAGAAGGCCTAACTTCTATGGTAAGATACCTGCCCATCTAAATTCTATGGAATTCTATAGTAAGATATGGTATGATAGATATTTAACGTTAGAAAATAACACAAGTAAACCTTCATGTCTGCTCAAATCCTTAAGTGCGACACCTACGAGCGATACGAAAGTGGATTTAGAAGCACGTCGCTTCGTTTTAACTTGTTATGTATGTGTTTAGAAATAAATTGATACAACTTCCTAAGTGCTCCTGTGTTTTACTGTAAAACATTTAATGCTTTTAATCTTAAATATAATTATATATTGTGTGCAAAATGTACCTCTATCTTACATGCCGTTTTATAAATTCTGTAGATCGTTTCACCCAAACTTGGTGTTGAGTCTTTAGTAACATATAAGCATTGATATATAAAAACAGTAGATACACAATCAGCGTCAAAAAACGTACTTACCAAATGAGCACCCACTTGAACATTTGGGTCCTCATTTAATTTTTTTACCATTCGATCGCTCCGAGAGTAAACATGCCGCAGAGCTTGTTTAAAACTTGTTAAATCACACTTCCAGGACACCAAAAAAGGACGGTGTTTCATATTTTCGGTAAGTAATAATGTTATTATTATAATCATATTATAATTCTGATTATTGCGTCAATGAATCAACGTAAAAATATTTTAATTATTTATTTCGTAACAAAAAGTGACCATATAACACGACTCATTTAAATGAACACTTACTAAACGCATTAATCATACTATTGTATATCCACTTGATTAGTCCGGGTTGCATGTTGACTCTGTTCTAATATTAATGGAGACGCTGTTACTTTTTAAAAATAATTATATTTTATTTGGTTTA
Source organism: Catocala fraxini (assembly GCA_930367265.1). Classification (NCBI taxonomy): domain Eukaryota; kingdom Metazoa; phylum Arthropoda; class Insecta; order Lepidoptera; family Erebidae; genus Catocala; species Catocala fraxini. Next base: position 11,346,087 of record OV884037.1, read on the forward strand.
AAATGATAATGCGATTGTATATTATTTATTACTAGACTTGTTTTATTACAAACCAAAATAGTGTGTACGTATAATTTTTTTTTGAAATTATCCTTGCGGTATCCTTATAGTGGGATATTTATAAAATGTATCTACATACTTATGTTAGATTTCAGCTTTCCTCGAGATCACGTGCGATGTGCAGAATGGATATCCGTCATAGCACAGCAACGATCACAAGCAAGCACAGCAACAGCAACACATATCATAATTTTTGGGAGGCAGCTTATATTCTTCAAAGTGCCATATTAACAAATAACAATCATGTAAATAATACTATTAAATCTATTATTGAGAGATATATCAAGATAAGATTGCATTATATAACAAAGAAAGATACGGAAAAAATTTAAATCCTTGACGGATTTATGAGAGAGATTTAGAAGATTATACAATAAACTCAATTTATTTCAAGGAAATTAAAAATCTTATTATTTATTTACTTATTTTCTCTCTCAATTTATTGTTTTATGTTACTTTAATTTGCAAGTACAATCAGTCGTGTAATGTTCAAACACGTATAATTTCAAAATCGGACAGCCAAGTATATGAACAGCAATGAATTATACTCATAATATAATTTACGTGCTTATTAATTATCTATTACTGCTATATATTAAAAACATGATATTTTACTAATGTTTTACTTGTCTTGTCTATTTAGTTAAATAAGTACTACTGTTATGTCTGGTAAAATAATAAAAGATTTTCTACCATCTGTTTAAGAGCTGCCGTGAAATATACAAATTTTCTCTAAAATGTTGTGCTAAAGGACATTTATTGTCACTATAAGAGAAAATGAGTATTCTAACCTATCCGAACTACAAAGTTGCTTTTTTTATTATGTGACACATGCCAATGAACGCAGAACTAAAGTCCTTGCTATATAGCCGACAAATTTAAAAAAAAGTCGAGCCATTTTATTTTATATGTTTAGATGGCGTTGCATTGGATTCCATTGCACTTTAGTTTAATTATATTATTATTATAAACAAGAGTTTGTTCGCCTCTTCGCACGCCTTGATCTAAATTCCATGAAAAATTTTGTATCCCTTGGTACACACAGCAATACATCAACTTAGACTGTTTGGACTTTGAACTATTACAAGTTGAACGCTGCAAATCGTGCGAAAGATAATAATAATAATAATAATCTTTATTGTTTAAAATTATATGACACAAAATACAATCAAAAATTAAGGCTTAAGAATATGCACTTGTGTAGAAACTCTGGCCCCTGAACTAGGTATATATGTATACCTGTATTTCAGTAGTCAGCGGCCCCCGTATTAATGTATCCATAGTGTAAGCCTCTATCATCTTATGAATCGTAGGGAAAATCATACAAAAAAAAGGAATAAAACAAGAAAAGAAAACCATTTCAATATAGGTTAGTATCAAGTGTGTGTGTGTGCGTGTGTGTGTGTGTGCGTGTGCGTGTATGTGTGTGTGTGTGTGTGTGTGCGTGCGTGCGTGCGTGCGTGCGTGCGTGCGTGCGTGCGTGCATGCGTGCGTGCGTGCATGCGTGCGTGCGTGCGTGCGTGCGTGTGTGTTTGTGTGTGTGTGAATTATAATTATATATGATATTATTTGATTTCATTTAATTACGCCTTACTAAGCTATGGTATTATACTATATGAGTATGGTTGGCGTTATTTTAAACGTGCCTGTAATAGGACCTCAGTATAACGGTAATCCAATTTTTGAAGATGTAATTTTAATATCGATTTACAATGAGAACTATTTAAAAAAAAATTTAAAGTGTTTTTTTTGGTAATTATATAACTTTGAGCTGTTGCTATGAAACTGTCTGTTTGCGAGTGACGTTCTATGTGGCTCAATAGAGAACACCTTGTACTTAAGTCTACCGGTGAGCAATGTGGGCGGTCGGCTTACGTGTTTCCGAAGCACTGTGTGAAGGACATAGAGCTGCCGCGCTGTTAATACCTTAGACTCTACATAAAGTTGTAGTGTGGAATACCTTCGAAAAAGAGTGCGTTATGTTTTTGTTACGCTTTATCATTACCATTACATCGACACCACTATGCACTCTCCCTTGCCGACAATTCTCTATTTTGTATGTAGCGTAGTTATGCGTATATAGGGTGTCTAACTTGATGTGTAGCCGTGGGTACTTATTTTTTATGTAACGTACCCTATGACCCTTTCTATACGCCTGTCAATTTGTACCTATGCGAAATTTCATGATAATCGGTCGAGTAGGTACGGCGTGAAAGAGTCACAAAGAAAAACTAACTTTCGCATTGAAATTAAACTACTTAAACATCTTAAAACATTTTTATGACATAATTTTGAACTTTAACACTACTATTATTAAACTTTACTAAAACAATTTATATTTAAGTTTACATTTTTTCCCCGACGTTTCGGTTGCTTTACAGTAGCCGTAGTCACGGGGAGACTAAGATGGTAACATTCGCATTTATAATATTAGTTAGATAGGATTAGGATATCACTTATTTAAATTAAGTTCCGTGATAATAAAGAATGTCCAGCTTTTACCAGCCAAACTAGTTGGTTAGTTCTTATTGTGTGATAACTATGCCGCATACAGGTATATAAAATAAAATATTTGTTAACATAAATCTCTAGTTTGAACATCAGCAACATAACTACCAGTATCTATTTCACATAGCACGTAAATTTAAAAAGAAAAAGTAATGACCATTAGTGTCCATTACAATTTAGTTCAAGCGCTCTTAAATTGGAAGTATTCCAACACATAAGCCAAATTGTTGCAACATTGGCTGTAGAAACCCAAAGTACATATATTTTTAATGCACACATACATGTTAGTGCGTGTCCACAAACTTATTGGCAATATCAATGAATTTGTAGATTATTGTTATAAACCATTGTTCTGATGCAATATCGAAGCGGTTTGTGGGCAACGGATGTATAACCAAGCTCAGAGTTATGTCTGGCACAGTTGGCACTTGGCACGATACGTTAGCTCTTCATCTAAAAAAGAATAACTGTCCTGAATATTGCGGAAGTCATTGTGAATAACATAAATATGTTTGTTTTATGTAAGAGTTGCTGTATTCAATTGCAGTTATTTTTTTGTAAATATTCTTTATTCTATAATATACTGTAAGAATTAAGGTTTGATAACGGCAACACTAAGATGATGAATTAGCGACGCGCATAATTACAAAAAGATTCATTTTAAATTTGCTCAAATACAGTGATTGGCAATGGTATAGATTTTGTAACGAAATTTTTGTGATCCATTCATACTAATATAAATTTATTCGGTTGTCACTAATTATTATAATTTGAATAGCAATCGAATATTTTAATGTACAGTCGAGGAAATATCTCTTTCGTTTTGTTGCAACGACTTATTTTGGTGATATTCGAATTGTCTTACTATGTGTTGGCGCTATTAATTATTCGAATAATAATAATAATAATTATTATTATTATTATTTATTCAACTTAAATTGGTACAAATTGATTCAGAGCTTAGGTTACATTGTAAAGGTAATATATAAGGGGTGCCTGTACTAGGGTAAACCTGTGCCACAGGCATTAAAGGCACATACTATATAATATAGATATAAATTCTAAAACAATACTTATAAATATTATTCTTTGTATATAAAAACTTACGAATTATATTATAAACTAAGAATAAGAATCCATTAAAATAGCCAATATCTCAAATATTTTTTAAATAATATCTTATATAAAAATCCGACTGGCTTCATTTTACCTAACCAAGTTTGTGTCTTGTTGTAAAAAGGTTCAGATTTACTTTCTAATTTTAAATGCAGATCTCAGAAAGTTTATTTAGTACAATAGACTTCGATTGTGTGGTTCAAGACATGGCCTACATATGTAAAATACTAATACTGACAATTGCTGTTGGTAGCAGCGTACTAAGCAAAAAATACGGCTTATTTAAAGTTATAAAAAATAATTTGGAACCAGTGTCATTATGTACCCTAACAAAGTTCATTATACCGCGATTAAAGGAGATAAATTGTCAAATTTAACCTCCGCACGGAGTATCCTACTCATAATGTTCCTAGTATATATATGCGGAACAAGGGACAAATTTATGTACTGACGACAAAAACCAACCGTCCAATGCGGCAGATACTTGTGGACCATAGAGTTTGACATCGGAGTGAATAAGGTTTATTTATTACGAAAGTTTCTAACTGGCAACAGTAAATCAACAACATGTCCAGAAAAGGACAACTAATATGATCACGAAACTGAAAATGGGGATATCTGTGACACGAAAATGATAATATTTGTCCAGAATTTTGTTTGACATTAATATGATAAAAAGTTGGATGGATTGTGTTCAGAAAATTCTGTAGAGTGTAAAAGGTTTGAAGGATTTGTATAGGACAGTATTTCATGAATATTAATGAATCATCTGACAAATTTCAGTGCTGTTATCAATTAAGAAGTTTGAGCAAACTGTGAAAGTTTATTGCAAGTTGTTTAATAATTTCGTTTGACAAAGTAAGCGATACAAAAAGGCATTTTGGAGTTAATGTAGCAAGGTCAGACGTTGTAAATATTAAACGAGATAACATTTCTTGATATTTTGTTAGTAGGTAGAAGAGTGCTTTTAAATATTGTTTGAATGACTCGTCGGTGCTGTATCCGCGACTATTTGCCTATCGATTTTCACAATTGATAGTCGCTTCTACAAATAGGCCAATAGTCTCAGTACCGAATTCTCACTTACGCATTATGTTAACACAATATCAGTAACTGCGCCAATCTTTGATTATATTTTTAAATAGCACAGGTGGCACATAAACGGCCTCACTGATGTAACTACTTACTTATTGCAAGCAGTAAGTACTTACATGTACTTACTGCTTGCAATGTATTACCAAATTCTAAGATAAGAAAGGAAACAAAGAATAGGTATGCCTTAGCACTCACAATATCGAAATCAAAGGCCACAGCTTAATACAAAATGTAGGCTACAATTGTTCGTAGACTTACCAAGCTCACAGACTATTGCCAAACGCGTACTTTAAACAGTAGTGTGCGTATGCAAACTCACGTTGCACTGGGATGTTCCCGTTTATGACGCTAAAGCACTGTTTGCCTTAACACAGTGAACGCATAAACGTATATTCGCAGATAAACCTACATCTCAGTTGCAAACGGTAAGTAAATAAAGATTTGTTCTCCGTTTATGCTAACTAAAGACAACAAGCACGCTAACACGTTTTTTTTCTACGTCATGCTCGAGAACGCATGCAATTCAGAACATGTCTCTATTATTTTCTATTTTAATGCAGCACTTTTTAATCTTGCACGAAGTACATGGCTACGTACAAAAGTGTCTGTGCCGCAACAATATTCCCATTGATATGATACGTTCGTATTACGTACTTATTACGGCTACCTATGTTTATTTTCTTTTCTAAAACTTCTTTGGCACTAGAGATTGAGTGTGGCACGGAGATTTACAAACATACTTATAATAGACACAATGTATACTCAGACTTAGAATAATCACTTGTAGATCCCACAAATAGTGGACCCGTGCAGGATTTAAACTTAACTTATGTAGCGGTAACTGTGAAACTACCACTTTGCCCACTGTCCAACTGTGCACCTAAAATGATTTTACTACATTTACAAAGGAGTATTTAGGGCATCAATACCCTTATGAGTAAATCAGTAATGCCTCCATCTAAATACGTAACTTTCTATTTGCTGTGTTGTGAAACATGACAAAAACTTAGTAACAATTGATAAGTTGGCAATTTCACAGTCACTTGAGCAATCTCATAATCTCGCTTCCGAAAATGTAAATGTGTCTGAAAACTAGAATTTAATGAAGTTACTATTGCAATAATAGGTAGTTATTATTATGGCCAATGCCAAAGAATTAAAATTCGATATGTTTTTTATACGGAATAGCCTCGCTGTTGTTGGTTTTCGACCACCGAATAAACAAGGGAACATTATGATACTTAAATAATATTATTATAGTCAAACTAAATGTGATTACCCTACATGACGTCCCTATATAAATGCTTATAGAGTTTCAATTACTTATTCAATACATGTTTAAGGAACATTTTACATAATATAAGAATCCCCACTTAAAATTGCATCTAAAATTGTATAATAAATTAAAGTAAATATTTATTTTAGTGCGGAGAAAGCTCACATTTACTAACTTAATAGTTATTTAATGTGACAAAAGTTACAATCGTGTCCACCATACAGCGGTTCCGATAGACCGTTACGCAGCAGGCATCCAAGAAGTTAAAATTCAATATCGATCAGACTTCCAAGTGATGGCCGATTTAATAAAATTTACAACGTTTTTGATGATACAAAACAATGACTTTCACGTTTAAATATCGTCATTATACGACTCTATACGGTTTTATTGACGCATAACAAATATTAATCGAAAGGCGATAAACTGACGGTGAATGACATTACAAGCTTATTTTATACCTACGTGTGTAATTCGCGTTAATTAAAAAAATATGAGCCGATGCATCAATGTTCGTCTCGGCTAGCAATCAATGTATATTCATATTTTATAGGCAAATTAAAATCACAGAGAAATTTAATATCTCATTTCTATTTAATTTTTAGGTTATTGATTAAATAAATGCAATAACGGTCTAGCTGTACTTTTAGAAAGTAGTCGCCGTATCGAAAAGTAAATACTGAAGTACAATTGAACCAAAGATTAATAGGCGTTTGAAAAATATTTAGAATGGCTGGCATTTAACGCGGGTCTGATTTCAACTATCTAAATACGTGAAGCAAAAACTTTATAACTTGTACGCGAAAATTGCGCGGACGGAGGTGTATGAAATTTGGCACAGTTTAAGTTTATATGGAGAATGAGGGGCGAATCCTAATATTTTTATAAAATATGCATTAGAAATACATTAAATTAATGAAAAATCACTACACGCACATAACCATGCATTTGACACACGCAGTCGAATCGCGTTCGTAGTATTTCGACATTGTTTGTCTGACTTCGTACAATTCTTTGTAACTATGGTTACCTATACCTTATTTATATGTAATAGAGAACAAGTGAGAATCGGCAATGAATTGCCGTATATCATAGAGTTCGAAAAAATGGTTCAAGTAATATGCAAAGGTTACGTGATACCACGTGACCTTGAGAGGTCAGAGGTCAGAGGTGAAAGGTCATTGTAATTTCGGGGTATATCGACTATGTTGAGTCGAATGGCGTTGACCGCGAGTCTCTAGCTCTTACGATTCTTGAGTTGAAAGTTGTATAACAGACGTCCGCCTGTCATACAACTGTCCCGTCCGTCCGGACGGACGGACAAAGTTGATGTATAAGAGTTTAGTCGAATTCTAAAAAAACAGAAACAAAGTAGCAAGCTTAGGAATTTTGGTCGAATTTTGACCACTAGGCGACCGCTAGTTTATATTATTTATTGTCATGCACCATCATCCAAAATGGTTGTATTCAAATTTTATTGTGGTATGCTTTTGTTTTTAAGTTGATAGGCTAAAATATTACTGAAATAAAATACTTACGTAAAATAAATAACAAAATTATTCAAAGTCGAAAGTACAAACTATCTGTAGTACTTTCAACAAATATTAAATGTACAATAAACCGATCGAATGAAACTTTAATTGGCGTCCCTCAAAAAACAATAGCTCAGAAGTCTATATCCAAGGTTTGTTGCACTTGCTCCTCTTCAATTACCTTTAACTAGAAACAACCATTTATATCAATTACGACCACCGTTTAATTTGGGTAAATACCAATTTTATGGGCATTGAAGATTACTGTGGCTACACTGCAAGGCAAGGGTTCTAAAGGGGTCTTGAAATTTAATAGCATGACTTTAAATTAACAATTTTAAACAAACATCCAATGACCTTTTGATGAGAATTTATTGATCTTATTTTACTACGTGCATTTTAGTATAGTTCCAATCTTTTTATTTCGGTTTTAGACTATCAAATCTACTTTTATTCCATTCAATTATAGTCTTTTTTATTCAAACTGTATTACTAGAGGTCACGAGTATCGTATACAAATTTGACATTAAAACGCCCAACAATACCGACGAAAAAATAACAATAAATCGATGTGACTGAGCATTATCTAATGTCCCATCGAGAGACAGAATAAATTGCCTTTTAAAATCGAGTCCACCCTATAATATTAACAATGACATCGAATGTATATCAATAGGGTTTCGCCCACCTCGTCGTCATAAGTACACAAAGGTATGGAATGCATTGGTACATTAGCATATCGATGTATCGATGCTGTCGCGATGTACCATCGGCGAGTGCGTCTGATACCGATCACCGAGGAAAAGGTCGCTTGGCCCTCAACAGAATGATCAGAAACATTTACAGCTCCCAAGAGCGACTTTAGACTTTTCTACACAAAGAATAACGATCATTGTTCAATAGACTGATGGTAAAAGTAAATTGGTACTCGTATCTTATTCCTTTTCAAATCACTGGTGACTCATTTTGTCGGTACTAGCTTTTTATTCAGGCACTTGAATTGAATCTTTGGCAAAAGTCGTTATTTCAATTCAATTTAAATACTGTAAAACATTGTACGGGGTCGGGGTAAACATTGTGTCCAGAGAGTTCGTAGGGTCAAAAAATACACTTCACGTCAGCAGCACACTATCGTAGCTTAAACAAATACATAAATATATACAGAATCTATATCTCTTTAAAAGGCATCTGTAGAATTATATTACATACACATTTCGTAAGATATTTTTTACGAACGAGGTAATAGGGGCAAGACTATTGCTGATGAATGTTTACTAGTCCAGCAGCCACCGCCTATTTTTTTTGTGAGTAATAACAGGCTGAATCTTCGTGAGCAGGTTCGGTTCAACGAGACGCCCAAGTTTTTCCTTTGAAAATACTCGATAGAGGTAGCTAATGTAGATAGCAGGTATAAAACATATCGATTCGATGGGGTGTTGAAATTGTCTGAATAAAACAAGTTTTCTTTAGAATATTGAGGTAATTGGACGATAAACTCGAAAAAACAATAGCCTATCAACTTAAAAACAAAAGTATACCACAATAAAATTTGAATACAACCATTTTGGACGATGGTGCATGACAATAAATAATAAAAACTAGCGGTCGCCTAGTGGTCAAAATTCGACCTAAATTTAGGAATTTAAAAAAACAGAAATCAAAGTAGCAAGCTTAGGAGCTTGTTACTTTGATTTCTGTTTTTTTTTAGAGTTCGATAAACTTCTTATACAATAACTTTGTCCGTACGTCCATCCGCCCGTCTGTTATACAACCTTCAACTCAAGAACCGTAAGAGCTAGAGAATCGCAGTCAACCCCATTCGACTCAGCATAGTCGATATACCCCCGAAATTACTATGACCTTTGACCTCTGACCTCAAGATCACGTGGTATTATGTGACCTTTGCATATTACTTGAACCATTTTTTTGGCACTCTAAGATTTATGGCAATTTATTGGCGTTTCTCATTTGTTATATAAAATATATTTTTATAAATAAGCTCGATAAAAAAAATTTGATATAACGAAAATTTTCGAGAAGTAATGATTATTGGTGGGATGAAAGTATATAATATAGCCTACAGAACTTTTACTTACGGGACCGAAAAGCAGTTATAGTCCTACTACTTTTTCGGTGGTATAATTTATGTTATGATAGTCATACTTTTTTGGGCTACGCTGTCTTATTGGTATCGTCGTCAAAAAAGTGGCAACGGCAGATTAATGCTTTCTCCCCAAACTGAACAAAAATAATTATGTGACTCATAAATAGTTGTTTGAGTCTGGGTGTTCTTTGTGTCCATTGCTTGAAAGTTTGTAAAATCACCCGGTTTGCAGTTGCAGAACCTATTCCTGGTACAGGAGTTGTCTTATTAGAAAAAAATAAAAGACTCTCACGCAAGACAAAATTATTTCCAGTAGAAAAGTATCTTAATAATATTGCTAAGTAATGTAATATGAACTAAACCTGTAGCAATAGCCTGATTGAATACCAATTTCCGTCGAGAAACAAATACATTTCTGCAAATAAACCGTGTAACTCATTCACAATTATTATTGTTCTAGAAAGCGTAACAAAAAAATTATGGACACGTGGGCCTGAGACCCACACTTTGAAGACGCCCACACCCTGGTACATGTCAAAATTTAATTTAACAAGCGAGATGGACTCGGAAAACAAATGGCTCTCACCGTATCTATACCTCTGTTTGGTTATAATAGTCATAAATTATTCGTGTTCGTCAACAATGATTGATATGCGGTTCTAAACATCAATTTTAAACTCTAATCTAAAGCTCGATAAAAATTCTAAAGGCAAACTTATTTTGGTTGGATGCGTCATAGATATTGATCTATGACGCATCCAACCAAAATAAGTTTGCCTTTAGAATTTACGCTCAAATACGTCATTACGCGTAACTAATTCATTGGAATTAGTTACGCGTAATGACAGGAGATCCAGGCAAAATGGATCAACACATGTGCTGAAACTTATTAGAATTCCTTGTGCGTCCTATCATACGGAAGAATTAGGGACTTCGACGTGTATTGGTGCCATTGGGAGCGCTTTTCTTTATCATGGTATACTTAACTGTTATAATTGATATTGTAAGGAAGTTTAGACTGACATTTATTATTGAATGTTGAAAGGTCAAATTCTATATTGAAACAATACAGTATTTTTACGTAGAATCTCAATATTAAATTACTCCACTTCTTGCTGAAATGATCAGTAAAATATGAATGAGTCTCTTTCTTAGAAACTAAGAACAGAACGTGTAAAGGAAGACTGCTTAGGGTTCATAACTTGAATTCGTAGGAAATATATATTAAACGCAATTTGACACTCTCTACATCAGGTCTTCTAAGATAGCTACCAAGCTTTTTTGGAAGACGTGGCAAAAGACTACTTGGGGAAATAAAATCTTATAAGAACTATTCTAATCAGACTATATAATTTATACATATCAATTCAAGTTATCTCTTTTCATAATACACTTGCTAGTGAATATATTTATCTAATTTGTAGATTCAAAAAACAGAGCTCTCATTCTTTATTAATGAGACACAACGGAATAAAAAAGGTAGTTATGTAACATCTTATCTATGCGTATGACAGACAAGTAAGTGTGATTCAATTACTTACAATGGACAGCATCATTTACTTGTAATACCGGAGGCAGTGACTTGGCATAATGTTAATAAGTTTATGTTAATTAAATTTAAAATTCAATCATTAAGACAATTTCTTTTGTGTATTGTTAGAGCGATGTTTATTTAAATGTTCTATGTATAGATAAATATATTTACTATTTATAACTTGGGGACCTGGTGTCCTGAAACACAGACTACCTTAGGCACAAGTCTCCAACAGTAATAATAAAAAAAAAACTAAATAGTTATAAGGTTGTAGCAATTCAGATTGAAGTTAGTCCTTCAAGCTAAACCCAACGCCTGAGTAAGGAGTTAAGTCAGCGCGTTTGTGATAAACTAGACGGATTGAACCCATGATTTCACAATCTCAAGCCTGGCGTTTTAATCATTGAGGTATCGTTCATTTGCAATTATTAATGATGTGCATCAGTAAAATTATCGATATATTATAAGCTTATGTTAGTACTCTGTCACTATCATACATCTTCTAAGGCAATATGAAATCTAATAAAACTAATTCTCTTCTTTTTTTATAAAATATCCTTTGGGATGTTTATGTGAAGGCATCGGCCCAACCTGAGTAGCGTTTTAATATAATTATTATTGCTTACCTAGGTAAGTGATATATTCAATTTCGGTCTAGCTACGAACTTGAATATATAACTACGGAGTTTACTACGGAGTCATAGATTATTATAATAATAATAGTAACTTTACTTTTCTCTCTCACACAGAAATAATTACAAAAAATCAGAATGCTAGGTTAATAAGATGAGAAGAAGAAGATAAGATTGATCGGATTCAAATGTATTACATTTGAATCAGGTCAATCAATGAATAATTTTAACATAACTTTATGCTCTTTGCATTGATTCCAATTAAGAAGTAGATATAAATTATTATGCGCTTGGTTTAAAGGAAAGCAGATATATACATGATCATACCAAGTAGAAATTTGTACCCGTAGCCTACCTCTACCAAGATAACATGTATGTATTTTAATTAACTGCTATTGGTGGCAGACGTACCAGCAGCCTACCTGATGGTAATCGATTAGTATCCCTTTATGGACATGGAGCTATGTCTTCTTGGTTTTACACAAGCAATGCTACAAAAATATAACCAAGCCGCTGCCTATATTTATGTATATTGCATGTATATATCTATCTATATAAGTAACATAACTAGTAACGCCGTGTTATTTAGAAGTGTTTATACCATCATACAATAATACAAAAAAAGTAAAGATCGATTTTTAATTAAGCGTTTAAGCGCCTATATGGCCTCAACAGTTAGGAGGACACTTGATAAAATACAACTAGCTCGAATTTATTTACACTTCTAAGAAGAAAGAGCTGTGAGACTTAAAACGTTTTATTTGTCTGCCAGTACAATATCTATTAAGCTTGCGCATAAATACTATTTAGAATTCTCACTTTCTTGGTAACATTGCCCGAAGAACTGTAATAAAACTTAACATTTTCTTTCATTTTAGGGTCTGCCGTTTATACACTGGCTCTGAATAAAGTTCAAAAGCTCAAAGAGAAAGCTGAAGCACTTAGTATTCAGAGCAACATCACCTAGTATTCTGGGGAACAGACTAAGAACAGTAGCTAATGTCCACCAATAATCGTTATCTTCTAGATAAGTGCCGTTACTGAGTGCCCCGCCAATTGCCTCAAGATACATAGCAGCTAATTGCTCAGTATCTCTATCTGTATAGCCTGATTCGTTTAAGTTAAACGCGACAGCACTAAGTGAAATTAGTTCTACGATAAATGTGGGAGGTGTACTGATGAGTCGATCGCTCACGTTAAAAATTTATACAATAAGCTTCTCTCTTTGGTTTTGGTTTTTGAAGAGTAGATATGTTATCTAGCTACAAATTTTATAACGCTAAATGTCTAAAACAATCAAGTAAATAGTTTTATACGATTTTAAAGTTAATCTTACCGATATCGATAGCAACACTTTGACAATGCAATAAGTACCGCCTCAAAGTAGCCAAACTAAATTACGCTAGCTTTGGTGCATAGCGATGTGCGGCGCGGTAGTTTGCCGCTCTTTAAGAGACAGTCTCTTCTTAGCATTATCGGTCTATAAATAGTGAAGACGTTTGTTAAAAAGTGAGTATCAAATTTAAAAATGCTCGTGACTAAATCTCTATTGCTAAATCCGTTTAGTATCTAAAATGAACGAATAAAGTAAGTTTTTGTTTTATAATGTAACAGCTGAGCGCGTGATTTAAAGCTTATTGGCTCGTTGTAAAAGCAAACGACTATTTGAATGGTATTAGTGAACTTTTTCTTATAATAAACATGTTTTATGCTTTAGAAACCTTTTGTTTGACAATAACACTAAGCTTATAAATATTTTTTAGTAGCGTTTGGCAATAATCAACGATGTAGAGTAGTTTTAGATTTAGGTCTTAAGTACTTGAAAGTTTCCTTTAATTGGCAAAATCTTTGCTTGCATTATTTATGACTAAAGGCCTAAATGTAATAAAAGATTATCTTATAAGACTATTAGTCTTGTCTTTGATTTTATATGATTGATTCTATAGGTTATAGCTTCATAGTAATAAATTATATATAATTCATTCTAAGTCATCTTACGTTGTTATATGATGCGTGAGCTGAAATAAATAAAAAACAATACACCAACTGACCAGAAATCATAAATGGCGACAAAAAATAATATCAAAACATTTTTCTTAATTCAAAACGCTTAACCAAACTAATGTCTAGAAGGGAAAACATATTTTGTTATTAACGTCTCTTCCACAATTTGTCTTATGATTTATTACTTCTCATGTTGTAATTTCCCACTTATTTCTTTCTATCAAAAGAAACCTTACTTTATAAATTATAAATCTAAGACGCAGGAAACATCTGCTTTATGTTTGCGTGTTTCGTATAAACAGTTACACAATAACATAAAATATATGGGCAAACTTGTCTCACACAATTTTCACATAAAACTTTTTATGCTTCCTTTGAAAAAAAAATGGGTCGCATCAAATTAATTCAAATTAGTTACTATCGTGGTCCGCATCGCATAATATCGTTACGCTTTTGAATTATTTATTTGGACGTATAATAAATAAAAGGTGTGGCTTTTTCGACTCCACCTGTTTGACACAATGGTAACCGCCCATTATCAGGACAACGGAATTGTTCACATGGAATTGACCTTCAAAATCTGTGTAGGAATGTTTAAAGTCCCATTGATGTCGAAGTTCACGTTCAACTCTTTAATGATAAATCACTCAGTGCATTACCATAACAATCCGTAGTATTAGTTAAACACAAATAAAGTAGGATTTCAAACAAATTTACTGCTGCTTTTTTGTGTGGTTAAACTCGTGGTAAAGTTGAACTAACTGTTTGGTCTTACTAATAACGAGCTGTTCATATTTTCATTATTCTGAATAGCCCGTTATCGCATTCAGTTTTTGGAGTGCTTATTGCCAATAAACATTGGAAATTATTTATGCTTAACTTCTTACAGTTCTTGTAAAAAAATTACCGAAGTGGATAACAAATATACGATTCGCCTGATAGTATATGATTATCGCAACATATTAAAGCTTTTAGCCTGTCTATTGTTAGAATGCCAGACAACATTAAAAACCTATTGTAGCCGGTCGCCGGTATTTCGCTCCTACTCAATAGATTAATACTAATATGAAAAACATTAATAGGCTACAATAATATTATATAAAATAATACTATACATTGCCATAAGTAAGGGATTAGCGCGTTGTAAGCACATCGAATACAGACTAGATCCGGTTTTATGACAACGGCGTATCAGAGTCAAACTCATGTCAAGTAATTCGCTTGGCTGTTGCTTATTCAACCAGCCGATTCTAGCAGTTAATTGTTTTATAAATAAATTCTGTTTAGTGTAAGTATGTAAGAGTATTCGCGCTGACAAAATAGTTTCACCACAAGGTGCCTTTTTAAATTATAAATCTCTCGCTCTAGGAATAAATCCTATTCCTGTGTCTGAACTTTACAAACAATCGGGCTCACGGACACGAGGAATACCCAGACTCGGAACATCAATTCATGGATCACAAAATGTTGCCTATTAAAATTTTGCCTATTTGTGGGAAAAGAATCCACAACACTCAGCGTAGTGGCGATAGCGACACAACCACCGTTAGTTATTTACGTATATTATTATGATAGTTCTACTTCCATAGTCAAGCCACGTTATCGCCAGCATTAGATTTGTTCGGGGGTGGATATTCCACTGTACCCTGCAGGACTTATCTGCTGCTCCCTATATAGACCCGGCGATACTTAATAATTAAAACTATCTAGAGTTTCTAGAACTTTAATTTATGAGACATTGAAATACAATCATGTTGCAATGGAAGAAAAAATATTTTAACTTTACGTAATATGTCAGGTTTGTTTATGTGGTGGATAATCTCTAGAACTACTTAATCGTCTCGACTGCGAAAATTCAATACAAATATAAAACTATAACATCCCTGAGGAACAAAGCTTAACATTTAATGGCATACAAGTTGAGTGAAGTCGCGGGCGGCAAATAATTAGAAACAAAGACATCTTTATTAATTGAAATTAAACTACTATATATGGCTTTTATCGCGTTATTTATTTGACACTTTATTACATAATTTTCAAAACTGTTACACTACTACTATTATTAAACTTTACAAATTTTTAAGCTAATTGAATTATTATTAAAACTATTGAAACTATTTAGATTTAATTTAAGTTTACACTTTCCCCGACGTTTCGGTTGCTTTTCACCAGCCATGGTCACGGGGAGACTTTCTTAAGTTTATAAGTAATTTATTTTTGCGTCTAAGGGGTAACGTTAATAATTTAGTTACTACTCTGAAGATGGTGTAGAATGTTAATAGAGTATTTACAATTTAGGTTTATTTGACTTGAGTTAATTTTTACTTTCGCCTTAGTTAGGCAACAAAACGTGTTCTGGAATTGCGACTAGAATAATTAGAATACTAAACAAATTTTATTTAGCAATGAAAATAAGTAGCTGGTTGTTTTGCGATAATAAACAGACCGCTAGACTCGTTGTTTAGTGATATTTGTCTGGGCTTACATTTATTTACTGTAGGTAGATCTCGCTCAGACTCAAATCCATTCTCAAAAAAATCAGTTATCACGCCTTACGGTGTGGATTCACTTGAGATTTCGCTTAAACTAGAGCAGTCTCTTTGGTGTGTAATAGTGAAAGCTAATGTTGTGTATGAGGTCTTGGGTGTGATCTCAGTTCGTGCAAATTATTATTAGATATTCGACAAAGAAACACTCAGTGGTAGAAAGGGGTCTGGCATTGTCCCCAGTAGCTCGCAATAGGATAGACCTCAATTACGTTTGACTGACAATTATAAAACCATAGCAAGCGAAATGTGGCTGTAATTCGACTCTCTCTGCCTCATCGTGAATATTGTGTAAGTCAAAGTTATGTAATATATATTATATTTTCCTTTTTAGAGTTCGAAAAAACTCTTTTACAACAGCTTTGTCCGTCCGTCTGTCTGTGTGTTATACAACTTTCAACTCAAGAACCGTAAGAGCTGGAGATTCGCGGTCAACGCCATTCGACTCAGCATAGTCGATATACCTCGAAATGACTATGACCTTTGACCTCTGATCTCAAGGTCACGTGGTATCTCGTGATCTTTGTATATGAATTGCCGTTTCTCACTTGTTTTAAGCTATTCTTTAACATAACTCATACTAAAAAGTATCTATCAAAACATAGTCCCTCTCCAGACTTATTCACTTAACGTAATTTGTCCCTAACTAAGTTACTGGTATTCCATAGGTACATGAACGTTGAGAATAAATCGTTTTTTTTGCTACCCGCGTAGATTTAGGCTAGGCTAGTGTTTTTGCCTCGGCTAGGCATTTCGGCCGAAGTCATTTATCTTGCACGCCCACGACACATACGGGTTGTAATCGCCATACATAGAGTACGTAGGGTATTGAAAAATCACTATTCCAAGCACATTCACAGAGCTTAATTGAATTTAGATAAAACCAATGATCACCCCGTTTTCGCTTGCGTGGTGGTTCTTTTATGTATCGTTAACTATTGAGATTGCCTCGTTGATATTGTGACAACGTTTGCGTTTATATTTACAGGCGGTGGTGAAGTGCTGGATTCCATTTTTGGGCTATGCAAAGTGTTATTGGGTTTCTCGATACCTATAGATTGCAAAGGGCTTGCTTTTAATTATGTGGGCAATAAAGACGGAAAATGAGAATGTTACGATGGATGTGTGGAGTGACGAGAATGGACAGAATTAGGAATGAATACGTAAGAGGTAGTCTGAAAGTGGTGCCCATAGATGAGAAGGTGAAAGGAAATCGTTTGGCTTGGTATGGACATGTTATGCGAAGAGATGATACGGTATGTAGGTAAGTAAGTGATGGATATGAGGGTAGAGGGACGAAAAGGGAGAGGAAGGTCAAGGAAAAGATGGATGGACTGTGTGAGGATGGATATGAAACAAAAAGGGGTAAATGAGCAGATGACGGGTGACAGAGAAGTGAGGAAGCGAAGGACATACTGCGCCGACTCCAAATAAATTGGGACTAGGGCAAGAGAATGATGAATAAAGATGGAAAATTAAACCATCGGAAAATTAAAAGCCTCTGCGTACTCCTTCTTAGATATACAGCCAGCGTACATTGAGACGTCAGTAGCCTTATGGTTGTGATAAGGTATTTGCAATCCAAAGTTCGGGACTCGATTCCTTACTCTTTGCATAAATATAGTGGCAAGCATTAAAATCAGATAAAGTTGATCGATTCCATCAGATATTACAACTCTATGACAGTTCAGGTACAGAGGAAAGTTTTCACTCTGTCTATTCTGAAACGTTAATCTAAACAGCATCAGACAGAGAATTTATATTGTTCATATAATACGCAATACGATCAAATAAGGACACCATTTTGCTACAAATTATATAATATATTCGGCCATCTTTATAGAAACCTGACACTTCTAACACTATTTACTGAGAACGACTATTATATAACATGTCTAAGGCTTCGTCCAAACCTAGCAGGCGCGTTGACATACTCGAATATCGTAGCGACACGTTGATTTTTACGTAAAATGATATCAATTACGTCGGATGTGGAGTTAACTGATGCGGAAACTGTCTTTTGGCGAGTCAACGAAATCCATTAAGGTGTAAATTTCCTCGGTTTGACGCGATGACGGCTATATCCCGTTGACGTTTTTGTGTTTTCGTTTAAAATATGTCATTCTTGTAGAATAGCTATCACGTTTCCTTTGACAATACAGCTAGGTGGAATATAGTGACGTGAAATGTTAGTTTTGCCTTATGGTTTATAATAGCTTGTTTTGATTAATACGGATAAAGAATATATACCTAGCTTAAATCTATTTTCTTGCCTTATTGCGCAAGCCTACTAAAATCTAATTATGTAAAACCTATCTATACTAAGAATTTAACTTAAAAATAATACAATCATTTTTAAAATATTATCATTAGAAAGTATATTATCACTGAGTAACATAGGCCATATTTTATTTAAAAAATAAGGTATTGTTTTTAGCATAACCTAAACTAATTTTACGCGAGCAAATCCGCAGGCAAAAGCTACATACAGAAAAAGAAACTGATATGTTGTTGATAGCGCACAAAAGCTCTTTCCATATCTAATGTTCTTTTATTAGTTTAAATTATAAACATAAATACAAAAAGCAGAATAGTCTGCATCAGATTTTTGCCGATTATTACTATGAAGGAGACATAAAACTAAAAGGCTAATTTAAGAAGCTAATTTAAGAATCCTGTGGTACAACTAAATATCCGTTATTCTACGCAGCAAGCGCGATCTACTACAACTCAAGTGGATTATCCTTTATCCAAGGCTCTTGAGCCTTGTAGTTGTCCAAATATTTGAGAGCAGGTACTCCTAATATTGGCATGGTTCTGTAACGCGTTTGATAGACAATGGCTTTAAAACATCTTAGCTATACTAATAAGACAAATCCCGCATATATAAAAATCTATACTAATATTATAAAACCGAAGAGCTTGATTGGTTGAACGCGCCAATCTCAGGAACTGCTGGTTCGAATAGAAAATTCTTTTAGTATTGGATAACCCATTTATCGAGGAAAGCTATAGGCTAAACAACATCACGCTGCGATCAATAGGAGCGGAGCATCAATGAAAATGTTGCAAAAACGGAGAAAATTCTCTAATGTGAAGCAAATGAAGTTGCATGGGTCAGCTAATATAAAAATATTACGCGAATGACATGTTTTTCCAGGCAAACATTTACTCTCTACGATCATCAAATTAAGTTAGAAAACATCAAAGTAACGTTTTAAACCACTGCACCATGCGTTAATCTAGTTGAAAGATAAATTGCACCACGAAACTCAATAAAGAAAGTAGTTACAAATAAAAGTGGCATTATAGTAAACAAAAAATAATTCATTTTTTCTTATAATTATGTTAATTATATATTTGTCGGCTTAATTATATGTTATGTATTTGTCGGCCTCGATGGTGTAGTGGTTAGTGTAACCGACTGCCACGCCTGAGGTCGCGGGTTCGATTCCCGCACAAGTCAAACATTTGTGTGCATGAACATGGATGTTTGTCTTGGTCTGGGTGTTTCTATGTATAATATGTATGTATTTAAAAAAAAATGTATATATGTATGTTTATCCATTGTCTAGTACCATAATACAAGCTCTGCTTAGTTTGGGCTAGATGGTGTTGTGTGTATGTGGTAGAATATTATTATTATTATTATTATATATTATATCAAAGGAATGTTTGAAACCTTATTAATGTTTTGAGTTACAATGACCCGTTCCGGCTGGTGGTCAGGCACAGTTATGTCTGTCATTCAGTAATTGATAATTATTAGAAAAGTGAATACCAAAATTGCATACATTCGTATCGTCGTATCGTCGCCTTATCATCGAATCATACAAAAAGCAGGGTGTTTATCGACAAGCAAATTCAATATGACTTAATTACTACTTGGTCGTGTACCTGTTCTTTATCAGCGTTTAATATATGAATTCATATGCAATGCCATAAAGAGGGTGCATAAATGAATATATTATTTCATAATAGGATAATTGGCGTTATAAAGTAGGACATTTTATGATACTGGGCGTGTTTGCTTTCCGGAGGCTTATCTTTACGAGTATTGCCTAATATCGTTTACAAAATGTGCTATTTTGTTAATTCGGCTGTTACATGTTTCATAATTAGGTGGGTAATATATGATAGACGTGCCTCGTTAGCTCATCCGGTGGGTGGATTTTGGAGAGCATGCTGAAATACGTAATGTCGGTATAACGACACATTTGCTTTAAAATGTTATATTGTGTCTTGCATGAATGTCGATGATGTGTTTTAAGGCTTAAGTGGTTATTGATGATCATGGCTTATGGAAGAATCTGTTACTCATCCTAAAAACTTCATAGAAGGCGAAAGCCTATATTTTACTAGCTATGCCCACGGTTTCACCCAAATTTGTATTAGCATAAACTATAGACTAGAGCTGCCAGACATATATAAATTTCGCAAAGCTAAAATTTTGCTGTAAATGTGTAATATATTCATGAACGAAAACCATATCGGCAGCAATTCAAGAAAGATTTAAGCATAGAATTTCTATATGACTGAGAAAGTATCTGCGTAAGATCATACTAATTGACGTAGTTTTGTGTTCTGTAACTGCTGTAGGTAAGTACATAAAGTCCATAATTACGGTTTCTTTTAAAAAAATCCTTCCGCTTAAAAATCTTGGCATATCGCAGTAAGTTAAATTTCGTAGTCTATTTATCCCTTCGTAAAGTTAACATCAGCTATGTATTCCTATACGTTCTAGTACAGCAAGCATCAATAGCCGAATTATTGTTAATAGTTTAACACATATGTATGTAAAACAAAAACAAACTCATTTACATACGAGTAACAGCCTACATAGTTCAGAAGTGCTACAAGCATTAAACTACATATTATAAAACAAAGTCTCCCACTGCGTCCGTCTGTCTGTTCGCGTTAAGCTCAATAACTACTAAACGGCTTTTCATGCAGTTTTCACCGATAGGTATAGTGATTCATAGGGAAGTTTTAGGTATATAACTTGTTAAGATTTTGTATTACCCGTGCGAAGCCGAGTTAGATCGTTAGTAGTTAATAAGGTCTTTGTGGCGTGCCCCATACATTATATAAGCAACTATGGTTGAGAATAAAGTGCCTTGTACAGTGTCTAAACGTATGTAGGTTATTTTACCGTCAGACCAATTATAATTGTCACGTCTCATTCTGTTACTTCAACACTTTGAACGCCATACAGCAGACACTATAGAACATTTAAATATATCGTGTTAAGTTACCAGTAACCCAGATGACGCTCAAAGTGTTAAATACCTGTCACACGTGGTACTTCAACTCGCTTTTCTCGTTTTCAACATCCTTAGGGCCGTCCACTACCTTATCATTAGCTACTAGGTGGTATTTTACGAAACAAGGTGCTAGGTTATTCCTTTTGTAAAACATCCATATATCTATAATCTAGTCATTACACCGTATGTTATATACTCATAAATACTAACCACTAAAGAATAAATTGCGATTCCTTTTTACTACGAAGACGTCGTTCAATTTTTATACGCGTATTTTAAAACGTCAATAAAGTTTAGTGCAATGTTAAAGAAAGTGTGATGTTTTATAACTAGAGGTGCTTATAAATTATCATGGTTATAAAATGCTAGTTAGTTGCGGATGTCAGAAGTCATATTTGATTAGGTATGCAATTTAAAATATAAAATAATTGCTGCACATTCGATTCTGGCGTGCGTTTGAGTATTAATTACTCATGAATGCTTCCGCCGGACTCTACTTGTATGAATATCAAATAATAAACTTTATTTCGGAATGCAAATTCTGCTAGTATTTATTGTAAAAGAGAATTTGAGTTACGTTGCTTTCAAGTGAATTCAGAAGTATCATGTTTCATCCGTTTTCATTTCACGTGAAGTGAAGTATTTAGGGCATGTTTTTTTGTTTACAAAAAATAATCACAAACAAAAAAAACCACTTCATCAGAAAAGTGCGATGAAAGCTTTTAAATTCGGGTAACAAATTCATAAGTTTATGTGGTGAATGGTTTAACATCTCTGCAGACAATAGTTAGCAACGGATAAGCTTATAGTTTTGTTTTATTATAAACTTCTTGCCAGCCATTCTAAATCGCTGTCAGTATCATCTTTCGGAATGGCTGACTCGAGAATGTGTGTATAGCCTCATACTTTATATTTTGTTTTTGTAGAAGGAAGTGCTTGTAGAAAACAAACACTTTTTTCATATAATATTTGTAAGAAAACTCTGCATCCAATTTTCCTAGTACTAATAATGGGGTTATATTTTCGATACAGAACCGGTACAGCTGTAATACACACGTAACAACGTTATTTACGATATTCTGGAATTTTGATCTGAATCTGTTTGTGTGGGCCTATCAACGACATTTGCATTCGACCCAAATAGTAAAAACACAATAAACAACATCCCGAACATATGTACGGCTATAAATATTTATACTATCTGAACGATATAAATATGTTAATTTCGAAATATTTCGGCATTTCGGAGTCTACAAAGCAGTAGCCAAAATTCAAGTTGTTAAATCATACAGTCGACCGACTTAATATAATAATAAACTTTGTTAAAGTATCAAACTTCAATGAAAAATTTAGAACCGGTCATAAAATCGCAATTCCAAAGTTGTGTCGCTTAGAAATTATGTTGAGAACTGGGAATGAAATGGCGACGTTTTTTGCGCAATGAATTTCTCTTAACAATCTTACTGGAGAGTATGAAAATGAAGTACTCATTTACTTATTAAATTAGTTAATATGTTGCGATGATAGTTATACCATTTATTACGAACCGACTCACAGGTGATTACCAACCTGTTATTAAAATGAGAGGTGACGTCATATTCCATTATGCTGGTCAAATGAGGATTAGCAAGATTTCAAAACATTATGAAGGCCTTGGAGTCAAATGAAATTGTACTGTTCATTTAACGCAAAGGCCTCACGATTACTTAATACAAAGCCCTGATACCTACTACCTGAACCTAATTTATATAAATGTACTTAATACAATAACGGGATTTGGTATATATTTGTGTCGGGATTTTTTTTTAAGGTGTTATAAACTGCAATTATTTAATAACTTATTTACCGACCGACAGACAACAAATTTAAAACTGTTGCATATATTTCTAACATTTAAGTTAGCAATTGAAGTCTTTACATCCACCTTTATCTGGGCTTTGTACAAGATATCATGTTAATATTACCAACATATACATCGAATTTATTTAAATGTACCTAAATATATAATAACTCTTCCAAAGTGTTTAGCGTGTTTGTGGTTTTGTCCAAGGAAATTCACCGTTGCACGAAATCAGGAAATGTGCTCTGTAAACGACAATACTGTTCGGTTCTCCATCTACTGAGCAGGGCCTTAACATAGCTGGTGTAATTTTTCCTCTGCCTCTGCTTACTACTTCTACAAAGAAGTGTACTTATACTTACGTACATGTAAGATATTTAATAATCCCAATACTGACACCACACTGGATTCTCCCTGAAGATTAAGAAGTAATAAGGGTGTTGTGTACACGATAGGACATTTTAGAACTATTTACTGTATTGCTAAATAGTTCTAAAATGTCCTATCGTGCTAAGCAGCGATAGCTCAGTGGCGAGACCAACAGACTGCAATGCAGAGGGTCTCGGGTTCGAACCCACGTCGCGCACCTCTGACTTTTGGAAGTTATATGACTTTTCGAAATTATGTGCGTATTGATTGATAATTATCGCCTGCTCCGTGCCTCGGAGAGCACGTTAAGCCATCGATCCCGGCTGCCATGAACATCTATGGCAGTCGTTATTGGGAGAGTGTCGACACAAAAGATCCCACTGGGTCGAAGTGTCGCCGGTCTACACTGACTGGCCCCCACATAAGATACATACATACATACTGTATTGCTATCTCGCATTGTTCCATTTTATTTCTTGCTCTACTACTTTCTAGTATTGAACCTAAGTGCATAAATGTAAACAGCAATTAATTGCACTTTGTAAACAAAAAGTGAGTGAATGGCTTCCTAAGTAATTATAGTAGCACAGGCAAGTCAATTAGTAACGTGCATAAAAAAAAGGTTTATAAAATGACTGAACAACAACACTTCTATGTTGATTCTAAATATCTATTTAGATGAGTCCGAATGGATTTATATATGTATGTATGTGCAATCACCTGTAATCTACATAGAAGCAGGTAGAACATGTACATTAGTTATTTCAACACTAGAGACGAATCTGTTACTGTCTATTATACACATCAAGACTTCAGGCGCTCATAGCCAGTTGCACTCACTGATCGGTAAACGATAAGCGAGGTTAAGCAACGTTGGGTGCGGTCAGTCTATAGATGGGTGACCGCTTAGTGGTACTTCATATGAGCGTCTCCATGCTTCGGAGCGCACGTAAAAAAGTCGGTCCCGGTTGCTGTCAAATTGACAGCAGTCGTTAAGCCATGTCAGAGGCTTTAAAAACTCATGACAACAGGTTGGCTACTAACCACACGAAAAAAAGTAAGAATCAAGACTTTGTCATTTGCTAGCTACTAATAATTTTCAAACAGAAATATTGAAATACACTTTGCCCGGCCTAAGAATCGATTCCGAAAACCACGATCGATCGTAAGCGTAAGAGTATAGTTGTATGATGAAGTAATTCCCCGTATGTGCTGGCAGCCTTCTCACCCATTGCATTACCGACGTGAACCCACACCTAACACAAGCATCCGAAACTTGGCTAGATTACTTGTATCATGGACTGATACCCTTAATTAATAAAACTGCGCTTAAGCCTCTGACGATTTACCGAGGTGATACTATTTATTTATAAGCATTATATGGCATTTATGGCAACTTCTTGTAGTGGCACACCGAACTTTATTTTACAATAGTTAGACTATAGAAGGTTTACTTCAGCTATAGTACACCATAAACTCTAAACGCGTTCGGAGGACATAACTTTTTTATAGGAAAACACAATGCTAAAATCACACATCCAAAAATAACTTTTTTTCATTTTATACGAAACGAAAGTCGTAAGAGAAGTTGCGTGTTCCTATCATATCCACAATTCTGCAGACAGTTTGACACACAACCTCATCTCATCAGACGTTTATTTTTACGATGTTTGTTTTGAATTCTCTCAGTTTAGTTTCTGCGAGTTGATTAAAAGAAATATATATTGCTGTTGAGCAATACGACGGCAAACAAGTATAATTTGGAGGAAAACAGAAAACAATTGTCAGTGTAAATTTCAGTAAAGTTCGTTTAATAAATGGATTTTAATTTTTGATTCGAAATACTCTTGTAATTATGCGCGGATTTTGAAAATACAATTAATAAAACATTATTTTATAGTTTATTACGATGCTGAAATAGTTTTGTTTAGAATCAATTGTAATACACTGAAATAGCAAATTTACAATGTATTACAAAATTAAATATAGGCTGGCTTCATATTTCTTTTGTAAATTCCTTTTTAGTAAATTATGTAGTTACTTTGGTAATAATTCTAGGCATGATGCAGTGCTTTAAGTGGTTACTAAACTTGTGTATGTGCAGTGTGGTGTGGTTTGTTCCCCATGCGAGACAAACATTATGTGATCAACAAATGGTTGTTCTGAATCTGGGTCTTGTTTGAATCTTTGAAAAGTATCTCGCGATACAGGAGTGCTTGGTTCGTCTTAAAATAATAAAGCTAATACGTGGTCTTATAGCATGTACAAATAGTGTGGTTTTCTGTATGGATAACATTATTACGTACATACAGTGGTTGACATATAATTAGAAACACTTGCGACGTATTTCACATTATACAAGGCACATTGCCGGAAAACTTTTGTTTTTGGAAATAAAACAACAAAATGCATAGAATACGTTCAACAACTTATAATTTATTAAAAAACAAATAAATATCCGAGTTTACAACTACCATTTAGATATTTAGTTACGTAAAAACAACTAAACGACATTTGCAGTACCATCCGTCATGGACAAGTAATTAGAAACAATAAAGAAATGAGGTAAAAATCAAAGTTATTAACGTGTTAACGTCATCAATTTCAAATTATTTATGTAAAGTTATGATTGGTTTACAAAATTAAAAAAAAAAATTTTGTTGCATAGCCTTTGTTATTAATGACGGCTCTGCAACGTCGTAGCATTGATTCAAGTAATTTCATACATTTATCGAGTGGGATCGAGTTCCATGCTTCAACAAAGGCTTCGTAAAGTTCATTTTGACTGGAATTACGTTTAACGGAGACTTTTTTTTAACGACGTACTACAAATTTTCAATAGGATTTAAATCGGGACTATTTGCAGGCCAGTCTAACATGGTAATACGTTGCTCACTAAGAAAGGATTTAACACTGCGGGCCGTGTGTTTTGGGTCGTTATCGTGCTGAAAGATCCAGGTCAAAGGCAAATGGTCGTCGGTGTAGGTAATCATTGTCTCTTCTAAGATGTTTTTGTATTGAAATTGATCCATTATACCTTTAAACTTACGGACGGGTCCAATTCCGCAACCAAAAAAACATCCCCATACTTTAATGTTACCACCGTCGTGTTTGACTATGCTCCTCGTGTATTTATAATCAAAAGCATGGTTTATTGGACGTCTAACGTAGTGTTTGCCGTCTGAATTCACCATATATATTTTTGTTTCATCCAAGAATAACACTTTTTCCATTCTCGTACGGTCCAGTTAAGATATTTCTTTGCAAATAATAATCGCTTCTCTTGGTGTTGCTTGGTAAGAAGCGGTACCTTTCGAGAAACCCTCCCGAACAATTAGCTTTTACTAATCTGCGGCGTACCAGTTTCGAGGAAATGTTCCTTGGGTCATCAGGTGAATAAACTTCATTTCTAATCTCGTTGGACTCTTTAAACGGGTTTTGTTTAGCTACACGTATTATTTGCAAATCTTCCCGGGGAGACGCTTTCCTTGGACGAGCCTTTCTAACAACACTTTTAGTAGTTCCGTTTCTTTTATAATGAGCAATAGCGTTGAAAACTTTCTTCACAGAACATTCTAGATGATTAGCAATTCTTCTATAAGTCCACTTTCGATCTAAATGTAATTTAACAATTAATTGCCTAGTTGACTCGCCACAACTCCTATTTTTACTCATTTTTAACAAAACTTATTATTCACGTAATTCCAAATTGACGTTTAATTGTCGCCGAAGCTACACAAAAAGCGTAGAAAGAGGATTTCTTTTTAAATTTCAAAAATTGTACGTACCATCCATCCTGTTTCTTACTAAACTTAACTTTCACAAAAATAAATGCTACTTATAAATTTTATGGCCCGTGCAATTCTTTGCATTAATTCGATGGGCATTTCAAAACATACATTTGGTTTTCCTCGTCCAATATTAACTACATAGTTTACTTTGAAATCACATGACTGGGAATCGAACTACTGGAAATGCTTCTATATAGATTGGATTCACATGAATAGGAATTTCGTTAGGAATCAAAGCTGCCGCCATTTAATCAACAGTTCTGTTACATGATTTTAGGCTCTCAATTTTGCTCAATATTAGCTTCAATCCCCCTGAAGAGGAATAACAGTTGATTAAAGCAATCTATGTTAGCTGTTGATATAAAGTTGTGATATCTGTATCGAATACCAGTAGAGCAAATATAACCTCTACTATTTTAATCCTAATTATTAATATACAAAGTGAGATGGTCTGTTTGTCTGTTACGCTTTCACGCTTTAACTACTTGACCGATCATCGTGAAGTTTTGCATACACGTTGTCCGGGCTACAGAAAAATACATAGGCGCAGTGAAAGGTAGATAAAACAGGGAAAGTGCTGTTTCCAAGGGTTAGAAATTTATTGACAAAATCTAGATAATCGCCAGCGAAGCCGCGGGCAGAAGCAAGTAATTAATATTATTATAATTTATTTTAAAGACAAGTCCCGTATTAATTATTATCTATTCTTGCTATATGGCGGGGAACTCTATGAACATTCAAACAACGGATAACAATAACACCTAGACTCGGAACAACTATTTGTGGATCACAGAAGTCTATGTGCCGTAAGAGAATCGACACCTTATCACTCGGCGATGCGACCACGTAAACCACTACGCCGTTCGTGCAGTCTCTCGTGCAGTGGTTACTTTCCAATAAAGACTAGTTTTTTTTTCTTTTACAAGTTTATTCTACCTATAGATATTATCAGTAACGTAATCGCTATTCAATTCTGGACTTCAATTCTTTTAGGACTAGAATTTCCATATTGTTTGACGTGTTGGATAACTCTTCTTATTTCTTTCCTTGACCAATTTTTTTTTTCGTTCTATAATAGAAGAACTGTACTTGTAATTTTAAAAATATACATACTGAGTAGGTATAAAGAGTGTCCTTTATTTCGTTCCAGTCTTACCTTTTCATGTATGGAAATCTAAAATAACATAAGTACATAATATTGTAAAACCAGCTGCTATCTTGTTCTATAAATCCATCACCCAATTCCAAAATACTCAAAATGATAAATAGCTTTTAAAACTAATCTCAATTTCACTCACAGACAAGAATAAAAAAGGTCTAAAAACAAAACCGAATATCGAAAATTCATTGAGTAACAAATGAATACCCGATAAATGGTGGATCATAAAAACCTATCACCTGTCTCAGCGGTACGACTCGCCGCTTCATATCGTCGTAATTAAAAAAAAATAAAAACTGTCGAGCGATGGCCCTAAAACGCATTTAATTCTTGATAAGGGTAACAAATTGGATAAAGATAGCACGACCGTCGGAGACAGAGAGATCGTAAGTGCATTGCCGTGATAACTCATGTGTGATAACGACAGCACTTGAGTGGACCTGTCGTTTTCATTATGTGAAGGACCTCGTCGTAGAGTTAATAGGGGTTTTTTGGTTTGGAGTAAATTACAGTTGCATTTTATTTCGGTGTAGGTACGTCGGGCAAAGGATTGCCAGAAAAACAGCTATGACAATTTTAATCGTGCCAATTAATCGTTAACCCTAACAATTACCAAGATATTCTAATGTTAAACCATACCATCGTTTTTCTATTAACAATCGAGTTTAATTAACTTTGACAAAGTAGGTTATTTATTAAAATAAGTAGTGTAAGTAAATAATTAGTAAGTTTTGTATTAGGTGAAATGTTTTAATTAATTATAATAAACAAGATAAATATATTATGCAGTTCTAAGGATAAAGAGGTTACTTGTTTTGGAGCGATAACCATTTCAATAGGCTTATTAGCACAGTTTATGTGCCATTAAATGTCGCTTTTAAGTTTTGTGTTTATGTAAATAAGTTAAACAGTACATGTTTTGATTACATAACAAATCTTTATAGTCTATTCTTAATCACTTGAACGAACAACGAACAAATGTACATTATCTACACAAAATAAATATATGTATATTAAAACAACTCATAAATTAGTACATCGTAAAAAATAAAATGTTTTGTTAAAAAATTCATTTAAATTAATCACATCTAGTGAACAGTAATTAATGGTAAAAGCATTGCAGTCGGCGCCACACGTTTAGCAATGAAATTTGACCGCACAAATCGCTTTTAATTAAATATTTAATAGTTATCAAAGCAGCCCACAGTAATTGTCCACTATCGAACACTCTCCCATGGACCGCAATAATGGGAAACATATTGCCGTAATCGTCTGTCCGCAGCCATCAAATTTAGGTATTAAAATCAAATTTTGCCTGTAAAATTTATTATCTGTCTATTTATATGCTCACTCCATCTTTGATTAAATATCGCTTTGAAAAGTAGGCAATTCTGATTACAGTGAATGTTGCTTACAATAAAATTCCCGCAAAAAATGAAAGAAAAATTAAGTTAATTGTTGCGTAATAATGCTTACCTAAAAAATACTCATATTTTCGCTATTACATAAAATTGCATTGTATTTTTATTAACAATTATAAATTCTGATGCAATTATGCTAAATATGCACACATATTATAGATCCATACAAATCTTTCGTTTGGCCTTCACATCCACTTCTCAACATTGTACCGCCGATGTTTGTAATCTTGAAATGTCAAAGGTATTTAATTTGAATATCATGTCTTATCTTATTCCCAAGCATTGAACTTATCGATGAAATATCTATCGATATGAAATGTAGCTATTATTCCGAAGGGATTTAAAGAGGCTGTATGCTGTACGTAGTGATAGTCTTTATATTGAACTAAAGTTATCTTAACTGTGAGGTTTATGTATTGTGTTTTATACTATACTAGATTTTGCCTACGCTTCGTTCGGGAACAGCACCTTTCTTGTGGGTGAAAGGTACCTTTCGTCCAGCAGTACTGTTCGCCTGTAAAAAATAGTAAGATTATGATAGTTAAAAAAGAGTAACGTATGATAATGGCCGAGAGACGAATTTAAGAGAAATACATAGTGCACTGGTTTCAAATAACTTGGGATGAGGATTGAAAACATGATGATGTGAGTGATTAGTACGCTTAAGTACTGGCTACTTTTGTTCAAAACGCTGAAGACAATAACTGGTTTTGCATTCTTTTTCATTTATAGGACTTGGGACACAGCGTTAGTAACAGGAGCACGTTAGGACACCCGTGTGGGTTGTTTGTTTCGTGTAAACCACCGTGATTGGAAGAGTCTAGATGCATGTACAGTCGCGAGCAACCCTCGCAGGTTTCCCGTGATTGTGATTATCGCTTGGTCTACTCGTGCGGGTTATTAGAACAGTAACAGATAAACATAAGCCTTAATAGTAATTAAGTAAGATGACGATTTGATAAAAAGGATACCTTATACGTCAGCACGTTCTTACGTGAAGTAACTCGTAAAGTTTACTGGACCGTTTCTAATAAAAGACCAAGCACATGTATAGCACGTAGCCTGTGCCTTTTGTTGATTTAGTTACGTGTACCGTGGACAATTCTGGTTATAAAACAAACAAGCAGTCAGTACATGAAGTCTGGCGGAAACGTTACGCGCATGTAGCCCGTGGCTTTACTCTTTAAAGGCTACATCATGAAAGTTGTCCTTAGCGATGGTCTCTATAAAACACACATCTTGTTAATATCCGTCCCAAAAAAATATAAATGCAAAATATGAAATAGGAATAATTTCTGTGTCGGGGATATTCAAACAACGGATATAAAGAACACTCCAACTCGGTACAAGTATATTTGAAACACAGAAATATTGACCTGTATGGCGCTCGAACCCACAACACTCGGCGCAGTAGCGAGGCTAAAACCACCACGCATTCGCGGTCAAAGTTATTATACTTAAAACTCGGCGTATTGGTATATGTTTGTTATTATTTATTAACAAATATCAATTTACATAATATTGTCTTCTATTTACGCGAATATTATTCATTGAAATTAAACTGCTATATACGGATTTAAACAACGCGATAAAATCCGTATATAGCAGTTTAATTTCAATGAACAAATGTCAATTTATCTATAAAAGGTGTATTGGTTTGGCAAAGATAGCGGTATACCATTTGGCCGAAATTCACTAATTTTAAAAATAAATATATACAGTACTTCAAATATACAGGTTGTCCCAGAATATGTAAATCAAATTTTAAAGGCAGGAAAAGACCATTACAGTTTGCTAAAAAGAAAAAAATATGACATTTGTGTAAAAATAAAATAAACATAGTTTTTAAAAAAGTACGACTTTTTCAGACTTTCATTTTTTTCACTATTATTATTTTTAAAGGATTGATTCGTCAAACTAAAAGCGACTTTTTAAAAAACTGACATAGTTTTGAAATCGCAGCAGTATGTCGGTGTATTTTTTTTGCACCAAAACTTTGTTGTACTTAAGGAATCTCCCGTTACAATTTGTTTCACATATTCGGGGACATGCTGTATATAAACAGTTTTGATGCATATAAAATATGAGCATTTAAAGTCAAAAGAAATGATTTTCTAAGCTTGCAATAAAGTATGCAACGTAAGTTCGGTGGAATTCTTCAGCCACAAGCACTATTTGAGCGCGCACACAAAATATCTTGTTTCACATCTAATTTATGTCGCGTTTTCACGTTTCAAGTTGATATAAATTTCACTCATTTCGAGCGTCAGTCTTTCTAACTGAATAGTTTCATCGAATAAATCACAAATTCTTTGCTCTTTCATTCGTTTTATAGATGCACTCGATAAATATCTACCTCGCCTAAGACTGCAGACTGCAGACTACAATTATATATCTAAATCAAGGCATTAAGGCTCGATACACGGCGGCCATTATAGCGTAATAGCTATTTGCCACTAATAGTGATACGCCTTTGTGTGTCCCGAGTGTGTCGCGATCCTTATCTATACTCTGGTCATTTCTCGAGATTCAATCTTTTATATTGGTAGATTATAGGATGCGTTTTGAAACATATTATAGGATGAGCTTTAGATAAGATTGGGTTTTCTTAGGCTAAGTATTGAGTAGATTTCGATGATAATTTACCAATTTACAAATATACAAACAAGTGATATTTTAATTAAAAAAAGTGTATGCACAGATATGTGTAATCGTTTCGAAAAACGATAACACTATCTGCCGTGTTAGTATACATGACATACCATTATTTGTCGTTGTGGTTTGTATTTGGAGTCACTTTACTTCACAAGTAATTGTTATATGTGACTGCAGCGGGTAATTACTATTTTTAACACAAACATAATTTAGTTTCGAATCAAAAGCGAATACACTTATGTTTATATATACCTAATATAATGTTTAACATTTACTTGTCTTGTCTGGAATTAAATGATAAAAAATGACAGTAATTTCCGACTATTATTTTGAACGATAAAGTCACTTACATGACAACATTAATACGGAATAATGAATCGGTGTAATAAATATAGATGAAAATATTCATATCAGATACCTTTATTTCTATATACCATTAAGTTAACGTGTTAACCATTTTACGATAAAACATTACCAAAACTGTGTTCGTACATGATAAAATTTTAATAAAACCGAATATAAAAATGATGTACGCTAATAATATTCAAAACATTGCTTATTCAACGTGCATTCTGATAAGATAGTTATTTTTATGTACAATAAACACGTTGTTCAGAATTCCGGGGCACTTTATTGTCATATGTCACGGCAAAGAACAGTAAAGCTCCGTTAGCGTTATAAATTCTCTTGTATGTTAGTCAAAAATGATTTGCATATTGTGGTAGTTGTCGCCTTTAACTGGAAACTCGCGTGTATAGCGGCGATAACTTCGGCTTTATTAAAACGTTATTGATGACACAGCTAAGTTGTATATCTTTATCAAAACGTTGACTTTAGGGGGTATGTAGCCATTAGCATGACTTTTGTAGATTTGTAGGGTATCCTATCTATTGGGATTATAATTGCATTAAAACTAACTCTAATCGTAGATGTTTGTTCGAATATCTTAGTCCAATGCAGTGCTACAGCATGCCGTTTTAGACGAGTACACTTTTTATTTACTTATCAGATTTTCATTTTAGAAAATACTGCTTATATTTTATATAAAGGGGGTAATATGTATGTAATTATGCATAATTGAAACAATAATGTTATTGATATTTATTATTAATAATGAATGTTATTTCTTATATATACCTATAGTCCATTCCGGAAAACAAAGTTTTTAAAATAAGCTTTGCTGTTTGTACAGAAGCAACGAAAGTAGACGTACATATGTCATAAATGGCAATTTAAACCGCTATACTGAAGACCTAATAGTATTTTTAGACGTCATATGCTTCTGCGAATTGAATATTATCTTATCTTATCTAGTGGGCCAGTCAGTGCAGACCGGCGACACTTTGTATCGGCCCCAAGATATATCCCTTGGCTATCTCCTTATGAATGTACTGCCTCAGCCGCAGCGTGCACTTCAGAGGGAGAAGCCTGAAGTCTTCAGGTTTTGGATATGCCAATCCCATCAGACCCATCTTAAATCCAGCTAACGCGTCACATTCGCATAGTAGGTGCGATATGGACTCGGACAGACTCTGCAGATCAAATTGTTTTGCCAATCTCAATCTACACAGGAAGTCGTTGGTTATATATTATATATATATATATATATATATATATATATATATATATATATATATATATATATAACCAATATATGTATACCAATATATTATAGTTATACCCGCAGAACTTCCGAGTGAAGCCCGTGGCTCTGTTTGCAATGAATTTCTTGGACTGTTCCAGACCTCTAAGGGCCATCCACTCTAGCTTGTGTTTATCATTGCCATGTGCATTCAAAGCTGCCTTGACAGTGCTCTCAGAGAGTCCTACGAATGTCTCGGTGCCCACAAACAGTTGCTCTGAGCCCTGTCTGGCTAATTCATCAGCCTCCTCATTGCGCTGCACCCCTGCATGCCCCGGAACCCACACTAGTCTGACTGTGTTCTTCCTGCCAGGTTTTTAAGTGCCTTAACACAGTTCAGGACCTGAACGGAGTCCACCCTACAAGAGTCCAGAGCCTTGAGAGCAGCTTGACTGTCACTGAGAATATACCCAGTCCTGTCAGTGACATCATTGTTAATATTCTGCTGAGCACAGGCAATTATAGCATAGGTTGCCGCTTGGAAGACCGTTGCATATTTGCCCATGCTTTGGCTCACCTTGCAGTCGTTGGCATAAATACCAGTGCCTGATCCTGTTTTGATTTTGGAACTATCAGTGTACCAGATGAGATAACCCTTGTCAAGTGATTGTAGACCTTGTCTCTATTAGTCCCTCGTGGGGACCTTTATTTTAAAATTATTTTTGAATATGTGCATTGGTTGCATTTTGTCGCATCTCATGCTCATAATCCTTTTGCGATTCTTCGAAATCTCCAATTTTGTGTGTCGAGTTACCGGCATGTTGACGCTCCACAGCCCATGCACAGATAGTCTATGTAGCGCCTTTATCGCTCTAACTCCACAACAATGTGTAGCGGCGTTAGATCCAGCAGGACCTCTAACGCTACCGTTGGCGTAGTCGAGAACACCCCTGTTATAGCCATGCAGACCAATCGCTGCACCTTCGACATCGCGTTCTTGCATGTTGCTAGTTTAGTTCTTAGCCACCAGACAATGCTTCCGGACGTAAGTATGGGGCTTATCATCATCGTGTATAGCCACTTGATGACATCCCATAAGTAGAACGAATCATGCCGAAGACCCGCTGGGCCTTCTCTATGGCTTTGTCTACATGAGGTTTCCACGTTAGTTAGTTATCTAAGGTCATGCCTAGAAACTTCACCTACGTGGACCATTGTAACTGCGTACCATACATGGAAAGAGTTCCCAACCCTGTCAGATCCCTGTTCCTAGTAAACGGCACGACAGTAATTTTCCCTGGGTTGATCGATAAATGATTACTACTGCCCCACTTTTCCACCATAATCAGGGCCTTTTGCATGAGACTAGATATCGTACTCGGGAATTTTCCATTGACGAGTATCACCAAATCATCCGCACATCCGACCGTTAAGTACGGACCCTTGTTGAGTTGTTCTAAAAGTGAATTGACTACCAAGCACCATAAGAGTGGTGAGAGTACTCCACCCTGAGTGCAGCCTTTCGTTGTCGTTGCATACATTTCATCTCCTAACAACTCAGACCTAGTGATTCTACCCCTGAGCATACAATCGATCCACTTGCAAATGGTTGGCTCTATGCCGTGATTTGCCGATGCCACACTAATGGCATTAAAAATGGTCCGATTGAAAGCTCTCTCAATATCCAGGAATGCAGCAATGCATAATTCCCGGTTATCTAATGCATGTTCTACCTTATTTACCACAAAATGTAGTGCCGTCTCAGTGGATCTTCCCGACTAGTAGGCACATTGTAGCCTGTGGAGAGGGAATTTCCCTAATGCTCCCTCCCTGACATGTCTATCTACTAACTTCTCCAGGGGTTTCAAGAGGAACGAATCAAGACTGATAGGTCAGTATGTCTTGGCTTCCTCGTAGTCCGCCTTGCCCGATTTCGGTATGTGGATGACTTTAACACGCCTCCATATCTTTGGAATGTATCCAAAAGCTATGCAAGCTCTCTATAGTCTGCACAAATGCAGAACCAAGAGTGCAGCTTCCGGTTGTAGGATAATGGGATAAACCAGGTCTGGATAAGGTGACTTGAACGGTTGAAAACCATTTAGAGCCCAGCCGATCTTCCCTTCATTCACTACCTTCCTAGCAGTATCCCAATCTGCTTTGGTTGTACGACAGCTTAGTTCAACCAGGCTGATCGGGTCGTCCTGCTCCTTTTCTATTATCTTACAGTCTGGAAAGTGTGTGTTTAGCATCATTGCTAGTGTCTCCTTACCAGACCTTGTTCGCTGCCCATTGCTATCCTTAATGGTTGTCAATGAGTGTGCTCTGTCAGTCAGTCTGACAGTCGAGATAGCTTTAGAGAGCCTCATTCCTTCAGGAATCGTACTAATGTTTTCACATTGTGCTCTCCAAACTTCCGTTTGGCTTTGTTGTAGTTGATCAAACAACGAGCGTAACCGCTGTAGTCTCTGCTGGTCCTAGGATTGTTAAACGCTCGCCTGGCATCTAGCCGCAGCTTGACCAACTCTGGCGTCCACTACAGTTCCCTCTTGGGCCTAAGTTCCCTCTCAGGGCAGTTGTTTGTCCAGGCCGTATTCATAGTCTGGACCAATTTGTCTGCTGTAAACTCGATGTCTAATATAGAATTGAAGAATCCTCCAGATCTATTCTGAGGTCACTCCTAAAGAAGTTCCAGTCCGTATTTCTGGGATTCCTTCTACGTGCCGTAGGAGCTGGAATAGCGCCCTGTACTTAAAGCATATGTAATTATGATCTGACAAGGTAATCTCATCATACACATGCCACTCGACAATCTTAGTGCTAGCCTTGTTGGAGGCTAACGTGATGTCAATTACCTCTGCTCGACTACAGGCAGCGAACGTTGGCCTGTTTCCAGGTACTTACCACATACTCCAGTAGCTTTTCCCCTCTTACATTTACATCCGTGCTCCCCCAGACTGTGCGTTGACATCGCACCCCAAGATCGTGACCAGGTGCTTCCGTCTGCCATATTCAACAAGGTCCTTTATCTGTCTAGATACTATTTCCTTGTCCATATAGTCGAAGTATGCAGAGGTCAGGATTATAATATTCTGCCTTCTGCTTCCTCGCAAATCGATCGTCGTAAGATCCCTAGAACAGAAATTGCATAAAGGCCTTGCGTTTATGCCATTTCTGACATATACACATGTCCTCATATCATTAGAGGAACAGTTATGAAAAATTACACCTCCCGTCCCACCCAAGCCTCTAATCTTTCCCTCTTTAACATAGGGTTCCTGAATCAGGGCAATATCATATTCATTCATCTGCAGGTGGCGGGCTAGAACGACTATCGCCCCGATGCAGTGATGAAGGTTTAGTTGTACCTTTTTACCTTAGTCCCGCCATACGGTCTACCTATATGGTAGCGCCTTCGGTGGTAGCCACTACTGGCGGGCCCCCCTACTCTCCTCTTCCAATATCGCCTCCGCAGCATCTGGCGACGAAAGATCTAGACCATCAATGTGTCCGATTATGTCATCGGTCTTTGGGAATACGCAAAGCGATGAGGTGTAGAGAGCCGTACCTGTCTCTTCCACCGCAGGATTTACGGGCTCCTCCCCGTCTATTGCTACCTTCTGCACGTTCAGGTCCTTGAGGATCTTGAACGTGCTTTTGTCCATGCCAGAATGGAGACAGAAGCCGCCTGCCTTAAAGACCGCGGCTGAAACGCTGTCCACCAGGATGATGCGCCTGGTGTACGTCTCTTCGACCTGCGTGCCCAGCACCTTCAACTCGCACGTCCTCAAGGAGGGATTGAGGCGCTGCAGCATGGTCAGCACCCTGGAGGCATCTAGGCACCAGGTATTCCTGGTCTTTCAGACCATTTTATTAGCCCTTTTAGAAGGGGCTGCGCCGTGTGCCAGTGCCATCTGCCACTGCAGCTCACGCTTTTGCAGCTCACGCCACTTATGGTTTGCACAAAGCTGCTGCTGCTGCTGCTCCTCTTCCTACTCCGGGTATGGTCTTCAGAGTGTGCAGCCGAGTTTGGCTCACCCGTAAGATGCGCCTCGCCCGACTGCTCCTTGCTAGCCTCCCCGAGACTAGGGGGCTGACAGCCACTCCCCGAAGGTGTTGCGCTAAGATCTCCCTTCGGGTATACCCTCTTTACCCTCTCCCTCTAAGGGTCCAGAGGTCTTTAATTGCTCGCCACTACCGGTCAAGCCTTTGGTTGTAGATTTGACAGAGTCCATATTATGGTCTATCTTTGAGTTCACCTGCTGGCTTTCCAACCGCCACGGAGTCCACAACGTTGGGGATGCCTTGTTCAGGCACCAGGGCTACCAACAAGGTATAGTGCCCCCGAGTGAGCTGTCCCCGAGACGTACAGTACAAGTCGGTCCACTCCAAACCACTGAGGTGGGAAATGAGCACAGCCGGCTGGAGACCTCTTCACCCAAGGACACTCACCTGGCAGCCGCACAAGTGGACACCGACGCCGATTGATCGCAGCTGGCTAGACTGCAACCTCCGGTGGAGAGGAAATCCAGACCAAAGAGGCGTGTTCAGCGGCACCACTATCGCCACATCCCTCATCATCCATCCATCCCTCATCCCTCCTTCATCCCTCCGTACGGGTCCCCGCCCACAGCACAAACACGCGGGAGGTCATTACTATCCAGCGTCTGTCGTTCGACGATGGACCCGCCGGAACATGACCTCTCTATCTGGGATCTGCATTGGTCGTCTGGTGGTTTTAGTTACGTCTATTTCAGAGGGAACTAGACCAATAACAGGGGGCAACCACGTGAAGGATTCCCACCAGACTTGTCTTAGGGATCAACACGACTGTTGCGCTCTCCCCTAAAACCATTGGCACCTTACTCATCTTTAAGAGTCGAGTAGAGTAGGTTTGCATCTATAATAAACAAGCAGCCAATCCAGTGAAGCTAGAAAGCAGAACAAGCAAGCTAGGCAGTGCAACTATTAAAGCATGAATACAAACCCCTCCCAATTGAATACTAACTTCAAGCGTAATATAATAATACCAGGAACACTATCGCTTCGAGAAATTGCATGCAATGAACTTATAGCGATAGTGTTATTCATAACTGTATCTAATATATAGCTGACTGCGCAGTACTATGTGCATTTTTTTTTTAAACTTTGCTTAAGAAAACTTGCGTTGTTCTAAGAAACTACTCTTAGTTGACTTGCAAACACAAAGATATGCTGCACTTTATTATAACATAATTGCTTTTAATAACAATGTAATAATAAGATAGGTATACCATAATGGACCTGAATATATTAGCTAGGGGCTTATTCTTATGAGTCAGCAAAATCACTTGCTGCACTCTCAGTAAAAAATTTCGATTAACTATACAAATATTATTTGCTATAAACTTTATACTATGTAAGAACTACATTGCTTCGGTAGTGCAGTGGTAGTGGATATACTGTGCTGTGAAGTCTTAAGAAGTTTGATACCTTAGCAAAGTTTTTCTGTAAATAAATTCTCAGTTGTAGCACGGAGTCTAGAACTCTGCTCGGTAGATGGTAATGCTATCTACTTTGTATAGTTACAGCCTCCCTGCCGTTATTGAGAATTTCTGTTGTTCTGCAAAGTGCCGTCGTTCTCCCTTTCCTAGTAAAAGATTATCAAAAACCCTGTCCTCTTGGAGATGTCCCAGCTCGTCATGTTATGCACTGAAGGATTTTTTTTTCACGTGTACGAATGCTGTTTATTGATATTAGATTTATTATGACATTTTAATCTAGTAAATTGTGAATTATTGAAGTTTCAAATGCGGCTTGGCATGTACCTAATGTCGCAAAATAATGAACACTATCTTTAAACTCCCTAAACCAAATATTGCGCAAAATTTTTTTTGTGAAAGTGGTAACAAAGTGATCTAACGAAAGGTGAAGGTAGGCCGAAAGATTAATAGGCCAAAATGAATAAAATGGGGTTGGTTACATCGGGCAGTGAACCCGCGGGGTAAAAAGCTGTAAACCGCTTATTGGAAAATGTAGATGGATACCTTTAAACTTACACGATTGATGGTTTGAAGAACGTAACAGTTCGGTAGCGTGAGTAAGATAGAATAGTGTGTCAAACACTTTTTCAGATATAAATGTTACCATTTTTTAAAACAACGCTTACTTTGTTGGTCGAGTCAAATTTCAAGGCTGACCTTGAACCAACCATTTTTCGTGAATTACTTAGTTGGATATCCTGTTGTTCTAAATTGCTTTTTAAAGCGTAGCATAACGGTGTATTGAATTATAGCAAAGAAGCAAGGAATGACAGGTATCCTATATCGGGTTATATAAAACGTCATTGTTGTTATACGGCACACCAGTGGCCAGGCACAATAAGTTTTCAATTATGTCTAGCATTCTATCAATTAACAGGTTAATATCAATTGCAGACAATGTGAACGACATAAATCGTATTTTTTAGTGTGTTATAAATTGTCCTGTGTGATGAATTTTAACAATTCTTGCTCTCAAACAATTATTCCTTTGTAAAAAGTTGTCGTAAAATCTCAGGTGCGGTTGTAACCCACTGCAAAATCATTATAATGGTCAACGTCATACGTTCATCGTTAACTCGAAAGTAAATTTTAATTGCAAAGCGTATTTCAACTTACCTCATATTTTTTACCGACATGTGAATTTTAATGCGTAAATAAAAGCCAGTGATGGAGTCGGCTTTCACAATTTGCGTTGGATCTCCCTCATTTGCGCTTGCCAGACACCAATTTAAAAACTCCCCATATTTGCGTAATTTGAAAAGCAAACCATATTGTTTTTTAGAAAATATTGGGATGACCATGATTGCTTGGATATACTTTATGTCTATGCTAACAAAAAATCTATATAAATGTTTGAATCTGAAAATATTATTTGTTAATTTAATCGCGTTGTTTTTTGGAACTACTTATTAGATTACAATTTTTTTTTACATTTATTTAGGAAATATTTAGTTGTTGCCTATTTATTGAGGAATGTTATAGATTGTAGGTTATGTAACATAACACCTAAGGGTCGTACCCTTAGGCGTTGAATGGGTGAAATCCCGGGGCACAGTTGACGGTCTTATTTATTTGTAAAATAGTTATCAGATTTAAGGCAGACGGATTCAATTATGAAGCTATGAGATGTTGCTTTCAAGCTACGTAGTCTAAAAGTACCTTTAGATTAATTGAAAACTTAATTACTTTATTTATTGAACTTAGTAGGCGTCTAGCTCGTATCTATGGGTCTTAGATTGCAAAATATTAAATAAACTTAATCTTTATCTTGGTTTAACTTAAAATCAAATCGAGACAAATTTATAATAATATTATAACTGCGAATATAATTTTGTCTTTCCATTTTCATTGGCGGGTAACTTTGATTTAGAGAGAGTTTAAAGACACATTAAGCCATTCAAAAATCGCAGATCAAAGCCAGTATTCAATAAAATATGTAATTAAGTTTAAAAATTCTTTGATTATAACAGTTTAATAGAAAACTTGGCCACGGTTTTCTTAAACCCTCATTGCAAAGTTTCTCCTTAAATACTTCAAAGTTTGCAGTGGTTTTTTGCTCTTGGCGTCAGCAGTTTGTACAAATATTTAATAACGCTACTTGAAGTAAACTACTATGATAGTTAGTGAACATTAATATTCATTAGTAACACTTTATTTTAACTTTCGTCGTAAGTCCTATGGTATAAGCTTTAGCGGAATTATACGAGACTGATTTTATTTTTAAGGTATAAGCAGGGGCACTATGGCTTAAAACTGATATTCTGCTTAAATTGGAGTAGCTTAAGTGGGAAACCTTCCCTCTACATAATATTCCATAGGCAAAAATGCAGTAGGTAGGGTTTTCAGGTTCTATAGAAAGGCGCTGTTCTATCAGCAAGTCCATAGTCCATAGAATAAGGTATTCGACAGCTTTTAAGTGTGGTGTGTATTCGTTGGTCACAATATTATAGTATATTTCATGTATATATAAAAATAAATATTTTAATGGATACGGGCGCGGAACACGATTTTATCAAATAATTAATATTATTTAATTATTATGACTTTGTTCTTTAATGTTTTATGTAAAATTGGCTCCTATATAAATTACTTATATTCCTGTATTTGCTAACGCAGTAAAATAGTGATATGAAGAGTGGATGCACGTTTAAGAGTGCAATGATCGCAGTTCAAACCTATAACCGTTTGATAGTATGGAGCGTGATAGCTTTACTATTACCACTGTATAAAGTTTATAGATCTAGGCTATCTCCTATTACACTAGGACTGAATCCAAAAGTCGGTGGCTTTAAGAGCGACATCTATGTCTAGCATCACTGTCAAAGACTCTTTTAAGAAATATTTACAGGCGGAAAGGTTATGTTATTTAAAAACTAACTTTAAGCCAAACTCTTCACTATAGTACCATGCCAACACAAGCGAACATTTTAATGTGCCTTTATTCCTGTAAAATCAATACAACTCTCATACATAGTGTGAACATTTTCCATTTAGCCAAAAGTCTCCCACATTTGTTGGAAAATTTTCAACGTTTGTATCATGGGCTTGTGTATAGGTTTAATGAGCATTACCTGTCCGCAGCTTTGTGCGCATGTAAATATGATTTTTGAGTAATTA
Organism: Catocala fraxini; assembly: GCA_930367265.1. NCBI lineage: Eukaryota > Metazoa > Arthropoda > Insecta > Lepidoptera > Erebidae > Catocala > Catocala fraxini. The sequence continues at coordinate 11,389,214 of OV884037.1, forward strand.
GAACGGTTGCCCTCGTCTGATTTACGCGTTTAAAACGTCCCCTTTTAATTCCATATTTGAAAGGGACACGCCGTCTGTACCCGCCGTTTTAATCTTTGCGTTTTACTCTATTTTAATACAGTTACAGTCGAATTAATTAAACTCCTTAAAATAGATACCGTTTGGGACAATTTTATTATTCTTCTGTTTAATGATTGGTGTTATTTTTTTTCTGTTCTTATGGATGTTTATTCAGAAAATATTTTTATATTGGTATTCAAACCGACTTTGTATCTTTCAGAGGTCAAGCTGAGATAGTTTTATTTACGACGTTTCATTTATTTATTTATTGGGCCATCTACAAAGATACACACAACTGAAATACTAAATACAAAAGTGTTAGGCCGATAGATTAAGTGTGCACCCTCACTTATAATAGGCCACATCATGCAAAGTAAAAACGTACATACATTTGGCGAAGTTGGACAAAGTTACAAATAGTAAATTACTAATAATTAATTAATTAATTAATTAAAAATAATGAATTACTATATTTATCTTATATTTATAAATATTAAACTGCACGGATAGCTTAATGGATTTAAAGTGGTCGGCTGGTCGTCGCGCTATTGCTATTGCGCTGAGTGTTGTGGGTTCGAACCTCACACGGGATAAAAAAAAATATCATTTACAAATAGTTGTCCGAGTTTGGGGAAACATTATTTGAATGTTTGTGGCGTCCACCACATCAAGTAAAAACAAGCAATGTCTACTAGTATTCATCTTATTTATCTATAAAAGTTAAGTTTTATTTCCATTTAGGTGTATTATTTGGACCTTCATGCAGTTTTCTGTTAACATTTATGGTTGTCTAGAATTTTAGTAAATATTATTAGCTACTTAGCTTAAGTATAGCTAAGTAACTTATAATATTTACTAAAATTGAAAAAGTATGAAGTCTTTGACAAGCACAATTTTATTTACGTGGGATCTAATGGATATGATACACTGTGCTTATTAACCCTTTTTCTGCTTTATGCTTTGCTATATCATGTTATGAAGAATGTACGTAGACAAAACGACGAGCGATACCTCGTTGTAAATAAATTATAGTGTGACCCTGAAACGTGACCTAGCTCGAGGCAAATTACTACGTGTTCATATATTAGGCTACAATGAGCACTTAACTAGATTATAGATATTTTATGTTGATATGCTAGTCGAAATACTTATCCATTAGAGCCAGCCACGTCCCACACACTTCGTTCGATTCGCCACATGGTCCACGCGGGATACATAAATCATAAATCAAACACAGACAATCACTAACGAACGTTGCTCAAACATTGAAATTGAGTTACGAATAAAAATGAACGAAACAATAGCGAGAGGCCTCTATCACACTTCAATTTGTCAAAATGTGTCAGAATAATACTATTTGCGTTTCCTCGTTCCGTTGTGGATAGTCGTCGTTCGGAATCCACACCCAGACACGCTTTCAATGAATATTGTATTACGGGTAGTGGGAATACAGGGAAAAGTTAAAATTGTTAAAGGGATGGGGGTGGAAAGAGAGTCATTCCCGCAGGCTATCGCAGGCGCCACGCAGCGCAGATTGCCGAACGTTTTTAGTTTTAACCGATGCCTGTTTTTGTCCTTTGTTCTCGTGTGTTCACGTGCTTATTCGTTCGAATAACGTGACGAGATAAATATCCTGGCTTAGTTTTTGGAAAATAAATCACATATCTGTCCGTGCACGCGTTTAATTTAGAGACGCTTTGTTCTGTCACTTTGTTTAACTGTTAGGTTTAAAAGATGCGATATGATAATAACATATATAAAATTTTAAAAGACGAGCTTTCGCATTCATTTTACATTATTTATGTGTTTATCACAAAATAAAGGTGGATAATGAAACAATGAATATTATAAAATTACTCTCAATTGCCTTAAATTATGTTTATAATAGGCATATTTCAAACCTCGATTTTGCTATTTTAAGGCTCAAGTAATCCCTCGAACAGCTTATATTGACAGAGCTGTTGTATCACAAGTTTCTAGGCGTCAGAAAAAAATTGTCATTTCTTAGTTTTGTAAAGTGTCAATAACTAAATATTGTGATATGTTTACGCGAATGTTATACATTGAAATTAAACTGCTTTATAAGTATTTCATCGCGTTGTTTATTTTAAAACATCTGTATAAAGTAGTTTCATTTCAATGTAAATAACATAATTACTAAAATAATTTGAAATATTTTTCATATACCTATAACACCTATAACAAAAACAGTATGCATGATACAACGCCATTTTTCACACATATTTTTTATGTTATAAATCGCATAGTTCTCTGCAATCTATGCAGCGCTTCAGTGAAATGGACGTCGCAATTAGTTCGCACAATATGTTAGTCGAATATCTGCATATTTATGGGAAACAGTTTGTGTGCATCTTTAAAAACAGCGCGATGAAAAATTCTATGAAAACAATATAAACAATTGCAGAAAAATGAATGCTATATCCAATCCAAACACAAAACCAACTGCGATTTAAAATGCACCCCGGTTTTGCATTTCTCATTTCACAATTTAAAATCAAAACAATTAAATACACTGAATGAGGGTTAGGTTCTTTGCGGAGGGTTCTTTACTTGAAATGTGCAAAATATTTTTCTTCACCTCGAAAGTCTTAATTCAGAACGTATCTCTTATGCCGTAAAACTCAATTTTACCTACTTTATCAATGACTGCGAGAAGATGTGATCAGTTTGCGAGCGTCCTCGTGAGTTATGGATCTGACGAACTTCACAGCTAAAACGCTTGCAATCTGGAGGCTCTCATACGAAAATAGGCCTTATGTATTCATAATAGCTGTTTAGTTCGCAAGGTATTTTCGATTTAAGTTCAATGTATTTAATGATTACTTTAGCGTGCACGTTTGGTGTGAAGTATGTTTATAATTTGGCGCTTAATGAAGCGAGTCTGCTGCGTCGTCTCCAGCGGAAGATGGTAAAAAATGCTCGCAGTGAATGCAAATTTTCTCCATTATTGTTTGTCTATTGTCCTGTTTATGAAGCGAGAAAGTGAAAATTTTCACTGGTGCTGAAGAAAATTTATTATTTTTAAGGGTAACTGCAGTCTTTTTGTGAAATCAAAAGCGAAAATTTGTTAGTGATTAACGCTATGTAAATGTTTCGATAAAAACACAATAACATCTATATATAATATATAGTTAATATTTTTTCTACAAAGATATCAAAGATGTCCGGCTGTCGAACACGCCTAATATGGACGTAAGTATTATTGACAAGTTACGATCATTCATCCATATAATATCCAATACTGCGGCAAAACGTGGCGTTCCAAAACATTTATTTATTATCGAATACAGCAATTTTGTCGAATCACGCCTTAAGTACTGTACTGAATGTTCCATCGGTGCTTGAACTCAAAATTTTTAATTGTAATGGAGATTAGCAGTTATCTGATTCAGCGTAGTGCGCGCATTAGTAATAACATATTTATTTTGTTCGTTTGACAGCTGTGGGCGGATTGATCAACGAGATAACGTAAGAGTGCCGGAGCCTTTAATGCGAACTAGAATGCTTATAACAACTCACTGCAACTGGTCTTCAATTACTGCTGTCTTTTGTTTTTTGTTCTCTCGGCTACTGAAGTGTTAGGAAAAAACAAGTTTCAACCGTCAATATGTAGATACTTTAGTTAGTATAGATACAGTAGTCAGAACAGTTATCGTGTTTCTGGACAGCGTAGCATTCTCATGCACTCATGACTTTTAATTTCATCTTCTGATATGAATATCATCATTATAACAGTGATCATGTAAACATTACTTATTCAGTGTTAAACTAGATTTTTCTTTGGCTTTGCTGATGTAAAATTTTATAATAAATGGTCGAGTAGTTAAGACGTGAAAGCATAACAAACAAAGAACTACCAAAATCACATTCGCATCTATACTCATATTATAAAGCTGAAGAGTTTGTTTGTTTGGTTGAACGCAATAATCTCGGGACCTACTGGTTCGATTTGAAAAATTATTTTAGTGTTAAATAGCCCATTTATCTAGGAAGACTATAGGCTATATAACATCACGCAATGACCAAAGGGAGCGGAGCAGCAATGAAAAATGTAGCAAAAACGGGGAAATTCTCTTATATGAAGCAGACGAAGTAACGCGTCAGCTAGTTTGTAATATTAGTTAGGTTAGGTTAGATTTATTATTTACTAACATAACTTTAATATAGAGAGTAACAAAAGCTGTGACGTGGACTACAAAGAAATATGAAAAACATGACTACAAAGAGCGCAAAAACTGTACCATGAAGACTTGAGTGACGTAAGAGTGATCTATTCCCAGATAAAGAGCCGCAAAATGATTTGTCATTCCAAAAACATCCGCCGTTTACCAATGCCGCCTGCCGATATTTCAAGTCATTTGGCACACATTAGCACATAGGGTGCTAGAGCGTTCCCCTGCAGAACCCATTCGACTTCGCTGTTGGCTAGTCGCCGGTCATTAGAAAAACTGCATTTCACGTATTTAATAACGTCGTCAATGTAGGGTGTACATTGACGACGTCACAAGAAATCTATTAACGTCAACACGAACGTTTTATTAATCCATCAAGTATTCAACCCCTTGTAAATGGAAAACGTTTTCTTTAGACGCATAAAATGTGCATTATGAAGCGTTTATTATGACAACATTTTTATTGTGTTCATGAAAAGAAATCTCGATGAAGTGGTATCCATATCGCTTAAGCTGGATAACTTTTAATATTGTATAATATAAAAATATCATTTATAAATGTTAAAACTCTTCACTTTGGTTAAGTGAAAACATTTTAGGTTTAATAACTTAAGATGTTAGACGTATGTATAAAAAATGTTATTATTGATAATATTGTAGTGTGCTGTTTGCTTTACTGTTAAGTCTGGCACTGTGTCCGATAGGTCGCGAGATTGTCGTCCAGGTTGGGAAAGTATTGACTTTACTCAACCTGCACGACAATCTCAGGACCTGACAATCGCAGCAAATATAAACGTCACTAATGCCAAGGCATCAACGAGGCATTTGCATGCCGTAATAGTGCCATCAATTACTTTGAATGATACAAAGTTATATAACATCTACACTGCACCACCTATTTTTTAAACATAGTAATAATTGTCATTCTTTGGTTTAAGCTTTATTTCATCTAATTCTAGACACTGAATGATATTATCTTCGTATAAATAGTTCAAGACATTTAGTCCGACTAAACCGCCAAACATAGTATTCCTAAGTTTTGCTAATGCTTTTTAAAACATATTACGAATCTAAAAAAGGAGCTATTAATGTCGAGAAAGGAATAATAATAATTAGTTCCACTGCTGGGCACGTGCCTCTTCTCAGTGTAAGAAGAGTTGGGTCACAATCCACCACGCTAGTCCAGTGCGGGCTGGCAGATTTCACATATCTTCGAAAACAATATGGTGAACTGTCAGACATGCAGGTTTACTTTTGATGCAATCCGTCACCGTTAAAAGAAGCGATAATTTACTAATGACTACGCACATAACTTTGAAAAGTTAGAGTTGCCTGCGTTGGGTTCGAGGTCAAGACCCCTGCGTGACCGTCCAACAGTCTTCTACTAGGCTATCGCTGTCTTAAAGAAGGGAATAAAAGGGCATACATATATCTTTGAGAAAGCAATAAAAGAACATAAATATGTTTTAATATATGATTAGAATTTACCCTGTCAATTGTTGGAATGCCGGACTAATTAGAAAACCTTTTGTGTATGGTCGCCGGTGTGCTACTGCGACTTAATAGGTTAATGAAAGGAAAATTATTATTTTAGCGAGGGATAACAACATAAACAATAATATTATATGAGTGGTGAATGAGTGGTGCAATGCAAAAGGAATTTACTGTCTAGACACGGACGCTTAATGGGTGCAAATCATTGCAAATTGCATTCCTGGAACAATGTCGGATGACGTTTTTAATAACAGTGGCATGGTTGTTTTGTCTTGGATTTATTATGTACTTATTGTTCTAGAATCTTCTTACTTGAGAATGATAATAGGGTTGGGTTTGGGTTACATTAATCTCTTTGGTTTTATGGCTTTACTTTATATTCCTTTTGTTTTTGTAATAATCCTAAACACTGTTTTTAGTATTTTTGAAATGAAATAACATTGTTAGTAATACATATGTTGTTTAATAAATTTTAAATAATACAAGTTTTATATGACACATTTAATCTTGTTGGAATTGACGATAAAAAAGCAACGGTTTTCCCTTCAGATCACACTCACTTACGAGACTGATATTGGAAATGTTATTTTATCGTTAACTGTATCCATAATAACATGTTAAAAGTGTTTGAGTTGAACGTAATTCAAAATATGTCCGTCATCTTATTAATACATTTCACATTTTTTGCCATAGCTGCCAATCCTCATCAATCCTTCAATAATATTTTGGGTTGTTAGATTTTTATACACCGATAAAAAGTTCCCTGCGACCCGCCCAATCAATCGCAGCTTTTAATGGACTGTATTTTGAGCTAATGGTATTACCAAAGAGTACCGAACGGCAGACGAGTAATATTGGAGACGAAATTTTGTCGCAAATATTTGAAGAGAGATTTTTAAAACATGCAAAGGCGTAATATATTTTCGTGTCTGCTTTAATTTAAAGTGTGGAGGACATGTTATACCTGTGATGAGAAGTAGTATTTAAGTACAGGGCAAATAATTATTAAATTCATATTTTTTAAAGTACTTTGTTGCATAGCGAGTTCAAATAAGAAACATAAATAAAAGGTTTAAATGTAAAGATGGATTACATAAAGTATTTAGTTTATCACTATCTAAACCATAATTTAATAAAAGAAGCAATCACTCTACCATCATTTAATTAATCTTTGAATCCACTATCCAAATTAAACATTGAGTATCTGATGGGCTTAAATTGAATCACCTTCAAGTTTGATTGAAGGCTGGTCACTATATCGGCGGTATTAGTAGCACAAATTAATTAAATACGTCTGTACACCTATTCAAATGCCTGTGTAGATCCAAAATACAATCACGCTCGCAGATATACATATGTAGATACAATATCGTATTTGAATTAGTTTGAAATGATGCTGCAGTATTAACATATCAAAGCCCTTTAATCAACTCTTTGATGACAAACAAAAACGATCTGGTCTTATTTTTCTTTTCCAAAATATGTTTTATAATAACATAAAACATGAACAAAGTCTCTATATCCCCGAAGGGGTAAGCTAACATGTCGTGAGTCCACGGAGACGAGTTCTATCAGACACCTTGCTTGTTGGTTCTTAAAAGAAATTTAACAGAATATTCCATTAAATTTTTGCCCGACTCAGACATCAAATCTGAGACTTGAGATTGGCTGGCACATTTATTTAATCTTAAAAAATTGTAATTCAGTGTTAACATTTGTAATTACATTTGAATGCAGCACAAATATATTGAAAACAGTAGATAAAAGCAAACAATATGTTTTGAAATAAATTGTACTAATCAATACAAAGAACAATTTGACCGCAGCAGTTTATTGTAATCGTCAGCTATTTGTATTATAATTGTAATTTTGTAAAGCGTTGCCGTAAATGTAACATATATTAATTCAATTCTATTGACATCGAGTTTAAATTCTACGAGCATCCACGATGAATTTATAATGATGATATAACTAAATGCGGACACAAATCAATATTAATTTCTGTTGCAACACTGCATACTAAATAAACTGTAATTTTTATTCAGCAAATTCGTATTAACACTAACGTCTCGAGTTATTTTCAATTAATCGAATTGATGTTTATGTTGATTCATGATCGAGAAACAGTGGGGAGCCCCTCGCTTCGCACTTGCATACAAAACATGAAGGCTACCTTTAAAATTCTCTAAAAAATAAGTGGCAATCAAATATAAAGGTTATTTTAATATGCAGTAAAATTTGAAATCAATTTCTTTTTGAGTCATAAAGAGGCGTTTTAGTGGGCTTTCTCGTGAATCATTACGCGGCGCATTGTACCAATCCAGTGTATGATTTGTTGGTATGAAGTAAGTATGGTCTCAGCAAGAGATGTCGTAAATCAGTAGACGTGACACCCTTATGATTCCTCCAGCTGCACGCCGATGAAAAATAAGATTCCAGTACGTCATAATGGAACAGGGATTTTTAAATATTTATTACATTCTCGTGCACAAAGAGCTAAATGAATTGCGCATAAATATTTTTCGAAAAAGGTGAAATTTGCATTTACTTTAATAACGTCTTTAATCTCTTTCGCTCAGAAGGATATAGTCGAAAAATATATTGAAACTTCTTCTGATTATAATTAGGTTACATATATTCGTACTAGCCCCGCGGATTAGCCCGCGTGAGTCTCATGGGAAAATACCGAGATAAAAAGTCCAATAAGTTAATTTAGGTCATGGTCTATCTATGTGCCCAGTTACAATCCGTTCAACGGTTTACGCTTGATTAAGTACCAAATATCGTCACATAATATTAAGTATTCAGAAGAATACAACACTGTTATAAGAAATCTCTGTGGTCATATTCGTGAACGTTAACATCTTTAGTAACAAAATCGTAGATAATAGACCCCTTAAGGCCGTCCGCTGCGTTAAGCGGGTGCACGGAGCGGGCGCCCGCGCGGCGTGCTGTTTTCTATTATAATGGGTCTCCAGACGCACGCGGCGCGGGCGACGGGGCCTGCCCCGCGGACAACGTGTCTACGCGACGCAGCACGCGGGTGGAGCTGTTTCTAGGAAATCAGTGAGCGCTGCTTTGTTACTGCCGGCGCTGCTAGAGGCGATTGGGATGGGCGGCGAATTGGAGTCGGTCGCGGGCGCCCGCGAGTCCGTGACAGAGCACGCCGCGGGTCTCCGCGGCAGGCGCTTATTAAAGTCACACAATATTTATACAATTTCAACCTAAATACAACAAAATCGCGATCATAACAGCAAATATTTTGACCCGTTAATTTGTCGGTAAACGATACGTTCTGATGTGCGACTTGTAACTGATCTGTGTAAGTAAATACATTGACGCTCAGTAATTTGTTTTAGCCGAAACCCCACCCTTGGCGTCAATCGAACAAAGACTTGCTGATTGAATAGTAATACAATCCTAGTGGAAGTGAGGCCAAATACAGCAGTACCTATGTTTATCTGTAAAGTATTTTTTTAGTTTTGGTAATGTCAATATTTTTTGTAGTTATTAGCTGGTATTTTTTCTAACGTTTCTACTTATAGCAATAATCCTGACAAGCATATTATAATATACACAACATTTCTTCTTTGTATGCTTAGCTAAATTATTGACAAAATTAAATTTATATTAATGTAGACAATTAAGACTTTTCTTTATTGAGGTCATAGAACTACATTTAAATAAATCGATGTCTGATCTGACATCGTTTGCGGAGGAACACATACGGTACAGAGGCGAATGTTGGCCGACGTTCGTCTTACAGTGAGGTAAGTGAAAAGTTTTGCGGTTGTGAAGGCGACTGCCTACCCGCGGCAACAAGAACGGTACACGTGCTAGAACTTCGGGGGTGTCTATTAGACCATGAATTAGTTTGCTTAAAAGTACAATGTCACCAATTTTACGTCTACTATGGAGGTGTTTCATTTTAAAGAATTTGAAGCGGTTTTCGTAGGACTTCAACATATGGCAATTATTATTTGAGTATGCAAGATGGTATAAGTTTTATTTTTTCATTCCGTCGATGCGATCTATATGCACTTGGTAACATGGATTCCACACTGTGCTGCAATATTCTAACATGCCGTGTACTAGAGAATTGTAAACAAGGATGGTAAGGGCAGGTTCTTTAAAAATGTTCATTTCCCTGTTAATAAATCCAGCTAGTCGAGAACTTCTATTCACAATACTGTCTATGTGGGGTCTGAAACTAAGGGTTCTATCGAAAGTAATGCCTAGGTCGCGTATTGTATATACTTCGGGTAACATGACGTTATTGTTAGAATAATTAATGTTAAAGGGAATTTTCTTTTTTGTAAATTTAATGTGGTAACATTTTCGTAATTCAGTACCATATGGTTCTCTGTGCACCACGTATGTACAGCAGTTAAGTCTGATTGAAGGATATCTATATCATTTTGTATTTCAATAGAACGGTAAATTTTTAAGTCATCGGCATATAATTAATATTTAGAATTAATTACTTGTTTAATATCATGAACGGACCGATGTGAGAACCTTGCGGATAGTGATAGTGAGATGAGACAGTGGCCTTCCAATTGAATGCTCTTACACATAGACTTTTGTCGTTAATATTCGTATTCTTTCTTTCTTTTTTCTTTTCGTGTAGTTAGTGGCCAACCTGTTGTCAAGAGTTGTATTATTGTATTCGTATTAGAAACGTTTGTTTCAACGTTAGATCGAATAATTACGGAGTAACCCTTCATTTTGGATATGTTTTATTAATATTATTACAAAGGAATCCGTAGTTTTCAAACCACGGTTGACCCACTATGGAGTTAAGTGTAATTATTTTGAGAGGAGCATTGAAAAAATAAATTATTAAAAATATATTGCCTGTATAAAAATATTACTTTAATAATAACTTATTGTTAAAGTTAATGTCATATTAAGTAATGGTTACATATGCCCTTTCCTTACTTGTAGTATTATACATTTGAACGTGTGATTGTTGATTTTTCCTTTCACGCATCCTATTCAAACAGATTTGTCTCGCCTCTTATGTGCCAGAGAGTAACATAAGCTTATATCCCAGTAAAATGGACATCATTCTTGGAGTGTTCATTTGTCCTTAGAACCAAGCGGCAAAGTCGTGAGGAAAAGCTAGTTAGTAATATATACTAAGAAAATTTGAGATGTGTTAAAAACATGATATGTTTATATGTATGTATAAATCTAAGTGAGAACTCTATTCTATCTAAGTAATTAGAAAAGGAAAACGAGCCATTTTGTTAATTAATGAAATCCAATCAAATACTACGTGGACATGGCAATGAAAGTGAACAAGGAAATGTCACAGAAAGGGCAGTTCTAATCTTATCAGAACTGAATGGATACTTGTTAACAAACATAATGAAGCGTTTTAAATTTCCATGAACATATTATCCTAATCTTAACTAATATTATAAATGCAAAAGTGAGTTTGCTTATTTGTATGTAACGTTTTCACGCCTTAACTACTCGACCAAACATGATAAAATTTCGATACACGTTGTTAGGGGTTCAGAAAAGAACATAGGAAACATTTCATCCAGAAAAACTGCTGTTCATAATCTAATCTAACCTCACTTACATTTACTCGAGCGATGCCGCGGGCTAAAACTAATTGCTTATAAATACCGAGACCATTTTGTATATTACAGAAACATTACTGCTGCGCAAAAGAAATTTATTCATCGTATAAACACTGATTGTTATTTAAAATATTTATTTCTTTGAAGCAGCCAGACTATTTATGCTAGTCCTTATTTACATTATGCCACTAAGTGAAATAAAATCAGATAGTGTAGCAGAACTAGAACATTTGACTTTAAGTACTGAAAGGAGTGAGGCAATATTTCGTTTAAATAATATGTACATCTATTACAGAACATAACACCCGCAATGAATTTAATGGTATTTCAGCCTCAAGGCGGTAACGGGAGCAATTTACTAAAAACAAACGCACACTGTCTCACAATTTGAACGAATCGCTTAGCGAAAACATTAGCTACGGCTCAAAGGCTTTTGAACGTAAATTGTACGTGAAATTCGACAGCAACGATTTTGGGTCGCGAGAATCAGGGGTCTGATATCGTGCTTAGTGTACTTGGATTAGTTCTCCGATAGTGGGATGTTATTCAGGTCGCCGCAAATGTTTGCAAAATGTATTCAGGCTTTTACTTTATGTGATCCATGTTATTTTACGTGGCTTTGTTCGGATGAGCCTAAGTGTCCCGCTTCTGAATATCCTACCGTTATCATGTACGAAATACTCCTTTAAATATGCTTCGACGTTTTCATATATAAATATTCATATTTATTCCAGCTGAACACAAAACTAAATGGACACATGCCAACTTACTTTTAACATGTCTCATAAGTATTTCTGAGTGCGATAAGGATATGCATGCAAGGATACACTAACATGTAGGTGTTATTTAGTATAATACTGGAGTAGGTGTTTTCTATATTCGTTACAAACTTTTCAAAATCACTGGTACCTTAAATATTCATGGAAATATTTTCCCATCATCATGTCCCGCGATTTAATATTTTGCTTCGTGGAAAACAATATTTTGTGTTAAATATAATCGAGCTTTGTTTACAATGTTGCTAGGCAAAAACATTCAACTTTCGAGTTAAACGATCGCTTAAGCAAGTCTGCTTATAAATAGAGATTAAAGTAAATCAATTTCTAAATTGACCTAAGGCGTGGTCCCTTTGCCTTCAACAATCACAATACAAACTCACAAGTTCATAACTATTGGCGTATCAACACGCATCTTGGTGGGCGTATCCAAGTGTTTACTTTGATCTTTGTACGTTTCGACAAAGCAAATACTTTTATCATTATTTACTCAGTGTTCAGTTGCCGTCTACCGAATGCTCATTGAGTGTTTTTATATTCTTGGTGGCTCTTAACAAATAAGAAAATGTTCGATATTCTCTTAAGAAAGGGCAGTCAAGTGTACGTAATGATGGTGCATTCTTGTATCACTCGAAACTATTTTTCATATTTTTATAATTCTTAACACTGTTCGTGTTCCTTTGTCTCATATAGTTCTGTTGCATGTGTTTTCGTTCACATTTACAAATTAGCAGGATATTAACATTCGCCTATCACATATAGCTCTCATCTCAAAACATTTCCAAAGTACAAGAATATATTTGAAATTGATTTCATTCGATTTTATAATAATATGAATTTGATTTGTGCACGCATCTTTAGAAAATAATGCTACGACCATTAAGAAATCATATAAAAAAACGTCCCTTGTGTAACGAAGAACAAATTGAGACATCTTTAGAATTCACACGGCGAAAGCAAATTTAATTTATCGACATCTCATTCAAAGACGTCTCAGTTGCGTCTAACAACAATTACAGATTCGCAAATTACTTACTCAATCATTACAAACTTTAAGACCTTTGACATAAAGCTCATAATGCTTTAAGTTAGCGGTGGAACAAGTTTGTTACGGCAGTACCGAAGTGACAGAACTTAATAGGACTTTAACAAATAGCTAAACATTTTGTAATTCGGGGAAGATCTTGAATGCTTAGTTTATTTAACAAAGGATGGGCTGTCTCGCATTTTCGGTGCCTCGACCTGATGTCAACATCTGCCTTTTTTTTCTGAGACAATACCTGGCGACTTGAAATAGATATTTGTTCAACTAGCCAGAAAATCGGAAGCCATTGTGTTTTTGTATAAAGCTGGTAAGTAATTTGTTTGTATAATGGTATTAGGTTGCACATTGCACTTTTGATGTAATATTTAACACTCGTAACGTACCGCACTTGTGCATATATTTCATACTATTAGAAAGCACTTTCCAAATACGATTACAAGATAAAGTGATAGATGGCTCTAAAAATTGTATGATCCACAATTAGCTGTTCCTAGTCTGGATGTTCTTTGATATTATTGTTTGCATATTTGTGAAATGTGTTGCAACCCAGGAATTATTCTTAGTGCAGGAGATGTACTTACACATTAAAAAGATCTGGCTAACCCAATATACATACAATAGGTTTTTTATCGAGTAAATCACCTTTAAACATTTTAATATTTTAAATTCACAACGGCACAAAATCTAAACACACAATCGTAAATATGAATCAAATTATTTATCGCGGATAAAGATTTTCAGAATGGTTCACATAAGCGTTGTTTAAGCGTCTAATAACCAACACACTAGGATCGTTTTAACAATAAATAAAGGGGGTGGTGCAATATCTGTCTCGCTCGTACTGAGTGCAGGCCATTTGCATTGGAACTGAATGTAACGAAACGGCCTCCCATGGAATTTAATAAAAATATCTTAGCACATCGCTTAGTGTTTCTTTAATATACAGCCGGGACTATTACTGAAAATATATTTTCCGTACTTCTGTATGGAGATTGGGTCGGTTTAGGTCTGGCCTTTAATATAAATGGGCGATATGTTATGTCGACTATTTTAAAGCGTCTGTAGTGAAATACTAGCCGTGGTATTTCACTACAGACGCTTTAAAATAGTCTTATAAGTTATACTTTTGAATCGTTTCAGAACAGTATACGGTTACTTAGATGTCCCAGTAAGAATTGAGGTCATAAATATTCTAATTTTGTAATTTGTAAAGTCGTATCTAATTTTGCAGCAATAACTATAATCATTACATAAAATTATAACGTTTAAAACAGCGGCTACGATGCTCATTGTGACTGCTGCGAGGAACTAAATGTAAATTGAAATGGTAAGTTTCAAATAGCAACGTTTAAATTAATAGTTAGTTAATCTGATACTAGCACTAACAAATTATTTGATTTATTTGTTTGATGTAATTTGATATTTTGTAAATTGTGTTGCTTTTGAAACGAATAACTAATGACCCAAACACATCACACGAAGTAATTTATTTGAAACAATAGTGTAATATTTTACAGCGATAGCTCAGTGGGGAGACCAACAGACTGCAATGCAGAAGGTCTCGGGTTCGAATCCACGTCGCGCACCTCTGACTTTCGGAAGTTATATGACTTTTCGAAATTATGTGCGTATTGATTGACAATTATCGCCTGCTCCGTGCCTCGGAGAGCACGTTAAGCCGTCGGTCCCAGCTGCCATGAACATCTATGGCAGTCGTTATTGGGAATGTCAGTACCCTCTAATATCCTGACACTGGTCTAGTCTTAGGGTATCGTTAGCCTTCGGGTTGCGGAGGTCAGGTGGCAGCCGCTCCGTGTAAAAACTGATATCCAGTCAAATCCGGTTAGACCAGAAAAGCCGACCCCAAGTGACTTGGGAATAATAAAGGCTAAGAGAGAAGAAGAAGTGTAATATTTTACTGCAATCTGAAAACATTTGGTTCACTAAATAGGCAATTCTTATATGAATCCGCAATTTATTAGAACCGGACAGTAGTTGATTGATGCCCCTAAATGAAAGATATCTATCACTAAATTAGCATTCATAAGCCAACTCAGGCGACATAAATAACATCTGATCTTTGCTCCATTACGTGTTTAGATGGAGATTACTTCCTATGGTAACCAAACGCCTACATGACTACGTAGAATACTGTTTTAGGCCAGGATTATGAGAGTATGATGCCTTTTATGTCTGGTTTCGATTTTGACGCCTACTAAAAATATTATCACGTTTAGTATTTTGCTCTATAAAAATATTATGTGCAACAATGTATTTTATCCTAAATCATTGGCCATATATAGCGAAAATAACTGCTAGAATAAAAATATGATTCGTTTTAAACATTTTAATTTCATGTATGTGTTTTTAAATGTTTTGACGTAGGACCTATTCTTATAATAAAATTGTAACTGGTTGATGTCTGTACATCGGTGATATTTAATAAAAATATATGTGAGGTTATTTATAAGAGCTATAGAAGCCAAAACAATTATTTCTAGCATTTTTATATGTCTGATGTTTGAACGGTCACCATAAAATATATTGATCGTATTTCTATGCGCATCACGCAAAACCTAATGCACGAAATTTAATGCGGATTTGAAAGTTGCATTACTAGAGGTCTAACTTAAAATCTAGTGCATTTTTTTTTATCTTAATACGGCGCCTAAATAATTACCTCTCAGACATGCAGATTTCGTCACAATGATTTCCTTCACCGTAAAAGTGAGCGACAATTAACTATGTATTTAGTACGCACATAACTTCAAAAAGTCAGAGGTCACCTTGGGATCGATAAAGTGTTATTTGTTGATGTGTAGTTGCAAAATTATATTTATTCTATATAGCTATCCTTACAGGTACACCTAATTCGATAGTGCGCTACAAGCTTCATCACTATTACACGTATTCTAAATAGGTAAATACAGCATAAAACTACTCATACAAAATACACATAATTACTATAGATATAAGAACTACTCCTTCTCCCTAGCCTTTATTATTCCCAAGTCGCTTTGGGGTCGGCTTTTCTGGTCTAACCGGATTTGACTGGATATCAGTTTTTACACGGAGCGGCTGCCACCTGCCCTCCGCACCTCGAAGGCTAACGGTATCCTAAGGCTAGACCAGTGTCAGAATATTATAAGGCACTGACTTCCCAATAACGACTGCCATAGATGTTCATGGCAGCCGGGACTGACGGCTTAACGTGCTCTCCGAGGCACGGAGCAGGCGATAAATTGTCAATTAATACGCACATAATTTTGAAAAGTCATATAACTTCCGAATGTCAGAGGTGCGCGACTTGGGTTCGAACCCGAGACCTAAAAACTACTATTATATAAAAATATAGAAAACTAAACGTATAGCAATATACATATATTACAATATCTTTCTGGCAACTTAAGAAAAGGTCATATATTTGCTAGTTTTATTTATTTGCTGCACGGATGGCGTAGTGGATTAAGTGGTCGCACTGCACTAAGTACTGTAGCTTCGAATTCCGCACGAGAAAAATTGTGTGGTCCAGAAATAGTTGTTCCAAGTCTGGGTGTCTGTTGTTTGAATGTTTGTGAAGTCTCCCGCGACACAGGATATACAGTTAAAGCGGCACTTGCCTTGCCAAAAAATAAAACTGTAGTTTTAGACTTAATCTCTGTGCCCGTCTTGTATAAGATTTTTCTTCATACCCTCTAAAAGAATTAAATTACCTAAGGTGAATAATGCAAATCATTGGAAGTAACTGGGTGCTACTGACAGTAGAAAGAGAAGGGTAACATTTCAAAAGGGACGTCTGCACGTATCATTAAGATTGGGGTAGGAAACGCTTGCTCATTTTCGGCAGATTTTCTTCATTTCAATAATCTGTTAAATTAACTGTAAGGACATTATTTAATCGGCAATAGATCAATTAACCAAAATAGTGAAAACGGATCTGATCTATTCCATGGTTTTGAATATTGAAACATAATTATGTCGGTTGGAATGCAGGGGTGGCGCAATGATTTAACTAGTCACATTGCCTCCGCCGCCATAACAAGTGTTGCGGTTTCAAAAAAATACATGTTGGTCACAAAGTAACACTTATGAATGTCAGAGTTTATGAGTTTGAAAGTTTAATAAAGTTACTGAATTTACATTTAAGTTAGTTGCTAGGTTCAGACAATGAGTAAAGCCTATCAGAAACCTGTAAGAAACTTACGGTTTGAGCCCTACATAAGAATAAAAATTGTGTGATCTACAAAAAGTTGTTCCAATATATAATTACGGCCGGTGCAATCTGGTGGAAAAGTCACGCATGTAAAAATAGGTAAACATATTTAAATGTATCAAGCAAATTATATACATAATTATAAATATGCAACGCGAAAGTTTAAATGTTGTTAGTTGTTACAAGTCTGCTGTTGCCGTCTTGCTGTCTATCAATACACATTTGCAAACTCCATGTTACTACTGTAGATTTCTTAACAAAAACAATACAATTGACTACTGTACCAGACCCAGAAATCTAATCCATAACTTCTAATTAGAATTCAATCAATTGCTAGTAAGCTTGTACTTATAAGTTTAATAGACAGATCACGACTACAGCCTTGCACTTGTATCTCTCTTGACTTTTTTATTCAGTTATCGACTGCTTTGGTGACGCAGTGCTAGTGAAAACAAGAATGATGCATGAAGTCTCCTGATTGAAGAATCCCGTGTCGGGCCAACAAATGGTTATTGGATTTATCTGTCACGAAATTCTCATTAACAGCCTGGAGTTAGAAGGATAATGGTATGGCATGCCTCCGTGCCTCACAATGCACGTCAAGTCTCACCTCATCTTTTTGGATTGACGTCACATCGGATTGTGAGAGTAAAAAAATAGAGAGTGCACTTATGTTTGCTAACACACATCTTCACTAAAGTGTCACCTGTGCGGATAGCCAATCTTAGTTAAGATTGACTGGCATGACCAAAATCTGGACTACCTGACCTGAAAGACTGATAGAATTTTATTCAATTATCAATATACTATGATTACTTTTCCCAACATATATTAACTGGGTTATATATCGCATTTAAATACAATATTTAATCTTATATTTTGATCCTATCACCATATTTACTACTGAATCTCCATCACCACATGTAATAGTTCCACGAGATTCAGTCAAAACTGCTCTGTATTCGAGAGTCGACTACTTGTCAAGTTACTTTGTGAATATTGCTACGTTCCTTAGCCACAAATACGGCATTTTCGGTATATACGGTAAATATCATCTCTATAGATAATATTGTTGACGACAACGGAAACTTGCCAAAGGAACTGATATCCATACAAGCTCCTATAATATAGCGTAGCATAGTAACGGGTATGGTTTCTTAGAAAGGTAAAGATTGGATATTCATATTAAGCAACATACATATATTTAGAGCCTACGCAATAGAGATCGTATTGACGTCAACAGTGTGCTACCAGACTTTGTATTAACTGATAACATTATAACTGATAAAAATAATAAAATGCTTGACGTTATATCGAGTCAAAGCTTATCTGATGCGTGCTATAGAATTACAATAATAAATATCCATATTAAAATAATACAAATTATCTTTAACTAGATTTTGCCCGCGGCTTCGCGGGCGTAAATGTAGGTTAGGTTAGATTAGATTGTCACGGCAAGGGGTAAGTCGCACCGGGTGGCGGCCATATTGGCGACCGCTGGGGTTGCACTAGTCGTTGGTCGTATCCGGCGGTTGGGCCTGGAGGTGACTCTTTCTAAGTCCGAGGCCATCTTCTTTCATGGTCCTCGGAACCGGCCACCTCCAGGGGCCTACATGATGGTAGGAGGGGTCCGCATCGGCGTCGGGTCGACTCTCAAGTATCTGGGACTCGTGCTCGACTGTCGGTGGGACTTTGCTGCACACTTTCGGGGTTTGGGTCCCAGTCTTCTGGGCGTTGCAGGTGCGTTAGCGCGCCTGCTGCCCAACTTAGGGGGGCCAAACGCCTCCTGCCGGAGGCTCTACGAGGGGGTCGTGCGGGCTAAGGCCCTATACGGAGCACCCGTATGGGCCAACACCCCGACGGAAAAAAATGTGGCCGCTCTTCGGCGGCCACAACGCGTCATCGCCGTCAGGGCAATTCGGGGTTACCGCACGATATCGTTCGAGGCAGCGAGCCTCCTTGCCGGATCGTCACCCTGGGACCTAAAGGCCGGGCTCCTGGCGTCGCTATTTCAATGGTGCCAGGAGGCACTGGTACGGGGTGAAGTGCCGTCGCATCGCGATATCGAGGTGCGGCGGCGCGAGCTCCGCGAGGTCCTAGTGGCAGAATGGGAGGAACGACTTGTCAATCCCAGCGCCGAGCACGCCACAATCGTGGCGGTAAGACCCGTACTTAGAGAGTGGCTGGAGAGGCGTCATGGCGCCCTCACGTTTCGTCTGACGCAGGTGCTGACCGACCACAGTTGTTTCGGTCGGTATCTGTGTCGAATAGGCAAACAGGAGACGCCCAGTTGTCATCACTGCAGCGACTGCCGCGTCGTTGTCGGGGACACGGCGTTGCACACATTGGTAGTTTGCCCTGCTTGGGCCACGCAACGCCGTGTCATGCACGTGGCAGTCGGTAGGGTCGTCCTCTCGCTCGAGGCTATGGTTCTGTCCATGATTTCGAGCGAGAGGTCTTGGAATGCCGTCGCCTCCTTCTGTGAGGAGGTGATGTTAGTGAAGGAGGCGGCGTAGAGCCGGGAGCAGGAGGGTACGGGACGACCTCCAGCCACCCTGAGTAGAAGCCTGCGGGCGGTGGACCCATTAGGGCCGACCACCGCCCGATCAGTGCAGGTCCGAGTAGGCGGCGTTCGTGTTCCACGCACGCCTCTCGATGTCGGAAAGGGGACTAGGTCCCCCCGCTATGTTGTCGGGGACCAGGTCCCCCAATTGTGAGTGTAAATTCTTGTTGTGTTTGTGGGACCCGCCACGTCCATCGGCGGGTCAAACCTTTGACGGGGTCGCGATTTGAATGCGAGAGCGATCCGCGCGACCCCGCCATAAAGGTGTAAGGAACACCGCGGTGGTTTTAGTCGGTTCAGCCCAAACATATGGGCTGGATCCCGACATATCCCCATCGCCGGTTTTGGGGCAGGCGATGGGGAACGTGACGAGCACAATTCCCGCGTTAAAAAAAAAGATTAGATTAGTAACTGTCCTTTTTTCTGGATGAAAGGAGTACCTTACGTACAGTAGTACGTCCTATTCTGTACTCCTGACAACGTGAATGCATAATTTCATGATGATCGATTGAGTAGGTAAGGCGTGAAAGAAACAAACAAACAAACTCACATTCGCATTTATAACATTAGTTAGGATTAATATTGCTCGTACTAGGCTCGCTTTTTTTCTGTATTGTCTCTACAACACGGACTTTACGAACATGAAACTACAGTCTCATGCACAGCTATTTGTGAACCACACTAAGTTTTGTTCTATATGAGAATAGAAGTCACAACACTTGGCGCAATGACATTTAGGCGGTTTCGATGGCGTGGTAGTTAGTGTAACCGACTGCCACGCCTTAGGTCGATTCCCACACAAGTCAAACATTTGTGTGCATGAACATGGATGTTTGTCTTGGTCTGGGTGTTTCTATGTATATTGAGTATGTATTTACAAAAAATAAAAAAGTATTTATGTATGTTTATCGATTGCCTAGTACCCATAGTACAATCTCTGCTTAGTTTGGGCTAGATGGTGTTGTGTGTATGTGACAGAATATTATTATTATTATTATTATTTACGTGGCGACCAATTATTCCAATGCGCCACCTGAAACAAAGTTGGTACAGTATAGTACATTTTTTATTTTAATTCTGTAATTGCCTACTAGAATACAAGACCCGAGCAATTATATTATCAGCCGCCGTCTGTGCCATCCGGGTCTAATTATGTCATTGCAAGGTTCTCTATGTATAAAGTATAAACAAATTTAATACACATTCTTAAACACTTAAAAACCAATTTATTATAAAAACACAATGTAGGTTTAGTAACAACATAATAATATGCAGTGCAGTCGCGAAATGTTCACTACTAAAATGGCTACCGAAATGAACTAATAAATGCGATGTCGCATTAGTTTAATTTTATACATCATATTAAAAAAGATACACACATGTTATTATAATAAATAAATATTATAATATCCACCGTGTTTATAAACTGCCCCACTGCTAGGCCCGGACCTGTTCTCAGTAAGAGAAGGGTTAGGTCATAGTCCACTAAGCCGGACCAGTGCGGGTAGGCAGACTTAACACGTCTTTCAAAACATTATAATGTTTTCCTTCGCCGTTAAAGCGAACAGTAATTAACTATTTAATACGTAATAACTTCGAAAAGTCAGAGCTGTGTGCCTTGGGATCGTATCCGAGACTTCTGCGTAGTAGTTCAGTTTCATCAAATTATATGGTGAAAATAAAACTTGATGACGTATTTCAGCAATATGGAGCAGGCTAAATACCCACACTCAGGATCAATCGTCAAACCAAGCAATCGTAGCCATGAACTCCAAAAGATATTTAACAAGAAGTGTATATTTTCTTTATAAGTATATAACCGTTATAAGACAGGGTTTTATTACAAGCTATAAAAACAAAGGCTTTAACTTCACTAAAGTAGAGGAATTGTACCGTAAAGTCCTTAAGTAACTATACTTTAAAGTTCCAAAGCTGGTCCCACTTTTTACTTAAAAATCGATTGGCCCGGTTATCCGAGCTTACTCAGGCGCGAATCCACTATAATAATATAACTCCGCTACGGACGCTAGTTTCGAGAAAATTGATAGGTTTCTATTAAAAACGTTTTCGTATGAGCTAAACCGTAGAACGTTTCAGTCTGTATGAAAAATGTCGAAACAAAGTGGAATTGAAACTAAAAGTGTGATTTCATTTGGCTGCAGTCGTGTGTTGACGCTCGTTCTATATGAAAAATATTAGATTTAATACAAATCGATTTATGCTATAAGTGTTTTATATTGCAAACGATGCAATTTAGTTCGGCGTATGGTTTCTATACTATTAGTGTCACAATTGGGTCTCCGTACGTAAGTAACTCACATGATAAATGGTGGGTATACATAACACCTTTAGATTTGAGATGGTAGGAAAGAATGATAGGAGATCATTGTTGTCATATAGCGACTTTTTCATGATTCTATAATTATTTAAGAGCTTTGCGATCAGCATTTTCGGTTCCTATAAGGTAGCATGATCAATAGCAAAGAAAAATAAATAAATTTATTTTATTAATACAATGTATGTTCATTAATCTTTGCTGTAAGAACAATTTCAATGTCTATCATGCCAGTGCGCACAGATTTTCGTAAATTAATAAATTATCACCATATCATTTTATACTACTATAATATGTAGATTATTTAGTCAAAATACCCCGCTATTTACCTTAATAATACATACTACCTCTTAAAGTCATGCTGATTTCATTGCTCGAGGTATATTATGTGATATGTTCCATAATGAATCCTCTTAAACTGCTTAAATTATATCCATTTGATTGGCAACTGTAATCAAGCCATTACTGTAACCGGTAGTTACACATAGTCACACATGATTCTACCATTGGTTAGTAGTTGGAATGGATACTATTTATCCTTACTATAAAAATAAATAAAGAAGCATACTGGCAAATATTAGTTATTTTAACATTAAGGGCATTACATTGCCCAATTACCTTGAAGATCTGGGCTTTGCAGTCCCGAGTAAGCGTCACGGGTATAGCGGGGCTGCTCCGGGCACGCCACGATCGTGGCGGTAGGTCCCGTGTTTGAGGAGTGGCTGGAGAGGCGGCATTGCACCCTCACCTTCCGGCTGACACAGGTAATGACTGGCCACAGTTGTTTTGGCCAGTTCCTGTGTCGTATACGCCGGCAAGAGACGCCCGGTTGTCACCACTGCGGCGACTGCCGCGACGTTGTAGAGGACACGGCGCTGCAAACTTTGGCGGTTTGCCCCGCCTGGGCATCGCAGCGCCGTGAGTTGATCGCGGCAGTCGGATTGGTTGCCCTCTCGCTCCCGGCCGTAGTTCAGTCTATGGTTCGGAGTGAGAGGTCGTGGAACGCCGTCGCCTCCTTCTGTGAGGAAGTCATTTCCATCAAGGAGGCGGCGGAGCGGGAGAGGGAGCGTTTAAACCCTCTCCCCAACCGCAGAGCCGGGCGCCGGAGGGTGCGAGACGACCTCCAGCCACCCTGAGGTTTGACCTGGGGGTGGCGGGCTTTGTGGGCCTGCCCGCCATCCGTTCAGCACCAGGTCCGAGAGGCGGCGTGCGTGTTCCCACGCGCGCCTCTGTGTCGAGTCCGTCTCCCCTCTAGGGGGGACAGTAGGGAAAATTTGTGAGAAGTGCCTTTGGGTAGGTCTATTCGTGTAGTGGCCTGCCGTTTCATACGGCGGGCCGAAACCTCGGCGGGGTCGCGACCGCATGTGAAAGTGATTCGCGCGGCCCTGTCGATAGTGGTTTTGTCGAGGAACACCGTGGTAGGTTTAGTCGGTATTCCGCGAGGTACTTTATCATCTTTACCATCTTTCTTTTACCCCGGCGAGTTCGACATAACCCTTCCGCCCGCCCCCGCGGAGGGGTATGGTTCATGCATTCGCCCACGCTAAAAAAAAAAAAAGCGGGACTGCTTGGCGGGGATTTTTGTAAAGATTCGGGTTATTGTTGATTATTACAAAATTTTAAAACAAATAAGTGAAAATAAACAATACACATGGTTAAATAGGGTATTACCTATTATTTTGTATAAATTTCATACAGAATATCTCAGCCGTTATATTAGAAAATTTTATATTTAGTTTTTATACTACCTATTTTCTAAATTTTGTTTGGTAACATTTGGATAACTTAATTAAAATTTTATTCAATACGATGTTTTTCCCATATAATCTAGTTTACTTATTTTGTAGATGAATCTAAAAAAAATGTATTTTATTTAAATACATATAAGGATTCATCTACAAACTTCTTTGAACCGAGCGTGTTTTTAAGGTTTGAGCGATGCAATCCCCTTATGTAAGCTTATTGTCTTTGATTATATACATGTCATTATATACATGTATATAATCTAAGCTTATTGTATTGCAAGTTACTAATATTCTTATTAACCTCACCAGCTAAGCTCCATGTGTTAGGAATGGGTTCATGTCGGTAGTGCATTGTGCGGGGAAACATTATGCTGTGATTATCGCTTTGTCCACTGTTACCCTTTCTGAATGATTGTTAACGCTCTTTATGCGGTGGAAAGCAAAAAGGACATTCTGTTTGTGAGTTTTAGCGACTGTTGCGACAACGACAACGTCGGTTTCAGAGGGACAAGTGCGATTTTACTGGGGAACACAAGTTAAATGCTGTGTTAAGGTGACTATGTTACGATTGTTGGTTTACCTTTAGAAAATATTTCACAGAGAATATTGACCACAACATTTTATGTATTTATCTCAGGAAAAAAATGTCTTCTTTTAATACTTCTAGTGGCAGACAAATAAGTGACTTGCGTGAAATGGTAATTGTTGCATGAGCAACAATTACAAGTCTATGAAGACTTCGGCAATGTCACGGTTATAAACAGCCAAGATGCTTCTTTCTGTGATAGTAATAATGCCTCGCCAGTGCTAGTATTCCTAGTGATCATAAACTTATGAATTGTGATCTAGAAAAAGTTACGTGATCTCTATATTCATTAGTATGCGCGTCATTTTATTTAAATAATATATAATATAATATTAGTAAAACAAAATGTGCATGGTTTAAGCATGACCGTGGTCCGTTGTAACCAAATCTTCATTAAAATAAATAAAAATGATACCAATTTCAATGATGCAGTTCTAAAATATCTAAAGTTTGTTATTATGTTACTTCTTTTCAAAGATTTGATACCATTTACAAAAAGACAATTCAGTATTTAGAATTTTGCAGCCACTTAGCGATAAAGTGTTAAGAATAAAACCGAAAACATAATAAATTAATACACGCATATACTTTAGTAAAGATTACAAATGTTTACTTAAAAATCGCAACTCTTATGTGCCTATTAAATATTATCTGACCGGTAATTAATTAGACTGTAAGTTTCTTGTTTTTACTGTTATAATGCACTTTATATTTAAGTAGCATTTGTAATTGTATAGATGGTGTGCTTAATAAAATAAAATAAAAAAAATAAAATAATGTTGTCTAATTTTTAAAACTTGGTGGCATGTGCTCGTGTATAATTATAATGGACGTTTTTAAACTTATTTATTTGTGTATTAATGAGATTAATTTATTTCTAATTGAGGTAAAATGAATATATACCTAACCTTGTTAATTTTTATCAGTCATCTTGTTTATTTAAACATAATTATTATTATTTTACGACTTAAGCTCTATGTGCCTATAATAGAAATATGAATTATAATTAATATGATAAGCAATTTTATTTAGCAATATTTTGTGATCCGTTACACAGCAACTGTCCTATCCTTAAAAACATGATAGCTGTCCATACGTCATTCTGGATTCTGCGCAAGCATTTTTGTTGTGTTATTGCTCGACAAACTTTCATACGGTGTGTCAGTTACTGCATACAACTGTCACTAACATACGCACTACATACCTTATGAGAACGCCGCTGTCTTTACGGCAAATGAGCTAACATCATTAACCTGGGTTTTATTTGATTTTACGATAATGATCTTGTAAATACTCTTGAACAAAGCACTCAAATGATGTATGTCTGTGCACTTTCTTTACAAATACTTTGCATACATGAGTACTTAGTTAAAATCAATTAAACGTACGTAATCTTTTAAACAAACATACGTAAAGTAGCATCACGCTAGTGTGTCTTCCGATGGGCAGACAGAAGTGTACCTATGATAATTTGGTCATGGTGATATTTAGTCATGCAGGTTGAAAAGTAATTAGTCTATTTAATTGATGTCTACTGGTAATCATAGACAGCCTCAGTGGTGGAGCGTTAGTTACTGTAACAGCTGTAAATGAGCTCTGTAAATGAGATCTAGCTACATTTTGCGAATTGTGGCTGTACGACTTTTCTGCCTACCCTTTCTGGGATACAAGCATGAGAATAGGTATGTAACTCGCTTTGGAGGCAATTTATTCATATATATTCATATGTATTCATTACAATTGAATTTAGAAACTATACCATGGTCTAAAATAACGCCATACTTGGCACAACTGTCTGTGTGTCAATTTGCTTACTGGAATATTCTAGGACTAAAATAATACCCAATAATTATAAAATGACAGTCCTTATCATAAGCTGGAATGGGACTTGTCTTAGCGTTTAGAAGTCTTAGAAAAACACACTGGAAAATATTTTTCTAATATTTTTCTTATCTGCATGAAAACGTGTAATCTCCTTTGAAATTTTTCCTTACCTTCATTTCGCCAAGTTGAATTGATCTTTGACTTGGCAGTCAAGCAATTGTATATATATATGAGATTATTTTTACACATTAAATCCAGAAAATAATCGCATTAAAACTACTTCTTTATATTTCTATACTCAAAAGTCCAAAATGCCTACAATAAAGTAATACCCAAATCCATGCAAAGATAAAAAGCCTGCACTTTGACACAAATGACGTACACGCTATTTCAAATTTCGAATGCGTTCGCTCACATGACATCAGCATAAAAGAGCTTTAAAACGAGCTATTCTCACTTACTTCAAATGGGATTCTCTTTTGAATTTACTGCGAGAAATATACATGTACACAGTATAATCCTTTAAGAGGAATAAGTTCGCTTTTTCTTTATATTTGGCTTATTTTAGGTCTCTACGGGAGGCTTTTGTATAAATGACTGGCAATTTAAACTGATTACGCATCATTGACGTCTTAAAGCCCACTTACTTTATTGCGAATTTGACTCAAAAGGCAATAAAACCGAAGTAGCTTATCTTCGTAGGTACTATCTTTGGTATATGAAGATAAAATGTAGGTAAATGGCTTCTATCTTACATAAGCACGTAAATGTAATAGTGCAACACAAATCTAAACAATATATCCCATCGCATAAGTGGCAATTATCCTAACAAATTGTGACCTCAGTCCCTCTCAGAATTAAATCCAGTGACCTAATTGACTTACCAAAAAAAGTCAATATTTTAATCAGAGTGGCCGTCGTAACGTGACCCGTGGGTGTATGTACATTACGTATGAGATTTTATTTTAACAGACAAATTGAATATGGAACTAGATGGTAATGAAATTCGTGGCAACCGAAATTAGTTCCATTGAGAATAACCCATTGAAAAAGTGTGAAGGGGACTCCGAAATATAATTTGCAATAAAGTCGGCACATGATTTCTCGCCGAGCTCACCCTTGACTACTTTATTACTTTTCTCTGAAGCGTAGTCTTTTATAACTTTAATATTTCATTCGTATGTATACCGCTTCTTGTACGGAGTACCGATTGTTGGATTTTTTCCGCCATTGTATTGTGTTTTGCGATGACCATACTAAAATGTGTAAACTTTTATCGTTTTTCCTTTAAGCAAATGTTGTTCACAAATATTTTCTCACCCAACCCATTTTAAGCGCAGTGCTTCGAGAACAGATTCATATAAAACCAACATTTTATGAATTCGGAGTATTTAATCAAACTCCTCTACAATGAAGCCAGGACAGCATAGAAAAGTCAATATGAAACTCCAATTTGTGTTCGTAGCTCAGTTGAGTTTATTTTTTAGCGTTGGCAGTTGGATCGGCGCAAGCTTTTAAATTAACAAAGGCATTCTGTTCAACAGTGAGCGCATTTAAAAGTTGCTAAGCGAACTACTGCGTTCGTATTTATTTCCATGCAATTTCCGCGATCTCAAGTTTCATTAGAAAAGCGAAAGTTTGATAGCGTTTCGAGCGCGTTGCGGCGCCGCAACGATCAGACTGCCTCACTTGAATAGGCATCCATTTTATTTATCCTTTTTTGTTAAAGAAAACTTACCCTTCGTTCCTATACACAACGCAAACTTACTCGTGATTATCCAACACAGAATACTTATTGTTGATCTGATAAATTTAAAATCAATCTTAACACAACATCTTAGAGTTTATTGTTCAATATAATGGGACTGCTGGTGACAATTTTTTATTCCATAGTAATACTAGCTGTTCATAAGTAGTTTTAGTATAGTAGAGCAGTTAGAATGCGTTTCTATTATATTTTACAATTTTACAGACAATTTAATATTTGCTCTTTACATATTATGTATAAAATCCTTTTTATAGCTAGCAAGTGATTTTCATATTTATTATGCATATAAAATATTATATAAATTAATCTAATAGTAATAAAGTATAAATTCGTAATATCAGTACAAGAAAATACATATTTGAATATTCACTGCATTTCTAAAAGTCTTGGTTACTAAATATTTGTGTTAACGTTAAACTATATTATACATGTGCCTGCGGTTTCACCCGCGTTTATCGTTACTGCGCCGCCCCCGTGGGTCGTATCCTGATGTTATATAGCCTATAGCATTCCTTGATAAAGAGACTATCTATCACTAAAAGAATTTTCAATTCAAGCGTTCAACCAAACAAACAAACAAACTCTTCAGCTTTATAATATTAGTATAGATTACTTTAAAACACGTTTTATT
The DNA here is from genome assembly GCA_930367265.1 of Catocala fraxini. Classification (NCBI taxonomy): domain Eukaryota; kingdom Metazoa; phylum Arthropoda; class Insecta; order Lepidoptera; family Erebidae; genus Catocala; species Catocala fraxini. Next base: position 11,418,041 of record OV884037.1, read on the forward strand.
TTTGTACAAAAGCAGAAGAACATTTATTGAAGTAATACTTAAGAGTTGGATGAATACTATATCTATTGCTTGTAATGTATGGTACATAAAAATGCTTCTTGGCCAATATTTCATGATAAAATCAATAAAAAATGGTCGCTATTTCATACTATTATTTATGTATATCTTTTTGCAATATTGTTAAGGATTATACAATAATTATATACTCCTTGTGGATATATAACTACTTTAATATATATTTTATTATTAATCAGTGTTGGAAGATTATTAGAACCTTATCTAATTCACTGCCACTGATATTTGTAGGAAGTACGAGTAAGAGGATCTCTTAATATTTGATTTTAATCATTTAAAGCCAGTTACTAGTACTACAATTACTAGAGAAGAAATTATGACTAATTTATGACAGTATGTTTATCATAATATAGTCATACGTAAAAATTATAGTTTTTGTTTGTATGCTAAAGTCTGTATTGAGCTTAACGATAATTTCACAATAATTATATGGCTATTTCCTATAGACTAAGCTTGTCACTACACCTTTAGGAATGCTTTCTTAACTTAGCCACAGAAGCCAACCGCGCATCCTTGATGATGACGTTTTAATTGGACAATGGATTTCCATTCACGACTGGCAAAAGTGCATATGGTACGAGAAGGAGTGTGCAAATGACAATGTATTTAAAAACGTTTCTCTGATGCCGACTGCAACACGATCGCTAAATTGCAAGGCTAGGTAACAGCAGCAACAAGATAATATATTATTACAATGAGCATTTAATTTGTTTATCTTCACCATTAACCAGTGTGTTATTATTTTGCCTGAGATATTTGCACAAACATTGTTATCTCGTTTATAATCAGTCCCCGAGATCCCTTGGCTGTGCGTACCCACATAAATCGCATGTTTGTACACCAACATCCACGTACTTTTACCTCTTCATACAAGTATACACAGAATCACGACAAAGAACGTGTTACCCAGTCATGTAGTCCTCTATGACGAATCTATCTTAACAAGACTGTTTAGTAATTTTCAACCTTATGCTTTGATTAATAAGGTGCTTGTGTTTCTTTTAGCGAAATTCTCAGTGTCCCGCTGGGAACAATGTTGGCGGTTATCTCCACATCAGATTGAGATAGCACGGAGGTCAAGTTCGGCACGCGAGCAAATATGGCCAGTTATGCTAGTTGACGAATATGGTATGGGAGTTAATATAGCAATTTTGGGAGATGGAATTTCTGATGGACTGTTTAATTATTGAAGTGTACAAGAAGTAATACGGCTTATTTCGACGAAAATATAATAATATATGTATATAAAAATATTGTAGAGTAGTAAAGGCAGTAAAATACAGTTGCCGTTGTTTTTATGAAATAATTATATTGACTCAAAATGTTTAACAAAAGATGTGTTGGTAAATTATTCTAATCAAGTTTTGAAAGAATAATATAAATAAGATCGTATAAAAGAAGAAATAGAATAGAATCAAGTACACGCGTATTCAACTGTGAAACCGAATTAATAAATTTGGCTCTTTTATATTTCAAAGAGCTGAAGTTTTCTTTCTGAAACAAAATATTCAAGAAATATCCAACTTTTAACTGACATGAATACATAAGCATTTCCGATCGCCGTTGTGTAGCATCCCTGATATCCAATATTTGATATGATCCCTAAATATTACGAGTACAATTTCCTTCCAATATTTCTCAAATGTTATAAGAAATACGTAACTATTCCACGTACTGTAATAGAACCGCTTCGCTTGCACTTTTCCGTCTATATCGCACAGTGTCTGACTAGCAGAAGTCTTCTAGAATGTATGGATCATATTTGAGCCCTATCGTTGGAATTACAACATTTACGAATAAAAATATATCAGCATACAATTTTAAAACAAAACTAAATTAATTACGTAATTAATTTCTTTCTCGTATAACGAAAGTAAACATGGTGCATGTTGATCGAATACATATGAGTCACAATTTTTACTCAAGTTATTAAATTCAATTATATTGTTCTGTTTCATAACATAATTAATTTAAAACTATTTCATTATTTAATTCTGATACGGTCTTAAAATAATCTCGTTCTGAAACTTATGAGAACATACAAAGGCAGTCAATCGGTAGTCGATTATTCAAACGAACTCACTGAATAGAGTTGTATATAAGATCGGACATAGGCAACCTACGGTAGAGGGCACAGTATAGAAAGACCCGGCCGTATTCAGTTAGACAGTACATGGTATTCGTGACTTACATTCTGTATAAAACAATTCTCGGACAAAGGTTCTGGTCAGATGCGAGCAACAAAGGAACAATGCGGCCGACGGGAGATGCCTTTGGTTCATTTCGATTGTGGACAGCTCATGTCCACGTGAGAGCGAAGAAGCAACGGTCTGCACAACCGCATTTTTTTTCAAAATACATATAATTGCACCAATTACCAGACTATTGTATTTATGTTTTTAATGGAAACAAATATACAATACCAGTTAGTAGACAATTGATGAGTTACTTATTTAGACCAATATTTTAAGTAAAAAACAAATATATAATGCATCGGATATTGTGTAGGCTGGGGTTAGCAGAGGTTAGCTGAGCGTAACAGATTAATATATGGCGTCGAACATTGCTCTCGCATATAATAATATAATATCAATTATAACGATTTATTTACACATATGTAACTACCACGTATTGGTTGACTGGACACATTTATATTAGTACCTATCTATGGCGACTACAATTAAACACAATTTATGTTTACGACAGAGTTTGAGTTGTAACAATAGCGTTTCATTTCAATCATTTACCAACTATAGCACCGTATGTTAACAAAGCTGATAAATCTATTTCGCAAATGATACAAAGACTTTGTCTCGTTCGTGGGCCACCCGCAAATAATAGGACCTCAGTCGTAGAACCTTATTGTCTGACCGACGATGTTGACGATATGACATATTGACTTCTGAGGTCTTATTTTGCACAAACTCAATTCACGATTGGGTTCTATACTGACGTTGGGTCAAGAAAACGTTTAGTCTATTCAATGACAATGTTAATGTGTATTTTGACCGCGAATTGTATCCATTTTGACTGCTTTGTTACAAAATGAAATAGTTTTATTTTCAATGCAGATATCGTGTTATTGTGGTGAAGAATTTTATATTTTATGTTAGCTACAGTTATTTCAAAGATTTTTAAATAAAGATTGACTAGCACAGATAGTAAACGCATATAGAATTACGTCTGTATATTGCTGAGATTTTGTTATACATTGCCAGATTTAGTGCTGTTACTAAGAACTAACAGAGAATCTAACTCGATTGTTTCATGATAGGCAAGTTATAATATGAACCAATGTGACTGTAACATTTTTGGGAAAAGAAATAAAAATGTTGCTCTCTTAAACAAGACTTAAACACACGGTGTTCCTAACTTTAATTGTGCTGTGCAATTCGATACTTAAAATATATTAAGCTATATTTCACGTATGTTTCTCTGCGCAATAAAATATCCGCATTGCACCCGAAGTAAAAATCACATTATTGCTGTTGACTCATGAATTTACCGAGGCTATAAACGAGTGCTGCTGCATATGTGAAGATGAACGTATAAACAAGGGACGCTGAAAGCTGGAATATCCATTACAATGCAAATTCGCCTTCGTCGTCACAATGAACGAGTTACCTGTCCACACACCAACTTTTTGCCTATTTCCAAGCCCAAAATTGGACTATGACCGAGTTTGGTTACAGACAACTAGACGTAGTATCTACGTAGCCGTAGAATTTCGACGAGAACGATTTTCAGGATGCACTAACTTTATGACAGTTTTATTACGAATCAATAGTTGCTTTTGCCTCTAGTTTGTGGCTTTTAAAAGCAACCGCGGAGACAAATCCAATGACATCGTTTTACGAACTTTTCAGTTTTTATTTGCACTATAAATGCACGAAGTGATTTACTTTCAATGGATTTACTTATCCCGTTTGATGTTTCAGAACAAATTTTGCGTGAATAATGGGTTAAAAGCGCAATAAATTGAGTCGCAGTAAATACTATTTGCTTCATTCTTGGCATTTTTGTTTAACATTTTTCATAAAGAAATTTGTATGAGTAATTTGGTATTTATTGTTAGTTCTGAATAACTATTGCTTGTGATTAAATATTGATAAAGCTTTTGACAGGTACCGATTACCATATTATTGGGGTTATATTTTAAAAATTCAATGGTCTCAAAACTGAATATTACTAAATATTATTCTAAATGCAGATACTTACGCAGCATCGCATCCCTTTTTATCGGTCTATGAGTCGTAATTGGATACTGCTTTAAGCAAAGAACTATCTTTTTTAAGCCTGTCGTAAATGTCACGTATCGTAGAATGTGAGGTTACCGGCAATAGTCCAATAAGGACCTATAAATTTTTAAGCGTAATAATCAATTAATGATTTTGCGAGTGTTAAATTATGTTTTTTTTTTATTTAATAATATAATAATAATAATAATTACATACATCATTTGTTTTATTCTCCAGCAAAAATGCCGTATGCAAAACGTAGCTTTACAAGTTTATCTATGAGGCTAAGGTTTTCTATGCACAAATAAAAACTAAAATAAAAACTTTACTGTAAAAATATAAATGTTTTTTGCATGCTGCTGTGACATCATAGTTGTATGCAAAGAAAAGCAATAAAGATATTAAGTCAACAGTGGCTTCCATCTTAAAATAAATAGTTACATGACGAACATAGAGGTTTCGAACGTTATGTGTCTCATGACGACTATTTAGTTTCAGTTCTCATAAAAGTCGAGGCAAATATGGTTAAATGTTCTTCATGACTTGGGCGAGTAAGAACGCGGACAGTTAGCTAGTTAGTTAAGCAGAAAATCTTTATCGCCGATTCGCAATAGGTGCATATGTAGTTGTGTTTACACTCACATCCACGAACTAACAAAGACAGATTATGTAATAATAAAAAATACGTCTATATAATGTAATAAAACTCCTTGCTGCTCCAATATAATTATTTATTCTCCTCTATTTGTTATCCTTTATCCTACAGACCACACAGTTTACACAACCGCTCGGCTCGACAGCTCAGACGAGAATGCCCCCTTCCGCCGTCCGTTACTCATTTTATACCAAAATCGATTATTAAAATACCCGACTTTCGCCGAATAAAATATTATAACCTTACAATAATACGTTTATATAAATACGTATATAACGTCTTTATTCCAAATTTATGCGATTTATAACATATTCTATAATCGAATTAGGTACTGCGGTCTCTCACGAAATTCTCGTCTCAAATTAACCTCGCAGCACCAAATTCGTTTTGACTAATGGTGTTATTAGTCTCGGGGCGTGTGTTCATAACGCGTGGTGTATTACTCTACTGGCTACTAATATATCTTCGAGTGAATTCATCCTACTCGAATACGTGTGAAAACGTAATAATATAATATAGATATATATGCTGCTACGTAGATGGATAAAAGGGCAGTAGACATTACAGATGATTACAACATGCTAGCATATTGTAAACACTGTTTCTTGTTAGAAAGACCGTGTATCGTGTATTTCTATTGTAAATTTATTTAGCTTCATGTATCCATTGGACAGGACGAGTAGAGCAATAGTTACTAGTAAATAGGGATGTTGTCTTTGTTTGATTTTGTACATGATTTTACATGCAAAAGTAAATAGCAAATTAAATCTTTTTGAGCAAACAGTATTAAAATCGGTTGAAAAAAGAGAGTTTAAATATTTATATAAGAAAAAGTGGAGCCTTAGTGGCGATGTGCCGCTATCTCCCTCGAACTGCTGCAGTTAAATAGCGGTTACGTCACAGTTTAAACTGACTTAAAACGTTTTCATCTAATTATAATTGAGAAGATTTAAAAAAAAATTGTACCTACTATTTTAAGTAAATTATAAAAATAATAATGAGTCAGCTTCAAGCTTCAAGTATGTAAATAAAAATTCGCTGATCTGTCTGTATTGACCCACTTATTACCGGTACTGCTAGTTGCTTATGCAGGTAATTAAAATGTTATTATTGAATTGTAGTTATGTAAATTTATATTGGTAAAATAGTTTGTAAGCATTTCTTCACCCGAGTCACTGGTTCTATCTAGTTCGGGCAAACAACAACTAAGTTTATTTTAAGGATGTGGTTATTTTAAGGATGATAAACAGTTCGGGCACGCCACGATCGTGGCGGTAAGTCCTGTGTTTGAGGAGTGGCTGGAGAGGCGGCATGGCGCCCTCACCTTCCGGCTGACACAGGTAATGACTGGCCACGGTTGTTTTGGCCAGTTCCTGTGTCGTATACGCCGACAAGAGACGCCCGGTTGTCACCACTGCGGCGACTGCCGCGACGTTGTTGAGGACACGGCGCTGCACACTTTGGCGGTTTGGTTGCCCTCTCGCTCCCGACCGTAGTTCAGTCTATGGTCCGGAGTGAGAGGTCGTGGAACGCCGTCGCCTCCTTTTGTGAGGAAGTCATTTCCATCAAGGAGGCGGCGGAGCGGGAGAGGGAGCATTTAAACCCTCTCCCCAACCGCAGAACCGGGCGCCTATAGATATAGAGATATAAGAGCAGCGTTAGCTCAGTGGGGAGACCAACAGACTGCAATATAGAGGGTCTCGGGTTCGAACCCACGTCGCGCACCTCTGACTTTCGGAAGTTATATGACTTTTCGAAATTATGTGCGTATTGATTGACAATTATCGCCTGCTCCGTGCCTCGGAGAGCACGTTAAGCCGTCGGTCCCGGCTGCCGTGAACGTCTATGGCAGTCGTTATTGGGAAAGTCAGTACCCTCTAATATCCTGACACTGGTCTAGCCTTAGGGTATCGTTAGCCTTCGAGTTGCGGAGGTCAGGTGGCAGCCGCTCCGTGTAAAAACTGATATCCAGTCAAATCCGGTTAGACTAGAAAAGCCGACCCCAAGTGACTTGGGAATAATAAAGGCTAGGGAGAAGAAGAAGATTTGCCTTCCCTAAGTCACAGATACACTCTAGTGTCGCATATGTAACCTTCAAAAGTGATCTATTCCTAGTTGCTACGAATTAAAATGTACAGTACCGTGGCTCATTATTATCACGCTATAATTTTCAAAAACTGTAGGTACATTTAGCAAATAACGTTATTTAAATGTCTACGTACTCATTAAAACGGGATTCTATTCTACTCCACCTCTAAAGATGTCAAATAAATATTTCGATAGTGTGCTAGGAGATTTATGTAGATTATACATTCTTAACATACATTTCATTTTTTTTAATTGTAACGCGTGGCATTGGTTCAGTATCAGAATAAATACAAAATAAACAGCACCGAGGATATGTAATGATAAAACCTGGTAGATGGTCTAATGTAAATATACTACGACATTTTAGCCAAAAACCGAGAAAACAAAGCCGGTGGTTTCACACAAGCACACAAGGCCATTAATGGAATCAAGTCTACAATAACGTTCAAGTTTTCCATTTAATTAATATCGCAACGTATGAGCAAACGCCGATGAAGCAAACACCCAATATTTGCCACAAACTGATTGATAAAAACCAGCGCTCCAATTAAATCAATTATTAATTCAATAAATTTGATGCGCCAGCTGCATTTAGTACATAAACGGGCAAACCTGACATCATGGGAAGCGAAATTTAATTGCATCGTTACGTCCATGACTCGCCATCAAACATTTATCAATATTGACTAAACTCTTAATAAAGCCTAATGGACGATATGTGGTGGACGTTGGATGTACAAACACAGGAACGCGTTCGCCGATGCTTTTAAAGAGAATAAAAAACGGACTCCAGATTAATCGATGGTTATAAAGCTACACGGAAAATATTTTTGTGCATCATTAGTTTGATGGTGTACTCTATCCTCTTGGCACGTGTTACTATTATGGATTGTCCCTCTGTTATGTTTTCCTGTTTGCATTAATCGTTTATTTGTTTTTGTTCCGTCAGCCAGATTAGATGGAAATACTTTGGAGGTACTTTGCATGGCCACCACCACGATATTCTTTAAGTCTTTGTTCTCTCGGTGATTTATGAAGCTGGTCTCAATAAAGACAGGCTTTTCTCATTTGTAACTGCATACTAACATTATTTTGATTACTTCTACTTATTAAAGGATATATGTCATTTATTTGGTAAACTTGTTTTATTTGTCTTGAAAAGGCAGAACAATTATTTGTGGGTATACCCATTTTTACAGATCTAGGGATCGAATCCACTACACTCAGCGCAGTTAAAATGGTGGGACGACCACTCAAACCACTACGCCATGTGCCATCAGCGCATTTGTGGTATATATAGTGTTCACCCTTATAATTAAATTTAGGTTTCATAATATTGACTTCTGTTTACGCGAATGTTATTCATTGAAATTAAACTACTATATACGGATTTTATCGCGTTGTTTATTTTACACTTTATTACATAATTTAGAAACTGTTACACTACTACTACTAGATACTATTAAAACCACAGATTCTCGCTAAAGAACACCGATTCCTACCAAAGATGCATCGCGAGGCTATTGAAATCAAAAAACATCTTAATTCCAATAAAGAAGATGGTTGGAATGTACCACCAGCTTGGGAACCGGTAATTCAAATAGTCAAACCCAAGAAGAAGCAAACCACAGCTAGACTTCATGATACTCTGAGCTCATTCTGCGTAAATAGAAACACCAATGATTAAATTATGTTCGGGTACTTTGAAATAACTACATTAGAACATTGAGACAACTGCCATCTTAGTCTCCCCGTGACCATGGCTGCTGAAAAGCAACCTAAACGTCGGGGAAAGTGTAAACTTAAATATAAATAGTTTTAATAGTTTTAATAATTTAAATAGCTTAAAAATGAGTAAAGTTTAATAGTATCTAGTAGTTTTAGTGTAACAGTTTCTAAATTATGTAATAAAGTGTAAAATAAACAACGCGATAAAATCCATATATAGAAGTTTAATTTAGGTTTCATTTCAGGAGAGAGTTAATATTTATTTATCGAAATAGAAGTCTCTAACAGGTATCGTGTACAAGTAGGTACATACATAGTTCTTTAGCTTAAGCAATCAACATTGAAATTAGATTATAATTGTACGTTTATACTTAGTCTCACGTTTTGAGTTCGGAAAAAAATTATACAACAGCTTTGTCCGTCCTTCTGTCTGTTATACAACTTTCAACTCAAGAACCGTAAGAGCTAGAGACTCGCGGTCACAACATTCGACTCAGCATAGTCGATATACCCCCGAAATGATCTTTGACCTCTGACCTTAAGGTTACGTGTTAGCACATGACCTTTGCATATATTGTTTTTCCAACTCTAGGATTTACGGCAATTCATTGCCGTTCCTCACTTGTTTATAACCGAAGGGGTAGACACAGGTGTATTACACTCACATTTCGCCAGCTGTTTTTAGGTCCCACGTAATAGCAGGCGAGCCTCGAAAACTCAATAACACTTTGCTCAGCCTCAGGCATTGAAACCAAGAGCTCATTCCCACCAATAACTAAAATATTTGTAGAAAATTAGTTCGTAGATAACTATACCAGACACAAATATCTACAAATAAAATAATACATAATTACTATTTAAACTCAAAATTGAACCAGTATATCTAACTGCCCATGTTAATTAAAAATACTTGTTTCATTACATTTACTACAACTAAACCGAAAGTCAATCATCGCAGATAACGAAACAATATATTTGAAACATTAAAACGATTTATGAAATAACATCGACATTATTATACCGAACTGATTACAATTTCTCATAATTAAATCTCCAATAACGTACGAAGATTTTATTGATCAAGTGCTTTAAAATCTAATAGAATTTATTAAAGTGCTTTATGATTTTATTATGATAGTAATATATGGTTTCAAGTTTTTATGAGCTAGTGAATGATAGCCACGTATTTTTCTCATAGCATTTTATTTACTGTAGATGTGTTAACGTTTTTTAGTATGTGGTTATTCTATGGATTAGTCTTTTACTTACAATTATAGCTAAGAAGCTAGGGTATAAAAATAAGGTCCATTCAAACTCACATCATAAAATCCAGAGACGAAGACGAGAAATGGATTTAAAAATACTATTAGCGTCTTATTTTTAACTAACGTAATTATTTTCGTAAAGCACGAGATTCATTTGAGACACGAGCCTGACTGATGACGAATATAAAATAACCAAAAAAGTTGTCGAGAAACATGTCATAACGCATGAAAAATTGTTCCGTTTCACTCGAATACCAAAATACACGTCCACACTCGAAGAAGAAATATGGAGTCGTGATGGTAATTACTCGTACTGATATGCACGTACAAAAATGTTTGTTTATTTTAATGACTGTTAAATCAAAACTAATGTTTATCCTGTCCGTTTGATTGATTGTTCGTTCGTACCCGGACGAACGGACGGATAGGCCTTGGGCTAAAATCGTAGGATGCTCGGCTTGCATGTTTGTTTAGTAGATTATAGTTATTTGTTTATTTGGATTGTTGTACTACGCGTTTATACGGACCTGATATCAAACGATTGCAAGCCAAGAAGTTCAATTTACGAGTTTGTTTATTCTCATTTATTTTAAGATATAAATATGTGAGTGTTTATATATATCAATAAAACATGATTTAACATTAACAACTCAGACAATTAATAGTGAGACGGCATTAAAAGTTTTAACATAATAGTATTTATGTCTTTATTTTAAAAAATCTTACATTAATATAATAAAATCCTTAGATAGTATCTAAATTTCTTATAATAGAAACACAACCCTACAATCGTATATCAAACTTATACCGTCGTCGCGGTAAGACCAATCTCGTACCCAAGCGGGTATAAATAATTAAAATGTGAAGTAAGAAATACCCGAATACATACAAACTTATGTATATTTTAAACGAAAGTAATGATACTATTCCAAAGATTACATTAATTGAGTATCTTCTCAGTTCGTTGTCGTACTGATAATATACGTAGGCACTTACTGCCTATTTCGGACCAAAGCACCTTTACATAGATAAGCGAAACGGAATATTTGACTTAATGTAATTAGATTTAAGTACAAAGACGCTTGGGTGTAGATTAAGAAATAAATTCAAATTTAACTGATAAAGTATCGACACTTTAAATTTAAAATACATTTATTTAAAAGTGGAATTTCGAAGCTCGAATTAAAATTGTAAATGTAATTTAATAAGAATATAATTCACATTACGTATCTGTGGTGTGAGATGCGTCTTACATACTCGTAAGATTGTTGCAACCTCTTTGAATAAACTAGTAATCTACTGCATGTAAAGTGTTTTTATCTTTCACCGCCACGATAGTTTAAATAAAGGATATTCCTAGCGAACAAAGGACCTTTTCTTTAAATTTATGTTTCGCTTTACATATTTAGATTTCCGGTAGCTAGATTTAATTACTAACTTTAATGTTAATTGAACTGCAAAATTACCTTGCTCATATTTTGCTAACCTTATCTAAACTATTATATTTAGTCATTAAATATAGATGGAACAAAACAATCGTTTACAAATATAGATTAAATACTTAAAATAATAATTATGATAAATATACTATAGCAGAAGATTGTTAAAAAAAATAGCACCGTCTATGCAGTCAGTATTATTTAAAATGTACTGCTGTGGTTTATTTCAGTAATCATCTTTTGTCACCAAAAGTGAATGCAGTGGGTGTTATGTGGTGGTTTGATTTTCAAAAGGGATAATGAAAAAGCTTCCCAAAAAATTTGTGTAAACTACAAATGATTGTTTTAAGTAACAAATATACCCAAATTTTTGTGTATTATTATATAATTATTTTCAAGGTTAGAATTAATAAAATCTATATATAGGGATATCTATATAGGGATTATACAATCCCTCGAGATATAGATGTTATTAATTGTAATATCTGTAAGATCTATCATTTAAATGATGATAATATTTCTAGATGCGCTTCTTTTTGTTAAGCTAAGCAAATCGGCAATGTTATTGTTTTAATAATATTGAATTATAAATAGATTTGAAAGACTGTTAAATCTACTTGTTGTGAAGTATTATAACTACTTTATCTGTTACTCTAAAATATTAGCTGCATTTATTATTTTTTAATAAAACTGACACCGCTACATGTCTAAAATATCATGACAATAATTGCACTGTTATCTATGTTAAAGTTACAGTTTTAGAACTACTATATAATTTCTGATAGATGATAGTTTTAAGTACAATAATATTGAATAATATATTATATATAGCATTATTATACAACTTGGACCAGCGAACATCCACACAATTCTTTACATGGACATCCGATTCATACAAGCCGTGGCTGTAGTGTTGATAAACCTTTATTTAATAAGGTGACTAAACGCATAACTTGAGCGAGATAGTGTCCCTGACACTTGTTTAAGTGTAAACTGCTGTTCTTTTGTGATAAAACGTCACATTTTGATAATTTAGCACGAGGTGCGCCCGGAAAACGGGTTTAGTATCGACGTTATATGAAAATTTATACAAATATACCAGCATATGTTTACACTCGTCTAGAAAAAATCTATTTGAATTTAAACCTTATGATGTTAAATCTTTGGACTAATAATAATAAGAAGCTACTTTTGGAGCGAATAAAAAACAGCTGGTGAACCAAGATGCATCCTAGATATGTGATGAAACATACTGATAACAGAAACAACTAAATGTTCATGTATTTTTAAGGCCCCCATACGTGTCTCATAAAAGCAATGCAAATCATAAATTACGATTATTTCGACAAACAGATAACGAAACAACTCTATAACACTCCAAAATTAGATTTTTAACACTTCATTATAAAGAAACTTTTGCTAAACGAACGCCGCGTTGGACTTGACAGAATGATAGGTAATGGACAATTTTATTACAGTGTTAACAAGTTTGAAAAATAAAATATCGGTTCTGCTATTCAGGATTAAAAATACAAATTGGGGTTGTCTCGAAGTTGGATGCGCGCCTCTGGCTAAAAAGTCATTGGAGGTGTTAAACCAGCTTTCGATAATTAGGTAATAAATATTTATAAACGGAGCGCTGGCTCGTCACACAACCACCCGCTGCACTTTTCTTGATTTTTTGCTTTTTGAACGTCAAAGGCGTTCGTATATTGAACGGGCAATACGCGAATAAAGCATATGTAGCATTTTTGTCACCCAATTCTGTGACCTAACTTTAAATTTGTAAAGTTTAATTTGCATTGCAAGATAAAAGCAATAAGGGCTTTTAGTACGGTGTTAAAAAAGGTGTGAATACTTATATGCAACTGCAACAGTAAGGCTATGCAGATGGGATTTCACAGTTAGCTAGTTAGGCTTTAGTGTAGAATATTTCTACTTTTATTACAGTAGCGAGCGTAAGTAAAGCAATAACTAGAGGGAGCTGCCGTAACAAGAGCGCAGATTTAAATATTACAACCAACATTATTAGCTATTCTATTTTCTAAAGAAGTTCGAATAGAAATAAGAACAAGTATTTTTAATGTTATAATTATAATAAAATCAAGGTGTGAATACGTTGTTAATATACATGAAAGAATAAGGAATTTCTCATGAATAAATAAAGCTTAGTTACTGTCTGCCAAAGCTTTTTTACAACAACACGTTTACTAAAATAATAATAATAATAGTTTATTTAGATTAAGTTGGTACAAATAAGATTACCATTAGGTCTTAAAATACATAAAAGTAGGATACAATATTTTGGAAGCCTGTATCTTGTTATACCTGTATCTCAGGCCATATGTGCTATTATAGTGTAATAGGAAATGCATTCTTAACAATATTTAACAAATATGGATTGTTCTACAAGAACTAACTAAAAGCTAGTATTTAAACGATCTTGCTCAATGTGAATATAATATATCAGTACTATTACTGCATTGGTGTAAAGGATGCGACTGCTGTGTGGGAAGTTCCGGGGTCAATTCCCGGATGAAGCAGTACTATTCAGTTCTTCTGTCAGGAAGTTCTTAGTAGCAACACGGAGTCAGGAATTGTGCCCGGTAAACGGCAATAAGCTGTTCCTACGTTCTTATGACGTCGGAACTAAAACCAGAGCTGGCGAAAAGTGCGTGTTATACATAGGGATATAGGCATGAGAGTATACAGTATGTATATTTGTTTGTATGTACATGATTTTTATTTTCTTTATTTATTTAGGGGCTTTTAGTCACAATTAAGACCATGTCAGCCCCATCAATGTACATGATTTTACTATACATATATTATAGTTTTGGCAATAATTTATAGCAATTTAAGCTATATAATGTTATAATATATCCTATTTTCTTAGTATTCCACAAGGCAGTTTAATGTAATATTGAACATTAAAAGAAGATACTAAATGTCTTAATAAATTAAATACACAAGTAACTTTTTAGGTTACGTTGATGAGAAGCACATTGAGATAGTAAAACCATTTTATTACAGAAAACATTCCCGATTTGATAGCAGTTTAGCTGAAATACTAGTGGTTAAAGGTTTACGAAACGAAGACATTTGGTTGTGGCTGACATTGTTGGAATTAGAGTAGTTTATTTATTCGAGAGCACTTTTAACAGTCTGTTTATATTGTCCCTAAGCTTACAGGGAAGGTGATACGATTAAAATACTTTGTTCTTATTATTATTACACCTTGATGCCCAACTATAAAGATAAGACTAATAAAATACGGCTAATTGCATCGGTAACAATAAATTCAACGGAATTAGGCAAGTCAATTAACAAACAAAAGCAATTAATTAAGCAGATACATTGCAATGATGTCCACATAATCCCACACCCGCTCACAAAATAATTCTAATTTTAAAACATGTTCAACGACCAGAACCGATTCGACCATTACAGCAAGAGTTACTTGTAACGAATTAAATTACCATTCAAATTTGAACCTTACAAAGTAAAATTAGGATACTGGAAGCTAAATATACCTCTCTCGTGCTATCCCAGCTACTTTTCGAGGCAGTCCTCTCCATAAAACCTTCCAATTATTTCCGCTCCATAGTTATCGGCTCGCATCTTGCATCAATCCAGTCGTATTACACAAAAATTTACGAGAATGAGACTTCTTTCGGCGTGATTAACAATAAATTCCCAGTTAACAGCCCGATGTCAGCCGTCTGCCTCGATCCATACTTTTTAAAAGCGAGATACTTCCACAACAGCTGATTTATTATATTTCTCTTTGTTTTGTGTTTGTCCTCTTTATTGTTTTATTTGCTGGCCCGATTTTTTTATTTTTAGTGGACCCGTTTTATATTGAGACAATTTCTTTGTTACGCCGCCATTGAAACTGTGGCTTTTAGGTGAATAATTACCGCCGCTATCAGTGACATCTGCTAAAGCTTTATAATAATATTTCATGCTGTAAAGTTTTATTACATGGGAGACAAAAGAGACGCATCTGTCCATAATAATTTGGGCGATATGGTTTCAGCAAGTGTTGTTTTTTGGATTAAACAACTTGCTCATATTTTTCAAGATTTTAATTTATCGACAACCCACCCTACCCTCTACAAATACAACTATTGCATTATTTATGAATAAATAATCTGGGATCATGCTGATTGAAGTAAATCAAGCCGTCTTGAGAGCTGATTCTGGGTGATTTTGCTTCCCTCTACAAATCCTATTTATTATTAGACGCTTACTTTTATGAAGGTTAAATAAAAAATCTCATCATTATCATCAGATAAAACAGAATGTTTACCAAGAAGTAACAACAGACGTACCATAATAAAATCAGGCCAATATTCTTAACAAGGCAACAAGGGAACTAATTAAAATTTTAAACCCAATGACCGCTGTAAGATGCCGTAATAAAGTTGTCAAGGAGAGGGCAGTAAACCGACTTAAAACTGACTGTGTAGATACCCCACCACGCATTGTGGAAATCTGTGAGATCTGTATAATTAGGTTTTAGATCTTCATTATAAGTAGTTACTTTGTGTAACATATTTGTTTATTCGTTTTTTGAAATAATGTCTATCTGCTTTACTTTTTATCCTTAGTGCTTCTAATTAATGGCTTAGACGTTTATTTTATTTAGTATATTATTATATTGTAATTAATACACTATTAGTACACTTCTTAAGTTCTGCTATATATATTTTATATATCCTTGTGCATTAGTTATTCCATGTCATTATTGTAGTAATGTCCGTTCGTAAATTTTACTTCAAATCTTTTATCATTCGTTATGAAGTCTAGACTATAGGCTACTTAATTCTTGATGAAGGATACTGTGTCACGGGTACTTACTGTTCCTTAGATTATATGTGATCTATCAATGTAATTATAAGGTCTTCGTGGACTGAACATTATGTAATATTTAACTCTAGAACAAAATTACTGGTCAGTTAAGGAAATAATGTCACGTCAGAAGGAAGAGGTGTTTTCGCTTTAAAACTGTTTCTTATTACCTTTTTGCTTTACTATCAGTGGTATAAAATATTTAGTTCGTAATTTCAAAATGCTTATGTTGAAGCGCCACACAATTAGTTTACGTCGCTCGAAGCGATACTAACACTCCGTATTGAAACAGCTTGAAAGCTCGTTATCATGTTTTAGTATGAAATAAATGGATAAAAGTAAAATAATAATTTGTTTATAAAATGTTCTATATTATTTTCTGTAGTTAGATTAGTAACTTTTGTTTATTTATACTTTGTTATTTCTGTAGGATTTGCTAGAAACGAAGTTATAGTTTTAAGTTTTAGTTATAGGTTTATATTTAGGTTAATTTTGAATATTTGTATAAATATTATAACTAAATTCTCAATAATATTACTCATATTTAATGATTATATTTAATATATAGTTTATGAATGAAAACAAGCTACTGCTACTAATAAAAATTATTGTGGTGTAAAATATTTATTATATGTTCGTATTTCCACGTAGGACCAGACAGAATTGTTTGTAATATCTTCATAGAAATATCGGAATATCGAGTCTATTTCAATACTAACGTTTCAGCATTCATACGTTGAAGCTCAGACAGAAATAGGGACTTTTCCTGGCCCAGACAATTACGTAATCAAATAGATATATGTAAATACTGGAAAAATATAAAATTTCATATTAAATAACTTAAAAATAAACTACGTAAAACATATTTGCTCGTTAAAATAATAATTCCCTTTCTTTTTTATTTATTAGAATTATTAGAATTATTCAACCAAACCACTATAATATTAATATATGTTGTATGGGTGAGGCTGCCTTTGTGCATTTAATCGAAATCAGATAAAAACAGTTTAAATAGCAAAGAAATACCAACAAAAGGATGGAGTCTAAATCTATAGTAATATCTGTAAATTAGATTAAGTCCTTTTAGTCCAGGACTTAGTATTTATTTAAACCGAATAAAACTTCCTTATCATTCAGTTCCTGCAATCTGTTTTACAAAATAATTCGAGGCTATTGTTAATCGCGATGTAATTATAAGATATCTAGTCAGAACACAGCTTGTATTGTCTTGTTTCGTCACACTAAGGACTAAGGAACGAACTTAAATCAGGAAGTCAGACTATTGTTCCAAGTCTTAGATAACTGGCGGCCAAAGTTCCTAGACATCAATATTAAACTGAAGTATTTAAGAACATTTTGTACCCCTTAATCCTCCTCTGTCAAAGTTACAGATGTTGAGATTAGTTTGAGAGTATTCCCATTCATCAAAGACTTGATCGTTTGTAACGTCTTTGATATAAAGGGAGAATTGAATTACTGGTACTGCAATTTGCATTGAGTTTAGTTGTAATGTGGCATTTCAAAATATACATCGTATACATCAACCTCACCGTATCAAGTCATTATTAATAATAATATATTCATATAATTTAAAAGAATATTATGATCTTATTAATGTGAGCCAAAAATATTAGGTATTACACTTTTGTGTGTGGTATCTGTATTAATTAGTCCTTTGTTACACATTACCCGCGCCTCAAACATCTATTATTTATTAAGATTTGGAAAACTATAAAGATAAGGTTTTATTTTATGACGAAGTGGTCGTGTTTTGTGATTGTTGTCTTCTATGTCTACTAGTCAGTTAGTTGGGTATGGGTGTGAGTATTAATGTAATATATAAAAACAAGAACAAGAAATAAAAATAAAAAAATTTCTTGCCTGCCAGTGTCTTATACTTATAATTTTTGGTAAAACGAAGTTTTCAAATTATTGCTGTAATTTTTCAAATTCAAAAGCTAGATGAATGGTCGTATATTTCCCATGAGGTAACCAATACGTAATGGTACTTAGTAACCGAAGTAGAAATATAGCTGAGTTCCTCTAACATTATCTAAAGGTTAAACATGTCTGTCAGATTCCTCGGGAATTATATTTTGTATATACATGTCAACTATATAATACGAAGTAAGTTAATATTAATCTATGCTTCTCATTAGTGAGATTCGGTTGCCACAGATAGTTGATAATAGTAAGGAACAATCTAGGGACTAAATTGCTGGGTTGATACATGCCTACAGAGATAAGCAGATCATCACTTTCCAATTAACGCATGTCTTCGTTATAAGGTAATTTGCTAAGATCTGCGATTTCCGAATAGTAGACCAACGGACATTATGTCGTAGTGATTTAACGTAGCTGCTGAAAAGCAACCAAAACTTCGAAGAAAGTGTAAATGTAAATAAGTTAAAGATTTCATAAGTTACAGTACTTTGTGTTTAGTACTAATCTGCAACTCCATAAGATATTATGCCAATAAAAACTAGAAAAAGCTTAATCACAAAGATGAACGAAGCTGTCGTACAAAACTTTCATTTAATTACATAATTTTGTTTCAAGTTTGAGTTATTTTTAAAAGTAAATATTGCCGTGGCATTGTTTTTATATTCATTCTTTTAATTGAAATGTTTCCAAGAAATAACATTGGACGTGATATGCCAATGTTTTTATTAAAAACAACCACCTACGTATTCGTTTAATTTTGTTAATATCTATACAGATATTAACAAAATTCAACGAAAACTCAGGCTATTATTTCGCTACCATTCAAGCTGTCATTGGCATACGGTAATGACAGCTTGAATGGTAAATAAATATTCACCAAAAGGGTAGGCAGCGGTGCTCACACTCACACTTCGGCAGCTATGGTTTTAGGTCCCATTTAATAGAGAGCTAGGTTATTGCCGTCCTTAAGTATAGATCCGTGCTGCTACCGAGAATTTATTAACTAACGCCCGACCGGGAATCGACCACGTTGCACCGCCGAGGTAGTTTATGTAGACAATAACTAAATATTTCAAATTGATTTACATACAAATAAAGGAAAAGCATATGCACAAATTGGTTTGTTAAAGATTTTATTCCTAAATGGATCAAAGCTGGTTATACTTTGGCATCATAAACGTAATATAATTATATATCTATTTCCAAATTCAGTCTTTTACTCTTGTTTGACAAACTTGTAATATAAGTATAATTCCTTCAAAATATGGCACAAAATGTAAACGTAACATTTGATCCAGTGGCGTAAACAGAAGGTCGCTTCAGAATATTCATTCTAACGTAGTCGTATCGAGTTTGGAGTCGCTAAACAAGTGACTGGCAAAGTGCGAATCAGTCTCACGCACCGAAAATGCCTTACCATCAGGCACTGGCGTTAAACTTGACACATACTTGGTCGGGCTAGCCAGGTTGCGTGATAAAACATTTAAACGGAGGGTATTTACGCGTATTAAAATTAACTCTTCTACAGACATATTTGACAGTGAGCCTGAGTCCCTGCATAGATGTAATTTCCTTTAAAAAAAATTATATATATTCAGGTATTACGCGATCTAAGTTAATACATGATTTAACTTTGTGTACACACGTTCTAAAAGGAAGGGTCACACCGACGTTTGGATTTTCTAACAGATATTATGTATATATGAAAGGCTTTTTGTCGAACAATCTATGAAGGGTTGATATGAATAATGAATAGGTCAATATTATGTTTTACTGATATCCTGTAATGTTTGCATTGCATAATTTACTTGATTTTACATTGGACTTCACACTGATATTTCACAGTAGCGTGTGTAATAATCGGGTCGTGAACTTTTATGTAAATTAGGTTCGGAGAATAACAACCGTGTCAAAATACCCCTCCAAATGGAGAGTTATTTGCGAGTCATATTAATTAGGCGTCAGTTGTGAAACATACTACAATTTGAGATTTAAGTAATATAGTAGTCATAGGTTTATTAAATACTAGACGTACCCCACGGCTTCGCTCGCATAAATGTAGGTTTTGTCAGGTTAGGTTAGTTCCAGTACTTTTTTTTGTATAAGAGGTAGGTGCATAGGGTACCTATGTCCTTTTCTGTTTCCGTGAGAGCGGTTATGCGAAATTTCATGATCGGTTGCTTAGTTAAGGCGTGACAAACAAAAAACTTACATTCGCATTTATAATATTAGTTAGGATTGACATCCATACTAATAATAAATAAATAATAAAGTAATTATCGCAAACGTTACTCAGAAGGTCAATTCTAAACACTAAACTTGTATTATAAAGCTCTAACAAGGATGTGTCTGTCCATAGGAGATATTATTGAAAATTTACTGGAATAGAGTTGCTTATACGAGGTGTTTGTACGGAATCTGTTAAGAATTTTTGTTTGTCTGTCAGTCCGCGTATCCGGTATCACACAAGCATGGTCGTTTGATTTAGGTAACGGAAGGCGATACGGTGTATGGTGTGTTTTGCGTACATGATGTCATGCGTGTACTGTGGTCCACGCCGATAAAGTTGTGGTCATGGACTAGTTAATAAAAATATTGAGGCGGATAAGACAAATTATTCTGATTTGATAATTTGACTTTAAACTTTGCAGCTTACGTCTTGATGTAAAGCAGTCAAGAGGAATTCTGTTTGGTTCGCAAAACAACATTTTAGAGAAATCCTTGTCGTCTTGTTTTATGCAAGAAAGCCATTTTGTATAAACTTAACAGCACAGCTTAAAATAAACTTTTCTTAACATCAGCTAAATTATTTGAGATTACATCGCAATAAAAAGTTATTATGATGTAAGAATTATTAGTAATTTATCTCGGAATAAATGCTGTAGAGACCTATTAATATAAATAAATTATTTACAGTAATACCTGTTATATTGTCTTCTGTTTACGCGAATGTTATTCATTGAAATTAAACTACTATATACGGATTTTATCACGTTGTTTATTTGACACTTTATTACATAATTTAGAAAATGTTACACTACTACTACTAGATACTATTAAACTTTACAAATTTTTAAGCTAATTCAATTATTAAAACTATTGAAAGTATTTATATTTAAGTTTACACTTTCCCTGATGTTTCGGTTGCTTTTCAGCAGCCATGGTCACGGGGAGACTAAGATGGTAGTTGTCTCAATGTTCCAGTGTAGTTATTTCAAAGTACCCGAACATAATTCAATCATTGATGTTTCTTTATACGCAGAATGTATGTAATAAAGTGTAAAATAAACAACGCGATAAAATCCGTATATAGTAGTTTAATTTCAAGTAATACCTGTTACCAGAGTTTTAACTTATGCCTACCTACTCATACCATGGCAATGTGCCAGAAGTATACAACATAGCCATAAGTATTTTAAAATGAAATTAATCTTAAGACGCTTGGAAAATAATTAATTTGTAAAAACTAAGTTCGCTGCTTCCAAAGTTTTAAATATTAACTATATAATAGTATAATAATTCCCTGGCATCTTAATGCCAAATGCCTACGAAAACAACTAAAATAAAAGAGCGGGGTTCTATTTGTGTTATTTATAGTTTTAAATACTAGAGTAGCCTATGATTTTATAAGCAATAGACACGCACAGACAAGCAGATAAAAAACCGTTTTTATTTATTATTCGCAATTTATATTTATTTTGAATACGTTTTAAGAAATAGCCCAGTGTTTGAAAAATCTAATAAGCGTGTATATTGTTACAAAAAAGGAAGACAAATATATTTCTGCATTTACATTACTAAATAATAAGTCTAATTGCCAAAACAAATGGAATGGACACATGTTTCTGCAATGATATACACATAATAATATAAGTTCGGCTCTTAATTGTAGTCATTTAAATGAAAAACAAACTATGTCTCCAACACGATAATTTATTCAAATGCTCCCAAATATATACATCACATTTGTTTAATATAACCAATTCAAAAAAAAACCTCTATCCTATTTATCCATATAGAACTCATTTATCAAAATACAGAAACCAAATTACGTTTAGGAGATGGAACTTAGACGCATATTTTATAGTCATCAAACATGCTTTGAACATTAATCACTACACGAGTCTCTAATTAAACTATATGGAGGCAATTAAAATGTACTAGATAAAATTTTTCATACAAAACATTGTTTCCTGTAGCTTACTAGTGGTGTTGGCCCGGTCCGAAGCCCCTGCTGTTTCAATTAAATCACTGACAATACTTCGAATACCTGGCCAGTCGATACCAAAACATACCGCTTTTGGCCGTCATTGTGGTTGGATCTGGTCGTTTTGATCGTTTAAATGAGATTGTGTCTATTCTAACATAATTACTGTTTACTATTTGCGGGGTGGTCAATATTTAGTGAGGCTACGTAATTTATATTATTTTAAAGCTGTAATAAGATTGTGTCTGGGTGTAGGAACGAATATATATTTAGAGTGATAGGAAATCGTTAACAATATCTTTATAGATTTTTATATCTGTTTACTCCGAGATCATACATACCACTATGCGGATTTTTTTTTGATGCGACTGTCATAATTTAGTAGCTTGGAGTAAGACTACGAAAAATTAAGATATATTTAATTTAGTTCTGTCCTGTCTGAAGGATAGATATCTAGCGTAGTCACCTTAAAAATGTACAAGACAAAATATTGACACAAATGTGCCAACTGTGAGGATGGTAAATTTACCATCCATTTATGTCAATATGATTATATTGCCTCGTATAAAATTTGTTTAGTTATTTTATTTTATAGTAACTACACGAATGGTGCCGTTCGATAACTAGTATATATTCTATACCCACATAGATTTTTACAAGGCTGGGTTTTCATGGTTGCTATTTGGTCTTGGTTACCATATAATAGTCACATACGTAGAGATGTATTATATGCACCAACGCTATATTTCAGATCCTACGTAATTCCCAAAGGGCTGGACTGCTATGTCGAGTATTTTTACTTGACCATACCATTTTCCAAGACTGTTCTTATATTTGATGGTGTATTGTCTTAGAATTAATAAAGCAGTAAGTAGTTTGTATCTATTTTAGAAACGTAATAAATTACAGCTAAATTGTTTCCTTAATATGTTTCAACATATATTTTGTGGGGAAATATTATTATTTCTATAAATAATAGTATCTTCTTCAATCCCTCGCTCTCAGTACATGTATTTTTGTTTATTATCTTTATATGCTGTAATTAAAAGGTATTTTATATTTAAATTTTCTAATAAAGACTACACTAACAAAGAAACAAATAAAATTATCCATCCATAAGCAATATTATAAAGTTTATTTTGGACTGCCTTTCATTGATGTGGCGTAATAATCCAAAATATTACGTACACCATTAGCTGTTATTAAAGATACCGAACATCTTACCAATGGTATATAATTTAAAATGAATTGATTGAATATTTAAACGATCTAAACTGTTTTTCCAACAAGCTTGTTACGGAGGTCACGACTACACGTACCGACAGAGCACTGATACCATCTAATCCAGATTTCCCCCACTATTTAATTGATTATTTCATAAAGATTAATATGACTCGTCATACTTGACGGTCCGTGGTACCGAACATAAAAATTGTACCAAACAATCGTCTCTGAGTCATGATGGAAGAACCAAATTACGAAGAACCGTTCTCATCGGATTCTTCAAACGATTCAGTTTAAAGCTTAAAGAAATCGATGGTCCAATCTAAACTGGGATTGTTCAATGTTCTTGCTAATAAATTTCAAGTTCAATGTCGATTCAATTGAGGACAATCTGTATTAAACGGGTCTAAGTATAAACGTTTGATTGATGTAGGCATACTTAATTCATTAATTTAGTAAGCTACGGAGTAAAAACATTGAATATGACTGTATCAACCAAAAGGTTTTGTTTTGTTTGGACAGTGCGTTAATGTTGCAAAAAATAATTATTCATAAAAACAATATACAAGGAGAAAATATATTATTATTTCTATAATCAATTTCAACACGAGACAACGGTGTATAGATTCTATTTGTAAGTATTTGGTATGAGTCTTAATATCGAATTATGATTCAATTATAATTATTTAAAACCACTGCACACATAGTGTGCAGCTAAATTATTGAACATAATTATTCTAATATCATATGGATTGGACACTATGACAAATCCATTATAGTACTACTGAATTGGGTAATATTCCATATTATAATAGTTACTCATCGCTCATAGCCAGTTGCACTCACTGATCGGTAAACGATTAGCGAGGTTAAGCAACGTTGGGTGCGGTCTATAGATGGGTGACCGCTTATTGGTATTTCATCTGAGCGTCTCCGAGCTTCGGAGGGCATGTAAAAAGTCGGTCCCGGTTGTTGCCACATTGACAGCAGTCGTTAAGCCATGTCAGAGGTATACGGGCGGCTTGAACAACTCTTGACAACAGGTTGGCCACTAACCACACGAGAAGAAAGAAAGAAGAATAAATCTATGTATATATATATAATAAACAAATGAGAACCACTACAGCTATTCTTGTAGTCAGTAAAGTGCTGCTTAAATAAAAGAGCTCAAAGCTCATTGCTTCTTGGAACAATGCTTTGGATCAACCCTTTTATCAAAGCAAGCATCATTATAGGCAATAAAATTCATTACAAATGTATGAAATGCTTTCTCAGAACAAATTTTATCAATTTCCCCGGTCGTCTATAAATCCATTTAGGGGCAAATAACCATAGGTCGTTGTCGATTGTTCTAGATTAATGAACCATATCATTATGCGTAATGAATCGGATACTACGATCTTATCTGCCCATCAACGTCAGTCTAAAATCTATTTAAAAGCTTGTTAGTAAACTATATGTACTGAGTTATGATAATGAGTTCATGTATGCGCCTTTATGGAATATTGTGAGGATGTTTTGATTACGTGTACGATAATAACGGAACGATTTAATATCAAGTAGTTGGTAATATTGGGATCGTTACAAAAGCATACGAAGAACACAATTTTCGTATGCTTCGTGTTCAATCGCAATTTAAGTTCTTGTGGTAAGGATAAGTTACCTTGAAATGTTTAAAGTAATGGTCATCAAATATAGCTAGAAACTAACTTTATTCCATAGGGTCAATTCTTGTAAAAACTGTTTAATATAGAATACCGATATAAGTAGCTTAAAACATCAAATTTGTACTGAAATGTAATTTATGTTGAGATTTTAATTTATTTAAAAGAAGATCTTGTATGTGTGTGATCTCGACAGACTTGTGATAGTGATTGTAACTCTATGAGTAAGTAAGTCTCGCATGCAGTCCGTGCGAATAGCTTACAAACGTAGGCCTCGCTTTTCATGTGTGATGTGCAACAATACAAACACTTTTAAAAACTAGCACTCCAAGATCACTTTCAAATTTATAAACTGAAGACCAAAATAGTTTTTGGTATTTTCTTTTTTTGTCTATTACAGGTTTACTAAAGACCGTAAAATGCTTTACAGTCTTTGGTAGATCTTTGACTTTTCGGAGTTATGTTCATATTAAATAGTTCATTATCGCTTGCTGGAACGGTGAAGGAAAATATCGTGAGGAAACTTGCAATTCTCCATAATGTTCTCGAAAATATTTTAAGTCAGCCAACCCGCACTGTACAAGCGAAATGGATCTAACCCAGCCTAACCCTTCTTACACTCATGGTAAGCCTATGCCCACTGCTCAGCAGTGGGATGGTTTATATACCGGGCTAATGATATATGCAAATAAAAAAACTACGTTTCCTTATTATTTATCTAGTTAGAACAGAAGTAGACTGAAATATGTTTGTTAAACTGTATATAAAATGACTAAGGTATAAGCCAAGCTGTATAGTTTCTATAAGAACCTAGAAACAACAATGCTCTTAAGATCTATCTCAATGTTACGTTCGATTTAAACATAGCACTAGTTCCTTTGCACGCAGGAACGAGAGATCAAAAAGGTGTCTTTAGCAGTCTTTGAACTTTAAATCAAACGGGCCCTTCAAGGACAAGATAAACATACACATATTGGTATCGCACTCCTACCCTACTACTCCCTACTCCCCTACTAAACCAAATCTTTTAGGAACATTAAAAGAACCCACGAGAGTACAACAAAGTACATGCACTCAGAGTAAATGAAGCAAAGCCCTTATAGATACCACCTCATTGATTAAGACGAGGAATCGAAAGTTAGACTAGGGATGCATCACAGATTTCATTTTTAATGGAACGAAGAATAATCTAAAAACATTTGTTACAGCTTGACTTATTGCAGCTAGTTTAAGAATAATATTTTTAAGTTCACTTTTAGTGGGAATTAACACACTTTCTGCAAACGAATAAATTGTACTAAGTAACTTTTTGTTGTTATTACGAACAATAATGTAATAGATTATTAATATATAATAATTAATTATCGCTTGCTTTAACGGTGAAGGAAAGTGTGGAAAGTGTGTCGTGTGGAAACCTGCATGTCTTAGACATCTCCATTCTTGACATGTTATGTCTATTATCAGGCCGTCAAAGTAGAGACCTCAACATCGCCTCGGCTGTTATGAAGACGGTCTGGAGGCCACTGCTCTTAGAGCACACGACTGCTTACCATCAGGCGGGATATGGTCATATTAGCGAGCAAAATAAAAATAAAAAACCAACCCGCATTGGGCCAACGTGGTGGACTATTGCTTTACCATCTTCACACTGAGAAGAGTCCCGTGACCAGTAGTAGGACACTTTATATACAAGCCTAATAATATATATATTATACGAACAACAAATATACAAAGCGGCGCAAAACTTATCACATTAAATGATATACTGCCTTAAGCTGGTTGATATAAGATGGTTAACATAAACAATAAACCTATTTTCGCAGAGATTAAGAAATTAATTTTTTGAACAAAGTAAATTAAATAAAATTAGACACAAATTGGAACACCATTGTGTTTATTTTCGTCACAAGATTATGGACCTTATTTCTTTTGCAATATGCTTGACATTGCTTTTGATAAGTTATTTGTTATTTTAGTTATAGGTTTTGTAAGAGCGGCAACGCTTGTTTTAATATCGCTGCTTAACTTTGCTTAGCTTTGACACCTAAGTACTTTATCTCTGCATTACACATGATGTTCTAAATTATGAAAACAAAAAAAATGTTCTGTGGCTAAACTACTTAATACATTTGGTTCATAATTTGTAAATCATTAAAGAATACCATGTACTATAATATGTAGTATCAATTAATGTGATAACATTTGCGCCTCTTTGTATATATACCCACATGTACTTTGAACGTTGAAGCGTCATTGTTATATCACTGGCAAACAAAGGTCCTTTTCACGAGGCAAGTTACTTAAAGCAAGTGTCATGCTAGTTCTGTTTTATTCGCCAAGGTAGACAAAGATAGTACCTACTACACTTGCTTATGAATATTTCAATATAATTTCACTAAAGTAATTATACAATTACAGGGAACAACAACAAGAAAATCGTATTGCAGCTTTCGTAAAGTTCATAAAATTCTCATACTCTTTTCCATTCTTAAATACTATAACATTATTGAACACTAAAATTATTCCATATAAAATACGTCATAAAAATCAAAAGTTATAAAATATAAATGTCTGTTCCACGTCATTTCAAATTAATAAACGAACATAGTAACGTACGAATGCATGTATATGTAAGAATAAATAGAAAGAAGGCGACCCTCCAGGTTGCGTCACAATGTCCTTTCTTGTTATCTAGACATCTACAAGGCTCAACACGACGTTAAAGGACTACCGACAACACACACACACACACACACACACACACACACACACACACAGACCTTAACCCTTATTCTGTCGTAGAAGAATGCTCTTCTTTCAATGAATCATTTGGAAGGTTATTTATCTGATTGAGTTTTTCTATAAATACGATTCCTGCTCTAGGGATAAAGGTTTACGGGATCTTTATAAACACACGCTTAACGGGCGTAAAGTAAATCTAAACTCAGAACAATTTTGTGGATAATTTGTTACGCTTTATTAAGCGTAATAAAGCGTAACAAATTACCCACAAAATAGTTCCAGTTTCACGCTATCAAAACACAAAAGAAATTCATCAATTTTTTTTTGGGTTTTGATAATGCATTATTGTATAAGGTTAAGTAGTAATATTATGTTATGATATTGATGATTAAAGTCAGTTTTTAGTAAAGAACTAACTTTATCATCAATGTCATAATCATAACTAACATATAATACGTAGGCTGTTTGGTGTTAAGGAGTACTATTCTTAAGATCAGAATGAGGTTTTAATTGATGTGGTAGGTAAACAATTATTAATCATAATTTAAACTTATAATGTTAGAAAATATTCAGAATAAACACGTGTTTCACTACGAAGTAACGCTCAAAACTAATCGTATTTCGTTTATAAGGCATTTCATTTTACGAGAATGCAGGTATACGATACTTGCCATGCAGACAATTGCATAGGATACAGATTGATGATGATGATGAAGGTTACACTGGCGTATATAATGAGGGACTGAGTTACTTTTGACCTAATATTCTCATAACTATACAATTTTGTACATAGGTATAACTTACACTGAGCAATAGAAAAATATTTTTCCTTGTATTACCGCTTCAATTATGTATATACACGGCGTAGGTACGGACGCATGTTGTGAAAAATACAATATTTTCAACTTTTGGAACCGTTATATCTCAAAACTGGTGACTCTTAGGAAAAAAGTATAAAAAAAATTTATAGATAATTTTATGATCTACAATTTCTAACTAAGCAATTTTTTTATAAAACTTACCATTTTGCTGGAAAACGCAAAAAACTCATTTTTGTGACCTTTGACCTTGATTTTTCCAGGTATGGGATCGATGCGTACTTTTCAGATTTCACATATAATGGTGCTCCAAACATTCTTGCCAATTTTTAGCTCTATGCGAATTTTTGTAGCTTCGCTACTACTTTTAGGTC
Source organism: Catocala fraxini (assembly GCA_930367265.1). NCBI lineage: Eukaryota > Metazoa > Arthropoda > Insecta > Lepidoptera > Erebidae > Catocala > Catocala fraxini. The sequence goes on from OV884037.1 coordinate 11,447,356, forward strand.
TAAATTAACCGGACTAAATGCTCGTAATAATACTGTTGAAAATGGAGTTGCGGTCTAGTCTCAGTGGTCGTCTTCTGTTTGTTGATAACACTATCAATAAAGTATCTTCACATCAATGTAATACAAATAATTAAGAACATTTTAAATCGACTTACTATACAATTTTCATTTAAAATGAAACGCAGTAGCATTACCAGCTACAAAGATATTACAGTTAAACACATAGTCCATTAAGTTACAAGTTCTATAAGAGACAGAATGTTAAATGAAGATATCTATATATTAACACGTGAAGCAAAAACATTGTACCCCTTTTTACGAAAATTGCGCGGCCGGAGGAGTATGAAATTTGGCACAGTTAAAGTTTATATGGAGAAGGAGGGGCGAATCCTAATATTTATATTAAATGTGCATTAGAAATACATTAAATTAATGAAAAAACACTACACGCACACAACCATGCATTTGACACACGCAGTCGAAGCGCGTAACTATGGTTACATATCAATATATAATGACATATCAGCAATATCTTATAGGCTCTGGTCGAATTTCGAGCACTCGGCGACCGCTAGTTATATTTAATTGGACTACGGTTTTGCCGCTGTCAGTTCCGATACAAAACTATTTCTATAAACAAATAAGTTACAAATACAATGAAAGCAGTTTGATTTGATGATTAATATTTGGGTAAACACGTTGACATTTTTATATTACATTCCAAGCAAAAATTAAGAACACGTGATATATATTCATTTTTATGTAAGATGTTTAAAAGCCGTATAAAGTTTAATATTGGCCGGTTAAACAAACGAGCCACCGCGGCGCCTCGCGCCGGTATCGTCAATTATTCTATCACGGCTAATTCGCATTATGATTAGGCGCCGTGAATCTCAGCATAGCGTGATTCACCTGTCAAAATATAACGCAGATTACCGCCTAAGGCCAATTTAAAAAACGATTAAAAACTTTGCTTCGATAAAGTTAAAAAACGAACCGGACTCAATGATAAAAAATATAATTAACTAATGATTTATAGCTCTTAATAGGTATCAAACCCTTTTCAAAGCAGGCAGTGGTTACCGGTTTACAAAGTTTTCGATGATCTCTAGTTCATTCTTCATTAAGCGTATTGTAAAAAACTTAAAGCTTACCCTTGTTACTAAAGACGATTTACGATCGAGAAGACTTTATAAAAACTTTAATGCACCTGTTTGGTCCATTTAGCAGAGGTGACCGAGTTTGACTTAGATGTATAAAATAGTATACACTGTATGAGGACGTGACTTTTCTGGGTAAAAAGTAACTGGCTGTAGGAAGTAAATTGCACTGGAACGTGAATGGTGATGTCAATTATTATTCTGCTTCAAGGTACTAGCCCTAAAATAAAAACAGCGTAGGTATTTTGTCTAGAAACTTTAAGCCACATGAAAGGTATAATTTAAGTATTAGCACTAAATATATCCGAATTTCCTCTAATCGATCTAGCTTCACTAATGTGCAAAAAGCATAATTGCTTAACTGAAGGGTTTATCAACGTTAGTAGGAATTTACAATCTAAATAAGTAGCAATTATTAAAAATATCTCAGAATTGGACAAGCAAAAGATTGAGCAAGCCAGAGACCGACATAGATATTGATTTATTATTTGGACCATATGATTAGGATGCGCGATGATTTTGCCCTGATGTTCTTCAATTTTGTGGGTTATCGTTTCGCATTATTCGCCATAATATCACAGATTTTAGTACGTGATAAATCAGTGTGATGCTTTATGAGCAACATTGCGGTACTGTCACGTAGCTTATGACGCCGCCCTTGGCTTTTTTTATACTTAAATATGGATCAGATACGGTATAGTAGTATATACCTATACTTATCCAGCTTTTTCGGAGCCAGTTGTAAATATTGTTATTCGAAAGCCTATATTTTACAGATGGTGTGATTCATGAATATGCGAGAATGCCGGATTATAATACGCTTTCCTAAGACCTCTAGGTATTGTGTGTAGTGAAAACAGATGATTAATTCAGTAGGCGTATAACATAAGCTTTACATTGTTTGCTTTTGCATTCGATTATAAATTTTATATTAATATGGGATGTTTGGATTGGAACACGTATCAGTGTTATTATCATATACATAGTACATTAGTTTCTGATCGCGGCTTCGGGCGTGTGAATCCCTCGGGCACGTATTACCGGGATATAAAATATCCTATATGGTAATCAAGGATAAGGTTTATCTGTGTGCCATGTTGCATTCAAAACCGTTTATACGCGTGATTGAATAACAAAGTTTCAAATATTAAATAGGAATTAGTAGGATAAGAAAAATTTAATTAGTATATTTATATTTATATTTATATGATTTCGGAAAATGGAACTCAACAAATGAATGGATTTAAAATCCATATCCTTTAGCTGCAGAGAACGCGCAATGTGCTTTCGATCTCCACGCTTAAAATAAAATAAATAATATAATTATGTCTGATATCTAAATAATTTTCCAAAATTTTAAAGCTTTAGTGACCTTTTTATGTTTTTGAAGTCCTCAACGACATTGAGACTGTTTAATGAAGGCGTATTCCTAAAAAATATGAATAGGTATTAACTAATGCTACGATATTAACATATTGAATGTTAAGTAAATTCTGCTGTTTGAAACACGAGAAAGGATAAAGGTTAATTTAATGAGAGTATACAGAGTCGCAAATAACTAGTTACAGATAAATAATTATAATAACTAGCGGCTGCCTAGTGGTCAAAATTCGACCATAATTGATTTAAATTTTAAGTTTGATCGTTATTAAGGTTTATTGTCTATAAGTTCAGCCTTTTACTTTAAATTTCATTTAGATTTTGCCCAGGCTATACAGGTTAAATTTACTTATCTTTTTAAACAAATTATTATTTACTTTATTATTATACTCTTTCATTGACGGTATTCCTAAGCTTGTTACTTTGTTTTCTTTTTCTTTATTACATATAAATAAGGTAACTAGGTAACCATAGTTATAAAAAATTGTACGACGTCAGTCGAACAATGCCGAAATACTACGAATGCGATTCGATTGCGTGTGTCAAATGCATGATTGTGTGCGTGTAGTGTTTTTTCATTAATTTAATGTATTTCTAATGCTTATTTTAAAATATTTGGATTCGCCACTCTTTCTCCATGTACACTTTAACTGTGCCAAATTTCATACTCCTCCGTTCGCGCAGTTTTTGCTTCATGTATTAGATGAATAGGTGTTACTGCCTCTCTATATCTATTATGTGACATTTAGTCTTACTATTAATTCAGAAAAAAAAATATAGGTCGTTAACATTTCTCCCATCTCTCGTCTGGCGAAAATTAGTATAAATATATAATATCAAGGAAAATAAACAAAATGAACGCGTTCTCCTTTCATCAGTCAGGCATAAATATACATACGAAACTCGAACACTTTTTAGCTGATCACTGATTTGATGACAAATACCAGACGTGCGTTAGTGATGTGGATCCTACCAAATTTATGTCAAGACGAGAACTCAACATATTGATTACAATTTAGAGATCTTCGGCGTAGTAAGTTATAAATTTAATTGATTTAATGACCGATATTTATCAACACTCTGTTCACTTGTGGAAAATTAATAATGGCCTTTAAGTTAATTTCCTTATGTTGATCGTACATTATCTGATTTTGAAACTGCAGAGATTTTTTATTGCTTCTTCATCTTGATTAAAACAGACTGCCAAATTATTTATCTAATTTATATCTTTGTTTTGTTTGAAAACATCTTGTGATGTCGCGTGTGAATAATTAAAAACCGGATTTTAGTGATGATTTGTTTAATGGGTACCTCATTAAAAATGTCGAAGTGAATGTGTTAAGCAATACCTATATACTGAGATATAAAGGCAATAACATGTAATAGGATAGAATGATACTTAAACTCCGTACGTCGATCATGTCTTACAGAATAAAACGAACCGAACCACCGAATTAATTACACACGTCTAACTTCCTCAGAAGAAAATAATTAACATTAAACGAGCAATAATTCCACCGGCACTCGGCCTTCCCTAATTTGACAGTAGACATTATAACCTATAACCGAAACGACGGCGCCAAGACGATATCATATTATCTGGTACCAACTATCTCAAAAATATCGGATGACAAAGAATGGACTGTTTATTACGATATAACGATCTATCGGCGGCTATGGACGAAGGCACCCGAAAATAAAACGATGGATAAAGTAACAGAAAAAGTTTGGAGATTAGAATCGGAGTATTTATGTTAAGGAAACGACGAAGGCGCGCGTCTAAAGGTTAACGATTCCTATCAATTAAGGTTATGGGTCGAGTCAACGGGCCGGCGGTAGACCCCTGCTGCGCAAGGATTTCGCACCTGTCCTTTTCGGTTTAGTTTTTCACGTCAACGGCACCCAAAATGTTTACAGGTGCAAACCGCACGTAGGGCGACCTATAAAAATTTGACGTTTTAAAAAATGGTACGAGTATTTGCGAGTTAACATTTTATAAAATATATCGAATATAAATGTCTTTGAAAATAAATAAGTATCAATGGTGGTCATTTTTAATAACATTTTCTGAAAGGCTAATCTACTTATTATATGACATATTATTAATATCTAAAAATATATGATAAAAACAGAGACAATAAGATTTACAATATTTGTTGAATAAGAATGTCTATTTTATAAAAATAGTTTGATAACTTGCCAAAAAGAAATTTCCCGTTATTAAAGCATAGTTTGGACATCCCATTCACCACTTTTTGTTATTATATTAAAACAAGGTCCTTATTTATGGATATGATAATTTTAATAGAAAGTGTCAGTGCCCTACTGTGCGCGAGTGGAACAAATCGTTTGCGTGATAAGAAATATCACAAAAACAGATAATTTTGAAAACAAAATTAATAAAAATATCCATTTCTTACGCTTTGAAGAATTTGATTTTTATGTTTACTTAGAAAGCTTCGATAGAGCGAATATCTGTTATTTTATAATGATACAACCGTTACGAGTCACGTTACCCCCTGTGATCTCACTACCTTCGTCCGTACTATAATAATTAATTTGGATATAAGAATCGAATTTCATAGCATCCTGTTATGGACAGGTGATATTGGAATCAACAACAAGTATCTTCAAGGTATGATTTTCATTCAAGGTTCAGAACAAACTGCATAATAATATCACACTGCTTTCCAATTAATAGCTGTTATGACTGACGGATGGCATTGTAGTTTAAGTGGTCGCTACACCACTGCCACTGCGCTGGGTGTTGTGTTCAATCCTTACACAGGATAAAAAGTTGTGTGATCCACAAATAATTGTTACGAGTCCAGTGTTCTTTGCGTCTGTTGTTTGAATTTTTCTAAACCGCTCCGCGACACAGAAATGACACCTAGTGCGGTGTTTGACTTTAAAAAAAAACAAAAAAATAAATAGCGAGCACCCAAAATTCACAAAATGCGCTTAAGAATTTAAAATTCACTCGTCTAGAACCTATTGTCTTTACGAATTTTGTTAAAAAGCTCTCTTGTTTCCATCTCTACAGAAAGCACTACACAAAAATTACACAACTAAATTAAAATGTTATTGTAATGGAGACGCTTCAAGTGTGTTCAATACCATCATTCTCCGGTATCTTAATTTAAGTAAACACTTTCGTTAAATGAAGATACTAAATAAGAGCTTCTCTGATGACAGTTAGGTTTTCATTTGGCTCTGTGTAATTGTATTTAGTTAGTGGAACCGAATCACTCAGAAAAGCTCTTGCTATTATTCAATTAACGTCTGGTCTGTGATATTTGTTGAATAATTTAGAATTTTTCGTTCTAGTTGCGTAGAACGTTTTAATCGTATAGAATTTAGCTTAATAGACATTATATTTTATTGGAATCCTACTGTTATTATAAATGTAAAAGTTTTTGAAGTTGTATGGATGTTTGTTACACAAATACGTCGATGAAATTTGGAGCACAGATAGGTATTGTCCTGGATTAACTCGTATGACATATATCCCAGTAAAGTCTTACTGTGAATTTCTCGCTAGCGATGCCGGTTTTGAAAATAGTAAATATTTTTGGGGATTCAGGCACAGGGCATCCTCCACAGACAAAGTTATTATTTGTCACCTCGGTAAGTAATTAAATGTACGTAGTCAAAAAGCCCCCCTTAAATGCTCTAGTAACAGCTTAATAATAATAATAATAATAATAATAATTTTATTGAAAACCTTGTTACATTTTCCCAATAATTATACGATAATGACTACAGTAGTATAAACTGTGTCGTAGCCATTAACGCCCACATCCGAGTATATTTTTAAATAACTAAGGTTAGTAAAGGTACAATTTTATTGTTTGTTTATAATAATTTTGTGCCTATGTTAAGGATGAGAGTAAATGCGTTTGTCGGTGAGTGTATGTATGTGTCTACGTGAGTATTGTGTATATGCAGATATGTGTGTGAATGTGTGTATCGGTATGTGTATGTATGTATGTATCTTATGTGGGGCCAGTCAGTGCAGACCGGCGACACTTCGACCCAGTGGGATCTTTTGTGTCGACACTCTCCCAATAACGACTGCCATAGATGTTCATGGCAGCCGGGACCGACGGCTTAACGTGCTCTCCGAGGCACGGAGCAGGCGATAATTGTCAATCAATACGCACATAATTTCGAAAAGTCATATAACTTCCGAAAGTCGGAGGTGCGCGACGTGGGTTCGAACCCGAGACCCTCTGCATTGCAGTCTGTTGGTCTCCCCACTGAGCTATCGCTGCTCAGTGATGAGTATCGGTATGTGTAAGTGTGTGTATATGTATGGGAGAAAGATTTATTTGTTATCATGCTATGATGTCCTCACATTGTATATATGTATGTTTGTGAAAGAAGCCACTCTGTTAGTTTACGCTTAGATTTATTATAAGTCAAAGGATAAATTTTAAGCACCCTATTTATCTTATTGTAAAGTTTGGGACTCAGAAAGTAATATTGACGAGATGCCAGAGAAGTCTTGTGTGATTTAAAAGGACAGACTCTGTCGGATCTACGGTTATTTTTAATAAATTCTATGTCATACGGAGTTTCAGTATGCTTACGCAAAATCACCTGCAGTATATATAATTGTCATACCGTCAGCACCTTGCAGAGATTATAGAGATTAGACGATGGGAATCTTCTAGGCTTACCAGTCATGACCTTGAGTATACATCTCTGGGCTTTCTCCAGACGCACCATTAACGTTTTATAACTACCACCCCAAGAAGTAATACAATACCCAATAATGGATTGAACTAGCGCATAATAGACCATCTTCATAGTGCTTAAATCTGTAGTAATTCTTAATTTTTTGAAAATATACACTAACTTTCTAGACCTAGTAACAATTTGATCAATTTGGTAACCCCAGGTTAATTTACTGTCAACTATTACCCCAAGATATTTTATGTAGCTAGTACGAGCAATACAAAAACAGGTGCAGTTAGAGGAGTTAGGAAAGCTACACATGTGAGCCTTAATTAAGAATGAGGACGGTGGTTGGGCAAACGCACTAGGAGCAAAAGTGATGAACTTCGTTTTTTTCTAGGTTAAGGGTAAGTAAGTTAAGTTCTAGCCATTGAACTACGAAGTTTAGGGCGATTTCAGCATTAATACGCACGGACTCCCAAGTAGCTCCATTAACTAGCAGCACTGTGTCATCAGCGTAGGAAACAATCCTACAGTTGCTAATTTTAAGGGAACAAAGCTCATTAACATAAATGAGAAAGAGAGTGGGGCCAAGGACACTTCCCTGAGGGACTCCATAGGCCAGTGGGACTTCAGAGCTAGTGACATTATCAATTATGACACTCTGAGTGCGGTCCTTGAGATAGCTGGCGAAAATTTCAAGAGCTAAACCCCGTATGCCCAGCGCTTCCATCTTATGGAGAAGAAGGGGACAAGAGACAGTGTCGAATGCCTTAGACAAGTCGAGAAATAATCCAATTGTCTTTATATTTTTATCAATACTAGATATAATGTTGTTGCTTACATCCAATACAGCATCTTCAGCCGATTTTCCACGTCTAAAACCATACTGAGTGTCTGCAAGTAAGTTATTCTTCTCTAAGAATTGTATTAATTTTTTATTTAGGATTTTTTCGAACCTTGTCCTGTAGTTATTGACACTGTCTCTGTCTCCGCTCTTGTAGATTGGGTGTACAAGGGCTCTCTTAAATACTGCAGGCAAGACACCTGTGGACAGGCATAAATTAAATACATGCTTGAGGACTGGTATTAGTATGTGCCTCGATGTTTTGATCACAGATGATGGTATTCTATCCCATCCCAATGCCGTACTATCTCGCAGACTTAATATAAATTGCTCAAGCTCAAAGTCATCCACCTCAGACAGAAACATTGAATCTAGCCTAGGCTGTCGACATTTTAATGCAGAGATATTATTATTAGCTTGATTCTATAATATTGATATATTTTTAGATGACGGCGACCGGAATGCGATAAATTCTGAATAAACAAGACGCATATTGTAACAGATCCTAGAATAACTAGATTAGGAAAATCATGATAAAAATATAAATACCTACATCCAGTATACAACAAAACAAAAGTATATAGTGAAACCATATATTTTTTCCAATGTATCTATTGTTTTATGTTTCTTTTAATCTAATATTTATAAATTATATAATTCATATTAATTATTACATATAATTCATATTGATATTTAAATGATCTAAAGGCACTATAGAATTATGTTTTAATTTATCCACCCATTCGTTTATACGTAACAAGAAGTTACTGGGATTTGTGTATTGCGCAGTCTTTATGCTTGTTCAACGTTACTGTGGAACATCGTGGTGGATGACCTGTTGGAACGCCTTAACAACAGATGCTACTACACGGTTGGCTATGCGGACGACATAACCATTCTGATCAAAGGCGACTCGGAAAACATAATCTGTAATCGCATGCGATCAGCCCTCAAAATCATGGAACAATGGTGTAACCATCATGAACTAACAGTGAATCCAACTAAGACAGAACTGGTTCTTTTCACTTATAAAAGGAAAACTCAGTTAACTAACATGCCAAAATTATTTGGAACGGAGCTTACCCTAGCACAAGAAGTCAAGTATTTGGGCGTAGTACTACGACCATAAGCTGAACTGGAGTTAGCACCTAAACACGAAAAAAACCAAAGCATGCACAACATTCTGGCAATGCAGAAGATTAGTAGGAAGAAAATGGGGCCTTAAACCATCTACAACCTTATGGCTCTACACGACCATAATACGCCCTATGATAAGATATCGCGCCATAGTTTGGCGGCCCCGCACTATTCTAAGCACAGTCATACATAAACTACAAAGCTTACAACGACTCGCCTGCCTGGCAACGACAGGCTGTATGAGAACAACCCCCACGGCAGCGCTGGAGGCCATACTAAATCTCAGACCTCTACACCTCATCATACAGCAGGAAGCTGTCACAGCTGCCATACGGCTTGAAAAGGTAGGGCTCTGGAAACGTGACAATAGAATAACTCATGTGCGCCTAAAGGAGTTAGTATACAACGAAATTCCAATGATAGAGGTGACATGTGATATCATCCCAAAAACCTTTGTCTTTGACAAAAAAATACCACATTCAACTTCACGAGGAATCTAAAGATAGCTCTGGCATACATGAAGTGGGAATATACACGGATGGATCTAAAACAAAATCAGGAACAGGAGTCGGAGTCTTCTCTCACGACCTAAACATCAATTACTCAACGACCCTGGGAAACCTCAACACTATCCTCCAGGCGGAATGTGTTGAAATCACCAGGGCCGCAATAGCGGTTACATCAATGGGTATAAGCGATAAGTCAACACGTATTATCTCGGATAGTGCCGCGGTACTACAAGCTCTTAAAAGCAACTGCTTCAACAGTGGACTCATCCTGTAGTGTCACCGTGAGCTGCAAAGTATTGCAACAAAAATTCGGGTAACATTGCAGTGGACACGCGGCCACAGCAACTCTTCTGGCATTGATGCTGCAGATTAACTGGCAAAGAGAGGATCGAACACCAAAATGGTAGGACCCGAAACAATTGTCCCGATACCCTTATGCCAACTTAAAACATGGTTATGCGATAGAATCACGAAACTACACGAAAATCAGTGGACAAAAACTAAGGAATGTAGACAGTCGAAGGAAGCCTTTCCATCCTTAGACAAACATCTGTCACGCAAACTGCTACGTTCCACAAGGAAAAACCCACTGCTCACTTAACAAGCACCTGTTCAACATCGGCATCACTGACAGTCCCTTATGTAGAGACTGCATGGCGACCGAGGAGACATCGGCTCACGTTTCCTACATTGTAAAAGCGTGAGCAACCAGCGGGCGAAACTTCTAATCAGTCCAGATGAAGGAGGTACTGCTCAACATCGGTCCCCTATTATCTTTCTGGACGGAGCTGAGGTGGTATGATTAACCGAACAATATTCACGTCGGTTACTTACGCACAATGGCCTAATTGTGGGGCTAAGTGCGGATAACACACGTCCAATTAACTAACTATGCTTGTTCAAACACTGCATAAAAAAAAACGCAACATACAAATCTGCGTAACTTCTTGTTACGGTATATGTATGTCGGACAGTCACGGGCTTTGTGTTTTCGAAGGGGCATTTTAATATTTCTGTTTATAAGGCAAGCTCGTGAGTGGCGCCGGCTGCAGTGGTTGTGGCGCCCCATGTCTTTTAATGAAGATCGAATATATCTAGCACTGTCACGGGTCATGAGATACATTGCCAAGAAAAATAAATTTTTCTGAAGACTAAATTAAATCAGAACTTCTCGAACGGTCTAGGACAGGACAAAATATATGATGTATTCGAAATTTGAATTGGACGTTTCGAGCATCCGCATTTGCCACGCATGGTTGTCATGGTCCAAGATCACTCCCCATGACTTGTTACAATTTAGAAGCATTCTGGTTTATTAGGAATAAACTACATTCTTGTGGTAGAAGTAGGTTCATGTCATGGTCGAATGGCGGTATGCGGTGGATATATTATTAACATAATTCATCTAACAATTTAACGATTCTAACAGGCGACAAATCCGCAAAATTATTCTCCTTTCGATTGGAAACCAAAGAAAATAGCCGTTGTCACTTTAATAGCAATTAGTAATGCCTTTGACGTGATTTGTACATTTTATACATATCGTTAGATATTACTGAAATTCCAAATTAATTAATTGCTTCGATTAGTTTATACATTTAGTTACACAATAAAATTATTTGAAATTCTGTATCATTCTGTCTGATTAGTAACCAATATACATTAATTTAAAACTTTAAAGTAACTTAAGCCACTTAAGTTTCTAACTTTACTAAGCATACCAATTAGTAATAAAACAGTTATTTTAAAATTTTGATGAAATCAAATACTACAATTTATAATTTTCAATCAAATCAAACAATTCATGATTTTGTAAATTTTACATTAAAAGGATTTAAGCATGAAGTCAATAATATGTACTTAGTACTATATTATACACTTGAGACATCTGTTTTAGACAATAACTTAACATCATATTACATAAAAATTGTGATTCCTATATCATATATACCTACGTACATAATCATAAACAATCCTTATATAACAGAAAAACGGTGCGTCAACAAGGAAAAAGATAGTCTTCTTCTCCGACTCCAACTGAATCCAACTGCTACATACTGCTTCTGAGGTTTCATGACGCAACAGTTAATAACACATATTACTAAACCAACGTGCAAGACGAATACGAATATGAGTTACCTCTAAGTATAAATTATCTTCTGTGTGTACTTGTACTTTGTGAAATGTAGGTTATACAAAATGATTGAGGCAGCTGAGTCTGGCGTAATGCAGGTTACCCAATGGCTAAATTACAATTTGTTGTCACTAAATGTGGACAAAACGAAGGTAATCAACTTTAGTGTCAGCGCAAGAAACACTTGCCCTAGTCACTTAGCTATTAAATTGCATACCTGCCATAGTGGCCCAGACTCTGAATGTTCATGCCCATGCTTTGAACAGGTATCCCACATAAAATACCTTGGTGTCTACATTGATAAAAACCTCACCTGGACAAAGCAAATAGAGCATGTGAGTGGACGTATCAGAAAACTTCTACATGTCTTTAAGAGATTGGGTCAGATTGCAAACACGAAAATTTTGAAGATGATTTATTACAATCTGTGCGAATCTCTTCTGAATTATTGTATATCCGCATGGGGAGTTGCACTAAAAACACATTTGATTAAAGCAGAACGCGCACAACGGGCCATTCTCAAGGTAGCTTATAAAAACCAAGGTGATATCCAATAAATAGTTTATATCAAGAGACGGGTGCAATGCGCGTGCGACAGACATATATTATGGCCGTAGCTCTAAGGTTCCATAAAGAGGCTTTAGTCAAAGTCGAATCCAAAGTGCATTCCCGTAGGAAACCTAAATGACATAAACAAAAATGTAGACTCGATTTTAGTAAAAGGAGCTTTCACTATATGGGGCCATTTCTTTATAGTCAATTAAACAACAAAATTAATTTATTACCTATGACGAGATTTAAATGCAAATTTCACATTAAAATTTTCCTAAAAGTTTTGGATTGTGACGACACAGAGAAACTATTAAATTCTTTTTAAACCATTTATTACATATATTTCGTTATGGAGACATGACATGCGCACACACATATGTACGCAAACACACACACACACGCACACGCACACACGCACGCACACACACACACACACACACACACACACACACACAAACACGCACACATACATACAGCAATATCACACTACTCATACTTTCGCACGCACTTACTGCAAGACGCCATGTATTCATCATATGATTTCTGTTTTTGTTTAAAGATTATTATTATTCTCTTTATTACTCTTTTTTTCCTTATAATTACCTTTTTAAATATAAATATAAAAACTATACATATTTAAAAATATAAAAACTGAAATGACCCACCGACATCGGGTACAGGGTCCAAGCTGCCGGTGGTTAGGGCCCCAGAGAGAGGAATCTCCTCACAATACGCGCCGTGTCGAGTAGTACTGCCTTTTGCATCAAGGACTTGATCCAGCCATCTAACGCGAGCCTCTGCAGGTGGTGGTGGTGGTCGAGGCTCTTAGGTATTAAACCATTGACTGTAATAACTATCGCCGAGTCCACACGCCACATGTCGACAATCTCGTGAGCTAGGTCCAAGTATTTCAACTCTTTTTCTTTTTCAGCTTTCAGAAGATTCTCGTCATGCGGAATGGTAACATCGATGATCATTGCTCGGCGCTCCAGTCGGTCTATCAGCACAATATCTGGCTTGTTCGCCACAATTGTCCTATCAGTGATGATAGACCGATCCCAGTACAAAGTAGCACGACCATTTTTGAGAACTGGATCGGGAACATACCTGTAATACGGCACTTCAGATTCCACAAGGTCATACTTTAAGGCAAGTTGCTGATGGACAATCCTGGCTACTTGGTTGTGTCTATGCAAATACTCTCCATTGGCAAGACGAGAACAACCGGAGATAATATGTCTGAGAGATTCTCCGGGCTGGTGACATGCCCGACATATGTCACCCGTCCCATCCTTCAGGATTTATTATTATTATTATTATTGTGTGGCCACGTTCATTTTATGACTGGGTTTGAAAGGGTTGAATGATTTTGAATCAAGTGTGACCTAACAATCTAGCTTATGCCTTAACAAGGCAATCAAATGCAAGGCCCGACAATCTGTGGGCGAACTAACCACAGCTTAACCGCGTTGATCGAATGAATTGCTTTAACACGACTAAATTACAAAACCCTATATTTTATGATTTTATTTGACGGTCATGTGCATTTCTCTTCGGCATTATACACTATAAATTGGTATCTTATTATGTAGTACTGTGGTGATTTTATAATGGAAATTGTCTGTTGATTCGTTGGCGAGTAATGTTGTTAAACGAAAGCTTGTCCATTAAATATACATAGATAATAAAATTGTAATCAGTTGTATGTATTATGTAAATGTCAAAAGTGTTTTGATCGCATACATAGATTCTAGTTAAGAGGTAGGCAGAAAGATAATATAGAGGAGTTTCACATTACACATTTTTGGACTCCATTTTATGTCTCACATAGAAGCAGACGGGACCATTGCCGTCGAACGCCCACATTGCCGTCGAACGCCCACATTGCCGTCAAACAGCCACATTGCCAGACTCAGTGCTGCTACTAAGAATTTCTGCCAAAAATACCCATAACATAATTTATGTCTTATGTATTTAAGCCTAATGGCTTGGCTATGCTTAGACCGTAAGAAGATTTAGAAATATCTTCTAACTTACTTTCTTTCTGAGGAAGATTTACTTTGGATCATTAAAAAACTCTTTTATCCATCATAGTTGTTCATTCCCAGCTGTTAACGAGTTATAAAATTTAATTATCTTGCAGGATCTAGAGCTGTCCATTTCTTGTGATTGGATTTAACCACAAGCCAGTCAATATTGATATATACTTAATGTATGTTTTTCGTTCGGTTTCTTATTTTAGTAGGTAGATCGGTTTTTTTCTAATTTGCATTCATATCATCATTCTCAGCTTACTAAACCCTTTTTTTTTTTGACCCAGTAAAATCTTTTATGGATACCCCCTCCCCCGGGGGGGGGAAGGGTGGTTATGTGAGACTCTCCGCCCCTGAAGGGGGTCGGTATACACACTAAAAACCTGGGGTGAGCAGTCCCTCCGCCGACGGAGTGGGGCGGGATGGGGTCGTGTTAGCAATCACCATCCCGCCCCGGCGGTTGGCCTGGCTGATGGTGACCGGGCCTTAGCACCTATGGAGGGAAGGCCTTGCTCACCAAGGCCATCCCCCAGACGTGTTGGGCCGTGCAAGCCGGTAGAGAGTCCCCCCGACTCTGTACCAGTGACCCCACTATACAGGAGCGAAAAGGCGGGCAAATCGCCTCCTTCTCGCTCCCGTCCGTCTGCGCCGGAGAGGGTCAGCGAGGAGGTTGTTCTCCCTGACCCTCTCCGCGGTCTCCTTCTGCGCCATGACAGCTTCTCAGAAGGAGACCACTGCCTGCCACGACCTCTGGCCGCCGAGCATGGCGTTGATCACGCTCGGCAGGGAGAGATCTCCGCCTATTATGGCCGAAAGCGTGTGCCGCTGCGGCCCCCACGCGGCACACGCCTCCAGCGTATGGAGCGCCGTGTCTTCCGGCGCCCCACACTCGTGGCAGGCCGGGGTCGCCTCCCGTCTCGCGATCTGGTGCAAATACTTTCCGAAGCATCTGTGCCCGGAAAGCACCTGCACCAGTCGAAAGGTCAGCGACCCGAATCGCCGCCCTATCCACCCCCGGAGGACCGGGCGAATGGCCTCCACCGTCCACTGGCCCGGGGCCGGTGGAGCCAGGTCCTCCGTTCACCGCCTCAATAGGGCAGCCCGCGCCTGTCGCCGCATGCGTGCGACCTCCTCCCACCCTGGGGGCTCCCCGCGGGACCTCCTCGCCGCCACGATGTGGTAAACTTCGGCGAGGATCTCCGCTTGTAGCTCCCAGGGGGGGTCACTGGCCAGCACCCACGCCGCTGTCCAGGACACCGTCCGGTAACCGCGTATGGTGCGACGACCCGCTGCGGACGTCGCAGCAGGGTTTTATTGTCGCGACTAAGGGCGTCCGCCCAGACCGGTGCCCCGTAAAGGGCCATACTCCGGATCACTCCGGAGTACAGTCGGCGACAGGTGGCACTCGGGCCACCCACGTTGGGCAGCAGCCTCCCCAGGGCGGCCGCCGCTCCCAGCACTCTTGGGGCCAGCTGGGTGAAGTGTGCCCCAAAAGTCCACCTTCCGTCCAGGATGAGTCTTGTCCGCCTCGGGGGCGACCGGCTGAAGCAGCGGTCTGGGCGGCGTGGCGTCTGCCTTCGCCCTCCTGGCATCCGCTCTCAGCGGCGGGCGGACCGTCGGGGCCGGCAGAAGCCGGTCCTCAAGCCCCGCGAGCCGGGCGCTCAACATTATATTTAGACGACTCGATGGCGTAGTGGTTAGTGTAACCGACTGCCACGCCTGAGGTCGCGGGTTCGATTCCCGCACAAGTCAAACATTTGTGTGCATGAACATGGATGTTTGTCTTGGTCTGGGTGTTTCTATGTATAATATGTAAGTATTTACAAACAAAAAAGTATATATGTATGTTTATCCATTGTCTAGTACCCATAGTACAAGCTCTGCTTAGTTTGGGCTAGATGGTGTTGTGTGTATGTGGTAGAATATTATTATATTATTATTATTATTATTGTCCCGAGCGTGATGGTAAGGGAGCGCTTAAGCTCCTTCACCAGCTCGGGACCCACCTGGGGGGTGGCAGAGGCTGCCCGTGTCTCCGCAGTGGCGGTAGCGGTAGCGGTAGAGGCAGCGGCAGCGGCGGCGGTGGCGGCCAGCTTACTAAACCTAAGCTAATGTTTGCCAAGCTTTACGACAAACTTTATTATCTTTCTAAGGTACTTAAGCTAATAATATACCTATAATTACTAATATATGTTCCCAGAGCAATAATCAGGCACTAGTACTCAAAATAAATGATAATAATAATATCAGTCCTATATACAAACTGTTTCGCTGCTAGGCCTGGGCCTCTTCTTAGTTTAAAAAGGGTTTATTTATTTGTTTGTTATGCTTTCACGTCTTAACTACTTCACCGATCATCAGGAAATTTCGCATACACGTTGTCAGGGAAACAGGAAAGGACATAGGGTATCTTTCATCCAGAAAAAGTTCTGTAACTAATCTAACCTAACTTTCCTCATCCAGAAAAAAACTTTTAGAGCGAAGCCATAAGTGAAAACTAAATAAATATACATAGCGTAAAATATTTAAAAGTTTCACTATCAATATTTATTCAGATTTTTTTTATATATATTTTTTATAACGTAGATTAAAACTGAATAAATAAAGTTCCAACTAAGCCCCTTTTTTTAACGACTCAGGTTCTCAAAGTTTCAATCGGTTACTTGAGAGCTAAAACTTTGTAATTTTCCAACTCATAGTTGCAATAAGCTTGACCCAACTCCTTTAAGCTTTAATTAATTTTGTAAGGGTTTATAATCTTTCTTTAATGGTTTATTTAAGGGGTTCTTCATCGCGGTTGGAATATAAAGTGATCTTTATTAAAATTTTATTACATATTATAGCTAGAATATAATAATATTATAAGTGATTATGAAATCTCGTGCAAGCGTGGCATACCGAGTTCGATAAGTGTCCCAATAAATTTTATTAAAAGCAATACACGAAATAGTTCTTACGTACTTGATGAACAGTTAGGGTTCCGCAGTAAATTATCATAATACAGTGTAAGATTCCGTAGAACATTTCAAATATTCACAGCCCCTAGACAACCGTTTCCTCTAAAGAATGTAAGATATTGGAAAACCCATAACGGGACCTTTAATAAAGGATAAGCGAATAACTTTAGCGTTCTTCCCAATAAATTCTTAATATTTGTAACTTTATACTCAATATTGCTAAAATGTAAGTGAGGTTTACTTAAATAAAATTCGAATAATGCTATGATTTCTATAATAAGCTTGATTACGTCAGAAGCACAGCGGTCATGATACGACTGCTGTGCTTAAGCTCCCGGATTCGATTGCTAGGTTGGGCCAATAAAGAGTTATATAGGCTTAACGTCAAGATTTTTTTAAAACAGCCGCATTTTATGAACTTATCTGTGTTGCTTACCCTTTTGCCTCAGAAAGTACGTAAAGCCATTAGTCCTGCGTCTGATCTTGTCTCTGCCATATTGTCGTCCCATCGTCTATGAGAATGATAAATTGAGTTTTCCATTTGTATAATCGCACACATTTGCGTGGCATATCCTAAAACGCAACCATGACCAGTGGCTACCGGACGGTAATGTTCACCAGATCAGCTGAACTGGAAAACATTATTTATTATCATCAGCCTAAGTATTTTATTTTACGTTTAGTTAACATACTTGGTCCAGACGGCCAATTCTTGTACTCAATAAAAACTGTTCAATATAGAGTTCTGATCTAGTCTCACTGATATAAATATCACAAATGATTTATCCTAAATTAAAATAGACTTAATTGCACTTCAGTTCATATTAGACTTTTATTTGACTAACTAGATCGGTATTTTGAACAGTTTTTATTTCGGGACCAATACCCGAAATAAAAACTGTACTATGATACTATGATCATTTATATTCCATAACGTAATACCTGAGAAATGTATTTCGATGTGTACCGCAGATAGAAACTTCGCAATAAAAGGTAAACAGGATAAAATGGGCACATTAGTTTTCATATAAATGGAAATATAACGCGGGGTAATAAGCACTTCAACTTCACGTCGCAATTGCTTTTTTTTACAAATAGACGTTGTTCAGGGGAATCGAGTTTATTTACGGCATTATTCTTATAATGGCTCCGTAGTACCACCCCTGGGCGCACTTTTAGCTGGAAATGTTCGCATTGCAGCTATGGGACGCATTAAAATTTTGACTTTAGAAGATCTGTATAGTACTTTTAACTTCTTCAAGTTATTTATTTATTCATTTTTATAATCAGTCTCAGTCGTATTAAGCTTGTCCGCGTTGTGTAATCGTCGAGTGAAATCGTAAACATTTTGCAGTGAATCTGTGATATTTCGTTGTATTGTATGTTTTGCTTAGTAATATGATAATTAAGAATATGTGTTAGTTTGTTCTTTTACGCAGCAAGGCTGCTACGGATCGATTTTTTTTAAAAGATAGTTTGAAAGATCGCTGCCCAGAGAAAGCGTATATTAATATTTTCCAGAGAATAGATCTATATATATATAGATAGTACCATTGGATCGAAACCGCAGGTAAAAGCTAGTTACTAATAAAGTAACTTGTTTTAAGCAAAGCAACACACATAATAAAATTGTCGAATTCAGCCAAAGGCCAAAGGTAAAAATAGCGCAAGTAAATTTGGTATACTTTAAAGGACATATTACTCGCCACAAATGACAATCCGACATAACAAAAGCATTAAAATAATTTTGGTATTGAACGACGGAGCCCGAAATTTCAATATCTGTAATAAATTTATATATAGTGACACCACAACCGCAGTGGCTTGGCCCAGTGCGCCAAATCCGGGCCGTATCTGACAAAATCGTGTCCAACCGGTTAACTGCATGAACGGTAAAATTAGTGCATAAATCCAAACTACGATATCGCTTAGATTAGCGTTCTTCGTATTATGTCGAGTACTATTTTGCCCCGATTTTATTTGATAGTGTTTTACAATACATTTTGAATACATTTTAAATGACTAATTTAATGTAAGCAGTAACAGGCAGGGATTTATGCTTGCCTCCTTTTAAATATAAATAACATAAAATTAATATATCACTTCAGGACTTAATATAAATGTAACTAATTCGCATGTTTAATCAGCTAGTAAACCAAAATATCTAGATGATATTTTGGTCCACATAATAGGACCACTATTATGTGGACCAAAATATCAGTTAGATAGAGAGCCTATTATTTATAGCTAGGGTCATTGCAGTCTCCATGCGGCTAGTAACGTTATATATAGTTTCTGGTTAATACAACACACTAACATGTTACTCAACTAGGATCAATCGGATCAGAAAGTTAGATCAAAACCCACTACATTCAAGTGAACTACGAATGAGAACTGTAACAATTTATCTTATGGTTTAAAAATAACACGATTTGATAACAAAAGTACCTATTTTTATGCACGCATGAAACATTGTAAATATAAATATCACGCGAGTCAGTATCAGTTAAAGTCGGGTTGTACTCGTAAGAACTTCAGTAAAACTTGGCAATGTTCACAGATTTGGGATATAAAATAGCGACATAAAAATAAGACTAACCCATTTCTTATTTTATGAATACAACATTGCATTAAAACAAACGTCACATAATACGAATCGATTAGAATTTCTACTTACGTTATCAATGCATTCGGGGAAATACATAATATGCTCCATTAATTTGTAATTTTAAGTGTCTTTAAAATATTTGACGATTCAATCACAGTATTGTAATTCGTCAGGTATAATGTTATTTTACTCGAATTAATTTATAAAACATGTGAATCTTAGTTTAAATTAATTTGTCAGTATGAATTAAGCATAACATAAAAGCAGTTAATTTAATTAAACAACCAAAGCTCAATAAAACAGAAGTTAAAATATTGAAGCTAATTTTCAAACGAATGCACCATTGGAGCGAATGTTACTTTTATGAAAGCTATTTATTGTGGATAGCACAGATATTTCTGGTCGCCCGGACGTGTCACGGGTGGACAGGCTACGCTGTCCGCATTTCCACAACCCCGAGGCGGGAAATAGTCGCGATTTTGTGTTTATTTTAGGTAACGCCTTTTGAATTATTCGAACGACTGGGCAAACCCATACATAAATTTAAATTTGTTATTATTGGACTATTACACGCCTTTGGTTGTAATCTGTTTTGTATTTATTGGTGTATGTATCGATATAATACACATAAATCGTGTATATCGTATATATTTATTATTTAATACTTTTGCATATAGTTCTTTTTATTTATGTGACTCGTGTCACATAAATAAAAAAAGAAAAACTACGAAAGTTAACATAGTTCAAAGCCCCCTGAAGACAACTGTTTACCAATACCTTACCGTATTGTAGCAGAACAGATGTCAAGACTTTACCGTGGGAGAGCCATGCTTCGGCACGAATGGGCCGGTTCGACCGGAGTGATACCACGGCCTCACAGAAAATCGACGTGAAATAGCGCTTGCGTTGTGTTTCGTCGTGTGAGTGAGGATACCGGAGGCCCCTTCCCTTTCCTGGGGTTGAGGCAATTTTACAAAGGCTGGCAACTCACTTGCGACTCGTCTAGTGTTGCGGGTGTCCATGGGCGGCGGTAATCGCTTACCATCAGGCGATCCGTATGCTCGTATGCCGCCTATACCAAATTATATTCACAACTTTTCTACCATGAGTGCTACTTTTTTGCTTCCTCTAGCATAGCCATTCTCAATCTTATACATTTTTGTCACTTTACACATCCATTGAGACTTCCTCCCAGTTACATGCAATCGTTTTTTGTCCATCTTCTCAGTTTAGCCGGCTGGTGAAGGAAATTTAATATTTAATCGAGAATATCACTCTGCCCAGCAACTAATTAAACATTTACATTATCTTTACATAGATAAATTTTATCTATTTGTTACAGATACTCAAGACGTCCAAAACAGGGTAAGCAAATCATAATAATTATGTCACTGAGAGATTGACGATAAAAATAGACTTCAGATCATTGGCGTTTGTGACTTTGTACTATTCAACCATTCAGTAATCACAAAAAGAGCCACGGGCTTCACCCAGAAGTACTGCAGGTATAAGAAGAGCCAAATACGCCGGTTCACAGGAGCGTTCACTGGCCATTTTGGCACCAACGACCTCCTGTGCAGATTGAGATAGGCAAACAACAATTTGATCTGCAGCCTGTGGTGAATAGGACGAGTTCATATCGCACCTACTATGTGAATGTGACGCGTTGGCTGGATTGAGGATGGGTCTGATGGGATTGGCATATCCCAACCCTGAAGACTTCAGGCTTCTACCTCTGAAGTGTACGCTGCGTCTGAAGCAGTACATTCATAAGGAGATAGCTAAAGGATAGATCTTGGGGCCGATACAAAAGATCCCACTGGTTCGAAGTGTCGCCGGTCTGAACAGACTGGCCCCAAGATAAGATATATATTTGCCAATATGATCAAATACGAATTGTAAATAATAATAACGCTATGATAAAAGAAAATATTTCACCATAAAGTCCAAAATAAATTTAATTGTAACCACGCGATTGCGGTTTTAGTTTGCTACTTTTATTTTGAAAACAAACGTTTGAAAACTTCGTGATTGACAAACGTTAGTTAAACGTCAGCGTTATAACAGTTTAAAAATAAGCAAATTTTGAAATTCTTAGAATCTTCTTTTCGTGTGGTTAGTGGCCAACCTGTTATCTAGAGTTGTTCAAGCCAGCCCTAGGCCTCTGACATGGCTTAACGACTGCTGTCAATTTGACCGACCAACCAAAAATCAACCGGGACCGACTTTTTACGTGCTCTCCGAAGCACGGAGACGCTCAAATAAAATACCACTAAGCGGTCACACATCTATAGACTGATCGCACCCAACGTTGCTTAACCTCGCTAATCGTTTACCGATCAGTGAGTGCAACTGGCTATGAGCGCCTCAATTCTAAATAATCCTTAAAATAACAAATAATTAAAAATTCTTAAAATAACTAATAATATTTGTTAATTGCAGGGTTCATAGACACAATTAATAATGTTTAGTTTCTAGAAACTAGTGACAAGCCTTTTGTCTTTATCTAAAGTACTTTATCTAATCAAACGCCCGCTTCATCGCGAGCATACGAGACAGTTTCTTATCAGAACAGACTGAACATTCAGTAGTTAGCTAACATAATTTTATCATCTATCAAGCTTATCTGCAGCTGTAAAACACATCTAACTGCAAGCTCAGCTAAACGTTCAAACTGATACAGGCAGTTTACTGTCCAATATCCGCTAGACTCGTAGTTTCCGGCCACCGACCGCCCGCCCGTCCGACGCATCTGTCGTGTTACATTCGCCAATATTATAGATTTTATTATACAATAACATTATTTGGACCCTGAGGTTTTACGTGTCTATGAAATTTCGGAATATTTAAATTTTAATATTGTTTTGGTAACGTAATAGTACTGTCAGTTATTAAAACGAGGAACTGTAAAATACTCTAAAGGATAAACAGTGCGTTAAGGCGAAAGTCATAATGGGTTGGCCAACGAAGTACACTTATTATGCACATTTCTAATGGCATTCTCTTTGACCTAAATTAACAGAACCAGCAATTAACACACAGTGTACATTATTAACAAGTTAATTTTGTAAAAAAAGGAAATAATCAATTCTGGTTTGATAATAATAGTTAGCTATTATTATAAATAAATGTTGAAAGAACCCAGTTTTAATTGATTAATTTTATTTAAATAATCTACATTTATCTATAGCTATGTAATATTTTGTACTTACATACTATAAATGTACAATAACTTCTAAATCACAAAGTAGATTGCAATGGATTCAACATGCTTTTTAAATCGCATTAATTAAATTTGTAATTTACCTAATAAGTAAATGTGATTTGCACACAATATATTATTCATCGCACATATTACACACATATTACACATATAAATCTAAACTTTGACATTGCGATAGCACCGCAATGTCAATAGTCAGCTTCATTTAATAAAATAGAAAATTTTAAGCAAATGTTTTGACGTCCTACTAAAATCCTATTCGGTAACGAAATTAATTACTCAATACCACAAAGAAAACCTGGCACGTTCCTTTTATATACTTAAAGAAAAATAATCCAACAAAATATATTTCAAATTCCGAACGTTCAAAACGCATTCAGAGCCGTTCGTATTCAGGGCCAGCCGTGGCGGTCAATTCTAAAGAATGTTGAATTTTCCTTTCAAAAGTTCATAGGAATGGTTGCAAGGGTGTTCGAAAGCGGTACCTTTGACCGGATATCGATGGGTGACTGTGGAAGATTTGTACGTTTGCGTAAAATTGAATGATGTTGTAATTACCTAATCTTATTTAAAAATGATAAAGAATATTTATTTCTGGAAAACCGTAGGTAACCGTAATTAGATACTTACAAAAAGAGAATTTCTCGTTCCAAAATCTTTATTCTTGAATTGCTAAAGTTACATTATTTCATCCAAACGACATCGTAGATTTAATTCATTAGACGTTACGCAGTAATGTTTAATCCGATTTACATGAAACTTTACTAAAATGCCTATACGAGTATATGCTAGTACGCTAGATTATGCATCGAAGACGAAGTCGCGCAGTATCGTAATAAGATAAAACTTTACGGTGTTACAAATTTCATTACCATCTCATACAGCTTAACATAATAGCAACACTGTTATATAGAGTTGCCATAATTTAATATATCTGCAACAGAATTTGAACAAAGAATAATCTCAAACTGAAAAACTGAACGCTCTATTTTCATTTTAAACTTTTGAATTCTCGTATACGGATTTTCAACATTAGTACTTGTCTCCAGTAATTTTTAACCCATTTTGCGCTTGGCTGTAGCGAAATATTATTTGAGCGTTATTCTGTGACGTCACGTGCATCTGATTCGGGACGTCCCGCCCCTCTGCCCCTTGGGCCATTAATCATTGGGTCTGTCTACGTGTCGACCTGACTGGGTCGTCTATACACTTTGGTAATTTGTACCTACTAGTTACATTGTTTGAAAACATGAAATTGTTGTTGAATAATTAATTTGGATTTCTATTGATATTCATGCCACGAAGCCCAACAAAATTTTGAAAGAGATTGCTGTGGCATCGTCGGAAAATTTGCGGTAGGGAGGGAGATGTTTGTTATGGATTAGAACTGTCGCTCATTATTAGAACAGCATTGAAGTAATTAAACCTGTCACTCAAGATATAATGATCATATTTCCCCCGTGTGGCCTTTTCCTTATGCATTATATTAATGAGAGAGCGGGCGTATGTCCTGAATTGTGACAATAGAGGAGAATTAATATTAATAATTTGATATGTATCTACTGTTCTGTTTATAAATAATCTATTATGCAGGGTTGATATGTTTTAAATAACAAAAATTCTATGTACATCTAGATGTACATAGTCTCTAGTCTCTAGTCATAGAGTAAACTTTTATTTTGTGTAATATTACAAAATAAAAGTACATTTAGTAAACATACATCATATTTAAAACATACATCTTTATAATTTTCGAGTGACCTCGATGGCGTAGTGGTTAGTGTAACTGACTGCCACGCCTGAGGTCGCGGGTTCGATTCCCGCGCAAGTCAGACATTTGTGTGCATGAACATGAATGTTTGTCTTGGTCTGGGTGTTTCTATTAAAATAAGTATGTATTTACAAAAAAAAGTATACATATATGTTTATCCATTGTCTAGTACCCATAGTACAAGCTCTGCTTAGTTTGGGCTAGATGTTGTTGTGTGTATGTGATAGAATATTATTATTATTAATAGGGGTGATGAAAAAATAGCGCCATTTAGTAGTTTTACAACAGACTTTTTTTTTGCTATACCTAACTGTTATCGTTTAAGTAAGTGTTGAGTATACTACGCCTCTTTTGACCTCGTCGCTTTTTTTGTATACCCTACTATCATGATGCGTCGGTAAGTGTATAAGGCACGCCTCTTTTCAACTCCTTTCGTCGAATAATGATGTAAGCTAATACCAAACAGTAGTTGGGTATCAGGTTTAACGAATTTTGGCATTGGGGCGGACGCTCAAGGGTTTTTAAATTTAGATTTTAAAGCTAATGGCAGGTAAACATCTGTTTATTTTTGTCAGTGGTTTCTTAACGGTAACTGGTTTCTAATTAAATTAAATTGTTTTAGGTTTATTTGCTTCGTCAGTAAGTAAGTCCCATTCACTACCAATCCGCTAAGAAGCCTGTTTACTTGGCACGAAGTGGTAGTCCATAGGATTGCTGTGCTGATGAACCCAGGAATCGAACTCGAGACCTGATGGTCTCGAGTTCGACTCCTGGGACGGGCTAAATATTATTGAGATCTTCTGTCTAAAAATTCTCAGTAGCAGCACTGAGGCTGGAACTACGCCCGGTAGGAGGCAATAGATTTGCCCTCTATTACCTACTTGAAGAACCTAAAGTTATCGCTGGCGACATGTGGTATGGTGATAACATACCTACTCCTACATAACATGCCTACTCTTTCGAGGATACAGGCGGGCGACGATGTATGTACCTGTATACTCAGCGATTTCTTCTTTGCACAGTTGGTAGCGTATGAATGTTCCTCCTGACGTTGAAAGCATCGATAGACCACTATCAAACTTAACGTATCCTTGTATTATATATTGTGTGTCCAATAGTATAAAAAATAATTGCATTAAAAATTGTAGCTCTCACATTCAACATACGAATTAAATATTTGTTTATAAAAATTTGGTCAATATAAGAAAGAAACATCTTTCATTAAGCAACGAAAATGAAAACCGAAGTTAAAGAATGCAGGTAAGTGAGGGACATCCTACTAAACTTATTGAAAAGTTTATATACATCTCTTTACATTCATAGATACAATTCATTCGCGTTATATGTATTTACGTTCCTTTACAATTTGTCTTTAAAGGGAAACTTCAGAAAAGGGCAAACGGGTATTTCGGCATGAAAAGGATGTAAACTTAATTAATTTCTGAGCTTATATGAACAAATTTTAATTAAATTAAGTTACTTTTATGTCATCTAAACGCGCTATTATTTTGTAAATCTTTAGAAGTATTCATAAGCGCCTTCGTTTCATGGCGAACCTTTAAATACCATTTCTAATTAAAAAATAATTGAATTAAATTACTATTTAAATTTTGTATTACTAATTTTAATAAAAACATTTTGCATCTAAAATAACAATAAGAATACTATAGAATGCTTTAAAAAAAGAATTATGTAACAATTTAGCAATTATATTAGCATTCTTGTGAAGTTCTCGTAGTGCAATAGGTGGAGATCGATTTTACAACCTCACGATCGAATTTCATTACCTTTACCTAAAGGTAATCAGCATTACCGGAACCAACTTAAGACCCTAATTGTTAAGATAGCTCCAGGTTTGCTATCAAAACAGATAAAAAATACATTTAATACGTAAACCATTGCTTACCTAGCCACCTCCTCATTGCCAATGCGCCTCTATAACTAAATTCGACATACGAACCTAGTTGTTCTCAATTTGAATATCGTGCAACTATCTGTTAGGACTTAAAATAAAAGCCATTTGGTTTACATATTGTAACATGTGAATGAGATTAAAAGCAGAACCAGATATTGTTGCAAGCGGATTATTTCTGTCTATTAATCCACAATGATGTCCAAAGTCGGCTACTTGGGGTAATACGTAGTTTTATGTTTAATTCTTCCTAGGTAATTGGGACAGGATTTTTATCTTTAATGAATAATCCAACAAACTTATTTCAAAGAGCCATTCTCGGCATAAAAAACCTGTTCAAAATGGAGTTCTGATCTAGTCTAATAAACGTAAAATTTAAACTGAAATGTAATTTATATTCACATATTTTGACGTTAATCTTAATTTAGGAGAATACCATTAGTCATATTTATGACACTGAGACTGGACCATAACTTTATTTTAAATAGATTTTATTTCGAGGACTCTCTTTAGATACATTTTACTTTGATTAACTTGATATTAGAATTAAGTTAAGAAATACGAGGTGGTAGTGAATCCATTGAGTTCGATTCGCCGGTCCATCAAAGTATTATTAGGTATTTATGACTTGAAATAGTCAGTAGCAGCACGAAGTCTCTGACTGCGCCCAGAAGACGGTGATGGGTTCGCCCTCCCTTATGTGGGAACTTTACTGCAGCTAGCGAAATGTGGATGAAATATACCTAACGGCGTGACACTATATATATATATACATAATAATAATATCAGCATGAGAAGGGTTAGGCCATAGTCCATCACGCTGGCCCAGTGCGGGTTGGCAGACTTCATATATCTTTGAGAACATTATTGAGAACTCTTAGACAACTGATATCCAGTACAAATCCAGTTAGACTAGAAAAGCCGACCCCAAGTGACATGGGAATAATAAAGGCTAGCGAGAAGAAGATTGAGAACTCTTAGACATGCAAGTTTTCGCAGGATGTTTTCCTTCACCGTTAAAGCAAGAGATAATTAACTATTTACTAAATAATACTAAAACGCACATAATTTCGAAAAGTTAGAAATGCGCGCCTTGGGATCGAATTCGAGACCTCTGCGTCGCAATCCAACGGTTTCCCACTAGGCTATCGTTGCTATTGCTTGTGAGACTATAATACATGTACTTATGCAGGATTAGGTAGGTAGAGATGCGTGCCCACATGTTTCGCTTATGCTTAATACACAATTTGTTGAGGTATATTTAGTTTCTTTTTAATATAGTGCACGCCTGATGCCTTCTGCTCGGTATGCATCGTGCTGTAGCATGCACTGCTAGTAATTATCGAACAGTAAAATAACCTCTTTCTCTAGTGTAGAATCAAGTTTATGATCTCACGATATGTCGTGGTCGCGTTTATACTATTTTATCAAACAGGGCAGTCGATAAAACATTCGTATAGTTAAAGTTATTTGGGATAAATTCAATAACTATATCAGTATAGTGAACTACGGAAAATTTGTTACAAATCTTTTAGGGGAAAATGCTCAGGAAATGACTTTGGTGAAATTTGGGCCAGTTACCTTAACTAATGAGGCTAACGTCCACCGTGACTCCCCTAAACAAGAATAGAAAATGTGTGGAATAGGAAAAAGGATTTCCATTGTCAGTTATTAGATAATTTATGTTACCAACATTCCAATACAGTTTTAGTTAAAAAAATGTCCTCTTAAAAATACACCCGAGATTCGAATTTGGAATATTCTAATTTGCACAGCCATTCTATGTAACTATCAGTTTGATAAAGATAGTTAACTGATTTAATTTTGAAATGAGAACCGAGATTGAATGCTTTCTATTTTCGCTCAAGAAATGTGCTTTGACTGGCAAAAGGAAGTACCTAGTTTTATTGCTTTTATATTCCGCAGCTTACTTTAGATTAAAGTATTATTAAAGTTGTATACCTAAAATATCATAAGAATTTAACTAATAACTGAGTGTATAACATACACGTTAAAATATAATCGTAACGTGACCGCTCCATCCCACTCGACTTCCCAACCGATGCAAAAGTTAACACAACAGGCCCGTGATAAACGATTGACTCAATGACTTGAAAAAGTACCGCCCAAAACGACGATCGCGGTCCGACTAACGATGTCCATTATACACGATATCACGAGAACGGCTCGATCGGAGCTTTTCACTTGCGAAGGTTTTACTCGAGCTTGAAGTGCCGAAAATGAGTCTAATTTGAAGGAATTGGTCGCTTTGCTTCAATACGTGGTACGTGGCATAAGTTTGTTATACTTTTTTGCGATGAAATATGTGGACGAAACTTTTTAGTTTAGCTAAGTGATTTTTGCAAGTTTTTCTTCCGGATTACTTATATTATATTGTATAAGGACCAAAAAAAGGAGTAAGTATATATAGCTTTTTAATCAACGCATACATTTCTCTTTGTGTTGTTTATATATTTTCACTTTGATGTAGGTAATGTTATTGCGTTTAAAAGTGAAATCAAGTCTCCTATTAATAAAACCTAAAAGAGAGTAAAGGACATTTTAATGTAGTAATATATAATATAACGGTGACAAGGTTTTATACACATCAAACTTAATATTATCGATAGCACTAACAAAAAACAGTTGATGTGTCTAGACAGGTCCTGATAATACCATCCAAAATTACCAATAACTAAAGAATTAAAAACATTAATAAAATAATAAACATTTATACATTTATTCTGTAAAAGAAAATCATGAAAATATTTAATATTATAAAAATAAATCAATGTAATACGTCAAGAGAAAACTTTGTTCTTTTTAAGCATTTGTGCGCAAGGTGGTATTTGGCATCGTTACATTTTATATAGAGAATAACCGCTAAAAGATTTTTATGAATTATGGTCAAATTTTGTCTACAGTGCGACGACTAGTAAAAATACAAAAAGCTGTCATGTGTAAATTCAATACATTCTTATCAATTCTCATATGCTTAGTCTTGTTTCTATTATTAAAATCATGAGGCAATCTAATATTAAAATCTCATTATAGTCACAAACTGAACTGATAGAACTGCATGTAGCCCTAAAGAACCCGAACCAACAAGAAGTTAAGTATGATGTTATTGACTATGTTAGTCGTATACTAATCAGTCTGAAAAATGGCTGTAAAATAAACCGTAACATGGGACTCGTGAATATAGTATGAGATAGCCATTCCTTATTCGGCAATCAATCAACTTACTTAAAGTGACGGCAGCCGGTCGTCTATATCAATTGTAAATGTTATCGGTGTGTATTTGTAAGAAACTTGCCAAATAAATAAATCATATTGCGTTGGGTCATTCATCAAAACTCAATCTCGGTTTATTTATAGACGCTGCGTTTGCTTTCATGGCGATATTAATTGGTTTTTCGATGTCTTTTACGTTGCTGAATGTATTTTAAAGATTTCATGGTCAATGATTTATGTTATACTAGCTTCAGCTTGCGACTTCGTATGCGTGAAATTTAGAAGTACATATCTAATTATTTATATTTCTTATCATTTAAAAAAAGCTTATTTACACACATAGTAAGGTAAAAATATTTGATGCAGCAATTCTTGTTAATTAGGCTTCAAGGTAGCGTATTAAAAAATCCTTTTGATTAATACTCGTCTTCTAGACGGTGTATAAAGATAAAAAATGCACCAGATTTAAAATTAGACACCCAGCAATATAACTGTGATCGCCGCAAAAAAACCAAACCAAACCGCATTCAATTTCGGGCAGTTATTGAATGATAAGCGCACAAATATGGAGACATTTCTAAAATTATTGTTTTGACTTTTACATGTCTCATAAAGATCACTCAAACATTTTTTTTAAATCTCCCGCTACATTGTCCAACCACAATTTTATAACAAGTATTCCCTCTCTCTACGACTAGTCCAGTTTATGATATAGCGTTCCCCTACACCAATCGTCAAGGTTATATTAGGTGGAGCCGCTGTAACTTATAGTTCTCGAGAGCACCTTCCGGGACCAGTTATAGACAGGTCTTGTCCCCAAGTCTCGATTTCTCCATCCTCAGAGATCCGGTTCTCGTAAGCGAGCTACCTCGTGCCTAAGTGACACCACATATTCTCCAGATAGGTACCGCAGCAATAAAGCTGCTCACCACTCGCAACTCTGGGAGTTGCTAACGAAAACCTCGCTGAAAGCGACGGAGAAGCCGCCTCTAATATCTCCAGTATCGTAACGGAGCTGTATAAGGCACGCCCACTTCCCGACGTACATCCATACGCCTGCCCAAATAGGCCTACAAGCCGGGTGTGGCCCGAGTCACTCTAGCTATGACTCTTACTTGCTGAGCAGGCAAGCGCCCGAGATGCGTTGCGGCAGCAACCACGCTGCCATTTCGCTAAAGACAACTCCGTGCCTCGCGCGACCGACTGGTTCGCACTAACCGCGCATGAGTCCGACGCTCGAACGCCACGTGCTTGCCAAGCAACGAACATGTCGTCCTCAGCGGCTAACCACATACCCATGCGGGTCCAACACCAATGTCAGGCACCGCGCACTCTTATCAGCGGTCGATAGATACGCAATATATATCTGAATTGTTTGAAATGTCTGTTAAATAAAACGGATGCGATAAATAAATGAGATGGGTATAAAAACCCAGGATTCGATCTCTTCGTCTTCATGTGACCTTGTTTCAATTATATTTAAACATTTACTTAGGTTAATGTTGTATATAATTATATAGTATGTACATGTTTTAATAATAAATAATTAACGTACTTTTCAATCATTGCCGTCGTTGAACATCATGCCCACTGCTACCTACTACTGGGCATGATGCCTACAGTTGGGCCTCATGTCCACATTTGTGCATCTTGTCCACTGTTAGGCGTCATGCCAACTGTTAGGCATTATGCCCACTGTTGGGCATCATGTACACTGTTGGGCATCATGTCAACTGTTGGGCATCATGTCAACTGTTGGGCATCGTGACCACTGTTGGGTATCATGTCCATTGTTGGGCATCATGCCCACTGCTGGGCATGTTGTGTTGCAAAATGCAGCACAAGATAAAACTCGACAGCATACAGCATCAACCAACTCGAATCAGCACACCACCACTCTGCATATATTAAATGAAGCCATTTTGCCTTTTAAAATACATGTGACCTTGTGACCCCTATATCTCGGGGTCTTTTGACCCACAGAGCTCATATTCAAACTCGACCGAGGGATGACTCCAAGGTGTCTGCACACCAAGTTACAAGTCAATCGGTCCAGTGTTTCCGGAGCTATGACTGTCACTAACAAACTGTCACGAACAGACAGACACACAGACCCACAAAGTGTTTTTATTAACCTCTTCGAAGAAGACTGAAGGTTAATAAGAGTGATAATTCTGCCAGTCGATTTCTGATTCAATTTATATTGAACCTGCACAAAAGTATTTTCCAAATTTCAATTAAACGTAGAATAACAATTTAAATGTCACATCTAATAAAGATAAGAACCTGCAATCTTTACAATATGTACCTATCTTTATTCAATACATTATATTTTAATAATATTACGCATTTGGACATTATCATAAGCTAATTGGACCGTATTGATAATCTTTTATTGAATATTAATGCCCGGTTATAATCCTGATATAGCTCCTCCATTTCCTTTATAACTTTGATCGCTAACTAAGTAAGATAACGATTTTATAGGAGCGTGAAGCTTGTCGAGATCGATTTCCGAAATACAATTTCTCAGTGGCATAGAATGGAAGGAGTGCAAACGACGAACCTCGTTAGTGCAAAGACGCCGCTCATTGGATTAATTAGTTCCCCGTTCGGGAGGAACATGCCGACATACTTTCTTACCCGGTATATTGCCGCCGACTCCAAGAGTACCTTTATTGTTCGAGACGCCTCACACTTTCATGTATATTTTAAGTTAGCCGCGTTGCAAAGTCTTCGCAAGTTGCCTCACCCCTTAATCCTTTAACAATGTTAGAGGAAAGTATTCAGCATGCTCTGAGGAGTTTTCACTTTGTTTAGTATGAATAGTTAATTAAGAATTAATTGAATTTTAAAGTAAATTATGTTATTGTTATTTGTACCATGAATTTAAAGAGTAACATTGTTATTTTAAATGGTGGGTAAATAAAATTATTTCTAAATCTCATTTAGACAATATAAGTATCATGCCATGTTTGATTCCTACATACATAGCAACTATTTAGGTAGTCTAATTAACATTTTGGCTCGCAAAAATACAGCGTAGTGAATAGCCAGAATCTTTATCTTCAAAGGTCGTTTGCTACCTACCTACACGTATAATATAAACTTTACCTAGTAACAGACAAAAGTAATGTACTTGACGGCAATGATCAAAAGTCAGTAATAAGATACGGAAATATGATTCGCTCTAGTTTTTACTCAACACGTGGGTATAGTCTCAATGTGTGAATCGTTTCGCACGCCCCGTGACACCGCCTTTGTCGGTGTTCCTTGAACGCATAGATCAAATATCGTAGAGAGTACTTAATGAGCTTTGTACCTATTTATAGCTTTATAAATATATCATTATTTTGAATCGGAGCACCAGTTAGTAATATTAAAATAATTATAAAATCTGATGTTGGTTTTTGTCCTTTATTACTATTTCGAGACGGCTACTTTATGATTGTGATGTAGATGTAAAATATAATCTTTCTTACTATATCATTATAAATGCATAAGTGTGTTTATTGGTTTGTCTTTTTTTTTATCAACGAAATGCAACTTCGACAGTTAGTTAGTCACGGGTTATTAAATATATGATGTGTACAACTGCCTCTGAGCCTCATATCGATAGTCTTGTCACTACCTGTACACCGTAGTGTGTTAAATATTGGGTAAAATGTGTCTCACTTGTAGATAGTTACTCTGAGTCTAGCTGTTTTGTGTTCATATTTCAGTCACTACAGCTCTTGGTAACTTAAGGATTATCCTAAGAGTACCCATTTACTATTTTTATTCCTGAATAAAAAAACATTTAAAACACTTAATAAATAGAAATGCTGTCATGAAATATTTTTGGTAGTCTGCACTCATATAGATTATTTATTGTTAGAGCCTTTTCTCGTTTACTGCTTGTTACTTGCACAGTTTACATACGCAGGATACTCGCGCGAATATATGTGCGAGGTAATTATACAAATTATAGAGACTCGAATAATTATGTTGATGTTCCTCTTCATCGTGTGCAATACGGTCGTAAAGCGAAATAAGTCCAAGGATCGACACTTTTACCTATTTTCTAATCTATGTTCACCAAAAGTAGCTGACACATGGGCATCAGTCATTCCGACGGTTCGTCGCGCGTGACCACAAAAACAGATGCCTTAACTCGCTACTAACATAAAAACTCTAAAGGTCAGCGAGGTCGTTCTGATGGTGGAACAAAGGTCCCCGCTGTGACACAACAAGAGTATAATTAATATCATTAGCTGTCAACGGCAGATGACTCTTATTTTTCGTGTCAAAGTTACTATTTGTTCTTTTGACACAAGTTTTGTTTCATTCCTGAATTATTTTGTTTAGGCTTAAAATAGACGTAAAAGCTATAATATAGTATATCTAGTTAGCAAACCCAAAACTATTACTATTATTACTAATATTTACTTACTCGGTTGTTCTTTCAAAAGAGCATTGAAATTGATTTTCGATAGCTGATAGCACATAGGACATGGATGGACATTGAAATTTAGTAATTATGTAAAATACACATTCATCAAGAAATTTTGTTCAAAAATAAGCTAGCCGTTGGTTAGTTACAATTTCAGACGCGTTTGAACGAATGACGCAATGGTATAAGTGGTAGTCTCGCCATTGCTAATGCACTTCGAATATTTCGATACCGATACGTACCAAATATTTGTGTGATACTTTTATAGGTAGCTAAATCTGGACGTCTGTAGTTATGATTTGTCTGCAAAAGATTATTACTAAATGCGGGAATCGCAGTTACTACCCAATTATATTGGATTTTAAAACACAGTGCTTAAATAAGAAAATATTGTGTGCTATTGTAACTACGATATAAAGTAGTACAATATACACTTTAGGAACTCCTGAAGTGCATTGTCAATAGTAAATTTTGGTAATAATGAACAATTACTATAACGATTATAGACCAATGAATATACAGAACAATGTAGCTAAAAAAGGCTAGTGCTGCTTTCTAAGCAGGGTTTCCCGATCTTTGTAAGGTGATAATGTGGTATTAGCACTGGGAGTCCTAGTATGTTTCCATTGTACTATAGGTTCTGTACCCTCGTTGCCGCAAGCGGCTACGTTAACTGCAGTATGATAATTCCATTTTTATTACTCAGTACTGAGTAGTAGAGCCTCGCTGATTTCAGCATGAATGGCTCTACTGGGAAAGGACTATCCTCTTGCAGAATATCGACGTGAAATAGCAGTATTCCTACTGTTGTGTTTGGTTTGGTGAATGAGACTGCCGGAGGCCCAATCGTCCTCTTTCCTCCTTCCCGCTCCTTCTCCTTCCCACTTCCCTTGTCCTTTCCTAAAGGGTCGGCAACGCGCAAGTGATGCCTCTGGTCTTGCAGGCGTTCATAGGCTACGGCGACCACTTACCATCAGGTGGGTCGTATGATTGTTTGCCAAATAGATAGTATAAAAAAAAAACCATCGGTTATTTTTATATATTGTAATGGTATCAACGAGGTACTCGTATTATGGTATCTATATGAATCTTACTAGTATTATAAATGTAAAAGATTGTAAACATGTTTGGGTCTTAGCCGCTCAATTACACGTAAACCGCAATAAAAATAAAATGTAACGAGACTTGCCAATTAGATAGGCCCATCTAGATGGATAGATGTAGATCTAACCATATTCTAGATTTATGTGGAATACTTTTCATCCCGGTATTCCGAGAAATATACGCATGCAAAGCTGCGGCCAGAAACTAGTAATAATTTAAAATACAATATTTGACATACTTGTTGTGACATACTTACAAACAAAGACTGCGGCACCATAAGGTAAGTATCAGATACCTCGACAAAAAAGAGACAAATGTTCATTTAATTCCAACATTAAGTTTTTATTGTCAGACAAAAAAACTTAAAGACAATAGACAAATATCGGGCGGCGTAATGTGTTTTTAAAAGAATGTCACCATATGGCTGCTAAGGCGATAAAAAGTAATAAAACATGATAACATCAGTGACAGTTGGTGCGAAGATTAAACTGCTAATTACAGCTCAAAATGTTTACTTTAAGTGTTTTAGAACAACAGTGGACCAAGAGGCTTAAATTTGTGCTTATGTGTACGATCGCGCCTGGATCTGAATTAGTCGTTTCTTTTATTGTAATTCGATTTTTCAGATATGCTCGCGTGACGTTAACCGTTATGCCCAAATAATAAATGGATAAATGGTCAGCATGCAATAATGGGCTGAAACCTTGTAATATATACAACTATGAAGACGGTCGACTATGAATAGGATATAAAAAAATTGGTTCTAAACGTATTATTTTTTGACAAGCTTATTTACAGACCGGTGCTTTTGACGCCAGATTAAAGAAATTGCATTTAGTAAAATCTTTTGTCTTTCTGTTAAATGATAAATATTAGTTAAAATGCATTTTCTTAAAAACGTATTATTTTTAAATTGAGCAGCAATCCATTCACGTTTTGTGCATTGGAGGTAGACGGGTAATGAAAGCAACTGCTGTGCATGAAGTAGCTACTTAGTTTGCTTTCC
The DNA here is from genome assembly GCA_930367265.1 of Catocala fraxini. NCBI lineage: Eukaryota > Metazoa > Arthropoda > Insecta > Lepidoptera > Erebidae > Catocala > Catocala fraxini. Next base: position 11,484,035 of record OV884037.1, read on the forward strand.
AGTTTAGTAATGTAAAGGCACTCTCAGTAGTGTGGGTGTTGGTACTACATTTTGCTTTTATATACATAAATATATGTATGTAGGTGCAGTCATATGAATTTTAATATCACGGTGACTTAAGCTATACTTATATTACAAAGCTGATGAGGTTGTTTGTAGGTACACGCTGATCACTAAAATGCCAGACAACTTTATGAAACACTAGACTTTGCCCGCGCTCGCGTTAATGTTATATTTTTTATTGCTCAGAAACAGTATTTTTATCTGGATAAAAGGTACCCTATGTCCTATCTGTACCCCTGATAACATGTATGCGCAATTTCATGATCATGACGCCCGGTTGTCATCACTGCGGCGACTGCCGCGTCGTTGTGGAAGACACGGCGTTGCATACATTGGTAGATTGCCCTGCTTGAGCCACGCAACGCCGTGTCATGCACGCGGCAGTCGGTAGGGTCGTTTTCTCGCTCGAGGCTATGATTCTATCCATGGTTTCGAGCGAGAGGTCTTGGATTGCCGTCGCTTCCTTCTGTGAGGAGGTGATGTTAGTGAAGGAGGCGGCGGAGAGGGAGAGGGAACGTTCAATCCCTCTCCCTAACCGCAGAGCCGGGCGCAGGAGGGCGCGAGACGACCTCCAGCCACCCTGAACAGAAGCCTGCGGGCGGTGGACCCATTGAGGCCGTCCATCGCCCGATCAGCGCAGGTCCGAGTAGGAGACGTTCGTGTTCCGCGCACGCCTCTTGATGTCGGAAGGGGGACTAGGTCCCCGCTTTGTCATCGGGGACCAGGTCCCCCAATTGTGTGTTTTTTTTTTTGTTGTATTTGTGAGTTTGTGTATTGGTTGTGTGTGACCCGCCACGTCCATCGGCGGGTCAAACCTTTGACGGGGTCGCGATTTGTATGCGAGAGCGATCCGCGCTACCCCGCCATAAAGGTGTGAGGAACACCGCGGTGGTTTTAGTCTGTTCAGCCCAAATTTCCATCTTATGGGCTGGAGCCCGACATATCCCCATCGCCCGCCCCAAAACCGACGATGGGAATTGTGATATGCACATTTCACAGCGTTAAAAAAAAAAAAAGTAATAGTACTTTACCTGTATACCTTTCACGCAGAAAAATGTACTGTTCTGTACGCCTAAAATCGTGTATGCAAAATTTCATGATGATCGGTTGAACGGTTAAGGCGTGAAAGCGTAACAAACAAATAAACAAACTCACATTCGCATTTAGAATATTAAGTTAGGATTAGGATTTAATAATAGAAGAATAGGCTATCTAACGTTGTGACGTTGTGATTCGCCCTTAAAAGCGAAGCAAAATCTTGGGGCACAGCAAGTATAAAAAAAAACTCAATTTTAGTCAATCAAATAATGATAGTCGTAAATATAACGTAATATAAATCTCATTACATTAAATATTCAACTTATACCGAATAGAAAATGAAAATCACTCTTGTACTCCATACATATTTCTGTATTTCATAATAAACTGTTTAGATGTAGTTTAGCGAACTATGTAATTACTATTGAAGTTTGTTTACAAGGTAAGTAAAGTCTGAACAGTCGATCGCTATTATCCATGTTTACGTTTTTATGTTTACGTCAGCGACTGAAAAGCTAATCAGATGTAATTTACAGTACAAGTTGTTTACAAGATTAACTGCCATTTAATTTTGATTTATTTAAAACTAGCTTCTGCCTGCGACTTCATACGCATGTAATATGGAAGTAGGTACTTTTCTATGTTTTTCTTTCTTTGCATTTTCATAACGAATAGGGTAAAACAGCTTACGTCTCTGTGTCTGCCCCTTCAATTATTTCTTGTTGTTGCAGCTTCCAGGCGGCGTATCAAAATTTTACTATTATTATTACTTTCCTATTATTATAAACCATGCACCAGATTATGAGTTAGACTAGCAACAATATACCGCATTCAATTATGTACAGTATTTTTTACATGATGCGCGTACAAACGTACAGACAGACCGTCAGACTAAAATGTAGAATAATTGTTTTGACTTCTATTGCTCTTATAAAGAATCCTTTCATTAATTAAGCTTAACATGTTGTCTGCACATCGACCAGTTACAATTTTATTAATGTGTAGACAATATAGCTTCATAGTCGTGAAGCTTAATGATATCAGACGGAGATGTGTTGTACACACTTTTGAGCTATTCATTCTGCCTTGTTTCATTTTCGCAACAATAAGAGGCTAGCGTTTCGGAGTTTATTCTATCTATAATATATAAAATTACTTTTCATTTACTCTGTTTTTTTTATTTTTGTAAATTTTGTGTTTAGATTTTAATTCTTTTCAGTTGTATTTTGTTATTTTAGTCATATTTTTTCATTTTATGTTTAAATGTATATATATACATTTGCTGTGTAAATGTTTGTGAACTCTGCGTAAGGACAGGCGTGGTTTTAAAATCTAATAATATAAACAGTTACGAAACAATTCCAAGCTTGTATTAATGGTCGCACTTGTATAGACTGAAAAATTAAACAAAATATACGTGCCACCTGTCAGATAGTGTCTTGTATTTACTGGTACCGCTAGTAGCAACTTGGCTTGGCAGAAAATAGCAGTTTTATTTTCAGTTCGCAACTGAAACTATTCGAAACTAGAGCCTGGCAGAACAATGATATACGACACATGTACAGTGATATATATATATGTACAATGATAGTCGAAAACATAAAAAAGGTGAATAATAATAATAAGAAATAAGAGTAGTACTTTATTTAATGGCCAATAGATCATTTATTAGTTATTTGTACATAAAAGAAATCAATCTTCCAGTTATGGTAAGGATCAAATAACTGTTATCAATACTAATATTACAAATGCTAAAGTAACCATGGTTGGTTATCTAGTTACGTTTAAATAGCTGGATCGATTTTGATAATATTTGGTATAATTCTAGCTTTAGTCCGGAGGAACGACCATATTCAAATGTGTGCAAAGTCGCGGTCTAGAACAGTTTATGTTATATAATTTTCAATAGGTACCTATTTCTATCTACTTTTATATAAAAATAGGAAATTGGAAAGGATTTTCCTGGAATGAAATCGAAAGAGTTAATGAAGAATATTGCTTCAGGCGGGTCAGCTCCTTTCAATTTAACCGAAGTACTGTGATCCCACTAATCGGAATATTGTGTTTCAATTCCTTTGCCAGACAAGCGGATAAATCTTCGTCTTTAATATTTTTTCGAGGTAGGTATTGTTTTTATGATACAGCAAGAATATTTAGTAACAAATTTACAAATTCAAAGAATTACATGGTTTCTAAATTTAATAAATAAAGACTAACTTTAAAAAAATCCTTAAGTTCAATTAACAAGAACATATACTCGATAAGCAGCCAGCAGACCAGTCAAGAATGGCGGAAAGAGCAATTTTTCGGCTAGAGGTCTTGTCATGGAATATACTAAAATAATTGGAGCAATAGTATGGAAGCGTTTTCCCAATCCAACATTACAGGATTAAAATAATAAATTGAACTGAATAAAACCAAATATCGGTGTGCGAAACATTTAATTTTGCGATTGATAGAATCACGGCCAGTGCTTTCAGGTCTCAAACGTAAAATTACAATATTATTGGTGGAACATAATATAATATTTTAAGCAAGTATGTAATTCAGAAGCAGTATAATAAAAATGGTTTCTAAAACAGCCTCACAATTGCAGAAACATAAATCATTCCAAATAGAAAATTAAGTGAATTCTAAACTGCCAAACCTCTACATACTTATGCAAGAATATTGGATATATGTATATACATTTTCTTGGCTAGTCTATTTTTCAAAGAGCTTAATAATTTATGATTTGTTACTGTAAACGTGACTACGCTCTAAGTAACAAATGATACATGAATTATATTACGTTGACATGACAATGTACAAAATATTTTGTCTAAGATAAATGTTTTTGCTTGGATAGCTTCTTTTAGATACGAAACTATTTGTGTGTCTTGAATGCTTAAAGTCTTTATTTATGAACCTATCTTGGCGCAGAGACCAGCTTTCTCATTATAGTGGAACAAGAGCGCGTACCTAAATAGGCGACTATGTGATACGAAACTATCCGGAGTAACAAGGCTTAATTTCTTAGTACATGTTATTACTTAGCAAGCTCGCCGTTTTATCTTGCAAACATGTTTAGGAAAACTGTTGTTGGAGTACGAATAAACATAGGTATTCATTGAATTGTTACTAATGGATAACTCTTGTGTAAGGGTAGCGCAATGGTTTTGGTAGTAACATTTTTTCTGCTCATGCTTCACTTGTTACGGGCTTGACACTCCCGTGAAATAGGTTGTTAGATACGTGATATAAGCATATTATGTACGTATCTGGATATTATTTTAAGTACCATTATACGTCCTCTTTTAGGAAAACCTTATAAATATATAAAACTGCTCTTTACAATCGTCTTTTATATTTCTACAAAGTTCTCTATACTACACACGATTTCAATCTGTGACTTCTCAACTTTTAAACTTAACAAGAGCCTAGTCTTAGTTGCGTTTCATTTCTATAATTTACAAACTACAGAAACTACTGAAGCGTCAACACAAAAGCATCTTCACAAGATCTCATTGTCACACAGTATAGGTACTAGAACTACTTGTTCAACAAACACTCAAAGACGTCTAACTTCAAGTCCTCACAAGATCAGTGTAAACAGTTCTAAGTGTTTACCTATTTCTCTTTGACATTAGTCGAAAATCCCAAACGATACTCCCTCATGCATACAGTCTATGCTCAGAAGGAATGTTTAATTTATTTAGATAGTCTCCCGTTACGCAAAGCTGAAGGCACGAACCTAATTACGTCTGTAATAAATATTCACTAGTGATAAACTCTGTGAATAATTTACGATGGTGTGAACGTTTAGTTTCACCGCAGATTTGGGTGTTTGGATATTTGCGTGTGGAACGGTTTCCAATAAAGACATAGTAATCTGGTGTTTGTAGTTTAAATAAATGGATTCTTATAATATAAGGAGAATGCAATGGATGGCTAGAAACAGATGTTTGTGACATCTGTTTTCTTTTAGTTGCTGACAGCGAGTAATACCTACCTTATTTCAATCATTGCTTTATTATAAATTATTTACGAGAAAGCAATGATTGAAAATCGATTTTATCAGCAAGCCTGTTTATCCTGCATACTGATGACTTTTTATAAATTGTGAACATATATTGCTACGGTAATAATACCGGCCATCAGAATGGTTCAAGAAAGACGGTTACACCTCTATAAGGCAAGCATACTTGAATGGATTGAATTAATTTAGTACGATTCTACCACAGGAGGAGACAAGTGTATGCATTCACTGCATATAAGGGTCCTTCCATCAAAGCGATGTAATAATAACAAGAAGTGACTCTTAGTACTTCTAATAATATTGAGATCCTTGGCGTCAAAATCCACCACCTGGTATGCCACTACAGGTAATAAAAAGTAATACCTTACTTAATTAATTAAGAAACAGATTATTATATCTTAGTTTCCATCTTCGCGCAAACGGTAGGTACTCCACAAGAAGATACCGCAAAATTAGCAAGAACATAATATGTTAAGAGAAACTAGAAAGGTGTAACCCCAATAGCACGATGTAGGAATAAATTTGAACATATTCTTAACGAAAGCAATTTCAAATTCTGAACTCAACACAACTCCACCGCTTGATGTGTAGAGAAGTTTACAGAAAACACGTCTCTGATATTAAATACAAGTTAAATAAAGACAGTTTGCACGAGTATTGTTTGCTCACGTGGATCTTATTTGAGAAACAAGTATAATTCCAAAGAGTTTCCAGCGAATTCCTAATGAAATTAATTTAATAAATTAGTAAAGAAACAACAATACCAAGTTTTGCTTTTACAACTGACGCGAAAAGAATTTTGTGCGTTCATTACCATAGCTTTGTGAATAAATTTTAATATCGAAAATATGGATAAGTACCTACGTCTACAAAAGTAATTCAAATATTAGAGTGTATCAATAAAATTAAAAACAAAAAAGAAAAGTTTGTTGATTTAACAAAACCGTGATCAAAGTACTGCTATGATTTTGGTAAATCAAATTGACGACGTAAAAGTATAAAGATGTTAAAAACTTTATTAAGTTTATGGTGAAAACATATTTAATATTTAAGTAGTTTCTCTTTTATATCTCGCTCTATTATTGCAAATTTATTCATACCTACGTGATAGAAATATACTAACATTGATACATAGGGATAAGATATTTTATGCTCATCGATTAAAAATATATGGCTGATACTTAAGACACATAACTCAAAAGTTATGATACAATATAAAATTAGGAAAACTAAAACATATATTGTGTTGATGATCTTTGGTATTATTATTAAATGTTTGTTATTCTAGTTAGCGCATAACGTCCAATCAAAGCATCCTTGCACATCTAAACAAGTTTAACGACGTTTTATGAGTATTTATTCATTACTACTATAGCATACGTGGTTTTAAAGAATAACGCTGATTAATATAAAGTATACAGTATAATTATAAAAGATATGATATCTTAGACATGATATATTTATTAGAGAAAGAGAGGTAGACCAAAAAGAAAATACACAGACCAACTGAAAGGAAAATTAAACATAGAGACATGTAAAGAATTTGAGTATTTGGCAATGTATAGAGAAAGATGCAAATTGCTACAAAAGCAACGGCCTTGAACTTTTATTTTTAATAGATAGTATCTTAAACTGTTCTAAATATAATTTACATAAAAAAAGCTTGACTAAAATTTGTATACCCCACTTCAGTAAAATAAAATGATAGTGCTCGCATTACAATGGTAATGGCTGACAATATATTGCAGGGTTCAAAACCTTTTAATAAATAATAATCACATAACATACACAAGAAAATAAATACACATTGAATGTTTTTGTTCCAAAGGATTCTATGTGAGGGTATTCTAAACTAATCTAAATATTATTTCCATGAAAAACCTTGACTAAATCCCGCGTCCCATACTCCGGTGAAATAAAAATGACAATGCTCGCATTACTATGGTAATGGCTGACAGAACATTGAAGGGGTCCAAAACATTTAATAAAAAAATAACCATAAAAATACATTTACATTTGAAAAGATCAAAACACAGAAACCACAGAGTCATCTTAATCTGCGTACTTAATCCTTTGGGCATTACGAATGCGTCCGAGATTACTTAACTCTTGTCAAAAGATAACATGGCCGGACCACACATTTATCGTATCTATCTCTAATTAAATCCCTTTATAAAGGCAGGGCCGGTGGGGCATAAGTCAGGTATTGCGAGATAAAGATTAATGCCTTCTTGTCAAATAATTTACGGTGGTGATAGCGATCCGGCTGTACTGTCCATTTTGCATGTCCCACTGCCTGTTCGCTATACGCGTATTTTGTACGAATGAGTTATCAACGGAGCTGTTAATATCGTGAGTAATGATCGTGATAAAATAATATGGGGTCTGTTGTGTTGGGTAATCTGTCTTCGGTTATAATGGCGTTAATTATGTTATTACCACTGCAAAGTTTTTGTCGCAATAATGACCTAAATGTAATAAAGCGTAGTAGTCACATTAGGTTTATTTAAAATAAATTGGAGACAAAATTAGCGTAATGCCAGGATAAAAGTACTCCAAACAAATGACTAGCGTGATTACATTCGAATTTATTCGGAAACAATTCTACATAAAGTGATATATATTTGCATGATCAAGGACACGCACTTAGTAATATAATTCGAAATCAAAAACCGACGTGTGTTCTAAAAGTAATAAAGTAGCGTACTAATAAAGTATGAGAGACATGCCAAGGATGGATAGATACTACGTAAATGCCGTGTCAATTCGATAGTCCAGTAGTCTATCCAGTTGTCCGTAGTCTCTACCCGAGAACAATAAGAGACATGTGTATAAAGTAATAGACAATTTTTCTTTACCAATAAGATTAGAAATTTATTTGGTTGTTAGTCACTTTCTTTTTTTAATACTCTTAGCATAATTGTTCCCATGGTAAGCGGCTACAGTATGTATATTTAAATCTAATATTCACCAGTGCAAGATACCAATAATGCAGGTCATCTTGCTGGCAGCATAGCGACTCTCACAATAAGGTAAGACTAAAATTGGTTTGTGTACCGTAGAACGAAATCATATGCAGAAACCACACGTATCTTTACTCATAATGTAAATAAAAATACATATAGTTGTGTCTCAACGGCCTTTTGGTCTCGTGTAACTGTGTCGTTTACTTGCGATCGTGAGGTAACAGCCTCAATTTGGCGTCGTAGGAAAAGGCGTTGAGCTAAGTTTTGATGAATTCTCCCGTTAAGATTTTCTCAGTAGCAGCACAGATTCTGGAAATGGGACCGGTAGACGAGACTTCTGCGCTTGTCCCTTATTATGACGAACTCGACCCATCTGTGATATACAAGCCTGAGCTTCATATGTTATAGTATATTAAAATCTGATAAATATATAAAATGATTTTGACTTTCGTCATTATTATATATGTATGTTTAAAAAGGATAAGATTTAATGGTACGAGAATCAGTAATCTATATTAGTTACGTTATACCTCAGACATTTAGGTTAAAATATCTCCTTGTTTTTTTTTAACGTGATAATCGGATAAACAAATAAATACAAATTTTATGTCCAATTTCTAATTTCAAATTTATACATATGAGCCAAAAACGCATATTGCGCTTGTCTTTACTGATTAAGTCTTTTCTCTTTGACGCAAGTCAAAATGTGTGTACCCCAAATAACAACACATTTGCGTTACAACATTCAATAATTCTAGAACATCACATCAAACAAAACACCTATTTAAAAATCATATCGCCAACTTGTCCCTGATTAGTCTCAGTATGTTTTGTCTCAGATCAAACAAGTCCAGGAGTAATATGGCGCCTACACAAACACGCTACCTAATGTGTTTACCTCTAATTCCAAACAAAAGTTGTGCGAACGGGCTCGACGTTGTTTGAGCACACTTTGTCTTTGCCGCTGTCGTTTTTACTGACAGATTTGAGCCAAGTTCTTAAGACCAAAAAACTGGAGCGAAGCTTATTAGACCCTTGTAAGGATTTCACGTAGTTCATGGAGGCATGAAACAACTACTGACCGTACTTGGCCAACATTTTATGCTGTATTTATTTGTTGATTTGTTGCCTTTTTGCCTGACCGTGTAAATGACTTGTGAACGTGGCATCAATTCTGTTGTACCTATTGCATACACAAGTTTAGTTTACATACAAGTGGTGTAAGTAACAGCACGGATTGTGTATTGCTTTAAATGGCCGCCCAGTTGTGTGATACATAAATAGTCTCAGGTTTTGGTATTCTTTGTACCCGTTGTTTAAATGTGTGTAAAGTGCTCTACGACATACAAATTACTGATAATACGTACAATGAATAATTAGTATGTCGCTGAGAACTCACATGAGTTGCCATTTTCGGAACGAGTTCATACCTAACCTATACTATTTTTAATCTATCCATATTGGTATATAAATACATTAAAATAGTGCTCGCATTGTGCTCTGTGTAACTTAACCTAAATATGACAAATAGTACACAGTATTTTATTTACTGTCAATTTAGCCTGTAGCTTTGCTGTCAGCGTAAAATATGGTCAACAACTGCAGCGAGTATGAATTATTTTATATCAATTCATTGGACACTACTACTAGATTTGAATCAAAGTCTTTACGTTGTTTTATTGTTAAATCCAATAGAAATAATATAAAAGAAAATATATTAAATTATTGGCTGTGGTTAACGAATTCGGCCAAACCTTATTGAGCTATAGCATTTGGCCATCGACCTAATTTTGTGTCATTAGAGGATATAATAGCATTGGCGAGTCACTTTGTGGTATTAGTCAGAGTTGTATAATCAATCAATGCTGAGGCAGTTATAGTCTAATAGATAAGAATTACGGTAGAACCGAATTCTCATTATTGCATTAACGAATGGCGTGAAAGTGCTCTGAGCATATTTAGGCTATTTAATTTTTTGGTTGGCTTTACCAAAATGAACGCATAGGTAGACTGACGCCTGTACCCTCGAAGGGCTAGGCAGAGGTATTATGTACTCAGGTCTCACCAACTATTTCGACTAGTAAATCTAAAGTAACCAAAGTTTCAATATATTTTGTCGCTTTTAATACATGTAGCATATAATTCATTTGATTTAATTATGTAATAAGTAAACCTTATTGGAAGTAGTTGAACAAGCAATTAATGTATCAAAGCTTGTCAATTGCGAGGTGGAGCTAATTCAATTAATTGCTAAATTGCTTACTAAAACTAGAATAAATATACGTATATAGAGTCAGGGCTGTGTGTATTTTACCATCCTCATTTCGCCAGCTGTGGTTTAAAGTCCTATGTAATATAAATTATAACTTTATTACCGTAACGTTTCCAGATATTGTACTGCTACTAAGAATTTCCTAACAGATAAACTCAGCAAAAGTAAACAATACGGTGGAATCAAAGAAATAGTCGAAATATACTTTCAAATAAGAGTAGCTATATCGATAACGGTTATAAAGTTTTCAAATCTATACTAATACTAGATTTCGCCTACGTTAGCCTAGATTTTGTAATAAATTTGTACCTCCCAGAACAATTTTTTTTGACAAGTACAATATTATGTCCTTTTTTTACCCTGACAACGTGTAAGCGAAATTTGATGAAATTCGGTCGAGTAGTTAAGACGTGAAAGCGTAGCAAGCAAATAAACAAACAAAATCACATTCACATTTATAATTGTAGTCAGGATTATATATCCGAAAAGATTGTTCGAAAGCGCTAATGTTTGGAAGTATTACTAGTCAGACTTGACAATATTATGTAAGTACCTAATAACTTTTTATTCACTGCATGACTCATGTATTAATAATTAAATTTGAATATTACTATTTCTTATAAATTAGAACTATATCTCCATTTATTACCTTATACACTACATTATCTCAATCAGACTAACCTTTACAACCCGCTAGCCGCCGAGAGGCGTCAGCTGAAAATCAGCGCTGCAGTTAGTACTGCAGCAACATGCTGAGCTGATGCCTTTTTGCTATACAATACCATACCGAGCCTAACAGTACCTGTTTGTTTATTAATTTTATATGTCATTGACTTTTTCGTTGTATATTTCAAGTTCTTAGCTAATATTTTTTCTTATTATTTATAATTTTATATTTGGTAATTATTGTGTAATTGTGTATTGTAAGCAAATAAATAATCTTTCTTTCTTTCTTCTTCTTTCTATTATTTGCATTTTACAGCTTATTCATTGAGGCAGGTTATAGGCTATCTAACAAACCACTACATCTCTTAGAAGCGAAGCGAGTGAAAATGGCGGCAAGTATTTTTAAATTTACTGGACATTAGTTTAATTATTATTTTAAACAAGGCTATCTAAGGTCTTTGATTTCTGATTTATGTATAGGATCATAAGTTTAGTGTAAGTTAGTCCTTTGATGTAGTATTAATACTCCGTCTAGAGATTTGCTTACCTAATGCGATTCGTGTTTGAATATTCTTAATGCTAGTTTGGCTTAGTTTGTTTTAATAATTAAGCCTACTATATTTCCATTAGCTGTTGGAGATTCTTCTTATTTGGCATACTTAATGCTCTATTAATTAGTTGTATTAATTAGGACTATAGATATGCATATTTAATGTTGTGAAAAAAGGGAGCTAGACCGTTTTTTGGTACGACTTTATTTCGTTGTTTAAAAAGAAAACTCCCGCACTAGAAATAAATCCTGTGACACGGGGGACTTTACAAATACTCAATTATCGGGCACAAAGAAAACCCAGACTCAAAACGACTATTAGGGGTTCATACGAATTTATGTTCCGTGTGGGGATCGAACCCACAACACTCTACGCAGTGGCCACCTTAACCACGCATCTGTGCAGAAGATAGGCATTTTCGTTTTTAAATTCTTTTCTTTAAGGTTGACGACGCGACGGGTGCGTGATACTCTTGTCAATTTTACTATTGCCAGCGATCATAGGTTATCTACTGTCTATCAGGCTGTCCGTAAACTTGTTTGCCACATTTATTTTATAAAAACCATAATTATGTACAATGCATAGAACACGCTTAACCGTTTTTTTTGCGATGCGTCTCTAGCACAGGACGACATTCCGCAGCGGGACTAATTGCAGCGCATACATTGCGGCTCTTATCCGGCGCGGCAATACTAAATTGCACAGATGTGCAGCTTTGTATAAGACGCACAGAATAAATTCTAAGATGCAATGCAGGCAGGCGTTGACAGGCTTTAAAGCAGACATTCTTTTCTGACATTATAACTGCATAAAGTAAATCTAATATTGCGTTTTTTTAAACTAGTGTGTCTAGGATCCATTGTGATATGAATAGTTTATGTTAATATATGCACGTAATTGAAGTCAAATGACTTTTTTACATGCACGAATTGTAAATATTGTGTTAACCAACGATGAGCGACACTTGCGCAAGTAAATAAGTGCGTAAACTAAATGCAAGTGAAAAACTTGCGAATGTAGAACGCTCAAGTGGCTTCATGTAGTCCGCACTAAGAACTTGTATTGTAAATAAGCGAGAAAACGACTTATATGCAATTCACTCATATTATGATCTTTACAAGTGGTAAATAGTTTTATTAGGTACGACAATCATTGATTACCTTATGTATTGGCATACTGATATGCCTGCCTCCGTGGCGCAGCAGTACTGAATGCGACTGCTGAGCATGAGGTATCGGGTTCGAATCCCGGGTCGGACCAACAAAAGTTATTAGGATTTTCAGTGAAAATCTCAATACCAGCCCGGAGTTAGGAAGTTGGCGGTTTAAGACACCCCCGTGCCTCGGAAAGCACGTAAAGTCGTCGGTCCTGCGCCTGATCTCTCTCCAGTAGTGTCGGATTACCATCCCATCGAATCACGAGAGTTAGGGAACAGAGAGTGCACTTGTGTTTGCGCACACACTTGTGCACTATAATATCTCCTGCGTAGTTGGCCAGTCTCCGTTCAAACTGGCTGCCGTGGCTGGAATTCGGTCTGGTGGATATTATTATTGATATGTGAAATTTGAATTGCACTGACTACTCATAACTTTATCACGTAGATTCAAACCCAACATTCAAGATTTTCTAACATACTGAATCACTATAATCTTATGGTTTGAATAAGATTTTATATCGTGAATACTTGTAGTATTTAATTCAAAACTTTTATCTATATTTAGAACATTTTAAATAGCTTTAGCTCTATTTCGCATGTGAATACCAAGCAATTGTATATTGTTATTTTAATACATTAAAATATGCACAACATACAATCTGTATGTTGTTAATATCATTTAAAGTTTGATCTATTATTTTAACTTAATATTATATGAAAGTGCAAAAAACGTCAATAAAGATACATATCCACCCGTTGGGTAGCTTCAACAGTTAGGTACTTTGTTGCAAAATGTTTTCCATAATAAATATTTATCTTTTGAATTTCTGTAGGTATATACAAGATCACCTAACATCTTTTTAAGTAACAATGTATAGTGATCTATACATTTTTACTTGAAACTATAGTTAACTCGGTAATACATCAATATTACTCGGGTAATTGTATGTACCTTAATGTGCGTAATAAACACTTTAGATGTTTTACTTAATTTTCCCAAGCCTTAAGGAAACTTTGATTAAACAAATCCTTGAAAGAGAGGTGATGGTAAAAAGACTCAAAAGATTTTATGTGTTCTTGTATTTTTAGTGCGATTTTAAAGAGTCTCGGATCAAGATTCCTCCCTGGGCTGTCTTAAGAGTAAAGTTTGATCAAGTGGGAAACGTTCAAAGTTTATACTTACTTTCCCGCAGGAAGTGAGATAAATATTCATGAGACTTAACTCGGAAAACTTATTTCCACGTCAGTGTCTATCCGTCTGTACATTTGTAATGAAACGACTTATAACATATTGTTTTAACACTTTTAATTTGCCCAACTCTTTAATATTCTAGTGGTGTACTTTAGCTGAATTTTGTTGCGTTTCAACTTTTCAAATTCTATGTGAGATTAAATTATAGTGTAAGAGGTCTCGACAATTTTAAATTAAAAAAAAAACAAAATCACAACGAAAATTATATTCTAAGTACTTTTGTAATTCAAACAAATTTATAATAAAATAATCAAATAAAGAAACAGGTATGTAGGAATAGGAGCGATGTTTACGGCGCGGCGGTAGAACGTAGAATAAGGGACGGCGCTGGCGCGCGACTGCTTTTATAGGTTGGCTAGTGACGCAGCGCTGTCGCGTGTTCAAAATGGCGTCTCTCATCTAACACGGCCTCTCCTGGCAGGGGGTCGTCCCGACCCCATCAAGGTCGCTGCTGCTGCTGGTCTGAGGAACTGGTGGACCCTCTCCATCTTCGGCTAACCGAAAGGGAGCTGTAGATGCCTGTCCACAGGCTGACGAGTCTTCATGAGCTTCGTCTTCAGCTGAAAGTATGGAAAGACAAGTCATTAGTAAATATTCTTTTAGGCAATCGTAAAGGTTGATACTCGTACAGAGATACTAGTTGGCTTCAACGTTGCCCAATGCTAAAAATGAGCTGTCGAAATAGAGCATGTTGAGCTTCGGCTTGACATACATGTGTAATACAAACACTGTAATACAATAAACTTGACATACATATAGTGTAATGGATAGTGGCCCACAGTTCGCAATATCCGTGTTGGGTGCTCGCTTAGCACAGCTCGTGACGGATAGTGGCCCATAGTTCGCAATATCCGTATGAAGCGCTCGCTCCGTATAACACGTGACGGACAGTGGCCCATAGTTCGCAATATCCGTATGAAGCGCTCGCTCCACATAACACGTGACGGACAGTGGCCCATAGTTCGCAATGTCCGTATGGAGTACTCGCTCCGTGACGCACTCGATGGACAGAGGCACACAGTTCGCATATCCACATGAAGTGCTGACTGGACACGTACCTAGATTGTGGTAGGTATAGGCACCGATCACCTACGCTTATCCCGGTAACGTCATATAATGCGTGATGCTATGCATTTTTCTACAAGCTAGGTGTGACAATCAGCATACATTAAGTAGTTCGGCAATCAGCAAATATAACTTACTTTGGAAAAATGCGGTGCACGTCTCAGGGGTCCACTCTCCTCGCCAAGCAACCATGTGCTCGGCGGCAGCCTGAGTCGTCTTGCCATACGACCCGCCTAGTAGTTGTAGCGCATACCGACCATGAGGTAGGACTTGCGTCACGCGGTATGGCCCACGCATGCCCGAATCGAGTTTTCCTGTAACTTGCGCGTCTTTTATTACAAACACCTTATCATCTAATTGAAAGGAGCGAGCATCTTTCCGATTTTTGTTTACATACTTGTCTTGTTTACGCCTATTTTGGTCTAGGAGCTCTGTAGCTCGCTGCCTTCGCAGCTCTCTTAACGCTTCCCGATTCGACCGCGCATCGTCTATGGCAACATCACGTACGAGGTTTCGTATGACGGGCGTCATAGCTTCAACTCCCATCAGTAACTGAAGTGGCGACATTTGTGTGGTCTTTTGTTTTGTGCAATTTAGTACAAGTTGCATACGCCACAAAACGTCAGACCACTCACCTCCACCATTTATAGCCTCGATACGCAGCATGTTTAAAAGCGTGCGGCAATAGCGTTCCACCTGGCCGTTCTCGCTATGCATCCCTGGTGTTACAAAATGGATCCTACTACCCATCTGAGAAACCCACTCTTTAAAACTCGCATTCTCAAACATTCGTCCTCGGTCACACACTATAACATTAGGAACTCCAAACAAAGATATAGCATTTAAAAATGCCCGTTGTAGTTCATCCGAGTCTTGCCTTTTTAAGGCATAGAACAAGCAGTACTTGGAAAAGGCATCGATAATAAGTAGGATGTACTTATGACTATTTGAAACGGGTAAGACGCCAAGTATATCTGCATGTACTGTGTCGAATGGAACATCTGGCTTTGACCATGACGATATTGGCTGGTAGGGTGCTCGTGGGACCCTTTTTGATGAGAGACATGTCAAGCAATGACTTATGTATTTCTTTACGAAAGCACGAAGTCCGGGGAACCAAAAATGGCGCAATATTAGGTCAATTGTTTTATCAGCGTTTACGTGGTCATGTTGGTCATGAAATATTCTCAAAAGACTAAGTCGGTGACCTTTGGGAATGTAACAAAGCAATCTTGTTTCCTCCCCAGTAGCGGTATACTTGTAATATAAAAGTTCGTTAAGAATGACATAATGAGTTGGATCGAGTTCATTGTTGTTGACTTTGTCAATCAGCGCAAGAGTTTCCTCATCCGCAGACTGAGCAATCTGAGCCCAATTCTTAGGCCGCGTAATTCGATACACATCGACAGGATTTCGACTCAGGAAGTCTGCGTGTTGCATCATAATACCCTTCCTGTATTCAATATTAAAATTGAAATCCTGCATGTATATCCACCAACGCGCAACGCGTGGTAGAAGGTCCTTCTTTCGTTCCGTCATTTTAAGAGCATTGCAGTCTGTTATGATTTTAAAATGTATGCCCAGTAAATAATGACGGAAGTGCTGTAAGGCCTTGACTACCGCAAGAGTTTCAAGCTCATACGAGTGATACCGCGCCTCGGCACCCTGAGTGGTTTTACTAAAATATGCCACCACCCGCCGTTGGTTATTTTCGTGAACTTGGATGAGCACTGCTCCGTAACCGACGGAGCTTGCATCAGTGTGCAATTCCGCAGGCAACGAAGGATCAAAGATGGCCAGCACGGGTTCACTCGTAAGACATTCTATGAGGTACTTACGGGCAGCCTCCTGATCTTTACCCCAATGAAACGACACTCCTTTTCGTGTTAGTCCAGCTATGCATGCTGTCTTGGATGCATAGTTCGCTATGTATCGGCGGAAGTAACCGGCGAGACCTAATAATTGACGAACTCGTTTGACATTCGTGGGCACAGGTGAGTCTATTAAAGCTTTGATTTTACGCTGGCTCGGTCTTACCTGACCTCCGGAAATGATGCGGCCTAAATACTCAACCTCTGTGGCAACGAACGTACTTTTCTTCATATTTACCGAAAACCCCGCAGAAGTCAGCACTACCAGCACCTCACGAAGATTCTGGAGTGCTTCAGGGATAGATGACGCCATTACGATGACGTCATCGATAAAACACAGTACTTTACCTGCATCGATCAGTGATTTCAGTGTGTTTGTAATAATACGCTGGTATACTACTGGAGCGTTCGCTAATCCGAAAGGCATTTTTAGATACTCAAAATGCCCCTCTGGCGTCACAAAAGCTGTTTTCGGCACGGATTTTTCACTTAGACTGATTTGGTGGAATCCTGTTGCCATATCTAAACAGCTAAAATAGCTAGATTTGCCTAGGCGATCAATGTGATCTTCGATTAATGGCAATGGATATTTATCTTTAACCGTAATGGCATTTAACGCGCGGTAGTCTACGCACATACGATCACTGCCGTCTCGCTTTTTGACGAGAATGATCGGGCTGGCATACGGTGACGTAGATTCCCGAATAATGCCTTTGTCAAGCAAGTCTCGTGTTATCTCGCGTACTTTCGATTTTTCGTCTGTAGACAACCTATACGGCCTATAGCAGACAGGTGTGTTACTAGTCAACTCGATATTCATACTACCGGTCGTCACGGTACTGGAAGCGGTACCAACAATTAAATGTTCGCTAAATTCGTTGACAATGTTTAACAATTTTTGTCGATCGTCACCCTCGAGAGGCGAGTTGACAGTCGTTGACCGATTCGAGTTGACGTGCATCACACTTTTCCTGTCACTGTCAGCATTGGAAATTCGCGTAATACGATGCGCGTTGTTAGTACGAACGTATGCTACCCCATCTCGGTTCAACACATCCGTTCCTATGAGCACTGGTACATTAATACAAGTTTTTGGAACAACAAAGAAATCTACCTCGAGTGCAATTTCAGGGAATTCTATGATAAGCGTAACATAGCTAGTAGACTCGATATTCTGGTCACCAATGCCGCGAAGTACTTGAGATGTGGGTAATCGTGAAAATTTAAAATGTTTTAAGACCGATTCTGAGATAAGTGACACACGCGAACCGCTATCTATTAAAACATCGGTAGGTACGCCTTGTATGACTGCAGTAGTGACGTCGCTGTCTACGAAGACGCCTTTTAACTCACGACAAAAGTTTACATTATTTTTATTGCGCTCTGCCGATCTTTTTCGAGTAAAACAATTAGCAAAATCGTGTCCAGCCTTTTTGCAAAACGTGCATGAACTACCCGCTTTGCCAGAATCGTTAAGTGTGTTTTCTTTAGGTCGCTTAGGACATGCTCGCGCTAGGTGCCTGACAGATTCGCATGAAAAACATTTAACCTCATTTGTAGTTCTATTGTTGTTGTAACTACGCTTTCTTAAGTTACGATCGTTATTTTTGCTTTGAAACGATTTTGCCAAGTTACTAGTCGATTTAGCGTTTGGTTTAGTATAGATCGATAGAAACTGAACCAAATCTTTAGTCATCAAATGAGCATTAGTCGCGGTGGCGCGAATCTGTGGGTCCGCTATACCGCGTATAACTATAGCTGTAGTGAGCTCGTCGCTTAGCCCTTTTACAACATTTAATCGGAGGATGGAACGTCTAGCGTATTCGGCATATGTAGAATAATGGTCCGAATTAGTGCTCATGACGTCAAACAAGATTTGTGCGATATCGACCCTTCGTGTGCAGAGTGGTTTGAATTCCGCTTTGAAATTGGACCACGAGCGATCGCTTGTGATCCAGTCGTCAAGCCAGCTACGTGCATCGCCTTTTAGGCAATTAGCGATCCTAGACAAACACTCGTTATCATCCCATTTATTAATATCACGGGCTTTTTCAACTTCGTCACACCAAGAATCGATATCATGCAAACGGGGATCAAAACTTGAAATATAATAATGGGTGGATCGTACCTTAGTCAAAGCATGTAGGGCACCGATGAAACGTTCCGTTACATCGGTGGACATTGATGTACTCGCCACAGACTCGGGCGGCTCCGGCGGTAAAGATGCGGGTATTGCGACATCGTTAGCCGCGATCGCGCGCAATGCTGATGTGGATGCATCAGCGCACGCAGACTGCTGGCCACTCTGTTCTAACGTGGTTAGGCGTGACAGAATAGCACCAAGTTGTTCTTGTATACTTCCCGTGTCCGTAGTTCGGCCACGCCTGCTCCTCCCTCTATTACTAGAGGTAGTACGGTCGGCCATTGCTTACACACAACACTCCTAATCCCACCGAAAATCTGTTGCTAGGGCCAGAGCTAGGATAGGCTATGGAACCTATCCCACTTCTGATGTAAGAGGTCTCGACAATTTTAAATTAAAAAAAAAACAAAATCACAACGAAAATTATATTCTAAGTACTTTTGTAATTCAAACAAATTTATAATAAAATAATCAAATAAAGAAACAGGTATGTAGGAATAGGAGCGATGTTTACGGCGCGGCGGTAGAACGTAGAATAAGGGACGGCGCTGGCGCGCGACTGCTTTTATAGGTTGGCTAGTGACGCAGCGCTGTCGCGTGTTCAAAATGGCGTCTCTCATCTAACAATAGTTAATTATGAAATATTTATGAATGCAAGTTTGATCCATTATTCTGTACTATCTTTCAATGAACTATTTAACTGGAGAGTTCGCTTTAACCGGGCAACAGATGAAAAATGCTTTATGGTGCGATATATGTAGATTTATTTATGCCGTCACGTCAATGTGTAGTACTATGTCAATAGAACTTCCTCGATAAAGGGATAATTACAGACAGACCGAATACAAGGTTACTCTTTCGCACGATGTTGTTCAAGTAAAACAATATTTATACAAATTTGTTAAGCGTTTCACGAGGAAAATTAAAACGGCAACTGTTTATGCAGTCGGCTTGAAAATGTACTTGTAATTACAACAAAGGCCAAGATAATGTAGACGCTTAGAACGTTGCAGGGAAAACAGAAATTAAAATGTCTGTCACTTATTTTAATAGCACATAAGAATAACATTTTGAGAACGTTTTTTAAGGTTAAAATTAACGACAAATGCTTCTACTTTCCTTACGTGATAAACAATATAATACATGAAAAATTATTGTATAAAGTATTAGTAAGCAAGTCTTAGGTAAAACATAACTAAAGAGAAAAGCACTTAATTACTTTCTAGATATAACGTAGAAAAGGGTGATATCTATAAGTGAATAGCATCGGCAAAACAAGACGATTTGCACATGCGATTCGAAAAAAATGTATTGACGTTAAAAATAATTATACTGATGTATGCATTATTAATATGTAGAGTATAGGTATATGATTGCTACTAAGATACAAAGAAGTCTATTTCTTGATATGCATTTGCATGGGGTGACTTGGGAGTTATGTAGGGGAAGCACCCCAGCATCCACCTGTGCGCTTTTTTAAAATGCTTCGTAAGGTAATATACAAAGTTCTGCGTTTATTAATTTATGGATACGCAGAGGCGCCCCCCGGGATAAAAATATATGTGCAAACTTATTTTTTTGATAACACCTGAACTCTGCCTGTGTTCAGAAAAATGGTCCTCTCCAAATTTCATTTTAAAATTATTCGCTACTTCTTGCTGTAAAAATGCTTTAAGGTATTAACTACTTACCTGCAAAAGATATGTGCTCTACTTTTAGTGTAGTAAAGTTAAATTAATTATTAGGCTGCAGTATTTAGGTTGGTACTATATTTAAGCTGTAAAATCTCTTTGGTACACCTAATAAAAAAAGGTAATTTTCATATAAAATCTACGTTGTAAATATACACTTTATAAATTCTAACTGATGAAAACATTGAACTCTATTACAAAGATATAAGGCTTAATATTCGATCAAGCTATACGTATATCGTGCGTAAACCCTAAGGCAACAAGACACATTTTGTTACCCAAGAGGTATTTTACGTCGTTAGCGAGTTCGCAGACGACCACAAGCTTACGTGTGGAAAACTTCCAACTTCAAACAGTGATAAAACATACTTTGCGAGATATTTTCACAACTTTTTAATGTTGCAGGACCCTTAAGTGAAGCTAAGCCCCTTAATGGTAAGTAGGAGGCATGATCCTGATATGATGAAGACGTGAGTCGACTATTACCATTTTTACCAACTTTGAAAAAAAGCATCTGGTAATGACTTTGACTTGCGAAATATGTGTTCCATACATATATTCAGGTAATATTATATAACTGTTTAACATACATGTACGCGTTTTATATGAATTACTTAAATAAGAATGTCCCAAATGATAAAATGGTTTTCAATTCGTGGACTGTCGTCAATATTATAGAGAATTTAATATTAATACAAAAACAGGCCCCCTGAAGAATCAAATTACTGTTTTGGTCGTAATCGTGCTCGTATACTATACCGGCATATCGTAATCCAGCATGGTATAAAAATGAAGCACAGGTTATCATGGTCAATCCAAGAGAGTTTGCCTTGTGGTACGTTAGGTACTACACTTTCTCAATTTCATTGGTACTGAACCCCAAAAGTGAAAAGGTACGAAGAAAAACGCATCAGTTGAATAAAACATTACAGCGAGACACTTTTTAAATGGCATTTGAAGGCTAAAGTGGTCTTGAAAGTACTGCGTCTCAGAATGCATATTCTTTAACTTTGAATTGATACAATTAATTATGTTGTTGTTTAAAATGTAAACGGACTTTTATGTGTTAGAATGCACCGCACAAATATTAATACACCAAACACTAGGAGATTACATAAATTTTTCATACTGACTTTAGTGGAGCTACCGGTACATATTCCGTGTAGGTATTGCACGGCCTAACTCGTGAAAATCTATGAATGGGGCTAACTAGGAAACTATGCGATTGCTGTGAAAAAAAAGCTAACTCGAATGTACATATAACTTTAAAGAATATTTTATCGTTTTGATATTTAGACTGCAAACGTTATGTATGAGTATTTTACGTTACGATTTACATTTGGTGAAGTTAGTTTTTAGTTTGCGTGGATTTGTGATGTGTTGACGCAGTTAAATGCGTGTATTAATCGTTTCTAATATAATACACATTATTTTTGAAAAATAATGTATCTAGGTGACCGCTGTCCATGAAATAAGAATTATTAGGCAAATACTGCTTATTTTTAAAAGGAACTATGAAACAAAATATAAAAATATTATACAAGAAAATGTAATAAGTGTCCTTTTTTCCGTCCAAAGTTCAAAGCGGAAAAGGTCCAAGTAATTGCCTTTATGTCTCTTTAAAGATGTCATAGAGTGTCGTAATAAGCACTGAGTTTTTTAAGATGCTGTTTTCCATTTCCTTATCTTTTAGTTTTCCTGTAAAATAACTTGGATTGCGATATTATTTCGTAGGCTATAGCGATTCCAATAAATTTTGTTTTAATACAATTGAATTGGTTGAGGTTTTATTAATTATTATTTTTACTACATATCTTATTTAAAGTTCTGCAATAATTCCCACGAAAATTGTACTCTATTTGAAAAGGTATTGCATGGATTTTATTTAGTAATCTGCTACATAGTATGTTCATTTTCTTAGACACTATCGTGATAACCGGGCATCCTGTATATTAAAAATAATTCAACACATATTTAATCTTAAGGCCCACAGCCCTGTGTAAAATTAACATTTATGACGTTATTTTATGATTTAGCACAAATATTTTTTCAGACAATGTACAGTAATTCCCGTAAATAGTTATCTAAATTCAATAGACGTACGTAGTCTCGTTGCATTCCGTAATATCATCAATAACATAATCGGAGCTTAAATGACTGAACAAACTCAAACCATTATTTTAATGTTATTTTGAAATACGAGCAGTGAAATTTATATTATTTTTTATATTTATAGTATAAACCACGAAGAAAGACTAAACTGTCTAAATGTCAAGATTTAACTGTACAAGCACAAAGTAAAATTTTAATACAATGCAATTCTTTGAAAACGACTCAGACAACATGTCAAAATAATTTGCTAACACATAGTGCGGTATCAAGAGGTGCTGTCAAAGTGTCTCAATTACGCTACAATTCTGTGTCATGAACAATTTTATTTTCACCTCGCAAATGGCTCGCGTTGCAAGAAATACGTACTTTTCAAAGTCATCTGACATAAACTGGCTCTCTTAAACTAAACAGACACCAAGTTTCAGTATTCGAGCGGGCGAAGCGAGAAACTTTAAGTTTGTGGCCACGAGTGACGGTTTTTCGTCGATAAGACGGTACTAAGCTCCGGCTTAAATATGTTTTATTTAGAAGAGCTTGGTAAATCTTGGATTAGTTGTTTCGAAAACACGTTAGCTGCTTTGAAATTTTTATGAAACAACATTTTTCGTTCAAGACGTAGTTTGTCCCCTCCCTATTTCTTTCGTGTTGCCAAATGACGCAATGGTCTCACGAATACTTTTCAATCAAACCAATTGTAAGCAACACACCTTTAACTGAGTCAAAGACTGTCGGTGTCCTTTAGATTCTGTGGACGTTACTTCTAAGATTGTATTATAAGTTATTAATTATTATAAACCTAGTGGTAAGCTAAATAGATTTAATACCTATACGTTATTTCGAATAATACAAGGTTACGAAAGAGTCAATCTGGCCGCACGACACTCATATTTATCTAACATAACATATAAAACTTAAAGCTTATTTTAAATCATAACAATTTTTATAAAAAAATAATCATGCTCATATGCAAATTGTCGCATAAGAGTCTAAACGACCCATACTCATTCTATACGCCCATATTGACCGAACGCCGCGCGTGATCCCTATGAAGGAGGGAGGGCGTGCGTGTAGACTATATTGTAACTTAAAGGTACTGAGCAGGAGGTACAGTGGCATTATAAATATTTAATGAATTATGTTACAAGAAAGAGATCCCTTGGTTTTTTCGACCCACGCGCGACTACTCGCGGTTTAAAGAGTAAATAATCTAAATAGATTATTCAAATAAAGCCAAAGGTATTTCTCAGATAATTTTCATTCGGTGATTGAAAGTCGACCCTAGCTGTTTATTAATTTATTATATAGGTAATAGCTTAGTCGATTTCAAGACAAAACTATATTTATATTTGGATTGATTATTGTCCTTGAAAATTCAACTATTAACTAAACAAAAGTGACAGTGACAGTTAGACGATTACTATTGAAAAATACATCAATGTAAAATATTGTGTAATGAACAGAATTTAACCTACCAATGTACTTTACTTTTAAATCAATCAATTGCTTATCTACTTTGTTATTTAGGTATGTTTTAAAAATATAGTTAGATTATATTTTAAATAATAAATACTATAATATTCTTAATAATAACAACTCTAACAATAGTTTGGAGCTATATCCGCAACACTGCAATAGACTCGTCCTTGCGACCCATACATACAGACAAAATATGGAACTGAATAGTAGAGTATCGGTATCGGTATGGTGATAATATTTCCATATTACTCTTTTCTCTATGACTCTCTCTCTTTCTCCCTCTCTCCCACTCTATCTACAGAAAGACTTATTTTTTAAATTTTACTCCAGCATTAGGAATACTTCCTGTGTCGCGGGGATCTTTACAAACATTCAAACACAAAGAATCCCTAGACTCAGAACAACTATTTGTGGATCACAAATGTTTTGTTCCGTGTGAAGTTTGAACCCACTGCTCTTAGCGCAGTGGCAATGGCGAGGCGACCACTTATACCATTACGCTATCTGTGCAGTCTAAGTCTCCGTCAAGTCTTGGCTGGGAAGGCTCAGACCAAAAAGAAGCATCTTGATGATTACAAAATAAGTGTATATAATTCTACGTTTTAAAGGAAAACCACATCAAGTAAGTGAGAGCATCCCGAGACATTAAAATTCTATGTAAGCAGGACTAAAATATCCTTAATTTTGCCTCATCTAGAGCAGTTCCTGGTCCAACTTCAACATTTACCTTAAACGCATTGAGCAAAAAGAAACATCGGACCAGAAAGTGGTTTTCGCTGTCATTACAGCTCATTTTACTGAAAAGCTTTTATAGGTGGTTGTTAAGTTCGAAACCTCTCAACTATCATTATCTTGAGCTCACCTGAAGAATTTGTTTTAAAATGTCCTAGATTCGGTTTGTTGAGTACACTCTTAGTATAAATTTTGTAAAGGATCGTTCACCTTGCTTTTAACTTAAGAATATTGTTCTGTATTTTTAATTATATTTCTTTCTTGTTGAACATGAATAAAAGTCAAATCAATGCTCATCTTTTTTAGAGTAGGAGACCGTTATTATTATCGTGTATATATAGTAACTATGCATGGCTAGTTTTAATTGGATAGTATCAAATTCTTAAAATTAAATGTATCTGCTTATTGAAAAATCCTTTCATTTACATAAACAGATATATTAACAGCATAGCAATGTCGTCTCAATCTTTTATTTATTCTGTCAATATCTGGTTTGTTGTTCATATTTTGCCTTGTATGTTCATTTCATGTTTTCCTTCATGTTTATTTGTTTGGTACAAATGTTGCAATCGATTTTAAAGTATTTGCCTGATGGGTAAGTTACAACAACATCTTCAAAATTTAAACATAGCTGATTTGACGGACTGAAAAGTATATAGATAAAACGGCTTAAAAATGAGGCATATTGTTTTTTATGAAAACGTTAAGATATGGCTCCTGATATTCTCTCAAACTCTCACTGAGCTGATAACTCTTGTTTACCTATACTACAAAGAAGAAGAATCGTGCAGCTTGTTTGATAGTTAGCAGTTACTGTAACCTATTATTGTTACAATACCAGGGGTGACACTGGCACTTTGCTGATCCTAGGGAAATTGTATCAAAAATGGGATGTAATGTAAGGGAGAGGAGAGGTAGTTACGTATATCTTTGAAACTATTATTGACCGAGCGAATCGCCGTAACGGTGTTACTCTGCCAGTTTACCGTGAAGAGGGTCATGTTTCATCAGTCCAGTCTTTATACTTTGCTAACTTATCTTCGCTAAAAAGCTGATAACGGCAGGCTCATTCAACCGTTTTTTAACGGCTTAATAATATTAAATGAAACTATCAATATAACAAATGCCAATCATTCACAGCTCAATCACAGTACTGCATAGAAAAAAAGAAACGCATTAAAAAAGATTTTTCGGCGATTCGATTTACAAAAAAGCTATGTTCCTCCCGCTGCATCATAAAATTGCTAACAATGGATCTCGTACAATCAGCCAGTATTTTTACTAATAACAACAGAGTATTCGAGTAAGCGGGAATTAGAGCGTGGTTGAAACTTAACTACCATTATTCTGCGACTCTGGCACCAAACTCCATAACATGATTAAGGCTAAAACTTATTGTGGAAAGAATAGCGATGGCAGAAACCGCTTTTTCATGAAGTTATTGCTATTTCTGCGAATACAAGCTCCAAATATTTTGCACATATTAGTAAACGAGTCTTTTGTCAGTTACTGGGCGTGAAGATGCATGCCGTCCTGCTACTGAGAATTTACTAGCAGAATATTATTCCCGATCTGGCAATTTTATTCGTAACCATACCTATGGTCAGACGCAGGCAAGAGCAAATTCATGCCACAGGGCAAACAAGTTTTGTCAATGCAGAAAATGTGATAATCAAACAATGGTTATAATTTCCAGTTGCTAACTACTATACATACAGTGGCAAAGTGATCGTCCCGCCACCTGCCACATGTCAAGTGTTGCGAGTTCGATCCCCACTTGGAGTGTTTAGGTGATTGATATATAATTGTTTCGAGTCTTGGTATTATTCGTGTTCGTTTTTGTAATGTTTGTGTAGTCTCCCATGATTCAGAATTTTATTTTATTCTATTTAATCAGTAGTCGTCTTTTATAAAAATAAAACTCTACTTACACTTAACAATTCACTCAAATTACAATGCAATAAGATAACTACATGTCCTTCACATTCTTTACAACTCGCTTACGCTTTCTTCTGTCAAAGCAAACACGTTCTTAGCACATCGGTTGTAGGCTTTAGGGTGGCATTAAGGTCGGGCTAGCTTCCAACGTCTTGTACTCCATAACCGAGATATACACACGTTTAATTTAGTACCTTCATATAAATATCTTTGGAACGTTATTCACATTATGACGTGTGGCCGGTGACCGCATAGTAAATTTCACATAACAACACGGAGTCTATTAAAATAATTAATTTTGACCGAAATATCTCGCGTGCTTTGGATAATTGTACTCCATCCTTTATCCGTTCTGGCGACGAAGGTATTTGCAGAGACCGCGCGAAGAGAATTTCGCTTTGATACATTTTGTTGAGTTACTTTACAAGTTTAGTGGCGATCATTTTTACAGTAGCAGGGATAGAACATCTTACGGTGACATCTTAAGAAAAGTATATTTAGGATAACCTAAAAATTATTGGAGATAATTGGCGCTGGAGAGAAAGGAGTGGAAAGTATTAGAGGTTATGGATTAAATAACACACTGTACAAACACTTTAACTATTTATTTTATACTTTGACACGAGGAAGTTTTATATGTCCGTTCACTTACAGCTCACAACAAGAAGTGATAGATAGCAGAATTGTTACGTCTTTTATAGCTAATCAAACAGTAAAGTATTTGACTACTATTTATATTGTATGATGTTATATTATACAATTACTAAGCTGCAATAATTGTAAATAGTTAAATATAATAATTAATTAATTTTTGCATGTATAAATGTATATAGTTCAACAGAAAGATCGAAGGGCCTTGCAGTGGGACGGTATAGGCTAAAAATAATAATAAAATAAGGATAATAATACCAGTACCAATACCAATACCAATAATACCAATTAATAATACCAATATTAAAAATGTAAAATTTTGTGAAGTTAAAACATCTGTGATTCAATCACTTCAACTTAGCAGACATATAAACCATATCTTGCATAACACAGTGTACTTGTTATCCCGGTGATGCGTTCCCGTTTAATTTAAAGGGGCAAAGACGCAGACGCCATATAGTTGTTTATAAGCTGCTGAGCTTTTGAGAGCGGTTTCACTTGAGACTGGTAGATAGTACATTTTCCTGGATGACACGTACCCTATGTCATTTTCTGCATTTCATAATTGGTCGAGCAGTTCAGTCATGAAAGCGTAACGAACGAACTCTTATTCACATTTATATTATTACTTAGGATAGATATTATGAAGCGTCATTGTTTTGTTATATTTATACATGCACATATGAGGGTTGGCGAAATCTCCTTAAACCTGCGATTAAATTTAAACTTGTAAAAGTTTTACAAGAAACCGGCGTAATATAAGTATTTTCTTTAAATTAACCTTTTTATTAAACAGCGGTAACGGCCGGTACGGCGGTAGCGGCCAACAGCGATAGCCTAGTGGGAAACCGTTGGACTACCACGCAGACGTCTCGTGTTCAAACCCAAGGCGCGCATCTCTGACATTTCAAAGTTATATGCGTATTAAATAGTTAATTATCGCTTGCTGTAACGGTAAAGGAAAACATCGTGAGGAAACCTGCATGTCTGAGAGTTCTCCATAATGTTCTCGAAGATATGTGAAGTCTGCCAACCCGCACTAGGCCAGCGTGGTGGACTATGGCCTAACTCTTCTCACAGTAAGAAGAGGCCCGTGACCAGCAGTGGGACAGTTTAATACAGGGCTGATATTATTATTGTATTATTATAACCTTTTTATTTATACTGTATTTATACTGCTCCGGTGGCGCAGCATTAGTCAATGCGACGGCCGTGCATGAGATATCAGGTTTGATTCCCGAGTCGGGTAAAGTATTAGTAGGTTTTCTGTTATAAAATTTTCAGTAGCTGCACGGAATCTTGAACAACCTTATAGACGGCTGTAGGCCCCATGGCCCTAACCTTTGCGATCCCTTTTAAGGATATAGCTATAAATATAAGATTATGCATATACATATATCACCCAACTGCTATGCTTGAGACAGTTCAAACAGTAAAGCCTTTTAATGTTTGTTTACAGATGACGTAGATACCATAACTGGGAAAGTATCGACTGCTGCCTTGATTAACATCAAGGCAGCAGTCGATACTTTCCCCGCCTGTCTTGTGCCGCAGTTGCTGTATCATTCTGGTGAGTGTTTATAGCTGTATTATATTTTAAAATCAAATGTAACATATCCCGAGATCAAAGTTCAACAATTTTGGTGTTTTAGTGTAATAGAGTTGATTTCATTATGTTTTTTTTTATTGTAAATTATTGAGCAAATAAGTGATGTGCATGTTGCACGCAAAAATAATTTAAATATTCGATATTAACTGTTTAACGTTACTATCCGAATTATAATCGAATAATTATAACTTGCAGTCGATCGTGATTACCTTTTTGACGAGTTTTAATATGGCTACTTTGCAACCCAGTGCCATGCGAGTAGATTCCGACTATCATCTATTATTGTGTTTGAGCATTGAAAATTATATTATCAGTCATTAAAAGCAATTTGAAATGAAATCGAATGACTGGTATGACTTGATTCATTTTAACTTTCGAATGATCTTTGTTCCGTGTGGGCACCGATTCCACAACAGTCGGCGCATAGGCAGTTGCGAGTCAACCATTACGCTATCCGTGAAGTTAGACAAGTAATTTGATGTGTGTTGCTGGTACAATGTCTTCAATAAGTGCAAGAGTACAAGTAAAGTACTAAATGTAAACTTTACTATCTATTTATGCTTCATAATAGCCAAATAATGATAACAAAACTCTTCTTTCTTATGCCTACGTTCAATAAACGTACAAATATATCGCAAACACATCCCAGATATTTACGAAGTGTGTCTGTGTAGTGTTAACGACTTTTGGCAAGTATTCAGTGTGAGTGAACCATAAAATCTAAACAATAAACAAACTGCTTCCTGAGGGAACGCACGAAAATGTACATCGGAACTCCGCAGAATATAAACGTCTTTAACACCCTATAAAGGATAGGGATTTGTGTGATGAGAAATAGAAATGATTACCCCAGTGTTATAATATTACAGTGCACGCCAGGATCGACGTTATTGAGACAGATTTGAGCGCTTAGCGAAGTTATTTCGTATGTCGTGAAATTATTACTGTGATATTGTATGCTAAATTGGATTACTGCTATGGTTCTTTGCTTAGCATCTTCACGCATACCTCACGAGTTGTATAGGTACACATTTCGCAAACTGTATTTATCCGTGTAATGACTTGTGTTTATTGTGTAAATAATTCGTGTGAATTTTTTATATATATATAACTATCGTCTATCGCTAGATCCTATCTTGCTTCGGTGCGCTGCGTTTATGCTTGCACCCAGCAAGCACCCAAGGTATTACTCTTAAACATTAAACATTTATTACTGTATATATATGCCTTAAAAACTAAAAATATGAGTGTCTCCTTCGGTTTATATTTTTGATGCGAGTCCTTGCATAATTTGTGTAGATGTGTTTTAAATCTTTATCACAACACCGACTCACAGTGAAAATTAATCAATAAGAACAAAAAAATATAAACTAGCTAAATATAAGGTACTTTAAAAGTAAACTAGAA
Organism: Catocala fraxini; assembly: GCA_930367265.1. Classification (NCBI taxonomy): domain Eukaryota; kingdom Metazoa; phylum Arthropoda; class Insecta; order Lepidoptera; family Erebidae; genus Catocala; species Catocala fraxini. The sequence continues at coordinate 11,514,712 of OV884037.1, forward strand.
TATCTGACTAAAATCCGTTCCGTTTAATCAACTTATGCAATACCATTCGACTCTCAAATCGAAAATCAAAACATCGAAACAAGCAATAAAAATACCCGCTACAAAACAATGGTGTTTTCGATCAAGTTTGATACTTGGAATTCACAGTAGCGACAGGTGTTTTTTACGACCTCCCGGTGATTTAGCACTTGAGGATTCGCCATTAATCCCGTTTGGATAGACACGAATAGAAACAATACAAACATTGTGTTAACAGAGTTATACTATGAATGTTGGAATGTGATATCTGAACGAGAGGTTTGATGTTTTGATTTCGTTAATTTCATTTTTGTGATATTGCATATTATAGAACGTTAATGTTCTATTAAAGAATACCTCCTATTTGGGTTACAAATTAACAGAATTCTTGCTACTCCTTTCAGCTAAACTAGAATGCTTATGGTAAGAGTGGGCTTACGATGGTAGTGCAATAGCAGTTGAGCAGTTTGCCATAGGTACCTTCTTAATCAATAAAATATAATATAGTAACAACTGCAGTAAAGTAATACTGTAGTTGTTATTATTTTTATTTATTTATAACTGCCATTGCAATTTGTATTTAATCATTCACACTTTAGTATGCACCAATATTATAATGTGTATGTACAAATTTGTCGATCACTAGCTTAAATTGACTGACACATTGATGTAGTGGGATATGTTTGAGGTTGATTATTTTTTAATTGTAAGATGCCGTGATATGTTAGTATAGTGTTCTGTAAGGTCTGTTTTATTAGCAACATGGAATTCGTGATTACGCCGAGCACACGTTATAGCTTAAAAAGTTTGGCTAAATGTATATGTAATGATATATTTTAATGCGTGCTATTTTATATTAGGACAATTTTGATAATGATCTAAAATACATGCATAGTTTAAAAAGACAACCAAATCTGCATAAATAAACCAACTAACTACGAGAACCCGGGATTAATAAAATAAAACCAAAGCTTTACAAATGACAGCGTACTCCACAGCAAGTGGAGATCCACAAATAGGGAGACATAAGCTTACAATCCGGAAGGTACTAACGTTCAAAGTTCTTTTAATGGGACTTTTCTCAGAGCAAATTGGCTGTTAAAACAGAATTCTCCTACAGGAATCTTAAAGCGGGATTTTTACAAAAGTACCAGTGAATTATTCACGGCTCGACAACTTTAAGTCACTTAACATATGAGCGACTATACGATCTAAACACTCCGTCAAAATCACGTTCGAAATTCTAAACAAATAAAAATTCGATGGGGACTCAAATATGTTGCCTAATTCCGCGAGCTGTAAGGAATTTCCAACTAAAGTATTTGCTAAAAGCGTTTGTTAACACGACAGCGGCATGCCGGTGTTACAAAAAGCATTAACAGCGTTCTAGTGGTTTCCAGAAACGTCTGCGAATATTTTGCGGCTGTATATGCATCGTGAATACCACTCCAGACGTGCAGCGATCTCTAACGAGACGGTAAAAGCATATTCTAAAACGACGTCGAAATATAAGTGTCTAAGATGGCGTGGGTGGAGACAGTTACATATTTTTACGAATGCTGATATGCTGTAATGCAATCCGTGGGCATGTATGTTATATTCGCGGAATAACTTTTGTTTAAATTGTGCCATATGTTTAGGCCTACGTTTACAGTAGATTGTAAAGACCTATTATCGTTGCCCACGTAATACTGTAGGATATCAAGGATATTCTTAGGAAGTTTGGAGCTGTTCTCAGTAGGCAGGAAGCAAGGCGTCTACCAAAAATCTTAAAATAATAGTGAAATGAGTTTATAATAGAAAACTGCCTCACCCTTTAAATAAATTAGGAACATTTATTTTTTATGCGTTTAAATCCATTATATAATCTGTAAACATGTAAATACTGTGCTACCATAATCCAGGAATATTTATCGTTATCTAACTGGTGTCGCCTATACGTTAGTATATTAAAATATTTTGTACTTCATGTTAGTTACACATTACATTGAAATTATCTTTACCTACGACTTACGACTAGTTTAATTGACTATTTAAATACAATTGAGAGCTAAAACTGCTAGATGTCAGTTTGAAGTATTTTATATAAGTAATGCTACAAGTTTTAAGGCTCTCTTCGACGTCGCTATCATTGATATTACGAGGTTTTGTCTGTTTATAGTTCAAGACGACTGAGTTTGGAATATTAATAGTTTATATTATTATATTAATAATGGTTATAATTTTTGTATGCCGCGGGGTGATAGTAGTACCTAAGTACATCATTACTATAATTTGGAACTTACCAATACAAGATATAAATATAATTTACATTTTAACAAACGCAAGTCTGTTTATGTGACTGTATATATGAACTAACTCAATGAAACTCTTAAAAAATATTTTCAGTAACAGGCTCAACGGCATAAACTTGAGCTGTCGAACGTAATTGTATGATTTCAATAGTATATTCAGGTAAAGACTTATTAGATTCCTCAGTAAACATTTTATTCACTCTTGAAAAAGAGGTTGCTGTCAGCGTAAGATCACCCATAAAGGACTACCTGTCTCCTACCTCATCTCCTTAATAAACCTGAAATATCACAGTATCACTGCAAAACTCTAAATTGATCTACTGTGATCTTCTATAGGGCGGGCGCTCTTTCACAGTCGGGTCCACTTTAGATGAATCTATTTAAGGAAAGATTCACTGAGACCTGCTTCTCATGAAAATTTGCTTTGGGCCATCTTTACATGGTAAAGTACGGATGTTACACAACTCTTTGAGATACATATACATATGTACATGGATGTACCTTAAGCTGTTACAAAATACAACACCGACTAATAAATTCAAAATCCGCGCCTCAGGTATATCGCACGGTGTTACAGTTTCATTTACATATTTTAGCACATTTACTAATTTCACGGTATAATGGAATAGATCGCTTTCTTAGGTTAGTAATAGGATGTGTAAAATATCAGTTTAGGTATTATTATTAAAAGCCTTCGTCTTATTCTATAGAAAATAAACAAATAAAATAATAATATTAATAATTTACATAATATTGTCTTCTGTTTACGCGAATATTATTCATTGAAATTAAACTACTATATACGGATTTTATCGCGTTGTTTATTTGACACTATATTACATAATTTTGAAAATTTGTTACACTACTATTACTATTAAACTTTACTAATTTTTAAGCTAATTATATTGTTATTAAAACTATTTAGAATTGATTTAATTTTACACTTTCCCCGACGTTTCGGTTGCTTTTCAGCAGCCATGTCAGCAGTCAAATAAACAACGCGATAAAATCCGTATATAGTAGTTTAATTTCAATTAATAATTTAGTCATTCGGCTTAAGGTTTATGTACATTAAATTCGGTTTTTACATTAGTAGTAATTTAGGCAACATAATGCTTGTAATAGGGTACAATTTTGTTACAACGGGACGGTAACTAACGTGATGGCACTAAATTTATTTTTTAATTTAGGCCTTTGTGGTGATTGTTAAATGGAGGAAACCAGAAATAAAATCTTTTATTTCGTAAAAACATATGATCAAAGAAATAACGCAAAAAGTCGACACGATGTTTCTAAGGGAAAAATGTTATTCCTTTTCAAGACACGGAACCCTACAAGTCAGACGTGCAGCCAGTCGTTAGTCTGACATTTCCTATAAAAAACCAACGCCAACAAATAAGGAGAATTTTAATAAAAGCCGCCGATGCGAATCGAAACAGTCACACATAGGATTACGTCGCTATAGCGACAAAACGCACGAGAATAATGTTAAGTCGCGAGTCGCACTATGTAACTCGTAAGCGATGCCTTTTGTTTTTATACACTAAAAGCATTTGTAGTTGCTATTTTTGTTCAGCTTTATTCCAACATGCAAAGATGTTGTGTGTTCATTTTGGAGATAAAACTTTATCATTGTTGTAAATTCGCGTAGCAGTTGGAGAAAATTACGTTTTGAGTACGCTTGAGGATTACCTAAATAATTTACAGAGCAAACTAGTAGTACATATACAAATTCATTTTGTACAATTAATTCACTTTGTGCAATGTCATACAGCTGCAGCTGATGTGTGGACTGGAGTTTAATTTACTTATCTATACCAATATTCTAAAAATAGATTTGTATGTTTGTTTATAAAGAATAAACTCTGAGACCGATTTTAAAAATATTTTACCATTAGAGACCTGTTTTGTTTTATTAAGTGATAGCATAAGTTATATAACATCTCGCAGCAAGCCACAGAAACAGAGCAGTAATCATAAATTTGGGTGAAACCACGGGGGACAGCTAGTATATATCTACCTATACTAATTTTATAAAAAGGAAAGATTTTTAGTTTGTTTGCTTGTAATGGTTTAACTCAAAAACTAGAGAACCGATTTAAAAAAATATTTCACTATTAGAAATCGACATTATCACCGAGTACTAACAGAACCTCATGCACTTTTACTCGAGCAAAGCCGCGGACAAAAACTAGTTACCAATATATAACCACTATAACCTGAGTCCATCCGCATAGATTTGATAAACCATTATCGGGTCAAAAGTTGCTTAGTGTACAACGTAAAAATCCTAGTACAAGTATTTCTGAATTGCTGGACGAATAACAAGACCTGAGAGCCAATTCTCGTAATAAAATCTGTTCAAAGTATAATATAGAGTTAATGTATAAAGTACCGATCTAAACTCACTGTCATAAATATTATCACAATTTTCGTAAACTTATTACGTCAAAATGTGAACATAAATTAATTTTACTATATTGGAACTCTATTTTGAACATATTTTATTACAAGTTTTAGCTGTCAGATCTTTATTGGCTTAGATAATCGGATTTATAATTAGTAATAATAATAATAATGTCCTCCAGACCAAATTTCGGCCACGGCGGCCAGTCTTAACAGAGACTGGCCATCTGCGCAGGATATATTATAGTGCACAAGTGTGTGTACGAACACAACTGCACTCTCTGTTCCCTAACTCTCATGATCCGATGGGACGGCAATCCGACACGACCGGAGAGAGATCAGGCGCAGGACCAACGGCTTTACGTGCTTTCCGAGGCACGGGGGTGTCTAACACCGCGAACTTCCTAACTCCGGGCTGCTATTGAGATTTCTTTACAGAAAAACCCAATAACTTTTTGTTGGCCCGACCCGGGATTCGAACCGGAGACCTCATGCACAGCAGTCGCATTCACTATCGCTGCGCCACGGAGGCATTAGTTAGTAGTATGTCGTTATTATGCAATTTCATATAAAGTATACATACATATTAATGACACTGAAACCAGATCGGAACTCTATTTTGAACATATTTTATTATAAGAATCGCAAAATCGCTCTCAGGAACATGGGCAACCATTAAGAGATATGGCTCTATCTCGACACTTGCATAAACGACATCGCTTATATACGCCCTTCAACATCAACAATAAAAAATAAATCATGTGTTTTAGTTTACATTGTTCACTACGCTTATAAATCACGTGAAAAAAGCTACAAAGTTTTGTGAGACGCTTCTCACAAAACTTTGTAACGCGTAAAGGAACAAATAAAATGAGTGCGAAGCGGCGACGTACATAATTGTCTGAAGTCTTGTTTCTGTTATGTCGGACGCGTGTTGTCCGAGTGATTGTTGTTGCCCAATGGACACTGATCGTTAGCCCAACAGCTATAGAGATTAAATTATTTTAGAATTAAATTGTACATTTTCTTTTAAATTATAGAACTGTTTAGTACCTATACCTACAAACGTATGTATTTAACATTATACGGACACTAAATATTTGAAAACGATTTAAAAAATATATAATTTCACGTTTTTATCCCCGAAGAGTACTACACTCATATTTCGGCAGGTATGGTTTAAATCCCACATTATAGAAGAAGAGCCCACTGACACTTACCGGGCACAATTCCAGACTCGGTGTGGCTACTGAGATTTTTGTCCAGAAAATCTCAACAATACTGCCGGACCTGGGTATCGAAGCCGAGACATACTCCGAGACCAGCTGGACAGCTAACACTGTCCGTGAGGTCTCGAATTATGTCTTAACACTACTACACCACTGAGGTGCAATGGTAGTGTATCCGTAATTTAATAATACGTATATCATTAATCTTAAACAGTTTAATTATCACAGCGCTTATGGGATTTACAAGGTTTAGACAAAGCTGTATCGAATTTAATTTACGCCAATGGAGTATAAACCCAGCAAAGATCCAGACACCAAGCGGCTACTAAAATCTGTCAGAAAAGCTACATATACTTTTTATTGACTTGTTACAACCACTTATATCAAAAGTTTTAAAAAGTATAGCATACTAATAAAAAAAATCAGCTTCCTAGATACTGCAATTTCATAAAATCTACAGTAGGAAGTTAATTTATACTAACTAAACTATTAATTTTTACTAAATGTAGCGTCAGCGTATACATGAATTGTAATTATAAAATAATTATTTGTGATCCTTAATGATGCTACCAAAACAATTAAGAACGTACAAAACAACTGAAAACGGAATTGATCTTTAAAATGTTTACTATCAAGGAACACAGTCCACTGCAAAACACTATTTATTCATAGCTAAAATACAATAAAGATTTTTGCTGAGTTGTGTCATTAGGAATAAAATAAATTTGTTTAATCGACAGTAAATTTGTTTAATAGTATAAAATATATGAATTCTCCATACACTTAAGTAAATCATCTAAGTGGATGTGATTCAACACTTAACATTTCGAGTTAGTAGCGGCGGAGGCTCAGCCGGCGGCATTAATAACTCCCCTGTCTTCGCATTGTTGGCTCTGAAGGATTCAGTGCAAGTGTAAGAGCATCCTAAACAAAACTGTCCGATTGTGTATGCAATCGATATACAATCGAGAGATCAGACAGTATGCAGTTACGTATTCGAGTGCTCTCTGCATACAATGGAACATCGATTACTTTAGGTGAAAGTAATTGGCATGTAAACAACCGTGAAAGTGTGGGTTAAAGAATACAGTGGTTGAGAACGTGCTTTAAGTGTTAACTAATGTATATGTGTGGGTGCGCGTGCGTCATAAACAAAACTTGTATTAGACACACCATAGTTTTGTTTTTGTTTCCAAAAGAATACTCCTGTATAGCAAATAAGTGTTGCGGTAGCAGCGCAAACTCAGAACAATTATTTATAGATTACACAAATAACAGTCCTATTTGGAATTCAAACCCACAACACTCAGCTTGGCGATAGCGGTGACTGCACGCCCAAAGCGTTATTGACAGTCTAGTAGTAATTATAAATTATTTTTTATGTTTACCACAAATTAATAATAGGACATTTTTATACAAATTATTTGAATAATCTAAGATATACATTTAATTTATTCTTTATCTTTTAGAAGGTTGAAGGTCCAAGGCGAAGAGGATGCACAGACTGGCCAGGTATGCGTTTAAAAAAGTATGGAATATGAAGTAAGCTTATAGAGTACATTCTATCTATATTTATCATGTGCTAAGGACTTTCAAGATACCCACAATAATAAAGCTATAACTTTACTACGATCATTGCATTTCATCACCAGAGCGTGAGAAAAGAAATCATACATAACATTACACTAATCCTAATGAATACTCTACAAAGGCAAACCTTCAACACATCTGAGCACGAACCACAATGCAACAACCTAAATATTCTAATAGGCTTACAGATCACAATACATTCAGCAACCGTTCTCGCTAACTGTACAAGAGATTGATGGTCCCTCCGACATCCGAAACAATGCGTACGAAACATCAATACATCGACCGAGATGACCTCCAGATTGACGATAGCGGATAAGTCACAACATTTTGATGATACCTTATTGAATATAATGAGATATCGAAGTTGTGACCGTTAGAAATCGGCTTTAGGGCAATCAATTAACACCTACCTCCGCCAACCGGTTACCAAACTTCAGAACTTCAATTGGGTACAACTGACTAGTGTAATTTATTTGTAATTTATCATATACAGTTAGCTAGGAAAGTAGTAAAATTGGTACCAAATATACCATTTTTGAAATTGAATCTATGTGATAGACATTAAAGTATGATTGCAAATACAATTATTATGAAAGATGACCAAGAGAGAAGTTTTGGTAAACTGTAGCGTATGAGTATGAGGGATATGAGAGACCGGGTTTTAATCGCATTAGTACGTTTTATAGGTAAATGAACAAGTATTTAACTTTAGGTTAACTTTAGGTTAACCTTTAGTATTGTATTTTGTGTACAAATCGTAAAATTTAACGTGAACTTTAATATGACTGATGTCTGAGAATACTATATAGAATAAAATTACAAAGACTTAACGGGCATGAAAGCATAAAATAGAACTAATAGTACACTTGCCATGACAAGTAAAACTTCAAAGAAACAAACCTACCTGCTACCTTCACTCTTAAATCATATCCTCTGTAATTTTAAAGAATTACTATATATAGTTAGATTCCTTTTTAATACGAAAGATTGCAGTGCATTTACGCGCCGAGTCTTTTGCTAGAGGCGGCGGCTTTCTCATAAAACCGCCACCGAACACGATATTTGCGTTTATTTGAACATGATACTGCGTGTAAAAATCGTGGAGGTAAAAACCTAAATGTGTTTCTTATATATGATTACAAGTACCTGGTCCAATGTATGCATAATGTTGGTTAATATCTATAATGGTATGGACTTTTATTTCATACTGTTTTATAAACCTACACTCCTGTTAGAGTTTCCTCATTTGATGACTACTCAATCTTTACATGTTAATTAATGCTAGATTATTTAATTATTATTTATTACTAGAAGACTCGACACAGAACTTGTCCTGCCCGAAAGTTAGCTTGAAACACAAAAGAGGAATCCCGAACCCGATCGCAGCGCCTCCTAACGGATCCAATAGTACATCTAAACTATCCAAGAACCAACTTAAACACATAAAAAGGGTCTAGCTCTTTAGAACGAGCTCAGTGACATACACACGTAAAGAAGGATTATTATATAAATTTGACGAATTCAAGCAATTTTCCTTTTAATTTATATAGATGTATAAATGACTTCGGAGACCTATGCCTACTGATTGGATTATCTAACGTCTTTCACGTAGCTATCAAAGATTTTATTGTTCCATTACACGCGGCTTAAAAAAGATATTCATTAAGGTCCAATTTCTGGATGAGCTTTATGCGCCTTTTTACTAAGAATAGAGCAAAAACAGCTTCGGTACCGACTATATCTAACCAAATGCCATGAGTAGAAAGTGCTCAATGATTCGATTCAAATACACTCAAAGGATAATAAATTATAACGATAATTATAACAGATCCATAACCCACTGCTATTATTATCGATGTAATTTGCCCAAGCTCTAATGAAACCTCGGTTGAGCTTATACACGGATCAATTCAATTTAATGACTAGAGCCTTGATAAGTCAATTATTGAGCAAGGGAAAATTAATATATTATAGAACCGAAGTAAATGTATGAGTATTGCGGCGTGACTTATGGTGATTTAGATTTAATAGGGCTAATATCAATCATAATATATGTATATGTTTTGTGTTTGTGTCTTGATGTAAAATAGTTAATCGTACTGTGTTTACTGCCTCGTTAGCACCGTGCCGTAAGTTTGCTCTTGATATACTGGCTATTGTTGTTTTCTTTCACAGTTGTTATATTAGTCAATTGTAGATAGCAATATGCGCTGTCTACTAAGTGGGACTAAGAACATGACTACCGAAATGTAGGACACACTTCTGGGGTAGGCAAAAGTGTGTCCTGTGTATTTCTGGAATATATAAGCGTATGTCCATGGTAAGTTAAACTAGCGCGCAGAATTAAGTATAAGCAACAATCTTGTGGTCTATTTCTGAGAACGGCAAACAATTATAAAATATACATACAATGGCTAATGCAGCTTATTTATGAGTAACAACTGAGAATATGCGCCATAAAATTTTAATCTATTAACCTAAGTAATAAATAATAATATCCTGTAATTTATTTAAAAAAGAAACGTAACTAGACACCTAAATAAAATAATAGCAAAGTGTAAGCGCAGACGGTTTCGTTATGAAAACGACGTATTCAATCAAAAAATGTAGTTTAAAGAAAAAATGCCGTGTATATTTGTAAATCTCAGTCAGAGTATTTTCCCAAAATGCATCATAAACAAATTGATTGCATAAAAACGCCTTTGTTCTCAGAAGACAGAGATTGCATACAATAATAAGCCACCGTTTGCAATAAAATTTTGATGGAATAGCTGATGGAATATATGGGAGAACATAAAATAGTACCAGAAAATTCCATCGTCTATGGCTTATTGACACATGTTATTTTCCCTGATGCGCTCATAAAACCTATCAATCTTATCTCATTTGTTGATGTTTGGATAAAATATGCTTTTAGAAGCATTTCCTGTAAGTTGCAAACAAAGAACTTTACAGATACTACTTTATTATGACGAATGATTCACGAGATCACAAAGTTTACGACTAAACAAAGTAACATCAAAAGGCGAGAATAATGATGTTACCTCTTACACACATAGCGTCACGACTTGTTTGTATGTGTTAAGGATAGGCAGAGGTGTATTATTATTTAAACAACTAAGTTTAACAATATATAATAATTGTTAACAACCACCAATCAACAAAGAACCATATCAAGCATGGTTCCATAAAATATCATGTGTTACTTTTGAGCATTTTCTTAACAGAAACAAAATATCCGGGTACTATATGATAGAACCCTGAAAATAAGCGTAAACAGTAATGATATACTTTCTACATAAAACAACGTGTTACAATAAGCACATATGGTAAGCGGTTATGCGATCACAATACTGTCGTTTGGTGCCAACGCTATAAAAAGCTATCGCTGCTTTGCCAGCGCAAGAGATATATGTACATACATAGATTATAGGTACGTCTGCTCTCAGACTAACGCCTCCTTAAAGCCTCCTATAGACTTTACTCTCCGTAAAAACGCAACACCATGATATTTGACTGCGATCTTCTGTAGGATTCAGTTACTTCCTTGGACCGATTATACCAAGCTTAGGCCAGAGTGAGAAGTTACCCTGATGGAGTATTTCATTACTTTATCCCGCTAGAGAATACAATAGAGAATACTCGCTTCTAAATTTAAATTTTATATTGTGTTTATTATGTTCTACCTTTTAAAATGTATAAGGAAATTTAACAATAAAATGAGGTCTTAAATTTGGACATTGATGGATCCGACTGAGACGTTATCTGAACAATTTTTCACATTTTTGTGAACCCGCTAGAAGGATCGGTGAACGAGCGGAAACCAACTATTCAGGTAAGTACTATCTACCCGAATCTCGAGATTTTATGTCAGCAATATATTACTGTCGACGCTGACAGAACCACATTCCTGATAGTACGATGGGATTTCTTAAATATTACCTTAATTACAAGCGATATTGATCGGCATTCGTTTCATCATTCCATTATCTTGTGCGCGAGTATATAGTTCTATTGAAATATTCCGAACATTAACATAGAATTAACTAAAATGTGGCCTTTACGTTTTTGTATTTCATAACGTGTTGCCTCAATTACGTTTGGAAATTTTGTGACCGCATCGTCGAAATATAGGACAGTGCACTCGTTGTACGGCAATATAATTGTCGCATATACAATGGGATGAAAACAGAGTAGAATGGCAAAATGGCAAAAACGGTGGAGGCTTATGTGCTGTAGTATGGTGATAAAAGCTGCAAATGAAGGGACAAAGGAAAATATATAACGCATTTTATTTTGCTTACATGTTCGGTCTTATATCTTATATCGTGATGTTACGCCCTTATATTTTACCGAGGAGTAAAAAACTTCTAACATTAGTCAAACACTTCTTGTATACTAATGGTAGAAGTTTAACACACAGGTTTTATTATAGGTGACGAGCCTCAGTGTTTGTACAAAAATACGACATATCATTTTTTTTTTCTTTACAGTAAACATAACTGTTGGAATTACGTTCAGAAAAACAATTTGTGACAAAAGGGATACAGCCTAAGCATTTAAGGAGACTTTACATTTCAACTATCAGAAGTCGATTGGACTATGGTAGTTTCTGTTTGGTAATAGCTGTCATTCTAATTTATTTAAGTTAGACAAACTGCAGAATCAGGCCATGCGTACTATAGGTCGTTTCGTTAAAAGTACTCCTATTAACGTGATGGAAAGTGAATAATGTTTAGAACCCTTACGAATTCGTCGTATATCGCTTACTGAAAAATTTTGGCTTAGATCAATGTCATCAACTGATAACATTACAGTTAAAATTGTTAAATAATTAAATTCACTTAATACACGTAGATATTGCAGGCGTAAAAATATGCCTTTACTAATTCAAATATATTTAAAATTTTAAAGTATCAAGGTTAACACAACCGATCAACTGGATATGTACACTTTAGTCTATTAGATAAATTGGTACGACATTAGAAACCTAATTAAACATCAAATTGAGGGCATTGATCAAGCTAAAAGAGAATATAATATAACCGACCTTAGAATCATTTGTTACTTATATTTAGATCAATATTCAAATCATTACAAAGTGTTTACTGACGGATCTAAAGTGAGATCTGACTATATCTGTCATGGGTCAATGGGAGCTGCAATTTTCGATCCACAAATAGATACATTCTGTAAATTCAAAACGGTAACGGCATTGGTAACGACATGTCCATTATGTACCTTAAATTAATTGTCATCTCTGAGGCACTATCTTACATTAAATCTATTGGTTATAATAAATTTGTAGTTTTAACAGACTCAAAAAGCGCCCCACAAAACGTGGTTCGATGCACTTCTTCTTTAAGAGGCACACCGATCGCCTATAGTATTATTAAAACAATATTTGAACTAAAGGAACACTTTAAAGAAATCATCCTTCAATGGATTCTTTTGCATATTGGTTTAGTAGGGAATGAGAAAGTGGATGTATTAGCAAAAGAAGCTTCTTGTGATGGCGTATCTATTAATGTTTCCCCATACTTCTCAGACTGCTTTTACATAGTTAAAGAATATTGTTTTGAAATGTGGCAAGGTCATTTCTGTGAAACATCCAGGGATAAAGGAATATGGTATAGGACATTGCAAAATGAACCTTTGGTTTGAGCATTTCTCTGTAAACAGAGATACGCTGATAACAGCCTTTAGACTTCAATCCGGACATATACCGCTTAATAAATTTGCTTTTTTAATGGAAAAAGTGCCATCACCGCTTTGTTTCGAGTGCGGAGTAATAGAGGATGTATTACATATTATGTTGGAGTATGTCCGAAACGAAGACATTAGATTGAATGTATTGAGCTAAGTAATAGATTTAAAAATGTCGGATGCTGTAATAGTGTTCCTGCATACCCGCTGTCTAAGACAACAAAATTATTGTATCGTACTGTACAAGTTGGCTTACGATGACGTGTACAGTGATTAGTTATTTGTTTAAGTTTCTGCTGTGAAGTATGGTGTAAAAATAGGTCCAATGGAGCGGCATAGTCATATAATTGACAAAGCTCATTAAAAAAAGAAAAAAAATATTAAGTCATGCGGCTATATACATTGAGTGTCTTTATTAAATGCTCTGTAACGATTTAATAACATTCTCAAAATTGAGCGATTAACAGCAAAAGTATCATAGCTAGGTTTTGACGACAACATTTTAAAGTCAATCATAGCACTGCAAACAAAAAATATACATTTTCTCCCTCTCTCTTTTGAGTCAGTATACAATTCTGAGTCTTGTAATATAATGAGTTGACGTTCGGATTATAGGCCTTTATTGACTTCTGTCTGTGGTGTGGTCGTTTGGTAAAACAGATAGCATCTTTTACCTAAGCTGCAATTCTGTAAACTCAATATCGGACTTATTTCCAAATTAGCAGAAATATTCTGGTCTCTATACTTTGGACTATTCGATTTCTGTAAATGAGGTGTGTGGACAGTCTACTCCGAAAAACTGAAAACTAAAGTAACAAAACTACATAAAGTTTTCAGTAGATACATTTTTTCGAATTATAAGCCCCTAGAAATAATTACGATTCAATTAAGATTTAAGTTCAAAAACAAAACCAAGATAATAGCAGGAATGATCTAAAAGAATATTACATCTTCGATAAATATCCATATTTCAAGATTATTGAACCGCTCGTCTGTTTTGTGTACTACGACTTTACTCATCAATTCTGAGAAGAATCCGCTTTAATATTTCTCAATAAATGCTCACACAAACACTGAACAAAAATTAAATTCAACCATATAATTTTAAAACAGACCCAAATAACAGTCTACATGTCGATGAAATAAACAGCGATCAAATTAACAATAACCTGCACACCGACCGACAATTTACTACTGACAAATATTTATTTGTAACAGCGTAAAGGTGTCCGCGAATTGAGAAGAGCGAACAAAACTGAACGAACCACGTGTCGTAATAAAACGAAAGCAATAAATTATGGTTCTTCTCAGAATTCATAACTTCACTTAATTGAAGTAGGTACAAACATTTGTAAATTGTAGACTTTGAATAAATAAATCAATACAGAATAATAGTTATCATTAGTCTTCTTGATTCAGGCCTAGATAGGTATATTTTTACATTATGTTTCTAACTGACCTAAAGGTAAGACGAAACAGATAAATATTATTGATTTTACCATTGCATTTATTGTATTATGTGGGTATACACTTATTTTAACACACAGCGAACATACGATCAAGTTTTATGATGCAGATGAAATACGAATATAAAACTGAAATTTACGTCTGTAAATCCTCGAACACTTAAGTTAGCCGCTCATTGGCTACTATAGTGCTAGCTATTCATGGTTTTACTGGATATACTGTGCCGAGATTCTTAATAAATTTTATTACCGAGTGTTTTTTAACATTGCTTTAACAAAAAGAAAATATATTATTACGTACTTTATATCGTATCGTAGTCAAAAAGTGGCAAGCAACCGATAAAATGCCTCGTATAAAGTATGGTAAGCCTAAGACATAAGTGCATCAACCTCAGGTTTCGTCGCTTATGTATAATACGCCGACCACTTATTGTCAGCAGGACACTGTGCTATACTTTATGTTATACAGACTATAGTAGTAATACTTACAGCATTCTCCTAAATGAAGAATATCAATCAGTTAATAAAATCAAATATTTGTTTCGTGCGCCTCTGGTAGTGGGTGCTACTTTCTCAATTCTCTAATCGGAGAGTCAAATAGCTATCAATAATTTTATCAATATTTTACACTAATCTTCATTAAGATCAATAATTTATTACTTATACGAGCCGCTTTCACTTTTTTTTTTTACTAAATGTTAATGTGCCAGGTGTGACTCTTACATATCTTCAATAATATCGCTGCTTATAATTGATTGCAATTTAAATCAGACTTTGTAGTAAAAATTAGTAAAGTTTAATAGTATCTAGTAGTAGTGGTAGTAGTGTAACAGTTTCTAAATTATGTAATAAAGTGTAAAATAAACAATGCGATAAAATCTGTATATAGTAGTTTAATTTCAATGAATAACATTCGCGTAAACAGAAGACAATATTATGTAAATCAGGCTTTGTTGTTCAGCAGTAGCCAGCACCAAAAATTTACAACTTTTAAAAATTCTATTTTTAAAAATTATCTATAAAAGAGACGTAAAAAATGCACACCAAAAATAAACGAAACCGCGCTATTTATTCCCTGCGTTTCGTATAAACGCAATACGAATTGCGAAGATACATCGTTTAATTTTTCATTGCTAAAGTTAAATCGTTCGGCGAACAGTTATTTATTGTTGCCCAGTAAGGGTTGCAGAACGCTCATTAGTTAAACAATTTTTATTATCGCTTTCCATTGCTTCTGTGGTGTTCTGAACGTTAAAAACGAATAAATATCGTTAACACTTTACCTAGCGGGCTTTTTTTTGTCTTTAATGTATAATTAATGGAGTAGACAAGTGTTGCGCTTTTTCTTTTTATTTTGTTATATCATTGTAAGAACTGGTAAATAAACAATTCTCAGTTTACTAGCGAGTATATGAACAAGGTATAATTTGTTAGCGCAGAATAATAATGCGCAATTCAACTTCGGATTCTATGCGTTTAACATTGATGTAGTTAGCAGTGTTTCAAATCCAATACCTTCGGTGGAAGGAGTTTATGTCAGCGTTTTATAAGAAAGGATTATATCATGCATTTTATTCCCTCCATTTGGCATTTTCATTGTCGATCCTAACAGTTCTCAAAGAATTTCGCACGCGAATTGGACTACTATTTCCTTTATGCCACAAAAGGAATGCGATTATGCGATACAGTTTCAAAATTCAAAAGGCTTTAAGCTCCAACGCTGTAAATTTCTCTTTCCATTCAAAAGCTTTACTTATAGATGCCGTTTATCCACAAACAATATTACCGTCCATGTGTTTGCCCTTGGCTAAATGGTATCTCGTTTACGGCACCGCGATTGCGAATCTTGAATCCTTTCAGGCGCACTCAGGTGCCTTTGATAGAGAGCGAGTGAAGTTAGGAATTAAACACACAGTACGGTACGTGTTGAAATAAAATGGGAGTGCCTCAGGGCACCTCAAACTAGCGTGCGTTCCACACCACTCATTACCATTTTATCCGCTGGATGTCGAAACACTGTTATTATAAACAGACAAGAGCAAGCAATGATCGCGTCTACTTCGAGATGTGATTATCATGTTTTTTGTTCATTTAAGACTGGTGTTGAACCAAGCGAAGTTTTGTTTACAAGGTGTAATTTGTGTTGACGAGATCAAATATTTTTCTTTAATGTATGAGTATAATGACAACTCATTTTAAAAGAATTTAAATGGTTACTGTGGCCCTATTTATTTTGTCTCGTAAGATAATCAGACCAAAATAGAATGCAGACTTGTATGTTTTTGTAAAGGTAGGTACATAAAAATACATCAAAATCATGACTAAATCTTTCGTTTATCATTATTACTACCTTAGAATAGCTACTGGTTAGCAATGAAACCTGAAAAAGGTGGCTGGATTAATAAGCTAGATGCGGAAGGAGAAAACATGATATTGTGACGTTAAAATGGGAATGGATTATGTAAAGCAGTGGACTGTGATAGGCCGTTTGACTTATTGATTAATAGAAAAGAACGACCTGCTTACATTTTGTAAAACACGGGCAAGTCTTCCTTATGCCAAAAAGTTGTAACTCTCGGCGTTGACAGTAAAAGCATGAAACTTCGCTCACTTTCAAAAAGAGGCCTATACGACATGGGCTACTGTGAAAACATAACAAACAGATTGATTTGGTTTTACATATATACATAATATTATTAGTATGACTTGACTATGAGCCCAATCCCACATTTGGAAATGGTATTATGGTATATGAAGTTACTTTAACCAAAACATAATAACATACATACAATAAATCAAAACAATTTTAAAAAGTGGATGAGTGCAGTTATTCGAAGTTTCATCTATTTAGCTAGTAAAAACGCGCGGTAAAATGGCGAAATCAGAAATGTAATTCTCATGTCTGGAAAAAGCAGCAGCATAAATTATTATAACGCCCTGTAACGCATAAAATAAAGGGTTAACGCAGAACATCAAGGCGAAATGTAGATATAATAATACCATTATTTAACCTTCTCTGTTTAAATTTTATGATTTGTCATGATTTTGTCTAAACTAGACATGCGCGAATTAGCTCACACAAAAGAAAGAGAGCAAGTAGCTTTTTCACTGTAAAGAGCTATATCACTCTTTTAGCTCTTCTATAGCTCAGTAGCTCTTAATACATTTGACTTACGCGAATCTAAAGCGAACGATAGCTCAATCGCTCTATGAACATCTCCACTTTCATAATGTCTATTTATGATATATACCATAAGTAGACGAACAATATAACATAAACATTAAAACATATTTCTTTCACCCAAGATTCAATCATGAATGAATTTTAGGTCATTTATATTGCGAGTCATTGATTTGCCTTCATACTTTAACACATTCTTAGGACTGTCAATCTAGATTAAAGTTGCATTTACAGTGACATAGAGCTATCCTTGAAAAGAGTTAACGATATGACACGAAGTGTGCCGAATATTGTCGAAGCAAATCGTATGAGTCGCTCGGTAGCGCGGACCGATTGCAGGTTGGCCGCTCTGAGCTACTTAAGACTGCGCCTAGCGAAATGTGCCAAAACAGGCGGTCACAGTTAAGTGAATAAAATCAACACTTTTTATTTAATACAAATATAAAATATATATTTACCATAACAATGAATGTGTTTACAATTACTCCGTGTAAATATTTTCGCCTACAAAATTACGTAAATTGACACGAAAAATGCAAAACCGTAAGCTCGTGTTACACGATTTTAAGATTATAACAGTAGAAATCTATCCTATTTTACAACTTAAACGAAACAAATATTAATATTATAATTTGTCCGTCCCTAATATTCAAGTTATTGGTTGACAATAAAGACACATATTTATCAAAAAAGCACTTCAAATCCTCCATACAATTTTACTATGGCGGCCGCGCGCCGATTTGAATATGCGCTGCACGAGCTCTGTCATTATCTGTCTTACGCTCGGCGCAGTCTTAAGAGGTAGTGAGCTATGTAGCGAGCAAGTGAGAGATTGGGAGCTAAATGAATCGAAAGGAGCTAGCTCTTTTTTATCACTCGCTTGCGAGCTACCCATCTCTAGTCCAAACAAATCTATAAAGGTTTATAAAATACCCTATCAAAACGCTATAACATTTTAACCAATGTAGGAATCTAATCCAGGATATCGTAACAAATGATTGAACTCGCAACCTCAACCAAAGAGTTCTTTAACAGCATAAACAACAGCTGAATAATATTTTGAAATCGAACTTGAACATTACACTGCAAACTTTTTGTACAAATAAAGTTTTACCCATTTCATCGGCAAAATACACTCACCGGGTATTAAAACTACTACGTTGGTATTTGTAAAACTAACTATATATTTGGGAGAACTGTCAGGAAAGCCCGTATTCGCATAACGAAAGCAGGCCAGTAGTTCATTAAAAAGATATATGCGGTCATTACGACGACGTTCCAACTGGGTATCACAGTAATACCCGTCCGTGGTAACTTATCGGATTATTATATATCAACGCAAATACTGCTCTGAAATGGTATAGAATAAAATTTATTGTACTTCCTGCCGGGTTTAGAAGTATATTGTCTAAAAACTCATTGAAACTTCCTAAACATAATATAATAGTTGCTACGCCAAATTATGAACGAGGATGCAATAGCTCTCTTGGGAGTAGTCCAGAAGATTATTCCGTTGGGGCAAATATATCGGACAGTATGGATATCCAACTAACGTCATCGCTTTAATATTTAAATATGCATAAGCTGTACATAGCTATGGGTGTTCCTGTTGAGAGTTACTGTTATCCATTCCTTTAAGATAGTCAACGTCTTGTCGCAGTCGTAGTCAGCAATATATGGCAAGGTTTAATTTTTTGAAGAGCGTAATCCATCGCTAGCTATAATTCCTGTGTCACGGTGGACTTTACAAACCTTTAAACAACGAGCACAAAGAAGACCCAGACTCGAAACAAATTGGAATTGAAGAAATCTTTGTCGTACAGGGCAAAAAATTGTGTACAATAATAATAAAATTTGAATGAAAGAAGCAGTCTACTATGGATTATAAAAGCTCAAAATATGTTTGGAAGCATATTAAAGTTTTGTGCTAGTTACGTTTACGTAACTAGCTGATGCAATCCACTGCAGCTGCTTTAGCGGGACGCAGCTAAAGAGACTCTATTCGTCCAATAACGGTGACTCATAGTTGTCTTTACGATGTTGAACCTCCATTTTCGTAAGGACTAGCGCAACTGCAGATTGTTAGCGTACGGGTTGCCAGAAAACAGCTAAAAGCTCAGAGGCTATATTAAATCTTCTCTTCTATAATTCGAAGGACACAGAAAGCTTTTTTTTTTTTTTATTATTCTCTAAATGGCTTGCGTTTGACCGCGATCTCATCTGATCTTAAATGAAGATGCAGTCAACGATGGAGCACGCTTGTCTAGAAGATACCTTTTCACTCGCGACTTGAAGACACCCAGATTGTACTCATCGGGAAACACAGAGTAAAGTAGCGAATTCCACTCCTTAGCTGCCATCAAACAATTGTTTTATTGACACTTGAGATAATACATGTACCATTAGTATGTAAATCTGAGCTTTAGGTTTTAAGCCAACCTACAAGGAATCATGAAGCACTGCAAATCAGTAGTACTACAGTGTTTGTTATTAATGAACCCAGACGGTAATAAATTCACCACTTTACCGAGATTATGTTCGCATTTCCTTAATACTAGCGTATTACTAGATAGGTACAATATGCGAGCTAATAATGGATGATGATTAAATACTAGGTAATATTTAATTTGTATATTTAAATACTAATATATTTGTAATAGTAAATAATGTATTTGTAAGCTGCAATTTTTTTTAATAACTTTTATATTTCTGCATTTCTTCGCATTTAAACTTTAACAAAGCAAACTCCATACTTCTTCAGCCTCGATATGTTTAAAAAGATGTACAAAGTTTTCTCATGTATGTAGGTAATTCTCAACAGATTGTATACGGAATATTGGAGTCGCGAATAGACATAATTGTGAGACAAGCGCCGTCGCTATTGGATGGATGAAGTCACATGAATAGTCGACACCAATGGTGACTGAGAGCTATTCCCGACATACGTACATTCCGTCGCGCTAAGCAGGCTAGACAAAGGCCTCTTGTAAGCCCATGCTAAGTGTGATGGAAATTCCTCTGTTCAATCGTTTGATGAAATTGAGGAATGTGGACTAAATTTAATTGTCTATTCACGATTGCCGGGGAATAAAATAAACATCATCGTCAACGTGAACCGAACTTTAATCATGTTTAGGAACTTCACTTCAGCACAACGTTTCGCTAAAGTTAAGTTAAAACCACTAGTGGCTGATCCATTATTAGTTGTTGCACTTTAGAGTATTTCTATACGTGGAGAGAGAAAATAAGTGAGTAAAGATTATATGCGTATCATTTCTTAACCATGCTCTAACACGTGCATATTTACTCTGAATATAATAATTTACTAAAGAGGCAACAGAGATATGTAGTATAAACTAGTCATATAACTTTCAAAATATACATATTTCGCATTGATGATAAGAACTAGGTCACAGGCATAATCTACCTGTCTCATACCGAGAACTTTTGGCCATGGGAGATCCGCGCCGAATTGTAAGATATATTATAAAACAAGGCTTAAATTATTTTTTTATTGCTTACTTGATTCATTACAAAGAGCATAATTATATCGATATCTCTTTATTTTCATGTAAAGTTTCAATAACTAGGTACATATATTGTTTACTTCGCTATCTGAAAACAGTTGAGTTCTCTTTAAGGTCAGAGTAAATTCAACTGTAGCTACCTATATTTTGGCATAAAGCCAAAGTCCTTTAGATCTAGGCAACGATCCAGGTAATGGAAGGTGGTAGGTTTTTGATATCAGCAACTTTACAATATGATCCGGATTGTATAAAATAGATAGTCCTTTATTTTATTGAAGATTTACACGGTAAACAACAATGTTTTATACACTTGTAATAATTATTATTCAATTGCATGATTCCAGCAACTGGATGGAAACATATACTCCAACACACAACTTAAGCTTTGTGTTGCGGGCTACTAGTTATTTTCACAGTGTCCTGTATCACAGTAATTATTGTGGGGCAAGGCAGCTGACATTGAGACGATTCTTATTCTCTAAAAACATGCAGTACGTAGCATTAATAATTGAGGTCCACGAATTTCCTTGAAAGAGCGATTAAAGAAATAGCCATACTTACTATTGCGTCGCAATATATATTTGCATAATTACAAATAATTATTGAATAATGTAAAGGAGATGAAATAATAAGGATTTAGTAGAATTATTTATTATTATTCTGTAATAGACAGTAGTCTCAGTAATTATTTATTTAAAATTATTGTTATAAGAAAAGAGTGGCCATGAGTTTCTTGTATGTTTCTTCTCATAGGCTTAACCCTTTGCCTAAACCTAGCAACTTACCTAAATGTAGCTTCAGTAACTTAGTAAACTCACTAAGCTATATATTTTGATGTTCATAAGTGTGACTTTGTGACCTAAATGAATAAATGATTATGACTTTGACTTTGACTTACTTTTTATAGTTAACGAAGACATAGTACGCCCATACTCAGAACAATTATTTGTAGACCACACAAATAATTGTAACACGCAGGATTCGAACTCGCAATACTTGGAGCGGCGGGGCGGCAGCGAGCATTATAATTGATGTTTGACTCATTAAATCTGATCCTAGTTTTATATTCCAATGCGACACTATGATTTTCTTTTAGCTTACTAAGTCACTACAACTTAATGCACACCCGTATGACGACAGCTTCATTGTAATACAATATTGCTTTAAAAATGAAGTCATTAGAGAAGTTTTCGAGAAAAGAAAATAGTGATGCAATTTTTTGCTCGACTTACTTGCAAACAAAAAATATCTGAAGCAGCTTTCTTTTTATAGTAAAATATTTAAAAACAACGTTGTACAGACTTCAGCGTCTAGCGAGTATTCCTTGTGGGCGCCGAGTGAAAGAAAGAAAACTGCCAGCCACTTGACTTTATACACAGTCGAGATGATACGTTATTTTAAAAGAGCTTTTGAGATTCACCCGCATTTTATTTTAAATGTATGTAAAAATTATGTTGCAAGTTCGTACAAACTGTGTTTTAAACTAGCGTATGCAAACTTACATTATTATTTGTTTCACGTGTTCAATGTTAAGAAATAAGTAGGTATGTTATTATAAGCTTTTACTCCTCGCAATAGATTCTTGAACTGATACTGGATTCTTTATACTTGCATATACCTGTGCATCCCCGAACAGGTACTCACATAATTATTATTTTAAATCCACTTTAAAAAACCGCTGAGAATAGTCGAAAAGTTTAGTCTAACTTGTGTTATTAAAAACGTCTATGGAACTTCCGAGAAAAGGCAAGTTACACTTTAGTATGTAATTAATTCCGTAAAACAAATTACCGATGAAACTAGTGATTCTCCTCAATTATCCTACAAGAGGAGAGGGCTATTAGTGTCTGCCCGGCACATACGCTTATACCGTGCTGCAACTTAAAAATTGACACGTGGAGAACGGAACGCACAACACTGTGCTTTGGCATTGGTGAGGTGACGTAGTGGTTTACACTACGTCATTGGTGGTACGCATATGACATGATAAGAAAATTCGGTTTTAATATAAACAGTCATTATTGTATTTGTTTTGTATTAATTTTCTCGCTTTAGAGTAGTGTGGCAACTTTCATTTTATTGCCAGCATCATATACTTAAACGATTTATAAAGAAAGCCTCATCGAATTGAATTTCAAACTAAATACCACTATGTTCAAGACCCCTTCATATTGTATCGTCACAATTTAAATATATCAAACGAATTAACTGCTCGGTCAACGAGTACGAAAAAAGTGTTCATATCAACTATTTCGATGTATTCGCGATGCAACCGATTGTAAAATGGCACTGCGATACATATATCCGGATCAGCGGTTCAGAGTTTTAGTACGGGCATGCCCACAAATGTTTCCACCAGATGAAAGTCCTTCAAAGGGGGTGCATCCACAACCGTGAAATTCAATTAGATTATGGGTACCTACGGTCTCTAGGGCTTACTCATCTGTTCTCGACTGCTTTCTTCAAAGTATTCCCAAGTTGCCGTCTGTTTTTTACGTCGAATAAATATGATGGTTTCATCAGTCGGAATCTCTGACTTGTATAAATTTATGCCTTGCGAGGTTTTATTTCTTGTTTGTTACGAAATCTATTGTTATGGTAGCCTCGGTAGCGCAGCTGTAGTTAATACGATCGCTATAAGAAGGAGGCCTCGGGTTTGATTCCTGAGTTGCGTAATGTATTATTGTGTTTTACCTTTAAGATTTTTTTAGTGGAAGGATGGAGACTGTTTTCTTGCCAGGTAAATGCAATAATAATAACGTTTATTGGAATTAAAAAGATTCAGTCATTTGAACACATAAAATGTAATGGTTTTGCTTCATATTAGGTAAATCCTAAAACCATAGCTAGCAAATATTGGGAGTATAATACAACCCTGCCTATATCTCGGGGTTATATGCGAGAGGATTGTATGTTTCATGTTTAATTGGAATACACATAAATAATAATACATTTTGGCGCTTGAAGTCTTCTTCATCTTAGTGGTTATCCCGGTTGCATCCGCGGCGTTGGCGTTGGAACCCAGGGTCCGATTTCCTGCTAAGTCTCCTCCATATCGCACAATCTTCAGCATCCTGTGGTATGAGGTTGTTGCCACGCATGTCATGTCTTAGGACGTCAAGCCAGCATTTCTTGGGTCTGCCCCGTTTACTCGGGCCAGGCGGAGGTGGCATGGCAAGACATTTTTTCCTCACGTAACATGCTGGTTTTTGTAAAACGTGGCCGTACCAGAGTAGGCGACTCTTTTGTAGCTTATCTGCTATGTCAAGGAAATGAAGACTGCCATGGATGCGGGAATTTCTTACACGTTCCTTGCACGTTACGCCACACATCCAGCGCAACATATTCATTTCCGTGACACGCAGTCACGTTTGCTTTTCCTACTTGTGCCGCTCAAGCACTGGCCACGTCTCACTGCCATATAAAAGGACAGGCCTAATAGTGGTCTTAAAGACCTTCCCCTTTAACTTTACCGGCATTTTAGAGTCACTAATGACGCCAATCACCTCACGCTATTTTGCCCAAGCTGCCGAAATACGTGCCTTGACATCGCAGTCGATGTTACCAGACGCGTGGAGTACAGACCCCAAATATTTGAATTGGTTTGTGTGCTCGATCATATCTCCGCCTATGCGGACAGACGTGGGATCTGTGGTGTTGCAGACCAGATACTCGATCTTCGCCACGTTGAGTTTCAAACCGTCGAAGCGACTCCTTCCACACGTTCATCCGTCACTCCAATCGAGCCCTGTGCGCGTCCGCTAGCGCAATATCGTCAGCATACATGAGCAACAAGGGAGGTTGCTCATGTGACTCTCTGATGCTGTCCGACAAGACGTCCACAAGACGTCCAATATCACGCTGAACAGAAACGGGCTAAGGACGGATCCCTAGTGAACTCCAACGGTGATGGGGAAGGGTTATAATATATATAATATACGTAGGTTATATAATATAGGTTATAATAATAATATTTAAAACTTGAACACAAAATTTCTATTGTGTTAGTTATGTTATTTAGTCCTTGGGCAAAATTTACATAAACTACAAATTGAGTTACAATTTGGTAAAGCCAAAGTTCAGTCAAAAGCCTTATTTTTTTGTAAAAGCATCATAAAATATAATTAAAAATTAAATTATTACAAATATAAATTATGCATCACAAATGTCACTCAAACAAAATCGTAAAGAGAGATAACACTATCGAAATTGCACAAATCAAAATCACACAATGACCACCAGTAGTTATACAGTGGTACCTTCATACAGCCTCGCCAAATATAACCATCTGCTCTAAGTGCTTTTACGCCACAAACTTCATTTTGTCCACACTGTGTCACAGGGATATTGCCACTAAAACATTATATTTGCTTTAGCAAATATGTAAATACAATCCTTACACCTACAAATTATATAAATTGCGTCGGTAGCGTAGCGATAATGAATGCAATTGCTGTGCATCAGCAATCCTATTCATTCATCGAGTTCACGTTTTCAATTTCTGCGTCGATAAAATGGTTCTCAGACTTTCACTGTCAAGAAACTCTCATTAGTCTACCAGGCTCCAGATTCCAAGGACTTAGTCAAGACTAAGTCTTTGGAGTCTGGAGCCTGGTTGACTGTGTGTTTGTCACTTAGGACTAAAATCGTAGTTGGCGAAATGTGCGTGCAATTCACATCTGCTTACCCCTTCGATAACATAGACTTAAGTCTATAAATTATCTAAAATACATATTGGGTACCGCTTTGAATAAGCTCAATAAGTTCAATGCGTAAAACTTGAAATAATACTTACATGTGCCCTTCTAAACAATTTGCACTATCAAGTACATCACCTTGCTGTTGAGTTGTGTTAACTTCGCATTTCAAGCAAGACATGTCCTTAAATATAGAATTTCTAAAATGTCTTGTACGTGAGATCTCAACAACATTATCAACCCAATCTCTCTTATTATTGAACATATACGGCATTTCAGAAATAGAAATATAGTTGCATAAATTGCAAGAACATGCGTAGGTGGTGAGGTTATGATTGGAGTTGAAGCATCCACGATCAATTATGCCAAAAGGCGTATGCATTGAATAACACATATCATCTTCACGTTCGCACATCACCGACTGTATTCTAAAAGTTCAACAAATACAAGAGTTAAAATCGTTCAATATTTTCTAAAAATACATTAAAATGATCATCATTCGGCTACCGTTATCTATGTTCCTCTGCAATATTAGGGGTAGCACTCGCGTGTGGCACAACCCTAAGCACAGAATTGTATAAGGGATAAAAGGAAAGAAATAGGAGAGGTACATAGATTCACGCCTGTTTCCCAGAGGGGTAGGCAGAGACTACGGATTTCCATTTGCTACGATCCTGACACACTTCTCTGGCTTCATTCACTTTCATCACATTCCTCATACACACCCGTCGGTACAAGGTGCTTTAACCTGGCTTTTATCCAGAACGCCTCCGATCTGATCGAAAAACGTTCGCCTAGGTCTTCACCTTGCGACTGTTCCATTCACTCTAGCCTTATAAACTTTCTTAGTCAGTCTTTCCTCGTCCATTCTTTCTACATGCCCAAACTAGCTGGTTTGGGTATGTATAGAAAATATAATATGTTAAGCTTAACATACCCTTTTCTATTCTTGTCACTATATCCACTTTCATGCCGCATCTCTCTCTAATCACACTATTCCTTATTCTATCTTTCAGAATCACACCTCATATATTTCTCAGCGCTCTCATTTCTACAGCATTTATTCTGCTCTCATGCTTCTTTTGCCATACCCAACTTTCACTTCCATACATAAGTGTGGGCACTAATAGTCCTCTATGAACAGCTAAACGTGCCTTATCGGATACATTTCGGCTTCTTGCCAATTTTTGTGAACTCTCAAGTGGCACTTCCTCGGGCGAGCGGATTTTTTCGTTATCACCATATAATTAGCAACAGCGATTTCTAACACTCATACCTTATTATATAAGTCTATAAATAGTACTCACAATTTATTTTTAGGGTCATTACAATCTTCTGACCAGACATTATTACACATAATACATGACCTCCTAGGATCCTGTTCCACTTCTATTTCTGAATAATTAGCGAAATTAAAGGCACCTGGAAACGATCGGCCCAGTAAATTAAACTCACGTTCTTTTTTGTTTTGTTTACTAGAATATTCTGTGTCTTCTATGAGAGATTTTATCTTTGGAGGGGTTTTTGTATTTATCCCGTAGAGCCCAGTATACGCTTGTGTGTCAGTTACCAAAGTAGTAGTAACAGTTAAGTTTTCATATAGCATGACATCAGTACGAGTTGGATGTATTAAAAAGGTACTACTGGATGTATCTAGTAGTACAGTCGTTTCAGTGGTATTAACGGTTGGTCTAAATATCTCTGGAGACGATATATATGTAAATGTAGGTTTTACTGGTGTAGTTGCTATTTTGTTAACTGTTGCCGGATTATTTATTTGCAATAGTTCTGGCTGTGGAAGCTCTGGCTTTGTAATCTCTGGTTTTGTAGTATCTGGTTTTTCAAAGACATCATCAAAAATTTCTTTCACATTATTTACAATGAATGACACAATATTACTATGAGGATCATCTACATCGAATGTTTCTGGTAAATTATTATCCTCTATTTCTTCTACTTGTCGACGAAAGTATGGTATGATTTTCTTATTCTTTGAATTTTCCTTACTGTTAGATTCACATTTTACTTTTATCAAGAAAATACATAAAAGTAATTGTGTGATACTAATTTTATTCATTATTATAAAAATAGTCGTCTTCTATTATTTCTTTTCTATATGTCAAATATAAACATGTCAATAATCATAGGAAATGTTCATTATTGTTTATCTGTTATATAGCTGCCCTTAAATTATATACAAACTCATTATAACATTTAGCAAATACTAGCACGATTAATGATAAATCGAGATCATGTACCGATGAATATGACATTTGGCTTGGTAATAGTTCAATTCTATTGAAGTCTAGAGCTCTTTTTAAATAAGATGTCTTTCCTTTAACTAGGATTTCTTCTTGTCCAATCCTTAGTTTTGGATTAAACAATTTTGCATTATTACAAAAAGTGTTATTACAGAAATAATACATAGAGTTAAAAACAATTCTATCTGTACAGCCCCTGGATACAAAATCAGTTTCATCGTCGATATTTGTGTAGCAAATTTGATTAAGTCCACATACCATGTAATTTGAACTGTAACAGATACAGATTATTATGAGGCCATTAATGTATTGCAACGTATTGTATGGTAATACTCACTTTTTGCCAGATCTACAACTATTGTCCAAGTTAACATCCGATCCTTTAGTTTCACAAACTTTACAGGGTAGTTGCATACTATGCAACGGTTTTGAAAGTCGGGCATTGTCATAAGCCCAATCGCTAATTCTGGTATATTCGTAATGGATTGATTCGCTAGCTGGTTTGTCATTACAGAGAGGACAATTGCATACAAATGTTCTATTTACCCTTTCCGAAAATATACAGCCCCTTTTTAAATATAGAGGATGAATTTCAGTGAAACAATACTCAGCGTCGGCACATTTCGTAGCTGGTATTCTAAAAAATAAAGGATTTTGTTTATTAAGACACCAAAAGGAAGCGGAGGTTGTCTTTTTACTAAGCTTTAAAAAATTAACTTATTTGCTTACTTAACACCCTGGTAACATTTCTCATCGTGGTTCGTCGACCCATTTGCATAGCACGTAAGACATTCTATTCCGTAAAAAGGCCCTGTAATATTTCCCACCGCCCTAGCTTTTCTTTGTGGACTCATTGTATGCGGTGGCTTACTTTTATGTTCTTCTTTTTCTGAATGTGTATATAATTTAAAATTTTTCACAAAAAGTTTTTTGAGTTCATAATCATTAAATGTCTCATCGTCCACCGTAATAGCTGTTGTAATTACGGTCGTACCCAGACTTTCGTTAAAATTGTATTTGAGCCGCAGTTTTGTTGCAATTTCCTCTTGTTTTGTAACATAATCCCAGTCGCTTCTGATCCTCTGTACTAATGAAACTAATATAAGAAGACTGAAAAGATTTTGCATATTTACATTAGATATTTTTAGGTTATTGTCATGCCAATATCTTTTTTATTATTTGTCAGACTTAACCAAGGTACTTTTTATAAAGTAAAACTCTTTGAAGTAAAATGATATAATTATAACACAGCACATTGTACCTACTTCAAATACACATATTTGTTATTTATATTTACAGTATTATAAACTAGATTTTGTCCGCAATTTTACTCGCATCATCCACTACTGGACATAGGCCTGCCCCAAGATTTTCTACACAAACCGGTCTTGGGCCACCCGCATCCAACCGCTTTCCGCGACCCTTACCCTTACTTCGCTCGCATAATTATATATAAATAAATAAATATGCGAAACTTCATGATCGTTTTGTTAAGGTCCTGCATTCACATGCGGGACAAACAAACTCACATTAAAGTTAGTTACTGAACATTTTGATGATTGTTACTCAATCACACATAAACTGTTGAACAGTGCACATAAGTAGATTAGTAATGCTATTCTCCTATAAACGATTACGTCTCAGTACGCAAGGAACTTGACATCGCGACATCCTTAAAACGACTGAGAGCGCATTGTTGATTTAAACTGTATTCACTAACGCTTTTATGCTCGTCGACGAACTCAAGACGTTCATCACTGTTTATGAGACGAATTAGGGATTCAACTTATTTCGAGTAATCTCGACTGAAATTACTAAAGGATTAAAACATGTTATTTTTGAGCTCTGAATTTTGACAATATATGTAAACAAATAATTTGCCTACCCTTGAGTAGTTCTGACTTATGGTCGTCACTGTTAAGGGTACTGGTACAACATTGCAGCTAAATGAATACCACTGTGAAGTAATCTGATCTATTGTCGTTGCGATAGCGCTGTATGCAAGGTAGTCTCTAACAAAATAGCGCTGCACGTGTTAGAATAATATACAGGATATTTTTTATTTAAAGTATTGTAAAAATATGAGTATTAATTTAAATTGTATTGTACTGTATTTTGGTATACGTTCGTGTAGGATTCACTCGGGAAGAAACTAGTATTCTCAAACACATATGTTTACATAATATTGTCTTCTGTTTACGCGAATGTTATTAATTGAAATTAAACTACTATATACGGATTTTATCGCGTTGTTTATTTTACACTTTATTACATAATTTAGAAACTGTTACACTACTACTAGATACTATTAAACTTTACTAATTTTTAAGCTAATTAAATTACAAAACCATAATATGTTTAATCATATATTTATTATTAAAGTTGATTAAAGTTTAATTTCAACTCAGAGAAGATCCTGAATACTATTTTTATATATGAACAATCTATTCACGCTTCGACTGTTTCATTAGATCCATGATAAGTTTGCGCTTAAACTTATGACCGATTGTAAGAGCCAAGATTCAGTTCCTGCGATATTTTGTTGGTTCTCTAGATTAGGAAATTTTTCGTAGCACCACGAAATTCTGAAAATATGTACAACAGATATGGCTATCTATAATTTGAGGCTTGGAAATAAGTACCTGGCCATACGTGGATGTGATACATGTGTGCCTCTCTCTGAAGTACCTGTATAAATGTCGAAATCTATCATTAATGGGAATTAATGGTAAATTCACAGATGTTTACAGTTAAATTTTCATTACCAACTAGCCTTACCTAAATTCCAAGTATACCAATGCTGTTGTGCTCGGTGGTAAACCTAAATATAGAAACACTTTAAACAAAGCATTCAGAAACTGCATGAGGAAAATTACACGGTGTAAGTTCGAGCCCATAAAACAATAAACAGCCGAACGGACTATTAAGTAAATTGCTAAATTTCGCCAGCCCACAGCGCCGGTCGCACAATTTTACATTTCGCCACACTTCTTACCTTAAAATTCTTAATATGCAAAACAACTAAATTGGTCTCACCTTCAGATGCTTCTGTAATCCTGTTAAATTATATAATATATCACTAGCTTATGTGTTCGGCTTCTTCTGCGAGGAGAGCACTATTCCAACTAATATTATAAATGCAAATGTGAGTTTGTTTGTTACACTTTCACACCTTTAGTACTCAACTGATTATCATGTAATTTTGCATACTGTGTATGTCAGGGGTACAAAAAAGGACATGGGGTTCCCATCCAGAAAAAAATACTGTTCCTAAACGAGCGAAGCAGCGGGCAAACATTAGATATACATAAATTTGCTTCTAAAACTCGATGAAACACTTGTTGAATATTCACTCCTAAAGTATTTTAATATTGGCTTCAAGCTATTTATTAGAACCAAATAACAATTTTACTATTTTACAATTTTGAACTCTCATTTTATCAGCATAATATTGAAAAGTAGAAATACTGAAACGCTTAGAGTATTTTTACGAATATTTGACCAGGTTTACTTTATACTTGTTTGCTTCACACATTCTTTGACTTTTCATATTGTGTATTTGTTCGAATCGACGAATGTTTATGAGGAATGAGATGAGAGTGAACAATGCTTGCATTGCACAAGGCTCTTGAGCCTCAGGAGATACCAATATCATAGTGTACACAGCTACGCGCACTAGCGATATGTATATTATATATACATATATATATATATTCATCCCACAAACAAATGGCCGTCTCCTGAAGGTGAAAGTGCATTTAACCTGGCGTCCACCTGCTTTTGGCGTCCGCATACCGGACGCCACTTTGTTAGCCGGTGGCACTTAGGTCCTATTGATCCTAGCTAGCCGTAGTACAAAAAACAACGGAAGCCAAAAATCGTTTAAATGGCTGCAATAAAATATTGAAAAGTTCCCGAAGAAATCTCAGCGCAGGTGAGGCGCTGCTGCAGTGCGTATATCCACACTGTATATCGAGGTGAATTTCGGACTACAAATTCGCGTATTTGGCGTCCACAATTGCGACGTTGCCAGCTCGCTTATGAAATCTGTGACAATAGCTAAAATAATATCAACCGCAATCAAAACAATGTATATCGTCTTCGGTCACGTACGCGTTGCGTAATATTCGGCGCTCGATTTAAGAACATAGGATACTTTTGACTCCAAAAACATCTCCTAAAGGGGTAAAAAGGAGGGTAGAAGTTT
Organism: Catocala fraxini; assembly: GCA_930367265.1. Lineage (NCBI taxonomy): Eukaryota > Metazoa > Arthropoda > Insecta > Lepidoptera > Erebidae > Catocala > Catocala fraxini. Next base: position 11,547,297 of record OV884037.1, read on the forward strand.
GTATAGGAAAACTAAATCCGCTGAACCGATTTAAATTAAATTTGATATTAAGATAGTATGACATAGGATAGTTTATATCCACGAAATCATCCTTTAAGGGGAAAAAAAGGGGTACAAGTTTGTATAACCGCTATACCGATTGTGATGATATATTGGTATCGGTATTGATATTTGTTATTTGGTGTCAGCAAACCGACCTAAAGTTTTGTACTTTGTACGGACGCCCAATAGCTGTATACGGACGCCCAATAGCCATATACGGACGCCCAATAGCTGTTTACGGACGTTCAATAGCCATATACGGACGCCTAATAGCTGTATACGGACGCCCAATAGCCATATACGGACGCCCAATAACTGTATACGGACGTTCAATAGCTATATACGGACGTTCAATAGCCTGGCGAACTTGATTGCAGGAATACGGTACTATTCGATGCGGTACTATGTGGCTGCAAGCTACCAACTGTAAGATAAAAGCACTATTCCCAGTAAATTTTTCATATTATTATAAACTATCATTTTATTATAAATATGAAATTTGGTAGGTACACAATCTACCAAATTCCATTAAAGTTCATTTAGTAAGTGTTGCATGAAAGACGGACATACATACATTTACCATTCAATCCATTCATCTATGCTCATTCCAACACCACAGACTTTTTAACAAAATTAATTGGTTAATTATAAGGTAGGTACCTACTCGTAGATACATATTATAACATATGGGGCATCCGTATATGTATAGACCTTACGAATATTGCAACAAATTAAATGTTGAAACTGTGTACTACAGACAAGTGATAGGAAAAGAAAGAGATAATAAACCCAAAGCTGGCAACGTCGCACTCCCAAATACCGTCCATCCTGTGAGGTCGTTAAATAATCTATGCCATAGGCAAATTACGATCAATATATCTAGGATGCCTACAATTTATCACCATCGTGCGGAGTTAAAAAATGTTGGTGCACTATTGCAAGACGAATATCGCGAAAAATAAAATTATCGGAAAATGACGTATCCCACGGAGCTGGATATCAAAAACCTAAGCAATATTCATTGAGACATGTCAAAAAAAGTAAGGGGAACTGGGGGACGTCGTAATGGTACACGACGTGCATGACGCCAAAAAGATTGTAGGATGTATATATATATATATACATATATATATATATAAGGTATATATGCTATAACGCAGAAAACAATATAACAAGATATCTGTAAATTAACTTATTATATTGAAATTAAACTACTTTATACGGATTTCATCGAGTTGTTCATTTTTTATTAAACAATATTATTACATAATTTTGAAACTTTAAACTATAATTGGTAAACACTTTTACGAATAAAGTACTATAATTTTAATGTATATAACATTAGTCGTAAACGTAAGACAATATTTACTTATTACGAAAATAAATAATAAACTGTAAATTATCGCCACGATCTTTATTATGATAATCACAAATCAGTTTTGCAATAGCATCAAAATTTGTACCAACATTATTTTAAAAGATCACATTAGTTGATATCTCATTAAAATTTGAATTCAGTCTCTAGTTTTGTCGGCTTATGATATTATATTGTCAACAGAATGGTCGAGTCGGGGCAGTTATCAGTACTGTAAGCTGTAGGTAACCTTTACGCGGGCATAAGGATGAAAATGTTCGTTTCTACAATTTGCGGTCAAGCACGATGTGTAAGGACTAACCGGCGTTAAAGGAAACTTGATAACACCTCTATGTGTTATTGATGCGCTCCGGACGTAAAGCAATGATGAATGTGGCTTCACTTTGTCTATAGTGCTTCTAGTGCGGTGGTAACAAGCGTAACTGATAATAATTATACTAGATTATGCCCGCAGCTTTGCTGGCGTAAATGTAGGTTATGTCAATTGCCTACCCCTCGGGAACAGTACTTTTACTGTCCCTTCCTGTACCCTTGACAACGTGTATGGAAAATATTATAATGATAGATCGAGTACATAATTAGGGCGTGAAAGCGTAATAGACAAACTCACATTCGCTTTATAAAGCTAATTAGGATTATGTACATCTTTTTCTAATAAGGAACGTAAAGTAAAGACATTTATATTACAAAATTGACATAAGCTGGCCCTTTTCATTTACCCGACATGATTTTTTGTTGAAATATAATGGTTTATCAGATTTTTAGTAGACGCTGAAGTTTACAGCATTTCGTGCAATATTTCTTCTTCTTAGTGTCAGTTTTTAAGACAAAAGTAAATTGCGTGTGATACTACTAGAAATGATAGATATACTTACTGCCTGTGTCGTGAGTACTACAACTATTACAAACATTCAAATAAAGCATACCCAGATTCGATTTGCGGGTCATACAAATGTTCTTGTATGGGACTCGAACCCACAACACTTGGCGTAGTGGCAGTGGCGAGATGATCACTTAAACTACAATGCAGTCACGTTTATAAGATATATTTAATAGTTACAAAAGGTACTGTTGAAAGTATGTTTTCGAAGTGTTTATATCTATACTATCGCTGGCTCAAAATAAATAACAACGTCAAAGTAAAGAAGTAACATGGAATCAAACATAATTATGTTAGGGAGAAGTTAAACTACAGTACTAACAGGAGACTGCATGCGCACTTGAAGCATCATGTTAAGGTCCTTTGAGATCTAAAATAAACATTGGCATATGCAGATTTGACGTTTAACGAAACAAAGTACGCCATGTATGTGGAGGCTTCACTACAACACTACATACCTCGTGTTAAAGGCTAACGGCTACAATTCAGTAATCACGCCTCTCCTTCGGGAATATGGTCTTCTCACGTCCATGCGCGGCGGCCGCTCGGCACGACGCGATACTATAATTCAACCCAATAATGATTCATATAAATTTGCGAAACGACCGAGAGGTGCAAACTGTAAGAGTGAGCAATGCGGTGTATAATTTGCTCAAGTACACGCCCCGAGCGGATTACATAGTGCTGCGAACACGTATGTGATCTATATCGATAGATATAATTTGAACGGGTTTTGCGACGTGTATGTATTTTTATATAGTATGTGATTATGTTCCTATAATTTAACATTTATTTTAAACTATTCTGTATTATCCGATTTCCCTGTCTAAAATACCACATAATTATGAATTTCCTATTAATTACATTATAGCTGACGCTTTATAATATATTTGTTCTATAATAGCTTGTATAAACACGGTAATATGAACATGTTTCATATTTCCAATAGCTAATTATCGTTTAATTTGATATTTAATGTAAACTGAGCTCCACAATGCGTTTTGGCATCGATAAAATCGAATATCTATTGTTTGCAGCACTAGTAGAACGTGTCATTCGGTTTTTATCGTTATGATTAAGTTTTACCTATTGAGGCGTCCACTTACATAGCCGGTAATTGCAAGATGTTGGCGTTAAAAGGACAGATCGAGTTAATCGATACATTAAAGACATCGCTCAAGTGAATATTATAGTTATTTATAACTCAACCTTGAAAAGTTAATAGCAACTTTGCATAAATAATGTGAATATTACAACAGTTGGTTTTTATCTTAACCTATGGATTAAGACCATTGTCTGCGTGGCTACTACTACTCCTAAGACTATGAAAGACTAAATTTTTAATCTGCAAAGTTAGACAATATAGATATTGCAACCAGTTTTTCTGAATATTGATTACTAGATGTGCCCGCGGTTTCACCCGCGTTTTTGATTACTGCGCCGCCTCCGTGGGTCGTAGCGTGATGTTATATAGCCTATAACCTTCCTCGATAAATAAGCTATCCAACAAAAAAGATTTTTTAATTCGAACCAGTATTTCCTGAGATTAGCGCGTTCAAATAAACAAACAAACAAACTCTTTAGCTTTATATAATTACGTGATAGTTGAAAAAGTAGAAGTTAGTTTGTTGTTTACTTGTTAATAGGTGTTATACAAAAAACTATTTTATTTCGTTTGTACTATATACCTATAGGTATATCTAATCAAATTTAAACTCAATACAATAAAGGAGTCTGAATATCACCGATCCGGCCAAATACCTGTCAGCGATTCGTTTAGAGTCGGTGCAACAGATAGAACAAAGCAGTGAAAATGCGTTATTGCAGGCATTAGAATTGTAATGCGTCGAGTAAGTACAAAATCGTTTACAAATCGTATGCATAGTACAACTACTTATTGTTAGCACGTATAATCTTTACTCATACATCGACTAGTAAAGACCTCGCCATTTTCCGAGGTAATTTAGTTTAAGTATCTCGGTCATGTTTGTTTAAAGATTTTGTTTACCCATAGTTTAAAATTCACTTAAATTTACGTTTAAATCCATTTTAAATGACCACACGCTACACATGTCATATGCGACTTAAATCATAATCGAAATACGAAGGATCATATGGTAATTACAATCTATATATTAATATGTGAAGCAAAAACTTTGTACCCCTTTTTACGAAAATTGCGCGGACGGAGGAGTTTGAAATTTGGCACATTTAAAGTTTATACCTATGGAGAAGGAGGGGCGAATCCTAATATTTTTATAAAATATACATTAGAAATGCATTAAATTAATGAAAATGTACTACACGCACACAACCATGCATTTGACACACGCAGTCGAGGCGCGTAACTATGGTTACATATTATATCAATATATAATGACATATATCAATAATATCTTACAGACAAACTTTGGTCGAATTTCGAGCAGTAGGCGACTGCTAGTTTAAGTAAATACACATACTGACTACAAATACAATATCTATGAATTATCAAGACTATTAAAACATTAATTAATATTCCTCAAAGATAAACCCGAGAGGTCCAAGATTTCATAGACCAGGATGTATAGCGGTGATTGGTTGGCTGTCGACGCCCTAGACTAACCGCTTCGTCACAGTCATCATGTAATCATGTTACCTTACCGATATTCATTCGATCTTCACTAACGACCTACGCTTTGTATGTTTGCAGTTACAAGACAGATTTATCTATACAAAGAAGACAGGCATATGACTGGTTGGAATTGGAAGCTAAATATTATAGGTTCTGTATTAATTGTAAAAGGTAATATGAAGATATTGATATCTTAAAACCTTAAGAGAATGTTCATAGTATATATATAATACTAATTATAAACAAATGAAAAAGACCATTTACAGTATTTATTTTACTTAGTGCTAGATTTATATCTTGAAAAGAGGTATTAAAACAATTAGGTCGTGAAAATATATGCAAAATAATACTGTTTTCCGATTACGTACCTAATCAAATAAATTTCAAATATCACAAAGCTTCATTTGTACTTTGTTTGAAGATAGTTATATATCAGTCGTCTGATGACCGATACTGGCCATTGTGTCTCACACAGCCTTTTTCTAAATATACCAACAATGACTGATACTTTCTATGCTACTAAAATCTGCCCAGCTCATTTCTCCATTTAGTTGCTGAAGACGCACGGTGCCTTTGCTTTTGGTCCTATATGGTTTGTATAGCTTGTCCATTACTTACTTAGTCTGAGCATGATTCTAGAACCTAGAATTATATTATGAGCTTTCTGGAGTCTCTTAAGTAGCCAACATAAAGCACTAGCCGAGAAGCTGAAGTGTGTCCGTATCTTTCAAATGTATACTAATTGGATACTAATTGGATTCATATTATTAAACAGACTTAATACAATATATACGTAAACAATTAAGGCTCTAATTACGTATGTTGAAGTAACATGGTTTTAATTAGTATATCATAATTGAAAAGTACCAGCCTTATGATTCGTACGAATTTGTAATCTAAATTCAGTATACGTGTAACGTATAACGAAATAGGTCCTAGTCACCTACATAAAGTAATAACTGTTCCACAAAGGAAAATATTATTACCTGGAATTACGTCCCTATATATATGAAATTCTCGAATACTGCTTGCCTTTTTATTTTGTTCCGTTCATTTCCTTGGAGTAAAATTGTCAACTGCAGAACGGTTTCACACGACTTATTAAAATTCTTGCGCCACTGTCTTGCAACTGAAAATGGTGGCATCGTCACCGGGAAATGAAATCAAATACGAATTGTGTACAAAAAATATATTATTCAACATACATTGTATGAAGTGCTTTATATTTGATATTAAAACGCGTTGTTTAAATGAATATTATTCGTAAATAGAATTGAAGTTAGCGCCATTTAACGAATACTGTAGCCGAACCAATTTTATATACAAAAAACGTTCATCACATTAAAGTCCAAGTTTCAAGTTAAGCTCTATTCCCATTTCAACAATTAAGTTAGGACTAATTTTGTAACTTAAGTTATTTGTTTCCATTGAATTTATCGCTTCTTCACGAAACTGTTGAAGAATTCGAGTTGAAACGTGTAATTCGACATTATTTTAAAACTTACGCAATTAAAAGAGTTAAGTCAGCATATTTAATTTGTTTTACTTCAAATTGAAAATCCGTCAAAGTACAAAACCTTACAACCTACTCTTATACTACTTAGTAAATCTTTACAGTCTACATGTATTACTACCTACTAATGTACCCACATAAATTAATTATTAACGCTTGATGGAAAGTACAATAAAAGTCAAATTAATCGACTATTTTTAACTCTCTTATTGAAGGAACATGCATCGATCGAAAATCGGTAAGAACTGTAATTATTATTGCACGTCGAAATACGCGCATGAATAAACATCGACCAACGATTGAAGTATAAGTACAGAATAATATTTCATAGCAGTCGAATAATTCAATACTTTTTAGTAAGAATGATTAAGTAATCGCTATTTATTTACTGTCTTGAAATACATATACACTATCATCCACTCTATCATTTATTGTTGAATGCAGTGGCCAAGTCTACCTACCAGACTCGGAAGTTTCTTGTTAGTTTAAGTTTCTTTTAAAATTACATAATAAAGCTTCAACAATAACTTCACTTTTGACTTATTATTGAAACTTGTCTTAAACAAAGCATTTTCGACTTTAATACTGATGCAAAAAACATAAATATTTAGTATGTATGCTTAACTTATAATTATTTATTGACCACTGAGACAAAATTATTGACTAAATTTACCATTTAAAAAAAAGACAATGCGCGTTTTATTTTGTGTCGTGGGGACTTTATAAACATTCAAACAACGGACACAAATGACACTGCGACTTGAAACAACAATTTGTGGATCACACAAATTTTTGTCCCGTGCGGCGCGAGGCGGCCATTTAAACCACTACACCATCCGTGCTGTCTACTAAATCATTAATCTAGAACTTTAATGGTACTTTGACAACAAGTATAGTAAATAGCTGCTTATTAAGTAATATACTCATATAAATTAAAAGTAGAGAGTTCTTTCACGCCTAAGACGTTAACAATTGATTCGAAGTCCCACAGAATCACAGCACTGTTGTGATAAGGAGTTTATTTTAACAAGCACAGCCTGTATATGGTACATATACTTCGTTCAAATGTCATAAAGGCCAGGGTTTAATCTGCCTTTATACTAATCTACATAAAATTTATAATACAATTAAGTCGTACATATATAACAATCCGATAGCAAAAAATATTTAGTTAAACAAGACTTGTTACTAAATTATTAATGTATAGGCACTTAGTTACAATATAAAGTAAGTAATATAAAATATTTCCATTAAAGCACCACGTTACCTGCTTAGATATATTTACGTGTTACTATGATTTTTGATATACCTAAGGAAATTAGGTTACTCGAGAACTTAGTATCGTGAGAAAGTCGGTAAGCTTATGAGCGAGGTCTTTTGAAGATATTCTTATATCTGTGGTTTAGTTAAAGATTATATATTTTTTTGCCTTAATATGTTCGAATAAATGCGCTTTATAAATTCAAGTAATATACTAATTTTGTTATAATCGAAACTGATAATATGGTAACAGAAGATAAGACATCAGGTAAAGTATCTAAGAAACTGATTCAGATTTTTCTAGAATGTAATAAATTGTAGTGTACTAAAGGTGGCAAGACGTTGCTCAGGAGCGAGAGCAGTGGATATTGAGAGGGGAGCAGCAGTGAGACACAAAAGCAGACTGAGAAAAAAAAATTGTGATATATTTATAATTTTTCATGAGTCCACGTCATTATAGAAAAATTTGCATGCTATTTCATAACAAGTCTCGTTATTTTCAATTCTTAAAATAAAATGTAGCGTCATTCATACAATATGTGCGACATAATATAATAACAGCTGACCTTTCTATAATATTTTAGAGTTCACATCGCCCTTGGTCAATGGCTAAGGCGTTGCATAAATCCTCGTCCTTTAATTTAATGTCGCATAAAATCACAAGCCGGTGCAGGCAACCGTCCATCCCTCAGAGGGCCGCAGTGTACCGCCAGTGTCTACTTTTTTACCACCCATTGTAAAGTTTTTTATTACCTGTAATTTAATATACTTACTGAATCACCATGCAGTACACTGCAGAGCAGTTTATGGGTTCATACAGCACACTGTTTTGCATGCTCAAGTGCGCATCAAATCGTGTCAGCTGTGACGTGATAGTAATATTTCCTCAGTCATATTTTTTGAGCAGCAAAAAAGCTTGTTATAAAACCGTAATGACGTTCTAACGGTATTAAGTAAGTGCGGACATAAAACTCGCTTGTTTAATCTAGGTTCATTTTTTATGGTATTACTTTATCCGCAGTTTAAAAATGTAAATCTCCCGTGCTCCAGATTTTGGAATCAGGTAAGCCTTTTGTAATGAAGTACTCGTGTAATACCTACTTGTGTTTTTGTTTCGGTGGAATCCCAGCAAACATCATTACACAAAACTGTTGTCTGAGCTAATATTGTAAAAGGACTGCGAATTTTGTTCTTTCTCGTGTAATTTTTTGAAAAGTAGTAGTGCTACATTAAATAACATACATATGTCTTGCTAAAGTTAAATTTAATTTTGAATTTACTTTCTTCGGTGGAGTTGTTTCCACAAGAAAAGTAATGACACGAGCGTCTCTGAGGTACTCTAGTGGAAAACACTTGAGATTTCGCATATAAACCGGTAGGTTTTCATTTTAGCTAAGAGGTGAAGCATATATTTTTTATGACAATTCATGTCAAGGTATTTTCTTCAGTAAGCCGCTTTGTAGGTTAGATGTATATCAAACGGAATTGATTTTTTGTGTATAGAGCTATACCAATAGCCAATTCTCGCAATAAAACAGTTTAAAATAGAGTTGCGATCTAGTATCAGAGCCATAAATTCAAAATGGTATTCCCCTGAACTCGTGGATTTAGAATATTTTCACTACGCTCAAATTAAAATAAATGTGAAATCTGAACATAGTTGCATTTCAGTTTACATTTGATGTTTATTGGATTGGATCCGATCTCTATATTGAACAGCTTTTGTTACGAGTATTGTCCTCTAATTGACTTTGTAATGCGCTTTTGTCGTTTTGAATTTAGTGGTAGTAAACATTTAATATGTGTTATAAAAACAAAGGCGTTAGAATACGTGTGTATTACGTTGCATGCAGGGAACTTCTAACGTAACAACTAAAAGCCACTTAGTAACATTCAGTTGAGCTTAAAATTACATCACCGTCATCGTCATACTGGTTTATACACTAGCTGTTATATGTCGATCGGTTTTCGGTATACAGCATCGCAGTTTGATATTGACTACATAGTAGATTTAAACCTACACAGTCTAAGTAATGTTGGTTTTGTGATAGAATATGTTAAGTATCTCATATTAGCGGTCGTCAAAGCATATGGGTTGGTCTCTTACTGGCAATACAAACTTGAGCATCCATGCCTGGATGTTCTAATCAAATACTTATTTGTTGTTTACACGTAATGGCTTGTTACGTAATAGGACTGTAAACGCAATAGAAACTAACTATAGAATAATTATAGTCGTGGTACTGTGGTACTGTACATAAACGTGTGGCTGTGTCACGACTGTATGTATAGCGCAGTGGTCTAAGCGGTCGACTCAAGACAGCCTGTGAGTCGAGTATTCGAAACCGTCACAAGGAAAAATTTGTGACTAACAAATTGTTGTTCCAGATCTGGATCCTCTATGTCAGTTGTACCATATTTGTAAACGCAAGGATTATTCCTAGCACAGGAGTTGTCATCTATGATTTTAACCATAGATATGCTATCTATGGCTTTAAGTCCCACCTAATAAGAAAGTCTATTGACGTCTACCGAGCATAGTTCTATATAGTACGTGTTGCTACTAAGAATTACTTTACAGAAAAATAAACTCTGCATGACCCGTAAATCGAACGAGGGCTCTCATGCACAGCAGTGGCATATACTCCCGATGCACTACTTAGGCAGTCTCAAATAATATAGCCAAACATATTGTAGAACATAAAATATTAGGTAATTATCTAAATTAAAGCTTGTTAGATGTATCGTTACGACAAGAATAAAAATGGGACACAGTGATAAAATATATGAGGGTCATTCCTACTTTTAACAAATTATAGTTGTTCAAGCAAACAATCATCATAAAATCATACCTTAGGGATAGATCTCAGAAATCCTAATGAAGCAATTTATATTTTTTAGGTACTTGAAAAATTATTCCTTTTCGTCTTTTTGGTTAAAATTACCTCTTTGTTCCTCGACATCATTTTCAAATCTACCTTTTTTATTGCCATCCTGTGAATTTCCTTGAATAAATTTATTTGATTGGTTGAGTTTGTTATTATTTTTGGCTTTGCTTCAGTACTCAAATAAATGATATGGTGTAAAATAAACATGTTTTAAATTTTGATATTTTATTTGTGTAAAATGAATATAAAAATTGGAAATATAAGTAATTTAAAATAAATTTGATTATTTCTCAAGAATCTAGAAAATGTCATAAGCGCCTTCCCTATAAAGGTTTCATGCGCATGCTACTCCCGCGAGTTACATGCACGGGCTAATCATACGAGCTACTAGCGTAGGTATCTCATATACGAGGCTCGTTTACACAACGCATACTACACCCGCAAGTGCCTCAAGTTATGCATGTTACTTGCAAAGCGTACAGTACAACAAAGAGTGCTGAAACTACACAGTGATTGTCGGTCGAAAATAATAGATCTATTTTAAATAATATCATGTATACAATGAACAGTTTCAAAATATAGTAAAACTAAGTTCTCTAAATTACTAGAACGAAAAATCTAAATAACATTAAATCCATCTAATTGCACACATAATTATGAGTTTAGGCCTACAAAGCTACATCAACACATTACATTCTATTCCTGGTAGCAAACTATTGTACAAATTAACAGAGCCTCAATGTCCCCGACAAGCCTTCGTATATAATAGGTATATATGTGAATAGTCTCACACACAAGTAATTACAATAGACAGTACATTTAATAATCAATATCTGAGCGTTGAATAGACGGGATATTAATGTTTCCCTTTGACGGTGAGGCATTACCGACTAATATGTGAGACACTGATAGTCTGCCCGAGATCCCTTTATTAATATTAGAGTTGATGCGATTCTGAGTGAATTTTGAGGAGATGAATAATTTAATAAAATTATGCGATCCAGAGAGATTTCTCAGTTGACTAATAGTAGCAACAAATTATTTATTTGGTCGACTGCTTCGTTGCTTTCGGGAGATTTTGCTTACGCTTATGACCGGTCCATTTCCAGGAATAGTGTTTTCAATTTTTCTGTCATGGTATCTTTAAGGTCTCTGGAAATAGGCTTGTAAGATGGCAGTTGGCTTTCTCCTTTAACCGGCCTACCAATCATAGCTGGCGAATATATATTGAAGGCACAGTAAAAATATATATCATAAATACTCAAGTACGTAAGATGTGTGTTTATTGAATTTGTGTGATTTATTATTGTCATTGAAATGACAATAATAAGTTTGAATCTAACTTATCATTTCTTCAATTCATGGCTAAATCTAAATTTAGAGCAGCGCATAGATGAAAGTGGTATTACATACACCAGTGCGTTGAAAACAAACAGATTCAATAGTCATACTAGGTTGTTTTAATTCAGGATGTTATTTATATTTGGCTATTGCGGCACAGTAAATTCTACTGGACATGGCAAAATTCATTTGACACTCTAAAGAAAGAGTACTTTAATGTTTTTAGTAACTGTGTATGACAATCATCAAGAGATGTTCATATCTACATTTATACTAATATGATAAAGAGAAATATTTTTATTTTTGTTTAAACAAATCAACTTAAAAATAACTGATACTATTTCTTTTATTATTAAAAAGCTACTTTATTCAGAAGTTGCATAATATATTATAAACACAGGAGTTGAGTAGTAATTATACAGTTAGAGAAACTTAAAACTAATTTATAAAGAAAGTTTCATTGGGAGTGTAGTCACCCCGAGAGACAGTTGACATTTTCCATTTAGATGAATACTTTTAAGGACACATACATTAAATTGAGAATATCTTATCAATTAATATAATATCTAATAATCGGCCATAAGGCATTCATTAATTAAGTCAATGCCTATATTATTATATCAGCTGGTTAACAATCATCGTATAAACAAGATGGTTGAATACCCAATTAAATTGATTGTGTTTATTGAACGGAATCCACCATTATCTACAGCTGAATAGTTAGCCATATTTATGATATCAGACTAGTAATATACTAAATGCTTCTATTAGCTATATGTAGTTTAGGGATAAGGTTTAAAGGAGGGTGGTGGCGGTATTCAGGTACCGAGGATGTGTACCGCGTCGAGCAAATCGAAGAGGAAAATCTGTGCAATACGGGGTCTGTAACTGCACTCGAGGATTGTAATAGAATCGCATTTTATTACAAGGGGTTTCAACATAGCTGCCGATATACACACCTATAATTAGGAGGGAAACTTCTATTGGCTATGGGGAAAGTACAATGATAAATTCTAAGATGTTTTATAAGTTAAGTCAGATTTTTGCATAACTTGTGCTAATTCTAATTAAAATGATTCGAGGAAATCTGATAGTCAGCCCTAATATGTATGACGAAAGATGACCTTAATGCCATCCGAGAAAAAGGTATAAGAAGATAGATACGTCAATCACCTTCAGAACGAACAATTAAATACCATAACATCTTAGTAACGTGTAATAAGTCATCACTCATCATTCAAAACAACTGAAGTTATCTTCTATCTAGAATGGAATTGGATTTGGATTACCAAATCCAATTCCATTCCATTCTAAGTTACGTAGTGACTCACAGAATCAACCCTTTTCGTAACAAATAAAGGCGATCATTAGTCAGTATTAGTCACGTTACGTCACCGAATTCCGGAGTCAGTGACGTTGATCAGTGAACACCGGTCAGCGAGAGATCGCCACCGTGGGCACACGGCAGCTATAGGGTTACACATTACAATGTGAGATTGCTTTGCAAGTAAGTCAAACAACATGGAGTCACGAAAAGGAACTCAATTTAGATAAGCGCTCAATTGATTTGTGAACTTAAGTAGTGTAGTAGTATCTAAACTTAATTTGTGGGTTTGAAATATAAGCACCGACTAAGTTATGTTAAAGGACGCTATACCTTTTATAACAACAAAGCCAGTTAAGTAGCATAGGTTTCAAATAAAATCTTAAACTTAAAAAGATTTTTGCAAGTGGCAACATGCGGGTTGGTAGTTGATTTATAAACGTCTATAGCCTACAAGTAGCTGCTTATCATCAGGAGAATCAAATGCTTTTTGTTACTTTCATGGCACAAAAAGATACAACGAAAATAATATCTTATTCATACAAAACAAATTTTAGTAATAAAGTTGGTTCTAAGTTGAATTCCTATCTAGTCTTAGTGTCTTAAATATAATAAATAGGATTCTTCTAAATTTATATAAAGGGTAAATATGAACATAAATTGACGTTTACTAGACTACTAGGTACTCAGTTTTGAACATATTTTACTATAAAAATTGGCTCTCTGGTATAAATCATAATTCTTATACACAGCCAATGAAAATACCTTCTCCATTTTCTAAAACGGTTAATATATTTTTTGTGCCTGTTGATCGAGCGAGTAACTCAATACTGCCATGGACAGCCGCAGCCTATTAATTTCCTAGCAGTCCAATTTCCCATGGACGACCACAACACGTAAGATGTTCAAATATATCGCAAAAACTTATTGGATTAAACATATTAAAGAGACGTTTTAATAACAATTAGCAGAGATACAGCTGTTATAATCATTACCCGACTATCAATACCTTAATGTTTTAATATGAAAATCGGTATAACCTGTTAATTTATGTAATGCCAGACATAATTAAAACTTATTGTGTCAGGCCGCTGGTGTACCGCCGAATTTTCAATAATAAGTGATTTTTATAGTAGACATTTCTGATATTTTCTTTCGCACGTAATAGGAAAAGCCTCAAGATGTCTCTTGCTGCTCGCCCAAATACTTGATGCATGTCGATCAATATATCGACGGGTGTGTGTGATATCCTGTCGCAATTATGTATTGGACTGACATCCACTCGCAGGATAATCCTATATAGACGCTCCTCAAGACGTCCAATACAGCCCGTAGTCTTGCACAACCAGTCAATGTCGGCTCGTGTAGATTTAAAAGAGAAGTAGTGAATACTTTGTGTTGTGTTTTAATGCAAAATGAATTTGAAATGTTACTTATATTATACAATGTCAGTCATCCAAAGTCGGTAAAAAGTCTGTTTAATCACATGCGGGACACTTTTCAGAGTTTAAGAAAATTTTAATTTGTGATATCTGACTCACATGAATTTTTAAATATTACATAAAGTCAATAAATGATATTATTTCAATCAATTTAAAAGGTTTTAAGACGGTTAAAAGAAATTTTAAAATTTGTGTTCATGATTATTATCTCTGTCTGAATATTATTACTGAAAACGTCATTGTTTTCTTTTTTAGAAGAACAATGGTCACTAGAAACTTCCAGATTTGGAACAACTATAATAGTTTAAACAAATCTGTGTTCAGTGTGGGCATCGAACACAACACTTAGCGCATCATAGTGTCCAGGAGACTACGTAAACCGTTGTGTAGTATACTGTAAAATACTTCCAAAAAAAGTCATAAAACTAAAATGAAAATCTATACTAATGTATAATAATATAACACCGCGTAATTTCCTTCACACCTGACAATTAATATAACTATGTTCAATAATAATAAATTTTAATCAAACATTAGCTATCCTATAATTGTCGACAGCGCTTTACTAATTGTCTTTGTGAATGTACCGGCGCAATTAACCACGTCCGAGGTTCGCTAACCAGACGAAATTGCCAATCAGTTAATCGTATGTTATACGTATTACATGACTGTGTCTGGGCTTGAACTGTTATTGTCATAGGATAAGCAGGCTGTAATTGGCAAATGAAGTGTGCAAATTGTTATGGTAGGCATAATATTGTGTTTCTGTTTATTAGGTAACTAGATTTTGTTCGCTGATTCGCTCGCGTAAATGTAGTTTAAGTTAGGTTAGTAAAGGTAGTTTTTTTCTGGATAAAATGTGACATTGTCCTTTTTTGTTCCCATGACAAAATGTATGCAAAGTTTTAAGATGATCGGTCGATTATTTAAGGTGTAAAAGCGTAATAAACAAACAAGAGAACTCATATTCGCTTTTATAACATCAGTTAGGATACCACATCAAGTTTGTATTGCGCTGTGGAGCTACATAGTGTGTATGGCGTTCACATACATAAATAATATGATAGATAAATGCGATAGTTACATTGTCCTTACAGCAATAGACTGCTCTTCGATGAAGATAAAAAGGGATTCTGTCGAATAGTTTTAGACGCCACACCACTACTGAGAGTAAACTAACGATTAAATCCTATAACATTTTATTTGGCTCGAATATCGTAATCGGTATATGACGTTGCAAAAATGTCCATTTATTTGTGACTAAAGTTTGCCCGCGGCTTCGCTCGCGTAAATGTAGGTTAGGCTAGTAACAATACTTATTCCTGGATGGAATGCCCTTTCCTGTACCCCTGACAACGTGTATGCGAAATTTCATGATAATCGGTCGAATAGAAAAGGCGTGAAAACGTAACAAACAAACAAACTCACTTTCACAGTTATAATATACATATGTTAGGATTTGTTATGTGTGACTATCACTTAACTCTTCTTAAACAGTTGGACTGAATTGATAATATTTTGGTGTATGTTGGCGCAAATCCCTAAGTGGTTTAGACTTACAGTCGGCCCCAGTAACGCTACGATCAGATTGTAGGAAATTATTATTGTTTATGAAAATTCCATTTTGGATTTTATTTTTAATCTAATTCAAATAGTGAAACTCTAATCAGATTAATGGCATACGCTACACAGTGCGCTAACAGTATTGTTATGTTTTGATAAGATTTATGCATAAACGTTATTTTATCAAAACCTACTTGTTTACGCCAGCAACAAAGAAGTGGATCAATCATTCTATCCTTCGTAAAGAAACCACTGCTTATCAGCAATAAAAAGAGCATACGACTACTTATTAAATTCTATATACACATGGCCATAGTGAACACCCAGAGAGGCAATATTTGTAATGATGACGAAATGATTCTACTCACTGTATATAATACGAGTGCTCGTATCACAAAAGATCCTAAATTAAAATAAACGTTAAAAGTTACAAAAAATTAATTTATATTTGCGTTTCTGGTTTATTAGACTAGTTCGGCATTCTATTTTTAACATATTTTGTCACTTACAATCTAAAGAAAAGCCGATATAGTTTTGCAAAGAAATGTTAAACAATTATTTTTAGAGTGGTTTATATTATTTATAGGTATGTATATTATTTATTTTTACCTTTTAACGTTTATAAATCGCCTGTTATTATTTTCCTGGAAACGATTCACAAGTATTTTTGGAGCTTTAGTAGTTTTAATGTTAAAGGTTATGAAACAAAGTATTAGATCCTTTTTAATAAACTATTTATTGGTGACCTTTGACATACGGCAACTATAAATGAACTAGTATATAACATCACGTCTGCTACCAAAACGAATAGGTAGAGATTACGAACTAACTTATTTTGCGATACCTCACCTCTTTTGATCTATTAATACCCATCCATCTTCTCTATGAAGAGACTTTAAAAGAGCATCCTTCCAATTTCATTAAAACAGCAAATTGTTGACACGTGTATACTGTCTATTTTTAGCTACCGACTGATTTAGATTCAGGAATCCTAATTGAAGATCTGCCAATCTGTGCTATGGAGCGTAGCATTCTCGGCAGAAAAGCAGTAGATCACGTTCGAAAGACAAAACTTCACTCCAAAAAATAGCAAGGTGACGTTGGGGTAATGTTCATAAGGCTGAAGTGGGACTGGGCCGGACACTTCCGCCGCTTGCTCCTAAAAACTGGAGCACAAACCGTGACCAGTGTTCCACAAGACAGTTGATGACGGGGAAACCTAAACGAAGATAGCGGGAATACTTGACCGCGCTTAAAAGAGGGTTGCTAATAACAGAGGAATTCGAAGGGTAACTAACGCCTTTGCTCAGCTGTAAAACATACTATAAATTGGATCGTAAAAAAAACACACTTTTTATATACGTTCATCGCTTTAAGGTTCTATTAACATGTTTACTCCTTAGAATGTTATATTCATCTGTATTCTCACTGTACTATTTATATTTGTATAAATTACATATTTTTTAATAATAAGTAGATATACATAATTTTGAAGATAGTATTTGCTTCTAAGTCAAAACTACAGGAATCCCGTATTTTGTCCTGTATGGGGATCAAACCCACGACACTCAGCGCAGTGGCGGTGGCAGGACGACAGGCTATCCATGCAGTCAAATTTTGTTTCAATCTTTTTAATCACTAAATACTACCTCTATAACAATGTATTCCCTGATTTGTATAATATTGGCAATACTTTGTTCTCATTATATGTTTAATTACCATTATTACATAATTAAACGTTCACTAATGATTGCTGTACGTGTCAATAATAATTGCAATTTATGCAAACAATTAAATAAACTAGATGTATGAACATAAATACTGACATAATAATAATAATAATAATATTCTATTACATACACACAACACCATCTAGCCCAAACTAAACAGAGCTTGTACTATGGGTACTAGACAATGGATAAACATACATATATACTTTTTTTTTTGTAAATACATACATATTATACATAGAAACACCCAGACCAAGACAAACATCCATGTTCATGCACACAAATGTTTGACTTGTGCGGGAATCGAACCCACGACCTCAGGCGTGGCAGTCGGTTACACTAACCACGACGCCATCGAGTCGTCATAGTCATATAGTCTCACGTATATACCCCGAAAGGTAGGTAGCGCTGTATTAAACCGCTGGTGAAATGGCCAGCTATGGTTAAAGGTCCCACGCAATATGAGGCAAGCTGATTACCGTTAACCTGGAAGAAATCCTGACTCCGTGCGGCTATTTAGAAAATCTCAACAAAAAAGCAATAACACTTTGCCGGATTCGGGAATGAAATCCAAGACCAAATGCGCAACAGTCGTATACACAACCGCAGAACCCATGTAGTATTCAGTGTTGTAAAATTAGCTAATGAATGTTATAATTTAAATATTGAGTATTTCCTAGAGATATTAAGCAAAATGCAGGCTATAAGTTTTTCAGGGATTTGACAGAAAATGTCAATAAATGTTTATGCTTGTTTGGAATATTGACGCTAGTACCCAACCCAAAATGACCTTCAAAACTATATTTCGGTAAAAGCAAAGCCATTAACGCCAACGCCAAACCAATATTTAATTATCCGATTTATAAATTGTGCTGTAATTATTCTCTTTTTAAAGTCATTAAAATAGACCATGCATGCTAGTATATTAAAGAAGGAAATAAACAATCCTGATTCTCAATCAGCTTTCAAGAGTCGTGAAAATTAATCTTCATTTCGCTACAGTTTCAGGCTTTATTAGCCAAGTAAGGCAATGTATGGTCCAACTACAAACCGAGAACTCGATCAATCGCATTTCACCGTGTTCGCGTTCGAATCGAGGTTAATTGACGTATGTTACGAGTACGATTGACGCTTCCACGTGAGTAATCGATTTAAGAGTCTATTATTTTGAGCCCGAAACGTTTGGGATTAATTAATGAATGAAAAGGGTCAGCAGTGTTACTCATTTCGTCCGGATTCGGATTTATTCTATGGACAGATTGTTCCCAGGAGTTTTTTGCAAAAGCTTGGTGGCGATCGAAATTAAAGGGTTTGGCACAATTGAAATTCTGTTGCTCACTGTGAGTGAGGCTACGTAATTTTGTTGAAGGCTTTTTTTCTAATGAAGCCTGCCTGGAAAATGTAGTTCGCAATTATTCTGCAAGTAAAGCCTAAGCTACTTTTAATTGGCAAATCACGCCAGTTAACAAACGTTGCCATGGTGAGCGATTAATGATGGTAGCGTAATCACGCGATTTGGCAACAAATACTTTTAGAATATAATAATAGTAGGTATGTTCTTAGTAATAAATTATTGTGTCTACCTGTTACCTTTTACCTTTTATCGCGGCCTTTATTAAGGAAAGCATATTAATTATTGCGAATGTAGTTTGCGTAGCATGGCTTATATTTTGAATCCCAATGTACCAAAGTATAAAAACTGTGTTATGAAACGAAACCAACAAACACGAAATTTTGCACAATAGTACACCGTCTTTTTGATGATGAGCAGTTACATTTGCCTTGCAGCGGCCGGTATTTCACTGGCGCTCTACCAGTCCTGCAAAATAGAATGACTGCGTCGCCAGCGTAAACAACAAATTCTAATAATAAAAAGACACTGAATGAACTGTGACGTCAGTTTTACCTTTCAACGTATTTTTTTATATGTATGTATGTATGTATCTTATGCGGGGGCCAGTCAATGCAGACTGGCGACACTTCGACCCAGTGGGATCTTATCAATATATTTTTTTATATAGTGTATTTCGTGTATGACAGTAATGGTACGAAACCATAACAAATTACTAAATACTATTGTAGAATCTTAATTGTTTCTATAATAGCTTGGTGGCGAAATTGGTTGTTTTTAATAAAATTCTTACGTATGTATTATTTTAGGTTTCTATACTTTAGTTATAATGGTTACAACACCTTGCATATACACATAGTCGCCCGCCAATAGCTAGAGTGGCATGTATGTTATGCACCATCATTTCGTCAGCTATGGATTCAGGTCCCATGTAATAAGGGGCAAACCGATTATCGTCTACCTGGCACAGTTTTAGACACCCTGGCGCTACTAAGAATTTATTGAAAGAAAATCCCAATAATAATACTCGACCATAGAATTAAACCCGAGACCTCATGTATATCAGTTACATTAACTACTATTGTAGTCAATAGTACTTGCAGATAATAAGTTGCAAAATACGAAAATTCATTGGCGATTGAAAAGAAGTGGCTGTACTCGTTTCTCGTTTATTTCTCATAAGCCTAACATGTAGCCTGAACTTAGCTACTGACATAAATATATCTACAGTAACTCTAGTAAATTCACTAACCACTATATTTTGACGTTCATATGTGTTACTTTGTGCCCCAAATGAAGAAATGTTGATTTTTAATTTGGCGTTTTCGCAATTATATTCCCTGAGTACTGAGTATACAATGCAAAGTTACTTATTTGACTGGGGTCTTCTATGCAATAATAATTCACATTTCTTGCTACTTTAAACTTGGGTTAAGATTCCGCTATGTCAGTCGCTCTTTAATTCTTCCTTATTTATCAGGCATTTCGACAATGCTTAATATATTCAACAAGCCGACTGCTATATGTTCTGATACTTTTGCAATCCTTTATGATTTTAATGATTGTTTCATGTTTTAAGCTAATACTATTACATATGCACAGAAAGCTAAGATAATCAATTAACATAGGTTATTAAAATTACATTTGCCATTAAATGTAATTCTGTTTGCCATAGTACAGGTGGTAAATGGGTATGGTACATAGTTTATTTAAATTCCCAACAGTCCACGACAGCGCGTGTTGAGAAGCTGTTTCGTTTAAGCTGTTCGTGGAGCTTTGAAACAAGCAAGAATGTAAAAGCGACAGCGATAACTGGAAAATATAGCACTGCAAAGCTGAATTTACTAGAACGTTTAGTTTTAGTTAACCAATGCGCGCTCGGTCACCGCAGTGAACTCATAGCTCTTTAGTGGGAGGGGGACTATTGTAATTGGTTAAAAAATTAAAGTTCCTTGCGCAATGCTTCTGATTTATCATATATTTCTAACAAAACTTTTATCTTTAACCTGTAATTATAATATTCTTAGAAAGCAAATCTATGATGACAAAAATCAAGAACTATGGCAATACTTTTGTATGTTGTTATATTTTGTATGAAGAATGATTTTCAATGTATGTATTTTAATATGGATAAAACATTCAACTGAACATAGCTTATTTATATTTATACTACGACGTCTCATTTTTATTAGAACAAACAAGTAGCGATAACATGATATATTTTCTGGAGAACTTTATTCGAGAATGATGAAACAGGCCCCTGGGCTCTTTAGATAAAATTCGTCAAGCTATTTCATCACTTCGAAACGTCAACTTCCTAACGAATATCTTATCAGATAACGAGTTCTCTTTAAGCTTATCTTTGGATCGAATTGATTCCATTTTGATTGGACAGATTGAATCAGGAAACTGATGCTCATGTCTGCACTCACTGATAAGTTAAGCAACTTTCGGCGTCATCAGCTTTCGGATGGAAATCAGCTTTCCCGTACTTTAAACGTGCGTATTTGGCTTAAAAGGACAGTGAGTAAACTCCAGATTCCAATTATTGTCATGAGGCAGCAGTCGTTAGATACTGCAAGACCTACAATACAGATAGGTAAGGCAATGAGATATAAGGAGAATATAAGATACCAGTCAGCTCATTTTCACGTCGTCTCGTCCTTAAAAGCTTATTTGCTTGGGTCTGCTTAGTTTAGCAGCGCATAAGTCTGTGCGTTATACCAACAAAGATCCCGCCCACTGCATGCCGGCGCGATTATCGTAAAAATTAACTGCCTTACCTGTGCATAACACTGACCATTTATATCGTGTATTAGATATTGTGTTTACCTATGTTGTATTTGTTTAATATTCTTTGTTGTATACAGTTTATTATATTGGACAAGTATTATCATAACTTGAAGAAGGAAATAGTAGTAATATTTTATCTATATAAGTATTTTAACATTAAATTAGATGTATTATTATGTGACTTTGATATTACAACCTATTGTTAAAAAGAAAAATACGGTGTTACATGCACTTGCCGCTACGTGTAAATTACTTTATATGGTGTATTATACAGAAACGTAGTCGAGAATGCCTTATACGCTAAAATAATACACCAATCCATAAATTTTCACGAGAAATATGCAAATCGCAGCGTAATGACGTTGAAGCGCTTCACGAACCCTAATAAGGATGTCGTTATGCAACATCTTCGCTATCTCAAGTCTCCCCACAAAGTGAAGATTAAACAATTCATCAAGGCTCAAGTGTCCCGGCATTAGCTGAAAGTGCATTATCTCCCGTACATTATTGTGGGACTAAGTTTACTCGGGAGAAGGAAAGAGGACACGCAGTGTGCTGGTGGTTGGGTGCAAGCGGTCTTACGTTATGTTATGTAAACAGAGACATGCTTGGTCCATGTTGTGCGAATAAGCGAAGCAATTACTAATAATCATGATATTTTTTTCTTTGTGTAGCCTATTAAAGTCGGATTAATGAAGATTTTTGCTTATTGTTTCTACGCTTCCATGGAATAATTGTTGCATGAATTTTACTTTATTAATTAATCACGATAAAGATTTTGCTCTCAAATCAGATACGATGTAATAACAGTAGCTTAAGTTTCAGCTTGTAGTTATATCCGATGATATCTAAAATTTATATTAAATTTGAGTACAAATACGCGTCTTGATAATCCTAACTTAATATTATAAATGCGAATGCGAGTTTGTCTGTTTGCTTATTATGCTTTGACGCCTTAACTACTCGATCGGTCGTTATGAAAGTTCGCATACACGTTGTCAGGGTTACTGAAAAAGACATAGGATACCTTACATTTAGAATAAAGTAGCCTTGGGCAAAAGTTAGTTAAATATAGCAACATATAACTTGATGTATGAAAGTGTCTGCCGGCAACTTAGTTAGTGATCATAGTGATAATGGACATCGTGGTATTCTTTATTGTGATTTTTTTCATTCCATTATCACTGTAATAATTATTTCCTATCTCTGCAAGTCTAGTATAGAATTACAAGTCAACATCTTATTACTTGCAGCATGTAGTTAACTGCGAATGTTCCATCAACACCAGAGGAGATTCGCAACAAAGGCTGTGTTAAAGGATACACTGAGCGTTAGAATACGCTTTGTCGACTTCACGTTATGTTTGCTTTGGACGCGCCTTTTCATTGTAAATGAGTTGAGCGGAGCGGCTTGCAAACAATTAGAATATTTATTTCATTGGTCATTCTAGTAGGTAGTTGGACTTGATTGTAATGCTAAGGAAACTGCGCTGCTGAATTTTTGCTGGTGCTTTTGTATGCTTTTAGTATAGAGTGTAATAAAATGTCCTTCAGACCGAATTTCGGTCACGGCGGTCAATCTTCATGGGCCATTTTTTGCAGGGGGTATTATAGTGCACAAGTGTGTGCGCAAACACAAGTGCACTCTCTGTTCCCTAACTCTTATAATCCGGTGGTGATGGTGCAATCCGACACTTTCGGAAAGAGATAAGGCCCAGGACCAATAGCTTTACGTGATTTACGAGACACAACAGTGTCTAACACCGCTAACTTCCTAACTGAAATTTATTGGCAGAGAAACCCAATAATTTTTATTGGCTCGAACCAAGAATCAAACCCGACACCTCATACACAGTTGTCGCATTCATTTCTACTGTGCCATGAACGCATTTTTAAGTTTCTTAGATTATACTCAAAAACTTAAACTATTACTATAGCTTTAAAAATATATTCTTATTATCGGTTTAGGCGGCAGAGCATGATGAAAGAAGCCCGAATTGCATACAGGTGTTTCAAGCTATCTAATAACACGAATATGTAATCAAAACTTCAGCTTGACTCATGAAATATAACTTGTTTTATTTGTAAAGTAAAACTCCACGAAGAAACATACCCAGTAACCTAAGTGCTCATTATTAAAAATTATTATTAGCCATCGTAATGTGTGAAGTTACTTAATTTGTACTTAAACAGAGTTGTTTGGCCTATTAAGTTTCCACACTTTGAGAAATTTAAAACCAGAAAGAATGTATTTCTTTTTACGTGATGATGATTATCTCTCACGCATTCTTGGGATGAATTATAACGCAACACCTGTGACACTTAGTATTTAAAAGACTCCTTGGAATTTCCATATTACCTGTCATCGACTATATAAAAAAGAAGTTCTTGAAACACAGTAATAGGATAGAGTAAAAAATGTGTAAATCGATGCTACGTAGACACATCGAGTGCCTACAATTCACCACGGGCAACTGCCATTCGATTAAGTACATTCGCTTACTCCAAAGAAAATAAAAGTAAGGAGAATTATACGTGATCCTATAAAAAAGGATATCAATTGGTAGGATTCCGTGGTTTCTTGAAATTTGGGTTGTTACTAACGAAAGAAAGGTAGGTAGTATGTTTATGTAGAATGAAAAAATATCAGAGAAAATATTATATGTAGACTGAATACTTATCTAGTAATTATCTTAGCGACTGCTTTTTTGAGAAAAACAGATATTTTGGAAAGAGTTTTAATCAAATCGATTAATTTAATCGAATCTTATTAAATTGTATTGATTTTCTAATAAATTATTACAATATCTTAAATATTAAACATATATATTTTTAAAAAGATTGTCCGTTTACCTGAACTTGAGATATCTTCGAATTTTTTTTTTCTTTTAATTCGCTAAATATATTTTAGTTAGTAAGCAGTTAGTGCTATATCTTTATGCGCTTTTAATTCTAGTGCGTTACTAAACTGTTACTACCAGGACGCCGTTGCTGGCAGCGCGCGGGTCTAAAAGCTCACAGAGTCTGACAGCTCACCACCTCGTCAGCAGAAACACTAATCAATACAAATATATAACATAAGGTTGTTTAACTACAATTTTCTGTAGACCAATGGTATAAATGTAATTTCAGGTTTAAGTAAATCAAAAGTGTCTCTGTGTGATAAATATATTTAATATACGTGTAACGAGTTTATTCATGATCATTCAGATAATTGTTTATGTATAAGGTTATTTGTTATCTTATTTCATGGTAAAAGTAGAGTATACAATTATAAAGACTGCAGGAATGGTATAGTAGTTTAAGAAGTCGCCTTGGTCTACCACTGTGTTAAGTATTGTGGGTGCGATCCCTATACGGCATAAAAAGTCTTCAGGCCCCCGTGACATAGATGTTATTCCTAGCACGGCAGAATAATAGAATAAATATTTAATTACCTACAAAAAACGTCCATTAATATTTTATCAATTTACTAACGTAATATACGGTCTTCAAATTTATAAAATATGCTATACTAGTCACTAAAGTTTTAAGCCACCAAGAAGGTTACGATATACATATATTATCTTGACTATACGTAGACACCTCTCACTATATCTTACTACGTGAGAAATATTTCGCTATGTGAAGGACACGTAGTAATAAACATACTTTCTGAATCCCGACAGCCACTTTAGCGAAGCCGCGAATAAAACCCGTTTCTTGATAAATCTTAAACCCATACAGTACGTTATACAACCTGTTCCTTAACTGGGAGGAAACAGTTAAATCTGCAAACCGTACATCCTTCTATCACAACTATAATTAGACCCGATTCACATCCACCACCGACTTTATAATTCAAACCCATTTATTTCCTTATTTATACTTATATTCCTTCTTTTACACTTATTATACGTAGCTCACGTACAGATAATACTACAATGAGGCATACAAATTATCGCTTGTGCCGACGTCTGACGCCTTAAACTCAAAATCGGCGAGTGTGAATTACCATTATTTCGCAAATATCGATCTTATTGGTGAAGACGAAAGGTTTATAATGGTTAAATCAATGCCAGTTATTAAAGACTTTTTCACTTCAAGGTTAAGGTCAGTGGTCGGCGAATAACTCGCTAAGACATGATCATGACTTGTGAGCTTATACTCCACACCTCGTTACGTGTTAACAGGCACATTCGCTCACGACGCGATATTTATCCGAGGAACTTCAAAACACCCCGGCCGAACTGCACTCATGTCGAAAGGTGGTAATGGGGCCTACGTGATAGGGTAAGCGAATTGATTTTGTTATAATGCGTCTTATTTAGGATGAGCGCCAAAAATGGTAATATAGGTAACTTGAAGTTCACAAAAAATATGTATATTTACATTAAGATTGTTCTCAGGAAATACTTTCACATGTTCTGTTGATTATTTTACTTTGGTATTCCGAACAAGAACATAATAAATTTCAGTTTACTGTGAAACATTGTAGAAACATATAATATGAATCATTCATTTCCTCGATTATTTTTAATACACGAACGAAGCATGTTATTTGAAGCTGAATCTTTGATGTTATGAATTAAAATATTGATAAACAATATAAATGTTTCCTGTGCTGTAAAAATTGCATCACTTTTATGGTGACATTTACGATGGGTAATAAGTCACGTGGTTTCCTTTAGATGGTGCAAGACCTTGGTTTTGAAACCCAATTCCAGATGTAGGTTACTTTTGAAGTAAATTTACTACGCGCTTAAGCAGAACTACATTGAAGACTGGGTAACTAAGAAAATTTATTAAGTTCACGAAATGTTTACAGTTTGTTCATTCACGTAGATTGATGCGTTGACATGGAACTACGATAATTTAAACTTTAATCGGAGAACGTGTTTGTGAAACAGATGCTGCGTTATATTTATTTCATAAATTTTAACAAGCTCGTGTTCTTGGAAGCAGTGAAGAGCGAAGCGAAGTTTAAATAATATTGCACAGTTTATGATTACCCGCTGCTGCTATAAACTTTTCAGTTTACCTCGGCACTTCAATATATCTACTAATGGACAACCAATGTTAGAGTTCTTCATGCGCAAGACCAAAGTCATAATAAGTTCAAAGTTTTAACATTTTAATAAAAATAAATCCATTCGAAAAGAACAAAAGTATTCGTGCGTATATTTTCGTTTCATTGCGGCAGCCTACGTCCAATGCTTGTCACCGTCAGCGTGATGAATCCTTTGCTTCGATATATCACTAAACGCCGGTAGTTCTTGTCTTTTGCGACAGGTGGCAGTACCTGTCGACACGGCCATTCCAAAAAAGATTTTTTCGAAATTTCGATTTTACTTTGGCAGACCGTATAGTGGACATTTAGTGACAAAAACGCGGAAATTCCCTGTGTTATTTGTATCCGTAGCTCCAAGTAAATTGACACGATGATCGACATGTTCACAAAACATCGTTCTTCACTAGCTTTTAACCTCGTTTAGTTCCCGACTTAGAACGTTTGTTACAATACGTTCCGTTGCCATTGTTGACTTTGATGTACTGTTATTAAATCGTAGCGGATCCTGTCCAATTTGTGTTCATTCATTTCTCGTGTCAGCGCTTCTATATATTTCAATTGAAGTAAATATTTTAATATTGACTACTGTGTATTCACAAAATTAAATATTTAATGCACAGGAAAATCAAATACGTATTCTGCACTCCATTTAATCTCAATGTATTTGTGTAGAGAAACGACCCACATGAACTTTCATGTTATGTCCGCTGATTAAAGTTGATTTATAAAAGTCTAATTTCTTGATACTTTTTGTATTAGAATAAATATTAATCTCTTTATAAATGTATTTTTTATGAAAATTCTATTTACATTTGCAATAGCTCAGTGGGGAGACCAACAGACTGCAATGTAGAGGGTCTCGGGTTCGAACACAAGTTGCGCACCTCTGACTTCCGAAAGTTATATGACTTTTCGAAATTATGTACGTATTGATTGACAATTATCGCCTGCTCCGTGCCTCGGAGAGCATGTTAAGCCGTCGGTCCCGGCTGCCATAAACATCTATGACAATCGTTATTGGGAAGTCAGTGTCCTATAATATTCTGGCACTAGTCTAGCCTTAGGGTATCGCTAGCCTTCGGGTTGCGGAGGTCAGGTGGCAGCCGCTCCGTGTAAAACCTGATATCCAGTCAAATCCGGTTAGACCAGAAAAGCCGGACTCAAGTGACTTGGAAATAATTAAGGCTAGGGAGAAGAAGAAAAAGACTATTTACAATTATAAAAAAACTAGTTTACACTTATATTCATACAAGACTTTCCCCACGCTACGGGAACGGTACTTTTTTCTAGATAAAACATACGTTATATCCTATCCTATGCCCTAACAACGAGTATGGAAAATTTTATGATGATTGGTGGAGTCATTAAGGCATGAAAGAGTTGTTACTCTTTCTAGCTTCTTTGTTTGTCAACAAACAAGCTCAAATTCGCATTTATAATATAAGATTCAATAAAAACTTAATTTATCTATGCTGTCAATATGTTTAACGTAATTGATTTGTTTTATTTAAATATAAATAATTAATACGTTTAATTCGATAAAAATAATATACTTAATACGTAAACCCAAAAAAGAAAAAACTTAACACGAGCTTATTAATAAGATTTAATATTTTCGAGTAAATGTCATCAATCAATTTATGAATGCTTAGTCGCTTCGTAGAAAATATATAGATGGCAACAAACATATATAGGTTTTTGCTTAATAATAAAGATATCAGTATCAGCCTTTGCAAGTGTATGATAACCGCCCTTTATATTTCGCGCACAGTAATTTTGTGCTCTATAAATGAAGATAAGATTGCTTGGACCTTTATACGTCGACGTTCACGCCAACACTCGTTTTGTTTTTATTTTGTGGAGATTGATCACCTAAATGAAATGCTCCGGGACTAGAAAGAAGAACGTTCTCTTCGATACTGTAACGCGTCTCGAAAGCTACGTCTCGTGGGATCTTTGCAATTTAGCTCTAATATAAATATAGCCTAAATTCTGTTATAGGTTGGGTATTTTACGTCCTTTTTGGTTTATAAACTTTGAAAAGCTCTTATTGATATTATGTTATAAACGCTTATAGTGTTTATCGACCCTTATTGTATAATAAAACGTTATGTTGCTAGATACGAGTAGTTTTAATTGCAAATAAGAAATTTGAATATAACAGTACCTGACATATGACTTTAATAAGTTCTACTTAGTTAAAGCAACCTCACAGTCCGTTAATTTGCTTACCTGATTAAAGGTCAATCGATATCTTATGTACTGAAGTATGCCAAACGTAATCATATTTTTAAACATATAGAATTTTTAAGCTCAAGGGTAAATCAAGGCTTTAACGTTTATTTCGGCGGTTCTTTGGCTGGGCTTGGATAAATTATAGTTTTTAGGAATGATTGACCTATGTACCCGCTCCGCATCATAATACTCGATTAATAGACTTTCTATATTTTGTTTCTCGTAAGTAAATTTACAACGCTGCATTGCTATAACAAATATTTTAATTTTCGTTTAAATTATTGTAATTATAATGAATAAGATAAAGATACTCAAAATATTTGAGCAGGTATTATGTGGGCACCAAATATAATTCCGCTATGTTTAATCCGTTTGCTGGGGTCCTGACCACATAACAAACAGGTCAAATAACCTCTTGGTGTGGGACAGGGTGAGCCCTGATATACTAATATTTCATGATTAATCTGAAGAGTGGGAGCACAAAGCTTCATCCTGTGGGATTAACGCATGCTGATGAGGTCAGAAACAGTTACATAACATACGTGAAGCATATAAACCGCATGTCGGCATAAATCAACTCCACACTGAGAATTTATGAGGTGCAAATAAAAAACCAGAGCGATTTTTTAACGAAGTAATTATATGTACTCGTAAAAGTGGTGTAGACTTATGCGTATGATTGGTTTTAATTCAGTAGTAGTTCGATCTGCAGGCTTAAGCAGAAGGACATATTAAGTAACTAATACTTGATAAATTTGCCGTAGTTTAATGCCATGCTTTGCAATGTAATTAACAAACTTAAAAAAATATTTATTTATTTATTTATTTATTTATTTTTAAACTTTATGCATAAAATTATACATCGGCGGACTTAATGCCAAGGGCATTCTCTACCAGTCAACCTTAGGGTGATGCAGAGATCAAATAAAGTAGGTGCATAAAGTAGCCTGATGTACACAATATATACATACATACCAATAAACATATTTAATACACTAAATAAAATATATACTCACATATATATATATATTCATATAGATATAGATACATGCATACATAAATACATACATACATATCATACGTATTAAATTAATGATGAGAAGAATCTGATAAACGGTCGAGGAGGAGAGCACGTACTTTTAACTTGAAAGTGTAACGGTTTGTGGACATCCTGACTTCATGAGGGAGCGCATTCCACAGTATAACAGACTGGACAAAGAAAGAAGAATGAAGGAAACCAGAAGTATGAGAGGGACAAAGTAAGAGAAGGTTATTAGTAGAACGAAGATTTCTATCATGATTAGAACATAGGTATTGGAAAAGGCAGGTTAAATAACTGGGGGCATTTGGTGAAGTTAGAACAGAAAATAATACTGTAAGGGCACGCAAACTACGGCGTTGACGAATGGGTAACCATTTTAAAGTGGATCTATGAGATGAAATATGGTCATATTTACGAAGATTATAAATGAATCGAATGCAGTTATTTAGAAGTCGGTCATATTTATTGAGTAGATCTGCATTCAGGTCATAGTAACACACATCACCATAGTCAATTAAGGGAAAGATCAAAGTCTGTACAAGCATTATTTTTGTCTTAGATGGGAGGAAATTTTTTAGCCGATACAAGGCGCGTAGCGTTCCAGTTACTCTCTGACTGACACTAGTAACCTGAGATTGCCAATTCAAGTTGGAGTCAATGAGCAAACCCAGATCCTTTACAGTAGGACTGAACGGTATAGGTGTCCCATCATACACAACAGGAGGTAAAGTACTGGAGTCCAACCTGCTTATCAATCGTTGACTTCCAACTAAGATTGACTGGCACTTAGCCGGGTTAACAGATAATCCAAATCTGCCCGACCAGCTCCTAATTGTTTCAAGATCAGCATTTACTTTAGAAATGGCTCCAGGAAGATTATCCGTAGTGTCTTGAGCATATAGCTGCAAGTCATCAGCATAAAGATGATACTTGCACTGAAGGTTCGTAGTTATAAAGTTAATAAAAAGAGAAAATAATAACGGAGATAGAATGCCACCTTGAGGA
The DNA here is from genome assembly GCA_930367265.1 of Catocala fraxini. Taxonomy (NCBI): domain Eukaryota; kingdom Metazoa; phylum Arthropoda; class Insecta; order Lepidoptera; family Erebidae; genus Catocala; species Catocala fraxini. Next base: position 11,578,744 of record OV884037.1, read on the forward strand.
ACCCCAGAGTCGAGGTCACGCCAAATCGATGACATGTCATCGATGTGTACTGACTGCTGGCGTCCCTGAAGATATGTTGAGAACCATTCAAGTACACCAGGTGAGATATTAAGATGGGATAGGATCGCTAGCAGGATGTCGTGACTGACGGTATTGAAGGCGTTCGAGAAGTCAACCAAAGCCAACACAGTGACTTTGGTATCCTCCATGCCCATCCTGATATCGCCAGTCACTTTGAGGAGAGCGGAAGTAGTGCTGTACCCAGGCCTAAAGCCAGATTGGAGAGGACTCAATAGGTTATTCAGGTTCACAAACTGTGCTAGTTGTTTGTGTACACATGCTTCGAGCACTTTAGATAGGAAAGGAAGAATGGATATGGGTCGGTAGTGGATTGGAAGGGAAGGACTAGGTACCTTAGGAAGAGGGATAACAAAGGCGCTACGCCACAAGGAAGGAAAACTCCCAGTGTCAAGAGAAAAATTGACGATATGGGATATGGCAGGAAGGAGTTGATCAAGAATTGGTGTGATCATAGGACGACTAATACCATCACAGCCCACAGCCTTTGACTTGATCGACAGGATTATCTTTTTGATCTCACCCGGGTCTACAGAAGAAAACAAAAAAGGATCAATTTTGGGCCTGGGTAGGTTAGCTAAGTAATCCAAAGTACAACGCTTGATTTGTTGATCCAGCATAATAGAAGAGGTGAAATGTTGATTGATATCATCCAAATCAATCGTTGTACGCAGATCACTTTGTTGCTTGTTGCCAATGCCTAGGGTTCCAAGAAACCGCCAAATATCAGCAGGAGATGAGGATGTTATACTATCGAGAATATGGCGGCGTTTTGCATTACGTATCATCTGATTACACCGATTCCTAGCAACTTTAAAAAGAACCCAGTTGTCATCAGAGCGATCCTTTTTAAAAGTGCGAAATGTACGATCCCTGCGCCGCATCGCCATTCTAACACCTCTTGACATCCAAGGGGCGGGCGGACGCTTCACCTTAATTCTACGGACGGGAGCGTGGACGTTATAAAGGTTCACCACGGCGTTATTAAAAATAACAACCTTTTGATCCACCGTGGAAGCCGTCTCCAAACGTTCCCAGTTAAGAGCAGAAGCATCTTTACGTAGCTTGTCCACGTCCATCCGCCCAAAACAACGCCTGTGCAGAATTTTGGGACAGGGTTTGGGTGGTTTAAGGTTATAGGAAATGAATATGAGGTCATGATGGGAAAATCCGGGAGCCAGGTGTTGGCCATGACTGCGGATTAAGGTAGGAGCAGAGGTAAGGATCAGATCCAGCCATGTGTCAGTATCATTAATGTTGTGGTGGGTTGCATTTAAAGGTAAAACGTGAAGACTGGCGGATTCTATGATTTGGAGAAGTTTACGAGAACGAAAGGAATTATGTGTTAGGAGGTCAGTGTTAAAATCGCCCATGATGATATGATGTGAGTACTCTGCCCCTAAAGATTCCAGAATCGATTCGAAACTGGAGAAGTAGTCAACAGTGGGGGGACAATATACTACCCCTAGAACGGTTTTAGCTCCTTTGACACAAACCTCAAGAAAAAGAAATTCCGCAGATGAAGTGGAGTTAGAAGGAGACGAAGCAATGATTTTATACGGCAAATTACCTCGCAGGTAAATAGCCACGCCACCCCCTCGCCGGCCAACCCTATCATTCCTGATAAGAATGTAGCCAGTTAAAGGGTACGAGGTTGAAAGAAGATTAGGTTTGAGCCAACTCTCCGAAATCAGGATGGCATGAACGTTAGTGTTAGTAAAAGTCTCAAGAAAGTCGCTATAATGACAGGGAATACTTTGAGCGTTCAGGTGACAAACGTTCAAGCAACATTCAGGCTGTTGATAGAACGTCTGCCGCACAAAATCGCCCAGCGTATCAGTGATTGAACAAAAACTATCATCACTCGACAAACTGGTAGCTTCATCAGCTGAAATAAATGACTCATCATCAGACAACATGGCAAAAATAAATACAAAATACTATACGATAAATATAAATAAATAAATATAAGTAAACTAAAAGAATAACTTATAATATATACGCACTTCGATTAATGCAATGTTTTAAACTCTGCACCACCCGCCAGCAACCTGTCACACACAATTTGAAAGGAAATATATTTAAAATGAAAAAAAAATACACAACAAAAAGAAAAAAAACAACGATATAACTCACTATGGATAACAAAACGCAATAATATAAACAGAAGACAAAAGCTAATTATCTAAACTTGAACGATTAGCGTTTTAGAACGAAACTTGTAAGATCGACAACATAATGACAGATGTCAAACGTGAATATAAGAAAATAATATTATAAGTATTTTGTGAGTGAGGGTGAACAAAATTATAGTAAACAAACAAGTATACAAGCCTCGCTGCTAAATGACTACAAAGATATCACGGATTAATAATAAAACTGAATACTCGCGGCCATACAAACACTAGTATTGAAAGCTATTTCCGCATGTTGGTTTTATTTACATTTGCGCCCGACGAAACCGCACTCCCAGTGTTATATACATTACTCCTGCTGGTTGCTGAAGAAGTCGGCTCCAATACTTTTGGATGCTGTTCCAGTAACAGAGTGAGCTCATCCATCGACGAGACCTTATGACGTCTTCCGTCGGACACTTTAACAACAATGATGCCATCTTGAGTCCACACCGCTTTCATGCCGTATTGTTGACGAGCTTTAACGAAGACTGCCTGGCGAGTTTTGGTTAGGAACTCTCTAACTGAGACTGCTGACCCCTTCATATAACCCCTATTATATAACTTAATCGATTGTTATTGATCAGAAATGCGATGCGCTTACTTTTAAGCGAGCCGTATGTTAATTGTGACAAATAGGTTCTCACAGTTAAGCTGCTAAACTGATATACATAGATGAAATAAGGAATAGAGAAAGTTCTTCGACTTAGACATTTATTTTTAAAACAATTACAGATAAGACTCATACGTCTAGTATAGCGCACAACAAAAGAAAAATAACCATAAAAATATCTAAGCATGGAGCTCAATAAATAAAAACGAGTCTTCAGTTACAGTTAAATTTGATTGAAATTAAACTACTATATACGGATTTTATCGCGTTGTTTATTTTACACTTTATTACAAAATTTTGAAAACTGTTACACTACTACTACTATTAAACTTTACTAATTTTTGAGCTAATTAAATCATTATTAAAGCTATTTAGATTTAATTTAATTTTACACTTTCTCTGACGTTTCGGTTGCTTTTCAGCAGCTGTTGTCACGGGGAAACTAAGCTGGTAGTTGTCTCAATGTTCCAGTGTAGTTATTTCAAAGTACCCGAACATAATTTAATCATTGGTGTTTCTATTTACGCAGAATGAGCTCAAAGTATCATGAAGTCTAGCTGTGGTTTGCTTCTTTTTGGGTTTGACTATTTGTATTACTGAATCCCAAGCTGATGGTACATTCCAACCATTTTCTCTATTAAAATTAGGATGTTTTTTGATTGCAATAGCCTCGCGAAGCATCCTTGGTAGGAATCGGTGTTCTTTAGCGAGAATTTGTGGTTTGTCAAATCTCAGGTGCGAAGATAAAACGATTAGTTTTTCGGTCATACGTAGTTACTGGCCATTAGTCATGTACCTAATAGTGTACGAGTAATATATTCTGGCAGTATTATTTTGCACGGATAATGATAATGGTTTTGTTGAATCGTCGGTTATTGAAATCGCTTTTTCCTAGAACTTACACCATGGCGATCCTTCACTTTGCCTCCAGAGCTTGTTATCTACCGTCTTGCGGGATTCCCTCGGCCTTCATTACAATTTTCGTCTAGTATTACATACGGATAATAAACAAACTCCAATAGCTCTATGAACATGATTGTATAATGAGGGGCACGGCATGGCTTGCCAGTCTCAAGTTTACAATTTACGACGAAGGGGTCCATTAGAGTGCAATATGATGCAATTTCTGTCCTATAAGTATTAATAAAGCAATTTCATTCGCTTTCCATACAATTACATTAGCAGTGTAATTGCAAATTATCAACCCAATATATTATATATTTACATTAAATTAATGCACACGATAGGCTGTATACAAATGAAAATATGATGACTATGAATTGTAATTTGTTTTATTATTTTGCATCAGCAAATTTTCAGTTTATTAATGCGATTATTTGGGGATTTTCTATTCGCTCCGAACCCCTAGAGGCAATGTCTAATGAATTTCTTTCTAAAGGTTTTATACAGTGTGTTTTACCAACAAAATTGGCAAGTCCCGCCATCACAGTTGCTTTTATTAATTTTCTGTGTGTACACTAATTATCCAACTCCCGGCATTTTAATTACAAGCTAATTTGCTCTTTCTTGTGCAGAAATGTTATTACAACATCGGCTTCCCTTGCGTCGTTTGTTTTTAAGACCACATTTCGGTCACATTAGGAAATAGAATTGAGAAAATTCGTAAATATTTTGAGTGGGCAATGATGACAAAGTTTGTTAGGCGCATCAAAGTCACAATTTCCGTGTTAATTCACAAGAGATTATCTCTCTATCTTCAAAGTTTTGAAATTCTCGGTTAACATGTTGCGAAGAGGAAGTTTGGTGGATTGAGGAGAATCCCCTCGTTGATGAGCTAGTACGCAACTGAATACCGACTTCCTGTTTTGAACATTGGATATGTGTAGATACGTCTTTTACTTTGCAACTCGATTTAGGAATTGCGGCATATTCCTCTATTGGTATTGACATTCAATCTAAACATGTTCTGAATATAACGTTGTCTGTGTCGATTGAGACTTCATTTAGACTAGCTTACATCGTCAGTAATTTAGTGAAATTGAATGTATACCAAATTAAGTTATATGAGTTTTGTCTGTTGCATAATTTATGCTTAGGATATAAACGAAATTACACCAACAATACACTGCATAAACACACAAAAATGTTCATAACAAAGGTGTATCCACACTATTATTCATAATAAAGAAACATGATATAACAGAGGGCAAGAAGCAAGCCAAGGTGAGTTTGAAATATTGCTCCAAGAGATAAGTACACGCTGTGTGAATACTTCATGCTCTGTAAAAACATTTGCTTATCATCTACTTGCTTTTCACGGTACTTTCAAGAACTCACGATAAATAGAACTGTTGATTTAATTATATAATATGCATTTATAGACACTTGATGTTACATTTGTAGAAAGTAGCAGCGATAGCTCAGTGGGGAGACCAACAGACTGCAATGCAGAGGGTCTCGGGTTGGAACCCACGTCGCGCACCTCTGACTTTCGGAAGTTATATGACTTTTCGAAATTATGTGCGTATTGATTAACAATTATCGCCTGCTCCGTGCCTCGGAGAGCACGTTAAGCCGTTGGTCCCGGCTGCTATGAACATCTATGGCAGTCGTTAGTGGGAAAGTCAGTACCCTCTAATATCCTGACACTGGTCTAGCCTTAGGGTTGCGGAGGTCAGGTGGCAGCCACTCCGTGTAAAAACTGATATCCAGTCAAATCCGGTTAAACCAGAAAAGCCAACCCTAAGTGACTTGGGAATAATAAAGGCTAAGAGAGAAGAAGATGTTACATTTGTAGAAATTATACAACGTAGCATATTGCTGCGTTTGATGTAATATGCTTTTTAGAACATTAGATTGATTTATGTATAGCGGTGCGCCAAATTTAGATTTTATATTTACTTTTACAGATAAAATCTAAAATATTATTCCCTTTAGTGCATTTGCGCATAGGTGCAGTAGGTACGAAATTGTCACAAGATATGTTATTTATGACGTGTCCTATGTTGTGGCAGTGTTTTATTACGATGCTTATTTACCTAATCCGTTGCTACGTAACAGCAGCTATATAAGTAAAAAATCAACAATAGTCAGGTGAGAATTATGAGCAGAATCCATAAGGTTAAAAAGTTCATAAATAAATTTTATAAAAAATATCGGTGTGACATTATTAAATATTACGTGTGACATAATTAATAAAATAGAAGTTTATCCAATATTTCAAATCCTTTGTCGACGATCAAATAAATTGTAACCTTACCCACCGGCTAGGAAGCCACGAAAAGTAATATGACAGTCGTATTAATGCGCCCTGTGATTTAGATATTGATAACAAGCTACAATAAAAAGTTAAACGACGCGCCAAACGAAACCTTAGAGGCAAAAGCAACAAACTTTAATGAGAAAAATAAAAATCAACATCCGGGCATCGGACCCACAAGAAGATTATAACGCATTTGACATTATAAAGATTAGGGGCCATATTTGTAATTAATGAAATCAGTTTCCATTTAAATAAACGTCTTGTTATCAAACTCGGCTCGAGCTCCACAACCGGCGCTTTTGACATACTATAATCAAACTATAAAACGAAGCATTTATCTTGAATTTATCTTTACCGCTGCAGATTGACAGATGTTGTGTTCGATTGATGTGTGTTAATGCAAACTGCTATTAATTTATCGCCAAGTTTAATGACCTAAGCGACGTTCTACCGATCGTAATGTTTTGTATTGATCGGCAACAGTTTAAATGGCTGTAACTGTTTTACGATAGATTTACTTTGACATTGTTCAAAGGCAATATTCCTATTTTATCGCAGCTCGTTCTGGTTACAATCGCATTAAATCCCCATTGAGAAGGCTACTATTTTCAAGTGCCGGATATTGTTTTTCAAAGCCATTGTTTATTCGAATTCTTTTTTCACTATAACCTTTGTTACTGCCATTGGAAGAAACAAGAATATTTTTGATGTAGGTTTATATGTACAAAATAAACCCACATATAAATATTCTTGCAGGAGAGTAGGAATTCGAAGAGATAGATACAAATGACGATAATTCATAATTCTACGAGATTTGTATTTTCGTTACTTTACTTACACGTGCGTGATTACTTTCGATGCCTCCAGAATCCGAACACTGAGACATGTAGAGCTTACGTCGAATTATAAAAGGAAAAACTAGCAAACAATTTTGAGTCTTACTACCAAAGTGTAAGTATTAAATTTAAATGTAGCTCAACTAAAACATAAACTTTTTTATAAATCAATGGTTATTTTCTGATGTGGTGGCGAGCCGCAGGCTTTCAGATGTTATCAGTGGCCACTGGTAATGAGAGTTGGTGTTAGTCAGATGGAAACAGAGGGACATGTATTTTTAATTCCTATTTTCGAAAGTAAAAGACACTGAAGATCTTGGACATAACGATCCTGGAGACGATAGTCAAGTAAATTTAGGAGGAACGTTCAGTTTTATCTTCGTCTTTATCAAGACTATTTCAATAACTTATAGCCCAAGGCTTCTTAGATTGGGTCTTTAAACAAAAACGGTGAGTGTACAATTTTGTCAGGATTTCTTTTATACCCCTTGTCTTTTAGTATACATTGTGAATGTAAATGCAAATTTTAGTGAAGAAAACAATTAAAAATACAATATGTTTGCCTACCAAAAATGGAATTATTAATAAGAATAGAACTGAAATCAAAAACTTTGTTCCAATTAGATACACACATAACATTGCATTCGCATTCGATTACATCGCATTGATTACTCTCCAAGTATCGATCTTGATAAGTCACTAATTAAAGAATCAGCCGTTCGTAATGTAACGCAGTACGATTCGATGATACGTCGTTTTGTAATCGAGAACTCGATGCTTGTGCAATCGAGTAAATGGATCGATTCGGCCTACCTCTATAATTAGTTTCTTCAGCGGGGACCATACGCTTTCTTTAGAAATCTTTTATTATTGTACTTTTTTCATCCACATCGTACCTATTATGTTTCACGCATTTCACACAGTCGGATTCTAAAATTCCAAGATCGTTTCATTCGAATTATAATTAGATGTGAGTAATCTACATGAGTTAAATTTGAAACAGTTGGTTTTAGATTAATTAGTTTTGATACCCACATCAATGGTAACCCTCTGTGTGATTTATTAGCATTTAATCAATGGCAAACAGGCGTAGATAATGTGATTTTATGTAAATCCAAAACTAGTCACAGACGTAAAAACCAAATGTTCAAAACCCTGAGTTATAATGATTGCCGTTTTAAAACTAATTAAGCTTGCTAATATATTACTAAAATTTTACTCTATAAACATATGTGTGTTTCAGTATCATCGTGTATGTTTGCCAGCCTAAATACCCACAATATAGAAAATACGAATCAGAGAAGTTTTGAACTAATTCGGGCCACATTTGGTACAACAGTTCTGGGCGATACATTGCTATACCGAACGTTTCTATATTAACTGTTTATACTTTTTAGTATGCGTACATTAGTGATACTGTATTAAATTTTTATTTAAATAGTTACACATAAGTAGTAAGTTTTGTTCTTGCATATAATTTGATTTATGCCTCGATGGCGTAGTGGGAATTAATGCGATTGCTGTGCGTGAAGTCTCGGGTTCGCATCTCGGTTTGGGCTAGAAGTTCACGGATTTTTCTGTCATTTCTTAGCAGAGAATCTTGAACTGCGTCCTTAAGATGGATATAGGTTTGCATAGATAGAACCTGAAAGATAAGCTGGCAAAATATGTGTAGTACTTCTCTGCCTAGTACTTCGAGGATATAGGTGCAATAATATAAATGCTTGTATGTAATTTAATTAATCTTGTACCTATCGTTGCTAAGAAAACATAATTATTATCTTTAAATTAATCCGTGTGATCTTAAATACACACAAGTAAAAAATAACTATCATCTCATTGTTCACCTTCACCAGTCTTTTCTTTAGAAAGAATCCTAGTTACAAAACGGCCGTAAAGCAAAGCACAAAAGACGTAATTTACAAGCCGTAATGAAGGAAAATTAATTTCAACTGTAACCTCGATACAATTAATTTAGTTTTAATTTTCCTACAGGCAGTGCTGCGGAAAACTAACGTTCTGCCCGCAACCACTCACAGCTGTTACAGTGACGTCATTATTAAAGGCTTTTCAAGAACAGGTGTTGATAATAACGAGGGTGAACGTTTAATTAATGAACACCACTGGTAGTTTCTTGTACGGATGATAGTTTAATATTGTTCGTACCGTGTGTGACTGCTCATGTTTTTGTATCGTGTGATATATTAAATTGGTTGGCAACCCAGTTATGTGTTGTCTAGACGAATTATATTGATAAAGCTGTAATTTTCCATCGCTATATGACCGAATACGGCGGGCTTGATATGAAAAAGTCATTTACTTTCCTATGCAGATAAGTTTTTATTTAGTGAAAATAAGGTTAAAAGATGAGAATTGGTGCATTGAAAGTACATATATGGTGCATTGACTGTTGTCTTCTTGTCTCAATTCCAAAATTCCATGCTAATTTTCTTCTTCTTATTTATTTATTTATTAATAGACACTAAACACAGTCCACACCATACTTACAGGTTTTGTTAATATATGTCAATACTTTTCAATCTTTATCTTGTATCTCTTTGTATTTAAATAAAATATCTCTAGATGGCAGCCTTTTTTTTCTAAAATCGTCGTCCGTACTTCGTTTAAACTCTATTAAACAAAGAACTTACATACTTGGCATAACGGACACAAAGAATAGTCAGACTCGAGTAAACAAAATTTTGTAATTCACTAAATTTTTGTCCCGTTTGGGGATTGAACTCAATACACTCAGCGTAGTAGCAGTGACGAAGCCATCAGGAAAATTATTGCACCCATGGAGAACACTCTGTGGGTGCAATATAATTTCATAAGTAATTAATAACTTATGAAATTATATTGCTACATAATCTTTTAAGTATATGAAATTATTTAATAACATTCTTTATATTGATAAAATATCGACATGAAATAATTATATTTCTTATTGCGATATTTTCGATAATCAGATTTAATTTTTTAAATTTCAGCTGTAGGCGCTGGTCCCCTTAATAACTATTGGCGAGGAGCGAGTTGAGAAACCATTAGGCATTATGCGATCACCCCCTCTATAATTTGCTTACCAAAATTTATGACATAGCGTCCCTCCCTCAACAACCATACTGCAAGAGAGAGGGTCGCTGTGCCGTTCAGTATCCGAAAGTACATTCAGAGGGATTACTGGCTATAGACAGGTATAGCTTTTCCATTGGGCTCTGTACATTGTGTCAGGTTATTCACGTTAGTCACCCAATCCCCAATCACTTCCTTGCGCATTTCTCCAAGAGAGACTTGTTAAACGATTATCAAAAAAACAATTAACGCTCGAAAAAATTTTTTCCGAACTATTAACAATGAACTATTGACATAGTATTTGCATTTATTTACACCGAATTCTATATGATTGTTAAATAAAAAAATTATTCGTCGCTAGTGCCTATAGATAGATAGCCTAGTGGGAGTGGACTGCCACGCATAGGTCTCGGGGTCGAGTAGTTTGCGAATAGCTCTAAAATAAAATAATCGATTGATAATACTGGTTGTATTTTATAAATTTAGGCAAAAGTTTGAATCGGTTAATTTGTAGATAGACATAGAAAGTCATACAATTCTATTACCTATAAATTGGAATTCAGGCCTGACGAAATGTAGGTGAAACAAGAACACTGCCTTCTAACTCTTTCAAAAGATTCTCAGTCGCGTGATGATTGATCTATTATGTATAGAATTTAATTTAACCCGGTTCTGAACTGAACATATTTAACCCTCACTACGGCCGATGCTTTTGTATTTCAACCCTATATTATATACTCACATATTAATGCAAGAGAAACTAGACACAAAACAAAACTAATAACGAACTGAACTATCTGGAGCATAACTTCCTATGTTTGAATACTCGCTAAGTAAAGATCGAGTAAAGTAACGAGAAATCGCCACGGGCTATTTTGCGAAGCCAACAGGATATACTGTAGAACTAATTTTATAATATGGTACTTTGAAAAAGCGAGATAAGTGAAGTAAGTTTTTGCTCCAGACTTTGCTATTTTCGAAGAATGTTGGCATCTAGAGAGGGATTTGTTTTTTAAACTTATTTTAGTTTTTAATATTTAATCACATAACGTAATAAATTATTCTGGAATATCTTTTATATTATAAGTATAGCAACATGTGCACATTCTTTATTATTTGCTAGCCATTGACGATTGTGCACACACTATTGAAAAATGAAGCAGATTGTTTCGATAGCAGACTGTAGGAAGAATCACATTCAAGAAGCGTTGGTGTTGCGATAGAGGCCTAAGTCCAGCCACTGTAGGATATATAGCTCTACTGTTTTATAACAAATGCTGCACTTGGTATAATCATATTGAGAGTATTTTAACATACCTTGAAAGAAAACACATACGATTCACTCACTCACACTCACACTAAAAATCAGTGGATGACACAACTATTCGCCCTATGCCTCTGCGTCATCCTGCAACACTTGACGCATGATAGAGATGTTAACTCGTAATTTTGAAATAAAGCAGATGTCACATACATATTATACCGTATTTAAATAAATATAAATAAGATTATATTCACTTTTGTTCTTTGTTACATTCGGTTTCAAAGATTTGCTGAAAGAAGTTGATCTTGCCTTTTTATATTGTACTTCTCATTGTAATAATTTTCTAAACGGATTTTCTGTTTGTAATTAACAATAACAACGAAAATTATGGGCGTTATTTCTATCTAGGAATCAAAACAAAAATCTTGACAAATACGCTGTAAGATTGATGTTTAACACAATCGGTATATGATGTAATTTTTGCCACAGCTCTTATTGCCTTTCGACATCTTCGAATATAGAACCAACAATATGCCCGTTTTGGGCATTTTACCAAAACTTTGACTTTTCAATGTATCGATTGCTTGCAAAGTATGACCGCTATTCTAGATTTTATTTACTGTTCTGGAGATTCATTGTACCATTTTAAGTTCTAACTATAACTGTATTATTTGAGAAGTAAAATAAATTATTAGATACTACTAAAAATAGATATAATATACATATGTCACCCATCCTGATAAAAGATTCAGGCGTGAAGACATATTCTTCAAAACTATTTGTCTGTAGTATTTTTTCATAATCCATCTATTTGTCTACACCATTTTATATTGATACTACTGACCAACCACTATAAATAAATATTCTCTCGCAAAACACAAATTTCTAAGAAACATCGTTTCTTCGTAGAACGAAATAAGTCACCAGAAATCATGACTGGCCTGTGGTACCACGTTTAAACAGGGCCTCTAACAAGCCCTGTACACCCTAATGATCAGTTGGTGAAATATCTAGATGTATTTAATTGGATTTCGTTATGTCTTAAAAGTGGCAGAGTATTTGCAGGTGTACACAGCACGGAATATAGATGGTTAGTGATTTATGGATTTATGTGAGGATTTTAAGATGTACTGGAAGGACTATCAAAGAAAATTAGAACTACAAAACATCTAGATTGGTATTTACCCCAATTTTTACGCGTACAAAGATCTCTGTAGTAAATAGGAGAGGCCCTTTACATATGGTATATATTTCGTATCGACTATAACTTTCATTGTGAATATTGCGTTTGATAACTCGAAAATGTGTGATGTGAGGTTCCTCTTTACGTTTAACATTATTTCACAACTATTTAAATTTGATTTCTTTGGAACAATATACCAAAATCACAGAACATACTATAAGAGTATAATGTTCTGTGACCAAAACGCTGTTTAATGCATAATAATCTTTATACATTTTTGGCTGGCTGTATAAGTAGATGTGAAGTAAAGTTTTGTAGAGGTGTTTCAATAGTTCAACAAACTGTATGCCATATATCAATAGGTCGTAAGTCAAGTCGTGTAAATTCTTAACAAGTAAAGGGGAGGCACATCCAGTGAGTTGTAGTCTTTTACATAAAAGGAGGAATGGGTACATCACAGCCAAAGATCGCGCGACGTGGGAGGCTAGCCTCAAACATCGTCGCAATGTTCTTTATAACACCTAGCAATACCTTTTACGAATATTATTAGTATTTATTAGTGTTCCACGGACGGTGCAGTGGGTTAAGTGGTCACTTTGTAGCTGCTGTCTTAATTTTTAACATCCACAAGTAATTTGATTGTTCCTTACTTCAATATTTGTGATGTTCTTTATTTAATAGTTTTTAGTAGTAGATTTGAGCCTTCAAACACGTCAACATTTAGATATCAAAAGGTATAACCAGCAAATAACTAAATGCGACTACTGTGCATTAGGTATCAGGTTTGAATCCCAGATCGGGCTAACAAAAAATAATTAGTTTCTCTGTTAAAAAAACTCAATAGCGGTCCAGAGTTAGGAAATTGGCAGTGTTAGACTCCCCGTGCTTCGGAAAGCACGTAAACCCGTTGGTGCTGCATCTGATCTCTCTCCGGTCGTGTCAGATTACTGTCACAATGGATCATGAGAGTTAAGGAGCAGAGTGTGTACTTGTGTTTGCACACACTTGTGCACTATGATATCTCCTGCGCAGATGGCCAGTCTCCGTTTAGATTGGCCGCCGTGACCGAAATTCGGTCTGTAAGACATTATGATGTTTATGTTATAGTCAGAAGATTTTCCAAGTAAACACTATGTTTAACTGACAAAATCAGCTTTTAAGTCAAAGCACTCCGATTCAAGTAAGTTAGGTTGGAAGCGGGGCTACTGAGTACTTAATAAAACAGAATAAAGTACTTTCTTTAACCGAACACGCTTTGACTAATCAATGATGACACCACCTTTACATCACTAATAAACATTTAAATAACAAAATTGTGCAAATCTGCCACACTTGCCGCAATAGCAGCGTGAGAGTAACCTTATTGGTTAACCATTAACCACCAATAGAATAAAAAACGATTCATAATATGATTTAATTACCAATAGTTTACATTACACGTTTAATCCATTCCATATAATCCCCGCTTTTGCTTTTACTCCTTTACTTTAATTATAAAGGCATAATCAACCGCCGGTGCCTTGATAATGACCCTCATCTATAAATTAAATGATGGGCTCATAAAGTTTGTTCGAAATGTTTATACCACGTTATCATTCTAATATACTAATAGATGTTATAAAACAAAGTGCATTTAACATTCATTCGAATTCATTTCGAACGCAACGTTTCGCAATTTACAGCCGGTACAATTGCTATTCTTTTTCTCTAATAGCACTATTAACAGGGAGTATACTGAATTACTGGAATGGACAGTAAAACAAATGCATTCGATAATAACGGCAGGGATTTTATACACCCGCAATGCGTTTATAAGGCTGTTATCAAAATAGAAATCTGTAGCAGTTCCTTTTACTTTTATTCGAAAAGAGAAGTAAGTATCTTACTTTTATTGCATATACTTGATAAATTAATGAATCCCAAAGTCTTAGAATCTTCTTCTCTCTTAGCCTATATTATTCCCAAGTCACTTGGAGTCGGCTTTTCTGGTCTAACCGGATTTGACTGGATATCAGTATTTACACGGAGCGGCTGCCACCTGACCTCCGCAACCCGAAGGCTAACGATACCCTAAGGCTAGACCCGTGTCAGGATATTAGAGGGTACTGATTTTCTCAATAACGACTGCCATAGATGTTCATGGCAGCCGGGACCAACGGCTTAACGTGCTCTCCGAGGCACGGAGCAGGCGATAATTGTCAATCAATACGCACATAATTTCGAAAAGTCATATAACTTCCGAAAGTCAGAGGTGCGCGACGTGGGTTCGAACCCGAGACCCTCTGCATTGCAGTCTGTTGGTCTCCCACTGAACTATCGCTACTATGAACATGAAGTCTTAGAATACCAGACATAATTAAAAATACTATACTGTCTGGCCACCGTCGTGCCGCTGTGACCTAATAGGTTAATTAACGTCTATATGCAATACATATATAATAATGCAATAGTACATTCAGGACCTTCAATAACAATGTTTCATAATAATGAGAAAATAATCTTTGTAAAAATAGCGTCCATGATGATGTTCAATATGAATAAGCATAGTGGAAGTGACAATTTTGGACTACTCTTTTAAATTACTCTTTTAATGATTGATAAAGCGTCCTTGGGCATAAAACAATACTAATCCTCAAAAATATTAACTTACCATATGCTTGACGCGATCGTTAAATACATTCATTACACGTTGTATAATCAGCTCTCTTAAAAACTGCTTACCAAATTATTATACTCATGTACCAGAGAATGAGAGCAGCTTAGATCCCTTGGTCGCGTGCGGATTGACATCCTTCACACACCTACAAAAACATTACGATCTTACAAACGAGTAGAGTTCATCCTTAACGACACCAGACCAAGCCGTAAATACCTATTTGATGTGCAAATAATTGCGAAAAGTCAGAGGTAATTCGGCAATCTAACAGACCTATCGTTGTTCTAAAATAACTTATATTTTGTATCTTATTTATTTTCAATCTGTTAGGCGAAAGCTTTAGCTTTCCTTTGGAAAAATAAACGTAATTCCAATGCTGTGGAAGAAATTTAATTAATTTATTAATCTTTCTTGTACAGTAGGCTGCCATAAACACTTGCACTCACGAAGGAGATAGTTATAAAACTCTGAAGATAAAAGGAACCTATATAAACTTAAATGTTTTTGTTTGTTAACCTATTTCTTTATGTTTTCTGTAATTCCGTAAAAACAACTATTACTAAAGTAAAAGAAGGTCTAAAATATTAAAATTGATTTGTCCAATGTTGTATGCGTTGAAAATTAAGAATAGTTACATTTTTAGCACCCAATCTAGAAGCCACACTTGTATTTGTCTTTCTTAATAAAGAAGACTTATAACTTCATGACATGAATTATATCTGAACAACATAGATTCATTCTATGCCTCACTTTCAGAGTAGTTGAGAGATATATTATATGCGGATCGATAAAGATTACGATCTGGTTCATGCACTATAACCACGTTTTTATAGACACAATTTAAATCGCTTTTTTCGATTTGGTTTACACTTGGCACATACCTAATTATATACATAGACAATGTCCTGGATTGTCAAATAAGTTACTTTTTATCCCTGTATCTGTAAGATTCAAGCGGGCGAAACCAGGGACAGAAACTGGTATAATTATTAGTAAGACCAGCATAGACGAGATAATCCATCATACCACAAATCAAAAATGTATGTATGTCATAATAATAATGATAAATTAAATTATCTTTAATATAAACATAATATCATTTATTTACTTTATTTTATCGCAACTAAATAAAAAGTAAATGAAAAGCGAATTCAAATAGAGCCACAATTCTGTGCAATTCCTCTGAGACCGATCGCCATTCAATTGGCGTGTTCGATTTTCAAACGAATTGTGTGCCAATTACGCTTTCGAGTATTGCCACTGAATAAAATGAACTAAAATACGTAAATTGATATTGTCTTTGAAAATTCATAAGTTGGTAATTGTTAACCAATTATAAGCTTTTAATTCTGTTATAATAAGGTTATTATTTGATTGCATAAATATTAGGATAACATTATTAGCAGAAAATGTTTCTATTGTATCTATAGATTGATAGACCAATCTGTAGCATTAATAGCAATAAAGATAAAACCAGATCTGAAACAATTATTTATCTGAAATAACTATTCAATGACAAAATTTACTCTTCCACCACTAATGACGTTGCATTTAAATCATGAAGTACCTGTTTATTTTTTTTCATATAATTTTGTGTTTTTGGTTTTATGTGCAATTACAGCGACCATTAAAATAATGTACCCGTATACTAATTTAATTGACGCATTTTGCATCTTCTTACAAAAAAATATAAAGGATAAAAAAGGAAAAAATGCGAAGGAATTTGTGAATCGAACGTTTCTCAACACTGCGCGGTGCCGGTGTTTAGTTAAAAGAGCCCCTACCATTTGCATAATCGACATTTCCACAGGTGCATCGGCGCATTGGCAGCTGATTTAAGTACCGTGCCAAGTGACAAGAGGGCTCCTTCGTCGTATAAGGCAATATGCTACGGACGCTATTTTTATTTATCGTCCGTGCTTCGGTGTTTTACGTGGGTTCATGTCGACGCGACGGTAGTAATGCCGTCTTTTTCCTTTATATTTTGAACGACGCGTCGTACGTCTGAAGTTTCTTTGGATTCTGTTTGTATCGAATTGCTTATTTTACTTTGATGTTTTCAATCTACACTGATATACCTTTACACTTGTTAAGTTCTAGTGAGTAATAAACTCACGTGGACTTAGGAATGCTAGATTACTTTTTTGATCAGTGACGTATGCGTAAGGCAATTTTGTTATTGAGTTGCTATCGTGAGATTCCGGGATTGATTGTAGTGTTACACAAAGAATTATTATTTTTCTGTGAATGAATCAAAACTAAATTTAGAACAGTGCTTGAAAGCCGGTCATATGACCCATTAATCGCCACTTTTTATAGACGAATTATGAGTATCTGCCTCAACCAAATATATGAAACAGCAATGATTTGTTACCTCGTCCAGTTATATATCGAAGCATCTGAAGAACAAAGATTCTTCTTACATTTTCTTGTATTTTATAACCAAATGCAAGCTAAATGTGATATTAAAATAAATTTACGAATTTAATTGGTTTTCATTTTGTATGGACTGTTGCTTATTATGAAGTATATGAAGCTTTAACATTGGTTTTAAATGTCAAAAAACATTGAAACAATTTTCTTTGAAATATCAGAATAACGACGAAATTACACCCGCAATTCTCACGGATATAAACATTATTCCTTTATCTACAACACAATATAATATTCA
This sequence comes from Catocala fraxini, assembly GCA_930367265.1. NCBI lineage: Eukaryota > Metazoa > Arthropoda > Insecta > Lepidoptera > Erebidae > Catocala > Catocala fraxini. The sequence goes on from OV884037.1 coordinate 11,596,514, forward strand.
ACTTCATTTAAAATACAAATTGCAGATTACATTTAGAATTACGTTGCGTAGTATCACAATCATCCACAGCGTAATTCTGTACAAACGATGCTATGTATCACGAACGGAACTCAGAACTTTTGATCCTGCTCCTTCGTGGTACACTCAGTTGCGAGTTACGAGTTAGATTTGGCTCTCGTACAAAATGCAAACAAAAGAGATTAGTTTCTGGATTGCGTTGGTAGGCTGCGTTCCCGTTATTGCTTTTAATGAAGTCTGAGTGGAGCAACGAACATTCTGCGGATACGACGTAATCCTACTATGAAATGGTCTCAGTTTGAAACTTTCTAAAAATGGGCACTTTGGGTGATTCGAACGTGAAGCGGATTACGATAATCCTGTTCGAATATAATGGTGTATCTTAAGTGCGCGGCGGATCCTACTTCGTATTCAGATCACGTAATGTGTAAGGAAGATAAGTTGGAAAGAACTATTTGTATTGGAGGGTATGACGGAAATGGAAATTAGTGCTCTGTTTTCAAGCATGTATTGATCCTAATGTATTTTCGGTTCGGGCAATAGCGTATTGAACTTCTACAATAAAAAAATACTTGTATTCATATTTATTTATAACAGAGCGTACTTTATATTATTATACTCGAAAGCATATTTTTGTTTGCTGAGCTGGAATAATATTCTAGTTAAGCAAACAAAAATATGCTGCAACAGCCTGCTTGATAGTAATTGGTTACTGTATTACACGATAGCTTGCAATAGCTTAGGTAAAAGGGATTAAGAATGGACTGAAAGAAAAGAACTAGAAAAGGTAGTGATGAGAGCCTTCGCAACTCTTATTCGCAGGAGTACCTAGATTAGACGGCAATAAGTTGGCGCCGAAAATTCTTGAATGGTAGTCAGAGTCTAAATACCGCGCTAATAACATGTTCTATTAAAAATATCTCAAAGTATAGATACACTATGTTGCAGCTTAGAATATCCTAACAGAGTAACTCAATTACACTTTGTCGGAACTCGGAGCGATGCGAAGCGATGATGTGTCACGTTGGCTCACAGACGTGACACACGGCTCGGAGTTTATTACGTAGAACTAATTCACATATCATGTTCTTTCCATAAAGTTATTTGTAATATCGGCCTTATTATAAGGCGGTATTACGTAATCATACATTACTTCGTCTCCAAAAGATTAGATAAAGCGTTGAACATCAAATTTTAACCAACTATGTTTAAGTACAGCGTCCAGCACTCGGAGCCAACATAATAAACGCTGGGTCCGGACAACGGACTGTAGACAGTCGAGAGCAGCCCTACCGGCCATCTTACCACGTCTGACACACCGCCTGCTCAACCTACAAAGATTGGACCTTCGGACCATCGCGGCATCGTGGGGATCCTAACAGGACACGGTCCCCTGAACAAACATCTCTACAACATCGGAGCAACAGACAGCCCACTCTGTGGGGTATGTCTGACCGAAGAAGATTCTGCTGCCTATGTAGTCCTGGAATATGTGGGAGTAACAGCACAACGTAAGGAAATCTAACAACGCGAGGTCACTCCGCGAATTCTGCGAAGACTCCAGGAAACTTCTGTACTTCTGGGCGGAGTTGGGCTGGCTATTTCCATAACCGGCCGACTCTAACGCATAATGGACCAACTTAGATTTCAAATGCGGGAAAGGGAGTCCAATTGCAATTACAAAAGTCCAGTGTTCACAGCGAGGCCAAACCTTGTTATCTACAAGTTAAATTTACAATCTGCAAACTGCTGTTGCTATTGTGAGTCGTCTAACAAAAAAACATTCAGAGCCCGGAACATTACGTCTTCTGTCACAAGATAAATATTATTATTATATACAGGTTGTCCGGTAATTAATGGATAACCTTGAAATGTATTATAATAGAACTGATGCCCGTTCAGAAAAAAATAAGAAAAATCATCTATTCTAACTACTACCTCAGATATGTTTTTTTTTAAATTACCCTATTTAACTTTCTTGTACACTACGACCATAAATGAATGATCTCCATTGGTTTTTTGTTGTTTTATTATTAAACAATAATTATGCTAATAGATAGACAGTCAAAAGTATGACTAGCTATTGCACTTTTAAAATATTGTTTCTTTTCATTTTTTTTCCTGCACGGTCGTCAGTTCTGCTATAAGACATTTAAGGTTATCCATTAATTACCGGACTCCCTGTGTATTAGGATTAATCTTTAGTATTCAGTGCTATAAGGCAAAACCCAACCCAACGAGGCAGTGCAGACGGCGGTATTGATAGTTTCTTAAACCATGTTCGTAAGCTTTTGTTGTTAATAACAACTCGCGTACTATGCCTTTATCGCAGACGACTTTTAAGGTACACAAAGTCTACCCAAACTTAGAATAGTTTGGTTTGCCCGCTATGCCACCTGTGCAGCTAATTTAGTGTAGACAATCTGTACATATTATACAAAGATGTTAGCCAATAAGAATACGTCCCTTTCAAGTAATAACTATTCTTTCTACATATATTATTCCACACTAGAGAATATCTGTATCGCGAGGGACTTCTTTGTAAAACAGATATATAGAATATGTTTCCTCGAAACAACTTGCAAATTACACAACATTTTGTTATTTCTGTGTGGAGATTGAATCCACAATACTCGGTATGCTTAGCATAGGCAACTTCACCGCTTACACCACGATGATAAAAGTTGTACTATTAACAAGTGAGAAACGGATGGCAATCGCAATGAATTGCCGTAAATCTTAGAGTTCGAAAAAATGATTCAAGTAGCAAACGTCACGTGATACCACGTGACCTTGAGGTCAGAGGTCAAAGTTTATAGTCATTTCGGAGGTATATCGACTATGCTGAGTCGTTGACCGCGAGTCTCTAGCTCTTACGGTTCTTGAGTTGAAAGTTGTATAACAGACAGACGGACGGACAAAGCTGTTATATAAGAGTTTTTCGAACTCTAAAAAGTTTGTGCAGCAGTCGACAAAATTTGTCACGCTCTACTGCTTGCTGAATTCTACAAGACTAAACTCGAAACACAGCTAGATAGAACTATATTCCGTTCAATACACGTACATACATATTATTATCTTATAGACCATTACGTTAAATCCCATGGGTATGATCGGAACTGCCTTAAACGGTGCAGCCAAACTCTAGTACAAACTAGTTACTTACTAATATCTAACTGCATTAGATCGGCAGTTTCCACTGCATCGGTTGTTCTTGTTCGATAACGATTCTAGTTTGATTTGGTTGATTGATTCAACTCCTACAATTTATGCAAACATAATAGCTGAACGTGGAAATTTGTCGGTCATTATGCATAATTGACAAACTGGGAGAGTGTTATTTGCTTGTTTGTTTAGAATTTATTGAAGTCCGAAATGCAATATAGGTAGCTATATTATGTGACGTTTTACCGCAAGAACGAGATTTCTCTTGTCCAACATCACGTTACAAGAGAGGTCTTTGTATAGTCATTGTTAGTGGTATGATCATAAAAATGATGTATCTGTATCTTATGTGGGGGCCAGTCATTGCAGACCGGCGACACTTCGACCCAGTGAGATCTTTTGTGTCGACACTCTACCAATAACGACTGCCATAGATGTGCATGGCAGCCGAGACCGACTGCTTAACGTGCTCTCCAAGGCACGGAGCAGGCGATAATTGTCAATCAATACGCACATAATTTCGAAAAGTCATATCATATCAAAGTTAAAGGTGCGCGACGTGGGTTAGAACCCAAAAATTACGTAAGTGTCTTTTCGAGAGATTCATTGCTAAGTATTGTTTTAATAGGTTCTTTTGTTGTATACACTAGATTAATAAAAGGTAAAAGGTAAGATATAAATTATAACAAACATATATTTTCTTAAATTAAATATATGATTATGATTATGATTTTGATTATGATTTTGATTATGATTTTGATTATGATTTTGATTATGGTTTTGATTATGATGTTTTGAGTTCCATTTTCAGATCTGGCGTAATGTCCATCTGTCATTCAATCAGAAAAACTTAGTAATGGATGTGATACACCTGCTTAGCCAGTGTTATGCGTAATGGTCAGGTGTAGTTATCATAACAAGGCATGCAAACTAAAGCTGCAGGATCATGTAAACGTATAATTTCTCTGAAAGGTATAATTCACAATTCGTTTTAGTATGTCCAAGGATATTTGTTTAATTTATATCGCGTATTCAACAACACAGCTTAGTTCATCCTTTCCACCTGGAAACATTTTCGACCAGTACCATAAGATTTTAGCGATTGTTTTGTCTACGCACTTATAGGCTTTCGAATAAACTACTTGCTCCTTTAGCGCAATGGCGCTGAAGTAGTAAGTAGTGTTACGAAAAGGACGCACGAAATATTTTGCGTTTTGGTCCTGACATTGCTGAAGTCCGTGTGTGGCAGTTACAGTGAGCGTCATAAGTCGCTTAACTTATCTGAGATTTTGAATTCTTCTATCATTCAAAGTACCCATAGTTGTCATGTTTTTTGCAACAGAAGTAGTTGACGAATAGGTAATTTAATTATGGTTAATAAATACGATATAAACGTTAAGTTTTTAGTTCATAAACCAGGGTTAGATATGCATTCAATATTCGCTGACTGTACTACTAAAGGCAATAAATAAAAAAGTACTTGTATACCCATAGTTAAAAATGCGTGGCAGAAAAGTATTGTTTAACATACGCAATATATCATCATTTACAAACCCAACATTAATCTTTATTAAAATAAACAAATTTAAATCACTTTTTGTTGCCTCATATCTATCGTCGAACAAAACGCTAAAGGAACTGATTCATCAATCAAGACAAGGATATCTACTTAAAAGCACATTACTAACTTACTTAAACACACAAAAGTTCACCAACAGGTGTCTTAGAAAACTCTAAATACCTATCTCCATTCCTTCATAATTGTTATTAACGAATTTCAACATCGCGGCATTAAATTGTCAAGAAATCATTTAACTATCATTTATAACTTTAGATACTCCAATTTACTTACACAAGGTTCTACATATAGTCGCAATTAGGACTTTGTCAAACTAAATGATGTAAAACAAACGATATCAGATTGTGAGTTGGTATGGATTTAGGGCGGATGTACAAGTGACGTGGGCCTGACACGGTGACGTAGTAATAACAGTTTGTAGGCTCGTTATAGAATAAAAACGGCATAGGTTATGGTTCGCTTACGCCAGCCCCTACCATGTAGAGACCGCCTATTTAACGATATATAGAGAATGTAATACAGCCCGATATAGTCTCACGGTCGGTAGATCTTTGTGTAATGGTTTCCATATAACGACCTTTGGTAATGAAACCGGTACGTTTTCGGTTTATCCCTCAAAATAGACTGTTCTGTTCCTTCGTAACAGACGATTGAATTGGATTTACATATAACACAACAGTTATATATCATGCCACTGGTTCCGTTTTAAATACATTTCATAACAGTATCAATGCAACCTTGTAATTATTTATGTGCATGCCGTATTCTTGCGATAAATATATTAATAAATATCTAATATCTCAAATATAAGGTTCATAGATCCCATTTGATATTATATTAATGTAAAGAGTACAAAAAAACAACGCACAACAATGAAATTAAAATATCGTTTTCTTTAAGATAATAATTATGAACATCAAAGTTACTTTCCTAAGCTTTTGGTCACCCTTGCCGACTCTCACTGTATTTTATATGGTGCATCTTTTACTTGAATAAACCATCTATTGCTATTTGCATTGCCAGCAATCATCAACATGGCTCATAAAGAAACATATAGAACTTTTATATGACAAATTCAACCGCTTCAACCTAATATACGAAGTAATAAGTATAAAATTAAGTTAGCATTATGGCCGTACTTGAATGCAAATAGACGGCAAAACGATCAAACTGAATATCTTATTCGCTCATAAAGTCAATTTAAATATTTTATACTGAAGTTAGGTTTGGGCCCGCCTAATGCCGGACCAGAGACGAAGAAAATTAAACTTGTTACTATATTACCCTAAGAACAGGTAACTTTTTAATTCTTCTAACAAAATTGTCATATTTTCCTTTGAGCGCCCTCTAATGAAATAAACGGAAGACGAGAAGGACCGTTGTAGCATTTTTATAAGCACTTTATATTCACGGCACTTAGCATCGTGCAGTTTGCAGAATGTTTACAATAATACTTGAGAATCGTCGTATTTATTATGGCTAGCTTGAGATCTTTTGAAGTAGACGAAAGTTGCGCGTAGAACAAAGAGTTGGTCTCTTTACGACGCGTCTTAAGACGGCTGGTAATTATCAAGTCTCAGATTTATTACCAGTTGAATTAGCTTTCAGCATTTCATATCATAATCCGAAAGCGTTTTATTGTCCCGAGAGCGCCGGATTCTTCGACGATGGTAATTAATTACACGTAACACGGCTTAACGACAATTTTGAAGAAACTCTCAGTTGAGTACTTTGTGTAATAAAGACAGGTATTAAGCGAAGAGTTTTCGAGTTTGTATTACATTGTCTGTCAATTTTGTTGTGAAAATTCATGGATTTATATTTTGAAATAGGCTTTGATGGAAGAGTTTCGTGAGTAAGATATTAAGTACAGCTACCGGGTGCGGATGAATGAACATTGTTTGAATGTGCTTTGAAGATTATAACGCCATATTAGCGTATATAAAACTCCGATAACAAGAATATTAGAATCTTAAATTGTTGTTACCAATTTTATTTGAGATTCTTGCATGACTACATAAACTAGCACTTTGCAAGCTGTTATACATATGTCACAGTTTAATAAATTAATTAGTCTATAAGACCCCAGGTTATCTTATCTTATCTTATCTTATTTCGGGGGCCAATCAGTGTAGACCGGCGACACTTCAACCCAGTGGGATCTTTTTAGTCGGCCCCGAGATCTATCCCTGAGCTATTTCCCTATGAATGTACTACATCAGTCGCAGTACACTTCAGAGGGAGAAGCCTGAACTCTTCAGGGTTCGGATATGCCAATACAATCAGAACAATTTTTTTTTTAACGTCAGCGTAATGCTTTTACGCACCGTCCGCGCCCGGGCAGGGCGCGGGTGTATGGGGCTCGAGCCAGAGAAGCCGGCCCCATACCCACTAGACCCCTGACGACGTTCCTCTAGTACCTAGTGTCGGTGCCACGGGATTCACGCTAGCATTCACCGCGACACCGACAGGTCTTGGCCCGCCACGTGTCTAGGCGGGCCCCAGCTGTTTGGGGGAGGACCAGATGGTACAGCCCTCCCCTCCACTGAGGGGGGCGCGCGGAACGCGTATGCCCCTCTCTCGGGCCTGTGCTGCTCGGGCGGCAGACTGCCCAAATCCACCGCCCGCAGGCCGCACCCTAGGGTGGCTGGAGGTCTGCGCGCGCCCTACGGCGGCGCCCTGGACGTCTCCTGTGGTTTGGGTTAGGAGAGACCAGCTCCCTCTCCCGTTACACCGCCTCCTTCGCGGACATCACTACCTCGCAGAAGGTGACGGCGGCCTCCCAAGCTGGGCACTCCACGAGTGTGTGCAGCTCCTTAGTCTAGCCAACACGTCACATTCACATAGTAGGTGTGATATGATAAGACCCCAGGTTACATAAATTACTTACCATTATATCAACAATGACGTATTTACCTGTTGGATACCTATATATAGTCGATTTTAAACTAATTTTCTGATGAGATTAATAACGTGAAACTGTAGTCATAAATCAGTACAAGTTGGTAATGTATAAAGCATAAAACAACTATTTAAATAAATAAGAAAATAAAACCCACAGTCATGATTCTTTTATGCCTTTATACCAATATAAAGGCATAAAAAAATCATGACACTACATATTACTTGCTCGACATACATATATGTATGTACATCCAGAGTCTTTAATATATAACTTGCACAGAAATAAAGTAAACTCCTATAAAACCACACTGTTCCCGAACTGTTATGCGCATCACGACTAATTCTGGGAGGCTTGATAACGCGCAAACACATTCCGTAAAAACAATTCGGTGAAGCAATAATTGTTTTGTTGTTCATTACGACACAGGACTCGGGTGCGGACGACATAAAAACTAAACGTATTGCAAGAACGTCCTTCGCACTATATGTCAAAAATAGCCGTCATTGTTCTTCTGGTGTTCTGGGCCCGGTAATTGTGCCAGTGACAAAATGTCCTCTACCAAAAACTCCAGAGAACTGGTTGGCCATAAAAGTCACATGTTCGCCGGGGGCTTATTACCGCAATAACAATTTAAGGAAGCCGAAAGGGTGGCGCGGAATTTCTACGAAAACTTTTGTTTGCGTCTCAGTCTACCGAATTGTTTTATAAACAATGTTTACAACAGTAACTTTATGGTCCACTTGTTTTATCTTAGTTTTACATTGCGACACTATTCTCTAAAGTTATTGTTTGAACAATTTGTTTTGTGCCCGTAAGCCAAGTTTCACTTTTAAAGTTTCATTTGTTGATTGGATACAAATAATTTTGTTCTCGTTTAGGATTTTACAATGCATTTCGCTTTTAAAATATTTTGGTAATAAAATAAAATGTTCTGTGGCGGATTGTTTAAAAGTGAAATTTGTTCAATGACTCATAGCTAACGATGTGTAAGTATGTTACTAGGTGAATGACGTCACGAATTGCAGTAAAATTAAATTGCAGCAATTTGTATAGTCAAGCAATTTGTAATAGCTATTAAGAGAAGTAATGTGACTTCTCATAAAATCTTGTATAAAATGACTTTAAAAAAAGATAAAATATAAATTGATATGACAGATACGAGTGGTGAACGCTCATCTTAGTAACTGACGCTACTAAATGTCAGCTTTACCTGTAAGGGACTATTTACGACTAGGCGTATCTTTACTATCATCAACACCTTACGATTACATCTTTTTATTCATTTAATACTTACTGTATTGCTTTGGAATGGAGATATAATATTTATTGTTGCTCATCATTTGAATGTATGTGACTGCGCGAATCAAATGTACATATAGTATTAAACAATAATAGTTTATTATTGGTATTAAATTTTGGAGCATTTGCAGCATTTGAGCATGCGATTGTCATTTTGATATTGAATTAAGATAAAATATATAAATTCTACAAAAAATTTAATTGTACTTATTTACAGGTAATCTATTTTATTAGGTAGGTGATGTAAATGAAAAAATGTTGTCTAGAGATTTTTGGGATAAAATTAATACTACATGGCGATTGTCATTAATATACAGTAATATAATATATAATAATAATAATATATCAGCAATGTATTAAACTGTCCCACTGCTGGACACCGGCCTCTTCTCAGTGTGAGAAGGGTTAGGCCATAGTCCACCACGCTGGCCCAGTGTGGGTTAGCAGACTTTATATATCTTCGAGAACATTATTGAGAACTCTAAGACATGCAGGTTTCCTCACGATGTTTTCTTTCACCTTTGAAGCAAGCGATAATTAACTATTTAATACGCATATAACTTCAAAAAGTCAGATACAGTATACAGTAAACCGCAACAATTCAATTTTATGAATGGTAAAAATATTTTAACATTTCTGTATAAAACATATCCAATATTAATTTTCTAATTAGGTAAGACAGTGTGAACAAAAGATTTCTCATTTTTAGATAAAAATTACACTTTAATTGATATGTAATCTAAGATGAAAACCAATTTATCAAGCAGTTCCAAATCTTAATAAAAGACTTTAGATTTTTTCTTTTTCTTTTTCTTTTTCTTTATCTTTATCTTTATCTTTATTTTCTTCAAAACTCACTATCTGACTATGTGTATACTAATTCATATATGTAGGTAAGTCAAAGCGTTTAACAATGACATTGCTGCATATGCACCTTATTTATTTTTAAGGCAATAGCCACACTGATTAAATAAACAACAAATGAATTTTGAATTTATAACTAAGAAAAGCTGTGGTTTAAATAAAAATCAAACATAAACTGTGTAACGCTAAATGGATAGCTAAAATCTACGACAGATGTACGTATAAACTAACACATAGAGAGGTAGAGTAGGTAGGGTCTCAGAAGTCGGAAGAGCATCGTTGTCGTGACTGACTTTTGCCCTGAATATTTTACTTAGTGTGCCTCCCGGCGCCGACTCATATGAGACTCGTGTCTGAAATCGCTGACATCGTTGCGCTATGAGAAAAGAACTCATCGTTTTTGTAACATGTTGTGTGTAAACCTTTTTAGCAAATATCACTACTTTGAATAAACCCGGTTGACATTTGCCTGTTTTCGCAAAGCTGAGTCTTGTGTACGAATTTTGAGAGCCCTATAAGAATATAGGGTAAATAAGTTTGGATACAATTTCAAGGTTTTGTTCATGTAAAAATAAATTTAACTACCTACAACTAATTAGTCAATACTTTAATATTTTTTTTAAAAACAATGGTAATCTTACCTATCTCGAATCATTTGGCCGACTATATCAGTAGACTTGGAACAAGTTTACTGCTATTACAGTTTACTAAAATGAGCCTTGAGCTAATTTCTTTAATACTGAGGGTAAATCCATGTGTTGTAGCTGGCCGGTAATCAGATTATTATTTCAATACAAAAAAGAATCAAAATAATTTTAGCGGTCAATATGACGTACCCTCAAGAATATAGAACGCGCTGCTAAAATGTGATCTACAAATATTTCAATTTCTAAAATTATAATTAAGGCTTAGCGGATTTATTTGGTAGCAAATTACTTGAAGTAATTTTTTTGCGTTAAGCTATTGAGACAAAATCTTTTGATCTGTATTTCCAAGCCATTTATTTTAGATAAGAAAACTCATTGAAGAATCTCAAAAGATTAATATAAAACTAAGTAATATTTAATTGAAATTCTACCCGTAATACCTAATTGAGTAGCCGCTAATGTCGATAATACGAGACATTACAATCATGATCTACTATAATCTTAAGAGTGCTTTCAAATTGTAAATAACGCTAAATAACTACTAATGAAAGATCAATTTCAAAACATTTACGTTCCCAGACCCATTTTAATTTACAAATTACGGTTATATCGATACGATATACCTTGTTAGTAAGTTCCGACGAAATAGATTGATAAAAAAAACTTCCAGGTCTGTTATTTTAACGTGAAAATTGGTGCGTCGCTCGCAACTCCGCACCGTTCTCTCAGCTGCTTTAACAATGTTGAATTCCCTTCCAAAATTATATGATCGTCGGCTTGTTAAGACGATATACGCATAGTGAAAAAAGACTTGATACTGTGTGTGCTCGCCCTTGTAAATTAAGGGACCGTTGAGCGTAAAGTGGGGGCCAATTAAGAAATTTATAGTCAGAACGCGCTATAAAACAATAAATTGTAGAATGGCTCTCAACAGCATGGCCTATTAATTATGTGCACCAGTTCCTAGAGCCATTATAAGGGTAGCGTGCTTGCAGCTTTATTGATAATGCCTACAACGGAATATAATATGTAGATAGCCGATATAATTGAACCACCACGAAGCCTCTTGGGTATGTTGTTATTATAAAAGTTTCCTACTCACATTCCGCGTGTTGCTTGTACGGTAAATGTTATCATCTCTATTTTCTCGTTAAAAAACATAGCGTATCTATACGCAATGAGTATGAAAATATGTAGTTATGTAACGTAATATTAAGCTTATCACTTCGCCATTTCGTATGCCTATACCTATGTAGGTCCATAGCATTGCATAACAAGATTTGGTTTAGTCTTCTAGATAAACTACATATTTACTTTTTGTAACAGATATGACAAAATGTGAAAACGGTACTCACCAACTTTGATTTCATTCTATCAGTCGTGATTGTTTATCCTCATAATCTGTTCAAAATAGAGTTACGGTTTAGTTAGACTGAATACGAAAATGAAATTTATTTTCATTTACAGTTGACGTTTATTTAAATTTATTATAAAACCTTTTGTAATACTTATGAAACTGAGACAAGATCTGCTTGAACAGTTTTTATTATTACGATGGCCTTCTGAGCAAAGCATTGATGAGTTGGGCAGATATGTAACATAAACACTTCCGCATGTACCTACAAAAGGAAAATACACAACATACGAACACATCTAGACGTCCAGTTAATTACCAGTCTGTGTGTAGGTAGGCATTTTTGCTGTTGGCATGGAAATATATTATTATTTGTTAGTACTAAGGTAAGTATTCGTGTCAATAAATCATTATTCTATCAACAACTAAATTGGGGAGTAGAATCTATAATATAATAATAATAATAATGTCCTCCAGACCGAATTTCGGTCACGGCGGCCATTCTTAACGGAGACTGGCCATCTGCGCAGGATATATTATAGTGCACAAGTGTGTTCGCAAACACAATTGCACTCTCTGTACCTTAACTCTCATGATCCGATGGAACGGTAATCCAACACGACCGGAGAGAGATCAGGCGTAGGACCAACGGCTTTACGTGCTTTCCGAGGCACGGGGATGTCTAATACCGCCAACTTCGTAACTCCGGGCTACTATTGAGATTTTTTAACAGAAAACCCAATGACTTTCCCTTAGCCCGACCTGGGATTCGAACTCGAGACCTCATGCACAGCAGTCGCATTCACTACCGCTGCGCCACGGAGGCAGTAAGATAATATTCTCGCTTGGTAGGTGCCGCAGAATAGTATCTGATAATGTTTAAAATTTATTTATAGTCATGTAATCACATTTTTTTTGGTCTATATACATTTAATTTTAAAGAATATAATGTGTTTAATAATGTACCTACTTAGTTTAATTGTTTTAATTTTGCTTTGTATTTAAAGTTTGTTCCTATTGTTGTTATTTATGTTTGCTGAACATTTATTGTTAAGTTGTGCATGCTGTGTTTACCTATAAAAGATTGTCACACTCGCTCAGTCTGCTAATCTTAAGTTTTTTTTTATTGTATTTGTGTGAACAATTGTTGGTAGCCATTCAAATAAATAATAAATAATAATAATAATATCTACATTGCTATAAATGCAATTCAAATGACGAAACAGCATTATGTTTACCTGTCTCCTGTATCACGTTATAAGCTACTTCCGTTTATAATCTATATACAGATATCCTTTTAAAATCTAAAAATGTTCTAATAGCAAGAATAAAATAATCTTATATCAATGCTTATCATAATCATAACTATCAAAATGGCTTCTGTTTAGGGACATTTAACGTTTATTTTTGATGTATGCAGTATTGTAATAACTGTTGGTGAACGTAATAAATGTTTGCAAAGGTTGTTCAGTCCTGTTCTTATGCGATTAAGAGTCGTGAGGTTTGTGACTTAACTCGGAACAATGTAGTGTCGTGAACTTTATTGGATGTTACCGTAATTTATGACTTTCCACCACAATCCGCTCAACGATACAGAAACAGTAGGAAAATGTTAGTGTTTAAGTGCTTTAGAAATCTTTCTTCATAGAATTAGGGTAACTGACACCATGTAGTCCAAAATCACCAAATTTATGCTTCAATATCCGAGATAGAAGAGAGTGATAGTTCAGAGGACGTATAAGGTTTGATTTTGAGTGTTTTGTTAGGCATAAAGTTAAGATCACGTAAAGACCTTTTCCTTGTATTTGGGAATATAAAGCTAATATCCATGTTGGTCACATCTTAATCATTGAAATACACACTTTACTTACGGTTTTTGTCGAGTTGTTTATTTTACTTTAAAATACTTTCATTACATAATTTTGATACTTTTAGTAGTGTTACTATCATTATTGAACTTTACTACAATTTAAGCTATTTAAATTAATTAAAACTATTTATATATAAGTTTACACTTTGCCCCGAGGTTTCGGTTGCTTTACAGCAGCCATGTTCACGGGGAGACTAAGATGGTAGTTGTCTCAATGTTCTGAAGTGTACCTAGTTATTTCAAAGTACCTGAACATAATTTAATCTTTGGAGTTTTTATTTACGCAGAATGAGCTCAAAGTATCATGAAGTCTAGCTGTGTTCTACTTCTTCTTGGGTTTGACTATTTGAATTACTAGATCCTGGTGGTACATTCCAACCATCTTCTCTATTGAAATTAGGATGTTTTTTAATTTCAATAGCATGTTTGGTAGGAATCAGTGTTCTTTTGCGAGTATCTGTGGTTTGTCAAATCGTAGGTAGTGGTTGGTCCCCTGTTATACGTGTTTACACACAGCGGACTGCAACGAGCGTTGGTGTTTTACATCAGCTATATGTTCTTTTATGCGGGTGCCTATGCTTCTCTTGGTTTGACCAATGTATGAGAGTCCACAGTCACAGTCTATTTTATAGACCCCTGCATCTTGTAAAGGTAATTGGCACTTGACGGATGGTAAAAATTGACTTATCTTCATTGGCAGCATGTGTTGATTGAAGCTCGCTTCAAGATGTAGCCAATCTTGTCAGTGACACCTCTTACATATGGTAGTATGGTAGGCTGGCGCTCGACTGTGAATGGATTTTCTCAGGATCTGTGACGGCGCGGCGCGACTGTTGGAGCTTATTGTCTTGCAGTACTTGCTTGACATGTTGAAGGCGTCCAGGTGTTTCTTGTCACAGATCCCATGGGCTCTCTGAAACAAAGACATTCCCACGGTAGCTAACTGTCTAGGATGGTGGTGAGATTCACCGTTTAAGTCCCTATTTGTATGGGCCGTTTTTCTATACTCAGTGTGGCTTTTTGATTTTTGATCAGGATTTCTGATGACAAGTATATCTAAGAATAACAAAAGTGTTTTAAAGTAAAATAATCAACGCGACACAATCCGTATAAAGTGTTTAATTTCAATGTATAACATTCGCGTAAGCATAAGACAATATTACACATCTTAATCTTTAGACCAGTTTGGTTATAAGTTGCGTAATATAATGTGATATGGAATAATTGTAGTACAAGTCCTAATAATGATTTCCCAGGAGATAGATATCTTCTATAGGGGAGCAGTACCTACCATTTTATTACCTCTAATAAAACATACACCTACAAGCAATTGAGCTTATTAAACCTACCTTCTAACAATAGACATCTCATTACAAAAATAGCTTATTATTACAGCCAGTATACATCACAAGGAAAAAAACATTAATCGTCCTATGATAATATTTGAAAATCTCAATAACTAGCGGCAATAATAATGTCTTAAACGTTTTCTTGGGACCTTGCCGTGGGCGGTTCTGTCAATAGCTACCGTTTGCTAAAGGAGATTCGGTAGCGAAATATATTATGACAAACAATACTCACAAACTGGTTTCGAGACATCAAATGATATTATAATACCACGTTTAATATATCATTAAGAGAATATGATTATTTAACCTATGACTCTCTGTTTTAAGTAGGTAATAAAACGAGATGGTTTTAGTTCACCATATTATTATACAAAAATTCAAATTACCTTTTTATTATAGTTTTTAGAGGTAATACAGCAGTAGTCCATTGCTTTCTTCGATGTTTATTACTTACGTCACTTTCTAGCTTCGTCCGCGGGTTTACCTGAGTAGGACGCACAGGAATGTATTAACGGGATAAAAAGTATCTTATATTAATACATGATCAGAAAGACTTCTCAAGAAATTCTCGTAATAAAATATGTTCAATATGAAGTTTCGATCTAAAATCTAATGTGAACTGTAATACATTTTAGGGTCACATTTGATGTTTATTTTAATTTAAGATTAAAATAAACATCAAATGTGACCATTTACAACATTTATTTCAACAGCTTACAAATGTATTAAATCCATTTGGATGACTAAAATTATTCCTTCTAACAGTCGACTAAATTTAAAGTTCCCTTTATTTATAGGTCTAATATGAAAAAGAGGTAAAATCTGCTTATTGCTTCTGCTTGGCTAATCTTTGGCAATACTGAACCAATCTAACAGAAATAAATATTATTTTATTACTTAATAGTGAGCTATATTATTTCTAAGTAACATAACTATGTAATTATGGTATGTTTAATAACATACTACTTAAGTGACGGCAAAGGCATAACTATGAATTTTAAATGTCTACACCACTCAATTTAAATATGACATACCTACCTACCATATTCTGCATCTCTAAGCAGAATTCGGTTAAAAACTTTAAACTTGATGAACTAGTTAATACTAAGGTTGCTCTTAAAACGCAACTGATTACGAAATTTCTAAAAATGTAGAAATACCTCAGCTTTAATGTTATCATATATTCAAGTTAAAACTTCATTTTCCTTTCATTTTACGAGCCTTACGTCTAGATATACAGACTGGCGACCACAAATCATTGAAGTAATTTATGTAACCGTTTAGCACTACATCGCCGTAACAACACATAATTCAAAGGCCGCGTCTGAACGTATCTCACCAAAAGAGACTTTACCGGGACCCGCAGTATGTATCGCCGTTCTTTGTAAGGCGATTTATAGCTAGTTCATGAGCTTTATTTACTTTTATAGACGTAAAAGTCTAAGCAGTAAATTATGTGTTGCCACGGTGAGATCGCCGGACACTAGTACTCTGAATAACATTTTCCTCTTATTATGTTTTCGTATATAAATTAAAAAGATTTATGCTTCTTATATTAGCCTACCGCCAGTTTAGTATAACAATCGGAGGACGATTGCGATGTCCTGTTGATTGTCCGAGATATAAATAAGATTTTTGTCATGAGCAACATGCTGCCAAAGCGACAGATTAGAGATGTTGCATACTAATAAAATTGTCTTAACAGTTTCATTTGCAGTATTTTATTCGATGTTACAGTGGAAGGACAGGCTGAAATAGAGTCTGCATGGAGAGATACGTTACTGGCTCACAGATTTATGGTTTACTAGACAACTCATTGATTTGACTGCATGGATGGCTTAGTGGTGTAAGTGGTCGCCTCGCCATTTGCCCTCTGTCGCATGTTGTGGGTTCGACGCCACACAAAACAAATATTTGTGAATCAACTATCTGACGAAACTATTTGTGGATCACACAAATATTTCTTTCGAGTCTGGGTGCTCTTTGTGTCCGTTGTTTAAGTGTTTATAAAGATCGCCGCGAAACAGGATTTATGACTGGTACAGGAATAACATTAAAGAAAGGCACATATTGCAATTAATATGATCCTAAAAAATTGTGCAAATGATGTTTTACATGGTTCATTTTTTATATGATTAATTATTAATTTATTAGATCTTGGTGTAAATAGCAAATATTTTTGCTAAAGAAATGTTGACACCTTTTCCTTCTTTGTTCATTCCCTGTGTTGCAGTATTTACAAAAATATAATCAAGGGACATAACGTATACCCAGACTAAGACAAACAGAACAAAATTCTGGATCACACAACTAACAACACTCGACGCAGTAGCACAATTAATATGTACATTGTACAAGTAATACGAGTTATACAAAAGTATAACTCAGTAGTTTACATATATGTATATAAGATGTATTATAAGTAAAAGCACATAATTATAATATGCACAGCTTAAAACGAAAGTCAACTCATAAGGCATAAGTGCAGTGCGGCTGAGTTGACTTGTGGCGATCACTTACTTAAGTTACCTATACACAATAATAACTGTCGCAAGAATATTTTTAATGGTAATTATTTAGTATTCGTAAACCCTTTAGCGAAATACGGATTATCCCTTGACCATTGTCCTTGAATTTTTTACAACGCCTAACTATTATTAGTTACACTATCTGTTATATAGTTATAATAGTATTTTACCTACAGTGTATAATAATCTGCAATAGTTTGTAGGCTGTAGGCACTGTAGGTAAAAAGAACGCCGACAAAAACTCACACGCCCCTCTCAACACTAATATATCTTCTATTAAAATATCAAAACCTCGTTAAACCAAAACATCACTAATAAATATATTTATAACGGTGCTTCATAATGGGCTTAAGTCGGAAATGATCTATTCAAACCACATTAGTTGGAATTAAAAACATTAATACAATTTATGTAATGTTAATCTACTAGTGGAAAATGGATTAATTTAACTCACTAACTTATAAAAAGCTGGTGTATTAATGAGAACATATTTTATTCGTAAAATATTAGAATCCTTTAATCACATTTTAGCCGAATAAATTATGAAATATAAAAATGAAAAATATAGCTTAAAGGCATAAAGCTTTTTAAACGTATTTTCAATTACGTATTTATCAGATATTACATTTAAAACGTTCATTTTCTTTTATCGCGCCTCAGTCTGCGATCGAAATCCGAAGACGAAGCGCACATTAGGGTGATCAAAGCAATTTTATTAAAACCAATGTCCATCATTACTGATTGCAAGTGATTACGTGATACGGGTAAAAAGTGACGACAACTCCGAGGAAAACGAGAATAGTCCTCGTTAAAAAATTTAATCTTCCGAACAGCCGATTTTAAATGATTACTTAACACATCCTGACGGCACAGAAATCACACCTTTGAAGTTCAAATTAAGAGTTTCGTTTCCCTTACAACGCTCGCCACAGCGGTAAGGAATGACTAACAGACGCTAACAAGGTATCATTATAAGGATGTCGACCTCACAATCTCTTGTATCGATAGTTTTTTGCTCATTGTTTTTATTAAGCGTTGATGGAATATGATATTATAAAAACTATAAGAATAGTTGTAATGGTCAATCTACGTTTAGCCACGCCTATTAAATTGGAACAATAATAATCACTGATATTAAATGATCGTTAATATTTAGCAGTTCACTTAGTATTGTCTTAATAATAATTTGCACATACATTAAAAAAATCTAATTGACTTGTATAGGTAAGTGTGTAAAAAATTTGCCATAAGCCAACTTTAAAGGCTAAGTTGAGACTAGATGAGTAAAGATGTATTCATAACCGCGTTACTCTAAAGCTAACAATAGAGACACGCAGAAAAATATTTTACCGTTGATTTTAGCATAAGTATCACAAAAAGAATTATATTAGTACAACATGTGCAATAACAATATATGTCGATAAATAAATTAAATTAAGAACAAAACAGATACGCTAAGAAATAGCTCCAAATTCATCGAGTATCGATAACGAAGTGCATCACTTGGAGTGTTTGGGCAGGTGGCGAAACACCCAGACAAAAGACGGTTCGTATCATTATGTTGTCTTATTACCGGCGTTCGCGCATCCAAGCCGCGATATAATTCAAACACCGTAATTACTTCGTACATTAATGGCGGACTCCCTTTAAGAAAATCTCCCATGACTATCTCGAGTTAGACAAGTTAAGAAATACTGTTACCCAATTACACTACTTCGTAATTTAACATCAATAATTCTTAAAGGCGTCTAGACCGCTTGCCAAAGTCCTGTGTGGTTTCAATGTGACTTGGATCAATACTAAGTAGATAAAGTTTGGGACAAAGTTGATTAACTTATTAGGGGGTTCAGTGAATATAAAAAGTGCTTCGTTAAAAGCTGTACTTATTTTGAACATTATGTAAAGACTAAACGAAATTGCATTTATAAACATGCTTATATTATAAATGTAAAAGTGTGATGGTCAATTCTTTCTTCATAAAACGACGTGTGTCTTAGGCCGAGGCCGACTGAAGTGGCGATGGTGACGCCTCGCCGCCTGAGTGAAAAGAAACTTATATAAATTATACATTATATATGCATTTACAAAAAAATTGCTCTGCTCAGTTTGGGCTAGATGGCGTTGTGTGTATGTGATAGAATATTATATTATATTATTATGTTTCTCTTATCACAGGTACTTTCTAACATATTATATTAGAAAATACCTGGCCCTTTGGGAGGCTTACACGGAGACATGGGTCAACGTGAAGAGGCCCTTCGAGAGTTTTAATCAAAGGTGGGATGGAACACCTACAGCGGCACTAGCCACAGCAGGCGTAAGACTATTACTACGTATGGGTTTTAATATATGGGCTATGGGTATG
This sequence comes from Catocala fraxini, assembly GCA_930367265.1. Lineage (NCBI taxonomy): Eukaryota > Metazoa > Arthropoda > Insecta > Lepidoptera > Erebidae > Catocala > Catocala fraxini. The sequence goes on from OV884037.1 coordinate 11,616,457, forward strand.
GGTGTCTGGTGGACCGGTATATTGCTAACTATGGATGAAAAACGGCGTCTGCCCTGAATACTCTAATAGCATCAATGCAATGGGCAGACGGTGACTCGCCAACTCACTAGATGGGCCCCCTGAATAGTCACTATAGGCATACACGCCAGCAGCAGAGGGCAACACCGGTGCGAGTGGCTAGGGGTGTCGAGCGGTGCGGCGCCGGTTTCACCATCACGGGTCTCGTGACAACGAAGACCCGGAGCGGGTTTCCCCGTAGTTATGCCCTTGAAATGACACTTCCACAAGCATATAGTTCTAGCGGCCTCCCTTTGACCGGCCGACCAAGGCAAGCCAGAGTTGAGAGTCCTACGGGCACTCTTGTAGTTCCACCCTAATCAACCAGTAACGGAAAGCTGGGGACGAGCCCCTAACCAACTCTCTGAGACATTTAGGACCGCAGTGTCGCCACTCACATTCAGCTCACCACAAGCTGCCCTGCGGCTTGTGCGCTTTTATTTAACCTGGTGATACGTTGTTTATATCACAAGGCGAAGGTGATAGTTTAAAAGCTAGTGTACTGTGCCTTCCGACATCGCGTTAGTCTCATGATGAGATAACGACTATCCCAGAGGGGTATATTATTATTATTATAATGGTTGTTGCCGCAGTACCGACCGCGACATACAAGATGATGAAATGGTTATGCATAGCATCGCCGCCACCATCAACTTATTAGTGCAGCCTCGGTCATAGTAATTCTTATGCATTCATAAAAATCGTATTTACTTCACATTTTGCCCTTCTACAGCTGTACGGTCAAGTATTTTTTGTTCGAGGATATAGATACTTAATATTTTATTAATTACCCAATCACTATTATTATTTTTATTGCTTTGACATTATTTTAACACAACACAAAAGTGTTACAATGTGATTTGATATTTCCTTAAGCTAGGAAGTTAAAGGTCAGTGGCGCATCATAAACTCGATAGCTCTGCCGTTCTCGGTTAATTGTTAGAAATGGTGCTTAGAGGCACACTGACAGACACTCTCTCTTTCAATTAGTTAAATGTTTGAAAGTTCTAAAAATATTTACGGTTGAATATTAACTTTATGTTTTAATTGTTATTAAATTTATTTTACTTCTTTACCAAAGATAAGCAGAGATATAAAGAAGAGAAAAGACATTGTCTCATACTGAGAATACTCAATACCTTACGGTATTCAGTAAACTGGCTTATAAGTAAATTTGAATTTCTACAATAATAAATAAATTGTGAATGATAATTATTAAAATTAAATTTTAATTATGAGCGCTTCGGATGTTGCTTTAGTTTGCACTCCCAATTCTATCGGCTCGGGTTCAACTCTCGTATCTTTTATTTTTATAGGCCCTGCCAAGATCTGTTTTAAAATATGTAGTTATGACAATGATATAATATTTAAACGAGACAGCTTTAGATAGAAAACTGTTAGATGGGCCAAGAATATCCAGTATTATACAAATTTACCCTCAGGAGTAAAAATTCAGTAATGAAAGGGTGTTACGCGCACAAGAGTAAAATGAGCGTTCTATTATAATATCAAGTTAATAAGGGATTACCAAAGCACACAACTCTTGCAAAATAAAACAAAAAGAAAACTGATCTCCACTAAAACCTATGTTATTATTAATTAAGGATTAAATTTCAGCCACCTTTCACAATGAGATCGGATAGACTTATAATTTAAATAATTAGAATATAAAAATCTTTGATGAAGATCAAATTATATTAACATTAGAACGAGTTTGTCGGTAATTATTCAAAATATATACTTACACTCATTAGCCGAGGTTATGCAATGACAGATTACAGTAAAAAAACAAATGGATAGCCTGCAAGTGTTCTTAGTTTGGTTACGATGAACTCATCAAAGCAGAACATTTAGAGATTATCACATTAATGTGGTCAGTCGATAATTACCGTGTACGTCTATGGGCGTTCTCATATACATCATTTGTGTTTAAGATGTTACTTGGAATTATTAAGTACAGAACTCCATGTTAATCTATTCGAACTGTTAATTTAGAAGATCTGTTATCCGTTATAGATATTCGTGAGATTTTGCTTTTTGTCCAAGAATTTAGTATTATAATTATATAGACTCGGCTCCTATAACGTGAGATCTGTATATCATTGCTCTTTGGACACCACGTAGGTAACATGAGCAGATTGAGGCACTTGCGCAAGTTAAATATGTCTTGTTAACCTCCGGCGGGAGTTACCAGCACAAGTAACTTGTATGAATGTAACGCGTTCCAGGTACTAGAATTATATACGCTAACTGGCAACATCTGAATAATATATATTAAAAATAAAATACTACTAAACAGGATTATATTATATAACTGTGATGATAAGTTTAGTTTCGATATATTGACGATGTTCTATTTACAAAAACTACGCTAAACAAATACGTTATAAATAGTATTTTCAATTTTAATATAATACATTATTCAACTGCACAGACGGCGCTGCGATAGTAAGGTAACTTCTGGGCCTGTGATCTCGGAATCAAATCTATATTAAGGTTGTTTAAAGTATTTTTGGGATTTTCTGTCTATAAATTCCCAGTAGGAGCATGGAGTATGGAACTCCGTTCAGTAGACAATAGGCAATAGGGTCGCTCACTTTTATGTGTGACCTAAACCATAGATAGCAAAGTGAGGGCGATATACAACTCAACCTATCAACTTGGAATATAAGCTTGAGACTTTGTATAATATTGAAATAAATATCTATATATTTTGACATAGACCACAGTTCTAAAATCGCCTGCTTAGCGTAATACAAAGAAGTTTTATGACTGTTTTAAATCTTGCAGTGTCAAACGAATAGAATTTAGTGTCATTCAATAATGTAAACTTTGCCTCAACGCTGGGTCGTTAATTTACTACTGCTGTTTCAAATAAATCACATTTCATTACCAACTTGCTTAACTTAACTACATTCTAAAACCAAAAACAAACTAAGTGTATCGTAATTGGAAGATTTATTTGCAACTGCAACTTGTTAATGATTAAAAGAGAGAGCTATCAAAATATCAGTCGGAAACCGATGTGCTAACTCAATTCTGCTGATATCTGCGAAGCCTTCTATACATTTGGGTCAATTACCTAACAAGCACTTTGGTTGAGTTGTCACTTGCACACAAACTAACCGATCGGTTTATCCGTGCAGATGTCCTATAAGCATTCCACAACATAAGCATAATTATGTATTTTGGTATTATTATTATATTATTATTTAAGCAGGAATCTTGAGATAAATAGACTTGGAATATTACATTGTTCCAAAAGTAGATTTCTTGGGACAAAGCTCATCACAGTAAAGAAATCGCTGGCGCCGACAAAATAAATCCACGTTATTATTTATCAGACTAGCTGAATTAGTAATGCGATACTAAGTCGGCTGCAAGGATTAATATCTCTGTAACACAGCAAACGAACAGGTAATCTCACTGTGACGTTGCATGCCAAATCATTTAGTGGGTAGCCTTCCATATTGCTTTTGGAATTACTTTGCACCTACGATTGCGCCTTTGACACGCACCATGAACTCCAGGCCTTTAGATTGCATTACTGCGTTGCTGACAGGCTCGTTCCTTTATCAAATATTCTGTAGATGTACCCGTTAGTTTCTTGCTCCGGCCTTATTTCTAGACGCTTGAAACATTTAGATGCAATAGGCTTCTGCCGAGATTTAGTATGCATTATACTATCAACTCTATCAAGAAAAGCATTGTGTTTATTTGTGACGAAGAATCAATCAAGAACGTTGTAGTAATTAAAAATATATTTAAAATCTAAAGATTGATCCAATAAAATAAACGTAAATATATTATGCTGACACAATGTTAATTAAAACAGAAAATATTTTCAATACATCGTTAATTTGACGATACACAAATAATTATAAGTCACATTTAAATTACCAACCCGACATGATTTAGTCTACCAATTATACTTTTATAACTCACACAATAGAAATTTATTACGACATCCAATATTTACAAACAAACATTCGAGAAATATTTTCGACAAAACCTGTTTCAATGAACTCGTTTTTTTCGAATCGTTCTATTCGATTACTAGAAGCAACCTTACCGTAATTCGATATTTTGTATACGATGTTAAAGATACGATTAAAATACTACTCGGGTAATTGATGCTTATTGAATAACAATGTTACTCGAGTAGTGATAGGTGTGATATTCTAAATAATAAAATATGTGGTGTATTAATGCCATGTTATCATGTACTGGTTGTAACAGTATACCAAGGATAGAAAAATATATTATTAGGTGTTCGATTGATAATTAATCTGTATTAAATATTGGTTTATATCCTCGCTGAATCTGTCTGTATTGGGAATAATTTATGTTATATATTGATATTACATAGTTTTTTAAGATTTTGAGGTGATGTTTGGTTTTTGTGCCATAGATGTCATCTGATTAAGTTTCCATTGCATAAAACTACAAATATTATATAATAATCGTATGTAATAATATCATTATGGATATTATGGTTTGGTATTTTCTCATTAATATCTAAAATATGTACCTATGTATATTTTAGATACCTATGTATGCATGTTAAAAATGTTGTTCTTAGATAAGGTATTAATAGGTAAATGTCCCGTCTGATCCCAGAGGGTTGGGCAGAAACTACGGATTTACATTTGTTATAATCCGAGTCATGTGAACAATATCGGCTTAGTAGTCGTTTCGCACGAATGTGTTCGCACATATCGTGCAAATAGACATACACTGTTTTTAAATAATATTTTTGTTATTGTCGTTTCGCACACATGGAGTATATTTTCGTGCGAATCGTTCCCGTCTGAAAACGCAGGTGTCCATTCGCACGTTTGCTTTTTTATGCTAATAAAAGTAAAAGTATTATACATTCGCGCACAAAGGTGATAGTTTTAAATAAAACAAAGTATACTAATAAACCAAAAATATCATTATTTATTAAAAACAACATTCTTACAAAACAAATATACATACATACCTACATAGATTCACGCCTGTTTCCCAGAGGGGTAGGCAGAGACTACGGATTTCCATTTGCTACGATCCTGACACACTTATCTGGCTTCATTCACTTTTATCACATTCCTCATACACGCCCGTCGGTTCAAGGTGCTCTTACAAAACAAATATATGCGTAAAATATATATATATATATTACTTATATAAAACTGAGCTTTTATTGAGAGAACATAAATATTACTTATATGCACTTGAAAGTAGTGTGTGCACGACTGTATTTTTATATTTTTCTTATTAAAAATACAAAATGTACGAAACGACACCTGCATTTTCAGACGGGAACGATTCGCACGAAAATATATACCACGAACAAATTCGTGCGAAATACTATATAATAATATATAAACTACTGAGCCAAAATATCAAGTTACGATTTGTACAATCATAATATATTTGTAGTCAATGTAAAACATTAAATTCTTTTCGTCGATACATGGCACTATACCTAAACTTTTCTATTGCACATATTATAATATATGTTTTGATTGGTACTTTTGTAAACTAAGGATTTTTCTTGTATATGTGTAGTGCTATAAATATCACAAATTTATGAAAATAAATTTAAACGTAAATATAAACTTATGTTCATATCATTTCAGTTGAAAATTCATCATTAGTCTAGATCGGCGCTTTTTTTTAAACAGTTTTTGTTACGAGTATTCTAGCTCAGATTGTTTAGATGCTCTACTTGGACAAGAAAATTCAATTTTATTCTCATTTTTAATATCATCAGATAGAGTTTTTATATTATTTTCAAAAATGTTCTAGTCGCACCTTATCTCGTAACATTTTTATTGCAGTAATATAAAATTGTTAAGTAGTTGTTAAGTGCGAATATTTTTATGTCTTATAAAATTCCGGATTTTATTATCGCTAAAATTATAAACATGTATGCTTTTTTATATTTTTATAATACCTATGTTGTTAGTGATTAAGTTGTATTACTATTTATGGCAGTAATAAATCTTTCTAAGTGATTGGCGGAGTAATACTTGTAATCCCAACACTGTAATGATTTGAGTATTTATTAGGTAATATAATAATGGAATGTCGCCTATCGTAAAAAAAGGAATTCATATTATAATATTGGTTTAAATCATTAATAATATTATAAAGAGGAAAGATTTGATTTTCTGGTTGTTTGTTTGTAAGAGTTTAATTCAGAAACTACATGACCGATTTAAAAAAAATTAACTATTAGAAAACTATATCATCCCCGAGTAACCTAAGCCATATTTTATTTATAAAAATGTACTTTTACTAATATAACCTAACATACTTTCACGCGAGCGAAGCCGCAAGCAAAAGCTAATATGATATAAAGTAGAAGATTTTTTAATTTGCTGACATTCGTTAGAATCTGGATCACGCAAATTGTTACTGGATATCTCTGTAAAAATAGGCAATAGACTCATCCTATATTACGTGAGCCATAAAATATTGTCTTATTAGAAATGAACAATAACAATATGTCCGAACAGGGAATCAAACCTGGGTCTTCATGATCGCACGCAAATATTACTGCAAACTTATGCTACGCATCATACTATTAAGTTACCTAATTCTGACCTAAATTAACTCGCAAATAATAAAGCCAGGTAGACGCAACGTATTCTAGTCTAACTTATTGCTCAATCGTAATAACAATCTTGGCGTATGTACATACTTACGTTTTAGCAAACCTAAATAGATAAGACTTAAAACAAACCACTTAGCAAAGTAATAGGCGCTGTACACGACGCAACAGAAATTAGTTTTCACGAACAGAACGCTTCATAACAAAACCCTCACAACAATATAAACCTACATTTAGACATTTGTATTAAGAACTTAATTTTATCCAAGAACCTTAACTTTTCCATAACATTTATACGTATTATGTTGTAGTACGAATACATTTGTTGGAGTTTTGCGAAATTCCTGGGATTACTGTACGCAGGAGCATCGTTGTTTATACCGGGAATTTCAAACTGTAGCAGCCCGAGTGGCAAGCACTATCGTCTTTTAGAAAATGCATACAGACATAGTCTTACGCTTATAATTCCGAAGAGATAGGCATCCACATTTCGGACCATTAGGACTCACGTTATAAGGGGCGGAGCTTGTTACACAGTTCTAAAATCCGTACTGTTACCGAGAATCTTGTCAGAAAACTCATTACTTTTTCCTTGACTCAGTAAATGAAATCGAGACCTCATGCACATCAGTCGAAAACTCAAGGACTCCGCCACCTTTTAGATAATAGCAGCCGAGTAAATGACCTATTGTTCATTGAAATTAAACTGCTATATACGGATTTTATCGCGTTGTTTATTTGACAATTTATTACAAAATTAGGGAGACTCTCTCCCCGTGACCATGGCTGCTGAAAAGCAACCGAAACGTCGGGGAAAGTGTAAAAATAAATTAAATCTAAATAGTTTTAATAATAATTTAATTAGCTTAAAAATTTGTAAAGTTTAATAGTAGTAGTAGTGTAACAATTTTCAAAATTTTGTAATAAAGTGTCAAATAAACAACGCGATAAAATCCGTATATAGCAGTTTAATTTCAATGAATAATATTCGCGTAAATAGAAGACAATATTATGACCTATTGTTGTTTTTTTTTTGCAAGTAGTTGTCTTGCCAGGCTTCAGGCGAGTTCGTGTTGTTAGCAATAGAATCAGTGTAATCTTTACACCTTCCATTGGCAGTAGGGCACCTCCTCGTAAGGGAAAGCTCTTGCCTTGCCAAAACTTTAAACATAGAAAAGGTTAATGAACTAGTTGTCCACGGTGTTACTGCTATTTACCATCAAACTGGAATGTTTATTTGCCAGTTTCATAGTAAACATTTTCAATAAAGAAGGAATGTTTCAAAGTAAGTCTGTAAAGAAACATTAGAATACCAAAAAAATACGATTGGAAATATACAAATAAGACTGTTGCAAAAATATAACATACATTGTCTCACAAATAGTTCTAGAATTTTCAGACACGTCCGATTTGCTGAATATCCTGCGACATAGATGTGAGAGGCAATTAAGAGAAAGTACTGTACCCTGTTAGAATTATTATGGTGAAGGTAATCTTATACGTGCACTGTGTTTACTATGAGTTCTCGAAATAAGCGTGTCACTCCGTATTACCTCATTTGCATTTGTTGAATACGACATGACTTATAGGTCTGATTTTGAATTTCGTTAGTTCTAAATACTCACGTCCTTAACCATAGAAGATTGCAATTATAAAAATATTTGATTTACTTCTTACAAACACGTGTACTTTATAAAACATTCTCAAATAAAATTATTTGACAAATTTCTCGAATATATTCCCCGCCTTTTTTATATAAGTTCCTTCAACAAATATTCAAAGTAGGCAATTTACTAAAGCATAGCTTCTAGTAGTCCCTCTAGTATATTTATATCACAATTATTATAATGATTTGTGTGTACTGGTATGTTTAATTTACTTGAGGTTACTGTTCTTGGCTTGATATATTAGGCGAATTCCGAACAACAATTTGTTACAGCAAATCTGCTTATACTTGTAAATCATTGCCTTAAATATATACATTTGTGTTAGAATTAGTTCAATTATTGCGTCAAATGCGATATTGGAGGCCGTTGTTGGATTTTATAACGCAAAAAGGATGTTATTAAGATAAGAAATTCAGTTGACATAATAATTTAGTTCGTTTTAATATATTATCTTTATATATTTAAATCCTTGAAATAACATAATATAACCTAACATAGGTATACATAATAAACTGGTTTTGAAAAACGTTTTATATAATGAAATAAATAATTTGAGTTACTCAGTTTTGGCAATCTTTAAGATTACATAGTAGCGATACATTTAATCGTGATCATGACTATGTTTTACGTCATCGACGATCTGCCTCTATTTACTAATATTTAGACAAGATGTCATATTTAGATATATAGGTACATATACTTACACCTGTGCATCCCAAAAGTATAAGCAGACGTGTATTATGCCAAAAATTTTCCAGTTTAGGTTTAATCCTCGCTTAATGGTGGGCAGGAATAGTGGCATCAACAAGGCTAATTCGTAAAAACATCGTGCCGTTATAAAGAATTGAATGGAAGAACATGAGATCATCAAATCCAGGTCTTGACGAATGGTTGTAATTATAAGCGTTCACTAATACCACAGTAACAGTGCAGCAGTTATATAATATATAAAAGTTAACATAAGTTCGTATACAACAAACCGATCTAAATTTATTTTATACATAGAAAATTTTGAGCTGCCTTTATTTTTTTATATTATGTTATATAGAATATTATACGTATGTTGTAATATTTTATTTTGCGTATAATTTGTTTGTGTTGTTTGAATGCACTTTCTAATTTTATTAAGTAAAGTTATTATTATAAAGTTTTGATAACATGAATATACTCGTACATCAAAGTGGTGTAAACTTTTCTTAGTCATAAACTAACAAACTAGCAGACACGATCCATCACTATCACTTTGTTTAGTTTAGTACTTGTTCGATACTATGTTGGGGCAATATTTTACTTTTATTAAAACACTAAATATTTTATGCTAGTATGTAGTATGCTTGATTATTAAAATTACGGAGTATTTAGTCTTAATATTACACAATAGGTTATATATAGGCTGGATTATACATTACATGTACATTATATAGGCTGGACACAATAGGTTTTCAATTATGTCTTCCACAGCCTAAAAGATATGTAATCTTTTTCCTAGGAACGTATTTTCGAATGACATATTTCGTGCCATAAAAATAATATTGACCGATCAAAGCGTTGTTTCTCGAATTAATCTTATTTTATTTGTAAAATACGGATCTATAATTAAGTGTCAGTCTGGCCTTTTATAAACACTTCTGTGATATCAAACAAGCTATTTTACAAGCTTGTTATAGTGTTATTAAAATAGTTCTTTATTGGCGCGTAGGCGGAATGGAATATTCGTGTAAACTAGTTAGTGATGGCGGCGTCATTCGTGGTATAAATATTTTAAAAATCACGTTAGAGATAATTTATTATGATTTATTGGACTCAGACAATCAACATAAATCAAGAAAATTTATTTTCTTGTAGTATTCTATAGTCTTAGCTTGTGGTGAATTATTATGAACCTTTAGATATTATAAGATATTATAAATAAAGATTTACATGTTGTAAGATAAGATACGAGAAGTTTAATAGAGATTTATCTATTGTAAGGTATGATATAGTTCGTAGTCGTTTAATATTAAAATGGCTATACAAAATCTCAACGTATAATTATTTATTTTACACCACAGTTTGTATCAAAAAATTAGTCTATAAAAGTCTTAACATCTTCAGGGTAACCTTAATTTTAACAGGGATAATCAGAGCCTTGTTACATACCAACGCTTCCTAAGATTTATAACAACTATAATATTAGATCAAAAATATTGTTGTCCTTTAAGATACTTTTACATTATCCATGGACCCGGCGCGGGCCATATGCGCAAGCAACATGTATGAATTAAGACTGCGCCGAGCGTAAGACAGATAATGACAGAGCTCGTGCGGCGTATATTCAAATCGGCGTGCGGCCGCCATAGTAAAATTGTATGGAGGATTTGAAGTGCTTTTTTGATAAATATGTATCTTTATTGTCAACCAATAACTTAAATATTTGGGGCGGACAAATTGTAATATAACTATTTATGTTTCGTTGTAAAAGTTGTAAAATAGGATAGATTTCTACTGTTATAATCTAAAATCACGTAACACGAGCTTACGTTTTTGCATTTTTCGTGCAAATTTACGTAATTTAGTAGGCGACAATATTAATTATTTTCAGTTTTTTACACGGAGTAATTGTAAACACATTCATTGTTATGGTAAATGTATATTTTATATTTGTATTAATCAAAAAGTGTTGATTTTATTCACTTAATTGTGATCGCCTGTTTTGGCACATTTCGCTCGGCGCAGTCTTAACCATTCGGTCAACATGCACGGGTAGTTTGCATCGATCGTTTATATGAGTTCCTGCATGAATTCCTTAACTGTCGCACGTGATACGTATAGCATGCAAGAGCATTTACCTCGATCCATATCGTTGGCATCAAAACTGATCGAAATATTTATTCGCGACTAATAGGTATATTGGTCACAATTTGTGTTTGCCTCGTACTATGAATAAATATTTCGATCAGTTTTGATCCCAATGATATTGATCGAGGTAAACGCTCCTTTACTGTAGGTCTACCGCTCTAAACGGAGATGGTGGAATAACTTAACGCCTTTGTAAGGGACTGATAGGAGATATAATAGATTAGAATAAATCTACAATCCAAGGAAAAGCAGTGAGAGCCTTTGGACAGCAGTGAGACATACTAAGAAAAAAAATACGAGCAGTCATTAATAGATGTTTTCAAATAAAATTCTACTCTCAAAAGAAACGTGTCCCGAGATTTTCATGTAACATGTACCAATATTGTACAATCAGAGCAGACAAGAGAATAGTTGAGCATAAAACTATGGTTATAGACTACCTCCACATTGCGGTGCTAACTCTTTTATAAAGTTAGTACAGATCTTCTAACGTAACAAATAAATTTAAACCTAAGCCACAATCGTATTGCGTGATAAATATTTCGCCTGCGAGGCGTGGTGAGTATGACATTGCTCCTCCCCAAACCGTTGGTTGTAGCGGTAATAGAGGCCCATATTCTATAAAGAACATTAATAGGTTGTTTTGATATCGTAGGTATGTTTATTAAATTGGTATACGTGTAGTCTCGTGAGAACGACTCATTCTACTAGCATGTATTGAAATCTTTTAATATTTTGATATGGGAAGAGTTTGTGACGTAAACTTTTTCGGTGTAAGCCCAGAAATTCCGCGGTTATATAGATGAGTTTATTAGACGTTATTTCAAGATTTTAATATAAATAAAAATGTATATTTGTCTCTATAAAAGTGAAAGCTATAGTGTGTCTCTTGGTATTGGCCTATTGCTCCAAGTCCCAGATCACTCTATTGCTCATATTGTCTTATGTCTAAGTCGCTTATGTCTGACTCGTTGTAGTTTCCAACACAGTTATGAACTGCCTTATGATAACTGGAACTCAGATAGATTTCCTTAAACTCATCGGTAATGCTATATAAAACTCAACTGGTCAAATGTCATTTTATTTTGACTGGCGGAACTGCCTAGCAACATTGACTCCACGAACTCATCTTGGCATTCTAATCGAAGTCTTCAACTCTAACGGTCTACTCAAACCAGTGACGACTAATAGTCCTAACGATAACTTTATAGTGCTGAGTCTTCATTTACGATAACCAACACTCGAAATTACTTCCAAATACAGAAAAATGGATCACCAGAAACGTTAATTTAGTTTTATTTAGATTTGATTTCACTGAACAACAACACAAATTATACAAACATTCACACAAACATACATGCTTTAATATACTAAAGGCATATATAATTGCCTAAGTAGAAACATATTGATGTACCAAATCAAATGATTCAGAGAGATATTATATCTACCTATGTGTTATTTGTTATCCAATTATTTGTATAAAAACTTACAAGGTGAATGATAATAGAACATCAATCACGGAATGAATCGGCGTCCCTAATTTGGAATGTGTCTGATATCATTAAAAACATTTCATAGTGCCATAGCTGAAGGATATAATTAATAATTAAATAAATTATTTTACAACGTCATCTTATGGCCAATTATTTAACATGTGATTGGCATGTACTGGTAGATAGCTCTGTGCTTAGATACAGATATATCTCAATGTCACCTTTGTGTAGTAGTGACATGCTACCACAGAATATATGGTTACATTATATTTAGCAGACAGTTGATGGCGACGGTAAAGGTTTCAACGCAGATGGCGCAATGACGACGCTTTTGAGAGAGATTGGCAAAGGATAACTAACATCCGTTGTGATTCAGGAACCCCGCTTTGGAATTTTGATTACCAAATCACTTAGTTTTTAGCGCTCCTCTGATCTCTGATTTCGGGGCCCCACTTGGATTTCCTTTATCCAGTATTCGGACATATTAATATAATAAGCTAATTAAAAAATTAGCGTCACGTTGTGTATATAATTGAAGGGTTAGCTAAAACGGTATCATAAGATGAGATTAAGATAGTTTAATTACGATTGTTACGATCTATTTTATATTTATACATGATTACATCAATTTCACAATACAATATGCATTCACTCTTCATGTAAAAGAAGATACCATTTTCTATCTTTCAGAACGCGTATTGACAGACGAGCAAGTGACTTTATATATTAATACCAGTATGGTAGTACAACACACAGTATTACACAGAACGACCGTACTGATATTTTTACCCTATATTCTGTATCATAAAATGAATTTCTGTCAAACCACTTTTTCTCTTTTTTTTTTGTTATAACTTGTTTAATAAAGCAGTAGGCAGTATTGATAGCACTAATATCGAGGTCGATAAGTTAGTATTAATATTCACTGGCGACCAGCGATTCGATAGCGATGGATATTTTTTTACAGTGGAGCTTCTATTCCGCCTCCAGGCATTTGTTTTATTGTGCGCCTGGGACATTGCTGAATTTTAAACACAGGAACGAATGTCGTTTATATAGGACGCGAATCACCCGCGCAAATAACTCGTATGATTGACTTGCGCCCGCAAGAGTAGCTTGCACATGTAGTTCACGCGAGCAACTTGCACAATCACTAGAAATCAAAGTAAATAGGTATTTTGTGACATAAGAACGCCGCCATCTCGATAACATTACTATTAGCTGTGTCATATAAAATAATCAATATAATAAAAAGATATGGCATTCCAAACGCTTATTTTTATAGTAACTGGCGGACTTGGTGATAATAATTCCAATAATCCAACTTTTACTGGAGATAGTTTTAATTTAAAAGTTGTCATGAAGATAATTCTTATTACTTACTTCTTCATTCTTTTGGCGCTACGACCTATTATGGCTTTTGACTTCCGCTCTAGTATTTCCATTTCAGCTATCCTTTGATGCTTTCTTCCAATTTGTGATCTTGTCTATTTTTTAAATCTTTTCTTCAGCCTTTTACAGAGTGTCTTTAACTGCGGGCTCTAAATAACACAATACGGCAAAATCAATAAAGTCAAAATATTGGATCAAATTAGTATTTGCCATTTTACAAAGCTTTACGTTACGGAACCTTCCCAGTACAAAGTATAGTAGTAACTACTTATCCACCTTTTTTATTTATTTTTTGCATAGATATAAAAGTCGAAATATGTTATAAAAACTCGTATGATATCATTTATATAACAGCGAATACCTACATTTGAATCGAATATTTTACTTAGATTACAAATAAAAGAAACTGCCTATTTAAATGTCGTTATAACTGAAGTAAATATTTATTATTATGTACTATTTATTTATTACTTGTTAATCAAAGTTTTGACATAACATTAAAATAGCACCCATTTGGCTACTCGTTAGTGACTGCATAAAAAGTTATTTGTCAATTTAACACTTACATTAGTCATAACTCGCGCCGTCTAGTCCTTTTATTTTAATGTTATAGCTTATCAAATGTGAAATTTTATTTTCTTTAAGTAATAAATATTTATGGCAATTTGAATACGCCTTTTGTACAATTGAGTTCAAAAATGCTATCAACAGTGGAGCCGATACAGTCATTCACAAAACACACAAAGCAGAATTTTGCCTACATTATCTAGCTCATAAACTTTTATTTCAATTGAAAAGTGCTGAAATCTTTCACGTAAACGTTTGAGTCTGTTTGAAGCAAAACTTAAAAAATCTGCGATAGTTTTGGCTGTTGGGTTTGTTTCGCTATATAGCTGTTGTGTTTTTTCTGTTTATAGAGGAACAAAAAGTAGCTGTCGCTCTCTTTAGATTAGGGTTGATACTACCAAGTTTTTTAAATATGGTATAACTTAACATTGTTAACACTTCAAAAAGTTAGGGCTCGTGTCATGCATGGTTATCCTTACTTATATTATAACTTCAAAAGTAACTCTGTCTGTCTATCTATGTCTATATTAATAAGTATTGAACTCGAAGCAAACAGACGTGCCTACATTACAATTATTTTATTTACATGTTGAAATATATTAATTTAATTCTGTGACCTAGAATACACTTTGTGCGAAGTTTGATTTAAATAACATATAGTATGCATAATATCTGAGTGATAATATTGAAAATATTCTTTTCAATCGGAGTGCGAAAACATCACGCAGCCCTCCTAGCACACACAGCAGCAGCACAGCAAATCATGCCGCTGATCATACCGTGGAAGCCCTGACCAACAGTGACATTAAATTTTGGATGTCCTCAATTGAAAAATGCCTGAATGAGAAATGTATTATTGCTACAGAGGGGAAGCTTAATTCTGATTAAAATTAAGAAAAAATATATAATTAAGAAGAAGAAAGATTTAAGATTAACAACACAGCGCGGCATATTGGGATTTCGCAAATGGCAGTTCAATATCAGTCGTTAAAACAAAATGCTATAACGATTAACACCTCTTACGATAACTTAAAAGAAAAACAAGAGCTGACGTAATGTTTGAATTACTTTAAAAATTCGATTAAGGAGACCATAGAGAAAAGCTTTACGAAACCAGTCGTAGAAAATGTGTCCTTTGCCGATATGGTGAAATCTAACCAAAATATTCCATTGCGCCCTAAAAATTTGAGCTCTATCGCAATTTATCCGAGTGATAAATTAAAATCTAGTGACGACACAAAATCATTGGTGCAGAAGATTATATGTCCTGAGCAGATGAAATTGCATGTGAGGGGATTGTGTAAGACCAAGAACGGAGGCGTCATTATAAGCACCGAAACAAAGGACGATATTGAAAAGTTGAGGAAATCAGCCCAACTGAGTAGTGTCGGACTGAAGATGGAAGGCACAATCAAAAGAAGACCAAGAATAATAATTTTAGGAGTACCATCTGCCCTTAGCGATAAAGAAGTTTACGATTGCATATATGAGCAAAATATAGCTGACAAGCTCAGTAATCTAAGCCGTGATACATGTTTGTCCTCTATAAAAATCAGCCACAAATCAGAAAAAAAGGAGGCACACACATGCAACTTTATTATAGAAGTTCAACCTAGCATAAGGAAGGCCCTTATCAATCAGAATCGGGTATTTATCAATTGGACATCTTGCGCAGTTCGTGATTTCACCCTTGTGACCAGGTGCTTTAAATGCCAACAGTACGGACATGCCGCAAAGAGCTGCGATGAGACCATCTACACGTGTGGACATTGCGGTGAACTAGAACACCAGGTCAGTGAATGCATTAAAAATGGTGAATCAGACCACCGAAATGTGCAAAATGCTTGCGTTTCAAAAAACCTAGCAGCCACAAAACAGGTGTCCTCGAATGCCCGTCGAAGAAAATAGCTGAAACGAGGTATATAAATTCCATAGATTTTAATGAGGGCGCCTAAGAGCGCCGCCTTTTATATTTCTTATTTAGAGCTAACTTTTAAGGGTATTTTAGATTAATTTTTTCATCTTCCTCTTTTAATTGTATATTTTTCGTTTTAGTTTTAAATCTAGTGCTAAACATTTAATTAATTATATAGACAATAATCACATCTATGAATCGAAAGTGTGACACTGAAAATTGCAGACATTTCTTTGCCGATTATGACCACCCATTAACGGTACTAACCAAAAATATCCGCAGTATTTATAAGAACATAGATAGTTTAAACGTCTTTATACACAGGCTTAATATAGGATGTGATGTCATTATTCTCACTGAATGTTGGCTGTCTAATAGAATTTGCAATCTACCTGTATTACCAGAATACAATACTTTTAATACTACGTTATCATTTAATCAGAATGATGGCGTGGTAGTATACACAAAGAAATCCCTATTGAGTGAAAAATCCCTATATTCCACAGTTGAGGAGCCAGAAGTCCAAGACTGCAACAGTCTCGTCATTAAAATAGGGACATACATATATCGCGATTATAGCAATCTATAGACCACCATCGTTTAGAAAATTAGATATTATGTTTATAAATGCCTTAATTAATACTTTACAAAGCCTTTCATCTCATAAAACTATTATTATAACCAGTGACTTAAATACTAACATAAATAGTAAGAATTGTGACACTGGGACGCATGATTATTTAAATCTTTGTGCGTACTAAGGCATATTGCCAGCACATATTTATCCCACACACATAAGTGGTTCTTGCTTAGATAATGTTATGCTCAAAACTAGGCTTCCGTATTTAACACTTGTCGCTAACTCATCAATAACTGACCACAGCGCTGTTCTACTTACACATGAATTGTCACAGTCTAATATCTATAAATTTATATACATCGCCCGTAACTAAGATCGAAAATAAACATGAGTAACCTTGAACGTGATATATGCGGCATTGATTTAACCCAGATTACAATACCGCTGACGTTAACACTTCCATGTCATACGGTATTGCTCAAGTACAACAAGCTATTTTAGCCAACACGATAAACGAAATAAGAAAAATTATAATATCAAACCATGGATAACTCCGGGCCTAGTCCGATGCATACCACACCGCGACAAACTACATAAGAGAGCCAAGCAGTATCCCGATAACTCTATCCTACAAATTTCTTATAAGAGATACAGAAATTTCTGTAATAATCTACTGAAAAACTTAAAAATAGAATATGAAAAATCATAATTACATCAAGCTTCATATAACAGCAAACAACTGGGGAAATACTTTAAGAAGGTTACTTTCACATCTAACCAAAATAAGACAAATATGAGTGTTTTCATCTGGCTCTCCGTGGTCCTCTACTAACAACTTAAATAGGTTTTCTGTAAACGTTGGTAAAACATTAGCTGAAAGTTCAAAATCAATGCGTTAGAAACACAAGCGATACTTTCTCACGACCTTATACCCGTCTTAAAAGTGGCAAATCCTTTGTCATGTTAGAGCCAGATAAAAGTGAGGTGGAACAGCTAATAAAAAAATTAAAAAATAATTGTGCCGTAGGATGGGATAATATCTCCACTAATATTCTTAAAGCTTGTAAACACATCCTGGTGCGTCCATTAACGCATATTTTTCGAAATTGCCTCTCGGTTGGCATGTTTCCTAAATGCCTTAAGAAAGCAATTGTATATACCAATACATAAATCCAGTAATAAAAATCTTGTGACGAACTACAGGCCTATCTCAGTGTTACCTTCTTTCTCCAAAATACTGAAAAAAATTATTAATAAAAGATTAGTATCATATCTTGAAAAGAACTCCCTCTTCTCCGACATGCAATTCGGTTTTATACCTAAATTATCAACAGCAGACGCAATACATCATTTAACCAGCTATATCTCAGAGGAACTTGGGAAGAGTAAGCAGGTAATTGGCATCTTCCTTGATCTGGCGAAGGCATTTGATACCGTGTCTGTTCCTATGCTTCTAAAAAAATTGGACGCATTAAGAATTAGGGGCATACAGTTACAGCTTCTCACAGACTATCTATAAGATAGGTACCAATGTATCAAGATAGATAACGTCGTCATTGCCGATTTGAAATTACCCCAATTTAGTATTCCTCAAGGAAGCCTCCTCGGAGGTACTCTCTTTCTGGTGTACATTAACGATCTCTGTAACCTAAGTCTACATCGTGGCAAAATTGTTTCATATGCAGATGATACTGCGCTCCTTTTTTCCGCTGACACCATTGCAGAAGTCTATGAATATGCACAGTGCGATTTTAATATAGTAAACAAATGTCTTCAATATAACCTGCTCACCTTAAATACAGAATAAACAAAATTTATAAAGTTTTGTATGCGTAGACACCAACCACATTTAAGTCACATTAATTTATATGCACATTACTGTAATAACGTTATCGCTTGCACTTGTCCTGTTATCTCTAACACTACTAATATTAAATATTTAGGTGTTATATTAGACGACATACTCTCCTTTAAAGAACACATACCTGCTTTAACTAACAGAGTACGCAAATTATTATTTGTCTTCAATAAATTGCGCCTTATTGCAGCTTACAAACTCATCATACAGATCTATAAGGCATTGTGTCAGTCTTTAATTCAATATTGCATCACTTCATAGGGCGGTAGCGCAAAATCCTATATGTTAAATATTGAACGAGCACAAAGAGTGCTTCTAAAAGTAGCAACCCGCCGCCCCTACCGCTTTTCCTAACATCTTTTGTATGAAAATTGTAATGTATTAACTGTTCGACAGCTTTTTATAATGTACACCGTACTTAAACAGCATGCAATGCTTATGTATAACATCAACCTTACTAACACTAAACGACGGAAAGATATTGTCTGTACCACTCTTTCTGAATCAAAGTTTGTTTTTACAAATAGATTTTCCGTATTCTTAGGGCCATATATATGACCTAAGTTATGTAAGATCTAAGCGGATAGTCTGTTGGTACTTACAAACTTTAAATTATTAGGATACTGTAGATTTGTTGATTGTTGTTAAATAAGTAATATCAAGTTCCATGATAATACCTTATTATAATCTTGGCCTATTTTTGCATATATTTATATAATAAGTATAGTTAATTGTATATAACTTGTTGTTCCTAGTCGTATATTGTAAGTGCCCTTAACGCCTGTGGCACAGGTTTACCCTATTACAGGCACCCATATTATATTACCTATATATAAGTACTTTATAATACAGATAATATAATAATAAATTATTATTATTGTCTGTCTGTCTGTTACCTTTCCACGGCTAAACCGCTCAACTGATTTAGATGAACTGCTACTTTTTATTTATGTAGGTACCACGCGGGTGGAGCCGCTCGCAAAAGCTAGTATTATATATGCACCAGTAGTCCTGCCATATCTTCTTCAGACCGCGCTAGATAGGCATATTAATCTTCGAGGGTTTGTGATTACGATGTACTGATACAAGTTCAATCGTAAAACGAGTCAGATACTTGCCTGTAATAGTTCCAAAATACTTTCACTATCAGAGTGCCGAGTGCGAATTGTTTTTACGTTAACGCGATCGAAACGTTTACCGCGTTTAGCACTCTGATTGGTTTAGAGCTTCGAGCGGGCCAATCGGAGCGCCAAACGTCATAAACGTGTCGATCGCGTTAACGTAAAAACAACTCGCACTCGGCACCCAGAAACATAACATACTTGTAGATCTTTGACAATCTGCAATGCTCTGCTTAAAATACAAATTAAGAAGATAATATTGTTGAACCATTTTACATGGAGCAATTAAGTTTAAAGCGTTTCAACTTAATTAATTATAATCATTTTATTACAAGGTTTAGTATTATCTATACTAATATTATAAAGCTGAAGAGTTTGTTTGTTTGGTTGAACGCGCTAATCTCAGGAACTACTGGTTCAAATTGAAAAATTATTTTGGTGTTGGATAGCCTATTTATCGAGGAAGGCTATAGGCTATATAACATCACGCTACGACCCACGGAGGCGTCGCAGTAACGATAAACGCTGGTGAAACAGCGGGCACATCTAGTATGTAATATACAGGAAATAAGGTTATGAGTAGTAGAGCCTCGCTGATTTCAGCATGAATGGGCCGGCTCGACCGGGGAAGTACTACCCTCTCACAAAATATCGACGTGAAATAGCAGTATTCCTACTGTTGTGTTTCGTTCGGTGAGTGAGAGTGCCGGCGGCCCAATCACCCTCTTCCCCTCCTTCCCGCTCCTTCTCCTTCCCACTTCCTTTTCTAAAGGGTCAGCAACGCGCAAGTGATGCCTCTGGTGTTGCAGGCGTTTATAGGCTACGGTGACCACTTACCATCAGGTGGGCCGTATGTTTGTTTGCCATTATAGTCGTATAAAAAAAAATGGTAGCTCATATCTATCATTGTTTTATAGTAAAACTGCAGTGAAATCATATCTAATTAATTTTATTTTTATATTCCGCTCAATCACAAATAAAAGTCTTCATCACAAATTCACAACTACATAATTTATATTGATGAAGTAAGTACGTATGATAGAACACAAAAAAACGGAAATACACATGCCGAACTTAAAAACAGGAGATTAAATGCTCATAAATACTTCCCTTTCCCACAGTTAAGGTGCCTCGAATTTTATTCGATTACAGGTTATCAAGATACATGTATTAAGAAACTTTTATCTCTTTCAATACCAATAAAATAGCGTCGGTTATACAGTCCGTATAAGTAACTATGTGTGCGTTTACAATAATATATTTCACATAGGTGTTCGCCAATACCTTTCAATTGCACTTCCTATAAATTTATTGTCGTTTCACCGTTAATTTAATTTACACGGAATATTCAATATTAATTGCGGCTAGTGGTCAAATTAGTGTAAAAATACGGCATAGCAATTGACACCTTATACGAAGGTAAAAAGGTTATATTTACAATGCACGAATAAGCTAAAGATTGATTTGTGAATGTTCCCGTGTCCACCCTTTCTGGCCCCGTTACTGATAATTATGTAAATAGTAACAAATTACACCTCATTTAAAGTCATTTAATTGTATATTTCGTAATTAAACTCATTAATTTGTACCCATGATTACTAGTTTTATGCAAGTATTGTTTAAAATAATAATAAATTTCAAGGTTATCAATGCATAAAGATAACATTATGTTATCGAAAATTAGAACTGACTGTAATGTTGTTTTTATGATAATTACATAGCTCGACGGAACGATTACTGATTAGCACTTTTATTTATAACTATTTCTATTAGCCCACAAAATAAGTGGAAGAGTGGAAAGCTCGCAGTTACCAATTATGTGCAAGGGCTTGCCCCGGAGAAGTACGACTCTCTAATTGAAGACCGTTAAAAAAAAGTAACGCTGTTAGTAGATATATTTTGCTCGGTGTTCTAGAGGTTCACATACTACACTCATACCTTTCTTTTCATTCCATCTCAATCGCCTGTTCCCTAGGTTCCGCAACGCGCTAGCAATACACCTGGTATTATAATAACAATGGAAAAATATTTCGTTTAGAATCCATATATTATATCATAAGTTACTAACAATTTATTTACAATCTATGTTAGAAACGGGTAAATGAAACCATAGTCTCGTTACTAAAATATTGTGTTACAAACAATCACAGGCTACGATAGCTAGTACCTAGGCCGCTATGTGCTTGATTTACTCCTTTAGATTACCTAAGGAGTTCGACCGTGAGTTCGCTTCTACACTACTAGAAGCAAACACGCGGTCGACAGCTAGTCTAATATATTACAAATAATCCTTAAACTTAATAGATAAGTAGAGCTATTAACTTTATGTTTGCAGCTGAATAAACAAACAAAGGCGTCATAAAAATATAATAAAGGGAATAATATAATATCATGTCCGCATAATGTGGTCATTAAATCATGCATTCTCTTTTTATCGGTTATATTCTATTATACTGCAGCTGTAAAGACTCTAAAACGTCATTTATGAACAATAAGAAAACAATGTCATTGTTGTTATGCAACTCAGGACCACTCAAATCTTTGTTTCGTCCATTATTTAGCTACAGTAGTCCGCCGAGCGCACACTTTCAACTCTATTAAGAAAAAAATAATATAAAAAGAAATAAAAAAAGCAAATTAAAAGCCGAGACTAGCGTCCCGGCCATTCAAGCGCGAATAAAAGTGTTTAATTAAAGTGTTCTTATTGATGGGGAGCCCGCGAGATGGCGTTTAATCAACAGCCTGACTCTTTCGACTTTATTTTTAATTCGACTTAATTGCAAGAGTTACGACGCCGTTCGGTCGAAGGACCAGAACGTTTTACGCTCCAAACCTTTATTGGAGTGAAAGGTTCGATCTTAATTACTAGAATGTATCGTATACAGTTTCTATGTACTGTGTGCACGAGGCGAGACGCAACGACAATAGTTGCACAAGAATGTAATTGAAACGTCTACGTTCATTTGTAGCGTTTAAGAGCTAGAACCGAAACTTGGAAGAATGTTCTTCAATTACTCCGCGACGACTATATGAGGAATACTGAGTCTTGCTTTCCTCTCCTTTAGAGTGGGAACGAGCGAGAAATATAAGAATCACAAAACTTTTAAAGTATGGTTTACCAACTTTTGACAAGATTGATACCTCAATTCTTTAGAAATGCTCAAGATCTTATGAATGGCTTAAAAGAAAAAGAGTAAGCAATATAGTAGACAATCAGTATATAATAACATGCAGGTTAAACTCCATAGTATAAGTCGAAAAACGTCTAACCGTTGGGATAAAGAAAATCTTGAATGACGATTACGGACAGGCTAGAGAGTTGCGTGGGATGACACCATTCGACAGATAAACGGCTCTTCAATGTGGCAGGAAGCCGTTTGATGCAAGCAACACAATATTGATCGCTGTGGAAATAAATTATTATCATAAATATAGCAGGCCTATGATCTGCAATTGACTTGAAACGGTTTAGATCAAGGCTGTCCAGTCCCTGGCCTCCGGGCCATAAACGTCCACCAATGTTCGCATATATGGGTGGTATATATACCCGCCAACAACAGACGGTATGAACAAATTTACTAAAAATCAAATAAAGGGGAAAAATCATGGCACCGGCAAAATATTATTTTGTGTGTATAAATGGTGTATCAGCAATGATGGATAAAACCAATGAACCTGTTAAATTACCTATGTTATTATTAATATTCTACCACACACACAACACCATCTAGCCCAAACTAAGCAGAGCTTGTACTATGGGTACTAGATAATTGATAAACATAAATATATACATTTTTTTTTAAATACGTACTTAATGTTATACATAGAAACACCCAGACCCAGACAAACATCCATGTTCATGCACACAAATGTTTGACTTATGCGGGAATCGAACCCGCGACCTCAGGCGTGACAGTCGGTTACACTAACCACGACGCCATCGAGGCCACCGAGAGACACCCCGAACCTGTTGAATAAGGCCGGCTTTTATTTTTATCATGGTATTATCCACTAAAAATGCATTTGGTTTTGGAGTACCTATACGTACACCACTTTAGTTATCTTCCGAGCGATGAACTTCGTCGAAAATGATTCAGGCTTTAATTGGAGGACAAAACAGATATAATTATAAGATTTTAAGAATTTACTGTATTCCTTCTTTTAAAGAAACAGTATTCCTTATTTTAAAGATACAGGTATCGGCATTTCAAACAAATAGCAGGCGTTACATTTGAACTTTTTCTAAATATGTATGCAAGATCGAATAATATAAATTTCGAAAGACCAATTTTGGTAAATAATCTATTCAAAACAGAGTACCGATTTAGTTTTAAATATTAGATACAATTGTCGTTCTCCTACTTTGGAATAAACATCAAATGTGAATATAAAGCGCATTTCAGTTCACTTTACATTTATTAAATTAGCTCGGAACTCCATTTTGAATAGTGTTTATTACGAGAATTGGCTCTATCATCACAGTATTACATATCTACAGATTGACTCAATAAGTATTATAATTTTTAGGCTATAATAATGATGTATTGTTATACTAGCAGGCTCACATGGAATCGAAATTATAGCTGGCCTTCGAAACCTGTTAGGTGGCCTTGGCTTAATAATGATGATTTTTGTCCTGCAGTTCTGTTTTGACTCGCTGACTGGATTACTGAAATAGTTACGGCGGTTCACCCATTCCAATTTATACATCAGGTTATTTTACATCTGAGATGTTTAGTCTTCGTGTTGCTTAGAATGGTTGCGCGCAATTTGTATAGGTTTTACTAAATGTAGGAATACATTCCAAGTGAATACAATTTCGAACGTGACTTGTGCGAGTAATGCAATTAAGGAAAGTTTACGGTAAATTTTTTGATGTATGATCTACTTATGAGCAATTAGCTTCAAAATTAATTACAGGGCCGCCTCACACACTTAAAAGTTAAAACAGTGAAGTGCAGTTATAATTTGAAATGTAAGATAAACTTGTACTATAGACGTATTAGAAGATTTTTGTTTGTAAACAAAAAAATTATAATTATTTTCAGTAAATATTTAACGAGATGAGCGATTCATAATATTGTTTTGTTTTTACGTTATATTGAAAAGGTTCAATTACAGTATCATGGATTGAGTAAAATCGTAATAAATCTAATTTAAGAAATTTTATATAGATCAATTGAACGAAAAAATTTTAGAGATGAATAAAAAATAACTAAATAAAAAGCAAGACTTGGTGGGCACCTTGGTGGGGTAGCTGTAGTTCATGCAACTTTTGCACCTCCGGGCACGCCACGATCGTGGCGGTAAGTCCTGTGTTTGAGCAGTGGCTGGAGAGGCGGCATGGCACCCTCACCTTTCGGCTGACACAGGTAATGACTGGCCACGGTTGTTTTGGCCAGTTCCTGTGTCGTATACGCCGGAAAGAGACGCCCGGTTATCACCACTGCGGCGACTGCCGCGACGTTGTTGAGGACAGGACGGTTTGCCCCGCCTGGGCATCGCAGCGTCGTGAGTTGATCGCGGCAGTCGGATTGGCTACCCTCTCGCTCACGGCGGTACTTACTCACGGTAGTTCAGTCTATGGTCCGGAGTGAGAGATTGTGGAACGCCGTCGCCTCCTTTTGTGAGGAAATCATTTCCATCAAGGAGGCGGCGGAGCGGGAGAGCGAGCATTTAAACCCTCTCCCCAACCGCAGATCCGGGCGCCGGAGGGCGCGAGATGACCTCCAGCCACCCTGAGGATTGACCTGGGGGTGGTGGGCTTTGTGGGCCTGCCCGCCATCCGTTCAGCACCAGGTGCGAGAGGCGGCGTGCGTGTTCCCACGCGCGCCTCTGTTTCGAGTCCATCTCCCCTCTAGGACGGGGGACAGTAGGGTTTGGGGGGAGGGGGGGGGGGTTACCTAAAATGTAGGCCTCTTCGTGTAGGGGCCTGCCGTTTCATACGACAGGCCGTAACCTCGGCGGGGTCGCGACCGCATGTGCAAGTGATTCGCGCGGCCCCGTCGATAGTGGTTTTGTCGAGGAACACCGTGGTAGGTTTAGTCGGTATACCGGGAGGTACATTATTCTTATTCCATCTTTCATTTACCCTGTGTATGTTATAAATATATTAACATTATAAGTGTCTTTTTAATGCGACCAATCTTTTAGAAATAATACTACGTCATTGGCCTCGTTACATAGTTTGCGTGCGATCCGGGGTTCAAAGGTTGAGTAAGTTAGTTTTCTGTTACGAAACACGGAGTCCGGGAAAGAGCATGGTAGGAGGTCATAGTCTCGCCCTTTATTACGTGGTACTTATAATCATTTGGGTGTTATAAATACATATTTCTAACTACCCCTGCGGTGATATTAGGTATTGACGTGAGTTTATGTATGAATAACTTTAGAAGTTCGTGTGATAATTTTTGTAATTGGGCGATTATCAACAAAATCAACCACCCTCTATTGGGACTCTACGCAATACCTTAACTACCTGTTCAGTTCATCATAAAATAGTCACTGATTATAACTTCGTACAACGCTGCTTAACCACAAAACACTGTGTATCATATCAGCTGCCAGTCCACAATAAACCTCTCAGTCATCATAGCCGAATATAAATGAACAAAAATTTAATTCGATTCGAAATTGGATCGAGTTGAATATCGAATCGGATCATTAAAAACCAAACTATAGCCATAATACTTCATGTTTCGCGGTCCCGGTG
Organism: Catocala fraxini; assembly: GCA_930367265.1. Taxonomy (NCBI): domain Eukaryota; kingdom Metazoa; phylum Arthropoda; class Insecta; order Lepidoptera; family Erebidae; genus Catocala; species Catocala fraxini. The sequence goes on from OV884037.1 coordinate 11,643,258, forward strand.
TTCTGCTACAGTGCGGTGAATGCAGGGGCATTAAACAGGCACTGTGGGCAAGCTACGCTCATACATTAATTACGTAATTAAGTGAACGATTAAATCGATTGTTTAATTCGTTTGCGGTCATTCGATTCGATAATTCGCCTGTTGTTCAAGCCATCTTTGGGAAAGACACCTATGTGGGGTGCAAAAAGGATTATCGGATAAAAATCACTTATCTTGTTTGTATGCTACCATTTTGTTATTTTCTGGTGAGTAATGTTAATATTAGTCACATGGGACGTAAAAGCATTTCTAAAGAGTCGATAGACAACTGCTTTGATATTTTTATTTTGTTACGCCACTTTTTCCGTGGCATACGTCTACGTAATAATATTTGTGCGATTGTCGGATCTCTGGTAAACTCCTGAGTTTCTCTCTTAAGAATCGTTTGTGTTTTGTCAGTGCAAATGAGGCGTTTTGGGAGGCAGTACGGGCGTGTGTACCGAAGGAGGAGGAGATGGATACGCCCCCGTATGAGGATGAAGTGGTTGCGTTATCGTCCGATGAGGAGGAATCTGAAGTTCAAGAATCGTCGTAGGTTTCGACGGAAATTAACCTGTTCTGCTACTCCAATTCGTAGTTATTTCGGCCCTCCTGGTCGTTTAATGCACTATTGTTATTCTGGGGCGTCTATTCAATCTTATTCGTGGCGTTTTGGGTCTTCTTTTTATAAAGAATAGTACGGGGAACTGCCATTTTTTAATATATTTGCTATGGAAAATAAAAATGTTGGGCGATATTTACAAAATCAGTATAGTATGATGATAATTAATAAAGTAGAGTTTGTTATAAGTAATATTGAGCTGAATCGTTATTATGATATGTGTAAAGTAGAACAGGTGAACAAACATTTTTCTGATTTGCGTGTTGATCCCCTGTTTTCTCAAGATACGTTTGAAGTATGTACTCATTTTGTTCTTATTCTGGTTCTTATGAGAATATGAATCGTACTCGTTTGCGAAATGGTGCCACTATTAAGTGGACTTATTACCCTAGATGTAAGAAACGTATTGAAACTGGAATTTTAAATTCTAAGACACGCATTGGCGAATTGGCTCTTGCTATGGATTCTCCTGATGTAATTAAAAGCAAAGTGTAATTGAGCGGTCTGTTACATAGTTCTCAGTAGCAGAATTGTGTCTGGCAATGTGCTCGGTATACAACAATATACTCGCCTCTTATTACAGCGGAGCTAAAAACATAACTGGCATAATGTTGATGTAATACATTTTTGCCCACGCCTATAAAGATATCTAGACTAAGTAAGTAAGACTAAGACTGCAAATGAAAATGAAAAATGTATAAAACAATTACATGGATTGTAAATGATACATCCACAGTAAGTAATTGATAATATTTGTGGTGGGCATAATATTGACCTAAAGCTATGTTCTATGTTAGCAATTTGCATCGAATAATATTTTCTTTAAATAGTTAACGCCCGCGCTGGGAATAATTCCTTTGTCGCAGGGAACTCTACAAAAATTTAAACAACATACACAAAGAATACCCACCCAAGTGACTTGGGAATAATAGAGAGAAGATATAAATTTGTAATATGTAAATACTATCTTTATATATATAAATCTTCTGTGCGTGTGTTTGTAATTAAACTCCTCCTAAACGGATGTACCGATTTTGATGAATTTTTTTTGTGTGTCCAAGTGGATTCGAGAACGGTTTCGATTTGTTTTTTTTTCTTTTGTCCAGGACTACATCTGTTGGGACAGCTAGTTTAGTTATATAAATGCTATGTTTATACATCCCCCCTACTAGTTTAACAAATACGGAACTCATGTGCTTATAAATATAGTATAATTGTTCTATATTTTTGGAGTACCTATATAAAGAAATGATTCATCTTTGTTGCACAACTGGCCCGTACGTATAATAGTCAAATTATAAACATATGAAATGGAATTAGAAAGTGTTATTAACTTTGCTTTCCACAATAACATAGATAATGACAGCCGAATATAACATGCAAATGTATGAACGATCCACGATCGCGTATTAAGTTTTGATTTGGACAAAGTAACAAATACACTTTAAACATAAAGACCACGCAATGTTAGATCTTAATTGGGCGACATAAGGTTACGGTTCGTGTAATTTTGCTTATGGGAGTGTAGAGCGTTGTGGTTATTATCGACGCAACGTAATAAGTATGTACGCATGCACTTGCTCTCGCGTCGACTAAAATGATACCCTATTATAAACCGAAATCATATGCCAAAATAGTACGATAATGTACGAAATTCTGGTCCGGACCCATCAGTAATTGTGTAGACCTTTGATCTTGAATTTCGGCCATTTTCTAATTTAATTTGATGTGCCAATGAAATGAAAATAATTGTGTAGATAGCATGTATGGAACAAATAACGTTAGATTGTGTTTTGTTGTCAGCCTGTAGGCATTTTCAACACTTACTGTTAGTAGAATTAGGCGATAATGGTATCTTGAGGGCATAATATAATTTTACTCTGTGCCATAAACCACGACTCATTAATAGCGCTCCATCACATCATTTTCTAACGTAAGTACTACAGTTGGAGTTACAAGCTATAAGATTTCTTCAAAAGGTTTGCAAGAGCTTCCGTTTAATTATCATAATGGCAGAGATAAAAATCACTTATAAGGCTTGTCAGGTGTAGTAGTAATTGCAGTGATTTAATAATTAACACTTCACACTTCGTTCGTTATTCCTGGAAATGCTGAACTTGTACATATTATATGTTCAGAGTAACTTGAAGAGAATGCCGCCATCTTGTTTGTAGAAAATAATAATGTTTCGAAATTAAACTAGTTAATGTGGATTTTGTAGCGGTTTATTTAAATCACAAATTTTAATAATCATAATCATTTATTCAACTTAAATTGCTACAAATGAATACAGAGCTTAGGTTAAATCGTAAAGGTAATATATAAGGGGTGCCTGTACTAGGATATACCTGTGCCACAGGCATTAAGGGCACATACTATACAATATACATATAAATTCTAAACAATACTTATAAAACTTTATTATTTGTATACAAAAATTTATGAATTACATTATAAACTAAGTGATTACTATGACTAATTAAAGAGCTATTTATTGCGTAACACTTATTGAACAACAGTGATCAAAATTTTAGTTTGATCGTAGTTCAAGGTTTGTAAATATTGTTGAACTAATTGCTTAGTGTTAGCATAATTTTTGTCATAATTCGCAGTTATTTTGTTTAGATTATTATAAAGAAATGGACCTAAAAATGTGAAAAACCTATTGGTAAAAATATACTTAGATCGAGATTGATATATATACTACACAAACGATATCTTTCCGTCGCTTAGTGCTAGTAAGTTCCGGGTTATAATCAAGAGTAGTATGTTGTTTTAATATGGTGTGCATTATAAAAAGCGGCCAGCTGCTTTTGAATTATTATTAAATTGTTTATTATTATGTATATTTCTATTTAACCCGACGTTTCGGTTGTTTCTCAGCAGCCATGATTAATTTCATATAAAGTAGTTCAATGAGTCAGTGTAAACGTATTTAAACACTAAATAATAAAATTATATTAAATGCGTCTGTCAAATCATTAAAATAACAGACAAAGCACACCTAGACTCACAGATAGAACAACTGTTTATATACCCATAACAATATCAGCCTTATTTTTAAACTGTCTCACTAGTGATCACGGGCCTCATCTCAATATGAAGAGTCTTCTATTATACTAACTATCTATCTATCGCATAAATATTAGTCCTCTATGAGTATCACTTGTATTACTGTACGCATTAGCATTGGATAGGTAACTACATAAACCACAGCGCCATGTTAAAAACAGCACGAAGTTGATGTACTACCTTTGACATATTTTATTTCCCCGTTGATGTGAGAACGATAGTCTATCATATATCAATCTCAAGTACTTACAATGTAATACAAGCGATGGAAACAGGTTACGTTCAAGCTCCCGGCGGTCATAAGTTGCAACAACATTTTCGTCGCTGCGAATACATAGTTAACGTGGCATCTTCTAAGATTACCATTCAACATTGAATATTTCAATATTGCTGTTTGTATTGAATTCTTCAAATGGGAATTCAAATACGTATTGAATGGGATAAAATGTTGTATGCAACATAATTGGCTCTATAGCTCAATGCCAGCAGTGTCAGACCTGCGATGAAAATGTTGCGGGTTCGAATCCATGAGAATTGTACTACTATGAACTCCTAGTATGACCGTTTCATGTAGTTGAAGAAAGTTATAGTAATTATACATATACATACAATATAATCATTATTTTACAAGTTCTTTATAAACAGTTTCTCTTTGATTTAATCCTTAGGATTCTGATAGACTTGAACTATAGAATTTAGGATCCCCTAGAAGTTTTAGGCTAAAACATGCAGCTATGCTAATCTCCTAAATACAATTCGTCGCCATACGTCGAGTTCGTTGTCCAGACTGCCTTTCGTTCGACCGAGAGTGCCGCGCTGATTTAAATGGCATTCATTAATGCATTTATGCTCATCGACGAACTCACGGCATTAATCGTTGATGGTGAGACAAATTTGGCCTTGAACAATTTTCCTTCTCTCGACTTCCAGATTTTGTAAGGGTTACAAAATCTACGTTTACTATTTTTTAAGACAACTTCCGCACTGGCGGTAGCTCCTGTGTTGCGAGAGGCTTTATTTTTAAACTACGGACACAAACACATCCTGACTGGGCACATTACATACATGCGGATTATTTATGTCTCGTATGAAGATTGAACCCACAACACACGGCGTAGTGACAGTGGCTAGACGATCATCACTTAAACTTCTAAGCCACTCATGCAGTCGAAATTGAACTTTGTTAAATGTTTTTTGTATTTCGGTAAATGGGAATATTTAAGGGAAAATGACAATTTTCCCGCTATTTGGTAGCTCGGAGTCACAACCGTCAGAGCTTATAGCGCTGGTGTAGCATATTATAGCTAAGTGAATATCAGTGTGAAGTAATCTGATCTTTCGTCGCTATGGCAGCGTTGTACGTAAGGCTGTATTTTAACAGAATAGTGCAGTGCTATTCCCATGAAATACCGCCTTCCGTATCATCAGGTTACGACTGAACCATTAACCTAGTATAGTGTCACGCCTTTCATTATATTAGCAACAAATTCACTAAAATATATGACAATCACAATAGATAAGAGTATGTTTAAACGCCGATGGCGTAGTGATTTAAGTAATACTCTCACTCTGCCAGTGCACCGAGAGCTCTGGGTTCTTTTCTTGTTAGATAAAAATATCAATAATTTGGTAAATAGATGTTCCGAGTCTGGGTGTTCTTAGTGTATGTTGTTTGAATGTTTGTAAAGTCCCGAACATCACATGATTTAAACAATGGGAGGGGAGTGACTTTAAAAAAATAACGTCTATATAATAGACAATTAATATGTACCATACCATACTTTAGTACCATAAACTAAGAGTAGCACTGTCGCTAATCTTAGTTCCATCTCATCTTAAATCTCTTTTTCATAGGTCGGCAACACGTATGTGATACCCATGCAATTGCAATGTAATCGCTTAGTAATTATTTCTTTACCAGACGGAAAGCAAACTGCAGCGTCATGCCATACGTATAATCGACAGCCAGGAGGTTACGAAGGACATCGAACCGCTACAACTACGTAGAGACATTGCGTCTCTTAGCATATTCTATCGCCTTTATCATGGCGAATGCTCCGAAGAGTTATTTGTCCTCATCCTACCTTCCCTCTTCCTTTTAAGAACCACATGTGCCGGTCTTCGTAATCACAGATGGACGGTTAGCACAATCCCAAATTAGCAATGCCTTCTTATGCCGTACGATACAACTTTGGAATGGTCTTCCGACACATGTGTTCCCTCCCTTCTATGACATTGGGTCCTTCAAACCTAGTGTGGAGAAGCATCTGGTCGGACCGGCTTGACACTGGGGACGGCTAGAATACATCTATCTTCTCCTCGTCGTCACTGTCTCTGGACTGTAATTGGGTTTTCCATTAGGTCCAATACAATCACTTTGCCGTGTCAATATAAAAAAAAACAAACAGTCTAAATTATTTACAAATCGTTAACAGTATGCCCTCACATTTCTTTGAACTTCGTCATAGAATATCCATCTAGACTAAAAATTCGTAGAACATAATAGACCTTTATTTAGCTTAACAGACCTTAAGCCTAGCGCACACGTGTGCAGCAAGCGGTGTAACGTTGCATGGCGACAATAATTTAACGTCAACGGCACTTGCATTGAAACCGCACTACAATTTAAGAGCTGAGCAATAAGGGAGCCAGCATTGTCTGCCAAGTCTCAGGTTACAACATTCATGTCCTACGCTTTATGTGAGCCTTAATCTAGTTTCTGTACGTTTATTCTGATTCCTTGGCCCTTGAATAAGGACCTACCGCGTGAGTTATGGGGGTACCAGTGATTTGCTTTTTACAATACCTTTGTACAATGTTATGTCTTTGTATACGGTTGAATTATGTATGTATTTATCCTATAGATATTTGAACTATTATAACTCTTGTTATTTATGTATACATTGAAGATCTTTTTTAACTAGTCATGCGTAGCGTTATAGAGACGTCCCAAAATAATGTCTTTAAAACTTTGTTGGCCTGTCTGTTTGCAGTGAGATTACGCAAAAACTGCTGAATGGATATAAATACGGCTTATACAATTGAGCAATTTTCAGTTTAATTCATATTCTGGGTCACGTTTTACATAATTACGTACAAAAGAAGCGTAAATAATATGGCGCTTAGAGTGATCCACGTAAATTCAATCGCGGGCGAATTGCTGTTTACTTGTACCAAATTATGGGCACTTACTATAAAAACGATGGTAACCAAACTAGGCTCTAAGGTCCCAGTTTCTTTGAAGTTTTTTTTAATCAACCCCCGGTTTCTGAAAAGCTGATCAACACTATAATTTGTGAACAGACGGTCAAACGCATGTAAATTTTTGGGATTGGCTGACTAAATTGGCTAAAGCCTATTTTGATAGGCTTTGATTTGTCACTTGACATCTATCCAGAAATGGGTTGTTACACATTTCATTTCCTCAGTGATCACGGCTAGCAGTATTCTTAATTCACACTACGTATATATTTAGTTATATTTCTCTTGCTTGAACAGTCAAGGAAAACATTGTGAGGAAAACTGCATGTCTGAGAGTTCTACATAATGCTCTCGAAGATATGTGAAGTCTGCCAACTCGCACTGAGCCAGCGTGGTGGACTATGGCCTAACCCTTCTCACACTAAGAAGAGGCCCGTGCCAACAGTGGGTCAGTTTAATACAGGGCATTATTAATAATAATAATAATAATAATAATATTCTCCAGACCTATTACCGCTACGGCGGCCAGTCTTAAAGGAGACTGGCCAATTACGCAGGATATATTATAGTGCACAAGTGTGTGCGCAAACACAAGTGCTGTTCTCTAACTCTCATGATCCGATGGGACGGTAATCCGACACGACCGGAGAAAGATCAAGCGCATGACCAACGGCTTTATGTGCTTTCCGAGGCACGGGGGTTTCTTATACCGCCAACTTCCTAACTCTGGGCTGCTATTGAGATTTCTTAACTGAAAAACTCAATAACTTTTCGTTGGCCCGACCCGGGATTTGAACATAAGACCTCATGCACAGCAGTCGCATTCACTACCGCTGCTCCACGGAGGCAGTTATTAGTTATTTTTATTATTATCCTATATAAAAAAGATCTATCATGTATTCCATATTTTAAATTGAACGACGAATCACAACTCGGCCGCGATGTTAATAGTAAGCAGAATCGCATCTATGCGAGAGTTAGCAACCGACATCGCAACGTTTCATTTTAATTGACCTTAGCTACACGTGTACAATTAAACGAATCAAAGTTGACAGTTTACAATGAAATGGTCCATTCTTTTAAATCAATTAATTGGTACATTTCGGTCTATATATCTCAATTTGCGATTGTATAGCTCTAGACTTTTCATTTACGGTGTTCAATAAAAACAATCAGAGCTAATTAGAGTAAAATGAGGCCAACAAAGCAAGAAACAGAAGATTGCAATGACATCACGATGGTCTAATATTTCAAGTAAGTAATATTGTTGAGAGATATGTTACATCCCAAACGAGGGTAATTGAACCTTCTCTGTCAACTACAATATAAGTTAATTGTGCAATTAGTAGCGGTTGCGAGTTACGTAATAGGAGAAGCGACGATGGCCGTATCTAGGAGAAATGCGGTCAAGTACAAATTGTCTTTTCTTAATCGAATGCCTTAGAATTAGAACGTTTAATTGCTCTAGATGGGATTAATGTGTTCCTAGTGAATTCTTTGTTCCGATAAGCCAATCGATTAATCTCATGGTCATGGTGCCCAATTGAGTCGAACATTTGTTTCAATGCGGTTTTTGTCTTTAGTGTAACTGGTCGATAAGTTTTAATTAATTTAAATGACGGCAGTTTCTCTTTTCTGTTGGAAAGCTTGCTTGTATAGACAAGCAATGTAAATAGAAATAAGATAAATTAATTCTGTTTGGCCCGATCTGATCACATTGATAGGTACGTATATAATATTATGGCAAAACGAAAATTCAAGTAATTTGCAGCAAGCCTACTCTGATGTTCCGAGGACAGTTCCAGAGTCCAAAAAAGCCTGTCGTTTGCCTGGCATAAGAATTTCAACCAAAATTATATGCACAGCTTTTAGGCAGTTCATTACATAACATATTGTAAATGTATAGGCAATTGTTATCAGAGAGATAAGACGGATATTTTTATTATCCGGAATTGAAGATTTACACATATAAAAAAATCAATTAGGTATTATATTTTTAATATAATAAATATAATTTTTGTGAGGGTGTTTTTATGATTCGGAAATTATGAGTTAATTACGTGTAAGGTATTGATCAGATTTATGTAAATATCTATAGACCGACCGATAGACTATTTTAGGGATTGACACATAAAACGCTATTTATCCAAATGTGGATAGGATTATACATAAGATTCGCGCAGGCATAGCCGTGGGCAAAAATTAGTATATGTAACTAAATGTGACGTGAAATCCAACAAATTTCCGTGGAGAACATCTATACGCATCGGATGAGATTAACAGATTTAGTGCTTAATACATGTCTCGGTCGGTGCCTTTGCGTTTAGTATTTGAGGTTTTAGACAAATTCTTTATGCGGCACGTACGGTACGTGCTATAGATATGTGCACGTATCCGATATGAACCAGCCCGCTTTCACCTTTACATATCAGTATAAATTACACTGCAATTGTAACCAAAACTTAATTTTATAGTATGTCTAAAGATACATATATTATTGAGGTGAATAAATAATTTCAAAAGTTTATGTAGTTTGAAGGTTACAAATATTGATACAACGAATACAAAGAACACCCAAACTTAGAATGACCATTTGCAGTCTGATCACACAAATTTATGTCCCGTGTGGGGTTCGAACCCACGACACTCAGCGTGGCATACTGACGAGGACTCCTATGTATATTAAAGTAATATGAGCATACACTACATATGCAAGGACTATTCAATGTTCAACACAAACAAAGAATAATAGGGATTGAGTTCAAAGGTGAAAGTAGGAGCAAAAGATGATTAGATATATTTTTTTATAATACATTAAAAAACTTTTCTCTTTCGTTCTTCTCTACATCCGCGTCATTTGAAACCATCTTATTAAGATAAACTTGGAGTCCGGCGAAGGCTTGCAGTCTGAGGCGAAACTTTTGCTCTCTACAAGGTAGTCATTAGGCGACCGTAATGCGCATTTCATGGCTTGATACATTCTTGCATTCACTCTCCTTACTTTTAGGTACAGATTTTATGTCTTTGAAAGTTATTATTTTTACAAGTGTTCGAAGCGTGTTTGAGTGCTTTTAAATGAAGCTAACAAAACTTTTAGAGTACCTTAATCGAAGGCAGTCGTCCAAACAGTTGAATAAAATAAAACTATATTTTATGTTTAATTCAATGTTAAAACTAAAAGTTTGATGTTTGATATGTAATTTTAAATTAATGCTAACCACAACATCATTTAATGAAAATGCATATAATTACTTTTAAAAGTATATTCAAGCATTCATTCTTCTGCCGAGCACCTCTTTCATAAAACCTTTTATAACATGTACATGATATTATAATATAATATATTCAAATATATTTCAAGTAATACAGTCTATAAGCCTATATAAACTGTTTTTTTTGATTATACATAATTATGAATAATAAAAAAAAACAGTTTTCTTGTTATAATAAAGTTAGTATATGATTACAATTGCAATAATAATGCAATAATAGTTTATAATCGCAACAATTTATACTTCGTTACAGTTTTTTATTTAGCTAACATTTATAAAGAGATTATTAAAATTTGAATATTGCCCTTTTCTTGCACCATATCCCAATAATATACATCTTGAAATCATGTACGATTATAGCGTGTCAATCAATACCAGTTAAACAATACCTCAGAAAAGTCTTTAATACAGGTACACTAAGCTCGTATATGTACATTTCCTATCGATCGCATACTCTCACGGCATAGAAACTACGAGTCGTATTATGAAGAAACGCGTTTATGGCTGGCAGTCAACACCAAGCTGATATTCACGGAGCACATCATGTATCGCTCATCTCAACCATAACACACATAACTCTTACCTCTCAATAAGGATATCGCTACAAATTGTCTGTAATTTTGTTTTTTCTTCTCACGAGCACAAATCTGAATAGATCTTGCGGTAAGTTTAGGACCGCGGTTTACTGCGCACGAGATGCGAGCTTGTTCGAGAAAATTGCATATTTGAATCCATACCTCTATTTCCTGTTACCTCGGTATTTTCGCGATTTATATTTCAGATGTAAAAGTTGATATCCACTTGCTTTTATATGTGGCTTAGTTTTATAAAACGTGCTAGTTTAATGCCCGGTAAAATTTACGACGTAACTAAAACTAATAATTTTTTTATACTTATATTACGTTTAGATTGATTGCAGAATGCAAAAAATATACGACGATAAGTTAAAAATATATTGACATTAAAATCGCACACATCTACAATTCATTCCTTTATCATTGTTAGACGTTATGCTTTTAAACAGAACCACTTGTTTGTATAAGCATAACGTCTATCAAATACTATTAAAAGCCAAAGTGACTGCGGTGGTTAAAGGTGTAAACAAAAAACGAAAGCTTATAATATTATAATCAATAAGTCTTGTGCTAGATTTACTTGAATGACTAGTAACTCGATTCGAAATACAAACTATTTTAGGATGAAATTCATAATTTAAATTAATGTATATAGCATACGACTAGTATTAAAATAAATGTTCAAGGAATCAAGTGGAGCCTTGAGACATTCGAGGCTGAGTGAGGTTTGATTGTATAGAAGACGAGCTTTAAGTAAGTCGAGATCAACTTTAAAACTATTATTATACTTGGAAATGTAAGTGAACAGAATCGCAATAAGTTTGCACGTGAATCTTTAAAATATATATTGCTGATTTTTATTTCAGCAGATCTAATTTTAATATAATAAATGGGAATGAAAATATGGATTCAAAAGTAGAATTAATAAAGTTGTAGTTTTACAGTTATCCTCTACGGAATATTTTTTTCTGTTCGCATATTTGATTTTGAAATCTAATCCAACGGTATATCATATTTTGTTTGTTATTTTATATGAACGAATTAATTAATTTGAATACAATAACTATTTATTGTATTCAAATTAATTAATTCGTTCCTATACATTCCGGTACCTATGTACCCGCTTAAAAAAAAGCAACTGCTGGGATTTTATTTTTTTATTGTGAAATATATAAGAAATTTCTACATTTGACCAGAGTAATATTTTGTTCATCCATATTCCAAAGAGCCTTCTAACGGTTTGTGTATTTCCTGGAAAAACATTGATATTTCTTGAGCATTGCTGAAAAAGTAATCAAGTATTTGACGGATTTAGCGACTGCAACAGCTCGGCGCAATTCAAAGGCTGCCTTAGTCCTTCCTAATAATTTCTACGCCGGAAATTAAACGTTGCAAACCACGGTTAAACGGGAAACTTTAAAATTAAAACTGTTAAGTACCACCCCCCGTTCCTTGACGGATTCCCCGTCTATCTTGTAATCTTCAATGGGGCTCCAACCCTTCCCTCATTGTACTTTTGACCGAAGTTTGGTCAGAGCCTCAGTTTGTACTGTTTGAATTATCAACCTCTCTTTATGCCTTCAGGGTGATGCAGAATCGAGAGGGTTCTTCGTGTCAAAGGTGAGTATTGATTTTAGCTTCATAGGATTTAAATAAAATTCTGACTAATAACTTTAGAGCGGCGTAATAATGAGCACATCGCAACTATATATTGTGAGATTTTTAATATTTAGTGAGTTTTATTGAGTGGCTTGTGATATTATTCTTAGTTGGCAGAGTATATGGCAATAGGTTTGTCTCCTCTAGACTATTGATTTTTGACTATTGACCCTAGCTCTTTGGAGTTATATATCAACTTGTCGCATGATTATGGATGAAATTTTTATGATATATCATAAATAAACATATATCGGCACAAAATTTATTTAATCAAAATTACAAATTACTCATGCATGCAACGTTTTTAACAGATCAGATGTTACTGAAATATTACAGACTAAATGTGCCCGCGGTTTCGCCCGCGTTTATCGTTACTGCGCCGCTCCCGTGAGTCGTAGCGTGATGTTAAATACCTTATAGCCTTCCATGATAAATAGGCTATCCAACACTAAAATATTTTTTTATTTCGAACAAGTAGTTCTTGAGATTAGCGCTTTCAAACAAACAAACAAACTCTTCAGCTTTATAATATTAGTATAGATATAACATATTTATTCATAAAGTTTATCATTGTATGACCTTAGTGTCATTCGCTCAGAAAAAGTAATATTTTGGATGAAAAACAAATATTAATTGCTGTTTTATATACTAAAGACATTTAAAAAAAATCAAATATAAAGCGCAGTATAAAAACGAATTAGATTATCTAAGTTTGAAATAGACTGTTAATACATTTATCGTAAGTACAAACAAATATCTGTTAAAGAAATTTTAATTATTTATTGACAGTTGGAATAAAAGCACTAGTCTTCAATTACATTAATATAAATTTATGGGTTTCAGAATTTGAAACAGTTATTGTACGAATTAAAGCAAACTTATAAACATTTTATGTTAATGAATCAAAATGTTACCTGAATTAAAAACGTCATTATATATTGCCTGCTAAACTAATCACCTCAATCACCTGAGTGTTACCCAGGTTTGAAGGTAAAATGACATTTGCAATTATGTTGATTTAGGCTATTTCTCGTAATATAATTGTTCAGAATATAGTCACAAATATCAGTTAGTATTCTCCTAAATTAAAATACCTAAACATCAAATCTGAACATATGTGACTTGAAAGTCAGTTCACATTTGACGTTTATTAGACTAGATCGGAACTCTATTTTAAATAGTTTTATTAATGTTCATATAATATAGGATTTATGATTGATGTATGATGCCTATATCATCAGTTTTAGATATTTAATACTTATATACATATTCATACGTTAAAAACTAAATATAAAGATAACTTTCTACATCAAAACAATTAACAAAGAAGCACAAGAAATCAATCGTTGTCAAAAGAGTTACATTACGAATGCTCTCAAACCTATTCATACGCAAATACGCAGTACTAACTGGCCACGGCTTCGCCCAGTTTATACGTGAGTTGAGTAATTGGTACAGTCATAGTAATGCACAATAAACTTGCCAAGGTACACTGCACACAATAAATTCCTGTTTAACGTCTTTGATTAGCCACAGCTCGAGTTACTTCATGACCCTGCATTCATACGGTAGAAAGACTTTACTTGCAATGGCGCGCTTAACATAATGTTAGACCACCCTTTTAAGCACGTTTGTTATACGATTTGTATGCGAGCTTTTGAATGAGATTGCTGTTTACTAAAATGTTTTGGTTGAAGGAGTTTTATGTATTTGTTTGGGTATTAGTGGATATTGAAATTAAACTACTTTATACGAATTTTGTCGCGTTATACATATATCTTTTTAAACACTATTACATAATTTTAAATCTTTTGTAGTACTGTTAATCACTGCTACTAGTTACTGTTTACTTCTATTAATATTAAGTAATAGCTTATTTGGACTGTCTCTTTGGCGCAGCAGTGTTGTGCAATGTGCATGCATGAGGCCCTCCAGGTTCAATGCCCAGGTTCGACAAAGTGTTGTTAGGTTTTCTATTAAAGAACTCTCAGTGGCAGCACGTAGTCTGTAACTATGCTCGGTACACGGCATTATGCTTTCTATTTTATGGGACCTAAAACCGTAGTTAGCGAATCTTGTGTACACCTCTGCTATGCCTGCAGGGATATAGTCGAAACTCACTTAGAGTAGTCGTATTAACTTAAAATTATAAATATGACATACCTTAGCATCACGCCTGCATCACTGAAGGAGTATGCAGAGGTGTGTAAGCCTTGTTGTGGCTACTTATATCTTTATATTATACACTAGATGTGCCCGCGGTTTCACCCGCGTTTGTGATTACTGCGCCGCCCCCGTAGGTCGTAGCGTGATGTTATATAGCCTTCCTGGATAAATGATCTATCCAACAATTAAATATGTTTTTAATTCCGTCTAGTAGTTCCTAAGATTAGCGCGTTCAACCAAACAAACAAACAAACTCTTCAGCTTTATAATACTAGTATAGATTAGACTTACATAGTCTTATCAGCTCCTATATTCCGATTGGGTGGGCAGAGGTGTATTGTTCCAGTTATACACCAGTTACAGATTAGATCAGATATAGATCTATAATACAACTTCAAGGCAGAACTTACCAGCCCTTAAAAAGCGGTAACAGGTAACGTACGACGAGGAAGTACTCAATACTTTGAGAGGGTGCTAAAACAGAGTATATATTGCATTTTGACTGAAATATTTTTGAATGAGATCTACGGCTCTAGTAGACATTTCACACAATACACTCCAACTCGGAACTACTATTTGTGGATCACACAATTTCTTTCCCCGTGTGAGACAGTGGCGACATGACCATTTAAACTCCTACGCCATCCGTACAATCACCGTCTGCTTTTATAATCATACGCAATCACTCTAACTTCATCATTTTTTTTTTTTTTTTTTTTACGTGGTGGAATGCTTTGACGCATACCTCTCCGCGGGGCGACGGAGAGGTTATGTCGGGCTCACCGGGGGAGTAATACTCCGGTAATACCCACTAAACCTACCACGGTGTTCCTCGACATAACCATAGACGGCGGGGCCGCGCGAATCGCTTTCACATGCAATCGCGACCCCGCCGAGGTTTCGGCCCGCCGTGTGAAACGGCAGGCCACTGCATAATAGACCCTCTACTGTCCCCTTGTAGGGAGACAAAAACACGGCTCAGAGGCGCGCGTGGGAACACGCACGCCGCCTCTTGGACCTGGTGCTGATCGGGTGGCGGGCAGGCCCTCGAAGCCCACTACCCCAGGTCAAACCTCAGGGTGGCTGGAGGTCATCTCGCGCCCTCCGGCGCCCGGTTCTGCGGTTGGGGAGAGGGTTTAAGCACTCTCTCTCCCGCTCCGCCGCCTCCTTGATGGACATGACTTCCTCACAGAAGGAGGCGACGGCGTTCCACGACGTCTCGCTCCGGACCATAGATTGAACCACGGCCGGGAGCGAGAGGGCAACCAAACCGACTGCCGCGATCAACTCACGGCGCTGCGATGCCCAGGCAGGGCAATCCGTCAATGTGTGCAGCGCCGTGTCCTCAACAACGTCGCGGCAGTCGCCACAGTGGTGACAACCGGGCGTCTCTTGCCGACCTATGCGACACAGGAACTGGCCAAAACAACCATGACCAGTCATTACCTGTGTCAGCCGGAAGGTGAGGGCGCCATGCCGCCTCTCCAGCCACTCCTCAAAAACGGGACTCACCGCCACGATTGTGGCGTGCCCAGCACTAGGGTGCACAAGTCGATTTCTCACTCTAACTTCAAACATAGTCTAACTCGTAAAAAAGCTGACGCAACTTCAGAATACAAATTCACACTTATTTAAAAAGCTATACTATTCTTTAAAAAGTGTAACGGGCCAAATGATTCCATATAATTCGTTTCGCTCCTACACTTGACGTCTCCCAGCGGTATAACAAATGATCTGAAAATACTCCGGAACAATCCGACACCGCCTTTTGTGTTAATACTATTATCAATTTGGCAAGCTTTAATATGGTCATTATTACAGCTATCACTCGAACACAGCACGGTACGAACCTTTTAACTTTTTTACTCTCATAGAATGTAATGAACTTTGAATTCATTTCATAATCAAATTATTCTATTAGAAGTAGTTACGTTTTTTGTTGTGCGAAATTATTCAAGTGCTATGTATTTGAAAAATAATTCTGTAATTGTATTATTAATTACTTATAGAAAAGGTCAATGTTCAAAGGCAAAATGAATTTAGTTTAATATAAAGCAACAATTTGTAAAGTAATTAATACTTCATAGCTAAATTCATAGTACTTTATTTTAAATTACATTAAATCTGTATTCATTTTGGTATAAATTTCATGAACTCTATTACAAGCCAAATAATTAAATCTCAATTCGCCTTCAATTATACGAAACATTGAATGAACTATTCTGATAAAAATAAACAGGCGCAATGAATATTGAAACTCATTTATTTATGCAAGCTCATATAGGTATGTAAATACGGACACAGTCGGCGCAAGCACACAATCTCGCCACCCTACTGTACGTTTCACCGCGCGAATAAAAAAAAGTAAAAAGGTACAATAAATACGTCTGGCGTGTTTTCGGTCTGACCGGTGTGCCGGATGACACTGCTGTACTGTGATTAATTGTCGCAACGATTGAAACGGTCTAACCCCCCACTGGCAGACGAAATGGAATATTGTGAGCCGAATAGGACCTTTTTAATATCGGGCGCCAAGCAGAAACTAATTTATGTGGCGGTATGTACTTTAGTGATACAGTTAGATGTAAATGGTTGCATAATACCAATTGAAAGTTGGAAATAAGGTTCCTATTATGCACACGTTACCAGTGATAATGTATTGATAATTATAACAATAGAGGGTTTATTCCGCATTTGCCCCTACATTACGTCCCACGTTCAAGATCGTTCCCCATTCGCTCCTCCTTTTTAAATTATTTCTTTTTCGTCCTACAATTTTGTGCATATGGTTAGTAAAACAAAACATGGTTAAAATTATTTTCAATCTTTTTTGTTATCAGCCCAACGTTTTGCCGAGAGATCAACGAGGTATTTTATAAAAATTGGCTGATGGCGGTACAAAAAAATTAAATACAAAAAGAAATTAAAGGAAAGGAACATAATTTGGGATTAAATAGGAATTATATTAAGATATGAATATTTATTTAAATTTAGGGGCATATAAGGAACAATTTTTGGGACGAATGCGTATTTCAACGTTTGGGACGAAACATGAGGGACGAATGCGGAACAAATCTAATAGAGTAATAACGTTCATCGTTTAATGTACTAAAAGAAAACAATAATTTCATTACCAATAATTAAAAGTAATGTAAAAGTAATAACCATTATAGTTTATAGCATTTTAAATACCCCCTCCATAAATGTTTAATAAAACTACTATTAAAACATGAATGAATTAAGCCACTTAAACAATTAATGTAAATTACTAAAAGATAAAATTATAAATATGAAGTTGTACGGTTTAATTTCACACTCAATTTAATTAGACATAACAGGTAAAACTGCAAATGAGAGAATTAAAATACGGCACATTACGCATATGAAATGTTAAACTTTGACAACTGAATATCTTCAACTCAGCATGTTAACTCACAAACAAGGACTGCATTGGCACGTACGAACTTTATTTGACGTGTTAACATCTCTTTAAACTGCAGGGCCGTGTATTTTATCGTATAAAAATATTAAATGCTTTCAATAACAGGTCGAGCCGCCTCACAAACTTAGGGTTCAATACGATAGCGAAGTCGCCAAGTCATCTGAATCAGTTTATTCATTGAATCTTTTAAGTAGAATCCATAGGTTTATAATTGTGAACAGTTTTTCTATTTGTGTATCATTTTATAAAGCAGGCTGTGAGTATATGTTAGTTTATTTAAACTGTGCAAGTATAGAACTTTATATTATGTCTACTAATGTCAACATAAATATTTCATATTAAACCAACTCTGGGAGAAGTTCTGTTAAGCAAATGTTAAATATCAGTATGGCGGACGCCACAAAGTTTCTCTATATCTACATTAAATTTGTATGTGCTTTGTATGTTGTCATAGTTGCGCTCATGCGTCTCATCTCACTCCGTATAGTAGGTTCAACGATCCTATTGTCATGTGTATTATAAAATAAGAATTCATCTTGGCTATCTTATCTGTGAAAATGTACAATTTGAATACAAGATTTTAAATTTAGTTTATTTCCCAACAGATAGTTCAGGAAGACTACGGAACTTCAATAGCGTGGGATGATTCACACTCGGTCCGTTTCATTCTTATTTATGATACAGGTGAGTATAAATTAGTTCACTTAACAGAAACCCGCTCTTTAGGGGTCCTCACAGAACAGGTTTAATCGGTTAATTTGTATCATTTTTTCATTTCATTGTGTACGGAATGAGTTTAGAGTCTTTGACTCAACGAGGTGGAACTGAAGTATCGTATTTGTAACGAATCGATGTCCGCCGATGTAGTCGTGATCTTTGATGGTTCCACCTGCCTGTTATCATCCAAATCTCTAATTAAGTAATTGTGACTTTTAAGTATCAACCTTTTTGCTACACTACAATAATATATTGTTGTTATTGTAAATCGTATCTTTGTTAATTTATTATTTCATTATTTCGGTCGTCTTTGTTGACTAGCTTTTTATCGATGGGATTTTAGTTATACATTTATCATGATTGCATTTGAGAATAAAATTATATGTGAGCTTTTTATTAAATTACAGTGTTGGGTAATTCATTAGTTTTATGTTCACTTTTTATACAAATTTTATACGAGGTTAGCTCGTAGATTTACGGCAATTTATTAAACTACGACTCTATGTACCAAGTGAACAATAAATACTTTACCACCTCACTTAAAAGGAAAAACTTAAACAAGTATTCTATATACAACAACTAATTGATGCCTATTATTGAATATATAAAGCAAGTCCTTTTGTTATTATTTTGGCTTTATTGCCGTGGTTTAAAATAGTTTGACTGGTAGAAACCGCCGTTGCCAAGTATTTGGTGGCAACACGAATGTGTTGGATTGTCCGAAACGCCTCTTATTGGAAGTCGCTATACGAGTACGTTGTAATAGTTACCGCGTTTCTCCAAGTAAGACTCACATATCTATTCCTTTCCTTTCATTCCATATTTATTTATATATTTAATCTTCTTTCCTTATGGTTGCAAACGGTAAGCGCTTACCATGAGGCCGTATGCTTGTTTGACAACTCTGTTAGAAAAATAGGTTGTAATAATATAATAATACATGCTAATATATATCCTATTCCCACGCATTTAAAAAGTAAGATGAAATACCGAATATCAAATTATATTATACAATGAACTAAAGCATATAACAAATAGATTGCAATATATTACCCGTGGATTCGTTACTATCCACATATCACATCAGGTCTATAAACCCATCAAAGGTTGTGCTGCCAATCAAAATACCTTCACAACTTTCATTCCACATTGAAAACTTTTAACTAATAGAAAATATTTAATAGAAACTTTATTTTAATTACGTATGAATCCGGTTTCCCATTTAAAACAAGCTCTCTGGCCGTGTTTTATGTGAAGTTATCAAATAATCGACCTTATTGATGTATGGGCTACCGTCTAGCAATGATTTATAATGGCTTCCGTCTAGGACATCATTCCTCTGCGATGATTTTCAATCACATCCGACGGTTCGTTAACGCTCATATCTATGATTGGTTGTATACGGCCGTATGTCGAGAAGCTGTGATGGATGAGGCACTTTTGATTATTGTGTTAACTATAAAATTGCTGATGTATTTTTGCCATTCCACCTTGTTATGAACGCAAAGAGACTCTATTTGCTATCAAAGAAAAGCAATCTGACTAATTGGTTGTGTGTCATTTATGTATAGGCTATGAAAGATTCATTGCATATGCCTTTCGGAATACAGCAGCAGAATGCAAATTGGACGTCAATTCTTAATGTATTCAGAAAGATCAATGAATT
The DNA here is from genome assembly GCA_930367265.1 of Catocala fraxini. Taxonomy (NCBI): domain Eukaryota; kingdom Metazoa; phylum Arthropoda; class Insecta; order Lepidoptera; family Erebidae; genus Catocala; species Catocala fraxini. The sequence continues at coordinate 11,663,668 of OV884037.1, forward strand.
TTAAAATAACATCGATTTTATTTTACAAGAAACATAGCAATGTCTTGATGATGTTTTTTCTCGATACGTCAATAATTACCCTACAAACACAAGACAAGAATAAAAATTGTTAAAAATGGATAGAGTTCGAAGCTTCGAAAATATTCTCTGATTTAAACTGGTTCTAGTAAATATTGTTTAATTTTGTGATTCCTGAGATATCAAAATGGTTAAAGTGATTATATATGCATTTCAGTTCACATTTGACGTTTATAAGACTAGATCAGAACTCTATTTTAACCATTTTCATTACGAGAATTAGGTCTCAGGTTAGAATCTGTGTTACCACAGACAAACAGACAAAGATAATAAAACGCACTATTAAAGTGGTATGTTAAAATATTGAAATTAGAATACAGTCACGTGCAACGTTTTATAGCTTCTTGTACTTAAAACTATCTTATACCGTTGGCAACATCAACAAGTGATACTAACACATGTAAATAAATTGAGATGAGCATTCTCGTAGTTGGCAGCACGATCTATCAGTAATTCACGTTGCATTATCAATCAACCGTGCTATGATTGATGAAATATTTTCATCGGTAGCTAGATAACTTGTCTGCTTTGTTGTTAATTAAGACTTCTACGTACTGCGTTCCAACAACCTTTTTTTCTTCAAATAATAATATCATCATACCTACTTTATATCTGATTTATAATCGAATTTTATTCTCTAACAAAGAAAGGATCTATAGATTTCATTGTTTTACTCAGTATAGAAATTTCGCAGTGGATATTTTTAGTGGTACAAGCTTTATTTCGAATTCGTAGATTGTTATATGAAAGTTTGACAAAGATAACCATAACAATAGAATCCAGACCCTGTTATAAAAGAAACACATTTATATGCAATTCAAAACATCATTATTTTATGTTTGCAAGTGTGGTTAAATCTATTTTACAGCCCTAATAAAATGATATTTTGATTCATCGCAAATTATTACTATTATGAAATTGATAACTGGTCGCATAGTAAATCACGACCATGATGACGTTATAATATTTATGTGTAAAATTAATCGTTTATTTCGGACTAGAATATCACTGTTGCTTTCAGAACGACTATTTAGCAGCCAAAAACAGACTTTCTTCGAGTGTCTACTGTGTCTATTTATAGTATCTTGCTCGTCTTCAAGATAATATCTGATATAGTCCATCGAGTTTCGTGATCGCGTTCAGAAGAATGTAGTTCCATTAGTTTTGAATTAAAAATTCAAATATACAATATTGTGATCGTACAATTAGTGAATTTAAACATTAACGGTAGTCACTGACATATAGACGACAAATAATACCCACCCCACATTCGAAACAATTATATTTTTATTCTATGTATAATATCTACGTATTTACAAAAAAAAAATAGTATGTATGTATGTTTATCCATTGTCTATTACCCATAGTACAAGCTTTGCTTAATTTGGTCTAGATGGTGTTGTGTGTATTATTCTATTAATATTATTCTAACTATTAATATTATTATTATTCTAACCCGTAATATTTAAGACATTGACTTATTAAAGCTTTTCGCTATTCATGCTATCAGTTTTTGTATAATATATACAAATAATATAAATTAAATGCCTATAATGTGAAATTTATGGCAAGCGCCATAATTTAAAGCGGTTGTGGGTGTGGTGCGAAACACTGTAAGGGTTAAAATGGGTCTGTGTTTATCAATCTAAAATGCAACGTTGACCCTTTCCCCTATTGCGTGCTGGGGTGAAATATTTACACGGGCTTTAACATATACATACATAGCTCGTATCAACAGTTGCAGATACCATACTACTTCTGTTTTTTGGGTAAGTAGATAATATTTCTTAGGATTATTTAATTGTATTAGTCAATCGCGACTACCAATACGTGGTGTGAAACTGAAAAGCATTGTTTGATCTAGTTTAGGTTGTATGATTGTTATGCACTATGTGGTAAACAGATTGTTCTTATTGTAGTAGTTCTTGTTTAAGAGAAAATTAGCTTAAGTGATACTTCATCCACGTAGGCCTCGTATCCCAAGAGGTGATTCAAAAACTACATTTCAAACAGAGCGGTGTATCACTACAGTTATCTACTTTCATTGAACAAATGTAAATAGAATATACACTTTTTTACTCTTCTACCTAGCCTTTATTATTCCCAAGTCACTTGGGGTCGGCTTTTTTAGTCTAACCGGATTTGACTGGATATCAGTTTTTACACAGAGCGGCTGCCACCTGACCTCCGCAACCCGAAGGCTAACGATACCCTAAGGCTAGACCAGTGTCAGGATATTATAGGGCGCTTACTTCCCAATAACGACTGCCATAGAAGTTCATGGCAGCCGGGACCGACGGCTTAACGTGCTCTCCGAGGCACGGTGCAGGCGATAATTGTCAATCAATACGCACATAATTTCGAAAAGTCATATAACTTCCGAAAGTCAGAGGTGCGCGACGTGGGTTCGAACCCGAGACCCTCTGCATTGCAGTCTGTTGGTCTCCCCACTGAGCTATCGCTGCTCTTACACTTTTTTTACTATTTCTTTATAATTTAGGTCTTTGACTGCACCGTTGGAACCGTGGTTCCAGTTTTCTCCTTGTTACCGACAATGCACCATATGTTACGAGGTTTATACGTTGATGCCTGAAGACGAACCAAAATTGTGCAATTCATAAATAGTTGTGCTAAGGTTGAGTCTTTGTGTCCGTTGTTTTACGACTTTATGCCCTTAACGACTATTCCTAATCAAGGAGTTATCTTTTTAAAACTAAAAGATAGTATCAGCAACTTCTCAATCTATATTTACAAAGGCTGCTTCCATTTTTCACAACGAACTACAAACCAGAGCACAAATTTTCACTACCAATATCTTGAATATTATTTTTGTTGGTTATATCATTAAATAACCTAAGACGAAACTAGCATTATGCAACAATAAAATGTTTAGTACTATCAGGTGGATGAGTGACCGCAGTTCATAATATAAACTTTTAATTATCATATTTATGACCCTCAACGAGCGACCATTAATTCGCTCTAGTTTCAATCTAGGACAGTATAAAAATAAACCACTCCACTCCACTCACCTACTGTCAAGTATGGCAAAATGTAAAGTACAAAATATAAAAATGTAATAATGCCTGTCCTTTGGTAAGTACACGATATTATGTTTTTAGTAAAGCAATAAAATATTGTATAAAACTCTGGCAGATATTAAAATGTAGGTACAACGTACTTCTTTATTCCAAAGGAGATGTTATATTTATATTCCATTTCACATGTTATAAGCACAAAAATTATCAATAGGTACAAACGTTAAAATTAATATGTTAGAAATCTTCAATACCAGGTATTTAAAAAAACACGTTATATATTGTGTAACAAATTAGTATTTTGTGTGACAAAGGTGCGCTTCAAAAAATGGCTTATTATATTATATCTTTAACCAAGCTTTATTGCTTTGGCTATTCAAATCTAAATGACAATATGTGTATAGTGCGAATTGCCTCGTAACTGTATTTTATGAGTACTTAAACATATTCAGTTAAAGAAGCAATAATAACGATTCACATGTAGCGAAGTATAATATGTTTAAATATTAATTACAAAACATCTTTAAGTTTTTGATTATAATATATCAAATTAGTTGACTAATTTAAAGTTTTATAATATCTAAATTTTAATTACTTAAGTACAGTATAGGTATGAAATATTTTCTCAAATCGACGCTGTCACTTGTAACGGCGAAGAAAACTGAGAGTATATGCAATCACGTCAATATTTGAGGGGATATGTAAAATTTATATTTTCAAACAATCGCTTTCCAAACCTCTAATTTAAAAAATAACAAACGATTCTTCGGTCTACGAGCAGCCACCAATGTACATTCTACGATTGTACAGAAGGTCCGAATCGAATCGAGCTGTTAGCTATAGTCCCGACAATATCGACTCACTATTTGTATTCGGATGCTTTCGTAACATTCCGTTATGAAAGCAAAAAATGTCAAAAGTTATAGTAAAGAAAGCGTACTGATCTAATGACATTGACCGGCGCTTACAGTTGTATAAAAAGTTTGGACGCGTGTCTTCGATAATGAGATTAGTGTAATTGTTTGTACTAATCGTTATGAAGTGGTTGTTGTAGCGTCAGAAGTATGCGGTGTGAGCGAGAAGAGGAAAATGATAAAATCGAAGACTGCGTAGTGGGATAAAGATGTGCAAGGGGTAGTGTGTGAGAAAAAGCAGGCATGGTTGAACTGGCTATCTATCAGAGCCAATGAAAGAATGCAAGAAGGAACGAATGAGAATGTATACGAAGCTGGGAATAAGTTTATAAGAATGAATAAGGTAGTGAAAGATGTGATTAAAAGGAAAAAAGAGGAATTTAAAAATGAGTTTGATAGAAGACTATCTGAAGATTTCTGGACCAATGCAAAGTTCTTCTGGAAATCCATTCGCTCGGTTCGAGGTAAAACTGTAACCACAGAGCTGAAATCAATCAGAGATAAGAATGGAAGTTTACCGAAAGAAGAGAAGAGCGTACTGAAACGATGGAAGGAATATTTTGAAAGTTTATTTGAAAGAGAGGAATGGCAAGGGCAAAGTTTCGAAATGAATGATAATGATAGTAATGATGAAAGCCCTATTAGTATGGGTGAAATAATGAAAGCATTGAAAAGTATGAAATTAGGAAAGGCTGGTGGTTATGATACGATTAGGTACAGTCGAAATGCTGACAGCTGGACAGGGTCTCATAGCAACTCAGTTGTGGCGCCTTTTTAACTTGTACTGGAATACCGGCCGGGTACCAAGTGATTGGTGCAAGGCCGTCATAGTACCTTTATACAAGGGAAAAGGCTTACAGCAAGATTGTAAAAGCTATAGAGGCATTCGCTGGCTCAGCGTCGTTGGTAAATTGTATGCGAAGGTGTTAATTGAAAGGATTGTGAAAGTAACGAAAAAATATGGGATGTACGGATCAGGTCTTTTCCTTACGGAGCATAGCCGAGAAAGTTTTGGCCAAAGGTCAAAAGGTCTATTGCGAATTCGTGGATCTGGAAAAGGCTTATGATAAAGTGGTGAGGAATGAACTTTGGTCGGTATTGTCCATGTATGGAGTGAATAGCAACCTCACGCGAGGTCTGAAATCTCTCTACGGCGATTCCAGAGCTTGTGTTAGGATAAATGGGACCTACACCGAATAGTTAAGTATCGAAAAACGTGTAAGACAACGGTGTGTAGCGTCAGCCAGCTGTTTAACCTATACATGGACAATTGTTTGAAAGATTTAAAAGATTGTGAAAGGGGATTAAGAATCAATGAGTTACTTGTCAAATGTCATCTTTATGCCGACGACCAAGTAACACTTGCGTCATTGGCAGAAGAGTTGCAGGCGATGGTAACTATTATGCATGGTGCTTTTGGGAGTAAAGGAATGAAAATAAATGTAAGTAAGACGAAAGTAATGGTATTTGAAAAGGAGGAGTGCATGACGATGTGTAATATAATTATTGATAGAGAACAAGTGAAGCAAGTGAAAGAGTTTGTATATTTGGGTACATTGTTGACAAGGGATGGTAAACATGAGGTAGATATTGAAAGGAGAACGATTGCTGGCAATAAAGTAAATGGCGCTCCACGCGCTTTTATGAACAGTTGATATGTATCCGAAAAGGCACGTTTGGCTGTTCATAGAGGACTATTAGTACAAACACTTATGCATGAAAGTGAAAGTTGGGTATGACAAAAGGAAGCACGAGAGCAGAATAAATGCTGTATAAATGAGAGCGCTGAGTGTGGTGTGACTCTGAAAGATAGAATAAGGAATAGTGTGATTAGAGGGAGACGCGGCATGAAAGTGGATATAGTGACTAGAATAGAAAAGGGTATGTTAAGCTGGTTTGGGCATGTAGAAATAATGAACGACAAAAGACTGACTAAGAAAGTTTATAAGGCTAGTGTGAATGGAATAGTCGTAAGAGGTAGACCTAGGCGAACGTTTCTTGACCAGATCGGAGACGTTCTGGACAAAGGCTAAGAGCACCTTAAACCGGCGAGCGTGTGTGAGGAATGTGATGAAAGTGAATAAAGTCAGGGAAGTGTGTGAGGATCGTAGCAAATGGAAATCCGTAGTCTCTGCCTACCCCTCTGGGAACAGGCGTGAATCTATGTACGTATGTATGTAATCGTTACGATTAGATTATAAAATGAACTGACAGTATAAGTGCATGTTTTCAATAAGCCAACCTAAGTGATCTTGTATTAAGCTACTTTAGCCTGACTGGTATTCATTTATAACAATGTCATCCTAATAATATTATAAATGTGAAGAAAGAAGTGTTGAAAGATATGTAGGTATTTATTACTTATTTACGTATAAACCGTGGAACGAATCTGAATGAAACTTTGCATATAGGTCCTGAATTAACGCATATGATACATTTTCCCGATATGCCTTTTTCGATTCCATGTGGGCTAAGCTGCAAGCGGAAGGTAATTGATTATAATGAGTTTACTATCTACCTCCTGTTGCTACTACGAATACATACAGAGGATGACGTATTTACACATAGTGTTATATTTATTAAGAAGCAACGAAACTTTTATAGGTTCTTACCTGCGAAAGCTTCGGCTAATCACAGCCGATTTTGCAAATTTATGAAATTGTGTCACTTTTATATCAGTAACAGTGACACAATTTCTAATTTTTGTAAATTTTTCTTCACTTAGTAGTCCTACCATCTTTATCGTAATCCTATTATTGGTGACATAGTTCTGTATTATGACTTTATAAAAAGCTCTCGCAAGTTCTAATCTACGAAAGCTTCAGCTGTGACGTAATAAGTGACACAATTTCTAAATTGTGTCACTATTTACATCACATCCTTATCCTAATATCTTTTTCTTAATACTATCATTGCTGACATGGTTCTGTATTAATTGCGACTTTATAAAAAGTGAACGCAGTTTCTAATCTGCGAGAGCTTCAGTGGTGACGTAAAAGTGATACAATTTCTAAATTGGGTCAATATAATCAGATTAGTAAAAAGATGATAGGATTAGAATGTGATGTAAGTAATCTTACATCACATCCTAATAGTATCATAGATAAGATTAGGATAAATATCCTAATCCTATCTTAAGGATACATTACATGGGCCTCTGGCAAAATAAAAATGTATTATTTTTATAGCCAAGTCAGTTCCTAGTTTTTGGCGTCGTTTAAGATCGACTACTACATTTTATTGGAATACATGCACATTCGTGTATTCAAACAATAAAGGCAACTGACTACTAAATTAATAATATAACTTTCCCACCACATACACATCATAACCGTTTGCGGGCACTCAGTTATTAAACATAATATATTCACTCACCAACTAACAGACTTCTGCAATTAGGAACTGCTAGACGGCACAGTTTAGCAAATATATTCTAGTATAAGCGGTGTATGCGGTCACAACTAGTATGTTCGCGTCCGACAGACGACTCTCTATGGCGACCACTTCGCACAACTTTCTCACAACTGATCCACAACTTGTAACCATTAGAAGACCTGTTAAATGCTAAGGGTACGATTATGCAAACTGCTGTGTACGTTAATATTTAGTTTGGAACATAATAGCTATTAAGTTAGATGTTAATATGTTATTTTGATTAAGTTACCCTATTGTGCTGAAACCCTCGTATATTACTGATGGTAGCGTCGACAGAGATAATACCGTTACGGTCAGCCACACTTCAATTTGCGTCGTTTCAAGTTTCATCTTTATTACTAATATGTATGATGATGATTGTTCAAATTATTCGCTTGAAAACCCTTCAGAGGAGAGAGGAAGTTTTATCTGAACTAGGAATGGGTGAACAATAGAGTGAGCTGACATGAAGGACTAACACAAAGTGGTGTACTTCGAAAATATTATGTTAAATCTTTAAAGACGAAATAACATTCAATGAAATACATAGTTTCACACTTATATTTGTCAAAGCTTAGGCCGAGGTTTATTGCATTTATTATGTACACATTTCGCCACTTATAGTTTTAGGATCTACGTAGTAGGGGATGAGCCTATTACCGTCTATTGGCCACAATACCAGACTAACACGTGACTGGAAATTTCTCAACAGAAAATCTCAATAACGGTTTGCCTGACCCGGAAATCAGACCTCATTTACCGAGGCAGCAACAAAATATTGTCATCGAAAACTATGTGACAAAATAGTCTTAAGAAAGAAACCTTAACCATATTCTATTAGTTTTTAACTTTGTTATTATAAAAGTTTTTTAAATAAGCGCAGCTAAAGTATTTTATATGAGTTCAAAAACTGAACATCGAGAATGTTGTATAATTATGTCTTCATTAAAATTGATTAACTATTTATGCAAAGTAAAGGGAGATTAGAACTAATATTTGGTTATTGCAATTTTGAAGTTTTAAGTCAGTGCCAGAAGTTTTTTAATTATGCGCTATAACCATCGCAGTACTCTTCTAAATTAATATCCAATAAGCTGAACTTTTCCATGTCTAGATAGTTCTACGTGTATTAAATGTAAGGACTTTAATATTATGCACTAATACCATTCAATCATTTATGCAATAATAAATCAAATTTATTTAGATACCGTAGGTATTTAAATTCGGAAAATGATATTAATAAGCTTATGGTTAAACGCTGTCTCTTATTTTATTTATTCGTCTCTTATTTTTATAATAACTGTATAAAATATAATTCCGACATAGTCTAATAATTGTCATATGTTAACTAATATAAAAATTAATATAAGACGACTCGATGGCGTAGTGGTTAATGTAACCGACTGCCACGCCTGAGGTCGTGGGTTCGATTCCCGCACAAGTCAAACATTTGTGTGCATGAACATGTTTGTCTTGGTCTGGGTGATTCTATGTATAATATGTGCACATTTACAAAAAAAAAAGTATATATGTATGTTTATCCTTTGTCTAGTACCCATAGTACAAGCTCTGCTTAGTTTGGGCTAGATGGTGTTGTGTGTATGTGATAGAATATTATAAAGAATATTATAATATTCAATTTAAGTTTACATTGAACGTTAATTGTAATTTAGGTAAATCTGTGATATTTATGACACTAACACTCGATCTGAACTCTATTTTAAACAGGTTCTTATTACAATAATTGGTTAGCAACCTTATTATTTTATTTAAAATAATGTGACGGGAGACCGCAACGATATACTCTGGCGCCTTTACACGCATGGCTGCACTGTTTTGTTACACAAAAATTGTTTTACTTAATCTTCTTATCTATTGAAATGTAATAGTAATCCGTAAATGCTATTATAATCGTTGTCGGCCTATCGTTGTCTTTTATCTTAACTGAGACAATCTCTCTTTCGGAAGATTGGTTCTATACTTTATCAGTCGACAATATCTTTTGTTATTTTAACGACTTTATTTTAACAAAGATATGTACATAATATGTACATTCATTTCGTGTAGACGGTTCTAAGAATGCCGCCCAGACCCACTCGTTCGAACTTTTATTGTATTGCCTGAATTGGCTGCAAATCGCTCAATTGCATTTGTCAAACGTATTTGATAAGAAAAACTGAAGGTATATTGTAGCTGATATTAATGTTAATTGCAAATTGGTAATAAAAATAAGACATTGCTTAAATATATTTTGAAGTATGACATCAATATATTAATTTATTATTTTATTGTATTATGTATAAATAATAAAGTTTCCTTTAACCTATATTTAATATATTACATTAAAATTTGTAAATAAAGCTTTATCTGATGTGAATTGTTTAAATATTTATTGATGGATCATAAAAAAAATTACGACATGTTTCATAGCTTTGATTGTAATCTTGAAATAAAATTTGACATTAAAGATTAGATTGGGTATTTATATATTTTATATGACGCAAGGTCACCTCTTAAGCCTACTGAGATTTTCTATTAATTAGAATAATATAGATTTTATGCGAGTCAATGTGATGTAACGGTGTAATGGTGTCGTTTATTTTTAACTATGGTAACCAGACTAATAATTATATATTTAATATATCGAGTAAGATTCTTGCCTCCCAAAGAAACTAAACTTTGACGTAGTTTGTAATAATAACAATAAAATTGAATAAACCATTAAAACTCAAAATTAAATATAATTGGACATTATTTTAATTACAAATATATTTATTATTTTAATTTTACTTCGTTAAACATATTATATGTTGTATTATTGTTTGCTTGTTAGCAGGAATATTTTGCTATAGTGCAATATCGTAAGCCTTATCTTATCCTGAAAGCGAAAAAATGCTGTGCATTTCTTCAAATGCAATATTCTGTGCATTCGGCAGACACCAATAATTCGTTGAGTTATTGAGTGAAACATATATTGCATTTAAAAAGCTTTATGCCTAATATCAGCAAAAAAATAAACTTTACGGGACAATACATTAAGTCTACTTTTACTATCAAGACATGAAGTAAAACTGTAATAACTTTTGTACGCTCAGCAACTTAAATAACTAGTAGAGCATTAAACAAATTTGTAAAAACATTTTATGAATTAGACAGCCTATATTATATATTATTCTGAATTTATATCTGTTACTTTTTTTTACTATTACTTTTATAGAAACAAATATTAGCTTTTATTTTAATAATGAAAACATTTTGGTATAGTTGGTGACTACTTATTATACCAAAAGTTTTATTAAAATAGTAACACCGCATTTGCTTCAAGATACAAAAATCTAAATCTTGCAAGTGTGTTAGCAAGCTTATGTTGCTTGAACCTTACATTGTTTTTAAGAGTTAGTAAGTAGATAAAAGTGTGTAGATGAAATGCAATTCAAATTAAGTTCGGCGCCGTCGCGGCAACCTTTAACCCCACATCAAGTTTGGGTAACCGTGTACTAAATGAAATTCCATCGTCACCGCCTCACGCAAGATAGACAAAAGCAAAGATATGTGCAATTGAAAAATGCCCTTATCTCTAATTCAATAAAAATGTTAGGTAGCTATACATAAACTGCGGCGTAGCAAACCTGAGTTACTTCTAAAATTCTTTGTGAATATCCACGCTACGCGAATTCTGTAAATATAATTTAAGCCCGTATTTGAGTTGAAAAGTATGCGAAAGTTCTCAGAACTTCTAAATAGAATATTCCTTTATATTCTTATAGTATTAAGTAACATATCGTAAGCAGTTTAATTCCGCGTACAGTAAAATATTTTTTTTACCTCCAAATGATTACACAAATACTAACGAATTTGCTGTTTAGTGCAGTCATGTTTTGTGATTGTTATGAAAATATACTTCGATTAACTAATTAATTTGTTGACCTGTACGGAATTATTGTAAAATTAATATTGCAAATTGTATGCGTATTCTGTTAAAGATTTTTTGTACGCCTATGCGTACAAAAGTAAACTAATGCTACAAATGAGTAAAAACATCAATGGATGCGGGGGGGTATACTGCTATAATAGTATTTATTTTCTTCGCAGGAAATGTTTTATTATGTGGCTTTGTAATATAATATTTATTATATTAGCTTCTTTGTTTAATTATTATAACATGAAAACAATGGTGAGGCGTTATATTTTTAAAAGATATACTAGCTATACTATCATCTAGTAATATAGACTAGCTTATTACTTGCAGTAATTACATTTTTTAAATGTACATAATCACTAGATAACGTAACGAAATAATTTACATTATATATAGGGAATTTATTTAATTGAATTTGTTCCTACACATGAACCTAATTTATAAATGTTGTCTCAAAAGTTCTACTACTAATCGTTAAGCTAACTAATTGAAATTATTGAAACATTTTCATCAGAATTTGGTATTAGAAAGAGCTTAGAATAAAAAGTCGTTAGACCTATGTCAATGGAGGGATCGAGTTTGATTCTGTAATCGTACAAACGTGAGTATGTATGTAGAAATAATCTAAAATCTATAGGTATTAGTTTATCCTATGACCTATAGATATCCAATAATAAAATTTTGTATAAATTGTTCGTACGTCATTCGCAAGTTGTTGTTGTTGTTCATTGTAATTCAGGCAGATCGCAGAGTTTTAATTATACACACAGATTGAAAACGTACAAAATTTACAACCGTGTGAAATACGTCTAAAGGATAAAGATTGATATGTTTAAAAGATATGACCGGGCCTTGACAAAATAAGCTGAATGCAACGAAGCAGTTTTGAAATATGGCGGAATGCCAATTGCCTGGATTGCTAGTAACGTACCTACTAGCTAATCATAACATGCAAACCATTACAGTTATTAAATGGGAATAAGTGTCTCCATTAATAACTATGATACAGACATAACGTGGTTTATAAATTAATTACCAGATGCTTCACATAGTTTTGCCTTGTGAAGAAACTCAAAACTAAAGCATGGCTGCAGAAATACTCATGTCATATTCAAGTATTTCATGTAAAGCGAAAGCATAAAAGTACTGCTAAGTATATATGTAAGTATATATTATGAAGTTAGGTAGCTGCCTTCAACAAGCTTACAAGTTTAAAAGATCTCTTTGAAATTAATGATGTTCTCTGTTTAAAAAATAGCCAAAGGCACTTGTTTTCCATTGTGAAAACACCTTGTATGTAAAGTTAAAAGGTTTTTAGCGAACCCTATTAGGCGAGGTCGTTGAATAGGGGTTTTTAAAACTAGACGTTTTATGTCCACAAATTAATTGAAATTTATAAGTCCTGTGAGTCATTTGCAATATGTCACCACTTTATAAATACTAGCTGGAAATTGCTGGAATAGAAAATCCTAAATAAATAAAAACCACTTACGTTGGAAAACATTTTAAAAAGTTGATAGTTTTATTCTGTTTTCTTTTCGATTTACATTTGTACTTTACACATATTAATATAAACATTTTAAAGTGTTAGAACGATGTTAATGGGTTTTGAAATGTTTTATCCACATTTGAATAATCTTAATTATACAATTAAGATTGTATAATATTTGCTAACGTTCAATCATTATAAAATATTATGAATATAATATTATGATTCCTTACAAAGCTCATTTTAGTCATGACATGAATAGTGTTTGTCTTATTATTATGTATATTTACATAACGTTTACTAACCCTGTAAAAAAATATCCATAGTAAAGTTGAAATTGACATTATTTTATTAGAATCATTTAAAAGCAAAAGCGACAAATTATAAACCCATACAAATTTAAAATGAAATTTAAAAAGTGAATACGTATAATATTAATTCTACGAATGATATTGAAAACTTACTAGTAATTAAAATTATTTAAAGTATTGTAATGTCTGGAAAGTTGCTGCCCATTATTACATATTAATATGTAGTCTGCACATTATAGTAAAGTAATAAGCGATACTTGAAAAGTCTTTGACTCATATTTAATTACGATACATGAAATGACTTTGATTTCGTTTTACAATATTGAGGGTATTTTTAAATAGTATTTCTTTATAATTGTACTGGTTTTAACCGCGGTTTCTCCCGCGTAAGGCCCGTTTTTGTGGGAATATCGGGATAAAGCCTATGTGTGAATCCAGGTCTCCAGCTAGGCCAGGTCGCCAGCCAGGTATCTACATACCAAGTTTCATCGCAATCGGTCCAGTAGTTTTTGCGTGAAACAGTAACAAACATCCATACATATGTATGGATGTATGGACATCCATACAAACTTTCGCGTTTATAATATTAGTAAGGATTTATAAACGTATTGTTGAGGGATCAGAGCGATTGATTTGAAGTAAAGCAAGCCTATCACAATCATGTTTTAGATAAAAGAGCAATGACAGTAGTCATCTCTAGGCTACGAGGTGACATTGATGGAGTATTCTGTTAAGTCCTATGACTGTGACGTGTAGAAATAGTACTGTTTGTACATTTATTTACTCAGTACTATTTGTACAATAAGGTGGAAAACTAGTTTATAGTGCGTATGATGGCAAACGGTTATCAAATCCTATGATCGCTTGCTACACTACTTAAATTCTGAAGTTTACAATATTGTAAGGATTATTGTACAATATTCCTTAAAATATTGTGGTAACTTTATCTCAGAATATCGTTATAATTTTAAAATGCAAAGAGTATATTAAAATAACGGCTAAAACGGCGTCGCCATAATGTGTATGAAAAAGAATATGTAACAACATTAAAAGTTACGAAATGGTTTAAAATAGTTGCATTCTGGAATATGAATTTTATAAATATGACTTCTTTGCTAGTGCCGTGAGGGACTTTACAGTCATTGAAACAATGGACACAAACAACAGCCAGACTTTTAACTTCGTTTCTCGTAGGGTTCAAAGGGCTAATTCTCTAAATAAAGCTGTTTAAAATATAGTTCCGATCTAGTAGAACATAAAAATAAATGTGAACTGAAATGCAATTACCGTTCACATTTAGAGTTTATTTGAATTAAGGAGATTAACATTTCTATATGACACTGAGACTAGGTAAATCGCTATTTTGAACAGTTTTTATGACGAATAGTGGTCTCCTGATCAACAGCACTCAGCACATTCGCTGTGGCGTAGCGACTACTTAAAGCTCCGTCTGTACATTATAATAACGTAAAATCGTTCTAAACTGATATAAATAATAATGAAAGTCGTCAAAAGGATAATAACGTGTCCTTCGTAAATTATAGTCGTAATCCATCACAGGTAGACTTAAACTTTTTTGTCTTTCACAATCATGGTTATGACGTCAGCCATACGGTGATTTTAACTCCAGTATGGGAAGAAATCTACTTGACGTTCCCGTAAATCTGTAAAACCCATGAATGGCATCCACATAATAATATATAATGCCACCAGTCCGGTCGAAAAAGTAATAAAAACAGTGTTAGTTTATTTGACATTTATACGTTTTTGTATCATTCTGTGAAAATATAAAAGAAAATTTGCATTTAAATGGTGATCACATTATGTCAGTCATCGTTAGCAACCTTACATTTTATGATATCAATGACTCGCTTCGATAATATTTTTACATATCTATCTTTATTCCTTTGCATTTGAAATCCGAATAAATCTCTTTAAAATGGTATAATTAATATATATTGTTGTATAAAACACCCTCTCTTTTGTTTATTAGATATAATGTACAGTCGATTTAATGATTTTATATAATATATTTATTTAATGCATAATATTTTATGCATTAAATAAATGGACTTGTTCAAATATGGGCTTTTTAATATTTTTTGTTAAGTAAACACTTACAAAGACAATATACGTTCATAAATGTATTTTTCTATGCATTAAATAAATGGACTTGTTCAAATATGGGCTTTTTAATATTTTTTGTTAAGTAAACACAAAGCTAATATATGTACGTTCATAAAAATAATAAATAGATTTTGGGAACATGTCAAGCTACAACATCTGTTTGAGCGTAGTATTCCTAAATTATTCAAAACACGTGCTGACACAAATTTTCTGAATGTCAGCGCCTTAAAGATTTACATAAAATTGAAGACATATTCTAGAATTTTACTGAGACTACCATTTTCAAGTTCGTGCCTAACATTTAAAAATAGAATACGCATACATACACAGTCTCACGCTTATATGCCTCTAAGGCTATAGGCGTAGCTGAGTTATAACGCAATCGTATTTTGCCAGTTATAGTTTTAGGTCTCACGTAATTGTTGCTTAGAATTTCTTGACACAATACTTAATAACACCTGAAAATCGAATACACTCGCAGTTACTACAGCAGCCCCACCGAATACCTAATTTTGTTACTACGAGTATATTTGAGTTACATTATTCAGCACATAAAATTATCTATCTCGAAAGATTGCTACTAAGAATTTTATGACAGGAAACTCCTATAACTTTTTTGTAGGTTCGACCCAGGATTCTATTCCCAGACCTCCGAATACAAGAATCACATTGACTACCATTGTGCCACCTGCGCAGTCAAACTACTAATATTGAAGATGTAAATGTTTCTGAAGATGTTTGAATGTCTGGTACTCAGTCACGTAAACAGTAAAACAGATTTTGATGAACTTGGCACTCAGACCATTACCTGAATACTTTTTACCCCCAGTATACTTCCCGAGGGATATACACGGGCGAAGCCGTGAGCAAAATCTAATACAATATTACTCGGCAACAAATAACTAAAATACAAACTTTTAGTTATAATACATACTCAAAAGGCGAGTTTGTGCTGCTTGAATTCTTAGAATACTTAAGAACATATATATTTAGAATGAGCAATATTCATGGATCACTGATCAGTTTGAAAGTTATATATGAGTTAGGCTAAAAGATTTTGAAACTAAGCGCTTTCGTCGATACTAAAAGGTAAGCAATTTTGTTTTAATTTGATTTTTATTTATTGATAGGTTCTACAAATAAGTTTGTGGATTACATCGTAATCCTTGTTAACTACTTCAAAAACCGATTATTTGTTTACAACAAAAAGTAAGACTTGAAAAGCTCAATTTTTCAATCAGATTAAAGGATTAAAATAATTGCATTATTATTGATTTAAAAGATAATCCAAGTTGTAAATATAATGCCTTTATTTAAAAACAAAGCTTACAAAAGTTTGCCTACAGGCACAAAACATTCTTGTAACTAAACTTGTCCACAAATTCCCACCCACCGGTGACATCTTTTAAAAAGAAGAAATAAGGAATCAAATACTGCCTCATAATTGGCACAAAAGATCGCGTATCGCAGAAAAGATCGTCCGAACAGAAAGCTCTTTATCTTTTTTGCGATTAATATTTTTGGTAGTCATTTTTTATTCGCAGTTCGAAGTTTATTTTTTATCTCTCGTAGTTTCGTTGAGAACTTGGACTAGGAAAATAAATGGAGTGGTGTTGACTCCTTAGATTTGAGCACAAGCTTTTACTTACATTAAAATAAATAGGAAAATAATATTTTAATTAAAATCTTAAGGCCATCAGACGAAAGCATGTTTATAATTTTATGGATTGTGTTGTATTACTACACGATTCTTTGACATATAATAATATGTTTCTTATGTCTTGCTTTATTGTATTTACATTAGTGTAAAAACAAAAGTGAACAACTAGATGGAGTATTTTAAAACTCTTTTTAAAAAGAAACTATTTTATTCGACTTGAACAATGTGCGCACGTTAAAACATTTTCGACATCTCGTCCTATAAATATTTTACGACCCGTTCGCCTCCACTGCACTGCACTTCTTTTTTTAAATCCTTTTTTTTCGTTATGAACAACGCTTATAGTGATAATGTTTGCTACCTGAGCGTGGGTGCGTTTTAGATCCCGGCACGTGAAATATTACTGGCCATCCCTTGTCACATATCTGACTTATAAATACGAAAAAAGAATGCTAGGTAAAGGACGCAGTATACGAACCAAACTAAGAGAGAAAAAGAGGAGTAATATATCTTGAAAAGAATGAAGCGTTGTTAATTGCTTTGATTAGATTTCAAGGATATTAATATAGTGATTCACGCTTTTTGTCAAATCTCATATATTTTGATTTCGTGCGGTGCCCATCTTATGAAATACTGTTTTTCTTATTCAATAGCCGTGTTTACCCTTCTCGGGTTAGGGACATTGTGTGGAATAGCCGACGTAGTATTGTCGGTAGCCGTGACTGTCAACACTGAGGTCAAATAAAAATGTTAAGCAGGAAATATTTCGCACCTAACATACTTCCTGAAGGAAGTTTACTTTGTCACTTTTTAATGCAGCATACGCGTTTCTTTGTGATCGTATGTGTGGATTTATGAGACATGTTGAGCTACCGTGAATTTGTTACAATCCGAATCAAATTGGGATTAACTTTGTAGATTTTTCTATTTTATAAAAAATGGTTTCCTGCTTTGAAGCTCCATACGCAATTGTACTAAATGCAAGTTGTATATTTTATTAAATGTCAAAACTTATAGGACTTCATTAATACGTTATAAAACTCTTACTTATGTACCGTCTCATTGCTTGGCCCGAGTTAGCTTTGCAAGCATATAAGATAAGGCTGAGACTATCATTCCCGCTGAAAAATAAAAACATACAAAATTATGTTTAACCGTGATCGTATGTTTTGTTGAATATAACATTGATTTCGATTCTAATTTATAAGTTAAGAGCTTAATCTATATTTCCAAGTCTAACTCACCAGTGTTATAATTTGAACACTAGGCTAGCATAATCTGTTCTAGATCAGACGTCATATAGACCAGACTCATTAAAAGCCTATCTCTATAGGCATACATTACACCACACATGAAATAAGTTCAAAGAGATTACATTAACTATGATATCGTAAATACTCATAAATATACGAACACGTAACTCAAACGCAATTTCTATGCTAACAAGGATACGCGCGTTATCGTATTTGTACCGTATCTTGGTGCAAAACACACGGGGTGAATATTTTACACATTTTGTTTTACGTCTCTACATATTCACGGTGGATAAACATTTCCTGGAGATTTTTTATTTGCTATATTTTTTGTTTCAAGTGACGAAAGTACGAAACATGCTCTTGAACGTTCGAGTGCTCTAACAAGCCTCTTGAGGTTTGCTTTTACAGTTTTTAGGAACGGATACTGATAAAAAGCAGATATTTAACACAAATTTATGGGTTTAGAGATACGACAGATTATGTTGAACATTCGTTGTTATTTGTTTATGGTATGGTTATTATTCATTATTTAGGCTGACCTGTTCTGTATGCTTTACTTGCGGTTAATTTACAAATATACAATAAAATTTAATGTAACTAAAATTTTGGTCATATTTATTATCGGTAGTTGCTGCATAGCAAAAACAATACTATGTATATTTTATAATATTGTTTACGTATGAAAAATAATATATGAATAAGATCATATTAATTTTTATCATCGTAGCCTTAACTTATATCTAGTAAACTAATCACCATTTTTGAATTGCCTGCATTCACCAGTAATTCTATTCAACCAATTGAATCCTCATAATTTTTTGAAATAATGTGTGCGGCAGTTTTCCGAACTTTATTCGACCATTGCTCACAGCACTATACACGGACCGCAAAATAAAAATAACAAGCATACACATGCCAATTTCCAAATTTAAACGACATCTGTACAAAGCTTTGAAAGAAGTAAAGTCAATAAATAGTTCAAATCAAATACTATCTCGCTCAAGTTTAAAAGTGCATCTACACTTCAATGGAAACATCCTCAGCCTGAAAGGAGAAATCAATAACGTTACTAACGTTTGTAAACACGGGACACATACGATGTAAACATGATCCATAAACTACCTTTAAACATATATGTAGTATTGAACCCTCGTTTGTCGTTTAGACATATTTAATCTTTCTAATTCAGATACACAACCTAGTCAAGGTCATTTTTAGATCACGACTTTTTTTTAGATAAAGGTTTGTAAAATCCTTGTTCCCATAAGATTTTTTTATGTAACTGTAACACTAGTAGTAATTTTTGTATTGTAGGGTTGTTTAAAAACATTCAAACAACGGACACAAAGACATCCAGAATCGAAGGAATCATTTGTGGATCACACAAATTATGAATTGGATTCGAACCTACAAAACTAAACGGCAGTGACCCACCACGCCATCTGTGCAGTATCGGAGCATTGGGCAGTACTGGCGCAGTCTAGATGAATGACGATTTGCATGATAATCACATTCATACCAGACTTGGTTAGGACTCTGCACTATATAGGATAGCGTACGGACTGACTCCTCTGAACTAAATGGACTAAGCCTTTCAATGTCATGAAACACAACATATGCTGGACATTGTTATGCTTTCAATTCGCATAGCTCGAATTTCAGCCAGTCCATGAAACTTCTTGTGTGTGTGGTAAAACTAAATATTACTTTGTTATTCAAAACCAGGCCCTCAATATTAGTTTTTGGTAAAAGGCTGGCTTATTTCTTCCTTACACGCTTAGTATTATAGTCCTGATATAACACCTTCGCGTATCTTATCCCTACACAGGCTCCTAATAAGCAAATTTATATTCACAACGTTTCCTGTTATCCGTTGTATAATATAAAGCATTTAAATTATATAAAGTTTCAGAAATACTACATTCGAGGATTCAAGAAAATGTTTCTGATTCGGTTAAATTGTTACTTGACATTATATTTAATTTCGTATTTTATTGAAATTGCGTATATAAAAGGTAACAAGAGAAAGTATGAGTTCTTTCTCATGAATTAACATAAAACAACGCCAATAACTTTTATTATTATTTATTATTATCACTAGCTATGTTTATAGCACTCACGCAGTATGCTTTAGACACTATTACGTAAGACCTACACGTATTGCCGTTATTTAACTGGCATAGCCGCCGTACTTAAAATTGCTGAAATTTGTCCACAATTTATATCCTAACAATTTCAGCCTATCGAAGAATTAACCTTATGACCTCAAGATTGGCAGTGGCAGTCATACTTATGACTCCTTTACACTAAGTCGTCTACCAATTTTGGCGGGCTGAAATCTCTATAATATATGTAAGCCTTGCATATACAGAGGCGACTGGCGACTTTCGCTTGCCTTGAATTTACTCGACTTCGACTGCAAACTCATCGTCAGAGGAGTTAGCGTTCAGACTGAGTCATGCGAAGACATCAGGAGTCCGCTGAAGTCGACATGTCGACCTGGTAAACCAGCCAGCTTATGGACCGACAAAGTCGCCTTTAATTATTTGAACAATTTAATATCAATCAATGAAACCTTAAAACAAAATCAACAAGATCATGGCAGCAATACAATTGATAGTCCCCCATAAAGTAACAAAACCGGAGCATGGGATACAGGTAAATAAAAAATTGGTTACCTATTTATAAGAAAAATAGATACACTCGACCGTTCGGCCGCTGGTAAAATTGATCGGCACAAACAATTTTCATCGTAACACCGACACGCGCATTCATCAAAAAACATAAATACCTAAGCGTGGGTAAGAAGATACCCCTACGGCGAATATAAGCGAAAACGATTGATCATTATTCATTCCTTCAGCTGACAGATTGTGATGTGAAACACTTCGGCGTAATAACTTTAACACGCATCGGCGTCTCCTTGATAGATGTTTTGTAAAATAACGAAACGTTAACATGTGTTTTTTTAGAACAGAATACGGCGGTAATTACGTCATTGCTGCTACGAATAAGCTTTTGTCTGAGATCGTGATGAATGATATAGATGTTGTGACAACGAACGCCAACATGTGGACGCATTTTATGAATTTACGTAAGGGCTCGTAAAGTGTTCGTTACAAAGGTATTGTTTTAATGTTATCGTAAATTATTCCATTATGAGAGTACCATATGCCTCAGATAACAAAGCTTTCATATTTGGCGGGGACTTAAGGACTCGAGGATTCAAGAAAATGTTGTTACTCTTATATGTATAATATTACATATTCAACGTAAATGTACTTACTGTCGGTACCGTATGAATACCACTTTATATTAAAAATAGATAAGACACGATTCTGCAAATGAAATTGATCGATAACTAAAGAATAGACCAGAGAAACAAATATTTTTAGTAGTTTCCTGTAATTATTACTATTACTATTAATTATAAAGAGACAACTCCCGCTATAGGAATATATAGCGAGGGACTTTACAAATATTCAAACAATCGGCACAAAGAATAGATAAATGGATGAGAAATGTTGTCCCGTGTTGCAATCGAATCCACTCACTATAACACTCAGCGTAGTGGCAATGGTAAGGCGACTATTTAAACTACTACGCCCACTACTAATTCGTGCAGTCAATATTATGGATTATATTATATTAAAACATACCGGGATATAAAATATCCTATCATATGTGTTAAACCAGGATATCGTATGTCAAAAAAAAAACCTTTTTCAACAGTCTGCTTGTATTGAGTAACAAACATCCAAACATCTTCACAGACTTATATATATATATACATTTTTATCATTAATAGGATATTACTTTACAAAATTGTAATAACGTGGCTTTAAAATTTACTATTTAAGGATCAACGATCTTCTTTTTAATGAAATACAGTTGACATACAAATGGTAAATCATAATATTTTGCACGCTACTGCCATCTATAATATTTTGGGGGCAACAGATGATAAGTAAATAGTAAATACTAAGAATTGAGAAAGCTGGGCTAGATTTCTTTTTTAATTTTATCAACATATTTTTGTCAAATCGTTAACGAACTAGAAACTACTTTACACGAAGAAAAAATACTAATACCGACACAAATATAACATCTTCTTCCATAGCAAATTTTAGAAATAAACCTATTGTATTATAAACACAAATTTTTATATTTCTTAAAACTTTAGAGTCATATACTACATGTTAAATATATTTTGTTTCAGCAACCTACTTAGTGGCAGCGTCTGACTAAATACCTATCTTATCTACGTAATATTATAAGCTACAATCAATCAAATACAAATAGTTTATTCCTAAAATATTTATAATGTCTATGAAACACAAAATATACCTACTAAATTACTAAATTGTTTTAGGATAATTTTATTTATTTATAATAATTTAGCGTTGTGGTGTAATTTAAAAAATATGTGTGTATTTTCATTCTTTACCAGAGTGGTGTAAGTAAACTGTTACAACTAAAGAGTAAAACAACAGCATCTAGAATAAGGAATTATATGTAGGTAACTTAAAAGCTAGAAAATATTAAAATCATTAATTTCTCGACTATAAAAATCATATCAATTATTAAGCTTTATCTTAAAAAGAAGAGCATACCACCTCTGCTCCTATCAAAATTAATAACAAACTATTAATTTATCTCACGTCAACCATTAAGAGTGAGCTAAGTGACAAAAGAAAAACACGGGTGCCGGCAAGGCATCTGTCTTTTCATAGTCAACTTAACTAAAAGGATTAAAATGATATCTTCCGTCGTCTGACGGCCAGTGTGGTCTGCCAAGCGTTAACAGAAAACCTCTTTTGTTGAAGAATGTTGTTACCTTAAGCTTTTAATACCTTTATGCCATTGCTTTTTAATTTTAGCATTTTATAAAAGGGTTGCTTTTAATCCCTATTACGTGTACTTTGAAATCGTTTTAGCTGGCTTTTGTTGAATTTTTAGTTTCCTTTCATATATCGGTAAGTTAATTTCGATTTCTTTAAGCAATGTTAAATTTATAATGGTTTTAAAACCGGTTATGGGCATATACGAAATCCTATTAAGTTTTTTTCTATCCTCGCTGTCGCTGAAAGATAGACTGTATTCCTTCAATATCACGCGTTACGATGAAGTCAAATATAGCCAGCTAAATATAATTCAATTAATACAAAATGATTTATATATTTAACTTTTATTCTACGTAAAAGGAGATAATTAAACTGATAAAACCTACTAATATCTGCTAAACCACAACATCCTAAAAATAGGCTTCTCCAGGTTAACTTATGATTTCGAAGTCTTAGTAGGGTTTTAAATCGATCGGGTTAAGGCATGCGAAATATTCCATAACTTAGATGGATTCGGCAGTTGAGGCAACGAATTTCCCTGTGACCGGTATTTCTATCACAAAAAAATATCTTGTAAAATAATGTTACATTTTTAATGGCAACTTAACTATGCATATAAAAAAGTTTTTGACTCTGCAAGTAAAAGGAAATTCATCGTAAGTGTTAATAAAAACGTATTTTCCTAAAAACGATTTTGTAGCATAAAATCTAATCTACATAGGTATGGTAGATATATCCAGCCTAACTTTACAAAACAGCTGATGCCTGGTTTCATTCAAAGTTTGTGGTTTGGGAGACGTAGAGTCGATCGCTTAAAGCTCCGAAAAAAATAATTTATTGTAATAAGTCGTCGTGAACATTCGCCACCGCTCGGCTCATCTCGCCCCGCTCCGCACCCCTCTCCCGAACGTATACTCGACTCGACTGCAATGCCTCCACTAACATTTAGTCGACTGGTAGCAGCGTCGGGGCACGGTCGCGCCACATGACGCTCTAAACGGAATTACGTTACGGTGAAAACACGCTTATCACCAACGCGATACAACAATTATTTACGAACTATAATTAAATACAAACAGTGTAATAGTATATACTAAACATTTTCAATACGGCAACAGTGAATTTTGAACGTTTCGGCAAATTCTGATGTGGACAGTTATTGTGAAAATTTTGTTTACGTTACCAAGGACGCTGTAAATCAACGGATTGTGAACTGAAATGAACTCATCATGAGCATTATCCTAACAAGGACTGTGTGTTAAATTGATGCCGAAATAGAGTTCATAAATTGATGGATACTACACATCCGGCAAGGGGACGTAATACGCGAACGCCGACGGTAAAAACATGACACTGAGCCATTCGTGTCTTGTTTTCTTTCTTCCTTGATATTTGATTTTCCCCCACAATGGCTCTTCAACAAACTTCCTCAAGAAACCGTATCTGCCAAATATTGTTTTGGATTGTCGTCGGCCTAAATGTAGCTGATCAAAGCTCACTACCACTAAAGTATGAAGCTCCTGATGATTGCCAGTGGTGGTTGCGAGGGCCAAATGATGCACATGAAGTGTCCCTAACTTGTAAACTCCGCACAATAAACAGTGAGTTCGATACAACAAACTTCAGTGTCATCCCGTCAGAACACACGACGTCGTTGAGGATAGAGTGCAATGAAGAAATGATGTATAAGAGCTCCCTAGACGATCGGAGTTTCGCGCATCTGGTGAAACTACGTGAACTTGTTTTAGATAACTGTAAAATTGGAAGATGGCCGCCTGGCGTACTCTCTGGCTTGAGAGACCTCCGAAATTTAACGATTCGAACGAAAAACACGGAGTGGGCCGCTATGAGTTTAGAGATAGCATCGGAAAGCTTTACGGCTGTTCGACAGTTGGAGAAGTTGGATCTCAGTTTTAATAACATCTGGTCGTTTCCCGAAAACTTGTTTTGCCCGTTAACTAACTTAGTGTATTTAAATGTATCGTCGAATCGTCTTCAAGATGTGAGTGATTTGGGATTTAGAGAAAGAGCTATGCATCAAGCTCTAATTAGTGAACAAGATGGACCACCTCCCTCGGCACCGTCTATGTCACATGCAACTTGCTCATTAGATATTGAAGTTCTAGATGCTTCAAGTAACCACTTTGTGTTAATGCCAGAAAACGGATTTATGGCGCTTCGCAGATTAAAAGAGCTCCACATACACGATAACGAAATATCAATGGTTGCTGACAAAGCGTTATCTGGATTGAAACAGTTGCAGATAATCGATCTTTCGAACAACAAAATCGTTGCTTTGCCACAAGATCTATTTAAAGATTGTAGACCGGTCATCAAAGAAATATACTTACAAAACAATTCTATAAGTGTGCTTTCACCAAGCCTCTTCGCCAACTTGGATCAGCTGTTGGCGTTGGATTTATCTAATAACCATTTAACGAGCACTTGGATTAATGAGAATACTTTCACCGGTCTCATAAGAATGGTATTGCTAAACTTATCCAATAACAGATTAACTAAGCTGGAACCAAAAATTTTTAAAGACCTATATACTTTGCAAATACTGAATGTGCAACATAACATGTTGGAAAATATAGCTGCCGATACCTTTGCGCCAATGAATAATCTTCATACACTGATACTATCTTACAATAAAATATCGCATATTGATGCCTATGCTCTAAATGGCCTGTATGTATTGTCTTTGCTATCTATAGACAATAACCATCTCGAAGAACTTCATCCCGAAGCATTCAGAAATACATCCTCCTTGCAAGATTTGAATTTAAATGGAAATCGTTTAAAGAAAGTACCCATAGCGCTTAGAAATATGCGATTACTGAGGACTCTTGATCTTGGAGAGAATCAGATAACGTCATTGGAGGAACCTGGCTTTGTCGGTTTGCATAACGTATATGGCCTGCGCCTTATCGGAAATAAAATAGAAAACATCAGTAAGGATGTGTTTTCAGATTTACCGTCTTTGCAAATTTTAAATCTTGCTCGCAATAAACTGAAACACATCGACATGAATGCCTTTGAAACATTAACGAACCTACAGGCTATAAGATTAGATGCCAACCGACTCTCCGAAATTCAAGGCTTGTTTGTAAATATTCCATCTCTATTGTGGTTGAATGTTTCCGATAACCAAATAGAATGGTTCGATTATACCGTTATCCCTTCGGGACTTCAGTGGTTGGATCTTCACAATAACAATATCAAAGAATTGGGAAACAACTACCGATTGGATAAAGAACTGCGATTGCAAACACTAGACGCCAGTTTTAACAAAATGACAAAAATATCGGCTTACTCTATTCCCAGCAGTGTGGAGTTGCTGTTCCTGAATGATAATCAAATTACACAAGTTGAAGCTCAAACTTTTGTTGGAAAAACCAATTTAACGAGAGTCGATTTGTATGCAAATCAGATAACTAGTATGGATCTCAATGCGCTTCGTCTAACTCCGGTTGATCCGGGACGGCCGCTACCCGAATTTTATATTGGTGGAAACCCGTTTCAATGCGATTGTACTATGGAGTGGTTACAACGTATCAACAAACTGGACCATCTGAGGCAACATCCTCGTGTTATGGACTTGGAAAGCATTTATTGTAAATTACTATACAATCGTGAAAGGACTTACATCCCGCTTATTGAAGCGGAATCATCTCAGTTTTTATGTACATATAAAACTCACTGTTTTACGCTGTGTCATTGTTGTGATTTTGACGCTTGTGATTGTGAAATGACGTGCCCATCGAACTGTACGTGTTATCATGACCAACCGTGGTCGGCAAACATTGTGGACTGTTCGGCTGCTGGGTATTCAGAAATACCTAACAGCATACCTATGGACGCTACTGAACTATATTTAGACGGTAATAATTTTGGTGGTTTAACGAGTCATGCTTTTATCGGACGTAAGAACTTAAAAATATTGTACGCCAATAACTCTAACATTGACGCTCTGTATAATAATACATTTAGTGGACTAAAACGCTTAACTACATTGCATTTAGAAAAAAATTACATAAAAGAGTTGCTAGGTTTTGAATTGTCACCCCTGGAGAATTTACGCGAGTTGCACCTACAAGACAATAAAATACATTACATCGATAACCGAACCTTCATGGAGTTGAGGCATTTAGAAGTGCTACGCTTGGAAGGAAATAACATTTACGGCTTCGCGGTGTGGCAATTCACGATGAACCCATATTTGGTCGAGATAAGTCTCTCTCGGAACCTTTGGTCGTGCGATTGTCAGTACATGCATAAATTCCGAAATTGGTTTAAAAACAACCTAGGAAAAGTGGAGGATGCCAATAAGATTACATGTGTGTTCGACAATGTAACAAACGCAGTGGGGCCGCTTATGGCTGATTTTAATTCTACGATATGCACGAGTCATGTGGGTGGAAGCTCATCCATAATAGAGAATCAAGTAATTAATGATTATCTGCCGCTGCTTCTTATATCTCTGTGCGTGTTCATTACAAGTTCAGCTTTAATTTGCGGCGTATTTTATTGGCGGCGCGAGCTTCGTGTATGGATTTACT
Source organism: Catocala fraxini (assembly GCA_930367265.1). NCBI lineage: Eukaryota > Metazoa > Arthropoda > Insecta > Lepidoptera > Erebidae > Catocala > Catocala fraxini. Next base: position 11,691,280 of record OV884037.1, read on the forward strand.
ATCACTGCGGCTTCAGAATGTGTTACAAAAGTACGGCTTTCGACGATGAAGCCGACAAAGATCGCCTCTTCGACGCCTACATAAGTTATAGTGTAAAAGATGAGGCTTTCGTCGCTCAAATGCTAGCGCCCGGCCTAGAATCCACCGACCCAAGTTTCCGGCTCTGTCTACATTACCGAGACTTTAACGCTTCGGCATACGTAGCGGATACAATAATAGAGGCCGTGGAATCATCGAAAAGGACGATCATAGTCCTGTCTAAAAATTTCATCAACAACGAATGGTGTCGATTCGAATTTAAGACGGCACTCCATGAAGTACTGAAAGAGAGACGAAGAAGACTGATAATAATATTGCTAGGTGAGCTACCGAATAGAGACATCGATCCAGAGCTCAGGTTGTGTTTGAAAGCGAACACGTGTATAGAGTGGGGCGATAGACAGTTTTGGCAGAAGTTGAGGTTTGCGATGCCGGACTTGCGGAAGTGTCAGTATCACCGGTCGACAGTGAATATTTACGCTTCGGTGTCTCCAGTGGGGGCCGGGCGGGCGCCGGCGCCGCCCCCTCCGCCGCCACCGGGCAAGCTCCCCCCTCTGCTCGGCGACGGGCTGGCCCTGCCGGCCGGTGTGCACACGCGCGACGCGCACTCTCACCGCATGCCGCCGCAAGCGCAGCTCTGGGCGTAGCGTATGCTCCAACGCAGGTAAACAGACACTGAATTTACTTGCAACGCTTAAGCGTATTAGTCCAATAAAATGGTGATAATTAATTTTAGGTTGTTCCACACTATTTATTGTATAGAATAAGATTTTGTGACGTCTGACACGAATTTGCATTTATTTGTATAGATTAGACCGCTAGGTTTATTTAAGTTTCTACGGAATAATTTCCCAATTTTCTGCGATAGTAATTTATAGACTACGGTATACCCGATGTAAATATAAATAATTGTTAAAATATTTCAGTGACTATTCAATATTCGGATCGCTTAAATATTATATAATGCCAAAGTTTAAAACTTATAGCTATTATGTACAGATGCATTTATAATTATAGTTTTGTTAAAAAAATATTGTCATTAGAGTCTGTAAATATTATGATTTTGTATATAAACTGTAAATACGTAAATCAATTATCATTATACGAAAAATCGAAAACGAGAAATACACATTTTTAAAATTTTATTTCCTTTTGTTTCATTTATTGTGTTACCTTATATTATTTATACATTTCATTTTATGATTTCCTTTGTAGGTAAACATGTGTCGTATGCGACATTACAAATATTCTATTAAGAACTTCCAAGTACTGAGAAAGTTCTAACACACTCCTGATTACTCATCGGCATGTTAAAATGGAAGTAGGTTCGAACACTAACTCAGCCAATATGCAAACATATTGAAAATGGAAAGTCACTCTGGCAAACTTTAGTGCAGGTAAATGGTGTTCTAAATTCTAGCATGTACTTTGGGAGTTAAGTTTGCATTCACTATTAGTACTCTTAGGAGTACCTAGGAAAATAGAGTCTGAGTGAGCTTTGATCATATACTGTGAATAAAGTTAGTTATACATTACACGAGGTTTCGAGACCTAGATAATTGGTATAGTGAAAAAAGGAAGAGATGAATATGTCGATAATGCTTTTATTCAAAAATTGATTGCACAATTGAAAAGTGAAATCGAATTACAGACTTCACAGGATCTACTCCAAAGAAAGTGTAAGTTATTCTAAAATCTTTTGACCCAAACATTATTCAATAAAGATATTACTTGTTTCAAAAGCAAAAAATAGGTTCGAGAAAATATGATGAAAGAACTTGTCTTAAAAGTAGATAGCAATTATTTTAGAACTTCCTACCTTGACTAAATCAATTTTACTCTTAGTTGAGCACAAAAGGTACAAGAGAGTCGGGCATGTCGAATTTATCGGATCTAACAAGAATGTAGTAAGAAAGAACTAAATGAAATATGTAGGCAATAAAACAACTTTCTGACTAATACTGAACGTTAACTTAATTGTATTTATAGGCAAGTTAGCGTCGTATATAAAAAATATTGAGTTTCTTAATGATATAAAGGTGCCGAATTAGTGCCAAGTCTTTCTTAAAATATGTATTTCATTTACGTAGAAAACTTGATATAAAATTATATTTCTCGGTTAAAGATATTGAATGTGGGCAATATAAAATTGGCTGCGTGAAAATTCTTAAAAGAAGTTTTATATTTTCTCTCAATCGAAATATTTATAATAATATTTAGAGAAACTTTAATATAGCTACTTATTTAAGGTGGATTGATTTATCAGTTTTTAATAAGATTTTATCCTCTTTCTTTGCTTCTTTGAAAAGATATAGTGTAATTAAAATTACCTTAGATCGTTACAACAGAATATTTCAGTCTCCATCTCTTTGTTACGGCTTATCCTATAGTTTAATAAATTTTGATTTAGTATGAAGATACATAGTTTGAAAGCGGAAGAAGGACATAGACACACATACTTTTTGTAAGTAATTGGAGCAAGTATTCCTGAGCTCGTGTTATACAAAACTTATCTTCTGAATTGCTTGTAGATATAAGTGTGAATATAAAAACAAACTTATAGGATATGTAAAAAAAGAGAGTTTGTTATTAAAAATGACGGTCATATTATTTTAAAATGACTAGATATAATTGCCTCATCACATTAAGTAACTCTTTACTTTTCTAAGAGTTTACCACTGCTTGCCATACTCCGACAACTAGCTGTTTTGCATAAGTAGGTACTAAGAAAATGAGGAGCATAGAAATATTCATGATCTCATAAATTATAGATACAAAATGAATATAATCTTTAAAAGACTGCTGTAGCTAAATTTATGAGTCTAACGTCGTTATTTTACAGCGGCATATCCCACATATCTACTTCCTATATTAACGAACATCTTTGTAGTACTCGTAAGGTTTTATGCTATCGCCATCATCATACACTATAAGTAGCGATCTCGCCCTTTGACTCGTCATACCATTCTCTTCCCATTATGAATACACGTAGCAATAAATTCTTATATTTCCACCCCACGTCGTCTACTTATATCCCCTACTAACGCCATCTAGTCGTCAACTCATGAAACTCCTATTATCTCTTTGTGGACGAATCAAAACGAAATCAACATCAGTTATTTTTGTCGTCCCCACCCTTATTAAATAAACGTAGATGGGTCAGTTTTGGGCATTCCAGACGTTTGGATAACTTCGGATTGTAATTTGAACGTCTGAATAGTAATATTTTTTCTACACATACATCAAATGTTGATGATGTAAAGTAATCATAGCGTAGGCATATAGCTATGTCTATCTGGATATAACTATATTTATATATAAAAAACAGTCGTAAGTAATAACTTTTAAACTTTCACGTTGCATGATATATATAGTATAATATGTAACGGGTATTAACGCAATCATGCATAATGTTTACCTTTTTATGCTTGACGTTTCGACCAGGTTACACCAGCCGTGGTCACGAGCTGACTGGTGCTGCGATATCATGTCTCCGTTTGTGAGGCAGAAGAATCTTGATTCACCCTCACTTTTGGCATATTTTTGTTTGTCCATGTACCGTCACAAAGTACACTCACGGTATACGATAGCATACGTAATAGGGATCGTAAGTATCTATTTATAACATGTTTTTGTGGCGGGCTGGGAATGTATTTATTATATTCTCATAAATAGCAAACATATTTAACTTACCATATAGCTGTATAGAGGTTTAAAGGAACACCCAATAAAACTTCGTGGAAAATTCAAGCTAAATATAAACTACGAAGCTAAAACTCACGAAAATCGATAATGTTAGAAATAAAAATAAACCCCTTACTCAGAAGTTTTCACCGTTTACGGTTTAGTATCATAGGTTTCAATAGAAGATAGGTATTCAATTTTTATAGCTCACGTGTGAGTAAAACCTTTTAGTCATAGAGGTATATTTCTGAAACTGAAATTTCTATACTATAGTGCTATAGCAGTGTAGTATTGAAAATTCAGTTTCAAATATTTTTTCTGTTTGATAAATTAGCCTTAAATATGAGTCCACTTGTATAGGTACTCCAGTTTAATTCATAGTGACAGCAAACATTTATTTTCCTTCACAACATCAGTCTGTCTCGCAGTGTCAACAAAATCTGGTGAAGCTAGTCAGCGTAGAAATAATGGGAAAACTTGTTTGCTACTGTGACCAATGTGCCGAGCAAATTTATGATACGTAGAAGTCCTTATGACAGGTTTATGTGAGCAACCTTTTGTTGAGGGTCACAATTGTTGACATTTGTTTGATTTGCCCCTATGTTTTTGTAATTTAACAAGTTGGTTTTAAACATTACATTATTAAGGTTCAGTTACGACTACAAATTTAAATATTGAAAAGCGTAAATACCGAAATAAAAAATGACTCGCTTTAGAGTTTGTATAGTTAATAGTAAAAGTATTTAACTATTTATAAGATGTATGTTGCGTATCGTAACAATTTCTGTTAATATCATACAACCAACATTTAATTTTTGTGTCGAAAAGTATGTAGGTAATGTTTAACTGGAATTTTAAAATATCTTTATGAATTTTCTATGATTTGAGGTCAATTAATATTTAATTACCTACTTCTTCAATTTTGAACAACAATGTTGAAGCAAGTAAATTTGCATAATGATAATGCATAAATAAAGGGAAAACAACCTTTCTCAAAACTAAACATAAATGGGTAGACTCGTATGCAAATTAAATTTGTTATCAGGTTCTCTCTCTATTAATATTTCAGCGAGAGCCTTGTCCAAACGGACGAGGGCATCAATACACGTCGGAAAGTTTAAACTAAACAATAAACGTGTGTATAATAATAATTTAATCCAATATTTTGGGTCCAGCACCGGACACGACCACCGTAATGGAATTAGTTTAGTAATTAACTTACTTTATCGTTAAAAGGGGATACTCAGTACTATCTGTGTTGAAAATTCAAGTTCCATACGTTTGTATGTTGAAATGGAAATTACGGAACCACAGCAGTATTTACTAAAGTTAAGAGGGACGAAGGTTTAATCTGTTTGCGGTACTATTAGACATAAATACGACCGAACATTATATGTATTAAGGGATGGTTCCACCACTACGCAAATGGAGATTATATATATCAGTTCGTTATATAAATTCGTGTTAGACCTGGAAATGTAATTTTGAATGTCGTTATGTACGACAGTTCTACCAGCTAAGGTCGTTTTAATTAGATACCAGATTCAAACTGTCACAAACTCAGTTCATTTAATGTAATCTCGAATACTCATTTTCTATTATCAGTTTAATTATATCTAACTCGTTGTAACTCTTAATACTGAAAGTCATTAATGAAATGGGCTAAAAATTAAGCACATAATTTACGGCTTATTCCATTGTTATTTAGTCCAATAATGTTAGTCAGTTACAAGTCCAGTAATGTTATATACTCGTAGAATATTTTAGAGTAATATAATATTCTGCAGCTATTTGCTTTTAAATATATACTTTTCAAATTTTATATATTAACATATAAATGCATGTATGTATGTATTTTATGTGGGAGCCAGTCAGTGCAGACCGGCGACACTTCGACCCAGTGGGATCTTTTGTGTCGACACTCTCTTAATAACGACTGCCATAGATGTTCATGGCAGCCGGGACCGACGGCTTAACGTGCTCACCAAGGCACGGAGCACGCGATAATTGTCAATCAATACGCACATAATTTCGAAAAGTTATATAACTTCCTGAAGTCTGTGGTGCGCGACGTGGGTTCGAACCCGAGACCCTCTGCATTGCAGTCTGTTGGTCTCCCCACTGAGCTATCACTGCTCATAAATGCATGTAACATTTATAGCCAATTAATAAATAAGTGCATTACGTATTAATTGATAGAACACGTTAAACAAATCTACGAAAATATTTTAACTGGTTTATAAAACACGACCATGAAACAGAGGAAGACAAAACATTTAAAATAGATCTTAAGAAAAGGACGGCAACATATCTATCTTCCATGGAAGATCAGTATGTGGTGTTGAATTCTTTTCCGTTAAATGCCGTGGAATGCGATCTTATAGCCTTTTGGCAATTAAAAGGTAAGAAATGAATCGGTCTTAAAAGGAAATAAATGAAACTTTATGGCTAATTTGCACCTACAAATTAAGATGGGACAAAATTGCCCGATTACCGTTGTCACGATTTTATATAATCGTTTTTACACCTCGCCAATGATCTTTCGATATTCGAAACATAAATCAAAACTTGACACCTATATGAAACATGATATCATTTTATCTATAGAATTAGAATTAGATTATATTTAATTTCAGCCGTAAATATAGTATCAATGACAGATATTGCTTCTTAATTATACAGTTACGAACAGTAAAATAAAAATATAGGCAATTATATTTATTTACATATATAAAACTACATACTATAATACAAACTACGGCTTCACCAATAACACAAAATAGAAAAATTGACATGGCTCAATGGCTACGAGCCTGTACGCCCCTTGACTTTGGCCCCTTTCATAAAAAGACGGGACTATTTTTGGGTGGATTGTAAGAAGAAACCTAACAAATACCTACTAGGGGGCGAACCTTGAGGTGCGAACGGGCTCGTAACTGGCTCAATGGAGGTGGTACAAAACAATATAACATAACAATATGGCCGAAAAGGTTAAACTTAGGATTTTCTCACATACAATAATGTGCCTTTTGCGTAGAGTTGTTATTGACTGCACGGATGGCGTAGTGGTTTAAGTGGTCATCTCGCCACTTTTACTGTGCCGAGTGTTGTTGAGTGCGAATCCTACACGGGACAATAATTTGTGTGGTCAACAAATTGTTGTTTCGAGTCTGGATGTTCTTTGTGACCGTTGTTGAATGTTTGTATAGTCCCCCGCGATACAGGAATCATTAATAGAGTGAGCTACGTCTTAAAAAAAAATGTAATGGCCTCATGTGGTAAGCTTATTGCCCTTTAGCACAGTGGTAAATCCTGAGCTACACCTCCGTTATTTCAATGACGCCAATTTTGAAATAAACTAAATAAAGTATTAACAAAGCGAGTAAAAGAGGTATGTTGTAAAATAACAGTCAACATAATGAAGCAAAAACAAAATTACACATCAGATAATCCTGCTTTGTAATAGACTGGTAGGTAATAAATTTTTAAGGTAACATCAAAGTAAAAGCTTTGATAGAAAAATAATTTTAATATAGAACGTACAACGTCAAAAACTAAAATTACTTTTTGTTTTAACGCCCGATACTATTTATAACAAATACTTTAAAACCTCAAAATATGACCACACCTTATCGGCAAATCTTAAATATTAAATATTTATTATTAAGCTTTAATTTTAAATGTTAATGTGCTCAAATTTAGAAGCAAACTCTAACATCTATGTTAGTAGAGGTCTATTAAAAATAATTTATTAATGATGATATTTTTATTTATACCAAATAAATATTTTAGCGCATAGTTTAATTACTTTATGTAATGAAATTATAAACAAATATCAGACTATTGTCGTATAAATGAAAAAATAAAGGCAAATATAAGCACTAACAGAAGGTACCAGTCTGAAATGCAAGCACATTCCTTTCAGGTACGTTCAATGTAATTTTAAATAAGGTTGAGATTCTAAATACTTTAAGATATTAGCTTACTTAAACATGTAGGCTTAACAAAAGAGCCATCTGCTGGAAAATGCCATATGGTATGACAAAAGACGCATGCGCAATTTAATAGCATCCTAGTAAAAGCAACGGGTCCCTTTGAATGTCGTCTAAATACACAAGTATGGAAAAAATGTACGTCGTTAATCGATAATCCTTTACGCACTAGAGATGTCACCGTCAGAGATCAGCTTTCGTCCATCCAAACGGTGGGTTTGCGTAACTTAATACATTTATAACGTCGAATATTACATCTCAAAAGTATGACTTATATCTGAGGCAGCAAGAGTTATTATTGATTGTTGATAAGATGTCAACCACAGACCGCAGAACGAGGACAATCGTGGACAAAAAGCATCAGATAATATGCCATCCCTTAATCACATGCACCGTTACCCTCGAAAAAAATATTTGGTAGTTCATAGCATTTGTATTTGTACACAAATCTATTTTGATCCATCTATTTGTGCATCTACAACCAGCTTACAACATATTCTGGAGTAGAATTTATTGTCAAAATGTTAAAACTTCGCGCCGGATTGTAAACGGTTCAGTGTCGTGTTCTAAATTTGTATCATTTCAAAGAATGTTTGGGGCGCGCTCAGTATTACAATAGATCTTTGGTACTGTTAATTTCACTGAGAATGCCGTGATTCCATGCACTTTTAAGTGTCGTTAATTCAATCTGGAACTTGGTAAAGAATGTGAATAGAGTGTCGGCCATGAGAATTTTCGGTACGCAGCAAATAGCTCCAAATTGAGACCGCCATTATGGTGAGTTCATTTCGAGTTTCTCAGCGTTAAAGTTGGTTGACAATTTACTATCTTTCCGATAGTAAATCTTGCCAGCGCTATATCATGGCCATTAAAATAAAAACGTCCGCAAAATATCCTGTAAAATTTAGCGCTTATCATTAAATTCTGTAAGTTTATTACGGTCATAGTACGTTTAGTTTTTAATGCAACGTAAGATTTTACATCCACAATTAACTTCAACATATTTTATAGTACGTAAGTTATAAATGTTATAACAATAAAGCAAAGAAAATAATTTAACTGTATTTTCACTACACACTAGCCAGATGCCAATTAAAATCGTTAATCAAATAACAGATTTGTCCTCAAAAGAAAAGTAATATTTCGTAACAATACACACGAATAATTTAAATGGCAACAATTCTAAAATCTACCGATTAATAATTGACTCTACTAGCAAATGAACTGGAACCGTATTAAATTTACACCACACGCGCGTTATCAAATTAGGCTATGAATCAAAACGTCCCCAGTGTATTCCGACCTTTATTTGCGTAGTAGTCCACTTATGAATAGCATATTACTGAAGGCCTATCCCAAGCAAGAGTATATGGTTTAGATAACCCAGAGACAGCGGTTGCCAGAACCGAGTGCCAATAATTGACTATCAAACTTGATATATAGCTTTCTCGGCGGCTTGACGGCGATAGTTGGATGAGTTATAGCCGGTCCTGGTCCTAGGGGAACTCGAGACATTTTGTTAAGTCTCGCAAAAGTCGTACTCCTTTAGTCGGGTTTGCTAATCATAACATTTCTGCCCGGGTAAGTTTATGTTATGTGCTCTTAGCGTCAGTACCCTAATTCTGTATTGCGATACATAATGTTATTAGTACGGTAGTATAACTAATTTTGCATTAGCACTAAGCTTCTATAACATGATTAATCCCTGTTGTTGAAATTCACTAAAATCGATATAATAATACTTGATTTGCACAAACAAACCTCAAATCAAAACACTCATTAGACTGAACATAAAATATTCAGTTGAATAACAAATCCATATTTATACAATCGGAACGTAACACGTGTTAACACGGGCCCCATTCATTAAATATTGAGGATGACGCTATAATTTACAATGAGTCCGCATTGCTTAAGCTTCACGTTATGAAATTTTAATCAAAGTTCGCAACCCCAAGTGTATTGGCACGGATACAGTTTAATGGGTTCCGTAGCGTTTCTACGCCAGTTATTTGCATCGCAAACTTGTTTTGATCACTGAAGTTTTGTTACATTGGTGTTTGATTTGAAAATACAGTGCCATAGGCGCTTTTTTCCAAACAACTGTATCAGAGTTGAGTGTTTTCAGCCAAACTTTTATTTTATTTTCAAGTTAGTATTTTATTCGTAAATTCAACATTATTTTAAATATAATTGAATAAAGCACAGCATTTAAATCGGGATTCAGATTTTTGAATCTCAATGAATTTTAAGTAAGTACGTATTTCTCATAACAAATTGCTGCTATTGTATAAAATTTTCTCACTATAATTATAAACTAATTACGTATTACAAAAGGACACGGGTACAATGACCTGAGTTTCTAAAAAGGATAAAATTAAAAGCAGCACCACATTCGGTTGGGACTGAGCGTCCACCGTTGACATCTGCTCCATCATTAGAGTAAAGAGACAACTTCTAAAAAATGCCTCAAGCTAACGTTCATTAATTTTAGTTTGTCATAGACTACTAATTTGTAAAATTTACTGCTGGATTCTAATAGCTTTGTATCCGGGAACACATAACTGAAATATTAAAAAGCTTTGAGTTTCGGCGCATACACACGTAGAAGACGTATTTATGTGTCATTTAACACCAATAACAGTTTGAGAATCATCAATGTGAAGTCAAAACATTTTATTATAATTTATGTCACACACGAGACACGAAAGAACCTCGGGTGTGGTCTCACTAATTTGAGATCTTCTAATTTCGTATAAATGTAATGATCTACTATAATTAATAAACGTCAAATTTGAAATCAACATAAATGTGGACGTATAGTTTTATCATTCGCCGTGTCTTGGTGGAGAATTCGGTTTAATTTATATAAATCGCTAAGGCAGCTGTTGATGTGCTAGCAAAGATCTGCAAAACTTTAATAGAGGTACCAGGTTCGCACTTATAGCGAGGCTTTTTATAATGTTTATTTGTAATTCGATTATAATAGGCTTAAAAGATTTTAACAGCAGTACTTGTATTGTTGTTTTAGCTTTCATTAATCTAATAATGCCTATAAGTTAGGGAAACCTATCAGGTATGTAAACCTGCCAACCCTCCAAAGGTAAACATTATGCATGATCGTGTTAATATCCGTTACGTGGTATATATAGCTACATGACATGGCTTTTCCTTATGAGGAACTAATAAAGAAAGGCTATGACTGATAGTCCCTAGGTGTAAGTTTAGTGCAATATTGGTATAGTATGACAATTTTATTTTATACTAGTGTTCTTTAGTAACACAGATGTATTACTCGTGAAACTTTTAAGAACATTAAAAAACTAGGTCTCAAATGTAACTTATACGATATTTCGTGGCAATACTATACATAATATGTGGTTTTCAAGATATTTCCGAACAAACTTACTGAGACTCAGCACAACTAAACAATATTATTATTATTAAGTCACACATTTCCTAGTCCAAGGTATAGAGTTTTTAATATCCGATGTATTAAAATACTGCTTTATCAGCAGTTATTTTATTTTCCTATACCTATAATGAAAAACCAAAACCGTAGAATGCTTCTTGAAAACATCGTGATATTGTGCATGAATGTGGTTTAGTTATAGCCAATCTTTATAGACAGAAGATCTTAGATCGATCTTGAAATTTCACTTAGTCAACGAAAAATATAACCTTAAACAGACCTATTTTAAGGGCTGTAGAACCTCTGAAAGATTATGATATATTTATTGGTTGTTTTCATTATGATTCAGCGCAATCATACAATTATCTTCAAGAAATTTAATTCTATGTATCAATTTTTGAGTTATTAAAGCTTTAGATATAATAAAACGTCTATTAACAATATAATATTATTACCTACGCCCGTGTTAACAAATGATTGATGCCGTTAAATGCAACTTCGCAAAAAATATTCCTCTGAAAAATATTTTTGATTCATTCCTTATCCTTCCTAGGAGTTCAAACTATCTCCGAACCAAATTTCCTCAATATCGGTTCACTGGTTTGACCGTGAAAATACAGCGAATAAACAATAAACAATTTTATTTTTGTTAGCCTATTTGCATGTGAAGTTCAATACTGGACAAAGGTTCGGCCAGCCTCTTTCAAAAGTATTCAAGTCATCTTCGTTAAGGCCTTTCACAGTCTTGTGGAATCAAATTGGTGACGATTTGTGCCCACCCCAATATTACTATGGATAAAATACCTAAAAATGTAGATAGATATCCAGATGTTTGCTGTATAATTATCTAACCGGTTTAGCTACCTGAGGACGAGTGAAGTGAAGCTTTTTCTATTAATGTAATGTCGTCATAATTTCGCTTCAGTCTGCGCGACGCCCCGGGCTACTATGCAAAGTATTGAGTCATTTAATAATGATTATGAGAAACTCGCCATAATACTTTGACTTATCAACTTCAAGAAATGTCAGAGAAAAAAGCTTCCATTACCGTATTCTTCAAAGGTACTATAAATTTATTGGCAATATTTTTTTTTAGTAGGTAAACTAATTTTTTAGGGAAATTATTTTTTTCTTCTTGTTAAAAGACAACTTCCTTACTAGGAATATTTTCTGTGTCACAGGGGACTTTACAAACATTCGAACAACAAATACAAAGACATCTAGACACAGAACAACTATTTGGGGATCACACAAAAGTTTTTGTTGCGTGTAGGATTCGAATCCAGAACACTTGACGTGGCAGCAGTAGCGAGGCGACTTAAACCACTACGCCATCCGTGCAGTCAAAATGAATTTTAAAGTAGAGACTAGTTGCAGTGAAAGTAAAATTATTAAATTATATTTTTCTTGAGCAAATACATTTTCGGTTTTATTTTACTAATATTGTGATCTATGCAACGGTTAAGAAATAAAACAATTAGTCTTATTCCACAAATGAACAGAGGCGTTTTAGAGATGGTGCCTCTAGTAAATAAGACAAGCCGTTGCCTGATTCGTTTACTCAGTGCTAATTTACTATGACTTGGTGCTATGTATTTCCCTAATACAAGTAAGCTCGCACCAAGCCGCGTAAGCGTTGTTAAGTTCAATACACATACGGGACAAAAATGTATTTGGTCTACGAATAGTAGTTATGACATAAGGCGTATATTAGTGGCCACTTTCTGAATATTAATAAAGCTCTCGCGGGGTAAAAGTAACTACATTTTGCCCGCGGCTTCGTTTGCGTTAATGTAGGTTTTGTCAATAAATTTCTTTCCCTCGGCAAAGATACTTTTTTCTGGATGAAAGGTATCCTGTCTCGTTTTCTGTACCCCTGTGTTTTCAGGGGTACACATACACGTTAGGGTATTACCACACCAATCGATCGATCGTCGATCGATAGTAGAATGGATTAGTCGACGTCGATCGATAGTTTCTACCAGACCAATCGACGTCGACAACTTCGATCGACGTCGACCGATACCGTCGATCGACGATCGATCGATTGGTCTGATAAGACCCTTAATGTACATGCGAAATTTCATAATGATTGGTCGAGTAGTTAAGGCGTGAAACACAAACTCACATTCGCATTCATATTATTAGTAAGAATTACTATTGTGGTTAAATATATTATTAGATGTAGCTACTGTATATTTCGTTCAGCTGTACAGTGGCAATCAGTTTGACAGTTATAGGTATTGTACATGAGGCGGAAAGTATTTGCAAATTGAGGCACTCGCGTGGGGTAGGTACCGCCGATGCGAACTATGCGCAAGTAATCCATATAGTTGTAGTTAGTGTAATTTGCGCTTATAGCCCGCCCTGGCTGCTTCCATCGAAAATAAGCGCCATTACATTTTTATTCTTTAATCAGAGTAATAATTGTCGTTATACAAACTATTCAGAATAGAGTGCCGGTCTGGTTTAATAAACGTCAAATATAAACTAGCAAAGTATGATCACCTTTTGACACCTTTTTGAATTTGGGAGTTTCCATTTATGAAACTGAGACTAGATCGAAACTTTATTTGTAACAGTTTTTATTAGGAAAACTGGCCCCTTGATCAATTTGGCAAAGAATAGTTAGTTTATAGAAATGCTTATTTGAAAACAAACGTGTGATGACCTTATATAAAATATTCACTGCAAGATAGATGATAATTTCTGGCTACTTAGCGTGCCAACTATAACTGGAATACAGAAAACATCGTGCAAATACAAAATATACATAAAAAAAATTGTGACTGTTATTCATACATTATTTTATACCAGGCCACGGGGATAAGAAAATGCAAGCTACTAAATCACATATACTTAGTTTAACAGTTATCTACAAATGGAAATATTTAAACTTTCAAGGACTCGGTATTAAAGGATCTGGTCTTAATCTCAGAGAAGAAACAAGGATTGACAAGTTTTACACGGATTTATTTAAATTATAACCTCACTGTTCAACAGTTCAATGCGGCATTAATGTCATTCTCTATATTTTAAAACAAAGATGTCTGCTCACAGTGTTGCCATTTATATTTTAACAATCGGTAGAAATTACACGTTCAGTACAATCGATTAGAAATCATTATTACTAATACCGACAATATCGATACAATAATATAGGTCAATGATAAATAGGATTAATTAATAAGTAAATGATTATACTGAGAGTGATTAACGTTATAGTATTTATAAGTAAAGTTTTAATGCAGTCAACATCTTGTTGATTCACAGATTTTTTATAAAGTTAAATATTAAAGTCAATTTTGACGTGAGTTCATTTTTACAGCGAATTATCATTTTTCAAACGTCTGAAATTCAGTCGCTGGATAATATTTTTAGTTTCTTATATAATATTGTCTTCTGTTTACGCGAATGTTATTTATTGAAATTAAACTACTACATACGGATTTTATCGCGTTGTTTATTTTACACTTTATTACATAATTTAGAAACTGTTACACAATAAGTAGGTACTATGAAACTTTACAAATTTTTAAGCTAATTAAATTATTAAAACTATTTATATTAAAATTTACACTTTCCCCGACGTTTCGGTTGCTTTTCAGCAGCCATGGTCACGGGGAGACTAAAATGGTAGTTGTCTCAATGTTCCAGTATAGTTTTTTCAAAGTACCCGAATATATTTAATTAATATTATTTAATCATTGGTGTTTTATTTACGCAGAATGAGCTCTGAGTATCATGAAGTCTAGCTGTGGTTTGCTTCTTCTTGGGTTTGACTATTTAAATTACTGGATCCCAAGCTGGTGGTATCCAACCATCTTCTCTATTGAAATTAGGATGTTTTCGATTTCAATAGCCTCGCGAAGCATCCTTAGTGGGAATCGGTGTTCTTTAGCGAGAATCTGTGTTTTGTCAAATCTCAGGTAGTGGTACCAACCACTACCTGAGATTTAGGGATGAGATTTAGAGGGGACCACCCCTGTTGCACATGTTCACACACAGCAGACTTCAACGAGCGTTGGTGTTTTCCATCAGCTATGTGTTCTTTCATGCGGGTGCCTAGGCTTCTCTTTCACAGTCACAATCTATTTTATAGACCCCTGCATCTTATAAAGGAACTTGGCACTTAACGGATGGTTAAAATTGATTTATCTTCCTTGGCGGCTTGAACTATGTGTTGATTGAAGCTTCAAGATGTAGCCAGATATAGAAATTTAATTAGCTTAAAATTTTGTAAAGTTTAATAGTACCTAGTAGTAGTGTAACAGTTTCTAAATTACGTAATAAAGTGTAAAATAAACAACGCGATAAAATCCGTAGTTTAATTTCAATGAATTATATTAATATTTTAGATAATCTTGTTTTTTCCTAATACTCATTAAAATATACAGTCTGAAATCTACGTATTTGATGGGCTGGGTATGTAGCTATGGGTTTAGGTCCCACAGTGTTGAATAGCTAACCTATGGCAGTCTACTGGGTATAGATCCAGAAAAGTAGCTGCTACTGGGACTTAATAGCATATTATGTCCAAAATCGGTGGAAATTAGACGAAAAGTGGCTTGGACAAGGTACTAAACCTTGAAAACCAAATCAATATGTGTTCAGAGATTTCAAATTTTAAAAGTAGACCGTCAATCTAAAATTCTAGTAGCCGTTGTTTTAGGTAGGATCTTTGTACTATAAATAGTCAATCCCAATTAGTTAAACATATACAGTATCCAGCATATTCTCATTACAGTTTTATAATGACAAATTACTCGGTCTGGCTTTTTTATCATTATCATAATACATAATCAAAGCAGCAAACACATCTTTTTTAGAAAAATTGCTTTGACCAACAAAAGGTTACTTTATAAAGGCAAATGATAATAAAAATAACAGATTTAATACGATCCTACAAATAATTTAGTAAAAGTTAAATGTTTTATCGACTTTGGACAGTAACTTCCGCTCTACAAATAATTCCATTACCGCGTCGAGGGTCTTTAGAAACATATTACTAAAAGGCACAAAGCACACCCAGAGTCGTGACAACTATTTCTAAACCCATTAACATTTAGTCCGAGCAGAGAATCGATCCCGAGACCTTATACACAGCAGACGTGACACCAACTGCACCACTGAATATGAATAAGCTCTTAAATATGTGTAACCATGAACGTAATAAATTTCATAATTGTTTTGTTTTACATGGGTAAGTTTACCTACCTATAACTAAGAATATCTACTTTTTGACCAACACAGACCAACATCAATAGTGTATTGTATTACAATTTGGGCAGGGCCTTCAGCAAAACCTACAGATCTAATATATCAAGCATTGTGTTTGTCTATTCTATCCGTTTCTCAAGAAGCCCGAAGATCTATCGATATCGCTATCTACTTACTCCATACGGTATAATAAGCGTAAACGCGTTTGATATACATAAGAACAAACGAGTTCTGGCCGACCAATACCCGAGATTGTCACTGCCGATAAAATAGAAACGAACATCGTTCCTGATATCTGTGAAAGTATCTGTTTCAAATAATTTTACATTTTATCGAAATTTGTAGCGATTTTGTTGGTATAAACTGACCTAAAGGACTACTGTTATTGACAATAAATTTTAATGCACTAGCATTAAAATTTATTGTCAATAACATGTCGTTAATGGATAGACATTTAATTATCATTGTTATTCCCGGTATTATTTAACATTAATATTTTAAATAAATAGTGGTATTATTACTATTTATTTTCAATGGATTGTTTAATTAACATAATCATTTTGCATGCTTTACAAATGATTATAGTTATCTGAATACATTTATTATTAACATCTTTTGTACACATTTAACACAATAAATAATTAGTATTTGAAATTTTATGAATTTAAACAGAAATAATAATACATATATTTCTGCAGAGAAAATATTATAGAAGCTATAGGTTCTGATGCACGAAGGAATACTATAAAGTTTTAAGTTTGACAATGATATCTTCGCTACTAAATGGATGAACCGATTTAGAAGTTGTTGTTTTCTGGTTAGGCGCGGCTTAAATCGATATGACGATTGGGTGTCAAATTCAAAAAATCATAAGTCATTTATTCACGTAGGTCACGAAGTAACACTTATAAACGTAAAAACTATATAGGTTAGTGAGTTTGCTAAGTAACTGAAGCTACATTTAGGTTAGTTGCTAGGTTCAGGCAAAGGGTAGAGAAGAAAGTCTATGAGAAGAAACCTGCAAGAAACTCACGGCCACTCTTTTAAATCGCCAAATAAATATAATTTCAGTATTTTACAACCCATATCAACAATGTGTTGCAACCATTATACCATATGCTACTGACTTTAAAAACCATAGATAATAATAATTATAAGTTAATAATATTATAGAGACTAAATAATTTGGGTCTAGTTATATTTTTCAATATAAATCAAAAATAGGCAGTACGACGGCATGATATACACATACACTTGTGTGAGTTTGATAATAACCATATCGGCGACTTTTAATCATATATATGTATATGTAACATATACAGTTTTAAATAGACTTTTTTTCTTTTACTAATACAATATAAATTAACGTTGAATTGCAGATGTAATATCGATATACATCAGCAAAAGTAAATCAATGAATAACTCGGTTCTCTATACCATTGCTTCACATCCAAGAAAGCAATCTAAATTTACTTTATAAATTCGTCGAAACTCTAAGTTGAATAACGGAAATTGATTCATATTTATAGGGTGATTAAAAACAAAGTTTCAATTAAAGCCAACAGATACGCAGCTTGTTTAATGTTCAGTAGTACTTTTTTAATTCAAATTAATAATTACTACATACAAATGCTTGTATAGTAGATGAGAGGCAGTTTCCTTTCCGAAGTAAAAACAACAAAGTAGTCGAATATCAATAATTTATCGAGATGCCACTAACAGTCTAGATAGTAATTCCAAACGAACGTAGCCTCGGGGTAAAAACAGCAGTTTGTATAAAGTACCAAACTTTCTCTACGGTGTTCTCAGGTAGATAATAACTGAATAATCTTTTGAACCTCATTATGCAGTGTTAAAAATATTTACAGCTAAAGCTGGAAATATGTTAGCACCTGGTCCACCAATGTGTCAAATAATGTTCTCCGCGGTCATAAATACGAGGCAAAAGTCGTATTCTCTAACGCCCGAGGTCAAATTTAATTATCATGTATACGACGAATATTCTCATACATTTGTATATGACACCCACAGAAGTATATAAATCAAGTTGGTACCGCTGCCATATTTCAACAGCAACTTAAACAATAGTTAAAATAATGGTGTCGATGCTCAAGAATAATTATTTAGGAACATTTTAAATAAATCAATGAATAAATTAGAGGCTGCTATTACACTTGATTTAGATGGCAGCTCATCTGTTATAAACAAATTGCGTTCGTAGTTTTATATTTTGTTTTTGGAATATTTATTTAAGCTATTTAAATTATACAAAGACGTATAAACTATAGCAAAAAATAATCTAATTAATTTTATATTTTTAATATTACATATTGCCAATCGTTTTATACTAATATGTTACCTATATTACCTTTTTAGAGCTTTAGGCCTAGTCTTCAGATGATTGTAAAGATTTTGGTTCTGTCTTAGACATGAAGAGGCTGTAACGGTTCTTTATTGTGTTACCTAACTTTTTTATCCATAACTAAATAAATAAATAATACTAAATCAAAATGATTAAATGTTTATTTATCTTAATAATGTTTTTAAAACTAATTTGTATTACAAAGCTTGGCTTTTGTCACGGCTCCGGCGTTGCGGGTCTCTGGCGGTCCCACGCGTGCTAATCGTTGCAGAAGGCTTTCGCTCATCGCCGCGGCTGAGGCTGGCCGGCGCAGCCGGCCAGCAAGCCGAAGCTCGCTCGCAACCTCCTGCTCCTCAACTCGCGGGCCGCCTTGCTCCTATGCGCCTACGCGATTCTAAATTACACTCTAGGGGTAGGGCACACAAGACTGCATGGAGTAGGATTCACATCGATCCGTTTCTGTCACTACAATCTAATTTTTAGCAAATGTTTCAGGACTAACAATTTCATTATATGTGAATATTCGGAATAATACACATTATATAATACAATACTTAGGACATATGACTTTTTCATTAAAAATTAGGAGATTCAATTATAATATTACTCAATATTATAACGGAATAGTTTTAGAAGTAAAGATAACACAAAATTTAGAATTTTTTAACATTATGGTTATTGAAGTTTATAGCAAACGTGTATTGGATAATGATTTTCGGACAAATAATTTTAAGAGAAGAAAGGGATTATTGGCTGTACCCATTCGGCCACATAAAGCGACCGAATATATTCCAGTTTATTTCTTTATGGTGTCTCTTTACCCAACTCTATCTGAGTTGACTTTTAGTCTACCCAGGACAACGATTTAAAACTCCACCATAACTTATCTGTCAATCCATTTGGTCTGATGATCACACGTCTCAATATATTTTTATATCTAAATATATCTATAATAATCGAATTGAACTATGTTCAAAACATTTATAGAGTTCGAAAAGATACTGACTGCCAATACAAGAGTGATATCATACCGATTTATTTGATTAGTTGTATAAACGCTCTTAATTATCGCGCTGATAGGGCGCCCATAAGATGTTTGTAACCAAGAGAGATAGCGACAAACAGACTGATGTTAGAATCACATAATCATAAAAATTTTACCATAGTAAGTAAATATATCTATGATTAAATTATATTCATTCCAACATTCCCAATAAAATTTTCTTTTTTTGATCTCAAACTTACCAGATTGATACGAACCCTTACCAAAGAACAAGGAGTTATATTTTAGGATGAGATGAAAATAGAATCTAAAAATATCAGAAATGTTACAAAGGAAAGTAGGTTACATTGATACTTAAAAGCGATGACTTCCTTGCATCCGATAGTGAGTGTTCGGTTGTGTGCATTTTTAGTTAAATTATATCATTAGGCGGTGTTAACGTTTCTTATGTAGGGTATATCTTCTATCTTTCGAAGGAGTTACGCTAGTCTTGCTTCGGACTCATTTAAACAACGGACATTAAAAACGCCCTAAGGTATTCTTTGTATCCGTTGTTTTAATGTTAGAGATGATATGTAGATAAAAGTTTACAAAAATGACTGATCTGTTGGTGCTGAGGATCTAACTTGCTATACTTACAAAAGTCAAAAATGGTAAAATAGACCCCCGTTTGAAGGTTCTCTATCTCCATATATGCTAAAATGTATGTAATTCATAGACACATTTATTATATTTTTATTATGCTTAGACTTTGCTACGACTTTATTATAATATTATAGATAGCCACGCCATTCCGTTACACTACACATGTTTATACAAAATAATAATTGATTAAGATGAGATTAATCGTACGCTGTCATAAATGTTTTGTAAGTTATTTATTTAATATAAACTACCATAGATAGATCATATAATTTTAGCATGATATAATAGATATGTAAAATATTATTTATCTTGTCACATATTAATATAAGCTAGAAACGTACACATATTTAATTCACACAACATTTTATTAAGTAGTATCTTTAGTTTGTCTTGTGGATACCATGGTATAAGACACGCACTCGTTGGGTCTGACTTTAATTCTCAAGTCAGGCAAAATGTTATTTGGGCAGTTACTGCAATAATCAATTGGACTACAGTGTTGAAAATATGCTCAATATCTGCAATACCCTTGACAGGTAACACGTGGTGCCAAAGTCATACTTAACAATATGTTTTCTATTACTCTACTTACCCAGGGATGGATAGACCTGTTCATAAAAGTATTTCTAAATAAAATAACAAATATGTATATACATGAACATTCCTTTATATCGCGAGTCGTGTAAAAATATGATCAAATACAAAAAATAGCAAAATAATATTCTATCACGTTTCGCCACAAAAATATATTGAAACATATTTTCGCATTTATAATATTAGCCGGCATACCGTACGGTGCGGCCGGAGCCGAATCAAAGCGTTCAGTGGATGGTATTTACGAGTCCGCACGTATTACGCCTCAGTGGATAGTGGCTCTCAGTTATCGGCCCACGAATATTTTATGGCTCTTTTTATTTAGACGTGATTTTCCTACATATTAGAACCAATAAAAGTAAAGGATATTATTGCTTTTAGAAATAATTCTTGACCTTTATACTAAATAATACAAGAATTAATTTATTGTTATTGTCGTTAATAGGAAAGTTACTTAGTATTATGTTGCTGCTGCTATTTCTGTGACGAAACGTAACGAATAATATAAACAAAACGTTCGTTTGAGATGTAAGTTTTTACGTTCTGTCTGTATATTAGTATTTCTATTTGTACTATAATAGTTATCAAACGGTTGACCTAATTTTAATACGGGTCATCTTATTTATTGGATTCTTTAATTGACATGTCGGCCTCGATGGTGTAGTGGTTAGTGTAACCGCCTGAGGTAGCGGGTTCGATTCCCGCGCATGTCAAACATTTCTGTGCATGAACATGGATGTTTGTGTTGGTCTGGGTGTTTCTATGTATAATATATATGTTGATCCATTGTCTAGTACCCATAGTACAAGCTCTGCTTAGTTTGGGATAGATGGTGTTGTATGTATGTGATAGAATATTATTATTATTATTACATGATTTTAAATTATACTACGAATTAGACGGCTGAAGCTTAACTGCCTCTACAAAGTAAAGTTTTTATAAAGTTAGTGTGTTACAAAGACACTTCAGTTTATTAATATGGTGTATATTAAAAGAAACTGCTAAATGTTGTGGATTAGGTATTGGTTCAATTTGAACATAAGTTTCAAAGATGTTTTCTGTAGACTAGTAGTATAAAACATTAAACATAAATAACAAAATTATTCGTAAATCGAATGCCAGAAAAAGCTTTATATTATCTTAAATCACGTATTCGTATTTGAATAGGAATACGTGATTTTCTTTAAAGAAAACATTCGAAAAAATAGCTCTCAAATTCATCGAGTGCAGCATCCAATAAAAAAATAAAATTACAGAAGTTTTATTTTAAGAGCTTTTTTATTTCTCCAGTAAGGCATGGTAATTAAGAAGAGGTCTGCTAGTTCCAACGTAGTGGCTCCTAAACGTACGCGTAGTCCCAACTGACATTAAAGCAAACGAAATGGTGCTGTGATCCAGGGATATAGAGCACTGCTAGATGAGACTAGCGAACAACGGCAGGGGTAACGAACTTGAGCGCACTTAGCGTGAAAAGTTTTTGTATTTGGAATGATTGCTTCGCACGTGTTTATGCTTCTCGGTATGTAATTTTGCGTAATGAGTAGGTGAGTTTTTGCAACACCTTGTTAGAAACATGAATAAAAAGTTATTGAGATGTTAAAATTGGAAATACAAGCACGAAGTTTATAATTATTTTAAAAACAATAGAACGTCAGATGTATTTTACATATTTTCAATTAGTATAATGATTTAACACGCAGGTTTACTCCTTATTGTAACGGCATAGCAATACAGTGCTGTTTTTTATTTCGTGAGTAGTTAGTAAGGTAGTTGGTAATTAAAGTTTTCCTGGTTATATAGACAGGTTAAATGAGAAAATAATAATAATAATAATAATAATCTTTATTGTTTCAGATAATACAAACATGTTACACCTTACAATTTGAGTCAGTTTGAACATTGTTGTTGTATTTTAGTAAAATGTACTGATACTGCTCCCCCAAACTAGGCGGGTGCCTGTATTTTGGGGGTCAGTGTTCAGCCCTAGAAGTCGAAATCTCGTATAATATATTAATTACATATTCTAAAATTTACAGCTTTATCTGCATCATTGACCTCTAGATAGAGATTGCATCGGTAATGCAATTAAGAAATACATTGTATACATAAAAATATTATCGCAAAAATCTTAGTACTATAACTATCGCAAACTTAATTAAAACGTACCGCTAATTTCTGCCGCTCAAGCAAACAATTACTAACAAATGCAATCACAAACAAAACAAGTAAGTTCAGTTGAAGTTTGAGCGTATCCAGTAAGTTTGCATCAACGCTTTTATCCTCCGGGACTCCAACCGTATAAGGATTAGGAATTCGTGCGGATTTGCTTAAAGGGGAAGGCGGGGAAAATTGAGAATTGTTTTCTCTACCACACAGTGAGCAAAGCTCGTATACTCGTACCGAAACGGAAATGTTAGACGCGCGAACGTTTAATGTAATTATGTAAGACTTTTAAGTTTAATCTACCTTTATGTGCATTATGTTGTATGTAGTATATGTACTTAATCTTATAAAGTACACAAACGTATTGTTCCTCGGGTACTTGCGAGAGTTGTAATTATGAAAATGGTGCTTAGGAAACGCGGTATTTCTGCCCTAATAACTTTTCATTAGTTTTGTCATGAGACAACTTCAAACGAAGACTTGACATAAAAGTAATATTGTTAATGGAAAATTGTTTTAATTTCTTTGTGTTTTCGTACCATTAAAATGAGCAATGAAATGTAGTATTTTAAACGGTGCTAGCTAAGGTCTGACGTCAAAGTATTATATAATACTTTTCGTTAACATGCAAGCAAAGCTATGGGTGTACATTAGTTTAAATATATTACTTACATGCCAATTAGGTAAAACATTTCTTTACATGGATGACATAAATTATAACATTTGATTTCGTCACTATCTCAAACAATTGACTTCACAAATTAATATGCAGGATGCCAATTCAATAATCTGTAATATTAAAAAAGGCGCATCAGGCTACTATTTACCACCGATATCAGCAAAGAGCATCGATATATTTCATCATAAATATTACTATACTAATAATTATATACACTATCAATTCTAATACGCTCTTAATCTACATAATGCGCAGGCGCAGCGACTCTCGCCGACCATACAGTAACTCGCATACCGGCTATAGGCACAGGTACGATGCATCAGGTCAATATATACCTTATTGGCGTCCATTTACCAAATACTAATTTTATTTAGCGTGTTTCAGCGATACAATTATAAAATAATTTTATATAAGTATATTATTTAAACCCGTACTGAATTACTGCAAGTGATAAAATCGGCACTTTGTATAATACATAATTCGATTTATGCCTACAGAAAGCTTGTAAGTATACCTAATAATATCGGTATACTATGATTTGACATCTCCTATATCTATGAATCATCCATTGACTCATAGTAAAACGATGCAACTTACACAAATATGAGTTTCCTACAATAATCGACCTTATAATTCTCAGTGCACTAGTAGTGGTAAGATAGACGCCATTTTAATATATTATGCATAGCAGCTGAAGAGACTACTAAAAGTATGAATACGTGCACAAATGCACGTATTTTACGTCATAACTCTCATTCATTAGATAACCACATCCAAATGACGTGAATTTCATCTAAAGGTTAACTTATATTTGATTCATAAGTATGGTTTGGTGTGGATTTAATACAGTCAATCATTGTCATAAACCACCTTATTCCATTTAAATCTCAACCTTAAATAAGAAGAGTATTTGCTTCAGTCTCCGTCTGAAAACAAACATTTTAATTGAGATTGAAAGCGGACAAGTCCAAATTAGTAGAACCGTTTCATCACACGTCCAAACCCTAAGAACACGGGATGTTTTTAAATTTGTTTATTTCATCAACTGATAATTAAGCGGACTTTACAAACTCGTTGCAAATAGACTCTCATTTTTAACAAGCGCATCGTATTTCGTCGTTAATTAAATTTGCTTTTCCGACTTTATGACACCATATACACTGTTAGGGTTACGTCACACATGCGACTATACAACAACTGCATGTTGAGCGACGACTCAGCTGTTGTTGTAATTTGTATTGTCAATGTAGTTGCGAGTCTAATAAAAATCACCTTCGGTTCCTTTTCAGTAATAACTGTAGAATGTTTATTTATGATGGGTCGGCAATTCAGTTACCTAAATCATATAGGAATTTTAATATACCAAAGTTAATTTTTTTATATTATTTATGTTTTTAATGTTGTTTATTATGTTTGGGACAATCACGAATATCCAACAAGACCAGACCAGACTACAGAATAAAACAAACAAAATATTGTGGGTAACAAAATATTTTCATTTCTTATACCTAATAATCGTATAGACTATATTACACTAGGTACAATATAAAGCACAGAGTATCGTAATTAGTATATTTGTGCCACGGTAATAGACAATGACTATGACTTGCCACAGTCAACTTTACATCCACTGCTTAATCGCCGAGCAATTATTGTTAAGAACAATATCTACAATATATCTAAGTCTACTTCTCCAACCCTATGTTCCACATTAGCTCTAATGTGATTAAGTATAATAACAAACATTTTATTGGGACATTACATACGCCGTGAAATGTAACCTTAGCTCGTAAAATGGGGATCTGCTGATGAATGGGGACGTGATGTTGCTGGTCTTAAGGAAATAGTTCTTTAATTAGCTCTCATGACTGTAATAAAACCATAGTTTGCTTGGGGTAATACTGTAAACCGATCCAATGTTCATGGTGTAAGTAAGTATATTGAAATGGAGATAGACTTGCGAGCAATCAACATTTGACATTCATAAGTGTTACTTTGCAACCAAAGTGATTTTTGACTTTGACATTTTGAGCTTGCTATTACTAAGATAGCTAAAAAATAATAATACGGACTTTAAATTTTAATTACTAATACTATTACACAGCCCTCTTAATACGATACAGTTAAATACTAGTAATATGCATCTCGCGCTAATAGCAAGATTATAAAACAAAAACAAAGTATTTATTCTGTATACGCAGCGTAATTATGACATGCAAAATATATTTGAAATAAAATGAAATAACTTTATTATTGAATAATCATCTACATCATCTCTTTCATCTTTCAACTTTATCAATGGCATAAATAAAATAAAATAAATAATAAAATAAAATAAAATAAAATAAAATATAAGCAAGGCAGTTAGTGGTTATTATTTAATGTGGCATGACAATAAACGAAATAATTATGGCTCATATAATTGTATTATTATAAGCCTTACCATAATCACCGAATTACATGAAATGACGCACTCATTATTTATATAATAACGTTAATGCGATGAATTAGTCAATGAGGCTGACAGACGACACCTCATCAAACAGGTTTTTTGTTGTACCATCAAGATTATTGCCTACAGTTCTGTTGATTAAAGAAGTCTTGAGATGCTTATTAGATTGACATTTAAGTATGTTTTATATTCAAAGAAGTATCTAACAATTTTATCTATTTACCTGCTTTTTTACGGGTAAGTACAAAAGATAGAAATGTTTGGCACATCTCACTAAACGTTTAATTAAGTATATGTATTCTGTCCTAAATTGATTCAATATCAGTTTAATAGATAGTGTTTCTAGATTAGAATCTTTGGTAAATAAAAACGGTTCATTTTATTACTATTGTGCAACAAAAGGTTAAAAGTGCAACTAATGTTAGACTATCTTCGTTTTATTCGCCTGTAAATAGAAAAAAGCGAATTGGGATAGATTTAGTTGATAGTATCAAACTTTAGCACAAGTAGGTGACTGTCGAAGACCTGAAAGCTATGACTATGACTATGCAAAGTCCTAAAAAATACCATCCCACAATAAATCATATTTATTTTAAATGACATTGCTCTGCTGGTTACCAAGAATGAAACAATTTATCATTGCTTCTTGAATCTCTATCTAATCAAAACATTATTCTCAAACGTAGCCAGTATACGGTATCTTTATCTCTTTGCCAATCCATTTTAACCAGATTACAAGTATATTTTCATTTCGCATATTGAACGAACATCTTCCACAAATCCATATCCTTCAGAATGTGCGACTAATCCCTGTCAGGTTACAAGAACAACACGCCATTTCTAATTAACTTTGTTTTATTGTAACAGTTGTGGATCAGCCGTCGTACGGCTAATGGGATTTATTTGTGTTACGTTCACCGATTTATTGAGCCACTAAGTTTTAGTAGGATGCATTGCAAGATCGCGTTATTTTTTATTCATTAGTTACTAGTCTTTGTTAGCATTATTCTTCATTAGATTTATGTTAAGGATAATTATCAATTGTAATTTTTATAGATGCAAGTTACTATAAAACGGGTTTTTGGTCATCAGAAGTAAATGTGAGCATTTAATATACCTGTGAAACGCTCCAACTTGATATAGGTACAATAAAAAATCCGAAACTTTGGGCCGAACGATATATTAGAAATATACCTACCATAAAGATTTTTCGACTTGCTTTCTTTCAAAGTAATATGCTCCGTTGCTCAGACCCATTCATGGTAGGATCGGGTCGGATGGTCGAAACGTAACTTTACATGTTTGAAGGTATAAATGGCACAAATAATCTCGAAACTTCGTCATTTACGCTTTATACTACTAGGTACTACTAGCTGTTGTCCGTGATTTTGTACGCGTCGAATTTCCAAATGTAAACATTTTTACATACATATTTATAGATTTATTAGAAGGAATATGGTTAAATTTATTTCTCGTTTCTCTCTCTCTGACCATCCAACTATTTCTAGTAATTGCGGCTTCTAGGTGGCGTATCAAGATGAACATGCACCAGATTTTAAGTTAGATCTCCAGCAATACGATTGGTAAAAACAGCATTCAATTCTGTGCAGTTGTTTATGCGTGATGCGCATACAAATATACAAACAGTGACACATTCTAATAATAATTGTGTTGGTTTCTATAGCTCTTATGTCTTCATTTCCCTTTACCCGTTATGTTCAGACATCGACCAGCTACAATTCTATTATATGTAATAGATTCCCGAGTGTTAAAAAGTTTTAAGGTATTTATGTCAGGTAATATTTTGTTAGCCAAAACGAATCCTCTGCCATCTACCCGATACCGGGCTCGATAGACAGCAATTGGCAACCCTTGACACGTCATGTATTGGGTTTAATAATACATTGTATTAGCTTGACTTATTGACATATTTGCATACATCACATTATCAACTATTATGTCCTAATTAAGATTGACTACTGTCAATTATATCTATAATTATAGTTTAGTAGTTTAGTCACAGATAATCTGTTATACCGAATGCTTAATGGCTGTCAATACGTATCGCATTAACAATAATAATCACGTGACCTATGGCCTATTGAAACAGTATTAACGTTGATTTACTTATTGCCGGTTTAAGCGAATGCTAGGCTATTTTGATAGTGCTCTGAACGATCGATACCATGTATTGAAATCAAAAGCTTTTATTTGCCTCTGTTGGTGAGAAATTAATGTCTGTGAAGCCTTGGATTTTCCGCGGGCCTTTTTTTGTAATAATCTGGAACTTAAATTTATGTCTAAGTGTTACCTACATCAAAAGCAATTTAAACATTATTAGGATTGATCTTAGTTTAATAATTTATATTTCATACAGATTCTGTTTAATAGATTCTTTTGGAAACTGTCTCTGCGCTATATAATCCCTGTGTAGCGAAAAATTCATGTGAATTTTCTGCTATACATGGTATATAAATATATGTATATTTAAGCAAAAGACACAAAGAAAATATAGATTCGGCACAAATGTTTGTCGAAAACATAAATTTTTGTCACGTGTGGTGATTGAACTGACAAAATTTGATGCACGAGCAATATGAGGCAACCATATAAGCCAATGCGATTGCCATTCTTGTAGTCTACGAAAGATTCTATACAAAGTATATTTATAAAACCGGCAGCTGACTGTTAGCGCCGTACGATCACAACGATAATACCCCCTGCGCGTAAAGCACCTCAGAACGACTCCTCGAACTCCTCAAATTTACGATACTATTAATTTTTATATATTTATTATTCATATTAGAAAACAACAACTTGTCTATTTATATAAAAAAATTAACATACATAAGGGACATAAGTTCTAAAATAAAAAGATTTTATGTTACTACCTGGCTGTACAATAATTCATATTTATAACTACAACTTCTGAAAGTGAACCGACGTTTTATGACTTCGGTAGTAAACAAAATCGAAAGCAAAACGATTTGCATACAGGAAACAGTTAAGAGAAACAACTAAAGGTCCTTCGTTCGATACGATTCAATTCAAAGTGATTTTTTCTTTACTGTTTGACTTTTAATGGCATTAGTTTAGAATTGAATTAAAGGATGCGGCCCTTAAACTGTGACAATGTTGCAACGTCTTTTTTATTTTATTTAAACGCTTAAAAAGTCACATAAATATATAATAGTCATGCTGCTGCTTAGGAACATGTGTCTAAGATTATTTTAGGAAATAATGTATATTTTCCAAACATTACATTAAACTAATGTTACTAAGCAAATATTAAACAATTTAGATGATGTATGTATATAACTGACATCTCCTACTGGCAAGCTAACTCTATATCAGAGAGAAATATTATCACTATAATTGTCGTGTGTTTCGTAAATTATACCAGCCTCTAATATCTAAAATTGATACGCTATACAATATTATTGTAGAGAAATCAAATTCCCAGCTGAAATTTAGGTAGTATATTACTGGTAATATTTTGTAAATAATCAGAAAACAATAACAAAGTCCGTAAACTAATATTATGGTAGTTAAAATAACAAAAGTCCGATCCGCTTTCGTTCTCATCCTTAAGGAGTAAATTAGTTTTCAAGGGAACCGAACTCCTATTGTCGTATTTTACTCCAGCGAAGATCGGTTATAAACGAAAGTTTGGACGCCCAATATTAATATTTATTACCTTCAATGTTATACGAAACACTTTCTTTGGCAGGTTATAAATAGTCTTTATTTTATGTCGGCCACCCGTCAAACAATGTAACAAAAAAGGAGAGATTTTACGAGCTGAGCTAGTCTGGTCAGGCGCCACATTCAACCGTTTACGGCTAATATTATTGGTAGTAACCACAGTTTGTTTGCCCCTGCGCACGTTTTAAGGCTGCCGCTATAAATATTAATTTCCTAATTAATAACAGCTGTGTCGCTACTACATCATTTTACGGCCATTTAAAATAGGATACAATTTTCCTAACGCAACGGTGGACGTTAAATAACACGTTCAAGTCATTTCCATAACCATTTACGCCATTATTATTGACCGAATATTTTCTCCATGACTCAAAATTAAAATATGATTTGTTGTATAAAGCTAAAAGCAATTTAGGACGCAAAATGTTAACAAAAATCATTTTTCCGAACCACTAATGGGAGGACATTATCCGAAAACCGTTTTTGTGCGAATACAAGTAAAATTTACTGGGAAAATTTAAGGAAAGCGCACCAGGACTTATCTTTATGTACATTTTTATGTATTTTTCAACAAAACGTTATCGGCCAACAGTTAACTGAGGCCTTTAATGCGGTGGTCTTTTTCTGTGTTATCGCTAAAAGTATATAAAGTAATTTCGAAGAATTATGAAAGCTTTTGCGGCCGACGGTTTTAGGCAAGAAAAATAAACAAAAAAAAGTTTGACGAGAATACCGTACACATTGCTAGATTTATTGCGGCATTATTTCGACGAAGTTTACGAGTTATGTAATCTGAACAGAGGAATTTGTGACAACGCTTGGATGACAAAACTTTCGCGTTCTAAAAATTTCCTGTAAACAGACTAACACGGGCCGCATACGAAGTGAAAAGTTGGTCAAACAAACCTATATCTCGTAAAAATATAGGCCTACCTACTTTATCTAAACAAATGGCGTCGCGTTTCTCACAAAAATCGTTTAGGCAATTTGTTTAAATTACTTTCCTATGCTAATCTGTACCGTGTTGCGAATATATTCCCAAAAAGAAAAGAAAGGGTATGTAGGCATTTGAGATGGTCGAATATCTTCGGCTCAAATGATGCATGCTGTGGAAGCCGGATCTTGTACAGAAAAACAAGATACTGCTATTACACGCTTTACATCGTAAATAATCCTCTTAGCTCGGTAAATAAAATAAGTGTGTAAGCTTGGTCCATGCTCGTATCAGATGAGAGGCCGGGACGCAGAAAAGACGGTAAAATGGTGTTTAAAAGGCGCGATAGGGAACAACGTTGGAGGAGCATAAGTTTTGCGGCGTGTTAAAAGATAATGAGTTCGGATACAGTATATAAGAAAGATGTTGCGTACGCCTTTGTAAGGAGACATTATTTTCTTATCTTAGACATAGCTAAGTCTCCGTATATTTTAACGCACCTAGGAAGGACGTAGATTCGCAATTTATATTCGCGCGGGACGAAGTTTAAAACCAAAGATTTATCTTGTGTTACTTCAGATAACGGCTTCGAGTTGTTAAAGGTCAAAATACGAATTGGATTATAAAGTACTCCAATCGAGATTGAGTTTTGGAACTTTCTATAAGATCCTTCATTACCTGGTGATTTTCGTCAGATGAAGAATATTATAATTCTGAAATGTTTATATTAGCATCTTATTTGCTATTTATCAAGTCGTTACGAATTTCAAATTCATTTGAGCTTTCTGTCTTTGCTTAGTTTGTGTCTCTGTTAATATTTATGCCTGCAATTTAATATTTCCATCGACATCATTATATCGTAGGTTTTAATGAGAGGATTGTAGTCATTAAAACGCTACTAACCCAAAAAGTATCTAGGTATATACGAGTATATCTAATGATATTTTAACAGATAAATAATTATCTAAACAAAATTTGAATATAGATACAAACGTCGCAACCAGTCCATACCACATATAAAGATTTGCACGCCTCTCAATTTGCATATAAATAAAAAATTAAAGTTGATACATGACAGATTACAAACATCCCAATCAATCAATGACACTTTACGTGTCGTTAAACGTTTTCAATTAAAGAACACATGATCGAGATGAGCGGACTCGTTCCTGCGATGAAATATGGACACCCACATCTCTTCGCATTATACATACGTATAAGTGTATAGTGATATGCAGTGGGTACAAGCTTGTATGGACAGCGTTGGCGGACAGGTAAATAAACTTAATCATTCATATGATTGGTACAATGGGACAAGTTGGCCCACTGGGCAATTTTAGTTAGCGGTGCAGCTGTTAAGACTTTGAAATGTTGCTTTGTTGAGAATGTATGATTCTTATTCATTAGTTTAGTTTTTAGTTAATTGTTGATGAATGCGGTATTCGTACCAAGTTAGTTTTCGATTTGAAACCGTTATAATATAATAAAGCTTCATAACGATATAAGACGATAAATGACAATCGGCTGTCTGCAATAAATATCACGCATATCTTCAAACACAAAATAACCAAGGTATAAAGTGGCTGGGGAAGGCAGATAATGATGTACAAGCTTATGAATAACTTGGATATATCTTGTTATTTTGAAAAATATTTACAATTGTCGCGAGACTTAAAACATACTTTAATGTTTATAACACTAAAAAACAATATAAATTACCTATTGCTTAAGACTGGACATTAAACTTTTTTAAATTATACAGAATGTCCAGTAATTAATGGATAACCTTGAAATGTCTTATAGTAGAAATGAAAGCCGTTCAGAAAATAATGAAGAAAAAATAAATTTTAATAGCTGGTCATACTTTTGACTGTCTATCTATTAGCATAATTAGTGTTCAATAATAAAACAACAAAAAACTGATGGAATTCATTCATTTATGGTCGTAGTGTACAAGAAAGTTAAATATAGTAATTAAAAAAAAATCATATCTCAGGTAGTAGTTAGGATAGATGTTTTATATTTTTTTCTGAATGGCCTTCAGTTCTACTATAAGACATTTCAAGGTTATCTATATCTCTCGTACTTTGAACTCCATACCGTGATATATTTAAAATATTTTATTTTTGTAATTTACTGTTTCATCCACGTTATATAGCAAAAATATATCTGTTAAGTACACTTACTAAAATAACTTACGAAATACACATTTTACGCGGAGTGTTCAACTAGAAATGAAGAGCTTTCAGTTCACTGAAACTAAGTTTCTTTTACAGTTGAGTTCAGATCTCAGATTTTATCCGAAAGCACCAAAGAGACAGCTAAACATATGGAAAATAACGGAGAAAGTTCTGAACTTTATATGAGAGCAGCCTAATAAATTTACCCATTACAATTCTACTGAAAGTTTGGAATTGGAATGAGGTGACAAGACGTTTCAATTACGGCGTCATAAATGTCTTTGCTTCAAGAACATTTTATGATCTTGTAGAATCGATGTCACCCCATTACTCGAATTGAATATTGCTAAGTGATCTAGTACTAAAGAACATTCGGAATAACAATTAGCTCAGATATACCGACATCCATTATTGTAATTAGAATTGGAGCGGCGACTTAGAATAACGCTTGCTATCGAATATCGATATTGAGTTACGATGTTATGAGATTTCACAGTTAATATCTATGATACTGAGTAAGACCACTAAACCATAACATTATACTGATGCTTGAGTTAGTTTACTTGTAAATGTTGTAAGGAATTTTAGTTTCAATTTATTGTCTTGTTTTTCATTGGTGCAGGCTTTATTCTATTGGTAAATTGTTATCGCTGGTAGACCTGTTTAGTTTCGGTATAACAATCGAAATTTAGAAAACTCTGATGTTCAGTCAATCTACAAGACTAATAATGTCAAGTTGAAGGTTTATATATAAAATTACATTCTTTTCAAGTTGACACATTCTTCTTTTCAATCAATATAAAGCAATTGATTTATCCCAAACAAAGATATAATTGCGCTATCACAAGTATACAGTGAAACTAATCAATTATCAACTTTATAAAGCTTACAAAAGACCAAACTTTTTAAAATTTAAGCTTATCTCTATAATACCTATATTTCGATATCAGATTCAAAGAAAAAGCTTACAATATTCAAAATGTTTACAACCTTTAGATCTAATGGTTGTTGTACGTAAATAATGTCATAACAATGTCATTATTTTTACAAAATTTTCACAGCTCATCCATACGAAGAAGATAAATAAAATTCAATTGTATTGACAAATGACTGCGCAAACAATAGCAGAGGCAATAGAATTAAACTAAATCTTAATTTACTTTTTCCAATCGTGAAAGAAAATAAACGTATTCAGTACGTACAAGATGAATCACAAGAGCAAACAAATCCAAGTACGTTAAAGCAGTTTGCGCTAGAAAACGAACGCGATCTAATCTCAGATCTGGCGATTGAGGGAGCGGACTTGGCAATGCATCACCTGGCTTCCGTTGTGCAACGATCTTGATTTCTTCCAAATGTACCTCCCACGTACACGCGTGAGTGATGTCGCCATTCACAAAAGACCTCCTCCGTCTCCCTGCTTCTTTATAAAGCCCTAGCAGCTGTGGATTGTCAATTGGTGATCGAGGGTCTACTTAAAGTGGTATGGACACGTCCTCTGTCTGGATGCTTGACGTGCTACTGATAAGACGGACCGCTGTCCGTTTAACACCTATTTCGGCTACCGGGTATCGCGTCTAGATTTCTATTGTTTGTATTTTCACATTTTATCTCTTATCGAGTACTTTTATGAAGTTACTTTCATTGTTTATTGCTTTTATTGTGCATTTTATGCACAATAAAACGTTTTACGCGCTCTTTGCTGAGCTCTAGCAAATACCGAGGGAACATTGTTCCTCCTATCGATGAATATTTATGACAGCTATTTGCACTGATTATGTTCTTCAAGTTTATTTAATTTTGTATGTAAACAAGTCGCAAAATAAAGAAGTGATGTCAAAGAAACAGTAGTTAAAATAATATAACCCAATTAAATTCTTTGACGGTTTTAACGATTGCCAAAAAATATACAATATTTGAATATAATGTTATATTTTTTCTGAAAGATAAGTATAAAATTACGAGTGCAATAAACTTTCATTGTACCTTAGAATACATTTTGTTAACAAAAACGACATTGAATAAAAGCCTCCTACACTAAAAGAAATCCTATCATATCAAAACAAACATAAAACACCTATGTAAAAGAGTCCTTTACATATCCCGGCTATCAATACCGTTCAAAAACCCGAATACCTCGGCATAAGAAGATAATAGATAATTTAGATAACAAGAAAAAGCTATTCGATGGCGCTACTACCAAATAAATGGTGAATTATACTCACATATTCGATGTACTCTCAGTTATTTCGGCGCGGGGAATGTGATTCTAGAATATGAAAAGTACGGATACGTCTTTATGTTTCCGCCATAGACTTCGAAGGCTTCAACATTACCGTTGCCAATTTACCCGCCAACTCCACCGATATTAAGGCACACCATTTGGCAACAGCCATAGCCTGAAGTATAAAGAGATATGTAACTGAATATAAAGTTTGCTATTTTGTCAACACTATTGGAGTGTTTCTAGCGAAATTGGCAAAGGAATAAGATTTTGAACTCTTATAAATTTTGTTTACGAAAAGGCCTGGTAGTTCCGAATCGAATTTAAAGTATGGGGTTTCTTTTCTATCACGGGTAAAAAAGTTTGTGATACAATACGAATTGACTTTGTAACTTATTTGAGTTTATCAGTTTGTTTTAGTTTACGTTTTTGTCCCGCTAATGCTATTCCAGTGTCGTAAAAGTAGTTTAAAATATGAGGAAATTGAATGTGTACCCATGTTTTGTTTGAAACATAGTTTCGTTGTTC
Organism: Catocala fraxini; assembly: GCA_930367265.1. Taxonomy (NCBI): domain Eukaryota; kingdom Metazoa; phylum Arthropoda; class Insecta; order Lepidoptera; family Erebidae; genus Catocala; species Catocala fraxini. The sequence continues at coordinate 11,727,096 of OV884037.1, forward strand.
ACATCCGTTTGTATTCTAGTTCTTTCACTGATCTAAACGTTTAATCTAAATGAGAAACAAAGTCCTTTTAAGTAGGTAGAAAAGATTTAAGCTCCGTATCGATAATTATATGCGCCACTCAACGCCGTGAACTGGGATAAGAGCCAATAATAAAGTGCTACTTAAACACTCAAATGCAAAAACGGTTTAACACAGATAAATATACGGGAAAATACGCATTTTCTTTTAAAGATTTTTCTGTGTGATGTTGCTTTAAATAATATATATAAATATATCGTAATAAAAGATAAAGCTGCTAATAAAAACTTTGTTCTGTCTATCTTCGTTAAGCGACGTATTAGGTAAATTCCACGCTGAGAGGTGTTCATATCAACGATATTGTTCTACAAACTCAGCAACAAGGCTCTACAAAACTCTCGCATGGTCGAGCACCGTGAGAGGCATATTTACATTTATTTTTCTCAATTCATTGCCCGACATGTTTGGTGGATGGATGAGCCCACGCCGACATTTTGTGACATTAGGCTCCATTGATTTTGAATATGTCGTACCCCAACCAACCCGCTCTTTTAAACAGATAAGCAAATGAATTGGAAGACCTTTGTGTTCGTTATAAACGTATTTAACGTTGTGATATAAAAAGTGAAATGTTTTGAGCGTGTATAATTTTAACATAATGTTGAGTGACTGAATTTTAACAGAGTTTAAATAATGTGTAGTGTCTGGTGTAGGAGTGATGATAAAAACAAATGGCTACTGGTTGTGTTCGTCATGATACACCCAGAATGTAAATTATTTTTTACATCTTCGACTAGTTTTGTCGGTACCTATCGTAATTTACAATTTGTAATCGTTTATGCTTAGCTGTCACGTTGATTCAGTGACTTAAACCTACTTACATACATAATATGATCGTGAAGTAACCGTGTTCAAATGTTTTTGGGACAAAAGATGTCAGGCAATGTTCAATAGCAGAAGATTGTAATTATACCCTGCCGGGTAGCCAGCAATAGGCTTGCCGCTTCATTACTTGCGACATAAATGTACTTAATTAGTGAAATATAATATACATCCATTTCTGCCTAACCCTTTCAGAAGATACTAGCGAGTATTTATGTTGTCAGTATTTTTACATTCCAGTCGGCGTGAATGTAAACATCTCCTATGTTAACAAAGCTCAATGCAATTTTTAACTGTTTACAAATCGAGGGCGTTTATTAGTTGGCGCCTACAACTAACAAATGACCCAACGTTGCTAATTAAACACGTCTTAATGTTAGCTCCCTACTTAAAAGGATTGTAATATATTTTGGCAATTAAGCTACCGGTATTATTAAAGAAGTCCGTGGAGTGAAAAATTAATTAAAATTTAAGCTTTTCAGTTCGCCCTACGCGGCAGTCAGAGAATAAAGGGCTGCATGCACACATTTCAGTGAGCAACTAAAGATCAACCGTGTTAGATAATTTGAATGGGCTTATGTTGTATGAGCGGATTAAAGTTTAATTTTTATTTAGCTATATTACACTTGTGACGTTATATAAATTTACTGTTTGAAACCTTGAATTAATTGAATACATTAAGTTAAATATCAAAACTGGTAGTTTTAATATTTTATATTATGATTAAAGTATGTAAATTGAATCTAGCTTTACGCAAAACATATTGAATGTAGATTTGCTTAAAAGAAATATGCATATTGGATTTTTGCTGGAAAATAACAAGAATGTTGAAACAATTCGTTTCTATTGTTTCGATACTATTATTTTACTTTTTGTACCAACTACGATTTTATTGTCTCGGATGGGAATCAATGGTTGCCAGTCTCGGTAATGACAATCTGCGCCACTATGTAGGGTAACCTTGTCTTGTCATGCCTTGTCATGCAGTTAGTGAAATCTAATGAGAAACTCACCTACGTTTTCATTTCTCGACTTCTATAAAATTAAATAGTTCCAGCAGTGTAATTTTATCTATTCCAGTTAAATATAAGAAAAGTTCCAGACGAAATAACTACACAAATCTACCTGAGAAAATATTAAATTACCTTTAGCATGTAGACAGTACCGCGCTGGTGCATTTTTCTAGAAAATGAAATGGAGAGAATCTTGGCATTTTGAAATATTTTGTAAAACTAATGGAATTTTCATTCTGCCCAGAAAATAATGTTACTGTATTCTACTACGTTATTTCTTTTGCAATTCAGAATACAGTATGGCATAAAGTACGATGCCAATCAAATTTAAAAATATTTATGGTAATTTAATATACTAATATATTTAGTAACAATAAATCAAGCCACGATAAAAGTCGTAAAACGTAGCAAATGTTAAACTGGACTTCATATTCACGTCAAACTATTACAATACCGATGATTCCATTCTTTGCCATGAAATTTACCAAGTTGAGTTGTACATAAATAAAATGTTACTTATTACTTAACACATAAACACGCAACAGTGAAATTTACTAGCACCATCTCGTCGAACGCCGTCCCTTTATCAAGAGAACAATAATTGCATTCAAAATCAAAGATGTTCGCTCAGATAGGCTGTGGGTATTTTCATTAATTAAGGCCCAACATGCGCCAAGCAACAATTAAGAGGACCGATGGTTGATAAGCGCGAATCGAGTTGATAGTCAGCTCTCGAATCGAGATAGTACTTAGCAAACTGTAAGGAGCTTCACACCTTAATAAGGCATTGTTATTGGTGCGCCAATATTGCTTTGGATATTCCGTTTAATCATTATAAAAGTAAATTTATTGTATGTTCTAATCAAGATTGTTAGGGTATAACTAAAGATGACTTTTAAAAAGTTAAAACATGCAGCTGTTATCCTCCTTTTATATATAAGGTTAGTTTATATGAGCAGTAAACAAGAGTACAAAACGAAGCAAATGGTATTTAACAATATTAGAATACAAGCAAATTTTTTTACCCCTAAGCACTTTATATAATAAATATAATATAATATATAACGCGCTTACATTTTTCGTAAGCGTGTGCTAGTAAGTAATTTGCATAGTACCTAGATAATTGCAATACCAGAGGTACTAACATATTGCTGATCCTGAAAAATCAAAGGTTAATTACGTCATATATGGAATAAAAACAATTGGTCTTTATTCCATGTACGAGCTGACAGTTTTTTGTACTCCCTGTTGATCAATATGACGCCATCTTAAGGTAAAGGAAGTCTTCAACATTCCTACACATTGCAAAAACATAATGCAAGACTTTCACCGAGTAATTCTATACAGTGTGATAAGGCTGGGATAGCCTGATTTCGGCACGTTTGAAGCGTGGTGCCGTTGTGCCTACATCACCACTAAAATCGAGCAAATGTATATCATTTTTACGAAAGTATTTCTATAAGATATAGATCTGTAAAAACATTTCTACTTTTAATAGACCCGACGTATGAAAGACTCAGCATTTGCTTGTTACATTAACTTCAATATTATAACTTGTGTCTAAAGACGAGGATTCCCTAAGGCTGCCTTCTGGACAGGTTGAAAAATTTTAATTCATTTAACTTCACGAACATACAAGTGCCCGCGTTCTCCCTTTTGTCGTTATAGTTACTGCTAGGAATTCAAACACTGTGTCTCAATTCCTAGGATGAACTGTCCGTGCTGTGTGTCGAAAAAACGGTAGAATACGTGGAATGTATTCTACCATTTTTCAACAGGGAGTGCTATCGATAACTGTAAGAATTGATTACATTATCTTTTGCACCAATACCGAAGTATGATTCTCCTATCCCACCTAGTGATATGCACGTTCAGCACGGTGGTGGTGAAACTTATTTCTCTTACGTATGTACATGTAGTCCGTGGAATACGCTATCTGCTAGGGTAGTAGGGTAGTGCTGCCCTCATCTCTATTAACAAGTAAAAATAATATTATTTTAAAATAATATTATTATACAGTTGTCATCGGTTTGGCTTTGTATATCCTTGACATTACCGAAGACTAGATTTATTCGGCGATTAACACTTACTACGAATATATTTTTTAAATGCATTGTATATCTCGCCTACTATTCCTAGGCCTTTTGTATCTTCAATCTCCACGAGCATTGATCAACTCAAATTCATACTAATTAAGATTCATTCTGTACGTGGAAGCATTCAAATTAATTTCGTCATCACTAAGTATAGGGATGAGGCAGCCAATTAAATCGCAGAGCGACTAATAGAAGCTCCCTAAGAGAGCCGCAACTTGTTCGACCACTGAATTTATAGACATCTCACGAAATAAACCAGTTCATTGTACTACACGCCTTATTAAATATGGGATGTTATATTTTTGTACGGTCTGTTAGTTTAATGATCCAATTATAATGCATTTAATAATATTTTGCTAATTAAAGTAAAATTGTGACATCTTCAATTAAATAAAATAGTTACGTATCATCTTTTAAAGACCAATAATCTGCAAGAAATATTGGAATATCTTATACTCAAAAATGTTTTAAGTTCACAGGGTACATAGTTTCAATTTACTCCTTAAAGTCAAGTAGACGATTTCAGTGTCGTCATTTCATTGCGAAGCACTAACTATAATTAGAGAATAACTAAAGACTATGTGCTGATAGACGAATTACTCTTAGTACTACGAATTTGAATTTAGTATAGATGTATTTCTACATTGCATTCATCATGATATAGTTTAGTAATTTGTAATATGATTCGTTTGAAAATAATATCATGGTATGGTAGAATGAATCACGCGATTTTATAATCAACGATTTAGGAGGATCATTTCATGTCATCAGGATTGATACAAACAGCTAACGCATGATTAATAATTATGATATTGTAAAAAAAAAAAACAAAATGTCGAAATTCGTATTTAACTACTGCACCTATTTAATTGTAGGATTAGTTTAATAATTAATTTACTGCACGGATGGTGTGGTTTAAGTGGTCGCCTCGCCACCGCCGCCGCGCCGAATATTGTGGGTTCGATCCCCAGACGGGACAAAAATTTGTTTGATTAACCGATAGTTGTTTCATGTCTGGGTGTGAAACTACTACATGAAAAGTGTTAATACAATGCAAATGCATTGTATTAACATCTTTCAAGTCCATAAGCTAAGCTGATTAGAATTATTTGTAGGTAAGGACTCGCGAGGGTGCCTATGTCATATTTTAGCTGACTTTGCTACTTGTTACCGATACTTTATAACCTTTAAATATGACCATCACTTTACGTTCGCAACGTACATAATGTATAATATAATATAATGTAATAATACCATACTAGCTTTAGCCCGTTGCTGCGCTCGGCAAGTTACTTTTTTTCTAGATAAAACGTGCTTGCGTAATTTCATGATGTTTGGTCGAGCCTGTCTGTCTGCACAGATGGCGTAGTGATCTAAGTGGTTGCCTCGCTATTGTCACTGCGCCGAGTGTTGGGGTTTCGAATGCCACACGGGACAAACATTTGTGTGGTCCACAAATCGTTGTTCCGAGTCTGGATGTTCTATATGTCCGTTGATTAAATGTTTGTTTAGTCCTCCGTAACACAGGAATGAATAATTCCTGTGTTACGCTGTTAACTAATGCGGGAGTTGTCCTTTTTATTGAATGTGAAAGTGTAACAAAGAAATAAACTCTTTTAATTGCATTATATATATTATAGTTTGGAAATAAAAAATATTTAAGAACCGTTTAGAATAAAATTCGGGTTTGAAATAACCTATTAAGTATGTATACTTAATTTCCTTAATAAAGAACATTAATACAAAGTAGCTAGTTGGATCGCAAGCTATGGCTTGTGTGACTGCGTAAAGTCTTAGCCAATGCGCTACGACTTTTCGCAGTCATACAATTGATACACCAAACGATAACAGCGTCGTTCCTAATTTCAAACTGTACTTAACGACCGTTATCAAGTAAGCAGCAGAGAAATATTCTAAAATGTTCTACAATCCCAAATTAGCACCAAAATAATTTTTACGACGCCGAAATTTCCATTACGCAAGCACCATCTGACAGAATTCTAAAATGCTCTTCAAATCTAAAACAAAAGAGCGTACGCAAGCAGTTTACGATTAAGGCCGGCAGCTTAACCCTTCGTTCTCTCTCCTTAAACAACGTAGAAGTTTAACGAAAAAGTCGACGTTTAAACGCGCTATTTAACCCTGCCGGTAATCGGAACACAAACAATGGCAGAGTGAAATAATGTCGAATTCCGCCCGACAAATTAGGCGACCTTTTTAGGCGGTGGCGGTGGGTTAAAATAACAAAAAGAACTTTTATTCCGATGTTATTTCTGGTGCTGAGTTCGGCCGAGTTGTACAATTACGTTCGTAGATATGAGAAAAGTCAAATTCATTTCGTTAATCATTATAAGTGTGGTTAGCTCCTTATAGGGTTACACCTGTTTTGGTTGATATAAACTTGCAAACTTAGACACACTTTATTTTTGACGAAGTTTTAATAAAGGCAGAGTTTTACGAAATATGATGTGAGTACGGACCTCTATAACAAGGGATTTTGTTATATACGGTCAGTATTTTTACTGAATCTCGAGTAAATCTGGATGGTGGGCCTAATACTAAGCATTCTTTAACAAGCTTATACCAGCTTATTGAAGAGTCATATTTTAATTAAATAACTCCGTTATGCTTTCGGTCGCAGAGCTTATATTTCAAAGTATATATTGTATTATATCAGGGGTACGTGCACTTAAATACAATCATTATGGGAAATATGGTGGGTAATTTTTTTCATAAAGTATTTGGAACATGTAAAACATTTTCAGGTAATTACAGCAATTTAAACAATATAATGAAAACCTGTTTTAATGAAACGAAAACAAGTTATTACTTTCTGCAAAAATTACAAAATGATTTACCTTAAATATGAAACATTCTGCAATAATAACAAAAACACGTATATTAAGTTCATAAACATGTTCTATCCGACCCTAAACGTAGGTACGTTTTACTAGCACGTGTATAAAACAATCTCTTTTTTATACACCACTCGCTCCGTGAACACGTAGACCTAAATATAAAAATATTGCTTACGTACGGTATCCACTTTTCATATTTATGTGATAAAAACATTAGGTCCAATTGGATATCCCTATTTGGGGCGAGAGGAATAGATGTTTTTATATATCCCAACAAACCGAATATATGTTTTGAGATATTACTCAGAGTGGTTCGCGTGAAAGCAAATGTCATTGCATTTCTTATAACTGACGTCTGTTCTCGGCCTTGGTTCTTGATGTGATTGTGATGTAAGTGACGGCAAAAAGAATCTCAATGCAAGATTGGATGGCAAAGGTCGAGTTTATTTAGACTACAAACGCAAATGTTTGGAATCCAAAGCCAACAAATTCGCTTTCTTATTGCATTGCCAATATATCTCGCTAAAACATTTATCTTGAAAATACCCTTTCTCAGTCGGCTTTTACTTTCTTTTTATCTAAAAATGTCTAATTACTGGTTGAGCCTTTAAGAGAGCCGGGTAAAAAAGATACCCCAATATAATAAAGAAAATACGTTAGATTTTTTAGCTGAAGTGCAAAATTGGAAAACCATGTTACAAAAAGAATATCGACAGCAATTTCCCGCGGTACTCGAACTTTATCGGTAAGATATGAAGGTCCAAAACCATTTTTCAGATATTAATTCCTAACAATCGTAAAAGTTACTTTCATGGAGGCCCTAAAAAGTTATTGCCGCTTTCACTGGAAAATATACTTTCTATGGACTTTATCTTGTATTCGCTTTGTCTACAAACAGGGATTTAGATTGCCATAACAATAAAGAAATAACAGTTTTGTGTGGGTAACGTTTATTCAGTTTGGAACTCGCGCTATTTGTTGAAAAACATTGTTGTATGATAGTAAGCGAGAGCCTCCGTGTATAAATCTGTATCCCCGGGAACGAGGAACTCCGCAAGAATCCATGTAATGTAATCAGATATGTGAACAAAGGTTGGAGACTGGAGTATACTTTACATAACGTAAAGGTAAAATATAAACTTGCGTATAGCGTTACTGCGCTAGCTAAGTTTATCATTAAAGACATATTACAGGACGTATTAAATTTACATTCGTAGCTTTGTAGCTAACTTTAGAAATTTGTTATTAAAATTACATGCAAAACAAAAGAGTTGCGCTTTTGACATGAAAATTCGCGTTTTTTGATAAATTGTTATTTATTTTATGTTTCTTCTCTAAACAACGTGAAATCACATTAAGTATTTATATCACATTTGACTCTTGTTCTTTAACAATCAAAATATTTTCAGCAATATTTTAAAGTCAGTTTTAACCTTGGAATGCTTTTTGTTAGTCATAAGTTGATCACCTTAACAATGAGCTAAGTTTTTAAAATGCGTTGTACAATAATTAGTAGAATAAATTAAAATGAAAATTAGGTTCTCTGAAACTTCTTTGACTTCACGGATGGTTAAAGTGGTCGCCTCGCCAGTACCACCGCGCCGAGTGTTAGGGGTTTGATCCCCACGAGGGACATACGTTTGTGTGATCCATAAATTGTTGTTCCGAGTCTGGCTGTTCTTTGTATCCGTTGTCTGAATGTTTGTAAAGTTCCACGCGGCAAAGGAAATATACCTAGTGCAGGAGTTGTTATAAAAATATATATAAGAAATTGTTACCCAAATATTAATATACTTTATTACCACTACTATTTGTCTGTGACATTTTCCGCAACACTAATGGTTTGCTCGCTTTAAATGAAATCGAATGAAGCTATTCTTTTGCTTATATTTTAAGTTGAACTCCTAGCTAATAAACTGTGGAAACAACAACAAAGTCCGTTTAGTGGATTTTGAGTGATGTTAGGACCAACAGACAGACAGACACAATCTAAAAACTATTGTCTTGTTCACTATATTCGAACCCAATATGTTTTTTTTTTCCAAACTTCATACACTGCCGTGTTATAGTTTTATAATATATTCTATCATTCTATCATATTATACAAGGCCGACACACGCATAGTCTATCAACGGCGTCTGTTTCGATTTGAGGCCAGAAATTATTTTCTTTCCCGGTGCGCGCACGACGATTGCGTGAGGTTTTATAATACAAGTTTGATGATAACTTTTTATTTTTTATTTTGTAGTCGTAACAAGTCGACAATAAGCCGAATCGAGACAATAAAGCATCTTTCAAGGCTGATGAGACGAGAGTAATGATTATTGCTTACGGTTGTTGATCCGAACGTTTCTGGCCACTTGAGCCTGTAATTTTCTATAGCACGATAGTATTTTTAGGACCTAAAGCTCGTTATGCTACCTTAATATGTCACCGGTGTGACAATTTATATTGAAATAGATATCCAAGATTTTATAAAAGTTTTGAAGCTTTTGTAATTTTCAATATTCAGCTAATAGAGCAATCTTATATGACACTTCAATTTCTCGTCGAAAGAATTTAATGAATCAGGTATTGCAAATTTAGCCGTAGATTTATTTTCATAAATTAATTATTTTTTACCTAATGTTATTAGAAATAACCTATACCTATTAATTACCTAAAAACGTTACATCATAAACTAAAACGAATTTATTGTTATTAGTATAAAGAAACATTCTGATTTAATGATTTAATTACATCAAGGATAAAAAATATATAAATAATTATATATAACGACACTTATTTCTAGTGGGCTATCTCAATAACTATATCACCATAATAATATATTATAATTTTACAACCATTCACGGACAATAGCGAAGTTGTCAAAACATTGCAAATTGTCACGCAAGTCGAGTTGAATGGCAACGACAGCCTGTTTCTCAGCAAAGCGACGACAACAACGTAGTCTGCGCATACGCATACACACAAATTAGTGGTATAGTAATGGCGGGTGGATGTTACGCTGTATTACTTTAATCGTCATCAACACGCGTAGCGTCAACAAAAATGCAAGACATTTCTAAAATGCTGACTGAAGGCTTATTTTACCTTATCCATTTTTCGCCGTAAACATTTTTCTTTTACTTCCGTGGAATCTTTAATATTTATTGCCTTGCCTCGCATCTTTGTTTAGTCTTTATGTATAAATATTTCCGACTAAACAGTAACAATTCAATTGAGGTTCTACGTAAAACATATTTATTTTACGCAAATACTTGTGGTCAAACTTAGTTTACTAGCTTTGAATGCAAGTTTGTTTGTGTAAATATTAGATTTAGTAAGGTTTGTAATGTTTGTATGTGCTCGATGCTACGGACCAATACAAAAATAGTTACGAACTTTATTTTAGTCTATATTTGTATCTGTGGTACATTTCTGGTTTAGATTCTATTTTTTTATGTAAAGATTTTAGAGTAGCAGACAAGTTTTGTTCTGCTGACGCTACTTCGTCCAATGGCCGCGTCAAAAGTTATACATGATTGCGTTACATAAGTCATCATCATCATCAAATTTTGTGAATCTGTCGTAAGAAGGGGACTGGGCCGTTATTAGGGTTCAGTAATTGTTAAAGAAATTACCTTGAACCCTTGTAAGCCTGGTATACGTTGCAACTGGTAATAGAAAATTCAAATTGAGAAGAATATTTGTCGCGCTAATTTCATTTAAGCAAATTATATCGAAGAATAAATTAAATTGTTTATTGGAGGTACGTTTAGAAAATGATTTTACGGTTTGGTAACTTTTATTTACTTAAAATTTATTCGTAAATAAACCTTATTGTTTTAGATTTAGTCATCATATTTATCGTGACATGAATGTAGCCAATAAATAATAGCTTGGTTAAATAAAAATCAATGCATTTGATTAATATTGTATTTGAATCCTATTTTTATGCAAAGTGAAGTCAATAATATGCTAGAAGCAATAGCTTACTCTGTATTGTGTGCATACGCGACAACGCGCGAGCGAAGACGCGCGCGCGACGATAATCGCGATTGTAATTGATCAATGTGCGAGTCGGCGCAGGCAACTACACACGCACGCTAACATTACATCGAAGACTATTTCTATTTGACTCATACTAATTATTTTATCGTTTCATTTTGTTAATGTAAAATAATGTTAAAATTATCTTAATCCGTTTTAGTGTGACGCCTTTATACTCAGTTAGTTATATTTTTGCCCCCTTGTAACAGTAGTTGGCCTATGGTTTTCCACCAAGCGCGTGCAATTTTTGAAGGAACTGCGTGCTACCCAGTGATGCTACTCTACCAGCTCTGAGAACGGAATTAAGTATACTTCATGGCTGGCAATTATGCATGCCGTGCAAATGTGCAACGTAAACTTTACGCTACATATATGTACATATAACTAAAGTTTACGTTGTACGCTTTTAGACCAACGAACATCAGTATATGGAAAACCAAATAATAGATAACATTTATATGAAAATGTTATTATAGATTTTGTATTCTAAACAGTTACCTAGTTCTATAAACTAAAGAGCACTAAAAGATATCAAACAAACTCCCAATATCGCCTCCCATAACATAAAAACTAAGACAGAACCTTTTCTTGGTGAACAAATTTCTTCGTAAACTAGTTTCGATCTATTCCAAGTGAGTCATGATTGATGTTCTGCCGACGACGCAAGGCACGCCATAATGCTACTAAAATTAGAACTTCGCTTAGTTAGTTACAGTTTTCGTTTGATGAGTTGGCGAAGTATAGACAAGTAGTCTCGGAAATGCCCTATGGGTAATTTGATACGGCAAACTGCCTATTGGGAACAGTAAGGCGCGCTCTATTCAGCTTGATATCAGGACCCCTTTAACGTACACTGCTTAGAGTGTATGTACTTAAGATTTAAGCAGAGATTGACTTGTCTAGGCTTTACCTCCTTAGGAAGCTAGTTCTATTTTTTTTTTTATACTTAGGCAGTTGACCAAAAGAAAACTGTTCACGTTGGTTAATGCGTTGCATATGCAGTTCCAGCACGTCACATTATTTTCAGTATATATAAGTTACATTTGGATGTTAATATTTATAATTATAAAGTAAATATAATAACTATTTTATTAAATCTAGGAAGCAATTTTAATCATAATAATTTATTTGTGGAACATAGGTTAGTGATACAGTTCTTAAAGCTATTTTATAACTACGCTATGTCCTACCACATAATATGGCGTACAAATTATAATATAATTTACAAGAATCTTTAGTCCCGAATAATATCAATGAGTATTTTATATTATTTACATATTTGAACTGTTCGTTTAATAAAATGATAACCATATTTTTTGTCTGTGCGGTTGTGCACACTAATCTCCAATGACAGCTCTATTGTCAAATAAACAAAACTATCATCAAACAAGTGTTAGTTTGGATGCAGTTTGCAGCGATATTTTGACATAAGCTTGGCTAACGTTACTGCCTTTATTCAATTAGAATAAAAGTATATCTCGATTAAAAACTGCGTTGGGGAAATCGTACTGCATGTACAATTTGATGGTAAGTATATTCGTATACGTATTTTCATATTCTTTTAATGCATTGGATTAATTCGTTTTTTTATCGATAAGAACATATCGATAGTTAGGATACATAGATGATTCATATTCACATGTATGAAATCGCGAGCACAGCGTCAATAAACATATTAATTACTCTCGAAGTTATCCTGATGACGTAATTTAAAGAACAAAGCAATAAGTAATTATCGTTGATGGTATCCGAAACAAAATTGATTACCCACCACTTTTCAGAGCTAACATTGATCAAGTATTCATATGGTTTCTGTTAACATCATACATTGTTTATATTAATTAAGATTTGATATGATAAATTCGCTTTCGAAAACATGAAATTCAATACCACAATTTTGACGTAACAGGTGCGATTCATCTGCAACAAATGTACCAGAAGGGCCTTTTCTTTAATATAAACAGCAAACACTAGCAAGCAATATTATGATTATTACAAATACATAATATAGTATTACTGTTGCATATGTGTAAAACGGCATATCAACAATCGTCAAATACATCAAACGTACACTCATAATTACTGATTATAGCTACATTTTTATTAAGTAATTCCTGTATGGGGGGCTTTAAAACATGCAAACAACCGAAACAAAGAACATCCAGACTCGAAACAACCGTTTGTGACTCGCACATCATCATATGTGGGATTCGAAGCCACAAAACTCGGCGTAAGGGCAGTAGCGAGACAACCACTTAGACCACTACACCATCTGTGCAGTCGAGACATTTAAAGTCTTTAGTAGAATAACACGGGCTCTCATTCTGTTATTAAATTAAATTCTTAATTACTTAAACGCGCAAAGCGTTTTTCGTAACAAAACCTGTTCAATATAGTCCTTCGATCTAGTCTCAGTGTCATAAATACCAGAAATGGTATTCGCCTAAATTAAAATAAACGTCACATGTGATCATTAAATGTATTTCAGTTTACATTTGACGTTTATTAGACATCAGAGGTAGGTACTCAATTTTGTACATATCTAATTAGGAGTATTGGCATTCAGCTTGTAACATAGAAATTGACGAGAATATTAATAAGGCGTTTCGAAAATTATGGGATACTAAACATACAAGGTAGTTCAACAAAACAAATCCCATTCATATTCATGATTTACTTATTATCGCCTCTCCTCTCTGCAGATTTCAATAGGAATCTCGAAAAGCTGCATATCCCCTCAGGCAATACGTATTAAAAAGAACTTACTCGGAATCTACTGCAGCGATGATTACAGAACTTTAAATTTAAACTCGGATTCCGAAGGTTTTTGCATTTTATAGCGTACAATTTAGTAAACTAATGGCGTGATTGGTACAAGGGAAGCGAGGTCCCGTGCGGTTAAACTCCAATAATTGCACTGAGCGCTTTATTAGTTCGCCCTTTTCTTTTTTGAACCGTACCTGCGGATGCTTTTTCTGCATACTCTAAATATTATGCTGTTGTGGTAATAATATGCATGTAGGTTATGTATTAAGAAAATTACTCAGTTTACTGAGCTCGAGGAATATTAACATCATCATCATTTTGCTTACCCACATATAGCACAAAAGGCCGCTAGCAAAGCCGCCATCTTGCAAGGCAATAATTTAATTAGCCGACAGTCTGAATAAAATGAATTCATATTCATGCACATTGAATTTGAATTTCGAATATTCCATTCGTTTGCTTGCAATTTGGAGATGAATCTTCTGGCGAAGTAAATTTCCCTGCGTTTATCAATCCAAGCGCAGATAGTATACTTAAAATAGTTGAATGTCACGAGTCGGTGAACAATACTTTGCATCATTCATAATCATAACTCAGTTACTGTCACTAGTTAAACAGTCAATTCTATCCATCACTGACCGGAACTGTTCGATATTGAATAGGACTAACTCTCAACGATCACAATGTATTCAAAAACACAATGAACCACTCCAAGAGTTGTAAATTTTTTCTATTACAACGTGAAATCGTAAAAATGTCGTTGTACAATAAGAGATCAATCATTTGAGACAAGGTCCTCTCCAGTTGCGGGTAGATGTAAAAAATTATATCTACAGGCTGACCCACTTCGAGAGATTTGCATTCAAGCTGAGTCGTGGTGTAATTTATCATCCATCACATGCCAACAAAAAATGTTGTGAAAATATCTGTGAAGAGTTTTAGTGTTTGCTACAACTTACCGCGTCAGCTAAATGTAGCTATAATATTATGTTTAAAATTTTACATAGATGCTTGCAATTTTAACTCACGTAGAAAATTATCCTCAGTATGTTCTCATGTTTCCCATTACTTTGCCATTAACTATTATTGAATATTCTCTTAACTCTTTCCGTAATGGCTGCATTGTTTTTCATTAAATATGTGGAATATGTTTGCTTAACATCTCTGAGATATAGATTACCTACATCACACCAGCTACAATAAGGGGCACATCATCGTGGTCAAATCTATCTCCATCTCCTATATTGCCGGACTTTATGTTGTCATAGTCATGTCATATAATACGTTTGTAAACCTGACGATGCATATTTAAGATAAGGCCAACGTCTTCACATGCCTCGGTGGTGGAGCGGTACTGAATGCGATTGATATGTATGAGGTCTCGGGTTCACTTCCCGGGTAAGACAAAGTGATATTGGGATTTTTCTGTCAAAATGGCTCAGTGTAGTACGATGACTGGTACTGTGACTGATAGGTCCCTTTATTATGTAGGACGTAAAACCAAAGCTGGCGAAATGTAGGTGTTATACATACCCCTTTGGGAGCATATATACGCGTGAGATAATGTGTGTAGGTATATATAACTACAATTCAAACAAATAATTTAACCTTTGAGTCTTGGTATACAAAAGCCTATCATCAATAACAATGCAAACTATGAACAAAAAATTATTTAGAAAATGCGTTCACGAGATACCACTGATATTTTATTCATAATATTTTGCTTTGAGGCAAAATATTCAAATTTGATTTTAATAAAACGAATATATAATTATTTAAATAATTCAAATGTTTCACCTCCTATTATGTAAATTGGTTTAAATTCAACATTTTAGCCGATTTACATTCATTAATGTATCCAACATTACATGCAATGTCATCACCATTATTTTTGACGCGATTTTATTTTATCGGAATTTATAATTTATCGAGAAATTAATATTTATTAAAATATAACATTGTACCTACCTGCTTAATATGCCGCTTTTATCAATATATAGAACTAAAACGTATGTATGTTTTCAAGCGACATTACGTCAGAAGATTTAACAATCGAGAAAGACTATCATTGTGGAACTCATTCGTTTAAGTATTTACGGCGTCCAAAGAGATCAATAAATTAATACGTAACAATGCGTATCATTCTCTCGGAGATCGATTCGAGGAATAAATAATTCATAAATATGTTTTTATTTATTAATAATGAAGTGACCGTCTGAATTATGGAGGAGAAATTGTCTTTTTACATCGGTACGTATACAACTCAATCCTTATGATTAATATTTCTTACGGCGCTATTGTTTGGTGGACATTCCATTTGGATGCATGATATTCGACTAAGAATTTAATAATTGGAGCGTTTGTCCTGCGGCTATGAGAAAAACAAATTGGTATATTTTGTGTATCCTCCCTTGGGGCTCCGGTTAATATAAGCACGTCGGGCCTGATTTCAGACGATTTTGTTATTACCCTTTAGATACACAATATATTTCGAACCGAATACTTTTGAATATGCAGCATAGAATTAGAAAGGTACGCGCACAATATTAATCAAAATGAGGAAGAAAATTGAATAAATTATATACATAATAATAAATATAAAAGTAGTACGCATGTTTATTGTTAAGTAAGGTATACTAAAAATACAAATAAAACTGAGCTAAAAATTTTTGGCTATGAAACTTATTAACAATAGCTCAAAGCACTGACATTAAACCAGTACAGATTTTAGAAATTTTCCAGAGCATGTTTAAATGAATGTTTAAAAAACTTAAATAATTCCGTCCTTTTATACGATTGACAGCCCAAGGATTTGTCTAACTAATATATTCACCAAAGCTAGCTTGCACTCTCAGCATTTTTAAAATGGGTCTTCAATATGAATGAAACCGAACGTAGAGAACTCGTATAAACATTCGATCTTATTTTCTTGTTTACCGCCACAATATACGAGTAGTATTGCAAAGATGGTTGAAACACCTATTGTGTTTCAACCACTTTGGTACTACTACTAAATCTATTCTTCCCATGGCAAGAAACTATATATATATCAGGTTTCTCTCAAGTCTCGTATATGTTATACTAGATTTTGCCCTGCGGGCAAACATTTTCGCTCACGAAAATGTAGATTAGATTATATTAGTAAAGGTACTTTTCTCTATATGAAAGGTACCCTATGTCCTGTTCTGTTCCCCTGATAACGTGTATGCTAAATTTCATTGTGTCAGTTTGTCAGTGTGTTAGTGTGTCACTGGAACATCGAGACAACTACCATCTTAGTCTCCCCGTGACCATGGCTGCTGAAAAGCAACCGAAACGTAGGGGAAATCAAATTAAATCTAAATAGTTTTAATAGTGTAAATAATAATTTAATTAGCTTAAAAATTAGTAAAGTTTGATAGTAGTAGTAGTGTAACAGTTTTCAAAATTATGTAATAAAGTGTCAAATAAACAACGCGATAAAATCCGTATATAGTATCAAAATATATATTGAAATAAATACGAAATCTGTAAATTATAGATACATCGCTTTGCATGACCGAGGTAATAAAACTGATTAAACGGATTAGTTAAAAGTTGCGTCCCGTTTTAGCAACTGCTTTGCTTTTAATGCTCGTTACTCCCTCGCAGTATTAAAGGCCCTAGGTTGTTCTTAGTATTGGACCTCTGTAACTATCTTATCGAATAACACTATCTAAAGGCAACCATTAAATTAATAGTGCTGCCCATTACATAACCTTGGAGTTTGTTTCCGGTTGCGTATATATAACTGCGCTTCGACAAATAGATATGGAGTAGAAAGCATATGGTATGCTCCGCATCTACATTATATCACGTCAATGTTAACCTAGTTTAGTTTAAATACAATCATAATTTGCTTCGATAAGCTTTGATAGAAATCTGGAGATATTATTCTTTAATAAGAATGAAATGAAAAAGTCCTCATGTGCTGACAGCTGTTAACTTAGAGTATGTTGCTTCCATGATATCGTAAAAATAAAATGAGGAAAGAACACAGTATAGAAACGAATTTTAAAAGCACTACTATATCGACGCTTGAAACAAAATTCTTATTAAGGAAAAACTAAGACAAGCTCTTTAACTGCGTTAATTAAAGATGTCAACTTAGTTATTTTAGGATCGATTTTTCATTCACCTTTTAGCTTACTAAGAAATAAATTGGAAAGATTTTCTATACAAAAACTGACAACACGTCAAATTTATTTCTCTGATTTTATAGATTTATGAAGTAAATGATAAAATCAACCCTTAATTTTCTAATATAATTTACCTAAATTTACGCTGGATAAAATTAGAGTGTCATTACTTTTACAGTTTTATTAAACTGCCGTTATAGTCGCTTAATAAGGATAACTCGATATAATGCTAGAAAATAATAATATAGCTTACTATAAACTTTGATGCGGACCATTAACTAATTAGTACTGAGAACACTACACATATGTTTAGAAGTGGATATAATAACGAAAATAACTAATTATAAAATATACATATATCAAACTAAAAAGGCAAGCGTCGCCGAGTTCCGAACTAGGTAATCTCATGCTCCAATCGCTCCGATATAATCAGACTCACGTATCGTTCGGGCCATTTGCTGATTCGCAGAATCAACGTATCGATACGATACAAGTAGTCGTACGCGAAAGTTATAGAAAGGAAGAAATTCAATTGACCCCTTATTCTGTTATTTCAATGGTCTCTTACTAAGACACGGTATGTGGCAAGTACATTATTAAATTAAATTTAGTTATAGTCAATATATAATAAAAGAAGTAAAGAGAACTACTAAACTGCCATTTTAAAAAAGAAAGTCAGGTATTTATGTAAATTTAATAAGTGAAAAGTTCATATGAGCAACCTTTTATTTTACAAACCAATCCAGTATTTTGCCTACATTTGTATGTACAAATATGGGCAAAACACTGGATTGTGTAGTTTAAATGATGGTCCAAGATAAAATCTAACACCATCCTGCAAACACAAGCTTCATCCTTCATACTGAAGTATATACAGAGAGAAGAGAGTACGTTAAGCCGTCGGTCCCGGCTGCCATGAACATCTATGGCAGTCGTTATTGGGAGAGTGTCGACACAAAAGATCCCACTGGGTCGAAGTGTCGCGGGTCTGCACTGACTGGACCTCACATAAGGTACATACACAGAGTTCATATGTTGGAGTATTCAAAAAAGAAAAGTCATTATACGGGATGTGTATCTATTCTCTCGATAATAAAACACGGTATCCGATAGAATATTCTACCCATTCACGCTTCTACCTCTGAACCACTGAACATATTATTATTTCACCTATAAATTAGAAGTCTAGAAACCAAATAGATTTCTTAAAAACATCCGCTAATATTGTCTTCTATTTACGCGAATATTATTCATTGAAATTAAACTACTATATACGGATTTTATCGCGTTGTTTATTTGACACTTTATTACATAATTTTGCAAAACTGTTATACTACTACTACTATTAAACTTTACTAATTTTTAAGCTAATTGCATTATTATTAAAACTATTTAGATTTAATTTAATTTTACACTTTCCCCAACGTTTCGGTTGCTTTTCAGCAGCCATGGTCACGGGGAGACATCCGCTAAATCAACCCTATTGCCAGCTGTGTTTACATCTCAGAACATATTTGGGGTCACGGATTATCAGCCATAAATAGGAATAGCGATCTTTACGTACTATAATCGTTGGAAATGTTGGTCATAATAACGTCGCGTGATAATAGTGTGGTGATATTCATAATGATGTTACCTACTGTTGTAATCTCGGTAAGGTTTCCTGTAATCCCAGCTTGTTTTAGTTAGTTCAGACTCTATGAGCGAACTAAAACCTGCCAGCTTCTGGCTACTAAAGCGGTTTGCACTTTACTACAGTTCGACAAGCACGTTACTCTACAATAATTTACAAGCATACATTTCGATTGTTCACTTACAGTAACTTAGAGTAAGTTCGCTTACAGTTGCTTACAGGAACAGCACTGACACGCAATAAATCACACAAATGCAAAGGTTCCAAGAAACATCATAAAGACTAAAAATTCCTTCGCTCATGGTGTCGTATTGATTTATATTACTTATATAGGTTAGCTAGATGTGCCCCATAGTGACCTAGTCGATAATGATTCGTAAATGTAGAATATAAAACAATAACTATACCTGCATTTTTCAATCATGAAGGGCGTTAAAATTTTTACACAAAGATATGGATCATACTATCTCAGATTTACTAATCATAAATTTTCTAAACCATTAAATTTAATATAATTAGTACTACCATAACTCAAGTTATACTGTTAGAACTTTTCTTTTTATTTCTACAATGTTTACAAATAAGTAAAACTAAAACACTCAAATCAATTTTAGTGATTTAAAAGTCAAAGATTGAATGAATAGTAAAATTATATTCAAGAGTTTCATTTATTTATCATCTTAGTTTATTAACTTGATAAATTGAAACGTTTTCTTAAACGAAAGTTTCGGCATATTTATGTTTGTTTTAAGGAGTAAACATCATCAATATAAAGTCACAAATCAAAATATTAATGAACTAACAAAATATAAATTCAAACTTGGAAGAGATGTAAATATAACAATACCAGATCTATATTAAAATGTCCCACTTACGGGCACGTGATGAGAAGGGTCAAGTCATAGTCCACCACGCTAGCCTATTGCGGGTTGGCAGACTTCACATATTTCCTAGAACATTATGGAGAGCTCCCAAAAATGCAGTTTTCTTTCCTAAAGAGATAACAATAAATACAGCCATAATAAATGTTAACACAAATATGAAATAAAGTATATCCACGACGGTATATCAAATCTTTGTACACTAACAAAACTTTCAGCCTCGATGGCGTAGTGGTTAGTGTAACCGACTGCCACGCTTGAGGTTGCGGGTTTGATTCCCGCACAAGTCAAACATTTGTGTGCATGAACATGGATGTTTGTCTTGGTCTGGGTGTTTCTAAGTATAAGTATTTAGTTGCAAAAAAAAGTATATAAGTATGTTTATCCATTGTCTAGTACCCATAGTACAAGCTCTGCTTAGTTTGGGCTAGATGGTGTTGTGTGTATGTGGTAGAATATTATATTATATTATTATTAGTTTTATACAGCATAAAAATATAATAAAGCTTAACAGAACTGACATAACAATTTAAAATAGGTTGTTTAAACTTTAATGTCACATACGAGTAAGGTTATCTCTAACACACATCAGCACATTTCAAAATAAACTGGATTCGTGATAAAGATGTGTGTACGTAAAACTACAAATAATTTCAATTAAAACTAGTTTTATTACTCTAGAAATATAAATGAATACCATTAATAACAAAAATAATGTAGGACGGCTGTTATAACCAGTATTCAAATATGTTGAAATCAAACATTACATTAATTTGGGTAAAACCGACATTTCTTTACATAACATAATTGATGTGTATTTAAGTAATCGAATAAATATTATAATTAAAAGGTGTCTACTACATGTATCTAATGGTCGTTAAACTAAAGTACGCCAATTTTAACGAACTGATTAATAAAATTAATAGAAGTAGGAAGTGAGACATCATTAAAAAAATTAATGTAGGTCCGGTCATTTATTGTTCCTGCTATGATATTAACTATTGATAAAGATCACATACATAATTTAAATATTGCTGTTTTAGGTCCTGTAAAGTAATGTAGATGATAATCTTTAATTGGCAATTTTAACTAATGGATGGCAATGTTTAAACCTTGATTCGCGTTACTCGTCAAAAATGTTATATATAAATAATAATCGATACTATAAGTATGATCAATTTGCATATACTTAATATGCTTATGCTAGTTACTTTACATTGATTTCTGGTAGATCTTCTTTTTAAACATTGTGTTACTTATGAAATGATTATTACGTAATACATACCAATACTTCTGTTATAAAGTATTTGATTGTTTGGTAAAGGGTACACTATATACATATATGTAAGTACTAGTATTATATTTGTTAAAGAAACCTTAATAATTGTTTGTTACCTACATAATAAGGACCCTTAGTAATTGTTATTTGTTGTTCTTCTTTTTGCTAATCGAGACAATGTATAATATACAACTGCACAACTAGTACTTTGTGTGTGTAATATATAATATAAATATAGTGTAAGCTTAATATGTGTGTATTTTACTTAAAGATTACTTAGTTTGAACTTAGTATATTTAAGACATGCCAGTGGCCTCACAGAGCTTTTCTATAAACTTTACAGCAAATATATTTATTCTTATTATTATAGACAGAAATGTCATTATAAAAACAGTACAAGAAATATTGATTCTGAATAACATATTCAATTGTTGAATACTTGAAAATAACAATACATAACCCCTCAAAACAATTTCTGTAAACAAAAATCGTAGATTTAATTAGTCTTATTATTAATAATAGAGTCAAACAAACGCTACAATGAATGAACATCTTCTAAACATGAAAACTGGTAAATAAAGCTGAAGTATCATACAAAACTATATAATAATATGTATATTCAAACAACAGATAAAACGTAAAACAGTCTTTACGAAGCAACTATGGTACAAAAACAAAAAAACTGAGGCACGGACCTCGTGACGTGTGAACATCACGAGAATGTGAGATAATCACGACGATGTTGAATGCAAAATGTTATGTATCGTAAATATTTCTGTATAATATTCTATAAAATATACTTTAAATATTTTCTTAGAAACCAGAATAGGAATATATTAAATTAATACATTTATTGTTATGCCTACTTTACTTTAAATAACTTAAAGATTGACCTCATTGTATATTAAATACTACTGTTTCAATGTTGAAAGTTATTAAGATTGAATAAACAAACTAATGGATTACATAGGTCCAAATAGTAAATACTATAAAATTTAAACAGTTCAACATAATTTCTATCAAAACTTTTGCATCAACTATTAAGCTTTAAGAGATTGGAATTATGGTGTTTATTCGCTAACTTGTACGCAAATTAATGAAAATTTTTATGTGTACTATAAAAATATTCTTATTCCATAATCAGATGTTGAATCGAACTTGTCCGATGCAACCCATTAAAAATATGAATTAAAACCATTTTTCGAACGAAATCACTGTAATCAGATGGCGCCAGGACGTGATTTCAAAAGCACGTCTGTATATAGTTACAGCCAAATTATCTACATAATCAACAAGAATCACGTAGACCACTGGCGATGTAAATCCTGCCAGTTAGCGCTATGTACCAGTGAAAACAGGGCTGTTAGTCATTCTCATCTGTTGTAACCATTTTTGGTTATGAAAGCTCTTGTTGCCCCAAAAGGGTCTTTAAATTGTACTCCTGTATTTTCGTCCTGGTAAGTTCTAATGTCAACAGTTGCTTTAAGCATTGCGTAAATATTGAACTACTCAATATACAAGGCTTTCTACAAACATTTTTCATTGAGTAAAGCTTGTTAACTTTTTTGTCGCCAAACTTGTTTGGCCCAATAACAGGAAGTTAGAATATCACTGGTCCGTATGATTTGATTATAACGAGAAACTTGTGGTACGGTATCTTTTAAAAAATATATAGACTTTTTAGAGGCGACGAAAGAAAAACATCATTAATATTCTTCTGTTCCAAGTCCAAAATTGTTAATTAATTATAAAGATGTTTCGATGACAGCCCTGTGTAAAGATGGTTAAGTAACGGGCATTGCAATCGTTCTACAATCTCGTCGTGAAATATGAGAGACCTGTTAGTTTTATTGTGAACTTTCTGATATAGATCTGTTGCGTCGCGTGTTGTCTAGTTTTGCTAATTAATGTTCCTGCGAACGAAGGCAGCATGTTTTACACGTAAATTTACTGTTGCATTCCTTATTATCTCTTAAACATTGTTCCGCGTACACCGGTAAACTACAGTTTCAGGTTCATTATATTTTCATTTTCCTATCTTACTATCGCTCCAGGAAATAAGTAAGTGTAATGAAATCACGTAGGTAAATTATTTTGTAAGGCAAGGTTCTAGTTCAAATAAACAAAATGTTTGCTTATTTACTGGTCTACACAAATATAAACATATTATCTCAAGTGCTTGTTTTGTAACAAACACCTCTCCATTACCATATATTATACTTCTCTGAATTATTTGTACAGTCGGCTGACCGACTAATATTTTAAAGCATATACTAAGCAATAAACTCCCTGAGCTTATTACTAACTTAACAATAATAGCCATTGGTACAGCATAAATTCATTTAAATAAATCCGGCGCGACGGATCAGCCCGAGAAATTAGAACACAATTTCTAGAACACTAATAGTTTTGTTACAACAGAATTAATTGACAATCCTCTATTGTGTTTACGAATTGGTCAGTCAGCTTATTTAGAATACAGAGCTTTGGAAATTTAGAGAGTGCAGTGACTATTTAAACTGTTTTAACTACACGGGTTATGAATATTGTAACAATTTATACAGATAAATCTTTAATATCATATTTTTATTACAAATACTAGAGTATACTACATCAATGGAGATATTATGGATTTAATGTGGCTCGTAAAAACCCAAATAAAAGTAACTTCGCGAATGATTTTATTTTATTGTTTCAATTTTATTTGCCGGCATTTAAGTTCTCCGCAATGTTTGTGGTCAGGGTAACATAAAAAGTAGTAAAATACCAAAATTGTCTGCGATGTTTTATTTATCGCCATAAAAAGACGCTTAATAAATGTAAAATCGCCTTGAAGTACGAAATAAGTTTAGAATTACAACATTAAGCGAAACTTATTAATTAGTGTATACCTTAAGCTATAAACAATAGGTCTTATGAAACAAAAGCGCAGCTGATCGCTATAACTCACATACACTTCGACACAGGACTCTGCTCATAACTCGTAAACACTATTGTTTCTTTGTCAACTCTACTCAAAAGCTACTTTCATTAATCGTTTACTTTACGATCATATCTGACATAATAAATAAATCTAAAGGTCTTTGTTATATCGTGGTGGTTTGCAATTGCAAATGAATGCTTCACAGAAATATAAATTTTCTTAAACGAGAGCCTTTTGTTATGAATTTGTAAGTTAATTATGCTGTTGCGAAAATTTCTGCTACCTACAAAGACTATCCAAATGTAAATTATGCAAATATTGGTACAGAGAGAATATTGACGATAAAGTAGGTCTATTGAATTGATTGAAAGTTGAACTTTCTACATCAAACGAATTCTCCGGTGGTTATGTTATTCCAGGAGACACAATTATTTAATAGTGACAAGATTAAATTATTGCATTAAACAGTACAGTTACTAGACAGAATTAAAACTGTCCAACAGGCTTAGCATTCATAAGCTGACAATTGCCAGTCACCTTATAAAACAGAACATCAAAGTACTGAAATCACCCATATACTCGTATCTATAGCCAACAGATTAATGTACAAAACTTTAGGCTGCTTGGCTAAAAATACTGGAATCAAAGGGGCTGGAGCAAGCAAATGAAGATCATTCTATTTATGTTAATGTCACGGGCGTGAGGAAGCGTTTAAATCCAGTCATTAATTATTGTCACGGGTAAGACAAAATAGATAATACATTCTCTATTTGTTACCCTCTGCATGCTTCTTAAAGAGTAGGACGAAAGAAATAACAAGGAAATAAGTAGTGTTCAAGACGAACAGATTGATGATAGAGGAGTGTTGAAAAAACGTGTCCTTAAAATTATGGATGGATTCCTTGAGGATATTCGTCCCTAAATGAGTTTTTCGGTAATGACGTAACTCTCACACGTGATAAAATGAAGGGACATTAAATATCATTTTGTCAAGCTCCATTATTTATGGGCTTAGGTTTTTATTACTATGAACTATGGCAGCTATTTACAAATTTTTATTACTCATTAGAAAGTGCCGTGTTATTGTTTATGCTTCCTGTGAATATAAATAGTTGGATAGTTAGCGCTCAAATATTAATTTTATAACACCTAAGAGTGCAGCAAGCTTCATCACTATTTTTATGGCATATTATTATCTACAATTGCACAAGTCATCACTAGTAATGATATGTATAGATCAATGTATCTCTCGTAACGAGTGTATTTTAAGAGTACTGGTATTGTGTGTCGCTATTCATTAAGTGATTTGTACGAATATATACAGTACAATAGCTTTGCTATTTGATTTTGTGACCAAAAACTTCACGTTCTAACAATATAAGTATCGAGCTCTTAGCTGCGATTTTTAATAGAAAATTAATTTAGCTGGGATGTAATCAATAACTTCGTTTAACCAAAGCAGAGATAACTTACGTTGTCCAATAGCCACGCGAAGCAAAACAGCTTTAAACGGATTGTAATCATCATAAATGTAATTAAAGACTGGAGGCGGTCTGTTTCTTTGTGAATTAACGGTAATCAATTAAAACAAATTTATTGCCCCCAGTTAATACAAGTTGAGGTTTAAATAAAAACTCGGAGCGTCTTGTTATAGTTTCCATGATAAATATTATGTTTTGAGAACCAGTTCTCCTAATCTGACTGTTAATTAGTATCGTTCGGATATAAGTAATCGGCCTGTTAATGATAGATTTTATACTAGAAATGAGTATTAAAATATTGATAGTATATTTAATATAGTCGGTTCTATAGATAGTAAACTTTTTGCTGGGCATCAAAAAGAATAAGAAAATAAATTTGATGCAATTATTAAGCCGACTACAGTCGATACCGAAAACACATTAGCCCGAGATCATCCAGTGATTAAGCGTGGAGGGAATGAAACAAAAAGTCAGACAACACTTACTAACCGAGCCGGCAAGATCGCAATAAATCTTCCCCCTTCCCATACAGTCATACAATCACGTCGGTCCCTATAGACAAGTGTTATAATTAAGTTAAACTCGACGTACTTACATATTGCTTTCGAGTTGAGCGTTCCTTTTTTTATACTATTATAGTGTTCTTTTTGTTTAGATAGATTAGTTGTAAGTAATTACTAATATTTGGAAGTAATACACGAGACTCGTTTAAAACATGATCTATATTCATAGGTTTTAGTTTTTTTACATGCAAGTAATACTGGCTGGTTGTGGTTTTAAAACTCCTTCACTTGTTTGACTTTTATATCGCTTCGGAATTACTCGACATTTATTTCATTCGTATGTATCAAAACATCAACCCATGGCTTCTGAACACAGATGGTGTTTTAGTACGGGTGGTTAGCAAAAAGAAAAACACAAAACATTACTGAACAACTAATAATGCAGCTTGTATGCCGACGATCGCATCTGCTGTTTTTGTGAACCGTACCAGGGAAGTTGGCTAATTAATTTTGGCTACCACACAGTAACCCGTTAATTGATTCTTCATACTAATATTGGAGTAATAACGAATCAATTAGTATCGTGAACGTTATGAAGATGATCTATTTTGGCATAGAATGTTGATGTTAATTGTTAAACCGTGATTTATTTTTCTGGAAGCGTTTTTTAAATGTATGTTGTTTTTACTAGCTTATGCCCACGGCTTCACTCGCGTAAAAGTAGGTTATGTTAACAATACTAGATTTTTTAAATAAAATATAGTCTATGTTACTCGGCGATAATATAGTTTTCTAACGGTAAAAGATTTTTTATAATCGGATGAGTGTTTTTGCGTTAAGTCCTTAGAAATAAACAAACAAAAAATCTAATCTTTCCTCTTTATAATATTAGTATAGATAAGTAATACAAGTGTGTACTAACAAACAATATTTAGTACTATTATCAGTTTATTTACTGTGATTTATCCGATCTTTTGGTTTTATTACTAGGTATTCCATAACATATTACATCGTTTATATTTACTCTCAACGACGCGACGCTCAATTCCTAGCAGTCCAATAAGTTGATAGAACGTGGTACGCTTTGAATAAATTATTTCCTCTCTATTCTAAGTGGTCACTGTACAATGAGACATAATAGATGACGTATCTCTTTTACTCAATGAACTCCCATCTTGCCGCGTTATATTATTTCTGTAAGGAGCTGCATGATATCCTTTGAAGCTCACTGTTTATATCCATCATTATAATTGCTTTTGGCTCTTATATTCTCATCGTTTGATATACGGAAATGTATAATGATATTCGTGTTATAATATTGTGAGACTTGTTATTCCACTTTGTATAATATAACGATTTGTCACGTTCCTCACAAAAACGTTGTTGCGATTTGTTTGAATTTGCTTATAACACTTTCGAACTCAATAACACGTTTCTCGGATATGAAGATTAACTGCCAGAATACGCTTGCTGGGTGTTTTTATTTAAAAGCATTCATTATTAAAAACAAATATTGAGTCTTTGATGCAAATAATGCTAGTTTACTACTTTAATGTTACTTTTTCTTTTCTGTTACACAGTTTTGTGCAGTTCTTTGTAGCATTTTTGCGTCGGCAGCCACCGAGCTTCATGAATAGTTATCTACAGACGTTTTATTTTTATTACCAACGTCATCGACATCCGAAATGATTTATGGCCTCAAAATTCCTTGGTGTACCGCCGCTGAGTGTGCGGAGTCTTTTTTATGCGACCGCGGTAACTCTGTGAGCATTTAACGCTGATTAAACTGTAAAATTACGGACGCAACGGCCTTTGTGACAGATGCGGCTCCAAATAATAACATTATACACACACGTACAGGGTTTCGAGGTAGCAGTGTCATGCGGCATACCTTTTGTAGCTAACAAATCCACTTATAACACAATGGACACAATGGAGATCTTTGGCAAATTGTAAAATATACACCTAATTATTTGCATTGAAGTGTGGCGGTGCGTTAAGATCTTCGATCCGACGAGGCGGTACTTAAGGCTTATGAAAACACGAAGGTAACAATAAGTATCCAGTGGCGTTCTATTATGATAGGTGGCTGTTTTTTTTATAGGTTATCTTATGGACGGTCTTTTCTTTGATAGGTGTGCAGTTATGTGTAGCAGTAGAAGCTGTCTGGTGAACTAAATGTTATATATTACGAAAATGGTGCCACGCTGGCCATGATTGTGATCTGAAACATATAAAATTGTAATTATGTCCGTAAACGACCGCGGAAAACAGGAAAGGATATATTGGCACCTAAGCTTAACACAACAATGTAAGCATGGTCAACAATCTTATGTTAAAGCTTAAATAAATATAGAAAATATTGTTACACAAGTTTGTGAGAAAGTGGTTCCCCTTGAATGCTGTTCAATAAAGCCAATCAATTATATATATTTTTTTATAACCTCGCCCATTCTTGGCTTCCCTAAGTAGTTAATATTATGAAATATTACCCAGCTATCGAATCGACACCACCGCTGGTGAACCTTATATTTTTTTCATAACATTCGCTTTTTATTTTGATGAATTTTATAAAAAAATTATGAATGGTCCCTCCGCCCCTTTCTCGCTCACCAGCGATTGTTTTGTCAGCGCAACACCTGGACGCAAACAAATGCGCACGCGCATAACGGTCGATGATTCAAGATGGCGACCGTCAGGGAGCTTTTGAAGTGGTATTTTATTGTATTAACTACTTTCGCTTTTATTTATACCAAAACAGAACATTCTTGTTACTTTTATTACTTTATATAAAAGTTACTTCAGAGATTTAGAGGTTCTACTTTTAGAAAATAACTCTTGTTTTTTTAACTCAGCAAATGTAGGTAACATATAAGCACAAATATGAAGCCGACTGCTGCGAATATTTTGAATTTACGATTGCATTTTAGGGTGTCCCATAATTAAGCTGTAAATCAGATCGTTATCATCCTTTGAATTAACATTGTGATACAAAATCCAAAGGCTGTACTAAACAGTTAATTTACCAACAAAATAGCGAAGAGGGTCTTGGTTTTTAGGATGATATTTCTCATATTGCTTTATAAGTCGTTTTTATATAAACTTATACGCGATACGAGGTAGGGAGAAACTTAAAATGTTTACAAGTTGTGCCATAAAGCATATTCTTTAGATCCAGGATGTCTCTCATTTGCTAATCATATCGCGTCATTACTACGTTTAAGAATGTTCAGATAACTTATCGAAAGATGCGATATCTATACTACAATAATTATAACACCATATCGTCATTATTGTAAGCTATTATAGCATTAAAACATAGGAACCGATTAATTTTATTAATCAATATCATATTGATTGTATCAAGTTAACTAATGACACAATATTTCTTAATTGGACAACACATCAAACCGAACCGTTCGAAAACTGAGTTTTCGTGTAGTTTTGAATCACAGAGCAAGTCAGAAAACGTTCAATAAACCCCTTTAGCTTGGATATTTAGAATTGTATTGTATATAACTGTATATATTAATGAACTTAATCAAATGTTAATTTAGTATGTAATTACTATGCGGTCAACAGATAGTTTGTAATTTACATTAATTAATAATGCAGCTGTATATATCATAATGTATTGTTCGGTTAAATAACCTTATGTAGCCGATATTAAATATGAATTTCAACCTTGGTTAGTCTAGATATCTATCCAGGTCAAGATTAGAAATGGTCATTATTATTTACATTCATTGTAAACAGGATCAGGTAA
The DNA here is from genome assembly GCA_930367265.1 of Catocala fraxini. NCBI lineage: Eukaryota > Metazoa > Arthropoda > Insecta > Lepidoptera > Erebidae > Catocala > Catocala fraxini. Next base: position 11,757,384 of record OV884037.1, read on the forward strand.
TTAGCATGCATAATTAGTCGTCATGCTCTTAAGCTTACTTAAAATACTGCTGACCTGCATTTTGTTAGTAATGAGATAACTCCAGTTACGTCTATAAATTCTCTGACCCTTCCTGTGGAACAATTTTACTTATAAACAATGAATAATATTCGCGTAAACAGAAGACAATATTATAAACAGAGCTAACTGGTTTCGTCCAAAATAAAGCATATCAGTAAAACCTGAACGTTTGTTGAGCTTCCAACCTGCTATTTTGTAATTCATTCATAATTCATCGGTATCAAAATAAAACCAACATTTTATAATGTCACTCCCAACTCATAAATCTTGCGACCAATTTTGTAAATTTGCTGTCACTTTCACCTATTATCATGATATAATTTCACGATTTATTTTCTTTATTATACAGTTTTTGTAGTCGTAGCTTTACGACTAAACATTGGAATTCATTATGAGACCAAAATTAGTTAGGATACTCATTAATTGTCGGTCCAATCACCATTCAAGTACCAACTTCGAATGCATTAGTTTGTTGAAAAAACCACGCATCATCGTTCGTTTAGATAGCCAATAATGTATTCTTCGCTTCAAACTGAATTATTAATTATAATAGGATCGTTTTACATAATTTTCTTATTAGAAATGAGTTAAATTTATACCTACCGTGGTCTCTGTTTTAGCGGCGTCGTAAATTACCTTCAGTTAACGTCGGTCAAGTTCGGCTGATACGTTTTTAATTAAATCTCTGTTCGTTAGTTTGATTGGAATACGTTCGTAAATCTTGATGCTTTGATTGGTGCTTTGACATTACTGGCGAACACGATAATGATGTAAATTGTTTTTTCTCGTCTTACGGAAGCTGATATCATAAAACAAGCAATAGACTTAATCAGTATTCAATTATAGTATCACGATTCCAAAATTTTATTTCCATATAAATGTTAATACTTGAGATCTGTTCGTCTTTTTAGTAGAAAATTACTGAGCTGAGGTACATTAAAAACTTGTTTTTGTGCAAGTATTTCGGTTCAAGTGTCTATAAAATAGTAAGTACTGCAGCCCCGTGGGTCTCGTCCGCAATAAAGTTTCAATAATACATGCAAACTTATTCAAAACACATTTGTAATTTTCCATGGTAAATGTTGCCGATCAGTTCTTTAATTAATTACCGGTAATTAACGTGAGTAACTCATTCACAAGGAAAATAACATTTATTATTGTATATCCCGTCCACGTCCTGTAAAAAAATTAATTGAATCTTTTCATTACCAATATAAAATATATCTACAGTCACGCGCTATTAGTCTCTCTAAAGACTTAAATTTGGAATGAGTTGTTTGAACAAAATAATGTCGAGAGAGTCGATATATTAACTACTAGTTTTCCCCGCGGTTTCACCCCCGTCAGTCCCGTTCCTGTGGAAATATCAGGATAAAAAGTAGCATATATATATTAATCCAGGTCTTCAGCTGTCTACATACCAAGTTTCATCGCAATCGGTCCAATAGTTTTTGCGTGAAAGAGTAACAAACATCCATACATCCATACAAAATTTCGCGTTTATAGTATTAGTAAGGATAAGAACAGTGGGCTTGTCGTGCCGACTATTTACCATCAAACACAATCTTCTGAATGCATATCACGACCGCGGTGTAGTCTCCACTTCGTCTAGATAGAATGAGGACATACCTGCTCATTCGTAAAGGTAACGTCGGTCGGAAGAGGATAAACGCAGCTCCGACTCAGTAGCGCACTTTGGAAGAGCTCCACGCCCAGCATTTGGCTACTACAGGCTTATTACACGAGTTTTATAAACTCGTGTACATACAAAAATTTCATTCAGAGCGCCACAACTGAACTTACTACTTATCTCGGTCAAACTATAACAGGTCAGTAATACGGCAGATCCCGATTAAGAAGATTTAAATAATTGAAATAGAAGAGAGGAAGAAAAGCACGTAGAAGCCTTCAAATAGTCTCCTAGATTATGAACTAAGTAAAATATAGCAGATGTATTAAATACTGAAGGAGTCTTATATTTTAGACTTGTCTTCTTAAGCATTTTTATTAGAATCATAAATCTTTGTATTATAACATCCATACTCATTGACTATCGCAGTTCAGAATACACATTCAGGCAAATGTAATGGACTCTTGTGAAATCTAAGAATGACTGATAACATAAAAGTAATCAGACTCTTGCAAATATAAAAAGTACTATGCACCGTAAACATTGAATTTTTTTTATTTTTTTTTATTTTTTATACTCTAATAGGCTCGCGTTTGACCGCGATCTCACCTGATCTTAAGTGTAGATGCAGTCGACGATGGAGCACGCTTGCCTAGAAGATACCTATTCACTCGCGACTTGAAGACACCCAGATTGTACTCATCGGGAAACACAGACTTAGGTAGCGAATTCCACACTTTAGCGGTACGCATTATAATATTGGAAGCAAATCGCTTCGTGCGTAAATGTGGTATATCCACCATGTACCTGTGTCGCTGGCCTGATTGTCTGGTCGTCCGATGGTAGAATGGGGAAGGAGGAATCAAATTATGCAGTTCCTCTGCACACTCTCCGAAATGTATCCGATAGAAAACCGAGAGACTAGCAACCTTACGACGATGCTCCAAGCTTTGGAGTCGTGTGTTAACCAATTGGTCATCGCCGATAAGTCTCCTGGCCTTCCGCTCAATTGACTCCAAAGCCTCCAGCTGATATTTTGCAGAGCCATCCCAGAGGTGAGAACAGTACTCCATGCAGGACCGAACCTGTGCTTGGTACAAATTAAGCAAATGTTCCGGCATGAAATACTGCCTCACCTTACTGAGGATGCCCAGCTTTTTGGCAGCTAGTTGGGCTCTTGCCTCAATATAGGAGCCAAAGTTAAGGGTTGGAGTCAATGTCATACCCAGAAGCTCAAGGCGATTAGTTATCGGCACGGATACATCTCGGAAAGTTGGAGCTAGTTGGAATGGGCTCTTTTTTGCGGAAAAAAGACACGCCTGGGTTTTAGAAGCATTGAACTTAACCATGTTGGCTTCACCCCAATCGGAAACTGCCTTCAAGGCCAAGTTCATACGCTCGATCATAGCTTCCCTGAGCAACTGTATCTGTGTTCCACTGGCCCTAGCGCTGGAGACGTAACTCTCTACAAGCGTGCTGTCGTCTGCATACCCAAACGTACCGGGTTTTAGCAGATCGTTAATATGCAGCAAAAAGAGAGTTGCAGAGAGTACTGATCCCTGAGGAACCCCGGCATTAATTGCCTTTTGCTCGGACGAGTAGCCGTCAATGACTACTCGAATCGAGCGGCTCCTCAGGAAATCTGCTATCCAAACGCAGAGGCCAGTGGGTAGGCCAAAGGACGGAAGCTTGCTGATAAGGCTATCATGCCAGACCCTGTGGAAGGCTTTTGAGATATCCAGCGAAACAGCCAATGCTTCGCCGTGTTTCTCGATGGCCTCGCTCCATAAATGCGTTGCATACACTAGAAGGTCTCCAGTAGACCGGTTTCGGCGAAACCCGTATTGCCGGTCACTGAGCAGACTATTTGATTCTAAGTATGTCAGGAGTCGGTTGTTTAGTATACGTTCCATACTCTTACAGAGTATGGAGATAACTGATATGGGTCTGTAGTTCGCAGGGTCGGCTCGACTGCCTTTTTTTGGCACGGGCTGCACATTAGCAAGCTTCCAAGAGTTCGGCACTTGTCCTATTGCCAGGGAGAGGCGATACAGGCGTGTCAGCACCGGTGTCAACTCAGGTGCACAGGTTTTCAGTACTATGGCTGGAATACCATCAGGACCACTGGCCTTTTTCACGTCTAGATTCTGCAGCGTTTTACGGACCTCGGTCTGACGTATGCGTATATCTGACATGAGGGTCTCGCAAGCTGGTAGACACGGCGGTGTCACGCTTGCAGATTCCAGACACGAAGATTCTGCGAAGATAGAGCAGAATAAATTCGCCTTATCCTCAGCAGTGTGAGCCAGAGATCCATCAGGTGTCAGCAGTGGTGGAAGTGAGGGGCGGCAAAAATTCGATTTGACTGACTTTGCCAGGGACCAAAACGCTTTACTACCCGCAGGGTAAGAAGCTAGTTTGTTCCCTACACGGCGTATGTGGTCAAATCGAGCTTTCCGTAGAGTTCTCTTGCAGGACTTGGCAGCTTTGTTAAAGGCTCTCTTCTTGTCTGGTAAATCCTTAGCCTTACTATTTCGAGCGTTAACCCAAGCAAGGTAAGCTTTGTGCTTCAGCGCTTTAGCGCGTCCACATTCAGCCCCAAACCAGGGTTGAGCCTTGCTTGACGTGTTCAGGTCAGAGAATGGAATAAAATACTCCATTCCCTGACGTAACACATCGGTGATAGCATCGGCGCACGCTGTAGGATCACCCGAAGAGAAGCAAGTAGGCTGCCAAGGATAAGATGCAAAAAATGACCGCATCTCATCCCAGTCTGCCGACTTGTATCGCCAGACCCGCCGGGAGCTACTGGAGCCGTGAACGGGCGGGGAGTAGACTGATACAGTTTTCACCAGACAGTGGTCGGAACTACCTAAAGGTGCAGTCACCGACACGTAGTAATGGTCTGGGTCAGTTGTCAGCAGAAGGTCCAGGCAGTTGGCTCTTTGACCGTCAACATCTGGAACCCTCGTTGCCTCTTGGACCATTTGGGTGAGGTTTAACGCTAAAGCGAGCCTGCGCGTTTCTCTCCCAGCATGGTCAGTGCACTGGTACGGGAAAAGCCACTCCTGGTGGTGGGCATTGTCATCCCCCAGTAGCACTAGTTGGGCAGTCGGGTACCTTTGTTGAGCGGTATCCGCCGCCTCACTTAAGTACTCTGTGAGCCTGGTTGTCTCCTGATCTCCACTGTGCGACCTGTAGACACAGGCGTAGAGAATCTTCTCAAGTCCTGTGTCCACAAGAACCCATATGATGGAAAAAGAGGGGTCTTCAAGGCACCGGAGACGCCGATAGCATATGTCATAAAAATGAATGTAATTATTACACTAGAACAAAGAGATTGTTTTTATTTTTTGAGATTTGTTGGGATTAGTAGTTATCACTATGCACAGCAGAGTAACATGACATGTCAAACCCCATGCGGTTGTAAAAACGCATTTAGAGAAGTTGGCGTGTTGACAAATTTGCGACGTTTTTGCTTGTTCTTGAAGAATTAGCCTAGAGAGAAACACAATAATCGATTCGGATATCGAACCCGAGATTATAAGAACAGCGGTAAATTTACACCACGGTACCAACCTGGTTGACAATGTTTCTTAATAACGAACACAATTATAGTTTTGTGTTCTCGTCGGGGCACATAGTTCGTGATTCATCTGTACCCACTTCAAACATGTAAAAGTTACGATAGTGCTTGTTTTTAAACGGTTATCCATCCGAAAAAAGGCTAGCACTTTTTGTTGTTTAATATGAGCTGCGCCGAGCCACCGGCGGTTAGACAAAATTATTTTTCTAATATGTTTGGCATTCCAGCAATTGACAGATTAACTTTAGAACGTTTTTTGTTGGGAACCGACGAGACAGCTTTTAATGAGAATTAAACAAAAACCGTTACGCATATTAATCAATTATTGTTAGAACAGCGCTTAAGCTTTACAATTTATTGATTATAATGAGATGCTTTTGAATTATATTGCTTATATATGATGAAATTATACTGTCACATAGCAGAAACATACGTTTTAAAACAAATGGTAGATAAAAAAAGCTTTAATATAATTAATTACTTATGTTGCATTCATTGACGAGATTCGTATTCAACAGCAGGACAGTAATCAGCTGAGTTTATTATTTCTAAATTAACAACATCCTATAAAACGTTAATTATTAGAAATTCAAGCAAATCTTAAAATTAATAAATCTCTTCAGAAATAAACTAATTTGTATATGTTAAACTCATAAACAATGATAATAAGATGGTTTTAAATTACATATTACCATAGAAGTAGCAAAATGCCGACATAAACTAAATCTGTCACAAATTGCCTTATTTGCATACGTTTTTTTCGCTTTTGCGTCCATATGAAACATTAATATCGATTTAATTAAGTACAACATAATCAAACTTGGAGGCTTATTTCAAATTTCGAATATATATTCAGGAGGATCGTGTTTAGAAATTGTATATTACTGCGCGAGAAGTGTAATTTTCCCACTATTCAATTTTTCCATATATTTTACATGTTGATAGATCACATAATTGGTGATTCTTAAGATATGTGCTATATATGTATGCTGTCTAATTATTTAGAAATTCAAAATTTTATTTTGTTTGCCTTGAACTGTGTGCCGTTAAATATTGTTATGTACATGAATTTAGGAGCACGCAGTTTTGCTTGTTATATACATCCTTGTTTTTGCTTGATATACTGGTTGGATCGCACCAATATTTTTATTACATTTAATAAGAGAAAAAACGATAAACATACATCGTTAATACAACATTTTCTTTTAGTATTTTTGCGTGTCACCAGTTGCACCATACCATGCATTTCATCGATAGTTTACATATAAATATTTCTATTTGAGTGGAAATAATACCTTATTTTCATGTATACATTTCAAGAAACGTTGTTGTTTAAACCACAGAGATAATTTACTCTAAAGTCGTATAGGGAACTGGTACTCTTAACAGTAATTCCTTACTTAATTGACAGGTCGATACCTGCGCCAAAATTAGATGCCTAATCAGTGTTAAGTATAGCTGAGAGCATTTTGCGGTTGTTTACTTTCTCTCTTGTTCTTAACACTCTAAGTTTTCATTCAATTTTCATTGACCTTCCTTATTTATAATGCAGTAGCTTTTGACTGCGGCTTCTCTCGCTCCTGAACAGTCGTTTTATTTTGAATGAAATGTCCTGTGTCCTTCTATGTACCCCTGAGAACATGTATGCGAAATTTCACGATGATCGGTCAAGTAGCTATCGCGTGAAAGCTTAACGAACAAACAAACTAACTCACATTCGCATTGATAATATTAGTTAGGAATATATAAAATTTGTCTTACTGTGCATTGTTCTGTGAAATTAACATATTAAACCATATTTCCACTGCTATCTTATAATAAAGATTCATTACATACTTACTTTCAAATCTCATTACAACAATGAAAGTGAAAGCTGAATTATTTCTCACGTGTCGCAAATGATGACGGTATGTTATTACATTCATTGTTTTGACTTCGTGAAAACTCGACATTATAAGCAATTTTAACATTATTTCCTTAGCGGGACTGAGTGTACCTTAGTAAGTACCGTAAGTAAGTATTTCCGTGGATTACCACGAATTGACCTCAGGGACCGAAGTCCTATCGAGATGTGCTCCAAGTATAGAAGCGTATGTACGTCTCGCCGCATCACGTAGGTATCGAATACACGCATATTCAGAAATACATGTCCATTTCCAGGACTAGTTTGTATGGAGCATAAAGTCGGCTTCCAGGTATACAAAAATTGTATTGTTCAGCCTATGTAAGCTAGAAACATGATGATTTATTAATAAGTGTTATATGTAATGATAGTGGAAGTTTTGTTTAAACTAATCAACATTTCGAACATAGACTCTTTGCTATTTGATTAAAAAGCATTTTATATGCTGTTTGTATCCTAGTCTGTAATGCAATATAACGTATATAAAATGGAAATAAAACTGCTTTGTTTAGATACTTTAAGTTAGCGAGCAGATGTTAGCCTATAATGTATATAGTTCATTACTTTTATTGTCACATTGCAAGTTGTAACATCTGGAAATTCAGTTCATATTTGTGTAGTTTTGCAGTTTACCTCGAGGCAAGCTTACTTTTATAGTAAAATAAAAGTTGGCGAATATTACTTCCGTTTTTATTAAACAAATTTTACCGCGCCGCATTACCTACACTAGACTACAACTAATTACGTTGCCTTCTACAGAGTCGTAAAGGACGCTTGCAATTAGAAAACTTATATCCACACCCGTTTTAAGTTCGAAGCCATGTTCTACTGCATTTATTATTATATATTTCGAGTAGGTAGTCGAAATTAACACAATGATTTAAGTCACAATTCAGAAATACTCACTGTGTCTATTCAATGTCACAACTGAAATATTAAATAAACCGTAATTTGTCAGTATTTATATGTATGTACAGTCGGTCACCCCTTTCTACTATACATTTTTACAATGTTTTTAAGAGACTGACGTAATTTTGACAGACGTCAAAGGGATGTCGGAGACAGAAGTGGGGTGCAAAAAGTGACGGATTCTTGCGTAATTTGAATTGAAAAAATGATTCTTTTATTGTCTGATTTTAACGGGAGCATATTACTATTTAATGTGATCACATATTTTTATAACGCGCTGATTGTCACTCGCGGTCATTACACATTGATAAATATGTATACATTGTGTATGTTATAAGCAATGTCTCATTGTTTAAGTAGGATGGCCCATTTTGGAACCAACACAAACTCAAAATATTTTAAGCTTATTTCGATAAAGGTATCTTCTTACATAAAATGTAGAAAATATTTATCGATATATTGATTGGTATCTCATTCTTCGAGACCCTTAAATCATATTATATTATTATCATATTATGGGATTTAAGAATTAGATCATAAAGCACTATAAAGGAGATTATACATGTGGTTTTAAGTATGCCCCTTCGACAGCTTATTTTTATCCTTCACACATGTTACAAAGCTTCTGTCAAACTATACTTTTTATTACTCGTCGTAATCTCCTAATAAATCCAATGGGACGGGTGACAACATTTTTAGTTGTTTTTTAAAGAATACCTTGTCTATTTGTTTTACTGTCATCGTTACATTTATGTTGTTTTCCAGGATAAAATTCATTATCCCGTGTCTTTAGCTACCATTCCAGATGTCTGACAAAATTTCGTGTCTGTCAAAGTGTATCTAATTAGTAGTAAATTGAATAACGACTTGTGTAATCTTTGAATACATATAGACTAAGTATTTATCTAATGAGCGTATGTCTTTAAAAATATGTGAGACTCTGTGTTTGATAGGTAATAATTGTAAAATATGCTTAAAGTCGTATAAACGGAGAATTAACTCTTACACCAAAATTTCTTCGAACACTTCGATAGAAATAATGAAAACATTGAAAACATAATATTGTCTTACATTAACGCTAATATTGTATACTGAAATAAAACAACTGTATACGAACTTTATCGAGATATATATTCAAACGCTAGTTTTAAACTATTTTATTTGTAAACTTAGGAGAAATTGCAAATTTTAATAGATTATAGTTATTTGTATAAAGTAGTATCATTTTAATTAAAAATCTTTCAAATATTTTAACCTTCCGCCGTCCCAAGATAAGACATAATTTAAATTATATGATTAAATATCATAGTTATGTGATGTATTAATATGAAACCTACAAAAGTCCGTTTTTAAATTATTATTATAAGCAAACCTTAATTAACGAGTCTAATGCAGGTCAAGCCAAACATACGCGAAAAGTAAACATAGATCTAAGTGACCTGGATCAATATAATTTCTCTCTTCGTTATCCAAAAGTAGGAAGTCGTACATTCTCTTTGCCTATCTAAAATTAGCTAGCATTAACAGGTTTTTCACGTAGTGAGGATATTATATAAGGTACGAATACCTATAATACTGCTTTTGGTATATGTATATTCTACATGGACATTTTCCTCTGTTACAGCTTAAAGATTAGGATAGATACCTATTTTTGTTTACATAACAATGTAGCAAAGTTCTAAGTACAATAGACCGGCCAGTCATAACGAGGACCTAATGAAGACGTAACAACTAACAGTTTATTAATAGACATGGCCATTAAAGTACCGTGTTTCAACTGTTTAAACTTTCTATTTATAGTACATTATTTTAGCACTTAAATCAGTTACGACTGACCGTCAAATTTTGGTACTTCTTGAAAAGCTTGTCATTGGGCATTGTGAGGGCCGCTTGAATGCAACGTGCTTCAAGTTCGTTTGAACTGAACTGGATGTACGAGTTTATTCGTGACTATTGTGAAGTTTGTAAATGGTTCGAATAGTTGTTGAGGTCGAATGTTATTTGAAAAAGTTTAAACGTGGTATTTTAAAAGCGATAATTTTATATTTATACAACTAAGGTTCCAAGCTAGTATACAGGTCGTTAGTTGTGAAGCGGTTACAGTTGGTTATTATTTCTTGGTTGTAATACCAGAGGTATGATTTGAGTAGAACTCGCGTTTCGCCGATCCTAGGATAAAGATGTTAAGGATCAGAGTAATGTAGATAGAGTTTCGGAGGCTCACATACGGTGGTATGTGACCGACACTCTTATTAACCGGACGAAATGTAGATCAGCGATCCTACTAATACACAGATTTTCAATAAAAACTGGCATTTTCTCGGTTGAGCCGGCTCGTTCATCATGCTGTCACAGAGACGGAAACAGCGAGTTATTCCGTTAAAACCAATTCAGAGTAAAAGTATATTTAACAGGGATTTAAAAAGAAATGCTTTCGTTTATAGCCTCTTTATTTAATAATTGCGTCATACGTCAGAAACATTTTACCATTCTTATAAGCCATTGTAACACGGCAGTTGAGATCCTAAGGATAATAGACGCCTACGTCTACAATTTTTAGTAATTACTCCAGCAAATTTTCAATATCCATATTTAGTATCATAAAGGCCATGCTTATGTCATCGATGATGTGATCGATGCTATTGACGATTTTATTGTCATGCAAAATATTTGTAAAGCTGTTTTGTTATTTTAAGGCAAAATATAATGACACCATAAAATAATACAATCAGTATACCTTGAAGGGGATCAATATATAGTTGTGTTGTTAATTTATTCAAACGCCAATATAGAAGGTACCCTAATGAGTACTAATTCGCTAGCACAGCAAAAATCGTATGTCATTGTACTACTTTATTTAGTTATGCCACAGTCTAATTATATACCCGTACTTAAATTCTAGACCTCTAACATCGATACCTAAAATTTAAATTCATTTCGTAGGCAGATAAATATTGAAACGGCAGTTTTAAATATGCATAGTTTGTTGTAAAACAAACAAATCTACACAACCCATTTGCATATCATCTCTAAAAATAACAATCTTTAATTCCCGTCAATAAAAGGTTTAAACAAACATTCTTGGTGACGAAAGTACTATCGAAACATCGCGTTAGTTCGATAACCTCTAACCATTCTTTACATTTGTTCGAACACTGCCGATCTTCGGCGACCCTTTCATCTGTAGCAAGTCATTGTGTACAGAAACGACATGTCGAACTACATGCCAATTTCTGCCTAAGTCCTCAGGGAGGCAAAACACGTTAATTGAGTTTCGAACTGGAATATAAAACTTTCCAAATAGGTTTTAGGTTGTAAACAAGTTTATATTAGTTACGATACTCAGATAACCGAATAAATTTAAAAAGTAATTCTATTAAAGCTTATACTTTAACAGGACGTCTTTATATGCTAAATACCTATATATAAACCTATGAAAAGATAATAAAATATATCAAAACGTATATATGGAATATACGTTTTGATATATTTTAATATCTTTTTGTAGCTGTAAGCTTCATACTATTGTTTGAAAGGACTGTCGATGCTCTTCAAATGCATACTCTCTGCTATCAAACTCCTCAACAAGCGTGATCTTGCGCACGCGATACACCAAAATTTGTTCCGGACATATACAAAGGAGGCGACGGGCGAACATCTGACAATAAAACCAAAACCTCTCCAAGAATTCTCTCGTAGCGACAAATAAGCGCATTATAATGATTCTTTGTGCTTATTAATTCATATTACACGGCCGTTTAGAAATCTTGACGGGGTGACAAAAGATGGTCTCTGGTCGGCCACAAAAGTCAATGGATCGGAGCGAACTGAATATAATAAATTACAACGTCTATGCTCCAAGATGCGTACAGATAGTAGGTATAGATACATATACGTAAGGTTTTTGTTCCTTTTCTCTCGTAGAGCGCGTTTATTTGTGTGCCAGAACAATTTATCTTGCGATACGAGCGGCGTATGAATGAGTAAGCTTATGGTTATCGAAACGTATGAATTGTCACTAGAGTGCGTACTTATTTTTTATTTAGTAGTAGTACGTCGAATATCCAATTTTATCGTGTGTTGCGAATCACAAGCAATTTATTGGCATTCCTTGCGGCCTCGTAAAAGTAAGCCTCTGTACTAACTGATTACCAGAACTATAAGTTAAGGAACTGGTAGTCAGCAAAATCTAATAGATATGGGCACTCTATATTAATCAAACAGATTATCAAGGGACGACTATATACATTTTATATCATTGTCAGCAACAAATTGCATTGGAAACTTTGCTCTATAACTGTGGATCATTTTCTTTGTTCTTATCGCGAAGCACTTACGCTCTCAAAACTAATTTTCTATACTGAACTGCTGGCCTGAATATTCTAGGAAGTATCTTCAAAGATATCAGTCACAAATCAAACTTAGCAAAATTCCGATCACGAGTCGCGAATTTTCTTGTACTTCAATAGCTCACATCAAAGTTTCTTTATGTCTCCTCTACCCTCGTCAATTGTCTATTCTGTACCGTATCTTTCCTTCCTCGCTTATAAAATTCAGAGCGTGCGTACAGAGCATGTTTGGTAAAAGCAAAGTTTCAAAATAGAACTGTAATGTATAACCTACTTTTGATGCTTTTAAATAACTGTTAGTTTTTTTCAGAGTGACATCGTTTCTGAGTGGTTTATTTTTATTCACAAAAACAAATTACTCTATGTTATGACACAAACATTAAATGTAATGAAACTTTTTGCGTCATGGTTGATTTTAGCTAAATAATTTCGCAGCCGTGGCAAGAACGTATTTACCGCAATTTCATATCATGCGTTCAATTCATTTGGGACACCTAATAAAAAGCAATACAAACGCCATATTCGTGTGTTAATTTATATGATTGAATAGATTTTCCGTCAATGTACATTATTAGTTTTCAATATTACTTTAGCCGATAAACGGGTTTCGCTTATGTACCTATGTGATTTATTGAGCAGTAAATATTACGAATTTGACATGTTACTAAAATGAAAATATACGTAAAATATGGTTTGCCAATTTAATATAGAAATATTCAGATTAATATTAGAAACACGTCTTAGGTGCTAACGAGGGTGATTGTCCTCATTTGACAAATTATTATTGATTGCTCACCTTTTATTGCCAATCTCTCATTTATCAAACTAACACATAAAAACGTATAACCACAGGGAAGAGCTATATGTTTTTACCTTGGTTTTATATAGAAACTTATTCACAAACATGCTGTGTACGAGTACCTACAAAGTTTCCCAGATTTAATATTCCTACCGGGTTACGAATTTTTACTCTTTTATACATCTGTATAATAAAAGCTCAACGTTAAGATTTTCATATTACGTGTCTCTTTTGTCTTTTGTATTACCTCGGTAATTCAACAATGGTAACGTATTTGTCAAAGGCTGCGCTCGCAGACACTTAAAAGACGTAGAAGCAAGTGCCCCACTCTTTACGTTTTGTAAAGTTTCATTCCATATTCTAAAATTATACAGGCAGGTATTCGAAAACGGAATACAAAACGGTTTTGGTGCGTACCTTTTTACATTATGGACGTGTAATAATTTATTTTTTCCTATATTTGCATCACAAAGCTTTAGGCTCGTTGGTCATTTTTTACGGTAAGCACATACACAAGTTACCATTTTGTAAAGGTTAGGTTTGGGTTGTTTTAGGTTGGTTGATAGTTATTCCTAGATTGACAGTTTCAATATAATGCGACATTATGCCTGTGTGTTATCTATTTTTGAGAACCAAAACTAAACCAAACCGAATCTCAATAATATAAAAAAAACACCAGTGCTTTTCAAACTTATATTTCAGCATTTTTTTCCAAGTTCCACCTACATAGTCCATTACACTTGCAAAGTGTCTCTTAGCAAATTTTTTATAATGTAACCGATGACAACACGGACTAAACTGTTTAGTATATAAGTATAGATTGCCTCACGATGATTTATACTCCATTTTATAAAGGGATTATTACCGCCGATTAAGATTTAGCAACGGAAAAATCTGAAGTACCTGTCATGGGTTCATAACCGAAATCACTAAGCTATAGCTGTTGTATTAGAAATCGATTTTATTCGATCTTCGAGTTTTATTATTTTTTGTACTAGTTATATACGTTGCCTATAAAACACACAAGAACAAGTTTCCTAATTCTAGAAAACTAATATTTATTCCACCTGTTTACATTAGAAAATATCTCCCATTAACGCTTTATTAAATTACGTACATATCTCAGAACGACCCACGTCTCCAGACACATATTAATTACAGTCTTATCTTATAATTTCTAACTAAAGTACTGCTCTAACTACCACATACATTATTTTGATCAAGCACTCTTAGGACGCCCACGCACTAAGGCCGTGTGACATTCGGTCAAGCAAAAAAACAAACTTCGGAACCGTAAACGGTGGTTAGTACATTTTATTGTATAGTGGTATTTTTTAGTAAAAACGTAAGGTATTCCTTTTATATGCAATTTTGATAATTCCATAATAATTTGACTGGAAACCCGTTAAAATTCCGTATTTTATGAAACTTTGGATTTTGAGTACCAAATAGATATATGATTTTCAGTATTTTTACTACCAAATGGTTGATTTTTAACCGACGAAGAAACGGAGGAGGTTCTCAAGTCGACGCGTATATTTCTTTTTTTTTGATAATTATTTTTTTATTTGATGGGATAGGGTATACCTCGAATTTAGTCCCATGTAAATTTGGAAAAAATCCTATCCTGGTGGGAAAATAGGGTGGGGGGTGATTTATTGTTCACTCACAGATTTTAATGCTGAGATGTGTATTATAAAAATAATAAGTAGATTATAGCCACAAAAAATTATAAAATAAAAACTTTTAACAAAAATATTAAACTGGCGGTAAAATTAAAAAACCAAAAATTAATAAACCTTTTCTATTTAACCTTAATAACTAAGTTCTTAAACTAATGTAAGTATACCTAAGTAATTTTGAGTCGGCGCCAAACAAGCAAATTATTTAATTACGTAAGCGTCATATTTCTTTAAATTTAAGGTAAATTAGTGATCTGTGTTCATTGATTGTTTGGCGCCAACTCAAAATTACTTAGGTATTCTTACATTAGTTTAAGAACTTAGTTATTAAGGTTAAATAAAAAATGTTTATAATAATAAACTTTCTATTCTATTCAGTTTTTTCGGCGGTTTAATTTTTTTGTTATGTGTATTTTATCTCCAAACGATATCAATATAGACGTACATTTTTTAACTTTTCGTCTCTATTGCCATAATTTTAGGACAACTATGTCACATTTATTCTAGTTACCGTAATTAGATAACAATGCTTATCTGCCACTGCCATGGAACGAACGGAGTTGTGACCATGAGTCCGTTAGATTAGCCGCGCGGTACACCAAAGTAAAAGAAATTGGATGACAAATCTTAGGCATTGATTTAATTTTTATAAAACAAGAGTGCAAATCAAGAGCAAGCTGATCTGATCGTAAGCGATGATCATAATGTAACCAATTAAGTTTGTAATAGGTACGAAAGACTCACACGGTACCACCATTTCAAAAAACATTGGATGCGATATCATAGTATAAGTAAGGACGAAAAGATACGCCCGTGATAGCACTGTTACTATGGAGCTTACAAAATCCAACTCGCCGTAGCAGGAATACGAGGGGTTATCTGACTACGATCTGTTGTAAGGTGAAAGTACTTTGAGTAGTCACAGTAAAATATGTATTTAAGACTGCTCTAGATTTAGTGCAAATTTTGTTCTATCCTGAAATTCATATATCATTTTGTATACTTCTGCCATTATAGGCATAATATCTATACCACGGGGACATACAAATACAAACAATGAATAATAAATTACATGTGGTTACCACCAATTTTTGTCCCTTGTAGAATTGGAACCCGATAACCCGAACGATTCTCGCCGTAGTAGTATGTCGTGGCGACCACTAAAACCAGTACCCCATCTGTGCAATCCAACAATATCTTATACCAAACTTCATGCATTTATCTCGTGGTAATAAAACCGTTGTAGATTACTAGCTAATGATTATTTGTGAGTAATGTCTGTAATGTAAAATGATGTTTTTGTTAGTTCGGGCCATGGAGAGGGTTTTACAATATTATTATGCTATTCGTAGTCTCTGGTACGCAACTCGTCAATCCCTTATCAACGTCTCCTCTGGTTTATCTACAATCACATAGTTCACGGCACTTGTAACGATAGAAGACCCGACACATAATTTTACTCGTCAAATCAATAAATTGACCTATTTATTGTCAGTTCTTTTTGATAACACACAAATTTCAGGTCATTAACACTGAGAACATAAGGTTAGTTTTATCTTGTGTGTAGAATATATTATAATACTTATTGTTTCAACTAGAAAATATAGAAGATATAAAGCAGATTATAACAGTCCAGTGAGCAGCATTAATCTTTGTCAAATAATAAAACCCGCCCGCTAAACTTACCAAGTATCTCAATAGCATTCGGGATTATAGGAAAAAGAAAATGGATTACGAAAACAAAAATGAATATCTTGTTTTAAATATCATAATGTTAATAAAAAAAATTCTGAACTTTTAGTTGCAGACCTTTAAGGTCCGCAACAAAGTCCAAAACCTTTTTAAGAATCAACTAGTTTAAAACGGTCACTATCTTTAAGTATATTAGAGGCTTATCACCACAATCCATATTTTATTCAGTACTCTGAGCTATAACGAATATAAATAACACTGATAAATAAATATGTTTTGAGTTCTTCAAGTCAGAAGATAAGCAATCAATACACAATGTTTATTTCCCTTGAATTCCCATACCGGAATCACAGCACTTGTAGCACGGTAGCCAAACGATATCGAACCGGTCCCACGTTGATAAAATACAAGAATATACATCACATAAGTTACGATCACAATATTTTTCATTGTAATCTCGAAGATCATGAATACAGCTAGCCACGGCCTGGCCTAGTACGCGTATAGTTGGACATTAATCAAAAATTTCGGATAAGATACGTACCTAATAGAATTATACTACGAATAGACACATTCTTGGTGGTATCCCTAAGATATACTAATAAAATGATATACGACTTTATCAGGTTGTTAGTTATTACCATAACATGACAAGTCCATTAAGGCTTGGTGGACATATGTATGAAATATAACCGGGTAAAACGTATTTCTATGTAATATTATTCATGACGTCAGTCTGTGTTAGAACCTTCGCCGTAATCGTCGACTCATCGCTTCAAAATTTGTTATACTTGACGCGCGTCGACGAATTTCGATCTTGGAGATAAGACCGTAGTAATTAGTTACATATTTAAGTAGGAACTTGTCATATTATTATATTGTAAGTTTGTTTTTGATAAGAGAATGTCGTACTAGCTAGTAACTTGTAACTTACGTTGTAAATGCTCTTAAAGATCTCGACAAGTGATAAGCTATTGGTGCAGTCTATACATTTAGTTATGCTTCACACATTTCCTTACGATATTTTATAACATTGTATAATATTACGTATATGTATGAATAGTAGCCTAATAAAAAATAATAATGTTTATGCCATAGTTGTATTTATCTCTGGGTGACTAGCAAACATATATTTCAATTTAATTTGGAAATATTATCATTACCTTTACTGCACGAATTGCGCAATGGTTTCAGTAATCACATCGCTACTACGAGGCACCAAGTGTTCTTAATCATTTAATTCACAAATAATTGTTACAATACTTATGTCCGTTGATTCAATGTTTATAGTTTATAGCAGCCCGCGATACACAAATATAATACAAGTGCTCTTATTCTTGTTATGCACCAAAATATGTATATTATAATTAACAATATTTCAAGAGTTAGGTATTATAGTACCTAATGTTTATTGTGTAAAGTCAAATAAATACATATTTAGAATATCTAAAAATTGATTTATTTTGGATACTAAAGGGGTGGTCCTTTTTATGTTCTAAATTTAAATTAGTTCAAAACTTTGAAACAAAAAGAAACTGATTAGTAATTACACGCTCATCGAAACAAAGAAAGAGTAATTTCCTTCCTTTGAGCTCGACGCTACCGTAGCAAACGCGTATTAAGAATGACCACTTTTTCAAGATACCTGTAAAAAATACCTCAGTTCAGATTATGTCAAAAGTTAAAACGAATTTTAGATGTTATAGACGCTTTAAATTCAATTTACTATCCTCAAAAGTAGGTAAGTATTGGGAGTCTCGGATCATATAAGATCCGATCCCCCAATACTTACTCTATATTCGCATAGATGTTAAAATGTACGTCATCAGAATCGTCAACGTCAATTCAAGTATTCATAATAGTATTGAATAGTACATGCAGTAATAATAATATACTACAATTATGTTCTATTTCTTGCATAATTGTCATACGCAATAGCATGATAATTATTATGCAAATTAAGTATTATAGGTAGTTTATCCTTGTATCTTATAACATTTTGTTTATACAAATCTGTTACTAAGCTGTTAGTATGATGCAGTTCTGCAACGGCAAATTTCAAAACAAATCTCAAATTAGTATCACATCATTTCTAGCGAAATTATAGTATGCTAGGTGCAATGAAAAATAAAACATAGTATTAGTCTATATAATATGAAACATTTTTGGACTTGTTATTTTATTTTTATAATTAAAAAACATTATTTTCTACACACCACTTATTTAAACGGAATACATTTTTTAAAGCACATATTATTATGTTGTCATGCTTTATACAACTTAACATATCAGGTGAAGTTGAATGTTTTATACAAAGTTAATAAACTTAGACAGTTTTTACTTTCTAAATTATATACATTTTTTTTATCAAAGATGTCTTTCAACCAGCCCACTTTTTCAATAACTTTTGTAAATATACACTTATCTTTTAAAAATTCTACAAAGTTTTTTTTATAGTTGAAATATGGTACTTAGCCTTAACTCCAGCGTATTCCTCTGTTTCTTTGTATCCAGATTACTACTAGACATAATTGCAAGTAATTTCATATACTTAATTGAATAATAACATCTATGCGAATATAGTAAGTATTGGGGGGATCGGATCTCATATGATCCGACACCCCCAATTTACTTACCTACTCTCAAATTTATTTTATTTCATATTTAAAAGGTTTCACTCTAACTTATCTCGTCTCCCACATTTTTATCGAATATTTGTAACGTGGAAACTTCAGTAGGCTTTAGGCATAATGTTCGTATAACGATGTTATGTAACATCGTGTAAAGCGCGCGCGCTGATCTCGATGTTTCAACAATCATGGTTAATAGCAACATTGTGGCAAACGTAATTTTAAATTATCCTCTTTATTGCTCATATAATCCATGGAGCGCGAATCTACCGCTCGTATATTAGCTCTGGCTCGGATCATAAAGGTCTGCTATGCGAAACCGTATATCTCTCTTACGGATGAGTTTTTTGTCGTTTGTTTTTACGCAATAACCTCACATTACGTGTTATCTCCGCGGCCGGTTCCACGCCGCGGCTTTACTCATTTATTGTATTATAAATTTAGTGGGA
Source organism: Catocala fraxini (assembly GCA_930367265.1). NCBI lineage: Eukaryota > Metazoa > Arthropoda > Insecta > Lepidoptera > Erebidae > Catocala > Catocala fraxini. The sequence continues at coordinate 11,777,073 of OV884037.1, forward strand.
GGAGCCTTCGCCCGCGCCACCGACCTTCCCACTTCGCGATGCGTGCTCGTCCGCAGGAACAAGACGGCGATATCGCGTAGTAAACCACCGATAAATAATACGAACGAGAGAGATGCTATTCATAATTTTAAAGTTGACTAGGATAGAAAATAGGGGCCGATCGAAGGTTTCCCCTCATTAATGAGCTATTAGATTACTCGATGTCGCACCGACCGATTGGTAGGCCGTAGGGAATCCTAATAAACGCTCCCCCCACTTCCAGTTCGATGGTTGATCGAGATTCAAAAGAAACCCCGCTTTGAACGCGTACGAAACAAAACGGGCGCTCGAAAAAGACCCCGCTCTAATTCTCTTTACCATCTCCAATTTCAATTGCTCCTTCAGAAATTTGAATGTAGGGAGGGACAAAGTTTTGTCACGTAGGGTCGCCGGTATAGAAATCTCCTGTGCACATACAATGCGGGTTCGGCCTCATAGGTACCCCATTAACGAGAGTGCCCGAGAGCCGACGACCATATCACATCTAAAGATCAGATTGACAACAGCCAAGAAAAATAGAGTTAGTTTTATGAGCCGCTGTGTTATTAAACATTTTAAATAAATACGATTCTGTAACGCCCGTTTTTTACCGCTCCTATTCAGTAGGTTCATAAAGAACTATAAGTCCGAAAACCCTTTAGATCACGAACGCACACTAGTAAACAACCAAACTTTTTGTCACCAGATTGGCTCATGTGTATGTGTTTTGTGGATATTTTTGTCCCCTTTGGTGCTGCTTTTTGATACCGATCATTTTTTGTGCGCCCATTATTACTGAGCATTGTGCGAAGGTTTAGTTCGGATAAGATCGCTGATATGTCAACGAAGTCTATACTGATTTTATTTATTAAAAGGAGTAACCTTTTAGTATATTATAATAGAAATACGTTGTGAGAACCATGTGTTGTATAGTAACGTTAACGTACACTGAACAAGAAACTAATAAAAGAATATGGAATATATCAAATAGCCATCGTATTTCATAAATCTAGCACCAGTTTTATGAAAAAAACAAATGTCTGATCTCAGCAAATTGGCATCCCTTTGAAGAGTCATTCATTCGATATTGCAAGAATCACATCGACCATCAATCATTCCAGATTACGGTACGAGTCGAACCATTCACACGAATAACCATAAAATTGCATACTCAGCCACCAGCAAAGATAGATTCGAGGCAAGTAGTGCAGAAATATTCGCAACACTATTGAATCATTTGCGTACACCTACTAGGAAATTTTTCATCGCCAGAATAAAAATGGCTCTTATATTCAAGACAAAAGATAGGTACTCAATGTCGTTACGACAAAAACGTTTGCAGTGAAGAGTGAGCTTTACAAAAAAATATATAAAAGGCAAGTGAACGGACGTTTTGTGACGACAGTATTTCTGAGATCTCTTATTTAAAAGGTATCAAAAATCGCCGAGTTGTCAGAACAATGGATTTGGGTCTAATACTATTTACACGTTCCGTCCAGGCTTGGATTTTATTTGAAGGATTTGCTATCCGATGGTTTTAATGATAACATTATCGTAAATTTTATTCAATTCCACTCACAAGCAATGTTATTATAGTTTTAACTTATAGCTTCATAAAAATGAAAGTAGGCTTACGTCTTTAATCATTATTTTACGATGTACCTACTTTAAGTATTTCCTTTTATCTTTATTTTAGAAAACGATTACCCTTATTTATTTATCAATAAATCATAATCTTACGTATAATTTCCAGGTAATGTTATATCGTTCGAAGCACTATTTCATCATTCGTCGAAGCTCATACAATATTTAAACGATACCCTTACTGTAGTATTTCAACGACAGCAAGAAAATCTTGACTTTTCTATTGCATGTCCGCTTTTATCGTCCCATCGGGGAAATGTTGTAATTCGATGTAATTTCTTTCGAAGAGCGGCTACTGTGTTGAGTCTGCGATCTCTTGAGTGGTACCAACGACCATTTTGTATCCGATTACACGTCCGCAAGGCTGCTTGATTGTTTGTCGTACCGCATCGCTCGCTTTATTTACACACTCCGATGTTTTCACTTTACTAGCTCGGGAATCTCGAGTTACTAAATACAGGAGCTAAGCAAACAAAAATTTGTCTACTGCTTAAGAATTGTGTCATAAAATGTAAATCAGCTTCTGCATATTATTGATAATATTGAGCTATTTCAGTTTCACATAAATTTCTTAGTTAAGCTTACGCATATAGTTTTTTTTACCATTTCTTTGTTTTATTTTCTCCGTAAATCAATTTAAATAAAATTAATATTAGATAACATAGACTCACAACACCATTTGGAACTAAAAGCCATCATAAAATAGTAACGTAATCTCACATTATAAAACCTCTAAATGCGTTGCATAAAATCGTTTTATATTTATGATGTTCATATGGTAATACCGAACTCCTGCATTGTTTTTTTAAGCACGACTTTGACACCAAAATTTTATTGAAAACTGATGTTATGGATATCGTAAAACCTGGTATTCAAGGTATCTAAGATAAACACAGAACATCAACGTAAGTTGTTGGATTTCGGTAATGGACATTTTATAGGGCAATTTTCCCTTTATAATTTCGTAGTTATTTTGAAAATGTTTAAAGTGGACTATAAATAGGAGCCGCGATGAATATTTTAAAATAAAGTAATATAGCAGAACTATTTAATATACCTAGATCTATTGTTTAGATTTGTTCGTTATACTCGCAATATTCATCAAAGTTTCTGACTTCGTCAAGTTGTTACTTTATCTCGATTATTTCAGCGGGATTGTTGAACTTTATCTTGCCTTTCGTTGAATCTCATCACATCAATGGTTGGTTAAATGTCTGGTAACAGCTGCCGATCGCGTCTTAGATTGTGCAAAATTTAATCCGCGTTGCAGTACCATATTGAATTTCTTTTGCGCTCGATTGAGAGTGTTTTTTTAGTGTCCCAGTCGACTGTCGCCTTAGTTTCCTTTAGATTCTCGAATTACATGGTAGCGTCTTTGTAGTGTTGTAACTTTAGAGAGCCGACAGTAGGTGCTGTTTATTCATATCGGTTTACCGCCTTTTTTTTTCCATTTAGTTCTTAGTGAAAACGCTACTTAGTAACTGTTGGTGGGTGTAGCCCTGCGCGTGTATAAGTCAAGTTTATGGTTTTAAGTTAAGAAGATATAAATTTTAGAACACGTCGTCTGAAACATGACTACCCATTTCATTAAATTTAATTTAGATAACTTTGTTTGGACTACATTATTTTATTATGTCTTTATTTACTTTGTAAAATCAAACGGGTAAGATATTATTATTTATAATAATGATTGTATTTTCGAATACAGTATTGAATAATAACTAAGGCGGAATGTTCAAATGTGTAGAATATCGCTTTAAAGGTCACCAAGTCACGTAATTTAACAGGCTCGATAGTACTGGAACGTAAAACATATCGATGACTGTGGATAATATAGATATTTATGTGGAATAGTTCTAATTACGAGAATTGGCTCTCAGAAATGCTTGTAGTCGAATCTGAAAATAGTTTGCTATAACACAGATTGAATTAAATCATTACCAGTTTAGGCACGTTAGAGGCAGGAGAATAATAGGACTTTATAATAGCATTAATCTAAATACCTTTTTATACTAATTTCGCCTTAATTGTCTTTGTAAGAATATATTTTATTGCAAAGCAAAACGAAAGTAATAATATTAGAAACTTAATTAAGACCAAAAGTCAATGTGTTCTATTCAACTACATTTTAAATGTGCAACCTAATGGAAGGATACCGCTCGCAGTTTACAGAGCAAACAAAATAAAAAGCATATCAACGCCAAATTAACTTTTGAAAATTCGTCTCGAATAACAATCTCGGCTGTAGGTAAGACAGCTGATGCATCCAAAAACAATATTTGAACGTCGATACACAATAAAAGATTGTAAACACCGCGAGCAATTACTACCGTCGTAACATGTTTGCTTAGGACTAAGAAATTGGAGTGCCTTCAACCGTGCCGATATGTTTGAAGTATTTCTTCGGATAAGAGCCATTGCACACGGTCTTCATTTAGTCGACATTCAAATATGGGTCTGAATGTGTTAACTTCCTTTTGTATGTTAAATAAAGATATGAGACAGGTACACGACATATTATATATTCAAAGGGACAAGAGAACGGTCAAAAAATTAAATTACGTATTTTTTTAAAAAGTGAATGTTATCTCTTTGTTATGCATTATATATTATTACGTAAAAGACAATTTCCATAATTTGTTGCGAAATATTTATAAACTTAGAAGCAACAGACACAAAGATCAGACAGAATCGGAACAGCTATATGTGAATCATGCGTGTGTCAATCCGTGCACCGGAAGGGGTAACTACTAAAACATAAAACTACTGCGTCATCAATGCAATCATTAAGAATTTACATAAACGATACTCATTCTGTATTTGTACTACGGTACAATGTGATATAACATTAGGGTTTTAGAATTAATAAATAACATAACGTACCTAAACTCGCAAAGATTTGTGTGATCTGCGGATCACACGAATTGTTGTCCCAACTAAACCCAGATCATAATACGCAAAGCGTTAGTAATGAGCATAGGTACAGCAAATATTTTATATTTCATATTTTAGGTAGAATATCTACAACGACGACTATACAAACATGACTATACCACTTGCAAGAAATCGTTCAATGTTATCTATAAGTAATTCATTGAACACAGTAATATTACAGCAAATAGAGATAGTTACTGATAGGTTTTATATTTATTTTATAAGAATATCAAACCTGTTTACAAATCCCTACACAATGCCGAGATTTTTGTCAGATAAAGAGAATTTAGTCCGTCACCAACATTGTGTGACACTAATTTTATTTGCTTTCATTTTAAAGCTATGCAAAGCTAGAGCAGGTAACTTGTACTTAATACCTATGACGTAAATTAGATTAGAGGATGACTCTTGCATTACCAAACGATCACACTACCAGGTTTTCGGTGATATTCCTAATTATTTGATGACGACATGAATTAGTCAGCTTATTCGGGTAAGTACCACCTTACTGGAAACCAGCCTCATAGTCTTGCAAAGGCTAACACATTCCTGTCATCCTATCTTTAATTTCTTACCCTAAAGTCGGCAACGCATAAGTGATACGCTTGAAATTGCATGCGATCATAGGCTCAGTCAGCCGGGCCAATGTTTACCACATATGCTGCATAAAAAAGTGGGATTTACTTCTCAAACAAAAACCACAACAGCAAATCAGTTATCAGCCAGTGTGCGTCGAGTCTAACTGTCGCACGCCCACATTTTCACTGTGTAAATAAAGATAGTTATTGATGTGGGACAATACGTATCGGGACAATCATAGGATATAATGTGTTTGATTTATTAAGCGATGCTCGCGGCTCCCGATAGGTATCGGTACCGTTGAATTTGATGGGCGTATCATTGTTATTGTTTCAAAGTGTATTTATGATACGTGTTCAGCTATTGTTTTTTATTATACACATGCATGCCTGTAATAACGACCGTGCAGTCGATATAAAATCATACTGTTACAATATAAATAAGTTTAATATTCGTAGTGAACAATATAACAGCTATTGATGTACTGAATCTGAGAATATACTCTATCAAATGCGGTTAGTTGATAAATGTGCCGAAGCTTTCGGTCCCAAATCGAATTATCGATAGAATATCAAAATTAGGACAAATCTGACGAACTTTGGCTTTTCTAAATCTAAAACGAATTTTGAGTTATAATTTATCTTATGACAAATATTATTTTAAGGTTTGATTAATTTTTCAGTAAATTATTTGGCAAAAGTATTTAAGGTCTCGTGGTATTTTAAGTATTTAAGAGACATGACTACACGAATGGCGTAGTGATTAAAGCGATCACCTCGCCACTACCGATGTGACGAATTCATTGGGTTCGAGTTCCGGCTGGGACACGGAAAAAAAAAAGTCCAACGGTGCAGAATAAAGTCCTAAGGCGGCGGGTTACTTTAAAAATATTTTTCTATTATTCCCTAATTGGCAACACAAAGTATAACAGCAATAGGTAAAAACTTCTTTATGCTTATATTTTCATACGTTAATATATTTTGGAATAGCCTTTTTAATCAAAAACGGCTAGACAAAACATAAACAAAATATTACCAATAAATATTAGTATCTCCTAGAACTTTAACCGTACTATAAGAGAATCGTGCCACTACGTACTTTCCAGACAAATAGCGTTTCAAATGAGAGCGAAGAAAGGAAGGAAACAAAGGGAGAAAATATTAAAAGTTTCTTTATTCGATCTCTTAGCGTCGCCGCGCAATCCATTTACGCTAACTTTGCTTAATGCAATATAACTACCTCCTTGAAACGTTATTAGGGACTTAAAATATAATAATGAAGTTAATATGAGCGGCTTGATTTTCACATATTTTTCACTTAAGTGAATATTTCTAACATATATATTAAGACATACCGAAGCGTATTTCAATAATGTGCTTTCATTTCAAAAATTTGCGTATATAAGTTAATAATATTGTCTTCTATTTACGCGAATATTATGAATTGAAACAAAAAAACAAAGCGATAAAATCCGTATATAGCAGTTTAATTTCAATATATAAGTTAATATTTCATTTTTCTATTGTGTTTTATTTTTATCCTATTTCAAAAATAGAATAATCTTCGGCTGTTTATCTGTTGTTTGTATAACTAAATGTGTCAAATAAACGTATGGCTCGTTTGATGGTAAACGGTTACCATAGCCTCGATGCTTAATATCAGGGTTCATCCCCAGCGTTGTTGACTCTACTGAGAAAAAGTTATTGTTGTATTACGAGCAAGTCCATGGATATAGATTACTGATCCCTTGTGGCCAGCACAGCGACTCTTTAAAGATTCTTCACCAGACGTCATACTCCAGTTTGACCCAAATTCCAGGTTTAAGTAATGACACCTCTATTCAATCACAATCATCAATGACATCTCCAATAAATAGTAAAGTACTATTTTAGCGTACTTATGAAAAATTGTATTCAACAATTGCTAGTATCAGTTTAAGAAGTCCTTTTAGTTCCAGGTTCCACAGAGTTCTTAATTTCAAATTTTGCTCTATACATATAAAAAGAAGAAGAAATGCCCTGTAGAAGCAATACATACTCACTGTCCATTATACGAGGCCAATGGGATAATACTTGGCTAGAATACAATTCCTTTTTAACTCTTCGAAAATACAAATGCATATATTACTACATTAATGAAGTCGTATTCGTTACATTTAACTTAGTTTAAAGAGGAATGTCATTAGTTCATACTTACGTATGACATATATAATAAAAGTTGGTTAGCTATCATAAAACAAAACATCGTATTCAATAAGAACAAAATGTTATTGTAGTTGAGTAGCTAAGTAGCATGACGTCATTGAGAAAGGCACTTTCATATTTTCATATCGCTTCCAAAAAGCCAGCTTTCGGTACACAAAGTGACAAAGCTGAGGAGAAAACGTAATAACATCACTGTTCCATCTTATGTTCCAGATGATGAGATTGTACCTAGAAACAATTTGATCTAACTGTAATATCTGGAACAAAGCGTTCCCCGAACGCAGGTCCGCATTCATAGCTATATATTATGCTATATCTCATAGTAATTTTTGCGTTTTCATTTTCACGAAATTGGTCCCAAGGAAATCGAGTTTGCGTCTCTTCTACCCGCAATCCGCATCTGTACAGAATAGCTCGATAGTACCGAAACAGGAGACAACAGATTGAAACCTGTTCTTGATACCAAAACGTCGCAAACAGCGGCAAATTTTTGGTCACATTTCCAGTCAAAAAGGATCCTTACGCGCTGTATTCAAAGTTGATATTTGTATGACAATAGAACCTTCGTTAACGAAAGTAGACAAAATGCAATCTACGAGTATTCTGGTAGGAGGTACACGCCAGATGTTGCGGTCTGCGAATTTCGACGTAACTAAAAGCTTCGCTTCGAGTTAAGGGGTTTCGTATACGTTTATATAAAATGCGAATTTATGTATTATTGTTATAATATAAGACACAATAATATTATACGATTTCCATTTATGAATAGTTCTCTCTTTGATGAATAGTTACAACAATAAAAAAATATGCTAAGATTCATCTTTATAAAAGATAAAGCTTACTTAGAAAAAGACTACTTAGAATTAGATTACTCACCATTAATTGTTATTAATCTGCTTAAAATCAATAAAAATGAATCATTGTGCCTCTGCTTTCTAGATAGATTAGTGGAATGTACGGATGGCACACTGGTAAACCATTACTTAGCGACCGCTTACAAGTACCTACACCTAGTAGACTTGGTCAGCTCGTTACTAAGCCGGCGCCGCCGTCGCGCCGCGAGTGCTACGCGTTAGATTCCTCATCAGGACTCAGAGCAAGTCTAATAGAGAGAGCAAGTAAAATACCTCTTGATACTATCGAATCATCAGGGTAAAGGAACAATAAACCCGATGAACATTTTATAGATGTATTTGAGTCCGGTAAATGTATTTTTGTTTTAAAGACTTTAGTCCTCCCAGATATAGGACCCGATCTCTAGTGAGGGAGCGTGGATTCAAAGAAGACATTTAGTTTAGTCAGATTTAAGTTTATTTAAAACTTGTTATAACTATCGTTCTTAAGCTAGGTACTGTTCAATGAAAAGCAAATCAATTGTCATCGGTCAGACAAAGTTCTATAAATTAAATCAAGAATGTTAATAATTTTCACCCAAATAGTTTTAGATATATAAAATAAAACGTTTTCCTTGCCAAACACTGAACTTGGGACCTTAATTCCGACAGTTACGCTTGCGCTTACTATCACGCTACTAGACCAACAAAGCTGTTCTGTCAAAAAGACATGTTTTAATTCATCCTGAGTCCCAAAAAATTAAATTAATCTTAAGTCTTCGTCTAACCATTAAAATATTTGGGTTTAGGTTTTTATAAGTTACCTCGAATTTCGCCACGTTTGACAATGGGCATGTATTGCCATAAAATTTCTAAAAGTGTGTCTATCGGACAAAGACAAGAACTACTACAGTTATGTTAATATAGATCGGGTTTTGTCAACTACTACTTGTCTTTACTATTATTTCCTATAGATACCTATTATTGCACGCTCCTGGCGTTTGTAGCTAACGTTCCGTTATTTTCTTTTCATGTCCACCACGGACGCGCCGCACCAACTAAAAACAGGTCAGTAAAAACATTTCCCATCCATAGTGTAATACAGAAAAGGTATTTCAGAGTTTTTAGGAAATATCAGGCTTTTATTTTTTCCTATTTTTAATTTGCTTCGTGAATTCAATTATGTAAAAATGAACACAAACATTTAGTGATATAGTAAATGTATGTATTGAGTTTTGCTGAAATAAGATTACAAAATTTTGTTTTAATATTTGTAATTCGCTTTATGTCGATATGTTTTAGTAGTTTGCCGTATCATATTCCTATCAAAATATCTTATACGAACGTTTCTTTTTAATTTTATATTGTGTATTATCATTTAAAACGACTGGCTAACCTTAGTCATAATAATGGAAACACGTTATATCACCATTGTAATACAACATGCCATTTTGGTTCAGTGCTTATGAACATTTGTATAATGAAAGTATACCCAACTAGTGTTTGCTATAAATTATCATCTGTCTTTAAAATTTCTAAGTCGAATCATTATCGAAGAATCGAAGTTCATTATATATTTTTCTTTTTATGTCTATGTCTACTGTTGAATTTCGACTTTTCCGTGGAATGGAAGCCTGGTTATCCATAACACAGGTTTTTACCTAGCTTGGAAACCAGTCTCCCAATACCTTTTATTGACGCCACTGTACTTTCGTGTTTAATTGTGATATGGAAGAAAAATTAATTATATTATTATTATAATAGTTATCTATATAATCATTATAATAGTATCTTTGAATTATTTTTAATGTCATAATTACAAAGACGCCAATCAAATAACTTTAAAAAAGGGCTGGGTTAGATCTAGTAAGAATGAACCAATAGAAATATGGTATATAATATGATAAAGAATTTGAAAACATAATAACACGCAATCAAATCCATTTAACATATTCATTACACAAGAAATTCAATGAGCAAATTACTTTGATATTCCTGTTCCGTGTGTCTCTTTGTAAACCAACTGCATTGTAGTATAACAAAACCGATATACCCAGGTACCCAACCCACCAATTACGGGGTATTGTCAAAAAAATCTCGGAGACATTTTTGAACATGTCATTCACATGACGACAAACTAAGTGTACAGCTTTAAAACCGTTTGCCATGCCAAATAGAACCCAAATACATAGGTAATATGGTTACGGCTAGCAGAATCAAATAATACTAATTACTTGTGATAACACTCAAAAAGCTTTGTGCGTTGGTCCTCTAGTCTGTCACATATCCTACCTATTGTGATTTTTAGTTCAATAGATTTAAATCCATAGATTTTTTTATAATTGTTCCATATCAAAGAGTTCAGCATACACCTGCTTTATATCCAGTAGTGTTTACCTAGGATTATGAATATAGAATGGAGTTTGTTGGAGAATGTATAATAGACTTGATGCTCGCGACTTGGCATTTAGTAGTAGTTAAAAACTTTGAAACTATTTAACCCACTTTAATTAATATGAACATGTAAAGAGGCACTACGTAGACGTTAAATTAAGAAAATGTTACAAAAGTCTCTCAACAAGCTGATATAAGAATAAAACATAAATTGAATAGACAAGACAAGACCTCAATGTCACATCTGTTATTGATCTTTTGTAGACATTGTTTCGAAAGAAACTACGCAGATGTGCAAAAGAAGAAAGAAAATTATCAAGATACTGAATCAGTATAGTGACCTCTTTTCAATACAAATTAAATTAATTTTATTACATAAAAAGGTTAGACGGGGTGTCATATGACAAAAAAATTAAAACCAAATATATTTCTGGCGATTTTAGCAAAGGCTTTGAATAAATATAAAATATTTCGAAATATACATTTTAAGAAATTTTGTAGAAAAATGTCATTGAATCAGGTTTATATTCGATGTCTAGACAACCGAGCTTAAACTAAGTATTCCAGATACAATTCACAGCTTTGTTAGGCTTCGTAATCAAGGCCGGTCTATCTGATATCGATAAAAGCTGGTTGATTAAAACAAGTGAATTTATATCTGTGATCTTACCATCTTTAATATATACTTATTCGATTTAATCAACAATCACTTACGATAGTAGAAATATTTTACTGTTTATATTGTAACTGTGTAACGTATGTATCGAATATTATATGGAAAACATTAAGAGATAAACTTATTTCTAAATAAAGATAACATTAAGGGCTTCTAGTACCACCTCGAGATAGAATTTATCTATAAGATAAAGGTCTCGTCATCTCTCTTTTTTAACCTCACATGAGTGAGACAACATGCGATTTATCTTTCGGATAACTTTTACTTGTCAGTGATAGGAGCGGCCGTAAGCAACTTAGGTTGCAGATTACTGATAGATATTCTTCTAAATCTCTTTAAATACGCTAAATGCTTAGCTTAGCTTAGAAATCAGATCATGTTAATATGAAATAAATGGTATTGGAACTCAGAACCATGACTCCTCCACCATTGGATTATCATCGTTTATACTATGATGTAATGATCACCATAATTTGTGTCTACTATATAATAATAAATAAAAAACATCCTAAAATACAATAACCAGTATACAACAGATCGATAGGCGACTTTATTAATTGATGGATGTTTGCAGAAAGTAAACGCTTTTGATGCGTTCAAAGGCATTGATGGCTCAAACTGTCACGTACATATATGTCAATTGATAAGGGAAGTCAACCCTCAATAAATATTGAGTCTTTCTATAAACTCTGAAGATGGATATATTATTGATTTAGCAGTAGCTCACAGCTCTGGCTTGTGGTTGAACTTTAAAAGAGAACGTGATAAAACTATACTTTGTATATAGCGTTGTCTTGTTCAATCCTTAAACAAATATCGGATTAATATTGTTCAAAGAGATAGCAATACAACCCCAGCTCACCACACCCAATAATCCATCTCAAAAAACCAATAATTTTATGATCCAATTCAGATACGTCTAACAGAAACACCAGATACCGGTATCAAATACCGCTGACTGTACTTCATATCTGCGATCTATACGTCTGTAAAGCTATAGATATTAGTAAATTACTATATGACTGAATGATTAACTAATAAAAGAAAAGGTGTCACATAGGCATTTATATCCCAGAGTACTGCACTAAAATTGTGTTATTTTTATTTACGTCATAAGGTGCGAGCTTTATTGGGCAGTTCTTCAGATTACGTACTGCTACTGATTATTTCCTAACAGAGCATTCCAATAACACTAAGCCCGACCTTAGAATAAAACGAATAGATCAACCGTAATATCAAACTGATCCTACGAGAACAAAGTAGCAATACATTTAGAATCATGTTTAAAAAGGGATAGAATTGAAAGCAAACAAGTCTATAAAGCAGCTAGGTGTTGAATTAACATGAAACAAAGACTTAAGTGGCCAGCTGATCTTGTGCCCTTGCGGTATTGTAGTATTCTACAAAGAATACACAAGCCTCAACGAAGTAATGCAAACATACAATTTCCAAGGGAAAATACAACCTAAATGCTCTATAATTTCGTCTCGATTAGCATTACTAATCATTTTGTTTGCTCTCTAACTACGAATCGTTGATTCGACGGACGAACGAATTATACGGTGTTAACCTTTATTTAATTTATGCAAATTATAAGAGGGTACTCTTACTTAGAGTGTTTTATTGCAAAATGAAAATTGCTATCTCTCTGTAATGACTTATCGAAATTAGGGACGAGATACGGATGGATAAATGATTTAATGAGATAGATAGTAAGAACGTGTAGGATGTAATCTATACTAATATTATAATAACGAATGATTTGAGTTTTTGTTTGTTTGTAAGGATATAAATTAAAAAACTACACAACCGATTTTAAAAATTATTTCACCAATAGAAAGCTATATTACAACCGAGTGACATAGGTTATACGTTTTTTTTTTGAAGTACTGTTACTAACATAACTACTTTTACGTGAGCGAAGCCGCGGGCAATAGTTAGTCATAACTAAATAGTTTTTTCTAATACTGTACATAGCTCCTTCATTTATCATTCGTGTTGTTAGTTCAGGAGTGCAAGTATGAAGAACCTGCACCTACAAATCGTCTGGAGTTGGATACAGAGAAAATAAAAAGGCGCGAGTGTTTTTAAAAAGTGTGGAACCAATTGTAAATTTTACGTTTCCACATTCGAATGTCGAATTTAATATTATGCTTATCATTCGAATAACGATCGAGTTTTTTAATTACGATTTGATAACATACTGATAAGTTTTTACTTTAGTTGAGGGTTAAGATTGATGACCTTGATGGTTGTCATTTGAATAGAATCAAGATCAAGAAGATAGGCTGAAGATGGTTGTGAACACCGTTACAGGCACTTCTATAAAGAAGTACCTGTAACGGTGTTCACAACCATTTTATATTAGGATAATTATTTAGTAATAACAATGGCTAAGGCCAAGGCAGCATTAAATGTAGCTTTGCGATCTCTTCGGCTTTTAGAAAATTTCAATGTTTTAGGACTTTAGATATGTTTATTAACTGCCTCAGCGACAGACGTTGAAACAATTAATAATCAGAACTGATATTCTAAGATCAAATCTACACACAATAATCTTGATGTTTTCTTTTTTATACATAAACTAATAGTTTATCCATGAATTACTTTAAAACTGATATTTGTTAATAATTCCAAAGTACATTAAAAGTCAGACTAAATATATATAATAGATAGGTATATCATTATATTGGTTTACACTCTCGATGTCTTCCAACATAAACGTTATTTCAAATTCAAATAGATCACCGCCATCATTTTCTTGGCAACGTCGTGAGTCGAAGGGATTATGCCAGACGGGTGGGTGTTAGAAACCAACTTGGTATTAACAACGTGAAATTGCGATAATTATAAATACTCCCCTAAGCTTTGAAAGGATAACGACTTCAGCGAGTCATTAGAAAACTTTGGGATACATAATGATTATATGTTCACGACCGGTTTATTATACATTTATATGAATATAAATATGAGTATGCCTCTTTAAAGCTCACGTGAATAAGTAGCAGTAGCCTAATGTATAAAGCATCGAACGATAGGACGGAGCGATCGAGGTGTCTTTGGGTCGAACCTCAGCTATTGCACTAGCGACATGTACCCACTCCTACCACAATGTTTTACCTCAGTTCCAGGGGCTAACAAGAACTAGAATACCTTATCATTATATACCAACAGAACTTGTAATACATACGTTAAATTTCGAAATAAGACTAAAACAATGCATTTCACTTCCGTCATTTCTTTTATATCATGTCCTTCTCAATATCCATGTCTTAGTAGTGCAGTCATTTGTAAATGTCGTATTTATAGTCCATACAATGCCCACCACCTCGGTTCACATGTCGGACCCCTCACTAATTAAAAAAAGTCTGACGAATAAGACCGGCGATTTTTATCGCTCGCCGAATCATACATACAAAGAAACCTCGTAGGCGTTGTCTATATAACCTCCTTATCACACCTTCCAAAATTTAAATCACCTGTCTCTTTCTAATAAATTCTACTGTATTTCATCCATTCATTAAATCAGCCAGTAATTGTTTATAATTATAATTCATTTAAATTTGGAAGAAATGCATAGCCGCTTCTTTATTCTAATATAGTAATGGGCTTGTGAGAATTTGATACTTTATCTCCAAAAGTTGAGGTTAACTTTGACAAAGATAAAGAGGTCTCGTTGCTTGTCTAAGGCGTGTTCGAAATTATACTTCATGCGTAAATGAATTGTGTTCATATTGTGTTTGGTAAGAAGCAAACGTAATTTGGCTGTTGTCCGGTGGTTAGACATCGTAAATCGAAATCAAGAACTTGACAGAGACAGTGTTTTTGTTTGAACATTCCTGGTTTTGTAGATAACGTTTTTAACTGTCTTAATTATTGCTATAGCCGTGTTGAAGAGCACCGTCGTGAAGGCGTGATAATTATCATAATTGTTTTTCATTTCGTAGAAGACGTGGGATTTATGTGAACTGTCGTTGACGTCGGCGGCGATGTATCTTGAACATTAAAATTAAACAAATATTAGTTCTACCGTTTGTTGTAATTCGTTCACTTGAAGCTTCGTTAATTACTCGGCTAAAATGTGACGTGAAAAGATAATTAAAACAGCATTTTAAGTTAAAATTTCGGCGGTCTGCTACAGACCTCTGAACTTAAATAATCTAATTAATGTTCGTGGAAATATCCTCATGGCGAATTAATTTGAGTGAGAGTTAAAAGTACTAATTTTATTTAAAATTCTAAGCAGGCTCTTTGGATGTAACAATATAGTAATCAATTCGAATAAACAGGAGTTTAACATGAAGGCGGCTTTAGTCTAAAATGTTACCAGGCAGTCTCTCTTAAAATACAGAAAATAGTATGAAAAACAGACAGCAATAATAGTCCCTACAATATAGAGTTTAAGTAAGTGTGATACGGCTCTGTTCCACCTTATCAAATTGGTGTTATATAACAGAAAGTAATAAAGAAAGTTAAAAGAAATTCAAATTGTTTGGTGATTGAAGTTAGTAGAACTCATAAATATAAATTGATAGATAAACAAATATACATTTTCGATCACTACGTCTTCAAAGTAATCAATAAGTAAGTACCTGCAGTTAAGAATTTTTTTTATGTTTCTTTCGAATGGGTTACTCGAACATTATTTAGTAGTAGATATTTTTACTGTTCTTTTAAAATAACTTTTGACTAAACCAGCGCTGCGAACGCCTAGTTGTTAGTATGTCTAGTTCGATCTCTATTAGGGCAATTCTGAGATCCATAATCTAAATGCTCTTT
Organism: Catocala fraxini; assembly: GCA_930367265.1. Classification (NCBI taxonomy): domain Eukaryota; kingdom Metazoa; phylum Arthropoda; class Insecta; order Lepidoptera; family Erebidae; genus Catocala; species Catocala fraxini. Next base: position 11,793,134 of record OV884037.1, read on the forward strand.
GTTGACTAATTACTCAGACAACCAAAAAAAAAAACAGTCTAATCATTTCTAGTGGTCTTTACAAACACTAAAACAAAGGACAACAAGAACGCCCAGACTTGGAACAAGTAACTATTTGTAATTTATGAAGTGAATACTCGGGGCGGCGTAGTAGCAAAGTGATTACTTTAATCATTGCACTATGCTTACAATCTGTTCGTGGTTTTAATGTCTATTAAGTTCACCGCATTTATCTTTAGTGCGGTGGAAGTCTTCTAAAAGCGACGCTTAAATAAATTTCTATACATTTTATAAATGTGGTTAGCATACATTTTCATATGCCACTTGTAATAACTACATAACCAATTTGATCCATCAGAATACTATTCATAAAAGAAATAATGAATATTGAACCATAATAAACACTACCTATATCAAGCAGACTAATTTATGATGCTTCGCTTTCCTAGAAGGGCCGACGCGGCGACGTCCTACCAGAGTTTGTAACACATCTCCTTAATAACATGCAAGCTGATTAATATGCATAACACAAGGATAGATCCCAAGCTCACTATCACCAATAGAGACGAGGGTAATTTAAGTTTCAAACTATGACTAAGTAATAAATCCAAAATCTGTGCACAGTTTATTGTAGCTGTGTGGCTAGTATAAATCATTGGCGTTAAGTTCAAGATTGGTTTATGGTGATACATTACGTTAGGACTAAGTGGCATATTTTACGTTATGATGAGTTAAAATTTCAAATAGACTTTATTTTAACACAATACCATTTACACAACTACTGCGAAATATGTATAGCATCTCGTATATACGATATATATGTATATCGTATGGTAAGCAGCTATTATAGCGGTGGCGACTTTTTTTTTACATAAGGAGTAGCAAATTATATAGTTTCATCTTAAGGGATACATAATATAACCGGTCGTCTGCTAAGAGTTTTTAAGGAGCTGGTAACTCTGACCCCGCAGGAATACAATTGAACTGTATAGTGAAGGTACTGTGAGTACTTATTGTTTGTCAAACAAAATACGTAATTTATTTTTCTTAGTATTACTGCTAACTTATCTCGATTATTCGAAGGAATGAGAACGTTAAATCAAAACACTTTTATACTGGAGCTTCCTATGAGTTATTATAATGGTTCACATGATACTTGCAAGGATAAGTAGTAAAATTATTTGTAAATAGTTGTACTTACTTATAAGACGAAACACAGTCCCTTGAAAATCAACAAAAATATATAATCATTATTTACACATTTGTGCCAATTTACTCAATTTCGTATAATTATTACTCTATTTCAATAAATTGTTTTGGTAACTAATCGTGCCGAATGGCCTTGACATAATTAAACAAGCTTTATAATTAAGTAAATTAATTTTACCAAGAATTCTGTTTACGAATTGTGATCTCAATTTAATTTTGTTTACAATAAGCATAGTATAAGTATAATTGGAATTATTGTATGTCAATACCAAAAAACAAACCACACGTAATAAGGATCAAAAACGATAACAAAAAGAATGTTCAGATTTTCTTGTTAGAAATGTTAGTTACGTACAAGATTTTTGTTCCAGTAATGACCGGTCTCGGTTGGGTGATTTATAAGAAAACATGATGCTATAGTTACACTTCTTGTAATGATTCTTGTCTCAAATGAGTGATTTGTAATAAAACAAGTTGGCATACAGTTATATTCAATTTATATTGAAGCAGTTCGCTAGTTGCGAAGAACTGTACTAGAAGTTTGAACCTTTGGATGTAAGCTATCCCATATCACCATTATTTAGGTTCTACTAGTCTATATTTGTATCGACAGCTTTATTTGAGACACATCCAATACGCAGAAAACGTAGTTTCATCTAAAGGCATATTTCCGATGACGATATAGAAATGCTACTAAAAATCTTTTTGATCTGAGCTGAACTGATAAACTGCATAACCTGAGAGTTACACAAGAATCTCAAAATACGCAAACTACGCTTATCCTTATGTCTCTAGACTTATAATAATAGACTACCTAGCCAAGAATTAGATGAAATATTTTCGATCAAAATATGACAACCCAAATTATTTTTCTAAAACATATGGTGCTATAACAATTCGGAATCGGCTCGTAGCTTGTTTGTTCTTCTTGTAAGGTATAATTAGGCGGTATCTTGTTAGCCCCAATCCTGGTCAGGCTTTCAAATTAAAAGGGAATTGTCAGTTCGGCCCGGCTGACTCCGACCGCAACGTACAGTTATTAACGATTCCGGTACAGAAAATATTTCACTTCCACGTTCTTATTAAAACTTGTTTTCGGCCCTTTCTGTTCTATCTTAACGGATCGGTGAGGAAATAGTGTGGATAAGAATATTAGGATTAGTATTAGATGACTTGGGTATTTCATTTTGTTATTTTGTTTGAAGGTTACATATAGTGACTTATATGATAACGATACTGTTTGTTTATAAGTAAATAAAAATCTTTTAGGAATAGTAACTAAATTTTATGTCTTTCAATAAACTATTAAAATATACGAAAGAATATAATAGTAATCACGAGCTGAAGCAAGTGTAGGTATTACTTAAAAAGTATGCGGCTAACGCATACCTTTTTGACATACCTATTGTGTTCTATGACAGTCACCATTTTTCAATTTATTCAAATAATAATAATTTGTGATACGGCTCATGCGTTATGTATGCTCTACTAGTTTCTGCCCGTGGCTTGGTTTGATTGCAGCACCGTATTATCTGGATAAATGAAAACTTCATAATAATCCAAGACATGGTCTAGTAGAATACCAAGTTTCATCCAAATTCATTTATCGGATTACGCGTGATTGCGTAACAAATGTCAAAATATCTTCACAAATTTCAACGTTTATAATATTAATAGGAAGTTGTTGTAACATATATGTAAAATGTAGTTTTTGACAATAAATCTTACATTTGAAAGATATATTTAAATTAACTCTAAAGCTCTCTCAAGTCTATTAAATAAACATGGTCACTGTTTCCATAGTAATATAGTATAATCCTCACAATCAAAGTAATAAATTTAATTTATATAGCTATTTGTCAATACTTTTGTCCGTGACTTTGTAAAAAAGTGCGACTCAGGTGTGGTAAAGTGATTTCATACAGCCATTAATTCTTCATTTGGCACCTTACTGTTATATTTATCATATTATATCACACTTAAGAAGGTTTTAATGGCCTGTCAATATTTTGTTGTAGGGTATTATTTAAGAGATATTGTAATTAATATTTTCATAAAAATAAACTCGTGTGTTTATCATATATTCTATGGAAATAAAAAATACAGTAGATTAATCGTAAATCATATAAATTCAAACATTAATTATCTACATTTGGTAAAAGAATATGGGTGTAATATGTTACTTTGGTTCTCAGGTTTTCTACAATAGATTATACAAAGATTTGTTGTTCTATTTTTATACTAATTATATTATTATTATTATAATACTATAATTATATTAATATAATTATAGTATTATATATAATTAATATAATATTATTATTACGGCAGTAATTTATTTTTAAACTCTTCTATCGTTTGCTGTAACATTTTTGTATGTCGCGGGACACTTTATAAACAACGGACACAAAGTACAAACAGGATCGGGCAAATCATTTGTGGATCATAAAAAAATTGTGCCGTGTGGATATGGAAGACAGAACACTCAGCGCAGCGTCAGTATCTAGGCGATAAATAAGCACTACTCCATCCATGCAGACAATTGCCTATAATTTCATTGTATTACATCATCATAAAATATATTCTTATTTGTATTGTCAGTGTTGTGATATGACTTTTCGAAATTATGTGCGTATTGATTGACAATTATCGCCTGCTCCGTGCCTCGGAGAACACGTTAAGCCGTCGGTCCCGGCTGCCATGAACATATATGGCAGTCGTTATTGGGAAAGTCAGTACCCTCTAATATCCTGACATTGGTCTAGCCTTAGGGTATCGTTAGCTTTCGGGTTGCGGAGGTCAGGTGGCAGCCGCTCCGTGTAAAAACTGATATCCAGTCAAATCCGATTAGACTAGAAAAGCCGACCCCAAGTGACTTGGTAATAATAAATAGCGATAGCCTAGTGGGAAACCGTTGGACTGCCACGGAGAGGTCTCGAGTTCGAACCCAAGGTGCGCATCTCTGACTTTTCGAAGTTATATGCGTAATAAATAGTTAATTATCACTTGCTTTAACGGTGAAGGAAACCATCGTGAGGAAACCTGCATGTCTGAGAGTTCTCCATAATGTTCTCGAAGATATGTGAAGACTACCAACCCGTACTAGGCCAGCGTGGTGGACTATGGCCTAACCCTTCTCACACTGAGAAGAGGCCCGTGGCCAGCAGTAGGACAGTTTAATACAAGGCTGATATTATTATATTTATCTGATATTATCGAATCTATGGCGTATTTAGGTATAACTAATCTCCCAAAAATATTTCAATTCGTATGTATTAAGTATTATTTAATTGCAAATATTTTTATTGATACTATAATGAGTATTCATTATAGTATCACGGATAAACGGATATATTTTATCTACAAAATAAATATCTATTAAGATATGTTTTTTATTCTTTAATTTAAGATCGTAGCTGTTGTCAGTGGAATTAAGAATATAGTTAAACTAAAACAGAACGTCACATCCACACTACGCTTAACGCAATATGTAATTTTATTTTTTGGTCTCTGGCTAAGCAATATTCGTGTGGCGTCGTTACCCGAGGCGCGGCGAGGGCGCACAATTATGTAATTATGTGTTAGGAGATCTGTTTTTATCACGTCCACCCTTGTCTATCGGATGATAATTGAGCTCTTGTTTTGGACGTAATTCCGCACAATTACAAAGAGCTAGTTTAAAGAAACGTGTAGCCATATGTCGTAGACTAATCAATCGCTGTTTTTATAGTACATAATATAGTTTGCACTATTTTAGTTTATTCGAGTGTCCCGGAGTGTCTATACATGTGGTCTTAGGTTCGATTCCCCGCGGGACGAAACGAGACGAAAAAGGTATTATTGGGTTATATAGTCAAGAATATTATAAAAAGGAAAGATTTGATATTTTGTTCCTTTGTTTGTTTGTAATGATTTAACTCAGAAACTAAAAAGCTGATTAAAAAAAATTTACCTTTAGAAAGCTATGTCACCGCGTAACATAGACCATATTTTATTAATAAAAGTACTGTTGCTAACATAACCTAACCTACTTTTACGCGAGCAAAGCCGCGGACAAATGCTAGTGTGTAATAAAATCCGATAAATTTGCAAAGATTTAATAAATAAACGTCGTAAGCCTTCACCCGCGTTTCCTTGGAACGCCGGAATTGGACAAAGATTTTTATTGCTCAGTCCCTTGTACGCGTCGCGCGTGATTTATTCCCTATTTGATTCCCGGGAGGGGTAAGCTACAGATAAACATGTAAACATCGGAAAAAATGTTATCTCGTGTTATTTTCTTTACTTGGCTTAGCTACAACTACCGCCTCATGTAAGTAAATTGATTCTACTTATTTTATTGTTTATTTACATGAAAACCAACATTTAAGGCTTACATAAATCTTGCTGAAATTTCGTGTTGAAACACCTAGTTGTGTTGATTTGATTTATTTATAGCTCTTGCAACTTTTGAACGGCTATAAACCTTATTTATATACATCTATCAGGAAAGAATGAATTACTATGGTAAACTATCACCATTTACTTGTTTAATTATACATAATTAAGATACTTTCACGATAGAAAACTTGGTAGAATTGCAAGAACTACCAAGCTAATCATAATATTTTAGGTCACTGAAGAAAATTTAATAAATTTTAAAACAAAAAGAACCACACTACACTCCTATCAACATACCATATGTGTAATCATCAAATTTACGGCTGGCAACACAAAAAGAAAAAGTAACGACTAAAACACATCGTTAATTCGAAAATTGTATTTCGAATATCTTTCAACACCAGCCAGTATGTTTTTAAATATATTTTCGCTAATTTGCGTGAGGGCACGAGGTAATTTCGGTTGCCATATGGCGTTAACAATAGGGCAGGGTCAATAACATGTGTAAGCATCCCGACAGTGGGACGTCCCACTTGCTTGCGATGACCTAACGTTCGGTCATTTGTATTGTATAGAGCTGCTGTTCTGTGCTACAGATTGAGAAACTGTGACAAAGCAAAAATTAAAATCTTGCCAAATTTAATTTATTGTGTGTGTATGTGTGTTGTAAATATTTTAGTATGGATATCGTCTAGGTGTCAATAATAATATACATATATATGTAAATATTCTATATTATTAATAGGTGCTTAAAATAATGAAGTGGCTATTTATAAATTAGCTAATTTATAAATAGACACTTTACAAGCAATAACTAAAATGTTGTCTTGCTGAAAAAATCTTAGTAATTAGCTGTTTTGTATCAACGTCTATACCCGTAAATCAACAACACTGTCATGTTTATTATAAACGTCGTTTATTTAATTAAAAGTAAAAGTCACTGACCTACTAATACAGTCAAACTACAGATTTGAATTAAATACTTTATTTGATCTGTAATAAAGACTTTATGGCAGAGAAGGAAATGTTTTAAATTTATAAAAGACCAAATTTTGTTCACGGCTTTGCTTGCGTAAAAGTAGGTTAGGTTATATCAGTAACAGTACTTCTATAAATAATAAAATAATAGCCTATGTTATTCGGCGACAATATAGCTTTCTAATTGTAAAATAATTTTTAAATTCGGTGTAGTTTTTGAGTTTAATCCTTACAAAGAAACAAGCAAACAAACAAAAAAAGAAATCCTCTTAGTATTATTAGTATACATATATTGCCTTGAAAAAATCTTACCTAATATGGTAAAATAAATAAAACATAGTGTAAATTTAATATATATCACGAAAGATACAAAAAATATTAGACTTGCTTAGTTTATATTAAAGGTGGTATAAATTGAAAATTAGACTTCTTCATCTCATTTTCACATCCTACGGTATGCCTAAAAATTATAACAAGAACGATGATTGAGTATCCGCTCTATACAATTCCTCCGTCCTTATAAACTCCATTACAGCAGGTCCAATCAAAAAATCATTTTTTACGATATAAATTCGACCGGACACGGCTCGTACTCGAATTTAAATGACTTACAAAGTTGTTATAATAATAGATGATCTTCTATATAGGATATTATACAACATTGTTTATTACTGAACCAACTTGGTCGACGACTTCGCTCAAAAATTTTATCTTTTTTTGTCATAGCGATCGGTTTGTAGAGGTATATTATCCGTTTCATCAATCCATATGATAGGGGACCGGCTCCAATCGAGATTAAAATTGCCTGTGTCCTTTTCCGTGACGCAAGTTTCCTCTGAGCAAAGTACCGTCCTCATCCGGCCCTCAGTTAATATTTTATTTAAGACAGATACATTTTTACGCTTATTTTGTCATATGTGGAAAACCCGTCCGAATGTCATATTCTGACGCAAAATCACGTTAAAGGATATCCTTGCGTATGTTTAGACAGATTAAGTGTTATTATTTAATAGACTTAAGATTTTAATTATGTATAAATTGCCGTGTGGTCATTATAAAACAGCACTACAGGTTTACTATAGATAGTTATTTTAAGCTACATATATATTTCTTATTTACCTAATATATTCACATTCTCATGTCATATGAAATGCGCTCTAAGGATTGTCGGATTATGAGAAGTATCGCCATACGTATGATTGTCAGCACACGTATAACATTTTCTAAACACACCTCTAATGAAAATGTACTTGAACTAATCAAAATGTGTGGAAACAGACAATCAAACGTGTCGAGAGCGCCAAAAGTTATGGAGACTAATGGTAGACCCTAATCACTTGCTCCTTTTGAGCAAATATTCTAGTAGTAACCTTTTATTTGAAAGTTAAAAATTTAATCGGCAACTTACTAGCAAAATTACATAAGATCTGATGGGGTTACGGAGGAATTAGATGTGATGACCTTCCAACATAAACAGAGGATCCTTCGACCAGGCTGGATGATCGTGCCTGGTCGGATGATCCTCTCAGACGAATCTATATAATTATAAAATCGTACAGTAGACTTCGCTAGCGTGATTCATAATAAAGTTTCTATGAATTTGTACCTATGTAATTGAGTACAACGCCATCTATTGTAATTAGTTGCAACTTCTTCGTGTGGAGTCCGCCACAGAGTTAATCTATGGATGTCAAAATCTTTCTTGGGTGTGGACATTAACTGTAGCACAATTATTCTAAATTTGTTAAAAATAGCATTATTATATATTATTTAAAATACTTTACTAATAGAAAGCTACTCGATCATGCAGCATAGGCTATTTTTATAACATACTAATCGAGCAAAGCTATGGTTGCTATGGAATACCTACTATGCGAGCGAAGTCACTGGTCAAACTAGATATTTAGAAAAAGTATTTCTACTAAAATGTGATGTACAATAACAGCATAGAATACATCGTTACTGTAAGACACGATGCGCGATGTAGTGATAGTCTTCTTAAGACTGCGCCGAGCGAAATGTGCTAAAACGGGCGGTCACAGTTAAGTGAATAAAATCAACACTTTGTTAAATACAAATATAAAATATACATTTACCATAACAATTAATGTGTTTACAATTACTCCGTGTTTACACGACACAACTCAAAATAATTAATATTTTCGCCTACAAAATTACGTAAATTTGCACGAAAAATGAAAAAACGTAAGCTTGTGTTAAGTGATTTTTAGATTATAACAGTAGAAATTTATCCTGTTTTATAGCTTAAACGAAACATAAATAGTTATATTACAATTTGTCCTTCCCAAATATTTAAGTTATTGGTTGACAATAAAGATACATATTTATCAAAAATCAAACACTTCAAATCCTCCATATAATTTTACTATGGCGGCTGCGCGCCGATTTGAATATGCACCGCACGAGCTCTGTCATTATCTGTCTTACGCTCGGCGCAGTCTTATTAACCATTCCAACTTGGCTAAACCCTTATGAGATTTGGGTTCACATTAGTGAGATAAATTTTAAAGTAATACATTGTATAATAAGATACGACAAGCTGTCAGAATAAAACTATTCATATTTTAAACATAATATACCTATGTACAAAATAGGTATAGCAACATTTCAAAAATAACACTATCGAATTAGCAAAACCAACCTATTAACAAAATAAATATTATTTATGGCTATTCACAACTTTAGTGGTTTAATAATAAGGCCATTAAATTTATATTTATTTTATTAGATTTACTAAGATTATAAATATTTATAACCCACTAATATTAAAAGGATGTGATACATTCCGTCTTGGCTTGTAACATTCTCACGACTTTGCCTATAAAAACTAGTTTTGAAATTATCAGGGCTTTATTAATATTACGACAAATATTTTTTAATAAATTATGCCTATATAAATTAGTCCGTTTTTAGGATTCCGTACCTCTAGTTTAAGAACGGAATCTATACATAATATTTTCTATCAAAAAATGACAACTCTCCGCACTAGGAATAATTCCTGTGTCGCGGGGTACTTTACAAACATTCAAACACCGGACACAAAAAATGCCCAGACTCGGTACAAATATTTGCGGATCATACAAATTTTTATCCCGTGTGGGGATCGAACCCACAACACTCGGTGCGGTGGCAGTGGCGAGGCGACCACTTAAGCCACTACGCCATCCGTGCAGTCAATTATGTTGCTTTTCTGTTTATTTAATCATTTTATTTTCTTACGTAGTATTTAGAATATCAGCTAATTACTTCCCATCCCCAAAATGTAACGCGGAGTTATTTTACGCGTTTGTTATTATTATATATTAGTTATTTTTTCGAGATAGCTTATATACTTATATAAGATATAATCTCTGTATCGTGAAAGAGTTTACAAGCGCTTAAGCAACGGCCGGAAAGAATACCCAAACTCGGGACAAATATTTATGGATAACAAATTTGTTCCTGCGTGGGGATTGAATCCACAACGTACAGGGAATGGGAAAACGAGCACTTAAAGCAATGTGTTAATGAGGCCAGAAGCCTATTCAAAAAGATACTAGCTACTAAAATAATAATATAACTTTCTTACTGCTTACACATTACAACCGTTTACGGACACTCAGCTATACAACACAATATATTATTCATTTACCAACTAACAGACTTCTGCAATTAGGAACTCCTAGATGGCACAGCGTGGCAATTATTATCCCGATACGAGTTCCCGTAGGATTTAAACGAGCGAAGCTGCAGGCAAAACCAGTTTTATATTATTCCCTGCCGTGGTAACAAAACCCAGACCAGACTATTAGTCAAATTGAACTCAAATATATGTTAATTCAATCACAAAATAACTCACCAAATAACATTAAATTAGCTTAATTAATAGAACGACTTCGAGTTAGGAGGTTTTAGTGTTCCTGGAATAGCCTGTAATGTGTTTTAAAGGTTCTATTATTGCGTAATGCCGAATAGCTATGCCGAAATAACGTAATAGAGCATTATGTTAGTTCCTGTTACGTTGGACCTAAATTTAGCAGTTGAATAAATTTGGGATGCTTGTGATTAATGCTTTGTTATATTTAATTTAGCTCTAACTGGGTTATATTATATATAATTTGTATTGAAGAAATTATTTTGCTATGAATAATTAGTGACGAATGATCAACTGAAGAGGTAAAAGTTGTGAGCTAACCACTAAATAGGCTGCTAGGATTCGAAATGCTTCTTAGGATTTTACTTTTACTGCTCCCTTCTCCGATCTGGTCATGTAATGACCACAATTAATCGTCTATCGATCAAACTACCAAGTTTGGTAGTATGATCGACAGACGATTACCTCTTAAAAGGAATACAGAGCTTTTGGGTATTACATAACTCCACTTTAACTACGTTTTGGGGATGGAAAGTAATAATTAACTGATATCTTAAATACTTCGTAAACAAATTATAATGATTAAATATACAGAAAAGTAACAAAATTAAATGCACTAACGGCGTAGTGGTTTAAGAGGTCGCCTCGCCGATGCCACCGATCTCCACACGGGACAAAAATTTGTGTGATCCGCAAATAGTAGTTCTGAGTCTGGGCATTCTTTGTGTCGTATTACGTTATTCTTTTGGGGTAAAGAATTACGGGATATTATTACATACATACGTAGTATCACGCTTACATCCCAAAAAAGATGTGCACCCGGCACCCGGCGGTATTACATCAATATTTCGTCAACTTTAGTTTTAGGATCCATGTACCTAATAGAGGCTAGGCTTATTACCGTCTACCGGAAATAATTCATAATAATAAACAAATACTGTATTGCTACTAAAAATTACTAAGTAGAGAAACCTAATAACACTTTAATTCACCCTGGAATTAAATTCAGGAACTGATTTACAACAGTTACATTAACTACCGCTGCGCTGCTGACATAGGCATGCTGCTGGTCTGAAATGTGCCTCGTAGATGACATAAGACTCATCCCCTGTTACATGGACTAAAACATACCAAGTAGGTGTGATCACTGATCACTGTTTAATACAATGAGCTATTTTGGTTTAGCAAAATTCCCATACTAATCGCTTATATATACACAAGGCATAAGATTCAATTTAAAATAAGGCAACATAAAGCTTCAATAAAATAAAGGAATATACAAACGCAAAATCTCTACTTAAAAATAGAAGCTCCGGCTTCTAATACTCGAATAAATCCTTCCTAACAAGAACAAAGACAAAACCTCAGAGAGGGAGCGCTCCAGTAATCCTGCGTCTTTATAAAAATAATGCAACCACGATATTATTGGGCTACGTTAAATATAAAATAAGGTTTTATATTAGATTATAAAAAATACTTTTTGAGGAAAGCGACTTTGTCATTCAATCATCGTTTAAAATGGAGTTTAGAATGAAGACATGCGTCTTGTACTAGATAGACTTCAATAGGAATGCCGACCAATATATTTTTTATATTTATATAGTTGTCGGCGGCGTAATGGTCGTATATGTGACTGCTGTGCATGAGGTGTCGAGTTCGATTCTAGTCTTGCGTTCGAGTAATTTTCAGTAACAGCACAAAGTCTGGACCTGTGCCGGATGCTACAATAGGCACGCCACCTATTATGTAGGACCTAACACAATAGCTGGCGCAATGTGGTTGTGAAACACCTCTGTCTACCAGCTCGGAGATATAAGCGTGAGACTTTGTATGTATACATACTCATAAGCTTGGTCTTTAGTTATGTAAATATTCATCAGCAATATTTCGCCCGATATTAAAAAACAACATGCAATATATATTTTATTTGTAACATAGAGCTTTCATAACAAGTTTCACGCAGCGTCGCACTACTACAATTAAAAATAATTCCATAAAGCTGCAGCCTTATAACAGTTGTAACATGATGCTCAAAAAGACAAGTGTACAAAATAAACGTTAAGAGTTGTTGAAGCAATTGTTACACAACAAATAAATTGTATTTATGTGTTCCAAGTCTTACGCCTCACAACCCACACAAGTTAAATAGAGTCTCCAGTTAGAACATAATGTTCTTTTTGGTTAGTTATTTAATTTTTACGGGTTATACTTTCTTGTGGAGTAACATCTCTTACTCGTACATAGAGTAAAAGAATATTGAAATAACAACACTTATATGTATACAGAGTGGAATAATACGACATATCTTCAGTTACAACAGAAATTCGTATACCTCAAAATATTCATAGAACCTATTCTCTCGAGGAATCGGTGCGTCTTGATGAAATGTTCACAAGGAGATATTTATGAAAATGTTTGTGTTTTTGTCCTTTATTGTTGTGTTCTCGGGAGTAATAACAGGTACCTGTTTATGTGGTTTTTAGACCACTTTAAGATATTAGTAGGCAAAGAGGCAAGCAGTGTTGAAAGTATGTTTTACAATTTTACCAAAATTTTATTATACCAAACAGCATTTTTAAACAAAAAAAAAAATTGCGTTTAGGGAGACCGCTGGACCACTACGTAAGTTCTTCAGTCCAATCCCAAGGCTCTCTGAATTTTTCAAGTTATGTGCGTAGTAAATAGTTAAGTATCGCTTGCTTTAACGGTGGAGGAGAACGTCGAATTCCAATAGCAGGAAACCTGCAAGTCTCAGAGTTCTCCATAATTTCTCGAAGATATGTGAAGTCTGCCGCGCTAGGCCAGCGTGGTGGATTATGCCCCAAACTCTTCTGACATTGAGAAGAAGAACCCAGCAGTGAAACAGTTTAATACAGGGTTGATTATATATAACTAGTCTGGTTTTAATCATAGTAGTTTAATAATGCAATAAACGTTTAAACAATTTTAAATAACCGTAATAAAGGTAGGTATGATTATATTTTTGACCACTTCTTGAGAACCTTGCATGTGTCTTTCGGGTTTGCCAACTACTTTTGCACTCAATCGAGGTTCTTACTCATAAGCATAGCATCTAGGCGCAACAGATTTGAGTGCCGAACATTTACATTAATCGTGAAACCTCGTTGCGCTCGCTGTCACTACGGCGGTGTTTCCTTATTAGTTCATGTTCAGGTTCTTTACGTGGTATAACCATTACCATGGTGCTTCACTTTGGAGTGTGGTAAATTGTGGAGGCATTGCTGAAAAGACACTGATGCTTCGCACATGCCAGTGTGTATACTAGGTCGGCGATAATATCAACCCACTATTCCTGTTGGAATTCGGGCGATGTATGAAATTTTTTTTTAAGCAAAAGCGACGCAACAAGCTTCTTATAAGATCTAATTCCTGTAATCCAAAAGCCATGCTTATGACTAAGATCCTCGGTTGGGTTCGAAAAGAGCCGAGCAAATCTTTCTAAAGAGAAGGTTGCATTGTAAATTTAATACTAATCTATCTGGCGAAAAACCGTAAAAGTAATTAGTATTTAATAAGAATACCTACAGAACATTTTAATAAAGACATAATAATTTAATATTCAGAGGTAATAATTGATGTCTTGTATTTTGAATACGATCCGTAGATTTCAAGGAATTAATTAGATTACCAAGTTTGCGGTTGCTATAACGCCCAATCCAACCACCTGAAAGGTACCTCTAATTTTACAAAACAAAGTAAAATTCTGAGAATTTGTTATTAAAGTTAAATTTCAAGCTTACGTGAATTACGCCATATTGTTTATTCTTAAAACTTCGCACAGCAGTTGTACAAAAACTATTAACGAATAATTCAACAGTTATATTACTGAGGGAATACATTGGTAGGTAGATAATTTAAAAAGAATATCTGCGAGCTATAAAGAAACCGTTGTCTTGTTACTGGGTAGGGTAGTAGGTCAGAGGTCCGGAGATCCGGAGGTCCGGCTCAGACTATCCGAATACATAATTCACGGCTTCTTCCGATGTTGTAAATATTAAAAGGATTTTTTTATGTTGATCTGAATTATCTTCGGCGTTTTTTATGAAAGGAATAGTTTATGTGGGTGCAAAGTAAAATAGAATTCGCATTACAGGAAATAAGGAAATGTGGTTACGAAAGATTAAGTAGGTATAATTCATATTATGGAATTGAGGGTGATATTTTATTGTAGTTTCAATATCACGTTTTGTCTATAGAGTTATGATGTCTTTAGTTTACAGTTATGTTTGCGGGCACTTGTAGGATCTTGGATTTGATTTGGCAGTGCTATTGAGTTTTCCTGTCCGGAAATTGTCAATTGTAGCATATTTTCAAACAATTTACAGTACTCGGGAACTAAAACATAGTAGGCGGTATGTCAGACGTCTGTCTATATTTCTGAGTATGCTTAAATAGATTTCTGTCAAGACCATCAACTCACTAGCTTTATATGCTTTATATGTATCTACGACACTATATGGTGTTACATAAGACTTGATCATTATTAAGTTAAGTGATGCTATCGATTACTTACTGTAGTATGTGTACAACAGGAAATGTTATGCTTAATTAATTTCACGGATGCTGCGATTATCTTGTTTATCTACAAGCATTGTTCTAATTTCGTGTATTGCGCAACTACCAGGACAAATCTGACAAATTTGAATAATACAGGGAAAACATTTTAAATTAGTCGCGAAAATCGATAATTTAATCAAAATATTGCTGAAATAAATCTTAAGCGTCATCTCGGCCACCCATAAAACTCTCGTTTAATTTACTGCCAAATATACTTATACAAATGGAAATTATTCTAACTGTACTAGGCTTCACGTTGGTACCGAACTGTTGTTTATCTTTAATCACCCTTTACTTTTCCCTTCCACCCCGTTTTGTGTCCTGTAGCGGAGATTAGGGTACCTAAATTACGGTCAAGCCACCGGATAAAAAGGAAAATAAAATCTGACAAGTAAAAATAAATTGTTGCCTGTTTAATTAAATTAGGGGATACTTAATTGTTGGTGCTAAGTATGGTCGAGGATACTCTTATCTAACAACCCTGGTGTAGTCGTAACAGAGGTTTAAGCGCCCGTTTTTGTAATTGTAAATGAATAAGCTTAAAAATACGCCCTTAAATGTTTTATGATACAATATGTAATAAAAGTATACCTTTAGATATTATTAATTACTTACTTTAAATGAAAAATGTACCGCATCGTCATATTTTTGTTTAACAATGTTCATATTAACGATTAAAAACATAGTGGTTGTGTAGTTGTGACTGTATTTAATATTAGTAAGTATAGTTATTTTATTCGCTTTCGTTGCTATTATACGTGAGGCGATACTACAGTGTAAACGTGTGTAGAGCTGTAGCTCCAGCCGTATTTATAAATAGCTTATAACTCTGACAACAATTTTTGAATCGGTGACGCGTGTATTTTATTGGTTGTTAAAGATTACTAACAATTTGGGTTCAAATTACTAATGCTCTTACAAATCCTACCAGAAAAGCTAAATTCTTGTATGTATTGAAAGTCGGTTCTCGATATTAGTGAAGTAGGTGTGGATCAAACGCATGGACTGAACTTCGACTACAAGCCTGATGCCTTAACCGTAGACTACTTTAATTTACTTGTTCGAATGCGAATCATTACATACTAAGGTTATTATTCGTAATTTTCCGTGTTTGTATGCTTAGTAATAAATATAAGTCCTTTAATATATACAACAGTTTGCTCGTAGATGTCATTTAAAATTTACAGTACAGAATATTCATAGCTGACGGTATACATTAAAAAAAACAACACAAAAGAAATAAACAGGCTGATAACAAAAAATAAAAAACAGAAGTAAATCTGCAGTCAAACCAAAGACACATCTTAATAATTTCTATGCAATAAAGACGATAATTTTCTAAACGGAGTTCACATAATATATTTATATATCCCTAATAAGTAAACAAATTCCCAGATGTCGTGATAAACCCGTCGTATTTGCAAACGTTTTAAAGAAAATTTTCTCAGCTAAACACTAAAGAGGCTTCCCATTCAAGATCGAGATATCTCCGTCAACACCAAAGGCGTGGACACCCTACTGGAAACGGAATTATGCGGCCTCACGCAGCAGGATTCTATAACCCTTCCTACCTAACTCATGATTTTGCTTATCTCGTGTCGGGATCGGTGAATTTAAATACGATTTTGGCGGGCTCACCCCGACATTACGCGTTTTGCTTGTACACGCAAATTTAGGGGCCCCACGGTAATGTCTTGAGGTGTTTCCAATTGTTTGAGTTTCTTTCAAAGAGATTTTATCCAGATAGGGATAGATTTCTTTTCTTTAGGCTCGTAATATAAAAATAAAAGGGAAAGAAGAAAGAAGGGTTTAATGTTCAGCTTATTACGTAATGGTGTCTAAGTTTCACGGTTAGATTAATTAACCGAAAAGAAGTGCAAAGTCTGCGAGGCAAAGAATTAACAGCGCTATAACAAAGAAAAGTTTGAAATATTCATTGCAAATATGAAACGCCCTACAATTTTCGTAATCTTCATACTTTATTTATAAGACCTATCTTAGGCTTGTAAGATACCTTGTCGGATGTTTATTCGACAAGGTATCTATTATTCAAATTAATGCCATCAGTAATATTTCAAGGTAACAGTCGAAATTTGCAATTGTGGTATTTACAGACTAAAATGTCATACCTACATTTATTGCGATTTATTTCTTATCGATATATATTATTATTATGTCCTCCAAACCGGATTTCGGTCATGGCGGCCAATCTTAATGGAGACTGGCCATCTGCGCAGAAGATATTATAGTGCACAAGTATGTGCGCAAACACAAGTGCACTCTCTGTTCCCTAACTCTCATGATCCGATGGGACGGATAATCCGACACGACGGAAGAGAGATCAGGCGCAGGACCAACGGCTTTACGTGCTTTCCGAGGCACGGGGGTATCTTACACCGCCAACTTCCTAACTCCAGGCTCGTATTGAGATTTATTAACAGAAAAACCCAATTACTTTTTGTTGGCCCGACCCGGGATTCGAACCCGAGACCTCATGCACAGCAGTCGCATTCACTACCGCTGCGCCATGGATATATAACTTAGTGCTAACCAACACTTATTAATATAGTTGTTTCATTTAGACTTAAAAAATCAATATCAAGGAACCACAGGTTAGCAGATGCATCCCGTAAAGAAAAGGGGCAACAATGACGTTTCTGCCCGCCGTGCCGCGCCGGTCGGACCGAAAATCTGCTTACTGTCTGAGATAAACAAAATGGTGGTACTAGACCGCTTGGGCAAGCATTAAACGGGCAATCCCAATTAATAAAACCCTTCCAGCAGCGGTAAGAAAGGGAGCAGGCAATAGGACATCACTACCGCGAATGGGACAGGGGTCCAGTATCGGTGGCTAAAGAACTCAGGGTCGAATACCCTAAATATCTGTATAACAACAAGTAAATTACAATCATGACAGCTAAAATAAACATCGAATTTTTTTGAGAACTTAGTTTTTTTTTATTTAATCCTTTTTATTTATTTTGTTATAAGTTTGATGTTAATTAAAAATTTCATAACAAGGTAATTGAGAACAGAATTATAAATTTTATTCGTTTGTGCTGCTTTTATTAAAAAGGGTTTCACAATAATGCATTCTGGATACACCTTTACCTTCCTTCAATAGGGATAAACAGCTGCCGTGAACCCTTGAAATGTCACCAGACGAAGGCGCGTTAGAAAATCAGAGACAAAATTAAATTCAAAGTAAATTTTATTAGGTACTCATTTAATTTTATCTGCTTGCTGAGTTAAATTTTAAATAACACTAATTACCTACATAAGTTATTCCCCTCGGGATTATACCAGCCTGCAGAATTTGAGGAAATGGGTTATTTTATGTGATGGCCATACCATCTGTCACAACATGATATTACTTAAAATTTTTATATAAATGACGTAATTTATCTGGCTTGTATAATAACAATATAACAGCACGGATGGTGTAATGTTTATGTGATTACGTCGTTATTAATGGCCTAGTATTCCAAGTTTGATCACCGCACAGGAACGTACGCACATCCGAATCTGTGTGCTGCTTATTGGTTCCAACATGATGTGGGTGACGTTGAAGTACGTCTGTATACAAGATACATTTTAACTCGTAAATTGAAGACAACACGATTGTAATTTCATTTTTGTAAAACCTTTTAACTTTATTGAATTCGTCTATGTAAAAGACAAAAGTATTTAATTAAGTTGTAAGTTGTATACTGCAGACTGTATTTAAAACCTACAGGACTATTGGTTAATACACTATATGTGATGTATTTCGCATAATTTATGTGCTGAACACACAAAGACTTTATTAAGTATGCTTTTATATGCGATACACAAGGCCATTTCACTGAAAAATTATTCATATGTGTAGATATTTTTATACCATGTAATTATAAACCCGTTATTAATTTTAAAAGCACTGCCCTGTGTCAACTCTCAACGTTAATTGTTGCGTGTAATAAAGTTTTAATGAACCCATTGAAAAACACAATCACCCCGTTGTTATTATTTAATTATCGCCCGTATGAACGATATTCGTAAAAGCACGTCATGCTGCCAAGAAATTAAGCTTTAAATTGTAGATGAAATAAGTATGTTTGGATTCTGATCGCACTGTAACGCTTACACTAGCCAAAGGACATGGTATATCATACTATTAACGTCTTGCTACTGTGTGCAGATCTTAAAATCAGAACGAAAGCTTATTGTTTAAGAATAATACACATTTCTAGCTGCTTTTTATAAATATCCTAACTAATATTATAAATGCGAATGTGAGTTTGTTTGTTTGTTACGCTTTCAAACCTTAACTATTCGACCGATGATCATGAAATTTCGCATACACGTTATCAGATGAAAAGAAAACGACATAGGGCACCTTATTTTTCATTATGTAGAAAAAATACTGTTACTTATCTAACCTAACCTATCCTACATTGCGGGCAAAATCTAGTATTTAATATTATATGTTTACGTTATGAAGTTCTTGTTCTAGTTTTTCTTAGAAACAGAGTCTAACTGAGACTGACAATGTCCCTTTTATGCCTTACCATTCGGCCATGTATATAATTATGTATATGTATGATGCTGATTATGTTACGCAATCTGTTTTGCTGACACTTTAGTTAACACATATACCTACTTAGGTAAATAATAATATAATAATAATAATATTTTTTTGTTTGGCTGCCCTTTAATACATAGGAAATTATTTGTGACCAGTTTTCTTCAAGATGCATATTTTGTACACTTGATAGCAAAAGTGTATATTCATTATCTAACTAATGTATACCTACATACATAGATTATTCTGTGACAAGCAGTGGCGATGGCTACGTCTTTCCTCTTCAATAAATTAATGATTATTTTATTTAATACTGATATACTAGTAAGCAGTATTATCAACATATCATCTAGAAAAAAGTGCTGTTACCAATCTTACCTAATCTAAACAAGCCTAACCTACATTTACGCGAACAAAGCTGCGGGCAGTATCTAGTTTCTATTTACGCATTGCATTCTGCGTAAATAGAAACACCAATGATTAAATTATGTTCGGGTACTTTGAAATAATTACACTAGAACAATGAGACAACTACCATCTTAGTCTCCCCGTGACCATGGCTGCTGAAAAGCAACCGAAACGTCGGGGAAACTGTAAAATTAAATCAAATCTAAATAGTTTTAATAACAATATAATTAGCTTAAAATTTGTAAAGTTTAATAGTAATAGTAGTGTAACACATTTTCAAAATTATGTAATATAGTGTCAAATAAACAACGCGATAAAATCCGTATATAGTAGTTTAATTTCAATGTATTTAGTAAGTGTTCCGTTACCTTAAAAATTTAGGTACCCCTGGTTTACACTAAAGTATTTTTCAACTTATTAATGATTGGTAAACATCGATTCCCTTGTTTAAAATTCGTAGATATATTGTATTTGTTACGAAACATGTACAATGTAATTGAGTAGCAGTTAGTTCCTTTTTAATAAAAACATGGCAAATGCTGCTGTAAAATATTAAAATAATTTTCGTGATGTAATATTGATTTCATGTCTGTTATATACAAAGCGTCTTTTTAGTTACTGTTTTTGGATCAGTATGTATTTAGGGTTACCAAATATATTCTTAAAAACAATATTATTTTTCTGCTTTAAAATACTGTTCTATTAAAAGAGTTATACTAAAATCAGTTTTTATCATCACTGGATCTGGAGCGATGAATGACAACAATATTTAATAGCAAATAGACAAAAAATCTAACTAAGTTTTATCTCTCCTATCCTAATATACTTTATTTATTTTACAAATAGTTGGCAACCATATATATATGCTCAGTATAGTGCAGTATGCAAACGTGTTATTTCATAGTATGTATGCTTCGGATTACCTCGTTTAACATTCCGCAGTTGCTGTCATTGGCGTTCTAAACATGGCGCCATTTACTAATGTTGGCTATTGTTGTATCTACGACCTATAACGCTGTTAGTATTACAAGCCATTGCCATCACAATTTAATATTAACAGTTTTTTTGGGTTAAGGAAAATGACAGAGACCCTTACCGCAATGAGACAGTCGTTCCTCAAGGTTAACTAATGTTACCACCGTCATGCTCACAGATGGTGACCATTTACAAGAAATCACAGTTGTCTCTGCCTTTTTTTTAACGTGGGGGTATGCATTGCCTTATACCTCTCCGCAGAAAAGGGGAGCGGAGACGTTATGTAGGGCTCACCCGGGAAAACATGGAATGTTCCAGGTACTACCAACTAAACCTGCCTCGGTGTGTCAACTTGCTGTCTTGAATGGTGGGTGGATCTCTGGAACTGAAACTGCATCAGCGACCCACCCAGCAGTTCCCAACGCAGGCAAGAAATGCCTGTCGTCCACAGGCATTTCTCCCTGTGTGACGCCCCGGCTCGTGGCTGGCGGACGGATGATCCACAAGTCTCTATGCCTAGGTCAGCACATGAAGTCGTAGATGCTGACTATCATGAACATAATTACACGGTCGATATAAGAAATATTATCCTTAAATATTCTGTCATCTGGCCAGAACTTAGAATATCAATATCCTTTGGTTGTGGCGATCAGATGGCAGCGGTAACGCATAAAAACTGTTATTCAACTGAATCTAGTTAGACTAGACAGTATCTATCAATATCTTTGGAATTAACAGGATACCACGATGATCGTTGGTTCTCGGTTAATATATATTTTTTAAAATGTTGAATGATTATCTAGTGCAACATGTAAGGACACTAATCCTATAAAGTCGCAGCAGCACGCCGGCGGCCAGACACAATAGGTTTTCAATTATGTCTGGCATTTCAGGAATTGACAGGTTAAAAATATTATAGACATATCAGTTACCGTTCTATCTTTCCATTAACTATACTTAACTAGTAGTTATTCGTAGCACATTCTTAGTTTCTATTTAACAAATGGCTGCACGAGAATTATTGTTAGTCCATTCGCATAATTGGAGCCGCTTCACTACTTCTATACGGTCGGACAATAGTCGATCAAAATAAAACATACCGTATCCCATACTTCAACGCACACTATCCACAAAAACAAGGATCCAGCTAAAATCGACGCTGCTCTGGCTAACTGCCACTACCCCGCCACCTGTCGGCGGTAAGGCTGCGACAGTTGGAAAAACAAATAAACCAAAAGAGTAAGCTCATGCTATGACGGAATGAATTGATATGGCCACATATCAAAATCGTCTCTAGTCGGTCACAAAACAACAACCAATCAAAACAGACATCTGCGATGCCTACTATAAACAAACTATTAACCACTAACTTCAACCTAAAAAAATAATACCTACTGTTTTATTTATAAAGCTTCAAAATGCGATAGAACACATTAAAGCTTTTACAGCAACACAGCCAGAAATATGCCGAAACAAGATGCTCTGTTACAACTATAAAACATTTTATTTCTATCGAGTGTCATAGCCAAGTAGTTTATGTGAGTAAGGTCCGTATTATTTATAACCTGTTCCATTTATCATGCAAAGCATGTAAAATAAAACGAATGATATTATCGTTCTGTATGTTGGATACGTAACACTTTTATTTTAAGCGTAAGTTTGTTTGTACAATTCTATATTATTTAGACAAGTAAAGTTTTATGCTTTGTCTGAATCAAGTTTTTATATTTAGTTAAGACAGAAGTTAACAGGTTTAGGGATCTAGCAGTGGTACATACGTAGTTTAAGTTTATTTTATATCCATTGCAATGGGTCAAGCCAAAATACCTTTAAAATAATTATCTGCAACTTAAACATAGGTTAACCATAGATTTGTGTCGTTCAGTTTTATTCATACATACATACATAAATAGATTCACTCCTGTTTCACAGAGGGTTAGGCAGAGACTACGGATTTCCATTTGTTACGATCCTGACACACTTTTCTGGCTTCATTAACTTTCATCACATTCCTCTTACACGCTCGTCGGTTTAAGGTGCTCTTAACCTGAACTTTGTCCAGAACGCCACCGATCTGATCGAGAAACGTTCGCCTAGGTCTTCCTCTTGCGACTGTTTCATTCACATTAGCCTTATAAACTTTATTTGTCAGTCTTCTCTCGTGCTTCAGGATTTCTACATGCCCAAACCAGCTGGTTTGGGCATGTTAAGCTTAACATACTCTTTTCTATTCTTGTCACTATATACACTTTGATGCCGCATTTCTCTCTAATCACACTATTCCTTATTCTATCTTTCAGAGTCACACCACATATGCTTCTCAGTGCTCTCATTTCTACAGCATTTATTCTGCTCTCATGCTTCTTTTGCCATACCCAACTTTCACTTCCATATGTAAGTGTGGGCACTAATAATCCTCTATGAACAGCCAAACGTGCCTTTTCGGATACATTTCGACTGTTCATAAAAGCGCGTAGAGCTCCATTCACTTTATTGCCAGCGATCGTTTTATTCGTGTTTGAATTATTAATTATTCAAACACTCTTAATCGCTTTGCTAAACTCTTCATTTTATGGTGGACACCGTCCTACACAGAACCAAAATTTATCATTGGTGACTTTCGTTCCCTGGACTATGGGACCTAATTGTTACCTGGAGATGCTTTAGCTACACAAATATTTAATCTCCCAACAATAAATTATATCCAGGCTGCATGACGAATCAATCTGCTAAAAATAAACGCACAGCAACATAAATAGACGAACAGATACTTCCACATTCACGATATTACCCGGTTTATGTTCAAGAAGTAAACAGATAGATGCAACTCAATATCCAAGATGAACCAACTGTAACTGCGGAACAGATTTCGTTATCGAATTAAGTTCGGGGCCACAATGATGCAGTACAGTTAGTTTGCTAATCCGACGTCCACAAGTCCCTCTGACCCATTTTCCTCGTTGACCCTTACAAACTTTACGGGATTCTTGATTCGGCTTCAGATTATCCGTGATCCTGTTTATTTATGAACGTAGTAGGTAAAAAGGACGTTTACTAAGCACGTACACATACAAGGCCTTTATTTACTGATACGACCCATGTACAATATGAACAACACGATAACATTGTAACCTTAACTCAAAACAGATTTCCCTATTGTATTTCGTGTTGTATTTTGTTGTACTTTAGCTATTAGAAAGGTATTTTTGTAATAAGTTTCCTTATTTCTTATACAATATACATTAACATACAACCTGCAGAGGTATTATAAAGTTTGAAATCACGACACATACACATACAATCTCACAAATTTTTGTAATAAGTAAATCGATCCCGCGACTCTCGACATAATAAAAATATGGCGATTCGCTATTCGCTCATTCAAATAAGCATTACTGAATTTTTCTAACTTTCTACCTACTTTCAAGAAGGTACTACAACAAAGTGGTTAAAGGATGTTCTGCCTGATATATCTAATATTTTTTTGGAATACAGAATTTATTTGCTTTGGTGGCCAAAAACTAACGACATTGATTGACAGTTTAACAGACATGAAGTCGAAATAAATTTCTAACAGTGTTCAATTGCCACCTTTTTTAATAGAGTAAAGGTGGCAAACTTCCAACTACCTGATGGTAAATGGTTATTGTAGCCTATGATTGCTTCTTATACCAGGGGCTTCACTTGATTATTTCTTAGAATCTAAGGAATAATTAAAGATAGGATTGGAATAAGAATACATGTAAGCTTTGAGACTCGTACTTACCGTCGAAACGCTTCGACGTAATAGTGTTACTACTAATACATCGGTTGCCTGTAAGGGGATGGCACTTCCCCTTACAGCTGGCTTATTCGTTCCGCCGTCAAATAATTGGCAACTGTCACATGTTCCATCTTGAGGAAAACACCCCTCAAAACGTAGCCAGCACGTACTTGTCAATTGGCTATTTTCGTATTTTACCTATGTTTATTAATGTCACTAAAATACAATTCACGGTATATAAAAATAATTGGCTATGACAAATATAATAGGTCATTTTCGGATCTCATTTGACCGCATTGTCGCGTACGGCAGCCATTGTTCCGCAACAATTAAAGTGTAATATACCACAAATTTACATGTTATATTAATTTAAATTGCCCACCCGTCTACCAAATTCGACGAAGCATGCTTAAATTATGAGTACTATTGAAAACTAAATATGAATAATGTGCTGTAAAGCAATTTGTTCGTATAATGTGCGCGTTCGTAACTGAATCCCATTATCGATATCCTTAACAACTTTTGTTATTATATTGGCGCAGAATATAAATTACTATTATCCTCTTTACATAAGTAAAATAAATGAAAGTAAGTTAATTTCAATATTTAATTATTGTATGGTATTGTATATTAAAATAAATACATAAACATTATTTTGGTAAATATTTCCCTAAAAGTCAATTCTGAAACTATAAATAAACAGACCCCCCCCCCCCGTGACCATGGCTGCTGAAAAGCAACCGAAACGTCGGGGAAAGTGTAAAAATAAATTAAATCTTAATAGTTTAATAATAATTTAATTAGCTTAAAAATTAGTAAAGTTTAATAGTAGTAGTAGTGTAAAAATTTTCAAAATTTTGTAATAAAGTGTCAAATAAACAACGCGATAAAATCCGTATATAGCAGTTTAATTTCAATGAATAATATTCGCGTAAATAGAAGACAATATTATATAAATAAACAGCACAAATTATGTTCGTTAAATATTAATTGCACCCAAAGAAGATAATTAAAGAACACTAATCTTCTAATCATCGTATCCGTGCGAACCTGGCTTCGTTAACTACTAATTGTATGTAATTATAATATACTAGGACTATACCTTACATTATATTTTTTAACTAAAAGCGACGTTTTATTGACATGTAATAAAAAATAAAATTCGGCACTCTCCCTGAATCGCCTCAGCATTTGTCCACGTCATGTTCAAAGCTTTCTTCACATACCATTTTACTCAATCAACATATTTTCGCCCCATCGTCTATTTTTTGGAAGATTTCCATTCAATCATATTATGTTATTGTGTATGGAACTGTAATCGGTTATTGGAAATAAATTATTATCATTATTCTCTTTATTACTTTTTTTTTCTAATTATTACATTTTTAAATATAAATATAAAAACATACATATTTAAAAATATAAAAACTGAAATGACCCACCGGCATCGGGAACAGGGTCCAAGCTGCCGGTGGTTAGGATTCCAGAGACAGGAACCTCCTCACAATGCGTGCTGTATCTAATAGCACTGCCTTGTGCATCAAACCCCCGATCCAAGCACCTAACGCGAGCCTCTTTAGATGGTGATCGAGGCTCTTGGCAATTAGACCATTGACAGATATGACTATCGGCACAATGATTGCCGAATCCACAACCCACATGTCGACAACCTCGCGAGCTAAATCGAGATATTTAATTTGTTTATACTTTTCAGCTTTCACGAGATTGCCGTCATGCGGAATGGTGACATCGATAATCATTGCACGGCGCTCTGATCGATCTATCACCACAATGTCAGGTTTGTTGGCCACAACAGTCCTGTCTGTGATGATAGTTCGATCCCAGTACTACGTGACATGACCATTTTCGAGAACTGATTCAGCTACATACCTGTAGTACGGCACTTCAACATCTACAAGTTTGTATTTCAGAGCAAGTTGCTGGTGAAATCATTATTATTATTATTATTCTCCATTCTCCATTCTCCAGCCTTTATTGCGTTCTGTATAAAGGAGTCTGCTCACTACCCCGTCTCATACCATGACCGTGCTAGGAACGTGTCAGGCAAAAAATAATCTTTGTAAGGAAATGTATAAGACTATGCCCACTAGACCGTTTCGTCACCGACCAGCAGTTCCTATAGCAGGGCGTATCGTGTTGCTTTTCGTGGCTGATAAGTTCCTAGCACGGTTATGGTATGAGACGGTGTAGTGGGCAGACTCCTTTAAATGCATTTGGCCCTAGTGATATTAAGAAAAAGGAAAAATATACGTAGATCGTGTCAGTCACAAAATTAAACGTTTTCTCTCGCTGAAATAAAATAACGAAGAGGTATTCGGTGTTTTGTTCATTTATAGTAAAATACTACCCATGCCATTGGCGTAGACAATAAAGATAACAAACGTTGAGAATTAAATAGGTATTTATTCCTTTATACTTATCGACGAGATTAGGACCCGTTGTTTAACGTCTTAACTAATATTATAAATGCGAATGTGAGTTTGTTAAGCTTTCACGCCTTAACTACTGAACAGATCATCATGAAATTTCGCATACATGGTGTTAAAAGAACAGAAAAGGACATGGGTACCTTTAATCCAGAAAAAAGTAATGTTAGTTATCTAACGTAACCTATATTTATGCGAGTGAAGCCGCGGGCAAAATCTTGTTGTAAAATAATTACGTAAGAATGAGATAGACGTGACATAAAAAAATTAATGACGTCACATTGGCATCAAGTATGATTACTGTGAACAGAAGAAAAAATCTCTTTAAATATATTGTAGTAGATGATATCATACATACATTAATTAAATGAAACCCAACATAATTTGGTTTTTATTGCAAAAACTAACTTACTACACATTTTTATACATTTTTATTATTTTTCGCACATAGATACCTTCTTCGTATGGATAATAAAAACAAATTAGGATTATTTAGGGGTTATCAAAACTATCGCACACAGTTTGGATTCCATTCATTTGATTTAACAAAATGAAGCTGGTATAAGGTTTAATTTGCTTTAATTAAATAAAACTAACTTATAGTTAACTAGTAGCCCTCAGATAATTTAAAACCTTCATTATAATTGAATCTTTCAAAATTACAATTACATACTACTTAGATTTAAATCTACTATTTAGATTTAATTTTACTAAATATGTAGTTGTATAATTTAAATAGCTTAAATTGAAGTAAACAGTTACAGTAAAAGTGTTTAACAATAATAATAATAATAATAATATTCTACCACATACACACAACACCACCTAGCCCAAACTAAGCAGAGCTTGTACTATGGGTTCTAGACAATGGATAAACATACATATATACGTTTTTTTTTTTTTTTGTAAATACATACATATTATACATAGAAATACCCAGACCAAGACAAACATCCATGTTCATGCACACAAATGTTTGACTTGTGCGGGAATCGAACCCGCGACCTCGGGCGTGGCAGTCGGTTACACTAACCACTACGCCATCGAGGCCGATTAGTAGCTTAATGTTTCAAAATTAGGTAATAATAGTGTTTTATAAAAAATAAACCACGCGATAAAATCCGTATAAAGTTTGTTTAATTTTAATGTATAACATTCGCGTAAACATAAGACAATATTACATACATAACATTAGAAATATCCACATCATATAGGAACAGACCAAACACTGGTATAAATTAAATCGAAACAAGTTTAGCTCATCCATAAAAAATAACAATATATCATAGTTTATTGATAATTGAAACATAGAAAGCATTTTACGCTCCACATTTGTATGGACCTGCCACTATGGCAGTTGCAAGTAATGCTCAGACCATTACAACCGCATCAATATTTGTCAAATGGACGGGAATAATAAAAAAAATGTTAAAGCCGAGCGCGAAATGTCATGAGCTGAAAGTGTTCCGTACCGTATTAAAGAACTCGTTACTGTATATTTTGTATATCTTATTATTCAATAATATTTTGTTTAACTGTATAAATAATACTATTTACTAATAAATACATTATAACGACACTAATAAAAAATTATTATTTTAAAATTTACACATGTCTATGATATTAACGGTTTAAAATAATATAATGTACAAATTGTTTTAGACTATTAAAATAACACTTAACCTTGGACATTAATAAATAGTGTAAGAAAGTCGCAAAGTCGTTTAATCATTTTTGTATTCCATTTACCTATTCCTTTAATTAGTATGAAAAACAGAAAAAAAATACGGTTATATTTAAAATAAATACCAAAATTATTGAATAGTCTGTACAAATATAAATTAGGTTCAAATGTATCAAGTGCACGACAATAGAGATGGTCAAACTTAGCTTCGATTATCACATAATACACACTGCAATAAGTAAAATAGAAAAGCATCACCGCTTTTTTATTTGTTCACTACTGAACCCTAGAAGCACGCGACAGGCATGTTATGCTGTCTATTGAATATTGGAAACGTTAAATGATGCCATTAAGTTCAATAATATACCACAAGGGACCACGACGTTAGTACATGTCAAAGATTTGTGGGGTATCCCTGTTTGCTGTTTACTTTCTCTGTTTTAGGGTACGCATGTTTATTTTTTTGCAAAGAGTACCATTTTATGACATCCGCGAAACGAATCTTTTATGCTTGATAAACACAGTATTGTATTTCTGGTAACAAAACGGCAAAAAATGACTGCAAACATAGCCACGAATCACACGGCTCATGTGACGATAAGTGGTAACCAACGCCTATAGATTTCCACCATGTCAAAGATATATACAGCCAAGCCGTTGGTTACCAAGACATTCCCTTCAATTCCTTTTTGGCTACTTTTGAATATAATAATTGTCTTACTTTTACTGGAATGTTATACATAAAAATTAAATTACAGTGAATCAAATTATAGCGGGAGATTCCTTCGGTAAAGACCTTTCAAAGGTGCTAAATAAAAATAAAAAAATCATTATGTTGTGTTGTTGGTCAAACGTATAAGATTGTCTTTAGTGCAAAAAAAATAATCTCCCGTTACAATTTGATTCACATATTCTGGGATACTCTGTATTAGGTGTAGATTTAAATGTTTTAAAACTATTTATATTTACACTTACCCCGACGACGTTTCGGTAGTTTTTTAACAGCCATGGTCACGGGAATACTAAGACGGTTGTCGTCTCTTGAGATTTTTAGTGTTCCTATTTACTTAGAATGATACTTTGAGCTCATTCATAGAATACAATCAACTGAAGGAACTGCAACATCCGTATATAGTACCTAGTTAAATTTATTTTAAATTATATTATAAGTGAGACCTCATACTACAAGACATTATATGAATGTTCTTTGTACGCTATGTGTATAAAATATTAGTGTTACAACAACATCGTTGTTTCAATACAATCGACGCTGAATATAATTATTTCGAATTATTATTACGTAATACGGCCACAATATTAAATGCGGTGAATTCATGAAGCGAAAGCGTTAATCTGACATAATTAACACGAAACCGTTACCCCTACTTACGTCAATATAATGTACCTAATCAAAATTAATAGTAATCAACTGAACATATAACATTATGTATTTCCAAAACGAGTAATATTAAATTATTATTCAAACTGTTCGCTAATTACATATATTAATGTAAAAATGTGAAATAGTAAAGTTGTGTATATTTTAATGAAATTATATGCATCGGTAGGTCAGTTGTCCAGTAAACATCCTTATATAGGAGCATGCAGTATTTCTGAAGAGGAAAGACCCCAATAATAGGATTGTCCTCTCTAGAAATATGTAGTAGCTAATTGGACTAAATTTTTAAACGGTACCTGGTAAATTGCAATAGGATCGCCCGTCTAAATATAGGAGTTCAGACATTGCTGGCAAATGTGGCTGTAAGACACTTTTCTACTTTTTTACTTTTTGGGATGTACACGTTTGAGAATATTACATTAAGAGATTTAGTAAGCCATGTGTTATAGAGTTTCGTCTATTATTAGGGTATCTATAATCTTAACTAATATTATAAATGCGAATGTAAGTTTGTATGTTCGTTACGCTTTCATGCTTAACTACTCCACCGATCATCATGAAATTCTGCATGCACGTTATCTGGGATGCATAAAAGGACATAGGGCACTTTATCTTTCTTTATGCAGAAAAAATACTGTTACATATATTTTTTTATTTTTTTTTACCCGTGGAATTGTGCATATCACTTTCCCCATCGCCCGCCCCAAAACCGGCGGCGATGGGGAAGTGATATGCACAATTCCCCGCGTAAAATGGGGATGGGGATATGTCGGGATCCAGCCCATAAGATGGAAATTGGGCTGAACTGACTAAAACCACCGCGGTGTTCCTCACACCTTTATGACGGGGTCGCGCGGATCGCTCTCGCATTCAAATCGCGACCCCGTCAAAGGTTAACCTAACCTACATTTACGCAAGCTAAGCCGCGGTCAAAATCTAGTATTTAATAATATCCGTTTATGTTATAGAGTTTTTGTTCTGGTTTTTCTTACAAACAGAGTCGAACGAAAACTAACAATAAGTATACTTTTTCCGTCTTAATTTTCGGCCATGTATATGTTACGGCTAATAGCCGAAGTACGGCTACACCTAGTTTTAGCCGGCTACAACTCAAAAGTAACCTAACATAACCTAACCGCATGTGGCCGGCTGCACCTAGTTGTAGCCGGCTAAAACTAGGTGTAGCCGCACTTCGGCTATTAGCCGTGACATATGTATATATATGATGCTGATTATGTTACGCAATTTGTTTTGCTGACACTTTAGTATTCACATGTAGGTGAATAATTTTCTATATGTTAAAGGGCAGCTAAACATCGTAACCAGTTTTCTTCAAGATGCATATTTTGTACACTTGACAGCAAAAGTGTATAATCATTATCTATCTAATGTATACCTACAATCTACACACATATATTATTCTATGACAAACAGTTGTGAAGACTCTGTATTTCCTCTTCTTTTAATACTTAGGTACTAGTAAACAGTAGCGATTGTACCTTGGTTGACCTGCGATTCATATTGTAGCCTATGGTTCTCATGGCGTAGCTTATAGATACCTATTCTGTAACCTATTAAGCGAAATGCTACGTCATAATGTAGCGTGATGTTCCATGCTGTAACACCACACGCTACGTAGATAATGCAAAAAGTCACCGGGTGGCAAAGGTAAATAATTTACAAAAGCAACTCCGCTACTATCAGCATAGAAACTTTGAAATTAACTCTGGAATCACTATTTATCGCAGAAACACAACAACACAATTTCATGTAGGATGAAAGTAATTTGTCCTTTTGAGGGTGGTGTTACCTTTATGCTTCACCCCTTTTAAATGCGCATGCAGATAGGCATTATTTTGAGTGAAGTCCTCATAGTTATTGAGGGATTATATCAGATTATACCACATGGTCACCTCACTCAGTACATTCTGCATTTTAATTGGATAGTCTCTTGATAGGGTTATTTAAAAATGCCATTTTGATTGCATCGATAATTTTAATTAAAACATCAATAGCCATCGCCATTTAAAGGCTTATATGAAATAAATAAGCCGGATTATTATAGGAAAATTAAAACAAGCCATAACACACACATAATAACTACTAGTGATGTGACATAACATTTACATCTTTCGATAAAAATTTGTTTTAGAATAGAATGTTTGGAATGTTAATAGCAATGGTTATAATATTATACCTACATTAAAAATAACAGATACTTAACTGTTTCGTTGGCGCTCGGATATTGGACAATTGTGATGTGGGATGGCGAGACGCCAGGTTCAGTTTCTGAGTCAGAAAAAATATTTATTAAATTTTCTCTCAGGAGTAAGTACAACGTAAGTAACAAGTTACCGGATCATTGAGCGTAGAACATTGCATGATAGATGGCAATAGACTTTTGACTGCATGGACGGCCAAGTGCATTAAATTGTCGCCAAACCACTGCGAGAGCACCGAGTGTTGGGTTCAGCCCCACATGGAATAAATATTTGAGGGACCCTCAAATATTAGTTCCGAGTCTGACTGTTTTTTGTCTGCATTCTTTACGCGACAAACGAATTATTCTATACTGCAGCAGTAGCCTCAAAAATAAAAGATCGGCCTAAATAAATTGCGTTACTTGTGCTTGTACTAATAAGGCTGCAAGCGTAAGTCCTTTTACAAAATATAATATTCCTTGAATCGTATTATTTGTTAATGTTTTACACAAAAACTTCTCAAAGAGAAGATTAAACAATTTTACACATCAAAGAATCTTCACAAGTTAAAGAAGCTAGACTTTTGCTAGAACTCATTCGACTGGAAGAAACGTAAAACTAATAACTACCAATATTTAATCTTTAGCTGATCGTAAAGTTAAAATGAAAGATTACAAGAATTCACCTTGAAATCACTTTTATGTTGTTTGTTTTATAACTCAATCATACTTCAAAGTTATTGCATTTGAAGTAAACAGATAGATAATATAAAATAAAACATATAATTTAATTTAAAAAATAACATTACTTAACGCTTATTATATTTACTCAGTTAATTATAAAAAACTACCTATATTGTTTGTAAGCTGCAATTACTTATTGACTCTCGCAGTATACAAGCAAAAAGAAAAAGCAAAATACGTGCCCGACATGTGCGTAAACAAACAAATACACGATGACACTAAACAGTGATTAGCTAAGTAACGGAATAAGATTACCAGATCCAACAATACAAATCTATTTGCCGAAACAACAACCAAACAAGAGGCGAAATATGAAACAATATTTGCCGCTCCCGCACGTTCCCATTACAAACAGTACGCTACGCTGTTATGACAAAACGCTCTTTACTATAAAATAAATAGAGGTCTAAATTAACTAGTATATTTTATCATTATTACAATATATTTAAACTAAGGTTCGGGGCCACTAGTCACTGTTAAGCTTAAGCCGGTTACGTCCCTCCCTATTTTCTGATGGAGATTTATGTCAGGGGATCAAAAGTTTCCAACCCGCACACTATAGCGCTCGCGGAATTGCCTATGTATGCGTGAGGCGCGGTGTACACTCGTTTGCAAATGTGCCCAAAATAAGTATATATTTCGCTATTTATGAACAATTCGCTGTCAGTTATAATAAATAAATAGCCGTTGAAACATACCGCTGCGGCACTAACGTACACGGTTGAGATAATAAAAATATATGTAACTTACGTAGTGATCGTAACGTTTCATAACTGCTGGTAATTCATTTTCTCATTAAATGTTTAATTTTAGTGATCGCGGCGCGGAGGCAAGTTTTACGAGACGCAATTTATGACGCTATGAAGTGTTGTGCCCGACAGTACGTACGGTGCAATGTGGTACGTGCTTGCCAATGCCATTAATAATTTCACTGGAAGGCGCCCAAGCGCGTATCACTGCGTTCACTGCCAAGCAAGAAGCATAAGTTCACATTAAAGCTTATCTAGTAGACATTTTGTATCTGTTTGATATTCGATGACTTTTTTAATTGTAAACTTTGTCGTATAACCCGTCGGATACGACGTTGTAACAGGAATTTATGTGCCGTTCAATGTTCGTATGAAATTAATATTATTATTTTAACCATTGAACTGTCTACTTTATTAGATTCTTATCTACTTACTTATAATTATTGAAATAAGAACTTGTTTCGTTCTCTTTCTTGTATATGTTAACTAAATTGACATCAACCAAACTCTAAAATTTATTAAAAGGATTGGACATAATACAATAAAAGTGTTCTTTTTTATGGCACACCCTTAACAAATACTTAGTTTAAATAAAAATTTGTATTTTTCATGTATTATATTCGAACGACTCTCTTATTTTTTCAATCATCTATTTATTCAATCAAAAAGGATTTGATTTAATATATGTAACTGGCCTTAAATATTTCAAATCAAATACAAAGAAAATAATTTCAAACTTCGAATATAAATAGCACGGGCCGTTTCCAGCGAGTGAATGTGGCTACGCGTCAGTTTTTTGCACGTGTC
This sequence comes from Catocala fraxini, assembly GCA_930367265.1. NCBI lineage: Eukaryota > Metazoa > Arthropoda > Insecta > Lepidoptera > Erebidae > Catocala > Catocala fraxini. The sequence goes on from OV884037.1 coordinate 11,827,890, forward strand.
CCAACTTGGTGGCACATCCCCATGTATTTACACTCAGTGTTTGATGCTATTTATTTATTTATGTGCCTTGTTTAATGATTGGGGGCGCTTTGATTCAAACGTATTAAAACGACAGGACACGCTATTATTGTTTTTTGTGTGATGTACATGTGTGGGTATTGTTTTTGCCTTTTGTATTTTTTGCTGATGTAACTACCGATGTTAAAAATAAGTCATACATATGATATGTCAATATTATATATAATAGGTAGACGTTACACATGTCTGTATTATATATGTTCATATAATATACATATAATAGGATGAACTTGTATAGGTATGTGAGCTTAACATAACTACTTATATGAGCAGCTATTTTATACAACCTAGCCAAAATAAATTCCAAAAATTAATTACTGATTTCGCTTTTTGTACTGTAAATATACATTTCCAAGAAGACAACAGTATACTATTGTGCAGCTGAATAATAATATAATAACCAACTGTTGAAACATAATAATAATTATGTGCGCACACACTCACACACACACACACACACACACACACACACACACACACGCGCGCACACACGCACACACGCACACACGCACACACGCACACACGCACACACACACACACACACACACACAAATACTCCCAGTTCCATATCGCAGTTTGCAAATATCTGAAAGACAGTTAATTCCAGAGCTTGCACGTACGTGGGAGAAATTATCGTTGAAAGCCTACCGTCTTGGATTTGAACGCTTCCAATTGATATGGATGAACCCTGCTTCGTTGTCGAGTGATACGTTAATAGAAAGGGACGCTGGTACCAAATCAAACAGTTCTTCAGAGCACTCCCCGTGAAAGAGTCGGTAGAACACGCAGAGAGACCCAAAGTCTCTCCGTTGCTCCAACGACTCCAATCTATCCGTGAGATTGGGATTATCGACGATTCGAACTGCCCGTCTTTGTAGGAAGTCAAGTGGGTCGAGCTGGTATTAGGAGGCCTCTGCCCAGAGATGTGAGCAGTATTCCACGTGCGGCTGGGTCTGTGCTTTGTAAAGCACAAGACTTTACACCAGGTCAACACCTGGTGTAAAGTACCGCCTCGCCCTGTTCAGTATACCCAAAGTGTGAGGGTAATAAACCTATGCCTACGCATTTAACTATATGAGCGCGAGACTATGTGTTTATGCATTTTCATGATAATAACTTATTTGCTTGATTTATTATTTATTTATTATAACCATATAAGCGGCGGTAGCCTAATGGATAAGGCATTGGACTTGCGATCGAGATGTCGCGGGACGTGAATCCACTCCTAACACAAGCATTCTAGCTTAGCTGGAGGGGTTAACAAGCATACTAGTAATCTGAAACCCAAATTGCTAGTAATCTTAAAAAATATATATATATCAAGATACAAATAAGATTATGTTTTTGTAAATATTAGATACTTACGACTGTAATAACCTCAACTTGTCAACAGTCGCTTCGAAAGGAATATTTTGATGTAACCGGTTTAATCAATAATATATAGCCATCTGACAAATAGCGTTTTTATTTTATTGGATGGTTTCATCAATAAAGAAAACCATGTACTTAATTTCTTAACTAATACTCTATGTAGATTAATTTCTTTTTTTTTATACTGTAATATGCTTGTGTTTGTCCACGATCTCACCTGATCTTAAGTGAAGATGAGTGAGTGTGAGTCGACGATAGAACACGCTTGCCTAAAAGATACCTATTCACTCGCGACTTGAAGACACCCAGATTGTACTCATTACACTTACATTTTTTAGATGACTACAGTCTCATTTTGTTGGGCTCTGTAGCGTGGGGGACTTTACGAACATAGAATTAACGGACACAAAATATAACTAGACTCAGCAATTATTTGTGGTTTAACATAAATAATTGTCCTGTATGGAATTAAAATGTAGAGCACTCAGCGCGAGGGCGGCGGCGAGTCAACCGACTGTCCACTGCACAACCACATCCAAATTAAAATATATTAAAAAAATGTACCAAACCTTAGTCCTTATTCAGCATTCGAGACCACTTCGATATAGGGAGTCCCTTTATCGCACTGGTCACATATGTATGTTTATGATGACGTACAACACCGTCATCCGTATGTGCCCTCGAATATATAATATGATTTGGTATAGAAGTTACTCCTAGATACGATTTGAATAAATCGATGTTACCTGGTCTCGAGAATCGATGTGTGCAATCACCACTTTTTTGCCGATCCATCCAGCCTAGTTTAAATAAATAGTTAAATAGTAATAATAGTAATAAATTGTTTAAATAATATATAATTATCTTTTATATGAATAGAATATCATATATTTTGCATTAAGTACAGAACTTAATTAAATAAAAAGAGCTCTTTTATATTATACTAAAAACATATTCGTAACTTTAATATTTTCCATATAAAGCTCCATTAACAGTTTCGCTTCCATTATATATAATATGACAAAGTAATATTATTAACCCGAAAACGCTGCTCTATTTTCGTTCCAACAAATCAAAAGCAACTCAAAACTGAAATGTTTGACGAAATTACATTTTGACAGACAGAATGTTATTCTTCCAGCTAGTTAGCCAACGAAAATATGGTCCTGTCGACAGTATTAGGAAACTTTACACTGAAAAGTTGCAGAGACGTTCACGAACGTATTTATTAGGAACGAAAATAGAATAAACTTTAACTCACAAACGCCATGTCGTTGTTTTGAATGATGCGCTGTGTGTGTGATTTAGAATATGCGACATAAATCTTCATCAAAATGATGTCTGGAGGATAGTTCCTACTTCGCGCATTTCCGTGTAACGACGATACGGGATCGTAAATTTAAATAAATGGAAGAATTTGGACAAAGTTATCAGTGTTACTGTTTGTGTATAACATTGTGAAATTAGTTGTAGGGTAAAGAGTAATGAGACTTTTTGATAAAATAACAAGTAGACATTTAAATAGAATAAATTACTACAAGGACAGCGCCATAGTTTAAGTGATCAGTTCGCCATTACGTCGCTTTGAGTGCTATGAATTGGATGCCTATACGGAATAAAAATAACTACATATGCATCACAACTATTTCTTTTGCTTTAGACTTGCGTTGTATACATTGTTTCAATGTTTATAAAGTAGGTACCTCGCGACACAATAATTATTCCTAGTGCTGGAATTGTACTCCATAAAATATACTTGACCTAATATATGTTCTTAAAGTTCCCAACTCCAGTTATAAGGGCTAACAAATAATAATAAATTATTCAATCAACAATAAAAACTTACTATATTTAAATAACTTTACAAATATACTTTCATGTATAGAACGTCTGCTATTGGAAATGGTTTGCTTATATTTTAGTAGAATGTAGATAAGGTTTCAATATATGTACATTCTTACTTTGGAAGCAGACACCGCGTTCTGGCAACATGCGCTTGTGTAGATACGTTTACTACCGAACGTCATTTTCGTATCGTATAACAATGTAAGCGCTCACGAACAAGTCAAGATATAACTCAGCAATACAACTAGTTATGGCACTATAAATTCGTTAGGTCAGTTAACTTGAATTTGTTGTACTTGATACTGTTATTTTATGGACTATTACTGTGACGACATTCAATTTAAATACAACTTGGTATTGTTTTTAAAATCTTGTTGATATCCTAGCGGAGAGACAAAAATAAATAATTTGATACTTTATAATATATTAGAAATTAGGAGTACATATTTGTGTAATAATATAGTTACTACTAACTATTCACTTTTACCCGCTGCTTCGCTCGCTCGGGAACAGTAGATACTTTTGCCTGGATGAAGGGTATTCTTTGCTTTTTCTGTACCGCTTACAAAGTGTATACAAAGTTTCATGATGATCAGTCGAGTAATTAAGGCGTAAAAGCGTAACAAATAAAACAACTCACAATCGCATTTAAGATATTACAGTAAGGATTTTTATTGTTCCCAAAAAATATCTAACAATATGTTCACATAGCATATTAGATCCCTAAATATTGATAAAACTAGTATGAGTATAATTACCTGAACTCAATTATTTATAGATACATGTATGTCTTATATATATATTTTGTTCATTTTAAAATACAACGCCCGCAGTAGGAATAGTTCCTGTGTCGCGGGGGACTTAACAAACATTCAAACAACAGACAAAAAAACACCTATACTCAGAGCAACCATTAATTTGTGGATCTCACAATTTTTTGTTCTGTGTGGGAATCGAACCCACAACAGTTGGCGTGGCGGCAATGGTGAGGCGACTAGTTAAACCACTAGGTACGCCATCCATGTAGTCAATAATTAGACCTGACTTAATACAGAGTGTATAACTGTAGCGGTATTAACATCTACCAAACATTCTCCCAAAAACCTACTGCTGCGAATAATTTTCTAACTGGATAACCTTATCACTGTTCTCAACCCAAAGGTCAAAACTTAGCGGTCATGATTTTTAAAGCATATTCTTATGTCACGCAACCAAACGAGGCAGTCGAAATACAAGAAACAAGTCAAAGAAATCTATAACACCAAATTCCTAAAATGTCTTTCAATAGTAACCTGGGAAATGAAAATACTGCATGCAATAATTTTATAATCCAATGCATGGGAAGGTGTTCTACATTCAGTTAAGTAGATTAGTGCATTGTCTCAGCTTACGCAACAGCTACACAATCAAAGTGTACAAGGGAAATGGTGCGAAAACTGTCGGCAGACAATAGCTGGAAACCTTGGCACTTCAATTAATAAAGGTGCAATAGTTGGTTTGAATTAAAATCTAGTGTTTGAAGCTATGATATGATTATTATAGGTATTATTAAGGTCCCGTATAATAGTGACTGAGAATCAGTATTATGGTCTTATCTGTCATAAAAGTGGATCACAAATATGAAGCTAAATATTTTGGCATATATAGATACATGCCTGTTTCCGGGAGGGGTAGGCGGAGACTACGAAATCCACTTACTATACAGAAGTATACTTCTTATAATACTATAGTAAGTGTAATTTCGTAGTCTCCGCCTAACGGCAGCAGTCTTACTTCCCTTGTTTCATTTACCTTCATAACATTCTTCAGGCATACACGCCAGTTTCCTCTTAACCTGGCCTTTCATCTGAATATCTTCGATTTAATCAGAGAACGTTCAAATCAAATCATTATTTATTTTTGTATCGACGAGATCTTTCCCTGGTATAAAGCAGTAGTCACTTTTTTATTGTTGTTACTTGTGTGTGTTACTTGATTTTATATAATCATATAAGTTGATATTATTATTAGCTATGTCCATATTATAAAAGTATAAAATAACAAACCCGATCCAGTCCGTATAATCTGGTAATAAATCTGGGGGCACGTCAGTGCCCCCGCCAAGACGAGCCAATGGGATATATGATTCCCCACAAAGTTTCATGAACGTAGCAGTAAATCGTATACACATTTTCAAGTCTGATGATCTGCCGTGCTCCCTTTATTTTCCATTAGATTAGCAACAGTTTTCTTGCATATTCCCGAAGATTTGCAAAACAAATTTTCCTATAGACAATATGCCCAATTTGTCACATGTGCTGTCGACTGTGACAGTATATACTAGTACAATTGTCAGCGCAATCTCTTATAAACATATTTATTATAAATAGTGCTACTTAGATAAGGAGAAATATGTATCTATAAGTGTTAAAAATAACTATTCTATTCTACATACTTATTTATTTGTCACACCATCTTAATCACTGCAATATTTGTTACGTTTGGAACAATTTCAACAAATATCGCAATAATAGAAAGTTATTTCGCTACTTGTATTCCATACTATGCTATTTTAGCACATCGCGGTACTAAAACTAATCAGCGAAAGTATCGTCCCGATATAAATAAATAATTTAAACATAGAAGCCCAATGTGCATTGTTTCACAGCTTATCGATTGCCTCCACCGACGCGTCTGTACATATTTAATTTGTGTGCATTATACATGTGTGTAGAGATGAATGAGTCGGTGTGTGTTTAAGCGCTCAATCCTGGATTACGGCCGTACAAAGCCACAGCAGTATTATCATCGTTATTTCTTCATAGCTTTATCTGTGGGGACAAAAGCCTATGTTTTAATCGAAAAATCCATTGGCAATAACTTTACTTCATTTATTTTTATGGCCCAGCTAACGAATCAGATTTACTATTTCATTAACAGGTAGCAAAGAAAAGGATTACACTTATTTCTAAAGTAATAATTTTTATTATAATATATAATAATATTTAAAATTTTAATGTGGAAACTACGCATATTAATAAAAAAGGGAGGACGTTTTGTACCACGCATATTCTTGTTGAAAAAATAATACACTCGATATTACTTCTGAGTAAATGAAAAATTTCGCTTATCAATATATTTGTGCGTTTAAAGATAGGTACAGCATTCTAAAATTAGGTAAAATAAAAGAACCGTGAAAGAAAAATAAATGTAAGTATCAAGCAGATAAGCTTTTAAGAAATAATAAGCAAACACCCCGTTTCCTACTTATAATAATTGGAATGAGTATGATTTGTTATCTCAATATTACTTTGAACGAACATAATTTGTGTTAAAAATTCAGCCTTAAGAATTAAATAACTGCCATCTTAGTCTCCCCGTGACCATGGCTGCTGAAAATCAACCGAAACGTCGGGGAAAGTGTAAAATTAAATTAAATCTAAATAGTTACAATAGTTTTAATAATAATTCAATTAGCTTAAAAATTAATAAAGTTTAATAATAGTAGTAGTGTAACAGTTTTCAAAATTATGTAATAAAGTGTCAAATAAATAACGCGATAAAATCCGTATATAGTAGTTTAATTTCAATGAATAATATTCGCGTAAACAGAAGACAATATTACTTAAGAATTAACTTCATTTTTTGAGTTCTAAGTATAAATATTGGCAAATCAGCTTTATTTTCATACCAAGCTGAGCATTAGGACAAAATATCAAAGTTATAGAAAGTCACATTAAGTAACTCGCTACAACTTTTGCGTCGCTTTATTGCTATTTGTTGAAGGTGTCTCTTCGCATCGATAGTAACATAAAGTAACAAAATAAAACATTTATAAATTAGTTTTATTTGCTGTTATTATATTTCGTAAGAAAGAGTACTCCCCACTATGTTATGTTGCTGTGTTATAAGGTACGATTGGGTAACATTCTGAAACACACGTTATTTGCAATTATGTTGACTATTTTACAAAGTGGGCATACTACTTAATACGGCATAATAAATATTAGTTGAGTTGTAAGTTTATTTTTAAACTCTTCTCCCGCACTAGCAATAATTCTTGTGTCGCGAGGGGTTTTGAAAACATTCAAAAAACTGTCACGAAGTATACCCAGACTCGAACAACGATATGTCGATCATACAAATTTGAGTACCGTATGGGATTCGAACCCACAATACTCGGCATAGTGGCAATGGCTAGGTGACCATTTGCGAGGTTAACTACTACGCGTTTCGTACAGTCAACCACTTCTCTTCTCTCTTTCTCTCTGTTATCTTTATTTCTCTATCTCTCTCTAAATTATTTACAAATATGATTGAAATGAATGAATCATTCACGACTAACAATATATAGAACTGATGAGTATGATAATGAAAATCAATACTATCCTAAATACGCTTATATACCGGCACTATTGCGAGCCTGATTCTATGGATTGCAGCTAAGTCGTCTAATCGTCCCGAACATTGTCATTAATGTATTAAATACTTATACGGATATTTCTCTATATATAGAGAAATATTCTTTGAATTTATCACCTATCAACTTGCGACAGCGCGTCCGTAGGCGATTTACAGAAAATAAAACAAAATTTACAGAACCGATATTTATGTTCGACGCTTTATTAAGTGTAATCGCAATAGATATTTCATTTGTTATTACTAAATACTTTCGATGAGAGAATGTTACGTTTCCGCAAATTTTAAATTATTGCGGTTTTAAAAAGACACTACTTTTAACTATTTAAATGTACGCTTTCCTCAATGTTTTGGTCGCTTTTCTTCAGCAATATTCGCGATGAGTATGTTAAAAATTAATCGAAACGTTAAGAATATTACAATTAAGCTCATCATTACTCTTAAGCATACAAATGTAGGACCTCATGCGAGGGTCGAAAGTTTACACTCAGTGTATGTTTAGTGACGATGTGACTAAAACCAAATTACCTATTTTAATTTGAAATGATTTAACTGATTATTAACCAGACGTCCTTAGTATTATGAATGCATGCAGTAAATCGGAGGCAGCATAATCAAAGGAAGGATATTGCGGTGCGACTCCGAAGAAGCCATTATCATAATGATAGAATTTTTGAGAATACTTTGATACGTATTAGATAAATAGAGTGTACTATATACAACTTAATATCCTTCTAGCTTAAAAGTAGGTAGTAGTACTATTTAAAGCAGCAGAGGTAGATATTTTATTTTTATAGTACTGGGGTGGCAAACAAGCATACGGCCCACCTGATGGTAAGTGGTCACCGTAGCCTATGGACGCCTGTAACACCAGAGGTATCACTTGCGCGTTGCCGACCCTTTAGGAAGGGAAGTGGGATGGAGAAGGAGCGGGAAGGGGGGAAAGAGAGTGATTGGGCCGCCAGCACTCTCACTCACCGAACGAAGACAACAGTAGGAATACTGCTATTTCACGTCGATATCCTGTGAGAGGGTAGTTCTTTCCCGGTCGAGCCGGTCCATTCATGCTGAAGTCAGCGAGGCTCTACTACTCATATATTCGATAACACTTTGCCCAACCCGGAGTCAAACCTGGTTCCTGCTTTATTTACAGCATCGCGTTAAATACCATTGCGCCAAGGCAATATTCCTATCGTAATAATTATGAAGTATAATATTGGGACCTGTAAATTTTATATTTGACATTGGACCTATTTACATTAGTACTGCAGTGTGTTCCTTATTTTAAAAAGTCAACTACCACTCTAAGATTATTTTCTATATTCCTGTAATTCCTTAACAAACATTTAGAAAACAGACACAAATAACATCGAGACTCGGAAAACCATTTTTCAATCAGGAAAAGTTTTGCCCCGTGTGGGATTTGAAACCTCAATATTCGACGTAGTGGCGAGGCGAATACTGAAATCACTACGCCATCCGTGCAGTCTATTCATTAGTTACAAGATGGGAAAACGTATGTCGTGAATGTTTCGTTTGTTTGTCTTACCTTACTGTACTATCATAAAATTCATTTATTGAATGTGTAATTTAATTAACTAAAGCCATTATCATATGTTGATATGATTTTTACGTATATTCGTACATCCCTGATGTTGCGAATATTCGCATCCGCAACCGCATTTACGGAGCTTCCGCGTCGATTTGGATATCTGCATCCGCATCCGCATCTGCAATAATCAACGCGGATGTTAATGCGGATCTAGATATATCGAAGGTTACAATAAGAAAGAAATCAGTTGTTCAGTAGTACGTGTTTAATTTATGAACCTTTGCAAAACAGGCTTGAACCTGCGAAGGCGGTGACATTAGATAGATACTTTTTATTAAATAAGATAAACAATTTTTATCAATATAACCGCATCCACAATTGCCGAACTTCTGCATTGATTTGGACATCCGCATCGGTAGTCGCATCCGCGGAAGTGAGTCTTTAAAAATACGCATCCGGATCCGCGGATGTAAAAATATCGGCATCCGCAACATCCCCGATTCGTGGCAACAAATAAGCAACTACATTAGGTAAACTTACGCAAACAGTGGCGTCACATTAGGATATAGTCCACGCAGTAAAAGAAAATAGCCGCAGGTGGTCTGTCCTTAAGTGCTTTCCAAGTTAGAATTGCTCTGTACTTCAAAATCATCCATTTTCTTGTATACCAGACGTCTCCATTCAGGTCGACATCTTGGATGCTCCCATTTCAACGGATTAATGTTGCAATGTTTCATAATTATGTGTCTTTCCGGAAATCTTTGTGTCGTAGGTACTATACTCAATGTTCACGTTTGCCGTTTTAGAGTTTAAAAATGAATTTATTGCTGTTGTTATTCATACGCGATGTTCATGTTATATCTTAGGAAAGACTAATGGTGCAATAAAATTATTATTTACATTGTGTATCCTTAGTCAGTGGCGTTGCTGTAGCAAGTGCGAACGCTGAGAATCTTGAGTTCGAATTGGCGTTGGTGTTGGGTGTTTCTGTCAATTAATGTTTTGTAACATGGGACCTAAAACTATAGGTAGCTGATGAAATATGGATCTATGTCTACTTTTTAAGGAATATTGGCGTGAGGCTTTAAATGCATGTATGTACTTATATAATAGACTAAATGTGTAGTATTTCGTATGATACTTTATTATCATACCACGTATTCAAGACCACTGACTAAAAACATCTATCGATACAGGCCACAAATATTTTCAAAATATACTAAAGGTTCTCAAAAAGAATTACATTTTGATAACATTTTAAATGTTATATATTCATTTATTTTTTATTTACAATTTCGGGTCATATGACACATATTTGTAACGTTGCCGTTCGAAACAGGCCACAGGGCATTAACGCTCTTAATATTTATTTTTTATTATTTTATTTTATTTTATTTATTAGGGACAAAAAACAATTACATGTTAAAGTATTATAAGATAGTGTTTTACATTAAATTATCAAACATATAATCAACACCATTGTCCACAGATTAACAATGGAAAATGAAAGTGATAGTGAACAGAATTAAATGAATTTGACAATTTTTAACAAATAAAATCTAAAATGAAACGTTGTACTTAACCTAAAGTGATTTAAACAATTCAATAGCTTAACGTTTGTATTGTTGATGAGTGACAGAAAATATGCCCAGCTGAATAAGATACGTATTGTGTGCGTCAACAAGTCTACGAAGAGGCACACGCTCTCCGGCGTTTGTTCTGCATGTATCTGCACAGAACAGACGGGGCACACGAACTCCTCGTCGAATGACAGTTCTAGGAACTATATAACATATTTTATTTGTTATCTCAATGCAGTCAAATCTGTTGTTGCATAAACCGTGCAATATCATGGCTCCTAAAAGTAAGTGCCTGGACTCCAAGCTTAGAATCTCATACCGATTAAGTTTTTATCTTTGCTAATACAAAAATAAGTACAAATGCCGATTGTTGTTAACCTCTACAGCATCTAAACTAATATGCTCGTGTTACGAATGACTTCGCATTGGTAGTGCAATGGCTTGAATTTTAATCCACGACTGCGAGTTCGATGGCTCGTCCATTGGACTACCACCGCTATAAATAACTATAAACTTACCAGAAAATATTAAACTAATAGTTGTTCTAAATCTGGGTGTTCTTTGTGTCCGCTGTTTATTATTTGTAAAGTCGTCTGCAACACAGGACTTGATGCTACAGCGGAAGTTGTCCTTTTAAAAGCAAAAATACACGTCGTACGTCATCTTTAATCATCTTAATTCAAGATGGATTTCATTTGAAGGTCATATGCACGCCGACCTACCTAACTATTGTAGCTATAAGCCATGCAATATATTATAATAGTTGTATAACAGTATGAATTTCCGCTACGACGTCAGACTGCCCAGTGCACCGTAATTGAATCACAATATGCCAGGAACAGCTATTACTAACCATGAAATATATGTACCTATCTATGTTGGCATAGATGTAGCGACATTGTCAAGGATACTTGCATTAAATTGTTACATCGTGCTGTGCGCTTCGGTTTAAGTCGCTCTTGACCTAGAAAAATCTAGCCTAGTGTGTTTAGGGTATATTTATTTATCATGACATCAGTATATACCTACAGAAAATACTCCTTGTGAACACAAATGTTAATACTTTTGCGGCTCACTGAAGATTTTGACAAATATGTGTCACGGAGTTTTTTTAATAATAATTAATAAAATTAACGTGATATAATGCCTCGGTGACGCAGCGGTAGTGAAAGTGACTGCTCTTCATAAGGTCTTGGGTTCAATTCCAGGAAAAGTGTTAATAGGTTTTGCTTTAGAAATTGTTAATAGAAGCATGATGTTTAAAAACGTACCCTAAACTTATAAGTTGGTAAAAAGTGGGTGAAATACTGACCATGTATGTAATAAAAGGCAAATTGTTGTCTGCCAGATATGATACCAGGCTTCATGTTGCTTCTTTATGCTTTTTGCCAGAAATACTAAATATATCAATACTAAATTATGGTTTTAATTTGCGTTTACAGTTACAGCCATGCAAAATATCCTGTATTTTAATTATGTGGTCGGACAAATTATTGGAGTTTTTTATTATAATTGTAATAAATCCACACTTGTGGCACAGAATTCGAAAATGCGCCCGATTCGAAAATGGTAGGCCACAATAGGCTCACCCTAAATGAGGCTTATTGGTCGTTTCGCACGAATTGTGCAAAACACCATTTTATAAAAATAATATTATAACTTTTTAGATGTCGCCTCGCACACCTTCTTTTCCAGGTCGGTTCGTTTCACACTCAAATAATATGGATTTATGCGTTTTATAAAGTGTCGTTTCGCACAATTCTTGCGAACAAATTTGTCCGGGCACGACTAAGCTAACCCTAAATTTCGCGAATCTAAATCTGAATGAATGATGTCGATAACACACCTCTACTAGATTGTAAGTATTTGGGTCGAGAGCTTGTGCATGTTTAGATTTGTTACTTTTTTGCGACATATCTGTATTTGTATCTCAGATCAAAACAGAAGTATAATGAATGTCCATTTAAATATTTATATATATAAATATTCTGTGCGTGTGTTTGTAATTAAAGTCCTCCTAAACGGCTGGACCGATTTTGATGAATTTTTTTGTGTGTGTTCAAGTGGATTTGAGAATGGCTCAGATATGTTTTTTTTTCCGGTGTACAGGACAACGTCTGCCGGGATAGCTAGTATCATTATATAAATAAAATCTCAAACATGAGCTGAGTCATATATTGAATACTAGTAAAGTCTAGAATTAGGACGCAAAAGTCGGAAAAGAAATAAAAAATAATTGTATCACAAGGAAAACAAACGATCAGTTTCAATAATCAACTTGGAAACCAACTCACGCTAGTACATAGATTGTATCACAGTAATTGTCGTTATACGCGATCGTTTGCATGAAATAATGCTTAATTTCAATTCCGTATGCATTAAGTACATGTAAACTTGTATGGAGCACTGCCAATAAACTTCGATACAGATCGTTACGGTCCCACCGACCGCGTGCATTACTGGGGTGCATCGATGACTCCCCTGTATTGATTATGCTAATTTTATTATCGAAATTTCATTCGTCACGCTTGCTTCGGACGCTTTTTTCGAACAAGTCAATCGTAGAACGCTAATATTAACATATTGGAAGCTAATAAAACCCATTCCGCTCATGCGTTGCGGTTTTGCTTACGAGTCACTTAGTTCGAACAAAGTTTGCGCAAACGGCTCTGCGGGTAACTCTGAAGACAGCTTCAATATTTTGACGAAAGTAAAACAAGAGAGCGAACATATCGCGGAGAAAGTAGTGAAATTTTGATCTGATACAGAATTTCTGTTACCGCGAACGCTGTAGTAAAATTTACGATCATGTTTACCTTACTCGGATGTAAGTTTGTTTATCATAGAAAATCGAAGGGAATCGTGTATCCCCGGGCAATGAAAGAGGATAATTTTGTTTGTACACCAGCAGGCGATTAAACTTGAACATGAAATGAAATTCTGTCGATAATGAGTTAATAAAACATACGACTTCTGCGTCAATGTTTGATATCCATATACTCTTACAATTTCTCAGGAAAGATTTATTTTTGTTTGTCTTTAATGGAAGTCTAAGTAGTTATCTACATTCCTTATTCTTTAATCATAGCACTACCATTTTGGTCTTTAGAAAATACGTGTCTCTTTTTTGTAAATGCTTTCAATTATTCTCAATACAGTTTTTTATTTCAGTAACATTATTTCTTTATTAACTACAATAATTTAAGGTTTAGACCGGCCGAACTTGAAGTTTGTATCGAAACTAACGTGGTAATGATGAAGATAAATTCACACTTATGTCACGGGCTAACCGACGTTAATTTTAAACGTAGTTGCGTGTAGCCCGCTCCGTAATCTGGGCTCCATTAACAGGAACCATTAATCATAGTTTTAATAACAATTTAACCCCAACTAGATTAATATATCTTCATTTATTCACATGTTCGAGCGCGGCGAGTTGAACTTATCAAACTTTTATCATTCAAATTTGACTGAACACGTTTCATAGAAAATCGAAGCCGCAACAAATGCACTCATTCTCCTTGTACATGCCGCGTCTATTATAATGAATTCAAGTGCAACTGTTACAAATGTAGAACTCGGCTTTTGTTGTTTACCCATTGTGTACAATTAAATGTGGAAAGATGTAATAATCTCGAATGTTTCATTGTGTTTTTTAACTGTGCAGAGACACATGCGGGGTCATAATAAATAATAAGTGCGGTGCTGTAGCGCGAACATTTTAGCCTCACAATGAAATGAATGTCAAGTTTAAACGTAGGGTTGTACCAAACTTAGTTAAGCGTGTGCCGTGTGCGCAACGATGACTAAAATTCGGGGTGTACCATTATTTATTACAGTATAATATTTTGCTGCAGTCCACCGTTTATGGGACGTTATTTTTTATGAATTATTTTTATTAACGGCCATAACGGGTCATTATATTGCATTGAAATGATGGGGTTGTACGTAATTCATTACAACTGTTTGTTATTCTCACGGCCATGTTTATTTTATGAGAACAATGTAAATGAATTATTGCCGTACTTAGTACTGATTCTCATAATATTATTTGCAAACATATTATTAAATGTGAATTGGAAATCTTCTCATAATTGTTACTGAATGAGAAGCGGATGCAACAAGAATAAAAAGATATATATTTTTAAATTTTTGCAAATCATTGTGTCACATGTTATAATTTACATTAATTGAATCTAAATATACAAGTTATTTACAAGTACACATATAATTTAATGCCCTAAAGGAGAGTGGACATTTTGGCCCTAAATGTAATAAGATAAATTATGGCTTAAAATTCGTAACTTTTTCTAAATCTATAAGCAAAAATGCAGCTAAAACCGCGGTCTGGGAAATGAGATATCTTATAAATACTTGCTTTCTATTTGAGTAAAACAGTATCGATTAATTTAATCGATTATAATGTACAAAAATTAAACAAAAAATAATGGACACTTAATAGATAAATTAAACAAAATAATTAATTCCTAATATATTAAAATATAGAAAGCACAAAAATAAATATTGACAAGAAAACTGTATAATCGATTACATTTATTATATCTGAGTGATAGAGATAGTGATAGTTTGGACCTTAGACAAAATAAAGTTCTGACATGCGTTAGCATCTGCGTAGTCTGTGGTTAAGTTACTTTACTCTTTAGGTTATGAAAAATTAGAATATTTAAAAAGTGAAATAATAAAAGTTCAAAATATGCATTTTTTGGAAAACGCGTTTCAAATTTTTTATACAGGATGGTGAAACTGTCGAATTTTCATGGCTAACAAAATAACTTTTAGACAGTGCTGATCTCAAACGAAAACGGTACGAAAACTGTAATTGTCATTTTATGTCTTTTCTTTGAAGTGTCAAAATATGTGACTGTCAATTTGAAATGAAAACGTCAACATTGGTTAGATTTCGTTTCATACAATTCAGTGATTATACAACGAAAATCAGGAGTATGCTTGTATATTCCTTTAATAACGTTTGCAAGAACACTGTTTTTTCGTTGGACACGTGTTTTTTGCTATTAACGATCGACCTTGTATGTTTTACTGTACTTACATGTTTTTTATATAAAACTCTTATAGCTCAGCTCTCAGACTGCCAAAGTCTTTTGAATTTTCAGTGATGGTATTATAAAATATTAGCTATCGAATTATACCAATTTTGTCGTTACATTTAGGTCCAAAATTGTATGAAACATGTAAACACTCTCCTTTAATCTTTGGAGTTTTTAACACTTCCTTAAGTTTTTAATATATATATACCTACACATACATAGTGTCATATCGAATTGTAGTGCACCCATATTTCGCTAGCTATGATCTTAAGTCCCAAATATTAAGGGGCGAAAGATATTGATGATACTGAATTATTCTCACGAGTCAATATCATTTCATATAACATTAAAAACGAATCATATAGGTATTGCTACATATATGTGTAATGGTGTAAACTTTATGTTGGGCACGAGACCTGTAGACAAAGCTTAGGTACATTGCAGCTGCTGTTTCATTCATGATGTCTTTTGTTTTACACCTCATTATTGTAAAATATAATTGTCAAGAGATCGTTGTATTAAGAATGTCATATGAAATTCGATTTTACAAAGTAAACTAGCTATACCCGGTAAATCTTTAGCTGTGGCTCAGTATCATATTATTTTTATAGAATTAATTCTTGTTTCCGTTTCAACTTCGGAATAAGAAGTATCGCGCTCTTAATAAAATAACGTCTTAACTCGAAAATTGAAAATTAGGCAATTTCAATTCTACTCGTGACAGTCTTTCAAAACTCTAATATTATATTTGTGTTAAGTAATTGCAATAGAATTTAAATTTATTTATGTCATAAAACTCAGATAAGGATCTGTTTTATAAAGAGTGCGATATATAAAATCATGTTTTTATACAAATGCAACGTTGTGTTAAAATGTCAAGTCTATCCATTGTCCACTTTTTGAGTTTTGAAAATTATATAATAGATATATATATAAGATAATTAGAAAAAAATTCACAGAATACGTCACCTACATTTGTGTTACCAGTTGATAGGAGTAAATTGACACCACAAATAATTCTACCCATTTCCTATAGTCATTATTATAAAAATAAATAGTAAGATTAAAACTAGTGTAGCCAGTTACAAACATTTTGCACCTTTATACACCAATTCTACAATAAATTATACGTTGTAACTCAGAACAAAGCATAAGCAGCAACAGAACCTAATTAACTAACGATCACAGACCCCGTGCTTTAATTGCACTCTATAATGTAACAGTAAATTGGCCGAACAACATCACGGAGCCAAATTACCAGTGTAAAATTACCACAGTTTCTATAGTAGGGGAATATCACAGCAAGTAAATCGATTCTATCGAAATATTTCGTATAGCAAAAACGTCTCCTGGGGTCAGCCCTAAAATTATAGGTTAGCCCCGAAGCTATTTAACTATAACAGTAACTATATTCTTTAATAAGTCGTGTCAATTGTCGAATTGCAATTCTCACAGTCGATTCTACCATATGCTCAGAATAGTTGCCCCCCGGGAGTTTGCTTACAACATTCTTATTCAAAGCATTTAGTTAGAGGATCATTTATTCAATATTAACTGTTACGACTTTGTGTACTAATCGAGTTTTGTAACAACTTATTTCATAAACTGAAGGTAATTATAAATTGAGAAAGTTTGGAGAGCCGTCCCAAATTAAGCTACTTGAACCTACTCAATCATTTCTTGTATTGGATACACGCAATGCTTAAGACTCTTAAATTGCTATCTGCGTCTCATCCGTGTTACTTATTTACCATGAACGATTACAGTAAATAATACGTTACATTTAAGTAAAAAACGTATTACAACATAGGCTCTTTGTACTACCGAAAATGTACATACCAGGGCAGAAATACCACAACGGTATTGACAAATGATTTTCGCTCTTCCTTCGTATTAATAAAGTTTAAAATTAAATACACGTGCTTCCGTCTTAAACTAAAATACGGGTACGTAATACACGCAAAACATGTACTATGCCTATTATCTCCACGCTAAGACTCTAACGTCTTACTTCCAAATATCTCAATTAAAGCATTTCATTAAATCTCAGTTTTGCAGTTACGCACACATGATTATAGTATGATTATATTAATGCGGTGTGTATGTGTGCGTAATAGTGCGGCCCCACGCACAACGGGCACCCCTCGCGTTTCATTAAATACGTTTCCGCATATCACGCACTATGTCATTTCCTTTTGTAGGCACGTATATATCGGCCTATCGATATCGATGTACCTATAAAACAGATTATATAAGCGGTGTATTATAATAAAATATTTTATCTATTTGATCGCTATTTGCTACTCAATTTCGAGTTTAAAACCTAAAAAGATTTCTCTGAAAATTTTATTTAAAAGATATTTACTTAATTTGTATCTAGTAAGAAAAGTTAGTACTTATTTTTGATGGACTTTCAATTAAATAGAAAACTACCTAATTATTATCTTTACAAAGATACAATATAAGACAAAGTATTTTAAAGCATGTTTATCGATATCATCATCATCTCAGCCGAAAGACGTCCACTGCTGAACATAGGCCTACCCCAACATAGGTTTTCCACACATACCGGTCTTGGGCCACCCGCATCCAACCGCTTCCCGCGACCCTAACCAGGTCATCGTCGTCATGCATTAAATTCGAACACAAAGAATGGCCGATTAAAGAAAATACGCAAACATATACCTAAATAAAATATAATATGATAACGACACTAACGAAATATAAGTAGTGCTTTCATTTTTTATTACAGTTGTAAAGAAAGACTAATGTAATTTGTTATCATAATTAGGGCAATGTTTTAATAACCAGTAATTATATAGACCTAATGAATACTCATACCTCATGTGTAATGTAGTAAGCTTTATATTTTTATTTGCAGTCCTAAATAGTTCGAATAATAAGTAGGCCACGCAGGCTAAGGATGATCTAAATCATCAATTTCATACGAAGTTTATATATTACTCTCTTTCATTGCGTAGTCATGTGAAAGAAACTTTGGTCCTTAGGGCTCAAATATAAAAGTAGTGACAAAATTTAATTAAATTTCAATAGAAACGAACCTACCCGTATAACGATGTATCGATAAATTTTAAATCGATTAAACTTCGACCCCGTCCCTCACGTGTAACGATGGGAAGCTATTTGCGGATTCAATCAAATCCACAGAATGGTAATATTATTGGCTCGAAACATTTATTTGCCATCGCTGTTAATTCGTTTCGACCAACTTTGTTAATGAAAATCAAATGTCAAAGTTTAGTAAACGTATGAGAACGTTTCGTAAGCAACACGAAAGTTTGGTTGTATTTACGAGAAACTCTTACTTCATTTTCGGTGTTACGGCTACTAAAAGGCTTGTAGTGCATAGGTCTGATGTTTCTTTTGTAAAAGACAACTTGTGCGCTATTAGTGATTTCTGTATCGTAGAGGATTTTACAAACATTCAAAATCAGTCTCAAAGGAAATTCAGATTCGAAACTATTATTTATGGATCGCACAAATGTTTGTCCCACCCGTATGGCGTTTGAACCTATAAATTGAGCTAGTTCTAAACCCTTTAAACACAAGAATACGGTCATCGAAATAAATACCGACATACTCGTATCTATGTTGATTTATGACTACAATATATTTTTTTATATATGATTAGTGCTTAATTCCTATTTAATGGGAACTAGCATCACTCAAACCTTCATATTAGAAATCAACTGTGGTCATACATCACCTGCACAAGTATATTATTATAGACGTCTATATATACATATATTTACAGGAACGCCTTCTATTGGAATTTCATTAGGAAAATTCCGCCTAAAATATTCCTTTGTTTTAGATATAAGACGGTTCTAATTGAGTCGAATAAATTACAATTTTCTTAACGAACCGTTAATCCATTTTCACTATAAGTAATTCCAATCTAATGTTCTACAAATTCAGCGCAAAGTTAAATTACACAAAATAATAGGGTGAATTTTGTTAGTAGGTTTGTTTGAACAAATAAAATGATTCACCCATGAAGACCGAACTGCTCATACTAATCGATTGAATACTATATTTAAAACCTTAGGTTTTTATCACAGTAATGTGAAACTGCACAAATACCTAATAAGATGGTTTTTTTAATATTGTATATCCTTAGCTTGGCAAAATAAGGACTACGTACATGAAACTGAAAACATCGGCTAAAAGTGACAGACGTGGCGTCACACCGCCAAACTTTAAAGACGAGTTGTTTACAATTACATAAAATAACACAATGTTATAGTAAATTTTCTATCGATTAAAAGTGTATCACACCCACATATCACCGGTTAGGTTTAGGTTCTTCGAGGACATAATAGCGAATGAACCTATTGTCGTCTACAGTGCAATCGCAGACTGCGTAGCTTCTGAGAATTATATACAAATAAATAACCGCACAATCAGGCCTTATATAGCACTAACACCTATAATACTAGACTAACAAGAAAGACTGGACACATTTAATCTAAATTTCGTCAATATTATTTATCCAACAGAAACTGTATTTTACCTTTCTGTCTTTTTCTGTAGCCGTGTATGTGAAAATTTATTATAATAGGTCGAGTAGAAAATGCTATAAAGCGTAACAAACTAACATTCACATTTATTATATTTGTATGGTTTGGAACTCACATTTATCGAAATCACAATAAAAAGTACAGCAATAATATTGGTAATTGGTATTCCAATTACTTTTTTTAGTAAGTGATATAAACATTACTAATATTATAATTGTTAATTTATGTTACAGCGAATACTATAAAAACATTGTGTTTCGTTCTCCTCATAAGGAGAAACGAAAAAAGAACATCTTATTAGGTATTTGTGCAGTTTCACATTACTGTGATAAAAACCTAAAGTTTTAAATATAGTATTCAATCGATTAGTATGAGCAGTTCGGTCTTCCTTGGTGAATCATTTTATTTGTTCAAACAAACCTAGTAACAAAATTCAACAATATAAATACCTACATATATATGAATATATTCCTTTTTTGTAACAAACATTAAGAATAGGTATAAACATTACAGTTGAACTGACATTTTGTATATTATAAGCTATATTATCAGTATATCAGCAGTTTAAGCTGTGTTAAAGGTCCATCTTATAGTGGTTGGTAATTTTTTGGTAGTTAGGCAATGCTAGCATTCGCATGAATTTAGAATAGCTGGGCTGAGCTGTCAGGTTTTCACATGACAATCGAGGCCGATTGATTAAAGTGCTCTCTGAGGCACAGAGGGGTTTTCAAGGCCTGACCGCGGGAGCGTTGATTAACCGAGTCGTCCAATACAGTTGATCTGTATCTACTAGTACAATCACATTCAAAATTGTAAAAGTACCCAACCAGATAAATAACGTAGATTACTGTCAGCATATTTTTTATTTAATCTGCTGCGTGAATAATATTTTTAACATTAGGGTTGAAAACAATAGTCCATATTCGTCACCAAAACCGAAGTAACCATAGCGATTAAACACGCCCAAACAACATTATCATCCCTATATCAGTAACGTGACCGTTCTTGCGTATTACAATCGTAAGCGAGGGTTGTACTGTACCTCTACAATACGTTTATCTATTCAGTAAATTGGTTGCTATACTGATTTCGGAAATTGTTTAAATTTGTGTTCCCAGGCCGTTTGATTAGTATGGGCTGGTTGGGAACCTATTCACTCCCCTATTGACAACCCTATTTCGACCGTGTGAGGATTACGCACCGCTCGACGCGTTAAATTCATAATTACGAATTCGCTTAATGATTTTTCATGCCTCAGTTCATATTCGAATGAACTGGGTATTCAAAGAACTGATTTAAAAGTACACACAAACATATATTTGTGGAACAACTCGGCATAATTAAACCTAAGTAAAAACAGCATTGTCGAGAACCATGAATACAATTTTGCGAAAACAGCTGGAATTTAATATGCGCTGTGACAGTGAAAATTATCATCGTTGGAGTAATAATTTCTACTGCGGGGTGCATTATCCTAGTCGTGAAAAATGGAGTGGATGTACTTCATTACACTACGTCTGGGGCTGAGCAAAAATTATAATAAAATAGAGGAAGACTATGTTCCCATGGGTTTTCCTTCGTGCAATGTTGAATGCAGCTTTTTAATAACATGTTTACTTTCCGTTAGTAAACAGATCATTATATAAAGCCGTTTATTTACAGATCTATAACAAATTTGAAATAAACCAGTAGGGATTCGATATATTACAAATACGTAGCTGTTATTTTATTATTACATTATAATTAGTGTAAATAAAGTGATATTCATTACGATATTATACAATATCGTAGTGAATAAGGTGATTATAGGAATAATATATTTTACGTATATGACAATATAGCCATAGACATAACACATCATATAAAATAAATCCTTTAATTAGTAAATTGCAGCATCTTGTCAATTACTCATTGAATGTTAGTAACAGCATTTCATATGACGTGTTAAACCCTTGAGCGTGAACAAAAATATTTCGCGCGTTTTTATGCATACCCGTGTGTTTAGACACGAAACGCCCAAAAAATGTATGAGCTCCTCCCGTGCATTGATTGTGTAATAGACAAAGGTCAATCAAAACACATTTAAATACATAATATTGTCTTACGTTTACGCGAATATTAATTTAAATAGTAATTAGTAATAGTAGCTTAAAGTTAAAATTATTTGTTATAATTTTAACTTTATTTGTTTAAAGTAGTGTTTTTTATAAATAAATGGCCATAAAATCCGTAAAACGTGATTCAATTTTAACATGTAAAGACAATTTATAAAATCTATCGTAGCGAGAGCGACACCCTTAAAAATCTTTAATAACTACACCACATATGATGTAACGCCCACGTTACAACTTTCGAAATACAGGCGAATAACTGGCGATACCACCAAATCTTATGACCTCCTAAATATAAATGTCTCAATAAACAGTACATTAAATTGTAACCTATCATCCTCAACCTTTTTAAAACGTATTTAAATTATAATAATATGGTTTGCTATAACTTACTGGACTAATAACTTGTTCCTTAATAAGATATAACATTTGTACGATAATAAGGAATTAATTCAGATGTTTGAATTGCCTTAAATCCAAGTTTATGATCAATAAAATACGCTTTGATAATTAATAAAGTTTATAACATATGTATAACAATATAGGCTGTAGAAATCATAAGAAGGTGGATTCAGATGATCGTAAAATCGTTTAGACCCGTTTTATGGGGTCATCATTTAAGAACGTATGAGGCGTTGGATGCTAATTGGAATGACAGAGACCACCAAAGAAGTTCTACTCATTTCTAAATTCAGTTCACATGAATTTGTACGACATTAAAAGTTGTTAAGATTATTTTAACGTCCATATACATATGTCGAAACGTTTACTAATTTGATTTTGACGATATGTTGACATTAATTAATGACTAATCTTATAACAAAACTAAAATTCGCTTACATTTATGTCATCACTTCAGTATAAAAAATAAAAATGGTAGACTATTAAATAAATACACATATTTTCTTCCGTCTTTATCATCGGAAGAGTAGGCAGAGGTTTATTAAATCCATATTTCGCTCACTCAATGTTTTAGGACCTTTATTAAGTACACAATATCTACACATATTGATTTCAATTATGTTTATATTCCTGAGAATTGTGACGATTAAGATCAAATGGGAAAATATATTACTAATAATTAATAAGTATTTTAGCAGCATGCCTCTAGCAAAGTATACTACTCCGATAAATATTTTTAAACTTTCGCGATCGTAAACGTATAAAATATAAGACAAAGAATTATATTTATAAAACTACAGGAAATAAATACAAACTTATTGTAATACCCTCGTCTATAAAAACTGTCTATATACTAATTATTAGTATTATACTAATACAAATGCATCTTAATGTAGCTAGCGATAACCTATTTGCAAATATGTATAATAAAATACTCGCGTTCTAGGGATTATCCCTGCGATTATCCCTAGTGTCCCATACTACGCACACTACTATTATACGACAAGACAATGGGATTTACAAGTAGACATGGGCACATTGAACATGCAAATTCAGGATAACGAGTAGCCGATCACAGTTTTTATACCTACTACTAACTTAGTCAAATTTAACAAACTGAAATAACGACTATTGAATGTAAACTGATAACTTGTCCATTCACACAACTTATCAAACTATTCCAACAGCTACAAAATTGGATCTAACAAGAAAACGTCGAAGTTGTGAAAGAAAAACAAGTTAAGCCAACGGAAGTGTTTGGTACAAATTATGTGATAATAACAAATATCCACATAAATTATATTCAGTGTCACAAAGTCAAAGCGTAGCTGCAGTTTTCAATATAATTTAGCTTTTATCACTTTTTAACGTTCAAACATAGCTTGACTTTACGTTGATGACAGATTATGAGTATCATTTATGAAATAAATGTTCTATGGCAGATATTGTATAATTTTATAGAAAACTTTATGTCATTCTATGCGATGAAAGTAAAATGATTAAATATGTAGACCGATAAAATTTGTTTTAATGTTAGTTAATATGTCTAGAATGGCCCCTGACTGTACTAAAAATATATTTATATTTATAAGCTTAAGTGACCCATTCAAATATAAAATAATATACAGGATCCCAATACCAACAAGATGTATGTAGGTAGGTGTGAAAAAACATGTTGTCATAAAAATATCGAATAAAATCGATGTAATCAATCAAGCTTATACTTTTACTTGATTTTACATGTTCACTTTATTCATAGTACACTATTTGATGCTTAAGTAGTATGCACCTTCTCCTTCGACAATTTTTCTGAACAATAGTCTAACGAGTAATTTATTCCTGATTTTTACAAAGCATTCTCCAATTAGGCTGCGTGACGTAATTGAGAGCCTTCTATAAAAAATTTTGAAACAGCTTTTGAAATGTAAAGTGGGGACCTATTCGGCTTAGGGTGGTTTACTTAGGCCTGGATTAGCATAACGGCTAGTTTGTTGATGAGTTAGTACGTTGGCTAAGTAAATATATCTTTAAATCTGTACAAACTGTGTCTTCCAAACAAATTTAATTATAGATATCTGATATATAGGCTAATCAAAAATATTACTAAAGTATGGTCGATCCCAACTGTCACGGCCCTTTATCACGTAAATATAGGGCATCAGTCTCTCAAATATTTTGACATCACCTGGCCAATTCTCGTACTAAATAAAAATTGTTCAAAATAGAATTTGTTCAAAATAGAGTTCCAATTTATATTGAAGCTCCAACAACAGCACTTTTCACGTTTATTACACTAGTCTAATAATAATCAAATGTGAACTGAAATGCAATTTATATGACCGTGACCAGAGGGCTGGCCTTTACTTTGCGCAAGAAATAACCATCGCCATTCAACGTGGCAATGCTGCCAGTCTTCTCGGCACACTACCAGTGGACTGTGATGCGAAGGAGTTCTATAACGCCTATTAGAGGGTTTTAGTTTTATTTTCTTTTTTATTTCTGTTTTATAATATTGTAGGTATAAGTTAGTTTTAAAGAATTATGTTTATATGTACATAGTTAATAATTTAAATAAATAATTGATATTCGACTTTGACGTTTACGTTAATGATATTTATGACACTTATATTAGATTAGAACTCTATTTTGAACAGTTTTGTTACGATAATTAGTCATCTGGTTTAACCTTACAATATCACTTTTCCTTAATCTCACAAAATAATAAATAAATAATATGTATTTAGCTGATTCTGCATAGACAAAACTTGGGAGACATAACAACATTAGAGCTACGATGCTGATAATGACATTGTACAAAATTTAAGAAACGTAGGTGTCTTCTGCCTTTTGGGTTAGATAATATTGTAAAAGTGACTGTACGCAATAATCATAGGATCGCAATATAAAGATAACAGGAGGTAATCGAATAAACTTGTTACGTACAGAATCGATAAGTTCTGGTGCTATATACAAGTTATCTGTTAGTTTGATATGAAAGATAAATGAGATATATAGTTACATCTGCGACAATTTTCTTCGGTATACCCACATCCGTCTTTCAATACAATTCTTTGTAAATATTTATAACTGTTAAAATCCAAACTATACTCAACTCACTCATAAATCCGATGAAAAAATAAATCAGTAACCTTATTCGAAAATAGAACTGATGGTATTCAATGATACAGTGAATTTTGAATATCAGTAATGTATAGTTAATAAATGGAATTCTAATCAAGAGGTAGCTTGGGTCTAATAACTCGCTTCGGTTCAATGTTTACATGCAGGGAACGAGTTCCGTACAGTCAATATTAGGCTTGCCATACAAATGAATACATTCTGACACAATAGGACTTCCATTTTGACCGCTGCGTTTATGTTTGTACAGACAATTCACGTTTCCCCGGCTTATACCACCAAAGTATTAATGCGGTCGTAGTTGCTTTATTTTATGTTTACTTAAAATGTATTAAGAAACTTGTTTATTACAAAATTATATGAGCTTTATTCAAATTTATAGCGGCATATCTATATCGATTCACACGAATAAATGCAATGTTTACTAATATGTAATTGGACTGGAAACCTCACGTCTAACCCCATCTAGCGATAGAGTGACAGACTAATATGCTCTTCGAACCTCGTACGAGTCAGCAGTCATAAATCAGAGGCCCATCCGACGGACAGCCTCGCCATTGAATTGTAACTTAACCGCATTAGTACGTGTAGGGTACGAGCCTGCTCAGTTTACCACAAACAGCCCTGATTTTGGAAAATAACAGTCCAATTACATTACAAAAAATAATGATAAAATAACTGCACTAACCGCACGGACGGCGTAGCGGGTAAGTGATCACCTCGCCGTTGCTGCTTCCTATTATGCTATGAGTTCAAATCTCATTCCTATTCCACATTAACTACTCTTTCTTTGCAAATGATTAAAATAATAATATAAAAAATTCCTCTCTCTGGGGCCCTAACCACCAGCAACTTGGACCCTGTTCCCGATGTCGGTGGATCATTACAGTTTTTATATTTTTAAATATGTATAGTTTTTATATATATATTTAAAAAAGTAATAATTAGAAAAAATTATAATAAAGAGAATAATATTCTACCACATACACACAACACTGTCTAGCCCAAACTAAGCCGAGCTTGTACTATGGGTACTAGACAATGGATAAACATACATACATACGTTTTCTTTTTTGTAAATACATACACATTATACATATAAACACCCTAGATTGTTCTAAGTCAGGGTGTACTTTGGACCAGTTAATTTTTTTTGTAAGGTTACCGGCTTCGTATTGCATTATCATTATAAATGAATCCTACATAATATTGATGAAAGTGCGGGTGTCGCCTGATAAAATAAACGGTACAGTAAGGTATACTAAGTAAATATATATCAAGATATTTATGAGATCTCTAAGATAGCACTTCAGACACTTATAGATAAGCGGTTAGCATAGCTTATAGATGTACAAATGATGATACAGAGGTATAATAATATTACCTGCCTTTTTAGGCTTTTTAGAAGAACCGTATGTCTCTACGGCAAACCATGAAAATGAGGTTATCTTATAATATACATGTGTAGAAATTCTTGGGTACGCAACTATATTTGTTTTAAGATGTGAGAGTGAACTCACTGTTGTTCGAGCTGTTGCCAGAACATGGCCTGGTAACTTTCTAAAATCGGACATCTTAAAAAAAAATATAACAGTAAAATATTAATAATGTAAGCATCAATAAACTTTGTGTTGGATACTAACAAAAAACAAATACAGGCACTCAAACGTCTACAAACATGACACCATGTAGTTAAAACTATATTTTCAAATCTTTTATGCATTATAAATATTTATAGATATTATATATAATTTTATAGATATTGATAAAGACCTATAACTTCTTCTAATAGACATTAATTTAATGACGAAACACAAAAATATATTCAGTAACGAAGCGTACAAAGTGTAACTCAATAATCCGAAGTCATAAATGTTCACGCGAGCGTAAAGATGAGGTGTTAACTGATCTAGTTTGAAGTTTAACTAAAGCAGGTGGTGCAAAGTACAAAGTTGTTGGTACAAGTAATCAAACTGCAGTAGTAGTGCTACTTCGCTTAGCTGCATTCTAATTGGTTCATAATTTATGAATATTAAAACTTACCAATTTGTTAACGCCCAGAAAGTTGAAGGAACGCCGTATATGGAGTCTAGTTTTCTTGTTAGCAATGTGTAGTTAACTAAAGTTTTTAGTTGTAGCTTCATTCAAGAAAGATACTTCATAATTTTCTTCCATTCGAATTGTCTGCACTCGATCACTTTCTATTAGGCTGGGAATTGAACTTTATTACAATAACTGGAACAATCCCAATTTATGAATTTTATAGTGACAGTAGTAGAACATTATATTATGCTCATAGACTTAGTATTAATTACATTTCTAGCTAGAAATTATTGAACCTTATGCTTTAGTCGAATAGACTTAGTCTGAAAATTACGATGATATTAAATTTTGTAATTTCATGTATTATTAATAAGATACATATATTAATAAAAGTATTATAATATTGTAAAGCCATTTATATTATTCTACTTAGATTTACTGCACTGACTGCACGGTCCATCCTTTAAGCAATTAATTATCTTAAAATATTGTATATATTTTAAGATAATTAACAGCTTTCTCAAATGAATGCCTATGCATTGTGTCATGTAACATGCAAAATTGTGAATTGTTTAAAAATCTTATTGCTTAACGTCACTTAACCTGTAATTTATATATAAAAACTTAGTCTGAAATCTATAATATTATAAATATAAAAACTAACAGTTGATGACAAAATCTTAATTAACTGATATTTTCTTTTGCAATTTGTCTGTTTTTGTATAGGCTATTTGTCAAATGAATTTTTGGGTAAAATATATATGTGTTATACATCACGTAATGCAAAATCTTTCTGTATCTACCCAGTCTTTTCAATAGAATCAGCTTCAAAGAAATCAGCTTTTACCCCAACCGCATATAATTCCCACCGTGGGTAAAAGAATTTGTCATCAAAAAAATACCAATCCAGACTAATTCGTCCTTAGCTAGTATAGGTATTTAAATTCAAAGATATAAACATTAACAACAGTTATGATATTAAAACCACTTGCGTCGAAATTGGTAAATATTCATCGGAATTTATAATTAAACAACTTTTTGAATGTTTAATTACTTGACTCGACTATTAACGTTTCGCGTTATATTCATCCTTCGAAATGAGAAATTAGTTGCGTGCTTATTAACATAATATTTTGTATGATTTTAAAATTAAACGTGCCTTAGTGCTTAACTAAGGCGTACTATAAGTTTGATTGATAAGCGTATTTTAAAAGTACCTACGTACTTAGTTGTATGCGCAAACCGCATCACCAATTTTTACAATTATCTATGAGTAAGAAGTTCTAAATGTATTATAGAAATAACTGAATCTTGCCGCACAGTCCTCATTGCATCGAAAGCATCTATTCTTTTCACGTTACGGGGTGGGTCTTTAGAAATTCGTGGGCAAACCACATTCCAACGCGCGTGATGCAGATACAAACATGAGGCTTTGCATAGAATTGAATACTACATTTTCAAAAATTCTTATATACTACCACTACAATGTGTACCTATGTGTATCACTACGTTCTAGCAAAGACCAAGATAGGAGTACCCTAAATCGGTGAAGGAGCATGCAGAATATAGGTAATAAGAATAAATTAAGCAAGAGATATACGCTAGGATCGTAGGAATTGGAAACCTAGTGTGTATCTGTTTACGTAGAAAGTAACTTGATTCTATATATGTATCATTGTGTATCTTGCGTCTAAGTGTCAATTCATCTTAAGATGCGTGTCATTTCGAAATAACGTTGGAGATAAAACAAGTTCATACTTTATAACTAATCATTGATATTTTTAAAACGTTTAGTTAACTTACATATCTGTATTTATTCTAAAAGTTTATAATGCAGGTTATATAATTTACCCCTAATGAGAAAGTTTAATACTATTACGGCTTTTCCGTTATAAACTATGTCTACATATAAAAATCCGAAGTTCAACAGCACACCAAACTCATATGTTTCAGTTTCGCTATAATGATTTCATTACCATTCAGTACGCACATCATAAAATAAGACGTGTCAGCACTTTCTCGTAATCTTTAATATCACTCTCGCCACCTTGATATTTACGCAGACGGATTAAAAAAGGTTTCCATCATACGAGTATAATATTATTATTCCTCACAGTTCCTCAGAACTTAGGGTGGAGCTATTACTCATCTTTTTCCCGCGTCGAGGGCTCGTTTTTATTGCTAGACGTGAAAAATACCAGAAATTTCATCCGGTCCGCTCAAAGTGGCCGGATTAATTCAGAAGGCACTTATTTCAAATTGGATTTCGCTCGAGCCCGCGACTCTGGCGTCTGCCTCGCGTCGCCTTCATTTCCTTTTAATAGTGTCCGACTTGTTCTCTCTATTGGTCTCCTTTTGATGTCAATTATGGACCAATTGATTGGCACAAAACGTTCCTTTCATGATATTTATGTAAAAATTATTTAGGCGAATTCTATCATTGCGATAAAATACGACGAAATTAGCACATCTTTCAAGCACGACCTATTATTTGTGACGACCCTCAAATAATTATTATTTGTATGTTTTATTAATAACAATTATACATATTTTGTGAATCCTTGTATATTGATTAATGTATTGTACAGATATCATCGAATCCATCCATTCGAGTAACACTAAATTGTTGAGTGATACGAACATCGGTTAATCTTATGTCTGTGGCCACTGGACCGCAATGGCCGACTATAGCCAAGGGCGTGAAGGGTAATCGGTCAAAAGATACGGTTCTATCCCAATCTATCACAGTGTAATAATGTGTCTACCCTACTTTATTCGGATCGCATAATATATGCCAGTAGCTAAATATACACAATATTGACACACAATATTTTCACAGTTTAGGTTTTAGAGTAAACCTATATATATGTAGAACTATTGTATTTGCGTCTTCAAATAACAAAATATCAAAGGCGTACACGATAAGTTGTTGGTAGGCTCGTCTCATAAAGTATGTCAAGAGCATTGACCCCAACTCTATAGGGGTTCTCTTTAAAACAACATGCTTTACCTATACGTAAGGTAAAGATAAATAGTGGTTCTGTTTATTCAAGTGCTCGTAGGTGGCACTTGAAGGAGCGAATACATTAACTTTTCATTGCATTTCAACATAAATAATTCTACTTCTTCGTTCGGAGGAGGTTGCTAGCGTTTGTTTAACTGAGGCCAACTAAATTGACTACTGCAAGATACACAAGTGGATCGTTACAATGCGTTACTAAGTCTGGCTACGCCTTTGTTTTGTCCAAACATGTTTCAATTGTTACTACATGTAAATGTTGGTCTCGATTACCATTAAAAGCACGCACAGTTACAACAACTATGTTGAAAGTCAACTTCGGGTACTGTAAACGTTAATTGGATGTGACAACTTAAACTGACTTATTAAAAATACCAAAAATTAAAAACCAGCAAATAATACAATATAATTCCAAATCTAGGTTATTGATAGACTATTACTAGTATTATTTCCGTACAACTTTTTTTAAATATATCGTATTCAGCATCATAATAACTAACAATTAATTAAAACGGTGTCACACAAAAAGACCTGCCATTTATTTGTCCAATTAATTTTATTTCTGCCTTTACTAAAATAGTTTCAACAATGTAGCTTTTAATACATTGTTTTTAACATCCCTCGTTAAAATTGTTACTTTTGATAGGAATGGCAAAAACATCGAAATAAACAGTAAAGAAACAATAGTGGCTTTGCGTTGTTACAAAATAAATATTGGTCTCATTTGTAATAACAGTAGAAAAAGTAAATAATTATTTGTAACTACTAAATTAGTCAATGCTTTTGGTTGGCAATCTTAATTGTTTGAATTAATTATATTACAAAAGAATTGACTAATTTGATAGCTTCTACAAAATGTATTTCCATATCATACTATAAAATATAAAGCAAAATATAATACATCATATTTCAAAATATATTTTTACATATTTCTACGCCGTTATTATAAATACATTTTACTCCGTCCGTTGAAATTTTCGTATCCTTATAATATTGACAGTCATTGAAAAATGGCTATAGATTTGATATTGTAATTTACTGTAAACTTTATACTTTTGCTAATGTTTCTCTTTCTCTATTTTCAGCGCATCTTCGGAACGCACTGCGTATACCTGGCTTCCAGACACCAGGATCGAGTTCTGCTCACCGTATAGTCGGCGTAAAAGCTCCAACTCTACCGTCTACGAGAGCGACTGATGGTACGAGGGCTTCGACCAACTCGAAGAAGCTTTGCTTTGATCTCAGACACTTAAAGTGCGATACCCTGTACTATGAAACTCTTGAGTGAGGTGAAAAATGATATTATTTAATATTTAACGTTTAACATCGTTTTCCTGTAAACTTCTTCGTGTGTTATTTGTGGTTACATTTATTTACAGATAGATATGGTCACTGTATATAGTTACTCATTTTTATATAAAATTGTAAACTTAATAACATTTTTATGCCATCCATTATGTAATTAGAATCGAGAAGTGATGTAAATGTTTAGCAATAAGCATATTTTGAAGTTTATGTTGCAATGTAAAATGTGTTTTGTCAAATATTTATTGTATTGTAAATATTTGAATCAAAACTTATAAGAGTATTCTATTAGTCTTTTCGAGGAAACTAAAGTCACTACTGCAGATTTCAATGAGATTGGATCAGCGACAGATAAGGATTCTACAAAGTTTGTTCGACGAAATCTTTGCGGAGTGTGGAATATTTTTGCTCATAAATTTGCTAATATAACCGCGTCTACTTCGACTGGAGCTCGATGAGAAACCGTGAAAACTTCCTCTTGCTTGCCGAAAATGAATATTTATGACGGGCAACGAGTAATGCGCCATTTATGGACAAAGTTGGAATGTTCCGTCTACTTATCAAACGTAACCGAATCGTGAAATTACAAATACTATAAATTGGTATCTTTAACATAGAAACACGTGTAATGTGAGAGCAAATTTAATTTAACAAAGCTATGTGATTATTTTAGCTTTAAAATTTGCTTTGTTCTACAGTAAAGGCTTTACTTTTAGCTTTGCTATTCTGTTGATGAAAATTGTTAAACATGGTGTAAAAAGATTTTATAAGAGTATGTAAATTCATTTTCATTGTCATGTTAAGCTATACCTTAACTCAATTTTGTCGACGAGTCTCTAATTAATTATTAATAACGTACTAATTACTATAAAATTATTCCTATATCTACAAAATACGAATTTTCATAATTGTATATGGTTAAGGTACGATTTCATGTAAAACTTTAATGTAAGATATGACACCATCGATTGTTACTATAGATAGTTATTATAATGTATAGGTAGATAGGTAATTGAGATTTGCTGTGATTATTATTTTAATATGGTTCATTTCATTTCGTTTGCTAGCAGTTAAATATAAAAACGGTAATGATAAGATGTATTTTTATAATGTATAGGCCCCAGGTTTCACAACACACGATCCAATGTATTAAATATTTGTACAAATGATTCTTTATTATGTAAATATTCTAAATTAGTAATACATTTTGGCTTTTAAGTCTTGTTTTTCATAATTCGTAAGTTGTATTATATCATGGAATGATAAAAAAGGGCTGAGTGAAGTAAAATTGTTGGCGATTTAAAAATTAATTTCGTGGAGTTTATTTTTTATATGAGCATGGATGTATACGGCTTTAGTTTTCAGGCACGTTCCTATTCTTGAAACTTCATTAATATTTTATAAAGCCTGGGAGTGTTCTTTATCTTTCTTAGCTCTTTCATATTCTGTATACGTCCTTGCGTTCCTCCATAAGTCATTGTTATATTTTTATATCGATAACTGTATTTCACCTTCTCAACGTTATTAGCTCTAAATCTAACTACACTACTTGTTATACTATAAGATCTACTTACTCATCTATTTAGTTATCACGCGACAAAATCAAACTAGTAAGAATTTCTTGGGAGCCATGTCATCAGAATATACTATTACAGCTAGCGTCACTAGTATTCAAAACACATCTAAGATAGCTATAATAAGAAAAAGCCTATAGTATTGATGTTTATAAATAAAGTCTACTATGTCAAAATTAAGGCCTACATGATAACTGATGTATGAGAAAATGCAATGTAGAAACATAAGCGTACTTAGATGAAGATGTTTCGAAATGTTTGCTTGGTTAATATTATTCACTCTGTGAGAATGTATTTGTGCATTTTGCATTAGAATATACTTTAAAGTACTTGTAGTTAGATGTTGAAAATAGACAAAGTACGCCGAAACTAACATGAAATCCACAAAACAAAAACAACATAGTGGGCTTTATTCAAAAATCCTAGTCTACATTTAAGAAGTAAACTTATCTAAAGACAGTCATAGAAATTTTGATATTGTCGCGAACATCTACTTTTTGTATATAAAGCACAAATTGTACTATAATGTATTCATCATTATTTTTATCTCTTAATACTGTCAGTTAATTTATATCCAATGATTTTGTAATGAAACGCTGTATTCATTTAACGAATTGTATCATTTTAAAATAAATTCAGATAATTATACCCTGGAAATGAATGACTCTCATTACCTTCAACTGTTTCATTATTGGCCCAAATTTGTGTTCACAATTCGTGATCCATATCCCCTTAAGTCGAACAGTTATATTAATTGGATTTGCTTCGTTACTGAAACTACAAAAAGTACCTTCTAAAGAAAACTAATCAAGTGTGGTATAAGTTTATGACCAACCACCGAGCATAGGATTACAACATTAATTACCGTGACTTCCTTTGCAATTCTGTTTCATTCGAAACGCAGACCTCGTTAATCTTTCCTGTGCTTAACTAGATGCGTAAAGTAGTAAGCCAGTAACAGTTTTCTAACTGAGCCACGTAATTAAACACTGTGTCGTTTTTTTCCATGTTTTTAAAAGTGGTTTTATTGTGTTAAGCACAGAGTCGCCGGCGTCTTAAATCGGAATTGGGGAAGTTTTTGTGATGTGCCATACAAGGCGCAAGTTCGGAACGAATCGATCTACGTGTTTCGTATTACAGAAGCTTTGATCCGGTGAATTGGATCGGTTCATGTGGTGAGAACTGTTATATGCAGTATGTACAGTTAAATATTTATATTTTTGGGATTTTCTTAAGAAAAGTGATAGTAAAATATAAATTACATACTAACTCTTACGCTTATTAAACGATACAAAGGTAATAAATATTACATCCATAATTTGCCAGCTAAGGCTTTAGGAACCACATAATAAATAATAATGAATGAGCATATTACAGACTTCTGACTATTGAATATTTCTTGACAGTATAACTCTCAAGGTCTTGCTTACTCAGGCAGCGAAACCAAGACCTCATGCATAATAGTTTTTCTATATTATGACATATTATAAAAAAAATAACAAAAAATATTTGTCGAATCCACAAATATTTTTTTGTGTATACAATTTGCATAAGTCAGGTCAAAGATATTGGCAGTTATATAACTCTAGTGTTGATAACAGAACTATGTTGACCAATATGATAGTATTATATAGATCGTAATCTTATCTACGGTAAAAGCCGATCCATGTCAATAAGACTAAGCGATAAATAGCTTTAATTAATTCTCTGATATTATACAGCATACAGTATAGTATCAGAGAATTAATTGAAGCTACGGATATATGTATCTGCGGATGGCGTAGTGATCCACAAATAGTTGTTCCGAGTCTGGGTGTTCTTTGTATCCGTTGTTTGAATGTTTGTAAAGTCCCCCGAGTTATAGGAATTATTCCTAATACGAGAGTTGCAATGTTTAATAAAAAAAAATTCTAAGCCTGTTGCTGTCAGATGTGCTAAAGTATATAATTATATAGTCAAGCAAAATAAAAAAGATTAACTAAATAAATAAGATGAGTTGAACAAAGATATATGTATGATTATTTATTTTTTATTGCCTCTAGTGGTATATGAGTCAGTGGCCCACCTGCTGGTAACTGGCCGCCGCCCATGGACTCTAGCAATGTCAGGAATCTACACAGCTAAGCCGACCTTGACCCAGTGACGTAAGTCTCAAAAATAGACCATGTGGTCTAGGTCAGTCTGATATCGGAGTTAGCCAAGGCAAGTCTTTTGTCGCACTGTCTGTAAAGAAATGCAGAAGGCTTAGTTTAAGATTGCTTACCAATGGTACTCAATTTTAATCTGAGTATATATGACAATAGCTCCTATTAAATGCTGAAATGTTTCGTCTTGGAACTTGGTTGAGATAAATCTCTTTCTAACCCATAGCGGCGATAGCTTTATGTAAATTTCTTCTGAATGGTCACAATCCTAAATGCTTTTACTTAACATTTCATAAGTTTGACATAGGAGTCATGACAACCAGGCATGATAAGGATTCTTGAAAATTATACAGTTTTATACGCCTACATAATGTTATTATTAATTTATTATAACCACGAGTCTACGATGGATTGCCGCCAAATGGCACCTAATTCTATTCGCCTATAGAATAATTCCATAGCCATTATAGATAAGCTTATATTCACATTACAATCTTGGATAAGTACACAAGTAGATCTATAAATTCAAAACCTAAACATATCAATGATGTCAAGGAACACAACAAACTTGACCAACACATTGCTTACTACATGTTGCATAAAGCGTTTCAGTCGTAAGCGTCATGGTCACGAAGCGTATTGAAAAGTTCCACCTGAGTTTATTTGAGTTATTCGATTACGGCGCGCTCCGACTCAGGAAGTCCAAGGTGGCATTAATTCTGAAGATTTCGTTCGGACACAGGAGCTACGTATGTGATTCAGTAAGTTGACCTGAATATGAAACGATTGTTTTCAAGGTACACTGGTTTTATGTTGGAAAATAACACGTATGAAAATAAAATGTTACTGTTCAAGCTGATTTCATATTATGATCATAAAAATACTGGTGATCCCAATACCAATAAAATCCAACAGTAAGTGTTTTCTAGAAAAAAATACTCACAACATTTTTACTGATTGAACAACCTGTATTTATTTGAACATGTTCTGGTGGAAGCTCCGTTATAAATCAGATTTTTATTTCTAGTTTTATTATAAAGTATTTTATACATGTTATTGCATCGTCGAATCACTTAAAATTGGCGAAATCGAACAAAGAAAATACTCTACCATCTTATAGACCGCAGAATAGGGTTGCCAATGGTTCATAAAGAGGCGCTTAATATCAAATCCTCGAAGTGAGACGAAACAATACCTCAACGTGCAGCATAACTGCACTTTCTCCAAAAAGGCGTCGGCAACGAGTTTGTACAAGACCGAACGGCTAGCTTTAACCAAAAAGAGATGTATTTAAATAGCTATAACTAGGACAAAGATGAATGACTACATGAATGGACAACTGGTTTAAGTAGTCGCCTCGCCATTGGAACTGCGTGGAGTGTTATTGGTTCTAATCCCACTCGGCACAAAAAATGTGTGACTCACAAATGGTTGAAATTAAACTGCTATATACGGATTTTATCGCGTTGTTTATTTGACACTTTATTACAAAATTTTGAAAATTGTTTCACTACTACTACTATTAAACTTTACTAATTTTTAAGCTAATTAAATTATTATTAAACTATTTAGATTTAATTTATTTTTACACTTTCCCTGACGTTTCGTTAGCTTAAAAATTAGTAAAGTTTAATAGTAGTAGTAGTGTAACAATTTTCAAAATTTTGTAATAAAGTGTCAAATAAACAACGCGATAAAATCCGTATATAGCAGTTTAATTTCAATGAATAATATTCGCATAAATAGAAGACAATATTATTCACAAATGGTTGTTCTGAAATGTAGTGTGATGAGATTTACGGCTAAGATAGAAGAGAAATTGGAGGATAAGATAGTAGTTCAGCTTAACAATATCCTGATGCTGCCTTAATAATAGAACACGTCTCTAAGGCTTACCTATTAAAGAAATGCTGGTAAACATCAAATAAACACGTACGAACCTAAGTGTATATTTCTTACATTTAGAGCCCTGCATCTCTCGTTTGACAAGGCTATAATAATACTCTTAAACACCTCTATTACCAGCTACCACTTAAATTAATATTTTAAACGCGAATGTTCGTGGATATGTTTAGACATCTAAACTGTGTGCTGCTTAATTAGACGTAAAAGAATTTACATACACAGGTTTGTATGCAATTTACCATATAAATAGATAGGAGAATTTTTATTTTGATTTTCTTTCCCATAAGTTTCACGTAGATGAAGCCAGAGGCCGAAGCTAGTTCGTAGAATTTTAAGCGGTCATATGTTCTTATAAATGATCATAGCAACTTAAATTATAGCTAACAAATCGAAAGTTAATCAATACTTTGATTAACTTTCGATGTGTTTCGTGACGTATTTATTACCAATCACTTCCGTTCCTTACAAGGCACTGCTAAACACCGATAATATAAACGTCTTGTTCGTAACTACTTAAGACAGTAGCGACTAATAAGTATGGTAAACATTTCAATGTCGTTGACACTGAGAATATCATTACCTCTCCGGAAATGATTGGAAAGTTCCCTATAACTATATTAATTACCAATTTCCTATTATATTTGTCTTTGCTGTTGATACTCATAAAGTGAGTACATCTATCATTTTAAAGTGCTTGTTGGAGCTCATATAAATATAAAGGAGACAGAATGAGCAATGATGAATTTGTTTTACTAAAACACTGCTAATATACATGGTATGTATGTATATAGGATCATTTACGCCAATAAGACATACACATAGGCAGATGTCTTTTTCTAAAACTGTTTCTGTCCAAGATAAAATAACAAATAATCTTTAACAATTGAGTATTTCATAATATCTTTCGTAAAACAGTATTGATAGTATTCGTGTGATTTTGAACTTGTCGCAATACTTAATTTTGTCAAAGACTAACGTTTCCTATCACCGTCTATATTGTTGGCAAATGTAGCTACCAAAATCAAGCAAGCAAGGAAATCAGTAGAAATACGGCACTGCTTTTCTTCTTTTTCGTGTGGTTAGTGGCCAACCTGTTGTCAAGAGTTGTTCAAACCGCCCGTGGGCCTCTGACATGGCTTAACGACTGCTGTCAATTTGACAACAACCGGGACCGACTTTTTACGTGCTCGCCGAAGCACGGAGATGCTCAGATGAAATATCACTAAGCGGTCACCCATCTATAGACTGACCGCACCCATAGTTGCTTAACCTCGCTAATCGTTTACCGATCAGTGAGTGCAACTGGCTATGTGCACTGCCAAAAGCTGTTAATAGCTAGTATTAAATCAATATAAAATTACTTTTAGGTTATCTTCTATCATTTGTAAGTAAGTATCTGTTTAAAATATACCAGTGTTTTAATAAATATTAACATCAAAGTTATCACAGCTTCTAAATAAAAATACAAGTTTACAGAGTATCACATTTTGTTTACATAGGACGGATCTTCCTAGATCCTTTGTAGACAAAAACGTTTTATGAGCCACGTCAAACACCGAAACCAAAGACAAAGCTAAAAGATTTTCTCGTCTACCAACGACCAAGCACAATATTTTTGGTTTCATCTCGTTAGGTCGAACAGAAATATTCTAGAGAGTAAGCTACGATAGAAAATTTCACATATACAAATGATTGACGATAACCAACTAACTTGTAAGGTTAATCGTTAGAAAACTTTATAATTACGTCGAAGTTGATGGGAATGTATGATAGTGATAAATAACATTAATTAATAACCCAGAAATATCAAAGAATCAACCATTTGTAACGTATTAAAAGTTTCTTGTAACCGTAGATTTGAACATGTAAAGATAAAATACCACATAGCGAGCCCTTTTGGAAAAACGTGAGACAATTCTGTTAATAGCATTGTGGTATTTAACAGTAAAAGAAACCATTCGTAATGTCACACAATAAAACCTAGCTACTGAACATATTTACATACTTATGCGGCTCAAAAATGCTTAACAGTAGTATGTTAGATATTTGATCGATCAGACCTACCAGGGTTACGAACGTTAGAAACCAATTCTCACGCCAAAGTCAATAAGTTGAAAATTTTGTAAACAAATTTCAACAATAGAGTAGCGTGTGGATCTTCATTTCATAATCGATTTAGCTGCAAGCGAATTTATATCTTCATACATTGTAATAAGAGTACCAGATAACGAATATGACGTTAACATTTCTGGCTACCACATCGTATTGACTTTGCCTTTGTAAACACTAATAGGAAATTCAAAAGTGGGAACCAGTTGAGATGAAACAGTGAATATGTTAATTTTGTTAGTAGAATGTCTGGGGGAGGAATTTTTAATTCTTACATCCTCATCTGATACTGTTGACTTTTATGTTCAACTATTATTTGAATAGTTTAGCACTGAGTCATTGTAGAAGTTTTAAGTAATGTATAAAGTCCTTCATTATTAACCGAGATGCCACAGCAGTCTGGCAGATCTGGTATCTTGTACCGCTAAGGGAAACAATGTACTCTAAGCAGTCAACTTTGTACTAAAGTTGCAATCACAGTTCATTATAATGTATAAGTACCTACATTGTTCTTCATTTGTCATATTAAGTTAGTAGCTGAAAGATAAATTCAACTGCTCGCTAGGACCTGGGTATAAATTTTATTTCTGAATTGAATTGACTCGTTGGTGCTGTTGCATAAGTGTGTACTTATATTTGCGTATAATAGGTAGGATCTCAGATCAGTTAAAGTGTAATTGGTATTTTCAAAGCCTGGAAATGTTAGATAGACGTTTTAGACTTTGTGCCTATTATGTGTACGCGAATGTTATACATTGAAATTAAACACTTCTATACGGATTTTGTCACGTTGTTTATTTTAACTTTAAAACACTTTTATTATAATTTTGAAACTCTGACACTATTTTTTATTTTATTTTTGAACTTTACTACTATTTAAGTTATTTAATTTAATTAAAACTATTTATATTTAAGTTTACACTTTTCCCTGACGTTTCGGTTGCTTTACAGCAGCCATGTTCACGGGGAGGCTAAGATGGTAGTTGTCTCAGTGTTCTAAACTGCTAATAACACTTTAGAATATTTTGTTGTATGTTTAATTTCAATAACTAGAGAAGTATCATATACTCTATATATTATACATCTCTGTCTACTCCATCTGGGCAGTATACAGGCTAGCGTTTAGGTAAGTATGGATAGTATTAGGTGTTATAAGTTCTGGCTGCGGGAATGGCGCAGTGCTTTAAAAAGTGGTATCCTTGCTACCTATACGCTGAGCGTTATGGGTTCTATCCTCTACGTATTACTAGCATAACCGGGGCCATCTTAATAATAATAATTAGTTTTATATTATTAATTATTTGGTGACGTCGCAACGGAGCCATATTGCCTAGGGAAAGTACCATCGTCTTTCTAGAAACCAGTGCGCAGCGGCGATGCGACCGCGACCTAAGACTGTTACTGCGTTTTGTCCCGTAAGTAAGAAATCGGATGGTTTACATTAGTATATGAACCTCTCCTATATATTTCATCCCAATTTTAATTTATTTATTTACCTGCACGGATGGCGCATTGGGTTAAGTAATCGCCTCGCTATTGCCGCCGCTCCCAGTGTTGTGGGTTCAGTTCCCACGCGGGCCAAAATGTAATGCACAAATAGTTATTCCGAGTTTGGGTGTTCTTTGTGTCCGTTGTTTAAATGATTGTTAAGTCCTCCTTGAAACAGGATTTATTTCTAACTTGTCTTTTAAAAACAGATTAAAAAACAGCATCAAAGATGAGGCACGGTTGAGTGACACGATAAGCTATAATTACTGCCAGAAACTTGTTTACCACCTATTACTTAAAAAAAAACATGAGCCCTAAATAAATTCAGCAAAATTTTGGCTTAATACATTTCTGCCATTCCTGTCGGAGATACAAACATGACGTTATTAGAGTTAAAAATAAAAAGATTAAACCAGTACATACGGACGATAAAC
This sequence comes from Catocala fraxini, assembly GCA_930367265.1. Taxonomy (NCBI): domain Eukaryota; kingdom Metazoa; phylum Arthropoda; class Insecta; order Lepidoptera; family Erebidae; genus Catocala; species Catocala fraxini. The sequence goes on from OV884037.1 coordinate 11,869,993, forward strand.
TGGAGCTTAATTCTGCAAATCCCTGATATACGTTCGGATTATCAGCATACGAGACGTTAATCCAGTTTTTATACTCAAGACATACGCCCACGCTAAACATTTTATGGAATTTTAAGAGACTGCTTATGAAAAGGCATTTGGCAAAAGTAAAGCAGTAAATATCCGTTTTACAAGTCATGTTTATTTAACGAGATCGTTTCATACAAGCTAAAATACGTGTTGGTAGATTGAGGCTTGCGTAATGCCAGTCGTTAGCTTAGCAAACCTTATTTTCTTTATTGTAAAACGAGAACGTTTATATCAGGAGTTTGTCTGTAGTCATAAGAACTTCACAAAGTTTATGACAGCAAGCATAGACTACTTTGTCTGTAAGAATAGCGTTATGCTTTAAAATGTCGGCTCGCCACTACCACCGTGTCGAGTGTTGTGGGTTCGATCCAGACACGTAACAAAAATTTGTGTTATTCACAAATAGTTGCCTTGAGTCTGTCCGAAGTTTGATAAATCTTTAAAAAAACTCAGTCATTTGATCTAAGTCAATTTTGTATTAATCGCATTTCTCCGAATATGGTAAAACACTAACCAATGCATCCATTGGTAGAAGCAAAGTCATTATTTAAGGCACTAGGCCATTTATGTAGTCAAATATTTTATTGGTTAACATTGACTTTGCATACAGAAACAGAATATAAGAAAATATCAGTAGCTACATAATATCCTAACAAGGCAGTCTATAAGGCAAGTCCAACATCTATGAGTGGTTTAACAAAGCCTTAAGGATATAAAAGCAATATGGGACATATGGGACGTAATATTAATATACACTGTCCGAAGAGTAGGTTGCCTACTATCAATACTTATGAAGGAACATAATAATCAAACGTCAGAGATTTTATATCTTAGAAATATTTCCAGCATTTTACGAATGAATTCTTATCAAAACTTCGTGCAAACAACCTTGTTACATATGCAGAATATCATATCCTTACAGTCACTTATAATACATAGCCTCCACAGCCTTTAAGCATAGGCGAATAGAGGTAATGTCGTTCTAAATTCAAATATCATACAATTACGTAAATCAAAAACCACACTTGGTAGTGACAAAACGTTTTAAATCGACCCACAGAGAATGCATTTTCGCTTGCGTCGTACATGGCCATGTTTCTCGAATAATATTTAAATATGACTGCGATCAGTGAAATCGTACGTTTATGATAAAAGCAAACCCATACTTGCAAGTTGCAACATACTTGAGATTATGAATTATCTAAATTTCCTCTTTGGTCCGATGGTATAAGGTTGTGCTCATGTTTACTGCCAATTAAGAGGTCTTTAATTTCATTCTCGAGTCGAGTAAAACGTTATTTAGCCCTCATGTATAATTTTAGCAGTAGTACCAATATAGTGTTTGTATTTGTCTCCGATACATAGCTACGATCACGTAGAATTTTAAATTGCTAGCAGAATCGGAGTACATAATAGAAAACCAATGTCGTGATACCTCTCCTACTAAACACCACACAAGAAACATTTCATAGTACTCTCGCTTTATTAAATGCACTAGCTTTAACGAACGCATTTTAAAACCGTCTGTAAAAGGTGCATAAAGGTCCACTTATAGAGGCAACAAGCAATACTAACAACCTTAGAGCACACGTCACAGAGCCCCATTGCCACCTGATGGTGATAGTCGTTAAATGCGTGCCATTGCCGGCGCCGGCGCATTCACTAGAATAATCAAAAGATAAATCACTTCGCAACGAGATATAAATGCAAATTTTAACTGCTTGTGCATTTGTCTGTTAATATCTTGATAATTTTTTGGCAAAGTAATTCTTAGGCAATTTATGACAAAGGAATGCTTAAGACATTTCTAGGCGTAAAGTAATTCCTAAGATTATTTTTGGTGAAAATCTCACATCTGGGTACCATGATTGAGTAATAATAGTTTTGCTAATTTTAAAGTATAACCATTATATGTATGTTGTAGATGATTCATTTTTATTTATTTGTTGTACTTATATAAATAAGAATTCAATGTAGAAAACAAACAATACATTTTAGAAAGCTCTTGCGAGGAAACTCCGTAAGTTTAATCTGAATTTAATATTATTTTATCGAAACAAGGCAGTGTTGTACATAAATTAATTTCAAACTAATGTTGGCCATAACCCAAGATACGGAATTACTTGTTTAGAAAACAGACCGCATTTAATGCTACGACAGTCTGTATCGAATGGATGATAAATTTAAAATCAATCCAGCAAAAAATCGAATCATGTATCTCAAAATTGGCCAAGCATATCCCCCAAGCAAATCTAGTCTAAAACTACTCCAAACTCCAATGCTGTACGTCCCGCCCACATCGCATTGTATGTAAAATTGTGTGTATGTTAGTTGCAACTTGTAACTTGAACGCGCTTACATGGCCTGGGACGTACCGTTTTTGGTAAGCCAGTTCATTGATTCTGTGTTTTCATACAATAGTTTATATGACAAGCTTTCATTGTATGTTATCCAGTTATAAATATTGTTAGAAAGCTAATGACATAGAAACTTTCGTTTGTGAAACCTTTGTGAATGAATGAAAGGTTTTGTATTGTTGATTTTATTACGACAATGCTTGTTGCATTTGAGTGAAGCATCAGTATCATCAACAATGAACAGATATAGAGTAAAGAAATTTGTCACACAATGCGATACATTTTCACCGAATTGCGATAAAAATGCATTCTTCCTGCACATTGGGCTTTTCTTAACCTAAATATCACAAGTATAATAGTGAGTTCATAAAACTAACGACTAGTGCAACCTAGCCGTAACGTAGAGCCTTTCAAAGAGGTATGGTAACACTAAGCATGATCGCGTTGATACCCGCTTTCCGTGATATAAATCATGCAATTCGAAAGTATAAAAGTGATTAAAATAAATTAACTATTAAAACGTGTGTTACAGGTGGCGTTGTGGCATTAAGGTGTGATCATATTTAAGGTTGGCATGTATAAGGTAAATCTTGGCAATCACATAGTTCTTAGTAATATGTTTACTAATTCATAATATGGACTAAAACGTTGCCTGTTCACAAGAAAAAGAATTTAAATATGCCTATACCTTCTTGTGACGCGCCGTAAAAAAAGCGATGCATGTACGATGTAAACGCAGCTTGGTAATGTGCTATAAGAAAACGATATAAAAAACTGATTTAAATAAACCGAGACTTTTTATCTTGAAATACAGGCTCTCATGAGATCAATGGAATAGAAGACTTTTATGAAGAACTGTTGAACTCCGGCGTCACCCTTTTTTCCTCTTATAGCTCGTTGGTTGATCGTAAATGTCAATCGATTGATAATAATAAAATATCGATTTCGATAAACATATTTAGGTGCCGTATCGTGAAAGATACCACTCGATTTTATTGATTTTGAAAACTAAATGTGAGGTTATCTAGTTCATATCGAATAAAATGATCGACGCTGTTTTTTATTATTATTCATTACAATAATTTTAGATAAATTTAATAGTTTTACTATGGTAAATTTAAAAACGGCACTATTACTATCGCGATTATATGATTATTTTAATTAATTGCTATGTGATTTATGTTTGGGAAAATAAATTGATAGCTCAAACTATTTGTATAAATTTGACGCCTCGCTCGAATGATACAATATATGAATTATTTATATTTGTATGCCCATGACAAAACACAGTGAAATGTACCTATGTCAAATATGTATATACATTTTCATTCCATTTCATTTTATGAGATCAACCATGTCATAGAAACCCACAGAATATTTATTTATTTATTTAGGCTTACCAACAACTACTTACACTAATATACTTTTCTTTTACATAATTTACAAGTACATAATAGTATAGTAGCCTTTTACAGGCAAGCACAGCATGCACAAGTTTTGTAAAGTTAATAAAGCGAAATTTAGAAAATGAATTAAGAAACAATCGAATATATCAAAATCTCACCACGAACTCGGGTGCGCTATGCCGGACAATTCTATTTAGAATAGCTTTAAAATAGCTGTTACGCGTAAGTATTTGATATAGTTTCAGGATATCACAGTACGTTATGATCTTTTCTGGCTCGTATTGATAATGCGTGGTCGACCAGAACGCTCGCTTTTGACTGCACACGACCCGATTAACCATTACAGCAAGCTAGATGGATAGATATCGTTAGGCTGACCTGCAAACAGACTACTAAGAATAATTTATTAAGAAGAGACGAGGTACAAGGGTTAACAGAATGCACTGCCTCGATGCTCATTTTTTAATATCCAACTGATGTGGTAAAAAATAATGCAAGATTATTTTCTCACCTAAACTCCCTAGGGAAACTTAAACATTAACTATCCAAACCTCGTAATGCAGGCGAATAATAAAAGCTTATCTCACTTTACCTCGCTTTTCCACTTACACTTACTTTTAAAAGCAATAGACATTACTCTCTTATCACATAACATAAGTTGGTGGCGTTCTGAATCTTTAACATTGCCAATAGCAAAGTTGAGATCGTTGAGAAGTATGGAAGCACTTGGGGCCTTTACCCACTGCTGTAACATAAAGCGACTAACACGCTGCAAGGCAGTTCACACGATAAGATTTCATATTTATATTAAAATTTTGGTTAGATAAAAGACGCATTCCTTGCTACACATATAAACAGAAAGATAAAGTATTAAAAACACAGTAGTTGTAAAAATATGTGTGCATTTCAATAAGCTGCACAGCGTCGTTCGCAATTATTATGCTGCTTTCAGAAATAATAGTCACAACGCTACATTATATGAACGACTGTTATTGTGGCTATGAATTTGACGTAACTATTAATACGAACGGTAGGCAGATCGCGACAAACAGCTAGTAGCTGCTCGCTGCAAGCCGCGCGCGTCATATTGCGTCAATGGGCTGTAGCACTTACCAAGTAAGGAAAATATGAAATAGTGTTATTCTTCAATGGGTGGATGCACCGCGGTACTTTATACTGACAGCCACGTATTTCATGACGGTATTGTACTCGATACAAACATGGGCAAGTTTCGAACACATTATTTCTTGGCTGCGTGAAATTAGTTCTGATAGTTTAGAATATGGAGCGTGTTTTAAAGTTATATGTTAGTTTTAACAGTGAAGAGCTTCTTCGCTGTTAAATTACTGTTCAATGTTATATAACCTTTAACTACAGCAAACTCCAATGTAATTAAATGCATCTATGAGTTGTGTAGAGTTAGATACCTACATATAGGCGTATCGAATAAATTTCACCAGTAATATTTTGGGCTATATGTGATACGAACCAAGCCAGTTGTTTTACGGTTCAGTAGAGTCCAAGGGCCAGAGGATATCTTTGCTCCTCCATCTAGGCCTTTATATTAGCATAGACGATCCATGGAACAATTCACTTAATCGTTGGAATCGCTTTACCCCACGAGATGATTGTAAACTAACAAAAAGAATACAAACAATAAAATATATTTTAATTATTATAAATCTTATGTCTCTGCAGACAGAGAGTTAATATTTTTTTATGTGAAGTTCACTATAAATATATGAAACTAAAAACCATTATCTACATACTAATCCTAAACTGAACGCAAAATATCACGAAGTGCATGAGACATACTTCAAATTCAAAGCGAAAATAGAGAATGTCTTTAAAACTTTGAATCCGATCATGATTATCATTATCAAAATTTGTGTTAAACTAGAATAATGATACTAAGTATATTCTAATTGACCACACTTTACATTACTGTCTTAATAAAAACAATTCATTCCATTATCAAGATTATCGTGATATTCCATATGAATAAGGTGAAATGAAGCCAGATAGAAAATAAAAATATTAATTTCTAACATAATTTGCCATTTCCATTAGCATTGCCTATAAGTAATCGAGTCCAATCTGTAAATATCATTCAAAACTTCAATAGAAATTAAATGACTTTCCGAAAGCAAAGCTTGATACAAAAAGATACGTTTTTGAACAAATAGGCTTTGTCCAATACGTTTCCAAGAGCAGGTTCAACTTTATACTGTCTAAAACATTTTTAAAAATATCACGTTTGATACAACCATATCAAAAAGATACCAACATGACAAAGGCTCTCAACAGTGTCAAAGGTGAACTTCGTGTATATGTAAACAGTCTTCGGACCATACTACATTACCATATCAAATACCCTCTAACGTAAAATAACGATTAATATACTGTCTCTTTCTTAGCTTATAACAAAGAGAAGGATGCTAATATTCATTGATGCGAGTAATGCATACATTTGCATAACACGGTACAGAGCTAGCGTGGGATTTGCACATAAGTGCGCAAGTGACAGATTTCGGTCACATCAATGTTGATTCCCTTACTAATGTTATTCGGGAACAAACAACCCAGTTTCCTATTCTAGCAAGTTATAAACTAAAGATTATTCGAAATCTAGAGAATGATACTGCTACTGATATTAGGTAAGTTTCTGGATCGTGTGTTTCTTTGTAATAATAGATTTTTTATGAAGTGCGATTGTAATATACATATATTGCGATAACAATGATGAAAGCTGACACAGGTGTGGTTATATATATGTACATATTACCACTATCTAATGCAAAATCGGTGAGTAGAATGCCAGTCTGTTTCACTAGAATGCCGCTAGCATTATCGGATATAATATAGGTAGTTAATTCTTAAACAGGTACAAGCTTGTTACTTTCTCACGATCATAATAAAGATACTGTGCAGTTTCAAGGAGATTTTTCGAAAAATACCTATCAGTCCTCTGTTTAATCTGAGATCCGTCATGATCCACTTAATCGAATGAAAGAACCACGCAATTTATGAACTCACTGAATAATATAGCTAGAATTATCATCACTGAATAGTTACATTCGCACGAGTAAATCTCTATCAGCTTTCAAGAAACCTGGAAAGTTGTTTCTTCACGTATCCTTTGTTCCGCACTAGGTACACCATAGAAACGACTCAAAGTAATGTAATCGTCGAAATTTTTCTTCAAATAAATGAACTTTGGACGCAGCTGCTATGAAGTAGTAATCAAGGAAAACTTTGACAAAAGACTATGATTAAAAATCTGAGCTCAATTGATTGATGAAATTCAATTGACATCCAAAGATTTTTCACTAATGCGAATATTTGGACCATCCCAAAAATGTCGAAGAAAGATTTTTGATTATGATATTATGGATAAGATGTTTGAATATAATGAATTATAATTACATTAATTCTTAACTTATATTTTATTCTGTCTTCAGTATAAACCATCGAATTTTCGAAAATTTTCATTCAGATCATTAATTTCTTTGTCAGATAGATTATTATTGTTAGTTTTCTACAAGTATTCGTTCTATAACAAGTTTGCGATCATGATAATATTAAATTGCAACCTAATATTATAGAATAAACTGAAACTTAAATCAACATTAGTTAATGAACTATAATGATAAGATCATTACATTTTAAAAATAGAAGAAAAGAACTAAAATGGAATGACCTTATCATTAGATTTTTTTTACTTGAGGTGGCAGGCAAGCTGGTCCTCTCATGAAAAGCAATAAGCGCGGCTCATAAATATAGATTTCTACTTTAGAATTACATAAATAATAACAAGTAAATACAATCAAATATCTTTCATGAAATAAAGTCGAATAGGAAGGATTACTTTGCCCCAAAGTCCGAATTATAGCTTGACAGGATAATGATACTAACCAAAAAGTGTCATTTAATTCATTCAACTATTCGTTTTTGGTGTACTTATTATAATCATAGACTTAAAAAATTTTCGCTACGCTCAAAGACCAACGAAGTGTTAGAGCGAGAAGTCCAGACTAAGTATACATTATTGGAGTGGAAAAGAGATAGCGACAAACGTATCCGTATGTCATAATTTTTGCGAGCAAGAGCCCATTGCTCAACGGTCAGTTGTAAAGCGGAATAAATTTTTCGCATTAATGTATAAAATTGCACTAAAATATTATAAATTAGATTTGGTAATATGGTGTCTTGCTCAATACGTGAATGTGATGTGACAGGACGCAATAAATACACATTTCACAGGTAATCTATAAAAAAATTCATTGCATTGTTGATAATTATATTTTGGCGATAATTCTTTATAAATTGACTAAGATCGATGTCTTAGTCAATTTATAAAGAAAAATTGTAAAGCATTAAATTGAAATTATAGTTATTTGCTTCACACGTATTACTAATTCAGTGTAGAATGGAGAATAAGAGGCAAATTCGAGTAAATTTTATAAAAAATTGTTAAGGATAGGGGTTGACAAAGGCGTGACGTTATGAGTATCGATATTGGATCAAAGTCAAATAAGGATTAAAAAAAGAAAAATATTGTCTTACGTTTACGCAAATGTTATAAATTAAATTTAAAGTACTTTATACTGATTTTACAGCGATTTATATAAAATATAAATTTTAGTTAATGTTGAAACTATTCAACTATTTAAATTTACACTTTTCCTAACGTTTCAGTTGCTTTCCAGCTAAAGAATAATTTATGAAATTACGTATTTATAATCCAGATAATTTTAGGTTTGGTCATAATGTTTGTTTACCATCGGCATGGTTTTACCATCTTGGTAAAACTTTATACAAAGGAAACAACGACGTGTCCTCATGACAGACTCAGTGCATACTGAATTTGTACCCGTAATAATTTGTACGATACCGAGTATATGGTAGTTATTACCATTAGACACTCGTATTACAAATTAAAATATGTTTCATACAGGTCCAATTGAAATCAAGAAGACCCTGTTCTTACCACCATCGGCAACCATTGCCCGATCCGTCAAACCAAGCACTGAGTCCGAAGAAAAAGAAGCTCATGACAAAGTATTGTAAACTACAAGATAAAATGTAATCAAAAATAAGATGATAAGAAATTTAAAAGTTAAAGAAAAAGATTAAATATGCGTTTGATTTTAATGCAATCGTTAAGGAACTTTATAATAGGCTGCTACCTCAATAAGACTATCATATTCAGGGGACAGTAAATAATAAATTAATGTTTCCAATTTATTTATATAGATTGTTCCACGTTCCATTTTGATCGTTGACAATTCATATGCGGAACTATTGGATTCGCCCGACGTTTAAACTGTTTCCATTTTAATAATATTGTTATTCTTGTTCTAATGTGTTTGAATGGTTTGGGTCTATATGGAGTTCGTGATCCAACACGGCATGCACTATTTTGTTTACAGTTTAAGTAAATGTTGCCTCAAATTGAGAAAAATACTGCCTTATTTTTTTGAGCTCGTTTGTATAAGATTTTTTATTAGAGAAAGGCAATAAAATAAACATACAATTATTAAAGTCTTTTACTTTTTTCTTGAATATTTACAGTATTGCATATATTTCTTGTATACCTATTTAATTACACATATAAAATTTACACTTAAAAGATTTAATTTATGCATTATATATTATATTTCATTACTAAATAAATAATTTGAAGTGTAATTGTGTAAACTTTTAGAAATATATTATGTCATAAGTATCGATATTTGATATTAACAATAGGCAATTGCTATTTTAGTGCATTAATACAATATCATGTTATGATTAATAACATTTATTTATTACTTTTAACCCATACATGATACCTGAAGTCGTCAGGAACACTAGTTTATCGACATAATGATTAAACTGAGTCATGACAACACTCACTCACACATTTGCATATATTTTTTTGTCACACAATATGACATTGTTTGTCTCGTACATTCTAAGTCTATGATTATAATATAATATATTTATACATAGTCTCGAGCATATATCCTCAAATGGGCAGGTAGGGAAGGGTAGATAAAGATGTATTACTCACCTACAGCTATGGTTGTGAGTCTGATAACAATACATTACCCGGGAATCAAACCTGAGACTTTAAGTTTAGCTGTCGTGTAGGTATATATTTCTCGCCTATACGAGCAGTCTATAAAAAATCATATTCTCAGATATAACAACCAAATATTCTGTTCGAGTCAGCTATGTGTAATCTGAACCAATAGTTAAACTCGCACCGGCGCACTGTGGGCTGAAAATCGACCTCCATAGACATAGAAATGAAAGTTGCTAGATGTTCGTTTTGTTGACGGATATGGCTTCTATTAGCTATTATACACATAACAATGTCATCTGAGCTAACTCCGCACAAAAATGAATTTATTATAAGGTTTTTTCGAAAAAAATGTATGGAGCTGGCATGAAAAATCTGAATATCTCTGATCTTGCAAGGAAAACCGTAATATCCTCAGAGATGGTTATAGGACTAATTATTTGTGATTTTTTGACATACTTCATATAACGGTACCTGCTGCAGAATTTTTTTTAAAAATCATCGAATTTTTAATTATTTTTTTTTAACATTAAACGATTTGTTTTGGTGTATAAGTAATAAAGAAATATTTTCGACAACTGTCTAATGAGTTTGTTAACTAATGTTGGACTGAAATATAAAAGGGTTAACATTTTGCATCATAATTTAGTTTATTCTAAGCTTTGTTACCCCTAACATATCACTGTGAAATTTTATAATGGAAAGTTTAAATACCAATTTAGACCTATTCGTTCTTCTAAAATGTAAGAGTACTTCATTTGATCATGAGGTATTGTTTAGTGAAGTTATATCCCGCCTAGACGTTTGTCTTTCCGTTGAAGATGGAGTGACTCTAAAAGAATTTTGACGGAGATTTGTACGAGCTACATCACAAAGGTGGCAAAAATCTCACCGAATTCTTGATACTTTTAGAAAACAATACGAAATTTGGCTGCAAGCAACTATCGATTGGCCAAGTTGTATAAATTTAGTCGCTCAAGAACCAACTGTTGCTGAGGGATCAAGATCAATCTCTCCAGAACCCTCAACATCATACTCTATTGGTACAATGACAAAGAGGTCACGAAAACCATTCGAAGATCTGGGAAGCAAACAGAAGAAGAGAAGATCTGATGAGCATAAAACTGACAATCCCAGTGAATTGGCACATACAGCAGCAGCGCGTTTTAAGGAAGAAGGTTGTGAGGATATCGCATCTGTAATCGAATATATGCTGAAACATCCTGAAGCAGCCTCTAAAATTAAGGAAACGCTTAAGCAACCGGTGAAAACTATCTTATTTACACCAGAAAAAGCACTTGGATTACTCCTTTCATTAAAATTATCAAAGTGGCAATACATCACTTTACGAGAGTCAGCTATTCGGGAAGGTAGAAAGGATATTTATCCATCCTACTATAAAGTGCAACAAACCAAGCTGGCATGCTATCCTCCGAAGCAATCAGTGTTAGTAACCGATTCATCGGCAAGAATAACCCTTCAAGCTTTACTCGACATTACGGTCAAAAGAATCCTCCAAAGTTTTCCTAACGATGATGTGCAAAATAAGGATTTAAAATTGATATCTAAATGGGGTTTCGATGGTGCGTCAAACCAAAGCCGATACAAGCAGAAAATGGATAGCGATCAAGACGATTCAAGTATTTTCATGACTTCCTTGGTGCCACTAAAACTGACTGATGGAGACAATACTTTGTGGATGAACCCAAAACCATGCTCAGCAATGTATTGTCGTCCAGTTCAATTTACTTTTGTGAAGGAAAGCGAAGCAGTAGTCATCGAACACAAACGACAAATGGATGAAGAAATTAAGGCTCTCATTCCTACAGAGTGCAATAATAGAAACAGGGTGAATCATCACCTAATGATGACAATGATCGATGGTAAAGTCTGCACGTATTTGTCTCAAGCCAGATCAAGTTCATCATGCTATTTGTGTTTGGCAAAACCGACAGAAATAAACCGTTTGGGTGTAGTAACAGCAAAGACCGTATCTTCTGACATATACGAGTTTGGATTGTCATCTCTACACGCCCGTATAAATTGTATGGAATGTTTACTACATATTTCGTATAGACTAGATTTTAAAGAGTGGGCTGCGAGAGGTAACGAGCACAAAGAAATGCTAAGTAAGAGAAAAAAGATTATTCAAGACAAATTTAAAGACGAATTAAATCTATTGATTGACATTGTTAAACAAGGTTCCGGCACTACTAATGACGGCAACACTGCAAGAAAGTTTTTCAAATTTCCCCATAAAACTGCAGCCATTACTGGGTTGGACGAAGAACTAATAAGAAGATTTGCTGTGATTTTACAGGCAATAACTTCCGGGGAAAAAGTAGATATAATTAAATTTAAAGATTATGCCTTCAAAACAGCAGAGAGGTACGTGGAATTATATAACTGGTACTATATGTCATCAACCGTCCACAAATTACTTATACACGGGGCAGACATAATCGAGAAGAATGATGTTGTACCCATAGGAAGTCTCTCGGAAGAAGCATCCGAGTCTCGCAATAAAGATTTTAGGAGGTTTCGGGAACATCATTCGCAGAAAAAGAGCAGGCAAGATTCGAATCATGATATCCTTAATATGTTAGTTGTTTCTTCGGATCCTTTTATAAATGTACAAAGGCCCAAGTTAGATGCCAAGAAAAAGGAGGATTTATTTCCTGAAACCCTCAATTTAATTCAGTTTCAAGAAACTGACTTTGAGTTTGTAGGCAATCTAGATTCAGATTCAGAAATCGACGAGAGTGATAAGGAAAACTAGAAACTTTTTGTGCTTTTAATTATAATTCTATTCAATGTAATTTTTTCATGATCTTTCGTTATTTAGCTTTGGTACGTAACTATGTTTTGCAATTGATTTATTTTTAAATATTTTATATTACTATTCTTGTACCTATTTATATTTTTGCATACTTTTGTACCTATGTTTTGTTTTATATAAATTTTATCAACTATTAAAAAATACCTTTTTAATTTATTTTTATTTTTATTGAATGCCTATTATTAGCGTTAATAAAATAACTAACTTATCGATTGATCTTTACTTTGACATTAGTAGAATTTAATGATTTAAAAAATACCTTCATTTAGACATAATAATAAAATAATTAGACAGTTGTCGAAAATATTTCTTAGAACTCGTAACATGTCTAATTAACTAATTAGTTTACTTATGTACTTACCTGTAAGAATTTAATTAGTGTAATCCGTAGTTACCATTGTGCGATATTGCAAATCACTTAATCTCTTATTCAGAACTCATTAGAAGGCTAATTTATTATTCAGTAGTTTACTTGTATGCAAAGTTTAGTAATGGTATCCAATTACCTGTTTTAAAACATATATACTATGTAAGGCAAAAATAATTTTCTTGATATTTTAACAAATAACTGGCGAAGATTTAGTATTATATGCATATAACGTGTTGTTTCTTTACTTTTACAATAAAACAAATCGTTTAATGTTAAAAAATATTAATTAAAAATTAGATGATTTTTAAAAAAAATTCTGCAGCAGGTACCGTTATATGAAGTACGTCAAAAAATCACAAATAATTAGTCCTATAACCATCTCTGAGGATATTACGGTTTTCCTTGCAAGTTCAGAGATATTCAGATTTTTCATGCTAGCTCCATACATTTTTTTCGAAAAAACCTTATAATAAATTCATTTCTGTGCGGAGTTAGCTCAGACGACATTGTTATGTGTATAATAGCTAATAGAAGCCATATCTGTCAACAAAACGAACATCTAGCAACTTTCATTTCTATGTCTATGGAGGTCGATTTTCAGCCCACAGTGCGGCGGCCCCGGGTCATGCATCAGTCATGCGATGGCAGGCTCGTATGTCATCTGTCAAAACTCTAACGTAATGGTTTAATGGATTATTGAATACGCCCGTTTTCAATCAACAAACGAAGCGACTTTTTTGCATTGAATCCAGATACTATAGATTGGTAACATATCAAAATGATAAAATTATAATATCGAAAACTGAATTTAAAAATGTATGTATGAGCAGAGATGATATTTTGTTATGGATTTATCAATTAAGTTGTTATTTAAAGGCTCCGTGCAGCAATTCTAGTAATCTCCAGTTTTCAAACTGATTAAAACTTGAGACGCAGTGGTGAAAATATTTTTACCAAATCTGAGTGTTCTCTGTGACCGTTATTTGAATAATTATACATATAGTTTATCTTGCTAATCACTATAGAAAACCTAAAACATGTACATGTGTGGTCTTTAAATAATTAAAAAGTCACCGATCGCCAACGTTTCAACTAGCATTTTAGCTTAAAACTTTAAAATCACGTTGTAAAAACTGACCATTAATTTAAACCATTAATCTTTCAGCTGTCAACTATTTTAGATTATAAGCTACAGACTTTTATTTCTCTGTTTTTTATTTTTATTTAATCCATAAATATTAGTTCATTGAAACCTAGCCACAGTGGACATGAGCTCAGTTTAATTGTTATGATGAAAGAAGGATCTCTTTAATATTTAGCTTTGGCACGTCAATTCTATTTTAAATAAATATTGTCAACTAGATTTTACCCAAGACTTTGCTCGCGTCAATGCCTATCCGTCAGTAACAGTATTTTTTCTGGATGAATAATTATCCTATATTATTGTTTTCTGTACCCCTGACAACGTGTATGGGATGTATATAAATTTCATGATGATCGGTCGAGTAGTTAAGGCGAGAAAGCGTATCAAATAAACAAACTCACATTTGCATTTATAATATTAGGTACTAGATTTTTCCCGCGGTTTCGTTCGCGTAAATATAGGTATGTAAGATTAAGTCTGATTAGTAACAGTACTTTGTTTTGGATAAAAGGTACCCCATGTCCTTTTCTGTTCCCCAGACAACGTATATGCGAAATTTTATGATGATCGGTCGAGTAGTTGAGTGCGTAAACAAACAAACTCACCATGAGCATACTGTCTTTTATTATACTTTCGTAGTCATAATAATAAAATCTATAGGTATATAGCTTAGACAGTTTCTTGTCTAGTCTAGTCGGTTTGTTGCGATTTCATGGCTAAGTGCCTTCACCGATTTTAATATTTTTTGATGTGGTAAACAGGTAAATGATTGAATTCTGAGAAAGTATATAGTGTACTTTTACGATAGTGGTACTTAGTACTAATTATAATGAACGGCTATTCTACGACTTTTTAAGGAGAAAATGGAGTATAATCGACAATTTATACTTTTTTTTTTAATAAAATCTCTGTTGTAGTAAATGTAGTGATTTGTAATGAATACTTCTCTCTGGCTTAGTTCTGATTTATATATAGGATGCAGCTGCGATTTAAAGTACTTCATAATGCTTTCGTGTAATAATAAAGAGCAGGCGAATAAAACTAAGACTTTTCGAAATGATAAATGATTATGAGCCGAATTGAAAATTTGGAACATTTTTAGTGCAAAAGTTATTCTCTTTTTCATGTGAACGGCAAGGGAATTAAATAATTGGGCAATCCATAAAAAAGCCTTTTTATTGTATTATATTGAATAGATATAGTTATATTATGATGGATCTACCACTACATCATAGTCAAAATATGATCACACCCGTGGGTTACCTATACAACTAAATTAAAACAGATTATACTCACTGTATATTGTGGTACGAATGTATTGCGGTACGAAATAAATAGTACTGTTATATAACAAAAGTATTTCATACATGGAAATAATCTATTAGAGAAGGTACGGACTTACTCAATATAAACTTCACGCATTCACATATTTTACTCCTTTTAAGTCAATTTCACAATTTTGTTGCACGACTCTTGGTATTTAAATTGTTCCACATGTAACAATGGAAACGACAACTGCGATCCAGAAACGGACTTATATTATTAAAATAATAACTCCCACGTATCGAGCATTCGCGGCTCAATCGCCTCCGATAACGCGTAACCACTGCAAAATGATCTGCCTATCCTTGAGGATAACGGAAAAAATAAAGAGATGAATCGAAGAATCGTGAACAGCCAGAGGTCAGAGATTAGTGGTCGAGCTATCCAACCCACGCACGCTGCTTTATTGGTCGGAATTGCCCCTAAACGTTACCAATGAGGCGTTTGTTGTTGTATATTTACGGCACCTTCAGACTTGCATAGTAAGAGACCTGGCACCGATATAATAAAGTGTAAGATATATTGGGGTCTGGACCTCGTGATTGTTATGTAACACGATTTATTCAACAAATTGGGAGTCTTTACTTAATTCGGTGGAAGAATTTCGTTTTAACTCCACTTATGTTACACATTTGAGTACCTATTCATGTTCTACAAATGATAACAAGATCGGTATTTAAACGTACATTTTGGAAGTCCTACGCGCGGTAGCAAAATATATAGCATGTTATATTTTAACTTAAATTAGGTACTTTAGGGTGTAATGTACAACAAAAGCAAATATTGTGTTTACGAAATTCAGGTACGACGGTACAAGGATAAACATTAAAATAACAACAGTAAATTAAAGGAAGATTAACGTAATGTTTTTTGAACACATGTATTTTTTATGATAACGGCATTTTTAATTAAGGTGCGATTATGCTGGCTTAAATCAGTCAGAAGTAAAATCTATGGTCTCGTGTATGACGGTAAATAACTCCATATAATCTGGAAAGTACAGACTTGCTTTTATGTGCCTACCACTTATCCTGCTATACAAATTGTTGGAATTATCTACGGCAGATGGGTGGACATTAATGTGATTGTGCTTAAGTGATTCGCTAACACTGCGTACGTAGTGTTGCTATCTCAAAGCTATATAAGCTTAAGCATTACCATATTCTATGTACGCCATAGAATCTACGCTGCAATGCAACATCTTTAAAGGAAAACGAACAGAAACTATTATCCGAAATATAATGTTTTAGCATATTATATAAACTTGAACAATACTTATTGCAAGCCAAGAACGTTGTAAGTCACATAATTAAAATTAGGGATTTTGCTGTATTAGCGTCACGTAATTTTATATTTACGTAAGTTTAATGTGGTGATCTTTACTCACAAACAAGGATCTACATAGCCTATAATTTTCTTAACAGTGTGTATTTCATCCCCGCATATAGAAAATCTAGATTTAAATACGGCCTTGCCAGATTTAACGCAAGGTATAATTAACATTCAAGAATTAATTTCGTACCTAACAGTTCAAAAATTAAAGCTATCGCTCTGATTTTAGGCTTAAACCATCCAAGAGTAATTACTCTTGGGAAACATATAGCTGTGCGTGGCGGATTAAAATTTTTGATTAGGACTACAACACTGATATTAAATTTAATCAAAATGAAGTGTGTTACATATAGCATTCATATTTTTATAGTGCCTCTAGGGACACCATTTATTAATGCCAAACTTGGTTGGAGCACTGGTCTCCTATTAATTACAAGCCTGGAGTATGTATTAAAATACCGTTTATGTCAAGTTATTTCTATGGCTACGCGAATATTCGATAAAAACATCGTTTATTCTATATAAGAGTCGAATAAAAAGTTATAAAACTTCAAATTGTAGTGCATGTTCAAAATACGAATTTATATAGGTAATAAATATTGCCTCAAATCTGTAGCAATGACTAGTCTATTAAATTTACAGTAGTTAACTAACAGTTAACCTAACTTTTATTTAAGTGACATGTTTAGTAATGTATGCGTGCATGAATGG
This sequence comes from Catocala fraxini, assembly GCA_930367265.1. Lineage (NCBI taxonomy): Eukaryota > Metazoa > Arthropoda > Insecta > Lepidoptera > Erebidae > Catocala > Catocala fraxini. The sequence continues at coordinate 11,887,611 of OV884037.1, forward strand.
CTCAGTGGGTAACAGGGCGCCTAGCCGTTGCCGCCACGCTGTATGTGTTGAAGTCAGTTTGAATTCTGTGCTGGAGAATTATTTGTGTGATCTGAGTCTGAATATAGTATTAATGATATGTATGTAAAGTTTATCTTACTCTTTATAAATTTGCCTATCTCAAGAGCAGGAATTAACAATTAGAAAAATAAAAAAGAAAAGCGCTTGCATGTTTGATTCGTATGAATAAACTTCGCGCGTATTTAAGATGGTCGATTACATCCGTTTTATTAAGAAGACGATTAAGTGCCTGTATCCATCCATAACTAAGAGACGAGTATTACAAATTTATACAGGATAAAGTTATGCGTGATCATATCATTAATTGCGCATTATTTCGATGTTAGTGTTGACTGCTGCGAGAGTCGTCCTTAAATATAATCTTTGTATGCAGAGATAATCTTTATATTATGTTTGTTTTAAAAAGACAGCTACTACCCGTACTAGGCATAATCCCATCCAAACAATGCACTCAAAAAAACATACAGACTCGAAGCAATTAATTGTAGGTCACACATATTATTGTAGTTTGAAAAGTAAGAGCTACAATCGCCCTCAGTTAGTGGCGTCGCAAGTATTTAAACCACTGTGCTACTATACCGTCAAAAATTCTTCTTATTTAATATATTACTAAAACAATACAACCTGTAAGTCTATTTCGTTGAAGCAACCATAACATTAGACGACAATCGGAATACCCCCAATATTTACTCAAACTGTAGATAAAAAGAGCATATTAAAATTTATTAGGGAACGCGTCGTTCGTAAACAAAACTAGAGAGGGGATGTTAGTGTAGAACTATTTGATGTTACAGGGCCTTTGAGATCTCTATTTGTTTATGTAGTTCACAACATATTTTTTGAGACACAAGCCTCTGTTGGAACTGTCGTCGGTGGTGGAGAGTCGATGTTTGCACAATTTAGTGTGTGTATTATTCCCTCCGATTGTGTGCGAATAGGGATGTAAAGTACATTACGTAGATGCGGATCAAATATAAGAAGACTTCCACATTACTACTAGAGAAGCGGTTAACAGAGCAGATGATAAGAAAAGGTTTCCAGTTATATCGATACAGACAGATATACCGACTTCAAAAAAATAAAAAGGTAAAACATAGTCGAATTGAGAACCTCCTCTTCTCAATTCGACTATGTTTTTCTTTCTATGTGTGTTCTCATACTCATAACTTTTTTCTAGGTGAACCGATTTTGATGATTCTTTTTTATTTGAAAACTGGTCCCATTTTATTTTGATTAAGATCTGTCTATTTGTTTTCGAGTTATCTTTAATAATGCGTATTTGGTTGACTTCGGCTACATTGATGATGTTCTCTTTTCGACCGATGTAAAATGAACAACTGTGTAGGATGGTTTGGAAGCCCCTCGTAGTATTTCGAGGTAGTTCCATTCTAATTTGGCGATGTTCTAATAAAGATCTTCAGTTTTATATAACAGAATTCTTTAATAAATCATAGCAAATCTGTCTTGATTGCTGGAATCACATACATATAATTATGTATATGTATTGTTTACACAATTCCAAATTGGTTTTTGACAGCATGTAATAGTTCAAGGTTATGTGCAACTGTTAAACTCAACAAGGTATACACAAAAAAGCTGACAACAAAGTATTTCTACAATACAACTTTTAATATGACGCTGAAGCCATTAGGCACCGGAACTTGGAATAAAACATAATCCCAACCGTATTTGGAATTATCATGACAAGCACAAAAAAAAATTTAAACAGTATATCCTGATTTTTTCTGTCCAAAATATTTTGCATGTAAGCCCGCATCTTCGAAAGCCTTTTTATGCGCTCTTCACAAGTCTCTTTTGAAATGGCCCTGGAGGTAGATTTCCTATTTTGAGATAGGCGTTTCTCCTTTTCCTCGTTTGTCTCATTTAAACGGCACTGTCTCGTATGAGCAACGCGTTTAGTAGGTATACCCATATTCAGACAAATAAAATCAGTTATCAAACTTCAGATTCACTAAAAACCAAGAAATAAACAACAATTTTAACAAAATAGAAAACCGACTTTTAGAATTTATATTCTAAAAGAAAAATTTACCTACTAAAAATAATTGCGTGTTCTTGTGAATAATTAAATTATTGTTATTTTTGGAGTCGGCGGCAGCCTTCCGCACCGCGTGCTGCGTCTTTCTGTGTAATTGTGCATGCCTATGTTATGATTATAGTAAGACATTTCATTTTTAAGTAGTTACAAACCTACCTTGGCTGACACATTACGCAATTATTTTTAACACTTTAGTGCATTTTTATACTTTATCCGAATGGTTTTAAGTAAGTATAATTCGTTAATAGTTATTTTTTATTTTTTATTTGTCTGATATGTCCATTGCAGGACAAAGGCCTCCACACTATCCGTTCATCACTCTATCGGAAGGCGGTTAAGCATGAATCTTTGGTAAAATAAAATTTCTTAAAATTGGAAAAAGCTTCTTGCACTGGACTACTATAAGCTGTTTAGTAACTAAAGATTAGCTCTCGTTATCTTATATTGTAGATTGACACTGGGAATACGTGACATGATATAGCAATATTCTCTTTTTATTATTGTAAGCAAAAATATCAATAGTGAGAAATTCTCATTTTATTTAAAGAAAGAAGAAGATTAGAAGATTTATTTTCTATCTATAGTCACAGGCCAAGTTTAATTTTTTACTGACAGTATCTAATCGATATCTATCATATCCTCTCAATTTTCTTAAACCTCGGACCAAGATCAGTATGAATATTATAGTATTATAAGCCGGCGTATCATGCCGTTAATTCATAATGTTATCATTCGCATAAATACTAGCAATTATTTCGCTTAAATTCATTGATATAAATATACATATTAATCGCATGACTCAATATTATTTGATGATTTGTGGCAAGGCTTATTGTTACTTTGAATATATTTAATGTTGTTAGTGAGCTATTGTATTGTAATGACTGTAAGCACATGACGTTTATTCGTACACTATAACGTATATTCCCCAATTCTACAATAGTGGCGTTTGAAACCAGATGAAGTATTTGAATCTTCAAAAGCTTTTACATGATTTTTGTATGAGACATCTTACGTAATAGTATTAAAAGTAATTTATGTACATGGCCATAACTGATGTTAAAACCAAACAATAACGAACAATCAAAAATATTGAACCCGCTCTTCCAATCACTAAACCTCCACCCTTATTTTACACATCGCAGTTATTAAGACGAGTTCGTGGTGGATCCAAACTGCGCCCCTGTTCGTGTTTGCTTACAGTTACCATGGTTACTTTGTTTACTAATTGATCTCGTGTGATAGCTACACGTTTGCCAGATACGTCTATGCAAATATGGATTGCCGAATTTGAATTGTGAACGATAGTGGCTTCTATTTTTAGATGTTCAGTGTTGTGATTTTTACATTGTTCAAATGTATTATTTTACTTTTGATTGACATTGTTTCTGTAGTCAAGCACTTAAAATATTGGTGTTTGTATACGCAAGTAGCATGTGCGGGGATTATGCGCAAGCTATTTGCGTAGGCTACGCGTATTTGCTATTTGTGCAGGCTACATGCGCAAACTTTTTGCCAGGCTACATGCGGAAGCTATTTGCACAGGCTACATATGAAAGCTATTTGCCAGACTATATGCAGAAGCTATTTGCGCAGGCTACATGTGCAAGCTATTTGCACAGACTAGATACGCAAGCTATTTGCGCAGGTTACTTGCGCTGGATATTCGCGTGAGCTACTTGCGTAAGCTATTCGTGCGTGTGCTAAATACGCAAACTATTCCCGCGAAATTCAGTGAGTTCATCATACGAGTTCCTAACATTACGCAAGTACCTCAACTTACATATGTTTTTCGCGTCATTTATATGAGTCATATAATTCTAGTAATTTCTTATAATAGAAAAATTTACCATATGACAAATTACTACTCCGTGTCCCGGCGAGCAAGTACATACCTCGATCGCAGTGAACATCAATATAATGTCCTAATAAGAATTCAGTAGCCCAAAAATATCCTGACAAACTGTAATACGACGTTGTTAGTAACCATGCATAAGGAATAAGAATTCCTCTTTATTTATATCTCGTGGATACATTGAAGCTATTTTGGAGTGTAAGAGTAAACTTTTTGACGAATATACTTTAGTGACATTTAAGCCCAGAAGGCCGATTCTCGTAATAAAAACTGTTCATAATATTGTTGCGATTAAGCCTTGGCGTCAATAATATGACAAACAGTATTAATTTTAATTTAAAATAAAAGAAAATTTGAACATGAATTGCAATTCAATTAAAACGTTAATCAGATATTATCGGCACTGCACGGATGGCGTAGTGATTTAAGTGGTCGCCTCGCCACTGCTCTGAGTGTTGTGGGTTCGATCCCCACACGGGACAAAAATCTGCGTGATCAAAACATTTTTGTTCCGTATCTGGGTGTTCTTTGTGTCTGTTGTTTGAACGTTTGTAAAGTCCTCGCGACACAGGGATTACTTCTTTATGTGGGCGGAGTCACCTAAAAAAAAACCTTTATTTAGCACATTTTTACGAAAATTGCTCTCAGATGTAATAAATATATGCATTATTTTTAATATTACAAGTGCGAAAGTGTTGTTCGTCAGTTATGCCCTTAAGCGTACCTTTTAAGTGCCTTCGATGTACCACTTGGAAGAACAGCCGCCGGCGGCAGCTAGCATACAAATATTCACGCTTATACAAAATATCTTTACCTCATTATTATAACATCCTTACACAGCTTAACACAGACTGGAAACTCATACCGTTTAAATATTTTAGATTATCAATTTGTTAAGTTTGTCGTCGTCAGAATTGAATCGATTACACTACCGTTGCTTTAACCAAATACATTTGTATTGTACAATCCGACCAGCACCTCTCCAATGTAACATTTGTGTAGCCTGTTGACAATGGTGACCCATTACAGAATCTGGCTACACAAATGTTGTTTTCTATTGTCAAATAGAAAACATTCAGTTTTGACACTTGTAATGGGATTGGGATGAAATTCCCAGAGAAGGCTAAACTGTTTTTGGACCAACAACGAATTTAATCAGAAGCATAGGAGTTAGACAAATAACGAATTCCACTTGAATCCTTACCAAAGCGGGCGACAAAATAAAGAATATTATAAATACTAGAAAATATAAGCACCTTGTGCCTACTTGTGAGCTATACTTGATTCCAGTAATATATATATATATATATATATTGACGACTCGATGGCGTAGTGGTTAGTGTAACCGACTGCCACGCCTAAGGTCGCGGGTTCGATTCCCGGACAAGTCAAACATTTGTGTGCGTGAACATGGATGTTTGTCTTGTGTATGTATTTACAAAAAAAAATGTATATATGTATGTTTATCGATTGTCTAGTACCCATAGTACAAGCTCTGCTTAGTTTGGGCTAGATGGTGTTGTGTGTATGTGATAGAATATTATTATTATTATTATTATTATTATTATATAGCAGTAGAGGACGAAAATTCGTAATAATCAATACATAAATAGATACTAAATAACGTACGTATTGTTAATTGGCTATAAGTGCACGTGTGACGGCAAAGGTAACGAGTAAACGGATCGAGTCAACGAGAGAATGTTCATGTAACTATAGTGCGCTAACACATACTAATTGTTTTGTGGCTTGTCTAATAAAATACATAGGCTTTTTTTAAGTACATAATTTGATAATAATAAGTATGCGTATTAAAATACCACTCACAAAAAACAAATCCAGAGCACAAAGCCCAAGTCTATTCAATTCAGTCTTACCGACTTGTACTAATTATCCTCGCATGCATCGGACTGCCGACGGCTTTTTAAAGCAAAGCTTAATTTTCGCAACAGTCCATCCAATGTCGATGTGTCAGACTGATGCGTCGTGACGTTCGGCCTCGCTTTGATGTGCCAGCGGTCTGTGCCAAAGAGGATAACCACCATACAAAAAGTTTAATTTACGTTACAGGAGCTACTATGTATTTTTGAAATAATTTAGGTCGAAGCTTTCCAATATTTAATGGTAACTATTTTAGGTATGACGTAAATAATTATAATTCTGTTCACAAGTTTTTAAATATGTTTTAATATATTTCATTATAAATCTGCATATAATTATGATTTGGGTCTAAATCCAAATTGTGTTCTAGATCCCCGTTTTGATACGTGTGTCCATATTTTTGTGTAACCGAGCCAATTTCTTTATAAACTGACATTATCTAAATCTATCTTAAATCGTGTGTCCAAAAAACACCACTTATCATCTTTTATTTAAAGACTGAGCAGATATTAACTTGACATGCCTACAGTCGTTCTACATTTTGTCAATTATAGACCTTATTACAATACTATAAGGGTGATATAAGTGTTAAAACAAAATTTGTTAAACGCAAAACCTCGGCATGCGGTGCGCTCGTTAAAGAAGAATGTCCAAAACGCCTCAGCTGTCCCCGCGACGAAATGCAATAATTGGAGGAAAAACTCACTGAAATATTGTATAATTATATTTGGACGTTGACAATTTATCTGGACGAGCAAAAACTTATCTGGTGTAAAGATTGACAGCGCATTGGCGTCATTTCGCGTTTCTTTCGACCAGCTGACTTACATAGTTATCGGTCCATGATCTTGAATGTTTTTGCCGTTGAAGATATTTTTGATACTTATGTCTACTATTTTACTGGATTTGTATCCACAAACTTTTAATCAACTTTACTCTTTACCGTATTTGGTAAGACGAATACACGGAATAGTAAGCGTAAGAAAAAAAATTGCCACTATTTCACAAAGTTATATTCAATACACTAGTAATATTACGGGAGGAATTAAAAGTTATAGATACAAAACAAAACAGTTTTTATGAACCTAATAACCTCGCAATTTTTTTGAAGACTGTGTCGTGTCATACTCATACTCAATAATGACTCATACATAAAAGACTACACTGTGCGTCCAGTAATCGTACAAACATAGTACAAAAGTACAGTACAGTAGAGTATAAAACAGTTTACGCTATATTTCTGTAGCTTAGAATAGATTATTGATCTTATTATAAATACAGTAAACAGCGGCCTAAATTCAGTCTAAAACGGTATCACTGCTATTAGAAAGACCCTCGATAAATTCAAGTTCAAAATGGCCACAGAATATCGTCGCCAAACAGTAATTTCACCTTCTTATGTTAAAGTCGCAGTTACGAGAAAAATAATATTGGAAGTACACAATTGCTTTGGATACCACTTCATTTAAATGTCGATTTATTAATATTATGAGGGTGATGTGTGTATAAAACCCATTGAAATTTTACTTGTGTTCGGAGATCGTGAATATTTCTCATTCCTTTTAGGAATAGTAAGACCATATACTTACTTTATTAAGACGATTGTAAAGAAACAAGCCAGATCAGATCAATTTGCATCGTAAATACAACTACAGTTAAAAAAAAACAATATTATTTTGTAGGTACGTTGGCGATGATTTGCTGACTTGTTAATAGGACAATTATAAAGGCTTAACCATTTTTCTATCAGTCAAATACGAACACGTCATTATTTAATTTGATTAAAGATGCTTTACTTAAAAGCTAGTTCAAATTGCAATAGGTAGTATGGTGAGGCATGAACTTAAGTAACAAATTGATACGAGATAAAGGTTAGCAAACGATGAACGACGACGATTTGTTTGAAAATATTTACTATGGTTTTGTGATAGCATTAACACATTTATGAGAAGAAAACAGCACGCAAATTATTCATTTAAAATAAAATAATATGAATGTACAGTACAATGGTACAATCACATAATGTTCATGGGTACAGACTACGTTGTACGGGTACAGGAGCCTATACTTAAAGTAATTGAAATACGAGTATTATTATCTGTAGGTACTTATAAATTGAAAAACTGACTGATTGATATTATTAATGATTGACAGACATTTCAAACCATGCGGTCTAAAAACTTGAAACTCTGCTAATGGTCTACTTATAAATAGTCCATGGCTTGTATGTACATAGTCTTACGTTCCTATCCCTGACGAGGTAGTCAGAGGTGTATGACACTTACATTTTGCTATGATTTTAGGTGCCTCGTATACGGGGCGAACCCGTCGCTGTACCGGGCACAATTCCAAACACCGTGCTGATACTAAGAATGTTTTGATATCAAATTACACCTTGCATTACTCGTAAATCGAATCCGAGACCTCATGCACAGCAGTCGCATTCACTACCACTTTGCCACCGAAGCATTCCAAAGCTAATAGTATAATTGTTATAGTTCCATTAGGAACCTTAAAGAAATGTAAAATAACGTTAATAAACATTGGAAAGACGTTTCATATGGTTTTATAATGTTAGGTATATCATATATTTTCATATCACTGTACTTTCATCCCGAGCAATGCACACATGACCGAAGCCGCGAGCGTAAGCTAGTTAATAAATTCGTTAGCCACACTGTTGTTGAACATTGCATGTTCAATAAATAAAATTTCAATAACGGTATACAATGTTTGCACAAACTGACTGCATAACTTGCATTTTGTATGAAGTGAAAAAACCTTAGCACGAAAAGTGAATGCATGTTTTCCTATTGATAGTACTACAATTTTTTACTTATATAAAAGTACCTTGTTACACCTATGTATGTAGGTCCAGGCACTATAATAATAACAGGATGTCGTAGTGGTTTAAGTAGCCGCCTCGCCGCTGCCACTGCACTGAGTGTTGTGGACTCGAATCCCACACGGGACAAAAAATTGTGTCCGTTGTTTGAATGTTTGTAAAGTCCCCCGCGACACAGGAATAATTCCTAGTGTAGGAATTGTAGTATTTTACGTCACTTAAAGCTAGTCACTTAAATTTTAGAGTGGGGTAGAAAACAGTAAAAAGGTCTTACAATGTACACGTTATAAAAATCTCACTCAATTTCACTTCATGCCTAGTATCTAGATTCTAAAGTCATATACGCCAGTTACTCGCGCGGACTGCATGCACGATTCAATGAAACAGGATACATACCCACAGCCGGCGCAAGTGTCTCAACTTGAACAAGTTATCCGCACTTACTTGCACTTTGCATGTATTAAGAATGAAGAAAATTTGAAAAATATTTACGTAGTCTATTACTTATTTATTCCCTGAATTCAAATAAATTTTTATCAAACCTGACCTATTTGATATCAATTACAGATTGATATTTTTTTATGTGCAACTTGGATCTAAACCGATAACTGACGAAAGCTAATTATAGAGATTGATTCTACGGATGGTATAACGTTTAACCTTTAAACGCCAGGCTATAAACTATTGTTGAAAAATAAAGTGACAACAGATGTTTTTAGACATCGTGTTGTAAACATTTTTGAAGAACGCTTTTGTCTGACTTCATATAGCATATTAGTTAATAGTTATCACAAAAAATAGCATTGAAGTCTCTTTAAATAGATTCCTCGCTACGTCGTCGTCTTGTGGTTTCCCACATGGAACATTTAGTTATTACTAGTCTACTTTGTGACCGGTGTTTGAATATTTGTAAAATCTCTCCCGACACAGGAGTGCCGGATTTCTCTTTTAAAGAAAGATTTTAATTATAACTACTGCCTTTAGCTTTTTAACTACGAGACTATACAACATATTAAATCTAACATTAAGACAGGCACATGTTGGAGTAAGCACAGAAATATAATTTGTATACCTATATGAGCGCAAGCTAAAGGTCTATTCAGGAAAATTCCCAATTCATATATGACACCCACGGATTGTTCTATTTTTATTATAGTGTTTTTTTATCCTATTCTGACCTCGGCTTACAACCTTTAACCTTTTGATTGAATCAAAGACGCAATGGTTTAAGTGGACGCATCGCTACTACCACTTTCAAGTACTGTGAGTTTGATACCTAACAGATAAAAATGGTGTATGATTTACATATTGTTATTCCAAGTCAGTGTTTTGTGCCCGTGGTTGGAATGTTTGTAAAGTTACCTGCAATACAGGAACGGTTCTTAGTACAAGATTAGACTAGCAAAAAAGATAATTTTTCAGAAGAAATTATCTGATTACTAGTATATTTACATACATAGGTTCGGCGCTGTAAGTTTGCTTATTCTAGCTGACAGTGGGTTATCATCGGTGAGGTATTAAGTAAATGTGATTCCTTTTGTTATAAAGTATTTGAAGGCAAAATAGTTTCCGGCAAGACAGCAGTATAATCATACCAGCCTTGTATTAAACTGTCTTACTGCTGGGCATGGGCCTCATGGTACGAGAGGCGTTAGATCATAGAACACCCCGCTGGCCCAGTGCGGGTTGGCAGACTTCACATATCTTTTATAATAGTATGGAGAGATCCCAGACATGCAGATTTCCTCACGACGTTTTCCTTCACTATTAGAGCGAGCGATAATTATCTATTTATTACGCATATAACTTCGAAAAGTCAGAGATGCGCGCCTTGAAATCGAACTCAAGATCCCTGCGTCCAACGGTCTCCCACAAGGCTATCGCTGCTCAGCATGTAGCAATACTACTGTCTCCTAAAATGAAGACATGTATACACTTGTCTTCTATTTTGCAAGACGCAAACAATAAATGCTTAGTAAATGGGAGATAAGACTGCGTCAGACTAGTCGCTATTCGCGGCACTTAAACATAGCTATGGCATTTTAGATGTAATATTCTGTACCTAACCCTTCGGCAAAGGTAATGCCTCATTATGACCATATATTTTAAATACTTACAAGAAATTCTTATTAGAGAGCTATGTGTACGACTCACTAAACAAATTACATTACTGTATTTATAATTACTTTGCACATAAATTATCTATCGTCGAACTACCAAATAACCGGACGGTATTTGTACGAAAGGGAATGCTTCAATTAAATTCCACATACTGACTAACCATTTGAAGCTACACGCTGGTGTTTAATAAATAAAATTACAATATTCTCACCGTTAGGCGTATTTGATTCGACTATTAAGGAATTCGACTAGATGCAAGTGATGCGGCATAGTACATGAAAAACGTTTAGATGTCGACAATATCTACTGATTTTTAAACATGATTTTTGTAACACAGTGACTTATGCCATCGATACATAAACATATATATATATATATATATATATATATATATATATATATATATGTTAGGTGTGATCCTATAGTATATATATAACTATAGGATCACACCTATCTTTCCGGATTATAACACCCACATTTCTCCAGCAATGTTTTATGGCCTTAAGTTACAGGGGTTGAGTCTATTGCTGTTTACCAGACACAGTTGCAGACTCTGTGCTGCAATTATAACAGTTTGTCCGACCCGAAAATCAAAACGGAGAAATCACGCACAGCAGTTACATTGACTACAGTTGCCTCACCGAGGCCAGCTTATAATTTTTTTTTTTGTTACTCGGTTACCTTATTGCCATTATCCTATATTTCTACTATTCTACTAAGAAGGCAATGCCGTATCTATCTTATTTTATTTTATTTATCTTAGGTATATGTTTTTTTTTTTTTCACATCATGTACCGAGGTATTATGCAACCTATTACTTACTGTATTGGCCTAAGTGTCTTTTGTTTTCCACTAATTTTATGACTATATGTATAGTAAGATAAATATTTTATTTGGTGTTAGTAGAAATAAAAAAATCTTGCGCTCTTAATTTTTCTTAGAAGAAAAATAAATATTGTTTCTTTTACTTATTTTGACAAAAGGATTACAAGAATTACAAACTAAAACTATATGGCAAAATTTCATATCGAAAAGCAATGATTATCTAAGCAAGAAACTGCAGACCATTTTTATTAAGATTAATATAATATTTACGTATTTGCTAGAAACACGGTACAATGATGTTATATTATCTTCTTACTTGATTTAGGCAACGTACAACTAAATTGTACTATTCTAAGATTTTCAAATATACTACACACATTATCTACACATCGTATGGGACATTGTCAATAATGTTAAATTTTTATTATCTGATTTAGGCATTTTATTGCTCAAATGGACGCTGGTTGTGGCGGCTAGCAGCGCGGTGGTGGGCGTGTGTCCTAACATTTGACGCATGAACCGTGTCACTTGTAACGTTGAACAAAAACATCGCATATATACGATTGGAAAGCACAATTAATCAAGCTCTTTACTGTTCAGGTTTCGTAGGAAAACATGATAGGTGTCTGACGAAAGTGGATACGTTACTATTGTGAGAATTTGCTTTATGTAAAAACTCTTGCGTAAGCGCACTTTCTAAACGTTGTTTTACGTTTTATAACCGTTTAGTAACAGTTTGGTGACGAAAACGTTAAGACTTTAGATATTCTCGTGTCATACGTACCAATGTAATTTTATAATAGGTGCATTTAAATGTTGTGTAATATGCAGTGATAAAATTTCACGTAAGAAAACGAAAAGAAATGGCTGCACCGTAATTATCATATCTTGCACGCGATATTTTTAGTGGCTTTAATCTTTCTAAAATAAATGTTTCAAAGCCAAGTTAGTCTAGTAAAATATTATTTTTAGTAAGATGGCGGATTTTATCTATTGAAATAACTTAATTTTAAAAAATAATTTCGATTCAAAAGTTGTTTACTCTTTTAATATCGGGTTATAATATTAATTAAATTTTTTCCAGTTTTGTTCTGAACCCAATATTGTTCAAAGTAACGTAATTATACATATATAGTGAAAAGTTTTATGTTTATCACGATATACCTATTACTTAAAACTCCGTATCAGCAACTACCGATGTGCCTGTAGATAGGTTCGCCTCGAACATCAAACATCTTAGCTAACCCAGTTTGTTGTGTTAATACTTCTATTCGCTACCCCTATCAAGGGTTACCGACAGAAAACTGTTAAGACTAACATGTTTTCTTGCAAATCAAACAATGCTGTAATTGACAAATAGCTATTAAACTTATAACATATTACATTATTATTTACAACCTGTTGCCTTTACCCGATAATAGGCAAAGTCGCTTCTTTCTATAACCTTATTTATTGCACGCATGCAACTACCGCACTGTGATTGTATAATCTCAGTGCGGTAGTTATGCTAATATACCACATACATACATATATATATATTACCCGTAATGGACATTAATCTATAATAATTGTCATCTGCCAATTAAAATTCCAGACTACGAGAAGAAGCTACAAGAAAACCTCTTGATATTTTGTCAGTTCTAGGAATCAAATCCAGTCAACAATAAACAGTTGCGCAAGTTTTTACACTTATGTCATTGGGCCAACAAAGCACAATATTTTAAATAATTTGCAACATTGTTAAATGTATATATTATATGTCTCATAATATAAATGACTAAAAGATTTAATAATGTCGAATTATATAAATACCTAACTAGCTTTTGTTTTTCTATAATTCACGTCTTTTGTTTTAGTTATGGTTCGTAAATTTAATATTTAAATGGAAATTATAAGTTATTAGCTGGGCTATTTACGGTGATTTCTCTAAATATAATGAAACAGGTCTTTTTGTTCTTAGATAATTTGTCTTAGCAAGTTATTACATTACTAGTATAATTCATTTTACAACTAAATAACCTTATAGTAATATACTTTCGAGAGACATACATCTTAATATGTCTCAATTTTTATTATTTATTTATACAAATCAGATTAATTTGATATATATTAATGTTAAGTATTTCAAAAGTTTGTTCCGATTTTTTACACTTATCTGTTAAAGAAATTAAACTTCAATTTGATTATTGATTTTAAATCCAAAATATTTATTTCATACAATTCTTTATTTAAATTTAATATGTCGCATTCACTTTTACAAAACCAGCAGTAGGGGCAATGAATGCTAACAGGCGAACCGCAAACGGGTCAATGGAGCCCTTTGATCCAAGCCCTCACCTGTCTTCCTTGAGTGCCCTGGTCTTTCGCAGACTAGACACTTTAGCCTCTACTCGAGCCAGACTATAGAAGCGATGTTTACTTTATCTCTCCATGCACACAATATACTCCGGCACGCTGGTAGGCGTGGATACTATGGCAATATCTTACGTAATCCGGGTAAACCCTCGGTGGCCTAGATTAGAAATCTAGTCACTATCTTTATACCGTCGAAAATAAGATTTAGGGCGTGCTACATTTATCAAATAAAAATACCTCCAACAACATATTTTTACCCGGTTCATAGCCTATTTAGTTTAGTCTTGTGATGGTTGTAATAAATAAAAGAGATTCCGTAATATATGGAGTGAGAACAGTAAAATACAAACGCATTTCATACACGTCGAAACGTCAACGTATTGAATAATTATAACAGATGTAACATAAAATATTAAAATACTTTAATAGAGCATCGTAAAAATATAAACTTATTATGAATCTTACTAATCCGGTCTGAAAAGAAGAATCATAACAGTTTAGTTATAATTTATTAATCACAAGTGTTGGGTATAAACGTGACTAAATAAAACACATAAAACGTCGAACTACGTTATCGCACTAAAGGATTTTTTTGTCTTTTTAATCGACGTTATGTTTTTGTAAAAATATTTCGTGAATACTTTTCGATAAAAAGGGGTGTTTATATTTTGTGGGTCCGGTCCCGATTTGAATCATAATAGTGTTTGAAATTTATTTGCTCATAAAACGGGCGAGTTACCGGGTTGGCTTGTGACAAAGGCGGTTTTATCGCGGCCGGTGAGCGATCGTAAATTTTACTTCGGCTGTCAAAACATACTGCGCTACGAGCCTTACTCCAATGGAGTGGTTTGATACACATTCACCGACTCATGTTTAGTGCTTAGTATGAAGCCTATATAATCCTACTTTACGTGAAAAGTTAATACGAAAACATTAGTAAGGTTCTATTGAATACACATAAATATTTTTACTACGACATGTTTTGCTAATATTTTGTATATTCAATTGTAAATCAATCATAATCTCATTACATCCTTGTTTTACTAAAACAATAAGAAAATAACAGAACATATAGACCTGTATAACTTGACTGTTCCTTTATTGCTAACAAAAATACGAAAGGATTTTAATAATAAAGTCATTGGTCAGGGTTAAATATTTTCTACCGTTCTTAATTATTGTAGTTATTAGAAAGAGTGATTGCTCTATTGGAATTAACAAAGCTTGTAGTAACAGAATCGGCACAAGGTGTCGTAAAAATCCAATAAAATAGTAGCTGTAATACAAGTAGTCCTACATTTAAATTAGTTACGATGAGAACCAAAAAATAATCCCATAAAAATATTATAGTCTAGAGTTACGAAACCAATACGAGCTATCCAAATCAAGAAATCAATATTTTTGCATACTAGTGTACTTTAAAAGCAATAAAATTTGATATTCTAGTTAGTTTTATATGAACGTTAGCGGTTAATCATAAAATATGACACAACAGGTTCCGTTTTCATACAAGGTTGTAAGAAGAAAACGGGGCACAATAAGCAATTTGAGTCAGCGTAAAAGGGACCGTTGTTGTTCTAATTTAGTACAATCATTATGCATATTGTATGCCTCACTTGCCTTTGTTTCTCGATAAACAGTGGTCGTTTTCCCCGAGTTTTCCCTTTTCCCGCTTTTTTATTATTAAGAGGCCGCATTTACCTGCGGATATAAGTTCTACAGTACAGTCGGCATCGCAAAAGATGCTGGTTTCGCTTTAAGAGCTCGTTCTCTTTATGTAATTTTATGTTCAAGTTCAATGCATGAACAAACATATTATTGTTTCGTTTTCTGTTCCGTTTATTTTATTTGTTCAATTAATTATACGAGCAGTTTTCTCTTTAAGTTTATAGCGTTTGAGATCTTTTGTACTTTTATATAATATAAATGAATTCTTTCTCGGTCGGTTTTCGGTCTACCTAACCATGGTTATGTAATAACCAGTAAAATATTTGTATGTGTAATAATATTTATAAGTTAGCTACTATTTTTACATTTGAAGAATAATTCTACATTAGCTAAGAGCAAATTATTAGCCTAAATATTTACTATTATTTAAACATCATCTTGTAAATTGGTCAAAGTATTCAAAGCTAAAACAAGGCCTTAAATAAAAAAGCACAGTGATATTTATTTTTCCTTTCACGCGCCAAAAAGAGTACAAAATCTTTTCTTATCCCCCTAGTTAAACAAACAAATTATTCTGTTTTTGATTGTACAAAGATCCAGTAGAGCTTGGGCATCGTTCACAATATTGTCTTGGTAATGGGCAAGATGCTTTCCCAGCCATATTCCGGATCCCGCCGAAATAAAATTAGCCTTAGGGTAATAAATTCAAATCACAGCCCACCGTAATTCCAACCGCCTTTTTCACAAGAAGATATTCGTTGTGGAATTCTTAATTTGGTTTCGTTTTGCTATTGTGGTTGCTTCTGTTGTTATTTCTCGCCATGTATCCGCTTTTCAACAGTTCTGCGGGTTAGACAGGAAAATACGTATTGAGAAATAAGATAATGGTATCAGAAAATACGTCTAAAACTATGATGAATACACATTTCAGATACATTATTTCGCTTTATTTTCTAGTATTGTTATAGATGGGAATATTTATTTAAAATATGGATGGATGTTTGTTACTAAATCGCGCGTAAACCGCTGAATCCTAGATTAGTACATAGGACTTTTTACCTCGATGTGCAATCCCGTGGGCAAAACCGCAGGCATGAGCCAGTTGACTATATATAATGCTGTCTATTCATCATAAATTTATGTATATTGTTTTATAATCTAGATATATTTACAATTTAAAAAATAAATTTATTACGTGGGATCATGTAACGTTTTATACGTTACAGCAAAACTCTACTCACCTTAGATAGAAATATATTTTTAAAATGTACTTTGACCCAATAGATAAATGCCTTTCCAATTTGATCTTGTCATGGTAACGCCAGCATTTATGCCGGTCAAATGTAATATTGTACCGTCAATAATAAAATCATAGCCTAAAAAGCTTTTATTTGGATTTTAAGAATAAGTACTCGTGCAAAATCTAGGTTACGAGTACAAACCAGACACAAATCAAATAAGTTATTTCTTATAGGAATCCTTCAAACAATACGTCCTTCTTTTATTGCCAGTAAAATAATTCTTAAAATAATACATTCCATATAACTTTTTCGCGCAACTGTACTGCCAACTTTGTCCACTGTTTCGCTCGCAAGCAAAACAAAAGACAAAAGGTATTAAGCGGTCTACGATACTTTATTGTTTTATCCTTAAACAATGAGAATATTATACAGAATATGTTCATTTTTTTATGAACAACATTGTTTGTTACTTAAAACATGATCAATGAATATTACATAATTACCATATGGCATATTATAAATGAAGAAGAGGTACCTAACGTAATAGTAAAATAAAAAAGGCACATTTGCTTATTTTTCTATTCATATGACGATATCCAGAATTTAATATATTTATGGCCAGTTTCACAATCATTTAGTAAAAGTCATCCAAAATATAAATCGCACACTGTCTCACTCTTGTTAAGTTAAAGAAGAGAGATGGCGAGGTTTTTATCTTATATGTGAAACAGGCCCTTAATTTTGTCTGCTTAATCTTTATTTATATTACACAGACACCTCCAGACGTTCCATTAATATATTCTAAGTTTATTACTGGTCAGTGTGACCAATTTTGAAATACGTATGTGTCACGCAAGATTGCAGTTGTCTAAACGAAAATCAACTTTATGAATTTCGGTTATCCCATTCATGCGGTGCTTTATATATTACTCCTTCAACTACGACCACAGCACTCTGTCTTGCGTTGTATAATGTACTCGCTACGTTAGTTCGCCGAAACCAAAACACTAATTATGCAAGTTCACGTCTTGTGTTATAAATCATAATCTCAAACCATATTCGTGCGACATCCACTAAAGTTTGGTCGCTCGCGCAATCTATACATTAATAACGCCATCTATTGGGATTCTTGCGAGATGCATTAATCATTTGGGCTCTCCATTACCGACAATGTTTGTTTTAACTTGCAAACTATGGAACTTCATATTAGATTGTACCCATCAGCTATTGATTCCATGATCTATGTTTGCACTTTGCTGAATAGGCTGCTAGTACCAAAGTGGATGCATGTCTGCATTTGGGTAGACAATTAGAAACGTTTGTGATTTCAGCCGGTCTATAACGATTTTATGATTACTGTTATACTGTGTCGAAAATGAAGTCATGGAGATGATTTTGTGGTAAACACACAACGCTGTTATATTTATATTAGATAATAATTTCAGCCTTGTTTGTCCGGAGCATAACTTAACGCTTATGTTTGTAAAAGGTCGTGAGGAGTTAGTTTTACACAATCTGAAATGTGTCCAGTAGACAGTTATAGATTCGCACCTTATTACATGTGATTACATTAAAATATAGCTTGCGATGTATTCTGCCTCCCCCTTTATCTTACACCTTAGGTGATAATTAGGCATGAACGTGTAATTTTAATATATTAAGAGCATTAATCTAGAATTCTAGAAGTATAACGTAAGATAAAGTTAAAGAATCCTTCTATTGTATTCCACATAAATTCTCGGCAGGTACTCAATGTTCCATTGTATAATGATGTACCGTCTGAAATTTGGTAATACAGAAGCCAAAGGCGTCAAAACATCCAAGGTTCAAGTGAGGTATAGATTTATGTACATACTTATGTACTTATATGGTACAGTATACACGAGGGATGGTCAACACGTGACAAGCATGATAAATGAGGAGTTCGGGATCATGCCTCTGGGGACTCCCTCTGGCTGAAAGGGGCGATCAGGGAAGAAAACCTAACAACATCGTAAAACTTTTATCATAAACTAAACTCTATTCCCCTGAAGATAAAGTACGATTTACAATAAAAATATGCTGAGTTAAAACTCCATAAAAATTCTGAAACTACTACGAATTAGTGTTGCAAAAAGTAACTAAAGTGGATCACCATAATACAAAAGTAGTTCTTGTTGAGTTCGAGTTAAGATTTATATTCGTCTGTGAAGTTTAGCATCAAATGTTGGCCATGGAAGATCAGCAAGCAAAATGTAGGATCCGAGACAGAGTCAAGTCAAAGGCGAGTGTAAGCACAGAATATTTTTGGTAACCCCGAACTAAGTGGACCGAAGGAATAAATCATACGATTTCGTGATATTTCATTCAGCCGCAACATTACCATACCCAAGCTCACTACATTTGGCAGTAAATATTTAGTAATCTTAGTAGAAGATGCTACACGATTTGGAATATCAGTGGTTACACATGTTAGTGCCAGGAGATTAAATGGACGTTTATGATCTATTTCTTTAAATTATACATAGTTTTGAATTTATTTTGACATGTAACAATATAATTCATTACAGTTTATTAAAATTCTATTTTGCATAGACTATTTGAATTCATATTAATATGTTTGTAGATTCTATAGGTATACTGAATATTTTATTAATATGCTAAATACTATATTCATAATTTTAGACGCTTGTAGATTAGGTTTCGCGTTTCTCTACGTTGTTTATAGTTTAAATAGATAACTTTAGATACCTAGTTATATTTGGTATTATTAGTTCTATAAAATTATACCTAAATACAGCATTAAGTATATTTAATAATCGCTTGCTATAAATAAATGCTAAATTAATAGCGAAATGGTGAGATGAATTTGACATATACAGAAAAGATTGCCCTTTAGATGGCCAGTAATTACAAAAAAATAACATTTGAAATGTCGAAGAAATTGGGTAATGCCCTCGACTCCTATATTTTATAGTAAGCCATTAATAGCTCGCACTGTGTATTAACATCTTCTTAAGAAACTGGCGTAATCGGTGACAATACTTCTGCATTAGGCCTAGTAATTAAGAATTCCGGCGCGTCTAAAATTTGTGGGTGACCAATAGACTGCCCCGCAGAATTCTCGAGTTCGATTCCAAGACTCTTGAAGTTATATGCGTATTAAATAGTTAATTATTGCTTGCTTTAATGGTGAAGGAAAAATCGTGAGTAAACATGCATGTCAGAAAGTCTCCATAAAGTTCTCGAAGAACTTTGCCAACCTGCTCTGGGACAGCGGGTAGACTATAATCTAATCTTTTTCACACTAAGAAGCACTCCGTGCCTAGCAGTGAAGCAGTTTATGTACTGGATTGATATTAACATAATATATTACTACCTACGACTCTTACTCCTTTCCATTCGTCCTATATTTCCATACGCTCGGCAACGCACGAGTGACACCCTTGTTATTACCAGTCTTATTTGACTGACTGGCGTAGCTGATCGGATTGCCCTCCCATCGGAGCATGTCAGTTAGGGAACCGAGAGTGCACTTGAGTATGAGCTCATACCTGTGCACTATAATATGTCCTGCGATAATAGCCTGTCTTCCTTAACATTGGCCGCCGTGAACAAAATTCGGTCTGGATTATTACAAGTGGTCATCGTCTTCGGTGACCGCTTACTATCGAGTGGCTCGTATGCTTAGCACCTTTGTTGTATAAAGCAAAAATAATTTGTGTCCATCAAATGGTCGGTATCACGAGCAATAACTTTTACCGGCCTTATAAAAAATATATGAGCGCATTTCTCCAAGGTACATTCGATGTAAGTAATGAGAATATATCTGTAAAGCATTACTTATTTTACGGCATATCCTAAAACCATTTGCTTGGAGCAAAATAAACTAAACTCGATGTTCTTGTGCAGTTCATTGCACCCCGAATGTTTGTTTAGAGTCTCATGTTTGAACACAAGTCCATAAACTGTAGTGGACCTGACAGATACACCTTGTACATGTTGCAGATATGTTAAGACATAAAATCGTATTATTTGTTAGCTCTGAACACATTTGCGCAGTATTTCTGTCGCGCTATGGTCGAACATACAGTTCTTCGACTAACTTTGCTAGATTTAAGCATCATGTGCCATAATTTACGAATAATTATTCCTTTCAAACAAAATATTTGCCTCGATAACGCAGCGGTAGTAAATGCGACAGTTGAACATGAGGTCATAGATTCTATGTTATTGGGTTTTACGTTAAATACATTTTAGGCAGTTACATGGATTTTAAAACTGTACTCGGTGGGCGGTCATAAGTTTGCACCTATAAAACCTAAAGCGATAGCTAGGTGTAATACACTACTGCACCTTCGGGGTATATTTTATTTACCCTTTTATAGCAGACGATAGTAAGACTGAGTAAATGAGCCATTTATGAGATTCAGATTGAGGATTATATGATTTAGTAGACTTAGCAAGGATTTTTAAACTATACCTAATAAGTAAAAATTGACTCAGCCTATATTATAAAGAACTTAAAAACGCAGTACGCAGGAGTAGAAATATAGGGAATGAGCTGGCAATATATCCTTATAACGTGGGAATAAAACATAGCTGACAAATGCAAATTTAGATGTTTGATACATCTATAAATTAACATGTATTTTGTATACAGAATATTACCTACTTAGATTCATAATAGAAGTAGGTATTAGTAATATTTGTATGAATAGTATGATAGTTGATTAGAAATGTGAACAATATTCAATTTAGAATGCATCATACTTTTAAATTTACACAACACATTGACGATATAAAGTCATGTCATGCCTAATACAATTTAAATTTAATAAAACATTTCTTTATAAACTGCCTACCGTTTCTCAAAATCTTTCACAAACAGCAAACAACTGTTCTTAAATGTTTCATTTCGCTAACTATATTTTTCCAACAGTTGTTAGGAAAATTATTCAGTTTATAAACGTATTATAACACAATCCCACTTTATGCAACTATTATATTTATATAAAAAAGTGTTAATTTATCAAACACATGATCTATAAGGGACAGTCACCACAACGAACCACCATACCGCTGCCACAAATTTATTATAGGTAATAACTGATTTCTGTATAATGCATAACTGATTAACACTAATTAAATATACTTGAAGTATCAACCAGAAAAATCTGAAATATAATTTAAAAAGTAGTTTTATTGACGTTATTAGAAGTTAGAACTAGTGAAATATGTTTTTTTTATATTTTTTGTCGCGACCTCATGTGCAAGTTATTCGCGCGGCCCCGTCGATAGCGGTTTTGTCGAGGAACACCGTGGTAGGTTTAGTCGGTATTCCGGAAGGTACATTATTCTAATTCCATCTTTCTTTTACCCCAGCAAGTCCGACATAACCCCTCCGCTCGCCCCCGCGGAGGGGTATGCGTAATGCATTCCCTCACGTAAAAAAAATAAAAAAATTGTGAAATATGGTTTATGAAACGACTTCTTTAAAAAAAACCAAATTGGTGAATTTATGAAAAAATCACTAATATACTTTCGACGTATTTGCGTGAATATAAGTAAGTCAACAATAAACAATTCTAAAACAAGTTATTTTGCAAGATTGCGAGCCTTTAAGAATAAAATACATACATTGAGTAGTGCAACAACAATTAATATTAAAACAAAAAAGGTTTATTGAAAAGATCCAATATTTTAAGTTCATTTTGAAATTGGCAAAGCCGAAATCATTTAGATTCTAAACGCGTTGCGGTCTCGAGGTTTGAAAATATTGGTTCAGCAAGCAATAAGCGGTACAGAGGCAGAATAGTGGACGATCGTTATGAGAAGTTATGCGACCGTTTTGGATACTCGCCTTTGTCCATGTGGTCTTTGGAACACATTATGGGTTTTCGTACTTACCGACTTTCTATGTTGTTTTGAGTTTATTTCCGACTAGGGTTTCAGCGAAAATCTAGATCGGTTTCTATGAATAGGAAACTGACCTAGGAATAATGTATTCAAATTATTGATGCAATTGCAAAGAGTATTAAATAAATCGAGCCTAGGGGTCTACCGTGAAACGCGTTATACGCAATTGCGTACGTTCGTTCGTGCTTATTCTTACCATGAAACATCATTCGCGCCGACATTCGTCACGAATATCGTCGTATGACATTTGTACGTCATAAAATATCCGAAGTGTTTTCATGGTAGGTATATGCTTATTATTTCATTCGTCATTCGTTTCGGCACGTCATTGCGTAAAAACATTTTCACGGTAGACCCGCTGATTATCAAATCATCAAACAAATAGGGATATTCGGCACTTTGACAAGTATTACAAGTATTACAAAGTATTAAACTTTAATATTGATTGTTTATTTGATTACGAATTAGCCCTATTATATGTACATACTAATACCAATGCGACACGCCATTCGATTATTCACGTGGCGTAGGAGATGGCGCTTGCATTTCAGCTTTTTTTTAAACCATCATCTGTATATTTATGAAGAGGATAGTTTAAAAACGCTCGTGCTTATTGCTGTCAACTGGCATGTAAAAGAACGAATGACGGGTACACACACGTCACTGTCCATCGCAATATTGGATTAAATTTGTTGTAAACATTCTTTAAGTTATGGCTGCCTTTTTAGATCTACTCGGGTTACAATTTGACCTATTTTTGTTATAATATTAAGGCTATCCCGTTAGTAGTTCTCTCGCAATTAAAGTGGTAAGACTAAAGCACAATACACTAATATAACACTATACTTAATAATAATAATAATATAATATTCTACCACATACACACAACATCATCTAGCCCAAACTAAGCAGAGCTTGTACTACGGGTTCTAGACAATGGATAAACATACATATATAGCTTTTTTTTTGTAAATATGTGCATATTATACATAGAAACACCCAGACCAAAAAAACATCCATGTTCATGCAATGAATTTTGCGGGAATCGAACCCGCGACCTCGGTCGTGGCAGTCGGTTACACTAATCACTACGCCACCGAGGCCGACAATCATAATCATAATATCAGCAAAGAGTTAAATAATATGTGCTTTGATACATGTATCTGTGCCAAGTACCTCTTCGTAAAGAACTTTTAGATATACAGATTTAATCACAACGCTTTTACCGTGAAAACGAGAAGCATTTTTTTAATTATTGCATGCATGGTATGTTTTTTTGCATGTGCAATGTATCGACAATGCAAAAAAACACAAAAATCGTCCTTACTTTGACGGTCTGAAGAGATACTTTTGCATGACGTGCAAAAATATCCCACAATTGAAAAAAAGAGGAACTACGTGTGCTGGTAATGCGTTTCAGGTTTTCGCATGACACGGAAAGGAACAAAAACGTTTGGTTTGCGACGGTAGACCATATAGGGGTGATATCTCATCTCGGCATGTGTCATTCTGGATAGGGTGAAATCTGTTTGAAAAGCTCTTCGGAATATCTACCATGACATAAGCGATAGAAGACAGCCGTAGAGGCAAGATATTAATGCAGCTGCATAGGGTCTAGAGCAAGAAGTAATGTACTTATCTTGTGTCAATAGGAATTTTAATCGAAGAAAATGGAAGGAAAGGATAGACGATAGCTGAGATTGCACGCTTATTTGTTTTGATAACATTTAATTCAATTAGGTTCTCAGCACCATACTGAAAAATGCCATCCAGATTCCTAGTTCTAGGTAACATAATATACTGGTGAACCAGTTTCTAAAGAAAAGAACATATTATCTTGACTTTGAACTGTACTGTGCCTATTCTTAAATTTTCTCTTGTAATAAGGACCAGAAAATGATCACTCCGATGATTATATCAATATAAATGAAAGTATTTTAAGACATAGGTACCTACAGCAATTACAGCTCTTTTATGATTAACATTTTTGTTGGATGACTTCGGTATTTCTGATCTCTGTATAGAAAATTATTTTCTTTTTTATTGCGGCCGTATAAGCCTTTTGATAGCAAGTAACGTTCAAATAGTTTCCACGAAATTGCGAGGCCTTAAATGATGTTCCCAAAAAGGCACAGACACAAAGGAGACCGTTGTGTATTGAAAAAGAAATAATCTCTCTTAATTGCGGCTCGGTTTTTGATCTATGACTCCGGTAATCGAAAAGGGTCTGTCGATTTTTCCCTCATAAGACGAACCCTTTGAAAATGACCCGCATTTGGCAAAAAATATCTTTGCATTCAGAGGCGTCGCGTCCGGCGTACTCCTTTTCACCGTCCGTGGTTGATTGCGTTCGACCCGTGAATAATACCCACTTTGTGCCCAATAAAAGTTTTCCTCCCTTCGACGATATTGGAAACAATGGCTTTGACTCACAATTTTTCTGTCGCAGCCGAGCCAGCGACGGAAACGGTTGGGATTATATCGTTCTTTTGATTTGAGGGTAAACGTGATATCGTTTCAAATGAGCCACCCTGGTTCGAGTGCTTTCGATTATTTATTAACTTTTGTATAAGAAGTTGTTGTTTACCTAAGGCCTTCAAGAAAACGGATTATATCACTACGACACCGACTTTGCTCTTTGTGATACGCCTTATTTAATATTTTTAGGCTCTGGCTTATAGGCTATCTTACAAGCCGGCGAGCCTACACGTTGTTTATCTGTTTTATTTTTAGGTGTTTACTTGTGTCAATAAAGACACTTGTAATAAAGATAAATCCTCACATAGAAGTTTTCACATTGGATGTATATCGTGTTTGTTTACCACATAAGGCCTCGTAATCAAAACATTTGACAAAACAAAACACACCATATAGGGATAATGTTAATACCGAAAGGCATAAATTTTTACCGGTCGATTAAACAATAGCCGAGGCGAAGCATCCTCAAATTAGACAAAGGCGGTATTAATACGGAAGCCATTAAATTGAGATAAGCGGCAAGGCAGATTGGGCGGCGCCCTTCGCTTGGTATTAGCCCGTGAGTCCTGATAACTGAGAGACGGGGGTTTTGTAGGGAAAATGTCATAGATCAACGACAGGAAAAGAATCGACTCGCATGTAATTTTATAGCGGCTTATATTTATATTATATTGTACGTGCGATCAACGATTTCTCGGAACGTTTAACATTGAAATGAAATGTGCGTGTTGTTTGTTATTCTTAGCAAGCTTAGTACGAAAATAACAGACCGCAAAATATCAAAGGCACAGTTCACAGTCGCGTTTTTATGTAGGTGTACATATCGTGTATACTTAATAAAATATATATACATAAACATGATCACGCAAATAACAGAACATCATGTATACATAATAAATAGAATATCAAAAGATACTTTTTGTACTGACATTTTTTAGGAGAAGCAGTATTCAGACGTGGAGTAATCATTGTAATCAAACAATATTCCTATCTGTTGTCAATAATTAACTTAATCTATGTATAGGGTATTGCAGCCAGGGTTTCTATGTCGCTAGTAATTGGAACGCCGGCGCGCTGGCAGGCACCCGGTTTGTCGTTCGACAATCAACACGACGTGATACGAAATCCGATGCGTTCGTTTCAGATTACCGAGCAGTAATCATTGTCTCGGCCAATCATGGAGACGTTTTAACTTGCTGTAAATGTGACGTCACCCTTATTTATTGCTGATAGAAAACTTTGAATCAACCTTGCATTACTTTTATACTCTTTTGCACTTAGCTGCTTTATACTTTAACACCGAGGTTGTCAATAAAGATATGAAAGCTTCCTTTTGAAATTCTCATGAAAGAGGGATGTTTGCGTCGTTGCAGTAAATCTGTTTTACTTTTGGCCGTACCTGGCTTAAAAAAGACCACTCCGTGCGTCTAAAGGATTATCCTAAGGATAGCCAACAGTATTCACATTCGCTAGTACACGTGAACTAGACGTCGAACCAACTTTAAAGCCTACGTTGGGCTAGATAAAATACAGTCTGATAATAAACCGAAGAGGAATAGGATATTTCCTACTAGTTTATTAAGCTGCTGAGATATTTGAATTTAACTGTATGAACTTGATATATAACATCACACTACGAGCCAGGGGAGCGCAGCAGTAATCATAATATTACTAGCTACTAATATGTACATTTCTGCTTGCGACGTTATATTTCACCTAAGAATAATCTTGATAGTTGTCACGCATATTGACTAAAAATAGACCTCTACTTTTATTGTAGAACTTTAATGCGACAGAATATCGGTATTTTTATAAAGGTCCCCATTTGCAGTCCGTTTAGTCTAATCCTGATGCGAATAAATATAGCGTTTTATTGATCATGGAGTGACAGTCTTTTGCAATAGGATATTAGGATAATATTCGAAGATTAGGGATTTGAAGTAACTAATGAAATTAAATAATTATGATTTATCCATTTTAGGTCTAAAATTTCTCAACATCGCTGTAGACTGGTAGACGGCCTATACGGATGACAGATGGCAGAATTGTCACTTTAGGTGACAATGCTGAGTTTATAAAAAGTGTCGGCCTAGAGTTTATCATTATTTTTATAAATTGATTTTTATAAACGTTTCAGTTCAGTAAGGACTCTACGACATGATGTTTTTAACTTCGTATATTGGTAGCCCAATTGTCATTATATCACAGACCCATTTCATAATAAAACCAACACAAATTATTTTGCTTATTTCATACCGAAGTTCCAATTAATTTCTTTTATCACATTAATTATGTACAAAATTATATTAAGTATAATTGCCGTATTATAAACACAAAGTAAACAATTTTACTTCACAACCTATTAACTGTGTTTGTTCGCCAATATTACTGCGCAACAATTTCATGTTGACTTTTGCCCTATTTGGGGCTGCTGAAGAAAGTGTCGAATTTAAAATTAATAGAATAAATTAGTACCTATTGGTCGAGGGGAACAAAATATCATGGCGAATTCTAAATGCCTGAGAGTTTATGCAGAACTTTCTCGAATGTGTTTTGAAGACTATCACCGTGTTCATATACAATATGCTAGTGATTATGATAAAGTTTACTTTTGGTAAGCACTCATTTATATATTTGTCTCCGTCTTTTTATGGAGTCTACTGAACGCTTCATAAACCTGAGTACGATAATTATTTATTAGATACGTAATACTTTGGCAGTTACAGTTCGTGATAAGAAGCCTTTTATAATTTAAAAATATATATAACAGCTATCAATATATGTATTTTTATTAATCGTTGGTCATTGATTAGGTAAATTTTATAATTGATTAAAGTATAGTCATCGCACATGCGTTGTACTATAACTTCACAAATTCGATTAATGGTCACATCGTCTTTATTACTGTACCAAATATTAGATTGTATGTTATCCACGAAATATTGTACTGAGTCTGAGTGTTCTTTGTGATCGTTGCTCCTTTTGCTTGCTAAGTCTTCTGTGTTGTAATGGTTATATCTAATACGAGAGTACTTTTCTTATAGTCTTTTCTTTCTTTTTACGACGTGCTGTTTTCCAAGTTAGTGTATATAAAATATTTTAAACATTAACTTTAAGATTTAATTCCTTTATCTTAAGCAACTACACTAATTGTAAATGACTTTGGTATAGTACAAAGTCTTGCTCTCAAAGTCGCTTTCAATTAACACCAACTAAAACAACTTCTTTAATTATTTTTTAGGTCTAATTCTCGTTCAGACTTCTAAACTAAAATTTAAACTGCCTTAAATTATTAATGTACCTATATCACTATGTAATTGAAAAATCAAAATATAAATGAGTTTGCTATTACTCGTCGAGAAGGAACACATACATACATCATTGTTAGCAGATCTTCAATGTCAAAGATCTTGTCTCACAAATTATCATTATCAATGATCAACCAGTACCGGAAAGCCTTTTTTTTTACTGCTTGCTCATGGTATGTGGCTCGCTTAGTATGTGGCCAAATATGCATTCTTTGAACCTTCTAGATAACAAACAAGCATCGCTTCGTCTGATGGTAAGCGGTCACCCGCGCGTTACTGACTTTATGGATAAGGATTTAAAATGTGATGATTTCTTTTATCACAGATATGGGCGAGCTCGATAAAATCAACAACCAAAAACTAATAATGGTTCTATAGACGCTTACATCGGTTTCTTATAGGACTGTAGTACTTTTCCAAGAGAGCTAGCAAGTTGACATCACTAAATTAGTAACGCTAGCTTATTTACCCACACCTACGCGTTTCGATATAAAGGAAAGGCTAAACAAAGACATATTAGGTATGTCAGTTATGTTCGAACGTTTTTAAATTGCAGTTATATTATAGGTTAGCATAGTTGCAGTCTGTCAAACACAAATTCAAACTCCATACAATTACTAAGAATTTGTCAAAATAAATATGAATAATTAATCATTTAGATTACCCAGAGAATAGAACCCAGAACCTTACGATCGCATTTGCTAAAATACCCAAATTTATAAAAACACGCATAAACTTAAACCTTTGACACATTTGTTTAGGTTTATTATTTATAATATCCCTGCGGGTTCAAATTAATTTTATGTGTGTATTATGTACGTCCCAAAACAGTACATTTTAAAAATTAATAGCACATTAAAACGTTTGTTAGTATAACATTTATAAATTTCAAAATTACGACCCTCGTTATTACCCCTGAGTACTGAGCATCATAAAAATATTTTTTCATTAATTAAAAATGGTTGTAATTTATAATTTTCCTTTTCCTGTTTACAGGAGTTGGAACGAATGTCCTATATATTTCTGAAACTGAAATGAATACTATTTTAGTAACGAAGCAAGAAATTATTTTATTGCTAATGGAAGAGGAATATTTATAATTATTTTTCATAAGGACATACACTTAAGGACAGCTCTTAGAAATAATTTAGTGTCTTGTGTCAAAGTATATTTGTTTTCTTTGTGAGATAATAAAAACATAATATTGTCTGACGTTTACGCAAATGCTACGTGTTGAAATTAAAGTACTTAATACGGATTTAAACACGGTTTAATTAATTACAAATTTAAACTAATAATAATATATATTAAGTTGTTAATATTTACACATTCACTAACAATTCAACTGCTTTAAAACATACACAATATTTTGTTGACTATGTTGTTAGAATAACCTCCTAAATTCTTCAGGCATCTAATAATTTGTGATATCTACTGGTTAACGAGCACTCTAGCAGTGCATAGAGTACTGACTACCAGTCATTAGCAGTCTGTGTAAACTGAACTATACTCGACAATAAGCTAAGCAAGATGCACTACACAAGGTAAATCTAGTTACAGAGCTTTAGCAGCAATTCGTCTCTACAACAATGTAATAGTTCATCATCACGGGCCGCAAACTTAGATTAGACAAATACCTCCTAGTGGTTTAAGCGGATGGCGTAGTGGTTTAAGCGATCGCCTCACCTTAGTGATTGTTGTGAGCTCGATCCCCACACGGAACAAATTTGTGTGTTACACAATAAGTTGTTCCGTGTCTGGGTGTTCTTTGTATACGTTGCTTGAGTGTTTCTAAAAGTCCCTGCGACACAAGTTTCCTGGTGCGTTGTCTTTTTAATAAGAAAAAGAAATGAGGATGCGAATGTGAGTTTGTTTGTTACGCTTTCATGTCTTAACGACACGACCAATCGTCATGAAATTCGCAAACACGTTTTAAGGGGAACCAAAAATACATATAGGGAGGGATAGAGAACAATAATATATAAAGAATAATCGTACTTATGCATAAAGTAATTGTTGACAGCAAAGCAGTAGCAATAGGCTCTCTAAACGGTTTTTATAGTTGTTCTCAACATTCCATCAATGGGTGCTCAGTAAATAGAAGTGGATACAGAATACATAGACCAAAGGGCTACACGCCAACTAACAAAAACACGTTGAAATTAAAGCAAAGCTAGAACGCTTAATATGTTGGGGGTGGGTTTAAGTCCGTAATGCAATGGGTGGGATTGGCACCCGCTGTCTCTTGACTGCAAGTCCATTGCTTTATCCATTGGACTACCGCTGCTTCATGAAATTATAATCCAACAATATGCATACTAAACTCAAATTGAACCTATGTTATTGTAGAGATGAACAAAATGCATATAAACACAAAAAAACTTCTTGGCACCCGACGCCAGTACCCAATAGCAGTTTATTACCTAAACTGTTAATAGTATTTCATTTAAATAAGGTCATCCCAACATATTATATTATGCAAAAATTCTAACTTATAAATGTCATTGTCATTGTAACATTCTTGTTGTGCCATACTTAAGTGTCTGTAGTTGTATAGAATACAACAATAAGATACGACGTGTAAACAAATAAGCGAGTGCAATAGAAACAAACGAAGTGAGACAGATGTTCAAGGCGACAAAGGCCACTTAAGGGAACTGCTACTATTTGATATCTTCACACAGTGTCGCGTTAACGTGTTTGTCGCACACGTAACATAATAGTCAATACGTAACGTTCTCAACGTACGTATGTAGGCACAGTAGATCCTAACTAATATTATAAATGCAAATGTGAGTTTGTTTGTCCTGACATACTTCTCTGGCTTCATTCACTTTCATTACATTCCTCATACACGCTCGCCGGTTTATAGTACTCTTAATCTGGCCTTTGTCTAGAACGTCTCCGATCTGATTGAGAAAAGTTTGCCTAGGTCTTCCCCTTGCGACTGTTCCATTCACACTAGCCTTATAAACTTTCTTAGTAAGTCTTTTCTCGTCCATTCTATCTACATGCCCAAACCTGCTTAACATACACTTTTCTATTCTTGTCACTATATCTACTTTCACGCCGCATCTCTCTCTCTATCACACTATTCCTTATTATATCTTTCAGAGTCACACCTCATGTTTCTCAAAGCTCTCATTTCTACAGCTACAATACTGTTACGAACCTAACCCTCATTTACGCGTAGTATATCTAGTAAGCTATAAAAATAAAATTATAATAAATAGCCCAGTTAACACAATGTGCCAAATAAGACGCACACACACAGACGCATAAATAATAATATCACGCCAGTTTATTAACTGTCCTACTACTGGACAAAGGACTTTACTTAGTTTAATCCACAACACTGTCTGAGTGCGCTAGCAGGCTTTACATATGTATCTTTGAGAACATTATGTAATCCTCCCAGAAATGTAGGTAAGGAACACATGATTGCCTTCACCCTTAAATCGAGCGATAATTAACTTGTTATTACACAAACTAACTAACATGAAAAGCCATAAATGCTTATCTCAGAATTGAACCCGAAACCTTTGCGTGGCAGTCCAACAGTCTCCCGTTAGACTATCTCGTCTATCCAATCAAGTCAGGTTCTTAAATTAGGCCATAGTCCACCACGTTGTCCCAATGCGCTGACAGACTTTACTTTATTCGCTGGTAGGAACTCTCAGATATTTAGATTGCCTCACGATGGTTTCACCATTAACCTATCACCTGTAACGCGAGCGATAATTAACTACTTATTACTCAAACCAACTAACTTCTAATAGCCATAAATGCATATCTTGGAATTGAACTCGAAAAATTTGAGTGGCTGTCCAACGATCTCTCAGTTGGCTATCTTAGCTATCCGATCAAGTCAGATTCATTCCGAAATCTTTCGACGCACGTACTATCGAATTGAGCGACGGTTAACCATTTCAGAAAAAATTTAGCTTGCACATGTTGACTTTAAGTGACTCCACCCTCCACCCGACCAAGTGTTGGCCTGCTATGCGATTTTAGCCTTAGGAGTGGTCATCCGTCGCTCAAGTCGATAGTACCTATGTATCTTTACGTCAGTTTTGGCATGTTGCATGGGGGCAACGATCTGTGTCTGTTTAATTTGTGTAAGCTTAAGCTATATTTTGTCTATAAGGCAGACTCCTCGAGTATCTCTTACTTTACTCAAATGTGCTACTTATTACTATAATTCATAAAAGCAATCCCTGATTGGACAAAAATGTCTGTAATTTTATAAGTAAACATGGCAACAAGCATGATAATGTTCCAGCTATACGACCTCTGTATATTGTGTAGTACGTATTATATTTCTATCTGAATTGATACGCATCGTATAATTATATATTTTCATTGTTAATAATATAAATATTATTATATTATTATAAATAGTATTTCCTATCATGTTCGTTCGGGGTTTTAAAACTTCTTTGTTTGGTGTAGCATCCTTATAACGCTCATAACAAAATGTGTGGGTCTTCCCTCTCATGTTTGCGTTGCTTTATCAGGAACAATGTTATTTGATCATGTAGCGGTATGGTCAATTCTTGTTATCTTTACGCAACCGATCCTTTTTTGGTATACTTTCCAAATTGTAGATATAGTTCGGAAGGATATCTATTTTCAAGAAAGAACTTTCAGTTTCTGAGATTACATGTAACGATTATGGAACTTCTTATTACTTTTTAAACAAAAACAATTCCTACACTAATAAAATCACCGTGTTGCAAAAATTACAATAATTTAAACACCGTAGACAAAGAACCCTCCGACTCAAAATAACTATATGTGGATCACACGTTTAAAGATCCACCAATACGCTATCACACGATTATAGTGCAAGTGTCGTTTTGAAACATATTATTGGCATCTGTTGGCAGAGACGTTTTCACTTCACGGATGGTCAGCGATCGTCGGCTCTCAATATTCCTTGTCAAGCAAAAAATATAAACAACACACAACGCCCTTTAATCTGACTTCATATAGAGCTAGCCTATTAGCATCCTAAAAGGTATTGTACGGCCCAAGCTTGTAGCATGCGATAGGTAGGCAAAAAATATTTGTAAATCGAATATGGAGCATGTTTTCCTACCATTTCTAGATCAAAATGGGAATACCCGCGCCAGCTTTCTTCGTTAAAAATCATTTTTATTTTTTCGACACTCCCCTCGTATCGCGAGGTAATTATAATTTTTGAGCAGGATGAGAAAATAATTAACAAACATAATCATTTATTAAAATATTACTTTACCTCTTAAAGTTTACTTAGCCTTAATCGATTAAGAGAACGTTCTTAGCGTAGTATATGACTAATAAACTTTGAAATAATGTGTATTTGTAAGCAAATTGACGGTAATTAACACCTTTCAAGTCCTGACCCTAATTATTAATAACTTTCAACGACTAAAACCGACTTTACAATATTTAATGCCTGGATGTCGCGGAGCTCGGCACTTTCTAAAGGACCGGTGAATACTGATAGGTTGCTAACTCATCGCCCACACGATACACGACGTCGACCTATTCGTGTAAACTCCTTTTATGACTTGCGTGAAAATATACCTCTAAGAATAATTACTTATAGAACAAAATCTTCGCAGACTTTAAACTTCAATGTTTTATACAATAGGAGACTACGACTAAGAAGAGCGAGAGTGGTGTTTGTGCAGATGGTCAAAGTGAAAATAAAGTATAAATAGGCTTGACTATGCTCGTCGACAAGATCAGCTGTATTTAATGAAGAAACGAGTAAAGATCGTCCATAATGGACAGAAAAAATTCAAAAACAACTGCCAAAGAAAGCACCTTGTGGTAAAAATACTACTACTGGTACTATTTTTCTTTGACTTTAAACTTAAAGTGGCGATAATCCTTGTAAAAAAATCAAACGGTATGAAACCGTTTTTAACCTTGAAGACTTATAGCGATTATTGACTCGAAAAACCAAAGAACATTTACTCAATCACATTAAATTTGATCTGATAAAGAGTTTCAATAATATTAATTCATCAGATTCTGATGTAACATAGGGCATGGTCATAAAGTCTTGTGAACAATAGATATAAAAGATTTTTCTGATTCAAACTATGCATCATATTTTTTGAGATTTTTACTTTTGCCACAGCTTATAATACTTAATGTAATAAGCGTTAGGTTTTACCTTATAATATAACCACACCTTACTATAACACGCTGTAGTTGGCATCACAACTATACCCATTTCCTACATTTCAGTTCAGTCAAAGCGAGTAGTAATTCGATTATCACGCAACTCATGGACACTCTTTAGACCCTTTTTCGATTCAGATTAAATTAAGCAATAATTTTTTTACTACTGTTACATAATAGTAGGTACCTATACATATACATATGTATCACAGCAGCTAAAACACAGAATTTTGTTATACGTTTGTTAATATTCTATGCAGAAATTAGATATCCATTAGTAATTGGCAGGTGTTAGATAATTTAGGTAATTAGTCATATCGTTTAGGAGCTGTCATCGAATGTCGTTGTCAACCATGTTATCGAATAAATCAATCATCTTCGAATGCTTGTCACGCGTGAGGCATTTAGAAACGATATGTTTAATTCTGTGTAATATATAATTGACAGAAACGATGACTTAAGCATGTTATTTTGAATGAAAGTCCAGTATAATATAAATCGTGGCGAATAAGCAAATTAGAGTTTAAATAACATCTATATCTGGTGTGTGGATTAAAGCAAGTAAGTATATCATAGTAAGTGTAATTACTTTAAGTACACTGAACTCATTAAGCAGTCATATTATTTATGTATTTATTTTTGTATAGGAACTAAGAATGCCATTCGTTTTAATATACCTAATTTAATATAGTACCTACCATCATCTCTGTATCTACATATTGGGTATACACAGAGCCGTAATTAATACGTGTAACCTTCGTTCGCCACGTATCACACACAAATGAACGGCCGGACAAGGGTGGCGGTCATGTCAACAAATCGCACACACAATGTTTTGTACCCGACCACCCGTATCTGGTAGTCTGTTTGTTTATTATGCCCCCTCCGAACGATGCATCGGTTTTATAGCCTTTAGAAATAACTGTAGCAGGCGGCAACAAATTTTCTATTTCGCTTATGTTACGCTTACGACTTCCTAAGGAATGGGTTTAATTTTAGATTTTATTGGTTTATGATATTGGAAATAGCTTACCTTATGTGTGTACTGATAATAAAATGACTATATGACGCTGTGTAAGGCGGAACTTGATTCGATCATACCAGGTACATGCCTAAATGATGTACCGTTATTATTCGCTTAAGCTTTTGTATGATGTTGAGAATTCGGAATGGATTTGAAAGAAACTTATCATACAAATTGATCATGTCTTGGATTGACACATTTGACGCTCTATGCCGGTAGCGAGTTTATGTAGTCTAATAGTTCACGTTTAATAATAATCTTCAATAACTTTTAACGATAATCTTCAATTATGGCTGGTAGGTATGTGGCGCAGTTCTGGACTTATTTACAAAGTAAAGCATCATCAGGTGCCGGTATCAGTAAAGACTGATACCTGAAGTCTTTGTAATATCAGCAGGTGCACCTGCTGATATTACAAAGACTTCTTAAGCATCTTTGAAAACTTTACTTATGATTGGTACGCAGCACAAAGTTTGGTTGTGATTATATGTTACTTCTAATACTTATATCGAGACTTCACTTTATGAATAAGTCCAGAACTGCATACAATTTTATATATTACAAATATAGCTTGTAAGCTTAACCTTATTCACACATAATGCTGAAACTATTGTGTCTGGACATCGGCAAACGAACGATGATTAATTGGCTAAACATAAAAATTAAACTAATATCAATCTACATAAAATCTCCAAAATGATTATCATATACACAAATGAAAAGCTATATATTATGAACTGTTTTGTCAAAATATAATTAAATACAAAAACCAGTAGTGTTTCTTATTGACAGACTTTAACCTTATCTAATAATCAAACAAGTTTATCTCTATAGTTCATTTGCAAACATCGCTACAGATTCCAAACCAGTATGTAACATTGACTAGAACTGTTTATCTACAACTCAGATCGAGTTTCCTAAGTCTACAATTAACGATATACACACATGTACGAATGTTTGCGCCACCCGCATGTAAAACTACATCCCGAATTTTCCGGTCTGCGTAGCACTTTGTGATTTTATTTAAACGAAAATCTATTTATAACTAACTGTATAACAAACACGCTGATTGCCATTTATTTAGAAAATACGAGATTTGCGAGGGCAAACGATCTCTCATTGTTTTACACCCAGTGTAATCAATTTAAATGAAACTAGGTACGTAATTAAATTTATTGTGAAAGTGACACTGTAAATAAATTGAACTATATTTTAGAATTTGTACTATATTGTTAATTAGTGTACAATAGATTGTAATGAGCCTGGAATTTAGTCCACGTAGAAAATTAAATTGAATTATTGAAAGTCTATAAGTACTAGTGGATGAATAAAACTTAAACGCAATTCGCAAAGTGATGGCAACGTCATGCCGAGGTCCCGGATTCTAGCACTGGTTCATATTTTCTTTCTCCTTGTAATTAATTAATACAACGTTATCATATGCTTCTAGTAATTACTTTGGCATTTAATGAACATTACAATAAAACGGACGAATAAATATTAGATATTTACGAAAAATAAATTTCTTACTGATAAAATGTTATTGATCTTTATGATTAATGTTATAACAATATCTCATACTGATTTTCATTTTTAATTATAAAACTGATAATTCATCCTACTATATAAACTATAAAATAAGTTATAAGATAATTATATATAGTCGTACCGCTCCAAAATCGATATAAATTAGAAATTTAATACTAACTAATTATGATTGCTTCATTACGAGCTTTTAGTGAATGTTTTGCAAACAAGCTGTCTAATAAAATGAACGTCAATTTGTGGAGTAAACCGCTGGATGGGCGTGATTATTTAAACATGCGAATTAATTAACCAAATGCCATATTTTTCTTATAAACTCTGATTGATACATTGCATAACAAATAATCTTCAAAATTAAATTATATATTAATGTTAATTTACTTTTAGCATGAAATAAAAAAAGTCGATTAAAATAAAGCATAGATTTTTTTTAATTGTTTCTCCCTGTTTCACTTCTTTCTTTTTAAATAAGACGTCGAAGTATTTTTCCAGCCTTCAACGTCAGCGCCCGACGATGATATTAATTGCCAATGTAATAGTCAGCAGGCCTGTCGCCAATTTTATCTGGCACGGTTCCAAAAGCCGACTATAGCAGAGACTCTTTAATGGCGTTTATAACTCAATTACTCCTTTTTCCCACCTGGGAATCGCAAGCCTGAAAGCGTCCGCGTCCGAAGCTTAATTTTCCGTCTCTTGACCAATAAAATAACGTAAACATCAATAAAATATACTTTATGTTTTCACACTGAGTGGTTTTGCTTTCAAATAATATTATCAGATATTTTCTCAAACTCACGACGTAGAAGTTGTATTTTGAAATCTTATAAAATCCGCCTAGTTGAGAACTTTCTTATCCGAACTCAACAGCTCTCCAGTCCGTACCTGCGACAAATCTGAGTTACGGACTTTTTAAGTCTTCTTGTTTACTTTCCTTTTCAAGTTGTTAATGTTTTGCCATGATTAAATTGAAACTCTTAATTTGAACCGTCAAGATTCAATGATCATCTTGTAACAAGTTTTATTAACTCTTTTTTGCTTTGATTCGGACACTCTGCTCTTCATTTTATTTTGTAGAACATTTTTTCGGAAACAGATATAAGTTCGAAAACGTCTGACGAAAAAAACTTTTATCTAATCTGTTGTTGCTCATCGTAAAGGCTAAGTTTTTTTGTTCTAATTAGACTATCGTAAGTCTCGTAACTACAGCCTGAAAGCGTCTAGATAAACCTTATTGACCAACGTCCTTGAGAAATAGTAATACATATTTAAAAAGTGGGAAATTTTTCGCAATCTACGTCTTATGTTCCATCTCGTAGATGCAAACAAAATCTATTTATTTTACTGTCTTGAGACTTTTCTCTTTTGTAATATATCAAGAGAAAACTTTTAAAGAAACACTTGGATCATTTTAATGAAAAAGATATATTATATCTACGATTATTTATAAAAACGATTTCTAATATTTCTAATATTATGTTTTACAGTTGTCGATAATAATAGTGATTAGCTTTTTGTTAGTGGAGTTTACATAAAATTACTTTTTTTTAAGTTTATTGGTATTTGAAATGTTTATACATGAATAGTTAATGCGGTAACTGTACAGATCGACATTTTTTATTTTAAAACAAGCGTTTTATCTTTTCAAATGATTTACACAACAGCCAGCTAGCTGATAGACGCTATACATATATAAACTCGATATAATATATTCCTACCCAATTTCATTATAATCAGTTCAGTGGTACATAGTCACGAAAATGTAGCAAATAGACCAAATTTGTTACATTTAAATATTAGTATCAATAAATTACTTTGACGCGCTGGTACAAAATCCTGGATACAACCATTAAGAAGTTCTATATAATTCAACGACAAAACTGAGTAACCCAAATGTATTCCAAAATAAATCTTATCTCGGCTTACCTAAATGCAAAATAGTATTAACTTCGTATAATTTGGAATTTCTTATCTTCCCAGACAACGTAGTCACTGGCAACAATCTCAGCGAATTCAAATGCTAAAGGTATTTCAGACGAGCGGACGTGACCGCAGCGACGGTTTTTACTGCATTCATAATGGCGCAAAATAAAGTGAAGTCAAAGATTAATGATTCGCGGCCCTCTCGTAACTAATTAAAAAGGGATCGAAAGTTCTTCTTAATAGGCATTGATTGATGCTAAATAATTATGTCAATGATGCCCAGGTTAGCTTCATTCACGTCGTGGTTTAATGGCAAACTGGCTACTCTGGTCTTGGGATATAATTAATAAATATCTTTTTCGTCATTCATTATGTTTTAATTCATTCAATCGCGTTTCCTCCGTATTAAGATGATAGTTATATCGTAATGTTTAAGGTACTATTTAAATTTAGCTGGAGTTTAAGACATATTAGATATACCCGTTACGAACGCCTGCCGAATTGATTGTACAAAATATTAGACGCCGTGCTACTATTAAAAACTTATTGATAATTTTAATAATATTTTTTTGTAGCTCTATCCGACATAGGAATCCATTGCAAAGCACTGCAATGGGCTGCGTACATTCTTGTTAAGTACATGCACACATCAAAAAAGACTGCGTTCACTTGGAAAAGTCGATATATATATTTTCTCGTGTGAATATATAATCAATAAATGCATTATTTAATGCTTTAACATTTTAAAAACACAATTTTAATATAAAATGACTATATTCTTTTTGTTTTTCGTTAATAAAATACGATTTTTCAATCTCTGTGAATTTTAAAGATATACGAAGATTTGATTAAAGTAAATAATTTTATTCATTTTTATATATTTATTAGCTAGAAAGGGCTCAGAGCAACTGTTTGTGGGTCCCGAGCCATTCGTGGGACTCTCTGAGAGCACCGTCAAGGCAGCTTTGAATGCACATGGCAATGATAAACACAGGCTGGAGTGGATGGCCCTTAGGGGTCTGGAACACTGCAAGAAATTCATTGCAAACAGAGCCACAGGCTTCACCCGGAAGTTCTGCGGGTATAACGAGAGCCAAATGCGCCTGCTCACAGGAGCGTTCACTGGCCATTTTAGCACCAACGTGTGTTGTGTGTGTGTTGTGCAGATTGAGATTGGCACACAATTCGATGTGCAGAGCCTGTGGTGAAAAGGACGAGTCCATATCGCACCTACTGTGTGAATGTGACGCGTTGGCTGGATTGAGGATGGGTCTGATGGGACTGGCATATCCAAACCCTGAAGACTTCAGGCTTCTGCCTCTGAAGTGTACGCTGCAGCTGATGCAGAACATTCATAAGGAGATAACTAAGGGATAAATCTTGGGGCCGACACAAAAGATCCCACCAGGTCGAACTGTCGCCGGTCTGTACTGACTTGCCCCCACACACAAGATAAGATAAGATATATACTTATTTACAAATTTAAAATAGAATGGCTCCTCTCTTGGCTTGAACGCGTGTGAAAATCCTCCTGGGCATGCTGCAGATCAAGTTGTCCAATAGTTCTTGAGCCCGTTCCATTCTTGAATGGCG
Source organism: Catocala fraxini (assembly GCA_930367265.1). NCBI lineage: Eukaryota > Metazoa > Arthropoda > Insecta > Lepidoptera > Erebidae > Catocala > Catocala fraxini. The sequence continues at coordinate 11,928,464 of OV884037.1, forward strand.
GCTTCCTTGGTCTCTGACAGAGTTCTTGGAGATGGCTGACGACTCCAAACAGCTCGCTTGAGAGCGTCCCATGCGTGCTCGATTGTATTTAAGTTCGAAGAGCCGGCAGGCCAGTCTTACCGCTTGATTTCGTACGCCGGAGAGCGCCGCTCACTCGTTGAGCTCGATGTGCCGGCGCATAATCGTCGACCAACACGAAATGGTTACCATAATTTATTCTGAATGATCTGATGATGCCACCAATAACAGCTGTCTTGTACAAATAGCTGTCATAGAGCCTTGGTACGGGATCAAGGGGGTCCGAGCTCCAATCATTTTTCCGCCCCAAAAAGATACCGCTTTGCCACCTTGCTGAACGGTTCCAGTAGCAGTTCTTTGCCTTTCGGAATTTCTAGGCTGTCTTCAAACTCGGACAGGTCGGTTATCAGGGTGCGTACTAATCCGTGTTTCGTCAACGAAAAGACAATTACGCCAAACATCTTCTTCTTCGTCTTCATCGTTTTCACGCTGCCTAGCCCTCTGCAATCTGTATCGCCGTCGTTTCCGTGTATTCAAAGGTACTCGCCAGGATCTTCTTTATCGTAATCTAAAGTGATGTAAACAATTTCGAAGGGTCTGAGCGCTAATATCCAGTCCAGTAGCAGCTCGCAGCTCTAATCTCAATTTCGTAGCATTAATTATTGGATTACGGGCGGCAAAGAAGATTTTTTTTTGCCATATTTGAATGAAGTGTTTTAAATATTAAAGTAATAAATAATCTATTCATTAATTATATTTTGACACGAGAAAAAATATCTGAACTTTTCCAAGTGAATGCGGACTTTTTTTGATGTGTTTACGCAGCGCCATCTCATGTCCAAGACCATCATGGCAGTCATTTTCTAGTTTTGTACATATTTAGGTATGTTATAATAAATTATAAAGTCACTTTGCCCAATTCTATGAATACACGCGCCAATATCAAAGTCAAATAAAACCCCTATTACGACCTGAACACTAATGAGATTAAAATCAAACAATAATTATTATAGTACAATGTTTTCTAACAAGCGAGCACCACAACCGTATCCCTCACAATCTGAGGGTACTCTTATGTTCAAACAAACTGGTCGTCTCTATTGTCTGTCCGCGGAACCTTTTTGTGAAGATTTCCCATGGGGCGGGGTCGCGGTGGACGCTCCATGTCACTCTTGTCTCCAACGCTGAAAGGAATATGCAAACAGATTTGCGAAAACGGAATCTCTTTTCTGGAAAATTATTAATGTTCCATCCATCTATATAAAAATCTGTTTTATTCTAGGTAACTTAATTAGCGTAGTAGCGTATGAACAGAATGTGATACCATTTTAACCAGGTAAAATTAAACATTTCAGTTTCCACAGATTAAACGTATTATTTACCGTTGTTTTTTGTGCCTGCAGCGAGATCTCTATAAACCTCTGCAGAATTAGCGATTCCAACATCAAAGAGTATCAAACAAAATAATATGTAAACCGGTGAAGTTAGAAAATTGCTTTAAAATTAATATTTCGTACCATATCGCAGACATTAAATTAGATATATTTCAAACCCTCTTCGAAAGCCCCGCCCCGTTCATTAAATTTCCATTGCATAAATAAAACAACTTTGCTTAACAAATTTTATAATCCAGCCACGTAACAAGATAAAATGATGGGAACTTGTAAGATAAACACTGGATACATAAACAAGGGACAATTACCGAAGCATCTAATGAATAGATATTAAAAGACACGATGTTGAATGAGCGGCGAACACAAAGAGACGCTTGAAGTTACGAAGATGCCGATACACCTCACTCGTAATACTTGTGCAGTTGGCTGCAACAATTAACGCATTTCCTTCATCATTACAGAGAATTAAGAAGCAGCTGATGCTATCGGAGAAGGGAAAAATTCTGCACATCTCGCATTTATAGTTTAGAAACCTACGATATTTTTTTACATAATAAATCGTTTTTAATTTTGTATCTTACTTATTGGTAATGCTTAAGTAAAAGAAATAATTTTATTATGACTAGCGGTCGCCTAGTGGTCAAAATTCGACCAAAATTCCTAAGCTTGTTACTTTGTTTTCTGTTTTTCTCTATTACATATAAATAAGGTATAGGTCACCACAGTTACAAAGAATTGTACGACGTCAGACGAACAATGTCGAAATACTACGAACGCGATTTGACTGCGTGTGCCAAATTCATGGTTGTGTGCGTGTAGTGTTTATTTATTAATTAATGTATTTCTAATGCATATTTTAGAAAAATATTAGTATTCGCCCCTCCTTCTCCATATAAACTTTAACTGTGCCAAATTTCATACTCCTCCGTCCGCGCAAATTTCGTAAAAAGGGGTACAAAGTTTTTGCTCCACGTATTAATATATAGATAAGCAATAATCCGCACCCAATCGAGTAATAAGGAAAAATCGTAGTAATCTGTGATTCCGACTTACAGACTGTATAATTTTATTTGTTACTTAGCTTATGCCAGCGGCTTCGCCTGCGAGATACGCTTCGAGATGAAAGTATTATATGTACTGCCTAAAGATCTATTAAACTTCTATTTAATATATAACCTCTACGTGGCATTAAGTTGATTAATATAACTGTGTAACAACAATGTAATATAACACAAACTATTGGGTACATTTTTTTAAAAACCGTAGTCTATGTAATGTGATTTTAAGTTTCGACTAAAATGCTACATTTTTCTTTATACAAATGCCAAACTGCCAATCCACTTCCTTAGAAACGATACTTTGCTAAATGGTTGCCTACATTCTATAATAAACCTGTGTGCAAAATTGTGTTTCCAGGCCCTGCAGTTCAAGCTTTACGGTGCTCCGACAATCAGTTTCACCGACTAAAAGTATAGAAAATGATGAAAGTGATTATTATAAACACGTAGAAGTATTTTTGACTTACAGAGACAAAATATTAATAATAATAATATTTTATCACATACACGCAACACCATCTAGCCCAAACTAAGTAGACCTTGTACTATGGATACTAGACAATGGATAAACAAACATATATACTTTCTTTTTTTGTAAATACATACATATTATACATAGAAACACCCAGACCAAGACAAACATCCATGTTCATGCACCAAATGTTTGACTTGTGCGGGAATCTAACCCGCGAACACAGGCGTGGCAGACGGTTACAAAAAATAAAATAAAAGTTACAATAAAAGCGTAATTGGGCCACTGAAACCGCTATTGATGCTCATTAAACGAGTTCATGTTACAGCAACTTGGAGACGACAAGATCCGCAAAATATAAATTAAATGAGGTATTACGTTTATAATATTTTCGTCGAGTGTCACATCTCACTTACGATAAACTGAACTTCAGAATAAGAGAAAACGAGCAAAAGATATCGCGGTGTGGCTCTATCACTACGTAAGCTGACCAAACTACCTAGTAAGGAAATAAAAGCCAAGAAAAGATATATAGGAGGATACAATAATGTTCTTCGTAACTCGCAAATAAAAATATCCAAAGTACATTTCCAACCGGGTCTGTACATCCAGCAAACGCAATCAATGAGCAATTATTCGTCTAGCTTCCCGATATACCGCACGTTCAAGCCACATTAACGTGCGTGGACGCCGCCGTTTTTGTCGTTGTTGACGGACTTTTATGGATACTTGCCCTTCATTAGGTCAGCCGTGCACCTATTATCGGCCACTATATAAAATATATGTGCCGTAATTTGCCTGTCGCTAAAATTAGCAGGTGGAATTGCAGTTTATTGTGGTACAAGTTATTTGTAGTTGGTTCGCATAATTAAATGTTCCAAGTAAGCCTATCGGGTTTGAGTTCTTGATTGTAAAGTTCTTCACTGAGCGAGTGCTTTGAAAGGTGATTTAAGGATTATCGAATAGAATGCACCAATCAGTGTGTCCCACTTTCGACAGACTACTGAGATATTGAGCCCTAATTTAGGGCAGCTTTTACATTTAAATGAAAGCGCTTCTAAAGCAAGTATCTAGTACTTGCTGTAAAAGCGATGTTTTTTCTTTACATAGGAATTTAAACAAATACTGAAAAATAAATAAATAACTTCTAATCTAGTAAGGGATCCATTGTAATTAGTAATGGAAATAAAAATTACATCCTATTTTATTATCTTGGTATTGACATAAAAAATATTTATATTGCTACACTGTAGGCTATATATAGCTACTTTGAGAAAGTGCTATTCTTGCTAATTACCGGTTTTCGAAGCATTGCTGGTTTGATTCAGCTATGGAATTCAAGTTATGGGATCCACAGTTACGTTGTTTATTTCCAACAACACGAGATAAAATTACAGCACAGGGATTAAGCCAGTAGTGCAATAGTAAAAGATTTAAATGCCATGACACTGTGTTTATATAAACAAAAGGTTTATAAATTAAAGTGTCACTCCTTTGGTTCCAGAAACAGAGCTGCTGTAGGATAAAGGAACAGAATACCGCAAAATAAACACGACTTATACAAAATCATTTAAAAAGAAACCGTTGCGTCCGAAAAACATAAAACTGCGAATAGAGAACCTAAATGTAACTTTAGATTGTACAAACGACGCTACTAGTCCATTGAAAACGCATTTCCATCCGGAAGTGGTACCGGCTATATCTCCGCATCGTTCGCGTCTTTGCAAATGCTCACTCAAATATCTCTACAGCACCTACCACACGCGTACGGTGAACTTGCCTACAGGACTAAACGTTTTTATATCATTTGCTACACTAAACTATATTGAACCTTATTTATAGACATTTACGATACAAAGTCGGTTGTGTCCAGTTAGACCTGATGCGTTCTATCGGACATCCGTGAATAGGATTCTACAACTAACACAAGCAGAAAGCGGTAGACTATTCCAGGAATTTGTTTGACGTTACCATCGGGCTTCCGGTATTTTTTACGACGTCTTTTTGCAGGCGATCTCTCGAAGCACTGACACTGGCTCTTTATTGCGATTTGTTTAAACAGAGGATAATTAAAGCTTGGGAATGAATGACTTGGTACTTTTAATCTGGCAATTCTTCGCAACTTATTGTCGTTTTTTTGCGAGAGTTCTTTTTATGAGAAGACAATGGTCTGCGCTTGTTAAATAGTTAAGAGCGACTTATTAATCAACTCTGTCATTTAATTAGCGTCAGGCGGCGTTCAAAAGTTCTTTTGTCAAAGAATAGTAGACAATAAAATGTACTCACTAAAACGTTTTCGTGAAATAAAAAGTGAATTGTGCATTGATGAACAAGTACATCTTACAATTGTTCATCGAACTATTTAACTACGAACACTGTTCTTTAGTTTTTCATTAAGATATCTGCTTCTTGGTATTATTCGACTTAAATACATTCCTTAGCGTATTTGCTGAAACAGCTTTTAAGTAAGATTTTCTTTAGGAGTAAATACGATTAAAATCAATTAATTTGCCATAAGGTCATGCAATATCAACTAGAATATATATTTTTAAACAATGTATTGACCTGATCATATTTGGCGTCAGCGAAACTACGATTGGAAAGGCAGCAATCATAATAGGTTGATTATTTGATGTCGGCTTTTAGCAATCGACTATCTCCTACTAAATATCTGCTCGCATTAAAGCATCCGAGGTACCCTGCTTAAATTCATAATAAATCCACGTTGAGCAGACGCAATATCTAAAGCAATATATGTATACTAAAGTAATACGTACAGAGTTGTTGACTATAAGAAGTTACGACCACAATCGATTAAGAAATATTATGATATATTGTTGTTGTGTTAAGAGAATATACATACATAATAGTCTCACAAGACTAAACTCACAATATCTTCCCCACAATAATTCACTAGAGAAAATCAGAGCTACCCTACAAAGACATAAATCTTGTTTTGTTGAAAGTAAACGCTTTAACAACGCAAGTAAGTCAGGTGAAAACATAAAATATTTACTGGTCGAGTAGAACTAAAGTATTTAGCGGCAAAAGGCGTAACATGTTGGATTTCTTACAGTCCCTACCTTCGTTTTTCTTTTACTTCAGTTGTTAGTTCAGTGCTTTGAAATTTTTAAGGGGCGAGGTAGTGGAGGTTGCTAAGGTTTGAAGTATAGTACCGTCATAAGACTGTATGTAGCGCGAGACTGAAGTGGGTTTTTGACTTAGTAACGTAGCAATTTTAGTTTGGATTTGAAGATATGAGTGTAGTTTGTTTGTTTGAATAAATAAAAAAGTTACAATATGCATATGTATTGAATACATGTCATTCAGTTTATTCAGTAGTGCAGATGTAGATTGTGAAATCTGTCAAGGTCAACGTCTAAGTCAAGTGCAGTTTTATAGAGTTTTCTATCATGAACTAAAACTCAGGCAGTTTAGAACAGTAATCGTGTAGTTATCTTTCTCTAACTTTTATACCGTGATATAATATAAAAATATATAATAACACTTGTAATTATTAAATCATATTAAGTCAAAGTAAGTCTGCCCGAATGTATAGACTAAATATTCGAGAAAACCGTCGATCATGCCATCAGATGATGTGCATATCGTTCGGTAGACGCGCACTTTTCCACGTATCACGTTAATCATTATTGTTGAAACCTAATGATTCCAGGTTTTGCGAATTCGATGTAACTGACTATGAAAAGAGCACTCCGGTGTTCGCCGCCATTTTCTATCACAATTGTAGGACTTAATTCACTGAAAGAAAGGAATTATTCTCTTATTTGTTTAATAGGTAGATGCTATTATTTCGACGGCACGGACGGCGCAGCGGGAAAGTGATCGCCCTCTCACCACCGTCGCGTTGAACGTTGTGGGTTCGAATACCAAAACTGCAATTATATGAAGTCTATGCAACACAGGACTCGATTGCTTGAGGCGGCTCTTGTGTTTTAATTTTATCCCTACACCTTCAGATAAGAGAGAGAAATACCTGGTTTGTAACAAGTCTCAAACTAGGCATGCATTTGTTAACAGATTTTATATATTCTTTGGTCCATTTTTGTATAATAAGTTGCTAAGCATATACAGCGCCAGTAATAAAAATTTTAATGTTATGATAACGAAATATTTAGGTAAACTCAATTATGCAGACACAGAGAATTTGTTACAAAATATTAAAATAATGTAATTATACTTTAGGTACCTAAGCATTTTATTGTATGACACAGTTGCTTGTACAGGCAGCTTTAGCTTAAGTTTATATTTGGTTATATTATTGTTCAAACAGATTACTTAAATAAATGCCCACTTTTAAAATAGATAAAAAGTGATCGCCTTAAACACAGGTCTAACCTAGTTCAGGCAAGTAGCTTATAATAATTTAAAGATGTAAAATTATCCTTTCTTGCCATAACTATGATTATTATTTTGGTTATAAACTGGTTTATTAAGGCATTGAGTTATTGTTAGATATTAAAATTTAATTTAAAGTTATCCACTATTGTACTCCTTTTTTATCTAAATAAATTTTATTATTTATTTATTTTATTATTGAATAAAAGCATAAAATAAGTTTAAAGTATTGGTATTCGCTTTACTAAAAGTAACTAAGTTACAATACTGCTTCTCATCAACTATAAAAAAGAGAACACGTTCATAAAATTTCGGACGCATCACTGATAAAGGGAAATATTTTCAATAAATTGCGTAACAATTTTATAAAAACATTAAAGAGCTTTGCACAAAATGGCGTGGTCAGATCGAGAGGCATTTTCCCACAATCAGTCCAATTAGTGTTACTGAAACAGTATTTTTAATTTGAATCGCGCCGATAAAAGTGAGTGGCGCTTTCGGCTGAATTTTAAAACATTTCCGAATTACTCGTATTTGGTTGCAATGCTGTCAAAAATAAATATTAAAATGTCAAATGCCAGATACGTTTTTAATTAATATGTATTTAAATTTTCACAATTGCCGTACTAGGGCTATTATAAAATTCAGAACACCTAACAGTTCTAAAAATATTCTTTTCTATTCTCTAAACTCTCTAAAGCATATTTTTATTACATATTTAAATCTGCAAAATTTGTAAATATCAAATAAAATACATACGTGGTATCACGCCTATATCGTGCCAGGGGTAGGCTGAAGTATTTTAGACCCTCATTTTGCCACCTATGGTTTTAAGTTCCATTTAATAGGGGCGGTGCTATTGTCATGTTTCTGGTTCAGTTGCAGGCTTTGTCCTGTTACTTAGAACTTCTTTAAACAAAAATCCAATAACACTGCCTGAGCTGGGCATTAAACTCGAGATCATACATATCAGTCACCGTCGCTACCGCTGCGACATCGAGGCAGTTTAAATCTATATATCTATATCTAAATGAATATCCAGTCTAAACAAAACTCCACTAAATTTTTATGTGGTTTAAGAACTGTATTCTAAAATCTACTAAACTAATATTGCAACTGCCATAGACAGTATATATATGTATATATGTATCAAAAATCTTTAATGGGACGGCGTAGTTATACTGGAATGTTTGCGTCAAATGCGCCAATATAAAAAAATCACACGAATGAAACTTTTTTTTTTACTTTGGGAAATGCTTTGACGCATACCCCTCCTCGGGGGCGGGCGGAGGGGTTATATAGGACTCACCGGGGTAAAAGAAAGATGTTGAAATGATAAAGGACCTACTGGAATACCGACTACACCTATCACGGTGTTCCTCGACAAAACCGCTATCGACGGAGCCGCGCGAATCACTTGCACACGCGGTCGCGACCCCGCCGAGGTTTCGGCCCGCCATATGAAACGGCAGGCCACTACACGAGAGACCTACCCTAGGCACTTCTCAATTTAAACCCTACTGTCTCCCTCCTAAAGGGAAGGTGGCAACACGCACGCCGCCTCTCGGATGAGCCGTCGCCGCTGTCGGCTGAACAGATGGCAGGCAGGCCCACAAAGCCCACCCACCCAGGCCGAACATCAGGGTGGCTGGAGGTCATCTCGCGCCCTCCGGCGCCCGGCTCTGCGGTTGGGATGAGGGTTTAAACACTCCCTCTCCCGCTCCGCCGCCTCCTTGATGGAAATGACTTCCTCACAAAAGGAGGCGACGGCGTTCCACGACCTCTCACTCCGGACTCCGGACCATAGACTGAACTACGGCCGGGAGCGAAAGGGCGACCAATCCGACTGCCGCGATCAATTCACGGCGCTGCGATGCCCAGGCGGGGCAATCCGCCAAAGTGTGCAGCGCCGTGTCCACAACAACGTCGCGGCAGTCGCCGCAGTGGTGACAGCCAAAACAACCGTGGCCAGTCATTACCTGTGTCAGCCGGAAGGTGAGGGCACCATGCCGCCTCTCCAGCCATTCCTCAAACATGGGACTTACCACCACAATTGTGACGTGCCCGGCACTGGGGTGCACCTTCCACTTCTCCACTAGGACCTGGCGGAACTCGGACCTTGCCGCCTCGACAGCGGGAAGAATAGGTCCTTCGCCCCGAGCTAGCGCCGCTTTCAGGTCTCATGGCATCGATCCGGCGAGGAGGCTCGCAGCCTCGAACAAGATCGTGCGGTAACCCCTTATCAACCTGACGGCTATGGCGCGCTGTGGCGTACGAAGCGCCGAAATGTTTCGGGTCGTCAGGCTGTCTGCCTAAACTGGGGCCCCGTACAGTGCCATGGACCGCACGACCCCCTCGTAGAGCCTCCGGCAGGAGGTGTTTGGCCCCTCAAGGTTGGGCAGCAGGCGCGAGAGTGCGCCTGCAGCGTCCAGAAGAATGGGGGCCAGACGATGAAAATGGGCTGTAAAGTCCCATCGGCTGTCGAGCAAGAGACCCAAATACTTTAGGGTTGACTCGACGCCGATGCGGACCCCTCCTACCATGATATGGACCCCTGGAGGTGGCCGCTTCCGAGGGCCGTGGAAACAAACGGGCTCGGATTTGGACAGGGCCACCTCGAGGCCCAACCGCCGCATACGATTGACACACGAATGACCCTACGCTAAACTATTTAATATGAAAACTAGTCATATTACACCTTTTAAATCATTAGAGTATGAGTAATGGGCAACAATAGAATTAACCCAGGAGTAGACACGAAGGAAATACGCCACCCTACATAGTATGGCAGTCAAATAATGTAATTGTTGCAAATAATATTTGCGGTCAGTAGGATTTCCAGAGATTTTTAAGGAACTTTGCTAATAGGCGACATAGATAGTAAGATAAGAATATGACGTAACAATGATTGTATAATTACTAACTGGCAACTTTTCAAGAAACGCCACAAGCAGTAACTATCGTGAACTGAAGTCCATAGTTTAAAAATGTATGTAAAACAAAACAGAAAGACATTTGAGTTTGCGCAAATTATGACGAGTACAAGCGTACTTATACGTACCGAGATGGTTTAGTTTATGTTTATTTTATCATTATTGTTTAGTAGATATCTCTTTACGACACACTATAACGTTTACGCGAGTACTTACGTGCGGGCAATGAAACTGTTGAAATTACGCAAACAGTTTGCTGATCGATTTTGACCTACAAGAAAAGGCTTTTCAATTCGTGGGCATATTATTAAATGATTTTGACGATCTTATATAAAGATAAGGTGAAACCAAATAAGAAACGACTGCACAGAAGGCTTAGTGGTTTAAGTGGTAGCCTCACCATTATCACTGCGCCGAGGCCTTGGGTTCAATTGAAAGTAACCACCGAGATGATTCCCGTAGTGGCCAGCGGACCACATACCTCTTAACTCAACCATTTAGCTAGGTTGATTCCTAAAAGTAGTTGAATTAAAAAACCAAGCTATTATTCCCGTCGCATTGTTTTTTAACTTTAAGCACCAGTTAAATAATACCTATTTTTAATTTAAATTTGAAACACGCAAGATGTAATACATGAAGCAACTTTTTTAAGTCTATGAGTGGTCACGATACGTTACGGAGAAACAATTTTACAAATAATAGGTTGGTTTAAACTTTAAACAAACTATTTAAGCATAGTTAAACACGCCATCGTCGACAATTTACTATGGTCATTGTACCGTAACGGGTAATGGAAAATAGTATTGTAAAGAATGGAAAAGGGCAACTGCTTATTTTTGTTAAGTAAGCAAAGTCGAGTACTTATGATATATAATTTATTGCCTTTAATCGTAAAAGCATAGTATACTTAATACCACGGTCTTAAATCTATAGCAAGGTATGGATTTATGAAAAAACGACTGATGTGTCTGGAGTTGTTTCGTATAGTAGTGTAGGTACATAACTGCAAATTACCTCCGCGTGAGGAAATATAATTTGTTTGCGGTGCCGAACGCAATAATCAATACGCACCAACACACGCCACTTACCAGCTCTCCGTATAATTAACCAAATATGGTATGACTACATGCACAATGCACCATCTGTGAATTCACCTCAACTATAGATAATATCACAGATCCTACAATAATGTTACATTTTAAAGTTACGTGCACATTGACACATAGAAATTTTTGTCAGTAATTTTAATAATTATAGTAATTTTGTGTAGAAATGCTATCTTCAGATAAGTTTAGTGAATTTACTGAAAAAGCAGTTGACCTAATCCAATTGCTGTAAAGTCTCTAAATTAATACGAATGCCTTGAACAAATACTCATTTGATGGTGCGCTTACCACAACATACGGATGCTTGCATTAGTAAGGACTACCTATGTTCCAATGCAAAAATAAACTCACTGTAGGAACATTCATAGTCTCACACTTATATAAGCGTATCTTTTACTTCTGCCCCTACCCAGAGGTGTATCATACGCACATATAACCAGCTATAGTTATTTTAAGTCCCACGGGGCAAGCCTATTGTCGTTTACCAAGAACAGTTCCAAACTCAGCGCTACTAATGTGAATTTCGTAATTGAAATATCCAGTAACACTATGTCCAACCTGTGAATCAAACCCGATAGCTCTCGCCCAGCAGTGCCATTCCTACCGCTGTGCTATCGAAGCGGTCAGGATCACAATACTTTATTAGTTGGCTGTGATCTTTGGTCTGGTCCAGATTTTGAACAAAAAGTCAAGCATAGAAGAATATTCCGCAATTGCTTTTAAAACAATTTGCCACAATTGGTGTCCATTACAAAAATATAATTGATATATGTATAATATTTTGTATGTGTATTTATTTTATTTTGAAGACGTACTTTTTAGTACAATATAAACAACGCGCTTTTCCAATGATTACCGAACCTTTCCAAACACATATTAAAACATATTATATACAAAAAGATGCCTATTAGTGTCTGTTTACATTCAACGTGATCCCAAGTGTATTGAGGTCGGATTCAAACTCACGTGACTAATTATAAGTTGCCGCATCCCAACTAGGGAAATATCCGTAACTTAAAATTAGAATAATTACCTACATGATGATCAAACATTCAGAATAATTTTACGGTATTTAGGTTACATAGTTTTGTATGCTAAATTTTAAGTAAAAATGTAATAATTTTGATCAAAAAGTAACACTTAATAAACGATAAATGTTATCGATTAGTCTGGTTAGTAAATTTACGGTTATGCTAGGATCAAGCAAAGCGAAGATATAAAAATATATAAAAATATACGTCAAAGATATTCATAGCCAGACTTTTAAATCACCATTCAATTATAGTTTTACTATTTTTTTACAACCTCCATGTATATATTATTTTACTGCATTCAATTGGCATTAATTTCTTGTTGGTTAGATGTAAAAATCTCTAGTGAAAAAAAGGGGGATAAGCAATACCTTATTGCTACTGACTAATAATGTAATGATATAAAATGACGACTACCATAATACGCAGTCTCAGTTATTAGGTATAGTGGTATATAGCATAAACAATTATCCTTGAGTTCTCATGCTTTAGCCCTTCGTTATTGGGAGTTACATTTTAGTTTAAAGAAGAGCTGAACCTCTCGCCCGGAGAAAAGCTCACAACAGTGGACTCGAGGCTTCACAAGCGATGGTTGTAGGTGTACTTGTAAGCCTGATCACGGTTACGACTAAGCCAAGGAGGAAGTCTAAGCAAATATTTGTTTCTGTAATTGGATTCTAAACAAAACAGCTATGTAAATTGTTAAAGAGATTAAGTTGAAAGACTGTGAGGACGATAGTCGTTATTTACGCAAGTGAATAATCACACATTACGAAGTTTCGCGACTTGGAGTATAGGCGACGACATCTAGCCCTTGTTGGCTACGGGTTTAATTGTGGCCTCTAGTTTAGGTTAAAGAAACAATACGACTAGATAGTGCAAGTCGTTACACAGTTAAGAATTAAATTGACATAATTTTTATTTTTGTTATTTCTATTTTCACTACTGGCTGACCAGACATAGCTATGACAAGCTTCACAGTGAGGCTACTGCCTACCGCAACAGTAGTACTCTCTTTAAACATCGTTCGAAAAAGGACAAGTGATAGCTCTCGGAAATCATGTCGGCCAGTAGTTTATTTCAAAGTCTACAAGTATATAGGAGAACTAAGCATTGATAGCGCACCGTGTTTGATAAAAATGTTTTCAAGTGGTAAAGATGAACCTTGTTCTAGGTGCTAGTGGAAGGTAAAAAGCTTACGATGTCACCAAGTTAGGCAGTTCCTTGAAGCAATTCCCGTTAAATAAACGGTGAAACACGATATTTGACTAATAACAGATTTCGTAGGATTACGGACAGATAAACGCAGCGTGCAACGTGAATGATAATATAATTAAAAGAAATAACACACACCTTAATTACATGCAACCTTTTCGACCGCTGAGGATATCTGCCTGAAAGATTATAATTGTAGAAGTCATACTAGTTTTAAGTATTGATGACGATGACGTAATGAGCTGGTTAATATAAACATGGGACTCATGCCTCAAAGGATTGCAAAATATATATTGCACTCACATTTATTTTCTCCAGCTATGTTTTGTGTTTTACTTAGTGGGGCCTATTGCAGCTGAAGAAGAATTTTCTGCCAGAAGACTCAATAACACCTTGCTCAACCCAAGACGTTGCATCGCACCCAAACATAATGCCAAGGGACTAACAAACAGGTTTTACTATGTAGTATTAATAACACACAAAGCCAGAATTATTCATCCTTTGTATGTAGGTCATTAGTTGCTTTTACCTATCTGTTAATTAATACTACCCTTATCCATATATTACATAGACCACATGTACAGACACATAGGATGTATATATTAGATACCCTTGCAGTATTTGCTCCACCTGTTTCTGTAAACAGAAATGGTTAATCAAACCAGATACGTCATATGAACGTAACGTTCTTGGAAATTAAGTCCTTTACGGCAGGTATTTGAATACACTAACGACTAAATTCCAATAATAAAATAGATTTCTAAATAACTTAATATGACCATATTGAGACATTGGTGCACTATTAGTGTTTATACATATTAGTACGAAAATATGTACAAAAACATAACAAAAAATTAGTTAAATATTAAAGGGAAATAGCAGTAAATTAAATAAATAGAACATAATACATAACTAGCTTAAAATTCATCTCTCGCTGTTGACTGGAAACGTGCTTAGAAGACTGGCAGCATTGCCACAATTATTGTAATCCAACTTTCGGTTTACGCGAAGTGTCAAGATCTCTGAAAAACACAAATGCCCGGATTCCATAAACTTAGCATCTCCATCTCAAACGACTAATACATATAATTTCAGATCCTTAGAATTTTAATCAGTTCAAAGTCGTTACCGTAACGAGTTATTTCAATTCTTATATCAGACTGAGTTATGGATTCATCTCCTGGAAAATAATATCAATAAGAATCATTTAACATCTTAAAACAAGGAAACGCAGCTAAAGTGTTATCTATTGTTAAGCTGTAACGTAAGTTATATGTGTGAAATATATAAATGATATACGTATTTCGTGTAATATTCTGTAGTACGACATTATTGACTAACAATATGCTTTGATTGTATCATCTCTCGATGACCAGAAATATTTGGAGTCAAGTTTAATTTAAACATTAATTTAAACATAAACCCGTATGTATACCTCAAAGGATAGCTTGCTTTGTATTATACTCCCATTTAGATAGCTATGTTTTAAGATCTTGCTTTCCATTTCGATTGATATTGAAAATAAAATTAAAAATATGAATGCACAACCGCATTTAGTCACGGACTGCCTTTGCATTGTCACAAAGTGTAAGTGTATGCGCCCTCTTGCCATCATACTGTCTATTTGGTTAAATATTAAAAAGTATTTACTAATTCTACCAAATCTAATTTGCATAATACTGTTAAGTAATTTTTTTTAATAGTCAGTAATTTATGGTATAGTGGCTGCAACACCTTGTTGATATGAGTTGCAAAATACTGAAATTACATTTAATTGGCGATTTAAAAAAGTGGCCATGAGTTTCTTGCAGGTTTATTCTCATAGGCTCTACCTTTTGCCTGAACCTAGCAACTTACCTAAATGTAGCTTCAGTAACTTAGTAAACTCACTAACCTATATATTTTGACGTTCATAAGTGTTACTTTGTAACCTAAATGAATAAATGGTTTTTGACTTTGACTTTGACTTTGAAGATATTATTTAGATTTTGTTTATTATACTTAACTCCTTTCCAACATTTGATTATGGCAAACGAGGGACAACAAGATAACGAACTAAAATATAAAAATATCAACTTTAAAACATAATAAGGTACTGCATGTTTTATTTTGAAACTTGTTGATGTTCAGAGGCAAGTCCGCAGGCAGTAGCTAGTTCGTTATAATATGAAAACAAAACATTTACAGGCTCTTCTAGTCCCCGTACTGCTTACCCCTTGGGCCGTGTATCTACCAGCACTCATTTATCGGTGTGCCCTGCGGTAGATTCCAATCAAGCGGAGTTAGTGCACCGACGCCGCGCTCCGCCCGCAGCCATATATTTCACGCGCTGTGTACGCTCATACTTACGCACAAATCTTGGAGTGGATCGCAAACATTTTGTTGTAAAGCCCAACTATTTGTTTCAATGTTGTGTCTATAATTATAATTATTTGTTAAGTAATCTAACTTCGTTGTTTGTTCGTTGGTATAATCATAACTTTGGTCCCACATATGACATATAAATCAGACACTGCTGTCAAGTCAGACTATAACTTCTCAAAGTTCTAGCGTTATTTGATGTCCCCGTAGACATTCAATGTCAAGACTCAATTTTGTTGAAGTTTGAAGGCTGGTTCTATATACCGACTAGTTGGCAAGGTCGGTCGGCCACAGATTCGTAATTATTTACAAAAAGCTCCGCGATGTTGACTATTTAGATAATGTTAATTATTAATTTGAATCAGCACGAATCTTATACCTAGTCGTAAAGTTGCAGCCTGGTAATAGTCTCACATCAAATCTGACACAACACAACAACTAGACGTAGTAGCCTCTGTCTGGTCATTTAGTAATTTTATATTGTAAAATAATATTATATGAAAAGCATGACAAGTATGTTCTGAGTCTAAATTGAAACCAGTTCGTATTTTACCAATTCTCATATAATATTGTGAAGTCTGTGCCACGAATGGGCTTCTGCAACTTCCCTAGTGTATCGTAAGAGGCGATTGAGAATCTCCCTGATCGTTGGAACGGTCTATAGGGAAGTACGTTTCCAACAATGTATTTGTAGAAGCATGTTTGTACGTGGATCTAGTTCGTTTCGAGGAAGCTGTTTAATACAAGTGTACATAACTTGGATAAAGTTTCCCTGTCGTAGAAAATTGAATAAATGTCCTTGTGTAAATATAGCAAATAATATATTGATTACAGTTCTGATACAGTTTAAGTTACTTTAATAAAATAATTCTGTAACATCATTTTCTGAATATATTATCAGCGATAGCTCAGTGGGGAGACCAATAGACTGCAATGCAGAGGGTCTCGGGTTCGAACCCACGTCGCGCACCTCTGACTTTCGGAAGTTATATGACTTTTCGAAATTATGTGCGTATTGATTGACAATTATCGCCTGCTCCGTGCCTCGGAGAGCACGTTAAGCCGTTGGTCCCGGCTGCCATAAACATCTATGGCAGTCGTTATTGGGAAAGTCAGTACCCTCTAATATCCTGACACTGGTCTAGCTTTAGGGTATCGTTAGCCTTCGAGTTGCGGAGGTCAGGTGGCAGCCGCTCCGTGTAAAAACTGATATCCAGTCAAATCCGGTTAGACCAGAAAAGCCGACCCCAAGTGACTTGAGAATAATAAAGGCTAAGAGAGAAGAAGATTTTCCGAATATATTATAATTTATAATATTCTTCAAAATTTTTAAGATAGAATGCACTCAAATCTTGTGAAATATTAAAACTTTTATTTTTATTCTTGATAACGTTTAGGACGTAATTTGTGAAGACAGTAAAAATATTTCTGTATTTATATGTGATTAGTAATTTCTACTATAAGCTAGCTAAATAGCAGAATAAATCTAAAGCCAATAAAGTAGTAAGTATGAATATTGAGATTTTAGGCTGTTACTTCTATTTGTATGTTTGCCAAACTGACTGCCTACTGAGATTTTGGAACTGTTAGGTTCCAAACAACAATAATGTATTAACCTTGGTCGACTTTTAGTATGTTCGACTTTTCTGTTTATCAAGAATTTGCTTAACATTTGTTAACATTACAACATCATCATATCGTGTGTTCACTGACAAACAAACAAGTCATTTCTTATCCAGCGAACATACGATCGACAATAAACAAAAGAGGAACTTCAGTTCACTATCACCCCTCAATAAATTTCGGTCAGCATGCAATTCAGCAATACCAAAAATACTTTATTCAAATTATCCATTATACGTACAAAAATTAAACCAAACTGTTCATTATCCCTGTAAGCATGCAGCGATGCGCGTCGAACGCAAGTGTGTGACAGTCGATAATTAACTACTTATTATGGTTGTTTAATAATGTCCCGGCAATGTTAACAAAGGCGAAATTGTTCGCGCACATAGCTCCCTGCTTCGCTATTTATGAGGACCAGATAAAACCTAACACGGCCATAAGCTTTTACTTTTTATTGCGAATCGGTGTTCTGTTACGCGTCTACGCGAAACTATACCGATTATAAGTGTGTAACATCCTTTAATGTCCCCCGTGTTTGTTTTGTACTCGTAAATATAGGATGTACAAATGTTCTCACAACGCGATCAAATTTCTTCATACTGTTTATGGTTATTTGAAATTGGTACAGCAGCGCCATTTGCTTTGGTTTTATTAGATTAGTATTTTAGTAGAAATAGCGTACTTCTTGCGGGTTAACAATTTATAGACAGCATAATGTTTCATGAGCTCTTATGTACAGGTTTTATTAAGTCGTAAATTTATTAAATAGTTAAGACTAGAAATATTACAAAAATAAGTTCTTGCCTTTTTTATGTATTCATGTTTGTTAAAAAATATTAATCTGGCAATTGATGCAATGCCTGACATGTCCTAACTATAAATATAAATGCGCATGTGCGTTTCCTTGTTTGTTTGTTACGCTTCCACGCCTTAACTACCCAATCGATCATCATGAAATTTGGCATACACATTGTCAGGAAACCAGAAAAGAACATAGGGTTTATATATACCTTTCATGCACTTAAAAGAACTGTTACTAACCATTTTTACTTTTTACGTGGGGCAATGCTTTGACGCATACCTCTCAGCGGGGCGACAGAGAGGTCACGTCGGGCTCACCAGGGCAAAGATACCCTGGTAATACCGACTTACCACGGTGTTCCTCGACATAACCATAGACGGCGAGGCCGCGCGAATCGCTTTCACATGCAATCGCCACCCCGGCATAGTTTCGGCCCGCCGTGTGAAACGGCAGGCCACTATACAAAAAATACTTCCTCCACCGTCCCCCTAGGAGGGGAGAAAGACACGACACAAAGGCGCACGTGGGTTCTCACGTGCGCACGCCGCCTCTCGGACCTGGTGCTCATCGGGCATCGATCCGACTAGGAGACTCGCTGCCTCGAACGAGATCGTGCGGTAGCCTCTAATTAACCTGACGGCCATTGCAGGCTGTGGCGCACGAAGCGCCGAAATTTCAGGAAATTACAGGCCGTCAGGTTATCTCCCCAAACTGGTGCCCCATAAAAAGCCCTGGACCGCACGACCCCTTCGTAGAGCCTTCGGTAGGAGGTGCCTGGCCCCCTTAGGTTAACTGTTACTAACCTAACCAAACTTAGATTTACACGAGTAGATCTAGTTACTTATAAAACCAATTGTCTAGCCGCCTCTGGCCAGCCGATGCAACGCAAAACGTTAAGTAAAACCAAGATATTAAGTTGTTGCTTTATAATTATTTTACTTTTTGTCACACAACAACGATAACAAACAAGTATACGAGTCGTATGACCGTCAGATAGTAAGCGAGTACAGTAGAATATGATCACTGTCACTACCATTAAGGTATTTTCTAGGGCTACCACTCGCGCATTGCAAACCCTTGAGAATAGGTATTAATCATAAAATGGATGAAAGGAAACGGAAATATAAGTATGACTGCTTTCTAAACTCTTACTCACCAGACATAACATAATATCAATGTTACTACTTATAAACCGGTTTCCTGGAAGAGAGTATTACACTCTCGAGGCATCCGGGGTATTCATTCTGTCATCTAATATTTGACAAAATAACAGGATTTGCTTCTGCTTCTCTCGAAAAGTCAGCCTCTAAGCTTACCAGTTAACCTATAAAACAGTTGTTCCACGAAGTGTTTGCTATCTGACCAGCCAGCAAAATCGAAACCAGTGAAAAGTACCTATATTCGATAATACTGCGCGTATCGGTTACAAATTATAATAAACTAGTTAGCTCCTGGCTTAGTCCACCTGAATCTCGCGGGAACACATGCTCGAATATAAAGTATCCTATGTTGTAATATAGAATATAGCCTGCGTTCCAAGTTTCATACATCTGTGATAAAATAAGTATATATAATAAAGTTATAAAACTTTGATCTCTGTTCAACGACATTGAGAAACATATTTTTACATCTATAGGTACTATTATAGTTTGAAGTAGGATGATTATTACAGTGACGATATATATCCGCCTGAAGCCTAACCATTTTCTAAAAGTGACTTTACTGAAGAGTGACTTTTAGAAAATAGTTAATTATCTCTAATTTAATATCTATCCTATATATATATATCTGAATAACAAAATCGCCACTCCCTCACTCCCCTAGACTACATTCTTTATTTTTGTTCTGCCGAGTTTTAAATACATTTAATTTAAATCTGAGAAATCCAGCCAAAACAGACTTAACATTAATTAATAGAAAGAATATACAAATTACATACAATGTCGCATCCTTTTTGTGTCTACACACAAAAAACAAAACAATCCGATTCGTAGTAACGTGTCAAAGGCCTCAAATTAGGCAGTGTTAATTAATGGAATGTACGAATATACTCTAAAAATTATTTTTAATTCCTTTAAACTAATTTAGACTTTATAACTGGATTATTAAGGTTCATTACTGTAAGTGAAATGCAAAACAAGAGACAAAATAAGGTACAGTACTGAGAGCGTAAAGCCGCAAAGAAACTTCTTAAGCTTTAATTAAAAGAGCATCGCGATTACTGCTATATTAGTTACAATCAGAGAACAGAGGTGGCCCGAAGTAACTATTGGTACTAAAATTATGTTTAGATGTACCCGTCCTATTGGCTTCTAGAATTAGCCGTTTTTCTATGTTCTGTTTACACTATAGTCGAGCGATAAAAGGATCCAGCCTTTTGTTTAATACACGTTGTATTACGTAACGCTGTATCTGTGTTTGTATTAACCTAACGGAAAAATCCTATGTCTTATTTATGCTTGCGCTATTCACGAGTCTTTCAGACTTGAAATGTCCTGGTACACTACCCGTATTTTGTATGGACTAACCTATACTGGTTTTCTTTTTATTTTGCATTTTGAAGTTTAGTAATTAGCTATATGGAGATTGAAATTTCTTAAAATAACACAATCACACGTTTATTCATAGTCAGATGGTCCTCTGGATGCTTACTGCTGTGATGTGATACTAATTGGATCCACTCGTGTATCAAGTGCTACCTACGTATATTTGGCAAAATAAGGGCGTATCGCCTATGAAGATGTTTAATAAGATATAAACGCGATATGGGTAATGTACAGATCCCAAAACGTGCCAACTAGTCAAGCGAGCCAGATGATGAAACAAAATAATTGGCTATTTGGTTATCTATAGTACACACGGCTACACATCAAGTTAGACACCCAATGTACGCATAACTACGCTACATACAAAATAGAGAATTGTCGGAAAGGGACTGTGCATCGTGGTGTCAATCACGGTGAGTTAGCGCGTGCGGCGACGTTGTGCTTACACACGTATTTTTGCTATTTTTGTTTTTCGCTGGCCGTCTGTCAAACAAATCCTAAGCGTTTGCCCGACGTTACTGTGACGACGTGAAATTGATATTTAAATATTTATTTATTATGACGCCACAATTATTTCCACGACAACGGCAGCATATAATTGTGTTGCGTGAAAGTGTATACACTATTAAGGAGATTGAAAGGAGAACAGGAATATTTTCCAGTGCATAGTTATGAAAGGAAATAATGAAATACATTTTTATCGCATGCTTATTCAACTTAATGCTTCAACATTTTTATTTATTGCATTTTTTTTTTCAAAACTTATTATTTTTACTCTTTTAGAGACTCTTTTTATTATTTTATAACATTTGCACCAGTAATAATAATAATTGATAACAGGTAATGGACGTATTAACGCTCAGACACTAGCGCAAATCGAAAACCAAACATGAAAAATATAATATTCGCGCCGAGCAAATCTTGCTCAGAAAGTAATATACATATAGGATATGGATAGAGCGCCGCGTCCCGTTCAGCGTGAACGAGACAAAATAACAAAAATATAACGCACTCTCTCACACGATTCGCAGCGTTCAGCTTCTAATAGTTCAAAGTCCAAACAGTCTAGTTTGATGTGTCGCTGTGTGTACGAAGCGTTGATTTATACCTCTCATGTATATGAAGCATCATCATTATTATCTTATATATATAAACTATCGCATGAAAGGGGGACCTAAGTAACAAAAGAGTGTTTCGACTTCAATCGAATAATATAGGCTGAAATTGAATGAAAGCATTCAATGGTTTAATATGTTGGCCCAACTATTCTTGACACGATAAGTCCGATTTACACGTAGACATAGATATGTAGCGGTTGTTATTTTAATGTCAATTAAACCTTATTGCCATAGCTAAAACTTAACCCTGATGTGGGATTAATTACCCTGATGAAAAACAAAGGGAAAATAACAAGTAAAAGTAAACATTAATAATACAGGAAATCAATAAGTCAAAATAATATCAAACGTCGTCTCCACAGGTTCGGGAGCCATACACAACGCAGTATGGGCCAGATATTAATGGGCCTGTCAATAGTATGATGTAATTATTATAAATGTTCTCAGATCCAAGATAAAATGTTATTATTTCAGTACAAACTTATTGCGTACACTAGGAGGATTCGCCCCCTCTTAATTGCAATGTACATGGTTTATTTTGATTTATTCGAGGTCGGTTCGCAGGTGATAAACTGTCCATGTACTGGTTTGATCTGCCCACTGTAACAGGTAAGTATAAGTCCCCTATGTTGCTTAAGTGATGAGCGAATGCTAACAAATGAATAGTGAGATTTATTTCTTAATTACTGCTATGAATTTTGTAGAGTTATATACTAAATAAAATAGTTATTGCACGCTTTAACCGAAAAACTTTAAAGTAATGTTAAAGTTTAAGATTAAGATCTAATTTCAGTGTCATAAATATTACAAATATAATTTGCTTAAATTAAAATGAACGTTATTTATGTGAATTTAAATTAGACAAAATCAACACATTTTTAATATATTTTACAGCTAATCTGCACTTGGTCCATAGTAGGAGAATTAACTTATTTTTTTAAATCTGAGAGGATGTGCCTGCTATTAGATACTATATAAACAGGGCTTGTATTAGTTATTATTAGACAGGTTTAGTAATGGTGACAGAATAAGTCTTCCATTGGCAGAAAAAGATTATTTATTATATATAAAAGTATAATCATATTTCACTCAATTAATAAATACTAGCGGTCGCCTAGTGCTCGAAATTCGACAAAAGTTTGCCTGTAAGATATTCCTGATATACATATATGTCATTATCTTAAATTAATATATATATGTAACCATAGTTAAGCGCTTCGATTGCGTGTGTCAAATGCATGGTTGTGTGCGTGTAGTGTTTTTTCATTAATATAATGTATTTCTAATGCATATTTTATATAAATATTAGGATTCGTCCCTCCTTCTCCATATAAACTTTAGCTGTGCCAAATTTCATACTCCTCCGTCCGCGCTATTTTCCTAAAAAGAGGTACAAAGTTTTTGCTTCACGTATTAATATATAGATGACTAGAATATTCAACTAAAATAGGTACCTACATAATTTTCTATTCAATGATTGTTAAAATTATTTGGGCGTTTGTCTGTGGTCACTTGCTATAAAAGAAATAAGTCTAATTATTATGGAAATTCAATTCTAAGTGATCAAAATTGTATACTTAATCTATAATATACAATATCGGTCACACAAAGTCAAAAACAAATAGCTCTAGAAGCAAGTATATAAAAATAAGGTTATTGTTATAAATTCAAATTAATTGTTGTTTGCTACCATAAAGCGATTCAAGTTTTGGTAGCTCATCGGATAGCTAGCGGTTACCATGCCTAAGTCTATGGAAACTTTAAACGTATAAACATGCGCGTTGCTTACTCTACAAAAACTATTAAAAATCCTTTTTTTAAACTATATGTTATATTACACTGGAAAATCTTCGGCAAAGTAAAAAAGGGGTAACTACTTAGTATAATAGACATTTATTCGTAAACTGAACCCTTTGTCTAACGACGAGCGATGCGGTAAAATACAAAATAAAATAAACTTATGTAAAGTACAGAATACATGCTACTTTACACGGTTTAAGCATTATTAGTACATCCAGCCAAAGTTGGCTTTCATGCCACAAAATCACACACAAGGGACAAAATACACTGAATAAATGATATTAATACGCATAACGCAGCTACACAGTTTCTCCCCGATCCCATACGCGATGCGTAAAGGGTTTCATCGTTCCTGAATTATGGATAGGTATCTACCGGCGTATGTAAGCACTTATTGATTTATAATAACTGCAGTTTTATGTCCGAACAGGTAAGCCATAATTCTCCGTTCCCACTTATAATTAACAAATTAACATGGAGAATTTTAATACGCATGTGGGAGGTTGAAAAAGTATTTTATTATATTTGCAAATGGTGATGTATGTGATGGAATGAACGTTATTATGGATACAGTCGGGTGGGATAATTACAGCAACATAAATAATTATTATTTGTTATTAAAAGTGAGAGGTGGTTCATAAATATTTACGAAAGATTTAAAATAAATGTAATAAGTATTCGTTTACATTGCACAGTATTCTATGGATACTTTATGGTCGTATTTTTTAATCAAGACTGTGATGGATCACAGTCTTGATTAAAGAATTATTGGAATATTTATTCACTACCTCACCGTAAAAAGTGCTATACTAATAACATTCTAGCAACATTTTTCATTAATTGACAGATTCAGATGGCTTAGTGGCTTGGGTCCCCACGCCACTGCCACCACACCGAGTTTTGTGAGTGGCAATATGTGCCTAATACTATTTTTTGTATAAGGATCAGCATCACCATAGGCCATACATTGATCACTGATGACACCATAATATCCTAATACGCCAAAACGTGCACTCAATCACAATGTAAGCCCAATATATGCAAAAAAATATCCCGTATTTTATATAAATTTCATATATTTTATGCATAGTTTAAGGCTAAATTTATGTAACAGCGTCCCAAGTTTTTGTTGAGGGCATTACGTAGGCTTAACTGTGATAAAGAAAAAACGGGTATAGAGATGACGTAACAAGCAACATCCTGTATATGACTTGCACAGTTGCCATAGTGACACATTTAAACGATACCCTTATAAGTTACATTAGAGTTTCGGGAAACATTGTTTGACGTTGGGAAATGGAATCCATTTTCAAATTATTCTCGTTGTTATCCTGTCAAAGGGTGACTATCGACAATATGTACACACGTTTTTGTTTCTTTGAATGTGTAAATTATGTCCACCTTACTCAGTTAAACATTTATCTATTAATTGATAGGCTATTTTAAATTAAAACAGCTGGATATTGTAGATATTTCTTTTTTATGTTTTAGTATTTCGAATTATCTTTATAGTAAACGTCATTCAATTAATAAATATATTTAATTATTTATTTTACGCAGACCTAAAAAAATATGATAATTACAACATATAACTATACATTCAATGTTACTGATAACTGTCTTCAACGGTGAAACTTTAATTACTATTTATATTAATTATATCAATTACTAAATTAACTTTTAAATACTATCAGTGAATAATCATGTGAATAAGAGTACGATAGTGAGATTTGAAGTTTTCTCCTAATGACTCAATGTTTAGTAGTGTGGTAAACAATACAATAAGTATAAATAATATCGAAGCTCGTCGTCCTCATATATAATATATAATTACTTGTTATTAGATATATCCCTACTAATATTATGAGTGCGAAAGTAACTCTGTCTATTTGTCTGCCTGTTACGCTTTCACACTGAACCGATTTTAATCAAATTTGGCACAGATAACGCTAAAGAATATTTTTGAACAAGCATCATTCTGAAAGTGTAGAATCTACCACGAAAAGGTATACTTTATTTTTCGAGGTGTATTTCAGTTCAAAAAGACTTTGATCCCACACATAACGACTCGTCAAAACATTGGATTAATTCCCCAAACGAAACAGTAATTAGACTAATTAAAAATTGCCCAAGAATTTAGGTCACAAAGTAAATGTTTGAGTTCGTGACGCGGTGTCGGCAGTGTTAAGCCACAGTAAAAGGCGTTCGCTTAAAACGTCCGTCGTGCGCTGACGGCTCGATGACCGATCGTTAGCGTCCATTTAATTACTGTTATTTTAAAAGTGCCCCATGTCAATCAATGGTTAAACACGATTCACACGAAACACGGTAATACGAACAATAATTTTATACGAGTTAATGCTGAGGGACTCGCTTTTACTTAAAACGTTAAATATTTTCAAGCTATCGCTATTATGTGAAAATATTTAAAAAAAATGTTTCCCTGAGGCAAATTCATTGCAATACTTACAGAAATATCGATATAAACTATTTATATTATATTATTATACTTTCACACAATTAACACTAATAGAGATAATCTGGATGGAATAGCAAAACGCATTTTTAGTCTACATTCAGATGAAAAGATTATTTTACTAACAGCCTGAATAGCAAGTTAAATAATATTCTGACTCTCTACAGAAACGACTTTTGAGTATGCGGATGGCATTGTGGTTCAAGTGGTCGACTAGCCAGTACCACTGAGTCGGGGACTCAGTGGACGAGTGGAATAGACAGGTCGAGGCTACATACCGACACGGGAAAACATTTTGTTTGATCCAATTAAGTTCCCTACGACTCAAAAATGATGCCTAGTACAGGACAGATCTGTAAAAAAATCTTATGTGAACGCAATAGAAATGTTAGTATTATACCTATATACTCCATGTTTATATTGTATGCTGCTGTACTATACCTAGTACAGCAGCACGGTATCTTATTTAAATATTTGGTTTCAGGTTACTGAAACCAAATATTTAAATGAGATACTGTGAGACATCTAAGATGAATTTTGTTTTTCTTTATTTTCTATATTCAACCCTAAACATGAACGCAGATTATTATAGGTAGCAATCCTACCCACAATCTTGAATAAAAATACCCTATATCAATTTGTTACCGCCCACAATACGTAAAAATATCCATGAACAGACAAATATCCAATATAAACACTATCCTCTCAACTATAAATAGCTTCAACTAGCTATTAATATGTTTTGAAAGGATGATGCCATAACCAATACAAAAGTACGCGCCCGTGGGTATATTCAGAATCATTGAGTAGTAAGATGCTTTTAGCGTGTTATTATGTTGTCGTACAGAAATGAGTGGGACAAAAAACGGACCATTAGCGAACGATATTCTCTTTGACACGTGATTAGCTGTTTTTTATTGCTTTAATAGCGATAACTGAAGCTCAACTTAATTTGATAATTGTTTTATGATTTAAGCTCGTACTGTTGTTAATAATCGCGAAACCCATACTATTCTAGGATCCTTATATATTTTTCATCCGCATCATATTTTTAATTATACATGTCTCATATAATTTTTTTCGTTTATTACCTTATTACTCGGTATGGTTTCACAAGCACGTTTATCACCTCCGCCGAAAATAAATATTAAATTGTAACCTTATTTAAAACCGTTGTTTATTTCGCAATCCACGCTTGATTTTGTGTTGTTTTGGGATTGCAAAGAATATAATAAGTCTCAATAATACCATTTAGAATAGTACCTAATAATAATAACAAGAGTGTAACAGGAAATAAACAATTTCAGAAGACTGATTTATTGAAGTGCAATCCGAAAGGTTTGAAAGCAGCGTGCAAACAATTTTCACCAATATAATTTAATTATACGTAATAGTAGACTACATCATTATAATAAATAGTCTCCTTAATATTGTCTTCTGTTTACGCGAATATTATTCATTGAAATTAAACTACTATATACGGATTTTATCGCATTGTTTATTTGACACTCTATTACATAATTTTTAAAACTGTTACACTACTACTACTATTAAACTTTATTATTATTAGCTAGTATTATGTAGTAGTGTAACAGTTTTCAAAATTATGTAATAGAGTGTCAAATAAACAACGCGATAAAATCCGTATATAGTAATTTAATTTCAATATATAGTCTCCTATTATATAGCTTACCTATATATAATAATATCTCTGGCACATTCCATGTTCCGTATTGCTATAGAAAATCCTCTAATAGACCAATAACACTTTAGTTATTCCAAAAACCCAACTCTACATCTTATTTATGTAAAGCACAATGAGACATTCGATTAACATACATCAAAACATTATTATAAATACTGTTTCTAAAATGGCTGCCATCTCTAAGTATTAGGTACGCTAACATGTCGTTATGTATCGAAGCTTATTGGCTTTGGTACAACAATATACTAGCTGTTTATTAATACTGGTGTAATAACACGTTTTCATATTACGCGATATTGCCTAGTATTACTGTAATAATCTATTTCCTAAACTCAGTCTTGCAAATTGCGAACACAAGTGATTTGGTATTAGTAAGTGTCAATCTACTATTTTACATCTATACAACTATAACTACAAAATGTTTATTATTTACCTACGCCGTTTATTCAAATAAAAGTTATATCTTTAGTCTTAAATAAACTACTCAAAAAACTGCCAAGATAATCCAATAAGTTGTCACCGACTCCGCATTGGTTAGGTTTCATTCGTAACTTAGTTAAGAGCAAAGAAATTTGTAGTTTTCGTAAAAGTTAATATTTTGCAGGTTTTGTGACGTTCACCTGTGTTAAAAGCTAGCTACCTGGTGTTTATCGTAAATTAACGAACCTTCCTCCTTTTCGAAGTTGGTTAAAAAAAACTACATAGTTTCTTATCTCAAAAAATGGTTAAATTTCAATGTGTAACATTAGCATTACACAATTTTAGTAGTGTTAAATTTTTGACTTTAATAGCCTTCTGTTGGCAATTTTATTTGTTGACAGTATATACATATGAACCCACTGACCCAAAGTATTACTGCCTTTATTTCTGTGAATAAGAGTTACACACATACCTCTCCTATAAAGGTAAATACCTTTTCCCCTTTTTAATTTCTTTTCCTAGGACGGCAACGCTCATGTCACTGGTGTTACAAGCCATTAATTATAGGCTGCGGTATCCGTTTTCCATCAGCCGTGTCGTATTTAGGTGTTTGTCACCTTTAACGATTAAAAACATATTTGTGTCGGTCCCCACACAGTCGAAAAAATTACTACTAACGACAAGAGATGGCACTGTACTCAATTACACATTATTTTACAACTTGTACTAAGTTCGTAATCACGCAAGCACTGCGTAAAGTTACTGAACGCGTGACGAGCCGCGGCATGCCAGACACCATCATCCAGCCTAGTCGGAGTATCTTGTGTTGGACAGACATTACCTGGCTACTCCATATATTAATTAATCTATGCCTAGCTGCTACCTACCAAAAGAATTAGATAGAGATGTTGCACATGCAAATAACACCATTTTAGGTACCCATCCATATAACACAACTTAGGTACCATTATAATCTTATTCCAATAAAATGGTGTCATATGCGTAACGTTTAACTAGCCAGTATATACAGTAATCGGTTACTGTATATACTGCCTAGTTATACGTTCAAATTAAAACGTAAAACTTAACTGTAGTATTAAATTTCTTTTCTGTAGATCTGATAAAGTACAACCGCGAGTAACAACTATCAAAAAATATATATTAAAAACTAACTAACCAATACGTTAATACTTCGACATCCAAAGTCAAAAACATACTTAAAAGTTGAACAAAGTAAGCCTAATGTTATCAGTATCACACATACGACGACTTCTAATTTGTATCCAAACGTCTGGAAAGTTCTGAACAGACTATGTAAGCTGCCTGCTCACTTCGGGATTCTTGACAACCTACCTTTAAGATATGTCAGTCAACAAAATATATTTATTGCAAGTAACTCAGTTTGACAAGCTGGTAAGTTTTCAATAAGCCTATACCTAATAACAGATTATGTTCGTTAAACAATAAATAAAGTAAAATCTCTTTTGGATAATTATGATACCTTACTTCTAAGCTCTAATAACATTTTAAAGATTTAATAGAAGAAGCTTAAATTAAAGTAAATTATACTAATCTCGCGTCAAATATTTATATATTTGACGAAGAGTAGGACGCCAACTAGTTTTTGACATGATGAAGCAACAAAATATAGGCGTGATATTATACTTCGTACGTATACTAATGAAAGCAGCGATAGCTCAGTGGGGAGACCAACAGATTGCAATGCAGAGGGTCTCGGGTTCGAACCCACGTCGCGCACCTCTGACTTTCGGAAGTTATATGACTTTTCGAAATTATGTGCGTATTGATTGACAATTATCGCCTGCTCCGCGCCTCGGAGAGCACGTTAAGCCGTCGGTCCCGGCTGCCATAAACATCTATGGCAGTCGTTATTGGGAAAGTCAGTACCCTCTAATATCCTGACACTGGTCTAGCCTTAGGATATCGTTAGCCTTCGGGTTGCGGAGGTCAGGTGGCAGCCGCTCCGTGTAAAAACTGATATCCAGTCAAATCCGGTTGGACCAGAAAAGCCGATCCCAAGTGACTTGGGAATAATAAAGGCTAAGAGAGAAGAGAGAAGAAGACGTATACTAATGATAGCCAAATTCAAGAGAAATAAAACAATAAAAGTTGACTGTGATCATCTCTGAATAAGTACTACAGACAATGGAATGAGACAATACAAAGTACTTTTCAATAAAAGCACAATCAAAACTATACAGATTGACTTCCAAAACTTTTGATTGAACTTTACGAACATCTGGAATCTGTCAATTTAAGTAAAAGATATAGCTTTGTGATTAAAAACGTAGTAAAGAGTCTAAATTTTTATTATAACAAATGAATGTAAAGGGTATATTAATGGTATATTGTTAAAAATGTATCTAAACGATTTATTAGATCTTGAGCAAATAAATTTAGTTTTTGAAGTACATTTTAAGCAGACTATTTAACTACCAACCTTATGTTATCAAAGATTATTTGTTAAAGACATTATTAGTATAGTATACTTTATCCATACTCTAAAATTCAAGATATCCTATAGATCTAAAATTCAAGATTTATTAAATAAGTTTTGCCAACTTGGGAATAATGTTTAGTCAACAATTGATGTTTAACCAACCTTTATTTGGATTAATAGTTGAAAACAGAAGCTCACCAACCTTAAACTTGTATTTTTAACGCAATTGCATTTCTCTTTTACTATCGCAGCCGCTGGAGTTGGCAATCCACCAATTAATTTTATTTACAATAGAATAATGTAAAGGAACCCAACGCCTCAGATGTCCTAAAAATGCCTATAAAGAAGCGAAAGTCGTGTCTATCTCGAATAATATGTTTAAACATAACATTTGTTTTAGCGACTGCAACTAAAACATTTAAATATTTTCAATAGCAGAATGCTACATTGAATAGCAAAGCCAGTAAAAGAAAAAAGAAAACTAGATAACGAACATCAAATGCGCTCAACAACAGGAAACTCTTTTGAAACTGTTCTGGTTTTATATGAAGCACAAAATAATAGGTAATACATATTTATGAAAAAAGGAAGCTGAGTTCTCTGTTACTATCACCCATATTCATTTATCTTTTGTATTTACCCTTATCCAGCCTGACCGTTCCCATGCAAAGTTTTTTTAATAATATAACCATTTTATATCGTACCTACGTCTTAAGGAAAATGTCAGCAATCTGTGGAAAATCCTACTTTACTGTTATTGTACGACATTTATTCGAAGCTCCGAAATAGATATAAACCTGGGAATCGGTTGAGAGTAAATAAAGTCGGTGGAACACCAAGCCTTTGTGGACGGGTGGATCGCGGAGATAACAATTACTGGGACTTGCCAATATTACAAATCGCCCAATAAATGCGAGGTTAGAAATAAAATGTGTATTTGTTTACTCTACAAACGGTTGCAGAACTCGTGTAAATGTAAGTTTAGTTAGGTTAGTAACAGTTGGGGTGTGTGGCCAGAGAACCTCCCAGTGTGCCTGACGGCTGCTGGTCCCTTCTACACTTCTCGTGGGATGGAACAGCATACGTTGGGCCGGTGCACCCCGGGCAACTCGGGTAATAATGTCCTTTCGGGGGCATTATTACTCGTGGCTAATACTCTGGCACGCATAGGGAACCCGAGGCATCTTGTCTCGGGATTATCGGCCCGCGAGGGCCGCGTATGGGGGTCTCTCCACGTGTTCCTCTGATTAGCAGAGGACACGTGGATTTGAGACGGGGGGGATAGAGGAAGAAAACCTCTCTAAAAATCACCAGTGGGGGCCGTAAGGCCGGGGCGGGTTGTGCGTAGGGCTGAGGGCTGCCAATAGCCCTGGCATTAGGCGGGAGCACATAGGGGAGGGGAAACCTAACCCTGCCTCCGTCTACATATCGTTACCCGTTGAGTGTCGTTGATCACGTCTAGCGGCTCAACGGGACCGAGGGGCTTGCCTTAGTTGGCCGGCCCGCGAGAAGGAAAACTCAGAACACCCAACAGCGAAGTTGTAAAAACCTCTGGGTACCTGCCGTCCCCCAGCAGTATATAGGCCTTCCCCCGGAATGAGCGTCACCCGGGGGTCGACTTTAGATCGTCTCTACTCGTGGGAATAATATGGAGAAATTACCAAAAACCAAACCAGATGAAGAGAAGAAGATGGAGGAGCATGGAGTGCCATTGCGCGACTCCAAAGGTCGCTTTGTCACGGCCGGGGACAGTGTCCCGGGCGTGCCGAAAACACGGTCGAGGTGTCGGGTGGCGGCGCTGGCGCGCAGCGACTCTTTGTCAAGCGTGCTCAGCGCCGGCACCGGCACTGACATGGACGTCGAGTCGCGGGCGGGCTCGGGCTCGGAGGCCAGTCGGCCTCAGAGCCGGTGCTCGTCGGCGGCTCGACGGGAGAGGGAGGAGGGGGAGGATAGCTCCGCTTCCCGCACCCTCAAGTTCTGGGCGGTGCCCGGCGCTTCCGCGAAGCGCCGGAAGACGTCGCACCACGCATCCGATGCTGGGTCGGACACGGAGGTGGAGGTAGCGGAGGGGACGCCCTGTGTAGGAAGGGCTGGTTCCCCGATGCCGCCTCCCTCCGCGAGGAAGGTCCACGGGCAACCTTTGCCTGCCCGTCGGGACCTCCGCAAGGCGGCTGAGGTCGCGGATGCGTCCCCTTCGGGAGGGGACTCGGTTGCCGACCTCAGGCAACGGTTCGAGGCTGGAGCCGAGACCGTCTTGAGGGTGGCGGCCCGGTCCGGCAACCTTAAGGGGGGGTTCGTCCGGGACCTCAAAAACGCGGCGGAGGACATGAGGGAGGCCTTCTTCCATTTGTGGGGGCGGACTTCCTCCGACCTGCAAAGGCGCTGAAGGTCGGAGAATGAGGGGCTGCATAGGCAGCTGGCGGAGCTCCGGGCCGAAGTGACGGCCATGAAGGCGGCCGCGGCCACTGCCGCAAAGCCAAAGCCTGCCAGAGGGCCGCGAGAGGAGTTCCCGCCTCTCTCACGGCGCACAGCGCAGCCCCTCACTCCCGCGGAGGACAAGCGTCCCGCCTGGGCGGACGAACTGATGCGGGCCACAGTGGCTCAGGCGCGCAACGTTGTAGAAGCGTGCCTGGCTAACTGTGGCCTCGCGCCCGTCCCGACCCCGGGCCCTCCGCTCGGGGGCCGCCCCCGGATGGTCGGGGGTGCGCCGGCTGGCCCGCCGCAACCGGTGGCACGGCAGCCATCTGCCCCCACACCGTCGGCTTCCTCTTCCAAGGGGAAGGGGAAGGGCAAGGGAAAGGCGACTGCCACTGTGGCGCCGCCGCGCCCCGCCCCCCAGCCCAAACCTGCCCCGGTGGCCTCTACGTCGGCTGAACAGCCTTGGACGAAGGTCACCAGGAGGAAGAGAAGCAAGAAGAAGAAGGTCTCCCGGGCTCCCCCGATAAATAAAAAGAAGGGCCCCCGCCCGACTGACCTGCGTCCCCCGCGCTCCACCGCCGTTGTGGTGGAGCTGACAGAGGAGGGGCTCCGGCAAGGAGTGAGCTACGCGGGCGTCCTCCGGCGGGCCACTCAGGCCATGAAGGCGAATCTCGCCGAGATGGGCCTCGCTGGAGGCGTTAGTTTTAAAGTTGCCGCCACTGGGGCCCGAATCTTAGAGGTCCCAGGTGCCACCTCCGGCGACAAGGCGGACAGGGTAGCCGCTACAATTCGGTCCCTGTTCACGCCTGAGGAGGTTAAGATCTCCCGCCCGGTGAAGTCCGCCGAAATGCGGATAACCGGGCTGGACGACTCGGCCTCCTCCGAGGATGTCGCCGCTGCGTTGGCACAAGCCGGAGCCTGCCCTCAGGCGCAGGTCAGGGTGGGGGAGATGCGCCGCAGCGAGAGCGGACTGTGCACGGTGGTGGTGCGCTGTCCCATCGCTGCGGCGAAGAAGGTTGCGGCCGGCCGTTTGCTGGTCGGGATGGTCTCGGCTCAGGTGAAGCTCCTGGAGCCGAGGCCTAGGCGGTGCTACCGCTGCCTCGAACCGGGGCACGTGAGGCAGCAATGCACCGCCGAAACTGATCGCAGCGACTTCTGTTTTCGCTGCGGCCAGCCCGGCCACAAAGCCGCCGCCTGCTCCGCTGCAAAACTTTCCTGCAGCATCTGTTTGGCTGCAGGAAAGCCGGCGGAGCACCGGATGGGGAGCAAATCTTGCTCCCCACCAAAAAGACGTAGGGCCAGAGGGGCGGTCGCCAGGACTCTGGCCGCCCCGGCCCCCTCCCAAGCAGGGAGCAGTAGGGAGGCGATGGACACGTAATTAATTATGGTCCATCGCCTCCTACAGGTGAATATTAACCACTCCGCCAGGGCGCAGGATATCTTGTTGCAGCATATGGCGGAGTGGTCAATAGACATCGCCGTGGTCGCCGAGCCTTACTGCGTCCCCAGCCGACACAACTGGTTTGGGGACCTCGGGAGCTCGGCGGCTATTGTTTCGTCTGGACCCTCGCTCCTGGTGATGACAGACAGGGGCGAGGGTTATGTGTGTGTTGATTGGGAGGGAACCGTTCTGATCGGGGTGTACTTCTCTCCGAACCGGCGCCTCGCCGAGTTTGAGCGATTTTTGGGCGCGGTGGGGGCAGTGATTAATCCGTACCCATCGCGTCCGGTCGTGGTGGCGGGGGACTTCAATGCCAAATCAACGGCTTGGGGATCCCCTGTCACCGACGCTCGCGGCGACGCGCTGGAGGAGTGGGCGATTGCGACCGGCCTCGTGGTTCTGAACCGGGGTTCGGTCGCAACGTGCGTGCGCTGGCAGGGCGAGTCCATTGTGGACATTTCGTTTGCAAGCCCTGCCGTAGCGCGCCGCGTCCGGGACTGGCAAGTGCTGGTCGAGGCGGAGTCTCTGTCGGACCACCGTTACGTGCGGTTCGACTTCTCCGCCTCGCCGGCGATCCCGGACGATCGCCCGAGGAGAGTGCACACCCCGTCGTCCCCACGATGGGCGTTGAAACGTTTAAACGTAGACGTGCTGGTGGAAGCCTCCATCGTCCAGGCCTGGACCCCGATGGGCGAAGGGCCTGTGGAGGTCGAGCAAGAGGCGGAGTGGTTCCGGGGCGCGATGACGCTGATTTGCGACGCGTCGATGCCCCGGGCCAGTGCTCGACCTCCGAGGCGTCAGGTGTACTGGTGGTCTGAAGACATTAGTCATAAACGCGCCGCGTGCATTGCGGCGCGTCGCCAGTACACCAGGTACCGCAGACGCAGGCGGTACCGTGACCAGACCGTGGAGGCACGGCTGCGGGATGCGTACAAACAGCGAAAGTACGCCCTGCAGTCCGCCATCAGCGAGGCCAAAGCCCATAGATGGGAAGAGTTCCTGGGGACTCTCGAGGCAGATCCGTGGGGCCGTCCGTACAAGGCGGCCAGGGGCAAGTTGCGCCCCTGGGCCCCACCGGTCACCGAGAGTCTCCAGCCCCGGCAATTGGAGGAGGTGGTCTCCGCTCTCTTTCCTTCGAGAGTGGAGCACTCGCCTCCCGTAATGGCGCCGCCCGAGATTGAGGAGGGCGGCGCTGATGCCGGGGCGCCACAAGTAACCATGGCGGAGCTCGGCGCGGCAATGATGCGGCTCCGGGGTAAAAACACCGCCCCGGGGCCGGACGGAATTCCTGGCCGCGCCTGGGTTTTGGCCTATGACGCCCTAGGGGACCGGCTCCTCAGGCGGTTCCCTTCCATGTGGAAGACGGGTAAGCTGGTCCTCCTGAGAAAGGAGGGCCGCCCCGCGGACTCTCCCTCCGCGTACCGCCCCATAGTGCTGCTGGATGAGGTGGGCAAGCTCTTTGAGCGTGTTGTGGTCGCCCGCCTCTCCAGGCACCTGGTGCGGGTAGGCCCCGACTTGTCCGAAATACAGTTCGGTTTCCGGGAGGGCCGATCGACGATTGACGCGATTAGTCGCGTCAAGGCCCTCTCGGAAGAGGCGGTCGCCTCGCGCGGGGTGGTGTTGGCGGTGTCCTTAGACATCGCCAACGCGTTCAACACCCTGCCGTGGGCGACTATCAGGGAGGCGCTCCGATTTCATGGGGTGCCTCCCTATCTGCGCCGAATAGTCGGGGACTACCTGCACCAGAGGAGTGTGTTTTGTGTGGGGCGGAACGGAGAGACGTTCCGGAGGGAGGTGTCGTGCGGTGTTCCACAGGGATCGGTTCTGGGTCCGATCCTGTGGAACATCGGCTACGACTGGGTGCTGCGGGGCGCCCTGCCCCCGGGAGTCGGCGTAACTTGCTACGCCGACGACACGCTGGTGACGGCCCGGGGAGAGGATTACGGGGCAGCTGCCCGTCTTGCCACGGCTGGAGTTGCCCTGGTTGTCGGCAGGATTAGGATGTTGGGACTGGAGGTGGCGCTGGAAAAGTCCGAGGCCCTATTATTTCATGGGCCTCGGCGGGCGCCGCCACCAGATGCCCACATCATCGTTGGAGGGGTCCGCATCGGGGTGGAGCCGAGTATGAAATACTTGGGGCTCCACCTCGACGGCCGCTGGAACTTTCGCGTCCATTTTAGCCGCCTGGCCCCCCGGCTGATGTCGGCGGCAGGAGCGCTTAGCTCTTTGCTGCCGAATATCGGGGGGCCGAGTGTCGTCTGCCGCCGCCTCTATTTGGGGGTGGTGCGGTCGATGGCGCTCTACGGAGCGCCCATTTGGGCCGACGCCCTCGATCGCCACAACGTCGCCCTCCTGAGGAGACCGCAGAGGGCGATGGCGATCAGGGTGTCGCGGGCGTACCGCACCGTCTCCTATGAGGCGGCGTGCGTTTTGGCGGCATCACCGCCTTGGGATTTGGAGGCGGAGGTCCAGGCGTCAGTGTATTACTGGCGCGCGGACCTCCGGCTCCATGGCGAGGAACCCACGCATTGTGCGGTGAAGACGCGAAGGTCCCAGGCTCGACTGGTCCTCGAGGAGAAGTGGGAAGAAAGACTGGCCCAGCCCCGCTACGGGGTGAGGACCGTCGAGGCTGTCCGTCCAGTACTAAAGCAGTGGACGGACAGACGGCGCGGACCGCTCACCTACCGGCTCACTCAGGTGCTCTTCGGACACGGCTGTTTCGGGGAGTACCTCTGCAAGATAGCCGGTAGGGAGCCGACAACCAGGTGCAACCATTGTGAGGAGTGTGACCAGGACACGGCGCAGCACACGCTGGAGGAGTGTCCGGCGTGGGCCGTGGAGCGCTGCGCCCTGGTCGCTGTGATTGGCCCCGACCTCTCGTTGCCGACCGTCGTATCCAGGATGGTCGGCGACGACAGGTGCTGGGGCGCAATGAGGTCCTTCTGCGAGACTGTCATCTCGCAGAAGAAGGCGGCGGAACGGGGGCGTGAGGATGATCCTTACGCCCCGGAAGTCCGCCGCCGGAGGAGAGGGCGCTCTCCTGCCCCCCACTTAAGGGTTCCGGGTGGCAAGGCCTGAGGGGACCCTGCCACCCGTAAATTAGGAACCCCGAAAGGGCGCGCGCGGTGTTCCCGCGCGCCTTCTACCGTCGAAACGGGAGAGCAGTGAGGCTCTCCCCTGGGGACGAGAGGTGGCCGGGTCCGTTTGACCCGGCCCTTACCCACATGGGGGGGCCTGCTATGGATGAATCCTTCAAGAGCTCCCAACTGGCCCCCCCTATTGGATGAGAGAGGGAACACCCCAGGTTTTTTAGTGGGTAGACCAGCGCGTCTCGCTGGGAGTCCCACACTCCCCCGCCGGTGCCCGGTGCCGTCCCCTAGCCGGCGGGCAGTGCATGAAGCATTTTTCCTGGGTAACAAAAAAAAAAAAAAACAAAAAAAAAAAAAAAAAAAAAAAAAGGTTAGTAACAGTTAACCTAAGAGGGCCGAGGGGGTCTACGACTGGGTGCTTCGAGGCACGCTTCCCGCGAGTATGCGGGTGGCGTGCTATGCCGATGACACCCTGGTCGTAGTCAAGGGGAGGGATCTCGGGGAGGCGGTGCGGTTGGCCGCGGTGGGAGCTGCCCTAGTGGTCAACCGTATCCGCGCCCTGGGATTGGAGGTTGCCCTCTCCAAGACCGAGGCCCTATTGTTCCATGGGCCTCGGGGAGGACCTCCTCCAGGTACGCAAGTGGCACTGGACGGGGTCCTGGTCCGGGTTGGGACCCAAATGAGGTACTTGGGTCTCATCCTGGATGGGAGGTGGACTTTTGGGGCACACTTCACCCAGCTGGCCCCAAGAGTCCTGGGAGCGGCGGCCGCCCTGGGGAGGCTGCTGCCCAACGTGGGTGGCCCGAGTGCCACCTGTCGCCGACTGTACTCCGGAGTGATCCGGAGTATGGCCCTTTACGGGGCACCGGTCTGGGCGGACGCCCTTAGTCGCGACAATAAGACCCTGCTGCGACGTCCGCAGCGGGTCGTCGCGACGAGGGCCATACGCGGTTACCGGACGGTGTCCTGGACGGCGGCTTGCGTGCTGGCCAGTGACCCCCCCTGGGAGCTACAAGCGGAGGTCCTCGCCGAAGTTTACCACTTCGTGGCGGCGAGGAGGTCCCGCGGGGAGTCCCCGGGGTGGGAGGAGGTCGCACGCATGCGGCGACAGGCGCGGGTCGCCCTGTTGAGGCGATGGACGGAGGACCTGGCTCCACCGGCCCCGGGCCAGTGGACGGTGGAGGCCATTCGCCCGGTCCTCCGGGGGTGGATAGGGCGGCGATTCGGGTCGCTGACCTTCCGACTGGTGCAGGTGCTTTCCGGGCACGGATGCTTCGGAAAGTATTTGCACCAGATCGCGAGACGGGAGGCGACCCCGGCCTGCCACGAGTGTGGAGCGCCGGAAGACACGGCGCTTCACACGCTGGAGGCGTGTGCCGCGTGGGGGCCGCAGCGGCACATTCTTTCGGCCATAATAGGCGGAGATCTCTCCCTGCCGAGCGTGATCAACGCCATGCTCGGCGGCGAGAGGTCGTGGCAGGCAGTGGTCTCCTTCTGCGAAGCTGTCATAGCGCAGAAGGAGACCGCGGAGAGGGTCAGGGAGAACAACCTCCTCGCTGACCCTCTCCGGCGCAGACGGACGGGAGCGAGAAGGAGGCGATTTGCCCGCCTTTTCGCTCCTGTATAGTGGGGTCACTGGTACAGAGTCGGGGGACTCTCTACCGGCTTGCACGGCCCCACACGTCTGGGGGATGGTCTTGGTGAGCAAGGCCTTCCCTCCATAGGTGCTGAGGCCCGGTCACCATCAGCCGGGCCAACCGCCAGGGCGGGATGGTGATTGCTAACGCGACCCCATCCCGCTCCACTCCGTTGGCGGAGGGACTGCTCACCCCAGGTTTTTAGTGTGTATACCGACCCCCTTCAGGGGCGGAGAGTCTCACATAACCACCCTTCCCCCCCCGGCGGAGGGGGTATCCATAAAGGATTTTCCTGGGTCAAAAAAAAAAAAAAAAAAAAAAAAAAGAGGGCCGTGGGGTTCCACATCGTGGTGGGAGGCGTCCGCATCGGCGTCGAGAAATCGATGAGGTATCTGGGCCTCGTCCTCGACGGCCGATGGGTCTTCGGAGAACACTTCCGAAGGTTGGTCCCCAAATTGATGCGTGCGGCCGCAGGGCTGTCGCGGCTGCTTCCCAATCTAGGGGGGCCAAACGCCTCCTGCAGGAGGCTCTTCATGGGGGTCGTGCGGGCGATGGCTCTATACGGGAGCCCCATTTAGGGTCATAACCTAACGGCCCGTAACGCCGCCCTGCTACGGAGGCCGCAGAGGGTGATGGCCGTCAGGGTCGCGAGAGGGTACCGCATGATCTCCTTTGAGGCGGCAAGCCTCCTGGTCGGATCATCGCCCTGGGACCTGGAGGCCAGACTTCTCGCGTCGCTCTACCAGTGGCGCGGGGAGGCTCTGGAGTGGGGCTTTCGGCCGTTGCCGAGAGAGGTGGAGGCACGGCGGTCGGAGCTCCGCGACGTCCTAAGGGCGGACTGGGATGAACGGCTTGCGCGACCGAGTGCAGGGCACGCCGCAATAGCGGCGGTAAGTCCGATCTTGGAGGAGTGGCTGAAGCGGCGCCATTGCGCCCTAACCTTCCGGCTGACGCAGGTCCTCACCGGGCATGGATGCTTCGGGAGGTACTTGTGTCGTATAGACCGGGAGGAGACGTCTTGTTGTCACCACTGCGGTGACGGCCCCGAGGATACGGCGCTGCACACACTCGTGGAGTGCCCAGCTTGGGAGGAGCAGCGTCGGTCGTTAACCGAGGCACTGGGTGTCCAAATCCTCTCGCTGCCGGCAATGGTACTGTCCATGGTCCGGAGCGAGGGTGCATGGGAGGCCACCGTCACCTTCTGCGAGGCAGTGATGTCCGCGAAGGAGGCGGCGGAACGGGAGAGGGAGCTGGTCTCTCCCCACCCAAACCGCAGGAGACGTACAGGGCGCCGCCGTAGGGCGCGCACAGACCTCCAGCCACCATAGGGGGCGGCCTGCGGGCGGTAGACTTGGGCAGTCTGCCGCCCGAGCAGCACAGGCCCGAGAGAGGGCCATAGGCGTTCACCGCGCCCGCTTCAGTGGAGGGGAGGGCTGTACGATCTGGTGGGTAATATTTCGGCGCTTCGTGCGCCACAGCCTGCAATGGCCGTCAGATTAATTAGAGGCTACCGCACGATCTCGTTCGAGGCAGCGAGTCTCCTAGCCGGACCGATGCCCTGGGACCTGGAAGCGGCGCTTCTGGTATCGCTCTATCGTTGGCACCAGGAAGCGCTTGCTCGGGGCGAAGGACCAGGTCTTCCCGCTTTAGAGGCGGCATGGTTCGAACTCGGCCAGGTCCTGGTGGAAGAATGGAGAAATCGACTTGTGCACCCCAGTGCCGGGTACGCCACGATCGTGGCGGTAAGTTCCGTTTTTGAGGAGTAGCTGGAGAGGCGGTATGGCGCCCTCACCTTCCGGCTGACACAGGTAACGACTGGCCGCGGTTGTTTTGGCCAGTTCCTGTGTCGCATAGGCCGGCAGGCCATCACTACGGCGACAGTCGCGATTGTTGTGGACACGGCGCTGCACACTTTGGTGGATTGCCCCGCCTAGGCATCGCAGCGCCGTGAGTTAATCGCGGTAGTCGGACTGGTTGCCCTCTCACTCCCGGCCGTGGTTCGTGAAAGATCGTGGAACACCGTAGCCTCCTTCTGTGAGAAAGTAGTTTCCATCAAGGAGGCGGCGGAGCGGGAGAGGGAGTGCTTAAACCCTCTCCCCAACCACAGAACCGGGCGCCGGAGAACGCGAGACGACCTCCACCCACCCTGAGGTTTGACCTGGGGGTGGTGGACTGCGTGGGCCTGCTCGCCACCCGATCAGCACCAGGTCCGAGAGGCGGCATGCGTGTTCCCACGTGCGCCTTTGTTTCGTGTCTTTGTCCTCCCTCCCCCTCCCCCCAGGGGGACGGTGGAGCAAGTATTTTTTGTACAGTGGCTTGCTATTTCACCCGGCGGGCCGAAACCACGGCGGGGTTACGATTGCATGTGAAAGCAATTCGCCTCGCCGTCTATGGTTATGTCGAGAAACACCTTTTCCCCGGTGAACCCGACATAACCTCTCCGTCGCCTCGCGAGGAAGTATGCGTCAAAGTATTCCCCCACGTGAAAAGTAAAACAAAATCTAACATGTATGATATTTTTTGATATGTCAAAATATTTACGTTTTTCTAGATGTTCTAATTTTTACAAGCGTACATGTATTATTCTTAATTAAAATATACGGATTTTATCACGAATTATCCCTTTAAGAAATGAAACCTACTCTACATTGAAATACTTTAACACTAACTACCGTGGTTAATGAAAACTACAAAAATCTTGTTTAAATTTGTGGGCCAACCGAAAGCTCATAAATTCGTATAGTTTAATTTTTATAAAAGGTCGCCCAATCACAAATCTTGTTGCATTGCTGCTGTAAATGCTAGGGTT
The DNA here is from genome assembly GCA_930367265.1 of Catocala fraxini. Classification (NCBI taxonomy): domain Eukaryota; kingdom Metazoa; phylum Arthropoda; class Insecta; order Lepidoptera; family Erebidae; genus Catocala; species Catocala fraxini. The sequence continues at coordinate 11,970,759 of OV884037.1, forward strand.
TCCAGAACTCTTTGCTGCAGTCGGTATAGAAACCTGCTCTTGGCAAATTTTTTTGCTGGGTCGACAACGCGTGACCCTCATAGTTATAGAAGCCACTCTGGTGACAGTTACCGCGAAGCATCAAGTGACCCATGTCTTTTTTACTATCTTAGCAAAGAGTATCTAATACTTGCTAAATTGGACGCTACATCATACGTGTTTGGTCTATTCGTAATGTCGTTAAATAGTATTTAATGGCAAAAACCTCAACTACGTCATCGTTAAAAATATATTAAAATATATCCTCATTTTATACATGCATAATTTAAACAATAATTAGCACAGAACTCAGTACCCTAGTTGGGTTCTTTCCATATTATTATTACCACTACTGCAGTTGGCAACACCATTTCAAATATAAAGTGTTACTGCCTTGATATAATATGTACTTAAAAAGTTAAAGCAAATACTTCTTTTGCCAGAAACTATAAAATAAAAATTTTGCAAATCCAATTGCCCTTTAAAAATAGATTGTATAAACAAAAACACAATCTCACATGTAGCACATAGCAAAATTTGTTTGACATGATTTAAGATTTTAGACGGACCAAGTGTCTCACTTAGTTGTATTTGGAATGAGTCAATATTTAATATTTGGCTGTTTTTGTAACGCAACACCTATTAAATTGCCTATTATAATAAAATTAAAGTTGCCCGGAGAAGTAAGCAACCATTACGATTCCTTTAAAATCCATATAGTGAGAAATGCTGTAATATGATAATGTACTCTAATAGCCAATTAATACCCGCTGTGTTGGACTACAAATTTCTAATGATATAGTTTTTATTGTTGATAAAAAGTCCAGTAATGCGATCATGGTACCAAGAACATCAATTTTATAAAAACTGGCATCGCAATTTTGCGTTTACTAGGTGCTATACGACTTTTTTCTGAGACCAGAAATAGGAATGACCTCCAATGGGAACATGATGAATGTCTAAAATGTACCAGCTACTTATTTTAAGGCAAACATCGTAAAATTCTATCAAAGGGAATCTCAACGAAGATTTGAATTACGTTCAATTTTAGATTTTATTTTTATTTTGCTTTACGAAATACTGAAAGCCTCTTTTCCCTCAGTTTCTCAGAGACGTGAAGAAAATTAATATAATTGATGTGATCCAATGACCATCAATCTTCGTACATTTCGCGTTGCTAAAAATCACTTCATGTCGTTTTCCTCAAGTTTTAGGTAATTAAATTGAACCCAAAGTACGCTGTCTGTAGGAAGACCTTCGATCTTTCATGTTTAAATTCAATTTTCCTTTTTTCCGCCTCTAATGAAAACATGGACGTTGAGTAAGTCAAGTCGAAAATCGTATAAAGTTAAGGCAAAACATCAAAGGTGCAATGCAAGCGAAGCTAAACGAACAATCTTGAAGTAAAAAACGGCATAATGAAATTCAAGCTAATTTGTCTTGACAAAATAAGCTTTTGATTTAAGATATTCATACGTCACATTTATGAAATTCTACAATATTATCCTGAATAACTTAAAACTAAATAAAAAAAGTATAATTATCTACAAGCAAACGTTGATCTATAATTGCAAATTGATTAATACGATTTTAATCTGTATTGACCATTTTCATTTCTCCTTTCAAAACCGTCCAAAAAGCAAACGGCATAATGTCTTCCATCTGATCTCTTCATGAATAATTCAAAGAGATAACCTACCGAAAAAGAATCGTTTCTTGTAAAATTTCACATGGCAAAAATATCTAAGATGAATTATAAATTTATTTTAAAGGGCATCAAAAATTTTATTCAACGTTGCTCTGGCTCTCGAGACATGAACGAGAGCCGATGCTCACTGCAGGTTTTCTCTAACGTAAGAGGTTACGGGCATAAGATATTACTAGATATGTTATGAAAATTTTGCGAATTCAAAGCAAAGGATCTATTCACAATTTTAGTGAAAACATATTTCGTTAGTAACTGGAGTTTGAATTAAATTCAACATTTTATTCTAATAATGTCGGATGCTCGGATAAAGTTATTGCAATAAAATAAATTATGTTTATGAAAAGAATTCTCAAATACAAGGTAATTAAAATAAAAGATTTTGTAGATTTGAGAGAAAATTACATAAAATATTTAGGTACGTATTCCACATATTTTATGCATGTTCTATGTAACGTAATAAAGTAATTGTTACTTTATAAAACATATTACGAGAACATCTTATGTTTTAATTACCTTATCAAATGGCTTAAATTGCACCTATAAGTTTTGATAACGAAGTTTCAATTTCAACTTGCCACAGCATTTAATCATTTCGTTAATAGCTTAAGCAAGGGCAAGTATTTTTCCCTTTGCCATCGAATCGCGAAATAAATACTAAATGAAAATCTGAGCATATTTTATATCTTTGGTTATGAAAAGCCCCTGCACGGCGCTAAAGATTTTCATATTCAATTACAAATAGACAAGTGGCGTCTCGAGTATCGCCTTTGACGTCTTCACGGTTTAAAGGATATTAGGTCCCCTCGCTAAGGGAGGATGGCGATGAATTAGCCAAAGAGGCGATAGTAATGAATTTTATATTTGCACGTGCCCTTTTCGAGAGGCCTTCTGATGTCGTTTCGTTAGTCTTTGATTGATGCCGCCCTTGAAATTTTATACCTTGCTAATGCAGATTTACTTAACTTTGTTGGCTTAAAATGTTTGCACGGATATTTTGCTTTGAAGATGCAAAATTTGGCGTAGTGTATTTTATAAATTAATAATAAAGATTCTAAACCGCTTCTCGTGCAAGGTATGAATTTGTTCATGGGTATATTGTAGTATTGTTAATGGTAGTCGTCAATAACATATCAGCAGATGTTTATGGACTGTCGCACAGCTCGTAAACAGCTAATTTGTATTTGATTAATGCCATTTGGTGACACCTATATGCGCAGATCAGACAGACAGGTTTTTTGACTGCCCGGATGGCGTAGTGGTTTAAGTGGTCGCCTCGCAGCTGCCATTACGCCGAGTGTTGTGGGTTCAAATCCCACACGGGACGAAAAATTGTGTGGTCCACAAATTATTGTTCCCAATCTAGGTGTTCTTGGTGTCCGTTGTTTGAATGTTTATAGAGTCCCCGCGACACAAGAGGGCTAAGGGCGGAAGTTGTCATTTTTATAAAACAAAATAAAGAACAATTTACAATAAAGCAGATATCGCATTTAAGTCTTCTTAATTACAAAAACTAACCTGCGTCTCTAGTGAAATTACCGATTTCTTTGAATTACAAACTATTGTAAGATTAACTTGATAAATCATTCAAAGATATTATTATTAGACATTAGTAACACTCTAAACTTGTAAGTAGATAGTTCCACTATAATATAATAATTTCTGTATTCGTGGAAACTGTTGTTCAATTTTCTAGTCTAGTGAATGTTAATTAATCTGTTACTATAAAATCTGGTACTGGAACTACAGAGACACATAAATGAAATCAAAGCAAAAATATAAAGGTATAAGAATCTCATGTTTATTTAAATAAGCAGTTGCTGTCATGAGGGTTTTTTAGTTTATATTATAATTTATTTTTGTCTGTCTTTGGTATAGCCGTTCATGAAACTTGTACCTATATTTTATAAATATTAGTGTTTCACTTAAATCATTGTTACAGTAAAACGTGCGCTTATGCATTATATATATATATATATATATAACTACAGGATTCAATGTTTGATATATGGGTCGGGCAAAATGTAATTAAGTTGTGTATGGACTTTATTTTTGGAATAAACTAGAACCTGGGTGCCTAGTGCGAGTTGTTTTTACACTAACATAATCAAAACGTTTACCGCGTTTGGCTCTCTGATTTGATAAGAGCTTAAAGCGCGCCAATCGGAGCGTTGAACGTCATAAATGTGTCGATGGCGTTAACGTAAAACAAATTCGCACTAGACACTCTGAACCCATGTCTGGTCTATCTATTGTCATCTGCGATAATAGATTCAGTCTCATATTAATACAGACATCGGCTGTATCGATGAGTACCAAATCAATTGCCGTCTAATGGGTAATATACTATTTTATATTGCTTTTCATTGATAATGTTAAATGCTATATAATTATGACCTATTATAATCATATATTCTACTAATGCTATAAATGTTAAAGTTGATGAAGATGTTTGGACGCAATTTAGCACATAGATATACCATATTCCAGAAAACTCAGGTAAGCTTTCATCCCGTATGCGTTACCGTCGCATTTATGACAACCACCCATGGGCAACCAGTTGGAGTATAACGTATTTATCAAACTAAACTCGTTTTAATACTTAATTAAAATGTATTCTAGAAATAAAAATCTAGAAGCAAAGGCGACGCCAAGGGTAGTAAGAGATAATCAATAATATAGAGTTTATTTCCGCTGCACATTCAACCTGCCCTTCTTCGCTCGGCGAAAGATCAAACAAATATCTCGTACAAAGGGGAGCAGAATGAGCTCTTATTATGTGCATATATGAGGTAAGTAATAACAGGAATATAAGCTTTGTACCCCCTTTACCGATGTTTTATATAATTAGCTTAAGCGGTTTAACGAGGGGGGCCTTGCCTACATACAATTTTTAAAATTTCCTTAATGAATGTTTAGATTGGGCATACAAATTTCATCGTGACGTATTTGAATTTAGATTGAATGCAAGGGTTGTAAGCTTTAATACTGGTGACATGTGTCCAAATAATGGGACTTTGGCTGACTAAATGCTTTACTTAATATTCCTTTGAGAGTTATAGTCAAAGTTCTTTGATGAGTACGAGGATAGTAAACATGTATTACATGAAGACCACACGAAGTAATGTGTTTTGAGAGATTTCAATACTATCATTGGATAAGGGTGAAGCATGGGGTATTTATTAAAGGTCAATAGTTGTTAAAAACTATCAGTATAGTCCAAATTTATTTCTTGATTTATTTTACGAAGGCTTGCTGTCGAGTTTTATCTTTCCGGGGACTTTAAACCATAATGGAATAGTGGACACAGGACTAAATTAAATTGTTGCCCAATTTTTTCGCAATTATGGCACAAGAAAACAGTCCTACGGGCGTATGGTATGGCTCCGTAAACATGGCTGTTAAAAAGTACCTATCCTAAGCGGCAGGATAAATGTGAAACGTAAAAATGAGATTAATTAGTATATATGACAGCGTGCTGTTATAGGATAGTGCAAACAATTTGAACAGCGCTTTTTAATTAAACTAATGTAGTTTTGTTTAGAAAGAAAAGATTTTACAAATACGTTATAATAACTAAAGAGTCCCAGTAAACTGCTAAGCAACGCTTTAAGTTAAACATCATACACAAATATTCCGCAGTTATTCTAGGTAAACGAAATAATATAGATCAGTATTTCATTTTTATTATATTACTAGCTTCTGCTAGCGGCTTCGCTCGCGTAAAAGTAGGTGAGGTTATTTTTGTAACTGTACTTTTATTAAATAAAATATAGCATGTTACTCCCTGATAATATATGTTTCTAATAATAAAAGAATTTTTAAAATCGGTTGTTTAGTATTTTAGTTACATCCTTACAAACAAAAAATCAAATCACTCTTCTTTATAAGAATAGTATACCTAGATAGTATAGATGTACTCTTACTTACGAGGTATAACATGATCGATACAAAATAACAGATATTTGGTTATGTTACGTTTGTGGAATTATATCGCCTCGCCATATTTTTACCGAAAATAAGTGCCAAACGTAATCTCAACACTGTCTTTCAAATGGCAAGTCTAGAGGAAATGCCTTTTTAGGCCACCGTTACTACGCTATTCGTACAAAACTTAATGTTTATCTAAATTCAATTCGCTCTGAAATGTTATAACAAGAACAAGTAAAGGAAATTGCTGTATCCGAGTATTGAGTGGTACAATCTAGATGAAAAGTATGAGTACGTACAAAACTACCTTAAAACAATACAGGTATGTATATTTGAAATAGTAGCAAATATTAGGATAAGAATAACACCCATGCTCGGTGTAATACTATAGACCTAACGAATAGACATGACGGTCTCAACTCGACAATGCTGAATAATCAGTCCGAATAAATCATACAAACATTTCATCTTCATTTCATCTTGCGACCATATGGTATATAGTACGACCGCCGAGAATATCCCGGCGGTGTAAGTAGAGGTGTTTTACGACGAAATTTGGCAAGCTATGGATTTAGATTCAACGTTACAGTAAACGAACCAATTACGGTCTACTGAGCACAGTTCCAGACGCCTTACCATAACCAACTGTTTTTTTTACAGTAAGCTCTATAACGCGTTGAACGATCCAGTGATCGAATTCGAGACCAGCAGTCGCATATTCAATACCACTATGTCACCGAGTCAGTCGTAATAAATATTCTTCCTAATATATTTATACATTTTAATACAAATAATTATTGAACCGGATACCGTTGGAAGGCGACAACGTTGAGAGTCGTTTTTACCTGCATTGTAACCCTTTAATCCATTATATGCGACTCACTTTCATAGGAACGGATTAAACCAACAATAGGACCGACGATAACTTTTTCTGCATCTGTCATCCAAATGTCAAATTAGCACGAAACCGATTTGTTCAAAGAAAACACAGCTGAATATTAAATTAAGAAGTCTCAGAGATGTAACAATAAAGGCTCCATTTTAGCGGAGTGTTGATTTTTTTGACAGCCGTATTGTTACGATGTGAAATGTAGATTTAAAATTTAAAAGCGATCTGATTTTTGTGTGTGACAGTTGTGTTAAAAGTACCGACAATGGGCTGTCAGTTATTGTAACATTCGGACGTAGAAAGGGTTGGGCGACAGCTTTTATAGAATCATAATATTTCTTATACTCACAAGATTTAATTTTGAAAAAATCTGAGCATATCATTTATAACAATCACTTAAAAGTATGTAAACAAATTTTCTAGTTGTAAATATTAATGTTATGTTTAAATAAAACTTAACTAATATTTACTTACCACAATTTACCATGATATAGTCGGCAAACTTAGATTAAAAACATTATGTAGGTTGGTATTTTTCCTTGGCCATAAGTCGCCTGCGGTCAAACAGCCGCTAAGACCGCAGAAGCACTTAGTTGCTATTTAAAATTGAACAGGCGCTTTGAGCATCGCAGATTAGTTAGAAAATAACAGTTTTAATTTATTATATATGAGTTAAGTAAACACCTTAAAGTAACAGCAAAGCTGTATTAGATCTTAATGCATATTAAATATAGTTTTTTGTCCCAACTTTGGCAGTGCTAAGCTAGGTAGCTAGGTGCTAAGCTTAGGTATTATCGAACTAAAAGCAACAAGGAAAATATTTATATTTATAAATATAAACATATTTATAAATATAAATACAAACTTTACTCCAGTACTCGAATTCGCATCAGTAAATTTCATTTCCCGCAACCTTTCCTTCTAAATAAGAGACTGGAAGAAATTTAATTTAAGGCTTGAAACGAAAGATGGGCATAATTACCTCTCAACATATTAAGTGTTTATTTAGATCAAGGAATGAACCCACGCTTGAAGAAATGTCAGTAGACGAATTTAAATTTCCCTACTGATATTAAAGAAGCACGCGTCTACTTGTACAAAAACTTGACTGTACTCTGTATAATCATCGTCAAATTAAGAGTATGAACTGTACTTTTGTCAGTCAAAGACTTTTAGCGTTCTTTATTTTCTGTTGCCTTCTTAAACTCAACACAAGTACGCATGTATACCTAAAGAGTTAGGCAAAGGTGTAAATTATTATATTACTTCTTAAAACTTACAACTAAGATACAGATAGCGAGAACTTTTTACTATATTACCTAAAGAAGGCCAATTACAAATTTCTGTTGATATTAATACCTATTATTAGCGCAAGTAAACAATAGACAGATAAGAAAGAGCATTTGTATTGTTATTCGAAAAAAATATCACGCAATAATATATTTAATTTTGGTAAACTCGTAGAATATACACATGGACATATAGAAATGTATGTTCTGCTAGCTCTTATCATGAAAGAGTTTTGGCACTTAGTATATAAGATGTTTTGACTGTTAATATTTTCTTAACGAAGTATTTGGAATACGCAGCTCGTCAGCTCGGGGTAGTTGGTTGAACCACCGGCTATGTTAAAGAAACGTACAATGTTGGCTATTTTACTCCTCTCAAATAGAGGAGGGAAAATAGTGAACTAAATAAGTTTACGTTTTCAATTGGTTATACATTAGGAATCTATTTTACATGTTTCCAATACAACTTGTTTAAATAAAAAAGGTGTCAAATAGGTAAGCAATATTCAAAATAATTGCCCACAAAAGCACAATAAAGTATTGTTATTTTGTAATGTTTTTGTTTCTAAAGTCACGAGATATTTAACCACAAGATCTGGTAGGGTATTTGAAAAATTTGTCACTGACCTGCTTGGGAGTCACCATTATTTTGGTTGCAGATATACAGATACAGCTTCTTCCTATGAGGTATCAGAGAAACCCACGAATCCTTGGCTGACGAACATTACACACCACGAAAATCGCATTTGAGTTCGTACAGCTATTAGCACTACGGCACTAAAAGGTTGTTTAGTGTTACTATAATGCCTGACGCACCTCCAAACTATATAACGATCATAAAACAGTTCACTATAATGCATTCAATAAGCCACGTCTCCGTTAAGAAAATAATATCATACAAATTGACAGCGGAATGTCCGCTAAAACATTATAGCTTTTGTACGTTACTACGTAGTCCTTAAACATTTTGATAACTGATTCTAAGACTATTAGGAGGCTACATCGTGAATAAAATAACAGTATTTTGATAGAATATTAAAAAAGAGGGTTTACTTAAACCAAATGTACCCTCTTTTAGATATTTTACATTTAAACTTCTATATTTAAAATTATTTGATGAAGGTAAAAGGACGAGACATATAGAACATAATATGAGTTAAATGAATAGAATAATTATTACTTAAAAGTTATATAAATTAATATAGACAAATAGAATAATAATGGTCGGTATCGAGCCATAAGCATACAAAAGAGTGGCGGCGAGACTGCGATAAAAATTGTTATTGTCGTTTCTCAAATTATTCATGTAATGAAGCCAAGATACAAATATGATTCGAAGTGCGACACATTTTTAAATATATTAAAATTAATTTTATAGTCATTTTAATCCTGTGCTGTTCTTGCAGGTATGTCGTGTCGGTAAAGTAGCATTTTCCTGTATAAATATCGGTCAAAATATATTAGAAACCTCGTTCGCTATCAAATTTACTAAAATTTACTTATCTTATTTTATTAAAATCATAAAATAAAACAATCAGAATTCAGTTCCAATTTACTTGCTGTTACTGTCGTTTTAAGTAGCGGCAGCCACAATGTAGTTCTTAAGGTATCCGTCGTGCACAGAACAATATATATATAATACCCTTACTCTAGTCATCTAGTCGTTCTATCTATCGTTATTTTGCGTGAGGACTCTCGCTTATTTGGTCTTTCAGAATACTGCATGCATATATCCTATTTTTACAATGAATGAGAACACTTTTTCTGAGTAACTTGAAGGGACACCTATGATCACTAGGTTATTGATTTCGTGACATTGAATTTCTTGACATAAGCGAATAACACTTTGCCCGAGCCAGATGCTGACCCCAAATCCCCATGCATACCGTAAAAATGCGTCTTCAGCATTTAAGCCATAAAAATCTCAACCAATTCTGTTTTAATAGTAGTCTAATTGTAGTCTAAACCTCGTCATTAAGAATAACTTCGTCATTCTACTTTCTAAGACATATAAAAAGCATTTCTTTATATACGCAAACAAAGACAGCTATCAGCAAAAATAGGCTAATTTGCTATAGGTACACAAATATCTATATGGACTCATTAGTTTCTAAGGCGATCAGTGGGTAGTCCTTAGACGGACCGGGTCAACGTCTGCGATCTATGTCAATGATTTGTTCTAATAAATTGTACCTACCTAAGGTACATATACTTGCACCTATACATATACCTACAAAGGAGGGTGTTCTCAAATCGGCAAAATATTATTTTAAACATATTTGTTTCTAAAGGTAAAATAATATTGACTACATTATTGATTTTGGTAAGTCTTTTTTATTACATTTGTCTCAAGAATTTAAAACTATACGGATAACGTAGTGGTTTAAGTTTTTGTCTCGCCACTGTCATTGTACCGAATGTCGTGGCTTCGATCTCTACAGAGAAGTTGACCCGTGTAGGGATTTCTAAGGTTTGTGTGATCCACAAATGGCTATAGTGACTAAGAAAGTTTATAAGGCTAGTGTGAATGGAACAGTCGCAATAGGAAGACCTAGGCGAACGTTTCTCGATCAGATTGGAGGCGTTCTGGACAAAGGCCAGGTTACGAGCACCTTAAACTGACGGGCGTGTATGAGGAATGTGATGAAAGTGAATGAAGCCAGAGAAGTGTGACAGGATCGTAGCAAATGGAAATCCGTAGTCTCTGCCTACCCCTTTGGGAAACAGGCGTGAATCTATGTATGTATGTATGTATGTATGTTTGTACAAATGGCTATTTCAAGTCTGGGTGCTGTTTGTGTGCAGTATTCAAAAGTTTGTAAAGTTGTTTGTCCCCCAAGACAATGAAAATATTTCTAGAGCCTTCAAATAGAAAATAAAATTAAATAATTTATATTAGACCTATCTAATACTCGGAATTATGTGTGATAAACATTAGACATTTTTATATTATTAAGGGCTGACATTTCAACCCACGGTTAGTTTAAGTGAAGAGTAAATTTGGAAGCTTTCCATTTCAAACTGAGTCAAAGTGGCACTCATACAATGATTATTTGATGATCGAATATAGGCAAGCTTAGTAGACAAATTCTTATTCAGAATTAATTTTAATGCCGGAGTATTTTAATAATAAGGTTTTAGTGCATATTCTAGCTAAGTTTGTAAGGAAGAGTGATTTTTAGATAAAATCAATAAAAATAGTCCAATATTCCTGTGTTCCGAGCCGAGCGCCGTGACTCTGTGAATAGTTTATGCAGAATCTAAAATCCGAACGTCGACGGCGTGATGCATTTACTTACGTCACACAGCTTAGTACCAACAAAAGTAGGGACACCACCCCACTCTATTTAAACATATGTTAGGACCACCATGTACCAAATTATGTTTTTATAATTACATCTTAAAAGATAAAAATGATATATTTACATTACTTAACGGCAGTGGGGAGTCCAACAGACTGCAATGCAGAGGGTCTCGTGTTCGAACTCACGTCGCGCACCTCTGACTTTCGGAAGTTATATGAGTTTTCGAAATTATGTACGTATTGATTGACAATTATCGCCTGCTCCGTGCCCCGGAGAGCTCGTTAAGTCGTCGGTCCCGGCTGCCATGAACATCTACGGCAGTCGTTATTGGGTAAGTCAGTAATATACACTGGTCTAGCCTTAGGGTATCGTTAGCCTTCGGGTTGCGGAGGTCAGGTGGCAGCCGCTCCGTGTAAAAACTGATATCCAGTCAAATCTGGTTAGACTAGAAAAGCCGACCCCAAGTGACTTGGGAATAATAAAGGCTAAGGGAGAAGAATATTGATTTTATAATATATAAAGTGTATATTTACTACGGAACGTACATGCTTTATGTATTAATAATAAAGCATTTTATGTATTAATATAACACAGTCATATTGATTAGGCCTGAAATTATATTCCTGTCGCATAAGAAAAATTATGCGCGATACCATTGTTTATTATTGAAATTTATTTTTATTTGCACGTGACTGTTGTGCTGATATCGACGGCCGTCTCAATCAGTGGATGCTTAATTGTGTAAAAAATACAGTGTATTTTGATACACATTTATAGGAATCTATATTTTTTAGTCATTGGACTTACAACATTTAAAGAGTAATAATAAATAGTGAATAATATTTTCGCCAATTACAGTGTATGAACCTAAGAAATTCAATTACATTTCTTAAAAACACTCATTATCTACTTTCACGATGAATTAAATACAGAACATAGAACATATATCTTTGGTTTTTTTTTTTCTGTGATGCCTATTTTGAATGATCAAGGATGCAACGCATATACTGATATAATTTAAATGCTATGATACACAAAACAATACCGCTCAGCTGGTCTGTTTATTGTTTATAAAGTAAAAATGTACTTATATCCAGATACAACGCAACGTTAAAAACATTTCTCACAACAATCCAATTCGTAACACACCGGCGCGACGACGTTGGTATATTTCATCCATTTTCATTTCGTCTGCAAACAGTGCACTTCGTTATAGGCCTACATAACATTTCACATTAATACAAATACCGTGAGACAAACAGGGAGCCATAAATACACAACAGATATGACGTAGCCATTTTCCCTCGACCTCATAATTCACAAGCCAAGCGTAAAGCCTACTGCCTCATGCTTGTGTTGTTTTCTTTTCCCCATATTATACTTTCTTGAATTTCAAATGATGATACTAAGCAGATGAGTTTTGATCTTAGCCTGCAATTTAACTAGGTCAGGTTGTACGAGTTGTGTAGTGGTTTTAGAGCGCAGCTTCTCTCTGAGTAGACCTTCAAACCAGTATATTATTATGATCCACAGTCGACAATTATTTTGTCCGGTAGTTATTAATAATAATAATATAATATTCTACCACGTACACACAACACCATCTAGCCCAAACTAAGCAGAGCTTGTACTATGGGTTCTAGACAATGGATAAACATACATATTATTATATGCTTTTTTTTTGTAAATACATACATATTATACATAGAAACACCCAGACCAAGACAAACATCCATGTTCATGCACACAAATGTTTGACTTGTGCGGGAATCGAACCCGCGACCTTAGGCGTGGCAGTCGGTTACACCAACCACTACGCCATCGAGGCCGTCGGTTAGTCGGTTTTGTTTCAAAAATCGTGTCTGTATTCTTTATTTTATTTTCAATTCTGCGTGACGTGAAGATGTTCGCTTTTAAATAACACCAACCGTGCTGTTCTGCCAGTAGCCATAGCGACCAACAGTTATTACTAGTATTATTACTGTACAAAAGCTTATATTTTAACAACTGACTCGAATGTGAGTTTGGAATTCAGATTTAGCAGAATTCCACAGCAGAAAATAGTCGATGACCAATGTTGCTTCATCGTTATCGAAAGGACACAACGTATATACTGCATATTAGGAGTGACGATGTGACCCTTTACTTCAATGTACCATCAGCTCTAACAAAAGGCCGTAATATATTGAACTGGTAGAGTTCAATAAATTTTGTTGCAGTCAGAACCCACGTTGACTTAGCTCCCATATGTTTAGTTTTTTAGCACGCGCTTAACAGATGTATATCGCCTCTTTCGTGCGTATTCTTTCATGGGTGGACATCTGAACTTCGCCAATTTGCTCCACAATACTTAGTCTTACTTCATCCACACCTACCACCACGTCAAGCCTTTTCAGGACATTAGTCACCGAGTCGGCAAACTAGTAAGCTAAGTAGCTGTTGACCTGCAAACGGGTTTATGTGATTCCCATTAAAGAACCCTGACTCACTATGGAAATAGTGCGTCAAGGGTCCTTTACGAAGTGGAAATACCCCTTGAAGACGTTACATATATTATACACAAGTTACTCTACATACACTACTGTGCAAACTAAGTACATTCAATCAGCATCGATGAATGGGAGAGTTGGGTGATTTTCGGTAATATTATTTCTCTTATATATTATCTTTATGTAAATTGTTTCAGAACAACAGAACAAATTAACTCACTTCTTTGTAGGTATATGAGACTTTGGTAGCAAAACGTCAGTCTTCTCCCTAGCCTTTATTATTCCCAAGTTACTTGGGGTCGGCTTTTCTGGTCTAACCGGATTTGACTGGATATCAGTTATTACACGGAGCGGCTGCCACCTGACCTCCACAACCCGGAGGCTAACGATAGCCTTAGGCTAGACCAGTGTCAGGATATTATAGGGCACTGACTTCCCAATAACGACTGCCACAGATGTTCATGGCAGCCGGGATCGACGGCTTAACGTGCTCGCCGAGGCACGGAGCAGGCGATAATAACTGTCAATCAATCGCACATAATTTCGAAGTCATATAACTTCCGGAAGTCAGAGGTGCGCGACGTGGGTTCGAACCCGAGACCCTCTGCATTGCAATCTGTTGGTGTCCCCATTGAGCTATCGTTAGTTTGGTAGCGAAACGTCAGTATAACTGTATTAATACTGCAGTAGTCTGTTAATGGTCCCTAGGCTCGAAACCTCTACGGAGCCAATATTTATATGATCTATAGACAGTTGTTCCGGATCTCACTGCTTTGTATCGTTGATTTATGTTCTTATAAAGCCACAGAGCTTGCTTCTAAGCACAAGAAATATTATAATAAAGATAGTTAGGTACAACCAAAGTAAACAAGAACAATCCTATGATAAAACCTCGACGAGATAATCTATCTCGACTGAGATGTGTTCAAACAAAGTTGAGTAGCTTGTAAACGATATCCACTCAGAGTGGCCACCCGATCCCGTGAGAATCCAACAACAGGTCCACCGCAATGACCTTATTATGTAAACTTGTGTTGAAAGGTTATTCTAGTACCTTTTCTGGACACATTCAATATCTAATAAGATAATTTATTTCTGAAATAATAGCAACGTTTTTACGGTTACTTAAGAAATAGATTAAATAGCATATGCATTTAAGTATACATACATCCAAATTTCCTCGAAAGCTCAGGAGTAAAATATACTCCTGCAAAATCCTGCTTACTGCAATTATTTGGCTAGTTTGCTCCGGCATTGAACGAGATTTAATAAGCCGAACAACAATATTTTTTTTAATTTACCAATAATAATTGTCTAACAAATTAGTTTCTATATGTTCGCTGTCCAACCATAACCATGTCATTAGTATACTTAGATTGGTAATAACGTTTGGTCCTTTTCCACAGGTAAATATAAACAAGCGGTAAATTAAAAAATAACCTTTAAAACTTTTATTGATTTAAATTAGGATTATATGTAAAACAAAAATAATTGACAATTATTAGAACAGAAATTACATTAAAAAAATAATTTCAGTATAATAGAAAAACGTTATATTAATTTAAACCAATATGTATCGCGTAATAAATTATATCCGTCTATAATTCTGAATAACCAAAAAGTACTGTAATAAACGCTTGAAACTTTTGAGTAGTCGCATATTAAGCACTACATAAATATGTAATAAATCCTAAAGATGATAACATTTATAAATAGTTTCGCTACTATTTTCTCAAGATATGTAATTTACAAAGTGTTAACGTAGCTTAAAAACAATTTTTTTAGTAACGAGAATGCCTTACGTACGTACATTATTCATAAAAGCTGAAGCTACGAACTTTCCAGATATAAGTATAGTGAACAGCTAAAATCACAAGTAACCAACCAACAAATGCCGCAGCCAATATAGATTACGAATAAAATTAACAAGCTATAGCTTATTTATTTTAGTCGTGCACTATATGGGATGCTTTATCATTATATAAAGTTAATGATAAAAACCACATCATTAGAACTGAAATCTAAAACAAGAAAGAACAAAGCAGCTGGCTTAAAATAAAGCCATACAATTTATAAAGATAGTTTAATTTTGTGGGGCGACATTGATTGGTGAGACACTGAACCACATTTAATTATGCCACTTGACTCTTTTGTGCTGTCTGTCACGCGAAACTCGTAACCAAGATCATGACCGTTCCTCGGGTCAGTAATTTTTAAAAAGTATCCACTGTTATCGTGCAAGAAAGCTTCTTATACTTTTATACAAAGTAACTGCCTACACACAATTTAAGAGCAATTTACTTATGTTTTAATTCAGTTTTATTACTCGTAAAATACTAAATAAAATGGAAATTATGTCGCGCTACATAAACTGCAATTAGGATAAGTGAGTGGAATCGGAGCAAACAGTATACTGAATGTAATTTTTATTCGTAAGCAGTTAGTTGATTTACATATTTTGTTATTTGAGTTAGATCTATATTTGACGCTTGAAAATATTATAATCTACTTAGCTTAAAACCTTAAATATATTGTTCATAAATTGTGCGTAAAGTATAATATAGGTAAATAGTAAATAAATTATTATCACAATCATATTTTTTACACAAGTCATCACTATTAACTAATATTGTACCACCATAGGCATACACTAATTAGGAAAATATTTTTTGAAGAACTTTTTTTTCAAATAATACTTATCTTTATCTTTGAGGGCTATGTTATCCACAGTTTTCTTGGACCAATCTTGTTCGGGTTGTAATCCACGAGCTTCCACAACCGGTGTCGTGAATCTTGTTCTACCAAGCAATCCTTGTAGAGCTTGCAGTAAGAATGAGAGAAGAGACATCGATACCACAATGTTAATAGGATCAAACCCTATCGAATGGTGATGATATGTTGGTGCAGCATAATTGTGTGAGGCTCCATAGCTGTGTGGTGTCCCATAACCCGATCCACCGCTAGTTCCATATCCAGATGTACTATAATGACTGTTAAAATGTCTCGCTTCTGAAATCGCCTCCAGCGCCGTATCGACAACTTCATTATTCTTTAATACGGGTGATTCAATTTGATGACCTTCCTTTCCGAAGTAGCTTTTTAAATCGAATTTTCTCTTATTCATTTTGGAATCCTGTTTAATATTTTCTATTTTCTCCAACACAGATTGTGCGTTGGTCTGAATTTTCTTGAGCAGTGTTTGGATTTTCGAACTTTGTTCCTTTATCATGTTAGCAACTAATTCTTTAAAATTCTGAACTGAAGATGTTGGTTGAGATTTCTGTTGCACATCAGCTTTAGCTGTAGTTAACATTAGAAATATTAGAAATATCGCAACGGAAAGTAGCGACATTGTTACCGTCACTGTTGTAAAATTTATTATTTTTAAAGACATGAACTTTTCTTCTCTGGCGGCGGTGAAATGAAGATAAAAGCACGTGAAACTTTTTTATATGGCTATTAATTTCAGGTCTGCTGGGTTCAATAATAGCTCGTGCTTGGATCAAAGTATAGTACCTTGTTACCTTGACATAATATGACCTAGCTAATCACAGCCATTTCACATTGTTAGAGAAATGTAGCAAAGGTTAATTTGTGTCATGTCGCGTGGAACAAAGAAAGTTTTAAAGACATATTAAATAGCATATTATATTCTAGGTATCTAAGTTAAATTATATTAAGGCGCATTCTTATTTCATTTATACATTGTGCGTACAACACACTAGACTGCCTTGTAGTTTTAGTGACTAGTATACATGGCCGCAGATCGTAAGGTCCCGTGTTCGAATCTCAGATCAGGTTAATAAAAGTTTAAAGACTTTTTTGTAGCACATTATCAATATTTCATCCGCGTGCCTCAGAAGGCAAGCTGTTGATTTTTTATGAGAGTGAGAGAATAGAAAGTGCACTCCTTATTCTCTACTAATTATATTCAAATATGCATACTCATGCATTAGGTATAAATAACTACTTCATAATGGCAATTAGTCGAAGTGCTAGTCTCTGTTAAGATTGGTCGCCGCGATCGAAATTTAGTCTTGAAGACTTTATTATTACAGCGATCTTACTTTCAACTATTGTAATACTGTTGAGATGTGTCATTTCATCCGATTGATAATGGATAAATAGTTGCAATAAGAAGTAACTAAGTAAATATACCTAATTATTTAGTCAAGTCAAAAATCATTTATTCACTTAGGTCACAAAGTAGGTAACACTTATGAACGTCGAAGGGGTTAGTGAGTTTATTACATTTACTGAATTTACATTTATGTTAGTTGCAAGGTTCAGGCAATAGGCTGAGCCTATGAGAAGATATCTGCAAGAAATGGAAGGCCACTCTTTTAAATCGAGGTCAACTTAATATTTCAGTATTTTACAACTCATTTATGTACCAGGTGTTGCAGTCATTATGCCATATGTCACTGTCCATATAAAACTAAATTCTAAAAATAAAGTAAAGGTTAATAATATTATGTAAGAACCATTTAAGGTTTGAAATAATATTTATCAGTAGGTAGCCATTTGTAATAGACATTACACATTACACTTTGTGACATGAAAAGGTAGTTCGTGACTAAATGTAGCTAAAACAAAATTTACGTTAATACTTATAACGTTTGTTTAAAAGAAAAGAAATATACTTTAATATCACAAAATAAACACGAAGTACCTTCACATAAATAAATTGACTTATATAATACATACATTGTTTGAATCCTGTATGAAACAAGCAACTAGTTTCATGAGTTTTTATCAATTAAGTAATCATTGATTGAATAATAGCCGTTCCGGATAAGCTGACTTTTAACAGCACTTTTAAATTTGAGTAAAGGTAAATTTATAATATCAATCGGTAGTTTATTAAAAAAGCGTATACTGAGTCCCGCAAATGAATTGTGAACTTTATCTAAACGATGATACGGACCTACCTACTAACTTATGCTTATTATTTCTAGTGTTTAAGTTGTGAATATCACTATTCTTATTATATAAGTGAATATTATGTTTTATAAACATAATATTCGTAAATATATATTGCGACGCAACGGTAAGTATACCAATTTCTTTAAAACGCTCTTTCAGGGAAACTCGTGGGCCTAAATTATAAATACTACGTACTGCACGCTTTTTAAGAATGAAAATTGTTTCAATATTAGCTGCCTTACCCCACAACAGTATGTCGCAGGACATGACGCTATGAAAATAACTAAAATATACTAGTCTCGCAGTATCTACATCAGTTCAGTAAGCTGTCTTACTTTCCTAACCGCGAATGCGGCTGAACTAAGTCTCCCTGCAAGACACGATATTTGAGCGCCCCACTGAACTTTATCATCTAAAGTTATACTTAAGAAAACTGTGGATTGTATAAATGTTACTGTTTCATTATTTAAATTAACGTTTATACTAGGACTGTTTACATTTGGCAATGTAAACTTAATACATTTTGTTTTCTTAGAATTGAGTAGTAAATTATTCGCCGTGAACCAGTCCAGGACTTTACTTTACAATACATAATGTATGGCACTAAGAATATAATGAGGACATAGTTCTTTATTCTATTCTCTTACACTATACAAATAAATATGCTATTCTTATTTAATAATATAAATGTGAATGTTTGTGAAGATGTTTGGATGTTGGTTACTGTCGTCCATTGTGGTGTCGCATAAATGCAAACTCAATTATGTTTATAATTTGAAAGAAATAATAATAGCACATATCCTGGATCAACACATAAGATAATAATAACATATATACCTATATTCTTAGTTTATGTTCCGGAAGGATTAACGCTGGTAAGTTTCAGAAACTAGTGTTAAAATGAAAACTGATTAAATCTATTTAGAAAATTATAAATGATTACATATGTATATTCCTTATTAATCACACCGCTAGTCTACATTAGATAGATCCAAATGTGCTCATTTTAAGCCATATATAAAACTTGTATGTTGCTTGCATTCGTGCGTCAAAGAGTCCTGTGGTGCCATAACTGATGTTTTTTAACACATACCTAAACGCACAGGTTTTCATGTCCAAGAATAAACTCGGAACAAACCAATAAACTGTGTGTAGGTACCTAGATCACGTAAAGAATTGACCCGTACAACAATCGAATTTACTTCTTGTGGAGAGTAACAATGTAGCCAATTTCAGTGTATTGTATATCAGTATGTATGTATAGCCAACTGTGTATTATAAACTAGCTGACCCGCGCAACTTCGTCTGCTTCACATAAGAGATTTTTCCGATGTTGCAACATTTATAATTTATGTTTTGCTCCTATTGGTCGTAGAGTGATGTTACAGAGCCTTATTCGATAAATGGGCTATCCAACAATGAAATATTTTTCAAATTGAACCAGTAGTTCCTGAGATTTGCGCGTTCAACCAAACAAGTAAACAAACAAACTCTGATATTATTAGTATAAATAGGTACCTATGTGTAAGGCATAGCGTGTCAATTCTCGTAATAAAGTGATTAGATTTCCGATTTAGTTTAATATGTAAACGTCCAAATGTATCATCCTTAATAAAACAGAGACTTATCTCAGTATTTTGGATTAAACAAATTTGAACTCTATTGCAAAGATTTAACACAAATATAATATTAGAATTTAACATATACAATTAGAGTTCAAATTGCCTTACTTTCAAATTTCGAGTTAAGTCGCTGTTTTATTAAGAGTGCGTTAAATATGTGATAATTTTATTGTAGGAGAATTTTGTTTGGCACATTTATGACACTGAGTCTAGATTACAACTCTATTTTGAACAGTTTGTAATACGAGAATTGGCTTTCAGTTTTAGGTACAGAATTAAAACTAACTGAACTGAAATTTATTACGTATTTCTGGTTTAACATCCAGGTCAGAGAATAGTGATATCAGTCTTATCTGTTAGGAAAATATCAATAGCTGCACGGTGTTTAGGTACATGTCAAATCTACCATGTGCCACGAATAATTAGTAGAACATTTAGCTTTAACATATCTCGACAAATAGACCCACGCGAAAATTTAAGCCTTAAAAACACTATCTCTAGATTAACTATAAGAAACCACGTGTAAGAAAATCTTTACTTACCAACCTGGGATATATTTGTTAATATATTAACTAACTAGCTGACCCGCGCAACTTCTTCTGCTTCACATAAGAGAATTTTCCCCGCTTCAGCAACATTTTTCATTGATGCTCCGCTCCTATTGGTTGTAGCGTGATGTTATACAGCCTATAGACTTCCTCGACGATAAATGGGCTATCCAACACTAAAAGATTTTTTCAATTCAAACCAGTACGTAGTTTCTGAGATTAGCGCGTCCAACCAAACAAACAAACTCTTCAGCTTTATAATATTAGTATAGATTTCATATAATATTATGTATTATGTAATTGTCTAAGTACCTAATGTATTTGCACATGCACGGAGTAGCCGACTGAAGCATTGTGTCTAGATCCTTTCGGTTGGCAGTACCCACTATTGAATAACTAGTGCCAGATAGGCAGCCCGAACTGATTTAACTCTACATAAATAAATATATTTCATCTAAGTTATATCTATAGTTATTCATATCTGTTGCTCGACTAATTCAGATTGAGAGGCAATGGAATTTATAGTCAAACCTGGAGCTATCTGGGAATAATAGCGTTATATCCTTCTGTTGTGTTGTTGATGTAAATAGGGTTGTAATATTTAGTTGTGTTGTGTTATCACCATGAAGATTAGTACATTTCGCTAGCAGCCCAACTGAATCTTGAACCTAGTATTGAATACAGTTATAGATCTAGTACCTGCTTTTTTTAATTAAGAAGGTTGTTACAGTAGTTTACTACAGACAAAATATACTGCTTTAATAAACTGAAAAATACATACAGTCTTACGATTGTCTCTAATCGTGGTATTGAGTTTACCTAATTTTTATTAGGAAAACCTTAATTCTTCCCTTGTTAGAAGCGACACGTAGTCTGGCAATGTCTAATAGACACCAGGCCAGTTATCTGGTGATATACAGACGCAATGTATATAAAATATCCTATTACTATTCCTAAACATAAATGCCTATGCACCTTAGTCTTTATATCAATTTATAAAGTTGACATAGATTCATAATTTTACTTAGATAATATTCGGACGTGAGCAATATCTTTAATTTATTTATAATTTATAGCTACGTCCAATTCAATCAATGTCTTTAATTCATAGCTAAAGATTAAAAAGAAATACCTACAACAATTTTACTTTCATTATAACTACACAATATTTACTAGTAATCTAAAATGTAAAACCGCCATCTATCTAAAAGCGTAATCAACGGATGCATTAACAGTCAAAGTACAAGTAAAATTATGTTTTAATAGATGGCATGGCTCAGCAGCGTGTACGCAAGGACGTAAAAATGTTAATAGCGCCCTCTTTTGATAATACTTCGAAGCTCTGAGCAAAGTCACAAATTTCATTAGTTTAGTTATCAAAGTATAGAGAGCGCTAATGTATATGCGCGCACGCTAACATTTAGTGACATCTATTTATTAAAAGAGTAATAAGTTACCAAATACACAAGTCCTATAATATAATATATATTATTTTTAAAAGATGTCGCTGCTAGAATTAAATCTTAATTCTTAGTGGTGCAATAATCGGTGCACTGTTATACAAAATCTATAGCCACGTTTTATGGAATTCGTGTGGAGTTTTGATGGACTCCTTAATTTAGCTTTACACTTTACAGTGATTTTATCAGTATTTGTTTAATCTTCGAAGCATAATCTCGTCATAATATGTGTTTATGTGAAACACTTATCTAAATATAATATTAAAAGTCGTCAAACGCGGTCCCTGACTGTATTTGTTTGTTTTTAATTTAAACTTTATTCTTGCAGCCTTTCGACTAATTTTTTGGCATCGGTCTGAGTTATACTTTTGCAAAGCAAATGCATTAGTCAGAGCGAGTTCTCAATAGTGCCAAATTAATTTCTGTCAGTAACATACCCGACCTAAATGTGCTTAAAATAAAACTAATATGTCTAACTTTTTAATTAAATAAGTTATATAGTTTTCTTGCCAATCTAGTTGTGCCCAAATCGTAGGTATTTTTTTACGTATCCTGTCTTACGCTATGTCGATTGGAAAAGGTAATGACTATTTGAATCGATACAGCGTAAGGCAGGATTAATTAAAAATAACTCATCTTTAGGTGATTGTTACAAAACGGAACAGATCGATAAAGTAAAAATCACCGAATAAATATTCTTAAAATTTATATCTAACAACTAAACAAAGGTAAATACCTAATATATTTTAAGTATATTATTTGGAAAGGCCTCACAAAATCGATAATTTGTTGAGTAGTTAGGTACTATTAGACTTGATTTAGTTTTAGTTTCACTTCTACACTGACATAAAGGAGTACCTAGGTATGATGTAACGAGCGCACTATTTCCGAAATGTTCATATAATACATATTGGCACTTATTAGGCACATAAAACAAAAACTTAAGCGAAATATTAAATTTTAAATATTTAATACGCGGATAATTTAAGATAGGTACTCTATCTGGTTATATGTGATACATTTAGATTTCTCAAATAAAAATAAAAAAATCGTAATCTCATCTATATACTTTTGGCCAATGAGGAATATTACTTTTGGCCAATGAGGAATATTTGCCTGGTCTTAATTCTGACCACACTTCAATGTGCATTAATTAAAATAACGTATTTTTCCCCTCACCTGAACAACGGTTTTAACCCTAAGCATATTTTGTACATGGGTTTTAATTGTCTCTTGCGAAATACGCTCTCATGCCGCCCTTATCGAAGCTTTTAGCTTTGTGACGTTCTCTCGAGCTTGGTGTACAGGGCTGACATGCCGCTTTAAAACGTTTCAGATATACTCAATCTGGTTGACGTCGTTCGTGCTGGTTTGCCTATTCAGCGAAAAACTTGGTTATGCATTTAAGACTAGGTTTTGTGCTTTGTCGTGTGTGAAAACATAATAAAAGCAAAATAGGTACCTTGAATTTTGATTCCGTACAATCTTTAAAATTTATTACGACATAATTATCATACTTACTACATAAACTGGAAGATTTGGAACTAACTAACTAAGTTTTTATTTAAAAACATATCATTATCTTTGTATAGGTCCATTATTCGACACTTGGTAACGTTAAACTCCAAGAAAAGACAATCAAGTTTCTTCAAATACCTAATAAAATTGATTGTTGTCGCCGCAACCCACGTTGTTAACCAATGGAGACTACTTATTGTTTTTTGTTTCGGATTCACGATACCTCAGAGAAAATCTCAACTAACCTAAGTTTTTACCTATGATCTAAATCCTTACGTTTTGTATATTTTTACCCAATATATACCTAATTTATTCAATAGAATCTATCTCACGACATAACAAGATTTATTTATAGTTCAAACTTATTCTATGATTTAAGACATATAGTGCCTAGACAAGGAGACTAACTACTTATGTGGCTATAGCACAAATTAAAAATCTCGCGGCGAGCTACAAAAGCAGCTATGTCTAGAATTTCTATGTAAAATACATTTCAGAATTAAAATTACCGTTATATCTCAGATAATAAGCAAGCTAAAGTGATGGGCTGACCATATCTGCTGATGGGCCGATGGGCGTCGAAGGGAAATGAGTCAAGAGAGGCCATCGCGACTTCGTTGAAGCAAGGTCAGGTAATTCTCCAGGAGGACCAACGACCTAAACTAGGTGGTAAGGATGTACCTACTGTAAATATAAGGTAGAGAAATGATTGGATGTTGTGACACAAATTGGAAGAAACCTATGTCCAGCCAGTCTAGTATTTATTGCAAATGGTAAATTAGGTACAACGGTGTTTATATGACTTTTGCTCTTTTATTTTCTTTCAGGAAAAGGAATTCACGCCTGTTTGACAATGTACAAGGCTCACAAATAAGTAAATAAATGTAAAAAGGGAAACCATTCTTATCATTTGCATGAAATTCACCGTATGAAGAAAGTTCAGGTAGTAGTAACTCCTAATGTGAATATACCTACGTCGTTTTTATCTAAATCAATTTTCTATTCTCAACAGTACCAAGATAAGATAGTCGTCTAAAGTAAGGTAAGATTTTTACATATTATCTGAAAACAAAGAAACTCATACCGGCAACCGTATTACGCTACATACAAAGCACTCGTAATAAAACAAGCGCGGTAGTCGACTCAATGCAAGTAATTATTCATCGGGCGAACAAATCTTAAGCAAACAATACAGTGCTGATGCATAATTACAGAGAGATAAAGGGCCGATGTAAGAACAAAGTGGTAAGTGGGAACTCAAAATAAATGGCTGTGGACTACGATATTAATTCCTCGTTTGTCCAAGTCGCTACGCAGGCTATTTTTTAAAGGTAGGTAGGGTTAATTGTAACGAGCCAGTGTTCGGACAGTGAAATGCTGAGAGCGTCTTTTAACTTAGAATACATTTTCGTTTGTTATAGATTAAATATTTCTTTTGTAGTTTGCACATTCCTAGGTTCATTGTTATCCATTCTAGTTTAACTAAGTATGTAGTTGGTTTTCCTTTGAGTAGGTTTATGTGAATAGGTCAACAATTAAGACTCGAAGCCTCAGAGAGTCTATACTCGTTATAAAAATTGTTCAAAATAAAGATCTAAAGTATTACTGCCACAAGTATATCCAATGGTATTTGCCTAAATTAGATCGGAATTCTATTTTCAAGGCTTTGATAACACAAAATTGACCATCTCAACGTAATTTCGAAACCCCAGAGGTTTCTTTTAAGACGAATATTTAAAATATACGGTTGCGGTTATATAAATTTGCATCTATAAGTACATTTCACTAAACAGTATAAGATAAAAAACATCCGGTTACTGACAAGCTTAATCAACAGCGTGTCAAAATCAAACCCATATCAAGTGATTTGATTAGCTGCTCCTAATTCAGTCTTCTAATCCTAGCAGTTGTCATGCGTTTGACCATCTGTTAACTAATATTTGAGTTGATCTGCCTTTGAATAACCAACCGGGTGTTAGTGTCTAATATATCAATTATGATTATTTACATACATCTGCTTAAACTCGATGTGTTATTCTGTTAATACGATTTAACAAGACTGGCTTGCGACTCAGTTGTCTGGATTTCTTCTTTTAATATTAAGTAAATGCCCTCTAAAGCCGATGAAAATAAATTGGTCAAGCATTTTAATAATTTAAGAAAAGTTATATGATCCTAGCTTTAACCTGGGTTTTCGCTCAAGATCGAGCCCGGCTGGGTAACATCCTGAGAAGACCATATCCAAAGTACCTTATAATATATTATATGCTTGCAGTGACTAAATTTGCCTTGCTCTTTTGAAAGGTTGCATGTCTTTTTAAAGGGACGCCAATAGCAAATTTATTCCATTATGTTGCAAGCGTTTATATGCGTTATCAAACGCTTAACGTCAGAAGGACTGTAAGCGGTTGATTTTGATTTGAGTTGACATTTGGGTTATATAAAAATATTCGAAAGCACATTCGTATTTATATATCTAACATTTCAAGTTAACCTAGGCTCGATTCCCGGAACGAACAGTGATTTTAGGCTTTTCTTTCAAGAAATTCTCAGCAGCACTTGAACTGTGCTTAGCAATAGGCCCTCTAATACGTGGAATTCTTTTAGGTTGCCTTCTACTGCAGTTCACCTCTGCCGAACCTCCGGCGGTATAAGCGTGAGATCATGTTTGCATGTATGATCAACAAAGAAGGTACGTAGTTAGGTAAGTAGGAAGTTTTAAAGGTATTTCCCGAGCAGCCCTTACTAACATAGCATTGGTATATTAGTAAGGGCTTTTACAAGGTATAGCTAACTATATACAATAACATCCTATTAGTCGTATTCCGCTATCATAATACTAATACTGCTAACAGTTTAGTTTCTATTCCAATAACGTAATATAAATTATTATTATCTTCAAAATACCTACTCTACAAAACTCTGTTCCAAAACTTGCTGTCAGCTAACAATGTGAAAAAATGCTAAGTATAAAAATACTTCATTAAACTAACTTTTATCTGCTGTGTTAATCAATGGGCGTGGGCTAGTACAATCTGATAGTGAGATTGAAAAATGGTATATATCGCTAATACACAATAGAAGAATACACCTTATACTTTTCATATTAAAGTTTAGTTTAGCTTAAATATAATGATAGACATCTCGACCAGTTACAAGTGTACCATCAGTCTAAGCAAACTGGAGCCTTATAATAATGATTGTAGATTTATAGGAACATCCTAAACCAGTTCATTCCGTACCTATTAACTTGTTGGAATAGAGAGCTTCACTAGCTCTCGTCGAGTAGGACATAACTACTGAATACCAGACGCTCCATTGAATATTGATACTCAGAAATACCTATAACTTTGGCATGACTGGCCTTTGGCATTCATCATTATAATGTATGAGCAATAAAATTTGATAGTATTTTATTGAATTTTTACGAATCTTATTTAGAGGCCATTATTTAGAGCCCATTCTGTCAGGGTCACGTTATAATACACTAGAGTTAAAACACCTATAACACTGTAGATCAAACTATGTTTAAAGTTATCATTTTAATGCTAACTAGCGTCGCAGGTTGACAATTTCGCCTTATAAGGAACACCAAACTGAATATTCGTATTCGTTTAAGTCATGGTGGAAAAACTTGCTAGATCAACGAGCCGTAATATTCATATTAATTTTAATAGTCTCATAAATTATTTACATAATATCCGACAAAATATCCGGGACATTGTTTTTTAGATGTATCTAGGATATGAGATAAGATCGCGAGAGTTTGTATTCAATTTGCCGGCGAGCACTTGTTGAAAAATAATTAAAAATGCAATTAAAATTCACCATAAATCCGTCAGCCGCCCCGCCTAGCGTGTAAACAAACGAAATTAAAACCAAACTATAAATAAATGCATCGTTATGTTGTTTTATTGTAACCGTATATCGACGCTCCTGGATTTTATTTAATGATTTTATCGTGGTGACATTCAATCACACCGTATTTTATATCCAAAGGAATTCATCTGATATGTCTTGATAAGAATTACTCTGTTGTATATTGGAACAATGGAAGTTAATACACCGTTAATATACCAGGTCGACTAGAGTTACCTATACCTTAATTAGTGTAACAGATAGCTGTGCCAAGTATAGGTGAAGTTTATAGCTGTGATATTTATTAGACTGTAAAGCCTCATGTATGTATATAGTGAAATATTCTCGAATACCTTCGCTCTAATGAGGATGAAAGATGGAGTTTCTAGATCTGGAGCATCTTCAGAAGATGATAAATAGCACAGCAAGGATTACTTTTTCACAGAGGATAATGGTACCGAAGACGCCTACCATGAGGCGAATTGTATACGTATATATGTAAATATATGTATGAGAAGTATAAACATGTGTAGCCTTTTATTAAAGTACTAGGCATAATTAATGTGTCGCGGCGAACTTTACAAACATTCAAACAATGGACACAAAGAGGATTTAAAGCCAGCACGACTATTTGTGGATCACACAAATTGTCCTGTACGCTAGGAGCAGTGATAATGGCGAGAGGACTACTTAAAAAATTACGCCATCTGTGCCGTCAATATACCTACTATAATTTTATCTTTAGCCAAAATTAAATTTGTTATACTACCAAATTTGTCTGATCTGTTGGCACCAAACTGACATTAGATTCAGTTGCATAACATATAATTGAAGAATGCCGGTTGCACATTGGCAATGACAACAATTCGGCTGCCAGTTAATGACCTGGCTTCACATAACATTCAATTGATTGCAATTATCATAATAAGTACCATAATATTTGATTAGAAGGTGTTATTATATCGCAATATGTTAATACACTGTATTCTTAGCATATCCGTTTCACAGCCTTAGTTAATTAGCTCAGGAATAATTGTTTTGCAAAACACGTTCGGTGTAATAATAGTGCAGTCAGCTCGCGAATGAGGATTATAAAATATCGCCGTTCCAATCAAAATTTCTCTCACCGTTGTTCCCTATCTCTCTCTATTACCGAGGTGTGAAAGAGATGTGTATCTATACTAGGAATACAGTCAAACAGGTGCTACCTCGCTTCTTTATTGGGGCAGGTGTATTTGTTTAAAGTATCAAATCGTCCAATTAATACGTTTATAAAAGAGGAACTTTTGTATCGATCTCGATAATTTCGGGGTATATTGTGTATATTTTTGTGATATAAGTTGACCAATCAATGGGCTATTAAAGTGGAACCGAGTGGACAACAAAAACTTTTAAAACATTTTATTGTTACAAAATAATTCAAACGTTTCAATACAAAATAAGACACACGAGACAACAAATATTCGTTTTAATCATTAAAGGGTGAAATTTACATATTCCATTTTTCAATTATGTTAATTCGTTTAATATTAGATAAAGATAATAATTAATGAACTGTACGAACAAAAAATGCATGAAATAATTAACATAAAGAAATAACCGCATAATACCTAAATAAATGTCACCCTGTGTGTTATATTTAAATCAATACTTTGCGCCAAGAGAAGGAAACTATAAGAAAAATAAAAATCATTTTCACTACATAAGTGCAATTAATACGGAAATGATTTGTAACATCTTTATTATACTAAACTAAGCCTTATTACTGATATTGTTAGGTTTCAATTAATATTTATGTATTCCTTCTTTTCTTGGTACCAAGTATACAAACCAGCAAAGTCAATGAAAGTAGACCAAAGAAAACATGGCTTAAAACATTTAGGGAACTTGTTGCTACCATCAATGATATAGTGTTCTTAAATACAATATTAATTCGTGTAGGAACCACCGGAACTTATGGGTACGATCCAAGTTTACAATCAGTCTCTTTTCTACGAAATACAAACCACAACCACAAGGAAGCTTAAAAGAAAAGAATATAATAAACTAAAGATACCATTTATAAACATCAAAATTTTATCGTCAATCAATGTATGTTAGACAATTTCAAGATTAATAAAGTTGCCCAGGTACCAAGATCTCAAGTAAAACTAGTTTTGTCTAGGCAAACTATCATTTTATATAGTACGGCTGGACCTTAAGGTCCAGCCCGAATGCGGCGATAAGATATAAGATATAGAAACGGACACTTTTAAGGTAGGCAATATTAGTTATTCCTAGATTAAAGTTATACCTGAAATATAGATGTAGCTTAACAGAGTGCAGAATGTATCGTTTAACATAACATCGCCTGGTATGGAGAGAAAAATTCCAAATGTGCATTTTTATTTTGATCTTATCAATATCAATTTTTCTAACCCCCAACACTCGGCATAGTGGCAATGCCGAGTTGACCACTGAAACCACTACACCATCCATAAATGATATCAAATGCGTTACGCCTCATCATGCCAATCTCTACTATCATATTACGATATACGTTATCATAAAAGTAATCAATTGCAGTTTGCTCTAGGCCATAGGTATTGTATAATAAAAATTAAGTTCTTCTTTACAGCTACAGAGTGGATAAAAAATAAATTGAAACTACGAGGCCTGATTGGCTGCGGCAGTTGCAGCTGCGACACTGGCGTTCGTGATTGGTGGTTGCGGTAATAGAAGGTCTGCTAAGCGTCCTGCTTCCCGAAGTCCGGAAAGGAACGCGCCGTGGACTGTGGCTGGATAGTTGCGCATCGTATGTTCACCTGTACACATGAGAAATATATTAGAAAATAAAACAAAATAAAGTTATTCGAGAGGATTACAACGATTCTAGCGAGAAACGTTATGTATTGTATAGGTAGATAGAATGAACTGTTAAGACTAATTTACAGACTTGACAAAGATATTCTCGAGAGTTAGAAATTTATTTTATTATTGAAAGTGATAAAGCTCGTAAACCAAACAAAAAATCCGAAATAAATATATTGGTTTGATATTTTTGTTTAATAGTGACTTTTCGTAGCCATAGGTCGCCGTGTTAGGGCCACCATCGTGATGGTAGCGTACGAGGTAACGAAACAGCGCGTTACACAGTGTTTAACCTAATCTCATCCTGATTGCAATAAAAATACTAAACTAGACGTTCTCTGACAGATTAGTAGTCCTTATGCTAAAAGCACATCGCTGTCAGAGCGTTCACAAGGCGTTCAGGTTTCCATACACACTGCAGAATATATCTACTACAAAATTATTTAGTAGCGATCTTCTTTACCGGGAAAGTTTCTTTCTCTTCTATTTCCAAATATATCATCCAACTTCTCAGAACAAATTACAAATATCGCCAAAATCCGAAACTGACGAATGAAAATCTTTTTTAAAGTAGATATATAATTTTTGGGCATTCGTTTTTCTTGGTATACGTTAAACGAACTTTAAATATAATCAAACCTTTTGGTAATGCGATGAATAATACAAACGTTGTGGTTTATGTTCTAAGACACAATATAAGAGTATACTTAAAATATGTTATGGATGGCACGTAGCTAACGTCTATTCTTAGACGAGACCACACGACAAGAGGGAAAAGCG
This sequence comes from Catocala fraxini, assembly GCA_930367265.1. Classification (NCBI taxonomy): domain Eukaryota; kingdom Metazoa; phylum Arthropoda; class Insecta; order Lepidoptera; family Erebidae; genus Catocala; species Catocala fraxini. The sequence continues at coordinate 12,001,946 of OV884037.1, forward strand.
TGATTTATGACCTGTACCTTCTAAGAACTGAATTCTAAATTTACTCGAAAGCCTGATATTTTATTTACCTTAATACTTAACTGTTTACCTCTCTCTATCCATACTTTCAAACTATATAGTTACCTACTTTTATAGAATACAAATAACGTATTAAGTTATGTACATAATATAAACTCGACTTGTCTCGCCAACCAAGCCATGTCAGAGATTTCGCGTTCGTAACCAATCTCTCCATTCCGTAATCATGCCATATTTTGAAATTAATATTTATCCGTCTTAACCGTAAAGGTAAACAGTTAAGATAATCTGATTCTAGCTCTCAAGGGTTTTCAAATATTAAACGTGCAACCCAAAAATCCGAACGTGGCCGACGAGACGACGATTTAAACATTTATCTTTCAGAACTCTCAAGCACACAAGTAAATTTTATCTATACTACTATTATAAAGAAGAAAGATTAGATATTTTTGTTTGTTTGTAAGGATTTAAGTAAAAAGTACAAAACCGATTTTAAAAATTATTTTACCTTTTGAAAGCTATATTATCATCGTGTAACATAGCCTATATGTCATTTAAAACAAAGAACTATTACTAACATAACCTAACGTACATTTACGCGAGCGATTGTAATAAAAATAAATTTAAAATATAGTATTCATCATTACTAATAAATAATAAAAATAAGTATTTATTTCAGATATTGAAGATCATAGTATGGTAATAGTACTTAGAACTAACTACATAATATATAGCAAATCTATGCCTTATTTTGTTGGAAATGATGATTGACCCAATTGTCTCACAAACGAACTGTCAACTCAATTCGATAAATCGATTAACCAAATTTAAATAATACATTTACGGTAGACAAGTAAAATAGAATAAAAATTAAATAACAACCATTTATATAATTTGTACCGTGCGAAGCCCAAACGCACTGAACTTACGATCGAGAGGTCGTGAGCTCGGATACCACTATTACACTACCGCCGTAAGACCAATTATAACCCTAGCATTAATTAGCTTAGGTGAAGGGTTTAACAAGAACACTAGCAATTAGCTACCTAAATTACTAGTAATCTATAAAAAAAAGTGGTACACTGCTAAAAGTATCGGTAATCAAACACATACATACTGAGATTTTACGTACTGAGAGCAAAATTTAAATGTATTCTTAACATTTCTTTTTTCGGGCGGAGAGGTTATGTCGGACTCACCCGGGAAAAGATGGAGATATCCCGGTAATACCGACTAAACCTACCATGGTGTTCCTTCTCACAATCTATGGCCGGGGCGCAGTGATCACTTGCGCATTAATCCTGCAGCCCCGGCAGATTTGGGCCGCCTCTTGGTCGTGGCGGCCTCGTCGTATTTTGTGTATCACTTATTTATTGACAGGCGCGCGCGGAATACGACGCGCCGCCGTCACGGGCCCGCTTCTGCACGGGCGACAGACTGCCCTAGCCTGTCGCCCCAGGCCAGCGCTCATGGGGGCCGGAGATCGTTTAGCGTTTAGGCTGGTGTTCGCCTCCCGTTCCCTTTCCTCCACCTCATTAGCGAACATTACTACCTCGCAGAAGGAAGCGGCGGCTACCCATGCGCTCTCGCTCGTGACCATAGACTCTACCATGGCCGGTAGCGAGAGACCCTCTATCCCTACTGCCGCGACGAGATCACGACGCTCTTCAGCCCAGGCTAGACAATCTTCAAGGGTATGCTGCACCGTGTCCTCAGCGCAGTCCTCGCAGTGATGGCACCGGGACAACTCCTCTTGGCCGATGCGACACAGGTATTTCCCGAAGCAGCCGTGCCCCGAGAGCCGAAAAGCCCTCGTCCGAAAGGCGAGGCGCTAAAACGACTCTTCAGCCACTCCACCATGATGGGTCTTCTCGCCTCGATTTCGGTATCGCGGTAGGGGGCGCATGTCACGCCTCACCGCACCATTGATGTAACGACGCGAGGGCTCTCGCTTCCAGATCCCAGGGCGGAGTGCCGGCAAGGAGGCTCGTCGCCTCGAAGGAGGTCGTGCGGTAACCTCTTATAATCCTGACGGCCATCACGCGTTGCGGCGGATGTAATATTGCCGCATTGTGGGCCGTCCGTGAGGGCGCCGCGTCTGGCCCTAAGTCAGAGAGCAGCCACGAAAGAACGGCGGTCACACCCATGAGTCTGGGGGCTAGCCTCCGGAAGTGTTGTCCGAAGTTCCGGACCAATCCCAAATATTTCAACGTCGACGCGATGCCGATGCGAACGCCTCCTACCATTATGCTGGACCCTAAAGGTGGTCCTTTCCGAGGCCTGTGAAAACTGAGGGCCTCGGACTTATCAAGGGCCACTTCTAGGCCCAGCCGCCGGATTCTTAGCATGACTTGTGCAACCCCTGCCGTAGCCAGGATGCCCGCTTCTCGGTGCGTCTTCCCTCGCGCCATGACTAGGGTATCGTCTGAGTAGCACGTCATGGCGACACCACGGGGAAGCGCACCGCGTAACACCCAGTCGTACCCGATGTTCCAAAGGAGCGGCCTAGGAACAGAACCCTGTGGAACAACGCACGACATTTCTCGCCGGACCCACCCGACCGCTTGACCCGGGTAGACAACGTATCATTCGTTTAAATAGGCCCCGACGAAACGACGGAGGTAGTTTGGCATTCTGTGAAATACGAGTGCCTGTCAAACCCAACTCCAAGGCAAGGTATTGAACGTGTTGACAATGTCGAGTGATACTGCCAAGACGACCTCGCCCCGGGATACTGCTTCCTCCGTCAGAGCTCTAACGCGCATAACCGCATCCACGGTGGAGCGCCCACGGCGAAAACCGAACTTATTTTCCGCTAAATCCGGTCACACCCCATTCAGATGAGCGACAAGACGGTCCGCTATGATGCGTTCTAGGAGTTTTGCCACCTCGTCGAGCAAGACGATGGGGCGGTAGGCGGACGGACTGTCCGCAGGGCGCCCCTCCTTCTTGATGAGGACCAGCTTCCCCGTCTTCCACTGCTTCGGAAACTGGCCCCGTTCGAAGCATGCGCTGAAGAGCCCTCTCAGTCAGGGCCCGAGGGCCTCCGTAGCCAGGACCCATGCACGATGTATGGCGTCGGGTCCTAGGGCGGTGTTCTTGCGTTGGAATCGCTGCAGCGCCGCCCTCAAATCGGGTCACTTCGGGAATGTCGTCACCGTTGTCCACGTTGGGCACCGCGGCAGGAAATGTATTCTTACCAGCAAAGAACAGCCTATTGTCTCCTGGTGAACCAGGCACCGGTGCCGCTAACAGATCGTAGTCAGTACCCGAAGAACCAACGGCCACAAAGCTGTAGGAGCCTCGAGCAAATGGATCAGCACGCCATCTATAGGATAGAAATAGAACATATACATAATGTTAATCGTGAATCGATTCAAAACAGAATTGAGATAGCTGACATTATAAACATTGTAACATTGGAAACACATAACTAGAGGTATTAGCTTAACCACATTGAAACATAATAATAAAAGTATTGTATCTGATGACACTGACTCGAAACCATGCTTATTGAGTTAAAACAATTTACCTGGTCACCACACATTCTTTAGGCTGAGGCACGGCAGCATGTCCAAAAATGCTCTTTAAGACCGCTATGCATCTGCCAACGATGACGTCATCCGTAACGTTTTCCATTACGGCGGCAGCCTCCCCGGCCACCAACGCCAACAAAACAGGCGCACTGTATAAATTCCAAAACAGGAACAGTTCGCCTAAGAAAAGAAACATTAACCATTACGAATATCAATCGCGCAAATTTACTTTGCCTTTATTAAAATTCAAGTAGCTTAATATAAACAGTAGGTAAATTCATTAAATATAAATCATGTCATACAAATTGACACTCAGTTGTAGACTGGTCCACGATAAACTAACACTTTGCAATTATATTATGAAAACTCAAACTGAGGTATACATCTGTGCATTATTATATATAAAGTCATGCATATAATGCCTCAAAAGGTTAGAAGAGAAAGGTAAAAGCCAAAAGCGTAGACACCCACACATTACTGGTAATGCTTAAGTCATACCTAATTATGGTGGAGACCGTTGCCATTACAGTCGAGTTCCAGATTCCCAAAATGAAAAGATGTACCATGCTTACTTAGCGCACATTTGCAGACTTCACTCATCTTTAATAGAAATTGCCCGCGAATTCTTTGAATATCACGGGGGTGCATACCGGGACGGAAAGTAACTAATATTTTAATCTAGTACCTGGTCAATCTGTGTGCTACGTTTCATCCCAGTCCGTTCTAAGGTTTATGTGTGATTAAATAACAAAAATTGAAACATTTTCATAAACTTTACCATTTATTCAAATAAAACTACTTTATACGGATTTTATCGCGTTGTTTATTTACCATTTATTTATTAGTAGGGTTGGAGCAATTATATTGGCGAAACTTTTCTTCATACTAATAAAGCTAGCGTCGAATACCTTTTAAAATAACGAAAAGTAGCAGACAATTCTCACATCGTAGACCAAAAAACAATACCCCTGATTGTTAATCCTACGGTCTCTAAAAGCCTATATTTGGCTATAGCATCTTATACGAGAACAAAGTTCATCGACAAATCATGAGCAATAAATAGTTATCCTTATATAGTTAAACCTTCAATTCTGTTAAAATAGCTTAAGTCAAAACCAAAAAGTCCGACAGAGTCCTTTTCCTACAGAAGATCACATCTATATAACCTTTCGTATTGTGATCCTGCGGTAAGCATGGTGATTATATCCATTGTCTAGTACCCATAGTAGAAGCTCTGCTTAGTTTGGGCTAGATGGTGTTGTGTGTATGTGATAGAATATTATTATTATTATTAACTTAAGAAAGCGTTTAGTTGTCAACACACATTCTTTGCACAGTCCTAAAACGAGATTGGTATTGCAATGTAAAATTGATTTTCACAAGCTACAGAAAACGACTACACTCGTTCACCAGACGAGCGGTAAGCTTGTTTGCCACCTCACTGGCATACAAAATACATGTACTTTCCGTCATGGCATTTTGCATAGTAAGTACCGAAAAGCCACGCTATAATTATATGTACAGTATGTATAAGCAAATTATCAACTACAAATAGTAAGATTAATGTATTTATAGCCTTGAATTCTATTTAAGTAACAGTAATAAATATTTAGAATCCTTTACGGTCGTGTAATCCAATCCAATAGGTACCAATCAAAGTTGTTTTAGGTTACTACAATAAACGGTCAAGCCTTTAGTTTTAGCCTTGAGGACAAATTAATATTAACAAGCAGGCGTAGTTCAAAGCTCAGTGTACCTTTCATAATTATTATGAACGTAAAACATTCTTGTGGGTACAGCTTGCAGCCACCTCTATAATATTAGCAAAGGTAAAACCAAGTTGACATTGTTCGAACGTCAAACGTTCAACGAATTCACCCCGCTCGAGTAAATGTTAAACAATTCAATCCTTTATAGTCGAATGCCTTAACATTTGTAGATTGATATCACATGTAGGTACCTAACTATTGGAGTGAGTTTTTAGATCGTCTGATACATAAGAAAAAACGCGGCGGTGTGGGCGCGAGTTCTCACATAACTCTTTGGCGTCTCCCGAAGATACATGCACATCAGATAGCCAAGCTCCTTGAACGTTACACGGGCCGAAAACGTTAAATTGGCCACGATTTAAAAAAATCACGAGCCTGTACATTGTTCCGGCATTCCCAGAGCAAATGTGGGGGCCTTAATGAAGTTAGCTGAACACACAACAAAGCTAAGGAGGTGAATTAAAGCATAATGTAAAAAAGCTTGTCTCGGCTCGTTGCTGTGATTTATTGCAAGCAGCGCCCCTCAGGGTACCTCAGTAGCGTTAAATTATTCAGCTTTTAATTCGTTATCGCCGCCACCGACGTTACTGCGTTCTACACTATTTACACCTGGATATAATTCATGATTTCGTTATCCGGTGTACGGGTAAGAGATTGCTTCACGTATAAAATATTACCAGATGTTAGAAATATTCTTTAAAAAACGGAACGTAATTGTTTTTACGGTAAAGTAAAGGTTTATAACTGGTTTTTGGATTGCTTGGATGATTTTTCTAAATAATTCAATAAAGTCACATTCTTCATAGTCTTGTTAATGATCATAATTATAATAATTAACCATAAACATTAAAATTGACTTAATAGTTGCCGTTTGTTTGTGATGTCTAGTAGATAATACAAGCTTTAGATAATCAATATTACGGAAATACTTTTTTATGCCTTTTTTGCGTGTGAAGAAGCATTATCATCATCATCATCATCATCATCATCATATGAGAGTACGTAATGAGATTGTGTGGTATCAAAACTGCTTTCCATTACGTGACTTCAATTTTATTATATTTCTGGAATTACTTAACTCACTACTAGTAAACACGTAAGGTAATGAAGACCAATAACAACCTTTCAAACTTTTCAAATAAACTTAGTGGATTGCGTTACAAGTAATTCAGCGTTCATGCAACTCCTAAAACCAGCATCATCCCATTGATTGGCGTTGATGTAGTGCGGCCGTTTGTTAATATTGATGGAATAAACTGGAGCCCGCTCTGTAGCATAAGCCGACACTGGCAATTCATGTATAGTGAACACACAAGCTTTAGGGCATCCACAGATGATCTACTTTTTATACCATTTGCTACTTCATTGTCAAAAACCGTCAGTCCATTTAGCACTTTTTGTCTTATAATCTATATTTAAATTACCTGTGTCAGAACTTTTGTCCAAACATGTCTTTCTGTTTTAATTACCTCGAAAGCTTTTAAAGTATCCGATTCGACACCAAGATCTGTCCAAAAAAACCTCCTGGATTATTCTGTCAGAAAATTTTGAATAACAACATAGAGTTTATAAATATCAAAAGGCTCAATCCCTGTTGCGTGCGACTTCAATATATGTATGTGCGCGAAACGTACGTGCTCTATTTCTCTGCTTACTCCATTGAGGATCAAAGTAAACCCTTTCTAGATACCATAACAATAATTTAGGATTTCTGCAGTCAATTTAGGCTAAAAGCGTCTGGCACAATAATATTGGTTTCTAAAGCTAAGCTATATGATTATAAGATATAAAAAATAAGCAATGTGTGTAGAAATCCTTACGATCCAACCTTGCACCAAGAAATAATATCCTCTCTATCAACGTGGTGAAATTGAATTAACTTGTTAATATCAAACCTCGGCTGGCTGTGGTTGTTCCGACGTGGCCGAAGAGATTTGCACTCGGGTCCCAGAACGTGCGTTCGAAACATAGAACTACTTTGTTTAGGTTCCCATAGCCGAGCCGTTTGATGGCTGCCACCTAGAACAAAGCAAACGTGTTTATGTCAAATCAATACGGGACTATAACTAGTTTCGAAATGTGCCGAAAGAAACCTATTTATTACGAGATGGAATTGCTTTTCCATTATAACTATAGAAGGAAATGGATATTTCTGTATTCGTAGGTACAACGAAGCTTTTTTCGCCAGGTTTTCGCAAAGTATGATTTATAAAATGGTCAATCGTATATAATAAATAGCCGTATTGTATAACAGTATTTAGGACAATAATTTAATTTGTTATTGTCCTAAATACTGTTATTTTTAAGACTATTTTGGCAAACAATCTTCTTACATTATACACACATAATAATCATATTGTAATTGCTCATAGTCACAGGGTTGGCAACGCGCTAATGATGCCTAGTATTATATATACTTTAATATTGACCAGAGGTGTTACTAGTGCTTTGCTCAACCCTTTAAAAGAAGAGTAGCTATGCTGCTAGCGCAGCTTTCCATAGCACACAGTTTCTTCATGGAGCCTGGAGACCGAATACAGCACATTAACGGTACTCAGGGTTGTTTTGCTGCGATTTTCTGTCTTTTTTTGCCAAGCTGTCTCAATTGGAGCGATATATCAGGTCTAGGAGACGACTCGGCTTTGTCTACATCTCTAAGGTAAGCATTTTCAAAATAATTTTATAAGTTATTCAAATAATATTATCTGCTTTCTGCTGCACAAAGAACATTCAGTTATCTAGTACCCAAACTCTTCAATTACAGCAAGAAGTTTAGGTTTAACATATTTTATAAATACAACTTTAATACATATACTATGTATATATATATGTATTAAATATACTATGTATTCGTGTTTTGCCTAACAAAAGCGAAGTTAACGTACCTTCCAATCGGGTAATGGGGGATCGAACTTGACGAAATTCTGCTGGTTCTGTCCATTGTTCGCCACGGCAACTTTTAGCACTCCCAAAGGCAACGTACATAGTACGACGTCTCCTGTAAAGAAATTAAATTATAATAGTATTCTGAGTACCTACGTTAACCCTTAACATAGCATGATTTAACTCAAAATACTCTCTTATATAGTAAAACTTTAGTGGCGCAGCGGTAGTGAATGCGAACTGTGCACGAGTGCTTGGATTCGATATCGGGTCGGGTAGTGTTATTGGGTATTCTCGTCTAGAAATTCTCTCTTGAAACTATTGCACCAGCCGTAATTCGAGACTACTACAATTTTCTAAGCTAAAACCCAACCATATTTTGATCAATTAGGAAAACGTACGGATCTCTGCTCGATCAGTATTTACAATACAACACTAAACCAATGACGCAATCATCTATGTATGTATTATTAGCGGATAAAATTAATCTTTCTATCCTTTTCCTTGCGACAGCATGCGCTTTGAAAGAAACATGTTTTGTTTTAAAACGTCTGACGCATAGAAATAGCGGTGTAGCCAATAACCACACATGGTGTGTAATTAAATGATATATACTGCACAAACATTTGTATGATCTACAGATCGTTACTCAAGTCTGTTTTGCGTTTTGTATATTTGTAAACTTTGACTGATTAATCTGCGAGAGTAGTTCTGTAGTAAGTGAACACAAATATATGTATTACACTTAGCTCATATAATTAAGTTTTACCCAAAAACAAAATGTTTGGAACCTTACAATTAGAAAGTCCTCCTTAATATTACACAAAATATACATTATTAACTAGACAGTATAAACTATTTGTAATACAGTGTACTAGGATTCTCAACATGTAAATATGATATATTAATGATGTTAAAAAATGTTATTTGAGGTAACATATTTAATTTAATAAAATAACCCTTTTTAATTGAGAACACCATTAAGTAAATAATATCAACAATTCCCAAAGGCATTTGATATTTCATTTCCAGTCAAATGAAAGGGGTCGCAGGGAAGCAATCACAGTGAAAAAGCTAAGGTCTGACCCAAACAAAGCCTGCAAAATGCTAAATAAAGATTCCTTGAGATCGAACACACGTGGTATCTATTTTACCATGATTTTACTTAACAAGAAAAGGTCTCTAGGATTGAATCTTTACGTAGGATAAAAGGATTGAGGTACAGATTGCGTTTCTTGCGAAGTAAAAACTTAATAACATTACAGGCATCTTTTATTAATGCGAAATGTGACTATTATTTGTAAATATTATTCATATTCGTGTCTGTAATTCAGTCACGTTTCAACGGAGCAAATGCCAATAAAACTTTGTTGAATGAGATAACAGTAGGTAATTCTGTTTTCCGCGACATAGACATTGTTTGTCCGAAGTTGTTTCCAAATATAATACAAACAATAATAAACAACATGCAACTGACTTGTTTATTTTATTACTAGACATTGAATGACATGAAAGCAAAACTTTTGACGTAGTGCAATTAAATGAAGGAGGAAGTGTGTGATGTATTTACATGTAAGCTGACATATATAAATAAGGATACTGGATGAAAAAGCTTTTGAGAGGAAGTTTACGTAGATCTGGGGGACCAACAGCGAGCCGGTCTACCTTCTCATTCCACAACTGCTTCTGTAAGCGATACAAAAGTTCCGGAAAAACATATCAAAGGCAGTGTTTGATTTCTACGTAATCTGTTTGAACATTATGTACTTCCTTAGCCTTGACCGTATAAGGAAATGAGAAAAGTCGGTCAAATAAAAATATATACATTTGTATTTGGTAAGTTTGTCATTCGTATTTACCAACCGTTGAGGTATTTGTATGTCTGAAATATAAATTTTACATAATTAAGAAACTATGTAGTCGTGCCTGCACTATTTTAGCAAATGTCTAGCATAAATAAAGCAGACTATAAGATGACAAAGTTGCAGATACTCCATCTACTACCGCGATAGTATAACCTCTCTTTCAGTCGAGTTTACGACTTGTTTGGGACGATAAACAGCTGATACCTCCATGATTTTTCTCTCTAAGTTTGACTAAAATAAATATACGTTAAGTTATAAATTTGTTTCCTACATTCGTGCAGGTGTATTTGCCTTTAGGCTCCAAATGCAGACAGAACAATCACAATTATGTGCTAATTTTAGCACATTTTGTGGTTACTATACAATTTCAACAAAGCTTGGCACTTCACTAGAATGACATCAGTGCTAATTATTCTTTTTGAATAGCAATTCTATTGTTATAATAAATAAATATCACAGATTTCCAAAATGTAAATGGATTAGTCAGATAGAGCCTAGCACCGCCTCTTAAACATCTGACTGCCTCGTCTACGATAGACTCCGCCTGTATGCAAATGTAGCGGAAGAGCCTCCGGCGAAGCGAGAAGGTGGAGGGGAGGGAGGGGGGGGGTTGCGGTGATGGGGAGAGTAGCACAGACCGCCGGGTCAACACAGACCCGACCGTATTTTTGTGCCTCGTCAAAGTAAAATTAACGCGTTAGAATTGCAAATCATTCCGCGACAAAGAAATGACAAGGAGCCGCACCAACAGCCTTGTGGATTTTTCTCATAACGCCCATTATCTCACTTTACTTTTTTGCGAACAGCTCTTCCTTAATATTAAGGCCACATGAATCAATTTTTTGTATTTGAAACGGAAAATGCAAACGTTAACGCAATATGGATATGCGCCGTCGGCTAAAATCGATAGCGAATGCTTTTTTCCATTGTTCCCTCGTTACGGCACTCAATTGTACAGTACGTGTGGAATCGAGTAACTATAAATGTACATCGAAGTAAGATTAAGCTTTATTTATTGTGTTTTGTAAGTACAATGCACATTCTCTTCATCATCATCTCACATTTGAGAATGACCACAGTAATTACCTTTATATTTAACACATATATTATGCTTAATATTGTTCTTACATCAATTTATACGACTTAAATCAAGACAGCTATGTTACAAAGTAAGCTTAAAGTTGACCTAAAAGTACTATATTTGTATTTTTCGGTCATTCTATTATAGTTATTGAAATTAATTATTTGCAGAAACAAAAGCAACAATCACAATTTACAAATTAACTAATATTAACAAACCTAACTACTTATAAATAACACAAAATGAAAAGGACTGTAAATTTAGTAAAAAAATATAATTATGTACCTATGTATGTATTTCAATAGGATTTTAGTAATAATTCGTTCGTATTCTTGTATCTTTGATATAGACAAATTACGCCTTAAATACCTTTGAATGTTTGCGGCTGACTGGGATTCCTCGTGGCAACAGCTTTTACTATTACTCCAGGGCCTCCATACTGAATATCGGTGACAGCCGTCCCCAGCCTGATATCCAGACCATCAGAAAGTGCCACTGGTACGCATGAGTAGCCATTGCGGACTGAAAAAAAAGAAAGGTTATAAACGTGTTCATAAATCAGAAAAGCCCGTAAACGTCCACTGTAATGAGCAATGCACAATTAACAATCAAAAGAGCGTTTTGTTGCACTCGGTGCAAACTTGGTGGTCGAAAATTGGAAGCAAGTAACAAAGTTAAAAAGGCCTGCGACTGCTATTCGAAAATTATCTCGCAGTTGGAACAATGGAATGGTTTAGAAGTCAAATCTCAGATGTTCCAGTAATTAATAGCATAATCTATAATATTGATAACAAATACTTAAATGGTTAAAAAAATGGAGTATTGACTGCACGATGCTGCAGTGTTTTAAGCCGCTTCATCACTGCCAGTGCGTCGAGTGACGTGGGTTTAACTCCAACTCGTGTCAAAGAATTGTGTGACCCACAAATAATTATTTTGTGTCTAGGTGAGTAGTAGCTTAGGTAGTTCTGTGAGTCGTATGTTAAAATGTTTCAAAAGTATCCCGCAACTTTACATGCATTGGCACCCCGACTTTACTTATATAATCGACGTAAAATAATATTGCATAGCTAATAAAATTATATTTTAATTGTATGAATTACATTGGTAATAAACTTTTTGACGTCACACGGCAATAGAAAGGTAAGTAAGGTAAACGTTTATCGATTGGAGCAAGCAGTAAAATAGTACAGAGGAAAATGTGAGGCAACTACAACTAGATACGTACTGAACAATCGGATCGCACTCATTGCATTACACAATACATATACAAGTTAACTCTCTTTACTTGAAGTACTACTCAATCCGTACTTCAAAAGATCGTAACTCTTGAACAAAAAAGCCTTAACTTTCTTTGCTTTGTCTCGAGAGCTTGTTGGCACAGTTGTATCTGAAGGTGGCCGATAAACCGGCACCCACGATAGGATCACAGTACACTTTCCAATTAGGCTGATAGCACGCCGCCGGGAAAGCACTATTGTGTTTTAATAACTTTAAGTGGATTTCTTACTCCATTATGCGAGGTTGTAGCACACACTTACACGGTGCATAGACATAATGGCTACTAAAACCTTATTCAGGAGCCGTTAATGTGAATACGCTCTTAAAACTATTTTAAGGATTTCTATAGAAACTCAGATGCTGTGATCATAACATTAACGTTCGCATTTCCTTAAGAGTAGTTTCAAATCGTTACCAGCGTTTATAAACGCAAATGAACATTATCGATGTGCATCATGTTACCACAGCCTACCAAATGCTTATTCGTATAGACTGTTGAAGACCATTAAACGATGACAATGTCAGATGACAGGACATACGTCTGATCAAATGGTTAACCGGCACGTTGTCCGCCTTAGCCGTACTGACTATTGTTTTAATGCAATTGTTAGCAAATTGTGTCTATTAGCTTTACTAATCTGTGATAATACTGTCGTCCTTGGCTGAACTGGGAACATAATAAATATCCGATTATACATCCCGAGATATAGATACGTAAACATTATTTTAAATGTGACTAAATTGTAGTTATAAATATCAATAAACACGGCTCATAAAACTTATTAGGCATCTTCAGGACAATTAGTAAAATTAGTCAGTACACTATTTTAAATTGTAACGCTTTCCACATAAGCTAAAAGAATAGACACAGAAAATATAATCCTTAATGTCTTTACGGAAATTCGCATCTTCGTATGCTCAATGTTTGGGTACACGAGAGGCTAGTTTCAGTACATACTCGCAACAGTGTAGCATTTAACGATATTAGCCCGGTTCGTTGTCACCGGCAATGTTGCATGAACAAACTGCCCGAAACTAAAGTACCATAAAAGGAGACCGCGAACCGTGCGCAGACAGCCACACTAAACCTACAATTGTGTCCCTGTGACTCCAATAGATGTTAATGCAGTTTATATTAAACGTTCATTTGTATATGCTGTTACTGTTCGTACAAAACTTTACCAATTTCGATCGAAACTGCGCAACTCGAATCTAGTGTAAGTCGATTTTGTTAACTTTTAAACACGGTCATTCTATGTCACTCAACTCACGACATATGTGCTGGTAAATTATATTATTAAATTTCTTATTAATTTAGATTCGAAAACCGCGAAATTGAAGCCGGAAAATTACATTTTATATTAGAAAACGCTAAAATACAAGAACGAAACGTCATAGTTTACATGTATTATCAATTATATAAACTAAAGATTTTTCTTTTACATCCACCCATATAAATTTTTACACAACACGCACAATTTTTACATACTAAGTTTTCACGAAGGTTGAGTTATCGTAAGGCGAGGTAACAATCACTAACTTCAATTAGTTGCGTTATTTGCCTTTAGGAGATAGGGTAAGCGAATTACCTACATCGATTTATAATTATACAAATTGAAATTTCAATACCTCAGAGAGATATTGAATTTTATAGCTTCGTGGCTTTAATAACCATTGGAATTTAGAATCACTTTATAATTATTGCCAAGTTATTGGTAGATCGACTAATGACTTGGAAATAATTACAAAGTTCCTACACATAGATAATTAATCTTGTGGCGTGTTATACATAGAACAAAACATCGTGTCTGTATCCGGTTATAATAATATCAGCCCTGTATTAAATTGTTCCACTGCTAGATACGAGCCTCTTCTCATTGTGAGAAACGTTAGGCCATATTCCACCACGCTGGCCCAGTGCGGGTTGGCAGACTTCACATACCTTTGAGAATATTATGGAGAACTCACGGTAATACAGGTTTCCTCACTATTTAATAAGCACATAACTTGGTAAAGTCAGAGATGCGCGATTTAGGATCTGACTCAAGGCCTCGGTGTGGCAGTCCAGCAATTGCCCACTAGACTATTGCTGCTGTATCCGTTTGGTCATATAGATATCATACAAAAATGTTATTTAATTTGAGTGACATGAGTTTGTTGTACGTCTTTAGAACTTAGTAATTTTTACCCAGTCCTAAACTTCGTAGTACAACGACAAATTAATTAAATAATAAGCTAATTACTCTGAATAACTATTTGTGAACACACAAATTTGTGAATGAGAACAGTGCCGAGGTGACTAGTTAAACCCTTTTGTCATCCATGTAGTACCTAAATTTATTTGGGTTAATGATTGAAGTCCTTTTTTTTTTGTTTAAATTACATCTCTCACCCTAGGAATAATTCCTGTGTCGCGGGGACTTTACAAACATTCAAACAACGGACACAGAGGACACTCAGACTCGGAACAACTATTTGCGAATAACACAAACGTTTGTCCTCTTTGTGTTGAGGAATTTGAACCTACAACACTCGGCGCAGTGGCAGCGGCCAGGCGACCACTTAAACCACTACGCCATCCATGCAGTCAAAATGCAAAAAACATGCCAAATACTTAAAATTGATATATTGCTATTAATATGGCATACATTTTTATTAGTTCTTAGTTAGTAGTTCTCTAGAAGTTATGTTGTACTAAAGCCTATTATTATAATTTATGCTTAATTAGGTTGTTTATTTGTGTTCTAACAATAGTCATTGCAGGCATACCTAATGCTGCTGTTAAATTGATAACAAGTCTTTACTCAGTGCTTAACGACTTAGAGATACCCAGTACATGCAATTGCGCTAGTTAACATCAACGTAATTATTAATATAACACAATCAATTAGATAAATTTATGACTTAGTTTTGAAGTATTAATATTCTTGTTCATAATATGCATACCTTTATAAAGATAAATGGGGTTGAAGAAATTTTTGGATTATTACCACCATATTTATTTTATTTTAAAGCATTAGGAATAATGCCAATGTTATAAAGAACTTTACAAACGCTCTTTCTATGTGAGGCTCAAGCATAGTATCACATGCATTATTTGAATCTGATAAAACTAATATATAATATGAACTAGTATATGGTATATACTTTACTATGAACTAAAATATCACACACAAACGTAAACATTCAGACGACCGCCATCTTAGTTCTATGACCATAGCTGTTCTAAAGCAACAGTATAAAGTCGGGGAAAGTTTAAATAGGTTAAACCACTATACAAATATAAAATAGTAAAATTTCGATATACAAGCGTCGTATAATAGGGGGATACCATATTGCCATCAAGTTTACAATGTTATCAGCTTACACCTAATTTAGTCATTCAAAAGTAAAACAAGTTATATTTTAACAAACGAGCGATATACGTTCAAAGAGAAGTAATTGCAACACTTTTCTTTGCCGCAAAACATGGTCGAGCTTCGTTACTTATTACCAATTTTATTATATGCTAATGGCGGTTAAAAGATCTAAAGCTTTGGAGGCAACAAAAAATATTTCAGTAACATTGTTAGCTGCTAACCGGACTAACCACTACCCATTACCTCGCCAATGTACCCCAAAACACATATTGAGCAACAGCTCAAAAAAACGTTAGTCCTACATACAGTAGGGTTCTGTTGAGTATACATAATGAGCCTTCATTTAAGTATTGAATACGTTACATGTTCATTTGTCTCCTTACTTTTACTATATTATTACAATTTACCTTTAACGCTCATTTAAACCATGCAAGTTTGTTCTAAATATAATGGTTATAATTGAATGTAATGATAATAGATGTAAATAAATAATTATATTGCGCACAATAATACAAAAATTGCAAGTAACTGTTTACATGAGGTTGTTCTAAGACAAATATAAAAGTTGTTGTATGGTTGTAACCACTTAAAATGTAAATAAATAACCAACCTAATACATTTGTAAAATATTGTCAACTCAATTATTTATAACTAACTAAAGATTTGGATCTTATCTTATCTTATCTTACGTGGGGGCCAGTCAGTGCAGACCGGCGACACTTCGACCCAGTGGGATCTTTTGTGTCGACACTCTCCCAATAACGACTGCCATAGATGTTCATGGCAGCCGGGACCGACGGCTTAAAGTGCTCTCCGAGGTACGGAGCAAGCGATAATTGTCAATCAATACGCACATAACTTCGAAAAGTCAAATAACTTCTGAAAGTCAGAGGTTCGCGACGTGGGTTCGAACCCGAGACCCTCTGCATTGCAGTCTGTTGGTCACCCCACTGAGCTATCGCTGCTCAAAAAGATTTGGATAAGGCTACTTATTATTTCCGACCTTTATTAAATTTATTGATTTTACCAGTTTTAGCCTATGACTGGCCTTCTTTGCCTGAAGAATCTGAGGATTAAACGTTTGTTCAAATGTTTCATGTTACATTATTTGGTCATAAAATACCTGATCTCATTTGTACAATCTATTCTCATCATCTCACAGCCACTTAAAGTCTGTTTACTGCTTCAGCAATAACTTGATCGACACACAGTACTTACTACCATTAATCTTGTTTACCATCAATCTATAGAAGATATGTACGTTCTTTGCAATCAGAACAACGTTAACGCAGTGCTCTGTCCAGCTATATTCTGCGATGTGCTTAATTATATCTGACGTTTGAAACGTAGTACATTAGTACTTCTTCTATACTTATACTACTAAATTAAACGGTTTTAATAACCTACAAGCAGGAAAATCCTACTATATTTATGTATCGACTAGTTGTTTCCGAAATTTTACACGCGCTAACATTACTATATTATCTACGTATCATTGGGCTTTATAACTATTGTAAATTTTTATTTGAGATCCGATTAGAATGAACATAAATTAAATGTTAGCATAAGCTTTTTTTTATTGATTTAGGCATTGTGGTAATTAGTGGGCATAAAAGCACAGACAAACAAAAAATATGTTTATATTTTTATAATATGTATGTATAGATAAAATATAGCTTTAATACTGTATTAATGGCTGCCACTCCGTCTGTCCATAGAGCGAATCAAATGGCCACTAAATACGTGTAACTGTTTAGATAAATGTATCTACTGCAGCGGGTAATTGTGGCTTATAACGGTAAAATCGTATTAGTTACATGCATCTAAATTGCTGTAACAATTTAAGATGAATTGCTTTCTGACACAAAGGTTTACTCTAAACATAGAATACTATACTTATAGGTCCATTAATTAAAAATAACAGACAAACATAAATCAATATTTTTACAACGTATCTGACTCACTTGTTATGAAAACTGAAAATCTGATGAAAACCCAGCTGAGATGGTGTGGCCACGTACAACGCATGGACAATAGTAGACTGCCTAAAAACGTCTTTTACTCGGAGTTCGCTCAAGGAAAACGCAAACAGAGCGGACAACATTTAATATACAAAGACGTCCTTAAACGCCATTTAACAGCAAGTGGCATACCATCCAGTCAGTGGGAAGAACTGGCCCAAGATAAGCAGAAGTGGCGCGCAAATATACACACTGCAACAGGCTGCTTTGAAGCTGGAAGACTAGAAAGCCGGGAAGCTTTACTGTACTCAATGTGGCTGGATCTTCAAAACCAAATTTGGATTTGTGAGCCACATTAGAGCTCATAATAATAATTGAGAGTTATTCTGGGTCGCTGTCACCGGACACGGTGAAGAGGACATCATCATATCATGTTCCTTAAATTACCAATTTAAACTTGTCAACACTCTAGTAGCAAGCGTTATATAAAATTTGCATACTAATTTTTACAATAATCCGTCGTTATAGTATAGGACGCTAACGTCGGGAGTACGAACAGAATTAACAAGGAGACCGCACTCGGTTGCACCAAAAGAGCCCAATTTAGCGTCCACCTGGAGTGCATCAACGACATTGTAGCGTTTAATGCTGTTACTACGGTTTGATGCGCGTATGTAACTTGGACACGGCCACACAGCTACTAACGTCACTACACCTAGTGTACCTAAAGGATAAACTACTTCAAAAACGACTTTAAAATCTGTGCTGTAATATTTTAAAATGTTCAATAAAAGCTGTTTATGTTTTCAGAATTAAGGACACTCGATAAATAAATATATGTTATTATCTCTAGGGCGGATTAGAGCAATAAACACCAGCTTAACATTATTATGCATAAAATTAAAATGTTTTAAGGTAGTTATAGTAGTCCTTAGGCGAACTGCCGAAATATGGCCTATATTTGCACACAATAGAATATTAAAATAAGGTCGAGTTCCGTTATGACTTAATGAAGTCTTTGTCTAACAATACAAATAGTTATGAAAGTTTTGGTATCTTATTCGTAAATAACAAGGTGGTGCGACTTACAAGGCGTAAATTGCAATATGGCTGACTTATGTTGCAAACACCTCGCCGCTTTAATTGCCCGGTGTTGTGAGAAAATCATTCTTATATTTGTTGTCAGAGTCTAAATGATCCTCATATTAATTAAAGCTATAGTGCGTCAATAGGATTTAAAAAATGCAAACACATTTGAAATTCAATATGTATAAAATAGCAATATGAATTGCTTTTTATTCTCCTCTCTATTTAAAAATACAACATAATAACTTCAAAATGATACGACACAATAACAACACGGTGTAATCAGTATCAATATTTCCATTTCACCCATAAATATCCATTGAGACTATCTCTACAATGCAATGCTAGTATTTGTCGCATCAAGTTGATCTATGTCAGCGGCGTGAATCTCGATCACGGTACGCTTGCAGTCAACGTGATTTGTTGGCTCAACAGAGAGCACAACGAGATTGTACCTAAACAATGTTGCTTTTGACCGAAGAGGCATTTATGTACAATCTTGCTTAATATGCCGTTTGTCAATATACCTTAGAGCAGTTATAGGTTAATGGGTACTTGAGTTGCCAAGTCAGAGGTTCACGGCACGCATTTCTACTTTCAAAGTTATATGCGTTATTAACAATTTAATTGCCGTTAGTTAAATGGTGAAACTAAATATTGACGGAAAATCTGCATGCCAAATACTTCCCCTGTGTTGTTTTCGAAAGTATGTGAATTCTGCCAACCCATACATGGCTTGCTTGGTAGAAAGTAGCCCGTAGCTAGCACCTCATTCTAACTGTCTTGTTTATTTTCTAGTCTTGTGGTCAGCAGAAAGATTAATTTAACGACAGTTTTATAGTAATACATAGGGAACAATAATGTGGAATATAATTAAGATAGTATAAATATCTTAATTATCTCCTAACCTATATTTCCAAAAGATAAAAAACAATCCGTTATATTTTCGCACTTGTTAAGTTTTTTTACACTAAGGCATACAAAGGTGGTCTTTAGAAATACCATATATTTTTAATTTTATTTAATTTTAATAAAAGGCAATCTCCACATTGTGTATCAAGCTTTGTGTCGAGAAGGTCTAAACAATTATACAATTAATTGACAAAAAGTACAACCAGATTCAAAACAATACAATAAATGTCTCGTGTGAGATTGAACCCACAACATTCGGTGCGGCGGTATCGGCGAATCAACCTCATGCCCGCTAAGCCATCTGTGCATGTAAAATATAACTAATATACGTATGTTTTTTTTATTTTTTTATTTTTTCTTATAGTGCAAGTTCATATCGCTTTTGGTTATTCAAAGATGGCTAGAAATATCTATTGTGTAAGGTTTCTTTTTGATACATTATACACACATCAAAAGATTCTAGGGATCAAATACGTTTTAGAGTCTCACCGCTATTGAGGATTATTATTTAACTTTTTTTTTATTGTACTTGGATTTTCTTAGTGATTTTCACTATTTGAAAAAGAATTTTCAGAATTTCGATAAAAAATTAAAAATCAACTGTCAATCGGGATTTCTATAAAAATGTGTATGCGTTTTAATAAAACCATTACAATATCTGCATCGGAACTGAAAAAAACTGCATCAATATGAAGCGAAGACATCATTTAACACGAGAAGAGATAGGCAACGTGGGGCACGCCACGATCGTGGCGGTAAGTCCCGTGTTTGAGGAGTGGCTGGAGAGGCGGCATGGCGTCCTCACCTTCCGGCTGACAGAGGTAATGACTGGCCACGGTTATTTTGGCCAGTTCCTGTGTCGTATACGCCGGCAAGAGACGCCCAGTTGTCACCATTGCGGCGACTGCCGCGACGTTGTTGTGGACACGGCGCTGCACACTTTGGCGGATTGCCCCGCCTGGGCATCGCAGCGCCGTGAGTTGATCGCGGCAGTCGGATTGGTTGCCCTCTCGCTCCCGGCCGTAGTTCAGTCTATGGTCCGGAGTGAGAGGTCGTGGAACGCCGTCGCCTCCTTTTGTGAGTAAGTCATTTCCATCAAGGAGGCGGCGGAGCGGGAGAGGGAGCGTTTAAACCCTCTCCCCAACCGCAGAACCGGGCGCCGGAGGGCGCGAGATGACCTTCTGCCACCCTGAGGATTGACCTGGGGGTGGCGGGCTTTGTGGGCCTACCCGCCATCCGTTCAGCACCAGGGCCGAGAGGCGGCGTGCGAGTTCCCAAAAAAAAAAACGGCAACGTTCTGTGGCTGTCGCTCTTGGCACTACACAGAGCGCTATAAGTCGTCTCTGGACACACTATCGTATCACGGGCAGCGTGGCCGAGCGACATGGAGGACGATCTCGCATCACCACTCGCAGACAGGACCGGTACATCCAAAATACTGCTCGACGGAATCGTAACATGATCGCCATGATGGTAACTACGAGGCTCCACAGCTCTTCAGGCTTGCTGATAAGCGACCATACCATCTGAAATCGTTTACGTGAAGTGGGTTTGCGTTTCCGAAGGCCGCTGAGGGTTCCATCTATAGCACCATGGAATCGTAAGTGCCGTTTGCAATGGGCTCGCGAACACAGAAATTGGGAGGAAAAAGACTGGCGTTGTGTTAGCTTTACCGATGAATCTCGTTTCTTTGTGAGACCAGATACAAGACATACTCGGATTTGGAGGACTTCTGGGTGTCAAAAACGTTTAAAATTTTGTTAGGACGTTCATTCATATGGAGGTCCACCTCCATATGAATGATCCTTGATCCCTAGACACTTTTGATGTGTGTAAGTTAGTGTATTTATTATACATAATATGTAAGTTTAAATCTAATTCGTGATCAAACATGATATTCCATCCAGCTAAATTAGTTTTTCAAGCATAAAATGTACGAAACAACAATTCTGCCCATTTATAGTGTAAACAGGGATGGTAAAGATATTCACACGATATACATTGCTTATTTATCAAAATAATGAAGAGCATAACCAGTAATGTACCAAGTGAACGATTCATCAAACATAAGGCGCACCCTTAGGCGTAAGAACGTGAAAAATAGATGTCTATATTTCTTACTAGACATTTCACATGAACAAGGAAATTTATGAAACTATCTAGAAGGCGAACAAAACATAAATCTTATTTGCTCATAATAAAATTCAATTGATATTTTAAAACCGCCCAAGTACTCTTACTTACAGTTGAATAGTTAGTTTTGCAAATGTACGTAATAGATCTATCGGTATGCAAATGCCAAGGTATTTGTTTACAATATGTACAGCTCACAGACAGATCCGAATATTGTTCACGGTTGCGTGGAATTCTATGTCGAATGTTAACGTCGATAGTTCGTATTTGGAATTAGGTATTTACATTGGTTTCACACACGAATCGAAGAAGTTACAATTGAAACATTCTAAATACCTACATCCCACACAAGTTCGCGGTATCACATTAACGACTGCGCAACTTTGTGAAATATCAAAAGCGTACGGTACCCAATGAGTTAAATGGCGAAAGTTCATCGCTGCAGCTCATTACCTATGTGTAAAACTCTATGGTGGAATCTTGCATGGCGCGGTATCGCCCGCGTCGGCCATAGAAGGGGTGGGCGTAGAATTAAAATTGAGGATAGCAACGCAGAGAGCCACATGGAAAATACTCTGAAAATCGGTATCCTCGGGCAACCGTGCGGCTGACCGCTATGGCTACATTTTGTGTGATCACTGGAGGTGGTTTACGTTTACAAAAACTAAAACCTACCAATTTATACCATTTGCATACATTGAACATGAACATACATTGAAAATTAAATCTAGTATTTAAATACAGGACATGGTAAGTAGACATAATATAGGAGAATTATAAAACACTTTACCAGATTGCTCTGCAATTGTTAAAGAATATAATATCAAATACAAAATTTATACTTATAACAACAGTATTCTTTTTGAGCACAATAAAGTGCTTGTCTAGAATAAGAACATCAACAAATAACAACAAATAACATCAGACCCGTTGGCGGAACCACGTTATGCATGTTATTTTACTACGTACATGCATCCCTATGGAACTACTCATTGTGGACAGTTTTAGAACCGCTTTAGCAATTTGGCTTCGTCACCTTGTATGGAATTTTTGCTTTATGGTCTAAGCTTCAAATACTTGCTTTTGAGTTAAGAACAGTATTTAGGAAAAACTGCTTTGTTACAATGTAATAAAATCGAGCAATGTTGAACAGACACCGTAAAGATAGGTGAATATTTCGTTTTACACCCCAAATTTAAACCGGGAGATAAGAAATAAATGTGTGACGTGGAATTTGGGCGAAATGAAATTATAATTCAACGCCGGCCGTAACGGCTAAAGATAAGTTTTGTTTATGTAACATTGTGTACTGTTGAATTTACGATTGTCGATATTAATTTTAATTCGAGAATCAGCCCATTCACACGACGCTGGGAAAAAGTACGTAGCAATTAATTGCTTAAAAAACATTAAATTAAGCGTAATTTGAATAATTTTAGGCGGCAGTGAGCACAAACAGCTGTAATTAAAGATACGTGTATATTGTGTGAGTTGTGCCAAATTGAAAACAAAGAATCGCCGGTTCGCTTAGTAAACACGATTAATGTGAACGGGCTTTATTTAAATACATAAACCTAAACTGTAATCATTCGTTATAAATTGTAGAGTAATAATATCAGAGCAGTAAAATGAATACATATAATCCTGGCATGATTGCGGTAATTCCAAACGCATGTGCATATAATTAAGGATGCTATCAAAACACTAAAACATAAATGACTGCTTAATCAAACTAATTAAAATTGTTTGATAGCGCTTTTAAGTTATAAACAGGTAAACTGAAAACCATTGATGGCTTGACATACGAATGATAAATTAACAATTGAATTGACAAACAAAACAATTGAGTTCGGTCGTCCGTCTGATTGCTAATTATTCAAACAGCGAGTAATTCACTATTTAAATATTAAATTTTAATCATTCTCTTGTTGTTCGTCAGTTTTTTTCTGTTGCACTTTTTGAATTGTCGAATTTATGCGTGTACTTGTTGTGTACTATTAAGTTGCCGGTTTGTTCGCTTTTTTTAATACAGATAGACAGGCGTAAATTATCATCACCAAGACAAAAATAAAATTTATGAGCATATACTAGCATAATTCTAATATCTATTATTTAGATATGTGAGAATACTCATAAATATAAATAATAAAATTAAGCTTATACCTATCTACCCAGAATTCTTTATTTTATAGTTTTGTACTACACCTACTCCTATTCCTATACCTGCTTACGTAGAATAATCTATTTAAGAATGCACTTATGATGTTATCTCTTCATCATCCTAGAGTGATTATTCGTGTAGACTTTTAGCTATAATAATTATGTCTTCGGATTCGGACGTAAAGATAGAATATTTTATCCAAAAATATCAATTTATAACTCAGATTAAGGTCGTATCAGTTTTCAAACTCGAAATCCTTTTATTTGCATATAACCGGTGTAAAATATGAAATTATGAATTAAGTCGAAAGAAGTAATTTTAAAATAAAATGTCGAGTAAACATTTCTTTTTAGTGTATAATTTGTCCATTATTGTGACTTTATGACTACGACTGCGACAAAAGCCAGCGATTTGTCACTTAATAACAGGCGGTCTGTTTTACGGATCTCTCCTACGACTGTAATAAATTTTGTTTTCACAAAAAGGAATTAGGTCTAAAATTTTATTATTAGACTTTATAGTCAACTTTATCAAACGGGATTATATTGAAATACCAACAAGGCGACATCGTAAACTCTTTACAAGACGCGGATTTTTAATAGTCGGTCAGGATTTATATATTCGACTTTATGAAGCCGTATTTCCTGTTGTGGGTTTAATATTATTCTATTACGGTTAATGTTAATTATTAGTTGGGACTATTAATGTTTGTGTAGTGTTCATTACTCGTTTCATTACCTAGTAATACTGTTCCACATTAGATATTAGGCAATTAAACAAAATTGTGACTAGTATTGAGACTAATCCATTTTATGCGACATATTTTAACAAAATATCATAAGTACTTCTGCAAACTACTAACTATGAGAAGTTATAGCTAATAAAATGTAGGGTTTGTACACTACACCCACTTTTTACCAGCTATGATTTTGACCCCGGTAGGTAGCAATAGGCGATATATATAAGTATATGTATAATAAATATGGATTAAATGCATTCGGTACGTGGTAAAATGTTACAATTGTCTAAAATATAATTATCGCGGCGCATCAATATTAAGATTATATCAAAATATAATACTAAATACGTAAATTTTTGAAGGGTCATAATTGCTTAAAATGTTTTCCCTAACTAATATTATAACTGCGAAAAGCGAATTTGTTTGTTTGTTACGCTCTCACGCGTTAACTATTCTAACGATCATCATGAAATTTAGCAAACAGGTTGTCAGTGGAATAGAAAAGGATATCATAGGGTACCTTTTATCCAGAAAAAAATACTGTTACTAATCTAACCCAACCCTCATTTCCGCGAGCGAAGCCGAGGGCAAAATCGTATATTCATATACATATGTATAAATTGATAAAGTGAGCTTAACTTAATACAGTTCATTACACTTGTGCACCCTAATCCTGCAGCGATTTCCCTATCATTGATATCATCATAACATATTAATTAGCGTTTCCTAACACTAACGGATTAAATTTCATCTTTAACTGTCATGTCCGAATTGAGTTAGGCCCTTGCCAAAGATTACATTATCGACAAAAGCCTGAGACGCAATGAAATCGCGACCATTAGCGACAAACACCATAAAATGAACAGCTATCCTTTTTTGATGAGTACAATAAATAAGTTGACACACAACACACCAAAAGTTAATTTCGATGGTGAGTTGCGCGTGGGCGAGATGCCAGAGATACACGCGTCGTCGATTGACTCGACCCAAGATTGAGAAACAAATAAATCGTAAAAAAATGTAATTAGTGTATATACGTTAGGCTAATCGAGCGTTTGACGAGGGTCGACCGAGGTCGCAGCGTGGCCGTGCACTGCTGGCTGCCGGGCGCTGGAACGGCTCTACAACTCTAGTCATTATTCGGACAGACGCGCTCCGACGCCTTTTAGCCCTT
Source organism: Catocala fraxini (assembly GCA_930367265.1). Lineage (NCBI taxonomy): Eukaryota > Metazoa > Arthropoda > Insecta > Lepidoptera > Erebidae > Catocala > Catocala fraxini. The sequence goes on from OV884037.1 coordinate 12,027,904, forward strand.
TGACGTGGAAAGACCCTATTAGCATTAAGCGGCTTGTTGATCGGGACTGTTAATTACTGACCTCTATTTTAAATTTTAACTAACCTGTCTGCGCGTTACGATTGACAATCGTGACGTAAAAAACTTGAAAGGTTAAAGTAAAACCAATAAAAGCATCGAAGTAATATCTCAGACGTGTTGGATTTAATCAGCATCAACAGAGAATCCGAGGCGAAAGATATTCAAATGAAGAACGAGCTCCATTCGCGACAAGGATGAAGCCCGAAATCAAGGCAGCGGAATCGACGAATAAAACTGTTGATTACGACCGCGCAAAGTTACGCTCCGTCGATCGGAATTTTATTTACTTGCTCGTTCGAAAAACAAATATGATGGCTTTTAATTTATGAGCACGTCCGGGCACGACGGGCTCCCGATGTTACAGCTTGCAGTATACGAACCTCAGTTACATACCTACGTATGTATTCCAAATTCGTTATTATATCGGAACTTTTTATTTGTGTCGTGACGACGGTGCGCGAGCTAATGGAGATATCGTATCTGTCATATCAAGGATATACCATTTGACAGTTTTATTGCGATCGCATTTGTGATGTTCAGATAAAAGACAAGTTATCTGTGGATACGTAAGGTTGTCCTCGCTAACGTCGATTGATGAGTCTAAAATCAAACTGTTTTCGATAAGATATTTTTAGCAACCTTAACTTTCGATTCATTTCAAGTCTTCAAAACGGATATAAATATACGGATTTCAATTCAATTATTGGAACACGTAGCCACATGTTCACTTACAGACAAGTGTTTAACATTTTCCTTTTACGTCAAAGCGGCAATTGCGAAGGGTATTTTGAAAAACGTCTTGCCAAGTGAGTGGACGAATGCCAATAAAGCTAGTCGTAACCCAACCCACTTCTAAGGCCAGAATGGCGTGCTGTAATCACTACCAGGCAAAAACTTGAGCGAGGATTTCACTCACGTAAGCTACAGTAAATAATGGATACAAAAATATACTTTACTAATCGTATTATTTAGCCATGTTATATTAAATAACTATTTAATACTAAAATAAGTAGTAGTATTTACCAATTAAACATCAATTTGAAAATCAATACTGGTCACTTTAACAATTCGATTGTCTTAATAATTTAAAAGTTTTGACGGACCGAATTAAAATAAAATATTAGATATAAAAAATAGCGATGTGGCAAAAGTGAAACAAGACGCTAGCATATTTGCATTCTTGAGTCGCGGGAAACTTCAAACAACGGACACAAAGTACCTACACCCAAATTCGGAACAATTTACGGACTATTTATGGATCACACAAATTTTAGTCCCGTATGGGGATTGAACCCACAATACTCGGCACAGTTGGCAGTGGCAACTACTACCTCTTCCGTGTAGTTAAATATGTAGGAATCTAATATGAAATAATTCTATTCCAATCTTCTTTGATTAAAGCTTCTGCAATATGCCGACTTTTACTTGACCAGTGTGGTGGACTGGTAATAACGTTCTGGTTCTACTCATGTGTATCCTACTCATTGACATCAATATCAAGAGGATACCACGACTCATAATTTGTATAATATAGTGATAAGTTTTTAATACAAGGTCGACTATTATTAAAAGCTTTTGCAGTCAAGTATGTCTACATATTTTTATATTGCCTTCATACGTTACATTTTGCAACTGACTTAATATTAGCTTTATATAGGTACATCTGTTACGGGTCATTCAAGTTGGGACTGAGGAAGGCTTCAGCCAGAACCTTAAAACCCACTTTTGACACGTACACTCAAGTTAAATTGCGGTATATATATAATAAAGTAAGTTACATAATGGCTTTATACTAATATTACAAATACGAAAATGACTGTAACTCATACATAGTGTTTTCTCTGTGAAGCTGGGTTTGCTGCAAATTATACGTACGTAGTTTAAGCCTTGTGGAAGGATACTGGCAATTTTTGAATAGCGTGCTATAGTTTGCCATGAAAAACTACTAGATTAATAAAAACAATCCAAATTTAATGTTTTTGCGAAGCACTCGATGTAGTTTTGAACACAAAGGCTGTACCGTTTCTGGCCGAATAATTAAAAATAATCTGAATGATTGACTTACAAAACGACGCGAACAAAACATATTGGATTAATAAAAAGCTGCTATCAAAAAATGCTGTGAACACAATAAATGCACACTATCCATTCATTTGAAAAAAGCGAATTTAAACTGTCAAAAACATAGGCGCGGGTAAAAAGCAGAAAGTTTGTAACCATTGTGCAACATCCTTTAGAGGGCTACTCTGAACACGGCCCCTATTTAGTCGGACGCATCGAGTCGAAGCCAGAGCTTCTTCTTTTAGTAATTTGTTTGCGGTCGCTATAAGTGGCCATTTATAAGTAGATCACTCATCCGCGACTCGCGGCGACGGCAATGATTTTATTCAACGTGGCACTACTTAAGAGATATCAGATAATAAACGGACCGCGGACACACATCTTGATGTCATTTAGCGTACAAAGTGACCGCACTCTCGTAACGTTCCTATTTAATTGGTCTGCTTACTGGGTAAAAATGTTGAGACTATATTTTTCTCGCTGACAGTATCATTTAGTAAACCGTAAGTTAACAGAAACAAGTTTCCGTGTGCGTGTACTTAAACATTTGTCGAACATCTTTATTAAGCACACTAACTAGTAATCGTAATTTAATAGTCAGACCTTTGTTTTATTTGTTTGAATAAATAATTTAGGTTAGAAATAAAACTAATAATGACATTATATTGTCTTCTGTTTACGCGAATGTTATTCATTGAAATTAAACTACTATATACGGTTTTTATCGCGTTGTTTATTTTACACTTTATTACATAATTTAGAAACTGTTACACTACTACTAGATATTATTAAACTTTATTATTTATTTATTTTTTAATTTTTAAGCTAATAATAGTTTTCATAATTTAATTAGCTTAAAAATTAAATGAATTACTTGTGATACCTATCGCTATGTCAAACAGATTTAAGTGCTTTTAGACAGAGAATACTTGCTACGATCCTGGCATATCTCTTATACGTTATTCATTTTCATTATATTCTTGTTGCACACTCTTCAGTTCTAGATAATATTAAACTGACCACCTTTCACCATAAAATGTCTAATGTCGTTTGAGAACGTTCGTTGGCTATTTTATATACGTGTAAATATTAAGTATGTTACGTAGAGAATTGATGATAATTGATTTACGTGAATGTAGATAAAAGTGCTAATAACCGTCTTCTATGTGCATATGTTAATAAGTGCACCTCTCTAATAATCTTAAAAGAAAATGCCCAATACAAAGTAAGAAAGGTAAGTATAAAACAAAAGAAAAATTGAAACAGTACCTAATTAAAGGTAACGAATGGACATTCGCGTAGGTAAATGGGTACCAACTAGGCAATTACCATTGTATCTCAGTCCGATAATCGAACCCTACACAATTAACACTGCATCGTCGACATTGTTTACTTAATCAGTTTATCCTCCACTTGACTATAAATTAATTAACTACTAGTGCAAATTCCGAGAGGTGTTCATAAGCGGACGACTATTGTCGTATGTAGTTGGTCGGAACAATGCAAACAATAATGCTTTAGACCTCCTCCCTATGCAAATATTTATATTAAACGAAAAAATACTTCACTGGATGTTCTAGCGGCTTAAACAGCCTATTGTTCAAGCTGACTTCATTTAAACAATAGTACTAAGTAGATTTGTGAAGTTGTAGTAGTTGATTTGTAGTGAAGTTAAACTTCTATTTCAAACAATTAAGGTGAGAAATCTCGATTGAAGGATGGAACTTTCAACCTTATTTTGTTTCCGATAGGAACTATATTAGAACTAGAATGCTTTATTAAAATAGATTCTATTTTCACATAGCTACCATTCTTATGTCCTACTGCTTACGTCTGGATTCATGACGCGCGAAAGGATGGACGAAGGGTTTAAAAAGATGCCGAAATCAGATCGTCGTATCACTTCGGACGTCTCCATCGTGTGACGGATGTCATAAAAGACAAAAAAGGTTTTTTGCCTTGTAAATCAGCGCGTCAGTCGGCCGTCAAGACCAAGCGACCGGATCGCGACTCGCACGCAAATCGAAGATCTGCGCTACTACACCAATAAAGTTGTGGCGATAAAGGGTTAGCTTCATACAATAGGGTTGTCATTGACAGTATATGTATTCCAAGTTATAAATTTAAATTGCAGTGTTTAAAATTACACAAATAAATTTAAGTTTAATATTTTTAGTGCCTATATTTTTTTTCTAAGAAGAAATTTGGAAAAAAAGAAGACATTTTAACTACAATAAGTTGCTACCGACGCCCACGGCCCCGTTTTTAAATTATCCCCTATTGTAGTAGTTATATTGTCCCAAATTACTTTTGTAATGTTTAGAAAATAGCTCATAAACAATACGACAATCAGGATTTTTATACTTAACATTTATATGTAAATAAGATGTGTTTTTTAAATGTAATTTGAAAAGCATTTAAACGTCCTAATGTCGAAAAATTCATATGACTTCTTATTAGATACAATCCATTTGTGCACAATGGATGTTAAAACTGCACACACTTGTGTAAGTTCTTTTCTGATGCCATGACTTTTAACCAGCTCCTTGCGTCGGTTAACACATATTTATACTCTAGAATAGGGTGCATACTTATACTCTAAATATCTTAGCAGGTAATGCGAGAAGGCCCAACTTATGTTACATTCATCGTACACATAATACTGTATGTCCTAGGAGTAAACTAGGGCACTAATTATACAGTACGGGAGGGCATTAATATGTAAATTAATATGTAGTGTGTTTGATTAAGGAACTCGTACGTTATTAAACTTTAGCAGACAACGCATTTCAATATACAGAATCTTGGCAAATATTTGCCACTCCAAGGGTAAGGGACGCCAGCGAACAAAAGCTAACAAGGAAGACGCGATTATTACATACTTTAATACTTTGAGAACAAATATAATATCTTGCATTCAGTACACATTGTATAACGAAGCAGATAAGGAACGTTATGCTTCGTTTATTAATTTGTTGGCATCTATACATGCTGCTTATAATCTGTTTGGATCTGAAGCCTAAATACAGATTTTCGTGTATATTTTTCGACTCACTATTAGCTCGAGAATTATTATAAAACTGAAAAACTACTAATACCAGTTCTTTCTACAAACCAAGAATTTAAATACAACGTTTTCTTTATAATTCAGTGACCTTGATGAAACTTGCGACACAGATGACAAAACTGCAAAATAATTCATAGCTTTAATTAAATGCAAATGAGAAAAGTTTAAAAAGGGACTTTAATATGGGGTATATATTACTTAATATTCATGCTAATCCTTCCAGCGAAGATTAATCCTTGTGTTGTGTGGTCTAAAATCAGTAGCAGGACATATCTTTAAAAACATCACGACATTTGTTTATATTTTCTTAAGTTTACTCAGTGTAAAAACAACCGTTGTATCATGCGCATTTAATTAGAAGCACTCTATATAAAAAGTTGTTAACTTCTTGACGCAAAATAAAGTTAAAGCGTTTTCCGATAACTGTATCCACCGGTTTTTGCGATGAATGAGCGAATCCGTGCGAGCTAAATATCCCTAGTACATAACGCTAAAGATATAATGTAGGCGACGTCTTTTGAAGTGTTTTCCATTACATTAGGCAACTAGCTAATCTTACTAAGCAGCTTTTTACTCGCACCTAAGTCGAGGTCGGCTAATATTTAGAGAGTGAAAGAGGCTTTAGATTTGATTAGGCCGCATTCAGCCAACGTGAGTTTCATTTTTGAGATGAATTTTGGCAATATTTTAAACAATTTAAAAATAAGATTTGCTTTTTGAACAGCCAAGCGCAGCAGTGTAATTACGGTCGTAGACTAGCTTTAGATATTTTTTGGCTAGACGTCTAGTTTATAAGCCGATAGATATTACGTTTAACAAAATCCTTTAATTTAATAAACTTGTGTTTCAGAACGTATGTTTTGTTCGTTGGAGACAATTATTTATTTGTGTAATCTGATTCTATAATCTCATAACTACTACTGAGTAATAAACAATCTTGGTGAGATAAAATTATGGATAATTTATGACACACCTGGTATAAGATCTGCAAACAGGATTTCACGATTGCAATAATCTGTTACAACAACCGTAAAATAATAAATAGCGTTTGTTGGTCTTTCGACAGTAAAGCGATATTTATGTTCAACTTTACGTTATAAATAAGAATTAATTAACATGGCTGACTATTGCTGTATTTCAGAAGATAAGTTTATTTATTACCGTCCGACAGGTAGCACTAGTATTTTATTATAACTCATAGCATAGGTCTCGTCTCATGTTGACGTAAACAAAGCCGTTAAACAACTTTTCCTTTAGATTACTTGGCCTATTTGAATGTGTAGTAAAAAGTGGATCTTCAACGTACAAACCCCATCTTGATACACACACAGGTAGATAACATATGACTGATACTTCTTAGATTGGAATTTAATATATGTATGTTTCACGATCATGTGTTTATTGATACCTGCTTTATTTCCATATCAGACTGTACCTACTCTGTTATGGTCATCACTATGTGTAAAGTCAGTTACCTGCAAATAGCCGCGTAATAAACTATAAACGCGCCGTAAGAAGACGTTCTCGGTTAGGTAGAAGGGCAGCCATTTCTTAAAAGCTTGTGTTTACTTAAATACATAGTCTCATGCCTACCTATCACTGAGAGGGTATTGCAACTATTACTATTTAGGTCCTACATGATAGGGGAGGAGACTGTGCCCGACAATAGATTCACCTATTTTACCGGTCACAATACCAGGCTCCACTACTGTCCCAAAAACAGTTTGCCTGACCCAGGAATCAAATTCCAGACCTCTTGGTGGCGAAGCAAATGCATACATTTCTGCTGTGGCAATCTCGTTGTATGGTCAATATTTGCTCTAGTTATAAAAATTTAAAATTTCATGTAGGTCTAAGACTGTTTGGGTCCTCATTGTCGTCGTTAGGATAAAAGGTGTTTACTACCCTTATCAACCATGTTAGGTAATAATACTCTTGTTTTCAAGTTTTATGTGCTCTTTGAGGGAAGTGAGCTAACGAATTTTTGCACTCGTTTAATAGATAAAAGCTGAAAAGATGGTTGTAACACAAACCATATGGGTTTGTGTTACAAACATCTTTCTTTCTTTTTCTTTCTCTGCAGACCAACAGCTAATCCAACAATTATATGTATAATAAATAATATTATATACAAAATGTTTCTTTTCTGACCTCAGTTCGGCCATAGAATCGGCAAAAGTAGAGAATAGTTGCGCGTATAAAATACGTACAAAGATGTAAACCTGTAGATATCTCTCCGAAAGGGTTGGTAGAAATGTTGTACACCCACATTTCACTAGCTATTTTTAGGATTGCGTGTAACTGCGACTTATATACTTGCACAAGTCCAGAATATAGAATCCAAACATCTACAACTGAGACTTCATGGAAAATCCAATAACACCTCACTAGATCTTGGAATTGCACCTGGAACCTTACCTGGATCGTTAGCAAACATAAATATAAAATATGGAGCGAGCGACTATACAACTGTAGAATATATCGAAATAAGCTTGAGTGTAGTTTCGATTTATGTTTAATAATATATATACATATTATCAAAGTGTCAAACAAGTATGCGAAACGCTTTGTGTTTAGCAATAAGTGTAATCTAGTATCGCTTTCTTGCGCGTTGATTTCCCTCTGTCATTGCAAGGGGTAAAGCTATTTTTATCTGATTCCTTTACTGACAGCGTACTGTTCTTCCAAATAGTCTAGCAACCATAACTGTCACCGCAGGAATATAGGTCTAGTTTAAACGCAATTTCAGGTGAGAACATCGCAATACTACGTTATTGCGATGTTCCCACCTAAAATTTTTATCACTTTCATATACGGTTCGTATGCTAACACTTTAAAATTGAGAGATAAGCTTTCGATTTTAAAATGCGTTAGGATACGTAGATTGACGTATTATATGTATGTATAAGCATATGACAACCGAGCTAACAGATAAAAAAGATAAAATACAAAACATGGTCCCCTCGGGAACCACGAGTATAAAACGCTCTATATCTGCGGGGCCTAGTTTAAAATGTATGCGTTGAACATCTTTGGGTTTTTCCGGTGCCTAAAAATCGAGGGCTAAAAACTGCTGTTACACGGTTCCACTAAAAATGGCACAATTGACAGAATTTTTCAGGCACGGCGACCGAACTGGTCATTTTGTAACACGCAATGGTTCAACTGCAACATTGAATTAACTATTGCTATTTTTTTATATACATATTTGATTTAACTTATTTCTTGATTCTTCTTAAACCTGAAGACTCTACTCATTGTTTATTAATATTTCCTTATATAACATGATGTTGCGTACGATGTCGACAAGGTCTTTGCTTTAGATTTATCTAGGTGGTGACTTTACAAATGTCAATAACAGGTCATGTGTCATTGACATGTATTTTTCATGGGTTATGTTTACATTAGCGTCAAAATACAGACAAATATTTCTGAGGCCGCACTGTGATTAAAAACTGTCACCATTACAGCCATGTTCACACAGCGATTATTACCGAAGACCAAGGAAGTAAATATAATATTATAGAAAGTGTTTTTATAAATAAATCGCGTAGAATGCCATGTAAAGTAGTTAAATTTCAATGATTAACATTTACGAGCAATAATATAAAAAATTATAATGCTGGATGATATTTTGTCCAATCAAGAGCCGATCGGTCAATAATAAGCGCAAACATATAACACTGAGCCAAGGAGACAATCAAATAATTACATTGTATCAAATCTGAAATACAGAACTCGTAACACAGAATTATATTTTCTTTTATTTTCGCATCGGATCGAATGAGAGTTTGCCTATGTTTTGAATTAGCGGCTAACCACTACCCGAGTGGAAACTTCTAGATTAATTTATAAAGGAAAAATATATTGAAACCACCAACGTTGTTATAGGTTCAGTTGTTAACAAAATCATCATAGGCCACAATTGTATTATGCCGTCGCGTCTAGAACACAAAATATAGACTACTATAGTCAGACAGACATGGATTTTGATTGTGGGTAGTTATTTAAAAAAGGCTCATTCCAAACTGAAAACTTTATCATATTGGCAAAGTGCGAAAAAGTGGATTTCAGAGCTCTTACAGAATACTCTAGAGATCCTCAGTCAAGCATAAAACATTTCTTTTTATTCGTTGAAAGGTCAGAGGTACATTTGTAATTCGCAGAGTAACGGTTTCACCGCTTGGCCATCGCTGTTTTATTTTTTTGCTTAGTTTATAAATCATGGACGTAAATTAAATTAACTTGACGTCTTAAAAAGCCCGCTAAACATGAAATAAATATATTTAGATATTATGTTCGTCCTTTCATCTTAGCTAGACACCGGTCGACATTTTAATTTACATCACCGGGTAATACCACTAAAATCTGACGATATCATATACTTCTCGAAGTAATGACTCTTGATATGTTTCATATTTGTATATACACTGGCAACAATAACATCGTAAATAGAGCAATATAAAAACAAAGAGGCCAAGTAGGAAACTAGTGTTTCTATTATCTTTTATTGACGATAAAACTGAAACTCTCTGCTCATTACTATCGATCCGTCGCGGAAATAGCGTACTATTATAATAACGTAATATAATAAGGTAGGCAAACTTAGTACCCTACAAACAAACAATAAAATATTGTTTAGCTTATTACTTCTCATACAAGCTCCCTGTTTATTTTATACGATGAGCTATTTGTTCTGTAGATTTATCGTTGCGCACGCATAGGTTAATTAAGGACTAAGCAAAGCTCCCGACCGTGTTTGTCATACATGTTTGCTGTCATTATAAACGTACTCGTTTTATATACATTATGAAGATACCACACTAGATCGCCATTAGTAAACGTGATAAATCGTAGCACAAGCCCGGTATGCCATTATATACGTACAATTACACATAAACATGTCATGGAGCATGTCTGTATCGGCCACAGATTGCTACTACCGAAGCTGCCCGATGGGCTTTATGACATTCATAAATAGAATTAATGAATGAATGAATAGTTTCGCGGAGAACGAACGAACGAAGAACGTCAGGCTGGCGCGCAACCTTTTGTTGTACACTACAGGATAGTGTCGTATTGTTGTGTAAATATAGCGTACTAAGCCCGCGGAAGTATTGCGTTTATAAGTCATAAATCACGGGGCTTATCGTTTTACGCGACCGAAGCGTCCCGTTCTAGTACTGTGGTGCTGTCCGCGAAATATGCAACGGGCGCTTATTTGTAAAATGTCGATAGACTATCGCGCGCATTCAATTTATTGCTGTTCGAATAGAATATTTTTAAACAGATTCGCCTTGGCGATAATATGTATATTACAAACCGTATTCAATATAAATAATATGTAAAATGTAAAAATATCAGGAGCACATGGTTCGTGGGAGCGTACTGCATACACACGTGCGGTATCTATTAGTCTTTTTCAATCCGTGACGTAAAGCACTTCTTAACGATCGAATGCAAGTCATAATTTCACAAACGTACATTCATGCACCATTTTAACGGGTTGCAAAATAGCCCCTAGAGAGTTACGTTCCGGTAATGTCAGCACGACAAATTGTCTGACCGTTGTGAATTTGTGGCTCCGGTACAATTTCACATTTGTATTTTAACCAAAGTATGAAACTGAGTGTGGATAAAAGCAAAACCGCGCTTAAATCTGTTTATCCAGATTATATAACAATGAAGCTACATCTCAAATGGCAACTTCAAATTAAATGTTGAAGATGAGTTGTATTTAATACGCCATTACAAAATATTAATCACCGAGTCACTAATTAATGTAGTGCTTTTTTAATATGGCTGCTCTACATTTAAGCAGATTGTTATTATGATATTTATGATCAACTATATGCTATCGTTAGATGGACGCAAGGAGTCAGTTTCTTAATGACTTATAAAGTTGAGAAGATATATCCTGTTACGGGCAAGATTTAGAAGAGAAAACCAATTCGATGACACGAAGTTACTGTACTGTTAAAAATTATGTTACAGCTGATTTTACAAGTCGATTGCGACACAAACATTAAATGTTTCGCCGGTTGTTCAACTTTTCCAATGCTCCTTTATTACCCGTAGCATATCTCAAATCAAACAATCAGAATGGAGCCGTCAAAACTTCAATATTGGAAAGTGGGCGCGTAGTTTACGGACCTCCATTACTCAAACAGTATCCGAGATACGAGTTGTGCACGGGACAGTGAGCGGCATCTCGGACATCAACCTGTAGCATTAACTTTATCAATGAAAATAATTAATGTTTACTTCTAGAATCTTTTGAGTTTACAGTAAGAAATTATTACCTCTATTTATACAAACTTTATCTCATTAATGTACGAATAAATCGAGATATTTTGCCTTACTAGGCAAGGTGGCAAACGGTAGCTTAAGATTTATCTCTCTGCAGTTTTTTTGCACTCTACCATTTCTGTATGCAATAGTCATCATATGAGGCCTTTCCATGATGCAAATATACACTATGAAAAAGTATAATTGGCTATAATTTTAGGTAGACTTAATAAATAAAATGATATTTTTAAGCATACGCCTCGTTCATTGAAATTAAACTGCTATATACGGATTTTATCGCGTTGTTTATTTGACACTTTATTACAAAATTTTGAAAATTGTTACACTATTACTACTATTAAACTTTACTAATTTTTAAGCTAATTAAATTATTATTAAACTATTTAGATTTAATTTATTTTTACACTTTCCCCGACGTTTCGGTTGCTTTTCAGCAGCCATGGTCACGGGGAGACTCCCCGTGACCATGGCTGCTGCATGAAACAACGCGATAAAATCCGTATATAGCAGTTTAATTTCAATGAATAATATTCGCGTAAATAGAAGACAATATTACATACGCCTCGTTGCTTCAGTTGCGTTAGAGTGAAAACATCGTGCTAATTATACAAATTTGAGTTTTACTCAAAATATCCGATTATCCGGTAAAATAATTCTTGGCTAGTCGCTCGGCGTTTAGCTCTATGCACAGTAAACAAGTTAAATACATACGTAGGACTTAAACACGTCTGCAGGCATGTTGGTATGAAACAATCCACACATACTCTTACCATGATATACAGTGAGATGCTGTGTTATTATTTAGGCGGTATGATAAATAAAGAGCTCGTGTTTTATATATTTTTTAAATGAAAATCTTTTTTTGAAATATGTAACCTTGAGTGATGTTCGGATGATTTTTTTTATGTGGTGGGATACAAAAACATTTTTGAAATCACTGACCTGCCATAAAATAATAGATAATTATGTTATAGGATTCTAATGTGTACTAAAAATCTACGTACCTCCATAGGACAATAATAATTTGCCTTAGCATGTACATATATGCGCAATTTTTCACTTGGTGAAGTAAAACATCTATAAATAATAAAACGGATCTAGACTATTAACCAAGCAACCGTTACCCGAAACTACAGCTAAACATTAATCTAGATCAAGTGACCAGTGATCCAGAACATGTTACTTTCGAAGTCTTGTCAAGATGCTGATTGACAGCCGTCTGCCGATTAGATATGCCACGCTATCTTTGAACCGGTCAGGGCCACGGTTTTGTATGTAAATGTTCACGTCACAAAATGGACATGCGCAAGATTTTTCGCTAGTGAACTGCTCAAAATCATCAGCTCCGGATAAATGTATGGAAAACGTGATACTCCTTTGCAAGTCAGGCTATGTGTCGAGTAGTGAATGCATAAAATACTACCAGATACGTAGCGATATAAAGCGATGAGAATTCTCCGTTTTATGAGGCCATTAAAAGATCCCTTGAACTCGATCACAGGAAATTCTATTTGGCCAGCGAAAGTAATGAAAATTGGATGTATACCTTATTATAAATAAAGATTAAAATCGTGCGGTTGTGTTTAATTTTGTACCTATAATCCAATAAATAAATATATAACAATTATATTCCAATTTAAAGGTAGATAAATAAAACGATTTAAATACACAAGAAATATTGGTTTGTTAAGCATGTTAGCAAATTGAGCGCGTATTGTAAAACGCAAATAAAAACGTCCACGCTGAGTTAAAAAGAAATAAAGCTGTTGATAACATGTTACTCCGATAAAGATATATCGCACGGTCATCACCGAGTAAAATTTATAGTTTCGGCGTTTATCCTGGTCACTGAAGCTGGCTATTAATTGGCAGACGAACGGAGTTACACGTTCTCAGTATGGGCATTAGGTATGTGTAGTAGTAAAACCAGTCTCACCCTATAGGGCATTGCAATTACACGTAGATAGGTGAAGACCGAAGCCCTAGGCGTCACTACCCGCCGACGATCGCAGATTGATATCGCTCCGGACACAAAAGAAGAAACGTTCAGTGAATAATAAAACTTGAGCCATAAAATTGGCGATATTGGAAAACAGAATGCGATAGTGTTTGATGAAGATTCAATTTGGCTTTATACCATGAGCTATTTAGTAAAACACAAGCCTTGCCGTCTTGCTAGCTTGTGTTTCAGTCTGTACGGTTTTACGATAGCATCGCTTCTAATGTGTATAAATCCTCTCAAAATACTTCCTTTAGACGGAATTTTGGTGAAAGTATACAAAGTTATTATCATTAATTCACTTTAGCAAAAATAAACATCTTGTGAAAAGTAATTTCGCCATTAATGAAACACCGAGAGATATGGGTGTGAATTATCAAACGAGAAAATCTGGTGTGATCTAAAAATTGTTGTGCCGAGTCTAGATAGTTCTTTAGGTTAATTCATTTAATATTTATAAAGGCCCTCTTTACGCATGGGGATTAAGGCCAGCGCTTTAGTGGTCTTAATTTATTGATAAATTAAGCAATATTGCATTAGCATCTCCTAAAGGTAATATAAATATTGAATTAAGTACAACAAAGATTAACAAAACATAGTAATTTTTGTTTGAGTTAAGTTGGACATAACAAATAAATATTGAATATGATTTAATCGTTGGTTATTTTCAATAAATAGGTTTGAATTTGTGCTGAAGTATTAGAACTTATTATCTCAAAGGTAATAACAGCCTAGAAAACTTTTAGTAAATATAATATGTGCCTTAAATGTTGCATGCACTTTGTGTCCATAATAGTAAGTTTTAATAGTAAAGTTTAACAACTACGATTCTTGGCAACTAGTTAACATTTATGGATCACTACATACGTACGAGTTTTTTACATACAGCTTTGTTTTTTTATATACATAGCTATAACTTCCACACACCTGATCTTTTTGGAACATAACCAATATGGTCAGTGTATATCATTCCAGTGTATTCTCTTGTGACATTTTCATTTGGCTTCATTCCATATAATAACATTTAAATACGTAGATATGAATAATTCCATGTATGTATGTAACTGTTATTTACAGTTCTATGAAACTTGTCGCTTGTAACGTTCGCTAACTTAAATGCTCCACTTTTAGGGTTTCACGAGAAGTGAAATGATCTGCCGTAAATGTATCGTCTAAAGATATTCGCTTTGAAGCTACGATTACAGCTAAGAGCTTCGAATAACTGCATAAAATGAATTCACATTGGCATTTTTCGATTATTTTTCGATAGATTTTATTACTTTCACATCAGAACGATTCTTTTCTGGGAAACGTAGTTCAACATGAATAAACAAATTATATGAAGGCATCAAATTTATAGTTATCCTGTACCTAGAATCTTTCACTAAATGCAATTATGCAAAACAAAATTGGATTTATTAATATGACACAGAAACATAATAAATAAGTTTGAAATCTGGTATACTATAGAATTACTTGCAGTAACAGCTTGCATAAACCTTCATTATAACGCGCACACTGAGAGAATTATAATAAGCTTAGAAGCCATTCAGAATCGTTCTGCGGTGGAAGGTAATTTCTTGGCTCAATCCACGCGCCGTATAGTAGTGTAACTCGCAACGAGCTGAGTAAATCAGCCGTTTAATCGTCCATATTTTACAATTTGCGACAATCTAGGTACTTACCTAAGTAATAAAAGTATACTTAAAAGCCGTTCGAAAGCATGCTTTGCACATGTTAACTACATGCCGGGGTACATCATAATGATCAAAATACAATAGATATTTCGAAACAAATATATGACGATGGGCATATCAAACTTTTACTCCATACGAATTTTCTTGAAAATATTATAATTTATACTCCAAGAGCTGGCAATAAAAAAATTGTGGATCACACATTTTACTACAAATACAAAGTTATTGTCGTCTATAACCTCATAAATATTACATTTTTAAATATTGTTGATACGAATTATTTAAACATACACGTTTTTCTTAAAATTCTTCTTGACGGTAAAGAGGACCACTCACTTATAAGACTTCTATTAAACCATGATGCATGAAACTTTAAATATTTGCGCAGCTAATAATCGTCGGCCATAAATGTCGCTTGATTGAACTTTAGTTAAGAGAGAGTGGGATGTAGAAGTCCACAGGATTGGTCACATCTGTAAAGTAGTTAGGGTAAATTGCCAACATGAATGAAATTTACTAAATTTAATTTTTTATAAGGGCTCAGTAGTCGACTGAGGGTCATATATCGGCAACGATTAGCGATATACATAGTTCAATTTGAATGATATTGAAATACATTTTTTTACGGCGTGATACCTACTTCACATGTCCAAGGATACAATAGATAATTGAAACAAATGACACAAAAAAAAAGGCCCATGCTCTTTCGAATATGGGTCTTCTTTGAGTCATTTTCGAGATAGACTGTCTTCCCATTCTCGCTCTAAATTATATATTAGGACTACACGGATATAAACCAATAAAATGATGTAAGTATACAGATTAAACCAGTAATTGATCAATAGATTAATGTGACCTAGCCAACACTTAAGTAAAACTTCCTTCACATTTGGCGGTAAATCCTATATCGCGATAAGTGAATACTCAATCCCAAAACACTTACATGTCTGTCATCGTTTTGTTTTGTGCAGGGATCGAACCCACAACACATTATTGATTCTCGAGACAACTATCTAGTTGTTTATTTAGTTATCTATTAACTTCACATAATAATTATAAAATAAATAATCCACATACATATGAATCTAATATAATAATAATAAAAATAATAACTTAACTAAAGGTAATTCTTGATGTGACTTTTTACACAAACACATATTAAACAAATAAACTACTGCTTAAACTAACGGTTCAATTGATTTAGTAATCGTTATTGTTGTATTTACATTGATCTTTAGCAGCATTTTATTTTTATACCGAGTTTTAAGATAAAAAGACACATCAAGTTTGTTTACCTTTAGTTAAGTACTTAACCAAATGGAGTATAGTTTGCATAGTCATATCATTTCTTTTATCTGTCCGTAGGTAAAATGTGATAAATGCTTATTACAAACATGATTTACAGCTAAAATGTATAAAGCTTTGGTGTATTGTATCGTTCCTATCTTATTGTCAATACAGAGACGTGGCAACAAGGGGGAGAGAGTGAAAAAATCGGGCAATTTTCCGGATGCCGTTATAGCTAATACGACCTTCTGAGGCGTCTGTCGATTAATCTCTGTCGACCGCGATGGGCTCCGACTGCACGATATAAAGAACCAATGAAACAGGAACTCTAACACTTCAGATACACCCATCATTAGCTTCCTCTTAAGTGGTACACGAGAGGGGATGGGCAGCTCAATATATGCTGGTCGAAGATCATGATGGATCCTTTTGAGCAGAGAACGCGGCGATGATCCAACCGTTACACGCCGCTAGTAGAAATTATGAGTGCACTCGAACGTGTAAAGATAAGACTGCCAATATATGGAGGGAAAGCTACACTTTGATGAAATGTAAACATTCGTTTTAACATGAATTCGATAATCACAATAGCTCGACGAAACCGATAAAAGTAATTACGGAAGCACTAATCATTCGGATGTGAAAAGCCAAGCGTTTGATAGTCTAATTGCCAATTGAGGAGACAAAGGAGCAATTTGGCATTCGGCTGCCATTCGCTACGGACTCTAATCGAGAAGCGAATTCGTCGACGCTCTAGATTGCTTTTTACATATTAAATCGCAGTTCCTTTACCACTAAAACGTAAGCAATCAACAAGGTAATAAACTGGCCGCATTCCTAGTCGATGCAATACGGGACGAGGAAAGCAATGCACTAGAACACGTTTCGATGCAAATAAGAGCGTTTATGCTAGGCGCCTACAATGGTCATTACCGCGTTTCAATTCGCAGAGAATTGCCGTTGCTCTAAACAGCTAAATGGCGTAAAACGAAACCCACGACCGTACGAGTATGTTGCACATGAGGAATATTCATGACTCGGCCAGTAAATAGAGTAGCGGAACCAATTCAATAAAGCGCGACTTGAGGCACATTTCAACTAAATGGGAACTTTGTGTATAGCGCGCAGTAACAGCTTAGGTGCTTTCATTTTGTTTTTAATGCTCGTGGTAAATGACAAAATCTTTCATATATAACATACACTTAATATTATCAGACCAGTATATTCAGGCAGGATAAAGGCCCCGGTAAATATTTGATTTATTCGTAAATTTTTGTGTCAATTCAAATAAGTTGATAGACTGTAGTTACCTATATCGTGCATGCTTGTCAATTATATACAGTCTCAAACCTATGTATATCGCGAAAAGCTGAGCCTATGCTTAGCTACACCTATGTGTATGACACCTACATTTAGTCAGGTATAATTATGACTTTTTCGTCCACGGGGCACTTTTCTACTCTCCATGATGCTATTGAGTCATTCTAGATAGAAAAACCCAATAACACCCAAATTTATTCAACCTGGGTATCGAACATGAGTCCTCCTGCAAGTTACGTTTAATACTACTGTGCCACTGAGGCAGTTAAACATACTCGTAGTAGCAGACTGTGAAATCTATTAAGTTAATTAGAAATCGCGTACTTTTAAAATGTATCTAGTAATATAATTTAAACGTTTACAATACAATACAATCCACCTGTTATGGTTACCAAGCACAGACATTATGTAGACTTGTTTGACTAAGATTTTCCTAAAACAATAATTAAATACTTTTTATTCAATCTAGATACCGAATTCTATTTGAGTAAAGCAGCCAAGATATATCTTGGCTGCCTTACTCAAATAGAAACTTCTTCTGTAGGTCCCAAGTAGTTCCTATCAAAATACCTATTTAAAATTGCTTAAATTACTTTCGAAACTTTTCTAGTAATCCTTCATCGATTTATTAGAATACAAGCTTTTAAGTCACACGCATTATTATAGCTTAGATCCTTATTAGAGAAAGGGGACTTCAAAACTAGATGGAAAAGTGACCATATAAACAACAAAAAAGTAAGAATGTATGTCATACATTATAAATGTAAAAGATTAAGAATCTACAATACGTGAACTATCAATTTGGGCATTTTTGTGTTTACCACCATGACCAAAACACCCTTGCGCATTTTAAAAGCTATCTATTTTAAATTTAAATACACGAATTTTGCTATTTCAAAAGCCTAGAAATTGTACAAATAAAAACGAAACTTACATTGAATGCAGCAAAAGAGGTATACAGGATTATAAGAAGTGAAAATCCGTAGTATCTGTCTACCTTCCAGAGAAAAAGTGTGATTTTCTATGTATGTGTATTGATAAGATATGCCTTCCCTTGCATTCTAATACTTACCGTTTCTAACTGATGTGTACATTATTATCATGAACGCACCCGCATTGAATTTACGACTGTATGAGGCATAACAGGGGTAAAGCTATCGCTTGAGAAGTACCTATTTCTTTTTTAATGTTTCAACAATTTGAATGTTAACGACGCGACGGCGGGGCGTGTGACAAACAACAAAATTTTGATTGCTGCGCGGTATTTAGTGATATACTGTTTATGTTACTAATATTAAACATTGAAATATAATATAATCGATACGTATATTAAAAATAATTTTGTCAAATAAATGTGGTTTTTACAGTTATCCTAACATAAACTTTATTTTAAATAATGTAAGGTAAACAATGAAGATGTATAATTAAATTAATATGTGATTTGATCCACAGATGGATGGTTCCGAGTCTAGGTGTTATTTGTGTCCATAATTTGTACATTGTTTAATTCCCTCGTGATATGCTTATATAGCGGGGGTATTCCTAGAATAGAAATTATTTTTGATATAAATTAATAAGAAATTATTTATTTCTTATTAATTTATACCAAAGATAATAAATATAATAATTTATATCTAAGGTATAGGTTACAAACAAATTTATTTTTGTGTTTAAACAATGCATATACGCGGCTATAGTCTTTCTTTCATTTAAACTATTAAAAACATTTAATTAACAACTGAAACAACTGTCTGTAGTTTAAACATTTTAAATAAAGCAGTGACGAACTATTTGCTACAAGGTGCTACACAGTAACAAATAAAAGAGGTCACCACTTTTAATGCGAGTGAATGTATATGCAGTGGACTAACTAACTTGATTATAATTAAAGTGATGCTTTAGAATGTGCTGGCTCTCTCAAACGCACGCATAGTTAGTTAAACCTCAACAGGTACCTACTGTAGCAAATCGCAACAAAGCCGACAAACAAGGTTTAAACTATTTAACATGTACATTCATAAGGGGAGGGTCATGACTACCAACATGTATAGGCACGTCATACATAATGGGATGGCATAATGTTTTTCACCGTTCAAAACACAGGTCACATCGCCTGACACAGATGCTCGCTCCCAGAGGAATTAAGTTATTAGCTAAAACGCTCGGTTCCAATACACGGCCGGGTAGTGTCCAATGCCGGGGCATTTTACCCTTCAATTTAAATTCAATGGACGGAATTAGAGAGGTCAGTGCGTTGCGTGAACCACGCTCCACGATAAAGTGCCAACATTATGTGACAGAATTTTCTGGATTTCTAGATCTCGGTGAAACTCCATTGCGGTCGCATAATTTTGTATTCAAATCGTTCTACTAACTTATACTGCTACTAGATGTCGAGTAATAATGTAAAGATATATTTTAAATGAAAAAAACAGCTCGCAGAAGGTGCTTTTTGTGCCGCTTTTACCTCGCATAATCTATATATATATAAATCAATTGCTGTTCGTTTGTCTCGCTAAAACTCGAGAACGGCTGGGTCGATTTAGCTGATTTTGGTATTGAAATGTTTGTCGTAGTCCAGGGAAGGTTTAGACAGTGAGAAAATATAGAAAAATTAGTTTGGATAGGTGATACGAAGTACACCGGGTCAGCTAGTATCTTATATTAATATATGTAGTGAAGAAAATATAAAACTATAGCAAAATATGAGGCAATAAAAACTTAAACAGATTACGACACTAAAAAAAAATAACTTACGAAGTTGGGTATATCCAACATTTCAGCAATAAATAGTTACTGCATTGAAAGGTCTGAGTGATATTTAGATATGAATCTATAGACTGCTGCTTCATTTGCTACTATATTTAATGTCACCGAAACACATGTTGCTAGTTTATTCTATTCACATAGCCTTGCATACTATAATATGTTAAGGCAGACTACATTTTAGCCTATCTTGTTGACTTTTCTAAACTATTATACCTATGTACACTCACTTACAGTTAATTAAGTAAACTGCCTTACATGCACAGTAATTGAACAAAACAGTTTGTAATAAAGCAATTCTGAAAAAAGTGCTGCGTTTCTTATTTTTTTATTATAACGCTATTTGTGACATATAGTTTTGTAGTATTTATCAGATATATATGTAAATAAAATAACCGTACGTCTAAATTAGATTTTGGAATATACATACGTATTACGTTAGTACGACCATCCAATCAATCTACTGATTAACATGTGAGATAACTTCATTCGCTGACATTAGAACATCGGCCTACAAACAGGTGTTTTGTAATTTCGTTAATCCAACTTTGTAGTTCCGCTTAAATTATCACCTATATGTCAGAATAAATAGACACTTATCGCCACACATCAACTCGTCCGTTAAGGTGATTTTACACGGGCTACTCAAATTGACACATATGTACAAGCCCATTGCTCCGTAAAGCCACACCAGTGATTTCGACAGTGACTGTTTATTAGCTGTTCAGAATAACTACTGTATACATCTGTTACAAGAAATACACGATGGAGATAATAATTCTTTAACAGTTATAGAGAAATCATTTTCGAATATTTAGCCTGAAGATAAAATCAAATACTTAAACAGCAAATACTCAACACTAAGTGAGTATTTTATGGTATAATTACTTGTCTAAATATACCAAGTATCTTAACTTTTTGAAGTTTTGTTGCTCTTTCACCTCTTATTTTATCAACTACCTGTATTCTTACGTACGTGTTAGCTAGAAAAATTAAATACATAATTTAAAATAAAATTACAACGTAGTGCACATAAATGTACAATATTTTCACAATTGCACTTTGGTGTTATTATGTGCAGTAAAAAGGAGCTTATATAAGTGCACCTTTATTGCGGTCATAGTTGCCTCACCGTCGAACGTAAATCTGCGAAGAGTTGATTAGCTTAATTGAGGTCATTAATCGGAACGATCGCGACGACGAGCGTATCGTGTTTAATTAACTAACGAATGGACGGACATTCGATTATCTTAATGTGGATGCGTCGGGCGAGCCGCAGACGTTCCACCTCAGCGCGGACACCGGACATCGATGCGACACTCGCTGTTACTCTACTGTCAAACACACACGACACAGTACCAGACTGTGTTCAATTAAATCAAGCAAAGTATGTTTCGGAGCCAATAGTTGGAATACTAAATTTCATGCTTATCGATTGATTACAGTTTACCTGGATTTTATTACACTCATTAATATACACAGAAGCCCATTTACCTCTATACATATTTTAACAGGCAAGAAAACGTGTTTCGTTTTAGCACTGCAAATTTTAATAGCTATGTGTGGTTTATAATTATTCCATGTAAGCAAACTATCAGTGGGTACGATCAGTGGAAAAGGGAATGCGGTTATTAAATGCTGAGGTATATACTACACCCATGAACTAAGTCACAACTAATTAAATTTAAAAGCTGCCCTAATTGTTGTTTAGGTTGAAATCCCTTAGGCTTACAACGTAACTTTCTTCCCTCGTACGCACAAACTGACACAATATTTTAAGCCTTCTCGCGAACTCTAAAATCCCAAAGTCGAGGGTCGACAGCGCGTTATCATGCATGTACAATTAAACAAACAGCAGTTTGCGGTGACGCAGCTTTTGTATATCGTTTAACTCGACGAACAGCTGAATCTCTTAATCCTAAACAAATACCACTGGCTGGTTGTACATTTCCCCCTATAAATTTTCTATCTGCCGCACGGCGCAGGGCCGTGGAAAAGCCGCTACCATTCAGCCAGATACAATGAGAAACGGTAAACGGACGATTAAATCGCGCAGTTGCTGGCAATAATATAAACAACTGATTAAACCGGCCCTGCGGTCACAAAAGGAGACATTAGTTAAGGGGCGAGCTTTCGCAGTGTACCGAAGCGATAATAGTAGGAAATGATAGCGCTCAAGGAACGCTACAGGGAGAACTGGTACCTACACGCTGTAGTAGTGCCGATGACTACTTCACTTTGTAAAGTGCGTCCCGCCCGTGCCGTGCCCTTATCAGCCACGCCTTACCCCTGTGCGTTCTACAGTTAAAATTTATATCCACCTCTTATCTAAAATACGAATAATCTATATCTACATTTTGTAAGCAATTTCATGTTGTTACTCTGAATATTAAATGTGCAAAGAAGGGTTGAAAGGGCAATAACAGCTATCCGGGGTGGATAATTACTATCAAACATTGCAGCGGGTAGCGCGAATCCGAGGGAAAGAGACAGCTTTAGTGGATTTGTATAGAGTGGTCTCGCTCTTTAGTCTTAAGCTGCACGACTAGAGGACTTTATATTACATCCTCAGGCTTTGTGGGGCGGGTGCTGATAATTAGAACGAAAGATGCGCAGCCACGCGACTCGAACCGTAATCAGTGGTTTAAACTATGAGAAGTTTAATAGAATAATTTTGTGTACAGAAATATCCATTATGTACCTTTTACTGAGAAGATGTGTACAGAGTATAACTTTGGTATAACATACAAACACTCTAGTTTGCAGACGAGATAATTATCTTTTGGGCGTGTAATATACATACTGTGTGTAACTACTTTCGTGGAACTGTCAGACACTACTTTACTCTAGAGATCAAGCGGAATTGGAGGTAATGGCTACTACCATTTTAGCTGAAGCGTATTTGTAAACACATTAATAACAGATTCTAGTTTAGTTCGTTTTAGATATCTATCTATTAAAGAGTAGTCTCCTCAGTCAGTTTAGAATAAGCTCTACCACCAATAAATAGCCTTTACGCTTTAACTACTCGATTGATCATCATAAAATGTCATATAGACATTGTCAAGGGTACAAAAAAGAACACGGGGTACCTATCATCCAGGAAAAGTACTGCTTTTGAGAGATGTAAATTTACATAACCTACATTTACGCGAGCGAAGCCGCGTACAAATCTAGTATTATAAAAGCCAATGTGAGTTAGGTTGTTTGTTACGCTTTCAGGCCTTAACTACTCGACCGATCATTATGAAATTTCGAATACACATTGTCAAGAGTACAGAAAAGGACATATGATAGCTTTCATTCAAAAAAAATAATCCGAGGGATAGAAAATTTACATAACCTTCATTTACGCAAGCAGAGCCGGGGTCAAAATGTAGTTCTATATATGTAAATATGAAACTTTGCGAACATGTTTTGGACAAAACTTGGCACACAGATCGATCATATTCTGGATTCATACACAGGATATATTTCATCCTGGTATTCGTACTTCCTGGTATTAGGATTTAACTATAATAAACAAGTGAGAATCGGCAATGAATTACCGTAAATCTTAGAGTTCGAAAAAATGGTTCAAGTAATATGCAAAGGTCACGTGATATCATGTGACCTTGAGGTCAGAGGTCAAAGGTCATTCCGCGGGTATATCGACTATGCTGAGTCGAATGGCGTTGACCGCGAGTCTCTAGCTCTTACGGTACTTGAGTTGAAAGTTGTATAACAGACAAACAGACGGACGGACGGACGGACAAAGCTGTAGGAGTTTTTCCGAACTCTAAAACTCGACTTAACAAGCCTAGTTCTGTAGTGAATGAAACCAGTAACTGACATGTCATAATACTTTTAATTTATCAGTTTTCAAATACCTATCTAATTTTTTTACCTACGCAGCCTGTCAAGAGTTCATCCATCGCAAAGATTGTATGAATCACTTTTTGCCAGACTAAAGATAAATTCATAGGAAATAATTCATGAAGGTATCAGTAGTAGTACCAACGTACCAACAAAACATTAACATGTTCCTGGTATCAAGTTCCACTTTTATACCGTCGCGTCGTGTAGTTCACTAGCCACTGATATCGCATTTACTATCCGTAGGTATCTGAAGTTGTCAACATTATCAGCTCGTCACTTGGACCATACCTGTTTATACAAACATCGCTATCGCGGCGCGCACTCGCTAATTTGCGCCAACTCCTCGACGGCCATCCGACAACTTCTGAAGTCTGGACGCGATTACCCAGTCACTGGATGATTTATTTATAGCTCGCCTTAGACCGCGTTCGCAGTGCGCATAAAGTTGGTAGCTAGGCCATATGCCTGGCAATCCCGGCTGTTAAATAGTATACACTTAAAACAAGAATCCCTGCTAGTAATACTAAATAAACTCTATTCAAATAATATACAGCAAATTTTTTGCCATACATCTTTTGCCAAGTGAGAACGTGGCCTTATATGTAAGTAGTTCATAGATAGCGAATAATAATTCCTATCGCTTAACTTATCGCTCGGTTAATTAAAATTACCAATGTAGATGCCACTTCATCTAGCTTATTGTGAGTGGTTAGTGTCTGTTTGCAATTTTATCTGACTACTGCATACTCGACCTTTTCTTATTTTCTTTTATAAGTGTATGTGAATTTATTCTTTAAAACTTTCAGTTAGTGATTATCGGTGGATACAAATATGCTGTTAATCTCAGCAATACCTAGTTAGTTATTTTTATTTAAATACATAATTCATTCGTATTGTTACTTCCACACTAAAGTTGTTCACAGTGCCTTTTTATAAAATCGACTGAAAAACCCGTTGTTGCTAATTATTTGTTGACGATTTGAATAAGTCGGTTTATCCGGACAAGTACCACCCTCTTATTGTCAACCATCTTAAGAGTAAACACTGTTACTACGTTTAGCCTGCTAAGTCCAAGTTCGCCCATCCTTTTTTATCTTTAATTCTTCTGAGTGTTACTCACGCCATTGCAAGCCACATTAGGCTACAGCAGACAAACGAAACTAATCCTATAAATAATGCAGTATATGTATATTTAAAAATAGCAGATAAACTGCCACTGCTGGGCACGGGCCTTTTTTCAG
The DNA here is from genome assembly GCA_930367265.1 of Catocala fraxini. Classification (NCBI taxonomy): domain Eukaryota; kingdom Metazoa; phylum Arthropoda; class Insecta; order Lepidoptera; family Erebidae; genus Catocala; species Catocala fraxini. The sequence continues at coordinate 12,053,569 of OV884037.1, forward strand.
TGTGAGAAGGGTTAGGCCATACCTCAGTAAGCTGGCCCAATGCGGGTTAGCAGACTACCTACTAGGTATGCATGTGTGCTTGCTTTGATATATAAAATCCTTGATATCTAACTATGTGGAAGCAGATGCAGATATTAGCAGTTTTTGTGCCTTAACCTTATGGTATACCGTATTCTACTCGTTGCTTTTACAGTGGTGGGTGTTTAAGATACTACAGAATTTTACTTATGCAATTTGACCAGCAAAGGGAGACAAATTTTAGATGTTATTTATGTCAAGTTAGTTGGGTTACTGTTCGTATTTGTGCACATTCTTTGTGTGTGGTTCAAAGCACACACATAACAAAGAACATGCGAATAATTCAGTGCAGTATCTCTCTTAGCCGTAAACTACGCGACCCATAGTCTACAGAGTAACAGCATGTAGCGATCGAATGTCCCACATAATCGCTACTTGTAATCTAGGAATCTATGGGATGGCCCATGTCGACAAAGGACATTTATGAGGTGATTTTCCGAGATAACTTACACCCAAGTTACTCGACAGTAAAATCTGATACGTTATATAAGTAGTGATTATTTCAATAATATAGTTTGGAACACTGGTATTAAATACCTATATTATACTTATATAATAAAAAAAAATACGGCTGCGTATCTTACTTGCTTCTTGCTTTTCTTTGCTACTATAATGACATAATATTCTTTCACACTCATTATATTATCAGTGCACGCTTTAACACAGCTTGGCTCCAGAATGTAATTCTGTGAACTATAGGGGTCAAATACTGCCGCAGTGCAGCAAGGGCAGTAAATGTAACCTTTATGCATTAGGTGTTATGTTCGATACTCGGGTTGCGTTAGCGTTATTGCTTTTTTCTGTCATTAAACTCTCAGTAGCAGTACATAGTCTGGAACTGTACCCGATAGGCAGCAATAGGCTCGCTCACTCTTTTTATGAATGACCTAATAACACGAAATGCGGATGTAATACCCTTCCGGTCATCATCGGCTTGAGAATCTAAACAGAAGCTTTTTGGAAATCGTTCCATTGCTGGCTGATCAAGTGCTTCTTCTTAGAGCGTCTTTATAGCTTATAGAGTAACTATAGTCTGGCATGCAAATAAATCCGTTACCAATACTAAATATACAATATACAAATAATGATATAGCCCAGTGGGAGTCCGTTGGACTGCCACGCAGAGGTCTCGAGTTCGATCCCAAGGCGCGCATCTCTGACTTTTCGAAGTTATGTGCGTATTAAAAACTGTTAATTATCGCTTGCTTTAAAGGAGAAGGCAAACATCGTGAGGAAACCTGCATGTCTGAGAGTTCTCCATAATATTCTTGAAGATTTCAAGAACATTATATTGTCTGCCAATCCGCACTGGGCTAGCGTGGTGGACTACAGTCTATCCCGAGTCCCGTACCCAGCTGTGAAAAAGTTTAATACAGGGCTAATATTATTATATTAAACATACACATGATCGCGAAACATAAGATAGTAATCATTGGACCATGTTAGTAGGCTGTGCTGTAAAGTGAGTATGCACTATTTGCTAAACGTTCAGATAGGCCAATAATCTTCAAGATAGTCGCCTGACCACTTCTACTATGCTCAGTGTTGGGCATTACTACGTAGTTCGACTCCCGCACTGGAAAATAATTGTGAACTGCAACTAGTTGTGCCGCGTCTGGATTATGGCGTTATGTCTATTGTTTGAAAGTTTAAAACGCCCCTCGCGACACAGAAATTATGCCAAGTGTAGAAGAAGGAAAATAAAATATTTGCAGGGCTGGTGCTCTTAGTTATTTTTATCAAACAAGTTTAATGATCTCGATCACTACGCGATAAAGGCGAAATTTTAGCTATTTTCACGTTATTTCAACGGTTTTAATACAAATCTTTTTCAACAGTAGTGAAATAAAAAAGCAGGATTTACAATTATCTTAATGCTACAATTGAAATTAAGTCGTAACGATTCATCTCACAGGGCACTTAGGCGGGCACACGTTTAATTCCTATCATCCGGGCATCCGTCGTCATTCCGACTGACGACTGAGTACATTACACGGTGCGCTACAAAAACAACTAAGCAGCTCTCGAGCGCTTCACTAAGTGACAAAGCGGCCGGCGAAAGCACGTACAAACCGTATCACCGGCCACGGTACTTAGCAGAACAAACAATAGGGATCAGTAGCAATCATACGAAATTCCATCGAGAGCCTTGTTTTTGTTAGCGCGAGCCGTGCCCCACAGTGCGGCGGACATGTCAAATCAATTAAGGATAACATTTGGGACAACAGCTCTAGACATATGTCGGCTGTTTTAACGTGCTTAAGCTCATTAACTGTAAGGGTTTACAGTAGTTCCCATGTACCGCCATTAGAGGTTATAGCTTTAAGAGTATTATGTTCGACGTAAAGCAAACTACCCGTCACAGACCTATGTTAGAAGGATTCAATAATCTGACGATAATAAACGCGAAGCAGTGTTATTCGCGAGGACGTTATAACTAATAGTTTAACAGCACCGACGGGCGATATTCTACAAACAATGTTGCGGAGCTCTTCTTAGAATATTAGTACAACATAAACACTGTTTAAGTAATTTTATATTTTCTTATTTTCCGGACAAGTGTTCATTAAAAGCACGGAGCGAGAACGTTATATTGCTATTAAACTATAATGTTTTATTACAAGTTATTATTAGCGCGAGAAATAACTATTATTCCTGAAACTGATTACGTAGGAACGTTATAAGTGTTCAAGTAAGGCAGCAAGCTATTACTTCCTGCCTATATCATCCGCCGCCACCTACAAGCCTACCTAAAATTACTTCTAGCGACTTTAATGAATTGAGTTCGGAACGAGTTTTAGTATAAGTTGGGAAGTACTTTGAAATTGACGTCAATAAAACGGAATAACCACGGAAGCAAATAAACGAGTTTGTGTTTGAAACTTGAAAACTAGAGCTGTGTAAGATGGTGAAATAAATCGCTACAGTGCAACAATGCCATATTATAATAGCAAATCTAAAATCTAGCAACACCTGTACGTGATTCGTTTAAATTTAACTTCTGAACGTCAATTGGGCAGAACGTGTATAGGGAACCTGAGCTAAGTTAGTTTTAGGCTTTTAGTACCTATTGTATACTAGAGCGGCCATTGTTTAAATGAAAACTCGTTCAAAACTAATGCAAGCGAGAAAATTTATGTATAAAAGTGTTCTTAACCTGTTAGAACTATGTACATACTATATTCCATATGCTATGTTCATAAAAGAGGAGGAGAGGTCGAACATTTAATTATCTTTTAATTAATAATTTTCACTGACCACTGATTGTAGGATTCAATTAATGAGTTGATATGAAATCGCAGCATTGGAACGATTTACCTTATAAAACCTTGTTACCTTGTCGGCAACTAAATATGTAGTTGCCGATGTTCAACGTTACGTACGTTAGCGCGAATATCTAGGATTTCATAGCCATCGTAAATATAAAATTACTTTTAACACCCTAATAAAAATGATCTAAAATAATTAAAACGCCGACATAATAATCTTATCTCGCTACTACTTTAACAACTAATTCAGATAATTAAAAGTTACACAATTTGCAAAGAATAGCAGGCGAATACTATTTGTTGGAAAACTTCTTCATTTCTTATTAACAGAATACCGTGTACAGTTTCCAACTAGAAATAAAAAGTACAAAGTGTCGTTTGTTCGCAGACGCAGCTAAATAACAAAGAATAAAAGTGTGTACACTGCAACGTTACGTGGTGATAATCCTGGCAGATGTAGCGGGACATCCGGAGGACGGCGGCGCGACGGGATCCGATCCGGGACTCCGGGATAAGATCCCGATCCCGGGCAGATTGTCGACGCTGATTTCCTGTGACAATGGACGGTGGAAATCTGTGCGTTTATCTCGTGCAAAACATTGACAGCCTTTGTGTACAAATGCGTTTTATTTATTAAATGAACATATTATGTCTTTAGTAGAATATTATTGACTATATCAAGCAATAGGTACCAGACTATCAAGCAAAAGCTGAATGATGGATGGAAGGTACTTGTCGCGATATTTTTTTGTTTAATATTTTCAAAACGAATGCTTATTATATTCGTTTCAGACAAGGGAGTATAAAACTTGAGAACGTCTCTGCTCGCACCGCTCCACCGAGCGCCGCGCCGCTTGCCTCCCACATGGCAAAAACACTAACATTTCACGCGTTCGCCACTCGCATACAGCCTCTTTATATTCGACTATAGTCGACCTGTTTTACCATACCAATAAGCGAACCCCGACAGAATGAAAAGTGACACCAATACAGGCTTTCGCTTAATTTCAATGTATTATAAAATTTGTCATCTAGCTTTGCGTTACGTACCACAAATAAGGGCTTTTCTCGAAGAAACATTTCCTTGCTTTTTCTCACTAACCAGTTTTGGTATTCGCCATCTCTGTCGATGGTTGCAGGCGGGATAAGTGCACGTTCGTTGTTGCTATTTGCAAACAATGGCATGTAGCCCGCCGTGTCGCTGTCTGCACACATCTAAGGTGCCGAAGATACTGGCGTCAAATTAAACACTGGTACCGCGTGCTACGTCTTTTCATAAGACGGTTCGAACTTAAGCAAGGTTTACATTACTATGAATCACATTTACAAGTTGCTAGATTGTTGATATTAAAATCTGAATACATATATACATAAACAAATCAATATTTCATCCGACTACTTAGTAAATAAAAAAGCTTTAGGATGATTTTCTTTTATATAGTATTTATATTGTGTCTTGTAGTTTATTAAATTCTTCTTCTTTTCATTCTTTTTCGTTTTAACGGGTCTAATGGAACTTGATTGGAGATGCTTGTGGCAGTATCTATACGCCATATACATATACTTACACACATATTCTGTAGTTACATTTTAGGTATAATATAATCTAGACTTTACTTTCACCCAAGCATGACAATAATTCCTAAATACGTATTGGAAGCTTTTGAATATCAGACGAGGTTACATATATTAACAGGTGTATACGCAGCCTGCGATTTTGTACGAGCACATTTTGTACGCACGAGTAACACTCAGATAATAAGCTTTGTATGTTAGGATTTGCATAATCTGCTGTTTTTTAAATTAACACGAACACGTTTTACATATCGCTTCAGCAAAAGAGGATGTATGAAAATAAATTGCTTTTTGCCTTAAACAAATTATATTTATACCGTTTAGGTTCAGTTTATGTGAAAAAGAAATTACTGTGACGGACAGAAAGCTTACAATGTGTTCTACCCGGGCATCGTGAAAATTTTATGTAACAAATTGTTTTAGAAGGCCCCTAAATAATACTTGTAAAACAAATTATTCTGGAACTGGGTTTAATTTTTATATTCTTTTCAACATGTAATATAAGGCTATTACACTATCCAGAAATTAGCGTATTAATTCCTAACAAGCATTTTCTCTTTAAAGACTAGACCTATCTTTTCTCTTAGCCTTTATTATTCCCAATTCACTTGGGGTCGGCTTTTCTGGTCTAACTGGATTTGACTGGATATCAGTTTTTACACGGAGCGGCTGCCACCTGACCTCCGCAACTCGAAGGCTAACGATCCCTAAGCCTAGACCAGTGTCAGAATATTAGAGGGTACTGACTTTCCCAATAACGACTGCCATAGATCTTCATGGCAGCCGGGACCGACGGCTAACCGTGCTCTCCGAGGCACGGAGCAGGCGATAATTGTCAATCAATACGCACATAATTTCGAAAAGTCGTATAACTCCCGAAAGTCAGTTGTGCGCGACGTGGGTTCGAACCAGAGACCCTCTGTATTACAGTCTGTTGGTCTCCCCACTGAGCTATCGCTGCTCTCAAAGACTAGACCTATATTTTAGTGAAAACATCGCTCATGAAAGATACAAAAAGTTGCATATTCTCAGTCAGTCAGACCCCAGTGTAAAATGAAATCATAAATAAATATATTCAAATAGCACAAGGGATTCATGCAAATGGTTAACAGATAACAGTCCTCACATTCGAAACAAAATATCTTTGCTTGATAGTTAATATTGCCGCTCTTATCGGCTCGCCCATTAATAAAGGCACTTCGTCTTTTAAGGCACGGGACCGGAGTACGCATTGTTAGACTTTGTACCACGTCGCCTATTGTGGCGTGAACAATAATTTGCAACTGAACCTCGACTAAGACGCGAGGGGATCAAATAACGGTGGTGTTCGTGGTACCCGAAGCATTAGGCTTTTACATGTAATCCTTTCCCCCTAAGCTGGATTACCTGGCCTACCTATTCCCTTGTTAAAGCTCCTTCAGTTCAGCTGACACTGTCTTTGTATCCCTGATATTCACCGCATGTTAGTTAGATTTATACACTCACCCGAAGCTTAGTTGAGCTGTCGAGAGCGGGATATAGTTCAGCTATTATTAATTAGGGATCGAATTGTAAACGTCTAGTTAGATTGTCAAATGCGTTAAATATATGAAATTATGAAAATAGGTATAATATTAGACTGGATCTTATTAAAATTAAATGTAAGTATATTTTATGATCTCCAATGCTATTTGCATGCTGTAAAGTATAATTATACCGAAATTATTGTAGCATATAAATTGGGTAATTTTTTTGCCGAGAATAATTGCGAAGTTAAACAAAATGCAGTAGCATTTTCATTATTCCCATTTTTACGACTGTGCTAATTGAAATATTGCGATTCAATAAAAGCACTACAATTTCGCATTAAATCCAACATTTCCCCGTTACGTATGTGCTTGAATGTGAACAGCTGTGCTCGTTATTTTACAAAACGATACATTTTTAACAAACCTAGCCACGGGCGCGAATTCCGCAGAATAATGGAGTTCAATTCAATTAGACTCACTTTAGGAAGGCATTTTCTCGCACAATTGAGATTTATTGATTGGAAATGTACGCTTCAATACATCATTTAGCCATGTAGTTGTTAAACAGAGCTATAACAACCCAAAGGGTAGCAACTAATAGCAACGCAGCAAAGCACATTAGTGTAGTTACCTAATTCACTTTTTCCGGAAAACAACGGGAACGTTTCTATTTCCCGCGCGAACTTCGGAAAACAGGAACCACTATCGGCTTAATCCGCGATCTAATCCAGTATACGATCAGCGTCTCTCATTAACAAGATTTATGAACAGAAAGGAGACGTTCAGACGACATCGTGCGCCCCGATGCGTTATTTACGACAACCAGATTGGCAAGATACAGTATCCGCCGTGCCTTATGGTATACTGTGACTTTTATAATTAAAATCTCTCCAGTAAAATAAAGGTCAGAATTGGTAAATCTTTATATGCTGATCTTTAAGGACGAAAGACACACATGGAGTGGCAATGATATGTTTTACATGGAGCTGTTACTCATCGTTGAATCTATTTTGGGATTTCTTCTTGTAAAGTTTGAAGGTGAACGGGTACAAATACATGCAAAAATATTTTAACGAGGAGATTATTCATCATATTCATACAGACACTTGTTACATGATGATCGTTAACGTAGTTAATGGTCCATATTTCAACACAATATGTTCAGAAATTTTTATTTACTTACCTCTCAATAAAGTACCAGACAAGGTGTATAGCTGCTGTAACTATAATTAGCTACCCAGAAAACTTTGAACATAAATTTAACCTAGTAAATGGTTGGTAAATTCAAACTTGTGAAAGGGATATTTAGTTTTAATATGTAGGTATAAAAAATATCAGTAAACACTGACGCTTAAAAAGTGTAAACACCTGCTGCAGCTTTTTAATTCAGCTATTATTACTCCAGATCTGTTTAATAACTGCGATAATAAAACATGTACATTTTCTTTTTTACTTTTCTGGAATCATTCTCCATTACTTATAACAAAATACTTTTATATTTTTCTATGAGGTAACAAAAATATGCTTTCCGTATATCTGCATAACTTTTTGCTCTGCTAAAATCAATAAAATTGATCGTGTCACTATTGAATTTTTGTTTTGTGACTATTTTATAGTCTCTTCTGCGCAAAATTTCTATTACTCTATTACATCTGTAACTATTTCAGTAGCATTACGTCCCGAAACTTATTTCATGTTCATCTAATAGCATTATTTAAACGCCTACAACTTCGCAATTTCTCAAGGAATTTCAATTACCCTTTCACCATTTGACATAATTTTAGGTCTATTTTAGTAACAAATACCTTTCGAATACTCTGTTTTGAGTCATGAAACGTTCAGAATCTGAAAAGATTTTAGTACACTCAGTGGGTATGTCTTAGAGGATTATCTTGATAGATAGAGGTCGAAGCTGGTCCGAATGGTTTTGCTCGCGTATCGGCTGCGAGTTCGTGCACGCCACGACGGCCGGTCGTATCGGTACGCCTGTAATCCGATAATAATGAATAGAAAATAGTACGAGCATCGTAGCCCAGTTGAACATTGCCCGTAACTGGAGGCACGAGGGGTTTTATCGCGGGACATAATTCGGCCGCGGCGTCACGCGCTGTCCGACGGACTTTATCGCGAAACCCGATGGTTCCCTAGGGTATCGAGGAGAAATAACTTGACTAAACTACAAACAAATCAAAACCAAGCGAGGATATATATAAAACACTTATTCTTATTTAAGGCTGAAGATTGAACTAAAATGTAAGATGCTTTTGTTGTTTGTGAATATTTACACCTATAAGTTTGATTAAAAATTTATGTAGTCTTTTTAATAAGTCTCATTTCGTAGATATAGTGATTTTTTATTTTATATATTATGACTCGTCGTATTCGATGAGTCATAATTATCTTTGTATCCCAAACAGCCAGAGTGCTGGCAAGAAATATCCGGCTGAGAATTCACCCTACATAATATGTGTTTACAATAGTTTAAGTATTAAGCCTTTTGAACTCTTATTCAAAAGCAAAAATAACGTATTAACTAAAATATAATTTCAGTTTTGGTTTGGTTAAACAATCAATGGCATCATAACTGGATATATTAAAATTGTATATTTAATAAAAATGAATGGTAGTGTATTATTTTCTCTAAAATAAACTCGAGAAACTGGCGAATGAACTACTTGGTTCGTTTACGACGTAATTAATAAACAATTCACTTCAGTGTAGCTGAAATAAAGCTCTTATTATAAAACAATAATCCGCATGCTGTTATTAAACTATAGACGTTTAACTGGATGGATATAAAATTTCGAGTTACGACCGGCCTTAAATGATAGGGTTAAAATAATTACTTTTTCAAATTTATTTCTATATACTAGCTACCGCTCGCGGCCTGTTCCGCATGTTGTATTGAAAATGTGACTTTAAGACCCATAGCGCGGTTTAATGTTTTATGAACGTGTTCCATATTTTATTAGTTTATTTTTATTTGTAGGTAAATATATACAAGCAATCGATTTGTTTGCCTGAATTTATAAAAAAATATGTATGTAAGCGTATAGAAAGAGGAATACAAAGGGGTATCAAGTACATAGCTATGATTTTGGTCTCACGTAATAAGCGGCGAGTCCATTACTTTATTTATTGTCAAAATATTTCTGAAAATCATATCTACAGAAATCATTTTGAATATTTCTGCCGCAATAGTATGATGATTCACAAAACAAGAACTTCCATGTAAATGGAGCTGTTATGAAAAATTTCAGAACAGAAAAGCGCTATTACATTTTATCCCAGCCATAAATCGAACCTGTCTACAAGCAGCCACAAATGTAAGCATAACAATTTTTGACTGACGAGACCATTACTTTTATGGATCACGGCGATATACGCCGTGTAACAAGATAACATCAATAAATTCCATATAGATAATAATAGAAGAAATGCAACAGTTCGCCTTCCAACCAAAATGCACTATGTATTCCGGATTCGAGTTCCAACAGGGATATCAATTTGTGTCGCTTAGATATCTGTTTATAGGCTAAGCGTTCTTTCGACTCGTTGTTTTAATAATATAAAATACTCGCAAGAGACACCCTAGCTCACAAAACATCTTTAAAAAAATGTATAATCGATTACTTTCGCAGTCACTTTCAAAACTGCAAAGCTTAGAGTTAGTCAAGGAGTTTGAAAATGGTCGTTCTCTGTGCAAGAATATTATACGAGATATCCGCACGATACAAAGTTTGCACTGGCATCACGTACCTAAGTTTAAAATTCAGAAAATGTAAAATCAGCGTTTGAATATAAAAATTGAAGGGGCGCGGTAACAACCAGCAGTTTGAGGGGCATCTAGCCGCGCACGTCGCAGCTCGCTATCACCTATCCAACGATTTACGGAAAATTGACGTCTAACACTGCCGACACAGACCTCGACACTTTATACAGAACTTTTATCTGTGTTAGGGTTGCATTCTGTGACTTGTATATATATCCACTCTACTGTCGCGGCCATTTTGCGCGAAAATAATATACAACATGCCACAGATATGACGAAACAAAAACTCAAACACCCCAATTAGATTATTTACTCGTAATAATAATATAATCATTAAAATGTTACTTTTATGTACTTAAATATTTTAATTTAACGAATTAGTTCTCCGCATAATAAATGCGCGGATAGTATGGGTATATTACAATAAATCTAACATTATTGCATTTATTGCATCAAAGACCTTATTGTCTTGAATTATCATACATTTTCGTTTATTTCAGCTGTTTAATAAATGGGTAACTATAATTTAATACGTTTTAATGTTTTTAGGGATAAAAATAACCTATGTTAAAAATTGCTGGAATTCATTCAGTAGCCGATTTTGAACAAACTACTTTCAGGATGTGCGTTTATTATGTTACATGTTGTATATATCAGTAGGTACAAACAATAATCGACTTTTATACTATACTTATAGTTATTGACCTTTGCATCGCTGTTTTGATTTCAGTGTTATTACATAGCCTAGACGACATTAATATAAACGATGATAACTATTAAAGTTGTATATCAAGAAGCATGCAATAACACCATGAAGGCTGTGTCTATAGATGGCAATGGACAAGGCTTGCCCGCTACTGGGCAAATAAAATGTAAGCTAGTCTCTAATCATTCACAATTCCTTTCATTTATATTATTATGTCCATATTATACACGAAATAAAGCATACAAATTTATATCGATATATAAACCAAACTAATGACAACCCTGTTTGTGTTTTATTTCGATAGAGTAAAGTGCTGAGTAGTAGAATACTTCCAACTTCTAGCGGACGATTTGTGATGAAAATAATTTATCTAGATAAAAGTTTTAGGCACTAGCTTCTTTTATCGTTGGTATAATAACAAACTTTGGAACAGCGATCGATACAAATGCCGCATACAAAATTTTCTCAGGTACATACATACAATATTGTTATAAATTTTGGTTTTATTTAATAGTATATAAGTGATCATAGAACGCAGCGATGTCTGTTTGTGGTATAGATATTTCACTATTTTTGTGGATGCATGACTAAAGAAACAACCACGGGATCTCACAAATGACAATGGTACATGCGTTTACGCTTAACACACTATTTGACCCATTAGATAAACAATTATCTAATGGGTCAAATAGTGTGTTAAGCGTAAACGCATGAGCCATTATCATTTGTGAGATCCCGTGGTTGTTTCTATATTATACTATATTCATAAAAGATCACTTCACTTCTCAGACTTGTCTCTGAGATCTTTAATTACGAATATAGTTTATAATTTTTTTTTGAATAAATAGCTAAAATGACTAAAATTAGACTACAGCAAAAGAAATAAAAATGTACGATATATTTAGTATACTGATCTATTAAGCTACTAGATTCTGCTCGCGGCTTCGCTCGCGTAAATGTAGGTTAGATATGTAACAGTGTCTTTTTTCTGGATGATAGGTACCCTATGTCCTTTTCTGTTTCCCTGAAAAAGTGTATGCGAAATTTCATGACGATCGGTCGAGTAGTTAAGGCGTGAAAACGTATTACCACTTTATAAGAGTAATAGTTACTTAATACAATATTATGAATACACCTCCAAAACGTTACACTATTTAATAATTAACATTGTCAGACCTACTACAAATGTCCCACTGTAACAAATGCACCATATATGCTAAGCTATATAGCGAACCAGATGTGGTCAGATGGATTGATTCAATCTATCAATCAGCCCACCGCAGTCCACTGCTGAACATAGGCCTCTCCCATTTTACGCCACAACATCCGGTCTTCCGCCTTCCGCATCCAATCTGACCTAGCTACCTTTTTCAGGTCATCGGTCCATCTGGCCAGGGGGCATCCTACCTTACGTTTACCAAGTCGCAGTCTTCACTCTAGGACTCGATTGCTTCAACGACCATCGGTCCTTCTACAAATATGGTCAGCCTATTGCCACTTCAGCTTTCTTATTCTGCGAGCTATGTCGGTAACCTTGATTCTTTAACGGATAACCTCATTTTTAAGTTTATCCCTCAAAGAAACACCAAGCATAGTTCGTTCCATACCCCGATGGGTGACTTTCAATTTTTGGACTAGCTCTACCGTGAGTGTCCACGTTTCGGTACCGTAGGTCATAACAGGTAGGACGCACTGGTCAAAGACTTAGGTCTTCAGGCATTGCGGTAAAGGTGATGAGAAAACCTGACGAAGCTTACGAAACGCTGCCTACCTCAACTAGATTCTCCTGTCGATTTCTTTCTCAAAGTTGTTCCTACCAAGTTGAATCACTTGTCCAAGGCAGGCATATTCTTGAACAATTTCGAGCACCGACCCGTCGACGTAAATCGGCCTCGGCATAACATTTCTATTAAACATGATCTTGGTTTTATCCAAGTTCATGCTGAGACCAACCCATCGCGAGTCTCCATTTAGGCTGTGCAGCATCCCGTTAAGCTGTTCCAGCGACTCTGCTATAATAATGATGTCAACGGCAAACTGTAGATGTGAGATGTACTCACCATTCACATTGATTCCCCCTGTCCAGTCCAGTCCAGTGTTTTAAAAGTTGGTGAACAATTTGAGATATAACATCTCCCTGTCTCACTCCTCGATGCAGCTCTATCGGATTTTTCTGGTCCTGAAGCTGGACAGTCATTGTGGCGGGTGTCATACAGGCATCTCAACACTTCTATATAGCGCCAGTCAATGCGACATCGTTGCAGAGCATCCAGAACTGCCCAAGTCTCGATGGAGTCGAAGGCTTTCTTGTAGTCCACAAAAGCCATACACAGCGGCTGATTGTACTCTTAGGTGTTCTGTACAATTTGCCGAATAGTATGGATGTTGTCTACGGCGCTGAAGCCTTTTCGAAACCCGGCTTGTTGTGGAGGCTGGAACTCGTCAAGTTTTCTAGCGAGACGGTTTGTGAGGACTCTCAAGAACAACTTGTAGAGGTGGCTTAGGAGTAAGATGGGTCTATTGTTCTTAAATAAGGTTTTATCACCTTTCTTAAAGAACAGAACCACCGCACTCCCACTCTATGTCTGAGGTGTTAAGCCCTGTTGGATGACAGAATTGAACAGGCTAATTAGCTCCTTCAGGATTGCGATCCCGCCCGCTTTTAAGAGCTCTGTTGTAATTCCGTCATCACCGGGAGATTTATTATTCTTAAGCTGCTCGAGAGCCGCGCTAACCTCGCTCTGGTCAATATCCGAAATATCTTCGGTGAAGTGGCGCGTGAGTGGGGCTCTGTGGTCATCGCCGTCATGTCCCGAAGGGCTCGCTATCAGAGATGCGTACAATGTCTGTAAAAACTCTCGACTTCGTCGAGTATCTCGAACTTTGAGGTTATGACTCTGCCATCGGTAGTCTTTGGTTTCGTAAGATGAGGTCTCCTTAACTGCTAAGCGAAAATATTTGATCCTCTATTCCGCTCAACTGCTGCCTCGATAAGGCGAAAGTTAGAGCGACGTAGGTACCGTCGCATCATATTTCGGATGCGTAGGTTCAAGACTCTCCTATCTGACGAAGACGACTCAGTGGATGGCATTTCTCGTCGTTCCCTCATAAGTTCGAGAGTCTCGAGCGAGAGCTTAGACTCCCTGTTCTTACACTTTGCGGGCATCCACCTCCGAGACAGCTCTTGTAGCGTTCTGACCACTGTGTCGGATTTCTTATCAACATTGCCTATGGTTTTCAGCGAATCGTAACGACTTTGAAGTTCCAATTGAAATTTTTCCGAGCCCAATACTATTTGGAGCGGTGTAGGTCGGAGAGTAGATTTCACCATTCGAACCCTCTCTATTTTGAAGTCTATATTTAGAGTGCCTCTGACAAGTCGGTGATCGCTGCCGGTATTGAACCTATTGATCACGGAGACATCTCTAAATATATGCTTCCGGTCTATAATGATAAAATCTATTTCGTTCCTTGTCACAGTATCGGGGCTTTGCCAAGTCCACTTTCGTTGAGGTTTCTTCTTAAAGAACGAATTTATTAAGAAGAGCCCCTGCGATTCTAGAAAGTTGACAAGCATTTGTCCCTTGTGATTCCTACGCCCCAGGCCGTGGAGTCCGAGTATCGTTTCACCGCGTTCTTGTACTCCCACTTTGGCATTAAAGTCCCCCATCACAACGTTGTAGTGAGCCTTGGCCGTACCATGTATTTCTTTTGCAATATCTTGGTACATGGCCTCGACTATTTCGTCAGTGAATCAAGGTAGGCGCATATACCTGTATCACCTTCAGGGTATACATAGCGGAGAGCTTTAGTACAAGGTACGCTATCCGTGACGACACACAACTGACTTCTACAACGCTGCTTACGAGCGCCTTATTGACCAGGAAACCGACACCCTGGGAGAGTCGATTACCTTCTCAAAAGTAGAACAAGTCGCCTGACTCAAGGGTTATCATGTTCTCCCCCTGTCTTCGGACCTCAGATAACCCATTAATGTGACTTAGTTCTACCTCGAGTTCGGTGAGGTGTTGGTCGAACCGAAGTGACCTGCCGTTATACGTCGCCAGGTGTATTTGTTTTTGGCAGCTTTCCGTAGCCCGGAGATTCTTCGCACCCCCTATCCCGCCGTTATCGCGACCGCTGCCGTGGCTGGGAATAGCGGGACTGCCGGGAACTGGGGGCCATTTTTGTGGTTTTATTTTCATGGGAGGATTTTATGCCTACTATACCACGCTGGTCAGACGCGTTGGTATAGGGTTTATTTCGAGATTTCCCTCTCTTTGCAGAGCTGTTTTCTGCTTAATGTGCTCCCTTTGTCGGCTCTTACCATACCCACGGGATGAAAATTGGGGTGGTGACATGTATTGTTTTTACTCCGTCACCACACGGACAAAAAAACAAACAAATTGAATGTTTAATTAAATACACAAATAAAGATAAATATATTTTATTTCGTATGGCGACATTCTTTTGACAACTTACGGACAACGCGTGCATCTAGATATCAATGGTCTAAATTTGTGTTGTTCACCTGTAACAATAAAGAAATATGCATAATAATAATAAGAGGTAAAAATGATAACGAGTAATATTAAAACGTAGTAACAAGCCCAAAAAGCATGCCATACTTTGGAATGCGATTTTAAATTAACGATCAAACACATATTAGTATACCGCCTTCAAGACCTGTAATTGACCAGTTGTAAAATAAGGTCTTTTAGTCGAACGTTTTAAATCTGGTTTAATTATTAACAATGGCATTCACAAAACATTAAATTATGTTTAAAAGTTTAAGTAGGTACCTAATCAAAACTCCTCTAACAAAACGGGACATTATAACCTCAACTAGCAATGTACGGTCGCTCAAAAAAGCAATTAAGAGCACATTTTATACAGATCATCGTACATTTTTGATCGCATAGCGGAAACGAGCATACCCTTGGTTGGTTCTACGACCAATCGATTCCCTATATTAGGCTTCCGTCAGAAAACAAACCGGGCCCGTTCCGGAGCTTCTTTTGTTCCATTGTAGCCCGGCCTTTGTTCTACCGTCGCGGATAAATTATTTTCTACGATCCTTCTTAGCTCCTATCTCGTTCCATTTCTCCCGTATTAGTTCCAGCCGATGCGCAACAATTACGCCCTTTATGTCTGGATGACGCGAAAATCATCCTGTCTTGCCCTACAATTTTACGCCTCAATATTTTATCTTCTTCGGGTTAAATTTGAAATGCCGAAATCAGAGTAAAATGTTTAAGCGGTAAATCGACCGCGATAAGTAGTACGTTTTAAACTGAAATAATATTTATATAAGGTTTGAATTTTGAACTGCAATATTTTAATGGACACAAAAATATAACCGTAACACGAAGAATAAAATATCGCTTCGAATAATAAACTTCGTCTGCCTTTTCGAATACTTTATTACACATTTAATGCGAGGCACTTCTTTATATCCTTTATGGAGAGGTCAAATAAAAATTTGAAAAGGATGCTTTCATTAAAATATAACATAAAATGTACATAAATATGAATGATTAAGGTACACATCACATCGAGGATGCTGTGGGTCCATTCTACAGAAATTAAGTTTTATGACAAGACGCAAACAAAGTAACATTACGGATAAACGATTGATGCCGCTTTAACTCGTTTTAATTACATTTTTAACTACATACGGGCTCGCTTAAAATACTGTCGCCTGATTAACTTTTCATTTTATTGCGATTTCTCCGAAAACCGTTACTTTTAGTCATAATATAAATGTAAAAACATCAAATCAAAACAAAGTAGTTTCCTAATATCGGCATCACGACAACGGCACATTAACGACCTGCAATACACTATTTAGAATGACATTTTTATTATGATTCCCACAAAATAGTTGTCTAATACACAGTAATTAGTACGATAAGAGGTGCCGGTCGCGATGCGATCAATCGGTGCCACTTTGTAATGATAACTCGCCTTGTCGCCGCGCGCCGCTAGCCGTTGATTGATAGAAGGAACCTGCCTACCACTTAGACAACAAGTACGGGGAAATTAAGACATTCCCATCGCTAATGGAAAATGTGATCCATCAAATGACCCCAAATTAAGGCGTTATATCGAATAGCCTACATCTTATCTAAATGACGGCAATGTTTTTTATGGAAACAATTAGGACAGTAACCCTTTATGGTTGACGAGAGGTATAAAATGAGCGTTTGTCGACAATGAAGGGGAAAGTGAATGCCTGTAGGGTGAACGTGACAGTAAGCGTCTGTCGTTGAGATAATTAAGCGGTGAGACCCAATGTCGCGTGGGACTGCACCTCGACGCCGCGCGCCGTGACAATGATCATTGAGCTGAAGTGCCCTACTATGAGGCCTGCTTCAGAATAAGGACCTATTGTATGGCCCAAAGAAAGAAGGCAATCACAGGATGTCTAACAATGGTTTCCGTCAGTACGCATAACTGCCTCTTAGAAAGCAATTTAACATTTAATATATTTGTTCCTGCTTTTAAGTAAGCGACCAAACAATTCAACTAATGCAAGTGCCGTCTGAAAGTTTTGAGGAAAACAATGTCCGCGCTTGTAACTTCGACCAAGCTTCATCTGTTGCGCCAGTCAGGTGAAAACTGCTCCCATTTCTAAGGAAAAACAAATTGCCACTCTCATTACGACATTCGGAAAAGTTCACTGCGATTTCACAGTTCATTCGATTTTGATGGTGTTATTAGAGATTCATTTGTAAAAGTACCTACTCTACCGAGATTGCTTGATCGGGAAAAAGTAGTTATAACAAATTGAATATTATAATATTATATAAATTTAATAAAAGAAAACCCAGACCTGGAAAAACGATTTGTGGATAACACATTTGTTTGTCCCATGTAGGGATCAAACCCACAACATGTGGCGCGGCGGTAGTAGCGAGGCGACCACTTAAACCACTATGGCCTGCGGGCAGTAATTGTTAGCTACTTTTGCCCGCAGCTTCACTTGCTCGAGAACGGTATTTTTTCGGATAAAAGGTACTCTGTGTCTTTTCCTCACATTTATTTGTTAGTTAGTAGTAGTTAGTTAATTAGAATACCACATAGGTATTCATTTAGAATCAGATTAGTAGCAGTTATTTATATTAAAATGCATAACTGATATATAATTTATAAATTATCATAATCTTTACAGTCACAACATGTTTTAATCATCTACAAGAAGGCTTTGTCGTGTTAACCGTTAAAATTCAAAGGAGCAGAGTCTCAGATATGTCTGTATAGTGACAGGATGTCGGACCGGGGTCATTTCACACTCGGTCGGGTTTCAATTTGCCGCGGACTGTGCTTCTGTTTATCGATGTCCGTCCAACTTTTCAACACAATGTAAGAATCCTGTGAGACGTCACGGAATATAATAACGAAACTTTTATTAGGCCCTCGTCATAAAATATCAAACTTGAATAGTCCCAACTTTTCTACAGAAATAAGCAAATAATTTCCAACAAAACTATAAAACTAATAACAAAGTCAAGAATCATTTGGCAAATTATTAATTTCATTTCAAATTACTAAAATAAGAAATTATTAACGGACGCTGGTGCGGCCATTATTCTATAATTGCTACAACAAGTGGGCCATTGGCAAATTGCAGTCGTAAAATTGAATTTCGACAAGCAGTATGTAAATAAAATTATAAGTATCGTTCAAAGAAGGCGTAACTAAGTGAATAATATTTGACAAGCAGTAAATATTAAATTGGATGAAAGGATCTCGGATGCAACAAAAAATGGATGGAATGCTGACTGACAATCATAACTGAACGGCCCCGCGAACGAAACGGCGACTCATCGTAACTCTGTTAAACTTACAAGGTAAGGATGTGTTATCTCAATGTTTTAACAATAGAATATTTTTCATTGCATTGTATAAGGTACGACAAAAAAATAGATAATGCATAGATATCGCGCCTCCGACGGGTCGACGTACTGACAGCTTTAATTAAATTCGCCGGCGGCGCACTGTTTTAATTTGTTTTAAAACAAATCTAATCAATAAACATTCGAAACGTCAAGCACGAAACGCGTCGGCCATTCAAATATTGTTTCTCGAGCGAACGCCGGGGGAATTATCACGATGATAAATAAGATACACGAGCGCTGGGACAAGGGAGCCAATCACCATACATCACCGGGAAACATCCAAATAAAACTCAGTGAAACAAAAAGGTACGTGTTTTTGTGTCATGAACAGAGTGCCAAAGGAAAACAAATTGTAGCAAGGGAGAGATCGTATCATGCTAGGCGCCTTCAAAGACGTGAAAACTAATTAAGATCGGACGCTTTTCTAAGGCGATAACTTGCATCAGACAGACGGCCGGACGTGTTTGTGTATTGGCAATCAAAACAATTAACTTTTTGCCGTGTTCACCAGTATCTAAACAAAACAGATACTAGTGTTTTTATTTCGTCTGATAACCCACGTATAAAAATGTTTGTGGTTTGATTATTTTAATAATACACACCAATCCAGAATCTTAAAATTTTCAATTAAAACAAATATGAATATAACTTTAAACACATGCAATCTGTGTTAAAACAACGAACGGAAATTACAAAAGTTTCTAACAAAATAAAAATAAAAGCGCTAACTAAACGCCGCGGCGCGATCGAAGCGTGAAATAAATAAAATGGAAGCGCCTCGCAAACGAGAAAAAGGTATAAAAATTGTGGCGTTAATTTTCCAGCAAGATTTCCCAGCAGTCTCCGGGCATGGGGGAAGGCGGCGCGTGCACTGGACACGTGAATTAAAACCATTAACAATGCCATCGCGACTCGCTCCTTAATGAACTCGCGCCCGGGGCGCCGCGCCGCACCACCACATCGCTACCGTACCTTCGACTCAACCCCATCAACACACATATTATAGGTATACGATACGAAACCTTTGATCAACTTTATGAAATGAAATGTAATATTTGGTAAAAGAGATTATCGCATTCTTTCTTTATCGACGTGAATGACGCCATAATTTATAGTAGAAAAGTACAAGCTCAATACGCATTTTGCTACACGTAATGTGTAGAATAAATTGACCGCATGTGATAACCGGGCTGTTTGTCGAGTTAAAGGCGCTAATCTTAACATCGGTGGGAACTGTCACCAAGATTGGCAATTTGTCCCTTGAATATTCAGTATTATAGCCGTATAATTACGTTAGTAAATAACGAGCATAGCCCCCATGCCATAAAAGAACAAAATTTCCGCTGCAAGAGGGAAAAGGCGTTATTGAAAAAGAGGCGAGCTGATATATAAATAAAATACGGGTTCAGCTATCGGCGGCTTGTTATCGCATGCCTCGATCGTGGCTATTACGCCAAAGTATCGGTTATTCGAGCGGCCGTGGGCACAGTTTGCTTTGCACAGCGCCGACGCGCCGCTAGTGCCGCTACCTCGTTATAATAATGTGAACTTCGGGAATTGCGACTTCTTCGGAGTAGAGCCGATAAAATATTTAACATTTTTGGAGAACGCCCTAATAAAATCGAGCTATTAAATAAAATTAAGCTAATAAATCTAAATAATTGCACAAGTAATTTTGTATTATGCCGATGAGATTTCTAATTTCTTAAATTGTTATTTGATGTCGCGGAAAGCTTTTATTGCTACACAGAAAATATATTAATAATTTATAAATAATGTACTTAGTAATAATTAAATAAAAATGTGGCGTGTCTACTGGACAGCGTTCGTTGTTCGACACCAGAAAGAATTTCTTTTACATACATAATAATTGCGAGTTGTCTCGGGGCGTCACGATCCTGATGCATAATGACAAAGTGCGCAGTGACGTGAAAATTGCTCTACGAACTGCTACAGTACGCTTCGTACCTGGCTCTTGCTCTTCACAAATATATTTACGAATATGAATGTAATTATTGACCAATGAGAGCCTGCTTCGACAGTTTAAAGACTTCAAACGGTTTTTAAATGTAACCAGTTAAAATTATATGTTATGTATTGTTGATATTGAGTGTCGCAACTGTTATTTTAAATAAATTATGTTACTGACAAATTATTGACGCAAGAAAACAATAAACGATAACCTAATGAACGCAATTCGGTGTTGCTTGGCAGTGATCCATTGTAAAACAATGAAGTCGAAGCCACCGCTTACTCTTGAATTTTCACTGAAAGTTTAAGTTACCTTAACACAAAATGGTTGGCATTTGCAAATACTTAACCCACTGTCGACATTTTTTACGTACCTATTTAGAACTGTAATGTTAGAGCAATTTCGGTTACAGAAATATTGATGCATCTTTGTTTTGTCGCCAATTGTATTGAATTAAACAGACAATCGTAAAAAAATGTCTTGTCAATGGTGTTTATTTGTTGCCTTGTACGAAATATATCTAAAATAACATATGGTACAACGAAATCAATACCTTTGCCCATTACCTATAAAATGAAAGTTATTATAGGTATCATATAGGTACATCAGATGCATATAATTTACTGAGGTGTAAATAAAAGAAAGATTAACAATTGATAAACATTTACATGCAGGTTATCATATCTGTTTTATCTATTGACTATTGATCCGAGTTTAGGTGTACATTTCACAATGATATCAGTATTTATAAAATAATGATATGTATATGCATTATTCTGTTATGAAATAGTTTTATTTTAAATACTCTTAAATAAGCAAGTAGAAATCCATGGTCCTAACCCTCTAGTAAACAGACAATCTTTGTAGCTATGCAAAAAGCAATAAATTACGATATGTACTGCAAGTAGACGAAGGCTTTTATGATTATAACTTATAAGAGCACCGCCACAAAAATGTTATTTTATATACGAAGTGTGCATTTAAAATTTAAGCTAATAAACAAAAAGTTTACCTGCCTTTGACGGGACCAACGATCAATTATCTAAGTAACATAAAAAAGTGTAAATTCAAAAAGGCTTGCACTAACGAAGTTCTAGAGCTTAACGACGGGTTGCAAGTGATTGACAAGAACAGAATAAGAACGTTCACGCCTCGTGACGCAAAAACAAGTCTTTACAAGCCACCTTATAGAGCTTGCACCTAACCGTATAGGCAGTGTGAATATAATTAATATTTTTATTAAAGATATTTTTAAGTTAAATACTATAGATATATATGTATATAGATACATCTTTAAACGAACTCCGCCTTTCAAGTCGTGGAATATAATGTTCAAGCTTGTTTAAATAAACTTGTTTTTATTATAAATATGCCTCTAAGTTACAATACCGTCCGTTCCTTAATAGATTAACTTATGCAAAATTATGTATTAGGACGTAGGTAGAAATGACTGTTATTGATTTTTGACTTTATTACATTTAAATAATTTTGAATACGTGACAATTTTGACATGAGGTCTCAAATACGACATTTAAATAGTATGATAGTATTTAGGATTTATAGGCTCGCTACAACTCGATCTTCACCTGTAGGCAAGTAATTCTGAGAGTGAATAATTATATGGTTTGGTAAAAATGCCTTGTCAATTTATTTTATTTCAAATGTACTGGTGTGAAAGAGTATACTCTCCATAGTAGTAAGCAAGACCATGAATAAAAAATAAAAACATCGTATGTCTTTACAAGTAGGTGGAATCTTGGTAGCGTGAAATATAAACGACGTCATTTGAATTATTCCCTTTACAAAACGATCTTAATACCCAATGGCACATCTACTACCACTTTATCTCGGCGAGTGGAGCCGGTTTCGAGACTTCGGGACGAGTGACGTCGCGTTGGCTCAAGTAATTGTACGCTCGATCCGTCGCTTGCGCATCTCAGATAGCATGACTAATTTGCGATGTACTGATCCACTATGTACGTATTAAGTGCTTTTTTATTTACCTTTATTTTTTTATATAACAAAATCAATTTATACAGCTTTAATATTGAAATTCTAAATAAATGACATCGTGTATAACAAAGAAATTTTAATCTTCTGGCAAACTTGACACACTTAGTAAAAAGTCTGTCTTCGAGAAAATATCCTTAAAACGCCCAGACGTAATTGGATTTCGTTCACAATAAGCCCCTGCCGACTAATTTAGTGAAAATAAAATTTGCTCACAAAAGCTACAACAGAAAAAAGCAAATAAAATTTGTATGTGTCAAGACAGTTAAATCGAGGTAACGAGATGCTTTCCGAAAGCATTTGAGATGAAGTTGCGCTCAAAAGCAATCTGCGGGCTCGCCACGCCAAACGTACAGAAATATTCCGCCTTGAGTATTTGAAATTGTAACATGAAATCTCTTTTTGCATTATTTTATCATAGGGGTATTTTATTGTAAGGGTACCATTATATTTTTACTAAGGCAGTAGAACAGACGGTTCATTTAAACTTTGTCAACAATGACAAAGATTCTACATATCTAAAGCGAAGTCTGAGAATATTCGTCTTCTACAAAATGTAGAAGGCGTCGTATTCCAATATACTTCTTAAATTGACACAATTCGATTTAAAATATACGGCAGTAGTTTCCCCAATTTTATTTCTATGTCAAACAAATAAAAATAAATTAGTGTTGGAATTAACTTGCTAGTTTATCTGATTCCCTCAAAACCCGCCCGTCAAAGTTGGAAACGGTACAACATTTTGGCGTTTAACCAAACGCTTTAGTTGAATCTCGAGTCGGATTCGTCGAAATACGTTTGACAGCGATTCAGCCTTTGACTATAATATCAACAAGAAATCTTACTTGAATCATTGATAGTTCGACTAACTACCTCATAAATATTATCACAATTTACTTAGGTGTTAAGAGGTTCTGTCACTATTTGAACGGTAACAATAAACTTATAATAAGTTACAAATGTATACAACACTTACTTTTTATAAATAGGTACTCCTTTATATTTGCGTTTATTATTTTATTACTACCTAGCAATAAATAACAATAACAATAAATAATAATAATAACAATTATTTAGTTGAGGAAACATACATTGTATTATATTATTATAAGTTATAACAATCGTTGGAGTAATATGATAGTATTTATGTTTCCTCAACTAAATAATTGTTTTTATTTATTGCTAGGTAGTAATAAAATAATAAACGCAAATATAAAGGAGTACCTATTTATAAAAAGTAAGTGTATGAATTGTACAAAATCGCAGTAATATTCATTAAGTGAGAACTTCAAAGATCTCTAGACTAGGCAGTGGGTATATCTTTGAACCAAAATGAACAGGTTTCTATATGCGATGTGTATCGAAATCAAAAATCGAGCTCGATTCACGCCGCACACAGATCTAACTTTTCAAATTAGATATATTAATCTGTTTATTATTATCATTTACTTTTAGCAACAAAGGAAAGTTTTGTGAAGAAATCTGAATAATTGATAGGTCGCTATTACGCAGCGCCAATACCGTTTCTGTATGCTTTATTGCTCGGCTCACGCGCGCTCGCCACTCATCTCACGCTTCGCTACCGAGACCGATGTTCGTCTACTTTTGACAGACGTCTTTTTTTCACAGAATACTAAACAGCATAACTTTTAGCACCAGTACTATTATTACGTAGTATCGCCAGAAAGCATTGCTATATGTATGTAAGAGTCGATTACTTGAACTTTATAACCTTCTATAACTCTTCACTATTTATTACTAATAAAAAATTATTGTGTAGTGTAACAACACCTTTAACTATGGCAAAAAATATTAATATATTATGGCCTTGTTTATGACATTTAATAGATATGGTTTCGTTTGGATCGATAAGATAGTTAAATAATTAAATTGGTTTCGGTTCATTGATGTGATTATAGCTATCTTTATTGGCTGATCCACACATTATAGGTAATATGTGGACCTATAGGGTATTAATAACTTAAACGGTATTTTCCTTTATATGGATATCGAGATAAATATCATGTTTGTTGGCGATTGGACAGTGACATTTGAAACTACATACTAACATAAATATTTGTGCTTGTGCAATTGCCAGTACTACGGGTTTTGCAAACATCCTAACGTACAAATCTTAATACGAATTGAATAAAGGAGACAGTCTCGACAAAAATATGGTTGACTTTCCTGGGAAGACGGGGGCTATATGTAATAGAGGTGCAATTTTACTGTCAGGTGTAAGTGAACAAACAGAATGTTGATGCGTGAGTGATCCATCCTGCCACAAGAAAGATTGCCCTTATGCCCGCTAATCACTGTATTATATATCCTAAAGCTGTAATTTTTAGACACTTAAAATAAGTTTCACGACACGAATAAATGTAAATTATAGCTTGCGATATTAACAACAACACTGTTGACTTTTGCAGTCTATAAGAAACAGTAGTAAAAACGTGGAATGCCTCTCTATATGGTGCTTTTGAAAATGCCAAGTATAATAAAGATAATAACAGGGGACATGTATAAGGCAATGTCTATTTATATGCTTATTAAATTCACAAAAGAACTATGGTAATGGAATCTGGTCTAATCAAAAGGGGACACGATTCCCGTGTATTAGGTATAAGCGATGTTTCATGTGTTAACATGTCTACAAATTAGCGGTATAAAGTAAAGTAAGCAAGATTTGATAGTATTATTCGTATTGCTATACCTTGCGTCATGCCTATTATTATAGGGTTAGGCAGTATTGTATTACACCCACGTTTTGAGAGCTATGTTTAAATCCCCCGCAATTGAGGACGAGCCTATTGCCGTCTACCAAACACAAATCGAAATTCTGCGTTTCCACAGATAATCTTTTAACCGAAAAACCTAAATGTCTCTGCCCGGACTCAGGAGTCGAATTAGGCACCTTGCAATAGGTATTAAGCGGATGCAAGAACCTATATACCATAAAGACGGAACATGTGAATAATAAAATTTAAATTGCATCTAATCTATTGGAAATCGTTTATTTGTAATAGGTTCATAAAACAAACAAGTTCTTTGGTAGGGATCTCCTCGAATTATGTTTCTAAGAGGCAAGCGTCTTGTAATCTGCGGCAATATTTGCCGCCTTATATAGCAACATCAAATGTTGGCACAGCAATCGAATTGGAACGAGATACGAAAGCAAAGCGCGAATTGTATCGCCCGCGGCACTCTCGTGGTACGCCTTGAGAATGCGCTCGCGTTGCATCCCCGATATGCCGCCGATAATTTAATTGGGTACCTGACATTTAATCAATATAGTTGATTAAATTAATTGAACGATACAAACCGATGTACTTATATGGACTGCGTAGTTATTAGCTTTGGCGGCTCGGGGTTGTTGCCCTTTTTTAGCGTTCTGCTCGTATATGATAAACATCGAAGCGGAAATGGCACTTTGATTATACTTGTTTATTAAAAACGTAAGTGTTCTCACGTTTTTGAAAGTGAAATTAAGTTTACTAAGAAATGTAGGATTAAGTTCGTAATTGCTCATCAACGTAACATATTAATTATATTATTACAGCTTTTCTATATACTTATGTCTCTCTGTATGTCTACCTGATCCCGCTAAAACCTGAAGCACGCTCAAATATGCGATAAGAAATGTTGACTCGTAGAGACAAGTCAACATTTCTTTTGATTGACATAGTCATCTGTCGCAATACGAGAAAGGGCAGAAATTGTATATTTCTGTATACTTTATAATGTTCAAATTAAGTCCTTCCATATATGAACACTCTTAACCTATTCACTTTTTTAATAAAAACATGCATCCTTTTGTAATAGTATTAGACAAGTTTCATTTTAAACTATTCCAAATTTAAAGTTATATATATAGCATTGCTTTCAAAATATTACTTCATTTGTAACAGACAAACGGATAAAGGAATTGACAGATAAAGCCTCATCATAAATGAGTGTTTTCACTATTTTTGGTACGTACCTGAAAAGGTACCCCTAAAAAAGTCCCGCTTTAAAGGAATAAACCTATTCCGACGTAACTATAAACAAAAAATTACTGTGTTCGACAAAATTTCACAATTGGCAGTTAAACAATAACTGCCAATTGTGAAGTCTCAGGATCGACATCCGGGTCGAATACAATAATTTTACGCATACGCTACCAAATTAGTGAAGCAGAATAACATCGACTGTCGTAATCAGGGGTCGTAATTAACACTTTGGTCTATCAATGAAAGTATACTGAAAATTTACTTTGACTTGGCTTGTGCGAACACAAAGCAAACGGAGCTTTCCATTTTATTCATTTTCCTTTTCTCTGAGAAATATAGCACGCATTGCTTATGTGAAAATAATATTCGAGTTAATAGGTACCAAAAGAAGTTGGCATACAATCGTGAAGGGGCATTCATACAAAGGCGACCAAAATTACACTAAGGCCACAGCATAGTCTGTCGCGGGAACAAAAACTGATGGCCACGGCGCGGTACGTATTAGAGCGGGCTCTATTAGTGTCACAACGGCTTCACAACAATATTTATATGAACAGTGCTGGCTATAATTTCATCACGCCAGATCAGATACACGTAATGACCCCGTGTAATCAGTGTAATCACTGTGCACTTAAATTAGCCAGCCACAAAAAGTGGCTACGAGTTACCTCTTCACAGTGAGGATTGTACTCACCGATCGCTTTCTAAAACTATCGGTCCGTAAGTTTAAGCGCATTCGTGTTCTGTTTATTATGATCATAGTATACATTTTTGCGCAACATAAACAATAAACGGTATCATTTCCCGACGGTGCAATTTATAAACTTTTCCGTACGAATAGATATTATGTCTTTTTTCACGAAAGTCATTTTACGGGCCAATAAACAAGAAAGCACATTCGGTAAATTAAATTACGTGAGTAAAAGAGCGGATACTGAACAAAATGTTTCTTGATTAGAGCAGTTAACGTAGTATGTTTCAATAATAATATCAAGCGAAGGGCCGCGATAATCACCTAAAGAGGCTGGCGTTAGATGGCTGGGTTAAGTCTTTGATACAAAAGCATTGCTTGACATGACTCGACTCGACATCGTGAGGAGGTTCCTTCGTTTAGAGCACTATTCACTGGTAGCTTGCACTCTGTTTACAGATTTACATTTGTACAATAATATATTTAATGATTTTGTGTATAATATATATTGTTAAAGAAAGCAATGCAATGTATTGTGATAAGGGGAATAATAATGATATTATCATGTCTTTGTTTTCATATTGCTGCTATCGAGAATATCGTTAGTTCGACGATAGATTCACGTGCGATGATGACCAAGTAAACTTTTAAAGCATTCTGCTACTGTTTTATAAAGCCGCTTGCTCAAAATTAATCTATTTTTATTGGGACACAAGCCAAGTGCTAGGCTTTGGCAATGTCAGGAGTATGTATATACATACTTATTTTGGCAATACTAATATTACAATCAACATTTGAATTTTTAATATTCAGTCTGTTTTCTCATTTTCGCGCCTATCGGTGTAAAATTTTTTTGTGATATTGAAATGGAGTGGGGTGATAAAGAGAACCGAATTGCTGTGATAGCATTACACAAAGTAGCTCCATACCCAAATGCAATTTTTGAAACTCTCCATCCGATTGGTAATAGTTGTATGTTTGAGTAACGGGCTATTGATAGGTATAATGAAACCTTTGTGACAGAAAAAGATCTGGCCGTCTACGTAGTAATCGTAAGAAAAAGGCGATCAAAGCAGTGAAGGAAAGAATTCGAAGAAATCCTGTCCGAAAGCAATAGATTTTATATCGAGAAATGAATATAGCACCTAGAACTATGTCGCGTGTTTTAAAAGATGACTTAGGACTTGCGGCCTATAAGAGACGCACTGATCATTATTTAACTGTTAATTTAAAAATGAATAAGGTGGTAAAATCACCAACTTCTTAAGAGGTACGCAAAGGGAGGTCGACATTTTTTTGGGTCCGGCCGTTAGGGTTAAATCAGTCTTACTAATTCAAAAACGAATGCATGATAATAAAATATACACACAGCACAGAATATTTAAATACAAAAACACTTGTTTTCAATAGTATTTGCTCAAGTGTCTTCTCCGGTTATTTTACAATGGAACTGTCTCGGTCGGGGTCGTAGCGGAATAGCAAATTTTTCACTGTGGGTGCGTCACGGCCGGGGGCGTACCGGAATGGGACCCTAACGGCCGAGCCCATTTTTTTACTATAGAGCAATTTTTAACAAGCAGATTTTCCGAGTTTATGCACAAATCTCTGTAGCAGCTTCCCAATTAGTCAGCAGAGTACAACATATATATAATAATATAATATAATATTATAATATAATAATATTCTACCACATACACACAACACTGTGTAGCCCAAACTAAGCAGAGCTTGTACTATGGGTACTAGACAATGGATAAACATACATATATACATTTTTTTTGTAAATACATACATATTATACATAGAAACACCCAGACCAAGACAAACATCCATGTTCACGCACACAAATGTTTGACTTGTGTGGGAATCGAACCCGCGACCTCAGGCGTGGCAGTCGGTTACACTAACCACTACGCCATCGAGGCCGCATAGCTTCCTTATACAGTAACACATAATTAAACCTTGGATGATTTGATTAGGTAATTAATCAAATTACAATAACAATTGGACATCACTCAAATGTCTATGGCCATGTCAATGAACCATTTGTTTACCTTTTTATTTTATTGGATTGTAATGGACTAGGGGTTTACACACCCTCTTAAGTCTTAACTATAGATAAGACATTGACTGACGAACTTATATATTTAACGACTGCATAATTTTTCTTCCGTGCAGGTATTGAGACTGCATCATCCGGCGCATTGAAAGAAAGGTAACCATTCGTAGCTGATTATTCAATCCATTATAATAATAACGCACTGCCTCTTAGGAGAAGAAAGCGATAGTTAACTACATTGTCAAATTAAAGTTAGCAGATTTCACATATGGAATTACGTGAACATCCCAAATGTTTTTCTTAGCTGTCAAGTTGTTGAATCATTCATGTTTAAGTATCCCCATAAGAGTGACCACATACTGTTTTATTTTGACAGGCGTAAAAAATACTTTGCCGCCCTTTTTAAATCATGTACTAACAATCTTACTACACCCGTACATGGAATGGACTCCTCTGGGTTAATAGCTATATTATTATCACGAAAATTTCAGGGACTACAGAACTTTGGTTTTATGCTATTGAATCTTACAAACGTAGTAGTTTGATGGATGTGAAACTGTAGCAATATAACTACCTATGAGTGATTGAATGGACTTCATGTCAGTCAGGCATCTGTACCTATTTTACGCGTGCCCCTTGATTAACGAGGTTCGTCAACCGGACACCAGCTAACACCGGAAGCACAATTGATTTATGCCTTCGCCTCTATTATTTAGAAATCTACGGATCTTAATATGCCAATAAATTATAAGAGATAAGTTATAGAATATGCAAATACGCTTAGAATATTGTTCCTACGGTATTTTAAGACATCAATAAATTATATTGTAACATAAAGGTTTAAGTATCAATTATCTAAATAAAATGACTACTGTTTGGATGAAGTGCGATGTAGACAAATATGTTTGTATTTTATTTTATTTTTAGCAATACAGATGGTTGTTATAAACTAAAACTATTGGTGTGCGTTGTATCAAGCATTTATCAGCAAAATTATGTATTAATAAGACGGATTAGATTTAACTCTAATTAGATAGTAAAATTGGGAAATATTCACTTCAATTATAAAACATTTACTGCCAAGTGAATAAACAAACATCCAACCTGATGGATACCATTCGCCCGTTGCCGACTCTTTAGAAAAGGAATCACTGCTCTTCCAGCGCAAAGGTCAAAGATTATACGGGCTCTGTTGTTGAATGCATACCACCATATCCTTAATAAACAGTCTGTAAAGCTCTTTTTACTGCAGATTATTGAGTGCAATCTTCTGTAGTCTTACCCAATTGGGCTGCTTCGGTTTGAGCGAAATTCCATGTATAAATGAAGTTGTCGCTACGCTCTACCCTATAAAAATATACATATAACAAGTGCTATTACAAAAGCAATAAATACTAACAAAACTATAACAAACAAACACAATGTTTTGATTTAGTTGCATTAATATTATTTATTTGGCCAAAAAGCCCAAAGCATCGTAAATAATGTCCGAATCTCAGCAGAGTACGAGATAGCACAAAAAGTGATACAAAGGCGAAGCATTCGATACCTTTTCGTAGAAAACGAGGAAAGAATTCAAATTTAAAAGTGACTCTGAGACGCTGAAAATTCTTTAAAGTAAAATAGAAAGAAAACAAAGATCACAGACTGTCAATGCTGTGTTATAGATACATTTTGTGAGAACTTTAAATTATATTTGTATTCCATAAGCAAAAAGCAGAACTTATCAATAGAGGAGAGCAAGCGAAGTTCAAAGCAGCGCGGCCAATTATAGTAATAACCATCGGACAAATACAAAAGCGATGGCACATAAAGACAAGCGCGAGCTTCATTCAAAATGCAGATAATTGACAAATAAGATTTGATACTCACTAACTGGAGCGTGAAATTTAAATTAACGACAACAAACAATTCCGTGGCCATAATAGAAACGAATGCCAAACTTCAGAACTCCATTAAAGCGGCATCCAAACTTCCCATTCGGGGGCGAGCAGGCGCGTTCAACACAGAAATGTATATTTTATTCATCTACAACATGCCGCGCCTCCACGATTGGTATCCGATAAAACTTCACTAAGCAAAAATAAGCAACACGAATAAGTGTACCTGTCACTCGGCCCTTGTTCTTGTTTCTAAAATTTGTATAAAATATTCTGATGTGGCAGCGTCGCCGACAATGGTTTCTGTGGCGAATAATAATAAAACACAGAATGAAAAACACAAAACGCCTCCAGACAAAAATATTTTTAAATTCCAATCCAATTTTGATCTAATAACAAACGATCGGCTTTCATTAAATGACAATTTTGTATTAGATAAAACTAGCGGTCGCTCAGTGGTCTAAATTCGACCATAACTGAATTAAATTTTAAGTTTGATCGTTATTAAGGGTTTACTGTCTATCAAATCAATTCATTTAGATTACGTCAAGGCTATACAGGTTAATTTACCTATCATTTTTAAAATAACTAAATTACTAAATTATTATTCATTATTATTATATTAACTACAAAATTATTATTTACTTAACTATACTCTTTCATTGACGATATTCCTAAGGTTGTTACTTTGTCTTCTTTTTTCTTTATTACATATAAATAAGGTATGTATAGTTACGAAGAATTGAATGACATTAGCCGAACAATGTCGAAATACTACGAACGCGATTCGACTGCGTGTGTCAAATGCATATTTATGTGCGTGTAGTGTTTTTTCATTAATTTTATATATTTATAATGCATATCTTACAAAAATATTAGGTTTCGCCACTCCTTCTCCATATAAGCTTTAACTGTATTAGTTAAAGCTTATATGGAGAAGGAGTGTAGAGTGTATTTATTTCTAATGCATATTTTATAAAAATATTAGGATTCGCCACTCCTCCATATAATCTAATTGTACCAAATTTCATACTCCTCCGTGCGCGCAATTTTCGTAAAAAGGGGCACAAAGTTTTTACTTCACGTATTAATATATAGATATTAATAATATTTACAGGAAGTCTTGTTATAATTTGTAAATCGAACGAATGACATTGATTTATAAATGACACTATTTATATGTTTAATTAAACCATTCTGGTAATTTTTGGTAGTTACTAATATTCTTACACATTTCTTTCTTCACTTTACTTTGCCTTTCATATTTTATTAACCTACTTTTTAGCTGGTAAAAGTACTCTAAGCAACTTTTGCTAGGTTTCAGTTTCCAATTGCACATTTTCATTGTTATTAGATATTTTATATTATCAGTTTACCATAGAAAATAATGAATTGATTTTAACTTAAATATTTTTTTCATTTGTATATCATTGGCATCTTTAACACCACATTGGCACATGTTCAACATCTACTGAGAATCAAATTAATCCCTAATTCCGTACATTTTAACACAGCACAGTTCTTCGAAAGGCGATCAACAATACGTGTCAGTCATTCCATTAATGTCTCGGTTTCCTAAAACAACGGAACACACGGCCTTTGAAGAAATATTTGACGCTTTAGTGACAAAGATGGTTTCTCACGTGTTTCTGTATTTTTTTTAAATATCTTGTTCGTGAGAACTCTTTATCGAACAAAAAATATTTTCTTTGAATTAATTAGTCATTTCTGTAGTAAATCAGGCGCCATGTTTGCTCATAATGTCAATCGCTGAAAACATTTATTGATATATTAGCGAATCCAGATGTGTGAATTTGATACAAAAAGCGGTTTGTCTAGCGCAGACGGCGTTGGAGCGGGCGGCGGCCGGTGTCCGGCGTCACAATAGCACAATTAAAATGCCAACAAGTCCGGTTGCCAGCCCAATCCAATTACAGTGGACACCGATTCCAAAGAGTAATTGGAACTGAGACTATACGGGAGCCG
Organism: Catocala fraxini; assembly: GCA_930367265.1. Lineage (NCBI taxonomy): Eukaryota > Metazoa > Arthropoda > Insecta > Lepidoptera > Erebidae > Catocala > Catocala fraxini. The sequence goes on from OV884037.1 coordinate 12,086,965, forward strand.
ACAAAATACATGGAAGGGAACGCGGCAGGAAGGACTTCTGTCCGCAATTACTATTTAGTCAACGCTACTTTAAATACCGCCACTACTGCTAATATACCAGCTGAATATTGATATAATATTGTTTAACATTTACGCGAATGTTACACATTAAAACTAAACTGTACGGATTTCGGATGGTGCAAATATTAATAGTTTGAATTAATTATTAATTTTAAATTAATTCAAAAGTGATAAAGGTTTTGCATTATTACACTTTTATTGACTTACATTAAAATGGACTTATATGTTTTCAAAAATAAATTCAAAGTATTTACTTACTTGCTTCACAGGTAATAAACTTAAAAATATATAAACCGTAAACTTTACAATTGCTAATAAATAATTTTAGTTATCAAAAATTAATAATAGTAAACATTTTTGTTGTTTAGATTATATAAGTAAAAAATGTACCCACTAATCTAGCAGTATACCTAATGTTATATAAAAAATCCGTGAAATACTAACTTACCGAAGTAAGCACTTGTTCACGGATTTTTCAGAAAACCCCAATAATAATAAGCCTAAGCCAGGAATCAAACCCAGAGGAGTTTGCTATCGATCCTGAGTGCAAGCGCAATCTTGTGTCACGAGATCAACAAACTAAAAGGTGCCATCTGAAATCAGTTTAAGTAGGTATAACAGATAACATATCAATACCTTCGAATCTATTCATAATATAACAACATTTTATAACCTGCCCACGGATATAAAGGGAATTGAATATTTTCCAGAAGACTGGAGAAACTTTTTGAGTTTTATATAGCTTTTCCCCTCTTCTTTAAACTATCACAAAGGCGAATAATTTGAGTGGCTTGGGGAGAGAACGGCCCAAAGCAGATGTTTGTCTCTACCTGCTGATCGAAAAGAAAACAATGTTAAACTGTAAAACAAACTGCTTGCAGCGCTTTTAGTACATTCACTTTGGCGTGTACACTGCGAGTCTGGACACAAAGGCACAGACGAATTGAAACAATCACAATGTCGACGACAAAATCAAGCGATACATTACAAGTTCCAGTACAATTGTCAATTTTTCTAGTCGCAAAAACTTTTATTCTGCCACAACATTTTTAGAAGAATACAAAACAAGGACTGCTAAAATAAAAGCCCTCAATTATTCAAAAATACTTTTTCCTTGCAACAATGTAAACAAAAGTCAACTTGAAATTTAAATATTCTCGAAATCTAAACGATGAATGCATTCGCTTCAAGTTTTTACATCCACTCACGCGTTACATTGCCAGGACAAGATTTTTAAATTAACGTTACAAATGACTCAAACGTTCCAAAATACGATTTATTGTAAATTATCGTCACGAGATATGCTCCTTATCTACTCAATTACTTTAAATAATTTAAGCATACACTGTAATGCTGCGACCGGAGAACACAACGACCGGCGCGGCGGGACATTAAATCCAATCGAAACGGAGAGGTTATCAGCAGATTCTTCTAAATTAAATTAAATTATAACAGAGGATCATTCCACCGCTATTTATTAGTAAGGTACTAAACGACGAGTTATGGTCATTTGCGCGGCGACAAATTAAGATATGTTAATGGAAACGACAGGTCACTGGTCCAAATCCCAAGGGTTGGTAAACTGCATTAACCTCATTCGACTTCCTTATCGTATTCATTTTATATAAACTAACCAGACAGTTCAGAAGAGTCTGTAAATGCCAAAAATAAATCTGACACACCGAGCGCAGAGAATACAGGCTGTCGGATTAAAATGGGATTTTGAAAAAAATACGAGACATTCGCGGTATTGTAGGCGTTACTTTAAATGTATTTTCGCATTGTTGGCAATTCGCTCGGGCATACGGTGCGTAACATAAATATCAGACACAGTGAGCACGCTCCCGAATGCAATCGATGGTAAATAAATCGGTGCGCATCTTTTCAGCCGGACGATGTCGGTAGGCCCCCGGCGGCGCCGCGCAGTAAATTGCACCGAAAAAGAACGAGCCAATATGGCAGCCGTATCGAACGGTGCTAAGTTACGATCGGGCGCGACATGGGGCGCTAAGTGGCCTATCGTGTTTTCAAAATTTCAAAAACCGGGGTTGTCGTTTAGGTAGAAATAGACTAGGAGTCGACGAACGGCCTCTCCCATTAATCAGGCTTAAAGGAGTCAAGAGCGTTTCCGTACAATACTGTGACGCCGAGACGTTCGGACGCCGACCGGTGGTTTCACGGTCCACTATTATATGTAACGTACCAACATTATTGCTCACTACTTACCTCCGTGAATTAAACGTTTACTTAAGCAAAATCACGCGCGTTCATAATAAATAAAACGCAACAAATAGTGGCTTCTCTTGAGTCCATTTACATGTGTAAGAGATACAAACCGGATTCCCAAGCTGTAATAATGTACATACTACTTAATTAAGATAACTAGCGCAATCTTCACTCTCTACTACGTTTAAATCGCTATGTGATTATTTCACTTCGTACGAGGCGTTTGATACGTGAGTGAAAGAAAAATATCAAAACGAATAAAAGCGTAAGAGCTTTTCTGTTAGTCAAACTAAAAAGAGGTGCGGTTTATTCCTGTCTTCATAAGATTAATGTAAAACTTAATGATACAAGTGTCCGTCCATTCTAAGACTAATTAATAAGTAACAGCGACGAAAAATTTTCTTTATCATATTTTTTATGTCTGTATATCCCCAAAGGACGTATAATCGAAAGAGTGGTCGACATTTCGTCAGCCATGTGGTAGACGAAATGTCTATTATTCTATTCTGATAAGTGCCACGTATTTGGGTACGAATCTATTGACGTCCATCAGGAACATTTCCATGTTACTAAAAATGTGTAACAAAAAATAACCAATAACACCGCCCGATCCGACAATCGAATCCGGGACAGTCGTACGCAATCATAAGCACAGATGTATGCGTACAAGGTTGCCCACACTATTAGCAATCTCCATTTTCAATTTTCGGCTTTACTTTTGAATAGCACATATCTTATACACTAGATTTCGCAGTCAGTTCACAATAAGTTTGCGTGCACGTGTACCTCACCCATCCTCAACACGGCAATAACTAAAAGTAAATATTCATTTCGTCGTATATGGCCTCTTCAGTTCAACTGAACCAGAAGTTCGTTAATCCGTCGAGGTTACATACAAAGGAAACTGCGGTGAGCCTGAAAATTAAGTTGGTTTGCTCTATTGCCTTTAAATTAAACCACGGCTCTAGTGAAACTGTACTTATTACAATAGACGTTACCTTTGAACTTTTTGAGAGATTTATGCTGAATATGTCTGAACTTTATCAAATGTGAAATGTTTGATTCGTTTTGTGTTTGGGCATTCTCAACTATTTAGCGACCGAACTTCAAAGGATACATTTTACACATAGTTTCACCCAACACGTTTAACGTGTCCGTTTGTAAATACACGAATAGTCTATATTTATAAGGTTCAAAAAGTATATTTTTATTAATTGTTACATCACGCCTGTATATTTTTGATGGATTTGGCAGTTTTATTGAGTTTTACTTACCAAACAAGGAAGTTCTGTTGCTTCAAATTAAAACACGGCACTTTATAATCTGCATTCGCACTTGCAAATATATGATCAACTATAGTAGCCAACTATATTATTTAGTACATACAAATACATATCGCACGTGTAACACGCGACATGTCTGTACGAATTGTAGAATTACTGAAATCGATTTTTTCTTGACTCGCAGAAATGTTCAAGTCACTTTCCCCATCGCCAGTTTTGGGGCGGGCGATGGGGATATGTTGGGATCCAGCCCCTAAGATGGAAATTTGGGCTGAACCGACTAAAACCACCGCGGTGTTCCTCACACCTTTATGGCGAGGCCGCGTGGATCGCTCTCGCATTCAAATCGTGACCCCGCCAAAGGTTCGACACGCCGGTCGACGTGGCGGATCCCACACAACCATCTCACAAACAGGACAAATTTACAAGACGAATTCATAAACACAAAAACATTTAAACATACAATAAAAATTTACCAACATATAATTTCCAATTATTCAATTTATACAAACATAAAAATTTACACACACAATTGGGGGACCTAGTCCCCGAATATGAAAGGACCCAAGACAACACCGTGACAAGATTGCTTAAGCCGGCCAACAAACGACCACCGCCATTGGATTTTTATTACGCAATCTTTATTTTAATTTTAATTTATTTTAACCTTATAAAGAACTTCAATAACTATTTAATCTATACGAGAGACGCTGTTGCCTTCCGTGTGAAAGGTATCTTAACTCACGACTATCAGTATAGCGGGCGGTCCCGGCGTCATGTCTTGTAACAATAATTCAAAGGTGATTTTTCCTCGCCGCTTCCGCACCTCTCAAAGAGGCAACGAGGCCACGAGACGGTGATAATAATATTCAGGACCCTCTCTCAAATTGCTCGGACGTGTGCCTGATTTCGACGAAAATTGCCGCCTTGTAAAATTGGGGCTTTAACCGTTGACCTTTTCTTATAATGATACGGCTGGTGAGGTATCCATGTGCAATGTTTACGCAATTTGTGATAATTATTCCTGAAATTATTTAACTAAACAAATCGATACTAATTTCAAATCAGTGTTCGCATAGTCAGATGGGGCAATACTCGCGAGCCACTCGTAAATTTACCAGTTGCGATGACGGCCCTTGGCCCGGGGCACATCGTGACCCGACTTCGTCTGCCTCACTTGGCATTATTTACGATTTTTATTATGCCGTAAAAATGCGCGAATTCTTACCGCGAGGGCACGCCTCGGTCGCACGTGGATCCACGCGTCGATAGCCAATTCGTGAGCGCCGCGTTACCGCATATAAATCTGAAAACGCCGGACGGAAAAATTCTAAAAGAATATCTGAGACTTTTTCTGAGCATTAATTTAAATAAAATTATAATCGTACCCACAACTAGAAGACTGCAGACACGCAGAGAATTTTCTTGCACGATATACTATATTACAATAACATTTTGGATAATGCATTTTCAACTAGTGTAGTCTCTAGTAAAAAGCAAAGAGGACCAAGTGCCTCGTCGCTTTACCTTGTCTGTCTCATTATTGTCAGACAACCGGAACTCTTTTCGTAGCTTATTTAAGAAAAGAATATGATGCAGTATACTAATGCAATACATTACATATCTATACCTACTAATATTATAAAGCTGAAGAGTTTGTTTGTTTGTTTGAATGCGCTAATCTCAGGAACTACGGGTCCAAATTAAAAAAATATTTTAGTGTTGGATAGCTTTTTTATCGAGGAAGGCTATAGGCTTTATAACATTACGCTACGACTGGGGCGGCGCAGTAATGATAAACGCGGGTGAAACCGCGGGCACATCTGGTATACTTATAAATTGGATAAATATAGTTAGCTTTACAAAGTAAACCGTCCATTTAAGCGATTCTAATGAATACTGAAAAGGCTAGAATTTAATTTCCGCAACAAAGCTTTTACATTGTCACAATTAATTGTAGCAAACATATACACTTAGTTATTTTGCATTTTCATTGTTTAATTTTAAAGTCTCTTTATTCCCATTAGAGATAGAAATAGTGCACTTTCCGTAGTCCTAATGCAACATGTTAACCATGTTTTAATAAATTTGAATTAAATGTCTAGTGTCTGTGGTCAAATGAAAATTTAGGACTCGGATAAAATAGGATAAAGTAATAAAACCTTTCGACTTGTATGAAAATCTGTGCCTTACCGATAAAAGTATTTTTACCCAGAAGCGGGCAAACGGTAAGACCTTTTCCCGGATCGTCAATACGGCACGAAATGGCGAATAGAAGGCGTAACGATAGTTTGAATAGAGAACGCTGCTTGTTTACAATAGCTGCGGGTAGTTCGTGAGCCGCTCTCCATTTAGATGGGAAGCGCGTCGATACCGCGTGCGGCTGCGGCGGTCATGTGAACCACCATCTTTATAAGAACTCCCTATCCTCTACTAGAGCTAACGTCATGTAGGGAGTCAAAGAATATGAAAGGGTGTCAAGGGTTCTCGTTGAATTGGTCGCTTCACCGCCAACGCCTCTGTTATGGAACTTTATGGAATGAAGTGCGTTTTATACGGTCTTTGATGTTCGGTTTCGCGCTCTTAGCGTCTAGTGGCTCCCGAGGGGCGAGCAATAACAACATCGAGGAAAGTGCGCGAGGTCGTAACGTAACGTAACGGCGCACGCATGTAAATGTGTTTTTGGATATGGATGTATCATTTCTACTAAGTATTTTAATTGCCAATCTTACTGGCAATAGTGTTTTTATAACATTAAGGAATACTATTATTACAAGTTACTCCTACGCCTTACTCACTGGAACAGGTCCCGTACTACTTGAAGAAACTAGAAACAGCACACATTCCACCCCTATCTATTCCCATATCTTAGGCGTAATGAAGAAAACAGTAATAAATGATTGTCTTATCTGGAGTCAAGTAATAAATATATCATAATGCTAGAACATCATTGAAGACACTATTCAAGTAACATATCTGGTTCCATTGACTTATGCTAAACCATTACACTATAATTTGATAAAAAATTCGAATATAAACCGAGGTCCATTACTTTTAATGATAGAATTTCTTTTTTAAATCACAGTTAAATAAATCTCGTGAGATGACCTATAAAATGTGCTGAAAGTAATCTCGTTAAAATCCTTTGCGGGTAGTTTCGAAACAAACGAGTGCGGGGCGTGAGGCAAGCACGCGCAGCGGCGGAGCGAGGGAGGATGTTATATATGTGACGCAACTGATGGTGTAGACTGTAGCGATCGCACTCGCACCTAATTAAGTGGGACGTTCTCATTTCACTCGCGACAATTTTATGCGAAGATTTTAAGAGCCCGCATAATAAAACTTAAGAATTTACTAGCGATACTACCCTCTGTGACGGATAATAATTATGTTGGTACCTTGTAAAGACGAAAAAAGAAAGACATGGTCAATGAACCAGTATTCTGTCAATATCGTTTATCGTCACGATTTCATGATCGCACCGTATGTTATTTATTTGCTATATATTTGCACCGCGAACGTTTGTCACTTACTCGTGAGGTAGGTAAGTTTCGAAACTGAAATATTACAAGCATTTACTTAATTGCCAATAGACCTTGTCTGTGTCGGGCGAACGTTTTGTTATTAGTTCCAACAAAGACTTGTTCTGAATTATGAAGGCACTCCCTCCGAGACTATTTTAATCTTTGCCAAATCTTTGTGTTAATTAGCCTGACTGACTATAATATTTATTCATATATCCTGAGGGTAAAGTAAATTACCTAGTAAACAAATATACTTACACATTTTAGTGAAATATATATTACGCATTTAAATTAATATAATGATTAGTAGATAAAACAAATTAAAAGTTAAAAATGTTGTAAGAGTGAAAAATATATTATATGTGTATTTATTATGTCTATTTTAGACAAAGAAGAACACCACCATTTCAATCTCCCCATAGCTGTGGCTGCTGACAAGGAACCGAGACGGTGGGTACAATGTGAATATTAATAGATTTAATAAGCAAAATAGATTAAATAAATAAATTTTAATCAATAATATTCTACCACATACACCATCTAGCCCAAACTAAGCAGAGCGTGTACTATGGGTACTAGACAATGGATAAACATACATATATACTTGAACATTGTAAAAAAAAAGTGTTTTATCATAAATCTCTATTAAATCCGTATAAAGTAGTTCAATTCCAATCTATTTATTTACGTTTACCTTGGGAACTTAGATTATTACTATTTTGTGACCATGTTTTAGATCTGACCTGAAGACGCTTAATAACGGTAAAGATGTATCGAACGATAACTCATTTGTTAAAATTAGTAGACACAGTCAATTAACCTATATTCTGTTAATGGCGTACATCGTCATGATTATTAATGACTACGGCCGAGTACACATTCATACATATGTATATGTACAGCTAAATTCATAACCTTTAATTGGCTGCACTGCATAGAAACATGCGCGGTGGTTAATACTTATCAACAGATGTGTCGTGAGTCTGTCTGCTAGTATGATTAATAAAAAAACTATTAAACAAACGGCGCTCGTAAATAATAAATCGTAAGCATCGGTATGTCAGCATGATTTATGTTTGATCAAATGTTTGACTTTAAAAGCGTTTGCCAGCAGCTGTTGGTATCAAATACACCGGCAGCTTAGCGGTATTTATCATAATCGACGTATTCAATCGAGTCCACTATTACCCAATTAACAACTCATATCGTCATCATCTCGCTAAAACGCACATAATCTGCCGACGGCTGCACGGTGTAAAATGAATCGGTCGGACACCTGTTTATGTCCAAATAATTTTAGCCGTTATAGTGTTAACCAGTGACAATATTTAATATAATTCTTGTACATAGTTTAGTACCTCTAAAATCGAAGAGTTATTCAACTTGACGTCGAATGCTTTATAGTTTGCATAGAATATTAAAATATAAAACCTTTTTACATCTGAGATCTTTTCAGTAAATTAGCATAACACAGAGTTTTACAGCTATTTAAGGGCTTACAAATGGGGAAATACAATTTGTGTTTAATGTTATGGGTAGTTTAAAGGCGTATTGACCTGTGAGCGACGATGCTGACGCCACCTGCCACAATGGACATAAAACATCAGTATCACGCAGATACATCAAGCATTAATAAATTCTTTATACACTCTAGTAACTAACTGACGCCACGATGTTATTTTAGTTATACTAAATATAATCATGGCTATAGTTCAGTTTCTATAAATGGCAAATAATAATTTAGGTTCTTGCATTAATGGTGTTCAGGCAGCTATAAAATGAACAATAAAATTTTATAGGTTTTAAATTGTTTTTAAGTTGAGGTGTCTAATAAATATTCTTGAAACTTGAAACTGAAAACTTTGATAAAAGTACTAAAGGTAAGTAATTTATACGTTTTTAATTTATACTTCGGAACTAAGCGGCTCACTTAAAATTTTAATTACTCTGTAATGGTTCAATTTTAGTTCATTACCTATATTTTTGAATTTATCTGATATAAGTAACTGAGATATAATTAGACAATAATCATTCATGCTTCCTATGTAAAGCGTTCAATCAATTCTATTAATATGTATTTGTATAAAGAAATATGTAATTAGTTAAATACTTAGCCGTCGTATTAATGCGAAGCATGTTTGTTACGACGTGTGACGTCACATAAGGACCTGCTCGAGCGCACAGACTAGTCGTGCAACTTTTTAGACCAAGTCTGCTTCCAACACTTGTAACACCATGTACATACATATTTATAAAAATAAATTAAATTTATATTAGTCAAGAGTGAGGCTCGTATTTACGATGTCAACTCTCATTCTTCAGCAATAAACCAACAACTCAAATGACGTAACATGAATTCTTGTAAGTAATCACAGCCCGCTATTTACTCAAGATCTCAAGAGAGATTATTGTCCCTACTAAATCTGAGTGAAATATTCTCTTTCTTTTATGATCAGCGGTAAACTTTATTTTCCTGGCGTTCAGATTACAGATGGACACTTAAAGATTATCCAATAGGCGCAGCCGCTAAAGCTCAACAATTTATTGCAAACTAAAACAATTAACAGCTATCTGCAAAGGTTTGTACAATTGAAACAGTAAGAGGTCCGGCACTTGCTTCTAGTTCATAACTAACTGAGAGCCGTTACAATGAGTGACCGAGGCAGCCGCATTCTGTGCAGGCGAGGGCGAGGGGAGCGGTGGATGCAAAGGGGAAGGGTGGGGCACAGCACGAGCGCGCCACCTCGTAAATCTGAACAGCCCGAGGCAGGGACCTGCCTCCGACTACATCGTGGTGCGAAGCTACTTAGCAACTAGAGACAGTGCCCAATAAATTCTCTATAGGTGAAAGTTATTATACCCGCCGTATAACGTGTACCGAACTTGTTGTACACTAATCGCTCGTTTGTGGTTACGAGAGTTTTTTCGTTAAGAAAAACTCGCCACGATAAATATCTTAAAACACTTATGGCCGCAAGCTTTACTACAGATGTTACATTTTTATTTATTTTTTAAGAAATGTTGGTTCATTTAGTACTCTCTACAACTAAACTGACTTTTTCAATTAATTTAAACTGGATGTAAAGTAAGACAATGCAGTACTTTTACTCTACAGTGATACATATATTGTAATAAAAAGTTTGATACTAAGCAATCAAAGTATTGTATGAGCATCCAGAATTTTGCTTCATACGTGCAATGAAAACAAAAAGAGAACCTTTTAACCCAGTAACAAGCGGTTGAACAGTTGCAATTGCCACATTCAAGCTCCATTGTACAAAGAGCAGGCGAAATACTAGTGCACTTTTTCAATTATTGAAATAATAGCGAGTTATTGAAACAGTTGCAGTTCAGATCGAGGGATTGTGCTGCGGCCGTGTTTACGACGTAGGCCGTGTGGCACAGATTTATAGTGCTTCGTGTCACCTGCTAACCACAACAACAGAGCTACTCGGTAAGCAATGGAATACGTAAGACCAAACTTGAACCTTATTACAAAAGAATAAAGGTTTATAATCGTCATTTGAACTTCGGTAGATGATAGCGTTGTAGCCACATAAAAATATATATTCACACAATCAAAAAACAATTTCCGATTTTCCATTATTTTATTGTTTTAGTGATTTATACAGAAAAGTCGTACTTCTTTTTATTTAGCAGCCCTATTCTTGTAAGAAGTGGACGGCCAGGGACAACCGATATGGCGGCCACCGTGACAGCGGTATTGTTCGCAGCGATACAACACCGGAGCTAATTTATACCGATAGCGGCATCTTGTCCGCGTCGATCTTGTCAAGATCTACTTAACGTTTAGCAGTGGCGTCTTCTATTTATTTTTAGAAAAGAGCAGAGGAATTTAATAGCATAGTAACTAAAAGTTGTAAATTTCAATCCTTAACTATATTTGGCTCGCTAACTTTTGTATGGTGTTTACTGACTGTTATGTGAGAGAAAATTTAAGACTAAAATAGATAATTAGAAAGTGTCCAAATTTTCGTATAGTAAACATAGTTTAGAAAAAGACAGTCATGAAGTAGTTCGCAGCGATCTCTAACTCCCGGCAGGATAAAGGAAATAGTTTCAGATGTGTTACAAACAAAATGAGACAAAATTGGGTTTGGAATATGGAATCGCACCAAAATCAAATTTACTTTTATATGACAAACATGTCTCGTATGTAGTCGGTGACATTTTATTAGCTCAGGACATCAAAAGGAGGTGTCATCGCTGTTGCGGCACTGTTTACGTGTGGAGAATATCATGATACACCACAACACGGCGTCGCCGCCGCATCGTGTATGTAAACAAATTTGCCAAATTTTGATTAGATCAAGGACGGGTGCACGCGCCTCAAATAAAAGAGGTTTTTGTCATCGGTAGTAAACCGACTATGTAGTAAGAATTTCGGGTTTACGGAAAACCTTGTTAAGATATAGAAAGTATTTATGCAGCTATGACATTTTTGCTTTGTGAGATGTAATTATTAAATATAGTCGCTATTTATGTGTTTAAATACAAGACTACGTCTACACTCAAAACGCCTACTAACTGCTAAAAAATAACCTAATTAGTCTAACCAATATCAAAACCACCCCAAATAATTGGAACGGAAGCGTCACAAATTGCAATTGGGACATGATAACGTTTCCGAATTGGTCACCGGTCAGGACAACTGACACCGTCCGACAGACACCGGACGCTCCGATCAAAGGAGCAACTCTGAGCTAGTTCGGACGTTTGCCAACGCTCTGACTGAATCTACCTATCAATATTTATTTGATCCCCTAGTGGGATGTACAATTCACTACGTCTGAAAATTAGCCTGATTCAAGTTATTTCCAAAGTTTTCTCATATGTCATAAGTAAAATTAAGTATGATCACGTGTAGTGATATGGATTGGAAATATCCACCTGTTTCAACTACACAAAAATAAAAGAAAACAGGGTAGGTTTCCCGTGTGCCTAGTTAAAATGCGAAAATACGGTAACATTTCAGATTGGGTACATTAAACTTTATACGGATGTCGCTAAATTGGACTGTTGGTTAGTTTGTTCTTTGCCAAGTTTTTTCCTGTCCAGTCGTCGAGGGCCGGGGGAAATGGTCGTGGACCGGGTAATTGTGTTAAAACTTTCATCAGGAAGTGTGAAATTTTGTGGAAGCAGCGAGGCCAATATAACCGCCATCCTACCTACAAGTTTAATTTGTTTCAAAATTGTGAAGAGACACAAAAGCAAAAGTAAATTGTCGACTTTATCTATTCTATTATATCATAACCTAGGCGACAAAGAACGTCCATGTCGTATCTGTTATTCATGACACCCAAAAAGAGGCACTAACTCGAGAACGAACTATTAATAAACAACTACAAATGGCAGACGACATGAACAGCTATTGACACTCAATTAAAAATGAAATAAATAATTCATTGGCTACGAAGGTTGTATTACTCTGATTCAATGAGTAGGGCACTGGAAGACACAAAGACTGAATACAAATGTTTTGACACACGTGACTCGACGTAAAATTGCCGTGGGACAGCGTAGCGCCACCAATCTTGCATAACTTAACACTTATATATTTTATATTATGCAAGAGTATGCTATCCTTAACGATTTAAAACTGAAGGATAAGACTTTTATACGTATATTTTAGGAAAAGTTAGGCTACATAGTCCAATTGATTCTGAGCTCGTAGTAGCGTAGTAAAGATAAAAACATTTTAAGATGTCAGAAAGAAAAACGATCCAAGTTGAAAATTCCCAGCAATGCTATATCTTACAGATATTTAAAACTTCTAACTAATAACAATCACGAATGAATTATTGATGAAGCGTTAAATTCGTCGGCTCATTACAACGCATTATGGAAACGAGCAGGCAACATCCCATTATCGCCGAATATTGAAGATGCGCTCAATACGTGAACCCGACAAAATGCCTCTCTGGAGACGGCCTTATCGGAGAGTTGCTCTGCGCTAGACAGGCGAAAATCATTAAAACCATATGGAAGTGTCAAAGAGCCGGGAGGGATATAACAAAGCTTGATCGGATGGGAGCTACTGTAGTAACATGCTCGAACTCGTGACACGTCCGCCGGCGCACCAAACGGAAGTTGTTATTACGAAAATATATGCAAATTACCAGCTCACTGGCAATATCCCTTTTTCAGTGTAGCGGCTTTTTGTTCTCTGAGCCACTGGACTCGACATTTGCATCTTATTATTAGTATATTTTAGGGATAACATGTCGAATTGGAATCGCTTTTACTGCCGCCTCAGGGCTCTGCGGGTTGAATAAGAAGTGATTTCACATGACACGAACCCGCTGCTGTTCGGCGTTGATTCTATTATTATTCAAAACGCAAAAGTAACAAAAGGAGTTTCATTTTAAATCAATGCACGCGAACGCAACTTATAAAAAGTCAAATTGTAAACGTTTTTAATGAAAATCTAAACAAGGATCAAATTATGAATGCTATACCTACTGTTTAATCGGAGTTAAGCAATGGGCGCATTAACTTTCCGTTTTTGGTAAAGCGGACACAATCGTTAAGTCGACTAAAATAAATTTCGTGGGAAGCTTCCTAACTCCTACCGATTATACTATTGTAAATGCAAATGATCTTTGTGCGGTCTGTTCAAGGTGTATATTGGTTCGTATGGCATTTGTATCGAACACTCGATAATAAAGTTATTGAAAGTGGTAATAAGATTAACGGCTTGTTCGTTGCGCGTAAATCACGATGCATTACGTCGCCGACGACAGGAGGCTCGTATCGCATTACAGTGGATTAATTGCGGCTGAGCCGGCTGTGGCGACAACTGGGGCGGAGCTTGCGCGAGCGCATATTACACGATTTTGTGAAGCACTTTGGCCTATAAAATACATATATTATAATAAACAACTTCGATTTTCGTTTTAAGTTAAATGTGGATCCGTGATGGTTACCGGGAAATAGCGATAAAGCACTTGAATTACAACCTTAGCTCTCGCCTTTGAGTAAATCGTATGCGTCATTATCGGGAAGTGTAACGAGCGCGGTTGAATCGCAACAAATCATCGCGATGAGGCGGTCGCGCAGCGCGCAACGATGCGTCCGCCGCTCCCTGTCGCTCACTGCCAAAATTAATTTCGCGTAAAATCGGTTAAGCGATCTATCTTTTTCTGAGAAAAATAATATTCGTCGAGGCATACTCAATAATAATTTCTCTTATAAGTAAGAGAAGCTTAATCTGCATTGTGCGAGCTCAACCTGTTTATCGCGATATGAATTAAGTCTGCCCACTTGATCGTATACTTGTAGGAAATGGCTGGTGCGCAAACAAATTATTAACTTTCCATATACGGCGTGAAGTATGTAGCAAGTAGCTGTCTCCGAGCCTTTGATAGATACAGGGCTTTTTATACTAGACGTCTGGTTCATTAATAACCACCGTTAAGATATTCAACTTACATAAATAGATTATCTTGTTTTTATTCGTGTTTATTATTGGTTCGATAATGAAGCACTAACAATAGAAAACGAAGGAACCTAGTAAATTATTTTCTTTATTATATATTCCAAAGAGGCTATGCAAATAAAAGATAATTTATTTTAAACAATACAACGACAACGCCTTCACAAATATTTACATATTTTATAATGTACTAAAGAAACAAGAATACTCAGTGGCATATTTTTCTCTTTCAATCTGTGTTTGAAAACTTTAAACGAACAAAACTTGCATACATTACTATCGTATCATGATCGTCAAACAATAGTCATACCATAGAGCCAAAAATAGCGTATCTCATGGTGTAGCCACTGTAGGCAAATATGGCAAAAATTCCGCTCAAGTTTACAGCGCAGTGTATCCCGCTAACGAATGGAATGAGACGACAAAAAGTGTCCGATCGACTATTCTTAGCTACTCGACACGCTGCCGCTCTCTCGATTAGTCGTTAGCAGCCAAGGAACCACTAAAAACATGAAGTTTCAGGACACAAATACTGGTATCTTTTCTGAATAAATATTTTTCTGTATATCTTTTTATTTAGTTAAATCTATACTACCAATAGTTTTGCTGTTAATTTAGAAAATTGTTTATAATAATAATTATTGCAAATTATAATTATTTTTCAAATACTTCAACACTTAATTCACTACGGACTACACAAGGAAGTAGATTGCTATCGAATACTATGTCTACCATTATAATACCTCCATAAATAAATACGTCTGCTCAGAGAATCCTTTTTTTTTTTTTTTACGTTGAGGAATGCATGACGCATACCCCTCCGCGGGGGCGGGCGGAGGGGTTATGTCGGACTCGCCGGGGTAAAATAAAGATGTTGAAAAGATGAAGTACCTCCCGGAATACCGACTAAACCTACCACGGTGTTCCTCGACAAAACCACTATCGACGGGGCCGCGCGAATCACTTTCGCATGCGGTCGCGATCCCGCCGAGGTTTCGGCCCGCCATATGAAACGGCAGGCCACTACACGAAAGATCTACCCAAAGGCACTTCTAACACTCCCTACTGTCCCCCCTAGAGGGGAGACGGACTCGAAACAACAGAGGCGAGGGTGGGAACACGCACGCCGCCTCTCGGACCTGGTGCTGAACGGATGGCGGGCAGGCCCACAAAGCCCGCCACCCCCAGGTCAAACCTCAGGGTGGCTGGAGGTCGTCTCGCGCCCTCCGGCGCCCGGCTCTGCGGTTGGGGAGAGGGTTCAAATGCTCCCTCTCCCGCTCCGCCGCCTCCTTGATGGAAATGACTTCCTCACAGAAGGAGGCGACGGCGTTCCACGACCTCTCACTCCGGACCATAGACTGAACTACGGCCGGGAGCGAGAGGGCAACCAATCCGACTGCCGCGATCAATTCACGGCGCTGCGATGCCCAGGCGGGGCAAACCGCCAAAGTGTGCAGCGCCTTGTCCTCAACAACGTCGCGGCAGTCGCCGCAGTGGTGACAACCGGGCGTCTCTTGCCGGCGTATACGACACAGGAACTGGCCAAAACAACCGTGGCCAGTCATTACCTGTGTCAGCCGGAAGGTGAGGGCGCCATAGCGCCTCTCCAGCCACTCCTCAAACACGGGACTTACCGCCACGATCGTGGCGTGCCCGCTGCTCAGAGAGTCCTTCCTTAACCAAGTTAACTTTTTATTTTGATTACGATTTAGGACATAATCGAATTAACTATTTACTACCAGATTATTTTAATATGTTTATTTATTTATTAATTAAGGATCTCCAACAAAGAATATACACAAAATTGCACAGACAAATAATAATAATAATAATAATAATAATATTCTACCACATACACACAACACCATCTAGCCCAAACTAAGCAGAGCTTGTACTATGGGTTCTAGACAATGGATAAACATACATATATATAAATGAACATTAGTTTTGAATAGTGTACTCCTTTAGTTATAGGAGACCACAGCATGCACATACAAATAACATAAAGCATAAAATATAAAATTTAAAATTGTGTAATTATTATTATAATTAATAATAATAATAACAAAATTTATTTTTTCTTAACTTGGCACAAAATACAATAACAGCGTCACAAACACGATATTTAGTATTTACGATAAACTCTGGTACCCAGAATAAGATTCAACTTGTGTTTAGGGTACCAGCGTTCTCGCGTACACTATTAACAATTACGTGAGTAGTACTCGTAAGACGAACACAGTGTTAATTAAGAAAAATACTACTAAAAGAATAGACATTTTGACATCTGCAAATAGAAATATCGTAGAATTTTTAATAATATGGGCAACAGCACTAAATGTGAGATTCGTGCAAGCAATATAAGCACAACTCTCGACATATATACATATCTGTATCAAATGTGCTTTAAAATTGGTTTAACAGTTAAATCGTAAACAAATAATACATAATTTTATTACCATGCAGGTATGAACATTGACGTGATTACATATATAGTTATGTATATTGATTCACAAATCAGAATACCGCATCTATGGATTTACTAGCTCATGTTTATTGACGCTATTTCCTCCCGCTCGATGTCCAAGTCAACCAGCGAGAACCTGAATGCACCAGAGGCCTGTACTTGGAAAAATAATTGCCCGAGTACTTATCGTTCAGTAAATGGTATTCTCACTAAAACTATTCGAAATACCTAAATAAAAAGGTTACATTTAAATAACTCGACTTAAAGAGTCAACTATAATGAGATACGCTTACGGACTGAGTAGTAATCGCCATTGAAGCGTGTGAAATCACTTCAAGAAATGTTTCTATGAGGGACATACGAATGCAAATCAGTGTATGTATTTAAATATGTTAATGCATGCATATAATATGCTCATATTGAAATTGGACAGTTGACTGTGGTGTGTGGGTGTCCAAAAGGGTGACCGAAATAAGACATTTATATCTAAAGCTTAGAAAAAAACAAACTTAATCCACTCTCTTATTTTAATGTGAAAAGATAATACGCATATATTAACCCCTCGATCTAATTATGAAGGTGAACGTTACCAAAGATAGGCACATTATCGGGGTATAGCTCGCGTACCTGTAGATATCGGTGCGGTAGATGAGAGTGATTTATGTGCGCCAACGACATTAAATTACATCTAGATCGAACAACGCTATAAATTATCTGTCCGTACCTATTGTAAATCTGGCGAGTATCGATGGTCAAATCACTAGCCAAAGTCTATCGGGACTTGATGAGTTGAATGAGCTCTAGAAATCTCCGCTTGACTTTGTACATCGTGTATCATGTATGTTAAGTCTGTCTTAGCGTATATAGAGAAATGATGGTACCAATATAAATGAATTGCATATTAGTAATTGATAGCTGTCGAACATACTTCCGACATATCAAATAATAATGTCCATTTAACTGTTGCTGAAGTATTATTTTTTGTGAATATCGAAATAACAGGCATTATTTATACAGTAATTAAATCTGTGGAAGCTTGTTGTCAGCATGTACTCTGAACATTTTTTATGCCATATATGTATTATTTGTCTGTACGGTTTCCGACAATAAATAAATAAAATAAAAAAAATATAAAAGTAAACGATTTCATCTATACATAATCAACTCAGATATTAAATATTAAATTTCATCAGTTTCCATTGCATCTGTACGAAATATATTGTATGCACGTGTGAATGATTATATTCTATGTAATATAAAACAAAAGAGTAATTTATTCTGCTCGGTAAATATTATTTTTATCTATTCGTTTACAAGGCAATAAATAATGTGACGATATCATTCTTTTTGGCATTTTATTTCCAAGATAGCAAATTTAGTATTTGAGACATTGATTTATTTTCATAGCTAATGATCTCCCGTCCGCCAGCCATGGAGTTGGTCCGACGCCCTCTGTAGTGCCGGGGCGTCGCCCAGGAGTTGTAGTCTCTTGAGTGGGTCGCTGAGGTAGTCTCTTTTTCAGCGGCCTATCCACTATACAAGGCAGCGAGTAGGCACACCGTGGGGTTTTAGTCCGTAGACCCAAAGTACGGGAGAGCCGGACATAACCTTCTCGCCTCCCCCTGTGGCGAGAGGGTTTTCATCAGGCGACGTTGCCCAAGTAAAAAAAAAAAGGCTGCATCTAGGTATATTTATACTACTACGCTGACGAATTAGCATGCAGGCAGGCTGTTGGTAAGCAGACACCTTCAACCTAGTCGTATGCTACGCAACATTTAGATAAAGATTATGAATAAAGCGCATTAGGAATAAAGTCAGAATAAATACTGATAAAGAGCAAGCATAACTACGTACCATAAAATACGTTTTATCATATAGACAACGTTGCGCCGGTTTTACTACCAAATACTTATCGCACTATTAAACCTAATACAATTTAATGTTAATATATATTTAATATTTCGCTGGCAAAAATATATTGAGAGATATCAGAGATACGATTTACTCTATTTGCATAAATTGATTCATTCATCTATCGATGCTCCGGCTTTACTCTCATCTCTCAGCTTTAATATTTCACATAGATCTCGTAATCCTAACATATTTGCAATTCAGACATATAAAAATAATACATCATTTTATAATCCAATAGTAAGAATGTGCAGATCATATAATAAATTAGCACGTGTAAATAAAGAAGTCGATATTTTTGAAATAAATTTTAACAGATATAAAAAGATTGTATCAGGTGTACTTAGTTCCGAAAAGTTCCAAGCTATAATGTAAAATTACAGTTATTAAGTTATTACCCGTTTTTAATGATTCATTTGTATCCTACGCTAACAAATTTAAGATTTTAATTAATGTTTATTTTTTGCACGAGTAATCTGCTTTAATATGTACATGTTGTGTACACTACCTTAAGATTACTGTCCGGTTTATATATTATGTTCTTTATTACTACCTACTATGTTAAGACTGTAATCTGTTTGTGTACCTATTATAAATAAATAAATAAATAAATATTGGGCATAATCTCGAAAACAAAAACATACTCCTGAGTATAGGTAGAGAAATTCTAAATAAAATCATGCATTATGCTCGCAGCAAAAAATAAAGCTCTACATCATATCCCATGGGTGTTGTAAAGATCAAAGCAATTATCTGGTAGATGGATAGCAGCATTGGCTAGTTTACTAACTAATATCTCAATGTGTTTTATTACAACGGAATGAGGGATGCCCATGTTGAGCAGTGGAAAATTATATGGGCCATTTTGATTGATTGATTGATTAATAAAAGTAAGGCGTAATAAAATGAGCCAGTAATCCTAGTCCTTGGATTCTAGGGGTCGAATAAAAACAAGATCTCGTTTAAAATATGTATATTTTAATAAGACTTTTCACCAGAAGCTCTTTTGTTTTATATTCTGATCATAATGAAACTATCAATATATGTTTGATGGGAGTCTTAGTTTTTTTTTAAATTAAACTGTTAGTCCAGATGTTTTCACACGCACATTTCTGATTTGTTTATGCGGTTTGATGCTAAAGTTATTTACGTTTAAACATATTTGGCGGTTATAGACTATTCATATAAAATATAATAGGCATAGGTAAGTCATCTATATTCCTCATTTTAAACATCTTACCTATTATAGTTTCCTATAAAAATCATTGCTTGAGAATAGCATATAAGTGACTATGACGAGTGTGTTTGTCAAAAATTGGTTTTGTGTCTATGGATATATAAAATTAGGTTTGCGTAATTGTTTCAGAAACTTCTCTATGTGACACATATAATCATTATAGGCACTTGAGACAAAGCTTACATTACTGCTAAAACATAATTATCATCTTTAACCCAGTTCGAAGTAAAAAATATTTTTTCGCAGCTAAATAAAGAGAATTTGATGAACAAACATATTTTATCTCTTTTACTAACTTTTAAAATATGTAAATTAGGTCTATGAAATGTTATTACCTACTTGAGAACGTTAAAAATACATAATCAATACAAAACTGATAAATTTCTCAACCGATTCATCGTGCAGCTAAAATTTTAGTAATTTAATGGCATATGAAGGATTTACATAATATTGTCTTCTATTTACGCGAATTTTTTCATTCATTGAAATTAAACTGCTATAAGTTTAATTTCAATATGAAGGATTTTTTGTATCTAGAAAAGATATAGCCAAATTCGTTTTATTTTGTCTCGAGATTTCTTAGATAAAAACACCTTACCCTAAATACGAGCACTTTTAAATACAAGAATTACTATAAAACACACAAAGACTTAGTCGTTAATAACACACAATAAGTTTCAACTCCGTAGCTGCAATAGTTCTCAATTGTAGTTTGTAAACCGGTTAATTTACACAATTTTGATCGAAAATTAACACGTAACTGAGTACGATATGGTACATTCGAGCCGTGGGGCAATGAATTCCTGTGTATAGTATACACACGGATACAAATCGGTGACCGTTAAAAATAAATTATAAATAACAAGCGGGCAATAAACGAGCTGTTTGCAGGTCGGAGATGCAGGCAGATAAATCACGGCGAGACTGGCGGTCGAAACGGCCTGTGTGTACTATTGTAAGTGTTACGAATGAGAAATGTGATGATGTACGAACCTATCTACATATTAATAGTATTGAAACTACGCGGTGATTTAAATACTGCTCGTTCTTCAACTTGTTATCGTAGCTCACTTTTATTTTTTATACAGATTTATTTTCCAAATAATTATAATAATATTAGCCCTGTATTAAAACTGTCCCACTGCTGGGCACGGGCCTCTTCTCAGTGTGAGAAGGGTTAGGCCATAGTCCACCACGCTGGCCCAGTGCGGGTTGGCAGATTTCACATTCAAGAACATTATGGAGAACTCTCAGACATGCAGGTTTCCTCACGATGTTTTCCTTTATCGTTAAAGCGAGCGACAATTAACTTATTGAATACGCACATAACTTCGAAAAGTCAATGGTACGCGCCTTGAGATCGAACTCGAGACCTCTGCGTGGCAGTCCAACAGTCTCTAAATAACATTAGTATTAAAATATAGTCACAAATACAAGACTCGTCATTTCGACGATGATTTTTTCGTTTACTTTACTTAGTACTTAATTTAAAAAATACTGTTCTAATTTCATAACAAACAATGAGAAATCGTTAATGGCTTTTTCATGCATCTGTCTTTTGTTAAATAAACATAACATTTGCAGTTTAACGAAACAGTGTTATTGCAAACATAAAAGTCAAACACGAGCGAGGAAGGTGTTAAGTTTGTTGTGCGAGTGATTTTCAACACGTACCAATTATCACTTATTCGATATTCACACAAAGCACTCCAAAAATATCAGCGATTACTTCCGACATTAAGATTCACAAAACCAATATTGAACTAACACCTATAGTTAAGTAAAAAAGGCATGCCTAAAGATTATTTTTTAATTCCAAGCTGCATTACCGCGAGTCTTTCATCACCACAAAATTATTCTTAGAAGCTGTTTAGCGTGGTTTCAAAAATTCAATTACATTGTTCATCAAACATAAGTCAAGAAAATACTAAAAATACAAAAGTAACGAGGTTCGCCTTTTTTATAAAAATAAAATAGGTATTCTCATACAGCAGGTGCGCGGTAAGGCGCAAAGCACTATGACACTCTCAATTATCAAATTATCGTCATTGGCAACTTGATACTTGCTTTAATGGTGGGTTTCGAACTCTACGAAAGACTTTTAAAAAAAACCACGCTATTTAATACAAGGCATCGCAAAAGTAGTGTAAATTTTATACAACGTGGCAGAACCGGTTTAAATCATCTAGAGCCCGGTGTAATTTATGTCCGTCGAGAAAAATATTTGTAGGCAATATTTTTTATAATATAATATGATATGACGCGGCCAATTTACATTTTCTCTCAACAAGTCCAATTCAAAATATGCATAATCCTTATTGATGACATATTCATAACGCGTCTATGTAATTTGTGCATCATGTAAATGTCAAGATAGCAATTTTAGCCTCTTAATGCTGATTTCGTGGTCAATATGAGTTTATGTTATAAGTGTTAATAAACGTCAAAGTTCCGTTCCATAATTATCGCAACAACCTTACATTTGTTACTTTGTGGGATTTTTCTATCAGTTTAGTAGTAATTCTAATTTTAGACGCAAAAATAAACCATTCATTATGCTATATCTATTGAGAATGAATAATGAAATATAAGAAAAGAGACGAATACAATAAATTCTATCTTTATTTATTTGACATCTTGAGTATAGAATACAAATAATGTAATATAAGGTATATTTGTCACTTTCAAAAATTTGATTATAATACATAATGTGCGTAATCGACGTACTTAGCATTTTTGTTTCTCTTTTAGATAACCATAACCGTAGTCTCGCGAGAATGGTCACTTTTTTGGTCTCGCGCTCCTCAAGTTAGACAGAAGCATAATATACATAATTGAGAGAATTTCTTGACAGATGTTCCACTTTAGGTTTATTTCTGCTTGAAATAACCTTCATATATATAAGCGTAGTGTATTAGCTGCAATATTGAGGCAAATTACTTCGCCACCCTTTCCGTTTTAAATCTTATCAGCTTGTAAGGGTGTAAAGATCATCAGAGATGCACGCCGAAACCGAATAAAATGACTTCCGAATGTAAATAATTGGCGCAACAGGTGAGATATAAATCTCATACAAACGAGGTGGTGATTAAGACGGTCGTATATCAAGCGTTAGCGGCTCACCACACGCGATGCCCGCGCCTATTCGCAGACCAATCTACCTAGCCTATATCGATATTGAACGAGGAATATTCAACCAGTAATCCTATTCAAGTACAAGCACCCTATTCGTTCTCAGATCCTACATATTCGTTTTAATAAAAGCAGTAATCTTGTCCATTTCTTAAGCTTAATTATTTATTCTTGATGACAAAAGGTATGCAAGCAGATCGTGAGATAACTGACAGTCAATTGAGAGTGGTGTTGATATCTAAAATTATCTGTTTTAAAATCTCGCTTTATTTAATTCATTATAGCAATTTATAAGTTATTCGCAGACATGATTTTCACATCTGACTCATTAATTTTAGTGATCAATAGTCATAGCAGAAATTTTCAATAGTTAGTCTATAACTCCTTGTAAGTACCTATTTAACGTAAGAGCCTTTCACTTTCAAAACATTGCCAATATGCGATATACACGAACTGACCGTAAAGTTAGTCAGTTGATACTAACGAGCTTTGAAGTCGAGTATGCGACTCCAACAATTTCATAAAACACTTTACGACTACAGGCTAGCTTTACGACAGTGGGACCAAAGTGACAACGCAAATTCAATTCTACGTTTACATATCCTACACCCGACGCTTATGGGCGAAACAATATGTAAAGCAACGGTACAAAATGATCGACTTGCAGACACGGATCTCGTGGATGACTATTTGTTGAGCGCCAAGCGAACTTTACTACCTTTTTTCTAACTTGCAAGTGAGCGATTTATAGCTGCCTGCCAGGTTTTTTTCTGGAGAATGAACACCATAAATCGTGTTCGTTGTACATTCTCTGTGCAAATGATTTGCGGATATATACCATGGATAAATCAATGCGCGCTGAATTAAACGTGGTATACACTTTTTAAAAGTATATTTATAACACAATATATATTAAACAATAACAGTTTTCTGGTGACACTCCAATTAAATACCATTTGGTCGCCAATCGTAAATAATTTATTTCACGCCCTCGCTTTTATCTTGTATCTGTTGAATTGTTCTTTCCGTAACAATCGCGACTCGTTGTGTTTATACTTGACTCACGGGTGAATTATGTGCGAGATGTTTTGTTCGCTCGCATTAACAACAGCAAATGAATGTTGACAGATAAAATATAGATTATATTTTTCTGTTGATTTACAAAAGTAATTTATTCATTCGGATTGAACGCAGCAAATGCGACATAAACTTTATAACAATTGTAAATGACTAAACCCCTAAAACAAGAGATCTAATTTTCACCGACATTAAATGTGCACAGCTTAATATTTATTGACACTCGAGTTGGAAATTGTATTTTCTGGAAAGGATACAATAAATATTCGAAAGGTCGCGTTAACGAGCCGCCCCGACGCGAGACGCACGGAACAATAAAGTACGATTTTACTGAACACTCGTGAATATAAAACACATGAGGATAAACAACATTCAATTTGGCAAACGTTGAAGAGTTTCGGGAGTGATAAATTGAGACAGGACAACATTCTAAGAATTTTATAATAAGACAACAGATTCAATCAAAGTAGTAGAGATTGGATTTCAGAATGCCTGAGCGCACATTGATCGGCTTACAGAACTGTTCGCATATTTAAGGTCACGGATATCTCTCGTAGATCTCGCAAAAAGCCGCTGCGATGTACCGAGAACGAACCTGGCTCTGGCTAATGATTGGTCCCATATCGAACCGAAGAATCCCTTGCAAAATTACCGCACCGCCTCATAATAGGTAGGTACGTATTTTCGGCAAGATTTCTGATTCTTTCCTTATCATTTCATTTCAATCTTTTGCTTGTTATGAGTCGCTCACTTCACTTGTGGACCGATTGAACCGCTTGATGTTTTTACGCTGTCGGAGATTACATTCTTTTACCTTTTTCCCCTGTCCTTCTTATTTATATTTAAATGAAGATACAACTTCAGTACACTTTTACGATATAATTTTTATCAATACTTAAAGCGTTTAATTTTAAATTGCGTTTTGAACTATAGAAGTTATTTTCAAATGTTATTCAAAATATATGTTTTCTTTTTACGACCACGTTGGCAAACAAAACGTATAGATCTTTTGATTGTAAATGCTTATCGTGACTATCGATATTTACAATTACTAGGGTAACTAAGGTTGCTGACCCTTCAAAAAAGGGGGTTGCTATTTAGCTAGCGTAAGGCACGATTTGGTTATTAGTACTTTGGTATTACAGGAACCAGCTCACTTGGTAGCTGATAAGTGTCAATTGCCGCACATAGCTGTGTCCCATTGGCTTTGCAGAAGCAACACGAGTGAAGGTAGTTTATGAGTGACTATGCAGCCCTTCCGAATGAAATTAACAAAAGAGTAATACCACCTTGCTCAGTGCCAATATTACATGGTAGGTACATCTAATTGATCTCTGGGGTATGTCACCAATAATAAAAGAAGGCGAAAATGGAATAAGATTCTAATAACGCGGCTGTGTCATGGTATGCGACATCGATAGCTTGAGCAGCCAGGGTCGTCTACTTTAGTACAGGTTTCTAACCTGGATATTCCTATGACTGACCCGTCTTTCAGTGAGCTTAAGAAATGGTCTATCACACCTACATTTTGCTGTTAAATTTAGGTTCAATTTAGCAACGATCTAAGCTCAGACGCTGGAATGTTAATATGCTCTAGGCGATACAACACTAAAATATAACATACCATTTTCTATTAGTTTAGTTGACGAAGTAAGTGTATATAATTGTGATCATCAGTGGCCGGAAATAGGCCTGCCGTATATTACGCGAGACCTAAAACCATTGATGGCGAAATGTGAGTATATAATATCTGTGCTGTATATAAGTCTATATATGTATGTATATTACATGGTATTATACGACAGCTCAGTGGGGAGAACAACAGACTGCAATGCAGAGGGTTCGAACCCACAGCGCGCAAATCTGACTTTCGGAATTTATATGACTTTTCGAAATGATGTGCGTATTGATTGTCAATTATCGCCTGCTCCGTGCCTCGAAGAGCACGTTAAGTCGTTGGTCCTGGCTGCCATGAACATCTATGGCAGTCGTTATTGCGAAAGTCAGTACCCTCTAATATCCTGACACTGGTCTAGCCTTAGGGTATCGTTAGCCTTCGGGTTGCGGAGGACAGGTGACAGCCGCTCCGTGTAAAAACTGATATCCAGTCAAATCCGGTTAGACCAGAAAAGCCGACCCCAAGTGACTTGAGAATAATAAAGGCTAAGAGAGAAGAAGAAGATTACATGGTATTTCATTCTACATAATCCATAGATGCTTAACTTCCTTGTTGAACTAATTGCAATACTATTTACTTATGTTTTATGTGTCTATGGAAAATTGTGATCAGTCCGCAGATCAGAAATTGTGCTATACGGCTGAGATGCTGAAGTCATTCGACGGTCTCTGTTAAATACCAACGTGCATGGGTAGAATAATATTAAACCAATATTATACGTCGATTCTGCTCAAAGCGCCGATTTAGTACGGTTATAGCAATAACTGAACCACATCAAACCGTATAGTACGAGAGAAGAACAGTTTATTATACCTAATTAGTTGTAATTTAAGGAGAACCATAGTACTATTAAATAGGTACAGTATACTTAATTAAGTATATTATAGCGATTGATCGATATTTGTCCTCAATTTAGCTAAACCAGCTGATTGAAGGAATAAACTAAGATAACAGGTAAGTATAATAATGTTTTTAGCACAGTGAAATGTGTTAGGCAGCCAAAATAGGCCCCGCTTTGTTTGTGTAGAGGACTTGTACCGCACATCGTCTAAAGGTGATAGACCTCCTTTTCTTAATTAGACAACTCTTCGACTCAAATTACACTAGTCTAGCCAGGTGCGTATAAAGTCCCCTTTGTATTTAGAACAATAAGGCAACTTTGAATTAAAAGTATACGTTGTACTATTATTACGACAAGGCTTGCTGGCTGGTTTACTTTCCACACTGGCAAAATAAATAGCGAACCGAATCATACCTATAATTTAAAGTCAGTGTGCTTGGCTATCTATCTGTCTGTTTGTTCAGTGTGCATTCATCTGATTGTGATGAAACTTTGGTGAGTAATTGTGCGCATGCTCGCGATGATCGAAAGATCATCGCATGTGTTATTAAATATCATCATCATAATTATTATCATCATCGCGCCTTGTATTGTATACTTTATTCGCACGTGTTTTTAGTCACATAATGTGTGTATATATTTTTTAGGAGAAAGAAGGCTCATGTTTTTGGATACCATTAAAAGGCATAACTAGAATTTCATTTTTTAAAGCTATATTTCCTTTGGACAGACCTCAAACTATAAAATACAGTAATAGTATTTGCAAGGGCGTGAACAAACTTAAAACTATACTAAAACCCATATACAGCCTTGGCCAAAAGTATTAGGCACCCTATAAATTACTGCATATTTCAGGCTAAGAGAGAAATAAAACTAATTATAATGATTAAAGTACTTTATTTCCATTAGAATATTGTAAAAACATCAATATTTTGTTGGGCCACCCTTTGATTTTATGACAGCAGCAACTCTGTGGGGCATACTACGTACAAGTTTCGCACATTCCTCTGGAGAAATTGCATCCCATTCTTGCACTAACGCGTTTTTTTAAGCAGTTTTTGATGTTATCGAGTGCTCTTCTATTTTTCTCTTCAAAATACTCCACAAATGTTCAATAGGATTTAGATCCGGGGACTGGGCAGGCCAATCTAACAGATCAATACAATTTTCAGTAAACCAGCGCATTTTAGTAGCTGACTTGTGACACGGAGCATTGTCTTGTTGGAATTTCACACCATTTAAGTTAGTGTCACCAAAAATACACGAAAGCGAAGGTACGAGAGCAGTTTCCAGTACATTAATGTATTTTTCACTGTTCATGCGACCTTCGCAAACAAACATTTTGCCGACTCCATCCGCAGCCATGCAACCCCAAATCATTACACTGCCTCCGCCGTGTTTTATGGTTGGTACTACGCAATCTGGGTGATATTCTTCGCCTTTGCGTCGCCTCACAAACGTCACACCTGGTGTTCCAAATACCTGTAGATTCCAAAAAAAAGCACACATTACAAACTTTTATAACATTTGAGTTTGAAGACAAACACAACAATGATCGTTGTAATTGTGGTATAGACTTCACTAAAAAAACTTACCTCAAAGTTTGATTCGTCAGACCACAGCACATTAGACCAATTCTCTTCTGTGAAATGTTGGTGTCTCAGAGCCCAATCAAGTCGTTTTCTTTTATTGTCTGCGGATAGCCACGGCTTCTTCCTAGCTTTGCAACCTTTTAAGCCGGCTTCTACTAGCCTTCGTCTTGCAGTTCGTGCGCTTATGGGATGTCCAGTCTCTTCAGTTAAAGCCACAGCAAGCTCCGAAGAAGTTTTTTTTCTATCTTTCACAGACTCTCGGATAAGTTTTCTGTCCTGACGGCTAGTAGTCACGCGTTTTCTGCCTGTTCTTGGTTTATTTGCATGAGAGCCAGTCTCAACAAAACGTTTGATAGCAGATTGAACGGCGCATCGCGAACATTTCACCAACTTCGCGATTTCTTTTTGAGTCTTGCCTTGCTCATGTAAAAGTTGAATTTTTACACAATTTTCAATACTAATTTCGTTTCGTTTTAGCATTTTCAAATGAATTTCTTCTCAATTAATTCACAAAACCACAAATGCACTGTCTTTACACTAAGACTTCCAAATGGTAACTGACGAAACATTAAAAATAAATTTTGGAAAAAATAAATTTTTATTATTGACGCACCAGATGTTTTACGACTGCTTAAAAAATGCCGCCTATTGTCTTAAATAGTGTTTTATGACACCGGTATCGCAGTTCTATAGAATATTGTTTAATTGTTCAAATAGCACAGGTGTGTGATAACTATATTGGGGGTGCCTAATACTTTTGGCCAAGGCTGTATATGGGCAAAATGAACCAAAAGCCTTTCAATTGCAAAAGACACATTTTAATTGTATTTTACTAGTTTTATTTTGACTTAGGACTAGAACATTATACGGTTTATAATATTTATATTTATTATGTTCTGTTGTTAGCATGCGATGCAAACG
Source organism: Catocala fraxini (assembly GCA_930367265.1). NCBI lineage: Eukaryota > Metazoa > Arthropoda > Insecta > Lepidoptera > Erebidae > Catocala > Catocala fraxini. The sequence continues at coordinate 12,116,370 of OV884037.1, forward strand.
TTTCTGCAAACTACTGCCTTTTAACGTAACGGTTTCAGGCAATCATCGTTGTTAAGATTGAAATGTAATTTTATGTTGAAACCAGCACTCTGACCTACGGCGGTGCTAAGCATTTACATCCACTCAACCTTACTTAACTGATAATCTATCGTAATAAATTATGTTCCAGTCCGAGAAGTGTTTTATACTTCGGATTAAATACTCATAATTATTGGCATATATCCACACCTAAAACTCGTCTTAGTATTACATGCTTCCATTTTATAAAATATCTACTGACTATCATAAAAATTACATGCAGGTTTTTTTAAAAGATTCTTTCCCCGATTACAAGCAAGCACTACAATATTTTTCTATATTGGATCAGCAGCAACACAGACAGCCGTAACTTTTTTCCTGAAAATATATATTACCGTATACGCAGTAAATAGTATCAAATATAATTTTTGTTTCATTCATGAGTTACATTTTAGAACGAAGATTAATATTTTTTATTTAAATAAATCAATAGAAACTAATTATCGGCGAAACATTTTTAGTTCATTGTTATTTTTTTCTTATTTGGTTTGTATGGACTCAATAGCCACACGAAACAAAAACTCGTGTAATTCATAAATGGTTGTGACGAGACTAGGCGTTGTCAACAAACACTACTACGTACAGGGCGACGCAATTATGTCTTAGATTTCCAAGAATAAATCTGTTTATTTTAAATAAATAATGGTATAATCTAGATTTCAAGTAGACGCCTGAGAAATGAGGTCGTTAACCGAAATAGAATTATTCACATTCTCAGTATATTTTATCTGTATAGGTCCACGTATCCTGGCACAACAGCACAATAGTCCAACATCCTTAACAATGATATATTGACATTCAAAGACAATAAGTTGACACAAATAGGGTACATTATAATACACAATACAATACAACGCGTGGGTGACCTGGAGAATGTTTGTGCTGCCTACTGAGACAGTCATACACCGTACACTTAGTTGAGAATGTAACAAACTTACCACGGGACAAAGCTTTGTATAATTTTCTTCGTATAAGATCATTTCCCAAGCGAATACTTGTTACAAACTTGAAAACAAAAATGTAATATACAAAGGTTGTTTTGGACATACACAAAGCTTTACTTAATTATGAGACAACTACTTTTAGACCACGATATTCCGGTAGTAAAAGGTTCTATAGTCTTATTATGATTACTTTATTTTAATACAAATAGTAATCTTTAGTATATTCTTTATTTTATTATCTTTAGTATACATTTATTTTAGAGCCTATGTTTATGTAAAATCTGAAATATAAACGAGGAAAAACAAATTCATAATGAACTTGAGCCTGCGAGTAAGCTATTCATAATTCTATCTCAGTTTTTCTTCCTCAATCCCTGACGTAGGACCATAAATAGCTTAGTTAGCAAAGACACGACACGATCTATCGTGGGCACAGGTTTGAGTTCAGCTTTATGAATCATCATTTTCTTCTTTTATAATTTAAATAGTAATCTGTATTTACACTAATTATTAACAATATATTAGAATTATACTATTGTTGTCAGTATTATGGCGATTATACCTAATTTTTTTATACATTTACTTACCTACATGTAAAATTCATAGAAAACCTAAATATTTTTAGCCAAGATAAGAAATCGTACAAAATATGAATCGATTTTACAACTATTTTATCATTTACAAACGGAGTATCACAAACTGATATTCTAGTAAACCTATTTAGGCTATAGTAATATTACCTATGTAAGCATTAGCAGAGTTATCGATGGGTCAGATCATCAAACTTCGAGGCGAACAATTTTCTTCAAGTATTGGTACCGTTGATTTCCAGAAAGTGCCAAAACAAGACATGTTATGGTACTCAACGGTACGAATACTCAATAAAATACTAGAGCCTTGGCAGAGGTCGCGATGCTACCTTTGTGTCCTAAGATTGCGGCGAGTGTCCATCATAAAATAACTGAGGCTCAAATCAAAATACGAGTAAAGGCTATCCTTGAATATTTAGGTGTGATATATTATCTTACCTTTTAAATGAAATGCTGCCAGTATAATGGAACGCATGAAGTTCAAAAAATATAGTGACATTACAAAAATCATTACACACACTACCAGCATATTTCGTTATAAGTTAAGGTTTAATTAACGATAAAGATACAATGTAGCCTCCATTGCCACAGCATTAAGTTCATAATGTTGTGTGAATGTACTTAAAAGCTTGGTTGGGAATAGTCTGATTTGATCGGGATAAAACTTTGCATACAAATAGTACAAGTCCTTGGATCAACACCCACGGAGAAATAATATTTTTTTAAGATTCAACCTTTGATAAAAACTCACGAGAATCTTAAAATAGCATTTTAATTATGTAATATAAATACTTGTTTGAATTCGGTATTTGTTAAATACTGCTGCAAAAGTCAACTTGTGTATAATGTATGCAAATATCTCATTTTGTTTTGTGTTCATGCACGAAATGCTATTGAAATACATATGAGAATAGGAAAATTATTTAATTCTATTAAATTTAACAAAATCAAGTATTTCAAAGTCAAGGTTAGGATATTTATAACAAAAATGGTTTCAAGCCAGCATTTTAATGCTAATTAATTTTCTTATAGACACAGTAAGTATTACAATTTTAGACACCTAATAAATTAGCAGCGTTCATTATTATAACAAACAACTTTTTAAATCGGAAATACAATTTAGTGCAGTATAAAAATGTAATTAAAACTTTCCACACGTTTTTGCATATTAAGCAACACACACAAGCAATGTCAGTAAAACAGTTCACATAAGTACTTACTACTTAATTAATCGAAATATTTCTCGGTAAAAACTATTAAGGTTAAAATGTAAGACTCGTATATTTTTAATCTTTCTTAATAATCTACACAGTATTGCCATTACAGTTATGCTTGGAATACGTAGGTTTAAAGTTAAACGATGAAGTATAAAATCTATGGCATAAACAGCAGATGTATGTACAAGTATCTTCTGTTTATTCTCGACTATAATACTCTATCAATATATAAATAATATGATAATTATTATGTACACAACTGAACTTAGTGTGATTTCACTCAAAATAAACATGACAATACCTTGATGCCGCACTACCACCACGACTATAGAAGCAGCTTATCTTATAGCGCATTAAAGGGAAATAATAACTATTAAACGAAAGTACATTAAAAAGACATGTGTAATATGAACTATTTAATCAGCAAAATATTTTACAACGGAAAGTACAAATAAATATTTTGAATTTGAAATATAAAAATATGTATTAAAATCAGTTAAATTCATTACATTACAACATCAAACAGGCAGGAAACAACATATACACGCACCTAATAATTTATACCTATAACTTTCTTTAAGAAAGTAACGACAATTCGAAAAGAAAAATCTCCACACAGATACTGCCACTTGTAGTCGTACATCGTACATTATAAATACACTTACATGCATACCAGTGTAAACAATAAATAAATGTATTATAGATTTATAGTGAAGTGACAGCTAATAAGTGGCGCACAGTTACCAGTCAAAATAAATCGAATGATATAAGACGTCACCAGAGCCAACACCGCATAAGTACATGTGACTACGAAACGTGGGAAACATTTATATTGCGTTGACTGTTCATCTGTTGACCCTTTAACGGTACTAGACGACCACGACAGCTGATTGGATCCACATATTGGAAAAATTAAACAAATCACTTATTAATACAAATTCTTTCATAAAAATGATAAAAGTTTCTATAAAATATGTGTACGTTAAAAAATATTACGCAAAAAGATGCGCCCAACGTGGGGCTCGAACCCACGACCCTGAGATTAAGAGTCTCATGCTCTACCGACTGAGCTAGCCGGGCTTATGCTCATAATTTGAAATTGTGATTCTTTTATGAGTTATCAGTTATCATGGACGGCGTTGTGTTTATATATGACATCAATTAGTAGTGCTAAAAATATAACGACGATGGTGTTAGCCTCGTTATAAGATTTTATTGATACAGGTTTTTAATAATAGTTTGCTACATCGTATATTAGTTTTTGTCATGTTTTATCTTCAATAACCGACAAGGAAAATAGTTGCCAAGTACGTTTTCTCAGCGCAGAATTTCAAATCGGGCCAGACGGGGCGATGGGCGGTCTGCAAACACTTCCGAGCCGTGTAATTTACTCGTTAGTTCGTATCGGCGTCCTATAGAGGCTGTTATTTTATGTAAGAACTTGGCGACCGCCCGCGGCTCCACTTCAATGGAATTTGGAAAATTGTGATTTTGTTAACTTCGATATATTTGCATGAGATTAAATTTGATTGCAATGATGGTAAATAATGAAAATACAACTTAAGCAATAAATTGAAACTAGACACACCATTTTGTTGGTACATATTTTTGCCAAAGTGTTGTTACACCCCTTCGAAAACAGTGGATACTGATGTACGTTTACAATATATTTACACAATAATAAAGTATGACTACATAAACGATTTATATGATTTCTATTTCAATATAATAGCTATAAAAAAATTTTATAACGCGAATTATAATATATACATCTCCAAAGTAACAAATTAACAGGAGTTCACCGAGTCCAGAATAAAATGATAAAAAATAAAATTATTAAAAAGCACCTTTAAAAATATATATTTGCTTTATCATAACAGGTTTGCAAGTTATAACGACGTATCATTATATCGACACAAGTCCGAACGAGTTAAAAATGTCCATTGATGAAAGCAGGGTTGGCATTGGCAACTTAAGAATTAGTTAGCAAAGAACCCTCAGTTACGAGACACTCAGCAATAGGCGAAAAAGCTATGAAAATCTGTCATACTTCTAGTTCCAGACGTTCAATAACGGCCGATATTTTTTTTAAATCTGTATCTCCACTTATGTTCGGATTTTCGCTCAAACTGGAGAAGTATCTCCATCGTACAGCTAAGTAATATTCTGTTGCTTTTTAACGGAGAATAAATGCTACGTTCTTTTAGGAAATAGTTTGTGTGTGCAAAGGGGTCATATGAACTGTTGACTACTAGCGTATTAATGTATTCCTGGTTTTGCAGGTGTCAAAAGTCAACGGTAACTGTTAATAATAATAAAAAAACAACAGATCTATATAAAATGTGTAAAAGAATTCATTTATATTATATTAGAGTAAATAAAATTTTAAAAATAAATCTTTAGCATTTTTTATAATGCAGAAAACAGTAAGCTGCGTAATACTGATATCCAAGAACACACTTATCTATACATATAATAAAATTGTTACATTTGTCACTACTTGGTATAAGCAGTTAGAGGCCAGAATCTTTTGTGCTATCCAAGAACTACACAACTACTCTCTCATTTTATAACGGGTTGAATAATACCTTGATGCACGCTGCCTTAATCTTAATATATTAATTTGATACCTCACATATGTTCTAAATGTGCCCATTAAATGATACTGAAGTTATGCTGGAATAAAATAATAGTTTTTGTATTAAATCTTATAGATTTAATACAAAAACTATTATTTAATCTGGATCGAGCATTTTAGAACGCAAGCTGAACTCTTTGAGTTACTTGAAGGTAGGGGTATTAACCACCATAATATTGTTACTAGCTCTAGCTCCTACAGCCTCATGATGATGAATAATAATATATTATAATTCTATATGTTCCATGTGTAATAATTTATTGTTTTAAATATGTATTATTTATTACTAATGTAACTATATTGTACATGTACTATTGTAACAAGTGAGAAACGACAATGAATTGCCGTTAATCTTAAGAGTTCGAAAAAATGGTTCAAATAATATTACTTGGACCATTTTTCGAACTCTAAGATTAGCTTCCCTTTGCATATGCAAAGGTCACGTGATACCACGTGACCTTGAGGTCAGAGGTCAAAGGTCATAGTCATTTCGGGGTATATCGACTATGCCGAGTCGAATGGCTTTGACCGCGAGTCTCTAGCTCTTACGGTTCTTGAGTTGAAAGATCTATAACAGACAAACGGACGGGCAAAGCTGTTGTATAATAGCTTTTTTGAACTCTAAAAAGTATTAAAGTTCAATAGTAGTAGTGTAACAGTTTCAAAATTATGTAATAAAGTGTTAAATAAACAACGCGATAAAATCCGTATATAGTAGTTTAATTTCAATAGGGTACCTTACCTTGGTCGAGAAAAAGTACTTTGACGAGAGATAAAACTGTTTTTACAAAGGGGCATGCCAACACGCTATAGTAATTCAGGCCCACAGTGCACACCTATAAAGGCTAATGATAATAATAGTAAGCAATGCTAATAATTATTTAGCATAAGAAGTGATTTACAAAAATCCTGGCATTTTAAAGTTATCAAATCTTCTTATATCTCATCAATACAATTTATATTAAATAAGTGCTACCTATATCATTTTATACATTATTTTAATTTATTTATGGCAGCGATAGCTCACTGGGGAGACCAACAGACTGCAATGCAGAGGGTCTCTGGTTCGAACCCACGTCGCGCAACCATGACTTTTGGAAGTCATATGACTTTTCAAAATTATGTGCGTATTGATTGACAATTATCGCCTGCTCCGTGCCTCAGAGAGCACGTTAAGCCGTCGGTCCCGGCTGCCATGAACATCTATGGCAGTCGTTATTGGGAAAATCAGTACCCTCTAATATCCTGAGACCGGTCTAGCCTTAGGGTATCGTTAGCCGTCGGGTTGCGGAGGTCAGGTGGCAGCCGCTACGTGTAAAAACTGATATCCAGTCAAACCCGTTTAGACTAGAAAAGCCGTCCCCAAGTGACTTGGGAATAATAAATGCTAATTTTAATTTATTTATGTGTTCAATCTATTAGGAATGAAAACAAAACATAATACATTGCAGTTTTATAGCTTAGGTAAATAGGTAAAAGTCGTCGATAATAATCGCAATAAATAAACACTGACAAACCGTCACAATAGAGTTGCAAAACAAGTAATGATATTCACATTTACGTTTTCCGGCGTCATACAAGTTAGAGATGGTGTTGCCATAATAAACACAAAAACTCGATACATCGATAATAGCCATTACTTTAAGTTAATCAAAGCAATCTGCAAAGATAAAACTAATAATTATTATTCGATTTTGTATTACCTTTGTATAAAAAATGAAATGAACTATTAAAATAATAATTATATAATATATCAATGGTAAATTACTATTTCAATTAATTACCTGTCAACATATTTTGTGTAAAGGCAACATTTTCACGTTTATGTACTTGCTTGCAAGTTCCATTACATAGTTTAGTCGTTTTCTTGTTTAATATTAAAGAAAATATTACCGACTTGTACAGAATAATAAATACAAGGAAAAACTAGGATAAATATTAATATATTTTTTTAGTATAGCCAATTTCATGTGCACCTCTGGGACTAATAGTGGCATGCCTCTTTAGATTAACGCTAGCAAAGCCATAGGCAAATTCTAGTATAATATTCTAATAATAATATTCTAACACATACACACAACACCATCTAGCCCAAACTAAGCAGAGCTTGTACTATGGGTATTAGACAATGGATAAACATACATATATACTTTTTTTTTTGTAAATACATACATATCATACATAGAAACACCCAGACCAAGACAAACATCAGTGTTCATGCACACAAATGTTTGACTTGTGCGGGAATCGAACCCGCGACCTCAGGCGTGGCAGTCGGTTACACTAACCAGTACGCCATCGAGGCTGACAGATGAGATTGAGTATGATATATAACTTCTACTTAATTTATATTAATTTATATATAATAATTTACAAAAACACTACGCATTAACAAACATATACGTATATAGGTATAAGGCCGATAAGTTTCGTACCTTAGATATTTTGAATGCTAATGGGATACTTTTACACTAAAGCAAAGAAGTCAGTAGTGTTTATAGGCATTACATACGCATATGTACACGAAAGTAAATTTTTAAAGAATTGACATAAGTACCTACCTATTTATTCTAGATCTTAGCTATGTAATAATAATTATTTACCTTATATCTAGTGATTTAATTAGATAAAGATGAAACCGCATACGAACGAACGAAATACAGGTTATGCCGGCAACTAGAACTACTATTTCTGTTTTCATAATTAAATTAAGAAATATGAATAGGAATGCACTATAACTCCTCGAACTGCCAACCGCAAAGATCGCAACAAGTAATAGTTGACAATGCTAAATTCCGCTATTCTTAGATAGAAGTGGTTAATGTACCGAATTTTACCCAATTTGCACAAGACGACTGTTGCTTTCCGGACATACAATATGCTTCAACATGTGTGTTATTTATCGCTGACTGCCTCGGTGGAGCAGTGGTAGTGTATACGGTTGCTGTGCATGATGTCTTGGGTTTGAAACCAGGGTCGGGCCAACAAAGAGTTATTAGGTTTTTCTGACAAGAAATTTTAGTAACAGCCCGGAGTTAGGAGTTGGCCGGTTTACATGCCGCCATGCCTAGAAAAGCACGTCATGCCGTTGGTCCTAAGCTCAATCACTTTTCGGTCGTATCAGTTTCACATCCCATCGTATTATGAGTGTAAGGGAACAGTGAGAGCACTTGTGTTTGCGAACACACTCGTGCACTAAAATATCTCCTGCGCAGATGGTCAGTCCTCGTTAAGATTGAACGCTGTGACCAATATCCGGTACTATCGACAGATTCGGTCAGAAACAGGTCTGGATGCGTATATCCGGCTCACAAAACAGGCTAGGTATGTACCTAGCCTGTTTTGTGAGAAAAATAGAAATGCCTGTATGTCTTAGTGCGGTAGTTACGGTTTGGCATTTCTTATAGGAGTAAAACATATTACCGACTATAATAAATAGTTGCAACTTGAACTACATTGAATTTAGTAACGTATATTTTTCTTACCAGTTCCAGCAGACTCATAAAGTGTTTTATTGTGTGGCATACAATAACTGTTATAATTAGGTTCGCCTCCTATTATGAGTTAAAAATATTTTGTAACCTATGTGAACCTCTTTATAATACGTCGGGGTATATAGTAACGCCTATCTATGAAGAAGTGTGATAGAAAATAAATAAGGTAAGCACAGTTACACATAACTACTATTTCAGATCAATTATATTGATTATTCTTTCATTATGATGTTGAGGAAGGAATTATAAACGTTTGGCAACCCTAACTTGACACAAGCCACTAAACCTTAGTCCAGGTTATGTTTGTCGGCATCACTACACAAGCTCAGACGTCTCATTTGGCGCTGTCTCCAGCCCGATTTATGAGACCGAAATGCGCGCGCATCTAAGGACAACTGTCCATAGAATAACGCAACATAAAATATGTATACGCATCGTTTACCTACTCTTATACCGTAACAGGGTAAGCAAACATTAAAATAAACCTCTCAAAATGTCTTTATAGAAGCTGCATACGCACTATATTGCGGTCTAAATCAGAGTGAATGTTGACGACACGCTTGAGCGTGCCTTTCCACAAGTATAACAATAATGTTTTAATGAAATGAATACAATTGAGTAAATATCAAAGGTTGTTTAAAGATTTGTATCTTCATGCTTCAAAACAAAAATATATTTTACGTAGAATTAGATTATTGTTCTTAAAAACAGGCAACAGAAATCTAGAATTACACCGAGAACAGTTTATTTATCAATGTTCAAAAAAGCTTATTCAGAACAATATAGTTTTGTATGTGTTTACAATCTTCACTCCGATAAAATAATTACAGTAGGCAGTACATGACTATAGAGTGTAGGTTGTTCGCAATAGCCTATCAAATAAGTATGTACCACCCAGCTCTTTGGACATTGAACATTTCGCTACAACTAAGTAGGTACACAAATCGAGTTGTAAGAACAGCTTTCGATTATTTATTACCGATCCTTACACTGGTAGAAGATAATAAATGATTTATTGTTACTTAAACAGTGATTTCTGATATATTGTTGTATTTAACAGTTGATTGTATTTCTGTTCTAATCATTGTACTCAACCATCAGACTAAAACGATAAAAGCTTTAAACATTTCTGTAATTATAACACATAAAATATTTTTTTAACCAATATATAAGAACGTCACTAAAGTCTATTGGGAAATAAAATTGTAAACACGATTACGTAACTAACGAAAAAGTCACTGACAATCTCGGGTGAAACGAAAAGCAAGATTTAGCTCGACGACGCGCGACGCCGTCAAGGACTACGCGGGTGGCATTATACTATACCTAATACATTTCGGCGAAAATATATTGAAACTTGCTGGCACTACTAGTGACACATGTTTTCTTAGTAAGTAGTTAGTAAGTGACATGTTAAAAATAGGCCGAATAGTAAAACACTCATATGTAATTTCACTGAATATTTGCTTGTAAGAATTAATAATTAATTAAGCTGCTAAAGAATAATGGAAACATAATCAAAATTATAACTAAATATTTATACATAATTTATAAACAATAGATACGCAGCGGCGATTCATAGATTTGTGGATGACTAACCTTATACACGAGTCCGTTACACTAGTCTCTGAGGTGCTTTGTGGGCTCTTTCGTTACGGGGAATTATTATGGAGATATCTTATTTGAATATTATTGTCGATGACAGATAGCTCGATCCTATAAGTGCTATATCAGAATACCGTACATGACATAAAGCTTGTTTGTGTTCCGAATACTTACTGGTGTAATGTCATTTAGTAGTTATCAGTGGTAATTATTATTACATTATTATTGAAAGTTATCTTAAACAAACAAAACAAGTTTATTACTTACTTACTTACGGTACTCAAATTAGCTGCCAAACTGTTAGTAACCTATTACAAAACTGAACGTTATGTTTTCTGTGCTTATCTACGAGGGTGCGTTTTTAAGTTCGCGGAATGGAGGGTATGGAAGGTGGTGGGGGTGCTTGTTTAGTCACTAACGTGTTTAGCAACTAATAATTAGTATATATACCGAGTATTATCATAATGAGGTCATTAGTCTTTGAACTATCGTCCCTCAAGCAACTCAATCTGGAAGAAATTGTGAAGTATGGAGAAAATCGAGTTCCGCGCCGTTATAAAGTTCCTTACCAAGCAAGGAAAAAATGTTCAAACCATTTTGGAAGAGATGTCATCTGTATACGGGGACTCTTGTCCAGGAAAAACCATGGTATACAAGTGGCACAACCTCTTTAAGCAAGGCAGGGAATCAATCGAAGACGATTCCCGGCCTGGGCGGTCTGTTGAGGTCACCACTCCAGATCTTATCGAAAAAATCGAAAAATTAATATTGGAGGATGCACGTTTGAAGAAAAAACAAATCGCAGAGATGGTTGGAGTATCTGAAACGACCATTTTCAAGGTTCTCCATGATCATCTCGGCATGACAAAAGTCAGTGCAAGATGGGTGCCTAGAATGCTCACACCGCCTCAAAAACAGAAGCGCGTCGAGTGTTCGCGTGCGTTTTTGAGCCAGTGTAATGAAGACAAGGATGGTTTTTTGGAGCGAATTGTTACTGGGGATGAAACTTGGGTTCATCACTATGAACCTGAGTCTAAACAAGATTCCATGCAGTGGCATAAAAAGGGTACACCACCGCCTAAGAAATTCAAGGTGTCGCAATCGGCGGGAAAGCTCATGGCGACAGTTTTTTGGGACACAGAAGGAATTTTGTTGGTTGATTACAAAGAAAAAGGTGTTTCCATAACCGGAGAACACTACGCTTCAATTTTAAAGCAGTTAAAAGAGGCAATCAGAGAAAAAAGAAGAGGAAAATTGACCAAAGGTGTCCTGCTCTTGCACGACAATGCTCCTGTTCACAAGAGTCGAGTTGCGTTGGCTGCTTTGCACAAGGTGGGCTTCGATATCATTGATCACCCACCTTATAGCCCAGACTTGGCTCCCAGCGACTATTATCTCTTTCCAAATCTGAAAAAAGAGCTTCGAGGAAAGAAATTTTCAACCGATGAAGAAGTGAAGGATGCAGTTTCGGCGTATTTTTCAGAGAAAGACAAAACATTTTTTTATGAAGGTATTCATAAGTTAATTCATAGATCTGAGAAATGTATTAGGGTTTCAGGTGAATATATTGAAAAGGAAAAATAATTTTGTAATATTATTTCATCCCCTTCTATTTCATTCCGCGAACTTAAAAACGCACCCTCGTATTTGGAACATATACAAATACCAATATATAAAAACAAACAGAACCGATGTCTCACGAATTCCTAAAAGGAATATTTCACTTATCAGAAACTAATCAGAAAGTGACGAAATTGACCCTAACTAATACTAACCAGTCATCCAACAAAAAGATATCAAACAAGATAACCAGTTGTAAATGACATATCTTATAAGACACTCCGCAGATAAACATATCCCCGGATCGGCGAGCTATTCATCACTTTGTACGTTAAGTTTAACAACAGTTAAATGGCGGGCCGATGACTGTGAACAATGGCTATCGATCGATAGGATCGTCGATAACCAGCGGACTGCGGCTGTGCATGCGCTGCGTTTTGTGGAAGCTTTCTGACCAAAGTCATGTCATAAAATTGCCGGAAAAGTCAGTACGAAATCAGTAATGATTCTGAATGCAGATTCTCCTCAACAATACCATGCAATTTATTAAAATTAATAAGTATAATAAAATATGTATAGTACATATCACTTATAAACAATCCACGAACATTATAAATAACCTTTCTTCTAGTTCTTAGGAATAATAACGGTTTACATATTATTTGTAGTCGTTTGTTAAACAAGATTTGTACGTTAAGCGTTATTACTTGGTTACTTTTGATTAGTATGGAGTAAATTGTAACACCATATTTTAATTTTCTTTATTTATTTTAACGGAGGTACCCTGTTTACCAGAAGTTAGAATACAAGTAAATAAACCAAGTAGTAACAATTTACTTTTATAATTTGCTGTCAGCATGTCGCCTCGGGTGCTGAAGATTAACATGGACAATTGCATCAATAAATTTAGATGGTTGCATCAGGGGTAGCAGTACGTTATAATGTAATGTGGGTGCGTGCGTATCTGCCGACAATAGGGCTGTCTCATAACTTCTCACGTGGCGTCGTCGCATACTATAAAGTAAACCCACAATGCCGACAACTAGTACCCAGTGGTCGAGTACACGCACAGGCTCGATGATGATATCATTCTCGCTCCTCGTATCGCGCGATTCGATCGTCGATACGTTCCACTCGTCGGGATGCGGTGGACACAAGATCTTAATACAACAATTCATACAAAAGTTTATTCGATATGTCATACGTCAATTTTATTTTTAAGATACAGAGATAGTAAGTACGTCGTTTTAATTCATGTATCTGATTTAGATATTTGAATAACTTTTACATAGATACTAAATAGATTCTCATAATAATCTAGTTTGATGAAAGGAAATAGCAAAGCTATTTAAATATAATTTTATTTAATATATTCCAGCAAGGCAATAAAATGCATAAATGGTGAGCCCAATCCCTAAGCCATTATTATTCAACGGCACCAAGACAAAGATAATGACACAATGAGCATAATGTAATGAACTTCTTAATATTTATAATGTTACGTTATTTAATATTATTATCAATGCAGATATATGCAACTATGAAAATTTTCTCATTATACGACACAGTTACAAGTTTATGGATTAGTTTATCTCATTCCTATGGAGACGACGCGACGGTTAATAATAGTTGCTTTGCACGAATGTGTTGAGCAAAAAATATGTATATAAAGGGACACGCGAGATCGGGCGACGCAATAAGTAATGACTCGATACCGGCGCGGCCATCGATTGCAAGCGTTATCTCAATAAAGACCAACAGAGTGCCTTCATTAGCACTCTGACACGGCGCAATCATAAATTGTGGTGCCCCGTCGCGACCCGCACGCCTACCCTTCCCTGCACCCCTGGTACCTGGCCCGCATTTCGACTTTTTGCCATTTCCATTGTTTTTGGTAGGAACCCCATAAACCGTAACGGCCCGATCTCTGATAGCAGACGCAGGTGTTACCCTTCACACATACCAACTTAATTACACACGTTTTTAACTATATATTCCAATTCGCGCAGGCGATAAGCTCGCAGCTGCGCTGTATTAGCCAAACTTTGATAACATCATATTTAGGACCACCGTCATTTCTTTTAATGGATAAAGAAAGTAACTTGATAGATTCTAACGTTTAAAATTATTATAAGTTAGACAAAAATACCCGTGTAACAACACAATATTCATAAAACATAACTTGTAAATTTTCATACGACAAACAGAATAGCAGTAAATGTCACTAGATACAGCAGAATACATAAAATATTAACCAAAACTTACAAACATGGGAAGTCATTAAAGCAACTGGCGTGGCACTTACAGAACTCCTATAGCCGTCTGGCCAAGCATAAAGATCAATATCAGAGTGGCTCGTTGCCAAAATCTTTTTAATATCGTCACAGAAGCAAGTGAAGAGTGGTTACGGCCGATAACAACAAAACTATTACGTGAGCAGTTCGCTCGCGAATTGGTCAAAGCTCTATCTATATACTTGGCGGACGCTAGTTTAATCTTATTGTAAGGGACAACGGGGAATAATGGCCCGGACAGACTTCCCTTCGAGCACTTTTGAGTTAGCTGATAAATTCCTCAGTCCTTCACTGAGTTTCAAGGGTTCTCGCGGTCGCGTATAACTTTTAATGAGTGCAGTTAGTTCGGTTTCAAAGAACGCCCTGTCATAGTTGGTGTAAAATGAGCAGGCGCCGAGTGATACTCGTGAGCGAACGACGGAGTAAAACTTAAAATAATCCACAAATCTTTACTCTAAAAGTGAAACATTTGACATCAGTTGTTTAACCATCACTTTACGTTATTTGAGTTATTTCAGTTGTAGTACTACTTTTCGCCTCACTACGTTTTCAGCCTTGGTTGATGAAACTTGATTTAAATTTATACAAGCATAAACATGCCATCGATAGGGCAAAAAATATCATGCGCGTGGCCCTTATTTGACAAAATTATAATTCAACACCTGAAAGAAAAAACATGTTGCACTTATTAACATAACAGCAGAGCGCGATTGGAAGCGCAGATGGAGTTACGCGGTTGTAAAAGCAAAATTCAACTGAGTCTATTAAAAACGACATTGGCCCGCTAAATCAAGTGCCTCTATAAAAAGGAGCGTGAATGAAGGCGTTAAGTTTCACACCGCATCGCTCCCGCGGTCGGAGCGCGACGAAACGAACACCTATTATCATAAAGCAAACAAAGAGGTAGGGAAAAAATCAACAAACACAAGCTTTAATGATTTGGTAGTTCTCGGGATGAATGCCAACGAAGCAAGAGAGGAAACAGCAATAAAATAGAATTTTATTGTGGGCTCATTCATCGGTTTAACTAGAAGGACGGCCGATACACTACAAGCATAGTAATTAGTGCACATATTACTTCATTGAATCTCATCGGTTATTATACGTTCATAGCGCCAAGTCAAGCCAAGTTAGTGCGTCGTTAGAAGACGTTATGATTATCGATTGGTTTTATGTTATTACTTATTACGTCCTAAATTTATTTGGTGTAAGGCCTGTTATACCACCCATAAAAGTTGTAAATTGGCTACGGGCATGAGTAATAAATTTTATATTAAACGCGTAATATTTTAAAATTTATTTTCGGCTTAATGGCAGTTTATGAACGGCATGGTAGGCCTTTAACCAGTATCTATTTGCCTATAAACAACACAGATTGCTATAACATTGATCACTTGCAAAAGATAATAAAAACAATTTATCCTTCTTTAATATGAGTTCGCTTAAAGATAAAAAGTTTAGGACAAAATAACCCTGGAAAAAGTAAACAAATACTGCTTATGCCTAAAAATCATGGTGCTCGTTAACAATACGCTCTAAATAAAAAAAACATAAGCAGTGATTTTGAACACAGCGCAAATATTTGTGTGGTCCCAACCAAAAACTGTTTCCGTTAAAAGTGCTCGAATTCCCGGTAAAAAAAATGGCACGTGGAGCAGTACACTTCGGTAGAAAATAAAATGTTAACATGTTTATTTTCTTTTAAGAAATCTTTTACCTGACAAACAAATGCATTGCCTGTGATAAACTGTTAACAGTTACCTTAAGCAGTAGGTAAATTCGATACGTTTTCATCTCAAAATGCAATGTCGGTTCGAAAGATGACTATTCACTATGCATTGTTAACTTAATACAAGGCTACATAGATTTAACTATTCAATTGATTAAAATGTCGTATGTAATGTAACAAATAAATTACTTGATGTAAAAATTAATACCTACTATGAACGACTAAATTCGACAGTCGTATCATTATTGTAAAAATAATGTTTTGGTTAATAGACCTTAAACAGGTACATAAGATATGGGCACGCCACGATCGTGGCGGTAAGTCCCGTGTTTGAGGAGTGGCTGGAGAGGCGCCATGGCGCCCTCACCTTCCGGCTGACACAGGTAATGACTGGCCACGGTTGTTTTGGCCAGTTCCTGTGTCGTATACGCCGGCAAGAGACGCCCGGTTGTCACCACTGCGGCGACTGCCGCGACGTTGTTGAGGACAAGGCGCTGCACACTTTGGCGGTTTGCCCCGCCTGGGCATCGCAGCGCCGTGAGTTGATCGCGGCAGTCGGATTGGTTGCCCTCTCGCTCCCGGCCGTAGTTCAGTCTATGGTCCGGAGTGAGAGGTCGTGGAACGCCGTCGCCTCCTTTTGTGAGGAAGTCATTTCCATCAAGGAGGCGGCGGAGCGGGACAGGGAGCGTTTGAACCCTCTCCCCAACCGCAGAGCCGGGCGCCGGAGGGCGCGGGACGACCTCCAGCCACCCTGAGGATTGACCTGGGGGTGGCGGGCTTTGTGGGCCTGCCCGCCATCCGTTCAGCACCAGGTCCGAGAGGCGGCGTGCGTGTTCCCACGCGCGCCTCTATGTCGAGTCCGTCTCCCCTCTAGGGGGGACAGTAGGGAGTGTAGAAGTGACTTTGGGTAGGTCTTTCGTGTAGTGGCCTGCCGTTTCATACGGCGGGCCGAAACCTCGGCGGGGTCGCGACCGCATGCGAAAGTGATTCGCGCGGCCCCGTCGATAGTGGTTTTGTCGAGGAACACCGTGGTAGGTTTAGTCGGTATTCCGGGAGGTACATTTTCTTCTTAACATCTTTCTTTTACCCCGGCGAGTCCGACATAACCCCTCCGCCCGCCCCCGCGGAGGGGTATGCATCAAGCATTCCCCCACGTTAAAATAAAAAAAAAAAAGGTACATAAGATATTCTGAAATAAAATAGACATTGTCGTATGTGATAATCAAACCCGCTCAGTGAACTAGTAGTGATGACCACAATTATGACTTCATATTTCTTAACAACTAGCGTTTGCCCGCGGCTTCGCTCGCGTAAAAGTAGGTTAGATTAGGTATTAATGTTAGAACCACCGGCCCCGGGCCAGTGGACGGTGGAGGCCATTCGGCCGGTCCTCCGGGGATGGATAGGGCGGCGATTCGGGTCGCTGACCTTCCGACTGGTGCAGGTGCTTTCCGGGCATGGATGCTTCGGAAAGTATTTGCACCAGATCGCGAGACGGGAGGCGACCCCGGCCTGCCACGAGTGTGGGGCGCCGGAAGACACGGCGCTCCACACGCTGGAGGCGTGTGCCGCGTGGGGGCCGCAGCGACACACGCTTTCGGCCATAATAGGCGGAGATCTCTCCCTGCCGAGCGTGATCAACGCCATGCTCGGCGGCGAGAGGTCGTGGCAGGCAGTGGTCTCCTTCTGCGAAGCTGTCATGGCGCAGAAGGAGACCGCGGAGAGGGTCAGGGAGAACAACCTCCTCGCTGACCCTCTCCGGCGCAGACGGACGGGAGCGAGAAGGAGGCGATTTGCCCGCCTTTTCGCTCCTGTATAGTGGGGTCACTGGTACAGAGTCGGGGGACTCTCTACCGGCTTGCACGGCCCCACACGTCTGGGGGATGGCCTTGGTGAGCAAGGCCTTCCCTCCATAGGTGCTGAGGCCCGGTCACCATCAGCCGGGCCAACCGCCGGGGCGGGATGGTGATTGCTAACGCGACCCCATCCCGCCCCACTCCGTCGGCGGAGGGACTGCTCACCCCAGGTTTTTAGTGTGTATACCGACCCCCTTCAGGGGCGGAGAGTCTCACATAACCACCCTTCCCCCCCCGGGGCAGGGGGTATCCATAAAGGATTTTCCTGGGTCAAAAAAAAAAAAAAAAAAAAAAAAAAAAAAAAAAGGTATTAATGTTAGAAACAGAACTATTTTAAATAAAATAAAGACTATGTTACTCTGTGATAATATAGCTTTCTAAGGGTGAAATAATTTTTAACATTTGTTGTGTGGTTTTTGCGTTAAATCCTTACAAACAAACAAACAAAAAATCAAATCTTTTTCTTTCTAATAAACTTCTCTCTTAGCCTTTATTATTCCCAAGTCACTTGGGGTCGACTTTTCTGGTCTAACCGGATTTGACTGGATATCAGTTTTTACACGGAGCGGCTGCCACCTGACCTCCGCAACCCGAAGGCTAACGATACCCTAAGGCTAGACCAGTGTCAGGATATTAAAGGGGACTGACTTTCCCAATAACGACCGCCATAGATGTTCATGGCAGCCGGGACCAACGGCTAACCTGCTCTCCGAGGCACGGAGCAGGCGATAATTGTCAATCAATACGCACATAATTTCGAAAAGTCATATAACTCCCGAAAATCAGATGTGCGCGACGTGGGTTCGAACCCGAGACCCTCTGCATTGCAGTCTGTTGGTCTTCCCACTGAGCTATCGCTGCTTTCTTTCTAATAATAATATAGACTAATAACTATTAGCATTAGCACTACATTATTAATTTTATCTTAGACAAGATTTAACGATTTAGTACTATTATACCCCATTTGTAAAAATAGCGTATGCGCCGTATTCGGCGAATAATAATCAGCTCTATAAAGAATAAACACTTCAGAAAAGTAACAACAAATATAAAAAGTTAACTTTTTAATAGTTAAAATGACCTTATAAGCTACGTCTTTTAAAAATACTATTGTTTAAAGTTAATCCTATAAATTATTCTATTCACACACTTCCATAAAAGATGACATAGCAATGAAGCTATCAAGATTTTAAGAGTGCTACCGTTTTTCCAAAACATTTAAGAAGGGTGTCACGTATGACATTACAAAGGTATAACACATTTATATCTCCACAGCGCGACTTTTAAATGATCTCGCTGATTTCTCACAGAATATCGACGTGAAATAGCAGTAAGGTAAAACCACCAATAATTGACACTGCACCAATAGTTGACACTTTGACGAAGAAAATTAAATATTAAGAAAACAAAAGGAAGCTAAAGATCGAGATGGTTCTGAGATATAGTATAGACATCTAGCGACACAAATACA
This sequence comes from Catocala fraxini, assembly GCA_930367265.1. Taxonomy (NCBI): domain Eukaryota; kingdom Metazoa; phylum Arthropoda; class Insecta; order Lepidoptera; family Erebidae; genus Catocala; species Catocala fraxini. Next base: position 12,135,846 of record OV884037.1, read on the forward strand.
AACTAACGTGGCGTCATAAACAACATCGCTAGTTACCGCGCGTTCGACTAATTACAACCGCACGCTTCGCGCCATTTTTATTGTTATTTTCTTGTGCAGTTTGTTTAGAACAAGCCGAGAGATTAATGTTGGAAAGGTAAGTATTATTTTACAATTTTAACACAATATTAATTAATTCATTATAATTAGAGTTTGAAACGTAATATGTATTATTTAAAATGTCATACAATAAAAAAATATTATTCACATGGCGTCATGTCATTTACTGGAACTTGAAATGACATAGATTTGAGTAATTGACATGGAGGGTGTCAACTAATGGATTTTAACATTATTGGTTAATACTGTTTTATTTATTGTTATTTAACTGCTTATAAGTTAAATTACTCTATGAGACCTTCTAAAATAATTGAGAACTTTTTTGTTCAGTAGTTGACAGGAGGTGTCAACTATTGGAGCTAAAAGTGCCAACTACTGAATTATATTTTATTTCGATTTTAGATGCCACCGACAAAAGGAAATTTTAGGAATTATACAAAAGAGGCTATGGAAGCGGCTGTAGAAGATGTGCGTTTACATAAAACTCCGTATAAAACTGCTGCAAAAAAGTTTAACGTGCCAAGGGTTACTTTGAAGTACAAGGTTGAAGGAAAACACCCGATGGACCGGTAAGAGTTTTAAATCGATCAATTGAGTGATTTTTAGCCTAAATTTAGCTGTAAGTACGACAATAAAATAACAGTGTTGTTACTTACTAATTTCATTTTTTCAGAAAAATGGGTCCACCGGCCGTATTGAGTAGAACAGAGGAAAAAACTATCGTAGATTGGATTTTTGGAATGGCCCGTGCGGGATTCCCTGTCACTATGAAGGAGGTTGTCTTTAGTGTGCAGCGTCTCTTAAAAGAATTAAAAAGACCAAACCCGTTTAATGACAATTGCCCAGGAAAATCGTGGATGAAAGGATTCATGAAGAGGAATCCTGAAATATCTGTTCGCATGTCCCAAAACCTTACTAGATCAAGAGCTGTAATATCCAAGGAGCACATTTTAGATTGGTTTAAGGAGGTAGAGGAATTCTTAGATCAGAATCAACAAAAAGAAATCTTACAAGATCCAAGAAGGATCTTTAATACAGATGAAACTGCTTTTTTTCTAAATCCGAAGGGTGGTAAGGTACTAGCAAAAAAGGGAGACAAGACAGTATACCAGCAGGTCAATCCAGGTGAGAAAGAATGCCTAACAGTCCTTGTGACAGGTAGCGCATCTGGTGCTGTACCTCCTCCAACAGTTTTGTTTAAGTATAAAAGAATTCCACAGGAAATTGCGCAGAATTTCCCTCCAGAATGGGGTCTGGGAAAAACAGATTCTGGTTGGATGACTTGCGAGGCGTTTTTCGAATTTATAGCTGACATTTTCCATCCTTGGCTGGAGAAAGAAAAAATTCCTTTGCCGGTCATTCTTTTCGTGGATGGGCATGTGTCGCACTTGAGTTTACAAGTGGGTCAGTTTTGCGAAAAAAATGGGATTATCCTCATTGCCCTGTACCCCAATGCAACACATCTATTACAGCCTATGGATGTTGCGGTTTTTAGGACTCTGAAAGACCATTGGAAAAAAAGGGTACACGAATGGAGATTATCTAATTTGGAAGCTCCAATCTTAAAGAAAAAAGATTTTCCAAAACTTCTGAAAGAAGTTATCGACACTTCACTGAACGCAACAATCTTTGAAAATGGTTTCAGGAAATGTGGGCTATTTCCGTGGAACCCAGAAATTGTCACTGTCCCATTAAACAATGTAGACGATCAACTCACAAATGTTGAGGAACGTAAAAGATTTTTAAAAGAGGGGCTTCGGTTTCTCAATCAAAGTATTCCACAAAGCAAGCTTGTTATATTTCGCAACGGAGATAAAAATGCGTTGGATGAAAAAGATGTGTCACTGTTTGAATTGTGGCAAAATACAAAACTAGAAATAGAAAGTGGTTTGCTAAATGCCTCTATTGTTATCAACGAACCTGCCAAAGAAAGCAGTGAAGATATAAATCTGTTATCAACAGAAGCGGGTGGTGTAACGCTGCTCGCTTCTGGTGGGATCAACGAGAGCAATAACCAAACCACAAAAGATAAACCTGCCTGCCTACCTGCCTGCCTACCTGCCATCTGAAAACAACACTCCTACGGTTTATGAAGATTCTCCTGGAAATGGTATGAACCTTTGCCAAGCTGGACCTTCTTCAGTGTCCGCGGAAATCCCCAGCCCCTTCAAAAGACATTTTTATTACAAGAAAGATAGAGAAGAACCAGAAAAAAAACGACCTACAAAAGAAAGAATGCCCGCTATAGTTTCGGGACACCTGTGTCAAGAATACTTTAAAAAGAAGTTAGCAAAAAAGGAAGAATTAGAAAAAATGAAAATGGAACGTGTTGCCCAAAGAAAAAAGAAAAAAGAAGAAAAGGAAATCACAAAAAAAGGGAAGATGCAGAATCGTAAGAAAAAGACTGAAAAAAGGGTGCTTCATTTTAACGATAGTTCTGACTCAACTGATGGTATTTCTCTTGACAGTGAAAGTGAGTTTCAAAATGTGAGCGATGGATAAAACATACAAAAAAACAATGTTAAAAATCCAGTACAGAGAAAGGTAGGAGAGTATGTAGTATTTTCCTACGAAGAAGAGTTATTTCCAGGGGTTATTACTAATTTTTCCAAAAATGCTGCTTCTATTTCGGCAATGCAGAAATGTGGGAGACTTTGGAAATGGCCTCAAAAAGTGGATCAATTAGACTATAAATGGGAATACGTGTTGTACCATATCAATGAGCCACTAAAAATGAGAAATATGTAAGCCACGAGAAATGTGTACTCGGTCCCTGAATTAGAATCTTTATGGAAGTTTTGATACAAAACGCTGAATTAGGTACAGGAAAGAGTGGTGAAGTACTCTTCGCTACATTACATTTTTCTTTTTGTCATTACATTTATCTTCTACTTTCATTAAATTTCTTTTTTGTGTACATTTTAATCTAAGCTTACCTGTGTCAACTACTGAAAATAAAAAGTGTCAACTACTAAAGAAATTTGTTTTCACTAGGTGTCAACTACTAGCATAGTACCTTTATTTTATTAAAAAATAACTTATAATTACACATTAGTTTTATTGCTACAATTCTTGTCACATTCTGGAAGGGGAATAATTTGCGCAACTTCTACCGATAAGAAGTTCCCTCTAAGATGATTTAATACCAAACTATGTCTATAAACATACTAATAAATCATTAAGGTGTCATCTACTGGGTATTTTACCTTATGCCTACTGTTGTGTTTCGTTCGGTGAGTGAGAGTACCGGAGGCCCAATCACCCTCTTTCCTCCTTCAAGCTCCTTTTACTTCTCACTTCCTTTCCTAAAGGGTCGGCAAGGCGCAAGTGATGCCTCTGGTGTTGCATGCGTCTATAGGCTATTGTGACCACTTACCATCAAGCGGGCTGTATGCTTGTTTGCCACCACAGTAGTATAAAAAAAACATATTTATTGGGCGGCCTTTAACTTAAATATATAATCAAATACTTAAGCTATATTTCATTCTTCATAAAAAATTCGCAAGATCGACTATAGAAAACTAGGTATAAATACAATATGGATATGGTCATCTCAATACGTAGAAATATCTGACATATTTTAAAACTGTTTTTTACCAATTGTGTATTATTCATAAGCTAAATTTATAGCCCTTTTTTAAATATATTATATAATATATTTTATAAAGTTAAGTAAGAACACACAGGAAGCGTTTCCATACAAAAACTATGATCGCATCCGCTTTGGAGAGAGACATGACACAACGGAATGTAATGACGAAAAAAATGTCTATAGCTTAATTTACGTATCTACAAAGCGTCACTGGACAATGGCGACAAATATTTTATCGTGATTTTTGTAAACGGCGAAATGTTATTAAACAAACAATTCGCCCATTCGGCAACATGTCTTCGAACTAGGGGTTTGTATAATTGATTCTTTCCGGAGGCGGGGCGACCGGCCGTGTCTATTGTGGCCCGTCAGCATACACCGACAACAAAATATTCTTATTCTAGGAGAGGTCTCTTTGGGAAATTCCTCCTCATTTCCGTTCCTAAACGAAACTTCACACGCCAACAATGTTCGCGACAATTCGCCAAAGTGAAATGAAATGGGATGTTATGACAATATGTTGGGAACATAATGTGAAGCCACGGCGACAAATTTGTTGTGAAAATATTTTGCCTTTCGTTGTAGTCAAATGATTCAATAAAAGAAATCATTTTAATTTTCTTTTGCGATGCGCTAAAAATAAATTCTGTTCATATTCATGTTACTTGCAGAAGTAGAAGTGATAAAATATTTGTTCTTCTTTTCTAAGGATAGTTTATATTTGCCAAACCTGGTCAAAAATAATTTCTGAACATACTATATGTCTAACGTGAGCAGTTCGTAGTTTGTGATGGGGTAAATTATGGTTTTATATGAGTGCATTCAGTTCATATTTTGACGCTAAAGCTTAGTTTAGTCAAGCTGAGGTAAGTAGTAAGAGAAGATAGGAAAATTAAAGCTTATAAAAACTTATGTCCAAATTCAAGTCTGAAGAATAGGTCAATTATAATGTAAGTGCATTATATTTATATAGCTTCACGACGGTATGCATACAATATTCCGGAAAAGCCTTAATCTAGAAGTGCAGAACATTCAAATTTCGCCAGCCATGTTTTGTCAGAAAAGAAACCTATTATCGTCTACGGGCGAACGCGATAGACTTCGTATTGCTGCTAAGAATTTCATAACAAAAATACTTAAGAATATTTTTCCCAACCTGAAAATCTAATTAAAAAAATAAACAGTGTAAAGTTGTACATTGGTTAAACCTGTCTTCATATGTACCAAATTAAATATTGTTTTTGTACATTATTTGTTTGCGTATATGAGTATATATAGTAGATTTGCATTTTCAAGCTATGGAGAGAAGCAATAGAATGTAAAAAGCAGTTCATTTTTATATAAATTGTCAAGTATTACTATACAGTCATAGCACATAAAAAAGTAATAGCATGTCACAGCGGAAACGATAAGTATAGTCAAGCAGTTTTACCGGTATAATTGCATGTTGCAATATCAGAAAAGACATAAACTTACTGTAGAAAACGGAAAAATAATGCTAATTATATGTATTAACCTGTGCTAACCTGATAATTACAGACATGACAACTCTCAAACAGGTGATTGACAAAAGGTACAAAAGCGTTCCTCCCATTTAATATGAAAACATTTAAAATGGTGTCATTATATACTCCCTTGGCCGACGCACTCTTCTGCTCCACAACCATTGACTTAAACGCTGCCAACCCAGCTAATTTCAATCCGTCATTATAAAATATTTAGCGATGTATCTAATTACGTAAATGATATAGGGTTATTTTATTAGAATAGCCGTAATAACTAGGCACCCGGACGCAATACGCCCCCAAGTTTTTGGTAATGACCGGTTCTGGCAGACCCACGCGAGATTAATACATTCGAGGGATACGAATAATAACAAAAGTAACAACAAAAAACTAAAACGGCTGATAAATGTTCGGGTCTACCTGGCTCCGTTAGCCAAAATCCCATAGAACGGTTCGATACACGGGCTATCGAAAGATAAAATTCTCTAATAATAAATCTAGGCGATAAAGTTCTTTCTTTAACAAAGAGACCCGACTAATTGTTTTTGTAGTCTATTATTACAGCAATTATTGCATAGACAAACTACATGAGAAAACTAATACTTAATGGCTGTGAATTGATATTACTCAAATTATGAGAACCTTGGGTAAACACTACTGATATGATCGCTTGTAAGACACGCTAGATAATTACTGGGCACGTTTAAAACACATTCAAGAATAACACTCTATTAAACAAAATGAAAAATACTTTACATGCTTGCGTTAAATCGTATTAGGTAAACGTTATGCAAACTTGATTGTCGGCAAGGGTCTGCAATAAAGAAACAATAAACGAGCGAACACCCAAAACGAAAAGGGTTTACGGATGCTAAAAAATATTTTAAAGGCAACTAGACAATGGGCGACAGTATACAGTAATAAAATAAATGAAAAATTCTAAATAACACCCGTCCCAGATTGGTGAGTCGCAACCGCAAAAATGAACCAAAACTGGTCTCACTTTCTTTTTTACTTTTCACAATTCTAACAATATACTTTAATCTTTCCCATTGTTGTGTTAAAAATACAAAGGTTTTTAAAGCGCTTTTTAAACCAAGCATTAGTTATTTCAAACCAGTATTCATCCTTTCCTAGAATAATAAGAAAATATGTTTTATAAATTGTTGAAATGATTACTTAAAAAGTTACGCTAGTTGTACTTAACAAATAGTTACCTCACATAAATAAATATAAAATAAACAAACGATACAAATCAGAACATAACGCAAAGATAACAATAATATTGAACTATTAATAATGCTTAAATAACATGCCTTAGTTCATGTTTGTTGTTACTAAAATGGGACAAGTAATTAAAATCAATGATATTTATATTAATAGTTCTTCGAACGCAAATTACTAGTTGTCCAGTTGTGAGTCATGGCATTACAAAAGGTATAGACAATGTAGAATTGACAAAGACAATAATGCGCTCCAAATACCAAACGTCAACTTCTGAACATAATACAAAAGACAAATTGCACGTGCACAGAACTATCTTGAATGCGCCCCCGAACTAATTATAACACACTTCTTACAAATATTGAGCAAAAACGTAAACGTTAATAAATACACTTTCAAACAAAACCTTTTTCGTATAAACAATAAGTTGTTAAACAATTAAGATAGATGACACTCGCCGCCCATTTGTAACAAAAAAGGCCACACGTGACTCAAGGAATATGAGACTAACGTCATAGTTATGTTTCTGAGGAGCTAGGGAACAAAATTGCACCACAACAAATAGAGACGTTATTTTTATTAAGCTATTTTAGTAAGTGAGTAGTTTCGTCATTTTACATATAATTATAAGTAGTCTAATGCACTACCTCTCATAATGCAACGATTAAAATCATATCTCTTTCATAGTTTGTACATTTTGGATAGCTTATTTACGAGAAAGAATATAGGCTACTTTTAAAACAAAATTGAATTCGCGGAATATAATTTATAGCATAACCGTAAGTGATTTGGGCATTATTTAAAGTTTGGTTTTACAATAAAATTTATATCAAATAAAGTATAAGCAAAAGTAATGTCACAGGTTTGTGCCATTAAATATTTATTCATAGGCATAAAAGTTTAAGATATGACTATTACCTAACAATGATTACAAAACCAGATGCTCCTTTAACCTGCTCACTATTTATTACATGTTTCTAATATAACTGTTTTTTATAATAAGGTATTGGTAGTTACCGCACTCATACGATTCAATACAAAGAAACGACAGTTAACTTGATCTCGAGATTTGTAACCCAAATTATTTACTTAATTATAATATTTTATCTTTATTTTAACACTCTACAGATAATCTATGTTTAAAAAAACAGAAACTTAGAATATACGACATATTCATCAAATAAGTTGGTGTGAAATCGCGAATGTCTGGCAGTAAAACGAATGTTTTAAAATATTGTCGATAATGTAAACACGAGCCAATAAAAACAAATAAAGTAAATAATAAAAGCAGCAGAAGGTGGAAGGAAACAAGCTTTTAAGAAGACAATAGAAAAATAATACTTAAACAAATCCTCAATGGCGCCGCACCCTGAACAAGTAGTCTTTTTTTAATACGAATGAAAGATGACGTATTATTGGCCTTTTCAGTTAGAATACTTGGAATATTGGTTAAGTCACCTGCAGATGGAAATTCGACATCGTGATTCAATAAAAGAGACACTGAGTGATAGAAAATAATGAAACACGATTTCTCAAAACCACGTTCAAAACGGAGCGCGCAATCCTATCAACCGCAAGATATTTGTTATCCGAGACAGTAACAGGCGCCAAAATGTTATGACTCGGTCTCAACCGCAAAACTATTTTAATGGCTCCATTAAAAAGTGATAGTAACAAATTGTTTCGTGGGTCAGTGTTAGTCGGTACTTCGTTTAATAGGTACTACATTTGGACAGGAAATGTCTTCATACCGCAGCTGGTTATCGAAATATGAATCTATATAGTAACTAGTCCAGATTTTTATGTCTTTGTTGATGCGTGATTATAGATATCGTTGTGTTTGCTGTGGTTTTCTATTTAACGCGTGATGGATGGTTGCGTCATTATTAAGAGCCGTACCTTCTAAGCGACGCGAAGTTATTTAAAGGTGAAAGTTCTACGCCTAATTTTACCCTTTTCTGTTTTATAAAGCCAATTGCTTTAGCAATGACTGGATAATTGCAAGCCTTTTCACCAAAACAAAACGTGGAGTTGGTATCAGAATTAAGCTACAATTGATGTTACTGTATAGGTATGTTTCAATAACGTTACCTAGACACGTTTTGTTTCATACATTATAATGTTATTGACACACAGACGGGCTTCACTGAAATATCTAGAACACATTTCTCTCAGCACAATAGTTCCCATTAGCCACTGCGTAAGTAATATCGTTTATTTGTAAGCGTACATACTTACGTTATTTACAAATACTTACAATCTTTGAGTAAGCAGTTATGTTGATGACGTAATTCATGCGACATTCAAGTGTGAGGTCCCGCTGAGCGATTCATTACAATTTGTTGCCAAAACAGTGTGACGTGAAACTATCGCCTACGTCAATCCGTCATTAATTACTGAACAGAGACTTCAGTTCGCCCCCCCACGTTACGGGGTATAAAAAAACGTTAGGCGCCTTCAATAGTCACATTCGGTGGCGGCGCGGCGGCGCAGGTTTTGCATCGGCCAACGTTTCATCCTAACAAAACAATGTCAGAATAGCGCCATTGTCGGCTGCGACTATTAGAACGAATTGCCGTACGTGCCCTGGGATGGTTCTCTCTGGCCTCTCTTTATTACCCTTAGTTTCGCACTACTTTTGTTTGCGTTACACGTCTCTCCCTCACTACCGCCGGAATGCTAACCTGCCCAGCGCTGTATTGATCGTACACGATAAAAACTGTTGATATTTCTCTTATAAACACATAAACGGCATAATTAAATGGCGGCTAATTATAACCGTATGACTTTAATAGCATTGCAGTAATAAATGCGCAATTATGTTATTAAGTTTCCCATAAAACAAGCTTGGTTATATTATCGTGATGGATTTTATAAGCTAGTTTACTAGTGGTGTTCATAAAATATTCTGATTCTCACTGATCAGATAACAAATATATATACGTATAAGTGAGCTTTCCTGACTAATTTGAATAATATTTTAACACGTCTCAATAGAAAGATATTCCGTTTATGAAGTCGTTACAAGTTTAATTGAACTTATTTAATAGTGATTATACTACAGTGTACGCACATCAAACAAATATGTTAAGTAGCTGCTGCACGGCATACCACAAGTCAACTGTATTCAATGAAGTAACTGTTTGACAAACAAAAAAGAAAATGAACGCAATAGTTACTGGTATTGTTTTTTATGGAATTCCTGCACAACAAAAACATTTTAGTTTATCTTTTGGGCACACGATCTGTAATGGTTCATGTTTTTGTGATCTTCGTTATCTGTGGGACAATTTATCTGCTTCAACAGAGAAACTTCAGATAAACGCTATCTACATCTCTATAGAGCTCAATAACGGATATTGTATACTTTTGCGGCCTTGGCGCCAAGTCACTACAGTAATGCGGTTGAGAATTTCACTAAAAGTTGATTATGGTGCACAGGACCGTTATTGGGCATTAAGAAAACGTCTAAATGTCAGAACGTTCACTAATTTGGCATTTGAAATAGAGAAGAAAATTTTATGCCCAGATAACAATTGGTACGCTGGCATATTTTGGTCTTTGGTTATTTTTGTGAAGTAACGAGTTTTTACGCTTATTATATTTATTATATTATTTAAGGTAATAGCACATAAAAGCTTTATAAATTGTTAATAGACTGTTTCTGCATTTAAAAGGGGTAAAATTGCTATTATTTAATTTATTGATTATAGAATTGTGAGTATAAAGCCGCCATACCTACGATATTTTAGCACGGCTGATTTTTAAACAGTTAATGTGTATATGTACACGTATGCATACGTGCCAGTTTGAAGATAGGCCATTTTCCCCTTTGTGTTGATAGGCCTTTCGGCTCTTTCTGTCCACTTACTAATATGTAGGTTTAAATAAGCACAAAAACCATATAAAACACAGACTTAATACTATGACGTATGCTATATTAAAGTTATACCAAAAGAAAATTAAGACACTGCACTTAAAAGGTGGCCTAAATTATAGTTGTAAGGCTGAATTTCATATACAGGATGTCCGGTAACTAATGGATAACCTTGAAATGTCTTATAGCAGAACTGTCGTGTATTATTTGGGTAAATATTTTTAGCAGGTTTGTAACAAAATATCGATCCGCAAAGTCAATCAACTCCGTGAAAAGTGGGAATGCTTACATTGTTTATCAACATATAACTCAAAATAATAAAAAATAATCATTGTGTTAAAATGAATTAGATCTGGCGACGAAGGACTTTAAAAAAAGTAAATAACGTAAAACCAAATAAACTACTATAATAAACACCAAACATATTCAGCTAATTAAACTGTTAACATCTGCTCAAAATATTCGCCGATAATTTCACTGTTCGGCAACAAAAGCTGAGCCAAAAACACGAAAGCCGACAGCCGGGCCACAACACAAATTAGATTCGCATTAATGAAACGTGGGCGGACGAACGACTAATCTAACATCCCCGGACAATGGCACAAAAAGGGCCAAACACTGAAAAATAGTTTTCGAGTTTAACGGCAAATTACACAGAATGGACGCTATCATGGCGAGAATGGCATAAAATAAAACCAGTCACGTAGCATTAGGGTCCCGCGAGCGCGACGACCAAACTTTCAAAACGATGCACCTGTGTTATTAACGCATCGCACGCCTTTGTTCCGACACAATAGACGCTAAATTGCAACTCGAATTTCTCATATCGAAGAATGGCCGGTGAACGCAGGTAAACTTTTTTATGTGACGGAACAGAGTTGTGATGGATTTTCACTATTGCGTTATTGTTTATAGGCTTCTTTGCCACAAATGTGAGGTAACTCGGAACAATGTCTTTCTTCATTACACAAATACAACAAACATTGTTTTCCAGTACGCGGTTGCTGCACCCAAAAAGCAGTTGCTTGACCACTGCCAAGGTACCCCTGGTGTTGTTACCGTAAGGAAAGCAAAGCATCTTTGTTGAGCTGCATAGGCATTATTATTTCGGAGAAGAGGTATAGGTGGTCGCCTGGCCACTGCCATTGCGCCGAGTGTTGTGGGTCCAAATTCCGCACGGGATAATACTTTGTGTGAGCCACAAATGGTTGTTTCGAGTCTGGGTGTTCTTTGTATCCGTTGATTGTAAAATCCCCCGCGGAACAGTAATTATACCTACTGCGATAGTTGTCCTTAGAAAAAATGAAAATATCCATAAATTTTGAAATATAACGTTACAAGGAATCGCAATTTGCCTTCAGATCTTGTGGTCTCAAGATTAAGTGGTAAACACATAACAAGTGGATTCGAACCGTACCCACTAGTTTTGTTCTGCACTTCTTTATCTTTGATATTATAATGTACGATAAAAATAGTCTGTTATTTCTCTAATTTTATTTTACACGAATACATTAAGATATCCAAAAGCAAACCCTTTAACCAATTTACCGGTATCGAGCATGCGCGTATTTAACTTACCGGTAGTTAGCAGCTTCAATGGCTCTACCTTTTTTAATATTGTATTCGCAGTAAAGTCAATACCTACATAATATAATACGTAATAGTACATAATTTATTTTTCTTTTTTTTTGTTAATGCCTTCTTATACGTAATCTGTAGTTAAATAAAGCATTTAAATGAGATTTGTTCTCATAACTTTGAAATCACTATTCGACACCTATGCAGTCGCCGTAAATCATGCGATGTGTTACTTTTAATACCAAACCACCATATAAGCGAAAGATTAAAACATTTTACATCTATAAACTGCGTAATTTGCATTTGTGCCCCGCTGTGTGCAACTTTTTTTTTTTTTTACTGTAAGTCGTTCAAATTACAAGTGTTAGCAGATTTTATATCAACTACTACGTATATAATCAAAACGAAACGAGCTGGCTATGTTAATTTTATCCGTTGTAAATCCTTAACTAGGTATATCTAATTTATTAGAGATAAACCTTTCAATTTTACTACCTAGTCGAACAACTACCACAATTAATAAACACTGGATATAAAAATTGTATTAGACCAGTGTGAATAGTAATGGCCGCTTTATGGTAGCTATAAAATCACAACAAGCAATGTCTCACCGTCACACACGAGATATTCGTCTATGGCTATACTAACAATCAAGATTAACCTTCTCGCCTCCTCCGCTTTATTTACGATCACCATTAAAAATTAATTACAAACTCCTATTTCAGACATTGGTTAAACTACACTTACATAATTCTATTACACGAAATATGCATAGAATCCATTTTACTTACTTTACTGTGTGATAATTGCTAAAGGGCAATGCTATAACAGTCTATGATATTTATTTAATTAAAATAACTAGCGGTCGCCTAGTGGTCAAAATTCGACCATATTTTATTAAAATTATTAAATTTGATCGTTATTAATGTTTTATTGTCTATAACTTTACCCTTATAATAACATTTCATTTAGATTCCGCCAAGGGTATACAGGTTAATTTACCTACCTTGTTCGAACAAATTATTATTTACTTAAGTATACTCTTTCATTGACTATATTCCTAAGCTTGCTACTTTGTTTTCTTTTTTCTTTATTACATACTAATATTTAGAAACTACCTACTATTTCTAAAGAATTATATCTTTTGAATGGAATGTCCGATTTTAATAATTTAAAAAGTATTTTACGGGTATTGAAACGGTCTTTAATAAAATATAATTTTAATGGGATAAGGATTAATACAGAGGTATGAATAATATGGTATGATTATTATCGGCACTTTTATCAACTTTTAAAATGTAAAAAAGTAGATATAGTACTACAACTACAGTAGTTGGACATATGGTATCGAGGACTTTTTTGTAGATATTGATACGTTCTATAATACTGTAAAACATTTGTTTGTTCTATCATCAATAGTTTCCGCAGCGCACGTGATGACAGATTTTTTATGACAATTTTTTTCACACCTTGGGTTGTATTATTGCATATTTATAAAGGATCCCTATTTAAAAAAAAATGAAATGTAGCCTATGTCACTCAGTAAAGATGCAGCTTTCTAATGGTGAAAGAATTTTTGAAATCGGTCTCATAGTTTTTGTGTGAAAACATTACAAACATACATACAAAAACACAAATGTTTCCTCTTTATAATATTAGTTTAGATAAATAAGGTATAATATGTAACCATAGTTACAAATAATTGTACGACGTCAGACGAACAATGCTGAAATACTACGAACGCGATTCGACTGCGTGTGTCAAATGCATGGTTGTGTTCGTGTAGTGTTTTTCATTAATTTAATGTATTTATTTCTAATGCATATTTTATAAAAATATTAAGGATTCGCCACTCCTCCATATAATCTAATTGTACCAAATTTCATACTTCTCCGTCCGCGCAATTTTCGTAAAAAGGGGCACAAAAGTTTTGCTTCACGTATTAATATATAAAAGATAAAACAATTTAAATCCGGAGCGGCGTTATCATTCGTCATGTTCGAAGACGTTTGTATAGAACAAAAAGTATCGATCACCCGTTACACTGAATCGGTCTGATTTGATTCCGTAAAAACTAAAATGTAACACGTTGCTAAGTCTTGGGCGAAAAAAGCAAACATGCGTCTTCTGGTTTATTCTTCGTTCTGCTTTTATAAATTATACATTTTATGGGGACAACGATCGTCTGATCTGTGATTATAATAAGGCTCGAGACTCACGCTTGACGGACAACACAAAATATGGGGTAAGTATGTGAATCATGTCGTTGTGAAGCCCATTTGGTTGGAGGCGTGTCCGGAGTTATACTTCTGAATGTTTCTGCTTTGTAACGGTTCAGAGTATGATCGCGTCATTATAATACAAACAGTGTTTCTCAGTAACAGGTTTGTGCCCATAAAGCCTATCGTAATAATAGTGGCAAGATCCAGTTGCAAGCTGATAGAATAGGCTGATCAATAATACCTTGATTAATAAAACTGGACATAAAACAAGACTTAAATTTTATTCTATCTGTATTTTATTCTGTCGGCCTCGATGGCGTAGTGGTTAGTGTAACCGACTGCCACGCCTGAGGTCGCGGGTTCGATTCTCGCTCAAGTCAAACATTTGTGTGCATGAACATGGATGTTTGTCTTGGTCTGGGTGTTTCTATGTATAATATGTATGTATTTACAAAAAAAAAGTATATACGTATGTTTATCCATTGTCTAGTACCCATAGTACAAGCTCTGCTTAGTTTGGGCTAGATGGTGTTGTGTGTATGTGGTAGAATATTATTATATTATAATTATTATTCACGTGCATATAAAATGTAATAGTCTATTTCAATCCATAAGTTTATAATATCTATAGTAATTAATGTTCAAAGTACAAAAATATATGAACGTCATACTCTGGTATTGGAAAAATATCAATAAATCAACATCAATACCAATTCGAATGCAAATGCCTCTTAACCCGGGCACATAACAATTTATTTTTATAGGACTATAGTGGCAAACTAACATACGGCCCTCCTGATGGAAAGTGGCCACCGTAGCCTATGGATGCCTGCAACACCAGAGGCATCACTTGCGCGTTGCCGACCCTGTAAAAACCTTGTAACACCCTTTTTGAAGAACCCCATACTGTAGGCTTGTGGGAAAACCTCGGCAAGGAGTTCATACCACAACCTGAGCGTCCGCGGGAGAAAAATATTTTGGAACCGCTTGTAGTGGCACCAATTTTGTTGTAAGGTGTGAGAATGAAATCCCTACCGATGTCGAGCACTGCGATGATAAAATGTAGTTGAGAGCATCACCTCAAGCAACTCCTCAGAACACAATCCATTATACAAGCGGTAGAACACACAAAGGGAGGCAAAGTCTCTTCTGAGACTTAGTGGCTTAATACCGCCTGTGAGTTTGGGCTCATCGACAATTCTCAAGGCTCGTCTCTGTACCGCGTCAAAAGGATCAAGCTGGTATTCTGGTTCTACTGCCCAAAGATGACTGCAGTACTCCATGTGAGACCGGACTTGCGACTTATATAGAAGCAGTCTTTGCCCCGCACTTTACTAAGCTTTTTGGAAGCCAGCATTAGCTTACTCTCTAGATGACTACGGTTCTGTACATCACCTAAGATGTCGAGGCTAAGGATTCCAATACTCTTAGAGACGGTGAGAGTCGTGTTCCGGAGTTGTGGTGACACTGGATGGGGTATTCTTAGCGGTGAATGCGCTAGCTTGTGTCTTAGCTGGGTTAAACACGACTAAATTTTAACTTCCCTATTTGGTTACTCTATCCAGAGTTTTCCCGATTTCCGATACAACGCACGACACGGTCCTCCACTATGGACCGAGGGATATTAGCGCGGCCCGTGTAATAAGTATCCCCAGTACCGTCATCCGCATAGCAATGAATGCCGTCAATTGACAAGATATCATTGACATGCAGCAGGAACAACGTCGGGGACAACACAGAGCCTTGCGTTGTCGCGTCCACAGTTTAGATGCATCTGCCGGACAAAAATCTGGCAACCCATTCGCATAATAGTAACTTCGATAAAAGACCTTTGTGCCAGACCCGATCGAAGGCCTTCGCCATGTCCAGGCTGACAGCCAATGTCTCACCTTGGCTCTTAACGGCTAGTGCCCATCGATATGTGAGATACACTATACATAGGGTCGCTATGAACCTTATATGGCCAGAAGCAGGCTTGAAATAAAATGATAACACTATTTATGTGTGAATCATAGCTTTTTTGCCCTGGGCTAAATTACAATACTTTCCATTGGTAGTGATTATCCTCTAAGTAGCCCCCTGTGCCATCAATCTGGTCGGTGTTGTATTATAAACTGATGTTCCTCGCATATAAGTTTGTCATATTGCTTATGAATTTGGTAAAATAATGATTGACAAACAGATTTTCTTTCGGCTGGTCAACAACACACTGTCTTTTCGGTATTAAAGCTTCAATCATAACATAATTATGAATTGTTTTTGTAAAATTATGAAATTCTTTGTCCTTCTCATTCTGAAAATATATATACATAGTATGTAAAGAAATTACCAATCAATCGTAATCGTAGATTTTCGCGACATTAATATAATATAGATACTTTAAACGAAATAAAAGTGATAAATGATGTTAAGTTGTGAGCATTCTACTTAGTCTTACTTTAGAATATGACATAACAGTTAAATAAGCAGATTGACTACATGACCTAACCTAACCCGCGGAGCATCGTCATTATGACGCGGCGTCCATGCGCCCGAGTACAAAAACCGTGTCGAATCGGTCACAATATAGACGCACGGTATTGGCGCCTTGCTATGCACAACATATTGACCGCTTGAGACACCGTTTCTCTAACAGAAATGTTGGCAGCATGACTGGCTATTATAAAAGTAGCCATCGATTATAAATTACTTAGTATATGCTTGTTTGCCGCCTTGGTAATATTTCTGGTATGAACGTTCTGTTGTGTCTGTCTGTCTATGTAGAAATATCCACAAATACGTAGGTATACAAACCTAAAACAGGGCACGCGTTTATTTAATTTCTAGACGCTAGATTATAAATTATTGTAGCAGATCATCCCGTAAAAGTGTGGAAGCTTGAGTTAGTTGGTTTGGTAAACGAACCTTTACAACGTACATTATTTTAAGACTGTTTATAGCACTCCAACACATTACTCCACGAGAATGAAATCGTGTTTTAGTATTTACATAATGAAATCTATCAGCGTATACGATGAGAAAAAATGAATTCCTCACATACACCTCACAAGATTGAAAGACTCGTTTGTGTTCATAATCACAATTTCACGCGTATTTATAGACAGTACAAACATGTTAAACTGTTGGTCACGGAATACTTTTTGTGTACACTGATCGTAATGTGTTTTAACGCATAATAAGCTTCTCACACACTCGTGTCTCACATCTGGCTTCTTCATTTTACTTAAAACAAACTCACTTTCGCACACAAAGGTACAACAGGTACCTTTGTCTGCGAAAGTGAGTTAGTTTTAATGTAAAAAATTATTTAGATAAAAATTACAATGGCTGCTTAAAAGACCATCAAATTATTAGGATAATATAATGTACAATTATTGTTATTTTTGGAAATCTATGTTAATATTTTAGTAATTGTTTGTTAGTCATAGGTACATATGTGTTAAGTTAGATGTGAAGTTTTAACACCTTGCCCTGGAGTTGTATTAGGGAGGCACTTATTTTCCATCGAGTGCCGACCTACCTCCGTCGCATTGTCGGGGCATATTTGTCGGAAAAGGTAGTAATCTACCCGGGTCACTACGGTTGGAGTCGGCGAGAGATGTCGTGCGGTGTTCCACAGGGATCGGTTCTGGGCCAGCTCCTGTGGAACATCGGTTACGACTGGGTGCTGCGAGGTGCGCTCCTCCGTGGTGTCGGCGTCATTTGTTACGCCGACGACACTCTTGTCATGGCTAGGGGTAAGACGCACCGGGCGGCGGCCATATTGGCGACCGCTGGGGTTGCACAAGTCGTGAGTCGTATCCGGCGATTGGGCCTTGAGGTGGCCCTGTCCAAATCCGAGGCCGTCTGTTTTCACGGTCCTCGGAACCGGCCACCTCCAGGGGCCCACATCATGGTAGGAGTGGTCCGCATCGCTGTTGAGCCAACCCTTAAGTATCTGGGTCTCTTGCTCGACAGCCGATGGGACTTTGTAGCCCATTTTCGTTGTCTGGCCCCCAGGCTTCTGGGCGCTGCAGGTGCGCTCGCACGTCTGCTGCCCAACCTAAGGGGGCCAGGCACTTCCTGCCGGAGGCTCTACGAAGGGATCGTGCAGTCCATGGCCCTTTATGGGGCACCAGTTTGGGGGATAACCTGACGGCCCGTAATATTTCGGCGCTTCGTGCGCCACAGCGTGCAATGGCCGTCAGGTTAATTAGAGGCTACCGCACGATCTCGTTCGAGGCAGCGAATCTCCTAGCCGGATCGATGCCCTTGGACCTGGAAGCGGCGCTTCTGGCGTCACTCTATCGTTGGCGCCAGGAAGCACTAGCTCGGGGTGAAGGACCAAGTCTTCCCGCTTTAGAGACGGCACGGTCCGAACTCCGCCAGGTCCTGGTGGAAGAATGGAGAAATCAACTTGTGCACCCCAGTGCCGGGCACGCCACGATCGTGGCGGTAAGTCCCGTTTTTGAGGAGTGGCTGGAGAGGCGGCATGGCGCCCTCACCTTCCGGCTGACACAGGTAATGACTGGCCACGGTTGTTTTGGCCAGTTCCTGTGTCGTATAGGCCGGTAGGCGACGCCCGGATGTCATCACTGCGGCGACTGCCGCGATGTTGTTGTGGACACGGCGCTGCACACTTTGGCGGATTGCCCCGCCTGGGCATTGCAGCGCCGTGAGTTGATCGCGGCAGTCGGACTGGTTGCCCTCTCACTCCCGGCCGTGATTCAGTCTAAGGTCCGAAGTGAGAGATCGTGGAACGCTGTCGCCTTCTTCTGTGAGGAAGTAATTTTCATCAAGGAGGCGGCGAAGCGGGAGAGGGAGCGCTTAAACCCTCTCCCCAACCGCAGAACCGGGCGCCGGAGGGCGCGAGATGACCTCCAGCCACCTTGAAGTTTGACCTAGGGGTGGTGGGCTGCGTGGGCCTGCTCGCCACCCGATCATCACCAGGTCCGACAGGCGGCGTGCGTGTTCCCACGTGCGCCTCTGTATCGTGTCTTTGTCCCCCCCCGCTCAGGGGGATGGTGGAGGAAATATTCTTTGTGAAGTGGCCTGCCGTTTCACTGGGCGGGCCGAAACCACGGCGGGGTCGCGATTGCATGTGAAAGCGATTCGCGCGGCCTCGCCGTCTATGGTTATGTCGAGGAACACCGTGGTAGGTTTAGTCGGTATTACCGGGGTATCTTTTCCCCGGTGAGCCCGACATAACCTCTCCGTCACCCCGCGGAGAGGTATGCGTCAAAGAATTCCCCCACGTAAAAAAAAAAAAGATGTTAAGCTTAAGTGAGTACCTATGTATCTTCTTGCGTGGTAAACGCATAGATTGTACATTAGTAGAAAATAAGTTAATTGTAAGTTGTAGACACAAGAGATCGATATTTTTTAACTTTTTCATGCATTTCTTGTTTTAGAATACTATTTCTGAAGTCAGTTTTATTTTTGCTAAAATATATGTTTATTTATAGATTTTTAGTGAATCTGAAGATGACTTGCGAAGAGCGCAAAAAATTTGCTGTAATTTTTAAAGAATTCCGTTGTATATCACCGAAGATCTTCATCAGAACATCACCAAATTAGAATGGGACCACCTCGAAATACTTCCATGCGCGATATATATATATATCATACTTGCCTTCGACGACAGTCCGAGCATTCCCTTCAAGGAGTCTGAGTTGCTTACTCACCACAGGAGCATAACACAAGTTACCTTTAGCCTCAATACGGTACAGGTAATTAGGTACCTATTCCGGCTGCTTCAATTCGAGCTTTTAAGACTTTTAAGTTAGGTAATATTGTCTTCTGTTTACGCGAATATTATTCATTGAAATTAAACTACTATATACGGATTTTATCGCGTTGTTTATTTGACACTTTATTACATAATTTTGAAAACTGTTACACTACTTTTACTTTTAAACTTTACTAATTTTTAAGCTAATTAAATTATTATTAAAACTATTTAGATTTGATTTAATTTTACACTTTCCCCGACGTTTCGGTTGCTTTTCAGCAGCCATGGTCACGTTTTAAGTTAGGTTTCAAGATTATTTATTATTTTACGAAATCGTTAGTTAATTGATATTATTTCAATAAATCGTAATATGTGATAAACAATGCACATTCTTCTCTCTTAGCCTTTATTATTCCCAAGTCACTTGGGGTCGGCTTTTCTGGTCTAACCGGATTTGACTGGATATCAGTTTTTACACGGATCGGCTGCCACCTGACTTCCGCAACCCGAAGGCTAACGATACCCTATGGCTAGACCAGTGTCAGGATATTAGAGGGTACTGACTTTCCCAATAACGACTGCCATAGATGTTCATGGCAGCCGGGACCGACGGCTAACCGTGCTCTCCGAGGCACGGAGCAGGCGATAATTGTCAATCAATACGCACATAATTCCGAAAAGTCATATAACTTCCGAAAGTCAGAGGTGCGCGACGTGGGTTAGAACCCGAGACCCTCTGCACTGCAGTCTGTTGGTCGCCCCACTGAGCTATCGCTGTTTGTGATAAACAATGCATATTATATTTTGATAAGTAAATGAACAATATTTCATTACACTTGCCACATTGGACCACTTGAATAAAGACAAACAGAAGTTATTCCAGTTTATTAGATTTTATTAGACTCGTCAGCCCGTCCAAATGTCAAGGTTTTAAGTGCATTTGTTGGGTGGTTCAGTAACGTTATATGGAGTTGTTTGATCAATAGCTTCTCAGGCGTAGCATGGGAGCCAGAACTGTGCCCAGTACGCGATAATAAGCCTTCTTATTACGTATATCCAGGAAATAGCTAACGAAAGCAAAGGTATAACTCTATGTGGTCTCATATAATAGGATCAATGGTTATTAAAAGAATGGAATGGATATTATAAGAACAAAATTCCCATTGTTCCATCTCATGTTTCTTACGACAAATCAGACATATCCCACACCGATGCGGCATCTCTACGCCTTCCATTTTATATTTAATTTTTAATCGCTCCTAATAACCAGAAGCTATAAAACAATAAAATTGTATTTAATTTTAGCTTAAATGATATATGGTGATATTAATATAATTATAATAGTCGTAAAGTTGCCTTACATGTTTAGAGATTTGCTCATACAAGACCGGTGGGATAAGCTCGTGTATTCGCGTGTTCTTATGGACCCAATAAGCGCTTATGAGTATGACAGTATAATATATCAAACACTTAAAGAATAAAATGTATTACTATTGACTTCTTTGGCAGCAAACATTTAAAATAATGGATAAATAAGCCTTCGTTTTTTTGGTTCCCAATTAAAGAAAACTCAAGCCTTATAGACGCTAAAGGACTGCATGAACGGCACAGTAATTTCAGAGGTAATCTAGCCTCTATCTGCACACATCATGCCACAGGTTCGATGTTTGTCTAAAATACATTTTTGTTCCGGCACAATAGCTGCGTAGTGGTTTAAATGGTCGCCTCGACACTGCCATTGCGCCGAGTGTTGAGGGTTCGAATCCCACACGGGACAAAACTTTGTGTGATTCACAAATGGTTGTTACGAGTCTGGGTATTGTTTGTGTCTGTTGATTGAATGTTCGTAAAGTGCTCCGCAACATAGGAGATATACCAAGTGCGAGAATTGTTGTTCTAAAATAAAAAAAATACATTAGCCTAGCTAAAGTATTTTTTTTATTTTAGAACTAGGTCTCTATGTAGGTATGTTACGTCCATATTTGTAAAGCTGCAGTTAAAAAATATTACGGCTTTTCCTTAACAGTAAACTTAACTTCTGCACCTGCAAATATAGTAAAGCGACTGGAATACGACAATCCCTTCTGTGTAATAATTATGTTCTCGAAGCATTTCCAATCAGCCCGACAGTGTTCACTATATTCATTAATATGAGTATAGCATAGCGACTGATTGACGCTTCAGGCTTCAGACTGATTGTCAGGATTCTCTTTCAAAACTGTTAGCTCTTTAGTTAGTAGATTTATTTATTTGGCAATAAATAATAAATTAAAATTCAACTATATGCAAATCGCTAGTAGATGATACGTTGGGCGTAGAAAGTATTCAAGCTATAACACATTCTTAAATGGCTTGCAATCGCGTATGCTATCTACTTCGCGACAGATATGGGACAATGTGTAGTGGGTAATTATGTATAGGTACTGCTGCCCTATATTCAATTCGAAGAGAACGCAAAAAGAAGAAGCGTTTGCGATATTATCGAAATAGACTAGATTATCGCAAACCATCTTAGAGACAATCAACTATAATTATACGTATTTCTTTAATACTTGTTGCACATGTAAATACGTCATAAAGCAAAATTTACAGATCTACGTAAAATTTACTTAAGTATACTCAAAAATTTACTAATATACCGTAAGCAAGCGCCAACCTTATTCACGAATCACAATCGTCTATGTGAAGCAATAACATTTGACTGAGATTCATAAAAGTCAAAGCGTAATATGGAGCAGAGCACACATAACAAGCAATGCAAGGACGCAATTGTTCTTGTACAATGAGTATAGGAGCTCGCTATCTGTTGTCTGCGATACGACCACGCAACGCAACGCTGAATAAACGCCCCGTGAAGTCATAAAACCGAGCCACGGTAATTCCAAAGGACGACTATAAATTCTTTATTTTATGATCGCGAGCATATATTTAATTCTAAGAGCGTCCCCACTGTTTCCTTTTTTGTCACATAAATAAAGAATTTATAGTGAATTTTATATGTCCTGTAATCAGTGTTTAAACGCCTGTACTGCGGTTATGGACGAACATTAAAACGTTAATGAGCTACGATAACTTGAAAGTTGACGTTAACTTGTCAATTTTATAGTCCGATTAAAATGATTATTGGAGCTTAAAAATAGTTACCGCGATATAATTTTGGATTATTGAGTGGTAAGCGGACCGCCTCTTTTGAAGGACAGACAACAAAAATCTCAATACTATGTTCCGATTGAAAGCCCACGCTTCCTATAGATATTAAAACGCATCACAATGGATGGACGACGGCCAACAACACAAAGCATATTTGTACCAAAAATGCATGATTGTATTAATTGTAAGACGATGTACGCACGTCTCGTCCCCACAGAGACGAAAGCTCAATTGTTGGTAACGAACAAAAAGAACGATTTCTTACATGTTTACTTTGAACAATATGCGTAGGAGCTACAAATTTATATGTAAGTAAACCGAATGTATTTGATACTTGCCTTCAATATAAGTTCAAATTTTATGACTCGGTTAAAATCACGTTAAAAAGGAACGTTGGTAAAATAGGACTTAGACTAGTAATGTCACTGTAAAAATACATACAGATGATTTACCTTTACATTTCACCTGCTATAGATCGTCTGTGGAATCTCATGCACAAGTGTCATTAAAAATACTCGGTATTTTTATAAAAATATATACGACTTTTATAGATACCTATGTATATGTTTTTAAGATATAGTATTTTTATATAAACGCACAACAAAAATATATTTAAATAAATATAATATAATTAAATATAAATAAAATTAAATATAATTAAATTATACGTTAATTTTACGTATTAAATTAACTCATTAAGTCTATAATAAAGAATTTAAACAAATGTTTTTAATATAATATACACTGACGGACTCATAAACTGCATCAAAGTTTGAAATTACTTTCGAATTAATATTTTTGACAAGTAAGCAAACTTTTTAGATTAAACTAAATGAAAATGTCGAGACTGTCCATTAATCATAAGAAGAAAACAAAATTTAAAAATAGAACTGCAGTAAAAGATTAAATTATAGCCGGGCAAATAAAATTTATGTATAGTCTCAAATTCGTGTAAAGTTTGAATTTTTTGTTTTTTCATTTGCGATTTATATTGTTGTTACCAAAAGTATTGATTATTAGGTTTTTAAACTCAACAAAAGTTTCGTAACCATAAATATGGATACTTCGTCCGAACAAGCCGCTCAAATAGTGGCATTAGTGCGTGAAGGCTTGGATCAACGATCGATTGCTAGAAATTTGAATTTAAACCAGTCTACGGTTTCTAGAGTATACCAAAGGTTTGTAGAGACAAGTTCTTACAAAAGGAGACCCGGTACCAGCAGAACTCGAGCAACCACCCGTCGTGACGACCGATTTATTGTTTCTTCAACTTCCCTACGAAATCGAGCACAAAACAGAGTTGAATGAAGTGCGTGGAGTAAACGTGAGTGCACGAACAATAAGAAGGAGGCTTAAGGAAACGGCAATCACCCCTTTTGGATCAGCAAATGGTCCAAAGCTGTCTGCAGCTCACAGACAAGCTCGTTTAAGATTTGCGCGCAAACATCTTAATTGGACTGAAGAGCAATAGGCCTCCATATTGTTCACCGATGAGTGTAGGACATGTTTAAATGGTGCAGACGGACGCAGAAGAGTATCGTCGACGTGGGAAGAGATATGCTCAAAGTTGCATTGAGGAGCGTGTTCCTTTTGGAGGCGGTTCGTGTATGGTGTGGGGTGACATTTCGATGATCAGGCGAACGGAACTTGTGTTCATCGACATGGTTCGTTAAAAGGTAGAAGAGGTGGTTTGACGGCACAACGCTATATAATAGAGGTTTTAGAAGCTCACGTGGTACCTTACATGGGATTAATAGGCGAAAATTTTACTCTAATGCAAGATAATGCCCGACCCCACGCCGCTGCACAAGTTTGACAATATTGCGAAGAGGTTGGGATACGCACCATGAATTGGTCAGCATGCAGCCCTGATCTTAATCCAATTAAGCATAATAATAATAATAATAATGTTTATTTTATTTGTTAAATTTTTTTTTACATTCATCAATTTTGTTCAAGAAATGTGAATGGTCCTTTCCAGTATACAAACATACACTTAAGGATATGATACTACGCTGTTATGAAGTTAACGAACCAAACTATAGGCTTCAATTTAAATTTGTATAATAAGTTTGAATACTTGGTTAAAATGTTTATTTCAAAGACGTCTTGAACATTGATGCAGTTTATGAGTTCGTTAGTGTACATTAAAGACAAAAATCATATATTTATAAATCATTTAAATATCAAAGTATCAAGATCGATATTTTAAAATAAATTGAAAGCGTATACGAGTACAAAAGGCATAGCGGAGGAGGCATCAGAGCAAATGGCCCTTGTAGCCCGAACGGTTTCAGGTACAATGAATCCCGGCCCTTCACGTCACTAACCGTCACATTGAGCAGAAACATAAACATTAAAAACATCATCAGCCCCGATAATGCACCACAAAAAATATTAGAAAAAAAGCATGTCCGACTACAATTATCGTTCTCGGGTGCACAATAGTAAGCCTTACAAAGATAAACAGTGACCACGCACACCAGTTTCAAGAATAAGAAGCAATGTGCTATGAAAATACTGTTACTACAATCGAGGATGACAGTCGAACCTCCAGACATAGGTTATACTACTTTAGAAACGAGAATAATGAAGAATTCCGCGTATGAAATCGGATTCCTTAACTTTAAAACCGCCGGCGGAATGTTTTGAACTTTCATGGACCACACATATGAAGTTGCAAATTGTTTCTACCATTAGAATATGAACGAAGTAATAAATACATGCAGAACACATCAACGTGAGATATTTCCTTGGCGCATAAATAAGAACGTGTTTCTTTCTTCAATTAAATCTTTACATGGACACCTTTAAAGGTGATTCGTCAGAGATTGTTAGCTCAGGTGTGAGATTCTAAAGCTATCATCGAAAAGTCAATATTGAGAACGGTTATGCATTGCGGATCATATTTCTTTGCGAATAGGGTATTATGCAACTTAAAGTTTATTTAGGACTACTTAAAGACCGAAAGAATTATTTTGGGTATAATACCATGACCGACATTTGAATATATCGATAGAGCTATACAATAAATAAGATGTAAAGATACGTTTCTTTATTCTATTGTACAAGTTTTGCACGACGATGTTCGCTATTTCATTTTTATATATCAGGTTGCCAAACAAACGTAGATACTTGTTTGATAGTATGCGGTTACCACAGCCTACAATCCCTTACAACGCCGCAGATATCACTACCACGTTGCAAACTATTTTTCCTAAATTGTTTCCTTAAAAAAAAACAATTTAAATTTAAAGAAATAACATGATATTTTTAAAATGTGCACTGTTAAGATTCGAATTTGTTAACAATAATATGAAACCATATCATCCGTTCGTCCCACGGTATGTAAAGGCCGCCCACACCGATAATGACATCGCACTAATCGTACAAGTGGAATAGTTTTCAATAAACGTTGATTTATTCAACTTATTTTCATATTCTTTGAGGAGAATGCCATTAACGAGTAAACTAACGAAGTGAAACTAGAAGAACATAATATTTATGGAAGCGAAGGAATTATAAATGCGTATTTTTCCTAATGCATCCATTTAATCAAAACATCACATTTAACTCTCTAAGGGAAACAAAAATATTACCAAGTCTGCCGCAAAAAAGTTCAGGTAAACGAACATGGAAAATCACTTTGATAATATTAGTCCCAATTCGAAAGCAAAATCAATTTATTCTCATTTTTATTTGTGTGTCAAATAAAATGTAGATTTTAAACTGACCTGTTGTTGGTGCAAACGAATCAGAAATAAAAATGCCCGTTTTTATACTGTAGTTTGTTACCATACAACGAAGTGTTAATAGGACAAAACAAATCATTTGTGCCGTTATTACTTGTTTCCTTGAGCTCCAAGTAATTCAGTATAAGCGTCCTCAATAGGCTATAACGAGGCAAATAAGTCGAAGAATGTTTAGAGAAAGGGGTCGAGTACGGCAACTATTCTTAAATCGCTCGACACGTTATCTAAAGTGGATTTTAATGAAACGTGAGTAACAAGAAGATGTCAAAATGAAGTATTTACGCAGGAATTCATTTACTTTAATTCGAATATATACCTATAAACACTATCCCTATGTCTTACCAATATGAAAATAAATGTTTACTTTTGACCAAACGTACAGTAAATACATTAACTACAATTACTCCAAAAAAGGCTAAACATAAACTTTGTACCACCTTCTAATTTAAAGTCGCACTTATCTAGCTGGGTTTAACTATCAATAACAATTTTATTGCATAAATAGGTACTTTATATGAAATAGCGTGTGAGTTGAAGATAGCTGCAGTTGGTTGCTGAGGCATGTCGGCACGACCGACGACCATGCAATGGCAGGTGCCCTCGGTCACGTGCGGTCGCGACTTAATGACACAACATTTTTGGAACAAACCGACCAAACTATTAGCGAGCTAGAAAATCAGCCTAGTTACCAATGGAAATTCTCTTCAAACAACTTTCATTATTGATGTTTGCGGAATAATTTAGTATCCATTGCGCCGCTTGGCATTTTGACCGCTAAGGCCAGACGCACGGACTACCAAACTTGTAATGCTGAATCTTTTATAACAAAATGAACGGTAATGGAGAGTTTCGTGATTACCTAATATAGGTACTTCGAGATTTATTTATTGAAAGCATTAAGAATACGAAAGAAAAACTCCGAGCTAATGCGCAAGCTTACGATCCTCTACTTCCTGAACAGTAATTTAAAAAGCGGATTTCATAAAAGACTTCATTTATGCCATCCAAAAAATGGCCTTTGGTTTAGCTATAACAAAGAAATTTAAAAACATCTTTTAAACGGCAGTGACTTTTAATCCATTTTTTTAGCGAATAAAGGATTATGCTACCAATATCATTTGAGAAGTAGGGAGGCTATTCTTTAGACTGGTTGCGAGATAATAACAAACAAAAGGATAATGAGCAATAATTGTTTTGGTTGTAAACTTATGTATTGCTGAGGTGCCGTCTTGTAGTAAACGTAAAGATTCTAATTACGGACGTAAACCACTCTCCTGATAATTTTTAGAAGCAACAAAGACAGCTGCACGTCTTACTAGTTAAAAAAAGAGAGTACAATTACGTGCAGACAAACAAGAATGTTGAATTCCTAGAAACATCTTAATACAGAATAGCCTAATATATACTTTATTTACCTTTATATACAATTTAACATTTCATTAAAAAATAAGATGTGATTTACTCATAAAACTTACAGTTATGTTATGGTAATCTTTGTGTATACACTGATTCAAATCGCGACAATGACAGAATATCTAACAACAAAAAAGACAATTACGTTAAAAAAGGCACTCTACTAAATCCACACAGATTCCGATCAAAACCGCTTCGTAAATACATACAATCAGCTATAATCCGACCCAATCAAAGTTGAACGACCAGACTACAGAAGAAATAACATCGAAACTGCCAAGATCATGCGTTATAAACGAGCCGTAAAGCGTCTAGTATAAGAAACGGCTGAAGATTTATAATCTGACATTATTATTTAAATATTAACACTTGGATTGATATACGGTTTATGAGTAAACGTAATCGATATAAATAATCGAGACGTGTGAATTTAGCTTTGCTAAAGTAAGGCGTGGAGCACATTTAGTGGGGCGAAAGAAGCGGCTCTTCACGATCCGGTAGTCGCTTGCAATGGCTATATTAATCATAGAGTTGACGCCTATAGGGCGGGGCTTCGCCTTATTAATTCATGTGGAGTTATTAAATTCGACGCCGAAGGACATTGGCCGTTTAACGTCGACAATAGATTTATACAACTATGTCACTGTAATTATATTTTACAGTTCAATTTAATTATAAGTTCAATTACAGTTGCATATTTATTTGTGAAAATGAAGATGTATATTACTCAAATTTTCATTCAGCAATGGATTGAATATATATATCGTAGGGTTCAATTATAGTAGCATTACGAAAGCATTTATAATCATACTAGGAATATTACAAGAAACCAGCATCCGGCTTTCTGTTTATTTTCTATGACATGTATAGAGATACTAGAAAACTTTAACTAAGAAAACTTGGCAAGATTTTACTAACACGAACGTACGTACATATGTAATACGAGCAAACTTGCTGGTGTAAAATATTAAAAATGATGCACGCAAGTTTTAAATATTCTAGGACTACTTTTACAGGAAAAATAACAGTGGTTTTAACAACTTCTACTTATTCTTTATGAAATAGCGGTTGCGAGGTATTTAAAACACACACTCACACACATATATATATAAAGTACGTAAGTACGCCCAGACTCGAAAGGAATTACAGCAATGTTTTATTGTTATTGATTTCTCTTATCATTATAATATATTTTTTAACGTAGGTATCTATACTATCCTTCAAAAATTGCAAAATATAGTTTGATTTCATCTAACGCAGATGCTCGCCAAAGAATATCGATTCTTATAGAGATACTTCATATAATAGGTACTTATTAATGCAAAGAAAACCTTCGTTACGCTATACGAATTATAATCATGCTTATTTCTAAACTAATTATGGTTAAAATATGCCATCTAAGCTCATTATATTATAAAGAGAAAAAACAGAGTCACTGAAAATAATTTGTTACTAATAATATGATATGACCTTTACTAAGTAATTGACTTTAAAACCCAACCTAAGATGATGATACTTCTGAATCAGGAAATATCTTAAATAGAGTTAGACTCTAAAACAAAATGCGCCTCTGCCTATAAACTTTTTCGTACGTATGTGTATACAGCTTCAAAGCTTAAAAAGACCTAAGGACACGAAAAGATAAAAAACGCCTGTATAGGCGTGAGTCTATGTATGTATGTTTTTATTTTGCGGCATATAGCGATCACAAAATTGATAGTCTCAACATAATTACATATGATTGAATATGTATGGTATAATCGATGTACACAATGTACATCGATTATACACCTACGAACAGCTCTACGCATTATTTTATTTTATGATTAAGCACGAACTAATGCATATACAAATACATATGTACGCCTATATGTATACGCCAACATTTCTTTCAACACTCAATAAAAGCTCTATTTACATTTCGCGCCATAACGATCTTATAAGGCCAACCTTATAAGATCATCTTGGTAATGATTTATCGGGTGTCGAGAGTACTAAATGGCGTATAGTCTAGATCAGGGGTGGCAAACAACTTGATATCAACAATGAAACATTTTGATGACGAGCTTTTACGATTTTATCTAATAAATATACATAATATTTAATTTACATGCTGATTTAAAACACTTATTGTATTAGAAAGGGTTTTTCTTTTCCTTTTTCGAGGTTGTAGTTAATATCAGCTTTATTTTAAAATCTGGCCCAGAATACAGTTTTGTTGGGCAGACATTCAAACAAAATCCTCACCTGTAAAGTCACTGACATATAAGTATAAAATAAACATGGTTACAAATAATACTAGTAAATCTGTCTTTTCTTCAACTACATATGATTAATAAATTATTAATTGATTTCCACTTGTAGATATGCTAAGATTACGCAAGTCTATAAAACGATACCCTCATTAAGTTATACCACTCTTACATTTCGCGAGAGGTGATATCTATCGCCATATTTACAAGTATTATAATTACAGATGTTTATCAATTACGTATAATTTTATGACGTATAGCTAAAATTTTTCGCTTTACAATTGTTTTACGGACGGATCACGGTGATAAATTGTTGAATCCAGCAAAGCTCAGCAAACCATACTCTCGGTTCGGTACGGTTCTCCGTACGTTAGGTGCGCCACCCCTGGCCTGGATGAAGTACTTGCTACCGTAACGGACCAAGGGCCAGTTAATTATTATCTAGTCGTAAAGCTGTTTAGCGAGAACACTATTTATTGGCCGCTAACGAAGGTTAATTGTTCGAGCCGATGCTGTTAACGACACCACCGGCACTTCTCATATTGTATTTTAAAATTATATTAAAGTTATTACTGTAATTATAAAAAGGTTTTGTGTAATAATTGGTAGTCTCGTGTAATTTTATTTTATGTCAAGGAATGAGCCATACTACGAGGCGTTATTACGGAAAATTCACTTTTATCTTGTTAACTTCTGTTTTATGTGATAACTTGGTAATTGATTTTCCTTTACTGTTTTTACACACCTCACTAGTTTTACTATAAGAATATGATGCCTTATTCATATAAAAGTACTATAGCATGTTTAAATTTATTGATTTTTACATTGGAACCTCATGAGAACTGAATACCGACCAAACAAATTTTAGAATAGATAGAAGAAATAAAAATATAGTTCGGAAAAAAACAATGTAGTACTTAAATCATTGTATTATCTAGTATAAAGTGAAAGTATTCCGAAATGGATCCATTTGATATTCACTCCATTAGTGGACTATTGTTCTTCACCAAGCTTCAGTCTCTGCAAGCTTTAGAAAAGAAATAAACAGAGACAAGATATTGCATGATGATATTTAATATGAGCAACTCTTAGAACTAAAGGATAAGGCCCAAGTTTAAGCCTGACACCATAGACTACAGACGAGGATGGTACATTACGTTTAAAATATATGTATCGATTACTATATAATCTTTATATACCTATTAACCTTTACTTGATTTAAAGTCTGCATTAATTTCTCGCGCTTATTTTTCTACAAATCAATTATAACGACATAATGATTACAATAATAAGTGCGCACTTACTTAAATGTTTACAATAAAGATTGGTAAAGCCAAATATGAATGAGCACTAGAATTCACATATGCTTTGAGCAATACACTCATATTATAACATAAAATATAGAAAACAAGGGTCATAACGTCGATAATTCATCATTACAACACGTGTAAAGTGCGGATACTACATCATCTTCATTTGTGTATTTTTTACTGGAACGTAGTGTCAGACACTGGTAAAAACTCGCGCTGTCCGAAGAAAGATTCGATCGAATCGATCACAGTCACATGCCTAAAATAATGCTCTGTCAAGCGAAGCGCAATATGTGCCGTCAAGGCGGAGAGCCACTTCTTATGGAGATGAGAAGACCGCCAGCCAACACCCTCGCGGCGCCCCGCAGTGACCCGACCCAACTGACGATACACAATCAAATATATATTTGATTCCTTCGCAGTTATAAAACACGAATGCGTCACTTGCAGTAAAAATCATTACCTTTTAGTAGTTTGGCACATACTCGTATTTATTGTTAGTCAACATTTTATCTTATATAATAATGAATAAATAATAATAATAATAGTACATATGTAGTAATAGTCCTACGCCTACTGCGGCTAGTGCCACCGTAGGTGTTCCATCCCACTTTAGATTAAAACTCTCGAAGGGCCTCTTCACGTTGGACCCATGTCTCCGTGTAAGCCTCCCAAAGAGCCAGATATTTTTCTTATGTTAGAAAAACATCTGTGATGACAGAAAAATAATAATCATAATAATGTTTATTAATTTGTAAAATATCTATCTATATAGAAAAAAGTAAGTACCCGCAATTATTGTTTTGTAACTAAAATCACGATTTTACAAATAAATAAACATTATTATCATAAATATATGTCACACATAAATATTGCAAGTAGAATATAAAAATAACATATTATCTTTGTATTTTAATAGGCCCGTAGGTGCTCATAGCCAGTTGCACTCACTGATCGGTAAACGATTAGCGAGTTTAAGCAGCGTTGGATGCGGTCAGTCTATAGATTGGTGACCGCTTAGTGGTATTTCATCTGAGAGTCTCCGTGCTTCGGAGGGCACGTAAAAAGTCGGTCCCGGTTGTTCTCAAATTGACAGCAGTCGTTAAGCTATGTCAGAGGCCTACAGGCGGCTTGAACAACTCTTGACAACAGCTTGACCACTAACCACACGAAAAGAAATAAAGAAAGAATAAGCCCGTAAATATTTTTGTAACTTTGTGTTAGCAAAAATTGACAATTCGAAGCAAAACCACTTTATCCACTTTATATTCAATATACAAAAATATCTTATTTCGATACGCATTTAGATATCAGTTCGATTTTGAAATGAATATAATCCACTAAAGTAAATAGTTCAAGTTATTAACAAAACATTCGAAGCTTATATCACAAGATCGGAAGCTTTGGCGTCCTCACAACAAGACGGGCGGATTAGAAAGCCCCAACCACGAGTCTCTTGAGTATAAATTACTTATGTAAATTTTTTCGACCGTTCGAAATTATATTTCAGCATCGACGTGATTAATGTTGACGGATTTTTCACTTGGTCTCTCCCTAATGAAACGATCAAACAAATGACGCTGTGATTGGTAAAACTCAAAATATCGTCTTATGGGTATTCATTAGAGTGTCACGGTAAACTAAAAAGGATAATTTGATTTCCCTGGCACAGAAACTGGATGTCATTGTGATAGAATAAAGTATAATAAAGATTTTTTTAGGAACAAAAGCTCAGATGGAGTTTTAGGAAACAATGACAAATCCGACAGAATATGGTTTAGTCACGTAATGAGATAAAATGAATCGCTATTTTTGTATTCAAATGTAATACCAGAGATTACTTTAGCAACCCGTAAGAAAATTTATAATTTTTATTATATAACTATAAGTATTTCAAAACATATTTTCTTTAAATGCGTATGCAAAAAATCTAAAGATTATGAGCATCAAAATTTTATGATATATTTTTGGTGGATTGTTTCTCTATAATTATAATGCCTACTGGTTACAAAAATCCTTAAAGTTAAGTGTACGGAATCTTTAGAGCAAGAACAAGACTGACCTGAACGTTTTTTTTTTAATAACCTTATATCATCCGACGAGTCTTATTATGAACAATCTGTAGAACGTCGGAGACACACACTCGAAGGATATTTCCGACAAGGAACGAAGGGCGCATGCATTTAATGAAATCAAAAGGATTAAGAGCATCTGCCTAGTTGTTATTCAAATCGATGGGGAGCTCGTTTATCATTTTAAATAAGCTACTGCTTAGATAAACGCGGGGTGTGGTTCACGTATAACAAAAGATGCGGACGTCAGTAGCCCAATTAACAAACCAGTTAATAATAAATCCGAGGAATGTAAACTTAAATAAACAGAAACTAGAGTAAATCTGTCAATATTGAAAGGTACTGTGTATTCATCATTGAATTTAGAATTAATACCGTGTGTACCTATATAAGCTTTACAATTTTAAACAATAGTTTACTCATAAATTCCTTACACGAGACAAGTTTGTATTAGAGAACGGGAACAATTATGTTCGTCCTAATGAAACACTCACCGTGACAATTTACGTAAACTTTGACAAAGTAACGATAACAACGTTTAAATTTCCTCAGCTTATTCAAATTACGAATGATTACAAAGCGTTCGAGCAAATGAATATCGAATGCGAACAGCTTGAAGTACAAAGCAACAACACCGAAGCTGCGCGATGACGCTCGTGTTTTCCCAAAGCAAACAATCAAACAGCCAAGAGGATGGAACAAATTACGACAGCATTGTCGAGGTGTTTAGAAAATTGGGGAACAATCGTCCTGCCGAGTTAAATCTCTGATAATGTCTCTGGAGAAGTCGCATGACGGCGAGGGGATGAATAAATCTCTCTTAATTGGAACGCGCCGCGCCGTGCGACAACATAATGTGGACGCTTTGTTGCCGAACCAGCATTCTTCGTCTTGCCGGACTGAATACACGAATCAACCGAGTTAATGATGATGGAAACTTTTGACAGCCTGTCCTCACTAAATCAATGCGCCACGAGATCACAACGTATGTACTCATGAGAAAGCAATCGAACGAGATCTCGTAAAGGTTACAAGACATTTCTGTTGAGGTAAAGCGGGCTGCTTCCGACGCTCTGTCTCGGGAAATATTCCTTGTGAGATTTTTCACTCATAAAATAAGAATATCGGGCGTATGCTAACCCGCGCATTCGTTCTGGGAGCACTCACTTGTAAAACTGCTTACTTTATTGCTCCAGCGCTCTGGAAATACGAACTTCGCTTTAGTTGGCCGCACAGTGTTATGTTCAACTTTACTACTACGACTATACGCGGCTCGTTACTTAGAAATATTCGTTAAACTTGGAACAGTGATGCATACATTAAAGGGTTCCGAAACCGATCGACCGACAAGGTCCCATATCACCAGTGAAATACAAACTAGTTTAATTTCAAACGCCCAACCCCAAAAAGAGGACACCGTTGTAAAACACAGGATGAGGCAATTGTTAAATATTTTACTGTCGGTTGGGAAAGCAAGTTCGTTTGATTAATCTATTTCCCATTTAATTTAGACATGAAATGAGTTAGCACTGTAAGTGTTACAAGCTAGTCTTAATGTAAACATCCATATCTTATTCCTGATCTTATCAAAATTAAAAACAAGTATGTAAGTGTTGCGAGAGTCTTTAATTTTTAGTGGCGATACAATCAAGGTAAAGCAAATAAATGTAAATAATGAACAAATAAAAGTCTGTTTCTGTAAAGGTTTAATACTCTGATAAATATCTAAGTGCTCTTGTGCTGGTAACAATAAACATCTCATGAACAAATAAGTAACTTCAAGTAAGCCTTGAAGTCAAGTACGTTGGCAGAGTGAACGTTAAATATCCGGCTTGTTAGCTTGTGCTTCAGTGAAAAGATAGCAACGCAGATAGTAACAATTAGTAATTAATGTTACTACTACTACTTTTCAAGTTTTCAAGACATCTATAACCTACTCAAAATATTTTTATCGTAGAGAATACAAATATTAGCCCAAAACTTTATTTAATGTAATTTAATTATACTTTGGGTGTTTATGTTAAAGACAACAATAATAACAGCAATGAGATATTCGTCGTTTTTAAAGAAGTATTCAGGTATACAACCCTGGCAGGCAATAAAGAAGATAACAAATACATCCGTGTTTATACATCAATTTCTGGTATATACTGCGGTGTCTAGATTGGGAACATCTCTCTAACATGCTTGAACGGCCGTCGGCAGCAAAAAAACGAGCGTCCATCGCGATGCTGCCGGGAAATCGCTCGGCAAACATTAGCTAAGCGCGCGTGAAATTGTCTGTGTCAAAGCCGGGCGGCATCTATTCTGCATACATTAGTTTATTGCACCAAGTTCTATCTACTCGTATTAGTTTGAACCGACATATGGCACAATACGCGATAGTTTTTCATTGAGACGACGACTAGCATAAACATAGTCCTGTAATAGAATACATTGTAATCTCATCAATGTAAGAAGCTGTTTGTAGTAAGCCGAGAGGTATGCATTCAGACCACCCCATCTCTTTAGATTTCTTTAAAGTACACAATGGGATTATAACTGATGGACGATTAGTAACTCCTTTGTACATTCAATAATGTTGAGGCTGGTGAAAATATGCTTCTATAGTGAAAATATTACGGGTCGCTACAGATAGTCAGAGAGAGAAGTCGCATAGAACATTTACCTATTTGGTCTGTTTTATATTAATACTAGAATAAATAAATAATTGAATTGGTCTGTTGTATAATAATACTAGAATAAATAAATAAAGATTTGATACAATTTATATTACTATTAGCGTTGAGAGATGTTACAAATATAACATACAGGTAACTTTAAAATTACTATTCAGGTAGGACTCTCGGTACCTCATATGCTCTGAATTATTTACCCTTATACAATTATTAGTCCTATACAATGCATAACAATAAAATGGACAAATATTAGGACTGTAAAGCAAACCTGACAAATGTGGCAAAAATATATCATTGGGTAATAAAATCGTCATATAATTTTCAATAAGGCCTATAACAAGTATTTTATTGAAGATCATTAATTAATAAATTAGATGTTTCAAAGCTATAAAATGTTACCTTTCAGGTTTTACCTTACGCCTAGAAAATAATACGATACTTAAATGTGACTACATGGTCGGTCAATAATATAACAATTATTTATGTTCGTATTGAGTACAGTCTACAATAATGACCAAATACCCCCCAGCTGGTTTTTAAAAGCATATAAATTATTTATTGTAAATAATACAATCGATTCACAGAAGGGTAAAGGTATAAGTGAATAAACACACTCTATTACAAAGCCATATATTACAGTTCTTTAATTTCTATACCTGCATTTCACGCTTCATAAAAAATCTCATATGGAGCAAGGCTGAACCCAACGGTTCTTCTTACATTGTGTTTTATTCAATAACCGCACCATTTAAAACGAAGTTTCGTGTTACTTATGCGTTTGTTATTTTCAAATTGAGTTAACGTGTGGTGTGAATAAATAATCGTTGCCAATACCAACCAATATTGATGAAATTATATTAAGTACATGTCTGTAACCTTAAAAATCACAACAGTTTCATATAATAATTATGAATAAATTATAAACTATAATAATCATAACATCATAAGGATTGTTACAGTAAACAATTATACAAACGTATTTGAAATCAATTATAAAATAAATATACTTCATAGTTATCATTGCACAATGGCACAATTGTGAGGCTTAGTGCAGAAGACACAAATGTTTCAAATACGAAGTTCCATTAAACAGATGATCCTTGAACTGCGATAGTGAAAGGACCATTTCAATCGACACAGCACTATCATTAACGATTAACATTACAAAAATATTATAATCGAATGATTAAGAATCGAACGGGACAGAACGGAATGAAAACAGAAAAACAAAACAGGAGTCAAGCCACTATGAACTAAAAGGTAACAAATCTATGGTGGCATGGATCCTTATTGGTCAGGCCTGAGCATCAATGGCTTCAGCCAATAATATTACATTACCGGAAGCATCATGAAGTTTCACCATCAATAACGAAGTTACCTAAAACTTAATTATAACAAAGACAAAAAAAAAAAGGTAGACTTAAACTCTAAATTTAAACTTTTTTGAAAAGTTTTCCTCTAGGCTATAATAAAATATTTATTTGCAAAAGACTTTCACTCTTTAAAAGCTACAGGATTTTAAGCCTTAAAAGTCCAATATCTTATACTGAAATCCATTTCATGATAAAGAAAAGACATGGAAGGTCGCAGAACGTTAATTACGGCACGTTCCATAATATTTGATAATAATTGATACCAAGCACAAATTTACAAGACTTTTACTCGGATAATTTGGTTCCAAAAATCAAGCTACGATTAGAATCGATTTATACGAACTATGAGCAGCGATAGCTCAGTGGGAGACTAACAGACTGCAATGCAGAGGGTCTTGGGTTCGAACCCACGTCACGCACCTCAGGCTTTCGGAAGTTATATGACTTTTCGAAATTATGTGCGTATTGATTGACAATTATCACCTGCTCCGTGCCTCAGAGAGCACGTTAAGCCGTCGGTCCCGGCTGCCATGAACATCTATGGCAGTCGTTATTGGGAGAGTGTCGACACAAAAGATCCCACTGGGTCGAAGTGTCGCCGGTCTGCACTGACTGGCCCCCACATAAGATAAGATAAGATATAATAACCATATTATGTCGTCACTATGAGTAAAATAAAAAATTACCATGGTGCGTAACCATGGTATTGCGTTAGAGTATTATTTTACATATATGGATGTTTCAATTATTTAAGACCGACATATCCGACCGATATATTAATCGATCGGATGTTTCGGTCTTAAACGGTCGGTCGGTATATACCAATTAGTTTATTATTTTTGTACAACAATTATTATATTACGGTATATCATGTTTTACATAGATTTTATTTCCTTTTTCATATAGTAAATAAATTAGTACTATAACTAATCACTGTTTATTTTTGCAATTTATATAAAATGTGCAGAGTACATGCTGTGCTTTGTGAAAAAGAACTTGACTTCGTATTTGATACAGAGTATAACTAATGTTATTATTA
Organism: Catocala fraxini; assembly: GCA_930367265.1. Classification (NCBI taxonomy): domain Eukaryota; kingdom Metazoa; phylum Arthropoda; class Insecta; order Lepidoptera; family Erebidae; genus Catocala; species Catocala fraxini. Next base: position 12,174,692 of record OV884037.1, read on the forward strand.
CATCAAAGCTAATCCAGCGTCAATAGGATAACTGCAACCGGTCATAGCTCTTGCTTTGTCACTTGCCAAAAAAGCTGCTAATTCAGCAATTTCCTCACACTTCACTATTCGGCTCAATGGTGTAGAAGATGCGCCATTCCAATACTCATCAGTTTCTTCATCATTCATGCCAGAATTCGCCAATATATTCGTTTTAACTATACCAGGTAAAATTGAGTTGACGCGGATTCCTTTAGCAGCCAAGTCTAATGCAACACTTGCAGTAAAATGATTCATAGCCGCAATTGCTGCACTATATGATATACTATGTACGGTGCCCAGAGTAGATTTTGTACTTGAAATATTTATAATACACCCCTTAGTTCCTGCCAGTATCGGAGCGGTTAAATTCGTAAGGCAAACAACAGACCGTAAATTCGTTGCCATCACATTGTCAAATGCTTCAATAAGATTGGAGTCCAAAATACTTCCAGGTTTGTAAATCCCAGCACAGTTAATGACAACGTCAATTCTTCCAAATTCCTTCACAGTGTCATCAACTACTTTTTTGACGTCATTATCTTTAGACACGTCGGCTATTGTAATGAGTACTTTAACTCGAGTTATCTGCTCGCAAATATCAGCATTTTTCCTTAGATTTTCAGCGTTGATATCAACAAGAGATAATCTTGCTGATAATTTTGCGAAATGTAAACATATAGCTTCACCAATACCAGAGCCAGCACCTGTCACTAAAACCACTTTATTTATAAAATTCATTTTTACTTATAACACAAACAACTGTGACACACTGCAGACAATTTAGTAGTATCTAACAACATGATTATTTAATTTTAATATTAATCAGTTTTATTATCAACTCAAGTACGATTACTCATATCAGATTATAAATAACAGCAATGCAGATAATCATAGTTTAACAAGGTAACTATAATATAGGTAGGTATAATAGCTGTAGATGTTAACGTTTCGTAGGAAACGCACTTGACCTTAAGAGCACTAAGTAGATGCGTGAAGAAATGTAAATAGAAAAACATCTGTGATTGTTGCTTACCTATAATTACATTATGAAACGATATCTTTTATTTGAAAGAGCCTTACATTATGTAATCAAAAACAAATTTAAAATTAATCACCAGATGTCATGATATAAATACAAACATTTTAAACGTCATAATTTAGCCGAAGGGTAAACAGGAGAAGGATGATTAAAATCAAAGAATGCGGAGCAATTACAGACCCTTAAATTTGAGAGTTTAATGATAAGCGATTTTGTCTAAATTGAATCCCATTATTTGCCTATGATTATTACAATAATTTAATTGGATTTGGAGCCGTTTAAGTTTCTCAGTAACAACAACTCAAACATGTATTACGCAGCTACTACTTACGAGTTATGACGTATCCATGTATATGTGTCATATAATACTTAAATCTGACTTAACTTTTTAACAGTTCATGGAAACTATTAATGCAAAGAGCACTTGAAGACCAAGCACGAAAACTTGACAATTTAAAAAAAAGCTACTTTTCCGTGGCATCGGTAAAAAACGTCGGCAATTCGTAAAAGGAATTTCTCAGTCAATACTGATCGCTTGTACGAAATCGAGGAGCGTTCCTTTCAATCCTTTGTCGCAGCCATTTGATTAAAGTAAAGGGGGCCGCAATCACATGCGAAGGTTTTGCGAGTGAGGAAGTATCACGTTTACAAACAGCACACCGACTGCATTGTGAAAAAGAAGCAGCCGCCGATTCGGGCAAGACTCCTAGTTGAAGGCAATTGAAGCCGGATACCAGGACTTCGACGCTCACTTGTTCGTGACATTCGATACCACACCGACGTAAATTGAAAACGACGACACTGATACGTTTAAGTGAATAAAGAAGGTAACCGCGGAACACGACCATTCAACTAGAGGATAGGTGTGCGAAGATATCTTGTGTCGTAAAGTACTTCCCAGCAAATGTGTCAGATGTAAAGGTGCAATGGTGTGGCAAGTACCGCCCATGTGATTAACTGTATGAGATATTGCAACCACCAATCGCCATCTTTGACCCGAGATGATAGAGATATTTATCTTTTAATTAGTTGCAAATTTGGCAAATTGAGCAAAAAAACAAAGACAATAATTAAGTTTCATTTTGTATATTGTTACACCAATGGCAAATTGTTATCATATATGTATGTACTTTGACAGCGTCTAGACAGGCGAATTTTATATGATATGTATGAAGATTAAAGTGTGATATAAACTACAACCTTGCATACTTATTGAAACATAAATCGTGATGAACTCGAAAAACCACTTAAAGAGTTACAGTCCATTATACGAAACCCACGCTCACTAAAATCAGAAAAAATATTTCGCGCAAAAAGTCAACAAGACTAAGCGGTAATTCATCGCGAAACAACGTTCGGATCATTAACGAACGCAGGATTTACGATCACGTGCGAGGTGCTGGCGGGCGACGGGGGACGTGCGATGAGCTCCCATCAGCGATGCAAGTAATTAAATCCTTAAACGAGTGTATAACAAGAATGTGTTTTTAAGCGTCGACGCAACGAAGCGCTGCTCGGAGCCGACCGCGACACTTATTTACGATGAGTTTTCGCGGCGGGGGATACCGCGCCTAATTTCTCGGCGCGACGCGGTCTCGCGCGATTTATTTAAAATGAAATTCTTTTGTCGTACACCCCGCTGTGCGACAATCGATAATGCGCCAACAGGCCTAGATTGGAACGACCGCTTGCCGATTAAGATACAAAACACCTTGCAATTCAGCTTGTTAAGATAATTGTTAAAGGTAATGAGCACCAATGAATAAACGACACATGTGCGATGTCATATAGTAAATTTGTTCAATTTTGATTAGTATTTTAAACAAATAACATTGCAGGTCGTAATATTTAACTTCTATTCTTTTAATAAAAAATAATATGCGTCGCACTCAACTAAATAAAACTCATAATAATAAAATTTCGAATAGACGGTTCTTTCCTTTCGCAGGTTATTGTGTAAATGAGTTGACACGTAAATACACTTAAACGGTGCCGACACCACCTCATTTGGGTTTCATATTAAGTGTCGTTTCGTTTTAATTCGTTCTCAAATTTCAATCGTCAATAATCTAGATATTTTCTTAACTTTTATGAGATTTTATATTGTATAAAATGCAATAACTTCGTATATAATAAATATTTATTATGACTGGGTTTTAAAACATAAGGACATAATGTAATAATAAAAACAAGCTATCTTTTTTTTTTGTATAACGTTATATTTTGACAATGAGCGTCTGAAACATTATTTGATTGACAGATATTGAACTTTGAGGCAATATTTTCTCCTTTTGGGATACAATAATTGCAGCGCAACAGAGGTTTATTATAAAAGCCATAAATTATTATCGAAATCGAAAGCGTCCGTTTCATGTTCAGACAAGAGGACTCAGCTGTGATAGACAGTCAAGAGTAATTAAAATAACACTAATTCCTCGCATGTTTGTGTCGCGTCAGCATGGACAGAATTCATTAGCAGTATGTCATGTGAAATCGTTGGCATCGACTCCGCTGCAGTAATTACCGTCGTGAACCTTACGCGCCACAATCAAAGAGTCAACTGTCAAACTTAATCGATTTGCGCGTCAAGCGGTGCGCCTCAAGGAGTCCGAGTGCGTTTTACAGATCCATCACTGTTAACGATCGACTTCCTCAATGTAGAAAATTTTCATTTGTCGTGACAACAATACTATTATTGTCAAGTGGGCGGCAGACAACCCTGACTACGTGTGTAGGTTGAACAATACGTTATCGTGAACTATGCGTAGGCTATTTCTATTAATTTTCTCTCACAAATTCTTACTATGTAATATTAAACTCGGCAAACAATACACTTCACTATATTCCCAATAGGTCGACAGACATTACGTTACTTTTAAACACTTTGTTTTAAGAATTCTAACTCGTTATGAAGCACATAGCTACAGGTAGAGACGGATGAAACTGATAGTAATGTATTGGATTACAATTATCATATTATCAAGTCTTAGATCGGGACTGTTTTATAGGAGCGATAAGGCGGCAGCTGTCTGGAAAATATAAAGACACCTTTTATTGAGAAGGGCCGGCACCCAAATGTGAGAATCCTTTTGAAGGATAAGTTTATATCTACGTTCGAATCAAGGGGTTATGTTATAGTTTTATTATTATTGTTAGATTGTAAAGAAGTACTACAAAATGTTACTTTTATTGTCGAATTTGTGTCACTTAGTCGATTCAAAGTCATATTCCTAAGTCAGCAAAATATAGCTTCGGTACAGACAAAGAAAGGTAACGCATAAGTCAATGCCGCTAAGACATATGAGCATTACTGTTATATTTACTAATGATAACACAAATAGTAAAGTATTTTGAGACACGCGGCACAATCATGTTCTGCTCGAGAGCCAACCATAACGAAGGTTGAAGATGGTATTGGACAAATATTGGTGAAGCACGCAAAACTATCGGTGTTGACCTATGAGAGGTGTCAAAAGTTGGGCCAAGCAATTGACACGCTGCGTCAGCCACGCGTGAGAATATTTGAACAAACATCTCCTTAGTTTATTCTAGTACGAGTAATGAATCATTTCGTTAACGGTCAACCTCAACACTTGGGAAAATCGTATACCGTTGTAGACACAACAGGCTATCGACCTTTCTTATATCAATTTACATAATTATGATCATGACATTCGATATAAATATAACAAAAAAATATATTAGAAATCAATATCGAATAGCCAGTTTTGTTAAGTAAATAATTTGTGACGCGACGATATTTCATATATGAACATTCAATAAATAACATATTAACGACGAATAAATGTACCAACATTAGAATTATGTAAAATGAAAGGTAATATATAGGTTAGGATCAGATAGTCTGGATAGTAAAAAGTCTAGGCATAACGTCTAGGTTGCTAATTTACACATATTTATTTTAAAACGTCCAGGTAGGCAGAATGACTTCATCGCTAAATGACTTTATTGCATAATCTCTAGATATGCAAAATGTTATAATTGCAAAATGTCTGGATAGTATAATGACGAGATAAGTAGGTGTATAATTATGTAACCGTAAGATATTAAGGATGCTTATTTTATAATTAAATAATAATTTCTTAATGGTTAATGTCTCGCCACCATCTAAAGAGGCTCAAGTTAAAAGGGTTACTCCTTTTGCATGACCTGGATCAAGTCATTCATGCAGAAGGCTTACTGCTTAACGCGGCAGGCATCGTGAGGACAGGAACCTCCTCCTCTCTAGAGAACTACTAACCAACGGTAAATTGGACCCCGTTCCCGATAGCGGTAGGTCTTTATAACTTTTACTTTTAAAATAGGGATTTTAAAGTCCAAAATGTAATTACTATTCAACTGTAGAATAAAATACAGAATAAAATACCAGGCGTTAGATTTAAAATACGGCAAATAATAATATTATCAGTCCTATATTAAACTGTCCCTCTGCTTTTCTCTGTCTGAAATGGCTGGACTATGCCACTACGCTGGCGCAGTGCAAATTGGCAGACATCACATATCTTCGAGAACATTATGTAGAACTCTCAGATATGCAGGTTCCTTCACAATGTTATCCTTCACCGTTAAAGCAAGCGATAATTAACTATTTAATACGCACGTAACTTCAAAAAGTTAGATGCGTGCCTTGGGATCGAATTCGAGACCTCTGCGTGGCAGATCAATGGTCTTCCACTAAGCTAATGGAACTAAATAGTAAGGGTTACAATTTTTATAGGTGTTTTTAATAACTGGTGGTCCTTATCGCTATCAAGCCATTTTCTTTAAACAGACTCTATGACACTAAGAATTTGCGCCTAGTCAATTATGCCTATACATTCTGCAATCCAACTTAGTGCAACTAAGATGTTTTATCTACATAGTCATTCATCATCATGCAATCTAGACTTTTTAAATCTTTGGCGTTTTGTATACAGGGACATTTTGCAACTCATTATTTTAGCAACCCAGACGTTTTGCCTACCCAGTAATTCTGCAATCTAGTCATTTTGTTTACACAGACTTTTTACTATCCAGACTATCTGACCCTAACCCCAGTTGACGTATTCTATGACCGCTTGTAACACCAAGTTCATAGCTTGCCTGTTGAAAACCGTTTGAAAATAGAGTCGAATATTACTGAGGGATAAAGGTACATACATACAACAACATGGAAACCCTACTCTCCACACATGGATATTCGGTAGTACAATTTCCCTGAAGCAACGCGACGGTTTAGGCGAGGATGCAGCTATGCCTTACCAAACTTCATTAGAGAACGTATCCTGTTTTTCTTTTATCTGCTATGTAAATAAAATACAGTATTGATCAGCATTAATTATTTTAATTTTAATCTGTAGTTATCACGTGATATATAGAGCCTAAGTTCGTAGCTAAATATCTCTATTCGCATATACTTTTATGACGACGTGAATAATGTTATGGTTCATATCAAGTGTTAATTTAACATCATAAACGATGCCTTGTCAAATGTCCACAGATATAATGAGTCATAAACATATATAGCGGACGGTACCCCACACAGGCCACCCGCCCGTTGGTTATGCATGAAACTCATAAATTATATCGAAACTACGGGTATAAAAATCTTAACTGAAAAGCTCCGCATATTTACTTTAAACTATCGTAGGTACTGCTATTCGTCGTTTTATGATTTACTAGTTTCCGCCCGCGGGTTTGTTGGCATGGTATTGGACATACACGTATACGTCCCTAAGATATACACGTATGTGACTCATGTATGTATGTTTCTAACAGAAAAATAATTTTCACAATTAATTTAGTACTTCTAGAGATTAGATATATAACAAACACATTTTACTTCTTTATGATATTAGAACACAAGGATCTAACATAGAAAACATGGCACTCTTCTTTGAGAATTCAAGACCAAATTTCCAATCAATTTACTGGATTTATAGCCAGGTCATAGGGATTCACAGAGCCGCTGTATCTCACTCCTGCAAACCAATTAGTGAGATTTCAGTTCCCGCAACTTTAATTGACCTGTCAGATTTTCCAACCTACACTGTAATAACGACCCAAAAACAAAAGTGCACACTGATGCGTACAAGTTCATTTCGTTGAGGAAATACGCCTTGACTGAACAAACTCATGGAATTCGAAGAGGAAACATTGTTGTTGCTATCCAGTACAATGCAGAATGATTAACGGGGGGAGCGCGCAGGCGGTGCGTCGACGCAGCGTTGTGTCTGCGATGTGGTCAGACGCTAGTTCGCGGTGTCGCTGGTGGTTGCGTTGTGGTTGCGATGTGGTCGGTATCACCCACGTGATCGATTATGACGGCAAAATGTGGTCCGTGTAAATTCTACTATTCATTTTCAACACAAAATTGCGCCCGCCCACGTGGTGTGGTTGTGGTACGTATGAAACAAGCCTTAAACGCACATAATTGTACTTATACATTATATTACCTTTATTATATATAGTTAATGAGAAGATAGCGATAGCCTAGTGGGAAACCATTGGACTGCCACGCAGAGGTCTCGGGTTCGACCCCAGGGCGCGCATCTCTGACTTTTCGAAGTTATATGCGTATTAAATAATTAGTTGCCGTTTGCTCTACCGGTGAAGGAAAACATCTTGAGGAAACCTGCATGTCTGAGAGTTCTCCATAATGTTCTCGAAGATATGTGAACTCTGCCAACCCATACTAGGCCAGCTTGGTGGATTATGGCCTAACCCTTCTCAAAATGAGAAGAGGCCCTTGCTGGGCACGGGCCTCTTCTCATTTTGAGAAGGGTGGGACAGTTTAATACAGGGCTGATATTATATTATTATTATATTTATAAGCAAGGAAAGACTTATTGAACTGACTACTTAACATTATTCCTTAATTACTTTTTAATAATAACTCAAATAGGCTAGCTAAAGTGTACGCGGATTTAAATTAATATTTCGCATAAACACGTATTCTCCGAATTGTGTAATATAATGCGATAAACTGATAACAAATGCAGATAGGAAAATTCATTATAAACATATTTTTATCAATTGGATATAGATTAATCTTTAAAATCAAGCCATAAAGTTATATTTAATACTGATAATCCTGTTACAAAGCTATAGATAAATAGATATGAGATGACAATACCTCGATATAAAGTTATATATATATTTATCTGTATTACGTCTACTGCACATTCTTGTGCTTCAAGATCCAGTATTTGATTTACGTTCACACTCTTTTTTTCAAATATTGAGACACGATGCGGCTGTCGGCGACCATAAAATAACATGATTATTCATAATTACACCCATCCACGACAAACAGCGTCTGATTTATAGCTGCTAATGAACGGTGTTGCTCTGAGAACCAGACGTAGTTTAGTAACTATGTAAACAAGACTACCGATCTTCCTAAGATTGTGTGTTTGTGTGTTTTAGAGAAACTTGAAGATCTGCGTCAGGTTAATAAAGGTTTTCATTATATAATATTTAGTACGTACAACCGTGCCTCGGAGAGCATGTTAAGCCGACAGTCCCGGCTGCCATGAACATCTATGGCAGTCGTTATTGGGGAATCAGTGCCCTATAATATACTGACACTGGTCTAGCCTTAGGGTATCGTTAGCCTTCGGGTTGCGGAGGTCAGGTGGCAGCCGCTCCGTGTAAAAACTAATATCCAGTCAAATCCGGTTAGATCAGGAAAGCCGATCCCAAGTGATTTGGGAATAATAAAGGCTAGGGAGAAGGATTTAGTATATACTGCCATTAAATCATGAAGCCATACGAAATATTCGAATACATCAATCTTTAATTTTGGTGGTTACATATTAAATTTTGACTACTCGACTATGATTCAAATTATATATATGACGGAGAGCGGATATTACTTGGCTCTGCCATGACGGAAATTTTGAAATGAAACGTTGTAACGAATCTTTAGACTTGTATTTCTCGTAATCAATCACAATATGTTTAGTTTGTCTATAGTAACACAATCACGTTTCTGAACGTAAACAAATTAATAAAATTACAATGTCAAATTATTTCTTTAACCGACCAAGCGTGGCGCCTCTCTATCGCGCTCTGACATATATATGTATATTATATACATAATTACCATTGACAAAGAAATCTACATTCGGATGCAGGATTTTATTACAAGTGTCGAACATTTTTTTAAGCTACTGCATATCGCTATACGAAATAGGTCACTCTCATCTTGTACAATTCAGGTCTCTTGTTACCTTTTTTAAACGGTAATTTACTAGTAGAAACCTGCTCCTTTCTAATAGTTCCGCTGCTTTACACATCCACCGACATAAAGAAAGATGTAGTAACAATGACATAGTCCATACTGTAAGGTTAATCACTCCCAGTATAATTATTTACTTATTAATTTATCCTATTTATCATTGACCTATATTGTGTCGATATTGTCAGTATTAGTAAAATTGATTTCTAATCGATTGTACCAAACGTGTAATTTCTACCGATTGTCAAAATATAAATGGCAATACTGTGAACCGACATCTATGTTTTAAAATATAGAGATCCTTATTTCTTTTATGAGATTAAGACCAGATCCTTTAATACCACGTTGTTTAAGTGTTGGTTGACAGACGCTACACCTATAAAAAGATCATGAAGTATCATGTGCATTCGTTATTTCCACGATGTTTATTTTACATGTATTTTAATCTGTATGAGTTTAGTTCTGACTCTGGGTCTCTGAAATCTTTATGTTAAACTTGTTCTAAATAGTAAGCAAAGCAAAAGCAACGTAAGCAAAAGAAGAATGCCGTCGGTTTGCATGATGGAGCGGTATCTCATATCTTATGTACCTATAGGACATGCGATTCATAGCAAGTACATAAAATGAACCGTGTAATCATTGTTTACATTGTCAGTTCCTCTACTTATAAGCGAATTACGACCCTATTAGTAAAACGTGACAATAACTCTCGTTCGCCAATTACTTTTGACTGATACTAGATAATAAACTAGCTAACTCAATTTGTTGTGTAACACGAAATATATAAACCTACGACGTAAACAAATGCATCTACATTAATTAACTAAAAGCAAATGTTTAGAAAATCCCAGCAGGTATTCGGATAACCAAATGTAACAGTAAAAATTTATGCAGAGTATGTTGAATAATATTTTAGAGTTCCGTGCACAATACCAAAATATTATACTAATGTGAAGCGCGCTTCTCACTTAGACGTGCTTGTTATAGAATCAACTATAATGAGGATACCGTAATAGTGTAAGACGTTTTTACGATGAGTCAATAAACAGTAATTAGTTAACAAGTGATTATTTATTAATGCGATAAAAGTCACGTCGGTTTTTGCACAAAGGTTAATTACAACCATAAACGCGTTACGGTGGGTAGCTCAGGTGAACTGAAAAAGTTCTGTCGTATATTTGCATAAAAAAGAAAACACAATAGGGAATATACCCGAATATAAGTAGTATAAAAGAACCACAAGCAAACACAAAAGTACTTACAATTCTGTCTGCCACGTTTAAATCAACGACGAAAACCATTACATAGTTTCTGCCCTGAATTTTAATTAGCTCCTTGGTTTCCAAATAGCCACCATTAACCAGTATAATAGCGTCTAGAGAAAATACATTATATCTACGGATCTACCCACAAACGCACGGTCTTGGCTATACTCTTAGTAATTTATCAACATATTTTTATGCTGCCAAATATTTTCATATATTATAGGTGATTTGCTACATTGGCAATTAAGATGTCATCGACGCGTATAGATTTATAACTGGCAATTAGATAAGTATAATCTGGACATGAATATTGATAGGAGTGACGACATTTACAAACAACTCACAATTAGACAACGAATCGGCACTAACGGTACTAGTCACTAAACATACACATGGCCTTCAAACTAGTACATTATTTTTCATTAAGGATAGTTATACATAATAAAACACATTAATCTAGAAGTTTTTATATTTAAAGTCATTATATTTATGGATGAACATGATGAAAGGTACCGCTAAGAAAATTAGATGTGACAGATTAAATAATAAAATTATAGTTTATAGAAATTGCTATGACTTGTGATACATAATTATGTAAAATAATTAATATGCCTACTGACCTTTAGCAGTGATAAGCTGTGGGACGGCGTTGGACTGCCGAACTGTAAGTCTCGAATTCGAACACGTGGCACACACCTTTGAATTTTAGTAATTGAATGTATTAGAATTAAATTATGACTCCTTTCATAGTGGATGAATATAATTATAATGAGAATATGATATATTTGTACCTTGGTTGATACCCCGAATTATTTGAGATAGAAGCTAAGTTAATAGTGCTAATCTGTGTTTGTGCTGGTAGGTCAGCCATATCTATACATTTAAAAACTAGTCACGTTTTCTAGTTAGGTACTTAACATGCTTCATTTTATTTAAATGATCTCTGCTCTGGCTTAAAAAATCTTAGAGATTAATTAATATAAAAATAATTTCTGTGACGTATATCAAGACAAAATTTTTTCATTTGTCATTTCATTATATTTTTTTTTCGTTTCAATTCAACTTAATAAAAAGATAAATAAAGGGATCACAGACGTGACCATAGACATTTCAGTCCTGTCTAATTGTAGAGTTAATTGTAATTAGTTTAATTACCTAACCAAATCATTCGACTAAATAGAGTATATGCCATTGTTTTGTTCTTTTTTTACACAGAAAAGCAAATAGCAATCAAAAGATATTTTTGTGCAAACTATAACAAAATTAATTGCAAAATAAAGGAGTAAATAATCTTTTAAATGTGGATATAATAAAATCGGAGGGTAGTGGGGATATTTCGCTATCTGTGTGACGGTACAGTTAGTATCGTGGATCCTTTTTCTGTCATTTACCAATTACCAGACCTAAGACACTTGTAAAAGACAAAAGTCGAGTAGCATCTTAAGGTACACTAAGTGAGTTCGCATTATGATCCGAGCGAATATCTTTGTGTGTGTAATGTTTTAACGCAAACAATGAAACGTTATTCAATGTAATGATAGTAGATGAAGTTCGTCATGCACATGTGTGCAAGGCGTGACAAAAACGAGTTCTTGTATATATAACTATAATAACTACTATCCCTTATATTCAACAACAGTGTTTCTGTTAGTCCGCATTTATAATTAATGCTTAAATTTGCCTATTGTAGGTATCGCAGTTTGCGATAGCGGAGCGGTCAACGAGTCTTCTCACTTTATCACTAAAATATAATGACGGTGGTTCATATCCTGGGATCCTACTTCCACTTTTTGTTATTTTATTACTGAAATTTTCAAATGATAAAAATATACGTTATTTTGTCTAGAGTGATAAAAAACACAAAATGTGTTTATTTAGGAATTAAACTAAAAATTAAATTATTTTATTATTATAATAATTATTACTTATCAGAATTATTTAATTACTAAAAAATCACATTTTGTTCTTATTTAAGAAAAACAAAATTTTATTTAATTTATAACAATAATATTTCATTATAAAAAACAATGTCAAAATATGATTACCTACCGAAAATAAACTTTAATTAAATTTTTCGTAAATGTTTCAATACTACCTACTTATATAATAAAAAGACATCTTTAGTCTTTACTATTTAGATTCATTTTACTAACAAATAATATTATACAATTAAAATGACAATTGAGGTTATAGCTTAATTATTATTTTTCACAAGGAAAAGAGAATTGAAACTTAACGTCAATTCTAACATCATTAATATTTAGTGTGACCTCCATTGTTCTCAATACAGCTCATGAGATATCTATACATGGAGGTCACAATATTAGCACACATAGTTCGCAACGGTATCGTCGGTATGATACCCTTTGATTCTTAAGCATTCACCATTCATCTTCGCTGAGTTTGGTTAATAAGAAGCGGTCTTCCACTTCCCGCCCAACTTTATAGGCTCCCTTCTTCTTCAAATCGTTTCACCCAACGACTTACAGTATTTCTCTGAAATAAAATCAAAAATTTTATGACATAATCGTAGATAGCGATTCCTTAACAGCGAATTCGGAAACACAATACCATAACATAATATTTAAAAAATAAATTATTCTCTGAGTTTAGTCCAGTTTCGTCAGCAATTTAAGATTCAATATTTATATTAGTTTGCATTTTACATGTAGACTTTCAATCAAACTATTTAAAAATAATTGCAATAATAATGACATAAACGTTCGTAACAAAGATCACCAACCAAAAACATCACATAATTCTATTCAAGTGAGAAATTATTATATTTTTTAAATCCACCCTCATGTTTTGAATAACTGCGGTTTAAATAAGTCTTAAAGTAAAGTAACAAGTCATCGATGTTTCTAGTTTAAGAAAAAATACAAAAATATTATCACTTCCTGGGGATCGAACCAACAAGTGTTACATTTTAGATCGCACTATTACCAACGTAGCTACAACATCACTCACTTGTATATTTGAAATTAATACTCACAATCATAATTAGAAGAGGCGACAGTATAAGTGAGGCGGGTTTATGTGTATATGTGCAAAGATTTTATTGAAAAAGGTCGTAAGTAAAACTTGTTGTGATACTATCGCTTTTTAAAATTGCTACTCGACTTTTGCACCTGAACGTAACTTACCTAGTTTTAAGATGATTTTAAAAATTCTTGGTATTTGAGGTCGGATAATGTAACTAAATGATTTAAATAATTATAAATTGTGAGTCAACTACACTATTCAGTGAATGTGTTAGAAATATACATCACGTACATGCCACTACCGATGTCAATTAATAGAATATAAATAAAATATTTTACTTTTAAATATTATTTTTTTTACATATTATTTATATATTATTAATTTATCAAAATTTAATTAGAGCTTACATTTAAATTATATACTTACCTAATAAGGTAATTAAAAAAATAATTTAGACATGGTATACTTTAAGTTGATTACAATTGATATTCATTTTTGATAATAAACTAAAATATATTTCGACAGCTCAACAATAATAAATAGTTTCCTATAACAGCGGACTTCTAAAACAGTAAACTATTACTGATGTTCATAGGTGATGAGCTATCAATAGGTCAGTAGTAATCCACAAATAACTTTAATTTAAAGCCTATCTCATAACGATGGCTCCTCTATGTACTAATATGTTGGTAATATATATATAATATGTAAGTAATTCAACATGTATAAATGTTTATCTTCGAATATACAGGGTGTTTGGTACATCATTTGCCAAATTGGATTGGCTCAAAAAGAGTATCACTTGCTATAGTTTAAGCACCCTAATCCACTTTTCACGCCGCGAGATATTTTACAAATAACGAACATTTCATTTTTTGTAAAATTTCTTTGTTCGGCTTTTATACCTTAATTTAAAAGAAAATTACTAATATAGCCTTCAAATTTTGTTCTTGTTTTATGTTTACCGTTATGTTTCTCAATAAAATTTAGAATTACTTGCAAATAACACGAACTCTCCTTTTTATTTAATTACAACGTTTGGTAAACGGTAAAATTTAACTTATGAAGTTATGAGTCAACTTTAAATCGCGATAAAAAAAAAAGTGAAAGCGATCACGATCTTCCATTTTGTATAAAAATTCTATAGTCTATTTACTTTCTAACGGTATGCAATATGCCATAATAAATAGTTAATTATTTTACTAAATTATTAAATTTGTGTCTTATGTACACAAATTCAGTGAATCAGGCAGAATTCAATTTAAAGCATAATTATTTTCGTTTGAATATTTTGGGCGATTATCTCACTTCTGCGCATGTACCTAACTAACCTATCTTTCTTCTATTTTATACCTACCATATCAATTAAGGTTTTATTGGGCATGAAATTAAAAATAGTTTACTGTCAATCATTTATTATTTACATTTACATTTTATTACAAAGTGTGCTCAAATTCCTGACATCTGTTAAGTATAAACGCACGACATCTTCGCCTTATTTCGACCGTGGTGATAGGTAGACGCATTTCTTCTTTAATTTTACAAAGGCTGCCTCTATGCGTTGGATTACCTGTTCTCTTATTTGCACTTCCTTGGCATACACCAGTGCTTTGGCACGTCCCCACACGTAAAAATCTAACGGAGTTAGATCTGGGGAACATGCAGGCCAGGGAATAGGGCCATCTCTCCCGATCCAGGAATTAGAGAACACATCGTTTAAATACTGCCTGACGGATAACTTCCAGTGCGCAGGACAGCCATCATTTTTATATAAATTAAATTAATTTAACTGGCAGGCCATCTATTAACTCCGGCAAGTCGTTTTGGAGAAATTCTAAATAATTGTCTCCGTTGAGATTCTCCGGTAAAAAGTGTCACATGTTTTCCAATCACACCAGCCCGAGTTTGGGCTGGTGTGATTGGAATCATTAGGAAAAACTATTTTTAATTTAATGCCTGATAAAACCTTATTTGATATGGTAGGTATCAAATAGAAGAAAGGTAGGTTAGGTACATGCGCAGAAGTGAGATAATCGCCGAAGTTATCCAAGCGAAAATAATTATGCCATAAATTGTATTCTGTCTGATTCACTGAATTTGTGTACATGAGACACAAATTTAATAATTTAGTATAAGAATTAACTATTTATTAATGGCATATTGTATACCGTTAGGAAGTAAATAGACTAGAGAATTTTAATACAAAATGGAAGACCGCGATCGGTTTTACTTTTTTTTTATCGCGATGTAAAGTTGACCCCACAGAAATCTTGATAAGAATATTATTAGGATTTCTGTGGTTGACCCGTAAGTTAAATTTTATCTTTTACCAAACTTTGTCAGTAAATAAAAAGGAGAGTTCATGTTAAAGTAATTCTAAATTTTATTGAGAAACATAACGGTAAACATAAAAACAAATTATGAAGGCTATTTCTGCAATTTTCTTTGAAATTTACGTTTAAAAGATGAGTAAATAAATTTTTCAAAAAAAGAAATGTCCGCTTTTTAAAATATCTCTTGGCGTGAAAGGTGGGTTAGGGTGCTTAAACTATAGCAAGTGATACTTCCTTTCAGCCAATTCAATTTGGCAAACAATGTACCAAACACCCTGTATATGTATTTAAATTACGTTGTGCATACCTACCTTATTTTCATCATATTGGAATAAATGTTCTTAGTTTGTACTAAGTTAAGTTTGGTATCGACAGTATGTCAAGTAAATAGGCAAAGGTCAAAAGTTTTCTTAGTAATTAACACTTCTTAACACATGGCGAACGTAACAATGGCATACCGCAAAGTGCTATCTTATGTTCTTTACACAAATATTAGTACAAAATACCGGCTCACAGTTTGTTTACAAATAATCAATGGGAACAAACCGGATGACCATATACTATACACCCACAACTAACGAGACCAAATACTTGTATTTTTATTTTATTAAGACAACACAACAATGTGTGGAAACGTAAATAGCAAGTATCGTATTTTAGATGTTGAAAACACATGAGAATGACATTTTTTGGAGATTTTGGCACACCACATAACATAGAACATATGAAATGGAAATATAAAGACTATTCTTTACAACAGCAAAACAGATATTTGAACACGAATAAAGTTGGAGCCATATAATGGAAAGTTACGTGAATGATCTCAGTTTACATTTGTAAATTTTCCGGTACCAATAAAACTCAGATGCACGATGCGGGCACGATTCACGAACCGAGACGCCGAACGCGCCAATACTCCGGGGAAAACGTACGCAATAACGTTCAATTTTCAAGAAAACAACCATAACTTAGAGCTCTGCACTCTGTCGTCTGTGTTTCTTTCTTCCAGGCAATTTCTATTACCATATAGACGCGCTACTTTTCAATTCTTTTCCATTAAACTTGGTGCATCGCCGTGCGTTCCGCGGCCCCACTATCCACGTCTCGCTCGCTATTCTCAAAACACATTTATAAAATGCTCTTTACTCGGCCGCGGCGTCGGTCCCCTGCGACTGACATTCTATTGCGAATTTCAAAGTATATTTTCAAATAAGGAAAAGCGCTTGAGATCAATGAAACTTTCATAGCGTTTCCATAGTAACATTTTATACAGTATTAAATCTGCCAAGGTCACGTTAACCGATTGAAATCACGTAATCATATTTTAAACGCAACAATACGTCGGCTAACCGGTTTAATTTTACGCTTGTTATTTATAATTCATATTGTTTACACTGCCAATATCATTAATAGTTCTCGTTTTTTAAAGTTATTTTTGTACGATAAATACCTATATTACATTAATGCTTGGCTACAAAATAAATCAAGACAATACTGTAACGAAAGGATACAAGTTCACTATCTCAGTGATGTAGGGCATAGTGTTCATTTTTTTAACTTTCAAGGACAAACTTAATTGTACAAATGATCTCGCTAAATACCTTGTGCAATGTTTTTGTCTAGTGTTTTTTTCAATGCAACTTATAGAGGCACTGTTATTAACCAATATTAGTTTTTGGTAACTCAGCGTCTTTTTCTAGGCCATCAACTGACGAGTGAACCGCAGGCAGCTATTGTACAACTACGGCAAGCGATTATCATTTGCTGAGGCGAACACGATAGGCGCTTGCGGTTCCCTCCTGAGTTGCAGGAGGAAACCGCAAGCGCCTATCGTGTTTAAACTACAGCAAGTTGCTATCATATATATGCTGGGGTGGCAACTCAGGAGGGAACTGCATGTGGCAATCTTGCGTAAACTACGGAAAACACTTAACATTTGCTGGACCGGCAACTCGCGAGTGAACCGCATGTAGCTATTGTGCTTATACGACAAGTGGTTGCCAATGACTGGATCAAATAACTGTATGCCACCTTGGCAATTTAATAATATAATAATATTCTACCACGTACACACAACACCATCTAGCCCAAACTAAGCAGAGCTTGTACTATGGGTTCTAGACAATGGATAAACATACATATTATTATATGCTTTTTTTTTTTGTAAATACATACATATTATACATAGAAACACCCAGACCAAGACAAACATCCATGTTCATGCACACAAATGTTTGACTTGTGCGGGAATCGAACCCGCGACCTCAGGCGTGGCAGTCGGTTACACCAACCACTACGCCATCGAGGCCGTAATAATAATTATATCACCAATCTTTCAAATCAAATCATAAATAGTTACCACAGACTTAAAATTAATGTCGCGTATTTCCTGTACAGTGATTCACGATTTATAACCACACAAACGGACAAACAAACACGTGTTGTGTTCATAACGTGCAAACACGTATCTATTTGCTAAGCAAGAACTAATTATGACACTACGACAAAAGTTTTGTTAACAATAAGAAGCTCTGCTCATAATAGAATTTTAGTTTCGATATTAGACTATTGATTAGTTTTTGGACAATTAGTTTAGTTTTGAACAGTTAGTTTTTGGGTTCCTCAATTTTGTCAATATGTATGCAGTTGGTACTGTGAGATGAGAACATGAATTATTTTTTTATTATTTCAATTAAGCAATCAAGTAAATCGAAAAATTAATTTCGCTCTATTATTATTTCAAGTAAATTATTTAAATCTATATCTATACTAATATTATAAAGAGGAAAGATTTGATTTTTTGTTTATTTGTTTGTAAGGGTTGAACTCAAAAACTACTCAACTGATTTTAAACTTTCTTTCATCATTAGAAAGCTATATTATCACCGAGTACGATAGGATATATTTTATTTGAAAAAGTACTGTTATTAAAATAACCTAACCTACTTTTACGCAAGCGAAGCCGCGAGCAAAAGCTAGTATATTATAAAAGTAAAAAGTTGTATCTCTACAATGTAAACATTTATAAAAATACATAGGTAATATTTTTGAACTAATAAATTACGGGCATACTTGAACAGTGCTTAGTACTTTTCTATGTCTATCTTTCTGTTCAGACGGACACCTGTTTTGCGTGATACTTAAACAAACGTTCTAGAACACGCTAAACGACTGACACGGCTTATACAATTTAATAGCTTAGGATTTATTTTAAAGTTTTATCTAATTGTGTTCAGTAGAACATAGCAAGTGAACTAGGTGAGTTCACGCATATCAAGTCGGATCACAAAGACTAGTAATAATAAATGTATAAATAAATAATTATTGAATAATTGTGGATAGAAAACACATATTTGATAATGTATGCAGAAAACAGTACTATTAACTTAAATTTGTCACAGTATAATGATAGAATGTTAGAAAGACTACTATTACATAAAGATTTACTAAAACAATTTGAAATATATAGGTAACTAAAAACAAAACAACTTATAAATTAACACCTGCGCCAAATAACTTCCATTGAGCTGCATATTCATCACAATAATTAAACAATTCAAAGAAATATGACGTCAACGATATCTTAAGCCAGGCAGATGGTATACAAGCGAAAGGCTTAACTTCGACCTAACAATTTGTCACAATAATAAATTTCATAACCAAACCACGATTCAACAATGAGGGACTATATTTGTGTATTTACAAAACCAAACAAGCGTTCTTCTAACAAAGACATCTCTATCGGTAGCCGTCTTGAATTATCTGTCATGTTTCACAAATAAATAAGAGCTATTTTATATCACAATGAAAACACACCGTCTTCTGTTGGGAGCTTGATTCGAAAGCATTGAAAAAAAATCTATTTATCAAACAAGAGATGGGCTCCACAAGATAAACTGGGCCGAGTCTATTATTACCCCTTTTCATTCGGAACAGATTTCTGTGTACAGCTAAATCTAAATCAACCCTAAAGTGATCATCTTCTATTACAGCTTATGTAGTTAGTGCATTGTTATGTTAATTATGATGCATTTTTTGCTCTATCACGCTTGAACATTACTGCAGAGATGTTTGAGTATTTTAGATTACAGGATGAGCTGCAGCCAATTTTTGTTTCTCTGTGTGTAACTAACACATGCAAATTTGATTAAAAATTAAATAAAAATCACCTATAGTAAGTCGTTAAGAATTTTAGAAGGCATAGTATCTGTAAGATTATACATATGTGTCTATAATAGATAGAGATAACGTCACATCAAACAAGTAACTCATGTCCGCGGCCCGCAGGACTTTCGCGAGTCCACTGCGCCTGCGCACGAACTCAGCCTCACGATCGAACACCATGATCGAAATACGTGTACAACCAGCCTGTATTACCATAAACGATTTACCGTATGACGACTCTTTTAGTTCGCTTGGAATATGAATTCGTTCTTGTATTACACGAAATCGAATACATTAATGTCGAAAATAAGAAGAGCGGCGCAACATGTGCTCGAAATAATAAAGATGCATTGTTCCCTTAGTTTCTTTAAATGAACATGAACAAGTTACATGTACACTCCTCAGTTATGTCGCTCATGAAGCAAGAAACAGAATCAAAGTAATATTTATATCAAAATTTAGAGCACACGTCGTAATGAGAAGAGGGCAGTAGTCACTTTCTAAGGAGATAAGACATTTTAGTGTTGAAACCGCGACGACGCGTTACAGCATTAGGATTTGACTATATTGAGTATTTAAATACCAACATAATATCCTAATATTATTAGGATAATATGTATCTAAATCATAAACCGATCTTATGCTATGAAAATGCCGTTTATGTTCTACATCAAATTCCGTGGTATCTGTACAAAATGCAATGGTTATTTTAAAAATTCATTTATATTTCGATGGTGGACTATACAGTGTGTAACAGAAAGGTGTGGTCATATTTTAGGGTCGCTATGTTTATGTGATAAATAACCTATGTGCCCTAACTACATATCAAAATATCGAATTTTAAATATTATGACAATTTCAATCATCTTTTTTATTTGTGTGTTTTACTTTCAACTAAAAGTTTTGGTTGGTTTTGGTTTATTGATTCTTAGTTACAAAAATTGCCGGCGCGATACAAAAAATACCGTATTGTTTCTTTTTTTTTCTATGCTTGTGACGTTACCGCGGTTTAGAAATTAGCCGAAAGCGAAGTAATGTTCTTTAAAACAAGAATAGAAGAGGGTCTGGTGATTTGGAGCGCACGGGAAGAAGCCGGTTCGATATACGACACTGATATCACTTCACCACACAATTTTTAGCCAACACTTTTTATGATTATTATTTTTTATAAACATGTTCTTATTAAATTATTTATTACAGCCGTATTCAAATATCCCACCTTGTTCATTGATGCATAGTTGTGTCCGTTGCATCATCTCCCCATTAAGATTTCGCAAAATCTGTGGGGTCACCGATCTATGTTAGAACGACCAGCTGTATTGTAAACTATTTGAATAGGAAACAGTATCCACATCTGGGGCACAGTTATAATGGTTAATGGCTATTAAGTAAACAAAAACGTGTGAAGTATAAGACCCTAAGGTCTTTTGTAATTATTAGAAACAATACACGTGCATGGCTGGTAGTGTTGTTTACGTATCGATTAGAATATGCTAATATTTATAAGTCGATAAAAAAGATAATCAATATCTTCGTGAGAATAATGTATACAAATTTACTTCTCGCGGTTTTCCATTGTACATGGGCTATATTATGTGACCCTTAAATATGAAAACACCTTTCTGTTACACCCTGTTTATATGTGTATAATATATAATGTATATATTTTTATACAATTAACGTGGCAAGGATGTATACGGCCTACCTGATTGTAAGTGGTCACCGTAGTCTATGGACGCCTGCAATACCAGAGGCATCACTTGCGCGTTGCCGACCCTTTAGGAAAGGAAGCGGGAAGGGGGAAGAGAGAGATTGGGCCTCCGGCACTCTCACTCACCGAACGAAACACAACAGTAGGAATACTGCTGTTTCACGTCGATATTCTGTGAGAGGGTAGTCATTCATGCTGAAATCAACGAGGCTCTACTACTACTTAGCCATACTAATGTTTTCATCAATATTTTTAAAGGCAAATTTGAACTCTTTTTTTATCTTTAGTTGCTTGTATTCAGACCACTGTGGTTTGTCTTAAGTTAGCAAAAATTATGAAAATGATGCTTGTTTGCCAAAATAATTGTATAAAAAAAAGGGCGTTACTGATTTTCTTCATACAAAGAGGCCTTCATATATCATGCAAACCTATACGTTTAGGAGAGTAATTTGTAAAACTATCACAGTTGCTTGCTTTTGCTTAAACGCTTATAGCTAGAGCGCTGTGGCATCAGTATTATCCTTCTCACCTTACTGCGCAAGTCAGCCAAAAGCGGTGTATATCTTATGATATCTGAGTAAATATGTCTATAAAGATCTGAAAAAAAATCTCACTACGGTCTTATAATAACCTATATCCTTTATTTTTTTAAAGGAAACCTACGCACTTAGCTGTAATCTCTATTTTGTAGGACACAAAGTCCAGACTCAGAACAATAAATTGCAAATCACACGAAAAAATTACCTGTTTGGGATTCGAACCTCTTTGCACGGCGGCAGCGGCAAGACGGACGCTTGCCCGCTATGTAAACAGTGTAGTCGTAATAAATTACATTTAAACAAGATATAGTAAAAGAGTGAACTGAAGCATAAACACTTTCTCGTACTAATACGTTCTAATAAACTCATGTAGCGGCTGTATCAACTACACATAGAACGTACCTGATAGAACATGACAGAGGTGACATAATGACCCACATTTCTGTTTCTATGATGTATCATATCGATATAATCGTAGATGTTGTTCGTTATAATATGAATTAAACGTGATGTTAAGCGATCCGTCATTGTGTTAGGGTGCGCGATAATCGCGAGCGACATAAGTAGAGTCGCGGCAGGGGCACGCATCATTTGCCGGCCGTCGGGTGCGATTAACTTCCGCGCGCTGACACGGGTGTCCGACTGTCGGACGGCGCGCGGCGTCGGTCGGCCATACCGATGTTAATTACGAATTGGGCTTCGGTGAACATCGCCTTAACGGCTACGACTCTCCGCCACTCTGACATTTAAATTCCACCTATTAATTTAACATACCTATTTAGCATTGGGTAACAATAAAGAGAAATAAGATGATAATAGAACGATTTATTTTATAAAACGGCATTATAATACAATTAGTTATAACATATTTGATTATAAATATATTGGACTGATAATAACAAATGATAATAAGTTTGTGTAAAAAAATATAATCCTATTGCAAGTGGTTCCCAATCTCATATTTCCATAAATAACAAATCAATCCTTTTCAAACCAAACGAGGAGAGCAAAAAAAGAATCCATAAACCAATAAACACTTACTTGCCGTTGCACATAACAAATGTGATGGACTCCCGCGGCGATCAAATAACTTCGAAAGAGATCGGACATTTAATTTTAGTTTTATAATAAAGGACATATTGTGTTAGATAAAGGATGGGTTGTAATAGTGTCGCGTCATCCACATTAGTAATGCGCCTGCTGGCGGGGTGTCGCGTCACACAACCACGTCAAGAGCACTATCCCGATTATACTAAGTAATACAGAAAAAAATTACAAGATATATAAATTTAAGGAATCCTCCAACTCGGCCGCACTCAAAAATATTTATTCAAATAAGTCGCCATCAACCCGACCGTAAAAGCACGCGGAGGGTTGCGGGGCTAGCAGTTTTATTAATATTAAACGAACGCTTCAGTTGACACAAATTGGCGATAACCAAAGCGAGTATGTCATAAAATTTTTGTGTCCCTTTACGTTTATTATTTGTCTCTCTTGAAATAAGATTGTAATAACGTTAAATGAGAATGTTTTTACCAGCTTTATCCCGGGTAAATATAAAAATTCTTTAGTAATAATAATGATAGCTTGAAAAGTTCACACTATAAGCTATACTTTCGATCTATAGGAATACTAGTAAATCGATTTGTGTGAGAAAACAATCGGACGCGCGCCAGCCTGAGTAGGGCTTTGCCACGCCAATATTATTATCGCGCCATAAAACAATAAAGTTAAGTGCGCTAGCTTCGTATAGTGCGAGATGCAATTCTTCGCTAAGGTTTAAACGAACTTGCACTCGATTCGTACTAACATTATTAACATTCAATTCTTAAAAGACATGCGGTATTCGCTATATAACACAGCCACAAAGATATAAAACCAGCAGTATTTCTTACAAAGTATAATTACAATCTAGTTTAAGACACACTATGGGAACGCAAGAATATAAATTGGATAAGATCTCAAGCAGGAGTACCAAATAAAGGAGATAATATTTTATTGTTAACATCTGACTTTATTCCCTCAAACTGCGTCGTTTCAACGAATTCACGCGCTCGACCAACAACAAAGCAGTTAATTAACCCGTAATTTATATAAATGGGCTCAGTCGCAATTCGGACAACAAATTTATTTGTGATAGAAGATCTTTTACAAGGATACGAGCCGTTACAAAAAAGCTCGAGTTAAGTAATCAAATGAAGTTTAAATTAAATGTTGCTGTCAAGGTGACACGAGACCAAATTATTTAACTAATAAAACGTCTGACAGTGTCTAACAGCCTAGACCTCAACGAAGTCCTCACTGTGGATGCAGCTCCATTAAATTTATCGCCGAGATATGCAAAGCGACTGCCAAGCGGAGCATTTCTCACCCAATTTAGAGTTGGGGAGCAACTGCGGTCATACACTGACTAAACTAAAAAGTTTGTCGACATCTCACGGCTGGATGTCGAATGGTTAATGTGGATAAATTATTCCGCATACTTTCCTAGTATAGAGAATAGTACTATGTGGTATAGGTATAAAATTACCAATGGGCAACTGTGTGATAGGCGATAGTTTATAGTTAGGAATGTCCACGAAAACGCGACAATCACTCGGTTTCTTAAAAGGATAGGTTAGAACAATGAGCGTGGCCAATTAAAGGAGTCGACGGGACACGAAGTTCGTGTCTGCAGTTCGGCGATGTTGACAGTTTATTTCATGAGCGCTATAATTTTCAATTATATTTCAAAATATACTGGCAAGGTTCCGGTATTCTCGCTTGTAAGCTGTAATGTCATCATCCCACGCCAGAATACGCCGGTGGGTTTGGCCTGATGTAAATATTTTATTGCCTTTTTATAACATTATATTTTCTGCCTGTATTATGCTCAAGCCTTCCTTATATGTATGTACTAAGATTTTATTAGCTATATTATAAGATTCCGCTGATGATAACAATTATTACAAGTAATATAAATCATGATACCTGACTGCCCTTTATTTTGCAACAAACTGTTTCACAATTAAGGATTTATGGACAGTTGGTACGTTCAATTAAACATCGAATCGGAGTAATGGAAGGACGCGCAAAGCGTTCAGGCTATAACCACCCATCACATATTTTTATATTTTCTACGGGTATGGTGATATCCCTTGTGGAATTACCTAATAGCACTCGCTGCCCCTGATATAGAAGCTAAGATTAGTTACAGTAAGGTAAACAAGAGTTTAAATAAGAGTCAGGCATGCCACGATCGTGGCGGTAAGTCCCGTGTTTCCGGAGTGGCTGGAGAGGCGGCATGGCTGCCCCCCCTTCCGGCTGACACAGGTAATGATTGGCCACGGTTGTTTTGGTCAGTTCCTGTGTCGTATAGGCCGACAAGAGACGCCCGGTTGTCACCACTGCGGTGACTACCGCGACGCTGTTGAGGACACGGCGCTGCACACTTTGGGGGATTGCCCCGCCTGGGCGTAGCAGCGCCGTGAGTTGATCGCGGCAGTCGGATTGGTTGCCCTCTCGCTCCCGACTGTAGTTCAGTTTATGGTCCGGAGTGAGAGGTCATGGAACGCCGTCGCCTCCTTCTGTGAGGAAGTGATTTCCATCAAGGAAGCGACGGATCGGGATCGCTTAAACCCTTTCCCCAACCGCAGAGCCGGACGCCGGAGGTCGCGAGATGACCTCCAGACACCCTGAGTTTTGACTTGGGGGTGGTGGGCTTCGTGGGCCTGGCCGCCATCCGATCAGCACCAGGTCCAAGAGGCGGCGTGCGTGTTCCAACGCACTCCTTTGTGTCGAATCCGTCTCCCCTCTAGAAGAGGGACACTAGGGATTTTAAAAGTGAGTGAGTGCCTAAAGGGTAGGTCTCTTCGTGTATAGGCCTGCCGTTTTATACGGCGGGCCGAAGCCTCGGCGGGGTCGCGACCGCATGTGCAAGTGATTCGCGCGGCCCCGCCAATTGCGGTTTTGTCGAGGAACACCGTGGTAGGTTTAGTCGGTATTCCGGGAGGACTAATAGCATCATTTCAACATCTTTCTTTACCCCGGTGAGTCCGACATATATACGTCAATGCATTCCACCATGTTAAAAAAAAAGTAATCCCTCCAAAATATAAAATTAGGTGAATAATTATTAAAAGAATGCGACTGCTATTTTATTTCAGTTAAAATTAAGAAATGGTAGTTTATAGTAAAACAAAATAAACATGACACATATTCAGTGTGATATTAACATTGTCCCTTCACATAAATAAGTAAGCATTATTGTCAAAAGTTGTGAGGTTCTTCACCTCAAATTGGTGACTATACGAATAAGTCCCGCTGTGCGCGTGCCAGCCTCAGGACTCACCAGTTTAATTTATCGCGAACAATCACATTACCATATCACTAATATAATGCGACTGTATCTGCGTAGGACCTTAAACGGTTTCTCGACTCCTTTGTTGTCCAAAATTTATGAATTCTGTAAACGCTTTCGTATCACGCCTGCAGTCACAGCCCGTGCCAGAGATACTTTATAAGCATTGTTTTACAATCGTCTTACAAAGGTTTTACAGGGAACAGTCAATATAGTGAGAAATTGGCACGCGCGTCCTTATACACAGCTGCTTATTCTTCGAAAGCTTAAATCCCTACTGTACAGGTAAATCAAATACAAAAAAAAAACAACTTATTTTTGTTATGAAACAAAAGGCTTTTGTTAACACAATGTAATAAATACAGTATGTATTGTTTTGACTAGATAGTTAAAAAAAGTTAAGTTACTTATTTGCACGCAAACTAAGCATTTGTTTGCCTTATGTAACTAATATTTTGATGTAAACTAAATAGCTTCGTAGATTTGCCGCCACAATTGCAGTTGCAGATCATGAGAAAAAATTTAAAAATCAAAGCATTTAAACGTTTATATACCTAATACGATACGGCAATAAACGTGAACACGTATTCACATACATTTTTAAAACGCTTAACGTTTCGGGCAAAGACTGGCTGCGATGTCAGCTTTCATATTTGGGATAGATGTTTGAACGCGTTTTCTATTATATAAATCATGCCACCCAAAGCATACAAGTGATTATAGGCAAAACGTTATTAATATCTTCAAATAGGAGCCTTTGTGGTCCCTAGGATTCGTCTGATATGACACTTAAAACATTAACAGTAAGTATGTAGGCGCCTCTGTATTTCAAGATATATAAACCAAATTTCATTTACTAACATTATGTAATAGACACACTGTACAATTGTGTCTAACTGCTGAGCACTGATCGATCAGATAACAAACATACGTGGCAATTACAGTCACACTCCTCCTGGTTTCCACACGTACAGTTCGGAACCCTGTCACAGTCTAAGGAGAAGTTAGCGTGTACCAGTTTGGCAGATATGAAGTTTTAGTACATACATTGCTGCAAGTATTCCTCCTATCCTGCGTGTTAACAATGTTCTGAACAGTGTACAGACAAACTATATTCTACGGGTTAAATCGCATTCAAACAAGCTTAGCTTGTATTAGTGTAGATGTTTTGTTCATCAATTAGCAATAGATATTTTATTATGCGAAACCATTAAATATATTTATACTTATTTCTTATAAAATAAATCAGTATTGTTTACTTTATACATCTTTGATATAAAGATTTTAACCATGGATTAATTTATCCCACTTTATAAATTTCAGAGATTATGTTCAATGTATTACTTACGTTCACATGCCGTCATTGGTTCAGTAAAAATGTAACAATTGATCTGTCCAAAATAAGAGAAATAAAAGTTACTAAGTTGTAATTACGAACTACTAAACTAAACAAAGCGTTAATTTAATTTCTAACCGCATTCTATTGTTTGCTAGCTATATAAAAACTATGAACGCATCAAATAATATGGGCGATGTCGTGTACTAGGCTATTATTAACTGTAAGAACCCGTCATAATAAAGTAATATTCAAATCGAATCACAACAAAAGAGTCCCATCTCGCAGCTCAGATTTCAAAGAATGCATGTTGCATGGTAATACAATACGAGCACCCAATGCGTATAGGCTGGGAGCCGGGGCACCACTGTATGTACGTAAATTGGTGTAACAATACACTAGTTTTTTAACCTATTCCCCCGGTTGTGTTACGAACTTGCTTACCCCTTTTTATGTATATACGAGCTTCAGAAAATATAGGTATTGTTAATTTTGATTTACAGAACTTTTTAAGTACTTACCCTATATGAGATTTGATACGAAAATATTTTGTGAGAGTGATTTATGTGATTTGCGAAATACACTTTGGCTTTGAATCCTACACAGTATAAAAAGTTGTGTAATTCACAAATGGTTTTTCCGAGACTGATTGTTTTTTGTGTCCGTTGTTTTAATGGTTGTAAATCACCTGCAATACAGGAACTATACCTAGTCTAGTGCGCAAGAACTCTTTACAAACGCCTCATTCATTTACTTCATTTTAAAAAAGTTTCGTTTTGACTTTTCGCAAGCTATTCGGCATCATAATATCTAAAATATATTTTAACTATCACGTTACACATAACTTTTTTATAATTTATTAATAGGTTTTATCAATCTTAAAGAGACATTGTAATAAATCATGACAGTTAAAAACACAAATATAAATGTAATATTATTTTACACTTTTAATCTATGCAAACGAAGGCACTTTATACGCATTTATTATTAGTAGGGATCATGCACAATATGGAGCAGGCTATTGTGAATCAGCCAAAAGTGGGGAGCTGCGATAGGGCCAATGAATAACATAGCGTTTAAATAGAATAACACGATCCATTGCGGCTATAGCAAGCCATGATTGACACGTGAGCCGAAAGCCGCGGATGAATAGCTCATTCAATTTGGTGATTTTTTGGGGTACCGCTGGATAAATAATGTCTGCAATTTTGTTGTAATAATCTTTGAATTCCTTAAAAATAAAACCATATAACTATGTTAATAATCAATTAAACCTATATTTATTATACGTTTAATGTATTGGGTAAAGATGATTTTTAATAACTAACTGGGTATAAACTGTGATCAGAAACCGTCACTAAAACCTACTGCCGCACAATGCTGTAGTAAAATGCAAATGCAAAATGTAAAAGCTATGCGATGTTTTTACAAAATGTCATAGAACACGTCAAATAAAATTATTGTATTAACACATTTACGTCTTAATCGTTTGCCCGTGACATTATCCGTGTAAACAACGATTTGCCTGCGATTGCATATTATCAGACCACACTATGCACCATATGCCCGATTTTACAGAACCGTATCACTGAAAACGTTTCATTTTGAACATTAACTTTAAGCTACTGAACTGAAAACCACATCATAATACGTTCAGTGGTTTTTGCATGATGCCTACCAAAACAAACACACAGAAAAACGACAAAATACTCTTCTAATAATCGTAACTAATATTATAAATGCGAATGTGAGTTAGTTTTTTTAGTTTGTTTGTTACGCTTTCACGCCTTAACTACTCGACCAATCATCATGTAATTTCGCATACACGTTGACAGGGGATCAGAAAAGAACATAAAGTACCTCTTACCTAGAAAAAGGTACTGTTACTTATCTAACCTACATTTAGGCGAGCAAAGCCGCGCGCGAGCAGAAGTTAGTAATATAGGTATATAAGCTTTATGTTTAAATGTAACGTCAGCCAATCAAACTAAAAGGATCAACATAGAACACGAGTTTTAGGTTTTTATGGTATTAAAAGAGTCAATTAGTAATTTTATACAGAACCACTGCTGGTAAAAAGCTTGCGATAACGATTTTTTATGCAGGTATTTTTATTACCCTATTGTGAGATAAAGATTATTCGGCAGTAACGTGGAAAATATTTAATAGAGAATTAATATAACAATGCATTCACATTTTACTATACAAGTTCATAAAAGTGCTTATATTATTGTTGTTTCGTAGAATATTTATATTGAATTAATCCCTGAGAGTTTATTAAGGCACTAAAAATATAGAATGCATTTGACATTTAAAATAAAACTACAATAACTTCATATATGAAAAAATATATCTGTTTGTCTGTTCTCAAGCTTTACTATACTATTCATAAGGTTGCGCCAAAACGTTGGTGATTGTTTCATCGTTAATATTTCTAGCAACGTAATAATAAATAATTTAAATACGCATTGGGATCTGTGCCGGACCAAAACTGTGTAGTAAGTGATAATAAAAGATAAAAAAGGAATAAATTATACTTAATCAGAGCAAAAATGTGAATAATAAAAATACCAAAGCTAAAGATAAATTGAACGCTTTAAGCAATTAAAAAATACAACTATTTACTTAAGCCGATAAGATATTTTTGCGACGCTTCCTAAAGTGCAAATACACAAAGATAAGTTTTCGGGGTATACCGACAAGGCCTGCCATTTTACAAGCGAATGGTAAAAATGCGGTAGCCGGGCCTAAAAAACGTAAAGGGACCACCAGGTAAATTATTTCACTGGCTGACCAACTTGAATTATAGTACTCGAGTCGCAATAAAACTCCGACACCGAAGGTTTTATCAGGAATGAAGGAACATGTTGCCATATTTCATTAGGCCAACGGCAACGGTTCGCTTGTGTACGCTCGCAAAAATATTATATTAATCTCCCAAGTTACGGCGTTTGCATCATTGTGTCCCTTGTACACTTGATATTTATTGTGTTTATAAAAGGAGTAGGCGCGAGTGTCCCTTCGCGGCTCATAGCCCTGCAAAATTTGTCACCGTTCTGTTTGTACGCCATAAATAACAATATCAAACACCAAAGGTCGTTTGCATTCATTTAAATAATAATATAATTTGCGTATTTTTTGCCATAAATTGCACATAAAATTGATAGAGAAATGTGTTTTTTAACAATCAAATTATATTCGCTGCTTCCATTTTAATGAATTGTGCATAATTTTCTCTTAAATTTTGCTATAACTACCTGGTCCTTGAAATATTGATCTTTTAATGTCATACCAAGACCCACAAATAAGATAAATTCAAATACAAACTAAAAATTGTTATTTTAGCGAGGTGGACAAGTGTGCAGGCAGGCCGCGTTCCATACTTCAGATCGAAGAATTTAATCACACGAGTCAACATAGTGGCCGGTATGCCGATGATATCTTGGGACGTTCATTGGCGGCACACAAGCCGAACAAATTGGAAGGTTGTGTGCGAACGTAACAAATGTTACAATTGAAATTTCTAAGATGCCTACTAACATTTTTCTTAGTGGGAGCACGTATTTCTCCGCGGGTGATGTCACGCAGTCTTGGCGTTTAATACGAATGGGACGTAAAATATTTTTTCATACCTTATAATTGTATCACAAATTGTGTGATATCGCTATCATACGTGACTCACAATTCATCTATATCTACATATACTAATATTATAAAGAGAAAAGATCTTTGTTTGTTTTTAAGAATTTAACTCAAAAAGCTACTTAACCGATTTGAAATATTCTTTCAACATTAGAAATCTATGTTATCACTTATCACCGAGTAATCGACAGAGGCTATATTTCATTTAAAAAACGTTCTGTCACTAATATAACTATGCTTTTACGCGAGCGAAGCCGCGTGCAAAACCTATACGGACAATATATTTGTGAACACAAATATAATATTGTTACTGTTTCATATGAAACAGCAAAATTGTAAAGATGAAAATCCTTTATGTAATTGTTAGCGCAAGAAGCTAATGACGAGCATACGTGGGTAAAGCCGTTCCCTAAACTTTCTTTTAGACTTTAGAACAATGAAGCCCGTAAAGCCCGTATCACATAGCGATAACTATTGAATGTCACTTTATCAATGAATCACTCAATCATTCATCAATCATTAGTCAGCGTCTACAGCGAGCCATTCGTATTACAGACAATGCAATGGCAAATAATATCTAAAACTTGTTAGCTATTTGTATAGCTGGCTTGTGCCAGACAGATTGTTTCGTTCGTGAATAGACGTTCGACATATAATAACTAAAGTTATTTCCGACAATGTTAAATTTATAATAGGTACTAATTGCGTTGCCAACAGTTATAATATCATGAATTTTAATTAGTTGTGATTAAAGTGCCGGACATTCCATCTAAAGAAAATATGTTGATTATCATTACATCATTACTTGATATATGAACCATTTTAAACACATTTATGTGAACACAAATTTAAAAATATGAAATTATGTTTTTCTTTATTGATGCCTTAAATATTTATACTCATTTTTATTTATCAAAAATGCCGAATATAGAGTAAGTTAGATGAATATTTTTTAAATAAAGTTTTATTTTACTACATAATTAACCATCTTCAAATAACAATACTCCCATTTAAAGGCAACTTTTTATAGTCACTATGTGTAAATCAAGTCAACAAAATAT
The DNA here is from genome assembly GCA_930367265.1 of Catocala fraxini. Lineage (NCBI taxonomy): Eukaryota > Metazoa > Arthropoda > Insecta > Lepidoptera > Erebidae > Catocala > Catocala fraxini. The sequence goes on from OV884037.1 coordinate 12,207,369, forward strand.
TCAACGATTAAACCAAATGCCTTGTAGTGACATTCCTTATCATGAATTAGAAACTACTTTAATAACAAATTCTTTTAAGATTTATTTTAAATAATATTATTTGCTAGTTAGGTACTTATTTTAGTTATTAAATACTTAATATTCATAACAGTAGGAGCGACTTTTAAGCGCTGATGCATATAGCTCACTACAATGGGGCTTTAACTCAACAATAAAATGTGATCTAATATATACCTTCTTTGCCGGCCAAATTGAATGGGTCGCAATTAGCAGATGCCTCGGGCCGACCATTAGTCAGCGGTGACATGGTGTAGAGCTGTAGACTGTACAAAGACTATAGCGAGGGGCGCAGATGTCACCGGCGATTGTTTGCAAATAACAAAGTGAGCTCATGGTTTCGCAACAGTTTCTAATTGTGCCACGACAATACGTAATCTAACCGGTCCTATTCGACGGCACGTCGCGCGTCTCTCAAGTAGCATAGCGATGACATGGAGTGGGCTGTGACTGACCGCAAATATATTTTAATGTAAAATAGAGTATCAAAATTCTTGTTCACATGTTAGAAAATATAAACTTATATAATCAGGATCTGTTTTCTGTAAGTAGGATGTATGAGCTTTGTTAAAGTTAAGTATGTAAAACATTGCATATATTACACGTATAAATGTTAAACCATGTTAGTTTCGGTCTAAGTATGTACTTTATGCAATATTCCGGTCAGCACCCGTTTTTAGGTAGATTACCTATTCATTACTTATATGTTTAAATCGCTTTAAAAGGGGACAAATGTATGTATTAAAAGTAATTATCTACAATAATGCTGTTGCGCTATTGTGCCAAGCATGGCGCATAATCATTTCGTGATCATTATTATGGTACTCGCAACACGGGGATTTCCAACCACGCGTGTACGGCATATGCGCGAATCCATAATATGGGTTACCTGCGCGGATGGCACGCATCGGTTGATGCACAAAATTCGCAGTGCTTTAATTTGCGCATTTAACCTGCGTCATTGACGATTTTCACATCAAATGGTAATGGAGACGCATAATTTCTGATACGATTTATGTATATTATATGGCAGCGTATTTATTTAAAATAAGTACCTACTTATAATCCTTTCTATTATCAATTTCCACTAATATCATCGACATGATAGAGACCGCTTTTGTAGCATACATTGCATAGACACTTATGCCATTGCAAGCTACGCCTAAATAACAACGTCAAATTAAAATAATTTGACCGCATAATCAGATTTTTAGCCTTAAATTTGACAGCGATTTACCTTAAAAAGAGATGCCAGATTAGTAATATCGGCCTTTAAACGTGCTTAGCCGCTAGAACAACCTAGTTTAATATAACTTTTTACGTTTAATACGTTCATTTTACAAAATTATATTAGTTGTACTTTCTACACTGGCACACACATACTGTAAATAAATGGTCATTAACTGGTGGTAATAATCAAAAATAATTATAATGACAATTGCTGTTTAATAATGTAATATTAAAGTAGCTATTAAAAATGCGACTCTATAACATTTATGTTCCACACCCCGTGAGTCCTGAATCGCCAGGTGCCGTAGTGAACAAATAAACCCACGTTGCCTCTCTCGCGCCAAATTGCCCGTGTCGCGATCTGACGCACTACTAAGGGTTCCGTTCACGTGTAAAATCTCTTCAATTTACACGCTACAATTTAACCCGTCAGGGGTAACACCCGGTAACATAATACGTCTAATTTTTAATTTGGGCATTTTGTTTTATTTTCTATTTCATTCTTTAATAGGATTAAGCAAGACCGCGAATCCTTTCGTCAATTTCTGATGTCAAATATCATTGGCATAATGTTGCAAAAACATTTTGCTAATACTATTTGTTTTGCTCACCTTACAGACGAGAATTTGAAATCGCCAATGTTGATTACCTGAAACAAAAACAAATGTCATTAGTCATTAATGTTAATATGAATACAAATTCCTCAAAGTGTACACAAATAAATTACTTTGATAAATACTGCGTGTACTTAACCCTAATTCTACGTCATTTCCGTTTTCGTGTATCCAGAGGCCCAACCGTTCGCCAGACAGGACGTTAATTAGAAAATTATGTGGGAAATTATTAATAGGTCCACCGTGTACCCGATTAGATAACAAACTAGTCCATTAGTCGACAAGGATAAAGTCCCGAAGAACTCGGCTACGAAGGGTTGTAGAGGCTATTTCTATTGTTTTAAAGTCTATATCAAGTTTCAAGGATCGGATTGGGAAAAGTCCTTGGTGCATTGAAGGCGAGATAAAGCGGTAGCGAGCAATACGGCGTGCGTTGGTCTCGGGGCGGGTTTGACGCGTGGTTGAGGAATGATCAACCGTGTGGAAAAGACGACTTAATGGATTATATGTGTCCGCCGACACCGAGATAAGTGTCAAATCGATATCAGACCTGTCGCCGGAGATTAAGTCCCAAAATTACAGAAATTAATAACATAATGGAAATCGACTACAGAATGATTTTACACAACGATGAGCTCCGTTGATAAAAGGAGCAATGTTGGCACCCTTTGATGGTTTCGGATGAAACATACATAAATCGCTAAAAGTTACAGCCACATAAATTCTCAAATAATATTCCTATATTGAGTATAATAACAATACGATTTGACGTGAAGTTAGAATGCAATATTCCAGGTGAATCATAAAAGCTAGTGACCCACATCAAAGCATCGCGTGCCCACGCAGACAATCTAGCAACCCGGACAGTTGCGCGTCGACATGTACTATGATAAATTGAATACCGATATTTTGTTATAACGACTGATACACCCCTCCAAATATATATTAAATAGCGCTACAATAGCCAACGATTTACCGCCAATCTATTCTTTTATAAACATAGGACAAGAAACGCCTCGCCACTTACGACAAAAAGTCAAAGGAGAGGTCTCCCGCTGGCCTTTTGTGGTAAACGTTTCTAGGCGCGATCTGGACAAACGACCGGTGGGACCCGGTGGGACCCGGTGTGAAATAGCCGGTGTCATAGTGGGATGTACACTAGTCCTATTACAAAGCCATTTACGCTGTTTACATAAAGGAGGTGAGATGCGAATACTATGGTCCCGACTGGTGTGATTGCAAATTTTCCGCTTCTCGCATGTCAAAGGAGATAATTTATTGCAATTGAGATATAGCAGGCGCCTCGGAATCGGGGCCACAACACCTCGCATAAATAGTGCCGCGCGACGGACGCGCCGCGTCCTCCTATCATCCCGACACCAAATAAAATTATGATCATGACCATTTATTATACCAGATTAAGAATATTTATCGTCAACTAGTATATTTCATTACATCAAAAAACACAGCTAGTAGAAAATATAGTAACACAGCTAATAGAAATATTACAAAGATAATATAGAAGCAACCACATTCAAGTAATTATAATATAAGTGATGGGGCTTTATTGTTGTTCGAGTGATTTAAGTTTTGAAGGATAAAATACGGAGTACATACCTTTTGTCCCACTTAAAGGTATGTGTGAAATAAGCCTAACAATTAGCAACTAAACAGTCACAATAGAAACAGATGCGTCAAGTCTACTTATATGAGCGTAATATCCAATTTGGCATCCGAATTTTTATGCTTTATTGGAAAAAATTACCGAATTCACAATAGCTAATAAATACTTAAGAGTAAAAAACGTTTAGGTTTATGGTATAAATCATATGGCCTAATCTAACATTAGTCTCAACAGAATTTGTTAAATTAATCGGCGTCGAACAAATTGGTGGCTACACAAAATGCATAATGTGCAGATGTTTAATTTGATGAAAGGTTCGAGGCTGAACGTTCGGAATTATAACAAAATCGTTTAACTGAAATATAGGGTGATTAGATCGAAAATACCTGGAAACCGTAATTTTGTTCGACAAGTAAAATGCAAAGGAATCGGATATCTTGTGTATTACGCACAGGAAATATTTCGTATCCCATTAAATTCATGTGGTTTCCTACCGTCTACATTTTAGCTGATGAATAATAAATGAACTCTGTGCAAAATTTTTATAGATATTTTAACTAGCTACCCGCCTCAGCATTGCACGGGTAGTATAATACCTAAACAAATTACACACCTAAACCTTCCTTATGAATCACTCTGCCTATTGGTGAAAACCGCATGAAAATCCGTTCAGTAGTTTTTGTGTTTATCGCGAACAGACAGACGCAGCGGGAGACTTTGTTTTATAATATGTCGCGATAATCCTTCACTTATTTTTTTTATTAGCTTACTAGCAATTTGCGTTTGAAATTACTAGTATTCTTGTTAACCTCTCCAGCTAAGCTAGAATGCTTGTATTAAGAGTGAGTTCACGTCAGTAGTGCAATGGTTTTGTTGTGATATTCTATTGCAGTCATCGTTTAAAGATACAGTGCGCGGCACTATCCTAACACAATGTAGAGATTTGTGGTGTATGTTATTTAAAACTATCTATAGCGTTAAGCAGCATTTAAATAAGATTATTATTATTTCTTAAATATAAATATATGTTGAAACCCACATAAAAAAACAAAAATAATAAAAACTAGCACACAACTTGTATTTATGGAAAATCAGAATTATATTGACTAAATTAATTAAATTTAAAGTGTCCAAAACAATAGTTGATTAGCATAACTACAAAAGAGACACACCTAACAATAATTTCATTAGCAATAGTGAGTAAACAAAATGTCAACAATCATCAAATGTCTGCAATACAATTCTATCAACGGGAGTGTTAACAAGCAGCGACTGTGGCAGTGCGCCTGCGCACTACCTGGCCAGCTGCCTCAAGCCCCCACCAGCCTATGCGCGCCTTGCCCCGCAACCATCCCTCTGTCTTGCTCACACGCGTCGTATGAAAGCTTGCTTGAATGCTACAAAAAGCGGTTTCGTTCTATGGTGTTGTGTTCCGCACGTGTCTGTGTGCGTTGAGTATATTTTTCTGACAAGCTTCGCTGTGAAACCGATAGAGCCCGACGCGAAGGAGCATTTAAGGCGCTTAATGCGTTCTAACTCCGAGCGTGAATTTACCTGTTGGAACGCGTGAACCGACGCGGCCTTGTGCGCGAGCGCACCGCAGGTTCGACTCCGACTCAGTTCCACCCCAGACCTCTGCGTGGTCGCTCGCGTCACGTGCACCACGACTGAGTAGGTTGCGGACGCACGATCCCATCCAATTAGTGTTCTCGCGAGAAACGAGTTAAGTGGCCGGTTCGACTAGTGGAGTACTCGCTCGCGACGCGAAATAAAATGGACTAGTGCTCTGATGATAAGATGTTATGTGAATTTAGTGCGGCGTCATGATTAATAAAACTATGTAATATTAAGTGATCATTGTGGAAACAAAACAATGTACCTAACACAGTTTACGTGTGCCTTGTTGGTGCTAAGCACCGCATTTACTGCGAGGGGTGCATCTTTATCGGCGGGTACGAGGTACCAGGCCCCCGATGAGTGCGGCTGGATGACGGAGTACGACGGCTCGGGAGTAGCATTACAATGTAGACTGAGAACCATAAACAGCGAATTGGAAAACACTAACTTCAGTGCAATCCAACCACATCCCACAGTCAGATTACGTCTTGAATGTAGCGACGCCCTCTTCTTTCAAAGCTCACTCGCTCCGGGCAGTTTCCGACAGTTAGTCGAACTGCGCGAACTTACCATAGAATACTGTAAAATTGGGAACCTGTCCGATAGCGCATTCACCGGCTTGCGTGAATTAAGAAATTTAACTATTAGAACTCACAATACAGACTGGTCTACAATGTCGTTGGAAATAACACCAAGTGCTTTTTCGAGAGATGTACAAAACTTAGAACGATTGGATTTAAGTGAAAATAATATGTTGGTGTTCCCCGAAGGCGCCTTATGTACTCTGAGGAATCTTGAATATTTGAATATGACAGGAAACAGAATGAGAGACATTAGTCATTTTCAGTTTTCTACTGCACATCGACATCCGTCGGAGAAATGTGGCGACAATCTATTAGTTTTGGATCTCTCGCGAAATGTAATAGACACTTTGCCACCCAATCTTATGTCAGGATTACGAAGACTGCAGAAATTATATTTCCAAGGCAATGGACTGAACTCGATCGCGGACAGGGCACTAGAAGGCCTCATATCGTTGACAACTATACGATTTTCAGACAATCAACTAACTAGCTTACCTCCGGAACTTTTCAGCGATACTAAAGAGTTGAAGGAAATATATTTAAACAATAACACGATTACAGTCCTCGCCCCGGGTTTATTTAGCGATCTAACGCAACTCCTTGTGCTAGATTTGTCATTTAATGAACTTACCTCGGATTGGATCAATACTTCAACATTTTCTGGCTTAAAACGACTTGTTTATTTAGACTTTTCTCACAACCGGGTTTCAAAAATGGAAATAGCATTATTCCGTGATTTGCATAACCTACAAATATTAAAAATGCAGGACAATTTTATAGAACACATTCCCGAAAATGTGTTTAGTTCGTTGAGCAATCTGCACACATTAACATTGTCAAACAATAGACTGACCAATATAGAGAGCTATGCTTTTATGGGTTTGCAAGTGTTATCGGTATTGTCTATAGACAGTAATCGTATATCTAAAATACACCCGCATTCTTTGCGTAATTGTTCTTCACTGCAAGACTTGCACATCAATGGCAATAGACTAGATGAGGTTCCTCTTGCTTTGAAAGAAATACCCCAATTGAAGACTCTAGATCTGGGTGAGAATTTGATAGTCAGTATAGAAAATGCATCTTTTATGACAATGGAGCAGATGTACGGCCTTAGATTGACAGAAAACAATATTGGAAATATCAGTAAAGGCGTATTTGATAAAATGACTTCTTTAAAAATCCTGAACTTATCAAGAAATAAAATCCACAAGATCGAAGCCGGAGCATTTGATGCAAACATCAATTTGCAAGCAATAAGACTAGATGGGAATTATTTAACAGATATCGGCGGACTTTTTGCAAAATTGCCTAATTTGGTGTGGTTGAACATTTCTGATAACCGACTGGAATGGTTTGACTATGCAATGATCCCAACTGGATTGCAGTGGCTGGATATTCACGCGAACAGGATCGCTGAGCTTGGAAATTACTTTGAGATTGAATCGCAACTATCGCTCAGTACCTTCGATGCGAGCTCTAATAAATTAACAGAGATAACTGGCAGCGCGATACCCAATTCTGTGGAAATGTTATATTTGAATGACAATTTAATTTCAAAAGTACAGTCGTATACATTTTTCAAGAAACCGAACTTAACACGAGTGGATTTGTATGGAAATAAAATAACAAGCTTAGATCCCAATTCTTTGAGGATATCTGCTGTACCTCAGGACAAATCAGTGCCAGAATTTTTTATTGGTGGGAATCCGTTAGAATGTGATTGCACGATGGATTGGTTACAAAAAATAAACACCGGTAATAGAGCCAGAACACAACCAAAGTTAATGGACCTAGACAGCATAAACTGCAAGTTGTTATACAGCCGCGGCAACGCACACGTAGCTTTAATTGAAGCTGCGCCTCATCAGTTCTTGTGCAAATACGAGTCTCACTGTAACGCGCTTTGTCACTGCTGTGATTTCGATGCTTGTGATTGTGAAATGACATGCCCTAACAACTGCACTTGTTATCACGACCCATCGTGGTCAGCTAATGTCGTTGACTGCGCAAATTCTGGATACGTGAATATGTTACCCGAAAAAATACCAATGGAAGCTACACAACTCTACCTCGATGGTAATGAAATTAAAGTCCTACCAAGTCACGCTTTTATCGGCAGAAAGAAATTGAAGATCTTATATTTGAATGCATCAAACATTGAAACTATCCACAACAGAACGTTTAATGGCTTAAAAGAACTAGAAGTATTACATTTGGATTACAACAGTATTTCTACCATAGAAGGACAGGAGTTTGATGGCTTAGATAACTTACGAGAACTGTTCATAAATAATAATAAGATTAAACATATAGGCAAAGAAATGTTTAATCATATGGCACGGCTCAAAGTATTACACCTTCATCATAACAGGCTTATTACGCTGTCAGTATGGCAAATCAATCCTGCGATAACAGAAATAACACTTTCTTATAACCCATGGTCATGCGACTGCGAATACACCGAAATGTTCCGCGAATGGACAAAGAGAGTGAGTTCAATAACGGATCTGTCGGATATTAAATGTATATATTCAAAAGGAAATACGACTGAAGTCACAGTTTACAACGAAAGTATGTTTGAAGACCTAGATTCAGGATTCAAAATTGCTAGCGAAAATGGAACTTTGTGTACTGGACTGCCGAGCATAAACAATAGTATTAATGGGAATTTAACTGCAACCAGGACAATAATAACCAACGAAGAAGTACAAGATTACATGCCATTACTTGTCGCTACTTTGGGAAGCTTTTTAATTATCGCTTTAGTAAGCGTAATCATATTTATATTCCGTCAGGAAATAAGGGTATGGTTCCACTCTAAATTTGGCGTGAGATTGTTTTATAGAGCGAGTGACAGAGAGGATTCTGAGAAAATGTACGATGCATTTTTGTGCTACAGTTCTAAAGATGAAGTGTGGGTCACTGAGGAACTGGCACCCATATTAGAGCGTTGTGACCCTTCCTACAAACTTTGTCTACATTACCGTGACTTAGCCGCCCACGTGCCGGAGAAGATAAGACAAGCTGTTGAATCTTCACGTCGCACAATCATGGTTCTCAGTGAAAACTTTTTAAGATGTGAGTGGGTGCGTTACGAATTAAAATCGGCTCTTCATCAAGTGTTGAGAGACCGGCGGAAAAGACTGATTGTAGTGTTACTAGGTCAAGTACCTCACAAGGATCTCGATCCTGACATAAGACTGTATTTGAAAACGAATAAGTGCCTCCACGCGAATGACAGACTGTTTTGGGAAAAGTTGAAGTTTGCGTTACCTGATGTGCGAAGTAACCAACGGTGTCGCGGAGTGCCAAGCCCGGTGGCCGGTGGTGGCTTGCCGATGCACAGACACCACCACGCAAGGAACCACCTGGGCATGCTGCCACAGCCACCGGTGCACGGTGCACACCCCGTTCTTCCTCCGCACCCTTCTCACACGAGTCATCAAGTGCCGCCGCGTGCGTCACCACGCACAATGTCTGTCCATGTTTAGTGTCAACAAACTGTTTAAAACTATCTCTCAGTGAATTTAGTGATTTAAAACATGAATGAAGTGATCTTTAAACATTTAAAATGAAGTGAACGTAATGTTTAATAATTGTGATGGCTAGTCGGTTAGCGTTTATGTACTGTACATAATAAAAGGTACTTGTAGTCATAGTAGTGTAAATATGCCTAATTTTGTATATGTTTAATGAACTGTCTCGGCAAAATTAATGTCTTACAATATTAGGTTTTTAAAGAACTGTTGTAACGACTTTGTTGTAATTAGAATGTCAATCATCTTAATGTGATCTGAGCTTAACTGAATCGATGTATAAACAAGTAGATATGTATGAGTTAGGCCTATTTAGGCTGTGTCGTTGAGCAATACTTGCCAACTACTATTAATTAAAATGGCAATATTGCCGCAATCTGTGATAAAATTAGATATAGTTAGCGTTCATTTTATATCACATCAATGTATATTTTGTAACGTAGTCTGAATTAAAAGAATATTTATTGTGGAAAATAACTAATCAAAAAACATGAAATTGGAAAGTTATAAATGAGAAATAAAATACAATTCAAACAAAAAGTTTCTTTTATCATTTCATTTCTATACACCCAGTCCATTACACACAGGTAGAATGTGTCAATATTGTGGTGTGTTTGTATGAACACTCATAATAATGTAAAATTTGATTAAATAGTGAAAGAATAACAGTAGTAACTATATACGCTGTTATAGTTATATGATGTGTGTAACTCAAACACATTAATATACCTAGTGATATAAAAGTAACCTAAAATTACAATTCAAATAAAGGCTGTGATAAAATGGATATACTTAGAATAAAAATATACAAAAAGACTGATTAGACTGACTATTTCTATCATGAAGCAAAAATTCTGTATCAGTTTAAAGAAGAAAAATTAGTCAGAATTCTTATTCGAATTATTATAATAATTCTTATTCGATTTAATATATAATATTTATATAATTATCTATTTTATAAATATTGTCGCTTTAAGAATTCTATCTAGAACTCGGCAGTTGGATAACATTTTGTTTAGCTTTACTTTGCAATCAAAAATATATTTGAAGTCTTTTATAGCTGATGACATCTGATCATTGTCCCACTTCATTCCATTTGCACCTTACACAGATCCACTCCTTGTCTGATAATTTGCATATAAAGAGGTATTCCTTTTTTGAAAGCCGAATCAATTTATTTTAATTAGAATGTTCGCTGTGACCATACTGTGGTTTAAGTCAATAGTTATAAGTAATAGTTAGGGTACGTAGTTCTTTAACACTATAATTGATTTTAATTTGCATAGTAAATACATGATTACTCGCATAGTTTTGTACTAGATAGGTAAGGATATTTGAATATATATTATTATAAGTGAAAGACTTAATACATATTTGCATCCTGAATATATGCTCATTTGGTACGATAAATAAACAACGTGTCAGTGCTCAGTTACTCAATTTTCGAAGTGTATAATTAATATTAGTTAATTAACAAAGGTTTAATATTGAATCTTAAGAGTATTTCACATTCACTTGTAAGATTTAATTTATATCGACTATCACAGGTATATTTACCATAAAAACTAAACAATGTGTTCAGTTGTTGTAATTATCGTAGTAAATAAACACTTGTCTATTACACACATGAGTACAGGCAATCTGTACAATATATGTATACATATGAAAACACACAATTTAGTCACACATCCACACACACATAAAACGAAATAAACGTCCATATAATTTAGTCACAGTACATACATATATACAACATATTTGCGAATAACGTAAGGCTATAATGATTCTCATATTGCAAGGATGTGAAATAAGCAATATTTCTGTTGATTATAACACTTGAAACTAAGTGTATAATAGTTATATAGGATGTTCATACATTATTTTTGTTTGCTATCTGATTCAGCCGGTTGAATAGCAAATTTATATTTAAAATATAAGTTAAAGCCTTTACTTTCACAGAAACGATATGTATAACAGATTTGACAATAAGAATTTCTTCCTTATTTCTATTTAATTTCTATCTGATGACATAAACTCATAATGCACCTAGAATTTTATCATAATTTAAACTTAAATTATGCTTTTAAATATACCAGTTGTTAACTAAATAAAATTACATTATATACATCAAGCCATTTAACAAGAGTGTATAAATAAGTTTTAATTGATGGCAAGAGTAATATAATAGGCTGGAATAAATATAGTTCTTATGATTCCCATTAAATATAAAACACCCACAAATATAATGTGTACAATACTAACATAGGGCAAACAAAGCGATTAGCAAAAATATGTAATCATAAGATGCCTACGCGTGGAACCCAACAGTTTATATTGTACTACTGAAACACAGATATAACTTTAGATTACCTATTCATAGATTTTAATATATTCCGAGCATGCTTATAAGATTATCATGGCCGTCTTTAAGTAATACTACATAAAATATAGCCCAGTACCAAAACAAGACGCTCATTCATACTAGGTGACTAAGTTCCAATCTACACGTTTCTTATAAGCTGCAGTTAAGTAACTGAAATTGTATTCGAATCTACCAAATTAATATACGAATAAATCACAGTATTTAGTCTCTACTGTATAATTCTTAACTAAACTATGAATGTAATTTAATTAATTTATGAACAATAAAAAGCGCTACGCTGTCACATAACAAAAATATATGAAGGCGGCCACTATCAATAACAAGTTTAAAAAGTGCGTATGGTGGTTGCATCAGCGGTAACATTCCATCGAAATGAGAACAAATCTTCATAGCCCGTAAGTGGGTAGGCGTGGGCATGCGAAGTTTTTTGCCACAGGACCTGTGGGGATCCGGCCGACGACCGCGGCCCTTCAATCTGAGGTAACGAGCCCTCACTACGTACATCTAAGTAGGTGCGAAACAACTGGAGGCGCGAACAAAAGGATAACGCGTTTACACCTTGTAATCTGATTCGATTTACTAGCCTTTTGTATTCATGAATATTATTAATATTAATACTGCTAACGGCCAATGCTCTTACGTGTCAGAAGTATTCGTTATGTATCTGCAACTATTCAAGATACTTGTCTAAACTGACTATAAATATTTGTACAGAAACACAAACTTACCTTTATTGTTATAAAATTAAATATAATGGCTGTACATATATGGTTATATCTGTTTTTATATCATCTAGCGACAGATTTTCATGTATTGCAAAATTAATAATGACTATATAAAAATGTGAACACATCACATAGATATTTTAAAATAATTTATAATTTAATAAAAAAGTGATTTTACTTTCAGCAAAGCAACTAAGCTGCGTGATTAAACGTAAGATGCAAATTCCAATCAGAATCAGAATCAGAAATTTATTTGCTAAGATTGCAGGTAACATATTGATGGTGAAATTGGTATTACATAGAAGCCAGTACATTCTACCATTTGGCATGCAAATCTATACAATATTATTGTATAATGTCATATAAGTTAATAATGTGATACATTTAAATAGGCATATTAATAATTCACAACAAAAATCAACAGCAGAAAAAAAAATACAATAATAACAAGTCAATATAAAAAAAAAAAAATATCATACAATATTAATAATAATATATGTCAAAAGGAATTATCATTTAAAAAGTCATGGATGGAATAAAAACAATTTTTGACCGGGAAAACAGTTTTTTTTTTTTTTGAAAATGTATGTTGTGCTTTCTTTTATATTGTATGGTATCTTATTGTAGATATCCGGTGCCATACGCATTATATTCTTTTTCAACAATGCCGTGTTAAAAATGTCTGTGTGTAATAGGTTTTTGTATTGAGACCTAATTAGTGCCGGTCTTGTTGAATGATCTTTGATTGAACAGATTTTTGTTCGATTTAACGAACACTGCTACTTAATAGAAGTATCTAATATATACAATGCTGGAAAAGTTAATAGTCTGAGAGATTTAAACATTGGAACACAACTTTCTACTGATTTCAAGGCAGTCATTGATCTGACACAATATTACTGAGCTCTGAATATTCTTTCTTTTTCGCTATAATTGCTCCAAAATATTAGCCCGTACCTAAGGATCGAGACAACCAGACCGTGATATGCCATAATAATAATATCAGTGTTTAGGTTTTTAGATAAATTATAAAGAATATAAGCTGATCTACTCAATTTTTTACATACCTCTTCTGGTATACTACACGTACTTATATTTTTGGTATTAAGTCTTGTACGATATTATATAAGAATCAGTATTCTTATATAATATCTCTGATAATTAATATTTATGTTCCACGAGTACGTTGGTAACTTCAGATCAAATATTTTTATGATTAGCAGATTCTCCAATAAAACAATGTATAAGGTCAGAAAAGCGAATTATGTTCTTCATAACTAATAAGTCTAACTACATCATAATATACATATTATCTATTTCTAAGTCTAGTAGCAAACTTAATATTGCAAAAAACGAAGTATTTAAAAAATAATATATGGTTTTATTTAGGCTACCATCTAGAGGTTATATAAGAAAATTATATTTTCCAAAAATAAGTATTTGTAATAGCAAAATAATTTAGTAAGATTGTAGATAGCCTAATGAAAGACTGATGCAGATATTTCCAGTTCGATCCCAAGGCATGCATCGCTGACTTTTCTAATTTATTTGCGTATTAGATAGTTTAATTACTGTGGTAATTAAACTGTTTAATACGCAAATATGATGACGTTTTTCTTTACCGTTAAAGCGCACTAGCTTAGAAAAACATCGTAAAGAAACCTGCATGTCTGAGGTCTCCACAATGCTATCGAAGATGGGTTAAGTCTGCCAACCCGCACTGAGTCAGCGTGGCAGACTATGATACTAACCTTCTTAAATTTAAAGAGGCCGGTGCCCAGCAGCGGCAGCGTTTATATACAGGGCTGATATTATTATTATATGTAATTAAATGGCATACTGCCTTTTTGTTATAATATTTTATTTATCTTTCTCTAATATTATACTGTTAAAAAAGGACAACAATCGATTAATCAAGAAAATATATAAGTGAATAGGACAATCAAAAAGTCTGACTTGAAACAATGTTACGAACGACCAGGTTAAGGGAATTCTAAACCGACAGGTGCACATGAAGAATGTAAAGCAAGCACATGGGGCAAGAGCGATAACAAGAGGCATCTATTATTTCTGCAGGTTTTCTAATATCATATTTATTATCTAATAACAATTTAAATACCATTCTTTAAATATTATGAAAATTACTTAAGGTAATTTGTCATTACTATTTTTTAGTACCTAATAACATTTTATAATTATTGATTGACATTAAAATATATCATATAGAAAATATTTTCAATATCGAATTCCGTTTTACCGTTTATCTAATGACAAAGATGACAACGAAAATATAGTAACTGATCTTGCTTCAAATATATATTCTTTTGTAATATAATTTTTGCATATTGCTTTCCTCGATAAAATCACTGCCTTTGTACATGTATATATGCATATTACACTAACAAACATTATATGCATGCACAACTATTATGAAGATGTAAAGTAACCAACTAAAGGCGTATCTATCAATCTAAATTTCTAACATACGCACGCGTATTCTGGTCTTTGTTATTGGCACAATACGGAGAAAAGCAGCATCGAGGAATACCAAGGAACTGTTTTTAAACATAACGCGTTGAATTTATGTCTATTTGAGAATTGCCATACTGCACTGCGTATCAATGAGAATAAAATAAATAGAAGCAAGTTTTTGTGATCATATCTTCGTACTAAGTACAAAATTATTGGAGTTGTTTTTATATGTATAAAAAACTAATATAATTTACATTGCCTTTTTGATATTGTAAATGCTAGGATTGTAAATAATGTTGGTGTTATTCGTGTTTCGTATTTCGTTGTAAGCATCCGTCGGCGGGGGTAACGCTCGCCACGGCCGCAGACACCGAGTAAACGCATACTGCGGTCAGAAAGACCAACCAGCTTCAGACCATACTAAAAACATACCATACACATTTAAGCCAACATACAAATAGATGCAAAACATACGCATATCAGTATGATCAAAAATTAATTTATATGTATACTAACTACACTACTTTATATATATACTACTACTACTGTTATTAGGGGACGCACTTTATTTGTAACATGTGAACAATGTTATTGCTAGTATACTAAGATTTTGCCTGGAGCCACGCTCGCATTAATGTAGTCTTCCACAACAACAAGATTTTTTTCTGAACAATCGGTACTCTATGTTCTTCTCTGTACATCTGACAATGTGTATGTGTATAATTTAACAATGATCAGCCGAGTAGTTAAAACATGAAAGCGAAACAAACAACCCACATTCGCATTTATTATATTAGTTAGAATTACCGTTCATGACTTTCATCAAACATAACATAACATACCTAGAGTTTGATGTTTGATTTGGATTTTCAAGAAATTCGTGCGCTTTGGTTTACAGGCATAATGAGGATCCTTGGATACTTAGGGGTATTGGGCATGTCTGTATTTAGTTACTCTGAAAAACATTGACTAAGTACAAATATACAAAACTATGCCATGTCTGATTTTAAACATTATGTTATATGCAATAATAAATTAATAGCATTTATATATTTGCAAGAAGAAGGAACAATTGATGTTTTTAAATTTCGGTATGAGAAAATGTGAAGCATAGTGGGTGTATCTAGCTGTTTCCCTCGTACGCCTATACCCAAACAGCGGTTATTTCTCAAATTAGTAACGTACGTATATTTTCTGATTTTATCGTCATTTGACAGCTACCCCTTTTGAAAGATTTAAAAGCATTTTCTTTATTTATTTTTGACATGATGACTAGTCCTGTTATTTAAGGTTTTGAATGATGTACATTTTTTTTATGAATGTATAAAAGTAAAGAGAATTACTGTAAAAATAAAAAAATACCCAAAAACCCAAGCATGTATATTAATATAGCTGAAACTTAAATTCAAAACTTAACTTATATGATAATTAATGACTATTGTAAAATATACTATTAGTCAAATGTAGTTATCTGTTAGTACCGTCGGCGAACATTTTCCGGAATAGAGGCGTTACGATAAATGAGAAATCGCAGCGTCAAGCACAAGTCGCGTTCTCAGTCGCCAGCCTCCATAAATTAAGCTAGAGAATAACACACAGGTTAAAAAAAGTAAGAACGCGACGCCGCGCTGTGTACAACATTAATCAGAGCTCTGAGAAGGCGTAGAGAATTTATTTTACGATTGTTACAGAACCGATGAAACGTTAAAAATGCTGTCGGAGCTATATTGAAACATTCGATGCATTGTTCAGGCCCGATTGAGTCGATAACGCACCGCGGTTCCGACTTATGGTCCCACTATAGCACCTTGTTGATTTTCCAACGTAAACTGTCGGATACGACCCGCCCGTAACTAGTTTCTTTTTTATTAGTACTGGTTTAGTGTAGAACGGAACGCGACTGCGTATCGATCGTACGATTAAACCACGAGATATCATAATCACCGGTCTGCGCGTTTATCGAAAGTATAATCGGAGAGCGGCAATAAATTTGTCTCATTTTAATATCCTAGAGCGTGTAATGTTCTTCCATAACCATTCTCGATGTTTGGACTTAAAGCTCATTAGATGTGCGAGAGGGAAAAGCAAGCGTTGAACACTCGAGCCCGTCCGTGTCCACCGTACGAAAGAGTTCAACGAGATGCCGCCATAGCACATCGCTCATATCCATACCTCTTTAGTCAGAAATAATATGTGCGAATAAATATGTATAACGTTTTATTACTCTAATACATTAAATTAACTACTAATTACATGTCAGAATAATTATATTTAATTATAAAAATATGTGTTTTTTTTTTAAATTATTATAATACAATACATTTAAAATAACTTATGATAAAGAGTATTTATAAGTATGTAAAGTTATATTAAAATACAGTCTACAAACATTAGCAGTATAAAATTGACTTTTCTCATTACTTGTTAAGAGCGATACTGTTACAAAATAACAGTTAGAGGTGTTCGCTAAATCTGAGCGGGCGACGCAAAGCGGCCCAGTACCACTATAAATATGAGTGTTAATCTCTCTCGTTAACGTTATGAGACGCAACCTGTTATTTTGTGGTGCTATTACGAAACCAAACAATATCACGTGCTGGGTTAAATACGTTCCGTTGTGACTCACCGAACTAACGATCTTCATTGAACGCGAAACAATTTTGACGCAAATTATACACTGTTATAAGCAACAACGTTAATTAAGTTGCCTGTACGAGATTAATTTGATTATCAAAATTCTTATTTCAATTATGTTCACAAGCAGTTATTATTTCAACGAAGCTATTTGTTTTAACTACGTATCTTGAAATTAATGGATAACAATCTTGGTCACGTCGTGAGACCAATGTATTTTACATTAACCTCTTTTCAACATAAATCTAAATACAATTATGAAAATTGCCGGAGACCTATCACGTCTATCACGTGTAGTGTTGTAACTAAGCAGTTATTCTTAATTTACAAAATGGCTTGTTGAGTAAGCTTATAAGATAGAATAAAGAATAAGTGAGAGAACATTGGAATGGGTTTAGAATTTTTGGTATTTTATACAACAAATATAATGTTATCTCTTAAAAAGTTGCAAATATTGCAAAACCAAATCAGCGTCAATGCTTCCTTCACAGGTCAGAAGGAATTATTGAAGCTGAAAATCTCAAAATAGTTGGGCAGGAGAAGGATATATCATACTCATCATCATATATGATATATATCATACTCACATCACGCCACTCATGTTACGGTTCCACATAAATCATAGGGACCGGGTCTAGTGTTATCTACCATACAGTTGCGTTATCCTATAAATCACTAGATGTTGCTAAGGTATAGACAATTCTATAAAAATATAATGCACACTTTAAACAGTCACAACATGTCTGTTATAATTTCCTAATTTGTCATAACTAATTAGCTAAGCCCTTTATGTAATTAACCCCAAGGATTCCAGAATTTAAATTTCTATGTTCTTACGTTAACGTTCTTTAAAAATATCATAAGACATAACTTACTTATAATGATAACAATAACCGTATAGGGCTTTCTTTCTACGGCGGATAACTTTTACGACGGCCTATTAATTGGTTGAAAAGTTCCGTTCCGCCTGTGTCTGATTTGGTGGACATCGGTCCTGAGCGCCTTTTTATGTCCGTATTTCTCGTCTATTTATACAATATGTTTAAAGAGTAACGTTAGTATTTTGGTATCATATATTAAGCAGAATATCTTGCAAGTTGTAACTACTTAAAAATTCGTGTAGATATGTTTTATTAGAATAGAATAGAATAGAATGTAATGTAATAATTACAACTTACCTTAATAAATAAAATAAAATTACACAAGTAAGTAATCAATATTATTAACAAAACGTATATGGAGTAAAATAAACGTGGATTCATAAAAACGAACTTATGCCAGTATTACAAAAATTAAATACAGATATCCGAAATATAAATCGCACACATGACACTGTCTTTCTCTAGTTAGTTTAAATAAAAGTGACGTCAAAACTCTCATGCTAGGATTGCTGATATTCGGAAATACCGAAACAGGGTCGTCAAAATTATCAGATATACTTAATCTTAACTAATATAATATTATAAATACGAAAGTGAGTTTGTTTGTTACGCTTTTACGCCTTAACTACGCAACACATCATCATGAAATTTCGCATACGCGTTGTCAGGGGCAGAAAAGAATATATAGGGTTCTTTTCATCAAGAAAAGGTGCTAACCTACATTTATGCGAGCGATGTCGAGGAAAAATTCTAGTATTCTTTAATTTTCAAAATAATCCATCTGTTCTACAACTATTGACCAGAATAATATAGTCAGACTGAAACATATTGCGTCAAAATAAAAACCCACGTTGAAACCTACGTTGAGCTGTTTGACGTGTACACTAAACAAAACGAATAATACTTTCCGACACCTCAAGTAGTGTGAATAAATTGCCTCAATGTCACATTACCACTAACATTTCTATTTATAATCTGTGATAAAAAAAAACTTGTTCAATTGAAATATGAATGGCTTGAATACATGGATTCGTCACGCCTCGTTATAACAGGCCGAAAAATTCTCGCCTAAACAAATGCAGTGGCTGAACACCACCGACCAATCGTAACGCTTTGTTTACGTATAAGTGTTCTGAGTGGTAACTTTAATTAGTTATTGATAACCAGTCGACCCCATAAGTGTGGTACTAACAGGCTTTCATTAAGAAAGAAGGCTAATTTACCCGATATCGTTTTTCTATCTGGTACTGGTAATAAGTTATAATTTTAAAAAGACCGCCGCTTCTGCTTTGTTTTGTTTGTTGAGATGACCATGTAAACACGTTTGGCCCACTATGTGACGCGGAGGAGTAAAAACGGCATGGAAAATATTTTTTTGCCATATGAGCATAAATGCTTTAAATATAATGTAGATATGAGTTAACATTTATCCGGCTATCTATTATATTTGAAGCATTTCCACTCATTATGGCAGAAAATAATTTTCCATGCCGTTATACCCCTCCGCGTCATATAGTGTGGCCTATCACTACTCGTAGTCTGTCCGAATAGCCGTATACAACATTTAACGCAAGACCTACAGGGGTAAAGGTTGACAAATCGTAGCAAAACCTTACAGCCGTAAAATCGAATAAAGCCTGTATGTAGTCAAATCTAAAGTACGCACGAAGTAGATATGCAAAGCTTTAAATAAGATTTCTACAAAATGTACAAATGTATAATCGCAGGATGAAACAGAGTACACGATCCTAACATTGAACTACCACATTTATTATAAAACGTCCCAGTGACGTTAATTGCAAAGTAGTTACATTAACGGGACAGCTGTACCTTCCATTTCCTAAAATAATAATATACCAGATTGATATTACCCATTTTTCAGTTAGGTATAAAGATAAGTAAGCCGCTTACCACCAAAAAAAGAGTCTGGTATGGAGTCGGAGACATGGAAGACGTAAAGATCCGCACCTCCATACTGTTAGACAGAATAACTTACAACCTTGGGCTTGTTTCGAATCACTATAGTGAAAACTACTCGTTAAACAGACAAGTGCCCAAAATATGCCGTGCCAGGATTCATGTTAACATTTCACTAAAAGCTATCACCGTTCCCTATAAGTACCGTTAAAAACTGTTACTAGGATGCATTATTCGCGCGCGCGTTAGTCGCACAAGCGCCACGTGCTTTTTAGACAATCGGCTTTGTCTTCCTCAACGTCTGACCACATTTAATACCCCTCTGAATCTGAATATAACGTCCAGCATCGTAACCTCTCAGGCTAATGCTCCAGAACGGAATAGTGATCAACACCGGTTCAATTCAGGAACAAGGAACTGCAAAAAATATAGAAACCTTGTGATTCCAAAATCTGTTTAAAGACATTCTTCTTGGTAACATACTTTTCTCATGTTTGCCCCTCTTGGCGACTGATTTAAAATGAAGTCTGCTTTTGGTATTCTCTTTGTAAGTTTATAGACATCTTATTTATAATTTAGTATAATATATTGTAAGTTGTATCACATAAGACCTATACGTTGCAACATCCATAGAATAACAATGCATAGGCTGATAATTTCATCAGTGTAGTCACGAAACATTTTATATGGGCATTGCGTTTGCGGCTACATTCATATAAACCTAAACGTCATGTACATACATTTCTAAAACGTACGCCGTGCAATAAGGTTGTTAACAAACGTGTACACACGACAAATCTAACTTGACTTTATCATGCGAGCTTCTTTCCATGTAAAGCTTACATCCGTGATAAAACCTTACAAACCTACTTGTGTCTGTAAAGTATTTACAATCATTTGAGTACCGGTCAAAGCGAATAGCGGAATATATGGCCTGTTAAATAGTCTATAAAATAAAAACAATACTTAATAAAACATCAAACTTGATAGCGAAACTTCCCAGACTCAACACCTCCCCAAATCACAGTATCCCGAATGGTAACAAGCATAATAATTGGTTGCCGCAGGTTTAAACGAGTCGCTCGATATAGTATAATGGTTAGAAGTATTTAACGGTGAGATAAAATCTTAACAAAAGCGATTTGGTTAGCCGTCTTGTTTTGGTACTCCCATACCACATATATGCATCTATATACCGATCGAGCGTACCCACAACCAGTTTAGATTGACCCATAATTCTTGAATAAATTTCTCTTCAACGTCCGAAGGTTGATGGAGTGCGAGAGGAGTGACGTGTCATTATAAAGTGGTGGCTGTGTAAATGTATTGACCCCGGCTGCGTGCCGCGAGTGTCGGTGCCTCGTCTATGATATGTAAATGATAATTGGTTCCCGAATAGAAAACGTTCTGTTTATGTTGCCACGAACGTTCGGGGAGCAAGTGTCGATAATAATTTTAATACGCCCATACCGTACACTCCGACTGTAATTATGTGATAAGATTATGTTAATATTTTTATTTGTTTGTTTATGACGCTATAATGTCAACACGTTACACAGTAACGAAGGTAATGTGTAATGCATTACGTACACATAATCATAGATGTCGCAACTCTCGTTACCAATAGATTTTACTTATCGCGTATAACAGAGTACTTGAAAAAGTATTCATTCCTCGATGAGAAACTAATTTATTACACAGTCTAATAATAATCTGGCTCAGTTCTGTGAGGAGCGTTTCACCCGGGGGAACAGGCGAGACACGGGCGCGCGGTGGCGACTGGGCAAACCTTTTGTGTTGAATGTCACGCCACTCGAATTATCCGAGACGCTTTTACTCATTAATGGACGGTTTTATTTGCTCTTATTTAATTTAGCATTTATTCAATCTGCCCCCGGCGTGATACGTGTTGTGTGCCGTGTTCTTATTTCGTTTGCACCTTTTGTGACAGGGCTCATTGAGGCCGAGGTGTCGGGATGTGTTCCCGCGGCTCGCGGCTCAGTTTACACGTACAACTCCGGCGCCTTTCATCGCGCACAAAGCGTAATTGAATCCCACAGAATCCTACGCAGGCCGTAAGATTTAATAGGGCATTTAAACACTCGCATTGGCCATTGTGAGACGGTTTTGTATGCGATTATTCATCGCAAAACCACAACGCAGCTAGCTTTCCGCGAAAGCGCATTGCATGTGTTAGACTAAGTGCGGCATGAAATGTACCCCCACGTGTGGTTCAACATAAAGCTCTAAATACCGGTTCCACATGCTCACTGCACAACTCTAAAACACACACAGTTTATGTGCCGAGACCAACTGCACTAGAATATTATTTTCTTAATGTAATTGTTAATAGTTGCAGTAATTTTCTTAAATGAAAGACAGGAATTAATTTGATGTGTAAAGTTGTGCGTTAGTCGTGTTGGCGTAAGAAGAACCCTAGCCTCGAGGCCTGTTCGTAGTCGTATAAATTTAACTTGAACGTCCGAGCAGCTTAGTAGTGGTGTTACAACGAATAGGAACTAAACGTGTGGACTGAATGCCGCCGCTGTAACGTGACCTACCGTTTGTGCGCGTAACAACTTTGCTGCTAGACTGTTGCAGCGAGGGATCAGAGTTCTCGTATAAATGGGCGCGTCAGTCAGCTCGTAAAATTGGAAATGGATCCTCGTAAATCGGCGATATTGAGCCGAGTCGCAAATTGCTGCGCGTACGCGGCCGCGCATTCGGGTTCTTGATCAGACTGAGGTTCAGACGCTTATATGCACTTTTCTTAGGAAAGCTCGTAAATACTGATTCAATGAAACAATAAAAATAATATTGTATAAGATTGCAATCTTTTAATAGACCATAGGTCTTTACTTTTGTTAAAGTGAATTAAATTTGCTTTATGAGAAGGTTAATATAATTTGAACGAAATGAAATAGTATCTCGTTGAACGTTAATACAAAACATAATTTCAAAAATCAATTGGCTTCGATTCAAAGTTATAACTTACAGTAAGTCGGTTCTACTAACTGGTTTATTGTTTCTAAGCAAAGTTGTTTTTTTCTGAAGTCAGAATATGAATAAGTAACGCAATATAATATTTTTGACAGTCATGTAACCTTATACATTCGGTATGAATAGCTTGCATGTGGGTGGTGCATAAATTAGCTTGTCATAAAAGCTTTAATGTGAAAATACACAGCCTCGATATCCGTTATTTGTTTATTCTGAAAATCTATAAAAGTCGGAGAAAGTCCTCCGGTCCTCGCGTCAACTATAAAAATGCAATATCATACATCGATCAAGTGGTACAGAGGGCCAACAATGGGCTGGCTATTGTGGACTGCTATCTAATCGTAATGAATATAAATTTTCAGATGACATTTACGATCGGTGCGCGGCGTGATACTGCATCTATATAAACGTGTTAGATAGAGGTTTTAATACACGCACACATTGGCGATCAACAATAAAATACTCGGGTGTACAGCCAGTATCAATTTGTAGCATCGCCAACGTAAAATATCCGACTTATCTTTCCATTTATCAACAAATATTGTTAGAAGTCAGTGTTTTGAGCGAGTCAATGCGATTCTCTACTAGTGTAACGTCGATATCCGAATCTAACGGATAATTTATTGTATACTAAATCATAACGAGTAAATATCGTCTAACATAGTGAGACTTCCATATTTGTGGCAATATATAAATTACCAAGTAATATTGTAACAATGGAATACTGACATTTATATTATATTATGTTAATTATTGTGATTAATCGTACTAGAACCTAAGATTTCCATAATCTACTCGGCACCTTGTATATACGGAAACTGCCTTGTTAATCTCGGAGCAAATTGTTTCGCTCACGATTAACGCCGAATATATAGTCGGGTGTTTGATTCTTGGGTCAGTCAAAGTGTTATTAAGTTATACTGTTAAGCTATTCTTAACAGTATCAGCACGTAGTCTACCAGACTACATGCTGATACTAAGAATGGCTGAATATATCTAGTAGACTCATTTCCCAATACCTACAATATAACTGAAATATGGATATAATAAACTAGGTTTAAATATATATTTAGGTCTAAGTACCTATTTAAATCTCGCTTAGCGAAGTGTTGAACGTAATATTCCGAATAAACAGGGTGGAGGTATATATATACCATATCTATTCGGCATATTATGTTTGTGATTCGAGATAGAACATAGGAAAACAGCAGTGTTTTCAAAAATGTGTGATTTACTAAAAACCTATATACCTACCTAAATACCTTAATATTGTTTATATCTTTTAATTTCAAATCTTTTACTATTTTATTTTAAATGATTTAAAGATCGCCATATTTTTATTTAAAGCCATTTTATTATTTACATAAACAAAAGCAACAATCATATTTTAAATACTTAAAACTTCATTAACATAGAAATAAATAAGGCATTGGACTGCCCACTATTGCACTATCGACGGTAAGTCACTCATAACGCTACTTGCGTTATGAGTGGCTTACTTTTTCAGCTTAGTTGGAAGGTTTAACTATAATACTAAAATCTAAACCAAATTGCTAGTAACATTTATAAAAATATAATAGAAGTGGCACACGATTGATTACTATACAGATTAAATAACTTTCGCTTTAAAAAAGCTGCCGGTTAACCATATATGCGCATACTTTTAGGGTTCCGTACCCAAAGGGTAAAACGGGACCCTATTACTAAGACTCCGCTGTCCGTCCGTCTGTCTGTATGTCACTAGGCTGTATCTCATGAACCGTGATAGTTAGACAGTTGAAATTTTCATAGATGATGTATTTCTGTTGCCGCTATAACAACAGATACTAAAAAACAGAATAAAATAATTATTTAAGGAGGGGCTACCATACAACAATCGTGATTTTATACATAATGGTACGGCACCCTTCGTGCGCGCGCGAGTCCGACTCGCACTTGGCCGCTTTTTTTTTGTTAAGCGTGTAACCTGTTGATTCTACAGCCAAAAAGTGTTTTCTTTTTTATTCTATTTCTTACTTTAATAGATTTTTACTTTCCGCTATGTTATGTATATTTTACAGAAGGGGAATTCATTATACCTAATTAATTGTCCCTCTATAAAACATGTAATAATAAAACGAAGAGTAAAGTTGTACACTTAAGACAAGACTAAATCATTAGTAATTTAATTTGACATGCACGTCTTTTGAAATACTTTTACAATTTTACCCGATAGCTTCTTAATGAGAGTAGTCAATACAGTCTTAATAATTGAAGATCAGACAATATACCGGGGCAGTGTGAAGTGAATAGAGCACTGGGGCGCATTCCGTGGGGGATGCGAGCGGGTGAATTATTTATCACAATGACATCCACTGGCATGTAATTTGCCATGCGCGCAGCCCCCTATTATGCTCTTCGCCGATTCATTCGATATAATGAGAGCCGCGGTCGTTACCGGCCATTTTTCCACACAACCGAAACACCGAGCCAATGCGTGAACGCACTAAAATCGAAGCTCGTTTTCATTACAAACATTTCGTGACTTTATTTTTTATTTACTCTGCACTTAATTTCTTGGACATTAAACTTTGGCTTTGTTTTGGCAGCGGCTTACGAAACGATTATATTCAAACTTGTGAAATTTAAACTTTTCAATGTCGGGTTGAGTTGTTAGGATTGAGATATTTTAGAAAACAGAGTGTCCCTTTCTCTATTCTATTTTCTTTCTCCGCAGTAGGAATAATCCTGTTTCGCGGGGACTTTAAAAACATTCAAACAACGGACACAAAGAACAACCAAACTCGGAACAATTATCTGTGTTCACAACACTCAGCGTTATGGCAATGCGACCACTACTATGCCATCCGTGCACTCCTTGAATTTAATAACTATATAATATCTTAAACAAAATCTAAGAGATCAATACTGATATTACAAATGCAATATTAACGCCCTCTTTGTTTGTTTTTGGCCCTATTTAGATTAAATTTGACATGGAGACTGCGAAACCTAAAAATGGACATAAGTTACTTTTCGAAAAATCGCAACCTATAACATAGTATGTTATACCTATATCAGAAATATTTTAATTTGGCCTTTTTATTTTGAAAAGCTAATAATAGAGGTGCGTTTGTAAGCGGAGCGGTAATAGCACTAAATAATTTTGAGATAAATAACACGAACCTATGTACATAAATAAATAAAAATGACCTTGCGATATGCTACATGGCAATAGCGGGTAAGTTATATTTGGCAAACAAAATAAATAAATACATTTCGACTACAAAATATATTTACTGATAGAGTGTACTTACTTATCAAAAAATATGAATAAGCAGATATGAATAAAAATAATTACCTACACGTAGGTAAGTATCCCGCATTAGTACATCTAGATATCTAACAATGCAAATTAGAACAGATATCAAAACGGTTGATCGGCGTTCAGTCGGTTTGCATATTGTGTATTGTATAGAGTTTATCTCGTTACATTAATCACTTTACTCGCACGTATAAATAGACAATAAAAAACGTCGCAAAAACTTCGTGTAGATTTTACATTTTGATACAAACATTATTATGTTTAGAAACATGTTAGTAGATTTTTTTATTAAAGTCAGACTTCCATACATCTTATAATTAATAGAACGCAAGGTGACTTTAAAACTTTAAAACCACGAACACAAAGGATATACAAATACATTTTAGTGTAAATTTGCGCTTAACATTTTAAACGACAACAGTACTATCCCTTTAGTAAAGAATGCAACCATCATTAAACAATATTTTACATTGACTATATTACAACTCAGAGTGAAGGGAGTCAGAAATGGCACTAATTCTCACAAAACAATACCCACACATATAAAGTAACCTAAGCTTAAATCCCATTGAAGTATTTGACTGACACAGTCAAACACCAAAAACCATAAAATACAAATTTTAAAGCAGACACATATAAAGGCCGGTGCAAACGAGAGTTATGGTATAGCTATAATCGACTCCAGCACGCCATCTCTCATAACGAAGGGATCACGTAACAAATACAATGTGATACTAAACATTCTCAAAACCAACCAGTTAAATACGTAGATAAAATTGAATGATACATATATATTAGAATCGATCTGAAATGAGCGGCGCCGCCCAATCAAGTAATAGGATGAAAATGAGAGACATTATTTTTTAGTTTTTAGCATAAATTAACATTGACTATACATATTAATCACAAAGAATATAAAGTGTAGTGTTGTACATGTCACTATGATCTTTTGAAAATGTATTTAAAGTAAGATAATGTCATCATTGACGTTGATGAAGGCTTATTATTAAAGCAATGAACTCTGCATGTACGAGTCATAACGAAATATGATTATGAGCTTTGTTATAATTAGATTTCTTTTTTCCAGATTAGGATTCACAAAGCTGTTATTAAAAAAGTAGTCTTATATGAGAAATACGCCAAACATTTCAGATTATATTGATTTTTGCTTACATGACAGTGATCTTCCGATCGCAAAAAACAAATAACACTATATTTAGGGAACTTATTTCTATTGTAAGACGACGCCAATAAAAGGCGGTGCGCACCCGAGTATCGGTCATTTGCTCGTGAGACTTCGTACGAAACGGTAGTTGTCGACGCGGTTTGTGAATACGTTGTAACTATTATTTGTGCTGGCAAAACTTTGTAAGTACATGATATTTTGTTTGTATTAGTGATTGGTGATTTATTTTAGCTTTAAGGTTATGTAAAACTTCCTTTAAGGTTAACAATTAGCTTGTATTAATGTCTGTTATTAAATAATGTTTAGGGTGTAAGATAATTGTTTTTTTTTAACGATTCCTACGACTGAATCCTAAATCTATAGTTTCTGTATATCTTTACAAAATAAATACTATTCTGTTGGTTGTAATATACTAATAAGGCCGTTTTTTAATAAGAACAGTGACCCTTTCTTTTTTTTTTTTTTTTTTATTATCCTGGGGGAATGCTTTGATGCATACCTCTCCGCTGAAAAGGGGAGCGGAGAGGTTATGTCGGGCTCACCCGGGAAAAGATGGAACATCCCGGGTGCTACCGACTAAACCTACCACGATGTGCCAACTCACTGCCTTGAATGGTGGGTGAGTCGCTGGAACTGAAACTACATCAGCGACCCACCCAGCAGTGTCCAACACAACACGGACGACGACTCCTGGGTGACACCCCGGCACGACAAAGGGGGTCACTCCGACTCAATGGCTGGCGGACGGGAGATCCCCTATCTTCCGCCCGCGGCCCTCGCTATGGCGGCATCAGGCGCGCATAAGCGCGCTTGCGCCGCCCGGTCCGCCGGCGGCGGCTCGGATCCGCAAGGATACTCTCCTCACAGATCCGCTCCGCCGCCTTCTTCCGCGAGATAACGTCCTCGCAGAAGGATGCGACCGCTATCCAGTTCCTCTCGCTGTCGACCATGGCTTTGATCACGGCCGGCAGCGAGAGGTCGACTCCCACAACGCCTACAAGTTCACGGCGCTGCACCGCCCAGGCAGGACATGCCTCGAGCGTTGCTGCACCGTGTCCTCTACACACCCGCAGTGGTGGCAGATGGGACTCGGTTCCCTCCTAGCGACCACAGCAACCGTGCCCTGACAACACCTGCACCAGTCGGAAGGAAAGAGTCCCATGCTGCCGCTCTGCCCACCGCTTCAAAACCAGCTGGAGGGCCTCAACGGTTCTGAATCCTGCTAAAGGCACCTCCAGCCGCGCCTTCCACTTTCGGAATACGCCCTGGTGGGCTCGGTTCCTTGTACCAGTTAAAACCTCTGGGAGAGGACGAACACCCATCTCCTCCCATACCGACGATATCACTTTAAAGGTTTCGGCGAGCACCTCCGCTTCCAAGTCCCACGGGGGAGTTCCGGCCAAAGCGCAGGCTGCGTCGGCCGACACCGTGCGGTATCCGCGTATGACCCTGACCGCTATGACTCTCTGCGGTCTCCGCAAGAGAGCCCTACATTGGGCGGTCAGGGAGTCCACCCGCGCCGGTGCGCCGTAAAGCGCCATCGACCGAACAACCCCCGTGTAGAGCCGACGACAACCGACGCTGGGCCCGCCCAAGTTTGGTAAGAGCCACCCAAGAGCGGAAGCAGCGCCTAGGAGCCTCGGAGCGAGACGGCTGAAGTAGGCCAGGAAAGAGTGCCTCGACCACCTCAGAGAGAAAGTTGGGCTGGAGAGTCTCCGTAAGGGGAGGGCTCCGCGCACGAAGCTTTTTCAGTACCGCGCGGTAAGGGCGCCCCCAGGGGTCACGGTCAAGACCCTCCAGCATCTGCTCCCTCGCCTGCTCCTTAGCGCGGCAGATGGCCAACTGTAAGGACGCTTCGTACAGTCGGCCCTCCTCTAGCTCATCGCGGTGGCGACGGCTACGGCTACGAGTGTAAGACCTCCGGGCACGAATGCAGGCCGCACGGAGGTCTGCCAGCTCCTGGGACCACCAGTAGACTCCCATCCTTGGCGACTGGTATTGAACACGGGGCATGGCCGCATCACAAACAGCTTGTACGCTGGCGCGAAAGCGGACAGCCCCGGTATCTACCTCTCCCGATGGGAGTGCAAGAGACAGCCAGGCTTGTACTATGGCTGCCTCTTCCAACAGGTCCCGATTCAGCCGTCCCAAGGCCCACCGCGGAAAGTGAGAAGCTCCACCCGCTAGCGGGCGATGACCCCTACTGGCTCTCCGGAGGGGGGAGACATCTAGACGGATGTACAAATGATCCGACAGAGTCTCAACCCCCTCAAGGACGCACAAGCCCCTTACACGTGCGGCGAGGGCAGGGGTAGCGAAAGTAAGGTCCACTATCGACCCCCCCCCTGCTGTCGCACGCACGTATAAGCGGTGCCTTTGTTTAATAAACAGAGGCCCGCTGCATTAGCCCACTCCTGGACCGCCTCTCCTCGGACTTTCGTGCGGGCGGACCCCCACGCAGTCGACTTCGCGTTAAAGTCCCCCATCACAAGGATGCGGCTAGATGACACCCGCCGTATCGAGGCCTCTAAGTTGTTAAGGAAGGCCTCGAAGTCAGCCAGACTCCGATTGGGGGAGAAGTACACACCAAAAATTGTGACCTCTCCCCACGCGAGGGCAACATATCCCGGTCCCCTCTCTTTGACAGAGAGGGGAGGGGAGCGCGGCGACGTGGATCTGACGACTGCCACGGAGCTGTCCCGGTCCCCAACCCAATTAGGGCAGGGAGGAACGTAATACGGCTGCGCAACTACGGCTACACCAATCGACCACACCGCCATGGACTGCAAGAGTAAGTCTTGCGCTCGAGCGGAGTGGTTGAGATTCGCCTGGAGGAGGTGGTAGTCATGGTCTTGGTCCATGACTACGATGACATGACCTCCTCCACCGTTGAGGGCGGTTCCTGGGGAGCAGCCAGGGTCGCTTGGCTGCTTACACCCGCTGTGGGCTTTGGGGCCGGGGTCTTACAAGCCCCACCACCTCTAAGGTGGTCCGCAGGGCGCTTAGCCTCCGCACACGCAGGGCAGTGCGGGTTGGCCTTGCAGGTCCGCGCGATGTGCCCCTTTTGACCGCAGCGATAACAAGCATCGCTGCAGTCGATGGTACTGGGGCACTTCAAGCGGGCGTGACCCACTCCTCCACACTTGTAGCACCTCATGGGCCGGGGATCCAGGATTGTCACTCTGGCAGAACTCCAGCCCACGAGAAGCCTCCCAGCGGCTGCCAGCTGTTTCGAGGCCGCGACTGGACACTGCGCCCATACCGCTCCAACTCCTCCAGGGCCGGGACGGAGGACGCCCCTTAACAGTGTCCGCAGTACATTCGGTCCGCGTGCCAATGGCAGACCGGACATCTTCCTCAGCCACGGAGTCATCCAGGCCGGAAATGCGCATATCAGCGCACTTCACCGGCCTGGCGACTCGGACGCCATCCGTCTCGGGGAACAAAGTTCGCAATTTCTCGGCTATGATGTCAGCCGCCTCTTCCCCTTTAGCACCCGGGACCTCAAGGATCCGAGCTCCCGTGTGGGCAAGACGTATCCTCGCGCATCCAGTGGCAATTTCGGAGACGTTCAGGTCGCGCCTAGCGGCTGACAACACGTCCTTATAAGTGAGGCCACGTTCTGCTGCCTCAGGCAACACTGTGACAACCACAGCGGCTGCCTTCGCAGTACGTAGCTTGTGTCGCCTCTTTCTTCTAGACCCACTTTTTGCGGCGGAGATGGCCTGGTTACTAGCCACAGCAGCAGCCTTGGCAGCCTTCCTGACCTTGCGCCGGGCTTTCTTTTCCCCCGCAGTCTGCCACTCTTGGGGGACAGACGTTGAGGCGCCGGATGCTTGGGCCGACGTAGCTACCTTTGGGGCCGCTGCAGGTCGTCGCTGCTGCGGTGCCTTTTGTGACGGCGGAGGCATTCTGGTCGCCGGAAGTGGCGGGAACTCCTGGCGTCTGACCCGGGCTTTCGCCGGTGGCGGCGCTATCGCAGACTTAGCAGCTGCGGAGGTAGTGACAACATTCGCGGGCGGCGCGGTCCCCAGCCGTGATCGGTAGCTGGGCGCCGGAAGGAGGCGATCATTGAGTCCCTCAAAACGGGCATCTATGTATTTTAACATAGACGCCTGCAACTCAAGCACTTCACTGGAGGGCTCCGGGGCTTTATTTGTTTGATATGGCGCCTGCCCATTCAGAGTTTCAGCTCTGAGCTGCGCCATCTCATTGCGCAATTCCACCATTTCGGCCTGAAGTCGCTCCAGCCCATTGGCGAGAAACTCCACCAACTGAACAGAAGCAGCCGCCGCCAATTTAAGATGGCGCTTGAAGGTGCCCTTCAGGTTACGCGATTTTGCTGCCACCTTGGCGACGATCTCGGCTCCATCACGGGCACGTTGGACTGCGTCTGCCACCGATTTCGCCGGTGATCGGATCCTCAGCGCCAGCTGCGCCACCTCATCTTCCGCGCACAACTCTGACGCCGCACGTTTTTCGGCAGGTACCTCGGCTGCTCTCGCCGGTCCGATGTATTGCACTGGGATGCTAGGTCGGCCTCGGCCTCTTCTACCTGTGCCGACTTTAGCACTGGGTGCAGCGCTCGACTCTGCGTCGGTGTCGGACTCAAGCCAACGCAGCGGGCGTTTGCGCTTCCCTGCTGCAGGAACCGTCTTTCCTGGTTCAAGGCCCAAGACGGCTCGTATTGCAGAGTCAGTGTCTGACTCCGCGGAATACTCCGTGCCCGATATGTCGCGCGGCACAACGCTGTGATGCTGGTTGCAGTTGTAAATCATGCAAATCAAAATCAAAAATGCGTCGCCGGTCGTAACTCATACGGCAGTTATCTTATGCCTCTTTGTCTATGTATTATTGTCCAAAATAAGACAACGGACTAGAAATACTTCCTGTATCGCAGGGGACTTTACAAACATTAAACATAAGTCACAACGGACACAAAGAACACCTAGACTCGAAACAACAAATTGTGGATCACAATTTTTTTTGTCCCGTGTGAGGATCAAATCCACAACCTTCTGCACGGCGGCAATGGCGAGGCGACCACTTAAACCAGTACGCTATCTGTTATAAAGACACGGGTTCGATAATAATTATCAGTTGAACTAAGTTCTAATGATATTTCCTATTAGGAAAATGTCAGCAGCAGTATGGAATATGGAAATGCGTCTAATAGACAGCAGTTGGCTCGCCCCCTGTTACGTGAGACCTAATAAGTTGGCGAAATGTGAATGTGATACACCGCTGCATACCCGTAGAGGATATAATACAAGCGTGAGTCTATTTGTGTATGTTGTATGTATATGTCAAATATAAGTTTATAACCAAAATTATTCAGATATTCTAACGGCATTTTACAGTAACATAATCTGTGAACTCACAAAAAATGTACCCACAAAATAGGTACATAATAAATTGTTGTTAAAATAGAGAACTATGACACACGTTAGAATTGTACACTGACACGAGCGATAGGTACAATATGCCAAACCGTGGTTGTCCGTCTTAAGTAAGCGTCTAGAGCAGTACATGTGACTAAAAAAGTGACGTTCCATTGATGTATTGATTAAATGAAGGCTCCCAGACCGTTAGCTAGTTAACAAAACTATATTACTATTAATCACGCTACGATGACTATCTTTATCTTAACATGCAAGGGAAAGTTTACAACGAACTAAATGTTAGAAGCTACCGATGCAGTAGACGCCTCTACATTATCTAATTGCTTAAAAACAGCAATTACTGTCCACAACTTGTTAATTTCGAAAATCGATAACAATATTTAAAAAAAAAACAAAATTGATTATGGTTTTTAATATCTTGAATCAAATTTAAACGTTTTATTACCATGACAAATCCAGTCTGAAGCAAAGCAAACCACAACAAATATGTAAAATCAAATACACCAAAGCTATTTCAGAGATATACCGTTGCGTCTACGCGGGTTATCTATAGTTATTGACCTCCAGACTTTATGTAAATGCAGGCGATGATGCCGATTAAGTATAATAATTATAAATATTATCAAAGAAAGAGGGTCTCTAACAGACAAACTGCATGCACATATTATTAAATGTTAAATTAGTATGTAAATAACATTACTTTGATTTTATCTAGAACACGAAAACTAAAATAAAATTTATTAAGTTGGAAATTGACGGTGACCGAGATTTTTATAGCAATAATTATGATCCAATATCCTTGTTGATGGCACCTCAATATCGCTACATCCCAGTATACGCAAGTGACAAAATTTACTGTGTGCCAGATATTGGCACCATCAAGCTGATCCGCTAGCCAATAAGGTGGACACTTGACGTATGCCTTTCCATTAGGTTAGCGCGCAAGAAATACATCACAGCGAGCCTTAATCAAAGACGCGAAGAAACCGGCTAAGATTAATACGTGGATAGGGGGGGAACACGCACAGAATTGGGAATTAGATACATATAAGTACAAGCCCAACGTATAAATAAAGATGGCAGTGAAGTAATATAATAATACAGTGACAAGTTTGAGAATAAATACACAAGATACTAAAGTGTATAAAGCATAAGATAAAACATGTCTATGTTTATTCACAACAAAAGATTAAAAAGCAAATAAAGTTATGATATGACTAAAGGAATTTATTTGAATAATAATCATCATTGTATCGAACTTTTGAAACAACTCAACTGTTTTCACTGAACGACCCTATATGTATGAAAGTGGGAGACGAGTTAGCAGCTCGTCTAATGGTGAGTGGCCATCGCCGCCGGTTATAGTTATACTAACTTTAAACTTCGCTTAAAGAAGGACGTGTCGCAACGATTAGTAGCCATCGCGGCATGTTATATATAGGAAAACTGCTCGCTGAAAGCGCACCGTACTGGGCGAGTACATTGCCACGTGGAAAAGATCAACCCTGTAAATGTGACAAGTAACATCATGGTAGAGAGGTAGCGACGATACCAAGTCAAACAAATCAAACAGTTTCTCAAAGCACTCTTCGTGAAAAAGATGATAACGCATCGTTCTTACTCTACTCTGAGCATTCCTATCTGTCCATGACATTGGGTTTAACATGAACCAGACCGCACGCCGTTGTAGGATATTATGAGAATCAAGCTGATATTTGGCGGCACCTGCCTGGATTTAAGAACAGTTTTCCAAGTGGCCACACTGGCCAGACCTGTGCTTTATAAATACAAGTGATTGACCTGACATTAAACACTTTTACACGCCATTTTGCCTTTTCATCCAAATAATCCCGTGTAGACTGTTAAAAAATGTTGACGCTAAAGATCGTACCACTCAGAAATGCGAAGGGGCACTCCTTAGGACTGCCACATTTGTGTTTTCTTTGAGTTTCATAGAACTAAGTTCTTTTCACACCATACGAAACAATTAATAGATTTAAAAAATATCAGTTGCTGTAATAGTGTTCTGGCATACCCGCTGTCTAAGACAGCAAAATTATTGTATCGTACTGTACAAGTTGGCTTACGACGACGCGACGTTTACAGTGATTAGTTATGTATTGTTTAAGTTTTAGCTGTGAAGAATAGTGTAAGAGTGAGAGTTCCAATGGAGCGGCATAGTCATATAATTGACAAAACTACTAAAGCAAAGAATAAAAAAAATACTATTCGAAGGCCACAAAGTGTCCTCAAAACTAGACACAAGCTGTGACCTTCTTGCTTCTTGCATATTTTGATTTAAAGGCTTTTTTGATATCTATGTACACCCGACATAATTTTGAATATCACCAGTTGAACGATTGTAATAGATGCGACACCGATAGATATTTCTAATCAGCTGGCGATTTTTGAGCCAATATGAACTACAATTTATTGCCGTTATTTGCAAGGATTTTATTCACCGTATTTATTGGATGGCTTATTGTGAATAACTAATTACATTTTTGGTAAAAAAAAAGGGTAGCGAAACTATGAAATAATTTACTGCTTTTGTACTTTAGTAACTGCTAACAACACTTATGTTCAAATTAAATAGCAGTTCTTGTTCATTTTGATCATCTAAAGTAGGTCGAAGCCGTGTACAGTTCCAAGCAAGAGCCGCTGTAACTCATAATTGATTTATCGCGCAGTCGTGGCAATTTCGCAAAAAAACGTTGAAAATTTTCTAATAGCGAAGCAGATGAGACCCACAGAAGGGTTAATTAAAACGAATGGACGGTCATCCGCGAGCAGAATGTCGAAGTTTAGCGGATCACCAATTTCAATGCTTTAATATTGTTACAAACTCAGCTCCGCGTTTCTTTAATTAAAATTAACGACGCAAAACTTTGACAGTCAAACGAATTATTAGTACAGAAGCTAACTTTTAATTAGTTCGCCTTCTTCCAGCAATACTTTTGTGCATTTACTTGCTTAAAGTAATTTAAATTAATTTGAATTCTTTTTATAATATAAACGTTTGAAGTGAATACGGCCTTCAACTGGAACTACTCGTCAATGAATCGAAAATAATCGTTAAATTCTGTTCCACGCATTAAAAGCTCAATGGCTGCAACCAACGAACAAATCACCCAAATTCATATATCTATAATAAGTGGTATAACTATAATAAATTATTATCCATAGCATGCCGAGAAATAATCTCAAATTTAAATTGCTGGTGTACCTACAAATCGATTTGATAAGTTTAAAATTATAAATTTCACGGCGGTAGCCTGCGTGCATAGATCCATGACAATATTTGACAGCTACTGCTATTGAGCTTTATCGAATCATGCATGTCTAAATACAAAATTATTGACGAGTACAGAAGCTCGAAAAAACTAATCATGGAACGTAACTAAAACATCACGCCGCGCCGGCGACTTACATTTCTGTTGTAACGTGTGAAGTCACGTGGGAATCTTATTTCGCATATCTCTCTATATTTCCACAACAAGAAAACTTACACCAATTAGTAAATCATTCGCTTAAAATTGTCATAGTGCGTGAATCGTTACAAGTGCATTGGTCCGCATATTCACACCTCATGAAGCCCCGGGGAGTAAAACCGGCTAGCCTGCTCGTTGGCCCGACACCGGCCGAGGCCAACTTAAGATACCTTTTAATTTGACCACTCTCTACCTCGGCGCCTACGCGCACCGACGTAAACAAATCGTGAGACGAGATCAATGAATATTAAGCAACCTCCGAAACAATTTCCAGCACCATCTCAAGATAAAATAAATAATTCTCTCCAAATAAACATTGGAAAAGAAACACTGATTGCTTCATAAATTGTCAAAATGCTGCCATGTGCCAATGAGATTCGCGAATCGTTTTCGGTCCGAATAATGAATAACATCAGGCAAATTGGCAAATAAATATAAAACTGTTTTTTTAGCCATCCCAGATATTCCACGGGCGAAACTAATTGAGATATATCTGCGTGTTAATGAATGCACTTTGGAAATGTTAATTGTGTTAACAACCTAATGCGTATCA
Source organism: Catocala fraxini (assembly GCA_930367265.1). Lineage (NCBI taxonomy): Eukaryota > Metazoa > Arthropoda > Insecta > Lepidoptera > Erebidae > Catocala > Catocala fraxini. Next base: position 12,244,582 of record OV884037.1, read on the forward strand.
GTGGTAACGCATTACACTACAAAACTAAGTAAATTTAATCGTATATACTACTAATTATTTATAGAATTTCTATAATTAATTAGTAGTTTATCTAGCTAGACAGTAGAGTAGATCTAGCTGTAAAGTTGAAATACCAAACTCACTTCCGAATCACTAGTGAAAATTAGAGCTTTGAAGGGTTCCGTGCCTCAAAAGGAAAAAACGGAACCCTTATACGATCACTTTGTTGTCAGTCCGTCTGTCTGTCTGTCTGTCAAGACCCTTTATCTCGGGAACGCATGGAGGTATCGAGTTGAAATTAAAACGATATACTCAGGTCTACAGTCTCTTGAAGCTGTGAATAAATCAAACTTCTAAGTTAACGTAAAAAAAAGATACTGCTGTTTATGCCGCAAAAAAACGTATATTTCGACACTGTCAAGGGAATCAAAATTTATAGGGTATTTTCCGTTGACCTAGAACTATGAAATTTGGTAAATAATACCGTCTTATACTACAGTATAGGGAAAAATCTGAAAACTATACATTTGTAATTAAATCATAAAAAAACAGGGTCTTTATGCAAGGAACGGCGCGCAAATTTTGAATTGAGTTAACCGTGTGATATGGGGTATCGTATGAAAGGGCTATATTGGCACAAGCTTAAACAATTTTTTTATTAATTTTATTATGTATAGTTTTCGATGTATGACGAAGAATGAAAAAAAAACCTTTTCCTATTTTTATAAGTATAGGTAGGTACCTAATAATACCTACAAATTTGTGGGTGGGCCCTCGGTGGGCGAGTCCGACTCGCACTTGTCCTGTTTTTTACAATCAGAATGGCAATAATAGATAGTTATCGTTAATGGCACCTGCCGAGTTAAAAATATAGTTTGAGATGATATTTTTAGAAAACATAACCACTAATACAAATGATCACAAAACATCAAGCTTATCAACATATTTGGTTAATTTATGATAAAGATTAAGTAATATAAGTAAAAATAAGATTTAAAATTATAGACAGTCTCCATGGCGCAACAGTAGTAAATGCGACTGATCTGCTTGAGATATTCCAAATCGGACAAATTATTATTAGGATTTTCTCTACAAAATTCACGGTATCAACACGTAGTGTAGATATATACAAATGTCTAGAAGAATGCCGCCCGCTATTACGTGGCACTTAAAATTAAGCAGGCAGAATTTAAATGTAACTCATCACTGCCAAATCCTTCGGGAATACAGTACAATGACAGTTTACTACTCTATTTTAATAACAAACAAAATACAGTAAACACTACTGCCACCGGTACATGATAAGATAACATAACTCGTACATAAATATAACCTACGTTGATACGCTTGAATCGAGTATTTAAATATATTAATAAAATATTTTAATACTTAATGTACGAAATATTGCGGCTCCAGGTACCTTTGAAAATACATATATTGAACTTCTTAATTATCATCTCTCGCGAAAACAATAGCTACAAATTATAGTCGTTTGCACATAACAAACTATCTTAATGTTTATGTTGTAATCAAATACCATCAAGGAAACGTCTAAGTTACAAAGCATTATATAAAATGTTTTTATCAGATGTGTAATAATGATCGCCGCCAGCTAGGCCGGCTTTACACAAATCGGTGTATCGACTGTGTTTTTATAAAATACCGTTAACAAAACGTACATCGAACTTGACAAATTGCTTACGCTCCTAATATCCAGACACCTCGGCCTCTGAGGAGATAGGAGACTTTATCAACTCTTACATCTACACTATGTTTAGATTCCGAGATAACTTGATCGAGTTGATGCAGGGAGCGGCGCGACCACGCCGCTAGTGTTGTTACCAACTAGCGGTAAAATATATGCTATTTTATTTGTATTACTTGACACTGACTCACCGCCACTAAACGAATTTCTTTATTAATTTTCGAGCGCCATAAACGACCATATTACACGACGTGGTGTTTCACGATCAAATAATTTATAATAAAGTCCAGGAACCGAGTATATTGCCATATACAGGCTGTGTCTAATGGATACGAGCTATCGTAAATGTGTATTTACGGTGTTGTAACTTATTTTTATTGAGCACATTAAGGTGCAGCACTATTCTGAACAAACTAGTTCACAGTGTCGTACGTGCCAGCTCGTGGCTGCTCTGTCGCACATCAATACGGTGAACACAATCAATATGTTAATATCTTAGATAAGAGGCTCAGATTCCTAAACATAAAACATATACTCACCGACGTGGAATAAGTGTAACCTACATTCTTGGACGATAAGATCATAAATAAAGCATCTGACTGCTCTTGAAATTATCTGGTGAGGATTCATTGTAGTTATCTCTATAATATGTAAATAGGCTATTTGAAAACTAATAATCTACTTCATAATTGCTTAAATAGAAAATATTTGCAATAATTAGTTTTTATTTTTATTAAGTGTAAAACTGGTTTCTTTATAAACTATTTTGCATTCATAGGTCGATAAGCAAGAATTAAGATAATAATCTGAGATATGATACATTACTTAAATTAGAAGTAGGTATCGCAGATAATATAAATGATAAAATTGTGATAAATATACACTCATGCTGTATTATATTGCAAATGTGTTAAATATTTTTGATTAACAGATTTGTTTTAGCTTTATAGATACAACTACAAACAAAACTTTATACGCATACGTCCAATAATATTTTTTTATAATAATTAAATCTCAAAATTTGTGCGCCGTAAAATCGTGATTGGCTCCAAGTGAAAACTCGTTAGGTCGATCGTAAAAGTCGACAATAATTAGGCGGGCACAACCGCGAGAACCGATATGAGCTGATTACGAAAGAAATACAGTCTTACCGCGTTGATTTATTGATCACTGCGCTGCGTTTCATCGCCGTACCTAACAACACATGCTACAACTTGTACCTACTTAATGTACGCTTAATGAAAAGAAATTTCCAACATTTGTCTTATTGCCTATGTAACAGGGAAAACTTATATGTATTATTGATGATTATAAAAAATACATCTAATTTAACAACTGTATTTTAGTTTTTTTAAGTAGCTTCTTTTTATATATTGATACCTTCTCATAAATAACATCGTTGAGTAATTTCATACAATGGATGATTGATTAATAAGTTAGTTATTAATTTTTTCACATCTTTTATAACAGCAACAAAATGGATTCAGCAATAAGTTTGTAAGCTGTTTGTGTATTTTTACTTACTGATAATGCACTTAATTACTTTATAGTTTGCATAGTATTCGATATAAAAACTGGTACATATGTGTGAGTACATTGCTTCGTTAATTGCATCATCACAGCTTGCAAATAAAGCTTTAATAAAATAGTATTTTTATACACACACATACATAGTAGTCTCGTATTTCAAGTATTTCAAGATCAGAATTAATAAGCTGTACAGTGTCTGCGGTGACATAATTTATAATCATAAGTAGACACAAAATCTGCATAACATATTTATGTAACAAAACTCAAATTAGAATGCTATAAATTCTCGCTCCGAGCAATTTCAATCTTCTAATATGATAAACGATTCGTTCAAGAGAGCAATTACTGCCAGGTTGTATTAGAAGTAAAGCAACAGTCAGAGCCATTACCTGTACGCCGTGAAATCCATGGACCATTAACACTTCACAATTTGCTACATACACTTATTAGCGGCTTTTTAAATAGTTTGTATTTCAAGCATATTTTAAATTGCTTGTTTGCCAGATACCGTTTCCAATCACCTGCAAAAACATCTTTATATTCCGAAACTTCATACCGGTTGTGATTGCGGTTATTTTGTTCATCGGCAAAACATTTGATATGTAAAAACCCAAACCGATTTTTTGTTTTCAGGTGTACGGTTCCGCGTAGACGTTTCAAGCCTGCTCTAGATCGGATTTGTCACCTACATTTGTCAGTGATGGCGCGAGGCACGCGCTTGATCCCGAGGTCATGCGTGCTCTCGTCTCACTCGTTTCTGGCTCGTTAACACGCTCATTCCAATCCACCTTATAATGCACTGTAAAATACAGTAAGATACATAATGTCGATGATAATCTCGCTTTTGGCTCTATTACAGAACACAATATGACATAGTGTGAAAGGCGAAACTTTATAAGCTACCGTACATTGATAGTTGTGAATGCTGTGCAACATACTTGTTTAATCTAATTTGACGTTCACTTATAATATTATTACTTGAGAAAACTGAAAGGTGCCAGGGGGCCTGAGCACCTACGAAATGCAAATATAGGGTGTGGGACCCTACCCATGACCACAGACAATAAAACTGTTGTTGTTCTGTGTATTGTTCTGCAATCAGCTTTAAGCAATGTCGCTAAAACCTAACCCACCTTCGGAGCAAGACGTCTACTCTCCACCTACCACTTAAAACTGAATGTTAGGCTAAAGCTTTAGCGTATTGCTGCGCACGGCAATATACAATTTGATTTACGATATATTTTAGTAAATCGTATATTTAATAGTCTTACATTTCCGCGAATGTTATACATTGAAATTAAACAAATTTATACGGCATCTATCGCGCCGTTTATTTTTTTATTACATAATTTTGAAAATTTAATCTACTATTATTAAACACTTTTACTAGTTACTGTTTACTTCTATTTAAGCTATTAAAATTATAAAACTATTTAGATTTAATTTTACACTTTCCCCGATGTTTCGGTTGCTTTTCAGCAGCTGTGCTCACGGGGAGACTAAATCGTATATTATACGTACAAACGATGTCTCGTCGTGGGAGCGCATGCCAATGAAATCAATCCAATGGGCATGAGCACCCATGGGGTTTTCAAAAAACCGGCGTCTCTGTCTGCAACATATGGCTTTACCCTGTATTCAAGAACAAAGGTAAATTTATAGAGCTTAACTGATTTGGTTTTAATATGTTTTGAAATCGTGTTACGTATGTATTGTTATAATAATATACATAGTTATATTTACACATATTTATACTATATTATCTTATCTTATGTGGGAGCCAATCAGTGTAGACCGGTGACACTTAGAACCAGTGGTATCTTTTGTGTCGGACCCAAGATCTATCCTTTAGCCGCAGCGTACACTTCAGAGGGAGAAGCCTGAAGTCTTCGGGGTTTGGATATGCCAATCCCAACAGACCCATCCTCAATCCAGCCAACGCGTCACATTCACACAGTAGGTGCGATATGGACTCGTCCTGTTCACCACAGGCTCTGCAGATCAAATTTTTTGCCAATCTCAATCTGCACAGGAAGTCGTTGGTGCCAAAATGGCCAGTGAACGCTCCTGTGAGCAGGCATATTTCATCCACTCTAGCCTGTGTTTATCATTGCCATGTGCATTCAAAGCTGCCTTGACGATGCTCTCAGAGAGTCCTACGAATGACTCGCGGCTCCCACAAACAGTTGCTCAGCGCCCTTCCTGGCTAATTCATCTGCCTCCTCATTGCCCTGCACCCCTGCATGCCCCGGAACCCACACTAGTCTGACTGTGTTCTTCCTGCCAAGTTTGTTAAGGGTCTTAACACAGTTCAGGACCAGTCCGGAGTCCACCCTACAGGAGTCCAGAGCCCTGAGAGCAGCTTGACTGTCACTGAGAATATAAACAGTTCTATCAGTGACATTACTATTAATATTCTCTTGAGCACAGGCAATTATAGCATAGGTTGCCGCTTGGAAGACCGTTGCATATTTGCCCATGGTTTGGCTCAACTTGCAGTCGTTGGCATAAATACCAGCGCCTGATCCTGTTTCCATTTTGGAACCATCAGTGTAGCAGATGAGACAACATTTGTCAAGGGATTTTAGACCTGGTCTCCATACGTCCCTCGTGGGGACCTTTATTTTAAGTTATTTTTGAATATGTGCATTGGTTGCATTTTGTCGCATCCCATGCTCATAATCCTTTTGAGAAACTTCGTAATCTCCAATTCTGTGTGTCCAGTTTCCGGCATTTTGACGCTTCACAGCCCATGCACAGATAGTCTATGTAGCGCCTTTATAGCCTCTAACTCCACAACAATGTGTAGCGGCGTTAGATCTAGCAGGACCTCTAACGCTACCGTTGACGTAGTCGGGAACGCCTCTGTTATAGCCATGCAGGCCAATCGCTGCACCTTCGACAGCGCGTTCCTGCATGTTGCTAGTTTAGTTCTTGGCCACCAGACAATGCTTCGATACGTAAGTATGGGTCTTATCATCATCGTGTATAGCCACTTCATGACCTTGGGCTTCAGCCCCCAGGTCTTCTCATAAGTAGAACGAATCATGCCGAAGACCCGCTGGACCTTCTCTTATATTTATACTAACACAACTGTGTTGTAGTACGGCATAATCACATAACGTAATTACACGAACAATGGCTTAATCAAATCTGGTGAAAATAGACAGACATGTGGTACGTAAAATGGTGCTATTTACTATAAGAACAGAAGTTTAATTGTTTCATTCTAACTCGTCCCATATTATATGAAAATCTTGAAATAAAAAGACATAAATTAACTACCACAGGCAGTAAATCTAGTAACTATAAAATAAAAAATCTTGAATTATTATCGGCATAAATGTGTCTTACACATTTAATAGCCCCTATTTCTTTATTCGGCTACTGAAGAAGGTTTGTAATAATTTTAGGGATACTTAAATATCAAACACACATGTGACATATACGATGACTTTTTTAGCATCTACCCACATGATAAATAGCTCAAAACGATTACATACCCTGTTAGTTTAACTTTGGTAAGAGAATCAGAAAGAATGTAATAATAGTCTACAATATGCAATGGATTTTTTTTTTATTTTATTGTGAAATGTCAACTTGGGTTGTAATAAAATTTTGAATGTTATGTTCTGTGCGTGCGCGCAGCCTCTGTTGCTGTGTGAAGTCACGCGTGCTTATCAGATGAGCTTCTACTTCAAGCGGCCCGCGACTGCGTTTGACGCGGCAGTGTCAGCGCCGCCCGCGACGTGTTTGTGCTTTTAAATTTAACATTACATATATTATGTCAATACCTATATCGCACTTGGACTTTAAGACTGCGCCGAGCGAAATGTGCCAAAACAGGCGGTCACAGTTAAGTGAATAAAATCAACACTTTTTGTTCAATACAAATAAAAAATATACATTTACCATAACAATTAATGTGTTTACAATTACTCCGTGTAAAAAATTTAAAATAATATTTTCGTCAACAAAATTACGTAAAATGCAAAAACGTAAGCTCGTGTTATGTGATTTTTAGATTATAACAGTAGAAATCTATCCTATTTTACAGCTTAAACAAATATAAATAGTTATATTACATCTTGTCCGTCCCAAATATTTAAGTTATTGGTTGACAATAAAGATACATATTTATCAAAAAATCACTTCAAATCGTTCCTACAATTTTACTATGACGGCCGCGCGCCGATTTGAATATGCGCCGTACGAGCTCTGTCACTATCTGTCTTACGCTCGGCGCAGTCTTAACAAATAACTAACTAATTATTTGCATCACAACGTTAAATTAAACTATCGACACCATCTCTGGCTGAAAATATTTGTTTTAATTATATTATTATAAATATTCGATTATATAAATGAGATCATGTAATATTATAAAGCGAGTACGTGTTATCGTAAATGTTCATCAATGAGATAACAAATATAACATATAACAAATAACGAGGCATCTCTTTCTCTGTTTTAGAACTGTAAGGTAATAACTAATACGGCACTAGACTGTTAGCTGGCGACTGAACAGTTACTCGTGAAAAATGGCATTTATCGAGACTAGAAGCAACGTGTGTTTATCAGAGCAACTATAACAGGATTATGTCATTAAAATAGCATCATACGCTCGTCTATTGGACTAACTGGACTCCGAAGACGATGTGCACCTACAAACGGGGCAATCTCAAATATACTCCTAAAGTCGTCGATTGCAATTAATCCAGATTATTTTTATGGTAGCGTATTTGAAGACAGCGTGCGACTGCCGCGTGGCATGCCTTCCCATTACAGCTCGCGTTCCAAGCAAACCCCAGAAATTGGGAGACAAATTTGTGAATTAAAATTCCATCGGTGGAATTTATCGAATAGGTTACATTGTGTTAACAACGGAGAAGTATGCTGCAAGCTGGTTCGCGGATTACTAATCATCATACTGATACAAATCTCTTGGATTGTTTATTTGAGTATTATATTAAAACGACTAAGGGCCTGTTCCACCACTTCCAAATAGGATTTATCTATAAAATAAAAGTCACGCGATCGCTCTTCTTGAACCTAATAAGAGTGAGACAGCATGCGATTTATTCGGATAACTTTTACTAGATAGTGGTGAAACTGACCGTAAGATTTTTAAATCTGATATGCATACAAAGTAATACTTGGGGGGGGGTTTGTATATATGCTTTAATAGTTGCACTGCCTAGCTTGCTTTTTCTGCTCTTTAGCTTCACTGGATCAGCTGCTTGTTTAGTATAGATGCAAACCTGCTTTACTCGACTCTTCAAGACGGGTAAAGTGCTAATGGTCTTAGGGGAGAGCGCAACAGTCGTGTAGATCCCTAAGGCAAGTCTGGTGAGGAAGCCTTCACGTGGTTGCCCCCTGTTATTGGTCTAGTTCCCTCTGAAATAGACGTAACTAAAACCACCAGACGACCACTGCCTGGGATGGAGAGGTCATGTTCCGGCGGGTTCATCGTCGAACGACAGACGATGGATAGTAATGATCTCCCGCGTGTTTGTGCCGTGCGCGGGGACCCGTACGGAGGGATGAAGGAGTCCTGGGGGTTGAGTGGTGATGTGGCGATAGTGGTGCCGCTGATCTGCAACACGCCCCTTTGGTCCGGATTTCCTCTCACACGGGAGGTCGTAGTCTAACCAGCTGCGATCAATCGGCTGCGGTGTGCGCTCATGCGGCCGCCAGGTGAGTGTCCTTGGGTGAAGAGGTCTCCAGCCGGCAGTGCTCGTTTCCCACCTCAGTGGTTTGGGGTGGAGCAACTAGTGCTGTACGTCTCGGGGACAGCTCACTTGGGGGCGCTATACCTAGCTGGTAGCCCTGGTGCCTGAACAAGGCACCCCCAACGTTGAGGGCTCCATGGTGGGTGGGGAGCCAGCAGGTGAATAACTTGATAGACCAAAAAAATGGATTCTTTCACAAACATAACCAAGGGCTTGACCGATAAGGGCGAGCAACATAGGACCTCTGGACTCTTAGGGGGAGAGGTTATTGTTAGTGTAGGAGCTGCACGTGGGAGCACCTACATACCCAAGCTGCATGGCCGTGATGGCCCTAGTGGCCGTCCGAGCGTGAGCCAGGGGAGTGGTGCTCACACGGGTTCTAAGGGATGGAGAGGGGGTAACCCTGGAAAGGGCTACCAATACAGAGGGCGTGGCAGCCACAGAGGGGGTCAGATTCGCAGGGAATACCCAAAAGGGGATCCCAGCGCGACAACCTCGGGGAGTGGGTGTCAACCCTCCAAGATCGGGGAGGCAAGTAAGGAGCAGTCGAGCGAGGCACACCCCAAGGGGGAGCCAAACTCTGCTGCACACTCTGCAGACCATACCCGGGGCAGGAAGAGGCGCAGCGGGTGTGCCAACCGTAAGCGACGTGAGCTGCAGCGGCAGGTGGCACTGGCACCCGATGCAGCCAATTCTAAAAGGGTCAGGGAAGCCAGCGACGATACCGTTGCTCAGGCAGGTGCAACCAAACGAGCCAAGACCCAAGGCGACTCCTACAGGGAGGCGCTGACGGGGGTGAAAATGGCCGTTGTTGCCGACAGCTTCCCTGACGTTCTGCTTGATGCAAAACAGGCGGAACTTGTAAGGGTGGCCATTTGGGACGAGCTAGAGGCCACGCCGGATCCTCTACCGGCCATTAGTGTTGGTGCACTGCTTGGAGGAGCTCTGCACCTGACTTGTGAGGGTGAGAGAGCCGCAGAGTGGCTTCGCGGCCTCAACGGCAAAACCGTTGGAAACATGAAGCTCAGAGTGGTCAGCGCCAAGGAGCTTCCAAGGCCAATAAAGATGGCCTGGAAGACCAGGAATACCTGGTGCCTAGATGCCTCCAGGGTGCTGACCATGCTGCAGCGCCTCAATCCCTCTCTGAGGACCTGCGAGTGGAAGGTGCTGGGCACGCAGGTTGAAGAGACGCACACCAGGCGCATCGTCCTGGTGGACAGAGTGTCGGCTGCGGTGATCAAGGCAGGCGGCTTCTGTCTCCATGCTGGCATGGACAAAAGCACGTTCAAAATCCTTGAGGACTTGAACGTGCAGAAGGTGTCAGCGGATGCCGGCGTGGGGGAGGGGGCCCCAGCTGCGACACAAGAGCCACAGGTGGGGGACGGGGAGGAGCCCGTGAACTCAGTAGTGCATGAACCAGATACGGCTCTCTACTCATCGTCGCCATGCACGTCTCCGAAGACCGACGACATAATCGGACACATTGACTGTCTTGATTTGTCGTCGCCGGAGGCTGCGGAGGCGCTGATGGAGAAAGGGAGTGAGGGAGAGCGGCCAGTAGTGCCTGCCACAATTGACGACACCATGTAGGCAGACCAAATGGCAGGACTAAGGTGCGTACAGATAAACCTTCATCACTGCATCGGGGCGATGGCCGTTTTGGCTCGCCACCTGCGGATGAAGGAATATGATATTGCCCTGATCCAGGAACCTTATGTTAAAGAGGGAAGGATTAGAGGTTTGGGTGGGACGGGAGGTGTTATTTTTCACAACTGTTCCACTAATGATATAAGGACATGTGTGTATGTCAGAAATGGCATAAATGCAATGCCTTTATACAATTTCTGTTCTAGGGATCTTACGACAGTTAAGATCGATGTGCGAGGGAGCGGAGGGCGGGATACTGTAATCCTGACCTCTGCATACCTCGACTATACGGACAAGGAAACTGTATCTAGACAGATAAAGGACCTTGTTGAATATGGCAGCCGGGAGAACCTGGACATGATCCTGGGGTGCGATGCCAACGCACACCACACAGTCTGGGGGAGCACGGATGTGAATGTAAGAAGGGAGAAGCTACTGGAATATGTGGTAAGTACCTCTTTACAAATTCTAAATAAGGGAAACAGGCCAACGTTCGTTAACTGTAGGCGAGCGGAGGTAATTGACATCACGTTAGCTACCAACAGGGCTAGCACTAAGATTGTCGAGTGGCATGTGTCTGACGAGATAACCTTGTCAGATCATAATCACATATGCTTTAAGTACAGGACGCTGGTTCCAGCTCCTACAGCACGTAGAAGGAATCCTAGGAACACTGACTGGAACTCCTTTAGGAGTGACCTCAGAATAGATCTGGAGGATTCTAAGGGTAAGCTTAATTCTATACTAGATATAGAGTTTACAGCCGACAAATTGGTCCAGACAGTGAATACGGCCTGGACTAGTAACTGTCCTGAAAAGGAACTTAGGCCCAAGAGGGTACCGTGGTGGACGCCAGAGTTGGTCAAGCTGAGGTCAGAAGCCAGGCGAGCGTTCAACAATGCTAGGACCAGCAGGGACTATAGTGGTTACGCTCGCTGCTTGACCAACTACAACAAAGCTGTGCGAAAAGCCAAACGGAAGGCTTGGAGAGCCCACTGTGAAAACATTAGTACTATTCCTGAAGGAATGAGACTCTCCAAAGCAATCTCGACTGTCAGAGCACACCCATTGACATCCATTAAAGATAACAATGGGCAGCGAACCGGGTCTGGTAAGGAGACACTAGCAATTATGCTAAACACACACTTTCCAGACTGTAAGATAATAGAAAAGGAGCAGGAGGACCCGATCAGCCTGGTTGAACTAAGCTACCGTACAACCAAAGCAGATTGGGACACTGCAAGGAAGGTAGTGGATGAAGGGAAGATCGGATGGGCTTTAAATGGTTTTCAACCATTCAAGTCACCTGGTCCAGACATGGTTTACCCCATTATCCTACAACAGGGAGCTGCACTCTTGGTTCCGCATTTGTGCAGACTATACAGAGCCTGCATAGCTTTTGGATATATTCCAAAGATATGGAGGCGAGTTAAAGTCATCTACATACCGAAACCAGGCAAAGCTGACTACGAGGAAGCCAAGGCATACCGACCTATCAGTCTTGAGTCGTTCTTCCTGAAGCCCTGGAGAAGTTAGTAGATAGACATGTCAGGGAGGGAGCATTAGGGAAATTCCCCCTCCACGGGCTACAATGTGCTTACCAGTCGGGCAAATCCACTGAGACGGCACTGCATTTTGTGGTAAACAAGGCAGAACATGCATTAGATAACCGGGAATTATGCATTGCTGCATTCCTGGATATTGAGGGAGCTTTCGATCGGACCACCTTTGATGCCATTAGTGTGGCATCGGCAAATCACGGCATAGAGCCAACCATTTGCAAGTGGATCGATTGTATGCTCAGGGGAAGAATTATTAGGTCTGAGTTGTTAGGGGATGAAATGATTGCAACGACCACCAAAGGCTGCCCTCAGGGTGGAGTACTCTCACCACTCTTATGGTGCTTGGTGGTTAATTCACTCTTAGAACAACTCAACAAAGGTCCGTACTTAACGGCCGGATATGCGGATGACTTGGTGATACTCGTCAATGGCAAATTTCCGAGCACAGTATCCAGTCTCATGCAGAGGGCCCTGACTATGGTAGAAAAATGGTGCAGTAGCAACCATTTATCGATCAACCCAGGGAAAACTACTGTTGTGCCGTTTACTAGGAAGAGGGATCTGACAGGGTTGGAAACTCTATCCATGTATGGTACACAGCTAAAATGGTCCACGGAGGTGAAGTATCTAGGCATGACCCTGGATAGCACGCTAACGTGGAAACCTCATGTAGACAAAGCCATAGTGAAGGCCCAGCGGGTCTTCGGCATGATTCGTTCTACTTATGGGAAGACCTGGGGCCTGAAGCCCAAGGTCATCAAGTGGCTATACACGATAATGATAAGACCCATACTCACATATGGAAGCATTTTCTGGTGGCCAAGAACTAAACTAGCAACATGCAGGAAAGCGCTGTCTAAGGTGCAGCGATTGGCCTGCATGGCTATAACAGGGGCGTTCCCGTCTACGCCAACGGCTGCGTTAGAGATCCTGCTAGACCTAACGCCGCTACACATTGTTGTGGAGTTGGAGGCGTTGAAGGCGCTACATAGACTGTCTGTGCATGGGCTGTGGAGCGTCAACATGCCGGTAACTCGACACACAAAACTGGAGATTTCAAAGGATCTCAAAGTGATTATGAGCATGGGATGCGACAAAATGCAACCAATGCACATATTCAAAAAGAATTTTACAATAAAGGTCCCCACAAGGGAGGAATGGAGACAAGGTCTACAATCCCCTAACAAGGGTTGTCTCATCTGGTACACCGATGGTTCCAAAATGGAATCAGGATCAGGCGCTGGTATTTATGCCAACGACTGTAAGGTGAGCCAAAGCATGGGCAAATATACAACGGTCTTCCAGGCGGAAACCTATGCTATAATTGCCTGCGCGCAGGAGAATATCAACAAAAATGTCACTGACAAGACTGTTTATATTCTCAGTGACAGTCAAGCTGCTCTTAAGGCTCTGAACTCCTGTAGGGTGGATTCCGGACTAGTCCTGAACTGTGTTAAAGCCCTTAACAAACTTGGCAGGAAAAACACAGTCAGGCTTGTGTGGGTTCCGGGGCATGCAGGTGTGCAGGGTAATGAGGAGGCTGACGAATTGGCCAGGAAGGGCTCGGAGCAACTATTTGTTGGCCCCGAGCCATTTGTAGGACTCTCTGAGAGTACCGTCAAGGCAGCTATGAATGCACATGGCAATGATAAACACAGGCGGGAGTGGATGGCCCTTAGGGGTCTGGAACACTCCAAGAAATTCATTGCAAACAGAGCCACGGGCTTCACCCGGAAGTTCTGCGGGTACAACAAGGGCCAAATACGCCTGCTCACAGGAGCGTTTACTGGTCACTTTGGCACCAATGACTTCCTGTGCAGATTGAGTTTGACAAACAATTTGATCTGCAGAGCCTGTGGTGAGCGGGACGAGTCCATATTACACCTACTGTGTGAATGTGACGCGTTGGCTGGACTAAGGATGGGTCTGATGGGGTTGGCATATCCGAGCCCTGAGGACTTCAGGCTTCTCCCTCTGAAGTGTACGCTGCGATTGATGCAGTACATTCATAGGGAGATAGCTAAGGTATAGATCTCGGGGCCGACACAAAAGATCCCACTGGGTCGAAGTGTCGCCGGTCTGCACTGACTGGCCCCCGTAACAAGATAAGATAAGATAAGTAATACTTACTTTATTTGATGAAAATTAATAGTCTCACTATAAAAGGCTCAGTTAAAAGAAATCACCTGCTTATGTTCCTATGTAATTCAAAGAAACGGTTCAAAAGAAACTGTTACTACTTGCGCGTACACTAACGATGACAGACTTGTATTTCTAACCCTTTATCATGATGTTAAACTTGTTTTTAGTAAATAGGCCTTTAGGCCATTGTTTACTCCGAGCCCTTCAATAGCTATCATTTCATAGGCGTTGCAATGCACAGGTGGTCAAATGTGTTATTACATAAAGCAAATTATATATCTACATTGCATCTACATTTAACCACAGAAAAGAGAATGTGTGATGTAAATTTAAATGTAACTTAACCAGCATACTAAGAATACAATGTCAAGAATTTTGAACTCGGCTGATACACATTAACATCTTAATTATTGATCACGTGAGCAAATTTATTGCTGGTCTGCTCGAGAGACAATTTCACAAAGTAAAATAAATACGACGGAGCAACCAAGGCCATAATTAAGAATTAAAGCTCTTTCCGAAATTGTCGCGAGAAGCCAGAGGAGACCCTTGATTTATCGCCACCGAATAATATTTCCAGTTAAATTGAAAATGTAAATAAGAATTCGCAGCAGATTAATCGATAAACTGAACAAGTGAATTTGTCGTAAATTATGAATATGCCTTATCAGTACAAATTAAGATACAATAAATAGCCGCGTTAAGACCTGGCGCAGCCAACGTCCAAAATTAAAGAATTTTATATGTTACTAACTACATACGTTTTTCAGTAGTTTGCAGCAGATAAATGTCATCATCTAGTTGTTAAAAATTAATAGCCTCTTTATGACTGTAAACGTGTTAATAATCATAGAGCAAATGATCGTAATTAAAGCTGACGTACTACTGACTGAAGATATTGTATTGCTTACAAATATCTTCAATATGATGGTAAATAACATATGTATGCAACGTGGAGGTCGTGAAAGTCAAAGTGAAGCGCGACAAGTTTGTGGTGCAAAAAGTGCTAGTGTAATGGCGGGAGGCGAAACGGGCGCAGTTTTTGTAGAGGCCGTCAAAGCTCGGTGTCGCGCGGCACGTCGGCCACTCAAGTGCGGACCCCTCTAATTGGACGTCTACCTGTTGCTTCGCCTTACTGTTTTTTTCAGTTCCCGAGCGAATACACTCGGCGATGAGCACTCCACGTGAACCGTTTCGTAATATACCACTTGGTAATTTTTCTTGATGTCGTTTTGCGCTTTTTGTGCAGCTCGTGTGTCTCAAGAATGTCAGAAAAAGTCGTACAATTTATAAAATTTTTCAAAATGCCTCAGTAGGTATTTTGTTAACTAGTCTTCAGAACACAGCAAAACCTTACATATTTGAATATAAAAATTCTTTGTTGCACCTCAAAAATATCAATACGATATTAACACTAATTGTTTTATAATAACTAGTTGACCAACTGTATAACTTATCGGTAGGAAGAAGGTACAAGATATTTTTACACAAAAAGTAAGCAGCTATTCTCTAACCAACAATAACAACGGTATGTTAGAATACGGTCCCATGATGATCGGTTATTTTGGGTTGTTCTTCACTATAATAACTAGTGAAGCATGTCCACCTCGTGATGAGGTTAGGGATGGCAAATCGTCATACCAAAAGACAACTCTTACTTTCATAGAGTCGCAATGTGTTTACACTTGCAAAAAATACACTAAATAATATATAAAGCTTTTGTCAGAGAGAACTTTACTTTAAATGCAGCAGTCACGTTATAAAATCAGAAAATGCTAATGTTGTAGAATGATATAGAAAAGGGCTGATGGTGGCCCTATTGAGGATCAAGTGCGCGACGGTTCGACGCGTACGGCGATTTTACACGCGCGCGCTCCGTCGTGCGACCGACCGCCGGAAACGCAGTGACAAGTGAACAAAAACTCAATAACATTCATTCATGATTTTTTCCCAACACACTATCAGATGAACAGGTTCTCGATGGCTAATACGAACATCACGCTATTAAATCAGAATCTATCAAAGACTCATTTTCTTATCTGTAGATGAGGATCTTGGTCCCAGATATTTTACGACAACGTGATACAACAAAACATTTTGTTATCATGTTGAATTGCATAATGGAATAACGATTTCAGACTAGCTACTTTAATTGCACCAATTGCACTTTAACATTAAGTTCTAGTTCTTGCGTGTTAAGTTAAAAAAAGAAACCTGATAAGTTATTTCATTTTCAACAATATAGAAAGTATGTCTTATAATCAGAAAAACAGCCAATATATTTTTCACAACGGTCTATATGACTATGCCAAATAGATGGAGGCTATGTTAAGCCCGTTTACCTTCAAAGCAAATACTTTCTAGCTGAATGAACAGACATTGATTTATATTGAGATACCTAAGGACTACTAATCTGAAGCCATGTTTAATGATATTGGAGAAACCACAAGCTGTGTAAGATGGGATCAAGCAAGCTATTAGTTAAATGATTCCTAGCACTCGTGTATATAGGTCCCGATGTATAAATAAGTTGGTTTTGACGATAAGCGGCGGGTGGTTGCACGATCGCCCCCGCAGCCGTGGCCGCCATTGTTTTGACGTGCCGGTTGATTTGTGCGCGAGCGCCGCGATCGATCGCCAGCGCCAATTTATTACCTTTCCTAGGCTCTCATGCGCCGGACGGCATTACCCGCAAATTAGAGAGAACGGTCGCTCCAATTGTTACTCTACAGATAGTTTTAGTTCGCTCTACTACTCTATTTGATATGTACATATATCGTACCCATATTTATATACACACGCAGCAAATGTGACTAACAGTATAGATGCTTGGCCACGAGATTTTATAAAAATAAATCTATTCATGCAAAGAATTTATTCAAATTTAAATTAGGAGGAATAACGCAATACTTTATTGTCTGATAGAAACGTGATACCAATAAAACTAGTTAATTTACACTTTATCAAGATCACAAATTCTTTTATAAACGACATATTTGGGCGACATTTGATATCTCAAAGGCTATTTTCAAGATCAAATTGGTATGTTACTCAAAAGGAAACAGCAGAGGATTAGTGATAACAACAGTTATTTATAAAATTTCATATAACACTAATTACTAAATATATAGGTATACTTACCTAAGTGCAACTAAATTTAGAACGTTATTAATATTTCAATTAGAATTAATCATTGGCAATGTTTGTTTATGGCCTAACACTTTTCACAATGAGTAGAAACCCATGCATAGAACGCGACGGACATATAAGGATGAGAGAGAAGGATGATATTATTTAATGCTTATCTTAATTATTATTGTATAACATACACGCCAGACAAGGCTGCTAAATAATAATCTCTCAATATATTATATTATACTTTATATGTAATGTTACATTTAAAATTTAGTACAGAATACACTATACAACGTGTCATTAAAATAGAAGAGTTTTTAATTAAGTCACACAACATTGTTGTTTTTATAGTTGTTCGGCAACGGCAATAATAAAATGGAATTGAGTCATCAAAAATAGAAAAGGAAAAGTAATAAGGTTGAACACGTAATCTCACACGGGCCGATAAAGGGGAACGCATAAAACTGGCACTAAAACAGTAATTAATGTAACCAACGTTCATTATACGCAAAGCTTGGTACTCGCGAACCGAACGAATGTAAACAATCATCCGATTAGTTAATCTGGTAGCGAACGTTTTAATACTACAGCTACACCTAGCTTTGATTAAAAACTTTATGAGAAGGAAGTGAAAAGCTGAACGAGCCATGCGAACAATGGATTTTCCATTATCGTCAATCGTGAACGTCAACATCTGTGTGTTGGTGACCCGTAAAAGACTCAAGCATTTATTCGGATATATTTTTGATTTCCTATTTATATTTTATTATTTACAAATTCAATTCTTTATGTGTGAATGAAAATACAAATTTATTACTTACCTATTTAAATGGGTTACATGGTTCTTGTTGTAATAAAAGCTACAAACCATAAGTTTTCAATTAGTAAGAAAAATATCTATTTGGTTTATTTTGCAATTGAGTAGCTTGAGGTCCCATTTTATTTGCTGTACCTATACCCAAGAATAGAAACTTTTATTATGTACATGTAATACACAGTTTATTACAGCAAAATGTACAAGGCTACAAGTAATCACTCGATGTACTAATTCTTAACAGCCAATATATTATATCACATCGATGGTTAATGAATCATAGTTATGAAAGCGCTCGTAAATAAAGAGTTCGTCGAATATAATCGGATTGCGGCATAATTAACTTTATTAGTTAATTTATCTAAAGCTCGATCAATTAAAATGCGAACCTTTAAAAGTTCACTTGTACCACTGTAGTCTAAACAATCATAATGCTGTCGCAACAGACGAGATTGAAAATCGTAAATATCGACACGGGCGCGCACGTGACACACTAGCTCGTATATAAACTACGAAGTCGGGATCCAATTTCGATGAAATTTAATGTAAATGCATGAATTTTCCCCGTGCCACTCGTACAATCAGTGTCGAGAGCTGACATTTGCATATGCGTTGCTGAAATTTCAGAATAGCTATTCCGCCAAGCTTAACCGAGTTCAAAACTCGGCGGGCACACGATTCAAGGAAATGTTGCTGCAATGTGGCGGGATGTATCCTCATGTCTGACATAACGGGGCGAGCGACCCGCTAGAATCTAATATTAAAATGCGTACTACATTCTTCGGATGCCTTGAAAACTACTAAACGTGGTACATGTGGCAGGGCAGCGTCAAGAAGCCCTGACTATAACTGATGTAACTTATCTGTAGAGCATCTGTTTTAAAAGGCAACAGATCATGAGGGCTCGCGCCATGTTAAGTGCGTACTTGAAACAGATTTATGGTAAAAAGAGGGCAGGTGTTGCGAACAGTGCTCGGTGCCAAATTGGATGGAAAATCTTATCGGTACTATTAAACCGCGCTCTGCGTCGGCTCGAGTGACATCCCACATGTCAATACTTGCTGATACGAGTCGTACAATACCACATTGCTTACATGCGGCTTACGGCAGTGTGTTTTATGCTTTAAATTGGTGCCAATAAATTGTTGTTATACAACCGAAACCATGTTTATATTCTGTACAGAAGATTACATAAGACATGTAATAATATCATTCGTTCTCATTTAGACTCTGACTTTTTTTTCGAGTCGGGCTAAGTATTATTGAGTGTTTCTGCCAAGAATTCACCGTAGCGGCATGAAGTCTATGCTAGATAAGCGGCAATAGGCTCACCACTATGCATAACCTAAAAACGAGAGATGGCGAAATGTGGATCTAGTATTATATAGATATAATATTACTTAATCTGGACTTTGACCAAACGGAAAACCTGCTAGAGGTACGAAAATAATAACACGCATGCCATATATACACATACACGTACACACACACTCACCCACCCGCTCACATTCATACCCACAACCATACATGCACGCACGCACACGCACGCACACACGCACGCCCGTGACCGAAAGCCCGAAGCCCGGGAAAGGAGTCATTTTGTAGTAAAATTGTAAATAAGATTACAAAAAAAAAATTACTTTAGTCAAATCTTTCAATCACACAATAATTCAATCAATTTTTATTAACGAAAATCAAAAAGATTATAGAGATTTTCATATTAAAATTGTGTGTTTTTGAATGTCAAAGCAATAAATAATGCATTCATTGATTATATTTTCACAAGAGAAAAAATATCTTGACTTTTCCAAGTGAACGCAGACTTTTTTTGATGTGTGTACCTTAGCCTATTCATTCAGAGGCGTTACGGATATAGGCGTAAGACTATGTACTGATATAAAATTTACTAACTTAAAATGTTTGTATTTTAGATAATTTTTTATTAGTTCAAAACGTGGCTGACCCTAATCAATACAATGTAAATCAATACCTTATTAACATGTATAACACCGGAGTCGTTATTCCGCAGTGCGCATTTCTGCAGCGTTTGTAAGATGTTTGTCGTGTCGAATATGAAGTGCAACCCGAATACGGCATCGGATCTAGTTAACGGTGTTTCACCACAGAGTCCGTCCTCCGAGGTGTTACTACTGATTGGAATGCCTCGCAGACAACGGGTTTGGAGAAAGCAATCACAATTTATGAGTTGTGATGCAAGGATGATGAGGTAGTTCATAGTTTTGGATTATTATATCATTGAGTAGCTTCGACACGACTTCCCAGGAATACGATAAATCCATACTAACAATAGCATGGATTTTGCGTATTACGTAGCATTTATATAAATGCGAAAAGATATCTGGCCTTTATCTTAACTGGTAACAGCTTAACGGCAATTGGTAATTTGGTATAGATATAATTTAAGCCCTAATACCAACGTCGTAATACGTCTTAAGCGCGAAAATACTCACTTGTAACAGCAACTATGAGTGCCAAATATTCGGTAGTGCCAATATGTTTGGCAACGGTACTAAAAAACTAGTTTACCCGGAGGAGTACAGGAAATCTGCGTAACACTGTTACTGCGTTTCTCCTGTTGGATAAGAGTTGTAAAATCGCATGTGCCTAGATTCGACAAGCGCGAATATAGTAATACTCCTGGATTCCATGTGATCATAGACTACGGTCCCTTTTACTATCAGACGAGCCACTGTTTGTTGCATTGGTAGTATTTATTTGTTCTTTTTTTGTAATTACGCATTTTTGGCACTAGCGATAACTCCTATATTGCAGGCCGATTACACAAATATTTAAATAATGGACACAAAGAGCGCTCAGACCCTAAACAAATGTTTGTGGACCAGACAATTCTTTGTTGCAGGTCGAACCTGGAACTTGATATAGGCTTCGTGGTGAGGAAACCACTTAAACTAGTACATTAAACGAGACTAGCGCCTAGACATATTTATATCTTTAGCTATTTCGGTTCAGTAATGACAAATCAGCCTGTCTGGACAAATATTTTGTTCACAGATTTTTACTATGTAGTATATACCTACTATTAGAACATTTGAAACGACACTTAAAAGTGTCGATGTTAGAAGTTTAGCGAGAGTCTATGATATGGTTTGACAGTGCGAATAAAAGAAGCAGCGACAGACTCACCGTGTACTGTAGCATAATCGAGTATAACCTAAATTTATTTGCTTTAAGATTGAACGCGAATGCATTTATATGTAGACTTTAAGCGCAAAAATGTTACTGATCTTCCTCAATAGATAAAAACTACACGTCTCGACCTGATTGTAGATTGTTAATTTCATTCTTCAACAAAACAATGATATGCTCATTTTACTTAAAGAGGAATATTACAACGAGTCCTTTACACATATTGTACTAAACAAAATCATAAAAAGTTCACCCTCTTCGGCAATCCGATAAAATGAGACACGTCCCTACAACTCATAAAAAGACTGCAGAACGACATGGTTCGCTATTCTGACAATACGCAAAGAGTACGCATTATTTAACATTGGTCCATAAAACGTACAGACGTACAAGTTACCGTCGTAAATGCCCGAGCCTATTTCAAGTTAAATTAAACCTGACAAACAATACTGTCTCAACAATAATACGAAATACCTTTATATATATAAATATTTTTACCTACGCTTCAAAAGCTATTACATACATTTCTACAAATACACTTAAAAAAAAAACTAGTATAAAAAAAATCAAATATAGAATATAAATAGCTGCATTCCTATATAGTTTTAAGAAACCTTATTAATATAAATTTATTCTGCACTTACTATTTACTCAACTAATTGAGTCGCAGCGGCACACCAATGGCCAGCGACAATAGGTTTATAATTATGTGTGATATTCTAAGACTTGACAGATTAAACATTGTAACACTTAGTTTACTTTATCAATGCATGGTGATATTGTGTTATGATAAAAATTATTCACATTCATTTATTATAATAACCAGATTATATATATAATAATATCAGCCCTATATTAAACTGTCTCACTGCTGAGCACGGGCATCTTCTCAGTGTGAAAGTTTAGGCTATAGTCCACCACGCTGGCCCAGTGCGGGTTGGCAGACTTCACATATCTTCGAAAACATTATGGAAACCTCTCAGACATGCAGGTTTTAAAGCGAGCGATAACTAACCATATAATGCGCACGTGACTGCGAAAAGTCAGAGGGGCGCGCCTTGGGATTGAACTCGAGACCTTTGCGTGGCAGTCCAACGGTCTCCCACTAGGCTATCGCTGCTTAGGCTATGAATCTAGTCATAGCCTAAGCAGTAGTAGTCTAGTAGATTTGAAAATGTTACTTTAAAGAAAATATGACGCTGAATTGTACTACATCTTTACTCCTACTATATTAACGTATTCCTGTGCTTTAAGTTTTTCTGTGATAACTCGTTTTTGTTATTACAAAATTACTTCCATCACCATCACGCTGAACCAGCAGTTAAATTACCAAACTATATGTTCTCGATTTAAGCATAATATTAAAGGCCGAAATGAAATTGTTAGTTTTAAAGAGGATCGACTTAAGACTGTTATTAAATTAAATACGACGTTTTATACCAGATTCTGCAACGCGTTATAACTGTTAAATTTAATAATAAAAGCCATAAAATTTATTTTTAACGACAAGAATCTGCTTATCTGGAATTGTCGAAGTCAAGATGACCTGGGTAGCAAAAGATTTTATCGCTATAACAAAACTATCGTATAATTACAAAATTAAATAGTATAAGGAGTAATCCCTCGTTGCATAAAATCGTTCCTTCCAAAAATCTGTAATAGAAAATCAACGTATAAACGTACTAGTATCAATATTAAACCTACGCTTCTATCTCACATTACAAGTGTAAGAGTTTAGTGAGAAACCATTCATAGAGTAGTTTATTTGTATTGCTAACCGAGACGGAGACACCATGCGATGGCTACACAAAGGCCATTTAAATTTTAAACGCGATCGGCATTAATGCGTTCAATATAAATGCAAGAAACTATAGTGGTTGCATTTATACTACTATTACTGGTTATCAAAGAGCAATTAAAGGACACTGCACAAACCAAGAGCCACCGCGCCCGCACGCTCGATTTACTTTTGACTTCGATTAATCTTCCTTTTTGTTTCACTACAATCTTATAAATTTGCATAAGAATGTTTATTTCGCTAATGCGTTGATGAAACAGTTTCGTACTTATTGCATGAATGAAGCCAATATATTGAAAATCAAACGTCGATATTGGAAACGTACCTATTCAATTGTGTTTGAAGACCTATCAATAGACAAGAGAAAATAATAGGTACTCAATCAATGGTCGAGAGGATTTTCATCGAAACCCTCATAGTGATGTGTATAAATAAACATCGTGAAGAATGCAATGTATTTATATAAACGAGGCATTGACGCGCTGACACCGTTGATGAGTCATGACGCAAGTCATGCGTCTGCGTCGGTGCGGAGGAGAACCAGCGCGTTTGCGTAAGTTGCGCGCGCCTCGTCCGTGCGAACTTGAACTTACATGCGGTCAAGCGCAATGTTACCATTCCTCAACATGTTCTTATGTTTTATACGTGTCATTATCACCATTTCAACCGCAATCCATTCATTGAATGTTAAGTTGTAAAGAGTCACGCAGACTCAAAAGATTACTTTAATTAAACAATAACATAGCAATTAAAGAATTACACTTCTTTTATTTAACATATTAAATTAAATTATAGGGTGTCTTAATTGCCCAATATTAATTTAAATTAATGACAATGTCATTTAATGGAAACGAGAGCAAATATTAGATGTAAATAGCAACATCCACAATTTAAAACGGAAATCCTCAATGTCGTCCGTCATAGCTATAAATCCAGAACACTATGATAACCTGTAATTACTTTAAAGTTTTGGGTGGAGCCCCACTCAGATAAATCAGTTAGTGGCGAGACTTTAAGGCTACATCTAATTAATAAATGTACAACGAGACTATTAATTTCAATCTCAATTTAATATAATCTGAAGCTTTCCTGATTTACAATTTACTATGAGGACTTGTTTAATAGCTACATTACTTTGTACTATCGCTTGAAATAAATATAGTCTTAAGCCTACATCTTCGAGGTATGGGCAGAGGTATATTGTAACTACATTCCACGGACTATGATTTTAGGTTCCAAGTAATAAGGGGCGAGTCTATTGCCATCTATCTACTGGGCACATACAAACCTAATAACACTTTGCTCGACCCAATAATTGAACCCAAAACCTCATACACGACAGGAAAGGCATTACCGCTGCGCCATTTATGCCCTTAAAACGAGTATAAAAGACTGGGTAATGTTATGTTCACTAAAAACAAACTGCGCGAAAATTTAATCCTTTGATCCTTGGTAATGAGGATTACCAAGGATTGCTAAATATAATATAATATTCTACCACATACACACAACACCATCTAGCCCAAACTAAGCAGAGTTTGTACTATGGGTTCCAGACAATGGATAAACATACGTATATACTTTTTTTTTGTTAATACCTCCATATTATACATAAAAACACCTGGGTGTTAAAACATTTGTGTGCATGTCTTGGTCTGGACCATGACATGCACACAAATGTTTGACTTGACTTGTGCGGGAATCGAACTCGCGACCTCAGGCGTCTCAGTCGGCTACACTAACCACTACGCCATCAAGGCCGACAAAATTTGTTTGGAATTGTAGTTACAATTCTAAACAAATTCTGCATTTAACAATAATATGACAACATTTAAAATAAAAACGATATATACATACACAACATAACTATTCAACTATCTATAATATTTGATACGAGTCGAACCAACCCGAACCCAAAAATGTTTGCGGCGAGGTGACCAATTAAAACTATTCAAGCAGTCCTAAACTTTTTAATCGATTTAAAGCAAGTCGTCTTGATTTGATACCGTAACAGTTGAGTGGACGGTGCACTTCCCATAAAGTATAATAGTGAATGAATAGAAAAACACCGCGTTTCTGTGTAGTAGAAGCGAGCGGAATGTCAGTCAATTGTGCGAGTTGGACAAGACAAAAAGTTAATTAAAGCCGTTGACGGTGACAGTGCGAAGAGCCGCAGGTGGCTATGGGAAGTGCGGCCGTGCGCGTCGAGCTCGCACCGCGACCAATTGCCGCTAATTGTAGCGATGCCAACGAACGGCGACCAACACGGCTTCTATTGACACTGTACATCGAAAATTGGTGGCCGTCAAGTTATTAAGTTTACTATTACGTCAACAATTCTTGTCTTAACATTCACCATTACACGTTTCTGAATAATATGAAGTCATTATCCGAAACGTGTTGCTAACTGTAAGAATTTAAGTATGTCAGTAACATCGTACATGTATGTAGAGCACGATGCTTAAAAAAAGTGACTGCTCACTTTCTCACACATGCAACTGTAGCATTAAATTGGGATCATTCTCGTTCCTTACGTGTGGTAAACAAACAATAGTTGAATAATCGAAGATACGACCCATTGGACTATCTTCGATTATTCAAATATTGTTTGTTACCTGATGTCTAAGGCATTGGCCTTAGACATCGGACTAGTGTTCAAATTATTTTAGAAATAATCCCACTCATGTGCGACGTATGGGCTTTTGAATTGGGATTAAATACTGTTTCAACTTGATCATACATTTACTTCTTAACTCTTCCCATTTAATATTTATGTACTAAAAGGTACGGGTTAACAAGAATATAGGTACAAACTAATCTAATGAGAAAGCCACAAAGACAGTAATTTATTTTTATAGAAAATCATTTAAGCTATTGTACTTTTACATTATTTTTCATCATATAAGCATTCTTACCTTAATTGTGTTGTAATATTTAAATCTATGCCATAACATCGATGATGTGCTACTTTTATCACATTTGCTTTTATTGTCGTTAGACTCTACGGACGCGAAACTTCTAAGAGTAACCAGGCTTGTCTTTGAAATAATTTTAGAGATTAGTACTTCCAACTAGCACTTCACGGCGGCTTTATCGTCGTTTATAATTTCAAACACACTATTTATTCTACGGGCAGCCCTATTAAGGCGCATGGATCGTTCCCATAGTTTCTAAAAATATGTTAGCGTGACGGCTGTATAATTTTGGTTGGTGAAACACAAATAACGATATCTTAGATGTTTAGATATGCAAACTTGTCGCATGAAGGAGACCGTTATTTCGTTATAGTTTTGTTTTTTGTTTAACTACTAAAGTTGTAAACTCGGTTAAACTCGATTTGACTGTTAACAGTTACCGTATTCTATAGATACCTGGAATACAAGGGATATCACTCGTGCGTTGCAAACAGGAGTCACTGCGCTACTTCTGTCTAAAAACACCACAGATCTGTAGCTGACAGAAGACTAGTATTCACTAGACAATGTAATTATACTGCAATATTTTGTAGGATTAATATATTTTCTCAGATAAACTACCTATTCCAAATTTTGAACGGAATCTATCGTTTAATAAGAGAGTCGCATCTGTACAAAATCTATCAAAAAAATTGAAGATTAATATTTGATTACGTATATTATTCACACAAAACGCTAAGATTCCATTTACATGCGGTATGCATCTTTTCTTTAAGTAACTATTTAAAAGTAATACCTATGCAAACAGCTTTTTAAATTGAACAGTTGAATTCCAAAGATACGCCATCGAAACCATGACTGGAATGCATGTTGAAAAAGGATCAAGTCCACATCGAATTCCAGAGTTGGAATCATGTATCGTGATAGATAGATATCAAAATATCACAGGCGAGGCCGACCCAAAGACAGTAGCAATGATAGTGAAAGAACAATTACTGGTTGTTATCTTGGAATTGGGCGCGCATCAATTCACACAGTCGGCAGACAACGTTCTTGATACAGAGGATACCTAATTCCTGAGGAGATTATCTTTATCAAGACAAATTGTTCATTAACTACCGACTTGTTGGCATTTTAAATTAAATATAATATAATATGTAAGCACGGAGCTAATTGCTTCGTGTATGTAAATATGAAATAATATAATTTTAAGATTTGAAACATAAAATGAATAATAAATTCATTATCTACTTCTTTATTTAAAAAGTTATTATTTTCATCTAGATCATATGCATGTTTCAATAGGTACCTACTATATATTATGGTCAGCAGAGATAGAAGGTCCCAATCAATAAAGAAACTCTAAAGAATGCTGTCTTTATGCATACAAATATAATGAAATATGTCAATCAATTCAGTCTTCGCGTTTGAGTATTAAATAAATTTACAAACCTTACCTAAACTCAGTGGAAATAAAACCTTACACTACTTTAGTTATATTGGTTTACTTTGCTTTAGTACTAAGACTGTCAAGAGACATGCATTCGGTTTTGTTATAATGAAATAATATTTGTACAAAACAGTAATTTGGTAAACACCGCGTTTTATAGGAACTTATATTCGCCTTATGAATATTTGACTACATTAAATTTATTTTTAAATAAATAGCCTAGTGGGAAACCGGTGGACTGCCAGGCAGAGGTCTCTAGTTCGATCCAAAGCACCCACCTCTGACTTTTCGATGTTATGTGCGTATCGCTCGCTTTAACGGTGAAGGAAAACATCGTGAGGAAACTTACATTTCTGAGAGTTATACATAATTTTCTCAAAGATGTGTGAAGTCTGTCAATCCGCACTGGGCCAGCTATGGTGGACTATGGCCTAATACTATACATACTGAGCACTTCTGCTCAGTATGTATAGTATTAGGCCATAGTCCAGCCAGCCAAGCCAGTGCCCAGCAGTGGAACAGATTAAAAACAGGGCTGATATTATTATTATATTTATATTATATACTAACACCTACAAATTAGTAGCCGCATAATAATATTAACGGCAATAGAGAGTTGTATAGGTACATAAATTTTTAACATAAACAATTCTATCCATAATTTTAAGTTTATTAATAAAACATACAAAGTTTTCCTATGCAAGTCCCAAATTATAAACGTAGTATTCGTATATATAATTATGTACGTGCTGTTTGCACATTTTTATACAAGTACAGTCAGCTACATGAATCGATAAACATTTGTAAGATTTTTAATTACTTTTCTATACACCATAAGCATGATTTACTGCTGTAACAGTTAAAAAATAATAAGTAAATTATCATTAATAGAATAATGTCGTAAGGTTATGTGGCAGAAAGAGAACATTTACTGTTCACATAGTGATAAGTCCATCATATACACTGCACATAAATCACACATTATGTAGGTACATTCATATCTGCATTTTAAATCTGCAGTACCTATGCAATTAATTATTGCATAATGAAAATTATCACAAGCACCTGAACTGATGTCCCTGTGAATAACCAAAAACATAGAATAGAATAGAATAGAATAGAATATACTTTATTTGCTTTGAATGCAGGTACATACAAATAGGATCGTAAATAACATAATAAAGAACCGTGTACATTCTGCCTTGTTGGCATGCAAATACAATAATTATTATGTATACAAGTTATCAAAATAGGTTATTAAAATGTATCATTTAGGAAATCCTGAACAGAATAATAACATTTATCTACAAGTAATTCAGTAAAACATTTTTTAAATTTCATCAATGGCAAGGTTTTCATATGATCGGGAATTTTATTAAAGATAACAGGAGCCATGCAGATTACACTTTTTTTTAATAAACTCGTTTTAAATGTGCCTGTGTGAAGCAAATTCTGATATTGAGATCTTAATGATGTACTCCGTTTTCTGGTTTCTGTTAATGTGGCAAATAAATTACGGTTTGTTTTAACAAATATTGCTAATTCGAGGATATAGAGGCATGGGAAAGTTAATAGTTTCTGAGACTTAAATATAGGCATACAACTGTCAGTAACTTTGAGGCCAAATATAGCTCTCAGACAGCGCTTTTGAGCTTTAAAAATGCTTTCTCGTTCACTACAATAACCCCAAAATATAACACCAAACCTTAAAATAGAAATTACAAGACAATGGTAGGCCACTAGTATTGTTGTCAGATTTACTTTTTTGGATAGGTTGTATAACATAAACGCGGCTGTGCTCAGACGTTTACAGATATCTTCTGCTTGCGGCTTCCATGTTAACTGGCTATCAATTAAGATTCCTAAAAATTTGGTGCTATTCACTTTATCGATAGTTTGGCCATTGTAGTTGATATCCATGTCACCTGTAGATATACGTTGGTGAAAATGCATAGTTTTAGTTTTTTGTAGATTTATAACTAGGTTATTATTGTCAAGCCATTTTATTAAACTGCTGATCGAGTTATTGATGTCATTTACGTATGAGTCTTTATTGGTACATGAGACAATTGAAGTACTGTCGTCTGCAAATAAAATCATTGGATTAGATATATGGCGTGGCAGGTCATTAATATATAGTAGGAATAGTAAAGGTCCGAGGACACTTCCCTGCGGGACTCCATATTTTATTTCTTTAAATGACGATAAAGTTTTTTGTTCCTTCTGAGATTTTAAACATATGCGTGATATCTCTGTACATTGACTACAGCCTTTGAGGTAAGTTTTTATTAAGTTAAGAGCATTGCCACGAATACCGTACGCATCAAGTTTGGTTAAGAGAATATCGTGGTCCACGCAGTCAAAGGCTTTCGACATATCGGCATATATTGCACATACCGGTATTTTGGAATCTACTTTAGGCATTATTTCATGGAGAAAATCAAAGATGGCCATGTTTATATTTTTATTTTTTCTGAAGCCCTTTTGTTCGTTACATAATATGTGGTATTTGGTTAGGAAGTAAGTATAGATATGAAATTCAAATCCGTTATCAAACAAATCATCAAAACAGTAGTATCACATAACCTGTTACTTATTGAATGTCTTCACAAACAACATAAGAATGCACAGACCTCTTGTAAGTGAAATAATTTATGGACGTTACCTATTTATTTCGACTAATTTACTGGGAGTGAGATGTCGTACGTCTCTAGATAGCATTATAAATTTCAGCGGCAAAGATATACTCTTGTAACTGATATTTGCCGAGAGCCGTATGATTATGTTTCATAACAGCCCGCGGATGCATTGTACATATTATTTTACAACTCGGAGCTTTTAGTTCCGTTACATGTGACGCGTCGTTGCGGTTATTTGGACAAACATTGTTGCAGCACAATTTACTAATTCAACCTTTTGGTGTTTGCAGTTGTAGTTTTCTTCTTGCACTTCTTCGTAAGTTTTTTAAAAATAGGACATAACACAGTCATTCTGTCCTCGTAAATATGCAAATATTTACCTAAACAAATAATGTAGCCAATTTTACCTATTAATTCGGATATAGGAAATCTCTAGACATTTTAAGTGTTAAATTTGCTTTTATGCTAAGTAGTCTATGTTGCAGAATCATATTCCGTTATGAGCTATTCGGGTATATAAGGTTTTAAAAATATCTTTGCTCTTTAAATATTAGAATATCAAGTCGTTCCATAAATTAGTAATAAATTACGCTAACATGTTCTCATCACCAACGGCGTCATGATCATTGCATCAACAATTATCAAATACTGATTACGTGTAGCAATAAAAAATCTATAAATATTCGTATTTAAATGTATAATCGTGTGAGGTGGTGACGGTCTGTCCATGTCTGAGTGCGCATGCACACATCTTTCGACGCGGCCATTAACGCACCCGAGATCAATTGGCTTTTGAGTCGTGGGCGGACCGTTTCATTAACTATTATAATATAAAAGCACTCCAAGCTGATTAGTTCCTTGAAAATCCGACGCTTTTTATGCTTTAATCGATATTTATATAAAATCTTTTAAACCGTTTTACAAGGACTGTTCGACGTTACGGCTGTCTACATTTTATATTATCATATTGAACAAAAGTAAAGTATAACTAATATGATATAAAGAACACCTACCACGCGCCATAAGTGAACACTTCCGAGAAACATAAAACCGACACGATCTACAATATAAAAGCATAAATCCATAAAGTGATATCGTACGACACGAGGTGACTAATGCATAGACGATTCACGGGGAGTTGTATAATAGTCGGAGACACACGAATTACCCAGTAGCGGGCGCTTATCTGATAATAAATATTATGGTCCATTCTTTTAGGCGAGACGGTCATTAATCGAGTGGTCGATAGCGCGCGTATCGCCTTACGAGCGGCATTGTTGGCCCAACAGTCGTTCGTATTTATCAAGACGCCAGTAATATTGTTGTGGCGCACAAAGAGCTAGCTCGTGAGCGACGCCGATACAACGATGAGTTCTTTGTTTCATGACAGGCGACATCGGTATTAGTGAAAAATTAATTTAAATTCTCAACAAAAATGCGTCTAACAGTAGAACATCTGTCACACAAATGAATAAAGACTATTGCTGTTTCAGCTTGAGATCATTAAACATCACATCTAAGTAGAAATAACGAGATTGTTAAGCCTAATTCGGCTCTGAGACATAGAAGGTGTTAACACAGTTTATATAATGTTGATAAATAATTAATTCACACCTTTTTATCTAATGCGTACCGTTATAATACAAATCCGGAGACTTTGTAGCTTTAGTCTATATCAGGCGTATTAGAGTCACGAAATCGTCAAGGTTAAAATGATTTGCATATAAATTACTTTCGTCTATGTGTAAATCCACGTGTTGCTCGGCGAGAATAGAGATTAATATGGTAGGTGTCCGTGCCGGCCGGGTGACAGACAACTTAAGCTGACATCCGTCAACGCCGTCGGTCGTAATCGCTGGATCGAAGATCGATGCTAAGCCCAGCTTATTGAACTCTTCAACGAATTCGGATCAGCCCAACACGTACTGAGTTCATCGCGCGTCTCGGCCCAGCCTACACTATCGAACCAGTTATCTTAACCAAATCTGTCACTGGACATTCACGTATGCAAGTGCCGTAATGAAAGCAGTTCCGTGACACGTATTATTATACACAGAATGTCCCAGAAGTCGACGTCAAACTGTTACTACAGAATACAGATATTCACTTTTTGAATTATTTGTTTTTTGTTATGTAATCTCGAATAATCGAAAAAAGTCGAGGGCGAGAAAAAATCGAAAGCACTATTCGAATTACATAACAAAAAAATTATAATACAAAATAATAAATATCTGTAGTAACAGGAGTAAAAAGACCGTCACAAGGTGTAGATTTTTTGAAGCCTATAAATTTTAAAGTACCTATCTTAGATTTTTTTATATTTTTCTTATAGCTATTATAACTTTACCTATTACCTGATTCCGGCTTGACGTCGACTACTGGGACAACCTGTATAATGTTTTGACAGTTTATCGTAATTTCAATATTTTTGTATTATTGGCTGTCTTCTTATATCGTATATCTTTTAACACAATTATATATTTAACATATCCATTATTGCTACCTGAAATAAACAATAAGTTGCAAGTGAATTTATCGAATCAGAGTTCTAGGAAGGACTAACACTTTACGTTGACGGCCTCTACATTTATATGTGATCGCTTTAGTTCGTAGATTGCCTTCAGCGTCGTCGGAGTTCGAGTGGTCGTGAAATTTTACGACGGCTACTGACCCGCGTAACACTAGCTTTAGAAGCTGTCTGCAATTATGGTAAAGGTAGGTAATTGACGCATATAATCAAGACTTACACCCAGTGAGCGCTTCTGACAACCACTTATGTACTTTGTCTAGCTTTTTTCGAGAAGCTATTTTACTGCAAATCACCTTACACTTGCTAAGGAAATACAACGAGCTGAAAGGTAATAGACCACCTCGGATTTTAAAAATATTAATATAATATTATCTTGATGCAATTGATCCACTGCTAGCTACTACGCCGAGTGTTGTTGGTTCGAAAACACACAAGACAAAAAATTATGCTGATCTGAAATGGTTATTTCAAGCCTAGATGTTCTTTGTTTATTGTTTGAATGGTTGTAAAGTCCTCCGTATTACGAGATTTATTCCTTATGCGGGACTAAATGTTAAACAACTACTCATTTTTTGGTGTGCATGTGCACCACTACAATACTATTATAGAAAATAAATAAAAAATGTCTTGCTGTCTAACTGACTGCAAAGTATTCCGAAACTATTCTTTAAGTTTATATATTTTGAAACCTGTAAATTTATACAAACTCGACTCTAGGTTGAGATAGCGATTTCATCACAAATAATTGTTTACATTGCGAAAACGTCTGAGTACAACAAGAAGCAAATCACAATGATGACTGTTGATAATTAATTAATATAGATCATTATCAAATCACTGTTGAAACATTAATGAAGCCGAGAGCCGAGGTTTTACCGGTTTGTGCACGCGATAAAACGTAAAGTGAAAAGTGAAACAGGTACAGGAAGCACGCATATCATCGCTTACAGTTCTGCTGTTTAAGATAATTGTAAGGAGGCGCTGGCGCTTAGCAGTACCAGCACATAAATAGGTACAAATTGTGTTTGTAGTAGGGGCGCGGGGGTTGGTCGGAAGGCTGGCGAGGAAACGAGGAGCCGCTACGTATTTATTCTATTTGCCGAACGTGCCTCGCCGCCGCGGTCGCTGTTTGACGATGCAAATTTATCGCGACGCTTAATAAAACGCGCACCAACCTCATTGATTCGCAGATGTAGCTCATTAAGACGCGATGCGGCGGCCCGACACGCTCGTCCTGCCGCGTGACTACCTAAACCTGTTAACTCAGAAAATTATTATGAATTGACGCTCCAGCTAAGTATTTATGAACGTTCCCGATCTTGTAAAATTCCTTCGTGTTGTAAAGTATCTCCTGGATAGAATGTTATTACATCATACTTTGTAATTGCTAACTACTTGTGTTGCAATACAATAAGGTAAAAGCGAGCACAGGCAAGGAAGTGTACACAAGGTGAACATTAGAAGGAGCAGAAATGCCCATTGCGGGTGAACATAAACTGCTCGCAACAGTCGTTCGATCCGATAAAGCCCTACATCGGAGCTTGGTGCAGCTCGCGGTTGCGCTCGATATCGACATATTCGAGCCCTTCCTCTTTCTCGAAACAATGAAGCTCGTTTGAATCGATTACTGAGTTGCGGCGCCGTTGCACACATTTTTTACGCCATAAAGAGCTTGTTTGTAAAAATAGCAATTTTCTTGCCACTATGCCCCCTTATTCGAAACTGGCTCGAGCGCTTCTCATGCAAAAACACGAGCAAGTTGGTAAAAGGAGCCGAGGTGTTGCATTTACCTCCCGCTGGGAGAGACGCGCCTCGCCGCGAACCTTGCCGCCGCTGCGCCGCCTTAACCAACGCATGCAATTGTATTTCTAACTTACACATTATTGGTTTTGTGTAAAACAACAATTTAATGACACTGTCCTTAGAAATGTTTCTTATAATAATGTTACATTATTAGGCCATGGTAAAATTTAAATAACCTATTCTATATTTCCAATGTGTGGAATGCACACATCCAATCAAATAATAGTGGCGTTGTTGAAGCCGGCGTAGTTGTTCAGTAAACGTAACACGGGTTTACAAGGCAGCAGGCACCTGCGCAGCATACTGGTAAAGTACTACAAAGTGATGTTGCAGCCGCACAAGTGAGCTCAGTTTCGCCTCTTTTAAGCGAGATCGACGCATTTACCTTTCGCGCGGCTCGGCGCAAATTGATGGTTTCACCTTGTTCCATGCAAAACGATCATAGCGTCCCGCTCGCACGACGCGCCCTCCAGACAACGCGGTAATCATTGTTTTTGAAACGAGAATAAAACGACATCCATTTCAAAGTATATACGGGACGGGAGAGAAAAACGAACATGCTGTGGTATTCTGATAAGTTTAAGATAAATAGCGCGCTGAGTTTTACTTGGCCTTTACTGGGGCCTGTTTTTTCTTCCGATCCAATTCTGCATTTGTAATCTAAACTGGGGATCGATTTAAAATCATATGTAACGAGCTGCTTTACAATCACGCATCCGCTGTCTTTGCACAGATAACTGCGTACCTTAATAGCAGCCTCATTTATTTTATAATATAAACAAATTCTAATATCTTAAATATTATTGTTCTTTGCACCTTACTTTAGGTTTATTTATACATTACTATGATAACATTGAATATATGTATAATTAACACACACTGGTAATACGTTATAGGTAAGGGCTGCATTAAGGCTTATACATGATTATTAACTAAAAGCTAACTATGTAACGATGACGATGTTTTTTTTTACGTTACCAACCTGCATACATCTCACGTCATGTTGATAAATCATTTAGGAAAAGCATGCAATAGCTTATAAGGTCCTTGAAGAATAAGCAATAGAAGGATGTTCGAGTACGATCTTCTGTAGGGTAAAGGTACTTCCTAAGCCCGACTCCAGTTTGAGTCTAAATCCCTAGATAAAGCATACATCGCAGTGTGTCTATGCCATATATTAATATGAGGTAGAACACCGGAATATTTGCTCTATTCAATGACAACATTTTAATACTGAAAATACGAAATTATTCTGGTTATTTTGCAACATTTAGAAATTATATGTACATCATAAAACGTTACGTTATCTGCTTGATGACGAAACCGTGATCGAACATATCTAGACAATACCAATAATTATGCGGATAGATTCTTTAATAAGAAAAACAGC
This sequence comes from Catocala fraxini, assembly GCA_930367265.1. Classification (NCBI taxonomy): domain Eukaryota; kingdom Metazoa; phylum Arthropoda; class Insecta; order Lepidoptera; family Erebidae; genus Catocala; species Catocala fraxini. Next base: position 12,280,542 of record OV884037.1, read on the forward strand.
TGCTATCGACAAAAAAGCGCTATTATAATTATCCCCAAAGAGAAATCTTTGACCCGTATCATACACAGCGCGAGTACAATGTGTAATATTGTAGAACCGTCGCGTCGTTGATAATAAAGCCTGTGTCAGTAGTTGAAAGGTGAACACAAAGCGCATCTCATTTTCGGCAGCAAAGACAAAAGCGGTAATTACAGTTAACTATTATGCCTGCGAGTTTGGTGCGTCGTGTCGGGATCAACGCAACACAACCATATTATAATACAACCAAATTGTTGCACTAAAGTAATAAAGGCGTAACATTTTACGGATACTTTTATACTTTTACTTTGTAATGACGTTCTAGAATATTAATTTTGAATAAATAAAAGTTTAAATGCTAATGAAGGCACAAGGTAACGTTGAACGTGTCTTGTTTTGGTTTGTGTATGTACTAGAGCTTTAGGACTCTGGCACACATGTGTATAAACTCACATTCCAGTGCCAAATGGCACGTTTCCGTAAGATTATTTGGGTTACTATGGTGACGCCTAAATCACGCGATTTGGCAGGATATCAGAACTATGGCCGTTTGATACTAATATTAAGTGCACATAGGGCGATTAAAAATTATCAAAATTAATTTAGGTGACAGTGTTGGCTATAAAGCTGATCATATTATTCGCGATTTAAAGCGGTATCTGGTGTATCACTCTTGACTTGGACGGATGGCGTAATTGTCCCAATAGGGAATTACCTACCACCGATGCCCTCGATTATTTTGTCAAATCGACTATCGTTACATCGCGAATAAACTTTTAGGAGTTTATATTATATAGTTTAACAACAGCATAACAGCGTTGGCAAAGATGAATTACATTCACATTTCGTCAGCTATACTACATAATAGTAAGGGAGCTTAATACTGTCTTCCGGGCATTTATCCAAACTCCGTGCTGCTACTAATAAAACTCTTAAGAGATCCAGGAACTTACAATCCGCAAGCGCAAGCTTATGTAATGGGACCAACAAGGTCTTATCTTAAAATATAAATAAAGGTTAAGTTGCCCTATGAAACACATAAACGTAAAAAGCATACGCGTTTTGTTTCAGCTAAGTAGCTATTACGACACTGCTTACTAGGCGGACATAATACCGACAGAGGTCGTGTTCTCACGTACGTTAGTGTTTCTTAGCACTCGATCGCATTTCTTTTGTGCATAGTGGGCCGGTACGGCGAATGAACAGCGTCGTTGAGCGACAAGTGTAATCAGTGTAGTGGTCACAAAGTAGCTAAGCTTGATGCAAGTTCTAAGTACTAGAATAAATTAACTTTTGTTTGCAGGCACAGATATTTTACATTAAATAAAAATATAATATTGCTAGTAATTATTTTTAAGCACTCTAAATGACCGTAAAAGTATATAAAATTTATAGCGATCTTGTATACCTAATGTAGAATAACTAAGCTAAACTACAAAAGAAACCTACGACATTTAAAAACAATCTAAATTATGTAATAATTTAGTAATCGATTTATATATTAAAAACTGAGGCACTTACTTTTAATAGACTGACAATTAACCTAATAGTTTTTGCTGATGCTATACAAGGGACGGGGTATGCAATGCATGCATTCTACAACTATTGCTCTGACTAAAGAAAAATAGCCTCTAACAACGTATTATAACTCTTAAGTCCCTAAACTCGCAGTACTGTAGCTTTTCAATCATGTACTCATATTATGACTACCTAGTTCATATATGCTTTCGCTATATATGTAAGTCTTGCGTTAATTAATGTAAGAATATTACGAGCCAGGCCACAAAGTAATTATGTCTGCAGTAGGCACCTGGAACATCAAACGTATTTTCAGCGGTTAGGATATAAACTAACTAAACTGTGATGTGACGTAATCTACATTTTGTGTGTGGGGTTTAAGGCAGGAGTAATCTAAGCACAAACACAAAAGTCTGGCACACATGCTCCGTCTCGTGACTTCACTCTTCTGTCAATAATAAGCGGTGAAGTATCTTTATACATACACATAATTACTATAAGTCCTTCCGTGATATAATATTTTATTGCCATGTTAATATATAACCTTTGATAAATATTTTAAATATCTACGTAGTACGTAACAATACGTGAAGATCTTCACAAAATACAACTTTGACAATTTAAGTGCAAATACAATATAGATAAGGCATTTTAATTTTCAGATATGTTAGCCGCTCTATCGGAATTAATGACTCATATTGGGAGGTTGCTGTTCAAATTCATTACCTCACGAAATCACAAGCCTGTCACTAAGGCTTAGAGCCAATAAAACCATCGGTTGATTAACACGAGTGGCAGTGAGCACTCACCTTTATATCTCACGTTAATCTCTCCCTAGGGGAAAGTTTGCGCCGTATTCGCGTCACTGGAATAGGTTTTAGTCTTAGTATACACGTGTAAATGTAGTTTGTCAGTGCGCCACTAGTTTCGAATGAAAGTAGCCAGAAAATATTGCATGGAAAGCATAGAAAACAAATGTACGGTAGTAAGATAATCTGATAGATTTTACAAATAAATTGAACAACCTATGTATTTTTTGTTTATTTTTTTAATTTTTATAATGATATCATTAAGCATCTTGTAACCATAAAAGTATTTTCTAAGTATGTACCTACCTACTTGGCTTGTGTCACTTGATTTTTATTATGCTTCCTATCAGTAAACACTTGTGATTGTCTTACTCATACTATTCTTACGATATTAGACATTAGGGACAGCTGTAAATTTTCAAAATTATAATAATTAAACAAAAAGCTCTTTCCAATATCTTAGATGAAAATGTAATGATGAAAAAGTTTTAAATAAGACAAGTTATTTTCAAGTTCCATATAAGGGCTACAAACTCACTAGATATATAATTATATGCCAACACGTGCCAGCTCGATTGCCGACTGATACTCTCTCACCTTATATATATAAGTAGAAAAGGTAATGTTTATTGTATATAATGGTAACATTATCAGATCAACAATCACATTAGTATAATAGTGGATCTATAAAATAACGAAAAATGTACTCTACTGCTCGTTTTATTAGTCATTATCTCATTTTCAGGTTTATATACAGAAGACAGAATCTGAGAGCGTCACAATCCTACGCCCAAAAATGTGTCAACTTCTTATATAAAAAGATTTGTGCATTACGATGATAAATCAAAAATCGTGTGTTAAATAATAAAACCAAATAAAGTCATGTAATAAAACAAAGGGATGAAAGACGTAATAAATGTGGAATCTGCTTAAGTCACGATGTAGGTGCGAGTGTATAGACGCACTATACACTACAAAGGATAGTGGCAGTGTCAGGTGGTTCGCGTGACCACGAGCGAGCGGGATTCCTCTTCACTCATTTACAGGATCGGCTTACCCCGACATTCCACGGAGAGGACGAAGCTTTATTACACCGTTGAGTCAACGGATCGCATGGCCTTGTTTGTTGCTAGTTACTATACACTCACTCTCACTGACTGTCTCTTACGAGTTGGGTAAATGACTTGTAAGTATTTATGTACTTATTGGCTTTTTGGGTTTTAAGAACCCTTGTATATTGTTGATGCTAAATACATAACTAATTCGAATATAAAATTAACGTCAGCTACAACTTCTAAATGCTTACATAACCTTATGCATCTATCCTTGAAGTAGTAGATAGAGAAGGGAGACATTACATGACTTCTCAAATATGATTTTAGGAGATTTTCTTGACAGAAAAACCCAATATCGCTTTACCCGAATTAGTATTTGAACCCAAGACGTCATGCATAGCAGTCGCATTTACTAACGCTAAGCCACAGAGGTACTGTAGCTTATGCTAAAATTATCATAAATATTGTACAAGCGGAGGTTTGTAGTTCTAAAATTAGAATTACAATGAAAACTTAATACATTCAATAGTTGTAATGATTACATTTGTTCTGTTTCAGCGTTTCTACACATTATGATTTATTTATGTTACGTGACATTTTCAACGACGTTGCCGTAAAAAGAACTAATAGTTACATAAGAAAATATCATATAGATTTAAATAGTATTTTCCTGCGATAATACAACTGTATCTGTACAAAATAGCCAGTGCACAATTTGGCCAACCAGAGAACCTACAACTACCTCATTTTATTTTACAATAATGTCGTGCCGCAAAAGATTCGTAACATTTGAACAACTGTCAACCATTAAAAATGGTGAACATAAGGATAAAACTTTTCTACGAGTAGATAACAAATTACTTATTGCTTTATATGATTATTACTACTACATGCTGGAGTGGTACTGGCAGTGGCAGCGATAGCTCAGTGGGGAGACCAACAGACTGCAATGCAGAGAGTCTCGGGTTCGAACCCACGTCGCGCACCTCTGATTTTCGGAAGTTATATCACTTTTCGAAATTATGTGCGTATTGATTGACAATTATCGCCTGCTCCGTGCCTCGGAGAGCACGTTAAGCCGTTGGTCCCGGCTGCCATGAACATCTATGGCAGTCGATATTGGGAAAGTCAGTACCCTCTAATATCCTGACACTGGTCTAGCCTTAGGGTATCGTTAGCCTTCGGGTTGTGGAGGTCAGGTGGGAGCCACTCCGTGTAAAAACAGATATCCAGTCAAATCCGGTTAGACCAGAAAAGCCGACCCCAAGTGACTTGGGAATAATAAAGGCTAAGAGAGAAGAAGACTACTACATGCTGGAATAGAATTTTGGATCAGCTTATTGCTGACCCGCCTATTAGTTACAGCACTCCCGCTGAAGCAAATATCAGAAGTTTAAAGTGAAACTCTAATTAATTCTATATTCAGTGAGAGCTTAATAAAGTTGAGACCTTTTTGGTAATTGAAATTAAACTGCTATATACGGATTTTATCGCGTTGTTTATTTGACACTTTATTACAAAATTTTGAAAATTGTTACACTTCTACTACTATTAAACTTTACTAATTTTTAAGCTAATTAAATTATTATTAAACTATTTAGATTTAATTTATTTTTACACTTTCCCTGACGTTTCGGTTGCTTTTCAGCAGCCATGGTGGTCACGGGGAGACTCTTTTTGGTAAATTACTAATTACAGTTACCTAATAAGAATGTGACTGCACCAAGAAAATTAAATTAAACACGCACGAAATAGCCCCGACGATAATGAAAGCCGGGGCGGGCGAGCAAATTATCGTCCAGTTGGCTTCACTGAGTTACGCAAGACAATAAGCAAACAGCTGCCCGATGTGCAATAGGTAACCCGCCCCACAATTGTGGTCGTTGATCATAATCCAGATAGTGCACCAACTATGGCAAGCATTTGAGTCCGTAGGCCGAGAGGCGCACGACCACTATCGAAAGTGAATTGTTGTGCCCCCAACAAACATGTCGCCCAACATTTGCTTGTAGTGCGCCGTGACTAGACTTTCGCGCAATCGGACATTAAGAATACAATCATAAATGACCTTACGGTTTCCGATCGACGAGTTCGGCATTAAACGCTGCCATCTCATTCTAACTTCCTTTAATGGATATCGTAATAGATGAAGTTGCGACAAAAGATCAACAGAAAAGTTTAGACGGTAACCTTATAAGCGCAAGATTTACAAATACAGCTCTCAATAAATTCGACGCAATAATAAAGTTTCATATCAATTCTGATCAGTTATTCGAGACCCAAATCTTGTTTAAAAGTGTGTTCTCGGGCACAGGTTAAGCGCAATATTTACATTATCAATTGTATGTCATCGGTGTCTTCGGAACGATGTTTTCACTCGCAAGCCCGCCGTGTTACCTTTCGAAAGCGTTGACTCATAAACAAAGCGACCTCTGAACTTAATAACAATGTGAGGCGGGCGTGCGAAACGGGAGATGCACCCAGCGACTTGCAATAATTCTTTCGGAACCCATCGAGTCGCTAGCAACATGACGCGCCATAATTTAGGCTCGTGTACAAACGGCAAAAAAACTATTTACGGTTCGCAGAGATCGCTTAACAAGATAATACCTCTCTATAGGAACTTGTAATATTTCTAACCTACATGTTATTGTTATTACTAACAAGGTTATTGTGAGAAACTCCCTTGGTTTTTTTTTTTGGTTAATAAACGTAGGTATAACCTACGTGTGTCTAAGTCAAAGTTTATAAACTTAGACTTAAACACACGTGAGACTTAATTTTTAAATCAGTAACTAGACAAATATTGTCTTCTATTTACGCGAATATTATTCATTGAAATTAAACTGCTATATACGGATTTTATCGCGTTGTTTATTTGACACTTTATTACAAAATTTTGGATTTTTTTTTGGATTTTTTTTTGTCTCAATGTTCCAGTCGGAACATTGAGACAACTGCCATCTTAGTCTCCCCGTGACCATGGCTGCTGAAAAGCAACCGAAACGTCGGGGAAAGTGTAAAAATAAATTAAATCTAAATAGTTTAATAATAATTTAATTAGCTTAAAAATTAGTAAAGTTTAATAGTAGTACTTAGTAGTGTAAAAATTTCCAAAATTTTGTAATAAAGTGTCAAATAAACAACGCGATAAAATCCGTATATAGCAGTTTAATTTCAATGAGTAACTAGACAAGATTAACGATAATATATTGTTAGCAAAAAATATCGTTGCAACTATCTGATATGGTGGAACTCGTGACTAACCTGAGGTCAATATATAATTCGGCATCTTTGAGATATATATGGGCCTTGTTCCACTATTGTAATACTCTCTCTACTTACCCTTTATTATTCCCAAGTCAGTTGAGGTCAGCTTTTCTGGTCTAACCGGATTTGACTGAATATCAGTTTTTACACGGAGTGGCAGCCACCTGATCTCCGCAACCCGAAGGGTAACGATACCCTAAGGCTAGACCAGTGTCAGGATATTATACGGCACTGACTTCCCAATAACGACTGCCATAGATGTTCATGGCAGCCGGGACCGACGGCTTAACGTGCTCTCCGAGGCACGGAGCAGGCAATAAATTGTCAATCAATACGCACATAATTTCGAAACGTCATATAACTTCCGAAAGTCAGAGATGCGCGACGTGGGTTCGAACCCAAGACCCTCTGCATTGCAGTCTGTTGGTCTCCCACCTGAGCTATTTTATACTCTCTATTATATTTAATTTATATAACTAATATACGATGGCAGGAGCCAGCCTAAAGTAGGTACAACCTGGTGCAACATTACATACATACATAGATTCACACCTGTTTCTCAGAGGGGTAAGCAGAGACTACTGATTTCCATTTGCTACGATCCTGACACACTTCTCTGGCTTCATTCACTCTCATCTCATTCCTCATATACTCATTTTTATACACCAAAAATATATAGAATAGTCACTAACTCATATCCATGTATGAAGAATGTAACACAAATGTCTACAACATGCGTGATTATTATATCAATATTATAAGTTGGCATTCAGAGTAAAATCAAAATCGTCAAGTTATATCATAAGAAGGGGGCAAGACATCGACCTCGATGTCGCGTAATCCGCAAGCATTGTTACAAAACCGGTATCCGTTCAAAATGTTGCACTCAGATAGAGTGCATACGAAAAGCACATTTACGTCGGACATCATGCATACAAACTCGTCTATTTTGTGTAAGTATAGAAGATCGAGTACCGATCCAGTTCACGGCGACACATAATTCGGTATGTAACCGGCAATCCGATGCACTTTGGTCCCGAGTATCGGCTCTCTACTATTAAGCAATCCCTCTGAAACAGCACGATCACTACCAAAGAGAATACTTGTACTCAAACGCAATGTATTTTCGTTGTAAACGAAGTTAGAAGAGATTATAATAAATAATTTCAAAAGAACACTATTAAAATATATTCATAGACTCGCGCCTCACGCACAGGAGTAGGCAGACGATTAATACACTCACATTTTGCCAGCTATACTTTGAGTTCCCACGTAATGGGAGGCATGCCTATTGCTATATCGGGCACAATTCAAGACTCTCGTGACGAAACGCACAACCATTGTAAGGCTTCCATAATAGACTACCTACCTATATAACAGATGCTAGATGCTCTTAGAATCGTTTATTAATCGGAAAACAATCTACGTAACTTTCATATTTCTATGAATAAGTACTTACACCACTCCTGTCAGTGCTATTTGTGCTTAGCGAATTCGTACTTTAGGCGCCACGCAAATGATGAACAGACAGGAGACAGCTATTGTTTTAGCTAAGTCAAGAGTTTATAAAACAGTTTTAACACACGTATGTATGTCACTAAGGTATCTTTAGGACAGTAATATTGACAAATTTTTATTCAGTCTTTAAATTTAAATGGAATAAAATGTAAATCAATTGTAAATCAACTTTTACGATACATGCACAGATAAAATTGTTTGGTAATTGAACATTAACAACTCGACACCTATAAATTAAATTCGTGACCACAAACTATTTCAAGTGTGGCTGCATATGACTTAACAGTATTATTGTGTGCGTTCCCACACTTCTGCAATTCATTGCATGGGTATAAAAGGCTACCCTAATAGGAACAAAACATTTCCAAAATTAAATAAACACGCACAAGCACGCTCTGGCGGGTTTAGTATAATTCGATAATTTACAACATCGGATCCGGCGCGGGCGCCTTCGGCTAGTAAATAAGATTCTCATTAAATTCGGCGGCAAAAGGCGATCGTATCTTAGGCACGCTATCCATCCCGTAGTGCTAGTCACGCAACAAACAGCCCAACTAATTATTTTCCACCCTTAAAACACAATACGTCAATTATCAAAAGTATTTTGAAAGTCAACTCGTCGACGAGTCTGAAGAACTAGAAACAAATTATAAACCAGTACACGACTGCAGCTATCCATTTTATAATTTGTTATAATTCGTCAGCAACAGGTGCACAATCTCATTAACGACAACTAGTTATTGAAAGTGACAAGCGGTCACAGCAATATTAACCATCACTGCGCTCGGAATGAATAAAATTAAGATAAAAGCAAAGGGACGATCCACCACTTCAATTACGGCAACCCACACAATGATTAGACGTTTCACTAGATGCGCTGCGCCTCGATCGTGGCCTGACCTGAGTTATTAAGTGCTAGCTTTGTTATAAATACATTCAACATGACGTGGATTAATGGAATAAAATGCCCGGCTCTTTTTATATTTGATCGCCTTCATTCCTTGTCAACATTCTAACTCCCGGATTAAGTGCAGTCGTTTATCTAAGCATTTACGTTCTACGTAGTTGTTCTTTTATGGGCAATTTTGAGGCAGCGCGTAAAGTTTTATTTGAGCTACTCGGGTCAGTTTATACAACGACAGGGGAAATGGATTTGTAACTCCACAACGGCTTTGGATTGATGGCCAGCAATACTTCATCGAAACAGACAGATCAAACGGTTTTCATGTGTCCGTCATAAGAATGCAAAATAGGAATGCGAGTGTATTTGGAATACAATGTTATGAGTCGAGTTGTAGCTGTAAATAAACGAATAAAAAGAACTAGTTATTCGTTATCTCGAGCAGAAAGGCGACCTTCAACTTAGCTCGACCTGAATACTGAGTAGCGTAATAACAAGAGACACTGGGAGGTAAACGTTGGACGCTTTCGTATGCAAAAAGCGTTAAGTGTTAGCCGACGCGGTTGTACGGGCCGAACATTAAACAAGCGGTTGCGACCTAAAATAGAAATGGTTTGTTTGAGTAGGGTTCTTTCGCGAACGCAATTGTAGTCGAACGTGTCTTGTTAGTGAATGCGTTATGCTAATTTGGCGAAACTACTAACATCAATTCGAGTTTGATAGGTATAGCTAGTAGATATTCCATCTTAACTATCAGCGTTTCCTAAATTCAAGCTTAAATCAAAGACTCGTTTATAAAGGCGGTTAAATTTTAAATTGTTAAATATGTAATAAAAAGTAGATTATAAAATTTTAATTAAGTTCCAAACATCACCTAAAATAACATAGTTTAATGAGTCAATAGAGAAACAATTCATATAAACAATTATACAACTCCTACCGTTTAAGAGCCATTAATTGCGTCAATTTGAGGGTGATTAAATACGAACGGGTATATTGAACAGGCAATCAGTCAATTCTCGACAACTACTCATGTTAATACGATGATTGCTTTGAGTAGGACTACTCACAGAGTCGATTCAAAACCTAATTGCTTCAGTTTATTGATACTGTTAGATAGAATATCAAAATGTAGTTCCTACTGTCATGTAGCATAAACTATGTGCACTATTGTCTTTGGTATACTTGTGAAAATAAAACACTATCGTTCGTACTTTATGCTTGATGCTCCACTTTAGAAGCAACCGATTGTATAAAATACTTAGGCATTACGCTTGACATTAACCTTAATTTTAGCAAACATATTTATTTATTATGCAATAGAGTACGCAAACTAATATATATTTACAAGAATCTTCGTAGAGTTGCAAAATTTAAATTACTAAAACAGGTGTATTTAGCATTATGCCAATCAATCATAACCTATTGTGTAACATCGTGGGGTGGAGCATCAAAAACAATGTTATTGCCACTAGAACGTGCGCAAAGAGCCATCTTAAAGTTAGCCACATTCCGCCCTTTAATCTTCCCTACCTATGAACTATACCAATCCAGTAACATTTTAATTGTCTGTCAACTATTAATGCTTCACACTGTCCTGAAACAACATATGTTACTACCTTCTTTATCTACGAACAAAAGAAGAAAAGACTTCGTTTGTGAAACTTTCCGAAGTAAGCATGCTTACATGAAGAGATTTTTCTTATTCTTAGGGCCTATTTTGTACAATAAACTAAATATATTATTAGATATATACAGCATTAATCATAATCAATGTCACATAGTTTCAACAAAGTACCTAAAAACGCTTACGTATTCAGATACAGAGAAATTACTAGTAGTTGTAAAATAATTCGTTATTGTTTAAGCAATTTTTCATTTATAATTGTTATTGTTTAAAACTATTTTAATTGTATACTTAACTATATATGTTTGCAGTACATGTATAAATGTTTTTTGTACACCCTTACTTTATTAACAGTAGAATAAAAATGTAATATTAGAAACAGCCTGAAACACAGGTATCTGACCTAGTTCAGGTAATAAATGTAAAAACAAATCTTTTTGTGTCCAATATTTAAATTGTAAATGTTTTCCTTTAGATTAAATATAGTTTTAAAGTGAATTTAATACAATAAGTAGCCTGTAATGTGTTTAGTAAAGACTTTCATTTATTGAATAAAAATTTCTTTTTCTCTTTCACGGGTATTTCCCTAATACGTTAGGAAAATACCCGGCCCTTTGGGAGGCTTAAACGGAGACATGGGTCCAACGTGAAGAGGCCCTTCGAGAGTTTTAATCAAAAATAGGATGGAACGCCTACTACGCTACGCTACGCTTAGCAGGCGTAGGACTATTGCTACGTATGGATTCTTATATATGGTCTATGGGTATAGATGTTTGGTGGACTGGTATATTGGTAACTATGGATGATAAAACGGCGTCTGCCCTGAATATTCTAATAGCATCAATCGAATGGGCAGACGGTGACTCGCCAACTCACTGTATGCCCCCCCTGAATAGCTACGATAGACATACAAGCCAGCAAGGCCACCCCTCCACAGGTGCTGAGGCCCGGTCACCATCAGCCGGGCCAACCGCCGGGGCGGGATGGTGATAGCTAACGCGACCGCATCCAGCCCCACCCCGTCGGCGGAGGGACTGCTCACTCCAAGTTTTTAGTGTGTATACCGATCCCCTTCAGGGGCGGAGAGTCTCACATAACCACCTTCCCCCTCCCCCGGAGGAGGAGGTATCCATAAAGGATTTTCCTGGGTCAAAAAAAAAAGGCATACAAGCCAGCAGCAGAGGGCAACACTGGTGCGAGCGGCTAGGGGTGTCGAGCGGTGCGGTGCCGGTTTCACCATCATGGGTCTCGTGACAACGGAGTCCCGAAGCGGGTTTCCCCGTATTTATGCCCTTGAAATGACACTTCCACCCCCAAGCATGTAACTCTAGCGACCTCTCTCTGACCGGCCAACCAAGGCAAACCAGAGTTGAGAGTCCTGGCGCTCTTGAAGTTCCACCCCAGCCAACCAATAACGGCAAGCCGACGACGAGGCCCTAACCCACTGTTTAAGGCATTCAGGAGCGCAGTGTCACCACTCACGTTCAGCTCACCACAAACTGCCCAGCGGTTTGTGCGCTTTCATTTAACCTGATGATACATTTATTTTTTATATCACAAGGCGTAGGTGGTAGTTTAAAAGCTAGTGTACTGTTCCCTTTAGATATCGTGTTAGTTTCATGATAAAATAACGACTGTCCCAGAGGGGTTTATTATTACTATCGTGCGTTTCATTATAGGTTATGGGCCTCTTCCCATTTTTTGTGCTAAAATATTGAAAGTTATTTATTTCGTATTGTGCAAGCAGAAAGATGAGTTCCAACTATATAACAAACGTTTCTAAGCTGAAAGGTTCGCTGTTGAAAATTTGTTAGTGCTAGAAGGCGCAGATAAATACTTAAAGGTAGAAGGAACTGACGCTGCGGCAGTAGCAGATGCTAAAGCACGAGCGAAGATGGTACTGACGATCAATTCGTCATTATTTGTGCACATAAAGAAGACAAAATCCACGGAGGAGTTGTGGACAAAACTGCGTGCTTTGTTTCATGATTCAGGATTTTCGCGGAGAGGAGAATTACTTTGCTTCGTTCTCTGATTTCTATACGATTGGAAATCTGTGAGAACATGACGAATTATGGTGACACAAATAGTTGAGACTGCTCAACGTTTAAACGGGACAGGTTTTGCTATTGACGATGAATGGGTAGGCTCATTGTTGCTGGCCGGGTTATCAAATCTATGTCTATGATTATGGCGATAGAACACTCAGGAATACAAATAACTGCCGATTCCATTAAAATAAAGTTACTCGATATGGAAACAGTAGATTCGCGGTAAACAGAATGCATGTCAGCATTATTATCATCTAGGTATAAAAAAAAAGCTAAGGGAAACTCGAGCAAACATTATGGACAGACTGTCAATGAGCCGTCAAACATCTCAAAATCGGTTGCTAAGAGCAATAAAGTTATTAAATGTTACCGGTGTAATGAATTCGGACATTATCATAACCAATGCCGAATTTCCAACAAGACAAGCGATAAAAAGAAACAGAATAATGCCTTTAGTGTTATATTTTTAAGTGGAAAGTTTAGTAAAGACGATTTTTACGTTGACTCAGGTGCAAGTCAGCACATATCGACGGATGAAAGTTAGCTGAAAAATCCATCATATTCGTCGTGTTTACCTCAAATTATTGTTGCTAATAAGATGAAAGTTCCCGTTCTGTATTCTGGAGATTTGAATATCACGACAAGTTACAATTATGACATAACTGTAAAAAATGTGTTCTGTACCTACTCTCACGACAAACCTATTATAGGTCAGTGAACTGATAAAGAATGATAACAGCGTTGTATTCGAACCTAACAAATGTATAATAAGGAATGGATCAGGTTATTTGGTTGCTGATGCTGATTTAGTTGAAGGTGTATACAAACTGAATCTACAAACAAAAAATTGTTTATTGACCTACACTGTCAATGGAAAAACATGGTACCGTCATAATAATGGACATAATAATAGTAATTATATGAACAAAATGAAGCGTTGTGGATTAGTGGAAGGACTGGAATACACAGATACATGATTCACAACAGGTACGTCGAGCTGTGATCTCACAGCTCAACTAAATAAACTCTGAAAACTGCACAGCATATCAATGCTGTGCATGCAAACTAACTAGACTACCGTTTTCTGCTGGATCACGAGTAACAGAAATTCCACAAGTTGTTTATTCAGATGTCTATGGCCCCATGGAGAAGCAATCAATACGCGGTGCACGTTACTTCGTGTTGTTTATCGATGATTTTAGTAGAATGACCTTTCTTTATTTTATGAAGGCAAAAAGTGAAGTGATGCACTATTTCATAAAATTTAAATCGATGGTAGAGAATTTCCAAGATAAAACGATCAAAATCTTGAGAACTGATAAGGGTCGTGAATACTGTGGTGATTTTTTCGAAAATTATTTAAAGAAAGAAGGGATTATTCACCAAAAAACAAATCCATACACGCCTGAGCAGAATGAACTCAGTGAGAGGTCGAACAGAACTATTGTGGAGTGAGCAAGATACTTGATATATGAAGCAGATCTTGATAAGAAGTTTTGGGCAGAAGCGTCTATCTTAAAAATAGGTCTGTGGCTTTAGGTATAGAAAAAGAGCAGCGATAGCTCAGTGGGGAGACTAACAGACTGCAATGCAGATTGTCTCAGGTTCGAACCCACGTCGCGCACCGCTGACTTTCGGAAGTTATATGACTTTTCGAAATTATGTGCGTATTGATTGACAATTATCGCCTGCTCCGTGCCTCGGAGAGCACGTTAACTCGTCGGTCCCGGCTACCATGAACATCTATGGCAGTCGTTATTGGGAGAGTTTCGACACAAAAGATCTCACTGGGTCGAAGTGTCGCCGGTCTGCACTGACGGGCCCCCACATAGGATAAGATAGGTATAGAAAAGACTCCATACGAAATGTGGACCGGAAGAAAACCAAACTTGCAGCATATTCGCATATTTGGGAGTCCTGTAATGGCACATATACCAAAAGAAAAACGAACCAAATGGGATCGAAAGTCAAAGAAACATATTTTGGTAGGATTTATTGATAACGTGAAAGGTTATAGGATTTATGATCCAGAGACGAACAATGTTACAACCAGTAGAGATGTTGTGATATATGAAAAAACAAATAAACAAGATACAGTTTCTGTCCCTGTAGAGAGCACAAATTCAGTGGGAGGATAATTGGAGGAATCTGTGATAAAACTAGAATCTCTAGAACAGTCCAGCTCAAGTGAATCTGATTACCTAGATGTTGAAGAAGAAATAAATACATATAATAAAGAAGCTCAGAACACACAGATAGAAGAAATCAGAGAGATGCATGAGGAAAGAGAAGAACCAACTGTCTATGAGAACAAAGAAAAAAGAAAGAGAACCAAACCCATAAGATATGGTTATGCAAACACGTGTCCTACTTCTATAGAACAAGACGAACTGACTTATAAAGATGCTATCAACGATAGCAGAGGAGCTCCAGTCATTCGAGAAGAATCAGGTATGGGAGATTGTTAACACTCCAAATAATGTGAGTGTAGTACAGAGTAAATGGGTTTTAAAAAAGAAGTTTGACTGTGACAACAAAGTGAGATATCGCGCCAGACTCGTTGCCAATGGTTTTACACAGAAGGCTGGTGTGGACTATCAAGAAACCTTTTTACCAGTCATTAGACATTCAACCTTAAGGTTATTGTTCGCTTTGAATGTACAATTTGACATGGACATTACTCATCTAGATGTAAAAACAGCTTTTCTTAATGGTTATTTAAAAGAAAACATCTTTATGCATTTGCCAGAAAGTTTTTCTGTTGAAGACTTAAGAAAAGTATTAAAATTAAAAAAGGCTGTTTATGGTTTAAAACAGTCGTCACTTGCTTGGTATCAAAGAGTAGAAGAAACTTTGTGCAGTATAGGGTACAATAAGAGTAAATTGGAACCATGCGTATTTACAAAAAATCACTCTAACAGTAAGAAAACCATTGTTTGTGTGTACGTCGATGGTTTCATTATTTTTTCAAATAACAAGCCTGAAAGTAATGATTTAAAAGAGACCTTCAGCAAGAAATTTAAGATTAAAAATCTGGGTCAAGTCAAACAATACTTAAGCATGAGAGATAATATAGATAAAAGTTCAAATGTAATTACAGTAGATCAGGAACATTACATTGAACAATTGTTGGAAAGATTTATATGTCTAATTGTAGTACAGCTAATACTCCAATAGAGTGCAAGTTAAATGTAAACAAAGATAATGTTTGTCAAAACAATTTACCTTATCAAAAAATAATAGGGAGCTTGATGTATCTAGCTGTTTTGACACGACCAGATATAGCATTTTCAGTCAGTTATTTAAGCCAATTTAATAATTTTTACTCATACACTCTCTGGAATTATGCTAAAGGAATTTTAAAGTATTTGTTAAAAACAAAAAAATATTGATTGAGACATTCCAAAGAGAAGGCAGAACTGGAAGGATTTATATACGCAGATTGGGCCAGTAATGTAGAATCCTGTATAGATCGAAGAATATATACAGCATTTCGCTTTATTAAATCTGGATCTGCCATATCTTGAGATAGCAAAAAGCAGAAAACAGTAGCTTTAGGTAGTTGTGAAGCAGAATACATGGTTTATCGGAAGCGTGTCGTGAAAAATTTATTTACAAAATTTTGTATATGAAATTACAGGATTTTATATATTTAATAAAATTGTTTTGTACAATGACAATCAGAGCGCATTTAAGCTGGCAAATAATTATCAATCACATAAACGCTCAAAACATATTGATGTAAGGTATCATTTTATTAGATATGTAATAAATAATGAAGTTTAAAACTGAGTATTTGCCAACTGATAGTATGCCCGCTGACTTATTGACTAAAGGATTACAGGAGTAAAGCATTAAGTTTATGAAAACACTAGGCAATGTACAAAAGTAAATTTATCGGATATTTTAATATAGTGGGGGTGTTAGATAGAATATCAAAATGTAGTTCCTACTGTCATGTAGCATAAACTATGTGCACTATTGTCTTTAGTATATTATCTATACTTGTGAAAATAAAACACTATCGTTCGTACCGTCATCGTGCGTTTCATTATAGATACGAAAGCGTAAAAACCAAAATGTACCGTCAGATTTCAATAAAGTTGAAACTATGGTGAAAACCGATATCATTCGATAAGCGTGCAAAAATATAAAATACAAAGGCAGGTGATTTTTAAGGGTTAACAGCTACAAAAACTCAATTGACTTTCACTAACGAGCGCATTAAAGAGCCAATTGGTTGTTTGTCAACGATAAATTATTCGTTAAGTCGTCTTCCTTGCGATAACACTTTTCTTTGAACAATGGTGGGGATGGTAACATAGAGAAACGTTTTAACAATTTCGTTGGAGCAAGGGCGCACGCACTATACGATTACTTATTAAAATAATTATCATGTAGTCTTGTGGAATAAGTAAATAGTTTACACAGAACTAAGACCGAGGTAGTCTTCCGGCTAAAGTAAAATAAAAGTGGTGTTGGTAGATTTTATTTTCAGAGAAATTTGAACAATTTAGCTCATTATAATTATTAGATAAATGAAGAGAAAATCACGTTTTTCCCTAAGGCACGAGTACAAAAAATTATTTCTAACTCTAGACGAACGTCGCTACAACGAATTCTGTGACGAAAATCCGAATAACGTTTTTGTTGGCCGACACTAAGATTCGAACCCGAGACCTCATAATCAATATACCTTTATCGACATATGACGCAGGTAAAGCCGAATAAAAAATGCTACGTCTAGATCTAACTAAACCAATTTAAATCATGGACATACTTGGCTTAATTCTATCTATAATTGTTTAATAAAGTAGGTTCTCTATACTTTTAGAATAAAGTCAAACGTATTGAAAGACTAACGTTTACTGGTAAGTCATAATCATGATCGACGTCAATATATTCGAGGGTCAGCATAAACTTGCGCTCATTATGCGACGATCTCGCGACGTTTGGATGACCTGTGCGCGGCCCGCGGACACGCCGTGGGCAAACACGCTCGCGACCCCGCCACAATGCTACTCTTACATAACTATATGTTATAGCGTCGGTGCTAAACATAGCTTAACAGTTTATTTCTATAAACATAACACAAATAAGTCCATAAAAGTCATAAGTCATTAAATATGCATTCAATACTTTCATCTGGACATTTGAGTTCCTTTTGTAGTACCGCTGAAAGGCTTATGCGCTGTAACTTAATGGCGACAAAAGGTTTAACCTTACAATCTTTAAATAATAATGTATCCTGCGATTATAATTTGATTCGAGTCAGCTTTTATGACCGGATAGGACATTGGAATCGTTCCTGTCTCGCTAAACGGCTCTCGTAAATTGTCGATTAAGATGGTACACATTTGAACGACAAAAGCTCTCGCGTCAGAAACGACCGCCGCAGCAGAGGCCGGTGCTATAAATTTCATAATTAATTTTATTATCGAAGCCATTGCTCGCACGTCGACTTAAAGCGAGATTTGCGATCCAAAGCCACCGCCGCAGCCGTCTGCTTTATCATTAAACGTTCACGATACTTCGTCCGCGCTCCGATTTCATAATGTCCCTTAATGTCCTGTAATTGTTAGCGTATAAAAAGATGCCAGCTGAAAGTGTTTGGCATACGAAGCGTCCCAGTGAAAGCCATCATTGTAATAGAGTTTTCTTTCTAGACTGCCGCGCGGTTATATAAGCTAACTTCTTTTTCAAAGCAAAGTAATGAGAATTTAACTCAGCGGAAAACGGTTGGCGGGGCTCGCAATTCGTATTCGAATTCGAATTCGTAAGCGGCTATGGAGAGAAAATATTTTTTATATTATTCGCGACGGTGAGCAGAGCGCCGCGATACTCCTCGCACAGAGCACCCTCACAAAGGCTGTAGCGCCGTCGCTTTCGCCTGACTCTCTATTATAAGCTTAACGCAGAATAGCAAAGGCTTTAAAGCAACTTTATAACCACTGCGGGTCGCAAGGATCAAAGGAAATTATAGTTTACGTTCCTAATTAACATAAAAGTAAAGGGTAAATTAATTATACAAATAACAGTAGTTCTTGGAATATGAAAGGAAATTTAAAATTGACAAATAATTGTAAATATCCCTACTATTTAGATTTAGATGAAATTTGGTCGATAACAAGCTCATGTTAATCTTAATTTAGACATAATAAGCAGTTTATAGCAGGTCGGAACCAGGGAGACCTTTAGCTTCGTTAACGCCATATACGTTGACAGTATTGTAACCGCGAATGGTGCTCAGGAAAAACGTGACTTTCTTTAAACCTTTGTTTATTGTTACTTACAGTATAGAGACAAGGGCAGGAATGGTATCGATGGCAATCTAGATATTTGCTGCACATATTAATTTGTTATTTTGTCTCGACTCGAAATTATATCAAGAAAAATTACGTTGATCAACTTAAAAAACATTGCCAGTTAGGATGAGCTCAATTGGAACATTGTGTAGATACTTGGTGGTTTTCAAAATGAGAGAAATATGTGCATACATTGAGTACATCAGCTGCACAAAAAGGCACAATCTCACCAAGATAGGATAACAAGATAACAAGCGTGGAGCGGCGGACTAAGACGGGTAAAAACAAGACATAGAGCCTACTCGCAGACGTGTACCTTGTTTACTTAAACGAGGCCCACATTAAGTGCCTCCGGAGTAGATTCCGCACATCTCCGGTTCGTTGTGGTGCGCTGCGATGCATTTGAATTACATACTTTTATTTTTATTATATATGCAGATAGTAAAAGATTACATTTGCCTAAACGCCTACTCTGATGAGCACCACACAAGAAATGTATATTTTTTTACTTTTAGCATCTATATTTTATAACTTCGTTATTTTTTAAATAAATACTTAGTATTAACCAAGAATCACGATAATGGAAGTACATATTTATATGCTTAACAATATATAACCGTATGAAACGGCAGGCCTCTACATAAATAGACCTACCCTTTGGTCATCACTAATTTAATCCCTACTGTCCTCCTGAGGGGGAGACGGACACACGATACAGAGGCGCGCGTGGACACACGCATGCAGATGGAGGCGACGGCATTCCACGACCTCTCACTCCGGACCATGGACTGAACCACGGCCGGGAGCGAGAGGGCAACCATACCGACTGCCGCGATCAACTAATGGCGCTGCGATGCCCAGGCGGGGCAATCCGCCAAAGTGTGCAGCGCCGTGTCCTCAAAAACGCCGCGGCAGTTGCCGCAGTGGTGACATCCGGGCGTCTCTTGCCTGGAACTGGCCAAAGCAACCATGGACAATTATTACCTGTGTCAGCCGGAAGCTGAGAAAGCCATGCCGCCTCTCCAGCCACTCCTCAAAAACGGGACTTTCCGCCACGATAGTGGCGTGCCCGGCACTGGGGTGCACAAGTCGTTCCTTCCATTTTGCTGCCTCGAAATATACATATAGGCCTGCGGCCGTTCTAATTAAGTAAATAAATAAATATTAACCTCAAAATAGTAATATAATACATACACGCATATTACGCAAAAATATTTCTTTTTGTCGCATTATTTAAATTTGCGCTCCTTACATAATACAAACTACAAAAAAGATTTTTGATACAGATATCGCATTATGGTTATATGCAAAATAAATAAAGGGACAAGGCTTGCTATTTTTGTTTGATAACAAAGATACCTTATTATGTCTAAAACACCCTTGACTACACTCTTGGTATAAAATCATGAATGATTCCTCACCAACATTTTTACATCGCACGCTTATCAAATATGGAACAATCGTGCGATTGTAAACTTTATATTCTTATCGTGTCATCAATGTCTTCCACGCATATGGATTGATTTGCTTTAAAATCTATGAATATTTGGAATGAGATCACACCAAAGATTTTATAGTTTGGTCACGTAAAGGCATCTCTTTGTTTGTGATTTAGGTACCTAAAATATGGTGTCTACTAGTGGGACAGAATTTAGAATGTCATTACAAAGTTGTAAATCCTAAGATTTGCATAACGTTTTTCAGCAGCTTGTGACAGACATATCTTCGAAGAATACAAGTAGCCAATTCCAGTAGCAATGAGTTTACATTTATTATTGTACAAATTTTAACTAAAATTGTAAATACGACGACGTTTTCTTAGTTCTACTGCATGCCAAAAAACAACTGATTATATTAGATGATGAAGATAGCTTAAACCAAAACAACATGACTGTGGGCTACGTTTCACGCAAAAAAACAAATTGAATTCGTGTGTGGCTTTTAAACGATATTTTATTTTATTTTCAATAAACCGTGCGAGTGCCGCCACTTACACTTAGCATTCCATACTTTTAATTATTCTTTAGGATCAGGATATAAAGAATGATATAGCATGTTGGTACAAAATTTGCGCCTAAATAGGCGATGTTTTATTCTAAGCATGACTGACACGGTTATCTATTGTTATCAGCATGAAGCGATTGTGTCATTACACGTAGTCTGCCCACGGGCGTGCGGTAGATGACTGAGATGCTGTATTGTACGACTTTAAGGCTAAAACTTAAGGCGGTTTTACAAGCATATGGTGATTATATTTATCAGTATTCGTTAATACAGATTTATTAAAAAAGTTTTCTTTCATGGACTTAGTTACATAAACGTGATTACAAATTTAGAAAAGCGAATTCATAAATTAGATTTTCGCGTCATGATTTTGTTATGTTATTATGAGAAATAATCATAATTAAAATGTTTGTATTAGTATCATAAAAATAGTTTAGGACTTTACAAAAGCTGTACAGCAGCGACAAACAAAATACATCGTAAATTTTGCTTTTCAATTCCTCCCGCTTGTTGCGTCGCTTTTACTATCTCACAAGAATTTCGGCGTAAGCACATTATCGTCCCACTCGCGTGACAATCTGATGCGTGTGTGAGAACTTACGCGTAAACATACAAAAATGTATGTATGAATAAATGCGGTGTGAACTTCCTTGTTCTGAAGAAATGCTATCTTATTATAACACATCACTTAGATACGTGTCATGCATACACGTGGTTGAATTGTGAAACAACGCTTTTATCACCCCGAAACCTGTTACGTATTATAAAACACCGGTACCCATTAAGTGCTCGAATAAAATGTACTTTAACAACCGTCTACGTCTAATTATTCATTCAATTCTGATGATACCCTTTACACACCTGTGAAAGTAAACATCAAATCTCACGAATATTGTTAACACAACGAAAGAAGCCGAACAATCACGCGTCAAACATTAACAACTCATGACATAATAGAAACAGAAGAGTGCAGTAATCAACTCTAATAAGAAGGTGAGAAGGCGAGGCGTATTTATTACTTTAATGGAATATCAGTAATTAGGCCCAAAGATAGAATCAGTAGCGCTGACAAGGTGCAAACGAGAGTGGTTCGACCGGATGCGTAGGGTCGGCACCCGAACTAGCTGCGTTTATCATCAAAATTCCACGTCCTTTTACGACTATAGCCAGTGCACCCATTAAATAAAGACTATAGTAGTGTGAACGTGTTTGACTAATATTGTTGCCTGTATTGGCGACTGTAACAAAATAAAACAATACCGCCGATGAATTACCATAGAGAATGAGCGGGACGGACGGATTAAGTGAAATACAATCAAACAAGGAGGCGTACGTGCTAGGAATTTAAAATAGATAAAGAGACAATCCCAATCGTGTGACCAAGTGTAAGGATTTGTTTGTCTTCTTTATATTTGCACGTAATGTTTGACGTCACTTAAAAATCTAATATGTCCAAAAAAGAATTCGGCGGAATACCTATCATCGATTGTTATACAGATCGAAACATTAATAAAACAGTAATAGCCTTACTCTGTTTTGTAAACCTTTTATGTGTAACTGACCGTGAGGTCTGTCTTTTATTATCTTGCCTAATTATTGTTCACAGTATCGCAAACAATACAGAATCTTAGACTACTTAACCATTTTATATATAACGCAATTTGTAATAAGTAGTTAGCTAAATATTGTAAAAACAAGTAATATGTGCGTCAAGTCACCGTGCAAGTAGTGAACCCTGCATAAATCCACTGAAGATTGGCACACACCGCTTTGTTAATAATATACTTCTCTAGAGCACCATTTTTCTCTTCAGAGACAATTCCGATCGATACGCTGTCCTATGAGCAAGGACAACCAGTTACATAAAAATGAGTTGGTTATGTGTCTGGTTGGTAATTTTCACGCCAAACTGTACATTAGGCGTAAAGACTGAGGAAGAGTGCGCGACTACCTGGAGGCGCCATCACCGTTTAGTTGCGCTGACTCAGCAGGAGCGCACTAGCCGCCATTACCTCGCGGCTTATCATTACGTCGCGCGAGCACTTCGCACTACTAAAAACACTAGTCATCCGACTTCCAATTTTGACCAATTAACGAACCGACTGCAATTTGTAAGTATAAAAACCTGACCGTGACGAGATGTCGATATTACGTGTCCTTGTTAACTACTGTGAGTTTTTATTTCTACTAAAATTCTTTCTGGTCTATTGAAATGTCAATAAAACCGTGCGACCCTTTCAATTTCCCATAAAATTATATAATACTTAAATTCGCAGCAAATCATATTCACTAGAAACGATACTCTATATTAAGACTAAGCTTACCGTGAAATAGGTTTTCTAAGCGCAAATTAAATTAATTTGTTTTGTTATCATTAGAAATGATTTATGTAATTAAACAGACTATCAACAAACTGCAAAATCTTTCAAATCATATACGAATTAGACATAAAATATTACTTTAACTAGATAAACAACCTAGTGAGGCACCATGTAGGTATTCTACGCCTCGGTATAGGTCTTCTCTTATTATTCGACAAAGGTATAGCATACGCATAGTGCTACAGTAATTCAAAACTGGCACTTTACGGCTATTAGGTACAGTCAACTGCATAAAATAAAATACTAAAATATAAATAAAATATCAGTATTACATAAAAAAGTGACAAACAGAAACAAAAGGAGAATTTTGGACATAAAATATAAAAATATGAGTTGGACGTACTCATATTTTAATATTTTTAGCTTGATTACTCATTATTTTAATTATCGTTACTTGTGCGGCTTAAGGTGGGTCGATAATTAGTTTTCTTCTGTGTATGCATTAACATAATTGAGATAAGTCATTAAAGTCTAAACCGCAAAATTGATATCGTGATCGTATTATTACCGAGATTAGAATTCACAATTGACATCATCAAAGGTAAAATATAACATTAACAAATTATTATATGCAATTGCAAGATTTCTTAATGGAAATCAATTTTTTTGTTTAAACCGGTATTCGCCACGTTAAATACAGGGAATCTTTAACCTACAAAACGAAAATAGGCTATACCTACCACCCTCAAAAATTAAAATGCTAAATCAAAGCCCGCAATATATGGCAATTAGAATATTTAAGAAACTACCGCAAAATATAAAAAACGAGACAAAACCTAAACCATTCAATAATAAATTAAAAGCGATTCTGGTAAAATGTTTTTATTCTGTTAAAGGATTCCTATCTGAAAATAATAAATAAAGATTATAAAAATAGTAAAGACGCTAATTTACTTACTTATAAAAAAAAATAGATGCCCTCGTACAAGAATATAAGCCTACGAATAAAAATACCTAACATGGCGATCTACAAGAATACAAACATATCCTTTATATCTTTATATGGATTTGTTTAGAATGATTTCTGTTTTATGTAAAATAGCTATAAATAAATAATATTTTGCAGTGCCCTCTAATTTGCCATGGCTGTAAAAGCCCGCTAAGTTTTAAGAAACTATTATAAGATATTTACGACCTTATGTATGTACACTTAGTTTGCAAATAAATGATTTAATTTGATTTGAAAAATAAATTTGATTATCATACACAACATCGACTAGCTTACAATCGTGTGACAGTTGTTAGTTCAAAAATCTATACATACATACATACATAGATTCACGCCTGTTTCCCAGAGGGGTAGGCAGTGACTACGGATTTCCATTTGCTACGATCCTGACACACTTCTCTGGCTTCATTCACTTTCATCACATTCCTCATACACGCCCGTCGGTTCAAGGTGCTCTTAACCTGGCCTTTGTCCAGAACGCCTCCGATCTGATCAAGAAACGTTCGCCTAGGTCTTCCTCTTGCGACTGTTCCATTCACACTAGCCCTATAAACTTTCTTAGTCAGTCTTTCCTCGTCCATTCTTTCTACATCTATACAACCAAATAAAATTGAAGTGTCTGCTTCTAATGTCAAAATAATAGATTTTTACTAAATGCACATGAAAGTATATACGTTACTTATATCAAAAATCAATTTTTAATCATTTTGTCTGTCTGCCTGTTTGTTCTGGCTAATCTCTGAAACGGCTTGAACAATTTTGACGGGACTTTCACTGACAGATAGCTGATGTTATAATGAGTAACGTAGGTCACTTTTATTTTAGAATATTTTTTGTTTAATTCCACGCGGACGTAGTCGTGATTAACAGCTAGAACAATAATAAATGTACGGCGAATCAAGATTGTTCTCACTACCGAAGCCATTACATATCCGTACCTACGATCCAGCTTGTGCCATGTGCTTTGGCGTCAGCCGGTGCGTCCGCGTCATAATCGAAACGCCAACACACAAAAAAGATAAATAATGTGCATGATCATGTTAATTCTAATCACGAATTATTTAAATAGGTATAACTTTTAATGACTCAGATGATTTGACATAAGTCCACAATCTTAAAATTCGGATAGATTCTTCTTTATACTAGCTTTCAATTATGTTGTTGAGAAATATCGTAGATATGTTACATAAAGCCATTAACCTAAGTTTTATCTCCATTAGAATAATCTCAATACGAATAATTTACAGTTCATTAAAAATATTCATATTGACTATTGAGATCACCATCTGTTAATAGATGTATCGTAAATCTTTTGACAACCGCTCTTGTACAAAAAGCAGACTGAGAAGACGTCAGCCGCCAACCAACCGAATATTTCTCATTGTGCTGTCATCATATTAACTGACAGTACACAAAATAATCTGCTATTCATTTAATATTCATACATGCAATTACTTGCGAAAAGCTGCCGTTACGACAATACCATCATCTCTCACATCCGACGTGGAGCACAATTAATTTAATTCACACTCCAACCGCGAGGTTTGAACATTAGATCAGAGTTATAATAGCTATTTTCATTTGATTCAATTGCTTACATTTCACATACCACATGTCCGCTAGTGTAGCCAACCAGCAAGCTTCAAGCGTAGGAGTGTCATGAATATTGATATATCTTGAATTCTATTTTAGTCGTTTTATCGTGTGGTTAGTATTAGTATGATTTGAAAACGATTTTAAATCTTAAAATATTAGTAGCCAATCCCGAAGCCTTTAAATCTTTTAAATGAATCTGACTCGCTTTAGGAGCTTAACAAGTTTAACAATATTTTGAGTTTACTGATTCTCTTCTCTGATTTGATCTGATTTATCCCTAACACGTTCTCGTTCACGGTTTTAAAACGCATTATGTGTCATAACATAATGGAGTGTTTGCATTTTTCTGGCTGTAAACTGACAGTAATAGTTTACTATCAGTATAAAACCAAAAAAAGAACACAATTTCAGTAATGGATTTTAAAAGGTCTTGATAAACTAGTTTTTGTAAACTAGTATGCTTACACGACTGTACCAACAATGCGATCAAAATCTGCATTTGTTTAAATTAACTTGGGAGCAAATTCTTCGCATAATAACAAGGTGTTTAACACTAGTGTAGTTTGAAAGCAACGCGGCACCTAGTCAATTCGAGTGCTAGTTAATTGATAGGTGGCTTGTCTGCGGACGAATGAGATGTCGGTTGCGGGACGCGAGAGGCTCGAAGCATTCAATTTGCTCTAAATCAGCGCGGCGAACGCACGCCCGGGCTGCAATTAAAAACCAGTCGGACACAAGGCTGCAGGATATAATCTGCGTCAACACTCCCAGTGACCGTCCAATTTCAAAATATTACTCTACTCGATAAAACGAAACTCGTAACGAGCAACAGCCAAATTAATGAGCTGCTGTAAAACTAGTCCTAACAAACCTAAAACTGTAATCTGATTAAACTTATTTTTATATTTTTTATTTTAACTTAGTTTGTGCTCACGATGTCTAAAGGGAAGACCGTTAAACTACCAAGTTAAAGGCCGCGTATTCACGTAGCGCACTCCTTGACGTTTTTGTAGTTATTTATATTATTGTCGACTATGATCATCTTCTATACTAAGTATTCTTTTTCGTGGGTACAGTGTATCGTCTATATACTGTACCCTCGAAAAAGAATACTGTAAATAATAACTGTTCTGATATGATTATATTATTGCCTTCTGATTAAACGAGATTATCTGCATAATTTTAAACAAAATTACACAAATAAGCTAACCCCTTATACCTAAACTAACATAATCAGAAACTAAACTATGTTAATTTCGTGTATAAATTATCCTCGCAATGAATTAGTTGAATCAATATTTTTAGCCTAATTAACATATTGTGTGAATAATCACTTCGTAACAAATGGAGATAAATTATGCTTTTATTAGCAATTTCTCGCATTATGTATTATTACACAAGATTGCTGTTGTTGAATGAAATAATGGTACACAATATGAGTTGGATTACAATAAGGTAGGAGGGCTGGAATCTGCCGCTCTGTGTTAATACGTAGAGGTGATAACTCTAGACAATACAGCGAATCGCAGACTTGAGACAATTGGAAGCGTTTCAGCGTCAAATGAGATGCTCCCTCAAGAACCAATCTCCCGGTTCAATTTGCTTTAAATCAGACACAGGCGCGCGTTTTGCCTTCTGTAGCGCCTCAGTGTTATGCAATTATATTACTTGTAATTTTGCACGCATAATAATTATAAACGCTATCAGATGACGACGTGAACGATACATAGTATTTATCATGGACTATATTGCAAAATTGCGTTTGACTTTGGGATTCAATTAGAGGATTAGAAATGTTCTCGCAACAGCAATAATTGAATGTGTATTTGTTAAACAAGGCATAAAGAGATTATGTATGCTAGTTTTATAATAATTTGCTATAATTTACCTGAACCATTAATTGAGACAAATTGGTACCGCAATATTGTATTTATGGCGGATAAAAAGAGACAATGATGTTTTCGCCAGCGCTACCCATATTAAACTTATATATTTCAAACTATCCCACACTACAAACAAAATTTATTTTTTTAATTGTGATGAAAATTAATCCATTTTATTTAAAAAAATGTAAAGGAGTGTAGTGCCTCTACAGTAGAAATCGTGCCGCACATATATTAATAGTTTTCATTAAATTTGCTTTTTAAGAATACGGTGGCTAACAGTGGCTTGAGTGCAATGGCTTAGATGCAAAAACCAAACAAAAGTTGGTGTACTTTTTGGACCTATATGTCAAGATTATACGCAAGATTATATTGCAGTGTATATTATTTTTAGTTAATTGACATGTTACAGTTACTCTCTACACGTATTTTAAAATCTTTATAGCTACTTATTTGAGTTTAAAAGAAAATTTTCAGATCATTTTATATTTGCATAATTATAAAATGTTAATAGTTCACATCGACGTCAATTTTAGACAAAACATCTGCTATTAAATAAAAATACTTATACTTTTTACAGGATACACAATTACTTTAAGACGACAATGCTTCAAGATTCTCAGTGTCTCTTCAATAATACTTTTTGATACGTAATTTCGTATATTAATTTCTTTTGTGATTGAAGTTATCTGCTTTACTTCGATTTACTATTCATTGATATGAGAGGACAATTGCGAAGAACTTTAAAAATAAACAAGTTTCTTTTCAAATATACATATATTGCTTTAAAGTCACAAGGACCATACAAAGGAAATAAAAGAATAAGCAAACAGATGTATAGCGAATCACACTTGTTCAGAGGAAGTTTTGTGGTGGGGTAATATTTAATTATCCCGTGGCGGAAACACGAGGCGGGGTCGCGTTGACCCCACCCGCAAACAAAATGGCCGCCGACGATACAATTATATTCCTTTATCAACCCGCGGAAGTCGTCACTTAAATATTTACAAGTCCGTTTTACCGAATGGAACTTGGGACCTCACTTTCTTTTGTATTTATTCAAAAAAAGCCGCTTGAGATAATTAAACTATCCTACAGTCATTTTCAATTTACAAAACTTTCTTTTGCCAGCCGTTGGTGTTTCATATGGATGTATTTATATTTACGTTACGCAATCAATTCTTTTCCGAAACAATAAATTCTGTAACCCATGAAATATTCTGGTTATTTTTGGTGTGGGTGCTTACACCTATACAGCAATTATGTTATATTTATAATAAATATACATAATGTAGTGATTATTGCACTTATGTCTCAAAGAACAATCATAAAATTCAAGTCAAAGCATAGTATATTTTAATAATGGTTCGATATTCGCTTTCCTGTTTCAAAACAGTGTGAGAAATAATGTGAGAGTTTAACATAGGCATTAAGTATATGATAGATTAACAAACTGAAATAGAGATTTATAACTAAAACTTGTCAGCCGCTCTTAATAGCGTACCAATATAAAATGACTCCACAAAAATTAGTATAGATACTGAAATCAGAAAGAGATCCGTGCTGGTAGTGCCAAATTGACCACATATCGCATTGTGCATTTGCAGTACATTTTTCCTATCTAAAGCCGGGTTCGCCTACCCAGTTCGCCTGTGTTACTGTCGGGAGAACAGCTTCTTGAGCTATTAATATCTCCTCTTGTCTCATCCGCTATATTAGTGTTCTAGTCCTGCCACCTTCTCCTGATGGTAAGGTTTGCCTATAATATCTCGGATCAGTAGGTACGTGTAATGGAGCGACGCTCTTAGTTGTGCCGCGGTAGCGCCTACGAGTCGTCGCCCGCAGGCGCTTGTGAGTCCTACGTTGGGCACTGCTGGCTGGTTCTCTGAGGAGTTTCCGTTCGAGCGATCTACCCATCATTCAAGGCAGCGAGTTAGCACACCGTGGTAAGGTTTGTAAGACCGCAGTTTTCTTTGGATGAGTCCGACATACCGTCTCTGCTGCCCTTCAACGTGGAGAGATAGTCGTAAACACATTGCCCCTCGTAACAAAAGGAATTGATGATGCTGAAGGAGTTATTGAATCAATGAGGTTCATATAAACATCCTGCCTATGTTTGTCGCCAGGCAGATTAAGATGACAGTGCCGCTGCACTCTTCTTATAAGCAACTGCTTGACTGGCTTTCCGTTATATTATCTTACGAGCGTGCGTGTTAATGCTTTTGGCCGTATACCATCAGTCGGGCCGCCAGCTCATCTCCACTACTAACAATGTGAAGGTATATATACCAATAAAAATACTAAGCATACACATATGAACATATAACAGCTTATTTCACAATCCCTAAATTGTATAAGACATACAATTAAAACGGGCATCAAAGAAAAACAAACACTTTTCACAATTAGATAAAAAGCGTGTCATAAATTTAAAAAGTTGTCATCGACGTGCGACATGCTCTTATTAAAACTTCAAGTCCAATCGAAAGCTAGACTTTATTCAATAATATCAAACATCCAAATTTCAGCTTTATATCTTATGTGTTAAGGTTCTGATTGTGATCTAAATACAACTTTATCTGCTTGTTGGTACTTGATAGTAAGCCCGATACTCATCCTAAGTTGGCGTGGATAATCGCGAACCGCCGCAAATGTGCCACTGACGCTGTCTACCGTTTAGCTCATGATGCAGATACTGTACCACATTGACATTTGTAATTACATAAGCAGAAACAGGTCATGTTTGTCAGCCGAGGTGATCAGTTCTTAAATTAACAAGCGTTAAAGTTATTAATGTGATTATTGCCGATGATTATAAACTTTTGCAAAATGCTAATATATGTAAATTTCAATATAAGACTAATATGAAGTAAATATTGTTGAGATATTATGCAGTAGGCACAGCTATTTCGTAACGTTACGCAATCTATTAAAATGTTAAGCCCTTGTGCTGTAAAACGCTTATGTGCCCGAAATTTTAGCACTATACGTATAGATAGCCACAACTTTGTACCTATTATATTTATATTGTAGCTATCACGGCCTAAACACATACAGTTTTTGGCGCCGTGTTTCTACTGAATATTTATTTATAGATAAACCCTTAAACCATTACTTAATTATGGAAAATAATCTGGGAACACACGAGTTTCAAACGATCACGTTTATTCTATTTTAACAACTAGGTGGCATTGGTTCTTTGGCCAGCAAACTAGTTAAAAGAAGATCTGCTAAAAAACGACCATAAACGGTCGGGCGCGTTGATGTCTTTTGTATAGTCGTCAAATTTAACTGTTGGGAACGAATTTGCTGTAGCATTTTTACAGAGAGAGGTCGTTCACTCTTGTAAAATGAAAATAATTTATGCACGTAACTAAATAAATAAGTCGACACTTAAAGAGCGAACATTTCGTATCAATCTTAATTAATACACGCGCCGAAGACGGAGAGTGAATAAATTGGTGTATTAAAGGGTGCATGAGATATTTAATTATTGTCGATTTCGATCAACGCAACCAGCAGTTGCGTGACATGGACAAGAGCGACAATCTTAAAAGAAGCTGACTTCTGAATACAGTCACGCACAATACTTATTAGCGACAAAGTTATCATAACTACAGAAAATTGAACAAAGTATTAGTTAGAGTAAAATCTCTTACACAATCGCCTCGCATAACCGCAATAACCAATATATGAATTTCAAATGTCAGAATTACAATGCTTAAATTCAATTAACAGCAAAGTATTATTGCCCTTATAGTAGCATTATAATATCCATAATAGAGTCCGGTACAGAACTACTATAAAACTTAGGCAAAATGAGACCTTTACACACATATTTACGCTCTCTTATATATATTTATGCGCTCTCAAGGATATGTCAGCACGAATATTATATAATAATTACAAATGATTACGTAGTTCTTAAATTTACATATCATTTTAAAAATTGACAGTACCAAACATTCTTAGGGTAAGTCACCTGATAGTTTCTAATGGGCTCTATGCGATGCATTATATTAATAATTATTACTTTATTTTTCTATATAAAAGTTGCACAATAACACTTTTATATTAGCATAAAAATGAACACACAGTAACAATATGGTAGTGTTGTGTAGAACTCTGGTACCCATAGTAAGATTTACCTTGAGTTATGGGTACCAGTGCTCTCTCCAATGATGCACACTTATTACATTTTCACAGGAGAGTCGTCATTAGGGTAGAAATGTTATTATTACATTAAAAAGTGTTTGTTAGATTTAACCTGAAAATTGCATTGATGTAGTAATGTATGTTTAGTATCGTGCATCCATTCTGTCTAGCGAGATACATGTGACTAAATTCGTATGACGGGTGCACCTTCGTTATGATAAGTACATCTGCAGTAACTAAACGTATTTTTTCATAGATAGAATTCGTGTAGCCACAACATATCATTAATAACATATTCTTGTTTCCCTTTCGCCATTATTGATTAGCATTTCGGATTAAGATGGCAAAAGAAGGGGAAATAAGGGCAAAAAGGAAAAAGGGGAGTCCTGACTCACTCACTGATTAACTTATCAACGCCCAAACTCGAGCCTAGAACTCTGAAATTATGCTCAACGGTCGGTTCTTCTCCGATGTAAACAAGAATAAAGCTAGATTTCTAAAAGCCCTTGGGATAGGTTATGCGTGCGAACTTTAAAGTCGCATTCTTGCCTATTATATTACATATCACCTATTTAAAGAGACTTCAAATCTGTAGCAGTTAGCATGTAAGTAGGTATATTGACAAATAAGGATTAACCGCTCCTTCGGATGGAATAAAAAGCATTTAATAACAGACCATGCGGACGGAGTCGCCGATAAAAGTTTGTTATTTTAGATATAATTTAACAATTAATATAAGATTTAGGGTATTAAACACTTCTCTCGGTGACAATACGATCGCGGTGAACACTTATGCGCGGGCGCCTCCCGCGGTTCGATTAAATGTTCGAGCGGTTCGTGTAATGAAGCGAGATAAATCACCGGCGTCACACGCACTCGCTCCCGTGACTCATGACCTCACTCGCGCACTTTGTCATTTCATTTGCACTCGTTACTATTAAAGCGAGATATTTTCAGCACCATCTGGATACATAATAAATATAACGTTGACGAAGAATATATGCTTATAGGTCAAATGCATCATTGATATAGGTACTTATCACTTAAAAAAACAATGAATTATCCAATTTAAACTACTTCTTACCACTGCTGGGCAAAAATCTCTTTTTTGCCAAAACGGGTTAGACTATACGTAATCTAGCTCCGCTGACCGGGGTATGTAGATTTTACGAACGTTCGAGCTTACTTTATCCATTACATTTAAAGCAAGTGATCATTATCTCTTTAAAACGCACATTCCTTTGATAACTCAGTGGTGCAAACCTTAAGATGGAACCCAATATGATGGCAATCCGAGTATCCTACACGCCTAACGGTGCTAACGCCATATTTAAATGACATATCAACACTTACATACATATTATACATGAAGTATGATGTATAAACATCTGAATATGCGTGTGTCATAGAACTTCTGAAGCCCCAAGACGCATTCCAATGCGGTATAATCTGTATTTATAGTCCAGCTATTTATGATAG
Organism: Catocala fraxini; assembly: GCA_930367265.1. Taxonomy (NCBI): domain Eukaryota; kingdom Metazoa; phylum Arthropoda; class Insecta; order Lepidoptera; family Erebidae; genus Catocala; species Catocala fraxini. The sequence goes on from OV884037.1 coordinate 12,314,061, forward strand.
ATACTCTAGACCTAATAAAAATAAAATGACATAAGTATTAATATACTTATACCAAGAATGATTTGCTATAATTATATCATTAATTCAAAATCCCACCCATACCATCCACTTAAAGAATCGATGCGTAGTTACTTAGCTGTCACCTCGCCACCAATGCGTCGAATGATACATATCACGCAATTATTTTCACAGACACAAAAACGCCCAGACTCGGAATAATTATGAAATTCTGCTGACTCTAGGAATAATTTGTATCTGTTATGCAATGATTATAAAGAGTTTATAGAAACTACAGAATTTTAAGAATAATCACAAATAGATACTCACAAAATTCGAAGTGGAAGCTATTTAAGAGACATTTCACTCTGGGTAAAAAATAATTTAGGTTAAATATTATGTATAGTCATGACAATATTGTACCTTGTGAGGAAACTATTGACTCACTGTACACAACAACAGATGGTTACCCTTATTACAAGTGTTCATAGCTTTAGCCGGAGAAGGCTATGATTTTAGGTCTCATACTCCGGACCCAGGAATTGAATGAACGTTTTTGTTAGGGACGACGCATTGGACATGAGATGTATAAAACTCGTACTGTAGAAACTTACTAACAGTAATTAAGTTATTGTCTACATGGTAGATAGGCTTAAAACTTCACAATACAAATTGTAAATATTTACGAACTTCATGCTACTATAAAATACAGCCCACGCCAATATTTTCTCCCGATGTAATTCATATATAATATGGTGTAATAATACTGAAATTAAACAAAAATGAGATTACAGACAGACATATAAAAAAAAGGATATAGGAATGTACCCATAGTACAAGCTCTGCTTAGTTTGGGCTAGATGGTGTTGTGTGATGTGATAAAATATTATATTATTATTATTATTATATATATTTATTATATATATTATAATGTAATATTGTTAATCTATTTGATAATTTATTGTTTTTGTAATTATTATGAAGTACTTTCTAATATGTAATCATTTTTCAATATGAAACCATTTGTATTAGGGTGGAAGACGCTGACGACTGTAACACAATTAATATTAGTACGGTCGTCAACGACAACCTCTTATTATAAGTTCAACTAATGTCTGGTTTTAATTATAATATAATAAGAGAAAATGTGTAACATAAATTGAAAATAAAAATATATTATTGTTATTATTATTATTATATAATTGGCAATCTATCTAAATGTAGAATTAAATTCGAAAGCAACAAATTTTAAAATGCAATTTAAGATTAAGTACGTAGCCCTCCAACGTTTTAAGTAGAAACAATAAATTCATCGACACTAATTGGTGGTTTTCTCCCATTTATCAGCTCATTACATCACAGTAGCGCGAATAAAATAAAATATGTGTGTGGAGCGGTCCGTGCGCCGTGGGCAGATCATTCGCATGCGATAAGCGTCGGTCAGGCACATCGTAAATTCAAAGAGCAGGCCCTGCCGAACTACAGACCTGATTGTGAGCTTTAATCAGTTGTGTGCCTACTCGCTGCTTCGCTGGCTCGGCCGCCGGCGCCACGTACGCACCGAGCTCATACGACATAGTCGCTTGTCTCTTCAATTAATATATGTATATATAATAATAATTTAATAATAATTTAATTAGCTTAATAATTAGTAAAGTTTAATAGTAATTCTAGTGTAACAGTTTTCAAAATTATGTAATAAAGTGTCAAATAAACAACGCGATAGAATCCGTACATAGTAGTTTAATTTCAATGAATAATATTCGCGTAAAGAGAAGACAATATTATGTAAATAGGTGAAATTTTGGAGAAATTACTTTTTTAAATTTCTCTCTTGTACTCTTATAGATATTATTGTCCTGTGTGGAATCAAACCCATAACACATCACTCATTTACAGTGGTTAGTTGTCCACATAAACGCCATCCTTGCAATTAACATTCACATAATCTTAACTAGTTTTATTGTGTTTATTAAGACTATTTAAACTATTTAACTTATAGATAACAAGAATCTGTTATATCTTAACTCGGAGGAATTCTGCATTAGTAGGTACTACTAAGTAGGTACCTGTATTTTAGATGCTCCTTACTAGATATATATATATTGATTGTGCGTGATCCATAAGACGATAGACCAACCATAAAGAATTAATTGAGACTAGAAGATTCCCCTCGACCATTGCTTAGTTGCTTTATAAAACTATATAGAAGCCTTAAACTATACATTTGTTGTATATTTTGATCCACGATAGTGTTTATTTCACATCTGCCCAAATTATGTATTTATTTTAAATAATAGTAAATTTTATTTAATAATATTAAAATAATATTATAATTAATACATTATTAACCATAAATTTGTCTCTGAGTAATACTTTCACAATTTCATGAGTGTCCTAATCATTTATAGTTTTATACTAAATATACAAAATAATAATTATATAACATACGACCACATTCCATACGGTACTGTACCAAATACGTATGTTTGGAAACAGATCCACAGTGCGACTACAAATCCAAATTTATTCGAGCGGCTGCGCTTTGAAGACGGCTACTGCGTTGCATGCATGCAGATGAGCGAACAACGTTTAATCGTTTAATGGAGACTGCATTAATGTATCAGATTGAATGTTTATTTTTTCCTTGAGAAAATAAAATTACGTTTGCCAACTGCGTGTGCCTATATTGTTACTGCATATTGTATAAATTTAAAATCATGTACAATTGTAAATTGTACATAAATCAACAAAACATGACGTCAATACAACGTAAGTTGTTGAAATTGTAAACACAACAAATGCAAGCTCTCAGCTCGTGACTCGAGCACCAGTGAACTTTAAAATCGAAAACATTGTTTTGAAAATTAATCGATATTAAAGCCACGGTATCGATAGCATTTACAAAGCATGCACGCGTGCGGCAGAAGCATTGCCAACACAAACATCGCCCCACAATTCCATTATAACATGGTGCCGCACGAGAAAATAAAAGGTCTCACATTTACATAGCACGAGTGACCCGACCCGCAGCTCTAGATGGAAATTCACAAAATTCGCGAAGTCTCTTTTCAGCGTACAGCTGTTTTTAGCGACGTAAGATGAGAAAGAGCAAAATAAATCAATGTTGTTGTTCAAGATCATAAGTAGAATGTCATGCAAAACAACATTTTAATTTCATTTTCAAACATTGGTTATGCGCGTGAGTTACAGCGTTGGCGCATGTAACTTCTATTTTCTATGATTACGAAGCAGCGACAATACAATGCTTTGTGGTTGTGAAACAGTTGAAATGACATTTATGTTATCTAATAAACAGTTTCTTTCTCCACAACACACGGTAGAATAGACACATAAATTGCCAATAAATATTACAGACTAGTACCTAGTGTTGCAACTTTAATAGAATCTGGAGCAAATGTAATGTAAATGTAAATTTTACAGTGGCCCAAGGCTCTGATCAAGCATTGGCACTGACTATAGATCAAACTTCAAGATAATGGAATAACCAGAATACGTAGCTGATTCTATATAGGAAAATTTAAGTGCATTATAGTAGAAGCAAGACATATATGTATGTACATAGGGTGGTCAGCAGATACACCTTGAATCATGTTTCTACTTGAATCTTGAATTATTCTAATCATGAATCACCAATCAATGTCTAATTTGCGATTAGAAAAACAGGGTGCAATGTATATAATATATATGTAACATATAATATTTATATTACTTGAGATTCCACTTGCATGGTAAGCAAATCCGTTTCAAGAACTTGTTTACAAATTAATTATCTGCGCCACTAGTAAAGAGTGGACTTTTGGTATAAGTAGGTGAATTACTGATATTTCTATACCATCCACCATCCACGATTATCTAATGGTAGGCGGTTACCTTAGCCTATAATCGCTTGTAGCACTTGGAGTATCAATCAGAGTTGGGCCACCCTCATACGTTGGATCTCTATGGGTTGGTGGTACTCGCCCAGGCCATCTCATTCGTAACGGTAGCCAATAGTAATTTGCTATCACGGACTTAAGACTGCTGAGGCCTCTCGCCCGTTTTTGTATAATTGGAAGTGTTGTGAATAAGCAAGTAGCACTCTAAAAAAAAAACATTCTTGAACAGATCTACATGATCTTATGCGTGGTGCAGTAATGTACAAAGGGATTACGTAATATTCAAAAAAGCGTTTCTGAACATAGTAACTTTAATTATATTAAGACTTGTTTCTGTTGTAAATGACTACATAAATATGCAATGTACATATATGATGACTATGGTAAGGTAGGTATTTGGTGATACGAACAAAGGCGGTTAATTCTTAACAAAGGCTTGCGACAGCATATATGAAATAATCATCTCATAACGCAACTACTAAAAGAGTAGCAAACGACAAAGCGGACAATGTTATCTCGGCTTCAATCTATCGATCACGCAATTACCTATAGATAAGTATTGCGCAAATGCACGCGATATTTTAGCGTCCATTAACCGGTCCGCGTAACACATAACCATGGCAATAAGTACATAGTCCGGTGAGCGACAGCGTGCCTAAACCGATTATATCCAGCTTTATCGCGAGATCGCCGCCATGCTCCTGCTACAGTAACAATACACGTGAACAGATTCCGACGCCATGACCGACACGCTAAACAAACCAGATCAATAAACTGCACGACTAACAACGCATTTTCTACAATTTCCAACCGGACGCTTGCAACAGATACCTTCTAGCTTATCAAAGTGCGCGTTCCTGCAACTGGTATTGTTGCATACTATTCCGAAATCATAACTCTTGTAAAACATGACACCGACAGCGCCTGTATAAACAAAATAGTGACAAAGATTGATAGAGGACCAGCAAAACAAATAATATTAGAGTAAACAGGGTGCCCTTCGGAACTGGTAAGCGTAAAGGTTTTGCTAACGGAAATATTTTACCGACACCCTCGTCGTGCAAGCGAAAATTGCATTAACATTTTTTGACAGTCACTAGTCGAAGCGATGACGAGGACGTTTAGTCTCAGCGGTGACAGTGAAAAATTACGACTCCCAGGTCGGCCTTGGCAGTGCGATCGCTCGATAGTTCCTAATGTATCGCTGTCAATCGCATGTTTTGACGTGCGGAATCACTCCTTACTATCTGAGAACCAACGCAGCCTCTGGTGGTGCAACGTTCGCTTAGTCATCACGAGTAATAGAAGCGTCACCTCTTCACTTTTGCAATTTAAAATACTGCTTGTGCCTTCTGAAGTCTATGCAACAAATTATCACTTAACGATCGCACCAAAGTATTTCATTGCAACAAGGATTTAAATAACACGATAAAACATGTGCAAGTGTTCAACTTGAACGGCGGGTTAACGATTGCAGAGTTTACGTAAAATCAATGAATAGACACATAAAGTACTTCACTACGTACCTTAGCAAACCGCCCTACATGCAAATCAAGTCACGGTTTGACCTAAATTACTAGTAAGACTATATCTGGGACTAAGTAAGTTAATCCGAATAATGAGCCAAATTATATCCATCAGAGAACGACACCACTACAATTACGTCGCAAATGATGCCAAATCTAAATTTTCTGAGAAACAACTCTATTATAAAGAGATTTAGCGATGACGAACGCGTCTAATATCGACATAAGCATTGTTTATACAAAACACTGAGCGTAATTATACAAAATTGTCTTCAAAGTTTGTGATACAGCGGCTATTCAAATAGCAAATTACTTTTCCCAGAAAACAATACTCACTTCCTGAACATTAAAACGGTACAATAATTATTAATATTTTAAGTGATTTGATGACTCATTTTTGCCAACCCTGGCCTTGTCGGAAAAACTGACATGTGTGAGATTGCAACAAAGAAGTACAAAACACGTTAGCTATTCTGACTCCAAAATTTAAAATAAACCGAATTATGATGTAAACTGGATTGCGAAAAGGCAATAAATATATTCCTTAAAGTGATAAAATGAATGCAAGAAAGGTATTGCAGTATGTAATATGTAGCTTGGATATGGAAAATGAACACATGAAACAAATTAAGCAACAATATGATTGCGGCTCTCGGTACAATTTTTCGTGTGCTGAACAAGCCCGGAGGCTGTACGACATCGTCGCGACGAATGCGCTCTCACGCAAATGCCAGCGCTACGAGGTTGAAGCCCTATTCCGAAACACCATAACTCATAGACCCTTAGAGTTCCACTTCTGTTCCTTTTTCAAGTTTTAGTATAAAGAGTCGGACGGGATTTGGTAGAGATCTTCATAAATTGGTTACGGCAAGAGTATTGTTATATTACCGCCATTACGTTCCCCAAGAGCGTTCTATGTGTCACCGCTTGCTCCAGTTTTACGGACACGCCAACATTGCCGTGGGAAGCGGTTGCACACAGTAATTGCACTCTATGACATCAAATGTTTTGAATTAAGATATCGCTTCAACAATACGACAAGCTTGATGTAATTTATTACTAAGCGCCTCACATCGAGGTTAGTTGAAATTATAGAAAGGCGCATTGGTTAATTCAATTTATTACTTTGAGTAACGTTACGCATTCATATACAATATCAATATTACAACATTCCGCGGATGTTTTTTGATATCCATAGTGCAAAATCGGTATTGATCACAGAATGTAACCTTAAAATTGTATCCTAATTACATGAATATTGATAATTTAGGTGAATGGTATGGTGTAATTTATCATAATTTCCTATTCCAGTTATTTAATTAATTGCGCGAACAAAATTACTCAGTGTTTCAGTGTACGGTCTGGCTGTTCAATCAGAGTCGGCTTTGTCAACCGATGCCTCGAGGTGCGCGTGCGCAGATCAATTTGCTCGCGATCTCGATAGCGTGAGATAGGCAATCTCTAACGAGCTACCGACCAGTCGAGTACCTACTCACCACTTACTTTGCCCTCAACACATTTTAATCCTAAAATGCTGTTTCACCTTGATATATATGATATGTTTTATATACACACAATTTAATATGCACATAGGATTAAATTGTAACAAAATAGAATTATTCCATGGATTTGGCAACGACACTTAGGGATAAACTAAGACCTTTCAAATTAATACATGATATTTTTTATTTGTTTCCTATGAACTAATTTGTGTTAAATCTAGTTCACATACTTTGAATCATATTCGACCTACCTATAAGTCTATAGATAAGACCTTACCTTTTAGCGTTAAAGGTTCGACATATTTTAGAATTCGATATCTCGAAATATCATTGATTATAAATTTTCAATAAACTACAAGCGTGGAGGGTTATAGCTGCCAGTCACTTTCATTTCTCGCGTGAATAGAATCAGTTCTCTTAGAGTGGCGCCTTAATCGTATGACTTACTCAATTTCGGCCCAAAGCTTTGCCAATAAGGAGAGATTTAAATAATATTCTAATAACTATAACTCATACCTTTGACGCTGTTTTCAAGTAGTTTGAGCGATTAAGTCATGTTAGAACACCGGATAAATCAACGGCACGTAAGAAAACAATGTAATTTGTTACTAATACATGACAGATTGAGATCTCAAGATTAGGCACGCATTCTATCGTATCCGTAGTACCTATATATATTTAATAAAACATCGGTGTGTAATCGAGCAAGGAAATTGCGCAGTCACAATGAAGGACGAATTGTACGGAAAGACTCAGAGAAAGTGATGATTCTTTTCACACATAATCTGTTTACCGCTGAAATACAAAATTATCTTCCAAACATATGAAGTTTGCTAACGTGCAATCAATCATAGCAAACGAAGGGGTGCGGAAAGCCGCAGACGCGAGAACCAACGGAAGGCACTCTTATGAAAGCAACGAATAATACACCACGAATCAATCATAGATTTTGCGACGATCCATCATAAATTTTCATTGAAAAAACCATGTTATAATAATTCGATACGTCGATCCCCGGAGGCATTTTATGCGTAGCTACTCGAATAAATTTTATCATTTTCTTTCTCGAATAATAGATTATATGCAACAAATGCGGTTGTATATATAAAATAGTTTTTATCTAAACATTCTAGTCTCGAACGGTGTTCGTTTAGTTAGTTAGGTATTAAATAAAGATAATGACTCTCAAATAATTGTTCGCAGGTGCAGTACAGTGGCAATAAGCGATCTCACATGAGATTGAGCGCTCTGCCAGCATGTCTTTAGGAATCAGCCAATTCGATCTCGCTTCCGCGAAGAGCGGCAGCCACTATTCCAAACCAGTCAAACGCACGACAAGTGCACAAAGGGCGTCGGAACGTGGCATTGTGAAGTGGCTTTAAGTAGGCACAACTTCCTCCTCGAGCGGTGTCGATACCAACAGGACGGAGCGGAGGTCGGCACTCACTGAATCTACGGTTCACTTATGCAGGCAAGAAACTTACTGCGAGGAAAACTCGTGAAACGCTTAACACCGGATGGTTTTGTTTTAACATTGACGCAATACTGCCGTTATCGTGTCGTTTCATCTATTGCTTTGCATACAATTTACTTGAGACTCCTGGAGTTGGGAAATTAGCATAGATGAAGTATATGTACCTATATAAAACTGAGGCAATATGAGTTATTACTGTATTTCTAAAACTGTGATATGTCTTCGTTTTATTTTAAGCATTAACGTGGAGTTGGTATACTTTATATGATAGGTATTATAGATGCAGAAAGCTAACACGAAGTTCAAACATAAAATACAATACAAATTTTGACTTGTAAATATGTACATATCTAAACAGCATCATTTATATCTTCAAACACAACAATATTTATTAAAACATATCTATAGTAAACTTCAAGACAAAATAGCTACAAATTTAGCTGATCTCAGTACAGCACAGCTGGCTAGCTACACTAATTTAACTCGGTTAGCTAATTTATCCGCTATTTAGTCGACGGTAAACGTGAGATCCATATCGCGTATTCTGCAGTTTAAGTTGGCTCTAGAGGCGCGCATCGAATTCGCGGCAGGCGGGCCACTCGGATTACATACACGAACAACAATTTACCTAGTTCATTTAATTATTTACCTTACCGAGATATTATAAATTTTATTAACACCAGCCCCTTGATTAACATTTAGGGAAATTGAGTTACATATGTGTTATGATAAACAGCGACTCTAGCGAGAACGGCTGCGTATTTAACACGAAGTTTCGAGATGTCACATTATGCATTCAAAGAGAAGCGCTTGTAAACGCTAAAGATTTAGTTTATACCGAGATATTTGTTTGAATTATACAAGACATCTCTAGGCGTAATTGCTTGTTTACGCACCTGTTGGTTTATTGTAGCTCACAAAAGAGTTTCAACAAAATGTTCTCATGATTTAGAATTAGAAATGGTTGTAGGTACAAATAAAATCAAAGTATGGAGACTAAAAATTATTGTATTGTCAGCAAAACCAAATCCATTAGTCGTGTATTTGTAAAAATAATATTATATTAAAATTATTATTCTTCAAGTTTTTCTAAAAGTTTATTTTGTGCCGAAGTTAATTAAATATACTTTTTTATACTAACACGCCCCTTTCTAAACTTCAATCGACATTTGCCTCATTAAGTAAATAACTTGATTCAAATAGATGTATGTATATAGGGTATAATTATAGAATATTTATCCACATTAATTGCGTTAAAACGTTCGTGAGCAAGTATTTGGAACAGCCGTATAAATGCTAATAATATATATTCTTATTAATCAAGACCGGTCATGGCCATAACTCTATTCAAAACCAGCAGATATGCTGTAACCATAAGAGGAAGTCCCGGGTGTAATCGTTGGCATCTTACCGAGCCGTTGTGGTGCTGGTTGCGAGAACATTTAAATTATCGTGAAGTTAGATCCGCGCGCCCATAATCACACCGTTCATTTGTAAGCTAGCCAGCTAACAGTACAGTGCGGCCAACGAAAGTATCGCCATCAGATACGAAGGGACGTTCAAGTTCAATATTATTCAGAACTGAGAAAAACAATCGTGGCTCGTTAAATTGCGATAGCAAGTACGCGATTGTCCGCATCGAGTTCCTTACCTTATACTCCTATCTATTGAATTCTCTACACAGTGAAGTATACAAGACAGCCTATTCATACAATATAACATTGTAATATGTAGTACGTGCCGCATAATTTATACAGTCGTTCAAAGTACATAATCGTACAATCGATCAAACGTAAAAGGTACGTCAGGCGTACAGTCCTAATTACGATTGAAGCTAGAGTAACTACTAAAAAGACCTTTACCGTCAAGGAGGACGTTGATAGGCCAGAGCGATCAAACCATGCTAATGAGGCCGACTGGTTAAAGGGACAATTGCTCGGCTGCAACTGTGAAGCTATCTTTTAGTCATTTAAAGACTGTATTTCTTGTGCTCCTACGTAGACGGGAATAAGAATGTTGTTAGACGTTGATTAATCACTTTCTAACTTCGTACACGGTTAAGAAATTGTGCTACTGTGTTCTGAATTTAAATTGAAAATGTAAATGATGGCTTAAAGAGCGAAAATAGGTATATCACATAAAGGCATCATTACAATGTTAAATGAAGTGAGGAAAGTACAAATGGGTGAAGTTACGCAGTTCGTTTGGTGCTTGCGTCAATTTCCTGCTAATAAACTTTAAACAAACGAACGGGTCGGTGTCGTGAATGTCTTAAAGTTACGCAAAGCAATTAGTGCGCCATTTGGCGCCGACTGACAATGACTACGATCGAACTAAATGTTAGTTGTAGGTGAGCATCGACTAGAGATCATATCTCTCTATTTTAACGATGGCAATCTAATATTGTGTTTAGAATTTATTGTTTAAGACAAGTCTTAGACATAAAAATACAGTAATCATTTAAAATACTATACCGCTATCAAGTAAGATGGTTTAATTCGTCTTAGAATGTTTGTCATACTGCAATCATAAGCATAACAAGTTCTAATCTCTTTAATGTTTTTGAATATATTATGAACGCTGACTGTACCATTCCATTCGACAGACTTCTATCTACATAATTATATAAAACCTACAATATAATAACAACGAATGATGCTGAAACTGAACTACGTGTAAGTAGAAATTGTTTAACGTAAAAAACAGTAATATAAAATTTGTAAAATAGTTTTCAATATGAGACATTCCCATAAACGTAAGAAAATAGTATATACAAATCTTTTATTTATTTTACTGCCATGCTATCAAACTCAACTGCAACGTTTAGGATTCATAAAACTATACACAACAAAAATAAAATCACGGAAATACCACTTGAAGAAAATGTTACATAAAATCCAACAAACCATTGAAAGATAATACAAGCTCATCGATTCGATAAATCTATTGCTACCACTATCTAGGCAGAGCATACAAATACGAAATTGATTGCTTCGTGTGGCGAGTGACATTTCAGTATCTGTAAAGAGGCGAGTGCGAGGTGTGTGCGGGGAGCGGGGTCGGTCTTCACTCTGACATTTGAATAGGTCTGTCTCGGCATGTACCGGCACCCAGCGACGGCCAACGAGAGGCGACAATGTTCAACGAACACAGAACAACATTCCCATTGAAAAGAAAATTTACTTTTATTCAACGGTTGACAATAGTGCACCTTATATTTCAACCGTTTTGGTTGGTAAAAGTATCAAATTACTTTAAAATTCTATAGAATTTCTATGGACTTTTACAATTAAAGTTTTGCTATCCAACTGAAAGAACTATAAAACTGTCTTTACAGTACATATCTGACCACGTTTTATTAACAAGATACGACGCTACGATTTCTGCAATGAAATAAACTATAAATTCTTTCTTATACAGATAATGGATCTTTTATGTATCGTACGTGTATAAATAATAGTAATAAATTTAAAGAAAATAAGCATTTAAAGTACTACCTTTCATTTGATCCTTTACAGAAGAATTTAATAAACAAATATCGATTAAATGTCATAAAAACGACAATTAGATATATTTTCAGTATAAGAAATATCGTCAGGTCATGTGGAAAACTTACAAAAATCAGTATTTTGACGTACGTTTATTTTATGTGTTGACTATTAAGATGGACAAGCATAATGTTGATAATTATTTAGCGGTACGATAAACAAACTCGCTTAGAGACCCCGCAAACTGCAGACTTTGGGTCGGCCGATAGTTTGGTTGAGTTTGGCTGTTCAGCGCGCACACTGGCCCGATTAAACAGTCGAGTCTGTGATGAGTGCGCATACTAGATAACAATCGACCGACAGCTCTCGATCGATTTGCTATTTAGTTTAAAATCGACTTTGACGAGAGTGGTTGCATAATGAAAGTTACACAATTCTGCAGTAGTTTTATTATTGCTTTTATACGACGAAGGATGAGGATCAAGAAGAGAAATCGACAGTATTGGGTGCATCCTATCTACAGTGACAGATTATTGCAAGTAAAATTTTACACGATGCATTCCAAATTACTAGATTATCCGAAACAAAACAGCGCCATCATGAAAAATAGACATGACCGCCCGTCCGGTGTCAAAGCTCGGAGCAAACTGAACTATAGGGCGAGTCTGGCCGACTAAACAATCGGTGGTATGTGCGCGTGGAAGAGCGCCATACTGACTTAGCAGTCGGCCGATAGTTTGTTGACGGTTCAGTGTGAAGGCAATCGTGTAGCCCATCAAACTATATTATTTTTATTTTTTATAGTGATAATGTGTGCACTCCCATACATCTTCATACTGATTAAGAAACCAACCAAACTATCAGCCGATCGAAAGTCTGCAGTTTGCGGGGACTCTTAAAGAAATACCACCCTTTTTACAGGTAACCGTCGTAAGGATAGTAACACTGCTAATGAGTCTTACCCAATAAGAACGGGTTTTAGACAGTCGAGTCTAAGTATTAAGTGATGAGCATACTAGACAACAATCGGCCGACAGCTCTCGGTCGATTTCCATTTCCAGACTCCGGGCTACCACTGAGAATTTCATTACAGAAAATCCAAAATCAACACGTATCAACCCGGGAATCGCACCCGACGCCTCGTACGCCGCCGTACAGCAGTCGCATTCATTGCCGCTGCGCCACCGAAATTTAACCGCATTAGCATTTTAATGCTAATCACCGCTATCGAAACAAAAAGTTGGGTATAACGAGTAATTCTATTTAGACAATACTGATTTATCTGTATGTTACTATCTAGTTTCCTATTTTTGGATATAGCTACCTCGATGGGCCCGTGTCATAAATGTGCGCTTATATTTGCAGCCGATCATAAAATCTTGGATTCGATTCACGGATCGGGTAATTTTATTAGCTTTCGCGAATCAAAACGGTGAGAAAATGAATTGAAAATGGAATCGCCAAAAAAATAAAGTTGGGTAGGTATTTATGTGAGCCTACAACAAAAATATGAACCGTTTAAAAAAGTTATAAAAAATGCATGTTACGGACCTTAAATCTTTTCCTTTAGTCGATGTAAGTACAAAATATTAAATTATAAAGCGAGGAAGAGCAGCGTTCCCAACAGTTGTAAGTACGTGTGTTTGGATAGCGAAACATTTCAAACAATAAATGCGTCATAGCGCTTCTGCATTAGATTATCTGAACGCGATACGTGTTCTGAAATAATGTTATAGCTGTGCGTCTAAGCATAGGGAAACGTTCAGCTTAAATATACTGAAATAATATTTTGAAATGTTCTATATGAAAGATCGTTTTAAAAGTAAATTTGATTGTTCTACTTTCGTTTGTTGTAGAGAAAGGAAGCCTTAGATAATATAGGTATTTCATAAATTACATACACACGTAGATGCACGCCTGTAAGAAGCCGAAAGGGTAAGAAGGACTGTATAAATAAGTTACCTATATTTTGTCAGGTATGTCTTAGGCCACACGATAGGTCCTATATGTAATACGCCTAGCAATAGCTGTTTGGCGTATACTGCATGCTACAAACAAAACATGCTTTATACGTTTTCTAAGTATATAAATACCTATTGTATGTTATATTGTAACATTTCTGTGAACAATAAAGCGTTATCTATCTCTCTTGTTTTTGGTGCAGTGGCCTATGTAAATGTAAGTAGCAAAACCATCGTTTCTTACTCGCAGTTTCAGGAATTCTCGCTGGCTATGTGAGAACATCGCCAAACAAAGTTTCCTGCGAATTGTTCGTATACATTTGTATAAGAAATGAGGAATAAAACAGGAAAAGTAAACTTATTTTTTATCTGCGTACAGATGTGTATATTCACGTCGTGAAAAAGGATTAGTATACTTGGAAATCGTACAAAAACTTTGTCTGTATTTCTACTTCAAGCAAATGAGGAGCTAAGTTAGTATGGGGAGACGATTACCTGACAACCTGAATATAAAATCAACGATCGTTAATGCAAAGTACTCTTGACGTTTATAACATAGTTGCAAGCTGGTTTTTTCACACCGCTGGTGTAAAACATGTAGAAAATCTTTTGCCTGCTGTTTAATTTAGTTTAAATCATAGGGTAAATCGCCTTACGATTTAGACAATAATAAAATCTTAAACTGCTTTTTTTCTGTCTGTCCCTTTGTGCAAGCGCATCTTCACATTGTTTGAATCAATTTGAATATTGATTTTAATGTAAAAAAACACGTCACTTTTAAAGTATGTATGTATACATGAATGATTCATGTTCGGACGTATATAACCCCTGGCACAGCTACTATATATATATATATAGTGCTTTTAAATATTGAATGTCACATTTCGAATATGTGTAGGCTCGTGTCAATTAATGTCAGGTATAAACATGATCGATACGCGTATGTCGCGAGACGTTCGCCACATGTTCACACCTCGTGTCCTCACACATAAAAACTTAATCTAAAAAGTTTGATTAAAAACTACTAACGGTATGCACGCGTTCAATATGTCAGGCAAATGATATTCAGCCACGTGTCTTGTTCACAAGTAAAAGCACCAGCTAAGAGGGAGTCGGATTCGCTCACTGTGAGTTCTGTACCGTAAAAATAAAAGAGAGAGCACACACATACAGTGTCGCACGCCTGAATCGTGGAAGGTGGAGGCAGAGGTGTAATACCTTCCTCATCTATGTTTCTTAATTCCATTTAATATGCAACAAGCCTATTGCCGTCTACCTAACACACACAATTTTAAATTCCGTGAAGCTACTGAGAATTTATTTGACAGAAAATCTATTAACACTTGATCCGACCTGGAAATCAAACCCTATACCTCATATATAGCAGTCGCATTAACTGCCAATGCACAACTAAGTTAATCATTTAAATCATAATTTCTTATACCGTATAAACACGGTTGTGATCTTTAATATACTAAAGAACTATTATCTTAGATATTTGGTTTTCAACTTTGCTGATCATCGTGTTTGAAGATATAGTAACACCTGTTGGCGTTACTGTATTTTGGTACATTCTGTGGCACAGGCAAGTAGTTTCCTATGCATCAGAATGAACGAATCTCATAATAAAATTGCAGCCAAAGCATACCATCGTGTCTCTTTTAACAAGCTTTCAAAACAAGTTTTGTAACTCCACGAAAACATAAATAAAATAATCCTATAGGTCATAAAAACGTCAACAAAACAATTATCGTAACGTTTACTCGACCCACATTTGTCATAAATGCAAGCGACTAATTCGTCCCAGTTACGGAAGCGTATCGCCAATAAACATGCAAATAGCGATACACAAGTTCCTCCCGCGGGGCCGCTAGGACTGGCGAGCTCGGGTCGAGGCCAGAGGGTCGCATTCACCACCTGCACCGCTAATTGCCGCGCCTCCTAGCTGTAAACAGTTACACCCCACTCACAATGACCGCGTGCATCGTCTACAACTGTTACATACACGATTAAACTCATAGCCTCATACTGATGTTATCTGGTATATTTGTTTGGTTCGAGTTGCGAAACAGGCTGCTTTCAAACTCTTAGGCTCAGCAATTCACAGAAGTTTAAATAATTTCAAATCAAAGTCAATAGAATAAGATTTAGGTATCCCAAAAGAAGCCTCTATAAAAGGTGCACGAACGAGATTTGATTGTTTAGTTAGTCTGACAACAATTAGTAGCGAATTACTACTTGACTATGAGACAACCTTAATTAAGTCATAGTTCACAAGAGTGCTTTGTTTGGTTGTGTTTCGGGTTTACAATTGCCATGTTTTTGCCAAGCAAGTAAGGCATAACTCACTAATAAATAATCGTTAGAAATTATAACGGCATGTTACCATTCGTAACTGAAAGTAATTTACACCAATTCATCTCTGTTGTTCGTAATAGATAGAAAGACTTAATGTTTTATTCAATTTAATGTATTGTATATATTTTTGAAATATAACATTACATAAAGATCGATGTGTTTTCATCTTATTAGAGAACACATACAAAAAGCTAATCTTGCGTAGATGCGTACGAGATATAAAACCCGTACGATATCGAATAGATAATAGAACCTTTGAGTGCCTTGCGTAAATTCAATGGGCAGGCGCGACCCATCGCCATAAGGCAGATTGCTATTGTTTATAAACAAGTCGCGAACATATTGCACGAAACAATACACTAGGAAGTTACAACAGATTTGTATGAATATGTGTATATAAACACGTTAATGGTCTAACATATATTCTTTTACAGTTTAAATAAACTGTTAAATCAAAAGTACGAACTACCCATATACATCAGAATAATACATACATATTATGTAATACTAACGGTCGCCTAGTGGTCAAAATTCGACCAAATTTCCTAAGCTTGCTACTTTGTTTTCTGTTTTTATCTATTACATATAAATAAGGTATAGGTAACCATAGTTACAAAGAATTGTACGACGTCAGACGAACAATGTCGAAATACTAAGAACGCGATTCGACTGTGTGTGTCAAATGCATGCTTGTGTGCGTATAGTGCTTTTTCATAAACTTAATGCATTTCTAATGCATATTTTATAAAAATGTTAGGATTCGCCCATTCTTCTCCATATAAACTTTAACTGTGCCAAATTTCATACTCCTCCGTCCGCGCAACTTTCGTAAAAAGGGGTACAAAGTTTTTGCTTCACGTATTAATATATAGAATATATTCGTGGCCACGATTAATACAACCTGATCGAAGCATCAAACGTTTCAAAAATGTACGTAAATACCTAGCATGATTGAGTGACTAACATATTACAAAAATATTTGGGTGTTTGTTACTCAATCAAGCGCAAACCGCTTATCAAATATGGATGCAACTTAGCACAGTGATATACTCGTATGTCCTGGATTGAAATAGATTTTTCTTTTTAATGATGTCTTTATTGGTTAGTATCTAACAATAAAGGTGTCATTAAAATTAGGTAAAGAAATAAACATTTGTAAGAATATAGCTATCTTTATTAATGAATGTTTATTTGTTTCTTTCTTTTTTTATCTAGGTAAGCGTACCTGTAATATTCACGCGGTGAAGCCGCGGGCATAAGAAAATATCTAAGTCAATAATATAAACATAAAATGTACCAACATAAATACCAAAGATAAATACCGCATTATACAAAGCGATTTTTCAATAATTTACTGCCATATGAAATACCATATAACTAAGTGTAATATAGGAAATGAGAAAATATTATTCTTAAAATAATAACCACACAGACATCAATTTAAAAATATGCTAAAGAAAATGTGTTTTATAAAAAGGAGCTGACAATATGCTTTTAAAATAAGTAACTTATCAACTCCTTTATATGCAGTAGATGTCTACAAATATACATAATTAAACTTTAAAAATGATGAACCAAGCCACTTATTTTTAATGTTTTGAATTGACCTGCAGGCACCTCACTAATAGAAACAATAAAAATTTCAAAAGCGTCCATACATTAACAGCTATTATGAACATGAAAAGTTAATTCTAGGATGTATCAATAGATATAACTTCCGTCACGTCGCGTGAAACGATACTTCGTGCGTACCGGTCACGGCGAAGATGTAACATCTTCTATTAATATTGTTTTCTAGAACAATAGATGTCAAGACTGGATGTGACATCATGAATTGTTGGATGTCGATATGTCTTTTGTTATTATTTTAAAACTTAGCCTAGTCACGTCATAAACTTATTTACAGATAGATTTTATATTTATTTTATTTCTTGGTATTTATGAATCACTTCCAAAGGATATTAAATACGTATAAACAATATTTGGAGTAGCACGATCTCTAGCATTTATACATACACCGTAAAAAATCTATTAGACTTAGCGTAACTAAAAGCGATTATTAACTTCATAGTTCAATGTCCTAAAAGCTAACCAGCTACAACATTAGAATGAGAGTCAATCTACGAAACTGTCAGCATAAACCTCGAGCCATACGTGTATTTATTGAAATACGTCGATTAGAGACTGGCCAATTACCATCCATAAGGCATTGTGGAGAGTTTAGCACAGCGCTGCAACCAACAATTTCTATGTCGACGGTATTGAGTTACGATGCAGCGAGCTGATGCTTTATTATCCGGTCCATCTCTTCCGCCCTTGTTGGTCCGCGATCACTCGTGTCGCCGACATAACGGTCCTGGCCGATACGTCCGCATTATTAATCTTACCATTGTATTAGCCAAGAAGATCTCACAACATGTGCGCATTGATAACAGTAATGGTAATCCCGGTTGTTTAATGCTATCAATAACTTCGATTACAGTTATCTGACACCTACCTTAACAACGGACTGTCGCCTTTCAATTTGCACCTGTTTATTTGTGTACACACTACACATACATCGTATAAAGAAAGCTATGCAAATGCTTGCATTGGACTTTAGAGTGCGAACAAGTGCAAGTGTGTAGTTGGGATCAGTCGTCGCGTGCCCGCCCACCGTCATCATCCAGGCGGCGCGCACTGTTCACCTACCCTCTCTCCAATTATGATAACCATCACTCAAGGCGAGCGGAACGAAAGGGGGCAGGCACCGGTTAAAACGTAAAATTACACTTCAATTTTTACTCGACGGCGGGCGCACAATAAAAAACAAATATTCTCATGGCGAGTATCGACGAAACGTGACCGGCCTTCGTCAAAATAGTCGGCCGTTGTCTTATTGGGCGGCGCTTTACATCAGACCAAGTGCTAAAGTGTAAAACGCTGCAGTGAAATTTATAAGCTTCACGTCACGAATATTGAATAATGACTTTACAAATTATCAGCGTCAACGCGTATTAAATTATTTATTATAGCACAACACTGTCGTGTTTCGAAATAATTATGTTGACTTTTTACGTAACGGAGAAACTCGTGCAACTTTGGTTAGGTTTAAAGTAACAAATTAAACGTTATGTATGAGTCCACCAACACGACGCATAATGAGTTATCATTTTGCTCAATGTATTCCATGGTTTCAAACGCTAACTAGTGTAGCGCGCGTCAGAATTATAAAATATTAACCTCTCCTTATTTATATGGTGGCTCGTTAACTTAGATCGCCGAGGGGAGTGTCCATTTATATCTCGTTGTCGAACCATGTGTTTTTACACAGGCAGCGAGTGTTACAACAAATTCAACAAACGACCGGCCGTCATCTATCAAAAACGCTAACGAGCTCAGATGCCGCGGCCATTTAAAATCACTGCGCAGTCCTACTCCAATAATATGCGATGATGCTGATGAAATAACGAAACCAGCCTCTAATTTACACGTTAAAACAACGTCACAACATTGTTGCTTAGTGGTGCATTTTAATGGAAGCTATAGTCCAATCAGCTACTATCACAATATGTAATAACTTTAGTAGGTACGTGTATGGCTTGTTTTCTTATGTGTAGTTTACGGACGTGCAGAAAATTATGTATTAGGTTTCTAGATGCAAAATATAATAATAAGAATTTAACGTCAATTTTTCTAAAAATTGAATTATTAGGCGCGTTGTACTGTCGGGGTCAAAGCAAACTTGTCACTGTAACTGCTACAGTGACCAGCCACATAAGGTTAAACTTGAAGGCGACCTCTTTGGAACTATGACTTGTACAATAATGGTGAGTTTTACAAAAAGCATAATACTCAAGATTCAATAGAAATAAAAAACCCGATAAGCATATAATAAGTACCAATAGGTATTCTCTTTTTTTTATATATGGAGGTACTATAAGCCAATACCTATATTATAATGTTATTGCTTGATGCGATGCGAAAATGCGCATGCGTTCGTAGTGAACTTTAAAATTCTTTTAACATTTTTTGCATAGGCAATAAGATAAAAAGTAGGTACTATGTGTTTAACAAGTAATCTGTGGAAAATGTAGTGGGTAGTATATTTGTTAAGTTTAGTGTTAAGTACTCAATGTATCCTTCTAATACACTACTGTTTGTTTTCCCATGTTCAATAAATAAATAAATAACTGGAAACATTATATAACACTTGCAGATATATAGTCATTTAGCCGTACCTTTTACAAAAACACAAACCTTTGATCGTCATTTTCGAAATTATAAACATGACATGCATGTGCATTGAATTCCACTTCAAAAATAATTATCAATCCGCAGTTCTATTCAAAACTCACCATATGCTTGCATCATTATTTCGACGTGAATGCAACTTTCGGTTTCGTAAAAGAAATTAAATTATTTTTGTCTCGAATAAAAGAGTCTTCATTTTTTATTGATTATACTGTTTTTTAAATAAGTTCACCCTCTTCAACAGTTAATAGTTTTTACGTTTGAAGTTTATTTAACGGTGCCACGAACACACAACAGGTTTTCGGTGTGGTAATTTTCGAATATTCATAAAAAATTACACGGTAACATTTAATAAGCAATACCTGCCCCAATTTTTATTTAATGGCTTGCGTATATACGTCCCAGCGGCGAAACTTAATGGCTTTTAACAGCATACTGGACTGAATACTACAACGGTACTTGTATCCTGAACGAGCATATAAATTTATTTGGCTCAATTATCTGATATGCGAATAATGACAAATACCTGTCTCATTTTCACCCATTACCGGTCACGTTAACTAGAAAGTAATATGGAGTTTTAGTTTATTAGTGATCGTAGACTGCGCAATATTATGTCAAAGCAAGCTCAAGAAATTATATATTTAATGACACCTATAGCCTGGCCTTTATCAGTTGTACGAATAAATATTCAGAATAAACAGATTACTCGCTTGGTAAGCACAGCTCAAAAGTCGTGCTGCTACTGATATAACTTCTTTACAGAAAAACCTAATAACGTTTACTAAACCCGGGAATCGAACCCGAGACCCCATACACAGCCGTAAAATTCATTACCGCTACGACACAAAGACAATTGCAACAGAAGTGACAATTTTTTTTTTTTACTACTAGTTTGGCAATCATGCTTACAGCCTACCTGATGGAAAGTGATCATCGTAGTCTATGGACGCATGCAACGCCAGAGGCATCACTTACACATTGTCGACCCTTTAGGAAAGGAAGTGGGAAGGAGAAGAAGAGTGAAGGGGAAAAGAGGGTGTTCGGGCTTCCGGTACTCTCACTCACCAAACGAAACACAACAGTAGGAATACATATTGCTATTTCACGTCGATATTCTGTGAGAGGGGAGTCCTTCCCCGGTCGAGCCGGCCCATTTATGCATTGGGAAGCATATACCACGGACTTAATTGTTTATAATGTAACTACTTATGCAATAGGCAATCTCCTCACAATTAGTAGATACTGTTATCATGGCACGGGGATGGTTAATAGGACGGGACTGTTAAACATAGAAACAAGGGACACAAAGAACATTCAGACTTGACACATCTATCTGTTGGTAACATATTACGTATAGCAGATGGATCGTACGCACTCTTACTGAATTAAAAAAACAAAATCAACAATGAACAAGTAGTTCTAATTAAACGTTCCGTGAATAGATTAAAAATAGTCAAGAGAACCCGGTACCGGCAAACGTGCAATGTGATAGTAATTAATGTACCAAAAGATGCAGGATTATAGTAAGTGGAAATCTGTAGTTTCTGTCTATCCCTCTGAGAAAGAGGCGTGAGTCTCTATTTGTAAATAACAGCTGACTTATTTCGCCAAAAATGTGACCACTTCAATCACTGCACCATCAATGCTACTGCATTGATTAGGTAACACCTTCCGACAATAAAAATTGTATTTATAAGTTATATCTGTTTAAAGGTGAAGCAATTAAATATTATATATCTTATATATCTACATAGCATTTTCGTTACTCGCACATAATATGGGCATTACAAAAAACAGTCACAGAAATAACAGAGGAACTATAAATCGAGTAGAGCGAGCTACAGAATAATGTAAAACCCACAAGCCCCGAAGTCTATTTAGATAGTAACAGAAACAGACTAGCCAAGGAATCCAGTTAGTTAATTACGCTACGACAAGCGAATAGAGGATATTCTTTCTCATTACCGTAGCGACGGTGGTTCGTTCTCTCATTAGGTGGGGATATGTCAATGGCGGTGTATGTCGCATCGGTGGCCGCTCGTTTGTCCTGTCGCCGTGTGCACACGACATTTTTCACTGACGTAATAAATAAGCGCCAACGCACCTGCTTTTTCGCGCACGGTGACAAATAGTTGACGTCGTCGAGCCGTGATTACGTTTTTCTTTCGCCTTCTAAATGGTCGAATAAAGCTTTAGTAGAACTGTCATTCACACGCGTTATGACTGATCGCTTGAATACGAAAAACAATTTATAGCAGTTGAATGTATTCACTTTAGTTCTAAATACAGCCATGTTTTTATAAACTCATACTATAGGCACGAGTCTCCATCCAGAAAGAGAACTTAACGGTCTTACACACTCGCCAGAAACAAGTTATTGGATTTGTCTAGTGTTTAGTGTGGTGGTCGACCATGACTATGAGGTGCCATTATCGAATCCCAGGTCAGACCAAGAAATAGTCAATGGGTTGTCAACCCCCCGTAAACCCGGCAAGTTTACCATGCGCCTGATCCCTCTGTACGATCTTTTTTATATTTATTAATTTTTTTATATTTTAGGGTTGTCGTCCCATGAGTCTGAGAATGACGGCAAAGACAGTGTACTTGAGTTTGTGCTCAAAGTGCACTATATGTATCTCCTACTACGAAATTTGTTATGGAGTAGGTACATTATTTACTTTTTATTTGGAAGTTCACTATTAACTAATATTTATTGAGTTTCGGAAGGTAGTAAGAATAGTATCAAAACTGTTATTGCGTATAGCCAAGTAAAATAAAAGTTCTAGAGATTTCCTTCCTCCATTTTCTTTAGAGTCGGCATCTAGCGTGTGATATTTTTGCAATCAATAACCTATGGTACGGCTATGGTAACCATTGCCACCAAGCTGGCCATACAAATAGGTACTTATTATATAGGTGACAGAATACTCTCAGACATGCAACGACTCTCAAAGCTTTTCCTTCATTATTAAAGTTATAATCTATTTCTAATAAGAACACATTTAGGAATAGTTAGTAATTATTTTTTGGGATTTAAGAAGAAAGTGTACGTATATATGTCTAAATTTATAAAGAATTATTACAGTAACGACGTTGCTGATAGATGTCTACAAAACTGCGATAACAGAACCCAGAAGAAAGTGTACAGCGATTAGTTATTAAGTTCACATTACTTCCCTTTCTTACAACAAACATTCGCTTAAGTGGTAACAAAGACGCAAGCTCAGAAAGCGTATCAAATTTCAATTTGCATAATAGCGTAAAAGCTCATACGCCGATACAAGCTGGAGCACGCTCCACATTAACGAGATTAAGTCAACATTACGTGACGTATCTACAATGCTATGTTCTCAGTGTATAAGAAAGTGACAGCGTCATAAAGTTGCAAATGTAGCCGTTCGCGAGATAAACTGTATTTATTAACACGCAGAAAATTTAAAACACGATTGAAAAGAACGCGAATGTTTCTGCAATTTTAGCTTCAAATAAAACTCGCATAAACTGGAATTAACCGTAGAGTAGTTGACAATAGACTGGTGTTTGTAGACAACAAAACCGTAGCGAGTGTACAGTGGCACCCGCGCATCCACGTCCGAGTGGTCGCGGGTGGTCCCAGCGGGGGCTCTACTGCGTTGTGTACAATCCCCATAATTCAATGATTCGCGCCAATACTGACTATCCTCGCTTATCTGACGCTACACAGGAAGCACTAAAACAATATTTACCTATTCGGCCACTAATTATAATACATATTGGCAAGTTTTCTTGTAACAGGAAATATTAAATCTTATCAAACTCCAATAATACGACAAAGTGATCTGAGTCATATTTATATAGAAGATACAGTATTATTAATATTGAGGTATGTTTTTGTCGATAAATTAAATGGCTGTGGTTAGTTTCAATTTGCGACCACATTGCTTGTAAGGAAGCCGCCGTAAACGTGTTTATGACCAAGCTCGCTTGTAAAATGACATAAAAATATATTATACACTAACGAACATTCTTAATTAAATTGGCGAAAGTCGAGATTTTATCATTATGGGTGTTAATACGATTCGATTACAAAATTTGTAAACCAATCAACCTTTTTATACATATATGATAAACATTAGCACAGTTTCTATGTAAATTTAATAATAACAACTTAGATAATGAGTAAAGCACTCACGAAGAATGGTCACCAACATAATGTGTCTATGGAAGTTAAACATGCAGCTTGTCTGGTTGACATTAGATATTAGCAAGACCGGTCGCTTTCTACATGTCAGTCAATCTTGTTGCACACATACGTTACTTGATACGCATACACGGGATAAGCCTATATAATTAATAAATATCTAAAGGCATAAAGCCGACTTTCAAAGTAATTATCACTACATTACTTATACAACAATAATAGTTAAAGGATAGTTCGTGTAACGACAATTCGTAAATAAGGCATAATCATTACTACATTTTAATATTTAATTAGTATTCAGACACTAATATCGCCGACTGTACAGTACAACACATACGTACAACCCACTATTCACTAGTATTGTATAAGCATAAACTTTTATAATGCTGAGCTTATATAAGTCATTTACTAAATGGAAAGGGTAGGACTTGTGACTGACTGGTGACTATTATAATGAAAATTTGTTCTGTGCATCACTAAAGGCTATAGTGAAAATTTATTTCAATTGTATAATATATCAGTATACCTATATACATTATAAAAGTATGATAAAACACCTCAGTCCCGTACGGTACAAAATACATTGCAGAAGAAACATTTTTGCAATTGACATCACGTACAACCAACCAAATATTTCTGTTAAAATTCTACTTCTCTATCTTTCTATTTCTGGATAACAATATCCAATAAACGTTGTTTGTTAAGAACCACCACATTTGTCGCTATTATACCTTTTATAGTCATATATAAATCGCTGTAGGAAGCGGATGTTTAGCTTTGTGGTTCATCTATGTAATCTAAAATTACCTCCTATTACGTGGTTTCTAAATAAATTCTTCTAAAATTCTAAATATAACGTACAAAATGTGTACAACATCCTATAATACTTTGAGCAGTAGACAACTTCAACGCCTACTATTACCTACTTAATGAAAGATACAAGACAAACTAGGTTCGCCGGAAACCATCAGAGAGGCATCTCCGTGGCGCGAACCCACTTTAGTGGAAGCACATCGCCTACTTGCTAAGTAGTTCGACTCATTCCTATGTGTAGCGCACGGCAGATAATACACTTAGTAACAGTGTTTGTTTAAAGGCAAATGCAGTTGTTACGGCTTTTAGTACCGCTGCCTGCAACTATAACGTCGGATTAAGAGGTTTATAAACTTAAATCGTGTAGTGTGCGAGATAAACTGCGCACAATAAGAAAGTCAATTTAGTTCGTTAACGAGATTGGATGAAAGGCGGGAGGTTGATTAAGCTCTATTAGGAGACGAGCTGGTGTTGTGATGACACGCCGCAAACGAACCGCAACATCACGCGGCTACATGATAAAAATTCCTACTGAATAATTCTAGATGACTGACTACACTAAACATCTTTTAGGTAAATGGCGCTGACATCATACTTGATGTTTAATCATCTTTTTTTAATATTCTCTAAATACGACGCGGTCTTTGAAATATGAAAATACACCCGACCACCAGTAATAAACAAAACCTAAACGTAACTGGTGTAACGTACTTAAGATAAACTATTGTCATACACGTGTAATTCAATGAATAAATTATACGTAGTAAAAGCGCACACGACTCCTTGCATCCGTATACTTCTTCATAGGAACAACCAAAAGTCGCGGGTTATATCGCACGCATTGCTCTCTATGAACAATTTCAGCTACACCATTTACCATAATTAACAAAAAAAACTTGTAATGCAAATTTTACAATTACTCGTACGCTATTAAAGAATATTTTAATGTCAAGAAAGGTACCCAGTTATTCGCTCATATTTGACGAACAATTTCCTCAAGTGTCGAGTGAGAGTCACGCGATCTACGAGGCAGATGCGTTCACCAGCGTATCTTATAGCCAGCTACATATATAATTGTTTAATTTGCATTCATAATGGTAGCTAACAAGCGCAGATTGCGATCAGCTAGTTCGCGCCACGACGACAAGTTGATACCAACAGATTGCAATCACCCTTCAATTTTAGTAAAGAGACTACTATCGATAACTATTTTAATTATGAACATATATTATGCAGACAATTATTTTCTTGAGCAAATGCGACGATATACGAGTGACATTTATTTAAATAAAGTATAATTTATGCTAAAGTAAATTATAGTTTATTAAAATACATCACTTCTTACGCAAATTAATACATAAATTATTAATTACCAACCAGTTCCCTGCGTCATGAATGTTTGTTACTAGTCTATGTGCAATTAAAATCCAATCGAATGTACTTAACCAACCATTGAACCCTCGATGTTACACTACTTTAATTTGCGATTATGTAGTCTATTTACGAATCAATAAAATGTCTCGTATTTCACCAATAGGTAAAAGCTTATTGAGGATTAAACTTTAAGGTACATATTTGTACGAGTAAGAGTAAGATTATTTTTAACATGCGATACAAATCAAAATCTACTGTTACAATATCAATTTAAAGTAATAAAATGGAACAGTAATCATATTGCATGAACGAACGACACTTACTCAACCATATGGCTTAGTTTAAAAAAATGTGTTCAATCGTCTCATATTTTATGGAATAAACAACATTGTAAATATTTGTAACAATGGGACGTTATATGAAATAAGATTACATTTTATATTTTTATGATCACTTAGTTATGGAACGTTTACAATAAAACATTATCAAAAGGAGTCAGCCATGACAGTTATGAGTAGTATTTATAACTAATGTTTTATGTGTAGTACTAGTACGTGGAGGTAAATTCAAATCGACATCGACGTTTTACAATCCGTGTACGTAACTAATCGCAGCGACAAACGGAATGGTTTGTACTTAATTACAGTTATTAGAGAAGTTGCTAGCCCCGCGGGACCATGGTCACCGATCCGCAGACCACCGAGCACAACACTCATTCCACGTAGTTATTTATACAACCACCACAAAAGGAAACGTGTGACTACGCAAAACACCAATTAATCTCGATGATGTTTGTAATCCTTACGTTGCAATTAATTTGACACGCAAATAAAGGTGAAGCTTGCTTTTTTATTTAAACGGTAGTAGTGGAAATCGAAACGAATTGTTTAGAAACAATTCACAATAGGTGCAGAGTGTATAATAGCGCCTACACCTCGTTGCCCGAGAGCGAAAGAACGTTCGTATTAAAACGCTCTTCCCTTTACAATGCGATATCCTTGTTTGTATTAAAAGTGGAACGAATAAATTCCTGCATTAAATAAGAGTCAAGGCGAGAATATTCACAATAGAAATAGAATTACTTGTGACTGTTTACCATACCGAGCCGGCTGCATTTATTGTCCGTAGAGGTTAGTATGGGATATCATTTGCACCGCTATATTACATTGAGAGAATATTAGCGAATATATAAGAGAATATTAGCATAATTGTATAATACGAAAACAGCAATATACGTATAAGCACTATCGAGAAAGTTGAACCTTATTTACATAATCGACACATGTTGGGCAAAAGCAATAACATTAAAACAAACTACCAACATAACAAAGTAAAAGGTCCACAAGTATCACAAAAATCCCTCTGAAATGTTTAACTGAAAATATGAAAACAAGCACAGAAATACAATTGTACGTGTAGCAGATGTGTTTAATTACTGACCCGACAAAATCTCGGAAAGAGTTGAGCTTCATTATGAACACAATGGCCGCGTGCCTCAGCCGACGATAAAGTAAATAAAATATCAACACGCTGCTAACACCCGCACATAAAATGATGGGACGCACACGCTAATATTTGCCTTAATAAAGTTCAGACATTTTGTAAAAAAATATGAGCTCAGTGCACGAATTAACTGCTAGGTTAGGCTTTTTTACGGTTATCACCGGCGCTGCCCCTTCATTATATTAGCTAAACAGAATACCAGGGCAAAAGGTATTTAAAATATGCCTCGACATATGTCGAGCGCAATTTAAATTTAAAATATAAGTAACTGAATCCCTGCTTACATGCAAATCCTAAATAATTTAAGCGCAAAGTCCCGCTTACCTAGTATAAAATTAAAGCTTTTTAACTTGCGTAGGTACGCATAAAACACGAATTCTCGAAACTTAATACGAACGTGTTCCAAAAGATAAGGCGGGTGTAAGGCAAGGATTACATGAAAGGTGGCGAGTGAAAATTTTGAGAAACGTATGCGCCTCGCGATAGTCCCACGCAGCGAATACGTGGGCGAGTACGAATATTAATGCACCTCGACGACGACGCCTCATTACGTCAAATCTATACGAGTAATTTAATTAACATATAATATATTGGTGTTAAAAGTGGTAAAAACTGTGAAATTTAATGTTTCTGCTTAGAGATTTGACTCATTGAATTAATTTAATTGTCTAAACCAGATAATATTACAGCAAATGTGTTAATTAAACTTAAGTTTATATTAGTAATAAGTCTACTCGATTTAGTATGAATCATAATATTAAGTTACAGCAGGTCATTCAACGTATTAAGGCCGCAGCCATGTCCACAGTGACATCAGTAAAGGGACTCATGCAGCGCTCCGCACTCCTGAAATCGGTCGTCGGTATTTGTACGCAGAGATTTACGATGCGCGCGCGCATTGAACACGCACTGCGACACAAGAGATGGTTTGCGTGCGTGTCGCGTTATTGCTGCACCGAGTCGCCCAAATTAACTCACCTTATGAATGCAAATACAAGACTCAAGTGAGATTTACGGACTCTAAAATGAACCATTACATTATGTGATACCACTTGATTTAAAAGCACTAAAACACATTATGGAATACCCTTAATAATAGCGTGTTTGTTGGTTTATTTTGGCTATTCTGTCCTTTTTGCGTTAAAAGTGTAATAATATGACGCAATTTAGAGAGGAACCTGATCTATGATTGACCTCGGCGAAAACTATGTCGACGTACAATTCACACAAAAGTAGACACGACGAAAATCCTACCCAATTAGACGTGGACATGCGCCTTACAAACTTCATGTTTGATATGCGTGAGATATGTACCAAGGGAGGCAGATAGGATGAAACAAGGGAAATATCCCGAGATATATTTTACCATTACTACATTTTCTTTGCAGAGACATCTCAGCTCAAGAGGTATGATTCATTTCAACGCACAATGAATACGAAATAAGAAATCAACGCAACCGCACTTTTCCTAAACAATTTTCTTTCATAGCCAATATTTTAGGAACGCCGCCAAAGAGGCACTCCTTCTAAAATATGTAGCGACACGTTGTTGAATTTTTGTTTAATATGCAATTTTGAACCCGACCAGACGTATATCACGTTTTTCGCAACCA
This sequence comes from Catocala fraxini, assembly GCA_930367265.1. Taxonomy (NCBI): domain Eukaryota; kingdom Metazoa; phylum Arthropoda; class Insecta; order Lepidoptera; family Erebidae; genus Catocala; species Catocala fraxini. The sequence goes on from OV884037.1 coordinate 12,343,985, forward strand.
AAATGGTATAATAAATCTAAAAGTCCATTTTCATATAAAAGAAAACCGATTAAGGAGCTTTTCCGATACCGATCGCTCGAATGAAGCTATATATTTTCATGATCGAGCAGATCTAAGATCGCGGACGTCTGACGACCGGTGCGTGAGAAAATTGAAAAGGAAACATTTCTTTTAATGGTATTGTCCTTGAATGAAAGACGCATTCATTTGCATTAGTATTGTTCCTTTTCCTTCCACACGTTTTGACATCCTTTTTGAGCATTGCCTTTGGCAGTTAACTTTCATCAGCTAGTAATGTACTTTTCTGTCTCATTTTGTAAACACTTTACAGGCACACACATTCTGCCCTTAAAATTATCTTATAAAAACTTTCACCACAAACATAACGCTCTAGTAGATAAAACGGTTTACTTATACAAAAACCTTATTATCTCTCTGTGTGCGAATGACATGTATCAATATTATCATCTTTATTTGAATCGCCAACCAAATTTGGTAATACGAAACAGACCACCCACTTTTTTTAATGTATAATGTATATATAGTAGCCGTTGTATCATGGTAAGTAGACCGTTAAATTGTCAATTCAGAAGTCTCAAGTTCGACTGACTTTTTATGGAAACATAAAACATATTAACGGTGATGAGAAACGTTTTGAAGAATCCTCTACGTCAAAGGAATCTTCATGTACAAATTATAAATTTACAATAACCTCAAGTATAAGGACAAAAAGCTTTGCGATATTTCTTACATATACTCTCTGATTCTTTATTTATATTAATGCCATTTTGACATAACATTCTCAGGCAAATCCCTCTAAATAAAATAGAATTAAAAGAAATGGCAAATCTGACAAATAGCAATTTCTGTTCGTATCAAATAGTGTCCATACAAAAGTTCTGTTCAAAATACATGTCCAAGACATGTATGATTTTTCAGCATATGTATGTTTGGCGAACAGATATCACTGACTTACTCCATGTGTTTAATAAACTACCAAATAAAATTAAAAAATGTATCACTCCTTTTGACATGCATGACATTTAAGCCATAGTTTTAGGTATAATAACCTAGAAGTATGGCCATTCAAACGCAATTATGTGAGTTGCGAGTTTCAGTTTTATAAAATGCCGATGTTTGGCATACGACAACGTAATTAAGTAAGTAAATCGTAGATAAATTAATTCAATAAATTTATTTACTTAAACTATGACTGACCAAACGTTCAGTCATCGTTTTGTTTATATTGGCTCGCAAAGTCTTGTCTTACCTATCCGTGCCTTAGAAAGAATCCCAGCTGTTATGAACTAACTTCGAGTCTAACTATAGTATATTTTTAGTCTCTTTGGATTGCGAAAGTGAAATGACTATCGCTTCGTGCTAAAACTGATATCTATGTATATATTAATACGTGAAGCAAAAACTTTGTACCCCTTTTAACGAAAATTGTGCGGGCGGGGGAGTATGAAATTTGGCACAGTTAAAGTTTATATGAAGAAGGACGGGCGAATCCTAATAATTATATAAAATATGCGTTAGAAATATATTAAATGAATGAAAAAAAACTACACGCACACAACCATGCATTTTACACACGCAGTCGAAACGCGTAACTATGGTTACATATATCAAAATATAATAACATGTATCAGCAATATCTTACAGGCAAACTTTGGTCGAATTTCGAGCACTAGGCGACGGCTAGTACAGTCAAATCTGCATAATATTGTCTTCTGTTTACGCGAATGTTATTCATTGAAATTAAACTACTATATACGGATTTTATCGCGTTGTTTATTTGACACTTTATTACATAATTTAGAAACTGTTACACTACTACTACTATTAAACTTTACTAATTTTTAATCTAATTAAATTATTAAAATTATTTATATTTATGTTTACACTTTCCCCGACGTTTCGGTTACTTTTCAGCAGCCATGGTCACGGGGAGACTATCTTATCTTGTGTGGGGGCCAGTCATTACAGACCAGCGATACTTTGACCCAGTGGGATCTTTTGTATCATAAAAACACGGGGAGACTAAGATGGTAGTGGTAGTTGTCTCAATATTCCAGTGTAGTTATTTAATATACATAATAATTTAATTATCGGTGTTTCTATATACGCAGTAATTTTCTCGAGCTTTGCAGACTGCCCCCATCGAACCCAGGATTTATAAGAGGTATGTAGATGATACTTTTACAATATTACCAACAGATAGTCTAAATGTATTCCTAGAGCATCTTAATTCCATTAATAAGCTACCACTTAAACTACTGCGCAATCCGTGCAGTCCAACAGACTAGAATCTTGAACACAATATAGTTTGGAATAATAAAACTAGGTTCTTCTAAAGTCTCCAGAAAGGGGCGGGCAACGTTAAATAAACCGTACCGCATCAAAGAAAACTGCCTATTATACAAACAAGATCAGGATTTACGCTATTATTAGTATAGGTACGACACAGAAGTACCAACTATAATGATGTGCTCAATGACAAATTCAAACAGAATTCGTTTTCTGTATAATTATCATTCAAGCAATACATACAAGCTCGCATTGTGCGAAAAAAGAACTAAAACCGCAAGAATTAATTTTATGATAATTGCACACCTGTAAATAAAATTTAATATTATCAGATAAAGTATACGTATGAATGAATAAACACGCATGAGAAAACTGACATAAATTATGTTATATGTACATGCGGAGATAAATATGTTTTCCTATGTATAACATGTTTAAAGCCGGAGCATCGAGCATACTCACGCTAACTAGAATCCAGTTAGCAGTGAAGTTTACGGAATCGCTTGCTAAGTAAACGAAAGCTCAGCTTACCATACCGTTGACTCTAGCAATCATGAAAGACAGAACTTCTATCAAACGTCATCTAATTACGCGACGCCCGTCGCATAATGAACGATTACATTTAACAACTTTGATCAATCAGTTTGTTACATCGACGACTACTCTATTCATAATTATTTAAATAAATAAGGATAAAGATAAAACCTCAACACCTTTTTTTTTGGTATAAATTAATATCGCATGGGTTACATATGGGGCCCGATTAATTTTTCACGTTTATTGCTTTTAAAAATATGATATTGAATCCGTTCAATGTCAAGAAATCCTTTAGCAGTTCCTTCGAAGGTATGTATGTATGTATCTTATGTGGGGGCGAGTCAGTGCAGACCGGCGACACTTCGACCCAGTAGGATCTTTTGTGTCGACACTCTCCCAATAACAACTGCCATAGATGTTCATGGCAGTCGGGACCGACGGCTTAACGTGCTCTCCGAGGCACGGAGCAGGCGATAATTGTCAATCAATACGCACATAATTTCGAAAAGTCATATAACTTCCGAAAGTCAGAGGTGCGCGACGTGGATTCGAACCCACTTCGAAGGTACTAAGATATTACTGTTGTTGCCTCTGCTTTTGCCCAATACTTGCAGTAGCTATATAGTTTCTGCAGATTATATAAAGGTACTACAGAAGCAAAACGGTCTCAATTGTGCTTTCCGAGGCACTGCTAAAGGAGCTATTGGAAATAAACAAACTCAATACTATATTTAGCAAGACAAAAAAATATTTAAATGGCCAGAAATTATTATGCATGGTGCTTTTGAGAGTAAAGGAATGAAAATAAATGTAAGCAAGACGAAAGTAATGGTATTTGAAAAGGAAGAGTGCGTGACGATGTGTAATATTATGATTGATGGAGAAAAAGTAGAGCAAGTGAAAGAGTTTGTATATTTGGATACTTTGTTTACAAGGGATGGTAAACATGAGGGAGATATTGGAAAGAGAACGATTGCGGGTAACAAAGTGAATGGAGCTCTACGCGCTTTTATGAACAGTCGAAAGGTATCCGAAAAGGCACGTTTGGCTGTTCATAGAGGACTATTAGTGCCCACACTTATGTATGGAAGTGAAAGTTGGGTATGGCAAAAGAAGCATGCAGTCTGCATGAGCAGAATAAATACTGTAGAAATGAGAGCGCTGAGAAATATATGTGGTGTGACTCTGAAAGATAGAATAAGGAATAGTGTGATTAGAGAGAGATGCGACATGAAAGTGGATATAGTGACAAGAATAGAAAAGGGTATGTTAAGCTGGTTTGGGCATGTAGAAAGAATGAACGAGGAAAGACTGACTAAGAAAGTTTATAAGGCTAGTGTGAATGGAACAGTCGCAAGAGGAAGACCTAGGCGAACGTTTCTTGATCAGATCGAAGGCGTTCTGGACAAAGGCCAGGTTAAGAGCACCTTGAACCGACGGGCGTGTATGAAGAATGTGATGAAAGTGAATGAAGCCAGAGAAGTGTGTCAAGATCGTAGCAAATGGAAATCCGTAGTCTCTGCCTACCCCTCAGGGAAACAGGCGTGAATCTATGTATGTATGTATGTAGAAATGCAGTTCCCCATGGCCGTATTTAATTTCGTAATGTATCGGTTGGACACGCGTGTCCGCATTTGCCTTTTATGCAACATTTATCTAATTAGTTACACGTTACAATTATAATCCACGAATATTAAAAATTAAAAACTGAATCAACCGTAAATTACTTTAAACAAAGATAATTATTTTTTTAATGCATACTATAAGTAACATAGCCTAAACGACATAAAAATTTTGAACACATAACAACTAATTTCTGAAGGGAACTATCAAGGCTGCATAGGTTAAAAGCTAAACTGAAATATATTAAGTTGTAACATGGCTATTAAGGTAACTATTTGAGTCGACACAATGATACACAGAAACAGCGTACTACATGACAGACAGGCAATTTGTTCGTCATTCACGTGATGCATAAGCAGCATACCCAGCACACGCACTTTTTTAAAGCTAGTACCATGTCATTGTCTCCCTCATTCCTTAACTAATTTTACTCTGTTTAACACATAAGTATACATACTACTACAAACAAAATATTACTGAACATTAATGTGTAAAATCGGAATTAAATTCTAGGCCGGTAGCTTAAATTATGCTGTGCATTATTGCAATTTTATAAAAATGAAAATAGCATCCATTTTATTTTTAAGACATAATAAGTGACAATAACATAAAAGCATTCAGTATTATTATGTAATGTACGACAGATGTTGTAATTGCATGTTTACGTAACTCAACAATAAAAGAGACATACAACAAAGCTCATTACAGCGGCTCGATCCATTCTGATTACATAGGTACTGTAAATTAGGTACAAAATTGACAAGCGATCGAAGGAAGAACCAATAAACAAGATTCCCGAAATGTTTTACTTCCATAAATACCCAATAAAGCCATTTTTCCCACGCCCGTTTTGCAATCGACTTGGGATCGGCGATCGGCGTAGCGCCACATTAAATTCTTCACGTTTAATCAATTCCGGAGGTCGGTAGTAAAAAATATCAAAGTGAAGTGTTTCCTTCCCTATCGACGACGCCAGAGAGTATAAAGTAAGTAGACAACAAATAAATCGTTGGCACAGTTTCAAAAACCACAGAAACTGTCAAGGCTGTCTCTACCGCCACGCCTTTTATCTGTTACGTCTATCAGGCCACTCGTTCCATAGTTTAAGGTAAATAATACTAAACAAATCAGGAATAAAATAATGAGGGCAAAGTTACGAAAAGGTGCGTGCATCCGCACAGGATTCAAAAATGTTCGTTAGTTTCAAATGACTTGCCTGACCTACTTTTTACAACCACGATCATTACGATAAAAACTTGACTGATATATTAATGCACATCTTCGGTATAGCTCTGGCTATACTCTACTGTGACAAGCTTAAAAATAAAACGAAATCTGAGCCGAATCGCATCAGGTTAATATTGCGAATCACGACGATAACCGAACTCGTCCGAAGTACCTGCGTTCGTTATTCTACTTTATGTTGAGCGGTTGCAAGCAGCTATCGCCTCACAACAATGTGCCGGCGAGCTCATAAATACGAAACAATTAGACGATAAATTCCCACTTGAATTAGTATTTTTATTTGCGCGTCACGTGCGCTCGGCGCTCTTTCTAACAATTTATGTAGGGAGGCGTCAAATTTAACAGCTCAAAGAAACTGATGGCGCTCTCCTAGGCTTTGGCGCGCACTCGTGATGCCCTGTAATTATGTTTACAATTTATATCTTCGCGAACAATAGTTGCCTTGTTTGTAATGCATTCACATAGTGTATTTGCACAATATATTTTTATAACAACTAGGTTTATGCAAGTACGTTTTATGAGAATTTTTAAGCTAAGCTGAAGTAGAAGAAGTATCGATCTGATTTGCGAATGTGGCCAGCCACACGAGCTGATCAGTGCCGTGATTAAGTAAAACGAATAAGAGCGAAAGCGTGACACAAAAGCAATGCGATAACAGAGGAAAAACGAGCAGAGAATCGCCTCTGAGCAGACGGTATCTTCGCCCGCCCGGGAGTTATTAAATATTAAAATAAACTCGCATTCCAACACGAGTACTACGCGATACGCAAGATTATGGCCAACACAATGAGAGCACTGGCTCCGATCGCTCCCTCGCCTTATCATATCAAAGCACGAGCTTACATAATTCAACTAGGGAGGATATTCTCTCGAGTGATCCCTTGTTGCTGATGAAATTTTAGCGCCTGTGTAAACACGCGATTTCGAAAATCTTCGGCGGAGTAAAGGATCTATAAAAAAGTAATTTCATCGATGCATATTTTAATAACCTTTACGGAGAAGCTTTAAAGGCCAATTGAACACATTCCCACGTTAAAGATGCTGACAAGGGAATTGCTTCATGGTGCCTCGAAAGTGTATCAGTTGTCTCATCGCTCGGTACCTCAAGCAGCTCCGCCCACTTACCTGAAACAATACGTCATTACAATATCACTAACTGCAGAGTGAGCCATGAATTTAAAAGATGTGACACCTACGGCGTCGCCTCCGAGAGCAACGATACCAGCAACTTCTTTATAGCTTCCGCTACTGTTTTGTAACATAAAGTTGCAATTATATTACGTTTTAAGTTTGAGTTTACACATTTGGTTATTTTATGAATTATAAAATGTAATAATAATAACAGCTCTATTTATAAACTATGCCAGTGCTAAGCATGTGTTTCTTCTCAATATCAGAGAGGTATTGCCATAGTCTACCACGCTGGCCCAGTGCGCGTTGCTAGACATTACAGATCTTAATAACAAGTATTAATGGCGAAGGTAAACATCTTCAGAAAACATTTTCACAAGATGTTTTCCTTCAGTGTTAAAACAAGCGATAGTCAGCTATTTAATATTTAGTTTCATTTCATTACAACGTAATAAATGTAATAAAATTAAAATAATATTTGTGAATTAAACAGTTTTTTAGTAGCTAAACAAGATAAGTTAAGTTGTCTGACATAAATTCACTTACAGTGAAGTATCCCTTTTTCAGCAGCAATTTCTTTTCTTTACGTTTAATATTATAGTAATATTAGTATTAACTAATATGAATATAAATTTATTAGATATTAATATTAAAATATCAATATTGAAGGCTTTACCATAAAAATTAATAAGTGGCTGTATGTTCGTGGAGCTATACAAAATACTAATATAAATTACTTATTTAAAGTTTTATTGTTTATGTTGTACATCATAGACTTCAACATTATATATAGAGCGTGATTTATTTGAACTCGTTATATAGAAATCATTCCACCAGACAAAAGGCGCAGTTTTAATCTAAATAGCTGAAGAAATGGATATTGATAAATATAACCTTTTTTAACTGTCACGCCTTCTGCTCTTAATACTATACTAAAATAGCAAACAAAAATATGAGCCGATCGATGGACAGTTTTGTAGTTACATTTTGAAGGTGGGTCATCTATTAGTTTAGGCCTGGATAGATTTTTAAAATAGAATGGTATCACTTCAACGGGCAAGATTATACTGTAGTTGATGTTGATCGCTTGACTGAGCCTTTTCTAGGAGTCTGGATACCCTATTTATCAAGGACACACAACACAGGTCATAAAGCGTTAACTTTAGCAAAGAAGTACGTTACCAGTGAGTTACTCTAATTGCAGCTTAGTACTAGGTGTGAACAAACAATCCACGGTGTCCTGTTTCATTCAAAAACTTGAAACGTTCGGCTTATTTTATTATCTTTAGTAGGCACACGATATTAACATGGTCAAATTGCCGACAGTCAAATAATTTCCGTTCGCGTAAATATATATTCCCGAAGGATTTTATCAAACTCATAGTATCACTCCAATAGGGGTAAGCGAAAGTTTCTAATTATAATTTGACTAAATATTCGCTTTCGCTTTTTATCCGGTAAAGCCGCAGATTATACTTGAGATTATTTTGGAGGAAATGAAACCTCTATTTCTTGTTACCTAACTCGACAACTCTTGTCATCTCTAAATAGTAAAAATAAATTCGCTATCCCGTCTGTATGTATGTTTGTCTGTATGTATGTCTGCTTAGTTCTTCGAAACTGCAATACAAATGCGATGCGACATGCGTTTTATAAATATAAATACTATTAAAATTACTCTTCACACTATAAAACTGAAATGAATAGTTTCTAAGAGAATGTGCAGATTTAAAATATCGGTATACAAAAATTATAAATTATGTGAATTCGTGCGAAACTGGGACGGATCGCTAGTATAATTTAACATTTCATAAGAATTAAAGTCATATGTTATTTCATTTACGACATCATTATAAAAATTCTAGTTCCGTCATTGCCTAATATTAATCTTTCTTTCAACCCAAGGACTCTAAATAAGATATAAATTTATTAAAGATTCACAGCAACAGCATTTGTATATTTTGCTTATAATTTCTGCTCACTGAGATACAGGACACGGTATACTGATAGCGCGCACGCCACTCCGATAAAATTTTATTCAGAAAACATTAGCATTCGAGGTGGCTTATCGAAACCTTCTCTCGCAATGGTAGCGTACGCGCACCTGTGAATTTTCCTCTCACTACTTTGTATTTACAGAGTCCGGACTCGGCTTTACGTATCTGTAATGCCTTTGTATCTACGTATCTAATGCATATTTCATTTGCTTTATCACGTGTTATTCGACTATCACTACAATTTCTATCAGTATGAAAAGATTACCGCTTCTATAAAGTATATTATTACGCTGTCATGAAAATAATCCAGACGTGTAATCTAAAATACTCAATAGAAATGAACAGTTAACAACCATCTCAAATAGAAAATATGCTGCGTTCATTTATTCTAGATTTTAAATAAATTAAATCTGCTATCTTTATTTTTATCAAGATAAGAAAAACCATTATAAAATTTAAAAAAAGAAGAAATTAAATAATAACGATGGCGTTTGAAATTTGCTCAAACTACAAACAATCAAGTCGACGTTTTATAGTTCTTAAAACGTTTCCAGTTATATTTATTAAAAAGAGATACATAGAACACAGCGGCACTAAAGATATAAGGAAACAAGGAGATCATGTCGTTATTCGTATTTAAATCTGAAATGAATTGTTTATACATACTATGTACATACATCATCACAATTATTTTTAAACATTTATAAAGGATGTTGGTCCACGTAGCAATCGGCAGCCGATCTTGCATCGTGTGGAGGCGCCGATGTTCGAGCTAATGTTGCTTTAATTAACTCGTATTCATTATCGGCGGGAACACGACGAATAAGCGCGTGTGCCTGTTCAATCGGCCGCTGCAGGTGCTGTCGTATGCGGAAACATGAGAACACCAAACTACATACATCACTTGGGGTACGTATATCTACAACCTGACAATAATGGTGAATACATTTTTACTCTTCATTGTTTAAATTTATTTCATTATTTATACTCTTCTTTATTTCAATAATATCTAATATCGGATTTCGACGCTGTCCGGTCATTTGACCCTTAAAGTACGCAATGAATTGAAATATTCACGGACTATGCAATCCAATGATTAAATCACCGAGCCGATTTTATAAAGCAAATTTAATAGATAATATTTTAAATACATTCAATATCTAATACTACTACTATCTAGTACCGGTATTGAAGCGAGTTTGTCTGTTTGTTTTTTTCTATTAAAATTTCTACATGGCTGTCGTAGCGGGAATCGCGAAAATACAACTAAATGTATTTTGACGTGTTCTAACTTGAAGTTTAACTTTCAATATCATCTACGTTTTACCTGATTTCATTTATTAGAACCGGCGATAGGAGGCATGTTACGATCCGCATAGAAGCAAATGTGCAATGAATGTTAAAATAATATTGACTAGGGATCTTCTCATGCACTTAAGAAATATTTTTATGATGTATATTTGATTGTATTGAAAAAGAAAAAGTAGAAATTTAGGGCATGTCCTATATTTCCTTATTTTCCTTTCTTCTTCCCCTTTTTTGTTATTATCTTATTATCATCATGATGACAATAAAATATTTCGCAAACTATGTACGAGTTACACGTATCTAGGCAAAAATAGATCAAGAATTTTGTCGCCTCAATAACACAGTTTTAAACACCGTGTCAGCCACTAAGTATTTATTAACAAAAACCCGGTAAACTATTGCCAGATTTTTGTCTGAGATCCTGACAATATATATTTACACGTGCCATCTCACTTGCTCCACTACACTAACGACGGAATAAATTAGTTAATTATGTTATTATAAAAATACCCTAAAGCTCTCAGACCATAATTCCTATAATTAAAACTAACTTATGTAATTACATCGCCTGCGTAAGCATGTAATATCGCGAATTGTGATCTAATTTTACCATCTCAATCAAGATTAGGCGACTCTCAACATGGGACGCGAAGGGACAGTTTTTCTGTAGATGTAAGTATGTATGAAGCAGACATATTCTATTTTTGTCTATGCTACCGTCTTCAAACCATTCCAAAACAAAATGATTTAGCAAATTATAACAAATTCTGATTATACTTTATGGATAACAAGATTTGTAAAACGTCTTACACATCTGGGTGCCTAGTGCGAGTTGATGTTACGTTAACGCGATCGAAATGTTTATGACGTTCGGCGCTCCGATTGCCCCGCTCCAAACTCTTAACCAATCAGAGAGCCAAACATGGTAAACGTTTCGATTGCGTTAACGTGAAAACAACTAGCACTAGGCACTCTTTTCTATATGCTTAACTATTCGTCAACATTCTCGATCAAATTTTCGAAAGTCGCCAATTATTGCCTATTAAATAGAAATCTTACAGCCGTACACGTCCACGAGAATATTCTTACTATTATATAAACTTGATAGTGGCAATATAGAAACTGCGAAAAAAAATAGTATTTCTTAGTCTTTTTAAAATACGTCAGATCTACTTAGACATGACGTATTTAAAATATATATTGAGTGAAATATATATATTTTTCATAACTAGGCCACTAACATTGATAAAGTCATAAAAAAAACTCGTTTGTCTGTTAGTAACGCGTATCTTTTTAAACATTCATGGTGTTATTAATCCAAACGTCAAAGCAAGTTTCGTGTCGTCGGGTTGGTGCAGTCAGTGAAATATTAGGGTTATTAATAATCGGTGGTTGCACACACGAGATAGTTCAAACCTACCGGAGTCAGATGACCGTAATGCATGGCCTTTATATCTTAATGCTAACGTATTCACAGTTGTGGTCCATATAATAAAATAAATAACAATAAAATAAAGTTAAGTTAATAAAGGACAAAACAAATTATTTTCTTGTTTCGTTCTTTTTAGACCCCTTTTTTCACGTAGTCGGGTTTTAGTTTTTTAAAGTTTAATTTTTTATTTAATTCTTTTACGTTAAACATTAATTTGGTGTTTATTTTTCGAAATGTACGACTGCGGTCGTTTTTTGTACATATATATTGACTTAAACAATATGATATGATATATATATATGTCAAATCTTGGCATATATATATATCATATCATATTGGTCTTGGCAAGCATATTACATATTTGTAATGTGCTTGCCAAGACCTTTCTTTTAATATCAAACACGTGATGATTATCTCAATTAATTTTTTTTCTATGTTAGAATCCGAGGTTTAAATTCCATCATATAACATTTTGATAAAATTTATATAGCCTATATCACCCACCCGGGCCATTATTAAGAATCTATTGACACCTCATTCATTAAAATCGGTTCAGTAGTTTAGGCGCTACGGTGAAACATACAAACATACATACACAGACTGCCAAAACCATTACCCTTCCTTTTGACTTCGCCGTAGTCGGGTAAAAATTAAGTGTAGAAATCTTTTTGAACATTCAAAGCGCTAAGAAATTAATGATAGCTATACTTCATATAAATTTATTTGGCTTGTGATTGAATATTAATTGATTGAATATTAATTATTTTTATAAGTACCTAATAATTGAAATTAAACTACTATATACAGATTTTATCGCGTTATTTATTTTACACTTTACTACATAATTTTGAAACTGTTACACTACTACTACATACTATTAAACTTTACTAATTTAAAGGTAATTAAATTATTAAAACTATTAAAGCTATTTATATTTAAGTTTACACTTTCCTAGACGTTTCGGTTGCTTTTCAGCAGCCATGATCACGAGGAGACTAAGACGGTAGTTGTCTCAATGTTCCAGTGTCGTTATTTCTAAGTACCCGAACATAATTTAATCATTGGTGTTTCTATTTACGCAGAATGAGCTCAGAGTATCATGAAGTCTAGCTGTGGTTTGCTTCTTCTTGGGTTTGACTATTTGAATTACTGCATCCCAAGCTGGTGGTAAAATCCAGTAATTCAATAACAAATTATTTAATGAGCTTAAAAATTAGTAAAGTTTAATAGTAATAAAATTATGTAATAAAGTGTAAAATAAATAAAGCGATAAAATCCGTATATAGTAGTTAAATTTCAACGAATAACATTCGCGTAAACAGAAGACAATATTATGTAAATCAGTACGGACTGGAAACAGCAACAAAAATACGCCGGTTAGAAGATCTACAAACTAAGCGCGCAAGATATGTAACATCTTTAAATTTCTTGAAGAGATGTCGTGATCACAGTCTCATTCCTACGTGTGTCAAGATATCAGCCAATAAAGACATACGAGGAAGCGCTAAGATCTTATACAGGCAAGTCAAAAGTTATTAATACAAGTTATCAGATAACATCGCGCTGTCTTACGCAGCATAAATAGGAACGTTGAGATTTTGTCTAATGAAATACACAGATTAATAACTCCATTTGATTTTAAACAATGCATCAATGCTATAAATCACAGAGAAAAATCTAAATATAATGCGTGTAAAACAAACAAGATTCATAAATATGAAAAATTATTATCAAAATCAAATGCCAACTACCAGAAACGAAACGTCAATGCACGGACCAATGACACGCCGCCGTCAATTAAAAGACAAGCAGTTATTCATATGTCAAAACAAACTTTAGACAAAACAACCGAAAAAGTATTGAGTAGAGGTTTAAATTATGCAATAACCCCGGCTAGGACACCGTATGAGGCCATTATTTGCAACGTCGAGGACTGCCTAGTCAAGGATAACCTAAGAAAGGAAGATTTAGGCTATACGTCAGGACATTTCATCGGTCTTGCGTCGAAGTAAAGTGCCCAGACCGAATCTTCCCAAAGATGAATTTGTTGCACTGAAGAACTTGCGGACTAGGCCAGATATTACAGTACTCCGTGCAGGTAAAAGAAACGCTACGGTCATAATGGATACGTCAGATTATAAACAGAAAATTAAAAATTTACTTTCGGATGAAACAACATATAAACAGTTTAAAACAGATCCTACAAACAAAATATTGAACAAAACCAAAGACATCATATATAAATACTCCGAAAAATTAGATCTAGACGTTAAACAATTAATACCAGCTTGCGTAAAACCTCCAAGGCTGTATGGGTTAACAAAAATACACAAGGAAAACGCTCCCCTACGTCCTATTGTGAGTTAGATCGACACACCAACTTACAGACTGGCTCAGCACGTAGCGAAGATACTCTCACCACTCAGAGGCAATTTGAGAGCACATGTAAAGGATTCATACCATTTTGTGAGTGAGATTAAACACCTATGTCTCACTAACAATGAAACAATGGTTAGTTTTGATGTACAGTCATTATTTACATGCATACCTGTACATGACTGTATTGAAATAACTAAAAGGAAGCTAATAGAGTACAATATGCCTGAGGAATATGCAGAACTACTTAAGCATTGCTTAACAACTGGCTATTTATTGGGACAATAAATTCTACATACAGGTCGATGGTGTGGCAATGGGCTCCCCAGTATCGCCCGTTGTTGCCGACATATATATGGAGGACTTCGAGCCTCGAGCTTTACAGACTGCCCCCATCACACCCAGGATTTATAAGAGGTATAAAGGTATCATCTACAACCTTTACAATATTACCAACAGATAGTGTAAGTATATTCCTAGAACATCTTAATTCCATTAATAACAACATCCAATTTACTATGGAATTAGAGGCAAATAATTCATTAGCTTTCTTAGATGTACTTGTCATCAGGAATCCTGATCATACTTTGAGCCACACTGTGTATAGGAAAAATACCCATACAAATAGGTACTTAAACGGTGAATTTCACCACCATCCTAAACAGTTAGCTACCGTGGGAATGTCTTTGTTTCAGAGAGCCCACGGGATCTGTGACAAGAAACACCTGGACGCCAAGCTTCAACATGTCAAACAAGTACTGCAAGACAACAAGCTCCAACAGCCGCGCCGCTGTCACAGATCCCGAGAAAAGCCAGCCACAGTCGACCGCCAGCCTGCTATACTGCCTTATGCAAAGGGGTGTCACTGACAAGATTGGTTACATCTTGAAGCGAGCTTCAATCAACACATACTTCAAGCCGCCAACGAAGATAAGTCAATTTTTACGATCCGTCAAGTGTACCTTTACAAGATGTAGGGGTCTATAAAATAGATTGTGACTGCGGACTATCATACATTGGTCAAACCAAGAGAAGCATTGGCATCCGCATGAAAGAACACATAGCTGATGTAAAACACTAACGCTCGTTGAAGTCTGCTGTGTGTGAACATGTGCAACAGGGGACCAACCACTACCTGAGATTTGACAAACCACAGAATCTCGCTAAAGAACACCGATTCCTACCAAGGATGCTTCGCGAGGCTATTGAAATAAAAAAACATCCTAATTTTAATAGAGAAGATGGTTGGAATGTACCACCAGCTAGGGATCCAGTAATACAAATAGTCAAACCCAAGAAAAAGTAAACCACAGCTAGACTTCATGATACTTTGAGCTCATTCTGCGTAAATAGAAACACCAATGATTAAATTATGTTCGGGTACTTTGAAATGACTACACTGGAACATTGAGACAACTACCATCTTAGTCTTCCCGTGACCATGGCTGCTGAAAAGCAACCGAAACGTCGGGGAAAGTGTAAAATTAAATTAAATCTAAATAGTTTTAATAGTAATTTAATTAGCTTAAAAATTAGTAAAGTTTAAAGTAAAAGTAGTGTAACAGTTTCAAAATTATGTAGTAAAGTGTAAAATAAATAACGCGATAAAATCCGTATATAGTAGTTTCATTTCAATGAATAACATTCGCGCAAACAGAAGACAATATTAAGTACCTAATAAGTTAGCTAAGGTAATCAAACAAGGCCTACGTCTGTAGGCAATAACCAGAATCATATGTCGGCGTTCACAAAGATATAATCTCAAGAATTAAATATTGAGATTGATTTAGATTAGGAATTAAAGTTGCACGATATTTATGACTCGGGGCTATTAATCCTTGAACACTAGAAGCGACTGCACGGGCACCACGTCAGTTTGAACGCCCGCGGCGAATCCTCCACAAATACGTAGGTATGCGTGTTCCTCGCCATTATGCAAAACACACACCGGATACGCAGGTAACTTATTAAGTACATAATAAGTCTCATCTTGTTACATATTCTTGTGTAGTTAAAATCAAAGTGATTTTCAAACAACCTTCCTGTACGAGTGATCAGCAGCTAAGTATACATTTTGCAATTACATTTCTCCAACACGGACAAAACGACTCGAATAGGCATTAGTATCGAGTTCTCAAGTACAGCGTAACTTTATGAAAATGGAGAACAAATAAATTAATATAATAATAATATTCTACCACATACACACAACACCATCTAGCCCAAACTAAGCAGAGCTTGTACTATGGGTTCTAGACAATGGATAAACATACATAGATACTTTTTTTTTTTGTTGTAAATACATACATATTATACATAGAAACACCCAGACCAAGACAAACATCCATGTTCATGCACACAAATGTTTGACTTGCGCGGGAATCGAACCCGCGACCTCAGGCGTGGCAGTCAGTTACACTAACCACTACGCCATCGAGGCCGACAAAATTCTCAATTCTCGTTATGATGTAAAGGAAATAGAATTTCAAAATGTGGTAATGAGATTACATTTACCGTTACAGCTTCTATTAGGCGGTCTGTGGGTGTTTACCACAAACAGTAATAATTGAAAAGTTGCTTTGAAACTACGAAAGTCGTAACGTACAGCAAAATGTTATGTAAATATTATTCCAAGTAAAAAAAAACTACATATAAAATTGGCCTTATGACATTAAAATAGTTTTATGGGCTCTGCTAAATTAAATCCAAACCGGATCATTAGCCAAAATTCGTTTGCGAGTCGAATTTGTCATAATTCGAAAGATATTAATACAATCTATGATCTTGTTAACTGCCATGTTATTGTAGCGAACGCGAAAATTCGATTAACATTCAATTGATGAAATAAGGTGATCTAATCGAATGGACTTACCTTGTTTTATGCAAACGGCTCTACTAAATCAGCTCTGAATGGCAAATAGGTGATAATAAAACTGAGTGTGAGACAATAATATAAGGTGACGCGCGCCACCTCGCGACGACTCAAGGCCGTGTTACTGGCACTCACTTAGATAAGGATCTCGGATGTAGTTTTAAAAGGAAATTTATAAGTTAGACGGCCAATAGTCATATACATGCCAAGGAGATGTCCGTGGCGGCGACAACCGCCGGACGACGCTTATGACCCCACTACAATACCGATTTACGACCGTCCCCTTTAATACCAAGACAGGACAATTTATAACTTAATTTAGAGCAGGTTCTTTCTTATTTAATTTTTTTAAAATAGCCGTTAATCAATCGAGTTTTAAAAATCCTCGAACATGTTTATTGACGTGAGTTGATTTCATAAATTAGGCAGAATGCAGCCAACAAATGTTATTCAATTAGCATCCAAATGATATTTACATAACTAAAGGTTATCGAGATCGATACTCATAATTTATCATTATAATTTTGAATACTTCTGACGTCCAACTGCAACAAACTAATGAAGTTGATTCGGTCTGCCACGGTCGACTAAGAGACACACCAATATTTTATATAAGAAAATTATATATTAACGATAGACTGAATAATAAATTATTACAACTTATTATAGCAATACATAATATACATATTTCGTTATTCAGAATTCATCTAGTATGGTAATTAATAAATGAACGAATATAGAAAATTCGACATTTTCGTTTAACATATAAATCTCGTAAATACAATATAAAACATCACACTTGTAAGTATTTCTCCATAGGATAAGGTAGCAAAATACTCCTCCGTTTTGCCAATTTGTTATAAGTCCCATGACGCAAGCTAATTGCCATCTACTGTGCACGAATCTAATCTCCGGGTTGATATTAAATATTTTCTGAGCAAAGTATTTTAACACTGACCAATCCAGGAATTGTGCTCGAGACCAAACAATCAGTAGTCGCAACTACGAGTACTTAACCGAACAATACACTAGTTTAACATATTATCAAATTTATATTATACTGGGCAATTCACAACGATTTCAATTTTACATAACAGCAAAACCACATAGCATTTATTTATCCACGATACAATCCTTTAAACCAATTCCATTGTATAGGATTTCAATCGCATAAATATCAAAATGAATGCAGTAAACTAACGTATTGCTGTATGGGATAATTGTACCGTATGTTGTAACAGCGGAATGTGAGAATGTGACACAAACGTCAATCGTGAGGTCTCAATCTCGCGATCTTTTAACAAGGAAAAGCGCTATTGGAGCTTTGAAGCCAATAGGGCAACGTTGCGCGAGCACACTACGTGTCAATCACCACTTGCATAAGATAGAAAGCTGCGCGTGCACTCTAAATGTCACGTCCGCGGTACCTGTGTGACAATACCTATATTTATTGTAATCAACCAGTCCATCTTTATGAGCACGTAATAAAATTGAACTATGAGCAATATGTCTGCAGCGCAAAGCATGACAATCACAATACAAATGGTGTAGGTACTAGAAGTTAAAAGAGATCTTAAACAGTCAACTTTTTTAGTTTGAAATGTCTACAATATATTATATAGTCATTGTAAATAGGACTACAAATTGCACAGAATAAAGTCGTTTAAGTCGTCACCGAACTACGATGCTACAGGTAGAAGCTTCTTGGTAATATATTTTCAATTCGACTACTGCTTAATTGCAATGGGATATCACTGCAGTATTCACAAGTTCAATCAAATTTCTGTTCCTATAACTGATACCTACTATACAAACTAGGAAAAAAGTGGAATCTCATGAAATACTAAATACCACCGTACATCCATTATTTAGCAACCAGCGTGTCTATAAATACTTTGAACCACCTAGGAATCAAATTCAGGACCTACTGTAGTCAATCCAGCAGTAGCATATTTGATTACTTTGAGGTCAGTAGTTACCTCGGTAATGCATCATACATAACACTTTGTCGTCCCGCCCATATTTATAACGTACATCGCTGAACCTAGCTCTCGTCCGCAAATTTTTTCATTG
This sequence comes from Catocala fraxini, assembly GCA_930367265.1. Lineage (NCBI taxonomy): Eukaryota > Metazoa > Arthropoda > Insecta > Lepidoptera > Erebidae > Catocala > Catocala fraxini. Next base: position 12,362,889 of record OV884037.1, read on the forward strand.
ATCGAAATTGCGAGGTATGCCTGCGTTGGAGTCATTTACCGATTCCCCGTCATATTTATAAGCTCATGTAACGACCTAGAACCACGGAGGCTTATATACGTATAATTATATTCAAAAATATGCAACTAGTATCACATATTAATATGTTCGCACAAAAACTACCAACATGATATAGTTCGATGTCGGTAAGCAATAAGGCTTGATATTAAGTCGCGATGTTAATATTCATTGGCTGATATTGTCGTAGTTCGTACGCTGCGTAGGCTGCCTCATACTCCAGGGCGCGGTCGGGCACGCATTACAGACAATGACATTTGCATAGTTGGGCGTTCCTAACTGTCAACCAGAACATTCACATTAACTAATCCGAAGAACGATAATGAATGCGAAATAGTTTAATTATACGCTCGTCGTTCGTACAATTAATTCGTTGAATAAATGTAACGACACCACAGCTTAACAGTTGTATGCTGATTTGCCACAGTAATGGTTATTACACGCATTTAACATTTATTCTACACAGATATGGTCTATTATTTTATATTACAAAGATTACTTAAACAAGGAATACTTAACAAGACGGAAGTCAATTACTCCAGCTAATTGAAATATTTATAGCAAGGAGATGGATTTTGCGCTTTTTGTTAGATTTAATAAAAAAAAAAAAAGATAAAAACAATACAAAAAGTAAATTGCCCATACCCTAGAGCAGTTTGTCATAATTAACTACACACATATATATATATATATATATATATATATATATATATATATATATATATATATATACAGGGTGTTTGGCGCATGGACCGACACAATTTTTTGGGGGTTAGGGGCGGGCATATCCTAGTTTTCACCCATAGTCTCCAGGTCCTAAGTGTACCTGTACTCGAGATACGAATTTTTTATTATTTATTCAAATTTTTCTGAATTATCACATTTAAACCGATATAACTTTTTAGTTTGTAGTCATATTTGCACTAGATAACTTTTATTGGATTCCCTAATGTATAATTATTCTTAAAAAAACATAAGTTGTTGGGAATAAATGCAAAAAAAGTACTTGTCGAGCTTCAAAACTCTTTAAAAATGAAGTAATGTGTGCAAAATATGAAATTCTAAATTAATTATAAAAATAACTAAAAGCTGTTTTGAACTTCAATTACTTAAAAAAAAAACTGTACTTAATACCCTTTCTAATGATATACGATATAGTCTTAAAATAATTTTTAAATGATCAAATTATCAAAATCATAGTAGGAACGTACACGCACTCTACATAAAATCCGTTTTGGGGAACAGTGGTAAACAGGTGAATAGTCTGTCTCTTTCTTGCGTATGAATTGTCTTTGTCTATTATTGGGTCAGTATTGTGGCGGGATCCTTGCTTAGTCGTGATTTGACTATCTTTGCCATCGGAAGTGCTCGTGAATTTCACATCTTCGTTGTTATTTATTGTTAAATTTGTTTTTATTTGTAGAACTGTTTATTAAGTTTTGTTTGTTGGACTGTTTGTGAAGTTTTGTTTATTGAACTGTTCTACTAAACTGTTAGTGAATTTGTCTTGAACGTTCTCTTTAAAATGCCTAACTTCAGTAACGAAGAGTATGCTGACATGTTGTTGGCGTATGGCTGCGCTAATTGTAATGCTCGTGAAGCACATAGAATTTACCAGGAGAGATACCCTAACAGACGTGTACCACACCACGAGACATTTTCTACAACCTATCGACGTCTGAGGGAGACAGGAAGCATACATTTCCAAGAATCTCGAGTCAATGTAAGGCAACATAATGTTGCAGTAGATGAAAATATTCTACAAGCTTTTGATGAGGATCCAACAGCAAGTATTAGAGTTGTAGCTGAAAGACTTAACTTGTCGATTTGGAAAGTCTGGTCAGTTCTTCGGCAAGAAGGAAGGCATGCATATCACTACACTTCTGTTCAAGGTAAGTGTTTTAAACAATTACATATCTCCTTTAGGGCCTTTTCATGTTTATTTTTTAAGCAATGTAACCTAACCTTTATAAATTTGTTTCAAAAACTACTTGTTATTCAAAAAGTCATTTAATATTTTTCTTGAGTTAGTTCACATTAGGAAAAATGTCGAATTTGTACAATTCTCATGTATTTTATCAATTATTGTTCTAGGTCTCATAGATGATGATAATAGGAGATGACTGGAATTCTGCAGATTTATTATGCATACAGACCTTGGAAGTTGCCAATTTTTTGGGGAGAATTTTGTGGACCGATGAATCCAATTTTAGTCATGAGGGTATTGTGAATCTCCACAACCTCCATTATTGGGACCAAAAGGACATAATCCCCACAAAAAAAGACAAAGTTCTTTTCAAACAAAGTTCAGTGTGAACGTTTGGGCGGGAGTTATTGGAAGACATCTGATCGGTCCTCACTTATTACCAGAGCGTCTAACCGGAGAAAGTTATTTAAATTTTCTACTGGAAGACTTACCGGAATTGGTCTTACCAGTATTAGAAGGAGAAGAAATAATTTTTCAAAATGATGGCTGTCCAGCACACTATCAGCGACAAGTAAGAGAGCATTTGGACAATTGTTTTCCAAATGCTTGGATCGGTAGAGGTGGCCCAATTCCTTGGCCTGCACAGTCACCAGACCTGACACCCCTAAATTTTTATGTGTGGGGACGCGCTAAACAAATAGTATACGCAACCGAAGTACCTACAAGGGAAATTTTAGTAGAAAGAATAAATAGCGCTTTTCAAATAATGAAAGAAGAAATGCGGCTAAGGACGACGACTGTCGAAATCAGAAAAAGATGTCGTGCATGCATTCGCAACAGAGGAAGTCAGTTCGAACAAAATTTGTAACCATATTCAATAAAAACATTTTAAAACCTAAACTGTTATTTCATTATCCTGACACTGGCTAGGTAGTCTTTTTTGTTTTGTGATTACATATTGAAAGATTTTAAGGACATGTCGTACATCGTTAGAAAGGGTATTAAGTACAGATCTTTTTTTAAGTAATCGAAGTTTAAAACAGCTTTTAGTTTTTTTTATATTTAATTTAGAATTTCATGTTTTGCACACATTACTTCATTTTTAAGAGTTTTGTAGCTCGGCAAGTACTTTTTTAGCATTTATTCCCAACAATTTATGTTTTTTGAAGAATAATAATACATTAGGCAATCCAATAAAAGTTATCTAGTGCAAATATGACTACAAACTAAAAAGTTATATCGGTTTAAATGTGATAATTCAGGAAAATTTGAAAAAATTATAAAAAAATCGTATCTCGAGTACAGGTACACTTAAGACCTGGGGTCTATGGGTGAAAACTAGGATATGCCCTCCCCTAACCCCCAAAAAATTGTGTCGGTCCATGCGCCAAACACCCTGTATATATATATAATCATATGTTATAACCTTAAGACAATTCCTAATTTCATCAAACCCAAAACACGCGCGGCGGCGGTGGCGAGACGACCACTTGTACCACTACGCCGCGCCGTCTTTTTAGTCGTTGTATTGGTATACAGAGAAGGACGGTTCCTTCTCTTGGAGTTTAATAAGAGTGATGGCGAGACTTTAATTTTTTGGATATATGTTACTTATAGAGGCTGTGTGCTTTGTAAGGTGGAGCCTTAAACTTTTAAAGAATACTTCACAAACAACCCAATGAAAATACCTTCTTTTTAACGTATCACCATAAGCTTTATAAACGGTTTTGCTAACGATAACATGGTCAAGTTCTATTATAAGAAATAATAATTGAACAGTGGACTAATTGAATACTTTCCACAATTATTTGTCATCTTTAAAAAAATACTTACTCATTTTCATATTGAGAATTCGCTTTATGATATAACTAAATATTGGCTTCGCTCGCGTAAATGTAGTTAAGGTTATGTTAATAACAGTACTTTTTTCTGATGAAAGGTACTCGATGTCATTTCCTTTTCCCCTGACAAAGTATATGCAAAATTTCATAATGATTCGTCGTAGTTACGGCGTGAAAGCATATCAAACAAACAAACTTTCATTCGCATTTACAATATTAGTTAGGATAGCTGTCCGCCGCGGTTCCAGCCACGTTAACGATTATTGCTTTGCGCCCGTGATTCGTAGCGTGATGTTATGTATCTTATATCCATCCACAATAAACGGCCTTTCTAATACGATAAGAATTTTTCTAGGCGGACTGGTTGTTCCAGAGACTACACCCTAACTTACAACCTTTATCTCAGTAATATTGGTATAGATAACCAGATTGTATTGGTTCGAAACAATGTACAAAAGACTGTTGTACATTGACCGGTCAATAATAAAAATCTTTTATATCAATCTAATGAACACATAGCAGAGATTTCTCGTCGCAGTATTATTCTTCGAAAAAGGCTACAAAACAGAGAGAATAGAGATAAAGCACTTTCGTAAACCACATTCAACGATAACAGGTTCTCTGTATGGTAATTCCACTACAGGAAAACTGAGACCCTTTTTTCAAATAAGGCTCAAAAAACGATGTTCATTTTGACTAGCAAAGCACTTATTCAGTGAATACGTCCACCCGGGAGCTTAGGACGCATTGTACATTCGAGAAGCGTCGCTTTACCGCGAACCACCCGCCACCATCGCGCACCGCCCAACCAACGCGCTTGGCAATAATGCGCTTACGGTGCTCCATGGTTAGACACCCTTATAATACCATTCTTTGTATACTGCGTCTTGTAGCCTAAGTCGAAACTCGTGTTGCCATCAACACACTTTATTTAGGTATAATAGGAAAGGTAACAATGTTTTCTTATCCTTTCATATTAGACTTAGGAAGGTGAGTGAATTAGGAGCTTTAACAGACAGTATTTTCTTCTATAAAGAATATTTTTCATTGGAAATCTTTAAAGTATTTACTTCTTCTTTAAAGTCACCGTTTGGAAATACAACATACATACATATATACATATATTTTGTGTATCTAATATGTGATAGTCTGTATTAAGAACCGTAGAAAATATACCCAAAAGAAATTAATATGTTCACAATTCCTTAGTTTCACAAGGAAAACATCATTCAGATTTATAAATAACACATTTGCAAATCATACATAACAAATTGTCTGGAACCAGATAAAAATAAAATCAAATACACAGGCGAAAAACCTTACACTGGGAATCAGTGCCAATAAAATAGGTCTGCCTAAAACAAAAGGATATCACAAACAACCAGAAGATGGCTAACAAATTTCATGAATACATGGACAGTAAAAGCAAGAAAAAACAAATAAACTCCTGTTTTCGATGTAGGTACAATAAAGTCAGTAAATCAGTTCCCGGTACGGATAGTTTAGCAATTAAAGGAGGAATCCGACCGGTCCGCTATCTATTCTCCGAACTAATGAGTTGAGACGGCCAGTGGACGACGCCGCACACTCCCAGACACTTATCTCCTTGATAAACAAGTACAAATGGGTTACACGTTGCTTCCAACCCCTACGCCTCTATTTCTACTTTAACGTCTTAAGTAAGATGCCACAACTTTTATCAACTAGACAAAGAGATCCCTTTAAAATCATTAACTAAATGTGTTATCGACACACCCAGAACGCGTTATAAAGAAAATTTAAAACCCATTTAAAAATAACATGGATCCTCTTTCTAAATAAAACAACCAGTATTGCTTAGTGATAATAAGTTTATAGACAGGAGAGAAACTAACACTATCAAACTTAATATTCCAGTTTTCTAAGAGGCAATATTCCTGAAATGAATTCGAATATTCCGAAATATGTTCAAACAGCCACAAGTGTGTACCGAACAATAAATGGATTCTAACACGTCCGGACATTGTCCAAACCGCTTTTATTGCTACATATTTTAGATGGACGTGTGAAAATGCTGCGCGTATTGGCAACTTTGCAATACATTTAAACAATACCTTACTTTTCTTGGAGTCAAAGTTGAGTTTTAAAACTATGAATTTAATCATCGTTTTCCGTCCTTCTTAGAAATCTTCAGAACTTAGAAATCTCCAGCGGAAAAATAACACTACAATAACAAAGTATCGTAAAAATCACCCAAGATCCTGTCTACAAAGACTAACGTTACCCAGAAAAGGAGGCAGAGGGCTCACCGACATTGTAAACCTACACAACAAATATATCACAACCCTTAGACCTTACTTTTTTGCCAAAACTCTAACATCCACACTTCATAGATCAATAGCACAAGAGGATCAGAAATTCACTCCACTGAACCTTAAAGACATAACACAACAAAATAACGAAAAATTAATAGACAATAAAAGTAAAATCACCGAATGGAGCCAAAAATCTCTGCATGGCAGACACCGTCAAGACTTATGCCAACAAAACGTCGATAAAGAGGCATTGAACGCGTGGCTGAGCCGAGGCGAGCTCTTTCCAGAAACAGAAGGGTTCATGGTCGCTATACAGGACCAGGTAGTTGAAACCAAAAACTATAGAAAACACATAATAAAAAAATTAAACTACTGTATACGGATTTTATCGCGTTGTTTATTGGACACTTTAATACATAATTTTGAAAATTGTTACATTACTACTACTAAACTTTACTCATTTTTAAGCTAATCAAATTATTATTAAAACTATTTAGATTTAATTTAATTTTACACTTTCCCCGACGTTTCGGTTGCTTTTCAGCAGCCATTGTCACGGGGAGACTAAGATGGTAGTTGTCTCAATGTTCCAGTGTAGTTATTTCAAAGTACCCGAACATAATTTAATCATTGGTGTTTCTATTTACGCAGAATGAGCTCAGAGTATCATGAAGTCTAGCTGTGGTTTGCTTCTTCTTGGGTTTGACTATTTGTATTACTAGATCCCAAGCTGGAGGTACATTCCAACCATCTTCTCTATTAAAATTAGGATGTTTTTTAATTTCAATAGCCTCGCGAAGCATCTTTGGTAGGAATCGGTGTTCTTTAGCGAGAATCTGTGGTTTGTCAAATCTCAGGTAGTGGTTGGTTCCCTGTTGCACATGTTCACACACAGCAGACTTCAACGTATTATATATATATACATATTTATATTTTAGACCTGCCAGGGAGTTGGGTAGATGAGATTATATTTACTTACAGACTTAGGTGCCAGCCATTGCCGAATCACTGACAGAATTGTTTCATCGTCCAAGGGTCGTCGGCCTATAGCATTGCAGTGATTAGTTGCTATCCCACAATTCACATCAATCGATCCATAGTTTCAACTATCCAAGCCGATATCAAAATTCCAATAGAATATATAGAATAGAATTCCAAGTCAAACGTGTGAGCGATCTTCGGTGAGCAGAGTGAAAGCAAGTGTCGTACGACGACAAGTGTAGGCAGTGTCGGAATCCGTAATTTATAAACAAAGCAGTGATCGTTGAAAATGAAAAACAATCGGGAAAGCACTCATAACGCATCGGAAAACACGAAACGAAACAACTGAAACTGAGTAAAACAGAAAAAATCAGCAAGTGTCAATGTCAATGTCACTCAGCTGTAAAAGCTGACATTAAATATAATATTGATTTTAATCAATACGAAATCGATTATATTCATTTTAATTTATATATATTATATTTTATAATATATATATTTTAAGTACCCGAACATAATCTAATCATTGGTGTTTCTATTTACGCAGAATGAGCTCAGAGTATCTTGAAGTCTAGCTGTGGTTTGCTCCTTTTTTTGTAAATTTTTTCGCGGCTTGCGTTGCATTTTTCCTTTTTGTAATAAAATTTTAAAATGTATCGTATTTCTTCTTTAGATTTACTCATTTCGACAGAAAGAAAAACAAATAAAAACCGGCGAGAAACAATATTTTACTAAATTGTTTTTTTTTTTTTAAATGTATCCTTTTTAATGGTATCAAAACCAGCCAGATACAACTAGTACAGCCAAAGAGATATCAATAAAAATTTATACAGACTATATGCGAAAAGACTTTTCCCCGACCTATTATATTAATTTACGAATTCTATTTACTAAACTATCAATATGTTGTTTAAAGGAAATTGTATCATCGACTATGACCCCAAGATATTTTATGATCCTAGTTTGCAGGATAGGAGGACGATTACACATGTTTGTTGCAGGGTTTTGAAGCGGACATTTGTGTGCATATATAGGCGGGTTAGTTATACTATAGTTATTCTTGCGCCTAGAAAAGTTAATATATTTCGTCTTATCGGAATTTAAAGTTAGCAAATTTTGATGAAGCCAATTATTTACAATATTAAAGCCAAGCTGAGCGTGCCCGTATAACTCGTTACTGGTTTTAGCGGTGAATATTAGCACGATATCGTCGGCGTATGATATTATCTTGCAGTTTTCTAATATAAGATTACATAAATCGTTAATATAAATCAGAAACAGCGTCGGACCGATAATACTTCCTTGGGGAATACCAAAACCAGTATTTTTCTCGTAATTGCTAGTAGTATTATATATTTTAATGCATTCTGTAAAAAGTTTTAGTTGATTACCCCGTATACCCAAAGCCTCCATCTTGTACAGAAGTATAGAAATAGATACAGTATAGAATGCAATTTTTAGATTAAGAAAAATGCCTAATGTCTGATTACCCTTGCCGAGTTCCTCTGTGATATGATGAGTCAAGCTACAAACCGTATTGGCGGTGGATAGTTTGGCCCTAAATCCAAATTGCATGGGTGAAAGATAATTGTTATTTTCTAAAAAGTTGACTAATCTAGTATTTATAATTCGTTCTAGTATCTTAGATATTGAGGGGAGTATGGATATAGGTCGATAATTTGCAACTAGATCTTTATTTCCAGATTTAAAGATGGGTATAACAATTGCTTTTTTAGGGCATTTGGAAAAAATCCTTCCAGAAATGCAAAGCCCAAATATATGCGTTAATGGAGGACTAAGATATACCTAAAATATTTAAGGATCTTGTTTATATTATCGCAGCCGGCAGCAGAGTCATCCTTCATCCCTGAGATGATTCGTTCTTGTTCCTGTTCGTCAGTGCCTAACATAACAAATAATAATAATAATAATATTCTATCACATACACACAACACCACCTAGCCCAAACTAAACAGAGCTTGTACTATGGAACTAGACAATGGATAAACATACATATATACTTGTTTTTTGTAAATATATACATAAACACAAACATCCATGTTCATGCACACAAAAGGTTTGATTTGTGCGGAATCGAACCCGCGACCTCTAGCGTGGCAGTCGGTTACACTAACTACTACGCCATCAAGTCATCAATAAAATTATTTTAGTCTAGCGGTGTTGTTCGGTTTCTGGCGAGTTATAGCAGTGCGATTACAAGTTTGTACCTGAGTCCGCTCAGCAAGTTTTTTACCTGCATTTACAAAATAGTTATTTACATTATTAGCTGACAAAAGCGGTGAAGAGTGAGTGTGCAGTAAACAGGAATTTGATTTATGCTGTTTAGAGATATAAGTGATATTTTTAATATGTTTCCAAATTTGCTTATTGTTTTTACCTGCTTTATGTTAATATGTGTCTATCGTAATTAATTTCTTTAAAAGGTTTGTACAGTAATTTCTGTATCTTTTGTAAGTTGTTTGAAGTACTAAGTTATTAGAGAAACGCTTAGATCTCTGATGAAGCTTATCTCTGTGTCTTATACATCGAATTAATCCAGGCGTAATCCAAGGTTTAATATTATAGTACTTTTTACTCGTAGTCCATCAAGCAATATTACGTTCCACAATAACAATTATTGCGTTACGTAATATTGCGTGTTAGACATTTTGTATTAAATACGATAGATAAATATTTTCGTCAGCGCTATTGTAAACTGGGCTAAAATCTAAGTTGCATACGTCATACTTGAGTCTGTTTATATTTAAAATGGACTTTGTTTGATGACGATTTAGCTTAGGCAGCGTTAAATTTACGATTAATAAGACAGCATGATGGTCAGTGATAGTTGAGTTAGTAACGAGCGTTATTGATGACAAGCTGGATTTAATCTGAATTTCACATGATCGAGGCAAGAATCGCTCTGGTGTGTAGGCAATGTATGAGCAGGGAGAAGCCCATGGTATGAGAGCAAAGATTGAGATAATCTTGAGTTCCTGCATCGAGCTGTTCTGATCCAATGTTTATATTTATGCCCTCTGTTACTACAATATTTCTAAAAGAGGTTAGTGTTTGTAAGGTCTGATTAAGAGATGTGTGAAAGGAATCCAAGTTTCTAGAGGGCGATCTATACATAGCGACAATCGCTGTATTTGTATAAATTTTTATAACTCAACAATTACAATCTAGAAAGGGTGGTTCTTCAATTGAAACCTGTAAAGATTCTTTTGCGTACATTAGGTCATTCTGATTAAGATTTCTTGTGCTATGGTATATATTGTCTCCTGGCAGTAATGGAACCTCGCCCCAATTTAATAACCAGCACTCTGTTAGAATTATTATATCACAATCAAAGCCTATGTTGAAAAATATTAAAACTGTCTATATTCTTATATATGTTACGGCTAAAGGTGGGTGTGAACATAAACTTAAGATTAGCCGGCTACAACTAGGTGCAGCCGGCCACATGCGGTTAGGTTATGTTATGTTACTTTTGAGTTGTAGCCGGCTAAAACTAGGTTTAGCCGTACTTCGGCTATTAGCCGTAACATATATACTACGCATGTTTTGGGTAAGTATGGTTAATGAATGATTTACACCGGCGAGATATTGTCTGCAGTCCTCTACCGCACATGACTTGGAATCTGACGCAGTTACATTATCTATCTCTCTTATTAAATAAATATCCATAATATGAAACTATTTAAATTTTCTAATATACTAGCGACTATGTGGCGCTCTTAGGCGCCTTCATAGTCAATAGAATTTATATACCTATTTTTGGCAACCTTCCTCACTGGGCACTCAGTGTCTCCCGTCTTATGGTTACTGGGCTTTTGGAAACGTAGGCAGGTCGCGCATTTTGAAGATTCCGTACTCTTTGTACAGTCTTGAATGGAGTGACCGTCTTCATCGCAGTGTCCACAAGTAGAAGTCACGGTTCTGCATGTTTTGGCTGCGTGATCGAATTGATGGCACTTGAAACATCTAGTCACCAGCGTGAAATCTCTTACCGGGCAGGAAGTCCAGTTTATAAATATTCTGCCCTGTGTGATAAGGGCTTTTCGTATCACGGCTGGTACTTCAATAATATAATTGCAGCTGTCTGAATCATTTTTACCAGACTTGTGGCTAAGTTTTATAGAGGTCATAAATGTATCTCGTGTCATGGAAGGTATTTTGTCGGCTAAGTTCTGTTCATAGATACATTTATATACCTACTTTTCGGCCACAAAAACGGGAACTCCTATAATTATAATACGCGACTTGCGCTTATATGGTTCTTCGACCTTAAGATTTGATGTGGCATGTTGGACTGTCTGCTTGAGCTTCTCTATATGCTTTTTGGATTCGGTGCTAATAATAACACCTCCGTTTCGCACTTTGCACTGCAAGTACTGCTCGAACTTGTGATGATATTCTGGACCGTATCTTAGTATCCTCACTGGACTTTGAGGTATCGCTAGGATAAATCACCACCGAGCTAAGAGTGCTATGACGGACAAAGCTACTGGACCCTTTCTTTACCATATCAGCAAAAGATGTGTGACTTGCTGGTACTGTACTCGCACTTGTCTCCTTAATGGTCTCCTGAATCTCCTTTAGGTATTCCACTAGATCTTGCTTTTCAGACAGGGCTTGTAGAGAAGTGTGTCTTTGAAAAGCGTTCTGCTTTAGTGATTGATACTAAACAGCCATATGACCAACACCGTTTCCTGTTTTACGGCAAAGGGTACTTATTTTCATATTTTGCTCTGTGATTAACTTGTCGTCAGATTAAGGGTCGTTAAGCTTCGAATTGCTTTAAATGATTTTGCTGGGACTGGATTCACGTTAATAATGCCATCGGTGGAATTGTAATCTAATTCTTATCATAGTCAGCAAGTCACAAAATGGTGTCAATTGTATTTTGCAATCGTATAACGATTTCATATGTTAAATAGTTCAATGTAAATAATAACTAATTATTTGGTTGTATCTGGATAATTTTTATTCTTTAATGCTAGTAGTATGAAAATGAAGCATACAGAGTTTTGAATACTTGAGGACTCACGCATACGTTATCCACTTTACAAAAAGGCGTTACTTAATATATAAAATACCCTTGGATACATCACACGCGTTCTTAAAATAGTAACCCTGCTCACCACGGGGCGATAACGATTAACCATAGTGAATTACGTCCTCAAACAGACTGCCATCCAGAATTCAAGTTTGTTTGATTAAGTCCCATGTAAAAATCTTGATTTGTGCCGATGCTAGTCTACCTTACACGTAGGAAAGAATTCTAAGAAATCCTGTCCAAAAGTAAAAGATTTTATCTCGGGAAATGAATATAGCACCTAGAACCATGTCGCGTATTTTAAAAGATGATTTAGGACTTGCAGCCTATAAGAGACGCAATGGTCATTATTTAATTGATCATTAAAAAATGAATAGGGTGGTAAAATCAAAACAACTTCTTAAGCGGTGCGCAAAGGGAGGTCACAGAACATTTTTATTTACTCACGAAAAATATTTTTATTATTGAGCAATGTTTTAACAAGCAGAATGACCAAGTTTATGCTCAAAGCTCTGTAGCAGCTTCCCAATTAGTCAGCAGAGTACAACGTGAACATTATCCGACTTCAGTGATGGTTTGGTGGGTGGGGTGTTAGCTATCAAGGAGTGACTGAGCCAAATTTTTGTTGAAATGGTGTAAAAACATCGGCACAAGTGTATCAAGATAAGATTGTTGAGAAGGTGGTTAAGCCTCTTAACAAACAATGTTCTATAACCAAGAATGGCATTTTCTGTGACCTCTGAGAGACCTGTGAGGTCACAGAAAGTTTTGATCAAGAAAGATTGTTTTAGGGACTACAAATTATCTTGGCGATTAGAGCATGCCATACCCTCTAAAACTGACCATAAATCGTAATCCAGCTGATTAAGATCGGGGGACTAGATGACGTCCAATCTTCAGCTCAGATGAAGTCCGAAACGTTCGTTTCCAACCACGCTTGAATGGATCGACTTTTATGACCCGGTGCTGAGTCTTGCTGAAAGGACCATTCTTGGTTATAGAACATGGTGTTGTTAGAGGCTGAACCTTCTCAACAATCGTAACTTGATACACTTGTGCCGATGTTTTGACATTGCATTTAGCTCCATACCTTCTTTGTGTAATGCTATCATAGCAATTCGGACAAATATCGCGAAAATAAGAAACCACAATGAATAGATTTGTTTGTTTGTTTAATATAATATTCTACCACATACACACAACACCATCTAGCCCAAACTAAGCAGAGCTTGTAATATTCATATAAGAATGACAGATTTCAAATTCAATGTAATATTATGTTATTTTTAACTGTAACAGTATTTCTAGCCAGACTAAGGATATACACATACATATATGAGCACATATAAGCTATGAATAAAGTAGCTCAATATTTCATATTGAACGCGTTATTAATTCACGGTATATCTAGTTTCTCGTTTATATTTACGGACAAGCTCGCAACGTACGTGCCTCAAGACCTCATTATCCGAGGTGTTAAAATATAAAAACGTCAGAGCCCTGAGGGTGGCGCAGTCCAACGCGGAAGTTACCGGCTGCAGCACAATTCAATAGCACAGGAAAACCGCACCGAGCGATGGTGCAAAATGAAAAAGGCCCTTAATGAGTGCACTCATTAGATTCATAGCTTCATTTGTAGCTCATATAGTGAGTTCTGGATAATATTGAGGTCATACTTAGCTTTAATGTTTCATTTAAAAAGTTGCTTGTCAAATGTAATAACAATTTGGGCTATTAGTGCAGATGGTATTTCAACATAAGAGACAAAGAAAGATATGATATGTTAATAATATATCTTAGTTAATCAATAGTCTTGGTCAGTAAACATTACTTAATGGCAATAAAATACACCGTTAAATTATTCCTCAAAATCAGAGTAGTTATTCTTCGTTATAGTAGCCACTTCCTACTTGTGTTTTAAATGTTAAAATTAAAATAAGTCTCTGTCAGAGAAAATCACTGACAGTCAACGTAACGATGCCACAAGATCTCTTTAATATTATTTCAGAACAGTTAATCGTTTATATAGTTGATATATACATTGATGGAGAAATACTTTTAAATACAAGGAATGATGTAATCAATCAACAAAATCAAATATATAATAAAATCCATTATTAACAAAGACAAAATCCGGCGCCACCGATAATTATTGTCATCACATCATACCCTGCAACTACATACAAACATGATATCAGCCACTAAAATTTCCAGTTTATCGTCTTAACCATCTTTAACACCTCAACTCGAAAAACAGGTTAATAAGAAAGTCACATTCAATGAGATGTGAAAATAATGTGTGATATTATCTGATGGTAGCGGCACCGCGACGTATAATATTCTAAGTCTCGCGCGTTTTATTAACTGCCAATCCGGTTAATGAGCGTCCAACTTTTACGTTTAAATAAACATTAAGAAGAGAATAGACGGCGTGCTCGCCGACCCTTTTACCGGAATTACGCTTTGGTTAAGTGCTCGCTTTTAGAAGACCACGCCACAATGACGGTGCATACATTGAAAATCCATGATCTTTTGATACCTTCTCACTATATTAATTTTCCAATAAGCATCGTAATTTACAATGTAACCTTTTTAAAGATTTGATAGTGGCAGAGATATAAAGATGGAAATCCTGTCTTCATTCTGAAATCGTTTTAGAATTATAAGATTCAGTTGAGTTTACATTATACACATACAGTTAGAAAGGAATTAACTTTTAGCAGTTAATACAGCATTATAAGAGCGACAACCCAGTTAAAAGGTTTAGGGTTAGAATACACATCACACACAATACTGGCGACTTTTCTGATATATGTGTAATTAGAAACTTTATTATCACTCGCTTTAACAGTTAAAGAAAGTATTTGAATAGGGCAGTCTCATGTTTTCGACAATGTGTGAAGTCTGTCAAGACATAACAGATTGAGCATCGTCTAACTAAGGTATTTGGCTAACGCAACAATAGGCAAGCAATGGTACAAGTACAGAGCAACGGATAGACTACGGCTTTTCATTTAAAATCCTAGCATGTGTCTCTTGCTTCGTTCTCTAATATTGCCTACGTATTTATGCGTGGTCGTTATAAATTATACCCTGGTTTACTGAATACCTAGCTGAAGGTGTACAAATGACGGTAAAGAGCGAACAGGATCTCAATGAGAAACACGGAAAGTATAGCCGCTACCTGGCGACGAGATTAAAACTTTCCCACTTGAAAGTGCAGTGGTCGCGCAGTTGAAGAGAAATTTACTCGAAGCAAAAGTTAATATAAGCGAAATTTGTCCTGTGGCGGGCGTTTTGCGGAGTGCCCACACCAAGTTAGACCTTCACTGCTAACTAACTCTTAGTTCAAGCTGACGCCTGAATTCGTACTTTTTACTACTCGTCTTTTCTACTATCCGATGTATTGCATTAAGTTTTTGCCAGTTTATGTGGCTAAAATAAAAAATATAGGTATACATTTAAATGACTTCTAATTAAAAATTTGAATAAACTTTGAGTTCGTTTCGCGTTTTATATTTGACTTTATCAAAAGATCAGGCGTGCATATGTAAAAAAACACTGTATTTAATTAAAGTAACTTCAAAAGGCGTTTTATATGTGTTATCAGATGCGCGTTCAGACAACCATCAGATGTAATTGCATCGGGCGAAGCTTTAGAATGTGCCGCCAGGCGGACATATAACTTGGCCGTCTATCTGCAGCCAACTAATGAATTATTTGCAATCAGGTTTTTTACATACTAATATCGTAAATGTAAAAGTGCTTTTAGTTAAATTTTCATTGTATACAAATATACTTTCAACAATTTTATCTGTAATCGCTTCTCATTGTCACACCCTACTCATAATCTCTTCGTCAAGGAGTACGTACTTCATATTAATTAAAAAACTACATACCTACATTTTCTATAAATATGTATCTTTGTAAATATGAGTTGCTGTGACTTATACTTCATTTGTAAGATATTAATATGTATCTTAGATTCACCAAACTTTTACTTTTTAAATCTTATTGAAATAAACTATAGTAACAATTACACACAGCAGCTCATATAAGAAAAAGAATGAGATTCTTGCTGAGAACTTTCTTGCCTGCTTATTCTCATGTAAGGTCTACTCCCCAAACAGGCTTTTTTCAAGGCAACTTTTTTATTTCCTTTTATTTATTTCTATTATTATAATATTGTCTTCTGTTTACGCGAATGTTATTCATTGAAATTAAACTACTTAATATGGATTTTATCGCGTTGTTTATTTAACACCTTATTACATAATTATTATTTTGAAAACTGTTACACTACTACTAATACTATTAAACTTTATTACTTTTTTAAGCTAATTAATTTATTAAAACTATTAAAACTATTGGTTTTTAATTTTACACTTGCCCTTTTTTTACCTTTTTAAAAATAATAATTATGTAATAAAGTGTTAAATAAACAACGCGATAAAATTCGTATAAAGTAGTTTAATTTCAATTCTATTATTATATTTTAATCTCACTATGTATATGTATACCACATATATTAATGCTCATTATTTATATATTCATACGTAAATAACACATAATTAAAATATATATTATTGTTTTCTGTTTACGCGAATATTATTCATTGAAATTAAACTACTATATACGGATTTTATCGCGTTTTTTATTTGACACTTTATAACATAATTATGAAAACTGTTACACTACTACTACTATTAAACTTTACTAATTTTTCACAAAAAACACAGCTAGACTTCATGATACTTTAAGCTCATTCTGCGTAAATAGAAACACCAATGATTAAATTATGTTCGGGTACTTTGAAATAACTACACTGGAACATTGAGACAACTACCATCTTAGTCTCCCCGTGACCATGGCTGCTGAAAAGCAACCGAAACGTCGGGGAAAGTGTAAAATTAAATTAAATCTAAATAGTTTTAATAGTTTTAGTAATAATTCAATTAGCTTAAAAATTAGTAAAGTTTAATAGTAGTAGTAGTGTAACAGTTTTCAAAATTATGTAAAAAAGTGTCAAATAAATAACGCGATAAAATCCGTATATAGTAGTTTAATTTCAATAAAATATATATATTATAGCATAATAAAGAATATAAACTATAACACAATGTATAGATTATTTTGAATGCATGGAGCTTACTCCCTCAGTGGTCGCGTAAACAGCAACAGAGCTGTGGCTTCAAATGAGGTCGGAGATAGCTACGAGCTCGCAAGTTAGTGTAAGCATAAATTAAAACAAGCGTTTCCATAAAAAGTTGATAAATGGTGTTCCACAGGCGGCGCGACAAAAAGGGCACTGACGTCAGCCGAGGCGCTAACGTGTTTCATTTTGCACTTCCAGACGACATCTGGGCCGTATTCAGCACCATATGACTATGGATAGCATGATCCTAGTACATCGACAGAATGTAATATCTTAACAAGATGGTAATATGTTATGTCAGTTTTAAATTTCAGTTTTTAAATCATTCTTGATTGCCTCTTTGGTTTGATAAGTCCGAAGTTACACAAGCATCACTCGCTACAGTATTATTATTCTTTTAAAACATCGTTCTGCAACATTCACAGCTTGTGAGTTTTAGTAAGTTTTAATCGGATTAACTTGAACAAAACTATTTGTTTTTCGTGTGCCAGTGCCTGCGGTACCCGCCAGTGAGACTAGAACGGGCGTCCGCAATTCACGCTGCACTGACTGCCGGCGCACCCGACCGCACGGAGTGACACAACCCTGCACAACGCTTCTATGAACACGTGCTTCGTATTACTATAAATGATATAGCTACACATATCAATCTGACAAATTAATTATATTAGAGATAATTTGACAGTGTACTAGAATTAACACATACTATAAAAGCGATATAATAATATGTACAATGGACAGCAAAGAAAAAGGGTCAGTCAGAAAATCTTCAATATCTTCAAAAGTACCTGACCTAGCTTTATGAAATAAAGACTAAATTAAAGAATATTTAATTTCACATAAAATAATATATAAATACTTTCTATTTATTTTTGATAATTGTATAAAAAACCGAAAATGTATAATAATGGTTGTTTTTGAATTTAGTACCAAAAAATTCAAATCAATTGTTTTGCGTATGTTTTAGTTTTGCAATAAAACAAGTGAGAAATGGCAATGAATTGCCGTAAATCTTAGAGTTCGAAAAAATGGTTTAAATAATATGCAAAGGTCACGTGATACCACGTGACCTTTGCATGGTCAAAGGTCATAGTCATTTCGGGGTGCATCGACTATACTGAGTTGAATGGCGTTGACCGCGAGTCTCTAGCTCTTACGGTTCTTGAGTTGAAAGTTGTATAACAGACGGACGGACAAAGCTGTTGTATAAGAGTTTTTTCGAACTCTAAAAGTTATAAATATGATGTCTCTGCCTTATAAATTTTATTATTCTGAAGTCATCATGTCGTTAACCCCTGAAGAATGTACCAGGATCCTGACAATGCTTGATGACAGTCAGCGAAATACAGCGAGAACTGTTGGTGTGTCTCTTTCTACAGTTCAGCGAGTACTCCAGCGTTTCTATGAAACTGGATCCAATCTTTGAAGACCAGGAACAGGCCGAACAAGGTGCTCGATGGCGCGGTAGGGTCGCTATATGGTGTCAACAATTTTGAGAAATCGCCTTCTTACAGCTGTTGAAGTAAAGAATCATCATTTACGAGCTGGAGGAAACAATCTGAGTACGGATACAGTAAGACGGCGTCTGGCTGAAGCAAATTTAAAGGCATTAAGACCAAAACTAGAAAGACACCACAGAAACTCAAGGTTGAGTTATGATTATTAGAATTAGACTCTGAATGACTGGTCAAGAGTTATGTTTTCAGACGAGTCTAGATTCTGTTTATACAAGCACGACAGGAGGAAAAGAGTGTACAGAAGACCGGGAGAGCGCTATAACTAAGCCTGTATAGAAGAAAAAGTACCATACAGCGGGGGCTGTGTTCACGTGTGGGCTGGGATTTCTTCCGAAAGCCGCACTGAGGTAGTGGTGATAGAAAATGGAACTTTAACTGCAGAAAGATATGCCACTGTAATTCTGAATGACTACGTTGGTCCATTTTTAGTAGACATGGGCGAGAATGCCATTTTTATGCAAGACAATGCCCGCCCGCATGCAGCTCAGATAGTGTTTGCCTATTTTCAAGAAGACGGTATCACACATATGGAGTGGCCAGCACGCAGTCTCGACTTAAACCCCATTGAGCATGCATGGGACGAACTGGGACGACGTTTACATCAGCGGAATCCGCCGCCAATCACGCTACGTAAAATGAAAGAAGCTCTAATAGAAAAATGGCAGAATATTCCGCAGCATCACCTCAAAAACCTAGTAGAAAGTATGCCAAATCGCATAACAGCAGTATTGCGAGCTCGCGGAGGCAACCCAAAGTACTAAAATGCATGAAAACGGCACATCTGTAACCAATCTACATTTACAAAAATACTGGAAAACTACGCATTTTTATTTATTTTACATTTATTAAAAATAAAAAGTATGAATTCTTTTTTTTTATTTTCATTGAAGCACATTAAAATATTCTTTAATTTAGTCTGTATTTCATAAAGATAGGTCAGGTACTTTTGAAGATATTGAAGAATTTCTAACCAACCCTTTTTCTTTGCGGTCCAGTGTATAAAGAGATAGTTTTATTCGCCATACTCAGAAGCCTTTTGATTGAGTCTTTGGTAGTCATTTCGGGTGTAATATCTGAGATTTTAATGTGACATATTTTGTATTTAAAAGCTTTTCTAGTATCTTAAAATACAACGCTTTAAGTATTGCCGTACAAGGCGACAAATAAAGACCAATTTTACACAATAAATCGAGAAAATCTATTGTTATCTATTGTTGCAGGGAAAACATTTAGTTTAAGACACTAAAGAAT
Organism: Catocala fraxini; assembly: GCA_930367265.1. Taxonomy (NCBI): domain Eukaryota; kingdom Metazoa; phylum Arthropoda; class Insecta; order Lepidoptera; family Erebidae; genus Catocala; species Catocala fraxini. The sequence goes on from OV884037.1 coordinate 12,382,974, forward strand.
GTAATAAACTAAACGTAACAACGTTATTAAACCGCGATACGCCAGCATTAGAGACGAGCGAGTCCACATACGGAATGTTAAACCTTCCGAAATGCGCAATAAAGCGACATATGCACCGACATACGTTACCGTTTGCACATATCACACATGTACCTACTAAAGTTAAATAATAAATCCATAAAATTAAAGTAAGTTGATTCGGCACTAAATGATTCACACAAATAATAGATAAGCGTTTATTTTCTCGTGCATGCGCAACCCACAAACTATTCGTGTACTGAAAGTTGACTAATCCACAAATGTACCCTTTAATTGGTTTACCACAGACCTCTATTAACGAAATAAGATGGCAAATCACAGTATTAGCATAACAGTGAATTCAATTAGGGTTCACAAAGAGGATTACAACTTTTACAATCAAAGGAAAGTTAAAGCGGGGTTAAACTAACGTGAAATAATCAAAATTTGAATGAGTATGTAGTGACTTGAAATTCAATTAAACCGCTGACACTTCTGAAATATCTATATAAATATAGTATGTGTATAAATACTGACAACATTTGATTGGATAGCCGTCAAGTAAAGACTCATTCAATTCATCATATATATATACAAAAGATAAATTTGCTGCAGATTATGATTTACTAAGATGCATTTGACTAATACAATCGTAGGCAAATCTGCAGTAAAATTTAGATAGCTGGAAGTAGACAACGAGAAACAATATATTAAGCCGTATGACGGCAAGGCGTGCAAATGCGCTCAGATAATGGCCAATTGTTGGCAATAAAACTACTACCGTACACGATGCAAATTATATTACTCGCCAGAGTCGCCCAGAGGGTGCTGCTCTACTGCATTCAGCCAGATTAGCACAATTATCAAAAACAAGTTGTGTGGTGGTGCACGTACTACGCTTAAGACTGGAACTAGCGTTTCTGTCGAGTTAGTTTATGATAAATTAACAAAATGTCACATTTTATTTACATAAACTAGTTAAAGCCGGTTAGTACAAATCATAGATAGCGTGTTTCGTTGAATCAACTCTACGTTACGACAGTTCAAATTGACAATAAAAGTATCACAAACAGGAATTCGATACATGCAAAGATGAGCAGCTTGTTAGACTGGCGGTCGAGTAGGTGCAATCAAGAGCATGGTGTGCTCGTTAGACAGGTGTGACGCGTTCGCTTCCGGACACTTGTCAATTAGACGCACAAAGTGCCGCCCCGTGGTAACATTGCACCACATAAATCCTCAAAGCTGACGTGTACCACAGGAACCGTGTCATGCGGAACTATCGCGATGGACTACATCTCTAATAATGTTCTACAGCCAGTAATAATTTATTGTTGTCTGCTGCAATACAATGATTCGACGTAGATTTATAAACGTCGAATAAAATTTAAAAGGACATCGAGCAATCTTAAATATTGTTTAATATTTTTTTCAGACGTTTATCAAGTAACATTCAATGCATTGTCTTTAGAACTACGGGTTAACGCCGTATTGGGCACATTCCGCACTATATAAGGCTCGATAAATGGAAATTGCACTACATCTAACACCGCAGGCATTTAGGTCACAAGCGTTGTGACGTCACCAGCTCATAGTGAAAGCCACGAGTCGCGAACAATACGTGTCGCTTGCGCAACTCGAGCGATCACAAGGCAACAATGGCGGACTAATAGAGCCATTCGTCGGTTCATTGCTTATTCATCCACGCCCCTGACGCCTCCGCAAGCAACGCCACCATCGCGATTGATATCCTCATGAGTCAAACGCTATCGAGTCTTTACACCTTATTGATGTGCACCAATAACTACAAAAGTAATCACCAGTTTTTTTCTACATGACCGACGAGATAACTGGCGGGCAATACAATAAACAATTACACATACATATACTAGTAAGTCGTTACTGTGTTACAGTCTGGTATTATACGTAGTGCCCCGGGGGACGCTCTGCTTTTTCCGTCAGTTCTTGGACAGGAATTACAGACGTGCAGTGAATAAATTAAATTACACATTGAAAGCTCTTGAAGACCGACAACACGAGATAAGCGACAAAATTGGCATAAAAAGGAAAAAACAAAAGTTTGTTTCTTGTTTGTAAGTAAGTTGCTACGACCATTTCCTGTAATACGTCGTAGGCATTTTACATTTTAAAACAAAAATGGCTACATAAAAGCTTTTTTATCTATTATTTGCTGTTGTAGGGCTATATCTATAATTATCAAATAATTTGCAACCTTAATCAAGGCCACTTATATGAAAATATAAAATAGTATATGTTTTGGGTTATAGTCACTAGAACACATTAAACTTAAAATTATGTTGTTTTGTAAGACGTTCAACGGATTTATTATATTATTAAGATTTAAAACCGTTAAACGAGCTTACGTGTGTTATTTTTAACCAGTAATGTAGTTACTGCAGTAACGCTTCTAACATATTACTATGGGATATTCTTATCAGAATAAAATTTGTACGTTTCTTTGGCAAAGCAAGTAACCTAGGTCGACGAACATCGCGTTTACATACTTTGGACTTCTTGGTGAATGTTAAGTTGGTCTGAATGGTTATATTATTTATCTAGTTTAAATACGAGTATTATACATACAAAGTTAATAAACATTCATGAGATTTGTTTCCTTAACATTTTTTTTAGTTGGTGCAGAATATGCTTATTCCATACTTATGAATAATTAATTATAAAGGCGACAGAAATAGTAATTCACATTTCATTCAATTCACATTTGTACAAGCTATATCTACATGGATAATTTACTGCATTAAAATATGACATAAAACATCTATTTAAGTTTATAGGCAATCAAAATAATAAACCTAGCACAATCTACAAAAGAAATACACCCATAATATTAACAATAAAACCAGACGAAATAAAAGCTCACCGTGTTACGCACTAGCGATATTAGAAAATGGAGCGCTAAACTAGAAATCCGAACAAAGAATTCCCTAGTGGCAGTTTTGCACCAAACAAAGCAACGTAATAAGAGCGGACGGTGTGGATTTCTCGAGAGAGCCCAGGACTATTAGGTACTAGGCTGAAGATTGTGATCGCGGTGCGACTATGAGCCGTAAGCGTCCCGGCACGACCAGACACTATCCGAAGGGCAACGTCGAGATATTTTATTCATAGAACGAGTGATAAATGAGGAAGGCTGCGTTTGTATCACATTCATTACCAGGTTGCATCTCGCCACGCAGTGTTATCAAAACTCGTTGCCGCGTCTATACTCCGATCATTTGGCCCTCACGACCAGTTTCAAATGTTGTCTTTAGTAACAACCAAACTGTGTAGGTATAATTCATCTTGACTGTGAACTTTATTTACTTGCAAATGCCTTTGACGCGAGGTAGTCGGTAACTTATACTAGTGAGCATATTAATGCGTCAAGTCTCATTAATATATTGACTACAAAATGCAAGATTTCAGAATAAATTCTCTATTAATAAGCATAATGATTATTAGTATTTGAAACTATGACTAGCTAACTAACTAGCATACCTATATGACTTGGCTATCGAAATGTGCCTCTTTGTTTCATGTTACATTACTCTTCAGGTAAGTACAAACACGATTCTATGTTGTTTAAGTTCTACTTTGTGCAATAACTCATAATGAGTCCAAAGGTTATTGACATTCTACAACTACATAAGATAGACACAGATAGATATGTTAACAAGTAAATATCAATGGCTATAATACTGCATTTCCGCATACAAGTACAAATCGAACCTAAACGCAATAAAGATATATCAAATAGCAGGTTAGACTACCCCGTAGGACGATTTGCATAGGTCAACAAATCGCCACCCTTCGCCTTCTTTTGTTTACGACTTTAGAGTGCCATGTTATTGAATTCAGTACTGATAAAATCTTTATGCACTTTATCATCAGATGTCAGTCTTTGCCTGCAAGCGCTACAAAACAAATCATTCTTCAAACATAAAATACAATTTCTACCTAAGAAAATGGCGTATCGTAACGAAATATGTTATCTCGCCAAATGTAATAATTCCGTGACAAGTCACGATAAGAGATTTTCCGAGACGCTGTTAACAATCGTTCAATTTGTAGAACCCGGGGCTGAGAACCTCGACAATGGCGATGCACGCGACCACTCCGGCTCGACATTCTCATGAGTAGAATAACGCACAACAATCAAGATGTCATTTTTCAACTACCCACGCTGCGAACACTGTAGCGAGCGAACAGCGAGAAATATGGCCGGCAACACACGCACAGCCGACATACAAAAGAGGCGTCTCGGGGATGTCGCGATACATATCTTTTGACTGGACAACAGACGCAACAGTTTCACTTCTTGCCTTTTTATATTTTACGCGTAATCGAGGTACATAAATGAAATCTAAACAAATGCAATTTTATACACAAACTGACAGCTAACATGACTGTGAACTCACAATAATAAGTTATCCAAATACAATTTGTTTTATTTAATAAACATTTCATTTTATGATGTAGCTATGGGTAAAAATAAGTATGCAGCGGAGAAAAAATGTCTGTGCGATGCGACACAGATAAATTATATTGATACTGACACATTTTAATACAACGCGCTTGGCAGATAATCACTATTTACCACAGAGCCTTACATGCCTTAAAACATTAGACACTGTATAGATTCAACTTACATCAAAAGCATAACTATACATAAACATGTGTGTAATACACAAATTTTGGTACCTCGCAAGTTTCAATTTATTTTTAGTTTCACTTGCTTTAAATATTTTCTCTAAGTATAATTAGTTAAATATTAAAACAATTAGAAGAAGTATAATCATATGCAGTAAGATAATATATCGCATAGAAAAAGCGAAATATTTTGTAATACCGGTGTCTGTTATTTACGGTTACACAATATAATGTCGACATAATTATGTTGATGATTAACTATAGTCACATTGATCCATACATATGCATCTGTAACATCAACGACACATTCCTGTAGGGCGATTTGCTTCTGAAAACTGCAACATTTAAAATGGTATCTTTTATTCAACTTATTCGAATAAAGTATTGGCGAAAAGTGAATTATACGATAGCTGCATATGATACAGTTGCCAGTAGAGCATAGAATTGTATATAATGTTGCTACCATTAGTTGTTACCTAACCGATTTCATCAACGACCACAATTATACAGCCGTCCAAACGTCTTACTTGTCGGTTGTACACATGTGCAAAGTAGCTAAATGCAGACCTTACGAATCTGCAACGCTCATTATGACAATTCACCGAAGTCAGTGGGTAATTTATCGACTGTAGAAGATGGAAACTTGTGGCAAGAAATGATAGTAATTATTGACACGAACGGCCGCTCGAGGCAAAAATCTGCCATCCGCTGCTAAAGATCACAACCGGCCACTAACTCGAAAATTCCACATTCATAACGGAACGAGCCCTTGGGCACGAACGGAGCCACCGCGCAACCACCAACATTTGATGTTCACAGTGAAATCGCGTGGCAGAGAGTACCCTGAGCGTTTACGTAACAATCATTATGTATTGTGGTTTTGTGTATTCTATACTGAAGATCGAACTAAACTGTAGGTATCCGAATAGGGCGAACAGAACATACACGCCTATATAAGAGCAGATTCACCGTTGCGCAAATAGCAAGGCTTAAGTGGAAACAAATAACACACCGAGATAAAACAACCCTTATAGGGACAGCTATTGCTATTCGGTAGCATCTTTTGTGTGTGATACAATGGCGCATCGATCGTGCTGGATTGCACGGAAACGTTCGGGAAAACGCTAACGAGTGCCGCGGCATCGGCTAATTGAACTTATTGCCATCGTAGGCCCGACGCCCGAAGCTCCGAATGCCCAGGTAATTAGCGACGGAAACCGATCTAATGGCATGTTTCACTATTGAGTGTAGACACTGTTTGTCACTTCATCGATCAACCAGTCGTGTCGCTGCAATTGGTTAATGATTGACGAGTCTCAAGCAAGGCTGTTTACTCAAAATTATTCTAGCGAATAAGCCGTTTTCTAACAGATATTATGTTGCTCTGATCGTAAATTCTACAAGGTGTAACCAAATATCTGGTTTTATTACGGAGTGGTAACGTGTAACTTATAAATAGAGTTATCAACAAAAAAAATGATGCAGCATTTTATGGTGAAATACCTTATTTTTTTAATTAGTAGTTTACCGAAACACTATTTTTAACATACCATCCTATTAGTTTTTGTCTATAGTGATAATTTGTTTTATTATATTAGTAAATAAAAATGTAGCAGCGATAGCTCAGTGCGGAGACCAACAGACTGCAATACAGAGGGTCTCGGGTTCGAACCCACGTCGCGCACCTCCGACTTTAGGAAGTTATATGACTTTTCGAAATTATGTGTGTATTGATTGACAATTATCGCCTGCTCCGTGCCTCGGAGAGCACGTTAAGCCGTTGGTCCCGGCTGCCATGAACATCTATGGCGGTCGTTATTGGGAAAGTCAGTACCCTCTAATATCCTGACACTGGTCTAGCCTTAGGGTATCGTTAGCCTTCGGGTTGCGGAGGTCAGGTGGCAGCCGCTCCGTGTAAAAACTGATATCCAGTCAAATCCGGTTAGACCAGAAAAGCCGACCCCAAATGACTTGGGAATAATAGAATAGAATAGAATAGAATAGAATAGAAGTTTATTGGTTTCAGTATTACAGCAAAGAAATAAATAAAGGCTAAGAGATAAGAGAGAAGAAGATATTAGTAAATAAATTCAATCTCAAAATTTCGGACGTTTTATCAACATCAGCAAGCCTTTGCTAAAGCGCCTGCATGATATATTAGAAAACTTGTTTTAATAGAGAAACAGCATCATTTAGCACTAGATCATCATTTATAGTCTGTTTCAAATATGAAGTTCCATTTGACAGATGATCGTTGAACAGCAATAGAGCAGAGACGATTTCAATCGGCACTGCACAATATCGATTACCGATTGACATTACAAACACATTATAATCGTATGGATTAGAATTGAAACAAAGGATAAAAAGCAGAATAAGAAATCTAGCCATATGAACTTGAAAATACCAACCTATCGTAGCATGGTCCTTTCTTATTGGTTAGGCCTGAGGATTAATGGGTTCTACCAATAATCTTAACAAGTATTACATAGCAAAATTAAGTTTCATTACCAATTTACAATGTGATCAAAGTAACATTTTATATGTCCAATTTTCAAACCTCTCTATTGTTTAGATATATGTATATATATTATATTGTATGTTATTTTATTATTAAAATTACATACAACATAAAATACTTACTTACTTACTCCGTTGGCTCAACGACCCAAAATGTGTCTTGGCCTCCGATACACAACATAAAAATAAAAACATTTAATTACAAGGTTGGCTTACTCTCTTAGAACTACAAAGCTTTGAAAACATTCCCTTGCCTATCACAGAAATCTTCCTTTGCAAAGACCTTCCACCATTCTCACCCTCTGTATAAGACTAAAATCCAAAAAATAGCGCCACGGTTTGCTTTCAATTTCACGCATTTTTATATGTGTTTTATTACTAAAGACAGAGACACACATTAGCTTGGTGTGTCTCTGTCACACATATCAGTTGCCATGGTTTTGTTAGTAGGGTAAATATGTAAGTTCTTACTACTGGCATAGACCATCCTGTAAATACGTTCCTGTAAAATTAGAAAGAAACCTTAGTTTTTTAAAGATTTTCATAATAGAGTAATCTCAAAACCAAGTATAAGTACAAATATTAAAATTTATGGTTTTGTGTTATTTAAAAGTAAATATAGTATAAGGCATATTGGGCATCTTGCTAACAAAACCATGACAACATATTTGTGTGACAGGGACGCACCAAGCTAAGGTGAAATTCTCTCGCCAAGTCTTATCATTTATCTTTGATTTAAGATATTATGATATAATTATGCAATTGAGTGTCTTCATTTTATTAGTCAACTATTTATGACATTCATGCTGTACGTAAGGTTGACATGTCGCAAAAATAGTTATATTAATGTTATACCCGGTTTATTCTCGATTTATTCCAAGTATAACTACACCACTATATACTTAGTACACACAGCGACACATCAACCTAGACTGTTTGGACTTTGAACTATTAGAAGTCGAACGCTGCGAATCGTGCAAGAGAGTGCCATATATTTTTGTTACGCTATATCCTTACCATTACATGCACACGACACCACTATGCACTGTCCTTTGCCGACAATTCTCTATTTTTTACGTAGCGTAGTTATGCGTATATAGGGTATCTAACTTAATGTGTAGCCGTGTGTACAAGGGTAAAATAAGTATTTTATTGGTAAGGCTCTTTATAACTATGAGACAAAAAATTAAACCTTAAGTCCAATAAGTATCTTATCTCCAAATCCATTTTTTTATAAATCATGTTTATTTTTTTAGTACCGCTGCATTGGATTTAAGGCACGCTGCAACTCAATAATAGTTGATACCAAACACTACACAAGTTTTTACTCGGACATTTTTTTAACTCGAATTGGTATGATTTTATTCGATTCATATTATTCCGTCACTATGGCCAAAAGTTTAAAAATTACCATAGTGCATAACTATGGTAATGTGGTAAAATGTAATTTTATTTTGAAGATTAAATTATTTAAGACCGACCGAATTATTTTATACCCGCGACAATAACTGTTAGAATTGATTTTGCGTCGGCATACCGTCAAATGACTCCTCGTTAACTAATAAAATAAACAGTGATTATCACTGTTTATATTTGCAATTTATATGAAATGTGCAGAGTTACATGCTATGATGTGTCAAAAGGGACTTCGTATTTGTATATATGTTGTAGTAGAAAAATGCATATTTTTAACCGACTTCAAAAAGGAGGAGGTTCTCAATTCGGCAGTATGTTGCTTTTTTTAGTATGTTTTTTACCCGTTTACTCCGCCAATTATGTATTGATTTGTATGATTATTTTTTTGTTTGGTAGGTCATACTTCAGAGGTGGTCCCATATAAATTTTATCGACATTGATTCAGCGCTTGTTGAAAAATCTACAAAAACAAAAAAAACTAACATTGATGTCGTTTTGGTTTATGGTTCCCTTTAGCAAAAGTTTTGATGAGGACTTTCAATCTCTGTTTTAACTGTCATCACAGAAACATTAGCCAAGAACAAAGAAAATTGGATGCATTTTTGTTGAGGAATCGTCATAATAATTATACATTAATACATAATCTTATAGAAAACTACCTAGTTGTTGGAAAGATTACGCAACCGTGTCATTTCTGTTAAAGCTTTCTCATCGTGGGGTCGATTTTAAAGCTTATTTGCATCCAAATCAGACAAGGCAATGCCTTCTAAGGTTTTGACGCGACTGAGGACCACATAAATCTGTACTTTTGCAAAATTCTTCTTTTCTAAATGGATTACTGCTTTATCAAGGGTTGTACCCTGCAGTTTGTGGACAGTTACGGCCCAGCTTAAGCTGGGCCGTAAGGCATCATCTTAAGATGAGCGGTAACATTCTGCGTTCGACATGACCATATCCTCTTTGCGCTTGGAATATTGTGCAAGCAAGTGATATTGCTACACAACCGTCATCATCTTTTATTCTAAGGCCGACAGTCGCGTCATCAAATTTTATAAGGACAGATTCAGGCAACTCGCCTTCCTTCAATTGATCTCTTTGGAGAGCAAGCCATTTAATTTTCTTAACAATGTCTCTTTTGAGCAGCGCGTTTAGTAGGCCTGGCCTGCCCATGTTATATATAAGCAAAATATACTTACTTACCACAAAAAATTGAAAAGTTAAGTTAATTTTTAGAAAAAATACGAAAACCGACTCCAAACTATATCTACACGTAAAAACTTAAACTAAAAATCCTATAAGCACTAAAAAGTTAAAAATAATACTAAATCTAATAAATCAAAAATTTTAAATAATTAACCTATATAAACTAAACTATCTTTAACCTATAATAAAATTTTACTATTTTTGGAGTCGGTGCCAAGCCCTAACACGATAGATTACTATAATACACAAACTACTAAATTCAACAAATATAAAATAACATAAATTTAACTGCCTATAAATATTATTAGGTAAACAAATAAGAGAATGAAAATTTTTTTAAGACCCAGCTTATGAGCTAATCTAGCAACAATGAAAATTATATTAACACAAGAAAATATTTTTTTTAAATTTAAAATCAAAGCAAACAGAATGCAACACAAGGAAGCTAGTAGTTCGTTAGCACAAATAAAGAATTGAATACCGTAGTCACGTGATGAACTATTTATAATATTAAAAATATTTACACTTATAGAATTTTAGAGAACGAAACCATAGCGCGATTCAGAAAGGTGTATTGAATGAACAACGCCATCTATCAAGCTCTAGTATAACAAAACGTACATATATTTCTGAAATCAATGGTCAAGATTTAAATAGTATAATTACAAGCCATTAAAAATAAAAAACACAAAATGGTAAAGGTAATAGGTCCTAATTCGCGAAGAATTTAATATCTGTATTAATATTATATGTCTATTCTAATACAATAAACAAAAAGGAAGAGTTTGTTTGTTTAAACGCGCTAATGTCGGGAACTACCAGTCTGATTTCAAAAATTCTTTTTGTATAATGATAGCCAGATTTATAAGGAATAGTATAGGCATTTAAGATTGCGCTATGATCCATTGATAACCTGGCTAAAAAAAAAATGAAAAAAGCTCAGCAAAAATGAATAACGCACAGGCGGGTGATGCGAAACACGGCGGGTGAAATCGCGGGCACATCTAGTTGACTAATAAGTAGGTTTTAAGATAGTTATATACATAATAATTATATATCTAATTACCTACGTAAAGTGTGTAAAAAAGTTAAGCTAAAAGATTTTATGCTCAGATCAGAGATAGGTACTTGGCTTAGCACCGACTTCAAAAATTGTAAAATTTTATTATAGGTTAAAGATAGTTTCGGTTATATAAGTTAATTTTTTAACATTTTTGATTTATTAGATTTAGTATTATTTTAACTTTTTAGTGCTTATAGGATTTTTTATTTTAAGTTTTTACGTGTAGATATAGTTTTGAGGTCGGCTTTTGTTTCTTTTTCTAAAATTTAACTTTATCTTTACCCCATTTGAACGACACAAGTAAACACATTTTTGCATTTATAGTTAAGATTAGGGTGAGATATAAAATGGATTTTTATGTTTAATTCTCATTTACTGGCGAAAAGTCAGAATTCGCATCATAAACGAGATAAACATGCAGATACTAAAGATTTTCTGTTGGCATGGTTCATGCATTTCGTCGAACATATATTTTTTTCAAAAGGACTGATTCGGCCGGAATCTTCCTCTTTGAATTTACAATCCGTATTTACCTCGAACATCATATATGACGAAAAACATTTTAAGAGACGATATTAGAACAATTTTTATTCATTTTCAGGGTACTTATTTAAATGTTATTATACTTACTATACAGAGTGTCCGGTAATTAATGGATAACCTTGAAATGTCTTATAGTAGAACAGATGATAGATCAGAAAAAAATAAAAAGGGTAGTCATACTTTTGACTGTCTATCTATTAGCATAATTAGTGTTTAATAATAAAACAACAAAAAACCGATGAATTTCATTCATTTATGGTAGTGTACAAGAAAGTCAAACATGGTAATTAAAAAAGAATTATGTCTCAGGTAGTAGTCAGGATAGATTTATTTTCATATTTATTCTGAACGGCTGTCAGTTCTAATATAAGACATTTCAAGATTATCCATTAATTACCGGACACCTGTATATATAGGATATATATTATATATAGGATAGTTATTTTATTTTGCTGAACAACATGTTTTTAATACAATTAGGTATTGTAGGATAATATAAGCTGTCGTACCTATTCTTGTTCTAATCTTTAAAGGACCAATTGTCATCTTCACAACAATTCTGGTCACCATAACTGTTTATTCTATAAGTATCACCGACGAAATTAAGTAGTACTAATATTGGTAAGTAATCACAATCGTGAATAGGTACCAAATAAATGCCAACATCCTTTGAAATTAAACAAGGATTATATCGCAGTTTATTTTAATCAATATATAAAAGAGAGAAATCTTAATCAATATATAAAGGATTTCTCTCTTTCTCCTCTTATCAACGCCCAGTTCTTAGAGCTAGAAAGTTGACGATGTAAACAAGGAAAATGGCCTCAATATCTACGAGAACCCTAAGGAATAATTTCATTTTTACGTATAAAAGTCCATGTAGACGTGGCTGCGGACAAAATCTAGTACCACAATAAAGTCCACATAAAGTAGTTTACTTCCAATGCAAAATGTTCACGTAAACATAATACAATATAGTGCCAACATACCTGTTAAATGGTTCCCGGTAAACTCGAAGTCGTCGTCTTGGTCCCAATGCTTCAATGACAGGTTGCCCAGCGGCGTCGCATTCGCGAACTCCAAATTAGCGAAGTGCCAATCGAGTATTTGTCTGTCTCGGACCGACAAATAAACGGAACTAAAACAAATTATTTATTTATTAGGTTATGATTATTTTTAGTTAATTTCTATTTAGTTTGTTGTCATGATAATATATTATGGAATAGTAATATAGCAAAGGAAGGATTGTGGTGTTAGAGAATACAAACCCTCCTAAGGTGTATACACTAAATTTAACTTACACAAACCCAAATATTTTGATTGTAGTATTGAACGCAAAATGCATGACTTATTTAATCTGTCGATTGCTGAATTGCTAGACATAGTTGTTTTTTTATTATATCTGCCAACCGGCGGGCGAGCCGCTACCGCTCAAGACGTTTAAATTAGTTAATAGCGTACGTAAATACCTAAAAAATCACTGTTACTCGCGACAACAAAAACGCTTTCACTTACGTACATATTATTTGCAATTTTCTTATTAAGCTATAAATGGGTTACTTATAACATGTATTTTATTTTGACGTATTTAATATTTTGTTTTGTTTTTAGAAATACAACTCCCACACTAGGAATAATCCTGTGTCGCAGAGGACTTAACTATTACCATTCTAATAACCAACACAAAGAGCAAACATGGTCGATGCTTATGTTCGCAAATTTATAAATACTCACACATAAAGGTATTTACCGTAACGAACACATACATCACTTAAAGCAATTAATCTAGGCGTACGCTTCTTTTTAAATTTTATCACAAACTTGTAAATGAGGAAGCTTTATTATTTTCTAGTCTTATTTATAAAGTTGCAGGCGATAGCTCAGTGGGGAGACCAACAGACTGCAATGCAGAGGGTCTTGGGTTCGAACCCACGTCGCGCACCTCTGACTTTCGGAAGTTATATGACTTTTCGAAATTATGTGCGTATTGATTGACAATTATCGCCTGCTCCGTGCCTCGGAGAGCACGTTACGCCATCGGTCCCGGCTGCCATGAACATCTATGGCAGTCGTTATTGGGATAGTGTCGACACAAAAGATCCCACTGGGTCGAAGGGTCGCCGGTCTGCACTGACTGGCCCCCACATAAGATTCATAAGGATTGCCAATTGCAAAACAAAAAAAGTGTTAGCATTGCCAATTTACTACTGGTTTTACTGAAGGTCTTGTTAATAATTACTCTTAGTAAGCGCGTCACACGTAACACAGGTTTGGTGCGATAAATATTATAAAAGATTATATTAATCCCTTCTTGATCACAAGCACTATTGGGTTATCGCAGTAACTCGTCTAAAGACCCCGTCTAATAACTTTAGAAACGTCGACGTCCCAAGTCAGACCCTAGTAGCATTTCACCAGACCTACTGGCTTATTAGTACGGTCGCTAAATAAGAGGCAACAACGCACTGTTCAAGAAGCACTTGTCTTCCAGTTAATTCTTAAAAACATATATATAACGCTTTATTGTGACTTCTTGGTCCCTCAAATCTATTGCCTACTTCCGTTACTCGTATACAGTAAAGCCCTGAATTTTCCACTACTTATTACCTACTAAATTTCTTTAACAATGGTATTACCAAAATTGTAAATGTCGCCTTTTGAATAGGTATTGCTTGCCGAACTACATTAGAAAATAAATATTCATACCGCCGTGATTCTATTATCATCAAGATAATAGAATCACGGTGACCAATAGTTTCAAACCTGCATGATAGAAAGGTTTCGCAGTGAAACTTATTCTGTCTCTTAATGTTTTCATAGAGAGCGAAGTTTCTCTAATGGGTTTTTTAATGATAAGTAAAGAACGCGCATATGCCTTTCCATTAATGATTTCTTAAATGATAAGTAAAGTACGCGTAATATAAAAGTTAGGTTTAAATGTTTCGTGGTATTTTCAAGGTATAGTATTCACATTCGCACTCTTCTGTTATCAAGATTATTATATTCACGGCGGTATACCTACTCTTGAAAAGTGAGACAAAGGTGCACGGCCGTCGTTACGTTTGCTATGTTTAGATCCCATTGGAAATGGACATAAATTTACTGACACTATTTCAAAGTAATACTGCTACTTTCTTGACAGAAATATCGAACAACTACATCCGGACAGAGTACTGAATGTGTAATTTCACAATTGGCAGTAAGGTAAGCGCATATGTACCACAGGACTACCAAAGCTGAGTAAAAATGATCAAAAAGCTATTACGTACCTCGGCGGATTAGTTTCCAACTGCGCCAGTTTTTCCTCAATACTAGTGTTTTGTGTAATCAACCCTTCGTACTCATCGCACAACAGTTTCATTTCTCTATTCAGTCGACGTAAGTTGAACTCGTTTAGAACAGACGCCTTTTCCGTCATAGTTTTCTCTTTCTCTAACAGCAAGCCATCTTTCTCAGCTTTCATTGAATTCAAAAGCTCTTTTATGTCAGTCATTCTGAAAACAATTGTATTGTTGTATTTTTTGTAAATTAATATATTATCTGTTGTTTGTAATATAAGCGTGTTAACCTCGCACATACCAATAATAGCTTCAAACCTTCATGACAGAAAGGTTTCGTAGGGATATTCTAGCTGTCTATTAATTTGGTTATAGACTGCATAAGTTTCACTAATGAGTATGAGTATGAGTATGCGGTACGCGTAAAATAAAAGTTGGATAAATGTTTCATGGTATTTTCAAGGTATGGTATTTACATACCTACTTCGTTTGTCTCACTCAGTTAATACAATAATAATTAAAATTGAGTCAATACTTACTTATTTATATTGGTTTTGAGTCTCTCTTGTAATGTGATTACTGCTTTCAAGTGTTGAATCTAAAATAAAAGTATTAAAATTTAAATATTATGAATTTAAAATTCCATATATGGCATGTGTACGTAGTCTTAAATAAGCTAACGTCTTATCAAACCAGAGGATATTAACCGTTTAGGTTATACAGATCAGATGACTGTTGCTGCGTGTAAAATCTCGTATCCAGCCGAATCTAGCAAAATGCTACAGCTAAAATACCTAATGATTATTGTGGTATATGTACTCAAAATGAGGTTTCAATTTTTTTATGCCAGTTTTTGTATACACTTTGACCACACCACAGTACACACAACAAAGCTTTGCTAAATTTAATTGGTCTTTCAATCATATATATTTTTTACATACAGATTATCTATACAAATAAATAAAATTGAAGTGTCTGTTCGTAATTTCAATTATTTCAAAATAACAGCTTTTTACTAAACGCATATGAACGTATGTAGGTACGATAGGCAATTATAACAAAAAAAAAATTTACTCTCTTTCTGTTTGTTCCGGCTTATCTCTGAAACTGACTGTCACTGGCAGAAAGCCGATATTATAAGGAATAACTTAGGATAACTTTATTTTAGAAAAATCTCTGCAAACTGAAAAACCTCTTTATTTTTAAATTCCCCGCGGACGAAGTCGCGGTTAACAGTATTTATTTATGATCAACTGCTTACTGCACTTAAAGTGTTAACTAACGCATGCAGCGAGCTACATATTTATACACATTAAAACTACTTAATAAATATGGTACTGTGAAAAATACAGCAGTTACTCAATGGTTTGAACATTACTTAATTTATTTGAGAAGACTTATAAATGCCAGAATATCATTGTATCCATACCAATTTAATGAGAGAAGGTTACCTGCTTATATTTTACGTTTTTCTGCTGCAGTTTTATAACCCATTCCAATGCTTGGCCGAGGGAAACGGGCGTGTCGTTATAATAGTTGAAATCTACTTGATGTGACAGGTAAGAAGTAGCGTCCAGCAGTCTGTTGAATTCACGCTCCACCTAAACAAATAACGAAATAAACATTTCATTATAGTTACGTACCTACACATAATTCAGAAGAATGCAAGAATGTTATATTATTAAAACAACTTTATATGTGGTTATTAAGTGTTTAATACATATATTGTTGAAGAAAACAATGTTGATTTTGTTAATTAATGTTTCTAGGTTCAGAGACAATGAAAAGCATGCTGTATTGTACTGAAAAGGTACAGTATCTAGAAATATTCATAAGAACAGAATCTGAGCTAAGAGAATCCCTATTATTATAACATAATAAGTATAATATATAATATACGTCCTATTGCTGTCCAAACTACCAGGGCACTAACTATCTGGGCCTACTGTTAATTAAATTTTCAATCAAGCTATGTAGCAGTAGCTTCCATTCTTCTGCCGAACTTTTGGGTGTCCTACATTAGTAGATGGTACTGGATTATTTTGTTTAACTTGTCTGCTTTATTTATCTAATCCCAATCGTGCTTTATCGGGTTGAAGCGTGAGTGTTTTGACTAATTCAAAACTTTGACTATAATCTACCTACAATATTCAAAAATAAAAATCTTATAAAACTATTTGAATCGCGTGCTCAAGTCATCTACTAATAACGTATATGCAACAAAATGCAGCACCATCTATTCTCAAGTGTCCGTTATGCACTTTACCTAGGACAGCCCCCTTTTACCATATTTAGCTCTATACGGGCTCCTATGCAAATGCCGGCCCATACCGTTACGGACCCTGAAACATAAGTGCAGGTAGTATAACAGTAGATTCCATTAATGTTACAGTACGTGTTTTCCTGCGGGTCTACTTTTTAATATTATTTCTATTCTTCATACCCGTCACTTAAAAGCAATGTTGGACCATGCTTCTCAACGAATTATGGTAAGAGGCAGGCAAAAATATATTCTTATATTCTTATTCAATCTTTCATTCTTTTTTTAAAAGACATCTCTCGCATTAGTAGTAGTTCCTTTATCGCGGGGAACTTTATAAACATTCAAACACAAAGAACACCCAGACTCGGAACAACCATTTGTGGATCACAGAATTTCTTTTCCCGTTTGAGGATCGAACCCACAACACCCGGCGCGGCGGTAGTGCCAAGGCGACCACTTAAACCAATACGCCATCCGTGCAGTCGATTCTAATATTACATTTATCATTTTCTTATGACTTTGGTGCTAAATATCACTAACTAAACTAAGCTCTAACTAAACTGCCGGCAGTTTAGTTTGCCCCTTACAAGGACTGAATATGCGATTAACCACGACGTTTACAATGAATCCGTCCATACTTGCTGTAGACTCTTTAACGGGCTTGCCCTTTGCGTCACGCATTCTTGCCAGTGTTCCGATAACGTTCAACATTGTGAAAATGTATACATAGAAAGTGGCAATATTTGGGCCAATTGGTGTACGTGTAACCAGTTGCAATTAAAGTTACGGCTTAGAGACTTAGAGGTAG
Organism: Catocala fraxini; assembly: GCA_930367265.1. Lineage (NCBI taxonomy): Eukaryota > Metazoa > Arthropoda > Insecta > Lepidoptera > Erebidae > Catocala > Catocala fraxini. The sequence continues at coordinate 12,400,754 of OV884037.1, forward strand.
ACCGAAACTCGGTGTTGTCATTTACATCTTTAAATTATATGAATTATATAAGAAAACAATAAATATCCGATAAAGTCTTTAAATACAACCAGAAATTTGTTAGTAACAAGTATAATGAGAAAATCTTTTTTGCAATATGCATTATCAGCATGTAGTCGAACATAATGATACTTGTTAATAAAATACAATAAAAATCCTTCCTTTTTCAAATTACATATCCCGTCCTTATAAGATGTTATTATAATAAATATTTTCTTCCTTTTGCATTCCTTTATAATTTAATGTCCATGAGTGTATTCACTCAATTCAATAACGTTTACACAGAAAGTTTTAAACATAAAACCGAATTAACTTTGAATAGTACTTTGCCTGCATGTCAAATCAGACACTACAGACCTTAACACCACAGACATGACGCCACAAACAAAACAAACAAATAATTCATAAAATAAGACAATAATTTATGCTTTTGAATGCATGCTTGTGGACAAATAATTTCGGTAAGTGCATTTATAAAGTAACCAGTAAGTGCAATAAAAATGTATCTATATAGTCTTTCTTTTTCTTAAGAACGAAAGAAGACTATATAGTCAGCTATTTAGTTCTTTTTTATTACACTTACTGGTTACTTTATAACTACAATTATCCTTTTGACTGCCACAGTCATCGACACAGTCACGACTACATGACAGACATTTAACGCTAATAAATCTTATAAAAATTAGTTGATTTTTATTTGTGTTGTTATACTCATCCCAATTTATATTATGTGAACTGCTTACTATTTATTTCATCCATATTATCATAAGATCACAAAAACGATGTAGGTATTAAAGGATGAAATCGTAGCTTGTCGCCGAGAGCACGCTTTTGCTTTATTGACGTGGCGGTTAAAGGATTAAAGAAATGCAGATTGATAAATAATTACATATATTAATTCATATCTGCTTGATATTATAAATTACGTAGTAGGTAAAATAACCTACCATTTCATCTTTATGCTTAGGTACTTGATTACCAGTTGCTTCGTAAAGAGGGCACTTTTGTTTGATCTTATGTAATTCCATGTTCATTTGTACTGATAGAGTTGTTACTGGGTTGCCACCCAACCCGGTCACGACCATGGCGCCTGAAACATAAAAAGTAATATAATAAATTTTCTATTACTTATATAGAATTACATACCATGGATTCTGTTAGTTGCGTATATTTTTGATCATGAAATTTAGTCTATATAAAGGCAAAAAGTATGTATGTATTAACTGCACGGTTGGCGTAGTGGTTTAAGTGTTCACCTCGCCGCTGCCACTGCGCCGAGTGTTGTGGGTTCGAATCCCACACGGGACAAAAGTTTATGTGATCCATAAACAGTTGTTCCGAGTTTGGATATTCTTTGTGTCTTATATGTTTGAATGTTTGTATAGTCCAGACACAGGAATAATACCTAGTGCGGAGTTGTCTTTATAAAAAACATACACACAAAATATAACAACACCGCACAATTTAAATAAGTACTTAATATTACAACATACCTAAATCAGCAACATATGGGCCTTTTCTGTATGTCACAATCCTGCCTCCTACTCTGTCTCTTCCCTCCAGTATTACAACTTCACATCCAAATGACAGAAGTTGGCGAGCTGCAGCTAGACCTGATACTCCTGCAATATAAGATATATATATATAATATTAAAAAAGGTAAGCAAAGCTATATTAAATATACTAGCGTGAGAAACGTTGTACTGCCCGAACGAAAAATACCGCCCAGAACTCGATCGCAAAGCCACCTACCGTGTCTTTTTGTGAATCTTAAACGTTCAGTGACTCACTGAAATTGGTCCAGCCGTTTTGGAGGAATTCAGTGACTTACACACATACAGAAGAATTATATACAATCATGGTCAACTAATTAGGGACTTTAATGTCGAAAACAGATATAACTCGATTTTGGGCTTAATACCTATAGATCTATCAAATACAATTATTAGTAATTGGCACCTATTACTATTACATAAAAATATGTGTAAATATACGATTAAAATAACCGAAAATGTTTATGATTTCAAAGTTACTTCCATTTTAACGTATGGTATTCTGTAGCCGAAATAATACTAAATACGAAATAATATTAATAACTAAAAGCAACATAATTTCTTTTAATCAAAAGTAATATCTAACCCTTTTTTTGAGCGCATTCCGGCATTATTTCCGGATCTATCGCTGGAAAAAAAATATCCAGAAGCAAAATCTTTGTTTTTACAATGATGTGGCATAGCCATATGGATGATACCAGTTGCCGCAGGAATGTTTATTCTTTATAAAGTTTATCTAAAGTTGTGGTATCAGAAGTAGCAACTTCTTATTGGTGCTCAATAAAATTAAGGTCTGGGCTGATTGCTGGGTAATCTACTTTGCCTTTTATTTTTCTTTAATTTTCCTTGTTTTACTTGCTTTTTTGTATATCTCGTATTCATTTCTGCTGTTGCAGGAACGCCGAATGCATTGTCTGCCAACTGCAGAAATCAAATTACCTTTGTCTCGTTAGAGAACAACATATATTGCTACTGGGTGAAGATTTAACATCCATATTTACGTGCAAATGTCAAACGGGCATCTCGATTTTCTTTCTTTAACATATTGAGGCGCACAGTACACCGGCGGCGGCCAGATACAATAATAATTTAATTATTTATTTATTTTTCTCTCACACAGAAATGGTTTACTTACAAAAGTTCCGTCCTTAATCTATGAGTAGTTATAAAAGTAAAGATGTGAGTTGAATCTGTTTGAGAGACTGGTATCTATACTAGGTAGACCTGTGTTACAGATTACCAGCCTCTCCTGACTCCAGATAAGTGAGTTGTGTGCAATCAAGTTAGATTATGTTAGTAAGCAATTACTATGTGAGGTTATAAAAATGCATACGTGTGGAAAGACTTGAATGTGTATTTCTGTGCGTGTGCGTGTAAGTGTGCATGTGCGTGTGCGTGTGCGTATGCGTGTGCGTGTGCGTGCGTGTGCGTGTGTGTGTGTGTGTGTGCGTGTGTGCGCGCGATACTGATGAAAGTCGTACATTAATAACTTAGGAGGGAACATGGAGCAGATGTTCAGTTTCCACATAAATAAGCGATTTCAGCCATGGGGTGAGTAGTAGAATATATATGCAATTTTCCATTAATTTCATTATATATAAAGGCGAAAAACTTGCCAGAGAAAGATGTGGACCATTGATTTTCATCTGAGGAACAGACTTTATACTTCAATCTTTTGTTACTAAAATCAGGGACATAAGAGAGTAACGAATGCTGTTTTAAAATAAGGTTCTGGATATAGAGCTGACGTACCGCCAGTACATCTGCCATTTTGTAGAGATTCCTGGTAGGGTAAAGGAATGGTAATGAAAGACTAATCTTAAGTACCGCCCTTTAAGCTCGTTCCACCTTTATCAAACCTGTTTTGCAGACACCACCTCATACAGAGATACTGTATGACAATACTGGTTGGCATAATGTCAAGTAAACCATTTTAATCGTCTTTTCATCTCCAATATGACGTAGATTCTTAAAGATAAACATCAATTTGCGAGTTCTACATGCAATTAGTTCTAAATGATAATTAAAATTAAAATTACTGTCAATAATAACACCAAGATATTTTATATGAGTGGTACTGTTTACCGGGTTACATGGCATGGTTAATTAGGCAGGAGTGGGCTACGATTGAATAATCTGTGAGCGCATTGGGTGGAGGACTTTTATGGCAAACGGAATGTACTTGGTCTTCTCTTCATTGAGAGTTAAACCATTGTGGCTGAGCCATAGCAACACCGCATTGAACCCTAACTGTGCAAAGGCATAGGTGTCTTCCCAGGTGTCTCCATGAAAGATTAGCGCGGTGTCATCGGCGTAAGTTACTATTTTGCCGTTATTTATTTGCAGATTACATAGGTCGTTGGTGTAGGTTAGAAAAAGAGTAGGGCCCAGCACGCTACCCTGCGGCACGCCAAAAACAACTAGTCAAAAAATAGATAAACAATTACTTCAGGCATTCTAACGATTGGCAGGTTAACAATGCTATTGACGAACCACTCTTCCAAACAACCTCGCTACTACCAGACGTCGTCGAATGGTCCGCGCAGATATCTCAGCTGTTATTAAACTGTCGTCTTGGGGAGTTTTAATTCTTGATTTATTTTTTAGGCACCTTTAAAGTAGTAGTATTGCGTTTAAAATGTAGCACTGCACTGGACACCATAGTTTTCAAACAATTTAAATATCTTTATATGTAAAATTATACGGCTGTAAAATTAAAAAGCAAATTGCCGCTAAAACTAAGCTGATTTTATTTTTGTATTTTGAATATATTCTAATTCCCAGTGTAAAGAAATGGCCAGTCCTTATTGTGAAAACAATTAACACCAATTATATTATACACAAGATATATCACTTTCTTAGTAATGTATGAGCCTGATCTGATCTATTTTGTTTTTAAAACTGTTTGGTTTGTATTGAAAATTTGAATAAATATATAGTTCAATATATAATAGAATAGCTTATGTGAAAGCGATAGCTGTCATTTGAACAGTTGTGTTTTTATTGTTAATACAAATCATTTTATTGAACAGATTTTGTTTTGATAACAATAGAAAACAACCCAATAGGAACATTTTCTAGGCTCCACTTTTCGTACGCTAATAACATGTCAGCTTCTTTAATATAATATATAACTTCATAGTCAAGCAGTGTATTATTTTATGATGATATTTTATTATTAAACATAATTAAAAAAGGTTCTTAATCATCTTTATTTTTTGCTATCATTACATACAATGAACATATAATTAGAAACACTTGCGACGTATTTCACATTATACAAGGCACATTGCCGTAAAACTTTTGTTTTTGGATATGAAACAACAAAATGCATAGAATACGTTCAACAACTTATAATTCATTAAAAACAAATAAATATCCGAGTTTACAACTACCATTTAGATATTTAGTTACGTACAAAAAACTTAACGACATTTGCAGTACCATCCGTCATGGACAAGTAATTAGAAACAATAAAGAAATGAGGTAAAAATGAAAGCTATTAACGTGTTAACGTCATCAATATCAAAATATTTTTGTAAAATTATGTTTTACTAAAATTCAAAAAAATTAATATTTAGGTGCATAGTCTTTGTTATTAATGTCGGCTCTGCAACGACGTGGCATTGATTCAAGTAATTTCATACATTTATCGAGTGGGATTGAGTTCCATGCTTCAACAAAGGCTTCGTAAAGTTAATTTTGACTAGAATTACGTTTAACGGAGACGTTCTTTTTAACGACGTACCACAAATTTTCAATAGAATTTAAATTGAGACTATTTTCAGGCCAGTCTAACATGGTAACACGTTGCTCAGTAAGAAAGGATTTAACACTGCAAGCCGTGTGTTTTGGGTCGTTATCGTGCTGAAAGATCCAGGTCACAGGCAAATGGTCGTCGGTGTAGGGAATCATTGTCTCCTCTAAGATATTTTTGTATTGAAATTGATCCATTATACCTTCAATCTTATGGACGGGTCAAACTCCGCAAACAGAAAAACATCCCCATACTTTAATGTTACCACCGCCGTGTTTGACTATGGTTTATTGGACGTCTAACGTAGCGTTTGCCGTCTGAATTCACCATATTTATTTTTGTTTCATCCGAGAATAACACTTTTTTTCATTCTCATACGGTCCAGTTAAGATATTTCTTTGCAAATAATAATCGCTTTTCTCGGTGTTGCTTTATAAGAAGCGGTACCTTTCGAGAAATCCTCCCGAACAATTTAGTTTTTTTTTTCCATTAATCTGCGGCGTAACCGTTTCGAGGAAATGTTCCTTGGGGTCATCAAGTGAAAAACTTAATTTCTAATCTCGTTGGAGCCTTTAAACGGGTTTTGTTTAGCTACACGTATTATTTGTAAATCTTCCCGGGGAGATGTATTCCTTGGACGAGCCTTTCTAACAACACTTTTAGTAGTTCCATTTCTTTTATAATGAGCAATAACGTTGAAAACTTTCTTCACAGAACATTCTAGATGATTAGCAATTCTTCTATAAGTCCACTTTTGATCTAAATGTAATTTAACAATTAATTGCCTAATTGACTCGTCACAACTCTTATTTTTACCCATTTTTAACAAAACTTATTATTCACGTAATTCCAAATTGACGTTTAATTGCTGCCGAAACTACAGAAAAAGCGTAGACAGAGTTTTTTTTTAAATATTAAAACTCTTTACACTTTTTTAACTCATTGGCTATATTCTGGTATGGTTAATAGTGATTTAATCTATATATTTTTTGCTCATAACAATAGTTCATTCTGTGTTTACCTAAGTTTTATGTACTGTTTCTAATTATATGTCCACCATTGCATATAGATGAATAAATAACATAAAATTCTTTGTAATGTTTTATACATTAAAAACAAAGTAAAATTTAATATTTGATTTATCTGAAGAGTATCCTTGATTAGTTGACCATAACTATGTATAATGATAAGCACAAAATACATTTCTACAAACAATTTAGAATGGAGAGTAATGACTACACTAAACAAAAAAAAAAATTTATTGATTGTTAAGCATTAAATTTGTTATTGGCCATAGTATATTGTATGTTGCAAAAAATAAGTTTTTAGATTATTATATGTTTAAGTTATAGAACTCACCTGCACCAATGATGATAACTTTCGGCCTTTGCTTTCCTTTTGGTGGAGTTGGAATAGGAGTAGTACGTTCATAGATACCATAGTTTATGAAACCATGTCTCTCTAGGAATGCATGAGTTCTCATAACTAAAGCTGGGTCTCCGTTGTAGGGAGGCTGAAATAACAGCAACATAAAGTTATTAACCGGTCGTATACCGCCGGCTCGCATACCCGTCGTAGGCCGGTGGCTCGCATGCGAGCCACCGGCCTACGACGGGTATGCGAGCCGGCGGTATACGACCGGTTAATATAAAGCATTTATTTTTGATAATGCATTGAAATTGCAACTTATGTTTGATTCTTACTGGCTTTTTAGACTGTTCTTCTAGTTTACTATTTAGTGAGAAGCAGTCATTTAACATTAAATTTTGTTGAGAATTTATCTTTTAACAACTGGACAACCTTCATTACTTTAGACTAATTATAAAATAAATTAGAAAAGGTTTGATGTGGTCTTTATACTGTCTGATGTTTAGGTTCAGCAGTGTACTGTAAAAAGCTGATTGATATTAGGCTTGGTTATCTTTAAAACCCTTTCATTATATAATCTTAATAATAACATTCTTGTCAGATACACCTTTGTGTCAGATTTCTAATTTTCTCATTAATTTAAACTTATAAACCAATGAGAATAGTAGAACTTGCCTTGCTTCGGCAAAATTTATTCCAATCCATCTAATTGTTTACTAAGTAAGCATAGTAAACATTTTTCAATTTGAATTTTAAAGTTATTTACAATTTTGTCAGACGTATAGAATACAAACACCCAAACATTTTGTTACTATGTATACATATAACTCACTTCCATTTTCTGAACAGAGTATTCTTGAGTTAGCTGTTTTTTAGGGTCCTCAAACCATAATTTCAAAATGCGGTTTCTTATTTGTACAAATGCATGGCTCGAAGCTCCTTGTAGATCTGAGAAACACTCAGCCTCTAGGGATGACATCTTGTCAAATGGCAGGCGTGACTGAAATGCTGCTCCCTCTAAGCTGAAATAGGGACAACAAACATTTGATTTACCATATTTCTAATGCACCTTATCCATAACATAATAATCAAAAATTTTGTCAATTATACAAAAATTCAAAATTACGTTAAATAATTTTTAAGTACCTGTTAAGCATTTCTTTATAATTAATTTCCTCGACATCGTCGGCCTTGGTGTCAATCTCAACCTTGTCTTCTTTCTTGACTTCTTTACCATCAACGGTTCTACTCGAGGAAGATTCTCTTCGACCACCAACTGAAGTTGGACTAGACGAAGTAACCTTACTCTTCTCTGACTGATCAGATTCAGAATCCTCTTGTTGTTTTAACTTTTCGTCTAATTCCCGGGTTTCAATCTGCGATCGATAAACATAACCTAGCCATCAAAACAAATGTTTTTTTATATATTTTAGACCTAGTGTTTAATACTAGAAGTACATACCCTTGCACGCTTTCGGCGACTCATTTTTTGGAAGAATAGATATCAATAACAATTTATAAGTAGAAAAACCCAAGGCGAAAGATCGAGTCTAAGTTGGAGACAAAACACAAACAAAATAAATTGACAGTAAGTGACACTTGACAGTTTGTCAGTTACAAAAAAGAGTTGACGCCGAAATCAATCGTTCAAGAACATAAAAATCTCTTAATGACAAAAGAAGAATAAAATTGTGTAAACAGAACCTGTCACGCAGAACCATAACAGTGGTCTGCAATATTTCCACGCACAGAACAGTGTGCATTCCGCTACGCATTCAGAGATTCTTATATAGCTGACTAGCTGTCCTGTCCTCCGCGAGTTCACCCCGATTACTACCCTGCTGCCGTTGCTCATAGCGAAATGTTATATAACCTTTATTACTATTTAAAAGATAGCCGTAATGTAATGTGTATTTGGGCATTTTCAAAAACAATGACTACTCTTCGAATAAATGCACATAAAAATAGAAAATGTGTATTTGGTATTAATAATGATATAAGATTATTCTTCAATTTGTATATTTTCAGATTATAATAAAAGGTTTTGAATTATATTAGTAGTTTTAATGAAATATCCAAATTTAATTGGCAATGTCTCAAAAATGGTGTCTATTTTGTGACAATTTTGATGACTTATTACGAAAGTACCTATGCTACGTTTTTTATTAAGTATTTTAGTGTCACTTTAAAGTATATTTATAAGGAAAACCTCTAAATTAAACAAATATTAACTCAAATTTGTATTTTTCATTATACCTATAACAGATATCATTGCCATTATGTGATAACTGGTGCTATAGTTATCAATTTTTAAATTTTCTGAAGAGCTCAAACGCATCCCTTACTTTTTTTTGTATGTGAAGCTATCTATAATATATAATAAATGATGTTTACCGTTATAATTATACTGCTAAATGAAATTGATTAAAAAAGTCAATTCTACAATATATTTGGTGACCGTCACAAAAAAGACGTCACAAAATTTCCTAAGATGAGTGTACACCGGCGGCGGGTGTGAACTGTGTCAGGCTATATTTTATAGACTAGATTAGAGTTTATATGTACATGTACAGTACGAATGAAAACAAAAATAAAATACAGTTAAAGCAAATCAACGTATTGTTTATTAGAAAGTTAAATGTTTATTTATTAGCCTCATATTCTTTTGGCCGTTAATTTTTAAGCCCCTCCCTGTATTTTCGGGTTCTTTCAGCTCCACTTTGAGGCATTTTGTAATTTCTGAAATATTGACATAACGTTTGAAATGTCTCGTGGGCAGGTATATCTGTTTTTTATCTCTTGCTAAGCTTCCTCCACTCTAAATTTATTCACATCTAGGATAATTTAATTATTGTCTCAATAAGTTATCTCCATTCTAAATTTATTCCAGATGTGGATAAATTTAAATTGTTGGAGACCTATTGCCTTCAATTTGCTGTTCCTACTCAGCCGTCATATTTAAAAATCTTAACACGGTACCACGTACAGATATTTGAACAATGATTGCTTTGTATAATATATATCGATGCTTGCTGAATATGTAATCGATAAAATAATTAAAAATACACATCATAAGTGTCTTCCAAGCATATTTATTTTTCAATACTGTCACAAACGAATTGTCAAACTTAAAAAGCAAAACCTCATCTAAATACAAAATTTTATCCAAATCGTTAATTAAATAAAAACATACACAAGAATCGCTCGATAACGGTTTAAAACGACATTGTTTAGAAAGAATACACCATATAAGATAAGGAATGTTGTTTTTAAACAATGTAGTCTTAAACTGTTATTGTAACTAATTTGATTCTTTTTCCTAAGACACTTTTTCATATGTGTAATTCATATGAATATTAATATACTTAATAGGCATTGACGAATTCGGTGATGCACACCTAGTTTTATCGTCACATTTTCGGTCAGACTATAGGTGACGACAAATAATGTCACCATACTGACGTCACATTTTTCTGCTTAGTTATACAAAATATTTTATTTTACTTGATTCGTTGAAGACTCGTATGATTAAATAACGTTATAGCATGAAATAGTGTTTTTTTAATGTATGGAATAAACAAGAAATAGCTAAAATACGAGTAATTAATAAAAAATGTTGTCACAATATCTGACTGATAAAACTGACGCCTGGCTCCTGCGCACCAAGCGTCCTCCTAGCTTGCTTTATGAAAAGAACTGCCGGCTGCCGGTGAATTTTAAAACGGCCAAAGAGAATACAATATTATCATTGTACAACAGAATAAAATAAGTAAAAATACGTTTCTTGTTACGCAGAAAAGTACGTCACAAAGTTTGACATGTCGGACGTTGTTAATTTAAAATTTAGAAATAAACCACTTTATGTGTATAATACTTTCAATGCACACTGCTACACAATCAGTCATCATATAGCACAGTTAGTTATGGTTCATTTAAGATAATTACCTTCATAATCTAGTACAAAATTAAGGATTTATGAATCATTTTGTCAAGGCGTTTTTTGGGTAACACGTAATATTAGCAGGTTCACTAGTTTTGTAATGATGTTATTTAATAGATTCTCGATAATTAATAGGAAATAACGAATAGAAATTGGAAGCTAGATATTATACTACTAAAAAAATACTATAACTAAAAAGAATTACGGTGTTAGAGGTACGAGGTCACGAGAAATAAATTATGAACTTTGGTGACATGGAAAAATTAAGGATAGTCGTTTCTGTTTTTAAAATGCCCATTTAACGTGACTAAAACAAATAAAGAAGCAACACAACAACAAGTACATACCTAAATAAAAATAAAAAAACTCATGTGTGTTTTATTTATCATTTCCCCCAGATCCATGAACCTCGTATGATGTTAGAAATAAGTTTGTTTTAGAGTTACCATTTATATCAATAGTAGATTAACTGGCGAAACAATTATTTTACTTAGGGTCAATACTACTTTGTTTGTGATCAGCTATACATTAGAATCTTACAATGTGCATCGTTTATTGTTTAGATCAGAGGTTCCCAGACGTTTTTCTCATAGACCACTTTCAAAATTTAGCAGGTTCCGGTGGACCCCCTGCAGTTACATTTGTATCATATTCCGTGGCATTTTCTTTTTTTTTATTATTCCCCGGTAGGCGGGCTGACCTTTTTCCTTTTTTTAGAAATTCTCTATAATTTAATCTAAAACTCGCATTTTAGTTTTTCATTATCGAAAGCAAATAAATTTTCGTGGATTTATGAATTATGGACCTCCATTTTTTGTCACGCCAACGTAGACCTCCGTCGAGTCTCCCGTGGACCCCTAGGGCTCCACCTGGACCACTTTAGGAACTAATGGTTTAGATGCAAAACTTTATTGACGTTTAGGGTCATCTAGGCTCGCCTAATAAAATTTCACAAATTTTGCATTGAAGAACTACACAGCGGTACTTAATCTCATAAATCAATCAATCTTTCAACAAATGAGCTTCATGATAATAGAAATATATAAGTCTATGATGGAATGGAATAAGTAAGAATTTGCGTGCAACAAGTAAGTAGTTTTAGAGAGCAAGTTAAGCCGTCGGTCCCGGCTGCCATGAACATCTATGGCAGTCGTTATTGGGAGAGTATCGACACAGAAGATCCCACTGGGTCGAAGTGTCGCCGGTCTGCACTGACTGGCCCCCACATAAGATACAAGTAGTTTTTAATTCCATGTGCGCTTCATCCGCATATGGATTTAAAAACTACTTACTTGATGTATTATTTGACAACTCGGCTATCCCAAAAGTAAACACAGTAAGGCTCAAGCCACACTGAATTGGCAGCGTTCAGCAGTGAAGCGAAGAGCAGGGCACAGAGCTCGTGCTGTCTCGCGCGATCGCGTGGCGGCCGAGCGCCGCGCTAGCGTGCGCCAGTCTATGATCTACCTTTGGCAAGACTTAGAGAACTCGTGTTTTGCTGTTTTGGAAAATATGGAATTGGTCATGATAGCACTTATTTCTGAAGCAGAGGAGGAAGAAAGAAATAAACGTAGGCTAAAAAGAAAAAAGGGATATGTGGGTTCATGAGCGGGCGAACAGGCTGGCGGCTCGCGTCGCCGTCGCGTCGCCGCACGACTGCTCGCGCCCACGAGCGACTACTAGCGCCCTCGCGCGACAGCTCGCGACCACGCGAGACTGCTCGAGTAAGCACGAGGCTCCGCTACGCCTCGTTCATTCTGATAGAATGAATGAGGCGTAGCGTTTCTATATCTTGTAACATTGTATATAAAGTTTATAATGTATTGTTATTAAAACTGATCGTCTCGTCGCTGCCAATTCAGTGGCTTGAGCCTTAAAGACAAAAACATTTTTTTACAGTAGAGCGACAATACACATTTTCGGCATGCCGTTAAACATTAAGTGATATTGCACTAAAGTAACTATTGTGAGTCATAGATAAGATGATTGCCTATGTTTATGCACATTAGAAGGTCATTTCAATATCATTGTGCATTTTTATGAGACTTACTAACTTTGAAATGGTTATTTTCACCTATCTAACCCTTAACTACCAAAATAAAACACAGTACCTGTGTACCAGTACATACCTTACTAGGTTTTTGAATTGGTTTTTCAAAATGATGATAATATGAAAAGCTAATGTTAAACATAGTAAAGAACTATTAAATTTCACTAATGTAGTAAATGTATAAAAGTGAAATCATTTTTAGATTTATTATTCAAATTTATTAAAAAATAATAACAAAAACTTCTTATAATAACCGATTCTCTTCTAGTCAAATTTTAATTAAAACTAAAGTAAAATAATTTCAAGGATGAAACGATATTTAATTCGACTCTTCATCGACTAAATCTGAAGATTTGTCATTTATAGGTAGGGTCTGCCAAAACTTTTTTCTGTATTCGGGCATCAGATACAAGCTTCGTTAGAATCTCTTCTTTGATTTTTTAATGCCACGTGGTCCATCTATAGTTTTTGGCCAAACAGTAACATATAATTTTTTGATAATGAATTCCAGAGAAATAACATTATCACTTAACGAAGTCTTGTACAAACATATGACGTAAAACTTTTACAAATTTCAACTGAACAATCGAACTCAGTTGAATGTCTTTTAATGGATCGTTATTGACACATGGCGACCGCTTTTTTTTTGGCCAATTATAATGCACATTAGGTTCCACAACCTTAATTTTTTATCAAGCCTGCAGCACGGTTCTTTTAAAGTCCTGGAAATCATAGACAAATTGTTTTCGAATTGTCTTTCGGTCTATGTTGCCATGTACAGAATCTGCACTCATGTGGGTGTGTCCTTTTGTCAAATAGCTGATAGTTATGCTCTCGATTTCATTTTGAGAGCTGTTTAGTATCATTACAATAGCGGTGTATAAATACCAGTTCTTGTTTTTTGCTGTATAGTTATCTGCCCATATATAAAAATTACAGACGTCTCTCTCTGAATTTATTATAATGCCCATATGGCATTAACGATGTTATTTGCCTCTCGTCCAGCTATAGCTTTGTGCCATAAAAGACAAACTGTATCATCACAGCTGTTTTTTTTTTGGATTGGGGTAAAGATTAAATTAAAAGTAATCAGTCTACTCACAAAATGACTGTGACTCTTTGATTTGTGGCATTTCGGGTAACAGCATTATTTTTTGCATGTCCATTGTAAAGTATTTTGTATGAATGGAATTATCATGTTGTGTTTCTAGTCTGTACACATTGACAGTTGATTCAGCTTTTGTTTTATGATCGTCGTAACACTTCTTGAGCTCTTCAGATATTAGTGATACATCATCATAATTGGCCATTAGCCGCGCGCGCCTCACAATCACAAAAAACACAAATTTAAATTCACACGACACGTCTTAACGCGTTCCGCCACCGATGTGATGAACGGCAGACACTGGCTACCTCGTCCCCCGACGTCCTCGTACTGTTCTCTAAAAATCACAGTCTCTGCGGTTTCCCGCCGAATTTAAAGGACATGTGGAACTTAGGCGCACGTTTGTTATACTGTAAATTATATAGTTATAATGGTTCCTCGTAAACTTTATAGTTGCCGCGTGTTAGCTCGTGCCCTTACTGTTTTTTGTAATCTTGTATTTTGAAAAATACGGCATCTTTTTAAATAAGCATCCTTGCATATTTTAGGTAATTGCTTTGTTAGTAGCGTAGTGTTAATATCTAGATTTTGAGAACGATGTTTCTTACTGTGTTTATTTTTGGGACAGCCAAACTGCATTTGTCACCATTATTATAATTATTTTCTTTATAATTTGTAAAAGTTTTACACTGCTCTGAATTAAACACATAAGTACATAGATTCACGCCTGTTTCTCAGGGGGGTAAGCAGAGACTACGGATTTCCATTTGCTACGATGCTGACATACTTCTCTGGCTTCATTCACTTTCGTCACATTCCTCATACACGCTCGCCGATTTAAGGTTCTCTTGACCTGGCATTTGTCAAGAACGTCTGCGATCTGATCGAGACATATTCGCTTAGGTCTTTCATTTGCGACTGTTCCATTCACACTAGCCAATCAAATAAAACTTGCAATCAATGTAGATACTTTTTAATAACTACTTATTAATTAATAATTAATTAATTAACACAATTATAATTGGTCAAAGGTTTTTATTTGAGCATTTTATAAACAACATTATATTATAACAGTAGCAAGATACAACATCCTCAGTATTCGGGCATAACAATCACTAGTAAACACGCTGTTCGTAAATATGTTATATCAAAACGCTTACAACGTTTTCCTGAAATGATTGTATAGAGGTCCTTCATCAGCATATCCAGCTACTTCTTGGGGCACAATAGCACTTTCTTCGATGCCACCGCATGGCCGACACATGCATTCCAGAGGAGCTTTGGTAGTTATCTGAAACAACGTTTGTGATGTTTGTTAAGAGTTTGCCGGCGAATCCTGTAATCAACCCAAATATTTCAACGACCTATATAATGTTAAACAATGTAGAACAGTGTAAAAATATCATACATTGGTCCGCCAACTAACGGTACACGACATCTGCTCTATCGTATGTACAACTTTCGTTCTTAACAATATGCTTTCAATCCCGTGACCGGTATATTATTTATTTAAGACATATCTACCCTTCTCAACTTCTTATCTTCACTTTTGGCTTTTGGACAAAGCAGAACTACGGTGGCCTCTCTTTCGCCGGATTCTTGACAACAGTTGCAAGTACGTTCCATTTGCCAGATTTTACTACCGGACACCTGAAAATAGTTAATAATATCGTTATTTTTGCCATTTGACAAGGATTAATAATAATTGTATTTATAACTACTTCATACAACTATCTGCATATAATTGGCACAAATTCATTTTCAGAATGATATAAAATTACTTACAAACAAATTTGGCATTTTACCTAAGCTGTAGTCCGGGAAGATAAAGTTCACCGTACTATAAGCCTATAACTGTGTCACTGGACTTGAAACAAAGAGACAACAGTGCCGGGTCTAAAGCTTTATAAATACCTGGACGTAGCTGGTACATTTTCCAATACACGCAAACGAAGGTATAGCTTTAGGTATACATCCCGGGTGTTTTAGTACGTGAATAACAGGCGTCATCTGGCATTCTTGACCTAAAAATATACAATATATTTTAAATTGTTATACAATGATTAATATTTGCTTGGTTCTTAATTTATCTTTTATGCGTTAGGAATACCTGGTGAAAGAGGCACTTCGACAGATTGTGCTTTTACTGGTTTTTCTTGTATATGACAAGCAGACATGAGTACATAACACATAATAACAATGTCAAAACGAAACATTTTCGAGTTCAAGCTATACAAGGTAAAACTGTAGGTCGTCTGTATCCGTCGATGGATGAGGTTGCTGTATGGAAATTCTGAACTACACTAGCTTATAAAGGCATTTTGCTTAGATAGAACATCTTGATATATGTATATCATAACATGAAAGTCATTTTAGTAGAACAAGTTCTCGCAAACTGACAAGGGGATCCAACTGTGCTAACACGATTTAATCGATCCTTAAATGGATTCGCAGTAGGAGTTACACTGAACATATAATTATTTATTTAAGCAAGCACATTGTGGATAATTTTATTTTATGATAAAGGAGCACATAAGCTTATTGTACCTACTTAATTATATTAAAATAACATGTATCTAATTTGGTAAGTAGCTGATTCTTCTGCTAAATAGACATCATACACTCACATTCATGCGCATAGGTATTCATGTACTGCATACCAACTATCTTGTTCTACTTAACAGAATTAGGTGAAACGTATCTTATATTGTAGCGTGATTAAAAGTTGAGGTTCAGGCAACTAAACGCATACTAAATCATATAGCGGGAACTGAGAGACAAAGTTTTAAAAATAATTGTTATTGGTTCATTGATCAAACACCAATTAATTTAAAAATATGTGCAGTATGTTGCCACGTAGGTATAAGTATTTCAGATCGCCCCACTTATATAACTTGTTATTGAACCTGAGACTTTGTGCATGACAGTCGCGATTTCTGCTACTATGCTATCCAGCCGGCGTTGCATGGATAATATTTTAATTATTTTCATCAATTCTGACCGGTTGAATACCGAACACATAACTTAGTTTGCAAGCAAAGGCTATTAGCTGCTTTCCTCAAAATTGTTAGTTAGAGGCATCCTTTTAATCTTTACAAAAACTTTCATCAGATCATCATCCACCATCATATGGCTCAAAGATGAATAATTAAATTATTGTTTTTCCTAAATTGTTTTATAGTTCTTTTGTATTTTATTAAGTATGTTTGTTCGTTTTTCTTTTAAATCACAGTAATCATATAGTCGACACACACGAATCGATCCAGATTGTTTTTTAACTAGCAACATCACTCAAGGACTCCACGAGACAGGCTCGACCTAGTGTGGATTCCACAAGTAAAACAGATTTATGTTTCCAATCAATATATGTATTAGCTAGTATTGAATTAATTCGTGTAATAGTTTTTAAGAAAATGTAAAAGAATCATGGTTCGGTAAATAAATTATTATTATTATTATAATAATAACTAATTAACTTGGAGTCGACCATACTATTGTGTTATAATTATTATTATACTTGAATCGAGCAAAATAAATAAAAAATATACGTTTATTTAACTTTTGTGACACGTTAACCGCGTATTTATTGGGACGCTAAGAATGCAGGTAACTCAAAATTCGATTTTTAATGATTGCGCTCGATTGCGGATTAAACGTCGTTTCTTTTTGTTTTAAATCATTGTACTTACTTATTCTGGTGCTCGTAGTTTTAACAATGCCAACAAACCCAGCTCAAACTGCTTAAGCTGTATTACTTAGGACTCAAGAGCTTACTCAGCCACTGAAACTTTAAATGTACCTCGAAATCCTTAAGCTGCTCTTTAAAAAGGTGCAATCAGACTGACCCTGACACAATAACAACTTGAAGTGGCGGAAGTTGGTGTACTCGTACACGATGATTGATTTATTGATCTTACAATTTTGAGAAATCGGTTTACACTGCAGCGTAATTACGGCAGTAACTTCAAACAACAAAAGAACTCAACGTATGAGAGCGTAGAGTCAGAAAAAGAACAACGAGGTCGACCTACGCGATGTTGCAAGCAAGCTTCAGAATTCTTTGCTGGCAACATCGCGTAGGTCGACCTCGTTGTTAAGGCTCGTCTCTGTACCGCGTCAAAAGGATGAAACTGGTATTTTGGTGCTCCTGCCCAAAGAAGACTGCAGTAATCCATGTGAGGCCAGACTTGCGACTTATAAAGAAGCAGTCTTTGCCCCGCAGTGAAGTACCGCTTACCTCTATTGAGCACACCAAGCGTTATGGAAGCCAGCTTGACCTTGCTCTCTAAATAACTGCGAAACTGTACACCATTTGAGATGTCGAGGCCAAGGATTCCAATACTCTTGGAGATGGTGAGAGACGTGTTCTGGAGTTGTGGAGACACAGTAAACGGGGTTTTCTTAGCGGTGAACGCGCAGGCTTGTCTTAGTTGGGTTAAATATGACTAAATTTAGTCTTCCCCATTCAGATACTCTATCCAGAGTATTGCCGATTTCAGACACAAGCCGCATTCTTCTCATTTCCTCCATTGTGGACCGAGGGATATTAGCGCGGCCCGTGTCCCCAGTACTGTCATCAGCATAGCAATGAATGCCATCAATTGACAACATACCATTGACATGCAGCAGGAACAGCGTCAGGGACAACGCAGAGCCTTGCGGGACGCCAGCATTTATGTCCATGCGGTTAGAGCAATCACCGTCAACCACAGTTAGGATGCATCTGCCGGCCAAAATGCTGGCAACCCATTGGCATAATCCCTTGGGCAGTCCGTAAGATGGTAATTTCGATAGAAGACCTTTGTGCCAGACCCGATCGAAGGCCTTCGCCATGTCCAGGCTGACAGCCAATGCCTCACCTTGGCTCTCAATGGCTAGTGCCCATCGGTGTGTGAGATACACGAGAAGGTCGCCAGTTGAGCGTTGAAGGTGGAAGCAGTATTGTCGGTCGCTTAAAAAATCGTGACCTTCGAGGTACTTCAGGAGCCGAGAGTTGATCACCCACTCCATCACCTTGGAGAGAAGGGAAGTTATGGCGATAGGCCTGTAGTTTGATGGGTCTGATCTATCACCTTTTTTTGGCACTGGGTGAACGAATGTGGTCTTTCATGAAGACGGAACTTGTTTTGTGGAATAGGAAAGCAAGAAGAGGCGCCTCAATACTGGACACAACTCAGGAGCACACTGCTTTAGCACCACTGCCGGTATGCCATCTGGCCCGCTCGACTTATGAACATCTAAAGTTTCCGCCGGACCTCACGTTGTGAAATTGAGATTTCCGGCATGGAATGACCACACCACGGGATGGCGGGTGATACGGCGCTCCCATCGCTCATAGTCAAGTTTGAGGCAAAGAGAGAACTCAGCAAATCTGTCAGACTGTCCCACTGCTGAGCACGAGCCTCTTTTTAGTGTGAGAAGGGTTAGGCTATAGTCCCCCACGCTGGCCCAGTGTGGGTGTTGGCAGGCATTACCTATCTTTGAGAACAATAAGGAGAACTCTCAGACATGCAGATTTCCTTTCGATGTTTTCCTTTACCGTTAAAGCGAGCGATAATTATATATTTAAGCCTTATATACTTACTAATATAAGAAATGCGAACGTGAATATAAGTTTTTTTGTTTATTACGGTTTCACACCTTAAATACTTGACTTGATCATCGTCAACTTTCGCATACACGTTGTCAGGGGAACAGAAAAGGACATAGGGTACGTTTAATCCAGAAATAAGTAGTGTTACAAACCTAACCCAACCTGCATATACCTACGCGTGCAAAATCTAGTAGATAATAATTTGAATAGCCTAAATAGTCGTAAAGTTTTACATTAAACTGCTACTAACAGTAGTAGTTTAATATTTACAAGTGATTAGGCCTGCTATATATGTATATAATATGTAACGGGTATTAACGCGATCATGCATAATGTTTACCTTTTTTATGCTTGACATTTCGACCAGGTGGCCGGTCTACGGCCGTGGTGACAAGCTGACTAGTGTTGCGATGTCATGTCTCCGTTTGAGAAGAATCTTGATTCACCCTCACTTTTGGCATATTTTTGTGTGTCCATGTACCGTCACACACTACACTCACGGTATCCCTATTACGTATGCTAGCCGTCGTGTCCGTATTATGTAAATTACCTGACTGTGCAAAACAGCAAAGTTGCGCATTATTAATCACGGGATTCCACGTCGGGGATAATTTGAAACCATATTCCCTATTGAAATTTCTATGTTTTATGATTTCAATAGCTTCTCGCACAACTCTTGGGTTAAAGTGGCGATCGGGGGTGAGGACTTTCGGACGATGAAATTCTATCCAATGATAAGTACCCGATTCCAGTATATGTTATGCAATTGCTGATTTACTAGTCTGCCGGTTCTTCACAGCGGCGATGTGTTCTTTAACCCTCTCAGCAATAGTACGCTTGGTTTGGACTATGTAGGAACTCCCGCAGCTGCAATTTATTTTGTAGATACCTGGCGTTTGTAAAGGCAAAACGTCCTTTGGCGTGCCCACCATGCTGGTTACTTTGGCCCCCGGTGTATAAATAGTATCGATGGAATATTTCTTTAACACCGTTCCAATCTTATCCGCAATTCCTTTTACATAGGGCATATAGGCGTGTTGTCTGTTCACCTCAGGACGCTTGCTTCTCTTAGTCGGCTGCCTCTGTCGTCCATTCACTACATATACGTTATTCTTTAGTACCCGAACATGATTGATTTCAGACTCTAAATGCTCGGGGTCACAAAGATCGTGAGCTCTGTTTTTAATGATGTTATAACGGATTGTAAGTGACGAGAATGGTGGTTTGACGTTGCGTGCAGGTATCTATCCGTGTGTGTAGGTTTACGGTACACACAGTGTGACAAGGACCAATTCGTTCTCACGGTTATTATGACATTTAAAAATGACAACGATCTGTCAGTCTCTATTTCATAAGTAAAACTCATTTTAGGGTGAATGGAATTAAGGTGTCGTAGGTAGATATTGTTCCACGTCCTGCTTAGTACCCTTAGCAATGCTGAAGATATCATCAACATATATTTTCCACAGTCGTATGGTCTTTGGGCCAAGACTCGATGCCTTCTCTTCAAAATGTCCCATGCAGAGATTAGCAAGTACAGGGGCTACTGGACCTCCCATCGCGAAGCCATCTATCTGGAGGTAGTGTTGACCTTGGAAAAGAAAATAATTACCGTCTAAGCAGTGTCGTAGTAACTCAATATAATTAAATGGCATTTTATTGTCACTCAGTCTGTCTTTCACCAAACATTCGTTTATTGGAACATTGGTAAACAGTGATTCAACATCAAAGCTCACCATGATTTCATCCGGTTCCAACGATAGGTCTTTTATAATTGTAACAAAATGGCGAGAAAAAGGCGCAAACAAAAGGCGGTGTTTTCCCCGCAACTGGCTGCAATACATTTTTTTATTTTATTATCTTCATTGTTTAATAGGGATTTAAGTACGCAGGTGCGACTATGTCAATCCCATCGTGCTTACAAAGATTATCTTACTATATGTGTTCGCGACAACGTCAACAGTAACTTAAGATTCATATTATGATTATAAATTCCATACGTGTTATTTAAGTATACTGTATCAATAAAGTTTATAGTTCGGAAATAGTGTCGAATTAGGTCACATATAGACCTAATTAATATAGTTAAATAGTGTAAATAACGTAATATTATGTTTCTCCTATAGTTTATAGAAATATTTTGTGAATATGTAAACATTACTGATAAAATGTACATTTTTTACCTCAAGTTAGGTATATCAGGGTTCCTAGGTCATAAGGCTTTAATAAAGGGTTTCACCTGTTGTGTTTTATTTGTGCGCTAAAAACGGCGCTATAGGATGTTGAAGGAATTATATTCCTATATATCATAGTTATAAAGTTATTAAACTTTTTCTCTTTGTAGATATAACCGCAAGTTAGATTTTTAGCATAAAACCTAAGTTATCTATACCTAGTCCTAACTTCCGAAAGATGAATATTATAGCACTAGCTAGGTCTTTTCGTGCCCTACGCGGCACTGGTTGTACCATCGCGCTAGCTAGCATAGTTCCATAGTTATAAGCAGAAATGTGTATATTTTATAAATAAAATAAAATTGTTGAACAGTGATTTCTGGCCGGCTCTCGTTACAGTAAAGATCTCAGGTACCTAAGCGACACAGTATCGATCGATATTAGGCGCTCAAGAAACCTCATCTTCAAGCCTCAAGAACCGAATGGAGCCAGCCAGAAACCTCAAGACAACTGAACAGTGAAGCATGTGTATTATTTATCGAAGTCCCGACCCGCACATCGTATGACACGCCTTTCAGCGCCTCCACTCCGAGACCAGTAACCGCTATAGTACATTCCACACACCGTGTATAAGACGTCAGCGACTTGACGGCTGTTATCGTTACCATCGCCATAGTAACCTCAGCCCCGAGTTCGCCCGTCCGGTACAATATGTAGATCTACTTACTTATCTAATATAAAGCTGTACAATATTTATGCTGGCTCAGTTATAGCATTAGCTAACACACCATGAAAAACGCCTACATCTAATAACGACAAATTTAGCGACTGCATGAGCGTTTGCCTTTTCTCACAGTACCGAACACACTCCTCTAACACATGTAGTACATCCTCTATTGTGCCTCAGACCTCGCAGTTAGGATATCTGTTCTTCGCATTAAATACGCGAATTTGTTTAGAGGAATATGTCCAGATCGAAAACGATGTGCTACAATAATTTGATGACGACCCATTACAAACCAGCAAACCAGGGTATGCGTGGAGGCTCACATTGAACGCTTTTGTACCAAATTCCTTTAGATTTGGATCTCTCGTAGAAGTAATCATTCCAGAGTGTGTAAGAATGCGTTCTGTATTTGGTTAAAATTTCAGAGTAAGTTATTAGTAAATGCATTGGAGTACCCACTAATAAGGCTTCCTTGGCTAATCGGTCAGCCTCCTCGTTACCTGCAAGTCCAACTTGAGATGATATCCATTGCATAGTTACAGATTTATTAGCTTTGGTGATTGAATGGATTTGATCTAAAATTCTGTAAGCTACGGCTAGCCCTTTCGAGCCTGAATTACATTTGCATATGTGCTGTAAGGCGCTCTTGCTGTCGGTGCAGATTAATAGTTTATTGACATTTATGCTTAATGCATATTGTAGTGCTTTCAAAAGGGCAACTAACTTAGCCGCCATGATGGAAAGATTGTTCATCTTAAATATATGTTGATAACACTTGTTGATTGGATCATAATAACTGCACCGACTCCATCGCGTGTTTTAGATCCATCTGTATATATTAAATGCCAGCCAATGTACCGTTCATTGAGCTCATTTAGTACATTGTATTTTAACATATTAACATTATAATGAGATTTTGGACTGTTTACATAAGTTAAATAATATCGTTAATATTTATATTAGACACCCATGTATCCAGAGTGAACATATTGTTACGCCCAGTGACATCTCTCGGCGTTGTGGGAGGGACTCGGCGGTTCCGTCTAATAGTTTACACCGCCATCTATTGACATCTTACGGAACTGCGTAGTACGGTACGAGAATCTTAGAGAGAATGCTGGTACTTTCTCGAAGCATCGTGCTGTTTACACGCCGAGTACGGCGTTGCTGGAAAGCTCTAGAAGCGCTTTACCCGCGTATAAATAGGGCGCACGCGCACCGCCGAGTCAGTTTTACAATCGTAAGCGATCAAGTGTTCATCGAAGCGAACGGAAGCGGAAATACTACGGAGTTTGAAGCAGTTCAGTGAAAAAGTGAAGTATAGTGTTTGTTGTGTTTAAATTTAATTGTGTGTTTGAATAAAACGTGTTTTAGTCGGTAATATTGTTTATATTCTTATCCGTCGAACCCAGCACGTAACAATATCAATAGGGTAGGAAGAAGCTATCTCCTCACACCTTAACATGAGGCGTGATGTAACTAACAGAGGAATCCTCTTTCTATTCCAATAACTATGTTGAGCCATCTAACTGAGGTCTGTAAAAATATCCAAGCAAACATCATTGATCCTGTTTTGCAATTTTAAATAAAATGGTCAGAAATCGTCTTCTCAAGTGGATGGAAGGCAAACTTAACTCACTCTCCATCATATGGATAGGAGTGCTCTTTATGAATCCACCAATAAAACCAGGCTGGTTTTGTAGTTTATCTAGTTTATATGTGTGACTAACTCAGCAATATCATATAAAAAGCATCCATAATCAATCCTGATTCGA
This sequence comes from Catocala fraxini, assembly GCA_930367265.1. NCBI lineage: Eukaryota > Metazoa > Arthropoda > Insecta > Lepidoptera > Erebidae > Catocala > Catocala fraxini. The sequence continues at coordinate 12,424,835 of OV884037.1, forward strand.
ATTAGAGCCATGAATAATCTTCGAATGTGTAGCGGATGTATACCCCACGACGACCCCGCTAGATCTTTGAGCAGCTGAATCTTTTTTTGGGAACTTTCATATAGGTACGTCATTAGTGTGTTTACTCCATCTTAAACAGATAGATACCTGCACGCAACGTCAAACCACCACCCTCGTCACTTACAATCCGTTATAACATCATTACAAACAAAAATATGCCAAAAGTGAGGGTGAATCAAGATTATTCTGCCTCACAAACGGAGACATGACATCGCAGCACCAGTCAGCTTGTGACCACGGCCGGTGTAACCTGGTCGAAACGTCACGCATGAAAAAAAGGTAAACATTATGCATGATCGCGTTAATACCCGTTACGTATTATATATATATAATACGTAATATATATATATATATCATGCAACGCGAAAGTTTAAAAGTTATTAGGCATGCTATAGAGTATAGATTATGTTTAATGACCGTCTGGTCATCAGGGTCGGATGTGAAAATATTGGTTAGTTTTTAAAGCCATTACTTGCTTTTCTTTTTAAAATTAAGTACAATTATGTTTATTATCAGAATAGCCTATAGAAAAGGTAACAATATAATGAGTTAGAATAAAAATACATGAATAGAAATAAGTACAGAAGTAGGTACATGCACATTGCACAGGGAATTTATTTTTCTATGTTTATGTCTGTTAAAATTTTGCAGGTGTTTTTAAGCAGAAATTTTATTTTATGAAATCGTTACATATTTTAAGTCGGTTCACTCTTCTCGCCACGTACACACAGCGACACATCAACCTAGACTGTTTGGACTTTAAACTATCAAAAGTTGAACGCTGCAAATCGTGCGAGAGAGAGCGATAAATTTTTGTTACGCTGTATCTTTACCATTACATCGACATCACTATGCACTGTCCCTTTCCGATAATTCTCTATTTTGTTTGTAGCGTAGTTTTGCGTATATAGGATGTCTAACTTGATGTGTAGCCGTGTGTACATCAATTACCTTGTTACCAATTTTATTGAAATTGATTCTGCGCTGATTTTGCCGCGAAATTGTCGTCGCAGAGAATTTATTTGAAGCAGGGACTAATCACTGAATTGAGTTTCTTTGCCCCTAAGTTCTTTCCACAGATCGCCAATACAATACCAGGATTGTGCGTGAAGCGATAGAAATACGTTAGAACAAGAATTTCGATCAAGAATAGGGCTTTAAACTACCAGGACGTAGAATCCAGTGATTATTACTTACTACCTCACATTGATATGCATCTATGCGGTCGTCTAAGTCTCAAAATACGGATACGATTAGAGTAGTATATTAAGGTACATGGAGAAAACCAAAATATGAAGGTATTTAGAAACAGAATTTCTTAGAAACAGCAGTTTGACGTCGCCGCTCTAGTCTGCTTGTAACCTTGGCCAGTGTAATCTGGTCAAAAAATTAGACTCTGCAAAAAGTATGTACTTATTTACATACCAAGCTAAATCTCGGTAATACCCGTTTTCAGTTATATAAACAATGCAACACTAGACGACTTAGTATAAAAGAAAAATATATTATAGAGATATCTTGGACACGCCACGATTATTGTGAAGGATATAAAATTATTTCAACAGTTATTTCTATTATGATAACATGTTGATTGGGCACGCCACGATCGTAGCGGTAAGTCCCGTGTTTGAGGCGTGGCTGGAGAGGCAGCATGGCGCCCTCACCTTCCGGCTGACACAGGTAATGACTGGCCACGGTTGTTTTGGCCAGTTCCTGTGTCGTATACGCCGCGCCGGCAAGAGACACCCGGTTGTCACCACTGCGGCGACTGTCGCGACGTAGTTGAGGACACGGCGCTGCACTCTTTGGCGGTTTGCCCCGCCTGGGCATCGCAGCGCCGTGAGTTGATCGCGGCAGTCGGATTGGTTGCCCTCTCGCTCCCGGCCGTAGTTCAGTCTATGGTCCGGAGTGAAAGGTCGTGGAACGCCGTCGCCTCCTTTTGTGAGGAAGTCATTTCCATCAAGGAGGCGGCGGAGCGGGAGAGGGAGCGTTTAAACCCTCTCCCCAACCGCAGAACCGGGCGCCGGAGGGCGCGAGATGACCTCCAGCCACCCTGAGGATTGACCTGGGGGTGGCGGGCTTTGTGGGCCTGCCCGCCATCCGTTTAGCACCAGGTCCAAGAGGTGGCGTGCGTGTTGCCACGCGCGCCTCTGTTTCGAGTCCGTCTCTCCTCTAGGGGGGAGACAGTAGGGTTTAATAAGTGAATGAGTGCCTTTGGGTAGGTCTCTTCGCGTAGTGGCCTGCCGTTTCATACGGCGGGCCGAAACCTTGGCGGGGTCGCAACCGCATGCGCAAGTGATTCGCGCGGCCCCGTCGATAGTGGTTTTGTCGAGGAACACCGTGGTAGGTTTAGTCGGTATTCCGGGACGTACATTATTCTAATTCCATCTTTCTTTTACCCCGGCGAGTCCGCCATAACCTCTCCGCCTGCCCCCGCGGAGGGGTACGCGTCATGCATTGCACCACGTAAAAAAAAAAAATTAAATCAAAAAAAATTAAATTATATCAGATCAGAGAGAGCTTCGTGGCTTTATTTACCCGCAAACTTTTTTATCCACCCTTGTAAGAATATATAATGAGAAATATGATAATAATTAATAAGTAAATGGATATCGATAGTTATAATAACAATGAGTTTAATTTAGGCTTCATTCACACGTACCACAACCACACCACTCGAAGCAACAAAAGGTGATCAAGCAGTGGTTGCGACGACGCGGCGAAGCAATGACGCTCACGAGTGCAGACAGATAGTTCGACACCAGTTTTCGTTGAGGAAACACGCCTTGACTGAACAAACTCATGGAATTCGAAGAAGAAACATTGTTGTTGCTATCCTTGTTATGGATTTTATTAAGAGAGGGAGGGCGCAGGCGTGCGCGCAGTGTCAGTGCGTCGACGCAGCGTTGTGTCTGCGATGTGGTCGGACGCTAGTTCGCAGTGTCACTGGTGGTTGCGTTGTGGTTGCGATGTGGTCGGTATGATCCACGTGGTCAATAAAGACGGAAAAATGTGGTCCGTGTAAATTCTACTATTCATTTACAATACAAAATTGCGCTGTGGTTTTTGTGTGTTTGTGGTTGTAGTGTGGTTGTGGTACGTGTGAAACAAGCCTTATTCTTCATCTCATATTAGGAGAAGTGTCATATCTCGCAATGGAACAGTTTTTAAGGTACCTAATTCGGTTTTGTTTTGTTTATGTAATGTATTCAATAAATACAGAAAACAATGATAAATCCTTTCATTAGTTAAATCAATCTGGTACAAGTAACTTTTATATGAGAGCTAAATCTGGCTAAAATATTTCGCTACTTAATTTGCTACCATTATTACTAGTTTTAAAAAGTAGGTTGTGATACAAATTGATACTTACTAGTGGTGACTTAATGCTAGAGGAACTTGAAAGAAACAATATATATTTGAGCCTTATTTTAGCCATGGTACGAAAAGACAAATTACGGATAAATTAATATTGCTTTTTAAGATATTGGTAAGCCCATAGGTATTACTGTCTATTCCCGATTCTTGGCTGCAGTTATCTATGATCATTTCGATGTCTCAATCCGGTACATAAGTCACTAATCGATAATTCGACATAAACTTAAGAAGTACATGAAATCATAATAAAAGTTAAAAAGCATAGTGATTTTTAAATATACCTATCTTATATATATAATATGTAACGGGTATTAACGCGATCATGCATAATGTTTACCTTTTTTATGCTTGACGTTTCGACCAGGTTACACCGGCCGTGGTCACAAGCTGACTGGTGCTGCGATGTCATACCCGTTACATATTATATATACATCATGCAACGCGAAAGTTTAAAAGTTATTATACCTATTTTATCTGTTTTGCAGAATATCTTATCCTCAAAACTACATCAGTTTTTGTTCTGGGACCTAAACACATAAAACTATTAGGCACAAATATACACCGACTCGACTAATTCATTAGTGTCTTGGCGAATTGAGCACAAAAACACTTTTTCCGATATATGGTATTTAACCAATACCAATACTTTTTAAAGCTAAAAGTATACAGGGTTAATTGAAAAGTACTAATAACCTTTTACCCATGACTTATTTATACGTTACTTATCATGTTTTGTTCTACCACTTTTTATTATACATCAACTGTATTTTCATACAAAAATTCAAAATATTGAATTAGGTCACGAAAGAAAGCAGTGGTGTAACCAAACGACACAGCGCTGCGGGTGCGAGGTGAAACAAGAGGTGGGTCGCATGGAATTTTTATTTGTAAACATATAGTTTTTGAAACACGTATGTATTGTAAAAAGTGCTAGAACAAAAGAAGTTAAGTGTGATCTGAAGAAGTCACAGGTAAAGGGTCATTCGTATTTTTATTTAACTCAGTATAGGTGTTATGACAAAATAATGTGCGCCGAATAAAATAAATTTTAACTTTGTAAAATTTTATATTTTAACAATTTATAATTTCAACAAGCATAAGTACCTATAAGGTGTAAGTACAGCTGCATTAGTGTACATACTCTAACTTATTTTTATATTTATAAAAACCCTTGACCAATCTTATAAGTAATTAGTACATTCTGTAAACAGAATTAATGCATCGAATGTTATATCATTTATATAGCCATGGTGATCACTAAAATTATTCAAAATCTTAACGACTAAAATCTCCACATTTGTAACATTTGCAGTCATCAGGTTCACGAAGGCGGACTTCCATAATTGCGCTATCTTCATCTTCCAGCCTTACACCGTCAGGATCATAACAATGAGTCAGGGTAACCAAACGTTCTCGCAAAAAGTTTTCTCGGCAGCAGAAACATTCCTAAAAACAAAATACGTTAAGCGATTTTGTCACAATACAATGATTAAGCCGAAAGTATAAAATTATGTAGTTACAAATAAATGCATCATAAAGCATACCTTTGAAAATCCTGTTGCAGCAGAAATTGACGGACGTACTTGGCTGCTGCACATTCCTTCACATTTGTTGACGCTAACTTCTCCACTGCACGATCTTATCAGTCTGCCCATATCATCGTATTCCTCTGCAAGATCAGGAGTAATTTTAGGATATGAATTATAATTTAGTTATACAAATATGCTAAATTTATTAGTTAAAAACAGGTGGCGATATACGGGTTGCTCTAATTATAGTAATAAACTTAAGTTTATTACATACCTTTTGTGACGTGTATTTCGGTGGGAACTGTTTCACAATTTTCTTCTGCACTACAATAATAAACAATGACTAATAGTAACTCAATAGCATAAACGGTTAGTAGTTTTGAATTTGTAAAAGACATATTTCTTTGATAAGTAATTTCAAAATATGATCAAGTGCTATAACTGTGGTTGAAGCTGTAATGTATCTTTCTCCATCTTAGCTCTCCTTTTATATGTGTCCCTGCTGCTAAAGAGTAAGGGGACGAGTTGTATTTGTCGGCAAGCTATCAGCGGGTCACCGAAAGCTTAATTGAAATATCTTGTAGCATAAGTAGGGAGTCTGTTCAGTCATACTTATGTTTATTTTATTTTATCATTTGGTCTTTGAAATAATATAAGTTAAACCTTAAGGGTAGTATTTCTGGAAAAACCGCACTAACGCTGAAAACACAATGTGCAAAATATTTCATCTCAACACTTCCCAGATGGTGGCTATCGTTTCGACGCAACGTACTGAAAGTGAATGAATGAAACGTGACTTAGATTTTTAGTTAATGGCCAAACTATTAAATTTTGTATACCACAATAAAATTTGTTTAGTTATTTGTGCGTGATGGCAGAAGGCAAAAAATTCAAAGACATAATGTCTTTGAATTTTTTGCCTTTCAGGTCCACACAAATGGTCAAACCCAATTTATTTAACAAAAAAATTAATTTATGTTCAAGGATGGAGGCGTAATACATTATAAGTTTAAAACATGGAAAGGTATTTGTATTACCTTTAAAATAGGGTGAAATATTTCATTGGCTCTACGAAAATGAGCAACTGACCACAGCAATCGGTGGGTGTCGAGCGCCACCGCTGGCTGCACCTCACAAACGAAGGTCGGTAGAACCCACCAGTGATCGGTGATCGCGACGAGTGATAAGTGGCCGCCACACATGGATAAGGTAAATTCACAAACTTACCTTAATATAACAACTATAATATACAGTGTCACAAAAAATAGTGTTTGAGCGGTAATCAATAAGAAGAGCACCGTTATCATTCCATGTAACGTCTGCACTCAGCAACAGTACCTACTTATTTTCTGTATGAAAGTACCCTATATCCTTTTCTGTACCCCTGAAAAGATGTATGAGAAGTTGCATGGTGATCGGTCAGGTAGTAGCGTGAAAGCCTTCTGTAAAAAAAACTACCTTACATAATTATGCATTTATTATATTAGTAAGGATAAATGCGAATGTAAGTTTGTTTGTTTTATTTTATGTCAGGTTGTCAGGGGTCCAGAAAAGGACATAGGCCATAGGATACCTTTGCACCATGCAGCAAATAGTACTCTGCCCGAGGCGAGAGATAGAATTTAATATAACATATATACATATACAGAGTGTCCGGTAATTAATGGATAACCTTGAAATGTCTTATAGTAGAATTGATGGACGTTCAGAAGAAAATATGAAAACCTGTATACGAGCGTAGCCGTATAATCTAGTAATATCTTATATTATATTGTAGTTACGATATTCTATAATATATATATTGTTTGAATTGAAATTGAATAATATTGTTCTGTTATGTTTTTATTTTATGATTTTTGGTTAAGAGATTTAAAGGAACTATGGGTATGATTACATTGATTACATTAATTATCTGTACATTATTACACCAATAAAAAAGCAATGCTGACACATCGACTTGCAATAGGTACGAATTGACAATGTCAAAGTAATGTCAAATGCAGTGAATTACAAAGATTGACTAGTCGGCGATTTGGCATTTATCGTGATAAAATCTAATATTATACGCTATTCCTATATTTCTGGGTAAAATGAAATTCGATGAAGATTTAATCGTGTCCTTAATACTCATATTCTCATGGGTTGAATATTTATGGGAGTTATATCTATCTTTACGGCAGGTAATGTATCTCCGGGTATAGAGTTAGACGTACAATAACTTTCTAGTTGCAATATAATAGATTAGGCATCGTCAATATTATGTTGTATTCATGTTTAATACTGATATTGTTGAATTTTAGAAATTTCAACCGTGTTCTTTAATGAGACAGTAAATTCTTACTTCCTGATCTATAAACATGTACAAAGCTTTGCTATAAACACTTTGTCAATAATAATAATTATTATGTACATTTATAATTTTTTAGATCTTAATACATTGTAGGAGATACTAGTGACAAGCATAGAGTAACAACTAACAGTTCTTGTTGTATCATGTTGTAGTTATTGTTTGTATTTTTCAGTTAAACATATACAAGACCAACAATACCATACCTGATGATTTGAAGGAAATGCTGAATGAAGAATCATTTAAAAAGGCACGGCTCTATGGAATTGACAAGTCACGATTTAAGATAGTTAAGGAAATTTATAGTATAGCATTAACTTCTGTAATTTTATATAATCGGTGGATATATGTAGCATGGCACAAATCAGAAAATATTGCAGCAGTGTTGAACATCTCACCAGACAGAGAAATTTTGATTAGTTGTGTATTCATGACATTTGTTACATTGTTCAATTTTGTTATTAACATGCCATTTACAATTTACGGTACATTTGTACTTGAACAAAAACATGGGTTCAACAAGCAAACCACTGGATTCTTTATTAAAGATCAGATAAAGTCTCTTGTACTTAGCCTTGTTATCACATTACCTATTATATCAATAGCTATATATATTATAATGCTTGGTGGAAATATGTTTGTTGTTTGGCTTTGGTTGTTCACAACAGTAGCAACACTAATACTGCTAACATTGTATCCTACAGTTATTGCTCCACTCTTTGATAAGTTTGTACCATTACCTGAAGGCACTCTGAGACAAGGAATTGAGAGTTTAGCATCAAGGCTACACTTTCCTCTTTCTCAAGTTTATATTGTAGAGGGATCAAAACGATCCGCACACAGCAATGCATATTTCAGTGGATTGTTTGGTGCAAAACGAATTGTTTTGTTCGATACATTGCTTGAGAAGTTTGATGAGAAGAAAAAAGTTACAACAGGATGCACAGAAAGTGAAATATTGGGTGTTTTGGCACATGAACTTGGTCATTGGAAATGTAGCCATATTTATAAGTCCATTGCTTTGACTGAAGTGAATTTGCTCCTGTTGTTCACAGCTTTTGGATTGTTGTTCAAGTACTCCATGCTGTACACTTCGCTTGGTTTCCCTGCTGGTCAAGAACCTATAATAATCGGTCTAATAGTTGTTCTGCAAATGATTTTGGCACCTTATAATTCAATTTTATCCTTCTTTGCTACAGCACTATCAAGGAAGTTTGAATTTGAAGCTGATAATTTTGCTCTGTCTCTGTCTTATCCTAATGAATTAAGATCTGCTCTGATAAAGCTTGGCAAAGACAATCTAGACTATCCTATTTATGACAAATTGTATTCTGCTTGGTATCACTCCCATCCAACTTTATTACATCGAATTGAAAATATAAAACAACAAGTAGCCAGTCAAAAGCAAGATTAACTTTATGAAGGGTTTTTCTAATGTACAATTTTGTAATACATTTTTAACAGTACAAGTAAAATATAATTTTCATAATATTGTTAATTACAGTTTGTAGATATTCTAGTCTATTACTTTTTGTTACTTCGCATTTCATTCACATTGAATGTGGGATTATAATATGTAATTAGAGATACTTCTGTTACTTATATAATAATGCATAATTCTTAACTTTAAAACTGACAATCATGCAATGTCCTTGTTCTTTAGGCCAGTACACAATTTACTACAGGATCGTAATGTAGGTATAATATGTGTAAGTCAGTAAAATATTCCAAATGCATACTATAATAAGGAACATACCAAGATTTTACCAAGCATTTATTTTGTTTGTAATGGTAGTAAATGTCTACATAATGCTAACTAGTAGTATTGTAATCAATATCTAAGTATAACAGATATATTAAATAGGTATGTCTGTCATAAGTAGTTCTTTTAATAAATATTTTTACATCAGGACTACATACTTTTGTTTTATTTTAATGTAAACACGATGACTGTCCCCATACAATAGTTTAGGACCTTAGTTCCCAAAGTGGTCCAGATGGATCCCTGGGGGTCGACGGCGGTCTACGTTGGCGTGACAAAAAAATTGGGGTTCACAATTCGTAAGCGGGGGTCCACGGAAATGTATTTGCTTTCGATAGTAAAGAACTAAAATGTTGGTTTGACTTCACATATCAATGTAGGCTTGACTTCACCTATCAATGTAGGCAGATAATATTTTAAGAAGCTCAGCGTACTTGTAAAAACTTGCATAGGTATTCCATATTCAGTACAACGTGTCGAGCTAACTTGCAAAGCGTCGCCGCCGACCGCAACGCTTGATCAGACGTGCAAAGGGACGAAATACGACTTGTGGTGTGTGTGCTTGCAATCTTGCATAAACTTTTTTGATTCTTCACCAATATAAAGGCCAAGGATAAACGTTACTCATTTGTATCCGGCATTTCGAAAAGTAAGTAAAGTGAATCGAAGTTAGTGTTTGCAAGTGTCAGAAAAAGTAAGTATTTACCTGCCTATTTGTTATAAGTACAAGTATTTAATGTTGTAATAAGTATATTTGTAATGTTTGTGTGTGGTAGGTACGTATTAAAAATTAAATACTGAACAGAGTCACTATTAGATACGTCCATAGAAGAACAGAATGCCGAGAAAGGTTGAACTTTTTGTCCCTGGTGGTTCACTAAAGGATAGATATAATAATATTATGATTGACCTGCATGACTAAATATTTCAGGTTCCTAATGCTGAATGACTTAATTTTTCATAAATTGTACGCGTCTTTACATACCCGTAACGTGCATCTAAGTAATAAATACCTAATATTGTCTTCTGTTTACGCGAATATTATTCATTGCTATGGTCACGGGGAGAGTCTCCCCGTGACCATAGCTGCTGAAAAGCAACCGAAACGACGGAGAAAGTGTAAAATTAAATTAAATCTAAATAGTTTTAATAATAATTTAATTAGCTTAAAAATTAGTAAAGTTTAAAAGTAAAAGTAGTGTAACAGTTTTCAAAATTATGTAATAAAGTTTCAAATAAACAACGCGATAAAATCCGTATATAGCAGTTTAATTTCAATAAATACCTAAATAATTAAAATCGCGGAATATTGTTATCAAAATATTATTTAAAAGTATTTTCTATCGAATTTACATAAATAGATCAAAATATATTTATGAAAAAATGTTTTACATTACATTAAAATCGGTTCAGCCGTATTCATAAAACTATTATAAATTAAGATCCTTAATTTAATAGTTTTATGAAGTGATTTATTGCTTTTAATAATTAGAATCAGTTTACCGTCGGTACTTTGTTTATTTCATTGCAATAAATAATTAGGTAATCCTATTCTGTTAAAATAGCCATATCTTGTTGAGTAAGACCGCCTTATGATTATGTACTAAAAAAAACCTTTTTTTTATTTAAGGTAGGTGACTGATACGAAACATGGCTGAATCTAAGAAGAAATGTCGGCAGTATAGCCACAGAGTACCTACATTTGTATAAGTATAGCATAGACTAGTATATAATAATATATTATCCGGACAGTAGTGTTGATTATTTAAAATTTGATTCTCTTCCATCAAAGGCAGACAAGCGATTGCCCATAATGCCTTTTATGCAATATAGTTTTAAGTAATGTCTCTATGAAACCATCGAAGCTCGAAGATCATCTAAAAAGGTGTCATCCTGATAAAATAGGTAAAGATTTGAAAAGGAAAAACATGAATAGAGACCCACCGTGCACAGTATGTTCGCTTTAGGGGCATTTCATTGCCCAATGACCTTGAAGATCTGGGCTTTGCAGTCCCGAGTAAGCATCACGGGCGTAGCGGGGTTGCTTGGCAGGGACTTTTGTAAAGATTCGAGTTATTGTTGATTATTACAAAATTTTAAAACAAATTAATGAAAATAAACAATGACTACACATTGTTAAATAGGGTATTACATGTTTTTTAGTATACATTTCAAACAGTATTTAATTTAACATCTGAAAATAACTATGATAGCTTGCATCTTACAATATCTCATTACTTAGGTATAGCGAAATCTGGAAAACCGCATACCATTGGAGAAGAGTTAATTTTATCCGCTGTTGAATAGGTTTTAAAAACTATTTGCACAAAACTCCATTTGACATACCTACTCAAAAGTAACAACCCTTTGAGTAACAACATACCACCTACCGCGCATCTAGCAACAAGTTTAGTGTGTAAAACGCCTTCTACACGGTCGGGTCGGCAGCCCAACTCAACTAGGGTCACGACAAAATTGGTTGAGCTGACTCCAAAATTGACCGTGTGGTCGTTGGTTGGTCAACCAAATTAAGTTGATATCCAAACGACCTTAATTGCCAGCGCTGCGCTCGCAACGAAGGGCGAATAGAGGACGTTGTGTTGACAAACCAAACGTGTGGAAGCTTGTTGCCCGACTGTGAATATTTATTTTGATCGAGACGTCGCGCGAAGTGGACGTGTAATGGCGAGCGAGCGTGCAACATTCTCGGAGTTTTTAGAACTCTACAAAGATCTTCCCTGTTTGTGGAACTTAAGTTCTCATGATTATAAATAATATCAGCCCTGTATTAAACTGTCCTGCCTGCCACCTGACTCTTCTCACTGTAAGAAGATTAGGCCATAGTCCACCACGCTGGTCTAGTGCGGGTTGGCAGACTTCACATATCTTCGAGAACATTATGGAGAACTCTTAGACATGCAGGTTTCCTCACGATCTTTTCCTTCACCCTTAGAGCAAGCGATAATTAACTATTAAATACACATAATAATATAACTTCGAAAAGTCAGTGATGCGCGCCTTGGGTTCGAACTCGAGATCTATGCGTGGCAGTCCAACAATTTATCACTAGGCTATAAATAAATCTACCTGTATACTACAAACAAATATTAAATCAAAGGAATTAATAAAGCGGAATTTGAAAATAATAGTTAGAAATTATTAAGCGCTTGGTAAATTGGCAATAGCAAACGTTAGATTTCTGCTTGTTTCTTCACTAATTGCAATAGCCTGGCAATCAATTTGCCAGGCGCTAAATAATTTCTATTATTTTCAAATTTCGCTTTATTAATTCCTTAAATTTAATATTTGTTTGTAGTGTTGTAAGGTAGTATACAGGTTGATTTATATGGAAATGAATCAATACTTAAACAATTGGTATTTCGTTCAGAAACAGAAACACACCCGTGGACCTGACGTCAGGTTGGCGCCTCACTTTCTTTTTCAGCTATCTCTGAACTCAAAGAGGTAGAATTGCTTTCTTTATAGGTAGGTTTAGGTACATTCAAGGTAGATTTGATACATTCTTATTTCATGCTGATTTGTAACATTACACCTGCCATTCTGATGCACACAAAAAAACGTATAGAACATAAATTCGTACTGCTTACAAAAGGAAAGCGAAGAAGTTAAGTAAAATCAATATTATTATATAGTACCTACATAATAGATTATGTAAGTAGGTATTTATTAAATGAAGGTTTATATAGACAATCTTTTTATTAGGTAGATAGACAGTATGGGTACTGTTTTGCGTATTTGAAAGGGGTGCCACCGACGTTCGTACTGCTCGCCACTCACGTTAGAACTGAAGTTGTTTCCAACCACGTGATGGTGTAGAACCGCAGTAGCAGTTTGATTGACTCTAGTAAGGTCACGGTAGTTGGGCGTTTGACCCGACCGTGTAGAATAGGTTTAATAAGTGACGCGTATTACATGGCGCTTGAGACCTTTTATTCGTGACACCTCATATAACCGCGGACTGCGGACACGGAGCGCTCCAAGTATAATATGTAAGTAAACATTGCTTGAATTTTTTTAAATTACTAAACGTTGTATTATGCTTTCTTTACCGATACGGTTTGAACTTTTCTCAAAAACAATGTCAACAAAAACTTGCGCTGGGTGCATGAATACTATTAGGCAAAGAGATTGCTTACATTGTCTTCGTTGCCAATCATGGTACGATTTGATTTGCGCCAATGTTCCCGAAAAGCAATACAAATTAATGGGTGTGGAAAGAAGAACAATTGGAAATTCGAGCTTCGAGCTCTTACTGTTATTTGTTTTTTTGTTTAAGGACTTTCTGATTTCTCCATTATAGAAGACACTGTTATGACACGACGCCCGTCTCCTGATTGTACAGTTAATCATCTGGATATTGATTGCGACAACTATTTTTGTCCCTGGTTTGTTGAAAATGTGTGTGATATTGAGCCAACATTATGTGTAATGTCTTCTAATACAGATTTACTGTTTACGCCGCAAGCAAACACGCCACTGACTCCTTTTCCCGAATCGTCACCCCATACGTCTAGGAGACGAGTAATTAGTTCCCGAAAAGATAAAGGAAACGCAAGACGAAGACATATTGAAGAATGGAAAGATAATAAAAGAAAACACTAAGAAATTTAGGCAAACAGTATGAAAGTTGTAATGGAACTAAAAGGACAGGTAAATCTTTAGGACCTATGTGTCACGTTAATTGCAGACAAAAATGTTCGACTAAAATTAGCCATGATATCAGACTTAGCATTTTTAGTACATTTTGGGATCTGGGTAATCGTGAAAAGCAATGGAATTTTATTGCAAATGTAGTTGTAAAACAAGATAAACGTAGACAATTTACTGATACCTTATCGAGACGTAATTTTACATTAATTTATCGACTACGAACTAACATAAATAATCAAGAGAGTTGTACGATTGTTTGTAAAAAAATGTTTTTAAATACATTTGCAATAAGTGAACAATCTGTTTACACGTCTTTAGAAAAGTTAAATACCGTAACTAGTTCAGTACAATCTGACGTGAGGGGGCATCATTTGAACCATCGTAGTGTAATAACTGAAGATGTACTAAGAAGTGTGTCTGGCCACGTAAAATCCTGGAATCGCACTACACTCGAAGTAGAAGTAGTAAGTTATATTTAGATGGTGACTTAAATTTTCATCGCTTGTTTCAATTATACAATGAATGGTTTGATGCTCAAGTATATCCCTCAATAGCTAATACGGAACGTCACTATCATGATATCGTTAATGAGCACTTTAAACTTGCTTTTCATGTCCCAAAGAAAGACTAATGCGATAAATGTCACTCTTTAAGAATTTAGCAGCTTCCTCATTACCTGAAATACAACTATATGAAAAACATAATATGCGAGATAAGAAAGTCGCTCGTCAAAAAAAGTTGTTAGGTAAAGAAGTAGCCAAAATGTCAAATGGAAAAATGTTAGTAGCGACTTTCGATTTTCAGAAAGTTTTAACAGCTCCGTATGGCAATATAAGTGTTTTATATTATAAACGTAAGTTGTCAGTTTTCAATTTCACTGTTTTAAGAGAAAAACGAAGACTACATTTTGTTACTTTGAGACTAATTAATATTTTTTTTTTGTTATTTTGAGACTGGCTCATATTATTTTTTGTTACTTTCATACTAGATAATATTACTTCTTATTAGTACATACCTACTGTTACTAGAAGATAATTTCTATTTGTGTTACAAGTTGATAAAGTTCTTTTTAAACACTCCAGAGACTGGAGTATGTTACTTCAATTATCTACTTATTAAAACATATCTATGTATGTACATTTGCCCTTTTATTTTCATTAACCTATCCTTCCTAGTAATCTATAATCGGTTAGATACTACTTATATGATTTTACAAGAGGTTTCCATCGATAATTATTATATTAAGTATAACTTGCAATAATATTTTACTGAGACACAACATGGTAAAATAAAGTATTTGTGACATACGTTATGTGTCAGCCTATAATTTACCATGTATACTACTGTAATAATTAATATTACTACTGTAACTACAACATACGATAGTTAGCGAATGATGTAATCCAACGACAAATATCGTATGTGATTTTTACAAAAATCTAGATAAATTTTCATATAACCTTATACAGAGTAGTATTGTATTTGTATTTTTATACTTGTATGCCAATTTTAATAATTATAGAATGCTATTTGTAACCACCATCATGAAAAGTCTGTTTCGAAATCTTTAACCGATCGTACTGTAAAGTTGGTCATATGCAGTCACGATTATATGCGTAGGAGGTGTCGATTTGTTAAACGATGCACGAAGGCACTTATCCCTCCTCCGACCTTAATTTTTTAATAAATCTTTATCAGAGGGCACCTATCCGGATCCTATCCCATTTATTGTCCCAATTCATAAATCAGACAAAAACATCTTGTTGTTAATTACCAACCGATATCAATATTGGTAACCTTCGGTAAAATATTGGAAAACTTGTAACTGAACGCATGACCTGGCTCTTAAGACTGCGCCGAGCGAAATGTGCCAAAACAGGCGGTCACAGTTAAGTTGATAAAATCAACACTTTTTGTTTAATACAAATATACAATATACATTTACCATAACAATGAATGTGTTTACAATTACTCCGTGTAAAAAACTTAAAATAATTAATATTATCGCCAACAAAATTACGTAAATAAGCACGAAAAATGCAAAAACGTAAGCTCATGTTACATGATTTTTAGATTATAACAGAAGAAATCTATCACATTTTACAGCTTAAACGAAACATAAATAGTTATATTACAATTTGTCCGCCCCAAATATTTAAGTTACTGGTTGACAATAAAGATACATACATATTTATCAAAAAAGCACTTCAAATCCTTCCTACAATATTACTATGGCGGCCGCGCGCCGATTTGAATATCGAGCTCTGTCATTCAGTCCAACCGCATCTTACGCTCAGCGCAGTCTTAAAACAACACATTAACAATAATCAACACGGATTTATTAAGCTCAGATCTACGACAACTAATTTAATGTGTTACACGTCTACAATAGCTGAACATCTTGACAGAAGCACTCCAGTTGACGCAATATATACAGACTGTAGCAAAGTGTTTGATAAAGTCAATCACGACCTGCTAAGAAATAAATTCTATCATGTTGGGATTTGTGGCAGACTCCTTTAATGGTTTAAACCTTATTTAAAAAAATGACGTTCGAGGGTTGCAATCAACGGATATCTATCTAACACATATGAGGCAACATCTGGGGTGCCACAAGGCTCCCACTTAGGCCCTGTGCTTTTTAATGTCTTTATAAATGACATATGTAATTGTTTCCATCATTAAAAAATTTTATTTTGGTGCTCACATTTTAAATATCACATCAAAGGGCACATTTAATGTCGTAGTTAACCAATTCTTGAATACAATTCTGTCATTTGGAATCCACATTATGATATTTATAGCAAACCCTTAGAGACCATCCAAAAACGCTTCCTCTACCATCTTTGTTACAGCGATCACATAGTTAAAGAGTCTTACAGTTATGCGGAAAGGCTAAAACATTATCATATGAATGCACTATCAAGCCGCAGAAAGATAACAGATACAATATTTTTTCATAAACTGTGTAAATGTGTGGCAATTTTGATTGTTGCGATTTATTGAGTTCATTAACTATTAACATCCCAACACGTATCCCCAGGAAAAACACATTAAAATTTAATTTATTCAGTGTACCCTATTCTAGAACAAACCTGGGTTACTATGCTGCTGTGCCAAGGCTTTGTAGTAACACAACAATAATTATGCTCACTAAAACGAGTGTCGCTGACATTAGCGAAACCTTAGAAATGTATAGAACACATGCAATGTTAATATTTGTCTTTTAAATGTTTTGTGTTTTTAATAGCCCGCGGTTTTGCTTTTTGTTATTCTCTTTTTAAAATATTGTTTCACATGTGAGTATCTATTTAAATTTGATTTCCTTTTAAACCTAAAGTTATAATTGTAACTTTATTTTATCCTTTTTTGATGCATGTACTTGTATGTTTATCTTATTATTTTTCAATTAAGATTTTTTATAATATACTTCCACATTTAGACGCTGTATTTAACGCATGATGTGGTCTCCTGCAATTGAAGGAGTACACAGAGCAAAAACGTCTTGAATTGTATTTTCGGGTGTGTCCGGTGATATCGTGGGTTTATAAGAAAATCCATCTTAAAAGAACTATACCAGTAGTAACTACTGTTTTGTCCGCGATTTTTCTGTGACCCATAAGGTGGTACGTACTCGTAAATAAAATAAATGTGTCCCAAGACAGGGTCACGGACTGGTGATAAAAAATGGATAAAACAATTTTGATTTTTAGATTGATAAAATAATCTTATAGTTTTACTTAGTAGTGATAAATGAGTCTCACTACTACTGTTTGAACGCTTGATGGGCCATACTCACAAAAATTGTACATTTAGCACTTTTTCTTGTCCAAGTATTTCATTATTAGATTTAAAATTTAAATATTATGGCAAGTATTTTATGGTATCTCTACTTGTATCTTTAGTCTTAAATACGGTTATTTCTATTAAAAAAATACGATATTTGCATCAAATCTTAGTTTTATTATAAAGGAAAAACGTTGAAAAGTACCTCACTATGCAATTTTGAATGTCCAAATGACAATTTGAACTATTCAATGAGTCATTGTTACGACTTTTAAACGTATAATCTAAGTTTGACTGTTGTCATATAAGTCTCTTTGATTCCAGCATTTGTATAGAAATTCATTTTATTGCTTAGAATCTTTAAAAAGATTTTTAAAAATAATATTTATATAGTCCAAAAATAATAACGTTTCGTTACACTAGGTTAGTTACGTGTGATTAATTCTGAACGCAGTTGTTTGATACAGACCGCAAGTAATTTTACTTTGCAACACTGATGCTTCCTACTGGTGACCATTTACGGAGGTCATTTTGTTTTCGTCGAAGTTCGTAAGTGTCCAACGTATTTGGAACAAAAAAAATATCAGGTTAATAAACGGCTGTTATTTTGATAAGAATATAATGGTTTTATAAATTATTTCACGCCTTTGGTTGCTTATTGTATTATATTCTTAAATATATTGAGTTATTGCGTATATATTAAGTGGTTTCAACAGAGTTATTTTTTGAGTTTATAATTTCTCAGGTTTTGTTCTCAGTTGAGTTATACCGCGTAACCTAACGAAACTGAGAAATTGTAAAGCTAAATTCACGAAGTTACATTTATTTCAAAGGTTAAATTTTATCATACTTTAAAATTTATTGTTGTATTTCACGCGGCGCTAAAAATGACGAAGTTGATGAAATCTTGACTAATTATTTTTTTAAACAGTCCTTAACGATATTACTCTTGATGTTTGAGATTTTTCGTTTTCCCCTTATATCGCAACACATTAGGGTTAAGATTAGATTAGAAGATAGGTTTAAAGTCTATTATTTAGGCAATTTCGTACATTATTTTAATCATGGGTAAAATAATAAAAAGTAATAATAAAAATTAAAATAAATTAATTGTTTTAAGATATTTTTTAATAAACAGGAATTAGAATAATAAAGCTTCCTGCCCCACGTATGCCTCCCGAATGTTCGGGTCATTGTTGGCCTACCAATTTTTACAAGAATCTCAAATAAAGTTCCTAATTATATCATATAAACCGAATATCTAAGGCAATCCTTAAAAATTTATTCAAATTTGGTGGTTCTATGTTCACTGTGTACCTTGCTTAATATTATCAGTTTCGTCACACCGAGCCTCAGTGTTGTTATATATCAGTTTCGTTACAAATTTAAAATGTACACTTTTTCTGAGTATGACCCTGCAATGTATTTGGTGCGATATTGTAATTTTCATTTGATTTTACTGTCTTATATGTAGAAATTATTATTGTGCAAGATGTATATTCTGAGAAGAGCAGATATTCAAAAAAAAAATTGAGAATAGTGGTGCAGACAGTGGCATGTCAGAGCTGGAAAATGATTACGTGTTTTGTGAAAATTTGGGCGATGAAGAACCATACCATTATTAACCAGACCATTGAAAACATTGAAACTTTTGTAATACAATCAAATGTAAGTAAAATTTACCTTTCTTCTTATTCTCAATGCGAAGTTGGCAATTGGTTTTTATTGTTGTCTATATTAGAATTATATATATATATTTTCAGAGAGAAAACACAATCCTTCTGAGATCAGATTCTATTGAAGAATTTACAAAAGGTTACTTGACGAAGGCAATCCAACTTCCACAGCTTGAACTAGAGCCACAAAAGAATATCAACAGTGCAAGACGTGCATCAAAGGTTTTTGCTACAAATGTTTTGAAGATTACAATAAATATTTTTTTTCCTACCTATATTATGTTAAAATTATGGTTAAAATAATAAAAACATTCTTCCAATTCTTATGTATTATTTACAAGTCCATAAAAAGGCCAAACATGTAATGTTCGGTTTTTTTTTCATAATAATATGTATTTTTCCTGTTGATAAGTCCTAAAACAATGCAATAACTTACTCACAAGTCCAAGCCTAAAAACAATGTCCAAAGTTGTATGCACCCCGTCACCCAAATGGCGACTCACGGACTTGTCATTCGATGATCATGTCATTTGATTGTTCGTGACCCAACATGTGGGGCACTGGACAGGGAACGTGTTAAGTAAAATACGTTGTCTTAAATATGTTGATTTTATCCATGGGCAGAGCCAACTAGGACTTATTCAGATCATAAAACCAAAGGTAGGGTAAACTACACGAAGCGCTATAAGTCGGATCGAAATGATGCTGCAAAAACGAACAGTATCATCAATGACTTGTGGTGGAGACGCCACAGAAATGCTTGCTCCAGGCCGCTAGTGCCAAAACCAATCATGTGTTTCATGAAGAATTTCATGAATTTCTTTTAATTTAGTCCGAGACGTCTCGTTTCTGACGTTATCGTCGACGCATATCGACATGTTTGATCATATCTTTCTATACCTACAATTTGTTTGGAGTATCGATGTTTCAGCTTGAGCAGTTTTTAAAAGATATGGAATAACATGGCGACTATAAAACGTTACAAGGTTCGTTAAGTAAAAACTTCATGTATTAGCGTCTGACAGACATGTATATAGGTACGCTACTTATTTAATGTTACAGTACCTATACTACCTAGTTACTTACAGCTAAATAAGTTCGGCCTGTTCTAAGGTATCAGGCAATGGCGCGTCTTTTGTTTCAGGTAGAGGTAATATCATTAATATTTGACAGAAAGAAATTACGGCCAAAATAATAAGAGGCAAATCTGCTACTAATCCCTCGAGGGAGACCACAACAGGGGCAATCATAGAGGCGATGCGAGCGAACGTTGTTACTCCGCTGACACCGACATTTCGTCCCAAAGTTGGGAACAGCTCTCCTGAGATTAAGTATAGCGCAGGAATAGTGCCCTGCAAAATTAAAATGTTCGGTTTTAATACTAACCTATAGTATTAGAGCAGCGATAGCCTAGTGAGAAAAAAACTATTGGACTTTTACGCAGAAGTCTTGAGTTCAATCCAAGATACGGCCTTCTTTATTTTAAATGTTATGTACGTATAATAAAAAATTGCTATGTTATGTACGTAGGTAATAAACAAGTGCTTTGCTTTAACTCTGAAGGCCAACATCGCGAGGAAACGTTTCAGAGAGTTTTCCATAATGCTTGGCCCGTAATGGCTTATGGCAGTTATGGCCTAACCCTTCTCACACTGACGAAGGAGAGCGGAGCAATAGGACAGTTTCTATACAGGGACATTATTATAATATTTTAATACCACCCTTTTGTATTTTGGCACAAATACTAGCTGTACCCGCAACTTCATATGGACAAATTTTAGTACATGGGCATTACCTTACATATAGGTACCTAAATTTTACACTCCGTGTAGCATAAAGCGTAGGTAAAGACCTACGCTTTATTGCTAACCCTAATTTTATCAGTATCTGAACAGTAGTTTTTATATGAAGCTTGAACAAACATACATACACCCAGATAAAATTATTAAGTTAACATTATCGGTGTCGCCGTGCCTTCCAATTACCTACCTACTTAACTACTTGAAGTTTGCCTTAGAATTGAAACCTAGCACTCGGGTTAGACAATTCTGGGTAGAACTAGAATCTTGTTAAAATGTGCTTTTTCATTTCGTTAGCCTCGTGCCTTGGTCCTTGAATATGGTTGGTCAAATCTCAATTAATGTTTCAAAGCCGTGACGTTATGCAGCAAGCAATCGCATTCTAATAAATAGCACTGCGCTACTGAGGCAACATTTCTAATACGTATACAAAGCTTTCCGAGACAAAGAAAACTAATCTAGCTAGAATCTACAATTTTATTTCTCACATCGTTGACTTACCGCCATTCCTCCAAAACCAATTCCAGCAAACAATAGTCTCTGCCAGTCATTTTCAGACTTGCCTCTCGGCATCAATAGTATTAATATAAAGCAAAGACTCGTAATAATTTGGTATATTGCTACAGTGGTCTTTCTTCCAACTTTGTTAATTACAAATATGCAAGTAAGTCCTCCTACAGCTGATATGATGCCGGTTACCGCCACAGCCACAAATATATTTCCTCCAATTAGTCCTAAATACTGTGCAAAAGTATAAAATGCTAATCCTGTACAAAACCTGCAAATTATAAATTAATTAAAATATATTTAAAACAGTAGAAACATAAAAGAGTATAAACAAAGACTTATTAAAATGTTTAAACAAAATAAGCAGCTATAAAATATATACCAAGTACCTATTTGAGCAAATTATGAATAAGTGCACGGGTGGGAAACTGTAACTTGATAATGTTTGGAAGCCAAACTTAAGTACTTTGATACATTTGCATTAGGCACGCAATGATCGTGGAGAGGCGACATGGCGCCTTCACCTTACTGTTGGCACAGGTAATGACTGGTCATGGTTGTTTTGGCTAGTTCCTGTGGCGCATAAGCTGGTAGGAAACGTCTGGTTGTCATCACTGCGATGTTGTCTATGACACGGCGCTGCACACGTTAGCAGACTGGGCTGCCTGGGCTTCGCAGCACCGTGAATTGATCGCGGCAGTCGGTACAGAAGCCCTCTCGCCCCGCTCGAACCACGGCTGGTTCAGTCCTTGGTCCGGAGTGAGAGATCTTAGAATGCCGTCGCCTCCTTTTGTAAGGATGCCCATCTGGATGGATTTCAATGGATTTCCATCAAGGAGGCGGCGAACAGGAATAGGGTATATTCGATTCCTCCAACAACCGCAGAACCGCGCGCCGGAGGGTGTTTGACGACCTCCAGTCACCGTGAGGTAATACGTGGTAGTGGGCTTCAGGGCTTACTCACTACCCGAACCGTCTCAGATCCGAGGGGCGGCATACATATTACGACGCGCGGCTTTCTGTCTACCTACCCTTACGTGTTACATGTTTTTAACCTTTTGGACGCCATTGTCACATATACGTGACAAACGAAATCTTGCCCTCAACGCCAACGTCACATATGTATGACAAAAAATACGTCGCACCATAACATAAAAATAAACAATAAAACCATTACTTTTGTGTGTTTTATTGATATACTTTAATGTAAGCTTCCATCTATATTTGATTGCATGAAACGAATTAAATTATACCATCAATATTGAGAAATTTGAAGATAAAAAACGCGATACTAAATTCGTAAAAAGGTAGTGTCTCACACGCCATTGTCTTCTATATGTGACACCTAGTGTTGTGACGCATGATGGTAATATCCTTAAAAACTTTTAAAGATAAGTGTGAAACATTAATTCAGAATACATTATTTGTGTATCAGTTGGAATCAGGATAAACCAGATAGATTTTTATAACAACTGAGTCTTATGCAAGCATGCCACTAGCTACACAATCAAAAATAAAATGTCCACCGGCCTAATTTCGATATTCACTAATAGCATCTCTTGGGCATCCCTAGCACAACACCGATTTGCAGTCCCTTGTACGCCATGGTCACAAATAGACGACAAAACGGTGACGTCATAAGCGAAGGCGATCACTTTTAGTGAAGTGATATTGATTTGTTTTATTTAAAGTTAAACTTAATAGCAAGTGCAATGAATGTAATGAGTACCGAAGAACTTCTTCGAATATTATAAGGTGTTAGAGGCGATGATGAGTTCTCGGAAGCGGAATCGTTGCAAGACAATGATTGAGAGGTAAATTATGTACTTTTAAAACTTTTCGTTTATAAACTATGATAAAAAATGTCTTATCAACATGTTCTTGAAATCAAGCAAAATCCGTAAATATTATGTTATCTAGTTAGTTAGTTATAGTTTTAAGTATGTAGTACATTGAAAATGTTTTAACATAGATACATTCAACCAAAAATTAGTTACATCAGCCGATCTGTTACGCTTTTAGTAAATTTTATCATTGTACTTACATGAAATATCGTAGAAAATATTAACTAGACTCACGAAATGGAGTATTGTGATAGTGTATACCTATGACTGCGGATCGTGAGGTCCCGAGCTCGATTCCCGGGTCGGGCAAAGTGTTATTGGGTTTTTCTGTTAGGAAATTCTCAGTAGCAGCAAAGGACGCAAAGGATCACATGCCGACTAGTCTGGGGAAATACCAAAGATGTAAGCAATGTGCCATAAATAAGCAACGAAAAAATACCCGTTTCTGTTGCAAGGTGTGTAAAGTTTATTTATGTGCTGCGCCATGCTTTGAAAAATACCATGCTTTATAATTATACTTTTCTTTAGTTAGGTTAATGTCGCATCTACTTATTACCTTAGTGATACGATTTGCTTATGTGTGATATTTTATAATTTTATCGCTACTATAATTATATTTAAAGATATGACATTCTATTGTTTGTAAGTTGGTACATATAATATATGTACAACTGCAAATAATTATCATATTAAGATAATTATTTGCATCGTTAATTTTACATATATTTTCTCTATTTTTTACTATCAGGTGCTATTTGTTGAAGGCTTGTGATATTATATCAATAATTATAATCATTATGTTTATGTTTTGTTATCTTACATCTTTGTTATTCCTATTCTGCCATTAAAGTAATGTGATATTATAAGACTGATTGGTAGTTATAATCATTACAAATAACTGTTGATTTTTAATGTATATCTTCGTTAATTACGTTTATATTAATAACAATAAATAAAATACTGATTTCTATTTATCTTTTTATTATAAAACTAAAATTCCTCATGCTTTATTATAATAGTTATTATATTAAGCATACTTTATAGATCCATACTTAATAGAATCGATAAGCGACATGTACACTGCTACATCCTTATTCTGATGCGAGAATGTCCTAAAATTTACTGGTAGGCCACGCCATTGTCACAATATCAAGACAACAGGTATAAGATAGTGTTGTACCATATTGTATTTTGTTTTTATTTTGTATCTCCTAATATCTGCGTTTACATTGATAAAGTCTGTGTAAAATGCCGTGTAATGATTACTACAGCGGGAAGTAGTGAAAGGTTAAATAAATATCAGTGTCATGAGCAGGGTTTATTAGAAAATTTAAGACGAAAATAAAAACACAGTTGATATTCGATAAAGTTTTGGAATCCCTATACTTTTGAAGATCATTTTACAGAAAAAGTGGCTTGGCGTCGGGGGTACGGTGATGCGTTTATACTCTGGCGTTCAAAAGGTTAACGTAATAATATTATTAAAATTTATGATTTTTTATTACATTACCAATTCATTGATAACAATATTGTTTTCGTTCTCATATTTTTGGATTTATAAAATGCCATAAATCCAGGTTCCTTCTTTTTGTCAGTGCTTGGATTCTCATATTTCTTTAATAATTGCTTGAGGTGTCTTTTATTGACTTGCTTACCATTATCTTTTGCTGCTTGCATGAGAACTTCTGAAAACATATTATAATACCAGCTGTAAGTATAATAAACCCGATAAAAAATTGTCATACCTATCTAGGTGTGAGCGTAGTCGGATTTGGTATAAAACGTATTATTGTAGTCTGAAACAGTTACATCTACTGAATGAGCCTACATTTCATAATGTGTAAAAACATATTAAGAAAGATCTTCCCTCACACATCTCTCACTTTGATCATTATCACATTTTAAACATGCAAAGTATCGAGGTGTATATTAATTTCATTTAAACAATATTGAATATCGTAATATGCATGTACAAGCGATGTAATCCTAACTAAAATTATGAATGCGAATGTGAGTTTGTTTGTTTGGTGCGATTTCACGCTTTAAATACTCGACCGCTCATTATGAAATTTCGCATACACGTTGCCAGGGGAATAGAAAAGGACATAGGGTATCTTCTGTCCTGAAAAGGGCACTGTTACTACTAGTATAGTATTTATATTATCTGTGCTCTTACTAACCTAACCTACATTACGCGAGCGAAGCTGAGGACAAAATCTGGAATAGTATAGTTTTTAAATTTTACCAAAAGCCTGATCTGTTCGACCTGTTGCTATCAGCCATCTTGGGGATTCCGGAATCCAAAACCAATATAACATGAACGAGGAAGATAGCACTGCTAAAGCAAATTCAAGTTTTCTCCAATCTCTGAGCCAATATGCCAGTCCAGCCATTACAGCATTCCCGAGACCGAAGGGAAGTTGATAGATAACTGGAATTGTTGTACGCCACTTGCCGCTTACCACCTGCAATAATGTTCTTAGCACATGAGACTATAATGTATGGCAAGGTATAGTAAATCACAAAATAATGTTTTGTTATTTACAAATACATCCTTACTTAATATTATAAATGCGAAAGTAACTCTGTCTGTCTGTTACGCTTTCACTAAACCGATTTTGATGAAATTTGGTATAGAGATAGACTAGGCCATGGGAAAGGACATAGGCTATTTGTTGTAAAAAAGGGCATGCAGGGGTTAAAATAAGGGATGAAAGTTTGTATGGGAATTCGTCATTATCGCGCATAAACCACAACTGATTTTCATGACATTTAGTACAAAGATAGACAAGACCTCAAGAAAGGACATAGGCTACCTTTTGTTGTAAAAAAGGCATAAAGAGGTTGAAATAAGGTATGAAAGTTTGTACGGAAATTCGTCATTATCGAAGGTAAAACCATGAGACTTTGTATTTAGGCACTTGATAAAACGGCAATAAAGTAAACATTGATTCTAGTGATTTTGAAATTTCGACCTACATGGGGATGAAATAGGCGACGAAAGTTCATATGGAAGCCCAAACAAATCTGTCTATTTTTACAATACGTATATATCGGGGATAGATGGGGTGACTCGTTATCAGAGTGGTCAAACATTGGAAATAATACCCAAAAAACTTCAAGCAATCGTCCGTATAATTAATTCAGTAAAGAGATATCACAATAACTTAACGATTATTCCGATAGAAATGGATGGAAAACGCAGTGTGTTCTGTGCCACGTGGTATCGTGAACGCGACCATTCGCCCCTCCGTCACAGTTCAGAAGGCCATTTATTCACATAACTCGAACGCCCAACTGTCAACTGTCAAACATGTGACAGCTGATAGCCGACGCCCGCCCCACCACTGGCACCGATCGCACCCAAGCAGCCATGTCGCTTGACGTTTTCCGTAGATGGTGCTGTAGTGCTAACGCTGCAACACATAGACGGCGTTGTAGTGCTGATGCTGCGACACAGCCATCCCGACGACTTACACGTCCTCGTGTGAGATGTCTAAAACAAGGGTAGCTCTGCACAGTGAATCTTTTCTCACTCGGCCTTCCTGGCCCACAATTAAAATCATCCGTGAGAGATCAAACATTTAATTTCCATAAACACAATTCGATTCAAATTCAGCATAGATAGCAACAATGTACAACAGAGACCTAGTGAATACTTCTTTTCATAACAACAATAACTTGTTAACAAACTTTTCATTAAAAACTATTCAATTTCGTCCGTCAGCGTAGTATACAATACTCTAAATCATCACAACCAACTAGTCACGTGGGCTACCTCCATCCGGTACCCAGCACTTCATATTACACTATCTCCATCCGATACCAACTTGGGTGACTTCCACCCGGTACCCAGTTTCACACAACAACAACAATAATCAACAACTCATTGCCTCCATCTGGCAATTCCAACAGCGACTGCCTACATCTCCAAGCCATTCGCATGCCACTCACGGTAGTCGCCGCACTGCGACGGGAAATCAGGCCCAAGTTTACGCCTACGCCTACGAATGACTGGAGGTGGAGGCTATCTGAGCGACTTGCATACCACACTACGACTCATGGCACAAAAGTTCAAAACCTTCGTCATTGTCTTGCGTATTCTCGTCAATGTTAACAGAATCAGCGACTTTGTCATCAATATTGTCTCTGTCTGGCATCTTACGTAAAGGTCATGCGCGTATTTGTACGTTCGATTTGAACTCAGAGCTTTAAGAACGTAGCGATCGCCGTCTAATACTTTGTCAACTCTGAAAGGGCCTCTATACTTCGGATGAAGATTAGTATGGTTACGTTCTTCGTTTTGTAATAACACAGTCTCCTACAGAGAAGGATTTTATTTTGGCTTTGCTAGAATCAAATCGCAACTTGTCGGTTGCAGACACCTTCTCCATATTCTCTACGACCTGTAACCTGACCTGCTCAATATCGATTTCTAGTTCATCGCTACCGGATAGTAATACGTCCAAAGGTCTTGCAACCTTGCCTATGAGTAGCTCTAACGGACTGGCCTTTGTGACTCGGCTCATGCTACAATTAAGGGCAGCTGCACGTCCGGCAAAGCGTCTTGCCATTAACGGTTACTTTTTTCTATGGCAGTAAGCATATTCTTCAGCGTACTCATGACGCGCTCTACCTGACCTTTGGCACGCTAATTACCCGTTGCTATCAAGTGAAGTTTGAGCTCGCAGTAGTCCTTAAAATCCCTACTAGCAAAGTATCGTCCCTGATCGGCCATCAAACGATTCGGGGCACCAAATAAAACGACACTAGCTTTTAGAGCCCGAACACTACTAGATGTGTCAATATGAAGCGTGTGATGAAGCAATACTTATTTGGTAAAGGCATCAATGAACACAAAGACGTATTCCTTTCGGTCGTTCTTACCGCTTAGGTTACCAGTAGCGTCAACGTGTACGGTATGCCAGGGTATAGCTAGTTAGCTAACTACTTAACTAGTTAGGTAGCTACCTTTGGGATGGGATGCATTTCGGCATATACTTTACCAGAGTGTGATTTAGAGATCTTGCACGTGGCACAATTGTCTACAAATTTCCTAACATACTTCGTCATGTCTTCGAACCAATAAAGTTCGTAAACTTTCTCAAGAGTCTTTTCCCAACCCAAATGCATCAATACTCATGCACGTTGTTAATGATGCACCATCGGAATGATCGAGGTATAATTGTCAAGCATCGTGTTTTACCTTTTCGTTGGATTTTGCGGTACAGGACGCCAGATCGGATTTCGTACGTCTTCGCTACGTCGAAGTACAGTGTGTTATCCTTTATACAAGATATCAATTTTGATAGCTTACTGTCTCTGAGCTGCTCTGCCATTAGCCAGTTGTCAGTAATTTGCGCTACATTAATTTGTTTGGACTCTACCTTGTCAACTGGAACACCATCATTGTCTGTCGGAAACGGATTTCTGGAGAAGAAATCAGCATATATCATTCGTTAACCACTGCGATGAACGATATTGAAATCAAAAGACTGCAAGAACGCTCACCATTTGTGTAAACGCGGCGTCATGTCTAGTTTCTTCTGCGTTGCTTAGAGCGAACTACAGTCAGTTACCACCATGAATGTACGGCCGTGTAAGTAGTGCCGAAAATGCTTTATGGCATGGACAACCGCAAGGGTCTCCAACTCACAAGAGTGATATTTAGACGCCGCGGCCATAGTTCGCCGGCTAAAATAGGCCACTGCATGCGATTTACCTTCCTTTAACTGGATAAGGACCGCACCGCATCCGATGGCGCTGGCGTCAGTGTGCAGCTTCGTCTTAAGGGCTGGATCGTATATCATGAGTACTGGTTCGCTAGTAAGAATTGAAATTACCTGCTGCCTTATAGCCTCGTGCTCAGGTTTCCAAACTATTTTAGCATTCGAAGAGGTTAAGGCATATAAGGGTGCCATAATCTGAGAGAATCCTGCCACAAATTGAGGAAAATATGACGCTAAGCCAATGAATTGACGTAACTGTGTTACGGTCTGTGGTGCTAGTAGCGCAGTTAAAGAGTTAATCTTGCGCGAGTTTGGCCTTAATTGTCCCTCGCTAACTTCGAAACCGAGATACTCTACTTTCCGCTTCAAGAAAGCACACTTTTTGACGTTCAACGAGAAACCCTTTTTAGTGAGAATGCGGAGCACTACCTGAAGTCGCTCTAGAGCTTTTCCCACTCCACTAGCTATGATTAGGACATCATCCATGTAGACCACAATGTAAGTATTAAGAAGATCCCCAAGAGCATGAATAAGAGCTCGCTGAAAAACGGATCGAGTATTTCAAAGGCAAAATGGCATTGTAAAATATTCAAATTGGCCATCGGGTGCTACGAAAGCGGTTCCTTCAACAGACTCAGGGTCAATAGGAACCTGGTGCAACCCAGATGCCAAGTCCAGTATCGAGAAAACGTGTCCTCCATGCAACCTACCTATTTGATCCGACATGAGGGGCAAAGGGAACCGATCCGGTAACGTATTGTCGTTTAATTCGCGATAGTCTAAGCACATTCTGTCTGTGCCGTCCTTCTTTTTTACTAAAAGTATAGGACTCGCAAACGTAGTTCAAAGTAAACAGTTCTTGAATTTTATTATTTACGATTTTACGTTCGTCTGGGCTAACTTATAGGGACAACGATTAACAGTTTTGTGAGGGTCTATCAGACGTATGTTCATATATTCAGTATCCGCAGGGGAGGTGGGTACGCTAGTTATGAAAGTGTTTTTAAAAGACTTCAAAATGTTTAAGAGTTGAGCTCTCTGTTCAGATGGAACGTCAGTGTTTACTAGGTTAAGGTCAATTTTGTCATTGTTAACAACATCACACACTTCTACAACTCTAACTTTCTCAAATCGCAATTTATCTGACGTCATGTGAACTGCTAACCCAAGCGCCAGAACTTCTCGTCCAATCATAATGTCATATCGCAAACAATAATCGGGTAAAACATGAAGAAGAATTTCGAAAGTAATCGCGTCGATTTCAGTCGTAGTCAAAATCTGAGTAGTCGAGCTAACACTAGTCTGCCCGATACCAGTTATAATTACACTGTTACGAAGTCGCTTACCACGAAATTTATTTGAAACAGATTATTTTATAAATGAACATTCTGCTCCTTAATCATAATCAGCTGGTGTCTTCACGGTGCAGACGTCTACTGCGGCCCGTCTCGTGGTTGTGCTGCTCTAGACAGTCGGACGCATAGTGACCTCGACGACGGCACCGGAAACAAGTAATCTAATCGGCTTTTTCGGTTGACTGGCTACTCGCACTGCTGCTACTGTTGTTTACTGTCTTCGGCTACATGTCACCATAGACACGACAGTGCATCGACTTGTGTCCTAGTCTACCACAGTCAAAGCATTTAATGGCGGCATGTGGTCCGCTTAGTCGGAGTTTCTCCGTTTCCGAACCCTCACGTTCATCGTTAGGTGTTGCACTCCTTTTGAGAAATGAAACGGCCTTAAGTTCCCTCTGCAGTTCGTTACGGGTTTTTATGTCCGTAGTAAACGACAGTCGTTGGACTCGGGAATCAATCTTCGCTACATGGGCCAGGACCGTAGCGATAGCAATCTGCTCTGTGGTAAAGCCGCTCCATCTAGACATCAAGGACGTCATAAGGGTAGCGGCGTATGCAGCGAGACATTCATTCTCTTTCGGCTTCTTGGCGTTTAAGTTAATGAGAACGGAGGCAGTAGTCTCTCGACAGTCATACCTTGCCAGGAAGAGTTCCTTGAATGCACCAGGATAGGATACCAGCGATAACCAGGTCGACGCTTCTCCTGTAAGTGCACGGCTCAAACCGATCATAAGCGAAGCTCCTTGAAGATGCTGATCGGTCACACACATTTTCGCAGTTGCCAACCAGTCACGTGCGTCAACGTCTCGCTTCTCCGGGTCAAAGTCTGGAAAACGTACGCACCCGCTGGTAGATGGCGTCGGTGTTTGCATAGCCTGTATAAGCGCCAAAAAATTGCGATTCTGTAGGTCTAATAATTAACGCCATTTTCCTTTGTTTTCGTCAGAGTTCAAAACACGTGCCTCGTCGTTTTTTTTGCCCGTAGGCACGTCACTTCACGCCCCATGTGGGTCGTTTGGTTCACATCCTACTTCTGATATCTGGGGTAGATGGGATGGTGATTCGTTATCAGAGTGGTCGAACATTGGAAATAATAACTAAAACCAATAACAAAATTAAAGCAATCGTCCATATAATTAATTCAGTAAAGAGATAACACAATAACCTAATGATTATTCCAATAGAAACGTATGGAAAACGCAGTGTGTTCGATGTCACGTGGTATCGTGAACGCGACCGTTTGCCCCGCCGCCGTCACAATTCAGAATGCCATTTATTCACGCTCGAACGCCCAACTGTCAACTATCAAACATGTGACAGCTGACAGCCGACGCCCGCCCCACCACTGGTACCGACCGCACCCAAGCAGCCATGTTGCTTGACGTTTTCCGTAGATGGCACTGTAGTGCTAACGCTGCGACACATAGATAGCACTGTAGTGCTGACGCTGCGACATATATTTATCGGAAACATTGTATAATTAGTAAAAATGCCGTCTTATATATATACCTCACGCGAACGCGGGACACGCCAAGCGCCATACACAATGAACAATGCGCTGGCGCGGCTGCGGCGCAGTGCGACGTAGTGAGGGAGTCTGTAACATTAGCGGTGAGCGCGGAAAAATGTTGCAGCAGTGTAAGCTGATGGTTTGGGACGAATGTACGAAGTCCCACAAAAGAGCAATCGAGGCACTATAACGTATCATGAAAGATATCAGGAGCTAACCAGGGTATCATGGGAGGGATGGTGGTACTTTTAGCTGGTGAATTTAGATAGACCCTGCCGGTTATTACTAGGGTACACCGGCAGATGAAATAAATGCCTGTTTGAAGGCGTTTGTAAGTACACGTAAGTATGGTTGTGTGACAGGTTAATTTTGGCGCCGAAAAATGAGACAGTAGGCCAGATAATCGAATAAATTATGTCAGATGTTGAGGGAGATGTTGTCGTGTACCTCTCAGTAGACAATTATTATGGACACTGAACAAGTGACATCGTACTATAGAGTTTCTTTATGTTTTAGCATTGAATGGAAAAACAAAAACGTAGTTTATAAAAATGTGTTAAAATAAGCTATTTGCAATAAACCACAGCATTTATAAGAGTATTAGGTATTTGCAAAAAAACTGTTTTTGAATATAACTTACTTAGGTACCCACTATTATTTTTTGGATTTTTTTAAATGTATTACTACTGAATGCCGATTTGGGTGATCTTTCTTTGTTCAAAAGGTTAAAATTTAAATTTGGCAACCTAATTAGTTTAATTATTTTATTATTATTATATTGCAAGATTTCTTTTCAAAATAAATGGCTAAATTTTGGCACATGTACTGTACGCGTACTACAGATCATATTAATAACAACCACAATATCATTAGAAAATACTAGTTATCTACATACTCCAACTAATTAGGTTCGGAAATATTTATATTTATATTCCAATATGTTCTATGATTTTTGTTCTACTAAAAGAACAAATTAGATTTTTTTGTCTACAATGTTCCACTGAAAATTTTAATAGAACAAAATGGATTATATATTCCCTTTTACTCTACTATCGATTGTAACAATAGAAGAAACCGGAATTTTCATTCCACAATATTCTACTATCGTAGAACAAACTGGAACTTATTTTAATTAGGTATGTTGATGTCGGATATAGCGGTAAAAATATTTTTTGCCAAATTTCATCAAAATCGCTTCAGTGGTTTAGGCGTAAAAAGCTACCTAACAGTCAGACAGACAGATAGAATGACTTACGCATTTTTTACGCAACTTTTCAGTGAACACTACGTCCACTGAAAGTTTGTCCATGGAAGGTAAAACGGGTTTTAAAAACGTTGCAATATTTACAATTTTAAGGTTAGGAAACAAATCATGTAGCTTTTAACAATGGCCTCTGTTAACATACAACAAACACTGCAATAAGTATTTTTCATGTTAATACTCACCGAATTATCAAAGTAACAGAAAAGTTGTACGATCTTTGGCAAAAATTGCGAACAATTACTTAATTAAACAAAAGTTTATTCTATAAAACACAGAACAGCAGACGCCACGTGGAAGTAAACTTTATACTGACAGCTAAACTGGGTTTTAATAAAAATAAAAAAAATCTGGTTGCGTTGCGTTTCCTCCGTTCTGAATACATATTTTAGTTAGTTCACGGAATGGTCGTACCAACTGATAACAACATGTTTTTGTTTAATAATTCGTAAAATTAACATGATTATTTTTTGCCAAATTGTTTTTCAATAACTAAAGTATGTAACGCTTGCTGACGATAGCACTGTGATGTTTACAAGTACAAACAAAAATCAAATAATATCTGACATAAATCAAACACTGGACATAATAATTCAATGGCTATCAAATAATAATTTATTAATTAATCTGAATAAAACAAATTTAATGACATTTAGAAATAGGCAAAATAATTTAATAAATCTTAACATATGCTACAATGGACAACAAATTAACATAGTCCAAAATGCAAAATTTTTAGGTCTAGATTCAAATTTAAATTGGAAATCTCAAGTGGAAGATATTTGTACTAAGCTGAACAAATTCTCTTATGCACTAAATAGACTTGGAACAGTTGTGAATCAATCTGCTGTCATCACTGCGTACCACGGTTATGTAGAATCAGTACTAAGGTATGGTGTCATCTTTTGGGGTAACTCTGTAGACAATGATATGATATTTAGAGCCCAAAAGAGATGTGTAAGGGCCATTGTGAAGTTAAAACAGACGGATAGTTGTAAAACATTTTTTATTAGTCTGAAATTGTTAACGCTTCCATGCCTTTATATATATGAGGTAGCCGTCTTTGTTTTTACACATACTTCTTTATTTGGGTGCCTACAGAGTAAACGTAATAATCATAAAATATGTTTTCCATCAAACAAAACAGGGCAATTTAGCAACAGCATATTTTGTATGGCCTCTCGAATTTATAACCATTTACCATTATACATATTGAGATGTTCCACAGATAAGTTTAAAACGCTATTGAAGCAATTTCTTGTTAATAAGGCATACTACACACTGAAAGAATATCTCGAAGACAAATATGACATCCAATAATATAATTAGCTTTTAATGACTCATAATAATTAAATTCACTTGACTTATATAATATTATCTAAATTGACTTGTATAATGAAAACAATGACATGGATAACATTTAATTAATTAATATTTATATTGATTCTGATTATGTTTCATGTGAACCTCAATTATAACTAGAGTATGTTTAAATAATTTAATATAAAAAAATTAATAAATGAATAATATAATCTGAGCAATATTGCATGCCAATTGGCGGAATATAGCTGCACTAAATGTTTGTTCAATACTGATAAAACTATGTTAACACCACTGTAACAACCTATATTCGCAATAAACTATTTGAATTTGAATTTGAATTTGTAAGTAAAAAAAATAAATAAAGTTAAATTGGATCATACCGTTTAAAATATTTTTAATGTTAAGATAAACATAAGAACCTCGACTGGAAACGGTCCACGGAAGGGAAGTAAATCAATGATATTTTTTTATTATTAATAAGACAATCAAGTAAAGTAAAGATGTTGCTAAATAAACTTGTAGAATATCTAAATACTAACATTTATTCACAATAATAATTAGTTAAAAATAGTTTTATAAAGATCATTTTGGATGTTTTGTTTATGACCCATTTAAATACCATTTTGTTCTATTAAATTTTTTTAGTAGAACATTGTAGTCAAAATTCTAAATTGTTCTATTAGTAGAACAAAAATCATAGAACATATTGGAATACACGGACAATATCACTTTCTAATATCCGGGACTACTTAGTTATATCAAATAAGCACTCAGTAATTCGCAAATACGTATT
Source organism: Catocala fraxini (assembly GCA_930367265.1). NCBI lineage: Eukaryota > Metazoa > Arthropoda > Insecta > Lepidoptera > Erebidae > Catocala > Catocala fraxini. Next base: position 12,460,168 of record OV884037.1, read on the forward strand.
TTTTTAAGTTGGGTTCTCTGTTCATATGCAATAACTTTACCTCCATACATAACACAAATGATATGACACCAATGCCACCATTAGCTAACGCCAGCAAAAACCAATCTAATATAAACAGCCAAAACCAGGGTATTATACTGGCGAAGAAACTAGCTGCACCCTGTATAGCAATACCGGCTAAAAGAGGTATACGTCGACCATATTTATCCGCTATGATTGCAAATATTATTCCTCCAATAAGTATTCCCCACATCATCACAAATTGGCAAATCTGAAATTAATTGTAAATTAAATTATTGATAAATATCTACTCAAAGAGACATATAATGTGTTACTATCATATCAACCATAGTAAGAGATATGGTTCTTTATAAGGTAAAGGCATTCAAATCCGAAGGATTTTAGAAATGGCACTATATGCCGATGTATTTAGAAAAACGGCTTTTAATAAGCAATTTACAAGTTATTTTGTCTGCAAGATATATTATTCAATCGATAATCTATATGTTCATTTTTATAGGAGCAAAAGAGCGCTTTAGTATGTGTACGTTTTGAAATAATCGGTAAGTTTGACGGTAGCGGCCAACTCGAACGCGCGCTTCATACATTTCGGACCTTATGCACGTGAGTACATCCATTTGCTAAATAGTGTTTTAGATGATATATTTATACAGTGTGAGTTTTTGTTTAGGTTAAAATACAGGAAGGGTTATATTTTTTATCGAAAATACTCAACATTTGAGTATAATCTTCACAAATTGAAGAGCAAGTAAGTTTTTAAAATACCATGGCATTAGGTGCCAAATATTTTAGGTGGTTCCTAAATGTCGATCTATACCACGGAATTGCAATTTCATAGACGCTATCTTTTTTATTTATTTTTAAGGTATTTCAATAATTAAGAAATTATGTTTTTAATTCTGATTGCTTAAATAATGCATAAACATAAAAAAATATTTTAGAAATCAGAGGTACACTGTGGGATCGCATTTACTTATTATATCAGGTCAAAGATTGTCTATTTAGGCACTTTATTGATTCGTTGTAGGGAAAAACTAAGTATAGAAATTTAAGTTATTAGTCTTCTGATATAATCCTGATTCTGCGTTATATAATGTTTGACAGATATCGCAATGAAAGATCCATTTATATATTTATATTCTATTAAAAAATCTTTTGCTTTTTATTACTCGGAATAACAAAACTTGATTTAGTTTTATTAAACGCAATGCCGATGTATTTAAGTCGGAATTAGGTTGTTCGAGTGCTTAACTCCGTGGTATTTGACACACGTTATATACAGAGTGTTCATTATATTACACGGTTTGCTTAGCAAGTCTTTATGGTTTTAGTAACTCACTCGCATGTATCTGAAGATGTATCACCTTGTTATTCCAGGACTCCAAATGTTCCTTCATCTCGAATAAGCTCACGGCAGTCAAGCAGTGATCTAGCGCTGGATATTCTCAAACTTTTTCATAATCCTAACTTAAAGAATACAAATGATACTATAGTAGTTGAAAGCATCTATTAGAAGAGGGGCCTTCTAATAAGAAACCAAACTTTCCAATAATAATTTAAAACAGCATTTCATTTCCCAAACTTTCCGAAGAATAACATAACTAGACAAACTATAAAACTTACCGCAACGGTTATAGTAGCTGACGAATTTATAGATATCAACGTAGAGTTGCTAAAGAAAAGAAAGAAAAAAGGAGAGGATTCTCAAAATAAGAGAAGAGAGATTAAAGAAAAGTAAAGTTCAAAACCTCAAAACGCTACTACAGAGGAGAAAAAAGCGAAAATAATGTACAGCAACCTAAATTTACATTAAAGAAACAATCAATCCTAGAAAATATTTAATAAAATAATCAAGAAACTGAGACAAATTTAGATGACGAAAATATACAAATAGCTTTACCACACCGAAGAAATAATCAAACTTACATATTGAACTCTGAGTTATCCAACGATGGTGAAGAGGTTACGATGACCATAAGAAATAAAAAAACTTCCAGTGTTAAAAAAACCTTCACTGAATAAATTGTTCGATGAATCTACTTCGGACGATTATTTTTCGACATAACCCTCCATGGGATAAAGTGATAAATCGTTAATAATTGTATTCCTTTTCTTTCAGATTAATTGATTTCTATTTATTTAATTACGTTATTTAACATAATGATAGCTATTGTTACGCTACATAGTTTCTGAATGTTTTGATCTCTTAATAAGTAATAATAATTATTTTTGATATGAATATTACAAGAATTGTTATACTTTATAGTACTTAATAATTTATATATATATCTCTTACTGTTATTCTTAAATAAAAATAAGTACCCACTTTTGATTTTATACAAGATTAGTAATCGGTTATAAATATCGAGATTTAAGTTTGAAAATTTTTTTTTATTGCTTTTTCAGTGATTGAATTACTGTCATAATGAGAATCTCATATTGTGATAATAATGTAAGTGTTTTTATTATGTTGATTTTGATTATTATTTTTTACCCAATAGATAAGTAAGTAGGTACTTATTAGTTAACAAAAAAAAAAGGTAAAAGCTAGACTGAATAAAACTTGACAATACTTAATAATGTCATAACATGTTTATATCTATGCACAAAAATGTTAAATTAATTAACTTCATTTTATTTTGCATCTGTATTTACTTACATACTGTGGTGCCATTTTATTAATTGTGTAAGACAAGTACTATGACTGATTAAAATCCAAAGAGAATAATTAGATTTGATTTTTGAACATCATGTATCGTTCTCCCCACCTCCTTTCCTCTACATTTTGTACACCCGGAATTAGGAACCAAATGCATAGGAATAAGGATTTTTAAATCGGAATAAGGTGCCGTGGAGTTTACATATTTTTACGTAATTTTACATTTTTAACGAATTATTATAGTCAAACTGCGAGTATTTTTCAAAAATATAATACTTAACACTTCTGATAAAAATAGCCAATTCCACAGAAAGTTATAATATATCCTTAATTTTTAATGTTCTTTTGAGTTTTGGTGTATATAACGCGGAATTAGGTGCCTTTACCTTAACCAAATAGAGATAGGTATACAGATTATAAACTATTGATACGTACATGAACAAGCCAATGTTTGGAACATACTAAATCCCATTCAGATAAAATAGTTCGTTTGAACAAGGTGGTATCATAAATAAATTTTTTGCATCGTACTAATGGTATTAAAGTCTTGTCGAGGTATGGATTCAAAAGCAGTAAGTCTGGATCAAATATTAAACACGGATATTCTTCCACTTTCTAAAACAAAGATTATCACCTTAATTTTAAAACTAGCTGTATGTTATTTCTGGCTTAAGAAGCATTTGTAATAATAAGAAGAGTGCACCGACTCGCTCGGAAAAGTACCACCCACTTACACGTAATCAGCATATAAAGGAACAAACCCATACTTCGTGACCTGTTCAAGGGGGAGTAGAGAGGTCTTCAAAATACAACGCTTGGTCACAGGGGCGCAAGAGAGGTCATAGGTTTTCGTCACGTAGTCCTAGGGAAATCTCGCGCTTTTTCGAGCAATATTCAAATATGGTCAAACTTTGTTTTTTAACTCTTTCTTTGCAAAACGTTATTAAATTCCATATTTATGAATTATTACGTGAAAATGAAATGAAAACTAGAGGGGGTAAACTACGGGTAGTCACCGAGAGGGAGGACAGGGTAAAATTGTAAAAATGGGTCACGTAGTATGCGTATGTTCCCTAAGTTTCGTAATTATATGTATGCGTAAGTTCCCCGTTTATAATTTAGACGGACAACAGACAACATAGGATTGAAAAGCATAATTTTTTATAATTTATACTATATTTATGAAGAGGAAACATTTGAGTTTATTTTTTTTTGTATATTTGTTTGTTTGTAATGATTTAACTCAAAAATAAACAGCCGATTTAAAAATTTTTGTCGCCCTTTTGTAGCTATATTATCACCAAGTAACATAGGCTATATGGTTACTGTCACAACTTCATTTTTTATTTTTTTTAACGCGGCAGAATTCATTCTTGCATAGGTACCTCTCCGCGAAAAGGGGAGCGGAGAGGTTATGTCAGCCTCACCCGGGAAAAGATGGAATGTCCCGGGAACTACCGATTAAACCCACCACGGTGTGCCAGCTCTCTGCTTTAAGTGGTGTTGGGTCGCTGGAACTGCTGAAACTACATCAGTGACCCACCCAGCAGTGCCCAAAGCAGGCAAGGAATTCCTGCGGGCGATGACTCCTGGGTGACGCCCCGGCACGACAGAGGGCGTCACTTCGACTTAATGGCTGACGGATGAGAGATCCCCGTTCTCCCGCCCGCTGCCTTCACTATGTATGTATCGCATAGGCGCTCCTGCGCCACCCGGACCGCCGGCGGAGGCTCGGATCCGCAAGGATACTTTCCTGACGGATCCGCTTCACCGCCTCCTTCTGCGAGATAATGTCCTCGCAAAAGGATGCGACCGCTATCCAGGTCCACTCGCTGTCGACAATGGCTTTGATCACGGCCGGCAGCGAGAGGTCAACACCCACAACGTCCGCGTCGATGATTTCACGGAGCTGCACTACCCAGGCAGGACAAGCCTCGAGCGTGTGCTGCGCCGTGTCCTCAATACACTCAGCGGCAGTGGTGGCAGATGGGATTCCCTTCCCTCCCTGCGACCGCGTGCAGGTACTTGACAAAGCAACCGTGCCCTGACAACACCTACACTACTCGGAAGGAAAGGATCCCTTGCTGCCGCCCCGCCCACCGCTCCAATACCGGCTGGAAGGCCTCAACGGTTCTGGATCGGGGTCGGTTCCTTGTGTCAGTTAAGACCTCCGGGATGGGACGAACACCCGTCTCTTGTACAGCCGAATTCACTTTATATGCTTCGGCGAGCACTTCCGCTGCCAAGTTCCACGGGGGCCTTCCGGCTAAAGCGCAGACTGCGTTGGCCGACAACGTGCGGTATCCGCGTATGACTCTGACCGCCATGACTCTCTGCGGTCTCCGCAAGAGAGTCCTACACTGAGCGGTCAAGGAGTTCACCCACATCGGTGCGCCGTAAAGCACCATCGACCGGATAACGCCCGTGTAAAGCCGCCGGTAACCGATGCTGGGCCCACCCAAGTTTGGCAAGAGTTGCCTAAGAGCAGACGTAGCACCGAAGAATCTTGGAGCGAGACGGCTGAAGTGCTCGTCGAAGCGCCATTGCTCTTCCAGTACCAGGCCTAAGTATCTCATATGGGCCTGGACTGGGGCACGAACCGAGCCCACCACTATCGAGGCGCCGCTGGATGGCCTGCGACGGGGCGTGGCTAACGTGGCACTGGTCCGTAAGGGTCATTAGGCCGGGGTGGTTGCTTAAGCAACCTGCTTAGCCGGGCTTGGGGTCTTGGGGTCTTGGGGCGGGTGAAGTGGTCCAGCATGGACTCCATCCAGCTCAACCCGAATGGATATGACATTGACAGGACCAGAGGCCTTCGAGCTGCGAGGAAGACAACCTCTATAAAAGTACTGTCACACCTTCTTTTTTTATTTTTTGGTTCCCAGGAAAAATGCTTAATGCACTGCCCGCCGGCTAGGGGACGGCACTGGCGGGGGTGTGTGGGACTCCCAGCATGAAGTGCTGGTATACCTACTAAAAATCCCGGGGGTGTTCCCTCTCTCATCCAATGGGGGGGAGGGCAGTTGGGAACTCTTAAAAGATTCATCCATATCGGGCCCCCCATGTGGGTAGGCCGGGTCAAACGGACCCGACCACCTCTCGTCCCCAGGGGAGAGCCTAACCGCTCTCCGCTTTCGACGTAAGAAGGCGCGCGGGAACACCGCGCCCGCAAGTACTGTCACACCTAACCTAACTAAACCTACATTTACGTGAGCAAAGCCGCGAGCAAAAGCTAGTTCATAATATAATAAATAATATATTCTTTTAGGTTTCATGAAACAGGAAGCGAGGGCAAACTGATTGCTTCGTGGTCCATTATATACTTACTTGACATGATATAAGGAGGCACTGGAAAACATTTTTTTACTCGTATCAGTTAATGCATGCCTGCATATATACTACATAAAATAATGCTGACGACACCAACGAAAAATATCTCGTCCTGAATTTATTCATTTAACTAGGTCAAGGTAAATGTATCTCAACATTAAGGTCAGTATTTTAATGTTTAAGTATTTTAATGGAAATTAAACTTACTGGTGAGCAGATTTGTCTCCAGCTTTGCTCTGAATATTGATAAAAGCTTCTCGGTTTTGCGCACCAAAAATCTTGGGGTGGTGCCATAAATATGATGTTCAATTGAAACCAAGCGATCGGCAATTTTAAGATAGCCATAAGGGTACTAATCCGTAGTTGCCATCTGCCGAAGTCTCCTATTACTTGTGTTGTTAGATCTTGATCACTGATCTTAGATCTACTCTTTGGAATTAGGTCTTCTGAAAACAATATATTTATTATACATAACCTCAATCTAGTTCTTAGTATCAAATATTATTTTTTTACAAAGTAATTCAACTATTACTTCGTAAAGAAATATCAGATTACGTATCCAATGCTAACCGGTTTCAATAGCAATATCAACCATTGTACTCAATTAACTTATTATATTTGATGTGCCGAACTTTGAAATGTCATTCATAGTGTAAAATAGAGTAACCCTGGAAATATAAATTAACTACCAACAAAGAGGTTTTAAAGATCAGTGTGTCCTTTTGAAAAAGGGTGAGCATATTAAACGGATAGTATTGGCTAGCTGATAAATTAGCTACCCACCTATACCATCGAATCAATAAGTACTTACGTACAACAGCAAAATCGACTCATTTTTATATTACATATATCATAAGACTTACAATGTCTAAAGTTACAGATATACGAGAGAGACGGACATTAGCTTGGTATGTCCATGTCATAAATATAGGTCATCATGCTGTTGTTAATAAGGTGAGCACGTATTTACCTGGCACGTACTACCCTAATAGGTATACATATTACGATAGTTCGTGCCGGGTAAGGTAGGATAGGCTGTTACCTATACGTATCTAACGACATATTTAGGTTTTTAATTAGAAAAACAAAACCATATTATATTTTTAATTTTTGAACTTATATCAAATTGTATATTTTTATAATTGCCACTATTTTATTTCTCGTTTAACTTGTTACTGCATTTTTATTAAATGCTTTTTTAGACTAGCTATTTAGTAAAAAGTGAAAACATATGGAATGTTGTGTAATTATCCAGTTAAAATTTTCTTTTTTATATAAGTACATAATTATGTTAATAATACGCAGAAGTCTTTTACATGTTCACCCTACGCGCACGGTCTGCCGGGATATAATTCATACTGTATACATACATAGGTTCACGCCTGTTGCCCAGAGGGGTAGGCAGTGACTACGGATTTCCATTTGCTACGATCCTGAAACACTTCTCCGGCCTCATTCTCTTTCTGTGTGCGTTGCCCCAGCGGAAAAAGTTTGAATTCCATAACTTGAGTTTAACAGATTATCAGTGTATGACGTCGTGTAGGTAATTGTGTATGGTAAGTAAAAATTTGTGTATCCAACCATAGGGGGGAGTTATTCATCAAAAACCGTTTCCGCTGCAATAACGTTGTCCTAGCAGCACTTTTTTCATCTCATTTTTTATAAATAGATTAAAAAATTAGTGTATGTCGCGAGCTAATTGTGTATGTCTAAATTAAATTGTGTGTCATGCGAAGATATTCAAGTTGTCGCTGCGACAACGTTTGGACATTTGCTAGATTTCATATAAAATGCTTTCATAGAGAGCTGTAGATTTGTACACACGTTGTTTTGAATTAGTTTATAATGTTTGAGAAACCAGATTTTGAAAAGAAATAGCTTTCAGAAGATATACATGTAAACGTACAATAAGGTTATTAGGTCCTAGTACTTAAAGTATGCACTTTAGGGTCTAGTTTATAACGTTTATACATACCTTGTAAGAATCTGCAACGTCTTGCCAAATATCATTGATGTACTCCTAGCAATTTATGAGCTATGGGATAATTTACCATGACTAGACCACTGTTTTATAAGCAGTCTAATTTAACGAGATTCTAAAAGAAATGCATAATAAAACGTATTCCAATAATTCGTGTATTAATATACCGGTATTGAATTGGTACAGGTGGTTACACAATTCTTGAGTTAAGTTTCGAGATTAAGATATTAATTAGGTCGCTTGTTTTTCTGCACCGGCTATTTCCAGCGTATTTGGTTAATACAGTAAGTACTATTCTTAAAATAAATATATTTAAGACAAAAAAACATACAACTAATTAAATGTCAAAATTCATAATGGGCAATTAATTGCATAATTATATATTTGTACTATAATTAAAGACTTTATAATAATATCAGCCCTGTATTAAACTGTCCCACTGCTGGGCACGGGCCTCTTCTCACTGTGAGAAGGGTTAGCCCTTAGTCTACCATGCTGGCCTAGTGCGGGTTGGCAGACTTCACATATCTTCGAGAACATTATGGAGAACTCTCAGACACTCAGGTTTCCTCACGATGTTTTCCTTCACCGTTAAAGCAAGCGATAATTAATTATTTAATACGCACATAACTTCAAAAAGTCAGAGATGTGCGCCTTGGGATCGAACTCGAGACCTCTGCGTGGTAGTCCAACGGTTTCCAACTATGCTATCGCTGCTACTGAAGACTTTATACCTTAGACAAATTAAATAATACCACATTATACTATTATTTGTGTATTTATTTGCCTACAAAAATAAAAGATGATAACTGATAATGATAAGTGATAACTTTTGAAAGTTTTAAATAAATCTTAATGATATTCTTCTACCTACTAGTTTATTAGTGAAAATATAGACACCGCGCAGTGCGACGGCGGGCGGCCTTCCATAAGCTACCACTTTTACCCTCCTTTTTATTCATATAAAAAGAGAGCGCAATATGTTTCCCTATGTCGAGCGTATTTGTTAGCTAATAGGGCTTGCTTTTGAACTTGAACCTCTTTTGTTATCAGTTGCAAATGTTCACCCAAGGACAACGTGCGTATGCACTGTTGTTTTGCTATGTATCGCCATAATAATGATATTGAGTTTGTTATAAAAGTAATTAAATAACAGTGAACTTTAACATAAAGTAGGTAGTTTAATACTGTATTCCACTACGAACTTACCTCAGTCAAGAAGTATTGATCTGTGATTTTGTTATCTGTTATTGTAATTTTTATTGTTAACGCTTGAAATATAGAAACTTGGAAAGTATTTTCTTCTTATTAAAGAATAAGTATTTAATTAAAATACCAATGTTTTAATAGATAGGTAAGTACCTACCTATTTTGTTAATGTTTTTATATTTTTTATTTATTAACTAATATTTTGCTTTTTATTATTGCAGTTGTTTTATTATTTGCTAACAGCTGTGTATGCAACTGTACAAATTACTAAATAATATAATAGAATTTTAAGAACGTTACATATATGTACTGCGCGGCCGCTTTTTTGTAGCCATCCGAACACGGTCGGGTTATGTACTAATTGCGATGGTTATCAGTGTTTTAACTGTATTTCGTTAATTATTGAGTGTAATGAGATGAAATTTTACATGTGAATAGTTGAATTAATACACGAATTATTAGAAATACGTTTTATTATGCATTTATTTTAGAGTATCGTGCAATTAGACTACTTATAAAACAGTGGTCTAGTCATGGTAAATTATCCCATAGCTCATTAATTGCTAAGAGTACATCAATGATATTTGGCAAGACGTCGCAAATTCTTAGAAGGTAATGTATAAATGTTATAAACTAAGCCCTAAAGTGCATACTTTAACTACTAGGACCTAATAACCTTATTGTACGTTTACATGTATATCTTCTGAACGCTATTTTCTTTCAAAATCTGTTTTCACTAACATTATAAACTAATTCAAAACAACGTATGTACAAATCTACAGCTCTCTATGAAAGCATTTTATATGAAATCTAGCAAATGGCCAAACGTTGTCGCAGCGGAAACTTGAATATCTTCGCAGTTTAATGAGTAATGACACACAAATTTCATTTACACATACACAATTAGCTCCGGTCATACACTAACTTTTGAATCTATTTTTGTTCTTGTACGTTCATGGGATAAATAAAGTTCCGCTGGGATAACGTTGTTGCAGCGGAAACAGGTTTCTAATGAATAACTCCTCAATGGTTGGATACACAAATTTTTACTTACCATACACAATTACACGACGTCATACACTGAAAATCAGTTAAACTCAAATTATGAAATTTAAACTTTTTCTGCTGGGGCAACGCACACTAAATGCATAAAGCTTAAAATATGATAGTGAATTTCCACTTGCGGTTTAGTTGCATAAACGAATTGAAGATGAATATAATATTACAGTTTCATTGATCTGTAATTATCCTTTGTCCGCCAATTGCGTAAAACACCATTAGCCCGTAAATGATACCACCCACACCACAAATTGATTACCGCATGGTCACCCCTTTTTAAAAGGCCACAGCAAGCTTTAAAACCTCTCTTTTGGCACGCATTATCGGCAGGAGCGAACTTTATTGTTGTGTGTTAATTCCATGCCTCAACGTTTGAATATTGAAGAAAAGAGGCTGTATTACATTACTGTTGTCTGTACTGCAAGTAAGTCTGATGGTAATTTACCAATTACTTTAACCAAAGCTGATAATAATTTTATAATTGCTAGGATACTAGCCTAAGCAACGGAGGTCACATTATTGTAGGGTATGAAAATCATGGCATTTTTCAGATTCTTCATTACTTATATTCAAACGTGGGTAATGATTTACGGACGAATTAAATGCGTTAGAAGATATTATATTATGCGTTATTATTCAAAGTGACTCCCAAACTGAATTTAAACAAATCGTTCTAGGACAAGATTTTACTTCAACAAAATGAAACTCCGATACGTCTTCATTTCGACAACATTTTAGTACGAAACAACACACTACTGTATCCGACAAAGTGTTTCAACGACATGACTTGACTAAGAAACGACTATATATATATCTATATACCTACATAATATAATTATACAAAAACATAGCAATAGGTAATTCATATTTTTAGAATAGGAGTTGAGCAATAATTATTATAATTGTGAACAATGAATATTTTTTAGTGTCATAGTTAAGCTGATTTTATAGTTCTAGGCATCTACAAGCTATTATTATTACAATAAAAAATTTTACTAGCCGTGTTACCGTAGGTACATATTTTCACCGGGCCTTAATTTTTTTTCAGGTTTTCATTTATAATACATAAGGATTAACGCGGTCAATAGAACGGTGTCAAAAAGTATCCGTATCCTACCTAACTTGTAAATGTATGGATGTTTTTGACTGCACGCGTATGCTGTCGAGCGGATTTCAATGCAATATGGCAAACAGTTAATATCCCTGGGTAACAAATAAAAGTTTTATCCTGGTACGCGTACCTGAGGAATTCATGCAAGCAAAGCTGTGGGCTATGTACAATCCACGTACCTAATTGACGTCACCTGCGAACTGAAAACCATGCAGACAAAGTCGCGGGCATAATATACTAACATAATATAATAATAGAGCGCACAACTGCTACATTCTGCCAACTTATTGTGAGTGTGGGTACAGCGTGAGCTCCTACTACTAACGTGTCATTGTCAAATTTAAGATGCAGTTAATTATATAGTGATAAAGAATTGATCAGTATTCAGACACAGAATTAAAGAATTTTCGAATATCCAATTTCTTTTTTCATAGTAGATGTAGTAAAAAGTATTTCGACATTTCGATGAATCCTTTGTGATAATATTTTAAGAGTTGGCAGCCCTGTCATGTCGTGTCTGCTGCTGTCAATGAATGACTGTGTTCATGTTCGGGTTCGTGGTTTATGAAGTTTATGAATGAGAAATGAATTAAGCAGTGGTTTTGTTTTAAAGGATTTTATTTTGCTGTTATAGAATTTTACGGTGAATGTGCAAGTGTGAGCACTCTAAACAATGCCTCTGGCTAACACCTCTGATCCCTGGCGAATGCAGAATGTTGGCGACAACACGGTATTTATTATATCTTACGATTCGTTTGCGTAGCTAATTAGGATTATGATATTCGCTAGCTTAAAATTATTTGGTTTTAGCTTAATGAGTCAACTCACAAACAGTAATAGCAAACGATGTATTATGTCTTTTCATAAATTAAATATTTAAATACGCCCACTTGGAAATCACATTTAGTCTGTGAATGACTTATATCTTTCACTATATAAATCTTTGTGTACAATAGCACTGTTGTAAAGTACAACTCTCTACTAAGTAACGAATTGCTAATCAAGGAAAATAACATAGCCATGTTGACGACAAGTGAGGAAAACTGAGGCAGTGTAAATTGCCTCTATTACTGGAATTATGTACTTTGTCCTTTTTGATTATATTCCAGTTAAATTGCGTGTTCATGTATAACTTAATATGTGCTTTTAGTTGTTATTTTTTCAATAATTAAGAATGGTCTGTGAATTATTTTTACTATAAATGCATTAGAAACTGATGTCATTTATTTAGTTTACTTTATTGATAATATTATGATCACAGCTATATAGCTGAGACAACAATAATTTTTGTTTTGATATTTAGTTTTATAAATAAATATCAGTGATAGTTATGCTTTTAAATGGTTTTCAGACAAGCATGCAGGTTGTGTATTACTATTGTTAATTACTATTATTAGTATAGTTTTGTCCACATCACTGTGGTAATTGTTGGTTGACATATTATGTTATAAGAATATGCTGCCAATATGTATGTAATGTATTGCCTATTTTTAATAGGATCACTTAAAAAGTGCCTCTGGTAAAAATGTTAAGTATGTTATAGTGATAATATTGTAATATATATTTTTATGTTTTAGGGAACATCTACACAGTCAGCAAATAGTCTTCCAATAGTGGTTGAAAATTCAGCAGAGTCTCGCCAAGCATCAACTGCTGAGAGTCTAGATAATGCTAGTGATATCAGTGATGAGAGGGAAGTGGAGATCCAAGATGTTATTAAAGAAGGCCATGACAAAGCAGACCCATCCCAGTTCGAATTGCTCAAAGTTCTTGGTGAAGGTTCCTTTGGGAAAGTATTTTTAGTGAGAAAAGTTGTTGGTGCTGATGCAGGCACTCTCTATGCCATGAAGGTAGTCCTCTGTCTTTGTTTTACATATCTTTAAGTAATATACTTACTATGGTGACCTCCTTTCATATAAGTAGTATTAATACAGAACTCAAAGACATGTGAAATACAAGTTTCAAAGACTGTGATTTCCCACAGAAACTATTTCTGTCTTTATTATAACATAGTTAACTCATCCTAAGATATTTGTAATCTTTGTAGATTGTTTAGTTAAATTGTAATATTAGTTGATAATTATTATTAATGCCTATATTATTATTTACATTTTGTTATATTGTATTGATTTCTGTACTTACTATTTATAGGTACTTAAAAAAGCTACATTAAAAGTAAGGGATAGAGAACGTACGAAAATGGAGAGAAATATACTAGTTGAAATGGGCCATCCATTTATTGTAAAACTACATTATGCATTTCAAACTGCTGGTAAACTATATTTAATATTAGACTTCCTACGTGGTGGAGATTTATTTTCTAGGCTCAGTAAAGAGGTAAGCATATGTTATTATATTAAATGTGTATTACCATAGAAGTTGTGTATGGAATGATATAAGTTTAGATATGTTTGTATGTACTATAGGATAATACTAAACATGTAGCTATAGAATGTATAAAATAGAACTCTAGGACTATCAAGAAGCCTTACAGATGTGCATTGTTTATGCAGCTTCAGTGTATTGTGTGTGTAAAAGCAACAGGTATAATGCCAAGTCAATAGATTAGCTGCCAATATAATAAAATGTAATTTTGAAATATTTACATTACAAATTAGTTATACTGGTAATGAGGTAATGAGTCATCTATACAGGGAATGATGATGTCAGATATTAAGTCCCACATCCTTCCAGATGTTACATATTTAAGTAGATATAATTCCATTTATTTTAAATTCTTTGTAATATTTCAACATTTAAAATCAGTAATCTGAAATGACTATACCAAATTGCATGAACACAGTACAAATTTCATAAAACAAGCTATTACAGATATCTGATATATTTTTACTATAAAACACAACTAACTTAAATAGACTTTGGTGGTTGTTTAATGGCGAAAGCATAAACAATATAACATATACAGTTACTATTATTAGGTACCAGGTTCAATGGCCGGGTAAGGATTGCTATAACTGCAAAATTATTTTAGATTGGCGTAGCAAATTGTACATGTGTAGATAAATGTTTGAAAAACTTGGCTTGGTATGCCTGCATATTGCACACATATTCAGGCCAATAATACAAACAAATGACTGCTTCGGTGGCGAAGGCTGTGTAAGAGATGTCGCGATAGATAAAAAGACAGTTAATTTGTGTTTGCGCCAAAATTATGCGTTATAGGATCCTGTGCAGATGGCTAATCTTCGTTCAGATTGGATACAGTCATTGAAATTTTTCTTTCTTCAGTATTTTATCATAGTACAGAATTAACCCAAACTTGACAACCCGCCAAACATGTGATTCACTAATGGATTTGTTGCTACAGTTATTATACAGTTAAAACCCATAGTGTGCACAATTCATATTATACAGCCTAAGGAGTCGGTTTGCCAATATGGTTTATAAAAAAAACGTGGCCCCATATTTGAGCGAGAGATAATGTAGGGATCCCTTCTTTTCGCATAATGTTCTTTGTCCTAATATACTTCGGCATAACGATTTTGGTACAATTTGTTTTGGCATAATAATACTTCGGCATAATTTTTTTAGGCATACATTTTATGTTGGCATAATCATCTTAAAGACTAATTTGTTTTGGCATAAATTTGATTCGCATAACGTTAGTAGGCCTAATGACTATTAGCATAACGTTAGTAGGCCTAATGACCGACTCTACGTAGTCTTGTTTGTCCTACCCCTAGAGTGTTATTTAAAATCGTGTAGAAGCGTGGGGCCGCCGGAGGCCCGCAGCGCCGGAGCCGTGACAGAAACTCTGCCTGCTGCATGCTTGCTTGCATGCTGCATGCTTGCTTGTATGCTGCATGCTGATATTATGCTTAAAAAAGTTTTGGTTTAGAACTTTATGCTTTAGAATATTATGCTTAATCATTATTAAGGTTAGAGCAATTATGCTTAAAAAATTATGCGTAAGCTGTTATGCGTAATTATATTATGCGAAAATATAATTATGCCAAACAAAATTATGCTAAGTTATATTAGGTCTTAAAATTGTATGCTAATGGATAGGGATCCGATAATGTAGCATACCTAATAGGTAGTTAGGTACAACTACATAGTACGTAACTGCACAAACTTAATTATTTTGTTCTATTTCAAAAGTCTATGATCAATATAAATTGTTCACGTTGAAATATATTGATTAAATCCATAATAGATTTTTATGCGCTTTGTAAAAACTGGACTTTGTGAACTATTTTGTTTAAGTACTCATAGCATGTCTACTGCGACTCCGGCTCATCGCATACAACAAAAATAATCTTGTCAGTTTTTTTACTAAGACAGCTTTTGACGTACCATGTGAACAATCGTATGATTTCATATGCTACTGAAAATCGTATCACCGAACTAATTTGAGAAATAATAAAGGTGTAAATAACATAGTGTTAAGTGCTCATTGCCGAATGATGCCTGAATAAACACGAGCAATTTCGCCGATTGTGCGTACGAAATATAAGCCCAAAATATATGAGTACTAATGACTCGCCCCGGTTTTGCACGTATAGTATAAAACCTTAACAAATTATACACCTAAACGTACCCCCATGCATCACTCCGCTTATTAAAAACCGAAAACCCGTTCAGTAGATTTTGAGTTTACCGCGAATAGACAGATCCGGCGGAGGACTTATAAATAGTATGTAGTGAAGTTTAATCAAAATCTATTGGTAAAACAAAAATCTCTGTATCTGATATGTGTACAGAAACCCCGATATTATAGAGTAGTCATTTCTGCGTGCAAAGTACCTACTCAGTACTTAATAGCTTACAGTATTAAATGTTATGTTAATATCCCAGTAGACGACAATATGATTGCAATCTATTACGTAGGATTTAAGTGTAGTGGGCGAAATGTGCATACTGTACACGTCAGCTTAACCCTTGGGGTTAAACAGATGTTATGGTACTCTAGGTAGTCTAATCTTAAGTAAAATTTAGGTAGTTTAATAATAGATTCCTTTTAGACATGTGTTTTCTTAAAATTACGCTTCTGTTTGCTTTGATCTCACAGTTTAATCTGTTATGACTTAGAAATAGCAGACATAATTAAAAATCTATTGTGTCGGGCCACACAATAGATTTTTAAAATAATAATACTGGAGAGGTCAGAAAGACTATACGTTTAATAGATATTTGAAAAATCTGCTATGTAGCTGCGATAGACTAAGATTTTTAAATTTTTCTGCCTATTTGTTTATACTCTAGACTAACTAGAGAAATGCTGGATGGATTAAAATAGGTAAATTATATATCAATATACGGCAGCTACGACTCTTAACTTAAAAACTGATGCATGTTTCATCACAATCAGTTGGGTAGTTCTTGAGATGCGGCTTCTTCCTTATATTATAGTAGATTTATAATAATTTCGCCCGAGGCTACGCTCACGTAAATGTAGCTTATGCTAGTGACAGTACCTTTTTCCTATTCTGTATCCAACAAACAACATGTATGCGAAATTTCATGATGATCGGTTGTCAGTAGTAACGGCGTGAAAGCGTAAAAAACAAACAAATAAACAAATATTATAACTTTAGTTAGGATAATGTAGGTCTTTGCAAAGCAGAGGTCATGATACTATTGATATTATCTAAACGGTGTTTGCGTTATTAATCCGATATTATGATTTGCGAAACATATTAAAATAAGTATAATATGTTAAAATGTTTAATACTTTTTACATACTTAAGACTGCGCCGAGCGAAATGTGCCAAAACAGGCGGTCACAGTTAGGTGAATAAAATCAACACTTTTTGTTTAATATAAATATAAAGTATACAATGAATGTGTTTACAATTACTCCGTGTAAAAAACTTAAAATAATTAATATTTTCGCCTACAAAATTACGTAAATTTGCATGAAAATGCGAATACGTAAGCTCGTGTTACATGATTTTAGATTTAGATTATAACAGTAGAAATCTATCCTATTTTACAGCTTAGGAAACATAATTTATAGTTATATTACAATTTGTTCATTCCAAATATTTAATTTATTGGTTGACAATAAAGATACATATTTATCAAAAAGCATTCCAAATCCTTCATACAATTTTACTATGGCGGCCGCGCGCCGATTTGATTATGCGCCGCACGAGCTGTCATTATCTGTCTTACGCTCGTTGCAGTCTTAAGGCCGATTTTTCAATAACCAGATACTATATACTACTAACTACTCTACGACTAAATTTACTTGCCTATTTATTTTTATCTTTTAAAATATTGTGTAAGAACGTGCAACATGCAGGTATAATTTCTACGTGATCATATTTGCCGCAAATATAGGTTTTTAAAATATTTGCTTCTATTTGTATCCCAGCTTTAAACCGAAACTACTGTTACTTGTACTTAGTCTCCCCGTGACCATGGCTGCTGAAAAGCAACCGAAACGTCGGGAAAAGTGTAAAAATAAATTAAATCTAAATAGTTTAATAATAATTTAATTAGCTTAAAAATTAGTAAAGTTTAATAGTAGTACTTAGTAGTGTAAAAATTTTCAAAATTTTGTAATAAAGTGTCAAATAAACAACGCGATAAAATCCGTATATAGCAGTTTAATTTCAACGAAACTACTGAATAAATATGTTATGTTAAATTGAAATGTTGCACGTTTAATAAAATAATTATAAATGTAATGTTCATCTGCCGAAAATCCGCGCATGCGAAGGTATGCTGGTGCAGCTAGTAATGAACTTAATGAAGACAGTCTTTATTTTTAGTATATTAAAGAGCTTTTCACTGCACGACTTAAGGATATTGAGTATTGTGTGTGGGATATGTCACAGGAAAAATGAATGAATTAATGGATCGTTTATTTTTAGGTGATGTTTACGGAGGAGGATGTAAAATTTTATTTAGCTGAACTAGCACTAGCATTAGAACATGTACACAAGCTTGGAATAATATACAGGGACCTCAAACCAGAGAATATTTTATTAGATGCTGATGGCCATATTGCATTGACTGACTTTGGTTTATCTAAGCTACCTCCAAGTAGTGATAAAGCTTACAGTTTTTGTGGTACTGTAGAGTATATGGCGCCGGAAGTCGTTAACAGGAGAGGTCACACATTTGCAGCTGATTGGTGGTCTTTTGGAGTACTTATGGTAAGATATTTCAACTTAAAGCATTCAGCTGATAACTTCAATCACGGTAATCACAATAAAATAAGTTACTGCCCTATATGTGATACCATCAGCTGTTAGTCAGCACATATGACGCAATAGCTTTATAAGTAGTCTTCAAACTATGTACTGCCAATGTACCGATCGTAGCGACAGTAGTATAATACAAGTTATTAAAAAAAAAAATTTACCGTCATATCAATTTGTATAATTATGTTGTATGTGTCTGCTGCAACTGCATAATAATATGCCATTAAATACTGTAAATATATTTATTGCTGTATTCAATTCTAAAATGTATTAGTTATTTTCCATTATAGTTTGAAATGCTAACAGGCAATCTGCCGTTCCATGGTTCATCGCGACATGAAACAATGACACAAATTTTAAAAGCGAAGCTTGGTATGCCTTCAAATCTTAGTGAAGAGGCGCAGTCTTTACTCAGAGCCTTATTCAAAAGGAATCCACAGAATAGGTAAGCTACTTTCTAGAGCAATTAGTCTAGTCAACAAGTGCGTTTTCGGTCAACTTTTTCAGCAGTCTCGAAAAAATATGAACTAGGTTTTATTCGATACGGAATGGCATTTAGATGATTTTTGAAAAATTCAATTTCCCCTTGCAAAATTGCAAATGTTATAAATAATTAACTAAAAAAAAGGGGGTTTCGTTTTTTGCAAATATCTTAAAAACTAATTGAGATTTTCAAATGTAAATAAAGATTCAATAAGAGGAGGAAATTTCCTAAAAACGTCTTGACTCCCGGAAATAATGTACCAATATTTATTTTTTCAGTGTTTATGTAATAAACAATTTGTTATAAACAAATTAATTTTAATCTTATATTTTTTTCTTATTCTACTTACTGTCACAAAAGCAGACATGAGAAATTTTATCATTGAAAAAAAAATTCTATTTTTTATTTAAGTTTCAAATTTTGCAAAATACTTTTTTTAAGTTAATTGTTTATAACTTTTGCAATTTTTGCAAGCGGAACTTGAATTTTTCAAATACGTCTACATGCCATTCCGAATCGAATGAAAAATCGTTCATATTTTTCCAAGACTGCTGAAAAAAGTTGACCGAAAAAGCACTTGTTGACTAGACTAAATTGTTTAAATTAGTGCAAAATAAGTACATCTTGTAATGATTGTGAGTATGATGTCTTGTCAATGATTTATGAATACGAAGTAAGTATTCATAAATCATTGCATGCATGGCGCAACCGGGCACTTAGACCACGGTTTTCTCAGACATTATTTCGAGTACGAATGTTCCTGGCAATGCAGGCATTATTCCTAGTACTCGTAGAAAATCTGTACGTGTTCTTTGTTACTACTTTCATGTGGCAATCTTGATGTAGTGCTATTTACAATGCAATTTGCAATTTGCTTGCATTTATTTTTACAGATTAGGCGCCGGAACCAATGGCATTGAAGATATAAAGAGTCACGAGTTCTTTGCGAGTATAGACTGGGATGCACTCTATAGAAAAGAGGTAATTATTGGCTACTGTTAATACAATTACACAATGTATAATACGTCATATCTGAACAGGTAATGCTATGTTTCGTACTTTAAACATGTTATCTTAGTATACATGAAATGTCCGTACTAAGATAAAATGTTTACACTCATAGACTGCAGATATTATTACTGTGCTTCCTTTGTCTACTGTCTGTCCTACTCCTAAATCTTTTCATACCTACTTAATAAGTAGCCTGAATTCTCATAGAATATGAAAAGATAACAAATTTTGTGACAATTAAATTGAATCTTTCACTCATATATACTCATAAATTCATATATTTTTTGTAAATATTGCAATAGTAACCTACCAATTTTTGATAACAGTTAAGAGCAAATCGATTTATTTATTATTTTGCTCAATTAATCATTTCTCACTTATCTACTCGTATATTGAATTGATATATTATTTCACATATTTTAATGTTGTTTGACTAAATCTAGGTTATACCTCCGTTCCGACCAGCTGTTTCAAGAGCAGACGATGCATTTTACTTTGATTCGGAATTCACGTGTCGCACTCCTCGCGACTCCCCTGGGGTACCTGCTTCGGCAAATGCACACGAACTGTTTCGGTAATATATTTATTTACATACTCAAAACACCTACCGATGATGGATTAAGTACTTCGTCTTGAATAATGATGAATTATTAAGAATAGAACAAATTGGCACTATCAATCAACATTTAATAAAAATACTTGGGTACCACCCAGTACATCCAAAATGTTCCATTGCAAAGGTATAGAGGGCAATTATTTACCCGAAAATACATGTATGAGCCAAATCCCCACAAAACGTTTATGAAAAACAAATTGTTTAACTCCGTATCTACTTGATATACTATGTATATAACTATCTCTACACACCTTTGTTGAAAATACATAGTTAGAATTGCATAATGATTCAGACACGTAATTCTAAACAATCATATAGACTGTTAGATAAGATTATATTTAACCTTGAAATTAATGGATAACGAGTTGGATTGGTTTATTATTGATATTTAACATACTGATTCAACTACCACATTTTTATCAAATATATGCGTTTCATAAAAGAGGTAGTAAATTGCAGCTTATGACATGGTCACATGGTATTTGCTAAGTTGGATTGCCTTCGTATGCAAGCTGGTTCTTTTCGATTGCTGTGGTAATTATATATACAGGCCTTTGAACAGTTTAGATGATGATGATACCTATTCTCATCTTGTTAAGAGATTTATGAAACGCCTTTGAATTCTCTCTTGCTGACAGAGGCAGACTGACCTATTAGATTCTTAAGGATTGGATTAAATTGGCAGATCCCTTTTATCGATAAATTTGCATCACATGGTTTGGTTCTGAGTAAAGAATATTGTAAGTGCGCTCTCGCAGCGTCTCCCTTAAACTTTCCACACTTATACTTACCACATAATTATGTCAGTCTTATCTTTTTCTAATATTAGTCGCGGGAGACTTTCCAAACATACAATTAACGAACATAAAATACACCCAAACCTAGAATAATGATTAGCGGGCCACACGCGATTGTCCCGTGTGAAATTTGAATTTAAACTCATAATACTTGGCGCAGTGGCAACGTGAGACGCCTGATAGCGCAATACATCTGAGTAACTTATCACATTATAGTGTTGTTGTTTCAGTGGATTTAGCTTCGTGGCACCTTGTTTACTTGACGATGACAATAATAAAACGGTTACTAATCAAAATCAAAATCATGTGGCGCAGACGACGACTAAGACATCAACCGAAGAGTTTTGGGCTGGTTTTGTTAATAGAAATAACTTCTTTGATGAGTACAGGTAAGAACAACTTTGAATAGAATACGTTGAGAAATCGACTTAAGATGGTGATTTAATAAAATCACAATGTAATATGTCTTTAGACTGAATGGGAGTAAACTATATCTGTATACTCTGTAGGTTCAATTTTTTTGCTTGGGTTAAAGATGATCTAAAGATATCGTATTAACAATTGATTGTAATAGTATCCACTTTTAGCAAACGGCAATCATTATTAAGTCAACCAAATTTGCCTTAGTTAGAATAATAAAGTAACAATGATTGGATTTCAAGTATTTTAATGATCCCGTTTGCCAATCAGTTGATAAAACCTTAGATGAATAATTTTGGCATTTGGCATGCAATACATAACTGTGATGTTGGTTTTTACAGATTAATGGGTGAGCTAGGCACTGGATCGTTTTCAGTAGTACGCCTCTGTGAACACAAAACCTCTAGGGTGCAGTTTGCTGTTAAAATCATGGACAAATTGCAGTATGACCCTCGTGAAGAAATAGAAATTTTACTCAGGTATGACGTTATTTTAAATACATCTATTTTCAATTCAATTTGTAACTTTTTAGTTCTTATTTTATGTATTATATTATCCTGTATCTATAATTATTTAAAGATACAGGATAATATAATACACAAAATAGGCTCATGCCTCTTTACAGTTTAATGTTGATCGTGTAGCCTAAATAGTTTTTATATCTGTCCGCTTGGTTGATTGTGTTTTCGCTGGAAAGTCCTTCAAAATTACAATACATTTCGATTCTAAAATATCTCATACATAGAATCATAGATGTAGAAATTGACAGACGGCACCTACCAATCTAGAAATTGGGCTCCTTCAATGCCCTAAGTAAGTCTGAAGAAGAAGATCTTTTTTTACAAGTGAACACGTTATATATATATATATATATATATATATATATATATATATATATATATATATATATATATATATATATATATATAACTTTGATAAAACTATTCTTTTGATATGTCAATCTTGGATTAACTCCTGTTTTGTTTTTGTGTTCTTATAATTTCTATTTCGATTCTAAACCCACGATTACAGTTTGTTTGGAAAGTTAATCGCTAATCGATTTCGTGATGTGTCGATTGAAACAGTCTCTTCACTATTGCTGGTTCATCTGTCAAATGGGACTTCGTATTTGAAACGGACTAAAGGTTCTAGTGGTTTGCACCGGAGCGGAATTTCGATCACCGATTGAATACACCGGTTATTGAGCAATCTCCGGTGATTCACCGGTGATCAATGGAGCACAAAAAGAAAAAAAAAATTATTATGTTTTTATTGTTTATTAATAAGGTTATAACAAATGCTAATTTTCATTTTAAAAACACAACATTTCCACAGCGTCATTCCGCAACATACTTCTTCTGTCGTTAAGTATATAGCCAGTTGTAGAAAATACTCGTTCTGACCTTACCGAAGTTGCAGGCACTGTTAGATACTTATAAGCAATTTCGTCCAAAGGCTTTAAGTGTTTATTAAATTTCCAAAATTCTACAACAGTATCCCAGGTGTGGTTATTTTCTGAACAATTTGTAGCGCTATACATTCTCAATTAATTTAAAGCCGTGGCCGAAGTGTTTGCTGTGGTTCTAGTCTTATTTCTAATCAAAAATTAAAATAAATTGGGACGGAAGGGGATGGAATTGCATAAACTTGTGCTTGGCAATGGTACTTCTTCCGTTCTCTGAGACGATTGACCAATTTTCAGTATATTATTAATTACAGCTTTAACTTCCTCTTTGGCAGCCAATTTGTTTTCCAGCAGTCTAAAACTATTCCTAAAACCAGGATGCAGGACTGTGTCAATTCGGCAAACTGTTCGGGTTTCGTAAATTAACAATAGCTCTTTCATTTTCTCTGTATGTTTTCTGCAAAAAGATTTACCGATAGTAGTAAAAACATTGGGTTCCAAAATTCTAATATTGTTAATCAAACCGTATACAATAGGGATGATGAGGCTAGATGTTGGATATTGATCCCCACTAATCATTTTAGTAGCAGCTTGTTCAAATACATCAAGTAAAAGTACCAAATCTTGTAAAATTTTTCCTTAATCTAGAGTTACTGAGGTAGTTTTCTTTGAGCGGCCGTTAAATAGTCAATTAATTTTAAAATTCTATTTATCATGTAATATATGCTGTTCCAGCGTGTCGAAACTTCTTGAATTAATTTTAACGGTTCACTATTAGTATTCCTTTCTTTCTGTTCATTTTGAAGTGTCACTATGGCAACATAAGGTTTTCAGAAAATCTTTACTATTTTCTTGCATTTGTCAATCAGATTAATTAAATCACCAAAATGTAAAGAATCGTCTAAGACCAAATTTAATGTACGGGCAAAACAAGGCATGTGACGAATTCCCAGCAGTCTTGCCATTGTTGTCATGTTTGCTCCATTGTCAGTCGTGATACATACAATTTTGTCTCTGATTTCCCATACAATTAAAATCTTATTTACAATTTCCTTTAAGTTATCAGCTGTGTGCGAATCCTGTATGGTTGTAGTAGTTAATACACAACTTTTAAGACTGTTTTGATAAAAAAATGAGAAGTGACCGTTATACACCGTGAATTTATAGTCGTTTTGGAACCGAAACGTGGTAACTTAGGATAATTAGTAGTATCAATAAAAAATAGTAAATTAATTGTACTGTGTATTTATTTTATTTTATTTTATTAGGAAGGAACAACAAACAGCAACACTATAAAATTTTACATTAATGTTGAACATTTCCAAATGATAACAATAGTGAAGCCCACAGCGCTGTTCACAGATTAACAATAAAATTAAGGTTAGCGCTAGGTGACCATCGATTTGAGTTAGAACAGGTTAGAACAGATGATACATCTTATACAATCGAATTAGACATTATATAAGTACATATTTATATATAGAATAATAGTAAATTTAGAATGAAAATACATAATAATATATATATATCAGAACGGTGACCGAAATTGAATCAACAAAATTACATATTGGAGAGTGTTGTAAACAACATTTTGCGAAATTGCCCAATAGAACATAGAAATATGTCAATATGCTCAAACATTTTATTGTATGTATCAGTCATACGTCGAATTGGCGACCTTAACCCTGTATTAGTACGGCAGGTACCTACAGCAAACAATTTGCCTGCACGTACCTGCCGTCTGTGCACTGTTCTAGGGACTGAGTAACATAAAACATTATTCAAATCCACACAGTCATATCTGCAGTGAACTACATTATACAAAGTAATTGCCTCAAGTTGTTTACGCCTGGAGCTGAGACTCAGAAGTTGGTATTTATTGAGTAACCGATCGTAAGGTAGGAGAGATCTATGACATCTATAATGCATTGCACGAAGAAACTTACGCTGGACATTTTCCAACATGTCAATATACTTGATATAGTACGGATTCCAAATTGTTACGGCGTATTCTAACTGCGAACGTATTAGAGTTTTGTATAGACAGAGGTATGAGGAGGTCCTTTTAAAATCATGCGTTGATCTCATTATGAATCCGTACATCTGATATGCTTTGTTGATTATTCGCTCAATGTGCAGGTCTAGACAAAGCTTAGAATCTAACTGTACTCCAAGATCACGCACGGAGGTTACCTTCGTCAGTTCAACATTACATAGTGTATACGGATAACTTATTACATTTTTATTTTTGGTAAAGTTAATGTAATTACACTTCGGAATGCTAAGTTGCAGCTTGCTTGTGCGACAATAGTCTGAAAGTCTATCAAGGTCCTCTTGAAGAAGAAAACAGTCATGTATGTTATTGATAGATTTGTATACCTTGAGGTCAAGGGTTGAGGTCAAGGGAGGGTGTATAGTAAAAAAGTTGGAATATGAATAATATTTTTCACTTATTCGAGTTTGATCGTAGTAACGCACGGACAATTCATTCACAAACGCATGCACACGTGTTCGCGCGGCTGCGAACCGTCGTCGGCGGCGGCCGGCGTTGCCACTCAGTCGCGTAGGTACTTATGAACGACGCACGATAACTACGTGTATCAGCTGATGCCTACATAGATCGACGCAAAAGAGCCGCGTGTATCCCGACCGAGTCCTATGCGCGATTTAAAAACTAGTGACTACACAAGTATTAATAAAATTAAGTAAATGTAATAACTACGAAATTGATAATAGGCATATCGCAGTTCAATAGAGCCAAAATCAGCTGATACGAGGCAATGCGTTATCTCCTTTTACTATGAAAAACCTGCATTGTGAAACATCACAATTAATACGTAAATGGATACTCCAATTTCTCCTTCATACTTTACACGGGCTTAGGACCGTCGGAAATACTTTATCTGAACATTACTCTTCGATAAATAGCTAACTTTATTTATTATGTAATAAAAATAATCACAGGGTGAAGGAACTCTGAGTATTTCAGGCGTATTTAAAAAATTGGAGCTATTTACAAAATAATCAACTTACGTAAGTATCTATGGACAGTTTATTTACAAATTATTTTCCCTGTATCGAAGCAACTGCTCGAAATTAAGTCCGCTACGTTCAATACACAAACGAGCACGTTTGATACCATTGTCTTTAAGTTTTCTTAATGTGTCTCTATCACTTTTAACTTTATCAAATGCGTCCACTATCGCACTACGTAACTCGTCACGACTTTCATGTTCACGAGAATACACGAGTCTTTTTATTTCCGACCACAAGTAAAAATCTAGGGGCGTTAAGTCCGGGCTTCTCGGCGGCCAAGCCACGGGACCGCCGCGCCCAATCCACTTATCGATAAACTCATTGTTGAGGTAGGCACGTACTGAACTTGCATAATGAGCGGGACAGCCGTCGTGCTGGTAGTACATATCGTGTATAATCGATAATGGTACTTCCTCCAATAGCTCGGATTACTGTTCGTAACATTTCTAAATACGAGCTACCCGTTAGATGACCTTCAATAAAAACAGGCCCTATTAAACGGTCGTTTACAATACCGGCCCAAACATTCACACTGAACCTCACTTGGTGGTGGTCTTCCCGTATTAAGTGAGGGTTTATAAGAGTCCAGTAATGTTCATTGTGCACGTTGTACAATCCCACTCGAGTAAACAATGACTCATCTGTCCACAGTATGTTCGCGTTCGGATTATTCAACAACCACTCACATAGGGCGATCCTTGCTGGTGCATCATTGTTATTTATTACGTGAGCACGACGAAAATGATAAGGGTGTAACCCATTGGTATTTAATGTTTTCCATATAAAGTATTGGTTAACATTAAATTCTTGAGCCGCCATTCTCGTGCTTCGCCGCGGATCCCGCTCGAAGTACTCCAGAATATCCTCTTCGATCTCCGGGGAGTCATTAAGGCGTCCTCGGCCACGCGCATGAGTCGGCGTACGGAATTCTTCATGGTCGAGAAGGCGCTGAGTTGTAGCCAAGATAGTGGGAGTGGATGGCACTTGAGGACTTTCAATTCCTCGTAGCTGCAGCTCATTCAAATGCTCCGGCTGGGAGTATAAGCGTCTGGCCTGTTCCAAATTGAAATTGGCAACAGCATACAGCTGTACCATTGCCAAGTACTCAGCGTTAGAATATTCGTATTGACGACTCATTTTCGCGTGACAATGAATAATTACGTTACGACCATTACGCGCGCGAGTTGCTGCAGTACTGAAGAGCGGGAAGGGGTGCGTGCGGGGCGCGCTTGCACCAGAGTCGGACGGGGAAAACCGCTCGCGCTCGCTCTGCCGGCGCCTGGGGTAGTGTGCGGGGATTGGCGGGCGGCGCGGGCGCGGCAGTTTCTGTATTTTTATTGGCGAATGTTTTTAAGTTGTCAAACATGAATGATATCGATCGTAGTGACGCGTAGGTAAACGTAGTACGTGAAATTGAGCGGCGTTACTACGAGTTCTCATTTATTTCTCGTAAACGACATTAAATTTATTGTTTCTAAAAAAAAAACATTTTATTTTATTAAAATAATGAGTTTAATCGATTCTATTATTGATATAGAGTATAAGGTTTTCGGTTCCAAAACGACTACAAATTCACGGTGTATATGACTCCATAGAGTTACTTGTCCATATGTCAGTGGTTAGGAATAAATTGTTGTTTTAAGACAATATCGCTTTAAGATTTTCTTTCGCTTCGTTATAAATTTTAGGCATTAGTTCATAACGCACCGTTCTCTTATCCGGTATTTTGTAGTTAGGGTTAATTTGGTGAACAAAATTTCTAAACCCTTTGTCATTCACGATTGAAAAGGGCTGAAAATCTGTTGCTAACATCAAAGTCAGTGATCTATTCATATTTTTAAGATCAGAAACGGAAATAGTAATCTCGGAAGTAGAAGTATTTGCATTTTCTTGGTCAATTGGAGAGACTGTTTGTGTAGTATCTATAATACCTGTATGCTTTCGTTTTAAATGCACAGCATATTTGATGTCCCGCCGCCTGTTGTTATCACAACAGAACATAATTTACATCGCACTTTTCCATCATCTATTTTGTCTTGATTATGACGGCACTTTTGGCATTCTAAAAATGTAGGTAGTTTTAACGGGACATAAATAAAAAAAGTGTTTAAAATATGTCTGTCTATTAACCCTATTGTAATTGATTGGCTAACAGTTTTCTAAATGGCTTTTAATGTTTCAATAATATAAAATAATAAAATAAAATACGTACTTACATGAAGTTTGCCTGTAATGTATAATACACAAAAAATACACTTTTGTTATAAATAGAATATTTGTGTTACCGATTAATTATTATGTATATTATATTTAAAAATAATGTAATCTATTCGTAGATTCGGTTCGGTATACACATCGTATAGATGAATTCGTATTTCACTACCTTCATGGGATTCCCGTCATGTTCCCATAGGCTAAAGAAGATTTCTTTATAGTTTATGCGCGTGATCATAAATTGTCGTGAATGTAATGTCAAATATTGGTGACACAAATATAAATATATTTTAATAATTTGTCACATTACAACGAAGAGTGAAGGTAAGTGAAGAAGATATAACCATAAAAAATAATGTAGGTATATAATGATGATCCAATTTCTATGCATAATATGTATGTATTTACAAAAAAAAAAGTATATATGTATGTTTATCCATTGTCTAGAACCCATAGTACAAGCTCTGCTTAGTTTGGGCTAGATGGTGTTGTGTGTATGTGGTAGAATATTATTATATTATTATTATTATTATTATTATTTTAGTGAGTAGACATAGTTGTAGTAAAACAACGAGATGGGTGTATACAGACTAACTTTAATGGTTTATTATTCTCCTACCTACATACTTTTAAGCATATCAAATAAATAAAATAAAATACCTACCTACATTACAATTATAATTATTAAGTATACTACAATAGTATAATACTACAATAGTAATTAGTGACATGATTGTAGCAGACTTGAGTATAAAGAGAAAAATAAATTTAATAACTTTTTTAGATAATATCTTTACACAATATGCCCAAAAGCTTGACTTGTCTTCAGATGACGAACAAGAAATGTATTGTTCTACAAAAACATCAAAAATACCTCGAATACCATCACCTCTAATAACTTCTCAAACAGAATCAGGAACTCTGACTTAATTGGATATAAATCACCAAGGTAGCAACGAAATATTCGGACAATTAGTTGCAAGTGAAATGAATCATCTCAATAACCAAGCACGCTTGGAACTTATGTCCGAAATAATTAACCTACTGAAAATGAAGCAAAGGAAGCATTTTTTTGATATTAACTTAAAATTAAACGGTGTTGAGCAGTAGTAATTTAAATTAAACAATATTGATAAATAAATCTTTTCCTTATTCCTTTGTGAAAGTTGGCGACAACTTTTAATATTATTAATAAAACTTGTCGCTAACTTTTAATAATAATAATATTTTTATCACAATATTTAATCATACTTAATAAAAACGTAAATTAAATAGCCTTGTTTTGTAATAACCGGAAATTAATCGGGTTTTCTCCGATATTTTCGTAATTTAAAACCGATATTTACTGGTGATTCTCCGGTGCAAACCACAACTAGCGACTAATATTAAGTAATATAATATTCGTATTTCATATAGTTTAGCAATATTATGAATTTACTTGTCTTAAAAATGTAATACGATCACCGGTGTTTAATCGATAAATCTACGATTTTTTCAATCGAGTACTTTTACCGGTAAATCATCGCTGATTCTCCGGTACTCACTGCTCCGGTGCAAACTCCTAATAGGTTCAGGCAAAAATGTCATATAAGTAGATACTTGCGTCATATTATATATTATTATTAATTGACATGTCAAATGTCAATTATGTGCAAGGCGGCAGAGCCATTACACCGTATATCATTAACTATAAATATAAATAAACCATAATATATATAATGGTTGGTATAGATATATTTTATAAAAGTGTGACAAGGCTGACTGTATACCTAATGAATAATCTTTTATTCGGCAATCAGAACAACAGTGAATAGATAGTGCACTTGTTTTGCGCATACACTTGTGCAGTTTGTCTTCTGCACAGATGACGTTCGAAATGGCATGTCCAATCTCTGCGAACTGGTAAACATGTATAAATATATGTGTATCTAATAATGCATAGCATCTCTAATCCTAATACCTACTTAGCACACAGCATTTGAACTTAGAAAATAGGCCAGTACGTATCCAAGTGTGAATATAGGTACTTGCCATTTAAATCGAGTCCAGTTCTGCTTAGTCTTTATAAGAGAATAAAACAATCTAATGCCTTTCGCTTCTTAGCAAAATAACAGAATAAAACCATGGGACACATTATAATTATCTAAACATTGTTTTTTTTTCGTTTAGGTACAGTCAACACCCGCATATAATTACACTGCGCGGTGTATACGAAGAAGGAGGTCGTATTCTCGCCGTGACAGAGTTGTGTCGTGGTGGTGAGCTGTTGGAACACATCACGCAACGTCGATACCTCCCCGAGCACGAGGCTGCGCCCATGCTGAGGAATGTTCTGCACGCCATACATTATTTACATAGACATACCGTCGTGCATAGGTACGGGAGACAAGTATACATAATATTATCGTGCTATTACTCGGTCTTTTTAGAGGTTTGATTTGGCGAAGAACGCTGTTTGACGGCGACATGTGGGCTTAATTATCTTTACCATCCTTTACCATCATTCTGCGATATAGTAGTTATCTGTAATAGTGAAAATATGCTAACATTATTACCTAATAACAATAGATAAAAATTTTTGTCTCCGTCATCTTAGTTTCAGTATGTATCATCAGCTTTATATAAAAATGTCTCACTGCTAGGCATGGACTTCTTCTGTGTTTGAGAAGGTCATCACCCACCACGTTTCCCAGTGCGGATTGGCAGGTTTCATATTTTCTCGAAGCATTGTATTCTCGAGACTTGACGGTTTGCTCACGAAAAATAACTACCTATTTATTACGCATATTACTGTTGTTGATAATATGTACAAGTCGCCAAGATTTAAAAATAATGAAATATCTCATTTGCCATTGTTATATAATATTACGCCAAAAAACATCAAATTGAAACCGCATTTACTTGTAATGTGGTGTAACACACTGGTGTAATGTGGGCTGTGATGTTCTACTTGGATTTAAAATAGTAATATCGTCTTAACTAATGTATGGTAAACTACTATATTATTTCACATGAGTAGCACGTATAATGTATGCATAAAATATTCTTCCAGGGACATAAAACCATCAAATATTTTATTCGCAACAGCAGAGAAGAGGCCTGAGGACATTCGTCTGGTGGATTTTGGTTTAGCGAAACAGCTGCGCGCTGAAAACGGCCTTCTGATGACGCCTTGTTATACTGCCAACTTTGTAGCTCCTGAGGTGCTAAAACGAGCTGGATACGATGCTGCATGTGATATTTGGAGTTTAGGTATGCTATCAAATATTTCATGGGAACCTACTCAGGGGATAACCTAAAATATTTTCTTATTAAAATGTAATTTATTGTTACTTATCTGTTTATGTTCTGATTAGATCAGAAGATAATAACATTAATAACACCCATCACGCAACATTCGAGAGTAACACTTGAAGGTATGTTTATTGAAAGTAATGAAACTATATTAATAATAATAATAACACTGTTCCAGGTGTGTTAGCCTATATTATGCTGTCTGGTAGGACTCCGTTTGCGTCGACTGGGGACGATACACCAGAAGCTATTCTGGCGAGAATTGAATCAGGAAAGGTTCGTCATATTAACATTTGGTTTCAAAATTGAGAAGTGTTAATATTCAACCTGTATATACAAGGTTGATTAAACAGTAAGGCTTTATAAAAAATGTAGGAGACGTTGCCGCTCTGATACTTAGTATACATTATTACAGTAGCCAACAATCACGTCAAAGTGAGTCTCAATCTTAGCGCAATAAGAACGAAAACACAAGCATATAGTTATGCTTGTGTTTTCACCATTAGTTTGTAACACGAACAAGGAGGCAATAAATAAACAATGAAATAATGACAACAGATGTTTATAAAATATGGTGTTTGCATATTAAAATGATTTAATGTGTTAAAAAAAAGTTATATACCTACTATTTTTATGTTTATCGAGTTTTTAACCGTTTCGAATTAACACTGAGTACATATTATCATGGAATTCTCTGCCCATTTTAATGTCCATGGATCATCGCATACGCAATGTGTATCGATAAAGTTCTATGTAGAATATCTTAGAACATTATCATATAAAAGTCGCGAGATCTGAAAATTATAGAACAGACTGGTTTAAATGATTTGATACAATAACGCCGGCGTCGGGTAGCATTAATCAATTTGGAATTAACCATACTGTAGTGACGTTAGGTTGAGATCCGTTTGTTGTAGTTAATGGTTGGTGAAGGCTTGTCTACGATATTAGGTTCCAGAGATATCGTGCTGTGCGAGTGTATCGCTCTGGCGGGGCATTCAGGTTTCTGAATACGCATAAAGCAAATAAATATTTTGCATTTTAATTATATTAATTATTTCTTATATATCGAATGATGATTGAATGTATTCTGATTATATACATATATATAGGTACGAGTTAGACATTTTTGATTTCCATCATTCATCAACCATAGTTTAGGTAGTGGCTAACTGCTGAGTATGCGGCAACGACTCATGCAGACACAGGAATCGTTTTAATAGCGGGTGTCGTCTGTTACAAAATGAATAAGTAATGATTGTAGGTGGAGTTGTCTCGCGGGCCCTGGCGCTCGGTGTCGGCGGGCGCGCGCGCCTGCGTGCGGCGCATGCTGCAGCTCGAGCCCGCGCTGCGCCCGCGCGCCGCCGAGCTGGCGCGCGAGGCGTGGCTGTGCGCGCCCGCGCCCGCGCCCGCCGCGCCCGCGCCCGACGCGCTCGACGCCACGCCGCCCGCCGCCGACCTGCGTCGCGCCGTCGATCTCACATTCCAGGTATTTCCCTATGAACTCCGAGTAAATGATGCCCCGTGTGTATCTTATAATCTAGTAATCATATATTCTGTAAAAACTTTCAAAAAATTTGACCGTAGTGAGTCGAGAGTTGGTTCACCGAAGGTATTCGTGGAGACGCTTTATTAAACTTTCTTCTCCGTGTTTTAGGCATTGACGTCGTCCCCGTTGACACCGCAAGTACTGGGTCCCGTGTCTCAGTCGACTCTCGCCCAGCGCCGTAGTAAACCGCAGCGACGTTTTCCGCCGACGCAACTCTAAACTACTATCCGACATCTCAGTGATACTACGGAGTATCTCTAGATACTGCAAGGCAGTGTTAAAAGTACATATGAATGTAAGAACGAGCCGCTTGACGGAGTATATACTGATGTGTAGGTGCAGAAATGCAATGAAATACCTGCGCGACAAACGGTTTTATATATTTGTCGTCGTTAAATCGAAATGTTTACCAAAGTATTAGTTTATCTATCCAAACAGTTTTAGTTCTGAACAATTTTATAAGTACATTTAATATATATATATATATATATATATATATATATATATATAAAGAAATTGAAACGTTGCACCATAACGAATGTGATCGACAGAGTATTTTATTTTTTTAGATTTTTCCTGAACAAATGATTATTTTAAAACATTCCATACATATTCATGATATGTAGTTATAGGACCGTATTGCGTGAAAATGCATTACAAAGGCTTCCCTTTTTCACAAGATATTTCCTATATCAAAGTCGAACAAAAAGAAATTGCGGCAATAAAATACTTTATACGTGCAAGTAATGTAATAAAAACGTTCGTATTCGTACGGCACAAAATCTGTGGACGAATAAATACAAGGGCACCCGTACACGTTTGTATCGTTTGTATTCATACAATCAATTCTGTGCAAGTATCTTCAAAAGTGCGACGGCGCGGCGCAACGTTACACTTAGTTATTGTTAATTAGTGTCACATCAGAATGGTAGCGATGCGAAAAAGAGCTTTAAAGTTGTGACGTATGAAAGTCGTCTTCCTCCAAAAATATTTACCACTATAAGCAGACAACATAACGTGAAAAAAAATTGTGCATGCCCACCTATTATTATTTTACTTCTAGTAAGATTACTTATCTGTGCCATTTTTTTGTTATCTGTTTCTGTTTTATAATGCCACAAATAGTTCCTTTTTTACGTTTTAGTACATTTAACTTGTTTTAGGGAATGTACTAATACACAATAATAAATCTGTAAAATGGATGTATATGATAAATGTGCAATATTATTCTTTCATTGTACACTTAAAAAAAATATTTTTATTGATTATATTTATTTTTATACAGTATTGTATCTTTAAGCATTTCTTGATAAGTATTCTTGTAGATACTCATAGCTGTCGCAAATTTCCTTTGGTTTTGATGTTACACATATAGTAAAATATTAATTATATTTTTGTAAGACAGTAAGTATCATTAGATTTAAGTATAACATAAAACCAATAAGTGACACTTCTCGGTCGATAAATTTAAAAGACAGATAAACCCATCTGAACTATATATTTACATACATCACAATGTCTGTCTATATTTTTGCAATTTTATGATAAAATCTTTATACTTATGGAATATTTGATGTGTTAAAGCTGGAACACTATTTTCCTCAATAAATTCATTTTACCATATCTATATTTCACCACTCAATAATTTTATACTTAACTAAATTTATTTTATGAGAACAATTTATTACAAACTAACTTATACAATTTTTCATATGTGGTGGAATATTCGTTATCATCTTCATATCAATAAGGCCTAATTTGTTCATAAAACATAATACACTTTCAATTAACCTCATTGTATTTCTTATTAAAATTGTATTTTACTGTCGTTTAGTATAATAAAATTATATTATGTAGGTTAAGTCAAAATATTTGTTTATTTTTGTTATATGCATTAGTCGATAGTAGGTCAGTATGTAACGAGATAGTTTAGATATGAAACCATTAACGTTGTTGTTTCGCTATAACTTAACTGTGCCATTCCCTATGCTTTACTTATTTCAATTATCGTATCTATAATTTATGCAATTTATTTCTAATTGGTAAATAATTTATATATTAATGGTACACGATGGTCATATGATAAAATGTGTTTATATAATAATTAAACAATATAAACACGAATCTGCGCCTAAAGCATCCAAAAAAAACAAGTCAACGAAATTGATTTATATGCGTTTCGCTCGGATGTCTATTTTACATTTAAGTATCCAGGCGGTGATCGTGGTGACCAGCCAAATCATATTCAGTAATGAGTAATGACTTATCTCATTCTTCGATGTAATATACATATTTGGAGCACGATTTGTATAAGAAAAATTAGCTTAAATCGATTAGGTACTTAACCAATACTACTTACAGTTTAACTTTCTACGATATGTTCAGTATTATGCTGCATACCGAGCCACTATCTTATTCATGCCAAACTATTTAATAATAATTATTAATTGTATGTTAAAACATACATATCGCACTCTTAATAAAACAGCGACTTAACTCAAAATTTGGAAGTAAGACACTTTGAACTCTAATTGTGTGATTATAAATTCTAATATTATATTTGTGTTAAGTAATTGCAACAGAGTTTAAATTTGCTTAATCCAATTTACTCAGATAAGTCTCTGTTTTATTAAGAGTGCGATATATCTAGAATCTTTATTAACAATTTTGCATAATATGTCTTCGTAATAATAGTAAATTTGAAGTATTACTTGTCCGTCCGGCGAGTTTTGATATATATTATGAATGCCTACGTTTATGTCATATTTTATTTTTATGAACTTACCAGCTATGACGTAGCAAACGCTGGTGGATGTAGTTATTTAATAACCATTCCATTATTAAATCTTCGGTTATTAGGTATAGCTTATTCGTTGGATGCAAAGTTTGTAGTGGGTAATCTCATACGGCCGCTTTCTATATCCAATCTCAATCGAAATGTTGTTATCTGAGTTAGAATTTTGACATATTTTCTATGGAAGATCTGTCAACATTCTAACTCATATAGCAATATTTCGATTGAATTTAGAAAGCGGCAGTTAGCCAGTTGCACTCACTGATCGGTAAACGATTAGCGAGGTTAAGCAACGTTGGGTGCGGTCAGTCTATATACGGGTGACCGTTTAGTGGTATTTCATCTGAGCCTCTCCGTGCTTCGGGGGGCACGTAAAAAGTCGGTCCCGGTTGTTGTCAAATTGACAGCAGTCGTTAAGCCATGTCAGCAGCCTACGGGCGGCTTGAACAACTCTTGACAACAGGTTGGCCACTAACCACACGAAAAGAAGAAGGAAAGAAGTGGATAACATAATCGATCAAAGCGTATGTGGTAATATATAAATATTATTAGTAACTTACCGCTGTGTAAATGATAAAGGGATCTGGACGAATATATTTTTCCCTGTGGGCGCCAGTATTTATCCTGGTTACAAACTTTTCAGTTAATTTATCGATTCTCGCTGGTCGGAAAATAACTATTGTTATTTCATATTATACTTTTTGTTTATTACTTATTTAAAATTTAATTTTACTACTTTTAACGTGCAATGTAATTTAATTTTATGGTGATTGGGAGTTTACCAAAGACTAGGTCGTTTTATTCATAACTTTATATTATAACCAAGTGAAAATACGTAGAATTGTAGTTTCGTCTTTATCATAGAACAATAAGGTGCGCCTAGCGTTATATAATTAAAATACCAATCTCACGTTCGTGATTATAATGTTTATCAAAATCTTTGCTATTGTAACGATCAATCGGTCATTATGACGCCTACGGTTGTGATAAATATTGTAATGGATTAGATTACTGACCGTTCTTCAATATAATATAAACTGTAGGTAGTCAATCATAAATCTGTGGATAGATTACATGTCTATCAAAAAGGAATTGATATTAAAATAGTTATTTTAAATATTGTTCGATTAAATTATCTTAGTGACAAGCCAGTTGTTATCTGGCATTTTAAGTAGCACAAGCATTTAAATTTACCGTAATTATTCAGAAAGATGTTCTGCTCTTGTAAAAATGCATGTCAAAGGTACTGCAACCGTCATTTGTTGCGGAGAACTGTGAATGGAAATAATATCGCAAAAGAGGTACTCTTTTTATGCCTGTTGTTACACGAATTCAGTAGTACCTAATTAGCTAGACGGCACGACAAATTTAATTGATTTTATCACAATAGTAGAAGATCTGGCAGCTAAGTTTTGTATCTCTGTTTGTAATTAAATTCGATTTGAATAAATAATAATAAATTTGACATTACTACAGAGTAGCCTAATAAAAGCCTAGATGTTAAACGTAGGTAAATACTGAGCGACAAACACGTCCCTACAGGAAAATATCGTAGTAAGAAATGTAGTTTTAGTGGGGCCAACAATTGTATACCTACCTATGCATTATTAGTCTCGTAATTATTTGCGATTTTAGTTTATCGTTATTTTGCCTCTGAAGAAAGTTTGCCCAGTGTTACTGTAGCTAGTAAATAGACGCAGCTATTTTGTAAGAAGATGCTTACGCATCAATTCTCATTGTCGTTTGAAAAAGCTTTTACATTTTCGTATTTTAAATGTGTTTAGATGTAGCTCTTGATTTTACATGTTAAAATATACATGACATACAAGTGTCAGCGTATTTGAAGGGATGCTAATATCAACCGAACGCATGCGATACAAACATGTATACGGATGATTTAGCATCCGAATACTGATGAGCTGCGAGTGTACCTAGATAGTAAAACGGATGAATTTGGTTGGTGATCGAGAATAGGGAGGTGGAAACGCGGGCAGCGGTTTTCGTCCAGAAAACACGCTACGACAATGGGGTTCACAGTCGACCTGTCCGTTCCATATAAAAAAATGCCAACTGTGTTGACAATAGCTTTCTATAGCAGCTGAAGGCATGCGATGTGATGCATCGTCTTTAATAATTTTAATAACAGGTAATTGCGCTTATTTTATTAGGCAACCCAGCAGTAATGCCATTACATTATCATTAGTTATTGACGATGATATGAAAACTAAGTTTTATTAATACTTATCAGATAACCGCGGAAATTAGCTGCCAGATTGTATACCTTGAAAAAGTGTAATCTTTTCACAGCGAAATTAAACAAAAACACCCGTAGTATCTAAACGACACAGTCCTCAGAAAAGTTATTAAGTCAGTAATTGCTTTGAATATTAGCAAAACTAATTCACATCTAAGTACTGCAATAAAACAAAACTCTACAGCATGTTTTTATTATTATCATCTAAGATCACGCAACTGCTTTTTATTGCCATTGCTAAGTTAGTAACCAGCCAATTTTAGAAGCCGCCGTCGATAACATAATTGGCAATAAAATAATCTCAAAATATAGCTGCATATAAACAACGTAGCATAAAATAACACTATAATACCATCAGAAAAATGGAGAAACATTAAGATAATAATTATTTATTTAACTGAATTACTTCACAAACATTTTCACAATTATAATTACACAATTTTAAAAGTAAATAATGTCATGTAGAATCCCCAGCGTGGCTTTTTTAAATTGGGCAATGAAATTGGTTGTTTTTAATTTGCTACTTGCATTATTACAATTTCTGCTACATTTGTAGTTTAGTGGCACACAGCATTTATTAACTATAAAAAATACGAGATAAGACCCTGGTCGACGTAGTCTTAACGTAGGTAAATTTTATCGAACCTATAGTATAAATTATTAGATTATTATGACTAGCATGAGACACATTCAACATCAGACATATCTGCACAAGCAACATGTAAATTGAATATGTTGTAAGGATTATACGCCTCTTGATCTATTTCTAGGTAATGTTTATGGATTTAAAAATGTTATTGTTTTTATCTAGTAGAATATATTACACGTTCATAATAGAATCGGTAATTTATATATAAGGCAGTCTTAGGAATGATTGTAATTGTATGGGGCTAATTAGTCTTAATCATGTTCAGTTAACGTTAAGACTGATTTCTGCAGTCCTTTATTTTATCTTTGATTAATTTACTCGGTTATTCTTGCAAATTCTTGCAAATTTTTTGTATACATATATTATTGTGAATGAATAATACTTCAAAGATACTTTTACACTAAAAGTACAAAACTTTTATTTATCTTCTTATAGCGACCATGCATAATAAATTATTGTAGTGTTATGTGCTGGGTTCGACGGATAAGAATTTAAACAATATTACCTACTAAAACACGTTTTATTCAAACACAATTAAATTTAAAACACAACAATCACTATACTGCACTTTTCCACTGAAACTGCTTCAAA
Organism: Catocala fraxini; assembly: GCA_930367265.1. NCBI lineage: Eukaryota > Metazoa > Arthropoda > Insecta > Lepidoptera > Erebidae > Catocala > Catocala fraxini. The sequence goes on from OV884037.1 coordinate 12,499,827, forward strand.
CTCAGTAGTATTTCCGCTTCCGCTCGCTTCGATGAACACTTGACCGCTTACGATTGTAAACTGATTCGGCAAGCGCGTGCGCTCTATTTATACGCGGGTAAAGCATTTCTTAAGTTTTCTAGTAACGCTATACCCGGTATGTAAACAGTACGATGATTCGAGAAAGTGCCAGCGTTCTCTCTACCCTTCGCGTACTTACACTACGTAGTTCCATAAGATGTCAATAGATGGCGGTGTAATAAATTATTAGACGGAACTGCCGAGTCTTTCCCACAATGCCGAGAGATGTCACTGGGCGTAACAATAGTACCTATATACTATTAAAAAAATTACTTGCGATGAGACGTTTTTACAATTATTTTTTTTCTATTTGCGATCATTTATAAAATTACACGGTTATACAAAAAGTGCTATAAAGAATTAACAATAAACATTTGTGAAAATGTAAAAGAAATTAAGTATATTTTCTTTTTAAACTTAATTGCAGTTGTATTGATTACTGATCGCGTTGCCCGACGCTAAGTATCGTGTTTGTTGGTAATTTGACGTCTTTAGCAACGTCCAGTGTCAATTTTCATTTGCTTTAAGTATCCAGTATTTAGTATCCAGACTGGAGGACTTTGTGTACTTCATTATAATTGCAATGTCTACAAACAGTGACTCTTGATGCCCCGAAACAATACTATTAAATACAATTCGTGTTTACATCAGGTACTAAGTACAGGTAAAAGATCTCAGGTGTAACATACGTTTTCGTGGCATACACTGCTCCTAAGAAACATCCTCATTTTTGGAAGACGTGGTTAGAAATGTTCAACTTTATTACTAACAATGTTACGAAGCACTTGTCCAATTTTTCTTCATATAGAGTAGTTATTAACTTTCACAATATTACATATAAGTAGAGACGTTATATTCCTTTTAATTCAGCAATTGCAAATTCATAAAATACCTCGATTCTTTATGTACCTATCTATAATATATTTTATTTTTATCCGTTTACAATGTCATTTATTTTCATGGATTCAAATAATTCATAATGTATTACTCCATCCAATATGATACATTGCCAATAAAGTTAAGCAAATGGCTATAAACTTAATAGCCTCGGATTTAATTACACCTTGTTGACTGTTACAAAAAAGCATAGTCTTTAACTAATATTAAATAAATTTACGCAAATATTTTACGTATTGCTATTTTAAATAAAATCAAATCATACTTTCTAATTTGCATAAAGGCACTGAACTAAACAAAGTAAACAATGTATGTAGTAAGTACTTAATATTATATTAGAACATAATAAGTATATTATGTACCAATAGATTAAAAATGTATATAGGTCAGTCCCCAGGAATGCAATGTTTGATTTGGTTTTTATATCTACAATGTCTGTACTAAAGTTTCGTAAGGACTGGAGTGGTGTTTATAATATATGAATGTTTCGAGTGTTAATGATAGTAAGATTTTTTGAGAATGTCTAACAAAATCGCAGTGACAAAAATGTTAAGGCATAGTCATTTGTCGTGACGTGAATGGCCACGCGACGAGGAATATGTTCAGTGTAAGGTTTTAGGAGCAGAGGGAAGCCTAAGGATGGATGGATGGTTGGATTGTGTTAAAGGTGGTTAGGAAGTGAGTGTTGATTAGACAGGAAAATTATACAGTTCTTTTTACCGGCAGTAAATATATTGTCTTGCTACGCCCAATTAAAAAAAATCATCATGTTCTAATAGTACTTAGTATGGCAAAATTATTGATTGTATTTTACTTAACATTGTATGTTGCCTGTACGGGCTAACAAGTGAGTATATTGCTTGTATTTGCAGAAGAAAAGAATCCACATCAACATTATATTATAAAATGGTAAATAGTACGTATTCTTGAGAATCGTTACTATGTAAGTATGCGATGATCAGCTGCGCTCGCAGTTTACGGCTATTGCGTATGCCACATCTTCTCGACTCTGTGTCTATTCTTATAGACAAAGAATCTGCGATATTTTTCTTTCTATGCCATTGAGGTGCAATGACAGCGTAAAAGCATGCTTCATTATGGCTATAATGACTTGCACCCTAACGTGTGGTAAAAATCTTATCATAAGTAACTAATAAAACCTGATTTTTCTATATGTAGCTGTGATTTAGAAAAATTGAAAATGTAGGTATGTTTCCATAAATGTATTCATTATTTAACATTTTCAACTGACAATAGGCTACTAAAGGGTCTAAGATGACGTGTAATAAATTATAGGATGCAATGAGGTCATTGTTGCATTCTATCAATACTATTACAAAAATGTTGTAAGGTGGAACTTTAAGATACATAGCAGCATATGATCAAGCGGATATCTGTTTACATCTACCCACCTAATTTATAGTATAATGGAGGTGCACTTCTAAAGAAGCTAAGCATTGTCTGTTTTTGGTTATACATTTAATGTAAACTCTAAAGCACAAAATGAAATGTAAGTTATTGTTAAATTAGGTATATGTACTAATGTTATTTGACACAGTTGTGGTGACTGGCCTATAATATGATCATTCACTTTGAACCGAGCTTGCCTGCACATTTGTTAATTAATTATAAAGACATATTTTCCTACTGGCTCATAATATGTTGATGTTGGAGTAGGTAGTTTTTCAATAACACTATTTTAGCATACAGATGTAAAGTAACACATGTTAAAACTTTAAAACTGAACACAAATAAACTTAAGACCACAAAATAAGGAATTGAATAGAAAAATGAGAGAATTATATTACTTTCCATTTGCCCCATTAGACATAGAATCTTTGTGGTCTTAATGTTAATGTAACATCTATTTTTCTATCTAAATTGGAAATTAAATTTCTACATAGTAATTAATGATTGCAAATTGTTGTATAGAAGTCACATATTAGAGATGTAATATAAATATTGTTGATATTGCTTACAGTGTAGTTTTATTTGTGTGAATCCTTTAAGTAATAAACAAATTTGTATGTTATTTATTTTACTATCTTTTGCACTTCATGAAGCCATTTTCTTAATTTAAAAATTGTTTGCTTTTATTTATTTTTTTACATTTACTTTACATTGACTTCCTTTAAGGTTGGTGCCAGTATTGGGCCTTTGCCTGGAACAACTAGAGGGCTGCCTTTGTAACAGACAACTTTATTATTGTTTGTCATGAGATCAGGGGCACAAGTTTCAAATATTTTTTTCTTGGGATTAAGTACAGGTTCTGGTTCTCTTGGGAATCCCTCACAATGGACCAAATCACCAGGAGTTGCTCCATTAGGTGGGATTAAGACCTCTACTTTTTCAGGAGCTGAAGCACACATAACCATAGCTTCAGAAGTGATTCCTCTCATCTGGAAATAAAGTGTTGTTATATTAAATATAATTAGGAAGTAACATTATGAACTAATTACATCTTCTGAAATATAAGTAAATATTTTTATGTATTGTCACAATGTTTGCATTATCTCTACCTATCACAGAAGAATATGAAAAAAATAAACATTAATATTTAATACATACCTTTACTGGTTTTAAGTTACAAAGAATCATAACCATTCTGTTTTGTAACTCCTCAATTGGTACGTGTTTTACAAGACCAGATACTACAGTACGCGCTTTCTCTTCTCCACAGTCAACTTTTTCTACATACAAGGTGTCAGCATCAGGGTGTTTATTTATTTCTATAATTTTACCAATTCTCAAATCCAATTTTCTGATATCTATGTTTGCAGCCACTACTGGTTCAGCAGACTTATTCTTTGAATTAGATTCTTTAACTTTTTTAGCTGTCTCCTTGACTATTGCAGAAGGTGCTTGGTCAGTGACAGAAGTTACCTGGTTTGTAGTGGAAGATACCTGTATGGTATTAGAACTGCCTTTGCCAGGTATTGGGTACTGTTTTTTGCCATTTGCTGTTTCCAACTGTGTTAATTCAGCTTTAGCAGATTTAATTTTAGACTCAAGGTCCTTATTTTCTGCTGCCAGTTCACAAATTTTTTTTTCTACTTCTATTGTCTTTAATTCTTGTAACTGAAATACATCAACATATTTTTATTATATAGATAAGTACTTATCTTCAGTCTTAAACCTACAAGACTAGAAAAACACATTATATTAATTGCCTTGCCAGAATCTGGAAGATTAGGTAAAGATTACATTGGTATTACAAGTAAAAGTCTAAAAAAGAAAATGTGATCTCTAAACATCTGCAACATAAGATGTTTTTATTTGATTTGTAGGGACACACCAGTGGCAAGTAGGACTTGTAATCCCTAAAACACTTGCTATGGAATTGCAAAATCACATGAATTCTCTACCTACCATATAGGAAGGGAGGAATAGGATTTACTACTCTTGCGTGCTTTACCTCTGCTTATTCATTCAGGATTGGGTTTTGTGTTCGGAAATTGTCTTTTCTAACAAGTTTGCCACTAACTAGTCTGTCTATAGACAGAATAATTTGTTGCCAACTTGCTTCAAGCCAGTATTTATGAGAAATCTATCAAAAGAAGGTACTGAGAAGGCAAAGGAGTACGGTACGAATTACGTGGATGGAACACAGTGCGCGCGGCAATAGATGTATTAAGATGCCGGTGTCGCATACACTATTTATCTGTATTGCTACTGAACTACCTGTTCGGTGTAAATTTCCCTCTGTAACATTTTATTTTGTATACAGGCATATGACTAACATTTTGTGAAATTGGAGGTTAGATTGTATTGTACAACGTAGATTGTGTTGTATGGTTCACTAACCTTGCTCTTTAATTCAGATAGTCTCTTTTCCGCTGTTTCAGCGTTACTTAGGATTCTATTTATTGAATTTTGAGACATCATTCTTTTTATTATACAAGATATCATCAAAACAACAATTATTTTAGGTTGAAATATAACCTAAAATTCATGCACGGTACAGATAAGATAAAACATCGGTGACAGCACTGACAGCAAAGAGTAAGGTGAAAGGTGACAGGAATATAGAGATTAGAGAGGAACATTACGTTAATTATTATATTTTTCTATCATCTTTTTCGGATGTTTTATTAATATCATATGCAACAGTAGCAATATAATTTATTTCATAGTCTTCTGATGTACGTAACGCCTGTAGTAAACAGTATATCTGGATTCCTCGGCTATCTACTACTAGCGCCATTTACATAATTGAGCAGCGATAGCTCAGTGGGGAGACCAACAGACTGCAATGCAGAGGGTCTCGGTTTCGAACCCACGCCGCGCACCTCTGACTTTCGGAAGTTATATGACTTTTCGAAATTATGTGCGTATTGATTGACAAATATTATCGCCTGCTCCGTGCCTCGGAGAGCACGTTAAGCCGTCGGTCCCGGCTGCCATGTACATCTATGGCAGTCGTTATTGGGAGTGTCGACACAAAAGATCTCACTGGGTCGAAGTGTCGCAGGTCTGCACTGACTGGCCCCCACATAAGATACATACCTACATAATTATTGAAGAAGTGTTGCTAGACTAAAAAAACAAAAAAGAAAGAACAAATATGGCCGTTGGATGCGCGTCATAAGTACGTACTGACGTTGTTTATATTTGCGTAAAAATACATAATTTAATATTTACCAATTGCGATTTTGTGAATGTATTAAATATAATGTAAGTGGAAAGTTTTGTACATTACAAGTTGTATAGCAATAATGTATTAAAATCCGCTTACGGAACGATGTCAAACAACACAGTCGGCTCGTCGGGGCCTGCTCCCGGCAAAATACGTGGACCTGGAAGACCTCCTAAACGTACTTGTACTTGGTGTGCTGAAAGTAAAACACCTCTCAAATATGTGTTGCCGACAGAGAATGGCAAAAAAGAGTTTTGTTCTGAAACGTGCTTGTCGGAGTTCAGACAGGCTTACAGTAAAGGCGCCTGTCTTCATTGTGACAATGTTATTCGAGGCAATGCACCTTCAAGTAGTAAGAATTTTTGTTCCACATATTGTTTGAATAAATATCAAAAGAAAAATGAAAAACGAACTACTTCTCCACAGTCTGGCAACGGAGCAAATGGCTCAGAAAATCATGCAAATAATAATTCTGCAGGTTCCTTTTACGATATATATCAAGCTTTTGACTGGAGTGAATATATGAAAGACACAAACAGTTCAGCAGCAGCACAAGAGTGTTTTAAACAGGCAGCTTTGCCTCCTGTAAATGACTTCAAAGTTGGAATGAAACTAGAGGCTTTAGATCCACGCAATTTAACGTCTACATGTATCGCGACAGTCGTAGGTGTACTAGGGCCTCGTCTAAGGTTGAGACTGGATGGCAGTGATAATAAAAATGATTTCTGGCGACTTGTTGATGCTGGTGACATACATCCTATAGGGCACTGTGAAAAGAATGATGGAATGTTGCAACCACCCCTTGGATTCCGTATGAATGCTAGCAGCTGGCCTATGTTTCTGCTCAAGACTTTAAATGGTGCAGAAATGGCACCACCTAAAGTTTTTCAACCTGAACCGCCAACTCCAAAGTCAAATGTGTTTGTTGTTGGTCAAAAACTGGAAGCAGTGGACAAGAAAAATCCACAATTAATTTGTTGTGCAACTGTGGGAGCAGTAAAGAATGATCAGATCCATGTAACATTTGATGGTTGGAGAGGTGCATTTGATTACTGGTGTAGGTATGACTCAAGGGACATATTCCCAGTGGGTTGGTGTGCCCGGGCTGGACACCCTTTACAACCTCCTGGTCAAAAAAGTGCAGCTACTCCATCAAGGTAACAATATCTATAATAAATTTTGGTGATAAATTTTTACTAGCATTGTTGTGAATTGACTAATGATTTATATGACATGTTATTTCAGATTTAAATTAAGGCCTAGTGGTATGCCTAACCCAGCCTTGCCAGAGGGCGGCTCAACTGGTGCTGGAAATTCAAATAATTCTGCTACATTAACACCAGTGCCTACAGTATGTCTACGTATCCGTAGCAGTTGTTCTGGCGGCAGTAGTTCTTTACCAAGTGCAGTCACGGCGGCTGGACCGTCAGGGGTAGCAGAAGCACTTGTGAAAGAATTGTTAAGTGTCCATCCAGATTCTCAAAGATTGACAAGAGCGATTCTTACAGCATCTAGTAGCTATTCTAATATAACAAATGTACAGGTAAATATGATTTTATTTAAAAAAAAAACATATAGATTCATATAAACACAATGAAAAACAAATCAATGGATTAGTAAAAAAATTACATATGTACTTTGGTTTTCATAATGTAATTAAATATAATTAAAACATTGTGGTCTAGTCAGATCTTCCAACAATTGAAAACTCCAAAAGATTAGATCCTTGAAGAGCCAGATGTGAGACAAAATGGAAAAAGCATTGTGTCTGGCTCCTGGGCATAGACCAAACAATTTTTAAATTGGTCTCAAGATGCAGATTAAGAAAGAAATGAGAATTCTTTAAATAACTAAACTGTTTATTAAAGTCTATATGTCACATTTGTGGCCCTACAATATTCCTGAAATATAATGTTGTTGTATACATATTTAGTGGTATATGTTTGATTTTATAAAAGCAATTGCTATTATAGGTTTTAGTGTAGGTTGGATGATTAGTTAGATGACAATTTCATTATTTATACAGCAAACTTCATTATTTACTACATCACATTAAAAATACATAGCACAGCATATCATTATCTACAATTAAATGTATTGTAATTGACCATAATACCTAGTTAAAAATAATGTAAAGGATACTTCTTTAGCATAGTTTTTTTACTGTTAACATGGTCATGTTTATTTATTTTATTAGATATTTGCATATTATTATAGCACTGACATAGCATATCTTTAATTTAAAGGTTAAGCTGACATTATTGTTTATATGTAACTTTAGAATCAAGTTGTAACTTTGAGTCTTTTAGAAATTAAGGTTCTTTTTTCTTCTTTTGTTCACCCCTTCGGAGGATTTATTTAAAATAAACTCTTCTCACCAGATTATATATATATAGATTATAAGTAACATACAGTCCCAATTTTCTTCTAATCTGTGGTTTTTGTGGTTTTTGCCCAGCACTGATGAATGGCAGTGACAATGGCAGGACAGGATTATATTTATATCCAATAGTAAATAATTTATGTTAGACCAATTATTTGGTTTCTCTTAAGGTTATTATTATTCTTATTAATGTGAATATATAAATTATCATAATCATTATATTTTAGCAAATTGAGACCATGAATGAATGATGAATGACCATGAAAAAAAAAACTGAGTCGTCGGGGAAAGTGTAAAATTAAATTTAATCTAAATAGTTTTAATAGTTTCAATAATAATTTAATTAGCTTAAAAATTAGTTAAGTTATAGTAGTAGTAGTGTAACAATTTTCATAATTATGTAATAAAGTGTCAAATAAAAACGCGATAAAATCCGTATATTAAAATTTAATATACGAATATATTAATCATTAAAATTAAATTTTATAAATTTATAATATAATTAACCTTATAGGGGCCATAGCATAAGTGCTGTGTGTGGTTTTGCTGGATCCAGGTTCAATTCCAGGGTCAAGAACACCATCTGTTAGGCAAGCCTTATTAGCTGAATATAATCTTGCAACTTGCCCCAATAATACAATATATTAAGCAATATTTATTTTCCTCCTCAATTATTTCTGACATGAAACAAATATATATTTTTTTGGTGTGTAGAGGCCTATCTATCCTTGTAAGGATATAAACAAACTTATAATGAAGAAAGAAGTTTGTTTATAACATGTTTGTTTTGTTGTTTTACAGGTATCATCAGGCAACAAGAATTACTCAGTAAAGGTCCCATCAGAACTTACCATAGAAGAACTTAAAAATTGGTTGAAAGCAGTGTGCAGCGGTGTTGGTTGTTGTCTTGGCATGATAGAGATAGATACAGGAGAGGCTGCTGGCAGACCTTGCACCCTTTGTGGAGAATCAACATCAAACAATGTGTCTTCCAACAATGTGTCATCTAACAATGTTTCGTCTGGAGTCAAGAGGCCTAATAGTGTAAGTACTCTAATGATATTTTTTGTGTCTTGTAAAATATTAGAATATAAGCTTATACCTAATATATCCATCCCGTATAAGGCAAGGTTTATCCAATGCTGGAGGCGGCGGAGCGTATCCGTAAGGAAAGTATTCTTGCGGATCCGAGCCGTCGCTGCCATAGCGAGCCGATGCCGCTATAGCTTAGGCCGCAGGCCACTGAGTCTTTGCGATGCCCGTCGACATGTCGGGTTGTCGCTCAGGAGTCGTCGCCCTTAAGGTCATCGCACTCATAACACACATATGACACATATCAACTCGGAAAGGGATCGTCACCGTATCGCCTTTCGTCTCGCTGTCAACCTAACGTAACCAAAGCGGATCAACAGCTCCGGTACGTCGACTCGGCTACAGGACTAGGCGACGCTGCGCTCACTTAAATCATATTAATATGGATATTTTCTCACTTCTTCAATTATCCCTTTTGAAATTGAAATCTAACCTACAAATTCAATAAAATACGCGCGCAACACGACTGTTAGTTGTCTTGTGAATGACTGCACGTTCGGCCACAGTAGTGCACGGAGAGACGTAAGCGGGTGGAGGGGCGACGAGCCATAAGCGCGAGGACTGCAAGCTTGTCCCGAGGCAAAGCGATTACGTTACGATATCGATTAGTAGGGAGTTTTATACAAAGAATACTGCACTGCTCGAGTTGATACGGTGACGATCCGTTTCCGAGTTCATATGTGTGCTATGACCTTTAAGCGTAAGTTTGCATTTGGCGCTGCTGAGTGGGTCGCTGGTGTAATTTCATAATGTAATTAAAGTATGACTATCCAAGTATTCGTTATTTTATTTTATTTGTTCTTGGGCGTATGCTCTGACGCATACTTCTCCGCGTGGTGACGGAGAGGTTATGTCGGACTCACCGCGGGAAAGGTATCCCGGCAATACCGACTAAACCTACCACGGTGTTCCTCGATATAACCAGAGCCGGTGGGCCGCGCGAATCACTTTCGCATGCAATCGCGGCCACTGCACGAAAAGACCTACCCTTGGTCACTTCTAATTAAACCCTATTGGACATATGACATAGAGGCGCCTATCGGACCTGGTGTTGAACGAGTGGCGGGCAGGCCCGCGAAGCCCACTACCTCCAGGTAAAACCTTATAGTAGCTGGAGGTCGTCCCGCACCCGATTCTGCGGTTGTGGAGAGGTTCAAACGTTCCCTCTCCTGCTCCGCCGCCTCCTTGATGGAAATTACTTCCTCACAGAAGGAGGTGACGGCGTTCCACGACCTCTCGCTCCGGACCATAGACTGACCACGGCCGGGGGCGAGAGGGCAACCATACCGACCGCCGCGATCAACTCACGGCGCTGCGATGCCCAGGCGTCCGCCGAAATGTGCAGCGCCGTGTCATCAACAACATCGCGGCAGTCGCCGCAGTGGTGACAACCGGGTCTCTCCTGCCGGCCTATGCGACACAGGAATCGACCAAAGCAGCCGTGGCCAGTCATTACCTGTATCAGCCGGAAGGTGAGGGCGCTAAGTCGCCTCTTCAGCCACTCCTCAAACTCTCATGACTTACGGCCACGATCATGGCGTGCACAAGTCGTTCCTTACATACTTCCACCAGGTCCTGACGGAGCTTGGACCGTGCTGCCTCGAGAGTCGGACGAGTTGGTCCTTCGTCCCGAGCTAACACTTCCTGGCGCCAACGGTAGAGCGTCGCCAGAAGCGCCGCTTTCAGGTCCAAGAGCTTCGATCCTGCGAGGAGGTTCGCAGCCTCGTACGAGATCGTGCGGTATCCTCTAATCAATCTGACGGCCATGACGCGCTGTGGTGCACGCAGCGCCGAAATATTGCGGGCTGTCAGGTTGTTTGCCCAAACTGGAACCCCAAGGGCTATGGACCGCAGGACCCCCTCGTAGAGCCTCTGGCAGGAGGTGTTTGGCCTCCGAGGTTGGGCAACAGATTGCGCAAGCGCACCTGCATTACCCCGAAGTCTGGGGGCCAAACGACGGAAATGAGCTGCAAAGTCCCATCGGCTGTCGAGCAAGAGCCCTAAATACTTTAGGGTTGACTCGACGCCGATGCGGACGCCTCCTACCATGATATGGGTCCCTGAAGGTGGCCGGTTTCGAAGACTGTGAAAACAGACGGCCTCGGACTTGGACAGGGCCACCTCAAGGCCCAACCGCCGGATACGACCAACGAGTTGTGCGACCCCAGCGGTCGCCAGAATGGCCGCCGCCCGGTGCGACTTACCCATCGCTGTGACAAGTGTGTTGTCGGCGTAACAAATGACGCCGACGCCACGGAGAAGCGCACCTCGCAGCACCCAGTCGTAACCGATGTTCCAAAGGAGCGGGCCCAGAACCGATCCCTGAGGAACACCGCACGACATCTCTCGCCGACTCCAACTGTTGTGACCCGGTTAGACTACTACCCTCTCCGATAGATATGGCCCGACAATGCGGCGGAGGTAGGTCGGCACTCGATGGAAAATGAGTGCCTCCCTAATACAACTCCAGAGCAAGGTGTTAAAGCCATTCGCGTTGTCCAAAGCCACCGCCAAGACGACCTCGCCCCGGGATACCGATTCCTCCGCCAGGCTCCTCACATGCAAAACTGCGTCAATAGTGGAGCGCCCGAGGGGGAAACCATACTGGTTGTATGACTAGTCACCTAATCTTACTTGAAATTTCTTAATTATTATACTGATTATTGTTGTTTTTACTGTAATACAAGGTAATATTAAATTATACATTGATAAGTACTTTAATGATTAAGTTATGTCAAATGAATGCATAATGTGATAAACTAATTTCTAATCCTATTTGAGAGGTTATGCCATTTATTTTTATCTAAAGAGCTAAAACTATTATTTTCTCCTACAATGTACCTGTACTAGTCTACATAAATTGTCTTTTTCTGTGTAGTGCTGTGTTAATAATGTTACAATTAAGATAATGATTTAATACGGTCTTCAGTTGCTACGACACTATAATTTCATAAATGAAATGAAAAATATTATGTCGATAAATTTTATTATTAAACCGCGCTAATTTGTGGTAACTGATTTAACAAGCTCATATTTGTATCGATGCCAGTAATTTTATTTATTTTGATGCCAATATCAAGGTTAATAAAAAAAAGTATATGGTAGCTTCTTCTTCTTTTATGGTAGCTGCCTATGTTGGATTTTGTACATACTAGCAAATAGCGAACAAAACAAAAGTTTTCGTGAACACAGTTTTAAAATCGGATGCAAAATGAAGGAGTAATTCTTAAAATATGGATAAAATAAAAAGTGGGCTGTAGCGAGGTTATCTCGCGATATCCCTCGGACAGCAGCATTCAAATAGCGGTTACGTCATAACTTGTATGATACATCCTTTTTTGTCATTTCACAACTACCCCAATAATAGATTTGAAATATTTATATCTTATTTATCATTAAGTAGATTTAAAAATTCTTTGCATTTCGGGTAAGGATAACGTAACTATTTGACTTAAATAATTAAACATAGTGAGTTATCTACCCCATTGTTCTTAAGTCTTACACATTATATTGATAGATATAATTTACTATAAGTAATTCATATCAATAAAATGTGTTATGAATATACTGTTTGTTCTGTTATTGATAATTCGGTATGAATATTTGTTTTTTGACTGCCATGTTGATTCTGTAAAATATAGAATTCGTTCTGTAAAAAAGACAACTCCCGAAACTAGAAATAATTCCTGTGTCGCGGGTTACTTGCCAACATTCAAACAACGGACACAAAGAGCACCCAGACTCAGAACAAACATTTATAGATCACACAAATTTTTGCCCCTAGTGGGGATCGAACCCACAACACTCGGCGCAGCGAGGCGACCATTTAAACCACTGTCTGTCACTGTACATCCGTGTAGTCAAATTATGATGACACTTCATTCAGATTAAGTTAAGTGCTTGGTTTGGGTAAAGTGTTATTAGGACTTTCTAATAGTAAATTCTAAATAGTAGCACGGCGTCTGGAAATGTGCCTAGTAGAAGACTTTACGGTCATCCCCTATTAAGCGGAACCTCAAAACATATCTGTCGCTGTTTTAAATATAAACAGGCGTGAGTAATATGTCTGTACTTTAATAATTTTGATTACTACTTTCAATCTTATTTTTGTTTATTTACATGTAAAAGAAAATTCTGTATTTTATTACTAAAACTTGTAGGTACGTTAAGACCACATGCAAGTAATGTTATTTGATTCCAAATGCATGTATAATAAATGTACCAATCTGTTTTAATCCTGTGATTTTTATATTTACCGCCATTATAAAATGGCTGACACGCATGCGTATAACTGGATTACCGGCCAGATAGGCCGTAAATAGAAGTATTATATGTACATATAGATAGTGTTATTACATAATATTATTTAATTTCATAAAGTAAAATATGAAAGTTAATATCTAGTACGTACTAGTAGTACTTAGTATTTTAAGTGACCTTAAACGCTTAATTTAAAAGCGACGCTTTAAGTAAGTTTAAGTTTATAACATGACGCTTTATAAACGCTTATTTATATTTACTTACGGCTACAAATTTGCGTAAACCAGCTCAACTTCGAATTCTACCTGAACCGTAACGTAATTCTTATTTGATTTATACTTACCTATCAGGGTCAATATTCATTATAAGTTAAAAATAACCTATATTGCATAGATCAATAAATGGAATTTAGAGGTCATTACTTTATGTGTCGCTTGCACTGACAGTAACTTTCCCACATAGCATTTCTTTTGTATCCATCATAGTTCTAGTTGAACCGCCTAGCTTTCTGCATTTAACAAAATACATAATTCTTTTTATCAAATCTGATAGCTGATGATATTTTGATAGCGCGGTATTAAGGTAAAATGATGAATGCTTAAACCGTATATGAGACTATAATCATAAGTTGTGCTAGGCTGTGTATTTTCCCTACAACAGAATTCTTTATCACAAAGATGTCACCAGGACTAGTAAGTAGCAAAAGATCTGTTATATTTTAAGTAGTATTATCTTATTGCTTTTGGTGGAAAACCAGTCAGCGGTCTAGACAAGCGATAACAGCCGTTACGGTACGAGTAGCCCGCTGAAAAGCAGACACTATTAGATATGCCTGAGTTTGCCTTTGGCGTTACAGAATCAGTGCCGAGGAACTTAAAGGAAGAGAGAATAGAAACAGCTATTCTAGTCTTAAGTCGGCACACAAAACGCACGGCGTATGCAGTTGACTGGACAAATTTCCATACATCGCAGAATGTCCTAGTAGTGAACCCTAATAATACTTTGTTCTACTCAGATATCGAACCTAAGACTTCGTGATAGATGAGCAATCATCATTATGCTATTATATTAATGGCAGGGCTCGAGATTTATTATAATTTAAATCTGGACTATATAGAGGATATAGAAAATAAATTAGCGCAAGTTACATTGATGGTCCAATATCGACGTTATCAATGCATCAGAAGAGGGCAGCCAGGTTCATTTAAGGCAATATGTGGGCTATTTCAGATTTGATCGGAACCATAAGTTCGCAAGTGATGCAACGGACACTGAAATCGCTTGTTAAAATAAGGTGTATGCTTTCCAGGAAGACACAGCGGGCAGCAGTGTGAACGGGTCGGGCTCGTGCTCGAGCGGCAAGCTGGCGCGCGTGTCGCCGGGGCGCGAGCCCGCGTCGTCCACCACGTCCACCACGGGCGCGCCGGCGCCGCCCGCGCCCGGCGCGCCGCCCGCCGACTGGTCGGTGGAGGACGTCATCGGGTTTATTGCCGCCGCCGACCAGGCGCTTGCCGCGCACGCTGACCTATTTAGAAAACATGTTAGTATCGACTATTCATTTTTTGTAGGTGTACCCACAGTTTACACTAAGTACTACCCACACTTTTACTAAGAAATAACAAGTATTTCTTTGTAAAAGAATGGATAGTACTTATCTATTAAGCTTATTTCTGCCCTCATCAGAGAAAAATCGTTGAGGCAGAGGTAGTGTTGGCTACTATTGTGCATGAGATCTTAGGTTCGATGCCCGTATCGGGCATTGTTATTCTGTTATTGGGGTTTAATTCGTACATGGTCTTAAAAGTGCTCGGTAAACGTTAATAGGCTCGCTGCCGATTACGTAGGATCAGTTGATGATATGTGTGTGTAATACAACTCTGGCTGCCTCCTCGTGGAATAAGCGGCCAATTTTGTATGTAGGTATGCAGAGTAAAAAGGCAGTAGAAAATAGGATAACCAGGACCCCTTTTCTGGTCTCTTATCGCCATCGTACTGCCGTCTTTTAAGTTTAATTTTATACTTGGTTATCGATTTTACTGATTTGACCTAGACGTACTGTGGCTTTTTGGCTACACACACACACACACACACACACACACACACACACACACACACACACACACACACACATACACACACACACACACACACACACACACACACACACATACACACACACACACACGTATACACATACACACGCATACACACACACGCACACACACACGCACACACACACGCACACACGCACACACACGCGCACACACACACGCACACACACGCGCACACACACACACACACACACACACACACACACACACACACAACATAAACACACACACATTGCACTTGATAATAAAGGTCAAAATTACATAATTAACCCATGACTTCAAATGTCAGGCATCTTGGATATACGTCATAATTGTGCATCTCTTACACAGGAAAGTCACATTTTTCAAAACTGGTATCCTCAATTTTTGACCTAAACTGGAACCTGTTTTACACAGCATTCTATTTAATATCCGCTGTAAAAACCAAAGCGACAACACTTACTAAAATAAAATAAACTGTTACAATTATAAATGTAAATCGAATCAATGAAATAAATCGAATAAGGTTGTATAAAGAATATGTAATGGTATATTCAATAACCTTAGCAATAGCGCAGTTAAAATGTTTCATGTTTTATGTCCCAGTTTAATATGGTTTTATTTAAACTGTTACATGAAATACATTAATCAATATGTTTGAATAACACTACGTATTGTACCTAGACACTACATATTGTAAAACAAATTCCGCCGCCGCGTCTGTTTTTCTGTTCGTGAAAAATTACATACATAAACAATATGGAGTCTACCCTTATTACCCTTTGATGTATCCTACTCTTTTTGTGATAGGAATGGTGGGGTACAATAAGTTGGTAGCTAGGAGAGACTTGGCACTAGCCAAATACATGTTTTTAGTGTTTCGTGGGAAACTAAATAACCCTCAAATATTAGATTCAATTAAATTAGTGGTTCCTAAAACGAGGCTGCGGCAGGCGCCGATGGAAAATTGTTCGATGTTCCAGTGGCTCGCACTAACTTGTTAAAATACTCACCAGACGGGCGCGCACTTAATATTTTAAATAACGTCTCTCAGCGTATCGATATATTTAATTGTACATTGGCGGAATTCATAAGAGTAACTCAAATGTATTTGTCACTTATGTAGCTACATTGTCGTATTGGGTAAATACCTGTAAAGACAATTGTATGTTGATATAAATAAATAAAAAAATAAAATTCAATCTACTAAAAGGATTTTCATGCGGTTTTCACCAATATAGACAGAGTGATTCACGAGTAAGGTTTAGGTATATAATTTGTTATGCTTTTGTACTACCCATGCCAAGGTCGGGCCGGGGAGGATCGCTAGTGATGTATAACTTACTTATGACTTGTTTTTGTATTGTTTCAGGAGATCGACGGTAAGGCCCTGTTGTTGTTAAACTCAGATATGATGATGAAATATATGGGCTTAAAGCTTGGCCCCGCTTTAAAAATTTGTAATCTGGTATCAAAAATAAAAAATCGCCGACATTATAGCACATAATTAGGCATTTTAATAATATACAATAAATAACTCTTAGAGTTTGAAACTATAAGTTTCTTAAGTTGTATTAATTTTAGTGTTTTCCTGCATTTCGAGAAGTTAATTTCTTTTATTTTAGTAAAAATAGATGTTGGTTTGTTTTAACACAGAAAAAATGCGACCTATTTCTATACCTTGAAAGTTACCTATTGTTTTGCAGAATATTAAAATTATGTTATTGAATGGCTAGTGGCAGTTTAATGTTTATGTCCTGATTGAGCACAGTGGTTCAGATAGCAGATCTTATCGATTATATTTCATGCACATTCTATACAATTCTATTAACGCAATAATATGCAAATCAATTTTCATAAGACGTAGGTATGCAATAATATTGGTAAACGTCGGGTATTATATTTGAATTTATATAAATGTACATAGTGTCTTAAGTCTAATAAAGGTGGTGTTCAACTGCAAAAACAATGTTCTGCAAAACTCTAGAAAGACTGAAGTCAGATAACATTTACGAAAATCAATGAATGTATTATTATATAGAAAACGCAGGAAGTTTCTGCAGCTGTATTTTTAATTAACATTGACATAATATGCTTAATATTGTATTTATATTTTAATCAATTTGGTGAAACATATTGAAAGGCTGAAATTTCGCGTTGTTCATTGTATATGGCTGGTCGAATGTTACGACCCCTGATCGACGTTCGAGTGACTGATGTTGAAGCCAAAACGCAAGTTCAAAGCACACAACTATATACCGCTTCAAATTAAATCGTTTAAAATTTTGTTTGACTTTAATATCTATAAGAATTTATATTCGGAATGAAGTGCAGTTTATTTAAGTAAAATATATCTTCCTAAATCTAATTTCTTTGTAATGTTAAACAACAGTGTAGTCATGTATATAAGTATTTCATTGAGTAAAATTGCATTTAATGTAGTTAGGCTCATTTTGCTTATTATTCCATTAAAATCTTAAAAATTGTTATTATCTGGCTGTATTATTTAGGTATTATTTAATTAAATTGTATATAAACATCGGCTAGTCGTGCGTCAAAGTGTTGCCTGAACGCTGCAAGTACATAAGGTTTTATTACAAACTTTCAGATCCAATAACATGTACAGAAATTCTATTGTAGATTAGGGTCTTAGTGCCTTTCAATGATTAGGTGTACTTAAGATTGTCACATTTATAACATGATTAACAAATTAGCGCTCAAGACACCAACAGTAGCTGTGATTTTATATGACGATATGGTGTTTCAAATATCGTCTTCCTTGAAACAGACTTCGAAGCGTACTTTTGTACCTTCAGTTTTGTTTTCATAATACATTTTATTGATTGTTCCTTAAAAGAATATCTGTCTAATTTGTCGATGGCAGAAGTATTTTATTTGTAAAGCTATGGTATTTAATTTTAGTTTTGCCATTTTCAAGTGTTATAATGTATAAACATTTCATCATGTGATATTTCAATGTTATCTGTTAATGTAATGAATAATAATTTAAAAAATAATATGTTGCTCTAATAATTACGTGATGTATATTTAAGTTTTCACATGACATGAAGTAATAACTAAGTGATAGTTATTTAATTTGCCTATTTTGTTGGTGTAAATATTCGGTAATAAATATTTTTATTTTAGGAAAGAATAATCCATCGGCATAAGTTGTAGTTTCATAATTATCGTGAAAATATTAAAAATATTTTTTATTTTATTTGGACTTGGCTCTGACATTTCTATAGATTGAGTATTTGTTCATTTTACGATTATTCGATAATCAACATAATCAATCCGTCTAATATATTTGTTTATTGTACTCCAAATGTACACATTTACTTTATTCGGAGTACGGTTCTGTGTATAGAATTGACAAAATTGTCGTGTTAACATGTTTTCACTACATAAATTTATTATTTTATTACTGTAGAATTTTAAATAATAATATTATGTATGTAAATAGGCGAATAATTGGAAACAGATGTGTATAAATAAAATAAAATTGAAAAGTGATATATTCGTTTCATTCTAAAAGAAATATAAAATTGATATCTGTATAATGACAACTCCCGTGCTAAAGATAATTCCTGCAGCGTAGAGAACGTTGCACTAAATAACAATTGTTGTATTTCTAATTGTTGTTTTAGATTCACATGGCATTGTATTATAATATATACATATATTAATCTCGGAGTCTTCTTCGAAGAGGTTAATGAAAACACTATGTGGTATCTATCTGTTAGTGACCGGCATAACTCCAGAACCTCTGGACTGATTGACTTGTAACTTGGTGTGTAGACACCTTGAGGTCATACCTCGGTCGAGTTTATAACATAATATGGGCCCTGTGGGTCAAAAGACCCCTAAGATATAGTAATAATAATAATAAATTTTATTTCCAAAAATAACAGTGCAGTCTGTTACAGTATTTAACACTGAAGTCCTAGCTAGGCTACTAAGTAGCCTGTGTTAATGACGTTCAGCCCTTAGATCCCACAGTATAAGGATTTGGGGACTGTTAGCATTATACAAAGGTATATCTATATATTAAATATTAATTAATAGCTAGTAGCAGAAGAGATTAATCTATTTTGCTATATAGAAAAGGACCTAAATAGAAACAGAAACGCTTACTGAATGTAAAGTGTGGATGAGGTATAGTGCACAGTGTGTTTCTTCGCTTAGATTTGGGTTGTTGTGCTAGCGAAACTTTGTTGTGTTGGTGTAGTACTGTGTTGAGTATGAATAGTTGTCAAACCGTAAGAACTCTACTTTCTTGATATAGCTCAAAAGTTGGATAGCGTATGGGCTGGAAACTAGCTACTTTGAGGACGGCCCTCTGGGCCACCTCAAGAGGCTTGAGAGTGGTTTTAGCTGCACCACCCCGACTTGTGATGCAGAAGGTGATTATTGATTGGCACATAGCGTAGTATACGGTGCGAATAATGTGAATGCTAGCAATGTCTGATGCCCGTTTTTACCAACAGGCCCCTAAGCTCCACCTAAGTAGGTGTCTTTTAATTTAAGGGCATCCCTTAATCGAATACTTACCTAAATTTAATTTCACCATACTAGGTATCACCTACGAAGGAATTCCATAAGTGACAGTTAACTTTTTCTAAAGTCACGCTTCTGACATCGATGATTTATCAATTCTTTTCAAATGAATTGTATTAACAGTAGTATTATTAAAATATTGAAAAATAAAATAAAAAATAAGTAAAAATTATATATATTATATAATATTTTTTTTCGTATTTTGAACTTTATTCAGTTTAATTTAAAAATAAAAATATTTTCGGTGCATGCGTATAGGCTGTAAGACCAGTGTTCCTTTGCTTTTTTGGCAATTGATCGAGAAACCTTATGTCATTTCTTAACATACGTCGTCGTGTTATTATTTGGAACCACAGAGTACATTTTATAGACTGAGATAGAGACGTCACTCAAATATGTGTCGGCGAGCGCCATCTGGCATCTTCTGAATGCAACTTTGCAGATATATTGACTATAGATACCTAGATAATAATAATAATTATATACGTATATGCTTATTAAAGGATTTTATTTAGTTTTTTGATCCGTAGTTAAAACAAATAATGGTTTAAAACGATAGAAAATTTAGTAATTTGATAACAAATTGCTAAATTTATTATATATTACCGATAATTTAAATTATAACCATTATTAGACTAAGTAACAACGGATCAAAAAACCAAGTCAAATGAAGGTATGATATGGTTATTAAAATTAAATAAAACAGGAATAATATAGGCATAGAAAGTTTTATTTCTGCCTTTTTTTATAGTATGCTATGGACAGTTTTTGGTTATCGTCGTGCTGATTAAAATCTGATCGAGATCCTCGTAACAATTTATTTGTGTCTTTGCACCAATTACAAAAAAATAAGGTTACTGATAAGTCTTCCACTCTTTTAATAATATCTTTTTTATGCTGGTTGCAATTTATAAAGTTATAATCAATGATAACTGAAAGTATCGTTTTAATATATTGTTTCAAGTTTGCCTTCTTGCTATCTTTTTTTATAATTTCAATGACAACATCTTGGATGTTTGAAAAACAATTTGTAAGGGATGTGGAAGGATAACTGAGGCAACGTTTAAATTTGTCATTCTCTCGGTATGATAAGGCTTCACTGTCGCGGTTTTCGTTATACAGCGATGTTTGCAAGCAGCACAAAGCTTATTTTTAACTATCGCAAAATATATCCACATTCATATTCGAACTGTGCTTTTATCTTGGGATTTTGTTTGTTTATATTTGGATCTACCAAGATGTTATCACTGTTAATGTCATCAAAATTGATTTCTACTACATAACTTGACGTCTCAGACTTCCTAAAAACCATTTTAGTGAGGGACTTAAAATTGAAGCAGTTGTCAATCTCACAATTAGACCCTGGTGAATGCATGCTACTTAAATTATTTATTAAAAGGGAAGCAAAGGCTGCCTCGTAGCCAACACAAGAGGGCGATACGTTCCGCCATGGCTTCAAACGCAGCCAATAAAGTTCTCCAAAGGGTCTTGATTAAATTGTCTCATCCATAGAGACGTCAAGTTATATTTTTTTGACAAAACCTCAACAATATACTCAATATTTTCATTTGTTTGCAACCAACTGGTGATTGTTGGCACTAGACCAGATCTATTGTTACGACTGAATCTCATTGATTTTAAAACTTTTTGGCTCCTGTCCACACTTTTCTATGGACTGAGCTTGGTGTGACAGGACCGAGTAAAGGTTTTGCAGCCCTTTTTTTATAATCTTCATAACTTCCATTTACTGAATCAAATAAATTGTCGAAGAATAACAATAAATCGGCGGTACCTTCGCACTCTTTTGACAGGATGCCCATATCTGAAAACAAAATAATAAAAGTATTATTATTATTATTAGTATAATTATCATCAAATAAATGTACTATATAAGTGCTATAATTTTAATTTAGTCTCTTTCGGGGACTTATTTCACTAAAACACATATACCGAATAGTGTTTCTACAGTTTGAAAGCATTCATAATATTTGTAATAGCTCAGCGCCACCTACCGGGTCAAATTATGAATTTAAGCCATCCAGGGACTCATTCAAAAGCACACGAAAAACTTTATCAGAACCGCTCCAGCCGTTAAGGTGGAGTTTAGTGACACAGAAGAATTCTATTTATAAAGACTATGTAACAGTGCACTTCCAATTGTATCCTAATAAATAATTTACAGTCTACTAGTGATATTAAGCAGTTCGGGTAGTTACATAAAAACTTATGCATAATTGGAGTAAGTTAATAATGCTAGATTGGCTAATGGGCATTGATTTGATTTTTACTTAATTTATTAGAGTTATGAATGAAATATTATAAAACATCATACTTTTTGATGTTAATGCAACAGCTTCTTGAGTCACATTACAAGGAGTTGGGTGGTCTAATGAGGCCAAAACAGGTGGTAAAGAAAATCTGCTACTCTCATTAGTCACTTGTTGCAAAGATGGTCGTGAAGTTATACATATTCCTAGAATAAAATTAATTAATATTTTAATATAGTCTACTTTGATTTCATTTCTTAAAGAGACTGACATACCCATGGGCAAAATCTCGAAACAGCAGGAAAAAAATCTTGTACTACAGCAACTGCAATGTAACATGCACTAGTTCATTACCTGATAAGTCAAGAGAAGGTATTGCATTTCAGCTTAACCTCTTGCCTGCAGTGCAATATTTTTCTTCAAAATGAGAGTTTCAAACTCTCCCACTTTTAAAAACATGTAGTGGATCTAGTACGAAAAGATTACCACCAATAGCATAGATCCACTTATTAAATCTATCCAACTCTTTCCTTGGATCAGGAAATAAATGCATAATAGCATTATCGGCACCTGCAATGCAAATTATTAACATTGATTTATGGTATTCACTAACACGCTTCAATCAAACAATCAGTAAGCATTTGGTAGTCCACTATTGGACATAGACTAACATGAAACATGCTTCATCATCATCATCCACAGCCTGACTTTGTTTGCTGCTAGACATAGACCTCTCTTTGTTTGTGCCACTCTCCACACTCATGTGCCAAATCTGATACAGGTTCGGCCCGCAATCGGGACAATGTCGTCTACTCATCTCGCTACTGGACGGCCGATATTCCTTTTCATTTTACCAACATGTTTAACAGTTTAATTCACACATATAACTACATCAGAGGAAACATCTGTTGGATAATACTTATACTTTTGTTTAAAATATGCATGAGATAAATCAGAAATGACATCATAACGTTTCTGCCACCCAGAGCAGCGACGGCCATAACTTGCGAGGCGGGATTTTTTTCTACCAAGCCTAGATAGGTATCATTACACAGCAATTAGCAATTAACAGTTTAAATTACTAGGTAGTCGAAAGGTACTTACGAGTTAGCGAATAGCTCGGCACACAACACTTTTTCTCGTGCATGTTAAAAAGTTTTTCAAAAATAACAAGTCCAATATTCGTTCAAGGGTCAATCAAATTAAGCGGTAGAATCGAAATCCAAACGAAGCCAGGTGAACAATTGTGAGAGGTATCATCAAAGTTCAAACAAGCCTGTAAAATTATAAAAAGAAATCGAAAGAGCAGAAATAGTTTTATCCGTAACAGCCGTTATTAAACAGTAGGTAGGTAGACTACGATTTTGACAGTAGATATTAGCACGTTCCGTTTCAATAATTAAAAAGGTCTATATTTATTTCAAATTGCATTTGATATTAGTTATTATGTTGTAAAGTGTAATGATTTAACAATGAAATGTTTTTTGAAATTTATTTATAATGAAAACGTAAAAAATTAACATAAATAAAATTTAAATGTCCATATATTTCTTGCGAATAATGGATCATTTTTTAAAACTTCATCGTCGCGTAATTTGACAAAAATGCCATCTAATATTAACTTAATACAACTTTCGTCATTATAATACTACTAAATTTAAAATCGCTTGCAATACTTTACTTTACAAAAAAGCGATACCTCCTTAAATTACTTGTATAATAAACCACAGTTTGTTCTAAGCTAAACGTGCATGTTTGGAACTCGGATTCGTGTTTATTAAAGCTTACATCTTTTGTTATCTTTGAATTCTAAAAGATGCTCAATTTTTCTAATAAATATAGAACACTGAAATTAAACTGCTATATACGGATTTTATCGCGTTGTTTATTTGACACTTTATTACAAAATTTTGAAAATTGTTACACTATTACTACTATTAAATATAAATTAAATCTAAATAGTTTAATAATAATTTAATTAGCTTAAAAATTATTAAAGTTTAATAGTAGTAATAGTGTAACAATTTTCAAAATTTTGTAATAAAGTGTCAAATAAACAACGCGATAAAATCCGTATATAGCAGTTTAATTTCAATGAATAATATTCGCGTAAATAGAAGACAATATTATATAGAACACTGTTTAGATAACCTATATCTTATGAAAAAGTCGACATCGTCGTATTTATCGAAGTGGTTGACTCTTTCACGGTCAATGCGTGGTCTTTTTACAACTTGCTGAATGTTCTCTAGAGTCACAATATCTGCTAGACTCTCTATTAAGTGTCCTAAATCATTTTCCATGATAGGAAACACTCGTATGTCGCGTATGAATAAACAATATTCTGTTACCTAAGCATAAGAGTAGTTTAAGGAGCTAACAATTGGGCCCTTAAATATAAGAGCTGCTTTAGAGACTTAAGTGACACCTAAACGTTGGTGAAAACGAATTTTTTGTTAGGGGTTCCCTAAAAGCTGCTAAGGGATACTTATCTGTTGGTGAAAACGGGCATGAGTCATGAGTGTCTGAAATATGAAAATGATCTTCCGTACTTTAGGTACTATATAATAATAATAATAATAATGTGCTTTATAATAATATAATAATAATAATAATTTTTTTATTTATTACAATGATAAAACATGAATACAGTCCATAAAATACTGAATATTTATCTATTTATTCTATTAAATATAAGAGGCTTGATCACTTGGTGATCATGTCGCCTCCGTAGGAAGATACAATAAACAAAAACAATAAAAGGAATCTATAACACAAAAAAATTGCCATAGATAGTATTAGGATCTAACTTTTAGTGCCCTGTTTACAATTTTATACAAGCATATCTCCCGCTCTGATAAAGGAGCAGACAAGATGCTGTTACAGAATCCAATAGATCTTAAACAACAGGACTCATCTGCCTCAAACTGTTTCCGCTCAATCTCGTTCCGTGCACACTCCACTAAAATGTGGTACACATCTTCCCTGATGTTACATCTAGAGCAGTTAGGTGAAGGTTTCTTTTTCATCATATATCATCATCATCATATAAAACTGTTCAGTGGCATGTGTCCGGATCGGATCCGCAAGGCAGTTATAACATCTTGGTCTTATTAAACTGGAACTCGCAAACCAAACAAAACGACAAGGATTTGGTTGTAAAGTTTTGTACCATATACCTGCAATACGGGACCTCTCATCAAAGTAGGTACACTTTCCAAATTTTAAAAGCATTCTCTCTGGCGGTATGTAAAAGATCTATAAAATACGGTAAATAAGTCACTGAGAGCCCTAAATATGTTGCCTGTCTCGCCAAATTGTCAACAGTAGTATTACCCCCCAAACCAATATGAGAGGGAATCTACTCAAGGAATATGGTTTTACCATTACATTGTAACTTTATTATTGATTTTAAAATATCCTAGGCTATTGGCATACCGCGAACAGTAGAAGTACATCGAACCAAGTGTTGAAGTGCACTCCTAGAGTTTGTAAAAATGACATAATTCCCTGCCTTGAGTGATTCAATGTACGAAACAGCTTCTGCGATAGCTATTAATTCTACAGCCATGATGCCGATATGTGGTGTTTTAATTTTAAGTCTAATTAAACTATTTGTTTGAAGGTCTAAAAATGCAGCTCCAGCATATTGTTTACCTTTTGAGCCGTCTGTGAAAATGCTGTTATAACCAAAGTAATTCTTATTTATAAACTCGAAACATATATTATAAAGGTCTATAGCATCGTAGTGATGATTATATTTTTAAATTATTCATATTCTTACAATACAATACCTAGGTAAATATAAATAGTGAGTGTATTATTATTGCTCGTCTATTATAATACTGTTTAACAGCTGCGCTGGCAGATTTAAATCTGTATAACGACCAATTGCCATGTACCATATAATATATAATTGATGTGATATGGGCACAACTTCCCATAGTGCGACTGCCCCTCAAGCAGGTACAGTAATAGTGTGCAGTAGCATATCTGTCAGTAGTATGCCCATCAATTAGCATACCCGCATAATATATGCGTAATATACAAGGTTGCTATGATCCATGGCCATTAAAATGGACAGAGCATTCCATATGGGCTCAGTATTAATTCGAAACGGTTAAAATCACTTTTACAAACAAATTAAATCAATTTAATACGCAAACACCATATTTTGTAAACATCTGTTGTGTGTCATTGTTTCATTGTTGTCACGAGTTTATTTATTGCTTCCTTGTTTGTGTTACAAACTAATGGTGTAAACTAGTAGTGAAAACACAAGCATAACATATGCTTGTGTTTTCGTTCTTATTGCGCTAAAATTAAGATCACTTTGGCGTGATTGTTGTCTACTGTAATAATGTATACTAAGTATCAGAGCGGCCACATCTCCTACATTTTTGTCGCTTTAAAGTGCATGACCTTAGATACCTATGCTTAGACTCTCGGTCAGCTGTTAGGACCGATAAAACCCGTTGCAATTTAGCAAAAACTAAAAATCTATCCTGTGGCTAAACAACCGCTCCTATTTAACTGAAATTTGGTGTAGAACTTGTATGTGGTACATACTATATTTAGATAGAAATAAAGCCCCACTGTGTAATCAACCTTGTATATTAAAATATGTATATATGAAAATATATTAAAATATGTAAGTATTTCGTAGTACAAGCTCTGTTTAGTTTGGGGCTAGAAAATAATTGGTGTAAGTACTTATTATGATCGTCCAAAGTATAAAATGGAACTCTAATATGAAAAAAAAAATACGAAATGTAGGTGTGGTACAGGAGAGTCTACATAATTATTATAAATATTTTGCAGTGAAACCTGCCTGCCGATAACGTCGCGAGTATAGGAGCGCGGGTCGGGGGGGGGGGGGGGGGTACCTATATTGTAACCGGTTATCTTTATGTGCATGCGCCACCGCTGTGCACTAATAAATAGATAGATGAGTAGGTATTTTACAATTACTCGTCAATAATACGAAAACGAAATAATACGTAAATATTTGTATAAACGTAAGATACCATGAGAACCCATTGCCTTTGGGCAACGTCCCCATAGGTAAAAAATACCCTCTTGCCAAAATATCTCAATTGAGCTACATTTCATTTTTGTTGATGGGTGGGAACGATTCCGCCTTTGGTCCTTCAATACTCCTCTGTCAGCGCAATTTTCTTAAAAAGGGGCACAAAGTTTTTGCTTCACGTATTAATATAGGTATATATACTAAATTATAAAGAGGAATTATTTGATTTTTTGTTTGTTTGTTAGGACTTGTCACAAAAACTACGAAGCCGATTTTAAAAATCCATTGTCATTGGAGAGTTATATTATCACCGAGTAATAGGGCTTATTCCCGCCCGCTCCACTATTTTGTTCCCAAGCGCTCCAAAAATAAAATAAAACTTTATTATTATTTTGTAAAATCGTTCCCAAGGGCTCCAAAACTATATGCAAATAGATTTCTTCAAAACCTCTGATCTCCATACATTTATTCCCAAGAGCTCCAAAATATATTACAATATTAAATAAAGACCTACTTACTAGTGTGTTCCTGACAGCTCCAAAACAAACTGTATGGTTAGCAGAATTAAAACATGTAATAATATAATATTGGTTTTTTTATTTGTTAGCTTTGAACATGGTTTTATATAGAAAGTAGTAAATAGTGAAATTTTTGTTTTCTTTTATAGATTTATTATCTATAAAAGAAAACAAAAATTTCATATAAGTGAAATTGGTAAATTACTTACATAATTGTAACTATACCTACTTACGATAATGAAATAATCACAGCTTATGCTTAGCTACATTTTATTAAGTACCTACGTTACGTTATTAACGTAACCTAATTCTTAGGTACTTTTACGCGAGCGAAGCCGCGGGTAAAAGCTAATAGAAAATATAAACTGTAAAAGATCTTTGTTAGTGTTGTAGGGGTGAGCGTAGTCACACAAGTTACGCACACAAGTATATTGTATAACCTATATAACTGAATGCAACGTTAATAGTAGCTCGCACTCTCTCGTACGCTGTCGTGTCGTAATACCTACTCGTAATCTTGGTAAACAATAGTGAATAAACAGTACCCAGTTTTTACATACGAACTTCTTTCATTCACATTCCCCACGGAGTACCTAAAGAGGGGACCCCGACCCGCGAACATAGTTACCTTGAACATTTTCGGCAAAACCGTGAAGACAGTAAAATTCGCTCAAAATGACTACCACACCTCTCACAACGGCACCTGAAACCATCATGGCTGAGATCGCGAAATTGACTCTGAAGATCGAACTATTGGAACGAGGAAGACCGCCTATTCATTGCCGATTCTCACTTGTTTACGTCTGTAGTAACAGGCACGATCACCCAGTCTGGTCAGACGATTTTCTCTTTGTGTTGGACACATATCTATTTTTGCAGTAATAGCATCTGGCCGATTCTGTTCTCAATTGTTGTCAAAATGTTGCGTCCTTCTTGGAAAAGGCTCAGTACCTACTTCTAAGTTGCTTTTCTTTTCTGTCCAACTGATTCAGAAGAGGAAAGATGTTTGGCCACCTTATAAGACATGTCGAATTCATAAAAAATATCCTAGAAGGAAAAGTGGAAGGAAAGAGAGGAAGGGGCAGACCCAGAAGGGCCTTTACAGATCAACTAAAAGAAAAGGTGAAGGTCATGTCTTATAAGGAGGTCAAGGTATTGGCTGAAAATAGAGAAAGATATACTCCACTGACAAGAGTTTAGCTCTTAGAGAAAAAGAAGAAAATAAGAAAGAAGCATCCGGCCTGTTCCATGTCTAGGAAAATATTTGAAATTCGTGTGACCCACAGCATGAGCTTTTTACAATATTAAACTGGATATTATAAGCTTATTAATAAGAATTATAGTACACCATATCGACTTTGAATGCTAATGCAATGCCCCTTTCTATTCATCGTATTTTTATTTTTGTTAGAAAGCTTCGTGGACTTGCCTGCAGGGTATATATAACGGGTGGCACGGGACAATCTTTCGAACTGGGGCTCCCCTCCACATACAAAATTGAAAAAAAGGCCATTTTCAAAAGAAAAAGTCCATCTACAAGTGGATAAAAGAATTTAATAATTAGATACATAAACAGGTGGTAGAGCAGGCGAGCAAACATTTTTATTATTTTTGAACTCCAGCTCGCCTAAACTACGTGACCCTGAGAGTCTAATTTTTGCAAATACAAATAAGTGAATAAATAATTAAATTAAGAACTTAATAAAAAAAGTAATAATTACGCAACACGCTTGTATGCGTTTGCGCATGAAACACTACTAATACAATGAGGTACAAAAAAATTGTGGCTTTATAGTTTATACAAATTAAGAGCTAGATTCGAAGGCTCGATTGTACTAAATTCTTTTTGAAAAATAAGTACTATTGAGTTTTTAAATTGTCCATAAACTCTAAACTAAAAACGATGATTTAATAAGTACGTTACATAAATTAGTTAACGTAAAAGTTAAAATAATCTAAGACGGCATCATAAATCAAAATTCATCCTTTTTCATAATTCGCGCTTGTGCGATCGACTGTTATTCTTCCATGTAAAACAAAACATGCTTATTAGTTCAAACACGCAACTCGCGATTCATATCGCACCTCGCGTCTTAGTATTGCATACATTCTTCATACTTATATTTATTCAAAGTGTAGGTACATATTGATATTAATATAAAGTGGTCATACTATTAGCCCGGTGATCTCGTGGCTCTTTACTAAGTAGTCATATTATTGTTATTATTATCTTCTTCATAACTGAAGAAGGTAAGTTCTTCCTAAATTCTTTATCTAAAAATATTGAA
Source organism: Catocala fraxini (assembly GCA_930367265.1). Taxonomy (NCBI): domain Eukaryota; kingdom Metazoa; phylum Arthropoda; class Insecta; order Lepidoptera; family Erebidae; genus Catocala; species Catocala fraxini. The sequence continues at coordinate 12,529,907 of OV884037.1, forward strand.
TAGAAATCTTACTGAAAATAATACAAGATTTAGAAAAAATCTTGTTGATTCCAGTCATTTTCATCGAGTTATTTTCACTCATAATAAGGTAAAATCACGAATTATTGTCCGCTTATAGTTTAATAATAAAATAACATCTGATTTATGAAATCTGACAAACGAATAATAAAAAATCATTCAGTAAAATTGTTTTCCTACGTTGAACCTTTTTTTTACCTATGTGGATGTTCACTGCGCTGACTGCGCCCTTACATCGTATAAGGATTAGATAATTATAAAAAAAATATGTCGTTTTTTTTAATTGTGGCAACGAGTTGTAAGGGACAGTAAATAGTGATTTTACATTATAGGTACACCTAATAAAAATTATTTTCGTTAGAATGTAACGTTAAAAAAAGCAACAATATTTTTTTTATATATTAGATATCAGCAATGCAACGTAAAAGAAAATAAATGAGTGGCAGCGGAAAAATTAAAATAAAAAAAAGAAAGAAGTAGAAGATTTAAAAGGTCGACGAACATTAGATCAAGATCAGGAATCAACGTTTGAACATGATAACTGTGGACTATTTTTATCAACTGTAAAACTTTTAAGCAATTATGATACCAATTTAGTCTCTCGTTAATACAGTATTAGAATATAGCAAGACTGGAAAAAAAATACTCATTATTTGTCATGGAAAAGCCAAAATGAGATTTTAGAAGTTTGTGCGAATAAAGTGTTTAATTTTATTAAGCAAGAAATTAAAGAAGCTCATTATTACAGCGTCATTGTGGATGGAACACCAGATGTATCTCTCACCGAACTAGTTAGTAGTTAGTAGTAGGCGGTAGTAAGTTATTGTGATAAAATATTTAGTAGGAAAAATAATCAGTGGGAAGTATTCGAAAGATTTTTAGGTTTAGTAGATTGCGGAAAAAACAGGAGAAGATATTTACAAAGTAATCGTCAAATTTTTGAATAAGAATAAAATAAGCTTTGAAAATATCAAAGGACAAAGTTATGATAATGCTTCGAGCATGACATAAAGGTGTTCAAAGTAGAATTTTACAAAAAATCCTTCAGCCAATTTTATTTCGTGTGCGGCTCATTCATTAAATTTATATAGAGTTCATTCAATGGAGACTAGTTCAGAAACTAAGACTTATTTTGAGAACATTCAAAAACCATAAACCATATTTTCTTCGAGTCCAGCAAGATGGAAAATATTAAAAGATATAGCTAAAGTTTCTCTTCACTCAGTTTCAACTACAAGATGGAGTGTTCGAATAGAAGCTGTTGTGAAATCGCTCAAAAATTTTTCTATTAGTTACAGTAGCTTTGTTTGAAATTGAAAAATTGAAAAAGTAAATTTGACCTCTAAAGTACAAGCTGAATTTTTCCTTGAGTTAAATTCATCGGGACCTAGCGGGATCCCGCATATGTTATAGTATTTATGTAATTAAAATGAAAAATCTTCGTTATGGTTATAATTGACCATATATTTAAAAATACAAAATTTAACAACCTAAAGGTAATTTTTTTTTTACCTCTAGTTATGCATTCTCGCTTATCCCACCGCGGGGGCGAGCAGAGGGGTTATGTCGCATGTCGGACTCATTGGGGCAAAGAAAGATGGTAATGATGACAATGGACCTTCCTCCTCTCCATAATACCGACTAAACCTACCACGGTGTTCCTGGACAAAACCGCAATCGGCGGGGCCGCGCGAATAACTTTCACATGCAGTTGCGACCCCGCCGAGGTTTCGGCCCACCGTATGAATAAACGGCAGGCCACTACACAACAAGACTACCCTTTGGACACCCCTAAATTTAAGCCGCCCCCCTTCTAGTCCCCTTTAACACATTCGCATCCTCATAATTTTTACCCGCTTCATACGCCATACATTTTACTAGTGAGCCCGCTAGCGAGTCCTCGGTAATACAGATGCGCCAAGGTTAACCTACGATGTCGGTCTGTGGTATACAGCTATGACTCCTAACAAAAAACCCTCTCGTTATTAGGAATATGGTCATAGTTCTTCTAGATATAGGATTCCTGGAAGTATTTTAGTGCCGTTTTCTAGTTAGAATGTACATAAACTAAGATATATATATACATTTTTTATATTTTCTGTCATCATGAGACATGAATCGTCAACCTTTTTAGAAAGATGAATTAAAATTGTTTATTTTCAATGTATTTCTGGACCTAAATTTTTCACATCTTTTTATTTACCTACTAATTTTCTTTTTACTTATTCTTTTTTCTGATAAGCACAAGATTACCAAACGTGGTAGTAACTTAATTAGCTAAACGCAAAATGTTAATTCAGAATCTCAGAATATGTGTACAGAAACTACAGAATATGAAACTTTGCCAAAGAAAACCAGGGTGTCAACAGACAGCCAGGAAACCGGTGTCTCGCAAGATGAATTACCTGATTCCCAACCTTTTGATGATTTATCCTATTCTAGAGAAATTGATAAATATATCTACAAAAATACCACTATCGCAACAAGAGAAATTGGTACTATGACGGAATACGAAGGTTGCAACATGAGTGCAGAAAAGCAAATTTAATGTAACGAATATTTTGGGAGAATGGTAGCATTGGAGATGTCAAAGTTTCACTGCAATATACGTTATAAGATGAAGGAAATATTGAATATTTTGAAAATTGTTCCACTTAAAAATAATTCTTCTGCCAAAAATTATATTCAGTCAGTTCAATATAGGAACTTATGACATCAAGAGTTCTTCTAGAAAATCCTATGAAATAATTATGTATAAAATAAATAAGTTTGAATAAAAATTATTCGTATAACTTCAAATCATCGATATTACATTTAAATGAATATAAATTCCAGTTAATAATTGAGTAAAATGTGTAAATTGATTTTGTGAATAACATTGAAGTTGTTTGCATAATATTTGTTTACCAGCCCTGTCATACAACCCACGCGGAGGGTCCTTGGCATCTAAGAAGAAGTAAGAAAAATAAATAAATCAAATATGTTTAAAACTAAAAACCAATACCACCACTACCAAGATCTGTTAAATACATATTATACTGTAGTATTTCATTTTAATTTTTTATTGTGTATTTGCAAAGAAAAATGTATTTTTTTAATATGAGTCCTCGACGTGGGTTCGTGTTCTCTCAGATGCGGCAATAGTGAGCCCACGACGTGGGTCCAAGGCAATGAATGTGTTATGGGGAGGACGGACACACGAAAAGGAGGCGCGCGTGAGAACACGCACGCCGCCTCTCGGATCTGGTGCTGATCCGGTGGCGGGCAGGTCCACGAAGCCCACCACCCCCAGGTCAAGGTCTCGAGGTCATCTCGCGCCCTCCGGCGCCCAGTTCTGCGGTTCTGTTTAAGCGCACCCTCACCCGCTCCGTCGCCTTCTTGATGGAAATGACTTCCTCACAGAAGGAGGCGATGGCGTTTCACGACCTCTCGCTACGGACCACAGATTGAACCACGGCCAGCAGGGCAACCATACCGACTGCCGCGATCAACTCACAGCGCTGCGATGCCCAGGCGAGGCAATCCGCCAAAATGTGCAGCGTCGTGTCCTCAACAACGTCGCGGCAGTCGCCGCAGTAGTGACAACCGGGCGTCTCTTGCCGGCCTATGCGACACAGCAACCGTGGCCAGTCATTACCTGTGTCAGCCTATGAGGGCGCCATTTCGCCTCTGCAGCCACTCCTTAAAAACGGGACCTACCGCCACGATCGTGGCGTGCCCGAATAATAACTTAAATAACCTTACTGTACTTAATTGACTAATTATCTCGCAGTTCGGCTACTTATTGAATAATAAAAGTCCAAAAACAATAACAAATATAAATATTTGGTAATGCTATGTTGTCTTTGTACTTTAGCTTACTAAAAACTTATATCATAATGTATTAATTATAATCTTTGTCGGAGATAATAGGTAATTATAATCAGTTTTCTTTCACAAAGAGTAGCAGAGGAATTCAGTATACTACTAGTCTTTTTATTTCTTTACTAAAGAATCAGTCAAATAATAGTCTTATCTTTTTGGAAATATTATCTCCGAGTGCCGCATCCTGTAGGGTTTAAAATTATGTCACCCACTTTGCTGGATTGCAATCCTATCATGGGATACATTTTATTAGGAGTTGCTTAACAACTAGGTACCTACGTAAGTAGCATCATTTTTAAAGCAATAAGTAGGTACTAAGACTCAAAATATATTATTTCTTAGAGAATTGCAGACATGTTTTTCAGGTTCGGGTTTTCAACGTATAACAGTTATTATACAACAGTGTTTGTCTTAGTGGCATCGCAGCAGCACATGTGCCTGATTACTCGAATTTTACCTTTTAGTTTTATAATTAGCATGTCTATTCGTGGTACAATGGTTTATGGATTTGTAATGGTCGTGGAATTTGTCGGATCATATTATAGAGAGGTGATGTCAGCTTTGTATCAAGTTCCTTTAAATCTAGGTTAGCTAATGTACCTATTACGTACTTATTAGTTATATTTTAGAGATTGTTCTAACTTCCAGCTAGCAATATTCTTGATTTCTGAAACACCAAGATAACCTTATAGGTAATAATAGTGAAACAAACAGACGAGGACATTATTTTGTTAAAACGTCTTGCTGAAGTGTTATTTATATTTATATTTTTGAAGACTATACATATATGTGTAGCACATCGCTGTTATATGTCATGAAATGTATATCACATAGTTATATATTATTTTTGTTACAGCAACTGAGAAGATGAAAATATTCGAGAAGATGTTGATGCCTATAAAGATTTTTATAAAATCATAAATTAGAAAGTGAAATGACATAGGTCTACACTTTGCATAGGCTTGCACTTCAAACCTAAGCAAAAATAGGTATTTCAGCTATGTCATTTAACTGGTTGGCGTGCAGTTATTGTTTTTATAGTATATCGCAATACGTTGGTTCAACCAGCGAGAATGCTATTATTAATGTACCCTGCAGTGCCAAAGTCTCTTTGCTTGGAACACTTTAATAAAAATCTTAGGTAGAAAATGTATTGTCATACTGTGTCACCCGCATTTGTGCATTTAGTTTGGTTATTTTAGCGATAATACCCGAGGCCATAGGCTCAGTAGTTATTCCAATATTGGTGTAGAATTTACTTTTATTGTGTCTGTAGTTGTATATTTATATATGTACCTATATTGTATAGAGCTATACCCGATAGTTGTTCGAAACGTTTTTTTACCTATCAGTTTTTCATCTATGTCTGCCAGAGTTGGCTCAATGATGGCTCCATTTTCTAAAGAATTGAGAGACACGGCTTAATAATGCCAGCAGTCATATTTGCTATACGGCCTTTAGTAGCCGCTTTTGTAACTCTAGCACTGCCTGAGCCCTGAAACAAAAAGTTGTGAAGTGGGGTGAAAAATTTGGTAAAATGATACAAGCTGCCAATATTAAGGTATGATTAATATAATTGTATTTTATGCATGTAGAAGATTCCAATAATGTGTATGACATTGGTTGTGTCATTCATTACATTTTAAAACCTTTTCTTTAATCTAAAGACAAATGTGATAATAGCTTAGCGACGTGCGAATATTGTGTCTACTCACATCCGCTTATTTAATTAAAATATTCTTTTCTTTCTTTCTTTCTTTTTCGTGTGGTTAGTGGCCAACCTGTTGTCAAGTGTTGTTCAAGCCGTAGACCTCTGACATGGCTTAACGAGTGCTGTCAATTTAACAACAACCGGGACCGACTTTTTAAGTACCCTCCGAAGCACGGAGACGCTCAGATGAAATACCACTAAGCGGTCACCCATCTATAGACTGACCACACGCATCGTTGCTTAACCTCGCTAATCGTTTACCAATCAGTGAGTGCAACTGGCTAAGAGCGCCTCTTTTAAAATATTTATTTGAATGTATTAATTATACTTTGATTCTGTAATTAAATATCGTAAAACTTTAGATAGGCACGTGCACGAGCATTTCAGCATTCAGTTCAGTGACTGAAAGTAATTATCAAATTCAAGTGACAACCACGTCGTGATTCAAATAATTATTACTTTCGTGACACGTGAATAAAAAATTAAATCGTTACTCGATTAATAATATAATCGTGGGTAAAATTTGGAATGGTTTGTTTCTGTGTCCAATGTCTTCCTAAATAATGCATAATACCTACATAGTTCAATAAATAAATATATCGCAGCCAACTAGTTGGCTACTTGGTTTTTGTAGTTCAGCTTAGGCCATCTAGTTTATAGCCATACTATATAAACATTAATCCAAACTGCACTGTCAATCGATGGAATATTTTAGTTCACATTACCATAATTTTATATTTGAGCTTGTTGCACGATATGGGAAATATTATATGGTGCCCAATCGTTGTGACGATTGATTGTCTGTAATGTGTTGCCTAATGTAATGAAGCTGAGAAATCATGCCTTTATTTAAACGTCAAAAGACGCCACCGCCCCGTAAGTATACTTTACATCTTACTAGTCAAAAGCTTCTGAAATACACTTCACATATGAATAGGTATAATAATATAAGCACAAATAAGATTGCGACACAACACTAGGATTTTTTTGCTTTGTTGTCAGCCTTTTTCTGGAAGGTGGAACAAATTTTTTAGGTAGGTTGTTCTGGTCTTAGTCTCCTCGTGTAGGCATGGAAATGATTGCTACATTTCATTCATTTCATTCAATGAAATGACGAATTTTTCACAGTGATTTCACAGGTGAAATTTTACAGTCAATGATTTTTCATTCTGAGTCGCAGTAACTTTGCATTTACTACAATTTTCTTCAGTATGAAATATGAATTATAGCATAAGACTACCTAATGAATTAAATATAATGAAAGCTTGTTCTACTTTCGTACCTTACAGTGCAATGCTCGTTTCTCTTAAGTAGTAGTTCCAAATCAATGCATTCATTGTTCTAATTTAATAATAATAATAATAATATTCTATTACATACACACAACACCATCTAGCCCAAACTAAGCAGAGCTTGTACTATGGGTACTAGACAATGGATAAACATACATATATTTACACTTTTTTTTGTAAATACATAATATTAAACATAGCATCACCCAGACCAAGAAAAACATCCATGTTCATGCACACAAATGTTTGACTTGTGCGGGAATGGAACCCGCGACCTCAGGCGTGGCAGTCGGTTACACTAAACACTACACCATCGAGATAATTATTACTACCTAACTTATATACACTTAATACAATTTTAAACTAACATGAAGATTTATTTACACTAATAATAATCTCTTTTACGTACGAGTAACTAACAGTAATTCTAACTTCAATTAGAAAACCTAACGAACGTCGTGTTCAAGTACAACATACAACACGTACTGTGAAATTTAATTTCTTATAGAATCATAATGTAAACAAACACTGCGAAATTGCGATTTGCTACTTTTTACTGCAGAGAAAAGCGAGTCTTATAATGTTATGAGAGTAAGGACTATATTTGTATGTACTCTCAAACTAATCAAGGTCATAGTGCATCAATACGTCACCACGCGAGGCGATGCGATGAGTCGGTAATAGATATGAATTAACAAAATAATGTTTGTCTCTTTCTACCATGCACTGTAATCGTTCGCTAGGCGTCGCGCTTACTCGATGCAACTGTATTCCTCAAGTATAGGTAACCACTTTGGCAATTTGTCATTTCATACTATGAGTGATTTTTAGCGGGCGTAGTGAAGCGAAGTAGCAAATGTGACTGATGAAAAATCATTTCATATGATTTTTCACTGTTCAAAGTGAAATGTTCCATGCCTATCCCCGTGAATATGGCTGCTATAAAGCGAAACGTCTGGGCAAAGTGTAAACTTAAATATAAATAGTTTTAATTAATTTAAATAGCTTAAATTCAGTAAAGTCCAATAATAGTAGAGATAGAATTTCAAAATTATGTAATAAAAGTGTTTTAAAATAACGCGACAAAATCTGTATAGTAGTTTAATATCAGGTTGTTCTAGATTTGAGTGAGATGGAGCTTTTGTATTTTCCATTGTGAAATGCATAGCGTATAAATACTTAAATAATTCCTAGGACAAAGTGGTATATTTGTCCCAGGGATGATGTAAGTATATAATTATATACTGTGAGTATGAATAGTTATACCTATTATTTCTTACTTTATTATACTTGTTTCTTAATTTATAAATATATACGTCTACACGTTTATACTGATACTGCAACATTATCAGAGCGCGTGTATTGATCTCTATTACGCAAAGTTATCGTACCTCAGGCTAGTACTGACTAAACCAGGCAAAAAATAAGTTAATGTTATTAAGATTAGAACAGAAATGGTGAAGTGTGAAGTAAGGTTTCTTCTGCGCAAACACTTGTGCACTATAAAATCATATGTGCAGTTGACTAGTCTTCGTGGACATTGGCCGCTGTAACTGTAATTTGACCTGGAGAACATGATTCTTGATCTTAATCCTACTCGCAGAGAGTACAGTAGGTATACCTATTATTACTACATGCTCAGAGTGGTGGTTATAATTAAAGCACAGATTTAGCTGAGAGCTAAGCTGATACCCTTGTGTTAGGAGTGGGTCCACGACGGTAGTGTAATGGGTAGGATTCGAATCTTCAACCTCTCGATTACATATTCAATGCCTTATCCAACCACTGCTTCATTGGGTTTATACCTATAGTTTGACCAAAATCGCTGTACCGCGCCTTAGGTATGTGCGCGGCGAGACGGGAGGATTGCCGTGAGCGTTGACGAATGACAGCGGCCTGTTAGCCTACGTTTCCCCCCTGTCTTGCCGCGCACATACCTAAGGCGCGGTACAGCGGTTTCGGTCAAACTATAGGTACATATTCGGTTTTTCATCATTTAATTGTAGCACAAAGGTTTTTGTTATTGTTACATGTTATATGGCGTCATGATTGCATATTATATCACCTAATTATTATTTACCAAACACAAATGGTACACCCTATGGGTATTTAAGATAGAGCAGGGCGTATCCGTATTAATGTCAAGGTATAGTAAAAGTGGAGACATTTATTTGGTTTCGACCCACTAGAGTGATAATGTTTATCCTTTTCCAGCGTATGCCATTTCTTGATGTTACAAAGGATAATGATAATTACCTACTATGATCATAGATCCATCTTATGTTATACAAATCTTTGAATTATACATACATACATGTAATAGACAAATTTGTCACCTTTGTGCTTAGTCGAAGTTCCGTAGTATTGGCACTGGTTTTTGACTGCTGTCATTTTGGTTTTTCTTGAGAAGTGTTGATATTTCCTGTTTAAAATTATACAAGTGATGATGAGATCAAATACATATTTTTAAGCTGTTTCTATATCTACAAGCGACTGTAGGATATGCAATTTCGTTATGTATTATAATATAATTACTTCAAAATTTTCGCTCGAAAGTGATTCAATATAATGTTTTTTTACAATCTATTTTATAAAAAAGGTAATATATTTGATAAATTTAATTGTAATTTGTATACGTATATCACGATCATGATTCACATGATCTTAGTAAAGGTCAGTGGGGCTTGATAGTACATTTTGGTAAAGTTCATAAAAACCAAAATGTACTCTCTAGTCCCAGCACAACGTTACTAAATAATTCCTCATCGTTAATCCCCCAAATTCCCTTTTGGCAATATTTAGGACGCATAAAAAACTCCATCCCGATTTTAAAAAGAGTTCCTTAAGGTGCGAGACCTTCAGTGGCCCAAAACTTGGCTCACTGCATAGATCTTGTTGTTTGAGAGAACTCTAAAACGGCTTGGAAACAATTACTTACCTTCGCTTATAGGATTCTAAATGTTAAAAAAGCCCAGAATACACAAAAATCGTTTAAGGTGAATCTTGAGAGGCTCATTTTATGATCTCCGGAGGCAAAAAGTACTCGCAATATTGAAATAAAGACCCAAAGTAGTTTTTTTACGTCTTAAAACTATATTAATCTATATATTAATACGTGAAGCGAAAACTTTGTACCCCTTTTTACGAAAATTGCGCGGACGGAGGAGTATGAAATTTGGCACAGTTAAAGTTTATATGGAGAAGGAGGGGTGAATCCTAATATTTATATAAAATATGCATTAGAAATACATTAAATTAATGAAAAAATACTACACACACACAACCATGCATTTGACACACATATAATGACATATATCAGCAATATCTTACAGGCAAACTTTGGTCGAATTTCAAGCACTAGGCGACCGCTAGTATATAATATTCTATCACATACACGCAACACCATCTCATCAGCCCAAACTAAGCAGAGCTTGTATTAAGGGTACTAGACAATGGATAAACATACATAAATCCTTGTTTTTCTGTAAATAGGTACATATTATACATAGAAACACCCAGACCAAGACAAACATCCATGTTCATGCATACAAATGTTTGACTTGTGTGGGAATCGAACCAGCGACCTCAGACGTGGCAGTCGGTTACACTAACCACTACACCATCGAGTCGTCACTATGTGATACTAATTTAAAAATTAGCGTGTCATACAATACAACAACGTATTTTAATAAAAGTGTATGGCACCCAGGATATATAAACATTAACCAACACTAATACTAAATGAACACAATATTAAAATATTTAAAAATAAGTTAAAAAAACTATTGTTATAAAAATCTTATTACGCTATAGGTGAATATTTATGTGATAAACTGTAATTATAATTAAGAATAGGTAATTTAATAGAATATAGTTTGTTTGTTATTATTAGATTCATTAGTTTTAAGTATTATGTGTAATTGCATGCCGCAAGGCAAAATACAGTGTTGCCTAACTAGTAATTACTTAACAACCCATGTACCTGTATTTGCAAATGGAATAAATAAATAAATAAGTATCTAATTGATGCACAATAGGTTTTTTTAACTTGTGTGTAATTATCGTAAAAAATCAAAAAATTGATAACCCTGGCGCGTCCTTTACACATTTTTTTGTGAAAACAACCCGAAATCGCCAATTTATAAATGTAAAATATATAATTTATCTAGTTTTTCAGCAACTAGATAAGAAGTTATTTAAAATAAAAATATACAGTTTGTATATTTTTATCCCATAGTTTGACATATAAATAGATTTAAAGTTTCGTTCCGAGCTAAACAGTGATTCCACTGGCGCGGCACATAACTAGGTATAGATTGGCGCGGCACATAACTAGGTATAGATTGCCGCGCCGTGGTGGAAGGTCGCGTCTCATTTTGCCCGTGGACTAAATTACGAAGGTAAATATTTGATTCCTCTGGTTTTGTTTCACTAGGTCTTTGACGGCATAAAAAAATAGTATATGATTTTCAGGATTTTGCTATTATTACAAACGGAAAGGCATTAAGGATATCTCTTTACTAATCTTATTATTATTGCTTAGAACTTTTAACTTTTTACTCAATCGATAAAAAAAATACTTTTATTGATTACCTTGGTGTTGATTCCCTTGGCGTTTGTGCCAGGGTAATCAATATTTTCTATATAATATTGTCTTCTGTTTACGCGAATCTTATTCATTGAAATTAAACTACTATATACGGATTTTATCGCGTTGTTTATTTGACACTTTATTACATAATTTTGAAAATTGTTCCACTATTACTACTATTAAACTTTACAAATTTTAAGCTAATTAAATTATTATTAAAACTATAAAGTGTCAAATAAACAACGCGATAAAATCCGTATATAGTAGTTTAATTTTAATGAATATTTTCTATAATTATTTATCTTATAATAAAGTAAAATTTTCTTTTAACTGCACTACATATTTTTGAGAACATATCAAATAAATCATTTTGCACCCTAAGCGAGTGTTTACGTCACGACGCTGTGGCAATTTGGGAGCATCTCATACCTATTATGACTTTTATTGGGAATGAAATTCCGGAGGTGAAGTCTTTACATTTTATTTCTGACTCTCCATCCACCCAATATAGAAACCGAAAAATGTTCTAAGTGATGGCCAAGCTTCATTGGAACAATTCGAGATTACGCCGTGTGGTTTGGAATTACTCCGAAAAGGGCCATGGAAACGTAGCTCCAGATGGTGTAGGGAGCGTGCTGAAAAGAACAGCTGATCAGATTGTTGCTCAAGGAAATGATACTCCAAATATTGATATCCTTATTAGCTACCTTAAAGTCAGAAGCCCAGGAGTTACATTGAAGGATATTGGAGAATCTGGCATTCTAGTTTAGATTTGAGGGAATTAACATTTCTTTTTCTTAATTCGAATTCCGTGGTACCATAGGAGGTCATCAAGTGATATGGAGCTGCAATAAACCTGAGCTTTTTGCAATGAGGCGTCTTAGTTGTGATTTGGAGATATGTTCTGAAAAATCTGTGCAATGTCCACATGGACAACATATTGGCTTTTATAGCATTGGCCACACGACCTCAAACAATACCAATCCATCAAAACCCAGGTCTTTCAAGACGATTGAAAAGAATTTCGTTTCTGGTAATATATATATATATATATATATATATATATACACCGTGAATTTATAGTCGTTTTGGAACCGAAACGTGGTAACTTAGGATAATTAGTAGTATCAATAAAAAATAGTAAATTAATTGTACTGTGTATAGTAAAAAAGTTGGAATATGAATAATATTTTTCACTTATTCGAGTTTGATCGTAGTAACGCACGGACAATTCATTCACAAACGAGCACGTTTGATACCATTGTCTTTAAGTTTTCTTAATGTGTCTCTATCACTTTTAACTTTATCAAATGCGTCCACTATCGCACTACGTAACTCGTCACGACTTTCATGTTCACGAGAATACACGAGTCTTTTTATTTCCGACCACAAGTAAAAATCTAGGGGCGTTAAGTCCGGGCTTCTCGGCGGCCAAGCCACGGGACCGCCGCGCCCAATCCACTTATCGCTAAACTCATTGTTGAGGTAGGCACGTACTGAACTTCGAGACACAACCTCGCCTGCCGCATACAGGCCAATCGTGTTGCTGGATGACACGGGAAAGCTGCTAGAGAGAGTAGTGGCTGCCCGTGTCATCCAACACTTGGAGGGGACTGGGCCGGCACTATCGCAGGCCCAGTATGGGTTCAGAGCGGGGCGGTCCACGATAGACGCCCTGCTCTGGCTCAAAGACTGGACGCAGGAAGCGGTCGGTGGGGGGAACAAGGCGTTGGCTGTCTCGCTGGACATTGCCAACGCCTTCAACAGCCTCCCGCATGGAACAGTACAGGAGGCGCTCCGGTATCACGGAGTGCCCCTGTATTTGCGGAGGCTGTTAGCCGACTACCTCCAGGACCGCGAGGTCCTGGTGGAGGGACGCGACGGTTTGAGGCGCCATCGCGTATCCTGCGGGGTTCCACAGGGGTCGGTGCTGGGACCGCTCCTGTGGAACGTTGGCTACGACTGGGTGCTTCGAGGCACGCTTCCCGCGAGTATGCGGGTGGCGTGCTATGCCGATGACACCCTGGTCGTAGTCAAGGGGAGGGATCTCGGGGAGGCGGTGCGGTTGGCCGCGGTGGGAGCTGCCCTAGTGGTCGACCGTATCCGCGCCCTGGGATTGGAGGTTGCCCTCTCCAAGACCAAGGCCCTATTGTTCCATGGGCCTCGGGGAGGACCTCCTCCAGGTACGCGAGTGGCACTGGACGGGGTCCTGGTCCGGGTTGGGACCCAAATGGGGTACTTGGGTCTCATCCTGGATGGGAGGTGGACTTTTGGGGCACAGTTCACCCAGCTGGCCCCAAGAGTCCTGGGAGCGGCGGCCGGCCCTGGGGAGGCTGCTGCCCAACGTGGGTGGCCCGAGTGCCACCTGTCGCCGACTGTCCTCCGGATTGATACGGAGTATGGCCCTTTACGGGGCACCGGTCTGGGCGGACGCCCTTAGTCGCGACAATAAGACCCTGCTGCGACGTCCGCAGCGGGTCGTCGCGACGAGGGCCATACGCGGTTACCGGACGGTGTCCTGGACGGTGGCTTGCGTGCTGGCCAGTGACCCCCCCTGGGAGCTACAAGCGGAGGTCCTCGCCGAAGTTTACCACTTCGTGGCGGCGAGGAGGTCCCGCGGGGAGCCCCCGGGGTGGGAGGAGGTCGCACGCATGCGGCGACAGGCGCGGGTCGCCCTATTGAGGCGATGGACGGAGGACCTGGCTCCACCGACCCCGGGCCAGTGGACGGTGGAGGCCATTCGCCCGGTCCTCCGGGGGTGGATAGGGCGGCGATTCGGGTCGCTGACCTTCCGACTGGTGCAGGTGCTTTCCGGGCACGGATGCTTCGGAAAGTATTTGCACCAGATCGCGAGACGGGAGGCGACCCCGGCCTGCCACGAGTGTGGGGCGCCGGAAGACACGGCGCTTCACACGCTGGAGGCGTGTGCCGCGTGGGGGCCGCAGCGGCACACGCTTTCGGCCATAATAGGCGGAGATCTCTCCCTGCCGAGCGTGATCAACGCCATGCTCGGCGGCGAGAGGTCGTGGCAGGCAGTGGTCTCCTTCTGCGAAGCTGTCATAGCGCAGAAGGAGACCGCGGAGAGGGTCAGGGAGAACAACCTCCTCGCTGACCCTCTCCGGCGCAGACGGACGGGAGCGAGAAGGGGGCGATTTGCCCGCCTTTTCGCTCCTGTATAGTGGGGTCACTGGTACAGAGTCGGGGGACTCTCTACCGGCTTGCACGGCCCCACACGTCTGGGGGATGGTCTTGGTGAGCAAGGCCTTCCCTCCATAGGTGCTGAGGCCCGGTCACCATCAGCCGGGTCAACCGCCAGGGCGGGATGGTGATTGCTAACGCGACCCCATCCCGCCCCACTCCGTCGGCGGAGGGACTGCTCACCCCAGGTTTTTAGTGTGTATACCGACCCCCTTCAGGGGCGGAGAGTCTCACATAACCACCCTTCCCCCCCCCCCGGGGGAAGGGGTATCCATAAAGGATTTTACTGGGTCAAAAAAAAATAAAAAAATAAAGGCACGTACTGAACTTGCATAATGAGAGGGACAGCCGTCGTGCTGGTAGTACATATCGTGTATAATCGATAATGGTATTTCCTCCAATAGCTCGGATATTACTGTTCGTAACATTTCTAAATACGAGCTACCCGTTAGATGACCTTCAATAAAAACAGGCCCTATTAAACGGTCGTTTACAATACCGGCCCAAACTTTCACACTGAACCTCACTTGGTGGTGGTCTTCCCGCATTAAGTGAGGGTTTATAAGAGTCCAGTAATGTTCATTGTGCACGTTGTACAATCCCACTCGAGTAAACAATGACTCATCTGTCCACAGTATGTTCGCGTTCGGATTATTCAACAACCACTCACATAGGGCGATCCTTGCTGGTGCATCATTGTTATTTATTACGTGAGCACGACGAAAATGATAAGGGTGTAACCCATTGGTATTTAATGTTTTCCATATAAAGTATTGGCTAACATTAAATTCTTGAGCCGCCATTCTCGTGCTTCGCCGCGGATCCCGCTCGAAGTACTCCAGAATATCCTCTTCGATCTCCGGGGAGTCATTAAGGCGTCCTCGGCCTTGCGCATGAGTCGGCGTACGGAATGAAATAAAAAAAAACTCCATGGTCGAGAAGGCGCTGAGTTGCAGCCAAGAACGTGGGAGTGGATGGCACTTGAGGACTTTCAATTCCTCGTAGCCGCAGCGCATTCAAATGCTCCGGCTGGGAGTATAAGCGTCTGGCCTGTTCCAAATTGAAATTGGCAACAGCATACAGCTGTACCATTGCCAAGTACTCAGCGTTAGAATATTCGTATTGACGACTCATTTTCGCGTGACAATGAATAATTACGTTACGACCATTACGCGCGCGAGTTGCTGCAGTACTGAAGGGCGGGAAGGGGTGCGTGCGGGGCGCGCTTGCACCAGAGTCGGACGAGAAAAACCGCTCGCGCTCGCTCTGCCGGCGCCTGGGGTAGTGTGCGGGGATTGGCGGGCGGCGCGGGCGCGGCAGTTTCTGTGTTTTTATTGGCGAATGTTTTTAAGTTGTCAAACATGAATGATATCGATCGTAGTGACGCGTAGGTAAACGTAGTACGTGAAATTGAGTGGCGTTACTACGAGTTCTCATTTATTTCTCGTAAACGACATTAAATTTATTGTTTCTAAAAAAACAACATTTTATTTTATTAAAATAATGAGTTTAATCGATTCTATTATTGATATAGAGTATAAGGTTTTCGGTTCCAAAACGACTACAAATTCACGGTGTATATATATATATATATATATATATATATATATATATATATATATATATATATATATCTTTTAGTATTAAAGCTATGTGCAGCAAAACATCTTCATCTAACTTGGATCCTGAACTTGGCGGAACTTCAGCCATGAACATAATATCAATCAATAGGTACATAAATATCATCTTGACTACATGATATTTATATACCCTCTGATGATAGCTTCTCGGCAGAAGTTCCATCAATAAATGAAAATCTATTATCAGCTTCTACAACTAACGCTGTATTGACAGCTCTTCACGGTGAACGTTCCTGTGATAGTAATTCTGATTTTGATTTATATATTTTTCAGACAATATACTATAAAAAAAAATTGTGATTCTGATTATTATATTATTAGACATTGTGTCATTAAAAAGACCTTTGCTAACCAAGCTCTTTTTTTTAAAGTGTAGGAATGCTTTTACTCGTTCCTCTCCGCGGGGTGACGGAGAGTTTATGTCGGACTCACCGGGGAAAGATGGTGAGCGACATCCCGGTAATACCGACTAAACCTACCACGGTGTTTCTCGACATAACCGCAATCGGCAGAGCCGCGCGAATCGCTTTCACATGCAATCGCGACCTCGCCGAGGTTTCGGCCCGCCGCGCGCCGTTCGAAATGGCAGGCCACTACACAAATAGACTTGCCCTTTGAGCACCATTAATTTTATTCCAACTGTCCCCCTGAGGGGGCGACGGACACACGATACAGAGGCGCGCGTGGGAACACGCACGCTGCCTCTCGGACCTGGTGCTGATCGGGTGGCGGGCAGGCCCACGAAGCCCACCACCCCCAGGTAAAACCTCAGGGTGGCTGCTGGTCATTTCGCGACCCCCGGCGCCCGGTTCTGCGGTTAGGAAGAGGGTTTCAGCGCTCCCTCTCCCGCTCCACCGCCTCCTTGATGGAAATAACTTACAGAAGGAGGCGACAGCGTTCCAAGACCTCTCACTTCGGACCACGCACTGAATCACGGCAGGGAGCGAGAAGGCAACCTTACCAACTGCCGCGATCAACTCACGGAGCTGCTATGCCCAGGCCGCCAAAGTGTGCAGCGTCATGTTCTCAACAACGTCGCGGCAGTCGCCGCAGTGGTGAAATCCGAGCGTCTCTTGCCAGCCTTTGCGACACAGGAACTGGCCGAAGCAACCGTGGCCAGTCATTAACTGTGACAGCCGGAAGGTGAGGGCGCTATGCCACCTCTCCAGCCACTCCTCAAAAACGGGACTTACTGTCACGATCGTGGCGTGCCCGACCTTTCCTAACCAACGTTAATTAACCTTTGTTTTGTTTTGATTACCTTGATAAAAAAAATTTATTCCCCTGGCCCAAATATCTTTATAATGCGTCGTTCAAAAATGACCCCTAATTGAAAAATGTGTTTATAATTCGGCTAAGAATCATGTAATAGAAAAATGCGCCACGGGAATCAACTGAATATTCCCAATCTCAAGATTTACCTTTAACAGCACAAATTAAAGAAAATTGCTGTTTTTGTAGTAACCCTTTTCAAATTTTAGCGCCCATTCTGCTTAATTTTGGAGTGTCATGTAAAATCGAGGCATTGAACATTTGGAAAATGATCTGTCCAAGCTCTGATTTATTTATTTATATATTTAGAGAATAGATCGGCTATTCTCTCAGAGTCCATGGCTTCGGCCACCATCGCCTTTCATGCAGTTGGAGTTCCGGTCGTTTTTCGCGGCTCTCCATCTTTAATGATATAATCTGTCCTGCTCTTGTCGCTGCTGGCGTACTAGCTCATCTTGAATATAATGTTCTGGCACGTGACGATGGAAAGAGACCTGACGTTATGTCATTAACGCATTAGAAAATAAGTAGGCCTTAAGTGTGGGACTTCTTTTTCGGGGAAGAGTGCGTCGAGACTTTTGCGCCATCATATCTTCCCAGCACGCTGGCTGTGCTGACATAATAAAAACAAACACATATCTATATATTAATACGTGAAGCAAACACTTTGTACCCCTATTTACGAAAATTGCGCGGACGGAGGAGTATGAAATTTGGCACAGTTAAAGTTTGAATGGAGGAGTAGCGATTCCTAATATTTATATAAAATATGCATTAGAAATACATTAAATTAATGGAAACACTACACGCACTTAACCATGCATTTGACACTCAAATCGCGTTCGTAGTATTTCGGAATAGTTCGGCTGATATAGTACTATTATTTGTTACTATGATTACATATATCAATATATAATTACATATATCAGCAATATCTTACTTTTAAATTAATTATGGTCGAATTTTGATCACTAGGCGACCGCTAGTTATGTATAATCTATAAATTATCCAATAAAACCTTAGCAGTCCTGAGTTCCATAATTTTTAAAAACTGGCTTTCAAGTAAACTGTACATAAATTTATGTTTTTATAATAAGCAAATTTATAAAGGTCGACCAATAGTTGAAATTTAGTTCTATAACATAAAATTTGTAAAAGTTGCTTCCTGTCCTTCTACCATACCTGTTCCTTCTTTTTAACAGCTAAATGTTATACGCCTCCATGCGCGCATTATCCTTAAAAGGCGTATAAAGTTTTCTCTTCGTGTATATAGATCATAATAATTATGAAGCTATGGTTTATCAATCGCCTTATGAATTAAAAGATCTATTTGTTTATTATTGACACAAGTATGAACCACTACTATTTAAATTTTAAATCAAGGTCTTTATATTTATTTCTCTGTTTTGAATATTCTGATTTTCGTTGGATGTGCGAGAACGAAACAAATATATACACTCTGTAACACGTTCTCTCGTTCACATGCATAAAGAGTGCC
Organism: Catocala fraxini; assembly: GCA_930367265.1. Lineage (NCBI taxonomy): Eukaryota > Metazoa > Arthropoda > Insecta > Lepidoptera > Erebidae > Catocala > Catocala fraxini. The sequence goes on from OV884037.1 coordinate 12,548,991, forward strand.
CCTTTTAATGTAATATTACAAATTAAATAAACATTATATATTACAAAGAAAATAAAAGGACCAGTGTCGATGCTTTGCAGCTAGTTACTTAATAAATACATTCTAAGTAAAAACTGTAAGAAATAAGATAAAAGGTTTTATTTATAAATGGCATAACACCGCTGTAGTATTTTACTGATATTAAATTGCAGAGAAAATTATTAAGTAGGTGGGTGTTCATGCGCACGTAATCTGATTATTCTCTGATTTCAGATGATGCCGCTAACGTAGATGTAATCCAGAAATCCATCGGTGCATTTGGACGGTATCACTTCTGGCTCTGTTTTTTGATATTTTTATCAAAGTTCCCTATGCCATTTCATCAAATGGGCATCATATTCATGGCTCCAAAGACGCAATATACATGCGACGGCGTACCCAATGTGTGCCCTTGCGAAAATCCAGAGTATGATAAGTCAATATTCACAAATACTATGATAATTGAGTTTCATTTGATTTGTGAGAAGAAATGGCTAGGAAGTTTTTCGCAGATGATATACCAGTTTGGCACGCTATTGGGTAGCGTCGTTTTCGGAATGGCTTCAGACAGGTAATGTACAATTTGAAATTTAAATATTGTTATTTGTGGACATAATTATCCATTTTCATTTTACTGGAACAGTACATTAATAGACAAGCAATAACTCGAATTCCTACAACCGCTCGTTTTTGACGCATACACGCGTTTTCTACACAGTTCTAATTTGACTTAAGTCACGTAACAACATCGAGTGTTGCGCTATTATTATTGTTTTCGTCGCGTGTATTCGTGAGTATTCGGGTCTACTCCACTTCAACGTTCAACGAAGTCTAATGTTCCTTCCTATCTGCTTACTAACAATATTTTATTTTATATTACTATTTAATGATGAGCAATTGTAGTTGAACGGAAAAATATTCGATGTTTTATGATAAATAAAGTAGTTGTTTATATTTATTTTTTTATATTATGAAATGCAACAGTAAATACCATTCTAAAGAAACCTTTTTGTGAAACTATTTTAATATTATAATTGGTTGGAATATGAAGGAAAAATTACTTATTTTAAATAAGGATATGTGAAAAGGCTATGTCATGCGCCACTAACAAATTTTCTATCATATTCCGTATCCTAATTTTCGCACAATTCGCGCTGTCTCCCTCGCACAGCTGCATGTTAATAGCGGTTATAGTACAACATGACATCGTGGGCCTTTTTATATCATTTGACAATTACCCTTACTACCAAATTAGAAAGGCATGTTTTATGTTACTTATTTATAGTGGATTTAAAAACTTTTTGATTATCACAAGTACCTATCACAACAAACAATATGTAAATTGTTGCCACCGATTGTTCATTATATACATATTATATACCTAGTCTTGCCATAAATATTGTTACAAGAAAAACTTTCTTTTTCTATTACATAAAACATTTATTACTGTAATGTGTGTTAGTTTATTATACATTAATATATTTACATAAAAAATATATGAAGCTCATTCAAAATGATCTCAATCGGTATTAATAAAGTCCTTTAAACGTTCAGACCAGCTATCAATAGAAACACGCACTCTCTCCATTATATTTGCGTTTAGAGCATGCCATACTCACTAAAACTGACCATAAATCATAATTCAGCGGATTAAGATGGTGATGGTGGCCAGTCTTCAGCACTGATGAAGTCCGAAACCTTCGTTTCCAACCACGCTTGGGTGGATCGACCTTTATGACCCGGTGCTGTCTTGCTGAAAGGACCATTCTAGGTTATGGAACATGTTGTTGTTAAGAGCCTTAGCCACCTTCTCATGAATCGTATCTTGATACACTTGTGACGATGTTTTGACACCATTTTCACAAAAATATTGCTCAGTCACTCCTTGATAGCTAATACCCCACCAAACCATAATTGAACTCGGGTAATGTCCACGTTGTACTCTGCTGACTAATTGCGAAGCTTCTGTAGAGCTTTGAGCATAAACTAGGTCATTCTGCTTGTTAACATTGCTCAATAATAAAAAAGATTTTACCAGCCTATTCATTTTTTAATTATCAGTTAAATAATGACCAGTGCGTTTCTTATAGGCTGCAAGTCCTAAGTCATCTTTTAATATTCTTTTCCTAAGATAAAATCTATCGCTTTCGGACGGGATTTCTTCGAATTCTTTCCTTCACTGCTTTGCTCGCCTTTTCCGTACAAGTCCTACGTGGACGGCCAGTTTTTTTCTGTCACAAACAGAGGAGGTTTCATTGTACCTATCAGCTAAAAATATTAATTTTAACTGTTCTATCGTTAAGGAAGGAACTAGGTTAAAAAATTAACAACTTTACTAAAATAATGTTTTTATGTACCTTTAAACAATATCAACTTATTTAACAATTGCCGCTTAGACCGATCTTTCGTTTCTGCATTTATCAATTTTGCCGCATAGTGTAGACGTATGTCAATACACTTTTCAATTAAGATTTTACAGTCAAATGGGGTGTTATTGCATTCACTTCAGATTGCACTATTGCCTCTTCTCCCTATAAAAATAACGAAAACAATAATTAATAAATCATTAGGCCGTATATAAAATTAAGGAACAAAATTTTAAAATTAAATGACAAAGTATTTTACCTGTATATTCGGTACGGTTGTATTTTTTAATTTATTAAACCCTTTCTTGGTTACATATATATCTTCTTCATTAAAATGCTCTGAACAAATTACGCTGGAAGTATTTGGTTGGTAAAATTCATCTCTATCTCGAGCTATAATAAGTCTTCATTTCTCCCTTCGAATTGTAATTTTTTTGTAATGTGTAAAGCTAAAATAAGTTAATACAAATATTATATTAATAATTCAAAACAACTTATAACGACTCCATGCCATTTCATATGGATTTTGTTCCAAAGTAGTGGTGTCGATTCGCTCTCGCTTACGGGCAGCGCACGCAATAGTGAGCGGAACAGGTGCGTAATATTTTCGAATAGATATATAATTCCATTCATCAAAATATAATAAATATTTCATAACCAAACTATACTTACCGAAAGTACGATACTCCATCCTTTTTTTGCACTTTTAGAGTATAGTTTTTGCATTTTTCACTATACACTTTGGCATCGCGAAACATTACACTGCTAGCGCGGTCGCAAAGTGGCTGCGAGCGCAACTGTGCATACGACTGATTTATGCACAGTTTTGTTGGCGCCGTTTGTCAAGCGACGAATGTGCATCTATGGTATATTTGATCGATGCCTTTGATCTTTTAAATCTACTTTTGACTCGAATTTTGTTAACAAATCTAAACCTATTAAGCCGTGGAAACAATATATGAATAACTTAACTTAACTTAAGGTATCGTAATGGAATTATTATTTCTACTAACTCCATGTACATTGGAAACCTCAAAAGGGTCATAATTAAGTGGATAATTTGGATAATATTTTTCCACGGCCTCTGAGCTAATAAAAGACTGATTCTCGCCAGTATCAATTAATAGCTTATTGGATAAATTGGTAAGACATTAGAAACATAATTAAACATCAAATTGATCAAGCTAAAAGAGAATATAATATATATAACCGACCTTAAAAACACTTGTTTCTTATATCTAGATCAATATTCAAACCATTACAAAGTGTTTATTGATGATCTAAAATGAGATCTGACCATATCCGTCATGGGTCAATGGGAGCTGCAATTTTCGATCCGACGACATGTTCATTATGTACCTTGAATTAATTGCCATCTCTGAGGCTGTATCTTACATTAAATCAATTGACTATAATAAATTTGTAATTTTAGGATCGGATTTCAGACTCAAAAAGCGCCCTACAACACGTGGCTCAATGCACCTCTTCTTTAAGAAAGAAAGAAAGAAAGAAAAATATTTATTTGACACGTACCACAAACATATAATAACAAGTATAAAATAAAAATAAATAGGTACAAAGATGAACTTAGCAATACGAGAACAAAAAATAAAGTCAATAACAGTAGTGTCAAATAGGGCCCAGTTCAGCATGTGTCAGACGAAAGCCTGACGCTGGTTTTCAACTGGGTCCTTTAGTGACTCACGCATATAAAACCATCTCTATTATAAACAGAGAAAAAAAATAATATATAAAGAAAAAATTATTATAATTTATACAGTATACAGGGTGTCCCAAAAATCAACGTCAAGCCGAAAACGGATGACGGGCCAAGGGATGGCGGTTCTCAAAAAAATATGAAAAAAAAATTTTTTGCTGCACTCTAAAAATTATAGCCATTTAAAAAAAAATGAGAAAATTAACACCTTGTTATGATTTTTCAAGTACTATGACTACAAAATGTTTACTTAGCTTAATTATTTTAGTAAGGATTTGTTACTGAATAATGCTAGTATACATTACAATTCAAAATTTGAACACAACTATCTTCATTTCAGAGGAAATATCCCTAATATGCCCAAACATGTACTCAAAATTATTACATTATTCAACTTTAAATGGCCGTGCTGAAAAAAAAATGTACTACACCATTTCAGCACGTGGCATCAAAAGATGGCGCATTTAATGGGCTTTCTAAAATGCTATAACACTTACTACATTTTATCCTAATTATGGATTTTTTTTCTAAAACAACTCGGGTCTAACCTTTTTTGTTTTACTCAAAAATGTTGGTAATGACATCTAGTTTCCCTCTAAGAAACAAATTAGTGTTATACATAACCCTCTTTTATGGCAGTCAGGTAAAAACTACTAGTGACACTGTTTTGCGAAGCTACTGTGAATAGGGCAAATACCTAATTTATTGATAAACCATATTAGATTCCTTTGGCCATTGTGAATCATTATGTGTTCAATTTGAAATAAAAATTCAACCATTCAAATCAACAGTTCATTTTATTTTGTTACAATAAATATTCAAATTGTTTGCCTTCAGCTTCAATGCATGCCCTACATCTCTTTAAAAACGAACGCTTTATTTTACGAGCAAAACTTCTTGAATTGATGTATTCAGCGGCCCCCGCAATTCTTTGGCGCAGTTCCTCTACGTTTGCGATAGGCTTAGAGTAAACTTGATCCTTCACTGCTCCCCAGTAAAAGAAATCAATGGGGTTTAAGTCTGGTGATCGGGCCGGCCACGAGATCGTACCAGACCGACCGATCCACCTATCCGGATATACTTGGTTAAGAAATTCCCTTACTGAGCGAGCATAGTGCGCAGGGCAGCCATCTTGTTGGAGCCACATACCTACGTAAATGTTGAGTGGCACGTCTTCCAATAAATCTGGTAGATGATTTTGTAAAAAGTCTAAGTAAGCCTCACTGGTTAAGGTGTCTGGGAGTTCGAAAGGTCCAATAATTCTACCGTTCAGAATACCGGTCCACATGTTTACTTTGAAGCGATATTGTGACCGATCTTCTCGCATTAAATGTGGGTTTTCCACGTGCCACTCATGCACATTATGTAGATTTAAGTAGCCATCTTTCTTAAAAGTTGACTCATCCGTCCAGAGTACTTTATCCAGGAAGTGGGGGTCTTCTCGGTGTCTTTGTAACATCGTTTCACAAAACGCAACCCTTGCAGGATAATCTTGAGGTGATAAAGATTGAACTCGTTGCACATGGTACGGGTGGAGCTGGTTTTGCTGCAAAATCCGGTGTGCTGTACTCTTCGGCACTCCTATGCTTGTCTCAAGTCCACGTACTGAGACACTCGTGTCTTCTGCGACTGCATTAGAAGCATAAATCCAAGTTGTTTTAGAAAAAAAATCCATAATTAGGATAAAATGTAGTAAGTGTTATAGCATTTTAGAAAGCCCATTAAATGCGCCATCTTTTGATGCCACGTGCTGAAATGGCGTAGTACATTTTTTTTTCAGCACGGCCATTTAAAGTTGAATAATGTAATAATTTTGAGTACATGTTTGGGCATATTAGGGATATTTCCTCTGAAATGAAGATAGTTGTGTTCAAATTTTGAATTGTAATGTATACTAGCATTATTCAGTAACAAATCCTCACTAAAATAATTAAGCTAAGTAAACATTTTGTAGTCATAGTACTTGAAAAATCATAACAAGGTGTTAATTTTCTCATTTTTTTTTAAATGGCTATAATTTTTAGAGTGCAGCAAAAAATTTTTTTTTCATATTTTTTTGAGAACCACCATCCCTTGGCCCGTCATCCGTTTTCGGCTTGACGTTGATTTTTGGGACACCCTGTATATAAAAACAGAATGATATTCAGTTTACACACAGACACAGATAATATAATACACAGATCATACAATACAAAATTATATAGAAATAATAAATAAAACAATTTAATTTACTGCATTATCACGCGCTCACACGACGAGCGAGCCACAGGCACACAGACGCGCAGGTAGTAGTAACACCTTTACATAATACATATATATAAACACATACATATATATATACATATACATACACACATATACATATATATACACATATACATATATATATATATATATATATACACATACATATATATACATACACATACATATACATACACATACACATATATGTGTGTATATTTAAACGAACGACGCATTTATGTTCGTCAGTCCTAAGCTCCGCTGAGCATCAATTAGGTATAGACGCAAACATCTTTTAAATGACCCAATAGTATTTAAGAGGCACACCGATCGCCTATAGTATTATAAAAACAATATTTGAAGTAAAGGAACACTTGAAAGAAATCACCCTTCAGTGGATTCTTTCGCATATTGGTTTAGTAGGAAATGAGAAATTGGATGTATTAGCAAAAGAAGTTTCTTGTGATGGCGTGTCTATTAATGTTTCCCCATACTTCCCAGACTGTTTTTACATAGTTAAAGAAAATTGTTTTGAAATGTGGAACGGTCATTTCTGTGAAACATCCAGGGATAAAGGAATATGGTATAGAACATTGCAAAATGAACCTTTGAAGTGTCCGTGGTTCGAGCATTTCACTGAAAACAGAGATACGTTGATAACAGCCTTTAGACTTCGATCCGGACACATACCGCTTAATAAATTTGCTTTTTTAATTAAAAAAGTGTCATCACCGCTTTGTTCCGAGTGCGGAGTAATAGAGGATGTATTACATACCTATTATATTGGAGTGTGTCCGAAACGAAGACATTAGATTTGATGTATTGAGCCCAATAATAGATTTAAAAAAGGTCGGATGCTGTAATAGTGTTCTTGCATACTCGCTGTCTAAGACAGCAAAATTATTGTATCGTACTGTACAAGTTGGCTTACGACGACGTGGATAGTGATTAGTTACAACATATTGTTTAAGTTTTTCTGTGAAGTATAGTGTAAGAGTAAGTCCAATGGAGCGGCATAGTCATATAATTAACAAAGCTACTAAAACAAAGAATAAAAAAAAAATAAAAAAAGAATCATTATTATAATACTCGGGCTTGTAACAATCGGGTAATATGACTCATCAAACAACGCACATTCATTCATGTACATTTCTCGAGTTTTAAAATAATTATTTGACGGCGAATTGCCTGATTTACGCCAATCATGTAACATAGGCTTAGGTGTAAAATGTTGTACACCACTCATGAGTTTATGTTCATGATTCTGTGGTGCATTATTTCTAGGTGGCAATTTAAATACGTTATTAGGCGGGTTATAAGACTGTGGTAAAGCGCGGAACATTTGCTGTGTACGCGTCGGCATGTTAGGCATACGATATTGTGATTGTTGATTTATATTAGGATTAAATCTAAATGGTCGGGGAGGTGGCTGAGTGGGTTTGATTCCTACAGGAGATGGCCAATTCGGCATTGGGCCTGAAAAGTGTTGGGGCCGTAAAGGCATATGACTACCATGTTGTACAAATGAATTATGGTTTTTACTACTAGATGGTTTCTAAATATCACTCCGTTCCTGAAGATAAATCACATTTAAACACATTACATAAAATTACATAAAAACCACCTACCTGACCTTCTCTTTGACATCAGTTACCTTTACTCTTAAACCTTATACGTGTACAGAAAATGTAGCAGTTACATCGTGTGATTGTTTTTCCTTAAATAGATCTACCCAAATAAATTACCTTGGTGTGTGTATTGATAACCTTTTCAGTTGGAAATATCATTTGACTACACTTACTGCTCGTACACGTAAAATGATTTTAATTTTCAAAAAGTTGCGTCATTCAGCTGAGTTCAACACTTTAAAACTAATTTACCTTGCTCTATGTCAGTCTATTCTGTCATATTGCATCTCTGTATGGGGCGGCGCTCCTAAGTCACACTTATTGCCCTTAGAATGTGCACAAAGAGCTGTACTTAAAGTAATGATGTGTAAAACCTACAGATACCCCACAAGTCAACTTTTTAGTGACTGCCAGCTGCTTTCTGTGAGACGGCTCTTCGTGCTCGAAATAATATGTAAAAAACACAATAGCCTAAAATATGACAAAAATAGACCAAGAAAACGTCGCACGTATAAGGTATGTCAAACACAGGTGTTTAGGACTACTCTTGCAACCCAACACTTTAGGGTGCTTGGATGTCACCTCTATAATAAAATAAATGAATTTTGTAACATTTATCCACTGCCTAGATACCAATGTAAACGGAAAGTTAGTAACTGGCTTATGGCTAAATCCTATGATGATACTGAAAGCTTATTAAAATTAAGTATATTGTGACCCAATTCTTTTTATATGTTGTATAATCTATTTTGTAATCTATATTGTATAATCTTTTATTAATTTTAAACGCACGTATTTCTATATCCACACACACACACACACACACACACACACACACACACACACACACACACACACACACACACACACACACACACGCACACACACGCACACACACACACACAATGACCTACAGCTGTCATCTATCCATGTTGCCAATATAAGATACACTATATTGATAAATAAAATAAAATGTATTAAGTACGAGAGCCCTGGTACCCATACTACAAGTTCAATCTTAGCTTGGGTACCAGTGTTTAACAAGTGGACTGTAAAATTATTTGTTTACTTTTATGTGTTCAAATGACTGTATGCTTTTAATGCCAATAAACGTTATTATTATTATTATAATTATTATTTAATTCCTCCTGAACTATTCAAGAGTCTTCTCTATAGTGTCCGGTCGCATACAACGGATGCGGGACCCTAATGGCTCCTTTAAGTCCTTAACAAAAGCCTGCATGGTAACTTTTTTATACAAAGTGCGTTTTGCTTCAATTATAGTTGGAATTGGTTCGTGTAATGTTAAAATAATACAATAATACACAAGTGATTATCGTACTAAATAAGGTTTGGCAATGTTCGTAAAATCCTTAAGGAGTTCTATTACTCTACGCAGATAGTGAAAGGTCTTTGTACAAAGCTGTTTCGTCGCGTTGATCAGAAAAAATATTAATTAATGAAATATTCTAATGCCCTGCTAATTATCCGGTATACCGTTTGAGTTTATAGTACAAGCGGCGGATCCTTTTATTTTATTTAGGATGTCGTTTAATAAACATAAGTTATTGAAATGAAACTACTATATACTCCGTATATAGTAAAGTAGAAGTAATATCCGTATATAATAGTTTCATTTACAATTTTATAATAAATGTTAACTTCATTGGAGCTATAGAAACCGAGATAATCGCGAAATACTGATTTTTGTGACTTTTAACCTTGAATAACTGACGGCGCAGACACGAGATTTTATTAGACTTTTGAGACAACTTTTAGAACACGAAATTGAAGTTATATACGAGTTTACAGCTTATTATCTGTCATTCCGAGGTTTCACCTCTAATGTGACTGGCTATTGATGATAAAGCAATTTGTTAATCATCCGCCGATCACTGCTTTATGGTAAGCAGTTGTCGTCTACCATCAGGTTGGCGTGACGTAGCGTAGTACCATGTTACTAAAATATTTAATAAAAATGTTTATATTTGGAAGACAACATGTAACAAAGTAACCACAAATTTGATTTGCAATTTTGCATTTCAGGATGCAAGCGTTTGGAACCTAGTTGCAAGAGTAAATGTCAAATGACTGAAAAAGGACGCACGATGCAAACTATGACGTAACCGCTATTTAAAAACGATCCTGTCCGAGGGAGATGGCAAGATATCCCAATTACGATCCCACTTTTTCTTATATGCAAATTTAAAATGTTAATTACTCCGCTATTTTACAACCAATTATGATGGTGTTTGCACATTAAGATTTCTTTTGATTGCTTTTAGCTCTTGTGTTTAAAATAATTTACAAAATCAAACATAGGCAACTACCTTATTGCGGACCAATCAGGAGAATGTTTGTAACTTAACTGTAAATAATCATGTATATTTTACGGGTGGACATTATAAGAGTTCTAATAAGTACATTACCCAACATAATAGGAAAAGCGCTAATTCTTGAATATAAATAAAACCAGACCACAAACGGTATTAAAAATATCGCAAGTATTTTTTTACAAACGAGGCATATTAAATAAAGCGTTATAAAAAAGTATTGTTTATCTCGCAAAATCTTTTTAACTGTTTGTAGTCGATGAACTGACAAACGTGAATAAACGACGTTGTCTGATACGAATTAGATAGGTTCTAATGCTGTTCAATTTGTCAACTTAACTACTACTTCTTTTGGTTCCGAAGATGGGTGATAGAATAGAGTAAGAGTTCTTAGTTTCATGTTATTCATGATCCCACATACAACCTATCTATACACTATAATACGCGAATCTCTTAAATGTGACGTCGACTTAATATTATGCGATGTATATCTACATAAGTGGTCAACGATATCAACGACGAAAGCATTCGACGTTGAGATCGTTACTACTTTAAGACATATTTGTCTTAAAGTAGTAAAATGTATACAAAAAAAAAAAAAACAAAACGACAAACTTAATTTAAATAAGATAATTGAGTAAACATAACTACCTTTTCAGGTACGGACGAAGGCAGCCTTTTATAGTGGCTGCTGTTTTGGAGCTGCTATCATCAGTAATATCTGTGTATATGCTATCTTATTGGACATTCAACCTATTTAGATTTATAAACGGTATGTCAGTTGGTGGTACCATGGTGATCGGATTTGTACATCTTTCGGAGTTTATTGGCGTAAAGCATCGACCCCTAATTTCGGCTATATATCAAGTGCCATTTTGTCTGGGTCACATAACTATGCCACTTGTTTCTTATTATTTCCGAGATTATCGTGATTATCAGATGGCAATATCAGTACCAATTCTGCCTATGTTAGTGTATTTCTGCTTTTTACCTGAAACGCCAAGATGGTACATAGCAATGAAAAAAAGTGAAAAAGCCATTAAACTCCTTGAGCGGATTGCAAAAATGTAAGTATTAGCTAAAATTATAACATATTAATAAAATGTAGACGTATATTATTTGTGATAACCGCCGTTAATATTTACAGAAACAATCTCCCAACAGAAGCCATTAGAGAAGATGTTTTGGCTCATGGAGCAATATTATCAAAAGAACTTGAAAAAAAAGGAACTCTTGCGGATTTATTCAGGATGCCAAATTTAAGAAAACGTACTTTTGCTATTGCCTTTAATTGGTTAACGTGTAGTTATTGTTTTTACGGTGTTGCTCAATACATTAGCCATTTAACCGGCAATATTTTCATTAACGTGGCTATGAGCGGCACTGTTACAACAATTGGATGTTTCATAGCTATGTTTCTAATAAGAATATTAAAAAGAAAGTCTATGATGATATTGTGCCATGGTTTATGTGCTGTATGCTTTTTTGTATTAGCAGGAGCACCTCCGGGTGCGGCTTCAATAATATGTGCAATTGTTGGTGTCTTAACTGAATTTATGGTCTTTATACTAGTATATCTGTATACTTCAGAGCTATTTCCCACTGTTGTCCGAAGCAGTGCTATAGGCTTTTCGTCTATGGCGGCGAGAATCGGCTCTATGGTTGCTCCCTTTGTGATCGATTTGGGTGATTTTGCACGTTATTGGCCGCCTATTGTATTCGCGGCTGTGCCAACGCTAGCTATCCTTGCGACATTAATTTTACCTGAAACGAAGAATCGCGAACTAATGACAACATTAGCAGAGGGCGAAGCGTTTGGAAAAAGAAAGCCGCCTGCTACTACAGGCACCAGCAGTAGCTAACAAAGAACTCACGTTTAGAAATTGCCTGTGGTGTAGTTTACTATATTATAAAGCCTAAATCTTTACTTGTTTAGTTCAGTAGCCACAGTTCATCTGCACCGCAATTTAAAAATACCAGCTTAAGAACATAACTAATATAAGCACTGACGGTTGCTTAAAACGTTATACTGTGAAAAAATTTTTTTGTATTGCAAGGCATTTCATGCTTGGCATCCAGTGGCGTACCGTGGGTGTCAGCCCTCTGTCCGCCCTCTTATTTAGGTATTTCATTATAATTGTAGAAATTCTAAAGAACTTTTCGACAAGAACAGTCTTTGATATTGTGTATTGTACAGTTAAAATATTTACATGCTATTATTATTATTTATTGTGTAATTTCGTCGCCCGCTAAAAGTGCTGCACGGCGCGGGCCGCCCCTGCCGCCACCACTTCGCTACGCCACTAATGGCATCATGGCTTTTTAACACAATCGTCAATGACGGGCGATTACAGGCGAGCACGATTGAGCGGTGATCTCTACTTCTTTGTAAGGGTTTATGATCGTCGGAAATAGGATAATTGGTAACCTAAGCGGTTTGGGGCAAGTTACGTATCCGTGCTCACACGAACGCCAACCATTATTCCACTACAGTACAGCGTAACCGTTAAATTAATCACGATTTCAATCAATCTATATTAAATATGCTTATTTTGTAGGTGTTCTTGTTAACTGTATTCATATAAAACAATGGCTACTTAGAATATTTAATTAAATCAATACACAATAAATTCTAATTAGGATGCATACGAAAATTTAATATATTGTTTAATAACTGCAAAATATTATTACGGAAAATGCTTGCACGATAATAGGGGCGATGATGGACGTTTATACGAGTAAGCATTACTGTCATGTAGGTATGTTGGTGCCTTTAGGAAGCAGACTTAATGGATACTCGCAACTACCATAAGTTGCGAAGCAATAACTAAGCAAATCATTAAAAGCAAATAAAACTATGGGGCACAGTCAGTTGATTATCTACATAGTTTATAATAAGATCAGCCCTTCCTCGCGGACCTCTGTACAGTACAGGCGTGCTTTATTTAAGTGAACCCTTATTAAATTTAAAATAAACATTAATTTAAAAATTAAATTGCTAATTAATAAGTGCGACTACCAGGAGCGCATGAGTGATAGGAGCTTGCTGTTTGAAGAGTATCTACTGGCGCGGCGCGTGAGTAATTAGCGAAAAAGAACAACTTAATTGGTCAAGGCCGCGCCTACGCCATCGCCTCTGCCCCTGTTCGTCACACCCACATCTTGCTGCCACCACCTGTAGCAACACTTGCGCAAGCGGCGAGGGCGGAGTCATCTACGTTTGACCACTACAACGTTAGATTGATTAGTAACTACGCGCATAGACATTTTTATTTTATTCTTTATAGTAATTATTTTATAATAATGCCTATCAACCGGACTCCACCGCCGTCTCCAACAAAGAGCAATCTATTTGAAGCACTGTGCCACTACGACTCTGAGCCGAACATTGCCATGTGTGGCGGTGAGTTCACAGCAGATCAGCACAGTAATGTTTGTGTTCGACAACAAAAACGAAAACACGACCAAGACGACAAGGATGAGTTCAATGCGTTTAAAACGGAGATTAAGAACTTGGTACGAGACTGGACAGCTTCTCAGGAAGGAAAGTACGATCAAATACTAACAACCATAAATGAATTGAGAGATGAAAACAGAACATTGAATGAGAGGGTAAGGTTTATTTCGGCCAAATATGATGATAATAATGACAAAAATAAAAAATTGACGCTTTCAACTCAAATATATAAAGACACTTAAAGACAAGTTGGAAAATATTGACCGTAGCCAAAAATCTGCCATTATTGAAATATCCCAAAACTAAGCGCTAAAGAAACCAAGCAGGATTAAATTGGCATCGCTTTACGAATGAGTCAAGCTATCGATGTCAACATGCAGCCTACTAATATCCGCTGCATTTTAAGAGTTAATACAAAAGCCGAGACATCCAAGCCAATAATTATGGAGTAGACTAGTTGCCTAAAAAAGGAAGACGTCCTTGATTCACTAAAAAATACAACAAGCAGCACCAGAATGATAAATTTATTACGTCTTATCTAGCATTCGATGGTACGTCGAAACCAATATTTATTTCAGAGACCTCATAACCAATGCTAAAAAACTCTATTACCTGAGCCGCACATTTGCCAACGAAAACCAATACGAGTTCTGCTGGACTACATACGGGCGGGTCTTCTTGCGCAAAGCTGTAGGAACAATACATTAGGATTGACAGTGAGAGTGATCTTAATAATCTAAAGGATATTCATGATTACATGCATGCTACATTTTTACTATTTTGTGTTTTACCACATATTACTATTAATATGTGGCAAAAATTGAACAATGCCTATGCATTGTTCAATTTTTAACAAGGAATTTAACTTAATTTATGGCTGCTCTAATTATAAACATACATTTATAACATACACACAATAAACTACCTAACACACCCATTCATAATTACAAAAGCTCACTTATTCCTTCCGCTATTCACTTAAAGTATTGTGGTTGCAAAGATACAGGAACTAATATTATTCTAAATACACGACAAACACCCGACCTCATCAATAAACTACACAAATCTTTTAAGGATACAACTCCTAAAAACATAAAATATAAGTTAAAACATTATTATTTAAATAAATATAAATAAATAATAAATAAATATATATATATGTGTGTGTGTACCTATATATATATACATATATATATATATATATATATATATATATATATATTAAATATAGCAAATAGCGCACCTGGACACGATAACATCACTAGCAAGCTAATTATATCAGGAAGGAAAATTCTTGTAGAACCAATCATCTCTGTAACCTTAGCTTAGGACAAGGTATTTTCCAACTAGATTTAAAAGACCGATTGTCTCCCCCATACCTAAATCCGGAAACAAGGCACACGCACACGCACACGCACACGCACACGCATACGCACACGCAAAACAACAATGAGAAACCAGCCGTAAATAAAAAAAATATCATTATAATAATAATAATAATAATAATTTATTCAACTTAAATTGGTAGAAATTGATACAGAGCTTAGTTTACATTGTAAAGGTAATATATAAGGGGTGCCTGTACTAGGGTAAACCTTTGCCACAGGCATTAAGATTTTTTCTCTTTGCAATCATCTGTATCTGTAAATATAACATTATAAGTTAACATGTAATGTGGGAAGGAACTGTCTCCTAAAATAAAGCTTAATAACTTAGTTCAGGGGACAGTGCTTATATGTAAAAGTGTTGTTGATGGTTACAATAAAGATTATTATTATTATTAATAAATACATGCTCAAAAAAATAACATTCACAATTTTAATATGTTTACTTTTTAGCTAAATTAGCATAAAATCAAAATTATATTAAGCGAATAAACTGTCTGGCAAAAGTTTTACATTTACAGATCATTATAGAACCAGATCGGAATAATTACATAGCCTGCCTTTATAATGTTGTACACTTGATCATAAATATAAGGTGGACGTACCTGTTAATATTGTAAACATTTTAATATTTTTTGAAGGCTGAATTTGAGGATTATCATGATATGTGGATCCTGCAAAAATTGTTTATAATTTGTTCATAGTAAAGTTATGTATTCAAAATAAATAAGTGAAGTTAAATTCTGAGTTATCTATTTCATTCATGTTGTTCATGTTACACGCGCAGTTGCGTCGCGATAGGTTTTACATAGTTTTATTAGATGTTGGAGGTAAACCATGTAAATACAAAATAGCAGTCATAGGCAATTATATTCATCGTTTTTAAATTAATTAACTAAACTAAATATGCGTCCTGCTGTAATGCTGTGAACGAAATGATATTTTGATTGATTATGATGAGGCTTTATTGACGAGGCCTCTCTTAACTTTAAATGTGTGTTACAAAATTTTCTAAAACCTGGTTAAGGTTTATCTACATATGTCTATAGTAATGTTTTGTATATACATATTTATCTACGGCTTAAGGCTATGGATTTTATTTTGCATAGTAATAATGCAAAAGTCTAAGCGCGTTTCATAAATTACCTGGTTTCGTTGTCACACCACTGCGCATAAATTGTTCCTTTTTGACGGGTCGAAGAGCAGTTTTACTAAGTCTGATATCATTGATTTTTTAACAACTAACAATTGTAAAAATAAATAATGTAAATTTCTTATGCATGTAATGTTAAATTGAATTGTTGATGTCTTGTGTACTTAAATTATATTAAATAAATATATATCTGTATCTTAACTTGCAGTCTTTTGTTCCTTATAACTCGAATCTGTCTACAGTATTTCATAGTGTTAAAATACATTTATTTACTTGCTCTAAACATGGAAATAAATGTAGTTTTTGTATATTTATATACCTTACGTTTATTGTGTGCCATATGCAAGAATTTACAAGGTGCAAATAGGCCTATATGATGCCGAAAATCTGTCAATCCATTTTCCTAGGCTCTTCGCAAAGATTCGGTTTTCCTATTATCTAACGAAAAGAAGGTATCAAATTATATATTATACTATAACAGTAACTTTTAGAAATAAACAGGTGGGAAATACTAACTCATGTGTCACAGTAATTAAGTGGGTAGGTATTCATACAGTAGTAGAAACATTTCGTTTGTCCGTATTAACAACTTTGGATGTACAAAAGGACAATTGCACTAATAAATTATTTTTTTATTCGATCTTCCTTTACACACTCTTTTTTTTTAAATTCACTTCTTGTCAATATAAGTATTTAAACCGTTGAATCAAAAAGTTGCTCTTGTTGTTGTGTGATTTGAATTATATTCGCTTAAGGGGAGGGTATGGGCAATGAGGTAACTATTATATTGTTTAAAAGGCTTATTATTTACGAAAGGTGAAGGTTTCGAAGGCATCATCTATAAGTATTACACCTAAAATAATATAGTTAGGTTAGTGATTAAAATCACGATCGCTGACAATAGAATACCTACTATTTGGTTAGTTTAATTAATGTAGCGACGAAGAATAACTTATCCTCTGCAGATCGTAGTAGACTAAAGATTTTTAAAAACCTGTTCGGAGCATAACCTTCGTCGTATGACACCTACCCTAATAAAACACTACATTCTAACAATTGTAAGCGATTATAAGCTTTAGGGTAAAGTGGTATACGACCACGGCTATCCTCTGAACATCACAATGAATATGTATTAAATTATATTATGTGTTGCTTATATATGTATAAGTATAAGGCGGAGATTTCCGAGGAACGCTAAAATAGCTTCTAGGTATAAATATAATAAAACAAGCTGTTAATTAACTGTTAAATTTAATAAAATTAAACTACTGTATACGGATTTTATCGCGTTGTTTATTTGACACTTTATTACATAATTTTGAAAACTGTTACACTACTACTACCATTAAACTTTACTAATTTTTAAGCTAATTAAATTATTATTAAACCTATTTATTTGTATATATTGCTTCGCGAGGCTATTGAAATCAAAAAACATCCTAATTTTAATAGAGAAGATGGTTGGTGTACGGGCCAACGACCGTACATTTGCTGCGGTCAGCATTTTACGTCCAACGTGACGATTTCATAATCATCAATAAATTAGTTGACCTTCAGCAAGCGTATCGTGTACTCATTAACATATCAATCATTTATCATAATTTAGCATAATTATCAAGATTTTCATCTTATTTCGGTAATCAATAAAATAGTGCAATTATTAATAATATCTATCATTTCTATCACTTATCAAGAAGTGTACGTAACCCGTACATTTATGGTTCTTAGAGCTTTGACCTTTCGCGCGTGTTGGTAAAAGTAGGACTATACGCGTGTGAGGACTAGTAGTGATTAGTGGCAATCGGAGACTATCAAGTTTATCAAGCGAGCCGTGCTGAGCGAGCAAGTAAGCGCAGTGACTACGGCAACAAGCAAGGGTTGTACATAAAGGAGTTTTCAAGTAAGATCTTTCCAATTTTTAACTTATAAAATGGAAGACTTTCTAGCTAATCAGGAGCAAATAGTCGGTGCGAAGGAGCAGCTTCATTCGTCATTCAAGAAGACAGGCCGCGATCGCCGAACTACCGACTATATCACCAGGAAACTCGACACATTAGATTCATATTGGAAAGAATTTGAATCGAACTATTCTCGTCTCATTAATTATGAAGATGAAAACATAGTTTATTTTCGTGACAATCATTTTGAAAAGGCTATGGAATTTTACAAAAATGATAAAGTTCACATACAGCAATGGTTACCGAGACCTTCTACACCGAGCTTAGAAACAAAGTTTCTGAGCCCGAGCATGCCGGGTGGTCAAAAGGTCAAAGGTGGGTCAAAACAAGAAATCTCAAGGTACAGATAGTAAGATCGCTGAGCTGCTAAAAAAGCAAAAAACCAACTTTAAAGCTTTCGTTCGCACAATAGATGATATCGATTTGGAAGAAGTGACAGAAAAATGGGAGTTTGAAGATCTGTTACAGCATTTGAATTCTAGATGGTCGGTCATAGATTCTCTCCACTGGGAAATAGACGGCGAGCTGGACGGTGAGGATAGAGAGTATGACGAATTATTTACAGCAAATGAAAAGCGGTATAAGATCATGAAAAAAGCAATTAACAGCAAATTGTGGGCAACATCTCACAGGGAGAAGTTTACACCGAAAATCGAGATTCCAAATTTTACTGGAAATGATTATCAGTGGGTTTCCTCTAAAGATTTGTTTACAGAGACTATCCACAGGAACCCAACCCTCAACCCAGAACAAAAAATGCAATTTTTGAAAATTAAGGCTTGAGGCGAAGCTGAGAAATTAATACAGCATCTTGCAATTAACTCTCACAGTTATCAAGTTTGTTGGGAATTGCTCAATCATAGATTTAACAACAAAAGACTCCTCCTGAAAGAAGATATCCTTTTAAATTTACCCGTCATGCAACATCCTAACGTTACACTTATCAAACGCATTCATGACACCATTAACGAATGTTTGATTTCTATCAAGAACCTTGGTGTTGACGTAAGCACATGGGATCCGTTGCTGGTTCAAATTATGTCATTAAAATTAGATTCGGGTACTTATAACGATTATTTGGAATCCTTGAAGCAGCCTCGAGAAATACCGGACTTAAAAGAATTCCTGGAGTTTCTAGAAAACAAGTTTACTACCATGGAGTCTTCAGCTACACGCAAGAAACAAGAACTTGCACTCAAGCCAAACAGCTTGACACCAACAGGGGTGCAAAAGCTGACAAAATCGCATAATTACAGAGCTTTCGCAACCAATCAAGTCTCATCAAAATCATTCAATCAAAACAAGAAATTTATTTCACAAAAAAACAATGTTTTGTGTCCAATTTGTAGCGAAGAGCATGGCATTTATTATTGTCAGCAATTTCTTAGTATGTCATCGGATGAGAAACGAAAAACGATTTTGAAACTCAATTTATGTAAAAATTGTTTATTCGACCATCAAGGAAAGAAATGCTTTTCAAGCAAAACGTGCCGTGAGTGCAATGGACAACACAATACCATTTTGCACGTAGTTTACGCGAGTTCAACAAATTCTGTAAAAAGCAAGCCCTCGAGTTCAGAGACACTCCGCGGCAATTCGTATGTTTCGCGAAACCAAGCCTCATCTGAAGTACTTGTAGATGTATGTGTGGTGATAATTGTGTAGTGGTATGAAATAAATGAAGTCCATATACCAGCACAAGTAAAGTTTATTGTTTACACACGTTTCACAGAAGAGAAAGTTCCACACAGCACTATAGAATAAACATAGAAGTAGATATGAAGGAGTAGAAGTAGTTAAAGCGATAGTATGTAGAAAACAAAAACACGTATAAGCTTATAATGTACGAGAATACAAGCGAGCATTCGGTTAGCGGGCGACACGGGCTTCGCGTGAGAGGTCTGTGGGCCGACTGGCGCGGCGCGGTCATCGGGCTGCGCACGCGCATTGTTTTTAACCAAACTAGTTACGGCAGGTAATTGAGTGCGTTTCCAATGCACGATATGAATATTTTATAATAATAAATAAATAAGATGATATGTGACTGTAATTTGATAATATTGAAATATAATATATATGTATGTATTATAGTAAATAAATGTTAAGGTAATGTGCTGTATATAAATATAATAATTGATATATGTGTATGAGTAGGCCACATACTCATTACGACAGCTATTATCAATGTTCAAGATCGATACGGCATTTATCATAAAATGCGTGCTTTAGTAGATCAGTGTTCTCAGATGACTTTGATAACAGAAAATGCTGCACAAATTTTACAAATTTCAAGAAAGAGATGTAAAAGTATTATTTCAGGAGTAGGGGAGAAAGAGAGCACTTGTAAGGGAATCATCAAGCTGACTTTCTCCTCTATTTACAACAAAGATTTTGAGTGTAATGTAAAAGCTTACGTTATGAACAAAATAGTCAAGAACCTGCCAAGTTGCACAATCATCAAGCAGAATTGGCCACATTTGCAAGGCTTACAACTAGCGGATAACGATTTTAATATAAGCCGTCCTGTTGACATAGTTTTAGGATCGGACGTCTTCCCTGCAATTATTTTAGACGGTCTTCGCAAGGGTAGCAGTACATCTATGCCAATCGCGCAACAAACTCATCTAGGGTGGATACTATGCGGCAGTATCATGACGTCACAAAGTCGCCAATGTTACGTAATCGTAAGCGATATGGATGACATCCAACGCTTCTGGCAAATAGAAGACATCATGGAGGATGCAGATTTATCAGCGAACGATAAGCAATGCGTTACTTTTTTTGAAAAAACAACGTTACGTAATCAAGACGACCGGTATGAAGTACGCCTCCCTCTCAAGCAAGAATACAAAAAGCAGTTGGGATCATCTAAATCAATAGCTATTGCCCAGTTTCATCAATTGGAACGTAGATTATCGTAGGGCTTCGTTGGAATTGTAAGCAAGATGTTTTTCTATTTGGGCCGAAAATAAAGTCAAATACGTTAAATCCTACAAAACGATTAATGCTTTCTGATATCTCTAAGTTATTTGACCCATTAGGGTGGCTATGTCCACTGACAACAATTTTAAAATTGTATTTCCATCGGTTTCGCAAACTGACCTACAATGGAATGACAAGTTACCCGAAATTATCAAGCAAGCTTGGGTCAAAAGCATAGCAGATATAGATAGTATAAAACATTATCAAATACCAAGATGGTTAGGCATTCGTTTAAATCAAGAAATCGAATTGCATGGATTCTGCGATGCTTCGACTAAAGCATACGCGGGCGTCATCCATTGCAGGATCACAGGATCAGGAGCAGATTATAAAATTCATTTGGTAGCAGGCAAGGCCAAATTAGTACCTGTTAGCAAGAATATTTCTTTACCTAGGTTGGAGTTAATGGGTGCGCACTTGTTATCAAGATTAATGGCTAAAGTTAAAAACTGTTACAGTAACTACAGAATCAGAACATATTGTTGGGTTGATTCGATGGTGGTGCTGGGATGGCTAAACGGTGATCCCGGGAGATGGAAACCCGTTCGTAGAGAATCGAGTTAAGCAGATTACGGAAGTTATACCTAAAGAGTCATGGAGATACGTTAAATCCAGTGAAAACCATGCGGACTGTGGTAGCAGAGGCATGTCAGCATCACAGCTCAGTGAACGTACACTTTGGTGGCAAGGTCCCGGTTGGCTAAAAGGAATAATCGTACGCAACGTTGATCGACCTAAATACTTTACCGATCAAGAGGTGAGAAAATCAACAAAACAAGTAAACGTTGTCGCAAAGCATGACAAAAATAGCGATATTATAACAACATTGATTTCAAGATTCAGCAGTTTTATGTTTATAATACGCGTAATAGCCTGGCTGCGTCGATTTATTACGAAACATGTACAAAAACGTGTAGGTAATGTCAATTACCTAACTCTGCAAGAAATTAAACAAGCGACACTTATTATAATGAAAAATCATCAGCAAACAGAATTTAGGAACGAAATTAGCTGTCTTCGGGATGAAAATAATATATCAAACAAGAGCAAGATAATCAACTTACATCCGTTCCTAGGGAATCAAGGTCTTTTACGTGTTGGAGGCCGATTGAGGCACGCTCGTATGAAGGAAGATAGAAAAACTCCTATTATAATATCTAATGGAAGATTAGCTGAACTCATCATTGATTATGCGCACAAAATGACATATCATGGTGGAGCAAGACTATGTCTATCATTTATAAGACAGAAGTATTGGGTCATTGGTGGAATACGCACTGTCAAGAAACAATTGCGTAACTGTGTCATTTGTCGACGTCATAGCCCCTACAAATTGCAACAGCTCATGGGTGATTTGCCGCAAGCAATGTGCAACCCGTCGCCTCGAGCGTTCTATCATACAGGCGTAGACTACACAGGATACGTCACAGTTAAAGCCAACAAGGGCCGTGGGATCAAGACCACAAAGGGCTATGTAGCTGTATTCGTGTGCATGGCAACTAAGGCCGTGCACTTAGAACTTGTATCGGACCTTACAACATCAGCTTTTATAGCAGCTTTGCGTAGAATGGCAAGCTGGAAAGGAACGCCTTGTCACATTTACAGTGACAACGGCACTAACTTCTTAGGTCCTAATAACGTTCTTCAAAATGAGCTCGAGCAGCTGCAAATTAACAATCAAGATTTGTTGAAAGTAGTCACTGAAATGGAAATTCAGTGGCACTTTAACGCTCTTTCGTGGCTGTCAGCAGGAGGCCACTGGGAAGCAGCTGTAAAGAGTTTAAAATATAATTTAAAACTTGTGATAGGCGAACAAAATTTAACTTTCGAAAAGTTCTCTACTCTTTTAACGCAATTGGAAGCATGTCTCAATTCGCGACCGCTGTGTCCATTGTCAGAAGATCCAGATGATTTAGACTATCTGACGCCAGCACATTTTCTAACAGGAGGAGCTGGATTAACTATAATGGACACGGAAAGAGATCTTCGAACAAGATGGCACTTAACGCAAAAAATATTCCAAGACACGTGGAAGAAATGGCGTACTGAATATCTCGACCTATTAACAGCCCGGAGTAAGTGGAGACGGCAGCAAGAGAATATTAAGATCGATGACGTTGTACTTATTCATGACGACAACCTACCAGCAGGAAAATGGATAATGGGCAGAGTCACCGCACTGCATCCCAGTGCTGATGGTTACGTTAGAGTCGTAACACTTAAGACAAAAAATGGGTTCATCAAGAGACCTATCATCAAGCTGTCCATGTTACCAACCCATAGTGAAGAGCAAGTTCACAAAACATCAAATCAACAAACGAAGGAAAATGCTACTTCATCGAAACGTCATCAATTGTTCAAAAGTTTCAATCATTTATCATAATTTAGCATAATTATCAAGTTTGTCATCTTATTTCGGTAATCAATAAAATAGTGCAATTATTAATAATATCTATTATTTCTATCACTTATCAAGAAGTGTACGTAACCCGTACAGTTGGTATGTACCACCAGCTTGGGATCCAGTAATACAAATAGTCATATCCAAGAAGAAGCAAATCACAGATAAACTTCATGATACTTTGAACTCATACTGCGTAAATAGAAACACCAATGATTAAATTATGTTCGGGTACTTTGCAATAACTACACTGGAACATTGAGACAACTACCATCTTAGTCTCCCCGTGACCATGGCTGCTGAAAAGCAACCGAAACGTCGGCGAAAGTGTAAAATCAAATTAAATCTAAATAGTTTTAATAATAATTTAATTAGCTTAAAAATTAGTAAAGTTTTATAGTAGTAGTAGTGTAACAGTTTTCAAAATTATGTAATAAAGTGTCAAATACACAACGCGATAAAATTTGTATATCATAGTTTAATTTCAATGAATAATATTCGCATAAACAGAAGACAATATTATGTAAAACAAGCTGTACTTTACTAAACCAATAGATAGTTAGTTTCATATTGGTATAGGTATATAGATATATTTAAATTTTATTCAAGGAGCTTGCCTTAATACATGTTACAAACCTGTGACTGTATCATGCGCTTAGAACACAGTTGCCAAGGTGCCACGTAATGGGGATTAGTGGTTCACGTAAGGGTTCTAATCTGCCTACAACGTCGACATGGCACGAGCATGGCTTCCCGGGGACATCAGTGCCGGTTGACGAGCTGCGGTGCCATGACGGTAGGCCTGCTGCTCTGCACTGCTTGGTATTACACCATACTGGCCGGTATGTAAGCTTAGATTTAATATCACTCATCTATCCGACTTATTATAAAACGTGAGTTAATAATCTTTTTTCAAAATATTCAAATGTATAACCATTGCTGTGTCACTGTTTAGAAAAGCACTGACTCACATTCTTTGAGCGACTCAACACAGTGTACCTATAAAATATTGACCAACGCGACGATGCAAAACTGATATACTCTATAAAGTACTACAGATTAATGTAGGCTACAATAGAATTGCTGCAATGAAAGGCTCAAAGTTTCGTCGTTAGTGAGCTTACTGAAATTACATTTAGGATAATTCAAGGTGTTTTCTATGCATAACGGTATATATATATCGGTGCATACGGATATGCAGATGACGTATGTATATATCCATCTGCATATTATCGTTATGCACTTTAACATTGACATAAAATAGTTTAATTTATAAACGATTAAAGGAACAATTAATCTCATCTCATCTTATTGTATTAAACACGATATTCAAGTTAATGTGTTGTATAAATTTGCATACATAAGCGTACAGGTGTAAAGCCAAAAGTCTGTTGACGATTTTATTCAAGATTATTTAGAGTCAACATTTCGTAATAAGGCTGGTTAAGTAATATATTCATGGTTTCTAAGTGGATATACCAATTTAGCTAAAATATTACGCTTTATTTTAAATTTCATTTCAGGCTTCTTTGTTCTCTACTGTCCTGTAATGTACCTGATGTTTTTTAGTCATAGATTATACAGGAAATTAACTGACGCATTGTTCGCTTTATGGGAACTATACCCTGTGGTAAGATTTGCCTAAATGTTTTATTTACTTGTGGTCTATACTTATTGATATACTAGTATACTGGCCATATTATTTCAGGCTTTGTTTCAATGTTGTTGCAACACGGAACTGCATCACTTCGGTGACTATGTTAATGCAAATGAGAAGACCATAATAGTGATGAACCATCGCACAAGAGTTGACTGGAATTACATCTGGATAGCCTTATATCACGCCTCACAAAACCCCGATGGCGAAACATGTACATGCAAACAACCGCTCGACAGGCCTTGTGATACTACTAGTGTACTGGATATTGGAGGAAAATCTAAAATAAAATTTGTTCTCAAGGACGAATTAAAGAATATTCCTGGAATGGGTAAGTTAACTTATTTACTAAACTACATGCTAACTTAGGTGCTCTTAACTAACTTACCTTTTTCGTTTACTCTATCCAATTTATAGAGATTTTAATAAAGATAATTCAACTTTTACTACCACTGGGTTGTGTATCACCTTTATTATATACATACCAGTGCCAGAAAATACGCCAATAATCACACAACCGTTATTAATGCGCAGAGAGATGCTACAATATAACAATATAATTAAAATTCCCGTGTTTAAAACTCGAGTCCGATTGCTATTACTCTGTCGTACAGTGTGCTTAAACCTCAGAATAATGACTAAAGTTCCGTGAAACTATCACTGTACTTTGCCACTTCCATTATTTAGATTTTTGTGAACGTTGATAGTTTGATTCCAAATCAATACATTCAGGTTCAATTATATGTAATTTCAAAATTATATATAACTTATCTCTATATACTTAACGATGTATGAATTTTTAAATACAGTATGCAGCACTGTATTTAAAATTCAAATGGTATAGTAGTTAAGTGGTCATCATGCCAATGCCTCTACGGTAAGACTTGTGGATCTCGCATGGACAAAAATTTGTGTGATCTATAAATAATTGTGCCGGGTCTGGGTGTTCTTTGTGAGCATTGTTTGAATGTTTGTAAAGTCACCCGTGATACGGGAATCATTCCTAATGCTTATTGTCCTGTATATAAAATAAAAAGGACCGCAACGATAAAAGAAATAGAAAATTTACGTTTATCTTCCATTTATCCTTTTTTAAAACTTTGTAATGAAAAATGTTTAATACTTTTTGCAGGATGGATAATGCAACTTAACTATTTTCTTTATGTGAAAAGAAATTGGAGAGAAGACCAAGTGAGCCTCTCTCAGTTTGTAGAGTATTATCAAAAATTGGACTATCATTACAGGCTGGTTTTATTTCCTGAAGGAACTGATTTAAGCAGTGACAATCGACGCCGTAGCGCACAATTTGCTGCGGATAATAATTATCAGGTACCTATTTCATCTATTTATTGTATTGATTTTAGAGCATACCTAATACTGCTCGCCTTTCTATATCATTTTGGAAACAAAGGCAGACGTAGTGTTATGATAAATTTCTGCAAACCAGATCTCGGTCGCGTGGCCAATTTTAACACAGACCAATTGCGTTGAATTAACACAAGTCAAGAGCTTGTGTTTGCTTTACTTATTTCTCTCACTCCACAAAGATCAGGCGCAGGACCAACAACATTACGTGACTTCTGAGGCACGGGAGTGTGCAATATAGTTAACTTTCTCACTTTGGGCTGCTTCTTGACAGAAATTCTTGGGATTGGAAGCCAAGCATTAACTTTCTAGTCACCGACACTTTATGAAATCAAAAGTTCTAAGCTATATCGATTTAAGAAACATTAAATGTATAAGTTTCAAATAATATTAATTGCTTTATATGGATAAGCAATATTGTTTATTCTTTGCGCTTTACCTTATTCATATTCATGAACACAGGAACAGAATAGATATATTCAAAATCTGAATTTATTATTTTATAACAGTACACAAATTATAGTACATTCTTTGATACTAATAAGTTTATTAATATATTTTTATTGACTAAAGATACAATGTATCTTTCATATTTCTATAAAAAACAACTTGCTAAGTTATTAGCATTTAATATATTATTATTTAGAGACACAGGTACCAGTACGGTAGTGAAGATTTTAGAGCATAGTAGTAATATTACTACAAATTCCTATATTGATACTTCTATTAGTTTGAACTATTAGATGAGACAAAGGATGGGCAGACACACAGACACATAGTATTAGACTTATTCACCAGAATATTCAGGGTCTATCCGGCAAGGAGCTAGAATTAGATTTTTTAAAGAACATGGCATTGAAATGTGTTACTTAACAGAACATTAGTTACGAAGTAGTCAACTAATATTTAATAATGAATATTATACAGTTGTAAGCGCGTTTGTAAGAAGGCATTCTATACATGGTGGCTCTCTAATATATGTATGTAATAATCTTAAATGTAAGGAAAGAAATGATATAGTAAATCTTTCCATCGAGCGCACTGTTGAATTATCCTGTGTGGAGCTAGAGCAACATGTCATAGTTTGCGTGTACCGCCCACCTCAGAGTGACTTTAGTGTATTCGAAACAGTAATGGAGGACATTTTAAAACGCTTTAAGTTATGATAATAGGCATATAGTAGTGTGTGGTGATTTTAATATTAATTTACTTCAGCAATCAGTTCTTGCTGTTAGACTTATTAGTTTATTTAGATCATTTAATTTAAAACATTTATTTTTCGATCCATCCAGAATTACATCACATTCTGCCACCTGCTTAGACAATATATTTTGCGAATGCCAATTTCTAAGAAGGCCATATTGAGTGATTTGACATCCGACCACTGCTGGCAAAAGGTTGTATTTCCTATAAATACAATTAAAAAAGAAACTATGATCACATGTAGACCAATAACATCTAATCGCCTAAAGGAATTTAATAATAACATTAATACCAAGGTTGTCAATATGGACATAGATTGCAATAGTCCAGACGAACTATATGAGTCTTTGCTTAATGTTATTATACTGGAATATAACCAAAACTTTAAAATAAAGACATTTTACAAAAAATTGAATGTTAAGTTTTGTGATCGGGCTACACCTGGGATATATACAAGTAGAGCTAAGTTATATGAATTATATGGAATGAAGAAATATAATTATGATCCAAATTTTGTTAAATATTTTAGAAATTATTCAAGATTATTTAGAAATACTTGTGCTACAGCCAAGTCCCTTTATTTAAAAGCTCACAAGTTCGAAATGCCGACGATAAAATTAAAGCTATTTGGAACATTATTAATAATGAAACTGGACGCACCAAGCTGCGTGATAATACTATTAAACTTAATGTAAATAATAAGATAATTTCAAATAACTTGCAAGTAGCTAAAACATTTAATAACTACTTTGCAAAGATACCTGTTAATACAACTAGTTCCTTAAGGTCTTGCCAAGTTAAAGCAGAATTCATGGTTAGGGATAGCGTGGTGGAGTGTAAAGTCCTGTTTAGTTTTAAATATGTACATCCGCATGATATAATAAAAGAATTTAAGACACTTCATTCAAGAAAATCTGCTGACTTGTGGGGTATTTCTGTGAAATTAGTTACAAGTATTATTGATAACATAGCGCCACACTTAGCCGCAACATTCAATGGATGCATTGACGTAGGCGTTTTTCGAAATTTAATGAAATGTAGCAAAGTAATACCATTATTTAAAAATGGATGCAAAAGTGATCCATGTAATTGCAGACCAATTTCTATATTACCTGCTATAAGTAAGATATTTGAGAAAATTATATTACAACAATTAGAGAGCCACATTAACGTACTGCTTAGGAAAATTCGCAAGATGCCATTGGCGTATTCTGTGATCTCTCAAAAGCCTTTGACTGCGTTGAACATCAAACGTTATTGCGAAAGCTCAGGCATTATGGAATTCGAAATGCCGCAGTCGACTTCGTTGGTTCTTACCTGAGTGGTAGACTACAACACGTTGAAATCAACGGAAGTAGATCTTCTGGATTACCAGTCGCAATGGGCGTGCCACAGGGCTCAATTTTAGGACCCTTTCTGTTTCTAGCGTACGTGAATAATTTGCCGTTCTTCGTACAGAAGTAGTGCGACATTGTATTATTTTCTGATGATACATCACTTATTTTTAAAGTAGACCGTAAAGCACCAAATTTACAGGGTGTTAATTCTTCACTCGCGCAAGTCCTGGGCTGGTTCACGGCGAATAATTTACTACTCAATTCTAAGAAAACTAAATTTATTAAGTTTACATTGCCTAATGTAAAGAGTCCTAGCATAAACGTAAATTTAAATAATGAAACAGTAACATTTGTACAATCCACAGTTTTCTTAGACATAACTTTAGATGATAAAGTTCAATGGGGCGCTCAAATATCGTGTCTTGCAGGGAGACTTAGTTCAGCCGCATTCGCAGTTAGGAAAGTAAGACAGCTTACTGATGTAAATACTGCGAGACTAGTATATTTTAGTTATTTTCACAGCGTCATGTCTTATAGCATACTGTTGTGGGGTAAGGCAGCTGATATTGAAACCATTTTCATTCTTCAAAAGCGTGCAGTACGTAGTATTTATAATTTAGGCCCACAAGTTTCCCTGAAAGAGAGCGTTTTAAAGAAATTGGTATACTTACCGTTGCGTCGCAATAAATATTTACGAATATTATGTTTATAAAACATAATATTCACTTATATAATAAGAATAGTGATATTCACAACTGAAACACTAGAAATAAGCATAAGTTAGTAGGTCCGTATCATCGTTTACATAAATTTCACAATTCATTTGCGGGACTCAGTATACGCTTTTTTAATAAACTACCGATTGATATTATAAATTTACCTTTACTCAAATTTAAAAGTACTGTTTAAAGTCAGCTTATCCTGAAGGGCTATTATTCAATCAATGATTACTTAAATGATAAAAACTCATGGAACTAGTTGCTTGGATTTACAGGATTCAAACAATTTATGTATAATAATAATAATAATAATAATAATCTTTATTACCAGTTTTACAATTTTTTACATACAATGTGCTACAACAAACTTTATTCTTACAAATTGTAGTTTATTACAGTGTTGTAACCATCTAACACCCAAGCTAAGATTGAACTTGTGTTATGGGTGTCAGGGCTCCCAAAAACTGACTCCTAATAAAGGAGTACGATACAATACGTAAGTACGTCGTGTGTGACGTGGTGTTTTACTTAGTAGGTACATTTTTAAATAAGGATAATTAATCTTTATTTATCTTAAAGAAAAATAAAAAAGTAAAAAACGTAGGTATCTGTATCTGTTTTGTGTTAGAATATGTGTGTGTGTGTGTGTGTGTGTGTGTAACTGTGTGTGTGTGTCTGTGTGTGTGTCTGTGTGTGTGTGTCTGTGTGTGTGTGTCTGTGTGTGTCTGTGTGTGTGTCTGTATGTGTGTCTGTGTGTGTCTGTGTGTGTGTCTGTGTGTGTGTCTGTGTCTGTGTGTGTGTCTGTGTGTGTGTCTGTGGGTGTCTGTGGCTGTCTGTGGGACACACATTTGCTATCCTTCGCTTTGTCAGGCGTTTGGAAGCGAGCGGTAAAGTAGCGTGTTTGCGTAACGTGCTGTTTAATACATAAAGCTGTCTCACTGTCATTACCTTACATTCTTTGTACAACTGTTTAGTACTAAACCTATAGTGTTTGAAGGTCATAACCTTGAGAACAGTTCTCTGCGCCCTTTCTAATTGCAACATACTTGACCTTGGAGCACCACCCCAGACCGTTATGCCAAAAGATTATTTAGACTGGCAGAGAGAGAAATAAACCATACCTAAGGTATTATCATCAGCACTATAACGCAAGTTTTTGAAAACGGCTTTTAACTTTCTAACTTTGCAAAACAAAGCGTTAATTTGGTCTTTCCACGAGATAAGATTGTCTATCAATATTCCTTAGTACTTAACAGTGGTCTTTCTTATCAGAGGAAGGTAAGAGCATTGGCTTGAGTAACTATTGCAAACATGTGCTCTGATAGAGAAAGAGTAATCTGGTTGCGATGAAGTTTTAAGTGTAAACGGAATATAGTTAGTCTTCTCAACATTTTACGTCAGACTGTTTTCGGATAGCCAATACATGTTAATACTAAGGACAGATCCCGCTGTATTGCGAGCTTCTGTCCAGGTTCGAGCATGTACTAAAAGGGCCATATCATCCGCGTATGTGGAAATGGAGCAATTTGGTAGTGCTAGATCACATAGGCTGTTTACACTAGAAAGAGTGTAGGCCCTAAAATAGAGCCTTGCGGCACCCCATAAGACAATACACATTCATCGCTGATATATGAGGTGACTTTAACACACTGCTTTCGTTCAGATAAGTAGCTCCTAAAGATAGAATGTGCAGGACCTCTTACCCCAATTCTCTCCAGTTTTTTTAGTAGTATCGGGACAGAGACAGTGTCAAATGCCTTGGATAGATCTAAGAATATTCCTAGGCACTTAGACTTCTCATCAAGTGTCCTAACTGCACTATCAATAAGGGCAGAGAACGCGTCTTCACATGATTTGCCCCTACGAAAACCAAATTGATTGTCAGATAAGATCTTATGATTTTCCAAAAATGATATGAGACGATTATTTAAGACCCTTTCTAAAACCTTTGACAGTGCCGGCAGAACCGATATTGGTCTATAATTGTTGACACTGTCCCTGTCCCCACCCTTGTGAATGGGATGAAAAACAGCTTTCTTTAAAACGCTCGGCAATACACCTTCAGCGATGCAGAGAGCACATATGTGAGTGATAAGGGGAGCAAGAGTCTGTTTGCTCATTTTCAAAAGCTTTGGACTTATTCCGTCCCATCTTGGAGCAGAATCAGTACGGAGTGGTTATTATATTTTCTATTTCCGTCTGATCCGGAGGGAGAACGACAATTGAATTTAACTGAGTGCCATCCCTGACATACGACTCATGCCTCGTACCAGTGTTAACATGCTTACCCGCGAGATCTTTGCCAATATTTGCAAATAAATTATTAACCATATTCAGGGATGATTTGTTGTCAAGGTTAGACAAACGTAATAACTCCGTCGGTGGAGGTTTAGACATTTATTTATTAGTTATTGTATTTATAACTTTCCAGGTCCACTTTATTTGGGGTCATGTTTGGCTTTCATAAGTTCATTTTTTTCGTAATAAATTTTGAGTCTATGAAGTAGTTTGTTACAAAAATTGCGGTAACTTATGTATGTTAACTTCAAAGTATAGTTATCTGGTGCTTTTTTGTGTTTTTTATGTAGATCATCCCTATTTCTTATGCATCTTAATAAACCTGTAGTTATCCAGGGCTTGATAATCCTAAGCCTAGAAGGAACGCATCTAATTATAGTATTCTTATGAATGATTGACACAATCTTATTAATTAGATATTCGGTAGCCCAATTAGGTTTACTGCATAACAAAATGGTACTGAAGTCGGTATATGCTATCTCTGAAACTACATTATTCAAATCAACTTTCGAGAAAATATTTGCCGGTTTGTAATAGTTTTAATACAAACAAGTACAGGTACATGGTCAGTAATATGGCAATCCAGAATAAACGATACAATAGATTTCACCACCTTAATCATCACGTGATCCAAGCAGCTACTTTCTCTCTCACAGGGCAAGTGTAAGCTGGTAAGAGACCGTGTGAGGCAGTTAAATTCATGTACTCATTGTAATTCGGATCATTATTAGTTGGAATAATGTTTATATTCATGTCGCCCACCAGAAATATATTTTTATAGGAAGATACCGAGGCTAAGACAATATTAAGGCTATTTAGAAAGTTTTCTATTTGGCGAAAAGATGGGGGCCTGTATACAGCGATAATTACAGTATAAGTGAGTTTGCAGATAAGGCAGTTTGCGTCAGAAAACTTCGGCTCCATAACACTATGTTTTACATTAGAATTTATGTATATTATAAGGCCATCATTTTTATTTAGGATATTTGTTGATGAATAAGCTGAGTATCCCTGGAGTATTGTAATGTTAATATTTTTATTAAGCCAGCATTGTGAAAAAATCAGAACATCACACCTAATTTTTAGAGAGGCCAACATAACTAGGAAACTATGAAATTTTTATATATACTTCTTATATTTAGATGTAAGAAATTTATAGTTTTAGTCGCGGTTCCCAGTAAATGAAGACATTTATCAGGGGAACAATTAAAGGATTCATGGAACCCATACGAATCTAAACTATTGATAATTTAATTAACGTTATTCATTTTTATTAAGATAAATCAGATTTTTACGTAATAATTTATCCAGAACGTTACAAAACCAGTTATAATTATACCCAAAAGGGATCTGAGTTACGTAGGATATTTTATACCGCTTTCTTACAGCATATAGTATCATTAAGCAAAAGCAAAAACAAAGGCCTGGGCTCATTAATGAACGTAGTGGTTCATGAGTGTTTTTTAGGGTCGTAAACGTGGGTGAATTGTATATTTGTGTCTAGTAATTTTGAGTTGTACTGTGTGCTCTATTTTTTAAGCATATGAGTCTTCTCTCTTAGCCTTTATTATTCCCAAGTCACTTGGGGTCGGCTTTTCTGGTCTAACCGGATTTGACTGGATATCAGTTTTTACACTGAGCGGCTGCCACTTGACCTCCGCAACCCGAAGGCTAACGATACCCTAAGGCTAGACCAGTGTCAGGATATTAGAGGGTACTGACTTTCCCAATAACGTCTGACATAGATGTTCATGGCAGCCGGGACCGACGGATTAACGTGCTCTCCGAGGCACGGAGCAGGCGATAATTGTCAATCAATACGCACATAATTTCGAAAAGTCATATAACTTCCGAAAGTCAGAGGTGCGCGACGTGGGTTCGAACCTGAGACCCTCTGCATTGCAGTCTGTTGGTCTCCCCACTGAGCTATCGCTGCTTTCTTTTTAAATATATGAGTAATATGTTTTATAAAAAATGCAAATAGTTAAATAAAAATAAACAGAATTGTGCTTATATAATACAGAAACTAATATTACCAAACTATATAAAAAATTACTTTTAATCATTCAAAATGTTTTGAAAACTAGACGATAAAATATAGGTATT
This sequence comes from Catocala fraxini, assembly GCA_930367265.1. NCBI lineage: Eukaryota > Metazoa > Arthropoda > Insecta > Lepidoptera > Erebidae > Catocala > Catocala fraxini. The sequence continues at coordinate 12,583,318 of OV884037.1, forward strand.
GGTTTTTCACCCTTTTTCTTTCGAATAAAATTTTTTCCATTAGTGTTCCAGCAATATTGATACCCATAACTTTTTGCGAGCCTTCGTGCGTCATAAAAAAGTTTTCTAGTGCTAGCCCCGAGACGATCAGTGATATATATAGGAGTGGATTCACCATTTAGGCCAATATGTTTGCTGTTTAATTTTTCATTGAGTGGTTTACCTTTGTTAAACTCCCGTACAGCACGAAGTACAGTATTTTTATGGTGACCGATTGAAATTCTGCAATAGTTTGCTTTCATGGGCCTTGAATACCACGTACTCGATATATGTCCCGAATATCCTGCGGTTTTACCTGTACGTCCAAGGGTCTACACGCTCCGACAACAATCTCCGATAAGTCACTATCATTTTCTTTTTCCTTTGGAGAGATATTACGCAGCTCGATTACGGCAGACCTATGATTTTCTTGTAAATCCTTAATTTGTGTCTCCAGCTGAACAACATACTTTCGTAGCTCCGAACGTTCGCTTTCCCTTTTTTTCATACTTGTCCTCATTTTCTCGTATTTACCATTCATTAAATTTGCTGACTCCTCTATCTCTGTCTTAAGGTAATGCAGCTTTGTATTTTGAGCTTTTAATTCAGCCAATTCCAGCTTTATTTTGGATATAAAATCGGGTAAAATATTTTCCTGGCTAGTATTCCATTTAGTAAGCATCGTGCGTATTTCTTCCTTAAAATCCTCAAGTTCACACGTAGGACTGAACTCCATACGAGATCTCTTCGTTCTTTGTTGTGTGTTTATAAGCTCGCATTCAGTTGGTGGAACTGCGATATTGGGGCTTGAAGAGGCACGTTATACTTCTATAGATGGAGTAGAAGGTGGCGTTCTATTTACTTTTGGCATTATTAGAAATTTGTATGATTATGCTACCAAAATATTTTAATATTATATACGCAAAGTCCAAGTAAAATAATCTTGATTATCTTGACTCACCAATTATAGACTGCGTTTTTCACCATCGCCACTAACTGTGAGAGTTCCAACTCTGCTGAGGACCTTCGCGCTAAGCTAAGATGATGATAGTCTTGCGTATCTATATCCGATGAGTAGCGAACCCACCCGACAGCGGGTGATGACGGCAACGGCTACGTATGACTCAATGATGCACGCTGACCGCGGGTTGGGGTAGGTCAGGGACGCCACGGCTGGAGGCTCCTATGGCCGGTTTCAGAACCGTTGGGGCCCTCCAGCCGGTGTTGGAGCGGTGGGCAGGGCGGCAGCATGGGAACCTTTCCTTCCGGCTGGTGCAGGTATTGTCAGGGCACGGTTGCTTTGGCAAATACCTGCACACGGTCGCTAGGAGGGAACGGAGTCCCATCTGCCACCACTGCGAGTGTGTGGAGGCCACGGCGCAGCACACGCTCGAGCAATGTTCTGCTTGGGTGGTGCAGCGCCGTGAACTCATTGAGGTTGTGGGTGAAGACCTCTCGCTGCCGGCCGTGATCAAAGCCATGGTCGACAGCGAGAGGAAGTGGGCAGTGGTCGTATCCTTCTGCAAGGACATCATCTCGCAGAAGGAGGCGGCGGAGCGGATCCGTGAGGAAAGTATCCTTGCGGATCCGAGCCGTCGCCGGCGAACCGGGCGGCGCAGGCGCGTATTCGCGCGCCTCATGCCGCCGTAATGATGGCCGCGGGCGGGAGAACGGGGATCTTCCACCCGCCAGCCATTGAGTCGGTCCGACGCCCTCTGTAGTGCCGGGGCGTCGTCCAGGAGTCGTAGTCTGCTGGGTGGGTCGCTGAGGTAGTTTCTTTACCAGCGGCCCATCCACTATACAAGGCAGCGAAGGGGCACGCCGTGGGGTTTTAGTCCGTATGCCCGAAATACGGGAGAGCTGGACATAACCCTCTCGCCTCCCCTAGTGGGGGATGCATGAGGTGCATTACCCCACGTGAAAAAAAAAATGTCAGGGACGCCAACGACAATAAAAAAAAATTAAACTTAATATTGTTATAACTTTTGACGGAGGCAATGTATCAAGAAGCTGTTTTTACCACTCGACAGTTCGTTACTTTTACTATAAGAAAACTGATGGTGCACGACTTAATAACAACTATTAACCACTATTATTGTTAATTTCGAGAAGAGCAAACAACACACGTCTATTATGTTTAAGTACCACCAGTGAGCCTATTATATAAGTCAATTTAGTTATGTGAAGGTTTTTCGTGTTTAATTTGTGATGTTAAAGTATCTTTCTTTTCTTTTAAACAAACGTTATAAGTATTAACGTAAATTTTGTTTTAGCTACATTAGTCACGAAATACCTTTTCATGTCACAAAGTGTAAGTGTATGCGTCCACATGCCATACTACTGTCTATTACAAATGGCTACCTACTGATAAATATTATTTCAAACCTCAAATGCTTCTTACATAAAATTATTAACTTTTTCTTTATTTTTAGAATTTAGTTTCATATGGACGGTTTCGGGTTCGAACCCACGTCGCGCACCTCTGACTTTCGGAAGTTATATGACTTTTCGAAATTATGTGCGTATTGATTGACAATTATCGCCTGCTCCGTGCCTAGGAGAGCACGTTAATCCGTCGGTCCCGGCTGCCATGAACATCTATGGCAGTCATTATTGGGAAGTCAGTACCCTATAATATCCTGACACTGGTCTAACCTTAGGGTATCGTTAGCCTTCGGGTTGCGGAGGTCAGGTGGCAGCCGCTCTGTGTAAAAATTGATATCCAGTCAAATCCGGTTAGACTAGAGAAGCCGACCCCAAGTGACTTGGGAATAATAAAGGCTAGGGAGAAGAAGTTTCATATGGACAGTGACATATGGCATAGGTAATGACTGCAACACCTGAAATATAAATGAGTTGTAAAATACTGAAATAATAAGTTAATGACGATTTAAAAGAGTGGTCTTGAGTTTCTTGCAGGTATCTTCTCATAGGCTCAACCTTTTTCCGGAACCTTGCAACTAACATAAATTTAAATTTAGTAAATGTAATAAACTCACTAACCCCTTTGACGTTCATTATTGTTACTTTGTGACCTAATTAAATAAATGTTTTTTGACTTTGACTTTGTTTGGATCCCAGATTTTAGACGTCTAATATTATGATAGTAACCATCTAGTTGAAATATAATTGTATTGAATATCATAAATATGCAATCGCCGATTTATATAGCCGATTATATTATTCATATTATTATTTTATATAAGTAGTCTACGTTATTGCTAAGTAATTTCTGTTAACGCCTTCAGGAAATATCATCATAATTCTATGTATGTACCAAATATTACGCCGATGAGAATCTGTTCTTGAAAAGTATTCTGATATTTTGGTGTTAGATAGCTCATGTCTATTTCATGCTAATAATAACAAATTGCCGTGAGTTCTCTGAATATTATTAATGTTAATGTTTTACATATTCGTACAATAGATTTGAAAGATTGTTGTAACCTTGTTCGTAATTATAATAATAATTGATGACAAGCATTTATTCATGGTCACTGTGCTGAACTGATTAGGTACTTTACTCGAGAGGTGCTACCTGCGTATTGTTTACAATGCGTGCCTTGCCCCGTTGCACTGCTTTCTGCATCATACGCTGGCCTTATATAAATAAATTATACAATGATATAATAGTTTATATCAAGGCCGTTGACACACATCGGCAATGTCGTAAGTCATGTCTAAATATTAGAATTGTTTAGCTTTTCGTTCTTAGCTTTTATAAGTTTTACACAAGAATGAGCTATTGCTTCATGAGGGAATTATTTTATGGCATCCTGCTCTATCTGCGTCTAACATAACTGACATTGTCCTAGCTAAAATGACAATCGATCCTAGTGGCATTTAACAGTGTCATTTTCGAGAACCATGTGACGATTTGTTATATATTCGCTAGAAACCGATAAAAATATAAGATAAAATAAACATTGCGCTGTATAATACGGTGCATATAGTGCAATCTTTATGTATCAAATAATCAGTAAATATCATACAGAGAAATAAAATAAACAACAAATTACAGACCTTATTGCACATTATTATGTTTGTTCATTAATCTAACGCAAGACAAAAAATGTATCGCCATATTTTAAAATAAATTAATCTCGATGAACAGAGTAGTGGTCAATCCCGCGTTAAATTTCTGGTTTGAGGCAATATAAACGACAGGCACTCCAGTCCAATATAATAAAAAGACTGCCTGTCGTTTGAATAAACATTGACCTAGATCTCTATGTCCTAAATGTTTCCTACAATCTCTTATTTGTCTCATCCACGTACTAATTGAGGTTTCTCTTATCTATCGGAGTCATTGCCTCTAACTAAGAAAATCAAAAGATCTTGTTAACTTTTAATTATTTACGTCTATTGTTAGTGAATGCACCAGCAATCAATAAACCTAGATAACATGTCTATATATGGATATATGTAAATTTTCAAATCCAGTGAAGTCATTGAACTCGTTAGCAGACAATTGCAAGAGAATTTCGTAAGTCACTACCGAGGTGAATTACATTTCTACCAAAACTGGTTTGTCAACAATGAACTTTTTATTTACTTTTATGTTTGATGTATCTTTCTAGAATTACGAGTTTGTGTTACATCCACGAACAACGGGTTGGGCAGCTCTATGCTCTCGTCTTCGGGAGTCCGGTCTAGCTTCAGTGTACGACGTCACCATAGCCTATGAAAATCCAGCCCAAACAGAAATGGATCTGCTAAAAGGCCGAATACCGACACATGTCTATTTCTATTGTAAAAGGTAGGTAAACAAGGTTATTAATTAAAATAATACAAAAACTTATGCCATGTACCTATATTTAATTATACTACAAATCTTTAACTAATACTCTTCATATTATATAATTTATCATTGTGATAGTGATAGATACTAATTTTGATACATAAATACAGCGATTTCTCTTACTTTTACTCTTGAAATTACTTTATACTACTAAGACAAAATATAATAGGTAGGTAAAAAAAATGAAATCATATAGTATATTATAGGTTGCTGGTACCTACATAATTATATATTATACGCGTATATTATGAAATCTGTAATTATTTTATAAGGAAATAACTTTATATTCAATAAGCGGACATGGATACATAACGTAATTATCCACACCCAAATGTTAGTAGCAGATATAAACATATTTACAGGCGCCTTCGTTATGTAACATTAAGTGCACAATTATATTATTTATTTATTTATATCTGTATTCTCCAGTTAGTGTTTTATACATATAATAGCTATCGGAGCACGATTGAACCCTTAAAGTGATTGCAATATTTGTTGCAGGTATTCTATTGAAAAACTTCCAAAAGAAGATACAGCTCTACGACGTTGGGTGAGTGATCGTTGGCAGGAAAAGGAATACAGCCTTCGCAAGTTTCACAATGAAGGTTGGTGCTATCGCCGGCTTTGTGTAATAATGATCTGTTTATTAATAATGATTTGTATTTTGTTAATTAGGGTCTTATTAACAGACACATCTTGGTTTTGTCCCATTCGTAGCTTGTTGGTGCTCTGCTTTGTTTGCTTTTCGGATCGGCATCGGACATTAACATACAAATTCGACATAAATTCGTGTAGGTGAATTGCTAAAGTAGTTCGTTAATATCAAACCAACTTTTTATTGATTGTTAAATATCTTATCGATAAAGGTAAAACGAGCTGTTCTGGACCCATCTGCATGTTATTGGCGTATAACGTCGAATTCTGTTACCGATAATTCACATTTTAATTTCAGGTAATTTTGTTGACCCAGAGTCCAATAGACCACCGCCTTATCGTTGTTCAAGGCCGCTTTTGGTTGCGAAAATAGGATTTCTATTTTGGACTATTATTGATATTTTATTTCTATATTTTTTGTTTAATAGTGTGATGTTTCAATTTTGGGTTCTATATCATTGCCTACTTTTTATTTTTATAACTTGGTATTTTGGAGGGTTCCATAATATCCAATATAAACTTCTGGATAAATTAATTATGTAGAATAAAAGTAAAATATTCCTTTTTTTACAATTTAGTTATGTATCATCCAGTTTAATATCTGTGAATTCTCAACAATGCCAAAGATATAATAGCACTGTAATAAATAAATGGTACATATAATAGATTAATAGTTAATAAACAATAAATATTAACAAGTTCTTTTATTTATTTACAATGATATTGAATGCACCAGAAATACAAATCGTATATACAGTGTTATTTTTAGTAAATTCTAAACCCGGGAAGCCCTGGCGTGGCATTGGAACGTCCTTAGTAATATTTTGAAGACTTACAAAGTTATCAGCTGGTTTTTCTGTGTGATTTTCACGCACAATTGGGCACCAAGCTTTTCCGTTTCAATGACCGTTCGCTGCCCGCGCCCGTAGGTGTTTATTTATATGTAACCAACTTCCCATCACACTTACAGGCTTTGCAATATCAGAATGGTTAAATGAGTGTTTAGCGATGAAGTAAGGCGTCAAGAATGGATTTAAATTTTTAAGTAATACAAATATTACTCACATTTCACCATTCTAGTGTGTTTTAATGTGTCACACAGCACAAGAATATGCCCAATTTCTGTACACTGATCATGGTGGATTATTGGACGTCATTCTTGTTGGACACGATAGGGGATGCATTCGGCGCGAGTGGCGGTTTATCGTCAGAAATGATTTAACACGTTCCCTGTCCGAGAACAACAGTTAAAAATGTATTCATACGTCCATCTACAATTTCGTCCTAACTTGACAATAAAATAGAAAATGCTAATACGGGCTGAAAAAATAATTAAGAAAGCATCAAATTTGCTTTTGGATTATGACTCCAACCAGAGTCAGGGACATAATATGAGTTTGGTACAAACGTGACTCCTTTGGAGTCATTGGACAGGGTACGTGAACAACAACAACATCTGGAAGTATATATTTAATGAAAACTAGTTTATCATACAAAAATCCAAACTGTTATGTTTTTGCATGTTCTCTTTGTTCAATAGTGTTGAGCAGAGTAGTATCTTTAGTTTCAGGTAGAAAACAACAGAGTATTGCTGCAGTAAATGCAATGCCACTAAATATTAAAATTGACACCCACTCTATTCCTATATTCACAACAAAAGGCGCAATAAACCCTCCAAACCTAGCAAACATGGAAGCGAAACCAATCGCTGTGTTTCTAATCACCGTGGGAAATATTTCAGACGTAAATAAGTACGTTTGGACAAATGCCGTGTAGGCCCCCATCAAACCTATAATAGCTAATGCCAAACTTGCAGCTCTCAAATCGCTTGGAATAAAAATGAATACTAATAATGGTACCGCTGCAGTGGTGAAACTAGCAATTACGGTAAGTTTTCTTCTAAAATACAGTGTAGCTATCACGACCACTATTATACCAGGTGCCAGGCATGCGCCAGAAAGCATTACGTTTAAATAAATATTTCCTTGAAGGCGACCAATATACTGATTGATGCCGAAGAACGTGTGTGAACAGCACATCCAAATGAATGCAGTAATTAATGTGTATATCCGTATTTTTGGTGTTTTGAATAGATCCATGTAGGTGACGTCCGTTTGTTGATTTTTGGTTGATAGTCCTACTTTTGCAACAATAGCTTCGATACTATCTGTTGGTAGATTGTTCCTGAAAAAACACCGATGTTATGATTGTTGAAAGTCAGGGTTATTCAAAATTATCTAGATTAGAATTTTAGTTCGTATACATACTTTGTAGCAATATTGTTGAGTATATCGATTGCCTCTTTCTGTTTACCAACAGTAATAAGCCACCTTGGAGATTCGGGTATAAGCCAGTAGTATAAAATAACTATAATCCATGGTAGTGAAGTTACTAGCTGCAATCTTCTCCAATCTCTCACAAAATATGCCAACACAGGTAGTGTGACATAACTTAATATGAATGGTATTTCTTGGAGACCAATCAAGTATGGTCTGAATGATTTCCCACACAGTTCAATGAGCAGTACGTAGCAGCATAGCATAGTGCCGCCCACCATAACTCCAATGAAAAATCGGCAAACTAGAAACATCCAAAACACTGGTACTGCTGCCGATATAGCTACGAAGACTGCTTCAAAAAATAGTGATGTCAGAACGACAATTTTCCGACCGTACCTGTAACATGTTACAATAGGCGAATTATTATATTAAATTATGTATAATTTGGCAAATTATACCATTTTATAATCGTTTTCATAGGTAGTTGTCATTTGAGAAAGTGCGATTGAACTTGGCACCCATTTAGATCTCAACTCTTTTGTTGAGAAAACCGTCAACACTTGTCGTCGTTTGTTAGTACCGAACTTGGCCCCCTTTTTCACATTAATGTTTTAATTTTTTTTGTAAGTTACAATATTTGTTTTTAATTGAGGTATAAAATGGAATAGAATATGTATTATTTCTGAAATGCAAAACAATCAGTACTAGAAACGCGCAAAACTGATTAAATGTAAAGACTAGTAAGTGAAACACTAAATTAAAGGAAAACATTCATTTAGAAATTGTATAAATCTCAACAGCCACACTGGTTTTAACAGCTCAAAGAGTATAGAAACTGTCCCAATGATATTGAAGGTATTAAAGATAGCTTTGGTAGAATCTCGCCTCCAGCCTTGCCGCCTTGAGAAAACGTTTGTCATCGAAAACATAATTATAATATTTATTTAGGTATTTATATGATATTTTAAGTTATTTAATACGTTTAGACTGCTCTATCTCCACTTTATTATTAACAATTTCAAAATTATCTATTACACTAGAAACATTAGATTGCATACCCTATTCGCAGCCCATAGAAAAATAATTTATATTTCCTGTTATTAATGTCGGCCTTTCAGGGAATGGAACTGCGGCAATTTCCAGTCTTCATTTGGCCAAGAGAATGTAGAATCAGTAAAAGTTAACGTAATTTAACACTGAATTATCGCATACAATTATTAAAACAGAAACATCTTCAACGGTCCTATTAAGTATTAAATAAGAGTAATGTTTTCTTAAATTCATTTTCTTAAATAATGTTGGTTTAAATATTGCAATTTATTTAAATATCTATGGTGCATAATACGAGTATATATGGCCTGCAGAGTTTTAAATATATTGCAATATAAATTGCACATTGCAATATTTTGAATAAACTTTATCATCGGAGGCTATACATATTTGTTATCCTTACTTAATATTATAAACGCGAAAGTTTGTATGAATGTATGGATGTTTGTTACTCTTTCACGCAAAAACTACTAGACCGATTGAAATGAAACTTGGTATGTAGATAGCTGGAGACCTGGATTCACACATAGGCTATGTACGACTTTTTATCCCGATATTACCACGGAAACGAGAATTACGCGGGTGAAACCGCGGGGAAAAACTAGTATAGTCATATAGTTATTAAATATAATATCACATACCTGTCAGAAATATATCCAAGAGATAAACTGCCAGCTAATATCCCTACTTGCATTATAGACTGAGCTAAACTTGCCAGATATGTTCGGTTACATATGAGGTCCCATTCACTGGTGACTGAACTCACGATAGTGGACGTGTCATATTCGGGGTTGTCACAAGGACAATGATTTGTTATATTATTATCCAAACATACATACTCAACGCTAGGTAATATAAACACAACATTATTCAGTTGGTATTCCGTGGGAAACCTTCCTAAGGAGATCAAAAATAATATCCAAGTTTGATACTTTCCAAATCGCCCTATCGCACTTTCTATCAGATCTTCATCCATCTTGTTGACTGAAATATATAAAAGATTAAATATTTCCATTAATTTAGTCAAAATATATTATATCAAACGCTATATATGCCTTGAAAGTAACTATTTACGATAAAAATTATCGTAGGAATTCAATTACCTACACGCATAGATTATAAGCCGTCTACCTACTTTTAATCCTGTATATGTTGATCATGGCAATACAATCCTAGTAAATATTCTAGTTTCCTTAGACTCGTCTGCTACCTTTGTGATATGAAAATATATCTTGTCTTCACCTCTATAGCAATGGGTAACAGATATAAAAATGAACACAGTATGATAGCCAGACCAGGTAGTCACCTACTGTTGCACATATAGACAGGTTTTTGCATAGCTGGCTTTTTACAAAATTGGCTCGCTACTTATAAGGAACGCTTTCCATAATGAAATTCGAAACGTCTTATTAATACTCTGGAAGCTAAAGTCTCATATAAGTAGATATCCTGACTATGATTATCTTTATAGCCAAAGCTAGTGAATATTCAGAATTAATACAAAAAAAACTAAATACCTTTCAGAAGTTTATGAATGGGATACATACAACTAGCAAATCTCCTACTAGGATGTCACAGTGCTACTGCCTAAGTAATTTTTTTTTTAAATAGTGATGTGTTAATTTTATTTGGTTAAGCAACATCGAAACTATTCTAAGAAAATACTATATTTTGGTCCTCATAAAGTATTTTCTCAATAATAATTAAACTCACTTCCTTACCTTTTTCCTCTATTCACACTTGGAATATTCTGTTGATGGCATATTAAAATAGTAATAATATGAACAATCCTTTCTTATCAAATATAAAATAACACAGTTTCACAGATAAACTATAAGATATCGGCAATAGGAAAAAAAATATTTCTCGTTTTATATACCGCCGCTATTTAATCATTTTACACAACATTTAAACTAGGTAACTAGTATGAAGTTAGTTAATACGACATGCCCGCACAGATTGTAATAAGTAACTAAATTATAACATACATTAATTGTCGCCACGACACGCGTCTAGCATGGCTTACCGTATCTTCAAAGATAAATAATCCTCTTTACGATTATTTTTCTTCTAAGCCACCAGGTAGTATTAAGATAAGAAATATATAACTTCATTATGTACCTTTCGACAATCCAATCGCAATTGCTCATTACATTGATTAGTTATTTTCGCCAAATATGTATTAAACTTACCAAATATTTTATTGTTATTTTTTATTCGGCGTGAGCGTACGGCTTTCGTGCTCCAATGTATATACGGAGCGCTGCCGTGGCCGCTACTGTGCCAACCGCTTGCGTCTGCGTTGTGATCCCCTCCGCTCTGGCCAGAGTGAAGATATACACTACCGTCCAAAAGTTTGGAATCACCCTAATTTTCGTCGACAGAAAAACTATACCGCAATAAATCCATCAAAAAACGTATTGTTATTGGAGATTAGTATTTTTACGACCGTACTAACAAATAACAATAACAATAACATTTAACAAAAACACTAATTTCAAAAATCAAGACCGGAAGAGATGTGGACGTCCCAAATCTACGAAAAAGCAGGAAGATAACTACGTTGTGACGTTATCGAAACGAAATCGACGTTTAACTGCACCTCAAATTGCCGCTACGTTAAATGAAACCCGAGAAAAGCCAGTTTCAATAACAACTGTAAAAAGGCGTTTGCTATCTGCTGGTCTAAGAGGAAGTGTAGCAGCCAAAAAAACCCAGATTAACTAGTGTTCATAAAAGAAAAAGACTGGAGTGGGCCAAAACACATAAAAACTGGACAGAAGAAGACTGGAAAAAAGTCCTTTGGACGGATGAGTCCAAATTTCAAATTTTTGGATCTAATAGACGAGTTTTTGTGCGCCGATCAAAAGAGGAGCGGGCTTTAGAAGCGTGTACTGTGCAGACTGTTAAGCACGGCGGTAGTAGTGTGATGGTTTGGGGATGCTTTGGTAATAATAAACCCGGCCATCTGATCAAAATCACCGGGAAACTGAATAAAGAAGGCTATCTGAAAATACTTGAAGAAAATGCCATTCCCTCTGGAATTAATGTGATCGGTCGAAATTGTGTTTTTCAACAAGATAATGACCCTAAGCATTCATCCAAATTATGCCAGGGATTCTTAGAGCAAAAACGAAGTGAAAAAGTTTTGCAAATTATGAAGTGGCCCTCACAATCGCCAGATTTGTCTCCGATTGAATTAGTATGGGATCAACTGGATAGAAAAGTGAAGAACCGGTGTCCATCGAGCTCAGCACAGTTGTGGGAATGTTTACAGAGCGAATGGAAGTCACTGGACTCAGAATACTTCAATAAATTAATCAAAAGAATGAACAAAAAAACAAAAAAAAACAAAAATGTGAACAAGTAATTAAGAAAAAGGGTGGCCATTTAACGAAGACTGTATACTTTTGTTCTTATTTGTACTGATTCTATTTAACTGAATGCTAATCTAAGGTTTGATTAAGATTTAAGTGTGATAAAGTATACTTTAAACATATTATTATAGTCGTTTTAATTAAAATTACCCTAGTGATTCCAAACTTTTGGACGGTAGTGTACATATTATGTACATACTGGTACTGACTAAAACCATACCCAATATGCTTACTATTGCACCCTCGCATAACAGAGTCTCAACTAGTTACATTTAGATGCTAATTTAGACCCGTTTTTAAAACAGATCTGACGCCTGATTGACAAAACGTAATTAACTAATATTTCGGATTCTCACTAGATTCAGACATCGTGACTATGTTTCACAGTTAGAGTAAGCATTTTGCACCTTCGCATTTCAGGATCGTTCCTTTCGGCGTCTACTGCTACAACGATCCTAGCAGACACTGGTCCTGCCCCTTGACCAGTATTCGAAAGCCGTGCAGGTACACAATGTGCCCCAATAATGAGCTTCATTCTAATCAGACGATGAATCATACATAACTCGCCGCCCGCTGCCCATGTTTACAGTATCTGGAGATCATCAGGCACCCTCCAGCGCTCTGAGCGTCACTTGCGACTGGAGTGTGAGGCATTCACTCCCGCGGGGTTTACCTCTTCCTTCGCTTTAATCACTACCTCCAGAACGGTGTCTATTTTCCACTGTCTGTCACTCCGGGCCATGTCCGGCGTGAATTGCTCGATTGCTGCAATAAGAATCGCCGACATACTACACTATTAAGCATTTAAGTAGCATGAATGGAACAGTCGCAAGAGGAAGACCTAGGCGAACGTTTCTCGATCAGATCGGAGGCGTTCTGGACAAAGGCCACGTTAAGAGCACCTTAAACCGACAAGCGTGTATGAGGAATGTGATGAAAGTGAATAAGGCCAGAGAAGTGTGTTAGGATCGTAGCAAATGGAAATCCGTAGTCCCTGCCTACCCCTCTGGGAAACAAGCGTAAAACTATGTATGTATGTAAGTAATGTATTTTGTGAATAATCATCGAGTAAAAAATTGCGGGTTTATTGCAGTCAAACCTGGTGCAGCTCGACTGGAGAATACTTATTATTACTATATTATGTACTTAAATTCTAATAGAAGATCACCAACCGTAAACAAAAGCGTTGTGCTGTGAGCGGTAACCTTGTTGTGGAACCCTTAATTTTGTTTCAACTTATGTGGTAGAAATAGAACCTAATCTTGTCTTTTCCCTTATTACTAGGTAATATTTGGCAGATAGTATGAAGCTGATGATGAGTCTTAACTAGTTACATTTAGATGCTAATTAAGATCCGTTTTTAAAACAGATTTGACGCCTGCTTGACAGAACGTAATTAATGGATTCTCACTAGATTCAAACATCGTGACTATATTTCACAGTTAAAGCGATTGATAATTAAAGATAACAAACTTAAAGAATGTCGCACCATCCTTTTCACCATTTCGAATAAAACCCTAGAAAGTCCCGCTACCGCCACCATCAATAACACAGGATAGATTGATATTCACAATTTTTATGCTACAGAGTTTATAAAATGATTATGTGTATTATCCTCCTCCATCAGTAATATTCCTCATGTCCGAGGGTCGTGACCTCCTACATCCATTAAATCTTGATCTCACGATGTTACGCCATCTTGATCTATCTTCAGCCATTTGGAGAGCATCGTAGACAGTGGAGTCGAGTGTGGTACGAATTTGGTCGGACCAACGCATCGGGCTGTGGCCCCTCGCTCTTTTTCTTTCCACTTTGCCAGTGACCACTAGTTTTTTGAGATTGCCTCCGTCTTTTCTGGCAATGTGTCCGAAGTACTCAAGAATACGCTTGAGGCAGATGGTTGAGAGCCTTGTTTTAATTTTGAGCTTGGCAAGTATGGATGCGTTGGTCCGGAATACAGTCCATTTGATCCGCAGCATTTACCTCCATCACCACATCTCGAAAGCGTCAATGTGTTTACGGTCAGCAGATCTTAAAGTCCAAGTCTCAGCCCCATAAAAGAAAATGGAGAAGACAAGCGTGTGTACAAGTTTTATCTTCGTCTTGAGCGATATGTTGCGGTCTTTCCAAGTTCTATGCAGCTGAGACATGGCACTCTTGGCCATTCCAATTCTCGTTCTCACGTCTGGTTCACGGGAGCCGTTATTTGTGATTCGGTTTGGATCCAAGGTAAACGAAGTCCTGGATTATTTGCAGTTTGAGTGCGCCAGTAAGTTGTAAGCTGTTCGTTCTGTCAATCACCATAATCTTGGTCTTAGACTTGTTGATAGACAGACCCAAATCATTGCTAAACCGTTCCATTATTTTAAGCAAAGTACACATTTCAGCTTTATCTGCGGCCAGAAGCGTTGTATCATCAGCATAGCGGAGGTTATTTAGTTTCACTCCGGTGATGCGCACGCCTCCCTTCCACTGGTCACAAATCTCACCTGCTCCTGAGTAATCTGCCAGTATAAGTAATGGCGAATACGTTTGTTTAGTACGTGAAGCAGAATTTTACTTGCGTGCGATATGAGGGCTAGGGTGCGGTAATTATCACACTGTGTTGTGATTATCACACCCTTTTATGAAGTGGCAGTATAATTGAATTTGTTCAATCTTTCGGCCATTCTCCATTAGTCTGTGTATTATAATTGTTTAAATAAGAAAATAATTATTGACTTCTTTTTATGAAATTGTTATTTGGAAAATAAGTATTGATTTCTTTTAATTAAATTGGAATTGTAATTTTCTTGTTGCTTTCTCATTGGCTAGCAACGAGAAAATAACAATTTGCCTAAGTCCTGTGGACTGACCGCAAAGCCAAGGTTTCGCAGCTCCTTAACTAAGGACGCGCCGTGCTCTACGCAGGTGAATCAAAGGTTTTAATTAGATATTGCCAAATCTATGATTTGCTTATATCAAATCATATCAAGAAGCTAAGATCAAATATATCAAATCAAGAAGATTTGATAACATTCAAGGAATCTGGAATTACAGAATAGAGCACACAAATTTCATTATTTAAAATTAGAGATGTTATTGATATCTATTTTTGTAAATATCGTAATTGTAACTTCATAAAAGTGTTAAATAAGAATAAGGCCATAGAATAAGATACAGGCTAATAATGGTTATGTACATTTAATAAGGTATGTACTATATTGATTTATCTAATTCTATCGAATTTATAACTTAACTTTGGTTTTTTATAGCCTCTTCCTTATTTATCAACAGTTGTACAACCGGATCTCTATGTACCTGGTTGAAATGAGAAAAGTCTAGGCGCTAATTTATATTTAAATATGTTATATAATTATATGATTGTATGCGTCAAAAAAACCATAATTTTATTTTGTTATACAATTTATTATCATCACAGCCTATAAAATAGATATCGTTCATACTCTATTAAATTATGTAATACGACATTTATCTCAAAATATTTTATACAATTAATTAATGCCTATAATTAAAGCGAAATGTTAAATAATCCTAAAAACACTACGGAACATTTACATCAATTATTCATTCACAGAGTATATTGTCCGTTTATATAGCCCCGGGCTGACAGGTACTCTTATCGTATTGTTTATATTCGCTTATAGACTGACGAAACTTCATACCAGCCCATTCATCAACTGCGTCTTTTATTTGTTCAGAAAATGTTCGCCGAGATCTTTTCCTATTTACTTACATTTATCTGAGTAGCATGCAAAATGCATATTAAATATAAAATACTAGTAACACCACGACTTAGCGAAAGGTTTACGCTTCGCCTTCTTCTAGGGTGTCAGGAAGTTTCTTACCACGAGTGTCTGGTAAAATAATACAAAGCGTTGCGCCTATTAGGGGAACTATTCCGAAAGCTAGAGGTGGCAACCATGCGCTGGTGTGTGCTAGCGTAGCTACAAAGGGAGCTACCATTGAACCTATCCTTGCGACCGTTGAGGATAATCCTACTCCTGAATTCCTCACTACAGTCGGGAATAGCTCTCCAGCGTATAGGTAAACTGTAGCAAAGGATATGCTCATGCCCCAAAGTCCTATACAGCCAAGCGTAAGATGACTAGCTCCAGATTGTGGTACGACGATTATGAGGAGGCAGCTGAGTCCAGTCACACAGTTGGCGCTTATCAACGTGATCTTGCGTCCCAGAAGTTTGTTTGCGTAAATGGATATCAAGGTACCAGGAACCTGAAAACACATTATCATATCATGATTAATAAAGCACATAATTTGTGGCGCAATATTTATTTAGGTAGGAAGGATAAATATATTTTACATGTGATAACATCATGTTATTGTCACGTGCAAAACTGACTTGCAAACTTTTAATTCGAATATAGGTTCTGAAGTGTAATGGAGGAATATTTATAGAATGAATGTTTAGCTATTAATTTGTAGCTAAGTGCTGGGCACTAAACCTAAAAGCTTATATGTGTGTATTACATGCATTGTACAATAATTTGAAAATATCTCGAGTTACTTTGGTTCTTTGTTGGGTGCTTTAATTTTAAAACTAATTCAAAATTCAAATTTAGTTCTAAAATTTGATTCTGTTAAGATTATTTAGATTAGTTAAAATTTGGTAAGAGTAACTATTTAAAAGTAACTAACTAGAAACGAATTCGTTTAATGATCTTAATTATATTATTGGTCTAGATGCTGAAACTACCAGGCAAATTAATGTTTTATGGTGACGATTACATTACAGCACCTTGTAGATTGCTTATCTTAGTTTGTTATTTAAATATAATTTCGTTTCATATTTTATAGCACTTCTTAATCCAAAAATTGTGCGCGGGCCGCAAGTTGATAACGCGCTGTCTGTGAACTCTTGTCTTATTGTCTAATTCCGACATATCATTGTAATGTCTACGAGATATAGTCCACTATGTCGAGATAATGTTTATTGTACATTATTTGCCATTATTATTAAGTCGCGATAATGTATAAATTGAAGTAAATAGCACGGAATATTTGCTACAGCATGCTTTAGTTCGATTTGCAAGAATATACATGTTTCACAGCTCCTTATCACAAATTGAGTATAATACGTATTATATTGTATTCTCTATAAAAAAAAATTAGACAGGTTGGATAAATTCATAAGGTCACTCAGGCCATCCAATGAACGGTAGGTCTTGTAAGCGTTGTACCTAGGCCTAATCACTATAACGAGCGTAATAAAAAATAAACAATCTAAGTAAACGCAGTGATAACATTGTGCTGGTATTTTACTTTTTAAGAATCTTTCGCTCTTTAAAGCGTTATCAAGTGCTTATTTGCTTTAGTTAAAATGTATAAAGTAATATACATAGATTCACGCCTGTTTCCCAGAGGGGTAGGCAGAGACTACGGATTTCCATTTGCTACGATTCTGACACACTTCTCTGGCTTCATTCGATTTCATCACATTCCTCATACACGCCCGTCGGTTCAAGGTGCTCTTAACCCGGCCTTTGTCCAGAACGCCTCCAATCTGATCAAGAAACGTTCGCCTAGGTCTTCCTCTTGCGACTGTTCCATTCACACTAGCCTTATAAACTTTCTTAGTCAGTCTTGAATCTATGTATGTATTTATGTATGTATGTATAAAGTAATATGTCTCAGTTACCTGTATAGCAGCTGATAGAGCGACGTTGGTGAATATGTTACCGGATACGTGCCCAATATACTGAGAGACACCGAAGAAACAGAGGCCGCATACGAACCAGTTGAAACAGATAGCAATGGTTCGTGCACGCAGTTTTGGTGTGCGGAACAGAGCCAGAAAGGACACGTGTTCTTCTTGTTTCACGCTCACTTCAACCCCCATCTTCTGAGTGGAAGCCGCTATGTTCTCCGTAGGACGACCGTTTCTGTAATTGATAACGTTTATTATTAGGTACATATTACTCTAGAAAAGCATTGATAACTTTAGATGGCAATTCATCTGTTGTTCAGAGAAAAGGATATCTATTTAATATCATATAATATAATATATAAAATATAATCTACTTGCGAAGAGATAAAGAATCTAATAACTTTTAAACTTTCGCGTTGCATGATATATATATAATATGTAACGGGTATTAATTGTGACCACGGCCGGTGTAACCTGGTCGAAACATCAAGCATAAAAAAGGTAAACATTATGCATGATCGCGTTAATACCCGTTACATATTATATATATAAAGAATCTAGTTTATTATAAACTAGCTGTTGCCCGCGACTTCGTCCGCGTGGACTTTAATTTATTACCCAATACCTACTTTTAATTTGTTATCTAATTTTAATATATAAAACTACAACTAAAGAAATTAATAAGTCTAACTACACCTATATAGGTGTAGTTAGCTATATATTCAAAAAATACATATGATATCGCGGACTTTTTTGTAGATATTGATACGTTCTATAATACGGTAGAAATTTTTTTTGTTCTATCAATAATAGTTTCCGCAGCGCACGCGCACGCGATGACAGATTTTTTATGACTAATTAATCACACCTTGGGATTATATTATTGCATTTTTATTAAGGAGCCCTATTTTAAAAAAATGTAATTTAGCCTATGTCGCTCAGTGAAGATGCAGCTTTCTAACGGTGAAAGAATTTTTTAAATCGGTCCAGTAGTTTTTGTGTGAAAACATTACAAACATGCATACAAAAACACAAATGTTTCCTCTTTATAATATTAGTTTAGATGTTCATTTACATTGACTACCAATTAAAGAGATGCAACGGTCTAGGAAAGTGTCTGTATGTATAATATACAAGTGCGTTCTACTGCATACGAATATGTTTATATTTATTATTAATATAATAATGTGATAACAATTTTCAGCGGAAACGAAAAAACATTTCATTATGTGGTGCAGATGTTTAATTTGTTTAGAAATCAATCAATCTGAACTGGCAAAGTCCACTGTCCGAGGTGCACAATAAATAATTACTCGTATCTATGTTAAATTAATGCTGAACTAACAACGATTGTTTATCATTTGTTTAATGTAGATATTTTCTAGTGTGGTTATAATTTTCATCGTCATGAATATAGTAATTCTAATTCTTCTACATGTTACAAGTGACATAAACAAATTGAGACACTTGCTACTATCGACGCGCCACCCGTGCAGGAACCCTGTATGATTAACTCGTACGTGTGCTTTGCGCATGTGACCCGCGCCATCTACTTGCTTCCATGACAAAGGGCAAGAAGTTTGTAAGAAACTTGACGCAATAAAAATAAAATGTGTATAGAAGACACGCTGTACAAGTATAATTGCTACCAGTGGCAAGAACAGAGCTCCTAATAGTTCCACGCGAATCTTATGTCTCGAGATAAATCTGGATTACAGCAGTTGCGTAGGTATTACTAGTAAGCAGATAACGTTTAGTAAGTCAGAATGAGACGCGTGTATTTATCTGGCTAACGACGCGTGTTTATGACATGTAGCTCGATAATAATATTCAGCACTAACACGTCATTTTTAGATAACATGTTATTATCTGGTACTTTACTAGTAATTTGTGTTATTTTTTACATTATTATTATAAATAAATAACTTCAAATTATTATACTAATAAATAGGCTCTGCTATAAAAATTACTATTACATTGTTTTTTAATTTGACAAAATATATACAATTAAGATACGAGTAATTATTATAGCAGCTAGTTACGTATTATTAAAAATGCTACCACATTCATACCTTTTAGCAGCGACTTCCATGATCTTAATCGCTTCTTCAGTTCTTCCAGCAGTTAGAAGCCATCTCGGAGATTCAGGTAACAAGAAGTAGTAGCTCAGGAAAAGGACTGAAGGTAGGGATATCGCCAGCTGGAAGGTGCTCCAATCGCGAAGGTAATAGCCAAACACAGGCAAAGTCAAGTGTCCTAAGTTGAAAGGTATTTGGTAGATGATGCCGATTGTGTCTCTGTATTTGGCACCGATAAGTTCCATTGTGAGGACGAAGCTAGTGACCATAGTCCCTCCTGTGGCCACCGCAAGGAAAAATCGGAGGGTCGAGAACATGTACCAGTTGACAGAGTATGCAGTAGTCACGCCAGATATTAGCTGAAGGAACACTGCCGCTAAAAATGGAAGGCGACGTCCATACCTGAGAACAAACAAATTAACTCGATAAAAACAACATTTTGACAAAATAACAAATGAGAACATTAAATAAATTAAATTAGTCGATAATATCTTATGCATATCCCATGTTCCTAACTTCGATGAAATTAATTTACGGTTCATTCTGAATACCTTTTTTTGCAGAAATTGTTCTGTATAAAATATGTGTTTAATTGATGTATACATTTTCTAATTACTACGATATCCTACGCTTTACATAATCCGTCATGCATTTTTTATTTAATATCTGATTTTCTACGGTATTATTTCTTGTTCCTTTCCATTCAGCAGAAATGATGAGAATCGATTAAACCAATAACTATAATTTTATTTAATATTAAAGTAGGCATTATTAGGCAAATACTTGTTATTTATTTATCATAAATAAAATATGTTTTGAAAATGACTTATATTGAATAAAAGTAAATCTAACTTTTTAAAAATTTTCTCATTTATTTAATAATTAAACATACTTAGGTAATTTTAAATTATTAACTATGTACATCATTCTTTAAACTGACTTATACCTAAAATATTATAAAAACGAAATAAAAAGGAAAAAGAAAACTAAAACCCTCTAATAGGAAATAAAAGTAAAATATATTTTTGGATAAACTAAAATACAACTTAATATAAAATGATTTCAAGAAAATCATTATTTAACCCGGATGAATAATATACATATTATCGTCTGTATCTCTCTGCCAGAAAAGGACAAAGGACACCTTCATCCAGAAAAAAAGTACTATTCCCGAGCGAGCATAGCCGCGGGCAAAAGCCAGTCTTATATGAATGTGCTCATATTATTGAACTAGCTGTGTCCACGGTTTCACCCGCGTTTATGATTACTGCGCCGCCCCCGTGAGTCGTAGCGTGATGTTATATAACCTATAACCTTCCTCGACAAATAGGCTATCCAACACTAAAATTATTTTTCAATTCGAACCTGTACTTCCTGAGATTAACGCGTTCAACCAAACAAACAAACAAACAAACTCTTCAGCTTTATAATACATACTAGTATTTCGCGTGGTTGCGCGGACCGCAAGCGGCCCGCGAGGCGGGGTATACAGCGAGGGGGGGAATAGACAGTTTGTTATTTTTATTTGTTTTTTTTCCGGTCCCCCCTAAAAGTTCCCAGGGTTTTAGGAAGATTTTGTTCGAGAACGATTCCCGTAGATATCACCGTTTCCGAGATCCGATGTGGTACCACTTCCAAGAGCTGACCTACCTACCTTGAAGGTCAGGCATTTTCCCGGGCCTTCTGAACGATTCTCTATACGACGCTATATTTACTTTTTTCCTACAACTCCCCCTTGTATGACTTCTATTTCTCTAAGTGAGTCAGTCAGTCAGTGAGTGGTAGTAAATGATGAGATCAGGAGATTACTTGACGATTGGTATTAAATGTGGCACGTGGCGTGTGAAAGCTGCATGTCTGTTAACAATTATGTTAATAATAATAACGTACCTTGTTATTACTTGCTAATTAGCAAAAATTAAACATAAGGCTAGAATTTTTCTGTTTTTCAGTGACCTACTTAGGAGCGAGCATGCTCTCACCGCGTGCTTTATGTGTATGTGTTCACAATAAATCCCCTTTTAAAGCACAATTATAAAAATATTGCATGAAATTAAATTTGATTATTTTCTTCTCTTTCTTGATACTGCTTGAGAACGAAATTAAGACATATGTAGATAACTCAAACATTCGTAATTTTATGCAAAATTATCATTACAGTGTTTACGAGTTAGGTGTGTAATTTCATTTATTTTCACTTACTGCCAAATTTGCCATTAATTTTTTGTATTCATGTATATTTTTGGTTTTTTGAGTGAAAGCCTTGAACTGGCACTCTGATAAGACCATTCGAATTTTCAATGTCTGTCGAGCTTCCGCTATGCTTTATCTTTTTTGACATAAGCATGAAAATGTGTAGTTCGTGCTTAGCAATGTGACTTATACATATGCACCAACTGTAACTGGGAGGAAGTGAGTCTGGTCAAGGTCTTTGATGTAAGGTTATCAATAATCGTGGTAATGAGCATGCGACTTCTTGAAGATCAGGGATCAAACGACAGCTGTATAGTTCTTACGTAATTGTTTAATATCTATGCGTAATCAAAGGATGCACGTATGTACTAACATACGTATATACCAACTTGCAACTGTAGGCTCGTTGACCCCTTTAACAATATTCGCTTAAGTATTTTCATCCGGAATCGCTCGAAATTTCGTATTACAATGGACGTGCATAAGTAATTGCAGGATATATCAATTTGATGAAAACTGACAACAAGTGTGTCACTGCACTTAAATAATTGAATAACCATGTGTGTGAGAGACGTAACAATACATGAGATAAATAAATCGGAAATTTCTTAACAAGATGAAAGTATGGACACTAAGCTGTATTTCTTTGGTTACAATATGCAGAATTTTTAACGTTTTATTTGTGGTGGGCGATATATTTATATACGTTCAGGATATATTAATATAAGTTAGGACCAGCTAAGGTTACATTGATTAAGTATTGAAAATGCGACCAAAGCTTATTGACGCTTTACACCACCCGAAAATTCCAGAAATCTTATCTGTGGGCTCAGATTCAGGCTTAGGCTACGAAGCAGATTTTAAGATTAAAGTAATATTTAAGATTTTACTAACCTGTCGGCTAGGTGGCCAAACATCATGTTTCCGACGAGAATACCGAGCATGAAAATGGTTTGAGTGAAGTTTTTCAACCAGTGCCTGTCGCAAACGAGATTCCATTCCGACACAATTGTTTCTTTGAAGACAGAGTGATCGTACTCGAAATCTGAACAGTTGGAGTAGCACACGTTGTCAAAATGTTCTGGTTCGACGGTCGCACAAGTAAAGTTCATTGGTGGAGCGAGAAATATAATGCTCATCTGATGCCATGCCACGGGAAATTTGACTAGGAATACTACGAAGCATATCCATATTTGCCACTTGCCGAGAGCACCGATTGCTCTCGTTAATGGGTCCTCGTTTGCTTTTTCGTCGATGGTTTTTGTCTCATTCTCCAACACTGTAATCAAAGGAAAGCTGATATTAATACACAGCTCATGCAATGCACTTTACATAATTGGTAAAAATACGTAGAACTGTAGATACTGGTAAAGCAAAATATAAGTTATTATTTCGATAGATTGTAGATATATTTTAAATTAAAAATGTCTCATGCGCATATATTCGATCATAGTACATCCTATTTTTGTAGCATTTGTATTATATAAATATAATAGTCTTTATTATTATATAGTCTATAATATATTTATTGTATAGTCTAAAGAATAATATTATAGTTATATTATAATCTCTATTTTATTTTCAATACGCTTTGTTTGGTGTTATCTTTAAATAACTATATATATCATTAGCTATTAACAACAATGCATCAGTCAGTCACATATATACATTTACTTTGCCTTTCTGACAAGAAACTATTTAAACATGGATTTCAAAAAGATTTGCCAGAATGATGTCTGTTGCCAAGGCAAATAAATCGCAGCAAATTACATTAACGATAGCATGTTTGTGATATTGATCTGCCTTTCAGAAACTGGATATAAGGAATGATATGTTGGTGCGTCTTTAGTGTAACCCAAAAACATGTCGAACTTTTGTCTGCTCTTGTTCAAAGTCACGACCTGTTGCAAATGCCAAAGATATTTGTACCTTCCAAAGTTAAATATCTATGACGCCAACGCAATATTAGTCTTAATAGTCTTACTTATTATGTTATTAGTCGCTTAGTGCAGCGCACCGGTGCTTCTGAGATTGACAACAAAACATGGTTGTGCATACTTGGGAGTTAAACTGGTATATATACCTACGTTTAAAAAAAGAAAAAGTCGCTACATTTCAATAATCTATTAAATTTAACATATTTATCAGTACAATATTTACAGATCGATACAATATTTGTCTATTATTATACAATTAGGGTTGAAACTTTAACTCCTTTGATTGAATAGAACTATGTAATAGTACCTAATCTCTTTACTATTCTAGTAATTAATCACATTAACAATGAAATATTTTTGTTAAAATATGAACTATATCTATGTATAACTATAAATTAAAAAATTGTTTAAAAAACTAAAAAACCAAACTAAAAACAAGAAAATAATTTAATAATTTTAATGTAAAAAGCGTGGGGGTTATCAAAATATCTGAGAAAGCACAGTTTTATTTTTTAATAAAGCGTGTTTATTTAGTTTTTTAAACTATTATTTTCTTTCTAAATTATTGTATTTTCATCGGTCCTCGATAAGTGTGCAAAGTTTCAAATTAATCTGTTTGTACCTAAGGGGTGAAAATCACGTTCAACGTTACATAGATACATAGTACATACCAAGTTAATAAAAGCGTGTTAAAAATATAGCAGATGTATGGAATGTTACTAATATTTAAGTTAGTTTTTTAAGTATTTTAAATTGGTCAAGTTAACTTAAAACCATCGACACCAAATATCTTTTTAAGTTGATTATTATTATAAAATAAATTAATTACTGTAATGAAACCATAAAAAACAACAAATAAATAAGTCAATGTGATTTAAACAAGAATATGATAACTGGGTTTTATATTAATATCAAAAACGTATTATAGTTTCAAATAAATTGTAAACGTTAACATTATAAAACATTAATAATTTAATAATCGTACAAAATTTACAGGTAATCTTCGAATATTATTTGATACTTGATATTATTTAAGACCTTTACAAACGGCTGTCTACAGGAACTATATTTTAAGCAAATTCTACGAAACACTTTTTATATTTTTTAATAAATACAAAGGTATATTTAATCATCGAATTTTCCTTTCAGTCGCGACTGAATTTGATGCCGAACACGGTCTCATTTCACAATAGATAATAATATTTTGGAGTAGGTATGTACCAATGCGGACTTTAACCTTTGTGACATGACATGGTTACTGATTATTGCTATGGCATTAGAATATAAAAAACGTATTATTAAACTTAATATGGCAATCAGTGCTTGGTGTTTATCTAATTGATTTCGTATCTATCGACAACAAAGAAGTGTCAAGAAATAGCAAAGCTACTTTGTATTTCAGTATATTTGAATTCTGTTGTAAGAAACCATACATTTATAAAATAAAATATATCAACACAATTCAATAAAAATCCAATTGTTGAAATATGCTAGAACTTACTTATTTTATTATTGTTGTTATTACAACTGACGTTATCTTTCGGAATCATGTTCACTTAATTATTTCACAATTGACTAATAAACTAAAATAATTGTAAATAAATACGTTTACAAGAGAAGCGATTGTGGCGACGCCGCCGATACAAATGTTCTAAGATGCGTCCGATTGACGGAAGTAGACAATATCATCTGGCGTTAATACTTTGTCCCCCGGTGGACCCGACCAATACATAGTACGACATCCGCTTAAAAAAAGTAGAATGATATTATTATAAGGTCGCACGAGTTGCGAGAATTGTTTTAACACAGTTTCTGTACTTTTGAAGGTTTAAGTCTTCGCTTGACATACTGATAACCTTAACGAGCATAAATTATTGATTAGGCCATGGATTACTACACATCTCTTGATAACATCATGAGAATATAAACATTTAATGAAACTAAATAGTTCATTCTTTTGAAAACGGTTCTATATTTTTCATTGAAGTTTATTAAAAAGAAAACCTACGCTTAAACTATTTTGAAGTTATTAAAACTATCTATATTTTCATGCAGTCAGCTTGGATATTGCTTTTTGTATTTTCTGTATGACCGATTATTGCTTTTTGCAATATAGGTATGTAACCAGCGGACACGTGTATAGACACGTTTGCTGCAACATATATGTACCTAATTATGTCTGTATTAAGTATAGCTAAAATGTTCACGATTTTATGACTTGTTAAGATAGATTCGATAAGTATAGTACTTATTTTTAGACCTTTCATAACATTATGTTTATTCCTAAAAAGTTCCTATCAATGAAATCAACAAGGACTTTTAAATCTCTTTTGTTTCCATTGAATGAAATGTAAGAAAATTGATTACGAACAAAAATTATTTATATTTTCTATTTATCGTTTGTCGAACCAATAAAAACCAAAAAATGAACCAAACCCAGCGAACCAAATCTGGTTAATTTTCTCATCATAGTCTAGTTTGAAGCCACTGACGTAGCAGTTAGATGTTTAACACAAAAAAAAATTAAGTACTAAATTAAAATGTAGTAATTATAATATAGTATGTAAACAAATTTAGATTTTGTGTCAAAATAATTTTACATGGATTACGATCTTGATATACAAGGTGTTTCGTACATCGTTTGCCAAATTGAAAATTGTATATTGTAAAATAATTAAAGTATTTATTATGGCATATTGCATACCGTTAGAAACGAAATAGACTAGAGAATTTTTATACAAAACGGAAGATCGTGATCGCTTTTACTTTTTTTTTATCGCGATGTAAAGTTGACTCATAAGTTAAATTTTACAGTTTACCAAACTTAGTCAGTAAATAAAAAGGAGAGTTTGTGTTACTTGCAAGTAATTCGAAATTTTAATGAGAAACATAACGGTAAACATATAAACTAGAATAAAATTTGAAGGCTAAATCAGCAATTTTCTTTTAAATTTAGGTTTATAAGCTGAGAAAGTCCTTTATTTAAAAAATATCCGTGGCGTTAAAAGTGGGTTAGGGTGCTTAAACTATAGCAAGCGATACTCCCTTTCAGCCAATTCAATTTGGCAAACGATATACCAAACACTCTGTATAAGAGGGTGAGATGAGCTCTGACTATCATTCCCTACTTGAGACAATTGACCGATGAGTAACCATGTGGTTACCAATGGTGGTCAAGGGCTACTATTATTCTTATTTTCTGTGTGCAATTTGTATTATTTATTACACGTATCTATTTATTTAAGTTAATATTTTACATGCCATGGGCCAATGACCTCCTTATGCTACATTACAAACTTTTTTTACACGTTTAATAACCTCTTTAAGAATAACATAATCTGTATGGATTTTCTATGTATCTAATATCAATAAGGAAGTAACCATATGGGTGGTGCTTAACAGTAAAAGAAAGAAAGAATGCTAGGTTTGAAAGCCAATGATAATTATTATTAAAATACTATGTTACAAGGAATTCAATAGATTTTAAATTTGCTAACATTACATAAGCCTGCCGTAGGCAGCGCTTTATTCTCGCGAGAGGGTTATTAAAGAGTGTTATATACTTATAATAAATATGAATTCTAAATTTTTCTTTATAATAACTTTGGATTAAGCTTTACATTAAATGTCCCAGGTATACGTGTGCACTACATTATTTTGAAAGATCTTTAGATGTGACAGAAGGCGGCAAATCTACTCTACTCAATAACCTGTGTGAGAATTAGCCAAGAGAAAGAGGTGTCTCGATGAAGTTCGGATGTTCGGGGTAATGTAACGTAACCAGATGCAAAACAAATATATTAAGTGTCTAGATAGGTAAGTTAAAGTTTGTAGTAAGTCTACTGCTATAGACAAAGCTATTATGAATTCCACATTCAATCCATTGAGATGGATGTACATATATCCTTGACATTTTCAATTCAGCTGCAATACACCATAATACATTTGAATGTGCCTATAACAACACTTCTAGTTCTCATTCTTTGATTTAAAGATCAACACACGTTTCTTTACGTTTTGTGGCTGACGACATTCGGCCACAAAAGGTAAAGAAACGTCTATCTGATATGTAGCTTGTTAATAAATGTCATTTGATATGAAATTTAAGGTTAAAATTTTGTCCTTCTCGACTTCACAGTAACTTGTAAAGAAAAGATAAAAAATGCACAACAAGAGACTTTTGTCATTCACTATCGTCGCTTTTTATATTTAAATTCACCATTACGTAGATATATTTTTAAATAAATAAAGTTAAAATTAGAAAAACAGGCATATGCTTACCCAAAGTATCATTTAGAAAGAATATCTCTATTTTAAAATCAATATCCTAATTACCAAGCGTCAATAGACTATGAATCGCAAAGCTTTGCATTAGGTAGGCAGGTTATCCTTAACCGGTCGTATTCCGCCGGCTCGCATACCAGCCGGCAGATTTGTACGGCTATTCGTAGCCAATAGGCAATCAGTTTTGATCGGTAAGGTTGGTAATATACGGTTTTAAGCGAAGGCGGCGCGCGGCGTTTTGGCGCCAATTTGGTGGCTCGCATGCGAGCCACCGGCCTACGACGGGTACAAATCTGCCGGCTGGTATGCGAGCCGGCGGAATACGACCGGTTAACTGCCACCATAAAGGAAACAAGCAAGAAGCGACACGACGCGACGTAACGGCAAAAAGGTAACTAATTTGGAATATACGTAAAATTACTAAATAATATTAATTGTTGTTATCACAATTAGAAACTAGAACATAACAATAAATAGTGTAATGATACCGACCAAAATACCCCAATATAGTCAAAAGTACATATTAATTACGACGAAGAAAAATCAAACAGCTAATTATAATAGTAGAGAGATATGCATGTTTATAGTCAATTAAAGCTTATCTGGTTACGGGTCAATATTGTAGCTCGATCATCTAGCAAGGCCGTGTTGAACTCTTAGGCCTGAATTACATCTATTAGCATTGATTTGCATTCTAGCTTTAGAAAACAGCTATTTTGTATGAAGACTTCAAAATAAAGTATTTTGTACGTTGTACACACGGCTACACATCAAGTTAGACACCCTATATACGCATAACTACGCTACACTCAAAATAGAAAATTGTCGGAAAGGGACACTGCATAGTGGTTTGATGTAATGGTAAGGATAGAGCGTCGCGTCCCGTTCAGCGTGAATGAGACATAATAACAAAAATATAACGCACTCTCTCGCACGATTGGCAGCGTTCAACTTCTAATACTTCAAAGTCCAAACAGTCTAGGTTGATGTGTCGCTGTGTGTACAGGCAGGCAGACGCTTATTAGATCCATACGGCTTATTCGAGGACATAATATAGGCGTGGCGTGAGGCTTTATATATATAATATAAGAACTGACATACTTAAAGAGACATCATTATCTATATTTTAATATGGTGATAAGTTTTGTCGTTTATTTATAAACTAATACACGAAAGAGTAAAATCAAATCAAATCAAATCTTCAAAAAAAGAATAAGAGTGCAGAACGCTTACATAAAATAAATAATTGTAATTTTTTGTTATCAGCCACGAAGGAGTCTGTGCGTCGCGATCGCCGGTTGTTGCGTCAATCTTTATTATCAGTGAAACAGAGGCGAGCCTCCGCACGACATTATTAATGTAAACATTGTACTTATTATCTTCGATACAAAACATTGAATCATCGCATGATATACCTACTTGTGTACATCACAAGCTAGTACTGTACACACGTTACCATCGTCAACGAATAAGTATTTGATGCTTCGCATTATTAATAAAACTTTACGTTTTAAACTTTAATTGCAGCACATAGCAAAATTACTTTAAGCGCTTATCATAGTTATCATTTTCAGTTTTCAATTACTTAAGTTGTTTACGATTTTCGAATTGAACAAGCCTTTTTTCTTGCATGAACCAGCCGGTATCTTTTATTTTTAAAATCCATAAAACAGCCTGCACAATTTTCTAGTCTGCAAAAATGTGTTTTTACACACATCTGATTTCTGCAATGTTTTTCTATACAACTGTGTTACCGTTGGCGTTTATCGTCAGCGTATCTAGCTGTATTTTTTCTTAAAGCGCGTCAAGTTAAAATCGTCAGTTAACTAATCAATACGTATGGAAAGACATACCGGGAACTAAGAAAATCCGTGAGAAAACACCTAATTAATAGTAGATAGTGCGCCTTTACTACCTACTAATATAATTATTATGTAGGTATCTACGCAGATACGACGAGCGCGCGTCACATGTGTATATTGAGATGAAAGTGAAACAATAATATGTCATGCTCATGACCGTAGCACGTGGAAGTCCGTAATATCTGCCTGCGTTCCGTAAAATAGATGTCAATATACGTATTTTACTTTTTGTTTTTGATACTCAACATGTTCTTATATTATTTTGTGGACATACAAAATTTGTATTCTCAAAATTTGCGAAATTAATGTGTATGTACGCATTAAGTGCTTTGTAACTATCGTTTAATTTTGATTGTAATGTTTGTAAATAAGTGACGGTTAATTAACATGAATACATAATTAGATAAGAGAACAAGTTAACAATTTAACATACATTTTTAATTATAGTTTCTGTGTTACTTTGTTTATTAACTAACTGATAGCTCCTGATGCTTAAATTTGCGTGCTAGCTGGCAAATTATAGATGTAATATTGTCTGGCAAACTCTATCTCATAAGGGTAGGCACACAATACACCTGTGTATTATATATAGCAAAGAGGCTATATTATTAAGTTAGTATTAAGGACTACGTCCATTGATATATTTTATATATCAATGACTACATCCTAATTTTAATAATATAAATGCGAATATGAGTTTGTTTGTTTCGCGTTCACGCCTTAACTACTCAAATGTTCATTATAAAGGTTCGCATACACGTTGTCAGAAAATAAATTTATTTCATCCAGAATAAAAGGATTGTTACCGAGTGAAGCCGCGGACAAAAGCTAGACAGTTGATATTAGTTTTATAACAACACAACCATTTACACAAATTTTTGTTACGTGTGGGATAGAACCCAAATTACTCAACGCTCTGTGTGGCGAGGTTACTAACTAAATGGCGACTAAATCCGTGCTGTCAGTACTACAACTAATATAGTAAGATAAATATAATCGGACAACGTATTTATAGGAAGGTATAATTCGTACTTAGTGAAACAATCTGATTTAATAACATATTGCATGCTAATTTGGCGTTTTATATCTAACAAACCATATTAATCTATATCCACTAATATTATGAAGAGGAAAGATTTGATTTCTTGTTTGTCGGTTTGTAAGGGTTTAACACAAAAACTACCCGACCGATTTTAAAAATTCTTTCTTTATAAGGAAGCTATGTTATCAGCAAGAAATATAGGCATATTTCAATTTTAAAATTACAGTTTTAACCTCACCTACTTCTACGCGAGCGAAGCCGCGAACAAAAGCTAGTAAATTATAAGCAGCCTGCTATTCCGCTTTCATCTTTATAAGTTGCTATAAAGAGCAGTTATTACCGGCTCTAACCGGGTTGCGAAAAACGAACTTAATAATTATTCAGAATCTAACCGAAGTCTTTGACGTGAACAGAATATTAGTAACATGTAGATAAGCGGTTCCTATGCATGAATATTTAACATGATTTCTTGAGATCAGACTGACGCTTCTAAAATATTAACAATTGATTAGAAAGTCATTGCCACGGCTAGAATAAGACTGTGCACAAACACTTGATAAAACATATTATACTAGATTTTGTCCGCGACTTCGCTCGCGTTAGTGTAGGTTTTGTCTGCTCCGCTAGTAGCGTGATGTTATAATATAGCCTAGCCTTAGAATTATCATTTACACCGCTATATTATTACTGCAAAACATTGTTTGATTGCCAGGTTTAAGATCATTAATTTCCTCATAAAGAATATCATTATTAACTTACATGAGATTGTAGATGATGTTTGACGATTTATCAAAAACTGTGCTAGTTAACGACATCATTATATATTTTATGTAATATTTACAAAAACGTTAATCAAATCTAATCATTTTAGATTTATGCTTTGCTTACTTTGTTGATAAGGGGGCATTTGCATTGTTCGCCTAACCAGAGACCTAACCAGACCTATCCAGACTTAAAATAGAACACTAAAATCCAAACGCACGTGTCAACATTTTATCAGCGAAACCAAAAACAAATTACTTACCTAGCGATAACTAGGTACTTATGTATTTTTAGTCAATAAGGATAGTAAAAAAAGGTAGAATAACTCAAACATTCAATATAATAGTTGTGTTGTGTTAATGTCTGCCTCCGTGGCGCAGCAGTACTGAAACGCGACTGCTGTGCACTGAGGTCTCGGGTTCGAATTCCGGGTCGGGCCAACAAAAAGTTATTGGATTTTTAAGTTAAGAAATCTCAAAAGCAGCCCGGGGATAGGAAGTTGGCGGTGTTAAGACACCCTCGTGCCTCGGAAAACATAAAGTAGTTGGTCCTGCGCCTGATCTCTCTCAGGTCGTGTCGGATTACCGTCCCATCGGATCATGAGAGTTAGGGAATAGAGAGTGCATTTGTGTATGCGTACACACTTGTGCACTATTATATCTCCTGCGTAGTTGGCCAGTCTTCGTTAAGACTGGCCGCCGTGGCCAAAATTCGTTCTGGAGGACATTATTATAATAGTTATATTACCATCACAAACATAAAAAAATAAGTTATTTCAAACAACTCATACTACCTACATAACTAAGTAATACTATTTAAAAAAAAAATAGTTTTTGAATATTTGTATATAGTAAGTATAAGATATATTATTTATATGCAAAATTCTTGAATTAACTTACCGTAAAATTTAATTGTTTTTCAAGACATTCCTAACAAATTCGCATTTGTCGTTTATGTGAGTATGTATATAGGTAACTAGTTTAATTAAAAATCCTAAATGTTTATTATTTGATTGTTAACTATTATTTACAGAAAGTAGGTATTATTCACTTTTAAGTTACGCATGCATGCAATCAATCTTAGCTTTGTGTACGCCGTCGCGTGTCGACATGCCCGTCTGGGATGGAAAACTACAAGGAGGACATTCACCCAGTGGGCATCATTATGTGCAATCTCGTGCCAAATTACTTTTTCCCCGATAAATGTCAGTTTCCAAAATTATTCTCGCCGCGTTTTATGTCCCATAATTGAGAACGAGAAACCAGACAACTTTTTAGGTAGGTAGATTATATATTGAGATAGTTTGAGAGTATAGGTATTATTTAATATACCATATAGTTATAAACAAGTAACGGCATCCAAAACATGCCTGTGATAAATGATGTGAAACGTGTAACTTAAAGAGTCATTCATTGCCACCTTGCCTTTGATCCTTATTAATAAATAATAACGTCGATGTTTATGTTAGTAATGATAACATCGCTTAGTCTAGAGTGATGTAATTTACAGATAATATTGCAGTTTCGTGAGTATCTAATTAAGAGGTCAACATATTCTGAATATGTCTTTCGTTATCAATAAGGAAGTTTAAGTAATTCTTATTGTTATTTCACATGCATAAATAACTGGGTATATTATTTAAAATGGCAGCTAAAAGCAGACGACATTCACAGAGTAGTTTTGCGGAAATCACCTCGGTGAACATAGGAACATTTCCTGGCCTAGTAGGTATATTAACAAGGACATTGTTCGTAAGTATCTTTAAACTCGACAAATTTATCAAATCAAACCTCTTTGAATTTGATTAATCTATTTAACAACCAAAACTATGTTTCAGCTTCCTAGCATTAATGTTACTTAAAGTTATTCCTAAGGGAAATTATTAAAACTATTTTTATAAATATTATTACATATTATATATATTAAATCATAGTCTCTACATCAGAGCTATAAAATGTATGTATGTCCATATTAAATCAGTTAATCTAACTACTAACAGCACAGAAATCAATAGAAATATTGGCCCTATCTTTAAAAATCTAACAATTAGACGCTCTTCAGGCTAATCGTGTAAATAAATTATTAGAATGCACTTACTTACTTTTTTTATAGCTTTCAGCTGAATGTACCGGACAAGATGTCACACAAACGGCGAGATAGTATGTGGCGAGCGGTCGCACCGGCGCGCAGGCTGCAGCAACGTTCAGTACCACGCTCCAACACGTATTGACAAACAGACTCACGTGTCAAACAGTATATACACGGATCGTACTTGTCTGTGACGAAACACTGACGTATCTTTACGTTTAAAAGATTGAATATAATTATTATATGTGATACCCAATCCTAATGCTTCAAAGCAAAAGCTTGAGGAACAACCTTTAAACCAGTTTAGCGGGCATTCGACGTAGTTTAGATACGGTAAGATTCATAACGTCAAAATAGTATGTTTTAAACACTTGTTTTAATACTAACTCTATATTAGTTTATTAAATAGAATGACAAGAAAATCGGCCGTAAGGTCATTATTAGATGATCATGATTATGTTACCGTCTCACATAATTATAATGACTTCAATCATTTACAGCGATTAGGTATATTTCAGATTTTCAAACTTAAATAAAGAATACTTTGAATACATAAATCCTCTAGTTTATTAAAAGATCTACCAATTGGTTTTTTAAGATTAGGTCAAACAATAACAATATTGATTAAGTTTAGGATGATATGTAATTAAATTGTTTTCTCCAAAGCACTGGATAAGAAACATTACAATCAGACAATTTTGTAAATACGTGACATATTTGTTAAGGTTTATGACAAGTGCTGTTTAATAAATCTTACAATTATGTAAGAATTTTACAAGTAAAAACATGACAAATATTACCATTACAAATGCTGTTTAACAAAGGTTAACACGTGTAGAAAACACCTGTAGATATCGATGACAAAATTGTAGCTACAAATTTGTAATTGTAAAGTTCTAACACAAGGCGAGTCCACCTATCGGAATTTACAAATCATGTAAACTTATAATTACAATATGCGTTCAATAAAAGAGTTTATTTCGGGATTAGTTTTTATTATATTGTCAGAAAGAAAAGCTAAAAATAGATGTATCCTTTTATTAAATTATCACAATCACTATTAAAATACCTTATATGAAAAAACATAAACATAGTCATATTATGTAATATTGTCTTCTATTTACGCGAATATTATTCATTGAAATTAAACAGCTATATACGGCTTTTACTTAAACTTAAATTAAATCTAAATAGTTTTAATAATAATTTAATTAGCTTAAAAATTAGTAAAGTTTAATAGTAGTAGTAGAGTAACAATTTTGAAAATTGTTGATTTTATCGCGTTGTTTATTTGACACTTTAGTGTCAAATAAACAACGCGATAAAATCCGTATATAGCAGTTTAATTTCATAGTCATATGGTCAAATATAGAAGAGGCTGGAAAATTTAAAAAATTAGAAAAGGGTGTAACCGCCATTGGCTTCTATGACCGTTAAAAGACGAGATCTCATTGAACTAACAAGCCGTGAGCAAATATCAGTTGCCCGCATTTCCTCCCAGGTTGAATTACAGTGACTAATAAGAGCTTGTTTGGTTCTTTCATTTTTAATGGGACCATCTTTGGACCATAAGATTTTCTATCGGGTTTAGGTCCGGTAATCTTGAGGGCCACAGAATTACCCTTACGTCAGAGTGTAAACGAAACCAGGCTCTTACAATCCTCGCATTATGAATTGAACAATTATCTTGAACAAAATTAAATTACAGCCATCGCTCGAGAAGGTAGAGAACACAATTCTCCTACACCATCCGCACTCATCCAGCCTCAAATATTTACGTATTTTATTTGGGATTACATGATCATCTTTATGTCGTATTGAATTATATCGCTAAAGGTGTAGACGTCCATGTTGACTTGATTTAAACGTTCTTTCATTACTAAACACTGTATTAGACCAATCAAACTCTAAGTGCTCTCTGGCAAAGTTCAGACGAGCAAATCCGTGAGCATCCGTCAAATATATTTTCTTGGTGTAATGCCTGTGGTGTAACTACATATAATGTAGATGATTCCTTATTGTTTGGGCACTCACATCGAACATATCCGCAAAATGATTTGTCGGTTTAAAACCGTTGATTTCATATTCCCGTCTCATAAATTCTCTGTCGTTATTGGAGAGAGCAGGCCATCGACCACTTCTACTGTGATCTAAAAAACCTCGGACAATACATCTTGTAAATTCCTCGATATCGCACTAATACTGCATCCCTCATTAAATTGGGCAATTATTTGTGCCCTTTCAGCAATGGTCAAGTTGGCAGGAATTAAAGATGATATTTATATGCAATTGAGTAAAAAATTACACGGAATATATATCGATTTTCTGAGAAAATAATAGAAATTACTAAAATATATTTGACAAAAAGTCAATTGTCAGTTTTCTTTATCAAATAGAATTTGGTTGTCTATTTAAATAGTTTTTATTACTTTTGTTTAGAAACATTTATTACATTTCATACAATTTTATTTGTAGAAATTAATGTCATATTTATTTATAATATAGGTTAAAATGTCATGCACTTATAAGTGACGTATGAATACTTATCAATTAGGTTTACGTCGTTATTATGCATCTCTATCAGTGATATCTTTTTAGTATGAAACTTGTAATTTTCAATGACTAGGAAATTAAATCAAAACTGGTATACCACTTTCTTGGCCGACCGTACTAAGTAATTTGCAGGAATATAAATATCAGATTGATTAGATAATAAAAAGGTAAAACGACTCGTTATCCCCAATTAAGTTGAAATAGGTTTCACAAATATACTGAATATAATTATTTATGTAAATACTGCCTAGTATATTGCCGTTATATGAGAGCTGTAGTCCAAAAATAAATATAATACGTAGGTGACCAGTGACCAGATTCAGTTCTCCTGAATTGAGGGATCGTTAAATCGAACTGTAACCAATTATAATAAAGTCAAAGTCAATAATCATTTAGATCACAAAGTAAACTTATGAACGTTTAAAGTTAGTGCTAGCTTACTAAATTTACTGAATTTACATTTACGTTACATAGGTATAATATTGTCTGGCATCGGTCTCAGGACCCATACGAGATCGTTAACCCGGCCTCAGGCGGGATAGAGTGACCTTCTCTATCTTTCACTGAGGTAATTCCTATCCGGGGCGTCCATGTTGCGGGGCTGAACTCTCCAGCCCTAGCTCCAGTCTCACTCCGGCATAATAGAGCGAGCTAATGCTCGCTCTATTATGCCGGAGTGAGACAATGACCAAGTTCGGATGGGGACCCAGCTCTAGGAGATATAACATAGAAACCTTGCCCAGAGTAACGGGTGAAGACCTCAATGGTGGAATGGGCGGAGACAGCAGGTGTCGGAGCGGCCAAACCAGCGGAGGAGGCAAGCCACTGGGGCATAGTGCCTGGATCCTGGTGGAAGGCAGCGGTAGCCACCAGTACGAAAGTGAAGCGCAAAGATGCGTATTCCAAACTGGTTCACATGAGGATTATTGTATGCTATGCTATGTATGGTATTACACCGCGATGTAGAAAGCAAGGGGCAACTACTACATTATTCATCCCATGAGAGCTGCATGATGGACACACAAAGAGCAGGTTTGCCTGGCGATCCGTGTAGCGACCGGCGCCTTGAGCTTACAGGGCTGGGGGTGAGAATTTAGCTACCAGCCATGTTGATACAGGCAACCAGGCATCCCATGGAAAACATGCTACTGGAAGAGGCTTTAAGTTAAGAAGCCACTATCTCTTTGGTACATGAAACATTAGAGGTCTACTTCAGGGCTATAAGCTTCCAGTATTGGAAAGTGAACTGGAGCGATGCAATTTGACCATCACAGAGCTGAGCGAAACACATTGGAAAAGAAGCGGTCACTTTGACTCTGAAAAGCACAGTATATATTTTTCTGGTAGCTTCTCCGTAGTGGCAATCGCAATTCCTAAAATATGGAAGGGCGCTATGTTGTGCTTGTAGGCTACAACCCTGTAAGTGATAGACTTATAAGTTTTAAAACTCAGCGCATCACCGACCCCACTCAATATTATATAGGTTTATGCTTCCACTAGTTCTGCCAGCGATGAGTCAATAAAATAATTCTACAAACAACTAGAGTTTTCTATAGCTGATTTACCTAAAAGAGAGCTATTAATCATTATGGGAGACTTTAACGCCAAAGTGGGGGCCACCACTATGGATGATGGCATACCAAACATCGTTGGAAAGTCTTGAAGTTCGGAACAAAAGAGGAGAGCGCCTTATCGAGTTTGCTGCCAATAACAACTTGGACATTATGAATACTACTTTTAAACATCTACGGCGCTTATATACCTGGACATCCCCTGGCGACAGATGTCAAAACCGGATTGACTATATTCTAGTCAGATTCAGATGGAGAAGTTCGGTTAGCAATACGCATACTTTGCCTGGTGCAGACTGTGATTCTGACCACGAACTGCTCATCGAATGTATGTATGTATAATAAGTATGTATTTACAAAAAAAAAGTATATATGTATGTTTATCCATTGTCGAGTACTCATAGTACAAGCTCTGCTTAGTTTGGGCTAGATGGTGTTGTGTGTATGTGGTAGAATATAATTATTATTTATTATTTATCGAAAATTTAAGGCTAAAGTTACAAAAAGCACGAGCCACCAAAACACCTAGCCGGATGCAAGTAGTGGATCAGAATTCTCTCACCATTTCAATCGAAAGCAAACATGGTGCTTGGCGGGCAGAAATTGGAAACTAAGATTCAAACTCAAACTCCTTGTGGGTTTCTGCAAAGAAATATGTTGTGGAGGTAGTTACAGAATCACAGTCCAAGAAAATATCAGTCAAAGGCAACACTGGATGACAACAGAAACTTGGCAACTAGTTGAAAAGCGTAGAATGCTAAAAGCTAGAGGAGCTAGTTGTACTGAGCTGAATTCCAAAAAAACCGCAATTCAGGCTGCATGTAGAAGAGATCGCAACAACGCTTTGGCGGAGATCTGTGAAGAACTGGAAAGGCATTCTGATAAATTTCAAACCAAGGACCTCCATGATAAAGTGCAACTCATAACTCGTCAATTCAAACCCAAGACGTGGGCAATAGAAAACGCCGCTAGTGTAACAGTCAGG
This sequence comes from Catocala fraxini, assembly GCA_930367265.1. Lineage (NCBI taxonomy): Eukaryota > Metazoa > Arthropoda > Insecta > Lepidoptera > Erebidae > Catocala > Catocala fraxini. The sequence continues at coordinate 12,622,520 of OV884037.1, forward strand.
GGCATAGTGACCGTTTGGAAGGACTACTGTAAGTCTCTCTTCGCTAATCAGACCACTGCAGACAATCTATGCGCTTTGAATCACATAAGTGACCGGGAGCCTGATATACTGCGGGACGAAGTACGAGCGGCTATTCGACATCTGAAGAGCAATAAGGCTATTGGAGTAGATGAGATCCCAGTCGAGGTATTTAAAGTTATGGGAGAGACAGGAGTGGACTTCCTGTACACTATTTGTTGCAAGACGTGGGAATCTGGGATATGGCCCGAAGACTAGTCCCAATCAATATTTATACCGCTGCACAAGAAAGTTTCTACCAAAAAATGTAATAACTACAGGCTCATCTCTCTCATATCGCACGCAAGCAAAGTGTTACTTCACATCCTTAACACTAGACTGCAAGCTTACCTCGCTCGCTAAATTTCACCCGAACAAGCCGGATTTGTTAAAGGGAGATGCACGCGTGACCAGATACTTATACTGCGACAGATCATCGAGAAAGCTAGGGAATTTAACACATCACTCTTCATTTGCTTTGTTAATTTCCGAAAGGCATTTGACACTGTCATATGGGAGTGCTTCTGGAAAGTGTTACTAGAGATGGGAGTACCACAACATATTGTATTCCTATTAAAACGACTATACAAATATGGTACTGCAACAGTAAGAGCAGATGATTTCCTCTCGGAAACTTTTAAGACAGAGTCAAATGTTCGGCAGGGATGTATTTTGTCGCCTTTACTATTTAACACCTACACCGAATAGGTACATCATGCGCATCATCTTGGATGGTTAGTACAAAGGGATAGTGGGTGAACGCGTGATAAACAACTTGCGATATGCTGACGATACCACACTTCTTTCAAGAACAAGAGAAGATTTGGAAGAGTTCTTGACTCGTCTGGAAACGATTAACCTCCGATTCGGACTCGCTCTTAATAGGTACAAAACAAAGGTCATGATAGTGGACCGGGCCGATCATAACAATATAGGAGTACTGCATATAGCTAATTGCGAAGTAGTACAGAGCTATATTTACCTCGGTTCCACTATCTCGTACGTTGGAGGATGTAAAGACGAGATCAAGCGCCGATCCGCTATCACAAGGTTGGCAGTAGAATGACTGGGAAAGATATGGAAAGACAGACGAATAACGAACAATACCAAGGCTCGTCTAATGAAGTGTCTGGTATTTCCAATCTTTCTCTATGGTGCTGAGACTTGGACATTAAGGCTACAAGATCGCCAAGAAATCGATGCTTTGGAGATGTGGTGTTAGAGACGCATGTTAAAAATGCCGTGGACAGCGTTTCAAACCAATAATTCCATCCTCAAAGAGCTTCGCATACAAGACAGGCTTTCGACGATTGTGCAGTTACGAATACTGAAGTTCTTTCATCTCCAAAAACGAGGACTCGATGGAGAGACTTGTGGTGCAGAGCCGCATTGAAGTCAAGAGAGGCCGCGGTCGGTCTCTAACGCACTGGATCGACCTTATCACCAAAGTTACGCAGTCAGCCGCAATACAGTGTGCTCGCAATGCCAGTAGCCGCCTGGGATGGAGGGACATCGCTTGACGTGCGGTAAATGACATCAGTGCGCCGCAACCCTGTCCATCAATGATAGCCACGACCACTCTGACAAAAGTGCCCGACTAAGAAGAACATTGACTTACGTTTACGCGAATGTTATACATTGAAATTAAACACTTTATACGGATTTTATCGCGTGTCTATTTATTATAAAACACTATTATTACATCATTTTGAAAAACTAAAACTACTATTAATAAACACTTTTACTAGTTACTATTTACTTCTATTGAAGCTATTTGAATAATTTTACACTTTCTCTGACATTTCAGTTGATTTTCAGCAGCCATGTTTACAGGGATACTCCTCGTAACTGTCATACTGCTTTCGATGTGAGGATGCCATAGTCCACTAAGGCCACACCACCAATGTAGTCGACGATTGAGTGCACACATTTTTTAGATCATTGTTCAAAACTCTTAATATGCGCTTTTCCTCATGATGATCTTCGTTAAAGCGAGTTAACTATTTTATTGCATAAATCTATAAAATTCGTAAAAAGCAGTGTAAATGCGCGTGTAGTAGGATCGAACTAGGAATCTCTGTAACAGTCTAATGGGTTCTCCACTTAGCACATGACCATTGGCTTCTAGTTTATTTTCTAGTTGAGCCGAGTTTAATCTAAATTATTCATAACTCAATTATTTTTTTGGTTAGTGAGACTATAGTGAATGTTTTGCTCTTTATTGTGTAGCCTTATAAATATTATTATAAATTCTAAAATATAGAGGTCAAGGTTTACTTACCATTTAGCTACTCAATGACGGCTTCTCTAGAACTGTAAGTGGATTGTCTATGAGGTTGTGATATTATATCTTTAGCAACATACCTACATCCGTCGTGTACCTGCCAGTTTATATCAGCAATACAAAATCAGGTATATCCTTGAAGCATTAGTTAAGTATACTAGTATATGCAGGGTGTCTGGTAATTAATGGATAACCTTGAAATGTCTTACAGTAGAACTGATGGCCGTTCAGAAAAAATATGGAAACTGTATATATATATAATATGAAAGCGTAATTCATGTGGTATTATTTGTATTAAGTTTATTTTATGATATGCATTAGGTAAATGTTTCACGTCAAAGCGTCCCGTGGCTATGATAAGAAATAAACTTTATAAAACTTCACATGTCACGTTTCTGTGCGAACATCTTACATACCTGTGCCAAATTAACAAAAAAGTAACCTTTTAGTGCGAGTTTGACTGTCCATCCATCTGTCACGGCTGCTTATCTCTACAACTATTAATACTATTGACTTAAAAGATACTTGTCTAACATGAGTGCATACCTAATATGTAAAAAGCTTTTTAATATATTTATGGTTTTTTGGCAAAAGAGTATATATAGGGTATACCAATTAAGGCAGGTACGTACGAAGGACTTTAGTTGCACATTAAAAAATATTTTTTTATGACGCTGCATAGTTTTCGACAAAATGGTGAAAATGTAAACAAAACACTTAAAATCAAATGTTTTGCGGCAGAGTCCACAGAGTCCCAGAGACACATTAGTTTTAAGAAGTAAATAATTATTAAAATTTGCTTATCTTTAATATTATAAAAAGGAAAGATTTGACTTTTTGTTTGTTTGGAATTAACTCAAAAACTACCTACTAAACCGATTTAAAAGAATCTTTCACCATTAAAAAAGTATAGTAACATAGCCTACTTTTTTTGTTTAGATTCCGGTACTAACATAACCCACTTTAACGCGAGCGAAGCCGCAAGCAAACGCTAGTTTAAGATTAATTTAGTACTTGTAACCTAAAATATATATATGCTTTAGTATATGTTTGGTATATGTAAATGTATATTTCATGCTAATATATGCACCTACTACTTTTTATCTCTGCATCACCCAATGGTTAACCGGTAGATAATGCCTATGGCATTAAGTCCGCCAAAGTACTATTTTGTGCATAAAGTTTTAAATAAATAAATACTTAAAATAAAACTGAATGTATTTTTTTGGCTTTTAATTGTTTATATGTTTTGCGTGACTGTACTTACAGTATCTGTTGAGCGCAGATACTAAACATAACTTACTTACCTTATTCAATATCTTGGGACACAAGCCTGCTAAATATTAATATAATGCTAATCGCTCATCCATCATATTATCAATACGTGGTATTTTCCTGTTTAATATCTATTATTCGTTTTTTACTCATCTTCAAAGTTTATTTGGGTTTTTGTCTGGTAGGTATGTACCGGTTTTATAAAACGATGCGTATGTTTAAACATAACAAACAAAAGCAAACATGACTACATGCATAAATATTGCTGATAGGAAATGCTATGATATCCAGATAACGTACTCGTAAGATTTCCCATGAACAATATTTGCGCGAGCCCCAGACACTAATGATATTTGGGAAAATTCGAAAACATTTAATATCCCATCTTGCAACACTGTGTTTATTGTTTTTCCAAGATTACTAAGTAGTATGAATCGTTAAATGAGATACTTATTCTAAAACTATGTAACTAGCCAACCGATAACGCGCAGCTTAAACTGGTTAGTTTAAAAGCACAATATTTTGCAATATGTCAGCTTTTAAATAGGGAGTGGCTATGCTGCCAGCGCAGTAGACAAATATAAATATGCTAAATTTAAAATTGTTGCTGACAGCAAAATATCAATTCAAAGAGCCTAGAAGTTGACTGCGGTCTCCTAGAAGTTGACTGCGGTCTTCTGTAGGACGGCGTTGTGACGAGTGCTCCCATCGTCAACTAGTAAGAAAGCCCGTAGTTTGAAAGATCCTGCTGAATTATCACTGTTATCAGTCATAAATAATATTTCTTACAAATATGTTGTTAATAGAGTTTCGTCGTCACGTGTAAATACAAGTAAAATCTACCATTTTCCTTATTGCTTGGGTTGGCGCAGGACATTAAAGTTTTGAAAACTGGTTCTTTTTATGTGGAAAATACATTTACAATTACGTCATAAAGTTGTAGGTATTTTTGTTTACTTTGTGTATATTACCGGTCAGTGTAGTAATTATTTAATCAACGTGTTTATGTGAAAAGCATTGGCTAGACTCGCTAGCTTAGTATTTATGTTAAGTAGTCAATATGTGGATATCGAAATTAATTATCTTGAAGTGCCATTGTGCTGATTGGTTCAATTTTAATAGATATATTTCTAGCAGTACTTGAAACACATGAAAAACGTGAATAGTAACACAGCTGTTTATTAAAATTAGCACGTTTGACAGACTATTATCATAATATTTGAAGATAATATCTGAAGCTGAAATTAAAATAAGTTTGTATGGAAACAACTACACAATAATATCTTATCTATCTATTCATCTCCGCATCGATTATTATTTTAGAAACTATCACAGTTCTACCAAAAAGCTCAGCCAAGCGGTGTCGAGATTATTATATTGAGGATTCCTTGTACCAAGTCCTATGAAGATTTACAAAAATTGCATTTGTGCTCTGGTTTCTAGCTTACCTACGTAACATGAAGTTGTAATGCAAACATAAGTAACGTAGAACTTTTAAATCATGTATTGCAATTGACAATAATTTAAATAATGAACACAAATAAACCCAGGTCCGGAGCAACTTTTTTACGATTACACAATTCCCGTGTATACTGGTCTAAACTCAGAGCACTGCTAGTGGCGAGGTGAATACGTAAACCACGACAGTATTCATTCAGTCACACTTAAGTACAGGTACACAGTCATATCCTCACGCTTAGGTATAACTTCTTAACGTAAATTCCAGCAACACCGAAAATAAGAGATGCATAGCCATACACTCCCACTGCGCCATTAAGGCAGTTGAAGTAGTGTTAGTTATAATTAGGCATTTTATGCGCATAATAGGTTATCGTTGTTATAGAGAAGTTTGACATTTTAGCAGACAACCTAAAATTACTAAAATAATTACAAGCCTAGCAAATAATGCATATTTTTATGCCATCAGTATCAAAGCAATAAATTTACAAGGTAGTGTTGGAGAGTATTTGAAATATGTTAATAAAGTTACATTATACTGTTGAGTCATAAAAATAGGTTTAAAGAGACTTATTTCGTGAGTTTGATAATAATTGCTGGAAAAACAGAAACCGTAGTGAATTTCTGTTGAGAAATCCTTTGCCGCGGTCTCGACTTGTATTGAACCAGTTTTTCTGCATCCATCAGTACCGAATTATAAGACCCTATTTTCATCGAAAATTGTCGGTCAACCGCAATTTTGTAATAATTAAGCACTGAGTAACAAAACAGCGGCGGGTTACGATGCCATGTCAATTTACAGCACGTGGTACGTAGCCGTGAATAATAGGCAGAGATATATGATACCGATATTACGCTTTACGGTATGTTTTACTCCGACAGGTTAATTTACAGTCTCCCTGCGGCTATTGACAATATCATTACAAAAACACGATAACACATCGTCTGACTCACAAACCGAACCCGCGCTTTTTAATTAAAGCATAATCTTATATCACGGGTCCAGCGTGGTAGTTATGTAATTTTCAACTAATGGTGGGACAAGATGACAATTAAGAGTCAGAGACTACTGGTATCCTTTCTGACAACAAAGTGTCTTATTTAAAGCTCTGAAACCTCCACGCACCACTGGAACACAATGTAGTTATTAATCTTCGATCTTCTGTAGAATGTAGGTACTGCCTCAGACGACCAGCTCCAGGGTTAAACTCCACTAAATGTAGATGTTATACCATAATTATAAATACATTTTATTTTACCTCTGCTTACCCACTTAGGAATATAGACGTGAGATAATTATGTATAAATGTACTACACGCAGTTTGAACGGGAAAATAGATAAAATTATTCAAAGCAACGAGGGTAATTCTGCAGGTCAGTAGTGGATACTTGCTTCGTAGAAATTACTGGTTTTCTTAATGTATTGCTATTTACGTGGGAAGTACTGATCTCGAGTCTTAATCCAGTATATAGTTACTTATTTAATGAGGAAAACGTAGATAAATATTTAATAACTGATTATATAATATTTAATGCATTACTAGCGTGCCGCCCCGGCTTCGCACGAGTAGTAGGTAGAGCATTAATATGGCATCAGATTGTTGCGTTAAGCATGTTGCATAAAGCGACTCTCGTCGTTGTGAGACCGATCGATGGTTTTTTCCTCGCACGTTTGTTTTTATTTTGCGATAACTCGTAGCATATTCTTTTATTAGTATGGTGTAAAGGGCTATCAAGATGTGCATGAAATGCTTAAGGTAAATAACTAACTTTAATTTGATAAGGATTCAGAAAATAATTTGCCCTGAATAATTGAAGTTGCACGTAAGAGGACTAAGGAAGACCAGACGCGGAGGTGTAATCATTAGCAATGACAGCAAGGACGACATTGAGAAGCTAAGGCAGTCAACCCAGTTAACTAGCTCTGGCTTAAAGGTTGAGGATCCGCATAAAAGAAGACCAAGAATTATAGTAATCGGAGTACCAGCTGCCCTTAGTGACCAAGATGTGTATGATTGGATATATGAGTAGAATGTTGCCGGAAAACTCCCCAACGTAACCCGTGAACAATACCTGACCCCGCTAAAACTGATCCATAAGTCGGGTAAGAAAGACGCACAAACTTGCAACTTCATCATTGAAGTGCGTGCCAGCATCAGAAAGGCCTTTATCAACCTGGATCGAGTGCTCATGAACTGGACATCCTGCCCCGTACATGACTTCACACTCGTGACCAGGTGTTTCAGATGCCAACAATATGGACATGTCACTAAGACTTGTCGCGAGACCATCTCCACCTGCGGACATTGCGGTGCATTAGGTTATCAGACCAATGAATGCACATAGAAAGATAAAACACCAAAATGTGCAGCATGCTTGCGTTTTAAACAAGTGAGAAAATGAATTGCCGTAAATCTTAGAGTTCGAAAAACAATATATGCAAAGGTCACGTGATACCACGTGACCTTGAGGTCATAGGTCAAAGGACATGGTCTTCGGGGTACATAGACTATGCTGAGTCGAATGGCGTTGACCGCGATTCTCTAGCTCTTACGGTTCTTGAGTTGAAAGTTGTATAACAGACGGACGGACAAAGCTGTTGTATAAGAGTTTTTTCGAACTCTAAAAGCGATAGAATCACAACAAGTTGTACTTATGACCTTTTTGAATAAAATCATTGCACACATACACATAAACCCGTCTCACTTATACTGTCGCCTCTTCTAATTATGATGGTGAGTATTAATTTCAAATAAACAAGTAAGTGATGTTGTAGCTACATTGGTAATAGTGCTTGTTTATTATAATTTTATTATGACTATCTTAGCTATTATGATATTTTTTTGTAACCAGTTAGAAACTGTATCACAGGTAGGCAACCTGTGATACAGTTTCTAACTAGTACAGGAGACAGGTGATCTTTTACACAAATTTTCAGGATCTTAAGTTTTATTTGTGTAACTCTAAATAAGGTTGAAATATTTGTAACCGTATTTTTGTTCAATTAAATAATTATTATTATACAATAAACTCTATTTATTTCAAGGAAATTAAAATCTTATTATGCCGTATCTTTTTAAGTTTGAAATCTTAATTTCTCTCTCATTTTATTTTTTATGTCACTTTAATTTGTAAGTACCTACAATCAGTCGCGTAATGTTCAAACACGTATAATTTCAAAGTCGGGCAGCCAAGTATATGAACAGCAATGAAACATACTCGTAATATAATTTACGTGCGTATTAATTATCTATTACTGTTAAAAATATGCTATTTAACAAATGTTTACTTGTCTTGTCTATTTTGTTAAATAAGTACTACTGTTATGTCTGGTAAAATACTAAAAGATTTTCTACCATCTGTTTAAGAGCTGCCATATATAAATTATAATGGCAGTACATTCGTTTCATTTTATTGAACATCGTAGGACACAAACTTGGTAAAATACCTACAAGTAAAAGTAAAATCAAGTATGTGTTTAAAATACACATTCACATGCATTTTATAAACTCTACATAATTACGTCAGAATATTAACTTACATTAAAATTGGTAAAAACAATATTCGACTCCATTCATTATTTATTCTATCGGCCAACTTTGCTCGTAAAATTTTATTCCTTTTTTTAGATAACCATGTATCTTCAACTTAAAGTTCAGGCGGTAAGGTTTAATTTGCATTAATGAAGGTTTATATAGTTAATATAACTAGCAACCGAGGACAGCTGTTTTAAGTGTAAGTTTTGTATGGGATTGTGTATCTAGGATTTTTATATATCAATGAGATAATTATAATTATCTACAGTTAAACTGCTTTTACTAGTTACGCTACAAAAAACAGTTTCGATTCGCAATAGAAGCGAGAGTATTGTATTCTAGGTAAAACGCCAATGGAGAAGCTAAATCTGATAACAGAATTTCGCCATCAGGAGGAGGGAGGATTTTTAGTTATTGTTATTTTTATTACTCAATTAACTGCACAAGTTTTGTTGTTGATTGGGAAAATAAATGAATATTACGGCTTAATTTAGAAATAAATATATTTATCTATATAAAAAGCTATCACTAAATAAAGCAGCATAAGGTGTTTTCCTTTTAAAATCTTTGTCATTCTCTCTCATGAGGAACCAACAATAGTCTTCCTACATCTCACGGTCCCGTCAACCTTGGCAACATTGTTCCATATTAAGGATATTTTGATTATTCCTTATAGAACCTTTCACCCTGTTCGTCACCAATATCTCCTTGGTCTAGTAGAAAAAAATCAAGTGAGAGTGTAAGAAATGAAATTTTAACATTCTACTTCCCATTTGTTCATAGTTTTTTAATAACTCAGTAATAATATTTCTATAGTTTACTGATATTTTATTTCCCAAAAATTGCGTTCCTACGATTTGAATGATTTCCAAGCTTTTAACTCGATGGTATCGGTTTTTCCGAAATCGGTGTCTTTCTTAAGTTGCCTACGAAAATGCTTTCTTCTATTTTAATTGCTTTTAAATGTTGGAATACATCGCTGTTCTTATTAAGAGCTTTTACAAAGTTTTTCACTAGTTCAAGCTTGATTTGTAAAGGAGGTAACAAAGGAATGTTTTTGGGCTCAATAAGAGGGACAATTTTAACATTTTCTTTACCTGGTGTACACGAGTGTCTTTTTGGTCAATCTTTGACCAAATACTTAGTTAGTTATAGTTAGACAATATTTTGTAAAACCTTGTAGTCCAAGCAAAAAGGAAAAATATCTTTTAGATCTCCACAAAGTTGCCATTTAAAACGTACGTAGTTTATACATTTAAGGATAAGAGACATATTTTCGTACTTCTCTTTCATGTCGATGGTATAGGCTATAGGAATCGAAGGTTTTGTATTTCCATTTTGTATAAACGCTGCTTTGAGACTGGTTTTAGATAAGTCCACAAACAACCGCTCTCATTGGCTACATGTTTAAAACCTAAACTTTCCATAGTCCGTCTGAATCTGTATAGTGACACAATTTGTTTTCAGCGCTAAATAATGTTGATGAATGTTTGTTACAGTTTTTGAATACACTTGACTTTGTGCCTTTTGCTAGAAGATTCCATTGTTGCAATCTCCATCCTAAAGGTTCAGCATGTTGTTACATAGAAAGATCGTGGACTAAGTCGTTTAGTTCATGCTGCTCTTTTAAATGTGGCTTATTGCTGCTATTCGAACTTAGCAGAGACGAAGCTTCATTTAAATATCATGGAGCAAAATCTACATCCATTTCCACGGTCCATTCCAGAAAAACTGGTATACCAGCGACGTCTTCCACACGGCAAAGGGCTACCCCCCTTTGCTCTAACATACAAACATATCTAGATTCCAGGTGTTCGATACGTACTAACTGGAATCTCACCAACCATAAACAGACAATATATAAATAATGATTATGTTAATAAATACTCACTTACATGCATTAATACTAAGCACTTGACATTACCACAGATTCTTTATACATATACGAGATTATGAGAAGGTAAATAGCTCTTGTTACAAAGGTAGCAAACAATGACAAGCAGCATCAATGAAATCAGACGTGCGTCATAGGCCCAAGAAATTAAAAAAACGGATGAGGGGAAAGGAATAGGAAAGGCACTCCGGTACTCTTAAGGGGCGAATATCCAAAAAGAAAATTATTATTTTGTTATGGAGGCGGTACTTTATCGAACAAACCTGCTCATCCTTACGCTTGTTCCTTTCATGGATTGTCTTCCTTTTAGTTTATAATTTACATCCATGTATAACACGCAAAATTTATAAAATAATTTGCAATATATAAAATCTATTGTGTGCAACTGCGCATAGAGCAAATGTAACTTTATGCAAGTTTGCACTGTATGCTGCGTACAAAGGACAGAGGACTGAATGCTCTTTAATTTGTCAACTGTCAAAAAAGAACGCGTTTCGTACCGAATACTGTAGATAACATTATATTTAGCATTGCTTCTCATTTTATGGGATATATTTTCAATAAAACTATGTTGGTAAGAACGAAATAGAAGAGAATAATAGTAATAAGTTGTGAAATTCATTCATTCTGTTGACGTAAACGTGATTTTGGTGCGGCGCAATCTATCATAGTGTCAGTTGATGAGACCCACGTGTTTATAAACTAAATTATATTATACAAATGGCTGTAATGCAGAGAGTAAAGTAAGATTATTTCTAAAAGCTTATTACGCCTTTTATGTTATCTATGAATACTATGAAGCTGTTTGTTTTTCCAGAAAACCCACGACTAGGAAGGGCAAGAAAGTTCTACAATCTAAAGAGCCGAAGGCTGTAGAAGGACCCAAGCAATGTCTATTTTTACAGGGACGCAATCCTTCAGAACGTACACGGAAATTGTTAAAAGACATATATGACTTGAAAAAACCTGATGCGGCTTATCTTACCCGCAAGAATGATTTTGTTCCATTTGAAGATTCCACACTTATTGAGAAGTGAGTATATGCTATGTGACGGTCTGCACTGACTGGCCCTCACATAAGATACATACATATGCCATGTGAGAGATATAAACTTGCCCACATTTCTGTTTAGTATGTTGATATTTCTTGATTTCTGTACCATAACATAGCCTGAGCCAATATATCCTAGTACCTATTTCCTGTAAATAACAAATAAAGGCACAACCAGACTTGTATATAGTAGATGACTGAATTTTTATTGCATGTATTTGTTATATGAGTTTATTAAAATTAATTATTTCTCTATTTTTAGATTATGTTACAAAAAAGAAGCTGCATTATTTGGTGTTGGCTCTCACTCAAAGAAAAGACCTCACAATATAATCCTTGGGCGTACATTTGACTATGGCATCTTAGACATGATTGAACTCGGCGCAGACAACTACAAGGCAATGACAGAGTTTCACAATGCTAAAGTATTGGCTGGCATGAAACCTTGCCTTGTGTTCAATGGTCCGGCATGGGATTTGAATCAAGATTTAAAGCGATTAAAATCATTATTCACAGATTTCTTTAACAGAGAAAAGGTGGGTAACTAATTTTCTTTTTATAAGGTATTTTTATGCATATCATTATGCACTTCCTTGTCTAAAGGAAACTTTCATACTAAAACTTTGTTTACAATCAATATCCCAAAGTATGTCATTTGTGTAGAGTTAAATTAAATTATCCTACTGGCTAATAAAACAGAAGCTATTTGGATATAGCTAACAGTATACTGCAATGGGTAGAATGACAGAAATAGCCTCAGATAATTTATAAACTGCATATAATATCAATTACATATATAATTAAGACATACATATTTTTTTTTAACAAATATGTTCAAAACATGTATGCATGCATTAAACTAAAGTATAAGATTTTATTTTCTTTAAGGCTATGGCTATCTCAAAACCAAATTTTAAAATCATTCCCATATACATGTGATTACATTTTGTTAACAAGAAGGCTTATATTTTCAGGTAGAAACTATCCGGCTGCAAGGATTAGAACATGTACTGAGCTTCACAGCTACGGAAGGCAGCAATATATATCTCAGATCATACAAAATACTGCTTAAAAAGAGTGGCCAGCGTACACCTAGAATCGAGCTGGAAGAGATAGGTATGTAAGCCTTTTATGCTTTTATGATTACTTAATATATGTGATATATTCTTTTTGTTCACTGTAGACAGTTTTATAAACATAATAGCATAGTTGCACTTATGCTAGCATAACTGGTTTTAGAATCAAAATATTATATTAAATTATGCTTTTCTGACCAAATGGATGAAGTGGTGTCCTGCTTAAATGCTAAATACTGTGAGTTCAATCCCCACACAGGGTGAACATTTGTGTAATGATATTTGTTCATTACACAAATGTAAATCTGAATCTAGGTTGTGTGTGTGTTATGTTAATGTTAGTGTAGGTATTACATTATGGAGGTATAATATAATAATACCAAAAAGAGAACAATTATTATACTAAATAAATAAACATTTATTTATTGACAGAGAGCTAGAAATTATACCTTAACTTACCTTTGTACTTAGCTGCTGGTAAATAATATAATTATATAAATCCTATAATATTATCATTATTCTACTTAATCAAACAACACAATAGTAATGTTATATCTATCTGAGATGCTGGATAAGATTGAAATATTTTAAATGGTTAATATTTTTAGAAGACCATTGATATTTGTACAGTAGCCGTCAATTGTTTTCTTAGTATGCCTTTTATAGAGTTTCAGTATGCTATATGTTGGCATATTTTCAATAGATTTTGTTACAGCACCTTTAGTGGCAATCTAAACAATATAATATAATTTAATTGATAATCCTGGATAATCTATTTTAGAATTATTGCCTAAGGTCTTAATTTATTATATTAATTATTGCTATAATTGACTTAAGTGGCAAAATAAAAGTAAACTGATAATAAAGGGTGACTGTTATTATTAAGTAAACCATTAATACTTTGAACTTCAGGTCCCTCAATTGACTTCAAACTAAGAAGAACAAGACTAGGATCCGATGATCTATTCAAGGCAGCTTGTAGAATTCCTCAAGAAGTCAGAACAGTGGTCAAAAAGAATATTTCCAGGGATCCATTTGGATCAAAATTGGGTCGTATCCACATGGGCAAGCAGGATATCAACCGACTACAGACTCGAAAGATGAAGGGATTGAAGAAGACACCAGAAGAGAAGAAACAGATGCTCATGAAGAGGAAGAAGGAAAGACAAGCCGCAAGGCAAATTCAAAATGCATCCGCCGAATAAAAATAAAGTACTATTATCTTTTCTTACAATTTGTTTTAATTACTGTTGCTTTGAAATATTAAATACGACTAATCCAATACTAGATTTATGAAGTTGTATAAAGGTATTCTAACTTTAATACAATGATAGTTATAATAATCAATAATTTTAAAGTATTATCCATAGCAACTAAAGGCAATTTACATTGACAGAACTGACTTACATTGTTTATATCACAGGTTTTTACACAGTCAGTAGCCGCGATTGTTTCTTTGGGGTGTACCTACACACGTAAGGTATAGGTCGTATATACCCCGTCGGTATATACCCCGAAGAAAGTAAGGTCAGTGGAGTAAAATAAGTGCTCGAAGACGACAAACAATAAGGGAATTATTTGTTGAATATGTGTCAATATGATGTTATATGTGGTAGGTTGCTGTAAGACAAGGTTATTTGCTAGCGCGGATAACGGGCGGCGAGGACTGACTTCAAATATATGAAGCAGGAATTTAAAAGACAGTACCAATGTGATGGTGCTGTGCTGACTTGGCATTAATTTATACGATAACAGTACTTTGTCAGAACTGACTTGGTAGTAGACTGACGTCAGTAACGGACTCAATGTAAATCAGCCATATATGTATATATATATGTAGAGCCAAGCTGGTTACAGCATGAATGGGCCGGCTCGACCGGGGAAGTACTATACCCTCTTAGGCTGATTTTAGTCTTACGCCGACGGCACGCGCACCGTCAGCGCTGATGGCCGAGATATATGAACTTCTAAGAAGCGTTTTTGAATGACGCGTAGCTATCAGCGCGCACGGTGGTCAGCGCTGATAGCTACGCGGACGTACGCCTCCCCCGTCGGCCCCGCGTAGCTGTCGGCGCTGACGATCGCACGAGCGCCTCTGCTTTCAGTGAGCGTTCTAGTGTCGAGCGGAGCGGACGTCGTCAGCGCGTACAGTCATGGCAAATCGCGAAGTGGATACAGGTCGAGTTATCGATGAGGTACGCCTGAGGAAGAAATTGTGGGATGCATCCGATCCACTCTACAAAAATAAAGATGCAAGAAACAAAGCCTGGGAGGATATTGTGGACACATTGTTCGAAAATATTTCAGGAGAAGAAAAACAACAACTTGGTTTGTTTACTTTCTTATTTTATTATCTGAATACCTACACTACAGGACAAAACCTTTTCAAGTTAAAATATACACGAATCTTGCCAGGGCACGCTTCCAATAGGGCTCACAAAGTACTCAGCAAAATGTTCTCGCAGAGCGTGTCCAGACCTGTTTGTAGGTACAGTTGGCAAGTCTACCATACCCTCAATTGTAAGTGTGTCTTCAATACGATAACCATCGCGAATTCTTATAAAGTTATGCAATACGCAGCATGCTTTAACTATATTCTTTGTAACATTAAAACTCACATTAATAGGTGTATGAAATACTCTGAACTTGTTTGACATTATACCAAAAGTCGATTCTATGTATCGTCTACTGCGGCTCAGTCTATAATTAAATATTTTTTTCTTGTGGGTCATATTGGATCGTGCATATGGCTTCAGAATTTTATTTGATATTCCAAAAGCACCATCATCCACAATTACATGTTCAACTGGAGTATTTGTTCCAGGCAGTGGCTTCGGTCCTGGAATATTTAAAGTGTTTTGTTCAAGGCTCCTGTATAGTGTACTGTTTTGGAATATAGTCGAGTCCGAGTTTTTTCCATATGTTCCAATGTTTACATATGTAAAACAATAATCTGCATCGCACATAGCTAGCAGAACTATGGAGTAAAAATTTTTGTAGTTGTAGAATATTGATCCACCACCGGTTGGATTTACGATTCGGATGTGCTTGCCATCAATAGCTCCGATGCAATTTGGAAAGTTGGTCTTTTGTAGAAAACCGTTAGCAATATTTTGCCACATATCAGGTGTATTTGATGGTATGCATTCATCGTGTAGCGTTTCCCATATTACTTTACACACTTCGTCCACGATCTTACTGATTGTTGCGATTCCCATCCTAAATGAATACTGCAAATCTGTGTACGTTCGACCCGTAGCAAGAAATCTGAAAATAAAAAGTTTTTATTATTTCAGGAAAACTGGTTCAACAAAGGTGGAAAACAGCCCGGGATGCGTTTTTTAGAACAAAGAACGCTATTAAGAAAACGCCTTCTGGAAGTGCTGCACCAAAATACAAAAAGTACATCTATTATGACGAATTAAGCTTCCTAGCTCCAACAGTTGAGAATGAAGTTGATGAATCACTGAATGACCCTTCCCTCACCCTCAGTAAATATAGATAATACATTGGATAGTATGGTATCTTCAGAAAATACTCAAGATTCTGATATATTAATGCAGCAAGTTTTTTCAAACACTCAACAGGGTGAGCAGAATGACCGTGGTGTTGATTCAGCATCATCACAAAAACCTTGATGGAACCTTGGAACCTTGGCTGGAAAAGAGAAAAAGAAGGGCCCCGAAAACAAATCCAGAAAGTTCTCCATTTGAAAAAGAATTATTAACTTTATTAAGTAACCAAACCCCAGATCTTGCCGCTGACGACCTGGCCTTTTTCGCTTCTTTAGGTCCAATTTTAAAAAGTTTTGATGTAGGACAAAAGCTGGAGTTTAGATCGAGAGTGCTGCGCGAAGCCATGGATATTCGAAATTACAACAGATCAAATAGCTCAAATAGCTCTTACTCTAATGACGCAAGGTCTACACTCGACACGTATGCATCATCATACAATTATCAGACTCCAGCTTATCCAGAGTACGAAACCAATGATGCGAATCCAGGTTACTCTGGTTATCAAACAGCGAGACGTACTGATGAATAATTGTATTATGTTTAATTACTAATAATATATAATTTGTTTTTTTTTTGTCTTACCTATAATATGAAACATTATAATAATAAATATGTTGTTTTCTTACCTATACTTTACCGTGATTAAACATAATGATAAAACGAGTTTTTCTTACCTTAAAGTCACCATTAGTCGTTCAATCGGTGGTATAGGCACACGTCGTAAGCTGCAATGGACCAGTTTATCCTGTATCTTTGCCAGTAATTCGTCAAAAGTTCTAGTTGACATTCGAAAGTAATTAAAGAATTTACTTTCGTCAGCCCTCAAAGTGCCATATAACAAGACAAAGTCTCCTGCAACGGCTCTCTGCTCAATTAATGGATGAACATAGAGTCTTCGTCGTCGCCGGTTTTTATTTTTTTGGGATAGATAGTACAAAGCAGCAATAATTAATACACTCCGCATTTTGGTCGTCGTCTGTACAGTAAGGCGGTCAGTACGATACTAAAACGAGCCACGCTAAGCCTCAGCGCTGACAAACTACGCGCTGAGTTATGAGCGCTGACGGTGAGCGTGAGACTAAAATCACCCTTACAGAAAATCGACGTGAAACAGCAGTCTTTTACTGCTGTGTTTCGTTCGGTGAATGAGAGCGCCGGAGGCCTAAGCATGAGGTGACGATCCTCGCAGCTTATGAGGGGCCTGCAGAGAATCCGTACAGTCATTGTGTGGATGGCGCGAGTCGACCCGGCGGCCAGGGAGATATTATTACTCTATGGCAGTACGAACAAAGCATTGTCGTTCAACAGCAGCCAATCGCCGTAACCCCACCGCTGCTTCCTCTTCCTGTGTCGTGGAGTTTATTACCATCAGAGGACTCTACGCTAACCTTAATGCCGTCCATCACCATCTGGAGACGGCTCAGCCGGCAATGCATTTTCTAACGGAGACACAAATACGCCGTCCTGCAGACACGAACTACCTGCAATACCCCGGCTATGTGCTAGAGGAACGTTTCCTCGCGAAAGGCGGGGTATGCTTATTTGTTAGGGCGGATATTTGCTGTCGCCGTCTACACTGCCTAGAAGATTGTTCCTTCTCTGTCCTTTGGGTACACACTCTTTCAGCCAAATCTACATGTGATCCCATTCAGGAGACAAACCGTAATCCGAACCGGTACAGTGTGTCGATTCGTGCTCCTCTGGGCACCTCAGACCCTGTCTGGTTTGTGCCACAACTGTTGTTGTTACGCCCCCACGACCCGAGGAGACAAGACGACGACTGTGGCACTACTCGTCGGCAGACTGGGATGAAATGCGGGAGTACGTCACATCCATCCATTGGGCTCAACGCTGCTTTAAGAACAGGGATCCATCAGAGAGCGCTACTGCTGTCACTGGTGAAATCATCCTGGGTATGGAATATTATATTCCATACAGTGATGTCACAAGCGGCGGCAGGAAAAGGCCCTGGTTCGGTCGTGAATGCGCTGATGCTGTTGAACGCAAACAGGTAGCGTACCGCGCTTGGACCAGGGCTCGCGCTCTCCACGACCCTAACGTGGATCACCTGAAGGAAGTGTTCATCCAAGCCACAAAGATCTGCAAGAGAGCATACTTAAGAGTGGATGCCCAGCGCGTCGCACGGTTTGGCCAGGAACTCATGGCGCATCCTAAGGGCAGCCGTAGCTATGCGCGCCTGGCCAAAGCCGTGCAGTCCAACTTTTGCCAGACCTCGCTGCCCCCTCTGAGATATCCGAATGGATCACTGGCTCATCGGCCGCAGGAGAAAGCAGATCTGCTTGCAATTCTCTTTGCGGCCAACTCCCGAATCGATGACTGCGGTTCGCAGCCGCCAACTGCGGCTACACCATGCCTGATATACGTATCAGGCAACGTGACGTCCGTGCGATACCTACTGCAGTCCCTCGATATTCGGAAAGCCAGTGGACCTAGCGGCATCTCAGCTGTGGTCCTCAAAAGATGTGCAGCGCAGTTATCTCCTACACTTACGCGCCTATACCGGACGTCTTTCGCCGCGGGCATTGTGCCTGAGGCTTGGAAAAAGGCGAACGTTCCGAGCCAGGCAACTATCGATCCATAGCTATCACCTTAATTTTAATTTCAATTTCAATGCTTTATTGCTCTCCATATGTAATTACAAAAAATAATATAAAAGACCAAATATGGTCCCACTGGTTTTTTTTTTAAATATTGCAACAATAAATAATTAAACGAAACTAAGTAATCAAAAATTTAAGTACCTACCTAAATTCTATTTTAAACTTGTTTATGTTTTATTTATATTTATGTAATAATAATATTAGGTAATTTATTTAAAATAATAATATAATAATAATATCAGCCCTGTATTAAACTGTTCCACTGCTGGACACGGGCCTCTTCTTACTGTGAGAAGGGTTAGGCCATAGTCCACTACGCTGGCCTAGTGCGGGTTGGCAGACTTCACATATCTTCGAGAACATTATGGAAAACTCTCAGACATGCAGGTTTCCTCACGATGTTTTCCTTCACCGTTAAAGCAAGCGATAATTTACTGTTAAATACGCATATAACTTCGAAAAGTCAGAGATGCGCGCCTTGGGTTCGAACTTGAGACCTCTGCGTGGCAGTCCAACGGTTTTACCACTAGGCTATCGCTGCTATATATTTATTTAAAACTATGTTTTGAATTATTGTAGGTATATTAAATTAGTTTGTTATTAAGTTTGTCATTTAGATATTCATTTATGTTGTAATAGCTTTTGGTGAGGAGAGATTGTCTTAGTTTATTAATGAAGCTGTTGTATTTTTCGTTTCTTATGGTACCTGGTAACATTACATGACATTACAAATGCACTAGTCGAGTGCATGTTTAGTCGCGAACTAGGCAGGTTAAGTCTGTTTCTGTGCCTTAATGTAATTTTCGTTTGTAGGTATGTCTTGCCTTTTAGTATAAAAATCTCAATATTTACGGACAAATTTACATATTATTATTTCAAATAAGTACATATAAGCTAGGCAAGGTAAAGGTTTTTAGTGTTTGAAATTAAGGCTTACAACTATCTGTTTCATCGATGTTTAAAAAATTATTCTTATTAGTGTTTAGTGCATCTGTACTATTTCCCCATAAGATGATCCCATATTTTAACCAAGCAGTATATAGTATGTGGCTAACGCAGTTCTTAGATCTGTTGTCTTTTTATCTCACGGAGAGCGTATGAAAATTTTGACAGTTTGGCTCTTATCCTATTAATATGCGACTTTCAGTTGATGTGCGAGTCTATGTCTAGGCCTAATAGGGTGAAATTATTTACGACTTCTAATTTGTGTCCATTGTAAGAAAAGTCTACATTTATCGGTGTTTTTTGGCGGGGGTGAAATGTTATTATTTTAGTTTTATTGAAATTTATTTCAAGATTATTTGATGTCATGGTGTTAAATTTTTTGTTCAGATTGATATTAGTATTACAGGAGGTAAGTATGGAAATATCATCTGCGAATAGAACACATGGTTCGTTGATGTTATTTGGAAGGTCATTGATGTATATAATGAATAGGAGACATCCTATGACGCTTCCTTGCGGAATTGAGGCATTGGTCGCTTTGCTATCAGACCGTATTAGTTCTATATTTTTTGTGTTATGGTTGTGATGTTCTACTTCTACCAACTGTTCCCTGTTTTGGAAATAGGTTACAAACCAGTCATGACATTTGCCGCGAATTCCTACGTTGTGCAGTTTATCTAGTAATATTTCGAACTGTATTTTGTCGTAGGCTTTGGTCATATCTAGTAGCAAACCAATTGCATACTTTTTTGAGTTGATAATATTTAGGGCTTCTTGAATGTATTTTTAAACTGCCAATATGGTAGAATGGTTTTGCCGGTGCTATCCAAGGCTTTCGAGCGGATTATAAACACCGAAATTGTCCGCTACCTGGAGGATCACTCATTGATCAATGATCGCCAATACGGCTTTCGGGCTAAACAATCAACGGGTGATCTTCTAGTGTTCGTCACGCACCTTTGGGGTGAGGCTATAGACAAGCACGGCGAGTCTTTGGCTATCAGCCTTGATATAGCCAAAGCTTTCGATAGAGTCTGGCACCGGTCTCTTCTTTCCAAGCTTCCGGCCTATGGCTTGCACTCTCAACTATGCACCTGGGTTGCAAGTTCCCTGCAGAAGCATCGTATTTGGGTTTTTTGCGACGGTCGCGCTTCCAAATTTATGCAGGTCAATGCAAAGGAGTGCCCCAGGGGTCCGTCTCATCCCCTACTCTGTTTCTTCTGCATATCAATGATATGTTGAATCTCGGCAACATACATCGTTATACGGACGACACGTACCGTGCATGGGCGATATCTCGGACATCCTGGGGCCAAACAGGCTGAGGTTGAGGGGAAAAGGCAGGATCTTGTCGTTGAACTTGACCAGACCTTGGACCGCGTCTCTAAATGGGGTGCCAAGAACTTGGTCCAGTTCAACGCCAAGAAGACTCAGTTATGCGCGTTCTCAACAAAAAAATCTCTGTTCCTTCCCCTCGCTTCTCTGAAGAACTCTCCGCTGGTGATACGTGACAGCCTCTCTATCTTGGGTATGGATCTTTGCCGCACCCTTAATCTAAAACCTTTTTCGGTTCTTCACGCCTGCCCAGCTGTGTCTATTGTGTAAGGCACAACTGCGCCCTTGCGTGGAGTACTGTTCTCATCTTTGGGATGGCTCCGCGCAGTACTTGCGAGACGCTCTCGACAGGTTACAGCGACGTGCTGTCCGTATCGTCAGAGATCTAGAGGTCACGAATTCACAGGAACCTCTGCAACTCCGTGTCATCCTTACATGGTAGAGTCGATTAGAGCGCGCACCAAGATGTTTGGGTCCTCATTCCACTGCCGAACGATCAAGGTATGTAATTCTCTCCCAAGGCACGTGTTTCCTCCTTCTTTCAATCCTGGGTCCTTTAAGCGGGGCGTGAAAAAGCACCTTCTCAGGCCGTCAAAGTAGAGACCTCAACATCGCCTCAGCTGCTATGAGGACGGTGTGGAGGCCACTGTTATTAGACCACATGACTGCTTAACATCAGGCGAAGTGTGGTCATTTTTACGAGTAACATAAAAAAAATGCGGGCACAGGGTTATGAGACTACATGGGGTTCTGAAGAATTTGGAGGAGTTTAAATTGTTACTGCCACAGACTGTCTAACAAGATAATTACAATATTTATATACCTACTTATTTAGCATTCTGAATTACTCCAATGTCGATCTAGAAGTCAGGGCTATATTTAAGGGCAAGGTCTACAGGAGCTTCAGTCTCGAGCTTCCACAAGTAATATAATTGAAAGTACTTATAGTGATGAACTATTTCCACCTGGTTCAACAATAATTTGCGTTAACCTACCCGAGCCATTAAATCAGGTCCTGTAATGGTAAGTTATTTCTTATCATGAGATAAGTTGCACTGTAAAAAATTTCATAGTATTCAGTAGCCCTGACTGGTACCGTGAATAGCTATATAAAGTATATAATCTAAGATATTTTTTATTTAGTAGGTAGGCTACGTATTTTTTTAAATACCTACTGTACCTGCAGTATCTTATTTCGGGATATGTTTTTGTCAGACAGATAACGTTTTTAATGCATAATAGTTGTTTATCACGCTCTCGATTTCCTCGAAATTACTGAAGCGTAGAAGACTAGCAAAGGTAAGTTGGCAGGTTTACGTTTGGCCTTGTTGAACCGGAAAATCCTGTGGCACAACTATGTAATTAATACCAGATAACAATAAACAAAGAAATTAATCATTAAACCATTTCACTTTAATTTAACAGATAATAAACCTTAAAGAGTTCGTGAAGTACCTATCTATTAAACTGTACGTAGCAAATAAACGATTTTTATTTACCTATTTATTATTATTTGCCACCACGGTTATTATGCGATATCCAAATATGGATTCTGTATACACCACTGCACTACGATCGCAGAAAGGAAAACCACTAGTTCTTTTGCTGACAGCAATAAGATATCTAGCAACCACAATTCATAGTCAACGTAAGTAGTGCCGCAGTTAGGTTACTTTAAGTTTGAAATAACCGACATTTTTAGGTGCGTGAGTAAGCTACATAAACTACGTACCTATATACGTCATACTAATCATTTTATGTTGTATCTAGTTTTTGCCCGCGGCTTCGCTCGCGTAAACATAAGTTAGGATAGGTGAGGTTAGATTGGTAACAGTTCTTTTTTCTGGATGAACGGTATCCTGTGGTCCTTTTCTGTACTCCCAACGACGAAATTTGATGGGTAAAATATTAATTAAAAATTTGATAGAATAAAAATTTATGAATGTCTTAAGTTAGTCACAGTATTATCAAAATTTGTCCTTAAGAAAGTCATTAACATTATAATAAGCTTTGTCACTTAAAATGGATTTCATTTTTAATTTAAATTCAACATATGTCAATTCTTTCCAACACTTAGGCAGTTTTTTATTGACAACATGTTCCTCGGTGACAACATGCCATGCGGTATCCTCAATCCATTGACATATGTTGCTACCTTATTGGCTTAATCCTATTATTTATGGACATTTATCCGTGAAGGAAATGATAGTTTAAAAAAAGTTGTTCACTAGAAACACTTGTCGGTGGAGCAGACAATAAATTCAGTGCAGCCTTTCTCAAAGACAGCAATGCTAGAATCCCAAGACGAATAAATATCTGCGATTCTTTGTTACTGGCTCTGATAAGTAATGGGTATAGTATATAGGTATTAGTATTAACAACAAAGTTATACTGACCGAAAACATTTAAATAGATGCCTAACCTTTATTGTTACAAGGTAACGTACAAAAACCTACGCATTAAAGACATCGAATTTTGTTATTTATTAACTATCATGAACTAAATCACATCAATACCGAACTAATACTTCCCAGTTTCGAAATAATCTTATAATTACCTATTCGCAATTTCACGACAAACAAAACAAACTACCGCAAAGCTCGGGCGGAAACACAAACAAGTTATGACACGACTATGACGCGGCAAAACGACACTTTGTCGCTCGCAGCTCAGTGCACCGAACATTTCCGATCGCAGTGCGAATTCAGTTTCGGTTTCGGCCATAGTTTAGGCTGGATAGCAGCCGAAACCGAAATTAAGTCGAAACTCGTTTCTTTGCCGAAACTAGGCTGAAACCGAAAGTTCGGTCGGACACTAAAAGCAACATTTTAATACCTTTGTTGTTGTTGTACGTTACTTTGTTGTAATTTAAGTAGATATCACATTTTTTCAAAATAAAATGTAGCCTATGTTACGCGGCGATAATATGCCTTTATAACGGTTAAAGAATTTTTTAAGTTGGTTGATTAATTTTTTAATTTAAGTCCTTACAAACAAACAAAAAATCTAAACTTTCCTTTATAATAATATTATAGACAATCTTATTATTTCGGTGTATTCAAGGGTATTTTATAAATAATAATTTTAAATTGTAAAGATATGAGATATGTTCTTTTTATTACCCTTTGTATTTATATATATTTATTATTAATATACATAGGTACACCTACCTGTTACTTTACGATCCCATAACATAACTTAGAACGGTCAAATCAAAGTTTGTTGAATAATTTTCAAATCATCAATACAATAGTCAACAAAACATACCTACAGGTGCTAGGTGGTCTAGCGGTAAGCGTTTATCGTTTCTAACCTATTAAAGGCCTAGCCAAGTTGCAAACATATCGTATCTATTCTCTTTCTACAGCCGTGAACGCCTTAGCGAAAGCGGGTAACAATAGCGTAAGCGAGATTTGAAAACGGTAAGTCATTAGTCATTATAGATCGCGCACTGTATGATGGCCGGTCTGAACATTGCGCGAGTGGCGTCGCAGTTGTAAGTTTTAGGACTCTTTGGTGACAGGGGGCGGGGGCGGGATGCAATCCGTACTGACTGACAGACTGTACATGCGCAACAATTCGGCGACGCTATGTTCAGTCCGGCCATCATAGATTGCGCGATCTGTACTTATTACTCATTACTCATTAGCCAAGTTGACACAACTGTGCTATGGCTCATTCTCTAATGTTAATAGAAAGAGTAATGTGCGTTCGAATCCCACATGGGACAAAACTTTGTGTGATCCACAAAAGATTGTTCCGAGTCTGGGTGTTCTTTGTGTCCGTTGTTTGAATGTTTGACAGTGTGGTTTTCAGTAATAGTTCATGGAGAAATGGTTGCAGCACCTTACAGCTCTTATGATTTGTAAACAAAAACTTGGCGATTAAAAAGAGTGACCATGAGTTTCTTGCCCGTTTTTCTCATGAGCCCTACCCCCTTGCTTTGCTGAACGTGGCAGTAAATGTAAATTCACAGAAAAAAATAAAGTGTAACTTTTACATTCATAAGTGTTACCTTGTAACCTAATAATAATAATATTATTAGGTTACTACCTTGTAACCTAATATGAATAAATTTATTTTGAATTTTTTTTTGACACAGCTTTTATTCCTAATACGGGACTTGCCTTTTTGAATATCAAATAATTTTTCCCCAATGATAAGCCTTTTCACGAAGACAGGACATGCCACAACATCCACATCAAATAATATAGGTATTAATAATATCGTTTGCACCACTTATGACATTTCATGAAACATGAACTCGAGCGCATGCAATAAAAACTTGTTACATTAGCATCGTTAACGTTATCTCAACCAGAAGTGCGTTATTAATAGAAATGCGAACAGGAAATGAGCAAAAAGGTTACTTCCTGTCGATGTTGACAATAAACTTAGCCCTTAATTATAACGCCTTACAAGCGAAATTTTCAAGGTTCAGGCCCAATCCCTTATGCAAAGCGATTCGTCCAAGATGGTAAAGTGCTTACTGCTTGGCGCCTATTTATTGACGAAGCAACACTTCAACACATAAAGATATATAAAGAAACTGAAGCTCGTCAACGGACCAACGATGTAACTTGGTGAATAACTTTAGATGAGCTTGATGTCTTTATTGCATTACTGTACATCCATGGCTCTTACAATTCTAGTCAACTAGATTTAGATCTGATGTGGTGAAAACATTGGAGGCCACCTGTTTTCCGCGAAATACAGTTACAGCTGTAGAAAGTATGTTCTTGTCTTCTGGACTATATATTTCCTTCTCTCTCTAACTTTATTTATTGCCGTATGATCCTTCTCGCACTTCGGATCAAGGAAATAAAACGGGAGTTTGACTATGTTGTTTAAATTTTCTTATTTTTGTGTTTTTGCTATTAATGTTTAACTTTGCATATTATATTGGATACCTAATTATTTTTATTACAATTATTACTTCTGACGGCCCCCGAAAATAGGAGTTAAGCTTCTGTCAACTTTCTAACCTTGGCACTGCCAACGCATTGAGAGCGAGGGTTCGGTTATCGTATCGAAGTAGAACAATAAATGTTTATTCCTTAGGTAACCGCTGTGAGATTAGGTGTTTCATATGTATTGTTTTAATATTTGTGAAGCCCTACAACAAGGATGATCGGTGTTAAGTGCGGCCATATAATATTTCCAAGTAAATAAATACTTGTATATGGACGATCACTGATGACTCACGCCTGTACCCACCTTTACTCTGAAGGAAGGCATAAATGTAAGATCCATATTAGATGGCAAATCGTTTGGCATCTATTGCAGACATATACAGGCTTAGTGCTGTTACCAAAAAATTCCAATAGAAATACCCACGAATCGAACCTGGGATCTGATGATTGCCCACAATATTAAGCCTCAGTAGCTTATGCCACGGAACCAACGAAATAATCAGTTCCTGAAAATTTTCGTAAAGGCCCTTTTAATAATCTGTTTCAATCAAATAAACTTCAATAGCTACTTGCAACTGTTGACCCGATAAGGTAGTCTGATTTTAAAGAAAGCTGCATTTATTGACTTGACTTTTTAAATGCGGATCTAGTGATTGTAAAGTTCCGTGCTATATCAATGTCATATTTTATGTCGTAAGCGAAATGTAGACTCGATCTTTTTACTCTACACAATGTAATATAAAGCAAAAATGGCAAGCTTATTAATTAAGTAGTTAATTTTTCGACTAATTCGTATATGTACCGATTCTTGTGTGTGACATAGAAGAGATGTGTTAGGGTTTAGTTAGTCTTATTTCAAGATGACTGTCGGAAAATAATGTAATACAATAGGATATAAATATAATGGTTCTAAAGACACATCATCCGTTAAAATATACGTGAAGCAAAAACTTTGTACCCTTTTTACGAAAATTGCGCGGACGGAGGAGTATGAAATTTGGCACAGTTAAAGTTTATATGGAGAAGGTTCTCCTTTTTGCGAAGCCTAATATTCTTATAAAATATGCATTAGAAATACATTAAATTAATGAAAAGACACTACACGCACACAACTATGCATTTGACACACGCATTCGAATCGCGTTCGTAGTATTTCGACATTGTTCGTCTGACGTCGAACAATTATTTGTAACTATGGTTACCTATACCTTATTTATATGTAATAAAGAAAAACAGAAAAAAAGTAGCTAGCTTAGGAATTTTGGCCGAATTTTGATTACTAGGCGACCGCTAGTTATAGCTAGATAATACTATTAATTAAGGAAAATTTAAAGTGCACGCAATTTGAGATTTCTATAATCAACGGATACAAACTGTATTAAGGCAGGACAATCTAACTATGGATTACACATATACATACTCGAGAGCAGAGAATGCTTAATAATTAAATCTAGTATCTTAACCACTGAGACATCGTTTAAGGGATTCGATTTTGAGTCTTAACAATTTTTAGGATTAACTCTGTTTATTATATGAACAGCAGGATTAAATTGGTAAATACCGAAATATACTTTTCACCGTTTAGCAGCTCAATAGACAAGGCATTGGATTTGCTATCGAGAGGTCGCGGGCTCGAACCCCACCCATTGCCCTACCGACGACGTTATGCCACTTCTAACACAATCATTCTAGATTAGTTAGAGGGTTTAACAAGATTACCAATAATTTGTAACCCAATCTGCTAGCCTATACCTATTATCAAAATGGAAAAATAAACAATATTTCTAAATTAAAGCAAGATCAACTATAAATTTATTGGGTAGATAAATATTAAATATGAAAGCTTAATTACATTGTCATTGACGACCTCGATGGCGTAGTAATTAGTGTAACCGACTGCCACGCCTGAGGTCGCTGGTTCGATTCCCACACAAGTCAAACATTTGTGTGCATGAACATGAATGTTTGTCTTGGTCTGGGTGTTTCTATGTATAATATGTATGTATTTACAAAAAAAATATATATATGTATGTTTATCCATTGTCTAGTACCCATAGTACAAGCTCTGCTTAGTTTGGGCTAGATGGTGTTGTGTGTATGTGATAGAATATTATTATTGTTATTATTATTATTGTGAGCTTCAATTATTACAAAATATTTAGAACAAGTAAGTCTTCAAACGATAATGATCTGCCAAGTAATATTTTCATTGGTAAACTATATTTTTTTAGGAATATCCAAAGACATTGAAATTATGTAGCACTAATTTAAATAGACTGGTAAATTACCTTGTATTTTATTTTCCCTAAGCACAACGTCATGGAAAAATGTATCACTTTTATATGTACCTAGATAACTTACCCACGTGCCAAACCCATTACTTATCAAGTATGTACCTATATTATTGTCTATTTACTAGTATATATATATTCAATTTCCTTAAGACCTATACCGCAGTCCCATTTTCATGCAATGAATGTTCTTTCCATAGAAGTAAGTAACCACAAGCGGTTAGCTGTCATAGACGTATTCTGCTTAATGAATTAACATTTATGTATCGTCATCCTACTAGCCGTTTCTAAAAGACACATATTTGACACGTTTATTAACTATACATTATCCAATAACAATAATTTGATTTTTATCATTTTAACTGTTTATTTATCTACTCGACGTGTGAGTTATGGTGCGAATTTTGTGCTCACAATTTACGTCAATATGCTCGTGATTATCTTGCCGCATAACAGTTAGGTACGATAATTACTTAAATGTGAAATAACGATGTCATAAGACCGGAAATGTAAACTTTTATATATAATTATCGCGGGCAATGTGCATTATGCTCGTATATAATAACTAGGAAAAGTTTAAATAAATGTAACTTTCCAAGCGTAAAATAAAATAAAATACAGTAAGTACTTACATACAAAAATGACGGATTTCACTCTGTTAAAAATATGAATTTTAATTTAGCAAGATCTCTGCGGCAAACACTGCATTTAGTTGGAGACTAGAGCAATAATACTTGAGTCCGCATTGGGCCATTTTGGTGATTTTCACTTTTTTTCGTGAGCGTGATCGACTCCTAGCGATAATCGTAATAACACCTGGGAGAACGTATAAACTTCTCAAAGAAAAGCCAAAGACGCACACACGAAGTGAACGTCCACTTCGATGTGCGGCAGTTTTCACTATTTGGGTTTAAATTAGTCAAGGAATTTATTTAATACGAAAATATATAATGCTTAAATAACCACTACTATTTATTAATCGAGTTAAAAAGGTTTAAAAGGTTTTAAAGGAGAATTCCGAATTAGACGCGTATGTTTTAGACATTTTATGCATATTATATCGCCGGAAATTTTCAACCGATTTGGAGGATAATTAGCTATTAGGCTTACATCAGAAGCCCAATTCTCTTAGTAAAATATGTCCAAGATAGAGTTCCCATCTAGTTTAATTAACATTAAATGTGAACCTAAATGTAATTTATGTTTAAATTTGACGTGTATTTTATATAGGAATGCACTATTTTTTGTATTTACGACACTGGGATTAGATTGGATTGATTCTTGTGTCGCTGGGGAATTTATTCTCATTCAAACAACGAACATAAAGGAAACTCAGACAGCGAACAACTATTTGTGTATAACACAAAGTCTTGTAGCGACCACTTAAACCTCTACGCCATCTGTACAGTCTAATTTTACGAGAATTGGGGCTCGGATAATTAATAAAATTCGTCAACAGCAAATTAGCAACTTAAAGTATTTTAGCGTGTGTCTTGGGATATAGTCGATATGTAAATGAATGACATACATAATATCACGCCTACCTATACTTAATGAAAGTGGCAGAGGCGTCTAACTAAATATTATGTTAGTGGGGGTCTCGTATATTTTAACTAATAAACGAACAACAGTTAACGTTAGTGCAAGCCACTAGCATTGGTTAGTTTACTAGAGGCCCTTTCTAGTTTATGACCTTAAAACGTCAGTTAAAATATTAACTTTTCTGAAAAATATTTACCAACTTCAACACATTAACAAATAAAAATAAAAGTTAAATTTTTGTTTTAACTAAACTCCCAATAGAATCTACCAGTTTGGATTCAGTGTTAAACAAACAGCGAACAAAGATAAGCCAATTAATGACTCCTCATTGCTGAGTTTCGATTGGAAACATGAAAGGAAAGAAAGGAAGGAAAGGTTAGAAAGTTATTATCATTTCGTGCTTGTGTCTTTGAAGTCAGTTTTTAAAAGTTAAGTTTATGTATAATATCTAACTTATCGTTATCATTATTGATAACGTCAATATTTATTTTTTATTTTAACTTCCTTACACAGGAAATATAACTACACAATATGGATTATTAATTTATTATAGTCGTGCTCATACGAAGGCCAAAAATTAAATACACCTATAGGCAGACACAACGCCCTTGTCAAGGGCTGTGACACTTTGATGTTGAAAGTTACGACAAGGCAGATATGAAATGTACATACTAGAGCAAAATAATTAAATCTCGGTTTTTTATGATTGCTACAACCCATAATGAATCAATAATGTTGGGGATGACGATGATGATGATCCACGTACATATTTCTCCTAATAGGAAAATTACTACAATGGTTAATCATTCCAAATTTTACAAGTTATTTTACATTCGCTACAAGTTTTGAACTGCGGGTGCTACTGGATTCCCAGTATTGCATTGCCTTTATCCATTGTCATGATCTACTAAAGGATATTTAGTTTGCCGAAGTGCCAAGTTTGGCAAGCCACAATGTACTATACAATAATATTAAATATACTTAATTAGCTTGTTACTAATATATAATGTTGAAGTTAAACTTTCTAAATCATGAAAAGAAATGTACGAATTACCGGTAACTTGTTACGTTTTCTATGCATGCATAGGGAATTGAGGGGGAACGAGGAGGCCGGAGAGAGCAAAGGTAGCAGTTTTTATTTATCTTGATCGCATAGCACAGTAGGTATATTAGTATGTTTTTATATACAAAAATGTGTGCATACGACGCTTCTTATCTTATCATTACAGTCATGCACACACACTGATGAGCGCACCACTATAGCTTTTTATACTAATAGTGATAAAAATAATTATGGCACGCTTAATGGCTAGCAGTTATTGACCATGTGGGCAACAACTGCATTAAGGGCATCAACCATGTTCTGCTGGCTGTTCACAAAAGTACTGGCTGTAGCTTGAGCGTAAGCATTGTAAATAAACGCAATGGTTATAGCCAATTTAAATCTTCAATGTCCTCCTTACAGCAAAGCACTTCCCTAACACACCTTACCTTTATTTAGTTTTAAACTAGATAAAATGCTTTTTAATTAAAGATTAATTAGCACCCTAACAAAAGTAGTAATATCAGTTAGGTAATATAATAATAACAGTGATCAATTTTACAAGACAAATACTTCGTGTGGAATAAGTATGAATAAAAATATGTAAGATCCAGATCGAATTTTGGTCTTAGTTGCCAATCTTACTGGAGGCTGGCCATCTGCGCACCCGGTAATATAGCACACAAGTGTGTGCGGTAATACAAGAGCACTGTATTTTTCACCCCATCCCTCTCAAAATCCGATGGGATTACAAGTGCCGTACTAACGGCTTCACATAGTTCTCGAGGCAAGCGGGTGTGCGCCACAAAAATGTAGGATTAAAAAGCTTTGCTAGCAATAACAGTAAATGTTCAATTTTGCTAAGGGTAGACAACACCACGGCAATTAGTTACATAAACCGCCAACGTGGAATACAGCTCCCGCACCTCAACGATCTGACAAGACAAGTTTGGCAGAGTGGTGCGAGAAGCGTAACACTTGGTTGTTTGCATCTTACGTGAACACTAAGGATAATTATGCTGACGAAGAGTCTAGAAAGGTTAACCCTGATACAGAGTGGGAATTATCAGATCATGCCTTTAAAATCATTAAAGGATATTTTGGTTGCCCGGATATTGATCTCTTTGCTTCTCGTGACAGTGCTAAATGTGACCCCTTTGTTTCTTGGAAACAAGAACCAGACGCGTATGTCGTAGACGCTTTCACTTTGGATTGGCAGTCCAAATATTTTTACGCATTTCCACCCTTTTCTTTAATTTTAAACTAAAGCTTATAAACTCAAACCTAATAAGCCCAAATATACTTTTACTTGGGACCCCCAATTAGTACTTAACCATGTGTCCCATTGGTATGCGAATCTAGAACTAAGTATAGAAAATCTTACTAAAAAGTTAGTTACTTTATTAGCACTTTGCACAGCCCATAGGGTACAAACTCTTTCGTTAATCAAGTTAGAAAATATATTAATTACCCCAAATGGCGTTAAAATAGCAATAATAGATATTATTAAAACCTCTGCTCCCGGACGAGACCAACCAATATTATGCTTACCATTTTTTAGAGATAATATAAATATATATCCTGCTTCAGTTCTCAAAGATTATATTTTTGTAACAAAAAATATGACAACTACGAACGCAGGAAACCTCTTATTAACTTATAAGAAACCTCATAGAGCTGCTAGTGCTCAATCCCTCAGCCGATGGATTAGGCAAGTGCTGTCAGATAGTGGCGCAAATACGACCACTTTCAGCGCCCATAGCACGAGGCATGCCGCCACGTCCGCTGCTGATGCTGCCGGACTTAGTATTGATACTATTAGAAGGTTACAGAAAAGCCGACCCCAAGTAACTTGGGAATAATAAAGGCTAAGAGAGAAGAAGAAGGACAGCTGGTTGAACCAGCACGTCTTCAGTCTTTGCAAAATTTTATAACAGGCCAGTCCTCAGCGATAATGATTTCACAAACGGAATCGTTTCTCCAATTATTATTAATACTTAAGTTAAAAACTTAAGCAATTACTGTTGATGATTACTATTTCGATTATTGTTACAATTTGAGTTAAACTTAATTGTAATATTTGTTTACGTTTCACCATTAGTGATTAAAAGATGCATTACCCGAACAAAACTTATTTCTCTGAATATCTACCTAATAAATAATTATATCTGAAGAATGAAGCGACGAATATATACTAGATGATCAAACGAACTTCTTGAAGTCGCTTCATTCGAAGATATAATAACCCCCCTCTCCCATCATAAAATCACATAATACAATACTGTGTTTTTAACCCCAAAAGTTTTGTTCTAAAGGAATCTCTGAAAGAATGAATAATTTCACAGAGTTGATGCGTATGAAACGAGGATATTTAAAATAACATATATATATATCGAGTTAGTCTCTGAAATCGTGCGATGTTGCCTGTAAAACAAAGGGACTACCTAGTAAATAAATATACCTAGTAAATAATTATGCGCTATATATTAAGCGACGAATATATAATTAAATAATACCAAACAAAAGATTCGCTACGCATCTTATAATTTTATGTTAATAACCCTATATAAGCATATTTAAATAATTATAAAAGAATTTAGATAAATCATAGTACAGTCGTAACCTTCGCTTTAATATAATTTATACATAAAGGCGGAAAGTGGAGACGCATTAAAGAATAACGTTTTTTTTGTACAAAAAATAAAACCAGATAATAGGTACCTACGCGATACCCCGATCTTGTCTACTATATGATTACTTATTGGTAACATAACGTAATTAATGTGCTTCGTTTAAAGGATCTATTTGGGTTATGAAAATGTGTCTATACTTAGCGGTTATGTCATAAAATTAATCTTCTTTTTTAACATAACGAAGGAGGTCGATCTCATTGAGTTACCACTAAATGCAATTAATGAATTAATCAATGATAGAATTATAAGAATTATGAATTGAATGTAGCCACAAATACTTATTTAAATGTCAATATAAGCCGCAATTATTAAAAGCAAATTTATCGCGCAAATGAACGCCAGATTAAAAGTTAATCTGCTGATAATTACTTTTGAATGTTAATGACCCATTGATAGTAGAGCCTTCATTGTTTAGGTCTGAATCACGGGCCAGGTCATGGGCACTCAGTTCTCAAAGTACAGAGTATTTTGTTTCATTTTATAACAATTTTACATGCATGAATGGCGACTATAATTGTCTTGAATTCACTTATCTTACTGATACTGGAAGCCACGCTTTTCTAGATTTTACTTAACTCTAATAAAAATGTTTTACAGTGCACAGGTTTCCGCCAGTGGCTATTCTGACTAATGTTAAAAGTCCCCGTCTTGAGTGCCTATATTACATTACTCACGTGTTGCATAGGTAGAGATCGCAATGTGAATACTAAAAGCCTAACATTAAAACCTTTAAAATACCTTTAGCAATTTAAGAGTAATTTCATGCATAACGTTAGGCGACAGGAATTAAAACTAAGTGTTTTCAAGTTTATCGTGTTTACAACGCAAATGCATACTTTATTACATTTTTGGTGTGTCCCGCTATACATACAAAACACAACATTTTTGATAAATAAGACATATGGCAATTTTAATGCGTTAAGCGTAGTTGGCTTTAATTGAAGTAGGCCGACGGAGGTTTCCCGAGGGAGGGGCGTAAGCACCCCGCGCGCCCCCCTCAGTGGAGGGGAGGGCTGTACCATCTAGTCCTCCCCCAAACAGCTGGGGCTCGCCTCGCTACGTGGCGGGCCAAGACCTGTCGGTGTCACGGTGAATACTAGCGTGAATCCCGTGGCACCGACACCGGTACGTGGGGAACGTCCTCAGGGGTTTAGTGGGTATGGGGCCGGCCTCACTGGCTCGAGTCCCACACACCCGCGCCCTCTGCCCGGGCGCGGACGGTGCGTAAACGCATTCCCCTGAAGTAAAAAAAAAAAAAAAATAAAAAAAGGCCGACGGAGGTTTCGAGGTTGAGCGTCTCTCGCTACCGGCCATGATTGAGTTTATGGTTGCGAGCGAGAGCGTATGGAAGGAGTGGCAGTAGGAGGCGGTGGCCACCACCGCCTCCTACAAGGTATTAATGCTCGCTAAGGAGGTGGCGGAAAATGAACGGGAGATGAACACCAGTCTCCTGGCCTGCAGTCGACGCACTGGACGCCGTAGGGCGCTGAACTATCTCCGGCCTCCATGAGCGCTAGCCCGGGGCGAGTGCGCGAGCGATGCCTACGCCCCGGCCATAGATCGTGTAGAAGGACACCGTTACGGGTTTAGTCGGTAGAACCCGAAACTTTACCTTTACTTTACCGCTGTCGCAGCGGGGTATGATTGTATGAGTCACTGAATTACCACAAGAAAAAAGACCGATGGATGATGTAGTTTTATTCTACACATAATTGCAGCCAAATAAACTTCGTGTTGTATTTTTCAGTGAAAGCGCCAGAGCTCCTGTTTCATATTCTGCAGGGATTAGCCATCAAGATAGAAACTTTATGAACTTCTTTTTAGAATTGTTTGAAACACGCTAGTTATATCTTTCTGCGCTGTTATCAGACGACCGTATTTTTTATTTTTGTAGTAATTTTTCTCTTTTTTCCGAGACACCTCATATAGTTTAGCTTTACATATTAAAGTCTTTGCAAGAAGAGACTTTAAAAACATACAATTAACGGACTAAGTCGTCTTAGTCACACAAATAATTGTCCCCTGTGGGATTCGAACCTACAATACTCCCAA
Organism: Catocala fraxini; assembly: GCA_930367265.1. Taxonomy (NCBI): domain Eukaryota; kingdom Metazoa; phylum Arthropoda; class Insecta; order Lepidoptera; family Erebidae; genus Catocala; species Catocala fraxini. The sequence goes on from OV884037.1 coordinate 12,658,100, forward strand.
CAGCAACAGCGAGAGGTGGCCGCTTGCTCACAGCGCTATTCGTGCAGCCAAAGTATGCACCTACCGCTTGTGGCCGGCTCTATGTACGCTATAAAGAGCATAAGCTGTAGATATAAGACCCGCGGAGGTTTAAAAGCGCAGCGATGTCGCTATTAAATACTTACTCAAATATGTAAATGTAAAAGAACCTTGTGTTAAATTCTGTTAAAACTCTAAAAAGGTCTAATATAAATAGCTTCATCTGTTTAGTCATCGATTCAAGGAAATGATCTATTATCTGACTAGCACCATTCAGTACCCAGTAGAGGTTTGCATACTGCATCTATTTGTACACGAGCTACTGTCACGGTATTCCCCGGCGACGCTACCACTTGTCCCTTTTTGAACATAGTGCATCTTGGTGGGTTGTATTTCCCAGTTTTTATGTGTACTGTCTGTGTGCTCTTGGCATTGCTGGGGTCCATAAGCGGCGGTTACCGGTTATCATAATGTGGGACGCTAGGCCATTTATTTTACATTAGTTGCAGCTACATTTCTATATAACTTGACCACTTGTAACATACATAGATTCACACGTTTATGACTCCGAAACATTAGGCAAATGTATATTACATAGAACTCACCACAACTGTTTTAGGTTTCACTAGGAGGCAAGGCTAATTGCCACTTGATTCTGTACTGCTGCTGAGAATTTCTAAACACACCCGCCCCGGGAATCAAACCCAGAATCGCTTATAAACAAGTGGAAAGTTATGCCAGTGAGCCTACGAGACTGATCACTAATACATAATAAATAATGGATGTACGCATAGTCGTTATTATAATACAAGTTTCTTGTATATGTTGATAACAGCGTCAGGCCCTATATAAAATAATAATCAGACGATATTAATCTTGTCTGGTCCGCATGATTCATTGTGTTATTCCGTTTAGTGGCCAAGGGCGTTAAACTAGTATTTTATATATTTATTTTCGATTCAGATGGAAGCCGCTATAAATAAAACTAACTAAATTGTTTGTATTTTATTAAAACAAGGTCCGTTCAATTCAATGAATGGATTCGGGCTGCACAGGTTGCAGTGGTGATAGCAATGCCCCAAATATAGTAGGATCGAGATCCACACGTTACAAGAATTTCTAAAATCAACAAAGAGAGGTACCGGTTCTGGATGTCGATGTATTTTAATTTTTTTTAGAATCTCTGCAACGGTTACACGGGGCTAATGCCATTGTGCCAATAGCATTATTTATTACTTACTTCGATCTAGCTAGCATACGAATGAGATTATTTATAAAATTTATGTTGTCGTTGATGAAGTAAAAGTGCCGTGAGATTGATATAAAGATAGTTGCACAAAAGCTATATATAAACCTTCAAATAAACAAAAATTAGCTAAACACTTTCGTCCTACAATCAATCAAAAAATAAAAACAAAAAAAAACATTTTGGGAATACAATATGTACCCTTTAATATTAGGGGTTAAAGTATGAAATTGCTGATTTGTACCGAAAAATTTAAACTCGCGTTTTTGTCTAAAATGTACCATATTTAGTTAATCGAAATATTTACCCTCATTATCTAAAGGTACATTGCTGCCATCTAAACGGAAGTTCATTTATGCCTTTACGATAGAACTCCGGGGGATCGAGATTCAACAAACTGTGTGAAAGCATTTTGTATTGCCTCCTGGCAAGAAATTTTTTTATCATGTAGAAAATTGTCCAAAACCCGAAAAAATATGGTAGTTCGATGGAGCAAGGTCTGGCGAGTACGGAGGATAACGTATGGTTTCTAACTGCAGCTCCTGTAGAGTTACAACGGTTTCTTGTGCAGTGTGAGGTCTTGCGTTATCTTGGAGCAATAATGGTGAAGATCGATTCACAAGTCTGGGCTGTTTCACTGCCAGTGTCGCCATCATTGTTCGAAGCTCGGCACAGTAAACATCTGCTGTTATTGCTTGACCAGACCTGAGAAAGCTATAGTGAATAATACCATGAAGAGGACACCAAACAGTTACCATTACCTTTTTATTCGTAAGCTTTGCTTTAGGGCACTGTTGCAACACAAGCTTCAACACGCAGTTCTTTCTGCAGATCAGTCAAATCATGAGGCATCCATTTTTCATATATTTTTATCTTATTGATTTAATGCAAATGAGCCAATATTGTAGGTAGGAAAATGCCGCTAATCACTGGGTAATTTGACTCGGATTGGCTTTCACCATGTCCTTCAGCGTTATTCACCTGTGTGGGCGGTCTTCCACGTGGTTCGTTCTTCAAGTCGAAGTTTCCATTACGAAAGCGTTTAAACCAAAAACGCACGGTACGTTCATTAGCAGTCTCGTCTCCAAAGGCAGCATTGATATTGCGAGCCGTTTCTGCCGAATTAGTTCCGCGTCGGCACTCGTATTCAAAAATGACTTGGATTTTCGAAGTATCCATCTTTCCCGTCTAAGCTGAATAAAAAAACAATTGAAAGTCGAAAATCGAATCTTGAACATTTAAAAAAAAAAGAAACTTATAGGTATCATGTGAAAAAAGTTTCACTTGAAAATGTCACACCATGCAGGTTTTATGTAAATTCAAAGTATCTATTACTATACAATGGCAACTTCATACTTTAACCTCTATTATAACTTGAACTTAATTAATAATAATAATAATAATAATAATAATAATTTATTTATTTCTCTCTCACACAGAATGATTACAAAATCAGGTCTTAAACTAGGTTTTACATGATCGAGTAAGTGTAACTACGTTGGTTGGTATTCATAACATTTAAATAACATTTAAAACGGTGAGATCTGTGTGAGAGACTGGTATCCGTACTAGGCGGGAAACCTGTATGACAGATGACCAGCCGCTCCTACCTCTAAACATGAAGTTGTTAGTGTAGTTTGTGTTTCAATAATTATGTTGTGATATTATTTTAAATAACTTTCACTTTAAATCTATTGTGGTTCACGTCAGTTACATTCTGATTATACATCGCAGTTATGCGTGTTTCATGTTTGTGGGGTAAGGAGGAAGTCCAGGTTTTTTTGGATACGCTGGTATATTATCATCGAGGTTCCAGTTATTCCTCACAGTGACTCCGTTTGGATGGGCTGGCAATGACTGCTTCCGATTGAATGATTGATTCCGGCGTTCCCTAGTGTTCTTTGCTGGGACCTCTTTTTTACTGCGCATATTTATACGATATTCAGTCATGTTTCAAATACCTACGCAAAACACCTCTTGTACGCGGATGATATGAAAATATATATGTGTGTTAGATCAAGACTTGACTGTGAACTTATTCAACGTGACATAGTAACATCACTGTCAATGTTTCGAAGTGTCAGTGTATTAGCTTTAGTCGATCTAAAACCCCAATTAAATATCCATACAGATTTGACAGTAATATTATTGAAAGGGTCGATGTAGTCAGAGATCACAGTATAATGCTTGATTCGAAATTACTGTTCTCTCAACACGTTGATAGCATCATCAATAAAGCCTCTCGTAATCTTGGTTTTGTAATGCGTACTTGTGAACCATTTAGAAATTGTCATAGCTTAAAGATTATATATTATGCTTATGTGCGTAGTATTTTGGAATACTGTAGTCTAATTTGGTCACCTCAATACAATGTCTATATAGCAAGAATTGAGAATTTACAGAAGAGATTTGTAAGATTTCTGAACTTCAAATTTAAAAAACGTCACTGCTTATATTCCGGATACTGTAGACACTATCATCTACTTCCGCTTGATGATAGACGTATATTGCTGGATATGCTTTTATTCTTTGATATTTTGCGTGGTGGGCTTGATAGTAGTGATCTTCTATCGTGTATACAATTCTGTACTCAAAAGTACCGCACCAGACACACCCATTTATTTACTGTACCTTATCATCGCACCAATTATGGCAAAAATGCTGTTATGACACGACTATCTCGCATTTATTTTGATCGCTTTGAAAGTATTGATATATTTCATTTATCTAAGCAGTCATATCGAAAACAAGTCGCAAATGCGCTCACCAGTGGATAAATGAGATATATTTTTATTTTTGTTATTTCTATTTTATCATTTAATTTCATGTTGTAATGTATAGATATGTAAACTTAACTCTGTTTTTCTAGTTTTATATACTTATATGAATGTCGTGAAACTCTGTAATTGGCTTAAGATTTTAATGTCATTGCTATAATACCATGTACACTGTAAAAAAGCTGTTGAGTTTCCTACTAATTAATAAATAATAAATAAATGCACCAGAGCAATGCCAGATGTTGCAACTGGGTGCCAATCAATTGTAATGAAATAATTGCGAACGGAAACAACCACTTTCAAATTTCTCACCCAACTATTGCAATAAATAAAGATTGATAACATAGAATTTTTCTGATGATGGACAGCCTCGTCGTAAATTGCGAGCGTACTCTAACTTGCAGTATTCCCCTTCGAACTATAAAAAGTCTCTCGAATGAGCCTCATTATTTGCTAATCTGTCCTGGAAACTCTTTGTTTCAATACTTCAGTAACATCAGTCGTGTCACATGCATGCCAGTATCAAAAATATAATGAAAGGTAATAAAGAATAACTTCCTAACTACGACCTTACTTTTGTCAATTATTGGGCGAAAATTTTTTTTTATTTGTTTCGAAATTAGTGGTTGTTTACTTAAATAAATAATAATTGTAACGTACTGCGAGATTTATGGTCTTAAATTCTGTTTTTGACAGTCTACTTCCTTAAGCCCTTTACTTCACAGGTCATTGACCGTAAGCAAGCTTAAACTTAATTTTGTATTCATTTACGTACAAATACATTACATATTAAACTGCCAAGAATGCCTTGTTTACAATCAAATAAGTTAACTCATTTATTTGTTTGTAAACAAGGCATTCCCTTATAGGAATTTCGATATAACATTTAATTTAATCGGTTACTAACTTGCAAATGTATACTTAATTATTATTATTACATTCAATAAATGAATTACTTAATATGTGTATTTAATATTAAGATTTTTATTCAATAATTATAAATTACTTGAATTTTGACAGGAATTTGACTGTACATACAAGGTATCGGCGCGTGGGCCGGATCACCACGGATTGCATTTCCAAAAACAATATCATATAGGAGCATCTAATTCAGTTAGAGAGTAGTCTACTTGGCGGTAAGGTCAAAACGACCACTGACACCATGCGGTTGGCGCAGTAGTTAACACGTGAACTCGCTCCTAATGCACGCAGAGTGATCCGCTTTCAATCCTGCGTAGACCAAGAAAGTATATGGGTTCAGAGATGGTTGTATCAAAACTAAATATTCTTTTAATTTACTCTTTAACTCCAACGAGAAACATTTTACAGAATGAACACAATAAAGTTTTAGTTGACAAAAGTTACTTTGTTTGTTGTAAAAACCTGTGATACCAGACCAATAAAATTTCACTATTTAATTTTACCTCTCGCTTTTTTGCATGCGGTGACAAAGATCCTTTAACTTGCATTATTGCTAAAGTTAGTTAACTTTGTATAAAATATTTTAAACTCGACCTCGATCCCACGTAGTTATGTATCTGTTGGCGCGTCCCGCACTCCCGCCATCTCTCTGCATTCATTATTACCACTAGTATGCCAGTCGATAGTGAAAGTTGCTCTACATTGTTTTAATGATTTTTTATAGACAAATACCCTCTGGCGAATAAGTGGTGAAACATTGTAATGATGTAGGAACTAATAATACGATTGCAAGTCCGTAATGATCATCGTATTACTCGTCCATAGATGTAACATTCTAAAGCTGTGAACGGGTTCGTAATCTTAAGATCGTTTATTTATCTGGCTCGTTGGTCTTGCGACTCATGCTTGTGTCTAAATGTGAGGCCTCCGCTTCGTTTATCGTGTCGATCAAAGTATTAAAAGCACGGCGCTTCGCAATGTGTATGCAATATTATGTAAAAGACAGCAGGCAAAATACACCAACCCTTCCGGGGATATCAAAATTATTTTATGTGTTTCTATCTGAAAGTTAATATTATAACTACCATTAACAATTTACATAACAAATGTAAGTAAAAGACCATACCAACTCTACTATGGAACTTAACTCTTAACTATAGTGGTGAAGAATTGTTACAATTCTATAGTCGTGGGTCCACTGGACCCACCTAGTTTAAATTCATGTAAAATATATAAAAATATAAAATCTGTTCATTTTTGTTATTACTCTTGAAAATCAAACATTTAATTAAGGTAATTTTATGCAAAAACAAACAATAAGATATGTATATTAGTATTTCTAATCGATCTTAATGAAACAGTATTTTTTTTAAATAGGGTTTTCGGTTGTAATTCTAAAAAAATATGAAAGCGATGGTAAACATGAAAATAGATATTTAATTTTAAACTTTCGAATGTAATAGTTTATGGCATAGCAAAACAAAATAGAAAACTTCTTCTATAAAATTTTGACAATGGTCAAAGCGAACGAATTTTCTTAGCATAATGCATGCAAATAAGCAACTTGTAATCACTGCATGAGTATGCAGGCTTTGCTGTTCTGGTAGATGGGCATAATGAACATCACTTTCTTTTATTCTTATCCAGTTTCAAAGATTCGTTTCTGGTTCTAGTGCTGATAATATTATGGGAATCGTTTGACCTGAGATAGATAGGACAATCTATGGTTGTAGCATCTCTCTCTCATAAAAGGCTTAGACAAAATTAGTGCAGGCCCTTTCCACAATTATTTATATTTGATTCCAAAAGATCCTGCTTCAATTTGCCATCAGAATTATGTAAAATAAAAACAATAACCAAAAAAAAGGTACGTGTCTATAGTGGTGGGTCCAATGGACCCACGTATATGACGATACTGACCTTAGGAGTAACAAGCGAGACCCATATGTCCTACTGTGCATACTTAGGCTTACTGTAGGAAGGTACTAAGAAGCTGAGGAGGTTGCAGCGACTGCGACGGTTTTTATAAACATTCAAAGATTGTTTATGGGTCCAATGGACCCACGACTATAGTTAAGGGTTAATATCAGTAAACCTATATTATTGTACATCAAAAAACTATATTTTTAATTATTAATAAATATAATTATTATCATTGTTACGTAAGTAATTGACAAAGAAATGGACGTACTAGTTTAAGTGTTAAAAAATCATTATGCATAATTTAATATTACTTAACATAAGTAACCACCCGCTGCTAGATAAGCAATTCAAAACATTCAATATGTTGTTAGGAATAATCAATGAACTACGACACCCTTGACTTGTATTAGGCTATATACAATATAAAGGTCAATATAAATTGAGTTATATTGACCTTTATATATTATTTTTCGGGTATCTAATTCTACCTAGTTTTTATAATATTCCTAAAAATATTTACATTGATACTCATTTCGACGCGCATGCGCATTTCCTCAAAATAAACCGCGACAACACATATAAAAGTATTAACTAGTTGAATTTTATATTTTTTTTATTTAAGTAATAATTGGTTAGTTACGAATAACGAAACATTAATAGTATTTTAATTAATAGAAATCACATCTTGACCATAAAGTGCAGAACCAAATCACGATCGCTGTACGGAGCGACGCGTGGCGAAGGTAGGTACATTCTTGAGTATTACAAGGATTCATAGTTGAAGAATGCTTGTATTAATTGACATGTCTATTTAGAATAGAAATAATATTTAAATTAAACTACTATATACGGATTTTATCGCGTTGTTTATTTGACACTTTAAACTATAGAAATAATATATTTTGTCATACATTTTGGTGATGACCAGCATTAGGTATATCATATTAGTAACAGCTGCGTTGTATGTAGTAGGTACTTATTTTAGTTTATTTAGATACTATTGGTATTATATACTGTACCACTACATGTTTTAATAGAACATTATTTTTTTACTGATTAGAAACGAATATCGGAATATGCACTCAATATACAACTGAGGCACAGTACATTTATGTGTACAATGACTAAAAAGCTAGATTTAATTCAATAAAATTTGTTTGATTCAATATTTATTTATTGACCATAAAACTTACGTCTATCTTTACAGGCAAGCCTAATGCGATAGAGTAGCTGAACTTAGACTATCTTATATCTATATCTATACTATACATACACTTACTATACACTATACTATACACTTAAACTAAGCTAGTTACTGCAGTGGCAATAAGCAGCACTTGTGAATACGTTCAGTGGACATGTGCACAAATCTATCTGGTCAGACAGCGTGTTGAGCACACGCAGCGCCCGGACGAGCGGCGCGCGCTGCAACAGGTTGGTGCGCGCGCGAGGCACCGCTAGCAGCGACGGCCGCCGGCGACGACCGAGGTACTCGTTCGGAACGCACAGCTGCACCGTCTCTAAGATACCCGGATTGTGGATCTTACCGCGCATTACACTAAACACGTAGGTAGCAAGAGCTACTTCCCTTCTTACTTCGAGTCTGTAATATCCCACCATTCCTAAAACAAATAAAATAGGATACAGCAGTGGGTACCCTGGGAACACGCCATACTGCTTCATATATAAAAACCTAAGAAATTTGTTTTGTACTCGTTCTAACATTAACTTGTACTTTTCTTCGTGTGGAGACCAAATGACCGCATTGCACTCCAAGTGGCTCTTTACGAGTGCTTCGTACAGAGCTTTCAAGGCCCCAATGTTGGTAAAATTATTACCCTGGCGTAAAACCACCCCCAAATTTCGGTACGCTTTCTTGCATACGTCTGTGATGTGCTGCCGAAATTGTAGCTCGCGCTCAAAACGCACACCCAGGTCTCTTACCTCTGTGACGCGCTTTAACGGCAACCCATCCATGACATATTGGTACTGGCTCGGAGCTTGTGCTCGGCTAAACGATAGTACAGAGCACTTATCCACATTGAAGTACAGCTTATTGTCTTGGCTCCACGCGAAGATCCTATTGATATCCTGTTGTAGTATGCTATGATCTGTGGTGTGTTTTATTTCTAAAACTAGTTTTAAGTCATCTGCAAATAATAAAGGTATGGACTTACATACTACCCTCGGGAGGTCATTGACCGAATATGAGTTGACGTCTACCATTTTACGCTACAGGGATCTTTTTATTTTATTGTCATCTATATTTTTTTTACATGAGCTCCAATATTTTATTATTTAGTTTTTATTTTCCTAGCGCTAAACCCAGACGTGTAAGATTTTGTAACAATTATTAATACTTGTTATTTTTAGTTAAAAAGATGACATCTCCCGTTCTTGTCCTTTGTCACGGTGAACTTAACAAACTTACAAATTACAGACACAGGGTACACACAGACAGGAGAAATCGTTTGTTGATCACACAAATAATTGTGCTTTGCCTTCGATTTACCGCGAATTTTGTAGGCAATTTTCAGGTTATACCTAATAACATTTATACCTTTTACAATACCCTTTTTAGAATTCGAAAAAACTCTTATAAGTACAACAGCTTTGTCCGTCCGTCTGTCTGTTATACAACTTTCAACTCAAGAACCGTAAGAGCTAGAGATTCGCAGTCAACGCCATTCGACTTAGCATAGTCGATATACCCCCGAAATGACTGTGACCTTTGATCTCAAGGTCACGTGATACCACGCATTTGCATTTGCATTTGCATATTACTTGAACCATTTTTTCGAACTCTAAGATTTACGGCAATTCATTGCCGATTCTCACTTGTTACGCATACTCTCTGCGGGACAGCGAAGAGGTTATATTGAGCTCACCCAGGGGAAGATAGAACGTTCCGTGTGTATCGGCCTGCCGTGTGAAACGACGGGCCCCTACACGAAACTACCCTACCCAAACGCAAGCTAAAATATGCTTCCTTCTATTTATTCCCCTTGGGGACAAAGGCAACAAGACTGAGAGGCACGTGTGGGAACACGCACGCTGGCATGCTGGAACTGTTTGTGTGGCGGGCAGGTCTACGAAGCCCACCACCCAGGTACTTTATGGTGGTTATAGGTCGTCTCGCGCCTTTTCAAGCTCGTTGGGCAGCCTTTAGCCCAATATTTTGGATGAAAAATATTCTGGCTGCTTTTATTTTTAAATTTATTTAAATATGTTTATTTTAATCGGTGACTTTGAAATTAAACAACTTTATATGGAACTTATCGCGTTGTTAATTTTTTATAAAACATTATTATTACATAATTTTAAACTACTAGTTAGGTACTGTTTACTTCTATTTAAGCTATTTGAATTATAAAAACGATTAGTTTTATTTTAAATTCTCACGGGTCACGGGGAGACTAAGATGGTGATTGTGTCACGATATTTGACACTGACACTATTAAATGAGCACCATAAAAAGGGTTCTTAAATGTCTTTATACATTTCAGCCAGAGATAATAGAATGAATTTATTAACAATTTAATGGAATAGAATCTAATTACCTTTTAAAACATTTGAGTAAGAAATTATTAAGTACTAAATTTTGCCCGCAGCTTCGCTCGCGTAAATGTAGGATACAGAAAAAAGTACTGTTACCATTAGTACTTTTTCCTAGTTTAAAGGTGCTTTATGTCGTTATCTATTCCTCTACAACGTACATGCAAAATTTCCTGATGATCAGTCGAGTACTTAAGGCTCACGTGAAAGCGTAACAAACAAACAAACTCACATTCGCATTTATAACATTTGTTAGTATAAGGATGCATGTTGCATTTCATAATAAATATATTAGTACCTACGTATTTTAATTTGAATATATAATAGATACGTTTATCTAAGTTAGAGTTTACAATTCAAAGTTTCAGATTGATTGAGTAACTTATCATTATTCATTTAATACAAATTACACAGCTCTATTTCTCATTCTAATTTTCAATACATGTAAGGGCACCAATGTTATATATTGCTAATTTTCGAATAGTTAACCAGTTCCGAGCCATTCACTAAGATTTCGTATACCGCGGTAAACATTGCAAACAGGTCTAGATACGCTTAAGCGTAATTTTTAATACGAAATAGACAATAAGCGGATCGTGTTTACTTTGGCATAGTGTAAAAGTGTGTGGCATGGTCGTGCGACGCGGACGCGGGCGGTTAGGCTGAATGGCCGAGGCGGCGATTCCGCGCGGTGTTGCTGTATACCCTTGACCGGATGCCGGCCGCGCTCAGCTCAGTCGCGGCGCGACTCTGTGCTCGTACCCTCGCGTCGGACTGAGCCGGACAGATCACCGCACCTCCGCTTGCCACCGACATAAAGACGCGAACTGTCTCGGCACGCACTCCACAGTCATGCGCCTCCGTTCCACGGATGAAGCATTGGACTTGAAATACCTCTTCTATACGAATTTCCCGATAGTGTTTATTTCACTCGACAGAGTTGTTATGAAGTAACTGACACTAGTGCAAGTGAAAGCCACTACGATGAAGTCGAAGAGCGGTGCCACGGACGTGCAGCCGGAGTTGCAGGAGCTCCTGCAGAAGCCGCGCAGCCTGTCGCTGCTACCCGACAATAAGCGAGTGACAAGTACGTCTGTATTTCTTAGCTTTCAGTCAATGTTTTTAAGCAATAGAGTGACGTCTCAATAACATCCGTTCCGGTGAATGGACGTACGTAGTAAATCGCGCATAACAATTACCTGCCTAGTCATTATTGGACAAAAATTAAAATATGTCAAGTGTTATTCAAAGTGGCAAATACATCCTTCAATCAACGCTGAACACTTAGACTGTTTATTTCACGACATTCACATTTGTGTTGCCTCTAGTACAGACCTTCTATAGCGAAGCCTTTACGCGAAGGAAGTAAATAAACACGTCCTTGGGAATAAAAGCAAAAGTTGAAGCATGCAGTGTTTCTAGTTTGTTACCCTCTACACCCGTGTATCGAACATTATCGCTGCGGGTTCTTAGTTTAATGATGTATAAGATCCAGTTCTTATAAATACGAATGATGTAAGTAAATAAATACAAAACTGAGTGTAACTAAAACACCACGGTTGAGCGTAGTTTCAAATTTAAATTAGACGATTTCCGGTATTCCTTGAATTTAATATTCGCATATCTTAAATTATTGTCTAAAATTCAATATACATGCATTCCGGTATATCGAATAATAATATTAAATGATCTCCTTCGTCATCAGAACGCTTCCGTTAGATTAATATCCAAATTTTATAAACACATATTGTTAACATATGTATGATACGTAAGTAATCTATTTTAGCATCAAAGAAATATGTCTATAACGTTGTTACGTACATATTTATGTAATACATGATAACATTATTAGTGATAAATGCTCTACATTTTTCGAATAAGCAGGCAATATAATAGGTTTTTTATAAATCTTATACTACTTTAATAGGCGAAAAGTATAAGTATACAAGTATATATTATTGTAAAGAAATACTTATATAATTGATAATATATACAAAAAATGTTTTAGTTGTTGATGTAATTAAGAAACTATGTGTATTTAATCTACTGCCTACGGAAAGAATCTTGATAGTGACACCTAGTATATTAGATGTATGAATTTTAAGTGACGACCGTCCCTAGCTTTGTTTATTTGGTTCGTTTGCGGTCATGCGTAGCCGTAGCACCCGTAGCAAATTGACATGAAATTCAGTGTACGTAACTGTGGTAGTAATTCAAATGTGACGTACAGATCGTACAGATCAGAAATTTAATAGATAATTATTTTTATTGAATGCCCTACGCCTCTCATAACGCACATAAAAAATGTCAAAGTAAATTTTTGGTTTAGTGCTTTATTTGCATACACTTAATATAATTCCAAGATTATTTTAATACATCACTAAAACCCATATCTAGATTAGTTTAATCATTGTTAAGATTAGCCTGCGCAAATATACAAAAGAAAGTATGTTTATGATTTAATATATATGTATAGAAGTCTGAAACAGCAGCGATAGCTCAGTGGGGAGACCAACAGACTCCAATGCAGAGGGTCTCGTGTTCGAAACCACGACGCGCACCTCTGACTTTCGGAAGTTATATGACTCTTCGAAATTATTTGCGTATTGATTGACAATTATCGCCTGCTCCGTGCCTCGGAGAGCACGTTAAGCCGTTGGTCCCGGCTGCCATGAAGATCTATGGCAGTCGTTATTGGGAAGTCAGTGCCCTATAATATCCTGAGACTGGTCTAACTATAGGGTACCGTTAGCCTTCTGGTTGCGGACGTCAGGTGGCAGCCGCTCCGTGTAAAAACTGATATCCAGTCAAATCCGGTTAGACCAGAAAAGCCGACCCCAAGTGACTTGGGAATAATAAAGGCTAGGGAGAAGTATAGAAGTCTGAAAATGGTCGACAAACCACTTGAAAATCACAAAAAATAATATAGCACTAATATAAAAATGTGTACACTAAACATACAAAGATCTATTTGCTATAATAATAAAGCGAATTGTACGACATTTCATGTGTAATACAAGTCCTAAGTGATTGAACCATATAAGAATGAAGATCTAAGGGAACTATGTACATATGTATAGTAAATATATGTATATTATGTATAATTGACGGGTAGAGTTTTAAGGTTGTGTAACTGAAACCTTCTTCTGATGCCTCGGTGGCGTAGTGGTTAGTGTAACCGACTGCCACGCCTAAGGTCGCGGGTTCGATTCCCGCACAATCAAACATTTGTGTGCATGAACATGGATGTTTGTCTTGGTCTGGGTGTTTCTATGTATAATATGTATGTATTTACAAAAAAAAAGTATATATGTATGTTTATCCATTGTCTAGTACCCATAGTACAAGCTCTGCTTAGTTTGGGCTAGATAGTGTTGTGTGTATGTGGTAGAATATTATTATTATAATTGAATCGAAATTATTTAATTTACACTAAATTTTAACCGCAGTAAATGTCTGTTGACTCTGAAAAGCAGGATATGCTTGAACTGTTATGTTATTACTCTATTAGTTATTAGCCAAGTATTTGTAGGATTTCATTATTTTCTTTATACTGCCTTGTTGGTCTTGTTGTTTAGTTTTGTGGTTGGTCGTGTGGTAACGGATTTTAATAATAATAATGACCATTTATTTCAATTAAGGTTACACAATAGTTACATTTACTACGATAGCCGACTAGGCGCAGTCTGTATCGTGGCTATCAAATAATACGATTGACTTACGCCTAGAATTTAACTATTATAAAATATGAAAATACATTATAAATAGTTCACTGCATATGAGTATGTGTGTGTGTGTGTGTGTGTGCGCGCGTCTGAGTGTGAGTGATTGTGTATGTGTGTATTTGTGTGTATGTATGTAGGGCTCGAGTAATGGTACAGACGACTGTAGGACACTCAAAGCGATTCTTCAAGCAATCGTTTTTAGGAGTTGTTCCGTGTCATGATAATTGAAATTGGAGATAATCTTTTTAGCTTTAAACTTTAAAGTGAACTTCACGAGTAGAGCAGATGACATTTTTTACTTTTTATTATACAAACAGGAGAACATATATTTTTTAAATCTTTTGGCGAATGTAGTTTTGCTTTTTGTGACAGGAAGCTTGAAGACCCTTGTACGGTGTCGTACACTTGACAGATGATAGTTAGATAAGTGATAATTGGAGTGCAAAAGAAAAGTTCATAAGCTATGTAAAAACACTTCACGATACTTTAATTAGTTATATTAGGTACAATAAAGGGTTTGGCTATGCTTTCACGATCGCGTGTGTATTTGCATTGACTGATTTTATACTAGATTGTACTTTATTGTGTTAACGTAAACTGACGCCTCGGTTGGGACCGCAGCGTCAGCAATACCGTGCATGTACAGTGTAAAACTGTACAACCCTCGTATTTTATTATTATTATTTAACATAATATAATAATTAGGGGAATTCATGACCATCTTGTGAGTGCTGGTGACTGCATTCAGAATGTACAGCTGCCGTATACTTGGTAGTCCAGCAGCTTTATGGAGTTCAATTGTTGGAAATTTTATTGGTTTTTTGAGCATAACTTTAAGTATTGACATCTGAGCTCTCTCCAATTGTATTAGATGTGATGTTGCTGCTCCTCCCCAGACGCTGAGACAATACGTTAGGATAGATTGGCAGAGTGAAATATACACTGTTTTGAGAAGCTCAACGTCACGAAGTTCTTTGAACACGTAAAAAAGTATTCTGCATCTTGCTGAAAGGGCAGCTATGTGTTCATTAAAAGTTAGCTTTTCGTCAAAGATTACTCCGAGGTATTTAAGAGATAATAATTGGATTTCTGAATAGGGTAAAATATTACTGCGCTTTTCGGTTCGTTACATACCTTACCTAAGGATTTGTTATTTCTGAGGAAAGCTATATGACGAGTTGCAAATTGATCCGCATTATGCAAACTCTCATATACTTTTCCAGTCTAGGCTAATCCGGTGATTGGAAAATGTCTTCTCACTGTCATTAAAGCAACATCATCACTCATTCATATTAATTGTTATCTCGACCAGAGGCCATGATGACATTATACTGGCTGGTTCAAACTCAATTATAACAAGTGAGAAACAAAGAGAAGAGTTCGAAAAAATAGTTCAAGTAATATGCAAAGGTCACGTGATACCACGTGACCTTGAGGTCAGAGGTCAAAGGTTGCAGTCATATCAGGGGTATATCGACTATGCTGAGTCGAATGGCGTTGACCGCGAGTCTCTAGCTCATACGGTTCTTGAGTTGAAAGTTGTATAACAGACAGACGGACGGACGGACGAACGGACAAAGCTGTTATATAAGAGTTATTTCGAACTCTAATAATTCTACACGTATTACTGTATATAACATAAAATACTGTTGTGTTATGTTATGTTATAGATATACCATGTTTCGGCAATAGTGATGACACGAAGTGGCTTAGTTGTGAAACCTTTCAAATATTGGACTCATCCCTACATGGTGATTCAAACAGACTTCATCTTTTGTCCTCACCACTTGGTTCTGTCTTCAATATCATTGCAGATGTCTGGCATTTCCCTGTGTCCCACACCATTTATCACGCCACCTTGTTTCTGAGCATTTCTCAAAATTTTTGAACGGGTTTGAAGCGTCATAATATCACATGTAGATGATATTGCTCGTATCTTCTCTGTCAATACGTTTTTAACGTGTTTACGACTATCTTCGAATTCATCAGCTGCATTCGCTGTCTCTATGGTTCTAAACTAATATAGCCCCTAAGCGTAACCAATGTTTCTAACGTATAAACTGCACTTGTAAACCAACTGGACACATAAACAACACAAAATATCTGTAGTCAATTTATACAGTAGTTTCAGCTTTAGAGACATTTTTAAATATGTTTCTTCTCTAAATTCTTTTAAAGACAACATTATATTACTCAGTACTAGAGTTAGCAATTTTATATTTCTATTTATTTATAATAAGGTACACTTACAGCAAGAGATACTAATTTTACAAATATAAGCATTAATTACACTATGGATACAACAGTGGGTATAATATTATATGTTTGTCTATTAAAAGTGTACACAGCATTCACATTATGTAAACTAAATGAAAATATGATATAGAGTTCTAGAATTTTATACAAAAGTAATAAAAGTAATAAAAATTAACAATAGTAATAGTACTTAACAATCGAGCAGTTTCAGTAAATTCGTCTAAGATATGTTGTAGATGTTGTGCTATATTATTTCCACTCACACATGTATATCTAGTACCTGTAGAGTATAATTTATGATAGTAGTATTTTATAACCCGAGCTATTGGCGCTGTGTGTCGAGATACAAGTCAGTACCTTGTTCGGTTACAGATGGTATTAAATAATATAATATAATATTCTACCACATACACACAACACCATCTAGCCCAAACTAAGCAGAGCTTGTACTATGGGTACTAGACAATGGATAAACATACATATATACTTTTTTTTTTTTGTAAATACATACATATTATACATAGAAACACCCAGACCAAGACAAACACCCATGTTCATGCACACAAATGTTTGACTTGTGCGGGAATCGAACCCGCGACCCCAGGCGTGGCAGTCAGTTACACTAACCATTACGCCATCGAGTCGTCTGATGAATATGAGAACACTTGCAATCGAACTAGGTATTGTTGGTTAATAGCAACTAGCCTTAAAGTAGTGTGATTGTAACAAACAATACTAAATGTAAGTATTTATTATCGATACGCTTAAGTCAATATGTTTTACAATGAGAGCAAACCTGAAATCGCAGTATCAATGACCTGGGATCGTACAATCATGCTCAACAATGATATTGCATGCGCAAGTAACGACAATGTGCTGTCTCGTTCTGGTACATGCAATAACAAAGCCTCAAAAGAAGGTGGTAATCTTAAAAAAATAGGTCCACTACATAGTAATCTATCAGTATAATATTTATAATGTTAGTATTAATGACCTTAACTTGACCTTATGATAGATAATATTAAGAAAGTAACTGTATTTTACATATAGTTACATATTAAATAAGCCCACATTAAACCAAAGCTTTACAAAAATGAAGGTACTAAATAACTAAATTAAAGAGGTGTTAGCGTTGTGTTAGGAAAACAACAGAAACGAAATTTTAAACCTAGCTTTTAGCTAAAAATAGTTGAATGGTAAAGGATAGCTTTCCAATTTAGAGTCCTATGTATGCTGTCTAGTGCCATAGTTTCGTTACATAAACACCTGCAGTTATTAAAAAGCAAGTGTTAAAACGTGTACAATGCATAGTTAGATGCAACATCTCATGATAGTGCATGACCATGTTCAAGATTACTGGTATCTTTGTATCTTTCGTTCAGATTGTCACTTGCATTTACTATATTCTTTATGTAAATGTAATTTAGAAGGTTCTGTTAGGATCTAATGTAAAGTCTGAAGCGATAGCTCAGTGGGGAGACCAACAGACTGCAATGCAGAGGGTCTCGGGTTCGAACCCACGTCGCGCACCTCTGACTTTCGGAAGTTGTATGACTTTTCGAAATTATGTGCGTATTGATTGACAATTATCGCCTGCTCCGTGCCTCGGAGAGCACGATAAGCCGTTGGTCCCGGCTACCATGAACATCTATGGCAGTCGTTATTGGGAAAGTCAGTATCCTCTAATATTCTGACACTGGTCTAGTCTTAGGGTATCGTTAGCCTTCGGGTTGCGGAGGTCAGGTGGCAGCCGCTCCGTGTAAAAACTGATATCCAGTCAAATCCGGTTAGACCAGAAAAGCCGACCCCAAGTGACTTGGGAATAATAAAGGCTAAGAGAGAAAAATAATGTTATGTCTGAAATGGTTGTGCTGATATTCATTGCAGTTAGTCCTATATGTATATCTTTGAATGCTCAAAAAAAATTCGATTCCGAAAATTCGATTATATACAAAACTACACTGTTATTTTATTGCTACTTATACTAATAAGTTTATATGATTAGCTGCTTAGATTCAATAAGCTTTCCAAGTATCCGTTATCAAATAAGCGATATATTATAAACAATATTATTTTAAGTAAAATGTACTACATAAATCAAACTGATTTATGTATTTGTTGATATAAAGTTGATGTTAGGTAATCCTCTAAGAGGTGATTTTAATAGAATACTCTTGATTTGCACTTAATTACTTTTAATAACTTAATTGTATATGTTATTTTGTATGCCCATGCGATATTTTACTGTCAGTTTATTGCTTTATTTATAAGAATAATCGTAGTAACTGTCAGTCTATCACTTTATTTATTAGGATATTGTGTACGTGGTATTATAGCGTGTGTCGTCTGAACTAAATGTTTAATTTCCGTAAACATATTCTGCTACAATTATTTAAATGTATTCTGTCTATAATCAGAATATTAACCTACTTCAATGTGTATTATCGTAGCTAACTTAGTTTGTAGCCAAAATGTTCTAGAGTTTTTACCGGCATTAGTTATATAAAAAACGTAAACACTAAATATACAAAAAGATAATAATTATTTTAAGTAGTTAAGGGCTTGTATCAAAGTTAATGTTTTTCAAAAATACTTGGATACGTGATAATTTCATATGTCCTGGCATGTATGTATTTCGCCAATAAACCGCATTTACATTTAAGACATCGTTTGAAAATTATCATTGTGGCGGTAAGAGGCTTATTAGACCTTGTAACGTTTAAGAAACTGAAAGCTTTATTATGGCTAAATTAAAAAATAAATGTCGTAATTTTTGGTACATTATTATCAACTATGAATTGATTGACCAAAATCTTAAAGCGTACATCAGAGGGTTGGTTTATTTAGAATCTGTAGGTAAAAGAAAATGAGGGATCTTATAGACCTCGTACCGCACTCAATAAGGTAAGTTTTACATAGATTTTAGTGATGGGAAACAAAAATATCGGTTAATGTATTTTATTTCATTTTTATTTTACTAATTACAAATGTTTTTCGTTAAAACAATTTAAACATAAAAATGTTTGACATTGACATTGTGTGACGATCTTTTTAACTTTTTTGTCCGCCTCACAACTATTTATTTCTTTTCGCTATTTGGCGTAGCATCCGGCACATTTTCTTCTCTTCTCTTCTTTTTAATGCTGTATCTGAAAATATAAAATTATTATCCCTAGATACATAATATAAAACAATGATTTCTGTCTGTCTGAATGCGATAAACTCAAAACTACACGTACTAAACGAAAACCATTTTATAGTTATGAAATTATAAAGAGGCAGTGTCAAATTACAAAAAATTACAAATGGCGCATGGCTCGGTCAACTTTTATAACAATGAAAAGAATTTTTATTGACGACTTACCTGTAATTAGTTGTTAAGTTAGTTAAGTAGACTACTGTAAGCTGTTAAAACTTAACACGTGTTCTCGCGGCCTGCGCTAGCACAACACTGGTCGCGCGTGAATAGCGCAGGAAGCGCAGGTTGCGGTACGGGATCGGCGGAATACGGGGTATTTTAAGCCCTGTTTCGCACTATGATAGAATTTTATTTCTTCAGTGCGGTACGAGGTCAAAGAAGATACACCACTGCATTTTGTTTTAATATAATTCTTAGATATATATTCATCTCTTTCCTAAATTAAATCAAATTGAAGTTACGGCCTCCGCACGGCAGAGAAGACTATGTTTTTCTTAGCCGCACCGCAAGGAAGAAACGTACGACGCGTATTACACCTCGTTCCGCACTGAACGTGTTAAAATCCATTCAGGATTTACATATCTTAGCACTATATTCAATAGAAACGCTTTTCCAGATACTGAAATCTTTAAATAGATTAATTAGTCAGAGATGTATTTTTATTGTTGTATCTTGGTATTATTTCAAAGTTGAACTCTTTCTGCGTAAGTTTCATATCTTGCGTATATATTTTGTGTGTTACCAGGATGCCCTCCTCCCTCTCCTCTCCTTAAATACGATGTACTCAAGACCGAGTAAGCTTTTTGAAAACGTGGCGGCTACGAACGCCCCTGCTTAAACGAAGCTTATACTTCTGGTTAACAATTGATATATTACACCATTTAGCCATAAACAACTACACTTTGTTTTTAATAGAATTGTGTATAAGTTATGATGTGTAATAATAATAATGAAAGGTAAGATGTTTACCTATAATTTATCTACGCTTATTTTAAATATGTAGATGAAAAAGTAGTGAACACAAATGCTTATAAATACAAACATAATCAAAAGTAACTACAATAAACCTCCAGAAAAACCTTTTAAAATTATCTTCTGAAATAACAAAATAAAGTAATTAATAAAATATGTTCCCTAGGGATTGCAATACCTTTATATAGAAGTATCAAAGGTCGATCTTTTTTATGTGCATAACCACTTTCATTTAGTAAATAATTCCGTTTTTATTTAATCTATAAATAATTGAATACGTATTTACTTTGTACTACACTGTCCATTCGTGTATACAGTAGTTTTTTATTAAAGAAAGAATTTTAAGAATCGGTTATGTTCCAGAGATTATCTCCTTTATTGTCAGGGTATCGGCTATAGAAGGGATAATCTCAATACGGCTGCAAATCATGAAGTCTCGGGTTTTATCTCGATTTAGGGCAACAAATTGTATTGTCAAGTAAATCTCTGTAACACCATGGAGTAACAAAGTTGGCGGCATATCATCTCCGCTCCTCAGGGCACGTAATAGCTTGGCGCTCCGTGCCAGATCACTCTCGTTATTATGAGAATAAGGGAATACAGTGTGCACTTTTAGTATGCGCGTGCACTTATGATTTTATAATATCACCTGCGCAGACGACTAGTCTTCGTTAAGATTAGCCACCGTGATATAAATTCGGTCTTGAGGAGTTTATTTATATTATAGATTAAACACGTCTCAACATGAATGAAACTGAGACCATCTCTTACATTTATTTATAGTATGCATTGTGCAATCTATGTTTATCATTTGTTGATCCTTATCTTAACTTGTTTGACATTTATAAGTAACTTGTAGTACGACTGAATGCATCCGATGATTTATTAATAAAGGTACACAAAAGAAAAATTCTTTGTTAATACCATTAAGTACATTAAATAAGGCCTTCAGCAGACGATGGTCTTTTTTCAACATATAGAAAGATCCTGCTTTATCCGTTGTTTTCCGCGGCTGCTTTATAGTAATATGCAATATATACCGATATATAAGTCGTTTCGGTTATCTAAATCCTCAGTGCGTCATACTTGTTATGACATAGGCAGACGAAATATACTTAGTCAGTTTTGGTCGGGTGGTCCACAAATTTAAAGTAGCGCAGCAAGCTATAGAAAGGGAGGGTAGGACGTTTCATTTAAAAAATCGAATTCGTAATGAAGATTTAGCGGAGGACTAAAATCATCTCATACCCGATTAGTAAGGTGAAGTGGCAGTGAGCTAGTCATAATAGCTGCAATACCAATATTCTTAAGACAAAATATTTAAATGAATGGCAATCGCAGATCGGCAAACGTAGTGTAGAAGCTAATAGATATAGCGGCAATTTCGTAAGGTGGTTGCTAAGAGCTAGATAAACGTCACCGCTGAGAGCTCAGTGGCGTGCAGTAGTAGAGGCCCATTTCCAGCAGAACTGAAGTGAAGTAGTTTAGGCTAATGAATCCTTAATATTGATGAGCAACTTATGCGTAAGCCCAAAATTGAATATCAATAGGACTAATGTTATTGGCTTTTTTATCAGGAGAGCTTAGACCCTTCAAACCTTAGGCCTTTTAACTATCAATGAGCTTTCAAACTTACTATCTCTTACAACTGCCTCGATGGCGCAGCGGTACTGAATGCGACAGCTGTGCATGAAGAATCGGAATTACACCTCGAATCCAGCCAACAAAAAGATATCAATTAATTCTTGCCTATTATGCTTTGCCTATTATTCTCAATAGCAGGCCTAAGTTGGGCCACAACATAGCTGGCACAATATAGGTGTAATATACTTAAAAACAGTTCAGAGGATATAGGCGTGAACTTAAGTAAACAATTTGTTAAAAAGACAGTTCTTAAAGAACAACTATTTGTGGTTCACATATTTTCTGTACGTGTAGGAATCGCACCCAAAACACGCACAGTTTTCTTACACACTTTATTTTTTAATGTCACGGAGTCATTACGCACACACAGCACGGAACTAAATCAAGCTCGCTAGCGGCGCGTACTCGCGTAGCCATGTGGGGCACAAGTTCTATGCTCTGTGATTACGCAGCTTAGACTGGTTTGTTATATATGTTGGTATGCATAAATATACTATATAATAACATGAATAGCATGTGATAAACGATAAAATCATAAAATGTAGATATAAATTTTATTATTAATATTAAATTAGCACCTCCATATACCATCTTTATATTATATGGTCAGTCATGAATATAAGTAAGTAGTCATTACGTATGTTCAATACAGTCTTACGGGAAAATATTTTATTGACTTGCTTTGATAGCATTTGCCTACGATATTGTCTGCTTAATCTACAGTTAGCATGTGATTTCATTTACGTCGATCAATCTAGTATGCCTCGGTAGCGCAGCTAAAGTGAATGCGATTCCTGGCCAAAGTATTATTGTGTTTTTTGTTAAGATACTTACTGTAGCAATATGGAGACTGGTACTGTGCCCGGTAAAGGTCAAAAGGTTCGCCCCTTATTACGAAAAACGTGTTATCTGCTTATCATATGTATGGCTACACCATAAGCCACATTCTTATACCTTCGACTGTACCGAACAGGTCAGATGAAACGAATATAACGAATATATGTGTTTAAGACCAATCCACTAAATTACGTCAAAAGCCTTTCATGGTTCTTGCTTGATGCTAAAACAAACAGACAGAAAGATAAAAAGGCAAATAAAATTGTAAAAACCATTGGCAAGTCTGCTAGTGGATATTCCATCTCTCTTCAAGCATACCATGTGAAACGTATAATGCCGTCCTTAGATATGACATGATATTATTAATGAATTAGTGATATGTTGCTGCTTTAGTGCCCAGTTGCAAAACATCATAATCCTTTGCGTTTGACAATACAGTAGGTACGCTCTCCAACAAAAAAGGTTTAGTGGTAGCAGATATTACGGAAGTTTTGTTGCTCATGCATTGCTCGCATGTGTAAATTGCAATAAATTCAAACGATTTTCAAATTTAATTAATTAATTTAACTAATAAGTGATTTTTGGTTACTTTAAAACCGCATATTAATTCTATTATAATGTAAAGTATGGTTCTCCATTTTTATACCTTAAGATGGGTATTATTTAAAACGGTAATGTAGTAGGTATCAACATTCGATTTATTATTTTGAGAGCATGTCTAAGAAGTATCACCCTAACAGAACTATTCTACATTGTTTCTTATTACACCCGTTAAACCCGTAATCTGGTTGACGAAATTTGATACCGCTTCCTTGATTTTAACCCAATTTTGTAAATCTTATGGTTTAAGCAATAGCCAGTAAGACGTTCAATCAGTTAGTTGGATTTCCATTTTATTTTTCTAAAAATATTTACTATTATTTCATATCACGCGGAAAGAGGCCGTTGAATTCTTTTCACCGTGTAATCATAAGAACGCCGCATAAATACAATTTTGCTATACAAGATTTAGTTGTGCGTGCTTTTTTAATTAATGTTTGCAAATACTTCACATGTTACAACCAGCAGCATTCATAACTTCTTGTGTCGTTTTAGTAAAAAGCAAACTATCACGGAATCACACAATAAAACCGGTTAAATAGTTAAAATATCTCAAATTTATATGATACCTAAAATAGTTGTTAAACAATTCTCTTTTATGCATAAATAATAATTTATGTATAGATATGCAAATGTACAAAATCTCTAACAAGTTTATAAGACATCTCATTCTTAAAATAAATGTCATGCGTACAGTTAAAACAACATGTCCAGTCGCGAACTGGTATAAAACAAGCTATGTGGCCATTATACCTTTGTGATGCATATGTGTTCAATAACATCGTATATTTAAAACAATAATCAATTGTATGTACAAAATTTTCGTCCAACGATCAAAGGATGATTCATTGAGTTTAGTGTCTTTGACTACATCTCAAAGTGACGTAACATGTTTAAAAGTTCTTACCTCGTTACTCTTTTGTGACATGGAATTCAAAACTTAAGAAGAAAATACAATTTTTATACATCTACTGCTCTTATTCACATTAAAACATGAAATAGAAAGAGCACCTAGTTTAAGCACAACATAATATTTATCTCATGTGGAGATGGAAATCACATTTTGGACAGTGGAAAAGTGCATGCGATCGATTATTTACTTTGCTTCTTGTTACGAGCAACAAAAGGTTGACTAAAAAAAGGGGAATGTTATAACTTATAAGGCAAACGTCAATAGGACAAACTGAAGGAGAACCCAGGTGAACGTTCTTTGACCAGGTCGATGACATTCTGAAGAAAATTCAGTTTATGTTATGTTCCACTACTTATATATGTGGATTTATTTAAGTTATTGTATCGTACAAGAGTGACTACGAGAATAAGGTAATAGAAAGTGCACTTATTTGCACACTTGCGCATAATATGATTTGCGCGGGTGACTAGTTTGCGTTAAGGTTCACCGCCCTAACTAGAACTCGTAGGATGACTTTTAACATTAAACGAGCAGCTTGTAGGTGAGTGTCGCGCCAGAATATATCTTACTTGTTTTCCTACTAATATAATATTATTATATTATAATTATAAATAAACAAAACGAATTAGAAAAAACTTAGCACTCGGATAGACTATGTCATCCTGCTTATCCAACACATTGGACAAGATTGTTAAATGAAGGGCAAATTAACCTTTTGTTACGTTCTGAAATATATTTTGATTACATCATTTACACTACATTCTTTATCTTCTGATATCTAACTCTATCCCTCTAACACTAAAACTTATCCCACGCGCCTTGCCGACCCTTGTGAAAGTAATTAAAATATGGGAGAGTTAGGTATGTGAAATGGAACAATTAGGTACTCAACGGACGAAACGCAATGTCAATGTCACTACTCGTGCACCGGTTTCTGTAAGAGTATAGTATTTCCCCGGGCGAGCCAGCTCATTTAAGGCGTCAACCAATAAATTGGAGATAGCGGCCTCTTCCGCACTCTAAAAATATTACATTTTCTTATAAGTACGATACGATATGGATATAATTAGTAGATAAGGAAAAAAATCCTCATGTAAATAATGCTTAATTCTCAATACTGTCCAATCAGCAAAAAATTTGTTAATCCACAAACATATACCTACTACTATAACATATCTACCGAAGTGTTGGTATAATACCCTTCTTATTTGGTCTAATTCGGAGATCAAACGGCTGATTTTATGTTACCTATACATTATATTATTTAACTAAGTAAGTAGTACAACAACTTATAAGCTTTTAGGCTCTAGAAAGATATGCGTGAATACATACCATGAATAAGTTTAACTACTCGTTTTAAGTAGAAGTGCGACAGACGTAAATTTTAGTCAATATTTACTATTCTAAACAGTTCGGCGCAGGTTTTGTCAATGTACCATAACGAAGCATGCTGTTATACATATAAACTATATAAATATGTATAGAGGACTGACCACATTAACATTATCTTAATGTTTTTTATCACTCAAGCACTTTTATGATACTTCTTGTGAGCACAACATCACCTATCTTTTAACCTTCTTACTTTATGGTCGGTGATCCTTGGACATTCATTGCATAATGTAACATAGGTTTAACCTGTTGTATGCCAGAATACCAGACATAATAGAAAAAGCATTGTGTCTCGCGCAGATCCACGTTCCGGCATACCAGAGGTTAATATTGGTACTACAATCTCATATCTAAATAAGGCAAAAGGGTTTTAAAATATAATTTATTACTTCATTAACATTGCTTTATAATTACTTTATATGCCTGTTTTAATATGACTTATTGCATCCTTCGAAGTTTACTTGATCGAATAATCTGATTTGATTTTTATGAACTTATTTGTGTTATTTTATTATTACATTTAATTTGAAAGTTGTTATTTAGACTTATTAAAGAAATAAGTATAAATACACATAATTATACTGCACGATTACAACTTAATTAATAGTATATTCAAGTTTTGGTAATATACACTTTAATAGCCGAAATGTGTCTTTAAAAAACAACATAAATACGAGTAAGACCCGTTATTTTATTATCGTCAGATGTTACTAGAAGCTACGTCAGCAAATAGTAAGTCGTCCATATATTTTTACATACAAAGCGGGCAAAACGGTAAAACCACGGATAGAACGTAATTGGGTATGGACATATTATATTGTCATATCTATATTCAAACACTTAATGTTTTGGAAGTTGTGTAGACTTATGAAACTGGTTCCTATAAATTGAGGTGTCATGTAAAATACGCCAAGGACACCACGAGGCGCGAGAGTTGCTTTACCGTTTATTTTTAGAAACATTATTTAATGTTAGTGTTCCGAATAAAAAAGGTATTAAGTATATAAGCAATCTCTATTTAAAATGTATATTTAGTTAATATGCAAAATGGTCGCAGCGTTGCCTTATGGCTATGACATCGGGGTTACAAGCTGTCTATTAAACCAATACTATAGAAAACACGAGTGCAAGCAATGAATGCTTGTAATAATACATAATGCATACATACATAGTCTCAAGCATATGTGCCCAAAAGGGCAGGGAAAGGTGAATTACTCACCCATAGTTCGCCAGATACGGTTTAGGTTCCACGTATTCCTTTGAATCGAACCAAACCGGAGAGTTCATTTGCATTTGCCGCTTCGCCGCCGAGACTATCAAATTAATATTTAACTAGCTAATATTTATGTCAGAAACTTATTCTTATATTTATCAATAATTCAGTAATTTTATGTAGAAATCCTGCATCTTTACGACATACCTATACTAAATTATTTGAATTGTAAGTGTTAAATATTGAAGTGTAAAGAACCTAAACCACAATAACTCTATTAAATAAGGAAAGATTTTGGTTAAAATCACTCTGAGGACATTTTATTCGAATAAATGAAGTAATATATTCTAATAATAATAATAATATTCTACCACATACACACAACACCATCTAGCCCAAACTAAGCAGAGCTTGTACTATGGGTTCTAGACAATGGATAAACATACATATATACTTTTTTTTTTTTTGTAAATACATACATATTATAGGTAGGAAGTAGGTAGATTGTAATCTGATATGTATAAAGGTTTTTACCGCGGTAAGTTTTTAAACTGTAAAAATCTTTCCTCAATCCAACTTACACAATACATAGTATACCTATACAATGAAATCGTAAGTAAATTTATAATATAAAACAAATATTAAATGAATTTAAATCTTTCTAAATTATTCGATCGATTGATATAGATTTGATTTTTTACTTTTTGTAAAAAAGTTAACTAGTAAAAAGTAGATAGTAAGGCCACAGTCATTATTGACCCCGATTTTAAATTGCATTTCACTGCACCATAATGGTTCGTACAAAATGTCCTCATGTTTTGTTGTATTTTCTTCATTGGTAATGAGACGCTTATTAAAGATAATTTTAATGTAAATTGACAAATAACCTAATGGTTAATTAAATAAGTCATTATGACACTCCATTGTACATAACGCTTATCCAATTTACCTTATTAAAAGGAAATTGTATGCCTTATTGAATTGAAGTAAATAAAGTGCCTAAGCCAAACAAAGGAGTTAGGTACCTATGAATTAGAGGAATTTGAATACGTCGTGTCCAAGAAATACATATGATGGTAAGCAGGCATGTAATTCACGAGCAGAGCCCTCCATACCCCACTTGAAGGACACAGGATCGAAGGAAGAAGGAAATTACATTACCAGAGTAATCATTAGGCTTCTACGGTTACTATCTCTATGACACTAGTACAACTAAAAACTCGTCATGAATCTATTAATATAGGTAAGCAAAACGTTTAAAGAGACTGATATTCGAGTGTACTTATAGTATCCCGACAGAAGCATTTACATAATAAACATAACAGAAATGTGTAAAATCTGAGAAGCGTGCAGACTGTGTCATTAGTTAAACAGTGGGACATGTTTTGTTAGAATAACTAGTTTTAACCAACGTTGCCATTTTGTCGACGGCTAATTTTGCAACTTTTAATTAGTCCTACATTATAAACCAACCCGCCGTCCAACGTGGTTATATCTTTAACTGTTTAATTTAGTTTTAAATTGTTAGTTGTTTTAATGTCTATAAACAGTCTATAATTCAAGTACCTAAATAAAAAAATATTCATAAAGTAAAATATAATAATTATAATAATAAGCCTCCCAAAGGGCCTGGTATTTTCCTAACGTATTAGGGAAATACCCGTGAAAGAGAAACGAATAATAATACTTATAATAATAATAATCATTTGTTCAACTTAAATTGGTACAAATGGATACAGAGCTTAGGTTCCATCGTAAAGGTAATATAATATTATAAGGGGTGTCCGTACTAGAGTAAACCTGTGTCAACGGCAATATAATCACATACTAATTAGACATGCTTAACTTAATATGTCCCATGTATCTTACATCTATACAATTTGAAATATGCAACATTTCTTAAAGTTTTTATTTATTTGACTTATGGATACTATTAAAAATATATATTCACGTAGTTTCATTTTTAGACACCTATACTAAACAATAATCTAGAGTTATTATCGCTTAGAAAAGCTCCTGATTTGTACAAAAATTTAACTTAGCTTTCATAAATTAAATTTAATGACCCATTTATAGGTATATGATAAGAAGACATTATTAAGCAAAGTAACTAAATAGTGATATCGCAATAAAATGGTTGTTAATATAGTCTAAGTATATGGAGATATCCTTAAGGCTATTAAATCCAGTTAATATAAATAAAATAAAGGATTAAAGATTCCAACAAGAAAAGTGTTAACAGTCATGCCATTTACAACATACGATAAATGACGGACCCTCACTTATAATTACAAATGGCCAAAAATTTTCTTTGAGAATAATTATGACACTAAAATTATGATTATATCTTTACGCGAAACATTTATGACAGGGATTTATTATAAATTATAGCTTTTTGTACTCCTCCATATAAACTTTAAATACTTCAAAGCTCAAATTCCTACGTCCGCGCAATATGCTTCACAAGAGTTACAAATATATACTATCATGTATGTATATAAACGGTTCCACTGCTGAGCACGGTCTTCTTCTTAGTGTGAAAAGGGCTAGGCCATAGTCTACTTTAATGCCCAGTGCGGATTGGCAGACTTTACATTTCTTCGAGAACATTATGCAGAACTCTTAGATGTGAGGCAACCCTCACGATGTTTTTCTTTCCCGTTAAAGCAAGCAATAATTAATTAAATAAAACGCACATAATTTCGAAAAATTAGACGTCGTGCCTTGTCGCCCTGGCTATTGCTGCTCACGGAGTTACAAAGCTCTTCACGTATTAATATATGTATATAGAAGTATGTATTGATTATATTATAGTATAACAATAGGAGTAGCCAACTAAACGATAGTTTTATAAATATATTACAGTTAGATATTCTGTTTTTGGGATATAAATATCTCTTTTGGATTCTAAGAGTGCTCTTACAAATAAATTAACATACACAAAAGGGTACTATCGGTTATTACAGTAACTTGATTTTACATCCTATTCAGCCTTTTACTAAAATACGTACCGTCAATTGTGGCAACATTACCGTATTTTTTGACGTTTTATCAGTTTTTCCATTAACTATGATACTTTAAAATATACATATATATATAGTCTGTAGCAAAGACATGTGTCTACATGCTCAACGGTTTATATCTACAAAAAGTTAAATAAACACGTTACAGTGTTCAAAAATATGACACAGGTAAAGTTGACTCAGATATGGCAACATTACTTAAGCAATTTTACTAGAGAATATTGATCCCTACAGCCCACGTTACGTGGGCGTTTACGGGACAAATCCTACAGATTTTGGATGTCAGGTAAAGAAACCACATTTTTTTTTGAAATTTCCTACAAATGGACATATTTTGCCAGAGCTGGCACAAAATTTACAAAGATAATAAAACAAAGTTTTCACCGAGGTATTCTTTTTATTTATTTACTAGGTATAAATTAAACGAAAATGAAAATGGGAAAAAATTAAATGAAAGTAAATAAAACGGTGAAATGTAAGCTGAGGTACACTAGGTCAAGTTGCTCGTTGAAAGTAAAGTTGCCACAGTTGACCGGTATAGCATATAAATGTTTGTGTCTTGCAGATTGATCCACGTTTGATTTTGTGTACGTCCAAGTAGCAATTTGTTACTGTGTACGCCTTGGCCAAAAGTATTAGGCACCCCTAATATAGTTATCACACACCTGTGCTATTTGAACAATTAAACAATATTCTATAGAACTGCGATACCGGTGTCATAAAACACTATTTAAGACAATAGGCGGCATTTTTTAAGCAGTCGTAAAACATCTGGTGCGTCAATAATAAAATTTTATTTTTTCCAAATTTATTTTTAATGTTTCGTCAGTTACCATTTGGAAGTCTTAGTGTAAAGACAGTGCATTTGTGGTTTTGTGAATTAATTAAGAAGAAATTCATTTGAAAATGCCAAAACGAAACGAAATTAGTATTAAAAACCGTGTAAAAATTCAACTTTTACATGAGCAAGGCAAGACTCAAAAAGAAATCGCGAAGTTGGTGAAATGTTCGCGATGCGCCATTCAATCTGCTATCAAACGTTTTGTTGAGACTGGCTCTCATGCAAATAAACCAAGAACAGGCAGAAAACGCGTGACTACTAGCCGTCAGGACAGAAAACTTATCCGAGAGTCTGTGAAAGATAGAAAAAAAACTTCTTCGGAGCTTGCTGTGGCTTTAACTGAAGAGACTGGACATCCCATAAGCGCACGAACTGCAAGACGAAGGCTAGTAGAAGCCGGCTTAAAAGGTTGCAAAGCTAGGAAGAAGCCGTGGCTATCCGCAGACAATAAAAGAAAACGACTTGATTGGGCTCTGAGACACCAACATTTCACAGAAGAGGATTTGTCTAATGTGCTGTGGTCTGACGAATCAAACTTTGAGGTAAGTTTTTTTAGTGAAGTCTATACCACAATTACAACGATCATTGTTGTGTTTGTCTTCAAACTCAAATGTTATAAAAGTTTGTAATGTGTGCTTTTTTTTGGAATCTACAGGTATTTGGAACACCAGGTGTGACGTTTGTGAGGCGACGCAAAGGCGAAGAATATCACCCAGATTGCGTAGTACCAACCATAAAACACGGCGGAGGCAGTGTAATGATTTGGGGTTGCATGGCTGCGGATGGAGTCGGCAAAATGTTTGTTTGCGAAGGTCGCATGAACAGTGAAAAATACATTAATGTACTGGAAACTGCTCTCGTACCTTCGCTTTCGTGTATTTTTGGTGACACTAACTTAAATGGTGTGAAATTCCAACAAGACAATGCTCAGTGTCACAAGTCAGCTACTACGATGCGCTGGTTTACTGAAAATTGTATTGATCTGTTAGATTGGCCTGCCCAGTCCCCGGATCTAAATCCTATTGAACATTTGTGGAGTATTTTGAAGAGAAAAATAAAAGAGCACTCGATAACATCAAAAACTGCTTTAAAAAACGCGTTAGTGCAAGAATGGGATGCAATTTCTCCAGAGGAATGTGCGAAACTTGTACGTAGTATGCCCCACAGAGTCGCTGCTGTCATAAAATCAAAGGGTGGCCCAACAAAATATTGATGTTTTTACAATATTCTAATGGAAATAAAGTACTTTAATCATTATAATTAGTTTTATTTCTCTCTAAGCCTGAAATATGCAGTAATTTATAGGGTGCCTAATACTTTTGACCAAGGCTGTATATGTATTCTGTTAGAAGCTTTGACATTATTGCGCAATACCAGCGTCAAGATTTGTACACTACGTTATTTCCCATCAACATAAAATTCAATATCTATAACCTATTGTTTACATCAATGTCTACAGATACTTTGTGTGGATATTTCAGTAGTATCACAAATAATTACAAATTCAAAAGAAAAACATTCTGCTGTATTTCATTGTTCTTCGGTAATTGTAAATAAAGGTTTCTATACTCGACGCAAATAGCTGCTGCGGGTTACGCAGATAATTTGCTGGTCCCCCAATAATAGGAATCTACCAAGAGTTTTATAAATGCCATGTCAATGCCAACGCTCTTAGTAAAATATATTTAAAATAGAGTGCCGATGTAGAAAATAAACGACAGATGTGAACTGAAATACAGTTTAAGTTCACATGTGACATTTATTTTAATTTAGGAGCATACCATTTGTGATTTTAAAGACATTAAGATTAGATTGGAACCGTATTTTAAACAGATTTTATTACTAGAATAGGCTCTCATGAGTATGTAACTATGTATGTACTTATAAAGTACCTATCAATCCGCGCAAGAGCCTCATCGTGGACAACATCCATTAAGAAGGTTTTTTATGACCTACCTCTTTACGTAGCATATTGATTTGTTAGACTAGCAAATGCAACTCAAGCTAGTGTTTGCTGATCAAATATTGACGACCATTATGTCATTAATTTCTCAGGGTTTCATTTGTAGGTCATGTAATGAGCACATTGGCGATTTTGTTACAAGATCTAATACCTTGATTATTATATATATATAATCCAGAAAAATAGATTAACCTACATATTATTTAACTTATTCTTAAGTCTGGCTTATTTTTTTTTTTTTTTTTTACTTGGCCGAATGCTTTGACGCATACCTCTCCGCGGGGGGACGGAGAGGTTATGTCGGGCTCACCGGGGAGGGATACCCCGGTAATACCGACTAAACCTACCACGGTGTTCCTCGACATAACCATAGACGGCGGGGCCGCGCGAATCGCTCTCACATGCAATCGCGACCCCGCCGAGGTTTCGGCCCGCCGTGTGAAATGGCAGGCCACTACTTAAAAGACCCTCTACTGTCCCCTTATAGGGGGACAAAAACACGACTCAGAGGCGCGCGTGGGAACACGCACGCCGCCTCTCGGACCTGGTGGTGATCGGGTGGCAGGCAGGCCCACGCAGCCCACCACCCCCAGTCTGGCTTAGTTTAAGTAAAATTAAATATTTAGCGCTAAACTCATATATTTATAAAAGTAACATTTACTATTCTGTTACTAAAATTAGATTACACTACATGTTAAACATACTGGCGATACATTCAAGCAATACATCTTAGCGTAACCCCATAAGATATGGTAGATATATACGATTAACATTAAAAAACATAACAATGTCTCACTATTATCACTTATCTTCAAGGTGTGTTACAAAATATCTGTTTAGCTATACAATAAAGTCCATCAAACATTATAATTAATGAATTATGATACCTATTACACAATAATAATTTGAACCTTCACGATTATTATCTTCTAATTTACTGCCAATAAATCATACATTATGTACTAATTAATTTTAACAAGTATTTAACATACACATTCAACGTAATAACCTGCTGTTATATAATAACAATAAATGTTTTAATACCGAGCAGAACATCATATTAATCGTAAATAGCTACAATACATTTAAATATTGAAACTAAGTTTTATTGCTCAGATAAAGATTCTTTGCTGATTAAAAAAATACGTCAAAGTGGAAATTATAATCCTATCGGTTGTAAATTAAAACCTAAAATATAGGTGTGCCTTAGCAAACAGGTTTTGACTATGGGTACGTTACCACAATTTATGTTTAAGGAAGGTGGAACGATGCTATAGGCAGAAAGAATACTTAATATTTTAGGTTATAATAAAGCACGAATTTGAATAAACGTACTATTTTGTAAGATTTTCATTTGCCGTAAAGCAAATTTTTCTGTAGATAACGATGTCACAAGTATCGCAGTTTCCCCTAGTATGTATAAGTAGATATGTGTATATTTTAACGTAAATTTTCATAAATTTAAATACCTAATGTTAGCTCATCCAACCTCTCCATTTGTTTTGGTTGGTCGGTTACAAGTTCGTCCGTCCTTTCAATGTATCTTCCCTATACTCTATTTGGTTAGGTACTTAACTAAAAGTCGACAATCTCGATGTGTCTTTTTATCTAAAAACTCCGTTTAAAAATAAAATGCTGCTAAAGATCAATGTAAATACAACAATAACGATTACTAAATCAATTGAACCGTTAGTTTAAGCAGTAGTTTATTTGTTTAATATGTGTTTGTGTAAAAAGTCACATCAAGATTGTTTACCTTTGTTAAGTACCTAACCAAATGGAGTATAGTACAGTCTTAAAAAGATCTAATACGACTTTAATTTGATTATTTTAAACTTATAGAAATAAAAAACATATTAGCTTAGTAGGCACTAAGCTTTATATTCTTAATTATAAGCTTTATGCATTCATTTATTAAGTACTAGGAACTAGAGAAGACATTCAACTAAATTGTTTGTTATACGCGTTTAAGTGTCTGCTCTCTAATTCACTTAGTTTAAGCCAGGCGATTACTGAAGCGGCACTTTTGGAGAGGAGTATCAATTATGCTGTAGCGTAAAACACTCATGTGCAGCACTTAACTGATTATTGCAACGACACGCGTGAGGTAGCTAGCACTCCAACGCGTGTTACAATCAATCTTGTTAAGATGTCTTCTCAATAACGTAGTAGGTACATATTAATTCAACGGCCTTATGATATTTTGTTGCAGCAGATATAATATATATTTGTTTACTCTCAATCCAGTTATACACACGAACATTGTCTATGCCAGCTTTTAGCAAGCTGAGCTAAGACAGAAACGTTAGATGTGCTTATCATCTATATTTCATAACAGGCTTTCAGCTTACCATAATTAACAGACTTTTAAGTGCATGCCAATTATTTTTATGCCAACTGTCATTATTGTATGGATACTTATGAAATATATTTACATGATCAAACTACTCAATGCCTTTCATATGAAAGGGTTATAACTACCCAATTATATACGTAACAAGTTAAAAAAATATATCATATATAATAATTAATAACAATATCAGCCCTGTATTACTTACTAACTGTCTCACTGCTGGGCCACGGGCCTCTTTCTCAGTGTGAGAAGGCTTAGGCCAGAGTCCACCACGCTGGTCCTGTGCGGGTTGGCAAACTTCACATATCTTCGACAACATTATTGAGAACTTTTAGCCATGCAGGTTTCCTCACGATGTTTTCCTTCACCGTTAAAACAAACGATAATAATGAACTATTTAATACGCACATAACTTCGAAAAGTCAGAGATGCGCGCCTTGGGATCGAACTCGAGACTCAGTTAGTTACTATACACGTGGCAGTCCATCGGTTTCCCACTAGGCTATCGCTGCATAAAAAGACAATAAGTACATAATAATACAAATGGTTTAAAAAGCAATATTTTATATTTTTATTGTGATAATTCAATTGTTTCATACAATTGGTGATACAAAATGAATATTTACTATTATCATTATCATAAATGATGTGATCTCAGATTTACTACAACAATATAATATTATATAATACAAATTTTTAATCCACTAGGTAAGGTAAACAAGATTTTTTTCCGAGAGTGCTCTTGTCTTTGTTCGTATTGTTGTCATTGAACGTAATTAGATATATTATACTGATCTAACATGTAATGATGTTGATAGTGATACTATTGATTATTTGATTGGATTGCGCAAGGACTAGCGATTCTAAGACATAAATAAAGCGCTGAGGTCTTCCCTAGGTCATATTATGTAAATGTTAACTTGAACGTAAATTACTCTACAAGTGAATTGTCAATTGTCATTGCCACAATGCCCATCGGCTTAGAAACGGAGTAAACACGGCCGCAACCGTCACGTTTACGATATCCATTTCATTATAGCAGCTTTCACAGGGAAAAGTCTGTTGCATGACATAGGTATGTCCCCGTCCGGGGATTCACAGTGTAGTTAAGAAAAGCTTCCACTGATTGAAGATTGTAATATCCCTACACTGCCGCATTTTTGTGAGTGGTCCGCCAGAATGAGATACGTCATCAGCAATTTAACCTCAGAATAATAACTAAAGACAGTTTCAACCAGTGACTGCCCGCCAAATATAAATTTTGTGAAGCCTGTTGTCGAACCTTGAAGAGGTCCGGGTGTATTTGAAGACGTCACATCATTATCGATATACTTCCTATATACATCGCAATAAGAATATCTATAAAGTACAACCCCCAATAATCATCTCTATGATATTTAAGATGACCAGGAAACGTTGTTATAAATTCGTGGTTAAAAAGATATATTATGCAAATTTAATCTACCTAAGTACATAATATATCTTTTAGTTCATAATTTCATAATTTACATAATATTTCTATAAGTTCACTGTAGTCCGAATGAAAAAAAGATGTTTATTGTAATTATTTTAGCTAGGGTCTACAATTCTATAAATTCATGATTAATCCTAAGCATGACCTGACGAAATCAAACGGTCGAGAGCTTTGTTTTTTTGGTGGCGTAATAGTTTATCCATGTACAATTGCGGCTTGTAGCTCAGAATATAATAATATGCAATCCAACCTTATGTTATACTATTAGAATATTCCTTATGAAGGGCATCTTTGAAAGGAAACTTATAAAGTTTATATACATATACAACAACATGTACACAAGATTATTTGACTGCGATCTTTCATAGGATGAAGTTCTTGCCTAATCGGTCTTCTCTAGGATCTGTCTACTAAAACTAATATTTTATACCCGTTAGAGAGCACTTATGACATTTATGTCATAAATCGTAAGAGTAGTAACTGTATTGAAAGTACTTTATATTTACTCTATACAATACACAATAAAAATATCTTGTGGTGTATTTCGTCATCGTCATCTAATCCAATCTATTTATATCAAGTTATTTCTTAACATGTAGGTACTACACTTTGTGACCTATCTAAGGTATGTTACACTTGCATGCATCTCTTCGGTTGATTGCACAATTTAAGTCTTAGGATTGCTAGGCACGCGCGTGACATTGAATTTACGTATGTTTCGTTACCGACCCTCCGTTCAATACCACATGAGCTCACCTGCTCACCGCTACCTACGAATTACTTAACTGTAACAGCCTTCGATTGCTATCATCAATGATCTTGATGAAGTAGGTATATATGTATAATTGTATATGTGGAATTCCTAACAAAAAATATGAAACACATAAAACAGATCTCGCGATTGGTAAATAAGTAAAAACTTTTTTAAATTTGTATTATAAATCGTGCTTGTTCATATTTAACAGAGTATAGACAAATAGAAAAAAAAAATTTTTATACAAATCGCCATTTATTCTAAAAATACTGGTAAATTGAAAACTATGCAAATATTGGCACAAAGGCAGGTAATATAATGCAAGTACAGAATAACTATCTATGCCAAACACATATTTAGTTATATCAGCTTGGTAGTGGCGAAATTGCTATTTAAGCTATGGCTGTAGTTATTGCGTTGATACTCGTATTATATTTTTGTACGAATTACTAAAATATACATAATTCATATTTTAGATTTAACCTTCTTATGGCCCGTTGTTAAAACATTGTGTAGTTAAATAACGATATTGATAAAGCATGCCACTAAGAAAATATAGACTAATTAAGTGTTTAACATGTACATTCTTGTGAATTACTTGTTTAATTAAAGGTGCGGGCTCAACATTAATGACCAGTTACTTGTAGTGACGTACGAACATCAACGTTTTATTATGAACTGTACTTATACTATTAGCAACAATGTGAAATATTTATAAATTATACAATGCATCGCAGAGCGGAGTAAAGATAGCTAAATATTTGATTATTCATACATATATACATATATATACCTACATGCCGACATGATAGCAATGTAAAAAACCTGTCAAACACGAAAATTATTTAAGTTTGACATTTATAAAACATTGCTTTTCCTAACCTAATAACAGTAATAACACTTAGATAATAATATATCTAAAACTAATCTGAGATCTATCATCGAAAGTGAGGGTACCATTACATATGAAAGGCTAACGTCTCTGATCCAAAGAGACAAAGTATGTGTTACTAAAAGTAAAATAATAGCGCAGGCTGGCAAACAATCACTAATGGTAGAAATTGATAGAATCAGGAAAAATGACATGCGGTAGTGGGATATCTAAAATATTTTTACAAAACTCATTGCAAATGTCAAAATTTATTCTAGCGTTAGTAAATGAATACAATGTCTTATTCCTTTAGTGGATTTTATCGAGGAATAAAACCCTGATTTAATAAGACTCCCCTATGCACTTATATTTGTAAACTAATAAGTAAGATTTGATTTCTGTATCCAAATGGGTAAAGACGCATGTATCTTTACGAAACATTATTTTTATAGATGAGCCTCGCTATGTCGTACTTAGGTATGTTGTTTACTTCTTACTCTATTATTTATTACACAGACCTGTACACCTTTGATGTTGTATATAAATATATTTATACATAATATGAAGTACTTATTCGTTACACGTTTTCTTGGTTCGAGGTAAACAAAATTCAAACTGTACTAATATTATAAAGAGGTACAGTTTGTAAGTGCGAGGTAATCTCCGAAACTGCACGTCCGATTTAAATAATTCTTTCACTATTTAGAATGTACATTATCCCAGATAAAAATAGGCCGTATATCATGTTAAACAAGCAAACAAACAAAGTTGGGACGTGCCGCTAGTGTATAATAAATAAATATAATTGATAAAACGATCCCACGTTTACAGTAATTCTTCGTTTTCAGTGAGTCACAGAATTCTGTCTGTTTTGTAATAATTATGCATTAGTTAATGATATAATATTCTTTTCTACAAAGCTAAAAGATTTATTTTTGAACAGTAGTATAGGTTTTTAAAACATGTCTAAATTCACAACATAAACTATTACCCGCTTTAATTAAAAGTTAGTAAATACGAGTTATGTGGCATAGGAATATATTTCATAGCACCTCACTTTGTTTTTCCTCTGCTAAGCCTTAGAGTAGACAATCTAAGATCGACATTTTCGCTTTTTGTCTATGCGCCCTTTGTCGTGTCCTTCTGGGTGTTTGTTAGCCAAGTGTCAGCATGTTAAATTTACAAGACAATGTCACAATGTGCGAAATATACATAGTATATTACACCAGATAATGTCCCGCTATATTTCAGTATCTATAAATATTTAAACAAAGTTTCATCGCATTCAGATAAATGGTATAGGTACATTGGTTAAAGCAAACAGTAAAATAAAAAAGCATTTTTTTTTTAAATAGGTTGTGAATAGGTAACATAAAATTGTAACAAGAAGAGACTAACTCTTCTTGTTACAATTTTTTGTTACTCTTCTTGTATCAAATTGATTGTTGTCTGCATCTACCGGCTTCCTAACATTTATTTCGTCACAGAATAATTTGGTCGTATTACTAATTAACTAATCTCTTCTTTCTAATTTGGCTAATCACTTTGCTAAACGGACCATGTAAAGCAAGTTTCATTATTAGTCTAAGCGTTGGACTCCATTGCATTAGAGCACAGATTTAGTTGACAGGAGGCGGTGTTGTAACGCGCGGTTCATTTGTATGTGAGGTGCGTGGGCGTTTTTAATTCTAACACTGTTGAAAAGTAACTACCGTTTTGAAACTATAGACTCGCTTCACGACGCTCCGTCGAAATTAACCCGTGAAAATGACACAATTAACATTTCGTACGATACTCCACGGCATTTTCGTTTCTACACGAAATGGAATACCTTATCGTTGCCTCCTCGACGCAATGAATGCAAAACATATAAAAACAAACTGCGTAGCATAAGCTCAATGTGACTGGAATATAAACTGATCGGATTGTATTTTATCACATTATGATTCGTGCAAAAGTCCTCATTTAAATTGCATTATCTGCATAGAAAACAATTTCACAATAGACCATTATGCTAATGAAAAGTACTCAATGCTACAGATCTTAAGGTATAATTGATAGCAAGGGCATCCAATTATTATAAGTGTGAAGGCTAGGGAATTATTAACGGTCATACGGGAAACAGAACACAGCTTAATCTTAGGTGTTCGTCTTGAAGTAGGTACTTATAAAGTGTAACTACCAATCGTAGCGTGTCACTTAGATTATAATAACACCACAATTTGTCCGTGTTACAGAAAGGGGTCGTTACATTTATTAAAATGTAATACAATGAAACTAGAACAAATAGCTCAATACGACGTGCTTAAAGGGACGTGCTCACACAGACGCACGCGTAGATAAATTTCGGATTCAGATTTGGCCAGTTGTCATCGTTTGTAGGCACGCGTTTATGCGTTTGCGCGTCGGTTTAGCGCGTCGTATTTAGCCGAACATCGTTCCTACTTCATATATAGAAAAACAAATTTGCGTACCTAACATTAGTATTCCGATGGCTTGCAGTTGTATTCTCAGGCTAGAATTATCTGCAAAAGTCAACGATGTAAACCAGGACTTAAAGACATTTATGACAAGTTTAACTGGTTTGCCTTAACGATGTAACCGCCAAAATACCAAGGATTTGATGCAACATATTTACTAACAATTGTTATAAACTGATTAGTTATCAGCTTAATTCCTAATTCGACGTTCGGACGCTATCGGCGCCCAGGCACAATGTTTTTCCATTGCATCAAGTTATGATTATATAGACTCATGTGATATACCGACAATTGTTAAAACTGGAGAGTTTAAGTTACGACTGTATATCACAGCATTGACTTGAGAAATTCTGCTGTCTCTCTATCACCTGAATTAAAACATAATTAGTTATTTCTATAAAGTCATAGTCAAAAATCATTTAGATCACAAAGTAAATATATGTATTTGTTGCTGTATAAATTCCAAATGCTGTGTACAGTAGTAATTGGAGTGCAGATTTAAAAATGTTTTCATGTAAAAGTAATCCTAATCACTACTTGGTCTGTATTCTGTAACTGTACCTTTTATAAATAAATAAATATGAATGCAAAGATTTTATTTGCATTTCAGAAACTAAGGGTTAATTCACCTTTATACAACTAATGAATGATATATTATTAAAATTTTATAAATTACGACGCTGCCGAAACCAGTAATTTTTTTACTAAATTTTCAGTCCTATATTTTGTTGATTTTCATTTTGTTTTATTTTTATGTAGTTAGGTTTGTTAATATTAGTTGTGTTGTAAATTGTGATTCTTGCTTTTGTTTATGTAAATAATTAATGAATTCATTAATTTCAACATACCTAGTAGCTTTTGTCACATACCGTATAATTTTAAATAGATGTGTGATTTTTAAATAAATTTGAACATGCCGGTTATATTGTCGAGGCGAAACCTATTTTCATGGAGTTTATAGATAAATAATAACCCTAATTGGGCAATAATATAGACGATTTAGGAGTACCTATCTACAATTTTTTAAAACATTTAAAAAAAATAGCCAAGCTTAAATATGATTGCACAATATTTGTTAATTGCCATAGAATATGTATTGTTATTGCACAATATTAAATTTATCAAATTATCATCGACATTTCGGTGTGGCTTACGCATGTGGTAATAGAAAGTTATGGACATATTTAAAGGACTAGTCGAGACATGCGCATAATAAAACAGATTAAAAACAAATTAAACTATTTATATATTTTTTTTAAAAATGGCTATTTTTTATCACGATAAATAAGTCCTCGAACTGTCCAATTAGGAGACACCATAATTTATCAAGTCGATTTAAGTATATTGAATTACATACATACCATTGGAAGTTGTTGCTTTGCAGGAAGTTAGGAAGACCACATACCTATCAACTGCTACGTAAATAACAACGGATATGCTTACTCTTGATTAAACTATGGTAAAGCCCTTTGGAGAAACAGTACAGAGCACTCTCTAAATTCACCTTACAAAATAATTTAGTAAGAATTTTTATTTTATTTTTTTATATACCACTAAGGTGGTAAACGAGCATACGGCCCAACTGATGGTAAGTGGTCACCGTAGCCTATGGACGCCTGCAACACCAGAGGCATCACTTGCGCGTTGCCGACACTTTAGGAAAGAAATTGGGAAGGAGAAGAAGCGGGAAAGGGGAAAGAGGGTGGTTGGGCCTCCGGTACTCTCACTCACCAAACGAAACACAACAGTAGGAATACTGCTATCTCACGTCGATATTCTGTGATAGGGTCGTACTTCCCCGGTCGAGCCGGCCCATTTTTGCTGAAATCAGCGAGGCTCTACTACTAATATTATTCAATATAGAAGAAACGAGACTCCTGCAGACCACATAGCCAAATTCTCAATATTTTAAGTTGATTATGCATTTATATCCTAGGATTTTTAAATTTCTTCGTCAGCATTCGCAGCTTTGCACTAAAAGAGATTACATATAATTATATGTACATAGTAGTATTACATAATATGTAACATTACAAATTCACTCGTAGACACAAAAAAAATTAAATTACCAACTTCCCAGGTTCCTCTTTGTTATGTCCATAAAAATATATAATAAGCTATCAGAACCTATTAGGAATAAAGATAAAACAAATATTTTTATTGATAAGTTAAATCACTTCCTTTTACAAAGCAAAGCTTCTACACAATAAAATAATACATAGGTAGATAAACGAACAATTTATAATTATGTATATCTTATATTTTACTTACTCTTGACATTACAGTATATAATTATCAAAACA
This sequence comes from Catocala fraxini, assembly GCA_930367265.1. NCBI lineage: Eukaryota > Metazoa > Arthropoda > Insecta > Lepidoptera > Erebidae > Catocala > Catocala fraxini. Next base: position 12,701,353 of record OV884037.1, read on the forward strand.
TGCACTGTTTTGATAATTATATACTGTAATGTCATACATATTTTATTCCAAATATTATATTAGTAACAATAAATAAAATTTATGAAGTAAATCATCTTCATCAAATATATGAAATAAATAATGCAATAACTTAATATATTAAATGCATACAAATTGTTTCTACATCCATAATGGCAAATTAATTTACTTGTAAATAATCATTTACTGTACATTTGCAAAGGGGTATCAATTGTGTGTATATACGAGTAAATAACGACTCGGTGGTACTGCCTGTGTAAGAGACAAATATTCCTTCCGCTAAATGAAGTTAAAGAAAACGCTTTCTTAAGGTGCACTGCAGGAACGTAACACAAAAAATTTGGCCACAAACTTATATATACTATAATATGGAGAGAATTCACAGCCAGGCTGCTACTATTCCTGTGTACAATTTGATTTTTCAGATTTGGCTTCGGCTCTGTCCAACCTCTCAATGTCCATTCAAATCTGCACCTTGAAATAGACACGTTTTTGAAATCGTTATTTTTGCTTTGACTTCCTTGCACCCAATAAGGCATTAATTCCAAAGTGCAAAACAGTTGTAAAACCTTGATTAACATTGATATACACATCGATTTATGTATCTACTGGTTTATAAAAGTTGTATGCTTTGTTACATTATGAACATTACGTACCTATCTTGGATTACTGTTGCATATGTCCAAAACAAAGTTAACTTTTATACTAGTAATATTTTAATGTCTTTGCTCTTTTCATAGTGATATTTTATTAGTAGGCATATGAAACAACTGCGTTAATGATATACTATTTTAAAACTGTTACTAAACAAGTTCTTCACATATATTTTCTAAAATTAATTTCAGGCAGCTATTTAGAGATATCTGAACCCTAAACAATTGTTTTGTAATTTTTGTGTATCTGTCTTTTTGATGTTTTGATATCATGTTCTCAGTAACTTTTATACAGTTTGGTAGATGGGACGCATCTTAAAATTTAAGCAACTTCATATCTAGCTTCTACTAGTGCTACCGGAGATATGCTGCAGAAGTTTACGACGCGACGTCCAAATCGTCGAAGACGACCCGCCGTCTACGCAGACGAAATCGCGAGCAAAAATTAGTAAACGTATAAATCATCTTTATTTTACATTAACATATAGACAAACTCCTTTCCACATTTGTGGTTCACGCAAAGATGCCAATGGAGTGGAACCTCAAGCATTTATAAGAAATAAGTAATTTGTAGCTCGTAGGTTCAAGCTTCAATCAATTTCGAGGTGTTTGAAGTTTCATATTACAGCCTGAATTTATATATTTGCATGTAAAGTAATCACTAAGTAAATTAAATTAAATATAGTTTTAGTTTTATTACTTACTAAAAGTATTAAAACATTGAATATAATTTGGTTCGAGTCGTTGGAGTCCTTTAAATAATTTATATTTTATACTGTGCTCTCTGGAGGTTTTATTACGAGTTATAACATTACTTGTACATTTAACTTTTCTCATAAAAATACATTAATAGATTTTTATACAAAGTGACTGCTGTCACTCGTATTTTTTATTTAAGGACATGACGAATCTTACTGCTTTGGGTTATTACGTTACTCCCATGTAACATATTAAACATTAAAAAACACTTATTAATCACAAATAATGTATGTGTGTGGATTTCCTATCAGAAGTGTCCATCGCGCGAGGCACGAACGATAAGACTTTTAATAAGCCAGAAAGGCGAAGATGATGGGGATGAATTTTCTCTTTATACTTGAATCCATTAATGCATGTCATTGTATAATTATTACGTCATACATTTAAGTCCTGCTTTTTATACATATTTGGAATAGGTGTCGATTACTCAAAACTCTTCATTAATATTATGTTCCTCTTTGAACCAGGCATGTTCTAGGTAACATGCTCTAAATAAATTACCTGCTCAGGCATAACGTACGATTATAAATTGAATAATAAGCATATTCCTCCAAGATTAATTTTACTTCTATATCTATTTTTTAGCTTTAACTCCAAGCCAATAAAAAAGCATGCTATTAAGTGGTTACCGTAGTCTATAAACCCTTGTACTATGAGGTAACACTCTTCGGATACGCAATCTATGTGTAAAGAATTGAAAATGGGATCAAAGTAAAGAAATGGGAGTAGAAGTGCCTACTTCTACAAAGTACTTACATATCTATGTAAGTACATTGTCAACCTTCGGCACTTACTAATCGGACAAAATATAATATTGCCACTGTCCCGAGTGAGCCATCTTATTCCCACCGTCACCAAATAATTAGCAATCTTCAACTTCCTTTCTGTACCATATTGTTATCTGCTTATTTAGAATACATTTTTGTAAGCCAGAAATTGAGCTAGGTAGACATGCCAATAGTTTAACCGTTGAACTATAAAACCTTTGATCGTAAATAAATGGCCAGTTTTAGCACTTTTGGCGACCTGGGGCTAAAATTCTAGTGCGGCCAGTATATTACCTAGCGCCCGTTGTCTATTATTCAAGAGACGTGCATATGGCTTGCCATATAAAATATTCAAGGCGCCACGAATTGATTTAAATATAATATACCGGTGACCATACTTCTTTATACAGCTAAGCGGAAAAACTAAAATATCTGATTAAGTATTCGCGGTTTCATATTACTTTCTTCTTCTCCCTAGCCTTTATTATTCCCAAGTCACTTGGGGTCGCCATTTCTGGTCTAACCAGATTTGATTGGATATCAGTTTCTACACGGAGCGGCTGCCACCTGACGTCCGCAACCAGAAGGCTAACGATTTACGATACCCTAAGGCTAGCCTTAGGGTATCGTCCAGACCTGTGTCAGGATATTATAGGGCACTGACTTCCCTATAACGTCTGCCATAGATGTTCATGGCAACCGGGACCGACAGCTTAACGTGCTCTCCGAGGCACTGAGCAGGCGATAATTGTCAATCAATACGGACATAATTTCGAAAAGTCATATAACTTCCGAAAGTCAGAGGTGCGCGACGTGGATTCGAACCCGAGACCCTCTGCATTGCAGTCTGTTGGTCTCCTCACTGAGCTACCTGTTTAACCAAATTAACTAAAAACCAAATTTCACAGTAAGATCGTCACCAAATAACCTTTTATTGCGTTTATATTCTGTAGAGTCAATAAGGGATCAGTATTAATGTTCTGATTTTATTGTATTCTTATTCCTCGGTCTCGCATTGCTAAGGGTCCTGGACCACATAATATAATATTGCGTCAATCTGTGTATGCTAAATGAACCGCACTGTGCAGGCTGCCGCCCACTTGACAGTTTTCAGTCTATCTGGGTCATGTGCCATACCAAAATCTAGACTGTGCGTAAAAGATCATTGTGACAACTGAAAAGCGCTTCTCTATAATAAAGCATATTTCCATAAATTGTGCGTTGTATTGGTTCAACGACGTGTTATTTTAGGGGATTGTTACCTAGATTTGAGTAAGTTTTGTTGGTGTATAAACGACTAATCTAACCTAAACCCAGGTACCTGGTGAAATGTAGGTATGTGATAAACCGACTGATTACGATGCAGATTATATATCATACAATTCACGCCTTTAGTTACATCTACAAAAATGTAAGGATTTTAAACTTTTTGGAAATATGCGTCTATGACGCTACGATATGTTTTGTGACCAGCCATGAACAAATTTCATCTCTAAGACAAGAAAAGTAGGAAATGTGCCAGCGAATACTATTCTGAAATGTTAATTTATTGTCATAAATGAGTTATAAGTTATAAATAATGTCATCGACGACTTTGTTTGCAATAATTTAACGTTATGTTCTACTTATAAAAGAATGGCTAATTTTCTTTGAATCTGTATGTAACCTTTAGGGTTTACTTTAAGAGAAATGTAGATATAATTAGAAAGTACAATGAGAGAATAAGAGTACTAGGCGATTATCGTCACATGTATTACCTATATATCTTATTTAATGTACTCAAAGGTGAATTGGTTCAATGAATAAGTATGAAATGTATATGTAAGTGATCAGTGAACATAATAATATAATAGCCTTCAAAAATTACACCGTTTTTGAAGACTATTATATTATATATTGTTTCGCAGCTAATAATAGTCTCTGTGTTGAGACTAACTTTATTCTTACGATTTGACATCCATTCCCGGTACACAATACACGATGAGTTGTGGAAAGCCTCCGTATTGAGCTGTCAGACTATTCCATCGTGGCAGATTGACAACTCCCAGTCTCTATTACATGTATACAAAATTGCCATTAAACAACTGGAGCCACGTGCATGTTTATCTGTACATCCCACAGAGTATACCTATCTCTACAAATATTTTAAATGCGAATGTAGGTTTGTCAGTTTGTGCTTCTTTCACGCAGCAACGAGGCAACAAGTCCACGTTATTTTACACGTAGGAAGTATGACCTGGAGAAAGAATTAAACTTTCCACCGCATGGACAAATAAGATAAAATAGATACGTGCCGTTTATAGAAATAAATACCTATAAAGGTACAGTTTTATATGGCGGAAAATCTTCTCACATCCCGGACCTTCTGAAGATGAAGTGAAATTATCAAAAGGCGAGGTAGGATTTCTACTTATTTAAAGACCCGGTGATCGCTACAGTACGTTAACCAGGAGCCATGGAATACGAGGGTTGATCAATAAGTACCCGTGTTAGAAATGAAAACATTTTTTTTTTTCTCCATTCTCTCCTTCTTTAACCCCTCCAAAAAATAATCTTTATTAAACTCTGCAAAATTGTTTTCTGTTTCCGCGATAACCTCTTAATTTGATGTGAATATTTTTCCTCCTAGCCAGGTTTTCATATTGGGGAATAGAAAAAAGTCACAGGGTGCCAAGTCGGGCGGGTAACGTGGGTGCGAAAGTAATTCGTAGCGCAAGTCCTGCCATTTTGCCGCCACAATCAGAGATGAATGCGCTGGTGCATTGTCATGGTGAAACAACACCTTTTCCTTGGACAAATGGGACCGTGTCTCCTTCAGTTTCTTATTGAATCTATCTTATAATTTACTGTAGTACTGTCCTGTAATCGTTCTTCTTTTCTATAAATAATCGATCAGGATTATTCCTTTAGAATCCCAAAATATCATGGCCATAGCTTTTCCGGCTGAGGGCAAATTCGCCCGGAAAAATCCATTGCTTAGATTGTCTTTTGGTCTCTGGTGTACAGTAATGTATCCAGGTTTCATCAACGGTGACAACTCGACATGAAAACTCCTGCGGAATTTGTTTAAAACGGTCTAAACACTGCTTGGACATTGTTACTCGTAACCGATTGTTGTTATTGTAACCAACGCGCCGAGACCTTCCTCACACCTATTTTATCGCTTAAAATTTTGATTGCCGTTCCATACGAGACGCTTACGCCCTCAGCTACTTCGCGCACTTTGGTTCGGCGATCAGCGAGGATGATATCATGGACCTTTCCGACGATTTCCTCGGTAACCACATCTGACGGGCGCCGGGCGTCCTGGCCGCTCCTAGGCGAAAACAGTTATACGATCACGCTTAAACTCGTTGAACCAATATCTAACGGTTGTCATGGACGGCGAAGGCTCATCCCATAAACAGCATCCAACTTCACTTTTATTTCATCGCATGTTTCCCGTCCAAAAATAAAAAACGATTTACATATTGCTCTTTTTCCATTTTATCAAGAAACACCAGATACGAAAGATACAAACAGCTCTAAAAAAACAAGCTTATAAGATAACCTCAAATTAAGCACAATGACATTTATTATACTACAGTACACGATGGTAATCTCAAATTCACTAACTACCTGTCGTCAAAAACGGGTAAGTTAGTACTTATTGATCGACCCTGGTATACCATGGTAGGACGAACGAAAAACAGAGCCCCCATTGCCCTATACCTACATGATTTGCATAACTAAAACTACTTATTAGAATACGTCATATTGCTTTAAGTATTTTCAAGATGAAAAAAAACTGCCACATCACTCCACACAGCTGCATGGTTATCTCCTCCTTAACTTCGTTATCATATAGATAATAGACTAATGAAAAAAAATTCATCATCCATTTTATTTGTACTTCTAAGCAAATAGTTCGCTTATAATTAATAATACACCAGACGACCACAGACAAACGCCTGGTACAGAGAAAAGACTGTGCACGTGTCACAGATTGCAAAGACAAATATGATAGGCGCTATTTAGTATTTTTATTTTTATTATATTCACTTAATTTTATTTTTGAATTGGATTAATTAGAATGTTCAAGCGCCTTGCAAAAATAAATAGCAAATTGTAGTTACCAGATTGCTATTTATTTTTCCAAGGTAAGGAATAATAAAATTTTATGTGTAATAAAATATATTACGTATATAAGTCAATATTTCATGTCAATATTGTATTCTTCTGATCAGAAAATATTCGATACTTAAGTTTCGTGAAGGCAAGAAATAAAGGAATAAATAAGATATCCATTTGTCAAAAATATGTGAAAATAAATGAATTTATAAAGCAAAACATTTATGTTTTTAATATCAGCACGGACCTTGAATGTTGTTCCAAAATAACCAATTTGTCAGACTTTGAAATCAATATAACACTTAATAATACCAATTTAAATATAAAATATTTCAGTATAATATTTTAGACTATTGTCGTGATAGTAAATATATTCTAGTACCTATTTATTATCACGCCACAAGTTAACAACTTCCACTTAACTGCTGTTAACTTGCTTCCGCTTACTGTGCTCCGTCGACTAAGTAAGTACTGAAGTTTTAAGAACAGAGAGCCAACACTCGTTATAATATCTATTCAAAATCTAACTCTAATTTAGCATAATAAACCTCAAATGTGAAGTAAAACACAATTTAATTTCATATTTTGTTTAAATATTGAGGATAAAAGAAAATTATATTTATGACTAGCTGTGCCGCGACTTCGTCAGCGTGAAATTATTTTTAATTGCAGAAATCTTGTTTAAAAAATTAAAGTAGCATAAGTTACTCCATATACCATAAACTCTCAGTGAAAAGCCCGTCAAAATCGTACCAACCGTTTCAGAGATTAGACAAGAGCAAACAGACAGACAGAGAGACAAACATTTTTAAAATTGATTTTTTGTTATAAGTGCCGTTAAAACTTTCATATGCACTTAGTAAAAAAACTGTTATTTTGACATTACAAATAGACACTTCAATTTTATTTATTTGTATATATATTGAGACTAGATATAGTTGTTGTTTGTCGGCCTCGATGGCGTAGTGGTTAGTGTAACTGACTGCCACGCCTAAGGTCGCGGGTTCGATTCCCTCACAAGACAAACATTTGTGTGCATGAAAATGGATGTTTGTCTTGGTCTGGGTGTTTCTATGTATAATATGTATGTATTTCCAAAAAAAAGGTATATATGTATGTTTATCCATTATCTACTACCCATAGTACAAGCTCTACTTAGTTTGGGCTAGATGGTGTTGTGTGTAGGTATGTGATAGAATAGAATAGAATATAGCTTTTTTATCTTAAGAATTGGCTCTCTGTTTTATAAACATCATTTATTTGTTCAAAAATATGCCATCGTTCTCGCTCGCAATTACGGTGACGTTATCTGTCTTGAGTCTCCTTTTTGTAACAACTATACCTAAATTGAAACCATTAGCTTTTTATAATAATTACTATTACATTAAACAGGTGCAGAAATAGTTATGGGTAAGAAAAGTGTACGAAGAAGTCATCGAATAACTACTATCACACAAGTATATCGCCAAAGGCTTAGACGAAGATGTATCACACCCAAACTTCGTCAGTTCTTTTCAAGATTACTAGGTTTCAAATTACTAGTATTCTTGTTAACCCTCCAGCTAAGCTAGAATGCTTGTGTTAGGCGTGGGTTGACGACGGTGCAATGGGTGAGATTCCGATGTGATTTCCGGTGAAGCCCGCGACCTCTCGATCGCAAGTCCAATGCCTTATCCATTGGACTACCGCCGCTTTAAGACTGGACTTAACAGGACGCAGTTCCAAGCTATTGCTGCAGCTCAGAATAATTAATAAATATACCAAGGCGAAAAAAAATATACAAAAGTTACAATACAATTCGTTTAGAGTAAATTAATCTAAAAACACTATTAATTAAAATTGCGTTTAGATATCTTAGTAAATTGACCATAAATGAAATCGAATTACAAAATTCTACCTTGACCGATATAGATTAAAAATAGCAATAAAACACGATTACTAGAAAAAGTAAGAGTTATTTTAATTAAATAATACTGTCCCTATGTTTTATAACGGTCTGTTCTAAATTATTGATCACATCAGACATTAAAATGTGCAATCAAAAGTATTTATCAGTATGGTGTGTTAAACAATAACGTGAACGATAAATAGATGATTTATAGAGTTACGAGCCCGTTCATCCCTCAAGGTTCGCCCCGGAGTAGGTATTAGTTAGGTTTCTTCTTAAAATCCACCCAAAAATGGGATCCGTCTTTCTATGAAAAGGGCGAAAGTCAAGGGGCGTACGGGTTCGTAGCCATTTATAGTATCCTCCCAGCAATGCTCATAATTATTACGCTTTATGCGCGCCTTTGTAATAATTGTAATAGATTGCCCAGTTAGGAAGCAGTATACCCACATTCCAACAAACAAATATTGGCGTGCCATGTTTTTCTAAATAAATATTTCCAAAATGAAGAATTTAGTGATGATGACTACTTTCGTCGTACTCTTTCTAGCTTCTACTCTACCCACACTATCTGATACCAAGCCCTAACCCCTACTATAATTGCACTACACATTTGTTTACAGGAAGGTCGTTCACGGTCGAGATCGAAATTTCCAGCATGGATATAAACTAGGGGCATACGGACCGACATAGTATGTACATCTCGTCTAATGTCAATAAGAAATAAAGTAACAATTATAAATTGACGGGTAACAGAAAGTAGTATAATAATGAATAAACTAATAATCATTTTATAAGCCCATAATAATTATATCTCCCACTACGGGGCAAAAGCCTACCCACTCTCTTTTTAGCTCTCTCTATATACTTAGAGCTATTAAGGACCAATATTTATTAAAGGAGTTCAATTCATCACTTCATCTTCGTATGAGCCGACCAAGTTGTAGCTTGCTTAAATTAATAGTGTACCTATATATAATTATATATTTTAATTATTAAACAGGAATGTGCTTGAAAATAACGAGGCAGTTTGTCTTTGATCATTTCGCTATGAACGATAATAATTTAATTTGCATAAATCTAATACTTTTAATAAAATAAATATCAATCTGTTAACTACAATTTGCTATTTATTTTTGCAAGGCAAGGAATAAGGATGGAATTTTAAAAGTTAATGTGATATTTTATTATTACGCATATAAGTCAATATTTCATGCCAATATTGTATTCTCCTAAACAGAAAAGATTTGATACTTAAGTTTTGTGAAGGCAAGCGTTATTTTATTTAGAACTGTGTGCACATGAAGAATAATAATTAATTTACATGAAATAATAATCTTCTTGGACAAAGTACGTCCTAAGTATTGTGCAATATCCTGGTCAGTAGACTTAAACCTATAATTTTAAACTTTCAAGATGCCGAGATCAGATGGCGCTGGCTTCTTAGAAATCCTAGAAACTCATAGTGTGCAACCTGCATTAAAAAGACTATAGGTACGTCGAGGTTGATTGTTTAAAGATCGATATTAGTTGAACATAATAAAATTATATTACATGCGATGCCTTCAAAATATATGAATCGGTTTGCGATAGTTCGTATATTAATAAATTAGATTTCTTAAGGTTTTTAGTTTATAAGATTATTATTTGATCACTCCCTATCTACCTTAATTCACATATTGAGTAGCTACTCTTCAACTTTAAATGACATGGTGTCACCATGTCATTTAAAGTTAGTATGGAACGTAATGTAATAAAATTGTAGGTTTTTATTTATTTAAATAACCAGAAAAGCATTCTTATCATTTTAATTACATCGTTTTTCACAAAACCAAAATATAACGCCTTCATTTATCAAGGTATTGCTAAGACTGCGCCGAGCGTAAGACAGATAATGACAAAGCTCATGCGGCGCATATACAAATCGGCGCGCGGCCGCCATAGTAAAATTGTATGGAGGATTTGAAGTGCTTTTTTGATAAATATGTATTTTTATTGTCAACCAATAACTTCAATATTTGGGACGGACAAATTAAAATATAACTATTTATGTTTCGTTTAAGCTGTAAAATAGGATAGATTTCTACTGTTATAATACAAAAATCACAAGTGCATCAATGCAAATTTACGTAATTTTGTAGGCGAAAATATTAATTATTTTAAGTTTTTTACACGGGGTAATTGTAAACACATTCATTATTATGGTAAATATATATTTTATATTTGTATTAAACGAAAAGTATTAATTTTATTCACTTAACTGTGACCGCCTGTTTTGGCACAAATCGCTCGGCGCAGTCTTAATTCTAAAATGAATATGTCGTGTCTTGTAAAAAAGTAATAAGCAATTATAAGTTGCGTGTTTATTTGATGTATATGTATATCGTATGTTAAATCACATGTCAAATTTTACTGTAGCATTGTGCTCTTGTCATTAAAAGTATTAGATTTATGCAAATTAAATTATTATCGTTCAAGGCGAAATGATCAAAGACAAACTGCCTCGTTATTTTCAAGCACATTCCTTTTTAATAATTAAAATATATAATTATATATAGGTGCACTATTCATTTAAGCAAGCTACAACTTGGTCGGCTCCTACGAAGATGAAGAGATGAACTGAACCCCTTTAATAAATATTGATCCATAATAGCTCTAAGTATATAGAGAGAGCTAAAAAGAGAGTGGGTAGGCTTTTGCCCCTCAGTAGGAGATATAATTATTATGGGCTTATAAAATGATTATTGATTTATTCATTATTTTACTACTATCTGTTACCCGTCAATTTATAATTGTTACTTTATTTCTTATTGACATTAGACGAGATGTACATACTATGTCGGTCCACGTGCCCCTAGTTTATATCCATGCTGGAAATTTTGATCTCGACCGTGAACGACCTTTCTGTAAACAAATGTGCAGTGCAATTATGGTAGAGGTTAGGGCTTGGTATCAGATAGTGTAGGTAGAGTAGAGGCTAGAAAGAGTACGAAGAAAGTAGTCATCATCACAACATTCTTCTTTTTGGAAATATTTATTTAGAAAAACATGTCACGCTAATATTTGTTTGTTGGAATGTGGGTATATTGCTTACTAACTGGGCAATCCATTAAAATTATTACAAAGGCGCGCATAAAGCGATATAATTATGAGCATTGCTGGGGGGATACTATAAATGGCTACGAACCCGTACGCCCCTTGACTTTCGCCCCTTTCATAGAAAAACGGATCCCATTTTTGGGTGGATTTTAAGAAGAAACCTACCAAATACCTACTTCGGAGCGAACCTTGAGGGGCGAACGGGCTCGTCACTCTATAAATCATCTATTTATCGTCTACATTATTGTTTAACACGCCATAATGATAAATACTTTGTGATTGCACATTTTAATGTCTGATGGGATCAATAATTTACAACAGATCGTTATAAAACATAGGGACAGTATTCTTTTATTAAAATAACTCATACTTTTTGTAGTAATTGTGTTTTATTGCTATTTTTTAATCTAAATTGGTCAAGGTAGAATTTTGCAATTCGATTTCATTTATGCTCATTTTACTAAGATATTTAAACGCCTAAGGTTATATTATGATTTGATTTAATAAAGAAACACTTAATATACTTAGAAGAGAAATTGAAAAACAACATTTACAGATTTTATCGCGATTTAGTTATTTTTGTAATTTTGATTAATAGTGTTTTTAGATTTATTTACTCTAGAGGTATATAGTATTGTAACTTTTGTATATTTTATTTCGCCTTGTTATATTTATTAATTATTCTGAGCTGCAGCAATAGCTTGGAACTGCGTCCAGTTAAGTCCAGTCTTAAAGCGGCGGTAGTCCAATGGATAAGGCATTGGACTTGCGATCGAGAGGTCGCGGGCTTCACCGGAAATCACACCGGCATCTCACCCATTGCACCGTCGTCAACCCACGCCTAACACAAGCATTCTAGCTTAGCTGGAGGGTTAACAAGAATACTAGTAATTTGAAACCTATACTTGAAAAGAACTGACGAAATTTGGGTGCGATACATCTCTGTCTAAGCCTTTGGCGATATACTTGTGTGATAGTAGTTATTCGACGACATCTTCGTACACTTTTCTTACCCATTCCTATTTCTGCACCTGTTTAACGTAATAGTAATTATTATAAAAAGCTAATGGTTTCAATTTAGGAATAGTTGTTACAAAAAGGAAAACAATATACTAAAGACACATAACGTCACCTTATTGCGAGCGAGAACGATGGCATACTTTCGAACAATTAAATGATGTTTATAAAACAGAGAGCTAATTCTCAAGATAAAAAAACTACATTCTATTCTATTCTATCACATACCTACACACAACACCATCTAGCCTAAACTAAGCAGAGCTTGTACTATGGGTACTAGACAATGGATAAACATACAAATATATGTCTTTTTTAAATACCTACATATTATACATAGAAACACCCAGACCAAGACAAACATCCATGTTCATGCACACAAATGTTTGACTTCTGCGGGAATCGAACCCGCGACCTCAGGCGTGGCAGTCAGGTACACTAACCACTACGCCATCGAGGCCGACAAACAACAACTATATCTAGTCCCAATATATTATATACGAATAAATAAAATTGCAGTGTCTGTTTGCAATGTCAAAATAACAGCCTTTTACTAAATGCAAATGAAAGTATATACGGCATTTATAACAAAACACTATACTGAAATATTATATACCAATTTAAATATTATATAATATATAAATTGGTATTATTAAGTGTTATAGTGATTTCAAAGTCTGACAAATTGGTTATTTTGGAACAACTTTCAAGGCCGGTGCTGATATTGAAAAACATATGTTTTTTTCATTCATTTATTTTCTCATATATTTGACATAAAGATATCTTATTTATTCTCTTAATTCTACACTGTATTTTTCATATTCTATTTACGTACAACACTTGCAGCTTGCTAATTCACTATGCGCCCGCTTGAACATCTTAGTGGCTAAGGAGCGAAGTTAAAGAATATGGCCTTCTATAGACCTTCACTTCCATCGGTTCAACTGCGAGAGGTGCAACGGCTACTGGTTCCACAACAGTGTCAACGTACAGTTCAGGCTCGAAGTCCGATTCAACGAAACTGTCTATTGCCAATCGTAGTACGTCCGAAACCGAGAAGTTCTCCAGATTCCTCAGCAGACCATTCGTCGTTAACGTCAAAAAGGACTTCATAGTTTGCAATGCCTTATAAAATATGTCTTTAATAATTTGCCTGAACTGGATTTTTACGTCAGATAGGATAGAGATTATCTCTCGTGGGTGTCGTGCTTTTGGTTCAAGTCCAACAAATTCCTCCTCCATTAGATTATCAGTAGTTACGTCTCTTGTAACACCAGCTCTTGAGCAAACGGCATGTAGAGATAATACTACCATCAAAGATAGAATAATTCCACGGATCATCTGAAATTAAATAATATCAGTCATTAATACTTGGTTTCTTTTTTTAACACATACTTTATTATATACAGAGATTTCGGGGACAAACGTGCATCACGCCTGTATATATTTTACCGAATATTTGAACGGCGTTATAGTACACTAATAATGTCATATTGTGTAAAGATCACATGTAATAGAGGACAAGCTAAATAGTTCTTATAGAATATTTAATAATCTCAATTTCTAAGAATATGTATACTGGCATCCAACCCGGGACCTCAAGATCGGCAGTAAATAAGTTCAACTAGGAAATTTTAATATAAAACCCTAACTATCCTTATTCGCGAAACGTGTTTCCTTACTTGATATTTCTATATGCCACATGAATTTTAGTGAATATAGCCGGTGATACCTGAAGGAATAAACAAGAACGTTGCCTTTAATTAGCATTTTTACTTATGGCTGTAAAGACTCCCATAAATATAATCAAATATAAAGGCACTACGTTAAATGTCACTATGTATAATAGAAATCTCAAGTGTGGTACAACGTGCGAGCAAAACCACGGGCAGTAGCTACAATAGAAAACTATAATCCAATCGAAACCAATGCCAAGAACTCAGTTATGACGGCTTTGAAAGACCCTGCGAGCTATATGCGGAAAACATTGACCAACCAAATGCCCTCGAAGTGACAAAATAGCGGTCATAAATAACTTCATGTAAACATCGGAAAAAATAGCAGCCACGTAAATAACATAAAATATGCAGAAGGCGAATTCAAGTTAACAATAAATTATAGACTGACAAAATAAATACTAAATCAACATATAACTTGAACTAAAATAAAAATATAATATATGTACTTACTTTTTCCATATTGGCGATGTATGTTTCCGTAGTTTGCGAGGAAGAGGTATAGAATCTATGTTAAGCTGAATGCTGACTGTGTCAAATAAGGGTCAAACTATGACATTTATAGTTCTAAAATTGTAATTTCTAATGTATTCCTATTAAATAATGATAGGTATTTAACACGACCTATCAATATATTATGCAATTCTTTCTAGCTGACTCACTAAGCTAAAGCTTATAATAGAAAGTTATTGCTAATACAGGTGATTAACTCAATTATCATTAGCATTGTATAGACCCGTATGATCTTTTACCGGCTTTGTAGTAGTTGGCCCTATGACGTAATTCTGAACCCTAATTACGTGTCACGGTCCAGTGGCAGAAATCATTGTACAACTATTTATCTGGCAATTCTCTAGTAGCAGCATAAACTCTAGATGTAACCGGCTTGTAAGCATACGAGGCTATCGATGTATCGATAGCCTCGTATGCATATGTGGTCTCATCCGCATCTTATACTCAGCAGGCGAAATATATAAGAACACTCTACTATACACTACTGACTTACTTCAAGGAAGTTAAAAGTAAATTTAGAAGGAAGTTTACCTGTGAAGCTATGTTATGCTCTGTCATTGGTGAGTTAAAACCTTCTCTTCCACTGAAAGTATATAAGTACCTATAGTCTCAAACATTTGGATAGCCCCCTTTGTTTAAAATGTTGACACGAAATGGACTTTTGTCGATAACGAGCAAACCAAGGACATTCTTGCTTTACAAAACTACATAAATACAGCTAAAAATACCTAAGACTAATAATGTACCACAATTATTATGATAAGTATGAGTTATTTGCATTTGCCCGTCTCATAAGCTTTGTTTGTGTAACCATATTGAAACAGCCTTCTAAGCAATACACAAAATCCCTTTTATGATAATAAAAGAAGATGACGTAAAATTCTACCCACATAACTTCTAAGCAAACCATATACGATAAACATGAACACATGAACGCACAACAATAGAGTGCAAGTGAAGCATTACTAACATAGTTAATAACTTATATAAATACTAACACAAATTATATGTATGTTAGTTCATAAGGTATAGGTATAGGTAGGTTCATATGTTAGTTCACAAATTATATGTATGTAAGTTCACCATGCGTCAATGCCACGCGAAATAAATGGTTATTATTATTATTATTAATACAATATGATACATGCGCGAGCTGTGAAGCTGGTCGACTCTTTACAGTTTGGACTCGTTTCATTATAGGAAACATATCCCGTTTTTTAATTTAAAATTTGCCAAAGTCCCAATTCATCTTTAATGTAAAGTGACCCTCAAGTACATAGTTTAAATTAGGACCATCATTGGACTAGGTCTCGTAATAATAACTGTTCTATATAGAATGCTTACCTAGCCTGCTGCAGCTATAAAATATCACAAACGCTATTCTCCTGAATTAAAATATAATATATTAAATTTGAACATAAATGGTATTTCTTTTAGAATTTAGAATCTATTAATCTAGATCGGCACCCCATTTAACGGCACGTTGACAACAAAATCAAATAAATCAAGGCTAATTATTTTAACACTAGGCTTTTTTATGTGTAATAGAACTATCCGAATCCATTGCTATCCATTACTTTATAAAATTACCTAAGAACACAAATCTATAGGTACTTAAAAGCTAAAGACTTTATTTGTTCTTTTGTTAGAACGTGCTAATCTCTGAAATTATCAGACAAGTGTAGTTAGTATCAATGCATAAGATAGTCCATTTTTGAGGTAGGCTATATAGCAGCACGCTATGAGCCACGGGCGCAAGGGTGTAATCAAAAAAGTGAGTTAAACCGTAGCGGACAGCTACTAATAGATAAATACAATAATAATAATAATAATATAATATTCTATCACATATAATAAACAATAGAATTAACATAGTACGTATATCTTATATTTTACTTTTACATTAATAATTGACACCAACAAGTCTTTAAATAAGTGTACGAGTCAGGATAATTATAACCATTACTTTAAAAGTTTGACGAATCAGCAGTCATAGAATTGACACAATTTTTTGTGTCGTGTTAAAATTAACTCAATTTAAGGAATCATTGAAATAGTAGAGTTATCTATCAGGAAGCAAATTTATTTTGAATACAATATAAACCTTGGCACGTTTTTAGAATAAATATGTTAAAGAGTATCGGCTCAATGCTTACAGCAAAAGGTTAACAATATATAAATATTAACATAAGTACACATAAATATATATTATATTAGATAGATACATTATATTTTATATACTTACGTAAAACAAATTATTTTAATTGCTATAAAGCCCTCTTCTTATCTCCTAATTTGCTGTGCCCGATAGGGTCCATAATTACCTAATTTGTTTTATAAGTCCATTATTATAACATTGTGGAATGCAATAAAATGTTGAGTATTGGGTTTGATTATTAATATGCTTTTTTACACGCGCCGCACTCAAGGAGATATTTACATTTAATTAATCTTGGGAAATGGGACGGTATTATAGAAGTTATAATTTTCAATGAGGTATAATTATTATAAAAAATATAGTAGGTACCTATTATCTACTATTTGGTATAAAAATGAGTGATAATAATAAGAAACAATAGTGGCGCTATGATCATTCACGCCACTGTTGGACGCCGCCTACAGGGTGTTGTGCCCTGTAGGCGGCGTCCAACAGTGGCGAGTGCAAAAAGACTTAGATACTAAATTGTGTAAGATTTCTACTTTTAGAATACCTAACAGTTAAAAGTAATTATTCTTACTTCATAACGAATATAATTCTAAAAGTGGTACTATGTCGTTCCTTCCTGTTTTAAAGAGATAAAGAAGCGACGTTATTTTGACAGGCGTATTGTTAATGGAAGTAAACTATTTGAGATCTTCATTTGAGACCTTTGGCAAATATCTCTATGATAAGCACGCAAGCAAGAAACAGTAAAAAAAAAATCTATTGCCTTCTAGCGAATACACATTGAAAAGCGTATCTTTATAGGAAACGGAAAAAATGTTCTTTAAATCTGACATCACCTTGTTTTACTTGACATGAAAGGGAAAATTAATAGTATAGATTAACATTACATTGTCAATGGTGCAATTATCGCCATCAGCACCCTAACCTTCGGCCATGCCGACTTGTGTCAAAAGGAAAGGTTAGATAGAAACGTATTTCAATCATATTTCAAAGGTTCCTAATCGGAAATACCTTTTGCTTTTAGTTAGGCACACTACCAAACGTCGTACTGTTTGGTATAAATATACTATCAGAATAGCTAAATGATTCAAGATTGATCGAGGATTGGAGCCGAATATTACAAACGACATTAATATCGTATGCACTATAGCTGGCGATAGCCTTAGTGGAAGACCGTTGGATGCACACAGATGTCTCTAGTTTGATTTCAAGGCACGCATATCTGACTTATCAAGGTTATGTGCGTATTAAATATTTAATTATCGCTCGCTTTAACTGTGAAGGAAAACATTGTGAGGCGACCTGCATGTCTGAGAGTTCCTCATAATGATCTTGAAGAAAGTCTGCCAACCCGCATTGGGCCACCGAGTTGGACTATAGCCTAACCCTTCTCACACTGGCTGGCCAACAAATCAGTCATACTAATCTGCAATTCGTATTACTAGTTGTGACATAAGATGAATATTTTATTTTTATTTATTTAATTTGCCAGTAGATTAACAATAAAACCATTTTATTTACACCGAGGGACTATAACTAAATCTACAACCAATTACGAACATCAATCATGTCTAGCAAAATTTTACTTAATAACTAATTTATAACTAAATAAGATTAAAAGGAATGCTTATTACAACGTATCACTAGGGAGGGCGCGGCTCACTTAGGGAGAATGTTCGCGGTCCATTTCTGTTGTTTTTGAAAACAGTTATATAATTTATCAATGATATAATCAATCTACTTCATGTCTTATAATTTAGAAAATAAGCATGATTCCTTTTCGAGAAGCAAGGGACATAATTTTGAAATACTTCTGTCTTTGTGAGTAACAAGTTTGCAATAACAATTTAAATGTCTATCGTCTAAAGAATTTCATGCCTGCCAGTATAAAGGCTACACTCGTGCAAACTTGTCTATTGTCAGCTATAATATATTATGAAAATATGTGCTATTATGGCTTGAATGCAGATTTCTTCGACAAACTTAACCGTCTTGTTTATAACTACATTCAATCCGTTTTCAATGATTGCAAATGTTACCATGTTGCTCATTCATCAGAGCCGGAATTCGGATGCTATCACTACTCTCTACTGCTAAACCCGCAATACAGGAATTATTAAGGTATTCAAAAATAAAAATAACTGCAATGCCCCTCATAAGCTGGATTACCTTACTTCCCTTTACGAATACATATGTTCTACCATAATAAAATTCTTCACGTCTCTAAGAATCATCTCCTACTATATACTGACCAGAAGCTAGTTAAGAACAGCCTTGTGTTTAATCATCTCGATATTTAATGTTATAGTAATTACATTAGTTAGAGTAAGCTACCATTGCACGACTTTCAAATAATACATTAACACATTGAAAACATGAAAATTAACAAATTTTAATTTGAAGGATACGGCTAAATCTAATTTTGATCTAAATTTTGAACTATTGTACGAAGCTGCGGTAGATCAATAAAAAATGCAACTGAGCACAGAATAACATGAATTAACTTGAAATACAATTAATTCTGGATACTTTTTAGTGTACATAAAATATACCTATGATAATCTTCCCTTTATATTATTTTTGTTAAGTAACTGTGAATTTTATGTACCACTAATTGGATAGCATTTTATTTCATTTTACTTATAATCCTGAAATATTATTATTTACCTAATTAGTCGCATTAAAGAAAACAGGTACAGGTACTGTCGATATTAATATGGCCCAAAAAGCGTTTAATTGCATACTTGTTAATGTTTAATAATATAACAAATCATAATTTAAGGAAAATATATGATGCTACAACATAGATAGAAAAGTACTTTTTACTTAATAAATGTGCGCATATACATAAATAATTATTTCCTTCGTTGACATTGTCGTTATACAATTTCATGCGCTCGAGTCTATGTAATTCAACAAAGCTAGGTGGATATTCAAAACGTTTCCACAATATGTATTTCTGACACAAGCTTTCGGATTACTTGGCAAATAAAATAATCTATCCATTATTCATTAAGAAATTACGAAACAAGTGATAAAAATAAAATGAATCTATCATAAATGCTCGTGATGGTATTTAAAATTCATAACTTAAGAAATTAAAGTTCGTAAATTAAGAGCTCGTTATTCAAAACAAAACACAAAGTTTTAACCTTTAATTCATCTTTGCATAATCCTCACATTGTTCTATGAATGTGAGTTGAACCCTGCACTTTACTAATATAATATGATTTATAAATAGTTTAGTCGAGTCTTATATCTTTTATTTAAATGCATTAAGCTAAAGGGTTAACTTAAAGTGGTTATCATAACCGAGGAGACATGTTAAAGAACTTTTTATTAAAGTACCATTGAATAGTTCTCAAAGATTCTAAGACCCAGACCACATCAGGTACTTAAAAGTTGTCATCACAAGCTTGGTCCGATGTTGTATGGCATAAAATTATAAGTTAGTAGTCAACTTTGAACATATTGTATACTGAGAGCCTTTAGGAAATATATTTTTGTCGAATAATCCTGGTACGATATAGAAAGGTTAATTGAATTATTAATATGATTCGACATTTCAGGTACGTTTTATAGATTTAAGTATTAGCTTCTATGAATCTGTTCAGCTGACACATAATTTGAATTACCTTTTAGTGTCATTTATTATGTACACATTATCTCAATAAATATTTTTAATTTGTGTAAAGATTTTGAAAAACAGACAGTTGAACTGCAGATTTTGTGATTATAATGTGACTGTAAAATGTGTTTATAGACTATGCACGAGTATCAGTTTATCGAATAAATACGCGCTGTTATTGTTTGTGATGATACAATTAATAAAGATTGAATGTACCATATTACGCTTCCATGATAGATTATAGTGCGTTCTTACACAAGCTTGCAGAACGATATGTACCAATTAAACTGCAACGTAATAACCATATAATTAATATCGTATGTTTGTTTACATACAAATAGCAGATCTTTTGTTAGTAATAATTCGAAGATTAATAAGATAATCCTCGTGTGTGATTGAATACGGAGCGTGGCAATGAGAACGGGTGGCGCGGGCGCCGGTCGCTCGGCGGCTGCGCCCGCGTCACTCCACTCATCAGTCTGATAAAGTATCAGATCGTAGCGAGCCGGCTACGCTCGCGTTCAATACCTAACATCATTTTCACGAGTTTTCGTAATTTACGGGACTTGTGATATTGGTTTAATTATTTTATTCAAAGACATTTAAGTTTGAAAGACTGATAATACGAAGTGTTTATTATATATGGGCGATATAAATAGAGTTAATACATTTCCTGACATTATGAGAAAGTGCTTCAAGATGGGTTTGTTCAAGAGTGAGTATTTATTTAAATAAAGGTGCTTTACTTTTGATTAGATCAACTAAAGAAAACTTTATACTTATCAAATATTTATACTTACTTTATACTTACTACAAAGGCGAGAAATATGTCTGGAAATTATTTTACGAGAGACGAATACACTGATCTATTTGTTTATTTGATATGATTATTACAAATAAATAATTAATGCCAAATATATTTAATATAATTAAAAATCATAATAAGCATGCAATTATTTAAAATACCTACTTACACATATGCAAGTAACGAGGTCCATACAAAATAAGAATACATAATATTATAGTAATAATTCAATATACATGCCATAATGTCAAATAAATTACCATTACTTGTCTTGCATACTTTATACGTACAATATAAATGATTTATTAAATTTCCCTGTTCTTAATATCCATTTTGTAACTGAGTTAGTTATTATTACAGAAATTTACTTAATATAAAACTATAAAACATGTTAATTAAAATAATACTGTACCTATCTACAACGTTGCATGCACTATAAATCAGTAAATAGTTTTAGCGATAAAACTCGTAAATACATTAATTCTTTTTATAATCCAAGTACCTACGTAATAATCTATAATGTTCTATTATGCTATTAATATTATAAATATAAATGTTTGTAAAGATGTTTGGACGTTCATTACTTAATCACCCGTAAACCGTTGTATAGATTTGGATAAAACTTAATACACAGATAGACCATATCTTGGATTAACATAATTATTTCTACGGCGGTATGGGTTGCTATAGCATACGCAGTCGCGAATTGTGATTGGTTTAATATACTTATAATAGTAAGCCTCTTCTGCTTCTCACTTCTCCATGCTTGCCTTCAGCTATTATAAAAATAAAACACTATATTGTATTATTACTACTATTAGACAATAAAGAACGAAAAAACAATCCTACTTACGCATTCACAATATTAGTTAGGCTTGTCATTTACTTCACAACCTGTAAACGAATATTGCAGTTAAACGTTTGGTTTGAATACTGATTGCTCAAATACGTGATCGATAGTATTGTTAGATTTCTGCAATACATTTTCTATAGCTATATTTTACGACATGCTGTTCATTGCACTTCTATTAGCCTATAAGCGTGCTATATAAATAGTCTAATAAAGTACAGAGTGCTAGTCTATTTATTGCGTTCATTAAATATAAAACTACATTCGGTATCGCTATTTGTCTCGTATTACATACACAGTCTATTGCCTGTTATATGTCACTGTTATCGAACGCTACATAAATGATTGTATACATCATCTCGAGGGATGGACATAGTTAAGGGCCGTAGCATGCACATAATAAGTATTCTATATACATATCAGCTTAAGAAGTCCTAAAGTTGAAAATGTATTTTAATTATATACAAGTGCTAACATAGTAGGTATCGTAATTTATGATGTCTTGTTTAATTATTTTCTGTCTATACGTACCAATTATTTCACACAGATGCTTTATGTAAACTCTAGAGAATTCACATTTTAGATAATTACCCATCCTTACAAATATAAATGCTTAGTGGGTTTTTTGGTTTGTTAGTTTGTTATTCTTTCATTATCTAGCAAGAGAACAATGGACCGATATATTTTTTACATAGCAATAGTTTTAATAGTGGTAAGGCTACTTTTCCTGGAAGCTGCTGTTTCGGTGGCGTAGCTAATATTTTTCTTAGAACTTACACTAATATATCCAACTAATATTATAAATATGAAAGTGTGTGAGGATGGATGGATGGATGTTTGTTATTCTTTCACGCAACAACTACTGTACGGACTTTGATGAAACGTTACAGCATTATTGTTTATACATCAGAATTGATAGGCTACAAAAAAATCTATCTTAACATAAATCTACATTAAGGCGAGCGAAGCCGCGAGCAAAATGTAGTAATTAATAAACATTAATTAGAAGTAAAACATGTCAACAAGACTAATATGTTAAGAAAGTCACCATAGTCCATGACCACCAAAATTATGTACATTAAAGTTCATATTAAGAAACAGCAAGACAAATACACCGTATACACTCAACTATCGTTCTTATTTATATGCATGTTCATATACAACAATGTTTGATAAATATAATTAACATATGTAGTTGTTAATTTACGACGAGTTTCATTTAATCTAATCGCTGCGTAAACTATTACACAAGATGATCTAAATATCTATTTATAAGTAATGAAGAAGAAAATGCAGTTATTTAATAATATTGACATATTAATGAAGATGATAACCAATTCAATAGTATAATTATTTCCAGAGAAAGTAATAAATACATATATCTTGCTTTCTCGTAGGCTATGGACGAGACAAACATAACACTAATAATTGTGCAAAGTGGTACCCACCTCGCATCCTTGGACTACCTACTCTAACTACTGCATTAGAAAAAAGATGCCAATATTGAACTCGTCTATTGCAAATTAGCAGCTTTATACGATCATATAAAATCATGTTTCGAAACAAATTGGTGGCAACAAAAGCGGTGTCCGTATTGTCAATCTTTTCTTTTGTGGTCGGAGAGGCGGACTAGGCGCGTGGTGGGATTTTCACTGCTTTTTTAATTTATAATTATAATAATTAAACCAAAAATTATAATAGTTTCGTATATATATATTTCATAATTCACAGATAACTGGAAAAGTGGACGGGTCTATTTATAAAATTATTATAATTTCTATAATAATTTAATCGAGGTTATAGGTTATAGATATACTTTAATGAGCTTGTGAGCTGAAATTGAAGAGTAAAGAGAACGCAAAACGCATGTTTTGTATACTGTAAATACACATATCGGACTTCCCTCATTCTAAAACTTCAGGCATGGCACTTCATAGACAAGTTTACCACTCGGTAAAGTGAGCTGTTTATGGTTGATGTTCATTAATCTACTACAGAGATCATAAAGTATATTCGTTATTTCCATGAAGTGGGATCTTGTACGCACTGTAGAATTTTTTACAGCATGCTAATTATTGCAGCTGTAAAAAGTTGGACAGAAAAATTAAAAAAATGTACTTACCTAATCTACAATGAAAAAAAATTATACAAGTATAAGCAAGGTTTTAACTAAGTACATATTTTGAGTTTCGAAACAATTATTATCCTTTCTAACCCAATAGTAAATTATTACGACTGTAGGTACTTATTAAGGTTAAATAAACTACACAATTATGCATTTTTCAGTATAGCAAGAAAAAGGGTTATCATAATAATTGCAACCTAGCAACTATCTTTATATCTTGTATTAATTAAAATTCCAAAATAAAGTTCTGAACTAGTCTCAGACACCCATAAATATTACAAATGGTTTTCTGCTAACTAACATAATGGATAAATGAGACCAGAAATTGCATTTCAGTTAACATTTGTAATTTATTAGAATGGATCGGAACTCTATTTTAAAGTCTTTATTTTCTCTGATCGCTGTATTAGCAAAGGAGATTGTTCTTATTTGCCCCAAGACCAACAAGTATTTTATTTAGATAAAAAAGATTATTATATTTTAATATACTTATTACCGCTTTACGTATCAAACAGACACTTTGCGTTCCTTATTTCATATTTAAAAGTACCGAAACAAAGAACGTCGAAGATGCCGCCATCTTCGACAATTTAGACACCGATTACATGTTGGTTAGGGATGTCCATTCTTAATTTTTTATCGAATCGCTTTGTAATACTGTGATACATATTTCATATTTATTTAGTTGTATTAAAATTATTAATAACTCTTTCTATCTAAGAAAACTAACAGATATTTATAAGATGGCAGTGTAATATCCTGATATAAATAAGTTTCAAAAAATTATTAGTATTTTTGTTTAAATAAATTTAAAATAAATTTGTTTTATTTTTATTAACTACCTACTACTTCTGATATTAATCCAGCACTTGGGCGACACCAAGCGTCGCTTAATGCATTATTTTATTATTATTTACATATACAACATCAAGTTTAGTTGATATTGATATTACTACGTAAAATTTTACATAATCTCCATGCTTATCTAGTCACATACTTAGCTATAGATAGTTATATAATCGTAGTAATTATATTAGTGAAAAACAATGTTTTCATCACGATGGTAAAATTCAACTAATTAGTCAGTTCAACACACTGCAGTCCACTGCTGGACATAGGCCTCCCATTCTTTTCATAGGATTACTTCTAAGTAATTGGTCAGGCAGCAATATTAAAACATACTACAATTTGTTAACCGCGCGCCGACATGCCCGCACCGCTTAAGAGAAATAACCTCAAAATCTTAGTTTTCATTTTAAACAAATCTATTTTCCGATGTGTTCGTCATAAAATGTTGTTTTCGTGAGCATATTGGAGTATTATAGAACACGTAAATAATTTTTCTTCGCAGTTGATTCTGGAGCAAACGATGTATGGATGAGGAACAATCTGATTTGCATTTTTGCAATTTGTCTCGACACCGTCCTCTAAACCGTCTTAACTATTTTCAGTTTCCTTTCATTCTAAATGCTACATTCCAATGAATTCTAGTTTTCATTTATATTCATCATTTTGTTAACGTCAAGGATTTAACGTGTTTGTAGAGTATATTTCTTAAACGTCGGGCTGAACTAATAAACTATTCAAAATGGTAACCATTAATTTCCATGCGCAAACAAAGACAACGTAATCAGAAATGCAGTTAAAAGAACATTAACAAAATTGGCCATTTCCTTCAACTTGTTTATCAATTAACGATAATTAATGATTTAACTATAAATATATGTTTACGATGTATAAAGTCAGGCATTTATACTATGAAGCATACAAATTTCTAGCATAAAATCAGCAATTCGTTCAGCAATATAAGTAAGTTCGGCTTTTAAAATACATAGTTCTAAAAGAATTCAAATAATATGACCAATAGACATAATAGTATAATAATAGTAATAAACGATTTTATGTCGCGTGGCATAGACGCATAGATAAATACCTTATGAACTAACATACATACAATTTGTGTTAGTATAACTTATTAACTATGTTAGTAATGCTTCACTTCCACTGTGTGGTTTGCTGTTTTGGAGTATCCTAATACATAATTTTATAATTAAAAGGATACCTCCATCCCAAGATATAATTAGTTAATTACATATTATGTATGTGAAAAATAAAAATATTTCTAATTTTAAAATGTTTAATATGTGTGATTTAATTACACGCAGACAGTAGTAGGTAGGTACACCTTGGTATCTCATGACTACTAGTTCTAACAATAATTTCTGCATTTTTGCTTTTATTTGTTACCTGCTAGCAATTTTGGTTTCAAATTAAGTATAATTAATCTTAAGCAACGCTTAATATTTTAATACGCGATTGTGGATTTCGTAGTGGCTCAGCTTTAGATAGTACCACGTCATGGGTCACAAAATCATAAAATAATATTGCTGAATACTGTACTGTGTATTTAATTGTTACTTACATTAAAAATAGCTACAAAATTTCCGCTATGTGTAACCTCTATCAATCTTAGGAACCTCAACGTATAAATTTTATCGAAGCTGTGTTTATAATTTACCAGCTCTACTTAAAATAAATTACAAATTAAAGGCAATATTTATCTAGTACTAAGTATATATATTTATTAAAACTACAAATAACTCAGTACGCCAAAATTCTAATGAGATCTCTGAATTAATAGGCATTCCATTGTGATATCTATATCTTTGTGTACTACTTCTACTGTACTTATTACAAATAATGACACCATTTCCTTTTTATAATGTGTATATACAATAATTATGTAAAACGAAGTATTCAAATAGTGATGTATCATTCAACTAGGCGAAATAATGAAAGCATTTAAACAGCAGGTACATACAATTTATATAAGAAATGTTATATCAAAAAACTATCATGTACTTAATTTTTGAACATATTTCACAAAAACAGGTGTTGCTTAGTCAATTATAAGTCTTTTAAATATTATATCCGTTCAAAGTCACCTATGTCAAACGTAATAAGATTTCGCTCTATTCAAAATCATCATTGGGCAAATGATAATTTTCATATACTTACGCAGAAATCTCGAGCTGGGATTGCTTGCAAAATTAGTTAGGGTAGTATTCTCTCGTTCTGCAAACTCTGCTTTACATCTATACTAAAATACTTGAAAAACTATGCTAAAATGCAGAATGCGTATTGCTAGACAGTATTTAATAAATTCACAAAACAAAGGTGGTAAATAACTAACAAAAATGGAAGTGAATACCGACAGCGAACGTTGGTGGTAGCCATTTCAATCTATCGGTCGAGCGAGTGCGTTGATCACAGCGCGGAGTGCAATCAGAGCGCTTCGCATGCATCGTCGCAATCCCACAATACAGTACCAGTGAGCAGTGTGCACTATGCAGTGTGCGCCGCCTCTATAGACAACTGTTTGCGGGCCCACACTCTCTTTGTTGGTAAACAATCATTTTATCAATAAGGATTATGAATTTGTTTTAAATTATTCTTGAGGAAATAATTTGATAGATTGTTAGATGTTGCTATGACGACACACTTTATATATTTTAATAGGAAAATAATAAGCATAAGTACTTGAAGTGAACATTAAAATTAAATTATTGCTTTATTTGCTTTTCAATTGTTTCATTTAGGAAGAATGAAGCAAAATGTTTACTATATTAGAGAAGGAACACTAATTTGTAAGTAAAAATAATCTAAAACACGCATAGTGAGAAAAATGGTATTGAAATAACTTATTATCTCTATTTTAATACTTAAGTGAAAAATAAAAATAATTAGACAATTATCATTATATGATAAATAATTTAATATAATTATGAAGTATTCAAATGACAGTTTATATTTACTAAAAACTAGATTCTGCCCAGATCTTCGTCCGCGTGGAACTCACAGTTTGCTCAGATCTTTATTAACATGTATTGTACTATGCCTTATACTTTGAGTTCTACTGAAAATAATCATAACTTAAATTTAATTTGAATATCAATCTATCAGATTGTGTTAAGCCGCTTAAAAATTTACCCACAGCTTTTTGTGTGTAGCTCGAACAAATGTACATAAAAAAGACACAGCTTCTTTACAGCTTATAAATATAATATAATGTAAATAGATTCAATATTTTCCCAAATCCATTCCTTTTCGAGTCAAAGGAAAGTAATTTGATTTAATTACATTTATTTGCAAGCTGTTAATTAAATTATTATTAGTACCTACTTGGATATGTATAAACACGTAAGAAGATGCCCCTTTAATACACACAGAGACCCATTCAGAAAAAATGGTTTCGAAGTAAAGAACATAAGCAGTTAATTTGAATATAATTCCGTTGGTTGATGCGATCTTACAAATATATTTATAGCATTCCTTTTGACAATAAAACGTTTTAGATAATCACGAAGGAGTCGCACATTATCTAGTACAATGATGCGCGAGAGGAAGCTGTGAACATTATATAAGCACTAGTTTAAATGTTGTTAATAATAAAAACGTTAATTGTTCTGTTTTGCTAAATATACCTTTATTACATGGTCAAGAGATAAATTAATTAAGTCTAATTGATGCAATGTATTCTCATTGGTGCAAAAAGCCTATTATTAGGTATAACGCGCAAAATGCTCATTAATATGTGTGCAAGGATGATTTTTTGTAGACTTGGCTTGTTATGATTTATTAGTCTTAGTTTAATACAGCGTGTGAGTCAATGTGATCATGTTTAACACGGTCGCCCAGTCGTGGCTAATTCTCGTTCATCTATTTAAAATATACATAGGTTTATGTCGAATGTGTAGCTATATTATTAAGATGGGTCGATGCTACGCAAACTTACTTGTGCCGAGCGGAGCGAAGCTGTTTAGTTCGCTGCGTCAAGTTTGGACGTACAATTAATCTAGAATAATCAGTCTTCAAATTTTATTTCCTCTTGTACTTTAACTATTGGTGCTATGCGCCCAATTAGAGCTAAATGCTTGACACGTGATTTGGGGTACCTACATGCTCCAGGCTTCATAACCGTCTTCGCTACGCAAATTTAGTTTGTCACATGCCCCACTCGTGCTCGGTTTGCGTAGCGCAGATTTAATTTTATAATAAATATCTAGTTACATTAGGCAAAATATTCAATACGGCATACTGAGTATCCATATACTGGTAATCTGTCAATTGCTGGCATCCCAGACTTAATTGAAAAGCAATTGTGGCTGACCGCCGCAGCCAGCGTGGCGGACCGCTGCAACTTAAGACGTTAAACAATAATGAAGCCACACAACACACTTTGTGTTTAGTTTGACTAAGAATACGGAGTAGCTTTCAAATATTGCTCAAAAAAATGTATTAAATACCGACATCACAAAGCAAAACAACAATTTGTTATATTGTTAAATAAAATTGGGCAAATAATTTAACGGGTTTTAAAGGTTGTTAAAAAATTATGAAATATATAATTTTATAAATCACGGTAAATAAGGATTTTGCCTTAAGCATATTGATAGAACTAAATATAGTTACAGAAGTAATATAAACTAATACCTACATTTAATATAGCGTAGCAAAATTGTTAACGAATATTATAAGAAACACTGTATTTTATAAAATTGGCAGCCCTAGCTTGCCTGTGCGTTTTTTGCCGTAAAACTGTTGCGTTCTCGGATGTTTTGCAACTTACACGCATTGCAATTGTCAAGTCGGTACATTGCTTAGCGGCTAATTTAACCTATGGAGGTTTTGCAATATGGCAACAATGAACAATAATAATTAATTTTGTGTCGTAAATTGCTTCGTTTGGTGTAGGTTCTAAATTATATTTTAGTAAGTATCACATTATATAGGCATTACAGAATGAATGTTAGTTATTTCGCATTAATTGTTCTTCTATATGAATATAATTGATAATGATCGTGATTTTTCTAAGGTTAATTTATAAACTCGGTGCACAAATTAGTATAACATTTTAAACAAAGTTAAAGTCCCAATGCGGGTAAAATATTCGTAACATTTATATGATGGATGAAAGCCATAAATGTTTACTGTAGTCGAAATGTTAAATGAAGACTAATTTTGGACACTGGCTGAAAACTAAATACTTTTTCTGAGGTGACAGCCGATTTTAGTGTTTCGAGGTTTATGATATTTGTGTAATTACATATTTTCAAGACATCATGATTATTTTCCAATTATTATACAACGCCTATGATTTGTTGATGACTTTGTATTTACAAATTTTATAACATTTCGTCGCTCATTCGTTATTTTCAATATTTATTCGTTATTTTTCTGTCAGGTAATATAGAATCTCATTTTTTAAATATCTACCCGGTTATCTAATATATAACCAGCGAAACATGTAAATATACTTACTACTAAATAGAGTAATATACCTACTACAAACATAAAATTATACCTATTACATAGTTACTAGTAAAAGTGATGTTGATGTAAAATGTCATGCGCGAAAACGAGATAAACCCATTTTTAAAGCGTTTGTCAAACGTTTTATAGTTTAGAACATGACCTATAAAAATAAATAGGTAGTAAGTTTTCTACAATTGTTACTATGTATTTCTCGTTCCAGTTAAAGAATATCTAGATGATTTAAGCCTTAGTAAAGCTGAGTACTGTAATAAAACTACATTATGGTACACTTATTATGAACGATAAAATGACTTCTTACTAGTAAAATAAACTTAAATGGTATATACATATACCAAAATACAACTGGACCATCGTTATTTAAATCTTACTAAAATCAAGATGAAAATGACATGACTTAAAACTAAAATCAACATGACAATGATAAAAAAAATCCTAATTAAGTATAATATGTTCGTAAAGAACATAACTAATGAATATGACATTTTCACCTCTTTTCGCTAATATTTGCATATATGAACAGTTAATTATCAAGATCATCATCTACTCTTAAAACTATAGTAGTTATTATTAAACTGAATCATACGTAGACGTAAATAGTATCATGGTAACATAACTATTAACATTACATTAAACTAAATGAGTCCATGTCACATAGTTAACAAGTTTTGATTTTTGTTCGTATCATATTCTACGTGAATAATAAATCATGAGCTGCCACAATGTCAAGAACGGTAAGAACTGGTGCAATTATTCACTAAGACATTACTTTAATTATATATTCAGATCTGTGTATATTTTATCACGATTAGGGTCACAATGTAATATATAGCCATAATACAAGGATAACATTACATAGTAAATGCCTAACGGATATGATAGAAGAAATTAATTGATTTTGTGCAAGAAAATTAAATGGCTTCCCAGCCATTTAAAACATGATAAAACATACAAGTAAGACATATTATGTTTATAAATTTACGAAGTATACTGCACCTCTGGATATTAGCACTATTCAGGCGTTGCCAGCACTGCCTAAAAGGAGTCGCTAGCATGTCACTACGAGGACAAAAGTCTGTCAGTTCTCACCATAACACAGTGACTTGCCTGCGATAATATGGTTAAAAGAGAATATGGCCTCAAACTTATACATTGCTTCGTTACCGAGTATTATGGGATACTGAAGACTCAATGAGTTGTGCGACAGCAATTACTTCTATACCATTCTTCTACACATTACAATAAAGAAAATACACTACCTAGAATAATTCTAATTCCAATTTACACTTGTTGAGGCTAAGCATTATTGTACCTAGTTGAAACCGCTTCAATACAATTGCAGTAATTTAAAATTCTACTCATTTCTGGTATAAAAACATATATATGCTGACGTATTTTCAATAAAGAGTTGGTTTATTATCTAGTCTTAGGTAGTTTCAGCATTCCAAATGGCCGTCGTCCACGACATAGGTTTACTCAAGTGAATTTGCACTCGAACAGTTTTTAACAGAACTAAATCAAACAATATTTAAATGACGATATATTAATATGAACTTAAATTCCAAAGATAAAATATTTAAAATTATTCATATTAATTTCAGACACATCAGATAAAATGTATATGACAACGCCAAAATTATCGAGTTTGTGTACCGTCGAAAAATTTGCTATCGAGGACCCACACAGCCAATAATATTAAAATTCCACGTGACCACCAGGCACAGTTCCAGACTCGTCGCTATTACTAAGAATTAGCGTAAAGTTTCGAATAAGATAGATTCACTATCTTTACGAATCCCAGTAATCAATTACAGGACGCTAGGATCAATCTATCGATTCAATAGTTATAACATCAAATTTTAGCCACTGAACCAATTAGTCAAAGTACTGACTTCATTTTTATAAAAATACTTTACTCTGTTTTTAAGATACAAATATTTCAAACGTATATTGTACATATAATAAAAGTATATTTATTATTTGCTGACTGCTTGTAAACACGGTTTATTGTAATCTTTAGATAAAGATAAGACTCCAGACTAGAACAAACATATCAAGAAATATTTATAATCGTATAAAATATTTACAGATCCGTGAAGATCAATTTGCAGATGTTTATATATAACGGGTGATTTTATAAGCGTTTGGATTTGAATTTTCAAAAAAAACAGGTAGGTTGGAAAAATATAATATAATTATTGGGGATTAAAAATCAATCCTTGCTATTTATTTTTTAAAGATTATTTTATGTAAAAGTCAGGCCATCACTACGTTTTAGGTGATCTTTTATACTTTTTAGAGCATATCGGCTGGTATCTATCTGATAACACGCGTGATGTTGTCTTATATTGCTTGAATCGATGTTGGTTTATCGGTATAAACAAGAGATTTGACGAACCTCCTCAAAAATAGTCCAACGGCGTCAAATCGCACGAGATGAATTGCTCATCAAATTCATTGCGCAATAGGTCTATCGTTTCGTGTGCTGTGTGGCCACCACATGTCAACCAGATTCAGCTCGTGTATTTTGGGCAATAAAAAGTTGGAAATCATTGCACGATAGCGATCACCGTTGACGTTGTTCTCACCTTTATGAACTTCTCGTATGGATCACCTAAAACGTAGTCGTGGCCAACATTTATATGAAATAATCTTTAAAAAATAAATGGCAAGAATTGATTTTTAAACCCCAAGGAAAAAATTTTTTTTTCCAATATTACTGTTTTTTTTTATATTAACCAAACGCTTATACCTTTACCCGTTAAATTGTTTAAAATTTAATTAATTTGATACATTATCTGTGTATTTAGAAAACCTTTTATACTTTATCAATAATAATGGGTTTAAGATCAATCATCTAAGCAGTCTCAAAAGTAAACCATAAAAACGCAAAAATAAACACACGACTACAAAATCGGCGATACGAGTATTACCATTACAAGCGTCGCCCTTCAACGAGTATTGCAAAACAGTGATACCTTATTCCCTTAATAACTTTATATATTCAATTAGCGTTCTGTCGAAATACAAATTATAAATATAACTAAAGATATTTACGAGACCCAAAATAAAATTATAAAAAGAGGTATTCAGTTTCCTTCTAAGTTGATCAAAGATCAAAGCACGTAGTGTTACTATAACACGAGGGGACAATTCAATGGCACCAGGTAACCAAGAACCGGTTGCAATTACGACCAGACAACACAAACAAACACGCACCGTTTACTCTACGACGCCGGAAGCACGCAACTTCCGTACTCACTTCCGAAGAGATTTTTTTTAAGTCAAGGTTGTGTTTTGATGACCACGCCAATAAGGGGCTAGTTCGACCGATACTGACCTACTTTAATAAACTCATTTGAATAATCGTGCTTACATTGTCCACGACTTCTCAGCATTCACTGATATATGAAGGACCATATATGTATAATTCAACTTATCTTTATATTTGTTGCTTTTGCAAACACGTTAAAATGAAATAGAGATTTAGCAAATTTGTGATTTAATAAAGATAAACACAGCAATAAAGAGCCTCTTTCCTCATTCCATATTTCTAGGCTAAGCTAAATAATTCATGAATGTTTCCGTAACAAAGAAAACAAACGGTATAGGCTGTGTCAACGATAAGGTAATACACCCGTATGAGTTAAAGCGTCTACATAAGATGAAAGCATGAAAAGCCTACTAATAGTATAAATCTGGCAGTATGTGAAGATATCTTTTACTCAATTAGGAAACTGTTATATCGATTTATATAAAACGCCCTAGACACATAGGGTAAAACTGCGAATAAACAAGATATGCGTAAATCTTCTGATCAATAAAATTACCTCATCATCACATTATTATCATATGCTAAGACGTTGTAGCGTAAAATGTATGTGTAAATAATAAAATTATGTTAATATATAGTTTTTAGTTAGCTCAGTGGGGAGACTAACAGACTGCAATGCAGAGGGTCTCGAGTTCGAACCCACGTCGCGCACCTCTGACTTTCGGAAGTTATATCACTTTTCGAAATTATGTGCGTATTAATTGACAATTATCGCCTGCTTCGTGCCTCAGAGAGCACGTTAAGCCGTCGGTCCCGGCTGCCATGAACATCTATGGCAGTCGTTATTGGGAAAGTCAGAACCCTCTAATATTTTGACACTGGTCTAGCCTTAGGGTATCGTTAGCCTTCGGGTTGCGGAGGTTAGGTGGCAGCCGCTCCGTGTAAAAACTGATATCCAGTCAAATCCGGTTAGACCAGAAAAGCCGACCCCAAGTGACTTGGGAATAATAAAGGCTAAGAGAGAAGAAGATATAGTTTACAGAAGTATGAATATAAAACACCTTAATAAGTAAGTGTAAGCCGGATATTTCTAATGATCGTGAGAATTACCGAGTGTCTTCTTGTTGATTATAAAGCTAGCTAACAGACAATGTAAACAAACATTATCTCATACTGCAACCTCGCTAGTGCTGAATGGTCTGAATGATACCGTAGTAAGTGGCGCGACGCCCTTGACGGTGATACATATTATAAAAGACACGTACGCATTTCTTTTTATGATGCTTAAAGCATTGATTTATTTCTTCATCGAATATTTGACTTGCCGTTATTGTTACGTTGAATAGTTCATTGTTATTAATCTAAGTTATTTACTTACACAAAATGTTGGTATCAAAATGTCTAACAATAAAAATACCTTTTTTTAACGTGTGGGAATGCTTTGACCCATACCTCTCCGCGGGGCGACGGAGAGGTTATGTCGGACTCACCGGGGAAAGATGGTGAGCGACATCCCGGTAATACCGACTATACCTACCACGGTGTTTATCGACATAACCGCAATCGGCGGGGCCGCGCGAATCGCTTTCAAATGCAATCGTGACCCCGCCGAAGTTTCGGCCCGCCGCGCGCCGTATGAAACGGCAGGCCACTACAAAAATGGACCTACCCTTTGGGCATCACTAATTTTATCCCTACTGACCCCCTGGGGGGGGGGGGGGGGGAGACACACGATACAGAGGCGCGCGTGAGAACACGCACGCCACTTCTCGGACCTGGTGCTGATCGGGTGGCGAGCAGGCCCACGAAGCCCACTACCCCCAGGTCAAACCTCAGGGTGGCTAGAGGTCGACTCGCGCCCTTCGGCGCCCGGCTCTGCGTTTGAGGAGAGGGTTTAAGCGTTCCCTCTCCCGCAACAATAAAATACGTTTTTTTTTTACGTGGGGGAATGCTTGATGCATACCCCTCCGCGGGGGCGGGCGGAGGGGTTATGTCGGACTCGCCGGGGTAAAAGAAAGATGTTAAGAAGAAAATGTACCTCCCGGAATACCGACTAAACCTACCACGGTGTTCCTCGACAAAACCACTATCGACGGGGCCGCGCGAATCACTTTCGCATGCGGTCGCGACCCCGCCGAGGTTTCGGCCCGCCGTATGAAACGGCAGGCCACTACGCAAAAGACCTACCCAAAGGCACTTCTCACAATAATATCCCTACTGTCTCCCCTAGAGGGGAGACGGACTCGAAACAACAGAGGCGCGCGTGGGAACACGCACGCCGCCTCTCGGACCTGGTGCTGAATGGATGGCGGGCAGGCCCACAAAGCCCGCCACCCCCAGGTCAAACCTCAGGGTGGCTGGAGGTCGTCCCGCGCCCTCCGGCGCCCGGCTCTGCGGTTGGGGAGAGGGTTCAAACGCTCCCTCTCCCGCTCCGCCGCCGCAATAAAAAAAAAAAAGAAAAATACTTGCCATGAATTGGTTAACCATACAAGATTTATGTTTTGTTGACAGTTACTTTAATTATTATTGACTACACCTCGAACATTTATTCTAATAAATAATATTGTTGAATTATAATTATACTACAGTATATTTATGTACAAATTTATATCTCTCGTCATTTAAGATCACATAGCTTCCAATCGTCACTCACAAAATGTTGCTTAAACTCGGACACATGAGTATAAAATATAACATATCGTAACATAATAATTTGTTATGCTACAACAACCTAGGATGTTGACAGTGTTAGACGACCTATTTTTAACACTTCCTTCCTGCATTGTATCATACACCAGGAACATAATAAACAAAGGCCTATACGGTAATAATGCACACCAACCTTAATTAAAGCAGCAACACTAGACCTTTAATAAAATTGCTGCCTTAGTGAAAGTGGTAGTAGTTCTTGTCATTTATGGTCATACAATATTGTGTACTTGTATTTCTACAGGCGTTTATACAAAGCAAAAGTGCATAGACCGCTCTTGCCGGTTCCGTAAGATTGATTTACTAAACTACATTATCGACTTCAGAGCAATTATGTTAAGTACCTTTACGAGCACACCTTTCTCAGTTATAGCATATGCATACTGTATCACAATTTTGTATATCCAGTCGATGATATATCGTTTTAAAGACAAATTATAAATTAAGTAAGTGTATACCTTACAAACTTGACAATCTATAATGACAATAAAAATCTTATATATTTAAAAATAAGTATCTATAGTTGAGGTATCGAAGTAAATTTTTAATATGACTATATACTATTGGTTCATGCAGTATTAAAGTAGATTTTTAATGTCCACTGCCATTGCTGTCTACATAATATAACAATGTATGAACTACTACTACGAAACTAGTCGCATATCTTATAGAGTCTATTTGTGGATTACATTGTTATTTTATTAGTATTAAACAATATAATGATGTATTGTCAGAACATTATTGCCGTTATCGGTATTGTGAGGCTAAGATACGTTCACCTGTCACGCAGTGCAACATGCAATTTCTAGGTGTCGCCCTTCACTCGACGATTGTTGACGCAACTTCGCATAATAATAGGTACACTATCCGACCACTTTGCCTAAATTGCACCTTTATTATCTACATACATTTGTTCTGACCTTGTATTATATTGATGCTCGTAAAATTTAAATACCTATAGAAAATAACTGTAATTTTTATGTTCTTATTTCTTTTATATTACGTAATACATTTTTATGTCAAGCTGGTTGTAGATACCGAGAGCTATAGTTGGTCATTGGTCCCGTGGTAAAGTAATAAGTTTGTGTGTATGTTGGCGGTCGATTATGAGGCTTCGATTTATAGAGTGAGAGTAGAAACATATGCCAGTCAATCGGCATTGGGCTCATCCTCGGTTACGTGGTAAAAACACAATTGGCGAAATATGAGCCTAATTATACACCTAGTCATCTACACCTTCGGGGAAATTCAGGCGTAAGTTTATGTAGTACATATGTATGGTAGGTACCCATTGATATATACATCAATGTAGGTACCACTCAGATATAAGTTCGCTATCCAACACCTGCAAATTCACTGACTTTATTTCCGGAATCTAATAATTTTGTAAATGACATTCTTACTGTTTGTTCTACTGGTTTAAATGCCTATGCCTGTAAAAAAGTATTTGCCCATAAATTTTCCTTATATAACTAATTATTAATAGAAATCCATTCGAACAGCTTATCATTAGATCTATATACTTAATATTTTAGTTAATTAAGTAATTTAGTTATCAAAGAAGTAAGTAAGTATCTGTATGGTAATTAGGTTATATGGTCAATTAATACCATCAATAATCTTTAAGACAGGTCAAATAAATATAAAAGAAAGATCCTAAATCAAGGAAGTATATGTATACTTCCTTAGTATACCATAGTTAGTAGATATACCGATACGTCCTCGGTATTTTATTACCTTCTATTGTCAATTAGAATATTTTCAAAAAGTAAAAGCCGGACATGTGCTGGTCGGGCTTGCACACGAAAAGTTCTGTCTCATCTCTCCCAAGAATCATGCTTATTTTATTATTTGTTGTTAAAGAGTCAATAGAAATACACACTCTGTAAAAATTTAAACTCTCCACTTATCACGGTTTATAAGATACATCTCATAAACCGTAATAGGTTTAAATTTTTACAGAGTGTAGCCCGCTGTCATTCAGACGGATGGACTAAATAATAGGGCATCCCATTGGCGCACGTCGGGTACGGAACCCTAAAAATTCATATTTACACAGAAATCGCGTGAACATGTAACGCAGCAGTTTAAAAGAAGTAAGCATAATAACACTGTTACTATTTTTCGCTCAGTACGTAGGCACAATCTTAGGCCTATAGACTTATCTTATCAATTTCTTTCCTTTCACATTCACACCATCCTTATCACATTTCTGTAGATATACGAGTGATACTCCCTAGTATTGAAAGGAATAGTCTACGATAACCGCTAACCTTCAAGCGGACCGAATAGGCGTTTGCCACCTTGTGGTACAAAAAGTTACAGCGCTTCTACAAATAACAATTCCAATAAACATTTATGTTATTTACCATTTACAATAACGATTAAAATATTTTAAATGAAAATAAATATTAATCATTACCAATAATTATCTAAGACTAAAACAAGAAATAGTCTTTAATGTCCCAATCTAAATTGTACGCCCATGGTAGTTGATACACATTTTTTTATTACTAAGATTAAATAGTTACTCGATCTTAAGAGGACACACTGAAAAAATGCACTAACTTTCATCGAATAGTATAGGACTATGAGAAGACCAATTAATCTAGAATTTTAATATAGGTAAATTGATGTCTTTAACTAGAATTTCCTAGCTCAAAAATACGATATTGTGATTTTGGCTAGATCATAATTATTTTTGAAAACACCTCTGAAAAATTACTATTTTTGAAATTACAAGTAAGTTACACTATCGTTATGCTTAGGAATTACTCAAATATATTCGTAACATCAATATTAGTGATTTGCTAGCTCATTATTTCCATAACTAAAACCAATCATTTTAAATAATATTTTAAGTTTTTTTAACAATTTCTAAGCGTTCTCGATCATTGCGGGCGCATCGCAATTTTAGACCTTATGACCGCTATTTAAGGATTGATACACAATGAGTGTCCGTCCATATCATTGGAGCGGATATGGACGGAGCTATTCTAAACGATAATTTTCGCGGTGTCCCCTTAACTCTAAAATACAAAGATATTTTTACATCTACTCTAAAATTAATATAGTACAAGCACAGAAGCGCTTCAAATATAGTGGTAGAAGTAATTCTCAAATGACGGTAAAAGGATGTACAATGAAAACTGTATCCAAATTTAAAATAATAATTACGCCCTTATATGCAACCAATTTGATACCTACTGTTCGCACAAAAGATTTCTTCTGATTGCTATTTATGTGTGTAAAAAAATACATTATCAGACATAGCTACAACATACAATCATACAACTACCCTATACACAATTACATATTAAAGACTTCTGCTCTCATATGCATCGGATAGCAGAATATCTTACATACTTGTATGCCATATCCCATACTTTACAGCATGGTGCATGACGATGCCTGTATAATACCTTCTGGCACACACAGCTGTACATAGCCACATACTATGTAACATGACAAAGAAGCTGTTTTTTATTGGTTAAAAAATACTTTATGCATTACTGTTTTTTTAATACTTGTGTTCAACTTTTTGTTGTCTATCTAGTTCGCTGGAACTGAAAATATGTACATATGATAATTATACTAACATTCTGCATAATTAACAACAGCTCATATGGCTGTGTAGGTATGCGATACAATGATTTTATTAAACTGCTTCGCACCTTCAGATCGCCAAATAAATCACTATTACACATACATCATTATATTATAAAATGCAATATTTAATTGGATACTACTGCCGGTTAAGTTTCTGAACACGAACTTCTATTTAAAACAAATTTACATATACGCAATGTATTATTCTATTTTAAGAACTATTTAATATTTATCCAATTTGGAATCCACGCGGTTATCGGAAAAAACAAAAAGTTGGTAAAATGTTAATAAAATTAAGAAACTATTCATATTTCGTTCTCAGTAAGATGTTTTTTATTCGCTTACAAACGTTAATTACCATGAATCTTGACTTCATCCTAAAACATACTTACGTATTCATGCAAGACACAAAAACTAGCCGGGATTTACAGTACCTATCATTTTGTGGGAACAATTAGCAATATTCTTGTTTTTTGTGCATGCATGCTAAAGGTGTTATTTTAGGACAAACCAACCTATTTGCGTCTTGTGAAGTCGTTAATCTATGACTTAATCACATAAATACAAACGAGGTATCTACCATCCTACACTTCATTTGTATGTATAAGATTACAAACTGATAGGTACCTAATTTGCTGGTTGATTATTATAGAACAAAACATGCAAAAGTGCTGCAATAGTTTAAAACGCTTATCAATTAATACACATAGTAATGTCGCTATCTAGAAATCATCCAATATTATCTGATTCATTGAAGGTAGATTCAAGGCTCGTTAACCTATTAACAAATGATTAAATCACGGTCATAAACAAATGCTATCAATATTACCAAACAGGGTTTAGTTTATGTAATCTATACTAATAATATAAAGAGATTTTTTTCTTGTATGTAATGATTAAAGTCCAAAATAACTTAATCGATTTCAAACATTATTTCACTATTAGAAAGCTATATTATCACCAAATAACAAAGGCAAAATTTTATTTTAAAAGTATTGATACTAACATAACCTAAACTCACCTAAACCTACATTTACGCGAGCGAAACCGCGGGCATCTAGTACATTATAAAAACATAATCTCACGCCTATACCTATCTCCGAGGAGATGGGCAGTGGTGTATTACACCATCATTTCGCCAGCTGTAGTTTTGGGTCTGAGCATAGTTCCGTCATTCCGTGCTGTTACTATTTCTTGGTAGAAACACCCTATAAAACTTTGACTAATCCTGCAATCTAACTCTCATTCGGATGCCACTGTGGCATGTATGTAATATAATAGAAATAAGGTGACCTGCTTGGTTTAGAAACGTGCATATGGATACATCATGAACTTGAAAAGTTAATCTTAAAAGTTCTTCTTCTTTTCGTGTGGTTAGTGGCCAACCTGTTGTCAAGAGTTGAGTATGCCTCTGACATGGCTTAACGACTGCTGTCAATTTGACAACAACTAGGACCGACATTTTACGTGCCCTCCGAAGCACGGAGACGCTCAGATGTAATACCACTAAGCGGTCACCCATCTATAGACTTACCGCATCCAACGTTGCCTAACCTCGCTAATCGTTTACCGGTTAGTGATTGCAACTGGCTATGAGCGCCTCAATCTTAAAAGTAAAATAAAAGATAATTTTTTTCTTTAATGAATTCCAGCTATGATATTGCGAAAACGGCACATGTTCAAAACAAAGTAGATGCATGTCACAGCGCATTACAAAACAGATTCACGAAACACTTGCTGCAATTGCACCGTAATAAGGTAACATTTTGATTGCGATAAAACTATAACCATTGTAAGATAGTTCTTTTCTATATCGATCTAACCAAGCATTCAGTTTTATTACATAACAATATATTATGTATTACAATCTAATATTCGTGCGTAACGAGTAACATTCCTATCTTTTGAAAATACCCTTTTAATATTAAGTATTTAGTTAATATTAAGTGTGGTGATTAACATGTTTATAATATTTAATGTTTGAATTCTTTCCTAACATACTTATGATTCCACGTTTTTGTCTTACACATACTAAATTATTGTATTTACATTTGTATTACAACAAAGCATATTATTATGAAATTAGTATGTATGCACATATCAAATATATGTGCATATTAATCTACATTATACAAATAGTAATTAGTTAAACCAAAATATATTTAAATTACATTAGACAAACGGAAATACCGTGTCTAATTAAACTATTTATTTGTACACGGCATTTGAGGATGTAATTTACATTAAATATGCAAGTCGCTAATATTATTATATTGCTGTTTAAAACTTCCCAGTACAAGAAAATTGTATGCACAACTAGATAATAATTAGAACAATAATTTATACTCTCATTACATCAGCACTCAAAAGAAGTTAACGTATATACAGACATTTCTTGTCGAACAAATGTGAATTTCTGTTTGAGTTAACGTTGATCGAAAAGGTGTCTTTGCTAGATCCAGAGCACTGTTTTCTGGATTATAGACAACTTAGTTGCCATATCTACTATATTCTTTCCATTCACTGAAATACTTATTCTGCTAGTCCTTTGGAAATGCTTCTAATTTATCACGCTGCCGTTTTCTCTGTCAGGTTATAGGGTTCCAAATTCCTAATTGTTCACTTTTGCAGGTATCATTTTACAAATCATAAAACATATTATTTAAATTTGTATGTAGGTAATGATAATAAGCCGCTTTTTTGCAAATACATAAGTGTAGATACGCGATATACGATCAATATTAACAAATTAATAAAAGGTGATACGACGCTTTATTGCTTTTTTAGGCGTTCAAACGTATTGAGTGACATTGTTTGTGTTCTTACTTGTATTGCTAACTAAGTCAATCGAAACATTTACAATACAATCAAGAAGGGCCTCTTTAATATTTCATATTATTTTTCTTTAGTAGCTCGTTTAGGCATTCGTGTGTCCCAGGAGAGGGTTGTGAATAAATAACAGGGTCGCTCAGCGTCGTCTTTCATGGACTGCTCAGATATTCAGAGAGGCCTCAGGCTGAGACACTTGTGTCTATGACGCCCGCCCGTTTTAGGTGCCTCACTATCATTCAATATCATAAGCTTCAGTTATTCACGAATTTTTGTCCTATTTTGAATAAAAGATATATTTGTAAAAGGGCTTTCTTGATAGCGGCTAAAAGCAAAAGAAAAATGTGATATGGTATAGCTTTTCAGTGTTTTATTGTGGAGGCTTTGTGTCATTTTAATAAAGTTATTTAAAATTGACTCAACTAAGTCAAAATAGGTGACTGTTATCGGTTATTAATATTTTACAAAATAGATCACTATCAACCTTGCAACAGTTCTCCAAAATTGCGAATTTTAGTTTATGTATATTATTTGTATAAGGTCAATAATTGACCTTCAATTAACTAATACACGATAATTGTTTATTTCTTATAGTTTATATTTATCGACTATTGACCTTCTCTGGTTTTAGATTATAAATATGACTAATCTGTTATATTCGGTCAACGAACAGAAAAGATAATGTTCAAACCATTTATCTGGTTATAATAAATTATATTTATTTGTAAAATTGTTTGATATGGTTGAAAGGTCACTTCGTTCCAGCTTCTGTGTCTAGGTTGTGCCAATTATGAACTCGTTGTCCTTTGAACAACATTCAGAACCGCCGCGAGCAAGTTGCTTACGGTTCGATAATTTAATAGGAAATAAATTCTAGAAATGTGATCCTTGGCCGTCATTTGACAAATGTCATGATCTTAAGTTACTTCCTTATTGGTGATCATTCATTTCTTTTTTGGAGTATTGACGATAAGTCTTCTTCTATTTGTAATCTTACAGTATGTAAGCGGAACATAAACAGCACTTATGTTTAGAATACTTTCGACTTTGCTCAGATAGAATGGGAACAATTTAACAGCGACGTGGGGGCTCAAAGATGACCGATTAATTATAAATACTTTTAAATATTGAAAGGAAATGAATATTTAGAAGTAATAATATTTTTAAAAGAAGGTTTTAGTTGCTATTTATTACAAAGCTTAGAAAATGTAGTACAAATACTGGCTTAAATAAATAAATAGCGATACTTAATATTCACTTACTTAACAATCTGATAGCTTGGTTTACAACATGAAAATTATATTTTGTCTAAGTTTGATCTTTATCTACGTTTTTTGAGTAGAATTAGATATGTGGTGCATAGTTCGATCCACCTAAATGACGTCGCGGCGGTGACGAGCTAAGCTAAGCTGTAATTCACGCGGACAAAGCCGCAGATAAAGGCTAGCGGACAATAATTATAATATTTTTGCATTAGTATGTGTTAACAACTATATTGCGTTTTATTTGTGTATCTGTGCAGCGTCGTTACTCACGTTCAATTACAGGGCTTTAAATCACTTACTTATATGTTACGAGATCAGTCATAAGTAACAATTATAAACCGTCAGGGTTTTCTATTAATAACTTAACATTTGATATTTACGATGTGTTGTGTAACGGCATAAAGTGGAGCTTGTAACATTAGTAAGTTGTTATAATAAACCATAATAGTCAGCCATGATGGAGCCGCCATTTAAAAATAAGGTTTTTATGTCTGTGGTTTTATAGTTTTTAAAGCTCTCTGTGCTACATGAAGGACATTACGAGAGCCTTTTAAAAAACTAATAACATTTTCAGTATCAACATGAGGATAAAAATATAATATTATAAATGGACTGTTCGGATGGCGTAAGGAGTGGTTAAGTGGTCGCCTTGCTACTGCCACTGTGCGTGTTGTGGGTTTGATTCCCGCACGGTCCAAGAATTGGGTTAAT
Organism: Catocala fraxini; assembly: GCA_930367265.1. NCBI lineage: Eukaryota > Metazoa > Arthropoda > Insecta > Lepidoptera > Erebidae > Catocala > Catocala fraxini. The sequence goes on from OV884037.1 coordinate 12,746,218, forward strand.
CACAAAGAATTGTTCCAAAATTGGATGTCCTTTATATCCGTTATTTGAGTATTTGTAGAGTCCCACATAGCACAGGAACTATTCGTAGTGAGAAAGATATCATGTAAAAAGAAAAGTTGTGTTTTGGGATGGCAAATAAGCATACGATCTCGCTTACCGTCACACAGCCTACGTGGCCTTGCAATAAGAAGGCTAACACATGTACGTAGTTAACCACAGTTGCAAACATTCCAAAAACTATTCGATATGTTACGAGCATAAGTGGCAAAGACTACACTTGACCCCGTCCTGACAACACACTGTCTTCTCAAACTGCCTAAAATTCTTCTGAGAGCACGAACATACATAACAATATGTATATGGTAATTTAACTGCGATCTTGCCTTAACTCCAGGTACTTACTTAGTCGAGCTAGTACAGTTTTGAGTGAATTCCAGGCTTAAATGGAGCATAAGAATAAAGATACTGCTATGCTGAATACGCTCTAAAAACTATATTGTAAATAATCCTAACTAATCCATAGAATTGAGTAAGCGACTCTCCTCTTATTCCTCGTTCTATATTCATACCATGCGACGTACTTAACCATTTCACTTGAAATAATATATGGACCCTCTAAATTGTCCGTAGAAGGAAGCAAGAATGAATATATTGTATTAGCTCGACTGCAGTTGTCATAGACAAATTGTTTATAAAGATGTCCAACCTTCACCTATTTCCGCCCGCATAGTTAACTCCCGTTTCGGCTCACGGCGTCCGCGTGCATACATCCAAAACAAACAAGTAAGAAGCCAAACACGAAGAATAGAAATTGTTCCAAAACAAATAAGTACATGAGCACCTTATTTATTTCTTACGGTAATTTTACTGAAAATAGACGTAAATATTCGATGTACAAACACCAACAAATCACCTTAAGAATGCGACGTGCCGGTCAACTCCTAAAATACCTAGTTGTGTAAACCTAAGATGTACCTATCGTAATTTAAATGAGTAATAAAACTGTATCAGTAATTAAAGTATATAATCAGTTGCTTTGTGTTAGGGTACTTAACTTTTACATTGTATGTAAAACAAAAGTAGCGTAGTCATAGAAAATTAACATGACCAACGTACTTTGTCTTAAAGATAGGTAGGCAATATTATTTAAATCCTCCTTGGTATATAAAATACATGAAGCCGACTTTTGAAAATATTACTACTATATGTATCTTATGTGGGGGGGCCAGTCAGTGCAGACCGGCGACACTTCGTCCCAGTGGGATCTTTTGTGTTGACACTCTCCCAATAACGACTGCCATAGATGTTCATGGCAGCCAGGACCGACAGCTTAATATGCTCTCCAAGGCACGGAGCAGGCGATAATTGTCAATCAATACGCACATAATTTCGAAAAGTCATATAATTTCCGAAAGTCAGAGGTGCGCGACGTGGGTTCGAACCCGAGACCCTCTGCATTTCAGTCTGTTGGTCTCCCCACTGAGCTATGGCTGCTCTTTTACTACTATATACTATTGTTTATTGTTGGACTACTTTGGAGAAGATCGACATTTAATATTTTGCTTTATAATTAAGGCGAGAAGATCAAATCCTAAACTTACGTTCTATTGAGATCTCGGTCTCGACACATATATAAATTGCTGAGTAACTCGGTATAAGTTCTCAAATATAATTTCAAGTGTTAGTTATTTAATTCCGAACGAACTTTTAAAAGTAAGCACGAACTCTATCAACTCTTCTATGATGGGTTTATTAGATATAAGTACTTAATTGATATAAATTAGTTCTATTTAAATTTTCGGTCTCGGCCGAAACAAAACCTTCACTGACACGTAAGTCTAATCTTTCGACTTAATTTGTATATTCATACACTCACACTATCACAGCACTAATCATATAAAGAATCAGGAGTCAACAAGGCTCTTTAAAATAGCTTTATGTTACAGAATCGTATTAATCATTACAATATGTACCTACTTTAATAAATTTATATACCTACTTTATTAAATTCATGATTATCCTTATCCTTACTAGTATTATAAATTTGAAAGTAACTCTGTCTGTCTGTCTGTTACCTTTTCACGGCTAAACCACTCAACTGATTTAGATGAAATTTGACACAGATATAGTTCAAAACCTGGGGAAGGACATAGGCTATTTTTTATTGATGTTGGTACCACGCGGGCGGAGCCGCGCGCAAAAGCTAGAATTAAATAATTATACACTTAATACATATTTTTTTATATTGCTTTGGTATACAGACGATGACACGATTAACCTTCTTTTTAATATCAAGACAAATTACTATTGAATGACAGTAACATTGAATTAACTTAAAAATAAATGTGTCATCCTTAGTTTAATGTTTTATAAAGACCTTGATATCACGTTTACCTCAAATAATGGAGTTTATTCCAATTATGCGAAATTGCAAATAAACTAATGCCTGTTTTCACCAACAGGCCCCTAAGCTCCACCTAAGTAGGTGTCTTTTAAGCTAGGGGCATCCCTTAAACGCATACTTACCGAAATTCAATTTCACTATACTAGGTATCACCTACGAAGGAATTCCCTAAGTAAGTGACAGTTAACTTTTTCTAAAGTCACGTTTTGACATCGATGTTTTATCGATAAGTTGAAAATTTCTATATTTCTTTTGACATGAATGGTATTAACAGTAGCATTATTAATATATTGAAAACAATATTTTTTTACATATTTTGAACCTTATTCAGTTTAATTTAAAAATATAAATATTATCGGTGCATGCGTATAGGCTGTAAGACCCGTGTTCCTTTGTTTTTTTTGGCAAATGAACGAGAAACCTTATGTCATTTCTTAACATACGTCGTCGTGTGATTATTTGGAACTCAGATTCATGTTAATTAAAGCTTACATCTTTTGTTATCTTTGAATTCTAAAAGATGCTCAATTTTTCTAATAAATATAGAACACTCTGTTTAGATAACCTACATATATCTTATAAAAAGGCGACATCGTCGTATTTATTGAAGTGTTTGACTCTTTCACGGTCAATGCGTGGTCTTTATACTATTTGCTGAATGTTCTCTAGTCTCAATAGCTTCTAGACTCTCTATAAAGTGCCCTAAATCATTTTCCATGATAGTAAACACTCGTATGTCGCGTATGAATAAACAATATTCTGTTACCTAAGCATATGAGTAGTTTAAGGAGCCAACAATCGGGTCCTTAAATATAAGAGCTGCTTTAGAGACTTAAGTGACACCTAAACGTTGATGAAAACCAATTTTTTGTTAGGGGTTACCTAAAAGCTACTAAGCGATACTTATCTGTTGGTAAAAACGGGCATTAGTCTAAGTACAATATGTACGTTGACTTAGACCATTGAATCTTCAAGCTACTTGTAGTTAAATTATGTCTTTATACGTTAGCGTTTATGTAATTTTAATACAATGGTAAATTGTACAGCCATTATCGTAATAAGTCGTAGCTAGGCGCTGTAGGTACTAGGGTTTACATTCATGGAATAGAATATTCAGTTGTTTACATAATTATAAAAATGAACCAAGCACAATTTAAATGCAATGCGTCGATAATAACAATACTTAACTGTTCTTAATTTACAAATTATGTTCAATTGTTATTTTTGTGATTTGTCATTTGTAGAATTATTATGTAGGTACATGTACATATTATATGAGCTTAATTCTAAACCTTCATGAATGATTTTGTGTCTGTCTGTGCGTTTTATCTCCAAACTGGCTTAATAAATAGATAAGTGGTTCTTGTGATATATTGAAATAAGCTTGGACTAATAATAATAATATTCTACTACATACACACAACACCATCTAGCCCAAACTAAGCAGAGCTTGTACCATGGGCACTAGACAATGGACAAACATAAATTTATACTTTTTTTACAAATACATTCATATTATATATAGAAACATCCAGACCAAGACAAACATCCATGTTCATGCACATAAATGTTTGACTTGTGCGAGAATCGAACCCGCGACCTCAGGCGTGGCAGTCGGTTACACTAACCACTACGCCACCGAAGCCGACACGTGTTTAGTACATGTTTCATTTTAATCTGTATTCGGAGAATATAAATATGTCACTTTTACAGCCGGTCAAAACTCTCAGAATCGTTAAAAATATTAAAGCAGGATGATGAAAAGTATTAGCAAAAAACTTTGATGTTACATATGTGTGCGTATAACTTTAGTCTACAAATATATCTTACATATCAGTATCGTTATCGTTTTTCCTTAGTAGTAGTTACCACCCACTTAGTTACGACATTTAAACGTAACACCTAATTACGTAACTTATAAATATTTATTAAAATCATTGGATCGATCAATATAAGAAATATATTGATCGGTCCAATGATTTTGGATCGATCAATGTCGTTCTTGTCAGTCTTTAGAACCTTTATGATAATGATTCGATGCCAATTAGATTAATTTAATTTGACTGTCTAACATTAATGAGGACACAGTATCATAGAACATGTTTTTATAATCTTCCATTTAAACCACAAAATAAAAACAAGACATCTAAATAAATAATTTTTTTGGACTCAGTTACATAAGTACAACGTGTATAAATATATTTTAATTTACAGACATGGCTTGTTATGATTTTATTATATGTAGAGATACATTTTCAAAGCTAATATGCATACCGATAAAATCGACTGTAACATACAATATAAATCCGTTGGAAAGCCAATTCTTGTAATAAATAATGTTTTAAATAGAGTTCCGATCTAATCTTGTTGTCATAAATGACGATATTAGCACCAGACTCATCCAAGATATCTTTTTTTTAATAGCTTTTTGCATAAAGTCTTGAAAAGACTATAATTAACTATATCATAAATGATATACTCCTAAATTAAGATTAAATGTGAACATAAATTGCATTTCTGTTCACATTTTAAGTTTATTAGATTAGATCAAAACTTAATTTTTAACAGTTTCATCACAAAAGTTGGCCTATGGCGTCAGTTATTATTTTACTTGAATAAAGTGTTACCTATTGCAGTTATTTTTGCGGATTGGACATCTAAATGCAGCACGGTGTATGCTGTCTGTTAATATGCCACCGAGTATGGGCTCACCCGTAATCTCGTGTAACATAAAACATAACATGGTATATAATTACACGGGCTAATCATTAAATTTGATGCTAAAAACTTAAACAGTACACAGCAATTATGTATGTAGTGCAGTGAATCTAAAACTAAGATCTTAATGTTTGCTTTTGAACTCGCAATTGGCTACCGTTGCTCTTACATGGATATTAAAAATACCGAATGTATACTGATACATTCGGTATTTTTAATAAAACTGTAAAACACAATGGTGTTTGGAACAAAACCCCAGTGTAAGCAGGAGGGGCCTGGCACTTGTTATTGTGTGGATCGACACCGACAGTTCAATGTTAACTGGCCGGAGGGTCGAAAAGTTCACGTCGCTGAATCGGTTAAGGGCATGCTCATTGCCAACTCTCATTTAAAGTACAATTGAGGTCGGTATACTTTCGCTTTAAGGTACCAAAATCTTGTAATCGGATAGATGTTTATTATTCGTCCTTATGTTTTGTTTTAACAGAGACCTTGTAACACCAGCTTTAAAGATTACGTCAAAAGTATCATGTTTCGACAAAATGTCCAAAAACAATTCGTCTGAGATATAAACAGAATAAATTAATATCAGTATTATCATTAGTTTAATATCATTATTAATTTGTAGTGATGAATATACTTAGGTACTTTAGTACAGCTAGACTACTCGAACTCGCTACATTCGATACCACTGATTGTTAGCAAAGTGACCACTTGCCAATTACTCCATTCGTGTTATATAAAGTCAGGAATATGTTGTTGAGAAAATAGTAGTGCGTAATGCTAGTATGCGAGAGTTATAAGCGGAGTGAGTAATAGTGAGTAACCAGAACAGTGACCGAGTGGCAGGATCACGTCGAATCAGTTTCATTGAGTACATTTGCTTCCGGAGTAGTCCCCCAACGCAGACACGACCGCGTCGCCTCTCCGCAGCTATGAGCTAACTCTAAAGTATGCGAATTATTAGCGTCGTGGCAAATACTAAATGTTTCGTATATTTTATATTTATCAAACTGTTACCCGTTAATTCGTTCGCATGGCATTACTAATAATAATAATATCAGCCCTATTTATAAACTGTCCCACTGCTGAGCACGGCCTCTGCAGTGTGAGAAGGGTTACGCCATAGTCAAGGCACATAATATATACATATACCTACGCATTAGTAATAAACTAATAAGTAATATATAAAGTATCATATATATATTTTCCCGGAGTACACGCTATCTACATGCTAAATTTCGTAACAATCGGTTCAATGGTTTAGCCATACAATTTAAAAAGCAGCAGAGATACTATCACAATCGTAACCTTGGTATGGATTTGGGCAATTTTTACATGATTAAATATTATACAACTATACTTACAAAATAGTTTGTCTTAATTTATCATCCTGATATCCCACCCATGTATTGCCAGGACCCAAGTAAAACTTTGCGAATCTGTATTCTACCACGTACATTTTGTGCTTCTGCTAAGAATTTCCTGACAGAGAAATCCAATCAGATATGGCAATCACGCATTTGGTCAATAATTAACAATGATAGATTTAGATTTAACAAAGTTGTTGTATTTATTTAGACTATTGTCATACCTTTCAAAGAGTTCCACATTTCTCTACCACCACCAAATCCTTATTATTTCGGCGTATGTTTCTTATTCAATGATTAATTACTTCGGCATTGGTAGATCTACTACTGCCTAACCAATTACTAGTATTATATTTGCGCCCATGTCATATTTACCACATTGTTTATTTTGTCTTGAAATACATTTAAAACAACGCTCACCCGAAACTATAATAAATCTAATCCACGAGCTCCAATTTCAAAATATCATGTTATGAACGTGGAGATTGAGGATCAGAAATATTTTGTTTGATTATGTTCATTAAGGTTGTGACAATTATTATAAAAGTTGGTACATACAGGCAGGTGTATTATGCCCAGATTTCGCTAGTTATGTTTTAGGTCTCACGTAATTGAGGACGAGACTGTTGTTGTCTACTGGTTTTCCGTTCCACACTGCTATTAATAAAAGCCGAAAAATTTCGATAACACTTCCGATCCGGGAATCGAACCAGGGCCTTACGCATTCTACTCAAACAGTCAAGGCAAATTTGCTTGATAAGTTTAGGCTTATAGTCACAACTTTCTTGACCATATCTTATATAAGTGCCGAGTTCTAGCGGTAGAATATTAATATTGGCTCTATCGCAATATATAATATACGATGAATCGGATTGACTAGACGGCAATCTTAGTATAGTAAAGATACTTTAGCTCAGTGGGGAGACCAACAGACTGCAATGCAGAGGGTCTCGGGTTCGAATTCACGTCGCGCACCTCTGACTTACGGAAGTTATATGACTTTTCGAAATTATGTGCGTATTGATTGACAATTATCGCCTGCTCCGTGCCTCAGAGAGCACGTTAAGCCGTCGGTCCTGGCTGCCATGAACATCTATGGCAGTCGTTATTGGGAGAGTGTCGACACAAAAGATCCCACTGGGTCGAAGTGTCGCGGGTCTACACTGACTGGCCCCCACATAAGATACATACATACAAACTTTAGAAGGAGAAAAATAATAAAGAACAGAAAAATAAGGTAAAACTATATCATTAATTTATGTATTCAGAGATAAGTTTTAAATTTTAATCCTCTATTGAAATTCAAAATTTGGATTCATACTGTCGTCACCACTGCGTCACTTACTCTATATTCTTTTAAAATATGTATTTGTGCTATTTTAAACAATTACCATAAATATAAGTACTTCATTTTTGTAGATATGGTAATGTAAAACTAGCTAACAATGGTTGTTACGCAAGTAAGCAAACTTATTGAATTGTCTCCAACGCCTGCCGTGTTCCTATTGTCTGTACCTGCGGCTAGATAGAAATGTAATGAAACATACGTTATTACGGCATAGTACATTCACACGATTATACTTTGACTTTAGATAATCATTTTTGAACAAAAAATTTGTAAAATACGGACACCGATATTTCCAACCTTCAAAATTTGTCATCGTTTAAGGAGTCTGCCCACTACCCCGTCTCATACCATGATGGTCATGGTATGAGACGGGGTCACGCTAGGAACGTGTCAGGCAAAAAATATTCTTTGTAAGGAAATGTATAAGACTATGCCCACTTGATGGTTCAGTCACCGACCAGCAGTTCCTATAGCAGGGCGTATCGTGTTGCTTTTCGTGTCTGATACGTTCCTAGCACGGTCATGGTATGAGACGGTGTAGTGGGCAGACTCCTTTAAAGTGATCTGTATTTATTGCCTCCAATAGAGTAACTATAACTTTCGTTTAGCAATTATATTGCATGTCTGTAGCGCAGACCTCATTATACACTTTAAAATAATTATAACGATTAGCTTGACAACTAACCAACAATTTAACGTTGACCTAAACTTCTAAAAAGAACATCTCAATCATGCATGTCACCTTTAAAGGTAACAAAGCCTGTTTTGGTCTAAACCTATTTAGGTGTAGACCTATTTAAGTATGATGCTATGTTACCTTTTAGGGACTACGTTCGGTTTACCTTTACGTATAGACATTTGATGTTTTGCATTATAAATCTCTTCAAAACTTTAAAAACAGATCTTTGCTGGTATTTTGTAAAGAACTATGTGAAATTGATCAGACGACGATATTTTTTTTAAAACAGTTCTATCATATTAACTTTATGGAAACCCATTGGTAACCGGCTGCAAGCTGGTTAGATCCTTCAATTATATACATAAATACAATCATAGGTTACAATAGGATAGACGGAGATCTGAGATACATATTTCCGTTATAAAAACTGTTCTGTTCATGTACCCACATATTTGACTTTTAATTTAGAAGAATACCATTAAGTGATATTTATCACACTGAGATTAGAATCTCAGTGTGATAAATATCACCTAATGGTATTCTCCTAAATTAAAAGTCAAATGTATATGTAAACTGCATTTCAGTTTATATTTGACGTTTATTATCCATGACCGATACTTTACTTTGAAATGTTCATATTGCGAGAATTGGCTCTAGGATATAAATTAATTGAGATACATCGTATTTATAAAGATTATGAACTATCAGAGGCCTTTAAGCCTTCTACGAATATAGTTAAATAAAACTTATATTTTCTTAGAAGAATACAGATGTAATGCAAATTGCAGTATGACGAAGTGCCCTATCGCGTTACACATGAACTCATCTTACTTCTCCTACGTACAGTAGTAAATTTAATTTAACAGGTCACTAGTTAGGTTACGACATTATTGAAGCGACGACTAGAGTGGAACCGTCACAGATTACATTCTTTTTTCAATGTTTACCAGGAAACTGGCCCATCAAAATAGTGATTAAATTAATTTGTTTTTTACTAAACATCTACTTACATTCATTGAAAAACTACTTAGAGAATTCGTTAGTCTATACGTCGCGCCTCATTCACTTTAGAAAATGATAATAGCCGCCAGTTCCCGTTGAAACAATTCACCATTGAGAAACATTGCAACAGCACTTGAGAAAATATAAAGTTTAAAGCAGGTCATTGTCATAATAGATATTTAACAAATACGCCAATTCATGCATAAAATTATTATGTTACATAGTTTATGTTGTACAGTCAACGACATGACTACGACTGTACGACAACGACTGTATACACTTGAGAGATTTCGATTGCTTCTGTCTTTCAAAATTATTACAAAAGTAATAGTTAAAAGGTAGTTAATATAAACACAGTTCACTCATACATAATAATAAGACAGATTTCTAATTCATAAAATACTTGTTCAGCTAGTTACGTTGTTGACTGCACCTACAAGCCATTTTCCGCGACCTCGTCCACATGGATTACAGGCTACGAGCCCGTACGCCCCTTTCATAGAAAGACGGAGCCCCGCTTGGCGGGACTCCTATTTTTGGGTGGATTTTAAGAAAAATCTTACAAATACCTCCTAGGGGCGAACTTTGAGGGGCGAACGGACTCGTAACTGGATTACAATTGGACCGTGACGTCATTTACGTAAATCACGCTATGCACCATTACTCCTGTTTTATAGAACCGAATAGGATTTTAAATTAAACCTCAAGCTACTAACTGTGATCAAAATCGGTTCAAATGATTTTGCGTAAAACCGGAAAAGGACAGACATTTTAAATAACTATTTCTTTTTTGACTTCAGACACCGTAAAAACTGTTATTCATAAATTTGTTTGATTTGGTATCATTTTTATTTCTCAGTAATAGGTATGCCTTTATAAATTAATTTGAAGTCGTCGATAAGTTTTTTTAAATAGAAATTTTTATTTTTCGGTGTTATGGTTACAGAATGTTGTTTATGTACAGTACAGTGTGTCTCATCGAAGACGGCGTACAATATTATAGATACACAAATTACTAGTTAATGATTATTACCGTAGCTATCATACAATTGTTGAAATTATTAGTATTATAAAAGAAATGTCAGACTTGAAATTTGAAGTTAACATTCGGTGTATTTGACACCAGATTTGCCCTCGGTTTCACTTGCGTTTATGGTTACTGCACTGCCCTCATCGGTCGTAGCGTGTTGTTATATAGCCTTTAGCCTTCCTCGATAAATAGGCTATCCAACACTAAAATATTTTTCAATTCGAACCAGTAGTTCCTGAGATTAGCGCGTTCGAACAAACAGACAAACTCTTCAGCTTTATAATATTAGTACCTATAGATAAGCGCTGGGGTTGCGCTGAATAGCAAGCGATTATATAATTTCTGGGGGAGGCTTATGTCCAGCAGTGGACTGCAATAGGCTGAAATGATGATGATGATGTTGATATAATTTTTAACGGATTGTTGTCAACTGTTTATTTCGAATCATATTAAATCAAAATAAGGTCGACGCCTTGCTGTTGAAGTATTTAACAAATTATTGACATGCTTGTCAGTAACTTGTTTATGCAATGTGGGTGGAGCCACATTGCTGACATTGCCAATTCATCATTTTCCTAATTCACTGAAGTCCAAAGAAAAACTTAATCATAATTCGATATAATCATTCTATTAACATTCAAAATAAAATACAGAAAACGTTTGGTATAAAAGTACAAAGACATTAAAAGTATGTTCAATCTCTGTGTGGAAGCACTTGTCAAGGAAACATTTCATTCAGTTGGTAACACGTTGTTTATAATGACATGGTAATGACCCTGAAGTAACACTAGCAGTAATATAATACTAGAAATAGTAACCCCTCGCAACTCTATCCGCTTAGATATTGCATATGTACTCCGCTGCGATCTGACAGTTCATACTAATCGTACCTAACTAAATAACAGACCCGAGTATCAACATAGCTTATACGATGCCAAATTTTCATCTCGGTCGTAAAGGCACCAAAGGAAAATGGTTGACCTTTTACTAGCTTTGTACAATATTAATAGTTTAATTAAATTGACAGTGTCAAAACTCTACGTTTTCGTCTACGTCATTATTTTCCATTGTATATTGTAATCCTTAGATAACAATAGAATCACGCCAATACTTATGTATACAGAAAGACATTATGCCAAAATTCCAGCTTAATGTACAAGATCTAAATGACCAATGTAATTGATGAATAATGATTATTTATTAAAACAGAAATGTCTTGCATAATTCAAATATTGACAAACTTTTATGCATTTACACGATCGCCCCACTTTCATCATTCCACTATAGCAAAGAAGTCATGACAGCATAATTGATCTTGTTTCATTACTTAAAACCTTAACTTAAAACGCTGTAAGGAAACAATTTCCTTCAATAAAAATATAATATTAATCCTATCGCTTACGACTAGGTCACTGAAATTAAGATTTTAATGGCACATTGTCATGCCAAAAAATAAAGTGACAGGACTTCCTTGCTTACTATAGTTTTCTGAACGACCATCAGACATTAATAGCATATTTTACGACCTTATACACTTATATACCAATGTTAGCGTTTCAGCCACAATATAATCTATCGTATACAGCAGCTTTCGTGCAACACTAAATAAGATACGATTAATAAATTCTTAGTTTGCACGCATTCGGACGAGGTCGACGCTATCGGTCCATAGACACATTTTATATAGTGTATTTTAAGTCATACAACAAAGTAGTTACATGTAAAGCAATTCGCTAGTTGTGCTAAGTCAGCCATATAAAGCGAGCTATATGTAACCGATATACCCTCCGTCCTTGGCCCCGAATGCAGCACGCTGTCCACGAGATGAAGAATAATGTCTAAACGGATACCTCCCCAGTTTGCGTTGTAAAACTACACACGCAATCTTACGTTACGTTAGAGCAAACACTGAAATTGATGTATCCTTTAAGACCTAGAGCATTAACCTAGCGAGGATACCTACTCTAATCATAAACTAACCTTGAACATTTCTGTCCGACATGGATACGTCAAGGGCTTTGTATCCCAGATGTTACTGAAACTATTTTTAATTCTAGATCATCGCGATTTTTGGATATGTGTCCTCAAATTACTCATAATAACTAGCACAAATTATAAAAAAATGCAGCATTGCCGGAAAAGCCAAGAAAAGGTGGCCGTTTAAAAGGCCCGTCGTAATATGGGGGTTTAAAAACACATACATAGAAATCGGTACATTTATTGCTGAATACGCCACAAAAAATGCATTTCTTATTGAGTATGATATTCTAAAAAGCAGTTCTTGGGTGTAAATAAATTTTACATTTTGGCAAATAAAAAAACTTTTTATTTTACAAACCTTGCACCTAAGTTGGTCTGCACTAAACTGGACTAAGTGATCAACTCCGTCATACCGAGATGATTCGCGATGAGATCTTGGCGTAGGACACGGTCCTCTCTTATCAGCTTTCTTATACACTTCAAGCAAACCCTTTGCTAAAGATCTACGAAAAGCAAGGTGATCGGGTTCTCCGCCCTTCCACTTATATAGTTGCCAAGCGTTATGTACAGCCATATCGAGACTATGGCAGAAAAGAGAAAAATACCATTTCTTGCCACGAATAGAAGTTCGGTACAAGCCAATGTTCTGATCTGACCTATCTACCCCTCCCATATTTTCGTTATAATGTTTTATTACAACGGATAGGTTTACCAAGTATTGTCTGCTTGCAACTGTGACCACCATAATATGGAACCATAGCCTCGTCTATACTGTAACTTTCTTCTAATGGTGTAATCGCAATGAAATTTTTATTCAATTTATCGAACAGAGGTCTCAATTTGGCAGATTTATCAAGTGAGACGCTAAGCATTGTATTGTCACAGCTGCGACACACATACTAGACATAATAAAAGTAAAGCGATCTCTAGCGTTATGCACAATGCCAAAATCAGCGTCGGAAGATGTTTCCCCAGTGTTTATGCGGCATCCGTACGGATCAGCTGTGTTATACGCGTTTCTATTATTTTAATAAGTTGGTTACTATATTCATTGTGTTATCGCGGTGCAATTCCGAGAAGGACGGCCGGCCGGTACCTGAGACGTAACGGTACGATGGACCTTTTTTTAACTGCTAATGGATAAACAACTATTGGAACATTATGAAGATGATTATAATTCGGAGCATAATGATTCTATGAATGAAAGCGAAATGGTTGAAGTGGGAGGAAGTAAATTAGTTGAACTTACACAAACAGAAAAAACTAAAGAAAATATGAAGAGGACACGAGATGAAGAAGAATGGACTGTAGTTGGAGAAAAAGAAAAAAAGATGAAAGAGGATATTACACAAATATATATATCGAGTAAGGATAAAATGCCTAAGCAATTCGCTTTGGCTAAGCTTTTTGACGAAATTAATGTAAAGAATATAATAAGAGTGAAATACATTAGCCCTTATAAAATTAGATTAGATATTACAGATGAAGCTAGTGCATTAAAATTAATGACGGATGAACATCTCGGTAACAAGGGTTGGAGGATACAAAAAGCAATGGAGAAAAATATGTCGTATGGTGTTATTAGAAACATCGAGCTGAAAATATCTGAGGCGGACATTATTAAAAGTATCACATGTCCAAGTCCAGTGAAACTAATATCGGCTAAACGTCTGATGAGTCGAAACATGGATAAGGAGGGATGGAGTAACTGCGAATCGGTCCGTCTTTGTTTTGCGGGCTCGTTCTTACCGGCATACGTATGTGTTGAAAGTTTGCGCATTAATGTTGAGCAGTACGTCTTCCCTGTATCACAATGCTCCAAATGCTGGAAGTTCGGCCATACTGTTAAGTTTTGCCCCTCGCCTAAAGTAGTATGTTCTAAATGTGGAGACAAACATCAGAACTGTGATACTCGATCATTTAAGTGCATTAATTGTTTAGGTGACCACATGACGTTAGATCGGTCTTGTCCATTTTTCTTAAAAGAGAAGAAAATAAGAGATTTGATGGCTCAATTCAATTGTACATATAAAAAGGCTCTAACGATTTACGTATCTCCAAAATCACCTACACCCAGGCAAGAACCAGTGTTATTTACGCAAGATATTATTGAGCCAGCCTTTTATTACTCTAATACCGAAGATGATGTTGGTTCCAGCAAGGAGAAGTTGACCTATGCGACAATAGCTAGGCCTAAGCCATGTTTAAAGAAACCTATAGCAAAAAAGGATAAACCTTCACGATGTCCTACACCATTCGAACCTAAAGTGAACGTATATGAATACGATAGCAGTCCGGAACAGGCGAAACGTCATTCGTCACCTAACAATAACGAAAAGACAGAAAAAGAGGTTAAATTCGAGGAGCTTCTAGCGAAATTGGCAAATGCAATTTTCTTCAAGAGTGGAACATTTTTTGATAAAGTTAAAAAAATTATTATGTATTGCTTAGAATGGTTGATATTAGTAGCGGTAGAAAACATTTCAGATTGGCCTGTTTTAAAAATGATTTTAGATTATTTAAATGGATAAAAGGCGCGCATCGGTTCGCCTTAATATTATTCAATGGAACTCGCAAAGTATCAAACCTAAGTTAATGTCTTTTGAGAGTTTATTATCACAGGAGAAAATTCACATTGCTGCTATAAGTGAGACATGGCTAGTACCCACGGAAACGCTTAAAGTAAATGGTTATTACGTGTTTAGGAGGGACAGAAGTGATGGCTATGGAGGTGTTGCTATATTAGTCCACAAATCCATTAAAGCACAGGCAGTTTCGGTCGCAATTAGTAATACTGGTATCGAAATTATAGGTGTTAAAGTTTATAACTGCGATTACATAGAATACATATTCTCTTTGTACTGTGCGCCTTCCATAAGTACCTCGGTCAGTGACTGGGACAGATTGTTTTCCAGTTTAAAACAGAGGACTTTATTACTGGGTGATTTCAATGGCCATCATACAAATTGGTCAAGAAAGACGGTTCAAAAAGGTACGCAAATTTTTGATGCTTTATTAAATAATTCATTAGTTACGTTAAATAATCAACAGAATACGCGAATAAAATTAGTCAACGGAATTTTACAACAGTCTTCCCCCGATATATCATTGGCCTCTGCTGATATTAGTCTGCGTATGAATTGGATGGTACTCAACGAGTCTTTAGGCAGTGACCATCAAATAATTAAAGTTACATCTGATCTTAAAACATTACGTAAGCCAATTATAAGAAGAAATTATAAACATGCCAACTGGAGCTCCTATACTAATCTACTTAAAGAACTCTTTCCGAGTGTGACGCTGTCTGAAGATTTACAAAAATCATATGATAAATTTGTCGACTGCATTTATTTGGCAGCAGAGCTTCACATTCCAAATATCAAAGTTAATTCTAATCCTAGCACAAAATTTATACCCAAGCCTCCCATACCTACCTACCACCCATTATTGGTCATCTGAAATTTCAAAGGCGGTTGCTGAACGCCGATTGGCTTTAAAAAGATTTCGACGTAATCCTATCCCAGAAAACCTTCATATTTTACAAAATAACATTCGTAGTACACAAAAATTAATTCGTAGCGCCAAAATAAAAAGCTGGCATCATTTTTGTTCTTCTATTGACCAGAGTTGTTCGTCTAACGAAGTGTGGCAAAGAATGAAATGGCTTAAAGGGAATAGGACGAATATACACTATGTCGATAAAACGAGAGCAACGCAATTATTACAAAGTTTGGCTCCTGATTTTGTATCCCCTTGTAAACTACCGTTAGTTTCACATAATTATAAATTAGAAATTCCAATAGAATTGAAGGAAGTAGAAAAATGTATTCGCTTGAAAGACACATGTCCTGGTGACGATAATATCTCTTATTCAATGATAAAACATTTGCCTACTAATGGGAAGGAGTTACTTACTAATTTTTACTATAGATTCTATTCTAATGGCTTTGTTCCTAGACAGTGGAGATATATAACCAAGTTCTTCAAACACAAAAAAGACGTTAAAACTTGTGACGAATCAAAACCGTAACTGCATTCAATTAAACTTCTACGTAACATGATAGTTTAAATATCAATGACAACTTATTAAAATAATACGGAAAATGCAGGTAGATCAAATTAATTTTCTAGGCCTTTTAAAAGTCCCGTCGCAATATCTGGGTATACACATAATAATAATAATTATTGGGTAGTGGATTTACTGATATATTAGCCCACAGCCTCGTCTGCATATGAATTTCTTAAGAGGAAATTACGTACACTTTTACATCGCTATTTATTTTACATCCTATGAAACACACATTCAATATTTAAAATATTTTCAAGTGGTTTCAAGTTAGCACCGCGTAACAATTTAACCATAGTACAATCTTTGGACCTCCTCTAGCCTTAAGAGACAGACGATCTTATTTTACAATTATAAATTTTATATTAATCGATTGATTATTAGTGATGAGGAAAATAAAGTTTATTATAGTTTTAAGTACATGCAATCTTTGAGCACTGTTTCGTGTTAAAAAGTTAAGATGAGAAGCGTAGAATTTCGGAAGGACCCATCTTATTTTAGTTTTTTGTCAGCCAAGCAGTTTCTCGTCTGCATACAGATTCATACATAGCAGATTTCATATTTATGCTAAATGCATAAAATACGTAGGTACATACGTACGTAGGTAGCTAGTTAATATTTTATAGATGGACACGATGTACTCCTAGCAAACAGAATTATATTAAAAGGCACCACGATGCGCTATTCATGACAACAACGTAATTAACTTGTTTTATGTAATGACCAAATATATGTATTAGACTTAAGTAGTGGGGAAGGGACTGTTTCCTGGGATACAGGCTACAACCTAGTCCAGGAGGCAGAGCACACTTTAATTTTGTACTTATTTGGTGGCTAATAAATCTATTATTATTATTATACTATTATAATATAATTCTGCCTTAATTATACTTACTTATGTCACACCTAGTAGTAGGTATACTAAATACCTACTTGCGATGGTATATATCCATACTAAATATACTCACTTCTATCATTTCAATATATACTTACAGTAATAGTAAGTCTATGATAAAGATTGCATAAATAAATAGTTTCACGCCTAGGCTCCTGAAGGGGTATATTTCGCCATATGGTATATACATATACGGATCAGTTTACTCGTATAGGTGAGCCTATTGCCATCAACCAGAAACAACTCCAGACTACGGAGTCCGAAACTGTGCCCGTAAAACGGCAATAAGTTACTAGAACTGCTTCTCATCTATACTAACATTATAAAGCTGAAGAGTTTGTTTGTTTGTTTGTTTGAACGCGCTAATCTCAGGAACTACTGGTCCGAATTGAAAATATGTTTTAGTGTTGGATAGCCCATTTATCGAGGCAAGCTATAGGCTATATAACATCACGCTACAACCAATAGGAGCGGAGCAGCAATGAAAAATGTTGCAAAAACTGGGAAATTTCCCTTATGTGAAGCAGACGAAGTTGCGCGGGTCAGCTAGTTCCGTATAAATTGAAATAGCATTGAGATGATATTCAATCTTAATAATAAAAAATACATAAGTAGATACAATAATTCACTTGGTAAGTACTGACTTCACTGCCATTAATAATTATTTACCTAGTCACTTACTGTATAAATTAATATCAGCAATCTAGTATAAAAGTATTTAATTAACGCATTTACGCTCATCCTATTTTTTATCTAGAAAAATCTTATGTATTGATCATGTTTACTTGTATTGAACGATGACATAATCTACCTATACTAATATTATAAAGCTGAAGAGTTTGTTTGTTTGAATGCGCTAATCTCAGGAACTACTGGTCCGGATTGAAAAATTATTTTAGTGTTGTTGGATAGCTCATTTATCGAGGAAGGCTATAGGCTATATAGCATCACGCTACGACCCACGGGGGAAGCGCAGTAATCATAAAAGCGAATGAAACCGCGGGCACATCTAGTATAAAATATTAGTACAGATAAGATAATCTCGTACAGTAGACTGCTTGACGCCATCGAAAATTGTAATTGCGATTCTAGGTAATTTCGAGCCCGATATTTGTAAGGTGAATTTGTATAAATAATATTTTTGTTCACATGAATATCATTTAGCTGATATAACGGCATTTAAAATAATCTTGACGTACATAAACCGCGACGAATAATGTACTCACGTACATTTCAAAGTTAAACTGATTAAATTCACATTTAATAAACATGTTTTACGTTAACTCATGACAAGTTTATAGTTGAGTTTACGTTAAACTTATTGGTATAATACAAAGCTGTTGTTTGAAACTTTGAATGTTTGTAAAATATCCTGCGACACAGGATTCATTCCTAAAAACAATTCTACTAGCGTACGGTAATTGTCTTTTATTGAATAGAATAGAAATAACATTAATAAATATACTACCACTAATTACAACTAAAACTAAACAATTATTCGTTCAAACATTAGGTTTATGACCAAATGACAGTTGGCTAAAGAGGTAATGAATGAAACGCCTTCGCAGTAAACAACAAAATATACATAAGTATCTTTTAAATGCTATTAGTAACTTTTTAATATCTGATTAATTATGTCGACTGAAACGTTATAGAATTGTATATTAAATTATTTGTGAAATTCGAAATCTTTTAAAATTATATATTAATATCAGCTCTGTATTAAACTGTCCTACTGCTGCGCACGAGCTTCTACTCAGTGTAAGAAGGGTTAGGCCATAGGCCACCACGCTGGCCCAGTGCGGGTTGGCAGACTACACATATCTTCGAGAACATTATCGAGAACTTACAGACATGCACGTTTCCTTTACAATTAAAGCGACCGATAATTAACAATAATTTAATACGCATTTAACTTCGAAATGTCAGTGATACGCGCCTTGGGTTCGAACTCGAGACCTCTGCGTTGCAGTTTCCCACTAGGCTATGCGTTATTGTTCGAAATCTATATATTAATACGTGAAGCATAAATTGTATATTATAATATATTAATTAGCGTTTGCTGCTCCGCTGCATTACTTTTCTAAAGCGCCTAAACTATGTGGAATGAGTATTTTGTTTATCTCATTTATGTGATATCAGTCAAATCGATATTTTTCAAATCTCTACACGGATCCAAAATATGTGTGATCCACAAATAGCTGTTCCGATTCTGTGTCTTGTTTGTGTCCGTTGTTTGAATGCATGCGGACTCGGGTTCGGTCAACGGGTCGGGCAGCCCAGGGTCTGGAACTATACCCGATGAATGGCTATAGGCTCGCCCCCTCCTGAGTGGAACTTAAAACATGCTTGGCGTTATTTGGATGTTAAACATCTCTGCCTAACCATTCCGGGATAGAGGCGTGACTACTAGACTACTAGTATCTAACTACAATACGACTTTTATGTTAGTCTCCAGACATTAATTTAAATATACATTGCTTTCGCTATAAATTTAAATAAAAGAGTCGCATTATGAGGTCAGCAGTATAAATCTTAATGAAAATTACCAATACGGGTAAACATTTCATATTCATGTAGCACATATGTTTGTGGAAATCATCAATAAAGATATAAATAAATCTCAAATTAGAATTGATTATGTGTTAGGTCATTCCTTAGAGTTGCAATGATGCGAAGATCATTGTCAAGGCGCCAATGTGAGCGCACATGTCGTTCGTTAATTGTGGAGCGCGCGCGATGTGCTTGCGGGTCGCGATCACCGAGCGCCGCGCGCCGCCGCGCCGCGCCGGCCGGAGCACGTGGTGCGTCGCACTGCAGCACGCGACCCGTGACTTACTAATTAATCGTCTTATACTGATTTTTAAGTTCCATGAACACAAGCGTCCAGACATGTTTTACACACCATCAAGAATTATGATCGTAATTAATGTTAGGAATTTATAGGTGTCAGCTTTCTGGTGTTAAATTATTTTTAAAACTTCATTTATTGGTCTATGTATAAATACCCTACCAAATAATCTTACTAACTTCTTGTTATGTTAGTGACCGCTTTTAATATAGTAGGTATTCCGAAAAACATTGAGCAGTCCTTTTTACTAGAACAATAAATACCTAATGCTTTCACCAAGAGTTTCATAATAGCACCATCAAAACTACGTTGCTTGATATATATTTTGACGAAATTATCTGCCTAATAGGCAAATAGGCGACAAAAACGCAAATACCAAATAGCGAAGGCATAACGAACGGTTTTAAAAACAATCTAATTAAAAAGAAAATTTTATTTTATTTTTGTACAACTATGTAGGTAGGTTACTTAAGCGACATATATAGATAACCTCTAGTTAGCTTTGATTACCTCCTGTGTAAAACCTTGACTCGTCGGAAGTAGAACGGTTTCTCTGCACAATGTTCAAAGCAATTATAAATATCACATTTATAATACGAAAATATCTATATTTATAACATGCTATTAAAAGTGTGAGTGTGTTACTTAAGGTGTATGTGCTAGTGTTACAGGAATAGTGTAATGATTTCGATTTAAGAACACGGATACATTTTAGATGACGGTTTATTAATTACATATTATCAAATGTGCACCGACATATATATAAATGGCCTTGCACTGGCTTTACTGTGTCCCAAAAAAGGTAGGTAGCATAAAAACTGGAGTAATAGATAGTCAATTATCTGACTTAATACGTGCCTACCTAAGTAACACTACTTCCTCTACTGATAATATACCTGCCAGAATCTTTACTTCTGGTCTACTATCACTATTTTTTATTTTATTAATGCAAATACAAATAAGGTTTTGCCCCGTTTCTTGAACTCATTAAATAACTTTGTTGCATTTCTTCCAAACACACAATACCGATGAAATGTTCTCCCTAGGGAGCAGATCAGGGACATCAGTCCCCTTATAGTTGAATGGAATGAATCTAGAATCTAGCATAATGTTCTTCTTCTTTTTATTCTTTTCGTGTAGTTAGTGGCCAACCTGTTGTTAAGAGTTGTTCAAGCCTAGGCCTCTGACATGGCTTAACTATTGCTGTCAATTTGGCAACAACCGGGACCGACTTTTTACGTGCCCTCCGAAGCACGGAGACGCTCAGATGAAATACCACTAAGCGGTCACCCATCTATAGACTGACCGCACCGAACATTGCTTAACCTCGCTAATCGTTTACCAATCAGTGAGTGCAACTGGCTATGAGCATAATGTGATTTCGTATTACATAGATAGATGTGTAATCTAGAAGCGGTTGTTTTTAAACTCATTTACAATTTGTTTAATAAAAACATTGCCTATACGTTATATTTTTTTAATAGTATCTATTTCATGCGTATTGGCTGTTATAAGAATCTTTTTTAAATATTATTTGTTTCTGAAGTATGTGTATTCTGATTCAGTATATAGGTATTAACTGCATATTTTAACGTGCCTAATATTAGTTAGTAGGGAAATAGATAAGGCACATTAATCACAAAGAAAAAGTTGATGATTATTTCTTAATACATTTCATTGGAAGTAATGTAACCGCAAAAGAAACAACTAATTTTATAAACCGCTAATCAGTTCAAAGAAAATATATTATAATATACTACCACATCGTACTTGAGAATTAAGGATGTTCTAATAACACGATTTTTCCTGCTAATACAATTATGTAGCTAGTTAATGAAAACCAGGATAAAAATAGAATAACATCAATAATTACTTTATTTAATAGAATGATAAGACACATCGTAAAATAAAGACGAGATATTTATTTATAAGATGCTCGGGCAAAATATGTACTTTTATTTGTTTTATGGTGGTATGTCTTAATAAGCCTGTGGTTATCGTAACCTATACATAACAAAAAGTCGGTAGACCATGGTACCTCTTACCGACCGCTAACCTTGCAAGAACTTTTTGTAATAATCAGTTTTAATACTGTAATCACAAAAATATTTATTTTAAATGCTAATTGCTATTGCGTATAAATTAATGTAGGTACAATATTGATATTAGTATATTATATTTTTTTTGTTTTTAGTTATCCCAAGTCAGGGAGGTAAAGACAAGAGCCGGACGGCATCACCAGCGGAAGGCGAGGGGCCTGACGTGGTGTCCACCGTGATCGGCAGCTATGGACGCTGGCAGATGCTTATGACGTTCCTACTGTCGCTATTCTCATTGCCGTGCACCTTTCATATATACCTGCCCACGTTTACTGTAAGTATTTGTTTATTTATTAGCCTCAAATCAAGCCAAAACATTAATCCAGTTAAGCCACATAAATTTATTGACATCGAAGTTTAGTAGTTAGTAGGTTTCCTTACTATAGATGCTAAATTTCGGGACTTTACAGCTCATTTTCGTCGTTTAGCCCCCATTCTTCAGGGCGCTGCAGGCGCGCTTTTGCGCCTGCTGCCCAACCTTGGGGAGCCAAACGTGGTCGTGCGGTCCATGGCCCTCATCGGGATCCCAGTTTGGGCGGACAACCTGACGGCCCGTAACATTTCGGCGCTTCGTGCGCACACAGCGCGCCATGGCCGTCAGGTTAATTAGAGGTTACCGCACGATCTCATTTCGAGGCTGCAAGCCTCCTCGCCGGATCTATGCCATGGTACCTGGAAGCGGCGCTCCTGGCGTCGCTCTATGGTTGGCACCAGGAGGAGCTAGCTTGGGGCGGAGGATCTGTTCTTCCCGTTGTCGAAGCGTCAAGGTCCGAGCTCCGCCAGGTCCTAGTCAAGAAGTAGAAAGAGCGACTTGTGCACCCCAGTGCCGGGCACGCCACGATTGTGGTGGTAAGTCCCGTGTTTGAGGAGTGGCTGGAGAGGCGGCATAGCGGCATTCCGGCTGACACAGGTAATGTCTGGCCATGGTTGTTTTGGCCAGTTCCTGTGTCGCATAGGCCGGCAAGAGATGCCCGGTTGTCACCACTGCGGCGACTGCCACGCCATTGTTGTGGACACGGCGCTACACACTTTGGCGGATTGCCCCGCCTGGGCTTCGCAGCGCCGCGTGTTAATCGCGGCATTCGGATTGGTTACCCTCTCGCTCTCGGCCGTTGTTCAGTCTATGGTCCGAGGTGAGAGGTCGTGGAACGCCGTCGCCTCTTTCTGTGAGGAATTGATTTCCATCAAGGAGGCGGCGTAGCGGGAGAGGGAACGCTCAAACCCTTTCCCCAACCGCAGAGCTAGGCGCCGGAGGGCGCGAGACGACCTCCAGCCACCCTGAGGTTTGACCTGGGGGTGTTAGGCTTGGTGGGCCTGCCCGACACCCGATCAGTACCAGGTCTGAGTGGCGGCGTGCGTGTTCCCACGCGCGCCTCTGTATCGTGTATCCTTCCCTTCCTCAGGGGGACAATTGGGATAAAATTAGTGGTGCCCAAAGGGCAGGTCTATTTGATTGACTATTTGCCGTTTCATACGGCGCGGCGGGCCGAATCCTCGGCGGGGTCGCGATTGCATGTAAAAGCGATTCTTATATTCTTATATTCGAGCGTTATGTCGAGGAACACCGTGGTAGGTATCCCTATCTACAGGACCCGAGTAGATAGGGTTTCGGGGGGAGAACTACGGGTCTCCCCCTTTAGACCAGAGTACTGCGGGTCAGGAAGCCCACTGCGCCTCGAAAGATGTGTTCTATCGACCGCTGGTAAGAGTACGCAGTACCTGACATTGGTGTTGGACTCGCAGGGGTATGTGGTTAGCCGCAGAGGACAACATGTTCGTTGCTCGGCAAGCACGTGGCGTTCGAGCGTCGTTCTCATGCGCGGCTAGTGCGAACCAGTCGGTCGCGTGAGGCACGGAATGTCTTTAGCGAAGTGGCAGCGTGGTTTCGCTACCACAACGCATCTCGGGCGCTTGCCTGCTCAGCAAGTAAGAGTCATAGCTGGAGTGACTCGGGCCACATCCAGCTTGTAGGCCTATTTGGGTAGGCGTATGGATGTACGTCGGGAAGTGAGCGTGCCTTACACAGCTCCGGTACCATACTGGAGATATGGGAGGCGGCTTCTTCGTTGGCTTCAGCGAGGTTTTCGTCAGCAACTCCCAGAGTTGCGAATGGTGAGCGGCTTTATTGCTCTGGTACCGATCTGGAGAATAGGTAGTGTCACTTGGGCACGAGGTAGCTCGCTTACGAGAACCGGATCTCTGAGGTTAGGGTGGAGAGTCGAGATTTGGGGACAAGACCTGTCTATAACTGGTCCCGAAAGGTGCTAGTCGTAGAGAGAGGGGATGCCCCTCCCCTAGAGGGGAGACAGATACGAGACAGAGGCGCGCGTGGAAACACGCACGCCGCCTCTTGGACCTGGTGCTGATCGGATGGCGGGCAAGCCCACGAAACCCGCCACCCAGACTAGCCTATACTCAGGCAAGGGTTAAGTCTTTGCAAGAAAATCATAGCCACCCTTTTTAATGCATCATCAGCATTTTGAAAGTAAGACTAATTGATTGTGGTTAAACATTAAATTAAATACTAAAAGTGTAAATGCTGGTAAACCAAAAAATCAATACTGCCATATTTTGCACATGTTTATTATGCGGTTGATGATGTGCCAGGTTTATTTCATCGGTCGGTCAAAGTGTTATTGCACTATAACCTCTTTCTGTTTGATTTTTTACGACGATACGGGCAAATTGGTAACTAATAAGTTTTTAAACCAAGTACATATAATTTGATATTGGATTCTGTTGAAGAGCGTATTAATCTTTTCCTGAAACTATATTCTTATCACTTAGCTAAAGTAACAAGATTCTAACGAAGTGTAAAACACCGACTATAAAAATATACGATGTCGTATTACATAAACATATTTACCTACAAGAAACTAAAGGTTTTCTGTTTAAGTTTTGCATAATTACGTAGCCTGCGATTAGGTACGCGGCTATAATGTGGATGATAGTTCGTTCCACAGAACATGTTCGTTCCTTACTAGGGACATTGCATTTATGTGTTTAACAGAATGTGGATGACCAAATGTAACATCATAGTTTTATTTTATTATTATTGACGCCGATACACAACTGCGCAGATCGAACGATACGCAAGGTTAAACAATGTTGTCATTATCATTTTCATAGATAGATGACTATTTACGTTCAAAAAGCCAACCTTTCGTGCCTCGAACCGTAAGAGACTGCTGTCATCTTTTACAATCAATATGACAGTCAAAGACCTCGAACATTCCGATTTCTTAGAATATCGGTGCCTTATCGCATTCAGGCCTGAGGTTCTTACCTCCCCAGTTTTGCATCCAGTGATTACCATCTTTGGTAATCGCTGGATGCAAAACTGGGGTTTATTCAAATCTGGTCATGGTTAATCATAATAAACAGTGGGTACGACTACATAAGACAATTGTTAACTCAAAGGTATAAAAAAGAGGTATGACAAAAGCTGAGGTACACTACGTACATCAGCTATTTAAACCCTTTCTGGATTTACGTTTACATGAGTCAACCGTGATGGTTTTTCATTCGTAATTTTTGTAATACCAGTCTCATACCCCAAATAGTTGGTAGGTCTCCAATTCAATTGTAAATTAAAACTACTCTGCTAAGTAAGTACTAAGCTGCTCTGAATAATGGATCCATATCATAAAAGAGCCAAATGTTTTGTTAGGTTTTAATAGATGTTAGGGAAGTACCCGTAAATACATACATAATGTATGCTGCTATGTGCTTCCCTAACATCTCTACTCTCAGAATATCTATCTTTACTTAATTCTCTTTTCACGACTCTGTTACATTCGTAATGTTTGATAATAAAACATAAGTTATAAGATTAAGCTAATATGCCTTATATCTTATAAGCTATGTGTCAAATTGGATTATATACTAGAAGAACTCATCCCAATAATTATATATAATACCTATATTATACAATATCCTATACCCTTTATAGCGTAATGTAACAATATATACATATTTATATAATCATGAAATAACAATTATACTTAATAATACAAAATCAAGTTATATATCACAAGGTAATAGAAGTAGTTATAAGAGAGCTTGGGATTACTCTAAGAAAATGGCAGTAGGTGATTTTACTTCAGACGTGTGTGGTGTGAAGAGAGAACAACATAATATTATAATACGATATGACTACTTACACTCCAAACTTTCGTTATTACAGGCAAGATCAACAAACTTTTGGTGTGAAAAGCCGGAAAATTTATCAAGCCTACCTTTAGCTGATTGGATTAACTATAGTCAACCTTCCGGCAACGCATGCAGAGTTCGCCAATTGACTACTGATGTTACAGTCGAAAGTATTCTTAACCATACAGCACCTCTCATCGATAATTTTCTCACATGTGTGGAGTGGGGCTACAACAGATCGGAAGTGGGAAATACAATCATTTCAGAATGGGATTTAGTTTGTGATAAGGAATATCTTACAAGTTTGGCGGAATCCATGTTCTTAATCGGAGTCGGCGTCGGCGGTGTCGTAGGCGGCTGGATTTCAGACAAGTGAGTTACG
The DNA here is from genome assembly GCA_930367265.1 of Catocala fraxini. Lineage (NCBI taxonomy): Eukaryota > Metazoa > Arthropoda > Insecta > Lepidoptera > Erebidae > Catocala > Catocala fraxini. Next base: position 12,773,194 of record OV884037.1, read on the forward strand.
ATGGCTACCATATTTTAGCATCCATTGACCTTTAAGTCTAATCTTCATATATTTTTAGAAGATTGCAGTAGTAGTACTGATAGTAATAACTCATATTTATTATTCCAGGTTTGGTCGCAAGAAGATATTAATGAGCATGATGGTTGCTCAGAGCGCGCTTGCAATGCTGTCACTTTTGGTCCGATCATTTATCCAGTACCTTATAGTACGACTAGTCATGGGCTTTGTCTCCGTATCAGTGGTATATGCAGCCTTTGTATTGTCTGTGGAACTGGTCGGTGGGAAATGGATAACGATCGCTGGAGTGTGCAACTTCTTTTGGTTACCGCTGGCGTACATCATCGTGTCAGTGTTGTCTCTCGTCATGCCCAACTGGCGCGATCTACAACTGAGCCTTTCGATTCCCGGATGCCTGCTGCTGATAATGTGGTAATTATGTTTTATATAAATACATTTTAGTCCAATTAAACTTTCTTTCATTGCTCGAATCTTTATCTACTATGATTCTTATAATTGAATGTAAATTGTTATCTATAGGATACAACAGCTTTCCTTAGAAAATACAATGCGTGTCAGTAAATTTTGACTATGATTGAATTCGAATGTAAATTACGTAATTTTCAGTAGACTTATTAAATATTAACCAGACGTATCTTTGTAAACGGTAGTTATTTTTAATGTGATCTATGTAACGGAATAGAAAATTTATATTCATTAGGTAGTCAATAATATTTACGACTTGTAATTAATCGTTTGCTGTTAACTATTTAGACTAATACAGTGTTACAAATTATATTGCAGGTTTGTTTTGCCAGAATCACCAAGGTGGTTATTAAGTATGGGAAAAACTCAGGAAGCGAAAGCGATATTAGAAAAAGCTGCCAAATTTAATAGACATGAATTGCCAGCGGACATGGACAAATTGCTAATGTTATATAAATCGGACAACCCAGAAGAAGGACCTAGGGTGATGATGCTTTTTAAAGGAGCTCTCAGAAAGCGAACAATTTGCTTGTTCTTAACATGGTTTGCAATGACTATCGCGTATTACGGCCTGTTATTGAACATTGGCAACTTTGGTGCAGCCAACTTGCACTTGACATCTATAATCCTAGCAGTGGTAGAAATACCGGCTATTGCTATAAGTATTCCAATACTACTGAAGGCGGGAAGACGAATTCCGATATTTACCAGTATGATCGTATGCGGCCTTGCATGTGTTGCCAGTGAATTATTTTCGATGGCTTTTAGCGAGCAATGGATTATGATCGCTTGCCTTATGATCGGGAAGTTCGCCATTAGCTCCACTAATATGATGTTGCCAATATTTACTGTAGAGTTGTACCCTACAATGGTCAGAAATTTGGGCGTTGGTGCAAGTCAATTAGCTGCGGGACTGGCTCTTGCATGCATACCGTACTTATGGAGACTGGTAAGTTAATTATTTTCTAACACTACATCTGACATTACCTATAATTATATAACCCATAATTACTTTTAATAGTATCTTTTTAATTAGTTCGTTTTTATATTAAGACCTATAAAATATCAAACAAATTATCGGGACCTTGACCTACCGTAGAATGCATCATGATGTAATAATTAATCTGCCTATATCACATTATGAGGTTTTCAAAATATGTAACCATCTGTTGATTGCTTTCGCGGCATTTGACAGTACCGCGATTGGACGTCGGCATTACCTGTATTCGCATTAATTATAAAGGTTTCAGTGTGTTCCATTATTTGCAGAATATCTGTAATAAAACGTATTTTAAAATTTCAGACTGCGTTTAACGAGCACGTGCCAATGGTATTCATCGCAGTGTTGGCGGCCGTTGGTGGCGGCATCGTATTACTGCTGCCGGAGACCAGCCAGCCAGAACAATCACCCGTCACTGAAACAAAAAAGTACGTATATCATATGTTCAATGACAAGTTTGCAAGATATCATAATGCATAGTGGAAAATCGCAAACATTTAGAATATTTAACCTTAACGTATAACTTTCAACTATACTAGCAGTGAAATATGTATAGATGACAAGTTTAGGCACTATTATATACATCTACATAAAAATAGCAAACATTCAATGCATGTATAATTAAACCAAAAATGTATTAATGAACAATATAATTACACACTATAAGTGTTAGATTACGGTTTTCACAAAGCATGCTTATATAAATATTATTTTCGCAGTGTAAATGAACTGCAGTTGTTATTTTTTTGCAGCAATGTCTGTAAACTAGTACTGAATTTAGAATTCTAATGTCTCAAGATTCGTGTCTAAAACTGTCCTGGTGCATATTTAACCAAATAATATTAACAATGTATCAACCTAAATAAATAAATAAACCTAAATAAGCATTGCTGTAAATCGTCTGCTCAATCATGCGATTTAGAAAGAGCGGCCCACTAGCAATTCATACATTAGGCGCGCCCATAGATCATTTAATTTGATGATTGAACTATGTATTTGTTAGCAAGGGGAATGGCCACAGTTAAAAGGATTAACAAGAATAATATTAATGTTGGATAGTATTACCATGTTGCAAATCCCATGTTTCATTCCTAGATAAAGCAACTTAGTAAATAAATAATGGATAATATCATTCCAAAATCCGATGCATGTGGCGCGAATATAGTATGTATGCTTCCCTTTCAAAGAAGCAAATCAAAGGTACGTGTATAATTTATAGTTCTGAGTTAGGTAGTCATCATAATATCTTAGTAATCAGGGTCTCAAAGCGTCACTGAAATTGTAACGATGTTAAAGAGTGAATAATCCATGTCCCGTCCCTTGCGGTGTGTTTGGCATTAAAGATTAATAAGATCCTTGCGGTTTTTACTACGAACCTCTTACAATACGGTTTATGTCTGATTTACTGTAAAACTACCCAATAATTGCAACTTGTTGTAGAAATTAAAAATACTTATCGTAGTTTAACGACATACGACGATAAGGCAATATTACGTTTATAAACAGTTAAATCATGAAAATGCCTTCTTATACCTCTTATACCATGTTGATTTATATATAGGACGAATTGTTTACATCATCTGGAAGATAAGTATAAACTTAGAAACCCTGAAGGGTTTCTAACATTTATGGTTTTATGGTGAACCATAAAACCATAAATGTTTTGTTTAAATGGTGAAGAAACTTGTCACCATACATCATGTACCTACGACAGAGGATGTGAGAGAAAAGTGCAATGAGTTATTAAACAAGGTGTTGGTGATTTAAACAATAAACTTTTTAACATATCCACCCTATGTTTGGGCTCTTAGAATGGAAGCCAGCCCATTGCCGAGAAAAATTACTTTAATAATTTGTCCTCTATACTACACATTTTAGGCATGTACAATCTTATATTTTTAATTTGGCTACTACTTTCACTGGCGCCATCTACAGATTTTCTTGATACTAACATAATATTTTGTTTACTGTTTACAGAGCATCATACGTGAGCAATTCTGGTCACAACGGTACGTTTACTATCACTGACGACAGAGGGCATTAGCAGCATGTTGTGAAGTGATATTCAACAGTTAGTTAACAATGTAGAAATTTGTACAACGGACAGTAAATAGTGAGATTTTTTCGAATTTAATTTATATTATAAGTAGAGTATGCATGTAAAGTTGGAATAAATACATATCGAAGAAGTAAAACTTAGGTACCATATTACTTCTGTGTTGTGTAATGTATAGTACAGCAATCAATGCTATTTTTATTATAAATAGAATAGGCAATTTCTGTGTTGTCTTTAAACTTGGCTATCTATGGTGTAAAAAATGATTGAAGGACAAACGATAAAGAGGACTACAACAACGTGATAATCCCAAGTGAACGTAGCTGCAGACCGCAGGCACCAGCTAGTGAAATATAATAGATATTTGTAAATAATTTATATTTAATATGCTTGAATTAATAGATAAGGCAGGCGCGAAGAGAGGAACATATTTTATTTTTAATCTACATAAAGACTACGAAATCAATCTTGAGTAAGCAAAAATGACAGGTTTTTACGATACAAAGAATGCTGTCAAGGTCGATTTCAGAGATAAGTTCAGCTTATTATTACGGGCTTTACTCTATAGACCGGAGCTTTTAGACCCTAACTATTATTATTTAAGTTATTAGAACTTGAATTCCAGAGCCAATTGTCGTAATAAACCTGTTCAAAATAGAGCGGCGAACTAGTCTAATAACGCTAAACTTAAACTTCAATACATTTTATATTACATTTGACATTTATTTTAAATTAGGAGAATACCACTGAGACTTGATTGGAACTCCATATTGAACAGATTTTATTACAAGAATTGGTTCTCCAAACAATGCTATTAAGTGTCCTAAATGTCTCTTCCCAAGACTTACGTCTTACCCCACCAGACTAGACTAGAGTTGTGGGTGTATAGTTAGTAAAGATCAATGAGTCTATTTACGCTGCTAAGATATAATTTAACTCACAATTAAAGCAATGTAAAATATTTACTACCACAACATTAATTAACTATGTCATATTTCAAATATTTCCCAATCATGTCGTATTATACCTACATTGTATCATCGAATTAAAGTCAAGGATATGAATTAATTAATCTAAATTATCTGCGCTTTCATCGTTTCATACGACAGAATGCATAGAGTATGTTAAAACAGCAAACACATTGAAAACATAATACAAAAATAAGGTATCAAATTCAAGCTATATTACACTGGAAGATAATTAATACTTACTTGAAAATGCTTTATTAGAAAATAGATATAAAGAAAATTATTCCGTAATATCTAGTTATCAAACGGTTTAATTATTTTTACATATAATATGACTTTTATAACAATCAACATTAATATAGATGACGTAATACCTGCCTAACGTAAAGTGACAAACCAAGCAACTTATATGAGAGGATTTTTGCGCCAAAAAACAAACGTTGTGCCAAAATAATTGTACGTACGCATAATATTTATAGACATCATAGGCCCTATGCGTGTATCACATTTACTTTTATTTGTTTAGACAAATTGCTTAACTATATGTATGTATATGGGTGATGCAGTTTGGTAACCCAAACGCAGACAGAACGAAACTATTTTGTCATCATTATTTATGCGCATTACGTACTCCATATACGAAAATGTTAAATAGTCAAATTCGTGAAACCTAAAGTAACAGTAATTCTTACATAATATTTTAACAGTTATTTTGACTAGTTCAAAATGTATTTACTGAGCATTATTGAATCCTCAATAAACAGATATTATAATTTTGTTGGTAGCATTACATTTAGCTTAAAACATTTAATAATTATTCTAAAATAAATAATTCCGTGCTGAAAAAGAAGATCTGTTTAATAGCATCACTCACTCGGTCTGATAAAGACATTCCTAAAATGTTTTCTTTAGGCGCTAATGTATCAAGCCAAAAATAAATGTCATGCTTATAACATAGGCCAAACTATAGTTGATCTCTTTCTATGAATTAGATCTATTCAGCCAGATATTAGATGATATTATAGTAGAACTCGTCAGTATTTTTTCGAATATAGCCTAAAGACCATGACAACATCATATAGCTAGGAGGAGAATACAACAGTGTTCTTTGGTTAACATTGACATCACAATTGACATCAGAATTCCAATGCATTTGATCGCTTTATAAATAAAATCTTTTTAATAAGGAGGATGTAGTTAATTTTAATAATATTAAAATAGTGTGATTGTTTTTTGGTAGTTAAAAATGAACTCTGTATATAGTGCTTGATGCGTAATGTTTAAGATTAGATATAAGTACTAGTTTTCTCCGAATATGTAGATTTAAACAGAACTTAGAAATTGACACGCTTAGAATAATAAGCTAACGCATTGAAGCACAGTACAGCTTATAAAGCGCAGCCCTTAAACTGAGCCACAAATGGCTGTTGAACGTGTGTACCTATGCATAAAAATTTATGAACGCATAATTAAGTTACTCTGTGGTTTTATTTTTAGAAATCTGACTTGCCATGCGTTATGATTCCACCAGTATTTACCATGCGCCTAATGTTTATTGTACAGTTCTTATGTATTAAATACCCTTAGAGAACATTGTACCTGTATTTCTTACCATTTAGTTTATTTATTATCTCCAAAATAAGTAATCTAAGTACCTAATATATTAATTAGATTTAAATAGAAATAATTTTATTAGAATGTCACTAAGTATGAATAAAGTGAAGAGTAAAATTGTAACACTATGCCTATGTAAATACACAATTTTTGTCATTTTCCTTAGATTTTGGCTTTAGTACTTATTTTAATATTCAATGTAACTATTTTTGACTCTATCAGAGAAAGAATCCATTTTCGTATTACTTCTAATATTAAATTAAATCGATGAAATATTATAAATATTGTAACAATTTGAAAATAAACTAATTCTTTTTAATCGTCATTTCTTTTACCCACCCGTATCCTACCATTTTGACTATCGTCTATCGACACCGATCTTTGGTGAAGACGTAGAAAAACGCCTTCGTTGCGCAGTGTTAGCGTATGCGAGGTCAGGTTCAATACCCAGGTTTAGCAAGGTATTATTGAATATTTCTGTAAAGAAATACTCGGTAACAATGTGGATTCTGGTCCAGTGTCTAGTAAATGGCAACAGGCTCGCTGCCTGTAACGTGGCACTTAAAAACAGTTTGCAAAAGATGGATATTATAGTATCACGCCTAAAGACATATATGTACGTATTCATGAGTTCATGAATAGAAAATGAGAAAGTATTAAAACATCAATATTAAATCATTTTCTTCATGCACTTACCTTACCATCACGTACTTAAAGCACGCATATACTTACCAATATTGATTTCCTATACCTACATAGCCGCCTAGCTAATGTCGGTTCTTTATAGATAGGCAGTTCTATTGATAAGTCCTTCGCTGGGTATTTAGGTGAATCAATCAAAAATCTATAATCGCTGCACTTACATGTCTTTATAATTTTTTATGATCTATTCTATTTGTCTCGACTAAGAAGTTCTTAACTACTACTACTAAATATACAGGTATATTGTGTAGGTATCAGACGAACCTGTATCTTTTGTCATATACAAAAATAAAATTACATGCTTATAAATAAATTTATGCGGCTAACTATCACTATTAAGTTGGTAGGCTAGGTTCATTACGCTTATGCAGGGTTAGTGTATTTTTTTTTATTTAGTTTCTAAACCATTCGATGAACATATTGTTCACAATTGAAAATATAAAAATTTGCCAGTGCCCTCAACTCAACTCAACCGCGGTTATACCCGGCAAGCATAAATGCTAGTCGCGTAAATTGACAATAGACCCTGCACTAAATTGTAGCATTGACTTTATCACGATGCACGCGACAACTTACAAATTATTTAATGTCTGTGATGTAGCATCTGTCGTTTTCTTTCGTTCGAAGAACTTAATATTTATCAACGTTATTCCATACTCAATTTATGGTTATAGATGTAAAGAAACCGTCGTAACGATCATGTTAAATAGAAAACAGGCTATCTATATAAACTACAGTAAGTTAAGTTAGAAAGCACCTAGTTTCAAAAGATACGTCTGTTTTATTAAACTTAATCAAATATAATTATTCAATTAACATGAAACAGACAAGTATTAGACTATTATTTATTGACGGTGTCGAATTCACATCGTGAAGCGACCAATAAACAGATGCATCATGAAATTCAATGATTAGTCAATGGTAGATCTGAGCTAATCGATACATTGAGTACACATACAACCTACATACAATTGAATAGATATTACATAACAGTTGTATCTATGCCAAAAGAGTGCCGCAACCGCAATACTGAAGAATCGTCTCTTCAAATTCGTACGGGTATACGTTGGCTCTGCGGTCACGGCGGGGCTTCATGCGGTCACACACACAAATTACCAGGTATGGTGCATTAGTCGGGACATTGACTCCTATGTCTAGGGCGGTCCCTTGGTCGCCATTACAAAATGTCGGTAACGGTGACGAGCTCGAACCGTCACCCGAGACGTGACTCGCGTACTGAACATGCAAATGCGCTGCGAGCCTGCCTAATGTTGACACTTTAAAAACTGATTTTAAACGCCTTACTTAACGACAACCACGTCTCTTTTCAACAGAATTCTAGTCCACCAACATTCATTGTGCCTACTCAAACTGACGATGACGACAAAATAAATTGTTTAAATAATAATCTACCATATTTCGTATCCTTGCTACCCACAGATAATGTAGTTTAGTGGTTAGTAAAGTTATAGACTCATTTATACACAGTTTCGAACTGCAGCGTACCTAATGCTATAGATTTGGTTCATCACACATACAATGCCTAAATTAATACGTTAAATAATAATTTTAACAACTATTTCAATTAATGGCACACGAATCACAGATAAAAGTGTACAACAAATCCGTTTAATTTGCGTAAAAAACGAGTACCTATCTTAATACTAACGACACCACCTGCACACGCACAGCATGGCCCTATACAGATCTTATCTTACATTCATTGTATTTTAATCTCCACACACTTAAACTTTTCATTTCATTGAACCCTCAAGGTAACATAAAACTTGCTTAAGCGTCGATCACTTCAGAAAATTGTTATTGCAGTTATCTATCTTTAATCCAGCGTGACATTGTAGTGCAGATCGGTTAATAATTTCTCTGGTCATTCACCTGTTGTACAGTGACACCAATACATAGCATTTAACCAATATGAATATGACCGCGAAGCAGGTCCTATTGTGGCAGCAAATAGAATACGTGTCGAATCAGAAACGAGCCGTTGAAAAAGGCGATACAGGACAGATAACGGAGCCTGGGCGCTTTACCTATTGAGCGTCAGGTAACTCAGTCAGTGGTACTAGGAATCACCACTGAAATGATGTCAAGCTACTAGACACGTACTATGTCAAGCCTATGGTTTTATGTCTATCAATTACTATGCCTTTCGAAATGGATACCTAGATTGTGTTTGGTTAGTAACTTCTGCAGTGTACTACTGTCACATTAAAGATCTAACCACCCTTCACATTGATGATAAGCACTAAGGGTTAAATCCATGTCGAAAAGAAAATTGTGAAATGCTCGGAGCATTTTTGTCCATAATATTTTGAGTGTTTGCTATATTTTTCTTCAGATGACACGTTTTTTTATTTGATATATACTTTGGTATGTGTCTTCTAAATGCGTTACTTGTTTTGAACCACACATACCACAGTATATTTCAAATAGTTTTGACAAAATAAAACCAATAACACTGCCTGATCCAAGAGTCAGGCAGTGTTATTGGGCTTTTATAAAACTAGATCGAGCTGTGTCTGCACGTTGGCCATATCTTGTAAAAACAAATAGAAATCGACTATTAACTATCGCCTATCAGAGCGTCTAGATCCTATAGCAATTGTTTTAAGAATTCTGTCTGTCCGTCTATCCTTCAAAGTTTCTGTGACATAATCTCGCTAATTATGGTGATTTTCATAGGTTTAATCTAAAATCTAAGCTACGTGACATCTAATTCTGTTCGGAAATCCGAAGATATAACGCAGAGTCTGATCGTAAACGATATTGCAGGCAATCGTAGTTGATGCAGACAGAGTCGCAGACAGAATAGTAGTAAATTATTTTACTTCTAAGTAATAACAACTTGTAATTGAATTGGATTATATTGACTAAGAATCTGTGACAATCCTACAATACATAAACAATTGTAACCTTGAGAATCCACTTGTTTACGTTTATATACAATGGTGTAGGCAGTTCTAGACAAATTTATTGTTATGGGCTAAACTAACTATATTCACACAAAGGCTACTAGCAATTTTAAATAGAAATATTAATTAAATGTACCGATGGTGTAGCTGTTTAAGTGGTTACTGTGTGTAGTGTTGTGGGTTCGATGCCACACAGGATAATAATTGTATAACCCCAAATAGTTGTTTCGAGTCTGGATGTTCTTAGTATTTGTTATTAGATTGTTTGTAAATTAGTTTGAATTTTTTACACAGCATACAAAACAAGCACACCTTTAAAATTTTAGAAATATATATAATTTATGCCTACTTCTTATTTATAGTTACAAAATACATACATATAATATAACACATACATAAGAGTATGTCAAAGTTCAATACCCAGATTTCACCTACTTAGTACGGTTTTACGTCCCACGTTATAAGGGGTGAGCCTATTACCGCCTTCTAGGCACAGCGCCAATCCTTGTTGCCACTAAGAATTTCTTAACAGGAAAACCCGATACCTCTTTGCCCGACCCGAGTATCTAACCAGAGACCTTGTGCATAAAAGTCGTAGCCACTACATCCTACCGAGGCACTAGAACATGGACGGAGCTTATGTCCATATAAGAAGCGTATTCAACAGTAGTTTATGTGGCAAGAAAATCTAAATAGTCTTATTTAAAGAAAATATTTGTAACACATCGTAATACATACGTTTTAAAACCCACTGAAATAGGTATTTGTTAAGGTTAAAACAGTGGCCGAATTTTAAACAACTTCTACACTAGATAATGATCTTTGCAACACGTAGGGCGTTGCAATCTTGTACACAAAGTTCACTCAAAATACGGCGCATAGAATATGTTACAAAATCATCTCAACTTTTGTTGTAGCGTACATGCTAAGTATAATTATGTACAGAAAGTTTAATTTCTTAAACTAACTGTACATATGTATACTTAGTATGTTCATTGTCAGCAATGAGTACACTTTCTTGATACATAAATGAAAATTTTACAGCCTTCGATGTGAACTGTGTTTCTCATAGATTTTTTTTGCTAGTACATTCTAAGTAAGATTTCAATTTTTTTTTTACTTGGTTTAATGCTTTGACCCATACCTCTCCGCGGAACAACGGGAGAGGTTATGTCGGGCTCATCGGGGGAAAGATACCCCGGTAATACCGACTAAACCTACCACGGTGGTCCTCGACATAACTATAGACAGCGGGGCTGCGCGAATCGCTTTCACATGCATTCGCGACCCTGCCGAGGTTTTGGCCCACCATGTGAAACGGCAGGCCACTACATAAAAAAGACCCTCTACTGTCCCCTTGTGAGGGGACGAAGACACGACACAGAGGCGCGCGTGGAAACACGCACGCCGCCTCTCGGATCTGGTGCTGATCGGGTGGCGAGCAGGCCCACGAAGCCAACCACCCCCATATTAATAACATTGACTTATGTCAACGAAGTACTTTTTACTGACTTATTAATTTCCCAACGGTCGCGAATAATCATATTAGCTTGGCACCTTTTACCACATATACCAATTTAGGGAGAAACTACCAAAATTAATGAGCCTTTTGCAGATACAAATAAGGGTGTACCTGTGGGTTTTCTACCCACAAAAACATCTGGTGGTCTTCAAAACACGTGTACGAAACTTCATGATATTTGCATCATGCTATGCTTTCGGGTTTCTCGCAAGAGCTTACACTCCTACTAGCATCACTACATGACAACAAACAACTACGGCTAGAGTCGTTGGCTCCACCATTTTCTCAGTGAAGCTCAGAAACTCTGCCATACAATTAAGAGCGCTAAGTAATCTCCCGTATTTAATTCGATAAGAAAATCTGATGTATATATATGTTACGGCTAATAGCCGAAGTACGGCTACACCTAGTTTTAGCCGGCTACAACTCAAAAGTAACCTAACATAACCTAACCTAACCGCATGTGGCCGGCTGCACCTAGTTGTAGCCGGCTAAAACTAGGTGTAGCCGCACTTCGGCTATTAGCCGTAACATATACAACAGATATGATAATAATATATTGTAGCGATTCAGACTCATTGAAATTAAACATTTCTTGACAGAAAATCCGCACCCAACGTGGGAATAGAACATGCGTCGCATGCACAACAGTACAGGTCATATATATATAAATAAAACTCAAGTAAAAACTGATAGCGCTATGGTTTAATAAAGTGACAACTTTGTTATGACTTCTAGAGAGTTGTTACGAATCTGTGTGATATGTCCATTACCCAATTAATTGTTTTAAATTTTCAATCAAAGTCACATCACATTAGTTAAAGAACATAAACCTCAATAAAATACATTACAATTGACATTACGTTTATTGTCTCAATTTTATAGAGATAATACTATTGTGTTATTGTTTAATATTGCCTTGTACATAATATATAATTAGGTAATTAACCAATTTTATTAACAATATATGTACAAGGCAATAATTAATAATTGTTCCAGGCACACTACACAGATTAAGTCTTGTACAGACAGTATAGGTTCCATAAACAGTTTAAAATAAGTATTAGTACAATATATTTACAATCGCATATTATATGATTAAAGATAAAGCAATAGCAGAGCTACATATAGTTCGTATATTGTGTTGCAACATCACATCAACAAAGTGACGAAAACAATCCACAACTAGGATGTTATAAAATAATTGAGACATCGCGCTTTCTTCGCACAAGTTTCCACCTTCGGAAAATTAAATCTAGTTCGGTGACGCGAGCGGCGCACGGCGTGCGACGCGCGGCGCGGGGAATGAACTATTATGGCCGCAGTAAGTAACTCTCACTCGCTTGTGTTGTGATGCTGCCGATACACTTTCCTGTGCGCCTGCGTGACTCGACTACGACGCGTGCGGTGAAACATCGCACTGATGTAACACCCCAAATGCATTATCCTGCAACATACCGATAGACGCCACAGTACGAATAACATTATCGGAAACCACAAGTCCTTACTAACTACATTTAATTTTAAGTTCATTCTCTTATCTTACTATAAAGAAGACACCGATTCTATGAAGTCTCCTCACTGCTAGATGGTGTTGTGTCGTATAAACAGATGAAGACGAAGGACAAAGAAGTGTAAAGATTCACCAACAAGAGTCAAACCCTTACGGCTTAAATGGAGCTTTAGGGATGAAATAACTCTAAAGCCTTCTCAAAACATTCGGTTCAATTATGTCTGTTCAAAGGTTTCAAATTTCAATGCTTCTTTTGGATGTGATAAACTAACTACTTTCACATATATTTAATTAGGACAGTCATAACATACATCAATATTAGCGATAATTGATTGCCATACATAGGTCGAATGTGGCACGGACACTATTAATTATAGAACAGTACAATGTAATTACCATTAAAACTAAAAGTAACAGTCGTGGGCTGTTGCCACACCTGACAATTCAACGAAAACGAGCATTTAGATTGGATTACAACAAAACAATAGCTCAAACATGGACGAGACTGAACCGATATGTTAGGTCATTACATTAACAGTTCAGGTAGGACGAAGTTTACAAATTCTTTGGCACGACGCCATCGTCACCAGTAGTCTAAGCAGACATTGCTACATGTATAAAATGGCCTTTTAAAACGATTTGCTTAAATACGTTACAGACATCTTTATGAGCTCCAATATCTAAATGCAAAAGTCAATGCTCAACAAGCAGATATTTATTTAAATGAACTTTCAAACCTGATAGCGACCTCACAATAACATTACAGATTAAATGTAATTATTCATAATAGAGTACACAAACAACGATTTTGACCGAGTCTATAACATCAGTCGTGTATAGCGCGTATCGTAAAAAATGCAGGGCAGTCTTTGGGGACTGTCGATAGAAGTGTTTTTTGTTTTTTTATTAGATTATTATTTTTGAATTTTGAATGCCGATGACGTGAGTTCCTTGATTTTTGTTCACCCAAAAAGTGCTCAACGCAACTAAAGAAGATTTTACTTCAAAAAAAAAAGAGAGAAAGAAAAGATTAAACATTCTTTGTACCGTAACTTTACATTACACACTTTATAAGTGCAGCACAAAGATATAAAGTTCTGTAGTACGTAACTGCGTATAGATCTCATAAATGGAATATTAACCTACAGTTAATGAATCCCATTTAAAACAACTATTTTTAATACGCCAAAATAAAAATGCATTCAAAACCGTACCAATACCTTAAATATCTTTTTAGAAATACCAAATAATTAACCGTCTTAAACCTCAAGAATGTTGATGAAACGTCTAGATTCGTCCGTAAAAAACAACACCTCTTGAATGACAATATACGATATGTCAAACACAAATTATTAAGCGACATTGAGTGTAGTTTACAAGAGTTTTCTACCGACTTAGTGATAAACAATCCACTCGTTGATATCAAATATACCGCTCTCCTTCATCACATCACATAACGTTCATCAATGTAATATATCTATATAATAATTATCTAATTATGCCAGTATATTCAATTCTGATCCAAGTACATTATGGAGAGATTCAGATAAACAAGAGTTACTTTCTTTTGTCTACAGCTTGTGTTTGTATAGAAACATACTGGAGATACGCAAAAAAATGCTCATTGAAATAAGTTGACGTTCACACGAGTTCCGTTTCAGCGAATGGTTTTTGCCGATCTGCTACATATAACAGATAGGCGTAGTAGTGTACTTCAAGTTCATTTTATCAACTGGGGTAATATTGGTAAATATATTGTTGTCATCTTAAAATATATTAGCCAATATTTTATCTGTATAAGAAATGTTCAAAATAGAATTAATCTCAGTGTCATATAGACCACAAAATGGTATTTATTATCTTAAATTAAACATCAAGCGTGAAAATAAATTGCATTTTATTTTAAATCTGAAGTTTAGATCATAGCTCAATTTCGAACACATTATATTATGCGAATTACCTGTTTGACTAATCATTTTCTTTGTATAATGATTAGCTTTATTCTTGACGTTCTTGATACGATTCTTAAAGGTGAACTCAAATTTCACCTTTGTTGTAACTCAAAGATAAGGCTCAAGTTCACATTACACAGTACAGTACCAACAATCTGAATCGCGTATAAATAATGTTACCTGCATCGTTATCTACGTTTCCTTAAAATGTACAACCCAAGCCAAATGGTAACTTAAAATTACATATCTGCTCTTATTTCAATACTAAAAGTCAATACTACATCTTAAAAACCTGCAAGCTTCATGGTCTGGGTTGGCCTCAAGCACACGCAGTACCATCAAATTTTATCATGAATTACTAGCTTACTTAGCACATTTATAATTATAAAGCCAATAAGTAATATTTTTCGTACGTATTTCGTTAGAAAGATATATAGCAAATATTCTATTATATTCTACCACGTATACGTAACACCATCTAGCCCAAACTAAGCAGAGTTTGTACAATGGGTACTAGACAATAGATAAACATACATAATATATACTTTTTTTTTGTAAATTCGTACTTATTATACATAGAAACACTCAGACCAAGACAAACATCCATGTTCATGCACACAAATATTTGACTTGTGCAGGAATCGACCGCGACCTCAGGCGTGGCAGTCGGTTACACTAACCACTATGCCATCGAGGCCGACGTGCAAATGTAATTTGTAGAAAATACATTCAGAACATGTATGTGTCTTAAACGAAATAACCTCGAAGAATAACCCATGAAAAATATGCCGATGTAATAAGGCCAACTTCAATGTTCTTATGCGACGACGTTTTGGTGACATTTAATACATCCAAGAATACAAACATTATTTACACATACAGATTATACTAAATAGCCTCGATTAATAATGTACCGTAAATGTTTTTCTGGTTATAGGCTCTATAAAGTAATAAGCAAATCATTAGAATAGTTGCGGGTACAGTATATCTTCACACACCAATTTATATAGACTTCTCTCTATAATAAATTCACGATCCTAATCCTAATAATATAAATGCGAATGTGAGTTTGTTTGTTTATTTGTTTGTTACGCTTTCACAAGTTAACTACTCGATTGATTTTCATGAAATTTAGCATATATGTTGTCACGTTCACGTTGTGGAACAGAAAAGGCCATAGGGTACCTTTGATCCAGAAACTAACATAACCTAACTTACATTTACGCGAGCGAGGCCACGGGAAATCTAGTACATAATATATTTTATCTAAAGCGATGGCTAAGCTACATACATTTTTCTATGATTGTACATGACAGTTTTTAACAATACAACAGTTAAAAAGAAATGCTACATATACTTAATAATATGTACATAGCATTTCTTTTTGCAACAGTAATAACTGTTAGTACGTTATATGTAAATTAATAATTCTTCTTCTATTATTCCCAAGTCACTTGGGGTCGGCTTTTCTGGTCTAACCGGATTTGAATGGATATCAGTTTTTAAAATTATTAATTAATAATAATAAATTGGGATCTTCTGTTAAGAAATCATGCATGCAGGTGTGCAGGGTAACGAGAAGGCTGATGAATTAGCCAGGAAGGGCTCGGAGCAACTATTTGTTGGCCCCGAGCCATTCGTAGGACTCTCAGAGAGTACCGTCAAGGCAGCTATGTATGCACATGGCAATGATATACATAGGCTGGAGTGGATGGCCTTTAGGGGTCTGGAACACTCCAAGAAATTCATTGCATACAGAGCCACGGGCTTCACCCGGCAGTTCTGCGGGTACAACAAGGGCCAAATACGCCTGCTCACAGGAGCGTTCACTGGCCATTTTGGCACCAACGACTTCCTGTGCAGATTAGGTTTGGCAAACAATTTGATCTGCAGAGCCTGTGGTAAACAGGACGAGTTCATATCACATCTACTGTGTGAATGTGACGCGTTGGCTGGACTAAGGATGGGTCTGATGGGATCGGCATATCCGAACCCTGAAGACTTCAGGCTTCTCCCTCTGAAGTGTACGCTGCGACTGATGCAGTACATTCATAGGGAGATTGCTCAGGGATAGATCTCGGGGCCGACACAAAAGATCCCACTGGGTCGAAGTGTCGCCGATCTGCACTGATTGGCCCCCGAAATAAGATAAGATAAGATAGACACCATCGGATCATGAGAGTTAGGGAACAGAGTGCACCTGTGTTTACGCAGACACTTGTGCACTATAATATCTCCTACCCAGATGGCCAGTCTCCGTTAAGATTGGCCGCTGTGACCGAAATTCGGTCTAGAGGATATTATATGTAAATAGAAAGCAACTTATAATAGGTAAAAAAAAATATGGCGCTATGTCAGCATTGCTAACTAAATACTCCACTGTATTTTTCTTCTAAAGTATCAGCTGTTATTATAATGCGGTTATGGTCAGTATGCATGCTTGTATAGTTTAATGCGTAGTAGGTATATGATGATTATATCTCGAGCTTACAGACTAGCGGATGTAAAACAACCTTCAACGATGTCGTGAACTATATCTACGCTTACACATAACTATAACAGACACGCCTTTTTGACTAGAATAATGAAATTTTAAGTCGTAAATACTTGTAAAGTTGTCTGTCTGCAAGATGTACCATTTAAACCAACTTTGTATGCATAACCGTAACAGTGATTTAAGGCAGTCGCCAAATACAAAAAAATATGTTTTAGAAAAATTTAATAATTTGTATGGGACTAAAATATGTCGATACATACTTTTTCTTGAATAGTTTACCTGAAGATATAGTAAATAAATACCAAAAAGCATCTGTATAAAAACACGCTAAAAATATGTAGGTATATATTTTAAACAACATTGATAGATTCGTATTGTCATTGTGAATTATTATAGTATTAATTGTAATTTTAATTTATTTAACATATGAACTCGTGTAAACACCTTAGCTTAAAGCTATGGTATTGTTAATGAGATTTTTATGGACAATAAATATTTTATATACCCATTTACTTAAGGATAAATAACAATTTCACAGGAGCGATTTAATTTACCTAAACAAAAGCAACCGCTAATCCCCGTACCATAAAGCATTATGTCGATCCGTAGCTACATGAAAGATGGACAAATAAATATACATTGGTATCTGCAATATAAGTAAAGATAATATGTTTTCGTACATGAACAATAAACATTATTATACTTTAAATAATTTAAGCTCAACGACAATGTCGATAAAATTTCTAACAAAAAGTAATAGACAAACACGACTAGTTTCGTGATAGAAGTCATATCAAGCCCATTATTCTTTCCATACATAACTAATTTGTTAAATAGTCATGAATTTATTGCAAAACCGAAACGTAGTACAAAGTCGATACTATAGCGATTTAATTTTATCTTGCAGTAGCATGTGTGCTCGCAACATATAATTATATGTCTTCTATCATGACTTCATGAGTTTCGACGTAATCTTTTGAATTAAAAATAACAATAAAGACTATAAGACATTATTATCCATTTATATAAGATCTTCATGCATTATACTTAATTATTTTAACTCTAATAGATTAATTCTAGAAAATATTTTTTTATTTATATTATCACTTATTACTTCCTTGATCAAAACGTCTTGTTTACTCAGTAAATGTGCATGTATTCGTAAAATTGAGGTTCAATGCCTGGGTCAGCCAGTGCAGTGGTATCCGACTTTACTATCAGGCAATTCTTTAAAATAGACGTGAGTCCTATCCCTATCCTATCCCATTGGAAATATCATCTGCAGCTAGTGTAATGTAGATAAGTATTGAACACGTCTGCTTAGTCCCTTGATACAGACGCGGTATGATGTCATGTGGATTACATAGATAGCCATCAGTGAGATCAACACTAATAACGTCCCTAGATAATTTAAGCGCCTCAAGGTGTGTATCTTGTCTAAGGTATTTAATATATTTGTGGCGTTAAATAGCTCTAGTGGCACAGTTACGATCCGGTTCGTAGAACTATAGGACAATAATAGCAGAACTACGCTTCAATTAAAAATTTAAATAAAAATAACGTTACATCACAAATAATGGAAATTTAAATAAAATGTTACCATTCGCGTCATGAATACAAAAACTAAAACAATCGATTTTTTTAATAATTAGATCGTTTAGCGGTATCTTCGCGGCTAGCGCAGCCAATTTGTAAAGTGGTGCATTTGATTAGGATTGTGCGGCGCGGGTGTGCGTTCACAGTTGGTCACCTTGCAATAAGGTATGGTGGTCGCGTCGGACGCAGGGCGAGAGTGGGCGACCTCATATAGCTTGCGCGGGAGGCGTTTCCTTTATTTGTTGGTTGTACGCTGCGTGACAGTGACGTGAGCCTACGTGCAAGAGCCATCATGCGAACTTTGCTGGTGAGTCTCAGTGACGCACCCTCGCCAAGGGCGGTTACATCATTTACATTCCTACTGTAAATTATTTCCTCTAATCATAAAAACAATTTTCGAAAGTGCTTTTAATTTTAAAATAAAGTTGTATTTAAATATTACCAGAGCTTTTCAAGGTGCGTTATTAAATTGGTAATGAAAACTTTCCTGTGCTTAAATACCAAATAACAGTAATTTAATTTATTTAAAACTGCGGAAATATCGGTGCCGTTGCCCTTAACTGAAAGGTCCAACTTTATATTATAATTTAATAAACCTTAATAAAGTGTGTTTGCCTTGAGTAGAGCAGCGAGAACAAAGCGTACAAGAAGTAAACTATAAATAAGTACAATTATCTATCGTACTTAGATACTGTAAGGACACGCGACTGTGAAAGTGAAACGTTGAATATACAAATGATTATATATTATCTAACTACATACCTGAAGTATCTAGTCACAACGAGTTCTTGATTGGATTTCAATGAATAATATATAAGTAAATTAATATCAAAGTGTATCGAATCCAGGTCGGTCATACAGCAAGCATTCGAAGTATCGATTTCGCATACCAACCTTGAAGGTGATCGTGAGCTGACAGGTCAGTGCAGTGAGCTGCCGCAAGTACAAGCCGTAGCTCTGTAACCTTACAACACGCCGATAAAAGCGCCCTTAATAGTTCACAAGGCGGAACTAATTGTTCACAGTTAATAACACATAATTTGGCAAGTTAGTTGTCATATTACAATTACGTAAAGCACGCAAGTATTACGGGCAAGTGCCTCGGTAGTTACGTTGCCTCACTGGCCCACAGCTATTAACAGGCTTGGCCACTGGACGTAGATACATACTTGGATACGCATAACTTGCTCCGTTTCAACAGCAGCTAAATATTAAATATTAGCCATTCACTACAAAAAGTCATATTTGAAAACTCACTTATTGCGCTGGTGGTTCTCGTTCTAATTATAGATGAAAATATACAACAACAAAACGGTGTGTTCGTAAATAAAGATCGGATCGTGGAGACCCATAAAAACCTTAATTGACTTATAAATATTTTCTATTGAATACACGTTGAGCAGAACTTTAACTACAATACAAAAATGCCTTTATAAAAACACGAGCACATGAATTAACGTTAATAAAACCTCAAAGAAGGTTGATGAAACCTCGAGATTAATTTGAAAATATCTATAAACATAAGAGTAGTAATCTTGACATGAAAATGCAAGACACCTTGTATGGATTTGTATCTACAAAAATCAAAATATAAGGTCGTTTTGTAGGCTACATTATGAAACGTAATTTACGCTTGCGGGAATTTTATCAATTACCTATACACTATAACCGGTAGTTCAAACCGCACCTTTATGTATTCCGTAAACTCGGCAATAGGCCAACTTCGTGGGAACTATATACTTGATACGTATATTATAGCGTCACAGGTGTTACCCATCAATGCCATCTACTGATCATTAACGTGCTGTGACAATTACATTACCACTGAAGCGTTGAATCACAACTAATTTAAAACAGGATCACCTTAACGCATTTCTACTTGTTATTCTCATCCGACAACAAAGGCTTTAACAAATATACTAGTATATAGCATTAGGCAGTATGCGAAAAGCCGGTAGAAGTAAAAATAAGTCAATTATTCGGTGCAAAACATGTTTTTTTTTATTCTGTCATTTTTAGCAGTGCTATTCAGCTTTGACATTTTCGTCTTATAGCGTCTCAGGTTATATCGTTAATTTATAATTCGGGTGTGTGTGAAATCATTTCTATGTAGTAAACATGTGTAAATCGCTATTATATGTGATGTTCTAACATTTATTTAATAAATATTTCAAAATATAGGTGCTTACCAAAACTGTCGCCTAGCTCATTATCATCAGTATACTATTTATTGATTACAGTCCACGTGTACTTATACTCGCACGCTGTTTCATTATTTTAATTATAAACTAATAGAAAGGCCTATTCATATAATATCAAAAAAGAAACTTAAATAGCTCGTATCTAACATACACATGAAAGATTTTTCTATTAAACGTAACCGAGATCCAGTTTTTATTCAGCTTTCGCGTTCAAGCAGCAAGTCACAGGTTCGGAACAGTATCTATTCAATAAAAATATCACTTTTCCCGTCAATAACTTTCTTCGTATTCAATAACATTACTACATTCTTAACTAAATATTAGGTGTATGATTCAATAATATTGAAATACACACAAATTTTGATTTAAACGTTCTGCGTTTCGTTTATGGAAGTATTTGCCGGCCAAACACTTCTTACAACTCGTTTTAATTATTGTCCACCAGTGCATAACGGTTACGATGCTCCAAGTTATATGATCTCATAGACATGCGAAGATAATCGTACATTAACAAGTTATTATCCAATCATACTTCGAAAAATAACTGTCTTCATTTCAAGTGAACCAGTCTCTTACAAAAGACATCAACGCGTCCACACGCCCGCGTTACTCTACATAAACACAATAGTTCAAACATACGACCACATAAGGTTTTATTCAAAATTATAACTTATATAAAGCGTTGAATAAACAATACAGATTGCCTGGGTAACACAGCTGTAGTAAATACGGTTGCTGTGTATGAGGTCTTGGGTTTTCTCGGCGATTCCCGCGTCAGACAAATTGTAATTGGGTTTTTTAACAAAAACAATTAGTAATACTTATCTGTAACGGCAAAATAGGCTCGCCACTATTACGTGGGACCTGAAACAAGTAACAGAACCTACGGAATTCGAGACTGCGGTAAACAAATAAAAAAGCAAAGCGAAACGTAAACATTTTTACCAAGATTTGATTGGATACACCTCAGACCCATTATTCTAGGACACATAGATGTAATAAATACTAGGTCACACTTTTTAAACACTTTCGTCACCCGTTCGAATGATGCATACAGCATAACAAATGAAGATTTAACGGGTTGTTGCATAGATATATCAGTTTCCTAATGTGTGCCTATTAATTTAGACATTGCATTGAAGCAATACAAGTGTATGAAAGCTTTACGAGGATAATAAATATCAATCAATGATTTAAACAGTGGAAAAAGCCGTGAACTGTCGTTATAAGTTTAATAACATTTTATATGAATTGTCTTGAGCAACCTGACATCTCATGAATAGCGTAATAATAATTAGGTATTTAGTATTATGTTAGTGTGCCATTCCAACGTTTCACCTTGAGTGGCGGAAGCGCGAGTAGCGCCGGGCGTCCTTACTACTTTCAGATCTGTCTACTCCCGCCCTTACCCCGCTGACATTAAACATTCTTTAATATGTCGGTTAATCTTGCCACACAACCAACCCGATATTAATATCTAGGTATAGATTTGTGTTTGAAAATGCTTGAGGCAAATTGAGACATTCACAACCTACAATTTCATACAACTATTGTAATCATTAATTGATTTTAGTTACATTGAATTTTTTTAATGGGATTTTAACTTAAATACAAAATGGCATTGGATTTGGTTTGATTCATATGGTAATCAAATTTAATGTCTTTAAATTAAAGACTATGCTAATAAATTACTTACTTTGATTTGGTGAATTAATAAACATAATAATAGGTAACGTGCAATTCTGATTATAGAAAGTGTATCTTATATTAGCTTATACCTACTGGTTTATATGCCAATAAAGTGACGAAGTAACATAATTTAAACCACATACCCTCCGTATGTGACTTAAATAATATTATCTTCTTGACAATATCGCCAATCATGACCGCATTACAAGGTATAGATATATTTTACTCGCCTGCAAATGCTATGTCATGAACATCATACATGGTAGGTAGGTCCTAATGACAATATGTGTTCTAAAACTGATGTATACTTACCATGAAAGATATAAAAAAGAAAAGGAATAATTCAATATTAAAATTTAAATTAATTGCCTATGGACATATCACGACAATGTAATTAAATTAAAATGTCCAGCAGCTTTGCGATATCGCATGAATAGCTGATCAGGTTATAATATGTGAATACTCGAAAAACGATATACTAGCAAAAACTTCTCATTTTGGTCTGATTAACTGTCCGTGAAAGATGTTCACGCTATTTAATTTTAATGATTTATTTTTTTATTAATTATTAATTATTATTTTTAAAAATTTGCCTATCTGTTTACATAACTTCTAGTAATGTCTTGCAGTTGCTGATAATGTCAGCCAGGTGACTGATGCAACTGCAAACTGACTTAATCAACACATCTTACATTTAAGTGGATGGTTAAGCTATTACCTACGTAGCTTACTGTGTGTTCCGGGTCTAGTTTTTATATCTGTGATCTGTAGGTAGTACCTACCTACAAAGTGCTCGGCGGCACGTCATGAAATTACATTCAGTGTAGAGAGAGTATTCTTTAAAAATAATCTGTAAGAGGCTTTCATTACAATGCTTGATATAACTAGAATTTGTGTCAATTTTGAAAGAAACTTGCTGTTTTGAAAGATTACACCGAAGCCGTCACTGGTACTATTATATTATTCTTGACAATATGATGTACGTTTAGACGGTATTCTCAGAAATATATATTACATACGCTATTGATACTAAACAAATAGCAGTAACAAAGAGCGGGAATAAAAAGTTTGTACGAACTATATTTTTCTTGCAAAACGTACATCGATTTCAGAAAGTAGAGTGAGTAGGTGTGCAGCCATTTGCATGTTGCGACAGTATACACAACTCACAACGAGTAACTGTCTCAACACTCAAACTACCACGTATTGACAATTTCACAATAACGATATGATTGGAGATGATTGACACACATAAATAATATAAACCATAATCTGCTACATAAAATAAATAGCTAATAAAAACATTTACGTAATGGTGTCCAAAATAAATTATTTTTTATAGTTAGTTTTATCTGTATCGCTTAGTAAGTATTGTCTGAATGTAAGCAGCACAAACTGCACAAAAACTTTTTGTCTGCTATGTGAGAGTTCATTAGTACGAGACACAACTTAGAATAGATACCGTATAAACTTGAAGGTGTATTTCGTAATCACTTGCATATGCACAGGAAAACACGTTAGTAAGATCTAACAGTCTATCGTTCTCAAACATGTACAGTCTGCTGATATACTAGGCTCTCGTGGTATGCTATGACCAGATCGGACGGTGTACTGTAGAGAAAATATTTAGATCTGATATCTGTTTATTACAATACAAATAAACGTCAGGAATAGATATGTTACTAATGACAGAGAAGTATCTATATTACGTAATTGTAATGAGTAGATATTTTTAAGTAGAGCAGGCGTTAGTGGCCCGAAACCAATACGATGGTCAGGCAGTCGAAGCGGTCCACCTTGTCGTCTAAATCTTTTTCCCATTTATCTTGACACAGAGTGTAGGTACAATAATAATTAATTAGGAAGCTTAACAACAACCTGCGTGTTACGAGGCTGTATATAAAGAACTACGCAATACAAATCTCTAATATATTGTCATTTCCAAAAAAAACTCTAGCCGATCTAGAATACATAAAGCCTAAGAAGCTATCAGATTCGACAATTGAACAGCTCAGCTACTTGTTGTTTTTTAGTACAGTAAGTAACTCAAAATTACAAACATAACGATTTTATTTTCTTACGCTCAATGCTTGTCTTATGCTCATCTACAGAAAACCACTTTATAAATTTGCATATTTTCTCAAATTAAGTTTCTACAAAATTACAAAAATGCCTATGGATAATTATTAATTATTGTAGTCCTTGGTCAAGTGATATGCAATCGAAAAGTTTAATTTAAACAACAGCGAGAATTAACAGCAATTACATCTAAACGTTTACTAAAGTAGCGTCCGTTTTATTTGGCTAAATAATATAATCCGCAGGAAGTTTTTCAAACAACAATGTAACTTTAAGTAGCTTAAATGTAAGTTTCTTAAAAGTTACGTCAGACATAAACACAATTTAAGATTTTTATTTAGTACGTGTATACTTAGTATAGTACACTGCAATATTACGCACCATGCATAAAATATACCTATCTGAATATAATCATCGCTGTCCACGAATGCTGCACGTATAGAAATTGCAGAGTTGTGTAATATAATCAAATTCATAGATAGGCATTTGTATACCACACAATAGAATAAGAATAAGGCAAGCGATACTATCTATATTAGTCGGATAAACGGAGCCAAGCGTTAGGTGCATGCCGTGTTACTTGCGAAGGTCCACGCCACTGGAAAGTGTGCCATGTTTAGTAGTTGCGTAGTACATTCCGTTAACCAAATTAAGCTTAAACATTTAATTTACCAGACATAATTAATTACTCTTATCTCATAACAATCCGTTAAACATTGTTATTTAATTTATCTTTTTTACTATTTCAGATATGTATGCTATGTGTCATCACAGTTTATGCCCAATATGAAGGGCCCGCGCCACCTAGACTGCAGATACCGGGGGCAATTCCAGTAGGCAGTTCAAGACAGAGTGGGTTCAGGCAGGGTCGGTACCAAGGTGCTCCGATCGGAGCAGGACCAGCTAGGATCAGAAGGCCGGGGCTCGCCAGACCGTCTTTTAAGTCTGTAGATGCTTCTCCACGACCAAGCCTACAGTCACTCGATGAACCAGCTAAGCCTGTGACTGAAGAACCAGAAGATGAATTAGAAATCAATACGCCAACGGCCTTCTCTCCTAACATATT
Source organism: Catocala fraxini (assembly GCA_930367265.1). NCBI lineage: Eukaryota > Metazoa > Arthropoda > Insecta > Lepidoptera > Erebidae > Catocala > Catocala fraxini. The sequence continues at coordinate 12,799,062 of OV884037.1, forward strand.
TTCGACTGCTGAGCCACAAAACGACTATTATGATATCACAACTACTTCACAGCCCAAACCTCCAATCGTTTATAACCCGTCTCCATACCCGCAGTCGACACCATCTGCACTCAAACCAGAACCCATAAAGCCGACTCAATATAGGCCGCTGTTGGCACCACAGCCCTTCAATCCTGTAAGGAATGAACCCCTCAACAAACAGCAACCAGCCAGACTTCAGCCTCTTTCGAGCAGACCGTCAAGACCAATCTTCAGGCCGGAACCAAAGCCATTCATTGAAGATGACGAGGCACCCATTCAACCAGTTAGACAGTATTCAAGGCCACAGGAGCCCATCAACCGTGCCCCAGTCAAACAAGCACCACAGCAGAAATACACGCCATCGAATCAAAGAGAAAGGAAACCTGTAGCTCAGATTATTCGTAAATACAGGGAAGAGAATGAGGATGGCAGTATTACTTGGGGATTCGAAAACGACGACGGATCTTTCAAGGAAGAAATTATCGGTGTGGATTGCATCACTCGAGGCAAATATGGGTATGTCGACCCTGATGGCCTGAAGCGTGAATACAATTATGAAACTGGTATACCTTGTGATAAAGCCAAGGAAGAACAAGATGAGAAAGGTTTCGTAGACTACCAAGGAAACAAAGCTGTTTTACCTAATGGTATCACAATTGATCTCGCCGCCATGGGTAAGAAGTCCAAAAGGCCATTCAGATCAGCCGCGAATCATTAGCAATAAGTATACAGTATAATTATATTTATTAGTAGGAAGAATCTTAATAATAAGGACATTTTTGTAGTCTCGTCATGTAAGTGTTATCTTTGAAATAACATTATGTGAGCTTCAGGTGGTTTTACATGTGCCTTGAATGGTTAGAGATGGAAATAAATGTGAATACTTTTATAAAACATTAGTTTTATTTATTTCTTAGTTTGAATTCCCTGTTGAATCACAAATCCTTTACAATATTTCGATGATGATACACATCTTTTGTAGGTCTTATAATAATAAAACAACATTTTCTCATCAATGTAAATAAACTAATCTTATAAATTTACACAAATGTATATGATGGTGAGGTAAGGATAATAATTGATCTGCAATGTAACCCCATAACAAAATATTATAAAAAATTGCTACCAAGGGCTAACCTGGAAGTTTCAAGTCAACCTGTACCCAAACATAAAAACTTGAAATAAGTTCAAATCTCACATCCACACATATTCTAAGATGGTATCTTGTTAAAGGATATTAAAGAAAATATACCAATTTATAATTTTTTTTTAACATTTGTGAAACTTAGCCTATCCAAAAAGTGAAATCATTTCTATTGCCTCAAAACATCGATACCGATGTCAACTGCTGTATTATTATATGATTTGCTAGTAACAGACGGTCAAACATGTTTATATTTTCTTTATTACTTATATAATCTTAGAAAACAAACTGAACTATACTTAATATGGACGGTTATTTATATAACCTTGGGGACGCCTCATAGGCGGCGGCATTCTATTTGGTGGAGTTATAGATATATCTAAATAATTTCCAATTTGGAATTTAACTTGGCCTAATGTTTTATTGTCATCTCCTCCACGCTGCCCAGAACATGTTACTCCAATCTCTCTCATACGGTATGTTGGTGATCTATTATCAGGATACACAATAGCGAAGTCAAAGTATGTGCCTTTACGCCTTGTTTCAGGATTAACTTCTTTGACCAGTCCAGTCAGTTCACGCAGTGTTGCATCCATCCATGTATATATTTGAAGTTCATTTTGCGGTACATTCCCTCTTGCATAGTCACCTGGAGAATTGTGTCGCCCAGTTGAACAAAATACTCGTAGTAATAAGGGGCAAGTCTGTAAACAAGTGGTTTATAAGGGTTATAACTTATTTAAACATAAATTACAATAATTGATAAAGATATTCACGTACCTAAAATTTATAATGATTCATTCATATTGTATTTATAGTACTAAAAGTGATTTGATATATCAAAAATCAAAGAAAACAATAAAATATACATTATTGAAAGCACTTAGGTTTTAACGTTTCAGCATAATTTTATGGGAAACATTTTATGTCATACTTAACTTAAAGTTCGTAGGACGAGATACAAACATATTTCAATGTTTTAAAATGATCATAGCCTACCTTCTCCCTATCGACCGGCTTCTCCGTAGGCTTAACCTCTTCAACAACCATGGACTCTAGTCCCGCCATTTTCATAATAATATCTAATTATAAATCAATTAACTCCTCAATAACGTATCTCCTTCGACAATATACCAAATCAAGGTTTCCTGACCATAACATTAATAAATGCTAAAAGTTGACAAAACAAGCACACATTCACAAAATAATGACAAAACAATCATGAACACTCTATGAAACTAGTGTTGTGAATACTATAGAATGGTAGGATATGAATCACTAGTGATGTACTGTACAATACTAATACATTTATCGTTTGTTATTGGGCCGAGACATTAAAATACGCAGAAGAAGCCTTTAAAACTATAATGTGTTGATTATCTGACAATCTTTTAACTTTGAATCTAGACAAAACAGTATATTTGCCTTTTCCTTTACAATCTACTTCACTTCCTGGTCCAGATTCACTAGTACTTATACATATATGCAGCCATAACATGTCCAATTTACAGTGTAATTGGCCTCAGTTATAAAGATTGGCTACTATAAAATATTTTGGAGTCGAAATAGATAACTTACTGAAGTACTTACTGAGTGGAAGCACTATCTTGCAAATCTCATCTCACAGGTTCGTAAGCTAATGTACATCTTTAAAAAATTAAGACACTCTGTTGATTAGAACACTTTGCTAATAATGTATTTTGCATTATGCCAGTCCTTGTTGACATATTACATCACAGTATGGGGTAGGGCACATAAGACACATTTACTGCAATTGATACGAGCACAAAGACAAAGAGCTGTCTTGAAGGTTATGACATTTAAGCCTTTTAGATATCTCACAGCATTCCTCTACAGCGATTGTCAAGTCCTTACGGTAAGACAACTTTTTGTTCTCCAAACAACTCTCCGAAAACACGGCTCCCTCCCTTTTGATGCAAGTTTTATCAACAGACGTACATCTTACAGAGTATGTCCTTCTCTCAATTTTAGAACAGCTCTAGCTCGTCGACATTTTCGGGTTATTAGTGGTCACATTTACAATATGATTAATAAACATTGCAAAATTTATTTCTTCACTTTAAAAAAATGCAAGGTAAAAGTTTTAAAATGGTTACAGACACAAAATTATGATCAGACAGAAAGTTTAGTAAAATAAAAGATATATGTATTTACTGATATATATGCACACGCTAATCACTTCACAACATTCACGCACCGTACATACACACACACACACACACACACATACACATGCACACGCACTAGCACACGCACACGCACACGCACGCGCACACGCCCACGCACGCGCACACGCCCACGCACATAAGCACACTCACATACCTTTGACATTGCCAATGGAATATGCCATGTATGACGTGTTACTGAAGAGCGCTGGTACCCATAACACAAGTTAGATCTTACATTGGGTACCAGAGTTCAACAAAAACACTTACTTTTTATTGTTTATAAAATATTATGTTTTACCAATATTATTTGTAAGTGTAATTAGTTGTAATTTTTTTGGTAAATTAAGTTTATTGTTAAGATAAGATAAGATATGATAAGATTGTTTTATTATTATTATTATTATTATGTTTGCCACTAATGGCCTTGAAAACTTTACATGGACTATGGATGAGCGCAGAAGGCTCCGCCTTAACACACAGTGATCTCGAACCTACAGATTTTTCGGTATTTCTACCGATTTGGTGCTTGTCCAAAGATCCGATTTGAGGCTTGTGAAATGAAACGATTTTCTACGATTTTGTCAATGTAAGGCTTTTCCCCGATTTTTCTACCGATTTCCAACAATCTCAGTTCCCTATTTCTTTTCTTTTACGGGTATTCCCTACCTACTGCTTAAACGTCGATCGACGGATATTTTGGGGAATACCATTGTGTTCAACATTAACGCAAGCGAAGGCGCAAGCAAGATCTATTTAGTAGTAAATACCACTAAGTTAGAATGCAGGCTCATATTTTAACACATCTACTCTAAACGTATGTGTCAATTTCCTATTCTTATTATCTGTGTTAATTAACTCCTTACTGCATGGATTTTTTTATTGTAATGAAAAAAATATCAACTAAACTTTGTTCAAAAATTTATTTATGCCAAGTATTTTTGGAAATATTGCCCAAAATCTATAAATGCCAAATATGACATTATATGCAGTTGTGGTGAAATTATCAAGTTTGCCAAATATATCATTGTATGCAGTTGTAGTTTAAAAATAAACCAATGATAAATATTCTCATGCTGAATAAAAGGGGATGGGATTAAAATAAAGAGAATACGTATAGTTATAATGTTTTATTAGGAACTTGAACCGTTGTATTATAAATGGTAATTTGACTAGATTCATTGGTAATATACATAAATATTTCAGGTGTAAAAAAATATTCAAATATTTCTGTTGGTGTTTTCATTCGGTTTAGTTCTTTTGTAAGGCCGACATCGCGCAGGAATGCGTAATTGACTTCGTTATATTGACGATGACCTTTTTTCCATATATAAGTATTCTTTCTTCCCTCCTCCCTAGAGTTGTTGATGGCTGGGTGCCTTGACCTTCGATTTCATCATCCGATTGTGAAATTTCGTCACTATCTTCATCGGTTTCGGACAAATATAACGGATCTTTATTCAGATGCATCGCACGTACAGCATCTTCATCAGACAGCTATTCGTCTTCGCTACCATATGGAATGTCGATTACATGTACATGCGCTTGTTTTCTCCTCACCATTATTGTACATTAACTGTTAGAAAAAAGCAAGCATAAGAGGCAAGTTAGAAGGCAAGTAAACATATTAATCAAACATAAGGATAAATAAACAATTTTTTTTGTTTTATTCACACATTTCATATTGCATACAATCCCAAATATGGCCCGACCACTTTTTTGACCATTCTGCATAGGATGCCATGTATGGCCACTAACTTTAACGCCAAAAATATTTCCAATTATTCATGCGAACTTCGTTATTTTATACTCAGTAGCTTCTCAAATGATGACTTTTGTTTGCAGAAGCGTTATCCCAGCTATTTATTGAAAAAAACGAAGTAAAAATAGCTTGAAAACTGTTCGTACTTACCTGTCGAGAGCCGGAAACAAACTGGCAATACATTTTTTCACTAGTGCTGGACACGGAATTTTGCTTTGCAAACGTCAAAACATGTTACCGATTATTAAAACCAGTATTACTAGAGGATAAAAACCCTGCCAAATTTAAATGAGTTGGGAAGAACTCTCGATTCTAGGTATGGCATGTCATGCGGTAAGGGGTTAAAAATAAAACTTTCTTGGATCTATTGATAAAATGCCATAAAAGCTCCTTAGTTAATTTCAGTTCCAAAAGCTTTTTATAAAACTTACTTTACTGTTTATAACGAATTAAAATAAACCCATTTTCAAAAGTTTATTGTTGTAATATTTTGTAGGCAGTATTTAATATTACCAAGCTATACCATAATTATCTTTACCAATATAATCATTAGTATCAAGAATAAATTAATTATTTGCTTGATCGAATCTTGTATCACATAATTACAAAGCCCAGTAGCAAGCAAATATCAAAAAAATATAAAATTCCTTTAGGGTCTCCCACATTTCGCCATAGAGAATCGGCCCAAATTGGTCTACGGAAGTCTTGTGTCTACAGTCTACGGGTATAAAGGTTTTAATGATATCGATCTCAGTATACAGGGTCTGTCGTTAATAATGGATAACCCGTTAACTGGAGGTTAACCAGTTATCAGGCAGTATGAAAATAATATTTTTATGTCAGGGTTGCAAGCTGTTGTCAGCTGCAACGTGGTTTCAACATCAGTTCCTTGCGAACGCATGTTCTCCAAATCAGGACTTATAATCAACCAACGTAGGACCATGCTGACGACCAGCAAAGTTGAAAAACTTATGTTCCTTAACGTAAATATGGACGAGGAACGTTTCATTGGTTACATGTAATAAAACAAATAGCAATAAAAATCTTTCACTGTGATACCAATGTTTATAAAAGTATTTTGAACATAACATTTAAGTTAAACAAATAAATAGTATATTCACATCTTATACATTGTTTTTTAATTTCATTTTAAATATTCAGTTGACTATTTACGTCATTAAACACTAACACACTTGGTACAAACTGTAGTGAAATAATTAGTAATCTAAACGCCATGTAACGTTATCACTTGCTATCATAATAAAGTTACTACTTAGAAAGAGGATTTATGAATTTATTTGAGATTATTAACTTCTATTGTACTAATCAATAATTTTCAGGATGCAATATTATTACTACATACTAATTTTATAGTTCAAAATAATAGGTATACATTCAATCGGAATTAGGCATATAAAAGTGACAGTAACTGTATAACTAGTCTAAGTACCTAACTAGTTTTAGAAACTATTTCTAATTCTGGAACGAAACACAATTGAAAATTATGAAAGACGGATCTTTTCATAGTATATTTCATGTGTATATGATAGAATATTATTATTATTATTATTATTATTATTATTATAGTTTTCGTTCGTCTTTAAAGTAGTTGCAACGGTAACCGTGTTTGCAACTGGTTCTCGTCTGTGAAAAAACGGTTGCGTTTCGTTTTGTCAGAAATTGAGAACGACCCACGTCTAGACCCTGTATAGTGTCTTGTCTATGATATCGATCTCATCGGCCCGATTCGGACGACACGATCTGTCGCCGATCGACGGCGATTCGACAGTAAATACCTAAGGATTTAATTTGATAAAATCAGATGATTATATTCTCGATTCAATGAGAATAAATTTATTTGCTCTCGGTCACTGTGTTTTGATTAATTGAATTGTATGGAATTCATAATTGTCAATTATTTATTCCATACAATTCAATAGCCAATAATGAGATCCGAGGTCAAGAGCCGTCAAATTCAAATGTCGAAGATAGCTTATTCTGCATTATTTTTGTTGTCGTTGTACCTACTATAATAAGTGACTTTGGCCAATTGCAATTCCATCACAAACCAATTTACAAGCACCGTATTACTTTACTTGATATACATAATAATGTCTTCTGTTTACGGGAATGTTATTCATTGAAATTAAACTAGTATATACGAATTTTATCGCGTTGTTTATTTGACACTTTTTTACATAATTTAGAAACTACTTGATTAAACTTTACTAATTTTTAAGCTAATTAAATTATTAAAACTATTTTTATTTAAGTTTACACTTTCCCCGACGTTTCAGTTGCTTTTCAGCAGCCATTGTCACGGGGAGACTAAGATGGTAGTTGTCTCAATGTTCCAGTGTAGTTATTTCAAAGTACCCGAACATAAGTTAATCATTGGTGTTTTTATTTACGCAGAATTTTTATGTAGGTACTAATAGATTTTGTAATGTAGTATGTAATTACTAATTAATGTAACAATATTGAGATTTCAATATCCAAATACATCTCTACCATAACAACTATTATATCGAAGCTAAAGTAAACAGCATTCTCCACCAGAATCTAATCATTTTACAGGATATACAGATGCTGGTGCTGACATTTACTTGACAGTTGAAAGATTCACATTAAATCGATTAGTAAAAAATAAATATTCCGTACGTTACATATTGATATTTGGATTTTTTTAATTAATATTCCTAGTGCGACGTATATGAATACTTAAGTGCGTGTTAGGTTTTATAGTTAGCTATACTGCACTATGGCTCATAAGGAGGATGAAGATTCATTTCAAGAAGACGACGTATACATCAATGCAGAAGATGGCATGCCTAACATTCACCCCAATATTGCTAATTTAGAACAAGAGAGCGATGTGCAAGATGAAGTTGATGATTTAGACGACTTGCCAAAATCTGTAATCGTCACAAATATTCATAGTGACGTGTTCGGGGATGAGAAGTTAAAGAAAGGAATGGAAGATTTGTTCCGCACATTTTCAGATAATATTACATTTCAGTGGCTCCGTAGTTTTAAACGTTTGCGCGTTAATTATGACAGTCCACTAGCTGCGGCGAATGCACGTGTGCAACTCCATCAATACCAATTTCATAATTCGTGCATTAATTGTTATTTTGCACAACCAGTGACGCCCGTTTCCCTAAAAAATTTGAGACCGCCTGCACCTGTCAAGCAATTTCTGATTTCTCCGCCGTCGAGTCCGCCGGTAGGTTGGGAACCACGTGAAGAGAATGAACCATTAGTTAACCATGATCTCTTGGCAGCATTGGCTAGTTTGGCTCCAGGTGAGAGCCATGAACTTCATGCACCAACCCCTACACAGCCAGCTATAGTAGTTCATACTGCTATGACATCAGATACAAAAGCTGCTCTCCTGAGCAAGATACCTCATACTCGTTGTCCGGATTATTGATACAAATGCCTTTTTAAATAATCTAGTGATTTTATGAATTAGAGTAGTAAACATGAATGCTTTTTATTCAGTCACATGTCAATTTTTATGACATAATGGGCCAAAGACATTTCACGTCTAAGAATTGGCTGACAAATTAATTATGAGCTCTAATAAATTGGGCTTTTGAAATTCATTAACAAGGTTAGACTAATAGTAGTATTGCTTGTTAAAATGGGTATTTATTTTAACAGAAATTACACATAATTGAATTGGTGCTATGTTTTATCAAAGGGATAATTAAAATTGCTTATATTAACACTATAGTTACATTACTCATTGTCTTCACACTTCATCAAGTTAATATTGTTCACCATTGTCAGTTCATACTAATACATTTTATAAATACACTGTGTTATCTATTTGTCCGAATGTAAAGTATTGACAATAGTTGAAAACATATCAAGAAAGCAAGCCTACTAAAATATATTAACCCCATAAATATAAAGTGGTTGCTCAATCAAATTATGATGTTATTACATTTAAACATCTTCATTCTTATTGTATTCTCAAACTAACCATTTTCCGTGATCCTACCAAAATTCTCCTTAATCTGGCTATAAATTGATTCATTAATAAGTGAACATATATATAACAGTTGATATTAAAATTGCAGCAACATAGTATGATGTACTAAATGTGCAAGAATTAAAAAATGTTATCATTGTTTTTGTGTGGGTAATAATAATGTAGGATCACTTCTACTACACAGTATAGGTACACACCTATCTTTGTGTTTCATGTGAAAGACCTGTTTCATATATTTTAAGTTCTCTTTAAAAATATATTCTTATTGTGTGTATGTGATAGAATATTATTATTATTATTATTTTATAACATTTTTATTTCATTTAGTTATTTTACCAAATTAAATGGATATGAAACAGCGTCTTGTTTTTCTAAATATAATTATAAAATTTGTAGAAATAGAATTTTGTGATAATATGTCTAAATAAATGTTAAATTTGTCGTTCAAGTGGGTACATACATATATACCTCAAACTATATTGGATGGTTCAATGCAATTGTATACAACACAACAAACAAGGAGTACTGATTGCTTATTTGACGAAACTCTCTTCTGAGTGAGATGTATAGATCTATAGTTTTAATTTATTTTAATTTTATCAGATAAGTAGGTCCCAAATTGTGACCATAGAGCGAATTTCAAGAATAAAATTTGTCAAAATATAATTATTGAAATTAAACATGAAACAGGTTTGTTATAAATGGATATCACATTATAATTTAGGAAAATTGACATGACCTTACTCTTGTTTGGTGATCACAATATTGTAACACTTTAATAATAGATGCTTAGTTGGTAATTTTTCAGCTTAAATATTTTTGTATTAAATATCTTGGCTATTTTTTTACTACAGGGTGGTTACAGGGATTACTTAACATTTTTTTATAAACTTTATGTGGTATGTAGGTACAATTAATTTACACTATATCAAACCCATAGATAGTCGCAGAGCAAAACCAAACAGATGTAGAATATTCTTGTGAAAAATTTGGCTAATTGCTTTCAATTCATTTAACTTTTACTTTTCAACTATCAATGAAAATTTTATTTATGTTTGCATATTTGTTGAGTCTGCAAGAGACTTAATCCATCCAAACTGCAATTTCCATCGCGCCTGACATTAGGACTATTTGCGTATCGACCGCATCAAATTATGTTTATTCACCAAGCATGGTGATGTCATGGTTTAACATCTGCCAATAGTAAATCTACTCGCGTTTGTTGTAACTTTATCAGGAATGTCTCCTATTAATACTATAACTTTATACCAAAACTTATGATCTCTAATCATTTGCTGAGTACTGCCCAAGTATGCTGCCTTGATAGAATTTTACTCTTTGTTGCAATCAATCCAAATTTTGTATTCTTGAGAATTTGGTAAGCTACTTCATAATTTGCGATCGTTGTCTTCTATTTATTCGGTCAACAGTCATCATGATTTTGTTTGTAGGTGATACAAAGTATTGAACCATTCACATGGGAGAATATTTGTCTTAAATCTGAATATGAACCCTTAAATATTATGTATTAATAGAATTAAAATTGTTGTAGTTTTTATAAACATTTTACAAGTAGAGACTTGGCAAGCTTGTGGTAATTATATCGCGAATGATACCGTTGTAAAAGTTCCTTTGTTATTTTTAGAACTATTTATTTAATAAAAATATGGCACTGCACCGGCACTATTTGCAAGGGCCACATGATATTAGAGAAGAATTTAAATGAACCAACTAAGCATTTTCTAGTTAATACGTGCTTACCTAAGTTTAGGTGAGCCATTAGTAGTAGAAGCAAAAACATGTAGACTAACGTAATATTTATTATACACATGGAACTTAGTTTATCGTACGCCACGTTTTGTCTTAGGTGGGTGGACAGATAAAATTGCTAGAAATGGGCCTGAGCAGAACAAATTATGGTGACTTACAATATAACCCAAATTGTACCTTTGTCATAAAATATATAATATTTGTCATAAACAAGATCTTTCAACAAGATTCTTAGAGCTCAGTCACTGTGTTTTCAAATTGTTAAAACTTTCTTATTACATTACCTACATTTTATTATATTTATTAAAGTAAGTAGGTACATATATGATAATAACATTTTATTGAGAATATTTCATTTGTGACGAACTCAACGTTCTGAAATATTGTAATCCCATCGTTCAATATTTGATCAAATACGCACTTGTTATACTTATGTATATGTATATTGCATTTTCAAATGGGTATTTTGCGAATTAATATTTTCATTAAATCAGTCAGCACACTGATCAAATATCTGAACTTATTAATGAATATATTTTATACTTATGAGTTGTGTGTTACGCACCACACAGTGTCCACGTATCATCATTGAACTTTATTGTTAGGTGACTAAGTACCTACCTACACTAGAAATATTATTTTACTTGTAGAATATTTTGATTTTATAAGTTGATACACAACCATCGCTTATATATGACAATTGACCGAAAATACAGTCTTGGCCTTAATTGTAATTATTTATCTTTGTATTAATATCACGTGAGAACTTACTTATACGTACCAAATGTTGTTTATAACTCTAGTACTTAGAAACGCATTTTTCGAACATATATAAAAATAATAATAGATATTAACTATTAACTGTTGATACAATTCCGTCATGTTTAATATCCTTTACAGTTTATGCAAACAATTTTGTCAACATACATTTTCAAGTGGTTTTGTTGCATTTTTATAATTGCTTATGTAACGCATATTATTATTCATCTAAAAATATTTCAGCCTGACAAATTTGTATTTATATCTATTTTTTCTTGGACACCATCTAGTTATTATTGAAAATTGTTAAAAGCCTTTTATTTGACTGGCTACTTTTGTCTAGCTATAATTCATGTACAAAGTGATTATTTATATTTTATTGCACTAATTTATGAGATTGTTGATTATTAAGTCAGCATTGGATAGAGAATTCAGTAAATATAGGTTTCGGGACTGTTCATTCGTAGTATAATATGTACTTAATAAGTAGTTATTCATGCAATTCGGTCAAAAGACCGTCGCATCGCGCCATTGTTACGTTGAAACTTTGCATGTCGACGTGTCAAGATTGTATCTTATCTAATGTTCTATGTGTGTCCAACACCACCTTTCCTTGTACAGGAACCTCGATGTAAATGGGTTTTTGCCCAGTTGTGAATTTTCAATGTTTACTTATGCTTATCTACCATATGTTCATTGTTCATACATCGATGTATCATCTATTGATGTTTTTAATCTCACTGTGATTTTCATTATTGTTTGGTGTAAATATAAAATTATATTGAGTTTTAAAACCGTCTTTTCATATTGTAGGTATACTTTAGCAATAAAACAAACACATTATTTTATTTATATAGTTTATTGTATATACATTTTTACAAAATAATACGTATGTCTCTGTACTACAATTAATAACAAACACGACCACGAGATTCGCACCAATATTCACATCAATAATTCAGACACTGCGAAGATAAACACTAATAACAAAATTTCTGTAACTACAAACTAAACTAAAGCTAAGTAGTAGGTAGGTACTAAGTACCATAAAGTTATTCACACTAATTCTTTGTGGTAAACGATAGTAGCAAACTATCGTTTATAAAAATAGATATTTTGGTTATAGCTAAATAAAAACTTTATAAAATGCTTATTAATTACTTAAAATAAGTAGGACGAAATTTTGTTCGATGATTTGGCTTTTGATAATATGCAAAAATATATTGCCTATTTTAATATAATTATCATCATCATCTGAATCAACCACGATCAAACTTTCCTACTTGCATCTTCTAAAGGTACCATCGACTCCGGGGCTTTATTTTCTTCGGAGTATGTTCTATTGCGTTTTTTACCTAAACAACTGCCAAAGCAAGTATCACCTTTACCGAATTTTTCACCATCGGCCAAAGATTGAGGCATCGGCTGATTCATTGTCTCGGGTAAAAACATACATAAAAATCCAGAAACTACAGCTACCACTCCAAACGTTATGGCTGGAATTTTAGGATTGAATGAATCTAATAATGTAATTAACGGAGTTAATGCGCCCGAAAGCCTGGCGCACATAGAACCTAATCCGAGCGCAGAGTTGCGTACAACTGTAGGAAATAATTCTGCAGAGTAGTTATATATTATGGCAAAAGAACCTGCTATAAAAAGTTTTCCTGCAATTACTATACCCGTAGATATCGTACTGCCTTCAGGAAGCAAGGTTGCAATTACACACGCTGCTCCACCCACAAGCATCATAGAACTAATTAGGGGCCTTCGACCCCAAATATCAAGAAAATATATTACAGCCGCGTAACTAGGAAGTTCTACAAACCCTAAGATAGCTGTAATCAAGTAAGGGTTCCCTTCAAGTTTACCTGTACTGAGTGTTAGCCCATAATACGCTATAGAATTAGCAAACCAGCACAGACAGACATTAAGAGTTTTGTTTCTTAAATTAGGAGTCTTAAATAGATCACCGGTACTGGCAGAAGAACCTTCATCAGTACCTTTCGAGGCTTTAGCTTTACCTCGGGAAACTAATTCAGCTCTGTCTAACGTCTCTTCAGATTTATTACATTTTAAGGCTTTCTCAACTATATCTACCGACTCTTTAGACCGGCCCTGAGCCCACAACCAGCGAGGTGATTCATCCATAATCCAAATATGTGGAATGAGAAGAAGGCTATGAAGTCCATATATTACTTGGAGTATTTGCCTGTCATCTATGAGAGCGCCCCAACCTGCTACTAACATAATACCACCAGCAAAAGCAGCTTGAAAAGCCACACCGCAAGCAGTTCTTTTGGTGGCTCCTACTATTTCCATTGTTAAAACGAAACCAGTTATATACGAACCGGCCGAACCAAAAATTCCATATAAAAATCGAACAGCTACAAAGGACCAATACTCAGGCATAAAAGCAACCAATACACCAAAAAATAATTGTAGCACCGCGGACCAGCAAAATATAGTTTTTCTTCCGTACTTGTCTGCCATACCTCCGAGCACCACAGCTCCAGTGAATACTCCTAACATATAAACTGATTGTGCCAATGCGCCCATCCATCTTTGGCCACAAACTAAATTCCATTCCATGGCTCTGGAGGAGGATCTGTATGTTGTATCGAATACCCACTTAGAACAAGTCAATGTTTGGTTGTTAGTATCATAAATTAAACAATTATGTAGATCACCGGTAAGGGTTTTTGGGATAGCAGCCAATATTGCAGAAGCGTTCCAATTCGCTGTAGATTCGTTGGTATCGACGCCATCGACCCAGCATCTGAAAATTAGATTTTTTTTTGTAAATTATTACAAAGTCTAGGTATCTAATACACTGATTATCTCATTAGGTATGTGAACCTCTCTGCTTCGTGAATAAAATAGAAGATACAGTAACAGTGTCAGCTAAATTATTAACTAAAATTTAGACGTAATAATTGAATGTTTATTCATATTGATATATTTGCGGTTTACGGCAGGGTCCCGTATTCGAGTTAGACAACGTAATTTTCTTAGGAAATTCATAGTTGTAGAATTCACACGGTTAGCAATGTGTCTGGTACGCGCCAAAGTGCTCGCACTTTATTATGTAGCAGGCAAAAAGTGAATGTATAGGTACTACACACCTACGTTAAAATATAGTAGTAGGTATTAATATTTATTATGTACCTCTGTGTAGCCTTTTTGAACTTTAACAAAAATACATTTGGCTCATCGGTACCTATCTAATGCGTTAGCTATATTTTTAATCAAAGTATTACCAGACTATACGCGTTACAAAGCGGTTGAACGGTCACCTCTTCACTAATACTACCCAAATGTGGAATGACCCCATAATGGCATATCGCCATAGGACAAAAAATTATGTATTCGCCCTTGAATCCGTTATTCGAATATCGGTGTTCTGACATAAAATGAAACTACGATAAATTAGCGTTGTATACCAATATGACTAATATAAAAAGTAAATTAAATGACTTCTTAAATAAAATCTATGTTGATTTGCATGATAGCCAAGCCAAGTAAATCAAAAGAAGGAAACAGCAATAATTTAACCTACAGATAGGTAACTACAGAAATCTAAAATGAAAATTTAAAGATGATTAATTTTCATTAATTGAAAGATAATTATTAGTTTAGTATAATTCTAAGTCTTCCGTAGTATAATTTATCTATCAAAAAATGTTGGCAGACTAGCATACGGCACGTATACATTTCGAATTGCTCATCAATATTGCTGCTACAGGCGCTGCTAGACACGTCGCTCGTAAGTACCTAATAAGTACCTGCTTAATATGACGTTCGAGACTGTGATGGTCATAGTCGTTGTATGCTATAAAAAGTTATATCTACTTGGTAGCTAGTTGGTAGGTAATCATCGATTTTGAATGTCCCAATGCCAAGGGCACAACCAAGCACAGGCCGTCATAGCAACGCTCTACAAGTATTTCCTATGCGGTAGTCATCTATCAAAATGGTAGGTGTGTTTTTATTTACAGGCAATATAGTATGCCATTATGAATTCGCATTAAATTAACTTACTACTCACTGGTTCAAACGTAGAACAGCTCTCTAGGGACCACGCACGATAGATTGGATATAGTGAAGGCATGTGAAATGCAAATAATGAAAACAAAAATTGATTTAAATGACTACTTATATATAATTATGATTTAATACTGCCGCTGTAATGAATGTTGCGATTTGATTCGAGAATTAGACAAAATTATGTGCTTCATGATAATTTTTGTGACAGTTACTGCGTTTTGGTAAAACTCATCAAATTTCCCGTGATCACCGTATTGCAGATGTAGGTACCTATATATTGGATATAAAAGGGTGAACATCGAAAATATGTGTATTTAAGGGCTAACACAAAATAAAACAATATTATTTATAGCTTAATTTAGCTTTTGCTGTATAAATATTAAGTCTTCATTGTTTCAAATATAATCAAACTGCGTATTTTATAGGCTTTTCTTTACTTCTACTAGTAGTAGTACAGTAGAAGTATTATGGGCAGCCTTTATAGCGGCTTAGTGATCGTTTCACATAAAACTAAAACACTTCTTTAAAATTTCTTTTAGGTGTCGATTCGCATACTTTCTTTTCCAGACGGGGTCGTTTCGGACAATTTGTGCGAACGGATTCGTGCGAAACGACCCTTAAGCCTTTATAGCGGACAGGTAGAAATACATATTATGAGTGAATCTAAAAGTTTAAATTGTTCTCACATCATAGAGAAGCATGATGTGATTCTTAGTCATCATAGTCCATGTCTTATATTGTTATACCCACAATGCGCCCACCTTTCACATTTCCCTACACCTAGGCAAACCCTCGTGAAACTACAAATTACATCACTTTAATTATCAATTACCTTCACATATTCTGCATTTTATTTGTCATTTTACTTACTTTCTGTTTTTTTTCTTTGCGTTGTCTTTTGTCTGTCTTTATGTTCAGTACTTTTTAAGTAGGTACTGTTTACATTGTATGCTAATAAATGACTACTCTATGGCTTACTTTATCTTAACCCAAATAAATATGTGTAAATATTTTTTTTTATAATGACAAACTTGCAATTGTGCTACTATAGTATTGATGATTTGACTGACTTACCTACTGATATACTATACTATGTGTTTTCGTCATAGGTGTAAACATTATCAATATAAAAAGTCTAAATATATTATTTCTATCCTTATTAGGCTATTGTAAATTGCTTATAAGCTAACTTTTAAATATGTTTGTTTGCAACTATTAATTATATTTTTCATAATATTTGATATTGTATCACAACTTGTTCTATGTAATTACCAAATATATGTATTACAATTAAGTCGTGGGGAAGGCACTGTTTCCTAAGATACAGGGTACTCGTACAACCTCGTCCAGGAGGCAGAGCTCACTTGTAACTTATTTGCGGGCTAATAAATCTATTATTATGTGTTTCTCTGTCACAAGTATTTTCCTAATGCGTTAGGGAAAACCCGGCCGGGGAGGCTTACACGGGGACATGGGTCCAACATGCAGAGGCCCTTCGAGAGTTTTAGTTTAGAGTGAGATGCCTATGCTGATGATGTTTACCGAGACACTAGCCGCGGCAAGTAAAGCAGACTATTGCTACATATAGAAATAAATCTGAGCAATCTGGAATGGGTTTGATGGGCTGATGAAAACTATGGATAAAAAACGGCGTCTGCCTGATATACTTCAGTATAAAGTCGGATGGCAGGACGGATAGCATAATTTTATTATAGGTATTAGCGTGTATCTTCCGGTGCATTGTACCGTAAGGTTGTCACTACTTGTCATACAGGCTTGGAAATTACTGAATGATTACAATCATCATCAGAATATAAATGTTATTAAAAAATTCGTGCAAGTATTCATGCCCCATCTCATAAGTATGTCTTACCGCATCTCACAGAATAATGCTTTACTAAAGCAAATGTACTACATTATTATTCACAGCAGGTCTTATAATTGCAATGTATCGATCGCTTTACATTATTTATTAAAATAAAGTAGCTACCTATTACCTACTCATCAATGTGGCAAATCCAGATAACAAAGCCTACGTAAATGCGTTTTGGATGAACACAAATAAATGATGTCTTGAGCCTTCGCATTAAACTGAAAACAGTAAAAACATTAAAGTAATTTCACACATTGAAACACAAATCTGTCGTAAAATATTTATTAACTGTATGTACAAAAATGTACTTACTTGACACTTATGCTAAATTACATTCTTACCTTCATTTCTTATGATTAGGTATTGAAAGTCAATAGAATTAGTAAATATAACTCATCGGATCATGGAAAGATACCCATAGTCCGTATTATTATGTCTGCGATGATTACAAAATTGGCAAGCAGAAATGAAGAATTTAGATACTGAAAAATGTCAATGTCACAATTATTAAAAAAATAAATAATGCAGCAACTCTTTGTAACAATATAAGGTACAAGCATACGTATTAATATACTTAGGTATATAATATGCGTGTCATATTATTACAAAGCGTTAAATCTGTAGCATACGCGTATATAACAACCAAATCAATTTTCGATACGCATAATAATGATATTCATAAGCAGACAATTAATTACAAATTTAAATAGGTACACAATTCCAATAAATTAAAATATACTACTATAATACGACTATTGTATAATTTTGCATTATAATTTAAACATTAGGCAAGTATAAATGTTAAATATTTTATATATTGAATAGTGTCGTGGCAATTTGCTGAGAGTCAATGTTTATAAGGATATAAAAATCACAACCTACTTCAGTTTTCTACAATAACTAAATTTACCTATTTACTAATCATTAGACTCACAGTGAACACATTTCACTTTCTGTTCAGTCTTGAGAGAATAAGTCTTATGAAAGGAAGCTGATTATTTTCATCAAAATTTCGCCACATTTTGCATTCAAAATTGACTTATCTGTCGAACCCAGTGGCAATATATTACTGGGTACTGCTGAAAGCAATATACTGGCGAATTTACGAATATTACCTGTTTCATTATATTATATATATGTACCGATTATAATACTTCCTTGACTAAAATAACTGATTTCCATCCGAGTTACATAATTATAAAATAACCGTAATACAGGTATAGTATTGAATGAACATCACACTGATATTTGTAAATCATCATTCTATTCCAGGCAGGTCGTGTAATGTGTACTTATCTAATAAAATGTGAAGGAACTGACTAAAGCTATTTGAATCCGTCTATTTATAGAAACTTCATAGGCATGCGACCAGTGCCAGTGTGCCGACGTGTTTAATGTAGTCGATTTGCATAAAGTCACAAACGTGCGCAAGCTATGTGTTTAAATCGATTAGCTTTACTTATTATGAAAACATTTTGTATATTTACGAATGATATTACGAAGATACAAAAGTAACTCGGCCAATTACGTTTTGAATAGTTGACGATAGTGTTCTGTTGCCTAAATTTTACGTATCTAATAACATTTTGTTATTATGTGACGTAGATATATATACATCATTAGATCTTCATGTATATCTTTTTTATTTCTGTAAATGGAACGTAAGTACTTAATAAAAAAACTCAAAACATTGATTGAGCAAAAGGGTAATTTTCTAAATAACATTCTAACTTATTGTAAAAGCACTGGGCTATCGAAATCTCTGTTGAAACTGGGAGTAATGACCGGGACAAAATAGTGAATTACATGTGTCATCACTGCTTTTTCGCCTAGCGTTAGAGTTTTTCAAAGCAAATAAGGCATATATATATATATAGACCGAGGCCAGAGTAGCTTCGAAACCCTAAAGTAATATACGTCAGTCATGTAAACAGTTTAGCAACTTTATATTCAATATCTAACTTTTATACTATCAACTATAAATATTATGACTGTTAAATGCTTATTAAACATAGCTAACTAGTCACTTGAGTAGAAATAAATAAGTTATGCAGATGCTTTCGAGACATTACCTCAGTTTAACCATATTATGTATAACTAGATGTGCCCGCGGTTTCACCCGCGTCTATGATTACTGCGCCGCCTCCGTGGGTGAACGTGATGTTTTATAGTCTATAGCCTGCCTCGATAAATGAGCTATCCAACACTAAAAAAATTTTCAATTCGGACCAGTAGTTCCTGAGATTAGCGCGTTCAAACAAACAAACTCTTCAGTTTTATAATATTAGTATAGATGAGCATCGACTGGCAGTAACGGTGTGTCAATATACATTATAATTATTCATAAGTAGAGGTGTGATATCTGTCAATTAATTAGCCACAATGACTAGGTTGATTTATACGAAGTGACATTATTCTATCTCATATTCATTACAAGCTTTATTATTAAGTCATTGGTTGGTTACAAACAGGGCTTGCT
The DNA here is from genome assembly GCA_930367265.1 of Catocala fraxini. Classification (NCBI taxonomy): domain Eukaryota; kingdom Metazoa; phylum Arthropoda; class Insecta; order Lepidoptera; family Erebidae; genus Catocala; species Catocala fraxini. Next base: position 12,819,103 of record OV884037.1, read on the forward strand.
AACTACTTCACTTGATATATGTAATAGGCAGATGCACTTAGTGAAGGCTCTATGTATTTGCTAATGGGTGACTCTAATGAATTGGCAATCTATTAAGTTAAAAGTCTATGTCATCAGTCTGAACAAGTTTTCCCATAGGAGTAAATAGGAGTAGGTACACCTTATTATTGTATTAAAAAGCTGTTTTATTTACCTAGTGTGAGTATGTATGTATGTATGTACCGGCAACACTTCGACCCAGTGGAATCTTTTTGTCGACATTCTCCTAATAACGACTGCCATAGATGTTCATGGCAGCCGCGACCGACGGCTTAATGTGCTCTCCGAGGCACGAAGCAGGCGATAATTGTCAATCAATACGCACAAAATTTCGAAGTCATATATTCCGAAAGTCAGAGGTGCGCGACGTGGGTTCGAACCCGAGACCCTCTGCATTGCAGTCTGTTGGTCTCCCCACTGAGCTATCGCTGCTATTAACCATTATACCATTATTGGGGGTGAGTAACCATTATATATATTTGGAACTGGTTATTTAGTTGTCTTTTCAAAGATCAGTCTTAAGTAGCTACAATATGGTTTTAAAAATCACCCAGTAAAAGCCTCATAAATGCATTTAAGTGGATTTTGCCCTTCTAGGCATATTTAGCCATCTCACCTATCCTGATTTAAATATATTTTTTTATATTTTCGTTGGCTATAATGTCGATAATCGTTATATCTTCAATAATCGTTTTATAACCCGACTTACAATGTTATTTATATCGGATGTAGAGAATAAGCTAAGAATAAAGGCAATGCTCGCTTCGTTCTATAACTGATTATTATGTAAGGCTTGCCTGGCTTACGGGATAAGCCGGATTATTAAGTTATGTCATTTTCATTGTGCAGGTATGTCAAAAATACCTACATAATGTGTAAAACTGGTTTTAAAATGTTCCAAACGCTGCTTATATAATTCATAGACTCAACACGTAAAATAATTATAATATTCCTACGGCTGGGATTATTTACTGAGTTAGACATTACCCCGTAAAATATTTAAATTTATAAAATAAATATAATTTATGTAAATATGATGTTCCTGATAATGATACCTAATATTGCAATATTTGTTCCTGTTTCCGATTTCGATACATTTTATGTAGAACTTACAAGTGTTTGAACTTAAATTGTACTGGTCGTTTTGTCGTTATATTATACTTTAATGTTAATATTGACTGCTTCTTATTATGTTAGTTTTACATTATAATAACTAGCAGTTATTAGTCATTAATCATCCAGTCTAAAGCAAAATTGCTCCAACGAACACAAGACGCTTGTGTTAACTCTTGACTAGACAATTTAAAGTCAGTAGCAATCTAATTACATACCTAAATACTTAAAAACTAAATTCTTTGCCAACAATAATAGTATAAAAATAAGAAACACTTATTGTATTCAGAGACAGCGAAAATCTAAGCGTTTATAAATATACCTATCTAAAAATATAACAAAGTAAGAGAGGAAATTGAGTAAACTTATTAAAATGCAAGTTTTACGTATAGAGGTTCTACAACAATAGATTTAACGCGGGATAACTTATTACTAAAGTCGTGCTACCAGTTCAATCTGATCATAAATAACTACTAAATATATATACGTAGGTAGGTGTCTGTATATGACTTTCGATTAATGGCATTGTTTTTGATCTATCAATGTAATCATGGTTTCTTTTCCATATTTTCAAGAGGCACCATTGTCTCCGGTAGCTCTACAGATTCGTTACTCATTCGTCGGCCGCTGCAGTTCGTGAAGCACGTATCACCGACGCCAAACTTCTCGCCATCTTCTAGTGACTGAGGTAAGCTTCTACCAATAGTTTCAGGTAAGAAAAATGTGGAAAATCCAGATAACAAAGCCAAAAAGCCGAAAAGTATCGTCGGTATCTTAGGGTTCAATGTATCAAGCAGATTAATAAGTGGTGTGAAAGCTCCCGAAACACTTGCGCACATACTACCGAGGCCTACCCCTGAACTACGCACCACCGTTGGGAAGAGTTCTGCCGAGTACTTGTAAATAATCGAATAAGAACCAGATATGAAGAGCTTTCCAATCATGACAACACCAGTGGTCGCCGTAGTACCGTGTGGTAGAGCGACAATGACGACACAAGCAATCCCGCCGAGCAACATCATGGTACTGATCAACGCTCTGTGGCCGACACGATCCAAAAAGTATACTATAATCACATAAGCTGGTAATTCCACCACTCCCATTAAAAACATAAGAAAGTAAGGGTTTCCGTTCAATTTGCCAGTATTAAGTGAGAGTCCGTAATACACGACAGAATTGACGAACCAACAACCGCATATGATTAAGGTTTTTCTTAGCATTTTTGGCGTTTTAAACAAATCGCTGGTGCCAGCAGAATGTTCGTCTGTATACTTGGCGCACGTTGCTTTACAATGCGATACTAATGCGGGAGTGTCTATAGTTTCTGTAGATCTATTAAACTTTAAAGCCTTTTCTATAATAGCGACAGACTCACGGGCGCGACCTTGCGCCCACAGCCACCTGGGAGATTCGTCCATAAAGAACCAGTGAGGAAGTAAAACGACTGCGTGTAAAGCATAAAAGATTTGCAAATAGAATCTGTTGTCTATTAAATATCCCCAAGCAGCCAGCAGCATTATTCCAACGGCAAACATGATTTGAAACGTAACACCACATATAGTACGCTTACTTGGTCCGACTATTTCCATTGTCAACACAAAACCTGCTATGTATGAACCTGATCCGAAGATACCATAAAGGAATCGAAGAGTCATGAAACTGTAGTAGTCGGTGGTGAACGCTACAGAAGTACCTAGCAGAAGCTGAAAGATGCCCGACCAAAGGAAGGCTTTCTTTCTTCCTAACTTGTCAGACAAGCGTCCAAATAACAGGGATCCACCGATTACACCGAACATATAAACTGTTTGAGCAGCCGCGCCCATCCAGCGTCGCCCGCACACGAAGTCCCATTCAATCCCGCGAGAAGAAGTATAGTATTGTGTGTCATAAACCCAAGTCTCACAGTCTACGACAGTGTTATTAACCCCAAACATTCGACAATTCTCTAATTTCCCGTGCTCGTTCAGTGGAATGGCAGAAAGAACAAGCGAAGAATTCCATGGCTCCGTATGATTTTCACTGTCTACTCCTTGCAGGAAACATCTGAAAATTGAAAATATAAATTATTGCTCTGGTATTCTTTGTGTGTTATTTCGTGCAGTGCGATGCAAGGTGGATGTTAGTCTCAGTTTTATAACTTCATTCCTTTCTATTAAATGTTGTTAAACCTGTTTAAGGGCAGTGAAGATAGTGTTAATTTGATATTTATATAAGCGGTGTGTTACTATTTACTAATAAAAGCAATAAAGCACGAGTGACATACACTAATTAAGTGTGCATAATATGTACTGACGTGTGAATTCGTACTGATGTGTACTTAGGCACACGTTATATAAGTGACGATAACTAAGTGCTTGAGCTTGAAGTACAACGTTATCGACAAAAACTAAGATAATATACCTTTGGATTGTTACTAACTCCATTTATAGATTATATTTTAATATCCTTTGGTAGGTACTTGGAAACAGACAATGATAATTTAGGCATTTTAAGAAATTAAGGCTATCGTCATCAGTCAAAACATAGACGATTAACTTCGGATCTGATCGCGTGATCATGACCAAGTCTATGTATTTACAAAACGTTGTTATTATAATATATTACTAATCTATGTCACCTGTACATTAATAGTATTAATACTAGAAGTAAAATGTTAATATAATAGGTATTAGAATAAGCGACATACATAGCAAACCACCACTCAAGAGACAAGTATGTTACAAAAGTATGTACTTACTTTCATTATATCGACAGATGCGTATCTGCCGCGATAAAATCACTGTTGATGTACAATAACGAACACCAAAGCCGTTCCCTTCCTGCCCTCTCCCGAACAAGCAAAACTGTACACGCTGTATAACCAAAAGCAAATTTAAGTTACCCATACCATACGCACCAACTATACGCACCAATAGTACTTATATTGAAGAGCATCTAAAAATGAATAAGTAAATGATACAGTAGGACTAAATACGATATAATGTTGTAGTTGCACCGGATTCCAAGTATAAATATATCTGATCCTCCTCCACAAAATCTAGGATTCTCGGCTCATCACCCATGCACATGCATCGTAATACAAACTCGTCATATACCTTTATCACCGTCGATATTAACTAAGCGATGATATTTGATTGTCTATCAATTACACAGATATTGAAAATAAATGACAATTCAAATATCTTCCCAGACTTAATACCGTCTTCCCATAATAAGCCGTTCATATACAATATGTTACGAAGGTGTAGTTATACTGACCTATGTTCAGGTACCGCAGCGACTGTCACGAGAGACAGCATGTGCATGCCTGCCGTCATGGCGGCGAGGATGTGGAGGATGAACTGGAAACATTGGTACCGCCCGAAGTCTCCTGGAATCGACAATAATAGCAAGTTATATAATCACCTCAAATAAAAACATAAGTACAAACAAATAATTCAATATAACTTAAACGAAAGTGTACTTTTAGCTGATAGAAATGACACTTATAAGTTTAAATCAGTCCTTATAAGTGCTGATCTGACTTTTATATCGTATTGTACTTCTTTGGTTTTAGCACTTAAGTGCAAAAACAAGAACGTCGATCACCAATTGCATGTCAATTTCAATTTTCTATCAACCGCAGTATTTGCATTGTCTGAAATTTCTATTACATAACGGATCATTTGCACTTTACGGCACTTTGTTACAGTATTTTTTCTTGCGTAACATCGCTCTTTAAATCTAAGTGATAGTAAAAATTCTCATTTCATTCTTATGTATTCTTAAATAGGACCACTCTCGCAATATAAATGATATCTGTACCACAGAGGACTGACCAAATCTTGAAACAAACATAGTTACACACAGTAACGAAGAAGACTCGGCAACTAAACGTGTGGGCTTACACACATTTTTGTCCGGTGTGATGTTCAAACCCTCAATACTCGGCGCGACATAGCGGCACAGCGACCACTTGAGCATTGCACTATCCGTATAGTTTAGATTTGTCATGGCAAGCTACAAATTATTACCTATACTTATTTATTGAAATTAAACTATTATATACGGATTTTATCGCGTTGTTTATTTTACACTTTATTACATAATTTTGAAACTGTTACGCTACTTATAGGTACTATAAAATTTTACTAATTTTTAGCCTCATAAAATTATTAAATCTATTACAACTATTTATATTTAAGTTTACGTTTACACTTTCCCCGACGTTTCGGTTGCTTTTCAGCAGCCATGGGCACGGGGAGACAGAAGCCAATATTACCTATATTTATCTTTTATATTTTATGTAAACATTACAATACTATGTGAGCAGTCTGTATAATATACCTACACGGATCAAGATCATCCATTATTATCTTCTTTAAACGCTCGTACGTAGTATACCAAAATAAATTTTAGCAAGTGAAATTAAATGCGTCTTCTTTAGTATCTCACACAACATTAGTTTCATCAGTACCTAATGGTTATCAAGACGGTTCGTAAATATTATTTGTATCTACTTAATGAGTAGATAACTTTCAAACCTTGAAGGACAAGCGATCATAAACAACAATGCGTAGCTACCTATTGTATAAGATTATTAATAGTCCATGGTTATAAGTTTAGGTCATCGTTAACATGTTTTAGATAATAATAAATAAAACATATCCGTAAATAATGTAGAGATCAAGGTCGTGTACTGGTTTGAGACTCCTTAACAGCAGATGTTTATTTAATTCACACGCATAAGTTAATTCAGAACGCGTTTGACATAATATATTACAAGTACATTTTTGAGGAAATAGATAGGTATCATAGTTACTTAATGACCTTCCTGTTTACATTTATGTATAATATAAATAATATTTTGTGATCCACAGACACTATAAACAAATGAAGTCTTAATATAAACCAATTAAGGATTTCAACTGCAGTTTTCTTTGTTATACCACCTACTTTTTTACAAAATTCCATTGTAGTGTATGAAATAATAATGTTTAGTTCTGGATAATTATAAAGTCGTACGTATTTGAAGTTTCAATCACCTTTTAGCAGACAAAATAATAATAATAATAATAATTTATTGATTACAACGGTAAAACATGAATAGGTACAGTCCTTAAAATACTTAATATAGGTAATTTGATATGGATGCCTGTACTAGGGTAAACCTGTGCCACAGGCGTTGTAAAAGAACCATTTAAGCAGTTTAAACTCTACATCCGCTTCTGTTGTGCTAATAAGTCATCAACCGAACAATAGCTAAGCTGTGTTGTTTATACTGGAGATGGTGCGTTTCAGAATAAATGTATATATATACATATATTTAGTAATGGGAATTAGCTACAAAAGCTGTAACTATTCTGGTATAATGATTTTGCAAGTATAATGTACAGGTGCTTATATAATTTATTTTACAAAGAATATATTTTTAAGTATTCTTTACAAAACGCCGAGCCTTATTCAGTATTGACGGCGTTAGTGAACAGATGACGTGAAACAGTACAGAGGCATTGTTATATCGATATATAGGTATCGTTCGTTTTATACAGTGCTGTTATCGGTGTTGACCTGAGATAACCTTACCGCCCTATACTTGATCTGCCCGACGCACGCCCCCAACACCAATATCTTATCACGTGCTAAGTTTATTATTAACACGACGGACACGTTTTTCAAATGACAAACCCATAAACTAATAACATAGGTATAAGTTAACAAAATTATGCTCAATGCCACAAATTTATATTTTGATATTAATACTCAAAAAATGAAATATTTCCATATACCTACGAAATAAATTATGATATGTCCATCACAAATACATAATCTAAACTGCGTGATGATATAAAAGAATCAAATATTAAATGTAAATATAAATCAATTATAAATATATGTTACAACATAAAAATAGTTCTTTAGTCATCTTTTACACAGAACTGGCGAAATATAAACGACACATCTCTATCTAACCATTTAATTAGGCGTGATGTTGTATGTAGGTTTAATCTATTTTACATTAAATTAAACTGTGCAAAGTAGTTTGAACAATTAAATGAATATATTAATTAATTGAATAAAATACTCTGACACTGACATGGATAATTTAATTCCCAACCGTTTAAGTCTCTACCTACCTACTATACACTTGATTTTATTGAAAACAATAAGGCACTGCCGAACAACTGTCAACACTTGATCTTTTAAAGAGTCGTAGCAAATTAACGTTACTCACGTACGTACCTATAAATGATTATCATTTACTTAATAATTACTTAATCACTATATTTGTATACAAGCATTTGTTGTCATATTATAAGTAATTTATGCCATGATGATCATCATCATACCTACTTAATAATGACTTATTAGGATATAATTGATCGCCGTCTCAGGCATCATAATTAATCATAATTGTTTTAGGTATTTAAAATATTTTAATATTTTATCAGTGATCGAAATATTTAGTGCAAATTTACGCGCTTGTACTTTGCCAGTTCTGAGAAATACAGACTCGGTTTGAACCGGTTGTTATACATGTATAAATGGTGGGTATATTATAAACAAGATTGCAAAATATTAACCCTGAGGCAAAGCAAAACTTTTGGCAGGTTACTAATTAGATTGAGTACGATCTGAATAACAAACGACATTTATCTTCAAAAACCCAAAATAATAACCGTATCAAGAAAACAATGGCCTACTAACGCCGCGCCGTGGCCGAAAAACTATTAATAATATTATATTTTTTGAGCAGTACAATTTTACACACCTTAATATGAAGGTGGCGCTAGATAACAAGTATTAGTGTTGTATAGAACTTAAAGATGACGCGTAACGCAACACATATAGACTATTGACACAGATGCAGGCGTTGATAACACAGTGTGACCGATAACATGAACTACAATAAAAGTTTTATGACAGTTTAATATAAAATATTTCCATACCAGTATGTAACGGTTCAATGGATAATTATCTTGATGTTGAAAAAGTCAATGAAATAATCTAATCAACCAAAACGCGTTATAGCATATATTAAATATTAAAATGAATAGCGTTTTTATGAAATGCAAAGCATGTCAAGCATACAAGCTTGTCAAAATGATCGTTGTGAAAGTAGAACGTAATTTCTCAGTTGGTGAGCAAACTGAGCACAGCCGCTTATCTTCTTGTCATCACGTTTCTAGTATTAGTATAATTACCTGCAGGGTATTACGTACGCTTGTACGTTACATACATATAATATACCAAGTAACTTGTAAACTGAAGGTCAACGGCAGAATATCGTTTACGCCAATAAACCATTCCAGTCATACACAATGAGAAAATGTGGAAGCTACATTCCCGCAATGCGCTATTGGAACTACTTACACACTTATTACTGCGACTCGTTGATACGTCCAAGAGTTTATATTTTCATTAGCGGTTTATATGTCTTCATAAGTAACTACTTAAATGAATAAAAGTGCATACGTGCCACCAAACCTCAAATATATAGTGTTAATACTCTGTGTTTATTTCGTCATACGACCAAAATAAAGTCACACAACACATTCTCAGAAGATTATTTATTTCATTCAAATGCTTTGCTGCCCTCATTCCACGGAACAGATTCCCTTTTAAATAAAATAAACACGACAACGATAATAGTTTAAACATTTGCTTGTAAAATATACACATAATGTACCTATACTTATACATACTAAATCATGTACATTTGATGGTTAACATAGTTTCATTGTCATTTTACGTCAACTAATAGGAAACACATGTGTAATATACTACAAATTTTACTATATACATAACTCATGTTAATATATATATATACATACATATATACTTACTTTATTTGATATTTTACGGAATACCTATAATAATCTCCGTTGGTTGCCAATCTGCGCTAATTTACACGTTTCTAACAAAACATCACTTTTTATTAGGAAGTTCATTTCATTGAAATACTAAGCCGGGTTTATTAATTTTCATTTACATGACTTATAGGTAAGAAAACCGCTAATAAGAAAACTTGCATCGTATTGTTAACATAATGTGCCTATAGACTTTATGAAATCTAAGATAAAACGCCATAATTCCTTCAATAAAGATAAAACTTTTTCAAATAAGTAGTCTATTGATAATGAAACTTTTTCTAATCTATCGTTTATCAAATATCTTCTGATTCTGTGTAATAAGCACGATGACGACGTTTAGCCCATGAAAAAATGGAACATCTAAAATGGGAACGCATTGAGAACATTATCTGTGCGCTGTCATGCTCGTAAAGCGCATGTGAAAATATTTACTATGTACACGAGATTTGAAAATTATTAATTAATACTTATCAGCGTTGTGGATTGTACCCACAACTCGTGGGTTTATATTTTAATTTTCATTAGCAAAGATTTGTAATCAGGTATTTGTAACAGGTTAACAACATAACAAATTGTATTACGCAAATATAAGGAACGTGCTACCCGTATGACCTAAAAATTTGATTGACCCAAAAAGGGTCAATATAGTTTTCCGATGTAATCTAGTAATAAACGTCAAATGTGAACTAAAATTCAATTTATGACCACATGCATCGTTTATTTTAATTTTTATAATTCATTTGGAACGACATTGGAACTATATTACTTACAAAGTTTTTGTTTAGAGAATTGGATTTCAGACCTTACAAATCGTAACTATAAGATTGGGCAAATATAATAAATAATAATTCTTTCTAAGATATTTTGATACCCCACCCCCACGCAACGTAAAAAATTACATTAAAATTATTAAATTATTTTCTACATTTTAAAGCGTGTTTTTTAGTATTTTTAACTACTTTATTATTATTTTTCCTGAATTATTGTATTGTCATCGGTCCTCGATAAGTTTGCAAAGTTTCAAATCAATCCATTGGTTTGTAAGTGGTGAAAATCACGTTCAAAGATTCCGTTACATAGATACGTATACCAAGCTAATAAAAGCGTGTTAAAATTACATATAATATACGATAAAATACCGCTTTAAGAAAGGGCGAGCTTGACCTGCCTTGAGCTATTGAATATTTACTGTCTTATGCGACACTCGCGTGGATTCGTTCTTAGCCACAGCCGCATTGAGCAATGAAAACATATTATTTGTTAACTTAAACAGAAAACAATTATACGTAACTGTTTAATGTCTTCATGTAAACACAAACTAAAATTAGCTAGCGAGTTACATGAACACTTCATTAGCGTTAAGCAAGAAGACATTTCGTTTAATGTGTAAATAAGGAAACATTCTTACTTAATTGCATAGAATTACGGCGGTCTGTCACTTTACAATACTTGTACGTTGTGTTTAAAGTAACCTCAGATGCATATCATAAATTATTATAATACACAAGACTACGTAAGAATTCGTGTCGATAATTCAATAGAATATGTCAATGTCAATATTAAACAGTGATACGTATATAAATTAAGCGTATATTGTAAAAATATTCAAACAAGAATTCAGATACTGGGTTTTCTAGTAAGTAATTGGCATATTGATACGTTTTGAAATTCCAATAGGTAAACATACGTATTTTGGTAATCTCGGTGAACTTGCCTAGCGAATACAATAATTGACAAGTTCAATATTGGCGAAGCCATCTTACGTGGCTAATATTGAACCTGCCCATTACTTTGATACATCACTGTTTACGTGGTCTGACACACCTCCAAAATGTTTCCAACGTCGCCGAGCTTGTATCTACGTAGACAGTGTTACGCGGATCAGCTGACACTGTGCGTCCGCAAACCTTGATTTACAGATTTATTTTAAAATATTTATTAGTTTATTCTTTTTTCCGTTGGCATTTCAAGATCACTATGTATTTTTCGTACATTTTTGGTACCTAACAATACATCTATCATAGATCAAGCAAATAATCAAAACGGCAGAATTAATCATTTAATTTCAGTGATAACATTTCGAAAGGTTGTGCAGTTAATATTGATAAATCACGAATGTAGAAATGTTAGAGACTCATAGATAACTGATTACATAGTACATAGAACGATTATGCAATGATTTATTGGTATGTAATTAGTAATTACACAGATAAATGTGTTACGTAATCACTTTGTCGCATATCTTATCTTGTACTTACAAGAAGCCTATCTTCATCATAATTGTTACTAATCCGATTCTCAAAATAGAATTGCAAGACATGATCAGTAACATGTGCGATAGATCAATTAATAAGTTCTCCATCGATGGATCAATTCAAACGTGTGGAGCAGATATTATATTAAATATGGTTTGAGCATTTAAGATAGGCATGTATTACAACGCAAAATAATCTCTCATGTGTCAACTAGCCTTGATGTTAGTATCTTTCTGAGATGGCTTGTTTTCTTTAGACTGATCATCGCCATGCTTCCGCCAACACATTGTTTTCGTTGATGATGAATTGACATCATGTTGACGGCATAACCAGGTGTTTGCAGTAAGTGACAGCAACAAGATAATTTACAGTGTCAAAAATACGCTCTCATATACAACACAACCTTCAAGAGTGGATTCTTGCATTCGAGCTAACATAAACAAAAATGGCCTAGACTTTTGTCATTGGGATAACTAAATTATAGTAAAATTACCACATATAAATCACAAACAAAGTCGGAGTAACTCACTCATCCGAGTGCATACACGCTGCAACATATAATTATTTCGTTCAAATTGAAATTTCAGAAACAATTTTTCATTATAATTAAATAAGGCGTGTTTAGTTTATTTTTATGTGTGAATGCCAATGATGTATTGTTATGTTATTATATTGATCACGCAATTATCGATATAAAAGAGGCGCCGTCCATTCTGGTCGGTGGTGCACATTATGAGCTAGCAAGCCTTATTATGCATTTTGGTAACCAAAGTTACGGATAACATGCTAAATACCTACTTCTACTGAATCAACTACCTGTAAAAATAATCTCCTTGATTAAGTAGATAATATGTAAAATAGGATATCGATAAACCTGTGTCAAATATATAAGAATAATTACATACTTTATTTGCGATAGAATTAACACATTATCGTATTATAGGTGATTTTAGGTTATCTGTCAGTAATCGTTAAATGGTTCTGCAGCTACAATGCAGTATTCGTACCCGGTATAGGACAGGGTCACCCGTGTCACGCGACGACATGTATTTTACAAATTAACAGCAACTTAGTAGCATTGTAACCTTAAGCGTATTATTAATAAACCAATATTTATGAGATAATGATAATGTGTTTTAGTAATTATTACATTTAGTACCTAAGTGATAAATTGTTGTAAATATTATTATATTTAATAGCAATATTTAGATGTAATGGGATCAAAACAATATAACATCTAATTTTGTAACTACTACAAAATGTAAATCTGAACTGGCAATTCATAAAGACAATAGTCAGTAAAGGTTGCGACATTTATACTTATTTGTAATCACACATATGTATAATAGAGTTTATTTAGGCAGTGTCCTAATTCTGGCATTGGTACGTTAGTCTATAAACACGCAGCTTTTGTGTGGACATGACCTAAATAAACGATAAACGCTTCAATACGAATATCAAAATTTAATTTGGCGTCTCTAAAATCATAATTAAGATTTATAGACATTGTCTAGAATTTGAGATCTTTGTACGGATAAAATTACTTTCAGCGTTAGAGTTTATTGAAATCAAGTAGTTGTATGACGATTAGTTAGTATTCTCACTCATAATATATTAAACTGTTTTCGTTTATTCGTACGTCACTACTCGTTGCACTAGAAATAGTCACACAATATATTTATTGACTTGTAGGTAAACTATGAATGCACGGAAGTAACTAATAGATGTTTGTTTATCCCAAGAAAGGGTGTCTATAAATACATTCTTACAAAGTATGAAGTATGAAAAGGCTATTTAATTCATAGAACGACGACATTAAACGACGCGTACAATTCCTATTCGGTTCACGTTTTTCTGAAAACCTTGTTAACCGCCTTCAATCTTTGTGAAAATACCAACGCGACGAAAATACAAACATAAATATTATGTATACCGATATTTATGTTTCTGGCAATAACCGAAATATTGTGGTACTCGTTTCACATACGAATAATGTGCCAAAAGACGTTTGAATAACGGACAAGTTTAATGTAGGTATACCTACTTACCAAGCGCCAAAAATGTATGAGTTTGAAGAAGAGTGCCGAATATTCGGATGATAATCGGGACAACATACCAAGCACATATCACAGTGATGCATATGATAAATGGTTACATCACTTCGTTATAACACGATGTGGGGTAGATAATGGTGAGTGTTATAATTAAATATAATTAATTTGTGTAACAATTTAAATAAAAATGTTCTTGGTTTTGTATCTACAAAGATACTCTACTGATATCAATGTTCTCTCTAGCCAAAATCCACATGCGTAAGTACTTGTTAAGTTTGCTGATGGTGTTCTGCGTTACTATTTCTGTGCTAAGATAAGCCTGACATTGAGGATGTGATCAATTAGAAAGGAAAGCGCGGCGCCGATCAAACTTTACGTCTCAGTCACATGAAGGTTTACGCTTACAAGTTACAACACTGATCACATTTCTCAGTCAATTCAAGATTGACCAGTTGCAACGAAAACGAGGCCAATAAACGTTACTTGCACTGCTCGCTCGTACGAAACAAATAAAAAGAATGTACTTTTACAACGTTTTAAAGGGTTCGACATGATGTAAGTTGTAAGCATCCATATGTTTTAAATACAGTAAACAACGAACCACTCACCGAGCTTCCCCATCATTTCCTCTAAGGCATGATCCTTATCCATGGTCGTAGTGTTATGTAGCACCGGGGTAGTATTGTTTGAAACTCTATAACGCTATTCACAAACACCATTGATGGGAGAGTAATGTCGAACGCGCGGCGGCGTGAGTAGTGCAGGCGAACGCCAGGCGTGCGTGCCGGCGGACGAGCGAATGGATGGCAATCGTCGTGTCGTGGCGCCGTCCGTGGGTCGGTTACCGCAATCGCGCGAAAAAAACCTAACCTCTTATCTCTATCGGCCATACCTGCCAGTTCGGTGATCGTCGCCACCGACGACCGGCCACTCTATCTGACTCCAAGTTGCAATCACCGTGCTAAACGAAGTCGTTCCGCTTCATTGAAAACTGAATACGGTTACATTTTCCTGCTATATGATCATAATCTAATATTCAACTGAATATTATTGTTAATAAATAATAACATACGACTAGAAGTCAATTAAATACAACATACAGGGTTAATGATATGAGCAAACTAACTATTTCATACAAATGAGATACGTTAACTCAGTGGAATCAGTAGGTAGCCGATTACCTATATACGCTCATGTTTACAGTGGCCGGTTACAAATGGGACAAACAATTGATATAATAACCGCAGATAGCAAGATCATAATACCGACTTCACTTGCAGTAGTTTATCGTGATTACTATTGTATAACGGAGTTACACAATCACAATGATATTCTAATAATGTAACCATACACAATATGGTAATATTTTAATGTGACCAGTCGTGGTGAGCTGCCAGCGTTATCTATCATTATAGTAGCCTAGCACTAAGTCTGATCGTACCTTAACATTACTATTTGTATGTGTTATATAATATATATAATAGCATATCTCAAGGATTTGGCCCAATTTCAATTCTGCAAATTATTTCTACGTGAAAAGTAATTATTACACACTCATACATATTTTATGAGATCTTCAATTTTTTTTTCTGGTTGCTTCCTGTTTGTTATTTCATAGCCATACTAGCTTGCCAGGTTACTATACCAGGGTTAATACTCCTACGTTGTTGGCCTTAGGGTAAAAGACATAAAGAAAAAAAAAAAAAAAAAAAAGGAAAATATAGTTTGTGCCTTCGGAACTCTTACTCAACGGGAGGAACGCAGTAAGCAGTAGTTACTAACATATCAGTTTCCTTTACAGAGCGGTTCTTCTTCGAACGAAATAATTATTTTTACCGTCACTAAATAATTGCCCCCAGGCTCCTCTAATCCAGAACTACAAAGATTCACTGCGATGGCTAGTAGCGCTGTTAGCAAAAGTGAACGATCACCTCGGATCCGAAGTTGTCGGAGAGACATATTGTAGATTATTTTTAAAAAACTAATTCAATGCACCTGTTACAATAATAAAACTTATTTGTTTTCACAGATCGAATCTTAATTTATAAAACGCAAAGGTGGCAATGATTTCACAACCCATGCCACCTTTGTATTTCACCTATTCGCAATTGTTAAATCAACCTGTCTGTGGTATATATTGGACTGTTGGAGTAAAATTATAATTACAATTTTACATCTCTCTTTCTAGACATACCTACTTCTTCACATACATAAGTTATTTACATACGAATTCGATCTCCTCCTTTAAATAGTGGAAAAATACAAAACGAGAATCTACTTTGTTATTATTTTTAACATGCTTGCGCAATAAAATCAGCCATTAAAACACTCTGTATATGTAAATGTAATACATTTTACACTTCCGTTATCACATGTCCAACTCAGTGCGAATTTATTGCTGATAAGACTATGATAAAACTTAAAATAGTAAACAGTGACTTCCTTATGTAACATGCACAGTATTTAAGGAGCATCCTTAACTAACTGACTTACGCATCTACATACATACATACATATAATATAGTAGTTATAACAATTAATATTTACATGCTTAAGGATTGGTCGTGGCTTCATATTTCTTGGTAACGCTTGATAATAGGTAGGTACGTATCGGTTCAAGGAGGAAAAATTTTACATGATGTTGTTAAATAGCGAGGAAATAACCAGTTCTGTTGTTATTTTATCTTAGTATGAATTAAAAGCTCAACTACAGTTTTCCCATCTATATGACGTATCATAAAAGTACGAAAATTAGAGAGTACATGATAAATCACTATGTTTATCTAGAATAAGTTAAAGTATAGTTGTAAAAACAATCAAATTCCATTTTAAAATTTGGATCGTTTATGTGAGGATAAACAATTGCTATCATAAAGTCGTAATTTTGTAGGTCACTTTCTAGTCAAACGAACATTGACTCTCAATTTTGGAAGAAGAGGAGAAGAATTATACATTTCTTATAGTATATCTTGGTTGTTTTATATTATATATTCAAAATATCAACAATATGTCCATATCTAAATACATAAAGGAATTCGTGAATTTCAAAATTTGCTGTATGATTTCCAGAATTAATTACTGAATTCATAGGGTAGGTGGGTACATATTATTTTATGCAATGCCATAGCCATTGTAATTTTACTTTGATGTTTTAAATAAAACAAGTGAGAAATGGCAATGAATTGCCGTAAATATCAGAGTTCGAAAAAATTGTATCACGTGACCGTGACACGTCAGAGGTCAAAGGTCATAGTCATTCCGGGGTATATCGACTATGCTGAGTCGAATGGCGTTAACCGCGAGTCTCTAGCTCTTACGGTTCTTGAGTTGAAAGATGGTATCACGTGACCTTGAGGTCAGAGGTCAAAGGTCATAGTCATGACAAGGCTATATCGACTATGCTGAGTCGAATGGCGTTAACCGCGAGTATCTAGCTCTTACGGTTCTTGAGTTGAAAGTTGTATAACAGACGGACGGACGGACGGACGGACGGACACAGATGTTGTATAAGTGTTTTTCGAACTCTAAAAACAACATTAGAAGTAGGTCTAGGTAGAGTAGTAGAGCGTAGTACCTAGTACTTAGTGGCCTCTTCGCTGAAACTTGAAAAATACCGATAAACTCTAACCCATTAGTTCCCAAAGTGGTCCAGGTGGTCCCAAGGGGTCCACGGGAGACTCGACGGAGGTTTACGTTGACGTGACAAAAAATGAGGGTCCGCAATTCGTAAGCGGGGTCCACGAAAATGTATTTGCTTTCGATAGTGAAGAACTGAAATGTTGACTTGACTTTACCTATCAACGTAGGCATATAATATTTTAAGAAGCTTAGCGACTGTTACTTGTAAAAACTTGCATATTCCATATTCAGTACCAGTGGTCTCGAACCTACCGATTTTTCAGTAGAGAATTCCTAAAAAAAAGATCATCCGTAGAAAGGTCATCACATTTTTTAATATATTCATACGAATGCCAAGGAATATGGTAGAAATTTAGCTGAAGGGGGTCCACCAGAACCTGCTAAATTTTGAAAGTGATCTATGAGAAAAAAGTCTAGAAACCTCTGCTCTAACCAATAGATCGCCCCTTTAAAAACTTGTGTTGTTTCCACTGAAAAGAGGGCTTTGAGATATACCTACTTTAGGAGGAGCGGTGATGAAAGCATGGTGGTGCATGCACTACAATAAAACATTTTATTTTGCCTTCTGGAATTAAGTACAATAAATCATTGCAAGGAATATCTCGACGCTACATAAAGCTTAAATGCTCATCGATTGATACACCCAAAAATTTGTACCTAAATAGCAATAGGGTATTAAATAAAGCATCTGTTAAAAAGTCAGTTCAAAGATGCCAAAAAATCTATACAGCTCAAATAATAATTGACATATCCAACAATTATGTCTATGTAAGTAAGCTATTATTTTGAGATCAGGTTCATACAAGGAATATACTACTTAAATCAAGAGAATCATTATTTTGTTATAGAATTGGTACTGTGTATGAAGATGTGACATCAGATGTTTTGGGCAAAATCGGGTCCTGGCAGTGGCTTGTGACATTCGTTTCGGCCGCACTCATGGTGCCCACAATTTTCAATCAGCACGAAGATATGTTTCTGCTTCGTTCCTCAGATGTGTTTTGTATTTCTCCAAGCGAGTTCGAAGTTCTCAATTCAAGTCTGTGTTTCGTAACAGTCAAAAATAATGAGACCGAAAGCTTGAAATGTAACAAATGGACCTTAAAGTTATTTTGGTTTATTTGGTTGAGTAAGACGGTTGGTAACTTTATTGACTAATTACATAGCTATTTATAATCAGTTAATCTTAGTTTTATGTCAAGGAATGCTGCTTAACAAAAATGTTGACTTAAGATATTCTATTAATAGATATAGATAAGTTTGTAAGTACATCAATCGTTACCTTCAATGGAGTTTATCTGAATTGAATTTTAAACTTCCTTTTCTAATATGAGATTTCGGTTAAATTGGATCGAACGTGCTGATAGAATTAGTAAGTTACTCATGACGTTTGAATTAGAAAATAAACAACTGTATTTACTTATTAGCATAAAGAAGTTTATTGACATTACATTGTCTGTTGGTATATCTATTATAAGTACATTCCTTTGTTCTGCCGACCTAGATAAGATATATATTTCATATCCCCATCAATAGATATATTTTTATAACCTAAACATCATAAACATAATATCATAGGGATAATGAGGCAGTTCTGCTTTTTTTTCTTTTCTCGTATATTTTGTTAAAAAGATAGATTCTCCTCTTGTGCACAATTAATATATAGTTCAAATTCAAATCTTTATTGCTTTGCCACAAGGTAGTAGGTATATAATAATAGATGGTAGACTTATAGCTTAGAATCAATTGTGGACCCTGCCGGGTATGCTGTATACTAATATATATTAGGAGAGAGGAATAGGAGGAAAGAAAGTTGGATGATTATGTTTTAAAGGTGAACTTAAAATATGTAATTCGTGGAGAGTAAAGTAAAAAAGAAAGCGAGGTATGACAGTACTATGTATGTACGTGCTAAAATTCAGTGGAAAATATATCGTAGAATTTTCTCTATGCGAGTTACTGTGATGACTACAAATACGCTGTAAGTAGTTCGATTTGTTTTGATCACTGAACCTGTTACTGAGGCGTCGAAATGCGTGCTAATGCATTTATTATAATAATATACTTTACTTGTTTCCAAGAAAAATAGACGTATGCATCTTATAAGTAATAATGTTAAGGGAAATACTTTTATAAACGATTGTTTGTTGTAATAAAACTACAATTATTGAACCATTTATTTATTTATTGGCTCAATTTTTTCAGTGGCTCGTTTTTTGCGATGATAAATTGAAGTTATTGTCTACTGCCATTATCAGTAGATTTGGTTCGTTCTTTGGTTGCATCATTTTTGGATTGGTGTCTGACAGGTATTTAAGTTCTCTATTACTATTATTATAATGCATTCAGTCATTTCATCAAAGAATGGAGTTACGCTTACTGCCAAGTAAGCTACGAAATGCCGATTTACATTGGTTCATACTTCATATTACTATTACTTATTAATTAACTTTATACAGCAGTGCTAGTTTTCTACGTTTTCAAAAGAATTGAATGCGGTTGACAATGATTCTCCCAAGATAAACTATTGTTCTTCATTTAAATAACGCGATTACGTAGAGTTATTTATTTTTATACAAATTGTGTGTATGAGATAAGAAAGTTAAGGTAAGGGTCATCAACTCATCACAAATCAAGTGAATTAATTTATTGGGGTAGCCATAGTTTTTCTCTTCTTTTTTTCTTAAAAGGCAAATTCCGCACTAGTAGCAATGCCTGTGCCGCAGGGGACTTTACAAACATTTAAATAACGGACACAAAGAACATTCAGAATTTGAACAACCGTTTGTGGATTACACAATTCTTTGTACCGTGTGGGTATCGAAAAACACAAGTCTCGGCGCTGTGGCAGTAACGAGGCAATCACTTAAATCACTACGCACAATCATTTTAACTATTATTTTTTTAGTTCGTTCGGCCTAGAGCTATAGTAATCACTGCTCATACAAGATCTTATTATCTAGCTGGGTACTATTGTTTAATATTAATTATACATCAATGGTACGTGCGTGAATGCCATTTACGCATGTACATGCGTATGCGCATTGCATTTGCACCTCTCCCTCGGAAAAGGGGAGCGAAGAGGGTATGTTTTGTTAGAATAAGCATTAATGTAATAACTACTGGATGTCCAAGATAATAAATAAATAAATAAACCTTCCATGGTGTCTACTTCACTGCCTTGTGTGGTGAGTGGGTCACTAGATTTGGAACTAGATCAGCGACAAAGTATCAAGCCTAGTTCATTGATTTCTTCTGATTTATTTCTTGCCAACCCTTTGTGTTTGTCACATTTGTTTTAATTGTGCTTTATCAGTAACAATAGTGTCACTGACCCTATCTTTGTTATGTAGTGTGTGTGTTTGTAAACTGTGAGCGGAAATCATCGTTGTAAAAATAAAGCTGTAATGTTATTAACTTACTAGTCATCTCACAAAGGTGCATTTGGTTACATAATGTTACAAAATGTTATAGACTGTAAGTTACCTTTGTGAAAGAAAATAAATAAACTTATTATTATTATTATTTATTTTCTTTACGGCTATCTAAGTAGCTATATCGGTTTACAATAAATTAATCATTATTGAAGGTTATCCTAGAGCTTAGGATAGAATAATAATTTTGTCGTTCAACGTATATTATTGATGAGCTCTTAGTGGGCTTACATTGTAGGATTTAAACAAAAATAATACTGCATTCATGTGTGTATTCTATAATAATCAGTTAATTATACCATCACTTCGTCGTTAACCAAAAATACCAACTCTCAATATTATGTCGGTACTATAAAAAATAAATAATGATTGTAAAAATACAACCTCCTCTTTAGGGCCAATGTTTACTAATGAATTAGTATTGTATAATAACTGTTCCTTCGCTAAATTAGTAGATACCATCTTTACAATCCAACTATGTAAACCAAAGCTATTCTAACGGGTCAGTATTTTCAATGCTGTGTATCTTTCTATACTAATGGACTAACTACTAATAATTTTAAAGTTTACGATGCAAAACATTGGTTGAATGGTTTCACAATTCGGAAAAACGGGCAAAATATTAAAATATCAGAGTACTGATGCAAATATTAAATAGACTGGAACAATGAAGATTTAATATGTTGTATGCTACTAATTATCTTAGTTTAATGATAATTATGTGTTGAGAAACGGCGCAATCTGCGTCATGGTTCATCCGGTAGAGCTTATCCGATTCGCTACAGTTCCAATTTGTCAAAAGCTATATTTCGATTCTAACCTTTTATGATTAAAAATATAATATGTCATAATTATGTGAAAAGTTGTCTTTATTAGAAAGGTGCAGTTTATTAGAAAACTGCAATGTAAAACTTCTTATGTAAAGTAGTTATATTATTGAAATATTACATATTAAAGTATTTTAATATAACCGACATGTATGGTCTAAAGCGTCGATTTATTTGTGAAAGTTAGTTAATGACGAGTTGACACAAAACCACAGATTTAGTAATAGTCCACGTTTATTAATACTTTATATTTTAGTAGAAGTTTTTGGTTTAGATGCTAATCCGCGGCGATCGATTAGTCAACTGCACGTTAAATAGTATAAAAAGCAATAACTTATAACTAGGTCGCCGAGTTGCAACGCTAGCTAAACAACTGTCTGTACGCTACCCGTACATACTCCCGAGGGAAAAGTGGGATGAGCATCTATTACAAAAGTAGTAAAAATAATGTTAGTAAAGAAAGTAAAAAATAGAAATAAGTAATTAAATATGTAAATAAAGAACTCAATACGAAATTATATCAAAAATATATATAATATAATAATATAGTTACTGCATAGTTGTTTCAAGTTTTTGAAAATAGTTTCTTGTTGGTTAATGAGCTCTTCGACGCCTTTTCCCATTGTTACGTTACAGTTGAAGTTATCAGTAATTATATTTACTGTGAATACCGTAGAGCTGTATTGCCGCAGGTACTAGTTCAGGTAGCTTCTGTAGCTGCCAATAAGTGTCTCAATGCACTTACCTCTAGTCACGCCTTTTACCTTCTCAAGATGTTTCGGGCAATCCTATTGTGGAACGATCACCGTAATAAGCCTGAACCGTCACTAGACACAAAGCACTGCACTTTTGTTCTCGAAGGACCAAAATGTATGGTCTAAAGCGTCGATTTATTTGTGGAAGTTAGTTAAGGACGAGTTGACACAAAACCACAGATTTAGTAATAGTCCACGTTTATTAATACTTTATATTTTAGTAGAAGTTTTTGGTTTAGATGCTAATCCGCGGCGATCGATTAGTCAACTGCACGTTAAATAGTATAAAAAGCAATAACTTATAACTAGGTCGCCGAGTTGCAACGCTAGCTAAACAACTGTCTGTACGCTACCCGTACACGACATGATCTAAATTACTTGTGTTTAATTACTACTTAATCTTTTAAAATATCTAATTACATGCGTGAGAATATTTTTCAATGATTTTAAATTTACTAGACGTGCAATATAATAGGCGCTGTGTAATCTTTCAATAAGAGTAACGCGATCTCGAAAGGCGTATTACATGAGCTTTATTAAATAGATATTATCTTAATCTTGTGATGAATGAACCAAAAAAATATTACTAAGGTAACTAACACAAACTGGAAGACAAATAATATAGGTACCAACAGTTACAACAGACGGATGGATGACTGTCATTACTCATAACAGTCATAAAACAGGCATTTCCTAACATAGGTGTCATAGATCAATTAAGTAATACCCGTAAATATTGTTTTAAGTGCAGAACTGTTGTATCACATTTTGATGTAACCCTTATAATGACAAATAAAACTTATTATTATTTAAAAAAAACCCTCAGAAGCATTTTTGTAAAAAGCCTTGTGGCGGGCTGGGAATGTAGGTGGTGACACTGTAGTCCCGAAAGCTTCAAAGAGTTAGCCAGAACATCGTCTCCGGTTTGCATTCAAGTTGGCTGAACTCTTATATCAGACTTGTCTTGATTGACCGTTCAGAGAAATCGGGTCTATATCCTTTTCTCAGTTTATATCTTTATGATTATCAGGGTAAAATTTAAATGAAAACTGGCATATTCGGTGTTAATGATTATCTGAAGTTAAGTAAACATGGTACCATGCGATGCTGTTTCTATGTGATATATAAATAGAAATCTTCGTGGTTATAGTGTGCCGTGCATTTTCTGCTAGCCAAAGTCCATGCTATGCAGGTGTCCAGGGCGTGGGTGCCGCAAACGTAATACATACTTATGCCGTATGCGTCACACGCTGCTAATAATTTGTTGTTATTGCATATAGTGCGTTCATATAGTACATATTGTGAATGCTACTGCCATATATTTTGCTACCCACGACTCCGTCGTGCAACTTGCTATTAGTGCTATTACTAAACAATAGTAAACTTCTCTCTACGCCATTCTTTTGAATATAACATATTCAAAAGAATGGCGTAGAGAGAAGAATGAAGAAGTATGCATAAAATTTATTTATTTGAGACTAATACCTATTTTATCCGAAAGTTCAATTTAAAAAGAGGTACTTTTAACAATTATAAACTATATTAGAAGTAACTTCTTTTTTGTATAATTTAAATATAAACATGGGTGGCACAATAATTTTTTTGGTTTTCTCAATAAAGATTAGCGATGCAGATTTGATCCTTGCGAAAAAAATGCGATACACAAAGTCTGTGTATTCTTTACGTCCGCAATGTCTGTCATTGTCTGTAAGAAAACAAATTATGTCTCCTTCGGGCATTGTTTTAAAATTTGAAATACCATTATATTCTATTAACTGTTTCAGTTTTGGAAGAAGGACCGCTATAATTTTAGATGTGTTCGCTGAACTGATATTTGGCTTAGTAATCACATTCTGTGATTCAGAAGGATGGTTTCGACTAATAGCTTTTTTGAAATCATTGTTTGGGAGCGCCAACCTGTATATGGGACTGATACTTGGTAAGATCACGATAATTTATGAGTAGAAGAACTTGTTTTAAAGCTGCTCTTAGAGAACATTGCATTATCAATTACTTAGTGTTGTTATTGATTATACCCCGAGGCGATCATTTGCTCATTGTGATACGTACTTGTCACGCAACTAATATTCAACTTGTCCTGCTTACATTACGAAGGCGATATAAAAGCTACGTGTATTTCAAATACGAAGTCCCATTTGACAGATGATCGTTGAATAGCGATAGTGAAGAAACCGTTTTAATCGACATATCACTAAACCAAGTAACCATTAACTTTCCAAACAAACTGTAATCGTGGGTTTAGATTCGAAACAAAAATTATAGAAACACAAAAAAAAACAAGGAGTCCATCTAAGTTTGACATATCGAAAGAATAGAAAAGTCAAAGTTATAAATAATGCGTACAAATTGTAAAAAAAAAACTGGGCTTATCCTTGATTAATTCCTAGTATCACATACTTACTCTATACTTAGTTCAAGGGTGAAATAAATGTGGTATAACAGATTAAATATAAAACTGTGGGATATTTAAACATTCCAACATTCCAATTTTTGATAAAGAAAATATATTAAGGGTTTGCAGAATGGGATTTAAGTTTACGTTGCAACGTAATAATAATTAATACCAAATACAAATTTACAAAAGTATAACTCGGACAATTGTTTTTACCTCGAATTAGTTCGATTTTATCCGATTCATATTGTCGCATCACTATTTCTGAAAGTAAAAAAAATATCCTAGTGCGTAACCATGGTATTGTCGTAAAATGTTATTTTATATTGATGTTTAAATTATTTAAGAAACGCCATGTTTTGTATTGATTCTAATTACTTTTAAATAGTCTTTAGTACCATAAGTAATCATGGTTTATTTTATCAATTTATATGACATGTACAGAGTTACGTGCTACGAAGTGTCAAAAGGGACTTCGTATTTGAAACAGACCTAACTATTGGGGATATGGAACACGCATTTTAATAGAGTAAAATAGTAAGAGGGCGTCGTTGAAAACTGGCGTTAGACATTAGTCTGGCATAAGGTAAACTAGGTCCTATTATAATCACGTCGAGAATTTAGATGACACTTTAGCCTTTAATTTTTTTGTTGAGACTCTTTTTATATTGTTTTTCTGTGTTTTTGTTTCGTCTTCTTTCTTTTCTTAAGAGATTTGTTGGACCAGGCGTATATCAGAGCTGGTTTGGGATTGGTACCGGTGCTGAGATAAATACCTGTGTCGTACTGGTATTCTCTTGTTATGAAAATCTCAGTAGCTACATATCCTAGAACCGTGCACAGTAGTTAATTAGTTATTTACTAATAGGTTCACTTTTAATTACCTAGGATCTAAATACAGCTAACAAAATGTAAATGAGATCCGTACCTAACAATTAACAATGGAGGATATAGGCGTATTACGTTTACCTACTCTCATGGGTCTTGTACACGATGTGGGTTACATGCGTATGTTAAGGCACTTGCGTGGATTAATGTGCTTCTCTAACTAATCAATCGATCTCGATCAATCAAGGCTATTTAGTGAAGTAAGGCGCAGTTGATCGATACCGATCAATGCCGATGAGATGGTAACATAAAACACATCGTGCCCAACTGATTAAGTGTAGAAGCGACACATGATGGAGCTTATCAATCGATAGGTATGTATTGTATCGATTAGACGAGACGATCGACAAGGTAGAGAAGAAGCTTTAGTTTGCACCATGAAAACTACTGACGTAAGTCACCTGTGCATTTAACTAATATGATTAACTTGCGCCAGTAAGCCCGCGCAAGTATCTTGTGTGTGAAAGCCGCGCATGTTGCCTACTTGCCACGTGTACAAGCACCAATAAGTAACACCTACGTATTGGTGCTTGTACACGTGGCAACTGCTCAGTTTTATTATTAACTTAGCAGCTTTATTTGTTTTATCACGTTTCCTTTATTTACCAAGTTAATTATGGATGTGCCATAAAATTAAATATTAATATTCGTTGCAAAACCACAGTGAATACGAATATAAATTTAGAATAGGTATGTTATGATTATGAGTAAGTATTACTACAGGATAATTTGCATAAACATGTGATATTTAGTCACAAAGTATAGACGCCTTTGTATTCTCGGAGTTATTAGGTAGTTACCTAATAACTCCGAGAATATAAAGTCGTTTAGTACCTAGTTACTTAGGTCTAGAAACGCATTAACCGATCTCGTCTCCCACTGTTTCCACAACTATATCATATTGACCTAAACCTAAATAAAATATATAGTGTGCAAAATCTCGTATAGGTGTAATAACATAATATGTAGAATACATATTAATACTAGCTGATATGCGCGACTGCGTTTGCATTTTTTAAGTAGTCTATGTCCAAGCTGAGGTTCTCTATATATAATTTAATTGAATTTACTTGAATCGTAGAGCCATGCAAACATAACAAACAGCCGGTTTTATTTTCGCAACATAAATATTGTTCATAATGTAGGTATACTACTATTCCATTTATTGTTTTAAACTTCTCCTGCAAGAGGAACTCTATACATATCTATACCACAGATAATATAATACTATACTAGTATCTATACTAATATTATACAACTGCAAAGTCAATTATACTCCCTCTAGAACGTGCTCAAAGAGCAATTTTAAAGGTAGCCACAATTATTTATTCTGCACACAATACTGAAACAGCACACTGAACTTCCTTTTATACCTATATCTTCAGATAAAAGAAAGAAATACCTGGTTTGTAACAAATCTCAAACTAGGCATGCATTTGTTAACAGATTTTATATATTCCTGGATCCATTTTTGAATAATAAGTTTAATAACCTGCTAAGTATATACAGCGTCAGTAATAAAAATTGTCATGTTATAATAACGGAATATTTAGGTAAACTCAATTATGCAGACAGAGAATTTGTTACAAATATTAAAATTATGTAATTATACTTTAGGTACCTAAGCATTTTATTGTACGACACAGTTGCTTGTACGTGTACAGGCAGCTTTAGCTTAAGTTTATATTTAGTCATATTAATGTTCCAAAAGATTTCTTATATAAATGTCCACTTTTAGCACTAGAGTACACGCGCGTTCTATTATAGTAGATGAGTTGCGATTACTACCGTGCTATTTCTTTATCTTTTCATCTTTACCCCTGCCCCTCCAGGTAAGCCTCGGCGACTAAATTACGCAACGAATTAGTGTGGCGCTTCGCCGCGGCGTGTACGCACAATCCTGTAATTTCCTGCCAAAAACCATATTCTACTGTTATAGTACCCGCGACTATTTGCGTAAAAATAAAAGATAAGTGTTGATTCTTTTTTGGGTTGATTTTATTAATATAATAAGCTCTTTCATTACTTTTTATCTTTGTATTTAGTATACTATATGCCTTTATTTATTTTCTAATGAAAAATAATATTACGAATGTATCCTGATGCCGAAAATCGTGTGCTGGCTTGGCTGCAGTAGAAACACGATGATGAAGAAGTTATCCAAAGCGAATCGGATTTTAAGGAAGAAGAAACAGTGCTGATGGAAGATTTACGGAACCAGATGACTGAAGAGGTCAGTGACTCTTCTTCCTCGGCTGAAGACAATGTGGCTCTTTCGGAATTTTCCCCAAATAGTATTACTTACGTCAGATGAGGTTTTCAATGTCCTCTAGCCCGAAATCGATCCACAAAAAAGTAGTGTAACCGCTGAATGAGGTGGATATGCCTTGATCGTCAAGTCGTACTATGTTTGGAATGTGACGAAAATTATAAATAAATCTTCCGAAACTTTGTGTACTTATCATGTTTTGTAAGTTGATCTCAAATATGCCAAAACTGTTGATTTTATTATTGATCTCAATGAAAAGTTCCTAAGCTAAGCTTAACCCTTACAAGTGTTTATTTTTGTTATTTTCTATTTTATAATGAATATATTTGCGAAATAATTAATTGCTTTTATTTTAATAATAATTGATTACAAAATAAATCCGATCTGTTTTTCCTACTACCTATAGTAGCGCACGCGAACAAACTTGCAAAAAATAGGGCGCGTGTAATGTAGTGTTAAAATAGATTGTCAAGTGATCGCCTGAAACACAGGTCTAACCTAGTTCTGGCAAGTAGCTTATAATAATTTAAAGGTGTTAAAGTATCCTTTCTTGCCATAATTATGACTATTATTTTGGTTGTAAACTAATTTATTAAGGCATTAAGTCATCATTGTTAGATATTAAGATTTAATTTAATGTTGATTTAAGTCCACCATTGTACTTTTTTTTAGCCCAATATTTTTTATTATTATTATTATAAAGCTGAAGAGTTTGTTTGTTTGGTTGAACGCGCTAATCTCAGGAACTACTGGTCCGAATTGAAAAAATATTTTAGTGTTGGATAGCCTATTTATTGAGGAAGGCTATAGGCTATATAACATCAAGCTACGACCCACGGGGGGCGCAGTAACGATAAACGCGGATGAAACCGCGGGAACATCTAGTAGGTGTAGATATATAATTACTCGAGAGTTTTACTAAGTAATAATACATTTATTTAAAATATAAGTGAGGTAGGGTAATTTTTAAGGAAGGGGCATCTGCCTGATGTGCTTTTCTCATGTACTGTAGATCGCAGCCAATTATAACCATGCGTTGTGTTTCTGCCGGCAGAATGATTTGCAGGCTCTTTAAAGCGGCGCTGTGTCAGCAGAGGATAAGAAATACCTATATTTTGTCCTTGATGCCGGCAGGACGACGACACTTTTTAAACCGGCATCGCACCATTGATAGAGAGATAGATACCCAATAGTATTTCAAGCGGCTATAGGCTACAGCAACCGTGGTTAATGCCACAATCGTACGTGTGATTTTCACATTCTGTAAAATATACCTTCGTCGACCAGAGAGACCGTCAAAAACACATTGGCCATGAACTAGTTTTCATTGCTACAATCAAAAAAGTTGATGCACTAAAGGCTAAACTTATAACATTGCAGTTGTCGCATCGTTAGTTTACGTAAATAAATATTCGGACCTACGTAACTAACTAACCGTCACACTGAAGGATTTTAATGATTATTAAGTGACTCCATAGCAAAGGTTTCCTACGAAACACCATTACTAACGAGTCGCTCATGTCTCGTATTGCGGTAGTTATTACTTTATTAGCTTATTAATAGGTAAGAGAGTTGGTACTGCGGTCGTTCCAGCCATCTAAGTCAACCGAGTGAAGTTATGTAGGTTTATTGACCTAACGATATAAAAAACGACCTTGTAAAGGTCATGTCGGTTAAATATACTTATGCAGAGTTGTTTGTTAACAATATTTTATGGACTGTGCGTTTGAAGTTGGGTTGTTCTTCGCATTATCGGTCGTCTGTCCAGACGTTGCACTTTTTATTAGTTCTGACTTTGCACTTTTATTATTTATATTTTTTATTGAAATGCTAGTTATAATATAGAATTCGAAGTTACGTTAACGCAATAAATACCTAGGTACCTACCTAATCTCAAAAAGCTTCAAGTTCCCATAATTCGCACACATCCACAGCCTTTATCCGTGTTGGATACGTGCAAAATGTATATTATTTCAGTTCTATGATACATTCGAACCAATTTAAACCTAATTTTAGAAGAGTTGTAAATAGCAATGCGGTATTAATAGCCATAGTGTTGTAAAGTCAATTGTCCATGGAAACCTAACCTCTTACTATGGCCCGGTTAGTAAGGTTGTTTACTAACACAGTTTTACGAACACACTGCACCCCTCTAATTTACTGTTTATCTTTGGTTGGATTAGGTGGTCCGCCCAACGGGCTAAGGGCTATTAATGGTTATGGTTTTTTGCAGTATGTGAAATAGCGAGTAATAGATGGCGTACCTGTCTGTCTATGATAGTGATGTTCCCAAGACTGCTCGGCATGATATGTATGATACCGCTCGCCATCAGTGTACCAAACAGGGAAACTTACAGTTTTATCGCCTGTCTATATAGCTGTTTTTGTTTAATCTTGCTAAGGTACTTAGATTATTGAATAACATATTTTCTATTAATATTAAATGCTGAGGTAAGTACTGGTAGCTCTTGATTCTGCCTACACACGTCATAGTATAATTAAATCACATTTATGTAACATGCATGCATTATGTATGACACTATAACAACATAAATTTCTATGTATAATATGTATGTATTTACAAAAAAAAAGTATATAAGTATGTTTATCCATTGTCTAGTACCCATAGTACAAGCTCTGCTTAGTTTGGGCTAGATGGTGTTGTGTGTATGTGGTATAGAATATTATATTATATTATTAAAGAAAAAAAAAAAAAAAAAAAAAAAAAAAAAAAAAAAAAAAAAATAAATAAATAAATAAATAAATAAATACATAATATTGAAATAATTTATTTAATATATGTATCAGTACCTAGTGTCACTTTTAAACTAGTTTGCTAGACTTCAGACGGCATGGATAGCGTAGTGCTTCGGGTTAAAAGCCATACTTAAAACAATTGCGTATACAAATGTCTAGCTGCTCTTTGTGTCCGTTGTTTCAATGTATTTAATAGCAACATAATTTTACCAAACGATTTATTAGAAGTAAAGGAACCAAAAATATATTGAATTCACACACTAAAACCTAATTTTAATTTAGTAGGTTAATCTATTACATACTTACTGTTCTTTTAATCAATTCTCTCAAATAAACTCCCTTATTATAAAATATATTATACGAAAATTACCTTTATCATGGCCTGCATTAATTCTTCGATTTTTCTTTTTCTTTAAATACGGCTCTCTAGAACACGAGGAATAAATCCTGTGTCACAGGGGACTTAACAAATATTCAAACAACGGACACAAAGAACACCCAGACTCGGAACAGCCATTTGTGGATCACACAATTTTTCATCCCGTGTGGGATTTGAACCCACAACACTCGGCTTAGTAGCAGTGGCGAGACGACCAGCCACGCCATCCGTGCAGCCAATACTTAATAACTATACGAACCTTGTACATGATTACACCTGAATATTAAAAACTGTATTACGTAATATAATAATTATAAATTATGTACAAGTAGTGAAGTATTTATTTTAACAGACTTGTCTTAAAACCATTTAATTTGTCAAGTCTTAGAATATCAGTCATAGGCCATCAGTGAGCCGCTGCGATTCAAAAGGTTAAACATGTTTATTATTTTTAGATGGAGTCCAGAGTCACCGCAATGGTTATTGTTTAATAGGAAAACAGTTGCTGCCGAAAAAAATCTACTAAACGCTGCCAAAATTAATGGCATCAAACTTTGTAGTAATTTCAAGATAAGACCAGTTAATTACCAAGCAAGTATAGTATGCTTATAAGTGACTATTTACTGGTGACTGTTTACTCAGCGATTTATATAACCATAGTCTATCATATTCCAGGCATATAATTCACTTGATGAAACAACGACTTGTGTTGGCATCATAACGACATATAACATAAGGGTGATAATTTTAGTGGCTACAATATTTTGGCTATTATATTATTTCCTTTGGAGTTCACTTTATGTACGAATGTATAGTCTAGAAACTATCAATAATCTATTATTAAAAGTGTTTTGTTTTATCATCGTGCTTGCGTGCCTGACGATATTTTCATCCATGAAGTTGACGCTAAGATACCTACTCTTGGCTCATATAATGATCACAGGCGTGTTTACTGCTGCTGTTATGTTTCTCGAAAAGGCAAGAATATTTAAGATTATAAGATTATAAGTACAGTAGAATTGGATTGCTATAATTAACCAGATTCAAGTTACAAATCTTATCGCGTATTTGACTAAGTCTACATTTACTTATAACACCTACCTACTGTGGTTAAGTAGTTACGTATCGTATTCGGTCTTTATCCTTAATCCTGCAAACATTACATACGTCAAAATTTAATAATGTATGGCTGTTATT
This sequence comes from Catocala fraxini, assembly GCA_930367265.1. NCBI lineage: Eukaryota > Metazoa > Arthropoda > Insecta > Lepidoptera > Erebidae > Catocala > Catocala fraxini. The sequence continues at coordinate 12,850,975 of OV884037.1, forward strand.
AAACATGCTGCTTTTGATAAAACTCTCTAAGAAGTCTAACCTAGGTAGAAAAGTAGGTACTCGTGAAACATAAATAAATAATTGCCGTGCCTACGAATCTCCGTTCAGCCTAAGAACCTGAATTACTTTCATTTTACAGAAAATAGTTGGTACATACCTATGTGAAAATCGTTGTATTCTAATATAAAACCAAATTATTTAATTTATTTACTTAGAAAATAGGTAGGTATCACTAATTCTGAATAAGTAGGTGCTATTATTTCCTCAAAAATTGCTTAGCGAGAAATGTCAATACAATATAGTCTCTCACTGTCGACAAATTAAATATGATGAAGATAAAGTTTACAGTTTACCCATGTGAGTGTCTAATTTCAGGGTATAATACACACCTTCGTGTCTTCAGTCGCATTGGCATCAGGACTTGTGGCACATGCCCTACTACTCAACATAACACCTCGACTTTTTGCCATCAATATACGAGCGACAGTCTTCGGATGCTGCCATGCCACAGGACAATTAGGATCAATCATCAGCTACCTTCTTTTCTTGTTCCATCCTATGACTGAAATAACGTTTATGACGATGGAGCTGATTGTTACAATAATTCTGGTTGGATTGTGCTATATTATTCCGGATGTTGATCAGCGAGAACTACCGGACGTCATGAAGGACATGGATTATTTCTCTGAGTAAGGAAAGCTTTTGGTGAAAATTATGTAGGTAAACCTAGAAATAAACTATTAAGCTCTTGTATCTAAACAACCTATCCGTAGGTAGAAGGTTCAAACAAAACGAAGGTACAAAAATGATTCTTGAAACATAAACAGTACAATCTTAATTTTTTTACGTAGGTATAAGTTTTGCTAATAATAAAACAGGCTCCGGTTTTTGGATGAGCAACTAAAGTGGCATCTCTTTCCGTCCTAATGGCTCATCTATACTTAGCTGACTACCAACTTGCGGTGTACCGGAGGCGGCTCGGTTGAAGCGTCGTTTATACAAGGGCGGTTGGCCTTAGCCTTACCTTAAACTTGATCGACTTCGGCTGCGAACTGAGTCGTCAGACGACTAGGGAGCTTACACTGTCAAACTTAGTATACCTACTTACTGTGTAACTGAGCCATTATTCATGAAAATTATAATAAGTTCTTCAGTTTGCGCACTATTAATATTTATAAATAAAGATGTATAAATATATATGTATTATAATTTCAAACGTATAAATAAGGAGCCTTTGTCATACATATTTTGATTTTGCCGATTATTCACTAAAGCAACAGCAAGCATAACTCGTGATGAGGATTGCTATGATAAATTAACACGGCGTTTATGTGGTTAAAAAACATCGCAGAAAGTTACAGAACTCTATTTCTATTAAAAAAGACAACTCTTGCACTAGAAATGTTTTCTGTGTCGCGGAGGACTTTACAAACATACAACAACGGATACAAAGAACTCCCAGACTCTGAACAACATGGATCACACAATTTTTTGCCCCCTGTGTCGGGGGTAGAACAGAACCCACATCACTCGGCGCGGCGACAGTGGCGAAGCGACAACTTAAACCACTACGCCATCGTGCAGTCAAAATTAATGTAGATCGTTTTTTAACATTATCCAGATTATCAAAACCTCTCCGTTGGGTAACGCAGAAAACTAATTCACCGTCTCGTGAAGAAGTACAAATGAGAGTGTATTCGTTCGGAAGCACTCAACGCAGTTTGTCGCACACCCACTCCAACTCTGCTAGCAGACTGCCTGCTCATCCTATAGGCTGCATAAGACTGTGGTACACGCTTACCACTTGCATACGACAGAAGCTTGTTGGAAAATAGATCCAAGTAGGTAGGTACTCTACAATGATAGCTTGCGGATAAAATTATCTTCACTGTAAATTTTAACTTACAAATAATAATAAATTGTAGCTCGTCGAATAATTGTAGTTATGTGGACATAATTATGATGTGCATCCAGTAAATTACAATGGTCTCTTTCTGTCTTTTTATGTGCCCCTCTTTTCCCTTAATTCATGTTGGTAATATAAATAACTGCCTGTTTACTTTTAAAATAACGTATGTTATATTGTGCCTATTAAAAATCAAGGTTTTTATTGATTTCTCAAAATTATTATTAGCTTGTCCATTGGAGCAGTGCTTAAACTAGCTTGAGGTCTGTTAATCATGTCAATTGGGTCATCTTGAATTTTTGTACAATAAAATGCTACTATTTAAAACTTACTTTAATTTAAATGTCACATTTTAAATAGCGAATATATATATTGATTCACGCAATATCTACATCTGTCATACTTATATCAATAATGGCGATAAATACAAATCTGCAAGTGCAATTATAATTATTCCTATATCTAATTCTCATCTTAGTCATGTTATAGTCTTATTTTTATTAATTCATTGTACGCTCTTGCCAATGCTTGTAAGGAATAATTTTCATTATTAATTAAAGCTTATTTCAGCCTTGCGACTACCAGAATTAGGTATACTTAATGCTAATTTAGTTCTTTAGTAGGTACATGACAATGTTCTATTACGAGCCATTAAGAGATCAGCCACTTGAACAATTCACGATTTCACGTCGACTACATTACATTACAAGGACGAATACATCGACCACTATGATTTGTAATAGAACGTTCATATCCTAGACCATTTGATGGATTACTACCTGTATGTATGCACATGTACATATGTATATTAAGCTAAAATTAGAAATGCAATTAATTAAACATTGACGTAAATTTCATTATGTGCAAGGCAATGCAAGAATTAATGTAGATTCAATTAATTATCATCGTTTAGTGAGTCCATAATTTATACTTTAATAAATAAATGTATAAATAAACAATATGAATAGATCTACCAACAAAAAGTTTCTTGTAATCTGCCAGCATTAACAAATTTAATAAATTATGCAAATAAGAGATACCTACTTACCCACACAAACATTTAATAGAAAATCTCAGCTTTAAAAATTAACGGCGTTTTCCCCCAAAATTGTATTATGGTTGGTTCTTCTTCTTCTTCTCTCTTTCTATTACTATATTTGAGAAGATATTCCTAATGACGATTGACGGTAAGAATGAGTTGGCGCTCTCTTACAGAAAACCGGATGGCATCAGAATAGCAATAGGTCTATTACACTAACTGCATTTCATGCGTCCAAGAGTTCCGAAGGCTCACATAGCTACATCTTAAATACTCAAATCCCACCTTCTAAGTCATTATTTAACCCCAGGCTCAGGCTAACACTCGAATTATAACCTTTAGTATTGCGATCTATCAACAGCTACGATAAAAGCTTATTGGTCTTCTTCGATGTATAAAAAATTATAATAGGTACCTAAGTATATGAGAATTAGGTAGTTAAGTCATTCATATTACGATCAGTAATTTTAAATTAATTGGTTTATAAAGATACAGATAACGCATATTTTTATTACAATATCATTGATCGTTAGATAATTTCGTTTATTCTATTAAGATAGGATAATCGGCGTAAGACAATTGTTATATAGTGGGTCATTCATACGAAGCTGTATATGATGTAGTTATGCAATGTGATATACTATAGATTCTTTTAGTAACAATCGCGTAGGCTCAGGGTATCCCTCCGGTGCGTAGGTATCGCTAGCTCGTGAATGAATAAAGTAACAATCGCATTTGTAGGTTTGGATAAATAAAATAATAACCAAATATTTCAAATATAGATATTTGTATGATCTTTATTATAAATTATATTAAAATAAAATTAGAACGTAAAGATGTGTTTAGTTCACATATTACTTATTAGACACTCTTAAAATAAAATCATTGAGATAAAATCCTCTTCAAGAATAACTATAAATTCATTGAATTACATAATTAATTTATGTTCTAAAACACAAGTCGTGTTACTTCAATCACAAATGCGTTACATTACATCAATTTAATTAAGTAAAAATAAATCTTAATGCGAGGAAGAACACAATTTAGTGGCCACAACAATAATATCTACGAGCCTAAATACAAATAAACAGAGGACAATATATTTTATATATATTATTATATAATATATAGTATTTAACCCTAAGCAGGTTTAAATACTTTTAGAATCAAGTATTACAACGAAGCATAATAATTAATAACAGAATAACAAAAAATAGTGGTGTAATACCAGGTCGCTCAGTCATGCAAAAATATTGTTGTGTATGTACTGTCGCCATGTTGCTGCTGGGGTAGGTATTAAAAAGTTAAATTTAAAATGGCCTCTACATTTATAACGACTTCAATATAAGACAAATATTGTGAATCTCTGAATCTGAACTGCCATCGGGAACACTTGGGGGAATGATTTGTATTCGGAACTGCAATTAGTACGTTACGAAACCCAGGATTCTGTCGGTATACATAATTATACGGCTCGCTTTTGCCTTGCCCTTGGACGGCGATTATAGAACAAAAAAATGCAAGTAGCTAAAAATATTACGGGTGTATTAAGTATATCCACAGAAACTTGGTGGCGCGTACTTTGAAAATAAACTTCGCACTAACCCAGTATATTAAAACAGTATTTTACAAACCCAGTATATTAGTTAATAATTTTATATTTGCCATTAGCCCTGATATTTAGAAGAAATATAACGGGAATAATGCGTAGCCTCTTGCGTTTAGGAACTAATATTTTTTAATCAATTTATATACCTAGGAAGAGACTCTAATCTACCTTTTTCGAGTCGGAATAACTCGACAGCTCGGTTTTATTTTCGAGACCAATAGGTCTAAAAAAAGTTGTTTTGATCCTGACATGTATGTCAGGATCAAAACAACTTATTTTTATCAAACTTAACTACCCTCAGGAATAAATATATACTTAAATAATAAGCTTTAAGTAAATAAACTTCACAGAGCTCGATAAATAAATTACCCGATAAAGGGGAAAGATATTATATTTATATTGTTAACATTACTAAAAGTATGACCTTGTGCTGGATATAACTGGCTTTACACTTTGGTATTCATTATAATATACTTTGGTTACCAAAATATTGCGAGGAATTAACAATTTAAGAAATCAGGAAACTTATTAATCTAATATATTTGTTTAGTATTTTGCTCAACATTACACTTTTATATTATGACATAGGTACATCGCCACAGTTATGGTATAGATACATAGTATACACAACGTTTTTCATTATCCAGTAAAACCTGGATTTCGCAGTCTAAAAATAAATGCAGGTACAAAATCAAAACAATCCACTTCTCATATAGAGCTGTCTAACAAATAATTATTATAAATTGTTTTATGCTCTTTCTGAGTAGCATTTTGTTTTAGTTTTCTTTGAAATATGTAACTATACATAATTATCTACAGTGAGCTTTAAGTCGGTTAACGTATCAATATAATCAAAGTATTAATACCTAGGCAAGTATTGCACCATATTAAATCACGTACGTCTTGATATTTTAGAGGGTCACTCATCACAAAATATGAAAATTATAAATATATTAATAATTTTACTAGTTGCTGCAAAAAAATCAAACTAAATGTGTGACACATGGACGGACGTTTCAGACAGACAAAAGAAATTAACTATGTCCATGCCCACATGACAGCATACTTATAAAGACCATTATTTATTTTGTGAGGATTACGAGTTGCTCACATTTGGCTGAGCATCGTTTAAAAATAAATGGTAGCTTTCAATAAAGCACAATAAATTGGTTTTAATCATTTGATTTTAACGTTGAATGAGAGCATTTTTATATCAATACCACCTAGTATCGACATTATGTACAGTGTGTTTTTTTACCTAAAAAACACACTGTACATGATGTCGATATCGATACACATCACACACATCGCAAGACCAGTCACAAAACACAATACACCTTCCACGTGTCACACTATGTATGGATCCAACAACCAATTATTTCTACATTAGTATAATAATATAATCTTCAACGTATGTAGCTGCGAGGTAAAGACTAATAAGTCTAATTTTATAATTCGAGTTTTTACGGACTTGTAGTCGTCCTAAATGTACACTAATAAGTGGTAGAACTAGAAAGTGGTAAACAAAAATAAGTCCTTGAAAAATTGGACTTATGATGTTTACCTCTGAACTACAGAATTACAACAATGTGTATTAATAATGTAAATCAGATATCTTCAATACCTACACTGTCAGTGTCTAACATGAAGATAATAGATATTAATTTAATGATGGCTTCGGCTAAAGGAGATTAAATTATAACTATTATTCGTTAAATAATATTTAAGGAGTCTGCCCACTGCCCCGTTTCATACCAAGACCGTGCTAGGAACGTGTTAGGCAAAAAAATATTCTTTGTAAGGAAATGTATAAGACTATGCCCACTAGATCGTGCCGTCGCCGACCAGCAGTTCCTATAGCACGGCGTATCGTGTTGCTTTTCATGTCTGATACGTTCCTAGCACGGTCATGGTATGAAACAGTGCAGTGGGCAGACTCCTTTAAGCTTATCTAAATTGCGCACTAGATTTTTTTCAAAAATAATATATAATTAAAATATACAGTTACCCTTCTAGTGTTTACAAAAAATAAATAGATATATCTCACTTACATGTAGTGTTTTAAGTGGTGATAATTATCAACGCCTATTTGCCCATAGAACCAAGTTTACATAATTATATCAAAAACAGGTATTTATATGCCTTTTATATTTTAAAAATATTGACTGCTTATCATATTGTTATCTTTATATCTTATATGATAAGGTTATTGACAAGTTACAGAAACTTAGGAATCTGTGCAAACTATTGTGTGGCTTATCATGAGGCTAATTTGTAAAACTGTTATCGATCGATAACAATTTAACAACAAATGGAATCGATATCTTGACCACTCAAGTTCATCCACTTCTAAATATGAAAGCTTAATTAACGTTTTATAATTCGATTTATGTTCGTACAGGATATCACCAATTAATCAATATAAACAGATATTCTGACTTAACAGTTGCCTTTAAATTATTATAGTTAGTACGTTTATTGCTATTGAATTACCTGGCTGTCTTCTTGAGTTTGAAGTAGTGTTAGGGCATGTATATTTACTTACTAAAAGGACAAGTAACCTTATTTTTCTATCCGTAAGGTTACTGTTTTGTCTATAACCAATAAGACGGCCAACAACAGAAGGAAACCGAATTATTTGTTAGCTAATAGAATGGATAGAAGAGCATGTCGGAGATATTCCTTGAAGAATCTGATTGTATAATTGCTGTAAAATTGTTATCGAACTTCACAAGTAACGATGTAGATTCGACATTGGTTCAGTTAACTTTGAGATTTCGACCTCTAAACAATAAGAACTTGTGTCCTTAATTTATTTAACTACCACAGAAAAATAGTGTATTACATACATTGAGTAAATATGTACTACGTATCAGACAAGATAACTCAACTAGATCGTTTGCAACACGAATAGGAGTGCATATTCTATAGCTCATTTGGTCTGAGCTATGCACTTTTACGTTTTAGTGCAAATTTTTATATTCACAATCTGTCCTTATGTATATTGCGGTATTACTTAATTAATTTTGCAGAGCAGCGATAGCTCAGTGGGGAGACCAATAGACTGCAATGCAGAGGGTCTCGGGTTCGAACCCACGTCGCGCACCACTGACTTTCGGAAGTTATATGACTTTTCGAAATTATGTGCGTATTGATTGACAATTATCGCCTGCTCCGTGCCTCGGAGAGCACGTTAAGCCGTTGGTCCCGGCTGCCATAAAAATCTATGGCAGTCGTTATTGGGAAAGTCAGTACCCTCTAATATCCTGACACTGGTCTAGCCTTAGGGTATCGTTAGCCTTCGGGTGGCGGAGGTCAGGTGGCAGCCGCTCCGTGTAAAAACTGATATCCAGTCAAATCCGGTTAGACCAGAAAAGCCGACCCCAAGTGACTTGGGAATAATAAAGGCTAAGAGGGAAGAAGACTTAATTAATTTTGCACCAAATGTGCCGTTCGTTGCTACTTACAGCAACGACACATTTAAGTGCAAAATGAATGTATGGCTTTGACTAAGTGTGTTAGAGCACGCATCTCGTTTTAAAAAAACTTAAATTAGTTGTCTACTCTAGTAAGTAGTACATAATTATTTTCTCAATGATTACATACATATCCAGAAACATCGCACCTACAAAAATACTAGTACTCATAAATATAGTATTTAGCTTAATACTAACAAGGATTATGATTTAATATCACAGGTTTTGTATGTCGATACATAATTCGAATCATGACGCTATGTGACATAAATTAACTACGGCAATGAAATAATATGTAATGTAAATCTATAATTGTGCTTTTATTATGAATTTCTGAGGTTACCCCGAAATAATGTAAATATATATTTTTAGGTAAGAGTCTGTTGGAAGGGATACTGTATTTACAAGTAGGTTCAATTTGTATTTGAAATTAATATCATGTGACACAAGTATATTTAAAATTCAAACTGCTTTGAAATTCTCTAAAATAATGTATGCTTAGGTGATTAATATTATGGCTAGGTATCTAAATCTAAACATTATTCAAAATCGGCAAGTTAAAACCCAGTCAGTTTACCACTGTCACAGCTAAGTAAGGCTAACTGGGATACTAACAATACTATAATAATGTTAAAATGAATAAATATAATATGAAAGCACAAACATCAATTTTATAATACACTTATATCATGTTTTACCTACAACGATGTCTGTATATAGCGCGTGTAACAAAAGTGTGGTCATATTTAAGGATTATAGAAACTAAAAAAATGAAGGTTCTAAAAAAATTGAGAAAGAAATGATTAAAGTTCGGCGATTTTCACATGGTAACCATGGTCAGCTGTAAATTATATATCGAAATTTTAATATTGAATGTACTGTGTGTTTTTAGATAGAACAACTAACACACATTACTTTTTTCTACTCTTTGGTATATTTTGACTCTTGCCTCTCCGCGGGGCGACGGAGAGGTTATGTCGAACTCACCGGGGAAAAGATACTCTGGTAATACCGACTAAATCTACCACGGTGTTCCTCGACATAACCATAGACGGCGAAGCCGCGCGAATCGCTTTCACATGCAATCGCGACCCCGCCGTGTGAAACGGCAGGCCACTACACAAAAATACTTCCTCCACCGTCCTGCTGGGACACACACACACATACACATTACTATCCTTACGTACCTAATGAACCTCAACCATACCAATAAACAGTACTTCTGCATATTTTCAGGGATAACCGTTGTAAATTTTAAAGAGCAATTGTGGCAATTTTATTAAAATGAAATTATTTAAAGCTTCTTAAAAATATTTTTATGTGTATTGTGTGTTTTCGGCTGACACTACTATTTGACATAAGCGCACTAGTCACCCTTCTAATACATTTAACAGTCTAACTTACCCTGTGACTATGTGACTAATTCGGCGTTTTCCTGGGTTGCAATGATTACCATTCTAAAATATGACTACACGCTCCCATTACACGCTATATCCTTTATTAAAATCGTATACAATAGCTACTATACTTCAATTTTTTTTTATTAAATACAGTAGATACTGTATAATTAATCAATAACAGCATCAAACGTCGTAAACAAGCAACATGTCAGGCAATAATATCCTGCAATGGAACAATAAATGGATGTGAATGTAGATTAGTTATTCTAGGTATCAAGCTATTCACTAGATTTCATTATAATCAAACATAATTAATTCACATTTATAAAATTAAGTACCGACAACTGTGGCAACATTACCGTTTTTTTTTAAGTTTAATCAATTTTTCATTATCTATGGTACTTTAAAATATTCATATATATCTAGTCTGTAGCAAAGATATGAGTCTACAATGTCTACATGCTCAACGGTTTATATCTACAAATAGTTAAATAAACATGTTAAAGTGTTCAAAAATATGACATAAGTAAAGTTGACACAAATATGGCAACTTTACCTAAGCAATTTTACGAGTACGCATTTACTGGACAAATCCTACAGATATTGGACGTCAGGTAAAGATGCCACAATTTTTTTTTGAAATTTCATTCCAATGGACATATTCTTGCAGCGCTGGCACAAACTTTACAAAGATAATAAAACAAAATTTTCACCAAGGTATTTTTTTTGTTTACTTACTAGGTATAAATTAAATTAAGTTAAAATGAAAATAAAAAAAGTTAAATAAAAATAATTTTGTCTTCTATTTACGCGAATATTATTCATTGAAATTAAACTGCTATATACGGATTTTATCGCGTTGTTTATTTGACACTTTATTACAAAGTCCCCGTGACCATGGCTGCTGAAAAGCAACCGAAACGTCGGGGAAAGTGTAAAAATAAATTAAATCTAAATAGTTTAATAATAATTTAATTAGCTTAAAAATTAGTAAAGTTTAATAGTAGTACTTAGTAGTGTAAAAATTTCCAAAATTTTGTAATAAAGTGTCAAATAAACAACGCGATAAAATCCGTATATAGCAGTTTAATTTCAGTAAAAATAATTGTGAAATGTAAGTTGGGGTACACTAGGTCAAGTTGCTCGTGGAAAGTAAAGTTGCCACAGTTGACCGGTATGCATATATAAAATGCGTTCTTGTTTATTTAATATCCGTAGGTACTACAATCTCGTAGAAGCAGTAGGCTGCTGTTTGATAAAGTTATTTAGTTTGATGTGCTACGCGTTATATATATAAACTTAAAACACATTCAGTAACATTAACATTGATAAATATTATATAGTTATATTGTCAACGAATTTCGCAATGAAAGTGCATATATGAATAATTTCTATTAATATTATTACTTTCTGGAAAAATATGTATAAGTACTTATTTTATTTGATAACAGAAGATTCCGAGTATATCTTCTTCAATATTAATTCAGTTTTCCAAATATAAGTAGTTTAGTATAATGTAGATAATTAAGGGTTTAAGTTAAAAATTATATTATTATTTTTTATTATAATTATTAATATTTAACTTAAACCATGTTTATTGTCTAAGATTATGACTTAATATAACATAACATTTTTGCAGGGACTTTTATATATGTATACTCTAAATAAACTAGTAACCTTGAAAATATTATGGGCTTTCTTAGAGCTCTCTCATTGCTAATCCTATTTTCATCTAAACAAATTATAAAATCTGCTGTTACATACAATAACACTACACTAGGAACTTTAGAATTTAAATTATAATTATATAAATGCACATTGTATTATGTTTAAATCGTCTTAAAATGCACATGATTTAGTAACTTTATAATACACTAAACGTAAAACATGTACGGCACCAAGCACCATGCTATTGATTTTTTGGTAATTATGAAATTTATCAGAATAAGTATTGGATGTTAAAAAGAGATAAACTTATAAATAATCCATATTTGCCACAGAACGAAGATCGGCATGCTATGAGCGTTCATAAAAGAACTTACACACATTGTATAATACTTCAAACCAACCTAAAACCGTAATTGTGCAGTAAATTATTATAATTGACCATGTCATTAAATTGACTTATTTTAATCATTGGTTTTAAATTATTTATATCCCTGTATAAAATGATATAAATATGATATAAGTGATAAAAATAATTGTTGAAAATAAAATTCCGTTGTTGATTAATTGTGTGCAATTAACCATCATTGCAAATCACAACGAGTAATTATAACAACAAGGCCTCAAAGTTTAAAAGGCAAACTAACAGCACTATTTCAATAAATATATATAAATTGCATATTCATATAACTTGCACCATGATTCATTGAATTTTGATAGAGCTGGTAAATTACCATTATACATATATTTTACGTTATTACAAATTTGCCGTAATTTTCAAGTACCAAAGTAAAAGTCTTATAATTAGTCTTATTCTTAGAATGTTCAGATCCCATTCACATTATATCTTCGTAGTTTTACTCCCAGCGTCTCATGGTACTAAGATATATGTAAACACATAGTTTTGTAGAGACACTTACATTAGTTTTGAGTCACTTTAGCAGTCTGCAGTTATTTTTAATGGTAAATTTAAACTCCGTTATAACGTCGTTTGCCGATGCAGTGCTCCATTTCTAATTAACGAGCCCGTTGGTAAATTTTCTGTAAAAGAAAATATATTTGGCTATAACACTGGCAACCTTAGCAATAATTAATTAGTTTAAGTAATTATAATTCTCAATACGGATGTGCAATATTTTTCAAGCTCTGTTACGCAATTATCACGAGTTATTTCGCTGATATTGTAAACGATTATAAACGGAAGGACGAAGGAAAAGGTAGTTTATTAGTTTGTAGTATAAAACAAATCTTTTACAGATCCATCAGTTTAGATAATTCTTAGCTGTAACTATAGCAAGAACGTCCCAATGTTCAGTGAACGATCAATTTCAGGACTTCCCATTTAAATGTCCCTTATTATATGTATTTTCGTCGACAATCACTCTTTATTCATAATTTCTAACAAAATCATCTTAGACACATTACTAAATATTTGTAAGTTTTCAATTTTCACTTAGGCCAGTATACTTACTTGTCAAGTGAGACTAGACGCCGAATCCCAAAGATAAAACTCCTCTTGAATACTTTTTACCTACTTACATAAAATGCATAAATATGTATACTCACCAATGCGTAAGTCAGCATTTGTATTCGCAGTATTGCGATTGGATACACCTCGAGAGAAACGGACAGCGAACATTAGAGTTGCACCGACTAATGGTGATATTCCAGCAATAAGAAAAGGCAGCGTATAAGAGTGTGTGAGAACATAAAGATGCCCTGCAATCGGCGGCCCTATAGACAGCGCAGGGGCAGCTAAACCCAACATGCATCCAATTGCTTGAGCCGCATAAGCAGCGCCACAGAGATCAATTGCCACTGGCCCAATTAAGGCAATGAATGCACCATCAAATAAACCCATGACTAACGCCATTGCAACCACCACTCCAAATATACGCACAAACGGCATAATAATTGTTGACAGACCAATGACGTAAAAGGCCATTTGCTGCAGTATAATTTTGTCAATACCCCGCCTATCGCCTATCCAACCAAAGATCAGTCTTCCTAAGCCAGATCCTAGGGCTATGCATTGCAACGGTAAATTTTCATTAACATCTTTAAAGTTCTCGCTGATGAATGTTTTGATATGGACATATGGAACGAAATAACCAAAGAGTGCAACGGGCATCGACAATGCCCAAAACATATACTTTTTATTTTTCCATATCTGAACGTTTACTATTGATAAAAACAGAGACTTGAACCCTTTTTCTTTTCTATGTGGTTTTATAACCATTACTGGAATAGGTTTAAACAGTAAGCCACAGAGCGCCATGCAAAAGGCGAATACTGCTAACAGTCTAAACAACCAAGCTAGACCGTATTGATTAATAATAAATTCCATAAGTGGAGGCATGATGACGGTGAATATAGAGCTACCGATGGTAACAACACCGTTTACCAAACTTAAATGTTTTTTGAAATAGTGACCCAAGATAGCAAGAGATGGAGTATAAGCAAACGATGCTCCTAATCCGTACATAATGCCATATGTGAAATAAAGAGCATCGACATTGTGGACAACAAAGGACGATAGAATCATGCCAGCGGTGGCGATAGAACCGCCCAATACTGCAGTCATTCGAATTCCTAGTAGCACTGTCAACACGCCTGACAAGGGCGATAGAAAAAATGTAGTTCCCATGGCCAGGCTGCCCACCAGAGCTGAAATAAAAAAGACGCATTTAATTGAAATCTAAAATGCACCTTATACTAGGCGTTACCTAGCATTTTACGTAGCGCTATATAATATTAAATAATCAGCAACAAACTAGTATGACACACTAATAGCTTTAAGGATTCAGAAAGGTTCTATTGGCATCTGACTACGTGTAATGCATGTATTCGACACTATCGCAAAACGAAGCTTGTACGTAATCGATATTTGTTGATTTCTTGACAACTAAACTACATAGACTTCAATAACCTCTTGTTATTTTAGATACATATGTTGCTTCACAAACTACGATAATAAGGAACAAAGGTCTCTTGTCTGTTTTTTTAGTTTACAAAATAGTTATGGGTATGTGAAGCCTTTTTATATATTATGCTGCTTAACTGGTTACTGTACTTTTTATTATCCTTTTGGGCCCTATTTTCAAGAAACATAATATAGGTACTACCTATATATGTCCGTTCGTCGGTCACAGGCCACAGCTGCTACTTGCAATTTACTTTAATTTAGAGTAATTATAAATAATTCTTTTCAAATTCACAAGATACATGTTTTGTAGATTTTTATCGCATATCGATATTATGAAGAGTTCTGTTTTTATCATTTTTGTACGGAACCCTAAAAAGATCTCTGCTCTTTTAATGATTGCTCTAATTCCTTCGGAGAAACGGGTTAAATGAATCTAACATTTGTCACTTAACGCAAATTACTGAATAATTATCCTATTTGATCTCGTTCGACTTGACGCACTTACGCAATTGTCTACAATTTGCAATGTCTTCAATTATTCCATCATAATTCATAACAGAAATCTTGAAATGGACAACGTGGCCACATTTCCTTGAAATGTATCCACGTAGCGTGTCATACGAAACTAGGATATGATTGAGAGCCTTGTCGTAATATCAATTATTTTATACACATACCTACCTTAGTAAAGGTAGAAAATCTTTAACCATATATCATCATAATCATTGGTCAGATAAATTATGGAAAATATTTACATACTGACTAACAAAACGTTGAATAATAATAAAAACCAAAATATTAAAATAAGCTTGAAAGGCTTGGAAAGACTGGTGGACATCAAATATTAAATTGAATAGAAATTTACAGAATTGGGTAGAGCGGACCCGGATCGATACTCACAAGTTTTAAATAAATTAGTAAACCAATTAAATTATTATCCTAACTAATACTATAAAAAATATAAGAATGTGAATTCGTTTATTTGTCGAGTTTAAACCTTAACTACATCAGATCATCATGGAATTGAGGATTGACTACTCATATTGAGTAGACCATCTTGACTACTCGATCGAGTATCTTGAAATTTCGCATATATGTATACGTTGTCACCAGTACAGAAAAGAACATACGGTACTCTACTTTCAGGATAAAAAATACTGGCTTTTCCAAATTCGACAATATGAGGTTTTCTATAATGATACGTACCTAATAGTATATAAGTTGCTTATATTCTCCATATAACTGATTGAAGAAGTATGTAATTAATGCGACTTTAGAGGTTTAATATATAAGCACGTAATTAAGCAGAATAAATTACTGAAATGAGCTCTGATAGTAATGAATGAGATATAGATAATAATGATTCAAAGGGGTCACGTGATAATCACGACCAAATGATTTACAAGTAAAACTAAACAAGAATCATTTCTAACAACAAATATTAATCACGCAACAAGCGCTTACGCACGAACGTACGCATGCGCGCAATATAATCACGGATAACGAACAAAATCCGATTGTCACTGATAAGAATCTAGTACAAACGGATATTACTCATTGTATATATTTATTGAAATAAAACAGAAATATGTAAAAGATGTTTGTAAACGGCAGTAATATGTATTACAAACATTGACATTGACTTAGCTAGCCCGGTCAATTTAGACATGCAAAGGTACAAAATTTCGCATTGAGCTAAAATTGGTAGGAAAGTTCGGAACACCATTCTATGTAAAATCTGAAAAGTTCCCATCGATCCCGTACCTGGCAAAAAATTTATTCAAGGTCAAAAAATTCACATTTAATGTTGCTCCAAACATTTCTACAAAATTTTAGCTCTATGCGAATTTTTGTAGCTTCACTACTACTTTTAGGTCTAAATTGACCGGACTATACCAGGATAACACTACGTGGTCAAACCAAGTATTATATTATTTATAATATTGATATTCAATTCAAAATATTATTATAATATGTAGTGCTATCAGCGTTTAACTTAAGTTAAATTGTTATGACTTGTAAAATATGTAGTGATTTACCATAGAATACCTATTAATTTATGGTTAGATAATTATCAATATTAACAACCACTGTGTTAAATAACTCGTATTTTATATAAAACTAGCTGACCCGACAGACGTTGTCTTGTCTTAGACGAACTGTCAAACTCGAAAGGTTAAATTAGTCCTTTATTTTTTTTGTAATTATCCAATTTTCTTAACTTTCCTTTCCGTAAGAACCTTTAACAAAGTATTAGAAATCTTTAAAAAGCTCTCAACTTATGGCGTGACCAAAGGAAACGGATTCATCTATACTAATATTATAAAACTGAAGAGATCCTTTGTTTGTTTGTTTGAACGCACTAATCTCAGGCACTACTGGTTCGAATTCAAAAATTCTTACAGTGTTGGATAGCCCATTTACCGAGGAAGGCTATAGGCTATATCACAACACGCTAAGACCAATAGGAGCGGAGCAGCAATTCAAAATGTTGCAAAAACGGGGAAATTCTCTTATATGAAGCAGACGAAGTTGCGCGAGTCAGCTAGTTTTTATATATATAGACAGGGCACAACAGAATCTCGACTGAAACCTCAACCTCAAGAAGATCTCAGTCAAGCATCCTTAAGATCTTTTCCTGCTATAAGTAGTGTCTAGACTCTTTGGGTGATCTTTGTGCGATTTGCACTGACAACTCATCGATTTATTTTTTGAGCTATTGGCAGAGCGCCAATAGCTCAGCGCGACATAGGTATCACTGATGGTACAAGCGCTCGTAAACAAGAGGAACCGTAAAAGTACTTTGTTTGTCTTCTTAAATGTATGTAGGTACCTACTATAGATTTGACTTTGAACATACAATGCATTCAAATAGACTATAGAAAACAAGCAAACAAAATAATGTATTAGCTATTTTAGTTTCGTATATTTTAGACAAATTATACCTATTAAAGAGTGAAGTGATAAACAACCACGTGTTGTCTAAATACTGCCCTAATTACACTTATTCAGTGTTATTGGATACCTCGTGATTATATTTGAAATTAGGTGAATACAAATTATCAGAAACAAACAATATTTGAATAATAATATAATTATCGTTGGTAAACACAGTTCCAGACGATACATACCCCAAGCAGTATTTGAATAGTTATTGGGTAATTATCGTCGGTTAACACAATTCCAGACGATACACATACCCCAGGCACGTGTTCATCAATAAACGTGGAAGTCGAAAAATCTAAATATAACGAACCGTTGAAGTTGACAAGTGACACACAATGTCTCGTAATCTAATCGGGTCATCACTTCACCAACCGCAGCACAAATCACGTGACACACGACTTTTAGTCTCACCCACCACTAGCAATACAATATAATAACGTTATATTATAGCATTAATAATATCCCTAGTCTAACCAATCAATTCGACACGAATATTATATAAAAACTGCTACATCAACGATAAGCACATACATACATTTCACTTTTGCTGTTTGGAGTAATAAATATTATTTATGTCTTAACATTATATTTTGCTTTTACCTATGGTTGCATAGTATGTTGTTGTCTTGAATCTATATTAGTTAAATAATAGTGCTTCTGTTACACATAGTTTTTTTTTTTAAATCGGTTCCACTCTGTCGTGTCTGGCATCCAAACATAAACTATTCATTGAAATTAAACTACTATATACGGATTTTAACGCGTTGTTTATTTGACACTATTTACATAATTTAGAAACTACATACATTATTTAGAAACTAAAACTATACGTAGTATAATATAGTAGTTTAATTTCAATGAATAACATTCGCGTAAACAGAAGACAATATTATATAAACTATTCATATTACTTTTATCCAATAATTAGACTAGAAATACCTTTATAGGCAGAAACTGTCTAAAAATAAGTACTGACCAAATGCGAGTTGCCTCGCGCACCAGTGCACCATACATATCGCGAGTCTGACTACACTAAAACGACATGAATTATTTGCTATTGTACTTTATCTACTTTCAGTTATGAGTGTCCTACCAAAAAAGACGAAAAATTTTATAAGTACTCTACCGTATTTACGGTACAAATCTCATATAAAAATAATAATACTTAATTGAATTTGTCAAGCAAATAATTTGAAATAAATAAAATTGAATAATAACTTATCCGTCCATATTATTTGCTTGCGACCGTACGGTAACCTCAGAATCGGAATACGTATGCAGAGAGTGTTTTTAAGAATAGTTTGATACCGTCGATTGAATAAGCAAAGCTATAATATTATTATCACGGATGCATGAAAATCGGCCATCCGTGTCTAGGCAGAATGTGTAGCTTCGCGAAGTTTTAAGATACTCGCTCTTGTGTATCAAAAATATATGTTTCCCATACATATTCTCAGTGATGTGCCTATATCGGCACCGTATATCATCCTCTCATCAGAATGTCCGCTCTATACCCTGCAAATATTTTTAAGTAAGTAGATCTTCAACAATATAGCGACTCACATTTAATTACGCGGTAAATAGGTTGGTTATTAGTTATTACTAAGAACTCACCCAGTGGATCAGATCGGGATGAATTGGCAAAGTGGAAAGAGATCTACGTGGATTGCCCGCTGTACTGACTTTTAAATACAGACACAATGTATCAAAAAGGCAGCTCAGCGAGCAATCCGCCCCCCTTTAACCTGGACAAAGGTTATTGAGCTGTTTGCACTTAAACTTAATCATTCAAGTGAATCGCAGTGAAAATAAAATTAGGTATCTGATAACGTGCTTCAAGAAAATAGTCGGCAGACGGGAGGCGTGTCTTGTCCAAATGACCTAACAATAACAGTTCTGTGCCCAATGTTTTCCATGGATACAAGTAATGTTCGAACAAAATATCTAAATCGATAATAGTGATTAGACTGTCTCGTTAGCCCCATAATATACGTCTGAAGTCCATCGTCAGAAACATTCATAATGACATACATAGCCCCACACCTATATCGCCAAAACGTTAGGCAGGGGTGGATGAGGAATTACACCCGCATTTCGCCAAATATGGTGTTGATATGGACAAAGTTTTAGAAACCGTAAATTTTTTTTAAAAAGAAAATTCAACATTTCTGTTTATTTCGTAACCAAGAGCGACCATATTATAACGCGTCTCATTTAAATGAACACTTACAAAACGCATTAATCATACTATTGTTGTTCCACTTGATTAGTCCGGATTACATGTAAACTCAAATTACTTAGGTATACTTACATTAGTTTAAGAACTTAGTTATTAAGGTTAAATAAAAAGGTTTATTATATTTTGCTTTTCAGTTTCTTAAGCGGTTTAATTTTTTTGTTAAAAAGGCTTTATATAAACTATACATAATTACGTCAGATTATGAATTTATATTTGTAAAAACAATATTCGACTCCATCCATACTTTATTCTATCGGCGATCACAGCTCGTAAAATTTTATTAATTTTTTAAATAGCTTTGTATATTTAACGTTAAGTTAAGGCGGTAAGGTTTAATTTGCGTTAATGAAGGTTTATATAGTTAATATAACTACTTATAAGCAACTGAGGACAGTTTTAAGTGTTACCACGGTAATGTTATCTAACAGTATTCAATCTTCATACAATCGGTCGGAACGCGAGTCATACCTACGCGCCTCGAGGTCGGTATACACTCGGTACACAACTAACCGCGAATGCGCCGCAGTGACGAACGGACGGTGTGATGGTTTTGTAAGCAGTAAGCATGCGATTTGTTAATATTTGATTGAAATAAGTACAAGTACTTACATAATAATTATAGCAAAGTGCAATTGTAAACAAAAGTATTTTTAATTAAACTTTTTATACAAATGCGGATTTTTTATACTCTTTTTAACAATAAAGCTTTTCGTACGTCTTAGTCGAGGTGCAAATATTTTTCAGTCTCAAATATATAAGGTTGTTTTTTTTTAAATATATTAATCAAAAAACACAACATGATTTTTATTGAACACTGTCTATTTCATTCACCAGAAATTTAATTTTTTTAACCGACTTCAAAAAAGGAGACGATTACTCAATTCGACCGCATATATATATACATATTTTATGTGTTCGCAGATAACTTAGTCGTTTATGAACCGATTTTGATGACTCTTTTTAATGTAAGACTCTCAGGATTTAAGGAAAATGACTCTATCAGTAACCGCAGTGCCTTCTGAAGTGGAAAAGTCCCTCACACTATACCAACATGTGGAGATGTGAACTACCTCGATTTTGAAATTTAATCCCAACACAGCCTACTTTAAATTTATTGATCTATTTAGTCTAATTTTTAATTTATGTTGTCCTTTAGAAAAAATAAGAAATACCTACAAAACGAATAATAATTGGAAAACGAAAGGTATAGTCATCTCTAGCAAAACCAAAAGGTAATTATATGATATACATAGTAGACAAAAAAAATCTATTTACAAACAAAATTATGTTAAATATTGCAAATTATTGAAGCAAGTCACAAAAAAATCTAAGCAACTATCCAATATTAAAATAAATAACAGTGATAATAAAAATTATTAAATAAAAATATAACATTTACTATCACTAAACTAGAAAGAAACTCAAGTAGGTAGATGAAATTAAAATACTTAAGGTACCCACCTTAAGTATTTTAACCCCTCTCGCGTGTTTGCGTAACGCACGGCTGTAAGTAATTATTTCAAGGACAGTGCCGAGTTACAATACTGTTAGATAACATTACCGTGGTGTTACTTTTGTATGGAATTGTGTATCTAGGGTTTTTATACATCAATTATCAAATCGGACTGGCACGTACCTACCTATTTATGAGATCAGTTTTAGTAAACTACTGTAAACTGGCATACGTACGATTAGAGTCACAAAAAACGGCGCGCCGTTTTGTGACTAATCAAGTCTAGTCGTACGTATGCCAGTTTGATGCCGAAACGATAAACGTGCAGCGCCTTTACAATGCAGCAAACCTACTAGTGTTTAGTAGTAAGCCGGAAAAACGCATGAACATCAATTATCCGTCTCAGGTCCTACGAGACCACACAAACAGTAAAGTGCTGTATTTACACTCCTATTTCGCACACGTGATATAGCTTCCTACATACAATAGGTACGTATGTGTAATACGTATTGTATTATGACTTATGATGAGCAAAATGTTATCAATCAAGTAAGATATCGTTAAGAATAAAATTTGTTTACGTAAGTTTGTTAAAGTACCTATATAAATATTTATATGGCTGTTGCGTTTGATGCTTTTTACTGATTGATAAACATAATACAAAGGCCAACTTGATTACCATAAAGACAAACATATTTCTCGATGGTTTCGTCATGTCGTCGGCTTAAGACTGCGCCGAGCGAAATGTGCCAAAACAGGCGGTCACAGTTAAGTGAATAAAATCAACACTTTTTGTTTAATACAAATATAAAATATACATTTACCATAACAATGAATGTGTTTACAATTACTCTGTGTTAAAAACTTTAAATAATTATTATTTTCGCCTTCAAAATTACGTAAATTTGTACGAAAAATGCAAAAACGTAAACTCGTGTTACGTGATTTTTAGATTATAGCTGTAGAAATCTATCATATTTTACAGCTTAAACGAAACATAGGTAAATAGTTATATTACAATTTGTCCGTCCCAAATATTTAAGTTATTGGTTGACAATAAAGATACATATTTATAAAAAAAGCACTTCAAATCCTCCATACAATTTTACTATGGCAGCCGCGCGCCGATTTGACTATGCGCCGCACGAGCCCTGTCATTATCTGTCTTACGCTCGGCGCAGTCTTAATACACAGTATTGATTTAGGCAAACGGGAAATTATTGTATTGACGGTATATGTAATGTCAAAGAGTGATGAAATTGAACGCAATGAAGTGGTGGCCTTCGAAGCGGGCGCCGCGCCGCCGCCTCGCGTCGCGCGCCATTCGTCTGCCGCTACGTGCGTTGTCGCTGGCGCCATATGACAGTCTGCCCTATTAACTATGCCTATGCTGTCAGTTGTACCTACTATATATTTATGCACTGCAGGTGAACATGCACAATAATTTTCATATCATAACCAGGACATTGCGATTGATTCAAGTACCTTTTCATCTAGGTGCGCAAACGCAAATACATAACAACAAAACTAGTACAAGTTTTTGTTATTACGTGTAAAGTACTCGAACTCATTACTAATATTAACTTATTCCGTGTTTACAGGAATACAAAATTTCGCTTGTGCATTTCTCTAGTTATGTTCACTTGATGGTCTGGCAATTCAACCATAATCATTATTGAAAAGAGGCAAACATATATGAATTTGCATATTTCCAACATTTAAAAAGAATCTAACTCATTGGTAATAACCAGTGATCGGAGTAGGTAGATTGAAATGGGGTCATTGATCCGAAACGTATATATTAATATGGACATTCCTCCGGAATTGGTGGATTATTTAAAAAAAACCGGAAATTATGTAGGAATTTTATTCTGCCAGAGTGGAAAGAGTCATTTGATGATTTGCCATCCTCAAAAAAAGGTAGGAATTGTAATAAAATGAGCAATATTATTCTTTATTATTCTTCATATTTTTTTTAACGGCACACAGTCACGATTTGACAAAACCCAACGACCAATCAGAACAAAGGATCATGGGTGGTACAATAACCGGTTATCAGAACAATGCGTACGCCCGCCGACGACATGCCAGGTAGCTCACTCGTTTACTTCGGTTCGTAGAGTGCGCATCTTTGTTTGTTACTGTGTTGTGAAAACGTTACTTGACCCTGGCTTGTGTACATACTGACTTCTGGAATCTGCTCTAAACCACGATTTGGCTCGAATATACGGACTCAGATTTTTCACTATTGAATTGGATCTACATATTTAAACCAAGCTTTGGTAAGTAATATTTTACTAGTTACAAGGAGTATAAAGCATGTTTGGATGTACTATAAGAATATTTTTAGTATTGTGTTTGTTCGCTTAACCTGCTGAACATACCATGAGTCTTAATATTGTTAAATCTTTAATAGAGTATGAACCAGTGAGCTTAGTGCGAAACAAAATTATGATATTCTAGTAATGTAGTCGCAATTCAGCTAACTCCACTATTAACCGACATTTTACTGGAATCCGTATATAATTTGAATGCCCTGTGTCCTCTTGCAATGTATTGGTAAAATAAATTACTATAGGCCTTATCTACTTCTCTACAAAATATTCTACGTAACAAGCCCTTTCATTTGATACCCATATTGATGGGATTGAAAAAAAAAATAAGTTGTCCGCCATCTTGTAGCGGCAGCCATTTTGGATTGACAATAATATTGAATATACATAATTGTATTGTCACCAGAATCAAAGGCGAATACCAAATTTTAGATCAATCGGTTGACAGGAAGAGGGTGAAATTTCAATGACTAAATTTGATCCACGAAAAATAAAACAAACGGAGTAAGCTAAATAAACTAAATAAAATGTAATTTTTTCATGTCTTTGTTTTAGGTGATATATACGAGGTTCCATCTCTAAAACAAAGTTCAGATATGGCAAACGTCAAGGCTGAAACTGTAGAAAAATGGATATCCGGTCATCCCGAACTACTTTACGATCACGCTAGTGGTACAATATACTGTTCAAAATGTGAAAGCCATTTGAAAACCATAAATAAAGGAAACGTTAAAAGACATATCGAAGGAGCAGTACACCAGGGAAAGTTTAAGCGGCCCGAAGAGGAATTTTATTTCGATCTTATAAAATTTCTCATTTTGTGCAATATTCCGTGGTCTCAGATGAAAAATACTACTTTTCAAGATTTCTTTAAAAAATATATGTGTAGTACCTGTTGTTGTACGTGTACTAATCGTACTCTGCCAGATGAATCACAGTTACGGAAAGTTTACTTGGACAAGTTTTTTAAGAATAAAATCAATTCGATTCGGCAAAATTATAAAAATGAGAAACTATGGATATCATTAGATGAAACGACAGACTTTTTAGGTCGCTATATAGTCCATTTTTTAATAAAACCATTACATCCTAGCAATTTGACTAGACCTTATTTGGTAGCATGTAAAATGCTAACTGTAGTTAATGGACAAACAATCACGCAATTTGTGTTAGAATGTTTGGAAAACTTTTGGGAAGATTCTTTTGAATCGAAGGTAGGTAACATTCTTGTCCTCTGCACTGATAGCGTTGCATATATGCTGTCTGCAGGACGAAATTTAAAACAATACTTACCTGAAATGAAGCACGTAACATGTTTGGCGCACTCTCTTCATCGCGTATCTGAGCAAATTAGGTTAGAATATCACGATGTTAACATTTTAATAGCAAATGTTAAAAAGGTATTTTTGAAAGCCCCAAGTAGAGTCAAAATTTTAAAAGAAAAATATCCAGATTTGCCGCTACCTCCCCAACCAGTTGTTACAAGATGGGGCACTTGGTTAGAGGCAGCATTTTATTACGCTCAAAACTTTGAAAAAATAAAAGAAGTATTATCTTGTTTAAGCAGCTCTGATGCGGTATCTATTCGAGAGGCAAAAAATATTATAGAAAAAGAAAATTTAAAAGAAGATTTAAATTACATTAAAGACAATTATTTTATCATTCATTTGTCTTTAAAAGAATTGCAAAAGCATAATTTATCGTTGACAGATTCACTTTTAGCATTTGACAACGTCAGAGATGCTATAAATCAGTGCAATTCAGAAAATATAAAAAATAAAATAGAACGTGTTATGGAACGAAACCCAGATTTAGACACACTTAGAGAATATAGTGAGGCCATTGAAAAAAATGAAGCACATAATTTAATACCTTTTATAAAATTTGCTCCTTTGACATCGTCAGATATAGAATGGTCTTTTTCCATTTATAAATGGACTTTAGATGTTAAAAGAAATAGGTTGAAAATAGAAAATATAGAGAAACTCATAGTTATATATTTTAATTGTAAAGATCAGGATTACCATGATGCTGACATTGTAATCGATGAAGATTAAAAATGTGAATAAATGTAAAATGTACATATTTAACAATAAACAATGTTGATTTTTATCTTTTTTCTTTATTCTACCCCTTTTTTTTGGTCCTAAAATCTGACTAAAATCAACCTGTTCCTTCGTATGCCCTTTACGTTTCAGAGTCGTGGTGCATCCTTAGAACAGTCTCACGACCCCAGCAGGCATTGGCCCTCTATGGGGCCCCGTCATGTATTCTACCCTTAATGCAAATTACCATGTCCCCTATGAAAATATTTAAATTTAAGTGCAACAATTTATGTCTATCTATAAAAGTTCTAGCCATAAAAGGCTAAAAATAAAAAAATAAAAATTAAAGCTTCGATCGGAATTCGATTGTTTTTATTATTCAACAGATAAATAATGAATTAATTTAGTTTTGATACCTTCCTTTAAATTTTGAATTGAGTAGGAATAATATCACTACCAACATTAACAATATTTAATTGAATCCGGAAATACCGGAATTACTTTCCGGGAAAATGGCTTATCCATGTTATTCTTTCTGTGTGCATTTATGATACAAGTACCAAAAATCAATCTACCTACTCCGATCACTGGTAATAACTTATTGATTATTATAAAACTCGTTGATAGCTACAAAACAGAACAGAAAATTACTTAATTTACAAACAGAGAAGAATATGGTAGGTAGTTATATTTCCTATAACCTTGTACTGCAATCAGTCGGTGCAGGTGCAGTATCCCGTACGCTGCACTTCCTTATCAGCTAGACGTGGCGTGATGTTCGTATGTTCTGGAACGACCACCGCCTACGATGTCATCCGATGTTAATGTATTAGAATAAGTACAATAAGTTAGTCTTACATAAAATCTGTAAAGCTTGGGTCGTCTTAATAAACTCTCAATTTGATTCCCATTTTAGTTATGTACTTTTATTTTTAGTTTTAAAAAGCCATTTCGTCGCACCCGAAATCAAACTGGCGCAGCCGGTAGGATTGCCGCTGTTAGCCTTCGCGGAAAGTCACGTTTGAAAACTGTAAAAAATGTTATAATGTACTTCGCGACTGGTTACAGAATTTACGTGGAGGCCGTGCTTAAAATCAGTGACGCGATTTACATACGGCAATCCACGAACCAAATAAATAAGTTTTGATTACGCGTAACATACCGCAGGTAAAGTAAGTGTACTGTGAGTAACCTTCTACTTTCTTCCCAAATTCCCTACACAAAAGTTGTTAATAAAATTTTAACATTGTGTATTTCAGCATATGAGTAATAGTTTTATAAAACCTAAAACTAAATCGTATAAAAAATAATTATACTTACACAATAATATTTCGTAATAAGTTGTCGTAATTAAATAATTTCTTAAAAGTAACTATTACTCATATGCTGAAATACACAATGTTACAATTTTATAATATAAATAAAGTCGTTACGTTTGCTCATATTTTCTAACTTATATGGAATAACATTTTTCATATGATTTAATTAGTTACCTAAGGATTTATATTGTTTGATTTTTATATTTTATATTTTTACGTGTGTTAAATTTCAAAATGAATCAAGGTCAGATCCCTGCGCCCACGGCATCGGCAGGCGCGGCAGCTGCGTCTGTTCGTACCGATACGCTGTTATCTATGCAATTGCCGTAATTATTAATACCGCGTGACGTATTAAGATTAATTCCTGAGTTTGACGGTGAAACAAATTTACTTAGTTTATTTTTGCGGAAGTGCAAATATGTTATTGGTAGATAGATGTCAAGAAACCTTAGAACGAAATGAATTTTTAATGCAAACCATTACAAGTATATTAAAAGGTAAGCCCTTATTAGTGAAAGAGGTGACTTTGAGACAAACAATTAATTAAAATCGTTATTGGTCCAATATTTTGGCAATTCTAGAAGTGAGTGCGTTGCTATTGATTAGAAACACTAAAAATTAAACAGAATGAATATTATTTAGAATTTTGTAGCCGTATACAAGATATTCGTGCTATACTTATATCCAAAGTTAATCAGAATAGCAGTGTAACTTTATAAAGAGAGGCTAAGCGAGTTATTTATAACAATACTTACAATACTTCTCTTAACGTTTTTATGTACAATTTACCAGAACATATGGTACGGATTGTTCGAATTAAGTATGCTCTAAAATATGTCCTTGAAGAAGTTAACTTTCAGGCACAGACTAATTTACGTAGTAAAATGTTACAACATCAATCATCATCAGCTTTTAATTCAGCCAATCCGATACCAGTTCTTACACAGCCACCCTTGCAATATAATAATAATTTCAGGCCTGAGCCAAACCAAAGTCAATTTATGTTTGGCATACTAAAACAAAATATTATTCGCCCAAATATGCCAAATCAACACATAGGTTTTAGACCACAGTTAGCTCAATTTGGATACCGACCTTCAACACAATTTAAGTTTATTAGACCTCCGAATCAATTTGTATATCGACCCCCAGCTCTACCAGGGAATAGGCCGACAATGCTTGATGGTAAACAACCACAACAGTTTGGCTATAGGCCTTCATTTGCGCAATTCGGCGAAAGACCCTCGCAACCTTTAGGCTATCGACCACCCAAGCCTTTTGTTAATGACCGTGACGTGTCAATGAGAACCGTACCAGCACCGGTTAAGCCGACACAAGGTTTACCTGTAAATGAACTTTATACTAGTGACAAACAATATATTTATGACGCCGGTTCTAATGAAAATATGTATAATATGTCGTCGCAATGCGATTATGATTATACAAATATGTATACTAGCGATGGTTGTGTAGATCAGATTCCTGATGCGGATGCGGACATACCGTACTCACCTGAAAATAGCAATGATATAGATGACAAAATGAAATGATGAAATTTTCATGAAAGATGGATACGCAGCAAATTACCCTGAAATGATAGAACTTAACTATGATGCTAATTTAAGACATCCTTATATATATACTCCTGACATAAATGGAAAATTTATGCTAGATACGGGCAGTACCAGATCTTTCATAATGATCTTTCCTAGAAAAGTTAATGAATATTTTGCCGATTCAATATTCTATGAACCATTTACCGTGACAAGCACTCATGCTACTAGTAAACATTTTGAAGTTGCTAACATTCAACTATTTTCAATTTTTCAGTTTTACATCTATGATATTGACGATAGGTATGACGGTTTGATACGAATGGACCTAATGTGTTGAGCTCTGACATAAGCTTCAAGGGACGGATTTTCAAAACATGATATTAATATTCCCAATATTTATAATACAGACCTTGAATTTAAATTAGACCCACGTACGGAACATAGAGTAAATTTACCTGTAAATCAGAAAGACAGTTTTGCTATTTTAAATTATAAACAGCTTCATGATGGCATTCGAATGCCAGCTGCAATAGTTAAATGCGAAAATTATTTTGCCTCAACTGTTATACAAAATTCTACTGACCTTGAGGCAAAGTTGACTCACAGCACCTTTAAAAGTTTTTAAATTCACCAATGCACAGTGTTTCGTCAATAACACGACTGATTTGACGGATGTTGAGATTGACTCACTGCTTACAGATAACTTAAAGAAGCTATGACTAGACCACCTAAACCAAGAGGAAAGTGACTTAATTAATAACTTATGTCACGAGTACAAAGACATATTTCACTGCGAAGAGCTACCCGTAACCTTTACTAACCATGTTAAACATCACATACGTACCGTTAATGAAGATCCAATTTATGTTAAGCCCTATAGACAACCTCCAGCCCAAGCTGAGGAAATCAAACGTCAGGTAGAGAAGCTTTTGAAAGACAACGTCATTCAAGAGTCCCACTCGCCTTGAAGTGCCCCCGTACATTTAGTGCCCAAAAAGGCAGACGCTTCATGTCAGGTGAAATATAGAATGGTCATAGACTATCGCCGACTCAATGACATTACTATTGATGACAAGTACCCACTTTCTAACATATCTGACTTGTTTGAAAAACTTAGTTAAAGCAATTATTTCACCACACTCGATTTGGCTTCTGGCTATCACCAAATTGAGAATGCTGACTGTGAGAAAACAGCCTTTTCTACGCAGAATGGGCATTTTGAATTTCTCCGTATGCCATTTGGCCTCAAAACAGCTCCAGCGACCTTCCAAAGGACATTGGATAATGTTTTAAGAGGCCTAGAGAGTATTCACTGTTTAGTCTACTTAGATTTGATATTTATGGATCAGGATACGTAGAACATATTAAAAGACCACGATCTGTCTTTGACAGACTACGCCAAACGAATCTGAAAGTATAATTAGAAAAATCCGAATTTTTACGTAAGGACGTGCAGTACTTGGGACACACTTTGACTAAAAACGGACTGAAATCTAACAATAACAAAATACAAGCAGTTCTTACGTACCCTATTCCGCGGACACAAACTGAAATTAAACGATTCTTAGGTTTCGTTGGTTATTACAGACGGTTTATTAAAGACTTTTCCAAAATTACTAAACCATAGACGGCTTGCTTAAAGAAAAGTAGGAAAGTTATTATCGTTCAAAAATGTATACACAGAGGCTTTTTAAAAGTGTAAAGAATTATTAGTTAACGCCCCCATATTACAGTACCCAGACATGACAAGACCATTTGTACTAACAACCGACGCTTCTGAAGACGCAATTGACGCGGTATTGTCACAAGGCTCTGTAGGTAGTGACAAACCCATAGCCTATGCTAGCCGAATCTTGACAGACACTGAAAAAAGATATTATAGTACCATTGAACGTGAGTTGTTAGCTATCGTATGGACAACCAAACACTTCAGACCCTACTTATATAGACATAAATTTGACATATATGCTGACCATAGACCCCTAGTTCCTTGGCTATACCACCTCAAGGAACCAAATAGCAAGTTAACGCGTTGGCGATTGCGCTTACAAGAGTACGATTTCAATGTTATATATAAAAAATGGCAAACAAAACGTAAACGCAGGCACGTTGTCTCGCATTAAGCTTAATGCTCTAGGAACGAACGAACCCGACGCCAGGTCAATGATTGCTAATGTAGATGGGAAAGAGAAAAGACTTCAAAACTATTTAGACGATGTTACCTAACAAATTACTGACAGCACACAACGACGAAGTACTGATGACTCTAGGACCATTTCTGTATATGACTCCGAAGAAACGGCCACAGCTAGTCCGATAACTATTTCAGACACCGAACAGTACTAGTTTAACAAACACCTGAGTATCCTATACCGTCTGAATCTGCATCTACACAAACAATTCATTCAGCTAAAGATTTGGAATCCCACGGAATTCCTATTCTACACGAGGCATTAGATACAAAACCGAATCAAATACTCGTTTTTAGCTGGTTCCGAAATAATACCCAAGTCAGAGATTTATCTAGGGATAATCAAAAGGTATTAGAAGTATTTTTGCCCGTTGACAACCATGAGATAATCAAAGATTTAAAAAAATATATATTAGACCAAAAACTAAATACTTCATTTATTTTAAAAACCCAGAACATAAAAAGAACTTTAGTAATGTTATAATTTCCTTATTTAAGAAAGGTATGGTAAACTTTTATGAATGCACTGAGCGAGTAATCTATGTAGAAAATGAACAAGAACAAAAAGCTATTGTTATTAAATTACACGAGGGCAAAACTTGTCATCGCGGGATTTCAGAAACTATAAAAAAAAAATGAGACTGTTATCGCTATTATATTAATGCGTGTGAACATTGCAAATGCGCTAAATATGACAGAAATCCCATTAAACCAGTATTACAACTTACACAACCCCAGAAGGCACCATTCCAGGAAATTTTTATTTATGTATTTAGTCTACTCTCTTAGCCTTTATTATTCCCAAGTCACTTGGGGTCGGCTTTTCTGGTCTAACCGGATTTGACTGGATATCAGTTCTTACACAGAGCGGCTGCCACCTGACCTCCGCAACCCGAAGGCTAACGATACTCTAAGGCTAGACCAGTGTCAGGATATTAGAGGGTACTGACTTTCCCAATAACGACTGCCATAGATGTTCATGGCAGCCGGGACCAACGGCTTAACGTGCTCGCCGAGGCACGGAGCAGGCGATAATTGTCAATCAATACGCACATAATTTCGAAAAGTTATATAACTTCCGAAAGTCAGAGGTGCGCGACGTGGGTTCGAACCCGAGACCTTCTGCATTGCAGTCTGTTGGTCTCCCCACTGAGCTATCGCTGCTCTTTTTATATATTTCTTTTATATTTCTTTTTGTATAGAATCTAAATAAATTTTATACCTAGTAAAAATCTTACTAATAAATTTCAGCCCCTGCAATTGTGTTTCGGCTCCAAAGGTGGTTGTGAGGCTGCCATGCATGCCTTATCTACGTACCTTGGCTGTGGTAATGGAGAGGTCATCCTAAAGGTTGACTTAAAAAATGCTTTTAATTCAGTAAACAGAGACACCACCGCCGCAAATATTAAAATTCTTGTGGCAATGTTACAGATTTCCAAGTAAATTACTTTATAAACACAACCTTTTGGAATCTTCAGTTGGTTGACAACAAGGTGACCCTCTTGGACCAGTAATTTTCCGTTTAGCTATATACCCTATTATACAACAGATAAATTCAATTTTACTAATGGATTACTTGCCTAGAGGGATTACAATAAATGGCCAATACTATGCAAATTTACTGGGTCAGGCACGTGAGGCAGTCGTACAGAAAAGACGCGGCAAGTTGGCGTGCGGAGTGCTGTTTCTGCAAGACAACGCGCCCGTTCACATCGCTCGTGTGGCGAGAGATGCCTTAAAAGCCAAGGGGTTCACAGAAATTGACCATCCACCCTACAGTCTGGAGTTGGCACCAAGTGAGTATTTCCTTTTTTCAAACTTGAAATGGATTTACGGGGCAAAAATTTTCGGACGACAATAAGATGAAGGCGGCCGTGGAAAACCATGTTCAAGAGAAATCATCAGAATATTTTTTCAGTGGTATAAAGGCATTATATTCACGATGTGAAAAGTGTATTTCACTTGAGAGGGATTATATTGAAAATTAAAAATATAAAACTATACTTTTTTTTCATTAAGTACCTTAGGCTGCGATCTTATCAGCCGCCCCTCGTACCACTAAGCAGTCACCCATCTATAGACTGTCTGCACCCAACGTTGCTTAACCTCGCTAATCGTTTACTGATCAGTGAGTGCAACTGGCTATGAGCGCCTCATAGCCATCTTGAGGTAAATTAAGCAGTATGTGTTATACACCTTGGCCCTTGATATTATTTTAGATCTTATAATTTCAGTACTTAAATAACCATTTTTCTTTTGTAACTATTATTACGTTTAATAGTTACACGAAGTTCTCGAAAAATATACCTCTTTTCCGTTTACGATTTCGATCCAAGGGGTTCCAAGTTATATTCCCTATAACTTATGCTGCAATAAGTCAGTGCAAGTGCAGTATCCCATATGCTGCACTTCCTTATCAGCTAGACGTGGCGTGATGTTCGAATGTTCTGGAACGACTACCGACTACGATGTTATCCGGTGTTGATGCAATAGAATAAGTACAATAAGTTAGTCTTACAGTCTTTGACAACTTCGAGGAGGCAACACAATGTAAGTAATAATTAAAATTCAAGTGCCTACAAGCACCGCATTGTTCTATAATTGTTACAATTCTACACATCTAATCTATCAAAAATTTAATAATAATTATTATTAAGACGCAAAATTAATAAACAAGCTTTACATTTCCTATAACATGACCCTGGTGATGCGATGACTAATGTTTTATCAGCAATTGTTAATATTATTAGTTACTATTGTAGTAATACATATTGTTTTTAATTACTTTACACATAGTTTTAGCTAATGTTGATTAATTCACGATCATCAAGGTAGCTAAAAGTTAAAACCGTCTAAATTTAATATAACTGTATGTTATATCTATAAAAGAGAATAGTGAAAGTCCATAAGGGATAAATGAAATGATTTAACAATATTTGATTAATAATATATATACAGGAAATTAAGTAAAATTTAAGCTTTCATCCTTAAAGGGGCTCTTGCCTAGCTGTTGCACTGTTATTGCATATTAAATATACATACATATATTAATATATAAGTAGCAAAAGCATTAAACTTGTAGATAAATATAAATTTAAATCAATCTTGTAAGTAATGTGAAACTGTAATACATACATCAAGTCAGAACAAAGAACAAATTAGTACCAACATTAATAAAGTACATACATGCCTGTGTTCAGATAACTCATATAGTCCTCCGACCAAACACACATTAATTATTCTGATAAGGCAATATCATATTGAACATGTGGTTCATACAGTGTTCTGATTTGCATAGACATAATGTATGAATATGCAGCAGATAGAATTAATAGAGAGATAGTGAGTACATATTTTATAAACATTAAGTATCTATTTATAAAATAATAGTAATGTTCTCTACCACACACAAATGCATACAAGCAGACAATTCATAAAAATATTCGAGATTTTAGAGCTCCATAACAATGCCATTAAATATACTTTAAATAATAAGTGAAATATAGGTATAAAATAGCACATATAATACTTAATCTCTTGGTCAAAGGTCAGATCCTGAAGCACAGACACAATACTTTTTTATTGTGTCTAGTTTCCTATAAATCATAAGTTTAATATAGGTATGAAAAATCATATATATGAGATTAACTCTTGGCCAACAGTCACACTGGAGTCCAGACACAATGTATTTTCTATTGTGTCTGGTTTCTGGATAATTAATGAGTTACTAACAATATTAAAGATAAAAGTAAAGTGCATAAGATTAATATGTAACCACATGCTACTTTAAATGTTTAAACCATGTGCTACTTTAAATATTTATTGTTTAGAATCATCTGCCTTCCTTCTTCCCCACCCTGTTGACATCCAAGCTTAAAAGTACCTAGTTTCTTATCCTTTATTTAAATAACTAAACAAACTTATAATAAGCTGCTGTTTGTTTTACTATAAATTAACTTAGAACAAAAAATTATATTCCACAATTTTTATAAAAATAAATAATAACATACATGTATGATGAATAACATATATAAGATACACATGTGATTTCCCTTTTCTTTATGTTATATAAAATAGAAAGGAATACATCATGCTAACTCCCAAGTAAAAAATAATCTAGCTCCATTTAAATGGCCAGTATATTAACTATGGTGAATAACATGGGTGTCAAATAACAGAATGCCTCAATAGTAATTCGATACGACAATTTCGAATGACGAAATCTACTCACCATCTGTGTAAGCATTTATATATTATGAGTTAAAAATGTATGTACAATATTCAGTAACTTACCAGCACGACTTTCGGCGTTAGAAACATTTTGACTATTCAGATCCTTCAGGAGCACGCCATATATCACACTGTAGGTATTTATTACACCAAATAAAAGGCCATTTGTCAGGAGCGATGCAACCACAACTGCAAATGCTCTAACTCCACCATCCGGAGGACCTGTTAGCTCTTCATGACTTAAGTTACCATTTGTTTCAATTTTATTTCTTGTTCTGAGTAAATCCGAATTTTCTTTGGGTTCTAGATCCATCTTGCAGTTATATAAATTGACCGTGTAGTAATATAATCTACTTCACAAGCACATGGTGCTATATCTTATAGTAACCATAAAAAGCGCACTACTACACTAGCTGTGTGGCATCTATGAAAACTGAATAATCATTTATATAGTTTGACTTAATAATTTCAATTCAACAAATTAAAATCAAAAACATTGTCGTATAACTATTTATCAACAGCCTTGCTACAACGTTGCTTACACAACCTAGACAACTTGACAGACATCCGTCTGGCGTCTACTGACTGATCGCGTTTGACATTTGACTTTAGTATGACACTGACTGATTTGACTTGACATTTCGGGTGCGTTCCACTAAGCGCTCACGACACTCACGCTCACGACTACGGTTTTTGCCGTTCCACTTGTTTCCGAGCGTTACAATTTGTAAAGTGTTTTAAGCGTTGATGTAACAAATAGCGAATTATAAAAAAAATGCGAAGCCTTAAAGAGGTTAGGTTACATTTTGTAAGTCTGATCAATAAACTCTTAGTAGTAATTGGTTACCTGGATTTATATTAAAAAAATATATAATATTTTAATGCATTATCAGATCCGTAGCTGGTAACCGTTAGTGTTGTAAATCAGCCGGCAGGCATAAGCCAGGTTCGTAGCTGGTAACCGTTAAGGTTATATTAAAACACGTAGACTGATTCAACTGAGAATATATTTACAATTTTTAAGCCTTCTTATATCCCATTTATTGTTCTTATAAGTATTGCTAGCACTAATGTGTACAATAATCATTTACACCAATCAGCGACAAGAAAACAAAATTCTAATATTTACGAGGCAATTCTCGGAAATCCTTACGCGTGTGTACGTGCGTATAAATTGTGCTACTATAAAAACAAATGGTAGTAGGCATGGAAATGATTGCTACATTTCATTCATTTTCACACAACGAATTTTTCACAGTGATTTCACAGGTGAAATTTCACAGTCAATCAAGTCAATGAGAATAATAATTATATACATGAAATATAAAAGGTATCGGTGAAAAATAGGGTGAACCTGTAACTGTCTATGACTTAAATACATACCTAACTTGCAATATATGTGAAATTTAATCTATCTCTGCTTACCACTTCAAAGATATGCAGGCATGTTTAGAAGCATTAACCAGTAGGAATTAGAAAAATAACAGTATGGTTCATCTTGGCACAGACACGTTGTAATTCCAAAACTACAGCACAGAACGAAGATTTAACTAGACCAATAATTTATCGTTAATTAGGCGACATTGATCACAAAATATCAGCATTTTACTAGTCCCCGTTTAAAAGATATAAGGGGGTATTGGTGGCTGTGCCAAGATAAGCGCTCATCTTGGCACAGCCACCTCAACATCTCGGGAACCACAATACCTAGCGAAAATCTGATTGCATCAATGATTAGTCGTTAATTGGTCGACATTAGTCACAAACTGCCAGAATTAGTCGGTGCTTCTGAAAAGAGAAATTCGGGCTTATTTTTTCACATATTTTCGGTCGACGGACAGTCGCGTACATATTGAATGAACGAATGGAAGAATCATATGTATTGAGTCTGTTCATCTTTAAAATCTAAATTGTTGCAATGGTATGGTATGGTAAACAGCCACCAATACGCCCTTGTATCTTTTAAACGGCGGACCGACCAATTACGCTACTTTGCGACCAAATTCGACTAATTATCGACTAATTCACTACGTAATCAGATTTCCAGTTTACGATGGTGACTGTGCCAAGATGAGCCATACAAAATAACAAAGTTTTGTGTCCAGGTGTTCCTAATTCGTTTGTTGTGGTGGTTTATATAAAGGTACCTATTTGAAATAAAAAATCATTGTTTCTATGTTATTTTGTTTTATTATTCTGATTCATATGTTACTCAAATGTTATCTAGGTACTGGGCTGGTGGATTGAAATTGTTTTGATATCTTGCCCAACTCAAAAACCAAATACTTGTCATTATATGGGCGCAGCAACCTACTGTCCTTCGACTCGTCGTTGTTTTTATGTATGAATTCTGTTCACGCTAAGCCAATAATGGACAGTTCCCTTTCAAGATAATAGGTCGAGTAGTCAAGGCATGAAAGCGTAAAAATCATACAGAGTCATATCGGCATTTATAATATTAGCAAGGATTTATTGTTAATTCTCATAATCTAATGGGACGGAAATCCGACACGACCGGAGAGATCAGGTACAAGACCAACAAGCAACTGTAAACCGCCAACTTTAAACTAACTAACTCCGGGCTGATTTTGAGATTTGAAAAAGTCCCAATAAGTTTTTGTCGGCTCGACCCAGGACTCGAACCCAAGACCTCTTGCACAGCAGTCGCATTCACTACCGCTGCGCCACGGAAGCAGTGTTTCTGTATTGCGAGCTATATAAATCGTCCTAATTGCGACGTTTTTGGAGCCTACACGTCCTGTCTATATATGATATCATTGCAGTAAAAAGATACAAAAAGATACCATATTCATTACTAGGGGTGCTCTGCGGTTTCATGCGCACTAAAACAAATATAATATATGTGTACTGCTCTACTTCTTCGGGTTGTAGCCGTTGAGTTATAACGAAGTTTTACATACGTACGTACAACATTGTTAAAATGTAGGTACGTACGTAATGATGTACATTACCACAATGGCTGAAGTATGATTTTACAACACGCATTCTAACATACTCATGTAAGTACCTATCTATTATACAGTTGACTTAAATCTCTAGTTTACTGTTTGTACAACTTGTCATTAGCAAATGCGATTATGTATTGTTACGCCAAGTGACATCTCTCGGCATTGTGGGAGGGACTCGGCGGTTCCGTCTAATAGTTTACACCGCCATCTATTGACATCTTACGGAACTGCATAGTACGGTACGAGAATCTTAGAGAGAATGCTGGTACTTTCTCGAATCATCGTGCTGTTTACACGCCGAGTACCGCGTTGCTGGAAAGCTCTAGAAGCGCTTTAGCCGCGTATAAATAGGGCGCACGCGCACCGCCAAGTCAGTTTACAATCGTAAGCGATCAAGTGTTCATCGAAGCGAACGGAAGCGGAAATACTACGGAGTTTGAAGCAGTACAGTGAAAAAGTGTGGTATAGTGTTTATTGTGTTTTAAATTGAATTGTGTGTTTGAATAAAAGTGTTTTAGTCGGTAATATTGTTTATATTCTTATCCGTCGAACCCAGCACGTAACAATTGGTGTCAGAAGTAAGGTAAGAATATGCCAGTACTACCGAAGGAGGAAGTGGAAGGGGTGCGTACCAGGAACCAGCGCCAGCAAGATGTGGACCAGAGGCGCTTTGGAGACGCCCCCTCGCCGACGTCAGGTGAATCACGTGACTCCGCGGCTGCAGCGGAACTATCTAGTGCAGCTCACTCGCCGGTGAACACCGACCTCGCGACTCTGATGGCGTTTATGCAGGAGCAGGCACGCCGCCAGGAGGAGCAGGCACGCCGCCTCGAGGAACAGCTGCAACGCGATAAGGAAGAGGGCATGCGCCGCCAGGAGGAGCAGGCACGCCGCCAGGAGGAGCAGGCACGCCGCCTCGAGGAACAGCTGCAACGCGATAAGGAAGAGGGCATGCGCCGCCAGGAGGAGCAGGCACGCCGCCAGGAGGAGCAGGCACGCCGCCTTGAGGAACAGCTGCAACGCGATAAGGAGGAGGGTATGCGCCGCCAGGAGGAGCAGCTGATGATGTTAAAAGACCTCAGCGCAACGGTTGGCAAGGAGATGAAGGAGGTGAAAGAGCAAGTCCAACGCCACGAAAGTCGCATCGCCGAGGTGGAGAAAACGATACGTGGGCTCAAGGCTGGCGATGGGATCGTGGCACCTGCGGTTGTGGCGTCTTCACCACGAGGCTTTAAAGTCCCACCATTCGACGGATCATCGTCATGGTCAGCCTATAAGATACAGTTCGAGGCCGTCATGAAATCGAACGGGTGGACGCAAGAACAGGCTCTGACTGCTCTCACCTTGGGGCTTCGTGACCAGGCCTTGACTGTGTTAGAGGCGCTTGGTCAAGACATCACGTACGAAAAGCTGTTCGAGGCATTAGAAGCGAGATATGGCGACGCACATCTGGAACACGTGTTTCGCGCCCAGCTGAAAGACCGATCGCAACGTGTTAATGAAACCTTGCAGCAGTGGGCCCTGGAGGTGGAGAAGCTGGTTCGAAAGGCGTACCAGTCCTCACCTGCGCTCTTCGACGGAAACCTCGTTCAAGCTTTCACCGACGGGATCCGAGACCTGGAGGTTAGGGCCGCAGTGAGACTCGGACATTTCAAAAACCTGAAGGACGCCCTAGCCCACGCTCTGGAAGTGGAAGCAGTACGACGGGATGATCGAGCTCACCGTATCAGGGAAGTGTCGACTTCGCCCCGGTGCTATAGCTGCGGTGAGAGAGGCCACATCAGGTTGAGCTGCCCGAAGCGAAGGAGTCCACGCAGCAGTAACCAGTCGCCGGTAGAAGGAACACCTGATGTGCCTGCCGGGCAACAACAGCAGGGAAACGAGTAGACGCCAGGACTACGGGGCGGGTGCTGGCTGGTGATAGGAGAGCCCCAAGGATCTCGATCTCACAATCGTGTGACGGAAACAGCCTGATTATCGAAGGCGAAATTAACAGAATGCCGTGCAAGATGACATTGGACACTGGAGCTTCTCGGACAGTCGTCAGTTTCCGACTAGCAAGACGGTTTCTTGGGGACTACTACGGGAACCATGAATGTATACATCTAAGAACAGCTACCGGTCAGCACATAACCGTCCGAGGTGAGAAGGGGGTGGATATGAAACTAGGTAATAAAATTTACCGCCACAACGTCATCGTGGCTGACATAGTGGACGACTGCATCCTGGGTTTAGACTTCTTACGGAAGCATCACTGTGAGATCGACGTTAGTCAAGGAGTATTGAAGTGTGGCTCAGAAGAAGTATTCATGGAGGGCGCATCATCAGGCAAAGTGTACTGCCTGAAAAAAGTAGTACTTCGTCCGAGGTCGGAAACAATCATACCGGTTTGTCTACCAAGGAATTCTGATCAGGAAAATCGATGTGTAATTATAGAAGGCTTGGACAACGATGCTTCATGGAAGATTGCACGCACTCTGGCTAGAAATACCAATGTTACATCGGTACGTGCACTGAACCCAAGCGACAAAGAACTGGTACTCAAGAAGGGCACGATATTGGGCACCTGTGAAGGAGCAGTTTGGATGCGTAGATGCCATGAACAGCCTACCAACGCCAAAGTCCAAGGGGCAAGGTACGACGTATCTTCTCTCTTGAAGGACTGCCAGAATAACCTGTCGAGAGAAGAAAAGAACAAGGCTGAGATGATGTTAAACCGGTTTGCCGACGTCTTCTCGACAAGTGATGCTGACATAGGCAAGACTGCCCTAGTTCAACACAAAATAAACACAGGAAATGAGGTACCGATCCGCCAGCGACCAAGACGTGTACCAGTGGCACGGGAACATGAAGTTGACACTATGATCGAGGGTATGGTGAAAGAAGGTGTGATTGAGCCTTCGTCCAGTCCATGGTGTTCACCAGTGGTTTTGGTTAAGAAGAAGGATGGCAGCATGCGCTTCTGTATGGACTATCGTCGGCTAAATGACATCACAAAGAAAGACAGTTACCCGTTGCCAAGGATTGACGACACTCTGGATACGCTAACGGGGATGAAGTGGTTTTCTACACTAGACCTAAAAAGTGGCTACTGGCAGGTCGAGATACATCCTCGAGATAAGGAGAAGACAGCATTCTCCACAGGCAAAGGATTGTGGCAATTTAACGTCATGCCCTTTGGATTGTGTAATGCCCCTGCCACTTTTGAGAGATTGATGGAACGGGTACTTACTGGATTGATTGGAGACGCCTGCCTGGTCTACTTGGACGATATTATCATAGTAGGACGCACCTTCGAGGATCACCTTCGCAACCTGGAACGCGTTCTCTCGAAGATTCGAGGAGCTAATCTGAAGTTAAGTCCAAAGAAATGCGCGTTGTTCAGGCGGCAAGTGAACTTCTTAGGACATGTGGTCTCCGAAGAAGGCATCCAAACGGACCCGGATAAGATCATTGCTGTCAAGGACTGGCCAGTTCCGGAGAACAAGACACAAGTCAGGGCATTTCTTGGTTTGTGCTCCTACTATCGACGGTTTGTAAGGAACTTTGCTGACATCGCCCGGCCTCTGCATAAGCTCACCGAGGATAAGATAAAGTTCTGCTGGAATGAGAGCTGTGACGTCGCATTTCAGAAGCTGAAGGAACATCTGTGTAATTCACCAATTCTAGGCTATCCCGACA
Organism: Catocala fraxini; assembly: GCA_930367265.1. NCBI lineage: Eukaryota > Metazoa > Arthropoda > Insecta > Lepidoptera > Erebidae > Catocala > Catocala fraxini. The sequence goes on from OV884037.1 coordinate 12,891,958, forward strand.
ATGAACATGAATTTGTAGTAGATACAGATGCCAGTAACACCGGCATTGGTGGCGTGTTATCTCAACGTAAAGGAGAGCATGAAGTTGTAATAGCGTACTTCAGCAAGGCCCTATCCAAACCTGAAAGGAACTACTGTGTCACACGAAGGGAACTTCTAGCTGTCGTAAAGACATTGCAGCACTTCAGTAAATACTTGTTGGGACGGAAATTTCACCTGCGAACTGACCACGCTGCATTGAAATGGCTACTACAGTTTAAAGACCCAGAAGGACAGGTAGCAAGATGGATTGAACAACTACAGGAATTCGACTTCGTAATACAGCATCGTAGTGGCAAGTTACATGGTAATGCGGATGCCCTGTCACGTAGACCGTGTCCCGACCAGTGTAAGCACTGCGCCAGGCAAGAGGCTAAGCAGGAAGGACTAGTGAGGATGTTGAGGACGGATCTTAGCGAAGACTGGAAGGAAACTTTGCAGAGAACGCAACAAGAAGACAAAGACATAAGACCCATCCTTGAATGGAAGAAAACAGGTGCATCGAGACCTCACTGGAGTGAAGTTGCGGCAACGAGCCCTACCACCAAGAGTTATTGGGCACAGTGGGAAAGCTTGGTTATCCAGGATGGAGTTCTGTGCCGGAAATGGGAGAATGCTCGAGGTGACAAGTGTCACCTGCAAATGGTCGTGCCAAAGCTCAAGGTACCGGAAGTTTTACAACTCTATCATAATGGGAGTTCGGGAGGTCACATGGGAGTTAAGAGAACTCTGGTTAAGATCCGAGAACGATTTTATTGGATCCATTGTCGAGAAGACGTTGAGGAATGGTGCCGTAAATGCAATAGTTGTGCTGCCGTGAAGGGACCACACACTCGCAGCAGGGGTGCATTGAAGGTGTACAATGTTGGAGCCCCGTGGGAACGTATAGCTTTAGATGTAGCCGGACCGTTTCCTGAAAGCCAAAGTGGGAACAAGTACTTCTTGGTGGTCATGGATTACTTCACAAAGTGGCCGGAAGTGTTTGCGATTCCCAATCAAGAGGCATCTACGGTCGCCGACAAGCTAGTCCACGAAGTCTTTTGTCGTTTCGGGGTGCCCTTAGAGATACACAGTGACCAAGGTCGGAACTTCGAGTCTGAAGTATTTAAGGAGACATGCCGGGTGATGGGTACCCACAAAACGAGAACGACCGCTTATCATCCGCAATCAGACGGCATGGTTGAACGATTTAACCAGTCTCTGGAAAGATATCTGGCAAAAGTTGTAGAAAGCAAACAAAGGGATTGGGACAAACACATTCAACCATTTCTCCTGTCGTACCGTAGTGCCGTTCACGAAAGCACATCAGTAACACCTGCTTTCGCTAACTTCGGAAGGGAACTACGATTACCTGCAGACTTGATCACCGGTATCCCACCTGAATCTCCACGCAGCATAACAGATTATGCGAATGATTTGCGCAACAGGATGAATGACGTATACGAGCACATCAGACAGACCGGTCAGCAGATGTCTGAGAGGATGAAGACCCGTTACGACCGGAAGGCGAACAATAAAGGCTTCGAGGAAGGATCGCTGGTGTGGTTACATAATCCGGCACGCAGCAAAGGAAAATCTCCTAAGTTGCAGGCAAAATGGGATGGACCCTATCGCATAGTCACTAAGATGAATGACGTCACCTACCGGATCCAGAAAGGACCACGAGGTACACCAAAGATCGTTCATGTGGATCGATTGGCACGCTACTACGGATCCAACAATGTTCGGGACGAACATGTCTAAGAGGGGGGCAGTGTTACGCCCAGTGACATCTCTCGGCATTGTGGGAGGGACTCGGCGGTTCCGTCTAATAGTTTACACCGCCATCTATTGACATCTTACGGAACTGCATAGTACGGTACGAGAATCTTAGAGAGAATGCTGGTACTTTCTCGAATCATCGTGCTGTTTACACGCCGAGTACCGCGTTGCTGGAAAGCTCTAGAAGCGCTTTAGCCGCGTATAAATAGGGCGCACGCGCACCGCCAAGTCAGTTTACAATCGTAAGCGATCAAGTGTTCATCGAAGCGAACGGAAGCGGAAATACTACGGAGTTTGAAGCAGTACAGTGAAAAAGTGTGGTATAGTGTTTATTGTGTTTTAAATTGAATTGTGTGTTTGAATAAAAGTGTTTTAGTCGGTAATATTGTTTATATTCTTATCCGTCGAACCCAGCACGTAACAGTATTATTTAATGTAATGTACTGAAAACGGTTATAACTCGTTTATAAGATAGCAGTGAGAATTAGCCGGGATGTGGCGTTTCATTTCACGACATGTAATGCAGTTATGCGAGCCGCATTATGTCGATATTTAAACATATTTGTCTTGCTTTTGCCCCGAATAACGACACTAGAGCAAATAAAAATATAATTTATATCTATCACATAGTATGTTTCTATGTATCTTTCATAAATGAATTGTTTTAAGGACCTGGGACCTTTAAAAAATTACAATATTCACCGATTAATAATAAGCCGAATCCTCGTTAGTAGCTTCGTTTTAACGAGACGTCTAACTATCACTATGCAAAACTGTCTTGTAGCTAAGAAAGTTCACAGCCTGGATATACCTATACGGACTGGTCGAAAATTAAATGCAAATGTTTTGATTAGATCTTAAGAAAATTTAAAAAGCATGCTTAAAATGGATGGTTTGATCGTAGTGATCAAACCATCCACCAGCTGTGTGTCTGAATGTGACGATCACTTCGATTCGATTGGATCACTTTGTTGGGGGATACGATTCGAACTTCATAAAAATCATACACTAAGCTACGATAAAAAATCAACTTGTCATTAACTTCTTAAGCTGCAGAGGTCAGTTCGGCGTTCGAACACAATAATTGATTTTCAATTTATTACGTCTGGCATTCCAGCAATTGACAGATTAATGACTTTTTGTGACGTCATTAATGTAGCATGTTTGGAGTGTGGGACGGACCACAGAACACTTACACACGGACGCGGACGCTTCGATCATCCATCCTACCAACCTAATTGTCTATCCCAAGATCAAACTGAAAACGAACTGTAATAAATAACCCAATTGACATGTTGCTCGTCTGTGCGCACTTTCTTTGTTACCATTATCGAATATTCGAACCACTAGTGATAGTTGGACATATCGTCAATATTGAGTTACTCACGAAGATTCAGTCGATTATTATCAATCATTAAATAAAATGTTTAGCGTACTGCGAGCGAAGAATGTAACTGTGTGCTTAATGTAAAACGGTTATTGACAATTTCATAAATGATTGTAATATTTGCTTAGTATCCTCTGATTAATAGACATATAGGTATTTATTAGGAATGCCACTATTTAAAATAAAATCACAAATTAAGCAAGTTAGATTTATAGTTAATGTTGCATTGACACAATTGATTTAGTAGTACATACCTAAAACATAATGTTACATAGCGTTATTAAAATCTTAACACTAAAGTGGTTAACATTCATAATTATTATTGATATATTACCTAATTTTAAATTTTATTGGTAAACATCTATACTAATATTATAAAGCTAAAGAGTTTGTTTGATTGTTTGTTTGGTTGAACGCGCTAATCTCCTGAGATTAGCGCGTTCAACCAAACAAACTAGTAGTTCTAGTATTAGTTCGAACTAGTAGCTCCTGAGCTACTAGTTCGAATTTAAAAATTATTTTGGTGTTGGATAGTTTATTTATCAAGGACGCTACGACCTACGGGGCCAGCGCAGTAACTATAAACGGTGTCTTCAAGTCGCGAGTGAATAGGTATCTTCTAGGCAAGCGTGCTCCATCGTCGACTGCATCGTCACTTAAGATCAGGTGAAATCGCGGGCAAACGCAAGCCAATTGGAGGATAAAAAAAAAAACGCGGGTGAAACCGCGGGCACCGCTAGTTTCAGATACAAATTAAAACTTTGGTAAATGAAACGTCGTTTCGATGTTCCCTAGCTAAAGACACAATTTTTTTTCGTTGTCTTTCGTGTGTGTCTTGAAAACAAAACGGAACAGAAAACAATTCCATATATTGTGTTCTATGATCCGTCTTCAGCGAAACGCAAAGAATTTTTACCCGATGTAGGGTCGAACACACAACACTCGGCACTGCCAAAAGTATGACGCCATCCGTGCAGTCGTGACGCTATCATCTTTTCTCATTTCAATTTGCCATATCTGCAGAGAAAGTTCATATTATGGCCTCAGGTCCGATGCCCAGGCTAGAGAATATTAGACAGAATTTAGGTACACTTTTCTGGTCGGTCAGATTCTTATCAGGTAGAATTGAAAATCCTGGATATAAGGTAGTTAGTTCATAGGAGACAGCCAACTGCCCTCTGCAAGCTTATAGAGCAGTGTGTTTGTACCTGGCGATTGACCATACCCTGCGGTTTAACGAATGCGCTAAATAATTAGTTCTATATTAGTTCTACCGAAATATACATAACACGTAATTTGTTCCGTTTTGGAATTTATAAAAATTAATGTCAACCATAATAGTTAGCCAGCGATGTACTTTAAATTATATTCTCTAGGAAAATAAAATCTACCTAGGCAATTAGTTACATATTTACTTTTTACTCATTAAATTATCAAAATAAAAATTGAATGAAAATTAAAGCTAGCGATGTCCTTCTAAAGAACTTAATATAAATTCATGTACGCGTTTTTAATTTGAATTAAATAACCTTTACATTTTATAGATATATCCCATTTAATGTATTGGTAGGTAGTAGGTACTTAATTTTTATTTTAAAGCGATGTAATCAAAATGTCATATCAGTAATCGTCAAGTAGTTCTTATTAATTCGTAAATATACACATAGCAATACAATCAATAAAAAAAAATACATATGCACTTTCGCTGGCCGAGCCGGACCGAGCATGTGTGGTGAGTTATGTTATATAAGATTCTGCCATTCTGCCCTTAGGGTAGCCGGATCCTTACTGTAAATCCGAATGGACCGAAAAGTATTATTGTCATTTAATGTCAAGAAATTCATAGTTTTTATTTTACCATTAAAGGCCGGTTTTAGCAAATCAGGATTATTCCAAATAATAGCTAACGGTGCCAGATAATAGTGTGCGAAATGTTATCCCATGTTTAATTCTGATAGACTTGCCCTACTTTTCAGAATACGCGGCAAAAACTGCTTCAATATTCCCAGAATTTCGCGCCTCTATTATATTAATTTATCTGGTTTACACCCTGCGGCTGTTGTTATAATTAGTCCTCCTTGAACGAGGCTGACAAAAACTAAATGTAAATATTTTCGACTGATCGAAAAAATAAGGGTATTACGACTTGGAGTTTCATTGATCCAGTGCCGTGAAAATAATACTATATCAAAGTGAAAGAGCTAATCCTGCTGACGGATACTAACTTTCAAGCGGAGACATGGGATCAAAACAGCGATCAATGTGCTATTTATTGCCATAATTAGCATGCTAGCAATCTTAGCTGGCGGTCTGTCAACCTAAAATCAAGATAGGTTAATAGTTGTTAGTAACAAATTAATGTACAACCAAGGATTACAAAATGAAATTAAATAAATTCTACGTGTGTATACAAAGTGTCCCAGAATATGTGAATCAAATTGTTTTTGGACCTTTAAATGTGCTAAATAAAATATAAAAATGATGACCCTTGTGTAAAAATAAAAAAACAAAGTTTGTACGACATTTTCAGACTTTCAACTACAGGTGCTTCGTTTATGGCTAATTTTCATTTTTTTTCCACCTTTATTATTTGTAAAGGATTGAATCGTCAAACTACAATCGACTTTTTTTTAAACTGACGTAGTTTTGAAATCGCAGCATTATCTTGGTGTATTTTTTTTGCACCAAAGATAAATCTTGTAAGTTTGACCAACAACAAAACATATGTTTTTTGTTTAGCTACTTTCGAAGGTCCGTACCTAAGGAATCTGCCGTTACAATTTGATTCATATATTTTGGGACATTCTGTATAACAAAATAAGAAATATATTTATACAGGTGTGATGTAAATAATGGATAACCCTGAAACTGTTGATTAGCCAGATTATCATCTATCATTTACCCCACTTATATCACCATATGCCCATGGATGACCAAATTATTAATATTTTAAATAAAAATCGTACTTACTCATACAAAATCAGCTGCAATTTCTACAATTGGCGACATTTTCTCGTACTGTTTTTTTTATGTCACTCCTGAATATTTATATCATCATACCAGTATCAAGTTTTTTTGTTACAATCTAATACAACTTTGCCAAAAATACTTATTCTCAAATTTTAACATGTTTTCTAAGGAATTATGCACTTTTGAGGCCCTGTATCAAAAAAAAATGTCCATGTTGATATAAGTGGGGTAAATTATAGATGATAATCTGGCCAGTCGACAGTTTCAGGGTTATTCATTATTTACGCCACACCCTGTATATTATAATATTACAATGAACCATGCCACATAGCTAGCATGCCACACATCCAGGTAAATTAGACACAAAGAGGACAAAACTTCGCAAAGATTCCAACCAAGCAGGATTGATGTCAAGTCATACTTATTGTGTATTGTTTTTCATATCATGAGGTCTGTTGATCTTTTTATCATATTGCAGAGAGGATGAATACTTTCCTATATCCACTAGCAGCTTAGGTACATATTTTACTTATAATTATTGATTCTGATACTAATAAACAACATATAATTAGCATATGAAAATCACTTCCGAAATATTTGCACTATACATAACACCAGTTGGTTGGAATTAGAAGTCCAATTTTCTTACAGTAATATTATACAGAAAAGCCTATTTATATTTTTTTATTTCTTGTACCATATTTTTCAAGACAGGCAATTCCTGAGTTAGTTTCTCTTCTATTGCATCTTTTTCATCCTCGGCACAGGTCAAATATTTTGACACTGATTCTGTAAATAAAAATTATCCTTGTAAATTTATAAAGCTTTACAGTTGAATTTACCAGTTAAGATTTAAATTTAGATAAAGATTTAAGAAAACAGATAATGCCTGCTTTTAATTATTTACATGTATCCTGCGTTAGTGTTAGTGAAGCTTATGCTTCCTATACCACAAAAGAGTACAAGAGCCAATGCTGTTACATTGATGCATATCATCAGTAATTGCTGAAGCTAACACATAGTGTGTATCTGTTATATAAGTAGTTGCAGTAGCTGTATTGTATAAGTAGATACAATTTTAGCAGTCAAATGAGAACCATTCCATTTGATAGAAACAGTAAAAAGAATACACAACATACCATGCCACAACTGGAGTCTCTCATAATCTCCTTCCTTCAGTTGACTTTTCAGATAAGAAATTATAATTGGTACTTGTCTGCCAGAAGCATGAAGCATATTTTGAGTAACGATTGTAAAAATAGCCAACACAGCTATATGTAAACTTAATGCTGGATCTTCACAGACTTCTAATTCAGAAATTAACTTTTCCCTGTGATTCAGGATGAGTAGTCTGAAAAATGACAAACATATTACATGTAAATAGTTCAAGTACCTAACTAATCATGTTGCAATATGATCCTGCCAGTAAAAAAACATCTGCTATTTTCTTCATTATATTATTTTGTGGTATATTAATTGTCCATTGGCACAATAAGGACTTGCATTTAATTCCCAAACAAAATTTTATTGGATGTGCGCGTTTTTTTCTTTTTAAATTCTCAGTAGTAACACAGTCTACAACTTTACTCCTTTAAGGAAAGAGACACAAGATTATTATTGAATACATTAATTCAAATATTAAAGAAATATTTTAAGTTTGAAATAAATTCCATAATATTGTCATATACAGGTCCCAGATGATGTGAATCAAATTGTAACGGGAGATTCCTTAGGTAGGGACCTGTCAAATGTTAAATAAAAAAATTATTATCGTTGGTTACAATAAAAAATCAAAGTTTTTAAAAAAGTACAACTATTTTCATATTTTTAACTACAGGTGCTTCGTTTATGTCTAATTTTAATTTTTTTTTCACTATTATTATTTGTAAATGATTGATTCGTAAAACTACAAACGATTTTCTTTAAAAACTGACGTAGTTTTGAAATCGCTGCATTATTTTGGTGTATTTATTAGCACCAAAGAAAATCTTGTACCTCTGACCAACAACACAACATAATTTTTTAATTTAGCACTTTTGAAAGATCCTTACTTAAGGAATCTCCCATTACAATTTGATTCACATCTTCTGGGACAGCCTGTATATAAGAATTTCCAAAATTGTTAATAGTGTTTAATATCTTTTAAGACCAACAAAAATATAGTCCAACATTTTATTACACAATGGTGTATACTCACTTGTCTTTTTTCTTATCAACTTTTTTTATAATCATACCAAATTCAGATAAGCATATATCAACTGCTTGATAAAACACCTCCATGTTTTGTTCTGACAGAGTTGCATTTAAAGAAAGCAATGGCTTCTTAAACTCATCTGGTAAATCATGAATTATTTTATTTCTCTGTTCAACTGACAACACATCTACTTGTACTGATAGGTTGCATTGATTTGCTGCATATTTGCAAAGCTCTGCAAGAATATCACCACCCAGTGACTTAAGCAGATATTTAATAAACTGTGGTTGCTGATCAGTAGGCAATGACTTTAATCCCTTTTCATACAGTTTTATGTCATTGACTACAATGTTAATCTTGTCTTGTGCAGATGTATGAGTTTGCTTCCTATTCTGACTGGCATCCTGTAGTAGTTTATCAGCTGTTTCTTTAGATATTGCCAAGCCTAGTACATTGAGACTCCTGAAAAACATGTTAGAAAATGTATTATTTTATTTCATTTGTTATATATAAATTATATATCAAGTAATTGCCACTTATTTACATATTATATAAATAAGTGGCAGGTCAAATTTCCATAATGTTTTAATTATTGTTTTTATTTTATCTTAAATCTAATTATTTGCTTACCCATGAAGATGTTCTGCAACCTTTGTAATCAAATCTTCTAAGCCCTCATTTTCAAGAGGTTCTTTTATAATATTCTCAACATCTTCAATAGAGATGATTTCTAATTGGGTCAGGACCTTCTTAGTAGCACCAGCACCATCATCAGAGTCAGATTCATGAGAAGTTTGTTTTGATTTAGCATGTTTTTTAACTGCCTTAGTTTTAGTTTCTCGCCCTTGAGTGCCACCGCCACCTTTACCAGAAGCTGCTTTCCGCCTACGCTCCTCACGTCTCTCTGCTTTGTGGTCTACATGGCTTGTCTGTGCAAATTCAGCTGCTTTATTTATTTGTTTTTCTAAGTGAAACTGTTGATATTTACCAGATTTAACAAGTGCCTCAGCTTTTTGTTTGGTCAAGGGCACACAGGCTTGCTTCAAATTGTCAATGTAATGATTGCTGAAAACTGAACAAGTAATTTGATTATTTAAAATATTAAATTATTACAGTTATTGTTAGTTATGTTGATTTTTAATTATCAAATAGTTTTTTTTACCCCCATTATAGGTGGCAATTAATACAATCCATTTTAGAACGAAAGTAAGATAAAGCTAAATCCTATTGAAAATGGTCTTTCACCAAATGTGGAAATCCAAATAGCACTCAAATGAACTCACCTGTATTATCAAACAATATTGTTGATTTTGACTTCTTTAATAGGTCATCAAGAACATTTTCTATGTCTGTATCTGTCAGAACTGATGGCAACAAAGATACTACATCTAAATAACTCTTAGATGCAATACATTCTTCAAGGGCAGTTACCAATTGTTGTTTAATTTGTGAGCCAATCACACAAGTGCTAAGAAAAGTTAACTCTTCATTTGTCAAGATTCGCTTTACATATCCTTTAGGATCAGACAAGCCTAAACGAGACAAAGCATCATATTCTAAATAATTGTTTTGCTTATAGAAACTGAGCACCCAATCATTTTGGGACTTGGTGTAACATGATGGCACATACAAAGCTCCAGCCTGACGTCCAGTAAGAACGCCTGGAGCATTTATTTGATTAAACAGTGACAAGAACAGACGGTCAGATAAGTTGCAATGGTTAACTATAACTGCTACTGGAGTTGGCTTCAGAAGACCCATCAATGCCCCACGAATCTTGGCCTTTGTCCTTGTAATATATTCTTCAGTATAGAATGTCCTAGGTTCTGATGGATCTTGCTTTCCAATAATAATTTTACCCAAATACTTCTCTAAGACATTGTGCTGCAGCAACTCAGCAGGTAAATCATATTGTAGGGTAAGCTCTCCTACAGATATTTGACCTTGGAGGTGCAGCTTCTCATTTATTTCTCTTGCAACTTTTTCTAAATAATAATGAGCTATCAGGTAGCCTGAAACAAGTTGCACCTCCTTTCCTTTAACAATGTCTACAACACAGTTATTGATCTGACTGAGATCAACATTCAATTCTTTAGCAAGATCAACAGTATTGATGCGGCCACCATGAACATATAACTCATCTTTTATTTCTTTAGTGAGTTGTTGAGGAGTTAAGTACTCTTTGCCATCAGTAGTAAAAATAACATCAATTAATTTCAACTCAATTAATTTTGTAACAATCTCTATACAGTTTCTCTCTGACAATCTGAAAATTAAAATTTGTTAATTTTATATATAAATAATAGTAGTAAAATAATTAGTAGGTATTTCATTAAAATTGCTTTTGGTCTCATAGTCTAAATCCTATTACTGTAAACCACCATGTGAAGTTTAGGCATTTTATCTTATTTTCTTATCAAGTTAATTATGAAAGTTTTATCCCTGTCAGTAAAACAAAACACTGCATAAAACTGCTAGCTAGTTAATACAGCCATATAAAATTAGGTAAAAAGGGACAAATAGAGAATTGTGGTGGAGGTGTACTTCCTTTAGCTGACATTCACAATATTATTTTATTGTAATAACAAACTCAGTGATTTTCATAGTTGAGTCTCATTTGAGGTATACCTTATAGCTAGGTCACATAAGTAGTGACCTTAAATATAGGTAATAGGAGAACTTGCTATCTAACTCTGACATGAATCCGTAATGCCAAATAAAGACAATTATTCAATAAACAAAAATGACGTTCACAATTCAATTGAATAGGAAATAGAATACAATTATTTTATGGTGTGCAACTTTACAATATGTACAAGTAAAATGGTAAGAACTGAACCATAGTAAGTCGTTCTGTCCGTCTGCCTCTCCTTATCTCAGCAACTACTAATGCTATTTACTTGAAGCTCAAAGCTCCGTACCAAAATAATAAGAACAGAATCCTCATAGTGCGACTTTGTCTGTCTATCCGTCTCTTCGGCTCTTTTTATTTTAGCAAACTATGTACTAATGTTATTTAAATCGAAGCGAACACATGTTTCCTTTACAACAATACCTTTGCGAAGTTGAACTCAGTTGCGCCTTTTGAAAATCTGCAGCTAGTCTTTTAATTTCATCCCAATCTGACGACGGAGCCATTATGTAAAATCTATAATTAGAAATTGACCAATAGCACAATGGGTGTGTATTTAGTTAAAGTTATTATTTTTATTTCAAGATATGAATGTCTTAATTTCTTCAATATTTTGATCGTAATGTCGTGTTACAAAAATCATTGACACGACTAATACCTATGACTGACACGAGTTGACACGACAGACGTGAGACGGCTCTTGCCTCTTAGCAATATTGTCTGTGGTTCAAACTTACCAAAAAATCTGTTGTACGTAAATAATTTTTATGTTTAGTGAGTGAGAGTGCCGGAGGTCCAATCACCCCCTTCCCTCTTCCCGCTCCTTCTCCTTCCCACTTCCTTTTTATCTTCTTCCATTCCTAAAGAGTCGGCAACGCGCAAGTGATGCCTCTGGTGTTGCTGGCGTCCATAGGCTACGGTGACCACTCACCATCAGGTGGACCGTATGCCTGTTTGCTAGATATGAAGTATAAAAAAAAAAATCCTTAGAGTTTAATGAAAATATTATGTGGGTCTGTGTGTTAGTGACAGATTGGTGTTAGTGACAGGCATAACTCCGTAACCACTGGACCGATTGACTTGTAACTTGGTCTACCTACTACCTTGGGGTCATACCTCAGTCGAGTTCGAATATGCGCCCTGTGGGTCAAAAGACCCCTGAGATACCTATATCTCAGGGGTCTTTTGACCCACAGGGCCTTGTGACCCCTAGGTCACAAGGTCACATATATTTTAAATGGCAAAATATTGACTTTTAACTTGGTGTGCGACACCTTGGGGTCATACCTCGGTCGAATTTGAATATGGGCCTTGTGGGTCAAAAGACCCACGAAATATAGGGGCCACAAGGTCACATGTATTTTAAATGCTTTTAAATTTAAGACGAAAAGGTTGAATCCTGGGTTTTTTACACCCATCTCGTTAGTATAGAAATTACAATACATGACAAAATGGTTTTACAGTACAGAGTAAAGGAGATCACCCAGATTGGGCTAATTTGAAAAGTGCCGGCCAACAAAAAGAAACTTATTATTTTAATAGAACGTAACATAATAAACATTTTTGATTATTACACCAAAGTTGTAAGGCACGTCTCTGAGATATTATATGACTTTAAAATATCTATTAAACTAATTATGTTTTTTAGAACAGCACTACTTATTATACTTAGATTTTAATTTTCAGAATAATGCGCTAATTATCATAGCATATATGTACAGGTACTTACCTATCAGGCGCCAGCGTCACATGGTATCTCGCTCGCACGCAGCGTACAAGATGCAGAGAGCAAGGTGGTGAGACAGCGTAACACGCTGTCTCACCTGTTTTTTGTTATAGTTTCTATTGTTCTTCTCACGTATTCTTACCTTAGACCTTACATTAGCTGAGATCAGTTCTCCAGACTCTATGCAACGTATGCTACATCGGACGGCTACTCTCTGTGCTCTCTGTTTTCGTTTGTTTTTGTTATCCTAACACTGTTTTTGTTTTCGCTGTTGCCGTTTTGATTGTTATTATTTTTGTTATCGTGGCTCAAATGTGCATTTAAACTGTCATGAACCGTGTGATGGTCGAAGGATTTATACGTGGAGTTTTCGAGAAGAACACCATAGTGATGTCGCGCAGATTGACGCGTGGTTATTAAAGACCTAATAGCGAGACAGGTATATACCTGTTTATTTCATATTTAGAGCGCGCACCCAATTACTAGCTATTTTGTTTTTTACTAGGTACTTTGTTTAGGATCTTCTCTCCGGAGAGGATATTGTATATCTTTGACTTTTTAGGGAACTTAATTTATTATTCATTTTGACAGAATGTTATATAATATGAATACATAATTGTTTATTATGATTTTCAGGAAGAACCCAGAGACTTCATTTGCCGACCTTGTTGGCAAAGAGCTGAAAGGACCTTCTAAAATCTTCTTGTTCCGCCGCGCCGGCTGAACCTGTTAAACAAGTAAATCGAACCACCTAACATTAACATTACCAGGATTTGTTCGAATTTCTAACACTGTGAATTGCGTTTTTCAACATTGCCAAAATGCGACTAGGCTTAGAATACCTAATAATGTCATTATTCTTCTCATTGGACATTACAATCTAATGATACCAGAAAATACTCGCGTGTGTCAAGGGCATTTAGGGCAAAACCTGTGGCATACACTTCCTCTACAAGATAATCTCGTAGAACATTTTACGGCTTCTGAAATAATGAGTTTTCTGACAATTATGCGAGATAATATAACAACAGATGTGCTGAACTTTGAGCAATACGAGCTCATGAATGCAAACGAATTCCATACTTGGACGGGACTTACTTATGAACAGTTTTCCAATTTACTCGCAAATACCTCCTGTTTAAACAGTAATCGACACAAAAAACTATATTGGCTGCAACATTGACTAAACTTCGGACTGGAGATTCTAATGCAAGGTTTGCTTTGATTTTTAGAACAAGCGAATCCCGTTTTCGTCGTTTATTAACTTAAGGTCGTGAAGCGCTAGTGCGTGATTTAGTTCCCATATATGTCGGTTTTGATAATTTAAATTGACAAGAAAGAAGTGGCTGGAAAACTTACAAGTACCGAAACGCTGTTGTCGTAATAGATGGCACACACACACATATATATACATATATATATATATATATATATATATATATATATATATATATATATATATGTATATATATATATATATATATATATATATATATATATATATATATGTATATATATATATATATATATATATATATATATATATATATATATATATATATATATATATATATATATATATATATATATATATACAATCAGAAAAGCTCAAACAACTTTTTTCAAAGACGTACAGCTACCATAAATACAGACATGTAACGAAGCCTTTTGTAATTGTTTGCTGTGACGACCACATTATAGAGGTATCTGGACTACATGCCGCGACGACTTCTGACGCTAATACAATGAATGCAATTATTGATAATGAAGAATGTGTGTTTCACTGGTTTTTTTAGACCAGGAGATGTCTTTATACTGGATCGTGAGTTTGAGACGCAGTACTTTCTTTATAATCTCATGGATATACATTACATATGCCTGAAACAAGAAATGCTAATGAGACGCAATTAAATACTGAACAGGCAAACAAATCCCGCCTTGTAACATTATGTCCTTGGGTGGTCGAAGTCATAAATGTACGATTTAAAAGGGACTTCAGACTATTAAGAATAGTTCATTGCAATCGCGCCTTGCCCCACATGATTAAATATTTTAAGATAGCTGCAGCATTATTAAATGCTTATCATCAAGTGATTGTAGAAAATGTCCGAGCCCTAAAATTTATAGAAATCATTGAAGAAAGAATTAATATTCCAATCATTTTGGGGGATCTAGTAACGAGATATAATTATAACAGAAGATGCGCACATTTTCAGTCAATAAATGCGCGAGGTCTCATTTCCCGTGAACTTGAGGTCTCATTTCCCGTGTTAACAGAAGAAGACCTTATTCTATTCGCCCTTGGTAAATACTGTTACGTGCTGGGTTTGACGGATAAGAATGCAAACAATATTATCGACTAAAACAAGTTTTATTCAAACACACAATTAAATTTAAACACAACAAACACTATACCACACATTTTCACTGTACTGCTTCGAACTCCGTAGTATTTCCGCTTCCATTCGCTTCGATGAACACTTGACCGCTTACGATTGTAAAACTGCCTTGGCGGTGCGCGTGCGCCCTATTTATACGCGGGTAAAGCGTTTCTAGAGCTTTCTAGTAACGCTATTCCCGGTATGTAAACAGTACGATGATTCGAGAAAGTACCAGCGTCTTCTCTACGATTCTCTTAAGCATACCTACTACGTAGTTCCGTAAGATGTCAATAGATGGCGGTGTAAATTACTAGACGGAACTGCCGAGTCTTTCCCAAAATGTCGAGAGATGTCACTGGGCGTAACAATACCAAATAAAACAGGCACGCAGCTATTACGCAAAGCACACACAGGTAACTGGTATGTTTACAATTGAACTTCGAAGACTTTATAGAGTAGTAGAGCCTCGCCTGATTTCAGCATGAATGGGCCGGCTCGACCGGGGAAGGACTACCCTCTTACAGAATATCGACGTGAAATAGCAGTATTCTTACTGTTGTGTTTCGTTCGGTGAGGGAGAGTGCCGGAGGCCCAATCACCCCCATTCCCCCATTCCCGCTGCTTTTCCTTTCCACTTCCTTTCCTAAAGGGTCGGCAATGCGCAAGTGACGCAGGCATCCATAGGCTACGGTGACCACTTACCATCAGGTGGGCCGTATACTTGTTTGCCAGCTTAAGTTAAATAAAAAAAAGAAAAAGAATACCGGCTGAACATCTGGAAGAGCTTGAATCCAATCCCGGCATGTCTGTACACGATTATATTATAATGTTTATATCGGTATAGATAGGGCTCTCTCAGGTCGAGAATTGCGCATTATTATTGCACCTGCCATATTGGCAGAAGAACAATCGGTTGCTGCGCCCACGTAATGTGTGTTGTATGGTACATGGGGTATGCAAGGCATCTGCCTGCCATACATGTTCCTGCGGAAGGTTTAGAGGATGTTTTTGTGAGATTCGGTGAATTATAATAATAATATTGTAATAGGGAATGCAACCAATCATGTCGTTAGGTTTTTTTAATAAAATCCTTTTCACCTTAATTAATTGTTTAATTACCCTGATATCCCGACATCAGGATACAGACACCTGATATCTGACATCCCTATCCCGGCATTTTAGTATTTATGGCCGCCAAAAAACAGCTCAATTGGAAACAAAATTATATTTATTACTACATTTTTCTCCCAGTCTTGCTCTTTCTTTGCTTCCTGCCTTTTGCACGTTGAGTGCGAGCGAGACGGCATGTGATGTTGGCGCAGGTACTTACCTACTAAGAGACTTTTTACATTCCGTCTCGTTTGCACATTATTCTAAGAATCTAAATCGTGACAATTTAGTGAATTTCTGTAAAATAATTATTAAGTTCTATAGATATTTTAAAGTCAAATAATATCTCAGATCCGTGACTTACAACGACGGCGTAATAAAAAAAAATTGTTATGTTCGAATAAAATAGATTTTTATTTTGTTGGCCGCCACTTTTGAAATTAGGCCTAAAGTTTATGAAAGCTGGATGATCTCCTTTGGGATTCAACAAAAATAATAAATTTAGACTCAATTTAAACATATATAAGACTAAGTTCGAATATACAAAGACAAATATAAAAAACTCTAAATTAAATAGATTTTCTTATTGCGGAGAAGCCTCTATACTCAGAATAAAAATATAGTTATTTTTCTAAGCCACATCCAATCTAACGCCATAACAAAACGTTTCAAGTCACAATGGGCGAGCCACATGGCTCAAGTTTAGGACCCTTTCTGTTTTTAGTGTACGTAAATTATTTACCGTTCTTTGTACAGGATTTGAGTGATATTATTTTATTCGCGGATGACACTTCCCTTATTTTTAAAGCACCAAATTTAAATGCTGTTAACGATTCACTCGCGCATGTCCTGGACTGGTTTACGACGAATAATTTTCTACTAAACTCTAAAAAAACGAAATGTATCAAGTTTACATTGCCAAACGTAAAGAGTAAAATGTATATGACAAAAACTCATGGAACTACACACGTCAAGAGTCTAGGGACCAAATACGTTTTAGAGGCTCACCGCAATTGAGGATAATTATTTAAAATTATTTTAATGTAATTGGTATTTAGTAAAAATAAAAAAAATAAAAATTGTTTATTGCCAAAAAGATTACAACAATGTAAATATATACAGTGGCTCCACACTAGGCAAGCCTGTCCTGTGGCAGTGTTCCCAACTCTACTGTAATAGTGGTAAAAACACTGTATTTTCAGACAATTTACCACCTACTGTAGACACATGACTATTACACTGTAATTTTGACTCCAGCAGATTCATAATTTTATATTAGATGAAAATTTGACAGTAGATACAATTCTACAAATAATAAGGCTTATAAAATAAATTATATTAATGTTTTATATTACGTCGGATAACATTTTAACGGGAAATCCTCTTTATTTATAACCTGAACTTTGCAATGATCGGCAAATAGAAATACGGATAAATAATAAAGATATGCATATTGTAATGTTACGATAGAAATTGTGATATATTAATTTGGTTAGGTTACCACAGTATTTTGTTCAGCCACTCTGCATTCACTTCACACATTTTCACTAGACGTCGTACACTTGCCTTATTCGTGTCAGTTTTTGTATTTTTATGTTGTGAGTTCAACTCTAATTGAATTGAAAAATGAGTAGTGCGGACGACGACAGTGAGACGGATGTTGCTGGATCATCAACCTCAAAGAAACGTAAGCATTACGTACAGAAGTTTAGAGATGAATGGGTAAAGCAGAGCGAATATTTCAATTGGCTGCGTAAGTACCCTAAAGACGATACCAAAGCTCTGTGTATTTTGTGTAATGCTACGTTAACAGCTGATTTACATGTTATAAAAAGACACGGGGAAGGAAACAAGCACAAAACAAAATATAATTTGGCGTCTGCTTCAAATTCTAAGCAACCATCCATAATAAACGCATTTAAAACAACTTCAGCTACTGAGAAGCAGATGGTAAAAACCAGTGAAATAAAATTAGCCGCATTTGTTGCTGAACATAAGATTTCATATAATTTGATGAACCACTTGAGTGACCTCTTACCTAAATTGTTTCCTGATTCTAACATTGCAAAATCAATGAAAATTAAACCTACAAAATTACAAGCTATAATAAATAATTGTATAGGTGCTGCAGAAAAGAGAGAACTTGTAAATGACTTGAAAATACAAAAATTTTCTATACTGATCGATGAGAGCACTGATATTGCAATTGTAAAAACATTGGCGATTGTAGTTAGATACTATGACAGTAACTTGGGCAAAATCATTAGTAGATTCGGGGACTTAGTTCAATTATTTGATGAGGAAACAACTGAGCACTCTGCAACTGCTGAAAAAATATTTAACAAAGTTATACAGTCATTCCAAAAGTACTCTATTCCACTAGAAAATGTAATAGGTTTTGGATCGGACGGTTGCAATACTATGATGGGTTGTCACAATTCGGTGTCGACTAGATTTCGTCAACTTTTACCTGGAATCACAGTCATAAAGTCTATATGTCACTCTCAACATCTTTACGTCAGTGAAGCATGCAAAGAATTGCCAATAGAATGTGAAAAATTAGCTCATGATATGTACAACTATTTCAAAACCAGCAGCAAACGGCTAAGTGAACTGAAGGAATTTCAGCGTTTTGTTGAGGTAGACGTTCACAAAATATTACGACCTAGTCAGACACGATGGCTATCACTATCAGCTGTTATGGAGAGAACTTTAAAACAGTGGGATGCTCTTCGACTTTACTTCGACAATAAATGACTGATTAATTCAGAATGCCAACATATTCACGAAAATCTGAATAATGTAATAATGCAGGCGTACTTTCATTTTCTTGGCTATATGCTGCCAAAATTTACGCTATTAAATACTTTTTTCCGAAGTGAATCTGCTGTCATCACAGAAATGGATAACAAAATGACTGAATTTTATCGAGAATTGCTGTTAATTTTAATAATAATAATAATAATAATAATTTATTTGCTTGAAACATGGTTGACAGGTGTTCTTAATGTCTATGGTACAACATGTTTCGCCTTGCAGGCGGCATGCAAATATTTATGTTAGATAAATTAACATTACTCTAATAACTAAACCTAAAAATTGCAATAATAAAATAAACTCTTTGTAACACAATTAACAACACACATTATCATCTAACTTCATATTTTTTGTATTCCAAAAACTCAGACATCGAATAGAAACATCCCTCTGTAAGCCATTTTATCAGTTGTTTCCGGAAAAGGTTATAGGGTAGTTCTCGTATCACTCGAGGTATTTTGTTATATATTTTGACCACCATACTATAACAGTTTTTTTGATGTAGAGTACTAGAAGACCTTAATACAGAGAGTTTAGTTTTATCTCGCGAAAGATGCTGTCTTTGTTCAGATACTTTATTAAATAATTTCGAATGGTTTCTGGCAAAAAGTGCGACTTCGAGAATATAAGTGGATATAACTGTAAGAATTTTAGTTTTCCTAAATAATGGTCTACAAGATTCAAGAGGTGCGGCACTGCAAATAGCCCTTATACATTTCTTTTGACAGATCAACACTTTATTAATATCGGTGGAATTACCCCATAAGAGCACTCCATACCTGATAATGGACCCAATATATCCATGGTAGGCAGATAGCGCAGCTTTATCGTCTACATGGTTTTTCAAGTTTCTTAAAGCGTAAACGAACTTGTTTATTCGTGCACAAACAACTTTAATATGTTCCTTCCAATTACAATTTTTATCAAGGGTAATGCCGAGAAATTTAACGTTGTCTACCTGTAAAATTTTATTTTCATAGCCATTAATTTTAATTACATCATACATATTTTTATAATTATGAAATTGCACTAGTTTAGTTTTACTTAGATTAGCAGTAAGATTATTTTTATTTAACCATTTCGTCACTGTATCAATTGTTGACTTTAGAAGGTAATCGTATTGATTGTAATTACGTTTTGCTGAAATAATTACAGAAATGTCGTCTGCGAAAAGTACGCATTTGTGTTCTATTACTTGAGGAATATCGTTAATGTAAATCAAGAATAGTAATGGACCCAATACACTGCCTTGGGGTACACCAAATAAGTTAGATTTGTATTTGGATTTAAACGAAGTGACTAACTGATTATCGTTAATTTTTTTAATCTCTACGCACTGCTTTCTGTTAGAAAGATAACTTTGTAACCACTGTAAGGCTTGTCCTCTGATGCCATACAGTTCGCATTTCTTGAGAAGAACTTATATTGATTCGGTATCGATTGAGACAATGGATCCAAGTGATGTCGTAAATTACAGAAATACTGAAGAAATATATCTGGGATTAGGAGTACAAAAATTTCTCTTGGTGGCAGAAAAGACTGAAAGTCCACAAACAATTTTGGAATTTAAAAGAAAATGTAGACAACGTGTATCAATTTTGAACCCACACAAAAAAATGCTGGATAGTTTTAATACTTCTATGTATCAAAGTGAAGATGAAATTGTTACATTATCTGATTCTGAATAAATATTTTCGTTATTAAAAGTATTTGTTTAAATATTTCACACTGATTTTACCACATTTCCTATAAAGCTAACCACACATTTTGTATAAATCTACTGTATTTTTAACATTGATACACTGTAACTATATTTTTGAAGTTGGGAACACTGCCTGTGGGTACCGTGTCGATTACCATTTACGATTACATTGCTCGGTCGACATTGTGTTACCTTAATTGACTTGTACTATTTTATTTTATTAACTTTACAAAACTATCTTATATAAACAAAAGTTAAATATACGTTAGATCAAAAAAGAAATTAAAACATAATATGAAAGAAAAATATTGTTGTAAATTCTAATGTTAGGTAATGAAATATAATACACATTATTATTAAAAATGTATGTAAAAATAGATATATAGATATTTATTATATAGGGACATATATATTTACTTTAAATGATTTAGTAGTTTTTCGGTGTCGTCGTATGTTAAAGAACTAAGCCAATTATAAACTTTTATCTTTGCCTCTTTTAGAGAGTTTTCTTTAATTGCACAGCATTTCACTATTATATTATAGATATAGCGATCAATATAGGGACTAGAACGCCTAAAAAAAGATGTTTTAATTTTTGGAAGGGTAATTCTGTATACTCTACGTTTGAGCATCTCTTTATATTCCTTAGAGGTAATTACGAAGTGATGTACTTTGAGAAATGTCCTTAATAAAAACAACTGGCGCACAGTAAGTACCTTACTATCCTCGTATAGTCTTGTGGTAGGATATTGGAATGGTTTATAATGCATTGCTTTTAACACTGATCGTTGGGCCCGTTCCAGCTTTATCAGTGTTGTTTTTACAGCACAACCCCAACTTCCTATACAATATGTTAGTAATGATTGAGACAATGCAAAATACACGGTCTTCAGTACATCGCTCGAGGCCGACGTGCGAAGTAAATTCATAACATTTGCCGTTTTTCGTACATGACTTGACAGAGAATCTATCTGGTTTCTGTAGTTTTGGTCAATTATCACACCAAGATATTTAATGCTTTGGACTTGCTCTATCGGTATACATTTGCAGGGACTTTGATTTTGGCAGTTATGTAATATGATTGGTATTTAGTGATTTTCACTATTTGAAAACAGAATATTCTTTAAATTTCGATAAAATATAGAATATCAACTGTCAATCAGCATACCACATAGCAGCGATAGCTCAGTGGGGAGACCAATAGACTGCAATGCAGATGGTCTCGGGTTCGACCCACGTCGCGCACCTCTGACTTTCGGCAGTTATATTGTATATTATTATGTGCGTATTGATTGACAATTATCGCCTGCTCCGTGCCTCGGAGAGTACGTTAAGCCGTTGGTCCCGGCTGCCATGAACATCTATGGCAGTCGTTATTGGGAAAGTCAGTACCCTCTAATATCTTGACACTGGTCTAGCCTTAGGGTATCGTTAGCCTTCGGGTTGCGGAGGTCAGGTGGCAGACGTTCCGTGTAAAAACTGATATCCAGTCAAATCCGTTTAGACCAGAAAAGCCGACCCCAAGTGACTTGGGAATAATAAAGGTTAAGAGAGAAGAAGATCAACTGTCAATCAGGATTTGTTAAATCAAAATATGGCAGTATACCAACAGCTAAGGTATCGGATGCTAACGGTCATGAGGGATCAATTCCCGCGCAGTGCACTACCGAACATGAACAACTTCTTTAATTATTTGGACAACGCTCGCTCGGTCGCTTCCAGTGGGCCAGAATAATCACACACTGCATTTTCCTTTATCTTGATGTTGGCTTTTGAAATATCTAAATGTATAAGCAAGATTAACAATTGTTCAAACAAAATAATACCTGTATTTATAAGCGAATCAAGATTTAATCATTTTGATATCATCAAATTAAATATTTACATTTTCCTGTAAGTATAAACAGTACTAGGCATAATATAAAAAAGATAATATGCAACTGTGATGTTCTGTAATAAATTAATATAATATCTGTATAAGATAAAAAGTACTTTATTCAAAATAAGCGCGTTAACAGTGATAGTATATAGAATGTAATGTAATAACTTTAGTGACACTTGTTACAAATTAAACTACAAAACATGTAATAACTAAATTTAGGAAACTTTACTGTTTAATTTTATAATTTTTAGTAGAAACAGAACCTATTGTAATGCAGTTTATTTATAAATATAATGCACGTAGACAATATATTTCTGCAGTACATAGATATAGGGTTATAATTAGCTAGATGCTTTTGCTGCTTGACGTCTCTTCACATCCCAGTTGTAAACTCTAGCCATATTTACTTCTGTGGTTGTCCATTGATCTCTGTAATTGAAAAAATATATTGAGAGACAGGTTCTATTTATTTATTTCATAGGTGAGTTAGGAGTAATGTTAGTTTAAAAAAACCTTAAAGCAATCCCACAAGCTAAAAACACTGAGTATCATTAAAACAAATAACTTGATGGCAATTGGATGAATTGCATATTAATGTGCTGTTTGGACCACAGACTTATGTGTAATTCATTATGATACCTACTCAAGTTTATTTTAGACCATTTCTGAGCACAGAAACAGGTATAGAAAATGTAATTCAATTAATGTCTAGTTAATGAAGATGATTAACTTACATTACAATTAAAATAATAACTATAAATACCTTAAGAAATCTAAATCATGTTCTACACAAGCCAAGTTTTTCTTTGCAGTAACCATATTGGAGGATAACAGGTTTTCAGCATCTTCTAAAGTATATTCTAGCATGACATTTGCACCAAGCCACAAATATACTTTATCTGTTGGAGGAATATTTGCCTGTAAAGGTTAAATATAGCATGACTTAATACAAGATAATTCTTATATACAGGGTGTCCGATAATTAATGGATAACCTTGAAATGTCTTATAGTAGAACAGATGGCTGCATAGAAAAAAATGAAAATAAAAAAATAAAAAAAGTGCAATAGCTAGTCATACTTTTGACTGTCTATCTATTAGCATAATTAGTGTTTAATAATACAACAACAGAAAACCGATAGATACTCGTTAATTTATGGTCATAGTGAAAAAGAAAGTTAAAACAAATTTTATAAAAATCATATCTCGGTTATTAGTTAGGATAGATTTTTGTTTTCTGAATGGCCATCATGTCTACTATAACACATTTCAAGGTTATCCATTAATTATCGGACATCCTGTATATTGACATTGTATTAAAGAATAATGGCAGAATTTTGTCTAGTGTTTTTTTGACGTCCGTAGATTTCATTTATAGCAAAAAAAATAAATTAATTTACTAAGATTTATCAAATATTTATTCATTTTTCTAAAAGCCGTAAAGCTTATTTATGTTAATAAATGACGTATGTACGAATTACGAATTACCTTCAAAATGTCAACCATAGAAATAGGGGTGTAAGTACATGTAGTATTCTATAGTTATCTGTATCGATTAAATTAAATGAATGATTGATATGGATTAATTGACTTTGTTTGAATCTTTATTAATATGCACTGGAATTCTTCTATTTTTAATTAAACTGATGGTAAAAAATGTTTGTTTGATTATTACGACAATTGTTATATTCTTACACAGTTCGTAACCTAAACAATTCAAACCACAATATCAAATTTTTTCAGCTTTCCCAAGTGAAAACAGTTTCACTTATAGTCTGGAACTAACACCGAATCTTTTGACATATTTTTCATTACAGGACGCTGCCATTTGAACCCAGACATTTTTTAGTATGGAGACCTGCCATTGTTCTTTGCAATATTCAATAAGTATATTCAAGTAATAAAATGTATTGAAATGTGTGATGACATCAATGTTGACTTTTTGAGATAAATTTGTCATTATTGGCAACTGCCTGACTGGCACAGTGATTAATTGCTTCACCTTTATATCAGTAAGTACCCACAAAATGATTTTCTTCGATGGCGACATGATTAAGCAAATAATATTATGTTTCACAAATGATTTTTCGAGTTTGGAGAATTCTGTGTCTCTTATTTAGTGACATAGGAATGCAAGTATACTCAATTTAAAGCATGTTGTTTGTTTATACTTATAATGACAGATCATTATAATTGAGTGTGAATATTTCTAAGGCTGAATACCCAGCTTTCTCAAAGCACATAGGCGTACTTACTAAAATGTTTCTTTACAATGATTTAATATTATGTTTGACTAAAGTGTAAATACCTTTACAAATACTTGATCACTAAGAAGAAACTTTGTTTCCATGTCCTCTTTTTGAATTTTCAGCTTCTCAATCATATCCAATGATCTTGCCAGATCAGGTATTTGCTGTCGCAATCGCCTACGTTTTGTAGCCAGTGATAATTCCATGTGTTTGTATTTAGCATGTTGTTCATCCAGATTCCTCAATACTTTGTCAACACCGCCAGAGTTCTCAGGTTTGCTCATAAACTCATCAACATTGTCCTAGCATATAATTTTATATTAATATCAATATATATGCAATAATGAATACTACCTCTGCGATAAGTCCAATTATAAACCATTACTTAACCTAAATAAATTTGTACTGCTGATAACTCGTAAATAAGCGTTTTTATTACAAATAATAAATTATTCTACAGCAAATTATCTAAATAAGACCATTCTAGAGGTAAAATAATATTATTTAATTTTTGGAAAAAGCATTACATCTATACTATTTATAACCAAGATTTATCTGACAGTAAATATAATTCATATGCTAAATGCTAAAATTAATTAATGAAAAATACATGGCTTACAACAAATACGGCTTCAGGTATTCCAGAATATGATTTGGAATTTGAAGTGCCTGTTCCATCACCTTCCATTTTTTACTTTTTGTAAGAATTTTTGTCTTGTGTCCTAAAATTATGAATAAAACAATTATATTTACGACAATTCGAATATATAGAGATTTGTTTGACAAGAAACATTTTTGAAATAATACTTGCAATACAGATTTATTTCACATACGGCGCACGGCACAACAATCGAACAACCCCAAATAAGTAAAAGCCATAGACAATACATAGGTATGTAAATTACAAACTTCCAAAAGACTAATAAAATTCACATTCTCTCAGTCGTCTATGTATTATTTATATATTAAAATTATTTTATTTAGAAAAAGTTGCGTTTTATTTATATTGCACCCTTAATATACAACTCATTGCCAAATACAATAACCCAACTACCTTATCAAAAATTCTGTATTGATTTGCGTAGCTAATTGTTACAGGATTTACAGGAAACATCGGTTCTTAATCCTCTCCTGTGGGACATGGGGTACGACTGGGCCCTACGTGGTGCCCTACCCCCCGGGCTGAGCGTCATCAGCTACGCTGACGACACTCTTGTCACAGCCCGTGGGGGTTACTTCGAGGAGGCGGCCCGTTTGGCCACCGTGGGGGTTTCCCAGGTGGTCAGGCGTATCGAGATGCTGGGTTTACGGGTGGCTCTTAACAAGACGGAGGCCCTGGTCTTTCATGGGCCCCGTTGCAGTCCACCCCACGGCGCCTCGATAATAGTGGGCTCGACGCGCGTTCCCGTCCAGGCTTACATGAAGTACCTGGGTCTGGCCCTGGACGGTGGCGCTTCGACAAGCACTTCAGACAGCTCGTCCCGAAGCTTCTCGGCACTGCGTCCGCCCTTGGGCGGCTATTGCCAAACTTGGTTGGGCCCAGTGTCGGGTGCCGGCGACTCTACGCGGGGGTTAACCGGTCAATGGCGCTTTATGGCGCACTGGTGTGGTCGGACTCCCTGACCGCTCAGTGCAAGACTCTCTTGCGGAGACCGCAGAGAGTCATAGTGGTCAGGATAATACGTGGATACCGCACGGTGTTAGCCGACGCAGCTTGCACGTTGGCCGGGACACCCCCGTGGGATTTGGAGGCTGAAGTGCTCGCCGAAGTGTTCGCAGTGTGTGAGGCGGTGCGGTAGGAGACAGGTTATCGTCCCTACCGACATAGATTGAGCGCGCGCGAAATCGAACCCACCAGGGCATGATAGGAAGGTGGCAGGCGCGGCTGAAGGTGCCTCTGGCCGGTTTCAGAACCGTTGCGGTCCTCCAGCCGGTGTTGGAGCGGTGGGCAGGGTGGCAGCATGGGACCCTTTCCTTCCAGCTGGTGCAGGTGTTGTCAGGGCACGGTAGCTTTGTCAAATACCTGCACAATATTTATTGATTTTTTTGTATGAAAAAAACTACATTTCTTTGAATAACTCCTGATTCTCTAAATATCACAAAAAATGGTTTCCAGATTTGAATTTTTGGATTTTTTGTTAAATTATCAGCTATATGTGGTGCTTCGATTTTCTTCAATTTTAGAGAAATTTCATTTTTGCATTCTTTTCCACACCACCCTAGAGGTAGAGAACAAAGCGCGTTTTTTTATAAGTGAATCCATTCACACACTCTTACTTATACATATTTACATACATAAATACAAAGGTGCCCATCACGCTTTCCGCGTTACCGCGTTGTCGTATAATAAATTTGGAATCAATCATCATTATCAGGCACTAATTCAGATATTGTGTCTATGTTTACTACATCAACAAATTCAATATTTTCTAAATCATCATCTTCATCAAAATTGTCATGTAATATCAACAAAGGTTTTACTTCTTCCGAAAGTGCTTTGTGTTTACGAATCATTTTGTGTCTCTTTGTTGAAATGTAAGGGTCAGAAGTAATCAACAAGTTATTTAGGATGTCCTGATTACAAGCCTTCCAGCCGAACTTACGCGAATGGTTTTCACGGTACCTTCTAAAGTTTTTATTTCTACATTCAGCAGCTTCTTCTGACAATTTTCCAATAGGGATTAACTCGAAGTTTTCAATTATATCTGCACCGTGAACAATGACTTTATGTACACTAGAGGGCATGTAATACCACTTGTACAAATCTATGTATAGATTCATTGTGGTGTTTGTGTATTCTTTGAACTTAACGGTGTCAATTCTCTGGCCTGAAGATATAGTCTCCAAAATAGTTGCAAATTTTGTTATTAAATTTTTGTCAGCACCAGTAATTGATGCAGTAATATCTGTATTTGCGAAAAACCTTCGCGAAGTATTACCATCATTAGTGGTTCCGTGTCCTTGTTTCACTACATCTATCAAAAGACCCGTTTGGTTTTTAAAAGCTTCTTGAATTTCTTTCTTTCTGCTTTCCATTGCAGCTTTGTTCTCGCCTTTTGCAACCCATGTCTTGAATTCTACTCTATAGGCAATATGAAGGATGCACTCCATAAAACGTATCCACATATGTAACAATGATATACCATATTTATCGACTTTTTTCGCCAAAACTAAGGGCAAATTATTCATCTCTGTTGGAGTTGCTTTACATATATCACAACGTTATATTGATGAATCACATAAGACTGTTGTTGTGTGTGTTGCTTTGCCATCTATCATAGTAAGTAATACTGAATGTGAAACTTTTATATCATCAATATCAGTTTCTTTTAAATTATTTATCTCCGTTTCAATTTTATCTTTTACATTTAAAAGAGTGGTTTTATCTTCCTTTTGGAATTTGAAAATAATAGGACGACATGAAAATGCTGAATTTGGTGAATCATTCTCCCATACGAGTTGGTCTCCGGAAACAATTTTGATTGGTACTAAACTTCCCATAAATATACTTGAATCATCCTCACTTCTCTCTGTACTACCTGCGGACATTCTTTGTTTATAGTTTGCCTGATTTGAAACACAATCAAATCCACATTTGCTTATGAGCGTCATTTCTTTAAACTCGTTACTATCTATTGTTATGAGTATTCTCTTAGTCGTTACATCTAACAGCGACTGCAATTTTATTTTAGCTACTGTATCTGTCACAGTAATATCACTCTTTGGTCGATAACATTCTTGCTTTGCAATTTGGACTCTGTAGTAAGAGGGGAATAGATCCATAATCTTTTCATTAATACTTTTTCTCATAGTATTATATTGCCACTTGGACAACTTAAGGGACAAAACAAGTCCCAAAGCTTCATCTGCAGTAAACTGTGGTTTTTTTTTCGTCTAAAATACTATGTTTCACTTTTTGGACATCTTGTGGATTCTTAAGTAAGTGATCCAGTATTTCAGCAATATCTTCATTTCCATCTTCTCATAATTTTGTAATATGTGCATGAGATATTTCTTCTGAAGTCATCATCATCATCAACATCATCATCTCAGCCGAAAGACATCCACTGCTGGACATAGGCCTCCCCCAAGGTTCTGAAGTCATAGTTGTATACATATGCTCAGTACGTCTCTTTTTTTGCTTAGGGCCTAATTCAGAAAATGGTTTTCTTGGACTTACCATAGTTGATGTAGCGATAGACACTTTTTCAGGAGCCACAAACTCAGTTGATGTTCTAGCAACAAAGCCATTGTGATGTGCATTTAGGACATTTTAAATAAAATCTGGCCAATTTATTTCAGATGCTAACCATTCATTATTATTATTTCTAAACAAATCCTCTTTACTATGAGCACTTTTCCACCTCCTTTTAAGGCTATAGCAATATTTAGCACAGAAAGCTTTAAGCAGTTGATCGTCTTTATGGTTTAATTCCATAGACAATCTCAATGTTATGGCATTGTATAACACATTATTATTTTTTGAACTTCCACTTTTTCTCAATATTACAACTAAATCAATGTTTGATACCAAATCAGTAAACATTGTCACGAAAGGGAATTGCTCAGTTTGTTAGGGTGCTTTGGCTTGGTGTGGACAATAATTATAGTAATAAATGCTTTGCTTTTTTAATATCTTATATTCAATACAAACTAAATATGATAATAAAGCTGCAGCAAGTTGTTAAAATATGCCTTTTCTAGATCCTACATAATATTGCAATATTGTCATTTATAATTGACTAAAAATGAGCATTTCATTGATTGAATAACATCTATATTTATTATAAAGATGATACCTTATTTATGTAATAAAGAACAATAAGGGCATGAGAATATCGGAGGATGATAGGGGTCTAGACCAAACATATTAGGGTTTAGGTCTGTGGATAAAATAAAAGAACTATTATTTTGAATATTATTAATTTATTTACTATTATTTTATTAATTTAATTCACATTAATGAAACCATGGAGATGCTAGTTTCAAATAAATATATGTACTCCATATTTATAATACATAAAAATGTGAACACTATGCTCACCTGTCGTGGTGCTATCCACTCGGTAATAACATTTCTTATATGTGTTTCTCTTTCGTTGTTAGTGTTAAGAACATGTGATCTAACACACAGTATGGAACATTGACAATTGACACAAAGTTGTTGACGATTACCACTATTTCCACTATGATCATTTTCTTGGGCCGATGAATAATTAGATGTAAACATCCAGCATGATGTTGACACACTAAGCGCTGAGCTGTTATCTGTAAATAAGACAAACACACAGTACTAAGTTACATGATAAATAGATTTAATGGAGATTCAGGTCTGATTTTTAGTGAATGTGGACTGTTGATACGGAGGGTTCAGACATATATCTTAACACACAATGTAACCCATCGTACAAAACTTGAAACCCTTAGGAAATACTAAATTGATCTAGAGTAGCTTAATATCACATTAATGATATCGTAAAGTAGTTTGTGAAATAGTATTTGCAGGAAACATGTTAGGCCTTAGAAAATAGACTTACCACTTGAGGGGCAGTCCATTGTCGAATCACTGATAGTGAATAGCACTTCAAGTAGCTCTGGCCTGCGTCTTCTGCGATGCCTTATATCGGTAGCGCAATTGACACACAGCTGTTCTTCTTCATTCCCTCTTGAGGGATCAAGAGCATCTAAGCTTACGCCTAGGTCGTGGTTTAAAGCAGATTCGGTCCAAAACAGCGCCAGGGTCAACGTTAGACGCAGATTTGGGGTCCAAAACAGCGACAGGGTTAACATTGGAAGCAGTTTCGGTGTCCAAAAGTAAGGCCGGGTCGTCATGAGGAGCGGTATCAGAGTCCATTATAGCAGATTCCGGTTGCTTTTTTCAAACGTTTGAAAAAAGCAACCGGAACACTATTCACAACGCAAGGAGGAGATAGATGCGCGCGAGCAGCGAATGTGTTTGTTGTCATTGTTGACAGAAGACGTTGTAAATGTTGTCAGTTAAAAAAATAAACGTGACTTACGGATTTTAATATACAAATCGATAAATAATGTGTAAATTGTAGTACAAGCCTTTGATTTTTTAGATCTGACGGCTAAATACGTATAATATCTGAACCCAATCTCCGTTTGTAAACGTTATTAAGAAAACAAGTATCTTATTAAAAATGCACGTTTATTTATATGGTAACCCAGAATGGAGCGCAAAAGAAGAAAAATGACGGTGCCTATGATTGTTATCAGTTTAAATATTTGTTTATGCGTCCTTTTTTACCGAAATATTTCCTGCAAGGAGGTATTGTTTAATATTTTTTAATTAATTAATTATAATTATTGGTAAATAGATTTTTTACTGAGTAATTTGTTCACGCAAAGCCGAGAGTAGCTATTACCTTTAATATTATCTATTATATTCCGAATAAAATGTATGGGGTAGTCCGTTAATTACAATATGTAACAACGTACTGAAGAGGGATGTTTTTCAAATGTAACTGTGCAGTTCGTTTACCTGTTTTTAAGTCTCCAATCATATAATGACACGTCATTCTTTGCTGCGTTCTGATTGGCCGACGTGATAGTGAAGATCATCGCGCTAATGTGTTTTGTCGTAAACAAATGACGTCACACACAAGCTTATGACGTCACTTGTTTTTGTATGACTCTTAGGAGTGGTGTGGAATGTCAGTGAACAATATTGACTGAATATTTCTTCTAATACAGTATTAAAGTGTATTTAATTATACGTAGAATACATTCATTTCATAAAAAGTTTAGGATCCTATATCTCTAAAATTACAAGAAATATAATAAAATGTTAAATTACAAAAATGGTTTGTATTGATCCCTAGAATCGAATAAAATCCATAACAATCCTTATGTCCTTACTTTGCAATTTCAGCCCACTGTGCGGCGCAGGCGCGCGTAGGTGAGCCTTATGCCGCCGCACAGTGTGTTATCAGAGCCGAGTTGCGGCCATCACCATTTTATATACTTTCTGGATAGATAATTTTCAAACATAAGTCTTAATAAAACTTTCATGACTATATCTACCATAGTTTTCGAGATATTTACAAATCCGAGAAAAGTCCATAGAAACCAAAAAAACGTTTTATCTAATTTACTTTTATTTTTTTAATATAATATGTTGCATGGTGTTATGGGTTTCCACTTTCCACGAAAAGAACCAATAAATACATAAATAATTGATTAATAAGGTTTTTACTAGAAGTCATATTGTTTTTCTATGATTTCGGTTTTTTTTTCTGGCGAACTTTAACATGGTCGCATTTTCTTTTACTGCGATTATGTTTATTACATTAATATGTATCTTCATACAAAAAACCAGACACCACAAACGTTGGGTTACAGAGATATCAATTTTTGAAAATACAGTAATTCACACACAACGATTTTCTTTCTGTTATGGTAGGCATTTAATGTTGATCTGCAAATTGAATTCTAGTTAGACATTCTAAGAAATACATACTAACACTTTTTTTTCTTAACCGTCGACTCCCGCACTATGGCAAGCTAGGCTAGGCTAAGCTATACTAGGTGGAAAGGTCAGGGGGACCCCCATAGTGCTTGTGTCCTCGTCGCGTCTCCTGGTAACGACCTGATTCTGTCACCGTAACGGAGTGTCAGACCGGTGTACGTCTAAAGAGCACTTGCGTGCCGGTTCATATTGTTCGAGTGTGTCTGTTTGTTTGTCTGTCCCTGCTGTTCGCTTGCGGCCATGCCCAAGCAACAGCAAGATGCGCGTGGGAGGTTTAGAAAAGGCACCAAAAAGGCTCTTCTCAGGGCCACCAAAAAGGCTCTTCTCAGGGCCACCAAAAAGGCCCTTCTCAGGGCCACCAAAACGGCCCTTCTCAGGGCCACTCTGAGCAGGAGAGTGCTCCTGGGGATGATTCGGACGTGGAGTCTTTTGACTCGCGTGCCGAAGTGGTGGCGAAGGCCACCTCGAGGGAGGCAGGCAGCCGAAAGCGACCGTCCACTCCGTTCTCCGTGCCTGGGTATTTAGACTCAGACTGCCAGCAGAGGGCGGGGGCGAGCTGTGAAGGGGGTACCCTCCAGGGAGGAGTTCCTCAGGCCCACTTCGGTGCAGTCGAATGCGGAGTTTGAAGCAGCGCTGCACGAGAAGCGCCTTAGGAAGGGGCCGGCTGCTGTTGCCGCCGACCTGGGGATGGAGATCGGCAGTGAGTCGGATTCCACCCCATTGGTCGGCGACTTGAGCAACCTGAATGCCCAAGAATTGAGGGCGCGGGCGAGCGAGAAGCTAGCCTGCATCCTGGAGGTGGCCCGAAAGTCGGGCAATTTAAAGGGCGAGTTTGTCGGTCGCCCAGGTGGCTCCTTGTGTCAAGGTGGTCCGGCTTCTGCCGGCCCCTACGGTCCGCCCGTCACTAAGAGCGGATGTCGGCGCCTCCAAAACGCCAGCGGGGTTGCCCTTGCCGCCTCTGTCCCTCAGGAAACATGGGTGACGGTGGTAGGGAAGAGAAAGGGGAAGGGAAAGGGGAAGGGCAAGGGAAAAAGCAAGGGGAAGGGAAAGTCCTGCCCCCAAAAGTGTGGCGACAGCACTAAGGTCTCTGAAATCCGCGGCAGTCGTGCTGTCGTTGCAGCCCGACGCCGCGGCAAAGGGGATTACGTACACTGCCGCCATCAGGGCGGCACAGGAAAAGGTCGACCTAAAGGAGCTGGGTATAGACCAGCTCCGCTTCCGCAAGACGGTTACGGGAGCCAGGATCTTAGAGATTCCTGGCTTCCAAAGCTGAGAAAAGGCGGATAGGCTCGCGGAGAAACACTGCGATGCCCTGTCCGCAGTGGCCAGCGTTACCAGGCTCGTAAAGTCCACAGATTTGCGGATTGTGGGCCTGGACGATGCTGCCACAAAGGAGAAGGTGGTGGCGGCGGTCGCAGCGGCGGGCGAGTGCGAGGTGCGGCTCGTCAAGGTCAGAGAGATCCGCCCCGGCTTTCATGGCGCCGGCTCCGTCCTTGTATCCTGCCCTGTCTCGGCAGCCAGGCTTCTCATAGGGTGGCGCTCAGTGAAGGTGGTTGCGCTGGGGGAGCGCCCCATGCGCTGCTTCAGGAGCATGAGATTGGGGCACACGCACCCCCAGTGTCCTGCCACGGCCGGCAGGGGCGACCTGTGCTTCCGTTGTGGAGACGCAGGTCACCGGGCGGCCAACTGTGGCAAGGCCGGACTGCGTTGCGCCTTTTGTGCAGAGCAAGCCAATGCTGGTGGGGCTTTTTCCCCAACGGGACCCCCACCACAACCCTCCGACGATGGCACCCTCCTTCCCGGAGGAATTAGACTCGGCCTCCATCCCGCTTGTATCGGAGGCGGAGATGGAGGCGGCCGTTACCCGCTTGCGTGGTAAGAGGAGGAGTCCTGACGGCATCCTGGGGCGGGTCCTACGGATCGCCCTCAGAGAGATGGGCGATCCGCTTCGGGAGCTGGATGGTTCCCGAAGCTGTGGAAGGACGGCTGATTGTGCCTATTGCGGAATGAGGGGCGAGACACAACCTCGCCTTCCGCATACAGGCCAATCGTGTTGCTGGATGACACGGGAAGCCACCACTCTCTCTAGCAGCTTTACTTGGAGGGTCTGGGCCGGCGCTATCGCAGGCCCAGTATGGGTTCAGAGCGGGGCGGTCCACGATAGACGCCCTGCTCTGGCTCAAAGACGGGACGCAGGAAGTTGTCGGTGGGGGACACAAGGCGTTGGCTGTCTCGCTGGACATTGCCAACGCTTTCAACAGCATGAAACAGTACAGTAGGCGCTCCGGTATCACGCAGTGTATTTGTGGAGGCTGTTGGCCGACTACTTCGAGGGACGCGACGGTTTGAGGTGCCGTCGCGTATCCTGCGGGGTTCGACAGGGTTCGGTGCTGGGACCGCTCCTTTTGAACTTTGGCTACGACTGGGTTCTTCGGGGCACGCTTCCCGCGAGTATGCGGGTGGCCTGCTACGCCGATGATACCCTGGTCGTAGCCAAGGGGAGGGACCTCCGGGAGGCGTTGCGGTTGGCCGCGGTGGGAGCTGCTCTAGTGGTTTACCGTATCCGCGCCCTGGGATTGGAGGTTGCCCTCTACAAGACCGGGACCCTATTGTTCCAGGGGCCTTGAGAGGGACCTCCTCCAGATACGCAAGTGGCTCTGGATGGGGTCCTGGTCCAGGTTGGGACCCAAATGAGGTACTTGGGTCTCATCCTGGACGGGAAGTGGACTTTTGGGGTACACTTTACCCAGCTGGCCCCAAAAGTCCTGGGAGCGGCGGCCGCCCTGGGGAGGCTGCTGCCTAGCTTGGGTGGCCCGAGCACCACTTGTCGCCGACTGTACTCCGGAGTGATCCGGAGTATGGCTCTTTACGGGGCACCGGTCTGGGCGGATGTCCTCAGTCACGACAATAAGACCCTGCTGCGACGTCCGCAGCGGGTCGACGCGACGAGGGCCATACGCGGTTACCGTACGGTGTCCTGGACGGCGGCGTGCGTGCTGGCCAGTGACCCCGCGGAGATCCTTGCCGAAGTTTACCACTTCGTGGTGGCGAGGAGGTCCCGCGGAGGGCCCCCGGGGCGGGAGGAACACACGCATGCGGCAACAGGCGCGGGCCGCCCTGTTGAGGCGATGGATGGAGGACCTGGCTTCACCGGTCCCGGGCCAATGGACGGTGGAGGCCACTCGCCCGGTCCTCCGGGGGTGGATAGGGTACTGATGAGATGAATCCGATAAACTGTCGAGGAGGAGAGCACGCACTTTTGCCTTGAAAGTTTGTGGCCATCCTGACTTCGTGAGGGAGCGCATTCCGTAGTATAACGGACTGGACGAGAGAGGAAAATCCACCGGCATCGGGAACTGGGGCAAGCTACCGGTGGTTAGGGCTCCAGAGAGAGGAACCTCTTCACGATGCGTGCCGTGTCAAGTAATACGGCCTTCTGCATCAGAGACGTAATCTAGCTATCTAGATTCGCCGTGCCTCTTCAGGTGATGATCGAGACTTTTGGCAATCAATCCATGATACGACTATCGGTACAATGATCGCCAAATTCACATCCCACATGTCGATAATTTCGTGCGCCAGATCCAGATATTTTATTATTATGTTTCTCTTATCACAGGTATTTTCTAACATATTGTATTAGGAAAATACCTGGCCCTTTAGGAGGCTTACACGGAGACAGGACCAACGTGAAGAGGCCCTTCGAGAGTTTTAATCAAAGGAGGAATGGAACACCTACAGCGGCACTAGCCGCAGCAGGCGTAGGGCTATTGCTATGTATGGATTCTAATATACATGGCCTATGGGTATGGGTGTTTGATGGACCGTTATATTGGTAATGTGAAAGAACAGGGTGTGATGTCCCTCCAACACAAAGGGAGGATCTCGGACCAGGCTGGTTGATTGTGCCTGGCGAGCCGCGGACCGACGGTTGATGTCGGGAGCTTGTTTATATACTTAGTCGCTGTGTGAACTCCACTTGTGCGATGCAGAATGGAATGGCGTCATGTTAAGCGCGATTGTATCGCCATCTGTAAAATGTAGGCGGAACTTCATTGTCTGTTCGGAGTTGTCACAGTAACTATAGATGAAAAATAGTGTCTGCACTCTGCCCTGTATACTCTAATATAATCAATCGGGTGGGTAGACGGTAAATCGCCAACTCACTAGATAGGCCCCTTGAATAGCAACCATTGGCATACAAGCCAGCAGCAGAGGGCAACACATA
The DNA here is from genome assembly GCA_930367265.1 of Catocala fraxini. NCBI lineage: Eukaryota > Metazoa > Arthropoda > Insecta > Lepidoptera > Erebidae > Catocala > Catocala fraxini. The sequence continues at coordinate 12,928,526 of OV884037.1, forward strand.
TAAATATATATATTGTATATATATAATTTGTATCTATTACACATCTTGACCACAATTGGCAGTGCAAAATAGGTAAAAACACCCTCATTGAATAAAAAAGACGTGTGTGTAACATAATTTTTGGGCAGATTCAAAGCTGTAGGGGGATTCTCATATTAGGTATACGTAAACTGTCGAATGTCTACGCAGTCGAAAAATTCACTAAAACTGTCATAGATTTTTTTCACAGTGTAATATCATTATGTTATTATACTTGTGAGCTTACTAACTACTTTCGTATAGCAAAAGAGGGCTGTTACAACAATTTATATTTAGAATTTTTGTAATTTTTTATTAGATATTCGTAAACTGTCGAATGAACTCAGCCTACGCAGTCGGAAAAATTCATTAACTGACATAGATTTTTTGCATAGTGTAATATTATTATGTTATTATACTATGAGCTTACTAACTACTTTCGTATAGCAACGCAAAAGAGGGCTGTTCAAACAATTTATATTTAGATTTTTTTTTTCTGAGAAAACTTTTTACTTCTCGAACAGATTTTCTTTAGAACACATTTTTTATAGCCCTTATTTTTGGTTTTATCTTATTACAGTAAAAAGTTAGTAACCTATAAGTAAGTAGTAAGTAACTTTAATGCCACTGTGGCCGTACTAGCATTAGAAAATAGTAAATTGAGACAAGAGTTGAAAGAAGCTAACATGAAATGTATTTCGTATGAGCAAAGAATTAAAAGTTTGGAAAGTGAGAGACAGATGCCTGTACAAACAGTACAATCCACTGTTTCATCATGTGACACCCGTAATGTGAACAGCGCGCGTGCGCCGGGCTCTGTCCGCGCGTCGTCGTCCCGTACACACACAGCCGCGCCCGCGCCGCAGCTCAGCGCAGTCCCCGCGCCCTCACCCGATCCCGCGCCCGTGATAACGGGGCCCGCAGAAACTACCTATGCGGGGATGGCTAAGAAAGCAGCGGTTTCCAATGTTGATGACAGCAACAAGTGGGTGGAAGTTAAAAGTAAAATGAGAAATAAGTCTACAATAAAGAGAGGCGGTAATAATTCCACTGGATCGTTAAAGGCAGTTGAGCGCAAAAAGATTTACATGTTTGGAGACTAGAAAAAACCACAACAGAAACTGATATGAAGGAGTATGTCAAACAAGCATTGGGAGTAGATAATGATTTAGATTTAATTATAGAAAAATTAAAACCTACAACAGAGAGAGACTATTCTTCGTTCAAGATTGGTGTCACTCTATCAAATTTTGAGAAGCTTTGTGATCCAGAAGTATGGCCAGTAAATGTAGAATACAGCGAGTGGATTTGGTTTTGCCACTCAGCGAAAGCAACCGCAACAGCAACACAGTAGTCATTTCAGTATTTTATACCAAAACGTGAGAGGACTGAGGACGAAGACTACACAATTTTTATCTTTATTGGAATCATCAGCATCAGATTTATTTTCTATCACTGAATCCGGGCTATATGAAGCAATTCCGAATGCAGAATTTGTGCTCCCAGGGTACCAAATACTTCGCTGCGACCGAGCTGACGGGCGCAAACAAGGAGGCGCATTCTTAGTGGCCACACCGAAGTGCGAGCTGCGGCGAGTGCCCGTGCCAGGTGATATAAATATTGATCATAAACAATTTGAACTAATCTGTGCTGCTGTATATGCAAAAAGCCGGTTTTTATTTACTTGTTGCACTGTGTATATTCCACCGCAGACTGAATATAATGAATACATGTTATTGTTTAGTATCCTGGAAAGGTATGTGTGAAATATAAAAATAAATTGGTTATATTAGGAGATTTCAATTTGTACTCGTGCAATAATAGTATTACTAATTATTATGAATATTTTATGAGCTTTTGTGAATTCATTCAGTGTAACGCGGTACCTAACTGCCACAGTCGACAGTTGGACTTGGTCCTGAGCGTGAGCGGGCGCGTGTCTGTGAGCGCGGCGGACGAGGGCATGCAGCCCGTGGACGCATATCACCCGCCGCTCGCCGTCAGCGTCGCGCTGGGGGCTCCGAGCGCGCCGCCCTCACATCCTCGTTTGCAACCCGATAGTCCGCGTACTCGTAAACGTACATGGAATTTTAATAAAGCTGACTTTATTCTAATGTACGATTCATTGCTTAAAATAGATTGGAGCGAGATGTACTGTTTACAGGACAAGGACCTAGATTTAAATTTATTTTATGACAAACTTTATGCCGTTTTTGATAAATGTGTGCCTCTTAAAAATAATAAATTAATAAACAATAGATATATATATCCGGTATGGTACACGGCTAAACTAATTAATAACATAAAAATTAAATATAAATTACATAAAATATACAAATCCAGCAAACTACCTAGTGATTATCTGGAGTTTGCAAGATATAGGACTAGAGTCAAAACTGATACCGCACGGGCGCATGACACATACCGCGACCGCATTCAACAACATTTGGCGAAAGAACCGCAAGCGTTTTGGAGTTATATTAGATCCAGGAAAGGGAATGCAAATAATCGGCAATTAATGAAAGACGGACGAGTACTATCTGAGTATGAATCTGCTATTGAGTTCGCTCGCTATTTTCAGTCTGTATATGACCCTAAGCCGCCCGTACTGAGTGTGTCGGCGGCGAGTGCGAGCCGTGCAGCGGGCGAGTGGCCGGCGGCGCGGGCGCACCTCGCGTCGCTGCACGCCGTCGACGTGCGGCGCGCACTCGCTCGCTTGCCATCTAAGCGATCCGCTGGACCGGATGGTATTCCAGTTTTTATTTTTAAGGACTGCCGTACAATTTTGGAGGATCCGTTGTTGCATTTGTATAACATTTTTATTCAAACTGCAACGTATCCCGATCGCTGGAAAATCACTCGTGTGGTACCTGTGCCCAAGGGCAGTGGAGGGCCTGAACCCAGTGACTATAGACCTGTAGCAGTGTTGTGTACCCCAGCTAAAGTGTTTGAGTCAGCCATTCATAGCAGCCTGTATTCACAGGTAAGTGCATTGCTATCTGACGTGCAGCAGGGCTTTCGTCCTGGTCGGGGGACAACGGGCAACTTGTTAGATCTTATGACACGTATTGTACCTGCAGTGGATGCCGGAGATCAGGTGGATGTGGCCTACTTTGATTTTCGGAAGGCCTTTGATACCGTGGATAATGATATCCTACTGACGAAGTTGGCTTGTATAGGCTGCACACCGCACACATTGTCATTCTTCTCAAATTATTTAAAAGACCGGCGTCAGTACGTTGACTGCAGTGAAAGCCTTTCGGAACCTTACTATACTAGATCAGGAGTGAGTCAAGGCAGTAATTTAGGCCCTTTTCTCTTCATTATAACCATAAATGATTTGCCCAACGTAGCTATGAATTCTGCGCCATTATTATTTGCTGATGACCTGAAATTAGTTCACCGAATAAAACAGAGAGAGGATCATAACATTCTACAACAGGATATAACTAGAATTGAAGAATGGGGTTTAGAAAATAAATTAAAATTTAACGTAGCCAAATGTTCAGTATTATCATTCAGTAGATCGCGACACCCGAGTCATCATCAATATTACATGGACGGAAAGCCACTGCAACGTGTTTCTCAGGTCAGGGATTTAGGTGTGCACTTCTCTGCTGATGTGAATTTTAAGGCCCATATTGTGAACGTTTGTAAAAAAGCTTACCGAAATTTAGGCATGGTTTTACGCTTGGCTAATCAATTTAGTAACCTTTGCGCTCTGAGGGCACTGTACGAAGCACTTGTAAAAAGTCATTTGGAGTGTAATGCGGTTGTTTGGTCACCGTATGAGGACAAGTACAAACTAATGCTTGAGCGTATACAAAACAAATTTGTTAGATTTATGTATTTAAGAATGTATGGTATTTACCCGGGTTATCCGATTTTGTATCCCACGCTGTTCGTATTGGGCATGGTCGGCTATTTTAAAATTGAAGCAAGGAGGGATGTAGCTGTCGCCACTTACTTATTTAAAGTATTGCGTGGTAAAATACATAACCCGAAGGTTTTAGAGTTGGTTGAGCTGTGTGTCCCGGATCGATACGCGGCGCGGAGGCGCAGACCCGCCCTGCTGGCGGTGCCGCGCGCGCGCACCAACCTCTTGCAGCGTGCGCCCCTCACGCGTGCTCTGCGAGCGCTCAATGCAATATCACAACAGATTGATATCTTTAACTGCATACTGAATGAATTCACTAGAGCAGCATATTGCATCTTTACTTGTATTGATTGATTATCATGTTTAATGTTTATTTGTGCTCTGTTATTATTATCACAATTTATCTAGAATAAGTATACCTAAATAATGTTACTACACTATTGCATTAGGAATAAAGCCTGTAATAATAGTTGTAAGTGATGGAAATAAATAAATAAATAAATTTAAAGTTTAGCTTGTTATGTTCAAGAAGTAATAAACGTTTACATGCATGTAAATAATACAAATGAGTTATTTGGCTAAAGTAACTTGCAGTATGAGATATTATTATCTTAAAAACCTTATACTCAGCTTGGTACAAAAAGAGTGAATGATGACTAAAGAGTCAAATTATTGAGAAAGGTTGTCATTGCAATAATTTGCTAAGATTTTTCTGAAATTTACGCGTAATTGCTACTAGTCCAATATCTATATAATTTCAACCCGCTGTAAGTGCCAATACATTTGTTGTTACACGAGAGTTATGTTATTGTTGTGACGTTATAGGTAAAACGGTAATACAATGTGTTTTCTATTTTCAGTTAAAATCTCCTGAGTACCTAGTGCGGCTACGCCCTGTTTTATATCTCAAAGCGTATCATTTTGTTTTCAACATAGGCCTATCAGATACCGCCGTTATGGATATGATGGTGTCAACATTGCAACAGCAGCGAGCTGTTACAGAACAGCTGCGACGCGAGGCCTCGATTAAAAGAATTCCTGTTTCTGTAGCTGTTCTCGACATAATCAAGTATATAAATGAACACGAACAAGAAGACTGTCTTCTTGTTGGCTTTTCCAGTCAAAAAGTAAATCCATTCCGTGAGAAAAGTTCCTGCACTGTTCTTTAAAATCCTGATTATTATTAAGTCTATACAAAGTAGTCCTGTACTGTATCATATATTTAATTTGTCTATTTTAATTATCAGTTTGGCAGTACATATTGATATGAGATGTCAAATAAATAATTTTATTAAAACAAAGTTATGTATTTAATTATCTTCTCTTATATTTATAATCATTGTCACTAAAAAATAAATCAAACATCATAATTTTTAATTGTTTTATTTGTGCACAGTATAACTTAATTCCAATTCCTCTATTAGGGATTATAGTTGCCTGCTACCAATTCCACAAAGTTTACACAAAAACACCAGATACTGTTGTATGTTTGCAGATGTATTCATCTAATTAGTCCTGTTTTATTTGGTGTCCTGTAATATTACAAGCCACATAATTTGAAACCAAGTTGACATACAAATTTCAAATGTTTTAAGTGAGATATCACAAAGTTTAGACAGAATACTACTAGCATATTTTAAATTACTACATTATATACATAAATCACATATAACAAATTAAGATACGGTGTTTCATTTGGTGTTAACTCTGAAATATTTTACTATGATTATAATGTAATATATTTAATAATTAACGAGTACATGGTATTTTGCACAATGATAACTAACATTAATTATTATAAGTTAAAATGTAGTGGTTAATTAGTATGTGGAGATCACTATGAGGATTTTGTCATAGCTTTAAATGTTGTACAGTAACATCAGTCAGACTGGAGAAATAATACATTAAAACATACATGAACTATTGTTTGTCACTATAAAAATGGTTTTGCTAATTTTACAAAGAATTATAAAAACCAAGACTGTCTGATATCACATGTAGTGTCTATTTATTTTCACCATGGTCTAAAATGTACTAAAGTGCAGTAGTATAAGGTACCTAGATACAACTTGCCAGCTATAATAGTAATTTTAATGTGTGCTCTACATTATAATACATAATTAATAAATATTACGTATAATCTAGCACAGCAATTTAGTATGCTAACATAAACATTTATCTTATAACAGTAGAAATGTAATAAAAATAAATAACTTAAGGGTGATATAGAACCATTTAAGACAGCATCAGATTACAAATGTAATCACAAATTTAAATAAAAAGCTCTAGGCTTCACTCCCCACTCTACTTAGAACCACAAAACATTTTGGTATGGCCTATCTTTCCATCATATTCCCTTTTCAACAAATAACAATTATGTTACAATTCCATATAAGTAACTAATGTCGATGTTTATCACCCCATGCAATACTAAAGTCCTACACTCTGCTATATATTGAGGATCAAATTAGCATGTATCACATCAAATGTATGGCAGTGGAATTAAACATAGGAAAACTTATGTAGTATCTTGTAAAATGTTTGAGCAAATTTGGAATTAAATGAATAAATCTTACACTAGGGGTAAAACTATATTAAAAAAAAATTTACCAACTATCAGTCTTTTAAATTGATGTTGATTATCAACCATGTGGCAATTTGTCTCTCAAAAGTTTACAAAATATGCAAAGGAATATATGAAGTAACATAATATACAAAGACTGTAAATGCTTAGCACTAGCATACCTATTGTCAGATTTGTTATTATAAGTATGTAAAAAGGTTTATATCATAAGAATTAAGTTAATATGACTGTCAGCATGTTCAAAGGTAATAAACAGAAAATGCTTTTACTGCTAGTCCAAGGAATTAAAAGTACAACAAATATAATTAAATAGATAATTCTAATAGTTGACTGTTACATACTACAAATTTATATAATTTAAGTCTAATTATTTACATAAACATCTAAATACAATTACTTACATGCTTCTTAAGACATTATCATATCTTCAAATTCAGCTCATATTCATAAGATTAGTGTTGTATTATCACTAATGTCTACAATTTATTAATTACCTGCTTACATTATTCAATATTATGTTTTAATATCAGTGGAGGATATTACAGTATACAATGTTGAAGGGTTCACATTTCAACTAAAATATTATACAAATAAAGTGCTAAATATTTCTAAATCTTTGCTAAACTATTTTATAAAACCCTTATAAATAAAATTTAAACTAAATAATATTATAAAAGGCCTCAATATTTGGTTTATCATCAATGACCGATTTAATGCTACATGTAGTAATTCTTACACTCTTAGAAAAATGAGTAATAACCATGCATACAAGCAAGAAAATACTTAATGCTCTTTTTGTAAACTTTTGAGGTGAACCATCCCTTAAAAATAAATTGAGGGTTACATTGTACTGTGTCCATCATACCTTGATCTAGTTTTAGATATCCAGATTAACAAACCAGCACAAAATTAAGTTAATGATTAAAAATTTTTTTTTAGCCTTGTCATTTTCAAACGAATCTATTGTATTTAACCATGTTATAAAAAATATCATAATATGTGTACAGAAACAACAAAAACATGCTATATCCTTAGGCAAATCTAAATAGGCAAACATATATTTTGTTAATCAAGATATGATGAATGTTATATATATGTATATATATATATTTATAGGGTTTTTGAAACAATTCACACAGATTCCTTTACTCTCTCTTGCTTTGGTGGTGAAATATCTTCAGTTCCATTAGCCACACTCTGATGGTACAGTTTCAACAACTCCATTGCATCTTGTGCTTGACGCTTTTCTAACAATATTCTATAATGAGAAATTTAAAATGAGTTAGCTAATCACATATAAAAAATGTGGTAAGCATAGTTAAAGCTATGCGAGTTTTATAAAATTTGCAGATTCAATTAATAACTCCAAAAAAAATTATACAGTTTAAGCATTTGTTTACATGAAAAGATAACCATATGAATATTATTATTTATAATAAATGTTGTATATATATAATTACAGGTATTTATAGTGTACAACCATCTTGATAATAAAGATATTTTAAATATTCTTTGTCTTAGGTACTCTGACTTAATTTTGTTAAGACCAAAATGTTTAATAATACTGATCTTTGTTTAAGTACGTAAAAAATTCTTATAAACAAAGAAAATTATCAAAGTGAACATCTAGAATATTTTAGATAATATTTATTTTGTTACCTTCCAGAAGCTTCCTTGATGTGTTCCAAAATTATTCTATTGTCTCTGTCTGTTACAATGTCAGCAAGACTGTCAGGATCCATGTCTGATAATAGTTCCAAGTCCTGACCACCTAGGAGTGAGATATGACATAGATTGTGTTGTAGACGACCAACCAAACTTGCAACCTGCCCTTTATCTCCCAAAGCAACATCGTCAGTTTGGTCCAAAGACACTTGACATTTGGGCATATTTGGAGCCCATTTTTCATGACCGTGTAAGATCATGAGAGAAGTATCAGGATCCAGAGTCGAGAAATATTCTTCGTCATCGACTTCAGTGCCGTCGGACTCTAAAACAACTGTAAGATTCTCCGAAGGCATTCCTAATTTATCTGGCACCTTTGCTAAGAGGTCTTCCAGTGAGGATGCGACGATTCCTTTCTTTTTATCTCGATTCACATCACAAATTTTATACGGCCTGTTAATATCATGATCCATTGTTATGTTTTTACTGTTTATGCACTAAATAGCCCAATAACTTCAAACCGATTTTTGTTTTATACAAAACTGTAATCTTTTTGTTAAATATATCAGGCACGAATAACTCTCCTAAAAAACTTGACGAGTTTTGGCTTTTCACGAAGTGGTCGATTTGACGTTTATTAAATATTGCCAGGGTAAAATAGTCTTATATAGATATCAGATAATTTAATTTAAAAACGTAAATATCATTTACGCTAACAAAATACCCGTTCACCGCACAATATTTTCTATGAACGACTGTCTGCTACAACCTCCTGAATGTGACTCCCGTAGTCTCGTTACGCCGGCCACAGCGCCTGTCATGATACAAATATCTATCTAATAAACAGCAGCTACACTCAAGCCGCCTGTAGCTAACAGCAAAGCGAACGTACATGGGTATATGTTTAGTCTTTTTATTCTAGATATAATATGCTAAAATATCGAAGGATAAGTCATCTAGGAGATTTTCTGAACAGTTAGAATGGGCAAATATTTATTCAGTAGGAGTACCTACTCTCATTTGATGCTTCCTGCTGATTAGGAATCGATTTGTCATGTTTCTCTATTAGAAAAACAAATTTCACAATTCACATGGACGGTTAAAAAAATAATGAATACTTAATAGTACGTAATCAAATAGCAATGTACGAGAAAAATTCTGACACTCACTAGGGTCTATTAGGGGATAGCATCCACTAATGATTACGAGTTAGTATTTTTATCTAAATTTAACCACTTTGTAGGATCTAAAATCGAAATTAGAATCTGTATCTATAACATAGTATGAAAGGAATATGGCGCACCATACCATCCTATGGTGGCTTATACCGTAATTTAGCGTGTAGGTATAATTTTATAAATTATTTTATGGTGGTTCAAAATGCGATAAGCTAATCTTTTATTTTCATAATTTCATTTAACCATTAAATTGTTTATATCGCGATTCACATGTTTGGTTAGCAAGTGATATAGCCGATTTAAGTAGGCCACAAAACTAATATATTATAGGTAGGCACTGTTGTTAATTTATTATGAATGCGAAGGCCTGTTTGTTTTTATTCAAAATAAATCGCTATATAGTCTGTGACAATACCGGCAAAAGTCGATAAACTTGTGCAGGTATTTAATTTTATCGTTAAAATGCTGTACCATAACAAATAATGTTTATTCCCAATTTTTCAGTAGGTGTAGTTCAATTTCATTCAATTACACGAACAGAATAATAATATGTTCATTCATAAAATAATTGATACCTATTGTAGATGTAATTTGGAGCTGTATTGTAGGTTGCTTCTTTTTAACCAACGTTCTTAGGGAAACGAGATAGGTAAACACAAGAACGAAGTCGTAGATTTGCTCAAAAGACTATTAAAGCATCTATTAACGTTTTATACATAGAATTATGAAATTATTCATTCTAAAAAGTTCATGTTTTACGTAGGTAAAGCATTTTCGAAAATGCTTTAATTTATTTGCCAATATTTTCCTTAAAAATTAATGAAATATTTCGACAACAAGCATCTAAGTTTGCAGATATTAATAATTTATTTTGTACTTTGACTTAGAATAAATTCGAATATTTAACTTTACCTAAAAAAATAAGACAAAAACGTGTCTCCTTTAGGTAATGCCACATGTATCGCTAAAGATACCTATAACTAGAGAGCAATTTTATGTGTATTAAGAAGTAAAGGTTTTTAATAAAAATAGAAAAAAATAATACTGTAATAATACTGGGTTTGAAATTCTTATAAATACCAGATATAACACAATTTTCTTAAGTTAGGTATAGACTAGGAATACCTGTATATACGTTTTCGGAGTGGAGATCCGACTCAATATATAATTGATTCTTTAAAAAAAATATGTATCATTTAAAATAATAAATTATAGTACAAGTGCAGGTTATTTATGTCTAAATGTGGTGATGGAAACAATTTTTATTCATACCTAATCACCTGTAGTGGCTTATGTATCACCTAAATGTAAAAATGCAAACAAGCGATTAGAACCAGAGGGCCAGGTACACAAGGGCGGTCGTGGGGGTCACGTTCGGTCACAAAGCGGCGCGACGGGCGAGGATCAATATAGTCTCCCCTACGACTCATCCCCCCCTAGTTCTAGAATGCAATTTGCAACTTACAGCTCAGGAGATTCGTCTATCAATAAACGTAGGTAATTTTATGAGGCTTGTTATGTAAATGTCGGTAAGTAAAATGTAATAATATATAAAATTACGTTACCTAGTACTGACACTAGAAGCATAAGTTATTAGGTACTTTTGAAGTGAATTGCTAACCGATACGCAAAGACGTGTCGGTCAGATGCGTATTGATAGGGTCGCTTTTCAATATAATTACTTTAGTGCTTACTGCAAAATAAATTTGAAATTATTTTGCAGTAAGCACTAAAGTAAATGACCTGTACTATTGGATTCTAATAGCTATTTAAAAGGCGAAGTGAAATCGTTTTGGCATACAAAGTAAAAAGGAACATGTTAGAGCAAGCGATGAGCAGCGATAGCTCAGTGGGGAGACCAACAGACTGCAATGCAGAGGGTCTCGGGTTTGAACCCACGTCGCGCACCTCTGACTTTCGGAAGTTATATGACTTTTCGAAATTATGTGTGTATTGATTGACAATTATCGCCTGCTCCGTGCCTCGGAGAGCACGTTAAGCCGTCGGTCCCGCTAGCCATGAACATCTATGGCAGTCGTTATTGGGAGAGTGTTGACACAAAAGATCCCTCTGGGTCGAAGTGTCGCCGGTCTGCACTGACTGGCTCCCACATAAGATACATAGATAGAGCAAGCGATAACTAATAAAGTACTTACCTACGCACTTATTTATCGAATGCAATATTTTATGAGTAAATTCCATTGAATAAAGTCATTATTTTATGATTTATTAATGTTACTCTTAGTTCTTGTAAATGATGAGTATAATGACAATGATATGTAATCGGCTTATTTAATTATTTAATTGAATATTCCTTTCTTCTTAAGTATTTTAATGGTAGTTTTAAGTTACCTTTGTGGAAGAGAGAAAATAAATCTTTATTATTATTATTATTATTATTCTTCTTCGTAAGTAAGGATTACTTACAATGTCAAAGTGTTGTATATCATGCCACCTTATGCAATTATGTTTGACAATTCGATTATTTTCATTCTGATCTAAGTATACTAATATTATAAAGATGAAAGATTTGATACTTTTTGTGTTTGTTTGTAAGGTTAAACTCAATAACTTCTCAACCGATATTAAAAATTCTTTCACCATTATAAAGCTATATTGTCACCGAGTAACATAGGATATATTTTATATAAAAAAAATACTGTTACTAACATAACCTAGCCTACTTTTAGCGAAGCCGCGAGCAATAGCTAGTTACCTATAATATAGATATGGTATTGTGATTATGCTTTTATTATATTTGTTATCTTATATAACAAATATAATAAAAGCATAATCACATTCATTCATGAGGAGTAGATAAATAAATATTTAGGTATATTATTTTAATCTCTCAGACGGCTATATGTATTTAAAACATTATAGAAATAAAGTACCTAGGTAAATGTATACTTTGTGACCAAATGATAGCACGGATGGCGTGATTTGTGTTCTTAACATGATTACTTGGATATATTATAATATATCACCAAAACAGAAAAGTTAAACCTACCGTAGATTAAGTACATAATATTGTGTAGGTATAGGTAGGCACAGAAAAGTATAACTACGTAAAATGTTCATAATTAGATTTATATTATTATATCGAGCCAATATACTATTTACCCATCTTTAACTATAAGAACAAGGGCTCAAAAGCCTATCTAAGGTACACAATTTACATGATGTATGAAGTTCGTTGACCTGAATTAGTGGTCCCAAAGTCGATATTATCCTGTCCGTCGAATCGACCTTGCCGGTCACGTTTATGACAAAGGGTCTACGTATAGTTTATTAATTGTTATGAAATATCAATATTTCCACTATACAGCAAAATCTTGCCAACACTTGAGCTATATTGTTGTCTATTCTGACAATACGGGGTAATCTTGTTCCCATGGATATAAGATTCACCTGCGGTACAGTGCGGTCCTGAAGTATTCATATGAGGTATTCCCCCTATGAATACTTCAAGATGCTACAGTGGGCGTAAGGTAGATACTATTTAGAATTCTTTGAATCTATTATTTTAGTAGAATAATAAGAATCTGACTTTTATCCATGTAAAGTCTTTAATATTGCATAGTGCTCATCTTCTTATATTTAGTATGAAGGTAACTCCAAATATAACCTCATTATTTTGGCTTTACCTAAAGTATATGAAATATAAGTACATAAAGATAGAACCTTTTCAACGATTATTTGGTTCACTAAAATTAGATTTTCTCAAACGCCGGACTAGCTACTTAAAAAGACTTCCACAACGAAAGAGGTAAATTTGCCCAATTTCATATAAATTTTGACCTTCATGTTGGCAGAAAAAAAGAAAATAATTTGCTTTATTTTACGAGGATGAATATTCCGTATGGCTTATGCTATCGTGTGAACTTGTATTGGTTTTGTTATACTTATCTAATGTGGTACAAACTATTGTACGCAGTGCTTTCTTGAAAGATAGAATTATAGCACACTTTAAACTGTATGAACAAACGGTGCAACAAGTGGGTAGTATTAACATCTGCATTATTAAAGAGCGAAGATGTACAAGAGTCCACAACACGACGCATCTGCATTGTTTAAATATACATTGCCCGCGAGATCGCACCACGTTGTCTATTCATTTTTAATTTTTATCAATTGTGAACTTTTAAGCTATTGAGTATTCATAAAATAGCTTCGTTAGTAAATGGTCTGGGTTACAGCTACTAGTTTAGCTAATTATTATAATAACGTATTTAGTTATAAACTAGGACGATATTCTTTTACTAATTACGGTACTTTTTGCACGCTAAGTAGCGCCTAGACTAGACTATAGAAACATTGCATATATTTTAACAAAGATCAGATCCTACTGAAGTACATAATGTACTCTTTATGAGAAAATTATCTATACGCTATAATATCGTAGCATTAGAACGGTGTTGTGCCTTTCTATTGTATTAAATTGAAGATATGATTAAACCTTAACTAAATCATTGAGGTCGATTGTTGTTAATTAATAATGTTCTTAATTTATTAATTAAGATCGACTATTTAGGGAAGTCTGAATACAAACTAATGGATATTTGAATTTTTGTCGTCTGTTTGCTTGTGTAAAAACTTTTAACACTCTGTCAGGTTGAGGCTTCCTAATTTCTAACGCAAATGTCTCGGCCGCGGATCATCTACCTTTGTTTAGCGGAACCGGCGATATAGAGTACACTTACACGTAGGTATATAATGCATAACATTGCGGGCAAACTAATTAAAGGCTATATTAATATATATTTCTTTCTAGAATGAAACATCAATACTAACTTGATTTAGATACTTACCCCGTGTCTAATATAGCTGTAAAACTTTCCGCCAATTGTTTAGTTCTATGTAATCCGTCCTATATAACGATCAGCTTGAAAAATAGTGTACACGAGTAAAATACATTTTCTTTATTGTATTTATAACTTTTACATCTATCAGGTATGAAATGATTAGTGCATTGACCACAGAACATCAGACAATTTTATAGTACCTAATATTGTATCGAAAACCGATGACGAAATCTTATCTATTCATTTTATTAAATAGTGTTAAAGTAAAAACCTACAGCGAACCGCCAACGCTTAGCAACGTTATATAAATATGCTATTTTAAATCATTCAGGATTCTAATTCTGCGAATGGAGTGTTTGAAGGTATAATACAATTTATATAACGAGCAAACAGCGTAGCTCGTTCTTAAATATTTGGCGAGTTCTAACAAATTGACATTAATATCTTGTGTTTTTATGACGTCATTAGTGGCAGTGTCGCATGTCGTTGTGCAAGAGTTAAACGTGAAACTTGCAAGACATTGCATGACAGTATGTCTAATAACATTAGATATACCTATATATTTTTAAAGTCTTTGTCTTATACGTATATTTTTTCAAATCTGAATGCTATTGTTACGTGCTGGGTTCGACGGATAAGAATATAAACAATATTACCGACTAAAACACTTTTTATTCAAACACACAATTAAATTTAAAACACAACAAACACTATACCACACTTTTTCACCGTACTGCTTCAAACTCCGTAGTATTTCCGCTTCCGTTCGCTTCGATGAACACTTGATCGCTTACGATTGTAAGACTGACTCGGCGGTGCGCGTGCGCCCTATTTATACGCGGGTAAAGCGCTTCTAGAGCTTTCCAGCAACGCCGTACTCGGCGTGTAAACAGCACGATGATTCGAGAAAGTACCAGCATTCTCTCTAAGATTCTCGTACCGTACTACGTAGTTCCGTAAGATGTCAATAGATGGCGGTGTAAATTATTAGACGGAACTGCCGAGTCTTTCCCCCAATGCCGAGAGATGTCACTGGGCGTAACACTATTGACAATAGACCATGAACCCAAAACCATGGTTTGTACAATTTTTATCTTTGTGTATCGATCGATATCGAAAGGTCTTTATATCGTTGTTAAAAAGCCAATTTTCCCAGTAAAAACAAACTCTGGGTCGCGGAGGACTTTACAAACGTACAACCTACATGGGAGAGCTACGCTTCGGCACAAATGGGTCGGTTCGACAGGAGTGATACCACAGCCTCACAAAAAACCAGCGGGAAATCGCGCTTGCGTTGTGTTTCGTCGAGTGAGTGAGGGTACGGGTTGCCCAACCTCCCCTATGATGGCACTGTTGAATTATCGAACGCTACCCCAGGAGGGTACCAACTGCGCTAGCGTTGGAGAATCCCTCTGGGCGTCTACGCTCAGGGCACAATCTATCTGAGCGTGAACGCCCAGGTCGCCCCTCGTATTCTGGGGGGATGGGGCAAAACTGTGCTAGCCGTGGACTTTTGCAACATCAGGGGATTACATAGTAATCTTAATGCTGTTCACCATCACCTCGAGACAGCAAAGCCAGCCTTGCTCTTCCTGACCGAGACGCAGATATCGTCTTCAACAGACACATCCTACCTCAACTACCCTGGGTACGGACTAGAAATACTCCTTTCTGTCTAGGGCCGGAGTGTGCGTGTATGTCAGAGACGATATCAGCTCTCGTCGCCTCAGCAATCTTGAAGGTAGGGACCTCTTCATCTTATGGCTTCGTGTAGACAGCGATGACCATCCTCGCGTCTATGCGTGCCTCTATAGGTCCCATAGCGGTGACACCGAAACTGACCGACTCACTGAGCACATCCAGATAGCTTCAGACTTTGTGCAGCAGCAGATCCCATCTGCAGAGATCGTTTTATTTGGCGATTTTAACGCCCACCACGCCGACGCGCTCAGTTCCAGTAAGACCGATCATGCGGGGAGATCTGTTCACGACTTCGCCCTGGCATATGGCCTGACACAACTGGTTACCACGCCCACGCGAATCCCACATGTGGAGAGCCATAATTCTTCACTGTTGGACCTTCTGCTCACTTCACCCACGGATGGCTACCACGTACCAGTTGGCGCCCCACTTGCTTTCTCAGATCACTGCGTTGTCTGGAGTACAGTGCCTCTCACGTACTTGCCGCAATCGCGGGTCGCACCCGGCCGCCGTATGTAGCACTACAAGTCAGCAGATTGGGATGGGATGCGGTCCTTCTTTGCGTGCTACTCTTGGGGACAAGTATGCTTCTCAGCGGATGATCCCAATGTCGTTGCTGATTCTATTGCTGATGTGGTGCTACAGGGTATGGAGCTTTTTATTCTGTCCTCTGTGGTCTCCATTGGTGGCAAATTTCGGACTTGGTTTGGTTCATCTTCCAAAAACGCTTCTCGCAGGAAGCAATAAGCTTACCAAGCCTGGGGTGATGCGGTGACGGCATGTGATGTAAGTACCAGGGCACTAAAAAAGGAGTATAATCTTGCTTCCAGGTCCTTTAAAAGAGACATTGCAAGGGCGAAGTCGGAGCACATCAGTAGAATTGGCGAGAGGCTTGAGCGTCTTCCTTAGGGAACTCGTGCATTCTGGTCTCTTGCCAAAGCTATCGAAAAAAATTCCACCCCTACACATGGGAAATGATTTGTTGGCCCACGACGCAAAAGAGAAAGCTGATCTTCTGGGCAAACTCTTTGCGTCCAACTCGACTTTGGATGATGGGGGACAAAAACCTAATCGAAGCTCCCTTCCTATGGGCTTCCCGAGAGATTATGCGAATAGGTCACTGGCTTTTTAGCAAACAGAAGCATTAAGGTCGCAGTTGACGGTGAATGCTCTAACTCCATGCCTGTAAATGCTAGTGTCCTGCAAGGCTGTGTGCTATCGCCTACTCTGTTCCTCCTCTATATCAATGACATGTTGCAAATTTGCAACATTCATTGTTATGCAGACGATAACACGAGCGATGTTCTCTATACCGACCATCTCTCGCGAAAACGTCATTGAGAGCCGAAACAAACTTGTGTGTGGAATTAAGACCTCTTTAAAAAAAGTCTCGGATTGGGGCAGACTTAATTTTGTCCGATTTAACCCCACAAAGACACAAGTCTGCGCGTTCACCGCAAAAACTGCCGTTGGTCGTATCTCCTCGTTTTGAGCATATCCCCATTACTGTCTCAGCCAATATTGGAATTGTCAACATATCGAGTAAAGTCCAGTTCCGCGGCCATTTAGAAGGTAAGGCTAAATTAGCTTCGTAAAAGCTTGGTGTGCTCAAAAGATTGTGACAGTATTTCACGCCGGCCGAGCGCCTACTACTCTACAAGGCGCAGGTTCGGCCTCACATGGAATACTGTTCTCATCTTTGGGCAGGAGCACTCCAGTACCAGCTTCTCCCTCTGGACCGCATTTAGCGGAGAGTGACTCGAATCGTAGACTGCCAGGTTGTTTCAAATCGGCTAGACCCCTTGACGCTGCGTAGAGATGTAGCCTCGCTATGCATCTTCTATCGCTTTTACTATGGGAAGTGCTCCGAGGTTCTGAATTGTTCGGACTGATCACTGCCGCCTCTTTTCGCCATCGTCCTACGCGACAGAATTTCCATCCCCATCATTTAGATGGTTAGCAATCCACTACTGTGCGTTTTTCAGACAATTTCTGCCTCGCACAACTAAACTGTGGAATGAACTGTCGCCTGCGGTATTTCCCAACCAATACGACCTATAAATCTTCAAGAAAAGAGCGTACTCCTTTTTAAAAGGCCGGCAGCACACTTGTAACTCCTCTGGTGTTTCGGGTGTCTATGGGCGGCGGTAATCGCTTACCATCAGGCGATCCGTCTGCTCGTTTGCCTCCTATCACATAAAAAATAGACATACATATATCATATAACATACACAAAGTACTCTCAGACTTAGACCAAAATACAAATAATTGTAATCGCGGCGGAGGTAGCGTCGATACGATCATTTGGCTGCTGTGCCATCTGGGCCTGTTTGATTTACCATCATATAAAAACCATCGAACGGTCTGATACGGATTTTACAGTTTGGTAACCTGGCGTTGAACTTAAAATCTAAGCTACGTTTCAAACAATTCCGTTCAGTAGAATCGCATTTATGGCGCATATCGTGACCTAAGTACTGATAGTTGACGGCAAACCGTAGGCGAAGTGGACGTACATACGGACAAAGGTAGGTACGATTTAGGCCCGGTTCCTATATTCCAGAAACGAGTCGTTTTAGTTACGGACAGTTAATTTTGCCACATTTTTCATAAAATACGTCTCAAAAATTAACTGTCCGTAAATAAAACGAATTGTTTCTTGAATGTAGGAACTGGGCCATAGTGAACTTGAGGACACAAACACTGCATCAATGTACAGCGTAACTTTCATCTGAGAATTACCGAATTAACAAAAAAAAAACTAATTTATATTGATAGGAACGTGATTCTATTTTTTAAAAGAACGTAGGTTTCTTTTATTCTGTTCAGTTAGTTTATTAAAAAGATATTATTTTTTTCAATAGAACAATAAATGCAACAATAATTCTTCGAAAATTTCTATAAGTTCTATATCTAAAAATTATTTAATCAAATTTCTCGTCACGTTCCTTTTGTAATAATATGCATAAAAATATCAGCAAGCCGTTGATTGGTTAAATCATATGACCTAGGTACTTCTAAGATATGCAGTTTCCTATATCCATAAGTAGCATAAATACTATTGCTTCCACGTTTCGTAAAAATGGATATAAAACTTCTACATCGTCGTAGTTTGATCTGGTCTGAGTATCAAACTTTTGTTTAGTTCACATTTCGATAAAATTCTATTGGCGTCATGAAGAATTTTCTGGTTATTTACCCGATGTAGATGTTGAAAGAAATGCAATTGAAAGTAGCAATATTGAGGTGAAAGCAAAGCAGCAATGTACAAGTTGAACAAAATACTGTTTATAGTAATATCATTTTCTATTAATTAAACCCTAGAAAAGACAGAGTTAACGGAGACTCTCTTCATTTGTTTTCCAAACCGGTATCCTATCTTTTAATTTTTAATACTGCATGTTGCAATGTCATTCATTTGTTATAAGGTAAAATAATAAATAACTACTTAAATAACATAACATTCAGAGTAGTAAATACCTATGATGGCACATCAAAATAAAAGAGCAGTTAAAATACGTCACGAACGAGTACTTGCAAAATGTACTAAGTAAAATGTTTGCAAATTCACCTGAGATACATTTTATTCAGTTGAACTAAAACTTTACCGGAGTCATATTTTTCAGTGACAGCGTATAGCTATTTGTACGCGGAGCGAGGTGGGCGGTCTCGGCGGTGTAATGCAAAGTCTCGTCGACACGATACCTGCATCAGAAGAACATCAGAGCAATGTCCGGGTGCTGTAATTTGAAAGGGGGACTTTGACAGTCTGAAACCTCGAGTGTTTATTTATATAAAAAGGCTGTTATTATGTGGCTTTGTAGTATGAGTATATATTTTTTCTATTAGCTGTACTCAGTGATTCCACCCACGTTTACGATTACTGATCATCTTGCGTAGGTTATAGCGTGAAGTTATAAAGACTTTAATTTTTTTTAAGAATAAGCTATCTAATGTAAAATAATTATTTTTCCAATTCGAATGGTAGTTCCAGTAAAAAGCGCGTTAAAAAAAACAAATAAACTCTTTAACTTTATTATAATTATTATTGTTAGTATAGATTTGCACTTTTGTACATTTAAAGTTATGCTATTTAATATGCACCAGGTTACGATATTCTGTAAATTACTCTGAATAACGTAACTACTTTCTTCACGATTAATTTTCCTATAGTTTTTTTTCAAAGAGCAAACTATAGCATTGTATAATTTGATGTGCGATGTTGATTACAGATACAAAAGTAAAACTAGGCCTAGATGGCAACCCTGTGGCACACCTGACTTGCTCGAAATTTATATGTGATACATAGCTACTGAGAGCAGCAAATTGAAAGCGGTGAAATAAATATGAAGTAAATAAATGACCTTAACAACAACCTAAATACACTATTGAATATCGTATCTCTCACGACTGGATGACTCACGTTGTTGAATGCGCTACTAAAGTCAAAGTATTAAATTTACTTTGTATCTTGACAGATATAATGTAGATTAATGTATGTACTTGGTGACCAAACCACATTCAACTTACCTATTTAACTAAATCGGTTTATATAGATCGCTTCATTCTAAAACCGTGTGAACGGTCCGAAAGTTTGGTTTCTGTATATATATTTCATAATAACTGAACATACAAGGCATGAAATGCTTTGGAAAACACGGAATTTGATCTATAGATTTTACAGGAATTACCTTTATTATTAACAATAGGAACAATGCTGTTCCTTTCATTTGGGCCACTTCCAACTCTAAAGATAGATTAGGTAAATAAAAGACTCAGACAATATGCGAAGGTTGCTGCTCTTTTGAATTAGGATCAGTACCCTCAGAAGCATCTAAAACATTTAGTTTTTATCTCTTCAGATAGAATTTTACTTATTTCATTACATGATCCTAAAACATCTGAATATGAACTGGAAAGATGGACTGGAAGTCTGGGTGTTTCTATGTATAATATGTATGTATTTACAAAAATATATATATATATATGTACAAATATATATGTATGTTTATCCATTGTCTAGCACTCATAGTACAAGCTTGCTTAGTTTGGGCTAGATAGTGTTGTGTGTATGTGGTAGAATATTGTTATTATATTAATGCTATATATTGTAAGGTATACTTCTTCTTGGTGATTTAATGTTCCGCTGTCTGAAATTACTACTGACACATCATCGGCGAAAAGTACACATTTATGTTTAGTAACGCTAGGCATATCATTTATATATAAAAGAAACAGAAGTGGCCCAAGAATACTGCCCTGTGGAACTCCAGAAGTATTAACCTTAAACATGGATCTATATGAAGTTGAAACAGATTTCGCTCCTATACGTGATATTTCAAAACCGTTGGAAACCGTTTTGCTCATTTTGATAATATCGTGCTTGTTTAAGAAACTATTTAGTCTACTTAGCATTACCTTTTCATATATCTAAGAATATTTACGTTTACGTGAATGTTATTATTAAACTACTTTGTACAGACTTTATCACAATTTATTCTAAAAATCGTTAGCTTTAGCTATTTATTAAAATAAACCACAATAAACCGTATATAGTAAAAAATTTTCAATAGTCTAGTATTGTTAATTTTGTAAAGTAAGTATTTTTGTTTTGAATGTATTTGTAAATACTAGTCGTGTTTAAAAATTAAAGTCGTTACATAGGTTGAAATATTTAAGTCCGACTAGTATTATTATGGCAGTAATTACCTGCTATGTCCATCATCCTAAACGTCGGACAGTAATTGAGCCAAGTAAAACAACGTTTTCAGGAAAACTTATTAACGCGCTAGCCCTATTGGATGTATTGGAACCAGTGATTGAAAAGATTTTAATCATCAGTCAGTCGGTGATTGAGCGACTATATCACACCCATGCCATTAAAGCTACGACCGCTGGCTATATACAATGCTGTACATTAACAAGCTTCATATATTACATGTAAAAATATATACAGTAGATTGCGCAATTTTTTAGCGATTAATGTGAAGTATATGTAATCGTGGTCAATTTTGCATAAACTTGGTCTGTGCACTCCTTGCACCAAAGTACGATGATATAATATATTTTACGTAATAAGATGTTTCATAACCTGTAAAAATAGTTTCATCTCCCATTAAAAATAGTCTCAGTTTCAGCGATATATTTTCGAGCGGTATATCGGAAATGGGTTCGCCCACACGAAATTGCATGCCAGCCGCGAATCGCTGTTTGTACTGTTTATTTATATTATGACGTCAGTATCTCTGTCAATACCCGCTAAACAAAAGATATGAAAGCGCTTTTTGTGTTTGTAAGGTATACTCTTTTTTGTTGTACAGTACCGATGTTGAAAACTTTTTCAGTTACGTAATGGAATACCTAAAAGATAAGTCTGTTCATCCTTTCTGTATAACTTTATTGAAGCTACAAGTATCTTTTGTGTGCATATGCCGTTGGCTGCAGCCCACATGACCTTTGTAGCTCGTATTCAGGTCGAGGTCGCAAGACTGAACTCAGATTTCCACGGGCACCAAAGTAGCACAATTTGTACCAGCACACCACAAAAGCTATGTTGCATCGGAAACCGATTCGGACCAAATTAGTAAATTGAGATTAATATAAATTGCAATATGGTTTCATTCCAGAAAGTCAATTGGCTACTTACTTTACTATAAAGTTACCAACATATTAGATAATGCCCGGCTGGAACATTAGTACGAGTAAATGTAGGTAACACTATTTAGCAAGTTTCAAATTAGATTGACGATGACAGTCAGCATTAATTAATCTTTGTTATGATACTACCACTACTAGCTATTGTCCACGATTTCGGACGCTACGTTTTTTTAGAAGTTTGTGTCTCTCTTAGTAGTTAAACTATCTCCACAAAACCAGTTCAAGGATACTTTCGCATCGATCAATTTTACCATAATATACATCATAATATTATCAATGCAAGCGTTAAGTTCAACGAATATAGTAAATACTTACAACGGATTTTATAGTTACTTAGCTAAACATTGCGCCGCAATTCTCGTAGCCATCACCGTAGTCTTTGGTACTAAAATTTAATAATTTACTTTGCTCAGTCCCTTTGTGGAGGTGTCCGCCAGTCAAAAGGTTAAAAATAGAAGAGTGACTTCATTTCGTTTTTAAAAGTCTGTCACCGCTTGGTAAAAGTGCTCTGTCGTTCGATTTGTACACTGAAAACATGTTCAGTAATTAGTTTGCAAAATGGATAGGCAGCTAACCTATAATGTTTCTTCAAAGAGGTCAATTACTTCCAGACCTTGTTCAGTCCTTATTTAAGGACGATGGTTGGTGCCAGATGATATTGAATATCATTTACTGAGATTTAAATATATAATCCGAATGTAAATACATATTTGGTTTCTCGTTAATTTCTGTAGATATAGAATAATAATATAATAAGTGCTAATAGTTATATCAGAGACAATTACTGGAAAAGGTATAAATATGCCACTCCAATACTTTGGCAATTCATACAAGTTATCCGACGGGATGGTAACTGGGCGAAAACTATATTTTATCAAAACTATTATAAGCTGTTACGACGGAAAATAACGAAAAACAACAAATGATCACCAAAATATACAAGAAAGACAAAGTAGATGACATAAGACGACGCTATTACAGCCTTTAATATAATGCCTGGCACATAGTACAATGCGTCATGTAACTATTTCTAAAATAATAATTTGTGAGGCGAGACCAAAATATTGCTTTGTTGGCGAAAACGCTCGTCAAGATTAAATATATTAGCAGGTAGAGTATTGATAAAACTTGCTTATAAAGGATTCACGTAATAAACTGAGCAGTATCTACCGTGCGTAATCGCTGTAATATTCTGAACCTTTTAATAAAATGTTATTAAACTTTAGTCCAGGTTCTTTGTTTTTTTATAATGCGCATTAAACTTTTATAAATGCAGAAATATTTACCTTAAAAAGAAATGAGTTTTCATTAAAATTAAACTGCTATATACGGATTCTATCGCGTTGTTCATTTGACACTTTATTACAAAATTTTGAAAATTGTTACACTACTACTACTATTAAACTTTATTAATTTTTAAGCTAATTAAATTATTATTAAAATATTTAGATTTCATTTATTTTTACACTTTCCCCGACGTTTCGGTTGCTTTTCAGCAGCCATGGTCACGGGGAGAGTGAGTTTTGTTATAAAGTTGTAGTTAGGTCTGTAAAAATGTCACAACCGGCTTTTAAATCGAGAATGAAAATATACAAAATATTTACAGTCACCGTTTTCAAATTCACGTTTAGAAGATGTGTGAACTTTGTCAAAAGCAACACACTATGACGCGATGTCATCATTATTTAGTACACACCCGAATCTTATATTACTATGCTAAAGTAGGTATTTGTAATTATGTTTTCTTGCGATGTTGTTACCTTCGTAGCAACCTAGTTTCGTGGGCATAATACAATTAGGTAATAATCAGAAGACACGAGTACTAGGCTTTACTAGGCGAAAAGCAAGACCCATTTCCTCGCTCTTTCTAAGTAACATGTGAGTTTCAGACTCTAATAACGAATAGCTTAGAGACGATGGCGAGTGATCAGTTAACCCATAAAGTACCTTCATTTCTAGTCCAGGAAGAATCATCCACATTTACTCAAGTCTCACCAAAACCGTAATATCAGCAGTTCGATAACCGAAACCCTTTTTGGTACATACTAGTCGGCCCACATCATGTTTAAACAAATATGTTGTGTATTATATAATGAATCTGCAGGCATAGTACAATAAGGTTATATATTTACCTTCACCTGCGTCAAGGGCAGCATAAAGAGATACCTGAGCTTCTTTAGATATTTTTCGCAGCGATATGTAAAAGAGATAGTACTGTTTCTTTCTTCCACTGCTAACGGGACTGTGGTCGGTATTAGATGTTCGGGAGTGCAAACATACAACTTTACATGTAAATTAATTTTTAACACATATAATTCATACATTAGGAAATAAATACGCTATCCAGGCTTATAGGTCAATCATAAGCATTTATAGTATAACTATTGTTCAATAAATTCAAAAAATATTGTATAATGCAATGTTTCTTTCAGCTGTGAAGAAAAACGTCTAGAGGACACTTACATGTCTAAGAGTTCTCCATAATGTTCTCGAAGATATGTGAAGTCTGCCAACCCGCACTGGGCCCGTGTGGTGAACTATGGCCTAACTCTTCTCATACTGAGAAGAGGCCCGTGCCTAGCAGTGTGATAAAATTTAATAAAGGGTTGATATTATTATTATGATAATATTTAAAATAATTATCAACACCGATATAGACCCACTTGTATAAAAATATACATCTGATTACCTGATTAAATTACATCGAAGTGGGTCAACAGGCAGCGAGTAGGTGCGGTGGAGCGATAATTCGACCGATGCTGCACTTTCGGGAACTTCCACTGGCTTTGGCAAAATCGTACTCCGTGTTATGATGTTACTTTACCCCAGTTTTGCCCATCTTCTTGTGCGCTTGGTTCTATGCCACGTATACAGTTCATTTTAATATTCCTCTAAGTTTCTGTTATGTTGACTACCAAAATTAAAACTTGTTTTATTAGGTTTTACTGACTGTATATGACAATTACATTGATATTTGTGCTTTATAAATATGTTAATCATTAAATATATTAAGTAATATTTATAGAAAAAGACACACCTAAATATCTTTGGAGATTTCCTTGTAGTTAGCCTAAATGATATTTCTAGAAGGTAATTGCACAACTCCAGTACTTTTTATGTTTAGAACGATTGATAAAAACAAAGCAATCACAGCTATTCTACAACTTTATAACTTTAGGAAACAAAGTATGAGTTATAGAATTATTCAGCACGGGTGAAGCCAATATATGTATGAGAGTGTACACCTGGCATGTTAATGCTGCCCGAGTTCGGTTTGTGTACTTGAACCGTGATACATACGAAATGTAAATAGTAAGAAATAATATACTCAAACAGAAGAACGTTACGGTTCGATATTTTGAACCAGCACGTAAAAATGAGGACAATGAGGCAGACAAATTAAATTATTTTTAAACTCATTTACTCTTTTTATAAATGATCAAAGCCAATGGTTAAGATATTTTCAGAACTTTCTGTTTCTCATAACATGACATACATATTTCAAATAATAAGATTTATTTATTAATTCTGGGATTAGTGTGTCTTCACTCTGAAATCCCAGGCACATACTGAGCAGAATTATTTATTGACCCAAATCTTTAGTACCTATATGTACAACAGCTTGGTTTATTTCATGATTTAAATCAAACATCCACCACCTTCAACAGTTGATGTTGATAAAATTTTAGTGGACAATTAACGTTAACTTTGTCGGTACGATGTAATTAGATTTAATATAAATAACTCTCGAAAATAAAAAAGCTTTGTATTACTTCATTTTAATAAAAAGACACTTTATAAAATATCTCACACATGATAAAACTATAATTACACTATAAAGTAATGGATTAATCTGTCTGTATGCTGCATATAAATGCACTTCAAAAATGCAGCAAGCACTAGCAAAAATGTATTCATAGTACTCCACGTACCAGCTGCATTTTTAACAAAACACGGATACACACATTTAAAGCAATTTATTTGAAACATAAATAACGAAATGAAATGCTTATTATGTAACTACAGCAATACACCTGGAAGGTTTTATTTGTAGTAAATAATGAGGGCTAACGACAATAACTCAGCACGATTGTACATTTAATCAATACTCTAGACACGACACGTAATGCAAATACTTTACAAACTATCTACACTTATGAATATAAACGACTAGTAAACACAAAAATATATAATGTGGTTTGAAAAGCGCTTTTACAGGTTTATAACCAATCTCACTATGCAATACTTTTTAGACTGAATGATGGAAAACCACAAATTAAATGCGAGAATG
The DNA here is from genome assembly GCA_930367265.1 of Catocala fraxini. NCBI lineage: Eukaryota > Metazoa > Arthropoda > Insecta > Lepidoptera > Erebidae > Catocala > Catocala fraxini. The sequence goes on from OV884037.1 coordinate 12,955,302, forward strand.
GACCAGTAACATGCGCGCCTGACAGTTTTGATCGAGCGCCAACAAATAACCAGGTCAAGCCGACCTGAGTACTAAGATTATAGTCACTTATCTATTTATCAAGTTTAAAAATACAATGACATTTTCGTACGTGATTAAATTTTTACATTACTGCTTATATTGTAAATGGTAACTTTTTATTAGATATGATATAGAGGGGTACTAACTTGTAAAACAAATCTAAAACCCAAAATGTATTAGAAAAGAAAAACGGTGTCTTGGTTTTTAAAAATTACTTTAGTATCATCAACAGTTATATTGGCTGACATCTATGTAGATGACTATGACAAAAGCTTTATACAAGCGTTGATGGTAGCATTTTGCTAGCGTTGGAGTATCTACTGGCTGATAAACTTTTTGTATTAAAGCGATGCCTTCGAAACGTGTCCAAGTGGGTCGGAGCTAGCCATAATGATCAGTTCAGCTTTTAACTTGCACTTTTACGTAACTCGAGTGCATTGCATGTGAGGTTTATTTGGCGCACGCCAGCATTATTACTTACATTATGAAGATAACTATTACTTATTCAATACACGGAGGATTGGCATCTAATTTATTAGATGATCACCATTAGTAGATATGCTTACCGAAAATTTTTTAATCCCGAGGTATTAATTAATCATTTAATCTCGGTCAGCCTATAGCAAATATTCTGAGCTTTCATAAAATTAATTTGATGAAATATTTACCCACCATGAATGGAAATAATGGAATATCTTTAGTCGTGGTCGTTCGTAAACAAAGTTCGAAGTGAAAAGTGAATTCGCATGTTCATGGTAGGTACGATCAGCAGACTGCACACTGTATTTCATATTTGAACTTTGTGTCGGGTAAATTGAAAATGATAGATGTACGTATGGTCATGTTGCAATATGTAGAACCAGTAAAACGTAAGGCGAGGTAATATTTATTAGGTGATATGTTGAGCAGGCTTTTCATTTAATCGGTGTAGAGGCCTTCGTAAAGGGAGCGCGGCATGTGTTCAGCCAGCAAAGACTTAAGTTTCTCCCGAGGGGAGACGGGGGTGTAGCGGGCGAGCGGGAACGTACGTGTCACTCCATCACTCAGCGCACGTGTAACGGCGGTCAGGTCGGCGTCCTAGTGGAAAATAATACAACTCATTAGTTATCGTAACTGTACCCTAGCTCTAACGTGATTGCACTACTAATGTACCATAAATTTACACTACATAAATGCTCTTTTATTTTTACATGCTTAGAATAAATCTGTTGCTCTTGCGTAATACTGTCTACCAGAGAAAGTGATTTATATGTATTTTGTGTCCGTCATTTGGTATCTAATTATAGCTATGATGATCTTGCCAAGATTAGTGTTCTGTCTAATTATGTAATTGAAAATGGCGTCTACCGAGTTTAAAATAGAATGTTATTAATGGTAGAAGTTTACTTTTGAATAGGTACGTTTAGTTAATATTGTGAGTTGCTGACCTTACGAAAGAGGTAGCTTAATGGATGTTGTTTAGGCCACCGAAATGTCGGCTTTTGATATTGTTAAAATAAACGTAAATTAGCGGCGCCATTTATTTCTACACCCGCAATAATTTACCAAGCAACAGCTGCTGATGTATAACTATTTGTTGATGTTAATAAAGATTAAGATTCAGTAGCGTTGGTAATCTTTCGCAATAATTATTTATTGCGTTCGAATACTACAACAGAACATGATTAGGTATTTATTAAAAAGGAAAATCAATATGTATACTACGAGATACTCCTCTTACGATAGATACTGTTTTCCGAGCGAGCGTTTATATGTAGGAATAACTAAAACATAATGGACGATAAGTAAATGTACATTAATTTAGTATGCCGTATTGAGGCGTATCTTGCGGCGACGACGCCTTGTACCTTAAGATACGAATAAAGCTATAAATACGAACAAATTAAGCGTAGTCACGTCTTTGTTACTCACAGCGCTTTTGGTGTATTTCTCGAGGCTTCGCAGGGCTTGTTCAAAGTAGTCTTCACCGTATGCGCCTTTTTGTTCGTCGCTTAGTCTTTTCCACATGTCTCGGGCTTGTTCCAGAAGTTTCTCTTCGGAAAGCCAGGCGCTGCCGGTTGTGTACTCTCCAGCCGCTACTACCACCTGGCAACGAATTAATCTACATTTAGAAACTATAGTGCTGTAATTTATATAATTATTGTTCTAGAATCTAATGGGTTTTGTAAAAAAGTATTTAATCAAATAATAATAATGTAATACAATAACAAGTTTTATTTGATACTGAATATAACAGCTATGCTATAGGCAAGTAAATCGAATGGACAAGTAAATACATGATATAATTACAAAAAATCCAATATTCACAAGTTAACAACTGAGTCTATAATTTTATTTGATGTAGCAGTTAATATAGTGAAAGTATAAATAAAAATTAAGTATAATTCAAAATATATTATTTTAATTAGTACCTATAATGTAAATTACATATTATACAATCCTACCTTACCATCCTCCATACCATTCAAAAGTTATAAAACTGAACTAGTAACTAATTATTAACTAATAAGATTTTTCGTTTGAGCTCTGCTTCACGGAGCTTCTATTTCTGGATTGTTATTATAAAAAAAAACACGAAGCCTAAGGCATCTTTGTCTATGAACTCAATTTCTAGTATATAAGATCATAAATGTACCATATTCCTAGAAATAAATATAATTATATTTTATACTTAGCCTTTTTACCTAATCTTTTCGAGTTGGACTACTCAGAACTCTAATTCTAAGAAGTGTTAATCCTAATGATGTTATCAAAAGATGTTTTAAAATATTACAGATCCAATAATTTTTATAATGAATAATTTTCAATGAAATGAAAGGCTTTTAATTCGAGAATAGGTAATAGGTAATAGGTATATCATACCTAATGAAACTACATCAGCAGTTATACCAAATCTCACGTTTGTTATATATTGGAAACCTTATTGAAATGAAAACATATCAAACAAGTTTATACGATATGAGACGCGTTCAAATCTAAAAGTTATCTATGTCTGCACGTAAATTTCACATCATAGCGAATTCCGTAATAATCGCTGTTCTCCTATTAAAAGCTCAAAGTTTGTTATGCATTTTAATCCATTCAAATCCCATTATCGTCGCTGCATTATTTCTGGGAATACACTCACTAGTCACTCAACTATTCGTATAATGCATGCAGTCAGGCTTGTGGACGTATACAGTTTTAATACATCACATTGGCATCCGATCCGTATTGATCTGGGCATACTTACCTACGCATCATGGACTTGGATACATAAGAAATAGGTGAGTTACGTAACATGAAGACCTTGCCCACGTTGTTGGATATTTTACATCTCATTTATTATCATTACAACCTGTAGGAATGCGTGTACATAATATTGTTATTATAAATGTCATTTTTATGTTTGGTATCCAGAAGTTTTAGTATGACTCTATGTAAATATTATATATATACAAAGAAAAATCAACCAACCTGCAAGGATATATTGTCTGTATAAGGTGAGGTAACGGAAGGTTGGGGGCGTTTGACAGTACAGAATAATTTATGTTCAAAGGAAAAATATCCGGACTCATAAAATGACAAAGAACGTTTAAGTAAACATGAGAGATTAATTACAGCGCACAGTGTTAGTGGTAATTGATTCTCTGATCAGGTATAGTACGATGATGTTTGTCTAAAAATATTGTGTGGTTTATTTGAAATTTATATAAAAAGCCCAGTTGGCTACATCATTGAATTTTACTCTGCTACATATTTAACCCCAGCGGTGAATAATTTTCTCCAGAAAATAAAATATTACATTTGACGTCAGAAATAGTGTATTCAGTGCGTCAAAGATCTAGTTCTTTTTCCAGTTTTATTTAAATGTTCTAGTATCCAAGAGAAGTGCGTCTGAAACGACACCAAAATAGAACCGTGTTCCTAATTTTATTCCAGGAAAAGGTTCTCATAAATGATTAAAGATATATTACCAAAAGTGTGGTCATCGTTTTAAGATGCTGTCGTTAAACCTTGTTCCTTAAGGTTACAATTTACTAATACAATATAGGCTGTAATCAAAATTATTATACTGAGTCGTGTCAAAATTCATTCAGTATTTAAATGTTTAATAGAGTTTTGTATAATTTTTTTATTGTAATGAATTAGAAATATATGATTAAATGCGATGTTTCTATCACGGATGTCAACGACTAGTTCTCTAGAAGAAAAACAATACAATCGTGGTGAAGCAAGCGGATAGTCAATTCAAAGAAATAATCTCTATCCCGATACTCGACACTGAGAGCACTTCTAGTGACATTTAATCGCTTGAAATACTTTACTCAAAGGGAAAATTGTACATAGGTCGAATTGGACGGTATGGGGCAGAGAATACATCAAGGAAAAGGTAAAAACAGGGACGGGGTGCACTTCACGTTACGTTTACAGAAAATGTTCTTCATCTTAATGAAAATTCTTAAATTTTTCTTATACAACATGTAACATAATAAACGCACATCCTGAAAGTAGTTTGTTCAAAATCGGCTACTGAATCAATTCCAGCTATTTTTAATATAGGTATTTTTTATGCTTTAAATAATTAAAACGAATTAAATTATAGTCACCCATTTATTAAACAGCTGAAATAAACGAAAATGTATCATATTTCAAGACAATAAGGTTGTTGATGCAATAAAGGCAATAATGTCAGATTTATTGTAATATACCCATACTATATGCGCACAATAAGGAGAACTAATTCGTTAAATTAAAATATTTAAGTATGTACATAAAAGTAACATTTTAATGATTATATTATTATTACGATTTAATAATCTAATTGGGGTGTTTGAGGTTGTGCATTATATCTGTGACATGTGGTATATATAACGAATAGGTAAAGCTTTAATTTAGGTTTCATTAAGCGAGTTTATATTGCTATGTGATCCTTACAATAGACTTTTGCGACACTATATTGCAAAAAAAAAACCAGAAAATCGCTTACATGACATATCACCTTTGTACTGGCGTTATTTTCAACAAACATTCATTAGGATAAAAGTCATAATACCTAGCAAAACCACATGGTGATCGCATCTGCATGGCGTCTATATTTGGGTTTTATTTATTTTATTTTACATTTATTATTAAGAGCCGTTTGCTATAGGACTCATCAAAGTCAAGCACTAAGACACTTCAAACAAATGAACCGAAAATTATGCAACACGTAGTTCAGGAGATATTGCGGTGCGAGTGATGAATTATTAAAACACCTTTGTTGCAGGTCTGACCTCTTGACATAAAACGTATTAGGTTAATAACGTAGTAACATCTGTTCGGGCTAGGGTTGGCAATTCAAAAGGTAAAGAATGTAACTTGCGTCTCTTGTAAAATGTAGACTTAAGACAGCGGAACGGGTCAGACTTCGTTCATTATTATTATATTAATGTATTGAGTGGCACACCAGCTGCTATATATGCTGTAATAGGTTTTTTAATTATGTTTGACATTTCAACTATTGACAGGTTAATTGAATGAAATTAACTACATTGAAATACTATACACCATTTAGTTTTGCATGTCCTATCAACATAAATAATGCTGACATTGTTTCGCGTGTCAAAATTATTTATGTTCCTTTCTTCTTTATGTCTTCGAAAGTATAATAAAAGACAATATCTATATAAAATTTAAAATTGTTTTGTTAACATTATAATATATAGCTACAGAATTACTCCTTGTAGTACAAAACTTAGCAGTTTTGACACATAGTATGAAGATTACATTACTAGATTAATGCGTCGCGCCGCGCGCCGGTACCTTCACAAGTGCTTACTGTCGAAACAAGTATCGTGAAAATTGTATACGTAACGTAGGACAACTTAGATAGTCTGCTTAAGGAAAAAGTTATTTACCTGAGGAGAAGTTACACACCGAAAATGGAAAAGTTTAGTTAATCTAAAAAGTATTTCTTTTTATAGCATTGTGAAATTAACTGCCAAATTTTACAGCTTATAACAGAAGAGTCATATTTAAATAGACAATATTCTGAAAATCGCATTAATGTAATCGAGAAAAAGCATGTTTAATCAACTACTTATGTATATCCAACTGTGACTTTACTGAAAACAAACCTGAATAATAAAATGGGCTAATATTTTGACTGTATAATATCTTCAGAAAGAGGAACCAATGATATAATTGTGTTGGCTATGTTAACGGTTGATTAGATAGATGATTTTTTTAACTTATTATAATAGTAAGATTATTGACTAAATTTAGAACATCACTAGTGTATTGTAAAATAAATGTTTCTTGTATATCTTATGATATTTATATCTGAGTAAGATTAACGGACTGTTTCAAATAAACACTATAATTATGTCATGCTATAGGTGTGCAATTAACTGAACAGCAAGCATGACTTATTGATATACTGCTTCTTATCTAGTTATTGTTCGGGCTTATTCATAAAAAAATCGTATCCTATTAAGGGCTTAATACATCCAGTACTTAAAAAACTCAATAAAAGCAATCAACGTTACGTATGTATAATTATTATAAATCATTTTGTATATCTTCATAGTCTATAGAATCGTTAGTAGTCAAGTTATACTACATTGCTACTATGAATAATACTTTTTAGAAATGTTCAATTATCCACATAAAGGGCTCCTAATAATTCCTGACTGAGACTGTTGGGCTATAAATGAGTGACGATAGTGGCAAAAGTTGTATTTTTATGGAAATGTTATATCTAGCAACCCTACTGAAACTCAACCCTGGTAATGTAGAGCAGTAGACGGTCGGGTTGACGTATATTAAACATGACCATTCGTACTCTATTTGATGTATAGTTTTACATTGGTCAAATTAAATTTCATACGTTTTTATTTATTATTACTGCATTGCTCCTATGGCGACCATTACTTGTTTCAATGTTTATAAAGTTTACTAACTTATAAACAATTGACATAAATAATTTCCTCTTCTACTTGCTGTGCAAATCTCGCTTGCGCTAGGTTACGTTAAGTAACTTCTACTTTGCCTGAACTGTTGCGTTCTCAAGAGTCTGACCATTGAATCATAGCCTCGACACCCTACGACATCTACCTAACACTTCTTCATGACTTCAACTTTTCTTCGAAATTGAGGTCGACCAATGCTTTTTTTTCGGCTTGCATAATATACTTTAAGACCACCTAAGAGAAGTTTTCTCTTGCTCTAGTTGGACATATAGTGTTGACATATTGGCGAACCTTGACTATAGCTCTCTTGCATGCGTTTGTCAGCTATATGCGTCGCGATTTTCAGAAGATTCGGTCTCTATCTACAACTCACTAGCAATTTGGTTACTCATTGAATTTTTTATTTGAACTGCCTTCATAGCGCATAATAGTCGCTTGGCAGCAGGGCATACCATGTATTGCCACTGCCACCATACCGAGTTGTTTGTTCCAATCTCACACGGGACAAAAATTTGTGTAATCTATAAAATCTTCTTCGGTGTGTGGATGTTATTTGTGCCGTTGTTTGAATGATCGTAAAGTCCTACGCGGTACAGGATTTATTCCAAGTCGAATTCTGTGTTTGTCGCAACGCGTCATGGGCGTTTTAAAAGAGCTATACCAGCAATTTCGCAATGTGACTGTATTAGAGTAATCATAGCGCGATTTGAGCTGTTTTTTCGCTCAATGAGCGTTTTCGTTCTTTCAAATTAGCATGTGAGTAATTAAACCTACATCTTAGATTAACAACAAGTGCGTAATATTATATACTATTATGTATTGCTCACTTATAATATCGGTTTCCCAGTGGTATTGCAAACATGCAGCTACGAGAAGGTATGCCCAGTTCGTACTATAGTTGGATATCGTTCTAATAATAACATTTATGTAATGGTGTGTGAAGTAGCAAATGTATGTGATCAGCTTATACGTAGAATGAGTTTGACTTTGTTATTTTAATGTAAGTTCCTTTTCAATTTATTTTAAGTCACCGAATAAGAATAAGTTTTAGGAATGTTCAATCACTTCATTTGCTTGTCTTTGACCAAACTTTTGGGTTTATATTAGTTGTATTAATACAAGGCCAAAATTTGGTAGTTCTGAAAATGATTTAGTTCTTTTTCAAATAATATGTCTATCGCACACTGCTGCGTACACTTCGTAGGGATAAAAAGAAAGAGATAAATATCATGATGTAATCATGATTTTTCATCTACCTGTATTGTAGAGAAATTTACGAATATTCAAACAACTGACACAAGGAACATTTAGTCTTGAAACAACTGTTGGTGTACACAAACTAGTAATGGTGACCTAAAGCACCACTGTACCAACCATGTAGTCCAGCTAATATTAATGACACACAGGCTGTTAACGACTACTAATAATAGTTGATAGACAACAAAATATACCTGTTAATCATACCGTTAATCGGTACTTGCTTTGTCCATCCTGGCCCGCCACATAGTCGTTTTCATCAGCTTTGGCGACTCAACATTTCATGTATTTTAAATTAGTTCAGTCATTATAACTTAAGTACATATTATGACAGAAAGTGTGATGACCACTAATGAAATTGAAATTACCTGTCAGGGAAGGAAAAATCACTTAAAAAGTAATCTATTGTTATTTGAACAACGTTTCATACTAGAGTAGTTAGGTTTCAGAGTATATGCAACGTACACTAACTAACCAAGCAAACAACCGTTGCATTTAACTGCCGTGTAAACATTTCTATGTTTATTGTCAATGTTCCAAAGCTAACATGTGACGTGTGTGTTTGTTCCACTTACGACATCGACTCCTCGAGGCTTAAGTTCGCGGCGGAGGCAGGCGGCGAGGGCGTCAAGGGCGGCGAGAGACGCGGCATGGACACCACGTACTGGCGCGGCTACGTGGGTCAGGATCGAAGACGCCAGCACCACACGGCCACGGGCACGGCGGACCAGCGGCAACATCACTTGCACCAGGCGGGCAGGACCTGCCATGTTTAAAAGTGACATCATACTTGTTGGATTTTTTTATTCTGACTTACGTTTACAGCGACACATACTTATAAATTACCGACATAGATAGCGATAAGAAGAGAAGATTTTTAGTTGCAAATCCAGGACAATTCATTTTAAAAACAGGATGCAGTAAGACAGTTGCAGTAGTTAAATTAATATGTAGTGAAAATAGGTGAAATAAAATTCAAGTAATTTAAATAATCATATTTTTTAATAAAAGTATCTGAATGAAATTATACAAATTAAAAACTAGGTATTAATTTTTTTAATAATTAGAATATAAAACGAACACTGTAGTTTGTAACAATTTTTAAATCATGAAGTTGAAACTGAGGCAATAACGAGAATAAATAGAACTATTGAATATTTTAAGCACTTAACGATACAAGTATTTTGCACGGTTCATATCATCAAGGTGATGCAGATTTAGTTCCGAATCTCAGGGCAGACAATTTACTGCTATTGCAACAGTTTCTTGTGTGGCTTTTCATCTAATTGATCCCAACTCATTGTGCCAAAGTTACATAGACTACATTTTGATTATAGGTGACAAATATTATTGTGATTGCATAGCAGCTCGACTTGAACCTACCATCGATGATTCAAACTCAGAATATTTAGCAGCTAGAGAACTTTTGCCATGTATAACATATAATAGACAACAGGTTAACATTAGCAGTAATGAGCAACCTATTTATAACGGTCATTTAGTAAATGACGACAGCGAAAATTCTTTCTTTAATTTAAAGAATGTTCTCAATAGATTTTTTATTGAACATCCGTATGGTTTGATAACCGCTAACCTCACAACAGTAGCCGTGTTTTGCAAACGTCAATTAGAATCTGTTACGTATTTTTTGTTTGGTTCTCATGCACGTGGCGCAAAAGGTTTTAAGGTACTATTGCACGGAGCACCTTGTTGTATGAGATTCAAAAATATTGATGATTTGTATAACGTTTTTCGTAGGAATGTGACTGTCGAAAATTCTTCTAATCAATACACATTTGTTTATTCATTGACGTTACTTATATTAACATCAGTACCATTTAATGACAATCAACCTCATACTAATACAGATAATAGCGTACCCATATCAAGCTCTACAACTGAGATCGATGAACATGCATTACAACTAGCACGAAGTTTTAAATCATCAATGTTAATAGAGACTACTAGTATGCTTTTCAGTGTTGAAAAAACAGTGCCCGCGTTAGAAAGTTTTGTTGATTTCAATAACGCAGATTTAGTAACCGAGTTGAGATTAGCCGAAATTAAGAGAAAAACCGCTCCACCGCTGAATTTAGAATGAGAGCGTCGACTCAAAGAGCTGGCCTGGTATTTTCTTTTCCCATATGGCAAAAATGGACTTCATGAGGAAATAAATATACCTATTACGCCATTAGATTACTTTCAGAGTCGAATAATGTCTAATGACAGACGTTTCCATAGAAACAATTATTTATTTTATGCTTTGTCAGTTGTTGAGTATTATCGAGCAAAGGATTAGAAGTCAGAAGTCATTTCTATGTCATGTAGAATGCGTTAAGCTCAGGGAGAACAAACTCTACAAGCTCTTGTTGATAATATTCACCTAACAATGAGAAACATCAGAGGTTCAGCATCATATTGGAGAAAATGTTGTTCGGAACTTATAGCGATGGTAAGAACTTTAGGGCCTCCTTCGTGGTTTTTAACTCTCTCATGCAATGACTTACATTGGCCCGATATGATTGAAGCGTTACTCATTGCAGATAATCAAGACATTAATGAAATTGACCATCTTACATTTGAAATTAAGCTTAATTTAGTTCAAAAATATCCAATAGTAGTTGCCAGACAATTTTCAGTACGCATAAACGCGCTGATGAATTACATTAAAGGGAATAACTGCTTAGGAGGAAAAGCTGTGGATTATTGGCACCGAATTGAATTTCAAAATCAAGGTAGGCCACATCTCCACATGTTGGTATAGTGTGAGGGTCTTCCTGACTTTTCCACCTCAGAAGGCACTGCGGTTACTGATAGAGTGATTTCTTGTTCCTTAAATCCTGAGAGTCTTACAATAAAAGCCAATGCTTTACCAATGTAGAGGACGTACAAATTCATAAGCACACTAGCACTTGCTATAAGAATTGCACTAACCAATCCTGTCGATTTGGTTTACCTAGGGGGTGCCCTAGGAAAACCAAATCGACAGGATTGGTTAAACAAACAATATTATCAGTAGGTGTACTGATAATATTGTTTGTTTAGGACCTGATGAAGCGCTAGTTAATAATGGGCAATTTTGTAACCTTAGACGAACAGCTGAAGAAGGTATGCTTAATAATAATAATGCAGATTTGTTAGAACTATGGAAACGCAATATTGACGTGCAACCTTGTGGCAATGTTACTGCAGTTTCTTATTACGTCGCTAAATACGTTAGCAAATGTGAACCACACGCTAGTGGCGATGTAATACGCGAAACAAATACCAGGGCTAAGAGGCAAGGAGGCAAGTGAGAATGTCTAATTAAACAAGAAGCCTATCCTTAGTAAATTCTGAGTGAAAGGAGTAAGACACGAATACTGCAGATGTGTCAAGAAGACCCGAGATTCTCGAGTCATGAAGCCCGGTCACATATCGGAATCATCTTTATTACAACAATATTTTTTCTTTAGAACACAATCACTATTTGCGTTTGTTTGTCGACTGACAGACAGACAGTTCTTTTAAACTAGTTACAACGGATTTTGGTGCGAAATTCTCTAGCACGTCGGCAATTTTTCTGGAATGTTTGTATGTATAAAACATTATTGTAATCAAATGGTTATTTGGGTTACTATTTTGAAACATATTACAATAATAATTATTTTTCCAATTAAGTATTTACTGCGCCACAGAACAATAAATTGTTTGTGATTTCAGACTTACGCAGCCGAAATGAAATGAAGACTTGGCGAACCACTAGTTTTAAAATAATATGCTTTTAAATAAATAATTATATTTTTTTGACTAATATTAAATTAATTTTTCAATATTGTTCATAATCATTACAAATCAAAGTTACAAACTAGAGAGATATCACTTGGCCCACTTACATAACATAATCAATTTTATTTCAGTGTTTAAGATACAGGGTATTAATCAATTATCAATGTCGAGACGGGAAGAGCTAAAATGTAGTTAGAAAGCAATTGAAACAAACATAAATATTTGTCTATTTAGTGAATAAGGGATACAATAACGCATCAATTTGTTTCTTCGTAAATGAATGCTGTTTTAATTCATTAGTTCGCTATTTAGTTTGAAATTGTGCTGTTTGATAATGAACTTGTCGTTAATATGACAGCTAGACTTTTAAAATCTAATGATTACGTAATAAATTTAGTTTACGTTCGAGACGCCACACAATTTGGAACAGACTAGTCAAATTAGTATTCATTTGAAGCACAGATAGACAGGTTGAGGGTAAACAATGTATTAATTAGAACATGTTGTTAATCCAAAAACTAACAGCTTTGTGCAGATATGAGATTCTACATACATAGTTGTAAATATTTGTCGTGTTTGTGTAATAGTCTATATGTAGTTAAGATACTGCGTCAATCATTAGCAACAATTTAATTGACTTGATATATGAAAGTAAACTTGAATGTAGGTACTAGACTAAACATTTTACGTTCAATGTTATTGAAACTACGTATTATAATGTTATGATATGAAAATTGCTACTATCTTTTTAGTATTACTGGTGCCATCTAGCGGTGTATAGACACATCATTTTACTAGGGTGGTGTCGTAGCAGACGGCGTAGCACCGTAGCATTACTTACCCAAGAGGTTGACATCCATTGCGCGTTTGATCACGGAGAAAGGCACCCATTCTAGTTCGCCGAGCGCACACCACGATTCACAGTTTACAATAGCCCAAAGTCCCTGAGCGCCCTCTGGTAAATGGTCCACGATGTACAAAGACGCCGAGAGAATCTAAACAAAAAGAGATATACATTTTGTAAACATTACACCAGTTCGCCACTAGATCTCGTTTGTGTAGTTGTAAATAGGTATCGTCTAAATTGGGACACATATTATATCAGAAGTTGTTACAAATCAACTCTGCTCTAGAAATTGTGTACCAGATTAATTTTTTATGTTTTATATATATGTATATTAACAGTTTACAAACTTGTATTTTATAAACATTAAAATTTATAAAACTGGCATATTTGTGCCAAACGTGTTGTAAATCAATGAAAAAAGTATAAATCATAAAATAGGTAACTAGTATTTTACTTTATGCCTTGACTAATATAGGATCATGCAATGAAGCTAATTATTGTTATCCACGTACAGTCGTACACGTATATACAGAGTATCCCAGAATATGTGAATCAAATTGTAACAGGAGATTCCTTAGGTAAGGACCTTTCAAATGTGCTAAACAAAAAAAATAAAAATTAACACCATTTTGTAAAAATTAATATATATATATATAAACCTTTTAAAAGTACGACTTTTTCCAGCCTTTAAACTACAGGTGCTTCGTTTACGGTAGTATTTTTTTCTTTATTATTATTTGTGAAGAACTGTTTGATAATTCGTCAAACTACAAATATTTTTTTAACCTGACTTAGTTTTGAAGTCGTAGTATTATTTTGGTGTATTTTTTTGCACCAAAGAATATCTTGTTTGTTTGTTTTTTTATTTTTACACAAATTTAATATTTTTTTATTTTTTTTATTTAGCGCATTTGAAACGTTCTTACCAAAAGAATCTCCCGTTACAATTTGATTAACATATTCTGGGACATCCTGTATATTATTCTTTCTAGGAAATATTTTTGCGAATCTAATTTGGGCGCAAACAAAGCACAACTGATAACAAATTGCAAGTTTGTTTTACTCCAAATTTGGGCAATTAATCTTATCAAAGTTAGAAACGTCCCTTGAATCGTAAATATGTTTGGACTTGTGTGATATAGACATTGTTGCTATATTCGATAGGGAGGCAAGATAAAGAAAAAGATTGTTAACGAATGTGCACTAAATTACGCAAATTTGTACCGCGTTTAGAACAGAACATCGTTTTTAATGTTGAGAGAACGTGGGCGGTCTTCACGACATCGTGATTGTAACATTTTCTTTTTCGTTGCCTACCTGAATTAATTTAGAGTCGAGTACATCCCTAAATTGGGGTCTGCTTGGAGCGGTACACGTACAAAATTAATTTACAAAGACTTTAGCGATGTACCTGTACATCGCGGTATAGGTCAGCCTAGAATGGTTGTTTAATTACCAATTTCTAAGATATATTTACAGTATTTCTAAAAGAGCTGTAGGTACTGTATTAAAAAGATAAAAGAGCTATATTACATCTATGTAATGTTTCACAAAAATGTTCATAGCACCAAAAAGGCGAATGCTCGTAATAAAAAAATTTTAAAATAGAGTCCTATGATCTAGTTAAAGTCGAATATGAACAAGAATACAATATATACTTCCTTTTGAACTGTATTTTAATTTAGGCAATTACCATGATGTGATTTATGCGCCTTGAGATCGGCACTTTATATTTGGACAGAAACAGGAATTGTCTTGAAATCAGGCATTTACTTTAAAAGTATCTCCTTACCTTTGCTCAAATAGGTGTTATTTTAAAGAAATAGGGAATGAAGTTTTATCCTCCTGTCAGTATAACAGAATACCTGTGTTTCTGATGTTATATCGAGTTGTAGAGTGTGTAATCTTCCGGAGCAGTCTTCTTTAAGCATGTCAGCATCAATGTTTCCAGCTTTACTTTGAAATCCAGCAAAAACATGGTAGCCGAGGTCATCCAAACGTCTCGCTAGAGCATTGCCCAACACGTTGTCACATCCAGTCACCAGCACTGCTTTGCCAGCAGCTGTTACCTGTTAATGATAGATTGTATTTTAATTTAAATGTACTAAGGGGGCATTAAAATATGTTCAAATAAAGTGCTGATCTAGTCTAATAAACATCAAATGTGAACTTTAATACAATTTAAGTTCATATTAGGCGTTTATTTTACTTAATGAGAATACCATTCGTAATATTTACGACACTGAGACTAGATCGGCACTTTATGTACGTATTTTGAACATTATGTTACGAGATTGTCCCTTAGACGTTTGTGATCAAAGGTAGCTTCTCGCTAGACATAATCTAGATCGTAAACAGTGTAAAACGATGCTTTTAGTAACAAGACCGAAATTTAGAGAACATAAATAACTACAAATGTCCCTTCAGCTCAGCTGGGGTAATTTGAGGATTAAAATCTATTTTATAAAGTAAAATCAGCTTGTTAGTTCTATATAGCGATACGAAATGTAGAAATAAAAACACTTAATACATACAAATATGAATATGTCAAGGGTCACGAAACGTTTCCTTTCGCCTTTTATGTATATTTAGGGTTATTAAGACGCCGCGCGCCTGGAACCCCTTTAATCACGCTAGTATTGTTGTTATGTCTAAAATAATTATATCTCACCGGAGTAGGAACGTTTTGCTGTATCAGATATAATGGGCGGGTCACGAAATTAAGTTTTCGTCGAAAATAGGTGGCGACAGCTTGATTGATGTCCGTTATATAACAGCTGAATGAATATTTTATTCAAGCGTTTGTTAGTACCTTCGTACGCGTGACGCAGTGATGTTCGAGGTTAACTATTTCAGGGTTGCCTAATCGTTAATTCTTAATCTTGTAGTCTTCTCAGTGTCTAAAGTCACGCACCAATAGCATATTATTTGTTTGCAAAAATTTGATAAGTAAGGCTTTACATAGACTTAATACGTTGATGTGTATATATAGGTATTTACAGCAGAATTTCTTATTACGACGATTCTAGTGGAGCACTAAAATCGTCGTAATAAGAAATTCAGCTTTAGTTTTTAGTTACGGGTGCGTGCAATAGAACTATCACGCGTAGCCGACTCTTAAAGAAAGAAATCGCTGCGCTGTCAGGCCAAGGGATTCCAATCTCGGCAACCCTACTCACCGCGCGTACAAGCCACAAGATTGTTAAGTTGAAGTCTTCAGGGTCCGGCCGGGGAAGTACATAGTAGTAACTGGGCTGCTCCAGTTTAAGCGAAATCCCAGGTTTATGCGAGGATCCCGCTGTGCCCATCCCCTCGATGCTATAATATTGAGTAAGAGTTCAAGTAAATGGCATTAATGAAGGTTCTTTATATTGTGCCATAATTTAGCCCAAGGAAAAAACCGTTGAATGATGCCAAAATATACTAAGATAAAACCAAATGTTATACGTCGAAGACGACGAAGTTAGATAAACATTTTACTAGCAAGTCGTGTTTTGTTGAAAGAGTTGGCTATTTAATAAAATATAGGTATAGTTCAAATATCGACAAAACTTAACACCGTCATTTTCCGTTAGGTAAAACCAAGTTTTATATTGAGTTAGAAAATTGTTTATAGATGTTAACAGAAAAACGAAGCTATAAAAGAAACAAAGAATAATTTCGAACTTACTAGTTGGCTCTATTTTCATTCATTTGCAGTTTATAAAACCGAAAGTTCAAATGTAGATCTCCTCATAAAAATATTTGAAGTTAGTAAGAAAACACCATGAATATTTTATTTACTAGTGTCTATTCAGTAAAAACACGACCATTAACCTATTTTAAATCGGACTTTCGAATGGATTGATGACGCAAGTCTGGAGGCTGGCACAATGGTACAATTGTTGCAATCTCCTTAGCAATTTATAATGTGACACATTCGCACTGACATTTTAAGGGTAATATTACACAATATCTCAAAATATATATTTTATAAGGTGAAGATGTACTTTTGTAACGCGAGCGAACTTATGTTACCCATTTGAGCTTAGTGTGCTTCTTTCGACACGTTATTTACTATTGCTTCTTACTGCGGAAATATGAATTGAGTCTAGGAATATCGAAATATAATGAAGAATTATAATAATTACAACTTACTCTAGCCTTTCTGACTCACCATGGACCTTTATTGATACCTTCCTAAAGCTTTAATTGACAACCTTGCACGTGCATACATCAAATAACAAAGGCATGGGACTGTAAAACATGTGATTATCCGGATAATCGCTGATGGGTGAATAAAGAACGTTCTTTACCTACAGGCAAACTAATACTTGTACACTGTACGTACTCAAGTATGGCAGCATTCCATAAGATCCCTTAAAGGTATAAGTTGACTTGTCTTGAGCTTTGATCACTTTATCTGATTCTATGAAATCACGACCCGTGATATGTCTTATAGCGCGTTGGTTACAACCTTCACAGATGACATCTATAAACCATCTCAGTGATAGTATAATGTGTTCAATGAATGTACTGTAGACAGTTTCAATTTCCTGAGCCATATTATTGTTAAACAATTTAGTTGACTTTTATTCCATCAGAAATCGAGTTATTCTATTTACCCCAGGAGAGATTGCGACCTGATTCCAAATGCTCTGCTCGGCTTAGGTAATCTGCGAAATGTTTATTCGTAAAAAAAACAAAGCATAGGCGTATTCCCTTGGGTCCATAATACCGCAATACTTCCCTAATTGTACCTGTCTAAAATTATTTGATGATAGTAAGTCTTTGGTCTACCAAGTAATGGACTTTATTACGCAAAAGGTGTTAATACGAAAATTACGTGAAATACTTTTAATTATAGTTTTTACATAGTTACAAAGATATTACATAACAATTCTGTCTTACTGACGTAAGGTCGAGATTATTAATACATATATGTAAACTTAATTGAGATTCGATCACAATAATAACAATAATAAAAATAATCTTTATTTGCTAGAAACACGGTTACAAGGATGTTTCAATAATAAAATAAGCACAGCATGTCTCACCGTATGAACGGTATGCAAAATTAATATTAACAATATGTGAATAATAGATAACATTAATATTGTATTATGTCACATTATGTCTTCTGGCATTTAATGTAATTTTTAATCAGATGTATATAGGATTTAATAGTACATGTTAAGTAAAGTCCCGCAAGTAACAATAAACTTAAAATATAGAAGGGTTACGAGTATAATCGGATAAGACAGATTTGCGAGTCAAGCCACGTTTGGGTGAGGCACAGTCAAAATACAAGAGATTGGTAAACGAGAGATCAGATCTACGGAGCCTTATAGAGTTAAGTCGCACAAAATTTAAACATAAACGAGCACTTGCCCTTCAAAGAAAATTTATTAATGGAAACATTAAATGAATATTTATTAAAAAGAGGTCGGCGTCTTTCGTAATAACGTTGAATGACCCCATTATTATAAAGTTCGGCAAGAGACGCCTGGTTGTCACCACTGCGGCGACTGCCGTGACGTTGTTGAGGACTCGGCGCTGCACACTTTGGCGGACTGCCCCGCCTTGGCATCGCAGTGCCGTAAGTTGATCGCGGCAGTCGGTATGGTTGCCCTCTCGCTCTCGGCCGTGGTTCAGTCCATAGTCCGGAGTGATCCGCCATCCGATCAGCACCAGGTCCGAGAGGCGGCGTGCGTGTTCCTACGTGCCTTCCGTTCCCCCGTTCCCGTTCCTTTGTACAGTAGGGATTTTAAAAGTAGTGGTAACCAAAAAAATAAACGAGTTAAATCGAAACTTGTGGCAGACATCGCCAGGAAAGTATTAATCGTAACATCTCTGCATTTTAATGATTTGTCGTCATTAATATACAATTAAAAATGTTTAATACAAGTAAATAAAAATGTATAAATAACCAAGCCGCAATATATTGTTTATTGTACATGCCTCAGTATATGTATCTTACTTATTATGTTTTAAACATCCAGCGTGTAAGTATAATCTATGTAAGGGAAGTAACGTGCCACGGCAAAATTGCCACATATTGTTAAATATATCATTGGCTGCTTATTTTTATAAAAATATATCAACTATATTTTGCTATAAATATTGTTCATTTGTTGCTTTTGCTAATTTGAATTATTATGTTTCTCTATCACATTAAGTACATATATGTACATACATATATGTATATGCACGTAGTTGAACATATGTGGATGTTCTATCAATATCTCCTAGGTAAGTATTTTGCTTTAGGTATTTTGATTATACTTGTTAAAACTTTAAAGAGCAACTATTCAATTTATCGACGTCAGCAAAATTTGAAGTTATATGATGTATTATGAAAACGTAATTTATTTTATTAGCAGAGCCCTTTTAACTATTCTTGACTATGTTCAGTCTGATTTAGTAGGTAGCCTCTATAATAACACAAAAATGGCAACAGGTAAATTAAACTATACAAAAGGATTTTATTACGAACAACTTTCAAAAAAACTTATAATATTCGTGTTTAAAAAGAGACTATTAATAAACTGTGAAACATTGATTTCAATTCAATATCATGAACGGAAAGAAAGGTAAAGATTACAGCAAGGTTCTTTGACCTTAACATTTTAATGATTACTTCTATATTTGGACAAGACAAAATTACGTTTTCGCTTTAGTTTCTATAAGCGTATTTTAAAATGTATTGAATGAAGGCCAAAGACGTTTCCATTTGAAATAGGTCGTAGCGAGTGGCAACACATTCATGGTCTAATAATACCTAGAGTGCACAAACGCGCGTATCTAGCTCTGGTTCAGAACATTGGTGACGCACGCTTTTCTGTGTAATCTATACCCACTTAAGGTTGTTTTGGCATTTAATCTTTTATCTAGTGGGAGTAGTCGTACGATTTAGATACTAACAAAAGGCGCCGTGTGGGTGTTAACGACTTGCTTAAGGGAAATTTCTCTAATCCGATGCGCTATGAATTTTAACTCACTATGAACAACTATTAATAGTCTTAACACGTTTCTTCTGTCTGAATGTGAGTGTTAAGTCCTTGTACTCTGGATTTAGACTAGCTATCTGAAGGTTCACGTTACGCTACCGAACAAAAGTGCTTGCTTATTGCATACTGCACAATGAGTGCGTTTTAGATATAAGGTCACCTTCTATAAAGCATTTGAATTGGCAATCTTTATCTAGTGTGTATCTATACGGTATGCTCGCATTTAAGGGACTTATAGATAACCCATATGACAAATATATATATATATATATATATATATATATATATATATATATATATATATATATATTTATATATATATATATATATATATATATATATATATTGCAATAATTCCGCTCTTGCCCTTGGAATCAAGCACTGTGTCGCGGGGGACATTACGAATATATAATTAACGGACGCAAAGTACGTTCAGAATAGTGATGTTGCGAATATTCGCATCCGCATCCGTAGTTGCGGCGCTTTCGCATCGATTTGGACATCTGTATCCGCATCCGCTTCCGCAATAATCAGCGCGGATGTTAATACGGATCCAGATATAGCGCAGCTGCTGAACAAGAAAGAAAATGGGTATGCTGATAAAGGGTTGAAACGCGATGATTCTTGAAGAGAAAATGAGAATCAAGAAACATCAGAAAATGGTATACCTAAATTTATAAACCTTTGCAAAACAGGCTTGAACCCGCAAAGGTTACTTTGATTAAATAAGATGCGCAAGTTTTATCAACATCCGCATCCGCAAGTGCGAAGCTTCCGCATCGATTTGGACATCCGCATCTGCATCTGCATTCGCGGATGCGTGCCTTTAAATATCCGTATCCGCATCCGCATCCGCGGATGTCAAAATATCTGCATCCGCAACATCCCTGATTCAGAACAAGAAGATTAATTTGATTATTCGCACAAATAAATGTTCCGTTCGTGATTCCAACCCACAGGAGGTCTAAAATAAACTTAAACTTACAAACATAGAATAGTCGCTTGTATATCCCCAAAGGGCAAAGGCAGACGTGTGTGTGCATGTTTTTACACTCACATTTCGTCGACTATGTTTTTGAGTCTCATGTAATAGGGAGCAGGCCTGTTGACGTTCACAGAGCACATTGCTAGACTGCTACTTAGAATTTCCTAACCGAAACACTTATTATTTATATGTCAGCTTTATCCGAGGGCTTTGAACCCGGTACCTTAAGTTCATCTGTGAACATAAGCAAAACTTATGCCACGAGACCAATGTGACTGAAAATAAATAGCTTTTCATAATATAAAAACTATTCTTTATATGAATTCGACTGGTATTTTGTCCGATATTGAGAATATCTGTGAAACTGGAAATATGATGATGGGACATCTGGTTATGTCAGGCAAAGTCCTACTAAAATAACGATGCCTTCATATCAGGCGATTATCTGTAAATGTCATTATTTAACGTGTGCAAGCAATAAATATGAGCTAAAGCTGTATAACAGTTATTATTATTTTACTAACCGTAATCATAAGCAAACATCTAATTATCTAAAAACAGGAGAGTATTTAAGTTATGCATGAGAATTAAAAGTGCATTATTAATATGCCGCGTTTAATGAGATTATACAGCCCTACAGCTGTTTCCTATAAAATTTTGCGTAGTTTACAGCGAAGAACGCTTTACGAAACTTCGTTGCTACAGTAACAGCCATAATTCTTCTTGAACTTCATTTACCGATATATAAATTTTATTAGAGATTTTATTTTCGAAGTGTGTTTACATAATATAATATATTTCTGCCAAGAATATATTTTACCTTCAGAATACAATAATAATTAATTGTCTCTACTACAGGCGTTATATCCAAACAACTACACCAATCACTCAAAACTTTAAAACTGCCACCTAAGACCTACTGCTTGCTACAAAAAGCAGTTATACTTAACACCTGTAGAATAGTAAGGAAATTTCTACAATGTGAATCAGTAAACTCACATCTAGTAACACACACAGCCACTCTGTTTACGACTCAACCACAACCTATAGGCTAGCACTTGGCTTAGGGCCGTGGCATCAGTTCTCTTTCCAGTTAGCCGAGAAAATACAAGAAAATCAAAATAATAATAATTATAATATTTATTGCTTAAAAAATACAACAAATAAAATGTAAACAAATATGAGAAAACATACATTATGATGGTTCTAGACGAACATAATAAGGGACACAGCGATTCCTAAACTGAGACTTGCTCGTATTTTAGAAATCGATGGCACTCCTTTTTGTATCATAATTTACCATCGTACTTCATCTCCCTTCTATACAGATAGAACATACAATTTATAATTGCTCGTTCATTTTTTTAAAGTAATTATATGTCTTCATTTTATACTATAGTATATAACTAAAACTAAAACAAAAATAATGTTTATGTATTTATTAAATGTGTCATTAGTGTTTCTGTTTCTTCATAAATCAAGGACTGTAATCAGTTTTGCAATTTATATTTCAAATTATGTTTATCAATTTGCATAGTGACAATTTTTTGTTGATTGTATTGTATAGGTGGGAACTCAGTGCGTTATATTGTCTCTGTGCAAAAGCAGTTCTGCATATAACAGGGCAACAGACAGATGCGATATGACGTCATTGTCGGATGTTATCGTAAACGGGTAATTGTATATGACGATGAAGCAAAGCACGGAAAGTAAATAACAGTCTAACAGTTAAAACCGAGCATTCTCTATATAGGCTTACTGTTGAATAGAAACGTGGCTTGCAAAGTATAATTTTTTTTTTTACTCTTTATTTATGGGCTTTATCGCTTAGCGATAACGTCGCCCAGTAAGAAAATCACAATTATTTCATTATTTCACAGTTCTAAAATACAAAATATTACACTTTATGAAGTCCTAACTTGGCGAGCTGATACAACATAACAGCCTTGTCGGATAGCGGCTGAGCTAAAATGCTATTACAAAAACCGATGTTATATAATTTTTCCGACCCTACTATTGCCCTCCTTATCCTTTTGTTCCGGACATATTCCATCAGAACATGTTGTATATCCTCGATTACCCCACATTCATTAAAATTGGAAGATGTTAACTTCTTCATGAGGAATCCAAATTTGTTTGATGGAATATGTCCAGAACGGAGTCTTAAAGCCATCACTGTTGTATTTCTGTCGAGACACATGTCATCAATGAGGACTTTGTTATGGAGATGTGGTTGGATGGTCTTATACCAGATGCCTTTCTCAATTGACCGTCTATCAAAGAATTCTTGCCACACATCATTACACTGCTTTTTCAATACTTTTATGTAGTCTGAGTATAATGGTGTTACACAAATAGGAACACCATCAAGTACACTTTGCTTAGCCAATAAGTCAACAGACTCATTGTGTTCAATATGGACATGGGAAGGTATCCATTGTAAAATTACAGTTCTTGATTGTGATTTAAGCTTAGACATGACATCCAATATTGTGTAGGCTATCGGTGTCCCTCGCACGGACGAGGTACACCGAGCCAAATGGAATAACGAACTCTTGGAGTCTGTTAGTATGACGAACTTGTTAAAATTTACGGAATTTATATAGAAAAGTGCTTCCGCTATGGCAATTAGTTCGACGTGCATTATTGATACATTGGAGTCTATACTAAGCTTGATAGAAAATTTTAATTGTGGATCAAAAACAGCAGCACCCGTACCAGCTTCAGATTTAGAACCGTCGGTGTAAACTTGATAAAAGTCTTGGTACTGTTCATTTAAATAATTTACACAAATATGTCGAATACTATGAGAATTATATTGTCGCTTCGATTTAGAAATAGTTGGAATATCGTGCCTAATATTATTGCGTATATCGCTATTGCTAATCCACATATCAAGTGAGAAAATTTCGAGAACATCGACTGAATGCATAGGCACAGATTTAAAATTATTATACATATTAAGTAACAAAGGTTTTTTTCGAATACTCCAATAACGACATTGCTCATGACTCAAATAAACTTGAAATTTTACTTTCTATGAATGATTTAGCCTTAAGAATATATTTACCACCTAGATATCTTCTGCGAACATTCAGAGGAGCTAAGGTCAACTCATTTTCCATAACATGGATGGGAGTGCTCCTAATAAAGCCACCGATTACTCTAAGGGCTTGGTTTTGTATTCTGTCCAGTTTCACTAGGTTGCACTTGTAACTGCAGTCATAAAAAAAGGAAGCGTAATCTAATCGACTGCGGATTAAAGCAATATATAAGCGTCGTAAGTGTTTTGGATGAACACCCCAACCAGGACGGCTCAATATTTTTAAAATATTAATAAATTTTGACGTCTTTTGTACTGTCTCACTAATATGCTTTCCTCATCTGAGTGACTGATCCAACCACATCCCCAGATACTTCACATTACAAACTACCTTTAAAGGGTAATGATAAATAGTTAAATTAACAGATCGTGTACCAATTCCTTTTTTAAATATACAAACATTCGATTTCGTAGGTGATACTTCTAGGCCCAAGCTAGTCACTAATTTTGTAAAATGATTTATAGCAATTTGTAACTCATTAGTGATAACAGACATGTTTTTACCTGACTTGAATAGGACAAAATCATCAGCATATTGAGATATATTAACGTTTCTGATTGTACCGCATTAAACAGTAATGGGGATAAGGGATCCCCTTGGGCTAATCCACGTCCAGTAGATCTACAGAATTCATCGTCATTTATTGAAATTTTGAGAAATCTTTCATGTAAAAAAGACCATAAATAAGTACATATTTTATTACCAATTTCTAGTTTATCTAATATTTGCAGTAACACGCTAATATCTACATTATTATACGCGTTGGTTAAATCGATAAAACAGCCGATCGTTGTTAAATCCTTCGAATATCCCATATATATAGTGGTCACTAAATGAGTTAGGCTATCGACGCAAGACCTGGATTTGCGGAAACCTACTGTATAGTCTTTGCTTTCTAAATACCACTCTAAACGCTTGCTTAAGATACAATGAAAGATTTTGCAGAGACATGACATTAATGATATAGGCCTCAGTGAAGATGTTAGTCCTGGTTCACGGCCGGATTTAGGAATGGGTATAACCCAAATGTTTCTCCACTGCGCGGGGATAAAGCCATTATTAAAAATATTATTATATAATGTGAGTAATACAGACTTCCCAATAGCTGGTAGTTATTTTATCATTGAAAACGATATTTCGTCGCATCCAGGAGCTGTGTCTTTAGACTTTATAGAATTGTCTAACTCTTGTATTGTGATGGCTGAATCGAGTTTTGTATTTTGTGACAGAAAATTTGGTTTCGGAGGTGAGACAAAGTCGGGTGTTAATTCATTAAGTAAACTCTGAGCTGTATCTGAATAAATGAATTGATGGTTATAGCTACAACCTTTTATCCATCTCATTTTATTCCATACGTCGCCAACAGACGAATGATAATCAATAGATGAGCAGAATTTTTGCCACGACTCACATGCACATGCATTGCCTTTCGAATCAAACGTTGAGAGTAACGAATTTTATTTCGTAATCTATCATAATTGTACGGTGTAGGATTGTGTCGAAACTCGGCCAGTGCTAAACGTCTTTCAGCGAGCGCTTTTGATAAATTTGGGTTCCAGAAACATTTCGGTTTAAATTTATTTTTTATTTTTTGAGCAAATTCAATAACTGGTATATGAGCATTTGCGGCTGCTTGCAAGGTATTTTCGAAAACATTATAAAACAATTGAAGGTCTTTTGGGAAGACGGAACTCGATAGTGTACCCTCAACTGTCGAGGAATATTTGCCTCAGTCACTTAATTTGAAATTCCTTTTTTTAACCGACTGTCCAAAAGTACTTATCTCCAAAACTAATTTAATGATGAGGTGGTCACTGCCAAGAGACTCATTTGACACTTGGCATCGTAACTTTAAGGCTAGATCTGACGTAACAAACGATATGTCAGGCGATGATTGTTTCACTACATTATTAACCATACGTATACGGGTTGCGTTCCTATCATTTAACAATACAAAATTATGATCTAACATGGAGTCTAATATTTGCGAACCACGCTGATCAGTTTTATAACACCAACTAACATGATGTCCGTTAAAATCGCCCAATAATAAAGATTTATGGCTAAACAAGGAGAAAATAGAATTCCAATCATTTTGTGTAGTACGAACCGTTGAAGGGCAATATAATGAAACAATATTCTCGATATGCTGACAATTAAATATTTTTATATATACTAATTCTATACCCGCATTAATATTATTTATACTAAAAAGTTGTGCTTTCATCGAATGGTGTGTTGCAATAGCCACGCCTCCATAACCGTCATAATCTGAAAATATTATAACCTTTCAATCCAAAGTTACTGTCCATTTCAAGCCAGGTTTCGCTAAGGACGGCAATATGGATATTTTCTTGATTCAAAAATTGATCTAATAGTAACGACTTTGGTTTAACGCTTTGTGCGTTCCATTGTATAATATTTAATCTATGGAGCGAGGCTGCGAATTATATTATTTAACAAAGACCCATCAGCTAAATGACTTACCACTAAAGATACCACCCAGTCTATTAATATCCTAAAACAACATTGAATTGTAACCTTTACTGAATCCTCCTTTAAACATGCTTCCCTCATTTTGTTCAAAAAATATGTGAAAGATAAATCTGATTTGCGTTTGTCGCGCTTTATCTCTTGATGATTCATGCGGCACCGATGACGACGGGCGATCGTCAATACACGCGTACATTGACGAGTTTGTTATATCGGAGTCCCAGTCCATGTCGTTAGACTTTTTGTTCGATTGACGAAGTTTTTTGGTTCGCGACGATCTTTTTTGAGAATGTGGAGTTTTACTGGCGGGTCTCGATGGTTTCTCATAGCTGGGAGGATTGTTAGTTGGTGCTCGATCGGTATTAATGTCCTGCTTTTGATGAGACTTTTGCTGCATACATGGTGTCTCAGGTCTATTGTTTATAGAGATATCAGCGTTGCTAATAGTTTGTGGTGCAGGTGTCGGTGATCGTGGGACATACAACGTGAGTGCCTTACGATACGTACAATTAAATTCAGTCATCAACTCCCGAATCCTTTTTTCCTTCATGTAGGCAGGACAACTTTATGTAGCGCCAAATGTTTATTAGAATAATGAACACATCGGAAATCAAGTGTGTTACAATTCTCGTGGTTTTGACCGCATTTCGGGCAAGTGATCTTCTTAGATGGACACATTTTAGAACCATGGACGAATCTCCAACACTTTGAGCATTGTGTTACAGGGAACACGTACGTTTCAACCTGAACTCTCATACCAAATATATATAAATATGGGGGCATCCTCGCAGTTTACGCGAATCGCATTGCTCGCCACCCAGTCACTGGTATTTTTATCAGTATCACTATCTCGTCGCCTTCGATTAAGTCTTGTCGCGGACACTATATCGACATCACACGAAACATTTTGCAAAAAATCTTTAATAGAAGTGTCTAACTCGATATTTCTAACTAAGCCGTATGACAGTCCGACTTCATCAGTTTTTTGATATCGCCATCCCATTTCTATAAATGCTTCACACGACATAAATTTGTTAGCAGATGTTTCCCCATCAAATGTAATCAGTAGCTTGTACGGATTAACGTATTTTACCCGCGATATACTCGATATGTTGTTGGTCTTTAACAATTTTGCGAACGCAAATTGTTTCGGAAACATTTTTTCACATGTAACTCTTACCTCTTGTTTTTCTGGTGGTTTCTCAAAAGGCGTAGGAGTCCTCAGTACTCTTTTTTGCTGTTTGGTAACAGTCGTCCAGCTTCCCGATGAATCATCGTCTCTTAATCTTTTTTCCCTTGTGTACTGTCATCTTCCTGCATGCTTTCTCTCTCAATTTGTGTTAATACCTCTCTAACTGTATTGTCTAATAGCATATTATCACCTTCCAACATTATATCATTTATAATAATTAATCTAATAAGCGAACACCTGGCCCGGCCGACGGCGCGCGGCGGCCGGTCCTCGCGAGTAGTAAACAAAAGTTAAAACCTGTTTGAAGCGTTAATTGTACACACAACCTATCAATTGGATGCGCAACTCAACACTGAAAGTATAACTACTAAGAGATCTTTGCGCTCGCTTTAATTGCAAGAATAAGGTTTTATAAGTGCCACAAACCGGAATATATTAGCTAAGAACTGATTGGCATAATGCTACATAAATAGTCTTCATTACTAATAGGTCAACAGAGTGACGTACATTTTTAATATATAAATCAGTCTTCGAACATGGCCCGTTAACATTTCTATTTGTGGACGCTAATCTAGTCTCTGGTCGATAAGCACGCCAAGGTATCTTAGACTAGTAACATTGTTTAACAATGGGCAGGAGTAGGTAGGGGTTAAATTAGCATTATAGTCTTCTTCTTCTTTTCGTGTGGTTAGTGGCCAACCTGTTGTCAAGAGTTGTTCAAGCCGCCTGTAGGCCTTTGACCTGGCTTAACGACTGCTGTCAATTTTACAATAACCGAGGCCGACTTTTTACGTGCCCTCCGAAGCACGGAGACGCTCAGATGAAATACCACTAAGCGGTCACCCATCTACAGACTGACCGCACCCAATATTGCTTAACCTCGCTAATCGTTTACCAGTTAGTGATTGCAACTGCAAAATGTGCAAATGCAAAAGCATAACATTGATGTGCGGTGAGAGATAATGTATCCCTTGGCGGAGTGGAAGTATAGGTTCGATTGGATAAATATTTTCTTAATATGTCTAGCGCAATACCACGGTTTTCAACTCGCTCCATTTTAGATACAAAGATTGGAACAGAGACCGTGTCGAAAGCTTTTGATAGATCCAGAGATATACCATAGCATTTGTATCGATCATCCAGCTTACTACCTACTGCCTTGCTGAAGTTGGCAACGGCATATTCCGTGGATACACATATTCTAAATCTATATTGGTTTTGGGATAAAATATTATATGAATTGAGGAAACGATTACTAAGGATTCGTTCTAAGATCTTAGATAAAGCGCTCAGCACTGAAATAGGTCTGTAGTTAACGACACGTTCTCTATTCCCTCCCTTATATACAGGAGTAACTATAGCTTTTTTTAGACTGTTTGGAAATACACCATTGGATATTGAAGTATTACATATGTATGTGTGTAATCGGCGGCACCAGATTGTCACGTGATAATTTAATTGCTAAAGCAGGTATATTGTCCCACCCAGTGGCACAATTATTCCTAAGTGTAGATATAATATCGTCTACTTCTTGCTCACTAACCGGGGATTTTACAAGGGATTTGCCCTTTGGTAAATGGTCGTTTGTCTGACGCTTTAGAAGTGCGGGATCTGGTTGAACTATTTTAGAAGCCAAGACATTAAAAAATACACATCGGAATTTATTTAAGCTTCGAGTACTGATGAGTCCAATTAAGCGTCGCATGTACGTTTAACATAATATATCTTCTGTATTTTATATTAACGCACAGTTGAATAGATAGGAGTAGAGTCTAGACGACATATTATTACTATATATTTCTGCAGTCAAGTCAAAATGAAATAAGTAAATAAGTTTTTTTTATTAACCCTAGCATAGTTCTTATCATGTTCAGGCTTGAACTTATTTATACCAATCAATGTGTGTGTGTCAATGATATATGTAAATTATGTGTGTGTGTTGTATATAATTTATAAACTTTTTATAGAAGTGAATTATTAATTATATTTTGAGTTAAAGTTCTGCTTCAACGTTATTTTTTGGGTATTTTCTTATTTCAGATATTTGAAATATAAAATAAGTAGAAAATGTAATTTGACAGGTCCTCAAATGATATAACATTGAAAATATTAGGGCATTTTCTTTTACTTATATTTCCATTGTTAACTCTAAGTGTAAAATAACAAGTGGGTGGTGAGTGATTGCGTTTCGTTTGTGTCGACCACACTCCTAGGTTCGGACCAGTTTATGGCTACCGTAAAATTAGCAAGTAATAGCCTGTTTGAACATTTATTGCACGTTTTAATACTAATTCGTGCCAGTTCACAAACAAACATTGTGTCGGCATCGGTACGTTGGAAAAGAGCCGCCTAAACGAGCCTCGAAATAAGAAACGACAAAACTTTTTAAACTTGAATTATGATAATTTCAAATCATATTACTTCTCCTGACGCTTTTGCGCGTAGTTGTTAATAAATTTATGAGTTGTTTGCAAACGTGTTTTTTAATGAAAGTGGGCGTCGCTACTTATCAAATAACGAAAAACGTGTTTTTTAATGAAAGTGGGCGTGTCGCTACTCATCAAATAACGAAAAAAATATTTTTCTTCTTTATATTTCATAAATAAAGCTGTGAATATTGTAGCAAGATGCATTGTTGTGTGCTATAATAGAATTACTGTATTTTTATACAAAGAAAATGCGTTACGGCGATCGGATAAGCAGACTGAAGTGACAATAGAACGGACATATCTGTCTTAGGACCGATGTCCGTTGGAGCAAAAGATGAAACGCTCTCCAAGCTGGAAGATAGACGATCTGAATAAATCCTAAGGTACCGAGATACGTGAACTACAGGTACGTGGTAACAGTTAAATGTAAAATCATAGTATATATAACATAACATCATAACTTTCAGAAAGTGTAACTTTGACTTTCATAAATGTTACTTTGTGACGTAATATACCTAATTTTGTATGCGAAAGGTGGTAGATCAAGTATGGTGGCGAAAATTAAGACAGATCACGTAGTGTGAAATGTCCAGTGTCCGGGTAATCTTATTTTTTAAATGAAGTTTTTGTCAAACACTGGCATTATATAATTTGATATCTCTCATACAAGGCAATTATTGAGTTATATTGTGATGTTTTTTGGTATCTGTCATGTCATTTAAAAAGCCAAATAATCTTACACCATTTGTATAGTAGGTACAAATGATGCAAGATTATATGGCTGCAATTGAAATATCTTACCTGTAAATTATGGTAGAACCACAACGATCCTGTGACTGAGATGGAGAACCAGAGGAACAGCGTGAAGACCGATATTGAGCTCAAGTGCATGGCGTTGAGCACCGTGGATAGCACCACGGCCAAGGCGTGGCACAGCACGATCGGGAGCGCGCAGCGATCAATTATGTCCCATGGCACCTCCTGCGAATTAAAAGAATTTGTAGTCTAAGGGTAAAAAACAGTAAAAGAGTAGACAGCAGTGACCATATTGTCGTCTACTATATTTAGACTCCGTGCTGCTACTAAGAACTTTCTTACAGAAAACGGTGGCATTAAGTCTGCCTATTGGCAGATTTAATGCCACCGTTTTCTGTACATTACATTTACTATTGTGTGCATAAAGTATTAAATAAAATAAAAAATAAACTGACAAATTCAAGATTCGAACTTGGGAATTTCAAGATCATACGAAAATATAAGCGAGGCTTTAATTATTATATTCGAATTTGTAATAACAACTAAACTACTATATACAGATATTATCGCGTTATTTATTTTACACATTATTACATAATTTAGAAACTACTACTATTAAGCTTTACTAATTTTTGAGTTAATTAAATGATTAAAACTATTTATATTTAAGTTTACACTTTCCCAGACGTTTCGGTTGCTTTTCAGCAGCCATGGTAATGGGGAGACTAAGATGGTAGTTGTCTCAATGTTCCAGTGTAGTTATTTTAAAGTACCCTTCCAAAGTGCCCATTGCATTGATGCTATTAGATCAACGCAATGGTGACTCGCCAACTCACTAGATGGGCCCCCTGAATAGCTACTATAGGCATACACGCCAGCAGCAGAGGGCAACACCGGTGCGAGTGGCTAGGGGTGTCGAGCGGTGTGGCGCCGGTTTCACCATCACGGGTCTCGTGACAACGGAGACCCGGAGCGGGTTTCCCCGTAGTTATGCCCTTGAAAATGACACTTCCACCCCCAAGCATATAGCTCTAGCGGCTTCCTTCTGACCGGCCGATCAAGGCAAGCCAGAGTTGAGTCCTACGGGCATCCTTGAAGTTCCACCCCAGCCAACCAGTAACGGCAAGCTGGGGACGAGGTTCAACCGACTCTCTGAGGCATTCAGGACCACAGTGTCGCCACTCACATTCAGCCTGCAACAAGCTGCCCTGCGGTTTGTGCGCTTTTATTTAACCGGGTGATATATTTTTGTTTATATCACAAGGCGAAGGTGATAGTTTAAAAGCTGTGCTAAAACTGTGCCCTCCGATATCGCGTTAGTCTCATTAAATTATTATTATTATAATATAAGTATAGATTAGAAAATATGGTTTAGCAAATAGCTTTACGTCTGTTTTACAAAACATCCCTGGAGGATTACCTGTAGACACGTCTAGCAAATCCTTCACACTCCATATTTTGCTAGTTCTGATTGATCCTACTAAAAAGGTGTTGAAGAAAATACTGTCTACCGGTTTCAATGCAAACTAAGTGTAGGTACTAACATTTTTGTTCCAGGATTACTCAAACATACTTTCTCCTACTTGAAAATCGATCTCTCACGATTAATCTCTGCTGATAGAGATAAATTATATGTTTTATTACAACTCAAATTCAGTTGTAACTAACTATCCGTGAAATACTGAACGTGGGCTCAAATGCTCAGTGATACGGTAAACTCATATGTTGTAAAATCAGAACTATCATAATAACACCCACGTATTTCAAATAAAAACAAATATAACTTTTAATGTATGTGTTTACCAAAAGGTCATTCAGTATAATCGTTCTAAAATTTTGTGCACTTTTATTTTTGTCCAAAGAGCAATTAAGAGACAATTTTTGTTTTCGTACTTGTCTCAGAGATTGTGTTTATGATCGTCGCAAATAGAATACATGCAAATTCTCTAACTACATATGCAAATCGTTTGGGCACTCATATTGAACCTCTTTAAATTGCTTATGTCTTGGGCGAGCTTCCTTGATCCCGATCAATCTACATGCTTTCTTTTATGTTTGTAATGCGTAAGCATCTAATGATCGGGCGTTGACTGTGACAAACGATTAACATGAAAGAATATGTACAAGCTATAATTTAACATAGTTATAATTTTGAATCACCTTTTTTAAAAATCTGTCGTAGTGTAAATGTAATTAAACAAAATTATATATATTAACACCCAACATGCATTTAAATAATCTAGTAGGAATTTATTCGTATATCAATTCTAGTAAATTATTTATATTATATTGTACTTTTAGTTAATATATCACAATGAGCAACCGATACAAAAGCACTTTTAGTTAATATTGTGTTTATCACACAATACACAACCCGTGCTCAACAGCGGTGTCTGTATTATGAAACTTACATAGATGTAGCGTGTGAAATTTAATAAGAGCGTTGTCAATTAAACAGGATTTTTGTAAAATCACGTGGATACTTAAGTTCACGTGTTTATTTACATAAATTACGTTAATTTGCATGGATAATTGCTTATAAGGTCACACGAAGCTTGGCTCGTGTCGCTATGCGGTAAACTCCGCGTAAAGTTGAGCACTCTGGGCTACGCGGGAACAATCTGATTTATAATATATTCATGTTATTTAAAGTTACTGGTAAAGCAAGAGGCCGTACGATTTCCTAGATAATATATAGATCGAATGCAAATTTGAATCTCGATCAACATACGCACATTTACATTCCCTTTGCTCTCGCAAGCGGGTCGTGGGCCGTGTGTTTCGGTTCCCTTGTTGTGTAGTAAACAGCGCGCATAAACGAAGCCTCAGGCTTTCTATTGTTTCACCGAGCATATATTGATATATAGAGTTGATACTCTTGATACATAAATGTCATACTTTATTGGGAGCATAATTAAATAACTAAAATCCTAAACATAAAATGGATGTCGGATATAACGAGTTTTGTTAATATATTTATGAATGTAACTAGTAAATTTTTGTAATTAAGGCAGTGTGTGAACATCTAGTTTCCTATACAGTATCGTGTACATATGTCTAGAAAATGCATAAACGACGCATTGATAACAATTACACTATGGAATACAAACAAGAACTATATTACACATCTTATGTTTACTCAAAATGAACATTACAAAAATGATCTAACTTGATAAAAAAGTTTAAAAACATATAAATAACAATATTTTTCCTATAGGTTTGGGTTTTTAAAACCTGGATAGTGTATACCTATTCATGTTTTCCAATTTTTTTAATCTTGGCACAAAATAAAATATTCTGTTTAAAAAGATAAATAAATATGCCGCCGTACTAAAAAATATTAAAGCACATCCTTTTTAAAGCTTCGCGTGTGTCGATTTAGCAGAACGTTATATTTTATATAGTATATTATATAATGCGCAATAAGTAATATACATTACATTACCTGAAAGCTTTGGGTATTCTACAACATGTCTAGGTATTCTTTAGAAAGCCAATAATGTATGTATTAAACATTTCAGTAGTATTTGACATTGACACGTTAAGATATTTACTATTATTTTATGATTTACTATAAAGATCTTACGATAAAAAAGTTGTAAATGTAATGTGGAAGAGGTGTTTAACACCTCTGATGATGATAAATGAAACCATCAATGTCAACTTTCTGATATTAGTATAGCATAGATAATATATTATACCTACGTCTTTATTGTCGCACTTAGTGGGTAGTCACGCTTGTTTTCTCAACTGTTCCTTTCGGTACGAGATAAAAAAACATAATATATTATATGATTCAAATAAGACATTTGTGTTGATTTTTTCCTAAATTGTTGTTGGTTAATTGATGTATTTATAAATAAACGAGTGTTAAAATAAAATTTCCATTTAAAAATACAAGCAAATGTTTAATATTATTTATTGTTTTCCTATCTACTCTTAGCTGTTATAGCTTAGGAACTCTTAGTTATTTATCTACATCATTATTTTAGTTTGGAACTTGTTAAATTATGATGAATTGGTGAAAGGTGATTTACCTGTGACGTAGTTTGTGATCCCTTGATGAGTGAGCCGCGCCTTGCTGATGGCCGTCGGTGCATTGACGGCGCCGTGATGGAGGCACGGCGGGTGACGTCGCCGGCAACCATGGTTACTCGATCAGTTCAACACTCCTACACCGATAATATTAGTCAAATATCTTCATCCAATTAATACCAAATATTTTAAATATGGACATACGACTAAAAGCTTTTAAAATTCTTTCAGGCTGGGTATTTAAGAAACCTGCGTATGTTGATCAATACTGAAGATATATATGTTTCTAGGCAGCCCCGGTGCGATGTCACAAATAGAAAGTGCAGCCGGTGTAAATGTCGCGAATCCGTAGAGTGCGTTTCGACCGGCAGCCGGTGACCGGCGATCGGCCGGGCGGGCAGACACGCGTTTATTTTTAAGCAAACGGTCAGTGTGGCGACCTAAAACGTGCCTGTGCCAGATTTATATGATTTTTGATAGACATCGCGTAGGCGTCATCAATTGAAAATCTCATCGAAATGTTAAAGTCACATTATTCGATTCGATTGCTGTCTGTGCTTATAGGAAACTGGATATCTAAATTGGGAAGAGTTTTACTAGCAATTTAATTTAATGATACACAACCATTACTCCAGATTTATTTGATTGATACTCACTAACCTATATATTTTGACGTTCATAAGTGTTACTTTGTGACCTAAATGAATAAATGATTTTTGACTTTGACTTTGACTATTGTTCCGTGGAATGCATGCAGAATACAATACATCATTTTTATTGTTCTTATTTGATATTGTGCACTGCTAAATGTCTATCGATTGTAATTTTCTATTTTATATAAACAGTTCAATTTATTATTGTTACCCTCTAACTATTACTACCGCAATTATGTTGTGTTTAGCCATTTAATTATACGATTAAACGGATATATAAAAACGTAGTTATCAATATGCTCACTAATGTTATAAGTGCATAATTGTGTAGGTTTGTTGGGTTGTCTTTCTTTCTCGTAGCAATGGACCAACGAATTGACAGATTTGCATAGAGATGGTATGTGCCATAAACTGACACAGGCTAGCAATTTTATTCCAAAAATGCACGATTTCTGTAAAATAGTTATTTTCTTTGAACGACCGTAGCGACGTCAATCTACCTATTACTCATGGCTAGTTTATGTATGTGTAGATATATTTTAAGCAATCGTTTCTTCACCTAAAACGTAATATGCTAAGCACATTGCGGCATTTGAGATCAAATATTTAGTATTAGATTTTTTGGCTTGATTTGTTTTAAATATTTTTTAACTTTGAATTTGAAGTTCAATTAAAATGTCTTAAATTGTAATGTAATTACTACAATAAGAAAAACTAATCGTATTAGGCATATAACATTCGTCTTCTGGTACTGTGATATGTACGATAAACTTGATTGTGTGTCTACATTTATTTTTTATTGGATACCTATATTGACTAGAAATAAATATCGATAACCGTATGAAAATATTGGCGCAGATCCAAATCATAAATATTTATCTTGAACGGGTATCAAATCGTAAACCGATTTAAAATTATATTAAGTCGAAAAATGTGTAAAAACGTGTAAACGTCATCACTAAAAATATTTTGCAAAGATTTTTTATATTCTCAATGTACTGCCTTTCAAAGTTGTGTAAACAAAATTGTTACAATAAATAGGCACATTGTTTCCTTTTGAAAGTTTTTATAAAAGGAAGTCAACTGCCTAGTTGAAACAAGGACCCGGCTTTGTTAATTGTTTCAATTTTGTTTCTTGAAATTCTTTGTTGACGATCTGAACCAAAGCTTGAATGCTACATTAATTGTTCATTCTCGAGAGTTCTGTATGAACAAATGTTATAGCAATTGTACCTACACTTTGTTTTTCAAACATACAATGTGTTTGTGCGACTTTATAAGTTTTAAAATGATTTTCCTGGACTTCTTTTATATTTTCAGTCTTTTGTTTAAATTCTTTTCAATTCAGATGAGAACAATATACGGTTTGTTGATTGGTACGACACACGCAGGCTTTCATATTCTTATCCACATGAACAATTAGCATTCTAAGTTAGGTCATATAAACTCCAATTTATTTATAAATTAAATTTCATAAGTCACCAATAGTAATTTTTCCTTAATTATGTTTTTATTATATAATTTGACGTTGCTGGTAGATAAGCAATTTGGTAGCTTACCTACCAAATTGCTACCAATAAAAATATCCATATTAAATCTTTATATATATAAATCTTCTGTGCGTGTGTTTGTAATTAAACTCCTAATTAAACTCCTCCTAAACGGCTGGACTGGTTTTAATTATTTTTTGTGTGTGTTCAAGTGGATTCGAGAATGGTTTCGATTTGTTTTCTTTTTATTTATTTTTTTCGTGTTTATAGGACAACTTCTGCCAGTACATCTAGTCTCATATAAAAATTATTATATGAGATTTAATTTGGCTTTGTTATTTGTTTTAAATATTTTAAATTAATTCGACACATTTGCTAACACCGACGGCATAAATATTATCACTTGATTTTACTTATGTAACCACAAATAATGTCTAAAGTAAATATGCACACACTATAGAATATAAAAAATAGATAAATGTATTTAATATTTGACGTACTTTTGATATGAAACGTAAAGGAATGCAGGTGATGTTATCGTGTGTACGCTGCGGCGCGGGCGCATGCGTTTGGACGGAGTTTAGGGCAGGCGGCGCGTGGCGGGCGCGATCACTCACTGTTCACCAGCAGAGACGCGCCGCGCCGGCGCATACGCGCATGCGCCAAAATTAAACACATGCGCATTATTATTTATTACAACATATTCGCCTAGATTGTAAAGTCAGATACCTACTCAATGCTCCAGTGTGGAATGTTTTTTGGCAAACATCGAAACATTAAATCTTCGACGTCCAGATATTTGTATATGTAACGAAGGAGAAACTTTTATATACATGATTGAAATAAAATTTGTATATGAAAGTTTCTCTTTCACGGGTTCAATGTTTTGAAACGCTATTTCTGAAACCAAGTGTTTCTTATCAACTGCAATGTGCAATTATGAATGTTTGTTTTCAAAATATTTTTAACCTTCAAGTGTCTATTCGTTAATGAATATAATGAGCTTCGGTGAAAATACTTCAACGATTTCGAAAATAAATAATGTCGTTTGGATGTTATTAATACGTAAATGCGTAGATTGAACATAGAACATTTTAATACTATGTACACTAGAACATGATTTAAGTGGTTGTACGTACATATAACGCTCTTCCGTGATCTGCCTACGCAGCTTTCGTCTGTGCCATGCAGCCAAACATCCGCTAAATGTTAGATATTTATTACTATCTAGTACATCCATTGCCATTGTATCGTGACACGAATAGGGTGAAACTAGGAATGTTAAACAAGAACATTGATATAATGGTATAGGTCAGGTTAGTACTGCATTGTTTTAGTATTTACTTTATGTAACGAGGGAATCAGGCCAATTGCACAAATTGCTGGCTGTCTAAAGGTCACTGAGAGCTGGAGCGCAAATAATGCATACGACTGTATTGTTTCTCACCTTGTGCTTATTTTAGAGTATATCATCATGATTACAGATGATCTTCACAAATACTTAACTCATATAGATAAAAATCGACCTGCTCTTAATTTATACGCTTGATATTTTCAACCGAAATTGTTAAATCAACAGCAGAAAATAGATAAGTTACAAAAGTATATGTAAATTCAATGTCAAATGTCTCTAGACGAGGCATTCTGGACATCTAACTGATTTTATCCAAGCAAATCTATAGTGCAACCTGACAGGCATGACAAAGTTGCCGCAATTATCATTCTAAACATACATTTATATTAAAATCTGGTATTACAAATATAAGATAAGCATTTTAAAAATAATTTTGTTTTTAATAAATTGGAATGGGAAATTTAATTAAAGAAAAACCCAAACATTACAATAGACTGGATTCAACTTACTAGATAAAATTAAATAAGAAATTTGCTTCCTGAAAACATAAGTCTAAGTACATATATGGATTTATTTCAGTACGTTATTCTTCTCTATTAGCCTTTATTATTC
The DNA here is from genome assembly GCA_930367265.1 of Catocala fraxini. Lineage (NCBI taxonomy): Eukaryota > Metazoa > Arthropoda > Insecta > Lepidoptera > Erebidae > Catocala > Catocala fraxini. Next base: position 12,994,258 of record OV884037.1, read on the forward strand.
CCAAGTCACTTGGGGTCGGTTTTTCAAGTCTAACCGGATTTGACTGGATCAGTTTTTACACGGAGCGGCTGCCACCTGCTCTCCGCAACCCGAAGGCTAACGATAGGCTCTAAGGCTAAGGCTAAGGCTAAGACCCTAAGGCCCTAAGGCCCTAAGGCTAGACCAGTGTCAGGATATTAGAGGGTACTGACTTTCCAAATAACGACTGTCATAGATGTTCATGGCAGCCGGGACCGACGGCTTAACGTGCTCTCCGAGGCACGGACCAGGCGATAATTGTTAATCAATACGCACATAATTCCGAAAATTCATATAGCTTCCGAAAGTCAGAGATGCGCGACGTGGGTTCGAACCCGAGACCCTCTGCATTGCAGTCTGTTGGTCTTCCCACTGAGCTATCGCTGTTATTTCAGTACGTTAATATTAAAATAAAATAGTAATGGAAAATAGATACAGTTATATACAGATATCATATTTCGTTACAGAGACGCTTCAAAATAACCTCAATATAATTAATGTGCTGTAATCCATTTTCAAATTACATTCTTACAAAAAGCAGTCCTTCTTAATACATTTCGTACCAAATTTTTTTGCTTATCTAGGCTAAGTCAGATTATTTACCCCTTTTAAATAAAAGTGTGGCTGAAAACAAAAACAAATATACATATTTTCAATCGCACCCGATATAACACGAGTTAGGTCGACAGACCATAATGAAAACATTTGGTTCATACAGAATTGTAAGTCTTACTCAGAAATTGATCCAATGCAGCTGTACACTTTACTTATGTACAATCAATCGAAATGCTATAAACATGCTCGCAAGGACATGACGTAGACACTTGCCTACGTGGAGATTCAATGTTTTCACAAGTTTATTATGCTTTTGAAGTCTCTAAAATATCTATCGTAAACAAAGTACGTGTAAGAATGCTTCAAAAAATAAAAATAGCTAATAACAACGATGAGGAGATTTTGCGGCTGTTGAATTACCACTCAAGAATTTTTTAAGAAGATATTATACTCTTTTATAACACGCCTTCAAAATATTCAAATGCCATTGTATAAAAAAATAACTAGTTATAAAGAACTAAAATAAGACATATGAGTCATTATGGCCCACATTTCCACACGGACTTCATGAACCCAAAACCAACCATCCCAAAGAATTTGGTCCTGATACATATAGGTTGATAGAACCCTATTTATTATAGCCTAGACCAGGGCATTAGTGGTGTGGTGAATATTAAAGTTCTACCTAAATATCAATGAGAAAACTTCGTTATTAACTAACCAAGCAGACTTGATATGTGATGTCGGTATTTACATAAATATATCAAATTGTTAGAAACTGTATCAATAACTAGTATTATAATTATAGAAATATATATTGCTATACTATATAATTGTATAAGTTATATTCCACTGCCGGTGTTACTTAATTTGTAGTTATAACATAAAATACCTGATGTTAATAAATAGTTGACGTATGAGTAGACGACCTCGATGGCGTAGTGGTTAGTGTAACCGACTGCCACGCCTGAGGTCGCGGGTTCGATTCCCGCACAAGTCAAACATTTGTGTGCATGAACACGGATGTTTGTCTTGGTCTGGGTGTTTATATGTATAATATGTATGTATTTACAAAAAAAAGTATATATGTATGTATGTTTATCCATTGTCTAGTACCCATAGTACAAGCTCTGCTTAGTTTGGGCTAGATGGTGTTGTGTGTATGTGGTAGAATATTATTATTATTATTAGTTATTAATTATATAAAATATGCTAAGGATTTATAATAATTGTAATCGTTGTTAACATTTTATAATAAAGGCGCTCACACTACTTCCGGTTGTGCCTGTCAGTATAAAATACGCCCCTTCCAGTTTAATACCGCGTGGTAGGAAGTAGCATGAGCGCTTTTACGGCAGTTGAGTTCTAACCGTTGAAGTGTAAAGAAATGGAGTTACAGTGTAATATCTGTAAGCACAGCAATAAAGTAATTGTGAGTGAATATTATAACGGTTGTGTTTCAATTCCCCCCTAGTCTATTATAGATCAGTAAGTGGGATAAATCGAGATTGCGACCAAAATTCGCACTCGGTGAAGGATTGCACGCCCATAAAAGGCATGTAAAATGTATTCAACTAAATTAACGATGAATAAATTCATTTTAAAGTAAAATTTTGTTAATTATATTAAATCATTGCTATCTACATAGTAATGAAAAAAAAGTCGATATAGACTGCATCTTACTTTCTTTATTTTATTCAACCAGGTAATACGATATAGTACTAACTGTTGTTTATGTTGTTAAATAATTAACTACATATCGGTTAACACAATTAAATGCTTGTTGTTCTACCTTCATATATTATTTGAACAATTAATTAGCTTCCTATTGTACATAGACATATTATATCGATGTAAAATGCATGAAATGTACCCTTTTAATGCCTGTTGGTGTATAAGGATAGAAACGAATCAAAATTGAATACATTATGAATACAAATACACCATTTGAAATATTACATTAGTTTCATAGCAAATTGCTTTCTGCTTGTAGTGGGTACATATTTTTTTTATTAGCCTATTTTGCATTTTTATGTCTCAAAATGTTTGTCTTTGTTATTTAACACAATTAATACCTTGCCCATCGAAATAATAAATGGAATTTAGGATGTCCATTTTTTGTAGTTTATATCAGTTTCAGACATAATGGATCGCAAAAGAAAGTCACTGCGACATACGAGGCTGACATCTGAGTCATCACAAAGTGACTCAGAGCCCCCTGTGTCTAGACGTCGGAAGACAAGCCGCCGACACGATGCGCCACGACATCGCAGAGGCTCTCGATATCGCAGCGAGTCAGTCGACATGCGAGAGCGTAGCAAGTCGCGTATCCACAATGACTTTATTTGCATTTGCATATGCAGGCACCAATGCTGCGAGACGCCGTAAGCAGTCGCGTGTACGTAACATCATGCTGCGAGTGTACGCGGGACATCCAGGAGCCGGGTTGTTCCTCGTGTATGTGAAGTGTCACGGAGCCGTGATGGGTTGCGTGGTAGCGACCCGATTTCCGGCCAGGCGACATCAAGCGACCGTAAGCGTCAGGACTCCACGAGCGTACCCCATCCAGACGAACTAGCAGATGCTTAAAAAGTGAGTAACACTTCTGATACCAACAAAGACGCAGACAATAATATTTTAATTCCAGCCTTTAGAGTTTATGCATTCCATGAAGACGCATGGCGGTAGCGAAAGTTATTCGATTTTAAATGTAATACCAGAGTTTGATCCTAGTAAAAGCAACCAGACAGTAGAAACATGGATAAGTAAAGTAAATGAATGTGCCCAAATTTATAATTGGCCTGAAAGGCAGATTATACATATACATATATACCAAAATTAGCCGGATTAGCTCAAAAATGGTATCAAGGCTTACCCAGTCTTCTGTTTTCATGGGCTGAATGGCAAAACAAACTGAAATTGCCATTTCCAAGTGACGAAAACTATGGCCAGTTGTCGATAGAGATGCTTGCCTGTAGGGCTGGATTTGGCGAGTCCTTAGAAAAATATTTTTACCAGAAGATCACGTTATTGAATCGTTGTAAAATAAATGGTAAGAATGCAATAGATTGCGTTTTGTTTGGCATAGAAGCCAGGTTCGTAAGAACTAGTGCAGAAGCGACACAGTTTACGGTACGCGATAAATTATTAGTCTCCTTAAGGAATATTAGGACCACAAAGAAATTTGATAAGCCAAATCCATCCCTTAAAATAGGCAGCGCTGGCAACAAGCTGCCGAATACTGTTAGAATATATAAGAACGAATTTACCACTAGAAATAAGGGTTATAGGTCTACAAAATGTTATAATTGCGGTGAAGAGGGACATCCGTTCTTTAGGTCCAAACTACCAATAAAACGTTGTGACAAATGCCATAAAATGGGTCATTCAACTGATAGCTGTTTAAACACCGTAGAAAATAATGGCAATAAAACAGTCTTAAGATTTTCGAAGGAACCTGACAGTGATTTAAAATATTTCAAATGTGCTATTGTAAATGGTCAGAATTTAGACTGTTTCGTAGATTTCGGTAGTCAATGCACTTATGCTAAAGGAATCTATAGCTAGAAAAATAGAGAAGTCATGGTCAGTCTCGGCTCTGCCGGTATAAAGAGGTTTTGGGGACAGTATTGTTAATTCCTTAGGTAAATGTAGTACAGATATATACAGCCAAAGCTATTGTAGAAATTCTTATTGTTCCGGACAATTTACTACAAGTGCCTTTACTAATTGGACAAACGTTCACAGAGCAGGAGCATGTTGTTGTATTTAAGACAAATAACTGACTTAAGATTACTTCAAACGCAATAAATGCAATTGTACTATACGTTGATAAAACTGTTAGTTTACATGGATATACCTCAGTTGATATTTATACTAAACCAGATTATACGGGTGATTTACTTATTAAACCTAGCTTATGCCAAGACCCAATTAGTATGAGATTCTTCAATGCGTAGTACAAGTAAATGATGGACACGGTAGAATTGTAATAAAGGGTCCTGCATCGATATTTGAGTTGCTAAAAGATACGTTATTATCTCGAACGATTCCGTTGAATTGAGTCCAGACAATGTCGGTAGGATTGAACACTGTCCGGATAATACTGTAACACCCCGTATCGAAGACCACATGGTGCACGTGGATAACGATATTACTTCTCATTATAAAACTCGATTAACTAACTTATTAAATGAGTTGAGAGATTGTTTCGCCTTTTCTGTTAAGGTGTTAGGATGTATAGCCAATACTAAAATGACTATACATCTTAGCAATACTATGCCGGTTGTGTATAGAACTATAGACGATCAATTGAACAATATGTCGGGTAGTAAGTATTTCACTTCTCTTGATCTTGCATCCGGCTATTATCAGATCCCAAGCACAGATTTTGAAATCAAATCATAATGACATTAGCCATTTTGGTCTAGATAAAACATTGGAACTAATCAAAAATAACTTCTGGTTTGCCAAGATAAGACGATTTCCAAAAAAATATGTTTTATCGTGTTTAGAGTGAGCTCATTCCGGTTCCGTCCGGAAAAAGGCAGGTAAATTGCATCCTATTGAAAAGTCGAACCACTCTTTCATACTTTACACATAACCATTTAAGCCCTTTTGTTCGGAGTAAGTGTAATAATACCTACTTATTACTGATTGTTGACGCATTTACAAAGTTTATGATATTTGTTCCCGTTAAAAATACCAAATCAGTCCACTCTATTAAAGCTATGAAAATCTATTTTCACACATTTAGTGTCCCAAAAAGAGTTATTTCTGATAGAGGTACTTCATTTACTTCCAAAAGCTTTCAGAATTACTTAAGTTCACTGGGTGTCAAACATGTTATGAATGCGGTAGCGACTTCACGTGCCAAGGGTCAAGTTGAATGATATAATAGGACGGTATTATCAGCATTGACAGCTTCTAACTGTGGCAAACCTGAAAATGAATAGGATGTCCGCGTTAGTGAAATACAATGGAGCATAGGATCTAAGATTAATAGCACACAAAATAAAGGAACGGGGAAAAGTCCTGCGCAGGCACTGTTTGGCCTTAATTTAGTGAGTACATCAAATGCGTTATTACGACTTATCATCATAGATAATTCGGAAAATGAAGCCCCCTCTTTAGATAATACAAGGCAAGAGATTTCAGAACATATAAGATAAACCCAAGAAATACAAAAGGAACGTTTTGATAGAGCTAGGAAAGAGGTACATTATAATGTAGGCAAACTCGTAAGGGTAGAGAGAGAAGTCCATCAATAGGTAAAAGTAGGAAATTGGTCCCCAAACTAAGAGGACCTTATCGTATTTCGGAAGTTCTGGATAACGATCGGTATGTGGTTGAAGATACACCACTATCTAAGAAAGGTTGTATAAAATTTAGTGGTGTCTTTGCAGTAGACAAGACAGCGTTTAACAGAACGGACTCGGATGATTAAAGTGGGTCAAATAATGATGACACTGATGACTGATTAGAAATAAGTTAAGAAAGATGTTAAGGATATGTTCGAGGCCTTAATATCTTTTTATTAAGATTATCGATTTTAAGTGTAGGACAGATATTAAGGATATGTATAAGGCCTTAATATCTTATCGTTAAGATTAACTAATAATTGGCTTGACTGGGAATATGTCTGAGGTCTCAGTTAGGACAGATATTAAGGATATGTATGAGGCCTTAATGTCTTATCGTTAAGATTAACTAATAATTGGCCATACTGGGAATAAGTCTGAGGTCTCAGTTAAGACAGATATTAAGGATATACATGAGGCCTTAGTATCTTAGTTTAAGTGACTCGTCTGAGATTATGTAGAGGTCTCAGTCGAGACAGATGTTAAGGATATGTATGAGGATTTAGTATCTTAGTTTAAGTGACTCGTCTGAGAATAGAGGTCTCAGTCGAGACAGATATTAAGGATATGTATCATCATCATCAGGCTATATTAGTCCACTGCTGGACATAGCCCTCCCCTAATGAGCGCCATAGCGCCCTGTCTTCAGCTTGCCACATCCAGCATCTGCCTGCAGTCTTTCGCAGATAGTCATCCCACCTGGTCGGAGGGCGTCCTACACTACGTTTGCCGAGTCGCGGTTTCCACTCAAGAACACGTTTACCCGCTGAGCGACTTTGAACTGGTGGACTAACCCTACCGTGAGTGTCCATGTCCCGGCTCCGTAGGTCATGACGGGTAGCACGCACTGATTAAAAACTTTCGTTTTCAAGCATTGCGGTATGGATGACGAGAAGACTCGGCGTAGTTTCCCAAACGCTGCCCAGCCCAGCTGGATCCATCCTCCTCCTGGCCTCCCTCTCGAAATTGTTTTTACCTAACTGCAGAATCTGCCCGAGGTAAGTGTATTCTGAAACGATTTCGAGAGGGTGACCATGTACGACGATCGGTATTGGATCAATGTGGCCATTGATCATGACTTTTGTTTTATCCAAATTCATGCCAAGACCGATATGTCGCGAGGCTGCTGCTAGGCCGTCCAGCATCTGGTTCAGCTTCTCTAGCGACTCCGCCATTAAGACTATGTCATCTGCGAATCGCAGGTGTGAGATGTAGTCGCCGTTTATGTTAATGCCCTTTCCTTTCCAGTCCAGTGTCTTAAACATATCTTCCAACGCGCTTGTGAACAGTTTCGGGGATATAACATCCCCCTGCCTCACTCCTCTGCGCAATTGGATAGGTTTAGACTGCTGGCCCTGTACTTGGACACTCATGGTGGCGACTTCGTACAGACATCTCAGCACCTCGATATAACGATAGTCTACTTGGCATCGCTGTAGGGATTCCAGAACAGCCCAGGTTTCGACAGAGTTAAAGGCCTTCTCATAGACCACAAAGGCCAGACACAGGGGCTGATTATAATCTTGGGACTTCTGTATAATCTGCCTCACTGTGTGAATGTGGTCTATGGTGCCATATCCTCCGCGAAACCCGGCCTGTTCCGGTGGCTGGAACTCGTCGAGTCTGCTGGCGAGACGGTTCGTGACCACTCGTGAGAACAGCTTATAGACATGGCTCAGGAGCGAGATGGGTCTGTAATTTTTAAGGAGGGTTTTGTCACCCTTTCTTAAAAAAGAGCACCACCAAACTCCCGCTCCACGCCTTTGGAGTTCTCCCACTGTGAAGGACGGCGTTAAAAAGGTTCTGTAATTCCTGTATAACAGGGGCTCCTCCAGCTTTAAGAAGCTCTGATGTTATTCCGTCCTCACCGGGGGCTTTTCCATTTTTAAGCTGCCTCAGAGCTAACACGATCTCGTCGTGACTGATGTCGGGCAGTTCGTCGGTGTAGTGGCGTATCAGGGTGGCTCTGGAATCGTGGTCGTCTCGTCTGGAATGAGGGGCATGTGCAGCATATAATCGGCCATCGAAATCTTCTATCTCGGCGGAGATCTCCTTCTTCGACGATACGGTCCTCCCGTCGTGCGTTTTAAGCTTCGTCAGGTGGCTCCTGCCAAGTTGCTGAGTGAATACTTTGGACCCTCGGTTTCGCTCTATCGCCTCTTCAATGAGGCGTCTGTTGGAGCTCCGAAGGTCGCGCCGTACCATCTTCGCAATTTCCTTGTTCAGGTCTGACCTCTCAGACGAAGTCGCTTGGGTGGTTTCCCGTCTTTTTGTCATCAACCCGAGAGTCTCAGCCGAGAGTTTGGATTTCTTGCCAGTCCGTTGCGTTCTGCAGAATTTGATGCCCTCGTCCCTCAGAGTTTTGACCAGATTGTGTAGGGTCTCGTCAGCGTCATCGGTGGGTTCCAAGGTGACAAATCTATCCCCGAGAAGCTGTTGGAACTTCTCAGTCCCCGCCATGATTTTGATTGTGTTAGGTCGGAGCGTGGACTTTATCAGGCGGTTTCTTTCAAGCTTTTAGTTGATATTCAGAGAGCCTCGGAGGAGTCGGTGATCAGATCCGGTATTGAACCTGTTGATCACTGAGACATCTCTGAATATGTGCTTGCTATCCATCATGATGAAGACGATCTCATTTTTTGTCACAGTGTCGGGGCTTTGCCATGTCCACTTCCTTTGAGGCTGTTTCTTAAAGAAGGAGTTCATTAAGAACAGTCCCTCTTTCTCAAGAGAAGGAGTTCATTAAGAACAGTCCCTCTTTCTCAAGAACGGGCCTATCCGGGATTCATTGCCAGTCTGGGTTAATAAAAATACCTGACGTTAATAAATAGTTATTAATTATATAAAATATGCTAAGGATTTATAATAATTGTAATCGTTGTTAACATTTTATAATAAAGGCGCTCACACTACTTCTGGTTATGTCTTGTCAGTATAAAATACGCCCTTTCCAGTTTAATACCGCGTGGTAGGAAGTAGTCTGAGCACATTTACGGCAGTTGAGTTCTAACCGTCGAAGTGTAAAGAAGTGAAGTTACAGTGTAATATCTGTGAGCACAGCAATAAAGTAATTGTGAGTGAATATTATAATGGTTGTGTCTTAATTCCGCCCTGGTCTATTATAAAATGAACTGAATTTACTTTTCTTAAGGGTACAATTTTGACATCTAATCAAATAACCATTCGTCAAGGTACAATATTAGACAGCCATTTGCCACAGGAATAGAAAACTAGTTTTTTACCCAGAGAGTTCACTAAAAGACAATTTTCAAACCAAACATATGAATTGAAGCTACCACAAAAACACTTTTAGGATATACTAGATTATTTAAAAAGTAATTTTTATTAGTCCGCTGTAGACACAATTTGATATACATATTGAATGTGAGCAGAATGCATTTTCGTTGTATCTTGGTATTATAACACGTGGGCGTTGAATATACTCCCTACGACGCCAGGCGCGTTGAAGGTTTCTTAAGCGTGCATTTTCCTAAGTTTTCCATCTAGTCGCATCTAAGAATAGCCTTAAGATCCGAACCACCTGCGCCAACATTATATTCTTACCTTATATTGATCATCGTTATGAATATGGCTTACAGTCGGACGTGGTAAATGATAAATTACGATATTACATGAACATCTACGAATTGTACGAGATGACTGTCACACAACGTATAATAGTTATGTTGTAGACGTTACTACCATCCAAATAGGAAACACCAGTTAGTCAGTCTTTAAATCGCAAATTTGTTTACCTTTTTTTGTCGAACCTGGCTTCCAAATTTTACCAATATAGTGGCCACGTAAATTACTATAACGTTATACAATTTGTGAAAGCATCAATAATCAAATAATATATGCTAGAAAGAAACGATGTTATGAATTAACTAATTTTCAATTCAACAATTTCATTTCAATAAAGTCATTTGCATTACATTTTAAAATATATTACTACAACTGATTCAGTGAATCGACATCTAGAGGGTAAAGGAAGGCTTAATTTGCATTTGCAATTCAAATAGTAGGTTATGCAAGAGTAAGCTTGAGATTTACATGCGGTTCAGTGGCGAGCGGCAAATGAGGCTCTAATCAAAGGTACGAAATATGTATACGCGTGTCACGTGTGTGTGTTATCAGATGCGGCACTGTATCCTCAAGTTGTTGTATTACGAACTATTTATACAGGTTGTCCGGTAATTAGTGGATAACCTTGAAAAGTCTTATAGTAGAACTGATGGCCGTTCAGAAAAATATGAAAAAAATCTATTCTTACTACTACCTGAGATATATATTTTTTTAATTACCCTTTTTAACTTTCTTGTACACTACGACCATAAATGAATCAATTCCATCGGTTTTTTGTTGTTTTATTATTAAACACTAATTATTATAATAGATAGACAATCAAAAGTATGACTAGCTATTGCACTATTTCTATATATATTTTTATTACTGTTTCACTTTTTTCTGAACGGCCATCAATTCTGCTAAAAGACATTTCAAGGTTATCCATTAATTACCAGACAATCTGTATATATTTATATTGCAAATTAACAATTTATTATTCGAGTAGCAGCGGCACACCGGCGACACAATCGATTTAAACCATGTCTGGTATTTTAAGAGTTGAGTAGTTTCATATTATCTATACTAATATTATCAAGCTGAAGAATTTGTTTGTTTGGTTGAACGCGCTAATCTCAAGAACTGCTGGTTGGAAAATTATTTATGTTGGATAGCCTATTTATCGAGGAAGCTTATAGGATATATAACATCACGCTGCGAGTTACGGGACCGGCGCAGTAATCATAAACGGGGGTGAAACCGCGGGCACAGCTAGTTTTTAGTATACCTACATAATCCATTGCTTGAATAAGTCATTATTAATATATGTGATTTTCATAATTCTTCCTTCAATTACACCATAACTTGTTTGTTAATACAGACCTTGGCTGCCCAGTAAAAAGTTAAGAATATTTCTCGACGCTTACAAACGGTGTGATAATTAATTTGTTTACTTGGTAAGTACTCATTGTAATGGAATATAATAATTTAGTAGCTTTATTAAATCAATGATGGCAACTTTAATTTTTTCATTACTGTGGCGTCGGTAATCAAGAGAATGGCATCTGGTTCTTTGTATTTAGAGGTGTGTTATATCACCCTTGGTAGGACCATAACGATTATGAATTTCAAAATAACAGAAGTGAGTCACTTATCATTATTTTTGGCACGTACGACTTTTAGTTAACTATATATGTATTTAATTGCGATAAATATTTGAACTTTCTTCTTAATATAAACCCATTTTTAGTCAGTTTTATTCATTAGTAGTCCAGTAAGAGTCTGTTCGCTTTCGATGTAGTAGTCTCAAATTCGATTTTAGGGCACGCAACGGCACAGCACGTTTCGAAGTTAGAAGCGTATAGGTTATAACAGTTTATTACTATAGCTCGCTTTAATGGTGAAGAAAAACATCGTGAGAAAACCTGCATGTCTGAGAGTTCTCCATAATGTTCTCAGAGATATGTGAAGCTTGCCAACTCACAGAACCAGCGTAGTGGACTATGCCGTGCCCAGCAGTTTGATAGTTTATAAACACTACTTTAGAGAACCACATATCTCTTTCTTTTTTGTCATCTTTATTTATTCGATAACGAATACAGTCTGAAAGCAGTATGTATGTTTATAGTAATTCTTGTTGTACACCAAATGTACGAATATATTGGGTGCTCAGTTATAATACAAACTATTTAATCGATGTTCTTTGACATTATTATTAACAAGTTCATATAAGGCATGTTATTATAGTCTGCTAAAATAATTTGTACGCTGGAAACGGCAGAATATTATGGACATTCAAATTTGTATAACACCACTGTAATTACAATATTCTAACAAATAAATACAATCTTATTATTATTATTATTATTATTATTTGTTTCTCTTTCACGGGTATTTCCCTAATACGTTAGGAAAATACCCGGCCCTTTGGGAGGCTTAAACGGTGTGTGTGTGTGCTCGCTCTACCTCTTTACATATAAGATGGTAGGTTCTTTTCAGTGTTGTCTGTTTACTTCTTAGGTTATATTAATAGTTAGCTATTAGTAATACATATTTACCTCAAATACGTCGGTCAGCATTCGTGGTGGTATCAAACATTTTCCGAATAGAAGCACGATAATCAAACCTAAGACTTACAATCGGTAGTAAGTGTAAGCGCGAACTTGAGCTACTGAACCAAAACTAATAAGGCGGTTATATAAAGAAGCGAGTCTGCTTTTCTTAGAACATAATAAGAATAACTAAAATAGTAATTGCTCCGACAGTGATACATTATGAACTTTCTGGATGTCACTGCTATGACAAATGTTCGAGGTAGCTTGGAATGCCGTCACACCCTGCGTATCACGCATCGGGTGTTGAAATCTGTAGAGAATGTAACAAATCAGTGGGTTTGTTTACGGGGGAACTATTAAAACTTGAATGTAAAGTGTGGTATATGTATACCACACTTTACATTCCACATGTGTGGTTGTTCTAATTCGCCACTGCTTCGGTGGCCCAGCGGTAATCAATGCGAGTGCTGTACATGAGATAAAGTGTTATTGAGATTTTCTGATAGGACATTCTCAGTAGCAGCATGGAGTTTGGAACCGTGCCCGACACGTATGCCGTCGCATTAGACTCCATCCCTTTTACGTGGGCCCTATAACGGTAGCAAGCAAAATGTGGGTATAATACACCTCTCACTACCACCTTAGGGAGATAGGCTGACAGACTGTACGAAAGTATGTAACTCGACATATTATTTTATAGCGGTATTTCAGCGTTTTACCTTGAAGAAAATGACAGATGCGCTGACGAAGCCGAGCGAGGACGAGCCGCGTCTATGACGAGTTCACAGTCTATGTTCTGACGCATGCCATTGGACTGATTGCATCAACAGCCTGTTGCTTTGTAATGCCGGAAGCGGTCGCTATTATGGTCGACGTCTTTCCCCTTGTTCAACTCTGCTTACAAAACGAGATAATTAATTTTCAACTCGGGTGGCTAATATTAAATGGCCTAAGGTCATTAAGTTCAAAAGGATTTTGTTATTTGTATATAATATGAATAAACAATAAAAACATAGGCATTTCATAAAGTTTTTCTTTTAGTACAGTTTTCAACACTAAACATCGCCTACAACCGAGTGTGATTGACATCAAAGGTACGCCATATTTTAGACACAAACCAGTGATCTGTATACGTTTGACCTAAAATAATACTTAGCATGAAATCCTTACTGATTGATATTGTTTGAGTAAACGCACTATCGATTTGTAATCATTGAAATTGCAACAATTACGCAGTAACAGAACCTTGCTATTACAATTATATTTAAGTACCAATAGTAGTCAACGTTTTAGTTATGTAGACCACAATTAAAATAAAATATCGCAAGTTAGTAGCAGTAGTAACCCGGTCGCCGGTCTCTAGATCTGTCTTGTATGTATAAACAAAACATTTCACTGTCGGCGTTTCACAATCACTAATATTATTTTGAGTAAGTGTGTCGTCTAGAGTGTAGCGAAAAGTCCGGATCGAACACGTACGACACACCACGAAACTGTATCCGCGGCCGTCCGATTGAAACGTTGCCAGGCGCCGAACCACCAAAATAATTTTCACTCCACACTCATCAGCGGGTTACTACACAATATCGAGATTGGATTCCGATCGCTGCTACCTACGCTTATCTTTATACAACGTTTCTAGATCCAATGTTCATACTATTCAACGTTAGAATGGACTGCGTAAAAAGATGTGTTGTGTTTTTAAGAAAGTGTACGAATTTACGTTGAACGTTGACGAAATGATTAATAATGAAAAATAAGAACAAAATACGTTAACTTGAATAATTCACTGCGGCGATGAGGATAGCTAGCTGCGGAACATATGTATGAGACGTCAACCACGTTATCCTACGACGAAAGTCCGTTTAATACTCCTTTCTCTCTAGATTCGATTAAGTTGCAAGTACTTGTACAGCCATCCCCATGAGAAATCTGTCCGTTATTTACCATCCAGAACAAGGCGGCCTTTAATTTCAGAGGATTCCAACACACGTGCTTTGAATTCAACAACTACAAATGAAATTTCAACTCGTAACTAGCTCATGTAGGAACGGACCTCTAGGACTGCAGAGGTGAGTAGTAACTAGCATTCGAATTAGTAGCTAAGTCCGTATTCACCGCTTAAACTCACAGCATTGTGTGGCGAGCGCAGTTATCATAAGAATTTCGCTCGAACACGAAACAACTACTGTTTATTTAACTTTGTTTTAGTTAAAAACTAGATTGAATTTAAACTTGGATGTACAACTGTTTTTCTATCGGCTGCATTTTAGCCTCCGAGCGTAGGAGTCCCTTGGTTTGTTAATTTCGCAGTCTGTTACAAATTGTAAAGTTTATTGTTTTTGTTTACTTGCACTCGTACACAACAATGTAGCCAAAAGTATAAGTTAAAAGCTGAAAACAATTGTATTGCCTATATACTAAAATGTCTTTAGTGCACTGGATTAAGTGTGAACGGATGCACATTCTTGGATATAATGATATATAATTTAAAATACATATTTCCATCTTCAAAGCTTTTTAGTGTTCAATGATCATTATTAAGGTGAAAATGTCATCTGTAATAAAAATTAAACAGAGATCTTTTTAAGGGTCAATCGTAAATTGAATTTAGTATCGTTATAAACAACAGAAAATTATAATAATAAACGTCCACGACCTCCGCAGGTACTAGGTAACTCGTGTTTTATGTATTACACAAACCATTTTTAGATGAAATACAATGTGATTTAAATTGATGAGTTATAGAGCGCGCCGATAGTAAATTTCGATCACATTTTTTAAATAAATATTATATAACGTTGACAGGTTAATATTGATGGACAACATTTTGTCAACTATTTTAGGTTACTATAGTAAAATCTCATTGTTGTAACGTATAAACTATTCTTCATACATATTCTGCAGGAAGACATACACAGAGTTTTGGTAGGGTTCTACTATATACGGCTTACGTCACGGCTTATTTAGAACAGTACTTCCTATTAATGGTTAAATAAGAAGTGCTATTTTACACTGTTTGATCTTGAGAGTGAGAGCAACAAAGATCCTAATGTTTCCTCGAGCCACTTAATGTACTAACTCTTCTTCCGAGCTTCTTTCCTCTCCATGTTTGGTGGAAACGCGCGCCTTTTGCCAGTGTCGCAAGCGCTCGTAAACGTGTACTTGTTTGCCACCTTCTGCCAGCGACTTGCTTATGTTTACTTCGAAATGCTTTTATAATGCCAAGTAAACACACTCATGTCCAGGATCGGCGGATGGAAACTGTAACTGTGCCAACAACAATTAAAAAGGATGCTTTTAACTAAGATTACATTACGATTAATTACTTAATTTAAATAAATTAACCGACAAAAATATAACATGCTTACACAACTTAAGCTTCAAACGATGCTCTTGGTTGCTGAAGTAGGCTAATTTCTGACAAAGTTATGTTTAATTGTAAGTAGCATGCCTTTAACGTGTCACGCTCCCTTGTTGAGTCTTTCGCCTCCTTCCTGGCTTCGTTGCCCACCTTAAATATGGTCTCCATTACTTTTATATATATAGTAGTGTAAGTGGTTGGCTCGCTACTGATACTGCACCGAGTGTTATGGGTACGAACCGCACACGGGACAAAAAATAGTTGTTCTTAGTCTAGGTGTTCTTGGTTTAAATAATAATAATAAAATTTATTTGCTAAAACTGTACATAATATCTGACACAGTATAAAATAAAAATATTTTGTAGTTACACAGTTCCATTATTCGTTTATATGAATAATGACCCCGAAGCTAGTAAATCCTGTGTTATCAGGTTAATGTTTGTTAAGTCATGATACAGGAATTACACAGGCATTATTCCTAGTTTGGAAGTAGTAAAACATATAAAATAGGTATAATAAACTTAAGGTATTTGTTCCAAATATGTATTCTTAATGGGGGCTATTGTTTTTGTGCTCACCAGTCGGCGCCACTAGCGAGATTGATAGGACCTCATTCTGTCAATCCTGTCACTCTTTAGACAACGTCGACAACACTGCAACCATCGACACAAATAATACCTAAATTTGTTACAATATGCCGTAGTTCACACAAAACTCTACTCAAATACGAGAATTAGATCCATTACATTCGAGGCATTGTCAGTGCCAAGATGATTTTACGAATAGCTTTACATGACTTCACTAATGCACTATATGTGCACTCAAATTTGAAGTTAATTCTGTCTTATTGTGCATTCAAACCACAGAGTACACATACTATACGCCGCGCTTATAGAAACAAAAGTAATAATAAAATTCGTGGCGAATGACGGACGACGCGGCGCGACGCCGATACGCAGGCAGCATCGTTAGGTCACCAATATAAGTGTCATATTGGCAGTAGAATCACAGAATAGCACAGAACAATACGTTGTAGAATTTAAAAAATCTGCTACTACACGAGATGGATCACCCAAACACTGCAAAAACATCATTTACATCTTTTACTAATCTTTATCTTAAGTAATATTATAAATGTAAATGTGCGTTTGATTTTTTTTGTTTGTTACGCTTTCACTGTTGAACTACTCAACCGATCTTCATGAAATTTCGAAAACACGTTCTAAGAGTATAGGGTAAGGTAGGGTACCTTTCATCCAAAAAATAGTACTATTATTAACCTTACCTAATCTACATTTAGGCAAGCGGAGCCGGAGGCAAGATCATGAAATTTTATAAAAGATGGACACAATAATAATTCAAGGTAAAATATTTAAGGTTTATAAGAATTTGTATCCATATTCTATATGTGATTACTATACCCGAGGTTACACGGCAATGTTAGGTACCTTGTATAAAGTAATGGTGGCGAGTACTGACACGTGTACTATTCGTAGTTAAGTTTTATAATACTGGTTATGAGTATGGTATAAAATTGTACTTAACAACATATGAAAGTATGGTTTACTGATATAGAGGCGACGATAGGGTTCTAAAAGATATAGTTATAAATCTAGTTACAGTTATTACGTCAATATTATGTCGAAAGGTTATAAATCTACATACATAGACTAGTATGTATGTCACCGAAAACATATTAATTGCACCAACATTTTCCTAGCTATGTTTTTGGTTATACTTATGGCTGTTCACCAAGCACATTTACAGACTTGAAGCTACTGAAAATTTCCGTATAGAAAGCCTATCAAGCCCATGGGCTTAATAGGTTTTTTTCCTGAAATTAAAAAAGCCACAATACAAAATATAAAAGGAATTAAACATAGGCATGGATAAAAATCTGTGTAATGTAAATTAATACACGATTCCCAATTCAGGAAATTCTTTTTTGATCTCGAATTTATTGGTAAAAAATCTTTAACTTAATTAAACCTCAAACATTCGTATGCTAAAGTGATTTACCTTTAGTTGTTTTACATAACGGCCCTGTTTTGTAAAATTGCTAGCGGTTATGTAAAATAGCTAATCATGCAATGCATCTGCGACAGATATATTTTATTAATATGATAACATTATTTTTACATTTTGTCCATATTTAGCTACGATAATATATAAGGTACTACATCTTAAGATCCAGTTTAGTACTGATCCGTCAATGCCATAGCTTTCGAATTTATGAATGAGCATGGTACAGTACGGTGGTATGGTTAACAAAATCGAAGGGTGTGTTCATTACAAAAAAATAGCACTGATACAAAAACCCGTTTGTCAATTTGTTCTACTATTTTACTGCTACGAGTGAAGGCCGCTTATTTCATTGAATTTTCCTTTTGAGAACCGGTTTGTTCCACATTAAAAGTGTCTCTGGTTATGACACAAAATCTCAGTAAAGAGTCAGTAACGAAAAAATGCGCATTTTCTACGAAAATATTGTAATAAATAATAGCGTTATTAGGCTGTTTTTGATTTTATATAGAGTCTTTACTACAGACTACTTCTTTCAGAGAACAGGCCTTCCAAGTAAGAGAGCTTGATAAAGTGGAGTAAAATTTATACTAATATTATAAAGCTGAAGAGTTTGTTTGTTTGCTTGAATGCGCTAATCTCAGGAACTACTGGTCCGAATAAAAAAAATAGTTTAGTGTTGGATAGCTCATTTATTGTGGAAGGCTATACGACCCACGGGGGTGGTGTAGTAATTATAAATGCGGGTGAAACCGCGAGTAAATCTAGTAGGAGATATTTTACAGTATTTTTGACCCGTGTCGAACGCCGTTGAAACTGTCCATTTACCATTTACCAACGCATTTATATCATTGAGTAACTACACAGTTTGAGGAACATGCTGTGGTATAACATTATATTGTACTTATTGACCGTGCTATTTAGTGTGCCTGTAATGTTTTTGCTCGTTCTATATATATGTATATTATGATTTGCTTGGACAACTTGTTGGATTATTAATAATAGATTCTAATCCAATGTGAGCGTTAAGAACATCGTTTGTATTTTTTATTGTTTACCAAGTTGCCAAAATTTTGATTTTTCTTTTAACATGTTGGATGTCGTGTTTTCGTTGTAAGGTCAGTACAGACCAGAATATAGTACTACTAACTTTAGGCTGCGGTTTGGCTCGCATAAAAGTAGATGAGACTATGTTAGTAACATTCCTTGTTTGCTCGGTGATAATATAGTCTTCTAATGGTGAAAGAAGTTTTAAAATCAGTTAAGTAGTTTTTAAATTAAATCCGTATTGAATTAAACGAACAAACAAACAAACAAACAAACATTTAAATCCTTCCTCTTTATAATATTAATAAGTATAGATATCTCTGCAACAACAGTGTTTTGCCATTTGTCCTATAGTTTGTAAAAGTTATGTTTAATTTGCCGTTTATAATAACTAGACTTACGTATACCCTTTGTTCAAAGTAAAAGGACTATATTAGTATATTGATTTTCTATATCTGTATGAGAAAGCAGAGATCATAGAACAAACAAAAGTTATCGCGAAAATATATCAAACCAGGTCAGAGAAGCCAAACATTCGATAAACTTCTTAATGTTTTCCTTAGAACACTCTTGTAGCTTAGCTATATTTTTATTTATTATGCTTAAAGGTCAGCAGGCCTAACCCTTCTTACACAGAAAACAGCCCCGTGCCTAGCGGTGGGGCAGTTTATACTTCATATACAGGGCTGATATTATTACTATACACAATAATCATGATTACAAATGTCCGTTTAGTACACGTTTTGCCCAAAGTCAATCATTTTTTTAGGGGTTTAGCACCATAACCGGCGACGGTATATTTGATTGTGTGGCGGCGCTTGTAGCAATGCCAGGAACCATATTAACGCAAGCCGTAAAGGACGGTTTCCCAATCCTAAGATGTAAGCCTTGATGTACGTCGAAATTTATACGCGGTCAATTGCACTCTAATAAAGCAATGGCGATAAGATGAAAGCCTCTTGCATCTTTACATACCAGCAGTCATGCGGTCTTATGAAAGCATTATAGAGCAAAATAATATGTAACAGGAATTAAAAACGGTATGCTAAGACCTTTTAGACATATTATACAAAAAGCGAATGGAAGTGGAAAATGGAACAGAGATATTTAGGCGCAGGCGCGGGTGTAGCCGGAGGAAGAGCTCATAACTCCCACGTCTAAAACGTAATATAATATTATAAAGAGAAATCTGGCTCCTAATTGTCTTTTAATTTGGTCGCCATTAGTTTACAAATTTCATAGAAATTCTACTTATCGTTTTATTTTTATTATATATTCGATATTGATTTGATGTTAAGTCTTCAAAAAACTTCAGTCTCTGACTCCCACCCAAATTTTAACTATATGTAGATCCACGTTTGCCAATACGTACGTTAGATTAAATCCAGGTCAAGACTACTATAACCCGACAAGGATGCGAATAGAATGTAATGAGAATGGATGAAGCAAAATAAGCCTATTTTGTTTTATTTAAATGTCGGGAGCGCAGCAGGTGGCAATGCTATACTTTCTGCTTATCCTTTATGAAACGAGAAGGGGATGTATATACAATAATATATCTATGAACCTTCCATTATACCCACAAGTCTCAAGCGCGTGTGATAACAATTTGTAAGCCGACTGTCAACTCGCTTTAGCTTTAGCAAAAGCAGGCGTAATACCAGCAATGATGCGACGAGTGTAATAGCGGGCAGAGCTCACGTAGGCGTTATAACAACCAAACGTTACCTAGGCACGTGTAGTACCAACATATGCCTATATTTATGCGACACAAAATTATGAGTTAGTTGTATAAATGTCATCCTCATTAGAGAAGCTACCAGGCCTGAATAGCTAAAAGTTACACTGGCAATACACGGAGATTTTAAACACGCGGTTATTAGAAGTTGTGGGACCATTCAACCTGATTTGATATGTATAGTGCATAATAATTAGGCGAGCAATTAGATATTCAAATAAAATAATGACGAATTAATTTTAAAGTATGTGTAAAGAGTTTAACTTATATAATATTTATAATAAAATGATTTACTATAATTTAAAAGTCTTTAGAACATATTTCTCAGGAGATTTATAGCTAATCTACTCAAGTTGTTTTGAATTTCAAAATTGAAGATGAATCAAAGCTGTTAAGAGAACACATTATAAAGTCATGGGCTTATGCTATCAACAAGATTATCAACGCTCAGCCTAAAGCAGTAGGTGTAAGAGAAAATTTAATAACAGCCCGTTTTATAGACGGTGTATATCATTCGTTATTAATTTTATCTTTTGTGGAAAATAATAACGTTTAACAGCTAAATTACGAGATTGTTATTTTAATGTTACATTGTTATATTTTATATGCAATAAATACATTATATTAATATCGACTTATTATTAACAAAATAACAGTAAAAGCGGGAGCGGTTGGTATAGTAGTTGGCATGTTTTCAACGAAAATTCATTTCTACGAACGAAACTAATTTTTGCGAGTCTATTTTATTAAGTTGATTGTTTATTTTAGCCGTGCTTGTAAGATGGAGTTGTACTCAAGCCATTTATAAAGCTTCGGTTTAACTTGATTTTTATTTTTAATCGGCAATGAGCAGCGTACCTAACTTGAAGGCAATAATAATAATAATTTTCTGTAATAATAATAAAATAACTGTCAAGGCAAAATTCATACAGCATTTTTAATGTTGTCACGGTATTGTATTTCACTTTGTATTCAAATATACTAATATACTGAATATATAGTAGGTATCACTAAGCTTGTCAGTCGCAAGTGTTACGATAATCTCTAATAGTATTAGTATCTGTGTTGCCAGGGACGGCAAACGTAAACTTGCGCGAAATGTGCTAAACAAACACATCGTAGGCACTTTTTTGAATTGTTGATGACAAGAAATGTACTATCATTGATTACTACAGGTATACAAAAAAGAAAAATTTTAGGATTCAAATCTATTAAGCTTTTTGGTCGATTATTCATAGTTCTACTACCTCTGATAAAGACAATATTCATCCAGGTACATATCACATCACTTCTATCCAATTCTTAATTATAATATTCATTTTAATATTTTTATTTAATTAACGATTCTTGTATTGTATTCATAACTCTTAAATATAACCATACCTTATAGCAATTTTCCATATATTTCTGGACACAACGAGTTCTGAAGTTTAATCAACAGATAAATTTTAATTCTCTTTGTTCGTACGTAATCTACGGTACGCTAAACTTTACGTGAAGCGCCGTGCCATAAACAAGTTAAAGACTTATTAAATATGTATTATTTACCGATCTAAAAGAACAGGATCACATATACTAAAAGTAATTAATCTGTCAACATTCACAAATATTTTACAAATGTAAGTGACACTTAAAAGGTACCTCTGATCTTGTTTCTTTTACTTAAAAGTTAAACTTTAGACAAGTTCCCTATTTTCTTCGGGATTAAATATAATGACCACCAAAAATACTAATTGCGCAGCAAAATATGCTTACTAAAATATATCATAACGAGCACCTGTACGCCTCAAATCACTGCATTCCGTCCCGGAAGGGTTAGGTTATGTTAGGTTCTTTCTTAAACCCGCCCAAAAACAGGAGCCCCGCGAAGCGAGGCTTCGTCAACTTATTTTCATCTCTTTAAATATAATGCGGTGTTAATTTTGGTAATCATTTACTATTTTTGGCTGTTATATTTTACTATATCTGGTGATAAGTTAAACATAAGCCATTTTCTTCTATGGTCAATTTCTTTCTAAATATCCAACTATGGGGAAGAAAATACTGGAAACCTAAAGAAGTTACGGCTATAATCATCTAGGATGTTGAATCGGATTTTACAGAGGAAGGTACTAATGTTTTCTTAGAATATCTGATCCGTTTCTTTTACACTTTACATAAAAATAATAATTATTAATAAATTGTTTATTTCGATTTCTTATAAATACACATTGATATTACAATATTTGGAACAGCCTTTAAGCAAATGCATGCTTGTGTTAGGGTACTCCGCCCTTCTAGTTACAGTTTATTTCAATTCATGTGTGGATTATATGGTTACAATTATATCGTTTTGTCATGTTCATATTCATTCAATAAATAATATATTAAATATTAAAAAAAAACAGTAATTCAAAACAATATAAGACTTATTGTATTAAATTAGTTATGGAAATACTCGCGCATATGTGTACACACACACACACACGCACATGGGAGCTTGTATGTGTGTGTGTGTCTGCGCATGCATGTTTATTTATTCTCAAAAAGAACAGGTAAACTTCACGTATATAGAATATAAATAAGAAACTATATAATTTAAGTCAGTTCTATAAAATACAGTCTGAGTTACGTTAAGGTAAGAGATGGTAAATAAATAATGTTTTGTGACATAATCTAACAAATGTTTTTTATACAATGCTAGGTTTTGGTGTTTCATATTTCTTGATTAGTAGATTGATTTGATGAGTCATTAGATGTCGTCGTAGTTTTAGAGTTCAGCCAGTTTGTCAGCTATTTTTTAGTTTCTGAGTATGATAAGGGGTAAATATCTAAAGTGTTATTTATCAGGTTATATACATAAACCGCAGAAATTTCTGAATTAGGAGCGTTTGATCAAAATAAAGAAAAAATTCAGAACATTTATTCTGGGAATATACAAAGCTCTTAAACTTTTTATAGCCTGTGCATATATTTTATGATTTACATTTAAAAATGGAAAAAGAGCGATGACGTAGATCCATATTGCTTACGCAGGTTGGGCACGCTGCACGTGTTCACATCCGAGAGTTGACACAATATGTCGGGTGCAAAAGAAATAATTTTTACAGCATCATTGGTGTAAATACTGAGGACATGTAACAGGCAGTTGCGGTCACATTACACAATCGTACATATTTGAACATATATGTGTATAAATAACGTAAACTCCGATCATTAAATTATATTCAATAATTTATAATATAGAAAATCGTTTGCCCATTTGTTCCATAATAACTTCCGAAAACTTATTTGAGCGTATTTAATGTAATAAATACTGAGGATGTTCATGCGAACTCGTACTTTGTCGCAAAAGGTCGAAATAAAACAACATAGAAACGAGTTATTGAAATATTGAAATTGATGTGATTGTGTATCAATATAGACAAATTGAATGCTTAGAGAAAAGAAAACGGTTATGTTTTTATAATAAGAGGTCTTTGTCTACAGCTTCTGGTTCCATTTTCAACGTATATTATATAAAAGTATATAAATGCCAATGACGTTGCCTCTTAGTATATCACAGTTTCATCATTAGAACATTTATTTTTTAATAGTTGCTTATAAAATATAATTAAGACTGTACATGGATCGATGTTTCGCAGAAGCCGACACACCTGGCCCTCTTTACGAAGAAGCCAACTCTTCTTAACTTTACTATCCCAAGTGTGTTAGGGTGCTGATGGATTGTGCTCGAAATAGGAGTGAACGTGATTCATTGGTTAAGGAAATAAATTTAAATTTACTAGATGTGGACCTGATACAAAGTATTTTAAGTTATCCGAAGTCAGAAGCTGCCAAAAAACTATGTCATTTGATAAAAATAATTCACCAATGATTATGTTATCCTTAGTTCTAATCTCTAGTATCTAATCTATAGTTGTATCTCTAGTTATATCTAACAGTGTACTTTTAATTTTAATGTGTGTATATAGCTATAAGGTGATAATGATGATGATGACTCCAGACCGGTTTCGGTCACGGCGACTGCCTCAACTCCGTACAGATAGTAAAACATGTGTGTTAGGGTCACCATTAGTTCAAATTCTTATGGTTGACACTTAATTGAAAGCGTTATCTATGGAGGGACTGCCGGACTGCATCCCAAAGGGATATTCCTAGTTTCTACTTCTTGTTAGGTAATTTTGAGGTGGGGACTTCCTATAGCAACAATAATTATGTTCATGACATTTTAACCCGACGACCTTTTAATATAGTAATTAAAAATATGTCCCATCTGTTATATTTGGAAACATGCCGCTTTCGTCGGTTTATATACATATGCAATAAGAATGCTTTACATTAAATGTTATTGTTTCACCTCTCCCATTTTGCTGGATCAACAAGTTGAGTATCGTACTGTGGATTACTTAGTTAACCTTGGTAGGTTAAGTAAGGTAAGGCCCAACATCGATGCTTTTCTGTTTTCTTTAGTAAAACTGGGTGAGATCAAAAAGATAATCCTGTCGATCAAGTCTAATGCTGTGGGTTGTGACTGTATTAGTCGTCCTATGATCACGCCAATTATTGATCAACTCCTTCCCGCCATATCCCATATCGTCAAT
The DNA here is from genome assembly GCA_930367265.1 of Catocala fraxini. Taxonomy (NCBI): domain Eukaryota; kingdom Metazoa; phylum Arthropoda; class Insecta; order Lepidoptera; family Erebidae; genus Catocala; species Catocala fraxini. Next base: position 13,019,064 of record OV884037.1, read on the forward strand.
TTTTCTCTTGACACTGGGATTTTTCCTTCCTTATGGCGTAATGCCTTTGTCATCCCTCTACCTAAGATACCAAGTCCTTCCCTTCCAAACAACTACAGACCCATATCCATTCTTCCTTTCTATATAAAGTGCTCAACCGCAAGGCCTGTGTACACAAACAACTTGCACAGTTTTGTGAACCTGAACAACCTGTCCTTTCCAATCTGGCTTCAGGCTTGGGCACAGCACTACTTCCGCTCTCCTCAAAGTGACTGGTGATATCACGGCGGGCATGGAGGATACCAAAGTCACTGTGTTGGCTTTGGTTTACTTCTCTTCAATACCGTCAGTCATGACATCCTACTAGAGATTCTATCCCATCTTAATATCTCACCGGGTGTACTTGAATGGTTCTCGACATATCTTCAGGGGCGCCAGCAGTCTGTACGCATTGATGACACGTCATCGACTTGGCATGACCTTAACTCTGATGTTCCTTAAGGCGGCATTTTATCTCCGTTACTATTTTCTCTATTTATTAATAAATAGAGAAAATTATGAAGTTAACTTCATAACTCAGAATCTTCAGTGCTCGTATTATCTTTATGCCGATGACATGCAGCTATATGCTCTAGACACTGCGGATAATCTACCTGAAGAAATGTCTATACTAAATGCTGATCTTGAAGCAATTAGAAGCTGGTCTGGTAGATTTGGATTGTCTGTTAATCCGACTAAATGCCAGTCAATCATAGTAGGAAGTCAACGATTGATAAGCAGGCTGGACTCCAGTACTTTACCACCTGTTATGTATGATGGGACACCTATACCATTCAGTCATACTGTAAAGGATCTGGGTTTGCTCATTGACTCCAATTTAAATTGGCAAGCTCAGGTTACTAGTGTCAGTCAGAGAGAAACCGGAACGCTACGCGCCTTGTATCACCTAAAGAATTTTTTCCCATCTAAGACAAAAATAATGCTTGTGCAGACTTTGATCTATCCCTTACTTGACTATGGTGATGTATGTTACTATGACCTGAATGCAGATCTACTTAATAAATATGACCGACTTCTAAATAACTGAATTCGATTTATTTATAATCTTCGTAAATATAACCATATTTCACCTCATAAATCCACTTTAAAAAGGTTACCTATTCGTCAACGCCGTAGTTTGCGTGCCCTTACAACATTATTTTCTATTCTAACCTCACCAAACGCTCCCACTTATTTAACCTGCATTTTCCAATACCTGTGTTATATATAGAAATCTTCGTTCTACCAATAACGTCCTCTTACTTTGTCCCTCTTATACATCTGGTTTCCTGCATTCTTTCTACCTCGTCCTGTCCGTTATACTATGGAATGCGCTCCCTCACAAAGTCAGGATGGCCACAAACCATTACACTTTCAAGGTAATAGTGCGTGCTCTCCTCCTCGACAGTTTATAGGATTCATCTCATCAGTAATATGATACTTATGTATATCTATATAGGTATGTACATATGTATGTATGCATGTATCTTTATATATATGGATAAATATATATATTTGTATGTATTTTATTTAGATTATATAATATATTTATTGGTATGTATATATTATGTGTACTATTGTGATATTCTTTAGTTTATTTACATGTATGTTTTGCGTTACTGTTCGCACCTACTTCTTTTTATCTTTGCATCACCCTAAGGTCAACTAGTAGATAATGCCCTTGGCATTAAGTCCGCCACTGTACTATTTTGGGCATAAAAATTAAAATAAAAAAATAAACTAACTCAATAATTGTATATTTTTATCTTAAATTATTATTTTAATGTTTGAGTTACCTTAGTTCTGTTCAATGGGGCACACTAAAAGTAAACGAATAGACCGTGAAATATCGTATCCCTTAGGCTTTTTTTGAGATTTTATATGATTGATGTATCTAGAACCGCCTTTGCTCGACGCTTCACACCATTTAAGGACCATTTCTTGTATAACAAGATAGCGAGTTTATGTGATATTAAGACATGTACGGTTAAAGAAGCTAAACTAAAAATAACTAAATTGTTTAACTCGATTTCATATGGCACTACGGAAAATCTCCTTCTTAGCATTGTATAACTCTCTGCTCCTACAAGCTTTTCACTTTGATATACATCCATACATACATATTATTATAAAATGTTCCTTTAATGTAATAACCAACTTTTATATTTAGTATTATATTATTTATATTTATATATTTATTAAAGTTCTATGTATTTAACTTAATAATTTGTTTTCTTTTAATATAGCATAAGTCATTGTTAATTAGTCACTAAGTCTTTGTCGGCAATCGAGCCAATTCTTAAATTGTCATTAGGTAATAAGCGTATTGGGTACCCACAGGACAGGTTTATACCTAGTGTGGGGCCATCGGGTATTTTTTTAAGCTTTGTAAACCTTTTTGATAATAAACTATTTTTATTTTATTTATTTTTATTTTTTTTTTAAAATAGAATTACCAATGCAAGGTTAAGTTATCAAAAGTAAAATATTTCTCCAAGAGTATTTCAGGCTGGCAACTGTTTATCATCCTTAAAATAATCACAACTGACTGTAACATCCTACATTATTAATTATATTGACACAGTTTTGATGCATGAAATTTTCCTGCCACAATGTTTTAGTTACTAACTACTTGGCACACAAACTGATTGGAATTGAATAAATTATTGAAATTAATTAAGTAGTCTGCAAACGTGGCTTGGCATTTCGAATCACAATACGTAGTGACGTATATATAATGCATGTTGATTGTGCTGATTAATTAAATATAAGCATTACTCATATCACGTAATCATACATAATAACATACATTTCTATTTAATAAGATAATAACTAATATAAATTTTAAAAGTCAAGGTAGGACTATTAAGTTTATTATTTTTTTCTTTCTCATACTTAATAGATAGCTCGCACTGGGAATAATTTCTGTGTCGCGGTGGAATTTACAAACATTCAAACAACGGACAAAAAGAACACCCAAACTTGGATCAACCTTTTGTGGATCACACAGATCTACGACTCATACGACGATAAAATCGAGTGAAGTGAGGCGGTCACTCAAACCACTACGCCATCTGTACAGTTAGTTAATTTGAACGGTTTTAATTACAAGAATTGGCCATCAGTATAGGCTAAGCTGGATAAATGTTTGTGTCATATTTTAACACAACGTAAAAAATATCTTGAAAATGTAGACCAGTAACGTAACACAAGGCTTTCATCAGTAGATTGGAGATGCTTGCGTAGTTGAGTTAAAGTTTTAAGATCCCGTGGAGATATTTAGGATATCTCCGCAGTATCTTAAAACTGAAACTCAGCTTTGTCTTATGTTCCAGATTTTCAAGATATTTCCCTTATTTTATTCCCGTCTATTATCTTTACTACTTTTATTGTCATAAACCAAGGTTGGTCCTATACGTAATGTCGAAATAATATAGGAAATACGTCGTTACATCAACTTAGTCCCACTTATTCATGTAATCACAATATAATATATAAATAATATGTAAGTATTTTTAGAAGGTAATGATAATGAAGCGACAAGCTACCGCGGAATATTTCTGTTGTGAACTTAAGGTTAAACTATAATAATGTTGTATCGTGACTGTGTCGCTAGGCACCATTCAAAAATATGTTTCATGAAGTAATGTTCAAGGGCGCTTTGCAGCAGTGTAATGCTATTTAGGATATTTCGTAATAATTAAATACATACATAATTAATATACATATTTTCATTAAATTAAATAAATGTACATATGGGTTATATCACGTTATTTTAATAATTGAATGTGTAATATTCGCCTAAACGTAAGACAAATATATGTATATTTTTAGTACCGACTTAGATATAGGCAACATAATATATTGCATGCGAGTTTATAGGCTTATGCCTGTTTCACAGCGGTGTGGGCACAGACTACAGATTGTCACTGGCTACAATAGCGATACTCCTTTTTTGTTTCATACACTTTCATTACATTTTTCATGTTCGCTTGTTACTGATATAAAGACCTCTCTGGCTATTCTAGTCAGACTTGACTTATACATTATGTTATTCACATAACTGAATTATATCTATACTAATATTATAAAGAGGAAAGATTTGATGTTTTATTTGTTTGTTTGTTTAATTGTAAGGATTTAACTCAAAAATGATTTAACCAATTTTTAAAGATATTTTACGACTAGAAAGCTATATTAAAGCCTGTCTTACTCGGTCATAACCGAGTAAGATAGGCTATATCTTATATAAAAAACAAAAATTACTGTTACTAACATAACCTAACCTACTTTTACGCGAGCGACGCCGCGGGCAAAAGCTAGTATATTATAATTCAAGTTGTGGATCGCATGACCACGGGACCTGTCTCAATGCAATATTAGTTCATGTTTTGAGTTATCAGAAATACTTGCCTATTATAAATTCTTCTATTAAACCTAGATAGTACCGCGAAAGAGTTTTTAAGTCTAGCTACATAAGTGCTTACAAACACCTGAGCACAAATGAAAATTTACTGTGGTGTATTGGATAGTCGTTGAATGTGCTAACATTTTGCAATGACAATATTCTTTAGTGCTCTCGAGATTTATCTTTAGAGTTGATCGAATTACTGATTAGAAAGAATGCAACTGCTTAAATATTTAATTGTAAATTCAATGTACGAATGTGCAGTGAAACTAATTCAATAATCCTAACTAATATAAATGCGAATGTGAGTTTGTTTGTTTGTTACGTGTTCACGCCTTAACTATTCGAACGCTCATCATAAAATTTCGCATACACCTTGTCAGGGGTACCGAAATGGACATATATAATAAAAGGTACCCTTATTCAGAAAAACAACTGTTCCCGAGCGAAATCACGGTCAAAAGCTAGTAAATTATAGTTCAATTAGGTATATTGTGTAACTTATTGCACGCCAAGAGAAAATCTCTTATAGTAAGAATTGAATTATTTAAATGCGTTAACACAATAGACTCATTTTGGGCATTGTACCGGTTCTGTTGGTTAATAATATCCATTGTGGTGCTTGTACAATAATAATATACGCAATACTACCCACCTATGTAATCCACAACAATACTTTGTCATCCACACGAGTTTGTATATCTAATTTATTTAACATAGTTGAAGCTGCTACTAGAATCTGTTTGTTGGCACTCTGAGGATTAGCATGCAAATAGGAAACGCAATGCTCTATAATATATACTGCCAGCTTAGTTTAGCCGTAACGTAAGCATACATTTTACTGGTGTAACTGTCTATACATATACATAGTCGAGCCCCGTCCTGGAAGTGAAGAGCGAAGTGTAATTGAGTTTTCGTTGAGTATATTCTATAGCAGCATGGGGTCAAGTTAGTTGCCAAAAGATAATTATGTTACCTGTTGCTAAAAGATTTGAAGGGGTCGTAATACTTAGGACTTAAGAGCCTTAACCCAATGTGGTTTGTTTGGAGTGGCAAGGTTGCAATAAAATGTGTCATAATTTATCATTTTTCTATGTCTTTAGAATACCATTAAAGGCATTTTAAAAATTAAACACAAGTTATTTTATTACATAAAAATGCGTCAAATTTACGACATAAATTTGTAACATTGCCACTCGAAACAGGTCACATGGCGGCAACGCTCTAAAGCATTTGTTCCCAAACTGGTCCAGGTGGACCCCCAGGGGCCAGGTTGACCCCCAGGGGTCCACGGGAGACTCGACGGGGGTCTACGTTGGCGTGACAAAAAATGGGGATCAATGAAAATTTATTTGCTTTCGATAATGAAGAACCAAAATGTTGGCTTAACTTCACCTATCACTGTAAGCAGATAATATTTTAAAAAGCTCAGCGACTGTTACTTGTAAAAACTTGCATATTCCATATTCAGTATACTCGAACCTACCGATGAATCGGTCGAGAATTTCTAAACAAAATAAAAATACACCGGAACCTGCTAAATTTTGAAAGTGGTCTATGAGAAAAAAAGTCTTGGAACCTCTGCTCTTAAGCATGGCTGGACAAATGTGTATGCAATACCTAATCTTCTGCATTCACGTACGCATCTGCATATCCTTAAGCGATGGCCTGAGAATATGCAGGTGTTACGCTGTAATATGTATGTATATACTATATAGTATAAATAAAAGCCGTAAATTATAACAGTTTTAGCAGATGTTGAGTCTCGGCCACGCAGTCATTAAGACCGGAGCTTCGCTTCGACATACGATATTTGTATGTGGACCCCAAAGTTAATATTTAATTATTCGTGGAAGACTCGTTCCATCTATTTCATTCAATTAGTTCGTTACGCTCGGAACAGCCGTTATACCTACTCGCCTGGGCTAACCTAATCGACTTATTATGTATTGAAGGGATCTCGTTTTGTGGGCCCGAACAAACTTTAGCACATAGTACACTTTCTTGCTTAAAATATGTATTTCTCAGTTATTCTACTGAGAAAATTACATTAATTTTTGTATTGCAGATGAGTTTATAGACATAAATACTGTAACTATATGGAATACACAATTAAATGTTTTGAAGGGAAATTGCTTTAGTAGCCTATTGTTACAGTATTTGTCTATCTGATTTTGCAGCAGTAGAAAACGTAAATACGACATCTTAAATAATATAGTTTCGTTAAGAAATACTTTTTTCACGAGATGAATCAAATTCTAGTATGGACTTATTTTTACTATTACAGCACTTTATCATACTATGAGAAAATCAGACTGAGCCATGGTGTTGTACATAAACACAAACCCGTGGGTAGAAACAACCGAGTGGAAATATTTATATTGAAAAATATTATAATAAATTGTCGGGTTATGAATTGCCGACTCAAATAATAAGATTTCGACGTTTGAACTGTATATAACTTCAGCACTTTTTATTCTGGTTATAATCGTATTACCAAAATATAATAAGTGCTATCTAGGAGACGACGTAAAAGACAATAACAACAAAAATATGAAATAACATAGATACCTACTCATGCCTGTTTTGCAAATTGGTAGGCAGACTACACATTTCCACTTGTTACGAACCCGTTTTAACGACCAATATTTTTTTTGATTTGTATGAATGGTGCGACAAGCATATTCAAATTCAAATCATTTATTTGAATAATAAGTGAACATACCTACATAATGTATGTAGGTACATAGGTCTTAATCTATATATGTATATAAAACTCTTCCGTTACTGAGTGACTGACAGACAACGCACAGCCGAAACTACTGAACGCAAGAAGCTGAAATTTGGCATGTACGTTCCTTGGAGAGTGTAGGGGAGCACTAAGAGAGGATTTTTGGAAATTCCACCCTGAAGGGGGTGAAAGGGGTGAAACCCGATATTCACAACAGGTAACACAGGGAACAGGACTTACGCGGATGAAACCGCGAAATTTATTGGAATCACAATTCTAAAACTTATTTAAATAACGAATCTAAAACATTTAGTTGAAATAATTTATTGCCTGCTAAACGTTGCGTCACCAAATATTCTGGAACTAATTAATCACGATTACCTAGATACGAATTTGTAGTGATTTTTTGTTTTGTGAATTGCATCCGTCGCTGTCACCTAATTTTTCATACTGTTGAAACAACTGTTACAAAATAACACGAGAATATTTTTCTTAACAAACTGCAACTGGTCGAAGCCTAAAACTAATGTAAAAAATTCAGACATGTAATTGGTTCTGTAGAAAACATTTGTTTCAGTATACTGAATTTTCTTGTCATAAATTTGTTGATATTCAAATTGCAATTAAATGCAATTAAATGGTTTTTGCCGGCTGTAATTGTGCAGTTTGGTGAGAGTCGATAAATATTTATATTTATTTTGTCTTCTTTAGGTTGTGTTTTTTAGGTTTCACTTTATTGTCTAGACTACCTTTGAGCGTACTGTATAGTCAGATTTTCAGCCTAAAGCTAGTTTATCTGTTACTTCCTATGATGCGAAAAACGTGTCAATAGCTTCACGATAACCGACTGTACACAAAACTTAGCTATGTGATATGTTCATTTTGTTATATCTCAGGAATTTATTGAGATAGCATACATATGCAATACTTATATATATGTATTATGTTTATAATTGTTAAGCTGATAACATGTAGACAAAGGACAAACTGCTATTATTCTTAACTGATTAAGTGATTACAGTGATAAATATGTCTTTTCTTATAATGACACAGCCGTCTATGTATTTCAACATGATACCTTACATACGTAAACTCACACTTATATATCCCCGAAGGGGCCTACCCCTTTGCCTACAATATTATAGGATCCAGAGATCCTACGTATGGGTGGTAAGTCTATTGCTTCTACATTTCCAGACTGCATGCTGTTACTATCATTGGGTTTTTCAATTGGAAAACTCTGTAGAGCCCTCACGGGACATCACGATCTCAAACTTATGCCTCGGGACAAACTAGACAGGTGTAAGAAGGTTATCTTACGGCCTCGACGATGGTCTGAGCAGATGTCTAGAGAACTTATACATATTTATATAATATAATAACAGCCCAGTTTGTACTGTCAATGCTGAACACGGCGTCTTCGCAGTATGAAAGGGTTAGACCATAGTCGGCCGCGCTGTCCCAGGTAGTACTAGCGACATATGATTAATATTATATCTTACCCACGCCGATGCCTATGTTACTCTTATAATTTAAGAAATGTCCATGCCAAGTTTCATTTAAATCAGTTTAGCGGCTAAGTGAAAAAATGTAATATGCAGACAGAATTACTTTGGCGTTTATAAAGTTAGTATTGACTAGCTGTTCGCCGCGTTTTTAACTACGTTTGTCATTAATGCTCCGTTCCTGAGACTCTTATCGTGAAGTTATATAACCTATGTTACTTTTGGATAAAATAGGTTCCTAATGCTGAAATAATTATAACAATCGGTTTAGTAGTTTCAGAGTTTAGTACAGATTAGCTATAGGGTTAGATTTTCTTATTAAATTAGTAAAGAATAAATTGAGCTGTTTATCGCTCTGGTAATTCCAGGATAGTTGTCACAGTGACTTTTATATTATAAATATACGTTATAGACATGGCATTACATGAGACTGTCGCGAACACTAGACAGCTCGACTGAGCTTCATACACATGGATGACATTTTGCATTGTGTCACTTATTCTATTGAACAGAGTGAGAAGATTTGCGGTATATAGATTTTAAATCGAATCCATTCGTTGTTTTTGCGTGATACTGCAACAAATCGGCAGACAGGCGAAATTATTTTTTGTGCTCAGACGCTTGTAAATAGAATATGCCAATTGATCTTTCGTATTGTTGAATTTTGTATAATGTAATAAAAAGGTTTTTGCCGTCTGTAATTGTAAAGCTTGGTGACAGTCGATAAATATTTATATTTATTTTGTATAACATATAAAAATCCTTTTTATAATTTGTATAGTTGTATATTGTATGATACATATATTGTTAAATTGCATTAAAGGATAAATTCGTCTTGTTTAGGCAATCTATCGCTAATTAATTATTGGTTACCAATGTGATATCCAATTTAAATTGCATTTGAACAAACGGTTGTCTTCCTAACCTCTCTTAGCCTACACGAAATATTATGATTATCATAATTAATTAAAGAAAAGATAACATTTCACCCTTCTGTTAGAATTCAAAACCAATTACTGATGTTCACCTTCCCCAACAAACATTTTAAGGCAGTTTGTGTATACTCAGGACTAATACTGTAATTAAATTTAAAACGTGGTAGAATGGAATAGATATTTACATTCAGAGTGTAAATTACCTCACTGTTAATTTTATTGTTGGATATATTTATAGAATAATTTTAATAAGTATTCTATCCTGCCTTGTTCTTTTAGTTTTGCTGACATGTGTACTTAAGAACAATTCTAATGTACTTTTAAATAATATATTAATTTGATAAAAAATTGTATGTAATCCTAACTTCCTAACTAATATTATAAATGCGAAAGTTAGTTCGTTTGTTTGTTACGCTTTCACGCCGTAACTACTCGACCGATCATGATGAAATTTTGCATACACTTTGTCACTGGTACAGAATAGGACATAGGGTACTTTTCATTCAGAAAAAAGAACTGTTACTAATCTAACCTACCGTACATTTACGAGAGCGAAGCCACGAGTAAAATCTAGTAAATAATACATAGATATGTACTTTATTATACATGAGACTTTATTTAATCATACCATAATAAGCTGAAAATTGTTCACGAATGAAGGCGCAAGCACACTTAGTTATTACTAAAATATTAAATCTATCTTCAAGAGCAGATGTGTGCTATTACTTAGAAAATAACCCAGCTGTATATTTGCTTACCCTATTATTGCGCAGTACTGTGCAATTACTTTGTTCTCCAACAAGTAGTTTTATGCGAGGCGACGTTAAGAAATTGAAAAATCAAAGTTATAAAAGTGGTCGTTTTGCACGTTTGAGTAAAACCAAAAGCGGACCTTTTATCGATCGTCGGTTCGATGTTCGGGTGGGGGAAAATATCTACCGTTACAGGATTCCATAACACTAAAGATAATAGTGAATAAAACGGATCAGCTGCCTCTCGTAGGTACATCAGACTTATGTATTATTAGTTAATGTAAAGTTATTAATATTATTAAATAATCGATAGCCATTAGTTATAGTTGAAACTTTTTAGATTTCTCTTACATTATACATTTTTATATTAGTCTTATTAATATTGAGCCTTTACCTATAAAATAGCTTTTTTAAATAAACGTAGTAACGTTGTGTTTTCAAACAAACTATGTTATCTGGCTAATCCGAATTCTATGATTTTTACAAGTATAGTTGCATAAATTTAAGTCATATATGGTTTATGTTAATTTACTAAAAATAGTAAGCACCATGTAATTATGGCAAATTGTAGCAGCCAATCCGTCTCCGTCCAGTAGGATCCCCTGCTTCGATCGCCTAGGGGATTTATGTAGATTTTTTGTCCACATATATCCCTTTATCGAGTGTGATCCCCTGGTGGATCTATATGGATCCCACTATCGATTAGGATCCCCTAAGGGATTTATTTTGATTTCATTGACACCGTTTGCTTTATCGAAAACAAACAACGGTTTATACATACGGTTTCTACAAATAAAATAAATGACACTTTATTTAAACCAAAAAGCATAAGTAATAAATATAGTATAAGTAATACACATAAATCAGTTGACGATTAAGTAATGAAAGAACATAAAACAAAAACTTAATAAAATAATTTAAAAATCAAATCTCATACCTATATTATTACGATTTGAAAATATGACTTGTCTTTTATGCAGTCGCAACAACTAATTACTTTACCTTGTAACAATATTTGAATTATTCCTGCCAAGTTTAACGTTTAATTTTGCGTGAAAGCCTTCCAAAAAATTCTTAGTTCGGTATCTTTCACCAAACATATTCCACAAAGGTCTAACAAGTCTGTCTGTAATCCAACACTTTTCAACATATTTACGAAAATTCTTCATTTTTCCATCAGTAGTATCCATTTCATTAATAATATATAGCCATTCAGCTTCTACCCTAGTGTCAGGCAATAATGGTAATGTCGAACATAATAATACGATTCGCCTATCACTCCTATCTCTTGTGAGACCCATAGCTTTTGCATGTCGCCAAATATTTTTGTAAAAGTGAATAATAGCAGCCTTTTAATGTTGTCTGTGGAAAAACTGAAAGTAGGCCAATGCTGCTTTTTAAAAATATAAATGTACAGAAAGATCTGTGTTGACAAAAACTGCCAACTGAATCCCCTAGGGGATCCATGTGGATAGAAATTTCAAATAGATCCTCCAGGGGATTTATGTGGACAAAAATTCAAAATAAATCCCCCATTGGATCGAAGCAGGGGATCCTACTGGACTTAGCCGCGAATTCAAATGGAAAGGAAGAATTACATAAAACTTAATTTGCGTAGATTATTATATACTTATGTACATGTAATTCCTAAATATATAGTCTAGTCTCGAAATAAAATAAATTTTTTTTTTGTTTTCCTTTCTATAGTTATTATGAAAGGGAATAAATTGCAATTTCATAGGTAAAGACCTAGCTGAATCACTCTTTATTCCGCAGGGTATTCAAATAGCTGACAGAAAATGGGTGTTGTGACAACTCTACTTTAAAGTTCGAGGATATCGTAAGGCTTTTATGTAAATTTAATTAGAATAATAAGTAGCCTTAAGTTCTGTTGTATCATTTACTTAACAGATTAATTTGTGTATTCAAAGATTCATACGACTAAATTAAATATTAACGTCGACATAACGTGGCTTTTTCTAATATAATTAACACGTATATAATCTCTGGTGTGCATATTTGTGGTCTTGGAATGTTTGAACGGTTGGACCGATTGAGACCTTGTTATACTCCATTGCTATGCTAGAGTGGATCATAGCCATGTTAAGATTCTAAAGATGATTTATTTATATCCTGGTAGTATTGTAGGCCAGCTGAGGTTATAGGTATAGATTTAGTTTCAGTTTAAGTCAAGACTGGGATAGTAATTCTTAGAAGATCTGATCTACTTTTATATGTTATATTTGTTTTAACAGGATGTAAAAAATATTTTTTTTAAAGTGTGTAGGAATATATGGGTTACGATCAGATAGTCTGGATGGTAAAAAGTCCGAGTAAACAAATTGACTAGATTGCAGAATGACTGGGTAGGCAAAACGTCTAAATTGCTAAAAAAGTGAATTGCAGAATGAGTATGATATTGATATTGTGAAGCAATTGCATAACTGCTTGACAATTACTTTTATAAAAAAAAAAAAGAAATTGTTTTATAAAGTAAAATAGATTTGAATCAAATTATTGCCATTAATTAAAACGATTATATTACTTACAATTAAAGCTCTTGTCTTCAAAAATTAATAAATAAATGTTCTTTAAAATAATACTTTTTAGAGAAGAATCATATCAGTTCTTTGAACTTGCTATAAAATTATGCAGAATAGTTATGCTAATTTCAGTGATTTTACAGCGAAAACAATCTCAACAATCAATCATCATCAATGAAAAGCAAGTAAAGTAGTTTTAAAAATACATTCAAGGCATGCTTGAGTACAGATATTATCGTCGGTGAATGAAAAACATATCACAGATATTTTACCTTGAAAGACCTTAGTAGGTGCTTATAAAATTTCGAATAATATGTACAGCAAGTCTTACAGATATTCCACATTACCTGAACTGTCCCAGAATATAACAAGTCGCGGTTTTAAGCTTCCACCGTTTAATATTTTTATATCTAGTTTCGCGAATATCCTGTTCCTATCAAACACAGATAGCGTACGAGGTGTCAACATTACATTTGAGAGCTTGTAGACTGTTCAGCTCTCAAGGCAGTGCAACGCACACATGCATACTAGCGTAGTACATGTGAATAGTGTATGTTTATGTGTGCGTGTTGCGTTAGTGGACAACGCCACCGCTGTGCCGGCCGGTAACAAGTAGTTTCCGTTTCACACAGCTATCGCTCAGCTCGAACTTGAAATGATTGCTCCACTTTTGTTCACGTAACGCGTTGATAGATGATTGAATGTCAACAACTTTAGTTTCCTCACAAGTAGTTTTATTGTAACAAAATTATTAACATTTTTATGTAAGGCGATATTTACATCGTTAGTCTTAATATTTGCACATTTCTAAATACCTATATTTAGACTAGTGTAAATATTAGACAAAACACTAGTTAAAGGCCAAATTTGGCAAGCAAAAGAGAAATGTTACACATGTCTGTAAAATGTAAATTTTTCATTAGACTATTAAAATGAGAACATACTGAAACAGTAATTAAGTATAGAAAATACAATACAACACATATTTATTCCATCATACTATCAGGCTTTCGGAGCCCACTGCTGGACAAAGGAAAATCAAAACAATCCTAATTAAATTGATTTACTTATTAAATGTGTTCGATATCCGCATGCTATTTGGCATTGCCGAACATGTATGTAATATATACAATATATATTAAAGTTACCTACATACAGAACTAAATATAATAGATTACAGTGGCAGGAGATACGCAATTCTGATGGATGTTAATGCTACTTTTATAAAGATCATAGCAGCGGATCTGTTTTAAAAGGTCGTTAACCTTTTATATTAGTTTGCATTATTATTTATTCACATGTTATTTTATTTGACTATTCTTATAAATCTCGGCTTTATTTAAGTTTTGTTACAGCTTGCATTTATCTAATGCAAAGCTATTAAGTAATATGAAACTCAAATTTTGCGTTGCAAAAAATGAAAGTTATAATTTCATGCCAATGATTCTCAGTAATTTGATATACAACATTTTGCTAGATGTCGCCAAAGTGCCCTGATTGACAAAGGGGTTATATAAGACCCACAATGATGAAGCGAGCCGAGGGGGCTTAGTTAATACAACAATCACGTCACCTGGTTAGCTTGTGCAATATCGGAACTACGATTGCGTACAAAGTCAATGGCTTGAAGCCACACTTAGCCTCACGCGCAAAAACTAATTATAATTTAATTAAAAACGAAATCATAGGCAATACTTATTGTTTGCTAATTAAGTGACGTATAAATAATCAACAGCTGAACTTCAAAAGCCGCAGCGGCGGAGTCGACACTTCATCCGTCATGGTTAAGTAAAAAACTTACAAAACTGTGAAGTAATCCTTCTTTGTTTTACGTGACACTGAAGAGCACTCACTCGAAAAAAATTAAGTACACTTGAGAAGTCACTAGAACATTCACTCGAAATATTATTAATAGTCCCAGACAGTTCACTAGATAACGAATTAAATAAAACATTTTCGTAGGTACTTAATGTATGGCAACATTTTATTACGTAATATAACGAAATTGAACTATAACTTACTATAATAATCACAGATTAAATTCAGGCAAATTTAAATTTCTTAGCCAACTGTCGTTTATGGGTTCAATTTTTGTTCCATCCATGCCGAGGCCGAACGGGCTGTTGGCTGAAGTTCGCAAATAATAAAGTCCACGACTCGTTGTCGATGAACCATATCCCAGTACTGCGAACTCATCTTTTTCGCACGAATTTGCTTCGAAATGCTTCCAACTTTGACACCGGATTGCCACAAAAGATTTTGGTGTTACAATACTTTCAGTATACACTTGCGCCGCTCTAAGATGACTGCAAGAAGGCATTATACAACCCGGTTGGTTGGGTCCTCCTCCGTTAATATAAAAATCTGCGTGACCCAAAGGTTCGATGACTCCTTGGATTAACCGGTTTGAGTGCACTACATCCACATAAGCAGCATCCGTCTTGTCTAATCTCTGTGTGCTGTATGCATAAGAAAAGCACGGGCCTGCGGGATCCAAACCAGTTATTCGTCCTAAACTGTGTTCTTTATACTGATGAAAATACTTACCGGCCCAACCGGCGACATGTGCTCCAAGGCTTATTCCCAACAAATGAAAATCTTCAGCGTTAGCCCCAAAGTTCTCGAGGTTTGCTAAAAGATTTGCAAGCCTTTTGCCTATGAGGCGAGCATTGTGTGCAGATAAAATGTATCCTTGTTTATTCATCTCCTCAGCGTCGACTAGTAACACATTAAACATCTTCTTATCGTTGTATGCTCGAGCCAATTCCAGCGGCACCGCAGATTGTGAATTATCCTTATATCCGTGTATAATAATTTTTGTTTGTTTAGTTATATCAAAAATTGCAGGTTTGGTGAGCCCCTTAAACGCCTCGTTTATTGGAAATTCTCTTACTATGTTTCCATCCAGTTGTATAATCTTCATCGTCTTTAGAAGATCATTTTGATCATTTACCGAATTGTAGCGTAAATCCATGATCGCCCTACCTGAAACAATAAAAGGCAACATTGAATAAATCTTTTTAAAACATAAAGTCCCAAAAGTGTAAACGTATTAATTAGCATAAGTAATTATAACAACGCATAAATTATAGAGTTGAAGGACATCAACTCACATGCTCCGGACAATTTAGCGTAGACCGACTCCGCGAAGGTGAGGTCCGGCTCGGTGCTGCGCACACTCGGCGGCGCGGTGGCCGCGAGCGTCGCGGCTGCCAGGTACGCGGCGACCACCAACGGCACTACGACGCTGCAGTGGTACATGGCATGAGCCCTCCACCGCTAACACGGTCACTGTGTCACTGTCCGCAAAGAGAGAAAGGTCTGTTTCGCACTACCTGCCTCCAAGGGGCGATCGTTGTGGAGGGGGTTATCTGGTGCAAATAACGCGTATCTACTGCACTCACTGTCAGAAGGCCACTGACCACTTTACGCCACTTTTCGATAAAGCATTTATCGAGTTATAATTTAGTGTTTAAAATATAAAGACTTATGTCGGATTTAAAATACATTGCTTTCATAAATGAAAGCAATTTTTTAAGTGTTTTATCACGATTGTAAAACATGGTTCATACACCTTGAACACAATTAAATTACGTTTATTAGTTATAAGGAAAAGTTTATGATTTTCTTCTTACTTGCTTAGATTTTATCCAGATAATAACCAAACTTCGTCACTCCAAATATAATGAGTTGCTTATTATAGTGATATTTGCTCACGCAAGTCGGTAGGTACTACTGTTACATAATTATTACGGTCAAGTTTCAAACTAGTTTATTGTTTAGTGATTACAATAGAATTGTAACTTCAAAGTAAAAAAGGTCTATCATTTTTAAAGGCAGCTGACATTTTTTATGTATTAATGTGAAAAGCTATATTACGATCCATAGAGAATATTATGTCGATAAGGTTATACAAACGAGCATATTATATGTAGTAGGATATACTATAGAGAAAGATATAGTACTATTAATTGCCAGTGTCTACCACATTTAATTAAATTAGATCAGTTTATCCATCGAAACACGCAGTGCTACTTTTAGCGCTATCGGTGCACTGGATGAAAATTCCAATGACGCTCTTTGTCTACTCTAGCGATTAACAATGTGTAGGCTGAAAAGGAGGCGTAATGTTTTCCAGGAGGCGTCACGAATAGATTAATATTCGAATCGTGCCAGTTTTCGAACACGAACCGTATATTGAAATTATAAGGTATCCTGAGCAGTCGCTCCGAACCGCGATGACCTTTACGCAGCTACTGCGCGCACGCATGTACACCTTGCCTTTCACCCACCCTTGTGGGTAGAAGGGTGAATATATATGCGTGTACATATAAATATACGTATATCTAACAGTTGTCACACCCACGTATATCTTATACTGGATGTGCCCGCGATTTTACTCGCGTTTATGGTTACTGCGCCGCCCTCGTGGGTCGTAGCGTGATGTTATAATTAATTGCCTATAGTCTTCCTCGATAAATAGGCTACCCAACACTAAAATATATTTTTTAATTCGATACTATAGTTTCGGAGATTAGCGCGTTCAACCAAACAAAAAAACAAACAATCTCTTCAGCTTTATAATATTAGTATAGATAAATAATGTTAATATATACTTACTTACATATCATTACTGTGTAATGTTAAATGCAATAAAATGTTGGCGAATTAATTAATTTGCATAAATTATTTCTATGTCTTATGATTATGAAGATATTGATTCTGTCACGAGTTCGTAAATAATGTTATTATTATAAATTTAGACTGAAACAATTATTGCTTTTTACAAGTTTACCTACTATCGGGCCGCCAAATAATAGAAATTTTATTCAAAATACGCATACGCAATAAGAATTGATTACAATAATAACACAAAAATAAATGTGTATGACCAATATATTGCGCCAAAATAATTATTTTCTTACAATCCAGTATTTAATATATTCTATTTATTTAAAGCGTCGATGAAGATTTGATATTTAGGTCTTAACGAATCTTTAGGTTAATTTAAAGATTGGTTTCACTTGTTAGTTTATCCAAGCTAGTTTACTGCGCTTCAACTACATCGTATTTTTCGACATTTAGTTATAATAAAAAATTTGTATCCGAAACGTCGGAACTGTAATAATTATAAAGCAAAGTAGCTCGAATATAATCTCGAAAAATCACTGTTTAACATTGACGGAAACGTAAACAAATATTAATAAGTAAAATCTAATCTATAAATAAAACTGACTTCTATAATGCTTACTTAGACTTACTAAATAATTAAAATGAATAATATTTTGTCAAGTGCTTTCCTAAGGACTGTGTCAAGCGGATGTAGTTATAAACTTAGAAACTCGTCGTACCTAAATCTTGAAGATTAATTTCTCTAAGATCTTTCAAAACTTTTTGTTTAAATAAAGTATTCATATTTTTCGTAATAATTGAAATTATTTGGTTTTAAAGCTTCAGGACACAGCGAAACCTAAGCATTTAGATATTCAATTGAAGAAGTTTTTGCGAATTAAAGGATTAAAAGAAAATAAGTTGTTAGGGGCAAATATACTATGCGTTTTTCCTAGACTGCAACATACAAATATGCAGTGTTGTTAGCTCAAGGAATGAGGATCATTGCCTTCCTTGCTGATACCACGGGCGCTTGCTGCGGCAAGGAGCGGCAAGGACCGGCTGCTCTATTAATCGATAAGCGATTTCGTTATGCGCTATTTATTCTAAAATGTTCGATATCATGATATCGATTGTTCAGTATACCTACGTGTATAGAGCTTTATAGTGTAACTCAAATATTTAGTAAAATATCTAACAGAAATAATAGCTTTAGAGATATATATATATATAATTACTAGCTAATTAAATAAATATTTTATAAGCTCCGATGGTATTACGCCAGGGTATTTATATTACCTGGGGGTGGCGGGCTTTGTGGGCCTGCCCGCCATCCGTTCAGCACCAGGTCCGAGAGGCGGCGTGCGTGTTCCCACGCGCGCCCCTCTAGGGGGGGACAGTAGGGATAATTGTGAGAAGTGCCTATAGGGTAGGTCTTTTGCGTAGTGGCCTGCCGTTTCATACGGCGGGCCGAAACCTCGGCGGGGTCGCGACCGCATGCGCAAGTGTTTCGCGCGGCCCCGTCGATAGTGGTTTTGTTTAGGAACACCGTGGTAGGTTTAGTCGGTATTCCGGGAGGTACTTTATCATCTTAACATCTTCTTTTACCCCGGCGAGTCCAACATAACCCCTCCGCCCGCCCCCGCGGAGGGGTATGCGTCATGCATTCCCAAACGTAAAAAAAAAAATGTCTAGTCTTTAATATGAATGAATCAAATGAAGGTTTTAGTTAAGCTACATGTAATTGAGTTAATATAAGCAATATTATAATCAGTTGTTGTATGTTCTGCCCACGAAATATTGTAATTATAATCAAAACACAGTTTGATAAAGACTTTGAAGGCCAGAGTTCATGTTAAATATAATTAAGTACATTCGGCGCTATAACTCGACTCAGATAACGAGATTTTAAATTGTTCTTTTATATAAAATAACGTTATTTCTCATTTTTATAAACAAAAGTCGTTAAACGTTTTTTCATTTAATGATAATTATTCATAACCATAGCTCGATGATCGATTTGAGCAGCGGTATTGAATGTGATTGTTGTCCGTAAAGTCTTGGGTGCAAAATTCTGGTCGGGCAAATATGATTGGGTTTTCTGTTGAGAAATTTTTAGTAGCATCACAGAGTCCAAAACTATGGCACCTGGTAGGCAGTTAATACGTAGGGTTTTAAACATAGCGGACGAAATTTTGAGTTAACCTTCGGGTTATATATGTATGTCATAATCATAATAGCCTAATTTATGGAATGCTCCACAACCGGACAAATCCCTCTTCTTTGTATAAAAAATGCATGGTGCGCTTTTCTTACGGGCTATCCAGTGCGGCTATGCAGATTATATATATCTTGGAGAACATTGTAAAAAGAAAAAAAATCTCTTAAAACTCTACATTAGGTGATTAATAAATCTTTTTTCTGAGACACACTTAACTTGAGAAAGTCAAGGGTGCGTGCTGTATCGAACTCGATTCCTCTGCATGGCAGGTCCACCGTCTCCCTACTAGACGTTTTTGCTTCTAAGTACAAAAAGATAATCAGAAAAAATATTCATCTTCACGAACAATTCTAAAATACTTTTAATTTAAAATCTTATTCGATGTTCTATTTAAGTCGCTGATTGTATCCACTGTTGTCTGCTATTGCGCAAATACTACGTAGGAGTATTATAAAAGAGTAAAGGATAGGGCAGCATCTTAATTCAAGGAGCTCATAATCTCTGCAATTTTCATCGTTTTAAAGTAGAATATATGTCAGGGTCGAACTCTGTGAAGTGCCGGGGCAATGGCGGCCTTGTATAGATCTTCTGGGCGGTGTTCGCACAAATCGGTCGCTAGCTGAGTTTGCTAAGTTTAGGTAAACGTGGCTTCGCAGGAAGACATAGGTAGGTACATACAAAAGACATAGGTAGGTACTACTTATTTAAATATAGGATTGAAGATAGTAGTAGATATAATTACTACTGTCTTACGTTTACGCGAATGTTATACATTAAAATTCAACTATTTTATACGGATTTTGTCAAATTGTTTATTTTAAAATACTTTTTTTACATAATTTTGAACCTAAATACTATTATTATATAACTTTACTACATAATATTGTCTTCTGTTTACGCGAATGTTGAAACAACGCGATAAAATCCGTATATAGTAGTTTAATTTCAATAAAATTTACTACAATTTAAGTATTTAAATGAATTAAAACTATTTATATTTAAGTTTACACTTTTCCCCGACGGACGTTTCGGTTGCTTTACAGTAGCCATGATAGTCTCCCCGTGACTATGGCTGCTGTAAAGCAGGAAATAAAGCAGATAAAGGTGGTGACTATCACCACCCTTATCCCCGAAAGGGTACGCCGAAATGAAATATGCACCCATTTTACGCCAGGAGTGATTTCAGGTCCTACGTATGTACGTTCTAGACTCTGTGGTGCTACAGAGAATATCTTAACAGAAATACCTATTGACACTTTGTCTGTAGCAGTCTAATACACCATTTATAAAATGTAGTTTTAAACGATAAACTTAATTTGTACATATTAAATAATGTTTTTATATTCTATCCATCGTTTGTAACCTGTTTACGGGCGATGAGAGCTTCAACTCGCATAGTTTTCCTACTATAATACACTCGCATTAAACAGTCACGGTAACGTTATGCGTCCTTGTCTAACAACCTTTGCGATACTATACTCTTCACTATGAACCTCTATATCTTTACTTAACCAAGCTGTGGGATCCTTTTAAGATATTTCGTAGCTCTAATAAAGGTGATGTACAATCAATAAATCAAATCTTCGTTTTCAAAAATGGGTATACCTAAACCCTTTTTGCAAACCTTTAACTCACATTCTTAACTTGGCTCGATGCGCCTCTGGACACAGAGGTGTTTCGGTAGCCTATGAAGTACTAAGAGAGATATTATATATGAGCCCGAACAAAATTCTGAAGTTGCAATGGGTTCCGTCGCACTTAAGAGTGCAGGGTAATGAGAAGGAATGACCGATTAGCAAAAATAGCCGTAAGTGAGGGAGATAGGTTAAACATTTTACCATAGCTTTCAGAGATATTATGTAAATTTAAATATATTTGTTATAATAAGTGGAAAGCATTTTTAAGAAAATTCTAAAACTAAAGGAATTTGTTATAGAACAATACAGAGTCAGCCACCTCATATACCCTGGTTTCTTAATGCTAAAATGTAACAATAATGAACAGATTACGGTTGGGACACATTCCGTAAAAAGAATATAAAGAATTGACCATCTAATGGACCAGCTGTATCACCATACTGTCAAATATGTGAGAAGATAGATGATGTTCAACATGTTTTGATGGAATGTGTTAAAAACAACAGTAAAAGAGAAATGATAAAAAAACATTTGTCTTAATTGTATGAATGTTAGTATAGTACAAAGTATACCGAGTAATCCAACCTCTGAAAAAGCAATGAACTTTGCGAATTGGCCAATTGTCCACGTTTGGGATATTAGTATTAATGTATGTATATATGTAGATGTAAGTACTTAGTGAATATCTTTTATGTTATGCTATAACCTAGTCGTGTTATAATGGGACTGACATATAATTACTTTACATTAGTCACCAAATAAATCAAGAAATAAAAAGAAAATATTCTTAACGTAAAAACTTACATATTATGTACACTAAAATGTAAAATTTACATACTTACTTATTTACTTTCTCATGTTCCACAAGCTTTACTATACAGCAAAAGTCGGATAGATAAAAGAAGGAAATAAATTAAAAAGTATTTAAGTTTCTTATTTTTTTTATTTATTTTTTTTCATGTAATTCTTCATTTAATTAAATTTTCATAATTAATTTTAAAATAAAATAAAAATAAAAAATAGTTTCTTAATTTATCGAACTTTATGGAAATCTACATAATATAATTCAAATATAAGTGCTCAAATTCGTAAAATAGTGTGAGTAAATTAACAAGCCTATGCTTTTAGCATGATAGAGAGATGGTATGGTGAGCAACACACTGTTACGATATAACTGTGATTGTTTAAGACTTTAGTCGTAGCACAATGTTAACCCATCAGCGTAAACAAGGAATATGTTAATAATCAATAATTAAAGACTTTGCTTAGAAAATTTGTGCCAATTCTATTCTACCCGACAGTGTTCTCCCACGACAGAACATCCTGTCAACTAGCTAACCTACGCACATAGCTCATAACCTATGTACATATAGATACATCAAGCAAGCGATGGACTTGTACCGAGGCTACAATAATTTGAAAATTTAATAAGTTTTATAAGATTGGTTTTATTGTTAAAAAACAAATCTACTTAAAAGCTTAGTACAGAAGCCTCTCACTATTTTTATATACACTAGTGACCTTTAACCTTAATAAGTTAATTGCTGCCCGCGGTCGCAAACAGTGGTTTAACTTTCTTACCAGGGGAGTAAAATTCCGTGAGCCTCTTTTTTTCTGATGGACACATATCGTTTGCAAATAAAATGGTTACTATGCTTTGATAAAAGATTCATAGGTTTTGCATTTTGTTTAAACAAGAAGGTTTATGGTAAAATAATCAATGTACAAATAAATATCTATAAAATGTTAATAATAATTTTAGTCTTAACGCTGGCTTACATTATATTATGAATGTTAACGTTGATCTGGATTATATAAAACGCTTTACCAACTTTGTCTGCTCAAGCGTTAGCAAAGAGAATGGAACCCGGACAAAACAAATAAAATTAAAAAACCCAGTAGACATTTTCATTATGTTTGTATTAAAAATGTTAAATTTTATTCACTTTGTGTTTTACAAGAATATGAGCTTGTCATGTGCCATACGTATTAGCTTACAAAATTACATATTGCGATTTTATTTCAGGCATGAGAGACATAAACAGTATAATTCGATTTTACTGGCATATATATTTAGATACATGAGACTAGGTCGAAATGATACTTTTAAAACTGATATATGAATAACAAATTTGGATAGTCTCATTAATTATTCCATAGCTTTATAGCTCTAGGCTCCTCCAGGAATACATTGTACGTGTAAGCATATGACTGTACGCGTACGTGACCTTTGTATTAATCAATACCGTAATACAATCCCCAAGTAAAGTAGACGTTGTTGTTGAAGCGCTTGCATCATTGTTTATTGCAATTATAATGAAAACTATAATTAGATACAAAGCCCAAACTTACGAACCAAGTACCTGCTGAGAAAGGATTTTTCAGAAATAAATCAGTTAAGGCTGCTGCGTTGATACAGAAGCGTGAGAGTGAGCCGGCATTTCTCATTAAATGCCAATCGCAAAATCGCATGCTTTAAGTGTTGTTTGATAGAAAATTCAAATAAGCAGCAGTTCACAAGTTTCTTAAATGTGATGAAATATTAAAATTATTGTTTATTATTTATTAAGTTCCAAACTATCCTTGTGATAAAACAAATGCCAGACTCACATGCGAACAAATAAACGCAAACTATTATTCCCTGAATAGTAACTTTAACCGTTATTAAATGTTGACAATATGCGAGTCATTGTCTGCCTTATTTGTTACATCACTTATAATTTCCTTATGCAAATCTGCATAAACCAACCGACCACCGCGAATAAGTCTAAGTGTATAATAATTAATAATCGTATCTGTTTAAAGAATATTTTCATATAAAATAATTGGCTCTTTTTTTCTATGAACTAGACATAAAATGACAGCTACTCAATGAGGAAGTATTACAATGTTAAACAATTTAAAATAACAAGCCTTTTTCAATCAATTCCTCGTGATTAGTTCCGCCCGACCGCTCAAACATTGTTTCTATTAAAAGCTCAATTAAGGAGAGAAATAAAATTTTCTCCGAGTAAAGTAAAAAATTAAAGTAAAGGAATTACAAGGAAATTATGCAGCCATACATATAAAGCTATACCCCTGTACAACTGCAAAGGTGTAGGCAGACTTGTACTACACCCACACTTCGACAACTATGTTTCAAATCCCACGTAATGGAGGCGAGCCTATGGCCGTCTGTCGGGCATTTTTATTTTCTAACAGAAAAACCCAATAGCACTTTGCCCGTTCCGCTAATGATCAGCCTTAAACTTACGCGCGAAGTTAAGCCTCGGGAAAGAGTAGCAGTAACTTTTTATAGGTTATACATCTACCGTACAATAATATATTGTATATAGTTGACCAACCAATGCCTTACTTGATGGTGAGTCGTTATGTGCCGTAAGAATTAAAACAAGAACGATTATGATCGTTCCTGTTCTGTTGGCATTATTATTAGACAACATGGATATCTGATTCACGACTGAAATAGATAGCGTAGTTGTTGGTACCATCCCGCTCGAGATTAATGATCACAATAAATATAGGACGAATGTCAATACTATTATTGTAGTTATCAACCTGTATCCCACCGCTGGATATAGGCTACCTTGAATTCTATGTTCTACTTTAGATTTCCAAAATTCACTGTTTTGTTTCATTACAATGATAACTATTTAATTATTTAATCTATTTCACTATTTAATTTTTATTCTGCAATTGTAGAGAGTAGTCAGAAAGCTTTTTGTTTTGCCGTACAAATGCATATCTTGTCCTGTTTACACAATATATTATTATGATAGATCGTCATATCCTCTGAGGAGAAATAGACTACTAATTAAGGCCTTTGTGATCCTTCCTTCTTAAAATTTAAAACCTTTCCAACTGGATGTGAATGTAATTATTTAGCATATAGAAAATAATTATATTTTCATTTTAAAAAAGTTAACTGCCAACAAGACTACACACAAATAATTTCTGTGTTGCGGAGGACTTTACAAACATTTAACCAACGGATGCAAAGAACATCCATACTCAGAACAACTATTTGAGGATCACATAGATTACTATTTGCAAATTGCCGTATTTTATGAAGATAAAGCTTAAAAAATATTGTAATTAAGTAGGTAATGCCTCATGCGTACGCCTACATTAATTTACAGATTACTTACGAAAGCACGAACCAGTGCGCTTTCGTACTTAAGTAAGTAATAATATTTTAATGTTATAGGTATAACTTAGAATTTGATTAAGTATAATAGGCAAAATGGCTTTTTTTTAAAACATGAAAATCCAACATGTAATCCTGCAGATGTTATAAGAGGTTCTAATAGTATTAATGTAAAAAAAATAGCTGGAATTCAGTAATCTTTATTCTTATCAGTATACAGTAGCTCTCAATTTTAACAAAAGTGTCACTCTTCTCATCCAAATAAAAGATGTTAAAATAATACTTATTTCTAAATCAAATAGCATATCAGAGCTAATATATTTTAAGCCTTCTTGTGAAATACCAAACAAGAAAAAATAAGTCTTTTTACCTCATTTGAGTAATAGAACCTGGAAAGATGGTGTAAATTGGCTCAATCTTCGGTTCGTTCTTGCTTTTAGATTACATGTTTGACATAAAAGGATAGTGCAGATTGACTGTGATGTGAATTCCATTCTAGTGTCACAAAAAATTAAAACAATAGAAAGGATTAGTAATTAAGTTACACATTTTTTCAGTGCTATTACACTAGTAAACGATTGCTTATGTTTGCGTGCGTGCGTGCGTGCGTGCGTGCGTGCGCGCGTGTGCGCGTGTGTGTGTGTGTGTGTGTGTGTGTTTATGTGTGTGTGTGTGTGTGTGCGATGATTGGCCCTACGGGCCACAGTACATTGAGAAGATTAGCCTTAAGCCTTGTGTTCGCTTGCTGGTCTGAATTGGCATTTTTATTAATCATTAATGACCTATTTGCTTCGTTAATGTATTAAAATTTCGTTAAAAATTGAAACAGTTCTAAGAAAATACAATGTTTGACAAAGTTATTTATTTTATAAATAGTCGTTATTTCATCAGAAATTATTCGTTGCCTTACTCTTCATTAAATCATTTTTATGAATAATTATAACTAATTTATTTTAAAAAAGGATTTTATAAAATTACAATTTTTCGCGAACAGATAATAATGGAACGAATAAAGCAAAAAGTCCACAAGTCTAGGTATTTGTACGCTCCATCCATGTGTGCGTTGTTTTATGTAAAAGATTATCAACTTCTACTGGAAACTATTAAAGAAATCTCGAAAATGTTGATAGAATGGCCAGATCTGTAGGGGAATGTCACCAAAAATGTATATTCCTACGAATTTATAATTTTACGAATATAATTTATGGCCTATCCCTTCTCACACTGAGAAGAGGCCAGTGCCCAGACAGCTACAGGGCTAAAATTATTATTTTAATTTATCTAATTAATTTTACTCATTAAAACGGGATAGAACACACTACCAAATCTTTATTGTAACTATTTATACATTACACATTCCAGTTACGTACTATATTACATAGTATATAAACCTAAATACTTAAACAAATTATGGCAGACATTATGACGGTTAAACCCGTGATTGCAATCGCCAAAAGCGCCTGTCATTATTTGAATAGCATAATATGTAGGTATCTTAAAAAACCTCTAGTAGTTTTTTTATAGGCGCTTTAGTTGACTTTCGATATTAATACGTGAAGCAAAAACTTTGTACGCCTTTTTACGAAAATTGCACGGAATGAGAAGTATGAAATTTGGCACAGTTAAAGTTTATATGGAGAAGGAGGGGCGAATCCTAATATTTTTATCAAATATGCATTCAAAATACATTAAATTAATGAAAAAAGAGTACACGCACACAACCATGCATTTGACACACGCAGTCGAATCGTGTTCATAGTATTTCGACATTGTTCGTCTGACATCGTACAATTCTTTGTAACTATGGTTACCTATATGTACCTAATTTATATGTTATAGAGAAAAACAGAAAACAAAGTAGCAAGCTTAGGAATTTTGGTCGAATTTTAACCACTAGGTGACCGCTAGTTTATATTTATTACCGCTGATTATTATGTGCCTGTCTCCTTTAGTGTAATATAAAGTTGCATACACCCACTTCTAGCTAGCAGGAAGTTATTTGTGCTGCTGGTAGGTACTGAACTTTAACATAACACTTGAGTTAATCTTTGTTTCTATACAGCTTTATTTATTTTGCGAAGTAGGTAAAATAAACAAACAAAATCGCAAGAGCAAAACACTTTTAGTTTAATCCTTGTCTCATAAGAAACTAGTCTCTCTCTCTATCTTTACCTGTTTTAATGTACGATGCCAAGCGCGACGTACTTTTTATACAGTGTCGTCACATCGACTTCCTATTAGTACAACATTGTGATGCACTGTGTTATAGCACCGTAGGGTTATGTCCTGAGTTTGATGAGCGTGATTAACAGTCACGGTGATAAGAATCACTCATGCATTTTATCCTTAATACTTAATGCCCAAGGCAGTTACGGGCAAGCCACAGCCGCTTATAGCTAAGGAAAATACCAGAAGAATACAACATTCAATATATATCAAAGGATAGACCACAAAACAATGATCTCACATAAGTAGTTCTCCAAGTTCAATACAGGTATAACACAAAAATTAATTATATAAAACAGAAGATTAAGCACCTACGCACTATTTACAGAACTAGACATAAATTTCACGAAAGCTAAAGCTAAAGAATCTGTTTTACCAGCTTACATAGGAACCTGACATTTACTATTAAGTAACGATCATGATAATATTATGCTTATTCTAGAGAAGAAAATATTAAGAGTTCTATCATAACCAATTTTTTTTTTTTTTACGTGGGTAATGCATGACGTATACCCCTCCGCGGGGGCGGGCGGAGGGGTTATGTCGGACTCGCCGGGGTAGAATAAAGATGTTGAAAAGATGAAGTACCTCCCGGAATACCGACTAAACCTACCACGGTGTTCCTCGACAAAACCACTATCGACGGGGCCGCGCGAATCACTTTCGCATGCGGTCGCGACCCCGCCGAGGTTTCGGCCCGCCGTATGAAACGGCAGGCCACTACACGAAAGACCTACCCTAAAGGCACTTCTACCACTCCCTACTGTCCCCCCTAGAGGGGAGACGGACTCGACACAGAGGCGCGCGTGGGAACACGCACGCCGCCTCTCGGACCTGGTGCTGAACGGATGGCGGGCAGGCCCACAAAGCCCGCCACCCCCAGGTCAAACCTCAGGGTGGCTGGAGGTCGTCCCGCGCCTTCCGGCGTCTATCATAACCACTTGACTTTTAAGACTAACTTAAGTCTAAACTTAAGTTAGGCTTATAAGTTCACTAAAGCCTCTGTAGTTATATATTACTCCTACCCACTATTAATAATCATTTAGTAATGAACAGATTATAATTTTGTAAATATGTATATACTCACGTTTCGCTACGATATGTATGCACACTACACTTCTAAGTGTAGGCAGGGGTCAGATACACTCACATTTCGCTAGCTAAGTTTACGTGGATATCGAGCTGATACTGAAAAAAATATTCATTACAGAAAACCCTTTACGTGACCGGATACAGAGCCCGTAGACTCACGGGCCGCCACAAAAATCTGTGCAAATGTGTACCAATAAAACAATTTTAGATAATTTTATATTCTTTAGCTAATCTATATAATATCATCATAATGATGCATCGCGTTTAGCAACACCGGTTAATATGAGACTAAAGATTACTGAACGCGGTAGGCATCGATGAGTCCAATAGACTTACTAATACATAGCACCATACATAAAATAATATAAACCCATTTTCAACAGCAATCTTTAAAAAAAATACTCAAGAGCTAAAAAATACATATTTTGGCAAATATTACTAAGCAATCAATATCGTATAAAACTATTTGGTTATTACTTTTATGATAATTTCAAGCGCTACCTTTTTGGCAGAAGTTTGTTTGTAAAATGTTTTTATTAGGTGTTGTATTATTAATATATAAAATATGTATACATTTCAATTCGCGTATCAAGCAAGAAGGTTATGTAATGTAATGATTACGTTCCTTTTACCCTTTACTTACCTGAATTAAACTGTAAATACAAATTGAAAGTGCTAAGATATTGAGGTGTAAATTAGTATTTCACATTTCTAAGTATTGCGGATCCAACTCTTTAACCTTTATGAAAAAATCATTAGGACGGTTTTAGTGAGTGTTGAATTTCTGTCCTACTTTCAGAATTTAATAGATAAAACCATTGACACTGTTACTAAAGAGAATTTTAAGATTCTATAGAGGCCTCGTTTTATTTTACAAATGGTCATCTTTTACAATCAAATTTTTTTTTTAATGTGATAGTAGGCAAACGAGCATACGGATCACCTGATGGTAAGCGATTACTGCCGCCCATGGACACCCGCAACACCAGAGGAGTTACAAGTGCGCTGCCGGCCTTTTAAAAAGGAGTACGCTCTTTTCTTGAAGGTTTGTAGGTCGTATTGGTCCGGAAATACCGCAGGCGACAATTCATTCCATAGTCTAGTTGTGCGAGGCAGAAAATTTCCAGAAAAACGCACAGTAGTGGACTGCCAAACATCTAAATGGTGGGGATAGAAATTCAATCGCGTAGGACGATGGCGAAAAGAGGCGGCAGGGATCAGTCCGAACAATTCCTCGGCGGAGCACGCCCCATAGTAAAAGCGATAGAAGATGCATAGCGAGGCTACATCTCTACGCAGCGCCAAAAGGTCTAGCCGATTTGAAACAACCTGGCAGTCGACGACTCGAGAGATTTTCTTTTAATTACATATTTATATTACATATACTCCATATTTACTAAGGTTTTGATAATACATTTTTATCCCTCGGGATCAGTACTTTTGTTCTGGATGAAAGAAACCATGAATTTTTAAAATTCTGTTCCACTGCCAGCGTTTATGAAAAATTTCACGATGTTCGTTCGAGGAGTTACGGCGTGAAAGCGAAACAGATATAAACTTACAGTTACATTCATAATATTAGTAAGGATTACGATAAAAGTACGAAATTAAACTCCTCAGATTAAAAAAGGCCAATCAAGTATTCCTCGCAATATATAAGGCGACGAACACTAATAAATAGCGTTGTTTATTGTTAAACGTAGTACACACATTAATTGCGAATTAATAAGTAGTAATTAAAACAGTTTACCACCGAAGCATCGGCAGATAACTTTATGAGCTTAACATAGCTCATAAAGTTATCTATCGATGCTTATTGTGTAAGCGTATGCGGAAGAACGCATTCCTCTTACTTTCAAAAAAAGCGTGTTCTTTTGTTCAAACTTTATAAGTTACCGCAGATTATGCACTCTATCTTTATCAAATATGATCCCAAGCGCGACCTCACAAAAAGGAGTCACTAATGTACTATCGCAAGTAACAAAGAGTCGTTTACTTACTGACAGCATAGCGCTTTCTTATGAAGTTCTAGAACACAACATAGCGTAATTCAGGTGCGAACTTCTGTAGAGAAGAGATATTGCTCAGAGCTGGTCCAGGTTTAAAATAAATCCTTTAATTAATTGCCTATTACATAATACAATTTATTTTATAATTATGAACTTATTATTTCTTTCTAAGCATCAAAAGATCGAGTATGGTATGATCAATACATATAACATTGTCTATTAGAGCAGCCAACAGAGAAACTCTTTAGTCACATTTGATGTTCGATGCGAATATTTTACTCACAAAGACACTTATCATAAATATCTATTACCAAAAAAGAGCGCTACTACTGCCTTAGGGTGCCCTTCCACCAGACATGTGCGAGGATGCGTAGCGACGCGACGGTTGCGTTTGATACCTATTAATTGGATCGTTTATTTTAAGAAAAACGAACGATAAAGTTTAGTTAAGTGGGTTTTTGTCGAAAAGGGTTTTGAAGCTATTTTCTTTACATGATTTTACTCAAGTAATGAATTTGAATGAGAGATGCGAACGAGGGATGCGCGCAAAGAATATGGCAGCTAAGGGTGCCAGCACTGGTATACTAAACACGCGTCTCGCTCTAAATGGATGTTTGTCGTACGTGTTACCTGATCCGATACACCATGTAGCTTTGCTGGAAATAAACACATAGTTTCGAAGCATAGCCTTCGCCTCGCACATCGGTTGGAAAGGCACCCCTACGTACTATATCAAATAACCTTAAACTTTATTGCTTTTAGAAGGTATTAGTAGTATAAGACAGCCATGAAATAAATTTAAAAAGAGTGAACTCACACATTCTTCGTAGAATATAAGTCCAAATAAGTATGTATGGTGGTATAACGTAGAGAGTTTTTAACGCCTTGAATGTGGTAAGGCAGTGTACAGTCTGCCTGTTAGTAAACGAAGACCGTAGCCTATGAACGTGTAACGCTACGAATATCACTCACACATGGTTGACCAAGCTGAGATTTGAATGACCTTTTTGAAAAATACATGCTGTAGTTGGTCATTCTACGAACTAAGCGTCTGTGGGTGGCAATTCCTTTGAAACCGCTAGGCATAAGACCATATTGGTTTTTGCGTGTAAGGGTGAAAGCTCTCGTCGTCGTGAATACTGCGTTAGCAAAATGTTATTGTAATAACATTTGATCCGTTTCTTTAGAACCTACACCACAGCTCTTTATATAAGCCATGACAGACACACAAGGCATCAAAATAACCGCTTTCTCTATTTTACTCGTTTCCAAATATTATCAAGACTATTGAAATTAAACTGCTATATACGGATTTTATCGCGTTGTTTATTTGACACTTTATTACAAAATTTTGAAAATTGTTACACTACTACTACTATTAAACTTTACTAATTTTTAAGCTAATTAAATTATTATTAATTATAATTTGTTTTTTATTAAATATAATTGAAATTAATACCAGCTTGCGTAAAACCTCCAAAGCTGTATGGGTTACCAAAAATACACAAGGAAAACGCTCCCCTACGTCCTATTGTGAGTCAGATCGACACACCAACTTACAGACTGGCTCAGCACGTAGCGAAGATACTCTCACCACTCAGAGGCAACTCGAGAGCACATGTAAAGGATTCATACCATTTTGTGAGTGAAATTAAACACCTACGTCTCACTAACAATGAAACAATGGTTAGTTTTGATGTACAGACATTATTTACATGCTTACCTGCACA
The DNA here is from genome assembly GCA_930367265.1 of Catocala fraxini. Lineage (NCBI taxonomy): Eukaryota > Metazoa > Arthropoda > Insecta > Lepidoptera > Erebidae > Catocala > Catocala fraxini. Next base: position 13,051,629 of record OV884037.1, read on the forward strand.
TGACTGTATTGAAATAACTAAAAGGAAGCTAATACAGTACAATATGCCTGAGGAATATGCAGAACTACTTAAGCATTGCTTAACAACTGGCTATCTGTTGTGGGACGATAAATTCTACATACAACTCGATGGTGTCGCAATGGGGTCCCCAGTATCGCCTGTCGTTGCTGACATATACAATGTGTTTGGTGAGTGGTGTCGGAGATTTTAATGGCATAATATATGGTCATTTATATCTACAATCCATGCTTCAGTATTATTTTTTATGTTACTTGGGCGAAATGGCGGCCATTTTGTTTATTTTGTTATCTAATCACGGACACACGTGGTAATTTAGCGATATCGTCGCTTGTAATAATCCAAAAAAAAACAAAAAAGGTCTTATTTTACAGCTCATAGTATAGCTAACATGTTTACGATAAAAAATTTTTAGAATCTATCTCAGTTCAATTTAAAAAAAAATATGACAACAGAAAATTAAGAAAATTTTTGCTGTTATTTTTTTGTTATTTCACTTTTTCACAAAAACCAAGCTGTCAAGGTATTATTTTTTTAATGTTTTTAGATACTACATAATATCAGCTAAACATGAGTACTAAAATCATTGCCGTAAGTAAGATACTTTTAAAATGACGCTCTTTAGAACTTGACCCCTTAATAGCGTATTCAGGTAGTAAACAATTACAAACCCATCTCAATTTAAGGATCATCCTGATATTTAGGAAATACAGAAATAAAACACAATATTTTTTCACTTAGCTTTAATATTAATAATAATTTGGTCACAAATTTTATAAAAATTGTTCAAAGTGGTCACCATTTTGCTGCAAACATGCTGTCGCCCGTACAGCCAGGTGTTGCGTAGAGCGTCGGATCATCTCCTTGTTTTCCTTTAATTCATTTCCGATGCTAATTATTTTTTGAATCAATTCCTCTCGGGTGTTTGGCACTTCCACGTAAACTTTTTGTTTTATAGTACTCCATAAAAAAAAATCCAGGGGTGTTAAATCCGGAGAACGCGGTGGCCAAGCAACTGTCCCTCCGCGACCGATCCACTGCGTGTAATTTTGATTTAAATATGTCCTCACTGCCACTGCAAAGTGTGCGGGTGCACCATCGAGCTGCAGAATCATTCCTCTCCGGTTAACGAGTGGTATTTCGATGAGGGCGTCATAAAAATCCGTCTGCAGGAATTCCAAAAATCGTTGACCATTCATCGTCTCTGGTAAAATGATGGGGCCAACAAGAACGTCGTCTATGATTCCTGCCCAAACGTTCACGGCAAACTGATACTGTACAGTACTTGTCCTAGTAGCGTGTGGATTTTCGTGACACCACAGATGCTCATTGCGGTGATTTATGTATCCCGATCTTGTGAAGGTGGCTTCGTCTGTCCACAAAATCTTTTTTAAGAAATTTGGTACAGATCGTACTTGCCGCTGGATCCACGAGCAAAATACTGATCGCCTAGCATGATCAGGCTCCAGTAATTCTTGTACCCTTTTAAAATGGTACGGATGCAATCCTTCTCTCTTTAACACTTTCCACACTGACCATATGGTAAGGTTTAATCTATTAGCAATCAGTCGTATGCTCAATCTGGGATCTTGGGTAATTAATTCCAATATTTCTTCTTCGTCTTGTGGTGACACCAAACGAGAACGTTCTTCAGCAGGTCTTCTAATTCCATTTTCGGCAAGCCTCAAATGGATTCTGACGAACGTGCGAGGATTGGGTGTAACTCTGTTGGGGAATCTTCTGGCGTACTCTCTACTAGCAGCATTGGCGTTCCCGTTGCACAGTCCGTAGACAAAATGGATGTCAGCAACATGTTGGCTGGAGTAATAGTTGTCTTCCATTTTAAAAAGATTAACAAAACAGTTCAACAGTAAAAATAACGAAAACGTAACAAAACTTTTAACAGCGCACAGCAAATTGGTTAACAAAAAGAGAATGTGATCACAACGCAGAGCGAGGGACGACTGATAAGCTTTGTATTGCGTTCCTAAATCTCTGGAAACAAATGTTATTTTGTCTCGCTCACACTTATGACGAAGGAGGTTTTTACCTGCTCGAATCATTTGTTAAAACGGGTTTAGTAGTTCCTTGAATTGTGATAAAGCGGCTTTGTAATTGTTTAATACCTGAATACGCTATTAAGGGGTCAAGTTCTAAAGAGCGTCATTTTAAAAGTATCTTACTTACGGCAATGATTTTAGTACTCATGTTTAGCTGATATTATGTAGTATCTAAAAACATTAAAAAAATAATACCTTGACAGCTTGGTTTTTGTGAAAAAGTGAAATAACAAAAAAATAACAGCAAAAATTTTCTTAATTTTCTGTTGTCATATTTTTTTTTAAATTGAACTGAGATAGATTCTAAAATTTTTTTATCGTAAACATGTTAGCTATACTATGAGCTGTAAAACAAGACCTTTTTTGTTTTTTTTTGGATTATTACAAGCGACGATATCGCTAAATTACCACGTGTGTCCGTGATTAGATAACAAAATAAACAAAATGGCCGCCATTTCGCCCAAGTAACATAAAAAATAATACTGAAGCATGAATTGTAGATATAAATGACCATATATTATGCCATTAAAATCTCCGACACCACTCACCAAACACATTGTATATGGAGGACTTCGAGGCTCGAGCTTTACATACTGCCCCCATCACACCCAGGATTTATAAGAGGTTTGTAGATGATACTTTTACAATATTACCAACAGATAGTGCAAGTGTATTCCTAGAACATCTTAATTCCATTAACAATAACATCCAATTTACTATGGAATTAGAGGCAAATAATTCATTAGCTTTCTTAGATGTACTTGTCATCAGGAATCCTGATCATACTTTGAGCCACACTGTATATAGGAAAAAGACCCATACAAATAGGTACTTAAACGGTAAATCTCACCACCATCCTAAACAGTTAGCTACCGTGGGAATGTCTTTGTTTCAGAGAGCCCATGGGATCTGTGACAAGAAACACCTGGACGCCGAGCTTCAACATGTCAAGCAAGTACTGCAAGACAACAAGCTCCAACAGCCGCGCCGCTGTCACAGATCCCGAGAAAAGCAAGCCACAGTCGAGCGCCAGCCTGCTATACTGCCTTATGTAAGGGGTATCACTGACAAGATTGGCTACATCTTGAAGCGAGCTTCAATCAACACATACTTCAAGCCGCCAACGAAGATAAGTCAATTTTTACCATCCATCAAGTGCCAACTACCTTTACAAGATGCAGGGGTCTATAAAATAGATTGTGACTGCGGACTCTCATACATTGGTCAAACCAAGAGAAACATAGGCACCCGCATAAAAGAACACATAGCTGATGTAAAACACCAACGCTCGTTGAAGTCTGCTGTGTGTGAACATGTGCAACAGGGGACCAACCACTACCTGAGATTTGACAAACCACAGATTCTCGCTAAAGAACACCGATTCCTACCAAGGATGCTTCGCGAGGCTATTGAAATCAAAAAACATCCTAATTTTAATAGAGAAGATGGTTGGAATGTACCACCAGCTTGGAATCCAGTAATAAAAATAGTCAAACCCAAGAAGAAGCAAACCACAGCTAGACTTCATGATACTTTGAGCTCATTCTGCGTAAATAGAAACACCAATGATTAAATTATGTTCGGGTACTTTGAAATAACTACACTGGAACATTGAGACAACTGCCATCTTAGTCTCCCCGTGACCATGGCTGCTGAAAAGCAACCGAAACGTCGGGGAAAGTGTAAAAGTAAAAATAAATTAAATCTAAATAGTTTAATAATAATTTAATTAGCTTAAAAATTAGTAAAGTTTAATAGTAGTAGTAGTGAAACAATTTTCAAAATTTTGTAATAAAGTGTCAAATAAACAACGCGATAAAATCCGTATATAGCAGTTTAATTTCAATGAATAATATTCGCGTAAATAGAAGACAATATTATATTATCACGACTATAAAAATAATCTGAAATTTTAATTGTGAAGGAGCTTGGAACGGCTTCCAGGATGTTTTGTAAAAAAGGGTTCTTGTTAAAACCTAAAATATACCTGAGGTATAATGATAATTGTCAATAGCAGATAGGTCTTGCCATTGCCAACTGTCAACCAGAGAAATTCCACCTTTTTACAGCCAACTGGTGCAAGAGTCTTAACACTTTAATTGCGCTTCGTCCGGTAAGTTTCGGTGGCTTACATAGCTACCTCTACCATTTTTTGTCGTGCATCCTATCATAAATTCCTTTTTCTAGGTTCAGCAACGAGCGTATGTATGTAATATTGCATACATACCTATCTAAATTTGCCTGAAAGCGTTTAACTGGCAAGACCAACATCCATTGAAAAACAGGGTTTTGATAATGGTTTTATCACAGTCATTTATTTTTTATAACAAATTAACATACATTTGTCGATTTTCGCCTTCATTTACATACACAAAAGTGCTCTCAGTAAACTTCAAATTATTTTGTTATGTGCCAATTCGAATATTGAAGTCTCTCTAAATGGAAATATACTAGTTTTAATATCTTTGTATATACTGTGCAGTCGTTGTAACTAATCTAAGCGTATTTACATTTTCGTGGGTTTGTTTTACGGCATTAATTTGTTCTTGGTTTTTCTTTTCCAACTTGGTACTTTTGACGAATTATTATCTAAATAAGGCTAAAAATATTAAAAACAGATAGGACTCTTCGAAGTGAATGTGTCTAATATATTTTTAATTCAGATATGTTGAATTTATTTCGTCGTAGGTATCTAACATGCTTGCAGCACCAAAATGCAGTTTGGTAAATTTCTATATTCCATAATAATAACAAGATACAGTGAAATATATATGAGACACTTATCTAAAAAGTATATAGGCTTTGAACACATTTTTGGTTTAATTTAATAATGACCTTTATAAGTATGGCTATTTTTTTAACTTTATTTATTTTATATTTTTCGACAAGCGTTTTAGTAGAAGCCTTAGCGACTCATCTTTAGTAAGCTATTTTAACCTTGTCGATACTTATCGCGAAATTCTTCGTTTATTCGATAGCTTGTCTTTTTTCTACTTCAATAATAGCAACAATGGGTATGTAAAGTAAGAAACTATGTAGGTATGTATACATATATATATAGTAACAAATACATATACATAATTACAGGATAGACAATTTTTTTGTATAAACTCCCGGAATCGATCAATCTAAATAGATATGATTATATTTTATTTGGCAATGTTGTTTTATTTGGAAACAGTACCTACCAATTTAAATTTATTTTTATTTTTATATTCATTAAATATCTACTGCGTTTTTTTACTAGCCATGTTATAAAGGACTTTAAAGCTTGTGTTCTTATTTCAAAACTTAATAAGTTACCATTTTCTATGTAAGTGTCAGAACCGCTGGACCAATAGAGATATTTGATGTTTAGAAAATACCAAAATGCACTACCTTTTTGCTACTAATTGATACCTAACTTCAAATATTTAGTACCTCGATTGACAGCGAAAAAAACACGTAAAGAAAGTGGTCAGACATTCTGACATCAGGGTGTCTGGACCATTTCTTTTTTCATACTTCTAGACAACTAAATAGACTAAATATTAACTACCTTCTTAGTACCTCAACATATATTTTTTTCAGATTTTTTGTCATACCTGAAAAATGTTATGCATGAAAGATTTTTTTTTATATTGCATATTTAATTTGCCACCTATAGCATATATTTTAGGATATACACTCTAATATAGAGAATAATTTTAATAACTGGTATTAATGATGAACAATTAATATTTTTTGGTGTACATTAAACAATAAGCAGTCAGGTTTTTACAACTTATAGTCTGGCTAATTCTACTAGACATATCGTCGTAACATTGCCATTTCGGTGCCATGGTGATCCAAAATATGCATTGCAGACCTTCAATGTTTTTCTTCCATCCAACGGTCAATGTTAAGGTAGTTATTACATAAATTCCTATACGCATATTTAGGAAATTGACTTACAAGATTAACATAAGCATTAAATGCGTGTTACGCGATCCAGAATTGTTTTCACCCTTTTAATACTAGTGTCCCTAGTAAGTTGACTAGTAAGTTGAATACAATTGTATATATTATATTTCATATATTTTTAGCTTTGTAAGCATGTAGGTACTTCAATGTTTTTACAAGCTTTTGCCTTATTAGCCAAGCTTGCTTCTTGTTTTGCTAGTTATTATGTTTAAGTCAAATATAGCAATTGAGTTATGAACTAGTTCCTCTGAATCAATGTAACTGGATTGTTTACTGACTCACACACATTTTATGATAGTTATGATATGTAGTTTGTTAGCTTGTTTTCTCACAAAGTAACTCCTCAATTGTTAATAACATAGACATGAACTGACGTAAAACACTAAAAGCCAAACAAAAAAATAGAAATACAAACAAATTGAAAATGTTTTTATATTATGCGACGAAAAATTCAATGGGACATGCTTTATTTTAAGTTTGGCCATATTATGTGTGATTAAATAGTGTAATTGGTGCGTAAATTAAAGTAAAAATAAATAAATAAATGATACTGGTTACGCAAAAGAATTGCACTCTTCGATGCCTTAAGCGTTAATTATAAATCGGCATATGATTAGGTACCCTTTTTTTTTTTTTTTTTTTTACGTGGGGGAATGCATGACGCATACCCCTCCGCGGGGGCGGGCGGAGGGGTTATGTCGGACTCGCCGGGGTAAAAGAAAGATGGTAAAGATGTTAAAGTACCTCCCGGAATACCGACTAAACCTACCACGGTGTTCCTCAACAAAACCACTATCGACGGGGCCGCGCGAATCACTTTCGCATGCGGTCGCGACCCCGCCGAGGTTACGGCCCGCCGTATGAAACGGCAGGCCACTACACGAAAGACCTACCCTATAGGCACATCTAAAAACTCCCTACTGTCCCCCCTAGAGGGGAGACGGACTCGACACAGAGGCGCGCGTGGGAACACGCACGCCGCCTCTCGGACCTGGTGCTGAACGGATGGCGGGCCGGCCCACAAAGCCCGCCACCCCCAGGTCAATCCTCAGGGTGGCTGGAGGTCGTCTCGCGCCCTCCGGCGCCCGGCTCTGCGGTTGGGGAGAGGGTTCAAACGCTCCCTCTCCCGCTCCGCCGCCTCCTTGATGGAAATGACTTTCTCACAAAAGGAGGCGACGGCGTTCCACGACCTCTCACTCCGGACCATAGACTGAACTACGGCCGGGAGCGAGAGGGCAACCAATCCGACTGCCGCGATCAACTCACGGCGCTGCGATGCCCAGGCGGGGCAAACCGCCAAAGTGTGCAGCGCCGTGTCCTCAACAACGTCGCGGCAGTCGCCGCAGTGGTGACAACCGGGCGTCTCTTGCCGGCGTATACGACACAGGAACTGGCCAAAACAACCGTGGCCAGTCATTACCTGTGTCAGCCGGAAGGTGAGGGCGCCATGGCGCCTCTCCAGCCACTCCTCAAACACGGGACTTACCGCCACGATCGTGGCGTGCCCGATATGATTAGGTACCCGTAATAATAACTAATAAGTTTATCATGTAAGATTTATGTTCAAATATTTGCATTGCATTGTCTAAAATAAAGGATTTTATTACTGTATTATTTCGATAATAATAAGATAATATAGATAAGATAATAATAATAATAACAATAATAAAAAGCAAGCGATAGCTCAGTGGGGATACCAACAGACAGCAATGCAGAGGGTCTCGGGTTCGAACCACGTCGCGCACCTATGACTTTCGGAAGTCATATGACTTTTCGAAATTATGTGCGTATTAATTGACAATTATCGCCTGCTCCGTGCCTCGGAGAGCTCGTTAAGCCGTTGGTCCCGGCTGCCATGAACATCTATGGCAGTCGTTATTGGGAAAGTCAGTACCCTCTAATATCCTGACACTGGTCTAGCCTTAGGGTATCGTTAGCCTTCGGGTTGTGGAGGTCAGGTAGCAGCCGCTCCGTGTAAAACCTGATATCCAGTCAAATCCGGTTAGACCAGAAAAGCCGACCCCAAGTGACTTGGGAATAATAAAGGCTAAGGGAGAAGATTACTGTATTATTTCGATGTATTTCATTTTCCTGGACGTGGTCTATAATTATTTTTCCAGATCCACTTAATTTCATTATTAAGAAAACTGGCAAAGACGAGGATTAGATCGAATAGATAAATGTCTTATAAGTGTATACTTACGTATGTATATACAGAACCCCAAAAAGTGAAAAGCGCATTTGGCGAAATTCAGCAATATGGCAGTTATCTTAGTTCAAAGGGATCGGCGATTTCAAAAAGTCTCTCTGCCACGCACCATGCTCAGAAAACTGTCCGTCCCGGCTGTCAAAAATTCTTAGGCACTTGATGTGGGAAAACAGCATCCATGAATAACCTAACCACTCGACTATCTTTTAGAATATCGTGATCCCTTTGACTTGAATAAATGACCTGAATATTGGTCCAAGGTGAAAGTTTTAAGATGGAATTGCTTAGACAATAAATCGATTCGATACGCTTTAGAATAATGACGTAGTCATTGGAAATTAAATACTAAGCAATATATCTTATTCTGTAACAATACAATTTTATAGCAACTATTTTAATTGGGAAACTTTTATGTTCAATATCTATCTCGCTATCTGTCACCTTTTGTCCGTCGATATATACTAAAGCCAATATAAAGTACACCGGTAATGTCGAGATTCCTTTAGCTAGTAAGAAGTATAAAACTTATTTTTGTTGAGTAAGATGTGATTGGTTTCTAAGAAAAGTATCTACCTTTTCCCTTGAAAAAGGTACTTTTCTTACAAACCACTAAGTCTCATGTATTGTGACGGTTCACTAACTTATGTTTTAACACAGAAAATATTTTCACCCTAAAATCTGGTGATATATTTATAAGTGTACGTTACGGTAGAGCAGCTCATTATAGCGATGGAAATATTCCTTTAATAAATGTTATTACAAATATAGATAGCTAACCTTTAAAATAAGGAAAACTGAAACTGAGTCGTTAATCTCAAAATATCTGCTGTTGAATAAGATTTAATAAATTAAATTACAAAAGAGCCAATCCTACGTAATCTATCAAATCTTTGTGTCGCTGAGTATTCGTTTGGACTAGCAGTATAGCTTCTCGCATAGCGCTATAAACAATATATAATAGACGAAGCTGTGGGAGGTGAAATGAAGAGCACCATGACAGGCAAATTTTATTGTTATGTACCAATAAAGCTGAGGTTTCCAACCACGCCATCCCACTAACTTGACTCACAAACATGTGACTCATTCTCCAACATAAAAACTCGCATTTTTCTTTCACAAAAGTTAACTACTCATTCCAAGTTGAAAATGTGACGCACTCACATAGCTATATTATATAAGTCAGTATAGAATATAGCCATAACCATAAGCTTGTATGTAATGTATACCACGCACTGCCTCATCAGTCGTTGCCGTAATTTCCGTCGTTTTCCCTTTCGAGTTAGTTTGGCAATGTGCTACTGAAAATTCCGTTTAATAAATTCTTAGTAGCGACACAAACTGTGCCTCGACGACAATGAGTACATTTTCTATTGCATGACATGTAATCACTAGTGTTGATGCAATACACCTGCGCGTAGACATCCGCCAAATAATATGATTTTTGATGAATAATAAAATTATGTAATATTATACATCATGTATAATATTATATAATTTTATTATTAATAATAAATCGCGGACAAATATAACTTTATTTGTCCGCGATTTCATATGCGCCAACATGTCCTTAGATCATTAACTTATACGAACGCATTTTAAAATGGTCATATTTTTAAATTTTTCACTCGCTTTTAATGCAATGGAATATAATAAAAATGAATATTAATAAGCTTATTTCAATATTCAATAGCCATTTTTATTATAAGCATGTGCAAGCACACACAAGCAGACAGAAACTTTACTTTATTGTTTTGTTTTTTGTATGGATAGAAATATTAAGTACATTTCCATAATATTTGCGTCAAGACCTTATAAATCTCATCATAGATTTTAGTCGAAAAAAATTGTAGCTATAATATATACATATGTCCCGTAATGATATACCTACTTATGTATATTTATATCATCAGGATGTGAACATATATACATATCATACAGCCACCCAGCCCTTTAATACATACCCAATATAAACAGAAAACAATCAGCTTATTGACAAAACCGATATAAATAGAACATGTTGTGTAAACATCAACCTTTGACGGTTGGAGGACCAACGCCTCATGAAATAAAAAAAAATGTCATACATCGATTGAAGTCGACTACATATAAATCATATATTCCAATTTGCGATTTTATGTGAAAAAATATTTGGTGTGATATTATGTGATATAAAGATTGTGGGGTAAATGGCGTGACGGCAGGCACCGAGCCGTGGGCGGGCGGGCTGCGCGGCTGGACGGCGGCGCGCCGCCTCCAGTAGCTGCTAGCCCTTGCGCCAGGCGCACGTCCCGCGAGCTCGCTCCCGCACCCCTCGTGCGCTGCGCTACCCCGGCTCCCGGCCCAGCGCCGCCGCCGCGCCACACGCGCCACTCGCGCCGGCACAACAAACTCGCTCGGTGCCCAAGTTTAACTTTGTGCTTCTGATCGTAACACCACGAGGACGCATACAAGGATCACAACAAGTAAGTTTATACCGCTTTTTATGCTATACGTTGCCTTTCAAACAATCCGTTTTCTTGTGTTTGCTTATTTTGTTGCTTCGTTTATGCCTCCTCATTAATGGAACTACATTACTATGTAGAAAATTGATTTATTAGCTACAAAGGCTTTCTCTTATTATTATTTCTTTTGCAATACTCTTTTTATCTTAGTGTGTTTGCATGATACTTAATAATAATGATCGGCGTTAATATTACAGATATATTGGGTTTTATTTAGATTACGTTTATATATATAAACATATGACTATACTGATTATTTAAACAGCCGAACAAGCTGCAACTAATAATACATATTTTAAATCGTATCTACGTGAAATAAGTCACGCAATGGCCAAGAGGCTCTTTAAATCAAGTCTTGCACTTGATATAAGGAGCCACCAAGAACATTATATAATATTTACATTTCTAAAGAACTCTCGTCAATTAAAAATCTTCAAGTTGAATCCTCTTTGGGTACAAATTGGTCAAGTTTCAAGCCGCGTTCACGGGTAACAAGTACGGCCTTATACTTTAACGTTATAAGAAAATCCTTTAATTGGGATGCGCGTCACAAATAAAATTACTGAGGAGCTCCGTGATCACATTGGCAACACAGTAAGGTGAAAATCAAATGTTGGTTATAGAATGACGTCAAATGTTATCAACCAGACGACAAGCAGGTAAAATGTTAAAAGCACTTGACTGAAAATTGGCGTCCGCTATCTAAAGTTACAAGGGACACATAAATCTCTTACGAAATCGGATTACAGTGCCAGTACATATTAAGTAACGATCTCTACAATATGCAAAATATGTACCGATTTATTTATCGGCTATATGTCATCCAAAAATATATGGACGAACACGGAACGAAAAATACCTTTTCAATTTAAAAAGAATACAAAAAATAGGCGTAATAAAATTCCGCTCATAGTCCCAAGTGTTGAACATATTCAATAATAACCGAACCCTAAAAATTGATTTGTGTTCTGTTTGGAAACAAATTGAATCAAAGGAAATTTTATTGTTAATATTATCAATATATACATTTTAGTGTCCCTAACAAGAATTGGGCGTATTGTTAAGTAATACTGTAATCGATTTGTTTCCTTAGAGCTAGTAGTAAAATACATTTGAGTGGTTTGGCGGTGCGTACAAATTTTACAATGAATGATCATCTAAAATGATTAATTACTTTAAGATGTGCGTGTCACGTTTTGAGAAATGGGTGTATACACAATAGCATTTCGACACAAAATAACGCAGCTATCTACACCTTTGGTGTCTGAGATAGCGGTGAAATGAAAGGCATGACGTGTAGCCCGCTCCCCAGCCAGGCTTTACGTAAAGCTTATCTAAACTCCGGTCATGATTTTCGGTATAGCAAATTCCGCAAGACAAGAAAATGTGTTATTTACTAGTTCGGTTCTAATTTTTGGACCCAGACGTTTTCCTGTTCAATGAACACTGTTTTACATTTATTCAAGTCTGGTACTATTTCCATTCACTGTTGGGTTTGATATAGTTACAAGGAATTATTTTGACAGCACGATATCAAAATAGAGGACTATTGTTAATCTTATTTCGGTAATCTATAAATAATTTGTAGTAATTTAATTCGGAACATTATTATACCATAATGCTTGCTAACAACGAATGATAACATATGCCGTCATATTTTTCTATCCCAGGCAAATTGTTATTTCCTTTTTGGGTCAAGTTAGTAATATTTTAGCAGATGGTTATTTAAGAAGAATAGATTTGAATTTCATCTTTTAATATGAATAAGTTATATTTAGAGGCCAATAGAATTATTCACATATGGACCGGACCTATTTTGATATTATTGTAGTTACTCAGGCAAGTTATTTAAATATATTTACGAATCTGTAATCGCTTGGTAAGAATACTTGCGCTTACATAATCTATGGCAATATTTTAATAACCCTGATGACACAACGTATGTTTAGTTACTTCTATCTCTAAAACATTAAGTTATGCATAATATTTTCTATAAAAGTGTTCTTTAATAGAAGTTTAAATACACATGCGTGCACATCTGAATGACGTCATAGCTACGTACATAAGTCAATGAAATTAAAAGTAAGGTTCGTTAGTGTTTCATTCATGTTAAGTAACACAATGAATGGGCCAAGGGTCGGCCAACCGCAGCACCAAATATACTTCTTCACACTACCATTATTATATTATTGTGCTAGGTTATTATGGACTTGTGGTTTCAACTTATGAAAGGGCAACTATTATAGTAGACACGTTTTTCATATACGTAATAATTCAAATAACTAGCGAACAGGCTCTTGGTATATTACACCCACATAAAATGATACCATATTACATTTTAATTAAATGAGACCAAATATAATTTAATGTATAAAGTTACTCCAAAGGAATTGGATGGAAAGGTCGTTTTTATAGCAGCGATGTAGAAAAGTAACTCTCCAACGTGTTAGCTACGTGATAATAGATCTTTCCTCCAAAGCTAATGAGATTAGAGTCTATTCCAACTTAAATTCAAGCTATCTCGGCAAGGATTCCAAGGAATATTTATCACGAAGCAGCGACGTGTGACGGCCAAAAATTGGCCAATAGAACATTTATATTTATAGTTCAACTGTAACCAAATGTTCAAATATTGCCTCTATTTGGACACCATTACCACCTAATAAAACCTACCTATGCAATAAAACGCCAATAAAACTTAAATTAAACAAATGTGAAATTGTTCAGCTGCATTAAGATATTTGAAAATAAAGTATTTCAGATTTATTTTCTTCAATAAAAACAAATAAGATTAAAATACAATGAAATATAGCAGCTAAGTATACGTTTTATAAATCACTTGTGAATTTATAGTACCTTATTTAAAAATAAGTAGTGGTGTAATTAGTTCATTAAGAATATGCGCAAGAAACCTCGAGCCTCTTCTTTTATGAAAGAGGTCAACGACCTCATTCAACCTTTAAAGTGTCTTCGTAGCTAATAATATAATTTGTGCGGCTATCTTCGCTTTCCTTACAATTTGTAAAATTATTTGTCTCAGTGGAGCAGCGGAATTAAATGCGATTTATTTGTATGAGGGTTCGATATCTTGGTTGGACAAAAGTTAATGGGATTTTCAATAATTAACAGGGTAATTTAAATGTACAATGTAAAAAAGGACAAGTCGTGCACTAGGATTTCATGGAATAATTTTATAAATACTTATTTTTAATGACATGTAGACATCTACACAAAGCAAGTTATTCGTAAATTATCTTACAGGTGGTATGAAACTTTGTCTCACCCTGAGATATTACTATTCTTACGGATGTGGGCCACTAAAAAATAGGTAGATGTTAATTATATAACATAAGAACTACAATTCTCTAATATTCTACTTGATTAGGTCGTTTATAACTAAGTCGAATAAAACACCCTACACAGATTTGTTAAGAAATAATAAGTTATATCTGTTGAAAAATCTTTTGACATAAGTAATCATTCTAATTTTACCACGGAGATTGATAATTTTGTCAGTCTATCGTAAGTTGCCACAAGCGTTAAAAAAGTGTATTTGCATAACCAAATTAAATAAAAGTAAATTCTATCTATTACAGAATAGATAGATAGAATACTACTACAGAAAAACAGTGCAAGAGAATACTGCGTCTGGTGAGAACATAGCCCCAGACGCTCTCATACCTATATCTCTAATATGTTTAATCGCTTCAAATAAAATTAAATATAGAAATGTCATTGCACAAGAAAGGCCTCATGTTCCATGAAACCGACGAATATACACCTGTAATAACATCTAACAAAGAACGATGTAGGCAGCCCTGGTAATTTAGATTTACGTTAATGGCGCCGGCAAGTCTAGTAATGTTTCGGAATATTCTTGAAGCGTCGTAAGTTCGGTCTAGATCACTTATACATAGATGGACAGCTCATTAATGACCGCGAGTGATTTCCTCTATATTCACTCTATTTGATTTAAAAACCTAGATATATTTCGCTTGGCACTACTAGTAGGGCCTTCCGGTGCTTATTGCGGATCGGTGCCTGATGGGATCGCAGAGAAATCAAAAAGAAATGCCGTTGCTCTGGTATGCAAAGAAACACATGTGTAGTTTTAGTGACTACTATTTTGGTATACCTTATCACTCCGCTAAGAGCGGTGAGGATCAATTGATGATTTCCTACACTGTAAATTCTAATCAAATATATTATTTATAGCAATTAAATGAGCTTATTGTCACCATTCTTGACAGCCAATTACACAACTTATATAACTTTAACGACGGTTACAAATATTTAGAGACTTAAATAAAATATAATCAATAAAACAAACAAGATGGGAATCTTAAACATAAATTATTATGTATGACCTGACCTACTTAATATCTACATTATAAATAATGTGGTGTGAAAACCTCATATTCTTATATTTTTTATTAACGAAAGCGGTGAACTGAACACGAATATAGTAAAGAGCAAAGATTATCCTTAAAAATATCATTACTGCGAAAATTTGTTTAGCAAGCGCGAAACGACTATATTGTTTTACCAAAAATAGAGAGATGATAGAGGGAAAACCTGTAAAAATATTTGGAAATAAATAATGAGGTAAATATTAATTTGGGATAATAAGAAAATCAAATCAAATCATGATGATGCGCTAGATGGCGCTGCGTACTTGTGTGAAGTTGGAAGCGTAACTATTTTATAATTTTCCGACTGTATATAAAACAATATATGCTAATATAGCTATATACATATATAAATGCACAAACGCCCAGGAGCTGTGTGCTTATGGTTACCATAGCCATACTAAAAAAGTTGCTTTTCTATCTATCTCTTTTTCATGCGAAACATCTTAAAAAACGCCATATGCACAAATTGAATGATGTTCGAATGTATCAACAACAATAACTAACAACAGAAGTGCGTGTGCTGCTTGCAATGCAGTAACGCGCATATTCTGCATATACTTTATATTTAAAATTACCCCGAAAAAGAACATCATCTGACCTCAAAAAGATAGCTAGTAATTTATTTTTAAAAGTAATAAAAATTTATATATATCTTTACCAAGTTCAGATGAGTATATTCCATTAAAATCTTGATGGCACCTTATTCCTCAGGCAGCACTAACTTCATTCCGAGCAGGAAACTTCAGGTTGATTTAGTAAAATTGTGAGGGACCATTACGTGAAAAATATCTTTATTTGAATGAATCCCTCACGTTGCGTAACGCTTGGCTCCGTCCCGCTTAAAATGGGTACTTGAAAATATGTAGAGTGTTAAGTTTAGGTCTCCCCGTTAAGAACCGACTCAGAGGCTTGTAGTTTGTTTAATTTAACACAACGACGAACTTTCGAGGGGGATGTGTTTTCCTTCAAGCGGGAATTTACATATATTTCACGTATTTGCTATTTCTATCAAGAGGGAGTTATTTCTTTGTGTGAGCCACGTTGTTGACTACTTTATCGTGTCAAAGCTAACACAGGTGTGAACCACAGTTCAGTGGCATATATCCTTTTCACATAATTCGTGTAGCTTTTGAAAATAAAATCCTGTGAGAAAATACGTTAGTTAAAATATTTTTCCACGTGCCTGCAAAACTAAAATTAAAAACAAAAAGTGTTGCTGCAGTGTCTGTTCACTGTGAGTGAAAAATAACTAAGAGATTGAAATATTTATAACAAACTTAGTAACATGCGACACACACACACAACCACAACATTTAGTCTATAGTCGACCTAAGCGTAATGAATCCTCATATTCTTTGTGTTCACATACCTTCACTTTGGAGTTAAATAAATTATGTAGGTATATACAATAAAAATTACGCTAAAGCATGGCGTTCAGTCAGTCATCCTCTTTAGAATATTAGTAAATATGGTTATATACTAGAATTCCAATAAGGCTGTATCGATACAAATATGTAACATAGTAATTGCCACGTACAGCCTTAACGGTAGGCAATTTTATTTTAAAATGATACGTAAAACACGATTGTTTCAAAATTATTGTCATTATGTGCGTATTGCCGGCGCGACACAAACTCTAATAAACTGGAATAGAGAATTTAAAGGATCTATTAAGATTACATGCGTGTTTATTCGTACACACGGTTAAAATGAAATGCAAATAGGTAACTTGTGTACGACACAAGGTGGAAATTTGGTAATTATTATCTATTCTGGTGTGCTTCGTTCCTTCATTAATACCAGTACCCGAGGCAGTTAACCGAGGTATTGATAATTAAAATTAATTGAAAAGCTGTACGTAGCCTGAAGTGAGCCGTTTGCGCCAGGCTGCCAACTACTTGTTGTGGCTTAGTGAGCGGCGTCTAATAGAGTTTATGTAACAAACTCGTCCCAAGTGACCAGGATTGACAGAACTGAAGGAAACACGCAGCTAATTATGGCGCGCTTAGCCCCGCTGTGACTATAATAACGTCCTTAATAAGTACTCAGTACAGACACACATTGTTAATCTATACTATTATAAAATAGTAACTAACCTGTGTCTGTATATTGAAAATATTATTGAATTTGATAATAAGGATTTGAACCCAAAACAATGGTTTTTGGAATGCCAGTTCGTGCAGTGCTAATGTTTTTCATATGAAAAACATTAGACCACAAATAGACCACAAAGCTAAACACAGAAATATGTAACTAGCACCGGTCAGTAACATAAGATCGTATTCAATGTGTACTGATAAAGATTATATTATATACTTACTATATATATATATATATATAGTAAGTATATATATATATATATATATATATATATAAGTATATAATATAATCTTTACTTACGTCGAGAGGACGCGAGGGTAGAGCGCACGAAGAAACTTAACAAAAATGTGTTATGATTTTTATTCAGAGGTTGGAAAAGATAAAGTGACAGCAGCGCATTTCGCTTTCACTGAATCGCAAGTTTTATGAGCAAAATTTGTAATTGCTTAACTAATAAGATCACAGTAACCTCTTTATTAACCAACTAGTCGTTACTCACAACTTCGCTCATATTTCTTTACATGCAGTAAAGCCTTACCCGTGGTTCATATTATCTCTTTATAACAGAATTGAGTAACAAATTCTAAACTTTCACATTTATATTTTAATAAGGTTTAACAGCTTTCTGTATGGTATACACGTGCCGTATAGGTATGAATATACACGTGCCAATACGTATTTCTATGAATATTTTGTTATAAAACACTAACCAATATGTTTACCTAAACGAAATACGTACAGAAATAAAATATACAAATGTTAATATAAAATATTTGGAATAATATATTGATAGACATACCAGTACATTATTTTGTTATACAGATGAATATATGAATATAATATTATAACAATTAAATTGCTACACTAAACCTGTGTGTCTTTAGTCTAATGTGGGGAATAGGATTTTAAATTTTATTAATATTAAGTTGATCAAATTTGCAGTATGAATAGCATGTTGTCAAAGCATCTATCTTATAGATAACTGATACTTAGAGATTGTCTAATATGACTTTACTGTTATTATTTTCCAATGATTCCCTTTTTCATGATCAGAGTGGCCTGGGAACACAGTCAGTCACCGTAGTACCAGGCTCCATATCTCCCACATTTGCTAAAATGATTTAGGGATAAAGACGAATTTGAGTTATTGCTAAACGAAACTAAACATACGTTTTATTATATTCTAGCCTGTCACCCAAAGTTTCTAAAAGCTTGTGTAATTCCGCGACATTTTTATTTACTATAATATGCTTTTTCATTTATTTTGCTTAATATTTGCTTTTTCACGTCATATCATAAGTACTACACAATTTACGATTTTGCATTCGTTAATATATTTACTCGTTTATAATATGTGATCCGCGCGGTATGCGTTTGTTGGATGCAACCTCACAATAAAAAAGATAAATGAAATAAACTCTACAGGAGAACTAGTAACGCTGAAATGTTTAGATGCATAGCTGACCTTACCAGTATATAAAGTGAAATGTTAACGCCATAAAAGCTTTGCGCATGTTACCGCACTGACAAAGCATTCAATCAGAGAATAAAATGGATGGTTTCTAGCCACAGACGAGGCTTTTTGATGCATGCGCGTGATATGTGTCAAACGATTCTTCATATACATATACGATGCGATTTAAATTTATTTTTTAGGTGCAGTCACATTTCTTTTTAAATATTAATTCTTGCGTGTATTTCAATAAAAGTACGTAAATTAACAATCATCAAATATAAAATAAATGCTATTTAGCCTGTAATGAACTTACGATACGTTTATAAATAAATAAGCAATTTGAAACAAAAATGTACGTCACGGGGAGATAGAGACTCTACGTTACCAGATGCTGCTGAATGGCAACCGAAACATCTGGGAAAGAAAAATCCCAAATCTAGACAGTTTAATAATTTAAATAGCTTAAATAGTAGTAAGATTTAAGAGAAGTAGTTTAATTGTCTTAAAATTATGTAATCATAGTCAAAATTATGTAAACAACGCGATTAAATCCATATAAAGTAATTTAATTTCAATATATAACATTCGCGTTAACGTAAGACAAAGTTATACATGTAAATAAATATAATATGCCTAGAGTAAAAATACTCTTAAAATAATATTTATCATTTCTCATTAGCACTGGATTACCGTACACGGGAGAAATATTAGAGGTTTAAATATAAAATTGCCGATTTGTACTGAAAATTTAAACTCGTTTTTTTGATCATGTACCTATTTATATATTTATATTATGTATTTATTTAATCGAAATATTTACCCTCATTATCTATACATTGCTGCCATCTAAACGGAAGTTCATTTATGCCGTTACGATAGAACTCCAGGGATCTAGATTCGACAAACTGTGTGAAAGCATTTTCTACTGCCTCCTATGAAGAAATTTTTTTATCATGTAGAAATTTGTCCAAATTACGAACAAAATGGTAGTCTGTCGGACCAAGGTCTGGCGAGTACGGAGGATGACGTATGGTTTCCAACTGCAGCTCCTGTAGAGTTACAACGGTTACTCGTGCAGTGTGAGGTTTTGCATTATCATGGAGCAATAATGGTGAAGATCGTTTCACGAGTCGGGACTGTTTCACTGCCAGTTTCGCCATCATTGTTCGAAGTTCGGTACAGTAAACATCTGCTGTTATTGCTTGACCAGACCTGAGAAAGCTATAGAGAATAACACCCTGAAGAGACCACCAAACACTTACCATTACCTTTTTATTGGTAAGCTTTGCTTTAGGGCACTGTTGTGGCGTTTGTCCTGGGGTCAGCCATCGCATTTTTTGCATACGGTTATCGTTAAGAATCAACTTTTCATCACATGTCACAATTCGATCCAATATTCCTTAATTTCTGTATCGATTCAACAAGGCAACACAAGTTTCAACACGCATTTCTTTCTGCAGATCAGTCAAATCATGAGGCACCCATTTATTTTTATCTTATTGATTTGATGCAAATGAGCCAATATTGTGGGTAGGGTAACGTTAAACTATGTCGTTAATTCCTGGATAGTTTGAGTCGGATCGGCTTCCACCATCTCCTTCAATTCAGCGTTATTCATCTGTGTGGGTGGTTTTCCACGTGGTTCCTTCTACAAGACGAAGTTTCCATTACGAAAGCGTTTAAACCAAAAACGCACGGTGCGTTCATAAGCATACTCCTCTCTAAACGCAGCGTTGATATTGCAAACGGTTTCTGCAGCGTTAGTTACGCGTCGGAGCTCATATTAAAAAATGGCTCGGATTTTAGAAGTATCCATCTTTCCCGTCTAAGCTGAATAAAAACAATTGAAAGATGGAAATCGAATGTTGCACATTCTTTAAAAGAAGAATCTTATAGGTATCATGTGAAAAAGTTTCACTTGAAAATCTCACACCATGAAGATTTTATGTCAATTCAAAGTATCTAATATTATTCAACGGCCACTTCTACTTTAACCCCTATTATATATTGCAATGCTATGCAAGCCATCGACCTAAAATGAATAAGTAAATTATTCTATTGTTTTCTCGTATCAAGGCCGTTCGATGATTTGAACAGTTGACATACAATATTCTATCTACAACTAATAGTTCATTCATTGCATGAACTAGGCAGAGTTCGCGTGGAACTCTTACTTTGTCGCTCGGAACGTTACACAACGAGCTTTTTGTTAGAGCAGTCAATTGAGATCTGGAATATTGTATGAGCGCTTTTGCCTCCTGGTAATAATATAGAGACTGCCACGCTTGAGGTCGCGGGTTCGATTCCCGCACAAGTCAAACATTTGTGTGCATGGACAATAATACAATATTATTATTATTATCTCAATCCACTAACAGTTTTCAAACTTCAGTTTTAATCGAATAATACATGTTGAGGAAAGCAATATATTATAATAATTCATTTTTTAGAACGCGTGACGACTATATTTATGCACAGTATTCGAGTATTCTTTGCAATCAATTAGCTGTCTTTGTCATTTAAGCAAATTTATTATTATTTAAGCTGTTTGCAAATATCACGAAGTTTAGTGTTTCTTTAATGTCTTCATTGCGATAGCATTGACTTTAAGATTATGTGTTAAATTACTAATTTACATTTGATTCTATTTGTTATCAAAACAAATAACACAAATTTAAATCGCCTGGTTTAAATAAGTTTATAGAAGCACACATTTTCTTTTTATACCTTAAAAGTATAAGTAAGGTCACTATTTAATAAATATATTGAATCTCTATATCCGTAACGTAGATAGATATCTACTATAATTTTGCTGTTGTACCTTATTTGTCAAAATGTATAATTATCTCTCATTATTATGTTATTTATAGCCTGAACAAGAGAAAATATAATAACAGATCTAATGATTGAAGGAAAAGAACAATTAACATAACAAGCAAAAACCAAAATATTTGGAAGACTATTTATTATGATAATTGATACTGATTATTTATTGTATTTAATAGACGATGTTACTTAATATTTTCAATTACGAACAGACCTTCAGAGTTCAGAATTTATCATGTTGACTTCCTGAATATTTTTGTAACTGAGTGATAGTACAGTAATAATTTACGTGGTCAAAATCAGACAATCAGAATTTATCGCGCACGCATGCACGTACGTAGCGCGCCTGGCTATAATATTTGTCGGCCTCGATGGTGTAGTGGTTAGTGTAACCGACTGCCACGCCTGAGGTCGCGAGTTCGATTCCCGCACAAGTTAAACATTTGTGTGCATGAACATGGTTGTTTGTCTTGGTCTGGGTGTTTCTATGTATAATATGTATGTATTTACAAAAAAAATATGTATATATGTATGTTTATCCATTGTCTAGTACCATAGTACAAGCTCTGCTTATTTGGGCTAGATGGTGTTGTGTGTATGTGGTAGAATATTATTATTATTATTATTATTGCAGAAAATTACTTCATCCTACCTATATTTGATATAAAACTAGGCATATTGTAAACTGGTGTAATACTGTTTCATTATATTCATTTCATATCATTGTAATAATGTTAGCAGGTTGAATCAAAGTAATAAACACTAATAGTCGAATCTTCAAAGTCATTAAGCAATGTAATATCCTTGTTTAAACTGGTGCACTCATTTTAATAACTAAGCCTTGCTCTAAGTCTTTAGTCGAGTTATATTGCGAGTGATATAAATACAGTTCATTTAATAAAACATATTTTTTAAATAAACATTTATCCAAGAGAGATCATAGTAAATATTTACGAGGAGGTACTTTTGTGGTTAAGCCTTAAATACATATTTCAAATACGAGCACAGGAATAACAAACAAGTCACCTTCGCCTAAAATAAAGGAGAGTAATAACACGTGATTCGTGTAATTTACGTAATAACATTAGTTTGGAACCAAGTTTCCGAGAGACCATTTGATTTCGTTTATCCGTGACATGCTAACATATCACCCAGAATCAAATCGTAACAAATATATCCCAAACAATCAGAGAAAACGTGCCTTTCAGTATAATTCAGCAAATAAATCTAATAATATATGTAAAATATATATATAACAGCCAGGTAGATATATAATATGGACTTTGATACCGTATATTCAGATAGTAAAAGGAGATAGGTACTTATTTTATTTACCTTCTATTTAATACCACACTTACTTGTCTTTTGATGAATGAAAAGGTCGTGACTAAATTAAGGTTTAGTTAAATAGAAAGGTAAGGAAAATATAATATATATTATACACCACGCTTTTAGTGGGAGTGCTCTTTCTTTACATTAATGAAAATTCGCTGGGAAAAATCAAATAATGTAATTTGGTTTATTATGAAAAAAGTCTTTGGTTTCATTTTCCTTTGATTACGCGGCGCGGGTCTCATTTTTTTGGTCATATTTTTTTTCAGAGCCTTTTATAGATTGAATTTGCAATTATTTTTCATCTATTTATTTGGTGTGGATCGGCTCAGTCGCAATGGTATGTAAAACAAGCTTTTGTGGAATCGATCACTTGGATTATCTTTGGGGGTTGCTAATCCCCTAAAGACAGTGGTGTCTGCTAAAATATAAAAGAGCCTATTACTATGAGCCTGCTATGTGTCTATTACTGTCTACTGGTTACAGTTATAAACTTCGTGCCGATATCAAACCCGAGCCTTGACATTCGGCCCTTGCAGTCACTACTGCTGCGCGATCGATTAACATAAATAAAATAAATATATCATCTCTTTGCTTGCTCTTTTGCATCTTATCATCTCTTTGCTCTTAGCTTTGCCTTTAGGAACTTTAAATTGAAAGTAGGGTACATTTAAAAACATCTGTCATAGATACCAACACTGTATTCGCATCCATTGTCCCTCAGCATGTAACCGCTGCTACGGCTACTTCTGTAAAGTTTTAGTGCTGGGAACATTGTTTTTATATATCAATGGCTGGGAAGCAAAAATACACAAATTATGAGCATACTACATAGAAACACATTTATATGGGGGCAAAATCGTTAAATATATTGCTACATATCATATTCAAAAAAATATTTATTAGTAAAACCTTAGGCTAAAGGATCCATACGTCAAACTCGTGAACGAACGTTAGTTGTATGACTGGTGAGCTTTGGTATCATCATTGTAACGGACATTTTAATTTCGGTTTAACAATTTGTTATTCATATTATCCTTACCGTTGGAGGGTAAACTCTTTCAGCTTTGATTTATCGTTTTAATATTTAAGTGTGTTCGGTATTTTGTATAATGGTGCCAAAATGGCTGTTCTTCTTATTGAGGCTTTATGCGTTGGATACCGAATCGTGACTTATTAAAATTTAAGTATAAGATTTACAACTGTCACTTTGTAACAAATTCTAGATTCTTTTTAATGGCTACATGGCAGTTTTACAATTAAAAATGGAATATAGTAAGCCATGTTATATATGTATAATTATGAGATTATCTTAACTAAAATATCAAATTTTATAAAACTATAGGTAGTACTTCGTTTTATTATTATTTTATACTAGTGTCTGCAACAACTTTGCCCGCCTGAATCTTTCGGGTACGCATACAGGAATAAAAAGTAACTTATATGTTAAGCCAGAACATGAATCTGTGTGTCATGTTTTATCTAAACCCAATCAAACCTCCACAAAGTCACATCTTCAAAAACGTATACCTGTGATATTAGCAGGATTATAACCAAAAAGTAATTTTGTAATATTCAAGTTACGTAATAAAACATAGTGCAGTACACAGTGTATATATATACAGTGTATACCAGAAGGGCGTGGTCGTGTATAAGGGTCGTAACGTGCACATGATCAAAGGTTATCCTAAATTGCTATATTCTTTTTAAATTGGTCCTTTCGTATAAACAAATTCTTTATTAGTACATACCATGGTTATTACAATTATTTGCGATGTTTACTATGTTTTATGGATTTTGCAGGCAAGTCTAGACAACTCAGCAACATTCTTCGATATATTTAATACCGATATAAAATTCAAATTTTAACTTTCTGTAAAGATTACAAATTCATTATCTCATCAAATTCATAATTTACTAATTATTTTTGTTAGTAAGTCTCTGAATTTTATGTAATTATAATTATACATATATACTACCACACATTTAAATTAAACGTTGTACATATAATAACATGGTAAAAATTACTAATAAAGTACCTAAAAGGTTTTTGGGAACTATATGTGCAGCAAAGGAAGGTAAATATAATTCACATTACTCTGCAACCGCCGTTGTGAACCGAGCGCTTTTCCCTTATTGCCCTCAAAATAGAAAAGAAAGTGCTTTATAGAAAATCTACTCAATGTACGAAATGCTCTTACTGTTAGTCCGTGGAAATGGCAATTCAATTTAACTACAACTTTTACAAAATTCGCCGAGAAGAGCCTTAGCCGAAGGCAGACAAGCTAAGGTTTACGTAGCTATTGTTAGTGCGACCTTGGGCGTTATTCAACATAGGTTTCTGAGACAACATATTTCAAGGACTCTATCCTTCATTTTATTTCAATGTTTTCTTTAATATTCTATAGAACCCGCAATCATAAATTAATATAATTCAGGTCCTACTTTATTTTGACTAAACCATGTATTAGTTCTTAGTTAAATCTGACATGGTTATTGGTATCCTCATCTTATGAGCCCGTTAATTTTCTACTAATGAACTTAACTGCTGTCATAAACCACTGTAATGACCGATTATACCATGGTATTATCATAATTAAAACCCTCTTAATACAAGCTAAGAAGTAATATCAAGTTCAGAATAGAGAACATAAATAGAGGGAAATATTATTCTTAGACATCTTTGGAAAGCTCAATATTTGAAATTGAAATTATATCTAAACATGTTATTGTGCTATCTGAGCTAAATACATAACTTGGAGCCGAAGATCTTTTGACCCTTGCAAAATTTTGCATCCTTGTAGCAGGAGTATTAATCATACGATACAGAGTCTGCAAAAATTGTAATTATCGATGTCACTTCTTTTAGAACTTATAAACAACAGATTTCGTTTGCGCTAAATACAATTTTTGACGTTTTATCGTTTTCTGTTGGTAAAAAGTATCTAAAATCTAAATCGAAATCCATATAACAGTTTGTACACACTTAAAAACTCTAGATAGATTTATCAGAATATATAATACTTATTCGATTAAATTGTATCATAAGCTGCTCAGAGATGCAATGTATCGACATCATCTTTTCAGGTTCAAATTCTCATGTTCAAAATATTATTCTTTATTATAAACTATGACTTGAGAGTTTTACTCCAGCCAGAGTAACAGCGTTATATGACCATAAAATATAACCATACCTTACTATTAGTAGTGTGTAACGGTAAGGTATTATATTTAAGAGGCTATTAAATGGAACCCATGAATGAGATAAATCCCGACAGTCTCGTGATAATTCAATTAAAGTGATAGAACACAGCAGGCTTAATGCTGGAGCTTGAAATTGCGCTTAAACCAAACCAATTAGATTTGGACCTCTATTCCATAGAAGATTGCAGCCAAACAAGCTTGGGTTACCTTTAAAAGCGGATACTATGCCGTCGTCAGACACCTTATCCATATTTTGGTACCACATTGAGTGATATCATGCGTTCATAGTAAATCTAAGCTAGTCATATGTCTGGTTGGCACCTAGGCAGTATGAAAAATATTTTAGGCTGATATGACTTTTTATTTTTAAGTATACGTTGATTCTTTAAATATTACTACTTTTTTCTGGTACGCTTTGTATATCTTCGGTCGATCTTCCTTGTCTAGTGTATATGTTTGGATGGCATCAGACAATAATTAACATTGTATTTACCACAGCAAAAGTTTATTACAAAACTGTATGTTACAATTTCAAATATTCACAAGTGTGCAAATTTTAATTACATCATAGTATACATGACATCAATTTTAATTAGTACTTCATGAACGAAGAATAATTAAAACGTAATATAGATTATTTATTTCATCCGCCTACACCGGATTCAATAACAGAATCAGCACAAAATTAATTTATCATATTATTGCGCCTGTAGTTCCCTAAAGACAGACAGGCAGATCTGTGCTCCTCCTTAATCTGTTAGCTATTTAAAGGTTCTATGTATCTATGGTGTGCAATTTCTGTCCACGAGGTTCTGCTGTTTGTTTATTTTGCATAATAATATTCATTTATGATTTCGGGTTCGGTAATTAGTAAGTAGCATAGCGTTGTATATTATTCGGCTTAGCAGTACTAAGTATATTGATATACGTATTGTACTATAAAACTTCGTGTATTTTCCTCGTTTATTTCCCTAAATAAAAACGGACTTGTCGTTTCTTTAACTGCGTTGTTGTTTACGTCAATAAAGTTCCTAGAAGAATCCCCTTCACGGCATTCATTGTTATGATATACTTTTTTAAACAAACTTGGATTGTTCTTGAAGAAAACTCATTTCAAGAATTTAATAGCGATACCAAAGTTTAAAGCCTTAAACATTTTAAAGATGAATTAACAACTTAAATACGGCGCTGCTCGCGCTATAATGCAAATTTTAAATTAAATTTACTGTCAGATACATTTCTATTAACGAATTAATTATTATGTATATACATATACATAAACGTCGGGGAAAGTGTAAAAGTAAAAATAAATTAAATCTAAATAGTTTAATAATAATTTAATTAGCTTAAAAATTAGTAAAGTTTAATAGTAGTAGTAGTGAAACAATTTTCAAAATTTTGTAATAAAGTGTCAAATAAACAACGCGATAAAATCCGTATATAGCAGTTTAATTTCAATTATGTATTCAGTTTATATTTTCTTCATATATTTATTTATGTTATTTAATGTTTGATTTACTGGTTTATAACTGCCAACACATCATTAGCAAAAAGCACACACTTATATTTTCTAATATTTTGAAGCCGGTAGTTACAGAAAGAAGGGTGGCCTAAGTATAGCTCGCTGGAGCGCAGTGATTTAGTATGAATCACTTCCTTCTACGTAGAAACAACAACTTACAGATACCTGGTTTAATATTTATAAAGTTGTAATTTGTTGAATCCAGTTAACCGTTAAGATGGGCTATAGCCCAGAAAACAATGCAAAGATATACCTTTGCATTGTTTTCTTTGACTAAAGTATTTTTGTAGCCATCTCAACAACATGTTATTCGTTTACCAGCCTAATTAGCTAGGCATAAATTTAAAATGGTGAAGGATCTAAATGTGTGTTGAGCCAAATCTCTTCTTAACTACCCAGAGAAAAAGATAATACACCCACATAAATCCAATAACACTATGTATACTAAATTGTAATAAATAATAAATAATAAATTGTATTCTCTAAAATAATTATTTAAAGATCTGCATAACTCTTTTCTGTTTAACTTATTATATATTGTATATTGTCGGCCTCGATGGCGTAGTGGTTAGTGTAACCGACTGCCACGCTTGAGGTCGCGGGTTCGATTCCCGCACAAGTCAAACATTTGTGTGCATGAATATGGATGTTTGTCTTGGTCTGGGTATTTATATGTATAATATGTATGTATTTACAAAAAAAAAATGTATATATGTATGTTTATCCATTGTCTAGTACCCATAGTACAAGCTCTGCTTAGTTTGGGCTAGATGGTGTTGTGTGTATGTGGTAGAATATTATTATTATTATTATTATTATTTGAGTATCTTCTAACTGTATAATATG
The DNA here is from genome assembly GCA_930367265.1 of Catocala fraxini. Classification (NCBI taxonomy): domain Eukaryota; kingdom Metazoa; phylum Arthropoda; class Insecta; order Lepidoptera; family Erebidae; genus Catocala; species Catocala fraxini. The sequence goes on from OV884037.1 coordinate 13,080,057, forward strand.
CATGCCGTGGCAACCTTTAGGTAAGGTAGCACTAAACACTAGCTATAAGTACTAGCCATAAGAACATGTTACAGTGTATACCTTGTTGGTTGCCGGATTAAATAAATAAATACCTGTGTTGATCGACGCGATATCAGTTTCGCGATCACGACTCTCGGATGAACGGAATGAAGGAAGGTTGCATGGGCCTTTTTTATTTTAAAAATAACACATATACCTCCAAGCATAAAGCTCTTTACATGCTCTCCTGACTAGTTATATCAAAGCTAGCCAATATCAAACATACTGTGGCGTCTTTTAGTTCTATCGAATCTAACCAATACAAGCTACGAGCCTCATTTACACACAGATACATTAACAAATGATGTTGCTATGAGTATAATAAGCTTTTCTATATATTATTAGTTAAACTAGTATCATAAGGGTTTAAAACATAAGTGCTATGTTAGTCTCGTTATGAGACAGTTTATTTTTTTTATTGTAGGTGATAAGTCAACACTGTCTTAACAAGCTCATAAAACACTTAAGCATTACGTTGAACACGACGAAACGAGAAACCAAGCTATTCTTTGTCTTTATACAAGAGGAAAATTATTTCATAGCACATCGCATGTTTTACTTTAATAATTAGTGGAAGTAAGTATACGAAATTTGCGTTCATTAATTTAACGATGTCGGCTAATCCCCAGAGTCGCGAAGAATAGACTTTATACACACACTAAATACACACCTCGTGTTGAATCTTGTATACCGCTTTATTCTACTCACAGTGGCTTTAGGTTTTTATTGTTTTAATGGCGAGACAGATCTTCGAAAAATACTCGCCGGTTATATTGATTCTTTGTTCTAAAACTACACACTATGATCGCTGTAACTACAGGGTTGGGCGCCAAGGGATTCTAATCTAACGAGGCCCATAACCCAACGGTCATGTTTCTTTTTGTACGGTCAATGTACATTTGTCACGGCCACTGTTATGTTCTAAATTCAAATTGTACTATAAAGAGCAGAGTTTTGTCTGTCTCAGAGACAGAATTAAAAGTATAAGTTATTTTATATATACATGTAAATGAAAAGCTTGTTGGCTAAATTAGTTTGTGCAGTATCACACCGAAAACCAAAGATTAACCGCAATCTGTCGTTAACTGGCATCTATTAGAGATCGTGCGAGCGTGTGTATATGTGTGTATTATAATGACCATTGGCGAACCTTTTAATCCACGCAAACTAATAAATTAAGATATAGTTTCAGTTATTATCTGCGTTGGTTTAGTGGCTGAACGTAGAAAGCTCTCACAATAGCCACTCGTGGTGTCCTGGATAGAATTCTAGAGTATGGCAAACAGTTTTTGGGTTCTTTTGGCTGATCATTCTGAACAGCTACATTTAAACGTCAACTGTGTTCGGCACGCGCCGTCTATCGCGAATATGTCAAAATATGGATATTACATACTCCAGAGGACTCCCTAGAGGATTCAATGCAATGCAAGTATTTGTACAGGGTATAATTGGCAATAGGTAGTGGTTTAATTCTTGTTTTACTATATTTATTTGCATTATTGTCAGCGCTCATGGCTATGTGCAGAAAGTTTGCAACGTCTTTGTATGGACTAACCAATTGTTATCTTAATCCAAACTAATATTGTAAATGCGAAAGTGAGTTTGTTCGTTAGTTATGCGTTCACGTCGTAACTACTCTAACGATCGTCATGGAATTTCGCATACAAGTTGTCAAAGGTACAGTAAAGGCCATAGTGTACCTTTCATCCAGAAAAAAGTACTGTTTCCAACGGATAGAAATTCATTGAAAAAAGCTAGATTATCATCGTGAGCGAAGCCGCGGGCAAAATGAAGGCTGTCGTCACTATTATAACAAGAAGGAATAAGGTCACATACTCCAAAGCTTAAGACCCGAGTATACACCAAACTACTTTAAATACAAGTGTCGTTTTTCTAGGATTCATATTATTATTCTCATATATTTTAGCTTTTTTTGTAGAAGTTTGTAATAATTTGTATGTTTGTAACATCTTCAACTTGACGGCTTTCATATAACACTAGAGAACCTGTAACCCACTACCAAATATCAATTTATAAAACAAAATGAGTTACATTCATTTCGTGTAAAGGTTTAACGTTTGACAATGACACATCGCGTGACAACATTACGAATATAGGTTACAGTTAGGAGAGTGTCTGTTCGTCCATAGGGAATAAATATAATAGATACATACAGGTACTTATGTAAATGGGCTCAGTCCAAAAGATCTGTGTACGTAAACAAAGTCAGTGAAATCTAATAATTCAGACCTTACGCATCGTTCATTTAGAATAAAAGTAACAAAGTAAAATGTTCTTAGACAAAACGCGTTCGGATTCAATTACATTCTATTAAGTTGGTTTTTGTAGTGCTGTAACCTCTGGAGACAGTGGCGGTCGTTAAAAACTCACACACCCTATTGTAATATCGTTTTAGGATCTCGTAAATAAAATGAGTCAGGAATAAATTAAATATTCTTCTGTTATTTATATTTGTATCTGTGTGATTGTGCCTCTTATACTTTCTTACTCGATTATTGTTCAACAAAGAAACTTAAAAGATCTTTATTGTGTGTCAGACAATGAATGGAGTATTCAGTTAGCACTATTATATCACGTGCATAAACTGAACAACAGAAATTAAAATGAATATAGCGAGTAAAGTAGGGACCCCAAAATTAAGGGTTCAATTTTCATTTGATGTTAGGTGTGTACTTGTACGTTTTACACCAAACATAACTACTAAACAAAGTTAACCGATGCGCGCATTTACGTAATCGACGTAGCGTTCTTTAAAATGAGCCTTTATTGAGGTGCAAAAGTGCCGCCACAATGTAAGCCACTGAGTAGTAGACTAACAAAGTTATTCTATGGGAACGAGCCAATGTTTGATGAACACTACAAAGTGTGCAGCACCGCGCGACACACATGAGGCCATATCGCCGGAAATATACTACCAAATTTAATTGACTCAACCTAATATTCACTCTGTATAATGAATAAATATACTGTGTATGAACTAATGGAATCACTGTCCGTCTAATTAATTCTTAATGTATTCTAGTTTCTCTTTATAATTTTCATCACACACACACACATATTTACTCATCTCATAAAACTTGTGTGTTCTAATGTAAAACTTAAAAAGCTAATAGTTTTCACTTATTTATAGAGTGAGGTTTATAACATAAATAGCTTACTCCTAGCTTGTGCAATATGTAGATCGGATAATCGGATGCATGTTTACCTAAAGTTAATTTTCGGCTAACATATTATGGACGCGACTTCTGAGAATATTTTTATATAATATTGTTAAATTAGTAGGATGTATATTTAGTTTACATAAAATCTTAACTACCCATTTAAGTATGTGTGTATGTAGGGTGTGAAGGAAATAGACGTGTGGTAAATAAAAATATAAATTAATGTAAATATTTTTATTGAATTCAGTACTATTTCTTTATTTTAAAGGATGGAATAAGTTATTTTGTACGTACAGACAATACATGTAAAAGATATGAAAAATAGCAGTGTTTGTCGATGGAAAAGTGCATTCTTAGCCAACATCTGAACTTTAGGTAAATATGCATCCGAGTATCCGACCTCTCAATGACTCATGCTGCTAATAAATAGCAGCGATAGTCTAGTGGAAGACCACTGGACCGCCACGCAGAGATCTCATAGCCTACACCTCTGTAATTACGAAGCAATATGTGTATTAAACAGTCACTTAAGGAAGGAAATCATTGCAGGGCAATCTGCGTATATGAAAGTACTACATGCTGTTCTCAAAGATAGGTGAAGTCCTGCACGCTACACGAGCTTAGCGCGGTGGACTATGGCCTACGCCTAAAATTTATTATTAGCAGAGCATCTACATACAATCTCAATATATTAAGAAGTTCATTTTTTCATACAAAATGGTCAGCAGATGTTTAGAGCTTTACCAAAAAGGTTAATTTATTTTAACAGGGTTGTTAAGTACCTACCTACAAGTAAATGTACTGTAGAGGGCAGACATCGGTCATTCTATGTCTATTTATGTAATAATGATTGTACAATGTACTTACATCGAAATGATACAGATACAGGTACAGATATTTATTTATATTTCAAGTTATATTTATTTGATTTGCTGAAGATAAATGTTTCTCATAAATAGAAAGACCATGTATGTACAAGCATACCTCGTGATACACCCATAAACAAGTTTATTTTATCCCCCCACGTGCGGGACGAGCCTACAGACATGTGCTGATATTATTAATTTCTTACCAGAAAAATCCGATAACACTACACCAGACCCCGATAAATCATTATCGAAAGCATTCAATATACCTATGTGTAAACGTATGATACAAGACCAACGAGACATTTTGAATTCAGGCTAAGTAGTATTGGGTTTTTCTACCTATTAGGGTATTCCCAACAATTTGTCCCCACACATACCCAAAGTAAATATGATAGGCATAGTGTTTTTCACCAGCAATATGCGATAATTACTGGTTTAAAATAATGAACATTATTTGTCTTTTTACCTACAATCAAAAATTTTGTACATGTGGCAGATTACTTTCTAATATTTACGAGCAGTCCTATAAAGACGTCACGAACATGAGAGCCATTTAACGTCACGTGATCTGTTTAAAATGTAATGTATGAAAAGCATTCATATAGAAATGACAGATTTGTAGTATTCTGTCATCTATTGTATATCAGTAATTTAAAATTTTCGATTAATTAATTAATTAGAGTATTCTTACAACAATACATGAAAACGCCTGTGATCACTTTCTTATAAATAAGAATATGTTATTTCCACAAAATATATCTGACAGCAGGTCACAGGGCACAGACGGTTTGTCCTTGCCCGCAGCGCCCACTATAATACATTTTGTTTTAGTTACAAGCCTCTTAATTGTGCCTTTTAGTTTTTATTACATTATATTATTGCAACCGGCATCCAAGCTTTAATAACAATTTTGTTCTCCAATTTTAATATTGTAGCTATTTATATACTATTGTAAATAATGGTTGAGGTTAAATTAAGAATAAAGTAGCTACCAAAAGTAAAGTAACGATAATTATAAATGAAAGCTGTTAGGCTACGTTCTTTTAGACCCCAATTTATATTTATAGACATTACGTTTAAAGCTAGCTATAACCGTGTAGTTGAATATAAAGTAATATAGAAAGAGGACTGTAAAAATGTGTTTAGACGCGGCCTACGGTCTCTATTTCGATTGCATGCTTGGTGGGCTGAAATCAGTACAACATAGGTACCACAAAATTTTGGCACATCGGTATTGGCATTATAATAACACCATATATGATAAGTTTTAGCAATAGCTTGTCTAACATAAGTTTAATTATATCTTTACAATATGAAAACAAACTTGTTGTATCAGAGTCATTACTGTAAGTAATATTAAATTCAAATTAATGAAGTCTCCTTTATTGTTGTGATGCTACATTTTATCCATAATTGACATTTCGTTCAAAGCGCTGGCCAGACTAAACAATTCGGCGTCTGAAGTTTTAATTTATTGACTGAGAACAATCATTATTATCTTATAATTGAATACTATAGAAGTGTAAATGTATGATCGATGAGCTCGCACAAAGAATATCATTAGAATTAATGAGGAAAACAGGAACGTGAGGCTCATTACAAGTAGTGGTAGTCTCTGGTTACTCCCAAGTGCATCTGGCATCCAATGTACCTTCTTCGTAGGCGTGTTTTGAATTTCTGTAATTATAAGTAATAAAGTATTGAGCTGCAATTTCCAGTTTGTACAAAATGTGGAGTTACTCCCTATCATACCAAATATTCATTTAATCACCTTCTAATCTTGTAGGGTATGTCGTAGTTTGATCTTCAATCTTTGCCTATAATGGAAAATGATTCAGCGCATATTTGACAATAAGAGATCTTATAGAGAACTTACTCACTATATAAAACATTTAGCATGACCAATAGCGATATTAAATCGAATAAAAATAATAAAAAACTGACTACTACATAGTCATGAGGTGTCCCGTAGGATCAAGTTTCCCTTGAACCGGACACGACATAAGCTGTGAAAAAATAATATACCAGATTGATCCCGACCTCAAATTTCCACTACCGGCCTGGCAACTGTCGTGTTCAATATGTCAACTGGGAGGGAAACGAATGGTAAATATCTTTTCTGAAGCCAGGAAATAGAATTCTCTTAATAGTGCGTGACATACTGCTTATGTTGTATTTTAATATATGCCTGATTTTTTTTCATAAAATGTTTGTTTTGATTTAAGTGCACGAATAGAATAGAGCAATAGAATATAGAATAGAGCAATGGTTTTTGTTGTTCCGAGGCTGAATAATCTTTTTGTCCGCCGTTTCCATGACTGTGAAGTAGCCAGAAGACATAGGGATTACGCTTAGTTCGGGAATTATCTCTTAAATAAGAAATTATTGCGGTAACTCGTCCTTTTATAAAACTGGCATCTCTACAACGTGTTGTATATAGATGTCGTGACATGCATGTATTGGACATTTCCTAATATATAATATTTAATAGTGGATTTCTGACTAAAATGCAAATAAGCTTTAAGCAAACATCATTAATATACCAGAATACACTATTATCGAAATATTGATGTCATGAGCTTTATCATATTAATGTAACCAGTCTATGTATCCTATATATCATAATTCCTTTATTTAGTTTAATGCAATCTTTTGAACAGTGTGATCCACGTTAAATCTTGTAGTGAAAACTCATTAAAATTCCAACATAATTGTATGACAAACTGCCCACATGAAATTAATTTATTGATCGACAGAAGTAGAACTTGAGTGCTGAATATGTGAACACATTTTTGACTGAAATGTGCCTTTGGAATGCAAAGCCCGGGTCTAGAACTTAGTGTCGTACGAAAAATTGTGTGTAAAGTAGTGATCCTCCGTCATGTTATTTAATATAGCGCTGCTGTTTGTTGCCATTGTGAATTAGAAAAACAGTGTTTTTTAAAATATTTTTACACCCCTCTAAAGAAGTAGTGTTACCGGGGTTGGCATTGATTAGCAAACAGTCAGAGACACTCGCTATAATATTAGAACGTCTTAAAATAACCTTAAGAAAATGCATCTTTTGTGTTTGTTCAACCCACATAAAACATGTTTTATTATCTATTTGGACATTTTTATCCTCCACTATCCAATGACGAGCGTGCACTGAGCTTAAGGTAATAAAATCAACTAAATGGCTTTGTTGTGCCTTCTAGAGACTTGTTTTTAGAACAAATAATTATAACTATAATTTATTTCACGTAAATTAATTGTAAATAATACCTAACATATTTACAACTATATACCTATACTGTTTTCACTATTTGCTTAACTATCGAAAAAAAAACGAAAACAGCCTAATTTCATAATACATCGTAGGATCACGCTTATTTTAACGCAAAAACACCTATTGAGATTTACTCAGTTTCTTATCAAGAATCAATGCTTTCACATATTTAATTTAATGAAGCAGTTCTTAATATAATATCTATTTATTAAGATCCCTTATCAGCGATAATCCCTATATCGCGGGGATCTTTATATACATACATTGAAACAATAGACATCAAGAACAACCAAACTCGGGAAAACCTCGAAAAGAAAATTCTTTCTCGCGTTCTAGATTAATTTTTCTCGTCTTAAGTTCAAATCCAAAACACTGGCGAGACGATCATTTAAACCATTTCAAATTATGATAATAAGTAAAGCATTTTCAAATATTAATCCATTGATATGTAATCTAAATTCAAATCGACCTCAATTATTACCATTTACATATTTAATATTTCAATCATAACTAACAATCAAAATCAAATTATGTCATGTAATTAATTGTAACGAATCAAAATCGAAGGCAGCTGTTGTAATTATTCAGTAGTAATCTTGTTAGAGTTGTGAAGCAATACTGAAATGACAAATACCTACTAGACGTGAAGTTAATAAAACTACGTAACAGAGATTTCACAATGCACGCAAAATGACCGCTCTCGAATCATTGACATGCAAAGCGCAGTACGAAATGAGCATGCGAATGCCAACAATACTCTATTACTATCCCTAAATTTCCAACAAAAGGTTATTCAGTTCTGCTCGTTAAACATATAGAGGTTTTACATTACTAAACGTGAAAATTCAATTTGGCTTTTTACAATACAAGAAGCACTCTAGTGCAGTCTTCAGTTATTTAAGTACATTGTGGTTTTCTTATTACATTCTCGTAAATCCCTTAACGTGAGTTAAACGTGTTTGTGCTGCGTTTAGATGTACTGCACGATTAAATGTGGTTTTAAGTTTACAATTGTGCAGATATTTTAAACTTAGCTTAGCTTCTGTTTGTGTACTCTTACTTAACAGTAAGAGTGCAAAAGCAAAATAAAGTATTAAACTAGTTAATGAAACTTGTTGAGTTTACTTTTAACTACTAATTATTTTAAGCAACTCCCCCCGTACTTTAGAAAGATTGTTGTATTTCGTAAAGCACTTCAAGCAATCTGGAATGCAAACTAAATCTCTAATAACTTTCTAAAGATTACAGATGTCTTAGAATTCAGTCTGCGTATTATCATTTCTCTCCTTTTTTTGTAATAGACATCTGCCAGTCTATGAAAAATTATTGTGTGTGTGTAAATTATTAATTACCCAGACTTGGAACAACAATTTGTTGGAACCCACAGCGCTCGCAGTGGTGAGGCAATCATTTAAACCATTGCGCCGTTATCATTATATCACATTGGTATAGTTATGAAAAGAAAATATTGACTGCATTTCTAGTAAACACATTTGTAAAGATTCCTATACTAAAATATTACCAATCTAGTTTCTATCCTTCTTCAACGAAAGTTATAAATATTAGAAATCTGACCATTATCTATTTTATTTATTAAGTTTTACCTATTTGCCTTGTATCCAATGGTTTATGCATTTTTATCAAAATATAAACATAACATTTCTGGAAGCAGATCAGTCTGTACCTTATAAATGATTCGTTTTTAGATCGTAATTGTGAGTGTGGCACAAAACACACACAGATCATTGTTTGCCGTGCATGCGGCAAACAATGATCTGTAAGCGTTTAATCCGGCACATTCCTACTTGATTTGTGGTTGTGTAAGCTTGCGCAAACAAAAGCTCCTGCATATATCCTACCACAGTCATCTAGGGTTGCCACAATAAATCGTGAACTAAAAAACTTTTACTCGTCATCTCTGTATTTATTCAACAGCGGTGAACGAAAAACGGGTGAATACAGTTACAATCGTGCAAATCCCGCAAACTTGTTACTGATACTTTTTCCTGTGCTCACTTCTGAATAAATTCCTACGTTGAAGTACGGTTTAACAAAACAGTCAGTCACGAGTAAAACTTTCGGGAAAATGTAGTCGTGTGTGTTACATAAAAGAAAACATCGTTTCATTTTACAAAAATAAGTAAACATTTTATCATTTCTCATTTGAGTTTTATAATATGAACGATTTCCTGTTAAATGTATGGTTCATTCCCACTTATTTCTAGAAAATACATCGTAATAAATAAGCAAAATAAGCATGTTAAACATTCATTAACGTTCGGCATCACGGGTATTACTCGCGCATCGCTGGCTCACACAACGAAGACGCTTCGATGTCAGTTCAAGAGACAAATAGTACTGGTCACGAATTAGAGACGATTACTATTGATGTTTTGTCAGATAGACAGAGTTACGGTTTCGGCGCTGATAGATCTACGATGCCTCTGCGTCATACGTCGTGAGTTTTCTGTCCTTGTTCTAAAGAAACAGGAAATAGATATCACATATCAAAAGTATTAAAATACGGATGTTAAACAGTTAATTCTATTCGATAAATACTATTCAACTTAAAAACGATTACATATTCACAACATACTAACAAAAGCCGACGGAAATAATTAATAGATGTTGGTGATATTAATATAATTTCAAAGAAAAATAAATCATTTTCAATTATTTTAAATTACGTTTTGCTTCATACGTGGTTATCAAAACATAAATACTTACTATTAATATAATTAAACAATAAAATGACACAAAATCCTTTACCGCTACAAGTAATTGCTTTGCTAGTATAATTTTAATAACATTTCCAGTAACGGTCATAATAATAACATGTGGCCATCGACTCGACGATAGAGACAGGATAATATAATAATTATACTGATGTACCGAGTACCGCGAAACAAAGGGTGTGCAAATTTATTAAATAAATCGCATAGCCCGAGATCACAACAAAATTCTGTGAAACGGATAGATAGTGAATAGTGGCGGCGGAGTGCTGGGTGTTTTGCGGTTTGGAACGGACGCAAACACAGCTAGTACTGGTTGACGCACCGACACCCGCGCGCCCACTCTCCCTCCCCAACCAAACCCGAACTATCTTACCCCACACACCCTCAATCATTCAAGCCCATCTGATCGACACTAGATAATATGCGAGAACAAAGGCAAAGCCACCTTTCATTCATCCCATATCTACATTCCTCATCGTCGCACCATCTATACGATGAATATATTTGCACATACAAAAGCTTAACGATCTTAATTTTGGAACTAATTTCGGCGAGAAGATAACCTTTAGAATTAATTACATTGTAGATACAGACCTTACTGAATGTGGATGAAATGAGCAGGGAACATGATCGTCATAAAATTTACATTTTCAGAAGAATAGCCGCCAATTAGGTTAGCAGCACAATGTATACGTCGGGACGGCGCGCCGCCCGATGAGTCGGCCACTTTACATATTATTTAGACATCAGTTGAATTCGCTCTTCTAGTACGACTGTCGACATACGCGACGAGTTTTTAATGACTTCCTCAATAGCAAATCCAAGCTATTATGTAACCATAATTATAAGGCATAATCTACTTACCGCAGCGTCCGCGTTCTGCATGTAACGCATTGTTTACGTATAATTGGAGTGAATGTATGTAATATAATCTTACTTAAATAATCTTATTTTGTAGTTTTATCTTACAAAACGACTAAAATCCCCGTAGCATTCGCATAGAGCACGCTCCACAAATGCAACAATTGCACATTATGATGAAGGGTGACAATGTGTCGCTGTTCGCCTGATTGTTGGATTATTACGCACTCGCTCATTTCTGTGCTTGTGTAAGCATGATAAACATGTATACTCAATATTTTGGTACGAACTGCGTTAATTTTAGCCACCTTACCTTAAAACATAGGTATGTACTTAATAGGTATTAAGTTCATAAATATGATTTAAATCAATACATATGTAGATTGTAGAATACCTGGTAGTAACCTACTTCTAGGATACGTATTAAAATCTTGTGAAATATTTATACAGCAATATATACGTCACACCTGTAATCCCAGGAAGGAATCCCTTTATGAGTAAACAGGTATGCCGTGCTATACATTTCCCAAATGCGGTATTAGATTTTCACGTGACAAGTAAGCCTAGAGTCAATTACGCAATTTAGTATGTAACCGTTTAGTCTTGGCTTTGTTGCAGAATATTTAACACTTCTGTCATAAGTGTCAGGCGCCGAGAACAATGGTCACTTTAAATAGTTTAAGTAAAAGTTGCTTTAATGGTATTACTTTCTTAAAGTTTTACATAAACTAAAGGATTGCCAAGTAGGTTGGCAGTACAATGAAGGCCTTTCTGCTGGCGGAGCTCGGCGTATCATTTGCATTCAACTTATTGTGTTCTCTATGTAACTGACGGAATACATACGCTCAGCAAAAGAATATCATACTCTTCCAGTATTATTAATTCATGTCATAGAGGCGAATTACTACGAAAATAGAATACAATAGGGCATCACACTGTGTATGTCTAACTGTATTTATTATAATGTTTAACGAGTAAAATTAATAATTATAGAACAATCAAAGATCTATAAATAAAGTACATCGGGTTGTTCTAATTTATATCGTTTGTTTGTTTGTTTGTTTGTACTTAAAGCGTCCTCGATAATATTTGAGCATAGATATATTTTATTACCTTCTTATATTTAAGCAAATGCTTGAACTATTTGTATGTTAAAGAAGATAAATTAATTAACGCTAATAGTTGATATCTATCAAGTACATAGTTGGGCAGTTTAACCAATACGGTAATCTATGATCTCTTCAATTGGATAGCTGTACGCAGCGCGCATGTATAAAGGATCCGGTTATCGGTCATAATCAATCATCAATATTTGAAGCAACATGTTGGATACTCAATATATATACAGTACAACAAACTCATGCGTAGAAGATACAAAAGAGTAACTAAAACAAATCGTGAACTTCGGCTCGCCATCGGATAAGCCCTTCATAAAAAAGTTAGGCGCCCTATACTAATATGATCGACATACATATGTATAACTTGACAGTTACGTTCTACGCATTCGCGCAGCATTTTGTACGTAAAATTGCGTGTAGACCCTCTCAACTATATGATGTTGTCATCAATCGTTCATTTTATAGGCATTTGAATAAACGCCCGTTTTAAATTCTGTTACATAAACCATTTTTATTTCCGTCGACCGTGCAACTCAACGAGCTTGGTTATAACAAAGTGGCCAAAAGCGTGTCAAGTATACAGATAGGGTTTCGCAGTTAACTTATAATTCAAATTAGAATGACTGAAAACCGTCGGATAAATTGTCAACATCAAAGGGGTTAGTAAACTTCATTTCAAATTTAAGATTGGTAGGTGTTTTATCTTATAATAAAACAACGCTTCGCTTGTAAAATTGCAATCAAAATTAAAAATGTAATATGGTTAACATCTTAAATTTTATTTAAGATTAACGTTACTTTAATAATATTTCACACTATTTTATGTTGTACTAGCTCTCCGCCACGGGTTCACCCACGTTTACCTCACATGGCAAATAAACCCACTCCCTGTAAACTTACTTAGAATCATGAATATAATATGTATCCATCACAAGCAAAGTGGCGTCTCGATAGATGCAAAAAATATTGGGAATAGAAATGTGACAAAAGGTCAAACGTATAGTTGTTTTTCATCTTTCTTGCGTAATAGCAATATAACAAATTTAAGATAATCACTAAGATTTATATTATGTACAAATAAATGTTAACATATAACTTGAAATAAGTAAGTACGTTAAGGCATTGAGACGACCACCATCTCGCTGTGAAGATGGCTGTTGAATTTAATTTAATATTATAAAACATTTTTCATAATAGTGTATTAAAAAAATAAATCATAATAAAATCAGTATCTGTCAAAAGTTTAATTTCGACGTCATTACCATCGATAGCGTCATTTATTATTATGCAAAGCATAAAACAAATATGAAATGCGAATTTACGACACAGTCCCTAATTATAATTAGATGATCGGCTCGCAGCGCACTTTTGTTTGATAAGATCCTGAATATAGCAGCAGTTTACCAACTAATTAATGTATAAAACGTTGTGTACGTTTTACTCAACATAATGAAATTGTAATGCAATCAGATTAACAGCCGGCGATAATATAGATAAAAAAATCACTTTCGTTAAATAATTAGTTTGACTCGAACATGTAATAAATATGTTTATGTTAACTTAGGTATAAACTATGTACTTACTTTTGGTTTCGCAACAAAATCTCTCAACTTAAGCTCATGAGATATTGTGATTCCTCTTAACATCCTAGCCCTTTGTAACTTATAACATTGAATGTAAACACAAAAACAAAACAGGAAACAAAATGTTATGCAAATTTGTTATTAATACATATGCGACCTCATTTATTTTTTTAAAATATGATATATATTTTAGTGATGGCCGAACATTAGTTTCACCGTATAAAAATATTCGCCATACTTGATTTCTATACCTAAACATCCAGGTCAGTCTAAGGAAAGTGTGCGGGTTGTGGTCAGTCACATAATAAATTACTTAATAATTTATGCTCGAGCATACACAGCGCAATACATTGAAAAGTTTAATTCACTTTGCCAAACATCGGTGGTATTGGCCAAAGCATATTTAGCAGGTTTCCCAAATATTCGTAATATTTGATAAATGTGGCGAATATTGAAGATAAAACCAATATTCAGTCCATCCGTAACAAATTGGTATATGTAAAAATCAGGAAAATAATAACTTACTTATATTCAAAGTAAACGCCCGAAAGGGTAGATAGAGATATATTTTTGGCATCTGATGATAAAGGGGAGAAGGAAAGACGTAGGATCAAATACCGCGAACGTGACAGGAAGTGCGGCTTCAGAAAACGGGGTCGCCTATTACAGTTACTTTTATTGCAACCTGACATTGTGGTGTAATAATATTATCAGTCTTGTTTATAAACGGTTAAACTCTTGGGCACGCACGTCCTCTCACTATGAAGTTCTAGTCCGTAACGAGCTAAAATACGGGTTGTGAGAGTTCACAAGCGTTCAAGAACATTATGGAGAACTTTCAAACATTATGGCTGCCTACTATAATTAACTGCACAACACTTTAGTCGGGTGACGAAACTTCGTTGCCTTTTTTTTAAATAATCTTTAAGACTCGAGCTACGTTCACGCCAAATTTCATTAAAGTGGATCAGTGGTTTATTCGTGATACTACTTTCGTTTTTTTGATAATATTAGTATGAATAGTCAAGCATTTTACATACATTAAAGCGGTGACGCATATGAAGGTGCATACTATTTTTAACAGCCTGCGATTTGTCTCTGAAATTAGGCTGAAAATATATAGATGTTACTTAGACAAGGTCAGTGCCCTTAGCTAAAAGTTAAAATGTATCTTTTGAATGGCAATAGACAGATAGTGGTGGATCTATGTATAGGGCGCTAACTTTTAGCCGCTATTTCTGGGACTACGGAGTAGGCCGGTCTGCTCTATTTTTACATTTGCGACCACAGAGTAAATACTATTAAATATAGGAACTAGGATATAAGTCATCAATGCACGGATTTGTAGTTGACAAATATAATGATGGCCCAAATATAGTTTTACGACCATTTTTATTTTTACTTCTGTATAAAAGTTTTGTATTTATTTGCCTGCTTTTTATCCGTAGCGCTTCTAAGCAGCGAGTTGCGTGATACATTTATTGAATTGAAACCACATCAAGTAGAATTATTCTGGGGACACGGAACTTACCAATTTAACAGTGCTCACGCAATAAACAGCGTCGGTAGGTTCGTCCGAAGGGTAATCGTAGCAGACAATTATCAGGTAATACATGATACTCGCACTTATTCTCTCTTGCTCTTTTGGTTCAGTAGGTATCTCCACACTACATTATTTAAATGATAACATAGCATACCATCCTATTTGTCCATCGCCAAAACACTAACTTAACGTCCAAACCGGACCCTATACAATGAATTTAAAATGTTATCTAAAGCAAATATTACACAATATACCATGTAAATGTAAAAACTTACGTTATTAGATACAAGCGTAGTGTTATCCGTCACTGCCACCCATCTTATGATCTATGAGTACATATTATTATTATTGCCCATGCAAGCTCACCAACCTATTTTTGCTCATGGGCAAGCTTTGCAGCTTGCCCACGAGAAAAAAATGGTTGGTATTGTCTTGAATACTGTGATCGATCACATCAGTCAAGACGCATAAAAACAAAACAGGTGTATGTTAAAGTTAAACGTGATCACAAAACTTCTAACTAAACTACAACATTAGACAAAAACAGTTTAAAATGCTACATAGATTAATACAAAAATCTTGTAATGAGTAGAAAACATAATTATCTGTAAATAGTACTATATTTTTGGTAGCATAAATACGGTATTCATCAATTAAAATTGTTAATGCTACTATTCCACTTACAGGTCTTTAAAATACCACAATACTTAGAATGTTCTATATATAGCTCCTTCAATAGCTTCAAACTGAAGTGCCGAGAATATTAGACGCCTTTAATCGTTCCAAGGACGTCACACCAATCGTTACAATTGAAGTTTGCTGAGATTTTGTTTCCAAAGGTTATTTTTCACGTCGAATGGATAAAGAAGAGTCACGGTGGCAATAAACATACGAAATCGTAAAACAAAATAAATACATATTAAAAAGGCATTTGGCGTTAGCAGTGAAGCTTGTATAAATTCGGCGCGCGTCTAAGTATAATTTAATTCCTTCATTCATGGAGGTGCGAATTTGCAAGTGCGTATTGGAGGGCGCGCCGCCGACCCCCGCCCGAGCCCTCGGCGCCCACGACCCTCGCGATGACGTCAACGGTCCCCCGCGCACCACCCGTTTATAAATATAGCCACGCCACAGGTTTCGGCCCTTATAGCATTCAACCTTCTCGCATTAGAAACTCTAAAATATATATTTATACCATCGCGTATTTAGTTTTTATAAAATTTTAGTTAAGTAAGCTCATCGATGTGCTCATTATGTTATTGACCTTAGCATCGTACAAATACTATATGAGAAAGTGGTTTTATTAATGGATTACAACATAATTAAACTGTAGACAAAATGAAATTTATGTTATTACAACCAAACTGTAAAGAATTTCTCCTGTAAAACAAGAATCTAAAGACATCGCTGTGTCTAGCCGCGCCAAAGCCATTTCTACCCAGAAAACAAAAGTAATCGTTAAACCCAAATTTAGTATATCTATGAATTCACTGGTTTACTCAAGACTTCGCGAAGCCAACCATTTTTAAAATATTTGGATGTAGCTTTGTATTCATTCGCTACAACTTACGCTAGAGTAGGTAATCAAATACGTTGGCTAATTTGATTTACCTTTCCGAAACCTTCTATAAATCTTTTCCAAGCATCTTTTTCCCACTGACCTTTAATGGTTTAGCCTTTCGAAGCTCTTCTGAGTACTGTGTTTACATGAAGGGTAATAAATTAGTCCATTCAAGACTAAGTACAACAACTTTTACTTATATAAGGACTATTACTAAATAAATGCAGGTTTAATGCATATATAATTATAATATCATAATTCTGCAAAATCCGATACAGCATACATATATGAATCAGATAAAACTTTGTTGTATTCTTCTCAACTAAACCCAGACAGTAAAAATGTTACTTCTTTTACATTATCTTCAAAACGACTTTGCGATTAGTCAAATAAATATATTCTTATTTTAATAAATGCTAATAAGACATTTAGAATTCCTATATTTAAATTGGCACTTAGAATAAAGTAAAAATAGACGAACGAAGCAATGTAAATAAATACTTAAGGATCAGTGGATCATTCGTTGCCAGCTGCCACCCAAGTAATTGTTACGTTACAATTACCGCTGATGAATAGACGCTTCACTGGAACAAATTGTATTTGTGCGTTAACCCGAAATTAATTTCATTCAAATTGCCATCTAATCTAACAATCTTGAGAACATTTTAGACATGTGAATAATGTACATTAATCCTTGTTTTACGTGATAATGGTACTATGGCTCCGATGAATATGTAGAGGGATGAGGTGTGATGTTCCTCCAATCCAAGGCCTCCGTAGGTTGTATGATGATGATTGATGTCGGGAAGTTGTTTGTATAATTACCGGGCACACTTCGATACCATGATACAAGTTGAGAATCAGTCGATAGTAATGACTCGATATTTATGATGGCAAATAAAACATTATTTGTAAACATTAGAAAATGAAATAGAAAACATTTTATTGCTAAATAAATAGGCATTCAATTTGATCATAGCACATACACACATACAGTCACATTGCCTGCTGTGTGTCCAGTTTAGTGATGCATTTATTACTAGATGAGTTTAGTTTTGCTACAACGTTGTACGGTTGACATTTAAAACCCACGCATGTGGTACCTGAATGCAATTTACGATCTATCTCGGGCCACATATATGCCACTAACAATTTTATTATGCTTCTCTGAAGAGAAAATGAATTATGGTAAAAGTCACGTAGTCAATTACATACAAAATAGCTAATATTTGCTTTGTAAACTAAAGTTCTGCTTAACAATTAAAATGTATAATTAATATTAAAGTTACAATACCTGTGTTAATAACTGAAATGGTTGAGTTCAGTTTCAGAACACACAAAGTATCGCGTTTAATTTTTTTGTCACAACACATATTATATCTCCTCCTCGTCGTCACTGTCTCTGGACTGTAATTGGGCTTTCCATCAGGTCCAATACAATCACTTTGCCGTGTCAATATATAATATATATATATATATTAAATCAGCCGTTACTTTTATTTTATTTTATTAAGCACACCAACTATGCAATTGCTATTGCTTCTTAAATATATAAGTGCGTATTATAACATTATAACAGTAATCATACAAATGACAGGCATGCATGACAAGAAACTTACAGTCTAATTAAGATAATATTTAATAGGCACTATTAAGTATAAAAAGTAGTTGTTACACAGATACACAATTATATAGTGCAGATAAGTTATGCAAGTCGGTAATTATTTATGACACAGGTGCAATAAAAACATTAAAAAAAACATATTAAAGAATTAAACCACAAAACCCACCATAAACAGCAGTATTAAAACTTAAAAGAAACAGATTGAGTAAATACATAAATATTTTATTTGGCAGTCAGTAGGAAGCGTCTGTATGACAAAAAGGAGATGTTTCAATTTTGTATAGAACTCCGGCTATAACTTGTACATCCTCAGAACACACAACAGACACCTGGGAAATGTACCCCTAAATACATTTAGTTAAGCGATTCTTTATTAATTTCTAGTATTTTCGTTGCGCAAAATAAAATATAAAATGTTTGACGTTTGTCGTGCGGACTATCTATGACAAGTTGGTTGATGACATATACATAACCTAGAATGCTAGAATTGTCAGAAGTAAAAAAACTCTAGCTGGAATAATATTCACCAAAGAATTGATAATTCTTGTAAAAATGAAAGGAAAACGTATGAATTAAGGAAAGTGTAATAAGAAACACCAATTCAGCATTGGAATATTTATTATCAGTCAATATGACATTGACAGTTAATGTCAAACATAAACAAAATGTTTCGTTCCGGAGTACACCTTACAAAATCAGTATTATATATGAATATATTTTTTATATTGATTGTTTGTTGAAAAGATGTGTATAATAGTTGAAATGAATAAATGATACTCTAAAACTTATTTATTGTTGACATACATATATATTTATAAATTATTTACATTATTTTATAGTACTTTCGTACAGTTTTTGATATGATTTATGAACGCATACAAAATTATATGACTTTGGATTGAATTATATTTTTTGCTATCTTTTGGCAGAAAGTACATTTCATAGCCGAAAATGAAACATCTCCTTTCATTGAAAATATGTCAATAGCATTGTTTGTCGAAATGCATATCTCATTGTACAATCCCATCATACGTGTGAGAGGACTGTTAAGAGTAGTGTTCAATGTAGATATGGGAGTATCAAATACTCGGTGATGCCCCATGGTACGTTTACTTGATCTAAAATTAAATTAAATTATATTATACAATACAAATTGATTTAGCAGATCAACGACACAGTATAGTACGCCGGCATTCATTTATTTACTTTTATAGACAGCTCCCGCATTTGGGATGCAGCTCTGTATCTCAGGGAACTTTACAAACATATAATTAACGGACAAACATATACAGAACACTTATTTTTGGTATATTTGTAGTACATACGACGAAACCACGACAGTCAGCGCGACAGCTTGCTCGCTTTGATACACATCCCTTGCTCTACGATGCTTCTTAATATATTGATTTTATTGTTTACTAGATTTTTTCCACGGATTCACTCGCGTAAATGTAGATTAGGTTAAATTAGTAACATAATGTTTTTTTTTATGATATGTGCCTATGTCCTTTTCTGTACCCCTGATAACGAAATTTCATGATGCTTAGCGAAGTAGTTGAGGCATAAAAGCGTAATAAACAAACAAACTCACATTCGCATTATGTATATGACTTATATTTGTCAGAATAGTAGGATCCTGTGATCGTTTTATAAATTGCTATTTCTTAATTGCCTATATTTAATAACGTTTTGATTGACTTCCAGCTCTCTACAAAAGTAGGCAGATTCTATGTATATTACTTGTGACAAACCTGATCAACCTCTATAGATCCATTCATAACATTCATCACGCACCTTATTGAGTTTATAGAACTTTTAATCGTCTTTTGCCGAAATATCTCTGTTCTTGCCACATAACGTTGGCCGGTAACTTCTTCTCCTGTCTGTCCCATTGTTATTTTATTTTACATGATATCTCCCTCTTATCTATTTCCACCCACATAACCATTTGGGTTTACCTTTTACAATTCTCGATGCTCTTTCATTCCATAATGCTTTCATATAAAGATCCTCATAAAAAAGTGTGTGTTGTGTTATTTTTATATGTGACCCAAATGGTTCAACGCGTGTTTATGTGTATTTTGATCATACAAAGTATTGCGGTACCATTACGCGGGGCTCATAAATATTGTACATAGTCAACCACCAGTCTTGACAAATCAACCACCTGCTAGAGACTATGACTTCACTTATTTCAATGTATACGTATATTAAGTAAAAACACTTATACTGCAAGTAAATTATATCTACTTAAGTAAATCATACCTTCTAACTTTCAGAATTATATTGTTTGCTGGAGATCCTCAATAAATAAAGACAAAATAAAATAAAAAATTCAAGATTTTGAACAGTTTTAATGTACAGAATAATGATAATGTTCTTTATTTTATAGAATTAAAAGTCAAATCAACTTAATCACAATTCGTAACTACAGAATAATAATTAGAATATTTCAATTCATCTTTCAAAAGCTTTTTGATCTTTGTTCAATGTTCAACCATTAATGTCGCTGATTATACCATTTGTTTATAATTATTATAATAATGTCTAATTATAATGCAATATTATTTAGTTGAACTAATTTTTTTTTTAATGGCGCACGGGTTTTATTCTAGTCCTAGACCTAGTCTCCCGCAATAAATAAATTAGATTAGATTGATTTATTGCGGGAGACTTTACAAACATGGATCGAACAGGCACAACGAACTACCAAGACTTGAAACAACTATAATTATGTGGATCACAGTTATTGCCCCGTATCAACAAGGGCTCAGTAGTACCTAAGTATTAACTTTGGCACATTGGGCAGTTACAATAATTTTAATGCTGCCATTTTACAGTATCTAACAAAAAGGTGCAATTATAATTACAAATCGTAGGATGCGCATAGTAAATAGTAATGTAAGCCGAATATTGTTCTAATATCGTTATCCCGACTTTAACAGTCATGTTTTTTAAGTTTCCAAATAAAGATATAAAGTCTCTCACATAAAGATTAACAGAACACCATAATTCCTCAAGTTTATTTCAAAGCTTTTGTTCTTATTCTTAAGCGAGCGTTTTTTAATATCTCCGAATTTCACCAAAGTCCTCGTGGATGAATTTATTCCGTCTCACTTGTTGTACCGAAAAAGAGTTTAACAGAACCACCAACATTTAAATTCCATCATATAATTCAGTTTTACTGTAAAATTGCAAGTCATTGCCGGGATTTACCTTTTGCGTAGGCTGCACTGTACTATAATTATAATACTTATATGGAAATTTTAATTAAAATACAGCGTTTAAAATTTCGCTTACAATATCCGTTTCAGTAGTCAATTCAAATTGCTGTCAGGCTAGTTTATACCGCTAAGCTTTTGCCCGCGGCTACACTCGCTCGAGGACATTCCTTTTTTTTGGATGAAAGGTACGTTATATCCTTCTCTGTACCCCCATAAACCTGTATGCAAAATTTCATAATGATCGATCGAGTAGTGTAAGCATACAAGCGTAACAAACTTACGTTCGCATTTATAATATTAGTTAGGATTATGGAAATATTCCATAGCATTTCCTTTTACATTCCAAGCCATTCACAATATCTAACAGATATCTGTATATGTTATTCCTTACAAATACCGTCTTTTCATGAGCCTTAAAAAAGACAAAATATTTGACTGATGTAGTTTTAAAGCCATAGTCATACGTAATAATATCTAACCGGTAAAATTAAATGGCCTTGACAGAAAACATCCTTGAAATCCTTGAAAACTTGTCAGTTTATTTCACTATCTTATGTCCCAGTATACGCCAGTAAAACATCATAAGCAATGTATCTCGAGAATGTTGTAATTGACGATTGTTATAGTCAAAACCAATTAAATAACGGGTTACCACAATTTATTATCTAATTAAAATTACTCAAACTAAATTGCTTTTTGGTATAGAAATCGAAATCGTGGTTGTTAGAAAGGGAAAACCTTTATTACCACAGAAATTGTTATTCGGCCACACCTTAACTTTAACTTTATGTCAAAAACTGATTAATTGTATAATATGCTGTCGACTTTGCTTATCCCTATCAATGTTCCTTGTAGCTCTTGTTACAAACAAGAGGTATCCATTACTAAAAATATATTGGAAATAGATCCCAACCTAAACTTCAATAAAACTTGGATGAAAGTATGATTGCACATTATATTGTGACCTTTACAAAACCTCAGCTTACAATGCTATTCCACGAGTAGCGCTTAGCGATCAGATACATTGTTTGTAATTCATTACGATTTCTTTAATGTTACTTACTTAGTCAACCTTATAAATAAGATTAAAGAAAAGTTTCAAACTGAAAGTCGCCGTAGAACAGACGCAAAAGCCGCACTTAGATTACAGTTAATTTGTTTTTATTGTAAAACTTTCCACATTTTCAGTAAACTCAACGCAACGGTAATGTCGGCGGTATGTCGTGTTGGGTCTGCCGACCGCATGTTTATCCTATTACTTTAGACTAGGCACTTTAAACGTAGGTGAGTGCGTATGATGTCTTGTATATTATATTTATTGAATCATACATTAGGATACGTCATGAATGATTCAATAGATAACGCGATGTAACCTCCTATAACCCACTATTGATTACTATTATTATTAAATGCAAGATATGGCTCTATGGCGGACTGATACGTCTATCATCAGCAAACCGTAATCTCTACAAAAAGTGCAGCTCAAAACAGCAACGCCAAGTATGAATGACTTGGCTATAATAACGTTGCTAGATAGAACTTCTTCGAGTCACGGTATCGTTTATATTTATAACTAAGTCACAGTGAATGAATCTATTTTAGTAGAATAAAATGTTAGGGCAATCAAAACGACAGAAGGCATTTCCGTACAAAAACAATATTCCGTCCCAGTAACTATTGGAACGTTAGCTCAATCTTGTTAACTTGGGTATTGTTTATCTTACAAATCATTTCGTTCGTATTAAATCCAATTTGCAGAAATCAAACCTTTTGTACGTAAAGCGTTAAGGCGTGTCAGTGAATCTAATTTCTTGTACTCATAAATGACAATCAGAATATACTTTACTAAGTTTTTACTGCATTATTTATCATGTATAATTTGTGCCTTCTTATAATTCAGCCTCAACGCAGCCGCTACAATATCAAACTAATATTTAGCAAATAGAAATATACAAACGCATACTTTTCTTACGTATTTGTTGGGTTAAATAAAAGGCTCTATTCAAAACATAATTTGAGCCCTATATATAGTAAGACAGGAATAACGAACTAGCCGTCTAAATTGTATAGCTGATTTTAATCAAGTTATTGGATCATAGATAAACGGCAGTCCATTTTAGAATATATTCCACACTACAAATACAGCCCATTTACTTCGTTTTTTTGCCTTGTACTAAAATATAATTTATTTTGTTTCAGACTCTAAATAAAAAAGAACCTACATTACATCAGTAAGATATCTGAACTGAAGCGCAAAAGAAAAAGGTTTCACTCAACGATAAAGGACGAATAATGTGGTGGGGCATGCGCCCAGCGGGTGCTCCTGTGCTCGTGTGTACTTAGTAGCAGGGGATGCCCGTGTGGTGGGGGCCGCGGGGCGCGCGGAGGTGGCTCAGCATGCGCGTGTGCTGCGTGACGACCGTCCTCGCGGCGCTGGCGCTGCGCTCGGCCGCCGAGCCCGCGCGCCGCTACCCCGCCGAGTGGCGCAGCGGCCGCGAGCTGCGATCCCGCCCGCTCCACGAGCTCTTCGACCCTGAGCCGGCTTCCGAAGCCTATACGCAGCAACAGCCCCCTCCCCTACCACCTGGCGCGCTGCACAAGGAGCGTCGGCGCGCGCGCAACAATAAACGAGCACCGCACCAACTGCCCTCGGAGATTGCGAGCCAAATGATGTTGAGAGCGTCCCGCTCTAACCGACCTTACGACGTGCCCCAAATTGGTAAGTACATAACATGACAGTATTTCAGAAACAGGCAATAGTTTAAAAAAAGTACGAATTCTCTTTATTCTAGCGTCTAAAGAAGACAGTTTTGCTATTATAATTACGTTGGATATTTATCGCCTTAAACCCATATCGCTGATCACACTGATCACCGATAGTCACAGTCACAGCTCAACACAGCTCGAGACAGATTTAGTGGCATTACATACATCAACAGAATCTAGGGATATTTTTTATTTTGTCAAATATCTAAATATCTATGAGGAATTTTCGGATATAGTAAATGAAAGAATGATAGGTTATTTTAAGATGTTTAATAAAAAATTAAAAATAATTCGTGATTTTTTTGTCTTAAATAATAATGTTCATTTTTTAATAGCGGTAGAAAATTAGTATGGTAAAAAACTTAATTTCTTCTTATAAAACTATTTTAATTCAAATTGAAAAAATCATATTAAATCTAATTATTAATAATCAGCGTTGCCATCTCTTACGTTAATTATACATCGACATCGATTGTACATAATTAAAATTAAATTGTCAATGTCTTGCTGCGGTATGAGGTCCCATATTTTTTGCAAGATTTCTGCTTCGTAAAATTGTTGTTCCGTTGTCAAATTTGGCGGGAAAACTCTCAAAGCTTTTCGTTATAACATGTCCCAGGCATGCTCGATAGGATATACGTCGGACGACTATGCAGGCCAATCCAAATCTTGATTATTGTGGTTTCGGAGAGCGGCTGACACCAGCCGCGCCGTTGTGCATGAGTAGAAATTTCTGGCCCAGTTGGATTCTGTGTGGGACAATAACAGGCTCTATTGTCTCCTCGTGGTAGTTATGTGCAGTCATGCTGCCTTGGATCTAAACGAGCTGAGTTCGTCCGCTAAGACGAATTCCTGCCCACACCATGATTATCCCGCCTTGGTATGAGTGGACCTCCTGAGGCTGCCGTAGACGGCTAACTTTCCCTGGAGTTCTTCAAACGCGTGTTCTTTGTGAATCCGGATGAAACCCAAACTGATACTCATCGCTGAACAGCACCAAAGACCGTCACTCCATTGTAAAAGCTCCCGAGCCCACGAAAGGAGCCGACCCCGATTGCCACATCGCAATGCTGGAACACGTAGCGATCTTCGAGCATGAAGACCAACTTTATGCAACCTCCTTCGCACAGTTTGGTCGCTTACCAGCAACTGGTGGTCTTCGTGGAGCCTTTGTAATAGTTGCATCGCTGTGATATTGGGTTGTCTTCTGGCGGTCATTTGGAGAAATTGATCCTGTCTCTGCGTAGTAACACGATATCTACCCGTGTGCCGTTCAGCCACATCCCCAGTACTGCGTTACGTGACCACAACCTTGATATCACGTTTTGGCTGATGTGTAGGGCCTCAGCAACAACGTGTTGAATAGCACCATTTTCTAACATGCCCACGGCTCGTAACATTTCATATCGACTCAAATGACTACGTGACATGACTATTAAAGCTCACACGGCACGTTAAATTAAAAAAGAGAAACAATCTAATCCATTTTCATTAATATCAATAAAACAATTTGAATTTTCCTTGTCGTAACGAATTACCAACAATTTTGCCGCCGTATTTTGGCTTTCCTTTTGTTTCTATTAACGACAGTTTAAAATTTTTGAAATATATTGAAAGAGGTTTCAGTCTGTATATAACCTTTTTATGGCAACTCAAAAGATTTTAAACTATAAAGTCGTAAATAATTTAGGATTAAGGTATCCCTAGATTCGGTTAATGTGTGTCTTTTGAGATATATATGTAATGCAATGCTAACGGCAGAATTAGACCATATTTTGGCCATCCCAAATACTCTTTTTAAATATCTTCTCATCACTTTTATATCCCATCAAAATTGCACAGACTAAGCTATGGTTTATTTAACTAAATATGCACACACGACACAGAAACTCTTAATGGATTAATCGGTGGTCGATCTACGACAGCTGAGAGCGGTAATTCCGCTTTATGCTAGTAGAGATAGCTGCGGTAAGTGAGGTCCAAATCCCGAGCGCATTGTCCATCCCCATATTCCGGCCGACAGGTGACAATGCTCTGTCGACGACACTCGACATAATCTACATAGATACGTGCAGCGTACACGTGTTATAAGCTGAACGATGCTAATCATAAGCAGCTCTATGACTATCTAATACACGTACAATCTATGTAGATACCCTCAATATTTATTTCAAAATGCAAATCGTAGAATATAAAAGTTGTATTTTATCATGGTCTATTTTCTGTGAAATTATCAACTTAGCAATAAACTGTTGAAGAGATCAGTTAAATTTGTGTGACATTAAAAGTATTTCAATTACTCTCTGATGCAAGCCCGTAGATAATGTACGTATATCGTACGCGCCCACTCTCGGACAGTTAATTTACTTACGTCGTGTTAAATTTACGTCGCAAATGAAAGTTTATACAGAAAGTTGCCATATTTCCAGGTAAATCCTATTAATTTTCACATTGTTATAATTTGCATGTTTACAACCAATTATGAAAACTACAGAAGCCGAGCTTTCTTTGAAATGAAAACGTTAAAATGATTAAATACATACCTACAAACTCTTTCAGCAACCTAATATTTTTTTAACTCTAGCGCTATTTTTATATCGACCCTGAGAGACTTGTACAAAAATAAGAATTGTTCTCTACATTTTGTTAGTTAATTCAACATTAATAAAGGCTGTTTAGCTTGAGGCTAGTTTAAATTAGGAAAAAAGTAATAAATGTATTTCGTAAATTAGCGTTTTCAGCGTGGACGTTTAGAATATTGTAGCGGATAATTGAAGTAGGTATATATTACGAGGTGAATAGAGGGCGGCACGTAGAGTGTGCGAGGTGAGCGGTGAGCGGCGTGCGAACAGATCTCGTGCACACGTACCCACTCTTCGATTGAGAAGCGACGCACCACGTACGAGCCTAGAACGTGCTACTCTTACTAATTCCCACGGTCCTGTTTATTTTTCTCGTCAGCAAACTTTTATTCTAAATATAGAAAACGATATCGTCGTAACAACCTCAGCCATTCTAATTTTGAATTGTACTGCTATCGGCCTTTTGGTCATCTAATCTTAAATTGTATTATTGTACCCGATTCACAAAGAGCTTAGTGGTTTGCTTTAGGTAAACAAGGTAGACATTTTATTTATTATGACTTCATTTCTCTTTATAACGCATTTGTAACGTTACCGAATATACATTTATGATGACGTCAAGTTATTCAAAAGTTACTTGTAGGTATGCAAAGAGTCACGAAATAAAAAAGATTATGTAATAAAATAAGAAGCAGAAAAATGTCTTTGCATTTACTGTTTTTAATGTTTGGAAAACATGAATTGTTCGTATATTCAAAAGATTGGAGATCACGTACTGATTAAATATAGTCAAAAAGTTCTTAAAGCTTCGACAACTTTAGATTGATATCATTTCTAATACTTAGCCGTGCCAGTTTTTCTTTACCACTTATCGGCGTTAGTGACCTTTTGAAATGGTAAAAGATGTAAATAACTTTTTAATAATGTCAAGCTTTATAATTGTATATATCTGTCTATATATAAGATATTCATTTAAAACTAGTGACGTCTGACAAGTTCCTTCGCATTGATAATAAACAAACAGAACTTTTATTGAATTATTCAAAATACGATTAAAAAGTAATAAATACAGCTTTATGAGTAAAAAGATCCTGAATGTGTTATTTAATGCAGGCAGTAAGCGACACTCTCCCACCAAAAGTAGCATGTATGGTATGTATACTATGCCTTGGATGGGACTATGTGCTATGACTCGTTGCATACCCGCTACAAATCAGGATGCACCTTAGACTTAACCATCCCTTCTAGTATCATTATGCTGAGCCTAAATTATGCCCTACAGTCTCATTGCAGTGTAAAATCAGTTCCAGACTCCGTGCTGCTAGTCAGGATTTCTTAAGAATCTGCTGATTAGGATCTGGATTCCATCCCGTACAATAATTGCAACACTACCGCTGCATCACAGTGGCAAGCGCAGCGCACAAACTACATCATAATGATTAAAAAAACTTCAGGACATTTACTTGCTGTGTAATATTGATTGCATTGTATGAACACATTAAAGATTAGAAATTTATCACATTACGTCTTGGACCTTAAGCAATTCATTAATTAGATTGCTTAGAGGACGCAAAGGGCAAGCGGTCGCCTCGCCGGCGCGGTGCTACTGCGCCGCTCTGTTTTTTTTGTGAGTTCGGAACTGATATGGGGCATTTTGTGTAATCCACCGATAATTAGCATGAGCCTGAGTGTAATTCATGTCCATTAATGAAATGTTAGTAAAGATACGGGGCTTGATACCTAGTGCGAAGGTTCTCTTTTAATAGAAGTTCAAAAATACGATCATGATATTAGTATTTATAAGCATTTATTCTTAATCGCATGGTTTTCTTATTTTTCTTTCAACAACCGTTTTTTTTTTACATGGGGAAATGCATGACGCATACCCCTCCGCGGGGGCGGGCGGAGAGATTATGTCGGACTCGCTGGGGTAAAAGAAAGATGGAATTAGAATAATGTACCTCCCGGAATACCGACTAAACCTACCACGGTGTTCCTCGACAAAACCACTATCGACGGGGCCGCGCGAATTACTTGCACATGCGGTCGCGACCCCGCCGGGATTTCAGCCGGCCGTTTCATAAAACGGCAGGCCACTACGCAAAGAGACCTACCCAAAGGCACTCACTCACTTATTAAACCCTACTGTCTCCCCCCTAGAGGGGAGACGGACTCGAAACAGAGGCGCGCATGGGAACACGCACGCCGCCTCTCGGACCTGGTACTGAACGGATGGCGGGCAGGCCCATAGCTTAGATTTACACTACTTAACTCAATACAATGTAGAAATATAAAACATATTACCAAAATTAAATTTTGACACTCAAGAGATGGTAACGAGGAATAATCAGTAAACAGGCTTAAAAAGCCAAATTATTATTTTATTACCGTTCTCATAAACAGGGACATTTCAACCATTCAAATATATTATTTCAGAGTCTGTTGGCTTAGAAAAGCCTTAATTGAATTGAGTAATTAGTCGTTTTCTGTAAGTAAATATCTTTTTAGAATAAATTAACTCATTTTGGAGTAGCATTATGATTTACACTGTAGCATTTAGGTACATACATTCAATAAGATATTTACAAAGACATTAGGCACAAATATCGCCCGATAATAACAGGACAATACACTACACTACTATACTGCCCGATTCCTTATTTTAGGGTTATGGTATGGTCTTGTCTACTAGAAGACTCTTCTAGAAGACTAGAGTTTCTTAAGGTGTTTCTAGTGTTTCTAGTAGTTAATACTTGTCTATAACTGTTCTGAAATTCGTGGCTACGATAATTGAAAGCAATTAATCAAGATCAAGAACAATTTTAAGAATGTATTTATTTATATTTATACAAATATTTTTTTTACTGTTATTCTCAAATGTGGAACTTGGAACGAATCCTGTGTTGCGGAGAACAGCTAAAGGACATCATATTTGACGGCACCGCTTAGATATTAACCTTATTATATTACAGTTTGATATTTAACGTACTGCGGAACAGTGCACCTAGCTGCCTACTTCTAGCACAAACCAATTAGGCAAAGACAGTTATGCAAGTTATAAAAAAATAATAAATATAATAGGATTGTATAATATTAATTTTGCTGCACATATTACTTATTTTTACAGATGTACTTATTCGGGCTGATAAATTTGAAATTATTTAGGCTTTATGGTTTGAAGTCCTTTCTCCGTCTAGCAATAACGGCCTACCTAACTTTTAATATTAATTAGTTATAGATAAAGTAAATTAAATATACTCATAACAAAATATATTTGAAGCCGAAGAATATCGTATTTATAATACTAAAAGCTACTTCAAAACAGAATTGTATGCTCTGCTGCTGTCACCACGATGCGATGGTTATAACCTGCGGTTCGTTAGCTGCGCACCAATTAAAATCCGTAATAAAAAAAATGTTGCTAACGAATATGACAAGTGATTTATTACTGGTAATTAAAACTTTAGAATTCGTTTCATTTAATAATATACGTAAACGTTTGACTGTTTCCTGGAAGTGTAGGTAGAAAATGTAGGTTCCCAGTTCCCGATATATGTGGGATGCGCTAAAAGTTTTTACTAATTCAAGAACTCCAACCTAACAATACTAAAAAGTTGTATTGTTGCTGAACAATAGAAAAATCATGTTATTGTTTTTCAAGGTAAGTAGTCCCTTTATTGTACATGGTTGCCTTAGAACGCATTAGTGTTGCTTAAACTTTTTAGAGTTTTTTTCCTAGACCTTATGAACATATTTTTAGCAAATACCTTGTTTATAAGCATAGCTAATTTTATGTTACATTTTAGAGCAATAAATTATAAATAGAAAATTGCCAAGTCGATAATACAGGACGGTGGATTACTAATTATTTCCACACCTAAAATATTGGAATATTTAGCTTACAGTCCCTCCACGCTCAAGCGTCCTCTGAAGCCAGGTAATACCGCCCGCGAAGTCGAGTCGTAGTATTCTGATTCGCGGACGTTGCTGTGTAGCTTCGTCCAAAACAACAGGCAAATATGTTTGTTTACAGCTAAACCAATTTGCGACAGATTTTTACTACCATATTTTAATTGACACCTCGTTCTATTCACTTACTTGGCAAAACATGAAATGCGAGCAAATACTATGAGGATTACTTTTTGCTATAGTGTTAATAACAATATACAAAAAGTACATCAGTGAAAATGTCAAACAGTATTCAAATCAAATGCGTTGTAAATTTATAGTAATTTTCGTATTTTTGGAAATGGAAGTCATACTTTCACTTCTTAATGCCTTAGCTTACCCGAAACTATA
The DNA here is from genome assembly GCA_930367265.1 of Catocala fraxini. NCBI lineage: Eukaryota > Metazoa > Arthropoda > Insecta > Lepidoptera > Erebidae > Catocala > Catocala fraxini. Next base: position 13,111,332 of record OV884037.1, read on the forward strand.
AGTGGGTCATTCTCATCAGCATTTATTGGCGCCGCACGAAATTTGCTTGATCTTTACTTGTTGTTGGAAGACATCTCTAACGCAGACCATCACTAACATTGCCTGGACGATACTTATACTCATAAAACCATTTGTAAATAGTGGCAAGAGAAAAATCAACATGAACGTTTCTGTAATTTGGTGTTGACTATATTTTTCTACCAACGGATGAATTTACTTACTATTACCACTACTTTAATAAAGTAAACCCATAAAAATAGTTAATCTATCTGTGGCTAGAATAATAAAAGCCACCGCACGACCACACAAAAGTCGTAGAAAATTTAGAAAACATAAATGTTTTCTCGTCAGATTCATCAAGCCGCCATACACGTACTTTTAAAATTACCACAAATGACATCTGAGTTTAATTTTCTTCATTAGGTTACCAAAGAGATTTCGTTCAGAATTTAAATTATTTTACATTGGCATTGTTACTAACTAGCCAATATATGAGCATTATTTGTAACGAGGTACTATGAACCTAACCGTTAAATGTGACGAAAGGAAAGAAAGTCCATGAAGTACCACTGTCACACTGAAAGTTTTTAAATTGGCCTATTAATTACAATGCCAATGTGAATAAATATACTAATAGACGCAAAGCATCAATCACGCAAAGTAGCAAATGACCCGTCCAAAGCCAAATCATCCGCAAAATCATGCTGGATTGCAATCTCTAGCTACAATTGCAAACCTATACAACTGTTCTGCGAAAAATAGGTTCTACTAATAATAGGTGTATGTACATATATACATTACTATAGACAGAGTAGAGAGTTGATTATTTTTGCTGTATTCAAAATCATCACCCGACTTATTTGTAGCAGCTTCGAATCCTCGAATAGAATTTAACCCGGACTAGTTAGGGTCAAATGTGTACGATCCCTTCCGTATCGCCAAATCCAACCATTGATATTTATTCTAGCGCACGATTGTGCAGTGACTCAAATTAAAAATAAGTATAAAAAAGGTCGTTAGGATTAAATTATTTTTTCTCCCGATTTTATTAATCGAACTTCTATCGTTACAAATGTACTGCACGGATGTCGTATTGGTTTATGTGGTCGCCTTGCGCAGAGTGTTGTTGGTTTGAATTTCACATGGAATAGAAATTTGTGGGATCTACAAATGGTTGTTCCGAGTCTGTAAGTTATTTGTGTCCGTCGTTTGAATATTTGTAAAGTCCGCCACGATACGGGAATTACACCTAGTGCGGAAGCAGTCTTTTAAAAAAATATATGTATGTATTTATCCGAAAAATGTTCGAAGCCAAAACTACATAAACACTACAAATATTAATCTATGTGTAGACTCTACATGTAATGATACTGATAAGCCTGTGCAGATAATATCGGAACAGATTGGAACGTTACGTTATGGTATAGTCGGTAGATGGATATAGTCTATTGTCTCTCTACGGAACGTACGTGAATATTGGTATTCGATATACGATTTGATTCGGGCGCAAGTAGTAAAACCGAGTTTAAATCAGAACTGAATTCGGATCAGAAACAATGACAAATTCGATATAGTTTTGGTACAGTAGTCGGTTACAGTCTAAAAACGGTGACTTCTCATTAAAATGTATACAAAAGCTAAGAATGTGACGAATTGAAGAAAGTCTGTTGATTGTTAACTACACTTATACGTTAACGGTAACTCAACACTTTTCAAAAGATATCCCCCACAATTTTCTTACAGTATAGGACAGTGGTATAAGTTTGGACTATACTACGAGTATGTACCGATCATGAGACCTAGATTATATTACAGGCGCGGGCAATATTTATCGAGTTTTCTTTTAAGAAACTCTTAACAGTTGCACGGGATCTGAAATAGTGCTGCGTAAGCACCAGTTAATTATCATAACTAGCGAAGTCTAATACATGAAAGGCTTTCTGTAAATAGGCAAACTAAAATTAGCGCGAATAAAAAAATTATTTGAATATTTGGTTTGATTTTAGAGACAACTTTTCTCATGTTCTCTTACACTATGGGAACTAGTTAAAAAATCTACCAAACAGCTTAGATTTAGATAAGAAGAAAACAGATAAATATATTTAATTTATTAGTTTAAATAAATATTTAATTGTAGTGTTGATAAATATAGTCTTACTATATTTATCAACACTACAATTAAATATAAATCTAACAGCAAAGGAGGAAGAGGATAAGACAAAGATTACAAATGCAACAAAAACCTTTAAACACTACGATTATGTCTTTCATATCCTTAAAAATAGTTTAGCAGTCCAATCATCCTAAAAAATATCATACATTTTATTGGTAAAAGTGATATAGAGCGCATTCTCAAAAGATATCCAATAAAAATGACAATGGAACACCTGGGAGCCCAGATAACTGTTTTCTCTCATGTGATTTCTTATAAAATAACATAAAATAGCATCATGATAGATGATATGGCGAGTAACAATATTAATATTGATGTTATAATCATCAAATACATTTATAAATAATTATGATCGAGGTTACACTTAATATCAAAAGTCAAAGTGTCAGCGATCGTTATTAAAATCTCATCTTATATTAAAGTTATTTTAATATTGCTACACTTATTAACTAGATTTGCGTACTTATCTTCTTTAAGGTTTAAAAGGTCAAAGGTATTCACGTTCCACATTTAAAATGACGCAGATCGACAATATTATCTTAAGTCTAACTTAGTACTAACCTGTGTTAGAGTTTCTTATAGTAACTGGATCTAATTCCAGGGATGCCAAATATTAAGCTTACGAGCTTTTAAATTTCACATAGAGATAAGATAAAAGTTTTCATGAATTACGTTGCGTAGGCTAATGTAATATTATAAATTACATACTTAATGTCATAATAACTTTTAAACTTCCGCGTTGCATGATGATATATATATATATATATATATATATAATATGTAACGGGTATTAACACACAAACGGAGACATGACATCGCAGCACCAGTCAGCTTGTGACCACGGCCGGTGTAACCTGGTCGAAACGTCAAGCATAAAAAAGGTAAACATTATGCTTGATCGCGTTAATACCCGTTACATATTATATATATATATACTTAATGTCATCTATAACCTTAGTCGCGTGGGTCTTACTCAAAAATATAACAAGTTACAACATATTTAATGAAATCCGACGTTCAGCGTCAGGTGTAGAAACTTACAAAAAAATTTGACGAATATATGATAGGTAAAATGAAATAGAGTACCAACTAGTATCTATTTTATTCATGTCTCTATTAATACTACTAAAGCCCGAGACAAGCATACGACAATCGTGATGGAAAGCGGCTACCTTAACCTACGGGCGCTTGCCACATCAAGGGTATCACTTGCACATTGCCAACTCTTCAAATAAAAGGAATCATTTTATTTATTTATATATTTGGTTAACCAACAACTGTTTACACTTATACATAGGCAACACAAATAAAATCAATGGAAACATTAGTTAGTATAACAATTAATTAGAGGTTAACACCACAAGCACAGGTTACTGAGAGACAAACTTAAAAATAAATTGCTTTATAAAATTAATTATGTGTATAGTATAATAGATAATTTTGAGATTCTAATTTAACAAATTATTATTGATTAACATATACATATAATAGAATATAACTATTTCTTTAGAATAGTAGGTAACATTATATAGATATTACATATAGTACTAAAATTACATAAATTAATAGCATTGACATTAAATAAAATTAAAATTAAACAATGAAAAATATGGATTAAGAAAAGTTTAGTCATTAACGTTATTACAAATAAAACAAAATAAAATAAAATATGTATAGCATTCAGGTGCATTATAAAATTAAATCATACTATTCTAAACTAAGTCATGAGTTGCTATGGCTTGATTTACGTTTGGAAATGTGGTCGGGCACGCCACGATCGTGGCGGTAAGTCCCGTGTTTGAGGAGTGGCTGGAGAGGCGCCATGGCGCCCTCACCTTCCGGCTGACACAGGTAATGACTGGCCACGGTTGTTTTGGCCAGTTCCTGTGTCGTATACGCCGGCAAGAGACGCCCGGTTGTCACCACTGCGGCGACTGCCGCGACGTAGTTGAGGACACGGCGCTGCACACTTTGGCGGTTTGCCCCGCCTGGGCATCGCAGCGCCGTGAATTGATCGCGGCAGTCGGATTGGTTGCCCTCTCGCTCCCGGCCGTAGTTCAGTCTATGGTCCGGAGTGAGAGGTCGTGGAACGCCGTCGCCTTCTTTTGTGAGGAAGTAATTTCCATCAAGGAGGCGGCGGAGCGGGAGAGGGAGCGTTTGAACCCTCTCCCTAACCGCAGAGCCGGGCGCCGGAGGGCGCGGGACGACCTCCAGCCACCCTGAGGTTTGACCTGGGGGTGGCGGGCTTTGTGGGCCTGCCCGCCATCCGTTCAGCACCAGGTCCGAGAGGCGGCGTGCGTGTTCCCACGCGCGCCTCTGTTTCGAGTCCGTCTCCCCTCTAGGGGGGACAGTAGGGATAATTTGTGAGGAGTGCCTTTGGGTAGGTCTTTCGTGTAGTGGCCTGCCGTTTCATACGGCGGGCCGAAACCTCGGCGGGGTCGCGACCGCATGCGAAAGTGATTCGCGCGGCCCCGTCGATAGTGGTTTTGTCGAGGAATACCGTGGTAGGTTTAGTCGGTATTCCGGGAGGTACTTTAACATCTTTACCATCTTTCTTTTACCCCGGCGAGTCCGACATAACCCCTCCGCCCGCCCCCGCGGAGGGGTATGCGTCATGCAATCCACCACGTAAAAAAAAAAAAAAACGTTTGGAAATGTGGTCCGGGCACGCCACGATCGTGGCGGTAAGTCCTGTGATTGAGGAATGACTGGAGAGGCGGCATGGCGCCCTCACCTTCCGGCTGACACAGGTGATGACTGGCCACGGTTGTTTTGGCCAGTTCCTGTGTCGTATACGCCGGCAAGAGACGCCCGGTTGTCACCACTGCGGCGACTGCCGCGACGTTGTTGAGGACACGGCGCTGCACACTTTTTGGCGGATTGCCCCGCAGCGGCATCGCAGTGCCAGTGAGTTGATCGCGGCAGTCAAATTGGTTCCCCTCTCTCTCCCGACCGTAGTTCAGTCTATGGCCCGGAGTGAGAGGTCGTGGAACGCCGTCGCCTCCTTTTGTAAGGAAGTCATTTACATCAAGGAGGCGGCGGAGCGGAGAGGGAGCGCTTAAACCCTCTCCCCAACTGCAGATCCGGGCGCCGGAGGGCGCAAGACGACCTTCAGCCACCCTGAGGTTTGACCTGGGGATGGTGGGCTTTATGGGCCTGTCCGCCACCCGATCAGCACCAGGTCCGAAAGGCAGCGTGCGTGTTCCCACGCGCGCCTCCGTGTCGTGTGACCGTCCCCCCCTTAGGAGGACAGTAGGGATTAAAGTAGTGGTACCCAAAGGGTAGGTCCTTTTGTCTAGTGGCCTGCCGTTTCATTCGGCGGGCTGATACCTCGGCGGGATCGCGACCGCATGTGCAAGTGATTCGCGCTGCCCCGCCGCTTGCGGTTTTGTCGAGGAACACCGTGGTAGATTTAGTCGGTATTCCGGGAGGTCTAATATCATCATTTCAACATCTTTCTTTACCCCGGTGAGTCCGACATAACTCCTTCGCCCGCCTCCGCGGAGGAGTATGCATCAATGCATTCCTCCACAACAACAAAAAAACCCTTAGGAAATGTGTGATAGTACCCCTTGAGACTTTGCCTATACTGTCGCTATGGATCTCAACGAGGTCACTGCAACTATTGACAATTTTGCACATTCTAACTATAGGAGAATTTGCCTTAAGTTCCGTCCTTCTCAATGGCGGGCACAAAGGAGTTATATTATTTCGAGGATACCTAGCTGGTGCACGAAATCTGAAAAGACTGAGAAGTTCTGGGCAATCAATTTTACCATTCATCAGCTTATAGAAAATATACCGTCAGCCACGATTCTTCGTAATGAAAGGGGGTGCATCCTGAAATACTGCAGTCGTGCATGTCTGCATCATTGTGTTACGGACGCAAGGACAAGGATCATACTAGCCTCTAGCTGAAAGCACATCATCTTATCATAGAACTCGGGAGCTGTACTCAGCAAGGAACACAATATAAGGTTGCTTGGCTGCGATCTTATGTAGGGCAGAGATACTTCCACAGTCGGCCTGCCCTAGTTTGAGTGAAATTGTGTCAAGACGACAACTATAAACAATGTGTTTTAACATAATATAAGTCAAAGACATTGTCACGCCGATTATAATAAATGTATACTATGTACCAATAATATAATTTTATACACGACCAATTCAAAATCTTGAGGAATATATAATAATTGTAAACAAAACATATGTAACTGTATTATTACTGTTATACCCATATTTAAACAAATAAAGACAATTTGAATTTTACATGAGAGTAAGAGTTTCAACGTATAGATACCAGTAAAAGTGAATAAGTACTTAGATATAAATTTAAAAAAGAATATTATACATTTATAGAACTTTACGTGAAATGGCAAGTCATTTGGCTTTATTATTATTATTAGTCTATCAGTTTAGCAATCACTTCCAGATTATAATTTTTTTTAGACTTACGTTTATTTGCAAGTGCTGAATTGCTCAGGTGTATATTAAATTATATTTACTTATCAGCTTGTACGAGCTTAGTGACATTTTTATCTAATCTACGGCAAATTTTTCCAAATACTATATTTCTATAAGCAAAGCTATAAAATGCTTGATGTTTCTTAAATTTAAGCATTCATCAAATGCACTAATCTTATATTCTGAAAGTTCTTATCGCGCAGCAACAAAATTGATCTATTCTAGACGAGATGAGTTCCTACGAAAGCTAACAGACTGTGATAAACTCTTTTTCTACTCCTAATCGGCGTCGACTCAATTTCCAACGACGATTCCACTGCAAGTGTCTGCTGTCAATTGTTTGCTATTATTACACATTAAAAAAATAAAGTATGCTCAGTACAACATTTTACCAAATTCAAATGATTACATCACTCTTATACAATAAAAGTGCATAACACTCTCGCACTCAATGAGTGCTTAACACCAGCTAAGTTAACATGCAAATAATTCACTCGATTCACGCTCGTTACACGGGATTGTCGGAAATCAGTACATATGCACTAACAATAATACACTTAATTTGTGCCAGATATGCAAACTGGTCAACAATAAATTATCATTGTATGCAAACCCTCTCTGATTTTGAAAAGTGGCAGTGTCGCTCTACATCCAAATTTATTTATCTGCGTAAATTTAATTACGAGATTTACAATAGAAATCACACAGAAAGGAAAGGATCAAGAGATTTATTCTCGACACCTAATAAATACACAGGTAGTCCAAATGTCGTATATTTCTCAATTCGTATTTATTCTCTATAATCTATGCTTTCCTTATCCGTCTCTCTTTGATTCTGTGAGAACAAGGATGAATGCTTTTCTTTTATTTTGGTATATTTCAATATTCATTTATAACATCAAAATGGATTGAATACTGATGTTCGTCAGATCTTTATTCAACAGTGTATTAACGGCAGATATAAAACCTTTGCGAATGACGCACCAAATTATGTTAACATAAATTGCATAAATTCAAAAATTAACCCTGAATCGTCGGCCTCGATGGCGTAGTGGTTAGTGTAACCGACTGCCACGACTGAGGTAGCGGGTTCGATTCCCGCACAAGTCAAACATTTGTGTGCATGAACATGGATATTTGTCTTGGTCTGGGTGTATCTATGTATAATATGTATGTATTTACAAAAAAAAAAGTATTTAAGTATGTTTATCCATTGTCTAGTACCCATAGTACAAGCTCTGCTTAGTTTGGACTAGATGGTGTTGTGTGTATGTGATAGAATATTATTATTATTAATTATAAAATATTTATATCGCGTAACACAATGAGTATAATATGATACGTGATAAGTCCTCGAGCTTTGTACTAATAACAGTGTTAATAACCTTGTCGAGTGGTTATATTGTTAGTAGATGTCAGGTGCCGGCTTTGTGCATTCGCCGAAAATATTGAAATCATACTAATAGGGTAGGGTAATTTGTGGAAATGTCAATTTGCTTGTACATTTAACTAACCCCTGTTTGTCTAAAACGATTACAGAATCCTGTACGATGCATAAAGCATTTTAGTTTATCATAAAATATCATCCAAGAAATAAAAAGATTTCTGTAATGTAGAAACCTGATAGATGCAGCGGCGTATTGTGTGTGATTTATAGTACCAGCTTCATTCCACTTAATATGTATAGCATTTCTTGAAAATTCTTATACCTCATTTACACTCTCGCGCGAGCCACGAGACGAACCGCGAGACAAGCCGCGAGACGAGCCGCGAGACGCGAATATAAACATGCACTCGTGGTTCGCCTCGCGGCTCGTCTCGTGTCTCTCCGAGCTCACGTCGCGCGTAAGGAGCGGTCCTTTGGGCGCGAGTCAAAAGGGCTCGCGGGGTGTGCGAACGCGGTGTTCACATTCGCGTTGGCGTTTCATTAAATTACAAACGTTTGACCGTGCCGGTTGTGTTGTGATTGGCAAGTGATCTGTATTGTTAAATTGTATTTAAGTGCATATGGTAATGGATTGGTCTAAAGAAGAAACATTACAGTTCATTGAGCTGTTTCAAGGGGAGGCGATAATATGGAATACGAAGCACAGATACCACAAAAATGCTCAAAAAGTTAACGATTCATGGTCTAGATTAACTGATGAAATGCACCGAACCGTAGAAGAACTTAAAGCGAAAAAAATTCACTCATGGCAACCTTTCGCAAGCATCTTCCGGCAAAAAAACGCTCCATGAAATCTGGTGCAGGAGCAGAGGATATTTACCAGCCAATATGGCCGTATTACGAGATTATGGAAGAATTCTTGGCATCAGTATATCTGTGTGACAAAACTATCAACACTGAAAAAGGACTTGTAAGTAAAACAACATTATTAATTTATTTGTATTTTTAATGACAAGTTGCATTAATCACCTATATTACCTATAACTTATTATTTTGAAAAAAGTAGCAAATTCAATTATTACATGTTCGGCGGTCCGTGGTGCTCGTCTACCTACCGTTTGTAAAGGTCTTATTGCAGAATCCATTGATTGATTATGTCTCCAAGATCCTTCGTGAGTTATTACGTCATTAACAATAGAATCAAAAGTTCCAGGAAGTGTGTAAATGTTTCTAGATGATCTACTATTTCTGAGAAAATTATGCAACAATATACAGGTCATGGTAATTAATACAACCCTGTCTTGTTCAATTTCTATAGGCTTTTTAAATATTCTAAAATTTGATGTCTGAAGGCCAAATACGTTTTCAACGATAACACAGGTACTGGACAATCGTTGATTATAAGTACGTTGTAGTTAACCAAGAGCATGGTTTCCTCGAAAAGGTTTAATTACATGGTTACTTAATGCAAATGCCCCATCTCCAAGAAAAACATATGGTACATTGTATTGCCTATCAAGAAGCGGCCTATTAAGTGGTAAATTGATTGTGCCCGTTGTAAATTTTTCCACAAAGTATACTATTTTAAAATACTCCTCCGTCGCTTATTCTACCCTGAGCCCCGATATCGGCAAATATAAAGCGGTAATCGCTGTCTACCAAAGCTAAGAGTACGATACTAAAAATGTTCCTTTATAATTATAGTACTCAGAGCCACTTTTGATTGGAGATCAAACCACGACATGTTTGCCATCACTACAGCCCACACAATGTGGCAATTTTCTATTGAAGCCCATTTCTATAGCTAACCATTCATCTGCAGTCTGTGGCATCCGTAACAAAGACAAAAATATAGATACATCTAAGAAATTTTTAAAGAGGAAAGATTTATATGTCTCGTTAAAGTCTGGAAATAATGAATCGATTTTTATAATTATTTTAAATTATATATAGTATATTATCATTACAAATTATAAAATAGGCTACTTTCTATCGCGGGTAAATATTGCCGGGCCACTACTGAATCGCCCATCGGACGTTGTAGTAGCTCTATATTATGGGCATTGGCGAACTTTAGGTATTTATGCACCCTAATAACCAATCCCCGATTATAAATTTAAATAAATTAAGTGTAGAAATGTTTCTGTTCCAGATAAAATCACCGCCTGAACTGGACGAAAATATTAACCAGGAGGAACAGAATGAGCCAGATAACAATGACCAGATAACCAGTGACCAGATAACAATTAACAATCATGATGAAATTCGCTTGCAATACAAGCTAAACAATGATAAAAATAAAAAACCACCCATCTCTAGCGAGGAGAAGCGCACTCATCCCGAAGCAGATATTCATAAAGATATAAGTAACACTGTATCTAATATAAACAATATGCTAAATAATAGAATGTAAGCGATGAGTCCGACATATATGCGCAATTATTGGCCACAAGTTTACGGGAATATTCTAAACAAGAACGGCGCCCGATTATGCATCTAATTTATGAATTTCTTTTGAACAAACCACCTCAACTCAGCTCAACAAGGTTTACACCATCGCCAACATCTTCCTCCAGTTCTACTAATTACATACATCTTCATTACAGCCGTGCATCTTCTCGTAATACATAATTTTTTTCTCAGCCGTGCGTCTTCTCGTAATATATTAGTATTGTTGAGATTGCGAGACATTAGTCTCGCAACCTCTACAATCCTCTTCACACATTTTTACTCAAAACCGTCCTTCTTCTCAAAATAGTTACACCCAACATCCTCAACAATCCCCTGTACAGGTTTCTGTTTTCGACCGTCCTTCTTCTCAAAATAGTTACATCCAGCATCCTCAACAATAGAATATAGAGGAAATTATACATCCACCTACTTCTGAAAATGTTATCCAGAAAGCGTATTTAGCTGCTCTAAATAACGAACAGCATAGTGATCCTTTTGAATAGCTCGAAAAATTACAAATACTTTTTAAACCGAATATTATTATATCTGGTTTTCACAAGATTTTTAGTTCGATTGATACTTAGTTTTAGTTTGAGTGGTACTTAGTATTTGGATAATTTGTATGGTATCAATATTTCTGACTGAAAAGTTAGTGTTCGAAATATTTTTGTAAAAGAGCTTATGTATAAGATGTAACACAATAAATGAATAAATAAGTAATAAATACATTAAAACTAATTTTATTTCTTACTTTAACCTGATCCTTCAATACTGTGTTAAGAACATTGCACACTTAAAATCTTGAATAAGAAGTGAACGCTTCGGTAGCTGTCGCTTGTAGCTAGAAATCGCAAAGTTATGGCCAATCGTACTTTTGCTGGAATAGGTTATCTCAGCCTTGTCTTTTGTTTTGTAATCAAAGCTTCAACTTTGCTTAATAAAATCTCAAAATCAGTTGGTGACATTCTACGAAAATTACTGAATTCTCCAAAATCTTCATTCAACATGTCTTGGAACATATTTTCTATAGTTTGCCTAAAAGTAAAAAGAAAAAGCATAAATAATATTATTATGTATTACAATAAAATAAACCACGATATTTTAATAAAGTGCACAGAGACATTACTTACTGGGTTATATTGCGATGAATCGATAACATCCACCGTCTTCGAGGGTGACGTCGCTTTTTTGCTTTTCGGTTTTGTAAATTACGTGCGTAGTAGTAAAAGCTCACTAAACTAGGAGTCGATGCTGTTAATAATATATCAACATCCACCATCGTTGAGACATCCGTCATCGTTGAAAGGTCAATAACAAATGAGAACGCCGCGAGTGTGTAAACATAAGCTCGTCTCGTGGCCGGCTCGCGCGAACCTGGAGCCGGGCCACGAGGCAAGCCGCGAGCCGCGAATGTAAATGAGGTATTAAAGAAATATATCTACCGTTTATTTAAAATGTTAAACTAGTCGAGTAGACCTATAAATTAAAAAAATATTTTCTACTTTTTAGTATGGTTTTTAAAATAAAGCGTGTATTTTTAGGTTTTTATACTATTATTTAATTTTTATTACTTTTTCTATTTTTATATTTTAAAATATTAATGTGAAGTATTAATTTTCCGAGCCGAGTGCTCGAATCGGAAAGGTACACATGCGCAGACTACGCGCTTGCTCTATCTCTCTCACTCTCACGCAAAGGATCTGTGAGAAAATCATTAATCCTGACGATCCTAATCAGGATAATAATAATAATATTCTACCACATCCACACAACACCATCTAGCTCAAACTAAGCAGTGCTTGTACTATGGGTACTAGACAATGGATAAACATAATGATTAATCTTATCAAATAATTGCTTTGTCATCGGTAGTCGATAAGTCTACAACGTTTAAATGAAATCTGACCGTTTGAAGTGGGTCAAAATCAAGTCCAAAGGAGTCGGTTACAAACAAACTAACAAACTTACATACAGGTGAAGTTAATAAAAGCGTGTTAAAATACAAACGTGGACTTTTTTAACCGAGCAACAGATTGTCGTAATTTTCACGATGAGGCAAAGCTACGGTTTAAAGCTAGTTGTTTATAGGCTAGTTATTTATATATAATAATGCACTGCTTGCATTGCAAAGTGTATTTAAATAATTTAAATTTTCTGCCAAAATCGTTTATTAAGAATTACAGCTCACCATTAGATCATACGAATTGTATAGGGGCGCATACGTTACACATAAATAGACATGTGCAAATAACTTCCTCATTACTTTGCCTACGTTATCTAACTTGTGAAAAGAGCTTAATTAAAATTCTGCATATGAAAAGTAATTTTAGACTTAATTATGCGGATGTTCTGGTTAAAAATGCAAAGGCAGTGTTCATAGGTCATACCATCGCACGCAACAGGTCCCTTAAGTATCCATTTCCGAGACCCCTACATACACACACACACTACAACCTTAGTACCTATACCTAAAAAGAAAACTGAACTTTACTAGAATAATAAGCCAAAAATATCCAGATTTCGACTGCCTCGATGGCGCAGCGGCAGGGAATACTAGAGTCTAGAAATACGACAGCTGTACATTGAGTCTGATTCCGTAGTCAAAAAAGTGTTGTTAGATTTTTCTGTCATGAAATTCTTTGTAGCAGGACAGAGTCGGTTAATGTGGCTGGTAGACGGCAATAGGCTGCCCCCCAATAACGTGGGATCTACAATTGCAGCCAAATAGTAGACAAATTAAACGTAATGGGAATAATGTTGTAAGAATTGAAGGGAATAGAATAATTCAAGGGCAAAGTAAACTAAGCCAGCTGAACAAATCTCAAAACAATTATCAAAAGTACGTGTATTCATATCCGTCATCTGAATATTAAGCTATGGAATTCTTAAAAAGACACAAAACGCTCGAAACCTGAAGTATCTAATATTAGAATAGCCACTTACCTACATGCTTGGTTGGCGGCGAAAGCTTTATGGCAAGATAAAGGAAAAATAAAATATTTACGTAGGAAAACAAAGCTTTAACGTCTCCACAAAGTTCAGGCTTGCTCGCCATTTCCACAATACACGTTTTTAATATTAAAACGAGATTTAGAATTGCTTGACGCCATTGTTCTGGTTAAATACCTAAAATTTATTAGATAATCATGTGACATATATCATCTGTCAACAGTATTCAATTTTTTGCTGAAGTAAAATTATACTTAATATCAAATCTCAACTTTCAATTATCTTATATTGAATTCATCTTTTTCTGGTTACCGATTCTGATAAAAAAGAAGGGTAGTTAAAAGTATTTATCTACTTATAATAACGAGAGTATCCACACAACAATCACATACGTTTCATTTTGCAAACAACTACACAATATACTAGATGATCCGACAGTAAAATGATGTTAAGTCTATATTTAGTCCGGGACTTTCAAGTTGCCCACAATTATACCGAGTGCTTTTGTGTTCAGTTAAATCACAGGCGACTGGATTATAGGTACATCTGCGATCTTCGTCGTACTCTGTGAATAACGTTTGTGCCTGTACACTTAAAGAGTATGCATTTTATGCATCTCAGTCATTAACTTACTCTACGATGGAACTCCCACGCATTTACCTATTTCTACTAACGCAATTTAATATTTACGTGACCTTTCGCTTCATCGCGTACAGTGGGTGAAAAAAATAGCATTATAATTAACAAGAATGTTTATGATAGCTCTATCTAAATAGAAATACATATTTATGGTTCATTAAATCATTAAATCCATCCTATCATTAAATCCATGTTCAAGTAAAGATTCCATTGCGCCCTATATCTCGTAGATATGCCGTTGTGCATATCTTTTATAAAGATATTCCAAAATTGATTAGATAAATATTAGAAGAAGAACATCTAGAACATCTATTTTGGTATCGGAGAAAATTTGAAACAAAACAGTAAATTTACATTGTAGCTAGTTGTTTCTACTAAAAAGCTCGTCAGATGGAATGGCTACAGCTTAATTTCAAAACACTAGAAACATATTCTTTAAAAATAGTCCGTGGCAATTCTAGACTAAGCGTACTGCTCTAGGATGCCTTGTTTCATTATGAACACGCGGTATTTTCTTATTTGGCTTTTATTTACATTGAAACAAAACGTACGCCGGACGATGTTAGCTTTTCATTACCCAATCCAGATAGTTCATATATCTTCGTTTTTTAAACGAGCTCGTAATAGCTTGAACGTAGTGCGTTTAAGTTTTTGTTTGGTTACCTTTCTTTCTTTCTATTATTAATCGCTTGTATGTATTAAAAATGACTTCTTTTGTTATAGAACGTATAAAATATTAATCTATCGAATAAAAGACTGACTTAAACAGACATTACCCGCACATACAATATTTTCTAAATTAGTGGCTCACGTTAGTAAATTTGCCTTGAGCAAAATGTCACCATTTACGCATGAGATTTCTTTAAAGCATAGGCGTTTTACCTTCTCAGTGCAGCCATTAATCACGGTTGAGTAATAGACATCGTGAATACGCCAATTACTCCTCTTTATTGGCGAGGGTGTTAAGGACACGAACAGAATTTCAAAACTAGCGCTCTGAACATACATATATTACACTACTTTCTGACAGCGGTTTTGCCCGCGTGAATCCTGAGAACGTATTCTGGGATAAAAAGTATCCTATTATTGCTAATAGGATACTTTTTCAGGACATGGTTTATCCGTGTGCCAAATCTACCAAATACGTTTAATGGTTTACGAGTGTTTAAGTAATAAATATCCGAACATCCAAATAACTTGACAATATTTCACACTTATCATATTATTAGAATAATGAACGATATCTTTTCAGCTTTTATTAAGTTCGGTATTATTTTCGGACCAGGTTTAATTGCTATGTAACTACAGATTTACTGGAAACTCCACAAGAGAATCTTGAAAAATGTACCATTGTGGCAATGTCTTGATAAACAATGGACGTGTTCTTTAATTAAGTGTCGCAAAGAATTAAAGATTCTAAATACTATTTTCATTAAAATGAGGAAAAATAATGCTCTAGATCATGTCATTCTTGTAAATGAACTTCTTAATATAAAATGTTGATATGTAAACGTACAATAATATAATTTTAGTGTCACTGTCCTCTAACAGTAATTAAATGTTTAGTTTGCTTTGGGTCGTCAAATATTTACATAGCAATTACTTAAAATAGAACTGTAGCTAACGTATAAAAAGTCAATAAGTGTTCTTTATGTTACGATCGCAAACATCATCAAGAACGTAATTATTACAGGCTTCATAAAAATTATTATCCGACTTATCCTCTATGATAACCATGTTAGCAATCTTCAGGTTCGTGTTTCGTAATGCTTACTGCGGAGCATACTTGTATACACAAGAGATATAATATATTAACAAAATCATCACCAGAAGAGGACAAAACCTAATTTAATCGCAATAGCAGATTATCAAAGTTTGCTAAAACCTGATGGCCTGATAATTGACGTTGGTTGCCTCAAAGCATCATTTTTGGACCAACTTTTTTCACATAATGACACAATCTACGCTGTTTTGCAGCCGAAACTATTGTATACGGACGAGCCTGAAAATAAGCTAACGTCTGTGATTAGAATTACGTAAGCCAAATTTAAAAAAAACCTGTTTTTCGAACATTTTGAAACGGTCAATGTAGGTCCTATCTAGGTCTATCCCTAGCTTAAACAAAAATAACCTAGAAACTGCTAATTGTCCTCTACGCCAGACATTTGTCTCGCTGTCTGGAACGAAGACACTCTTAATAAAATGAATTCAATAGGTACGATGGCTTCATAATAGACCATAACTTGTCCTTCAATCAACAGGTACTCGCAAAAAGACCATATACCTACGTCATGAAGATCTTGCGTGGGAACGTCCCTGAGCTCATACGTCCGCCTCATTGCATATATACAACATACCTACCTCCAACCAAACCTCAAGGTTCATTAAGGATAATACATATTAAAAGCAAAAAAAGAACACTTTTACCTAGCATATACATAATTATAGAATTATTTACAATAATATAATATGTATAAAATTTTTAACACAATGTTGGGCGAAAAGAAGCTTATAGTTTTATACCTGAATGCTGTGAAGCTGATAACCCAATAGTGATACCAAAAAAATATTACAATATCAGTAAAATGATTATTTAGTAAAGGTGTTTTATAAGAAACCACAAATTTTATGATTGCCAAGATTTAACGCTTTACAGCCAAACTTTATATAGATATATAACCCTATTTTAATGTTATACGCTGTATTCGAGCAATCCTACAATTGAACAACATTAATTTAATAATCCATTACCTTTAAACCAAAAAGGTAAACAAGAATACGCCTCGCTTGTCGGTAAGTGGTTATCGTTGCCAACAATCGCTTACAATACCAGATGTACACTCACGCCTAGACAATCCTAGGAAAAATAATTAAAGATCGGGAGAAAGTAAAGGAATATGTGTATGTTACACATACTTCTTTACACTAACTAAAGTTTATCTACCGAGCCTAACGCAGTAACAGTGTTACTAGTTATACGTCATCCACGTATGACGGTGGTTCAACCACAAGCAAGCCGGCTCAATAGTACCGTCACCAAATATTGTCTTCTAATTAAAATATACGATATTTTTAGAAACCTTGATAAAATACAACACTCCTTACAACCAAATAAATCGAGAGTTCTTTATTACAAGGTGATTAAAAAAGTATAGAATTATTTACTAACGGGACCGTACGATGTTCTTTATTGAATACTGTTTTTTCATCCACCATTACTTGTGTATACAGGTGCTTTAGATTTCCTATCCTTAAGGCACGTTTGCCTTATAGCGTATACACAGCATGTTAATATTCTCTGTTGTTGCAAAGAGTTTGCTCAAGCGCGCCGGCGGGCGTCGGCGGGTTAAATTTCTTGTGTAGAAATGACGGCTCGTTTGTGTTTCCATGCTGCATACTTTGCTCCTGCCTCCTACTTCTTAAACCTTAAACTATATACTTGTTCAAAATCTAGCAGAAAAAGGACACGTTTTCATTGCTAAGAAAGACTAATACTCTAAATCATTCTGTAAATCTAAGCCAGAAACTGGCAACTGCGGCTATGCCACAACCATAACAAGGTGTATATACTTAAAATACACTGTGTAACGTCAGTGTAAAAAATAAATAAATGAACTCAAAAAAAGAGGTGAATTAAAGAAACTTATAGCCATAATACTTTAGCTTATTTGTTGTCCCATTCCAGTGCAAAGATATTATAAACAAATAAATAATTGCTTTCTAATTTTATCTGCTTCACTTACTGAACTGAGTCGTGAGCTCGACTGCCACGCCACTACTGTCGTGAGCCAGCTCCTAACCCAGGCATTTAGTCTTACAAAGGCTATTAACAATAATGCCGGTAATATGTAAGTTAATTTGCTAAGAATCTTAAAAATTGTAATGTGATCATTCAAGACACGAAGTGTTATGGTAAGAATTAAAGAAAAAGAGTCAATATTAGGTTTATTTTATAACAATTATTGCTGTCAAGTTTTAAACTTGAATGTTTTTAAATGTATACAATTGCTTGTATTTTAAAAACCTATATTTAAGAAAGTTGGTGCATCTGTAACCTAACAGTAATAAATAAATAATACTTTAATTATTTAAAAGGTTTAGTCTCCAGTGGTATAGTCAAAATGGAGGCATCGCATACATTTACAGAAAAGAGTAAAAGCAACGATCAAATAGTATTCCAATGGGAAAACTGATTTATGTTTTAGTAAAAGTAACATACCTTTAACAAAGTCTACAATATCAAAGTAAACCTATCATCTAAGCCAACGAGAGGCAACTCATGTGTCATGCAACTGGTCTGTTCACTAGCATGACGCATGGATCAGCCATCGTCACAATGTCGCTCTCGCTATTTAGTTCGGGCCAGATAGGTACAACGCACTTCAAACAATAACTATTCTTATATATTACATAACTCGGGTTAAAGTTTCGTCATGTTCACTCTAACGACTGTACCTTGCGATCTTTAACATGAGGACTCACGAAAAACTAAAACTATAATTACGTTAATAATTTAATGGACCTACTATTACCCTCGAAATGCCTTCACTTAACATTATTAATTTATACTTTATGTAATTTTTTTATTGTGCACACCAAGAATATATAATTTCGCAAATATTTCAATTACTTACTGTCTATATTTCTAATATTAACCACAAATTCCTTGTTACTAAATTAAATTGTTTAATCAAACACACTTTGAGAATGAGATTCAATTATATATTTGTATATATACTTACTTAAGTTTTTGAATAAACTACAGCAATAGTTAGTTTTAATAAATAACTAGAGACTTGCCATGGTTGGCAAGTCTTGCAAAAACAAGTCACTTATGGCATAACGGACAAAATCACAAGCCCCTCTGCTGACAGCGTGTCACCTCCTAAAGAACTTACTTCACAAGATTTTCCAGCTAGTCTTCTGGAAAGTGCAGTTCCCAGTCGGAACTATGAGAAAGAATTAATTTCCTAAAATGTATTAAGAGTAGGTAATTAAAATTTTTGCATTTGGGTATTTCTAAAAGACTCAGCCTCACCAGAATAAAATTCTGTATAGCGGCTTTACACACAAAATTCAACCAGACTACTTCGAATTAAACCCACAACATGTGACACACTCGCAGTCGTGATTTGAGCACCCCGCGATGTGTGCCGTCAAATTGTGACTAAGGGCTGCATAATAATATTTCTTCCGGATGTCAAACGATCGAGAATTTATCAAACTAAAGGCAACTGTCAGGGCTCAGCAATGTCGCAGTTGCACGTGTATTACACTAACTGTAATCACCGATTCGTTTCCTAAAGCTCGACGTAAACTAATATAAGTAGATTCGCTCTTATCAGGAAACGTTCTCCGCGACGTGTATAAATTAGTGAGATTACTGAGTACTACCTGCAAGTAGGTAAAGTCTAAGGACTGTCGATATTATCCCGCTTTCTTTAGTAAAGACTTACTAATAAAAGGGCTTTTAAATAGGCATTCTTAGTTAAATGTGTGGCTGCAATATACTGGCCGGCAATAAAAGCCATATCATAGAGAACATGTTAATATATGGCTATTCCAAAGAAATATGTTTGGAATGGCCAATGCGTTCAATGCCAATTCAGCCGAATTTTCATACCAACATAGTCTCACATCTATGTCCTCAAAGGTGTATTGCATGCACAGCAGTCGCATTTACTACCGCTGCGCTGTAGTAATCTAAAGTAATAATACTGCATTTTAATTATATACATGGTTTATAACACGTATAAAAAATTAAGCGAGTTCATTTAATCCTACTATGGCATTCGGACAGCCTAATCCTTTCCTTTTAAAAAGTGTTCAACACAGTGTGAACACATTTTTCTGTGGCAAAACACAGTCAAATAATGTATTTTTGCGGTGTAGTTGAAGTACGATAAATGTAAGTTTTATTAATTACATAAAGTAAGTAACTTTATGACAATGGCTGGTCAGCATTGAAATAAAATGGAATTAACTTTTTCTCGGCATATTGTGGTATGCTCCATAGCTCCATGTGCGGTCCCCCTTGTAGTTCAGAGAAGCTGTAAACGCCCACGCCACCCAGACCTTGTTCGTATAAAGCTATATCATTTAAAAGCACCATTTCCATCAGGCATTTTTACGATCAATCCATTTAGCCGTAACGAGGTATGCATGTACCTATATATTTAATGCGCTCGTCCCTACTGCAGGATGGACGACACCTTCGAAATACGTCCAATATATCTTCTATTACATATAACACAATTTCACTAAGATGAATGCTTACTTCACGTGGGCCATAAAACACGGGACCGCCACTTCCATCACAAATACGATATATATTCATTCGTACAAAAACTAACACCAACTTTCCATAACACTAAACAATGTGTTACCATCGTAACCTTCTGAGAAAATAAGTGGATTTATGCTCAGAAAAAGGATTCACTTTAAATGAGTAGTGAGTAGAATGGTTTTGGTGTGCCTACTCATTTAAAAGGACATTTATAGATTTTAACCAATAAATGTACGAATTACTCTAGAAATAAAGTAGAATAAGTCCACCGATGGTAGAAGCTAAGTATGAACAGTAAGCAGAAGTTTTATCCTTCTCGTAGATGTTTGTAAGGATGACACAAGTTTCTGGGTATAGTTACATACTAAATAAAGGTTCGAAGAAATACGGCTATTCCGAACTTTCCAAACGAGTCTGAGACGAAAATATCGGGGCTTTGTATTTTATTACATCATTATTCAGCACATTACATTTTGTCCGTTCCGAAAAATAAATGTAAGAATCCTGTCGCTACGAAACGAGGTGATCGATACAATTCATAGTCGTTGCAGATTATTATTAATTCAGGTACATGTCTTAATGTATTTTTTTTAGCATATTCATTATAAAAATTGCTTAGTAATTTGAGAATCGCTCGATTTCTTAACTCTTTAATGATAAATCACTAAAGACAAATAATTAATTTTAAATATAAATTAAGAATTTTCTAAAATAATTTTAATACAATTTTTCTCATTATATCATTACTGAATCTTATAAAGTGCAATGTATTAGCTACATGATAATACAGATACAGACATAACCTAGTATAAGGCTGACGCCTAATGATTTGTAGCTAATCCTTAATAGTGTTCTTAAAAGCTTAAAAATTTAGACATTCCGTCACAGGTCCTAAACATGACTTCTAAAGCATGCCTAAGTGTGACGTATCTCACACGTGGTGAGTATATAGGCTTGTTGATAAGAATGACGTCCATGTATGATGTACCTACAAGTTAATACCTTACGCGTACCTAGAAGACACAATCAAATTAACTTCTTCTCTCTTAGCCTTTATTATTCCCAAGTCACTTGGGGTCGGCTTTTCTGGTCTAACCGGATTTGACTGGATATCAGTTTTTACACGGAGCGGCTGCCACCTGACCTCCGCAACCCGAAGGCTAACGATACCCTAAGGCTAGACCAGTGTCTGGATATTAGAGGGTACTGACTTTCCCAATAACGACTGCCATAGATGTTCATGGCAGCCGGGACCGACGGCTTAACGTGCTCTCCGAGGCACGGAGCAGGCGATAATTGTCAATCAATACGCACATAATTTCGAAAAGTCATATAACTTCCGAAAGTCAGAGGTGCGCGACGTGGGTTCGAACTCGAGACCCTCTGGATTGCAGTCTGTTGGTCTCCCCACTGAGCTATCGCTGCTACCTACACAATCAAATTAACTAAAACAAATTAATTGCAAACTGTAACAAACTAAAAGCGACAGTAGTAATCCTACGTTACTTTACCATAACATGTTGTACTCATATTTTCGCAGAAGCCATTCATGAAACACAATTTTTGTTACGTTTTACGTCTAAGAAACAATGGTTTCCTTGGGCTTGAAACTTCGCTTTTATTTCGGTATCAGGTGTCCATATTAATTTGAAAGAGTATCTTTCCATGGCCTCACAGCAACAGGTGAATAGCTTGGCGCAGGCGCGGCGCGCGCGTCGATACCGCACCCCGCTTCACCCGCGCACTACCCCGACGCCTTGCTACCTGCTACCCTCGCCCATTCACACACGCACACATACATTTCCGCACACCTACTTACAACTCGATAGCGTTCTTACAACCGTAGCTTATGCACACCAGCACGATATTTTTGTAAAAATGTTAAGCCCTTACCTCCGCGCTACAATGACACGGGAAGTTCACTGTCCTTTCAAAACTAGCTGATATATCAAAGTTCAACTATGTCAATGCGATCAAATGTGGCACAAACTTGCAAATTAAACTCTTTATTTCGTCGCAGGTATTTTCGTCGTAGCAAGAATAACAAAACGCGAACGATGAGAGTCATGGCGGCGATTATTGACAGTCCGTGAGATTAGCATGAACAATCATGGTAGGGGAGTGGCAACAGTCACGTTTTAGTTGTCCATCACAAGCCGGAAAGCGTAGCCAGTAAACAGAGCACGGCATGGCACGTAAATCGTGAGCTTTTCGCTAAGTATATCTAATTGGTCGTCACTAGTAATTTCCCCGAGCTTTAATGACGTCATAGTGCTTCTACAGCTTTTTAAACGGGTCTCAAATGCAATTTTGTTCGTTAGCCGATGTTAACTACGTACAATCCATTGTGATAATAGCACTTTATTCGATTAAAAGTTTAGATCGGTTGATTACCCATTAATAAACTACGATATTGCTATAGCCTAAGGTGAATATCTGAATTTTGAATACATACGGTAAATGACGGTATTTCATCTTCAGATAATTAACCTAAAGCTAGGGAAGTAGACGCACACACAATAATTTTCATTAGTCGTAACATCTTATGTACAAGCAATCAGTAGTGAGTAGAGATACAAGTGCTGATACATCAATCTTGATTATTTTCACAAAGGAAATGGAATTAAATAATCTTCTTCTAATGTTTCAGTCGAAAGGTTTAGAACATCCGAATCCGATTCAACCCAATTTTCTTGACAATACATGTCGAAAAAATCTGACGTTTTGGTAATATTAACAGGTATAGTGTTTATAGTGTTTGTCCTTATTCAATTTGCTAGGTATCCATCCATATACTGATTCTATATTTGGCATGCAAATACCATACGAGTATAAGTACAATAGAATTACTTATAATAGTTATATCACTCAATAAGCATTTCTAGTTTCCAAGCAACTTATTGTAATTAAAAAGCTTCATTGACTTTACGATGAAAGTTAAACCCGCTGCGAACTGTTTTCAATATCTACAGAATAGAAAAGTAATTATTTTTATAAATATGAAAGTAGAATTGACTTGCGGTTTAACTCGCAGTGAGAAAATTAAAGTTCTTAAAGAAATACAATTCATAAACGGGATAAATGGAAACCTTGCTAAAATATTTATTCATAGAGAATTTAAGTGCAACTTTATTCTTATTTGAGGTTTTGTCTATTATAGAAGACAATGAGCGGTTACAAATTACTTCCATCGAACATAACTTGCAATCGCAATGACTGATAAAATACCAATTTATGGAAATTTCGTTGCCATAAAATAGTATCCTGTTCTTTGGACAGGCGAAGGATCTTCACTTACAACACACACACAAGGTCTTGGTAAAACAAAGTAGAAATGTCAATAAAGAGGACAGTATAGAAAGGCATATAAAAGAAATCATTGTCGCCATACCGTCACTTATATTAAATGGAAGGCAATAAGATCTGTTTATATACAATGAGATTTCCTTCAAAAGTATATTCACGCGTACGTACGTGTTGTTGAGTTAAGTGTTCAATGCATCGATTCGACGCACGAAAAGTGTTACTACACATTTGGTCAAAATGTTTGAGTGCCCAAGAAATTCATTTAACCAAAAATGGTTACAGGTACATGTATAAAATACAGATGTATTTGAAATAGTACGCCCACTGCGAATCGAATAAGACTTAATTCATTCACGTTATCTTCTGACATATTGTAAATATACTACACGTGTTAAATATAACCAGTTTCCGAATTTCGCACCACCTCCTCAATCCCTGACAATTTAACCGTGATTTGATAAAGTTCAACAGTAACTGTATCAAAATAGAATGCTGCAAAATGTCTCTGCCCGTAAGCAAGATTCTACTTAAATACTACCAGGAATAGAGTGGTGCAATTTTACAATATACAGATAATAATAGCAAAAATACGTCTATGGATAACTAGGGTTGAAACGTATGTGCTCCGAAAGTTCTAGTTTATCGCAACCATATAATGCGCTAACCTGCTAGTTTTATTATAATACAGTTATATTTATGAGATGTTGACTTAAACATCAGCATAGCTTATCCAAAACTAGACGAATTTTGGTAGCGGTTTTTAATGAGCTTATTATCATTATAATAAAGCAGGCACGGCATTTTTAGGAATTATTATAAAAATATATAAATATGTGTAACAAGTAAAACAATAGTTGGATAAGTTAACATACCAACCTTTAAAAAATTAAATCAATGCATTATTCGGATTCAAATTAAAAAAAACTGTGTTTGGCATCTAAAAGAAGACAAAGCGCCTAAAAGCCGACTAACGCCGCGCTGGAGTTAAATTGCCGTGCCTTTTGCCATCTAAAATTAACATTTAAATTGTCTACTTCTAAGCTTTTACTTAATACAATAACAGCTCCGGTTAATCTCGGTGAATCTATCGTACAACTTAAATTGAATTGATAGTATAAGCAACGATCACAAACGATCTCATAGTTTTATGTAAGCCCTATTAAAATGTTAAACAGAAAGTGGCACCATTGTGAATTGATATCATAGCCTAGAAAGAGAGCTTAGTAATTACGATGCAAATGGCTCAGCCTTTATAATAGGCACCTACCGCTAGGACAGATTGTTGTTGGTAAAAATTGCTACAAGTTATTCACAGGTTTTATTCGAAATCATATCAGATATTTTTGTAAACTTATAAGCTGTAACAGTGATAGCCTAATGGGAGACTGTTAGACTGTCATGAGAGAGAGAGAGAGAGAGGTCTCGAGTTCGATTCCAAGCCACACACCTACGTGTTTTCGTTAGTTAAGTGCGTATTGCTTTAACGGTAAAGGAAAACATGGTGACGAAACCTGCATGTCCGAGAGTTCTCCATAATATTCTCGAAGACATGTAAAGTCTGCTAACCCGCTCTTGGCCAGCGTGGTAGTTTATGGCCTAACGCTTCTTACACTGGGTAAGGGCGCGTGCTCAGCAGTGGGACAGTTTTTATACAAGGCTAATATTATTATTATTTATATAAACTGTTGCATATAGTACGCGGTACCACGCCAAACACTAGGTAAACTCAGAAACCAGTGTCACATGAAATCTAAACATACGTAGATCATAATATTATTAAGTTTTTATTATAAAATTGTTTGGAACCCACGTGACCTTTGTTTCACCTTGCTGGCCCACACGTATTAAGGCAAGAGATTTATTGCCTTTAGTAGCTGTAATAATCTTTATTTAATCAACACAATATAAAGATAAAGAAAAATGTGTTTGCTCAACCTACGTACACATATCTCAAGTGACAACACTGTCTCGCAGCAACCCTCGGCTTAGAGCTTAACTCTGTCACGCTGCTTACAAAAGAACGCAAGTTTTTTCGTAGATTTATTATGTATAAAGATTCTAACGCTAATTTTTAAAATCCTTTTACCCTTTTTTCTGTAAAACGGAAGAATAAGCGTTAATCCCAGATGTTATTACATTTTGCCATCCGCTACTGTCTAACATTACATTTGTTGCTCTAACAATTTTTATTCTATGTTGTTTCGATATTTATTTAGTTGCTCCTTTGTTATGCGATTACATGTCAATTTTAGATAGTGGCATCGACCAATGCCGCAGTAAACTAAATAGTGGTTATTTATATAAATATGACTAGGCGCTCATAGCCCGTTGCACTCACTGATCGATAAAGATTAGCGAGGTTAAGTAACGTTGCGTGCGGTCAGTCTATACATGGGTGACCGCTTAGTGGTATTTCATCTGAGCGTCTCCATGCTTCGAAGGGCACGTAAAATAGTCGATCCCGGTTGCTGTCAAATTGACAGCAGTCGTTAAGCCATGTCAGAGGCCTACGGGCAGCTTGAACAACTTTTGACATCAGGTTGGCCACTAACCACACGAAAAGAAAGAAGAAAGACCAATTGACTAATTCCACGAAACAAACACACGCCGACCAATTTACTAAAATCAATAGTATTTCTTTATTTATTTATAAAACAAATCACATATGTCATTACAGGAAAACTTAATGCGACATAGTGGACATTGATACATTATAATAATAACTATATATTTTGTGACAGATATTGTAACTTCACCCTCTCAAATTCTGCCAACGTACAGCAAAATATATCTACACGTTGTGCAACTACATTTAGCATCCTAGCAGCACGCACCACCGGTGGGTTTTTATACAAGTTGACTTATTGTCAATTGATAATTATACATACTATTTTTAAGTTTAGTTTGTTTGATGATAATAATACTACTTTACCACTGTGCAAATGAAACATTAAATAATCCTGCATATAAATTGCAGTTTAATTATCAAAGCCAACTATCATATTATTATGTTTCGTAATTCTTTTGTTTTCATATAATCGTCTCCCTTAGCCTATATATTAGCCATTATTATTCTCAAGTCACTTGGGGTCGGCTTTTCTAGTCTAACCGGATTTGACTGGATATCAGTTTTTACACGGAGCGGCTTCCACCTGACCTCCGCAACCCGAAGGCTAACGATACTCAAAGGCAAGACCAGTGTCAGGATATTAGAGGGTACTGACTTTCCCAATAACGACTGCCATAGATGTTCATGGCAGCCGGGACCGATGGCTTAACGTGCGATAATTGTCAATCAATACGCACATAATTCCGAAAAGTCATATAACTTCCGAACGTCAGAGGTGCGCGACGTGGGTTCGAACCCGAGACCCTCTGCATTGCAGTCTGTGGTTTGCAGTCTGGTATCCCCACTGAGCTATCATTTGTTTTCATATAATACAATACAATATTTTGTGCGATAGTAATAGCCTAGTCGAAGACCATTGGACTGCCACGCACAGTCTCGAGTTCGATCCTAAAGCACGCACCTCGGACTTTTCAGAGTTATGTGTGTATTAAAATAGTTAATTATCGCTTGATTTAACAGGGAAGGAAAACATAATGAGGAAACCTCCATAATACTTTTAAAGAAATGTTAAGTTTGTCAACCCGCACTAGGCCAGCGTAGACGACTTTTTCCTAAGTCTTATTCGTAATTTCTTCACAGAATTCAACAGTTATATTGATAGTATTCTCCAAAATTAAATTATTTTATTTATTCTGGGCGAATACTATCAACATAAATTGCACTTTAGATCGCATTTACGTATAATAGACTACATTAAAAATTTTTTAAACATATTTTTTAATAGGAACTGGCTGCCTAGTATTTGATAGGCGAATAGTAACAATTCACCTAACCTCACAAATTATTGTGAGTTAAATTAAATTATTTCTAAAGCAATTATGTAGAAAATTACTAAATACAATTAAAAAGCAAGTGGTTAGTCTTGGAGCGCTCCGTGCTAGAGCGCCTGCACGCGACCACTTGTTAGTGGCCGTAGCCCCGCAGGCATGTTAACGCGAGCTCGCCAGATAAAACTAACAAGAAATTACTGCAGTTGAACTCCACTGTGCTCACCAATCTGTTATTCGAAGCACATATGAAATCTGCCCGACTATTCAGTAGTCCAGCGAAATAGCGTTTATATTGTAGACGTGTTCAACAAAATGCTGAAATCTACTGAAAATGGTAAATGAAATATGTTTCTCGTAAAAGAACACTTAATAATATTCCTTTTAGGAATGCAAACCGAAAAATTTCCGTTACGTACAACGGTGGCGTCCGCAACGACAATAAGAGCGTTCTATTGTTTTATTTGTAATTCCTTTTTTGGGGCGATCGCTCGCGTAAAGAACATAGGCAAACGACGTAAACGTGGCGCAATTTGCGCTACGGTAAACCAAAATTAACAAGGATTATTCTAATGTTCAATATTTACTATAGTTTTCGTATTCCAATATCTCCTCATGCGCTATTATTACCGAATAAATTATCTAATACTCAACACCAAATAGACATGAAACTCCCTAAGATAAAACTTGTTTAAATAACAGATGTCAAATTGTATGGAACAATTATAGAGCAATGTCTGTATAATGACTGACTTGATTTAAAATACGAGTATTCCAAACGAGAAGTCAATATTTTTCAATATTCTATGGTATATATGCTTAAAACAATATGTGTTTTAATCATATTTTTATCAAAATAGGCAATAATAACTATGTTTACACTAAGCCTGCAATAAAAACAATATGAATATTAAAACAAAAGACTAAAGTATTTATGCTCAAAACAATATATAGGTATTAATTAGATAAAAGACATATGATTAGCTATATTTTAAAAGTATCTGTTCTATTAGGTTTTAATGAATTATCATAACCATGATAAGTTGTATGTAGTCGTAAATATAATCGTTATAATTATATTATAATATACCTAGCTCTAAAATTGGCATATTTTTTGATTTATGGAGTCGTTAAATTGCCTATTGTTCTCTATTCAAACTTTAGAAATAAATATACCCACTGTTTGCGACTCTACAAGTTTATTTTCTGGTAGTTTATCGATCTATCATTTTAATGACGTTTTACCAAGCATTTTACTGGATTTTATGTGACCTCCCTCCATCAGATTAGATAAGATATAGAGACGACGACAATAATAAAGTTAGCCGCTTCTCGTTTAAAAACGTAACTTACTTACCTTACTTCGCGCTTACTATTTATCTCAGGTGTAACTATTAGTTTAGAATCATCAAACTAACAAAACTAGCATTTATCTAAGGCATACCTTTATGCAAAGATATTTAATAGTCCTTTTTACGTATTGATTCGAAATTAATATTATCTTATTATACAAAACGCTGTAAACTTACAATTTCCTTAAAAAAACAAATGGACTTTAGCAAATTACGTAAATGAAGCGATCACCGCGTGTGTCTATTATACAAAGATTTTTTTTTCATATGTTTTCAAATGTTTTTATAGTATAATTGACTTCAAATGGAACGATTCGTATAAAAATACCATACAGTTTTTGAAGCGGAGTATTAGATACATTATTATTCAATGGGTATACATAATATACATTACTATTTATTTAGTATGAAAATAAACAGAACCTCCAAGCTACCGATAGGATGCCGCAATACGAACATGGATCATCCATGTTAGCAAACTGAGATATTCCCTAAGGGTCGTCGCCAAAGTTTGTTGTTTTTTGTCAAAGCCTCTAACCTCTCTTATATTATATAAGGTCAAGTAAAGGCTAATAATGATACGTAAATTACAAAAGAGTAGTACTGAAATAGCTATATCCTTTAAATTAAGGGGCTTTTTTATAAATTGTATTAAATATATGGTCCCTTCATGCTAAAACGGGAATACTTAAAGAAAAACGAGAAAACAGTTTAGTAGATAAATATATGTATACTTACAATCTTTTCTGGCATCGTTTTTGACAGTAGCTTATAGAAATCCTTCGGTGCCTTGTTCTCTTGCGACAGTGAAGTGCCAATACCTCCTAACTGAAATTTTTCGAGATTTCACTTTTTAATCGTTTTATATCTAAAATCGTTATTTAGATTTAAAACGATTGAAAAGTGTATTTTTATAAAAATGACAGTCAGGAGGTATTGGCACTTCATCATCGCTTGGCTTTGTGCTCCTTAATTAACAAAGGCGACTGAGCACGAAACAGAAGATTCCCTAACATTAAAAAGAAAATATGTTAAATACGGTTTCCACCTACTTTAAGTATAAATAAACAATATTTTCTTGCATGTATACGATACCGCTTTAATAATGCTTTCTGATAAACAAAGTGTTTTTGTTTAATAAACCGATAATATCGCTAGAAATAAGCTGCAGCCACCAACTTAGATAAAATCTTTGACATTAAAACAAGATGTCTTTCAAAAGCTTGAATAAGCGCTCAACTGATAGAAATCGCTGCGCTGATGGAACTTTTGATTCCGTTTCTATTGTAAATACCTTTAGTGCTCGCCTGATACTCGAGAACAGGCAGTTTTATTGCTCTTAACTTACCGAATTCGTTTTTAAAATCGTTTTAGTGCATGTTAGTGACTGTTTTAAAAATAATTTAATTATGTAGATACCTTACGGGGTCTAAATAGACAGTGTAAGCAAAGGTAGCTAAGGTAGTCATAAATTAGTTTTACTTAAAGCCTTCAAAACTATCACAAAATGTTGCTGAAATGTATATTCTGAGCTCGTGTTACAGTGTAATCGTGACATTTTGCATTAAATAATCATTCCCCTGCCAACTTTACTCACTAGGTAGGAAAAAAACGCGTAAATAATTTGGATGCTCACTCAACACTTGAGCAACCGCTACTTCAGTGAATGTGGCCATATTCCGCTCTCATAAGTCAGCGCGACATACCAACATTTAGAATATGAGCTTTGGTCCGCAACCTGTGTGCCGTGGGCTTGTATGAAAACCAAATTTTATGAATAATGTAATGCATGTATAGCTGTTGTTCCACCATTTTAGAAATGTACCCATACTCTAGTATTCATTTTTATAACACAACTATCATAAATGTACATATCCTTGCACCAATGACGGCAGGATCTTACCATCTATTAAAATAAACATTTGTCATGATAAAATTATGAATAAATTACATAACTCAGTATCCAAAATGAAGTCATAAAATTAAAATAGTTATATTTGTTATTTGCACTGTACTCTGCGTTAAGCTGGCAGTTGGCAGAGATTTACCTTGGAATTTTTATAAAAAGAAAACATGCTCCGTGTAATCAAATGACGCGGTCTACGTGTAGCCCGCGCGAGAATGTTGTGTATGTATTTGTAATTTATATCTATATAATTCAAAAGATTAAGATTAAAGATTTTAAAGTGAATCTCGCCTTTGAACCTAAATTACTTAATTTCAGTAAAGAATTTAGCAACAGTAAATATTATGTAGTTTAAAATACGTCGTTCCAAGCACCATGTCTACATAGGTACTTTTCAAATATATAACAATACCTAAATACTCAATAACTACAATTAATAATGTATACTAAATTCTTCGCCAGTTAATAGAAATTTTAATTTTGCTGGAATTATATGATGTGAAACAAAATATTGTAACATTTGAAAGCTTACTTGAATATAAGGTACTTGCGATGCTTGCTTGATTACCCAGCAGTAATCAGTCTACTGGATGAGCTAGTATTATGTTTTTACGTAACCATATTGAGCTGCACTTATTACGTTTTGCTACACCATAAAACTGTTTGTGCTAGTTTTGCTGAGCGGGTACAAAGCTGCTATAATACTTTTACCCTTCTTATTATACGATGATGGAATGGTTTCGTTCATGTTATAATTACTTGGCAAATTCCGGGTAAACTAACCCGACCGCCAAACGACTTCTTTGATTAAATACCGCTACTTGTTTCATTATAATGGCTATATGGGTGTATTTCTTACCAGTTGTACCTATAAGCACATTATTGAAAGCTAATCAGAAACACAATAAAAAAATTATATAACTAAAGTCATCGAGACAAATCTAGATCTAAATATAAAATAATAGTGACGTGTGTGATAAAGATTCGTAACTAAATAACAATATGTGGTCAGCAGTACACAAACAAGTATTAGAAGGCGAAAACAATAACATACATCTATCTAACGACACGGTTGTCGACATTTGTGACACAAATAGATCACGACTAACGTGTTTTTAAACGGAGCGTATAAACATGAAACTCACTTATAAAAATAAGTCACACAGCGCTACATAAACAAAAACTGTTTGATTTAATCACTACGCTAGCAGCTGAAATTTGATAAATCACAAACCCGAGGGAAATAAAGGGAGGTTAAATTTAAAGCAAAATATCGAGGCAAAATTTAGTTAGATACACTCAAATGGCTGTTTTAACCTCGTATCAATGTTTGATACCTAGTAATGCAGATGATAAAAAACAAGATTATAACTTTAATATAGAATGTAATAATCTGTATGTAATAAATGATAAATTATTATTAGTCATCGTTCTGTATTCTATTAACATCTAACTTT
This sequence comes from Catocala fraxini, assembly GCA_930367265.1. Lineage (NCBI taxonomy): Eukaryota > Metazoa > Arthropoda > Insecta > Lepidoptera > Erebidae > Catocala > Catocala fraxini. Next base: position 13,143,599 of record OV884037.1, read on the forward strand.
GACTTATATTATGAATAAAGAGAATTGCCACGTCAGGGCCTATTACGGCACGTCCCTTTCATTACAATAGTTTTAATACAGAACGAAACATTAACTACAAACAACAGTTTCTACCTTGAAGCGGCACTAAACTATATCACCCAAAGCAATTTCAAAACAACGAGAGCAGTTAATTATGACATTCAAAACGAATATCTTGTACATGTTAAAGTTAAATAAGATTTCCAGTGGAAGCTAATATAGTACTTGCTGAGAACATAAGGTATAGATAGTAGAGCAGACAGACTAATTGTAGTCTAAGACACGGTCAATCAATTACCTGTAAATGTCTAACTGAGTACGTCACTACAGTGGACAATCATTAATCCATTCGATACATTTGCCTCTTGGTTTGACAGTACAGTATGTATACAAAGTGGGTCCTGCTGCCCTTTCATTGAAAAGATGTACATATATCATTACTTATTTACTTTTTACAACATTCGAGGACAATCAATATTATAGCTATATACTAAGACAATAATAATTTTTATTATATGATTTTGCCTTAATTTTAAGGCGCTGATTGATACCGCATTGGACATCAAATGATCTACTGATTAGTTGCGAGTCTGGGTGACTCTTGTCTCCATTGTTTCAATTATTGTAAAATTGTTCGTGGTATGGTATGTTTTTTATCACCGAGTGATTTTGTCGTTAAATCCCAACTAATATTATAAATATGAATGTCAGTTGGTTTGTTTGTTTGGCTTTGATGCCTTAACTGCTAAACCGATCATCACGAAATGTTGCATATACTTTTTCAGGGGTACAGGAAAGGACGAGGACGGAGGGACAAGAATTAAATTTTATTGACAAAATCTCGTAAAACATTAACGCTCGCCAAGCTGTGGGTATAATCTGTGTAATCCTATACAATCATTTTACCTGCCGCTTCGTCCGCAAGAATGCCACAGAAACGCATATCGGGATATAATGTATCCAGGCCATGGTGTCAATCTGTGTGCCAGTTTGAATCATCTACCTGTGTACAAGTTGCATCTAAGCTGCTTAACGTTTACGCGTAATTGAATAACCAACTTTAACCATTTTAATATTAGTAGGATATTAAAAAGAATCACTTTTTTAAAGATTTATTATTCTGAGAATAATATGATAAGTAAAACCGTAGTTGGTTTGTGTGAGACGTGTGGTAAGCTTTACTAGAACAGTTAATTTTATTTTATTGTAAATACTAATAATATTTAAGTTTGAGCTACAGACACTGTTAGATAATTTATAAAACATATCGTTTAAATCCACCACGTTGGCATTCGCCAAGAGCGGTGAAATCTCGCACTAATATCAGATAATTTTTGGAAGTAGTAAGTAACTTGTATTGCAAAATACGCCTTATTATACCTATATTTCCTTTTAGGTTTGACTGTTACACGCAAAAACTACGTGCGTATATACTGGCCCAAAGTAATAAAATAAAACTATTATAAATTTTGCTTTACATAATATTAGAGGCAAAAGTATGAAATTGCCGATTTGTACTGAAAAATAGAAACTCATCTTTTCTAAGATGTACCATATTTACTTAATCGCAATATTTACCCTCATTATATATAAATTGCTGCCATCTAAACGGAAGTTCATTTATGCCTTTACGATAGAACTCCGGGGATCTAGATTCGACAAACTGTGTAAAAGCATTTGATACAGCTTCCTGGGAAGAAAATATATCACGTAGAAATTTGCCAAAATCATGAAATAAATGGTAGTCCGTTGGAGCAAGGTCTGGCGAGTACGGAGGATGACGTATGGTTTCTAACTGCAGCTCCTTTAGAGTTACAACGATTTCTCGTGCAGTGTAAGGTCTTGCGTTATCATGGAGCAATAATGGTGAAGATCGATTCACGAGTCGGAGCTGTTTCACTGCCAGTTTCGCCATCATTGTTCGAAATTTGGCACAGTAAGCATCTGCTATTATTGCTTGACCAGACCTGAGAAAGCTATAGTAAATAACACCATGAAGAGACCACCAAACAGTTACCATTACCTTTTTAATGGTAAGCTTTGCTTTAGGGCACTGTTGTGGCGTTTGACCTGGGGTCAGCCATTGCATTTTCGCTTAAGAATAAACTTTTCGTTACATGTCACCATTATAAATATATTTTCATCTTATTGACTTGATGCAATTGAGCCAATATTGTAGGTAGGGTAACGTTAAACTTTGGCGCTAATTCCTGGGTAGTTTGACTCGGATCGGCTTCCACCATCTCCTTCAATTCAGCGTTATTCACCAGTGTGGGCGGTCTTCCACGTGGTTTGTTCTTCACGTCGAAGTTGCCATTACAAAAGGGTTTAAAACAAAAACGCACGGTGCGTTCATTAGCAGTCTCCTCTCCAAAGCGGCATTGATATTGTGAGCCGTTTCTGCCGCGTTAGTTCTGCATCGGAACACGTATTAAAAAATTATTCTGATTTTAGAAGTATCCTTTTTTCCCGACCAAGCTGAATAAAAAAACAATTGAAAGTCTAAAATCGAATGCTGCACATTTTTTAAAAGAAAAATAATGTTGGTATCATGTGAAAAAAGTTTCACTCGAAAATCTCACACCATGAAGGTTTTATGTCAATTTAAAGTATCTATTACTATACAACGGCAACTTCATACTTTAACCCCTATTATTGTTTTTATGAAAGACATTATACGTACTAATTATCACGTTGTGAGCTTAACTCGCATCACATCGATGTGGGTTAAGCACACAACGTGATTATTGGAACCTAGTGTAGTATAAATAGGTATTTTCTACGATAATATATGTAATTGGTATTCATAGATTTATAGTCCGTTTAGTATTATAATCTAAAACATCTAAAATGTTAATTCTTTTTAAGAGTGATAACAGTGATTACGAATACATGTTTAAATTTTTTATTAAGCTTGTGGATATAATTTTTCACTATGAAAATGTAAACATTTTTTGAAATATTTTCATAGAAGTATGTTATTTTGCCTAGGACTTTCCATTGGAATCATAAAATTTAAAAGGTTTGAAGAAACACGCAAAAGTAGAAGTAGAACGTTTTGCTATTCGCGAACTGAATCCTAAAAGCGCATGACGATAAGTACAAACATGACCTACAATTTCGCAGCAGCACTGCTATTGAAAATATTTCGATTCCTAGTACGACATGTGTAGTGTAAACATCGTTTGCACTGTGGTGACTCTCTGTCTACCTTGTTCTCGATCGTACAGACACACGACTTTATTATAGTCACGAAAGCTTTCAATAAATACCTTACTCCTCTTAAGACTACCTGGTAACCAGCAAGAAAACATGTATAGAGCTATGTTGACATTATAGGGTCATAATAACATTAATTGAAACTTTCGGGTTGCATGATATATGTATATATATACATATAATTCGTAACGGATATTAATGCGATTATGCATAATGCTTAGCGTTTCGACCGACTGTGGTCACAAGGTCATAACAACATTACATGTCATCAACATATCGCCACATAATTAGATAACTAATCTTAGGGCTTAACCCACATAATTGGATCCATCATTATTAGCTACCTGCCATTTACTAGCCAATGATGAGATTATATGGTAAGTAGCATTACAGTAATCAACCGCATCATGTTAGGCTGTAGCCTAGGACAGACAGACAAGTCACTTGGGAAAAGCTTATGTTAACGACGTTGAATTAAGCTAATATTAGCTACATGGTCATTTTATCTAATGATTTCTCCTTTATATATAAATCATATTAATTCTCGTTATAGTTAAACAGAAAAGTTAAATTGAATCAGAGAAGTCACTTCGTGCGGCTCCGCTTACTTTGAACCGGCGAACTAGATTAACAGGCTGCCCACTCTTTTTCTGTGAACTGCGTTGTATCTTACAAAGTTCTTTACTGTTATGCAGATGATATTATAAACTTGATTACTCTCTAGTCTTAAATACAAAGTGTAGAATAAAAAATGTAAATGTTAAGCATTGAACATGTTTTTATTTGGTGTACCATGCATTGCATAGTATAATGTGTCCTTGCGTTCTTGTATTATACCAAGGTTCAGTTGAAATTCAGCGCTGGCAATTTGTGTCCAGTCAATTGTTAAATACTTTATCTATATCACATCCCGATAGTGAGTGCATTACATACATTATCATCCTTATTAAATAATGAGATAACCGTTTCCTTTTCTTTGCTTTCTTATCATACATCCTTAACTATCTTTCTAATATTTCGTTGTATTTCAAAGAAAACATTCGTAATACAATTTAAATGTTTGCTAGTAAACAAAATTGTGTGGCTTCTAGTACAAGTAATATTTTTCTACGACATTCGGATGTCTTTAACGATTAATGGCATCTTTCTCCAGTCGACAGTGGAAATAACATTAAATATTAAGAGAATGGCGAAAAAAAATTAGCAGTATCTTACGAAATAAAACATTGAACCCGCATAAGTACTCCATGCTAGCTTGACAAGATAGGCAAAGAATATTAACGGTCTTAACAAAATATTTTATTTTTTTATATAGAAACAAACCGGAACCCACCTACCATTATATGTATTCGTTTTTCAAAGCTTATGGCAATATGTGTAAGCTTTGTTATTTCTAACACGACCATTATTACATATCTAAACTAATAGTAAGTAATGGATACAATATCATATGATAATGTATCACAAACTATATTATATTATTCTTACATGTGTTAGTATTTATAATACGTGTAATCTATGCTGCACTTGGTTTTAAATCAGGTTTTTACTTAATATTGTCTTATATTTACGCGAATGTTATACATTGAAATAAACACTTTATACGGATTTTGTCGCGTTGTTTATTCTACTATACATAATTTTGAAAAACTAACTATTCTATTATTGCACTTTGAGCAGCGATAGCTCAGTGGGGAGACCAACAGACGGTTCGAGCCCACGTCGCGCACCTCTGAGTTTCGTAAGTTATATGACCTTTCAAACTTATGTTCGTATTGATTAACAATTATCGCCTGCTCCGTGCCTCGGAGAGCACGTTAAGCCGTCGTTCCCGGCTGCCATGAACATCTATGGCAGTCGTTATTGGGAGAATGTCGACACAAAAGATCCCACTGGGTCGAAGTGTCGCCGGTCTGCACTGACTGGCCCCCACATAAGATAAGATAAGATTATTGCACTTTACATCTATTTAAACTATTTAATTTAATTAAAACTATTTATATTAAGTTTATACTTTGCCCCGACGTTTCGGTTGCTTTACAGCAGCCATGTTCACGAGGAGACTAAGATGGTAGTTGGCTCAATGTTCTGGAGTGTACCTAGTTATTTCAAAGTACCCGAACATAATTTGATCTTTGATGTTTCTATTTACGCAGAATGAGCTCAAAGTATCATGAAGTCTAGCTGTGTTTTGCTTCTTCTTGGGTTTGACTATTTAATTACTGGATCCCAAGCTAGTGGTACATTTTAAATTAGGATGTTTTTTAATTTCAATAGCTTCGCAAAGCATCCTTGGTAGGAATCTATGTTCTTTTGCGAGTATCTCTGGTTTGTCAAATCGTAGGTAGTGGTTGGTGCCCTGTTGCACGTGTACACACACAGCAAAATTCAACGAGCGTTGGTGTAGCTGATGAGCTATATGTATGTTCTTTTATGCGGGTGCCTATGCTTCTCTTGGTTTGACCAATGTATGAGAGTCCACAATCACAATCTATATTATAGACACCTACATCTTGTAAAGGTAATTGGCACTTGACGGATGGTAAACATTGACTTATCTTCGTTGGCGGCTTGATGTATGTGTTAATTGAAGCTTGCTTCAAGATGTAGCCAATCTTGCCATTGAAACCCCTTACATATGGTAGTATGGCAGAATATAAAAGCCAGCCACAATCAAGCGCCAGCCTGCCATACTACTATGTAAACTTAAATATAAATAGTTTCAATTAAATCAAATAGTTTTAATAATAGTAAAGTTCAATATAAGTAGTGTTAGTTTTTCAAAATTATGTAACAAAAGTGTTTTAAAGTAAAATAAACAACGCGACAAAAGCCGTATAAAGTGTTTAATTTCAACAAATTTTTAATGCTAAGTACTACAGCTACTATATTTTTTTTATTAATAAACGCTAATAATCATAATGTTAGTAATATGATAACATTTTAGTAATTAACTGTTGAACCATGTACATGCATACCTAGACTGAATAAGAGCTAAACAGATACCACGAAATTAGACCAGCTACGAGTCTGCGTCTGCCATACCTCACTTGTTTCATTCTATCTCATCACAATCTTTACGTACGCTTGTCGATTTAGGTATTATTAAATGTTTTTTTGTTCCTTTACTACGCATTATTTATTAGAGAGAGAGACAGAAAGCAGAACACAATTTCCAAGATGTCACCGCTAGTGAGAGTTATCGGTAATAAGTCTAGTTACGTACAAGCAATGTGGCAACACATTTCCGTTCGTCTGGTTACTAGGTTAGCCTCTCCATTTGCCACTCTTATCTCTTAGCCTTTATTATTCCCAAGTCACTTGGGGTCGGCTTTTCTTTTTCTTTCCATTTGCCACTAAACACAAATAAACGATTGGGTTACAGTTACGTTTGAAGTCTCTATACAGATCGCGGACATATTGAAACCACATACATTGAAAAGATTGCGAGATTGCTATGTGGCGAGTCGGATGGACCAAACTACATTCGAAATAACATTACTTAAATATGTGCAACTGCAGTTATGTAATATTATGCAACTGCAATTGAATTAATGTTTAGCTAGCTTGTTGTTTGCTGATATATATTGTATACATTTTATACTGGTTTCTAATGAACTATAAGATATAAGATTACCGAATTATTAAAAATATCTTATTATAGTGTTTAAAGGTAAATAAGCCTAATATTCGCTCATATACCTAAGTAAACTGAAGTTGCTCATACTTATATACTGAAGTATTATTATAAACCTAGTTAAGTACTTTACTATAAAGTTAATTTCGAAAAATTCGTCTTTAGATTTAAATCTCTCCGAATCTACATATATTACCAGACCTGGTAAATTAATTTATAAGAGTTTAAATTTATATTACCTGTCGATCGATTCAATTTAATATCACACACTTCAATTCAGAAAACTCTTAACGACATTCATAAAGTCAATTAATTATTTCATCAAGTCATTAATTGCTCTAAATATTGAGGTCAAAAGTGTATCGGATACGAGAACGATTTCCTATTAAGCTGATTTGTTTATCTATCTAAAAGTTGTGAATTGACACGAGGAAAGGCTCGTCAATTTAAATTTATGATCAGCATTTACCGTTACTACTAGATGTATTTCAATTTAGTTCTGCAATGTATTTGACACGAAACTAACAAAAATGGTACGATGGATGATTTTTTTAAACATTTATTATCTAAAGTAATAAACTAAATAGAATAGTAAACATCAATACACAAACCTCGTCGTCACAGTAATAACTCTCTGTGCATCATACAAGTGTATAACATACGTGACTGAAAGCGTATTCGAGAGGTGATTATATAATCACTGAGTCGTTCGTGCAATCAATAGAATAATGTAGGTACTATGACAAATACTGAACTTATTTTTTAAACGTTAGCAGCGCGTAACCTCTATTATAATTCATTATAACTTTTTTATAGTCCTTACCGAAATCATAAAAATAATTGCACATTTTAATGTCTTTTTTATGAGTTTAGCCAAATATTCATTGCATTATGCTTTCCTTTCACATTTATCCTTAGTTACACCAAAACAATCTTGCGATTTCACCAAAATTAAGGACTGTGTAATTAAAGGGTGTAATGAAATTATGCAAAATTCTTAGAGGGCCACAAATCCCTAAAACATCAAAACCGTCTGACAAACCGCAAGGTAAACCGAAATTGGAAATGGAATTCAAAATACAGCCATTTCACTCTGTGTTATTAAGCCGTGAAAACCTCGACTTAGGATAGATCAAAACGGTCGGTCCGTGATTTAAGATTCACAAAAATATCAGGTTGTTTCACAGCAGCACTCGAGACGAAGATATTGCGATATTTGTTAGTCGATCCGGCGTAAACGGCTTAACGGATTTGGATGCAACTTAGCGTACGGCTAAAACATGTCCTGGATTAACATTGATTCCAGTAATAAATTCCCGTGGAAGTAAGGCGGGCGAAGGTACAGGCAGAAACTATTATGAAAATAAAACACTTCCTTAGACTTCTTAAAATATTCATTTACTGATGATTCTTGATGAAACGTACAAACCATAGCATACTAGAAGAACTAACGAACAGACATGTGTTCCGCTAAGTCTAACAATAGATTGGTTTACACAAAGTACAAAATTGCTCATTGGAGCCTTAAGGGACAATTAGATGTACATTACAAACAGTTATCTGTCTATATAGAAAAATGTTAACCTTATCTCAAAAGCTTTTAAGCCAAACGAGATAATTATGATAAAATTCCTTCTGTTTTAGAATTAGAACTTATACAAATGTATAATTTATTATTGTTTTAACATACAAAGTTACCGAGTGAAATGAAAGTTGCCTTTGAATCGTTAATATGAAAATGGTATGTTATATAAACCGCCAGAATTGCTACATGCTGGGACTAATATTAATTTCAGCCCATATTTGATTATTTGCATTTACTTAAAGTCAATTAACTGTTGACGAAATTTTAGTGAGGTATTATTTTGTAGAGAGGAATAATAAATAATGACTGCAATGACAATGAGTTAATTTAAAATGAACAAACGCTCTTGACAATTAGAATTGGAATCCAAGGGCTTTGTGCTAAGTGACAGTTCTCCAGTCTATGAAGGTGTATTATTTATGTACCTTTGCAATCTGTGCAAATCATTTGCGAAAGAAAACCACGCATTGCTAGTTTGTACAGCTAGTGATCGGCTTTGACTGACTTCCTCGATCTCCATTCCTATTTTTACGTAGGATAAAATTTGTATTTCTTATATGCTGATATGAGTGCTCTATGGTTCGGGACTTTCAATCGAATAGTAGCAAATTTTTTTCTTATCTATTGCACTAGTAAAATGAGCATACAATTTAATCAGGTGTCAGTGTATAACCAATAGGTACTATAAAATGAACACATTATATCCAAGCTTCGCGCCAATATCTTTAATTGCACAAAACTTCCACTCTTTACAATATGTTTAATATTGACGTTTATATACAGTGATTTTGTGCCTCTAGTATCTAAAAATAGTAGCTTTTGGTATTCATTGGTTGACCTTTTACTTGTCTACAATCAGGGTCCACAAAGTGAGTTTGTAGTGTACCAAAAGAGAACAAATATTTGTCTAGTTATAAAATCTCGAATATTTTCGTGTTAAATGTCACAATATAATTTGTCTACTTCCTAATATATAATTTTAACACGTTGTATATATGCCGTGTTTACCGAAGATTACGTGTTTGATAGTGGGATAATATAAATTATTTGGTGAGTGTTATAAAATTATTGTAAACAAGATTTACCCGCGACTTCGTTCATGTAAATGTAGGTGAGATTGGTCCGGAGCGAGACGTCGTGGAACGCCGTCGCCTCCTTCTGTGAGGAATTCATGTCCATCAAGGAGGCGGCGGAGCAGGAGAAGGAGCGCTTAAACCCTCTCCCCAACCGCAGAACCGAGCGCCGGAGGGCGCGAGATGACCTCCAGGCACCCTGAAGTTTGACCTCGGGTGGTGGGCTTCGTGGGCCTACCCGCCACCCGATCAGCACCAGGTCCAAGAGGCGGCGTGCGTGTTCCCACGCGCGCCTCTGAGTCGTGTTTTTGTCCCCCTACAAGGGGACAGTAGTAGACAGATAGTAGGACAGTCTTTTATGTAGTGGCCTGCCGTTTCACACGGCGGGCCGAAACCTCGGCGGGGTCGCGATTGCATATGAAAGCGATTCGCGCGGCTCCGCCGTCTATGGTTATGTCGAGGAACACCGTGGTAAGTTTAGTCGGTATTATCGGGGTTTCTCTGCCCCGCTGAGCCCGACATAACCTCTCCGTCGCCCCGTGGAGAAGTATGCGTCAAAGCATTCCCCCACGTAAAAATAAAAAAGGTTAAATTGGTAACAGTACCTTTTCTGGATGAAATCCCCTTGTCCACTTTATACACTTTGTCCTTTTCTGTTCCCCAGACAACATGTATGCTATATTTCATGATGATCCGTCGAGTAGGTAAGGCGTGAAATCGTAACAAGCAAACAAATAAACAAGCAAACACATTTACATCTATAATATTAGTTAGGATTATATATGAGTATATGATAATGCTAACTAATATTATAAAGGTAAAAGAGAGTTTATTGTTTATTTGTTTGCGTGTAACGCTTTATGCCTTACCTACTCGACCGAACATCATCATATTACATCAGCTAGGATCTCAAACTTTATGATTCACAGATAATTGTATTAAATCCATTAAGTAACTCTTTTCAGGCGTCGTTATAAATAATGTAAAAGTAGCTACATACAGCATCAGCTTATTATTTGAAGTAATTGATCTTTTCAACAAATTGTATAGATAAAACAAAACTTTTTTAACGGCACCATATATTACATTAATATCAGAACAATTCATGTAACAATAATTTATTACATCTTTGGCTAGCTATTCATATTAACGGAAAAAGGTTATTTATTGACCTTATCTTTACACCATAGTGGTGATTTTATCAATTAATGCAAATGACTAAAATCTATTAAAAAAAACCGAGGTAAACAAACTTGTCTGGCACCGTTCGTCGATAAGATAGAACACAAATAAAGCCACAAAAATATAGGTACGTAGCGTAAAACCAATACACGTTTTTGTATTGGGCGGTGTAGTGGCATGACAATTTTTGTATGCTACGAAACTATAAAACAATTGCTTTCGCATTTGCTATCCCACTATTTCACAGATAACTTGTAAAATAAAACTAATAGGATCAATTATTCTGGACACTTACAATGTCTTTAAATATTTTAGTATTCTGTAGAATGTTAGATCTACTTTTAATAACTGTAGTCCTTGTTAGATCAATAATACATCGACCGCTACTCCTATCGTTCATTCAGTTCTGAGTTATGTTATTTCAGTACAAACGCTATAATTATAGTTATTTTGTTGAAAACCTCATTATTGCTTTTTAGGTCAATAAACTTGGTAGAAGGCATTATAAATAATATTTTTATAACTCCAGAGCTATAACAACCCTTACTTTTCGTCACTATAGGTGATGTAACGACTTAAGTTTCGATGAGAATATACTGCGTAAAAAATCGCAAAAGTTTCGCTAAAAATGAAACCCTCCCTTATCCTTTAAGAGGTATTAAAGCGGGATATCTGTACCAAAATAAAAGATTCATTTGGATCTGCGGTTAAAGGGAGGAAAATTGGATGGATTCGCCATTTATTTGGTCAGTGGCTGTAACATGCAATCAGAGTATACGTATTCATTACACCTGTGTGGGCCGGACCGTAAATGTAAGTGATGTCATTTGAAGCTGAACATCTGACATTTGCATAACACAGCATGCACCTACCTCCTATACGAGAACACGTGGAACTACATCATACGCAATATATATAACAGTTAATTGAATTGACTATTATATATATATTCAATTCAAGATATTTTCCGAAATAATGTTTAAAAATGGAAACCCTTTTTTTAATTTTGTAATAGCTGACTTTGTTCAAGTAGTTGGGCATACATTTTATTTCATGATATGTACAATAACATAACACTTAACGGTTTTCAGGTTATACCCGTGTTCTTAATCACGAACTTTATAAGATTTACTTTGGTAGTCCCTTTATTCTTCAAAACTTGTTTGTCCGAAAATCATTATCCATAATACGTTTGGCATAAACTTTAGTAACCATAATGTTCAAAAATTCGAAATTTTGTTTTACATATTTATCTTTACTTCTAAAACTATTAATAATAATATCGAGTACTATAATAATTTAATCTCCTAAATTTGTATGAATTAAAGTCATAATTTTGTTATTGTATTATATAATGTGTATTACTCCGAATCTTCATTTATAATAAAATTGTTAGTCATAAAACATTTATTAAATTAATAAGGTTTTAGTGGCAGAAATGAATCGCTGTTAATCCGACTCCACGCAGTCTTGTCTGCCCTACCCCTAGAGTGTAATTTAGAATCGCGTAGGCGTGTAGGGGCGAGGCGGCCCGCGCGCTGATGAACTGTTGGCTGTGAGCGAACCGCCGCAGCTGAAGCTGCGGTAGTGAGCGAAAGCCGTCTGCGACGATTAGCACGCGTAGAACTGCCAGAGACCCGCAACGCCGGAGCCGTGACAAAAGCCAAGCTTTGTAATACAAATTAGTTTTAAAAACATTATTAGGATAAATAAACATTAAATTATTTGAATTTAGGACTTATAACTTTTATTGAAAACTGTTTTAACTGTCTTTTGTATATTATTGATTGTAATATTTATGACAAACAAATTTAGGCATATTGTATTTAGGGATTATAATTTTATGGCATGTGGTATTATGTCACATAAAGTTCGGGCAAGTTATCATTCGGACAAATGATGATTAGGATAAAACAAATTATGGCACTTTAGATTATGGATAAAAAGTTAGGTAACACAATAGAGAACTATTTACTTTATTTGCTTACCAATTTCTAAATAGTGCCATTGTTACATAATGACTTCGATTTAAAATGTATATTTTGTGGAGGAACAAGGTGTGATGTCCCTCCAACACAAAGGGTGGAACCTCCGGCTAGGCTGGTTGATCGTGCCTAGCGGGCCGCGGCCTGACGGTTGATGTCGGGAGCTTGTATATATACTGAGTCACTGTGTAAATTCCACTTGTGCGATGCAGAATAGTATGACGTCATGTTAAGCGCGATTGTATCGCCATCTGTTAAATGTAGGCGGAACTTTAAGTAGTAGAGCCTCGCTGAATTCAGCATGAATGGGCCGGCTCGACCGGGGAAGGACTACCCTCTCACAGAATATCAACGTGAAATACCAGTATTCCTAATACTGTTGTGTTTCGTTCGGTAAGTGAGAGTGCCGGAGGCCCAATCACCCCCATTCCCCCATTCCCGCTCCTTCTCCTTCCCACTTCCTTTCCTAAAGGGTCGGCAACGCGCAAGTGATGCATCTGGTGTTGCAGGCGTCCATATGCTAGTGACCACTTACCATCAGATGGGCCGTATGCTCGTTTGCCACATTAGTGGTAAAAAAAAAAACTTCTTCGTTTGTGCGGAGTTGCCACAATTTATGTATGAAAATTTAATCAAAGTCCTGGCATGAGAAAATATCTAATTTATACACGAAAGAAAGAAACGTAAATTTGCCTCGTAAATAAATGTGATATGCAAGAGTATGAAGAGCGTATGCCAAATGAAAGCTGATGTACGTCATGTTATTGAAAATATAAAAGGTTGAATATGATAACTTTTTGAAATACGAGTATCTCAGATAAGTCTCCGAGTCTCAATGCCAGTAAAAACACAAATGACGTCCTTGAAATAAAAAGAATTCACATTGTAGATTCTGCGAAATGCAATATGAATGAGAAAACTTTATAAAAACTGAATGGAGAGTTTAAAGTTTAAACATAAATAAACACGACGACACGACGCTAAAACATATGATTTAAACAACAGTGTAAGTAGATTTTATTTTACGATAATACATAATAAAGTCACTGCTCAGCTTGAATTAATTAAAAATACATTTAAGTCACGTTCACACAACTCAGTGGTTTAAGTCCTCATAGAAAAATCGAATCGAAATATCGTAAAAGAGTCTGAACCGTAGGAAATGTACACGAACAATATTCATTGACATGTTTTGGTTAAATTTGCTTGTATTCTGTTCAAATGTACCCAGGCTACCGCTTTTAATTACGTACTTTTAACTTAGTAAATGAATGCGACCAAGTCAATGCAGTCTTTAAAAATTTTGTTCAAATATTTCTTGTATAACTCTTAACTCCGGATTCTTTTGAGAATTTGATTGAGAAAGTAGCAAATCTCAACTGAGTATTCTCAAATACTTCTTACAGAATCGAATTTCATCAAACTTCTTTCAATAGAACATTTACTTAATTATTATGATGTTCAAATACCTAAGCAAAGAATGTAAGAAGTAGTATGATTGACTTTGATGTAGTGGATGAAAGATTGAGAAAGAATGTCCTAGACACTCGGGTATATTAGTGTATATATCGACCATTTTTTGGTTTTGAGCGGGATACGTGGCCCTTTTAAAGAATAGCGACACCGTAGACAACTAGACTACCCAAACAAGTGCCCAAGAACGAATAAAAGCAGAAAATTTGCAAGATGAAGTATTGAAAGACGAGTTTAACAGTAAATTGAGAAAAAGATTTGAAAGATTTTGTGACATTGATGATATAGAAGAATAACGGCAGTCGAGTCGAAGATTTCCGAACCAACGCAAAGTTCTTCTGGAAATCCATTCGCTCGGTTCGAGGTAAAACTGTAACCACAGAGCTGAAATCAATCAGAGATAAGAATGGAAGTTTACTGAATGAAGAGAAGAGCGTACTGAAGCGATGGAAGGAATATTTTGAAAGTTTATTTGAAAGAGAGGAATGGCAAGGGCAAAGTTTCGAAATAAATGATAATGATAGTAATGATGAAAGCCCTATTAGTATGGATGAAATAATGAAAGCATAGAAAAGCATGAAATTACGAAAGGCTGGTGGTTATGATAAGATTACAGTCGAAATGCTAACAGCTGAACAGGGTCTCATAGCAACTCAGTTGTGGCGCCTGTTTAACTTGTGCTGGAATACCGGCCGGATACCAAGTGATTGGTGCAAGGCCGTCATAATACCTTTATACAAGGTAAAAGCCTCACAGCAAGATTGCAAAAGCTATAGAGGCATTAGCTTGCCCAGCGTCGTCGGTAAATTGTATGCGAAGGTGTTAATTGAAAGGATTGTGAAAGTAACCGACGAGAAAATATGGGATGCACGGACGGGATTTCGAACGGGTATGGGATGTACGGATCAGGTATTTTTTTTACGGAACATAGTCGAGAAAGTTTTGGCCAAAGGTCAAAACGTCTATTGCGCTTTCGTGGATCTGGAAAAGGCTTATGATAAAGTGGTGAGGAACGAACTTTGGTCGGCATTGTCCATGTATGGAGTAAATAGGAACCTCACGCGAGCTCTGAAATCTCTCTATGACGATTCCAGAGCTTGTGTTAGGATAAATGGGCCCTACACAGAATGGTTTAGTATCGAAAAAGGTGATAGACAAGGATATGTAGCGTCACCCTGGCTGTTTAACCTGTACATGGACAATTGTTTGAAAGATTTAAAAGATTGTGAATGGGGATTAAGAATGAATGAGTTACTTGTCAAATGTCTTCTTTATGCCGACGATCAAGTAATACTTGCGTCATCGGCGAAAGAGTGGTGATGGTAACTATTATGTATGGTGCTTTTGAGAGTAAAGGAATGAAAATAAATGTAAGCAAAATGAAAGTAATGGTATTTGAAAAGGAGGAGTGCATGACAATGTGTAATATCATGATTGATGGAGAACAAGTGGAGCAAGTGAAAGAGTTTGTATATTTGGGTACTTTGTTTACAAGGGATGGTAAACATGAGGTAGATATTGAAAGGAGAACGATTGCTGGCAATAAAGTGAATGGCGCTCTACGTACTTTTATGAACAGTCAAAATGTATCCGAAAAGGCACGTTTGGCTGTTCATATAGGACTATTAGTGCCCACACTTATGCATGGAAGTTGGGTATGGCAAAAGAAACATGAGAGCAGAATAAATGCTGTAGAAATGAGAGCGCTGAGAGACATAATATGTGGTGCGACTCTGAAAGAATACAGAATAAGGAATATGATGAAAGTGAATGAAGCCAGGGAAGTGTGTCAGGATCGTAGCAAATGGAAATCCGTAGTCTCTGCCTACCCTTCTGGGAAACAGGCGTGAATCTATGTATGTATGTCAAATATCTACTCAAATTATATTATAGTTTAAGGAGGAAACTTGACATAAAAACCAAAAAATGTTCAAGTAATGCTTAAGTTGAGTTTGAGTCGTTCTCAACATGTAAATCTCATTGCAAAAAGCAAATACTAAATTGATGAGTACAATTACATAAATACACAGAGTTTCAATTAAATCGTCTCATATGTCAGTCGATGTTTCTACGTGGATGTACCACGTAACGAAAAACACCGACTGCAGTAACCTTTTCATTGTTGAATGCTCATTATACTAGAGCTCTCGTGTCAGCATCGTAAACACCTACGAGAACATAATCGATAATCGTTTGTGTATCAACAATCTATGTATACTATTATAAAACAGTAACGAGGTTGAGATTGTACACTTAAAAAATGTATTACGATTGATTATTTAGAGGCGCCTGTTGAATTACTCGAACTTGACTGGTTCGGCGAATTCTAGTCGGATATAATTAGAAACGTCTCCTTTTAAATTTCGTCAGACTATTTGTGCCGGACGTAGTCGCATAGCTCGTTGACATATAATACGCCCATAGAATACGTACATAGATTATAAACGACTCGAATTCATTCAAACTAGAGCTTGTATAATCGTATGAGTATGGCTTACAGCCTCGTTTAAGACCTTCGGTACAAGTATTTGGTTATAAGCTATGTTTCAGCGCTGTTTGAGATTTGGAGAAGTCCTTACCAGGTTTGTACTTTAGAACTGTAAGGCATCTTGCCAAAATATGGGAACAATAGATATTTGCCTGTAAATCATATGTGGAATTAGGCAGCGTAATAAGTCAATTTGATTTACTATGAAAGTTTGTTTGAAGTTATATCATACAATGAATTAATGTTCACATAAGTTGAACACAATGATCTAAAAGTTCGTTTATAAGTATATTGTCAATAAGAAAGCCCGAAATATTGTATACCTAATTGCATAAAAATCAACAATATTTCAATAGGCCATAATATATTAAACATTGTTCTTACGCCTCGTGTGCTTAGAATGTACTACTATATAACGTAATCAGTAGGAAAATTAGGATATACGACGCTTAAAATTCTTAAAAGTACATAATATACAGGATTGGAGTTAATTTTATTATTCGCTCAAACATTTAGTTTTTCATTATATATTAATTGTTTTGTTTGTACTGTTGTATTACGACAACATATGCTTCCTTCTCAAAACACTATCATTAGAAGTAGAAAATATTCTAGGGATAAAGCCAAGCGCTCGATCCGTTTAGGTATTCAAAAAATATTTGTACCATAATTTGTACAATACCAAAAATATTTCTACTACATGTTACTACATATATTTTTGGTTCATACTCTTAACTATTTTAACGATGATGATACCAAATTGAGTTTGTGTACCTAAAATAAATAAATAAAAAGCACAATAAATCTGCAACTAACAAAATTAATGGAAATAAGTAACAGAGCAAATACAAATAAAATAAATCAATATGTAAGAAAAACAAAACAAATAACCACCCTAGAGAAATCCATACATTATGAAATAACGCTTTATATACAATCTACATACATTATATGTCAGGATTTAAGATGGCATATAATTGTTAAAATATTACACCTTAGCAGCGGCACCTCTCGCTATAACTTTAGTGATAGCTAAGTAATTGGAATTTTCCAACTAGCCATAAAACAATTAGTGTAAAAACGTTTAAATACAACAAATAACGCATTATAATTAAAAGGTTAATTGTTCTATGATGATACAACTAAGACTAACGTAGACTATGAAAATACGTATATTTTACTATATTTACAAATATATCGATAGGTGAGACTTGTGTGCATAATGAAATACGTTTTATATGCTTTGGTCATTTATAGCAAAGTCCTTGTCTAATTAAAACGATACCTGGACAACAATTTCTAGATATTGTATGAAATCCAAACATAAACTAAAATAGGTTTCTTAGGGAATGTCATACACAATTTCTTATAAATTCTTGGCCCGTTTGTTATTATATAAAGTTAACTACTACTTACCACATCAAAGACATCGTCCAATATTCTTCTATTTCTTCATAATATCACATTAATTCAAACGTTACAACAAGAGTCCATTTGAAGACGACATTAATATCGCTCTTATGAATATAATAAATTAGATTAACACTAACGAATTCATATTTAATCATATGTTAATGTTGCTATTATTTCTTTGAAATTAATAAAATCTTATCGTTGTTTGCCATCTGAAAAATTATTAGCTCTATTTTCTATTTGTATTTACGCTGCAAGTATTTTTTGGCGTGGAGATAGCTTGTCAAATTTAATTATTTCGATTTTATAACTTGTAAAAATTGCAGTGTTGCAGGTATTGTACTATATATTATTAACTATACAAAACTAATAACAATAAATACTACGTACTTGCACAATCAGAAGAAGCCAGGGTTATTTACTAGCAACTTGCTCTGAAATACAAACTTATAGATGTTGAAGTGCTACGTATGTAACTGAGCCGGCTCTCGAAAATTATTATTTCACGTTGTACTGGGATCGAACTATCATCACAGACAGGAGGACATGGTGTAGCCAACAAACTTGACATTGTGGTATAGACCGATCAGAGCGTCGCGCAATGATTGTTCATATTAGCTCTCCCGCAAGAGGGGAATCTCGAGAGAGATAATCAACTTGAACATCTTGGCTTACGAGATTATCGAAATATGTTATGTAGACTCAGCGATCATAACAATGATAGCCATAACAGTAATTAGCCTTATAAGGGTCATAAGGCTGTCGCCAGGTACTCAAATCAAGGGATAGATGCAGCAAGCAATGCAATATTATTTTTAAAAGGCAACTCTCTCACTAGGAATTATTCCTGCGTCGCCGAGGACTTTACAAACATTTAAACGTTAGACGCGACGAACACCCAGACTCGAAATAACTATTTAAACCCCTTAACACGCGGTATAGTGGCAATGGCAAGGCGACCTCCTAAACCCCTTCCGTGCAATGTAGGTTGTAGAGACCATTTAAACAAATATCTTTATACCCAATCGCCGTTACCTGCAATATATATGTTTATACATAACACCGTTTCTTTAAAAAACATTATATAATAAGCCTTATGTGTAACGATATGTAAGAACACCGCTTTATACATAACTTACAGGGTTTTTACTTAACCTCCGGAACATTAACTAAGTATGATACATGGGTGTAATATTTTCCAGGTTACTAACCTTTTTAGGACTCTATAGGATTTTAAAGAACCCTTTTGTTTCCTCTTTTGTCCGTCTGAGTGATTGATGACCTCCATTGTCAAAAATATTTGCAATTTTATCAAATACAACTAGCTGTATGTTTATGTATTTTATTTCGAAAATAATATCAATTATAGTGTTGCCGCCCTTTTGATCAGTTTTATCAAGTTTAAATATTAACGGATAACATTTTTGATGCATATTAACATAAATCTATATCCCCGAAAAGGTAAAAATATCGTTTCGCGAAAATCCCTGTAACACTTTATCTAATCCGAGAATCGAACCCGGGCATTTAGATCGCATGCAAATAAGCGCAAAATTATGCTACGGAAATACGCATAGACAGATTGCTTCGTTGCGCCCAACGAAGCAATCTGTCTATGCGTATTTCCCAATAAATATCCAGGGAAGTAGAACGTCGGCGATATTGGCTTGCTATTAAAATTACTGGTAAAGTCTATCACTCAATCTTAATCCTATTTCCGAACGCAAATGGCAACGCGATGAAATACATGGCTAATATTTGCCAGGTAATTTAAAAATGATGACGAAATTAAACATTCTGCCTGCGTTATAACTATGTTTTTCTAATAAATTGACTCAGTCTTTTGGCAATGATGGCGCAATAGCTAGCTGACGTCATGTCAACTACGTCAGCTCCCCACCCTCACTCCATATAATAACCTAATTCATTTTTCATCTTTTATACGTATGTTCACTACATTTAATTCTGCATATTATGGTTTACTAGTTTTTCTCCGCGATTTCACCCGCGTAAGTCCCGTTCCTGTGGGAATATCGGGATAAAAAGTAGCCTATGTGAATCCAGGTCTCCAGCTATCTACGTACCAAGTTTTATCGCAATCGGTCCAGTAGTTATTGCGTGAAAGAGTAATAAACATCCATACAAACTTTCGCGTTTATAATATTAGGATATTAATTATCTTTGACTATCCTAAAGCTAGAAATTTCTTGTTTATGTACTTATATGCAATTTACGTGTTTCCATGTTTAAATAGAATGATCAATGTGATTATTAGATCATAGATAGAATCAAGAAATGTCCTATAACCGGTTTTATTTGACTGTTTATGTCTCAGAATTATGATTTATATCCTATAATGTATAGAGCATAAAACATCGGCAATCACTTATATTTACCATAAGTCCAATTCAGAATTTTGTTTGTACGTGTGGTCGATCCCGTGTCGGTTAAATATCTCCCTCGAGATGCCTGTCTCGAGTAGATAGTATTACTCAAATATAATTAAACTAAGACACGGTAGTTATGTACACTTAAGACGGATTAAGTGAACAGATTAATGCCTAATAAACCCCAACAATAATTACTTAGTAGGAGGTTTTCTATTGGTAATTATTGGTGTATATCGATTGCCACACACGTAAGTAAAAGACTTAACTATTTCGGTAATTGAGAGTTATCGATATCTATGTTTTGGTAAAAACACAATATAATAAAACATGAACTTATTAGTCTTTTGATTTTAAATAGACATTAATGTCGATATTTGTAGTACATGAATATACATTTTATCGAATAAAATATTATACGTGATGTTGGCTGCGTGACAGGATGTAAACATCATCTATATTTAACATGCCAAAATATGTCAGTTCTGTAACAGTAATAATAGTATTACTGTTACAGAACTGACATATTTTGGCATGTTTTATGAATAAATGACAATTACCTACAGTTGAGTGAAACGTAGTAGTGTTTTCGAAACGTTATACGCACTCCAATAACAAATTATCAATCAAAGTTGAAAACAAACGCGGGCGTGGGAGTCGTAGCGTGGGGAGAATCGGGGGTTGCGGCGAGGTTCGGGGGTTGCGAGGGCGGCTGGTAGACGCCAGACTGGCTGGCGCGGCGACTGCACGCGGGTGCATCCTGCGCAGGTGCTCGGCCCCCGCCCCGCTCTACCCGCCACCGTCTACCAGCCCGTCGAACTTCGACATGAAATCGTCACACAATGCCGTAACTAGCCAAATCGTAAAATATGTTTTATAAACTCTAACATATTTTATCTTTCTAAAAGCTGATCGCTGTATGATATTATTCACCCTCAGAGAACAGACAAAAGTTAAAACATGAAGCTTACTTAACTTCGAAAGTAGCAAACGCAACAAAGCCAGTACTTAAACAAAGTACTTGTCCGCATGTCAATGAGGCTCTATTTAAGGGGCGATTCTATTTTATTTTATTTTCGAAGCAACATCTTCAATTTCGTCGAGAAGTGTTAAACAAAATATTATCATTTAGATATTTATTTAAGTTTATACAAGTTTATGGGAGATAACATCACGTTGAGTCAGTCGCCATTGAAGAGATTTCAAACTATTTCATAACTAAGCAAAACCGGTATCTATACTTATACATTGCAAACTTATGCAGACTTTTCGTCTACACACTTAACCTTACCCTGCTTAGATCTAAAGCCTTTAAACAAGACTCTAATCAGCATATACATATATTCTAATATAGTGTAAATTTCCTTCTTTGATTTGCAAATGTAAATCATCGCAGCCTCGTGCAGTGACATTCGATTTAAGTAACACTCTCAAGATATTGCAATTACTCCGTTTGGATGGTTAATTTATCCCAATAACCGTAACACAATTTGCTCATGAACGGTACACAGCCCACATTCACTTTGGGTAATCAAACCAGTCATTCATGGCCTGCTGTGCCAACATGTTAGAATTGGTTAGGCAACCTTCATATTCAATGCTACTATTGCCAAATTAAAAATTCAAATACAAATTCAAATTCAAAATAAATTTATTCAGATTAGGTTACAAGGTAACACTTATGAATGTCAAAGTTACACTAATTTTTTCTGCGAATTTACATTTACTGCCGTACTAAGTAAGCGATATGTGTTCTTTTCTCAATTTCACTATTACGTTTAAATAACTTTAAGCAGAAACAGGGATCCGAAAGAAGGTAATCGATGAACAGACATGATATTTTAAACCAAATTATAAAAGAAATCCTCAGTTGTGCAAACTCACTGCATTCTGCTTGTCATAATTATAGCGCTCATGAAGGCACTTAATCTGAATGGTGAGATATACATAAATCATATTAATATTTTGCATACATCCATTTTACTGGATACTGGTTGTTATAAGATATGCCTTTTGTAAAGTATTAAACTATCAAACTCCTTGATAATGTATGTATATCGAGAATTTGTTTATGATATTCTTACCAGAGAGGGTAATACAACAGTAAAGTCAAAAATTTAAAGTATAATAATATAAAATTCTATAATAACGAAATTAGATAAATCGGTTAAATACAGACAATTCAGTAATTATCTCGTACAATTTTTATTTCGAAATGTTATAAAATATATGACGATGGCAATTCGTTACAAAATTGAAATCAGAAATATGGATCGAACAAACATTAACAAAACCAAATTCTTCTCTCGCTGGTGAAGACCGTCATGATCAATCGTATTATTAAATTTGCTATGTCCTAATTCTAAAGCAAAAATAAATATGCCAACACGTATTTCCCCTTTACATGACGCCCTTTTTTCTAAATTAAGCCAATATAATTTTATTATATGGCTAGTAATATTGTATGTATTCAAATTATTTACATTACAAAATTAAGCCCAGATATTAAACTTTAAACACAAAGTATTTATTCAAAGATGAATATTTAAAAAGTGAGCAATATCAGTACTACTAAAGAAAAGCTCTACTAAGATATCTTTGCTATTTTCCTCAAAACATCTAAGTGAGCTCTCTGTAGATATTTTTGTACAAGAAGTATTACGTTGTTTACTTGATCGCTCACTTTACAACGTTCATACCGCTAAGCAGACCCCAGGTAATAAACTAGTTCCTTATTTTTATGGATTCGCTTGCAAAGTTTGTGCTCAGTGCCTTGTAATAAGAGTTTTCCATCTATTTTTAAATCGTCTTTGTTTTCTTCTATATATAGTTTACTTATGTATTTTAAATTGTCTAGCCTCCTCACAACTGCAATGTGAATAATACGGTGAATGAAAAATAAAACTTACGAAATATATTTTAGGTTTATGAAAGAAGGTGAGGGCGTGTTGCTCTGCTTTGTGAACAGTCTGTTACATTGAATATTTTGAAAGCACTTCATGTTTGTTTCGATGGAAAGCTATATGTGAAGTACATCTCTTTGATCTCGACTGAATTTTGTCAAGTGCGCTTTCAATGTAACCTGACCTGTCAGTTGCGCCTGGTAACAACTGAATTTTGTTTATTCCTCTACAGTTCATATGAAATGAAAACTCTCAATTTTCAAGTGTGAAACGGGTAGATAAAATAGTGTATCAATTTGTCTTTACTGCTATTTATTTGGCTAAACAGTAATAAAAAGCTTTGGTACATTGAAAACGGGTTATAATATTTTGGTCATAATAAAGTAAAAACGTAATTTTGAGAAGAGGATCGGCAGATGAACGGTTATATAAGTCATTATGATGTAAAATAAAAATACGTTTTACTTGTACTGTAAACGTAACATATTCCCTCATATGTAAGAAAAGTTACGTAAAAAGTAGACACTTAGATGTGTTTTGCATAAAACATGCAACAAATTTAAGAATGGCTATTTCGTGTACATACTAAAACAGTTTGCCTTCACAAACTTTGTGACATTACATCTAAAGTTATTTACACATTTAAGCACTCGGTCTGTAACCTACTTACCTAACCGGTAAAAACAAAATTTAACAAGAATAGCGACAAAAGGGAAACGACCCCATTTTGTACAGTTTTAGTTATTTGATACGTCACGCACGCATCCATAAAGTTTATTTTTAGTACGGCTTGGACGTATCTGACGATCAACGATTACACCTGAAACCCTAATTAAGGCTTACAGTACGGCCTAAAATCAGTGCGATCTGCCCAATTAGCCGAGTAATTTAAAAGCCGCGGCGTAGCTGAAGCACTCTACAAATTGGAGCCTATTGCTGCCATCAATCTATATAAACATGCTTACCATCACACCGCACCGTTACCATGATAAACAACTTATTTGTTTCTAAATATATAACTTCGACTTAACTAAAAATAACCCACACACATACCACACATAAGTAAGACAGGCATTGATTTTTATTGGTTAAGAAAAATGTCGGGCATTTGAAAGCTTGCCGTGTTATAAATATTCTTAACCAAAAATAAATAGGTTAGAATTTAAAGATTATTCAAAATATATAAAGTATGTACATTCACCATAACATAATTTATGATGTTATCAAAGGCCTAGACTAAATATAATCGTAAAAGTTATCCCGATACCCTCACTCACTCGACGAAACACAACTCAAGCGTTATTTCACGCCGGTTTTCTGTGAGGCCGTGGTATCACTCCGGTCGAGCCGAGCCATTTGTGCCAAAGCGTGGCTCTCCCACGGTTGAAAACAAACCAACACAATAATTGAATGTTACTACAGTTATAATTCGAACTAATTTCGTAGCAGTTTCGTAGCACCAGCGTAGCGTCAACATAGTCTATATATATCTATCTATATACATAGATGTTACACTATCAAACAACATTCATCACTGAGCACTGGTAGAATAACTCAGTCTACGATTTATCAAGTAAACGTGACATGCCCTAGCTAGTTTGTATTGTTTTATTAAATATTCGGTAATATTGTCTGAGTATACATACAAAACAATATTCTCGTTTAGCCCGGTACTGTTGCACAAGTTCACTAATACGTAGCTGTTCTGTAGCACTAAGCCTTCGTAACTACTATAATAAATGCTAACAATGTTTCCATTAGGATCTTTCTAGAAAGCGGTTGCACTGAACTACCGTACACTATTCATATGTTAACAAATAAGGATTGAAAGGATTTTACACGCTGGTTTATCTGGATATTGACTCATTGTGTCGCACGATTGAGCAAAACTGACTGACGAGGGTCAACCAGATTTACGAAGCAGCTTTATCTACATTTCACTCACTTAATTCACTTTAATCATTCATAAAGTTTATGTAAGTAATACCATTCAACGCACCAACTTTGTGTGAATAAACGAAATTGTATTGTATAACTTCAGTTATATTTTTCAGGATCACTTTTCTAAAATATTCTCATCACAAAATTAAATATAAACCAATTAATTTACTTTACAAACTAAATAAAAGTACAATATTTTATAGTTATTAGTGAGGTTACATGTTAGCGCGCATACATCTTCGTAGATACTTCGTAGAGGATTTGCTACAAGCATTTGTAGCGCTTCTCTTCTACGAGAATATATTTAATTCTACAGGGCGATGTTAACATATTCCCTAGCCCGCGATGATGTAAGGCAAATGCACACGATAATAATATTATTTATTAGAAACAATGTTCATAAATGTTTATAGCATCTAACGCAACAACAAGCGCATTTCTTTGTCAAATGTAATAATTGTCATAAACATTTACACAATAAGATAATACCGCGTTAAGGATATATGTAAAAACAGTTCTCCATTATTTTTCTTACATAAAATAAATAATATACGTACTCTTGATCAAAGCAGCCGCCAATAGGTCACACAACGCCTTACGAATAAGTACAGAACAAGCGGCGCCATCCATGTAGCCGTCCTTAAATTATGTCTATTTCAAGTACACGCTTAATATAATAGCACAATTAATGGTAAATAATGTAATCAGAATACCTATTTCATAATTTACTAAAGAGAACCGAAAATAATCAAATGAAAGTATGTACACCGAAATGTAAACATGGTACGACCTGTTCTAGTTCCAGTTGCAACAAATATAAACAAGTAGATTAAATGGTCAGCGAAAGACGACAAAACTATTAGATCGTGGGCTGCTTCAGGGACTAACGAGTGTGTCGGCGGGAGGCTGGCCCCGCGCCAGCCGCAGTCGGAGCATAAATTGCGGTCGGACGCCCACCGCTCGCCACTCACTAATACTCTGCCTTCACTCTTCTGCCCTACACTTAACCGGAATGGGAAAGCGACAACAAGTGCCCACATTACACTTAACTTTCCAGTCCCTCACTCGACGACTGTCCTGCCTTACGTTGCTTTCTATAATTACGACTACGTTATTAGCATGTTCGACTTAACCTTTTAGCTGTAGCAAATATAGATAACGTACAATGCGTTTTTTTAAACAGGCTTGTATGGGAAGATTGCCAGCTGAAGGATTTAGAACAACATTTTCTTTAGAAACATATGTTCTTTTTAGGCGTTATATAAATTTTTAGGTACATTGTAAAAATTAGCAAGCAACTGTTTACAGATTGAATCTCTGTCATTTATAGTTAAGGAGAGTGTTACACTCTGGATATTATATACTAACTATTATTGACACTCATTCAAAGTATGGTGTGAACATGTTTAAGTATTTCAAAGTTTGGGTGATAAATAGCAACTCTTTTAATTACTAGTGATCACCAAAACTTTAAAATTCTAATGAGCTAAAAGGGATTTCTTTGATTTATGATAAATCGTTTGTTTTACAATTACATTTAGTTTTTACCCATCACTGATGTGTTTTAAATGAAATGCAAACATTGTAAGCGCAGTTTATAATGGTTGCATGTCATTATCAGTAAAATAGCTATTTAATTCTTTTGCTTCACTATTTGCGGTAATTTCGAGCATGCCAGCAACAACTTCGAGAGTAATTGCCTACTACTAGTAATCAACACATCTATCTGATGTGAAATTCACTATATCGGCTTAGTTTCAAGTTCATATGCCCATTTTCGAAATAGATTTCCTGTACTCATTACTCATACTCATTTTATAGTTTTATGTTAGTCAGATGATGCATGGTATATACCACCATAAAGAGAATAATTAGACAAATAAAACTTAATTAAAAGACGTTAAAAACACAAAAACAATTTTGGAGTATTACTTCATGTATCATTAAATTTATACTTAAACTAGATTTTGCCCGCGGCTTTGCTCGAGTAAATGTAGTTTATGTCAATTTTCTATCTCTCGGAAACAGCACTTTTTTCTATATGAAAGATACTTTTGTCCTTTTCTGTAACCCTGAAATGAATTTTCGCGTTGTATGAGAAATTTCATGATGATTCGTCGAGTAGTTAAGGCGTGAAAGCGTAACAAACAAACAAACTCACATTCGCATTTATAATACGTTATGATAGATAGGGAAAAAGGGGAAAAGAAGAACCTTCTATTTGAAATTTTAACTTACACGAAACAGCTTAGAAATGCAATATATTGGTTTATTTTTTTTTTATTCTATAAAGGTATTGTCATTAGACACCCAAGTGTAAATTACACACAAAGAAAATTTAATTAATTATAGCAATTGCTATACAAAAAAAAGCCAAGCACTAATAAGTACCTCTATAATGTAAAATAAAGAGTTTGTCTAAAAACAGAAAGCTAGTTCATGCCCACACACAACGTCTGTGAAACGTGAGACTTTATTGCTGTCATCCTAAAGAATTAACTTCATAACGAGCATGCGAACAGGCGACGATGAAGTAATTGATATTTATGAGGAAACCTCCCGGTCTCTGTATGGTAACAACTCTTTCGCGTTAATATTTTGAATTACATATACCAACAGAGCCAGAATTTAATTCGCAAAAGTAATTGTAGTAAATCATGTAAATTAAAATTTACTTGCTCCAGTGAAACAGTATACTTACTGTTCAGAGAACTTTATGCAAAGTAATTATGTATGGAGACACTGAAGGGGTACGGTTTCATCCCTCGCCACGACCATATGCTCAACTTCTTACGATTTTGTAGAGTACGCGAACTTTATACTGTGTGTAATCGAGATAACATGCATACATTCTGAACTAACTCATAGATGTTCAATTGTAAACTTGTCGTAATGAATAGGTAACATTATTATTGTGTCGTGTTGTTTATTAATTGCAATAATATTACTAACTACGAAATTTATCTACGAACTAAGTGATCTAGAAGTCAAATTCTAAAAAGCCCTTCGCGCAACAATGTGACATACCAAAAAATAAAAAAGTTATGTATTATATAATGATACAAATATTGTTTAATTCGCCAAATTTATTTTCTACCATTACGTAATTATTTTCTTTCTTTATTAAAAATGCATATGTTCATTTTACCATATCTAGTCTCGTCTTACCTTTATCATTCTCTTTTATAACGGTATCTTAGACGAGGTATATTTTATACTATACAGTATAAGTACTAATTAAGTCAACCATATAAGTACTTACTAAAGTCAGTAATAATATTTTTTATCTCAGTTAACTATGTACGTTTTATATGGTTAAATAATTAAGTTCATGTGATAAGCATACCTCGTTGTCTCAGTTGTAACCGAGTCTGTGCTCCCAGAAACTATGTAATATACATAGCACATATATAGACTCACTCCTGTATACCCAGGGGTAGGCAAGGGTGTACTTACATCCACATTTCGCAGTCTATGTTTTAGGCTAACGCTATTGATTTTTTCCGGGAGCTTTTCTGCGCTCCGCGACAGAGATTTACAAAAATAAAAATTCAATAACACTTTATCCGACCCGAAAATTGAACCCGGCCTCACGGTTGCTTGTGTGCAATGTTACTTTAGCCACAGAATGAACAAGGCATTCATATTTCTAACTGAAAACTTATATACCCCACATATTAGTAGGTATGTTAGTTACTAGCGAGTAAGTACTAATGTTTGTGGATCAAGGTAACTAGATGTTATTTTCATTATAACCGCTACCATTGACAAATAACAAACAGCGGTAAATTTATAATTATAATACTTACTACTTACTACTACTTATAGTTGAAGTAGATACAATATATAATATGTAACGGGTGTTAACACGATCATGCATGTTTACCTTTTAATGCTTGAGGTTTCGACCAGGTTACCGGCCGGTGTAACCTGATCAACACGTTTTATCATATATATATATATATATATATGTATATATATATATCCTGCAACGCCAAAGTTTAAAAGTTATTAAGCAGATGCAAGGCAGGTAACACTTACCTTGTCAATGCTCATTTCATTATAACCACTGCCATTGACAAATGGCGGTAAATTTATTTAATACTTGACTTTTAGTTGGAAACAGACAATAGTGAATAGGCAATAGCAGATATGAATGATGTAATTTATATTGAATGGTGAAGCATAGAGAGTATCGAGGCGGTGGCGGGCGCGGCTGCACGCTCGCGAACGACTTCCGGCGCGGGAGTTCGACATTGCAATAGGCGGAACTATAACACAGAGACGAAGCTACAACGGCATATTGCCTATTGTTTGGCATCTCCAACTCTTGGCATCGAACTTTGACTCAGCGCCGACCGACTGCACTGTCAGCTTAAGTACTCTATCCCTATAATGTATGAATATTAACACATAAGTTCACGAAACAGGACCATTTTACTGTCTTCGCTTGACAGAGAACAAATTTAATTGGATGTGTTCCGATTGGTTCTTTTAGTGGTTTTCAATCATAGTACGACATTTATACGGGTTATAAATAGCATTCATACATATATTTTCGGACTTTTTGGCTCTTACTATAAACTGATTATAATAATTTAATGTTTAGTACGAAAGCGTCGTCTTTATAATAGGCATGTGCTTACAATCAACATTTACAGTGAAAACCACAACCCATACTAACATGTATACATTCGAAATCATTGATTTTTCCCAATGACGCAAAAGACCCGCATCGATATTCTAGCCATTATCGAATTAGTTATTTAAGTCCTAGACGGTAGAAAATAACTATACGTGACAACAAATCTAAAATTAAACTTTTGTTTTCATACGGTTTTGAATATTCTTGGTACAATTTACATACCCGAGTACATATTATATGTATTGTGTACACATCAAGAGCCGCGTTAAGTAGCAAATACAAAACATTCCTTTACGTATTCTTTGTGCGTAATTCTGACTTCTCTTTTAATTTAACTATATGTAATACCCGCCTATCTAATTGAAATAATGACGATAACATATTCATAAATTATGTATATGAACTATAACATATTATAACGTAGGTAGATTAAAATAAGACTGACCTTTCTGTTTTTAACATGACCCATCAGCCCGCTCATCGATGCTGGTATAAATATCCCCAAGTGACTGTAAGGAATCTACATAATTTAGTACGACGCTCGCCGATCGATGGTATTTCAAACACCTTATTTACGCAATGCTGCCAACGTTTTACCTTCTCAAACGTTCTTACATCTATATATATAAAACTCTTCCGTTTCTGAGTGACTGACAGACAACGCACAGCCGAAACTACTGAATGCAAGAAACTGAAATTTGGCATGTATGTTCCTTGGATAGTGTAGAGAAGCACTAAGAGAGGATTTTTGGAAATTCCACCCTGAAGGTGGTGAAAGGGGTGAAACCCGATATTCACACGGGAACGGGACTTACGCGGGTGAAACCGCGGGAAACTGCTAGTAATATTATATAAACAAGATGAAACGTATGATTAAACGAAAACAGACATGAAATTATGTTATCCGAAATCATCTCATATTTCAATTTCCTAATCATGACACGAATTTACTTCCAGCAACGAGCCGTCACACTGTGTAGGTGGTGATGAAACCAATTTCCTGTAGGTATCATTTTGGCGACGGCTTAGATAGTTTCATTTATGTAGGTATATTGATCGATCAATATATGTATCTCTTAATAAATAAATGCTATGCTACAAAGGACGTTGATGCGGTTTGTTGATATAATGCAACCGTATTTACATAACATTTTAGATTTAGTGATAAAACTTTGAATAGTTATATAGTGTTAAAATGTATCAAGCGCTGCAGGCGGTACATGTAGCCCACGCTCGTCTTAGCCATGTTTAACTCCACAACACCTACCCTAAGTTTCTAATCCAAATTACGCGCAAGCTCCACCTACAGATATTAAAAACTTTATAATTCAATTTATAATGTAAACTGGATAAATATTTACAGTTCAAATTGCTGAAAAAATATATGCGCCAAAGATTCCAAAGAAAAACTTACACAATAGAAGGAGTGAAAAGGTTGCCGTTTGGATTTGAATCGACCTGGAGAATACAATATAACTGTAGAATAGACTAGGCGTGCGGCGCGGCGGGCCAGGCCTGCTCTCGCCCCATTGAGCTATTTTGAACGGTCCTGTATCGGCACCCCATTGAAGTAATAAACTATCGTAGTATGATTAATGGGCTTGCAACCTCCGCTCGACGCCCACCCATTCGAGTAGTAAGTCTTGATCATAACTCAGCTACTGTAAAGCTATAACACAAATTCAAGCTCATAACAATAACATTTAAGTGCTATTTTATTTTTACAAATAATAACTCTAAATTCGCAGGCATTCAATATTTTTTATGGCCGCTACTAAAATAAGTGTGTTTGTTATTACTTACTAGAGTAAACTGATGTGAGAGAGTGGCATTTGACAACCTTTCATAATGACTCGATATCTAAAGAAAACAATATAATATTTTAAATAGAAAGTTAATGGGAACAGCAGATATCAATATTTAGTTTTATGATATGACATTTATCGGTATTTTGTGGGGCCATATTTAAGAATATAGTATACATATATAACAATAGACATGATACCTACCTAGAAGATACACATGAACTCCGTCACTTATAATGCCAATTTTAATCAGTCGTTACCTTTTCCTTATTATTTTGAACATTTCAGCTACGTCCTAGAGATTTACTCACTAAATTTAGCCCGTGACTTAGTTTTTTTTTTTCTACATTTTACTTTTCTACTTTTCGAAATTATGTGCGTATTGATTGACAATTATCGTCTGCTCCGTGCCTCGGAGAGCACGTTAAGCCGTCGGTCCCGGCTGCCATGAACATCTATGGCAGTCGTTATTGGGAGAGTGTCGACACAAAAGATCCCACTGTGTCGAAATGTCGCCGGTCTGCACTGACTGGCCCCCACATAAGATAGATAGATAGTTCACATTTAGAATATACCTACTTTAAATCTTGTCTGTGTATTTTTCATGGTTCAAGTAACAACGAGAATATAATTAAATGCATGAAGAGATTAATCGGCAATACTCGTTGGAAGCCTACAATACAGGGTGTCCCAGAATATGTGAATCAAATTGTAACGGGAGATTCCTTAGGTTGGGTAGGTAAGAAGGGGCTAGATAAAAAAATTAAAAAAGAATGTTGTGTTGTTGGTCAAACTTACAAGATATTCTTTGATGCAAAAAAATACACCAAAATAATGCAGCGATTACAAACCTACGTCGGTTTCTAAAAAAATTGTTTGTAGTTTGATGAATCAATCCTTCACAAATAATAATAGTTGGAAAAATTGAAATTAGCCATAAACGAAGGACCTGTAGTTGAAAGTCTGAAAAAGTCGGACATTTTTAAAAACTTTGAATATTTAATTTTTGTACAAATGTCATATTTTTGCTTTTTATTACCACTTTTGAAAGGTACTTACCTAAGAAATCGCCCGTTTCAATTTAATTCACATATTCTGAGACAACCTGTATATGCCAGCTTTTATTTCGGAGGCGATATCGCCATAAATTTAAGACTCTTAATTCACAAATCAACAAAAGGCCATCTTATAACTGTATATAAAAAAAATATAATATTAGCATACCTACTCATACCTACCGTATAAATTAAATGCGGTGCCATAATCAGTAATAGCTTTATGCGGGTATAATAAAGATCTGACATATCGCGGTTTTTAATTCAACTATGGTGGCAAATAAGCTTAAAGCTCAACTGATCGTAATCAATTAGCTGTGATGGCTTGCAATACCCCGTTACCGACTCTAGGGAAACGTAATAAGATGGTATAAAAGGAAAGCAATGAAAGTGGTAGTTATATGATTTATCCTCCAGAATTCTTACTTGCCGGATGAAATACAGCAATAGTAGTACTACTCTTGCACCGATTTCCAGAACAACATTTGTACCTCCCTGTGGCAACCGGCTCAATCGTAACGTCACAAAATAATGTACAACAGCAGACTCTACCACTCAAAATGCACAAGGACACATTTTAGAAACAACCACGAGATAACTAACATTAGCCCGTCACTTTGTTCATAAGTATTTTAAAGTACCTATTTCCTTACTCTGAATTCGAGCTATCTTCACACTAAATTTCATCAAGCTCCAACCCACAGTCTGCCGGTAATGAAATGTTTAGTAGTTTCACTATAATATAGGGCTATAATAATTATAAGTAACTCATGCGTATCTTTATTGGATATATTCATAGGTTGCTACCAAATTTTGTATACAAAACGCTCATAATGTTAACATATATAATAAACATTCTTCAATTAATAGAATGTGCAATCACAGTTTATTTATAATTATTGTACAAAGTTAATCAACTATAAAAGTTTATCTGTTATTAAACAGCAGATATTGTAATATACTTTATTGAAGTAGTATTTTCTTTTTTCTTTGAAGCTGATTGATATTCAAATGTAAACGTTGTAACTTTTAAATTAAAATGTATGATTTCTATACTGAATCACTTAACAATTATTGCGTGGTATTATTGCTATTGTAATGTGTTAAGTATTGTGTGCGAAAATAAATATACATATCCTTCCCTTTTGGTTGAATGTTGAGTTTGATGAAATGACAACAAGAATATATGAATTTGGTTAGTCAGTAACGAAATGCTATTGGTTACTTTGTATAAAGGATGGCCAACAAAGTAAAGTTATTTATTCCTTTGGTACGGCCGTGTCGCTACCCGTCGGTCCACTTTAATGGCAGCACAGGCATGTCGCCTACAAAATAGAATTACCAACTATGACAAAATTGAATTATGCATTTTTAAAGCCTACTCGAACTACTCGAACCAGGCATAATACTCTAATATTTAAAATCTCTGTTTATGTCTCAATCAAAAAACCTTAGCACTTTAATAGCTTTAATCAAATAGGATATATTAAAGGACTGATTTTAGCTATCCATGCCACTTAAGTTTCAATTGGATTTGTCCTCTTTCTTTAAAACAAAGTCATAAGTCGACAAAGCAAAATCACTTTAATAGTCGTTATAATATTTTAGTAAATAATTTATTTTCTATCTATAAAATCACTAATGTGATAAAATTAGCCTTACCTTGTTCATGGGAATCATTAATCGAATCGATAAATATGAGAAACCTTTTCTAATACATGCTCTGCATAGTACCATAAATTAAAATATTCATTAATTTAATCGCTCTACAAACATTGTTTTCTTAAATAAGATTTTGTTTGAGGACGGTTCTAACGATGTAGTTAAAGAATTAAAGGGATTATTGTAAACGTTGCATTGGACCTATCCTATATATAAAACTATCAGATTCCAGAACTGGCATTATTTGTCACCGAAAAATAGTTTGTGAGTTGCAAACTTTGTACCTAGTTGAATCTCACATTTATTACATTTACTTTTACGTCAAATCCATATATTTCACTTCCATTGCGACTCGCAAATAAATATGTGATAGGTATACGGTTTAGACAGATAGAAAAGATCTTAGTAGCTACTGAATTATATACTTACTGAAAATGCCAACGTAAACTTGTAGCTGTTATATAAACCATCCAAATAATAAGAGCACATTTTGGTTTTGATGTTTTAATTCAATAATATAAACCGTAAATTTAAAGGTAAACTACGGGATAGCATCGTACATACGTATATATGCGTACATATTTTATTAATTAACATTAATATTTATTAGAACATAATTTTTATGATTATGAGAATAATTAAAATATTAATATAACAACATATATCGTGTACTTAAAGTCGACGCTCTAATGCTTTAAATGTACGTCCACGACAACGATTAATTCAAGAAAGCCGTGCATAATGATATAAAGAAATCACGTAACTGTAATAACAGCTAAGCATACTTACATAGCAACTCAAAAGCTGCTGCTAATACCCGTCGATGTATTAAAAGTACTCACTAAGCCAGATTATCCTGCTTGTGTCTGCTGACTTAAAACTTGAATGTGCGAAATGATAGAATGAAGAGTTGTAGCGCAGCTTCTGAAGAATAGAGGCACGTACTGTGACGTCTTGTTAATATTAATCAGCTTCAAAGGATATTCGCAAATGTGTTCACAAAAAAATTGTTCGTGGTGCATTCCCGGTTTCATAGATTTAAAACAAGTAGTAGCTAAGAAATTGTATCTAATATTTGTTGTTTTAGGGCATTCTGTTGTTTTTCTATTACCTTCGCCAACCCATAAAGTATTTTTCATTTATATATTGCTTATAAACATATCAAACGTTCATTGGCGTTAAAGTTACTGAATAACAGTTTCCTTTAAAAACAAAAGATATTAATTTGATGAAGTGGTTTCGTTTTAGTGCACAAAACTCGAAACAAATAAAATGAAAACGGTCACTACTGTGAAGTTTAACTTGGATCCATGCACGTGATTCCTGGTGTTAACTTGTGCCGAATACTGTAAACTGTTACACATTTAGTGAAGTAGTAAATACACAGCACCACACAATATTTTATTGCAACCTATTTGTTGTATGAAAAATGTATTTTACAAGAACTTCTTACATCCTCCTTCGTCTTTGTGGTCTTGGGTAGACGGTTAATCCTCGGACTAGACTTTAGGTTGTTTTATTAGACAATAAAACATATCAAATAAAATCCAGTCATAACTAAATGTGTTTTGGACATTTGTATAGCTTGTGTAAGAATGAAAGTCATTTAATAGTGTGGTAACGACCGATGACGTAGACGTCGCCGATATGTCTGCTGCGTACTCTCCCGCGATCGCTATCGTGAGTAATACGGGATAACACCCACACCATTGACGTATGTGCTAACTGGCGGTTCTTTATGTAATCGTTATCACTTTGTATAAGTAAGCATTTTATGTGTGACGTATACTTAGGTTTGCTGTCTCGACGACTAACGGATGACAGTGCTCAGAATGTGCCCACGCGTTGTTATTACTTTTCACATGATTACTTGTATATAAATATGTAAATGTCATACAGATTAGTTATGAAGTCTGCTGGCTTCTGTATAAAACATTTGTATATCAGATAAATCATAAAATATTCCCAAGAAATGCATCGTCATCGTCTACAAAGAAAATATAATAAATACTTAATGTAAAAATTACTATTTCTTTATATATTTGGGTACGCCAACTCTGAATGCAAACATAATATGTTCTTACATGAACTTTTAATGTAATGTTAGTTACAGTAATAAACCTAATATACAACAGATGGTAGGTTAATAACTCCTTTAAACTACTAAAATTATCACCAAATCCTCTAGATTATCAGTTAGTAAGTTAGATACTTAGTGCAGGTTTACTCTCTTTCCTGAGTGGCTACTATATCGATATTAATCATATTGTCTCAGTTACAGGTAATAACCGAGCCATGTTTACTTAGACTAACGATCTCTTGGTAGAATGGCCTCAGAGCAATTGTAATACATAAGTATACATTGAGTTTAGATAATCTGCTGTTACTAACAATCGATAGTCATTTAGAGTCCAAGAAGAAAACTAAGTAGATAAATGTTGTGATTTTCTCAGACAGTAAGAGTGCGCTGCAACATATTACTCGGTGCGCCTCTAGATATAGCAGAGGTGCATCGATAGCATATAAAATTTTGATAGCATTTATTTGTTTGAGAAAAAATAATATAGAATTTAAATTGCAATGGATTCCAGCGCATATTGGTATATATGGTAATGAAGAAGCTGATCGTTTATGCAAATTGGCCGTAGTAAATGGTATTTATATAAATTATATACCCGATTATTGGGAATATATACCTAGATTAAAACTAAAATTTATAAATTTATGGGAAACATTTTATTCTTATTTCACAAAAAAAGTATTTGGTACCGCAGTATACAAAGCGAGCCGTCACTTGTACCATGGTTTGATAATGTTAAATTAAGTAAACACATTGTGAAAATTATGTTAAGACTTCGCTCGGGACACTATCCATAGGCAAAGTTTGCATTCCTTATGAAAAAATTTGATTCGCCAAATTGTTCTGTTTGTAATCGAATTGAGGATGTACAACACTTGCTGATGGATTGTGTCCGAAATAGATCTGAATGAGAGCGAGTATTAAAATATTTTTTTAAAATTCTAGTAGAGATAATATATG
Organism: Catocala fraxini; assembly: GCA_930367265.1. Lineage (NCBI taxonomy): Eukaryota > Metazoa > Arthropoda > Insecta > Lepidoptera > Erebidae > Catocala > Catocala fraxini. Next base: position 13,181,113 of record OV884037.1, read on the forward strand.
TGTTACTGCAATCTATATTGGCTGTACCGTCTTCAGAGGCTGCTAAAAAGACGTGTGATGTAATAGCAGTGCTTAATTTGTAATTTTATTTTTTTATTTTTGTCTACGTACCTGTTAGTTTGTTATACTTAAAATAATTTTACTGTTGTTAGAAGGAATGATGGGGTTAATATGTCTGGTTTAGACAGAAACCCCGAAAGAAACATTAAATGAAAAAAAGAAACTAGTAGATAGTATCAGAACAGCTGTGCCTGAGCTACGGATAAATGTATTTATATCTAAAAGATTTTATAAATTAAACGAGCATATCAAGCTTTCTTTTCTGTTTATATCGGCGTCTGTTTTATATTTGAATTTTGTAGGTTTTCAAAACAAAAGCGCAAATAGCAATTTGTATCATCCAATTATATTATTTTCATCGTTTAAATACTACAAAGGCAACAGATGCGTGGCAAATACGCGTTACCATAAATTTCTGTTACAAAATCACCAAAACTATAACTATTCTTTGTTTTATAACAGAAGCAGTTATGTTTAATTGCCTTTAACAACTTCTTTTTGGTCATTACAAGCTGAAGGCATTCTCAATTTTGTTTGCTTATATAATATATTGGATCAAAATGTGTACTACACAATACTACAATATCTAATTATGTTCGCATCAATAGAATTCTCAGAGGGCTTAATCATATTAATTTCATTTGGATACGTCTTGCTGCAAACATTTAGGAGGCTGTCTAAAACACAGGTTTATACAAAGGTTAACAAATACTTTAGATTGACTCTTCATTCATATATTTGCGTGTGACAATGACTAGTAAAATGTATTTAGCATAGTATTAAAATGTTATTCTTCATTTACGATGAATCTATTTATACTTAGTCTACAAATCAGTTTTAAACGAATCCATGTAATACGATATAGATTCACAAGATCTTTTTATACGATGCTTTGGCAAATATACGGCGTGTATTGTATTGCAAATACCCCACACCTACGTAATATAGGAACCTTCAGAGATACGATATATGTTTACAAATATTTATTTACTGCGTTATAAAAGACAAATATTTAAAAAATTATTATTTATCTATTTAAACCCTGGAGGCGTCTTGTATTTGCCATCGCTCTGAATACTTGATGCTGACTTTACTCGAGCACGTAACTTCACTTTTACAGTCGCGTACAAGTACCCTTTTTACAGAACTACGGCCTACTATTGGATGAAATGACACTTATGAGAGCTTTCCTTGCTTATGTAGGAAATAAAGCTGGAAATAATAGTTCAATATGACTGTTTATTTGGCACCTTCGGCAAGTGTAATGAAGTAGCAAAGTGATCTTTTACCTACGAAGCGTATCATAATGGTTTTTTTAAAGGTAATTTCAAGCATCCCATGAAAAACTTTACATAAGCATTAAAAATTGAAATTATTATTTGTCTGAAAGTTATTGCAGTGTCAGTGTATGTAGTAGCAACATTAATAAATAGTACATTAATTTAAAACGGCTGTAACATATTGACGTTTATTAAAAAACTATTAGGGCTCCTTGACAACATAATTCTAAAAATAATTCTTAATAGTCCATTGAGAGATATAGTATACAGTATATGTTACGATTCCAGTACGACCTCACCTTTTAGTTACACGCTGTAAAGCACTTAATAAATAAGGAATCTAGTTAGGTCTGAAATAGCACTGGTTTACAGAATCGATATATAAAATATTTAGGAGCTACTCGCTGTGAGGTATACAAACCACGCAATCTCTTCGTATGCTGTTGTTAATTTTTTTTAATAAATCTCTGTTTAAATGAGCATAATGGTTGAAATAATACACTAAATTTATGTCTGAGTCACAATACGTAATGATTCTTTACTTAATTTAAAATATTAAATGTGAGCACGTAGATATATAAAAACAGCTATGAATTTTCTTCTCTTTTATTAGTATAATGAGTTATAGTATTAGTTATAGTATATAGAGTTAGTACTCTGATCAAGATGCAATACATAACTTGTCCATTCTTCTTGTCAAGATAACTAAACATTACATGTAGGTACTTAATATTAGACCCGTTGTCTATTATTAGATATATTAAGTATGCTTTATATACCCAATATTAGGCAACGGGATTTAACCGCGTTAATAATAAATTTAAAGGTAACAAATACAGTAAAGTAATAGTAATAGATCAGGTAATCCGTGATCACGATCGATATGAAGTCGGTTGATAGGCTGGAAATTAATAGGTAGATATTTATTACCTTTTAGTAATTACCAACACTATTAAGAGTGGTTGTCTTATATTTATTAGGTATGTATACAAATCAAGAAAGTCAAGTGTAAAGTCGAGACATCATTTCCTAGAAACTATAACAATCATGACTGCCTCATTGATCCTCTGGTCGACGACCTTGACGTTCCAGAATCGATAACGTGGATATACAGCCACCTTTAAAAAAACCTAAACTTATGTTAAATACATGTATATACCGTTTATCATTCTACAAGAAGATAACATGTATGTTAATTAATATTTTGATATGAATAAAGGTAGCCGCCTCTGCCCAAGCTCCCATAATTGGTAATAATCCCTTAGTCGCCTTACGGCAACTTATGCAGTAATATATTCGTGGCCACACCACACGCCATCGTAAATTTAATTTAACCGTAAATGCAAGTATTTTATATCAACTTAGCCGAAAATATAATGTTACTATTTTTTCCAAACCAATAGATGCACTAAGTACGTATCTGCAACGTAATTTACTTTGTAAATATGTACCTATGTCGAACGATCGGATGTTATATAAAATCTATACCTTACCGTTTTCTTGAACTATATCGGATACGATGTATTTGACCAAGAACTGAACAAATTCTGGAAAATTGCGTTGTATTCTCGCCCACTACTGCTTTGAAATCACAACACCATCACTGAAAAACCGTGGGCGTTTGCGATTATACACCTACATTATATGAAAATATAATATTAATACTACACAGTAGGTAAATTATATTATATATTGTGCTGTTAGTATAAGGAAAATATGAGTATATCAGTTACCTGTTATCCCACACAACTTGTAAGAGCCACCTGACAAAAGTAGGTTATCGTGGTATTTAATACCTGTTTTGCTCAACTTCGCGGAATTAAATACTATAATGAAAAAATCTATAAATAAAAATATGAAGTCATTTCCATGTTTTAATGAATTTTCTCAGTATTAATACGCGTGAAAAAGCACGGCCAGTGTTTATACTGATTAAGTTTTATTTTGCTTTTCTACTTAAGAATATAGATCAACAAGAGTAAAAATACTGTCATATCGCCATAAAGAAATAGTAATAAAAAGATTTTATGAAAGCTTAAGTCTTGGATCACATGAACGATACCTATAGCTGCTTACGAATGCACAAGACGTCGCTACCTCCCCACAAAGTGAATAGATAGAGGCTAAGGATAGGTGTATGGAGGGCGCGCGCAATCGAGCCACGGGCCTCACTTTCCCCGGCGTCGCTAAAAATAGACGCTCGCGATAGAGTGGCCTGCCGTCACAGTCGCGTAGTTGGAGTGAGCAACCAGTTTAGTCGCAGAGTTTGAAGATTTCGTACGACTAACTGACCGAAACTTACAACCTCTCGGGAGAGAGTAAAAAGCTGTACTCAAAGTTAACAAGAATGAATGATATTATTATATTTCATGCATTGTGCGACAAACGCGTTCCTTGACTTCACAAGTGCTTACTTTGTTACCATATTTATATTTTATGTACCCTTTTAGGGTCTATAAAGCGCGTTATGAAAAGGTCACATAAATATCATGCAGAATTTTGCCATATTCTGAAATAAAATTAGATTAATATGAAACTTAATCTCACTTCGCAAGATTCGGTCGATGCTTGATTTGATTATGTTAGTTCGTAAACATACACTTCATAAAATATGTAGATTGAAGTAGATTTTGCAAATAATAAATATACTCATACAATTGAGTTAGCATGTTGACTACTTTAATAGTTTGATTTTAATATAATTGTAGTAAATATGTGATATATTCCAAAAGATAATAAGTAAAGCAAAGCAAGTACTAAATGACGGCAGTGAGGTAATTCTTAGCAACATATTATTATTAATGTCCTCCTTTCTTTAACCTTGTCACTTACAATGACAATACGGAAATATAAACACTCATTCGTCGTTATGCCAATTAGCCGAGGTACCATTTGTGTAACAATTCATATTTTATTTCTGTTGATCTGTTTTGAAATAAATTGCTACGCTAGTTAGTAGAGGACAAATTATATAAAATAAATGTCATAGATTATACAGTAAAACCTGGATCTCATCTCTCAGAACATTAGAGTGCACTCTAAAGCCACTATAAAAGTAAATAAATCCTACGAGCGACCATTATCATTTTAACCACAAATAACAATTAAAATAAATCATCTCTTCATTGACTTGCGCGATTGACGTTCCGTAGAGTGATTAACAAACAATTACAATTATTAAGCGTTCGACTTAGTCCAATATTTTGGAAATATCGTATCGATCGATGGAGTAAACATTGTATGAACATGAAAGAATTTATTTCTTACATTAAGCATAGAAGCCTGCTTAGTTTTGAAGTACGTATTTCTATCTAAATATTGCCGTATGTATAACAACATGTTTATAAGACAGTTTAAAACATTACATTTTATTTTCAAAAGTAGTGCAACGCTACTATTTGTTTTGCATTATATTTTTATATTTGGTCAAACAATATTTGCCATTAACTATTTAAATGAAACAGTTGCAAATGTAAGTTTTAACGTGCCTTTTGCATATTTTAGCTGACAAACATTTCAGTGTTTGGTAAAATTTAAGTGCGTGCCACATAAGAGAATAAAAATAACAATTTCATAAATATATACCATTTTTAGATTACACTAATTTTCTTCAAGTCTTTGGAATGTAGATAGACTATCATCATGTAAAGTACGTTATAAGGAATATTACAATGCCACTGTATAACAAAATATACCGCATAATATATATTCTACTTATATTGCAATCTTGTTTAATAAAATAACATATGTATGAATTTATTTTTGACTAATAATTTACCACGGAGACTTCAACTTAGATTGTTTTTCGAGAAGAAAGTATTTTTGGATTGAATTCACTTCAGTATTTATTAAATACTTATTTATTATAATAAACAAGTGACAAATAAAAGAGAAAAGTGAAGAACTAACTGATACTGATTTTATAAAGCGCGTTCCTACCCTTTGAGCAATAAAGAAAATGCCAGTAACATTTACCGTCTAATATCCTTACGAAAAAGAATACCTGTAGATTTAGATATGTAAAGAAACAAATACCATAATTCCTAATAATTTTTATCGATATAATAATATTCTACCACATACACACAACACATACATATCAAACAAACTAATGGAAACATTTAAGCGCAGCATTTTCCAGCATCGCCTAATTTCGCTGGATCTTTCGTACTGGACATGTAGTGTCTTCCGTGATCGTTATCTAGGATATAATGCATTATACCCAGCAGCTGAATAGTGATGCGGTATTTTAAACATGAGATTATAACCCACGTCACGGTCACTATCTACAAAAAGTCAAGCTATTAAAGTAGACCTACAGTAGATTTTTTTTTTGTTCACTTATCTCATGCACATCTTTGTAAATAGATTGTTTTGACAACGTCTAGAACACTGCCATACGTGTTTGTTACGAGCCGAAGTCATAGCTTGTGACCTGTCATACACAAGGCCCTACGCTTACCTTTTTTTTTCTTCATGCACTGCCCGCCGGCTAGGGGACGGCACCGGCGGGGGAGTGTGGGACTCCCAGCAAGAGGTGCTGGTATACCCACTAAAAAACCTGGGGTGTTCCCTCTCTCATCCAATAGGGGGGGCCAGTTGGGAGCTCTTAAAGGATTCATCCATAGCAGGCCCCCCATAGGCCCTACGCTTACCTAGGTGGAAATAAAGCAAGACCGAAAAACATTTTACTGTCTTCTATGTTGAGAAGATTTTTTACGGTTAGTAAAATAGGAAGGTTTGTTCCACCTAGGTAAGCGTAGGGCCTAGGTGGAACAAACCTTACTATTTTACTAGACCGTAAAATGTTTTTCGATCTTGCTTTATTATGTGTTTGTATAAATAATCCGACCAGCGTCCCCCGAAATCGAAATGAGATACGCATTCATAAAATCGGTTGCTACATATTTATAATTGTATTAATCATTTGGAAAGCTAGACATAATTGAAAATCAGTCTGGCTGCAAGCGGGCCGCTCAGCTCAAAACGTTAAATACATTACGACTATTGAAAGTACTCATCGCAAAACCATTCCAATTAAATAGGTAGTTAATTTAAAATATGCTCGTCAAGAAAGAGTTTAAGACCGTAGAAGATTAAATGATTAGCATTGACTAGAACCTATACAAAGCGCTTAATAAAAACGATTCTCTACTCAAAATTAGCAATGTTTTGTATTGTTATACAACACATTATATTAGGTACAAGGACTTCACTGTTTTCACTATGTACTTTTTCCCCAGAATGTCCACCTGCTGCAGACGGCATGGAGCGATTCGCGTGCCCCACGCCCGACCGGCAAGGGCGCTATCGTTGCATTGATGATCATGTACTTTGCGATGGCTTCATTGACTGCCCTAGCGGCGAAGATGAGGATCGACAAGCCTGCATGTTCTACAAAACGGTATTTCATTTTTAATTTAATTGTAAAACTGATGATTTATCTATACCATAATTTATTAGAGTGTTATACATTTTGTTTGTGCTAAGTAATGTATGACCGACCCCGTCTTTGAAAGGAAACCCTAACTTTGTGTATTGTTTGCAGACAAAAGCCCACTTGGATGTTCTGGCCGACGCGCTCTTGCGGTGGGCGCGTGGCCGCTAAGATCGACACTCCTCCCGGACCCTGACCCTTTAGTGATCCAATACCCGCCAGTGCTACACGGACCTCATGCAAAATATACGATCGATCAGCCCCCGTGCTTATATGCGATCAGTGAAAGCTGCGAACTCCCAGGAATAGTATTCGGGCGCAACCAGTAATAACTCGTACATGCGTTGAACGTAATGAAACATATCAAGTAGTGGTGCAGCCATGCCAAAACATGACCACTTAAAGTGTAGTGTAAGGTTTCCGACTGCGTAAACGAGACAACAGAGACGACGCGTGCTGGTGCGCGGTCGAGTCGAGTGACGGAAGGAAAGCAGTGATACGATCTGGTTTCGTCCCAATTAAACTTATCCGCAGCTCATTTATTTTCCATGTATTTCATAACTTCTAGCACTTATTAAACTAAAATGTGAGACTGGTAGTCAACATTGTTAGACAGTAGAACATATACATAAATATTTTAGAATAGTTCTTCATTGGACGAAACGTAAATGTTTGTCGATTTGTTACAATATTTATTCACTTTATGTATTTACTCTATATATTAAGTTACGACATTCCTTATTATAATGAGGGTTGTTAAGTAAATAAGAGAAATCTAAAATATGTTGTATATAGATAGATACCTATAATGAATTATTTTGTATTTATTTAATTAGTCGGCCTATAAACCTAGGGGCGAGTGTTCGCAGCGCCTGGAGTGTATGAACACCGAACAGCGCTCGTGAACAGTGGCTGCTGGCACAATTACTTATCTATTACTTTTTCTGGTTTGTCAATAATGATGTACATTATTTTCAAAACAATTACTAAGATGTGAGAACATTACGTATATTAACATAAATTAATCTCGACTAGAGGCAGCTATATATTGTGTACTTATTATAAAATAATCCACCAATTTATATGTTAGATGTTATTATTGTTTGTTTTATATTTTTGTAAAGCTATTGGTTCATATGAGTTACGGGTATTTTGCAGTACGATTAGTGTAACATTAGTATTTTGACTGAGATTTTATTGTTATTGTCTTTTGCCGAACAAGTCTGGGGCGCTTCCGACTCTCGTTTAATGTTTTAGTCATCGATAAGTTCCTATTGCTTAAAATTAGTTTTATAAGTTAAGTTAATTATTATTATTAGAGACTTAAGGCATTGTAACGTTACCATGTAGTGATACGTTGCTAAATATGTGAGAATTTTGAATTCATTGGCATAAAACAATTTTTATTGACATTTCAAAACCACGTGAAGTGGTATTTTATAAACATAAAATGTTCTAAATGTTCTGTTCAAGAAAAAGTGCATACAGGCTAAGCTAACATATAACTTCAGGTGATGAAATATTAATGTGAGAGCATGTCATGATGTACAAGTGATGATTCTTACAACCACTGCAGATGAAACAAGTTGATATCTGTGTAGATGTTCACGGTTATCAGCTCCAACAACCGAAACAAGTTGGCCACTTCACGTCATATACGAAGAATCGTGTGCTATTGTTCACATCTACAAATACTTATGTTAGTGTAGGTGAAATAACTCATTAATAATATATCACTTGTACTACATTGTGTAGGTGATTTATTGTTGAATTATTCAAATTAGATTATAGAACTATAATAGTAAATTAGATAAATTATAATCTCTAGCAAATATATTATGTGATGTGTATGAAGGTAGCACATAGTGAGTCCGTCTACGTTGTTTGGTAGAATAAGTAGTCAATACTGCACGAATTAACATTCGATATATAATTTATAGCACCTCATATTATATGTGTGTAGGTAGTTATTAGATTAAACAGTTTTGTCGCAAGTATCAAATTAGAAACTATTAAACATTATTTTATTATATTTCTAAGGAAAATTTATTATTAATATTAAAAATTATTACATTATATAAATGGATATAGATGTGAACTTTCAGCGACTAAGATAAGTTTTATGTGAGACTCCGGAGGCACACCATAGCAATCGTCTTTAAACACACACTATGCCACGATGACACAATAGTTCAGTGAAACCTAAAATCCAAATAAACACCGCTGTAGTCTGTTAGAACCTTTGTTCTTGAGCCAACAGACTCAGCGGTATTTATAATATTCAGAAACTACATAAAAAAAACTTATAAATTTGGTGTTTATTTTTGTGCTTGCTTTGGTGATCACTCTCAATTAAGACTTATCGTGATTTCGTACAATTTGACAAATTAACTTCACGTAGCACACCGTAGCACTACGTAGCACTTTTACAGATTGCACTGATTAAATTGATATAAATGGTGGCAAAAGAAATATTCCGGCAATAGAAATTATATATTAAAAACCCCTTACTAGTAATTGAATATAAAATCAACCGACAAAGCAATTCAATAAATACTTAGCAATTACGTTCAATCATAGTTGCAGTACGCTACCTACAAATAATTACTTGCTTAAGTAATACAGAACTAGACGGTGTACGTGGTGTGTTCATTTTATGAACAGTATGATACAGTATCTATATTTAATTAGCAATTTCAAAGTAAAATACATTTTAATTGAAAACAAATGTATGAATAAATACTGTAATATAAAATGGTTACATATGTATGCCAATGAATTCGAAGTACAATTATAATTCTATTAAAGCAGCATATCATAAGTTACCCACCGAAAATTTCAATACACCTTCCACTATGGGTTGCTATCGAATTAGAGATAAAGCATTTATTAGTATTATTTCACCCCAAGGCTATTCGGCATTTATTGGATTATAATTGTAACTACACGTTTTGTGAATTAAATTTTTATTGTTTCACTTATACACGTTTAATTAGAACAGAAAATAATTCTCTTTAAAAATTAATCTAATTGCACTCAAATTTGCCTGTTTCGTATGTGCACAGCAATTTATTGTGATATTTTAAATACTTATAGGTTAAGATGCAAATCAAGATTTCGAGAATAGACTATGTACCTATTATCAATGTGATTTACTTATTAATTTAATATATGTACTAATAACTATGTACGTATAATAATACCTATGGCAGAATTATGTTAGCCTGTATCAAATACGGGCGCGTTTAGGTACTGTTTAGGCTTGCGCACATCTCAATGGTTACCTTGTTTATTGTATGTCTTTTAGATAAAGTTAACTCGCAGTTAATCATTCCTAGCGTTGTACAATCACCGGCTCCTATTTATGTTCCTACGGCCCTGTTATTTTAGAAACAGTTTTCAATTTTGGTCAATTTTATGAATATATACCTGTATGTGTACGTAGAATAATGAAGATGCTAATCGTTGTCCAGTCCAGTGTCTCTATATAGTGACTCGTAAACGGGGCTGCAGCGTACCTACCTAGATGCGCGGGGCGGCCCGCTTCTCGCTGTCACTGCGACCGCTCATATGTCTTCGCCATTCCTTCAGCGCACCCCTCACCACCTATTTATTATATTTATATCTAGTAATTGTTCCAATATATGTAAGCACGTACTTTGAGCACAACTTGTCGAATAAATATAATGAACGCCTACTTATATCTAACGTTTACAAATCGTTTCTAGATACTTTTATACAATTCGCAGTATCGTGCGACTGAAAACAGTTAACTACGTCTCTTTTGAAAAGGAAAAATGATGCTCATTAAATCTTCCGAACTCAGTTCAAATTAGATATTATTGTAATATCTATTTCTCATAACTTATACCTACCTAAAATATCTCTACAACGCAAATGGGGAGAAGTACTTCGACGATATTTACTGTTGAAGATCAATATTTTTAGATGTAACACTTGTAGTGAATAATTATTACACGAAATGCTCTTTATTTGGTCAATTATATATTTCACATACAAATTTTTCATAGAACTTTTGCTGCGTTTACCTACACCATTTTCATGAGACGAAACAACCCATAATTTCATGAGCCGTTCTTCTTGAAAATATTATTGTTTAAAAATGCAACTATTTTTGTAGATACATATTTGATTGATTACCACTAGATAGAGATTAACATATGTATATTTTCTCATAGAGTTGTGTTTGCCAAAAGACAAACCATTATCTATCTCTAATCGCACGAACTGAATCGTTGGAATTTACAACAATTAACTCACATTATTGTCAGGCAGTCATCGTCAGTCACCAAACACATCGACTGACGGTCGAGAGGCAGACAACGCTCGTGCTCACTCAGGCAGGCCGCTCAGGTCCTTGTCATCGCATAGCTTGTATGAAAAACGGAATGGCCTCCGAGAGAATATGTGCAGCTGACGAATGGACGCTTCATGCGACTTACCAGTGATCAACTACCAGAGACGCAACAACTATACACATTCCAGAGTGGTTCGACTCGATAATATCTTCCCACTATCGTTCTCTCTGAGAATATTCCCTCTATTTCAACCGTGTCATGGAGTTGCCTTGACATTTCGCAGGATATGTACAGCAACTCATATGGCGATAATCTTATAACGACTACGCTATTTTGTAGGCGTAATATACTTTTGGACTATTTATTATGTATTGTTAATTACTATGTATGTTGTATTAAGAAAAAAAATTGAAAAACAAAAATAAATGTTATTAAATGCCTCAGCCAGATACAATATGTGTTTTATTTCATGTGCCAATGTGCCAACTATTCTGTGTAAATAGCATGACGATTTCACTAAGAAAAATGTATTGTAAATATTGGATTGACAAGCAATGATCGTCATTGGAATTGATAGTTATGTATGAATATTGTTAAACAACGTATGGTGTAGACTGAACCCGTCTGAGACTAATAAGTCATAGACTAATAAGATTGCTATAAGAGATGGTAGTGTAATTTAGGTCGGTAGTTATGTCTTGAAGCCCCTTTACCCAAAATTCTTAAGCCCTAACGATTTTCGTTCAATTTCCATAATATTTTTTTTGTCTAAAGGTCTTGAAGCCTATGTACACAACAACTTCACTCGATTTATGCATTAAAGCAACCTACCGAGTGACTGGTAATATTAGGGCTGGCATGGTCTTCCATGCCAAGGTTAACTGGTATTAATTGACATTTAGAATGCCGTCAGTTGGATTGAAATAGTTCTTACATTCTTCGTTTACGTATCTTCAGGGGCGTCAATAGTCTGTCCACACGATGGATCCTCATCGAGTTAGTGTGACAAAAAATTACGTTCTTCTTATAAACTTCCTATTCCATTCTCTGTCCTACTTCATTTTAAGAATTTATAATGTTTAGTTCAGTTTGTTTCAACACATATCAAATAACAATAGTTAAAAAAATCTGCCAACATGTGAATTCTACAACCATATCATGCAAATAAGTATACTCAATGAAACTCATAATTACACATACTGTCAACATTTTAAACACTAAAGGTCGGTGTGACATTTTCTTACACCAACTGAAAATGTCTTTATATTAATCAAAATGTAGGAAATGCATAGAGATTGCATTCCACCACCGCCAAATTTATATAAGTAAAACAGAGAGTAGGTATGTAATATGTATGAACAAGTCCGCGTATTTACTATCAAAGAATTAGAAAATGCGTATTTATATAAATATTAGGGGTCAAGATTAACTCTGCATAATTTGTAATACGCAGACTGAAACAGATATTTATCTATATCTCATTACCAAGATCCGGTGTGCAGGTTTTTATTAAATGAATTAGGTACACTATACATTAATTTATCTATAAGAAATAATATAATTACAAAACTTTTGTGACGGGTTACCGTAAAAAGATTTCACATCAACAAAAATCCAAAATCAGCGATACCCATTGGGAAGACGTTGGTCTGCCACGCCAAAAACTTTACATGTTAGAGAGTTATTCAATATCTGTTAACCTAACCCCTTCTACCTATACACATGTTTTAAAGCGAGCTGATATTTTAATTGTTAAAAGTCAATTCTATGAAATATTATAAACAAGCTCTACCCGCGGTATTGGTAGCAGTAGAATTTTGGTCTCTATACTTTATGTTCGAGGCAATACTTGCATTGAACACGAATTGCTGATCTAGCAACCTAATACGGCCACGCCGAGTGCGCAGCGCCACCAGAACGAAATCGGACAGCAAACCGGGTGCATTCATTGTTAGCAATTCCCTATCATATACATATCATTTAGCATAGCATAGATTAGATACTCTTTGAGCGGAATAAAACTTAAAAGTGTTTTCCAAACAGTGTTTAATTTAGCATCTCCTTAAGCATAGTACCAGCGTAACATTTAGGTAACGTACCGCACATTTTTTGGTCCTTCGACCCTTAAAGGACTTCACGGCCGGTTAATTAGTTTTATCGGGACTATCGCAAAGTGAAGTACTTTAGCATTTGAACAGCGATCGAACTAGCAGTGAACTACCGAGCAGTTTGCAGTGAACTCCCTATTGCGAACTGTCTAACAGTGAACGTTGTAAAAAAGGCGTTTATAGCAGCAAACAGTGATATCAGACATTTAGTGTAACCGACGGCAGTGCCAGCAGTACTTCTTAAGGTACACATTCAGCATCAGCGAGGCTACAGCTCAAACATCAGCAGCAAGCACGGACGTGGAGTTCATCCTTCGCCGAGCCTGCAATCCAAGTGAGATCGTGACAGCAGCAAAATGGAGAGTCTGTATTTTTGTCAATCAGAGATTACAGAGCGCATTAAAAAACACCTCGTTCATTTTAAAAAGGATAGCGTAGATCGTAAAACTTTTGATTATTGTAAGCGTAAACTTGAGCTGCTTGAGAAATACTGGCAAGATTTCCGAGTTAATCATGGAAAAATTCTGCCCTTTGAAAAGAAAAATCATAAATATTTTGTCAATTCAGAGTAAGAAAGTACAAAGCAATTGTATTTGACTGACAAAGGACTTATTGAGCAACGTTATGATGAGTTAAGGCAGCTATCTGCCTATGAACAGGTTAGTAGGGCTGGTCCTTCGACTCAGAAAGCAGCAGCAACAAAAAAGTGTTAAAGGTGTTTCCCAATCAGTGTTTAATTTAGCGTCTCCTTAAGCTTAGTTCCAGCGTAACATTTAGGTAACGTACCGCACACTTTATTAACCACCCGATGGCAAATAGTATATCTAAATTATAAATAATTGATCCAGCTATGCGGGATTATGTGTACAAAATTTCAAAGGTGCTGTAGGTTTTGCGAGCAACTTGGGCATTTTTGATGCTAGTTATCGAGAACAGGGTAATAGTCTCCAAGTGAACACGGCAGCTTAAAAGCAACTGAAACGTCAAAGAAAGTGTAAACTTAAATATACTATACATATATATTTAATGTCTTAGTTTTACTAAATTAAATATATATAAGTAGTAAAGTTTAACAATAGACGTGTATTATTTTCAATGGCTAACCAATAGCAAGAGTGCACGGCACGTGACATAAAAAATCGGGCTCGCCTGCAATTGACTAAGTATTGTTCGTTAATTAACCAATGAATATATTATGTACAACTTAATTGAAAAACGAAATTTGTTGTTTTGTTTCTTTGATGGCATATTAAAGCCACGATAGCCAATAAAGGTTTGCCATCGCTGAGTTAGATAATAAAATAGGCGTAACCAGAGAAAGAGGAGGGCAGCTGCCCCTCCTAGATCTTCTTCCCTTCCCTTTCTCTTTTACTATTTAATTAATTGAGATTAAACCTATCTTAGTTTTGAAGAAACTAAATACATACAAAATTTGAGTAAACATGTAAATATGAAGTAAATCGTCTTTTCTTTTAATTCAAATAATATAAAAAGTAAGATTTGATTTGTTATTAGCTGCCACAGGTATTGCGATTACGACTATTACCAGAGTCAGAGCTCGTCAAAAACTATTTACCTAACTAAATTTTAAGTCTGAAAATAACAAGTTAGCAAGGTAGTGATATCGAAAATACGCACTTACTTCACATTTTTCATCTATTTATCCTAGTGCAGTGGCCAGTGCGGAACAAATGGTAAGTTAAAGTGTTTTTTTTTAATATTATGTACCTACTGGTATAGGTACTTGTACTTATAATGTAACTTCTGACCAATAAGGTTTTAAAACATGTGGGTTTGTGTTTTGTGTGTCACTGAGTGTTGTGGCACAGCGTCACATCAACTTAGACTTAGACTTTGAACTATTAGAAGTTGAACGCTGCGAATCATGCGAGAGAGTACGTTATATTTTTGTTATTTTGTCTCATTCACGCTGAACTGCATGCAGCACTCTATCCTTACATGTATGAAAACAAGTTAAGTTTAGTTTTTAATAAGTTTGTCTATATCCTTTAATGTATATTATTTTCTGAGCAAGTTAAGCTCGGCGTAAATATTATATTTTACAAGTTCATATGAGATAACTATGCGCCGTCAAGGTTACGATAATGGTGCAAACATGAAAGAGAAAAATATAGGTCTACAAAAACGCACTTTAGACTTAAACCCGCGTGCATTTTAGGTACCTTGTGTGGTGCACAGCCTAAATTTGGTTGTGAATGACGCTGCCAAAAGTTTATTAGAACTTGTCAATTTCTTTTCAATTGTGCAAGAAATTTATGATTTTTTTCTGCGTCAACGTTACATTGGCAAGTATGTACTTGCCAAAGAAGTGCCAACTTTAAGTCTAAAACTAATCTCAAATATTCGATGGGAGAGCAGAGTTAAAGCGGTAAGCTCTACGTTTTAATCTGGGGACTGCGTATGATGTCTTGTTTACCATATATAGTTTCTTTGCTCCTATCGAGCAAAGATGCGGAGTCAACAAATATGGCAAATACATTACTGGCAAAAATTAAGTCATTTAAATTCATCTGCTCTTTGCTTATTTGGTTTAAAATTTTAAGCAAGATAAATATAGTTAGCAAGGCTCTTCAAAAGTCAGACGTCGTATTGTCAGAAACGGTGAAAATGATTGATCATGCAAAAATAAGTTTGTCTGAATTCCGTAATGAGTCGACTATTGGAGAGTTCCTTAAGGGATTAAATATAATGACCATAAAAAATACTAATTGTGCAGCAAATATTGCACAGCATAACGAGCAGCTATACGCCTCAAATCACTGCATTCCGTCTCTGCAGGGATAGGTTATGTTAGGCTCCTTCTTAAACCCACCCAAAAATAGGAGCCGTCGACTTAGTTTGATCTCGTAAGTATGTAGTAGTAGTAGTGTATTTTTAGTAAGCATATTTTGCTGTGCAATTAGTATTTTTTTGCTGTGCAGTTAAATACCACCCGTTCCTTAATAGCGCAAACACAGTCGAGGCAACAGCAGATTTTCTCGCGCCTGCCCACCCTCACGTTCATTTGAGGTTTTATAATTATGAGGCGGAGGAGGAACCGATAACAGACGAGGAAACACATTTTCAAGTAAATTTTTACTAGGTACTACCGATAGGTAGTAGTAAAATTTTAATAAGATACCGCAATTACCAAGATCGGCGAACGGTTCGACCTTTTGAATCAAAATAATGTTATATTTTAATTTCTCCATAATTGGATTGAAGGATTTGGGCTTATACACAAAAAAGCACATTGATCTAATTTAGAAAATAAACTGTGCCATGCTGGCTCATTAGATGTGGAGAAGTTAGAGCTCTTAAAAGAAATCGAATTATTACCGATGTTCATTGTTTGCGAATAAATTAATGTAAGTGTTTCCAAATCTATCCACAAGACTTAGGATTTACCTCACATTGCCAGTCACAATAACATACAGTGAAAGATCATTTTCTAAACTAAAAATACTTAATTAAAAACTATCTTAGATCAACATTGTCGCAAAGTCGATTGACAAATTTATCCTTATTAAGTATTGAACATGAAATCAAAATTGAAGTCAGTGACATAATTAAGGATTTTGCCAATGCAAAAGCACGAAATGTAACTTTTTTGTAATTCTATTTATGTTGCTTACGTCCTGTAATAATTAGTACTTATATATTTTTTTTAAATAACCACAATGTTGTGTTTTGTTATTCTTGTCACCCCTTTCTTCCCAAAAAACTTTTTACCCATGTACATTAGCCTAGCATCAAGCATCCCGAATCTGTCAAATGTAACCAAATTAAAATTGAACTCTGTATGTTTGAAATGAGGTCGAAATTAGAATGATGAATTTTGACAGATGTGGGAAGCTTGATACAAGGCTCAGTGTACCTATTGTTTCCCGACATCATTTAAAATTGCACCATTTGCACCCGGTCTCCATTCACTGTTGTAAATATAAGGTGTTTGGTAAACACTCTAACAAGCCGAAACGTTCCCATGTTAACATGTCTATATAAAGGTTATGTCAATGTTAAAAAGGGAAATTGTAAAATAAAATACTCTACATACAAAATGACCGATCAGCTGATCGAGTTAGTATGACAGTTGTTTTTTACAATTTCCATTTTTTAGCATTGACATAACACTCATTTAGACATGTTAACATTTGTACCTATTCCATTATGACCGCGCGCTTACTAGAGGGCGCGTGGGCGCTAGGGTAATGATTGCACATGGGCGCTACATGGGCTAGAGACGCCTCTGATAGCGACGTTGGAAAGTAATGCCTCTAACCGGAATTTTGCAGAAATATCCTTGAAGTCAAAACTTAAACTGTAGGTGAAGGACCTACATACATCAACAGTTTTAACTTCAGGTATATTTTTGTTATTCGACGCAGAATTAGGCCTTTTCTTAATATAAATTAAGCAACGTCCATGCCTACTATAGGAATTTTAGAAATAGAATTTCTGCCTGGTGATAATAATGTCCTCCAGACCGAATTCTGATCACTGGAGATGATCTTATCGGAGACTGGCGGAGAACGACTTTACGTGCTTTTCCAGGCACGAGGGTGTCTATCACCGCCCACTACCTAACTCCGGGCTCGTATTGAGATTTCTTAACAGAAAAACCCAGTAACTTTTTGTTAGCACGACTCGGGACTCCACTACCGCTGCGCTAGGTATTCATAGTATTCTAATATAGAATACTATAAATATACTTTGCACGATGGGTATGTACTTATTACGATGTAGGTTATAAGATAATTACAAATAAGACAATTATTGAAACGATTACTAAATTTAGACATGTCTGAATCTGCAGTTAAATAATGGGAAAAACTATCCTAAATAGAGATCATGAAATGCATTTTAAAATCTTTCTGAAATTTATTCTGTAACTCTTGTAGAAGCCTTAATTGAAATACTCAATATCAGACATCGTCACTTGCTGAATATTTGCTGATTTACTTTTTAGCTAGCGCACCTCATCTCCTGGTTCCCGTACCCAGCAATATAAAATCTACTGTCGGTTTTTGGCTACAACAAATGACTTTTGCGACATATTCTGTCTCATTTAGTACACCAAAAACAATATATCCAGCATAAAAAAAGAGAAAGTTTACTGTCAAATCGCAACCACAGATCACAAGTCACAACCCTATCTTTTCAGTCAGTCAGTGTATCTTTGTGTCTTTGTCAAGGAGTAGAAAATAAATGTCTTTGTTTTCATTTGTTGCTTTGTTGTGAATCGCTTCTATTTCAGAAGTAGAGTTCTTGTACTATTTCTGTAAATAAGTAATTAACGATGTCGGGTTGTGATGCTCAAAAAGCTGAGACTTCTAAGGACAGCATATTGTTATCGACGAACTCAATTGACGAAGGTTTGCCTCGAGAGCTAAGTCAGCTAAGTCTTTCAAGTGCCTCAAGTACAGAAGAATTCTTTTGTGATAAAGGCCATGCAGATACAGCATTGAAAAATATATTTAGCTATTTTCAGTCGCAGAAATTGTGCGATGTAACACTCGTTGCAGGAGGATGCAGGTTTGTTTATTTACATTAGCCGTTAAGTTCATATAAATATAGCCTCCAGGTCAGAGGCCTGACTCCACAAAAGCTTTCACAAAATGTTTCACAACAATTAAAGTCGTAAATAATATGATACTTATTTTTTATTTTGCAGACTAAATCTGATTTAGACTAAGATACATATAGTTGTTTAGATGTGTTTTCAATAAAATCTTTCTTAACATAGACCTTATTGTACTTTGATGATGTTAATTTATAGAAATAATTTCTAAATTAGGCTCTAATTGTGTCAATAATCAATAAATAATTTTAAATATTATAAACATACTGCCTTTATCTCCTCGAAAAGTAGAGATATAGAACATCCACATGAAAGTATTCCAGTATAATAATAATAATATTCTATTACATACACACAACACCATCAAGCCCAAACTAAGCAGAGCTTGTACTATGGGTACTAGACAATGGATAAACATACATACATATATACTTATTTTTTTGTATATATATACAAGTTATACATAGAAACATCCAGAACAAGACAAAGATCCATGTTCATGCATACAAATGTTTGACGTGATTTGTGTGAATCAAACCGGTGACCTCAGGTGTGGCAGTCGTTTACACTAACCACTATGCCATCGAGGCTGAACATGTATGTTGTTGGTCTCACATTATAGAGAGGGAACATTACTTTTAACAAATGGGTGCTCTTGCAGAGTATTTTCTACCAGTAAAATGTTCTTAGAAAATAAATCGCAATGATATTTCAACTAGGAAATTTAATCCTGTCATCTTGGGATCATGAGCTATGCATTGTCCCAAAGAAAAGTTCAAGCACACTCATAACACTTCAAAATGATGCTAACATATGATTGCTTTAAATAACAAAAGCAGATTGTATATCATTATGACTGACACAGGCAGAAGAGCAGGCTCTTTTCTTTTGTTTAGTAGTAAACATAAAAACATAAAATAAATAATAAAAATAATGATTCCTCCCGCTGGGGCCCTAACCACCGGCAGCTTGGACCCTGTTCCCGATGTCGGTGGGTCATTTCAGTTCTTATATTTTTAAAAATGTATTGTTTAATATTTATATTTAAAATGTAATTATTAGAAAAACAAAAATTATAAAGAAAATAATAATAATATTTATTGGTTCAACACAACAGTTTTACAATGGATCTAGACAAAGATTCAACGAAAATATATTTAGTAATCCATTTAGATCACATTGACAACTGAATTAGTATGCATAATGTGTGACAGTTGTCAGCGCCCTCCATACAATTTCACAGGCAGCTAGCTTAGTACTTCTTCGTAAACAGTTGTATTTTAAATTTATTTTAAATGTATAAAAGTATGCAATAGAATAAGTAAAACCTTAAATTTTGAAATGAGAAAGACAAAGATAAATATTTCAGATCTATGTACATATGTGATTTGTGTGTGTGTGTGTGTGTGTGTGTGCGTGTATGTACGCGTGTGCGTGTGCGTGTACGCGTGTGCGTGTGCGCGCGCGCGCGCTTGCGTGTGCGTGTGCGCGTGTATGCGTGTGCGCGTGTGCGCGTGTGCGCGTGTGTGCGTGTGTGCGTGTGTGCGTGTGTGCGTGTGTGCGTATGTGCGTTTGTGTGTTTGTGCGTGCGTGCGTGCGTGCGTGCGTGCGTGCGTGCGTGCGTGCGTGCGTGCGTGCGTGCGTGCGTGCGTGCGTGCGTGCGTGTGTGTGTGTGTGTGTGTGTGTGTAGATCATAGCTTGACAGGCTTTTGATGTTTAGTTTGTTATTGGCTTTGTTGTAAATGCGAATACTAACTATATAAGTATTGCCTCGCCGCAAGAGCTGTTCTAAGGACGCCTGTTTCGCAAAACATTTTTTTTGTTTTTCTTGTTGTTACTGAGTTCTTTTGTTTGTCTGTTTTTATTGAATGAGCTGACTGAATTATTAATTTATTTGACCTTTACCTGTTATAGTATTTAGTGTTTTATATGACATAGTACTTTATTGTTCATTCACTAGCTACACATTGTTTGTTTGTAACAGAATCCCAGCACACAAAATACTTTTATCATCATGCAGTGAGTACTTCGCCGCAATGTTCACTGGCTCTCTGAAAGAAGCTCAGTTGTCAACCACAGAGATCACACTTGAGCGAGTTGATGCACAAGCACTTCAGGATCTTGTCAACTACTGTTACACTGGCACAATAGGCTAGTGTCTTTGTATTAATTATTATTTTTCTTTTTCATATATTAAAGGGTTGATAAGAGCTATACATAATTTTTAATTTGCAGAACTGAGGGAGGAAACAGTTGAGGTGCTCCTTTCAACAGCAAGCTTGCTACAGCTTAATTCTGTTACAAAAGCATGTTGCGCTTTCTTAAATAAGCAGCTGGATCCCTGTAACTGCCTGGGAATAGCTTTGTTTGCTGAACAACAGTCCTGTTTGGATTTACACAAAAGTGCTTTAAAATACACATACCAACACTTTATGCAGGTTCAAAGTATTTTTATTTGCCATTTATTTTAAGCAATCAGATTATAAAAATTGTACAAATTCCTTTATTAAATATATTTCTTTCATTGTGTGATAAGAACATGTATATTTTCACAAAATTCATAATATTCAGGTGGTGAAACATCAAGAATTTCTTAATCTAACAGATGAACAACTAGCAAGCTTGTTGAAATCAGATGATCTCAATGTGGTTACTGAAGAAAATGTATTTGAAAGTCTTATGACATGGGTCCAAAATGACAGTGCCAACAGAGAAAAACATTTGCCAACCTTACTTAAGTTAATAAAACTACCTCTGCTTTCATCTGAGGTAAAATTTATTTTTATAACAGTATTTGAGTTATTCTAACAAATTTTTATGTCTAACTAAATAGATCATTTATCTTTATTTTCAGTACTTAATAGATAAAGTAGAGCTTGCCTGTGGCAATGTTCCAGAGTGCCAACCATTAATTATGGAGGCTGTAAAATGGCACCTTCTTCCTGAAAGGCGATCCCTCCTTTTCTCACACCGGACCAGGCCCAGAACTTCAACTATTGGACGACTTCTAGCTATTGGAGGAATGGATGGATATAAGGTAATTATTTTATCTTGTCAAGTTCAAGGTACAATCAATGACAGAAGTAGCAAAACAATTATTCAATTAAAAAAGAACATATTGTAATTACTATTCCATATTTCTACCTATTGTTAAGTTAGCTATCCTCTTACTATTATTGCTATAAAATTGGATATACTTATCACTATGTCTGATAGAATCATTCTAAATCTCGCTAATGTTTAATGCCTTATGTTGCTCACTGTACTTACTGCCTTTCTTTAGATAGAGGAATTTATGCTAAGTTTATAATATGTAAATTTAGGTTAAGGTATTTATCTATGGGCATATGCAGCCCGAAATAAATGATTATAATTATTATATAAATAATAATAAATATTTTTATTTGCAGAAAATATGATTGTAGGTTTTACAAATGTGTAGTATACATGAAATTTTAAATACTAATTACAATAAAAATGGGTGTAGTACTGTCCTAAATAGGCTACAGATATGATGTGATAAGATTTATACATTGTAAAACTTAAGATAAAAATGATAAAAAAAAATGAGTGAGATTGTACTTGTGCGTGTGTGTATATGTTTGTGTGTGAGGGCGTGTTTCTGTGTGTATGTGCGATTGTGAATGTGATTATGAATGAGCATATGTGATATGTGTATAAAATTCTTAACATGATATAATTGATATATAGTCCCACTATATATCAATTATATCATGTTAAGAATTTTTCATTGTCATCATAATCAAGTTCAAGAAGGAATGTCCGTACAGTTCTCTTGCACATGTAGTGTGATAAACCAAAAATTGGACATTTGCGATTTATTTTGTCATCGTTAGAAGGGGCAAGGTATGTGGAGAATCTTTTCACGAAAGAAGAACGCGGAGGTGGAATTGTGCAGACTGTCTTTACGACGCTTTGTGATTTGACGATGTGGTGTTCTGGAGTGTTACAAAAGAATTATTTATAGACAATATTGTTGCCGTATATTAAGAAAATTGCAGGATCAATATAATTCTTTGGTTGGGAACAGTATCGGGCGGAATATAGCAAACTTTAGTATGGCTCTATGAGCGATCTCTAGAGGTTTCATCGTTGTTTTCGCAGCGCCTCCAGAGCAGAAGATACAGTACGTGATTAGAGATTGGCAAAGAGCAAAATATACCTTACGGATAACTGGTGCTGTGGCAACGTATCGTAATGTTTTAAAAATATATATAAGTTTGCGTACTCGGCCGGTGAGGGTGTTAATATGTAATTTGAAATTTAAGAGCCTGTCAATCACTACGCCAAGATATTTATTTCATTAACAGATTTAAGAGAAGGACACTGGCAATTGTGCAGAGAAGACAGAGAGCATGAGTGAGCTTGGATGGTGACAGGAAACACTAATTGCGATATGTGACTTATAGAAAATGTGATAAAGTTAGTTTTGTGTGTGTTTAATGTCAATGTGTAAGAATGGAGCCATTTTATTGCCATATTAAAGCCACTTTGTGTGATTGATTGTAATTCAAACCAAGAGTTACAACTAGTAAATGTTATTGCTGTGTTGTCTGCGTAAGATATAATTTTGGCGTTTGGAATGTCTAAGTTGCAAAGGTCATTGATAAACACAAGGAAGAGAGTGGGACCTAAAATACTGCCTTGCGGCACGCCGTATTTGATAGGGTGTACGTCGCTGACGTATCCATCCATAGTAACAAACTGAGTTCGGTTAGCTAGATAGTTCCCAATTAGGTCAAGCGGAGAACCTCTGACACCTATATATTCGAGCTTGTTTAGAAGAGTTTTAGTGGGAACCGTGTCAAAGGCTTTCGCAAGATCTAGGAATATGATCATAACCTTTCTTTAATTATCTAAATTTTCTACTATATGGTCCACCAATTCATGAACAGCATCATTTGTTGATTTATTTTTACGAAATCCGAATTACTGTGGTGATAAAAGTTTATAGTGATCAAAATAATGAATGAGTCTATTATTAATTAAGACTGCGCTGAGCGTAAGACAGATAATGACAGAGCTCGTGCGGTGCATATTCAAATCTACGCGCGGCCGCCATAGTAAAATTGTATGGAGGATTTGAATTGCTTTTTTGATAAATATGTATCTTTATTGTCAACCAATAACTTAAATATTTAGGGCGGACAAATTGTAATATAACTATTTATGTTTCGTTTAAGCTGTAAAATAGGATAGATTTTTACTGTTATAATCTAAAAATCACATAACACGAGCTTATGTTTTTGCATTTTTCGTGCTTATTCACGTAATTTATTTTGTAGGCGAAAATATTAATTATTTTAAGTTTTTACACTGAGTAATTGTTATGGTAAATGTATATTTTATATTTGTATTAAACAAAAAGTGTTGATTTTATTTACTTATCTGTGACCGCCTGTTTTGGCGCAATTCGCTCAGCGCAGTCTTAAACGTTCGAGTATCTTTGACAGAGTAATAAGTACAGCTATAGAGCGGTAGTTATTGACTAGGCTCCCAACGCCACCCTTGAAAATGGGATGAATAGCTGCCTTTGTAAAAAAAATGGAAAAAAAGCTGTGTCAAAGCAAAGATTGAATATATGGCATAATATAGGTGCAAGGATATCGCTTTAGAAACATGTGTGTATAATATTTATTTAAGTTCTGTTGTAAGAAGTCGGGTGTTACTGAGTATTTTAACTACTGAATGTAGTAAGTCTCTAGCAAAGATTTTCTAGACATTTATGACTGATACTTATGGTCGAGCAAAAATATAAATAAAATATAAATATCATGTACGCTTAGGTAGCCATCACACAGAAACGTTGTAAGTAAGGCGCACACGTTGACAAGACGAAGCGCCGTCGTCACCTTTTTTGCGACTTGCTCCACCCTTATTCAAGAACTCTTGCGAAGGCCTCGTTAAAGGTTTTTCTACAAACTAAGAATCGCAAAACAGCTTAAGATTATTCATGAAACAGTAATAAGTTAAATTAACCGAGAAAAACAGTCAAACAATTTTGAACATTGGCATTCTAATCCAAACTTATATTATTTCTTTCATGCAGAAAAAGTACTCTTCTCGAGCGAACTCGCGGTCTAAAGCTAGATTTAAAATAAAACAATATCATAGACTAATCGCTAATATGCTATTACAATTCTATTATCCAAAGACATTACAACAGTTATCAAATTTAAAGTATTTAATCCGCCATGAAGCACTTACAAAAACGTCCATTCTTTTTTGCTCTCATTACGTTTGCGAAACAGATCAATGTCAGAGAGTCGAGACACAACGTGGCTCTTAGGAGAAATACCGTCCTAGCCTGTAGCGACATTTGATCTCAGCGTGTTCTGACTGATACAATCTCGTCAGGGTCAGTATTTTATATATATAAAACCTAACAACACTATAAAGATAATAAATGTAAAAGATTTGATGTTTGTATATTTGTAATAAACCCTGAACTGCTTAAATTCATTTTGAAGAAATGTTGGCATGCATTGTACCCTCCTGGGACATGTAATTTACCAGTATTGTAACGCCCTGTCCTTGAAATAATTACCTACAGCCGAGCGGTACGTAAACACGTGAAAGGGCTGCTCACCTACAGTATTTTAATTTTATCTACTACCTACGTGACTTTCTTTCTAGTTTAGTGACTGTAAATACTATAATTTTATTTAACAAATTAAATTCGTTGTGAATGAAATAGGAAGTATTCAATAAAAATCATGTTGTGTTTTTTGATTAGTAGATTTAATAAAAAAGCACCCTTATAAATTTGAGACTGAAAAATATTTGCGGCTCGACTGAGTCGTACGAAAAGTTTTATTGTTAAATTTAATAGTAGGTACTAAAAACCGATAGGAGAGGAGATGTGAACTGTGTGTAGCAGAGATGTGAGCTGTGAGAGCTCGAAACCCGTCATGACGCTTTCAGATATGCGAGGCGTGGGGAGAAAACAGCGAAGAACGGGGCGCGCGTGCGCAAGCGACTCGCGGCGCCGCCTGGCCGCTCGGCTACACACATCTCGGCTCTGCCGCGCCGCTTGTTCGTTCGCGGCACAAAGTTCTATAGAAAAATGAGATATCGCCTCTCCTCTCCGCTTGATCCATTTCCATCGAAGCTAAGCGGAGATGTGAAAATAACGAAATCTGATTGGTTTATCAAAACACATCTCCTCTCGTCTCCTGCTCTCTGCTTTGGTGGATACTGGGCCTTAGTATGACTTGCGTTCCGTTTCTATGAAGATGGACCAATGCAGAGACGAGAGATGTGTTTTGAATAAACCAATCAGATTTCGTTATTTCCACATCTCCGCTTAGCTTCGGTGGAAATAGATCAAGCTAAGAAGAGAGACGATATTATTATCTCATTTTTCTATAGATTTTTGTGCCGCGAGCGAGCAAGCGGCGCAGCAGAGCTGCGATGAGTGTAGCCGCGTGAGCGGCCGGGCGGCGCCTCGTTCCCCGCGCCTCGCACACCCGACAGCGTCATTCGATTGACTGGTTTCGAACTCTCACATCTCAGATCTATCTCTGCTACACACAGCTCACATCTCCTCTCCGCTACGCATCTGCTCTCCGCTTTGGTTGATACCGGGCCTGAGATAATATTACCGTGCCTGAGATAACGATTAGAATACATTATAGTTCTGTTATTCTGCTAAATTATATAATAATATTGACTTACATTTTCGCAAATGCGATACATTGAAATTACTCCACTTTATGTTGATTTATTATTTTCAGGGTGCTAGTAACATGGAGATGTATGATCCTCGAACAAACACTTGGACCCCATTTATGAGAATGGGAGCAAGAAGGTTGCAATTTGGCGTAGCAGTGTTGCAAAACAAACTTATTGTTGTGGGAGGCAGAGATGGACTGAAAACTTTAAACACGGTATCCACTTTAAAATTTTATATTATAATTCAGGAAACCATAACTGTTCTATCTCTAAAACAGCAATAAGCAAAAGGCTTATTTAAACTCACTTTACAATGGCGAGGCGATTGCACACAAAAATATTAAATTATTATAAAATCTGCACGTGTTTATTTTAAAAATGCCATGTGTTTGCATGGGCGCCGCCAGCAGGGTGCAAGGGGGTGCAGCTGCACCCTCCTGTCAGGAAAGAAATACATACAAAAGATACTTTTTTTCGAAGAGCGAAATATATTTAATTATATCGCTGCGCGATTTAAATTAAACATAACCTTTCTCCATATAATAAACATGTATAATTTTATATTAGTTAATAGTATAATGAGCAATCCTGGCGGCGCCCATGTGTGTGTCCCTTATAATTTACATGGTATGAATTTTTGTAATTACAATGATTTCCGAGATTCAATAATTTTGCTTTCAAGCATCGTACATCAGTTATAAATTTAAGAACTGTCCTGCATTTTGTGCGTCTTGCATCCACAAATCATAAGCAAAATGCATTTACTATTTTCTGATAACATTTTGATAACCTCCCCATCCCAAAATACGTTTATGTCTGTGATTGTGTTTTTGCACAAGCTCAAACAGAGTACGAAATTGTAAACAATGATTGATGTTACATTGTGGCAGCATTTAGTGGCATTTATACTCGTTTACTTTGGATGGCGTAGTGTGTATAATATATAATGTTTATTATTATTGTATCTATGTCTGCAGAAAATAATACAATATGTATAACGATTACGATTATGGTCGAATCACTACACTTAATATACGAACTATGTCTGATATTAATTAGAAGGCTTCTGCTAAAGAATTAAATAAATATCGACATAAGACATTACTTTTTCATTATTAAGCAATGTTGTATTGTATTTTATATAGGTGGAATGTTTTGACTTATCGTCGCTTACCTGGAGCGTGCTGGCGCCAATGAATACACATCGACATGGACTGGGAGTGGCTGTTCTAGGAGAGGGGCCAAACTCACCTGTGTATGCTGTGGGAGGACACGATGGATGGATATACTTGAATTCAGTTGAAAGGTAAAAACCACTCTTAGTTATTTTTATTTTATCTTCAATTAAATTTGATAATAACTAAATTCGTATTTCATAATAGTGCACAAAAATCAGTAGGAGGATTGCAAACAATCAAGTGACTGTACAAAGGCTTTAGTGTACCACTCAGCCTTCTAGAGCCATCGATGCCTCACTCTATACCATCAGTTAGACGCTATCCGCGATTTTGGTGTCTTTTTCATCTTTAATATCAGGCCTGTATTATTTGCTGACCCTCAATAGACTAGTATCTACTTATATTCCATTTGGTTAGGTATTTAACTAAAAGTAAACAATCTTAAAACTATTTATTACCTATTTAAAAAAGTAAAATAAACAGCGATAGAAAAGAAGCAGCGATAATATAAAAATGAGAAATAACGTTAGCTATATATATAAAACTCTTCCGTTACTGAGTGACTGACAGACAACGCACAGCCGAAACTACTGAACGCAAGAAGCTGAAATTTGGCATGTATGTTCCTTGGAGAGTGTAGGGGAGCACTAAGAGAGAATTTTTGGAAATTTAACCTTGTAGGGGGTGAAAGAGGTGAAACCCGATATTCACACGGGAACGGGACTTACGCGGGTGAAACTGCAGGAAAAGTACTAGTATTATATATATATAAACAATCTTGATGTGACTTTTTACACTAACACATATTAAACAAATAAACTACTGCTTAAATAATGGTTCAATTGATTTAGTAATCGTTATTGTTACATTTATCTTTAGCAGCATTTTATTTTAAACTGAGTTTTTAGATATAACGATAAAAAAGACATATCAAGATTGTATACCTTTAGTTAAATACCTAACCAAATGGAGTATCAGTTTTTTAATTTTAATCTTGAAGCATTAATCTGTGAAATGCGTTCCGAGGTGCCGGCTGAAGAGCATACTAGCATGTTCGTATTTACTTAGAAGGTAGTAGTTTGTTTGTGCTCCATACGGAGTGTATAAAAGTAATGATCCTTTTTTAGTTGTGTAAACCTGTCTATGAGCGGCGGTTCTTGATTAGCATAAGGTTAGCTGCTTGCTCGTCTGCTACTAAGAATAGTTAAAATCTGAATAATCCGACCTTAAATCATATCAATCATACACTTTTATATTAGCGTTTTTACTAACTCCTGTTTGCAGATGACGTCTATTCCATGGCCATTATAGCATTCTTTATGAGCCTGGATTTGTTTTTGTTTAGTGTTTCATTTACATCCAGATTAAGCTGTTATTGTCTTTCTTATACATTGACAGATTTCGTTTATATTTGCCATTAGCCAAGTTCTTTCTTTTGAAACTTTTATCTTATTTACCCAGTTATCAGTATAGTAGGTCCTAAATAGCAGGCTAATTTTGACCTACATAAATGACTTCATCTCGTTCTGTATGCCCGGTGGTCGGCAGATGGGACGCGTGCTCGCGCACGTGGACCATGGTGGCGCCGATGGCGGGCGCGCGCAGCACGTGCGGCGTGGCGGCGCTGCGCGGCCGCCTGTTCGCCGTGGGCGGGCGCGACGGCGGCGCGTGCCTGCGCTCCGTGGAGAGCTACGACCCCGCCACCAACCACTGGACCAACTGCGCGCCCATGACGCGCCGCCGCGGTGGTGTCAGCGTGAGTTACACCGACTACTTCTATTTATTAACCTCTTTCAAAAATATAACTGTTATTAAGATATTTAGGTACAGTTCGTAATTACGGTAACGAAAAATAAGGGCTTTGCTATTTATATTTTCGTCATATTATACAAATAGTACCATGACTGACTCAGAATCCTTAATAGTGTACATTCTCATTCATTCAATATACTTGGAGACAGTAAGTAGATTCAGTATCAAAATAGTTCTTGAAAGAAATTAGAACTCGAGACTTCATGTAGATAGAAAAAGTATTTAAAGATATTTGTGTGCAGGTTTGCGCCGCGGGTGGTTTTCTGTACGCCCTTGGTGGCCATGAGGCTCCAGCTAACACTGTTGGGGGACGCTTGGGTTGCGTCGAGCGATATGACCCGGTAGCAGACACATGGGTACTTTTAGCACGTCTCTCGTATGGGAGAGATGCTATAGGATCATGTCTGCTAGGCGATAGGATTGTCGCAGTTGGTGAGTAGATAATACATTTTATTTACATATATGATATTTTATAAAGAAATCTATTAAGTAATTTGGTATGTGTCCCCGTAGGTGGTTATGACGGAGTTCAATACTTGTGTGTGGTGGAAGTATATGACTCCGAGTCAAATTGCTGGCGTAAGCTGGCTCCCCTGAGCACGGGGCGTGCCGGCGCTGCAGTGGTCGCGGTGCCACCGCCCAAGAACCTCTTCTGATATACCCGCCATCAACTGGTTACTTACGTGCTGTCATCGGTTAAACGAACTTCACATATCGTTCATCCAAGTTAAGCAATAGCATTAACTGTTTCGATCTTGTATGTAGGGTTGCCACCATATTTTTGATTTATTTAATATATTATAGAAAAGTTAAAAAGGCAAACGTAATTATATTTTTATTAAACAAATTTTACGAACTAAGTGCTGTAATTGTTTGCAACTTATATTAATGTAGCAAAAAGTAAGTATTTTAGTGTTCTATATAATATTACTTTGTTTGCATATAAAACGCAAACCTGAAATACACTATAATACTATATACAAAGCAGACCGGTTGGCAACCCTACTTCTATGTAATGTTTTAACATAAAATTTACTTTAAGGAGCAGAAGAACGAACACCGTGCATATAGTACCTATGTTATGTGATTATGCGTTTACCTTTCTCTTAAGACACCATTTAATCGTATTTCGTTATTACATAGTGAGAGCAAAGGATACTAACCACATGTAAGTTTGATAACCTCTAAAGCTGGTAAAATTTTAACACATAGCAGGTACTTATTTCTTTCTCTAACTGGTAGTCTGTTTATCATAAAAAGGCAGCTTTAGATATTATTTTTGGATTTAGAAAGACTGTTTTAAATTATTGGATTCCATAATCGAATTTAACTATAGACTTATATTATATTTACGAGATATATTTTATTTCTCGTGCGCGATCAGTGTGGAGGTAGCAAACCACACCCCGCCTTTACTTATAACGTTCCTTTTTCTGTGATTTTTATGACTTTATTTCGGATTCTCATACTAGTATTAATCCATCCCGATCACGTGCGAGACCAACATTTTGGAGCGTTGCGTTGTCTGAATATTTTCGAAAATTAAATAAGTATGTTAACCAACACATTCTGAATTAGTGACTGATCTCAGTACTTAAACTAAACTACGAAACGAAAAGAAAAGAGGAGCTTTTATTTTATTACTTAGGAGACTGCTAGAAAACTTTTGTGGGTTTTGCTTACATATATTTAAAGGCTAATAATGGTATTGTTTTGTTTAGATTAGCCGGGTACTTATAGAATGCCTTCTCATCACATACTGCAATTTGTAAAGCCACAGTCAACACTTCTTTAGCATAGTGTTGTATGTTTTAAAACTATGTGCTTCAAGTACAATTGGTTTATAATATACAACATTTAACATAATAAAGGCACATCCTGAAAGTATTTTGTTCAAAATCGGCTACTGAATCAATTCCAGCAATTTTTAATATAGGTAATTTTTATTCCTAAAAAATTAAAACGAATTAAATTATAGTCACCCGTTTATTAAACAGCTGAAATAAACGAAAATGTATCATAATTCAAGGAAATAGGGTTTTTGATGCAATAATGAACAAAAATAAACCCATAGTATCCGCGCACAATAAGGAGAACTAATTCGTTAAATTAAAATATTTAAGTACATAAAAGTAACATTTTATTGATTATATTAGATATTATTACGATTTAATAATCTAATTGGGGTGTTTGAGGTTGGCGTTATATCTGTGACATGTTGTATATGGTGCTGTCACATAATTCAGAGAAAAGCTCTCTTTCATAGCAGAGAGTAGTTAGCTTCAAACTTCTGTAAAGTCCTAGATATCTGCAACAAATGGCAATTATTATTTCGTTTACATTTAAATTCCAATTGTAAATTAAGTATGTATATATTTTTTAATTCTCGAAACATTAGAATTATACACAATTACTTAATAAATTAAAATGTATATTATTTTTTATTAAGAATTTTAGTTTAGTATATTTTATTTACTTAATTGATGCGCCGAGCGTATATGTTCTTTTTTATATAATATTTAGTCTAAATTTTAATACTTTTTATTAATTTACAAAAACTGAGCTAAA
Source organism: Catocala fraxini (assembly GCA_930367265.1). Classification (NCBI taxonomy): domain Eukaryota; kingdom Metazoa; phylum Arthropoda; class Insecta; order Lepidoptera; family Erebidae; genus Catocala; species Catocala fraxini. The sequence goes on from OV884037.1 coordinate 13,213,151, forward strand.
TATTTATTATACTAAATTCCAAAGTAGGTATGTAAATCATATTAAAACTAATTAATTTATATAAATTGGTTACAAAGAAATGTATATTTTTTTATTATTTAATAATGAAATTGAGTCGTGGTACATATTATCTCGGTCCCCTGTCCCCTATAGGGGCCACGTGAGAGGCTTTCATCATACTGTTTATTTCTATAATCGTGTATAATTAGAATAATTTGTATTCCTTATTTTAATGGCAAACAGTATTATTTTACATTTATTCTTTATCACTCGAACTTGTTTAAGTTTATTAGGGGACCATCCTGTGATGTTAGTGCTAGGAAAACGCTAGGATTTAATTTTTAAATTGAAGTAGTGTGAATGGCGTAACTATTCTGTCTACTAAACTTCACTTAAATACCACCATTGTACACAATAAGGAACAAAAACGAGCAGTCTGCTACGAGTGGTTACCTATGTAACCTAAGCACTCCTAAAAACTGGGTAACATTTTTTGCTACTACTACTACAAACTAGTCGTACGTATAAATTGAATTTGCCTAAAACAAATATATTTTACTTTCAGCTTGCTTATATAAGTACATTTGAATGTTTGCTTTTATTACTGACTGTACTTATAAAATGTGGCACTAGAAATATTAAAACGCCACTGTACTATAAAATATAATAAAAAAATTATTGTACTTAAGTGTATCTTTTCTTGACTACAACTTTTTTAATTCAAAGTTATTTATAAAGATTAATATTTCTCTACATCAACATCATTAGATTATTATTGGTTTGCTAGGTGTTTAGTCACAGAACTTACTGCGGGTGTAGAGTTCTTATAAGAACTATTAGACATATTAATATTCATTATTAAAGACTATATCGACTTTCGACAATGCTTTTCAAATTGTGTTTTAGATATGGTTATATTAACTCATTATAATCGCGACCAATTTTTGTAAACTGTATTCTGACAGGTCTGCTATTTTATTGATAATGTAATGATTATCCTTTTGTTTTTAGTTCATGACTTTTCCTACTCTTGCATATTAAGTTTAGAAAAAGCTTTATCTATTTGAAATGTGATATATATGATATCCTAATTATTATGACTTATACCTATAGCAAACCTGTCAGCTTATCTTACCTTCCGAAAAATCTTATTGAAATGTGTTTGTTGTATTTTTATGTGTATATTTAATGTATGTTTATATTCTAAGAGAAGCAATCTGCAAAAATGTTGCCAAACTTATTCAACAAACAAAGTCTTCTCGAGTGATGTATTTTAATTGAATAAACAGTAGCCATTAATAACATATTTTTATTTCTATAACTCCTTATATTGCAGAGGTATTTTTGGTGAGGCATCTTGAATTGAGTCTGTTACCCTGCCTGCAATGGCAGACCTACTAATTCTATATTTACCGATATTACACGTAAGAATGGGTTTATAGACATTAATAAAACTACAATCGATTATTTCTGCTCATAGCTTTTAAACTATATACTCATCTGGGTAATATAACTATAATTTATTAACTAAGTTATTTAATTATAGATAATAAGAAATTACTATGTACCTATCAGCGAAGCTTTCCGTCAAGGCTCACGGAACTAATATACCTGCAAAACACGATATTTGAGCGCTCTACTAAATCTTGTTGTCTAAAGTTGTTCCTAAAAAAAACTGGCGTGACGATGAGAAGAGTTCGATGGTAGGTAAAACTTTGATGCCGTGGAAAATGGGCAGCGTTAAGCTCATTTTCTACCAAGCATAGGTATACTGTGTCAGCGCTGCTGCAGCTGCGGCAAAGCTCAAGGGCGCAAATACAGTGCTTTAATTAGTGAATACATGTTTGAGGCGTTTAGGGATTAGACGCTACTTCATGGGATCCAGCCGGTAAACCGCCACTTGACGACGCTTTGTGCGTCTAGAAGACTGTACTTTTCTTGGCTCAAACTTGCATTGTCACGTTAAATGGAAATGGTGATTCATTCACCATTGATTCCTGAATTGGTTCTAATCCGTGTTTATCACGCATTCATTCCTGAGTTGGTCCTAATCCATGGTCGCCGGATTCTTAAAAATCACGAGGAAATAGAGATAATTTCTTTGTATTCAAAGTGACTTATAATGCATAAAAACCATGGCCTTGCACGTACCTATAGCCCTGGGTGTGCCCCCAGATATTAAAGGAAGGAGCACGAGCATGAGGGCCGGCTCGACTGGGGAAGGACTACACTCTAACAGAATATCGACATGCAATAGCAGTATTCTTACTGTTGTGTTTCGTTCGGTGAGTGCGAGTGCCGGAGGCCCAATCACCCACTTTTCTCCTAACCGCTCCTTCTCCTTCCCAATTCCTTTTTTAAAGAGTCGGCAACGCGCAAGTAATGCCTCTGGTGTTACAGGCGTCCATAGGCTGCGGTGATCACTTACCATCAGGTGGGCCGTATGCTTGTTTGCCATCTAAGAAATATTAAAAAAAAGCTTATAACCAACAATGTGTTCAACCACTCCGTGCATTTCATCTGTTTCTTTATATAGCTATATTTTTTTAATTTTACATTTATTGTCCAAAGTTCTATAAAACGCAGAGCTTTAGGCTAAAAATAAACAATATTAACCATACAAGAATTAGTTGGTCTTGCTTTTATATATGTTCTAGAATACGTGTAAGAGTAGGTATACTCTTACAAGCATTAGGTACTTTGAATTTCTAGTTTGTTTCTTGTGTTCTCAGAATATTGATTAGGTATTATAGATTAGAAACAGACCTATAAATGTACATACTATTTACACCTTGATTAGGTTTCATTAGTTATAAGACATTTTATTATCCTTCTTGCCTGCAAATATTTATTTTAATCAGTCAGAGCAATACAGTTATTTTTTTATATTAATAAATGAAGAGTACCTGTATACATTCTTAAATGAGAGTCTGGCATATAATAATAATATATGTAGTAATAAAAACCTACTCTACTACCACCATCACGACTTAGATTAAATTTATTATCAAAATAAATTTTATGTGTATGTATCTAGTTTCTTCTGTGATTTGTAACATATTAATAAATTATATCAAATATAATTTGTTTCTTTTAGATGTTTTCTGGCCTGGAGGAAGCCGTGTATATCGAATTTATCAAAATGAATGACGTGAATGAGTAAATGAAAATTTAACGAATGAAATTATCGAAATATAAATTCCTGCAAACAGTTTGCTCAAAGTGTGCGTTCTGCATATGGCCCAAATGGTATGAACATTGACAAACAGTTTGTGACAAGGTATCACTTCTTTTTCTCAGATTGATTCTTGGAGTATTTATAAATTAGAACATAAAAATGGCTGTATTATCTCAATTTGTGTTCTTGTGTAACATGTATATTATTATTAATTTAAGTTTTATTTATGATATTGCTCAAATTTTCAAGATTCTTGGATTAGGCCTCTTACAATTAGAAGTCCTTTCTGGTATGGTGTTCAAGAGAGAAGTTGAAGGAGATGTCCCCTCAGCTACAAAAGCCAAAGTTGCTGTGTATTCCTGCCCAGTTGATATCACTCAAACTGATACCAAAGGCACAGTTCTGATCTGCTGATGAACTCTTTAACTTTAGCAGGGGTGAAGAATCACTCCTTGAAAAGCATATAAAGGATATTGCTGACAGTGGAGTCAAAGTTGTGGTGGCTAGTGCTAAATTTGGTGACATGGCTCTGCATTTCTTAAACAAATTTGATATCATGGCAGTCCGTCTTAATTCATCCGCGTTCTAATACGCTGCGTGTGGGGAGATGACTCGTCTCCCCACACCCGCTCAGCTAGGTCGCGTAATTATGTAGTTTATTTTTGTATATCTATTATAAGTTTCTGGTACCAGTAAAGAAAGTATTTATCAATGTGACCATCATTTCTTCCACCTCACATCATATTATCGCCCCTACCGTATGAAAATAACATAAGTGTCTATATAGTTTGACTGCACTGGCGTCGTGATGATGGCATTGTCACGGCACCGAGGGTTGCAGGTTCGGTCCCACACGGGACAAAATTTGTATGATCCACAAATAGATGTCCCGACACTGGGTGTGCTTTTTCTTTACGTTGTTTAAATGTTTGTAAAAATCCTCGCGATTCCCAAATTATTGCTAGAGCGAATGTTTTATTTTTATTTTATTTATTTATTTTGGTTTGCTAACATATGTAACAATAATATATTTTAACAATTATATACACATGAGGTTTGAGACAAAAAGATGTTCTCGTCTATTCAAAACGTTAATTTTTTTTACCGAACTGCGGCTTTAACAACAATGTTCGGTTATAGATGATTATAATCTTTAAGACTGAAAACGTATATATTATGTCACTTATGTGCTAAGTGAGAGTAGGCCATAATTAATGACACTACATAAGCTTTATCTATATATTAATACATGAAGCAAAAACTTTGTACCCCTTTTTACGAAAATTGCCTGGACGAAGGAGTATAAAATTTGGCACAGTTAAAGTTTATATGGAGAAGGAGTGGCGAATCCTAATAGTTTTATAAAATATGCTTTAGAAATACATTAAATTAATGAAAAAACACTACACGCACACAAACATACATTTGACACAAGCAGTCGAATCGCGTTCGTAGTATTTTGACATTGTTCGGCTGATGTCGTAGAATTCTTCGTAACTGTGGTTAGGTACATATTATGTATGTGGAGTAAGTGACTAAATGAAATGTGATTATAAGGGTATAGTTATAGACGATAAAACCTTAATAACAATCAAACTTAAAATTTAAATCAATTATGGATGAATTTCGACCACTTGGCGACCGCTAGTTATATTAAACCTGTAAATTACAATAAGAATTTAGGATTCGCCACTCCTTCTCCATATAAACTTTAACTGTGCCAAATTTTATACTCCTTCGTCCAGGCAATTTTCGTAAAAAGGGGTACAAAGTTTTTGCTTCATGTATTAATATATAGATAAAGCTTATGTAGTGTCATTAATTATGGCCTACTCTCACTTAGCACATAAGTGACATAATATATACGTTTTCAGTCTTAAAGATTATAATCATCTATAACCGAACATTGTTGTTAAAGCCGCAGTTCGGTAAAAAAAATTAACGTTTTGAATAGACGAGAACATCTTTTTGTCTCAAACCTCATGTGTATATAATGCCCCACATGAAGTGAAGTACGCGGTAATGTTGGAGCGCGTTCAAAATAAGTTTACACGCCACCTGTATAAAAAACTATATGGGGTATATCCGTTTTACCCACTGATGTATCCCACCCTGTTTGTCCTGGGCATGGTTGGTTACAATCAACTGCGTGTCCGACGAGAGTTTGCACTGGTTGCCTACTTGGTGAAGGTGCTTCGCGGATTGGAGAGTCACCCGGCAGTACTGCAGAGCTTGAGCCTGTGTGTACCGGACCGTTACGTGTGGCGGCGACGAAGCCCGCCTCTGCTATTAGTACCTACAGCGAGAACCAACTTACTCGCCAAAGCACCCCTTACCAGAGCTATCCGTACCATCAATGATCTACATGTTAACATTGATGTGTTTACATGTTGTTTTGGTGAATTTGCAAAGGAATTACTATTTATTCTATGTTACAAACAGAATAATATATAATATTAATTTTTACTTTATTTGTATACTTAGATGTAATACCGTGATTGTAAATAATGTAGTTTTTAAATAGTGTTTAGTTCTTAGCTGTCGTATTAGGATAAGTCCTGTAAAGATAGTTTAAGGTGTTTTTTTTCAAATAAATAAATAAATAAATTGTTACATCAAAAGCATTCGTTTATATTCATTTCAACATTATTCACACAAAATACAAAAAGACTTTCTGCCCATTAGCCAATGGATCGGGCAGGAAAATCTTTTGTTTTTATGTGTTATTTTCAGGCTGGTGAAAGCATTGAAGCTTTGCATTAACGTATGATATATAGTAACATTATTAGTTTATTACTCATCACTCAAGCCAAAGTTACCTATCTCAACAACTAACCACAAAATGTCATGTTTTGTTTATGTCCGTTACTAAAAATCTCAGCTACTCGTCATGTGTCATCCAGTCGAAGTGATCATTATGTCAATTGTTCTTTCATTCATTCATTCATTCCTGAATTGGTTCTAATTCTAATCCGTGGTTGCCGGATTCTTGAAAATCACGAGGAAATAGAGATAACTTCTTTGTATTCAAAGTGACTTATAATCCGTAAAAACCATGGCCTTGCACGTACCTAAAGCCCCGGGTGTACCCCAGATGTTAAAAGAAGGAGCACGAGTAAGTTTACTAGTTTATAACCAACAATGTGTTCAACCACTCCGTGCATTTCATCTGTTTCTTTATATGGCTATATTATTTTAATTTTTACATTTATCGTCCAATTTTCTGTAAAACGTAGAGCTTTAGGCTAAAAATAAGTAATATTAACCATACAAGAATCAGTTGGTCTTGTTTTATATATGTTCTAGAATACGTGTAAGAGTAGGTATATTCTTACAGGCATTAGGTACTTTGAATTGCTAGTTTGTTTCTTGTGTTCTCAGAATATTTATTATTATAGATTAGACCTATAAATTTACATACTATTTACATCTTGATGAAGTTTCATTAGTTATAAGACAATTTATTATCCTTCTTGCCTACAAATATTTATTTTAATCAGTCAGAGCAATACAGTTATTTTTTTATATTAATAAATGAAGAGTATATACATTCTTAAATGAGAGTCTGGCATATGATAATAATATATGTAGTAATAAAAACCTACTCTACTACCACCATTATGACTTAGATTAAATTTATTATCAAAATAAATTTATGTGTATGTATCTAGTTTCTTCGGTGATTTGTAACATATTAATAAATTATATCGAATATAATTTGTTTCTTTTAGATGTTTTCTGGCCTGGAGGAAGCCGTGTATCGAAATATAAATGCCTGCAAACAGTTTGCTCAAAGTGTGCGTTCTGCATATGGCCCAAATGGTATGAACAAAATGATAATAAACCACATTGACAAACAGTTTGTGACCAGTGATGCTGGAACTATCATCAGAGAACTTGATGTTGAACATCCCGCTGCTAAGTTGATGGTCTTAGCCAGTCAGATGCAAGATGCTGAAGTTGGTGATGGGACCAACTTTGTCATTGTTTTATCTGGTGCCTTACTAGAAGCTGCAGAGGAATTGCTGCGCTTAGGTGTCACACCCAGTGAAATTGCTGAAGGTTATGAAAAAGCTCTTGAAAAATGTATTGAGATCCTTCCTAGCCTTGTCTGTGAAGAAATCAAAGACTGCAAAAATGTTGAAGTTGTAACCAAAGGCATAATTCCCTCTATTATGTCTAAACAATATGGGTATGAAGATTTCATTGCTGGACTGGTTACTAAAGCATGTGTTGCTATTCTCCCTGAGAAGACTACATTCAATGTAGATAATGTAAGAATATGCAAGGTATGTATCACTTCTTTTTCTCACATTGATTCTTGGAGTATTTATAAATTAGAACATAAAAATGGCTGTATTATCTCAATTTGTGTTCTTGTCTAACATGTATATTATTATTTATTAATTCAAGTGTTATTTATGATATTGCTCAAATTTTCTAGATTCTTGGATCAGGCCTCTTACAATCAGAAGTCCTTTCTGGTATGGTGTTCAAGAGAGAAGTTGAAGGAGATGTCCCCTCAGCTACAAAAGCCAAAGTTGCTGTGTATTCCTGCCCAGTTGATATCACTCAAACTGAGACCAAAGGAACAGTTCTGATCAAATCTGCTGATGAACTCCTTAACTTTAGCAGGGGCGAAGAATCACTCCTTGAAAAGCAAATAAAAGATATTGCTGATAGTGGAGTCAAAGTTGTGGTGGCTGGTGCTAAATTTGGTGACATGGCTCTGCATTTCTTAAACAAATTTGGTATCATGGCAGTCCGTCTTAATTCAAAGTTTGATCTGCGTCGTCTCGCCAGAACTGTTAATGCTACTGTATGTATTAGATAATTTCTTATACCTTTTAACATTTCATGAAAGCTCATATAAATTATATATAATAATGTCCTCCAGACCGAATTTCGGCCACGGCGGCCAGTCTTAACAGAGACTGGCCATCTGCGCAGGAGATATTATAGTGCACAAGTGTGTGCGTAAACACAAGTGCACTCCCTGTTCCCTAACTCTCATGATCCGATGGGACGGCAATCCGACACGACCGCAGAGAGATCAGGCGCAGGACCAACGGCTTTACGTGCTATCCGAGGCACGGGGGTGTTTGACACCGCCAACTTCCTAACCCCGGGCTGCTATTGAGATTTCTTTACAGAAAAACCCAATAACTTTTTTGTTGGCCCGACCCGGGATTCGAACCCGAGACCTCATGCACAGCAGTCGCATTCACTACCGCTGCGCCACGGAGGCAGTTAAAAAATTATATATATACACTTGATAAATCATTTATATTGCAGTTATATAAATTATACCTTATTATCTTGATTTAGGTATTGCCTCGTTTGACAACACCCACTGCAGAGGAACTTGGGTACTGTGACTCTGTTGGAGTTGAAGAGGTTGGAGACACCCGCATTGTTTACTTCCGTATGGAGACCACAGAGTCGCGCATTTCTACAGTTGTTATCAGAGGCTCCACTGACAACTACATGGATGACATTGAAAGGGCCATTGATGATGGTGTCAACACTTTCAAAGGAATTGCTAGAGATGGAAGGTAAAGTCCAATAAACTGTTTAACTTATTGTTTAAAATCAAATATTTTATTTACACTACAAAACATTTACGCCTCATTATAACAAGTATTAGATATGCCAAGGCTAGCATTCTTTTTTATTTATAACTAATCTTATGTTTTCAGGTTTGTACCTGGTGCTGGTGCAACCGAAATTGAATTGGCGCAACAGCTCTTACAATATGCTGATACTCTACCAGGATTAGAACAGTATGCAGTACGAAAATTTGCAGTGGCTCTAGAGAGTATCCCCAAAGCACTGGCAGACAATTCCGGAGCGAATGCCACAGAAGCAGTCAACAACATCTATAAGGCCCATAAGGTAATCACACTTGTGTGAATTTCGCAGTGAAAAACATTTTCAGGCTGGAATAAGACAACTTTTTTTATTTAATAGTATTTATTTATATAAAATTATAATTTCATTAGGTTTGAATATTTGTCCATTTGTCTATATAATAGTTTAATATTTTATGGGTATACAATTTTATTGCAGGAGGGCAACAAAAATGTTGGCTATGATATAGAATCTGAAAATAACGGAGTTTGTGACGCGAAAGAGAAAAATATCTTGGATTTATACCTATTAAAATACTGGGGACTCAAGTATGCTGTTGGTGCTGCTACAACCATTCTCAAAGTGGATCAAATTATTATGGCTAAGAGGGCAGGTGGACCTAAACCAAAGGCCGCAGCAGGAAGCGATGATGAATCTTAAGTTTCCATAAGGAGATAACAATAAAACAGAAGTATTTTAGTTAAGAACTTGGAATAATATAAAGCTAAGAAAATAGCATTTAATTTCAGTGAAGAAGTTTAATTTGTAACAACATTGTGTTTAGTTGTCAGTAACGCTAGTATTTTGAATGCAATCTTTGTTTAACTTTCGTTTTCTTGTTCAAGACATGGCCTTCTTACATATTTTATTATATTAGCTTTAAAATAATTGTTTACTATCACAAAGCACTAATAAAAAAATTAACACTCTGAATTTGTTATGATTTGTTGCCATATTTCTAATATTATGATATATCCTACAATCCTACACAGTTTTTATAATTAACCTGTCAAGTCTTAAAATACCAAACATAATTAAAATCTGTTGTGTCTGGCCACCGATGTGTCAACGCGGTTTAAAAGAATAATAACACATGAAAATCTATGAAATTCTAAGAAATATCTGAATGCATGAATTAAAGAGATTGCGTAGTAGTTTGAGTAATCGCCTCGTTACTGCACTGATTCTTGTAGGTTCGATCCCGACATAGGACAACAATTTATGTGATCCACAAACAGTATAGTAGTACCTAGTCTCGGTGTTCTTTGTCCTTTATTTGAATATTTATAATGTCTCCCGCGACAGGAGTTATTCCTAGCGCGTGAGTTCTGTTATAAAAGAGAACAAAATAAATTCTATTAAATACACAATACATTCTTCTGAGTACTGGCGTTACTAAAACGTGTTTACGGATACGAATTAACAGATACTATGTTACTTCTAAAAATTATATTGATATGATTCCTCTATCACCGTCCAGAGTAAATTGAAAGGTGGGAGTAACATTATTTCTGCTACCATTTTGCCGAAATAACGTCGCCATCAAATTATAATGCAGTATTGTACAACTCATTTATGTACCAGGTGCTACAGTCATTATGTCATATGTTATTGTTCATATTAAACTAAAGTCTAAAAATTAAGAAATTATTTTCAGTAATTTGTTATAGACAGTAGTATGGCATGACGACGCATACACTTAGATACACTTTGTGACAGATGAAAAGGTAGTTCGTGACTAAATGTACCTAGTTAACACATTCATCGCCTTGGACCCACGTCGTGGGTTTACTATTGCCGCATCTGTGAGCACACGAACCCACGTCGAGGGCTCATATTAAAATACATTATTCTTTGCAAATACACAATAAAAAATTAAAATAAAATACTACAGTATAATCTATTTAACAGATCTTGGTAGTGTTGGTGTTGGTTTTTAGATTTAAACATATTTGTTTCATTTATAATCTTACTTCTTCCTAGATGCCAAGGACACTCCGCGTGGGTTGTATGACAGGGCTAGTAAACAATAATATTATGCAAAAAAACTTCAATGTTAATTATTCACAAAATCAACTTAATGGACATTTTAATCAATTATTAACTGAAAGGAGGGTGAGAACCTCTGGGCCCACCAGTTATCACATTGTAATTGATACCAAAAAATATCGTTATATTTTTAGGTACTTACCACCAAAATATGTTAGAATATTTCTTCATAGAAAGCGAGAAACTTATATTAAATTAATTTAACCAATAATCGATAAATATGCAACTCTAATTAATTACAATCGAGTATTATTAAATCGATATAATCTCAAAAATATGTGTTCTATAATCGAATGATAATAATAAAAAACTCAATCGATTGAAAATCGTTTTTTGGTTATTAATTATCTGTGGTCACCGACTGACAATTTTAACGGCTAATCTCAAAATCAAGTTCAACACTCGTTCGGTTTGTTCCTTATGAGTGCGCACGTATTTTTCTTATCTTGTTATTTTGTTTGCTTTACCCCACGACTTTGGCTTGCTAAAGGACTGTTCGACGGATCTTGTGACTCAGAATTACCTGGCACTTCATATTGGACAACTGATTACGCTTCTGAATTGGATATTGACGACATGGATCGCTGTGTGAACTGTACCATTGCATTTTATATAACTTAACTCCTGGGAAGCGAAATATCACAATATTTTTGGTGACAACTTGTTATTATATTCTCTTTCAATAATGGCTACTTTGATTATGATAACAACAGGGCCCAGATATATATGGAGTGATTCCTTCGTCATTTGTGTGCCGGTATGTGTACGATCACACTTTGATTTAGTGATTCTCATTCGCTCGGTCGGATTTTCATAAATATAATATTATATTCTGTCAAAATTTTATCTTGTATATTTTTTTTACTTATATATTTTTAATGACAGCGTTATAAAGTATTAAAAGTAATAAAACAATATTTATTTTAATATGTAGTTATGCGATTGCGATTGATGTTCGGGTACTCTGAAAATTACTCATTGGCGTATAAAATTCTACTTGAGCAGATGGAGCCCACTCCAGTATTGTCTGGTTTGTTCGATTTTCAACTCATAAATTCTGGGGTTGTTTGTAGTTCAGCGCTGTTTAGGGCTAGTCATTGGCCTACACCTAGAATCATAATTAAGTAGGTATCCCTTGAAAATAATTCTGGATGTACGCTAATTACTGAAAATCAACCAAAACGTCATTGTAGATGCATTTAAAGTCGTTTTACCTAGGGACAGTAAATTTTTACACATCTAGTAATATTATAAAGCTGAAGAGTTTGTTTGTTTATTTGTTTGGTTGAACGCGCTAATCTCAGGAACTACTGGTTCGAATTGAAAAATAGAGGTGTTACTGTCTGACAAATGATTAAATTGTCAGTTTTAATAAATATTTAGTCAAATATTTAGTCTCTGTTGAAATTATAATGTTGAAATTTCATGATTATTTATAAAATACATAACAGAGATTCTTTTGAATTTAAGTACAAAAATCAAAACATATAACTATAATAAGTCAGCACTTTTCTCAAAAGGATATATAGGTATTATGCCGTGGAGCAGACTCTACACAGAAATCTGTTAATCATAAGTTATTTTCTGTGTGAGAATCAAATCTATAACACTCGGCACTTCGATATGCACCCGGTGTAAGAAATTAAACCATTACGATTTTACGCCTTACTTGAAATGAAATCATACGCATGTCCGAATAATGTCCTGCAGCGTTCGGCTTATTCCGATCAGCTTCGTGAATATTCGTCTTGTGAGCGCGCAGGTAGCCGCGGACGGAGTGCGCCGCTTGCCTGCCGTTTTGAAATTAAAAATTGCATACCTAACTGAAGTTTTATTGTAATATAATTATTATCTGGACCTGCTTAATACAGAAGTTAAATAATTATTGATATACTTACTCCCTGTAAAACACAATGTATTGTTACGTGCTGGGTTCGACGGATAAGAATGCAAACAATATTACCGACTAAAACACGTTTTATTCGAACACACAATTAAATTTAAAACACATCAAACACTATACCAGACTTTTTACTGTACTGCTTCAAACTCCGTAGTATTTTCGCTTCCGTTCGCTTCGATGAACACTTGATCGCTTACGATTGTAAACTAACTCGGCGCGGGCGGTGCGCGTGCGCCCTATTTATACGCGGGTAAAGCGTTTCTAGAGTTTTCTAGTAACGTTATACCCGGTATGTAAACAGTACGATGTTTCGAGAAAGTACCAGCGTTATCTATATGATACTCGTACCGTACTACGTAGTTCCGTAAGATGTCAATAGATGGCGGTGTAATAAATTATTAGACGGAACTGCCGAGTCTTTCCCACAATACCGAGATATGTCACTGGGCGAAACAGTATTAATAGTTAAAAAACAACTGAGTCAGTATGGTGTACCGTTATTAATTGTCATGCCCGTCATTTTCTAATCATCTCATAATTATTGAGAATTGTATTCTTTTGCTATTATATTTATATAAATGATTTATTTCTCTACGAATTTGAAGTTACGTAACAATAGATAGGTAGGTACTTAATGAATATTGTGGTAGGTACTTAATTATTTAAGCGAATAAAAATCTCATTATTATTACATGATAGATGCGATATTCATTGAAATTAAACTACTATATACGGATTTTAATAATAAGTAATGTAATAAAGTGTCAAATAAACAACGCGATAAAATCCGTATATAGTAGTTTAATTTCAATGAATAATATTCGCGTAAACAGAAGACAATATTATAGATGCGATATTACTAATCCTAAACCTATAAAACGCTATTTATGATTTTATTTAAATATTCCTGTCTAAATAATTATTATGATGATATGGCGGCGACGTTTAACATTTTTTTTATCATATTTTATATTACTGTTACATTCGAATATTTATTACAATATCATCTAGGTATAATGTGATAATATTCGACACGAAATGTGATGTAATAATATCGTCACGTGACTTCAACAAAAGTTAGAAGCTAAATATTCGACCAATTTTTTTAATTATTGCCTGTACACTTCTATTTCTCGAAATAAATAGGAAACATTGTTTCATACTTGGCCTTGTAGGGCGGGGCCTACCCTGCCTACCCCGCGCCCGCGCCTGACTTTAGACTTGTACAAACACATAAAAGTGCCATCTAGTGATCTATATTTAAAATAAAATGGTAAATCGATAACCTGTGTGTGATGTAAAAATACTGATTTAATGATTACTTCAAATTATGAAATAAGGCGTTTACATTGACATACGTTAATTAAAAATGCTTTATGTTTATTTATAATAACATATTTAGGTCAATTTTAATGCTTCTTAATTGGTCTTAATATTAACATTGGTACTTATAGTGCCATCTGTGGTCTATTTTTGGATCTGTTTACTTTTGGTTCTGATTGGTACCCTGTGTTACAGTGGAAAAGTGAAGTGCCTATAGTGTTTGTTGTTTTTAAATTTAATAGTGTGTTTTGAATAAAACGTGTTTTAGTCGTTAATATTGTTTACATTCTTATCCTTCGAACCCAGCGACAACGTAACAATACATACATATATAAATTAACTAATTTATGCCTGCGGCCTCGCTCAGGTTAATGTAAATTATCTCAATAAATTTCTATCCCTCGGAAACAGTACTTTTCATCTGGGTGAAACGAACCCTTTGTCCTTTTTTGTACCCTCTAACAGGGTGATACCCGTTGTATGCGAAATTTCATGATGCTCGTTCGAGTAGTGAAGGCGTGAAAGTATAACAAATAAACAAACACTCACATTCGCATTTATAATATTAGTTAGTATTATATATTGTTTTATTTGGTCTGAAAATAAAGATTAAGTATAAGTATCATTAGGTTTAAGACATTTATTTCTCATAAGAATATACATTCGTTTGTTTGAGAAACACAAGATTAACATAATTAATTGGAATGTTTACAGCCGGACAAGTACCGGAGCGACGTTATTTAATTTTGATATTAATTTGTATTGAGGAGGACCTTTACAACCGACTTCTTGTAATGATTAACATAAAAACGTAAGGCGGTATATGACAATTTTACGCCCAAAAATATACCTTAGTATACTTCACTACCATAGTAACTGAACTTGAAAACTTAAATGATATTTACATACCAATTTTCACATTTATTGCTGCTTTGTATATCAAATATATAGGGTTTAATATATTATATTGATGTCTACCTCTATTTACCCCTTCGATTACAGCAGAGCCCTCCAGTCCTCCGAAAGTAATTTTGGTTTAAATTATTGGCGTATACCTACTTGTATACAAGTATACGCCAATAATCTAAATAAAAAATACTCTCGGAGGAAGAATCATCACTAGCAAGGCAAAGGTTTTTTATATAATGTTTGCAAATCCATTTGCCTCCTATATTATAAAGATGACTGTTGTATATCTATTTACAGAATCGTGGGGAATAATAAGTCCTATACACTAGATAATTATTATGTTACTTTTAAATTAACGTATACTTATACGGACGACGAAAATCTGTTGCCCTTACTATTTTGTTCATTGACAATTATTTGCGCCCTAGTTCTATTCTCTGTGGTAAGTGACTACTATAAACACTGGCAACATTTAATTTCAGGGCGAATAGCGATTGACGATTGTCTTTTGTTAGCTTCTTTTCAGAAGGCATACATTCATATTTTTTAAGCAGTATGAAAGTTTATTTGATTTTTGCACTATCACATACACACATCACCATCTAGCCCAAACTAAGCAGAGCTTGTACTATGGGTACTAGACAATGGATAAACATACATACATATATACTTTTATATTATAGGGGTCTTCTGACACAAGTATTCATATACTTATAAGAAGGCCACTACAACGTTTGTGTTTTAACCTGTTAATAAAGAAGTAAAGTATTTTATTATTATTATGTTTCTGCACAGGTATTTTCTAACATACTATATTAGAAAATTCCTGGCTCTTTGGGAGGCTTACACGGAGACATGGGTCCAACGTGAAGAAGCCCTCCGAGAGTTTTAATCAAAAGTGGGATGGAACACCTACAGCGGCACTAGCTGCAGCAGGCATAGAATTATTGCTACGTATGGATTCTAATATATGGGTTATGGGTATGCGTGTTTGTTGGACCGGTATATTGGTAACTATGGATGAAAAACGGTATCTGCTCTGTATACTCTAATAGTATCATGCAATGGGTAGACTAGCCAACTCACTAGGTAGGCCCCCTGTATAGCCACCATAGGCATACACGCCAGCAGCAGAGGACAACAACGGTGTGAGCGGCTAGCCGCTTATTATTATTATATTAATAAGATATACTTCTAAATTTTATTGGGGATTTTCAACTTGAAATTGTGTTAGTATTTACTACGCAAACAAATAATTTTATTTGAAATTTAATAAGACCAAGCAAATTGGACATTAAAAGAACCTAATACCATAGACAAGGTAGTGTAGTAATTTTAAAATATTGGTCCTATCTAATTTGTCAAGTCTGACTGAAGTGAATACTATATTTTTTGCAATTCTAGTTTTGTTAATTTATTGACTTGTTATCGCCTCTATATTCCTGTTCTTTAGACTTAGTCAAATATGTCGTCGTATAAAGTAAGTAAGCCAACATCTACAAGCATGATTATATTTACCTTTTCCTTAAAAGATGGCAAATGTCAACAATCGAGACATATATACATCTAATTCATATTGAGAGCTATTCCTACTTTGAATTTTGCGAAATGTGAACTTAATAATGTGTGTGACAATGTGTGCATAACTTTCTAATAATTAGTCCGCGAATATACTATTATCACGATTATACTTGCAGCCTATTGATTCTAAAAGGGAAGAATTTAGAAGATACTTGGAAAGGGCCGGTGTTATGGATGCTCTAACTAAAGTACTTGTTAGTTTATATGAAGAACCGGATAAGCCGGAAGATGCCCTAGAATATGTTCGTAAGCATTTGGGCACTGATGGTGGAGACGATGAATTGGAAGCTGCAAGAGCTCGCATAGCCGAACTTGAAGCAGAAAATGCACTACTGAAAGGCGAGGCTGCTCCGACGGAAGGATAAAACTTTGCTCATAATTACTTAATGTTTACATTATAATACATGTTCAATTTAAAGATCTCTATTAATAATGATCTCAGATAAAAATATTCTTGTTAATTCTAGAGAAATATAACTTAGTGTTATGGTTACGTGAGAGTATTATTTTTGTTATAAGTATATCTGATTTGGCAGCGTAAGGAACGCTAAATAAATTTTTGTTCTAATTTTTATTGAATTCTTTTATTTATTGCCTATTATGTAGCCCTGCTATAAATTAAGCTTTGTTAAAGTATTGTGTTTTAACCCATTGGGTTGCAGCAGCCGGCCACAGGGTTTTGATTATGTCTGGTATTCCAACGCTTGACAGGTTAACTCTTAGTACAACCATTATAAACATTATTTCTAGACCATGTCTCTCATTTAGGTGCAAATTGAGTAATCACAATTACATTATATTGCATTGTTTTGGAAGAGTGATATCATAAGGAAAAATAAAACACTTGTTTTCTAATGTGTGACTGATTTAAATATTATTGTTATTTTTTCTACTGATACAGCAAATAACTATTTAAAATTAAACGGCAGCACTGATCAGTTCGGTGTACTTCTTAACTTTGCTGGCAACACTCATGTCCAC
Source organism: Catocala fraxini (assembly GCA_930367265.1). Taxonomy (NCBI): domain Eukaryota; kingdom Metazoa; phylum Arthropoda; class Insecta; order Lepidoptera; family Erebidae; genus Catocala; species Catocala fraxini. Next base: position 13,230,706 of record OV884037.1, read on the forward strand.
ATACTTGTCACCAATTGAAACGACCATACCACCAATTAGTGCTGGATCAACTTTGGCAGTCAACTGCAGAGTTTCATTGGCCTTAAGGAATTTCTGAAATAAAAATTATTTATTGAACATGGAGGTAGTCTAAAAATTGCATTTACTAAATATTACTTTAATATTTTTATTTCTGGTTGTCTGAAAAGGTCAACTGTTATTGACTCACAAGTGCAACCTTTTACTCTACAGTCTTCACTACAACATTAATTGCTGAACTCTGACGACTATAATGATTTAGAAAAATAAAGAAAACAAACCTTAAGAGCAGCTTCCAAGTTCTGTCTTTGGGCCTGGTCAAGGGGCTTGGCAGTGATGACTTCACAGGTAACTTCACCACGGTGAGCAGCCATCATGATCTTGAAAGCATTGATGACTGCCTCAAGTTTGCCAAGGCGGCCATTTTCGGCCAGCAGACATAGCAGGTTGCTTGTTGTGGGGGACATTTTAGTCTGAAATTAGTGAATTATTTATGTAACTTCTTTAAAAAGTAAACTATAATATCTTTACTTTATGTAATTAATGATTCTTAGTTTAAATCTGAGGTTCTCAAGACCTTTTTTTTCATAGACCACTCTCAATATTTAGCAGGTTCCGGTTTGGTGAAGAATAAACTTCTTTTTTTTTTTTTTTAATTCTCTTGGTTGAACCTGCCAGGGTAGGGCAGGGCTGCCTATTATTTTATTTTCAAAATTCTTAATATTTTATCTGCCTATAGTGATAGGTGAAGTCAAGCCAACATTTTAGTTCTTCATTATCGAAAGAATTTTTGTGGAATTACGAATTACTTACGAATTGTGGAACCCCATTTTTTGTCACGCGAACGAAGACATCTGTCGAGTCGCCCGTGGACCCCTGGGGGTCCAGCTCGACCACTTAGACTGATTTCACATAAACTAGCTAATAATTATTGAAATTGCCAAAATTTTACCAATGTCATATTTATTTAATTTTGTAATTGCATATATTTTAATATAATTACTATGTAATGATGTATTGCAATGTAATTATTGTTTCATAGTAATTTATAAAAGTATTAATGTTTGGCATTTTGTAGTAAGTAAGTATTGATTTATGTTTATAAAAACTAATAAATAACTTCGGCTTTTTATAAACGTCCATAGCCAGTATGTTGAAACATGTTATCTATGTGAGAGACTATAGGTTCTAGCTTTTTTTATTGCTCCTATGATGCCAGCAGATGAGAAGTTAATTATACTCATAGATTCATTTAAATTGTTACAAAATTATTTATATTTATATCATAATTGGGTGTCAGCTCCACATCAGGTGCTGGTTGCAATTGTTTACAATTTATTTTATCTGGTATGCTAACACTTGACAGTTTAGAATATAAACTTATTTCAGTATCATATAAATCAAAAATGTGTTTTTAGTAATTTGGTGCCAAAGTTAAACCAAAACCTATCAATTTTATACTGATTATATCATATTTTATAGGAACTTATTACAAAAGATTCGTACTATTTATATGATAATTATTAGTCACATAATAGACATCAGGAAGGTCAACAAGATTGATTTTATCATAAATATGGTTCACTAAGTAGAATTTACTGTTATTTGCAGACTCATTCATTCTGCTGACATCTCAAGACGCAAAACAATTAAGCAAATATTTATTAATTAAGTTTCAAGTATCATTGTAGAATCAGTACATAATATACCGCCGTATCTAAACCAATAATCAATAACCTACAAATTCCAGTTAGGTAAAATATAATTATTTGTAATTGGTACCTGAGTAGCAACATGCTTCAGAGCCTCAGATTTCAGGGTCCTCTTCAGGGTTGGATTTATAATGAATTCCTTGAGTTTAATATCGGACTTCATTGATTGTTGGAACTTAGACAGTTCTTTTTCAACAGTGTCCAAGGTTTTATTTTTCGAAGCAGCAGAATAGAGGGCGGATGCGTATCTGCCTTCCAAACCAAAAACTTGCACAGGAGGCTTAACCATCTGAGCTGCAGCAGCCGACGTGCTCAGGGATCGCACCTACAAAAACATTACGTAACGTAATTCTTCAAATCAGCACGATAACATTAAATTACAGCATATATAAATAAATATTCACCAGCATATTTCCCTTTGTGAAAGACATGATGATACCAGAAGTAGGTGACGAATTTAAACAACTTTTTACTAATGTAAAGGATAATAGTAGGATCTCAATCAGTCAGTTCACTCGAGCAACCGCACCTGCCAAAACGGTGCGGGTTTTGACAATAACTTGTACGTATTGCTAGTTATAAAAAATCATAAGTGGAAGTAATATGGATGAAGGACGTCATACATTTATTCAGAAGAAGACCAAACATTATTTCACAACTACATAATACATATACAGGTCCTATTTATATTTATAGGTGTCAATTTGACTCTTAGAAAGACATTTATTGCATCTAACCATTTAATCCTATTTTTCTTTACGCATTTAAAACCAAAGGAACACAGACGTATTTTGTATATAAATTATCAGGACTGATTCTCTCATCTATAGTTTCTCTCTGTAAAATGTATTATGTTTTCGCGCTGAGAGTGAGAGATTAATAATAATGCCACTGCGACAAAGTTCAGCATGTCTTTTGCCTCGCAATACTGCAGTGCGATTGCGGTAAAGGTCTTTTTTTGATTATTTTAAATTTATATCTAGTGAAATCGATATTGATTATATAGCACGGTCTCCTTTAGGTGTACACTATGAAGACATTATAAGTTATCTTGAATCGTATACTAGGCGCAGCTATCATTTATGCGACTGCTGTGCATGAGATTTTGGGTTCGATTCAAGGGTCTGGTAAATTGTTATTTCAGTAAAGTATTAGCAACGTCTAAAACTGTAACCGATAAATGGCAATAGGCACGCCACGCCTCCTTTAACGTGGGCCCATAATACACATCCAGCGATAAGGGGAAATAATACACACCTGCCATCCGGGGATATAGCTGTGGGAATCTGTGGAATTATATAATAGAAAAATTATCAATTCAGGAATACTGTTATGTATATTTTATAATCAGCTTATAGCTTTATAACCTCTCTTTAATATTCGTTGATAATACAGATATTGCTCATAACAGTAAACTTTTCTGTTGTACACAAATATTTTCAACGAAGAAATTGCCGTCTCTCTTCCATCTAATTATATATAACTAGCTTTGACGCGCGGCTCCGCCCGCGTGGTACTTACATCAATAAAAAGTAGCCTATGTCCTTCCCCAGGTTTTAAACTATATCTGTACCAAATTTCATCTAAATCGGTTGAGTGGTTTAGCCGTGAAAAGGTAACAGACAGACAGACAGATAGACAAACAGAGTTAGTTTCGAATTTATAATATTAGGTAAGGATTAATAATAAGTATCATTATGTGACCTATTATAGAATTTATATTTATAGTTATATTGTCTTCTTGTATTTTATTTTTTATAGTAATTTAAGCCTCTTTAAGTGAGAGGCCCCTATGTCTCTCAGATAAAGAGGCCTATACTCCATTTGGTGTTAAAGTTAAGTGTTACAAGATGGCACTCCGAACGCGCCATTTATTGTTCTCATAAGGATGGTTTATTTGCGATGATAAATTAATACAAAAGAGTTCAATTAAAACCATTTATTATTATACAAAAAAATTAATGCATCAGGTTCTCAAAATATCCACCTTGTTGTTGAAGGCACAAACCCGCGCGAATTAAAATTAGTTATGTCGCTCTCCTTATCATTTCGGGATCATTGCGAATATCATTCGCACAGTTAATTATGCGGTCACGCAAATCGGCCTCACTGTTGATGGGGCCAGGCCTCACGTACTGTAGACGCGTTGTTTCATGGTCCCCCATAGGAAGTAATCAAGGGGCGTCAAATCAGGTGATCGCGCAGGCCACCCTACAGGTCCTTGCCGGCCGATCCATTTATCATGTCTCCTATCCACAAGAGTGGGCCGAAAGATACACCTGCTTAAACCCATATCACTACTACGTATATTTTCGAAAATACTTGAAAAAGTGATCAACAAACGTGTCGTTAGTTTCTTAGAAAAAAAGGTTCTACTATCAGAACATCAATTCGGATCTAGACAAGGTAGATCTGCAGAAGATGCCGTGGAACTTCTAACAAATATAGTTTAAGCACGTAGACCATGGTCGTCGTTATTTAGGTCTATTTATAGACTTTGCAAAGCCTTTGATAGCGTATCTGTGCGAATAATTTTACGTAAGTTAGAATCTTTCGGTATCAGAGGAACTGCGCTACAATGGTTCTGCAGTTACCTAAGCAACACAAGATAATGTATTAGAGTGGGCAATCAAGTTAGTGATGAGCAGGATATTTGTTTTGGCGTACCACAAGGTAGCACCCTCGGACCTACACTATTTATAATTTATATAGATGGAATATTGGGAATAGATATCCCTAACGCTGATCTCATCTGTTACGCCGACGATACAGCTATCATATTTCATGGCATTAACTGGATAGAAGTTTACACACGGGCTGCAACAGGTATTCGTAAACTTGCCAATTGGCTTAGCTCAAACCTGCTTGCCCTTAACATCACGAAAACTAATTACATAGACTTCCCAAAAATACGTGTAACTAGCATACCAGACTGGAACATCAAACTTCATGCAGATTCATGTCCTTATTCAGAAAGCCTAAATTCAGGATGCTTATGTAGCAACATAAATCAAGTTAACGAACTGAAATATCTGGGAATCATTATAGACCAACACCTATTATTTAAAAATCACATTACAGGATTAGCAAAGCGCGCACGAAAGATTATTTACATAATTAAACTCTTACGAGATTCTGCTCCTAAGGATGTCTGTAAATTGTATACATAGCTCTCTGTCAGTCTTTATTATGATATTGTAGTTTAGTATGGGGTGGATCAGCACAAACGTTCATGATAGAACTTGGAAGAGCCCAACGTGCTATCTTAAAGGTCATGTTAGGCAAGCCTTTTCGCTTCCCAACCGACGTACTATATACAGCGGCAGTCGTTTTAGGAGTCAGAAAAATGTTCATATCTAAGATTATTGCTAAGGGCGTTAAATCCATGCGTGGAAGCAACACAAGTAAAATACAGAACAAACGTAAATTTAAAATGCTAACTTATTTTTTATTCGCTTTTTCTTTGTCATTTTATATTATATTAATCTTTCAATTGTTACTTAATTATACATTACTTTTTAGATATCATAAGCTATAACCGACCTGCAGTATTTTGTAATGGTGCCCAAGACACAGGCTCAGCCTAGTTTGGGACCAACGGAATGTCATGTACCAGTTATGTGGATTTTGGAAATAAAACATTATTATTATTATTTATTATTGTTTAAAAATGATCTAACATTTCTAGCATAATGGGCAGGGCATCCTTCGACGCAAAGCCAGTGGTACATCCTCCAAAAATTCAGGTAGTTCATTAATGAATAGACTTAAAAATCTTTCACCGGTCAACGTTGTCGGCAATATGACTGGTCTAATCAACATGTCATCGATAAGACCAGCCCAAAACTTTACTGAAAATCTTACTTGAAAGTCGATGAACGTTTCAAATTTTATAAGGTCAATTTCGTGTTTTCACCTGCTCGGCACCATCTATGTAAATTTAGACAGTTAGTAGTACCGTATCTAGTGAATGTTGCTTTGTCCATCCACAGCATGGTTTTCAGAAAATTTGGATTTGCTCTGGTTTTTCTTTGAATCCAAGTAGACATCACACACCTTGGACGACAATCTACGTCTTCATGTAGATGATGCACCCTTTGGTAGTGATATAGATGCAATCCTTCTTTCTTTAAAATGCGCCACGCTGATTTTTGGGATATTCCCTGACGAAGAGCCAGTAGTCTAGTACTTATGGATGGATCAGCAAACAAATCACTCAGTACTGCTTGTTCATTAGCCACATCAATAATTACTTGAGGCGGCTCCTGACGATCTCTACTTGACCCAAGTCCAGTGATCGACAACCGTCTGTGAACTGCCTGGAAGTTGCGAGCAGATGCTGTTAGGAAACGTAGCTATGTAAGCTGTGCGCGCAGCTCCGGCACTTCCTATTCCCACTCCATACTAAAAATGAATGTCGGCAATGTGTGCTGGGGAGAATTCACTTAAACGCGGCATCATGTAGCAGCGAACGAAAGTTACAAAACTTAGATAGCAGCAGACAAAAGTAACGAAACACATGTAGTAGCGGCGAATAATTCGCAGCGACTACCTGCCTGTCATAATTCAAGGTCCATTCGGCTGGCACAATTAGTGCGTAGCGGTACACTGGGCCTTATTTTAACAGTCGATAAGAAATGATGGGATTAAGTTCAAAACATGCAATTTTTGCCATTAGGTGGCTAATACGATGAAGAATAACTTAAAATAATAAAGAAGTTACGTAATGGGGCCGTCTTATTGAGAAATTTTACGATTATTGTAAAAATTTATGAAAAAAATACTGATTTATGCTAAAAAATCTTGTTTATTTTCAATTGAGGGTAGTTTTTTTCTACAATTTTCATTTTCTGAGGACGCCTTATTACCTCTATTCATTATGGAGTTTGTCTCATCGCGATAGATAATTTAGTTTAAAAGTTACACCGTTTTGTTCACACTGGGGTCACAGTAGAAAACAACATTTTTAAAATTCCATATAAATATTATAAAAATATTTAGACTTTAAACTCGATAAAATTAAGCATTAATTCCCTCATTTCGATATGTGCACATTATAAAGACTCACACTGTATATAATACGTAACGCTGGTACGATGTTGAAGTCAGCTTGTGACCACGGCCGGTGTAACCTGGTCGAAACGCCTAGCATAAAAAAGGTAAACATTATGCATGATCGCGTTATAATACCATATATATAAATAATATATATATATATATATATATATACATATATATATATATATATATATATATATATATATATATATATATATATATATATATATGAAGGAGAAATGGGAGTATCCATTTACGTATTAATTGTGATGTTTCACAATGCAGGTTTTTCATAGTAAAAGGAGATAACGCATTGCCTCGTATCAGCTGATTTTGGCTCTATTGAACTGCGATATGCCTATTATCAATTTCGTAGTTATTACATTTACTTAATTTTATTAATACTTGTGTAGTCACTAGTTTTTAAATCGCGCATAGGACTCGGTCGGGATACACGCGGCTCTTTTGCGTCGATCTATGTAGGCATCAGCTGATACACGTAGTTATCGTGCGTCGTTCATAAGTACCTACGCGACTGAGTGGCAACGCCGGCCGCCGCCGACGACGGTTCGCAGCCGCGCGAACACGTGTGCATGCGTTTGTGAATGAATTGTCCGTGCGTTACTACGATCAAACTCGAATAAGTGAAAAATATTATTCATATTCCAACTTTTTTACTATACACAGTACAATTAATTTACTATTTTTTATTGATACTACTAATTATCCTAAGTTACCACGTTTCGGTTCCAAAACGACTACAAATTCACGGTGTATATATATATACATATATATATATAGATATATATATATATCATGCAACGCGAAAGTTTAAAAGTTATTAAGGAAATTGAATTTGGAGTTTGAATATTATTTAATTAAAATATTATATTGATGAAATAGTTAGTAAGAAAACCACAACGTTATCGATTAACTTCATATAAAGTGGCAACTTCATATTTAGAGTTTAAACCCCTATTATTTAAGAATACCATGAATAAATCTTAGCAATTTCATTTTATGGTTATAATTAATTACATTTTGACATAGATAGATTTATTATATTTTTTGGTTTTACATTTTCGCAATGGTTTTCATTAATTTTCATATTTTACATTAATGTTGGCAACAATGATGTTTACTACTTTGTACGACTTTACATACAGTCATACCTGTCGTATTACAATTATTACAAATTACCTACACAAATCACGCTCTAATTTAAACGTTTCGTTGACACGGAACACTTCTTAAAACCTTTTCAGTTGTTCCCATTCATAAAAGCACGATTAGCTAGTGTAAAGTGTATCTATGTATCTAAACAATAATTTATAAGAATAGATTGTCGAGAACATTTATATGTTTCAAGAGAACTAGGTAAATATGTCGCAGCAAGTTAACGCAAGTATTTCTAAATTACTAAACGGACAAGGCCTGGATGAAGAAGAATATAGGATTTGTGATTTTACAATTGCTGATCAAAATTCTGTTGCTGAATCTCAAGGTATTACACCTACCACTCCTTCAAATTTCAAACCGGTACTTGGAAACAACGTCACGTACGTCGTTGCTTGTGTGATGTTAAATGATTCCAATGAGGTGCTCATGATGCAAGAAGCAAAAGAAAGTTGTGCTGGCAAGTGGTACTTACCTGCAGGAAGAATGGAGAAAGATGAAACTATTGAACAGGCTGTAATGAGAGAGGTTCTAGAAGAAACAGGCCTTGAATGCATACCCACTAGTCTTTTGGTTGTAGAAACTGCAGGTGGTATATGGTACAGGTTTGTTATGACGGCTACGGTTGTTGGTGGTGAATTAAAAACACCTGCCAAAGCTGACAAGGAATCTCTTCAAGCAAAATGGATTGGCAATGTACAAGAATTTTCCTTAAGATCAAATGATATATTACCTCTAATTGAAAAAGCTCAAGCCTTTAAGCTTAATAAAGGAACTAGTTCATGGCATGGAGATATACTACCAGCACCAATTCCCCATATTAAAAATTTAATGAGGTTGATAGTTGTTATAAAGAAGAGGAGTACAAATAAATTACATGTGTTACTCAGTGAAAAAACTGCATTACATTACCCAACATGTGAAATTAATCCGGCAAAAAGTGTCCATTCAACATTAAGAAGATTTATGGTGGAGATGTTTGGGGCAGATGTAGGTCAGCATCGTCCATTGGGGCTGCTTAACCTGGAACATGATCCATCAGAAGATGGCTGCTGTTTTACCCTACTTGTAGCTTTTCGAGCGCCTCTTGAAGAAGTACCATTAATTGGGAAGTGTGTCTGGCAAGAATTGCCTAAAGAACTTGAAACAAGATTGATTGCAATATTAACAACAAAGAATTCTGCAATAGATTTGCATGTGGTTCGTTAGATATTCTTTTACTAATTTCTAAAACTATGTATTATGTTTTTTATATGAATACTCATTTTTTATAAATCTAGTGATGTAATCCGTCCTTTTTTGTATATATATAATATTAAAAATATCAATTTTTGATATTAATTCAGGGGGTTGTAATTATTTTTATATTTAATATATCAATATAATGAAAATTTGTTGTTTTCTGGAAAGCAATCTAATATAATCTCTTGCCTCATTAATATTCATGAACATTTGGTCAATATTATTTTTTACTTGTACTATGAAAGCTGAAATATCTTATGAGAAAATGCTTATAGTAGGGAGTGTATATCTGCATTGTAAAGAATTGTAAGTCTAATATTTCTAACATTGGTAACTTAATTTATTTAGCATCTACTTACTTACTAAATAATCTATATTTCACACTATCCTTAAAGTGTAATCATTATAACATAAATCTATTTGCAAAGACAAATTCACATGTGTATTAAACTAAGAAGTATTAATTACATATATTATGTAGAGCTATGTTACTCAGTATTGTTTATTTTATAGTGTAATAATTATCTTATTATTAGGATTACGGGGACATTCCATGGTTTAACATAGTATTAATAACCATATTAATAACAAAATTATTATAATATGTAATTTTATGGTACCTGTAACTGGTAAGAGATATATTGTTTTACCATATTATGTTACTTATTATAACTGGTTCATGGAGCTCCTCTCTATATAGACTTGGCATATAATATATATATGTACCTTCACTTAGGACTGTTTATGACTAAACATTTTGTGTAGTTGTTGAGTGTACTAACCAATCTAGATTAAAGCTTTTCCAAAGGCTGCCCAAAGATCAGGGACAAAGATATAGAAAAAATCTTATGGAAGATTCCTGTAAAACCACAAAATGTTATTGGATTGTTAATCTAAGTTATGAATACTAATATTATCTTCTGTTTACGCGAATATTATTCATTGAAATTAAACTACTATATACGGATTTTATCGCGTTGTTTATTTGACAATAACGACGACGACGACGATTGAGACAACTATCATCTTAGTCTCCCTGTGACCATGGCTGCTGAAAAGCAACCGAAACGTCGGGGTAAGTGTAAAATTAAATTAAATCTAAATAGTTTTAATAATAATTTAATTAGCTTAGAAATTAATAAAGTTTAATAGAAGTAGTACTTAGTAGCATAACAGTTTTGAAAATTATGTAATAGTGTCAAATAAACAATGCGATAAAATCCATATATAGTAGTTTAATTTTTATGAATACTAATTTAGAATTTACAAATTATTTTAAATTTGCTTGTGTTATTTTAATGTATTTGGGAATTCTTCAAAAGAATACAAATCTTATAGTTTTTATCATATTATTGTATAATATACCTATTTAATTAAGTAAGAATATATGCTGTAACTGATATAATACATTAATTGTAATATAATATAATCCAGAATTTGTTTTGTAACAAAGTGTTTTACAACAGATTTTTCAATAGTCAATACCAATTTTATTATATAGCTAAAGTTTATGACTGCTGATTGAAAAGTTGGTCATGATTTACCTTTTTGACTTAATACAGAAACCTGCTGCTCTCTTGGAAAAATATCTAAAGTAGATAATCATACAATATACAAGGGTACAGATGTATACATCTATATATATAATAAACAAGACAAAGCCAAGAAATATTACAAGTCAGTTAGGCTATAGCCTAACTGACTTGTAATATTTCTTGACTTTGTCCAATTAGTGCTATTACTTAATATGATTCTCAAAGTAAAAATGATAAATGAATGCAAGGGCTTTAATAATTTATAGGCAGCTGCCAATTTTTAAAAGACTATTGCTTTACAATGTAAAGTCTAAAGTATTTTAGGATGGGCCTTATTGTACTACATTTTCTTTAAGTATTGTTTATCATTAATGACAGATTAGATTTTTCTATTTGTGTCAAATGTTATTATTTTTGTTATTTTTTTACTAATAATCTGCTTCAATGTTTATTTACTAATAAATGTTTATTACTTAATAGTATTTTTTATTCTTGTTATTTTATTAAGACATCTGACACATAGACAAGATGTCTGTACAAGTTCTCTCTATTCCTTTATTGTAAGAATAAAATGAAACCATTTAATAATATTTGATGATTTATTAAAGCGATAAGTACAAAAAAAAAACATTGCATTGACTAGAAAAACGAATATGTAACCTAATTATATTTAATAAATCTAAAATCTGGAAATGCATTAAGATAATAGTAGTAATTGCAAGTATTTCTACGGATGAAATGTGCTATTTTAGCTGGCTATACATATACAGCCCCTTAAATGTTGGTCCAAATGAAATGTCCTCAATAAAAAATTACCAACAACATTGTTTCTTTAAATAAGCAACTAAATACCATTTCAAATAGTTTCAATAATAAAAACAACACAATTTTTTCATTTCATCTACATAATATTATAATACAGTAGCTAAAATCTAAAATGTAGTAAACTACTTTAATAATTTTATTAGTCTATGAGGTTGGTAATATAGTCTTAACTCATTACTCATCTTTCAGTGGTGTATAAATCACAACTAAATGGTAAACAATTTAAATTGCCTGGTAGATAATTTATGTGTAATATTACAATTTGTTACCTGTTTGTGCATTATAATCTATTCATACTTCATGTAGCAGACTTACAACACAACAATATTGAATAAATAAATGGGCTCAGTTATATAGTTCATGAAATAACATCATGTAACTTTTGTAATGTAGTATACTTTACAACATCATAAGGAATGATTTCTTATTTGTATAATACTGTAATCGCTCAAAACCTTTTTTAGAAAATATTTTGAATGTGAAGTCCTCTTTATTTGAAATTTATTGATGCTTACATTTTTTTTGTCTTAGCCCACCTTTTTATACATAAATATGATCACCAATTTACTTGAGTTACAAAATAAAATGGTTATGATTCTAAATAGATGTTCTTATTCAGAAGCCAAACCATATTGCCAAGTTACAACAAATTTAATAGAAGTGATGCAACAGAATATTTAAAGTTACTGTAGTATCTTGTACAGCAATATTTGTTAAAATGTATGTAGCTGATATAATCTTAGTAAAGTCTACAAATTCATCTTGTAATCATTTACCTTTACCATTTTTAAAACAAATAAGTACCCATTTAGAGAACAATACATTTTATAAATAGATGACAATATTTGTTGTTTATTTGTGACACACACAAATCCCTTCAATAGTGACAGCATATAATGTTGTCATTATTATGATTCTTATTGTTTACACACATCCCACATTGAGTATAAAAGTATGTGTGTCGGACACCAAAGCATAAGCAAGAAGGAGTATCTCAAGGGCTAAAAAGAGAGAATAATTTTAAATTAGAATTTTAAGGTTATATATGAAAATAACAATGTTTAATAAAAGTGTTGGATATCCATTAAAAACAAATGCCTCTTAATTTTAGTTGATGCTATTTCTAAGATTGTAATTGATTTTGAACCATTCATACAACATATACTTGTACATAAATACTTTTTAAGAGAGCAAATAATTTTAATTCAACATTTTACAATATTTCTGTAATGTAACAGCAACATATTTAATAAATAAATAATTTGACCACTTAGGGTTTTTTAATACCAAAAACATATATCTGTTTATCTATTTACTAGCATTAGCAGTATTAAACAAAATCACAATTCTTATGAGTAAAATGGGCACAGCCTCTGTCACATCTGATAGATAAATACAATGAGTTATATTGTACCTAGGCACTGTATATGAAGCATCACTACATACCATTCAAATTGTATTAACCTTCTAATTGTATTCCTTGTATCCAAGCATTTAAATCAGCTGATCCAGGACATTCTAGAAAGCTTTCTTCTGGTTCCTCTGGTGCTAACAAGTGCCGTGCAGCTGATTGACCAGATAGGTAAGCTCCATGAGCTGTAGAGTAGAAGCTACTGTGTGTGTGCTCTCCAGCAAAGAGCAAAACAGGCTGGAAAATGTAAAATGGGGATTCCAGTAAACAGCTCAGGACATTAATAGGTGAACATCATTGATTAAATATCTTGCAGGTTTCATTTTATAAAAACTATGCTACATACCTTTTTATCATGTACATTTCTGAATAGCGGTTGAGCTAAACTCTCAATATCACTTTGACTGGCTCCCACAGCCATAGCAGTATAGGATCCTCTTGTATATGGCTGTTTCTTCCAACTTGTGCTGTAAATTTATATTATAATGAATCAAGGCAATTGATACAACACAATAATCTCAGTATTGTTTAAAATAGGACCAACTAACCAAACACACTTCTGTGGTTCTGGAACAAATGGATCATTTAAGAATTTACGTAATATTTTTGTGCAAGTAGTTGAAACTTCTTCGTGAGATAATGATTCCATGTATTCAGCCTCTTTTCCAGACAGCCATCCTAATAGAAGAGTTTCTGATACTTTGCTAAATGAATAGATCTTTTTATACCATGAATCTGATATATCTTCAGGTGTAGAGGAACTCTCCCACAATAACATAATCTCTGTAATTTCTGGGTTCAAGAATGGTCTGTCATATTCTAAGAATATTTTATTTACAGTACTAAATAACAATCTTTCAAGTGATTCCATCTTGTATTGTGGCAATTTAGGTTCAAATAATGTATTAGCATTCTCTTTTAGAACACCAAGGGGTATTGTACATATCACATGATTGGCATAAAAAGATTGTCCATTATCACATACAACTTCAACATAATTAGGGAACTTTTTCTTTGGTTTTCGTGTAACATCTGTCATGGAGGTACCTTCACCAGGGTTAACAGTCTTATCGGACGAGGATGTTTTGGAAATGTCTTCAATCACTGTTTGATCAGAGTCCTCAGATTCTTCACCAACATCTTCCAGTGGTCTTAGCGAACTATGTTCATTAGAATCCCATACTATTTTACTCACTGCATGGCCCTTGAGTATTTTGTCAGGTGCAATATTTTTTGTCAATGGTTCTAAAATTGAGCTGTACCCTGTGGGTATCATGATGTTACCACCTTGTAGTTCAGTATAACTACCCAATTCAAGGAGATCAATTTCGTCCATACTGTTACAACCAGTAATGCATGTCTCTCTTTTTAATAGACAATCAAATATGAGCCGCCGTAATTTCTTTTCTTCTGAAGATGGTAAGCGTTCCAAATAAATAGTTGCTTCCAAATTAATGTGTTCACCCACACTGTGTATATCTGGTGGAGGTAAATACTGACATAAGAAATACTCTTCACAGCGCCTTAAGAAGCAGACATACGCTTCGTGTATCTCGTGCAATACACCAAAAGGAACCTGCTTTCCATCTTCTGTAGCTGCTATAACCTTATGCGGTTTGGGTATGTTTATAATGTTTACAAGACTGTTTGCCATAGCTATTTCAAAAATTGGATTGCCTAAAACGCCATGAATCCAATTAGCTCCAAGTTCAACATTCTGATTTTTCATTGGTATGGAAATTATACGACCACCGATTCGTTTTCTAGCTTCTAAAATTATAAAGTCTTGCATGTCATTTTTCAGAAGATAATTGGCGGCGGACAATCCAGCCATGCCGGCGCCAATTATTAAGACGTTACACTTATTTGTATCACATTTTTTACTAGAATTTAGGTTTTCGTCACCCATAATATTAAAAATTGGATAATACTTGTATTATTTTGTCAGTATTGTCACTGCACTTGACGTTCAGCTGGTTACGACATCTTAGTCCTTCTCCTAAAAATCAAAAAACGACTAATCGTAGTCTATGGACATACCGACATATTCAAATGTAGAGCAGCTAACAAAATTAAATCTCTTTGAAATTATATTTTCGGTTTTCGACTATAATATTGATAAATAATCTTTACACAACAAAATTGTATAATTTTATGAATTAGGAAATAATGGTAATAATATCTTAATACTTCATATATTCAAATACAATAAGGATAATAGGTAATAAAAAACAGAAATTTCATAAATTACAAAATTGTATAAATCTGAATTAGGAAATATTTCAATACTTCATATTTAGAATATTGTAAATTTGTATATACATAATACAAATACAAGATGCTTAATAAGCATGGAAATGATTGCTACATTTCATTCATTTTCATTCAATGAAATGACGAATCTTTTTCACAGTGATTTCACAGGTGAAATTTCACAGTCAATGATTTTTTATTGTGAGTCCGCAGTAACTTCGCATTTGTTACAATTTTCTTCATATGAATTATAGCATAAGACTACCTAATGAATTAAATATAATGAAAGCTTGTTTTACTTTCATACCTATCTTACAGTGCAATGCTCGATTCTCTTAAGTAGGTAGTAGTTCCAAATCAATGCGCTCATTTTTCTAATTTAAATAATATTTAAAGAATAATTATTACTATCTAACTTATATACACCTAATACAATTTTAAACTAACATGAAGATTTATTTACACTAATAATAATCTCTTTTAGAGTAAGGACTATATTTGTATGTACTCTCGACCTAATCAAGGTCATAGTGCATCAATACGTCACCACGCGAGGCGATGCGATGAGCCGGTAATAGATACGAATTAACAAAATAATGTTTGTCTGTTTCTACCATGAACTGTAATCGTTCGCTAGGCATCGCGCTTACTCGATGCAACTGTATTCCTCAAGTATAGGTAACCACTTTGGCATTCTGTGATTTCATATCGTGAGTGATTTTTAGCAGGCCTAATAAAGCGAAGTAGCAAATGTGACTAATGAAAAATCATTTCATATGATTTTTCACTGTTAAAAGTGAAATGTTCCATGCCCAATGCTTAAGGCCTATCCGCATACGCATCCGCGTGACGTTCAGTAACGTATCGATAAGTATCAGTGAAATATGATATTGTAGCATAGTCATACATTTTGTATGACGCTATCCGTACTCGTCAGTGACAGTGACGTTCAGTGAACTTCAGTGATGTCTCATGATCATGACTCTCATGTCAGTGCTGCGCCGACGCTCGCCGTGATCCGACGTAAATTTCTAGCGGATAATATTTTGCCTGAGACGGTCGCAGTATTTCAAGATGGACGACGAAAAGTTGATTGTATTGGTCTGTGTACATCCTGCAATTTATGACCTTTCACATAGAAAATACATGGACAATAATTTTAAAGCTACTATGGAACAATATTGGGCTAGAATTGGGCGTAAGCGGTATGTATATCTACCTATTTTATTTACGTAGGTAGGTAGTGGTTTTGTTTTTGAATATAGTTAGAAAGTTATTTACATGTAAAAGGACTGAAAATTAAAAGAAAAATATGTATTCTATACATTATGTATTTATCCATACTAATATTATAAATGCGAAAGTAAACTGTTCTTCTGTCTGTCTGTGTACAAAAAATAAAATGAATCAAATAAACAGGTCCTACTAAGCAGGTACGAAGTATTATTATTTATATTATTATTATCTCTTGACCATCTAGCCATCCTGATTCAGCGTTTAAGTAGTTTTAAATAATTCTCTGGTCATGAAAGCTTCGTTTGTGGCATTTCCACCCTGTAAAGGGAGATGGGGAAGTATATCTCCACTTTTATTTGCCTCTTGTACATTTCTTGTTTCATGTGAATATGTATCATTGAAATGTTGATAGTATCATAATATGGTCTACATTTTCTGGCTTAGCTTTAATTGGTCTAAAATATTGTTACGTGCTGGGCTCGACGGATAAGAATATAAACAATATTACCGACTAAAACACGTTTATTCAAACACACAATTCAATTTAAAACACAATAAACACTATACCACACTTTTTCACTGTACTGCTTCAAACTCCGTAGTATTTCCGCTTCCGTTCACTTCGATGAACACTTGATCGCTTACGATTGTAAACTGACTCGGCGGTGCGCGTGCGCCCTATTTATACGCGGGTAAGGCGTTTCTAGAGCTTTCTAGCAACGCTGTACTCGGTATGTAAACAGTACGATGATTCGAGAAAGTACCAGCATTCTCTCTAAGATTCTCGTACCGTATTACGTAGTTCCGTAAGATGTCAATAGATGGCGGTGTAAATTATTAGACGGAACTGCCGAGACTTTCCCACAATGCCGAGAGATGTCACTGGGCGTAACAATATATCCGAAATTTTTGAGCCAGCAACCCAAGGGCATTCTTTACGATTCTTCTGCCTCGCGATAAACGATAGTTGAATATCTTTTTAGATACATTCAAATTTCGTACTGGTCGCATCAAATAGGGTTTTAATGGGAATGCCTCATCTGCGAGAATTACATGGTGAATTGGTGTATCTGTGCCTGGTAATGGTGCATCTGTTGGTACAGATAAAGTACCTCGTTCTAATGCCTTGCCTAAATTGTTATTTGCATATTTGCAAATAACAATTTCTTCCATCAGTCTTTATTAATGTTTTGCAGGTTTCATTAACAATTTCATGTACTGTGGTGTGTCCTAAACGGAAACTGAATGCTATTGTTTTAAATGAGTCCCCTGTTGCCAAATATCTGAAATGATTTTAATGAAATAAATTATGTTATATAAAATTATTGTGGTATGTTTGTATGAATTAAACGGGTATTTTTGTTTCAGGTCTAATATGTAAATCAAGATGGTCGAATATAAGGGACAACTTTAGAAAGAATATTCAAAAGAATGATACTAAAAGTGGTAAAGGTCGCAAGTCAACAAAGCCAAATAAATATCATGAGCAACTAAGTTGATTGGTAAAAATTGTTGACGACAGAAATAACATTGAAAATGTCAATGATGAAGACGATACAACACAAAACGATGAATCTAATATTCCAGAATCTTCACTGCCGACTCAAGCAATGTCGCCCGCTTCTGAATCCCATCCTACTGATTCGCTAACATATTCACCGACTTCATCACCAGCTTTTCAACATTCTCAAGCTTCGTTAACGAATCATTATAGGTCATCATTATCAGCAAGAAGTCGTTGATCCAGAGGATGCAAGGAGAATAATAAAGATTATGTAAGAACAGCTTCATCAGATGTTATGGATTATTTGATTCACCAAAATGAGCATCCGGTTGACCTATTTTTGGCATCTCTGGCTCCAACATTAAAAGAATTGCACCCTTGTGATTTATTTAATGCTAAATCAGAAATGCTTGCGATTGTTCAAAAGTACGAATCAAAACTATTTAGAAACAAATTTCCAAGGCTTGCGCATGAATCAAGCAGCATTACAAGCCAAAATAGGTCTAATGTGACTAACTTGGAAACTGTTGTGGTGGAAGATTATGGCAGCGCCATTACGAGCCAAGACAGGTCTAATGCGATTAACTATGAAACTGTGGTGGTGGAAGGTCATGGAAGCGCCATTACGAGCCAAGACAGATCTAATGCGATTAACTATGAAACTGTTCCGGTAGAAGATCATGGAAGCGCCATTACGAGCCAAGACAGGTCTATCGCGATTAACTATGAAACTGTTGTGGTGGAAGATCATGGAAGCGCCATTAAGAGCCAAGACAGGTCTAACGCGATTAACCATGAAACTGTTGTGATGGACAATAATTTAGATAACAGTACTGTACTCGTCAAAGATTCCCATAACAAATACACAATTAAGGGGTTCTACAATTCTTTCAAGCAAATATAAACCTATCTAAGTTAATATAAAATAATTTGTTTATAATTTGTTGTTTTATTGACACATACCTCAAACAGACTGCTAGACGTTCCCTTGGTGGTACAGCTTTTCTCCAATGAGTATCTTGTTTTCTTAACTTTTCAGTAATGTTAGATAAAAGTAAGTCGAAACAATGTTTTGACATCCTGAAATACTCAAAAAAAACTTTGATTCATCATCTATCAGATGTTAATATAGGGTAGCGAACTTTCTTTTCGTCCACGCGTTATGAACCAATTGCCTTCCTCTCACATAAATTTCTTCGTCTTCATCTTATATTAAAGCAACCGCTGCTAACTGTGATCTTGAATATCGAGGCATTTGACAGCTTGTAGTACGTGAAACTGCTGCAGGGTAATAAAAATCACTGCACGCGTCATGTCGGTACGGAACTGTCGGTCACGTGTCGGCACTGTTGTATGCAGATAGACCTTTAATAAGTAATAAAAAAGAGAAATACCTTTATACACTAATTTAAAAAAGTTGAGTAATAAAGCAGTCGATATTTATGTTAATCATTCTTTAAAATAATATTGCATTAATGTGATTTCTAAAAATCCATAGACAATATAGTAAATACATACAAAAGTAATTGAAGACCACCTCTAAGTCGCGGATTCTTTCCACTTCCGTCTAGACATTTCAAGCAAATTTATGTGTCTCTTTCTTTCTATAGCATATTTTTGTATGCTTCTCTCTCTAGTGACCTTTGAATTCGCTGGATAATAATAATAAAATCTTTGTTTACTTCGCTAGCTGAGCAGTGTTTTTGTTATTGTAGCTCCTTGTAAAATTGGATTTTCTTATAGGATTGTTGTTTTTCTTGTGATTAATACTTGTGATTAGATTACAAAGTATTTGTGACATAAAACGATATATAACGTACTTGATTTCTTGAACCTATTGTGTGTCTAATTTCGATATCGAAAGTCATTGTGAATATTAAGTGCTTAAGAATTTTGTTTAGGATTGTGTTTTGTTACAGTTATGTAATCGAAGGATGAGATACATTACTATATTAATGTTAAAAACAAACGATATATTTATATTGGTATTTTTATGTAACGTGAGGAAATAATAAAGCAAATAAATAGACACAACACGTGGGTATCGCTGTGAATAAATCGATAGAGACGTAAGACGCGTGCGCCAATCTCTATCAACAAGACTATTATACGTCAAGGTCACTGGTCACAAACACGTGCGATGTCGGATTCTATTTACACACATGACTTTCTTCTTGAGCCAGGTGTAGAGATAAAACAAGAATCGCCATCAGAGATAGGCACTATGTCTGCCTCCGTACCTATTCCACAGCGTCGTGTCGACCTGGGCGACTTCAATACTGATTTAGATCTGTGTCTTCAAGAAAATTTGGGTGGCTCTTACCACAATATGCCTACAATGCAGTACAACAAGTTAGCTTATGAAGCTGATAACTCCTCTAAAGTGGAAAGCTTTAAAATGGATGATGATGATATTTTCCAAGTAGACAAAGCTGATTTAATACTTGGACCTACACTTGCTGAGTTAAATGCTAATCCAGACACATTGTTAGATGATTTAAATTTTGATGATCTGCTTTTGCCAGAAGAAAGTGGATATTGTGTCCAAATTGGAGGAGTGATGGGAGGTTCGCGACGCCCTAATACAATAGAGCCCAACAGCATGATGCCTGGCGATAGCCCTTGCAGTCCCTATAATAGAGCTCAACTTGCATTTTCTCCTGCAAGCCAACACAGTTCAGCATCTTCAAGTTTTGCTCAGCCAATGAACCAGTTGCCAGAACTTCTGCTCAGAATGGATGGTTACAGTGGTGAAATAGCTTTGGGTCAGTCTGTGCCAGCATCTACTGTATTACCACCTTACCCTACTAGTGTGAAACCACAACATACTCAGCTTTCTTCCTCTGCACCAACAAATCTTACAATGGAACAGGTACATACATAAATTTTTTATCTTTGTATAATACATACATAGTCTCATGTCTATATCCTAGTTATGATAGACCAAGGTTACCTTTCAGCAGGTATGTTTTACGTTGGCTAAAATTGTGGATGCACACTGTATGGCACTCTACTAGCCATATTGCCATGTTGCACTAAAAATTGTCTGACTGAAAAACCCAAACATAGGATTGATATTATTCTGTAAATCTTTGTTTCAATAAGTTCCTGTGCAAGACAAACATTTGATTTCATTTTAACTCTGATAAAAACAAATTTGTACTGTGTATGGGTTTCAATGTTTTTCTTCATGTTTATTTGTATTAATGTTTTTGATTTATGGTTTATTCCTAGTGCCATGTCATAAAACTGTCAAAGAAAAATTTGTGTATGCATTAATGTTAGATAATTATATTAAGCTTAATAAGTTATACTTATAATACTATACACATTTTTATGCAGATTTGGCAACGCAGAGAACCCCGTAAACATTTGCTGTCTACAAGTTCTCTGGCTGAAGCTGGGTCTGCATCATCTCTTTCTGGGGGATTGCTCAGTCCTGGTACTGTAGATTTCTCACAGGATGAAGATGAGCGTGATGTGGAGTCTGATGAAGATAGTGACAGATATGAAGATCTCTCATCTGATGGTAAGTTTAATACATACAATCTAATGTTTTATGCATTTATATAATTATTTAAGATAAGATTGTACTTCTTTATAGTTAAGTTAAATATATCTGGAACCTTACTTAAGTTGTTTAAAACATGACTACCTATAACAAAATGGAGATGATATTTGTAAATATGATCATTATTATGTTACAGAATCGAATGATGAGTCTGATAACAAACCTCGTCATAGTTCCAAAAGGGAAAGATATTTTTGGCAATATAATGTCCAGGCTAAAGGACCCAAAGGTCAAAGGCTTATTTTGAAGAACAAATCTGAAGACCCTCACATTCTAAATTTGGTTACTGATCCTGTTTTTAGTCCCAGTTGCAGTGTAAGGGGAATTAAACATAGGTAAGTTATCAAGCATAAACACAATAACTGTTTATTTTTAATTGGCATTCTATCATTAAGCTTATAAATCCATACTAATATTATAAAGCTGAAGAGTTTTTTTGTTTGTTTGTTTGAACGCGCTAATCTCAGGAACTACTGGTCTGAATTGATAAATTCTTTTAGTGTTGGATAGCATATTTATTGAGGAAGGCTGTAGGCTATATAACATCACGCATCGACCCACGGGGGCGGCGCAGTAATCATAAACGCGGGTGAAACCGCGGGCACATCTAGTTTAGTAATGTTGTGCAATATAACAGCAATAAAAGGAAAATCTTTATTTCAAAACTTTTTATCATTATTAGACCTTTTTCTAACTGCATAAGTCAAGTGATAAATTATACTCATTTAACATTCAACAATAATTTATTTATTTATACAGGGAATAAATATTGTATAAAATAATTAATCATAGCTAATGGAAATCTGTAGTATCTGCCTACTCCTCTGGGCAACAGGCGTGAATCTATGTATGTATGTAAACAGAACATGTTTTATTTTATATATAACTTTGCAATTAAGGATATAAACATAAAAGTTTATAATGGAAACCGTTTTAAAATAAATAGCAGTAATAAATTACTGACTAAAGTTTGTTTAAAAGTGAATGCCGTGACAAAAGACAAATCATCACATAAAAATGTGTTTTTATAATTCAGAAATCGTAATAGTATCATTACTGTATAATGTATAATAATATCAGGGGGCCCATCTAGTGAGTTGGTGAGTCACCGTCTGCCCATTGCATTGATGCTATTAGAGTATTCAGGGCAGACGCCGTTTTTCATCTATAGTTAGCAATATACCGGTCCACCAAACACCTATACCTATAGCCCATATATTAGTATTAGATAATACAATCCCGGGATCCCGAATCTCGAGATCCCGGCCGTTTCTGGCCCCGAAAATCCCAGGACTGTACTTGGCTAATCTCGGGATTTTCAGGATTGCCACAAACAGGTCTAGTTTGCATTCCGTAGTCCGATGCGCCTTGACAATAACCTTGCCTAGAATATATTTAAAGTATTTATTACATAACGACAAAAACAATCCTTAAATACGCGGTACGATATGTATTACACAGGTACAGCCCTAATAATATGTTTGTCGTAGAACTAGAAAGGACTTCCCCGCTCGGGATACTTAAATACAATACTCTTAAGGTAATTCCTCAACGAGTCAACAGGAGAATCACCCGATCACCTCATATCATAATATTGTTGTGGGGTATTTCCCGTCGGGGATTCTCTGTACGAAAGTATAAACACGCCCAATCAGGTTTTATTTTTTTCATTTATTATTCTTCCAGTGACGGAGGTTACGTAGGTTACGTCATTTAATTTAAAAGTCAATTTTCTCAAATTAAGTATTTTAAACGGTAGGAGACTTTGTTAAACATAAAAAAGACAGTGATACGACGTCAGTGTTGAGTTATTTTTTAGTTGCGAAGGACGGGATCGACTAAGTGATTACAATACGGCCGACGTATCTTGGCAAGTCTGAACATAGGCTCTGCGAACTTTAGCGCATGTACACTCGTGTAGAAAAGTGTTAATGCCAATTTCTTTTTTATAAACCAATGTACGAATAATATTTCCGTAATACAGTGATCAAGTACAAATAATAATAAATATCGAATCACTTTGAGACAGAAAGCTACAAAAATAACTCATAAATTAAAAATTCAATTTCGATCCTCGAACCTTTCGACCTCTCTTTGGTGGCATATTTGGCGAATAATATTAGTGGCAACTGACACTTGCAAATAACACAAATAAAACAAACTTAACAATCTATGAACTTAACACTGAACAAAAAACTTAACAATAATAAAAACAATAACAACGAAAACTTTTGTAACCGACTTTCTCAAGACAGAGATAGCGACACGAACACGATACCAATGCTAACGTGTGACTGAGACATATTACAGTGCACCGAGTATTGCCGAATAAGCACGAAGCTTTACGAAGTAGCCTAAAAGGGATGTCCAATACGCGTGCCCGAGGGTGTTGTTTAATCGATTTTTATTCAAATCGATTGAAATTAAGTCATAAAAATATATTTATTTTTAATTTTAAAAGTAGTTTTTAAATTTTCTCAAACAGTCGTTACTCAAGTAGTTGGTAATAGATAACTGATATTTAAGTAAATCATGTCTTTTAACCGAGAAAATTACATATTATTAGTTTTTTTTTTATTTACGTCGAAATCTTGTTTATTGACAACAAAATTCACTATATTTGTAAATCTATTTCGTTTAATATCTTATATAAACAAAAATCAATAAATTCTAAACAAAACTAATCGATTGCGATATTTAATTGAATACAGGGTCGAGTGTGTTTACGTAAGGTCCATCTCTAGCTTAGACCACCGCCCCCCGCACGTCGTCTCATACCACCATTTGGTTCCTAAAAAGAGCTATTGCGCAGCCTTCTGCACGAACTTCAGACTTGCCAAGATACGTCGGCCGTATTGTACATACACATTTGTCATCAAAACATGACGGCAAGGTTATATCAGCTTCAACAAGTCAAGATTCTGAAAATCTGAACACTGCACCGCCGCTAGCGAAGCGAATGTTAGATGATTATTTTACTAAAAGTGCCGACGCGGCGACGATAGGCTGGATGATGTTTTGGCAAGAATGATTGCATTAGATGGATTTCCATTTAGTGTATTCATAACTTCAGATGATTTGAGAAGATTGGTCTTAGCAAAATACACGGATTTACCAAAGTCAGTCGTCACCATTCGAAAACGTGTTATGAATTACAGTGAAAAAATCAGCAAGCAAGTAACTGCAGAATTGAAACATTTGTAAAGTGCAGGTGAAAGATTTAACCTTTATTTCGACGAGTGGACTTCAACGTCCAATAAACGAACCATGGCTGTCAACGTTCATTCATATAAAAATTTTTGGAACTTTGGACTTGTTCCTATTTATAGAAGTATGACAGCTGAAAATTGTCTTCGTATATTGAAAGAGCGTCTAAGTAAATTTGATATTTTCCTGAAAACTGACATCCTGGCTATTGTAACCGATGGACCGAATGCTATGATAAAGGTGGGACGCCTTATTTTCACTGAACAACAACTGTGTCTCGCACATGGTGTCAATTTGGCCGTCTGTGATGTGCTTTATGAAAAACATAATTATTTTCAAGATACCTCAGATGATACTATAAATGAACCAGCTGTGGCTGTTGATTATATGGACGACAGCGATGATGATGACCATTTAGAAGACTTAGACTGTCCAGAATCAGGTTTAATCTTAATGTCACAAAATGATCTTACGCAAGAATTGCGAGAACACATACCAGAGTTAACACAAGATGAAAACATTAATGAGCTGATAAAGAAAATCCGCAAAGTTGTAGTGTATTTCAAAAGAAAAATGAAACAGTACTTCAATAATAATATGTGAAAATTGAACATGGAAAAGAGCTGTCACTTCTTTTCGACTGTTAAACCAGGTGGAATAGTTTTTCAACAATGCTGGAGCAATTTTATCTTTTAAAAACCTGCATTTATAAAGCTCTTATAGATCTCAATCATCCAATTAGTTTAGAAAATGTTTAATTTGAATTGGTAAATAAAATTGTTGATGTGCTGACCCCATTTAAATTGACAGTAGAAGCAATCTGTCGGCGAGATGCTAATTTATGCACAGCTGAAACCGCTTTTAAATTTCTTATAAAACAAAACTGTCTAGCAAAAACTCAGCACTTGCCAAAAAAATTAAAATATCCTTAGTGGAACGTATAAAACAACGACGAAGTGATGATTTAACTGGTGTGTATGTTATTTACAAAATTCACGCAAAGATGATGAAAATCAGTAATTATCAGATTTGGAATGGTATCACTTATTTCCATTTCCTACAAAGGCTTTAGTGAGGAAGCAAATAAAGAGTATTGTTAAAAGACTTAATAGCCGAGATGACATGGAAGAAGAAGAAGAAAGGTCAGGATCACAAACAGATGATGAGCTAAGGCCAGGAACCTCCCAACCCCAACTGACATTAAAGGAAAAATTACAGCTGGAAATTGATAAGAGTATGAAATCCCCAGATCCTGAAGTACAAGTACAAAATAAATCGGGGTTGGCAAATAGTATTAGACGTGAAATGAGCCTGTTCGAAAATGGAGGGGTTCGTGGATATCACTTAGAAATAGCATATAAGTATCTATATTGTCTATTCCTCCAACCAGCGTAGAACCTGAGCGAGCGTTTTCAGCTGCTGCTTATGTTGGCAATAAACTACGAAGCAGGCTTGGAAGTCAAACATTGGATATTTCGATATTTCTGCGATTGTATTTTCGAAATTCTAAATAGTATTTTGTGTTGTCTTTTTGATTTCTTGCAAAAGTGTAGTATTTTTTTTGAATTGACTATTTTCTTGTCTTACTTTGTATATTGTGATTTGTGTTGTGCAACGATATTAAAAACATTTTTTAAGAAATTACTCATGTTTTTTTTCATTTGAACCCAATTCGAAACCACAATGTGGTTATCACACTATATCATACTCTCATCCCGGGATACCCCGGGATCCCGGGATTAAGCATTTAAAATCCCGGGATAGCCCTGGGATCCCGGGATTAAGCATTAAAAATCCCGTAAACCCGGGATTGAAAAACATGCTCGGGATTGTGTTATCTAATTAGAATCTATACGAAGCAATAGTCCTACGCCTGCTGCGACTAGTGCCACTGTAGGTGTTCCATGCCACCTTTAATTAAAACTCTAGAAGGGCCTCTTCACGTTGGACCCATGTCTCCGTGTAAGCCTCCCAAAGGCTGTTTATTTTTCTAATATAATATGTTAGAGAATACCTGTGATAAGAGAAACAATAATAATAGTATTCTATCACATACACACAACACCATTTAGCCCAAACTAAGCAGTAAGCAGAATTTGTACTATGAGTACTAGATAATGGATAAACATACATATATACTTATTTTTTGTAAATACATACATATTATACATAGAAACACCCAGACCAAGGCAATATATTAACCATATCACTATATAATTTTCAAATCAAATTCAATTCAATGAAATCTTATTTAGTGGTATTTCTTTGTGATATCATGATAATCTGGACTAGTAAAGATTGCAGTAAGCATTTAATCTCACTTTGATAGTGTCTCTGTTAAAAACTTCTCATGAGTCGCAAGCAGATTAAATTTTTGGTAATTAAGTTAATATTAATAATATTTTATTTTCTAGTGGCAAAGCTAGAAAAGGCGATGGTAATGATTTGACACCGAATCCAAGGAAATTATATTTAATCGGCAAAGAGCTTGATAATTTGGGCAAAGTAATAAATGACATGATACCTGTAAGCGAATTGCCATTCAATATAAGACCTAAAACAAGGAAAGAAAAAAATAAACTGGCGTCACGTGCCTGCAGGCTGAAGAAAAAAGCTCAACATGAAGCAAATAAACTAAAACTCCATGGTTTAGAGAATGAACATAGTAAGTATGGAATTGGATATCTTTTTAGGGTTTCATATTGTTCTCATACTGGGAATGTGATCCAGAAACAAATATCAAATTATCTTCATAAACTTTCACATTAATAATTTTAGTAAGATTACATTGTACATAGTACTAATGTACAATAAAAAAATTGAAATTGTAGAGATAATATTTTAAAACCCATAGAATATTTTTTCCTATTTTATCGTTTTTTTAATTATATTGTATTATTACTTTAGGGCGTCTCTTGAATGGTATACATCAGATGAAGCAAATACTAAGCAGCCGTATGACTAATTCACAGACCAATGTTGATTGGAACTCACACATCAAGAACATAGTAAATACAGCTACGGGTAATTATTATTGTTTACATTACTAAAATTCTCACTAAACTAATAAGAATTCAAATATTTGCATTTCATGCTTCCATTAATCTGTGTTATTACTATATTAACACATTCATCGCCTTGGACCCACATCGTGGGCTCACTATTGCCGCATCTGAGAGCACAGGAACCCACGTCGAGGGCACATATTAAAAATAATTTTTTCTTTGCATATGCACAATAAAATTAAAATAAAATACTACTACTATATGTATTTAACAGATCTTGGTAGTGGCGGTGTTGGTTTTTAGATTTAAACATATTTGTTTTATTTATTTTTCTTACTTCTTCCTAGCTGCCAAGGACCCTTCGCATGGGTTGTATGACAGGGCTGGTAAACAATAATTATTATACAAACAACTTCAATGTTATTAATAAAATCAACTTAATGGACATTTTAATCAATTATTAACTGTAGTTTATATTCATTTAAATGTAAAATCGATGATTTGAAGTTATTCGAATGATTTTTATTCAAACTTATTTTTTATACATAATTATTTCGTAGGATTTTCTAGAAGAACTGTTAATGTCATAAGTTCCTATAGTGAACTGACTGAATATAATTGTTTGCAGAAGAATTATTCTTCAAAATATCCAATATTTCCTTCATCTTATTATAATGTGTATTGTAGTGAAACTTTGACATTTCCAATGCTACCATTCTTCCAAAATATTCGTTACATTGAAATTGCTTTTCTGCACTCATTCGTATTCCGTCATAGTACCAATTTCTCTTTGGTTCAATAGTGGTATTTTTGTGGATATATTTATCAATTTCTCTAGAATAGGGTAAATCATCAAAAGGTTGAGAATCAGGTAGGTAATTCATCTTGCGAGACACAGGTTTTCTGGCTGTCTGTTGACACCCTGGTTTTCTTTGGCAAAGTTCAATATTCTGTACACATATTCTGAGATTCGGTATTAATATTTTGCGTTTAGCTAATTAAGTTACTACTACGTTTGGTAATCTTGTGCTAATGTGAAAAATAATAAGTAAAAAGAATATTAGTAAATAAAAAGATGTGAAAATTAATGTAGGTTCAGAAACACATTGAAAATTAAACAATTTTAATTCATCTTTCTAAAAAGGTTGACGATTCAGGTCTCATGATGACAGCGAATATAAAAAAAATGTTTACTTACCCATATCTTAGTATATGTACATTCTAACTAGAAAACGGCACTAGTTTACTTCCAGGAACCCTATATCTAGAAGAACTACGACCATATTCCTAATAACGAGAGGGTTTTTTTTGTTACGAGTCAGCTGTATACCACAGACTCACATCGTGGGCTCACCCCAGTGCATCTGTATTACCGAAGACCCCGCTAGCAGGCTCTCTTAGTAAAATGTATGGCGTATGAAGCGTGTAAAAGTTATGAGGATGAGAATGTGTTAATGTTTATCTATTTACTTGTTACAGAAGTCAAAATAGCTGGCAAAACTTCCGAATTCGTTAATAAAGTATTGGACAATGTCAGATCAGGGCAACACAATGGTGGATTGACAGATCTATAAACATTACAACATACAGATGTGAGTAACAAAACGAAAGGCTGTTCTATGTACCTCCAAAGTTAATTAGCGAAGAGAGTTTATGTATATCATATGAAAGGTTAATTGTCCAAGACAATTTTATTTTTGTATGGTAACAAGAATAGATTTAGTCACTAGAAGCTTTACAAGGCAACTTGAGGGAATATGTAATCCTCGTCTATTATTATGCCATAAATTAGGTGTCAGTGTCATGTGTAGTTTTTAAGTCTATTATATTATAATAATATGCTTAGGATTCTAACATTTAATTAGTAAACACTGACAGCATTTAAATAATAATGTGGAATTTGAATGCTTACAGAGCTTACTTAAAGTAAGTAAATCTACACAAATAAATCACATGTGTGCCAATTCCAAATTGACAGCTCACTATTATACAAAATAATCATTATTTTGTTTACCAGGAATTGATTTGGTTTAAGTAAAAATAATCTATTTTGCTATCCATTTGTTATTCCTTTATTATAATATGTAATTCTAGTCGAGCATTATAATTAATAATTATATATAATATTTGTGAAGAGGTGTAATATTTGAGTAAAATACTTAACAATAATATAAATATTCAAATGTAAATATGTGCAATGAAATGATTTTAAATCATGTATCTTTTGTTGTTTAAATGTCTTTAGCAATATTTTATGTGTTATAACAGTTATAAGTTACATTTGAAATAAATAAATATATATATATATAATAAACATTATATATATATATATAATGTATTTCAATATGTGGGACAACCGTGATTTATATGTGTGTGTAATAATTTAAATACTTTCCTTAATACTTAAAATTAAATTTCTAAAGTTTTTCATATTTAATTACTTACATTGGATATACAAATATATTATTTCGATTTACGAAATTGTTAGTATAAACATTAGAGTATAAAATAGCAAGTAAATATTATGGCACAATATATCTAGTTTTATAATAGTTAAAACAGTAAGCATGGCATAGCTATTTTGTATTATGGCTCTAGTTGCATGTGTACGACTATGCAGCTTTACAGTTATTTTTACTTGGTGTCAGCAATAAGACAAGTATTGCCCAACCCCCAAGGAATTTAACATGGTCACACCTCTGCTTACCTTATTCCAGAGATGGGCATAATTAAATTACGTTGTAATTGAATTATTAATTTAATTACAACGTAATCTAATTAGATTGTATTTAGTTACATAGTAATTATAATTACTCCGAATATAAAATGTAACGTATTATTATGTATTTAATTACAAAGTAATCTGATTGAAATGTAATTAAAATACTTTGTAATTCAATTATCTGTTAATGCAAATGAGAGTGACGTAGAAAAATAATATTTTAACTCAAATTAGGCGCTATCAAGTTTTAAAATAATAAGAAATTAATAAAAAAGAGTTATTAAAATTAAGTAATATTAATTTATTAATTAAATTAATAAAAAAAAAATCTTATTATTTTTTAAATAATAATTTAAGTAAGTTTATTATTTTTTAATTAATTACTTATTTAACTTTAAATTTTCTTTAATAAAAAAAATTTAATCGGTATAAAATTAAAATAATAATAATATAATATTTAAAAAAAAAATAAGTTAAATGATTAATTAAAGAAATATTTTTCTTTAATTAATCATTTAACTTATTTTTATGAATTCATTTAAATTATTATTAAAAAAAAATTATGTAATTATATACAGTGGTGGACATATAATTAGAAACACTCGACGTATTTCACATTATACAAGGTACATTGCCGTAAAACTTTTGTGTTTTGGAAATAAAACAACAAAATGCATAGAATACGTTCAACAACTTACAATTCATTAAAAAACAAACATATATCCGAGTTTATAACTACCATTTAGATATTCAGTTACGTACAAACAACTAAACGAAATTTGCAGTACCATCCGTCATGGACAAGTAATTAGAAACAATAAAGATTTACTAAATTTCTTAAAAATTAATATTTAGTTGCATAGCCTTTGTTATTAATGACAGCTCTGCAACGACGTGGCATTGATTCAAGTAATTTCATACATTTATCAAGTGAGATTGAGTTCCATGTTTCAACAAAGGCTTCGTAAAGTTCATTTTGACTGGAATTACGTTTAACGGAGACTTTTTTTTAACGACGTACCACATATTTTCAATAGGATTTAAATCTATTTGCAGGCCAGTCTAACATGGTAACACGTTGCTCACTAAGAAAGGATTTAACACTGTGGGCCGTGTGTTTTGGGTCGTTATCGTGCTGAAAGATCCAGGTCACAGCCAAATGGTCGTGGTGTAGGGAATCATTGTCTCTTCTAAGATGTTTTTGTATTGAAATTGATCCATTATACCTTCAATCTTACTGACAGATCCAACTCCGTAACCAGAAAAACATCCCCATACTTTAATGTTACCACCGCCGTGTTTGGCTATGCTCCTCGTGTATGGTTTATTGGACGTCTAACGTAGCGTTTACCGTCTGAATTCACCATATTTATTTTTGTTTCATACGAGAATAAAACTTTTTCCGTTCTCGTACGGTCCAGCTAAGATATTTCTTTGCAAATAATAATCGCTTCTCTTGGTGTTGCTTGGTAAGAAGCGGTACCTTTCGAGAAACCCTCCCGAACAATTTAGCTTCCACTAATCTGCGGCGTACCAGTTTCGAGGTAATGTTCCTTGGGTCATCAGGTGAAAAAACCTCATTTCTAATCTCGTTGGAGCCTTTAAATGGGTTTTGTTTATCTACAGGTATTATTTACAAATCTTCCCGGGGAGACGTTTTCCTTGGATGAGCCTTTCTAACAACACTTTTAGTAGTTCCGTTTCTTTTATAATGAGCAATAGCGTTGAAAACTTTCTTGTAATTGATAGCTATAGTTAATTTAAATACTTTGTTACAGATTACTGTGTAATATTAATTATTATTTGTTCTTCATTATTTACATAAACAAAGCAACAATTATAATTTACATCTTGACGTACTTGACTAAAGGAGTTAAATTTTTCCAAAACTGAGATGACCTTAGAGCATGAGTAAATTTAGGGACGAAAAGGCAGTATCGCATTATAGTAAAAGCTGAATGTATATTAATTTTGAAAAGGTGGTCTAAATTTCACAAAATGTTGGACTTTCTCTTTTAAGAATGAATCAAAAGCTTCTTCAAAAACTGGGGACGAAGGGGGCGAAGATAATGTTTTCAACAATTTTGAGATCTGGAGGCGATCAGGTGAATTTAGTTAGTATCAAATGTTTGATTAGATGTAATTAGATTACATTTCAATTAAATTACAATGTAATTAAATATAGCAGGTTCTTTGCGTAACTAATTACTAAAGTAATCTGTTATAAAGTATTTAAATTATCAACCATAAAAGTAATTGTAATTGTTAATTTGTAATTTAATTACTTTTTGCCCATCTCTGCCTTATTCAATGTGGACTATAGTTATTACTTAGCTGAGTGGTGGGGTTGCTTTTTCGTACGGGTGCGTGTAACTGAGTCTTTTTATTCCATAATTAAAATTTAATGTAACTAGATTTTTTATTGTATTCGACATAATATGACATATATAAGAAATTATTTCTGATCATGATTCTCTTTTTATAGCTATATGTTTATGTTGCTTAATAATTATATCTTCTATTTTTTTTAAATGTGTATCTTAGGTGACTATAAGTACAATTACATTTGATATCATTTGTATTTTCTAAAACAATTCACCAATTTATTTATCAATGAAACAAATAACGTAGTTGAAATGAATATATGTACCATTGTTTAAAAATAATTTTG
Organism: Catocala fraxini; assembly: GCA_930367265.1. Classification (NCBI taxonomy): domain Eukaryota; kingdom Metazoa; phylum Arthropoda; class Insecta; order Lepidoptera; family Erebidae; genus Catocala; species Catocala fraxini. The sequence goes on from OV884037.1 coordinate 13,263,852, forward strand.
ATTAGTATAATTTCAATATATACTCGCATTTATGCTTTCAATAATTTTGTTAATGTTTCTGTTATCTTGAAAATGAAAAATCATATTTATTTTTGTAAAACATTATTATTACTCTTAATTAAACATGATTTGTGTAATGAGTGTAGTATATGTATACCCATACAAACATAAATAAATGTTAAAAAGTATCTTATAATTGAAAATCATATCAATTAAAAATCAAATTGTCAAATATTAGTTTCATATTATTTCGTTAAGTGAGTGTTCGACATGATCACAGAGCGTTGTTCATATGAATTGGTAAGACTCACAGGTATTGTCAATGCTGGTTTGTGTAACTTGTAAATATCTGATGTTTGGGCATGATCATTGGTATTTTGCTGAATATTTTATGTATATATTTTATATATTAATATTATATTATTAAATGTGGATGAAGATTTGAAATATAGTATTTTTATATTTATTATTACTTGTAAGCAATTAATAGCAGCAGCTAATTGATGGTTTGTTATATTGTCATGTTTCTTAAAAGTTATACGTTTTCTTTGAAAAGTATTTGACATGTATTTAAAAATCTATATCAATCCTATCAATAACTGGGAATATTTATCTAAAAAATTGAAACCGAAATTGGTTAAAATCTTTTAAATAATGAGACCTCAAAATCTTTGAGAGATATGTGTAAACCAATTATCTTATATCGTTGTTAATACTTAATAAGGATAAAAATCATTTTGGTAGTTAAAATATCTTGATGCTTCTACAATGTTATAATGATAAGTACCTATGTAACTGCTTTTTTTGTGATTATAATAATTGGACTATATGTTAATATTTGCTAAATTTAATATATGTACATAGTTATCAATTTTCATTATTTTTAAATTATGGTTGACTGACGATCACATACTATTTTTGTTACCTACTGCAATTTCTTTTAAGCAGTTTGCACTTTTTATATAATGATATCAAATTTATTAAAAAGCTCTAATTTAGAATCATTATCTCAAATCTTGCGAAACTGTATTTGGCCAGATGATGACGCCACGACTTTTCGATAAATATCCTGTCGTGTGTATTAGCCAGAGTTGGTATATAATAATAATTATTAATTACATATACCTCCACGTCAGCCTTTAATATTTGTGGTTATTCTGATATCGTCTCGAAATATTAAAATCATATAATAGTGGGAATCCATGTCGATTCCATTTCAAGATTATTTTATGTTATCTTTAAATAATATATTTTGTTACATAACAAACCAAACTCAAACTGGTCTGCGATCCAATAGGCTGTGGTTATTTGTAAATTCATAAGTTTTCTTATGTTACTTTTAATGATTTACAATATTATTGAATATTTTTAATTGATTGTAATTATGTTAATGTATTAATGTTGAATAAACTTTTATGATATTACGAAGTGTTATAAATCTAGTAGTTCTTAAACAGAATAGCTAATCTAACAACAAACAATATTCTTAAATAAATTTTGATTTCATCATCTGTTGCACTAGGTAGGTTCTATCCTATCTCACTATTTTTAAGACTTCGAGTAACTTGGGTTGTATATTACTAGCATTCTAGACTTCAAAGTCTCGATAAATAAACTATAATGCCAGTAATTGGATCTCTTGGATGCTTGTGCTTAAAAAGTTCTGGAAGCCCTGATATTTAGACTCGCAACAGCGATGTCAGGTGCCGATCTGCGGTTAGCTTTGGAAAAGCAGTCGACAAAATCTAGACAAATAAACTAAACTAGGTTTTGTCATAAAGATAATTAAACTGATTACTTATACCTACTTATAGCTTTGCCCGCAAGTTCATCCCTATGGACCACAGTTTGTCCTCTACGTAATTTACTTAAGTGGATAATATACTAATACACCATATCTCTAGTTTTACTAAACGGTAAATATGTGCAATGAAATGATAAGCATAAGCTACTATGTATGCATGTATGTATCTTATGTGGGGGCCAGTCGGTGCAGACCGGCGACACTTCGACCCAGTGGGATCTTTTGTGTCGACACTCTCCCAATAACGACTGCCACAGATGTTCATGGCAGCCGGAACCGACGGCTTAACGTGCTCTCCGAGGCACGAGTGCACGAATACGCACATAATTTCGAAAAGTTATATAACTTCCGAAACTCAGAGGTGCGCGACGTGGGTTCGAACCCGAGACCCTCTGCATTGCAGTCTGTTGGACTCTCCACTGAGCTATCGCTGCACAAGCTAAGCACAATAAGCTACTATACATCTAAATGTATATATAGTACAAAAACGCCTCAAATTATGTTGGGGTTTTGCGAGATGCTGGCACGATCAGATGCATTTTTGAGTCGGATACATCGAAATAATAATGTTATTTATATAGAAATATGAATATACAGGAAGTTTGGAAAATCGATGCAAAGCCGTAAATCGGAGCTAATATAGACTATGTAGAACCATTTGAACTATACTTGTCTTAGGCGACTACGACACGGCACCGCGCACGGCCGCGGACGGCGCACTGTGGGCTGAAAATCGACCTCCATAGACATAGAAATGAAAGTTGATAGATGTTCGTTTTGTTGACAGATATGGCTTCTATTAGCTATTATACACATAACAATGTCGTCTGAGCTAACTCCGCACAGAAATGAATTTATTATAAGGTTTTTTCGAAAAAAATGTATGGAGCTAGCATGAAAAATCTGAATATCTCTGAACTTGCAAGGAAAACCGTAATATCCTCAGAGATGGTTATAGGACTAATTATTTGTGATTTTTTGACATACTTCATATAACGGTACCTGCTGCAGAATTTTTTTTAAAAATCATCTAATTTTTAATTAATTTTTTTTAACATTAAACGATTTGTTTTATTGTAAAAGTAAAGAAACAACACGTTATATGCATATAATACTAAATCTTCGCCAGTTATTTGTTAAAATATCAAGAAAATTATTTTTGCCTTACATAGTATATATGTTTTAAAACAGGTAATTGGATACCATTACTAAACTTTGCATACAGGTAAACTACTGAATAATAAATTAGCCTTCTAATGAGTTCTGAATAAGAGATTAAGTGATTTGCAATATCGCACTATGGTAACTACGGATTACACTAATTAAATTCTTACAGGTAAGTACATAAGTAAACTAATTAGTTAATTAGACATGTTACGAGTTCTAAGAAATATTTTCGACAACTGTCTAATTATTTTATTATTATGTCTAAATAAAAGGTATTTTTTAAATCATTAAATTCTACTAATGTCAAAGTAAAGATCAATCGATAAGTTAGTTATTTTATTAACGCTAATAATAGGCATTAAATAAAAAGAAAAATAAATTAAAAAGGTATTTTTTAATAGTGGATAAAATTTATATAAAACAAAACATAGGTACAAAAGTATGCAAAAATATAAATAGGTACAAGAATAGTAATATAAAATATTTAAAAATAAATCAATTGCAAAACATAGTTACGTACCAAAGCTAAATAACGAAAGATCATGAAAAAATTACATTGAATAGAATTATATGTAATTAAAAGCACAAAAAGTTTCTAGTTTTCCTCATCACTCTCGTCGATTTCTGAATCAGAATCTAGATTGCCTACAAACTCAAAGTCAGTTTCTTGAAACTGAATTAAATTGAGGGTTTCAGGAAATAAATCCTCCTTTTTCTTGGCATCTAACTTGGGCCTTTGTACATTTATAAAAAGATCCGAAGAAACAACTAACTGGTTTGTTGCACTTTATAGTAGGATGGATAAATATCCTTTCTACCTTCCCGAATAGCTGACTCTCGTAAAGTGATGTATTGCCACTTTGATAATTTTAATGAAAGGAGTAATCCAAGTGCTTTTTCTGGTGTAAATAAGATAGTTTTCACCGGTTGCTTAAGCGTTTCCTTAATTTTAGAGGCTGCTTCAGGATGTTTCAGCATATATTCGATTACAGATGCGATATCCTCACAACCTTCTTCCTTAAAACGCGCTGCTGCTGTATGTGCCAATTCACTGGGATTGTCAGTTTTATGCTCATCAGATCTTCTCTTCTTCTGTTTGCTTCCCAGATCTTCGAATGGTTTTCGTGACCTCTTTGTCATTGTACCAATAGAGTATGATGTTGAGGGTTCTGGAGAGATTGATCTTGATCCCTCAGCAACAGTTGGTTCTTGAGCGACTAAATTTATACAACTTGGCCAATCGATAGTTGCTTGCAGCCAAATTTCGTATTGTTTTCTAAAAGTATCAAGAATTCGGTGAGATTTTTGCCACCTTTGTGATGTAGCTCGTAAAAATCTCCGACAAAATTCTTTTAGAGTCACTTGATCTTCAACGGAAAGACAAACGTCTAGGCGGGATATAACTTCACTAAACAATACCTCATGATCAAATGAAGTACTCTTACATTTTAGAAGAACGAATAGGTCTAAATTGGTATTTAAACTTTCCATTATAAAATTTCACAGTGATATGTTAGGGGTAACAAAGCTTAGAATAAACTAAATTATGATGCAAAATGTTAACCCTTTTATATTTCAGTCCAACATTAGTTAACGACCTCATTAGACAGTTGTCGAAAATATTTCTTTATTACTTATACACAAAAACAAATCGTTTAATGTTAAAAAAAATTAATTAAAAATTCGATGATTTTTAAAAAAAAATCTGCAGCAGGTACCGTTATATGAAGTATGTCAAAAAATCACAAATAATTAGTCCTATAACCATCTCTGAGGATATTACGGTTTTCCTTGCAAGTTCAGAGATATTCAGATTTTTCATGCTAGCTCCATACATTTTTTTCGAAAAAACCTTATAGTAAATTCATTTTTGTGCGGAGTTAGCTCAGATGACATTGTTATGTGTATAAAAGCTAATAGAAGCCATATCCGTCAACAAAACGAACATCTAGCAACTTTCATTTCTATGTCTATGGAGGTCGATTTTCAGCCCACAGTGCGGCGGTGGCGGTAAAGCGGATTTCGTAACGGTGACCCGCGCGGTAAAGGCTGATTTACACGTATTAAGTTGTTAAGTAGTAACTAAATTTTAACTTAATCTTAAGTTACTTAATTTTGATAAGTGTCCACACGTACTTAAGGTCTTTAGTTCTGTCAAGATGGACGATCAACAACGTTCGGATATTATTAGTTTTGTACTCGGGGAGATTCTAGATGAAGTTAAAGACGAAATAATAATTGTCGATACCTATTGTAATTGTAATTGAACTCCCTTTTCTGCTTTTGAACTCCAAGTTGGTCCATTATGCGTGAGAGTCAGCCGGTTATGGAGATAGCCAGCCCAACTCCCAGAACCACAGACGATTCCTGGGGTCTTCGCAGGCTTCGCGGAGTGACCTCGGATTGTTGAGGATTCCTTACGTTGTGCTGTTACACACATTCCAGGACTACATGGGCAGCAGATTCTTCGGTCAGACATCCCCTACAGAGTGGGATGTCTGTTGCTCCGATGTTGTACAGATGTTTGTTCAGGGGACAGTGCCCTGTTAGGATCCCACGTTGGTCCGAAGGTCCAATCTTTGTAGGTTGAGCAGGCGGTGTGTCAGACGTGGTGAGATGCTACCGGCCATCCGCTCTCGACTGTCTGCAGTCCGTTGTCCGTGCCCAGCGTTTAATATGTTGGCTCTGAGTGCGAAGCCGCATCCATGCTCTTAGTTGTGAGAATGGTAGAGGGAGGAATGAAGGTGGACCATCCGTGGTGGTTTCCGATCTTCTAGCCAACTCAGTTGCAGCATCATTGCCCAGTGATTCACTGTGCCTCTTTATCCATTGTATATTTTACATATATACATTATATGTTTATTGTAAGATGACTTTTGCACCTCCATATTAGAAAAATCTTAGGCAATTAATTCAGTGATAGATTGTATTACAACCCGGGTATCTTGCTGGAGTAAAATCTGTGGGGTTTCTTGTTCGGATACAAACTGTGGGGTTTCTTGCTGGGGCAAAAACAGTGGGGTTTTTTGTTCGATTGAAAACTGTGGGGTATTTTGGTGGGGTGGAAACAGTTGGATCCCGTGCTGAGGTGAAAACTGATGGGTTTGCTGGCGTGAAAAAGCCTGGTGGAAGTTACCATAATTTCTAAGTGAAGCGATAGTGTTCGACGGTGATGTTGATGACAAAAGCCTGCGGTTGTAGAGTTCGAAAACCTCTTATACAACAGCTTTGTACGTCCGTCCGTCCGTCTGTCAGTTATACAACTTTGAACTCAAGAACCGTAAGAGCTAGAGACTCGCGGTTGACGCCATTCGACTCAACATGCCCCTGTCATAACTGTGTCGGAAATACAACATGACCTCGCCAGTTCGATTACGCCACAACAACGTCTGCCGCAGGGCTCGAAGCCGCTCTTCCTTCTTATCCGATACGATCAATTACTCCGCAAACAAGTTCTTCCGTTATACCTATGTCGGAAATACAGCATGACCTCAACAGACCGGCCACACCACAACAGCTAGTGTCTGCCACAGAAATGGCAGCACCATTTTTGCCATCGCCAAGCCTCTCCACAACATCACAACCAAGTTTTGCTGTAGAACTTGATCCTCTTGATGTTAGCAACTATAACAATCAAACTTTAACGAGTAAATTTCAGCCAAAATGCATCAGATCATTTCCTAGTACCCAGGAAAAATGCAACAAAAAGGAAATCTACTGTTTACATAGATACTCCGGAGAAAGAAAACATCAGAATACAAACCAAAGAAAGGGACAGAAAAAGAAATACCAGCAAGGTAAAGACAAACATGAATATGGAAGAAAAGAAAACTAATAAACCCACCAAGAATAAAAAGAATTCATCAAAGAAAGCTCAAAAGACCTCTAGCTCAGAAGATGAAGATACTGACAGAGAAATACCACAATCTCCCGAGTCTACATATGACGTTACAGAAGGTGATTATGTTTAGTTTGATTCATCAAGTTATGAATCTTCTGCATCCGAAAATGAAGAAATGCCTCCAAACCTTCAGATAGACGATTGGGTGATAGTTAACATTTTATCAATGAAAAATACAGTACACCGATACATAGGGCAGATTAAATCAATAACAGTACACGGATACATTTTAAGATTCGCTAAAAAGAATGATAATTATAAATTAAAAACATAAATATGTGGCCCGTTAACGATGACATTTCTGAGATTGCTCGGTTCCAAGTGGTGAAGAAAATTTACCGACCGACCGAAATCTAATAGCAGGCGTGTAATATTATTATATGATAACCATAGCTGTGTTAGCTTTATAAAAGTCGATTTCCAAAATGAGAAACATCTGAGTGATATCGTGAGTGCGTGACCCTGAGCGGAATAAATGTTTGAATGCCTGAGCGCAACGTGCAGAGAGCACACGGTATACGCGTCACGCGTCATCGATTTTACAGAGGTACGCAACTTTTATATTTTCATTTTTTTATAATTTTATTTCTTTTTATTTTAGCTTTTTACAAAATAAATGACTGAATTATATTTCAACAGTGATACTGATAACCCACCTGAAAGGAACAACAGGGTTTTTGTTACATATTGTATATATTATTATTTTATAAATGATTCCCAATTTAAATCCCATGTCGTTCACTATTTCATAGGTTTGATGGTGGAAGCCGAACCGAGTCAAACTACCCATGAATTATTCATGGTTTAACGTTACCCTATCTACAATATTGGCTCATTTGCATCAAATCAAAAGATAAAAAGATATGAAGAATTGGTGCCTCATGATTTGACTGATCTGCAGAAAGAAATGCGTCTTAAAACTTGTGTTGCCTTCTTGAATCGGTACAGAAATGAAGGAATATTGGATCGAATTGTGACATGTGACGAAAAGTGGATTCTTTACGATAGCCGTAGGTAAGCGAAAAATGCAATAGCTGACCCCAAGTCAAACGCCTCAATAGTGCCCTAAAGCAAAGCTTACCATTAAAAAAGTAATGGTAACTATTTGGTAGTCTCTTCACGGTGTTATTCACTATAGCTTTCTCAGGTCTGGTCAAGCAACAACAGAAGATGTTTACTGTGCCGAACTTTGAACAATTATGGCGAAACTGGCAGTGAAACATCCCCTACTCGTGAATCGATCTTCACCATTATTGCTCTAAGATAACGCAAGACTTCACACTACACGAGCAACCGTTGTAACCCTACAGGAGCTGCAGTTAGAAACCATACGTCATCCTCCGTACTCGCCAGACCTTGCACCAACGGACTACCATTTTTTTCGTGATTTGTACAATTTTCTACGTGATAAATACGTGTACCTAAATATTTCGATTAAATAAATATGGTATTTTAGAAAAAAACGAGGTTTAATTTTTTTGTACAAATTGGCAATTTCATACTTTAACCCCTAATACATCCCAGCACTACGTTGCTGAGTCGTAGGTGCTCTTCGTGGACAAAAATGTAAAAATAAATTTGAATTTACAAAGAGCACCTGCCAAAAATATTGATGGGTGCCTTTCGTGGACTAGGCTAGGTGCTATTCGCGCAGGTGCCATTCGAACGCGTGCCCTAAGTGGACTACGTCAACATTTGTAATACTGTAAAATGGTTTCAGAAAAAGACCTAATATGAATACAGCGTCCGGTTGATAATCGTAGGTATGCGACGAGTTAGTAGCAAAAATAAACAGATTGGTTAACCCGTAGCATATCATAGATAGGTAGGTCGCTACTGAAAACCGTTTAGGGGTATTTGGTCGCAGTTCGTTTGAGAGTCTTGAGAGTTGGCTGTAAAATTTTAGATACATTTCCTACCTTTTTACCTATTACCTTTTATGTTTATTATAGACTGCCTACGTGGCGCACTGGTGGTGTGAGAAACTTCTGCGCAAGCAGTCTCGGTTTTTTTGACGAGACATACTCAGTAGCAGCTTGGAGTTAGAAAGTAAGCAGTGTGACATGCCTCCGCGCCTCGGAAAGCATGTAAAGCTCAAGAGCTTCAGGCATAAATCCAACAGGACGCTTGAGAGACCAAGGTCTCTCAAGCGTCCTGTTGGATTGATGCCTCACCAGACTATGAAAGTGAGGTAATAGAGTGCAGTTGTGTTTGCATACATATTTTCCCACTGTAATATCTCCTGCAGAGATGGCCAGCTTCTGTTAAGATTGCCTGCCACAACCAAAATTTGGTCTGAAGGACAATATTATTATAATGTTTAATAGGCATGTAAGAAACTACATATTGAATTTAAGTTAAAAATAAAACATGCATTTAAAATAGTGTAGATTTATTATATTTAATAATCAAATATATAAATTTGTGTTCAACAAATTGTTTCTTTTTACTTTTTCCACATGTAGAATTATCTTGTATTTTTCCAGTAAGTCCTGTAGTTCCTGAACTCCCTGCTCTTCTAAATGCTCAATATAACACACCAGAATTATGGCTGGTTTATCCACAATTTCTCTCAGGCAAAGGGCTTAAACAAAAAGAAATGGGTATATTTTATTTGTTGCAATTTCCTAAACATGCACTGACTATTGTGCGGAATTTGGCTGTGTCTAAATTTGTTTAATATATACAGGTTTAGATATTACTGATTATTGGTAACATTTCAATGACAGGTAGTATCTGAAAATAAAACAAAACAAGACATGTCAACAGTAGAAGTAACCAATTTTTCTGGTATTACTATTTTGGATAATCAAGATCAATGCTAAGAAAAGGAGATAGTGCTATGTTACAGGTATTTTGAAAATTTTGTAATACAATTAAACAAAACTAAAACCAGAAGTACAATACTGATATTTCTATACATTTGGTAAGTAGTGACCACTTCCAAACTATAGATTGTATACATTACTAATGGGGCAGTGGTCACTACTAAACAGGCAAGCATAAAGAATTGTCCCAATAATGTATTACCTACTTAATAATCAATGAAATAGTAAACAATAGAGCCATACCTCCAGCTGCAACACCTGCTATAATGTTTGGTTGTTCTAAATTGCGATAAGTAGAATTTATGCACCTTGATATCTGATTACTTGTACATAGACTTCTTATGACAAAATCTTTAGTTACCAGTTGTGCTACTTGATATTCAACAAGCGGTTTGCTTATTACACCAACGACATCTTTGCTTTTGGTGATATAGTCTTTTAACAATTCCACAATTTCACTGCTTTGTACCAAATCATAGTCTTTAATTACACATATGTAATTGTTATCTGATTTAGCTTTGTATAAATGTAGATTGACTTCTGGGATGGAATCAATGTGTTCCAGCTCGCGTTGAACTTTGACAAGATCATAAAAGTATCTTCCTTCCAAAATTAAAAAAGTGTCTATTTCAGCAGGCGTTTCTGTTTTGACCTGTAGACATAATCTATAAAAGAGTAGGGAAATAGGTATAATATACAATTATTTATAAGAAAAACTTATATTCGCTAGACAACTTACTGTGGAAAGGTTTCCTTGTTAAGAACATCATCCCAGTCTTCCCATGCAGATCGTGATGAAGGTTCACTTATTTCCCCAAAACCACTCATGATATGTAGATCTAAGTGCGTTTGTTGATTAATTAATAACAAAATAGGTATCTAATCAATTGTATTTTATGTACTATATATGTATATCAGAAACATCCAAAAAGTCAGATACAAATTTAAATATCACGATTTCTGAAGCAAGGAATTGTTTTGTTATGACAATTGACAGCTGATCAATGAATTAGTGACGCGAAAATGTAGATTGTAGAAGAAGCGCCCAAAGTAAAAACACTGAGGTGGCAGAATTCAGATATTAACCTTGTTACTTTGACTCCATAATTACAGCCAGATGCCTATAGAAAAAAATACGGGTTGGCTTTGGTGGTAGTACTGTGTGTTGTGTAATTAAAATATTTTAAGTTCACTTCAATTGTGCTAAAATAATTTCAAGTATATATCTACAAAAGTAATTGTTATATTTGGTTAATTCTTCGTTTTAATCATGTCTCTCTCTCTCTCTCTTGTGTATTTTATTCATTTAGCTGAATGATCTTTAACTAAGTCAATACATTTTTTATGCACCATAAAATATATTAACAAGTTTGTGGTCTATATATCAGATTGGCTGCCACGCCACGGTCCAATCGTGACCAGGTAAAACAGCGCTGATGGCGAATGGCATAAAAGTTATAACATATTTATTAAACTGCACTATGACTGTACTGTGTACTGTGTGTATGTGTCAGAAGGTATTTTATATGCAGTAAAATAAAAGTTACACTTGCGAACACAAATATGGTTTATTTGCGACTGATCACTGAATATAAAATATTATAACACTGCGGTCGCAGCCGCTCATTACATTGTAGCACAGACGTATGTTTACTGACAAAGCAAAACTGTGTGCCCACAAAGTAAACCTACTGGAGCACAAGGCCTGATTTAAAGTTTCGGAGGCACTGGTCAACAAGAGCATTTTTTTTAAACTGGCTAAAATAGTATCCAGCCCGAGGCTGAAGCTGCTAGCGCTTCAAAAGAGCATTTTACGTCACTAGCCTGTGTTGCGTTTCGTTCCAAATCACTAATTAAGCCGAATCAAAATTGGTCAACCCTGGAAGAGCTACAAGAAAAATTGATTCAGGTACGAGTATTATGCCAATCATTATACTCGTATCTGAATCGTGATTTATTTGCAAAATTAATAAATTTTCCTTATGTGCATCAGTAATTCAGTACAGACAGTATTATCCAATATTATCTGTAATTTTTTGTAATACCAGACTAACAGTTTACAACACCTAAATCTGTCTATCTGCTGGAGGTGCAAGATGGGTCGCTGCCGCTCCATAAGTTAGAAGTTTCATAAGTTTTTGTCTTGCACCTCTCTTTTTATTCAGACAATTCTAATTTACAACTTTTCTCACCCAATCATTAACTCACTTAGCTGGTGGAAGTGCATCGGTGGTGAAGATACGATAAAGCCGCCTCTATCTCGCCTAGTGAATGAATAGGAGGAAACTCTGAAAGTAGAAACATTCATTGCGAGTAGTAGATGAATTATTTTAAATTATATTTTCATTATAGCGTAATTATTAATAAACATGGTTAATAAAAGTAGTTGTGGAAGGACATACTATGTATATAATTTTAGCAATTGTATTGTATAGTCGATTTGTATAACAATGTTTTAGTTGGGCTTATGCGCGACTATTGAATATTGACGTGAGATGTCTCGTTCCTTCTCTCTCGGGCACAGAAATACGACCATTGACGTCGAACGTCGAATTAAGATAATCAACCGATATCGAGACACATGAATAACTTGCGTTGTAATACTAATCAGCTTGAAATATATTCATAGATATATTTGATAATTGATTATGAAAAGAGAATTTGTGTGAAGAACATATAATTTGAATACCATGTTAAAGGTGCAGTTTGTGATTTATAATTCAATAAAAAAATTACAATTTAGTGATCGTACAATTGAACAGTCTATAATATTAGTGATATATTTCATTTTACAGGATAAAGGACAGGCTACCTTTGAGGCTATATGGCCTTCTATGCGCCCAATAGTCTTAAAGCTACTCAAGCAGGAAACTGTAACCCAACCAGAATGGCAAGGCCTATTTGAAGCTGTCCATTCTGTATGCTTATGGGATGAAAGAGGTGCATATAAGTTAAGGGATGCGCTGCAGCAGGATATTATGATGTACATTAAACAAGCCCAAAATCGCGTGCTAGCACAACGCGAAGACCAGGCTCTGCTAAAGGCTTATATTGCAGAATGGGGCAAGTTTTTCACACAATGCAACTATTTACCCACACCGTTTCGTCAATTAGAGAATTCTATAAATAATACGAGCAAGGTGACTAGCTCCAATGCATCAAGCACTCAAAAAAAGAACAACAATAATAATATTGAAGATAGTCTTGTAAGGAAACTCATGTTAGATTCATGGAATCAAAGTATTTTTATGGATATCAAGCAAAGGCTACAAGATTCTGCTATGAAGCTTGTGCAAGCAGAACGAAATGGAGAATCATTTGATTCACAGCTAGTTATTGGTGTAAGAGAATCATATGGTGAGTAATACCTATTATATTACTTTCTCTATATTCTGTAAGTTTATTATCTCAATATTATTGTTTTCTTTCCAGTTAATCTGTGCTCCAATTCTGTTGATAAGCTACAAATCTACAGAGAAAATTTTGAGGCTGCCTATATGCAAGCTACAGAAGAGTTTTATAAACTGAAAGCTAATGAGCAATTGTTGGCTAATGGGGTTCAATCATACATGAAATATGCTGATCAACGATTAAAGGAAGAAGAAGCTCGTGCTCATAGATATTTAGAGGCAGGTAGTGGCAGTGTAGCAGCACTCACTCAGTGTTGTGAGAAAGTGCTCATTGGAGAACACTTACCCACATTATTAGCTGAGAGTGCACCTTTAATTAAAGCTGGAGAAACAGACAAATTACAACTTATGTTCCGACTCCTTGATAGAGTACCTGAAGGAGTAACACCCATACTTAGGGACTTAGAGGCACACATAGTATCTGCTGGATTAGCTGACATGGTGGCCTCTGCAGATATCATTACAACAGATTCGGAAAAGTATGTGGAACGCTTATTAGACTTGTTTAAGCGATTCAGCACTTTAGCCAAAGAAGCCTTTATGGATGATCCAAGGTTTTTGACAGCACGTGATAAAGCATACAAATGTGTTGTAAATGATACAACTGTCTTTAAATTGGAGCTGCCATCTTCGGCACTCTTACGAGGCAGTAAAGGCACTGCTCCTGAGAGTAAATGCCCTGAACTACTTGCTAATTATTGTGATATGTTACTACGAAAGACACCATTAAGTAAACGTTTAACTAGTGAGCAGATTGAATCACGATTAAAAGATGTGCTGTTAGTTCTTAAGTATATTGAAAACAAAGATGTTTTTATGAGGTATCATAAGGCACACTTGACTCGAAGATTAATATTAGATTCTAGTGCAGATAGTGAAAAAGAGGAGGATATGGTTGAATGGCTGCGAGAGGTGGGAATGCCTGCCGACTACGTGAATAAACTGGCTCGAATGTTTCAAGATATTAAAGTTAGTGAGGATCTCAATACTCAGTTTAGAGCTGAGACGACTCGCCATGATGCGATCAACATAAAAATACTCAATGCTGGAGCATGGGCCCGTGGATCTGAAAGAGTAACTGTTAGCCTTCCATTAGAGTTGGAAGACTACATACCTGAAGTTGAAGACTTTTATAAGAAGAAACATTCAGGACGTAAGCTGCAGTGGTATCATCACATGAGCAATGGAACCATAACTTTTTCAAATTCCGTGGGCAGGTTTGATTTAGATGTGACTACTTTCCAAATGGCAGTCTTGTTTGCATGGAATCAAAGACCAATGGAAAAGATAAGTTATGAAAATTTGAGACTTGCCACTGAATTGCCTGACCCTGAACTAAGACGAACCTTATGGTCACTTGTTGCTTTTCCGAAACTTAAAAGGCAGTTATTATCTTATGAACCATTAGTCCAGAATCCTAAAGATTTTGCAGAAAATACAACTTTCTGGGTCAGTCAGGAATTTGCACTTATCAAAAATGGTAAGCCTCAACGTAGAGGAAAGATTAATTTGATTGGCAGACTCCAGTTAAGCACAGAAAGATCTCAAATAGAAGACAACCATTCTATTGTGCAGCTCAGGATATTAAGAACTCAAGAAGCTATCATAAAAATTTTGAAAATGAGGAAGCGCATTACTAATACTGCACTACAGGTAACTATTGGCAGGCTAACTATATTACTAATTTTGGTTATAACCTTGATTCACTGTCAATATTATTATATTCCAAGAATTATAATTTAATTCTTTCTTGTACTAACAAAATTCTTTACATATGAATATTGCATAACATATGCAAATGTTAAAATCGATCGATCAGGCAAATACGTGTATGTACGGTCAGGTGCAAAAGTCTTTGAACGTACCTTATGGTAAGTGTGTATATCTTAGCATTTACACTTGCAACCTTAGGGATACCATGCATTGCAATCCTAGTCAATGACTTGCTGCTTTGGAAATGCAAGAAATCACTGGCCTATTTGCAGAGAGCAGTCTGTAACTAACCAAATAACAAAAACAAAAGAAAAAGCTCCAGATTTTCTAGTGGATGGCAGGTATCCCTCTAAGTTGCCTGCTTGTTTGAGAGCAAGGATTCTTTTGTTCTTATTGTCGAAAATTGTTTATTTTATATTAAGTTTATAATAATATATTAATTGTTTTACAGAGTGAATTGGTTGAAATCTTGAAGAACATGTTCTTGCCCTCCAAAAAGATGATCAAGGAGCAGCTGGAATGGCTCATCGAACACAAATACATGCGACGAGATGACGAAGATATCAATACTTTTATATACATGGCCTAAAATATTATCACAAACAAACTGAACGAAATCAAATAAATTGTTTACTCAGAAATGGTTCTCTCTAATTGAACTCTTTAACTATGTAGGTCATGATGAAATTAAATCACAATAATTTTATTTACATTTATATTTTCTTTTATTAAATACATACAATAATTCAATGTATAAAAGTAACTTATGTAAAACATTAGTTCTTTGCTGGTTCGATAGTTTCTCCACCTTGAATTTGACCCCAACCAATCAACCTGCAAGAAAACAAAACTGTTAAAATTGTGCTTTTCATTATATATATTAGAATTATTTATTAAATGTGATGGAATGTAGTACAATGTTTCAATCGTTGGTAATGAGGTCAGTCACCTGTATCAGATAGTTGAATAAAACATATCCGCTAAGGCTTTATTCCTTCGAGTCTATCCAAATCAGAACAGAGCGAGTGCTTCGAGCCTTGTTTATTATTATTACTAATACTATTTCATAAAAACGAGTCCCATATCGGATCATCATTAATTTAATTAACTCTTAGTGAGAATAGTGGAAGAAGAAAGAAGAGCGGAGAACTCGCTTTATTATATAATTTTCTCGCTCATGTACGAGAAACTCATCTTTTATATAAGAGCCTTTAAAGAAAGTTACCGTCATAGCATGCTTGTTACTTTCAGCACCGGCGATAAGTCATATCCCACAAATTCGATGCAGTTATATTATAACGCTAAGGCCTGGACACTAGTATGAACGAATTATTTGCGATATATGTATGATAAGATCTAGGATTATTTGTTCTAACGACCATAAATTTTGATTACTCGTCGCAGCTATTTTTGTGACATTTGGTCAGGGTTTTAAAATTATAATTTAAAACAATGTCTATCCTAGTATTTTCTTAATAATACAAAAACACGCTAAACGAACGATATACTTGCAAGTAAAAAGTGTTGCAACGCGAAAACTTAAATTCACGAAATTACTCAATGGCAATTGCTACCAACAAGAATTTGATGCGATCGAACTCTGACTCCATGGCGATGCAGCCGCCAACTACGCTGATGCTAAAAGTAAAATCTGTATTTTTCTATTTGTCGAAGAGTTTTCTCGAAAAGATCACATATATAATTACTGAATAAAATAAAAAAGCGAATTCAAGCCTGCCAGTCAAAAATCACGTGGATGAATTAGTCGATAAAATCCTAATGCCATGTATACGGTCTGAATACGTTTCATGTTTGGACTCAATAAATACTTTGTGTATAAATTGAATATACAGTGTGACCCGCGTTAAAGTGCAACCCCGAAAATGGGTGAAATTAGATCGAAAACTATCGACGAAAATGGGTCTAAAAAACTTCTAAAAAAAAACTGCAATGTGTTTGCAACAACGCGGAGCACATTTCGAAAACCTAATACATTATAATCTAAGTCAACAATAATTAATAATAAATCATTGTTTTTGATTAATTTTTGTTTTATTTCAACTGTCAACTAAAACGGAATAAGCTCATTGGAAGCTTATTTCGTTTTGTTATACACCCCAAGCATTAAATACAATAGCAGCCGACCACCGGTATAACAAAGGAATAAAAAAAGGGTCTCTACCTGGATTTGCCCATTCTGAGTAGTGAACTTTAAAATTCGTAACTCCTGTATTTTTAGAGATACAATGTTTGATTATTTTTTTTTTGAAAGCTAATACAGTCAAGAATAATAACAAATTATAAAACAAATCAAGATGTAGGGGTTTATTTCATAGAAATTTGAGTTGATTGAAAAAAACAGTGAAAAAAAGTGACTTTTTTCACAAGTATTTAAAAAAATGAAGTATTTAAAGCCATTTTTTGTTGTTTTTTTTTGTTTTATCCTCATCGCTAAATACTTGGCATTGATTTGTCGTTTATTTCATCATAATCGGCCAGCTAGTTTGGGAGGAATAAATTTATTTGTACATAGAGGTCAAAATTCGGGCAACAAATGTTCAGTGGCGTATAAAAAATAGTTTTTTTTTTAGAAGTTTTTCGGACCCATTTTCGTCGATAGTTTTCGGTCTAATTTCACCCATTTTCGGGGTTGCACTTTAACGCGGGTCACACTGTATAATTGTATACAAATGCTTTGGTTTACATAAATAATCTTACCGCCAATGGTTTTCTACTCTCCTGCTAAGAGCCACTTTCTCTCCGATTTCTGTGCACACGGGATTGGTGAGAGCTATTTTCGCCAAATCAGCTTTAGTAGCGATTACTCTGCCACCAGTACTCAAAGAACCAATGTTAACCAGCAACACCTGGAAGCAAAATAAATTTGTTATACAAAAGACGTTTTTGTAAGTTATTTGCATGAAAAAGTTTATATTGCCATACATATTAGAATATTTAAATTAAAGTATTATGTATATTTATAATATGTTAATATACGCGAACAACTCTCGAATTATTAACGTATTTATTGCAGTTTGATTATTTAAACAGCGTAATATGTTTAGTTTAATGGTCATTCCAGTCAGAGCTAGAGGAAATATGTGTATATTGGAACTAGTTTTGGATGACTTGATACGCAGACTTCTCGCGTTCTACGAATGTAAGCAAGTCTCTAATATTCAAGAGTATATCTTCGTCAATAGTCTTCGCGTAGAATAGAAAATAGATATGTAGATAGAAGATAGGCTATTGCAACATGTATCTTTTTGTAATTAGATTGTAAACAAAGTACTTAGTATTGCTTATAGGTATGTTACAAGTTACAACAGCGATATTGATGTTAACTAAATCAGAAAGCAGGTAGCTTAATGTTAAATATATAAATATCTACTGATTTATGTGTTTGAGATTCTTTGATACTCGGGCCACTTTTAAGATTTGTATTAAACTTACGATGTAAGTTTATTTATTTAATTGTTGTTAATTATCAAACGGACAAACAATTGTTAAACAACAGGTCAAGGTCTGTATCCTGCTACCGCCCCTGGGTTAATTCTTTGGAGTTGAATATATTGTTACGCCCAGTGACATCTCTCGGCATTGTGGGAAAGACTCGGCAGTTCTATCTAATAATTTACACCGCCATCTATTGACATCTTACGGAACTACGTAGTAGGTATGCTTACGAGAATCGTAGAGAAGACGCTGGTACTTTCTGGATCCGTCGTACTGTTTACATACCGAGTATAGCGTTACTAGAAAACTCTAGAAACGCTTTACCCGCGTATAAATGGGGCGCACGCACACCGCCAAGTCAGTTTACAATCGTAAGCGATCAAGTGTTCATCGAAGCCAACGGAAGCGGAAATACTACGGAGTTTAAAGCTAGAAGCAGTACAGTGAAAAAGTGAAGTATAGTGTTTGTTGTGTTTAAATTTAATTGTGTGTTGGAATAAAACGTGTTTTAGTCGGTAATATTGTTTGCATTCTTATCCGTCGAACCCAGCACGTAACAATATGTTTGTTAAGTCTGTTAAGTTAGTTTCTATTTTGGGTCTATTGGACTATTTCACCCGAACTCCTACCACTCTAAAATATGTGTTAGGTTAGGTTCAACTGTGGTGATCATGAAAAACACCGAGGTTTGTCACTCATGAAGTCTCCAGTAAATTAAGCTGTCCTCGATGCCGCAAAGAAAAACGAGAAAATAAAGAATATTAATAAAGACCAGAAAATATTATTATTATGGACACGAGCTTGAAGGAGTTTTTCTCTAATAAGTCCCCCGGGGTGGGAGGAGGTCGCACGCATGCGGCGACAGGTGCGGGCCACCCTATTGAGGCGGTGGACGGAGGACCTGGCTCCACCGGCCCCGGGCCAGTGGACGGTGGAGGCCATTCGCCCGGTCCTCCGGGGGTGGATAGGGCGGCGATTCGGGTCGCTGACCTTCCGACTGGTGCAGGTGCTTTCCGGGCACGGATGCTTCGGAAAGTATTTGCACCAGATCGCGAGACGGGCGGCGACCCCGGCCTGCCATGAGTGTGGGGCGCCGGAAGACACGGCGCTCCACACGCTGGAGGCGTGTGCCGCGTGGGGGCCGCAGCGGCACACGCTTTCGGCCATAATAGGCGGAGATCTCTCCCTGCCGAGCGTGATCAACGCCATGCTCGGCGGCGAGAGGTCGTGGCAGGCAGTGGTCTCCTTCTGCGAAGCTGTCATGACGCAGAAGGAGACCGCGGAGAGGGTCAGGGAGAACAACCTCCTCGCTGACCCTCTCCGGCGCAGACGGACGGGAGCGAGAAGGAGGCGATTTGCCCGCCTTTTCTCTCCTGTATAATGGGGTCACTGGTACAGAGTCGGGGGACTCTCTACCGGCTTGCACGGCCCCACACGTCTGAGGGATGGCCTTGGTGAGCAAGGCCTTCCCTCCACAGGTGCTGAGGCCCGGTCACCATCAGCCGGGCCAACCGCCGGGGCGGGATGGTGATTGCTAACGCGACCCCATCCCGCCCCACTCCGTCGGCGGAGGGACTGCTCACCCCAGGTTTTTAGTGTGTATACCGACCCCTTTCAGGGGCGGAGTCTCACATAACCACCCTTCCCCCCGGGAGGAGAGGGTATCCATAAAGGATTTTCGTGGGTAAAAAAAAAGTCCACATAATAAGTATACTACTTTAGAAATGATATGTGTATTGTTTACGAGTCCTACAGAATATGGATGGGTAGGCGGATTATTCATAACTTTTGTCAGTGGCTTACTCATGTTGTAAAAATGTATCCACTTCCTACTAGGACCTTGCCATACGCCTCATAAATGAATTGGAATAATTGGTAGAGGTTGTCATCGGCCTGGTAGTTATTGCCATCTATTTTTGTTAAATAACCCAGTGATATGATTGTTTTTATCGCGTTGTGCCAGACTAATTGCATTCATATTTCGTGTTAAATAATAAATTGTTGCACGTGCTTGCACCTCTAGTTCTTTCGGAACCCGATCTAGTTTCCATGATGTAGGAAGTAAATAAGAGCGTAGATAGCAGCCCGGTGATTTCAATTTAAGAAGTTACATTGGTCAAAAGCGCGTTGTGATATCTTAGAGAAAGAATATACGATACTTTGCTAAATAGTTATTCCGCTAATCACATGCCAATCATATTGTCAATAGCGACATCAGCACAATAGCTGAATATATGTATATCTGACATGTTTTTAACCCAGTCTTCTGATATATGATAGGTTGTTTTAGTTGTTCACACATGCCGTGAAGAGTTAGCTAAATATACATTTGACAGTATACTTTCATTTTAAAAATATTAATACGTAAAGCAAAAACTTTGTACCTATTTTACGAAAATTGCGCGGACGGAGGAGTATGAAATTTGGCACAGTTAAAGTTTATATGGAGAAGGAGGGGCGACTTCTAATATATTTATAAAATATGTTTGTCTGACGTCGTACAATTCTTTGTGACTGTGTACTTATACCTTATATTATGTAATAGAGACAAACAAGTAGCAAGCTTAGGAACTTTGGTCGAATTTTGACCACTAGGCGACCGCTAGTTATAAATTAATAGCCTTACACTACTAATATAGCCATAGTATTACTAAACTGCTTCGAAATTTGCAACCAGAGCTGACTAGTGCAATAGGTAAAGAAGTAGTTTGTTTACGCACGTAATAAATTGAATTCACATACCTCGTTTTTAGTCAATTTTTGCACTTTAGCCGCTTTCTTGTCACCTTCGGTACGCACACCCAGTAAACGCTTCAATAAGTAGTACGAAACTTCAAGCTTCACGAAGATTCCGGGCAGAGCACCGACTGCGCCAAGGACCTGTGACAGAGAGCAGTTACCTTTAGATAAGAAAGTACATATAGTGCAAAAAAGCAACGTACCTATAGCACACTAAAAACAGCAATAGCCTAGTAGGAGACCGTTGGACTGCCACGCTGAAGTCTTAAGTTCGATCCCGAGGCACGCACTTCTGACTTTTTTAAGTTATATGCTGTTTCCTATGTTATATGGTGTTCCGCAAAAAAGCGTCTTAGATCCATTAACGTTCATTTTGTATATAAATGATATAAGTACCAGGAGTAACAGAATTGCCAATATTCCTTTTCGCTGACCACAGCATAGTTACAATTAGTGCAAAAACTAAAGATACATTTGAAAGAGAAAATAGTAATATGGATGAATAACAATAATCCTAATATGAACTTAAATAAAACTAAAGTTAAATTTTTTAGTCAACATTTAACTTCACCAAATATTAACATATATTATCAAGTGAAAGTTATCAGTCAAGTTAATTCAACAAAATTTTAGGTGTAACTATTGACAAAAAACTCAATTGGAAAGATTACACAGAACAATTGAGCAGGGGACTAAGTTCTAACGTCTACACTCTCTCTAAACTTGTATACACCATTGACATTGATTCACTTATCATGGCATATCATGGGATGACAGAGTCGATCTTAAGATTTGGTTTGCTAGTTTGGGGTAACTCTACAAATAAAGATCAGATTTTTATATGTCAAAAAAAGTGTATATGGGCGATGTTTGGTCTCCAATCAGATGATAGCTGTAAGTCATATTTTATTCAAAATCATATTGTCACGCCCAGTGACATCTCTCAGCATTGTGGGAAAGACTCGGCAGTTCCGTCTAATAATTTATTACACCGCCATCTATTGATATCTTACGGAACTACGTAGTGTGAGTACGCGAAGGGTATATAGAACGCTGGCACTTTCACGAACCATCGTACTGTTTACATACCGGGTATAGCGTTAATGGAAAACTCTAGAAACGCTTTACCCGCGTATAAATAGAGCGCACGCGCACCGCCTAGTCAGTTTTACAATCGTAAGCGGTCAAGTGTTCATCGAAGCGAACGGAAATACTACGGAGTTTGAGGCAATTACAGTAAAAAAGTGTGGTATAGTGTTTGTTGTGTTTTAAATTTATTTATGTGTTTGAATAAAACGTGTTTTAGTCGGTAATATTGTTTGCATTCTTATCCGTCGAACCCAGCACGTAACAATATATTAACTCTTCCTTCACTGTACATACATATATGAAGTAGTTATCTTTGTGAAAACCAACCCCCGACTGTTTAATAAACTTTCCACTGTAAACGACCGAAACAGACGAGATAATGACCGATTATGTGTAGTGAAGTCGAGTACAGCTCTAATGCACAAAAGTATTATTTGTATGGCACCCATTATATATAATAAATTGCCAAAACCTCTTAAAAATTAAATATTACTGATTTAAAACGACAACTAAAAGTATATTTAGTCAGTAAATGTTACTAGTTACTAGTTTATAATTGTGACATTTTATTTCAATATATTGATATCTTGACATTATTATGAATTTAAATGAAAAATACTATTTTTTATATTACTGATTCTTGTTTTTATTAATTGCGTCAAAATTATTGTAATGTTGAAATTGTATACTTGACTTATTTTTATAATTATAATCTTGACATAATCCTAATTATTAATGATTTGAAAATATTTGTTTACGTATTAATTATTATAATTTTATTGTTAGTAATATAAATTTTGATTCATATTATTCGAGAGAAAATTATTTTCGTACACCATAATTGGTAAAACATGTAGAACAACAACTTATGTACCATCTTCTTCATGCAATGTAAAACTTGTAATGTATTACTCATGTTTTGACGAAATAAAATTATTCTATTCTATGCGTATTAAATACTTCATTAACGCTCACTTGAACGGTGAAAGAAAGCTTACATATTTGCACCTGAAAGTTCCATAACGTTCATGAAGATATGTATAGTCTGCTAACCCACACTGGGCCAGCGTTAGTGGACTATGGTCTGGTCCTTTTTACGCAAACAAGAGACCCGTGTCCAGCAGTGGCCTGTGGGACAGTTTATATACAGGGCTTATATTACATAGGTACCTATAGTAGACAAATATATGTTAGTAGCAATAGATTAAGCTCCATACCTGACCCACAAGTCGATCAGCACGACAGAGTGTGGGCTCGATCTTTGTGCCCACGCCGATAAGACCACCGGGCACGGCGTACTGAAGTTCGTTCTGTTCCGCAAACAGTGACACAATTCTTGAGAAGATGGGACGGCACGTCAGTTTTCCGTCAGCATCCTTGCTTACTAGACCAGGTCGAACCTATTATAAAATACGACACAATTATAAGTTAGGTAGTAAATAAAATAACATATTTGCACAGTAGTTAAGATTTATACACAAATATGAATACTACTTTTACATACTAAAATAGGTAGTTTTACACATACTAAGATATTATATATTTCACCTTATAATAAAATAATTTTCAAGTAACTAAATGATAACTCAATGTATAATCTATACTAATATTATAAAGCTGAAGAGTTTGTTTGTTTGAACGCGCTAATCTCAGAAACTACTGGTTTGAATTGAAAAATGATTTTATTGTTGGATAGCCCATTTATCGAGGTAGGCTATAGGCTACATAACATCACGCTACGACCAATAGGAGCGGAGCAGCAATGAAAAATTATGCAAAAACGGGAAATATTCTCTTATCTTATATGAAGCAGACGAAGTTGTGCGGGTCAACTAGTTATTTCTAAAGCTTGTAAAAATCTGCACAGCAGATCATGTATTACGATCTCTAAGCCGTGTTTTATTTAAATTAATATTTACCTCGATTTCCATCCCAACTGTGAGCACTCCCTGGAGGATGGAGCCACCGGCGACACCGCCTCTAAGATCGTCAACTTCACAACCTGGCTTGTTGACGTCAAAAGATCGAATAACGATCATCCGAGGTGGCGATGTGAAGTCTCTCAACGGGACAGGAATCTTCTTTGTGATATATTCACATAATACCTGAACATTTATTCCTTACTATTAAAATAAATGTAAGCTAAAACTTGTATCACATTTGCAAATAAAATGGTTCTAATGCCAAAGTATTACTTACAATCAGAACAATAGCAATATACATGCAATGTAAAAAAGCGGCCAAAGTATAGGATATTACAGTAAGGTGCGGTAATACTTAAGGCTCGGTAATCAATAGCACCGTGAGTCATACGGATTTACAACAAAACTAATATTGTCTATATTTGCTTTTAGGCATCAGCAAAAGCCATCCATTCCTCATTGGTTAGATGAATTGAATGATAAATTCCCCGAATCACCATTCCTAAATATTTTTGTTTCGTCACGACCTTATAAAATGAACACACCTTACTGTTCTGTGTAAATAACACTCTAAACATTACCCTTACATTGGACAATGATAATTAATTAGATTTCGCGGCAAGAAAATGATCACTACCCATGCAACGAGTCTTGGCCAAGCTATTGCCGTCAAACTGTGCTCGGAAGACGGCAATAATAGAGCCCTTAAGATGGGAAGTCTTATCCACTATTGTATAATTACTGTAGACAGTTTGAACAAAATTACGATATTGAATATTTACCTCAATATTATACTTCAACTGGGCAGATATGGGTATAATAGGTGCACCCTCAGCAACTGTGCCCTGCACGAATTTTACAATTTGTTCATGTTGCTCCTTAGCCTGACCTTCTTTCACCAAGTCTATCTTGTTTTGCAATATGAGTATATGTTTTAATTTCATAATCTCGATAGCAGCCAAGTGTTCACTAGTCTGTGGCTGGGGGCAAGACTCATTGCCTGAAGAAAGAAACAATTAATTAAGTATTTAAATAACAAGAAAGCAGCAAGTAGTCTATTTAATTCAAATGTTTGATAGATAGGTAGTCAGTTAGACATCATCATGACATAAATAATGTCCTTCAGGTCGAATTTTAGTCTCGGCGGACAATTTTAAGAGGACTGGCTATCTGCGCAGGGAAATTTATGGTGCACAAATGTGTGCGCAAACACAAGTGTTCCCTAACTTCAAAGATCCGATGGGCCGGTACTCAAATCAAATAATGACCGGAGAGACAGACTAGGCGCAGGGCCAACGGTTATACTTGCTTACCATAGGGATGTCTAACACCGCCAACTTCATAACTCCGGGCTACTATTGAGTTTTCTTAGCAAAAAAGCCCAATAAATTTTTGCTGGCCAGACTCGGGATTCGAACCTGAGACCTCATGCACAGCAGTCGTATTCACTGCCGCTGCGCCACATAGTCATCACAAAATAGAGGTTAAGGGAAATTTAGGTAACAGAAATGTATTTTGATTTACGACAAAAATGTTTAAATTCACGAATGTGCTTTCGGAATACGTTATGTTCAAGGAGATAACTCAATGTACGAGTATACTTTACTGATGAACAAGCTCTTTTTTGTTTAGTATTTTGATGAACTATAACTTAGATATATTCTTGGATCGTCGTAATTATAACTTAAGTTAATTCATACCTGCAATGAGTAACAATGCGGCGTCCATGACCGCGGCTCCGTTAAGCATGGTGGCCATAAGAATGTCGTGCCCAGGGCAGTCGACGAAGCTGACGTGACGTACGAGTTGGAAGCGACCGTTACACGCAGGTCTCAGACACGGGAAGTTGTCATCTTTCGATGAACCGCCCGAAATGAAGCTTGTGGGCCGCGCACATTTTGGGTTGTCGCATTTGTAGATTTTCGCATTGGCGTAACCTTAAAGTTATTGAGAATAATATTAAATGCACACTCAGTACCCTTTGACCAAGAGCTTGTCTAGCCGTATCAGTTGTTTAATACCCTCATAAACATTTAGTTCTTGTTCTTCTGTAATATCATACCTATAAGATACAAAGTAAAACAAAGTAGAAAATCTAATCCAATCCAAATCCCAATTGAATTAACAGATTTGTAAATTTACTTGGGATTTAGATCGAATATAATAGAATCGACGCCCAAAGTCCGTCATAATACAGTTTTATAATATTTGTGAACAAATCAGCTTTTTCGTCTTTTAAAGATCACTCTTGCAATAGAAATAATTTTTGTATCGCGGGGCACAAGCATTCATACAATGGACACAAAAAACACCCAGACTCCAAGCTCGCAACAATTATTTGTGGATCATATTATAATTGTTTATCTGGTGTGGGCATCGAATCCACAACAGTGGTGAGGCGACCACTTAAACCACTACGCCACATTATGTACACATACTTAATCTATGTGTGTCTGTACCTGGCGATTGACCATACCCTGCGGTTTAACGAATGTACTAAATAATTAGTTCTACCGAAATATATATAATAAGTAATTTGTTTCGTTTTGGAATTTATAAAAAATTATGTTAACTATAATGGTTAGCCAGCGATGTACTTTTAAATGATACTCTCTAGGAAAATAAAATCTACAATATCTAGGCAATTAGTTCTATACTAACTCTAATTATATATACTCATTTAATTCATTGAATTATCAAAATAAAAATAAAAAGTAAATTAAAGCTGGCGATGTCCTTCTAAAGAACTTAATATAAATTGGTGTACGCGTTTTTAATTTGATTGAAATAGCTTTTAAATTTTATAGATATATATCCCATTTAATGTATTGGTAGGTAGCAGGTAGTAGATCGCCAGATACAGACACACTTAATCTATTTGAAATGATGATATTCAGCAAACTTATTGTTTCGGTATATCAATGAATTGCGATTCAACATCGTTTATGTGACTCGTCATCGCATCCCTGTGTTCTTTACATGATATTTTAATACCTTGGGACATTATCATATAATGGTGAAGCGTTAAGTATGTAAAGAAGTGAATCTATTATTTTAGTTATACTTTTCTGCTAGTTATATTTATATGGTTACTTAACCCCTATAAAGGTAAAGTCTTTATTTAGATTTCTTGTAATCAATACATTCAATTGGGATCTATTAGATTTGGACTACACACTTCAAACTAAATATAGTGTATAGTGGAGAAGGAATTATATCCAAAGATAAATAATATTACATATTATTTGTCAATTAACATTTTTATTAAACTAAATTCTAACAAAAATGTCAAATTAAAACTACATAACTCTAAAACATACAACTAAAATTAATGTATCTAGCATATGTACCAAATGCTTGTTGTACTTTATAAAATGATAACAGTACATTTATACAATTGCAGTCTCATATAAGGCCATCTAAGATATGTGAATGCAATTATGTTTTAATAATTAGCATTTTTCTTTTGAAATTCTAATATAATACTATAGTAACTGAAGTTATATGGTATAAAACTTAACATATTATTTACATAAGGCACAGTAAAGAACACCTTTTAAATATAAATCTATCAACAAGTACACAAGGCTGTTCAAATAGATTTTGAGGATATCATAAAGCTTTACATAATCATGTTTATTTATTGTCAATATCACAATAAATTTTCAAAAAACTCCTAGTTTTATATCTAAATGTTTTGTGATGTCATCCTACAAATGACTGCACAATATTAATTGGATCATATCAAATGCAATTTAAAAATTGTTTATGTATATATGTACTTATTTAAACCAAATAAGTTTTGGCAATAATTGCATTTAATTATTTATGCATTTTATAACAAGAATCAACATTAAACCATGGTAAAAATAATATACTATCATAATACAATTTTCCCCCAATATTATTCCATTATCTTTTTAGAGATCTTACAAGTTGTAACAAGACAATTTATTGAGATTCTAATAAGAATTAAGATTATGTGATAAGTCAGTTC
The DNA here is from genome assembly GCA_930367265.1 of Catocala fraxini. Lineage (NCBI taxonomy): Eukaryota > Metazoa > Arthropoda > Insecta > Lepidoptera > Erebidae > Catocala > Catocala fraxini. Next base: position 13,291,878 of record OV884037.1, read on the forward strand.
TGAGAATATACAATTTGTTCATAATTCCATTGAATTGGTATCAACTTTTGTAAAGTTTGGTATTGTAGACATATAAATGTAAAATAGTTTCAGCTACTGAGTCTTTTTGGCCAGTTATGAAATAACAGTTTTAAAAAAGATATTTTCGACACTTCAATGCCCCACATTTACATTCAGTAAGATTCCTGAGCATAGCTCTGTTCTGTTGCTGAATTTCAAATCGAGATTTAGCAGGTGAGACTGGAGTGATGGCTGTGGTGGCTTCAGATCCACTGGGAATATCATCATCACAAGATGATCCACTTGGAACATCATCAATACTTTTTTCTTTACTTATAATACTGCTATCAGTTTCGACCTCATCATTTTCAGAAGACCTTTGAAGGTAATCAAAACATATTTCCTCACCCATTTCTATATCACGCGTCGCAAATAAAGCTAGCATAGGTAGATTAGGATCAAGACAGTCAGCCCAAACTGCCCACACTCCTAGATTGGGATCACATGAATGATTAATGAAATGAGAAACATTTCCCAGATGAGCTGCATCTACAACATATGGATTTTCTACAGAATTAAAATCTAAATCAAATAAATATGTAAGGCCATTAGCATCATATTCTCTTCCTCGTTTTTCAGCTTCTTCAAATGTTATAACTTCTCCAACATACTGGCAAAGAAATTGCCCTTGCCTTATTTTTTGTTCTGTTTTAACACCCCAGCCACAACCATTGACAGTTCTAAAAATGCTTAATTTTATATTTCTGCCTCCTTGTACCACACGATTACAACATTCTAATGAACATTTACATGCTTTATTACATTCATAAATTGGAGTCCCAGGGGCAACACGGAGCCTTTTGTTTGCAGTATAAGCAAATAAGCCTGCTTGCATACCACAACATGTCTTCGAGCGACAATTGCAAGCTGTACATTCACAGCCAATAGGTGGTTCACTTGGGATTGTGACACCAGCACCAGGTATGCATTGATTAATATAAGTGAAATTTTCAGGAGGACCAGCCAAATCTACATTATTTTCTACAATAAGCTTTTTAGACTTATCAACCTGATTCAAATGTTCTTCCCAATTTCTTAATTTCATTAATTGCTGACATCTCTTTCGGGTTAAAACGTACAGCTGTAAAATATCTCTTGCATCCTGTACCAATTTAACTGCATATTCTTCATTATCTGCTGGCAAAATTATCATTGAGATCAATTTTAATATTAAGGATTCTTTTAATTTCATGATATCATTTTCTTCAAATTCTTCCAATCTTTTTAACAGATTTTCTTGACCTAAAAGATTCCCGAAAGATATTTCATCCTTTAGTTTTTCAATCTCTTTACAATACTTGAGTTCTTCATTGACAAGAAACTGTTTTAGTACTTCAGGACAGTTGTCAAGATGTTCAATTGGTTCCCAGGTATTTTCAGTGTCAGGCCAACCTTTCCACTTTATATAGAAATGTTCCTTTCCTTCTAAAAATTTTAAATCAAGTATCTTTTCTATGATAAATTCTTCTGATTTTCGTTGATTTCTTTTTTGTTTTTTAGATGCAGGTGGTGCTACTTCATCTTCAGAATCAATGGACAAATGTCTCTTCTTTGACCTTTTCAACTTTTCAAAAAACGTGTTTTCGTGTTTTTCATTTGCTCTTTCACGATACATTTTAACAACCGAGTCGGACAGGCGCTCTGCAACATACCATGTGTTTTAGTTAATTTTAAAATACTTTATCAATTTAAAAGATCATTAAACAATTTAGGTTTTTGGTGTCCATTATACTTTCACATGGTATATTGCATAGCATTTAGTAATATTATCTACAGCATCAGCAATATGATTACTTTACGTATATTAGTATAACAGGCCTAATAAAAAAATTACAATATTATTGTATCCAAGCAAAATAATAATAAAATCAAACAAATGTCTTATATTACTCCTTCTCAACAGTCTTAGTTTTTTTATACTATTCATAAAGCTCAAAGGCTAAGTGTGTTATGGACTATAACACAATACTATACACTATAACAATCATAGTATTTGTCAACATAATTTGTTGATATTTTTTATGAACACCTTAAAGCTTTGGTAAGTTATATTTAGTTTGAAGATATGACACAATAAAAGTAATTGAGTATTTGGATATATCTACAACAATTCTTAATGAGTTAAACTTAGACAATTTGGTATGGCTTAGTAATAAAAATATTACAGTAGAGCTTACCTAACTTGATGGTAATATTCCTCTCCAGTTCATTCTTGAATCTGACAGTCTGCACTCCTGAAATGGCCTTTACCACAGTTGATTTACCATGGGCTACATGACCTATGGTACCAATATTAATTGTTGCTTGTCTTGATATTACTTCGGGGGATAGGGCAGATAGTTTGGTAACATCCTGTAAATAAATTAAAATTAAATTAAATTATTTAAACTTGTACATATATATACCACAGAAATGTTGTAATAACTTTATTTCTGTCAGAAAGAGGCATCTCATTAAATATCTACATCCTAAAATATAGGTACTGGTATCTTACTAGTTCGTATACTTGGTGCATGTGTCAATATAAGATGTAAAGGTTATCAGCGATATGTACAAACCAAAACGAAAAATACTGTTAGAATATGCAAACTGTAGTGAATATAATAAGAAACGGCTTTATAAGCGGTATTTATGAATTGATTTTAACTTACCAATTTGGTTAGGTCTTGCTGATGCAAGTTTGACGAAGCACTTCGCCCTTCACTCGAAGCCATAATTGTGGTATTTATCTAACTTGGTGCTTTATTAATCTTCCTAGATATAAACACTATTGGCAGAGATGATTTCCTACCACATTGAAATGATGAATTAATAGTAAAATTATTAAAATCCGCTAACGTAGGCAACGAATTTCAACTTGATGATGGTGAATGAACGAGATAGCGTGCGAGTTAGAGCTGAGCGAAGTATCAATGTAATAGTCGATTATTGCAGAACCTCAATCAGTTAGTATTTTTATGGTAACAAACTGCAGACGTGAATGCTACACAATACCGTTCCCAGATAATCCTACACAGAGCTGATTATACAACTGTTTAATTAGAGAGAACAGTTTTTGCTTTCTTATTCTGGGATCCCTGAATAGTTTTAAGATCTCTTAGGCAATAGGCATTGACAATCTAATGTCAAACATATCAGATGTCAAATTACGATTGAATATTTTGTCACTACTGTCAGTATTGTCATTAGTAATCTGTCAATTGTCAATAAATAAATTTTCGAAGCCTTTTTACCGCAATTTATCTAATGAAGACAAAATCAATACAAATGTGATTGTTATTGATAGTTTGGATTTAAACAAATCTTATCAACATGATAACCAAAAACGAAGATTCGCAAGAACAAACCAAAAGGTTACGTTTCAAGTCTATAACCAATACTCAACATTCGTCCGGCGATGTAAGTTTTGATAAAGGTCCCAAGGAAATGAAGTGTAAAGGTAAATAAATATACTTTGTTTATTATCATTGTCTATAGTAGCAATATCGTTACATGTAAATAATTTCTACAATTTTAATTCTAGATGGGGAAAAACCAGCTTCCTTGTTTGCCTTTTTGCACGTCGAGCTGACTCGAGGCTATTTACTGGAACATGATGAAGAAAGATTTTCAGCAAGAAGGGAAAAAGTGTATTCTTTTATAAAGATCCCTCAGGAATTGGAAAAGTTTATGGCTTATGGATTTTTTCAATGTGCAGATTCATTACTGTTTGTTTACACATTTCTTCCATTGAGGTTTATTATGGCATTCTGGTCTTTTCTCAACAGATTAGTTAGGAGATGTTTTGGGTAAGTTTTGTCACAACATTGTAAAGTGTAATGTCTGCTATATATTTAGCAATCATCAATAACTTTATTCTTCTATCAAATTCTACCCTTCTAAGTAGTTGACTGAGATATTTAAATGATCTCTTCTCCAGTGTATCGTAAAATTCCTGATAAATTATATGGTATTAAAGACTGCAGTGTATAATTTGATGAATAACACACTAAATTGAACTTTCTTTCAATTTCAGGCTTTATTCAAATTCTCACAAAAGTATATTAAAACCAGCAGAAACATGTGATGTGCTTAAAGGTTTTATTTTATTAGTCTGTAGTATTCTTATGTGCTACATAGATACAAATATGATGTACCATTTAGTGAAAAGTCAAAGTGTGATGAAGTTATATATCTTTTACAATATGTTGGAAGTGGGTGACAGGCTGTTCTCAGCATTTGGTCAAGACACTATAGATGCATTGTTCTGGACAGCGACAGAGCCTCGTGACAGAAGAAGAGAACATTTGGGAGTTATACCCCATTTATTATTTGCCATGACTTATGTGTGTATCCTTTATAAAAAAATATTTTACAATTTTAAAGATTATAGTTTAATTAGGCTGATATCTTAGTATACCGAGGAGGTTATTAATTTTAAGAGATATGGAGATATGTTGCTATGATTCTGGTATACTTAACATCTTAACATGGAGTTTAATTACCACTGAATTTACTCACTGCATTCTTATCTCAAACTCAATTTTGCATTCCACAATGTACAATTTAGAGGGTAACTACAGTTATTTTAATATTGTGAACTCTGTTGAGCATAGTATATTAGAATAGAGAAAGTAAGATTTCTATAATCTAAGCTTTATTGTAACTAAATGGAATATTTTTGGTTTTCATAAATTCATAATGTCATTGTAAAATAAATTCTGACATATATTTACTTCCATCTCAGGGGTATGAAATATAAAGCATATCCAGACAGAGTCATTATCCTAAATGGCATTGTTATTGTATTGTTACCTTACAAAGGATACAAATAGAGCTTTAGACTGTTTGTGATTGGCATGGTTGAAGAAAATTCTGAAATTATGCTTGTTATTTAAATAAACATACTAAAACAATTTTATTCCTCAATAAATAATTCAGTTCTCCACAGTTTGTTAGTACTGTTCCAAGCAACAACACTCAATGTTGCTTTCAATTCTAATAATAAGAGTCTGCTGATTATCATGATGTCAAACAATGTAAGTACCATTACAGTATAAGTGTTACTGTGCAAAATAAAATGCGCAACTTGTTTTACAAATATGTTTTGTAAAACAAGTTTAATTTAAATATTTACTAATAAAATCTGATTTCAGTTTGTAGAATTAAAAGGCAGTGTATTCAAGAAATTTGACAAGAATAATCTGTTCCAAGTATCATGTAGTGATGTTAGAGAGCGGCTGCATCTGTCTGTGTTGCTGTTCATAGTGGTGCTACAGACTATGAAGGAATATATGTGGAGGGAGGAACGGTTTTGGATACTTGCACCTGATTGCGTACTTGTCCTCACATTTGAAGTGATCATTGATTGGGTCAAGCATGCTTTTATTACAAGGTAAGATACTAGCACAAATACTCAACTTAGGTAAGCATTTAACAGGTGATGTCACTCAATTTGTAATAGAGTTTTAAACGATGTCTAGAGTTACCTCATTTTATGTTTGTAAACATAATCATGTTTATTAGTTCTTATTTATCTAAATCTAGAAAACAATCTGGATTATGATATAAATATGCTTGAGTCATGTAAGTGATCAAGTGGATTTGTAATGGTGATTAATCAATATGTAGATTTGTTTGTATTATGCTCATACTTATTTTTTGGAAATAAGAATAATTATTACCTTTTAAGATTAAGTCTTTTATTGCTATTAATCATCAAGTGATTAATAACAATCACCTTAGACTTTTCAAGATGATGATGTGTATCTTAATGCTCTAGGCTTGCAACATCATCTTTCCGTGTGTAAAAGATTGGCTCTTATAATAATATCAGCCCTGTATTAAAGTGTACCACTGCTGGGTACGGGCCTCTTCTCAGTGTGAGAAGGGTTAAGACTTAACATGTCTTTCAAGAACAATATGGAGAACTTTCATACATGCAGGTTTCATCACGATGTTTTTCTTCACTGTTAAAGCAAGCGATAATTAACTATTTAATATGCATATAACTTCGAAAAGATAGATGTGCACCTTGAAATCGTTGGATTTCACGCAGAGGTCACAGGGTACAGGGTACTAGGGTATTGCTGCTATTTATAGCTCTTATAATAACTGTATGTATATGTTGACAGGTTCAATGAGATTCCCTATGGTGTGTATAGAGAATACACAGTGAGCCTGGCTTATGACGTCGCGCAAACCCGACAGAAATATGCTTTTAGTGACCATTCAGATCTGGTGGCTCGCCGTATGGGCTTTATACCTTTGCCGCTTGGAGTTGTCATCACTAGAGTGTTGGTTCATGCGGTAAAAGTTGATGGGTTAGTATTTTTTTATTTGTTAAACCATTTAAATGTAACGGCTATACTTATGTAAATCCAAGCTTATTTCCACATATCAATGAGAACAATATTTATATTGGTTCAGCTAGTAGCAGAGTTTGACAAACAGGCAAAAGCCTCTTTATTTTATTGCATTTTGAAATAAGCATCTGAAAGAATACTGAACTTGGTTTGCGAGTGGATAACACTGGATGTCACTTTGAGCACACATCTTGAGCTAGCCTACCAATTAACACAAGATCGTTTAATATGTAATGTTATCAAGAATTTTGTTATTTCGTTTCCAGGTTTGCTGCAATATTTTTGATATCTATCGCCTACTTATGTTTGATAACAGTAAGAGTACTTGTCTCTGTTGTTATTCTTGGAAAGGCTTGTGACTTGATTACGCAACATCAAATGGACAAGAACGAGAGCTATCACCCGACACCAAAAAAGTATGAACGAAGTTAATTACTTAAAAACTTATTTGTTTTTTTAATAGTTGATATCATTGTCATTTAATTTTGCAGAGAGCAAAAAGACATAACTTCAAAGGATAGTTCATATATCCACAAATCGCCAGAAGCGGAAATGCCACCACCGAAAAAACCGGTGCAGTTGAAATTTACTGTCCCCGAGAATGTAATCCTGGTAACTAACATTTCTTTGTTCATAATCATAACATTAGATTGCCTACTAACACAATTTTTAATTAATCTTACAACATTTATTTCAAGTGTAATTATGGCAACATTTGGTTTGTCATTAAAATGACCCATTATAACGCCACATCACGTCATGTTATATGTAATCGGCGGCATGAACTCACTTACATTTTTGCAAGACCCTAAAGCGGCAAAGTCCGTTAATAAATCAAAATGTTTGGAGAGACATCAAACGTGTTAAGTCTTTCGATAGCAAAATATTAATAAAAAGCTCTTTGCTTGTAGAAGATGTAGCCAACTGTGTAAACACAATAAACACGTGATTTCTCATTTCAACGAATTCTGGGTTCCTAAGTATATCAATGGCTCTGATTCCTCTGTTTAATTCATGGACAGTAGGGCGCATGTTAGTACTGCAACCTGTCTTTGGTGCACTTTGTTTAATAGATAATATTAAAAATCGTTAACGATATTTAGATAATGTAATGGCATGGTTTATTACAGGGTCATACAGTATTGTTGGAAATAATATTGTGAGCAAAACCAAAACAGTTTTCAATATCTATTTAAAATAATTTAACTGTCTTCTATAATACAAACAGTAGTATTAGTACACCGATTTAGCTATTTTTTTATTATTAATCTACTGTTCGATGTAAGTAGAAACCGAGTTTAAAATAATTAAGACGAAGAAGTTCGGACGTGTCGTGCACCGCATCCGCGACGCATCCGAGTCCCTTCTTATGAGCTTTGTGTGGCCAACACCACGTATACGGCATATCACTGCGTCCACTCGATAGTAAACGGATATCCATTCTTTACGGGACACCTGTATACTCGTTCATACTGCCTTTGTTCCTTTGTGTAGTTCCGTGAAGCTATAATTACTTTTTATCTATAAACACATAAAAAAACTCATTACATAGCATAAACATTATTTATAACATACATTACAGAATGAGCCGCTAGTGGACGCGTCCGTCGGCGCCGCGGCGATATTCTCCAACAGCGCGATCGACCTCAATGGAGTTTGTTATCTCAATGACAAGATGAATACACAAGTGAAGCAGGAATCTGGAGATTTCCTTGAATCAGAAATGGTAATTAGAAAAAACATAGTACGTCTTAATCTGGTGAAGAGTTAGCTAGAAGGTGTATAGTCAGCGACATAAGTCAATAAAGCCGTGAAATTTTGGTTTGCTTTATCAATTTATTATACACAATAATAAATAGTAATAGTGAAAGGATTTATATTTTAATCACAATATTACCATAGAACAATAATTATAGTCTATTCCCATCCCATAAAATGAAAAGGTAAACAAACGATTAATTGACATTTTAGTGATGTCCAACTGTAGCGTCAATTGTATTTAAATTAATTACCTAATTGAATCATTCGATTTAATGCAGCGAAAGAGATAGAAATGCTATAGACACTGCTACAATTATATCGTATCGCGCTATAATTGTACCCATCATTCGATGTCCGCAGTTGAGCAAGCAGAATATAGTATACATTAAAAAAATATTTGCATTGTATAAATTTTCATTGTTAAAAATCCTAAGGAATAATTACTAATTATAATTGATCAAGTTATTGACCAATTACAATAAAATTATGAAAGTCAAAAATGATGTGCTCATTTAGGCCACAAAATAATACTTCTAAACGTCAAAGGTACTTCTCATTAATATTATAGACACATACGAGAGACAAAATGGTGGTGTTGCATACACTTCTGCATAAATTAATATAAAGCTAGCTAAATGATTCGCAAACAAATTAGACGTGGAATTACAAATGATAACAAATCAAATTAGGCGTGAAATAACAACAGCTTCAAAGCTTTATCACGCACACATATTGGATAATATTGAAATTGAAATTCACACAATACAACATGTAGGTAGGTAAACAACATGCCAGACACCAAACATAATTATTATTGTAATTAGGTTGTCGTGCTACGACGAATGTAAATATTTTAATAACAGTATCAATGATGAACGCGGTAGATACATTTAGACATTTTTCATTCATAAAATACTGTCACAAATTTCTTAAACTAATAATTTAAAAAAATTGTGGCTGTATTACTTATGTCGTTGATTGTACAAAGCTAAATTTTTATCAGCTAAGTTCATGGCTCAAATTATCGAAGTCATGTTTATTTTCAACTTTGACTTCGCGCTTGGCACTCGTGCGTACTACCCGACTATAACAGCAAAATGCGCCTGTCTGAAATGCCAGTCACGACATAAATAGCTAATAATGTAACGAATGCACAATTTCAATAGAAATAGGGTGCCAATATTGAACTCTTGAGGCGCGTTGTGGACTCCAGATATTCAGTCTGAAATATTATGCTTTCTAAATTAATCGGCATATGCTTACTGCGTAATGCAGTAGTCAGCATCAGTGATTCTATTTCGTTAAGAGATAAAATTGTATAGCATCGCCCTTTGCTGTCACGAGCTTCTTCGCTTCCCGTCTGTATGAGAAGGCTTATTCACTATGTTGGTCAATGTTCAGTGCGGGTACTAGCCACATGCGAGAAACTCATGACGGTAAATATATGTATGCCTAGGAGTACCTACAGTACTTACAGTAGTAATACTGTTGTATACCTATCTTCCTAAAGAACGGTCACGCTCTAATTGCTCTACACCTAAAATGATGACAGTATTAATATTCGGTTGTATTGTATGTGAAGGTGGACGTGAGCAGAAGCGCGCCCGATATAAAGGCGGCGGCGGCGGGCGAGGCGGCCGCGGTGCCGGCGGCGGCGGAGCGCCCGCGCTCGCCGGACGCCGAGGGGCTCAAGCGCCGCTCTGAGTCCGAGCCCAACCTCGTTAAAGCCGACGAACACTACGAGGAGGCCACATAGCACACTCTGTGCTGTTTGCTAAACATTTAACTGTAAAAACGCGGTCTAGTCTATGGTGACATTGGTTCTTTAGATAAAATCAAATAAAATTAGTCGATGTACGTTTTTAATTTGGTTACTTCGAGTATAATTGTATAAGGATAGACGAGCGCTCTACGCTTTTAGTTTTATGTTTCCCGGTGTGGACACAGAGATTTTATATTACAGTTGTTGACAGTGTGTTTAAATATTATTTCTAGAATGTTTATTTATATATTTTTGTTTAGATATCTTAGGAACCATTAAACGGATTTCTATTCAGTTCGAAATTTCGTCTTAATAACATTTTATAGAAGCTGAGAGGCGGGATAAAAGCAGGCATATCGGTGCGAACGTACCTTGCTTTCTATCTGATGAACTACAGGGGTAATAATATATTGTTAAAATATAAAGTATAATTAATTATTAAACAATATTTGTGATTAAATGCCTGTTTTTTATTTCTCATTCGGTAGAAAGAAAGTTACAATTTTGACATAGTTGACTAGAGAGAGATAAAAATAAAAGTTGAGATAGAAGACCGCTTCAGATTGGCTCTTTATATATTAATGTTATTTTTGTAATTTGTCTTAGACGTCTAGATTACCTTTGTCGTTATTTCGAATAGGTGAACAGACTATAGCTTAAAATCTAAGACTGATGTGAATTAGGTGCTTAATATATTCAGTTTCGTATATAGCAGTGATTATTTATTTGTTGGTTTGTAAAAGTTTTTTCACCATAATATGTGAAATGGTTTGAAGTTATTGTTTATCATTCCAACGGTACTAAATCTGTAGTAGTTTAAATAGCGAGTTGAGGTACCATTGAGTGTAGACCTTTATCTGGAATGTAGTACACATTACCTATCTATGTTCGCCTTGTATTGATATTTTATACGTACACATGTGTACGTTAGATGTGTGTTTATAAATATGGATAGGTTTATAAAAGGATGTGTAATACAAAATTAAATTAATAAGACATTTTTATTCATAAAAATGTATATAACGCTTATATACAATGAGGTTCCTTGAAAGCGTCACGCTCGTACGCAAATATTATATTACTATAAATATTCTTAGTAAAACATTTGTATAGTTGAATTTGTTTTATAATAATAATACAGAGTAAAATGGAACAACTTATACTGGGCAACAATGTCATATTAAAACTTTTTACACTGGTAACTAATACACGAGGTACAATACCTCGAGTAGATACAGTATAATTAGAAATATCTTACGAGTGTTAAGTATACTTGACTATCTTTATTTGTAAATTAAGAAAGTAAAGGTCTATCACATATCATGTTTTATTTTCACAGATTATGTATTAGTTTGTATAAACAGACTCCATATTGTTGTCCAGTGTATGTTACAAAATATTTAAAAAAAGAACTTGTCTTAACGCTATAGGTACATTTGTTTCTCTGTCCGTTACAGTCTGTCATCATTAATTAAGTGTAGAATAACATTTACATCTATAAAATTCACATTTTCTAAATAATTTCTAAAGTTTTGTACCTATTGAAATTTATGGTTCATAGTTTTTACATGGAATATATCACAACTCGTTTAGTTTTCGTTTTGAGTATATTTACACCTTAACCCAGCGTTGTCCTATACACGTCAGTGATAACATTATATCATATAATTATATAATACAGACACATAGCTTATTTTTAAATTAATCAAAGTCTTTACACCTTGTACAGATTTTAAATTTTTACATAACTACACTGATCGCGCCATAGTCTTAGTGGTCATCGTGCTAGACCGCACTATACCTCGCTTAAGGATTTTTTGGGTTCGATTCTCACACTGTACAAACATTCACAAACACTTGTTACGAGTCAAGGTGCGTTTGCGTCCTTTTAAATTTTGTTTAAGTCCACTGCGATACAGGAATTATTCCGTATAGTGCGAAAGCTGTCTATTTAAAACATTTATCACGAGTCACTTCTAGGCTTATTCAACACTAAATGATATCACATTTACAGAGTAGATGATATCTTTTTCTTATATTAAGACTTAACATTTTGGTTAGAATCTAATCAATGACGATCACAATATCTATTTAACATCAACAGTTCAAAACACCCTTTTTATAGTGACTACCAATACAATTTAATTTAGTTTACAATTCAAGAAATTGCTATGTAAACTTTTATACCGTGAGTAAAACTAGCACAAAGTTTATATATTATTATAAATACCATCAATACGTTATAGAAGCAAAGTACATATTATTATTTATGAGACCTACTTATGCTCTTAAGTATATTTATGTGCTAATTACTATTTTGACTGTAACTGAATAGTAGGTATAGCCGTTAAAAATAGTGGAATTAGCAACACTTACTTAAAGATTGTAGCCTTAAAAGGTAGATTCGTAGCCTTAAAAGGCTACAAGTCTATAAAGACTTGTAGCCTTAAAAGGTTATAGACTTGTAGCCTTAAAAGGTTATACCTAGACTTGTAGCCCTTACAATTATGACTAGATACTAGATAGGTAACATTTTTAAGGAGATATTATATTCTTATGGCAACACTGCATCAATCAAACATTTTATTTCAGCGCACTTGTTCTGTTTCTTCCTTTTTGTAGTTGTCTTTAGTTAAACTCAAAGTAATGTATGAGGTTCCTATAGTTTCATTGATTTAATTATTTACCGGTAATGGAAAATACATTTACATTATAGATGTCAATTGATGTCTATATCTAAGTAATGCACTTCAATGTTTTCTATATCAACATTATCTACGCCGGAATTTGAAAGTTGTATTTTCTAAAAATATTTAACTCTACGTGTTGATAAGTTTAATTGACTTTAATAGTAAAGGGCACATCCTATTCACTGACTTACGAACGATGACTGGCAGTCAAGAACTCACTTTGACGGCTTTAAGATAGTATTTCACGACCTGATTCCGAATTAGTGCGCTGGCGATGTGTTCCAGGTTTTCACTGTACAACACAGGTAAGAGGCATCGCGATTGTACCTATGGGTGCGCGCTTAAGGGCAAGGGCGAGGTTGAGAATGAATAGGAAAGCTTTAAGAAACATCGTACATTACAAACGTCATTACAAACGTCCATATAATATAAGTGACAGAAGACAGCGAACGAGGTAATATCTCTAAGGAGCTGCAGTGTTTTCGGGTCCTAGTGATATCTGGTCTGCTACTAATACAGCACGGTACCATTTCAGAGATGAGAGCACTACTCCACCCAGGATCGAATTAAAATTCTTAACTGTAACGGTATGAAGAATCGGCTAATTCTGTTCACAGTACAGGGTGATTTTGGACATGCACTGTATCATTCTCTGCAGAAGAACAAACTTTAGTAATAGTGATACTCGTACCTACTATTATGAATATTACTAATAATTAACATGCTCATTAATGACATGACAATGACAGACATGGAACAGTCTAACTGAAAACCTACTTACAACCTGATGGGCGTTGGGTGTGTTTTCTAGCGCAGGAACCTGTGGAGTGCCTAAGTTGTAGGCGCAGGCAGCGACGCAATGACTATTTATGGGCAATCATGCGTGCATATTACATTACTAAAGTTATAACCATCCACAGTAACCAGAACCACAGTAAACAGTAACCAAAATCATTTTATATCCTTGTTAAGGGATAGGCGGGATAGGGAGATTTTTTTAAAAAGTCAGTCCTACTTGATATAATGGCTGCAACACCTTGTTGATATGAGTTATAAAATACTAAAATTATATTTAATTGGCGATTAAAAGAGTAGCCATGAGTTTCTTGCAGGTTTCTTCTCATAGGCTCTACCTTTTGCCTAAACCTAGCAACTAACCTAAATGTAGCTTCAGTAGGTAACTTATTAAACTCACTAACCTACCTATTTTGAAGTTCATTTACTGATTAAATGATTTTTGACTTTGACTTTGACTTTTGATCCTTATATACATTACTCACGTTACGTACGTTTAAATTCTATAATTGCTCAATCAATGTTTTTTTTGTTTGTTTCCAACAGGTTAAAGTAAACATTTTTAATACTCAGGTACAGATTGACCATAATCATAGATTTAAAGTATATTATTACCTACTTCAATCTATGAACATAATAATCATTATAGGTAGGTATTAATAATTAATAAAGCAGAAATTGATATTAGGTACATATATACTTTGTAGGTGACTAGCCTAACCCCGATGCCCGTGAGCTTTAAGACGTATCTTCTTGTATAATACGTATTATTTTCTTGATAGTAGACTCATGCAAGAGTTAATAGTGTATGGTGGAATTTGTGCGCCGTGCTTGTCTAGGCGCCTCTTTTACAAGCGCGCTCGCTTTTTCCGTAATCTATACATGTAACTTTCACGTCTCTAGCAAATCTGTTAAAGTGCCCTCTCTCGACATCGTTTGATATCACTAAGTGTCACCAGTCGCTGCTACGTCATTTGTTTTAAAGTTTGTGTTGGGGGATGGCATTGTTGTTGCCGTTTGTAAACTCTAGATGGCACCACTATGTCCTCTTTTAGGTATGTTGTCTTACAAGTGTTACAACTAGGGTTGCAAGGAGACGAAAATATCAATATTTATATATCGAAGACTTAAAAAAATCGATGTTCGATAATATTGACAGTTTTAATGCGATATTATCGATAATTCAGAACTTTCAAGTTAGTAGTAGAAGTGAGTAAATAAGAAGCAAATAATGGATATCGATATACATATCGATATTTATATCGAAGGCCTGAAAATATCGATGATCTGAACCTACTATTCCTACTATTTTCTGTGGAAAGAACTATTCTGAACGAAGGAACAAATACAAAGAACACCATAGGCAAAAATTTATCATAAAATCTTAAATATAAGCAATGGTTACCAAATATTATTTGAAATATTTCGATATTGATATTTAATTTCTTGTCGATATGATAATACCGAATCGATGATGGTTAGATATCGATAAAAATATTGATATTTTAGGTTTGATATTATCGATATTATCAAATATTCGATATATCGTTTGATATCGATATTTAATTTCTTGTCGATATGATAATATCGTATCGATGATGGTTAGATATCGATGAAAATATCGATATTTTTGGAGTCGATATTATCGAATATTCGATATATCGTTGCATCGCTAGTTACAAAAGATGGTATTCAATCTCATAATAAACTTTCTCAGTGATCCTCGAAGATCTTTCAATATGATTTGAATAATAGCTCGAATTTACCTAATTCATTTTAGTTTATATTTTTAAACAATTCGTCATATTTAGTTATCCTACTTTATTTCTCTATATATCTTTTACTGTTCTGTACCCTTTTACTTGGTAGATTGTACCTATAGGGTATGGTTCATATTACCTCTACTAAATATAATAATACATACTTACTTACTGGTATATAATAGTTCACACAAATCTGGTACCTAACATAAAACTTAATAAGCTGGTATCTGGAACATGTGTAGTTTGTGAGAGGCATAAAATGTTAAAACATAAACTTCAAGTTCAAATTTTCAACAATTTGTATTTTCGCACCTTAGGTGGTTTCATTAAATAAAAATTTCTTTTCTCATATATACACATTAAATTCAAATTTAGAGTGTATTTACAAATATTTTAATTAAATAGAATTTAGTAAAATTAGTGAGATTTAACAATACCTACTTATACCTATCTATATTTTAGAACATCAACAACATCTTTCACTCAAGTGAAATACAAGATAGCTTAAATAATAACCTTCATACATAAAATTCACAAAGAATTCGTATCTATTCACTATCAGGTGAACACCATAGAAATTAGACATCGTATTCGATCAATAGTTTAACGTTATAAGAGCTAGGTATTAACGTGAAATGTTGTGATGATGCGGGGCACCAAAGCTCGGGGTTGCGCATAATGTAAGTAATGAAACAATGGAGGTTCTCAACAAAGCGAAATCGCGCCACTATCCGATCCGCGCGACACACGCCACGGCGGATAACAAACAATGGGCAAGTCGTAACTCGTAACCTAATACAAACACCGTATATCAATAACTTTAACGCGATGCAACATTATGTAAAATGTGTAAGAATTTAGTCTTTTCCGTTTCAATTTTCACTCGATTGTTTAACATGAATACTCTTTAATACCTATCTACTCTAGCCTTGTCTATCGGAGACTTTGTCTCTTCTATAACAGTAAAAACATTATAAACTCGTACAGCACTCATATGATACGCGGATGCAGATGTCGAGCGTGCTCCTGCAACGTCTTTCTACAGAGGCTTTAAAGCGACTCAACAACTGGGAACGGTACTCTACTACAGTACTGTGACGGTGCAATGTGGTGATGGGTTATAAGGGTTCACGTATGACCAAGCGGTGACTTGTTCAGGGTGAAATAACCGCTCCCATTTGTAGTTAGTGGGTTGTAGGCGCAAGAGTTAGTAATATTATTGTCAGATTTCTTAAATTCATAATGACCGACGTTACTGAAAGGCCCACCCTGTAGTTTCTATCACTGCTTTATAGGTGACGATTTAAGTCTATTTTCAGATACGGTTTGTTACGACTGCTCTATTTCCTGATTTATTCCTATCCTAACAAAATGATGAGTAGTTACTTAATAAAATATTTTTACACTGAACTAGTGATTCACAATTTATCTACAATAGTATCATAAGTTGCGAAGGCAATTTTATAGAAAACATTATATGATTTCAATTAGTCTGTAAATGACAAAGTAGTTATCACTATTTTGTGCATCATTTTGTACTCAGATATGACAAAAATTAACGTCTCTCAAGCTTATTTAAACATTAATTACTGCGTTACGTGTAAACTTGATACCTATTAACATTTGACAAATGGTAATATAGTAGGTACCAGTAATGCCCCCTGGTTCTGACTCGTACAAAATCGTATGCTACTGTTCAATTTGGCTTTTGTAAGCTATAATTCGGTAAGTTAATACGATCTACCGACCAATTGATAGAGTGTAAACGTCGCCATTACACTTACTGAAATCCGATAAAAGAATCATACACGTAATTACACCTATACAGAAACTTATGAGTATTATAAATAAAGAGCCTTCGTACACTTGAAAATAATTATTAATGATTAAGAGATCATAATTTAAACGCTACATGCTAAACTTTTACTAGATTAGTCTATGTAATAATACGTACACTATAAAAATATATGCCACTGGGAAAACGTCATTGTGAAATGACAGAACAAGACACGAGAGAGCAAAACAAGATGCGATCTGGGCGGACCAAGAACATTAGTGGAAATGTAACAGATTAGATATACGTAACATTTCGTACAAAAGAAGCAGTATTTGAGCAAATTTTGTTAAATTAAACGTTTGAGCAAGAGAAGGTCGTGACAGCAGCTGTCGAAACGTAAATATACTTGTTAGTAATGGCAGATATTATTCTATAAATCAACACAAACTAATAGTCGATATCCTCACGTTTATACTTTATCTTCGACTAGAAATATAGTATAACGAAATAATTATAGTTATCACTTATTCAGCAGTCGTGTTATACTTATTTTATTACATAATTATGTAAATAAAAATTGCAGTGGCACGTTATAAAGTTAAATTAATGGCACAGTTTCACGTATATAGTTAGTTTCATCAAATGTAAGAATATTAATAAATATACCTACAATACTTAAGTAGGTAGTCCTAGGCAGAGGCCTACCTTTACTTTTGTCATAATAGATAATAATTAGTTGTTACAGTCCATAATACACCTGGGAGACAGTTTCAGTCTAGATAAGTTTACAGATCGACATGGTATGGACACTCAATAAAATCATCACGTTCAACTAATCGATATCTGTGCTTGAGACCTGGACTGCCATCGTCGGACAGAAAGATATGTGTTTACACTATGCCGAGGACGACAGTGACTTAAATATCGCCGCGCCGCACACACACAGAGCGTACGCCGGCGCGGCCGCTCCTCACAAAGAAACGTAACGACACGTACTCTGGACACTTAGGCCGTATCGCATATCTACGTTTGTTCCCAGTCATTTTTTCAATTATCCTATCTAATTAAATAAATACATCCAGCAGATCGAATCCTACCGTAGTAATTACAAATATGTATAAAAAGATATATATATAAATTTCAGTGAATTTACAAATGTAGAGTTAATAAAGCTTTGTTAAGACAATTCATTTACACCTAAGCGATGAAATTATTCAATAATTTCAACGGGAAAGTAGGTATAAAAAGTTCAATTATCCGCGGACGAATCACTACTGGTGTGTTCCGTATAGGCGGGCGAGCCCTCGTCCGCGGCGGGCAGCGGATGCTAGAGCGCGGCGTGCGGGTGCGGCTCGTGGTGGTGTGCCGGCCCGCCGCCGCCGCGCTCGCGCTTCAGCCGCTGCTTCAGGTGCACCTTGGCGTGCCGCTTCTTCTCGTCCGAGCGCGCGAACTTGCGCCCGCACACGTCGCACGCGAACGGCTTCTCGCCCGTGTGCGTCCGCACGTGCGTCGTCAGGTGGTCCGATCTGCTGAACGAGCGCATACAGATTCGACACTGGAACGGCTTCTGGCCTGTGTGAATGCGAATGTGCCGCGTCAACTCGTCCGATCGCGAAAACCGGCGGTCGCAACCTTCCACGGGGCAGGCGTAGGGGCGCTCGTGGACGGGGGTTTTGCTCGGCCTGTTGGGATACTTGCGAGGCTTGACCGCCACGAGTCGGAGCGGCTGTGCACTCTGTTGATACACTTGAGAAAGGATTTCATGTCCCTTACTCGTGGACGGGTTGTACTCGGCGAGCTGCACGGGCCTGTCACTGGGACCGGCCGGGCTCGGGTACGGCTCTCGCTTTGGCAGGCCGGACGGACCGGGAGTGGGCTGTGGTGCAGTTTCATATTGTTGCGTGTCCCACGAATGTTGGGGCTGAGGCTGCGGCGGCGGGCGGTATTCACAGTGTTGCGGCGGGGCGCAAGGCTGTGTCGGAGGACAGTAAGCCTGACACTCCGGAGGAAGTAGCTCGACTCGCTCCTCGTATTCTTGTTGGAAATATTTGTCGACACTGCCGGGGCCTGGGCCTGGCGGCAGCAGCCACTGTAGTGGCGGCGATGGCGCTCGCTTGCCGGCGCTGCCGGCAGGAGGGCCATACAGTGAAGCGCTTGCGCTGGACGCGTTACTCGCGTCCTCTGCGCGCGCGCCCGGAGATAACGAAGCTTCATGCTTATGCCGTCGAGGTGAACATCCCAGAGATAATTCATCGCCTGGTAGTGTACCTATAACAAAATATTACATAGTCATTATAATTGTTTTGTTTATATTTATTTATTTATTTCATTGTTACAATATTGCAGTAAAAATGGTTATAAATACAATAAAATTTGTCACGTTTATATCTTTGTATTTACCGATATTACCAAAGATTTTCCATTGTCTACGAAACAATGATAAATATTTAAGACTTTTATTTTATCCGACCGTTTAATGTATTAAGCGTAAAGGAATCGCAATATAATTGTTATTTCATCCGCCTTGCAATGCCAAAATGCGTTGGCTTAATGTTCGCATATAAATGTTTTCGGACTTTGGGCACGGGATTACGAAAATAACGAGCCGAATTAACATTATGTGTATTTGCGTTTTTATCGAGACTGCGGTTTAATATTTTAAATTTTTGTAATTCGCAATGTTGTTTTAGAATAACTATAATCATTTGTGCGGTGTTGTAAAGAGACAGGCGAGCGGAAGGCAGTAGCGCGGCGGCGTCGATAACGTTCGTCGGAAGTCGATAAATGCGTATCTCCATAGCCTATCTGCACAAATACCGAACGATCATTATGACCGTTGACCGTCAGCATGAGAAATATCTGTTTAACATATTGTACACGTTGGGATTACCTATGTACATACATACGTAAATAATATAATTAAGATTAAATTACTTAATTTTCATCTTTTATCTCGCTAGTTTTATTTATTTAGAATTTTGTTTAATGTTATAAGCTCGAGATTAAATAATAAGAAAATAATTTTAATATCCGTATAGATAAATAAATATTCAATTTCTCACTTTCTAGGCTTATTTGAAAATATCAAAATTATTAAATATTGACAGTTTTAGTAAGCTCTATCTAAATAGGTGCGAGGAAAATAATTGACTTTTGCACCTTATGCTAAGTCCTAATTTAAAAAGATCTATTCTGGATGGTTTGGAATTAATCAAGAGGCACGCACATATTTAAAAAAATAGTAGTAATCACTTTCAGTGTATATTTTGTATCATTCTATTCTATTCCAAAATAATTTTATATGCATTCCATCTATATTAAAATTCAGAGCATCTGAGTATTCTATAAAAAATTGAAGATATAAATATCTGAACACTCACTAAGAATTGTAATAGGTACATAATAAACCTAGGTATATTTACCCATACGGATATCACCAAAATCCCAAAGATTACATTTGTAAACACTTATAACGCATGGACACGATTTGAGCCACGTAGGTAGCGACGCAGGGGTAGTTACACAAGGAAAGCTCCATTCAGCTTCACGTATCGATCCGATCATATGACACGGGCCGCTGAACTTTCCATTTCACTTTAACATTTCAATGGACACTGTAACTTGAGTCGCCCGTCGTGAGAGATCCTATGTGTAGTACCGAGCTGAAGGCTGTCGCGGGTCGCTGTTACTGCTTTATCAAAATTAGATCACATCGCGAAGGACATCGAAGGACATGCCGACGTCGAAGGAGATCGCATTGTTTATTTACAACGTTATCGGTCGGCGGCCGGCGGGGGCGAGTCCCGCCTACGGATCCCGTCGGCGCGGCGTGTGTATGTCTCCAACGGGAGCAGGCGCGCGCAGACACCGGCCGGCATGCGGCGAGGACTCGCACCTGATATCGGCGGGGGTTCCAGCAGCGTTGGGAAGAAGGCGGGCAGGTCTGAAGTGGTGACGGGCGTGTTGAGGTCGGTCGACGTGCCGGAGACGGGCATCGGCACCGGTGCCGGCTTCAGTGCACAGTCGAACCCCAGCGCGCCCACGTCGGCCAGGGAGAGCAGGTGCGGGCCGGTCGGGGGCTCCGCATCCGTGCCCATCCCGTCCGGCACCACCTGCTCCTCGGCCCACGGGCCGAGTGGAATTACGAACAACGCCAGCGTGAAAACGGCCTCTCGCTCGGCCGGTACGAAGGGGACTGGCGCCGCGCGACCCCGCGTCGCAGTTTTATCAATGGAGCCGCGGTCCCATATTCGGTAGCGGCGCGCGCAGCTCGGCCAATCGCGAGACGCGCTGCCCCCCCGAGACTGACGTCACCGCCCGACGCCGCCCACCGCCCGCGCCGCCTCCCCGGCCGCCCCCCAGCGCCCGTTGCCGCCGCAGAGCCTCCGTATTCCTCTTGCTCCCCGACATTTGGCACGCGAGCCTCCTGTTTATCTACCCACATAGATATGTAAGCTATTGTTCACTTATGAAAACTTAAAATGAACAATCAACACTTCTTCCTCGGAGCTCTTTTAGAACATGCCCTAAATTTCAGGTAACATGTTTCTAAGAGTACAAACTTGTGTTTTACTTTTACATTACATAGCCTTTTATAAATTATATTTCAATTTAGTATTTTGGTCGATTGATAGGGATGTAGAGTCTTTTCTACAACATATTAGGTAGATATATTGGGTGAGTGATTGTGTTCAGGACATTTATAGTTCAGCGAATCGAATATACAACGTAACTTTTTACTAATTATATTTATTTATTATAATATTTTAAATAGATTATTTATTTCTTGTTATATTTTTACAAATAATGTTGCGTTATAAATTATAATGGCCATATGTAACGGTTTTTTGCTCATACTATAAAATATTCTGCTAATTCTATAAAGGTTTATATTAAGTTTTTAGATTTACATGCAAACACGAATTAGGCGACATTGAGACTGGATAGCATTAACAATAAAACGTGGAAAGAATATAGAGACCTAGTTTATTTTTTATTAATATGAGGAACTATGGGTATTTATTTATTGGCTGTATAGAGATATATAACATAATATAACTTACTGTTTTTATATCTATATATACCTATAATATCTACTGTTAATAAATAAATGTTTTTACTATTATTGATTTGAATTGACATAAAATTGCGTCTTATAGGCATAAAGCCGTGCTACAAATATTGAAGAGCGACAAAATAAATTAAATTACGGTCCAGGGAGCTCGAATATTCGCCGTGGGGTATTTACAATGCATTTAATATTTAACATATATTAGCGTAAATAATAAAATAGTTAGAAATCTGTTCTTAAACACATAAAATTTTATTATTATCTATGCAAATAGATGAAATAGAGTTTTTGTCATCGGAATAATGATTGTTATTTATTATAAAATGCGATGCTTAAATCTTGATTTCGTAGATAAGTACGGGTTTATGCTCAGTTGATCTACATATTGTGGTGCTCATACATATATTTTACTGCTCAAAGTGATTAAACACAAATTAGTGTATGTATAAACGTCAAATAAATATTTTGAATATGTTTTAACAATTTATTTAAAATTGCCATCATAATATAAGTACATGTATATTGTATAGGTTAAACATATTAGTAAATTGAAACGCACCTAGATTAGGAACAAGATTTTGCACCTTTGTTAAAACTGCCGAGCCTGCTTTAATGGCGAGTTAAAGTTTGAAAAAGACCTTCCTATAAAAACATATCATTAACAATTAACAATTTTAATTAAACTGATATATATAAAGCTTAAATTGGTATAAATATGGGATACTGTATAACTGTAATAGATGTTTATTGATGAAATTATAATATAATTGGTGGATTGTATCAACATGTGGTTAAGAGTAATTACCCGTCGTTAGGTGTAGGTTTAACGGGTGGGCGGTGACCTGAACCACTCACAAGATCAAGGAAATATAACGCTACATTATATTGTTTATGGCTATACGTGTTTATAGTATGACTAGCTTATATTCGCGGTTTGTCCATTCCAAGCCAAGTCTATTATTATCTTATTTTTAACAGCTCTATAGCTCTATTTTTCTTCAACAATTCTATTTTTCCTCCCATTACAAGGTTTTTTATGAAAAACCTTGTAATGGTTAAAAGAGGATCACTGTTATTGGTTTTAGATTAAAGTACTGTTTGTTAACTGAGTAGACTTAATTATTTGTGGGTCTGTGTTACATATTTAATGAATATGTTACAATGTATCTAAATGAATACGTTATTGTTTAAATTATGTTGAGTGAGTCGAACGTGAATGTTAAATAGTCTGCGACGATATATGAATGTGACTAGGTGCAAATAATAGGCAAACAGCTGGTGGGTGTGCATAAAATTATCGCAACATGAATGTAATGAATTATAAACTGTTTATGTAGTAGGTACAGAATAGCTTAAGGCCAGAATTGAATTGAATGAAATTTATATGATTTTAACATTTTCTTTTAAACTAATTATTTTGTATTAAATTGATAATTGTATACTGTATTATAAAATAACATTCGGGTACAATGGGTCTGGAGAGAGCATTTTGCAAAATTTCTTATTTGATATATTGATCACTGATATTTAGGTGTGATGTGAAGGCGATAGACCTCCTGACTTGCCGTGTTATTGACATGGCGAGCATATATTCAAATAAAATTAACCAGGCTGCCAAATTTACTTAATATATAGGTACATATTATGCCAAATTTACAATATATATATATATATATATAAAGTAAGTAAGTAATATATACATGAATAGTATAATATAAAGAACACTTATAATCCTTTATATTATACTATTCATGAGATGTAATTCCTTGAATACATATTATTCTAACACTAAGGTATAGGTACATATCACGCAGTCAACATAATGAGCTTAGCTTTATTTTTCTTCTTTATCTTAAAATATTAGGTACACGTATGTAAAAATATATACGTACCTATCTGACAAAAACTGTTTACAGGACAAATGGTCAAAACAATAAACATAATTAGACCTGGAGATGAAAAACATGATTTAGGTAAGGTAGGTATAATTTAGAGATACTCGACCGTCACTCGTCACCTAATTAGTCTTGACGTCTGCATATTTTCATTATTATTCAGTGGAAATCTTCAGACAGTTTTTCTCGGATCAGAATACATTGCTACCGTTCTTTCATCATTGTTATTTTTTGCTTGTTGTTTTCACGTCGATATTTTTCATAAAAGAGTTATATCTAACACGCATAGATACAATTGAAGTCGCAAAACCAAAAGTGAATTTACATAAGGAGGTCTCGTCAGAGCTATAATGAGTGTCAAGCGAGCAGTTGCATGAGAGTGCAGGCACGTTCATGCGGTGCGGTGGCAGGACAATGGCCGGCGCAGTGCGCGTGGTGGCGGTAGTGGCCGAGACACGCCGACGCCCGATTGGGCCCACATGCAGTCGTTCACGCTAACCCAATTATCGCGTAACGGAGACGATAAAGAAAAATAACAAACCCACGATTTCACCGGCGTCTAATTATAGCGCGCTATTTGTGGGTGCGCGGGCGCAAGCGGCATAGCGTGGCCGCGATGTCAGGGCTATTCCTGGCCGTCAGCTGACGCTCCTGCGCCGTCGTCGCGCCACACGCGCTCGTAAACACCACGCAACCTATTGACGTAAAATGCGAACAATCGAGTTTTCAGCAGGTGAATCACGGGATGAAAACGTCCCTGCGGGAATCGTTCTATAATTAACAAGACTGCTTTTGGTTTGGACTTCGGAGGCGGGGTTCTATTTCTGATCGTTGCTTCAATATCGCTGTCTATTTCTATCCCGCTACTATTTGTTTCTTCTAGATTATTATTCACGTTATCGTGTTTGTGTAAAAAGCCGGTCATATGACCGAGACCGTTAAACATTGAACATACGTCACTAGTATTTCGTATTAGTAAAATACCTGGTATTTAAAAGTAAACGAAATCACATTAGCTATATTTTCAGACTGTGAAGTAGAACAGTTATTGGCTGCAATCTTTTTAGAAAGCATTTAGTTATAACGCACAATAATTGAGAACTGTTGTGCTGTAAAACGTTTTACAATGGAGTACGACCCCTTGTCTGACGATACAAACGAAATGTTACTTCTGTGACAAGATAGCTACTTATTGTACGTCTTGTGAAGTGTCATAAGTCATAACATGTCGTAGTAAGTGTAGCTGTTAATCTCATTTCTTCTGTGGGATTTACAACAATTATGTATAAACAATCATATTATGACGGCTACTTCGGCCACCGTTGGGCTGTGGGTGGACAGTAGTGGACAGTGGATGGACGTACTGATGCTGTGTTATGATTTAATGTTTATATTTTTTATGTTGTGTGCTTTATTTCGTCATATTGCTGATTCTTTCTGGCGTTTCTTATATTTAAATGTTAATTTTGATAGCACCCCAGAAGCTCCTTTGATTAATAAAACTGCCATACAATTGAAGCAGGTACTTATTGTTTATATTTCGTAGCCATTATCATATTATAATATTATCGCTGTAATCAATAATTGATGGCTATAACGTGAGAAAATATTTACTACTGTAAACAGAATAGACGTAGCTACGGATTTATAATGTTTATATGATAGGTCGATGGAGTATGTGCCTACATACAGATGTCCAGTAGCTCGAACGGCCTCGTAAACGTCTCATTGTCACAGTGACATCGAGTAAACACTCGTGTTATGAGCATAGTATTAGAAAGTCGTACAATACCGACCTACAACTGCCGTTTGGCGAGTATATGTGAACACCGCGTCTAATAATAAGCTTGTGTTGCAAATGCAATTTAGGTGACGATGCCACGGCGGCATCTATAAATACAAACTGTTACATTATTTTTCATTACTGCTATTGATGAATCACCGTCTTTGAATAACGAGTAAGTATGCATTTAAGAGAGCAGCTGCGCTTAAATAAGCTATCGGCTAAAATTCTCGTTTATTTGTAATGTAAATAAATATTCAAAGCCGGCTTGGCTTTGAATATTTTCAAAATTAAGTTGATCTAGATCCCTAAGCAATAAGTTAATCTCCATAAATGCGCCACAATCTGCATGAATAGTGTAACAATATCATGGCGCTATTTTGGTAACATAATGTTATCAATGTAATACCTATGTAAATTGCGAGAATGCCTGTCATAATTGAAAACAATTGTGTCTAGCTGCTGGCGAGAGCCGTTGCAGCTAAAGACGAGAGGCGAATAGTTAATACGTTTCCAAGATGATTGGGATCGATCTCAGAATGAGCCGAGTACGCAGCGAGTTACGAAATTGTGGTGGCAAATGTAATAGTAGTGCGTTCGAGTGTAGGTCGGATCGCCCACGGAGTACACCTTCCCCCGTTGACCGATAACGTGTTAAAATAGCGTGCAGTGACGCGATCGTAATGTTGGTGTTCGTCACGTCTAGATGAGGTTACCGCGTCACATCACACTCATGCTTATAATTACGTTTCCATCGATCAACACTCGACAACTCTAATCTCATGCAGATTCATCACTCACTGACGTACATGCAGACACCATCTAAAGACCTAAATGTTTATCGCGTTACATATATAGAACTGTGTAATCACTGGTTGAACGTAATTCATACGCATTTACGTAGTCACTACGTGCGGTGTGCTTTATTATCATTTGCCAGGTTTTATCGTAGGCGGTCTTTAAAATATTGTTAGCACGTACCTAATTATGACAAATAGGTAGGTACGTTCGTTAAAAGTTGCGGCGGCGGCAGAAATGAAATTGTGATGCAAGCATTAACAATTTATAGCTATTTACTTGAATTGAAATTAAACTACTATTTACGGATTTTATCGTGTTGTTTATTTTACACTTTATTACATCATTTTGAAAACTGTTACACAATCCTATTATTAAACTTTACTAATTTTTAAGCTAATTGAATTATTATTAAAACTATTAAAACTATTTACATTTAATTTAATTTTACACTTACTCCGACGTTTCGGTTGCTTTTCAGCAGCCATGGTCACGGAGAGACTAGTAGTGTAACAGTTTTCAAAATTATGTAATAAAGTGTCAAATAAACAACGCGATAAAATCCGTATATAGTAGTTTAATTTCAATGGATAATATTCGCGTAAACAGAAGACAATATTATATATACTTGAATGTTCTATTATGATGTTCTTTTGGCATTAGTAACTAAGAAGATCTCATATTGGTCTTCAAGATTACCAGTTAGTTATGATTTGTACACTAACTTGTGATACTATTCAAAAAGAGCTTTGTTTAAAACGATGATTAAAAACCAGCTTTCTCTTAAATAAACTACATAATTCGTTTTGTTTCCAAAGGGTCGATCATTTCATCCACCTCTACATTCCCATTTTCAATGTGAAGGTAAGTCTGGAAATTGTGAATAGAGTAGTGAGTAGCGCGAAAGCCGGGGGAGGGGGGTGTGACGTCAGTCCGCCTCCCCCGGCCTCGATGCGCCACCCCATACCGGGAATTATCCGGGTGACGCACGCTACTTATGCCACACTTTTATTTTCCGATAAATAGCTCGAGTACTTAGATCAGTTATCATATCATAACCCATCACGCAGCTGTGCCATTCTTAATGCGTGCGTTATACCTACGTCAGCAATAAGTAGATATGAGTATACACAACTATACATACTATTGTAAAACTTTGCGCTACACGTAAGAGTTAGACTGGATTTTTGACGGACGAGGCCGGACACGTCGATCGATCTCCAAGGTTCACCAAATTTTCCGTAGTTCGATTTGAGCTGTATGACCAATATTACTAGGTTAATCGTACACCATTTTACCTCCAAGAGTACGAGTAAACTGAGTACTTGTTAAATGTGTCCATGCACTGACTCTGGAGCCATCAAAGGCGAGATGCAACCTGTGGCGAGAGAAAATACGTTTTTTAATTTCGTGTACCTGCTGAGAGCTTTCCACCTGGACATCAATTGCCATGGTCGGTCTGGAAGTTGGTAAATAGTTTCCAAACCCAGGTCGGTCGGTGCAAAGAAAATATGTTTACGTGGAAACTCTCAGACGGTACCGATCTTGCTTGCGGGTGCGGTGCAAGACAAACGATGTCCCACCTTACATCGTGCCCTGCATGCCCGACAACTTGTACGCAGAAGGATCTGATGGTTGCCTCTGACAACGTAGCTAGCGTAGCTGCTTTTTGGGCGGCAAATATATAATTTAAAAGTGTTCGTCAACGATACGCAAAGAAGAAGACTGAGTGCTACCTTAGTACGTGCAAACGTTTTTGCAACGAGACGTATTACGTAAACATTATTAGCCTTATTATTAGCGATCCACAATTCTAGTATTTTTTGTATAGTAAGTAATCGTCTTTGGGGTTGTGGAAATCAACGAGCTCTTATTAAAACTTTCATTGAAAAAATATAGAATAAGGTTAAAAACGGCAGTAGCCCGTATTGCAATTTCAGTTTCAGTTACTAGTCACTCAGTTACCAGCCGCTATATCAATCTATGTGACTAATTCTGCTATTACATATGTATACAACAATACAACCACAACGTAATGACAATAATAGTTTAATCCCCTTAAACTCTCTTCTCCGCTAGTTTCCATAATAATCTATTTGTAGTTTGATTTACAAGCAATGTGACATAAATTGGTTATTGGAAGCCGCTGTTAGTTATCAAACATTATAAGTTTGAAGGCTATTATTCATATTTTAGATGCTAGCAGAAAGCTGAAGTAAAATATAGGTAGATATTACCCAACAGTAATTAATTGATAGATATAAAAAAGGTTTAAGAAATAATAAAGAAAAGTAATAAACTTTTCAAATTGTAATTTATAATCATTTATTATACTTTCACTATTAACCTGACCATCAATAACATCAGTCCGGACTGAAAATATACACGACCAAATTGGTTCGATCTAAAGATTATATGCTTCTCATATTATTTTATTGCAATAAAGTTTATGAATCACTATTAAGATACACGAAACTCAGCTTCTATAAAAGATTAGCTAGCTTAAAGATAACTAATTATATAAATTCGATGTCTGTAAAACTATCTGTGTATAATAAGTACTTTTAGTGTTAGGTGTGCTTACTAAAGTAGATCAATTGAAACCTAAATAAAGGCAATGTAAGTACAAGTATTCACTCTCTATTTATATTTTCCTTTTATTTAGGTTTCAATGAATGTGTATTTGTTTTTACGCGGGGCTAGGATATGTACCTTACCTGTTGCAAGTAGGCCATTAATAGTTTGATTATGGCGCCACGTAGCGCATCTTTACTTTCGACAAATGGAGTGTATTATGTACTGTATGAATATGGCCTACATCAGTCAAACCTTTCAAAGTTTTTTAATGACGTTTACATGTAATATAAAGAATTAAAACAATATATACAACATGTATTGTAAATTAATGACAATGTAGGGCATTAAAATCTATTGGCATATCATTATCGACTACCAATCCTATAATTACAGATTCGATTTGATTAACTTATAAATATTTCTTTGTAAAGCCAAAGAGCATTTCAAAGTTTAATTGAACAGTAAAATATTTATCAGAAAATAAAATGGTAGGTTGAGCCGTCAACAAAGATAATTCTCCTCTAATAGTCATTCAATGAAAAGTTTGGTCGTTTGCCTACGCCACAATTTGTTGTTGTTATTGTTTCGTTACTGTTTGTTCGAAATGGAAATGGATTTTGGTAATATGATTTATTCATAGTCCTAAAAGAAGTAGCTACAGCACATTCAATAGTAGGGATGTGTTTATGAATGAAGTAGCCGGGTACCTAAGTGCATCATACCAATTAGCACTAGTATAGAGATAAGTGAGCGGGTGAAATGCTAACATGGCTAGTTATCAGTGGCTATGACGTCATTCTACAAGTGACATAAATTCGCGGTAGGATGTTGAGCGGTGTGCGTCAAGCGACCACCTGTTGATCGACCGCTACCCTGCCCTTGTGTGGTAACCTTAGCGGGGCCGCACTGCCTCCCGCCGGTCGATATCAATGACGTACGCCCTCATTCATAAATAGGGAGGCACCTCTTCCCAGTACATCGTTCCCACCTTCCTCACACCACCGACTCCTGTAAAATCGTGGCAGCTCCATGAATGGCGCACACAAATAAAATCTGCAATTTGCGGTTGATGTCATGTTTAAAGAGGGAAACGTTTACTTTATTGTAGAAATATGACAATAACAACGTGAACTGGCTTGTAGTTTAATACCGGTAAGGCGTCGGCTGTATATCGAAAGGTCGAGAGTTTAAATGCTACCTCGTCCAACAAGCACGAGTATAATAAGCTCGAATGGAGGAAAGAGGAATGTCAGTAATGAACACTATACACTGCAGTTATAACAATAGCTTATTCAGAATACCGACACTAACATTTTGCATTCTACTCTGTCTGTTTAAATCAAATAGGATCCATGACATGTTAGGATTAATACATGGTATTATGAGAAATGTTGCTGTTGATAGTCACTTGATAGTTAGATGCTATTGTTTCATACATTATTAACCGTTTACCATTATTACCGTAACGGTAGCCACAGGTTAATAATGTATGAAACGGCATTATTTTGTATATGACAGACAGTATCTAGCGCTATGCAGTATATAAATGCTTCCCGAAATAGTTTATAACAGCCTGTATGCATATATCGACGACGTAGTCGAGATAGTAGGTGATGTCGGGATGTGCATCGCACTCGTCGCAGGCGTGTGGGCGCAGCGCGATTTGACACGCGCGCGCGACAGTTGCATTCGCAATCAGTGAACTTACTACTACTTGCACACATATGACGTTGGAGATTCCCTTTGTTAGATATTCACTTATATTACTATCGGTATTTGACGAACTGCCATAATACCCGTCATACAAACATCTCAGTTCATAATGTTGTGCTCTACTTGATTAGTGCGTAAACATCTTAAACATTTTATCGGTAGGTGAGTAGGTACTATTTTAATATTATAATTATATGTCCATGTCCCATATTTTATTATGCTTGATAATTTTACAACTGTTAAATGGAAATAAAATTACGGCTATGGGAACTTAAGGTGTCAAAGAATTTGTATTACATATTATAATTTGTCGTCACATTATAATTAAGTTTAATTTAATCTCTATTTCACACGCGACTCGTGTGATTTCCATGTGCGTGTTGTGCAGTAATGTAATCAAGTGCGCACGCGTCGCTTATTTACGGCGGATTACGCGCGCAATCAACAGGCGCGCAAAGAATACCAAGAACAAGCCGACGAGCTTCTCACTCTCTGTCTCTTGTTATAAACTACAATGTATCATTTATTCCTTTTATGTATAAACATAAAAGTTTATACAAAAAAGGCGCATATTTAACTCTCCTTGAGGTAGCTATTTAGATACATCTTTCTTTAGTATTTATTTGGGACTGTTGTTGCAGAGATATTCTCCATTGTTCAATGTTCACACACGTTAGTATTTTTTGTGAAATAAATTATATACTCATAGTACATAACATTCTATTTACATATTGATATAAATGATTTATCCAAATTATTAATACCAATATATCAATAACATTGTAAAACAGTTTATAGAGAGCTACTAATTTCTTTCATGTTAAATATATAAAATGTAAGTACAATAATAATTGTATGAAGTAGGCAGACGTAGTACGAATCGTATTATTGCAATGGGTAGAGCCGGCCTTCCGCGTAGCCCTGGCCATGGCAGCGGCCACGGGCATCGATTTCCTACATCTGGTGAAGAGCGGCGTCCGGCCGTGGCACCGGGCAGCCCGCCACTAAAGCCGATCGATGTGCCGTCCTTGAACCTGCTTCCTTGTACCGCGCATGCGCTTTTAAATGTCGGACGTCATCCTGTGACCATGGCCACGAAACACGTGCCGCGCGCCCCCAGCCTCACACCCACCACGGGCCGCTCCTACACACCCTACCATTCATCCCGATTCTTGCGGCGACGCCTTACAGCTGGCACCTCACTTATTCATGCTCAACTTTGCCATTTCTTATCGATTTTGACCTTTTTAAGCAACCTGTTGAACAGTAAGTTTATTGTTTTTAGGAAATAAGAGGTACTGTTGGATATTCTTTGTCCTACAATTTGAGGTGAAACCTTTGACATTTATAATAAGTGAGTAAATTAAATTGAATTTGGGCCATTATTTCCATTTAAGATTTTAGGATGTAGGTATGTACTTGTTGAGAAAAAAGACAATGTAGAGTCGGAGTTGAGAGTATGAATATGGCCGTCGTTCAGGCGCAACGTTGCAAGCGACATTGAGAACAAGTCGGCGACCACGCAGGGCTCCGTATGAATGAAGTTACCGTGGGCGGGCGCGCGGCGAGCATGGCCCATTCATTCATTAGCTCGGAGGCCATTCCTCATGAATAATACCATAACAAAATCTGTCAATAACACTAATACAGAGTTGTGTTGTAACTTTGTTTACCTCACCTGATTTGTACACTTCACACAGTGGCTATTTTCAGGCTATATATACTTCACTTTTGTGACATACATAATTATATGTTGGTAAGTAATTGTTTTGATAAATAATAAATAAGTGTTAAGTATGGCTTGTTGACGTTAAAACTTAACGTGATTAATAATGGAAATAATGTAGTATGAACTGCTGATTGAACACGATGTCAGTTAATTAGTGGGCTTTCCAGTTGACTAAATGATGGCTAAAAATTGAAAAACAAAAGTGTTTGTCGTATAACATGAGGTGGAAGTCGTATCTATGCGACTCATGAACAAGGTTTTATTCAGTAAAAGGAGTTGTGGCGTAGGAGTCAAAGTAAGGTCTGCAAGTTTGAAACTGACGCGGATTAGAAGCATTGTTCCCGCCAACACACTAACAGACCATCGCCGCCGGCGTCATAAGGAATATCTTTAACTCATTTTACTGCATTCATATTTTTTATTGACATAGAGGCAATCCGAACAAAATTGACTTGTGAAGATTAAATTGAATTTGGCAATCCCGCCTACGCCTGGATCCTATGGTGCTCTTATACATAACTGTTAGTATGTGAATGTCTCAAGTTGACTTTGTTACTTTTAAATTAGTAACAGAAAAGCTCTTCTTATTGGTCTTGTTTTCCGGTTGTGAAGTTGTAAGATCATTGCGTGTTTATTCGACATAGCTTGTTTAGTATCATGCTGTCACTGTGGCCAAGCTTTAACGTAAGTTGCCGCCTGCAGCTTACGTAATAAGAAGGGATTGGCATATCCGAACCCTGAAGACTTCAGGCTTTTCCCTCTGAAGTGTGCGCTGCGACTGATGCAGTACATTCATAGGGAGATAGCTCAGGGATAGATCTTGGGGCCGACACAAAAGATCCCACTGGGTCAAAGTGTCGCCGGTCTACACTGATTGGCCCCCGAAACAAGATAATATAAGATATGTAATAAGAAACATTTAACAACTCATTTTAAATGTATTCTTAATAAGATCATGCTTAAGGTCTCTAATGAAGTAGAATTCACCATGAGATAGCTGCTTATCTCAATAAGTCAGGTCAGTAAACATCACACAGTCATAATAATTAGACATTTTATAGCCCAACCTAGAGCAGTCTGCTTCGTATAGTACACTCTTCTCCCTAGCCTTTATTATTCCCAAGTCACTTGGGGTCGGCTTTTCTGGTCTAACCGGATTTGACTGGATATCAGTTTTTACACGGAGCGGCTGCCACCTGACCTCCGCAACCCGAAGGCTAACGATTCCCTAAGGCTGCTTCGTATAGTACACTATTTTAGAGAATATCAATACCAAATAACTCTATGTTATATACTGCGCTGAATTTGGATTTTAGATATACCTACTTGTAAAAGTATATACATGTGTCCTGCACTATTTACCTATATTTCTATGATGCAAGTATGATTAGATGACATTAACGTTAGAATATCAGGGAAAAGAGCTTGAAAATCTTGAAATATTATAGAAAGATTCATATGTAGTATCTGAATAAATAAAGTAGTAAATAAAAAAAAAAGTATTTTATCGGTAAAAGCGTAAATTTGGTAACCGGATTTCAAAACAAATTTCAATTTAAGTTTCAGCACTTATAAATTATTTGAAACTTTTTAGCTAACATTTACTTCAACACGGTTAGTTTTAACATATGCTTGCTAACCTTACAAACCGCTGAAGAAAATTAGATCTGTTAATCCAGTCAACTTTTAAAGAATAAATTTAGATATACATAGAATATAGTCTATGTGTACCTACTAATTGCCAGTACTCATAGACTTTATACATATGTTTTAAAATCAAAATTCACGTATTCGTTTAGGTTTTGGTTAGTGCATTAAAAAAGTATTATTACATTTCAATCCTAACTATAATATTATAAATGTGAATGTGCGTTTCTTTTGTTTGTTACGCTTTCACGCCTTAACTGCTCATCCGATCATTATGAAACTTCGCATACACGTTGTCAGGGGTACAGAATAGGACATAGAGTACTTTCCATCCAGAAAAATTACTGTCACTAACCGTTTTTCTTTGCTTTTTATTTTTATTGTGACGTTTGCTTTGTCGCATTCCTCTCCGCGAAAAAAGGGAGCTGAGAGGTTATGTCGGGCTCACCCGGGAGAAGATGGAATGTCCTGGGTACTATCAACTAAACCCACCACGGTGTGCCAGCTCGCTGTCTTGAGTGGTGGGTGGGTCGCTGGAACTAAAACTACATCAGTGACTACTGTTAGTAACTTAATCTACATTCACGCGAGCGAAGCCGTGGGCAAAATCTAGTAATATTATATGTCATACCGATACCTAAAAGCAAACCGCAAGAATGGTTTTATTTTAAGCTGTCATTACTTACCTAGAACTGTGACTAGTTTGTTTGTCATGATGTAAATTTTATTAATGGTGAGCTATATCGGGCAAAGAAATTAAGTCGGAACACAAGCAGGTGATAGTGACCGGTCTTGACCTGCCTTGTAGACGCTTTTGGAATTGTAAGGATCGTAGAAAACGACTATATGACGTCCGACTGGTACATTGAGCATGGATTTCGTTGTCAAGTTATAAATAACATATCACAGTTTTATAATCATTCTAAATCATACAATAATAGCCAAAAGTATAAAACAATAGTATGAGTATTGAGAACGTGTAGCATAGCAAAATATGTTTTGCAAACACTACGTTTCTAGGTCAGCAGACTACAGTCGATTGACAAAATTGATAACCGAAATAATTTGTAAAATTTATTAAGATATAACTTTAATCAATTATTTATTAATTATATATGAAGCGCTGTGTTATTAGGTCTCAGTCTTAATGCGACACAATAAAATATCAAAAACATTCTCACACCAAACACATAAAACATTAATAAATAATTTACACGCACGGAATACTTTTGTATGTTTTTAATCAAAGATGTTTTTGTAACGAGTTAATGTTCGTATCAGTTATGGCTCATTTAATCATTACAATGTTAGTTAAAGTTTAAACTCGTATTAACGGAGGTTGCGCACGCGTCGGCTGGTGGCCCCGCGCGCCCGCGCGGTGGCCAGCAGACGTGCGCGCAGACTCTCGCGCCGGGACACTAATTAGATAAACGAGCCGTGTGGCGCGGGGTCCTGACCGCAATTACGAGTTGCGCTGCAACCCGTAAATAATCAACGATATAGGACGCCACTTGTGTCTGACTCACTTATGTCGGTCACCAATTACAATTACCTACTGGCAGCTAGTTCCGTGCAAAACTTCTTGACTCTACTTTTTGGAGCTGCATATTACATCTATGTATCTATATCTTATTTTAGCACATTACATCTCGACTGTTTTTTAGTCAAACTTTACGCACTATTTATAACAAATTAGATTTTACCCGCGGCTTCGCACGCGTAAATGTAGGTTATGTTAGGTTAGTTACAGGACTATTTCTGGACAAAAGGTACCCTATGTTCTTTTTTGTTTCCCTGACTACGTGCATGCTAAATTATATGATGATCGGTCGAGTAGTTAAGGCGTGAATGTGTAACAAACAAACTTACATTTGCAATAATAAACCTATGAAGAAAATTCAATAGAAATCTGAAAATTAATGAAGATATTAAACAACAACTAGTTATGAAATAAAAATGATAGTTGTATACGTCACTGTTATTTCAGCCATTTATTTAATTCTATTATATAAAAGCTTGTGTGACATGACGACATGTGACATGGTTTTTTCAATTCTAAATAGCTTTACTTATGTTGTTTCTATACGTGAAGGTCGGGTTAAGGACTTTAGGAATTGACAATAATTTATTGATTTCAATTTAGGCTTGGTATGAAACACCGTTTATCAGCAAATTGTTCTTTTGCTAAACCGTTTATCTACAAATCGTTTTCTGACCAGTTTCTAAGACAAAATGTAATGATTGCTATTGACTTAAATAAAATATTGTGGCGTGTATTATGTTAGAATAGAGTTAAATTACAAAGCTTTAAGCCTAAAAATATCCAACAACATTCTTTGTTATTTGTATCGTTGGTGTGTCGATTGTGTAAAGAAACTCATTAATGAAACAAGCTTAATAATAGACTCAACGGGTGATTGTTTGAGAACACAAAAGTAAAATGTGATCGAAACAAGGTAAGGTAAAGTAACATAAAAAGATTTACCGCGTTATTGTAAAATATCAAAAGGATTTTGTTTTCAAACAAAGATTTCTTGTTTTATGTAATAAATAATATAATTTATTTATTACGTGCGACATTCACACGAACCACAAAGTATGCGAAGAAGACAAATATTATTAGGTAAACATTTATTATACGAGTACATACATAGGTACGTACGTATAATAATAGTTGAAGTGTATATTCAACTTGTGTTATTCATGATCGGTGTTTTGTAATACACGGAAGTCTGCAAAAGCATTCTGCTGCTCTTAATGAGTTTCTAAGACTGATGACATGTCATTTCGCGGAAGCAAATAGTACTTGGCGTTACAATAATTTACTCGTGACAAGGTCACAACGCTTAAGAGTATTGGCTGCAATATTGTGCTGGTTCATTTGTCCAGTATTCATCGCAGCGGTCAAGACCTCGCTCTTGCCCATCAATTAGAGTATCCGCATTTTTTTCTGTTAAGCCGTTTATTACATTAGTCTTCCTTTGGGAAGTGAGACGATGACTCAAAGCCGAGGACACGCGTCCGAAGATACAATTAGTTTTTACTACATTAAGCGAATCTCGGAGGTCTCGAGTTTAATTAGACGTTCGTTGTTGTGGTAGGTAGGTATCAGTCAATTACGTATGACCGCAAAGTTACTGATGTGAGTGCCATAAACCGCAGCATTTAGGTATCAGTAACAGATGAGTCGGATTTACGCTAGGTTAGAGAATTTCGTTGTCTTGACAAGATGTTTCTAAAGCGACTTAGAAAAATAATATTACGTGTAAATCGGCATGTTTTGAATTTAGGATGACACACTTGCGTGGCAGCGCTAAATATTATTGAAAACGACGGCCCGTGCTCTTCAAGAGCGTGTCGCGTGCAACTGTTTTAGTTTAGAAAAATAGGGCGATTGCACAAAACTTAAAACTAGTCAAACATTGGCTCACATCCAGCTTTACAACACCGATACTATTAAACTGTCGTCTTCCAGTTTCTAAAAAATATCGTTGAGGAATACGTTGGACTACGCTTTCACTACGTTCTTTAATCATTTTTACGATACTAACCATGATTATTGTCATATATATTTATAGTAGGTATAAGCGTTCTGTTATTGTCCTTGGTTCTAAACCTGTAACTGAACTGCTATGCATTAATGGCGTTTTTAATAAAGTATATATTTGATTTTCCTATAACCAAATACACTGACTATTTATATTTTATTCGCCTGATTTTTAGCCTCACGTCAGAAATATCTTTTCGATTTTAAGACAGGATTTCGCTTATGTATATGTTGGATTGATTAAACTTGTAAAGACTGAACTAGCATAATACATTAGGTAAAACACACACCAGCTTGATTGTTATTTTAAACTTGATTTATTATTCGTTTCATGTAACTGTGTGCTTTTTACAATGTTGAACTAATCAATATATTATGTCGGGAAAGATATGCCGAAGGTCAAAGATTTTAAGATACGTCGAGAGTGAAAACTATAAGTAGACCCTCTGGTAAAATGTTTCACTAATCTGTCGAATATCTTGTTAAGTTAGCGTTAGTTGAGTCACAATTATATGTACATGTGTCGTACGTCACCTCATACGTGCTTTGAATAAAAGATCTATTTTGGCAGATCATTATGTTATTTTTGTCAAAGAATAATCATATACCAGTAGTTCAGTTTATTACGACACGTAACCGGGACGCAATTCTCGCGCTCTCAAGAATTTCATACAAGATTATAATCAGGCAGACGGTGCCTATGTTGTTTTTCGCGGTGAGATATTCTGCAAATATTGTAAGAATTCGACATTTTCTAAACTTTTTAGATTGAAGTACACTTTTGTTGGATTTCGCAACGACTCAGGCATCGCATTCTGAAGCTTCGCCAAGTTGATGGTTAATTCCGGTTTGGCTATAAAATATTTTGAATGTGTTATATTTGATTGAAATACATGAGATAAAAATATTCACTGTCACTTACATTAAACATTTTTAGAGATATGGGGTAGCTAGGCTGCTGTAGGTAAAACATTTGATATCGTAAGTACATTATTATTTTCTACTTTTAATGCAGTGTTCTGCTTATTTTTATGAAGATCGTCGTAGAATATACTCTCCAGCTAGATTTATATGACTGGGTTAATACAGTAATCTGCCATTGTCGACTTCCGGCCCATGATAAAGTAGATTGCAAACATACATGTATAATTTTACATTGTTTGTGATTTCCAGAAGCTGTTTGGCTACACGTGATACGAATTTTATATAGATAAGTGCGTGAGTCAGTGCCTTACCTGACATTTTTTCAAAGTATTAAACCTACTTACTCACGTTTAAATGTAGATACATGTTTGAGATCCTGAAGTAGATTGTCGACAAAGAAGGCTGATATCGTTTTATCGAAACACTAATTACGACTACTAAAAACAATGTTTTATAGTCGCAGTCAATCGTTCGAATCGAAGTCAACTGAGTCAGCTGTAATCGATACAGTGTAATTGCGGAGCATGTATCGACTGAGACAATGACGTTGGACAGGCGAACTGAGATCGTATCGTATGCAACTACGCAGTTACACGAGTTTAAGTAATTGCGGGAACGGGCATTGTTAACGGGCCGACGCAAATTGGGCATTAGCGATAATTTATTGACTTTAAAATAAACTTGCATTGTCGTGCACTGTTTGAATATGTATCGTGTGGGCTCGGCTCACGGCGATGGTCCCTAATGATAGCAATTGTTCTCCATCAGTGGTCACAGGTGCGTACACGCCGACTTGGCGGAAAATTGTACCCCAGCCGTCGCTTGTACAATTGCAATAGATTTTATATTGCAATTGTACAAACGACAATATTTCTAACAACAGTTTTACAATACTAAAACAGTGAAACGGATTGAGTAAAGGTTTTATGCTACCTATCCACTTTCTATTAAGGAAACTACAGCTGCTGCTTAATAAGCTCAATTTACTACATAACGGGAATAAAACAAATACATAATTTGCTAATAGTAAATTGAAGAAGTTCATTACATTGTACGACACCTTGTGCGGTATTTACAACATATCGTTTTGATAATAATGACAAAATAAAAGTGATTAATTAATGATATATAAACAAAAATGAATAAATATAGATGTTTGCACATTCAGACCTGTAATGACTCAGGGAAGACCGCAGCTTAACCGCACTTACTTCAATCTTTGTATTTTATAATGCATTAAGAATAATAATATTTACATGTTTTATTTGTCATCCTATCATTGTTTACTTACTATACTACTAACTATAAATAACAATTTTGTTTTGTTTAATTTTAGACGTTCTATTTTATAAAATTTCGTCATATTGTTATCAGTATGAATCACCGCTATTGGGCAAACAGTGTCCTGTCTCATCGTTGGCGGCGTTTCGGCGACGCAAAGCGTATCATTTAAAGGCGCGGATGGAAGCTTACAATCGTCTAGTAAAGGCTAGATTGTCAATTTATGTATTGTGACGTGAGACGGCGCGGGCTGTCACAAAAGCACGTGCGTGCCCCCGTGGCCCGCGCGGCCGCTCAAAGCGACTGCACCGCCTATCGCACATCTGGGAACGTCCAGAGAGGTGTAATGCCCTCATGTGGGCACCTCTGACGAGCCGACGCTTCCGATGTGACGCGAAAAGCGTGGGATGCGTTTTTTTGACAGCATCGGCACGGATTACAAGGAGCTCTTATGTGGAACGTGATAACATCGTTATAGGCGCCACGTATGGGTGCTCGACGATAAAGTTTCTTTTTACAGAATTTTATTGTTAGAATTAATATTTTGCCTGTAATCCTGTATTCCATAAAATATACCTATCCAAATATATTTTTTGCAATGGACTTGTCATGAATGTATGGTACGAGTTTTTACAATATCATAACCGCCTCCTACCATTTTAGTTAGAAGCATTTATGAATTAAATTACTTTGCCTCGTATTGAAACTAAATTGAGCTTACATTCTAAATTTGGAATTGTTGTTGAACAATATTTTATTTGATCTCTGTTGACGTGTCTGAGTTTGTATAAAAAATATAAAAAGGTATATCTTTTCTCGATACTTCAAATCGATTGGGTTGTCTAGCCATACAGCTTTCAGGTAGGTGTAAATGAGTCTATTTTTTGATGCAGGGGAAAATTTATGATACGCCTTACCATTCGTCTGCGAGTAATAAGAGGAGGAGTTCCATTAGTAACGCCTCTTTTTCGATTCAGTCGTAATATTCTAGGTATATTTTCTATGGTGCTACTAACTATAATATATGAGATAATTTTCTTGTAATTCGATGAGAAAGGTCTGTTTTGTCCTATAACCTGTTAAATATATTACTTATAATTTGAACTCATAAGACTTTTAAATAAATCGTCTACAAAGAATATAATCTATTTTATATAACGTATAATAGCTTATGGGGGAAATAATATAATCATGCAATATCCTGTGGAGAGAGCAAAAGAGCTCTCCAACCGAGAACTTGCTGAAAAAAGCATTTCTTTAAAATGTTGTCTGAGCTCGTTAAAAACTAGTCCAATACCGGGTACAGGTTTCCTGCCAAAGAAGACTGTAACAATTTAACTTAAGCTAAAGCCCCAGTTTAAGTGAATTCTTTGATTTCGCTTAGACAAGGAAAGCTCGGTTAGAGAAGTAACCTCATCCTGTAGAAAATTTCAATCAAACAACTTTGTGTTGTGTACTTGCTAGTATGGCTTATAGGCACTTTGAAGCGATGTCCACTTAGTGGTTCATCGTAACCTATAAACGCTTGCCTAGACTAAGAGTATCATACGTTTCTAACCTTACGTGAAAGAAATCATTGTGGGTACTGCCAGCGTAGGGATACAAACCATCCCTCCGGTTGGCGAAATCGGGAGGCGGACCTTAGTGTTCCCTCGGTTCCAGATGCGGAAATGGGGGTGGCTGTCTTGCGGATCTGCTCCAAGACGACCGCCTCTGGACCTGATGGTGTGCTGGCGCGAGCCCTCGTGCTGGACCTCAATCACCTGGATGTCCGCCTCAGGGAACTTTTCGAGGCGAGCCTGGTTTCGGGACGAATCCCTGAGAGCTGGAAGGAGAGGAAGTTCGACCGCGGCGTACAAGCCTATAGTGCTGCTGGACGAGGCGGCGAAGATGTTGGAGTAAATTCCCAGGTGGTAGGGCGTATCGAGGCGCCGGGTTTACAGGTGGCTCTTAGCAAGACGGGGACCTGGTCTTTCATGGGCCCCGTCGCAGTCCACCCCGCGGTGCCTTGATAATGGTGGGCTCGACGCGTGTTCCCGTCCAGGCCCACATGAGGTACCTGGGCCTGGTCCTGGACGGAAGGTAGCACTTCGACGAGCATTTCAGACGGCTCGACCCGATGCTTCTCGGCACTGCGTCCACTCTTGGGTGGCTATTGCCAAATTTGGGTGGGCCCAATGGCGGCT
This sequence comes from Catocala fraxini, assembly GCA_930367265.1. Lineage (NCBI taxonomy): Eukaryota > Metazoa > Arthropoda > Insecta > Lepidoptera > Erebidae > Catocala > Catocala fraxini. Next base: position 13,333,981 of record OV884037.1, read on the forward strand.
GCCGGCGACTCTACGCGGGGGTTAGCCGGTCAATGGCGCTTTACGGCGCACTGATGTGGGCGGATGCCCTGACCGCTCAGTGCAGTACTCTTTTACGGCGACCGCAGAGAGTCATAGCGGTCAGGGTCGTACGTGGCTATCGCACGTTATCGGCCGACGCAGCATGCGTATTGGCCGGTACACCCCCGTGGGATTCAGAGGCTGAAGTGCTCGTCGAAGTGTTCGCAGTGAGTGAGGCGGTGCGAGAGGAGACAGGTTGTCGTCCCCTCCCGGCAGCGCACGCAAAATCGAGCCCACCATTGGAAGATGGAAGGCGTGGCTGGAGGCGCCTCTGACCGGTTTCGGTTGCAGGTATTGTCGGGGCATGGTTGCTTTGGCAAGTAGCTGCACAAGGTCGCTAAGAGGGAACCGAGTCCCATCTGCCACCACTGCGAGTGTGAAGAGGACACGGCGCAGCACACGCTCGAGCAATGTCCTGCTTGGGCGGTGCAGCGCCGTGAACTCCAGGACGTTGTGGGAGAAGACCTCTTGCTGCTGGCCGTGATCAAAGCCATGGTCGACAGCGAGAGGAAGTGAAGGCCGCGGGTGGGAGAACGGGGATCGCCCACCCGCCAGCCGTTGAGTCGGAGCGACGCCCTCTGCTGTGCCAGGGCGTCGTCCAGGAGTCGTCGCCCGCAGACACAACATCTCTGCATTGGGCACTGCTGGGTAGGTCGCTGATGTAGTTTCAGTTCCAGCGACCCACCCATACAAAGCAGCGAGTTGGCACACCGTGGTGGTTTTAGTTGGTAGGCTCGCAGTCTCGGGTGGGCCCGACATAACCCTCTCGCCTCCCCTTGTGGCGAGTGGGTATGCATAAAGAGAAATTCCAAACGTAAAAAAAGGGTTACAAACAGATGTGTATTAAAAAATGTAACTACTATTAATTCAAGATATACCAATGGTTTCGGTTACTTAGGCTGGCCCTGCAACGACTCCATTTTCATAGGATTAAAAAGTGTGTCCCGGTTCCAATATCAAGAAACGAGTTAAGGTACGGACAGTTACATTTTTACACATATTCTATAAAAAATATGTATATATAAACGACTCGTTTTCGATAGAAGAACCGATAAATTTAGTCTTATAAGCTATTGCAATACAATGAATGCTTACTACCAGGTAATCGAGTAGTGCACATCAAATTGCAAGTACATAATTCTTTGAAAGATCTTTTATGCCAGGTATCATGCTCCACGACGTACTGCGTAACATTGTAGAGTTGTTAATTTAAAACGCGTGCCAGAAAACAACATTAAAGGCCTTTTAATGTTGTTATATTACTGTTATTTTCCATTCCGAAAGCAATAAGAAAGAGAATCAAGGTATATATTATTTAGCAAATGTGTATATGACTTAGCCAGGTTAACACTCTATTGTGACAGGTTTATGAGTGCCAGATAGTGCTGCTGCCAATAATCTCGACAATGTGACAAAAGATAGACTGTTGCGTCGACAGCACTTGTTGAGATTACTATTCTATCACGAAAACTGAACAGTAGCCAAACTGTAACAGTGAATCACGAACTTAACGATGTATTATCAAATATATTTACAAGAGTGGCCAAAGAAACTCATCCAATATTTTAAGATGGCACGGAGCACACAAAAATATGAATAATCTCTAGGGTTCTATTTACTTATTGAGATTAGAGTTACGTAGATCTCATATAAATGGTGCATGCTTTAATAATATGAGTTGGTTTCTTTCTTACTGTGAATTATAATAAGTATAATATGTACAGAAGTTTAAAAAATCTAAACAAATTATATTGCATATACAGGACAATTTTTTCTTTGAAAAATTAATGTAAATTAAATTTTAAATTAGTAAAATATTAACATTGTTTCGGGTGGTTAACATATGACTATCTGAAACCATTTCACGAAAAAAATTCGTACATTAATTTCTCCAAAAACATAATTCTAATAAAAAATATAGTCAGGGTTATTCTATATCACTAGTAGAATACGTGACTAAAAGGAATTACACGATTTGAAATCATTCTGTATGTACATATGTATATTGCCTAATGTAGCAATATGTTCGTTCTAGCTAAACTTCGTGTGATGAATCAACACAATAATGATGGATGTCTAGACCGTATGCATCCTGTGAAATGGACCTTTTCGACAACATTAAGCACCATCTCAATGTCGTTTGCTCTGTCAGCTTGTAACTCTTTTATAATGCCGTGGTTATGCAATAACCTCTTCACATTCGTTTTTCAACTTCAGCTGTTCCATAATTAAGTAGATTTTAGGACAGCTACATTGGTACGAAATAACCTCTAATCATAGTAACGCATGCATGCATCCTTAAAAATGATTTGAGTTATCATCTGTCTTACAGTGGAAGAGCTTGCTGTTGTTGATAATGGTAAGAATCAGTCGGTGCGCCCGGCGAAATTTTCTTATATAAAGGCTGTAAATACCAACATTGTTTCATGGATTGGGAGCCTTCTGCGCTCACCCACATTCCGCGTAAAGTTGTCAAGGCCATCTGAGGCCAACAACTAACACACACACAATAATAATAACATTGTTTCTGCGATTCTCCTGGCATGGAATAGTTTCGTAGGCTCACATACCACTCTAGTCCATTCCTCTTCTTTCATCATGTCTTGAATTTCTTCTCCCCAGAGTCGTCAACGCACGAGAAATGGCTCGGCCATCGCAAGCGATCATATCATACTACGGTAACCACTTGCCAATAGGCGGGTTGTATATTCATTTGGCAACTGGTTTGTATAAAAATTAATTCATAGATCACAGGACGGTTGCTACTTACAAATTATATTCGAGCTTATTGTCCACCACTAACACGGCATGCCGAACAATCTTATTTGACGTTTTCGTAACAAGGCTGTGCAGTTGTTTCTCTTCAATTGAAAGATTTGGCAATGGATAGAGAAAGATGGAAATTGCTACACTGACTAGAGAATAGCACTTACATTGCGGATTGATCGGTGTAGTAAGTCTTTAGCACACTATTATGTACATATAACTTAATCCTACAGCTATTTACGGGACTAAGTTTGACGACATAACTGGGAAAGAACGTCAAAACCATGGAGCTAGAATTAAGCGATAAAAGAATTATTAATGTGTAAATTATTTATTTATTGGTATTCAGTTGAATGTATATATTTAGGATAAGACATCTAATATGAGAACGGTTTTTATATTCGTAATTTAACATTTTTACATATATTAAACTATATTATATGTATACCTGTTTGGGGGAAGAAATTCTATTCTACCTAGTTTATCTTGATACATAATAATATTTTCCAGAGCTAATCTACTGCAACTTTTTATTAAGGTATTAGTTTAGGTTATGGTTGTCGTATTTATTGATATAATAAATAAATATTAATAATCGTTAATTTAATCATTACCAATAGATTATTGATTAAAATAAAATAATATAAAAAGCAAGAGCATTTCTAAAGTATAATTTGGTAGTAAATATTTTATTCTTAATATCTATTGATATTAAGAATAAAATATTTATACTCCGAAATCAGAAAATATTTACGTGATATTTCACGTAAATATTTTCTGATTCCGGAGTGAAAATTGTTGGTGATCAATTTATATCCATACACATTAGTCAATAGCTTTTAAAAGTACATATGAACTGTCAAAATGTTTTAACGTAAGTGCCAACCATTGAAGTATTAACTTGATTTATTTAGCTTACAAATGCTCGGCTTTAAATATAAGGCTTACATGAACCTACATTTCTGCTGGCATATGAATGCATTTTTAACCAGTGGTGGTCACACATATTGAGATCAGATCGCCGTGTATACAAAAAGGTCACCATTTTATCTCGTACTAGATGTGCCTGCGGTTTCACCCGCGTTTATCGTTACTGCGCCGCCCCCGTGGGTCGTAGCGTGATGTTATATAGCCTATAGCCTTCCTCTGCAAATAGGCTATCCATCACTAAAATCATTTTTCAATTCAAACAAGTAGTTCCTTAGATTAACGCGTTCAACCAAACAAACAAACTCTTCAGCTTTATAATATTAGTATAGATAGTAGAGAGAGCACCAATGCCGTTTTTACCTAAGCAGAGACATCTCTATTGTAAATTTACACCAGCTTAAAAATACAAGTGTTGTTTCTAAAGGAGATTGTCCTCGTCCATACATAGTTTGCCCCAGAATCAACTGCGAAAAAATATATATGCTTACGAAAACAACATTTTATGACGGACAATGCGGAAAAGATTTGTTTAAAATTAAAACTAAGATTTTAGGGTTATTTCTCTTAAGCGCCGCGGGCATACCGGCACGCGGTTGACAAATTGTAGTATGCTATATTATTATTGCTGCCTGACCAATTACTTAGAAGTAATCCTACCAAAAGAATGGGAGGCCTATGTCCAGCAGGGGACTGCTGGACTAATCAATCACTATGTGCGTACGGCGAGTGTAGCAGAGATTGACAGTATTTATTGAGTATTGACACTATGACGGAAGTCGAAGAAATAGGGATGTATATAAATAATAATTTATAGTGCCTAGGTGTAATTTTGATTTTGAATAGGTATGGCTGTGCATCTTGCTTGATTATATTACATACGGATATACGGAACTCGGTAAAATAAAATATGGTTATTTAAAAAATATTTCATTCATGTTGACATTACACTGCCATCTTATTGTTATAAATATCTGTTAGTTTTCTTAGATGGAAAGAGTGATTAATAATTTTAATACAACTAAATAAATATGAAATATGTATAACAGTATTACAAATCAAGTCGATAAAAAATTAAGAATGAACATCCCTAACCAACATGTAATCGGTGTCTAAATTGTCGAAGTTGGCGGCATCTTGGACGTTCTTTGTTCCGGTACTTTTAAATATTAAATAAGGAACTTAAAGTGTCCGTATGATACGTAAAACGGTAATAAGTATATTAAAATATAATAATATTTTTTATCTTAATTAAATGCTTGTTGGTCTTGGGGCAAATAAGAACAATCCCCTTTGTATTCTTTGATATTGTTACTCTGAATTATCCCGTATTTTACTTGGACCTATTGTACACGAAAGTATAGATGTTTGGGTAGGTAAGTATGCGCGGGAGAAATAATACCTTTTTATCTTTATAATACTGGAAATTTTCCATTTGTTACCGTTTCGCTTTCAATTCGAGAATAGCAGTGGGCGCTAAAGGTGGTCCCATATTTTTGGAGCTTTTACTCTAAAATTAACTTTTATAACTCACAAATATGTATCTACTAAAAATAATATTTTCCTCTCCTGGAATACAGTTCTTGCAACTCACGAAGGCGAGCGGACTTTAGTTATAATTAAACGTATACATGCACAGTGTGATAGTATGCGTGTTTGAAAGAGCGGTCAGTCGTGAGCGACACTTACACACACACATACATATACGCGTTTACCACAAATAAAGCCCGCTCGCCTTCGTGAGTTGCAAGAACTATACTCCTCTTTGTAAATGATGTGCGAATTAAATACCCCAGATGAGTTAAATGGTAAGGTAAGCAGTTCGTTAATATCGCACATTTTGTTGAAGTATATTTAGTTATACTATATGATACCACACGGCCTTAGACCACATGGAAGACTTGCGATGGACTTTGATTCGATTAAAACTTATCGTGTTAATACTAAACAATAGCGCTCAATTTAGGGTGCACTTGCATTTGGTATAATCGGAGTCCTCAGATTCGCAACTGACACAGCAATGAAAACTAGTATTTGTAGTTTTGTTTTTCATTGATTATTATGTGAAGCTTGTTTATAAAACAATTTAACCATAAATCCAACCGTTATAAAAGTTTACATCAATCTTTATTTGTTTAGTAAATTTACTTGTTGGTTGCATACTGGATAGGAGTGGCAGCACGAACCGAATAGTTATTACAGATTACCTTTATTATCTATTTCGTGGTAGTACCCATGCAGTCCCTCTGATTTTGTGCTTAAATATAAGCATATAAATCTCAGAATTGCAAGCGCAATTCTGAGATTTTTCATTCATTCATCATATCAATAGTATGACAATATAAATCCACCTAGTACAAGAATTTGCTAGCATGTTTAGTTGGTGGAATTAAGAAAAATTGGAAATTCCATATTGTAAAATAAAGAGCAATATAATAATTAAATAAAGATTGTTGTTTTTTGCTTAATTGAGGCTGATTTGAGTGATGATGAGAGTTGAACAGTGACTGTAGGTACGTCTTAATCGTTGGCCTTATGAAACTAACAAAGTAAGCTCTTTATGTTATTCCTTTTATAAGATTTACGCCGATTTGTTATTTTTAATTCTTCTTGCTTTATAATAAAAGGTAAAGTAAACAATATTTTAGTCAGGTGTTATAAAATCTGGATTTGCTTCGAAATAATTTTATAGCTGGATTTTCGAATGAACAAAGCGATTATAGAAATCAGCTATCTAAAAAATCTAGACGTGTTTACTTTGCTAGTCAATTATAAAGTTTATACTTAATAACTGCTATTTTTTAATACGGTATAAAAATAAATTGCTCTTTAAATGTTGGCAGTTTTTTTGAAGGGCTTACTTAGGATAACTTCCGACTGAATGAATACCAAATTGTACTTTCAAATGGAAAACTCTAAAGTCATTTGGATCCAACAAGTACCACCTCATCTGGTTCAATTATCTTTATCACGGTTGGCTTTTATTTTATGATTGCCAATAAAGAAGAAGAAAACGAAAAAGATCAAATACAGTTGACCCCACGACGTATTATAAATTTAAAATAAGTCTTATAGTGCGCTCAAGAGAGATTACCAGTCATTATTTTGTTCTGCCATTATGATGACACATTTTTTTTTCTGTATTAACATTATGATAATTATAAAATTTTGAGAGCTTTACGTTCGTTGCACAGACTTAACATAATACGCATACACACACTTTCTTATTGGAACTGTATGTAGAAATTTTCAAAGATCTATAACACAAATATTTCATCAGTTGTATATGTATATTTAAGAAATATACCGCCATCCGATGCATACAGTTCCCGACTCCATATCCCTAGTTAGTATTTCCTGACATAGATAATCCCAATTTAATTTTCCCAGAGGTCTTATACCACGTTTTTAATTTATTTTTGCTCTATTTTAGTTGATGTTCGTTAAGGTAATTGTATACACATGTGAACTGAAACAATAGATTATTTACGACGTATATTTCATTCAATTAATGTCTACTTAAGCAGCTAATTCAATTACTAGGATGGAGATACCTTACAGGTATATCTAATATATCGTCTATTTTATGGATGAGGTATGTGTACATGTGTAACATACGGAGCAGTTACAAAAACAAGTACCTAACTCATTACACTTATTACCTAATACCTATTGTCTAACGTTTATGAGAATATACATATAACTACTTATTGTGGATTTTATAGCGGTTTCTATAAATAATTACATATTGAACTATTTGTATTAAGACTTTCTTCTGAGGTTCGACTGCTTTTAAGCACTTATGGTGGATACGGATACGGAGAGACTATGGTGGTGTTCGTCTCAAGTTTGAAGTGTGAAGCTATTTCAATGTATGTACATATGAGTCACGTTCCGCTAAAAACACGCGTAGTAAACGTGTTCAGAGGCTGTTTTCTTTGCCTTGCTGTAACAACAACCGAACGTACCATGATCCAATAAACAGTTTGTGCAAGGATTTCAATCATCACGCTAAGGAACTTGACATATTTCATCAGACATACGACCAATATCTAAACAAATGTAAGCAATAATCCGCTGCCGCAATACCTCATAAATTACATAGGTACTTGTTTTTGTTGTATTAATTATTATTCTTTTATTAGTATTTTAAAATATAAATTATAATTTAATTGTTTTGTTAGGCTTAAGTTTTAACTAATTTATACATTTAGGATAAGTACTTTGATTGCGAATAAAACTAGATTGTTTTTTTTCTTAAATTTGCTATTGATTTTTATTATATTTTATATTTTACTTTGACATTATTTTTTTATTCAATGTTTTGATTTATATAAAATTATTTGTGACGCTGCCTTATTTTGTTACTATATTATTTATCAAATGTTGTGCACGCCGATAATCGGGTTGCAAATTAACATGTGGTAGGTATTCATGTTAAATCGCAACCCGATTATCGCCGTGAACGGAACTCGTATCCTATTCACATACATAATTAGGAATCTGTAGATGTGCCTATAAATAAATAAATACCCATAGTCAAGAAACATGTGACTATATTCCTCACCTGGAAATCCCTTATTACAGAAAATAGTGATGATTGTTGCCTAAACGATTTTACCTAAATCGATATGAAATCGAAGTTAGCCTAAGAAGTATCATTTTGTAAAATTGGGAGCTTTCACTTACACAACATCTGTCAACGTATACATACAACAACTACCACGCGTATAAAATAACATCATGATACGATTTCTTTTCATTGCAGAGCTGGAGTCGAAATTCAAAGGTGCCTCTAGAAGTGTTAACTCTCTCTTGCTTTGATAATCAGCGGTAGAGCTATCAAAGCACTATGTGGGTTCGTCTTTGACAGAGATGACACTGCGGAGAAATCCGTTCCAGGAGTCGATTAATTAAATGACGTGTATGATAGCGAAACCGGCGCTGCACAGCTGGGGGTGTTCTTTGCAGCTAAGCTTTTGACGTTTGGATATCGTAGGTAGTCACCTGGATAGGATATCCAAACTCACTGACTAGTGAGTCCCCGCCTGCCAATGTTCAATAACTGTAATAGGTATTAAAATAACAGTTTTCTCTTTGTAATTAACCAGTCTATTTGCCCTTTAATTCCAAAGCTAATTTATGATACCTGTAACTATTTATATTGCCGCGCTAGTGCAGCTGTAGTGAATGCCATTGTTGTGCATGAGGTCTCGGGTTGAATTCTCGGGTCAGGCTTTGTGTTATTAGGTTGTTCTGTCGCGAAATTCTCAAAAGCAGTATATATTATCACCCTACCTGGTGTGCTCTGGTAATCCTGCCCAGTAAACGGCAGTAAGCTGGCCCTTTATTACGTGGGATCTAATATATATTTTTTGTTTATTATTATTTTAATAAAACACAACTCCCGCACTAGGAGTAAATCCTGTATCGCGAGGGACTTTACAAACATTCGCACAACGGACACAAAGAACTCAGACTCGGAACAACTATTTGTGGATCATACAAATTTTTTGCCCGTGTGGGATTCAACCCACAACACTGGGCGTAGTGGTAGCGGCGAGGCATCCACTTTAACCAATACGCACTTCGTGCAGTCAATATAGGTGAAATGTGGCTGTAATATACCTGTCCTTATCCCACGAGGGATGTAGGACCGTAAGACGATGTATGTACATATATCATAGTAGTTCATAATATTTGATCCATGTAACGTCTTATAGGACCTATGTCACAATGTAAAGGCTTTTGGTATTATGCACTACACTATAGGTGCTATGGTGTACTGTATAGTGCATTTACATCGACTTACGAGCCATGATCTCTTTTTGTACTAAACTGTGTTGAATCCCACGTGCTTATGTATGTATGGCAAAAGCTTTATTGAACAAATAGACACTAAAGTTTTTACATGCAAGTATAATATAGTGATGATTATATTATGACTCCAAATAACGGGGCAGCAGCATTATGCGTTGTGCTTTCGGTTAAATTGTATACATTAATACTACGAAACCGGTTTTTGAATCGCGCTTTAAACAGATTGGCTTGCATCAATTATAAGACGATATTATTATTTAAACTTTTGTTCTACATTGGTTTATGTACATAGTTTCAATGTCTGGTCGACTATAGACTGTATCTGACTTGATCTGACTGCACGGATGGCGTAGTGGTTTAAGTGGTCGCCTCGCTACTACCGCCGTGACGAGTATTATGGGTTCGATCCCCATATAGGACAAAAAATTGTGTGATCCACAAATGGTTGTTCCGAGTCTGTGTGTACTTTGTGTCCGTTGTTTGAATGTTTGTAAAGTCCCCCGCGGCACAGGACTTATTCCTAGTGTAGTAACTTTTATAATAAAAAAATAAATACAAATTATTGTAGTTATAAGCTTGAAGGTCAATTCACATTTAACTTATAAGACAAACGGGCATATTAAACAAGCGTATGGCAATGTTTATGGTTAGTTGGGTGAACATGATAGCGGTGCTTGCGCAGACGCAGCCGATTAGCACCGTCCGGTCCAGATAACAGCGCCGGAACGCTGATCCGAATTATTACGAACTCGTCCGAGCGCTGACGTTTACGAAATAACTGCCGACAATGTTCGCGACACTTAACTGTTAATTATTATACTATTAGAGACTGATGTTCTTCTTGTTCACGTGCTATAGTCATTTGTACAAATTGTTAAGTTATTATATTTATTTATTCAGTTACTTTATAGATATATTATGCAATTTTGTACGTATATGTACAATACAGTTGTTTGTTATTAAGAATTTAATGACATTCTCTTCCCATCTTATGTCTCTAAGTTCTGCTGTATTCCAATTTAAATTATGAACATATCCCACACAATATGTATTTTTCTGACCCATAATTCATTGTTTTAATTTGACGATATTATAAGCAAATTAGTTAGTTTTTGGTTAAGCGACACCCTTTAACTTACGCACCGATACACCGGCCGCATGATACAATATGTTTTCAATTATGTCTGGCACTCAAAGTGTAGATTCAATGGAAAATTTAGCCGTTAATGAATATCCTAGTTATATTATTAATATGAAAGTTTAGATGTGTTGATGTTCGTTACTTTATCATGCTTAAACTCGAGGGATTTAAATGAAACTTGTAAATACACAGAGATAGATCCTATCCTGGAATAACTCATAGAATACATGCATACCGGTATGTCCACCCGTAGGATTCACGCGAGCGAAGCCGCGGGCAGAAACTAGTTTTCGATAGTGTAATTTTTCGTAGCGTTTTATTATAACTTTTAAAATTTGTAGCAAAGGGTTTTGGCGTATGACAAGACAGGCGTGCGAGAATCATACTTTAAGGATCTTTTAAATAAGCACTTCCATGTCTTATAAACTTTAACAATGCACAATGTTTATTTTTTTATTAACTCTTATATAATTTGTGTGCCTATACAAAATTTCAATCAGTAGTTGCCACAGACCTCATTAAAGTATTTGATGAACAACACTTTAGTTGGGTCACACCGGGGTCAATTGGATGTTACCAGTGGTTAATCTTTTCTCAATTTGAAACAATCCTTCTATTAATTATTGCGTTTGCAGTACATTACGTAAAAAGTACAGTATGTATATATATACCAGTAAGTACATATAAATTCAAAATAATCGTGCTTAAATAACGGTACGTTATTTTTAGTAACAGTTTAATAATTTGAGATCTGATTTACTATATATCGCAAATTATTAAATTGTAAAATCATTTTTATGGAATTATTTTCTATAGAAAATCTACGACAAAATGATGATGTAAATTCAAAATTGAATGATAAGTTTAACTTCAAAACTTTCTTTTATTTAATGTTTAATTGATGTCGACCTGTGTGTAAAACATTCATATATCTAACAGGCATTTAAAGGCCATTAGTCTAACAGTCTAACAATATACCCACATTGTTAGACTAATTTGGCCCTTCTTAGGGGTAAGCAAGTCAACAGGTAAATGTAATACAAATCATATAAATAAAGAAACAAATTATTCGATATTAAACAAACTTTATATTTACTTATCGCAATCTTTGTTTTTGCTTTTCCATGTAAAATATCACATGAAAGTCGTTAGAAACCTAGTTATGCTATTATGTGCACGTAATACAAATGTATTTTAAAACTACTATTTTATAAGCCATTTCTCTCGGCCATGATACAGATTGACAATAGAACACATGTACAGTCAGCTTCTTATATAAAGTGACAGATAACATATCCAGATATATAGGAATACTCTTAAAGTGATCAATATTAATACAACCAAAGTCTTAATCTAATTATGTAAATCACCCATCTTGCACAAATATATCAGAACATGGACATCGTCAAATATATGAATTCATTCAAAGTGTCATGATCATAATAACAAACAGCGCCAATGGTTTCTAAGCATCCAAAGTATTCAAAAATAGGAAGCATTATATGAAAATGAACTCTATCTCAATATATTTGAGGTACTGTTATAAATATTCCGGGCCACAGCTATTTATCTCTGAAAAGCATTGACTTGAAAAAGACATTCTACTTAAAAAAATAATTTCAAAAAATTGTAAAGTCGTTACAAGATTGTTGATTACTTGTTTATTTTCTCTTTTAACCGTCAACAGTATCCTGAAAATCTTTTGTTAGGACTTAGGTCGGTGGTGTAACTGACTTTTTGTCAAGTAAGGGTCATACAGTTGAAGTTATCATACCAGGTCAGTACATTCTCTATAGTAAAATTGAAAAATATTACTGTTAAAATAATAGTTTGTAATAAAAATAATGTAACAAAAAGTTGTGATCCTACTAAAAGTACCCATTAATAAAAAAACATTTAATCAACTTTAGAGTTGCATAAATCTTTGCAGAAAGAACAGTTGTTATGAGTTAACGAAATTAATTAATCCGGAGGATGGTGTGATGAAAATTGTATTTGTGTCGGATATGATCGTTTAAAGGAAATACTTAGTTAAAATAGAAATGTTTAATTTAGCTAATAATAGTAAAGTTATTTATGGATGTGTTTATTTATTTATTATCACATAAACTATTTATTTATGTTTATTTTCGTTCTAATGTTAACATCTCATCTCATACAACTGTCCGTAAAATTCTCCTTACAACCTTTAAATATGACCACTCCTTTCTGTCACACGTCGTGTACCTACAGCATAAGTTTACTTCAACTAGTTTATACACTTGTAGTCACTAAAGAACCTTGGAAATTAACTTTATTGGCACCAACTTGTAGTTTGTTTACTTTAAAACAGTTTCAGTATAGTTAATATAGTAGGTACCTACGTGTAACTTTTTGTTTTTTCGCAGTTTCACACTTTAGTTCTATTATGTTCAAATAAAACTTGAAGAATGTGTTAAACTTTTGCTTAACATAGCATAACGCATTATCAAATACGAAAACAAGTTCGGGCATGACGTCGATTTATTTAAATCTGACCGGAACCGGTTCCGCTTTTATATACGTATTAGTAATATTCTGTATTTTAGTAGGAAGCGCAATAAAAAGATGATGCTATGTGCTCACCATGCGAAGTGGGTGTGAAGTACAGTGCGAACAGGTCGTCGACGGACGCGGTGGTGGTAGCGGGGTGAGCGGGCGGCTGCGCGTATGGCTGGGGCTGCGCGTGCGGCGGCGGCGGGCCTCCGTAGTGCAGCCCGCTCGGGCCCGCCTCGACCAACAGCTGCATCTGCGAGATGTCCACGAACTCGTCGCCGTCGCCGCGACCTCCCAGCTCCTCGTCCTCCGGCCGACGCATCGCGATCACCGAGAGCATCGCACGAGCGCATTCCCGCACTGCACAATCCACACCACCTTGTGCGCGGCGTTCCCGCACGTCCGATCACATCCAACCTCCGTACCCTCAACTCTGCACCGGCGCATACGCCACTCTACTCCCTTACTTAAACTAACTTAAGTTCTATCAGAATTGACGTGATCACAGCACATTACGTTTAGGAAAATATATAATACACTGCACCAATATCTTAATTACACTGTATGGTCACGAGCATCTACTGATAAATGAACACAGGTTTCGCACGCGGACTGTGTCGTCGCGCCGAGAACGCCACATCCTCGACTGAGGCACAGGCGAAGCGGCGAGGGCGTGCAGCACGCCGCCCCCGTGAGCGCCGCGGTCGTCGTCCGCCGCGCGCCCTATCAATGGACGCCAGCCACCCGGTCGAGGTCGGCGTTCATTCACGACGGTCGCGTTAATGGCGTTCGAGCCGGGCGTCCTCGCTCGCCGGCGGCGTCGCCCACGTGCGCGAGAAAATGGCGCGGCGTCGCGACGGCGAAGGGAGGCGCGCGAAAAGCGCGGGGCGCACAAGTGTAGTGATGGCGATGCGGCGGGCGGCGCGAGCGCGGCCAGCCGGCGCGTGGGCGCGGAGGCTCGCCGCGGCTGATCGCGCGGCGCGCGTCACGTCGAGCACCCTGCTGCCGCGAGCCGCGACGACTCCTGCCACTCGCCACTTTCTCTGCGCGTTGAATCACGATCCACTTTCGTACGCTACTCGCGCGCTGCCGTCGCCGCGCCGGGTGACGGATCCCGGAGACCGTTTTGGATATGCTACAATTAGCCGGGTGGCACGCGCGTTCCCGTGACGTCGATGCACTGGTCCGAATACTTCGGACGTTACGTAGTTAGGATAAATCATTGGCTTCTTCTAAAAATACGTACCTGGTCATAGGCGTAGCTACGTAATGATACCTAGAGCGTTACTCCATGTGCTATTTCTGGGATTTTGGTATTTGACGTATGTATGCCGCACACGTAGATTCATCGCAGAACTGACAGAAATAGATAGATACTCATAGGTTGTATTAGTATTATGTAATGAGATAATGAAAACTGATTACAAACCAAGTTATATTTTTATTTAGATCCAATGATCCTTTGACACAGTAGACATTTTATTTGGGTATTTAATAATGAATGAATGTTCGAAAACAAAAGCAAAGAACAATATAAACAAATAATACTACAAAGGTGGTGGATAATGTCAAAACGTGTACCTTACACCTACTCCAATTTCGGTAAAGGTTAATAAAAACTTTTTTACTTTCCGGAATCGTCGGCAACTTTATGGACATATGTACATTATTTAATTACGGAGTCACAGTAAAATAAAATATTATAACATGTATTGAGCGTGGGTGCATGATGGCTCATAAGACTTTTAACATAACCCATTTAGGGAGAAGGGATATATGGGTACTCTAAAATAAGGAAAGGTCATGGAATGGTTGCGCGTTGCCATGGCAACCACCTGTTGATTCTTCAGCCGCGGCAAAATGTCAAAGTGCACTGTGTGGGAGAGCGCGTCGTGGGCTGCGACGCACCCTCTATCGGTTCCTGAGTTTGGCGTCTACTAGAAATTAGTAAATGACTCTCTCAAGTGTTACATGCGGCCTGTGATAACATTTACATTATCCACCTTCATCAACTGTAATTTCTGAAAGTTAACGCGCCTACACAACCTGTGGGCGGCCAAATCGTTATTATTTAACAATAGGGCCGCGTTTTGAAGTTATAATTTATTTATTACTTTATTAACTTAGTTTCCTCTTTATCAAATATTTACGTTAGATTTTAGTCCTCTGTTTAGGGTAATTTTATTTTTCTTTATATTTGATGATTTAGGCATACTGATTATAACCTAAAAATGCTTTGAAGTACACACAAATAAATATCCATCTGCTGAACTATTATAAGGATTGACGTGATATTGATATTTTTGACTTTTATAAGGAAATAATATTTCCTTATAAAAGTCAAAAATTTCAAGTTACGTACATGTCCTGATAAATGTAGGATCGTGGTCCCTATAAAACACAACGGTTTCTAATTATTTCAACTCGATATAAGTTTACATTACTACGGCGTTATCAGCTGCACTAGGGTGAATGTAATGGTGGAAACGTATAGCAATAGTAAAGCCTGCGCACATCCGGCGCCCACGGTTCTTACACAACCTTACCTTCATAGCTCAACTAAATGCTTCGCTGGTCGCAAAGTATTGCGCAACATGGCTTAAGGGCCTAAGATACAATTTGTCATCAACATTCATGATTTATTATTTAGTTAAATATGTAGCTTTTATATCAATTGAAATTTTAAACTAAAGGGCTCTTTAAGCTTCGAAATAGATATATGCCGCCTATAAAGCAATTTTCTAAAATCATTGCGTTGCATTAATAAGTAGCGATAGCCTAGGGAGAGACCATTACTAAGATAGCGTGAAGGATCTCTGGGAATAGTTCGTAAAGAACAGAATTAAATGCCAGTGCCCCATTTAAACTCGGTAGAATTTAGATCGCTGGGCAATCTTGAGGCATTTAGTTCGGACCTCCAATTAGGATTCCATACCAAAAAAGCAATTATAGAACGACGTCATTGACTTCCAAAAATCTACGGAACATTCTGCAAATTTATTAATTTAATTATTTATTAATATAATAAGTAAGGGATTAGTAAACAATTATAAAAAAAAAATTATAAGTATTTATGTTTGGTGGGAGAAAAATAGTATAAAGCTGTGCCTTTGAAAGCTGTTTACAATGATCTTATAGCCGTGTGTTGTCTGGTAACTATACATATAGCATAAAGGTTAAATACCTCTTATTCTAAACAGGTTCGTGCCTAGGAGTGGGGAGAAATCACATGTTAACAATTTTGTCTAAGTACTTTTAACAGATTTTTATTATTTTAACTGTCTCGGTGGCGCAGCTGTTTTGAATACCACTGTTGTGCGTGAGGACAGGGTACGTTGCCCGTAACGGGCAAAGCGTTAGTAGGTTTTTCTGTTAAGAAAATCTTAGTACCATCAAAGTGTCTAGAATTGTGCCCGGTAGACGGCAATAGGCATGCTCTCTATCACGTAGTATCTAAAATTATAGATAATTAAATGTGAGTGTAATACATCATTTGGATACATTTTCGCAAAATCTATTTACTATTGTTCTTTTAAACAGTAAATAAAGTCTAATTCCGATTATTTTCAATTTAATATATCATGAATGAGCTCACCAAGGTACACTGAAGGCATGCTAGAGCTACATTGAATATAACAAGTTAGAAAGCATGCTACTTTTGAACATACATCAAGCCACTGGCCACGGGAAGACTGACTAAATAAATCTATATCATTGTCCTGAAACGTAAACTAACAATAAAATACGTAGAATAAGCATGAAAAGTTTTATAACACATTGTTTATCTTCAATATCAGTTATACTGTTCTATATTAGTACGTGTGCCGTGTGAGATATCATTTGACGTCATCAGCGAAATTCCAAAATAAAATATGCAGTCACTATTACGTACGCAACGCCTACATTAACGATGACATCAATTAATACAGATAGATATAGTGCCGTGCCTTTGTATCGCGGAATAAGGTAGTTGCCAATATTTGATTTTGTTTGTATTTTATACACAAGAACAAATTCAAATAAATCATTTGGTACAAACAGTATTAGAGTTGGTTGCAAAATAAGGGAATAATTAATATTGTAAATGTGGATATAAGAAAAAGTGGTGATATCTCGCTATCTCACTGGGGCAGCTGCATTTAAATAGCGGTTACGTCATAGTTTTTTCGTGTATCCTTTTTCTGTCTGACAATTAGCTCTACTTAGATTTGTAACGCTTGTATCTTATAAATTCATTTTTCAGTAAGTTTCTAAAACTCTCTATCCTTTTTTGTAGTGTAACATCATTTCAGTCGAAAGACAGCCACTGCTGGACAAAGTCTCCCCCAAGGCTTTCCACACAGACCAGTCTTGGGCCGATATTTAGTGTAACGATTTAACTTAAACAATAAAACATTGTAAGTCAACTATTAGTATCTACTGTGACAGCGGCGCGGCTGTTGGAGCTTGTTGTCTTGCAGTTTGTTGTTTGTTTGCTTGTTGCTCCAACAGCCGCGCCGCTGTCACAGATCCCGAAAAAAGCCAGCCACAGTCGAGCGCCAGCCTGCTATACTGCCTTATGTAAGGGGTGTCACTGACAAGATTAGCTACATCTTGAAGCGAGCTTCAATCAACACATACTTCAAGCCGCCAACGAAGATAAGTCAATTTTTACCATCCGTCAAGTGCCAACTACCTTTACAAGATGCAGGGGTCTATAAAATAGATTGTGACTGCGGACTCTCATACATTGGTCAAACCAAGAGAAACATAGGCACCCGCATAAAAGAACACATAGCTGATGTAAAACACCAACGCTCGTTGAAGTCTGCTGTGTGTGAACATGTGCAACAGGGGACCAACCACTACCTGAGATTTGACAAACCACAGATTCTCGCTAAAGAACACCGATTCCTACCAAGGATGCTTCGCGAGGCTATTGAAATCAAAAAACATCCTAATTTCAATAGAGAAGATGGTTGGAATGTACCACCAGCTTGGGATCCAGTAATAAAAATAGTCAAACCCAAGAAGAAGCAAACCACAGCTAGACTTCATGATACTTTGAGCTCATTCTGCGTAAATAGAAACACCAATGATTAAATTATGTTCGGGTACTTTGAAATAACTACACTGGAACATTGAGACAACTGCCATCTTAGTCTCCCCGTGACCATGGCTGCTGAAAAGCAACTGAAACGTCGAGGAAAGTGTAAAAATAAATTAAATCTAAATAGTTTAATAATAATTTAATTAGCTTAAAAATTAGTAAAGTTTAACAGTAGAATAGTAGTAGTAGTGTAAAAATTTTCAAAATTTTGTAATAAAGTGTCAAATAAACAACGCGATAAAATCCGTATATAGCAGTTTAATTTCAATGAATAATATTCGCGTAAATAGAAGACAATATTATATAAAATGACATTTATATCAGCAATATCTTACAGGCCAACTTTATTCGAATTTCGAGCACTAGGCGACCGCTAGTATAAATAAAAGTGTTTATTTAGATGCTGTTATTGTTCTCGGCTGTCTGTTTCTTTGTTGGTCTTAAATTTAGATACGAAATGTGATTTTGGTGGCGCTGCCTTCTAAGTATCAAACTCTTACAATAGCCAATACTGAAGTGCTAGTTTAAAAGTATAATCTCGACTTAACTTTATCACTTGGGCATGTTGAAGTGAATACATTGAATAGCGCTTGCTACGTAACAGATCTTCATTGGTCCACGCAGTGGGCCCTGGTTCGATTAGCTGAGAGTTATTTGTACAGCAAAACGTATCCTTACATAATAACGTTTGATAAGTTCTCAATGTACATGTCACAGGCATCATTTCGGAGGCGTGGTGACGCACTTGTCTATACAATTTCCCTTACACGATGACGTCCGTCCGTTTCATAACATCCTATTTAGATAATAAAGGCTGATAAACAAATATCGGGAAACGTTTGACACGGTACAAATATAACCCGGTGACATTTTCACAAGCGGTCTCGTTAATGTCAATATAAACTTTGCCTATGACGGTGTTGACGCGCGGAATACAATGGTTACGCATCCTAAAAATAAACGGGTTACAGTTTACATAATTTTAAAAATAATTGTGACAGACCGTCTTGGTTATTTGTATCGTTGTAAAAGAGGTTGTAGGGTAGATTAATGTATAGATACGGATATTGTACGTCAGGTAACGTAGTTTAAATGTTACAGGTATTGTCGAGTCCGTTTAACAAAGTGTTCAACTTTCACAAGAATAATATGATGTATACTTAGAGCAAATTAAATGGATTGCAGAAAGATTTTTGTTTAAATATTTGGTGAAGACGACAAAGACTTGATTCTATTAATTTTCAGGATTTAATCCTTAACCAAAGCTTACCTCTAAAATATACTTTTAGGTATAATTTATAAATTTTTTTTAAAATTCACGACTTGTTGAACAGTTCGGTTACAAAAGTAGACGTGGGCTGCTGCCCACACCAACTCCCTCAGGCATTCATATATGTTAATATTTATACAATTTTAGTGAGGTTAGGGTTGGACATCTCTAACATACAATTTCCTAGCGGATAGCAAAAACGAGTATTATAAATATGTAGTTACCTGTAATTTTGAGGAAATTTCTTAAAAGCAATTCGATACCGAACTAAATACACATATATTAATATAATTAAATATATGTTCGTAAGCGTTCATTACAGTTTTTACAATAGAAGAATTATTTTAAATGTGGTACAATTTTTTTTTGGAATTAAAATACTAAAGTTAAAGGGTTAGTCTGTTTGTAATCTGTCCGGCTGCAATACAGGCGATTCAAATATGCGACCCCGACTTCTCTAGTCATAGATGTTGCACGTTCTTTGCGATTGCAAGAATAATTTGCGAGGCTAAGGAACAACAGTATTGCCGATTGGCAATATTGTTGTTCCTTAGCCTCCCTTCAATCACTGTTGCTTGTATTAGTGGATTGGTACCGCCTATTTATACTTTTCAGTTGTTCGCTTGATTAGCCGTTTGCATTCCTAGTGAAAGTCGAAGTTGCATTTCTTGTGCCGCGTTTCTTTACGTCAACAGATTTCAAGCATTTTTTTTGCAATGATAAAAAGCACAACCATATCCGTAAGCCGCGGTTACCACTAACATCAGGATGTTGTGCCAGTGGCAT
Source organism: Catocala fraxini (assembly GCA_930367265.1). Taxonomy (NCBI): domain Eukaryota; kingdom Metazoa; phylum Arthropoda; class Insecta; order Lepidoptera; family Erebidae; genus Catocala; species Catocala fraxini. Next base: position 13,354,354 of record OV884037.1, read on the forward strand.
GCCGATTAGACAAAAATTATGCTGTTTCTGAAAATAAATTGTTAATTTAAAAAGAAATCATTTCTATTTCGACTCTTGTGCATAGGTAAGCTAACAAGGTTCAATATTAAGTCACCAAAAAGACGTCTTGCCAGCCTCAGCAGATATTATTTTTCAGTTCAGTTCAGTACGGCATATTTTTATAAAATTCTTTGTGTTGATCTTGTTTACTAACGACAGCTGTGTATTGAGTTGAGAATTTATACATTTCTACTGTTTTCAACTTCTTTACTAAATTACTTTTTTACTTATCGAATTATTAGGCAGTGTTAGTCCTTAGCTCACTAAACTGTGATTTTAAATTTATGCTTTAAAGACAACCTTCTTTTTAAAATATTATGTTAACAAAAAACTACTAGTGAAAGTAAAGTAAAATGCTGTCAATAGCCAACTATTCATTTCGGTCACGAATTTTCAAAATTCATGATCGTCTTTTTAGTTAATGAGTATGCTGAAGTTATATTTACACTCATAAGATATGGGAATAATTTGCTTAAAATCTAACATAATACGTAATGAGAACGGCATTTATAAATCATAACAGCTTTAAGAGGCTGTGTTGCGATGTTATTAATTATTTTTGTCATTAACATAACGAAAAGGCAACAGTCGGAAAATCGGGCGTCGTTTAGTGGTTCCGTCAGTTGTGAGCAGTGTGTGCGGGGGCGAATAGGAAGATTGACTTATATGGAAGCGGCGCGCGCGCAGGTTAGCGTCACCGCTCGATTAACCCACCACCGCAGCTTGTTGTTTAGGCTTTGGGCCGATACTCTCGTCCGCATGTACTTTTAAGGTTATATTATTGAGTTTTGTGTGCCGCCTACACAACCGCTCGGGCGAATAATTCGAAGGTATACGAATACAAATTTAATAATTAATTTGTGAATGAAAACATTTTACATGATAATGCCTGCAGATAATGATAAGGCAGTATACGGGGGCGTTTAGATAATCAACTCTGAAACTTTAACAAAATGTTGTGTAAGTAGGCCTACAATACGCCTACTTAAATGCTCCCAGAACTTTCTAGTTAACCGACGTTACATTCAATACTTTTAAATAATATCTGAACATGCTCCTGCTCGTACAATGTCGTCTTCTTTATGATGCTCATTAAGTATAGATATAACATAGAATGGTTACGTTAGCAGTTAACAAAGTAGATTAATAACGTTAATTCCGACTGGAACATCAGCTGAGACAGTGGGGTTTCCATAATTAAATGGACTCACTAGGACAAACTTACTTCTGTGTTGTACTTCGTCTAGTCTAAGGAGATACCGCTTTAAGTACTTTATTTTAAGGTAATTACCGTAATTAATTAGTATACATATAAGGCAGGACAAGTATTTAAAACATATTTAAAATATCAAGAAAGCTAGAATAAGATGTAATATAGGTATATAATCTATTAACAGTAATAATGTCTTATATGAATGGAAAAAAAGAAGATTCAGTTTGAATTTAGAGATTTGGCATCAAACAAATACACATTATAACTAGGAAAAAATGCCTAACTAAAATGCGATTTTTTTAATCTAAGTAGTTTTAAGAGACATACACTTTTTCCACTTTTAATAGTTACTTTAATGGTTTACAATAACGTAAATCTGGTGGCTTATGAATTTGAGTTTGTAGTGGTTTCCTATTAAAACCACTACGCGCCACTGTTATTATTAAACTTGGAAGACTGGTAGACAATAATACAGGCAATATGTCAGCCTGAACACTATTTGTGTGTTATGTTATATCGTCACAAAAGATCCCACTGGGTCGAAGTGTCGCCGGTCTGCACTGACTGGCTCCCACATAAGATCATGTTATATGATTAAACAATTAAATACCAAAATATTTGTTGATCTATCATATATCAATGGTAGAAGTAGGCACATACCCGAACGCCTTCTTGCCGGACATGTAGGCCAATGCTTTGGATTTCCATGGATTTCCTCACTTCATTCTGTCTCATTACAATTATTATAAAGCACGCTCACTATGTAGGTTCCTACTTATGTAGGTACATTGATTGATATGAGTAAGCGAGTCAGTCTTTTGGCTTTGCTGTGCGTCATATTAAGTCATCAGCTTCGGTTACCATATGTAGATTAACGACATCTAATGAGTAAAATCGACATGTAAATAGGAACTACAAGAATACCGGTTGGACGAGGTTCCTAGTTAACAAAAACGGCAGCAGTATTCGTTTCAGTAGCCTTATTGGTCACAGACAAGTCATCAATAAATTTGGAAAATATAAAGATGCGATGTATGTGTGATGTAGCAGCGATGGCCTAGTTAGGAAACCGTTGCACCGCCACGCCGAGTCTCGAATTGGATCTCAAGACCTTTGACTTTTCGAATTTATGTGCGTATTAAATAACTATATCCCTCGCTTTAACAGTGAAGTAAACTATCGTGAGGCTACCTACATGTTTAAGAGTACTCCATATTTTTCTCGAAGATGTGTGAAATCTTTTAACTCCTACTGGGCCTATGTGATGGACTGGAGCCTAATCCTTCTTATATGTAGTACGAAGTTGCCTGTGCCCAGCAGCGGAAATGTTTGTTGTTTGATTATGTTAGTTGTAAACAGGTCTGCTATAGTTATAAAGATGCAATTATTATAAAAACGTCGTATAATAAGCATAAATAAATGGTATCATTGAATTTCTGTATATGGGCGTCAGCTAATAGCATCTCTAGAAATCAATTTGGTTGCTATGTTAAATGGAAATACCAATCCTTGTTGCTAAACCGTGACCATATAAGTACGCTTACTATAAGCACGGTACATAGTATAAGCAGTGAACGGAAATAAAACTTGAAAGTATTATCACCGTTAAAAATGTTCATTACAGTACAGTACATAATTAGTGATGTGCTTTACATCACTATTTGCCATTTAGCCGTTTGGTTACCAATAATTTATTATAATTCTATGCGGGGATGTATGATCATAAAATAACAATTTATTTAAAACTATAATTTCTACTTTAAATATGTCATGCAAATAATAATACAATATGTCAATAAAGATAATAATATGTCAGGGAATAATTAGATAAAAATTTGAAATTAGAATCATAATATTTCATACAAAATAATAATTTTAAATAAATATGGCACTCATATCTACTCCAAGTAGGCAGGACTTAACAAAACTAAGCCATGTGGCTTTAGTAACGTATAGTTATATCGATGGGTTTGAGTTATTGACATTGACTGCAAATAAATAATCTGTAAAACAGAATAGCTAATAGTTATCTTGCTGCAACTGTCCATATTTGAATAGTAGAGTTGAGTAAGTAGTAGGAAGCTGTGTTGTCAATAATAAACTGCTGTTAGTAGAAAGTATTGCTTCCATGTTTTATTCGCATTCATTAAGTATAAGTATATAACATCAAGCGTATCCTTCACTGTGTAACATAAAATTTATAATGGAATGAGACAAGTACGTGCTCTCTCTTGAATTGGAAATGGAACAATCCCAAGTATTTGGTACTTAGTGTCTCCATATTGTCCTCACATGCTTCGCATAGGCGAAATAATGCAGTCGGTTAATTACTTGGAGAGGCGGGATAATTAACCACCGTAGTGGTTATGATTATTCACGCGGGTATCCGCAAATCCGACTATCAATTACTGTGACGGGTACATGCGCACTGGCAACCGCGGAGACGCTGAACGCGTTATGTGTTTTCTTCTTATGTCATCTATTATAGTTGAACCATGGGTAAGTTTACTTCCCCGTAGTACAACTTGGTACTTTAGTAAAAAAAATTATTGAACTCAGTACTATTTATTTATTTGTTAAGGATATCTTACAAAATATTTATTTATTTTATACATACAAAAAATACATAGAAAACAAATGAAAGATAGTAGTATTTGTCGATAAAAAGCGCTTACCATAATAGCCAACACCTGAACTTTAGGTAAATATGCACTCGAATAACCGATGTCTGATTATGAGTGTATATCAGCTTCTTCTTACATGTTAAGATACATAAATATAGATAGTTACCTACTTCCAAATTCCACAAGTACGAAGTCGCAGCGAAAAGCATACATATAATAATAGTTGTATAAATGTATGAATAATTATAAAATCCAATAGTATAAGGCCATATAAAGTAGTTTAATTTCAACGTATAACATTCGCGTAAACGTAAGACAATGTAATATATGAAGTTGTTTTATAAATATAAGAGCTACGAGAATAGTTTTTCTGTTTTAACGATTTTTACATTTTAAAAGAGTGCGCCTGATGCCATGTGTAATATTGGGAATATATGGGTACCACTTGTGTCGTCGCGCGTCGCTTGCTACGCAAAAAGGCGTCGCTACTCTACTAGTGCAAGATATCATAGTGAGCTATATATAATATGTAACGGGTATTAACGTGATCATGCATAATGTTTACCTTTTTATGATTGACGTTTCGACCAGGTTACACCGGCCGTGGTCACAAGCTGACTGGTGCTGCGATGTCATGTCTCCGTTTGTGAGGCAGAAGAATCTTGATTCACCCTCACTTTTGGTATATTTTTGTTTGTCCATGTACCGTCACAAACTACACTCACGGTATTCCTATTACGTATGCTAGCCGTTGTGTCCGTATTCTGTGAATTACCTGACTGTGCAAAACAGCGAAGTTGCGTATTATTAGTTACGGGATTCCACGTCGCGGATAATTTGAAACCATCTTCCCTATTGAAATTTCTATGTTTTTTGATTTCAATAGCTTCTCGGGCTACTCTTGGATAAAAGTGGCGTTTGGTGGAGAGGACTTCCGGGCGATGAAATTCAATCCAATTATTAGTACCAGATTCCAGTATATGTTCTGCAATTGCTGATTTGCTAGTCTGCCGGTTCTTCACAGCGGCGATGTGTTCTTTGATCCTCTCAGCAATAGTATGCTTGGTTTGGCCTATGTAGGAACTCCCGCAGCTGCAATTTATTTTGCAGGCACCTGGCGTTTGTAAAGGCAAAACGTCCTTTGGTGTGCCTACCATGCTGGTTACTTTAGCCCCCGGTGTATAAATAGTGTTGATGGCATATTTATTTAATACCGTTCCGATCTTATCCGTAATTCCTTTTACATAGCATATAGGCGGGTTGTCTGTTCACCTCAGGATGCTTGCTTCTTTTAGTCGGCTGCAACTGTCGTCTATTGACTACACATCCGTTATTCTTTAGTACCGAAAATGATTGCGTTCAGATTCTAAATGCTCGGGGTAACAAAGATCGTGAGCTCAGTTTTTTAATGATGTTATATCGGATTGTAAGTGACGAGGGTGGTGGTTTGACGTTGCGTGTAGGTATCTATCCGTGTGTGTAGGTTTCATGCAACGCGAAAGTTTAAAAGTTATTATCACAGTGAGCTATGAAAATCTTACTTTATCAGTTGGAACACAACGCAATGTTTTCGTGGATCACTATTGCCGTGTCGGCTGCTTTATGCCTAAAGCTAGAGAGTACTTCTAATAGCCCAAGATTTACTCCATCATCCATCCAATATTTGAGTGCTATGCACTTGTCGGTGTAGCAACAATCACCTTTCTCGGTCCGATGCCAAATCCTTCAGTTCTCGATAAGCATGCACATAGCACATTTGCTTTTTCTTTCAGCTGATCTGTATCTTTATCTTTCTTCTTTGTCTTCCTCTCTCTCTTTGCCTCTATTTTTCCTTCCATAATATTGGTAATAAATTTGTCATGTCTAAGTAAGTGACCAATCATGTTTCCTTTTCTCTTCTCTATAAGTCCCAGCATTTGTCTCTTTCCATTTACTCTTTTTAATATTTCTTCATTAGTCACTTTTCTGTTCATGAAACTTTTCCATTCGTCGCCAACACCACATTTCAAAAGCTTACTCTATTTCCCGATCTCTTTTGGTTAGGGTCCAGGTTACACGGACAACGGACTGTAGAAAGTCGAGAGCAGCCCTACCGGCCATCTCACCACGTCTGACACACCGCCTGCTCAACCTACAAAGATTGGACCTTCGGACCATCGTGGGGATCCTAACAGGACACTGTCGCCTGAACAAACATCTCTACAACATCAGAGCAATAGACAGCCCACTTTGTAGGGGATGTCTGACCGAAGAAGAATCTGCTGCCCATGTAGTCCTGGAATGTGTGGGAGTAACAGTACAACGTAAGGAAATCCTCAACAACCCGAGGTCACTCCGCGAAGCTTGCGAAGACCCCAGGAAACTTCTGTGCTTCTGGGCGGAGTTGGGCTGGCTATCTCCGTAACCGGCCGACTCTCACGCATAATGGACCAACTTAGAGTTCAAATGCGGAAAAGGGTGTCCAATTACAATACAATAGGGTCCAGGTTTCACAAGTGTATAAACCAATGCTGCATATATAAGTTTTAATTAATTTCTTACTTATGTTTTTGTTAAATTTAACTGTAATAAACTATATTTTCCTGTGACATGTTTACTAGTGCCCTAAAATTATGATTTCGGTGAACTAGCTACTATTAATAGCTCATTAAACTTATTTAATTATTGTGTAAATCTTCCTTAGTTTCATACAATCTTCAATAGTTGGTATTTAAAATATTTTAATTCTTCTTTAATTAAATAGCGTGATTATTGTCCGTGGAACAATTTCTACATCTCTCTACCTTCTGCTGTCTGTTTAACCTCATGACACGCCCCAACTTTCATTACTTCGTTCACTTGTTGTGTAAAAATATGTGACATTTCCCTTGCCTCTCCTTCAAACAATTTTTCATTTTAAAGTCACCATTGTCCATTCCTTTTTATTTTTCTATCGTTCAACAATACTGTTGTCTTTCCTAATTAACCATATGTAACACTTCTTCATTGTTTTCTCGTCTAGGTTCGCCTTTTCATGCTCTTCAATCACTACATTCCAAATAAGCTACATAACTACAAACTTCAAAATGTATATGTAAAATAAAACTTTAATCTAAACTAACTCTGGCATAAATCTTATTAGTACTATAAATGTAAACGTTTCTGATATTTAGTTGTTTGTTACTCAAACATGCGAAATGTTGGACAGATTTGGAATAAACTTATAATAATAATAATAATATCAGCTCTATATTAAACTGTCCCACTGCTGATCACGGGCCTCAGCTTAGTGTGAAAAGGGTTAGGCCATAGTAGACCACGCTTGCCCAGTGCGGGTTGGCAGACTTCACATATATTCGAAAACATTATGGAGAACTCTCAGACATGCAGGTTTCCCCACGATGTGTTCCTGCACCGTTAAAGTAGGCCATAATTAACTATTTAATACATATAACTTCGCAAAGTCAGAAATGTGCGCCTTGGGATCAAACTTGAGACCTCTGCAGTCCAACGGTCTCCAGCTAGGCTATCGCCGCTAAATAAACTTATCATACAGATAGTCGATGGCTTAGTGAGAGATCCCGGCATGCGTTCCTGTGGCATTCACACGGGTAACGCTACAAGCAAAAGATAGCAATCCGGTACTAGGGTATTGGTTCGAATAATCGTTCTCATGGTTCAAGTATAATTTCATCAGACTATTTATATTGATCTTCATTTTTAGGCGCAACCATATTGTAAAATCGCTCTGTTGCTCCATGCCTCATATTACAGTTGTTCAAAATGGTCGTTTTCGTATAAGGTATCCACAAAATTGATCAAGTCTGCGTTTCTATTTCGGTTTAACCTTTATTTGATCTAGTTTATTGGTTACAAGTTTCCAATTTCAGGCAATGACAAACATTTAAAATATCAAAATTGACGTTGTACAGAACAGTAATAAAAACATCGTTATAAATTTAATTAATACGAATAGATCATACATAGAATAGATTTTTAGAGCCAAGAAGCTAAGTTTAAATGCAAAAAGTAGTGTAAGTAAAAAGTCCTTACACCTATTAACGAGAATGTTCTCAGCTACGCCCATTCTCGGTACAAATGCAGTGCAGGTCCTTAGAACAAAACAATAATAGAACAATCTACATTCCCTACCGTTTGTAGAAGCAATTTGGTGTCATGAAACGCAACAGGAAATACGGCGCGGTAGTTGCAATGCAAGGTTGGGGTTCGATACTTGGGCAAGATAAATTGCCTCGCTGTCGATAGATCGCGCGCCGTATTAGTGTGCTTGTATTGAATACAAATAGCTTAGGGACGCGTGCGGCGCTTCGCCACCCTGCGCTGCGTCGCGGGTCGAGACAACAACAAACAAACCAATATGTTTCTTATACATATCTATGTATGTTGACAAATAGTCTCTTTCAGAATTTGAATGAGAGAGATAAGGCTACGATCAATCAAGCTGACGAGATCCAGCTTGACAGATTTCAAACATCTTGGAGAATAATATGGTGAGTTTTAAGTTAGAAACGTGGGAGTCCATTATTTTCAAATAAGAATGGTTTTAAAATTTGTCTTCGCAGTGAATATCTTTACTATAGTAAGACAAAATCTCCTATCGTACTATTTAGAAGTATAGTTATTTGAAGTAGATTATTACCATTCATAATGTTTGTATAGACTTTGTAATTAGTGATGTGCTCCGCGAGTGCGAGCGGCTTCTGGAGCAATCCGCTGGAATGAGTTCGGCACATATCCAAGTTGCGTTTAAACGCGTAATCGGTGTGTAATTAAACGCTTCCTCTCACAGAAATTACGTTACGAGTAATAAATAATAAAATAAAACATTCAGAGGAGCGCTACCGAGCGCGAGTTGATGACATTGATTTATTGCCTCAAATTGTGTATTTTTCATCGTGAATGATCTCTCGCCGTTTCGGCGTCGATAAGTGCCGTTTAACACTTGATATAGTGTCGGTAATTTGTGACTGGGTTCCGCTTCTCCTTTTTCAATTAGTCCGAAATTGGAGTTTATGATGTAATAACGGCGGTTGGTTAACAACCCATCAACGGATCGCTTCTTTCATTTATCGACAAGATTTAATTTAACTAATACGCGTTTTTAAATTATCATCAAATAGGAATTCCTTTGCTTCACTTTGATGGAAGTATTTTAACTTTATTAAATAACGTTTAATAATGGTCATACTGACTTTTATAAACAGAAAGCTTTCATACTATAAATTTTAATTTAAAATACCCGTACTCTCGTTAGACAAAGAATAAAGAAATGTTATTAAGAGTATCTACATTAATAAAAAATATCTTGCCCTGGCGTAAGCATCAACGCAAGCGTAATTGTCCATCTCGAGTTTCGGTTAGTTCCACATTAAGGATAGACGGTTTTCTAGGCATTTTACTACCTTTGATACCTTAATCTTTTGGCCTATTGCCGTTTAATAAGAATCATCAGCATAGGACGTCTACATTGTAGCACGGACGGTTATACCGTATTAATTTTATTTTTTAATATTTTGGGTATACCGGTACACCAGCGGTCGACATCTCTGAAGGCATACTTAGTTAGGCCGGCCTTACGGAGGCGTGGCACTATTGTGGCATAAGGAAGTGTTCACGAAGGTGTTTGTGATTGAGTGCAGTAACACGCGTATCAGTGCAATAAAAGTGGCAATACACGGTCGTGCTATTCTCGTGTTTAGTGTTTATATGCCAACTAACGCGTTCGAGAATCTAGCGGATTTTTCGCCATGTTTTAGCGAGGTATGTGCAATTGCTGAAAACTATTCTGTAGAAGCCATTTTTATGTTAGGTGATTTTAATACTCACCCGGGTGAACTATTCGGGCAAGAACTAGACAGTTTCTGTGCAGATAGACAATGGATATGTGCTAACATTGATGTGTTAGGTTGGGCATCTAATAAGTACACGTTTATAAGTGATGTACACGGGTGCACGCATTGGCTCGACCATTGCGTAGTCAATCACTCTGCCAGGCAGGCAATAACAAATATATATGTAAATTATAATACGTTTTGGTCAGATCATATGCCGCTTGTAATTGAGTGCGAGTTAAATGTAATTGTATGCAAAAGTAATGTGAATTGAATAGGTAGTCATAAGAGCAACAAGGCAATTTGGGGTCAAATAACAAATAAACAGATTAATAAATATACCGAATTGAGCAATAAGAAACTTAAATTAATATACTTTTATGAAGATTTTACAAAGTGTAGCTCTAATGTTTGCAACTGTTTGGAACATAAATATAAGATTGATATACTCTATAGTAATATAATAAATGTATTAATCGAATCCGCTATACTTAGTGGTCAATGTGTCAATAATTAATCGTGTAAAAGAAAACGCCACGTTATTGGTTGGAATAGGGACACACAGGGGGGCCAGGCAAAATTTTTTAAACTTGGTTTCTCTATATTGACCGCGTATGGGTACAGTATACACCAATATGTGTGCGAGCCGCAAAATGTTTAAAAGAAAATTAAAATGGTGTCAAAATAATAAAGAACAGGTCAAAATGGACATTATTGCAGAACAGTCCCAAAGTTTTTGTAGGCGTCATGCCTTCAAAAACTTTGGGACTTTTGGAACGCGACAAATAAATTAAATCCTAAGCCTAGCCTCCCTGTGAGTGTGGACGGTTTGAGTGACAGCAGGTGTATAGCAGAGCTATTTAAAGAACATTTCACAGTAAAATCACCATTAGGCCCTTCAAAGACGTGCGAGAATGCTGGTAGCATCATGCCAAGTGACATATTCGTGGTGTTAGCTAAACAAATTCATCGCATTGTGTGTAGCATGTCAAGAGGCAAGTCGCCTGGTCATGATAGGCTTAACATCGAGCACTTGAAGTATGCCGGCGTTCACCTACCGCGCGTTCTCTCTATATTATTCACATTGTGCTTGAGTCACTTTTACCTACCCGCAGACCTTATGCGAACTATTATTGTGCCAATTGTGAAAAATAAAACTGGTGAATTATCACAAAAAAGTAACTACCGGCCTGTATCTTTAGCTACTGTGGTAGCTTAGGTGTTGGACAATGTGCTTGACTCAGAACTTGAAAATCACTTTGACATTCATGATGCTCAATTCGGTTTCCGAGTTGGATTTTCTACTGAAAGCGCCATACTGAGCCTTAAGCACACTGTACAATACTATACAGCGAGAAGTACACCTGTGTATGCATGCTTTCTCGATCTGTCATAAGCTTTTGACTTGGTGTCGTATGACGTATTATGGCAAAAGCTCAAGAAAACGGGCGTGCATGCACATGTGCAAAAGTTGTTTCTTTACTGGTATGCTAACCAGACTTATAGCGTAAGGTGGGCTAATACCTTCTCCGATACTTTCAGGCTGGAGAGTGGCGTGAGACAAGGTGGTTTGAGTTCTCCCAAGCTCTTCAACCTGTACGTGAACGAGCTTATAGTTGAGCTCAGCAGCACCCAAATCGGATGCTCCGTTGATATTGTTAGCATGAATAATTTCAGTTACGTGGACGATATGGTGCTGCTGAATACAACTATAAATGCTTTAAGGCGACTATTGGTCATTTGTGAAACGTATGGCCAAAATCATGGCCTAATATAAAATGGTGTAAAGAGTGTGTATTTGGTTTTCAAGGCCGCAGGTAAGTGTCCTTCAAGGGTGCCCCCAATTAAATTAAATGGTGTGGAGCTGAACAGGGTTCACCAGTTCAGATATCTTGGGCACTATGTTACCGGCGGTCTTGAAGACCAAGCTGATATTGAAAGGGAGCGGAGGGCATTGGCGATCAGGAGTAACATGTTGGCCCGCAGATTCGTTCGCTGTAGTGAGGAAGTCAAAATTACGCTTTTCAAAGCATACTGTCAAACTTTCTACACGAGCAGCCTGTGGGTCAAATATACTCAGAGGTCTCTCAGTGCCTTACGTGTCCAATATAATAATGGCTTTAGGGTGCTATTAGGGCTGCCCCGCTTTTGTAGCGCCTCGAAAATGTTTGCAGAATCGAGAGTCGATGGCTTCCATGCTATAGTCCGCAAACGGGTGGCTTCCTTACTTACAAGAGTGAGGAGTAGTACAAATGGCATCCTGAAGATCATTTCGGAAAAGTATAACTCCGACATAATGAAGGGGTTGATTCGAGTCTTGGTTATGTAGCTTGATCTGTTTTAAATGTACTAACATAGCGTAAGAAAAATTTTTACTAACATTACGGACTCTATTAGAATAAATAAATATATTATTATTATTATTATATTGTAGCATGGAAATCAGATAAAATAACAGCAAAATGTTACACAAAGGAATACAAGTATTATAAAACATCAGTTCACCAGTGTTCAAGAAGCGTACATTAAGAGAGGCCTATCCCTCTATTGCATTATTCTCAGTACCAATTCACAACGCTCAGAACTTTAGAAAAATTAAAAATTACCTGCAACTTCAAGATCAGCCGCTCTTTTTGTAACAGTGTTGCCAGAAAACATTACAGCGATTTCATATTTTCATTACAGCGATTAAATATTTCTCTATTTTGTTAGAATATTCATTATTAAAAAGACACTTTTACTACGATATAGGTATACAGTCAGATTAAAAGGGAGATCTGTTGAAGTAAAGATAAATGTTATATATATTATCCTACTTGCTATTATTCTAATACAATAAAGAAGTCGATAGGGGTATTTTATTGTTTTAAGAATGATGCTTAGTCTAGGAAACCTCAACAAAGTACTACCTCTACAAGTTACTAATTTTAATCACTGTATTGAATTTCGGACAAGCAAACATGAAATGCAAACTATATCTAATTTTATAATGTGCATCAAAATAGATAATATAAATGTTTAAATATATTTAATTTTCCAGAAAGCCCAATGGAATAAATTCATTATCAATTGAATATGACAGTTTGAATCAAGATTTACATCAATTCCAGTTTTAATGAGATTAAACGTATATATTCTCTTATTTTATCTGCACAGTTGTTGACAGGTTCATAATTAATATTTTATAGTTTTCGATATAAGTGTCTATATCTATTTAATATATTATGATATACCATACTTTAATCATAATTATATATAGTCATCTTAAAAATAAAATAAACGAAAATAATATTTACTACATTTTGATATGTTTTTATAAAGTACAATTGAATCATCTAATATAAACTAGTATAGGTACTACCTTGTATACGGCTGAGCTGAATCTGACGGATAAATTACCAACTCTTGCCCACATCCTTACCCGTGTGCCATACCGGAAATAAGATTTAAGAGACACACGGCGCCACCTAGCTCCGCGTCGTGATCATTTATGTTATTTTATTGACTCTATATAATTACCCATAAATTCAATTGTCAGCGTATATAACAAATCGTTGTGTTGTCCCCTTGGAATGAAAAACAACAGGTAAAGGTTCACGTTGGAAATATTAGTTAGAAATATAAAATTAATACCAAAAGTGACATTATTTATATTACATAATATATTTTGATATCAGTACATTGCAATAATTATACTTATGTGTATTCTATAAGTCCAGTGACTTGGCATGGGCTTATAACGTACAAACATCTCAATTTAACAATGAAAACGTTACGATCAACTCATACACTATGTCGTACAGATACAGACATTCTCTTTATTGGCACACTAAAACAAATGTTTGTGTTTATGCTAGTCATAACATTGGCGGTATATGTGTGGTTGGAGTCATAGGTCAGTTCGAATGCGTTGGCGCCAAGTCCTGCTAGCGTAACAAACAGACGCCCGCGGGCGCGTTATAATTGCGCCCGAGGAGCCACTCCGATGCTCGCTCTCACCATTCGCCATTACTTACTTATAGGGTTGCCGATCATACGTATTAAAATTCTTAAAGTTAATCTTCTTTGGATTTGTTAAACGAGATCTTGCAATATCACAATATAACAGATAAATAACATTTGGTGTCGTACATGTAGTCGATTTTATTGGTATATCGATGGTTTATGATTTGTATGTATTGGTATGATATAAGATTAGGCGGGGTGGTGATACTAGGACTAAGAAGAAAGTAGCAACAATCTTCATCGTCCGTTACCGAAGATCATTTTAAATTCCTTCATAAAAATGATCAAACGTTCGTTTTCATGTTGGTATTTCAAAACTGTGTTTGCTAACGAATGAAATTTTGTTAACGTTAGAATACTAATTTTAGAAATTATGTTACAAGTCACAACTTATAATGGAACCTTTATCCGCATTACGGCTTAATGCACTTTACGTCTTACTAAAATAATAATTCATAGAACAAATAGATATTAATAATTAAAACCTTTAAATTATAGTAAGATCTAAAGATACTATTTAAAGCGACTGACTTTCGCAAATGAATGCCACGACCTACTTGTTCTCTATATGGTGGGCATATTTTTAATCGCAGTAATTTAAATGTAACGTTTAGATTTCTATTATTTACACCTACACCGTGCTCTGTTTGATAAAAGACAACCGCAAGTCACCTAAGATAAGTTTTGTTCTGTGCATAAAGTAGAGCAGAGAAATTAAACTACGACTGGAATCTAAGATTCTATTAAGGTTTGGGTTTTGTGATGCATATCGTGCGAAGCAAAACTTAGCTTAAATGTATACTATACAGTCAATACCGATTTAAAAAACATTACCATAACTGTATTGCGAGTAATAACCTGTAAATACACTTGTGGTATTTCCGTTTATGTGATACAATCAGAAACCTTTTTATATTTCTTTGTAATCCCTAAGTCCACTCAATTAAAAGATGCAAAAATGAAATTTGTCATGGGTCAAACAGCAGTTTATAATGATGTACATTTAAATAGAAAAGTTATTTATTACTTACTGTTAAAAAAATACATTTGGCAGAAACCATAGTTTAAATTTGGTTGTGAGGATATCAGGGCTAGTATGAAATGGATCTCTAAAGTAACTCCGAAACACTTTGACGTCATTATACTTTGCTATCTCAAAATGTCGCTTAATTTGCTTTTGGTTTTCTCATCGTTCAAAATAGGTGTCCGTTTATTTTACAAACCTTACTACAGAGATAATCTTAGTTCACAAACCGTGTGAACATCATCGCCGGTCGGTGAAAGTGAGCACTGTTAGCCTACCTATGTTGTTTTACAAATTAATATACATTAAGTTGTATTCTCGTCAGCAGAAACATGACCAATATTCTTCACTGTACATTTTTGCTACCAACATGTTAAATGAATGAAGTGTATTTGTTCATGTCCACATTAACAAGAAAGTAATAATTTTGGTATTAATGTGTGCGAACAATACAGATGTTAGCTACAGTTAGATACCTATAAATTTTACAAGTCAATTTTATTTGCAATGATTGTATACTAAAAACTTACAAATTAACTAAAAATAAATGTATAAAAGGGAAGGTAACACAATAAGTTTATAAAATGTTATGTCGTATGATATCCAATTAACGCTATAGTGTAGTGTCTACGTACATAATTTTATCAAACCTTACAAACGTAACTAGTGTCTTTACATTATTATTTATATTAAATTGTAGTTACTTACTACAATTTAATATAAATAATAATGTCGTCATAGCATTTACTTTGACATGTGGCAATTTGTTTGTATGTTCAGGCTGTTTAAAAAGATTGCACATCAAATTCGACTTCGTTATAAATTCGTGCAATGATTAGATGCCAGATAATATGAGCGAGTCTGTTGCCATCCACTTGGCGCAGTTCAATAGTTCGTTTAGATTGGTATTTCTTCAAAGTTGTTCCATAAAAGCTACGGCCACTTAATTCGATCAATGAAAATCGAACCTGTTGTGTATACGCTCAAGTTTATCCAACTTAACAAATTCCCCACAAGGCTAAATTTTTAAAAGTATTAATACAGTTCAACACTGTAACGTAATATGTTGTTTAAAGTATTGTCTGTGAACGTGTCACCTCTACGTATACGATGGCAGCTATAAACATTCCTTGAGTGTTATTATGGAGATTATACATTTATTTCCTATTATCAATTTTAAAACCAATAGTCTTAAAAACTAATAGAAGTACAATTTATTCAGTTTTAATAAAGAGAATTTAATAAAATCTTAGCTACACAATATTTTATAAATTTATAGACATAGAAATGAATATATTCTTTCGTTTTCAAGTTCATAAACTTTTAAATACAAATGTTCCCACAGTTTGATTACTTTTGAAACTAATAATATGTAAAATGATTATAGAGAGCGTGCGTCGTATTTGTTTAATAAAATATCGTATTCAGATAGAGAACCGTTTGAAGTGACGAATAGGTTATTAATGTAGAATCAATTAACAGCGGCGTGAATCATAACATGGCTGTTGCGTATTTGGAAGCTCTCAGCGGACATAACAGATGAAAATACATTTTATTTTTTTAATCTTCATAAAATCTAAACCGTCACTTTCATACCTAATACGTTTTAATATGATGTCTGTTATGGCGTTATGGGCATATACTGATGAGATAGCTGTTTGTTTTGTTTACAGAATGTATAATACTTCAATATTCGAATTATTTAAATTGAATATTTATAAAAATTGATATTTTATGCGAAATATGCGTACGAGTAGGTACTGTACAATTATTCAAATCACGACTGGAATTCTCTAGCACAGTTTTGGAAAATAATTTTTAAATAATGTATAATCATATTCAAATTCGTATCATAAACTTTTATAAAATAATTATAGTTAACGCAGTGTGGAACTGACGAAGAATATTCATACGTAATAAATGAATTCGTTTAAGTATGTAGAGGTGCGATGACGCTTGTTCTTTATAGCCTCGGAGGCTGTCTGCGCAGCTTGACTTTGTTTTTACGACACCATAACCGTCCATATTTATGGAGTGTATTTAGCATGGTCCGCTTCACTATTTCCTTCCGAGGGGCGCAATACTTGTAAATGTTGTCGAGCGCACTCGCGATCATTGTGTTCGCCGGGACGTGCGCCCGTGCCCGCGCCGCGTGGGACGCACCTACTGGTTATCGAACACCGTATCAATAAATTGCACTTGCGTCTGTCGTGTTTTGCAAATAAAAGAACCTGAATACTGCGTGTTATCGACGAAAGGTCTAAATAAATTCGAATATGTACTTATTTGTTGCTCACGTCCGTCGATATCATCATCAGCCGCGCTCGATATTCACAATGTGATGATTTTTGTTTCGATTGTCTGTACTTTCTTTCATTAGGCTCATGAATAATGTTATCGGTACCTTCGGGTTCTTTATAAAATAATAACTGGCCGGTCTGGATGGCGTGTATGAATCGTTTGTCAGCAATCTTTTAATCCTCGTGCGCTCATGATTCTTTTATTATTACTTTTAAAATCAAGGAACCATCGAGACTTAACGAGCAATTACGGTTTGTCCATACGTGCAGTTGTATGCGATACAGGCCAGGTATCAATTAAATCACCAGACGGACCGTTCCTTGTGTTATGAATATTCACATGCGTTGAGTCGGGACGAGAGACCCGCCCAGCGCGGCTCGCGAAAAATAAAACATATGCAGGTGGCAGATTCAATAGCCTCCCATTAGAAGCCATTATATGCCAATAAATAATGCAAGGGAGACAGTCGAGCTATTCGTCCGTAGACGGTGCCGTAACTCACGGCGCTATAATGATCCCCATAATAGAAATAACAACAGGCACACAGAGCCAGCATAGATAGCGAGTTATGTGGTCACTTAAAGGAAACCTAGAATAGGACTAACGACTTTAAATAACTTTACAAATTGAATCAGTCCAACCTTCGCAATTATGTACGCTTTGATTTCTCTGGCTTCCATCGTCTGACATTCAAGCAATAGATCAATAATCTGATTCCCGTGATTCCTTTTCCTGTTCTACTTTCAGATGACTGAACAGCGCAATTAATGGAAAGTATAATTATAGATATTTGGCTATCTTCGTTTGTTATGTATTTTAACATACCATTACCTTCATATTATTTTAATTGGCAGTTTATATTCGGTAATAGAATCCTAGTATATAAAAGTCATAAAATAATGATGAACGCATTTTAAAATTATAATCGAATGACGGGGAACCGAAAGCTGATGCCGTCGACGAATTAATGATTGTCGCTTAAGGTTGTGATAGACGCAAAGACAGGTCGTTTGAACGTGTGAGGACGAGATTATTATGTCATGATTGGAGCGTTAATATTATATTTCCTTAAACGGC
Source organism: Catocala fraxini (assembly GCA_930367265.1). Classification (NCBI taxonomy): domain Eukaryota; kingdom Metazoa; phylum Arthropoda; class Insecta; order Lepidoptera; family Erebidae; genus Catocala; species Catocala fraxini. Next base: position 13,372,489 of record OV884037.1, read on the forward strand.
GATGTGCGGTCGGTCCCACGAGCCAGGCGAGCGGCGAGCGCTCCAACGTGGTGTCAATTTCCATTAATACGACCATTATCGTGGCCAATGCATAAATCGCTCGCAGCATCGACCACCGGCTGAATATTCCGACGTCACGTATCACCACACTTGTTTCACACCTATACTTGTGTACTTACTATTGTTTATAATATTGGCTAGTAATTTCAAATTTTCGATAGCTATAGTCATTAGCTTGTTGATAGACTGGATGTATGTGAATTGCAAGAGGCGTGGTTTATATTAAACAATGTTTTTACAAAATCTATGGTCCATGTTGAAGTAAGCGGAGGTGATGGTAAGCTTCTGCAGGGCGGAAGTAATTTCCCAGGTAGTTACTCGTAAAATACTTTGTTTATTTTTTGGCTGGTTAAGTTAAATAGAGCCTATTGACCTGTTAGATTCGGCATAAACTTGGCTATGACTAAGATTTTTTTAACTGGTATAGCCTGTTGAAAGCGATTTCCTAATAGGGTTTAATCGCTCCACGTTGTACAGGAATTTGTCAACCTGCGTCAGATGATCCTATTAGGTAAAAATATCTAGAAATAATTAAGTTGCGCTGGGCAGCGTTTAACAAGCTACCTCGAGTCCTCATCACCTTTAATATGATGGAAATACAAAAGTGCGGTAATCTGTGGGTCCTAGCCATGCCGACATAGGGTACTAGATCTCGTTTACAAAGTAAACGAACGCGCGGCGAGCTATAGATATCTATATAATATATATATGAGGTCGCGGGTTCGATTCCCGCACAAGTCAAACATTTGTGTGCATGAACATGGATGTTTGTCTTGGTCTGGGTGTTTCTATGTATAATATGTATGTATTTACAAAAAAAAAAGTATATATGTATGTTTATCCATTGTCTAGTACCCATAGTACAAGCTCTGCTTAGTTTGGGCTAGATGGTGTTGTGTGTATGTGGTAGAATATTATTATTATTATTATTATTATTATTATTATTATATATCTATATATATTCTTGAATTGAATTTGACTCATTCTCAGAATTCAATTGATAAAATGTTTTTTTTTTGAGTGAGATGAGATTTTTCCAGCTATGATTTGTATCTGTAAAAAATTATATGCATCGATTATTCCGCAACGTACGGTAAGTTAAATAAACCTAATATACCGGTTGATATTGCATCTATCTATAAACGAAATATACCAAAACACTCGCCTATAATTAGATGTTCTGTATAGTTATTTAACAATATGTGAAACACAAACTATACATCCTCCAAAGATAAAATTAGAAAGGCTATTTACAATTATTACGTCACCATTGCTTCTAATTTTAGCATTAAGCTTGTAGATCCAAGAAAAGATCAATATACTCCAAGAACAATAAAATATTGCGCATCAAAACAACAGGAACAGAAACAAAAATAGATCGAATTACACAGCCACCTTTCAACTTTAACCCACTTCTCTGCCTCATTAAGATATGTCATTAGTGGGAATTTTCACTGGTCTGAAGAAATCGATGTCCTATTGTCCCTGTCCGTTTACATGATATCCTACCTATGTAGATAGAATATAATTTAGAGAATAGGATTGTTCTGACTGACTATAATATACATGACTTAAATATAAATCGTTTGGTAAATTGATGCATCGCTTATGGTTTTCCATACTTTCATTTTACATTATCCTTATGAAAATGTAGGCGGCTCTTGTTAATGCCATGAAAATCGAATGCCATTTTATATGAGTAATGTTTCTTTCTTTGACCTTTACAAATAACATGTGGGCGTCTGCTTTGTATTTAATTAGGTTATTAAGATGCGCCAACCGACCGCTAATGATTTTATATGGTGAGAAAAATAATAATATTATTGAATAAATTATTAAAACAATAAAATGTTTTGATTAAAACTTGTTTTACGGCACAGTTATTAATGGCCTTTTCGAGTCTTACAATTATAGGGTATCAATCTTGATGAGATTTGTCAAACCTAATTTATCGTTGTATTTCTGAGCAAATTGCTTTGTATAAGATTTGCTTGTGAATTTGGTGTTTTTTATATTATTGATATTGTCGAAATTGCGTTTAGTATCATCTGTCGTACTGAACAATCACACAACCGAATGACTCGTAAAAGCACGTGAAAACAATAACGTTTTATGCATATCTATTATTTGGTTTTGGATGAGAGCCAACTGTTGTGGTCGTTTGAGTATTTTTAGGTAATAGTCACCTCGTAACTTTGATTGCAACAATGTCTTGGAATTGGATGGGCAAGTGTTGAATTGTTTGGTTTGTACTTGTAACACTATATTGTTATTTGACTGTATCATAAGATTATTGATAATAATATTAGAAGATGCGTAAAATAAGTTCATTATATTATCAACAAACGGAAAATAATATTTGATTACAACAATGTCCCAGTATTAGATAGGCGAAAATAAATTATTTCATTTGCAGTTTTAACATAATTTATGCTTGTCAGATTGTATTATATGATTATACAATTTGAAGATGCGTAAATAAGTGCATTATTTCATCAACGTACTTTGTCTTTTGTCAGAAATACTAAGCCACGTCAAATAATTTAAACAATGAAACACTGGCCGCTTGTTACTGGATTATTAAATAAGATTATCTACGATGTGTTTATGATTTAATAACTTGATCTAAGACATGAACGTATCAAATTAAAATTTCACATTGTACTTCGCTGAAAAAGGGTCTTCATCGAGAATAATTTTTGGTAAAGATAATCTCATTTATGGCGCTGTGTAGGTGATTAACATGTGTAGAAATTAAGCGTATATTGCAGATTGGTTCTTTGGGTATGGAGGTTTGTTTCAATCCGGGTACCGCACTATCTCAGGGACACTCAGAAGCATTTTCGTTGTAAATGGTATTGTGGAATAATAATAATAAGCCCCTAAAATCCAACCACACATCCTGATCGACCATCTGATCACGTGGGATACACGATAGTGAATTTACTGGCGTGGATAACGTGGCACTGGTAGTAGGAGTAGGAATAGGAGAACCCAAGCTAACTTTAGCTTGGGTTCTCCTATTCCTACAATACAATAAACAGGATACGCCGAGAGCTGCGTGGCTAAGGGGGAGCTGAGTCATTAGTAAGCGAACTCTGAAGACCAGGGAACCTCCAGTTTTATTTTCCCTTGCCGCGGGGAATGCATAGCTCTGCTGTGGTCGACCTTTAAGTCTCTAGCTGCTCGTGGGAATAGTATGAGAAAATATTATACACTTAAATACAATCTTAGAGAGCTATCTAGTAGTCGCAAAAATTCTATTACTGACGATGATGTAAATCTTTATTTTCATTCATCCCATCAACTCGCCCTTCTTACATGACTAGAATATCATCTACTGTTTCCACTACTAGTTTGTCCAACAATGTTGTGCAAGATGCCTTTTATGACTCTGAATGCACCCATCTCGGACACCAATTCTTAAAATCGAAAAAAATGGACATCTGATATGAATGCGTTTATACTGCGCACTTATCTGCAATTGACTGCGCTAGGAACAGACACAAAAATGTACCTTGAAGCTCTTCACCTAAAGTTCATTGAAAAGTACCCAAACATGCTAGTAAGCAGACAAAGAGTAGGAGGCCAACGCAGGGCTATAATCCGTACTAAATTACTGTCACAAAGTAGCATTGATCAGACACATGACGAGGTCAGTGAGGAGCTGAAGCAACTAAGAGCAAACCTTCACACTCAACATGTACAAACTACTTCAAATCAGACTCAACACAGTCACATAATTCAACTTCACAAACTCAATAGATTCAAAACATAACACATACGAGTGGTATGTTAAAAGACATCAAGCATAACAAATCAAATACTATTTCAATCAACAATATCACAACCAGCCGCTATAATAATACATCACTAACTGTAGCTAAAAGCAGCTTTAAGCAGCGATAGCTCAGTGGGGAGACCAACAGACTGCAATGCAGAGGGTCTCGGGTTCGAACCCACGTCGCGCACCTCTGACTGTCGGAAGTTATATGACTTTTCGAAATTATGTGCGTATTGAATGACAATTATCGCCTGCTCCGTGCCTCGGAGAGCACGTTATGCCATCGGTCCCGGCTGCCATGAACATCTATGGAAGTCGTTATTGGGAGAGTGTCGACACAAAAGACCCCACTGGGTCGAAGTGTCGGCGCTCTGCACTGACTGGTCCTCACATAAGATACATAGATACCACTGTAGCTAGCTGCTTTCGCAGGAGGCACCAGCCACTTACCCTGTGACCATGAAAGCTGGTAAAGCAAGAGTGCGTATGCATTGGAATGATGAAATAAATACATTTATCATGCGCACATACTTTTACACATCACCAAGCTTGAAACAGATAGGAGTATGTATTGCAAAAAACTCCCTGACCAATTTATGCTAAAAACCCACATTTAAAAGTTTCTGCACAGAGAATCGCTGATCAGCGAAGAGTTATATTAGAAATAAATTGCTAGCTGATGATATATTTAATAATATAAAACAAGAAATATCAGATCAACTGAAAAGGGAAGATAGAGAAAATAGTGCACTAATAATAACCGAAACAGATGCCAAATTACAAGACACCACCCTTTTACCATCTACTGAACTTCCATTCTTCACCACCTTCATCATCCTCTCCCATTATCATATCACTTACACAACAGGCATTAAGTAATGAATTCCATACGTCCACTCAGATTCGTACACAGCACGCAGTCACATCTAGGGGTCTCATATCCCACAAAAACCCAATTGGCAAATAAGGATCGTAAATGGTATAAAAAATTTAAGAGCATAGACATTTACAACAGATGTAAGAAAATAGTTACAGCAGTACAGATAATTTTCCAGCAAACCAAGGTACATTCGGTTCACAAGCGAAATAACGCTAGACCAGAAGAGTACTTGGATACATTGAAGCAAAAGTTAACACTGAAGTCTCAACGCTTAGCCAGGTACAAAAAGCATTACAGAGAAAATAAGACAACAAATTATTTTCCTTAAACGAAAAGGGTTTTTATAGGGCGCTTAAAACTGAGAATTTACCGACCGATGAGCAAAGTAGAATACCTAAAGGGGAAGGTCTTAAAACTACTGGGCCGATTTATGGAAAAAACGCGAAGATCATAACGATAATGCTAAGTGGATAGATGAAGAAGTAAGCAGAATGGCAAACCTCGAAATGATGTACTTACCCGATACTACTACTGAAGATATAGCCATAATTACAAGAAAAATGAAGAAGTAGAAAGCTGCAGGCATCGATAGTCTTCACAATTTCTGGTATAAAAAGCTTTTCACACTTCATGGCGTATTAGCAACAAATTTAACCGAAATTATTAAGGGTGATCAAGAATTGCCGAAATTTTCAACAAAAAGGTGTTACTTATATGTTACCCAAAAGTACCGATACAGTAAATCCATCTCAGTATCGTCCAATCACATGCCGTCCAACAATATATAAACTCATTGCATCACTTATTACACGTAACATCAATAGCCACTTAGTTTAATAATATTTTATCTGAAGAACAGAAAGGGTGCAGACAGAATCATAAGGGGTGTAAAGAACAACTTGTAATAGATTCAACAAAAGCAAAACATGCAGCACGCTCAAAAAATAAATTTACAGATATCTTATACTAGATGTTCCCGCAGTTTCATCCGCGTTTATAGTTACTGTGCCGCTCTCGTGGGTCATAGCGTGATGTTATATAACCTATAGCCTTCCTTAATAAATAGACTAACCAACACTAAAAGAATTTTCAATTCGAACCAGCAGTTCCTGAGATTAGCACGTTCAACCAAACAAACAAAGAAATAAACAAACAAATAAACTCTTCAGCTTTATAATATTAGTATAGATTTACTGCAAGAAAGCTTTTGACAGTGTTCCTCTTTACTGGTTATTACAAGTACTACATATTTAAAAAATCAATCGTCTCATTATAAAATTTCTGGCAAGGGCCATGACAGACTGGAGAACAATATTACATATAATTAACGGTGTAGATTCAATCGCTACTGATGAAATATTAGGAATGGCATTTTCCAAGGAGATTTCCTCACCCCGTTATGGTTTTGTCTCACTCTTAACCCTGTCTTATCTTCTTAACAATAATACTAACGTATACAAGCTAAGAAACAATTCATTTATCAGTAATCTTATGTATATGGACGACATTAAACTTTTTGCTGAAACCAATAACTGTCTTAAGAAATTAATTGAAGTAATTACATTATATAGCCAAGATATAAATATGTCATTTGGGTATGATAAATGTCGAATATTACATGTTAGTCGAGGAAAATTTTTCATAAATACCTCGGCACTTATTAGTCAAATGTTATCAATCACACTCAGATTAAAAAGGATCTCTTCAAACAGTATACTAAAACACTACATCTTATATGCAAAAAACAACTCTATTCACAAAATCTATTTAAAGCTATTAATACCTTCGCAGTACCAGTCCTAACATATTCCTTCGGAGTTATTAAGTGGACGCGCACAGAATTAAATAATTTAGAGATCAAGACAAGAACAACATTAACCAAATACAAATATTTACATCCAAAATCAGCTACTGAAAGGGTTTCAGTAAAGAGGGAAAAAGGAGGCAAAGTTCTTACTGACATTAAACTATTATGGGAAAGACAGATCCAAAATCGAAGAGACTTCTTCTACCTCAAATCAAGAACAAGCAATTGTTAAAATAGATAAAACTTCACTCTATTAGATTTGCAGAATAAAGAAACTGTCTATAAAACCTCAACAGAACACATAAATGAAAAGATAGGCACCTGGCGTTCCGAAGAATTGCACAGCAGACATTTGCACGATCTAGAACAGCCACATATAGATATAGAAGCGTCGAACAAATGGCTAAAATTAGGTTCTCGGTTTCTTGAGACAGGTTTATAATCGCCATTCAAGACCAGGTTATTTATTTATTTATTTATTATGGGATAATAAACAACTACAATATATAATATAATACATAATGCTAACAAAAAAATTGTAGTAATGTTGCAGTCCACTACATTATCCTCAGATACAACATATTTATAGGTTAGTGGTTACCACTAGAGGAGCATAACCACAGATAACAAATATTTTTACACAATAAATAAATTAAGTACTTTTACAGCAGCATCAATTTTGTTTACCACAATTTATATTTAAAAAAAAACAAATTAATTTGATTAAATTATGCAATAAATAATTAATAATATTACAATTCAGATATTAATTTTATAATATTAGATTTAAATTTATTTTTCGAGCATGCAAATATATCAATATCAATGAAATTTGAGTTATATGATTCCAACATTCTATAAATAGGGCTACGTAAGCCAGAGTTCGTACGACAAGAGTTTAAGGCGAACAGAGTACGTGGACGGACCTGACGCACATGAACTGTTCGGGGGACAGAATAGCACACCTTACTGGTCAAATCGATGGCATCAAAGCGATTATGGACGATGTCATGAAGAACATTGGCCTCAAGATATTTGCGCCGGTTCTCCAAGCTGACAAGCTTGTACTTATCAAGAAGTTGGGAGTATGATAGGTATGTTTTAGTCCTGTTACATCTGTAGTACATGGCACGGAGATATTTTTTTTGCACCTTCTCTATTGCAACCACGTACTTTTCGTAAAAGGGGTTCCAAATAGGGACCGCATATTCTAGCTGAGAACGTATGAGCGTCTTGTACAAATAGAGATAGGTTGAGATACGCTTAAATTCAGTGGAAGATCTCATCACGAATCCATACATCCTAAAGGCACTATTGATTATGGTTTCTATATGCTGGTTTAAGGACATCTTAGCATCAAAGAGAATATCCAGATCCTTTACTATAGAAACATTATTTAAAGGTATACAGTTAAGTTTATAATTAAAGTTGACGATGGAATTATTCTTAGTGAAATGGATATAATTACATTTGGGGATACTAAGTTGCAGTTTATTGTCAATACAATAGGCAGCCAGTCTGTCTAAGTCCTCCTGAAAATACAGACAGTCGTTCAAATTTCGTGTCACTTTAAATGCCTTCAAGTCATCAGCGTACATCAAGAATTTTGAGCTAGTAAAACATTTCTTAATATCATTGATGTAGATAATGAACAGCAGTGGTCCGAGAATAGAGCCCTGTGGGACACCGGAAGTAATATTAACAGAAACAGACTGATGACCATTAACCACAACCATTTGTGAACGGTTTTCGAGGTACGACACAAACCAACGCAATAAATTACCGCGTATTCCATTGTATGCAATTTTATTAAGTAATATTTCATGATCAACCTTGTCAAAAGCTTTTCTGAAATCTGTATATACAGCATCTATTTGCAATCGCCGATCAACACTCTCAAATAGGTAGTTAGCAAATATTAATAAATTAGAAGTAGTGGATCGGCGCTTAACAAACCCATGCTGTTCAGGGATGATTATATTGTGCAAAAGAGGGTAAATCTCATTGTGAACAAGTCTTTCAAAAAGCTTTGACAAGGTTGGCAGAATCGAGATAGGTCTATATTGTTCGACATCATGCCTCGAGCCGCCCTTATGCACTGGGGTAATGTTAGCTCGCTTCCACGCCACCGGGAAAACACCTTCATGCAGACATTTATTAAAAAGAATATAGATGGGTTCACAAATGTTATCAGCCGCAGACTTAAAAAAGGCTGCGGGAAGACCGTCAGGACCTGCCCCCTTAGACGGGTCAAGCCGTTTCAGCTCGTTGAGTACATCTGATTTTCTGACATGTAGATTACTAATTAAGCTGCCATGCTCTGTGCACTGCTGCGATGGTTTCCACGTGGCAAGTGTTGGTGACACTGGCTCAAATACAGACAAGAAAAAGTCTGAAAACATATTGCACACAACATCAGGATCGCTTGACTTGACATTCTGGTACTGCATCATAGACGGAATGCCTGGCTTACTTTTGCGGTTAGAAATATAAGACCAAAAATGCTTAATGTTAGCAGAGAGACTATCTTCAACCGAGTTAATGTAATTGGAATAACAGGTTTTACACATATGTTTGAAGATGGACCTACATTCAGAGAAGTGATTATAGTCTTTGAGGTTATTATATTTCTTCCACTTTATCCAAAGACGTTGCTTTTTTTTAAACATTTTAATTAGTTGTGGCGTAAACCAGATTGGGAAGTCAAGCGATCTAGTCCTTGCAGGGGGGACTAGAGGGCTAATTATGTCATCCAACACACTATAGAAAACTCCAACGGCCTCTTCTGATGATAGATTGTCAAAAAGCGCGGTCCAGTTGACTTCGCCCAAGTGTTTATTGATCAGGTCATAATTAGCTTTACGGAAATTATATTTATTAATTGGTTTTCTTTTCATCATTTGTGTAGATATGCTAACAGGTGCAGATATAACAATAGGGGGGTGATAGGGGTCAACTGGTAATAGCGGGTCTTTTAGGTGGCCCATCGAACAGCAAGTGTTCGAGATAAACAAGTCCAAAGTATTTCCTCTACAATTAGGCGTACTGTTATATTGGTGAGCATCTAGCAAAGACATGAGATGCGTCAGTTCCGAACATATAGGGCTTGTACAGGCACATGCCACATATGCCCCACAGCCCGCCGTTATCATGTTCCATGTGACATTTGGAAGATTATAATCACCAACAATGTAAACATTCATGACATTAGGTGCATTTAAGATGTCCTGTAGAAAATCAAAATGAGATATATAGATATCAGAGCTGGTACCAGGCGGGATGTATACTGCGCTGATAACATGTATCTTATGTTTATCGTTTTTGCCAGGCAGTGCAATCATAAGATGCTCAATACGCGCCGAAGGCTTATGATGCGGGCTATTAAGAATATCTAGTGAGGCCGATTGAAAGTCACGCAGTTATAAACACCAAAAACTACAAAAAGTTTATTCTAAGAGATAGTACCATCCAAAATGATAAATGCCGAAAATGTCACTGCGTATCTGAAACAATTCAACATATCACCAGTGCTTGTCCAACTTTAGCTCAAACTGACTACACTCATAGACATAATCAAATCATCCATATTATTCATCAAAAACTATTGATTAAACACAATCTCATACCACAAAAACCAGTTGCATATTATCAATACGTTCCAAGACCGGTGCTGGAGAACCAGAGTCACAAAATATACTTTGATAGAGCCATTTTAACTGTGCATAATAATAGACCCGACATTACATTAATAGATAAATTAAATAGACATACATACTTAATTGATATAGCTGTTCCTAATACACATTTACAAAAAACTATTACTGAAAAAATACATAAATATACAGAGTTAAAGGAAGTAATAATAAGAATCTGGAAAATGAACAAGGTATATATTGTCCCTCTGTTCCTATCCAGTACCGGGATTATATCGGAACACCTTCACCACTATCTACAACAACTACAAATGCCACCTAATTTATACATGACTATGCAAAAAGCCGCCGATTCGTGCGGAAATTTTTGCAGAAAGATGTAGCTCCTGAACAGTCACCCACTAATGAACTTCACTTGGTGTAAGCCTGTGGTTTTCATTCATTGACCGAAATTGTTATAAATTTCGAGAATATAATATCGTACACAAAAATAATAATAATAATATTCTAACACATACATACAACACCATCTAGCCCAAACTAAGCAGAGCTTGTACTGTGGGTACTAGACAATTGATAAACATACGTATATACTTTTTTAAATGATAGCAATATCTGGAGCAGGCTCGTTTTGGATATGGTTACCCATGACGAATCTTATTTTTCTCAGTTTGATCCAGAAACGAAGCGCCAGTCGACTTTATCAAAATGACGTCAACGCAAGTTTGCCGTTGTCACCAGTAATATGCTGTAATGTTGCTTGGTGTTTTAATTTTCCACAGGCTACAATAACCGCTTACTTTAAAGCGATATGTATTTATTTCCTGGCTCACGGCGGCTTCCATTATCTGATCTATTTGCGGATCCATTACTAACGATAGAAATTTGACATAGTTTGTGTAGAGCTTATGTCAAGTTTCACACTAGTGTGTAAATAATTAGATAGATAGGTAATTAGGAACCGTCTTTAAGGCGGTAATATTGTTATGTTATTACGCCGCCATAATAGTAAAATATTTATAAGTTTTCATCTAAGATAAATTAAGACATTGATATTTTCCATGGTAAATTTCAGCATAGGTAAGACGAACTCATTGTTTTTATTTGTTTCATCGAGTTAAGGGACTATTCCTTGGCAAGTGCGTTAGCGTTAATTTTACACGCTTTCAAACAATAATTTAAAATAATAATTGTAGTATAAATTACATTTGTGCTTTCAACGAATTTTATTACTGAGTTTTTAATAAAAAATATATCTTATTACAAATAAAAAACTGTTAAACACATTACATGTAATATCTTTGCATGATATGACATGCAAGGTTCCCCATCATAATTTAGTTTTTCGTAAACCCAGAGATAATGTCTTCTAAAACAGGAAGATAGGTTTTCTATAACGTTATACAGTATAGGTCTCAATAAATTACACTGTTTGCAGATAGTGTGTTAATTTAGAATATAATTATATTTAAGTAACCGCTTTACAACAAACTGCCTCGTTCGCCCCGTGCTATTAGATAGCACTTGTTTGCGAAAGATCATGAGTTCTTGGGTTCTATTCTCGAGTTGGAAACGGTATTTTAATGGCATTTTTCGTTTGGCAGCACAACGTATTCTGACCAGTACATAGCGACAGGCTCGCCACCTATTAGGCGAGTCTTTAAAACACAGCTGACGAAATATGATCTTAACCATACACCGCTGTCTACCCCTTAAGAGATTACTCTTGATGTGAATTGATAAACATTGCATATTAAACAACTTTATTTAAACGTGGTCTGTGGTGAATCTCTCGTCTGGTATCGCGTGTAGTGGACGTTTCTTGATGGATGGATCGCGGCCGGCAGTGTCGCCCGCCTGTCGCAACACAATGCGACCATGTTCGCTAGATTGATTAGCTCTCAGCTCGGACCGACACAGATCAGCGGGCCGAACGTAGCGGGTAAATGTTATACAAACTTAAGATACCAACGTCATACCTATAAAAAAAAATATACCTCTTCGTCATACCTGTAAAATATACCTCTATTTACATATACAAGCACCTATTCAATTGCATATTTCCATGACCAGGTATTTTAATAACATTTTCTCAATACATAAACATTTTTATTGAAATTGATACACATGACCGGGCTGACGGAACAGAGGCTCGCATTCCTACTTCTAACAATGTAAGCTTAGAACGTGTAACAAGCTGGACACCACAATAAAGTACATGAAATAGCGTTATAGAGTAATTTGGTTAGCAACTGCGTTTAGAACGTTCAGTTTATGGGTGTCACGTCAATCTATGCCGTCAGGGTCCAATTAAAACGTAGCGACACATGAAACCAGTTCCCGCACTCTCATGCTCTGAGTGTTGATATATGCAGATGCCGCCGCAGTCAGAAGCGTACGCTAATCGCGTGCATTCATTTAAATCTATTTAGGTAAACAGCCCGAAAATTGTAAGTTTGCCGCCGGAATGCGCTTTCGCTATAATTTATATCTGATCGAATTTTCTCCCATCTAGATAGAACAGCAATTATTGATACCATCAAACACAACGCAGATAATTCAATGCTACACGTATTGTAATAATCTCCACTGCGGAGCTGTGCGGTGCGTATAAATTATGGAGTTCACTCAGTGATATTGTGTTTCATGTCCGGCGGTTTAGACACGGGCCGGGTATATCTGCGTGAAAAGGGCGAAATATTGCAGAAATTTCAAACGCGACAGGACAGCGTTCGATTCGTCGCGGTGTAGGATTTCATTGCGCTATATCCAACTCGAGCGCAACAACACTCACGTGCTTACGACAAGCTCTTACCTCCAAGACGTTTATTGATAGCAACGTTTTTGTGTAAATTGCGCTTATTAAAATTACACTTAGTTCCAGATTCGTTGCTTTATACGAGCGTGTACTTAATTTACAGCCCTATTATAAGTAGTATCTACTCGTAGATTATTACTCCGCCCGCGTCGTTACAATTTACGGTGCGCCGTTAAACTGAAGGATTTTCCTCATTTTATACTGTACTTGAAACTATTGAGTTTGCTTCATGTTACCAATTATTACTAATTGCAAAAGTGCATAGATGTTTATAACGCCGGGAGCAAACGGTAGCGTATGTCTTCAATATCGGTAGGCAAATATCGTATCGAGAGATTCTATCCGTACTATTGTTAATCCGGTAATTTGAATTTATTGCACCATGAATAAATGGTGCGGTCCGTGGAGCGGGGGCTATCGGGGAACACATCGACACAGCAGCCGTGTAGTGAGGCCGATGTCGCCTCGTGGCTGCTACCGCAGGCGGCGCGAGCGCATTGCCACGCCACACTGCCGTCGCGCCGACCACCACGCCGCCCGATTCACCTGCATTCAATCTGACACGCTAATACACCTGAATAACGGCTTTTCTGTCTTGTTTACTACTTGCCCTCTTACTCGATACAAGACTACCGATTTTAAGTGAAATTTAGTTATATAGGATACCTTGTGCGAGACTAACTCCAATTTACATATTGATTTATTTTGTGCTATTTATGATAGTTCAAACATAACTTATTCATATGCACAAAGATAAATATTCTCTTAAACTAAATGAACATTGCTGATAATCAAGCTCTATGTAAATCAGAGGTAGTTAAGGCTATGCATACTAGCAGTAATCTTGCTTATTCCTTGTTTGAGATGTGATTGTTTCTCCTTAATGGGCGAACCGCTCTAATCGGTACATCCTCTATAGTGGCCGTGTCCGAGTGCCTGCGTTAATTAGACTCTGATTGCATTATAGTGAGCCAAACGTATAGTAGTATTCGAGGTCAGCTCTTGTTCTACAGATTATGGTGATATTGTAATATTTCACCGGCGGAACATTATCGGAATCGCGTAACTGACGATACGAATACAACGGTGCCAAATCGCGGACGACCTGCCCGATGAGGTGTGGACCGGCAATCAGGAATCATTATTTACGGACAGCTATTATCACCTCATGGCTTTTCTGGTTTATTATCGGCATTGCTCGTTATGTTGTCCTGCGACGGATAAATTATGCTATTAAGTTAGCAGATTGACAAAGTTATTTATGATATTAAGTGAGAGCGGGCTGAGTGGTGACCACTAGGGCCGTCGTCGGCGGCCGTACCATTGGCGCTTAGTCACGTGTTTATCGTTTGAGAATGCTTTCATACATTGAGATTTCTAGTAAAATGAGGGTTGAATATTTTAAAAGTGAAACTTGTGCGAGTGGTCGCGCATTCGTAGTACCGCCTTCAGACGGGTTTTGCGTTTGCGTAGATAACTCGCAAGCGTTCTGCTGCGATAGTTGTCACACAATGTACGATTCGCGCTATTGATATAGATTATTTTAAAATTTTATTTCTAATATTATTCTAACTTTATAGAAATTAACATAGCTATTTGTACGGCACTAGAGTTGAGCTGGAAATAAATGTGATGTTAAACTTACAATATTTGTATAGCAAATACGAGTTGTGGACAAGGGATGTGAATAAAGTACGTAATAATATGATTCCAGTATAAATCCCTATAAACCATAAGCTACCTTATAAAGCTTTAGTGAGAGTTATTGCATAATTTGCAGCCGTTCTGAGCATATTAAGTCAATAAAATATTTATTCAAGGACCACCAGATCCTGTTATGTGTCGTCTTTTACATAATCCTAACATAATATATTTGAGATGATAGAATTTGCAATTTAAGCAGATATCATATAATAATGGTATAAGTGTCACAAGAAAAGTGAAGGCAGGTTGTTGACCGATATCCTGGTTTTTTGGTTTTCTTTTTTTCTTTTCGTGTGGTTAGTGGCCAACCTGTTGTCAAGAGTTGTTCAAGCCGCCCGTAGGCCTATGACATGGCTTAACGACTGCTGTCAATTTGACAACAACCGGGACCGACTTTTAACGTGCCCTCAGAAGCACGGAGACGCTCAGATGAAATACCATTAAGCGGTCACCCATCTATAGACTGACCACACCCACTACTTATCCTCGCTACTGCTTAACCTCGCTAATCGTTTACGGATCAGTGAGTGCAACTAACTATGAGCGCCTCTATGTTTTTTGGTCAGGAGTCAGGCATTGTCCTGACATTGTCTCTGAATAATATTCTTGATCTAAAAAGATAGTTATAGGTTTCAGTTTCAATTTATTGATTGCCATATCCTTGTAATAGTTACTAAAGTGATATTTATTTAACGGATTCCTTCAATATATTTCTAATTTCAAGACAGTTTATCTTTTACCGGGACTTGGCATTTTCCGTGGTTATATTGCCGAAATTATGGTGAAAGTGCAGTTAGTATTAGTAGGTCCTTATATCCTTGTGATATAAGTTTGAGTAAGTACGTATTTTTTTTATGTGACTGTCTCTGATGCAATAATCGTAAATACGACTGCCGTGCTCATACACGGCAGTCGTATTTACCGACCTGGGAAGAGCAGCGATAGCTCAGTAGGGAGACCAACAGACTGCAATGCAGAGGGTCTCGGGTTCGAACCCACGTCGCGCACCTCTGACTTTCGGAAGTTATATGACTTTTCGAAATTATGTGCGTATTGATTGACAATTATCGCCTGCTCCGTGCCTCGGAGAGCACGTTAAGCCGTCGGTCCCGGCTGCCATGAACATCTATGTAATGGCAGTTGTTATTGGGAGAGTATCGACACAAAATATCCCACTGGGTCGAAGTGTCGCTTGTCTGCACTGACTGGCCTCCACATAAGATAAGATAAGATTCCGACCTGGGAAATGAAATCGTTCATTTCCCAGGTCGGTTATGGCAAATAAAGTATTATTTGGTTTTCCTGTCACGAGAATCTCATTAGCAGTATGGAATTTGGTAATGTCCTCGTTCGACCGAAATAGGCTTGCCCTCTATTATTATTCTATAATCCTATTACGTAGGACCTATAATCATAGTTGGTGAAAAGTGGGTGTTTTACATCTCTGCCTGCCCTTTCTGGGATAGACTAGATATTTGATGATGAGGTGGTATGAGTATAATGCCACATTTTGATTGTGTGTGATTGTACAAACACTGTTTTTAAGCTAGCCCGAGATATTAGAAACTTGGAAATGCAATATTAAAGACGTCTATAGAAAGTAATAAGTTAAATAATATCAATACAAAAAGTGCGACATACTCATAGGATAAATACTTTTCCCTGTATATTTTGTATGGTTTACACATTTAAATTCTATTTGCGAATACCTGTCAATAGATATGATTTTATTTGTCTAAGTTTTTATCTTTTGTATTTAAAGCTGTTGGTATATCGAAAACATTAAAATAAAATAATAATGCAATTAGTTCCACGTTTTCAAAATAAAATAATTTCCAGCAACATGATGCACATGCAGAATATGAATATATCGTTTATTTAGTGCATACGTACCACGTGTTTGGGAATGATTTTGTTCTTTTTAGTTCGGTTTCAAAACATGGTAACTCTACAACCTGACAGTTGTTGGAATGCCAGATATAATTGAAAATCTTTTGTGTTTGACCACCGTTGTGCCACTGAGACTCAATGGCTTAAAAACAAAGATAAATAAATTATGTGTAATAATTTAAGTATAATAAAATATAATTTTTGCAAATTAGCTTGGAGTACCATGCTGTGTGGTTTGAAACACCGAAATTCTCTTTATTGAGAATAGGCTTCAGAACTGTGCGTTACTGTTTAGAATTGGGTGGTTCTTGTGCTGTAATATTTTGTGTTGACACTAACTATTACGGTTGGGTTGCACTGTTTTCTAAAGTTTCAAGAATGTAATATATCTTTCAAGTATTATTATTTCTAATATATATAATAGAGACAATGCTTGAATGCTTGTGTATAGGGTTTTTAGTTTGTACAATAGTGACCTTTTTTTATGAATACCCCCTTCTCCCGGGGGGGGGGGGAAGGGTGGTTATGTGAGACTCTCCGCCCCTGAAGGGGGTCGGTATACACACTAAAAACCTGGGGTGAGCAGTCCCTCCGCCGACGGAGTGGGGCGGGATGGGGTCGCGTTAGCAATCACCATCCCGCCCCAGCGGTTGGCCCGGCTGATGGTGACCTGTGGACCTGTGGACCTGTGGACAGCACCTGTGGAGGGAAGGCCTTGCTCGCCAAGGCCATCGCTCAGACGTGTGGGGCCGTGTAAGCCGGTAGAGAGTCCCCCGACTCTGTACCAGTGACCCCACTGTACAGGAGCGAAAAGGCGGGCAAATCGCCTCCTTCTCGCTCCCGTCCGTCTGCGCCGGAGAGGGTCAGCGAGGAGGTTGTTCTCCCTGACCCTCTCCGCGGTCTCCTTCTGCGCCATGACAGCTTCGCAGAAGGAGACCACTGCCTGCCACGACCTCTCGCCGCCGAGCATGGCGTTGATCACGCTCGGCAGGGAGAGATCTCCGCCTATTATGGCCGAAAGCGTGTGCCGCTGCGGCCCCCACGCGGCACACGCCTCCAGCGTGTGGAGCGCCGTGTCTTCCGGCGCCCCACACTCGTGGCAGGCCGGGGTCGCCTCCCGTCTCGCGATCTGGTGCAAATACTTTCCGAAGCATCCGTGCCCGGAAAGCACCTGCACCAGTCGGAAGGTTAGCGACCCGAATCGCCGCCCTATCCACCCCCGGAGGACCGGGCGAATGGCCTCCACTGTCCACTGGCCCGGGGCCGGTGGAGCCAGGTCCTCCGTCCACCGCCTCAATAGGGCGGCCCGCGCCTGTCACCGCATGCGTGCGACCTCCTCCCACCCCGGGGGCTCCCCGCGGGACCTCCTCGCCGCCACGAAGTGGTACACTTCGGCGAGGATCTCCGCTTGTAGCTCCCAGGGGGGGTCACTGGCCAGCACGCACGCCGCCGTCCAGGACACCGTCCGGTAACCGCGTATGGCCCTCGTCGCGACGACCCGCTGCGGACGTCGCAGCAGGGTCTTATTGTCGCGACTAAGGGCGTCCGCCCAGACCGGTGCCCCGTAAAGGGCCATACTCCGGATCACTCCAGAGTACAGTCGGCGACAGGTGGCACTCGGGCCACCCACGTTGGGCAGCAGCCTCCCCAGGGCGGCCGCCGCTCCCAGGACTCTTGGGGGTACAATAGTGACCTAACTTATGTATTACTTTGTGGAGCCAAAGTATTTATTTCTATTGCATGTTATGCTATGCCTGTAACACAAGCGTTCATTTAAGTCCTTCTGTTAGCTGTGCTGTAATCGGAATTAAATTGTTTACTTGTATGTATTTAGGGCAGAGAGGGGCTTGTTGTAACAGGGTCCTTTCTAACTAATCTTAATTTATTGATACTGTCCTCAACATCTACATAGCATAAATAAATATAGAATCACGTCTGTACTTCGGTATGTTAAACAGTATGATCACTTTAGCAGCAGTAAAAAGTCCTACGTAATGAATGAGAAGTCTAACTCAATCTACCGATCACACAGTCGCACTTTGTACTGTTCGTGAGTGTCCTGATAGAAAGATGCAATAAACTTGACTTAACATGGAAATCATATTCAGCAATATATTAGCAAAAAAGCTTAGAAAATCCTTATCTTGTTAGGTAAGTTTTACAAGAAACTTGTTAAAGTTGTAGTGCATAGTAGTGGTGCGAACTAGGTTGTTCTGTGCCCAGGTTTTTATGCAACATTGTAGCATTAAACAACCGTACAGGTGGCACAAACAAGATGTACCAGTAATTGGTCAAGCGTTAGACGTATTTTTTGTAAGAGGATTCGATCGACTAAAATTAAAATAAAAAGCAAATTCTATACATACGTTTTCTAATTACTATTACATATTTTTTATTAATTAGCCCTCATTTGCCAATAGAAAAATGTAATATTTAGTAATAATTATAGAGAGTGGGATTATTAAGTACATATGAGATCATTTATTTTGACTTTCATTGTTATGAAACTATAGCATAATTTGGTGCATAATCATCAATTTTATCTAGCTATGCTGAAATCAGAATATATACCATACCATCTCATAAACCTCATGTTTTCATAATATTGTTCTCTTTTTGTTTAGTTAACTATGAATTGGATCAAACTTTACAGTCATCTACTCACATCTTAAGCTTGATCTCTATTCTATTACTGCACTTTCTGGGTTTCGATCAAGCATTCCTACCCCCAATAGAGCATGAGAAAATTATACATCATAAATACCTTTACAACCTGTGGGTGGGTAGGTTAGGTAACCAAGCTCATGTGTTGTAACACATGTATGGTAGATTGTACTTGCCGTCATTATTATTATTATGGCTGAAGATATGACTGCTTTCATATCTTCAGATAAAGTTCGACGCCATCTCATGAAGTCTATTCTTGATAACTGCTCTACTTTAAAGATTTTCATCGTGATTAATACTGTATTGCTTACGTCAAATTATTAGGTTCGCTAAAATTTATTTGCAGAACTCTAAAATTAATATGTGATGACGTCCATTAACTATTAATTTTTGCAGTGTAATCTATTTGCTGCCAGTGAATTGCTACTAGTATCACTATATAATAGCTCATAGACACCTATTATATAGCTCATAGATACCGCACATCGCTAAACTACACAGTTTAGCGATGTGCGGTATCACCGATAAAAATGTTGACATCATTAATAATTATGTAAGCGATTGGTAGTAATAAAGATGTATCAATGCTAATATACACTGTCACATCGCGAATCACGCAATTATGGCGAAAAGCTAAACATAAGATGACGTACGACATGGAAAACATCATCACCACTCACAGTCGTCCATCACCACTCTATGTGATCATCAAATTGTGTTTTTAATATTCGATAGTCGAGCAGCAATCCGTGGATAACACCAATTATAATTCGAGCTATGTTATGGCAATTTGACTAGCAAAATGTTATAATATATAGTATTAGTAGTCATAGGTATAATCAATCATAATTCATCGGTCGTAGTACCACATGTCGTACTACAACCGAAAAACATTTTATTTACAATTAACATACACAAACATAATCACAAAGTATAAATACTAAGACATACATGAATGATCTCTGAATTCATTAATTGTGTGGCGCCCAGTACTGCGCGTAAGCTGCCGCCTGCGCCTGCCGCGCCGGTCGCAAGTGTCACTTGACATCATCCACGTAATACATATGTCAAAGTGACATCGATCGGCCGTCTAGATCGCACTGCCATTTTGTGATACCGTCACACTATAAATAACATAAATTAATTGGCGAAGTGGAATGTAATTTGTAGCCTCCTTTAACGAGTCTTGATTGAGATGTGAATAAGTATACCGATGTCGTGTAAGTACTTATTTATCGATATCTAAGCGACGTTCCATTTGAAAGGAAGTGCGATATTTTTTATGTTGGCACTAGTAAGGATAAGGAGGCGATGATAACTTACTTAACATGATGTGGTATAATATAATAATTTGACTAGTTTTATTTATGTAAATGGATTAAAAGGTATTGTGCGTTTATATGTATGTTTTTTTTACTTTGACGAATATAGATCCGGGAATATTGTCTGTTCCAAGATTTTAATTATTAATATGCACATACATAGTTAATACATAGTTTTGTGGGTAACGTCTCCAGAGGCTACAACACAGGGATAAATTATTAGATTTAGTATAAATAATAATTTTGCCAATTCACAAATCAAGAAACCTATCAATAAATGTGGTTCTCATTTTGGTAATTTATTTTATTTGAATAGATATAACTTTAATTATAGGGAGCTCATACCGTAACCAGCATAGAAACAACGAATACAAAGAACACGAACAAGATTTAGGACATTTTTTTGCAACGCACACATTTATCATTTCTTATGCGACGAACGACTTACAGTGGCAGTAGTAATGTCTCACATCTAAATTACTGCATAATCAGTTCGCAATCACCTATCCCCTATCTTTGTTAAATATGCCATGTCTCCTTTGGTCATGTTGCCTCTATTATGGCACTTGATAGTTATATCCTATACACTGTCATTCAAATAGACGTAGCGGGGTTAACTACAGAGTTCATCTAGGTGAGAGGGATCATCGTTTTAACTTGCTATCTGTTTTAGTACGTCTTATTAAGAAATTATTATAACTTTATAACATAACGTAGTCATTATTCTCGTATATTGTCGAAGATCTAGGCAGACGTTTATACATACTCTATCCAAGTTTTAGTGCCTTATGTTGTTAGACTAAGAAGACACATTGTAACACCCACAGATACTGCGTTGCTTCAAAAAACTTCCTAACTAAAAACCCAATTTCATTTGAAGAAATGAAAATTGAAGTTGCTTGACGGTCATGGTAGTTGTTTCAGTTTTCAGCGAATAGTATGTTTTCAGCTGCGTCGGGCTTTAACTGAGTCCGAGGCGCAGTCGAATTACTTATCTGCCTATTTTGGTATATATATATATAATATCCTAACTGAAAGATGAGTAAGAGTGCAACTCCTTAATCCACTTAATCTGAGCCAGGCGATAACTGGAACGTATCGTTTGAGTGCTATATTACTTAATTAAGAAGCATAATACACATGATGGCATATTCAAACAATCGGCCAATTGAGTTCGGGAGATTTCATCCTAAGTCGTGTAACAAAAATCACTTAGGATGTCTCCTCTGGAACGTAGTACATATAACCACAATGTATGTAATACATTATAGTAGATACTATAATGTCAAATTCAAATTCAAATTCAAAATCATTTATTTGTAGATCATAGGTATAATACAGGTGTACTCTTAAATAATTGTAATATATTGATCGCTATGTCTTGCCACCATTGGCATACAAATATAAAACATAAACACATACAGTTCGAATATTGTAGTAGCTGTAGTTTGTATTTTAATATTAAAAGTTACCATTTATCATTTAAATATTCATTTACTGTATAATTGTATTACATACATTTACTTTAATGTAGATACATTAAAGTAAATCTTTAAGATACAGCCTCCATTGAACAACTAGAAACAAAAAAGCTAAAATAGTATATATTTCTAGTATTTAATACACAAACAGACACTTCGCACGTGTAAAGCATGTTCTTAGAAACCTAGATATCTAAAGTGTATCATTCTAGGATTATTGTCTATACGCCGTGAATAGAATATATAAAAGGTATATTTTCTAAGTAACTTGTCTATAAATATAGTGGAAAATATGAAAATTATTTTAAATTAACATCACGTAGTGAATAAGAGAATATGACCTATGTTTCCAAGAAATGATAAGTAGGTATGTAAGATTCATTTCGAACTGGTTCTCATAAACCGAATAATCTGAGGTTATACTGGTGCGATAATCATAAATTATTATCATATTAACGAATGTGTCACCAGACGCAATAATAGTCACCAGCTGCTTTTCTGTTATAAGGAGTTTGAACTAGTATAGCAGTGCACTTAATTTATGAGTTCTAGTTCTCTTTTAAAAGCCATACGTTTTTCGGTAAGCGCTTCGTTGGCAACAATAAATAATGCACTGCCATGCGTATCCGAACTATATTATTCATGTGAATGTGAGTTTGTTTGTTTATTTGTTACGCTTTCACGACTTAACTACTCAACTGATCATCACGAAATTTCGCATACACATTGTCAGGTGAACAGAAAAGGATATAGGATACCTTTCATCCAGAAAAAAGTACTGTTATTAATCTAACATACATTTACGCGAACGAAGCCGCGTGCAAAATCTAGTAATGTATATTATTTATGTTTACCATACACTCTGATTTATCGAAACTGATAATGCAGCAATTTTTAAGCTCATGATGATAGCAACTGGTATACCTTTAGAATCACCTCATAATTAGGTAGGCATTTTCATTTCTGTATATCCTAATAAACCTATGTATGTATATACATATAATAGGATATCTTTATATTCTTAAATATTGCAGAATTAAAATACACCTGTAACACAAATGTAATATAATCAGAAACAATAATAAAATGGAGTTCTTGAATGACCAAACACGAAACATTGATGATTGACGACCACTTTTCAAATGTCATTGATCTATGTACAGTTGATCCAAGTAAAGTTGCGTTGGAGCACACGCCGGGCACGTGCCCTGGGGAGAATAAAGAGAACTGAAATCATTTACTACTTAAGTATCATCGTGTGCGAACAATTGTGGCATTTCAGTTATCAACTGGTTTCGGTCTGGTTTCAGTTGCCC
Organism: Catocala fraxini; assembly: GCA_930367265.1. Taxonomy (NCBI): domain Eukaryota; kingdom Metazoa; phylum Arthropoda; class Insecta; order Lepidoptera; family Erebidae; genus Catocala; species Catocala fraxini. The sequence goes on from OV884037.1 coordinate 13,395,871, forward strand.
TCGTGGAAAAGGAGAATCTTTTTATAATTGGTCCATTTATTCCATTTGCGTCACATAATAAGAAATATCATTACTGTTTTCATATTACTATCTCGTTTAAAATGAATATATACAGACAATATGCATAATATTTATAAATATCACTATTTTATTTATAGATATGTCAGTCATTATCGACACTAGTAAATATATTATGATACATTCTCAAATTTTATGTCAGATCAAAAATGTCGTTCTTAATAAATTATAAAATATATTATTAGATTTAGAAAGCATGGCTATTAAGTCGATCAAATGTAATAAGGTACAGCTGAAGCGGTCGTGTCTTGATAAGGTCAATCATAAATGCTGTATTGAGTTTCATATTGCCTAATTTTAGTGACAACTATTATATCTACCACTTAAGGGCCAGCCTTATTTATGTTTTTCTTGAAATTATTAATGTATAAAATTCAATATGTAATCTAAACGTCACTCTTAGAGATATAATTTTTTTTGTAATCTTCTTTAAATATTACTAGCATGGCACGACTCAGTGCTTCGTCTTTTCTTATTATAGATTAGGCAAATCTGATTATCAATAAGTTTTAACTCATTTGGTAATGCTGCGGTTGACAACTGTTTTTGTTAGAGTATTCAGTGAGTAACTGTTGCTGATAATCTTAATAAGCAAGTTACTAAAGCATACTTCATCTTTTGTGATGGAACACTATTAGTTAATTCAAAACAAACTATATGATAACCGATCCGATAACCAAACTACGTATGTCAATTAATTTTCTATGCAAACGAGTAAAAATAATATAATTGTAAAAGTACTGATAAAAGCGTTACACCTAATCTATAATGTTTGTCCAATATTTTCCTGTTCACGTTATCATTGGTTACTAGAAGCACGTATTATTATTAACTCGTACAAATGCATACTTGTGCTTTTTTATCGACTTAGAGTACAATATTATCAAGTGTTGAGATGTTACGACGTCAGTGGCGGAGCGTGTTCGCCTTAATCATTAATGTTTTGATACTTATTAAGTTAAGCATTGGTACGTCACAAGAGTAACATGATACCGACTCGTACGCAGTTAAGTAACGGTGAAGCCGGATGCATCACTATGTATTAAAAATCTAATGTAATAAAATCGTTAAAGTAACCTTTCTTTTACAATTGCTAAGTGACAAAGCGATAGGAAGTATTAAGATCATCTTGTCCGTCCATCATTAAAGATGGCAAGAACATGATTCGGTAGTTTAATGTTGTAGTAAAAGATAAATAACCGTAGGCAGTTTGTAATAATAGTATCAATGCTATAACTGGGTGATTGGGTTAATCCCTACATGAGACAAAAATTTAAGGTCCATATTTCGGATCAGAATGTATATTGTACTCAATGTTTATTGTTCTTTATCAATACTAAGCTATACTAATCAGAAAAAACAAATCGACAACGCCGCGCTGTTGGGTCGGTTAATGTGCTACTACTATTTTTTACATGCGAAGTATTTTTAATCTAAAAGAAGAAGAAAGAAAAAATCATTGTTTTATTAAAAATAATAAGCAGAAATTTTAAACATATTCGTTAGATTTTGCTAATAAATATCACTTATGACCGTCCATGAAGTTATATATTCAATTAGCGTCTTTAAGGCAGAACTTGAGGTATAAGCATGAAGCTCTCGGACATGTTGTTTAAATTGGCAGAAAACTATAATTGTCAAATAAAACAATCATATCCACAAAAACCAAATATTTCTTAGCATGACGTAGCATTTGGTAAAATTTAAGCCATTAAACTGTGATAAGAGCATTAAAATCCGTTTAGCGGTTATTGTGAGGCGCCTATATCAACATATAGACAAACATTTTAAATCATTGTATCAGGTACACACCTCCCTAAATCGTCGACTACAGTTACTTTTTCAAAAACGTCTTTCATCTACAGTTATAACCGTCTTACAGGTTCATATAAGTAAAGAATGAACAGCATTTTACTTCCACTATCAAGTTTTACTCTTTCCCTGTATAAGTTGAGTGTCGCTCGTAGATGGAGTTTATACTCTGTCTACGGTTTCTCACATTTTTTTTACCATAGATTAGACTTAATATTTTACAGAATTTATTTCTATGGAAATAAATTTCCTGTACAATATTAATTTACTGGTTTCAGGATTGATGTATAGATGTACTCATGAATGTTCTAGGCTACATTAAAAGTAATAAATATATTAAGTACGTCCTTTACTTAATTAGCCTTAGAAAAACTTATCTTAAGAATTCAAGTGTAAACATTGTAAACCAAATAACTTAAAGTAATAAAAGAGCCCGCTTATGAAATAATGAACTTACTAACACTAAATTGGATGATAACATATTATTTATGCGTAAAAATCAGATAAATGTCCCCAGACCATATCTAATTAAACTAAAAAGTAAACAAATCAGATTATAATATTTTGATAGCTCAATAGTACTTATATTTTACTACTGAGATATGTATTTTATTAACATATTTCATAATTTCCATATAAACTTTGTGGTTGTGGTAACTGAGCACCAAAATAAATCACTGTGAAAACTATCGCGGTGACATGACGCCATTGGCCTTCGCACGCGCTCTATCCATCTGATAAATAATATGTAAATAATTATTAAATATTATCGAATGGTAGATAGGCTCGTTTAGGCGCCCGTTACGTTATCTGCGTTATTTGTCGTTAACAGTTTTACTGGACAGCGCGTTATCGGCCTGAGTTATGGCAAGCGACGCCCATCCGAGAGATTCCTCATTTCTTCTCTAGTTTCAAGAGTGCCGTTCCGTCATCAGTGCAGCCGTGTCGGGAGATAAGTGACACCTGGCCACTGCTGATGCCTACTCTAAGCTTCCGCGATATCATCTGTGTGACGACATAACAAATGTCTTCTGGATTATAAACCAGTGTTTATAGTTATCATCGCATCCTTCATGGTTATCTGTTTAGAAGTTTGGAAATATAGAAATTTGAATGCTTTGTTGATCTGATAGTGGAAGCCCATCTACAATCGTATCGTTAAAGTATCGGGTTTGACTTCCACGTTAAGCAAAATATAATTGATATTTTTGTTATGAAATTCTGTGCTTGATCCATAACGGATCTACATATTTATACATGAACATTTTGAACATATAAACTTCGTCTAGCCTACTACCTGCTCGTAATTTTATGTCAATTGGGTTATAGCGGTTTTGATTTACCAGTTCAATTTCTATCTCAAATTCCAAGCCATTCGTCCCTACCAAGTGACGCAATGGAAACATAACACTAATCTTGACTGTCAATAAATTCGATTCAATTTGATTTTAATACTACTGAATGACGGAATAATTAAGTCACCTACTTGAGCCAGTTTCGTGTTTTGTTTATTACTGGGCTTAAAATATTATATTGTAAAATAATAAATCATTTCACTGATAGTCTTAAATGTTATATATAACAAAGCTATTCTTTGATATCTACCTTTGTTTTAAGCAATATCCGATATTTGACACAAAGAGGTTCAAAGGCAGCCGGAATTTACACCACTGTAAATTGGTGATGCTTACTGAAATGTTTAATTTGTAGGTACAGGTAATTGATGAGTTGAAATGAAATTGTAGATAGTTATTTGGCTGTAGTGAAATCTGGCGATAGTAAGTAGTGCACCTGCACTACTTACTTCTGGATGTTATATTATTATACCTCTTTGATGGAAACGGTTTATTTCTAGTTTTAATTTTCATTTAACACAGACATAATGTTTAATAGATTAGTGACTACTATAAAACTGTAATGTTGTGTTGTATGGTGTTGGATGAGTGAGCCGCAATTACAAGGCGCCACCGCAAACTACTATTTTGTTTCTCTTTTCACTGAACTGGTTTACCGGCTGTATATGATCTACGTGAATTATGATGGCAGGCATAACGGTCCGAGAGTCTACCTTCCACTAAAATAAAACACCAAGAGCGTGTTCGTAAATTACTTGTATTTTTACGACGCTCTACATCACGGCATTGAAAGCCTCACATTAAGTGTACGTATCTATCGGACAACGATAAATAATATGAAATAAATAGCGATTTAAACAGAGCCTGATACTAGTTTAGTTCAATTTGCAACAGCAGTCAATATTCTTAGTGGGGTGTTATTAACCACTTGCTGGCATGGCCCGCGGCTGCGCCTGATCTGATTCCAATTCTTTTATGAATAGAAACCGTAATTGCATCAGCCGTCTACCGGAGGCCGCCACTGAGCACAAGTCTCTTACAAAATAACTGATTTAAACCTAGATGACTATCAATATTAAGTGTAAAGACCGCATTTTACGCTAGCTCACAGCTATCAGTCATCTACCGAACAACGTGATAGGTTATAAATTACGTGTCAAAACGCGGCTTGTTGTTAGGTGCAGTCGCGCTACACCGGTCGAGGCTAGTACAAAGTTATCATCCGTAATACGTCCTCGATATGGCACTCTTAGTGCAACAAATGAAGCAGTTGCATTAAAACTTGTCCGGTGAATATCTGAGCGTAATTAATAGTGAGAGATAAGTCGCAGAGAACGTCTGCGATACTCCGTACGGGCGGGACGTAATCGAGGTTGTCGGGAGCGCCGCGCGCCGCGCCGCCACCGGCGACCGGCTCTGGCCCTATATTAATAACAGTCACTCGATATCAGAGGTGGCCGCACCAAATGGGAAATTAAAAGGCTTTCATGGGATCCACTCATTAGACTGATTTGTATTGGTGAAGTTGGCGGCGCCGCACAAGAAGTTATTAATGAGCATTGTAATCGCTTGTCCCCGACATGAGAATCGTTTGTGTGCCCATTTATCGAGTTGCTTCCCTGCTCAGTTTGACAACTTCTGGTTTTATTAAATTAGTAGTGGGTTAGCGGCGATCGAGTGTAGGCAGAGACAATTTGTTGTCAGTAGGTAACATGGTCGGCCCGTGATTGTATCGTCGATTGTGCATGCAAGCGTATCAGTGCAGGCTAATTTGTCAATTAGAGAGTCAGAAGTCGCGCAGGGTCGCGAGGCAGTGCTAAAGCGCGTAATAGCGCAATTTATGCCATCATTGTTCTAAAGTAGCGTCGGCCGTATATCAGTGAAGCAGACGGGACCAATTGATACAAACGAGCGCGTGTCACGTCTAAATATAATATTAGGAATCACGGCGCGAGCCAGGATATATTAATTTGGAGTGGTTGTTGCATGACGGAGCGGATCGGGCTCGCGGGCACGCGATTGTCATAACGCGTCACATACCACTTTTATTATCCACTTAGATTTCCTCATTATATAACCACATTCCATTGAAACGGTCTACTTCAGTAAATGCTTTTATAGCGTAGTGTTTGCTGCGCTACAGATACGAGTAGATACGCAAATGTAACTGAACAAAATCTTATTTGACAATAATCTCATATAGTATTTTGGTCATTTCCATTTGAATAATCATAGAATATTGTTTTGTGACTGAATTTAATAACTACCTTTCGTGTCTGGAAAACCTTTCCATAAAATGCGGTTATATTTATTATATTCTTTTTTGTACAAGCCTTATGTGAAACAGCAAAAACTAAAAACTAAAACTAAACTAAACATTGTGAAACGTACAAGCTTTGGTAATCAGAGGACACCATAACTCAAATTGAAGCAGAATCTATATTCGTTTGTAGACCCTTGCTCTTTGAATATAAGTTTAAATGACGATTTATGAATGAGGTCAGTGTGGTGAGTGAGGTCGGCTAACTCGGTGTATCATTCGGCGTCGGCCGCGCGGTCGGCGACGCGCGAAGGAGCCACGCGCCCGACACACGACACTTGCCTGCCGACTCCCTAACAACACTTAACAACGCCCGAGAAACACTAAAGCACTTCCTCATTCATATTTGCCACTACTAAGTGCTCTCGACTCGATTGCAGTCCAGGATGACACGACTAATACGAACTCGACAGAAGAATGCTCTTCAAAAACTATTCTGTTGCCTGTATAGTTTTAATGTAGCCTGTAGCTTCAGTTCCATGGAAGCGCTACTGACAAAATTATCAATTTCAATTAGATTTACGACGCCATTTTAAATGTCATATTATTAAGTTTAATTCAGAAAGATTTAAGTTGTTAAAGGTAGCGGTCCAGACATTTCCTAGAATTGTCTAATGTAAAGGTAAAATATATTGATGCCGTGTCACGTTAGGTTTCAGAGTGAGTGCGATTTATAACGGTACGTCTCGTAATTACCGTAGATATAACGCCTGTAACAAAGAGACACCTCACAACAACATTGATCATTGCTAATACCATTCAACAATAAATCAGAAAACCAGGTTCAACACCTTGTAATAACAACTTGTTCCCAGTTCACGCTTTTGTGCACTCCGTTTGTTATATATTGTACATTATTTAGAATGCTAGCTGTATTTTACAACGGCCAGTTCGTTCTGGAATCCGTATTGAGGTCATACTTATCTTATTACTTGACTGTAGTCTCCTGTCAGCGGTCTAACTTTTGCATATCTTTTCATCTTAAAGGTTGGATTTAAATGAACTCCTTAAATGTTTAAATTGACATGAATTCAAAAGCTTGCATGGTTCTGAATATTTCAGTCACAGTAATTTAAATATTATTATTAATACTGAATAAATGAATGATGTCAATATGGGACATATTTCCATGAATATTATTAATATATATTCCATAAATTTAAGTTTTATAAATTAGTTTGTATAGATAGAATGTGATCAAACTTGTAGTAAATCACCAGACAAAAATTCGGTCAGTCTAAACGTGGCGTGCTTATTTCATACTGTTCATAGCTCACATAACTTCATTACGAGCTCAATTGAATAAACTGTGATAGGAACGCCGAGGCGCTCTGCAAGTTGATTGCTCAAATTTCCTCTTCAACTATCACAAAGATATGGTGAATTTCTAATTGGATAAACGTGTCGTTTCCTATTTAAAGGCGACGGCAAACTTGGCGTTACCACTTAAGTTTGACCCCTGAGGTTTGGACGAGGAACCCTTCGGTTGCGACGTGTCGGATGTTCTGCGGGCAGCAGGGCGGCCGCGCGCCAACTGGCGGGTGTGAGTCCGCGGGCACGCGCGCAGTCATCCTGTGTAATGGCCTCTCTGCTCGCCGCTCCGTCTGCTTGCGTACGCGCGCTCAATGACATACTAATGAATTATCATTTTACTTTAACATGTTTCCTGGGTGATTTTCGTATTTCAGTCGGCGTTAATCTTATTGTGATTTATAGCGGGTAAACCAGAGCGGATATCATTAACTCAGTGGATAATGATAAACAATGACAAATTGATTTTCTACTATTAGCGCAGATAACGAAATCTGGTTTATTGTGTGCAGATATATCATTATTCGATTCGAGCCAGTGGAACTAGTAACATTATCTGAATAACTTTAATAAGAGCAGTGGTTTTATCTGTATTATGACTTTTACAGACATGGAGTACTTAGACATACTTTAATTACCTCTAGTGAGGCAGGTGTTTCCTGTAAAGGCTATTACAAAAAGAAAGTTGTTCATTTCGTGGGGATGTAGGATAAATAGAATAAGGTGCTCAATTAGGGATTTTATTGGCATTTATTAATTTCTACATAGAAAATATAAATGGTTTTCTCGATCTTCTTGTCTTACATTATAGACGCATGGTAAGAGAAGTGAGGTAAAGATTTTATAAAGTATTGCTAAAATAAAACTCGCGTTAAAAGTTTACCATACCTACATGTCTATGTCTTGTAAAGTCGTGATAGATTATAGATTGCTATATCTGGTGAAGTACTAAGGAACTAAGTTCTATATATAGTCACTATTGCTAAAAATGGATGAGCGAACATTGTTCTAGATGAAACAAAATAAGAAAAGAATGAATGAAAATAAATGTTGTAAAAATAAATTATGATGAAAAACCTGTTTACTCGTTGGTATTGACTCTGAAACATCAGTTGTTATGAAACAATGTTTAAAAATATATAATGATCTAAAGGAATTTGTACGTAAATGTGACTTAAATATACGTTTTACTGACCAGACTGAGAAAGAAAATACTTATAACGTTTTGGCAGTTGTTTAATGGAAAATAGTTACTAAGCAATGATTCACAATGAAACGTGTGTTCATTTAACTTCTTTCTCATAAAATCTTTTGTACAGTCATTACATCATGTGTACAGGTATATAGCTATATTTGAGTCAGGGTATATTTTGTACTGGTGCAAAAATTCTGGAAATCCTATTCCTGGCTGCTGAATATCTGCTTTAGTGTTGTTTTCATACATAGAGTCTGATATCCATTTAATGTCAAAAGCCAGGTGAAATCAATTAGGGTTGGGGCTCTGGGCTTTCGTACGAATATAAGTGAAAACAGAATTCCTTTGTCGTCCAGGTTAAAAAAGAATAACGAAACATCGATTAAAAAGGAAAGCTTTATAAACTTAAAAATACCAAAACTCGGTAGGCAGTGTTATTTGATTTTCTTTTTCTTATTTTATGGAAACGTAAAAGTGTGTAGTGAGATGGCGTGTCGTAAATCAAGCCTCGATGGACGGCCGATAGCGCTTCCGTGCGCGCGTGCGCCGCTCGCGCACACACTAACCCATACACACATGCACACACTTACATTTGGAACCTTACCGCCTCATCCATTTTTCCTTAAATTTGAATCCTACACCACATCGATTAATCAAACAAGCTTAACGCACGCAACACTATCATTAAAGCTAAATTGACCAAATCTGACGTTTGATTAGGAGAACATCTAACGGCAGGCACCGTATTTTTTCTCAATTCGTGTTTGTTTAGTGTTCTGTATTAATGTACATGTAAAAATAAATTAATGGGAAATGAAAACTATACCTACTCATAATAATAATATGTATAACATGTTTGTGTGTAATAAAGAATGAATGAACTATCTAACTATTTAATAACACCGGGCGGGTCTTTGCGCGTTTGTTGCGTCAAGATGTATTTAAAATGTGTTAAAATTATCAAATGTAAGTACCTACATATTATTATTGTACTGATAGTTTAGCAGACCAATGACTAGTATTTAAAGCGATAAGGTAGGTACTAATCTGTGTTCTTTAAGTAATAGTAATTTTATAAAACGTAGTTACTAATAACGGTTGGAAGCTACCTATAGTTATTAATAGAAGTACTAGTATTGTGTATGCTTATAAAGATTGACGACAACTAAGCTAACTCCTAATATTTTGACAAAATAAGTGAAAAGAACTGTCGTTTAAAAACTGGTTAAAAGGCTATATTTTATTATAGAAATAGACCATTTCTGTGACATAATTTTACATTTGGAACAATGCTTAATTTTTTGGAGATAAACATTTTATAATTAAGAAATAAGGTTATACTATATCTGTGTCTTGTAAAGTCCTCATAGATTATAGATTGCTATATCTGGTGAAGTACTAAGGAACTAAGTTCTATATATAGTCACTATTGCTATCACGAGAGATTATGTAACCTTTATAGTATAACCTTTTTTATTTTTTAACTACTTTATATAAAGTATTTCGTTCGCGTAAACGTATGACAATATTAAAAAAGCTTAATATGTTATATTTATTCGTCGTTCATAAATACTCTAACAGAATTTTCTTAAAACTGTCCTTATATTTACACAGCTTGAGCGTACCAAGAACATTTAGGCTATATAGACAGTCTATGTTTGATATGAACAAGACTAAATATTTCAGGTAGGTAAATCCAAATGAATAACAGGACAAAGAACAAGAATTAGAACAGCTTGCACATCTTAGAACCATAAGACTAAATCACGGCTCCGTAGAGACAAATAGGATGGCACTACACGAGACACTATGAAAGTAATAAATTAAAACAATAACTCAGCACTCTTACCTCTGCCTGACATGAACACATCGGCAAATAACAAACCCGAGTAAGTAAATAGAAAATGTATTACAGCACATTACGAGCTATTCACAGAAATAATCGTAATCAACAACATAAATAGAAAATTATTAACACCACTTGACATGGAGGCGTGAGAAGACGCTTTGTAATAAGCCAATTTAAATGAATTTAGAAATTAATATAAAACTAAATATATAGCAGACGTCGGTGTCGTGTCGTGAGCTATTAACTAACGCGATTCAATTCGAGCCACTGTTAATATGCGCATAACTAAATAGATACTATTAAACCAATTTGTTTACAGCGATAAACCTTCTCTGTATATATTTTCAAGCTTCCTTGGAATCCTTTGAAACAACTTAGTAGTGCGTAAATCAGTATTATATTGTAGATGTTTATCTTATTGGTGTTGCTAATTTTATACACGTGGCACTTTAATCCAGTCAGGTTGTTTTTTGTTGGCTTGTATTCTGTAACATTGATATTATAATTTATATCTTTATCGCAAGGAAACCTGGGGTTGCACTGTCAGTTAGCTAGAGAGCTTTATGTGACTTTAAGATCGAATCTGCTAAGCCTTTTGCTTTGCTAAGGGCTTCAGATAAATAAAAAGGTTACCTCATGTTTTTAGTTCCAAAAAATGGGAACATTTAGATAAAACATATTAAAGAGGGCACTGCGGGTTTATTTATAATTTTATGTATAAACATGATCTAATGGATCCGTTCTAGTTTCGTCGTGGTTGCTCATGGAAAACTCTGTTTAAAACATTAAACTTGCTATCGTCGAGAACCTTAGAGGTCATGAAATGGATCTCTTACCACTGTACTGCATATATTATCAGCTGGCTTCAAAAATAGGTAAGCAGACGCAAATTGGAACAAAGGTGTATGTGGTGTATTTTCTTTTTACTATAAATCTGCAACTTTCATAGCTATGATTGTACTTCTCTCTATCAGAGAAGTTCTTGTAAACAAAGTCTCATTAACACATTTATGATGACAAAATACCAATTTTACAAATATAAATATAATTATTATGACACGATAACTACTAGAAATACATGTACATAGGAAAGATAACCTTTAATGAAGGTAATATACAATTAATTTTATCAAAGCATTTTCTTCAGAGTTCTGAAGAAAATGGTATGATAAAGGGTAACTACCCTAAAACAAATAAGAGATCGAAAACTAAAACCTAAACAAATTGATAAAATATACCAAGACTGAGAGTAATTACCTTATTATCAAATAGATTCATATATAAAACCGAAAAATCTATAATGTGGTACCTATGTTACGTTTAATGAACATTTCTTTTATGAATATCTGCCTAGTATTCAGTTAACACCAATCATTGGTAAGTCTATTCGAGCGAATACTCATAGTCTCACTCTCTCACTCTTATTACTAGTCTACGACTCTATAGCTGGAATGTTTTTGAGGTGCGCAGTCTGTTCTTGTACCTAGATCACATTGAATTGGTTCTGGAAAACGAGCAAACGAAATGATACATCAAAATTGTATGATTTTATTTACGAAATCGAGACTGCCTTGGTGACGCAGTGGTAGTGAATGGGACTGCTGTTCATCAAGTCTTGTGTTAAATTCTCGTGATCGGCAGTGTTATTGAGTTTTTATGTTAAGAAATCCTCAGTTATAGCACGGAGTCTGTAAATGTGGGTTTAAAACACTCTGCTTGTCCCTTGCGGGGATATACGCATGAAATATCAGTGCATAAATATTTTTTATTATAAAAAAATAAGATATTTCCTCCAATTAATGTCGCCATACTTGGAACAAAGTAGACAATGATGATGTTAAATTCTAAGAGGTGTGACTAAAAGAATTTATTTAAGAAAATATATGTGTTTTGATACGAGTTTTATCTTAATATAAAATAGGGATTTAATACCGAACGCATAGAGTGATATAAATATTCATTACGTATTATTGTAACACTTAAGTTAAAAATGTTAATGTGAGGTTAATCTTGTTGCTTTAAATTCAGGTAAAGTAAAGTTAAACGGCAGGTATCAGTAGATCGCATTATTGATTCCCCATAGCAGGTTATCTCCATTATCTCCGGTAACGTACGATATCAGTGCCTCCCGACTAATTAAAAAGCAAATTGAATCGCTGCGTGTCAAGGACTATTAATTTTTACGATCGGTATCACAGCTTCGGCCACTGGCTCTGCCATACTCTTATAACGTGTCTCATCGCATTTATCTTTATGTATGCAACGATAGATTGTATCTCTACCTTCGTTAACTAATAAATTAACTATTGAAAAGCCATTGCTTTTTCCATCTGTTATCTGGGTAATGATAGGGTGTTGTAAAAAAATTAAGAGACGCTTCGTTCCCAGTCGTAAAGTTTGTAGGTGTTTCACAACATTTTAATGAAAAATATCAAACGGACAAATGTTCACTAAAGAGATTAATCGACGGTTCGTGTTGTAAAATCTTTAGAGTAGTCTTAAGTCAGCGGCAGATCATGAGCGAGCGTGCGGCGACTAGGGGCAGACCACCGGGGCAGCGAGCGGTGCTTTACTTACAACGATTTATTGTTATAAAAATAATGTATCATCGGGCGGCCGCCGCCGCACAATGCACGTAACAAGCTCGGCTCGTGTGCTGCATTAACGGGACGACGCGCAGACCAAACTCGCGCTTTTGAGCCGCTACTGCACTTGAAGCTACGCTCTAACTTTAACCTCACGCTTCTTTTACGTACTTCACGAACGACTCACTAGCGCGTGGTACGACAAAACTACAATAAAATCACTGCCAATTACATTAACAAAAGAAAATATATATGTAATAAAGTTACTTAATCATTTGATTGATTTATCTACACTGCAAGTCGACCTACTAAATATAAATGTATCAATTGCTATATTCCGAACGACAGAAAGCGCGTCTCCGTGTTGCTACTGATAATTTACTAACTTAAAAACGGAATAACACATCGCGCGATCCATGAGGTGAATATAAGTGCAAACTAATGCTATGCATTAAAGAGAGAAAGTGACTATAAATGAACAGATAAATTGAATAAACGCGTAGCAAAGCTTGCGTGTGAAGTATTTCCTTAGCTTTTTGTGTGGTAGTGGGCTTAAAGATACCTCTTACTATTTCCACTTATTCACATTGATGGATGTTCTAACTCAGCAGTTTTTGATCTGTTGGTAAGTGCAGTAGCTTTTGATAAACGCGATAACGATATTTAATCAGACTGGAGCAATTGCGTACATATTTTTGTTGGCAGCAAACATGTCTCCCGCTCGTTCTTAGGATATCGACCGCCATTGCTTGATTGTGTCGTAGATAAGTAAATGCATTGACTGTTTTCAATGTAACCACAATATGTGTGGTCAGACAGTTATGATGTATCGAGAACGGGTAACGACTTCATGTTGGTTTAAGTTTTAAAATAATATATGTACGTACTTACTAACCTCGATATTGGTTTGCAAGATTGTGAAAATATTATATATTTACTTAATAATATAATGGTAATATGAAATTTGAATTTAGGGCATAAAACGTGATACATATTATAGTTTTAAATAAAATTTTAGGGGGTACCTGTCTGATAATCTACACGATAAAGAAAATTAAATATAAAAAGCTGTGCAATGTCTACAAAGACGAACTGTTTAACTTGCTGAATTTCGGCTAAATATTCGACTGCTCCTGAAGAAGGGTTTTGTTGATGAATGAATGTCTTTGAGGACGCCTATTTCTTTTGGCATCTTTGGCTCTGTAGCCTAAATAGCTAAATAGATCATACCACTATTACCTATAGATAAAACGTTTGTAATGATACTTGAATGTTTGTTACTCAATTATTCAAAAGTAAACTGTTGAACAGATGTTTATGAAACGTATCATACAGGTAGACCATAGTCTATCTGTATGATACGTTTCATAAAAATTGAATTCGGACAGCCATACCAAGGATACTGAATAATCGTCTGCAAAACAATCAAACTATTAAAAGAGTAACTACTGCTGCATCAAAATAAAATACACTAGTGGCGACCACATTTTTTTCCCAATTAAATATGCTCTATGTCCTCAATTATTATTTTGCCCGCAACCCTTGCCCGCGTGAATTCGATTGAAACGCATACCGAGGTATTAACTATCCCATGTGTTACTTTAGCACATATCCTAAAGTGCTCTATGTCTTCAATTATTATAATAATTGAGGAATAAAAATGGTCGCGGCTAGGGTATTTTATTTTGTTGCAGCAGTAGTTACTCTTTTAATAGTTTGAATGTTTTGCAGACGACTATTCAGTATCTTTGGTATGCATGTACTAATTCAAACAACAAAATTGCACCCATCATGAGCTCGCGCATATGAAACTCTCAAAAAGAGAAAGCTCAAAGCTTAGTTATGAAGACTTTTGCAATATATTTTTACCAATACTAAACCTGGTTGTTGCATTTTTTTCACCAGCTTAGAGAATAGCAGATTAATTTTACAAAACGAGTTGAGAAAGGCTCGGCGTTAGAGCGTACACTACAATTAAATTCTATTAGAGCGACAACAGCACTGTGTAATTAGGCGACAGCACACAAACGACTGAAATATCTCTCATTCTTATTTGACGGGCCGGGCCGGGACCGGTGCAAAGTTATGAAAGTTTTGTTGCACTAATTATACGGCAGGGACCAACCTGTGAGAAGTGGCCGGGCGACTCGCAACTGTGGCATGCGACTGTCGCAACTATCTGATAGCGTCCTGCGACACTATTAATACGGCCGCGACAAGCGTTTGATTACATGTGCCCGCTGTGCGACGTTGTTATTACATGTTTCGCGTTATGTATAAACATCTGTACACTCATGCGGTAAGTGTATCATATTTTAAATAAGTTGTATATTCTAAAACTACCTTAAAAGAGTCCCGAGGATTGTCGAAAGGATTCTGCTTCCAATTGCATTGAACTCCTTAAAAGTTTAATATTTTTACTAAAGAATCGTTTTAGTTTCGATATGAGACTAACCAACCGATTCAATATTATTAGGTATATCCTGTAATATACTGAGTCAGAGTTGGCCGTTGACTTTAGAGTCAGCTTGTAACCACGACCAGTGCAATCTGGTCAAAACGTCAAGCACTGAAACGAAAACAGTATGCATGTTCGCATTAATTTTCATAACAAATTATACCTATAAAGTTTAAAAGTTTATTATCTCTGTTAGTTAAGGCTGTAATTGTAAAATATGCGGTTTTGGTGTAGTGTTATTATTGCAGCACTGAAGGTAGTGTGATTTAAACGATCACCGTATTGTGGTCAAAGCACAGAGTCGTGTAGGTTTGGAAACCATGCATACTCTACAGAGCCCAAGACTGGGTGCTATTTATACATGTATTTCAACGTTTGTTGAACACCAATAAGCTCCTACCTTGAGGTTTGGAATAAGGGGTCCTGCATGTTTTAAAAATTACTTATTCTTGAATGAAACTCTGAGGCGAGCTGCTTTTCAGCATTAGGACATATTACAAAAGTAGAATACTTTAATTGTTTATTGAAATCATATTATAATATATTTCAAAGAATAAAGTCATTTGTTTTAATATATTTTGTAAATGCATTTGTCACTGACAGTACTCGTCTCAGTTTCTTCATAAACTGAGAGATGATAATTACACAACATGTCAAATGCTGATTGATGAGTGATAATACATTACTCGCCAGTTACCAGTTAGTGATATGTAAATTAACTTCTAATAAAGTTAAAAAAGGAGGTTCATTCAAGCCTTTTACAGAATACAAGGCGGTGAAAAATGAAGTTGCATGGTTATAATATGGTAATGACGCGCACAACTATTATATGGTGTTGCCATTTGCTTAATATTGCGCGGAAGCTTGGATGCTGTTTGACGACAGCTGTTACTTTGTATCAATACATACTCGTACATACAGCAAGGGTGTTACGACATTGCGGGCAATAATCGCATGCTTAATAGATTCTTAAACGCGTTATTGAAATTTATACGACCATAACTGCTTCAATGTCTGAATTCTATTTGTTGACTGTGATCTGCCAGACCGCAGGTCTTTCGATCCTGACATTTTTTGGTTTTGATAGACACTACACACACATACACTTTCTTTCTTCACACTTTCATGTTCTAAGTCTGTATATCCCGTATCATGTTAACACAACGTAGGACTTCTAACTCCTTGACAATTTTTTGTTATAGCATCAATAGAAGCTGTTTCTATTTCTGAACAATTAGAGAAAACAAAATAAATTTAGGAAAATTGGTAACGATCCTTGTATTTTATTGTTAAGCGTTAAATTTGTTTCAATATGTATTTGTTTTTTCGCCATGGACTCTGGCAACATTCTAACAGATTTGGCAGAACATACAAACGTTAATCAAACTGTCGAGACAAGGTTTGATTCCCTCTGATAAATAGGAGCGAAGCAAGGCTGTCCCACCGAATCTACTAACTGTACCCGCGCTTACTACTTATTTAATTATAGTGTAATCGCTCTATCAGCTACAGATAACTAATATCACATCCGTTTCATATATGAAGCGTATTTACATCCAATTAGCAATACATTATCTTTGTAATATCAAGTTTTATAATACTTAATGGCATTTAATAGAATTCGGTTTCATTTACTAACCGTGGCCTGCGATTTGCAATGTTACTGGTATCTTAGATAGGTTACAGTTATAACCAAGCTTTATGTTAAACATGAAATAATTTGTATTACAACATTAGACATGGAGTTGTAGCTGTAGAGTTTACCGTAATGCACGCATACTGCAACGTCGTCGGTCCTGAAATAGTTGTGTTGTGTCCAATTAATATACAATTTGTATAAACTTTTAAGTAAATATTAGAGCAACGTTATGAGGAAACATAATCACTTTATATCTTATTACATTTTGCCACGGTTTAGCTCGCGTAAATGTAATGTGAAGGTACGGCTGTGTCAACTTTCAATCCCTCGGAACATAAGTTTTTCTGGATTAAAGCCCATGTCCTTTTCTGTACCCCAACTGGTTAAGGCGTGAAAGCGTAACAAACAAACAAACTCACATTCGCATTTATGATATTAGATAGGATTTTAAATTTGAATAAAATGTCATTTCTATCTGAAATCTAAAGCGTGTAAAATTATAGGCTACATTTAATCTGGCATTCGTAAAACTACTTAAATCGTAAACAACAAACCAAATTGATATAACTGTATTTTCTTCAAAGCTAATATTAGTCTATTAATTATATTTAGTTCCAGTAGAGACTACCTTACACAATTTTTCAATTAATTAAATATGTCATTGAATTAATACATCGAATCAAAAGTTATTTTCCATCTGACTCATAATTTTGCTTCTACCTACTTATTCTTTTTTGGTATCTGTCTGTATAATGTATATTTCTTATTGAATCGTTTGAATAGGGTTTTCGATCATTAATCAGTCTACGGCGAAGTTTTAAATCGGCTTATGTTCTATTTTAAAAAGCTATCAAAGATTTTGTTAGAAATAAAAAGCCTATCAGAATTCTCCCACTCTGGCTGGACTAGCTAGACAGAGTGGGAGACCACTCTGAATGGTTTTATTGTTAAAAGTGGCATGAAGGATTTTAAGGTGCCTTTGTCAAATAGTGTGTTTCACAAATACAATGTATTAGAAAACTTCTTAAATGTTTATTAATAAAATAAGTGCGAATATTTGCCACGCTTGTCTGACGCGCCTGGGTCCTATGATATTATTAGCCATATTAGATTTATTCTTACTTTTTCCTAATAAATCTTTGTGGATTTTAAATATGTTTGTCCATGTATATGTTTTGTTTGATATCAGTACCGATGTTTGTCGTTGGTCGGGTAAACATAATAATAGGTATATAGCGAACGGGTTCCATTGAAGTTGCTAATTAATTGAGAACATTACCGAGTGTGGCGGTACATTGCTCTGATTTATATTGGTTGGAACTACACCCGGCGTGCGTCATTAATAATTTTTAATTATTGTTTGTTGAACTATGTTGATTACGCAGTACTATAGAATATATTTCTTGGTATGATGGTGTAACTCGTAGTACCAATACTACGAGTTATACAAGTAAGGTAAAAGCAGAGAGTCAGGTAATAAGTGTTTATACATTACTAGTTTTTGCTCGTGGCTTTGCTCCAGTTACTGTAGATTTTACCAGTACATTTCTATCCTTCGGGAACAGTACTTTTTCTCTGTATAAAAGGAACTCTATATCCTTTTCTATACCTCTGACAACGTGTATGCAATTTTTATTTTCGGTTATTTCCTGCAAAATTTCATGATGCACGCCTGAGTAGTTAAGGCGTGAAAGCGTAACAAACAAACAAACTCTCATTCGTATTTATAATATTAGTTAGGATACGTAATGTGGAAATGTTAGTTTGTTAATACTACTAATGCGTCGAGTGTTGCACTTGCATTGGATTCCTGTGCGAGACTAACAAGAACTTGATCCACAGCCGATTGAGTCCAAATGTTCTCTGTGTCTATTATTATTGCCAAGTTCTTTGGAAAAAAGGTTCACCTAATAGTATTAATGGGTATTGCATTACGTGGAGCGCATGTACTTGAAAAAGTGAGTTCGATAAAGAAAAGCAAGAAATCCATAAAATATATGATTCTATAAATATAGGACTGGTCAGATTGATAAATATACCAACATTTCAAATATCATGTCAGGATACTAGGAAATCGTTCACAATACGAAAGGCCGACATTGTTGATGAACTTTCCTTTTATTTCCTTCGTAAAAGGTATCGATTGCTATAAATAACAATAACTGTAGATAAAAGGTGTATGTAGCCTTTTGTAATGTAACCTACTTGACAATATGGCGGTACATAACGACAGCTGCGTTTTATTGAGGAATTTAAATAAATAATATTTTCTTTATATCAGTGGAGTATTGTTGTGGGACAGTAACGGTGGCCACACGCAAGCCACTCGTCCGCCACTCTTTATGGCTCGCGTCATCGGCAACAATACTTTTTATACACCACGACCTGAGAACAATAAAAGGATTTCTTATATCAAGTTCATACTCACTATTCTTAACGCTTATAAGATTCCTTTTAAAACCAAAACGGTTGTGACAGTCATTTTCTTACTGGCAGTTTTTATTATTTGGTAAGTAGAATTAAAATAAGAATTTCTTATAGATTAGATACATTTATTTTAGGTTACATTAGCATAGCATATCTACATATATTAGTATTATAAAGGGAACGATTTGTATTTTTGTCTGTCCTGATTCGGAGGAATTTTGTCTGTAATAATTCGGAGGAATCGAAAATGTCGGTGCAACTGCAGGGAACAGCTAGCTTTTAATACTTTTGATATAAATTGTTTTAGTTTGAGTTTAAATGGTCGAAGAATGTAAAGGGATCCGTAACCGATGATCTGAACGAGAGTACCTACAGCATTTCATTGTTCTCTATGTTATTTGTTCTGTTTGATAAGAACTGCCTTCTTCAGCGACGACCGAATGTATGAACCGGAACACACCATTTATTATGTCGCACTAGACGAACACCTCCACTTAGTTAAAAGATTCGATTGTTTTCTTACGATACGTGTTTATTATTTATTATCGAAGGTATTGTATGGTCAAAATGGTGTCGTGCCAAGCCTATGGTGAAGTTGGACAATCGTTCACTAATATGGAAACACCATTATCTTTAATACTCAGGTTCCATTACAGAATGATGTAAGCTTCTAAGAGTCGAACAGCGTGTGCCACTACTTTTGCTTTATTGAACAGTGGGAAGCTTCATTATCGATATTCGATAATATGAATCGCTATGATTCATATTATCGAAGCGAAGCCGATTTAAAGGATACGACAATTGAGCAGGAATATTCATTTATTTAGAAACACAGCAACAATTATTTAGATGTTTTAGAGATTATGGTATTTAAACTGTACCAAAAATAAATGAATTCTTGGTGGTATTCTTGCATAATTCTGTTAATAAACGCGCAATCTCGACAATGTATATGTATTAAGTATAGAATTTAATGAACTATAATCGCCTTATTACTGGAGCATTATTATTTGGCAGCAATGCGCGGCGGTCACGACGCGGGCCGGCGCAGGCGCAGCGCGCACGGTGCTCGCTACTAATACGGCTCGTTTGCGCGCACGCCGTCACGACCCGCGCCATTACCCAATAAAATTAATTTCACTTAATGCTCATCGATTATTGAATATAATAATCGTATAGTTTGGCGGCGTTTCGGCGGTTCGTGATGGATCGTCCGGCCGGACCCCCCGCGCGGTGTGCGCTCCACCGACACGATCTACTGTCGATCGTCCGATTGACGAACAACCGCCGCGTCTGCGGCCGCCTCGCCTCGCCTTGCCTCGCTCGCCGCTCCATGTTTGCCAATATACTTATGGTACATTACTTTGTAATTAACAATTACATGATCTTCGTTTGTTTTATTTCACGTCTCGTTTTAATTAGGCCAAAATACATAATGATGACATGTATTTCATTTACTGACATATGTATAAGTTGAACAATATAAAAATATGCATCTGCAATGAGTTTAAAAATATATTCGTATTGTTACCGGTAAAATATAAACGTTTTTCATTAATAGGACCCAAGTCTACTAAATAAACATGTGCGTTGATGGGAAAAATATTACATTGAATAATTTTCTTAAGGTAAAGTCGTGAATATCGAGCTACAGGGAGATACACACATTCGAAATATGTATTCCGATAAATCAACAGTCAGAGCAGCGTGGTGAGCACATTCACAACGAGCACCCGATGAAACGAAATGAATAATTACTGTACAAAACACAACATAAATAGAGGTAGATAAAAACGGGTAACGACAGGATAGAATGGTAGCCATCCAACACGCAGAGTCAGCGGCAGATCGGTGCAGTAATGGCCAGCCTTGTAGCCCATCCATAACGAATTTCTTATTCATCGATATTAATACGGGTACATGACAACCGTCCGCCGTGTACAAATGAGCGAAGCCGCTCACGGCGGATTATATTTATGTGAACACCGTCTGATCCGCAATTAGTACCGCCAGCACAACAAAACTAGTCGCCTCGTGGTTTACAAACAATGCACGTGTTCGCTGATAGATAGCTCGACGACTTGATATATGATGCTATCGACTAGCAACTGTTGTTAAAAACCGGAGATCTCTTTCTAAAGTAGGCGCCAACGAATTTTACGCGGTAGGCTGTTGTGTATTACTTTGAAACGATTTATGTTTGCAGCTTATTGTTTTATAATGTGTAGTAAGACGCAGTAAAAGAAAAATTACAGAGAAACTACACTTGTTAAAGTAGAAAAATAGACTTGTAGTCAACTACGGTTGTTAATAACCACTTTAATCGCTACTTGCTGATTGAACCCTAGCCTAGCGCAAGCTTAGTAGAGGTTTTTTATACAAGGTTCGTGTGGCCCGACAATTTAATATAGTAGTACTGTGATTTCTATATATAACAGCGCCTACCGATATTGGAATTCCAGTCTAGAGGATTTTTATGTGAGAATTAAAACAAATAAGAAGACAGTATAACTTAGGCCATTAAAGTAACAGTTAATACTTTCAAAATGGTAGCATCCCGTAATCTAACAGGAGCTAAAGTACCTAATTGTGTTTAATTGAGTATACTTGTAAATTAATAATTCAGCGGTCTCGTCTGACCCTGTGCTTGATCTCATAATGTGCGTCCACAGTGCCCCGGCCACGGGAAGACGTATCGACCTCATTAAGACCCGGGACACGGTTTCTTAATCGATATTCGACAGTTTTACTTACTTTTTATTTCATTCGGCGATGCTCATGTTTTGGTAACCGGCTGTTCTCAGGTTACCATTGAATTTTAAATAATGAGAAGTTTGCGCAATCTGCATTCATTTAGTTTATCTCTTTGATAAATTGTATTTGTTATAAGTAAAATATTATGTATCAGATAACATCTAATTCTGCGGTTACACTGCTTTCTTAATACCTGCCACCTGATTGAAAACGCAACAATAATTCCTCAGGTGAACACAAATAAGATCGCGCCTCTACGATACCAACAGGATAGACGAGGTAGTTGTTGTTATTCTATGTCATTGCGATCTTAAATAACTAAAGCCGTTATTTTATTGCTCGAGGCTAAAGAGAATAATCATATATCGTGCTGACACCTGACTTTGTGCAACCGGAAAGTAGATTGAGTGATAAACCCTGCCAATAGAACCGTGCAATACATTAAAGTCTCAAATCTAATTGATTTTAATGAAATCAATCCTTCAGGCTACTGATTCTATGTAATACTAAGTGCCTTGAGGTAATGTAATACGGATGATGTCAATTTCATAAGCAACAGCAATTTGCTTAGGTATTTCATCATCTATGTTAGAATATATAATATATTGTTTTCCCAATTGAAATCAGATTACGACAGCCTTGCCCATATTTTTTTTAGACGCCAGGTACAAGGTGCACTTACCATCTACTTATTCGAAATGCTTGCGAATGACGTGGTTTACTTTTTAAATACTAATAGCGGATTTTAGAAATAGATCACAGAATTAGTTAATTCTATTCAATGTTTACGAAATTAACAGCGTGACGCGCTTCTACTTATGGCGAAAATATTCGTACTGACTAACAGATGACGCTAAGGTAGAAAGTATCAGATTTGAACTGCTATACTCACTTTGGAAACATAAGTGTTATATTTGAATCGCTCATCCCTAAAGAGTTTGTATTGCATTGAATACTAGCTTTTGCCTATAATTTGCTCGCTCGGGTACAGTACTTTTTCTGGATGAAAGGTACCTTGTGTCCTTTTTTGTATCCCTGACAACGTGTACACACGGCTACACATCAAGTTAGACACCCTATATACGCATAACTACGCTACATACAAAATAGAGAATTATCGGAAAGGGACTGTGCATCGTGGTGTCGACCAATCACAGTACATTAAGCGTGCGGCGACATTGTGCTTACACACACTGACGCACGTTTTTTTGCTATTGTTGTTTATCGCCGGACGTTAATCAAACAAATCCCAAGTGTTCGCCCAACGATACTGTGACGACGATTTACTTTGAGCAGTTTGACACTAAACATCGGTAAATTATATAGTAGGTAAATTGAAACGTATATCAAAATGACAACATAGTTTTTTGATTTAACAGATATCTTAAAATTACTTATTATTATATTTTCCAGTGCATAGTTATGAAAGGAAATAATGAAATACATTTTTATCGCTTACTTATTTAACTTGATGCTTTAACATTTTTATTAATTTCATTAGTAAATGTAAAAATAATAAGTTTTTAGAGACTCTTTTTATTATATTTTATAACATTTTTACCGGTAATAATAATAATTGATAATAGATAATGGATGTATTACCGCTCTGACGCTAACGCAAATTGAAAACCAAACTTGTAAAATATAATATACGCGCCGAGTTAAGCTTGCTCAGAAAATAGTGTACATATAGGATATAATACATGTTTGGTAAGGATAAAGCGCTGCGTCCCGTTTAGCGTGAATGAGACAAAATAACAAAAATATAACACACACTCTCTCGCACGATTCGCAGCGTTCAACTTTTAATAGATCAAAGTCCAAACAGTCTAGGTTGATGTGTCGCTGTGTGTACGCAAAATTTCATGATGATCGGTAAGGTATTGCAAGCTTAAGAATCAAATAAACAAAAAAAGAAAGTCGCATTCGTATTTATAGTATTAAGTTGGGATTGAATAACGATTTGGATAATCGTAAAGAATACAATTCATATATACAAACTTTAATGTCACAATTCAAGCAGGCTTAAAATAGCTAAAATATTGTAGCTTATCTTTTCGCCATAACTTTAATGATTAGTACCTAATTGGAATTTTCCAACATGCCATTAATTTAAACAATGAGTGTTAAATCGTTTGAGCACAACAAATAAGGCAACATAACTATAAGACCAACTGTTCGTTAATGACAATGGAACGTGTCTATGGCAGCTGGCGTTTTCCATCCTCTATCGTCGACGATCGATGACGTCCAATAGGATAAGAAGCATGGATTTCGATCAGTCGAGCTAGCCGCTGACGATGCCTTCAGATAAGATGCTTTTGTTTGGACGCAGAATAAATACAGAAGAGAGAACAGCTCAAGTAGGTACGTAGGTACTTGTACACAGAATCAATACTTTCGGCAAAACTAAAGCAAAATGTACAAGAAAATGGATGCGTATTCGTACATTTAGGGGTGATTCCAAATGATGGACTGTATTACAAACGGTAGATGTCGTTTATTTAGTTGAGAAGCATAGATACGATCCGTTACGCCAATCTAATTGCCTGCCAAGTATACGATATTTGGATTGATGCCGTTCCATCATATTTTTACTACCTTATATACTACCTTATATATTACAGTTACCGCTTACCGTCTTGACATGCAAGGCGACTTGTTACATTAGTAGCTAAAAAAATTATAGCAAGATTTTGAAAAATATATTTTATTTTTACTAAATAATTTACTTCATAGTTCCTTCGAGTGATTTCCAAATACTCTGGTCATTATTTATAAACAAAAAGTTTGTGAAACTACAGTGATGCACTGCGAGACATCTGGTGCTAGACACAGCTGCTTCGTGCTGCTACTGGCATAACTGATGTAGAAATAATTACGACTAAATTATGCAGCTGCACTAGTGCGTTTTGTTTCACAAAGCCAATATATTATAATATAAGCTCTGTATTAAACTGTCCCACTTTTAAGCACAAGATTCTTCTCAGTGGAGAAAACTGAGAAGGGTTAGGCCATAGTCCATCACGCTGGCCCATTGCGGGCTGTCAGACTTCACATATCTTCGATAACATTATGGAGACCTCTCAGACATGCAGGCTTCCTCACGATGTTTTCCTTCGCCATTAAAGCAAGTGGTAATTAATTAAGTATTTAATACAGATATAACTTCGAAAAGTCAGAGATTGCGCCTTGGGATCGAACTTAAGGCCTCTGCGTGTTCAATCCAATGGTTTCCCACTGTCGTTCCTATTGCTGCTTCAATACCAATATTAGCAACGAATATTTGCATGCGCTTGCGGGATAGCTATATCCCAAATAAAAATGCCGTTATTTACTTGTTTGTTATTAATATAAACGATCACCTGCAGGCTGTTAACACTGGATGGCTCGTAATCAGTAACATTAGTAGTGCGCGACGACACGTCCCGCGACGTATTTAGTTTCACGACTCACGTATATGTAGTAATGAACTAAATTTAAGATAACTTTCACCAGATGAATCTATCTATGAATCTAAATATTTAAAACGCGATAAAATATACTTTTAATGACTACCCTGAATGTATTTTATTAACCACGGGAAGCCGAAGAGCGTTACTCCGAGTTCGCTTCAACTTGATACAGATTACAAAAATTACACATACGTTTTCTTTTATTGCCTCTAGCATTTTATTTTAGATTCAAATTAATTGAACGCAAACAAGACGCACTTTATGACTCAAAAATATACGTGTCTTGAGCATTTTAAATTAAAGCGGCTAATGATTAGTTTAGGGAGTTTTAGCATAATTTAAAATACGTTAACGTCCCATGTAATTTTTCATCAGTTTTATTGCTATAAACCCTCGTAAAATGTTGTTTATAATAAGGGATCTATTGTATTATCACTGATGCCGGTGCACCTGAGACTAATATACTTGATCTTCTTCAAATTGTATTCAGTGAATCCATTCGAGAGAAATATAAATTTTTGTTGTATAGTTTTGAATTTTGACCATTCCTTGCGTAACCGAGAAGTATTTTTTATACGTTTGCTTCATTTATATCTTGGATTAACTTTTTCATAATTAAATAATGTTTACAGTGTGTAACAGCTTATACTTATAAAATCCAAGGTAAATTGAAAACCCAATTTCTAAGCACTACTGCATAAGCCATTAATCAATAGTAAAAATATTGGTTATATTTTTAAATTACCTATAGAAGTATCAGACGCCAGGCACTAAATAAACACTTACTGACATTCGAGGCAAACTGCGCTAACAACAATATTTAATATGAGCTGAGTAGGTACTAAGCCTCGCAAAAGTCACAATACACAATTTTATAGGGGCGACATAGGAGTAGGTACATATGTATATACAAACCTGAATGTTTTTCGGCATCATTTACGGCATCCCTAATGTACTTATTACAACGCCCGCTTTATTTAATTTATAATCTTCGAATAATTACGCATGTAACGTTCAAATGTAACATTCATCGAGATATATTTATTGAGCTGGGCACACTCATAATCTCCGTGTCGACGACATTATATATTGTAATCTATATATTTTTTTCAATAAATATTCATGAGTGATAGAGGTATTGCAATACATTACAACGGCCATAAGTCAACGAAACGCCGCGCGGGCGCAGCTCTGGCGCCGGACGGCGCGCGGCCGCGCCGGTGCGCCTGCGCCTGTCGCACTCGTCTTCGGTATATCATCCACGGAAATGTTCCGCGGCATCGTCTACGACATGTCCACGCAGTGAGACTTCATATTTTTATGGCGCTTTCTTACAGCCTTTTATTCTGTCTACACATAATTTAACTGTCATAACTATGAAAATATTATTTTAACGGTTCATTATTTTCCGTAATATAGGTACTTAGACTAGCGGCGTGTCATCGCATGAACTTTATTTTAATGTTTAATTTGATCCTTTTCGATGTTTGGTAGTGATATGTTTATTCAGGTTGTTAATTTGTAGTGTAAGTGACAGCGCTACCGGGCGCGGGTGCGGTGCGGTGGTCGCTACCGTGCCGAGCGGCCGGCGCGGGCGCGCCCTCGCATGGCGGCCGCCTTCGGCCGGCACGCGCCACCGCCGCCCACACCACGTCCCAAGAACAACAACTTTACACATTAATTTTGATAAAACATACTCCAACAACACATATTAAGATGACTGCAAATGATAATCCATGATGTGTCTGCTTAATATCCTGTCGAACATTGTAAAAATTGTATTTTATTATTACAAACGCGTATCATTTAAGTATTAATTTCCAAAATTATATACGTATTTGGTGAACAGACAAGTTCTTAATTTAAGTTTTCAACAGTATTTAAAGTTTGTTATATGATTTAAACGGTGGTGAATACTGATATTATTTTACGTTTCTATTTATTTTTTTGGAAATCGTTTGACAGAATCTGTCAACAAGTACGTATTAACACATATGTTTATTACCCAATGAGAATTTTATCAGATATAAATATCAGAATATATGATATAGTTTAATAGATTTTGCCCGCGGCTTCGCTAGCGGTAATAAAGATTATGTCAATAAATTTATATTTTTCGGTGTCAGTTATTTTCTCTAGAAGAAAGATACTCTATGTCCTTTTCTATACCCCTGAAAACGTGAATGCAAAATTTCACGATAATCATTGAAGGCGAGAAAGCGTAACAAACAAACATACTCACATTCACATAATATTAGTTAGAATTACTTCCTATTAACTAAACTTTAATACATATAAAAGTGTAGTTATTATCTACGTATGTATCATACATCATGTTCAGAATAATATATATATTTAGTTAATGCAGTAAAATTTTATGTTGACATTTAAGCAGTATCAACGCGTCTAGCCACTACAAGAGCTCGCGAGCGCAAACTATCAACGTTGCATTTACTTGTCATGTAACCGTGTGACAGTTTTATAGAATCGATGACGGTCTCGGGTTTGTGCAGTAATTGAGTCGATCGAGTACTTGTTAACGTTCAAGCAAATACCTACATTGTAAGCCGAGAGACGCCTGTTGGCCAAAAACCAACTGTACAACTCATAAGAATCATAAAAATATATTTCGATATAAGTTCCAATATAAGTAGAGGTTTCTTCTTGGCAATTTTGTCAGATTTTTTTATAACTTTATATTTTAAGAAACACCATTTAATAAATTTAAATACATACAAAAATTTTACATTTGGAATGTCTTTAATTATCACTTTATTGTTTTTATTTTAAATGATCGTTATCGTGTGACTGCAAACAGGTTGTATTAGATACCGGGCCACATCTATTAACCTTCTATTAAAATTATTATACCTACTGATACACTTGATAACATAAGTTAATATTTTAAGTTTAATCATGCACAGATCAAAGGTTTTCATATTTATAAAGCATTTTTATACCTCCAGGTTTTTTATTTATTAAATACTGGTATCAAATTTTACTGCGTTTTAATGAGCTCAATAATGAAGTTTAACGTATTTCAAAGGCACGTGAAGCATGTAATTTTAAACTTTATGATGTGGTGAAATCTGCCTAATTTATTATATAATTATTATCAAGTACCTACTTTCAAGGTACGGTACTTAAAATCTTTAAATTATCATCCTGTTTTCGATTTTGTTACGAAGTAAAATGTGTATGGGATTTATTTTGTTTTATTTTAAAATGTTGGACGTTTAATTTGCGAGTGTAATTGCATTTATTTAAATTATTACGAAACGACAATCGCTATCATGTTGTATGTGATGTACAGCAGTGCCGTGGAGCTGCGTTACATCAACAAGTGCTTTAACGTTTACCTTTACGAAAAACAAGTGCTATTTTATTTTATATTGATATTTATTTGAATAAATATCAATAAAATATAAAAATATCAGAAGCTTTTTGTTTTTCTTGTTTCAAAGAAAAAAATTATCAACGAATAAATGTCACGTAACCAATTATGTGACATTTATTCTTTGATAATTTTATTCTTTGAAAATGTACTTTGTTGTGTAATGTGAATAGTTCTCATTAGTTATATACACTTGGGTGCAATGAAATCGCACACGTAATAGTTAAAAACATTTTAAAATATGGGATTAACTGTTATTTTAATACCTATTCAGTGATACCACATAAGCGGTAATAAGTTTACCTTACTGCCGAAAAAATCAATAACAAATTCATTTTTATTGGAAGATATTTGCTTAACCAACAAAGTTCGAAAATAGGGGAATAATAAAAAAATTGCCTAAAAAAAACGTAAGAAGTGTTGCCCCCTCTTGCCCGAATAACAGCTTGATACTGGTTTTCCATAGATTCTATCAAGTGTTTGATAAAGTCTTGTGGCATAGCATCCCATTCTTCCTTGAGCGCGTTTTGTAGCTCCTGAAGAATGGCTAGAGCAATATTTTGGCCTCTTATTCTTCTTTTTAACTCATCCCATAAGTGCTCGATCGGATTAAGGTCCGATCTCCGAGCTGGCCCCTCCATCACGAAGATACCCACCTCTTGCAAGTATTGTCGTACTATAGCAGCGGTATGGAGTTTTGCATTGTCATGCATAAAGAGAAAGTTCTCTCCAATAAAACCGCCAAGTGGTACAACATGTGCCTGGAGAACTTCCTTTATGTACCGCTGAGATGTTAATCCTCTTGATTGTCACCCTATATTGGCACCAGCGATGAAGACAAGCTCAGTTTTAGCTTACCACCCCAGAACATACACGAACCACCGCCGTAAGCCACACGTTCCGTAATGCAACACTGGAAAAATCTCTCTGTGGGCCTTCTGTAGACCTTTCCTCCTTCATCATTGCCATGAGGACACAACCTGCACTCATCTTAGAACAGGACTGCTCTCCATTGGCTGACTGTCCTGGGCACATGTTCTTGTGTAAATCGAAGACGGGCCTGGCGATGAGCTGGCGTCAGTTTAGGCCCGTTTGCTGGCTTGTGCGCAGTCAGACCTCCTTCAGCAAGTCTTCTTCTGACTGTCCACCAGCTGACGTCCACTTCACGCACTTCTTGAAGATGATGTGCAAGGTCAACGGCAGTTAGACAATAATTTTGCAATGCCGTCGTTACGAGAAATCGATCGTCGCGCTGTTTTGTAGCTCTGGTTCGATCATCTGGTCGAACCTCGTCCTCGTTTATAGGCACCAGTTTCTTGATAGCGCTGGTACACATGACGACCTGAATATCGGCTGATATTCAGCTGTCGAGATACAGCACTCTGGTTCTGGCCCACTTCAATTAGAGCAACGACTTGAGCGGCTTTTTTCGGAGTAGTATCCATTTTCTTCATATGAATCCAATTGTAGTCAGGAGATGTCTTTTCAGGTTGAGCAATGAAATGCAAATGATGACGTTTTTACTCAAAACATACCTTTTTTATCTGCAATTAGTCTCGCAAACTGCAGTGAGCTAAGTGAGCAATTTTGGTGTTTGTTGTTGTCTTTTCTTTTAGGCAGTAAGTTAAACTTATCACAGCTTATATGGTATCACTGAATAGGTATTGAAATAACCTTTAATCCCATATTCAAAAATACATGTATTTCTTTAAATAAAAATAAAAATCACATGTGCGATTTCATTGCACACAAGTGTAGTTACTACCACAATAATATTTCTTTGGCTTACTTTTAAGTTACTACTGTTCTCGTGAGCGCGTTTAAAGATAGCAGAATTAGTTCTTTTTGAAGGGTTTCGTTTAAAGTAGCTATTACGCTTTGATGCTTTACAGTCTGTTAGGCAAAGTTTGATAACCCTCATGACATCGAAATATGCTTATTATAATAAGTATTACAATATATAAATAGAAACCATAATTTCATAATACTTTTGTATATGTTTGTATGTATCTTATGTGGGGGCCAGTCAGTGCAGACCGGCGACACTTCGACCCAGTGGGATCTTTTGTGTCAACACTCTCCCAATAACGACTACCATAGATGTTCATGGCAGCCGGGACCGACGGCTTAACGTGCTCTCCGAGGCACGGAGCAGGCGATAATTGTCAATCAATACGCACATAATTTCGAAAAGTCATATAACTTCCGAAAGCCAGAGGTGCGCGACGTGGGTTCGAACCCGAGACCCTCATAGAGACATATTGTTATATACTTTTGTATATAACAATATGTCACAAACAGAAATTATGTAATACTTATCATTTGTCTAACATTATTTTTAGGTAGTATCAGTAGTAGGTACGCTGTACTGCTTGCGTATAATGTATATACTATATTTCGATACACAAAAATGCGCTTTTGTAAATTTGGAAACGAATACAGCTTAACTGTTGAAGTGCTGGACTTAAGTTCAAATAGCTGTTGTGGATTTGACGTTTACTTAACGCATTATTGGTGTGAATCTACTTTTAGCCCAACATTTAGCTGAGAATCGGTAATTGGTGATTTCTTATATAAAATATTATTAGGTATATAAAAAAAATATATGTATGTATATATAATATATACATACATATTTTTATAGTTGTAAGTTGTGTTTCAGCCTAATTTTAACGATTAACTAAGTAAGTTTTTTATTGATCAATGAACTATCATGCATCAATAAAAAAATGAAGTTAAAAGCCCTTTATAAAATTCTAAAATTAGATAGATAATATGCTTTAAAACATTATAATAAGAATTACAACCGTACAAAAAGGATTAAGTTCAATTCCAGACAGCTCTGCATTTTAATTCGATCGAATTGCATTTTTAATTTTGTGATCATTCCATATAACACAGTTCAATTATAATAAATTAAATTAATAGATCATAGCGATCAGATTACTGTGATCGGTAGAAGAGTGTAAATATGAACCAATTGCGTAGGAGATTTTCACTAATAACAATAAATTTGAACTCCACCGACGTTGCTGTCCTACGTCCATTAGGCCGAAAGTTGTTCCGTTAAGTCAGTTATGATAATTACCTGCATCTCCTTAATAAATATGATTGCGGGTACAGTTCTCGGGTTCTTATAAAAATGAATGTTTGACCCGTGCTCTCGAGACTCATGAATATTTAATATTTACAAATTATTAATCCAACACTTATTCCTCATCGTACACGCATTCCTGTGCGATAGGCCCGTCGCGGCTCGCTCGGACATTCGTCGCATTATACTGATATCGATGCCGTCACACACTTTGAAGGCTTTATGAAGATTAGAAAATAGAGTGCCCCGACACTCTATTTGCGCCAACGTAGTTTTCTGACTTTAACGCTTTACGTAAAGCGAATAGATAGATAGATCTAAAGAATTATATGCTGTTATAGCCTGTCGTACAGTGTCACTTCTTCTAGCATCGTAACATATTGCGAATAATTTAAAAATAATATTTTGCAATGTATTTGAATAGAACTATGTGTACTATACAACATTGACCACACATTTGGTCACCCACCAAGAGAAAGCTGCTATGAAAATGAGTCAAATAATTTTAAGTTATTAAAATGTAAATTCTAATTTGACATGAGTTTTAGTAGAAATGTCTCAATTAGACGAGCTCTAATGTTGATGAGTATTGAATGTTTGATATAATTATGTGAATTTATGCTTAGTATGTGGTCTTGCCTACAAATCACCGTTTTTGTTACGTGGGTGTCATGCGGTAAATTTTAGATATTGTGTATTAGAGGTAAACATATGATACAGTGCTCGCGGTATTATCCCGCCGTTTTATTATTTTATCATTATTTGCAAGCTATGATCATAGAAAATAGAAAATGTAATCATATACGCGATACCTAAAAAATACAATATAGTATATAAGTAGACATTTAAAAAATACATAGTTAAGTAGCCGGCCGATATAGTTTTACGGTGAATCAATTCTTTCCATAAGACGTCCCAACTAAGATTTTACTATTATCTCTTCGAGAATATTTCTATAATGAACTCGGTCACGCGTACATAAAATTTAAATGTATAAGTAGCTACGCGCTACCGTATTAAAAATATTGATAACACATATTTTGAGATGTCTTTAATTGCTACTAATAATTCAATCCTATGGATTGCCGATAAGCTAAGTCGGCCGACTTTGGCATTTTAAAAGGGAACGACTTAATTGCCGCTTCTTATGGACTCGAATAAATCCGTTGCGGTATGTTTGCTGTGGCGGCGTCGGCGGCGCGGTCGGTGTCAGCGCGTGCTCGTGTTATTAGTTGTGCTCAACCGCGTCATTTGTATTCCACTTACATTTATATTTGCCATTTGCAATTTTTCACCGCGCCTCTCTTTAAAATACATAAATTTCTAATTTATTGAATAATGTAACTATATTTGTTCTGTATTTGACACGGCTTACCAATGTAAGAGCTTGTTATCAACAAGCTTACAAGACAATAATTTAGTTTATGCCACAATAGATGTGAAAAGAATAGGCTCAGTCGTATTATGTTAAAATGGTTCTTTGTGTCGGACCGCGGTCGCAGCACAAGGTAGTTCGACAGCCGGACAGGCAGCGGCAGAGCCTTTTGTTTGTGGGGCGAGCGAAGCGCGTCGTCTCGCGTCAACCCGCACCCTATCTACTGAATGACGGGCCGATTGTTCCATCGACTTAACATATCAATTATGTAGAACATAAAGCTAGATAGCTGGCTGACCGACGTGAATAAAATAATTAACTGATTGGTGTTTGTATAATTCATCAAGTGGACGTGCGCCGTGATCGTTGGACCACTTAGTACCGTGTTATCAGATACCTCTCCATACTATCTCGCAGTATGGTAGCTCACAATGGAGCTGTAAATGCACTCAGCTATTATATAAAGCTTTGAGGACGATTATCTGCTCGTGTGGGTACTTGGAAAGTACGAAATGATTATGACGGTCCGCCGTAAGTATCTAATACAATAACGGTTGCAATAATTATTGCTATGTATAATTTATCTTCAAATCTATATTAAAAAGGCTCGGTAGCATGTATATTGTACGATCTCATTAACGATTTTATACGGTACATTTGTCCGTCGTTGTTAGAAATGTGCTGAAATAAGTCACAGCTGTGAAGAAGAAAATAAAAAAAAGGTGTTAATAAATAGGAAGAAAACTTAATACATGCCAACAAGTTTAGTAATTATTACGCATAAATCTCACCGACAATAAATCTATTCTCAAAATCATATTTCATTTATTTATTTAACTACTATTCAGTTAACCAGAAAAAAGGATTTTGACAGATTGTGGAATATATATGGAATATAATCATAAATTAATATCATATTTACATCAATTGAGGAATTAGTACAACTATTAATTATTATAGTTACAATAGTTTAGGTTAACTAAATCTTAATAATATCTATTAATGTAAATATTCCATTCACTGGTAATTGATGCAAAATCAGTTGTAAAACAGTTAAAATTGCAATTTATCGAAAACGCTTTGCTGTGCTGCCTATGTAGATGATGAATTACAATGCTTAAGTAACTTTGAAAGTGATCTTAAACTTTGAAGTTTCTTTGCATTGTAAGGCCTGCAGTAGGTAGGTACGTTTCTCAAAGTCAGTGTCCAGCTCTGTTTCAATTTGTTTACATAAATTGGTGCAGTTAGCAAATAGAGCATTTGTGGGCTACAAGTGAATGTAATTACAACTCAATTCAAACGAATTTCATTATAATAGTGGGTAGTGGAGCAGTGCGGCCGAGCGGTCGGTGCGCGTTTGTTCAATGTTATTGAGCAGCGAGGTGTATCCCTGCGGCGCTGCAGCGGTACTAGCGCCATCATTTATGTCTACTGACGGAAATTAAAGAGAAAGGAATAAAAATGTCCCGGCTAATGACGGGCGCGGACCTCTCGCGGCGTATGTGTAATAATTCGCCTCGGGGACGCAGCGCGCTTGGCCGAGACTAAATAATTTTAATTACATGTTATTGATAAATATTCTCTCCCGAAGCGTTTGGATCTGTCGATAACGCCGTACAATTAGGCGGTGAACTTTGACTCTACGATTTGTTGTGGGAACGGCGAAATTAGATCCCCGAGGCGAGGAAACCTTCCACTAATGCCAGTAAAGCCTCGGCTAAGACCGCGTTCCGTTCGTACGACTGTTTGTGCCTCATATTGTGCGCGCTGCTTTGAATATCTTTATATATAATTCTACTGTACGTGTGTATATCACTGAACTCCTACTAAACGGCTGTACCGATTTTGATAAAATTAATTGTGTGTGTTCATGTGGATTCGAGGATGGTTTAGATTTGGGTATTTTTTTTTCCTGTGTACAGGACAACGTCTGTCGGGACAGCTAGTATCTAATAAAACATCGGGAAATGAACGTATTGTGTTACAAAGTGACATAAAAACTAGCTCTTTTATAGTTATCGATGAAAATAATAATAAACATGTCTACTGAAGTATTAAATAATTTATGTGATACAAAACAGTTTAAAACTTTACGATGTCGGGTGATGAATTTAAAGGTAAAACAATAACGAAACACAACCATAAGCAACTTTATAAGCGGCTATAAAAGTTGTACCGGTCTACGACTTAACTAAACGCATGAATATTGTTCGAGGGGACCCGGGCCGTCGCATAATAATCATGATTTGCCCAGCACGACGCTTTAAGTTATTACGCGAAAGATTGAACGAAAATTAGCTGTCTCGGGATAAAGCCGTAAAAATTGGCTGCATAATGGTTTGTTGCGCAATGAGTGCGATTAAAAGGTTGGTGCACCGAGGCAGCGGGACAAGTTGTTATTGGGCTCCGAGGAGGAATATATGGAGCCACGTCATGTCACTAAAAGAGCTCTATAACTTGCGCGTCGGGTGGCCGCGCGTCGCCGACGAAAAGCATTTTGTCGCTATGAATATTTACTATTCCTGCCCCGGTAACACGCCCTCTGCCGCCCGGTTGCTCATCGAAATGAATGGTATACGAACAAGACAATGTTGCGAGAAAACATGCTTCAACGAATGGTGTGGAGCTTTAACATGAAAGTGATATGTCAGTATCTTCTGCAATAATTTACATAGGAATAGCTTCTATAGTTTTATGAGGAACATTAAACATTTATCCACTTACTTGTACGGCTTCCATCCTTAACATTATATGAGAGTACAGTGTATCTAATACGATAGGGCTGGATATAACACCGCTCTCTAACATTGGCGTATTTATTTTATCTAGCATTGCTTTTTATTTTGACGATTAATATTAAAGCAGCGATGGCTGAGAGTGGAAACCGTTGGACTGCCACGCAGAGATCTCGAGTTTGAGCCCAAAGCGCGCATCTCTGACTTTTCGAAGTTATGTGCATATTAAATAGTTAATTATCGCTTGTTTTAACCGTGAAGGAAAACATCGTGAGGAAACCTGCATGTCAGAGAGTTCTCCATAATGTTCTCGAAGATACGTGAAGTTTGCCAACCCACACTTGTCGATCGTGGTGAGCTATG
The DNA here is from genome assembly GCA_930367265.1 of Catocala fraxini. Lineage (NCBI taxonomy): Eukaryota > Metazoa > Arthropoda > Insecta > Lepidoptera > Erebidae > Catocala > Catocala fraxini. The sequence continues at coordinate 13,432,070 of OV884037.1, forward strand.
CTCTAATCCTTTTCACACTGAGAAGAGGTCCGTGCCCAGCAGTGAGACAGTTTAATACAGGGCTCAAATTATATGGTTTTTATTTGCCATTGTAGGGCTGGCTTAAAAACAGCGAAAGCGGAGGGTTTCGCTGAATTCAACCATGCATGTAAATACAACCCTAGAATTTAGGGCTGTAGCTCAACACAGAATGTTAATACTGGGTTCAGCTACCGGCATTTCTGGATAAGGCTGTGCTCACCTGGCGCCTCCTTGTATAAGCCAATGCTCTTTAGCATCTTAGCTTTCCCCAATCATAAGCGCATGCAATAGCTGTAGTGTTGTCAGCATATTATTATCAGCCTTGCTGAGCTTTATTAAGTCAAATATACATATGTTTAAATCAAAGGACCTCAAAATATTTTACAAGGGGCCAAAAACGATGTAAATTCATTTTAAAATAAATTCTGAACAAATCGTGTAGCTGATCGCAATGGGTGGTGAATAACTGCCTAAAAAGTTTTACAAGCTGTTACTGCATGGCTTAAAACGTGCGATGAGGCTGTTTACCATACCATATCCCATAACTGTAAAACGAAACTTCCTATTTTCGTTCTTTGTCTGTCTATGACTAACACCATAATTATAAGCCGTTTAAATGATTATTTGACAGATCAGATTTCGGAGCCGTTTAGTGTGTTAATTCACCGTGTAAACTATTCAGTCCCTATCATTAACGTCATTGTCAGTTCTGCGGTGCTGATAAAATCAGGCAGTATGGCATATCACTGTTACTTTTTGACGTACTGGATCAAGAATCGAACACAAAACAATTAGCAATATTTTAAAAGTAAATGTATGTACCAGTAGGAAGTCTATAAGTATTTAAACAAATTGTCATTTAAAATCTACTATGCATTCATTTTGTTATGTAAAGTGATAAGTTTCAATCTGACACTAATACTGTAAATAAATTCGATATTAATCGTTAACTAAAACGATGAAGTGACTGTGCAGTTCACTCACATTGTACTACTCAAATGTACTTCTATTACTGAATTGTAACATTAATGTTGTTATAATTGATGAGTAACCTCAAACCATTCAAAATGTCAGGGACTAGTGATCCGATATGAAAGTTCATCACACCGTGTTCATTATGGTACGTAATAACGATGCAGATGACTATATCAATCTCTTAAACGGTTCTCCATTATCATACGAGATTACCTCTTTAGGACCGTTTCAAACTGGTATGAAATGACTTTTCATAGAGAGACAAATTATTTATAAATTACTTCATCGTGACATGATATTTAAGTGAAATTATCATAGTAGCATATATTTCTTTAATTGTTATGGAAAAGTATTGAATATTTTTAGGAATGATAGAGCTCACTTTTTATGGATGAGTGCAGTTATTTTTACAATTTAGTGTTCCAAAGACGATAAATTATAAATTTATTGAATAGTGTTATGGAGATGCACAGCCTTGACGGCGTTTGGTAGGTGAGTGTCCAATCAAAACGTTATTTGTCATGCACCCGAGTCATTGTGAAGTGTTTGGCGGTGGCATGCACAGAATTAAAGCCACATCGGCTTCTGAATGTCGATTTAATTGCCAGATAAGTCGACCGCTCGCGCAACACTATTGAAAGATAATGGCTTAAGATGTTATGTAGCTTATTTGAGATTCAAGATTGCGTGCCGACCATTTGTTGCTTTAATACTCTTTTATGATATTTAAGTGAAAATTCATTGAAATAAATTAAAATTTTATTTCTTGTTTATATACGGCGGTAAAATCTTTGATCGTCGATTATATCTGGTTGTCAAAATCTTTATTTGGTTTGCCTTTTAAATAAATCAGGTGAACATTTGATTTACGTCGGCCAATGTCGCAACTCACTTTACTTTGACAGGTACTGTATCGAAAACAAAGGCGATAAGCGATATTTCAACAGTCGTGTATTGTTTTTTTCCGTCCGCATATCGCAACACAATTCCATCTGGTGTTATCTTTGCATATCTGAGACAGTTGTTGTTCCAATAAGCAATAATCCACACGAATGATAAATTCAAATGGTTAGCTGAAGTAGTCGAGTGGGCGCCTAAACACTACAAGGGCTCATAAACCGACGGGTATGGTAATATCGGAGGCACTGTTTCCAACTATCAACTCACTACGTAGGTACATAATATATATACCTTTACTTATAGTGACAGACAGTACGACCTGACTGAAACCACGAACACCCGCTCTAGTTTTATTTCTCATGATTGTGACTGCGAATTTTACTGCGTTGTCGTCAATTTACGCAATTATTGTCTACACACTTATGGTTGGCTACCAACACTAAAATTAATCTAAAACTAAAATATTGAAGTATAAATCTTTACAGCCAAATCAATTACTTAAACTGGAGACACAACTCATTAAATAATAAGTATCGCACAGCGTTCTGCAGTAGTTAATAAAGTAGAGCATTGAGTAAGTTGTAGTTCAGGAAACTAAATGTAAAACTAAAAACTCAAGCGCAATGTTTATGTTAACCTCGCGTTGTCGACATCTGACAAAGTGACAAGTGAAAGACTTGGCAGTCGTATATAGTAGATTACGAGACAGAATCGAGGCACATTTCGTCACGGATCTGCTGATATTTCAACAGGACAGTAAATCCGAGCCAACGACAGCCCTGGCGGATAAATCACGCGAGTGGGCGGCGCGCGCGCACTCCCGCCGCCGTTCCTGCTAAATAACTGCTACCGTTTACCTGCCTCTGATCATCTGATATTTGATTTAATGTTGCTTCCAGCAAATACCCAGCGTGAACTTAAGTAGATATCATAAATGTTCTACCGACCACTTCCCTCGGCTAGCGTATTATCTTTTAAAGTGCAGTTTAGTTTATTAATTTTACTAGTAGTACGTTATCAAGTATTTTACTGGACATTTATTTTTATTTTACAATTGCCTGTCCATAGTTGATTTATGTTTGGAGTATTGTTTGTAGATACATAAATAATCCTTAGTGTTCAAGCTTCTTAACATTCAAATACAAGTCTATGATATTCACAAAGGTAATCCAGCATTGAGATATCTAAGATATGAACTAGATATCGACAGACATTCATTACCATAATCGCTATACTGAATTTCTATAGTACTAACCTACTAAACGTAAACGAAATGGAGTAGACGAAAACAAAGGTTGCACTCTGCCGACTTTTAGTCAAATGTTAAAAGATGAAGTTAATTAATTAACTTGCTAATCTTGACTTCATCCAGTTTATAAATAGACCTGATATTAATATTATATTCTTGATTACTTGTTTTGAGGTACAGCTGTGCGACATCTTCACTCAAACTTGGAGCTTATAGCTCGAGAAATAATTATCGTAATTCTACATATGATCACAACGCTGTATTTTTGCGGTTAGTAATGTTTTCACAGTTACCTAAAGGCATTAAGCTATAAACAAGTGGGCTAGTGGTCCATGTCGAATTGTAAGTTTTTGCAGGTTCAGTACTGTAGCAGTCTATGGTTGCCGATTCGGCACTATGCTGAATCGCGAAATTACAGTTTAATAATAAGAGTTGCATCACTCTCAGTAGGACGTGGCATGGGCCAAAAGTTAAAGAATAAAACTAATTTGATTAATGGGTCTTAAATATATTAAAAAGCCTATTATTCTTTACATGTTTCGACTTCAAAATAGACTTGGGAGCTTTTAAAATAGCAATTCTGTAATTATATTTATGAGTGCTAAAAGTAGTAATGTTTTAGTAGTACAACTAAGGCTAGAAGAGGCTGCTCTCCCTTTAATTAGATGCACAATAAACCATTTTACAGCCACTGTTCACGGAGTAATGCAAGTGGTGATTGAACTGCTTGTGTATATCTGTCATGCAACTAAAGCTAGCGCTTATAAATCATAAGTCACGTCCAATGCTAATGAGGTATTTGCTGAACGAAATATATTTGAATAGACTTACAAAACTCAACGGGGTTGTTTACCTTACATTTGCAAATATTGTACGTTAACAGATTGTTTTCGGCAAAGAAATGTTATATGTTATATAAATAGTCGTTGGTATTTATATTAGAAGTTATTTATATAAAGGCGCATCAATAGAAGGCACATTACTATCTTTCGATTTATCAGCCATGATACGTGGGTAATCGGGCGAGGAGACTAGGTTTCAATAAGACACTTTACAATCACAATCAGCACTCGTTTAATAATTATTTGTTCACCAATAGTTAATGTTCACTCTGTAGATTTTGCACTATATACAATTTATAACATTCCACCAGAACACGTGGGCGCGTGCGCACTCTCCGACCGTTCGAAACTTAATGGCCGCCATCCCAGCGCTCGGTGTTATGTTGCCTACTAAAGAACTTCCGGTCGTTCAAAAATAATCAATTGACTGTCTCGGTGTGCCGTTAAATCAATTGATTGTCTTGGTGCGCCGTCACGGCCAACCCTGACTGTCGCACGTCCTCGTGCGATTAGTATTCTCGAACAGAATCACCTGAAAAATTACAGTAGCGGATAAATGTTAGCTCGTCCATGCCTGACGAAAAGAAAAACGGCGAATATTGAATTGACTAGGTGTGCAAGGTCCTTTCAATCAAGAATTGGCACTATTATAGTATAGCTCGGGCATACAAGGCCCTATCAAACAACCTCTTCTCTATATATCGTTAGGACCGGGCATATAGAGCCCTTTCGTCCTACAATCTATTTTACATGGCTTGGACCGGGCATATGAAGCCCTTTCGACCAGCCTTCTATTTTGCGGCGTGGACCGGGCATACTGGGCCCATTCCGACCAGCCACCCTTGAGCGTGGCCCGGGCATACTGGGCCCATTCCGACCAGCCACCATTGGGCGTGGACCGGGCATACTGGGCCCCTTTCGACCAGTCATCCAGGCGTGATGCAGGCGTTCGAGGCCTTTCCAACCAGCCACTATAAAAACAAAGACGTGGCTCAGGCGTAGGGCCTTTTCAACCAGCCTTACCTTAAATTTCGATTCTCACTACTGATTACCCTTTCCACGATTTGGGCACATTACAATTTTGGATAAAAACTTAACTGAATAAGACTCACTTTCGTTTACGTGATTTTCAATTCCAGACTCTTCTAAATGTTGTTCAGTATCTGTTACTGAAAGAGTATCAGAACCAGCAGTTAAGGTACCCTCACTCGATATGGAAAGGGTATCACTGTCGTCATCAACATGGACTGTGTGGTCAGTATGTTCCTCATCAACCGCCGTCTCGGCCACCTCGTCATTGGTCATACTCGTTGCAACTTCCACTAACCCCTCAAACCCCTTTGGCACTAATCGCAAGTTTTCGTGCGAGTATTTATAGGTGCGACTGCTACCATTAATAGATTTAAGTTCGTAACGGTCGCCACTAAGGACTTTGGATATAACAAAGGGTCCGTGGAACTTTTTAGATAATTTAGTTTGATTTCGCTCACAACATTTTATGAACACGTAATCACCTTGCGAGAATGGCTTCACTTGCGCTCGGCTGCGATTGAACCGCATGGTTTCGGATAAGGCTGCTTTTTGAATACTGGTAGATGCCTCGTTTCGTGTCGTTTCCAGGTCAATGCGATCGGGTGATTTTACACCGGGTGATATTTTTGAGAGACCTAACGATTGAGATCGAATACCAAACATCAATTCTGTTGGGGTGTATCCCGTTACTTTTGACCTCGTACTATTTAATGCTAGTTGAACGTTATCAAGTTCTTCGCGCCATATCTTATTTGGATCGTTTTCTATGATGGTAAGAAGACTTTTTAAAGTACGCATGACGCGTTCTACTTGTCCATTAGCCCTGGACGATCCTGTCGCTATCAAATGTAGTTCAATCTTGTTCTCGATACAGAATTCTTTAAAGTTAGAGCTAATATAGTATCTATCCTGATCTGCTATAATTCTTCGAGGTGCCCCAAACAACGAAACTGCCCTTTTTACAGCTCTCACTGCACTTGCAGCATCGAGCGACTGAGTATATTCGAGAAGAACATATTTCGTAAAACCATCGATTAATACTGACACATATTCTTTTCGGTCGCTTTTGCCACTAAGCTTTCCCGTGAGATCGATATGGATGGTGTGCCATGGAACTGATATTTTTGGGATAGGGTGTAATCTCAGCTGTTGAGCTCCTGATGGACCTTTTGAGGCTTTACATACTATGCAGGAGTCAACGAATCTCCTAACATTCTTTGCCATTTGCGGAAACCAGTACTGTTCGTAAATTTTGTCAAGTGTTTTATCATATCCTAGATGTTGGATTTCAGTATGAACATGATTTATTAGAGTCCAAATAAGAGAACGCGGTACAATAGGTAACCAAGAACTAATTTTGTTGCGTTCGACTTTTCTATAAAGTATACCATCGCGAACATCATAAGTATGAGAAGTGGCTTCTGGCAGTTCTTTGTTATGATGTTTACTAATTAGGTCCTGAATTTCAGAATCTCGTTTTTGTTCGACTACAAGCCAGGTTTCGTGGAGCTCGACAAAATTAACAACTTTATGAGAAGTTACAGGTTCTGCGTATTTAGTGGTGGATGTGGTTGGGGAAGAAAGTGGGTTTCTCGACAAATAATCAGCATGTTCCATGCTGCGACCCTCTTTATAAATGATATCAAAACTATATGCTTGCAGATAGGCCCACCAACGGTGAACGCGTGGTGAGAGATCAACCTTAGCTTTTGATGCTTTCAAAGAGTTGCAGTCTGTAAATACTGTAAAGTGCTGACCGTATAAGTAGTGACGGAAATTTTCAACGGCACGCACCACCGCTAATGTCTCCAGTTCATATGAGTGATATCTGGATTCGGCATCAGCGGTTCGGCGGCTGAAGTATGCAACAACATGGGGTGTATTACCACTCCTCTGGATTAAAATAGCTCCATAACCATCGGAACTAGCGTCCGTATGCAATTCTATAGGGATTTCAGGGTTAAAGATGGTCAAAACTGGTTCGGAGGTTAGAATTTGTGTGATTTTTGCATGTACATCGCGGTGTCTGTCAGTCCACGTAATGGGTCCTTTCAGCTTAGTAAGTGGATACAGTGGTCTGGCAAGTGTAGCAAAGTTAGGGATGAACCGTCGAAAATAAGAAGCTAGTCCGAGAAACTGCCTAACATGTGTGGCTGTTGCTGGAGCCGGTGCATCAATAAGAGCTTGGATTTTACGAGGATTAGGTCTCACTTCACCCGCGCGGATGACATAACCGAGATAGTCGATCTCATTCTTTAAGAACTTGCATTTTCGAACGTTAAAGGAGAAACCGGCGACAGACAGAGCTCCAAGAACAGCATCCAGACGACGTAGCCCCTCTGCAATCTGTTCCGAGAAGCAGAGTACATCGTCCATGTACGCTAGAGCTACGGTGTCCCTAAGTGACTTCAGTGCCCTATTAATGCAGCGCTGATAAACAGAAGCCGCATTTCGTAATCCAAACGGCATGGCAAGATATTCGTATTGTCCATTCGGTGTTACGAAGGCGGTTCTCTCAATTGAGGTAGGTTCAACGATAATCTGATGATAGCCTGATGCCATGTCTAGGGAAGAGAAGTAATAAGCCCCACTTAACCTGTCCACTTGTTCATCGATTCTAGGGAGTGGGTAGTGTTCGGCACGTGTGTTCGCGTTGAGCTCCCTATAATCCACGCACATCCTATCGGAGCCATCCTTTTTCTTAACTAAAAGAATAGGGCTGGCAAATGGTGAAGAGCTCTCGCGAATGACACCTGCGTCCAGAAGAGACTGTACTTTGTCATTGACAATATCTTTTTCAACAGGTGATAATCTATATGGGCGACGCTGTACTATCTTATGGGAATCAATTAATTCAATTTTTAAGCTGCCTGTTGAAACACGACGAGTTGGGATACCGTCTATAAAGAATTTGCTATACTTCTGAAGTATTTTTACTAACGCTCGTCTTTCGGCACCTACCACGTCAGTGTCAATAGTACTAAAATCAAACCCGTTATTATCTTGGCACACATTAATTTCTTTACGTAACAAGAACGTTAGACTATCCTTATTAATCTCGACATGAACCCCCTGTTCGAGAACGTCTCTTCCTATAATAACCACATCTGAAATTGCAATGTCAGGTACAACATGAAATAATATTGATAAAGGAATTTCCTGTATAGTAATGGAGCTAAGAACCTGAGAGGAGCATTTAACATTTTCACCGCCAATTCCTGTTAAATAAACTATTTCATTGCGTTCAGTGCCAGAAAGATTCTCTACAAAACTACTCTTTACTAGAGAACACGCTGACCCACTGTCAAAAAGAAAGAAAACGATCTCACCACATGACGTCGACAGTGTACCTCTTATTTTTCGTCGCTCGCAGATCTGGACTTCTTTGCGTGCAGCTGGATTGTTACTAGCTGCTTGCTTACTCTTCTCTGGGCAGCTGGTACTAATATGCCCATGCTTTCCACACGCGTAGCAGGTCACACGCTTCTCCGTATCTTCAGTTGACTTTGATTTCAAGCTGTCACGACGCTTGCGGCAATCTTCCATTTTGTGGCCGCGATTTCCACAAAAATGGCACGATCCAGAGAATCGCAAGTCAGTTAGACGTGGTCGCTTGGCATCCGTCTCATTTTCATGCTCATCATGACGTCTTTTGAGGGAAATCCCTTTGAGTATTCTACATAGTTGAGTCTTAGTTGAAATGAGATGTGAGTTCAACTCTCTGCGGATCAAGGAGTCTTTTTGTGACAACACAGAAATTGCAAATCCTGTAATCACATCCTCCTCCATTTCAAGCTTAGGTATGCGTTCAATGAGGTTCCAAAGTCGCACAGCTGCTTCAGGAGCTGTTTCCTTACCTCCTATTTGAAATTTCATTATTTCATCAAAATAATCTTGCATCAGCATAGGGCGTCCAAACTTAGCAAGCAATATCTCCTTTATATGAGGCCACGTCACTTCGGAGCTGCTTAATTGGGTCAAACATTTTGCAGCTCGACCTTTCAATGCGTGCGTTAGAGATAGTAGTAGCTCGGGTCCTGCCAATTTTCGGCTGTCTACAATAATTTCGGTTATCCTGCACCATCCTTCAATATCCGAATCAGCTTCATCTGGATCAAACTTGACGAGACGTGGCGATGAATAATTCGTCGATGCGTACTGTGTCGTTGCAAGTAGGCGAGATAAAAATGCCTCCATGTTGATCAGAAGGCTTGCATTCTCGTTCATATTCGATTGGCCAGCGGTTTCGCCGCTAGTCTCCTCAAAATTATGCCCTCGGCATCCCACTTCTGATAAAGGCGCATCAATAGAAGGCACATTACTATCTTTCGATTTATCAGCCATGATACGTGGGTAATCGGGCGAGGAGACTAGGTTTCAATAAGACACTTTACAATCACAATCAGCACTCGTTTAATAATTATTTGTTCACCAATAGTTAATGTTCACTCTGTAGATTTTACACTATATACAATTTATAACATTCCACCAGAACACGTGGGCGCGTGCGCACTCTCCGACCGTTCGACACTTAATGGCCGCCATCCCAGCGCTCGGTGTTATGTTGCCTACTAAAGAACTTCCGGTCGTTCAAAAATAATCAATTGACTGTCTCGGTGTGCCGTTAAATCAATTGATTGTCTTGGTGCGCCGTCATATATATAATATGTTCATTATTTATGTATAAAAGGTATTGGACACGATGACACACAAGCACCGAACAAGTGAAGAAAATGTTCGAGGACAATAATTTAAGCGTGTCACTTATAAATTACTAGATTTTGCCCACGGCTTTGCTCGTGTTAATGTAGATTTGGTCAGTAAATCTCTATCCCTTGGGAACAGTACTTTTTTCTGGATGAAAGGTATATCTAGGTATATCTACCCTGTCCTTTTCTGCTCTGCTGACAACGTGAATGCAAAATTTCATGATGATCGGTTGAGCAGTAAAAACATGAAAGCGTACAAACAACTCACTATCGCATTTATAATATTAATTAGGATTTCAGAAGTTGGAGTTATTTTTGTTAACACATATGCTTACTTTCATGGAATTAAATTTAATACACTAGATATATATCTCTGTAATATTCTATCATATTATTCTATCATATACACTCAACACCATCTGGCCCAAACTAAACAGAGCTTGTACTACGGGTACTAGACAATGGATAAACATACATATATACTTTTTTTTTGTAAATACATACATATTATAGATAGTTAGAGTACTATAGTCGTTTAGATAAGTAACATTGGTTATATTATTTCCATTCTTTTCGTAAACTTAATTAATAGTCATTACTGAACGCGGGGCGCTGGTATGGAGCGCGCACATACGATTGATACTAATCGCTGTCATTACACTTGAAACGTGTTTCTGTGCGGTAAAGTCGCCTTTTGTTAATAAAAACTGAAATTATATGTTGAGGCACAAGGTGCTCATTTCCGAGGAGAAAATTATACGTGAGTGAACGAGTCAATCTACGTAAAGACCATTAAAGGTATTTACTTAAAGGTAATTTAATATGCAAGACTTAGCGCTTTCCTCTCTCGCCAGTATATTTTACGGGCCATAACAACTTTTTTAATGATTTCTAGTAATTGTAATGCTAATTTTATCTTACGTATTATAAATTATAATTAGTCAATTAGGATATATTTTCAAAACTAATTCAAGCACTAAGCAGTTCGTAGTATTTAAAAATTAATTACAGGCACAAAACGCACATTCATGCGTCCAGTAGAAAAATATTTTGTGGATCATGCATATTTTGTTTAGCACTGCTCTTGAACCTATACATTTCAAACGATGGCGTGCACCTATTTTAATAGTAGCTAGCATATTAGTACTCTCCTAAAATTGTGACAACTATCATGCTTTTAAAATTAAACTACTTTTAACGGATTTTATTGCGTTGTTTATTTTTGAAACACTATTATTACATAATTTTGCATGCAATACTGTTCTAGCTACTGTTAACTTCTAATAAAATATAAGCTATAAAATTATTAAATTATAAAATCTATTTAGATTTAAGTTTACACTTTTCCGTATACTAATGTTCAATCTAATCCTATTGCGTAAATTTTGGTGTCGTTCAAAATAATTATGATGCTGATGATCAATTTCAACAATGTTTTAATGCTTTTCCTTGAGTCTAAAATGACATTAGCACTATAAGGTCTGCTATTTCATTGCCATGCATATACGTTTTTAGTATTTTGATTGTAATACATAAAAATGACGTATAAAATCAGGCACCGGTAAACAATTCAATATACATATGAGCGATATACATTATGTTGGAAGTATGCTATTACTTTAATTACCCGTTGTAAGTGTAAATTGAAGTAATATACATAAATAATAGAGCGATTAAAGTAAAGAGCAGTAGCATGCGAATACGCGTTATGTAGTTGGGTGAAGTTACTGTAATTACGTAGGCGTTGTTAAGTCTAAATCCTAAATTACCTATTATCTCATAGTCCGTTAAAGTACAGGTACTGTTTGAGTCAGTTTCAATACTGGATCTTAGGTAAAAGACATGTGACGCTCCGACTTATAAAATGTTATTGGCATCAGTCAAAAATACCTAAGTATTACATATTTATTCTTTCACTAGTCTTTAAAAATAGCAGGTCGTCAATTCTATTATATTATGCAAGTTATCGCAAGTATATACTTTCAGAAAATACTCAAGATTCTTAAAGAACAAACAGCTCTTGCACTAAAGTGTTAACTACGTAGATTGAAGAAATTGATCTACGCATATCATACTCGACTTCAAGGCGGTGTGGCCAGATGAAACATGTAACGTGTGAACTATAAAAAGCTAATGAAATTCTGTGCTGTAGTTTTTGCGTAACCAAACATACAGACAGACAAAAACTCAAAATATAATTGTTTTGGCTTCTATAAACGTCTCACATTTTTTTTCTTAAATCACTTTTGTTAAGTTAAAACATCCATCAGTTACAATTTCAGTATATGTATGGATTCAAATTGCCAGTGAATCTTATAAGTAGGGAACATTTCTTTTGGCTCTTAGAAGATTTACGTGAAAATATAATCATCGATTCTTATTTTTTTACCATTTATGTATTTAATTTATTGCCTTATTAATTGGGCTCTACAGTACTCCGATATATACACATGATTAGATCAAAGTAAACCATCTTTAGCACTATAGCCACATATTTCATTTCATATAAATGTAACTATGATAAATGGAACATCCTATCAGATTACAAACGAGCTAATACACATCGCTTGCACATTCTGCAAGATAAAAAATACGCATAGGAATGGTACCTACATAAAATATAATTTAGTTTGACAACAGTATGGTGTGTAATCATTTATTCCTCGGTGTATGTACAAGGTGGAGTTGTGTGTGTGTATGTGTTGATTATAGAAAGAGAGTGTAGAGCATACGTAGACCGCGGCGTGGCGTGCGCGGCCGCAACGAACGCGCGTTCGCTATAAATCAGCGGCGCCGGCGCACGCTGCTCGCCGATTAATCGCAGCCCAGCTCTACACAAATCAAAATGTAAATGGATATAGTATGTTAAGTGCGCCGTGCCTAGTAATAATGATGTTAGCATTAGGCATATTAATTGGCTGGATAGGCGCTATCTCTCCGCTACGGGCAACCGCGCACGCCATTCGCGTTCTTTAAGCGGTTTTGCGATTCAACTTAGGAATACTAATCCGGTGGTAATACACACACTCACAACATGTCACGTTGTATCTTGGCACGATCGACTTAAAACATTTTTTATATTGAAAAGGCAGTTACAAAGTCGTAAACACTGTCGCTTTATAAACAGCGTATAACATTTATTTTATGTATAATTAATGATACCAACAAAACGAAAGAGAATAAAATTCATACAAGTTAACCGACTAACATCAAGTTGAGTTCAAAAGGGCCGCTTCCTAAATACGGTATTATGCTGTATAAGAGCGTTGTTTGCGCGGAATCATTAAGGCTCGATAGCTTATTGAAATGAAGAACCGGATCCCTAATGAAGGCCGCAAAATCAAATCGGCATCGATTTTCAATCGATACAACAACGTTTATAAGTATGTATTTAGTGTCGCTGGTAGACAGGCCGCGCGCGCTACCGCCGCACTCGCTCGCTGCCCGAGCCTGCGCCCGCGCCAATGCTGCGAGCGCGCCGGCCGCTAACGAACCCACCCAGGGACAATTTAATTGAATTACTTTTGATCCCTCTATACCAACAATGTCAAGACCATTGTTAACTCTGAAATTAACTAGGTTAGAAGGCACTTGTCTATTCAATTTATATGCAATACTTAATTTGGATATATTTAATTACTTGTTACATTGAAAACTCTGTTACTAAAATCCTATTAATTATAAGAAAATTGACTCATGTATTACCAGTTCTCAAATTAAAATATCCAATCAAATGTTGTCCATATACAACGTAGAGGCCACGCAATATAACTGGCAAGTAATTTTAAATAAACAACAAATAAGTATAGTTTAATATAAACATTAAATTTTTATTTTGGGCGGCTGCATGAGAAAATATTTCAAAGCAATTATGTGTGATGTAGGCAATCGAGCGAGACGATAAACAACTCTATTATTGACATAATTAGTTCGCAGACAGACGAGTATTTTTTCAGTCATTATATTACGTATATTACGTTATGAGCCAACATTTATGTCCGTTATAATTTTGTAATATTATTATTTGTTAGCACGATGTTATGCTGTGTATAATTTATTATTAGTAGACTAACAAACCGCTTGCTACACTACTTGTGATTAAATGATTATTTGTTAAATGTAATAACTGTTATGGTTGTAGTTTATAGGATGATGCGTGGGTATATGTTGTATGAATATACCGAAGAATGTATATTTACTTTGGTCTAGCAGTTTACTATTCTAATTAGTTCAGTGGTGTGAACGTTAGCACAGGTGATGATGATGACTTGATGATGGTTCTTGCAGTGTTCATTTAGGTTCTCCAGCCGCGTCTAGATAATAACTCTAGAATCCTACCGGCGGCTATTAAGGCAAGCTGAATTAAATAGATATAAATAACTCTTTTAATAAAATACATTTCTTGTTTCAATTTAGTGAAATAAGCGATTAATTATACGGTCTATCGTCCTCCTGGGTTCGAATTTCAGCTTGAGCAATGTTTTAGAGGCCTCCGTTAAAATTTTTACCACGGTATCTAGAACTGTGTTGTGGAACTGTATGAACAAACAGCAAAGAGAAGTATCGGGGTACCTAAACATATTATAACGGCTATTAAAATATTTCAAAATATGCAGCAATTATCACAAAAATAACAAACTCATAAAATATTAACCGCTTGTGGATTACATACCTATGTTTGGTTTGTGGTAGAGGAGTGCGAGTGTGGCTCGCAATATAGGAAGCGATAAGTGCCACCCATGATATGATTCCCTTACTTATCGTAAAGTAAGGGGGAACAAGAAAGGCCGTTCTGCCCTTTAGCCAGAACGCAAACTTGGAGGCTAACTGTCTTGGGTCTAGGCCGCTTAAAGTAAGGAGGGAAATAGCATTAATTTAGAACCCTGCCTAGATTTAGGACACAGAAGAAAGAAGAGCAAGACACAAACAATGCAGATGGAACAATATGCAAGAATATCGATGTCTCGCGAAACCTGGGTCGCATTTCAAGTCACCTGCACTGCAACTGGATAGGTTACAAACTTTATTCTAAATATAGCGAACAAACAGAATATACATATATAATTGTGGATAAAAGAAAGCAATATATCCAAATAACTACAAGTCTTTCAAGGGACACGGCCGCCGTAGCCACCAAGCTCCATGCTCGACCATTAAACTAATCGCTATAATAACTCAGATGTTCAGTACACACCGTATCATTTCAGCGGCTTCTATTCAAAGTAAAGTTTGGACACCATATTGATTTTAACATAATACTGACTCGGCAAAAAAATTAACATGCTGTGTGCATGTTTACATGTTTATGTGCAAGACTGCCAAACCTTGCATTGCATATGCATGGAGAGTAGTTCGGTTATAAGTAGTGAAGATTTGTTATTTTTATTATTAAGGGTTTGTTATCTATTCAGTAGACCTAGCATGAATGTAAATTCTGAAGTTTAGGGCCGACTACTCGTACCGTGAAATAAATTTATTAAAAAAATTATACTTTATTTCGGTACGTAACCTCTTGATTAACCTAAGCCCTTTTTGTTAAATAGCAAAATAATAGTGTTATGTCATTTTAAAAGATAGGAAAGAACATCAAAATACTTGCATCATTTTATAAAAAAATTCGTTTATTCCGAAGTTAAAGAAAGACATTTTCATAGTAGACTTACATATACATAGGTCAATGCCATCGCAACTTATCTTTGGATTCTTCGAATCGATTATAATTAGTAAAGTTGTAAACGTAGTGTCATTAGTCCAGCGACGTAAGTATGCGTTTATGCAGTCAGTTCTATAGGCTTTTTCTATTAGAAAATCTTTAATAGATGCAAGGCATTTGGATATGTGTCCTGTGATTAATGACAAGAGGCGCTCCCTATGGCCTAAAACGTAGCTGACAAAATGTGGGGATAAATTAGTACATACCTTGTTCTACCCCCTCGGGGACATACTGACACAGAAGGGAATATATGTATGTTTTGTGTATATTGATTTCGTAACATATGTTGTTATAACAACTACACTTATGTAACTCGATACAGTATTTTAGAAAGTTTTAGTGACTCAGTAAATTTAAATAGTTCTAGTTGGCGTTTAGACTATAATCCCTTAATGAAGATAAACACATCTTATTACTAAATAATCCCATCATTTGTTACAAACTGTTTGGCTTAGGTTAAAATTTAAAAATCAATCAGCGTGATTTTATTTTAATCTAATGGAATTATTTATGAATGTAAAACTTTTACTCTTATATTTACCAATCAATTATTGTTTTTCTGTACCAAATATTTAGCAAATTTTGCTATGTTTTTTAATTGACTCTTTGATTGTTTCTTAGAACCGCTACTGGTCCTCAGCTGGTGTAATTCATAAGTTGAATAAACTGTTGACTTCACAATCATATTACCTTCTTGTTAACTACTCATTAAATGTACATCATCAAAATTTTATTTGATGATCACTTATCTTCGCAGACAGGTGTTGTGATAAAGTGTCTATCTAATCGTTTAAAACCATAAAAACGAAAGTTACTAATTAAGTACGACTTTACAAATATTTCTCTAAGTGTTAATTGAAGTCATAGGTTATGAGAAAATTAGTGGGCTCCAGAGGTGGAATGAGTCGTCAATCATTATGAATAAACATTCTGTGGACACGCAACCACCACTGCTCGACGCATTATACTAGACAAACAGCCAAAGAATAAATTGTTCAGACACGTAATGAAATATTAATGCCTTTGCCACACAAATAAGTGAAATAAAGCTGGAAAATTAAACGCTTACTGCGAAAATTGAAATGCGTTGAGTTATTAAGCCGTGATTGAAATGCGAAATTAGATTTAAAGTACATAATAGCAATACTACCTAAAGAATACCAAACCGCGTAGGCACTTCGCAAAAGCGTTTTCCAAGGACTAATGTTTAGTCTATGTTAGAACAATAATGTAGATGCAAGCAGATAAGAGTGTTGCTGGATATACATCGTCGTGTACAGTTAATTGATCACTTAATTATTTTGCGTGTCCGTATAAAAGTTTCCAATTAAACAGTACTATTATTTTAATAGATAATTAAGAAATGCTCATTTAATTAATTGCAGGTAACTTTTTAGAATTGAAATGGAGGTAGGTAGTTTACTTTATTCAAATGAGATGTGTCTGTAAAGTGGTTTTAGTTGTGTGCTATTATTATTTCTTGTGCTTTATTGGAGTTTCGTGTTCATTAAGTGCAGCCGCGGCGTTGATAGCTTATTTAAATGAACTTTAAAGGGTTCGTATTGAATAAAGCATACCTACTTTACGGTTGATTTATATTAGAGTATTGCGAAGGACATGGGAGTTTGATGGTATCGGTAGATTTTGTCGCCAGGAAATGACGACGAGCGCGCGCTCCGGCGCTTGACGTAGTTTTATTGTTGCGCGCGCGCCTCGCGCCTGCGCTCTCGTGTTCTATCGCCGATACGATGCGCCTGCGCCGCCACTGCCCTCACCTTAGAAAAGCGATATTTTAGCGACAGCCTACATGATTAATTTATAGCTTAGAACCAATACTCCTGAACATAAATCCGATTAAATGTGAAGATAAGATGATTTATAGATTTGTCATCCGACGGATCAATTGTGCGTGGTTGTATTCATACCAGTACTTGTAGCTTGTGACCATAGCCCGTAATAATAGAATTATCGTAACTAATTGTTCATATTGTCACTTAATGCCATGCAAATGTACCTGGTGGTAAATCCACCGCTTTTCTAATATACACACACATTAAAACAAAAAAGGCGGCGATCTAGTATCGTAAAGTGGCGTTTTCATTACAATGTCAGTTTTACTGGGTTCTCTATTTATAAACTACCAGTTTAGATTTAAGTAAACTAAAGTAGTCGGAATAGTTTAGTGTTATAAGCTATTTGCATCGGTCCTTAAGAGGCAGTCGATCGGGCTGGGTTACCAGCGGGCGATCTATGTTTTATGTGTTTTTAGCTCTGACCACAATACTGTGTAATAAATAATAGTTTTGCCGACACGAATAAATACAGTTTACCTAGTTTGGCGCTCTGTGCCGTAGGTGCAAATGCTTAATTGAGTGTTAGATTGCTATGAATGTTTGACAGTGAATGGCTTAATACCTCTTTTTACAAGGCTTTACACGATGTATGATATGTAAATATCTTAAAGTGAATGGTTCGGTGGTCCTTCGACATAAGTCCGCGCTTTTGTTCGACGCCCGGCTCAGGCAGTGTTTTTAACCGCCTGATAGTTAGTTATTATCGTAGCCTATTAACGTTAGGAATGCTAAGAATATACTTGCGCAAAGCCAACCCTTAAGAAACTTGTTGTCCTGCTAGCGCATAGGACACGGGTTGCTACTGATAGCACAGCATCTTCTCGTGAAGACTGTCAACATTACTTACCGCTGGAACACAAGATAAACTTGGTAGTTTACGATATTCTATAGCAGAGGTACTTTTCAAATCAGGCTGGTTCAGTTTGTACGAAATCGATAACACATTTTTATTCTTGAGCCTTTTAGCTTGCATGACACAATGCAAGCGGAAAGGCTCAGGGAAAAAAAAAACTTTAAATATTCGAAATTCTGAAGCTAATACAAAATTATGTTACATTTGATGTGTAATTTCAATCAATACGGACCTTTCCTATCAACAGTGATGGTATAGGGTGGAGAGAGGAAGAAATAGGACACCAATATCGGGTTTGGCATAAGGAGAACGCCATCGATGAGAGACTGAGAGAGAGATTCTGTGGTATTGCAATCGAACAGGTTTCGATAAGAATAAACCTTTTATTATTGTTAAAAGATTGAAGGTTTCTTTGTAAACTTTATCAAAAGACGCAGTGGAAAAGCCCGTGATGCAACGTTAGGCACCTTTTCAGTGAAAATACTTTTAGATAACTTCTAAATCTGAATCCTTAATTACCATTTGATTATTATAAAGAAGAGATAGTACGAGTAAGTCAAAGGCTGCGTATCATAAGTAGTTATATATAAGTATAGATGAGACCAAAGCTTTCTAACTAAGTAAAGTTATACTTCTATGAACATCTAATATGATATCTTTCTCATGAGAAAGAAATTTAATACATAAACTTATAACGTGTCTCCTTGTAGTGTATAGTGTATGTTGAAATGTATCTTCAATGTTTGCAAACAGCTTGTTTTATTTCTAGGGAGATTTTCTTTTTATATAAACATAATATTTTTTTATACAGACCTATTCATAAAAGGTTGCCAGCCACTAACGTATAACAATGTTCTGTACGTTTGACATTACTTTCAACATTTATATAAAATATTCTATACCACCAACCATCCAACTATCAAATTTTGTAATTATTTTCTCTTAACTTCACATTAACGTCATATGATTGCTTTTACTCTACTTAACTATGCATTAATAGCTAATAATATTCATGAGCCTCTAAAGTGAGATCTATCAATAGATTACGTAAAAATATTTAATGTAAACATAAGGTCTTTATTAGCATTGTGTAACTGGTCCCCGAGGCCCGAACGATCCGGTGTCCCATTAATTTTTGTTTAATTTGTAATTTTCCCAGTAATTAAGACCAGCCTCGTCTGTTTAATGCAAATGAACCTATTCTCGATCATTAGTCTGTACACGGTCTACTAACGTTACTTTTCGTTAATTAATCCCGAGATCTAACGCTATGGGGCCCGATACCTGATTATTATTCACACGCAACTGAGACTTAAGATAAAATGCGCTGTAATTGTGAAAATAATCTAGAGGGTCACTAACAAGGAGTTCGGCGAAACATATTGTATCTTTGTGAGAACTTGGGAACTTTTGGAAAAGAGCTTTAGCGTATGACTACTTTAAATATAGTTTAAGACAGTGATTGACGTTTTTAAATATATTGCATTTGTACATATCTTAACTAATATTATAAATGCGAATGTGAGTTTGTTTGTTAGTTTATTTGTTTGTTACGCTTTTAAATACACGTTGTCAGAGGTACAGAACGCAGAGTGCATTTCATCCAGATAAAAGTACGTACAGTTACCGAGGGGTATAAATCTAGTAATACAATAGACAACGGACCTTAATCGCGGTGATTGGTATTTAAAGGTAAAAACCTATTTATTTTTCAACGTTTTGATCGACATCATTCGAGAGGTAGGTATTTTTACTTTTAAATACTTAGCAACGCGACAGTCGGCTATGTTGGTGCGCTTTTAAAAATTTCAGTATAATAGTTTACCTGAATTTTGCAACTGAAATAAAACACAAATACTCACCGGTAGCTGGTAACTTTTTTACTCTTATCGTTTTGTTCCTGCGATATCTATTTGAAAAACAAATTGAATAAACAATCTCTATTTCGTTGCCACTTATTAACTTTTTTAATCTTTCTGTCACGGACATTGTTTCGTGACGTCTATGTCATAAGCTTAGGCATTATCGACGTTAAAGAGTGTCCGTCTTTGTAGCTCGCGCACGCCACCCGCCGTCTCGACGTTATCAATAAAAAGTTTCCAACTCAATTTATCTTATCGCACGGTAGTATCGTGAGTAGTTTCCACAATGAACGACGTGCCGATATCTACCAATTTCTAATCAGAATGATCCACCTTGTTAATTAGAATCTGCATTCGGAATACCGTCTAATTTGTCGCAGTGTAAGGTTCAATATTGTGTGTACTATGCGTGAAATTTATTTTTAATTTAATAACTTAATACGTCGATAGGTATAGGGACGCAATGGTGCGCACGCTATCGGTCCACCGATAACCACGTCTGCGCTGTCCATGTGCGCCCAATCAAAGTACTTCATTAAAATCTTATCGACGCTAGATAAATCACCTAACGACTGCGATCGATTATTTGGATAATTAATGGTGGTTTTATAAATATGTTGGATTCTTGTTCCCGTGGCACTGGTTTAGATGAACTTGCGCCTTAGGGGAGCATTGTGTCGCCGGACTCGATAGCTTGCTATGGCCAGTCGCCGGTGACAGCTGGCAAAGGCCATTTTAAATCATTACTTCTCATAGGCTTACTGTTAAATTAAGAATTTTAACAGTAAACTTATGAGTATATACTAAATACAAAATCGTTTTAAAGTCTCCCATTAGTTACTGTCAAACTTTTACGTTTCGTATCGTACTTATTATCTTTATTAGTTAAATATATTATCTATAACGACAGTTTCCTAATCTTGGAACAACTCGTGTAATTTGACACGAATAATTACTTACGGTTTAGTGCCAACATAATTTTATAACGGCTGGCGATACTTAAAGTGTGTTTGTTTCAGTGAAACGCAATACTTTCGCGTCGCGCAGGGTCGCGTGCGCTCGCAGCGTTCAGGCCGAGGCACCACGACGCTCGAGATCCGCATCAGTCCCGGAATAAATGCTATCCTACGATGGTATCGCCGGCGCCCGCGCCACCCCATTAATCTACATCAGCACGCGCTTGCTACCAGATTAATGAACCAGATAAACCTTAAATACGACTACAGATGTCTACTTCTTTAACGGCAGCCGAGAGAACTGTATACTCTCTAAGACAATAATTGATGAATTAAACGGATTCGACGCTTTTATGAATGTTAATGATAACACTAGATCGGTCCGCCGATACGGACGGCACGACTTCCATAATTAGAATAAATGGATGAAAACTTTCGGCTGAAATTGATCATTCGGTGTGGAATCCACGTTAAGTAGCAGATGATGGGTGGCTAATGCACCAGGTCTCGTCATTAAGCCGAGGCACGTTCAAGTAGAGCCAGCGCCGACATTCGCCATCTGTCTGTAAGCCACATTATTTATACTGTGACTTACCTTTACATAAGTATCCATTTGTTTACATATTTCTAAATTAGAGATCTGATTTTCTCAAGGTCATTTATTATGCTTGCACCTATATATTTACTTATTAACGTGATTTATCAAATTGGTTAGTAGATGGTAATCCGAGAAATACTTTATAAAAACAAAACAGAAATTACATTATTATTTTTGTGAACTCTGTGTTTGATCAAAACAATGCAATTAAAGAAAATCTTATATATAATATAAGATTTTCTTTACTTGCATTTATATTAGAAATAAAATAATATCAGTTATCAGAAGCGACCTATTTCGATATGAAAAGATAAGTCGCTCATAACATTATTGTGATAAAGTTCAGTCCGGCTTGTGTGAACAATCCTATTCTCACTGTTCGAGTAACCTTAATTGTATCAATTGAAAAACTACTTTTCACACAACTACGAGAATTGTTAATTGATTTTACAGATGTTCAATTTATTTTATTTAGGACGCTTTCGATTGCTCAAACTTAGTTCACGGTGCGTAATACAAAGTATTACAAAAATCTGCCAGAAAGTGAAACTAAAAGGTTAAATAATGTAATTAGTATTCAAGTTATTGTTTTATACCTCGGTAAATAGGCTTCATAAAAAGATAAGCTTAAGAATATGAGGTAATGTACATATGTATAGTGTCGGACGTTATCAGAAATCCACTTTATAATCGATCGATAAGGATTATTGTGTGAGTAATTAAGGCAGTGTCACAAGTTAGGCCGTTAATCTTCTAGATCGCTATCAGAGATGATCGCGTGTTGGCTCACCCCGGCTCGGTACAGTGCAAACACTGCACCGCGCCTGCGCCCGCGCAGCTCCGCGCATCCCGCGACTGCCGCCTCGAGACTAAATAATGATTGTATGCGTCGTTACACAATATGACTTCTTTAAAATGTCATATCGTACACATACATGATACACACGTTAATGCATTATTCGTGTTAATGCTTTTTCAACGCCAATACTAAAATGATTTATTTTAATTCTGGCGGGCAACAAAGTGTGCCATATCTCTTACATTTTTTTACGAGATCGCTCTCGCTGGATAGATAATTTATATTTATATTTTCTCGCAGCTTTAAAAAGGCGCTAATTTTATTCTTCCGCACTTTAGTAAGATTATTGAGAGCATTCTTTTTTCACATCTCTTTGATGTGACGGACAAACAGCACAGTTTTAGGATTATGATGAGGAAGACTTACAGAAGCATAAAAAAAAATTATGTTGCTATACGCGTGTATATTAAATACATTACGCGCAGGTGCTGTTTGACTCTCGCTGCATTATTTTTAATAGCATACCTATACGACAACAATTTATTGACAGTAAAATTCAACAAGCACAATAATAACGCTATCGGTATGTGTAAAACTAATAATCCGACGTACTAAATGACTGTGTGATTTTATTGTAATCCCGGTGTATAATCTGCAATCAAATGTCGATATATTACGGGGATGCTGCGACATTACCGAGAGCGTTACCGTGCAAACACCGTCTCCCGTCGCTCCTTACGCCGACCGTATTTACTTTTCAACCACACTAACAGATAAAAGTGTCATAATATTTATACCATAACTTAGCTTTCTTATGAACCAGTGTCGTAAACTTAAGCGCGCTTTCTAGACAGACAAACGCACGAACAATATGAGACGTGCCCTCAAGGAATAAGGTTTAATTTAGTCAAATGTTAATGTTCAAGATGTTCCCGGTTATTGAGAGCAGATTGTCGCCGTCATTCGATAATGTTTCTAGTTAGTTTGCAATAAATATGAGAGTCGAAGCGTCCGAGGCGCGGCCCGTGACGTTCGCTCAGATGACGGTATGGACTATCTAATTTTATTACCAATATATTGTCATTAAGTCGATACTGATCTTGTTATACGCACAATGAGAAGTACACGGGCCCTCGACGCCGGGCCCTGCCCGATACAATTTATATTCAAATGACATTCGCTTATGGTCTCAGGAAATTTCTCACTCGTCGGATTTTCACGTAATCTTAAATTGATGGTGGCAACGACTGGCCAGACGTCACAACCTCATAGATAAGCGCACGAAACCTGCATTGTAATTACGTGACCTCTGTACCTGTGTGGATACGTAAGCTGTGTAAACAAACATTATAGGGAAATATAAACTCTACCTAATAAGACAATAAATGCGTGAAATATTAAGTATGGCTTCATTCGACACAAAGCTTTAAATATTATACTTGTTTGTCGAGGTCTTTATATCTGTACACTTTATCAATAATGTCATCGATATCAGTACGTCACGAAGAGGCTTAAAGGTAGTCACACACACCAGATCGTACAGAGTATTAATTAGTTAATCTGTAAGCAATGTGCTGATTGGTGTGATTACTGCCCTGGTGTCATTCAAGCTTATGAGGTTGTGATCTGATGTGCGAGCCGTCCGCGTCTCGGTCCTACCGCGGCCTCGCTGGGAGGCGAGCAACTTCTCACGGGTATTTGAGCCAGAACTAGCAACTATACAAATAAAAAATCACCTTGTGTACAGTTCACGTCGCGCTGTTTACAGGCCATATAAACTGACCGTATTTACTGTGTAACCGCTCATCCTCCATTTAACGTTGAGCTACTTTGGTAACGTCTAAATTAGTGAAGTGAGAAAAGCTAACGTTCGTAACCGTATTCGATCGACTCTAAATCGTGTCGATAATATCTTTTTTTGACTCTCACACTCCCATCACTTATTGTGTGTTTATTCTGTCGTATTGCCGTAGAGGGAAACTTGTTATGACATCCTAATTTTGTCAATGCTTAGGATTTCGTCGCTTCTAAATCGCTTCATACTTTTTCATGTTTACTTATGATTATTACATGTATTGATATAAGTACGTTCTTATAAAACACGAATTATGTCGATCGATACGACTGACTATACAAATACGAACAGCCATACAATGTGTTGAAGTACGTTGTTGAAGACATTCAATATAAATAATAATAATAATTGCCACTCTACCACAAAATATAATTGAAATTAAACTGCTATATACGGTATATAATAATAATTGAATTAGCTTAAAAATTAGTAAAGTTTAATAATAGTAGTAGCGTAACAATTTTCAAAATTTTGAAATAAAGTGTCAAATAAACAACGCGATAAAATCCGTATCATCATCATCATCATCATCGGGCTATAATAGTCCACTGCTGGACATAGCCCTCCCCTAATGAGCGCCATAGCGCCCGGGAGAAATCCGTATATAGCAGTTTAATTTCAATGAATAATATTCGCGTAAATAGAAGACAATATTATACAAAATATAATTTTATGGTGTGTTTTTTATGCGTAATGCAATAGTCCGCTTCGCGTAACATGTAGCACTTGTTTAATTCGATTAAATAAGTTTCGATAAATTTAACCAATAGGTATTTGAAGCCTTTATCGCAAAATAGTTTTGTTAGAAAATAGTAAAGTTGGATAGATTAAATAAAATCAAAATAACCAGGTTAGTAATAATCCATATTGTTGTTCTAATTAGCTTAGAGACCACCAATGTCTCACCGAAAGGCGTTAGAAATTGATCGCGGCCTGTTCCCACCGATGGATTTCACCGGCTCGGATTAACCAAACAAGCAAGCGTTAATCTCTTCTCACGTGAAATCTCATGAAAAGACTCACAGCAAATATGTAATGTTATTATTGATATAATAGTTGGATCGGTCGAGCGAGCCCGAATGGCCGCCGCGGTGGTCCGACTCCAGCAGCTCACCAGCGATGGATGAGCCCACTTCATCATATTAATAACCTTCAGCAGACTCACTCGGCTTACGCGCTCCTAGATTAAACGACTCATTATCCACTATCTTTAGGCTAAATATTAATTGAGACATTTTGAACTACTGTCAAGAAATCGATACGGCAAAATAAATGAGAGTCAATAAATAAGCACCACACGGCGCGGTTTATTCTTTGACGATTAAGGAAGCGACCGTCATTATTCCGAGCGAGGATTTTTGGTGAAGACCAGACCATAAGGATCCGTGCAATCAGTCGGATCGCCATTCTTTCTGTTAATCGCATTATAAATTGACGTAGCGGTCGCTGCACCGCCCTTTGTCGGCGTCGTAACAGATGACTACAGAATTTATTCTTTAAAAATAATGATTACAAATTTAATCTCGGTATCTATAATTAGTCTACTGCTTTAGAAATTCATATTAAAATTAAAATCACGATGCCGATTAATAAGTTTATGTGTCATCTCCAACTTTGCAACGGACTTTTTAATACCCGTTATTAAGGAAATATGTATTTCCAGTATGCGGTGTTTAAGCTACCGTATTGGCTTGATTGTCTGACATTAAAATGATTGATGAACGACTATTTGAAATATATCACTTCAAACAACAAAGTTTACAAATAAATTGCTGGCCTCTAGACCAGTCAATAACAACGTTTACGCGCAAACATCATGGAAACTGCATTTTATGATTTAGAGCCAAACACAGGTAGGGTTATAAATAAACGGTAACGATAGCTTTCAATAGGCGAATATTTTGTATCTAGTATTGTGTTACGGAAATTTTATCTTAAAGCGCTGTGTTGTTTATGACGTTGATTGCAGTCAAATCAGTGGAAGCTTAGCACTGGAGGAGTATAATGCGTGCTGCCACGCGAGACCTTCGTGTACCCGCGGCATTACTCAAACCTCATTTAGACCTAACTACGTTGCATTGAAAGGAGCAATTTTATTGTACTCTATTGATTCTCTTGACAGTCCGAGAACGCACATCCGACCTCAACTAGTTTATTTTATTTTGTCATTGTGGCTCATAAAAATATACTAGAATGTATTCATTTGAGATTTGAAAACTTTACTTTGCTTTTTCTTTGTACAGGTTGGTAAGATTAAGCCTTGTATATTGTGTCAAATCAAAGACTAGATATATATCTACATACATACATAAACATAAACTGATGACCCCGTTTTGATTCAGTAATGAAATAACACATATCATTATTATTAAACGACAGTTCACAAGTATTAGGATTTAACAAACATCTATAATGTAATAATAATAATATTTTACCTCATATACACAACACCATCTAGCCCAAACTAAGCAGAGCTTGTACTAGACAATGGATAAACATACATATATACTTTTTTTTTTGTAAATACATACATATTATACATAGAAACACCTAGACCAAGACAAACATCCATGTTCAATCTATGAGTCAAAATTTAAAGTAATGAATCTGAATAACATTTACCTTGGAATGTTCAATCTATGAATCAAAATTTAAAGTAATGAATCTGAATAACATTTACCTTGGAATGTTCAATCTATGAATCAAAATTTAAAGTAATGAATCTGAATAACATTTTACCTTGTACTGAACTTTACGCAAGATGATTCCAACATTTTAGAAACATGTTAGGTATCTGTTAAAATCATATTGAGCTAGACATAGCTGCTCAGTTACCTAGTAAAATAGTTTCCACTTTTATAGAGGTATAAAATAAACCTGCCTCGACTTACACAGATATTTTTGTTATTCTCCTGCATACCGGCGCATTCAAATCTAATTTACAACTACCCTCATTCAAATGACATCATTACAACAAGTACCCAGTAAGGAGTGACAGCGTACACTAGAATGGTAACTTTAGTCATAATAAAGCCACCTTATGTTTGCTTCATAGACGATACTACGAATATTCGAAGTCACAAGATTTTAAACGTATTTTACAATTCATTGCATTTTTGAACAAAGATTATACTCGAATTTCTGTAGTTCTCTATGTAAAAGCGCAATGAAAAGCAAATTACAATAAATTGTACTCTTGTCGTGACAAACCTTTGTAGGATTGTGAACATTGCAAGGTTTACATGACAAGTGTTTAGTGTGCAGGCAAGTTTAGTAATCAGGCTAGATAGTACTGTTAATTGCTTACATATTGAACTAAATACCTCGGCACAACCAATATTATTACAAAAATATGTAAACGTTACAATTATTTTCCATAAATTGAACTTACATAATTAAGCGGAGTGCAGTTATATGCATAAAATGATCGTGCTATGGAAATAATAATAATTAATACCTAAATGGTAAGCTATATAGTTATTCATTATATAAAATGCTTTAAATAAGCAATTGAAATGTGTCATTGAGTTATATTTTTTAATAGATATGATTAACAAAAGGCATTGTTGTTGTAGCCAAAATAATTATGAACTCTTTGTTCTACTTGTAGGTATATCTAAACTTAATTATTGAGATTTAATGTGACAACTTTAAACTTATTCTGGGTTTTGCAAAATCAAAGACTTGAGTGCCGATTTCTAGTTAATTATAATATTTGAGATCATTTATTGTTATCAGAGTTCAAAAAAGTTTTCTAC
The DNA here is from genome assembly GCA_930367265.1 of Catocala fraxini. NCBI lineage: Eukaryota > Metazoa > Arthropoda > Insecta > Lepidoptera > Erebidae > Catocala > Catocala fraxini. The sequence continues at coordinate 13,460,045 of OV884037.1, forward strand.
GACTAAGTAGTGTAATCTTTATAGGGTAAAGATATATAGACTTCATAAATTTTTTATCACAGTTCCACTACAGATTCTATGTATATTATTGCGCAAAGCAGCATTATTTTCTTAAGCAAACGTGCATAACCATATTTATGAAAAAGATCCTAAAACCTAATCACAAATTCCAAAGTTCAAAAATGGGAACAGGTAAATATCAGACGAGTCATTAGTACACAAGTATTGATTACTAGGTTTCAAATTCACTCATTAACGAGGTCCACTTTTAAACAGAACACAGATAATAAGTCAACGCTCTGTATGCCTTTTACTAGAAGATTTAGTTGTGGCTGCTTACCCCCGAGGAACAAATAAGTGTGGTTTGTTTTACTTTATTTAGTTTGTGTAACAATACCCGGCGTGAACTTAACTCGCATTTTGATATTCGACTCATATGTTCGTCTCAACTCTTTGCATTCTCATTCTTAAATCCATGACGTCAAAGTCCACAATTTAAGAAGCGCGGTAGGCTTTTTCTTCATTTAGTGCGCCTTAGAAAAGGCGTGAGTTACGATTTGAGTTATTTATAACGTCCAGTTTGTGCAGTGAGTACATAGTCCTTGGCTTCATTGGACTCACGAATGATCTTAATTAGAAGTATTGTGGGGAGAAGTAAATTATGTCCGCCGAGGCTTTTGTGGTGCCGTTCGTCCCTCAGCCCTCCTTATCCACTGCTTGTCTGTAAATCATGCACTATCTGATGCCGGTGCATGCCCCAGAGCGTAGATTAGGAAATTAATGAGACCTTAATGGAAGTAATTTTAATGCCGTTTAATTTTTATGTCTCGATAGTGATTACATGAATTTTAATGCGCAAAAGCAATAAACGTCAGTTAACTGTATTTGATTTAATGGTGCATCTATATAATATCGAAGATGCCGCACTACAAATTGACTTTGTATAGGAGTCCATTATTCATATAGTGTAGGTACGTAACATTTACAATGTATCTCAGTTAGTGTCAGCGTAAATAATAAATTAATAGAGTTTTTAACCAGCTCTGAGAACGGGTTGTCGGTATAATATTAGTCGGTATAGTATCACTGGAGGGTCGTCTGGGATTTTAATTATGATTTTCCGAGTGCAGCACTTGTGTAGCAGTGAAAGACGCTCATTACACTGTTAAATTACTAAATAGCGTGAGTCGAGTGCCAGCAGCCGGCCCCGACCGCATTCTGCGGCTTTAATGCTCGTATTAGCCGATAAACAGTTCATTTGCGTGAAAAATAAACCCAGTTAGTATAACAAACAACACCGGCATGCAAAATGAAACGAGAAATTACCAGCGAACCAAGAAGGTGCTGGCATATTCGCTTCGGTTTTATCTGCAGAGAAAATATTTATTGTAGAACCTTCAACTTGACTCGACATTTTATTCAGCTGACTAAATAACAGCGATGGAGAAAGAAAGTCTTTCTATCGTTTAGTGTTAATTTATGAAGCTTATCAGATAGTAATTATCACATGGAGAATATTTCGATGTAAAATCTACTATGTCGGAAACAAAATTAAGCGTTGATGAAATTTATACTTGTACATGTAATTTACGTCCTACTTACACGGCACACAAACTATGAAGTATACCTAAGCTTAGTATTTAACTATGGTCACAACTAGCCTTCCAGTATATAATTTTATTTCGAACGATGAAATTCTGAATGTATTGTTGATTTAGTATTAGTAATACAGCATGTATTACTTTTACTAATTATAAGAAAAGATTTTTACAGCATTTGTCCCAAATTATTTTAAACATGCTTAAAGTTAGTCCTTTCAGCAAATATTTTGTTTGTCAGTCAAGCAATTGTTGCTATAACGTAGCTAAGTAAGTTTTTCTGACGCAATAGCGGTGTAGTAAGAGTTCTTAAATGTCAGAATCACCGCCAATAAACGGTATAATAATAATCAAATAAATTCGACGCCTTGAAATCCTTTGCGAAATGTTAATAATAAGTATCCATATTTAAAAAAGTGCCCACTATGGGCATGCATGCCTGCAACAATCGTCAGGTATTTAAAACATCGCAACAAGTTAACAATTGTAGTTGACCAATGTTTGTAAGGCTGTGTGCACAAACGTGCGTACTGACCATTATTGCGTGTCAGTTGCCAGCTGAGTTTAGGTTAGTGTTACTTTTGCTGTAAGTTAAATCAATGGCTAACGAATGTAGCACTAAACCAGAATAAAAGACCATTAAGAAGCGTTTATGCCATTATTAACATTATATATAATTAAAAAGTAACTTTATCACTACTTTATCAACAGCGCAGTGTGACGGCTGTGCATAATGTCTCGGGTTCGATTCCTGAGAGAGGTGAAGCCTTATAGGATTGTTTAGTAAAAAATTTGCATAGCAGCAAGGAGGTTGGAACTGTACCACGGTAAACGACAAAAGACTTGCTCCCTGTTACGTGGAACATAATATACACCTCTGCCTACCCTTTCGGGGATAAAGGCGTTGGATTATGTATGCATATTATTAATAGTAATAACAGCCACGTATTAAACTGTCCCACTGCTGGACACGGACCTCTTCTCAATGTGAGAAAGGTTAGGCTATATTCTACCACGCTCGCCCAGTGCGGGTTGGCAGAGTTTACATATCTTTGATAACATTATGGAGATTTCTCAGACATGCAAGATTTCCTCACGCTGTTTTCCTTCAAAGTTAAAGCGAGCGATAATTAACTATTTAATACGCACATAACTTTGAAAAGTCAGAGATGCGCGCTACGGGATCGCGCTCGAGACCTCTGCGTGGCAGTAGCATATTTATTATAATCAAAATTTTCTCGTCTCTAGCTATATTTATATTACTACATATATAACCTTACCTTACACTAATAATTCTGGTATATGGAAATAGATGTCCCATAGGTTAGTACTATACATAAAAAGGACGTTTGCCAGATACACTGTATCAGTACAAAGATATGATCGAAATGGTAAAGGGTAACCAACCAACTCACTAGATAGGTGCCTCTTACTGCACCGGTATACAAAGTCTGCAATAAAAGTAGCAGAAGTCAATACCGGAGTGAGCGGCTAAAAGTGGCGACGAGTGCAGTGCTGAGATTACAGTCACAAGTCTTGTGAAAACGATGGCCCGAGGCACGTCTTCCTGTAGTTACGCTCTTTAAAATGACACATTCAACTACCAGCGACAGAGCTCTGGCGAGGTCTTTTTGACCGCTTAAGCAGAGTTGAGACTCATGCTTACACTTGGAGTTCCATCCCATCCAGCGAATAAGGCCAAGCCGCGGATGAGGCCTTGACCGCCTCTCGGAGGCGGCATATCCACTGTATTACAGGATAAAGTAATGATCGCACGATGCAATTATTTAGATTTAGGCTCAAACATGCCGTTTATCGAGCACATTGCCAGGCTGCGGTTACCGAGAATCTCCTAACAGAAAATTTCAGTAATATTTTGCGTGAATGAGGAATTGAACTTGAGACCAAACAATTGCACACGAACTTTACCGCAGACGGTCACCGGATCAATAAATTTATTTACTTTTTAAGGACTAATTATTACTTAATTAGTTTAATAAACTTATCTTGGTTTAATAAAGGGCTGGAGGTCTGGAGGGTCGGGTTAACAATATCAACACAAAGTAAGAATCAAAATTTAAAAGCCGTGCGGACTTTAATGATAATGTGATAAATGGTTTTGAATTAAATTATTTGGACAGTCTGAGATAAATATCGGTTGTCAGTCTGCATCCAATCGGGACGTGATGAAGATGTATATGCATAGTTACAAGAATTAAATGTGACAGTAAATAACACGTGACGGCGCGTGAAGACGTCTGCGGTAAAAAGTGAACATTGTGAGTGGAGGATTAACTGGTACAAACCGTGGAAGTGTCGCCTCGGAGGCGCTCGCAGCGCGCCCGACATGCGACTCTCGATTCCATATCGACACGCAACTTGACGCATGGCGTACGTCTTAATGCATCCATTAACATAAACATTCTCATCGTAAACACTTACTGACATAGCTATAAATTGACTTTATACCTATTTGGCATCCTACTTTTCTGTTAAAATTAAGGAAACGCCGTAGGTATGTGGTTGTTGCTTGTTGATACTCGCTGGCTGCGCTTATCTCGTTTTCGGTAATAGAATACCGGGAATATTTTATCAACGCACGACCGAGTAATTTAATATAAAGCGTATCACTAAATGATCTCTCGGTCCCGATGACTATCGCGAGGTTAATAACGGTGTTGGAGGTTCCTCTACGCGAGACACGCGTCCGCGATATTATCGCCTCCGAAGCATTATTGATGAGAGCCCGCCATAACCAAATAGCCCGAGGATCACGTTTGTTTACTTATCTAACGTTAGTTAAAATGTTCTATTTTGTGACTAATTGAAAGCAACGCGGGCCATTGAACTCGCGTTTATGACAGGTGCAGCTGGGAATGGCGTTTTCGTGAGATTGTGCCGCGATAGTTGACTACCGAGCGCTGGAGCGCTGATAACACCATGCCTTTTTCGTGCTTTGTGCGCGCTTAGTCTAATTGTCGAACAGAAGCTATGCCTGCGCCTTAACGACTGCTTCAATAGCCACGTCGTTTATGGAAGAGAAACGGCATAAATTACATTTACTGCTGTTGAGATTGCTTCATTCATTCTTGTCTCGCCCATTGAGTAACTCAGCTACATGCAGACCCTGTGCAAATTGCGAACAATGCTACGTGTCTGTGAATAAACTATCTGCTTCGGCTATTCGCTATTGACATTTAATTTTCTTATATCAACATCGGTCGTCTTAAGGCCCAGATATAATCTCATAAAAGTTCTGTGCGAGTTAAATATTAAACGTATTCCCATTCGTTCCACTTGCCGGTGGATATGAAAGACTTAAACGGGCGCGTATAGCAGTGCATGCATTAAAAGCTTGTTTGTTGCTCCGTATAAATACAAAACTAAGTCAGTCACGTTATCTTATAATTAGTTTGGTTACCTTGTTACTTAATTAGATACACAACTTTTCAATTATTTTTACTGTTGTCAACAATTTATAGTACCCACACACGAAGTAGTAATTTTTCTCTAGAAACGAAGTAGTTTTATATAAGAGTAGTACTGCTTTATTATGTGCTTATGTTTTGACGCGTGACGGCGGTATGGAACTATGTGATACAAGCGAGCGATGACTATAGCGTTCTTGCTAACACGCTTAACTGATTTCTCGGGACAATCGAGCCTTGACATTTGCGATGCGCGTGCGTCGGGCAACCGTTGACCCGTAGCACTCACTTCGTCTAACATGTGGGACATATCGTCCGCTACAGCGAGCATTAGTGTCCATTCATACAATACGCCATTATACCTGTGTGATTACGACTGAATCACGACATTTTACATCCACTCTATGACATCCAGTGCTTACCGAGATTAGGGACAATGAACTCTTACTTCGATTTTCAATCACTGGTATTATACAGTATCGTCATCGTTGATAGCTCTTATGATACAATAATCCTACTTGTTCAATCACTATTGATGGGGCTCACACACAACACATAACAGATAAGTGTAGTGTATTTAAAGATTGTATAATGTATTATATATACTAATGTATAGTAAACTATAATCATGACACCTTAATAAATTGTCATAAAATATATTGCGGTGTCGATTTTACTACACTTCAACTTAACTGCACTGCACTTTTTATAACTCTTCAGAAAGATGAGTTGAAATATTAACTTCAGCTAGTTCGAGCATTTCCTTACAGCTTTCAGATTTGTTCGTATAAGGCTTTGTAGCAGTATATTGCAACAGCTGATGATATCAGACATGACCACAATATTTAGGCACGCTGTTTATCATAAAAACAGGCATAATTACTCAACTTCCTTAAATTAAGTAATGTGAAGCTTTTTCCTAAATAGGACTGTTGATGTGGGTGTTTAATAATATTATGAGCTAAATTATTAATTTGCATATAATACGTTATAAAAGTATTAATTAGTGATTCATAAATAAAGTTCAGTGAGTTGCCTCGTATCGAGCTTACAATATGCTGCTCTAGAATGTTGGCGTTATTCAATAACAAAGGTGTAGATATGTCGGACACCTATCTGTGGTTCGCTGTATTTTTATAATACGTGAATACATAAGTGGCGCTGGAATGCTAATAATATGGTAACAAAATATATTGGGTCCTATAGAGATGCAAATGCGGATAGCTACTTCGATAAAATTCGAACGTTATTGCTTCGCAGCGCGTCAAGCATTCGACATCCAAAGGCATCGGTGTTTTTATTTTTATCGAAGGGATCGATTGTAAAGATAAGTTTATCGTAAGACAAGTAGCGGCCACCCAGCGTCGAGGCGCGATATCGCGGCCCATCGCGCTAGCCGTCCCGCCCGGACATGCTTGCATTTTATTACATCTGATAACGACTAATTCGCATATACGTCAAATAATTGAAACGCCAGCACCGGCCGACACGAGAAACTCGTAGATAGGAATGTCGGCGTAACGTCTTTTAATACAAGTATTCTCTTTTATGTGATAATACTTGGATGACGATACGTTCCTGCATTCTATTCTTACGAGACGTGAATATCACAAAGCTTTCACATTATTCAGATTTAACTCGCAGTACACAGATGGCTAGAAGTAATAAAGTTAAATGTAAATACGAATACCCCATAATAGAATTCGTTTCATTGTATACTCATGTAAAACGTATTTATAAATAGGCTTTATGCACCATTTTATTTTTGTTGACTACTATACTTGAATGATCTTAAAGGTTATTTATTTTCTATTGTGTCGTAATATATTGTCATAATATTGAGAAGTGAATGTGATTCGAAACAATAAAGATAAAAAGTGAATGAAAACAGTAATATTGATGCCGAGATAGACTATAATATGGTCCATATAATATTTATGTGTTTGATAAATGTAAGAAATGTTTGCTTTTATTAGTTTTTTCATTAAGGAAGCTTTTTGTCTTGAATGTACCTATTGACCTACTATATCTGTCACTACCCTTGGCAACTGGAGTAGTTCCCTTGTAAATGATAAACATGGAAAATAAAAAATGAATAATAAAAAATGTCATTGATAATTTGTATACCACTGTAGTGTTTTTAGATATGCCCAAAGCTTTCGATTTTTTGTCACATAAACAGCTTTTGACAAAATTAGAATATCATGTCATCAGAGTACCCGCATTAAATTGGTTACAAAGTTACCATGAAGACAGATTTCAGTCTGTAGACATATCTCAACTGAACACAAACGATTATATAGAAACTTTTAGATCAGTATACAAAATAAATAAATACGGGGTGCCTCAAGGGAGCGTGCTAGGGCCGCTATTGTTTCTGATCTATATCAACGATTGTTACAGATCATAAAATAATATTGTTCGCAGATGATGTATCCATTATAATGACTACCGATAAAAACATGACAATTACAGAACACAAAATTGACATTCATAATACACTGACATTAGTTATTAATTGGTTAAATAATAATAATCTTAAAGTACATATATCTAAAACATAATAATATAATATAATAATATTCTATCACATACACAACACCATCTAGCCCAAACTAAGCAGAGCTTGTACTATAGGTACTAGACAATGGATAAACATACATATATACTTTTGTTTTTGTAAATATATTCATATTATACATAGAAACACCGAGACCAAGACAAACATCTATGTTTACGCACACAAATGTTTGACTTGTGCGGGAATCGAACCCGCGACCTTAGGCGTGGCGGTCGGTTACACTAACCACTACGCCATCGAGTCGTAAACAAGACGTAACAAATATAAGAAATTAAATAATTTTAAAAATATTGATACTGACGTTAATTACGAAGCACATACATTATTGAATACAAATTATGTGACATTTCTTGGAATAATAATTAATTCGAAATCCAATTGGAAAGAACAAATTTAAATAGTGAACAACAAGGTTAACGGATCTTCACTTGCTCTTTTTAAGTTAGTAAAAATAGCAAACCGAAACACGGCATGCACAGCTTATTTTGCATATGTTGAGTCTGTCCTTCGGTACGGATCGTTGATTTAGGGCAATAGCTCAGAGGTACAGAAAGTTTTTATTGCTAAGAGGTAATTAGAATCAATATGTGATACTGCACCAGATATATCATGTCGTCCTTATTTTAAGTAACTAAAAATACTGCTCTTGGTCTATCTTTATATATGAGAAGAAGAGAAATTTATTAAACAACACCCTCATGTATTTAAACAGGCAAAATATGTGACTAGACATGATAACATAAGAAATCCAGACAGGCTTGATACCAAACATGATACCGAGAAGCAGTTGACTGCAAAATAACTCATACGCCATGTGTGTAAAAATATATCTTAAAATCCTTAACCCATATCAAAATATTACCCTTGAATAAATTTACTACAAAATTACGTTGGTGGCTCATGCAGAGCAATTTTTAGACTTAAAGAAATTTTTGAAAATAAAATGTGCATTATAATTAATTTGTAATTGACCTTATATAATTTTATTCCTAATTGATATTGAAAATGTGAAATTTAATATGTTCGTGTTAATGATATAACAATAATATATTACATTTGCATGCCATTTGAAATGGCTAAACGGGCTTGTACTCTTGTAAATAATCTATAACATCAATTAATGTACCCTGTTTATAGCAAATAAAGACTTCTTATTCTTATTCTTAGTGCCGCAGCGGTGCACGATTTCAAGGATTTCAGCGTTTGTGAATTCTCCTAAAGTAACTAATACCAATCAGTTACAATAAGGCCGGATAGTTGCAAATGGAGACAAAACAATTATCGTCTTAATTAATAAAATTAAATGAAAATTACATTTCACAATATTTATGTAGCTAGTACTCTATATAGTCTATAGTCTATAGTCCTCCCAGACACTAACATAAATATTTTTCGTATCAGTTCTAAAATCGTCGATCAGACTATTGAGCATGGTGCTGATGGACCATGACCGTTTCAGTTTGGGTGAAAATGTAATCTGCACATCATTTATCATCAGTTTCTTAAGCTGAAGTTTTAGTTGTAACTGCAATCGTAAAGAAATATCATATTAAATCATATCCTTCAAGATATTTCCTATAAGAATAGGAATCTTGAAGGTTGATATAAGCTACATAAGTTTATTTGTTTGCCAGTTTTGTTGTATAAATAAAAAACCAACTGTAATTTACAATGTCACTGTATTGATTATAATTACAGCGATGGGTTAAGTCAAAGACCTTTAATTTTTATGTCTTATTATGGCTATTGTTAATAGCAAAACTTCAAGAACATAAAGTTTTCCTATAATTCTTAAGTTTACATATAAAGCAAAATCCTCTTTCAATTATATGATCTGCGTTCACCGTAAAAATAATGCATATACGGAGATAATAAGTCAGGCTTGCTTTTAAGGGCCTAGACAAGGCGTACTTCAATAAGTCCGATAGTACGGACGACACTCGCGATGACAGGCGGCCGAGGACGGCGCGCCAACACGAGCTTTAAGATTATATTAAATCGACCTATAATAAATCACATCTCACCTATAAAATATAAATCAGCTGTGACATAAAATACATTTATATTGTTTTCACTTCGAAATGACAATAAAATACTTTAAATTCATGGGTGATTTAATACCTATGTATATTGATATAAAGCGCCTAACTAAGATAAGCAAGTATTAAATTTAACATATTATTTTTTTAATAATATCGAGGATCAAATTTTATTGATGCTCAGTGTTCGATTGTTATCTGACTTTTATTCGACTAAGTTTAATGTACAACCAAAATAAAATGGTTTATACAATGAATTAATCAATGGATGTATTAAGATAAAAGGTTTTACATATTAAAATGGTCGTATAAATAAAAGTTATTCGTTGTAGGCTTATTGACGTTTAGGTCTAAATTGTGCCCAGTTTGGAATTTGATAGTACTACGTATTTTTAATCTAACTGAATATATAGTTAAGAGTGTGCTTTTGTCGCAATGCCCAATAAGATAAGGGCCATTAAATATTGGACATTACATTTTAAATGCAATTCGTTTCATATGATATATGATCCCTATTTTCGTTCGTTTGCGAAGTTAACAGGGGTGTCAACTTTAGAAAAACGTTGGTTATTTTTTTATTATTCCATTATCTTAAAATTATTATTATATCAACCCTATCGAACGAATCTAACCAACGACGTGGAGTAGGTGTTAAACGATCTTTAATTTTGTTCATTTATTTAGTTTTATTATCTTTGTTAGCTGTTTATTTAGCACCGATTTTAAATAACTTAGATTCGATTGAGAGCTAGCGTAGAATAGATAAGAAAACGTTTTGTTTTTTGCTTTTCAGTGTCTTAATAACGGTTAAAATATATGTTTTCTTAAAAAGTTCCTTTGACAATAGGCAGGCATAATGCAAGGAACGCATATTAAGAATATCTCAAGACGCATGTAAAATGCTATTGTCCCCGAAACACAACTAAATCATAGCAAAATTAATATGGAAACACGACGCAAATGCTTCCTTAAAAAATCTTCTATGTCCCTTGTAAAATACAAAAATATAAAAGAAACAAACATAAAAAAAAAAACGGTTTGGGTTGAGAACCTTCTCCTTATTTGAAGTCTGTCTAAAATTAATATAACAAGCGAGTTCTCAAGTTATAAAACACGTCAAGAAATGCCTTGACAAAATAAACAGCCGTCAAGTGCACTATATACCCATAAAGCAAAGTGATTATACTTTATAATTCGAGTTATACATAAAGTGCATTGTTTTTATTCATGTCCGCGTTATGACGGAGGTGTCAGGAACATACCGACTATTATTCAAATAGATACATCAATCAAAGCACATGTACAAGTATGTGCATATTTACTCACGACCTCAATGTTTAAATTACTATTTTATTCACCAATTGAACTAATACATTAGGGTCTAGGGTTTCGTAACTCAGAACAACGAAGCTAGTTATGAAAGCTTTTATTTGAGCAACATTTTTTTGACTGCGCGGTTAGCGTAGTAATTTGAGTGATCACCTCGCTACTGCCACTGCCGAGTACTGTAGGTTCGATTACCAAACAAGACAAAAAATGTATGATCCAAAAATAGATGTTACGTGTCTGGGCGTCTCTGTGTCCGTTATTTGGGTGTTTGTAAGGTCCCAGTTACACAGGAATATATGCTTAGTGCTAAAGTCATATTAATAAAAGAAAATAATTTAAATAAACATGCTTATTTGCGCTAAATGTGATGTATTTCTGTAAGCGGTGTAATGTATTATATTATATATTTTTCTTGGAAGTTTAACACTCTTAATGAACACAGATATTTGTAATACCTCTAGTAAGCTATCATATTATGTTGTAAATGTCGTTCTAACTCCCAACACAGTGTACATAACAGAGCGTTAAGATCGTTACGATATGCTTTTTTTTGGTAGGACCGACTACAGATCTTTTAAGATGCAATAAATATCAATAGTAAGTAATAAAGATTGGCAAAAATAGGCTTACACGGCTTAAGACTACACCGAGAACGGATGGTTTATATAGTGGACATCCCGACTCTACTGATTCACCAAGTGTGTGGTGGCTTCAATCCTCGTACGGCACAAAAGTCGTGTCTGTCATTTTAATATGTATGAAGGTATACACGATACGATTATTCATACTGAAATATAATAGTATTTTATATATACCTACATCTATTCATGAATAAGCGCCGATGTATAAGCTTGTATTATAACCAGCGCCCTTCCAGCTAAGGTAAGTGCTTCTGTTGGACGTATGGTCTCGCCAGTAGTGTTATCATTGGCGATTGAACCTACTAACTTTAGATTGCAAGTTACTTATAATAAGACAAGTATTTATCGCTTTTGAGGAGACGACTTGTACACGTGTCAGTCGTTTTTAAAATTATTTATTTACTTTTCCTTGTCATTCATTGATTGACAATTATCGCCTGCTCAGTGCCTCGGAGAGCACGTTAAGCCGTCGGTCCCGGCTGCCATGAACATCTATGGCAGTCGTTATTGGGAAAGTCAGTACCCTCTAATATCCTGACACTGGTCTAGCCTTAGGGTATCGTTAGCCTTTGGGTTGCGGAGGTCAGGTGGCAGCCGCTCCGTGTAAAAACTGATATTCAGTCAAATCCGGTTAGACTAGAAGCCCAAGTGACTTGGGAATAATAAAGGCTAAGGGAGAAGAAGATGTGAATAAATTTGACATGGCCCGCTTGGGAACCTTACAGTGAATATTGGACTTAACATTCATAACCAGCAAATGTTTCCTTCTGTTTTTCTTTGTTGATTTTACCGTAAAAGTTTGCTTAATAATGACACGAGTTTATAATGGCACGATTTTTTGCTTTAGCATGGATTGAAATAATCCGCCCTGCCAATTGGATATTATTAAAATATTTCGTACTGACGCTTTTCTATTATTTTAAATTTAAGTTTTAGCTAAGGTTTCCTTATAGCTTATTGAGTTTATTAGGTTACAATCTGCCTGCAGGATTGCCGCTTAAAATTTGTACAACCCCGCGTAAGGAGTACTGTCGTTCAACAGAAAACCATAGCCAAGCAAACTTGTGTCGGCAGTTGGCGGTGAACATAAGGACGCGGAGTGGGGATATCAAGGGGGACAAGTGATTTTTGTTTTTTGCGTTGGCCGCATAGGCTACCGTGCCCGTCTACCACTGGCCACTGTAGAATACATGTTATTTTCTATGATTAAGTTTGGCAATATTACTTCACTAGTTCAGTTTTCAAAGTAAACTGCTAATCATGCTGTTGGGTTTGATAAATGGGTAAGACATTCAGTTGGGTTTGATTCCCATGTCTATGTTTTCTCGGCTTTACTGTCAATCAATTATTAATTACATTAAGTATGGGTGACTTTTCAATCGCCGGATAACTTTATCTGCGGTATATGTTTTACGTTTTGACAAGTTTGTATAAAAATATGTCAAACTGACATGTACCTCAGATATAAATTAACTGAAATTGGCCCTCAGTCAAGAAATCCAATGACAGGTAAAAACAAACCACATAATCATAAATGATTACGACGAAAATACTTCTCTGTTTAAATCTTCAGAATAATAGGCATTATTACGTTATTTACTACACACATACACATTTATAATATTAAGAGAAAACTTTAGTGTATACTGCATACAGTCATCCTAAAATACACAACAGCTATTATAGCTGCTTAACGGAAAGGTGTGGTTTATAATATTGGATAATATTCGATAGTAAAGTCCCGCATCGAATTGCATTAGACGCACTCGGTCGAGGCGATAGGCGCCACGGTCGTAGGCCAACATCGCCGTTTTTAATACGCCATAACTATAACCATCTATTGGTGCTATTGGATACAAGTCGATCGTGTGTGGCATCCTTTATGTTGCGTCAGTTTCTTTGCTGGTCAAATTGAACATTACAAAGCGGTTCCACTAATTATGATTAATATTAAAATTATAGGCGATGTAGTTTGATACGTTGTGTATCACGGCAAAGGTTGTTGTAGGTAAGGAAAGAGGGGGTGTGTGTCAGAAAACCTCCTCGTGGTACACCCTGGGCAACGTTGGCAATAATGCTTTCATTGTTGCTGGCGGCTAATATTCTGACAACCGGTGCCTTATGCCGTCGCGTTCGGCACCGGCGCGCGTAGGGAACCCGAGGCATTTTGTCTCGGGGTTATCGGCTCGCGAGAGCCGCGTTTGGGGGTCTCTCCACGTGTTCCTCTGATTAGCAGAGGACACGTGGATGAGACGGGAGGGATAGAGGAAGAAAACCTCTTTAAAAAATTACCAGTGGGGGGCCGCTAGGCCGGGGTGGGGAGCGTAAGCGTCCTGCCTAGTCGGGCGGTCTTGGGGCGGGTGGATCGGTCCAGCATGGATCCCCATCCGGCCCAACCTGGGGGAATAGAGGAAGACAACCTCTCTAAAAAATCACGAGTGGGGGCCGTTAGGCCGGGGCGGGGAGCATGGATTTCCTGCCCAGTCGGGCGGTCTTGGGGCGGGTGGATCGGTCCAGCATGGACCCCCATCCGGCCCAACCCGTAATCCTGAACTGACAGGACCGGGGGCCTTCGGGCTGCGAGGAAGACAACCTCTATAAAAATAACCCAAAGCTCAAGCTTTGTGGCCCGGCGAGGGGCTGTATGGCTGGGGGGAACCCAGTCATTAGGGCCACCCAAAACAAAATTTCATGATGTCGGACCAAGGTTTTAAACTACCCCAGGAGGGTACCGGGTGCGCCGCGCCCGGAGAATCCCTCACGGAGCCTGCTGGCTCCGTCTGCCCCTCGTATTCTGGGGGGGGCAACCAACATCGCAGCGCCGTGCCGCGCGAAATTTCAGGCACCGAAACCCCTGCGGAGTCGGACACCGACTCCGCGATGAGTGTCGCCTTGGGGCTAGTCCCGGACAAGGCGGCACTAGCACGGAAGCGCAAGCGCCGATCCCGTCGGATGAATACCGAGTCTGAAGGGGATTCGAGCGCAGCGCCAAACCCAAAGGTCGGGACTGCCCGAAGGGGCAGGGACCGGCCCGGCACACCAGGGCCTTACGGCCCGGCAAAGGCGGCTGAGGTGGCAGCAGCTAAGCGCGCGGCGACAGAGCTGTGCGCGGAGGAGGAGGTAGCGCAGCTCGCGCAGAAAATCCGGCCGCAGGGAAGCAGCCCCACTCCCAAGTCGGTAGCAGAGGCGGTGCAGAGGGTCCTTGATGGATCCGAGATTGTGACGAAGGTGGCGTCCAAGTCTCGGAACCTCAAGGGTACCTTCCAGAAGCACTTAAAGGAGGCGGCAGCTGCAACAAGGGAGTCGGTCGTGTACCTGGCCGACAAATTCACGCGGCTGGAGACGGAAATGGCTGAGTTGCGCCGGGAGATGGTGCGGCTTAGGGCTGAAACCCGGGGGCGGGCATCGAAACAGGCGCCCCAACCATCAGGGCAAGAACTGGACCTGCAGGCGACGATGTTTAAATATGTGGACGCCCGCATAGCAGGTCTCGGTGACCGACTGCTGCCGGCACCAAGTTATCGGTCGCGGCTGCAAGCCGCGCCGCCTGCGGCCGCCGCTGCTGCCGCCTCTGTGGCTGGTAAGGCCCCGCCAGCGCCATCGTCGCCGGCACCGGAAGCCCCTCGCGCGCCCTCAACGGTTCGCAACAGGGTTGGGAAGGGAGGACGGCAGAAGTCTGCCAAAGACTTCCCACCTCTTCCAGCACCCAGGGCTCCTCCGCCCCAGACCTTGCGGCGAGGCCCCATTGGACCTGCGCTCATTGCGCCGCCCGCTCCTGCGCCTGCCATCCCTCAGGGAGAGGGCTGGCGGACAGTAGAGAATACGGGTAAGGCTCGCCGTAGGAAGGCCAAGAAGCCCGCTGCGGCTGCTGCTACGGCTGCTGCTGCGACGACTGCTGCTGCGACGACTGCAGCGGCAGTAAGACCTGGCCCCGGGAACCAAGGCGGGGCCAAGAAAAAGAGGCGGAGGAGAAACAGACTCCGAGCGCCAACGTCAGCTGCCGTGGTCATCACGGTGCTACCGGAGGCGGCTGAGCGCGGCCTGACGTATCAGGCCGTGCTCTCCAAGGCGAGGCGGAACACCGGGGACGTTACGCACCCCGGAGCCAGGGTCCGCCAGACTCACACAGGAGGCCGCATCCTGGAGTTCCCCGGAGCTGACGGAGGTGAAGCGGCAGACAATATCGCCGCTAAGCTCAGGAGTCTGTTTCCTGAGACGGATGGTGTCAGGATTGCGAGGCCGGTAAAGTGTGCAGAGATGCGCATCACCGGCCTCGATGATTCGGTGTCCGCGGAGGACGTCTCTGGTGCCATTAGTGCCAGAACTGGTTGTGCTGCGGATGCTATAAGGATTGGCACCATCCGTCCCGGCCCTGGGGGGGTCGGCGCTGTGTGGGCACAATGCCCTGTCGCCGCGGCCAAGCTGCTGGCTGACGCCGGGCGTCTGCTCGTGGGCTGGAGCTCGGCCAGGGTCAACATCCTGGCTGCTCGGCCCATGAGATGTTTTAGGTGTGGGGGAGCTGGGCACGCTCGTATTAAGTGCCCTAGCCCCGTGGACCGCAGTGACGCCTGTTATCGCTGCGGTCAGCCTGGGCACCTCGCTGGAGCGTGCAAGGCGACCCCGCACTGCCCGGCGTGCGTGGCGGCTGGTCGATCAGCTGCCCACTTCCGTGGCGACAGGGGGTGCAAATCCCCGCCCACAAAGCGTGTAGAAGGGGGCAGCCCATCGACCCCGGCTGCCGCCCTATCTCCTAACGTAAGACCGCCCTCGACGGTGGAGGAGGGGATGTCGACTTAGTCATGGACCAGGACCGTGACTATCTCCTCCTCCAGGCGAATCTCAACCACTCCGCCCGAGCGCAGGACCTTTTCCTGCAGTCCATGGCGGAGTGGTCGATCGGTGTAGCTGTAGCCGCGGAGCCATATTATGTTCCTCCCAGCCCCAATTGGGCAGGTGACCGGGACAGCTCCGTGGCAGTCGTCGGCTCCACGGCGCCTCGTTCACCCTCCCTCTCAGTTAAGGAGAGGGGAGCGGGATACGTTGCGGCCGTGTGGGGAGAGGTCACAATCGTTGGTGTGTACTTCTCCCCGAACAGGAGTCTGGCAGATTTCGAGGCCTTTCTCAACAACTTGGAGGCCTCGATACGGCGGATATCATCTAGCCGCATCCTTGTGATGGGGGACTTTAACGCAAAGTCTACTGCGTGGGGGTCCCCCCGCACGGATGTCCGAGGAAGGGCGGTCGAAGAGTGGGCCGATGCGGCGGGCCTCTGTTTGCTGAACAGGGGCGCCGTCAACACGTGCGTGCGACGGCAGGGGGGGTCGATAGTGGACCTCTCGTTTGCTACCCCTGCCCTCGCTGCACGCGTAAGGGGATGGCGTGTTCTGGAGGAGGTGGAGACCCTTTCGGACCATCGGTATATCCGTCTGGGTGTCTCCCTGCTCCGGGACCCTAGCAGGGGTCATCGCCCGTCGGCGGGCAGAACTTCTCGCTTTCCGCGGTGGGCTGTGAAGAGGCTAAACCGGGACCTACTGGAAGAGGCAGCCATAGTTCAAGCTTGGCTGTCTCCTGCACCCCCGTCTGGGGGGGTAGACTCTGGGGCTGTCCGCTTTCGCGACAGCATTCAAGCTGTTTGCGACGCGGCCATGCCCCGAGTGCGACACTGGACCCCGAGGGGGGTCTACTGGTGGTCCCAGGAGCTGGCGGACCTCCGTGCGGCCTGCATTCGTGCCCGGAGGTTGTACACACGCAGCCGAGGCCGTCGCCGCCGCGATGAGCGAGAGGAGGGCCGACTGTATGACGCGTATTGCGAAGCGAGGGCGTCTCTGCAGTCGGCCATTTGCCGCGCCAAGGAACGGGCGAATAGTGAGATGCTGGAGGGTCTAGACCTTGACCCCTGGGGGCGCCCATATCGGATGGCACTGAACAAGCTCCGTGCGCGGGCCCCCCCCCTTACGGAGACCCTCCAGCCCAACTTCCTCTCCGAGGTGGTCGAGGAATTATTTCCTGACCGGGCAGAGCACGTGCCCCCGACAATGGCCCCATCGGGAGGCCGACATCGGGAGGCCGACCTCAGTGCTCCCCTGGTTACAGATGCGGAGATGGGGGCGGCTGTCTTGCGGATCCGCTCCAAGACGACCGCCCCTGGACCTGACGGTGTGCCGGCGCGAGCTCTCGCGCTGGCCCTCGATCACCTGGATGTCCGCCTCAGGGAACTTTTCGACGCGAGCCTGGTGTCGGGACGATTCCCTGAGTGCTGGAAGGAGGGGAAGCTGGTACTGCTGGCCAAGCCGGGACGGCCTCCAGAGTCGACCGCGGCGTACAGGCCCATAGTGCTGCTGGACGAGGCGGGGAAGATGTTTGAGAAAATTCTCGCCACCCGCATCGTCCAGCACCTGAGCACGGTCGGTCCCGACCTGTCGGACGCTCAGTTCGGATTCCGGGCAGGACGTTCGACAATCGGGGCCATTATGCGCCTGAGGACCGCGGCCGAGGAGGCGGTCGTCGGTGGCGGTGTTCTGTTGGCGGTGTCTTTAGACATCGCCAACGCGTTTAATAGTCTGCCATACAGCTGTGTCCAGGGGGCGCTTCGATATCACGGAGTACCTTTTTACCTGGAGCGGCTGGTGGCAGACTATCTAAGAGGCAGGAGTGTCCTCCTCGAGGTTCGAGGCGAGGTTTGGCGGCGGCCCATGTCGTGCGGTGTCCCGCAGGGATCGGTTCTAGGTCCGCTCCTGTGGGACATTGGGTACGACTGGGCCCTACGTGCTGTCCTACCCCCCGGGCTGAGTGTCATTAGTTACGCTGACGACACCCTCGTCACAGCCCGTGGGGGTACCTTCGAGGAGGCGGCCCGTTTGGCCACTATGGGGGTTTCCCAGGTGGTCGGGCGTATCGAGGCGCTGGGTTTACGGGTGGCTATTAACAAGACGGAGGCCCTGGTCTTTCATGGGCCTCGTCGCGGTCCACCCCGTGGCGCCTCGATAATGGTGGGCTCGACGCGCGTTCCCGTCCAGGCCCACATGAAATATCTGGGCTTGGTGCTGGACGGAAGGTGGCACTTCGACGAGCATTTTAGACAGCTCGCCCCGAAGCTTCTCGGCACTGCGTCCGCCCTCGGGCGGTTATTGCCAAATTTGGGCGGGCCTAGTGCTGGTTGCCGGCGACTCTACACGGGGGTTATCCGGTCGATGGCGCTTTACGGCGCACCGGTGTGGGTTGACTCCCTGACCGCTCAGTGCAGGACTCTCTTGCGGAGACCGCAGAGAGTCATAGCGGTCAGGGTAATACGAGGATACCGCACGGTGTCGGCCGATGCAGCTTGCGCATTGGCCGGGACACCCCCGTGGGATTTGGAGGCTGAGGTGCTCGCCGAAGTGTACACAGTGAGTGAGGAAGTGCGGGAGGAGACGGGTTGCCGTCCCCTTCCGGCTATCATAGAGCGCGCGCGGAATCAAGCCCACCAGGGCATGATTTTAAAATGGAAGGCGCGGCTGGAGGCTCCTATGGCCGGTTTCAGAACCGTTGGGGCCCTCCAGCCGATGTTGGAGCGGTGGGCAGGGCGGCAGCATGGGACCCTTTCCTTCCGGCTGGTGCAGGTGTTGTCAGGGCACGGTTGCTTTGGCAAATACCTGCACACGGTCGCTAGGAGGGAACCGAGTCCCATCTGCCACCACTGCGAGTGTGTGGAGGACACGGCGCAGCACACGTTCGAGCAATGTTCTGCTTGGGCGGTGCAGCGCCGTGAACTCATTGAGGTTGTGGGTGAAGACCTCTCGCTGCCGGCCGTGATCAAAGCCATGGTCGACAGCGAGAGGAAGTGGGCAGCGGTCGCATCCTTCTGCGAGGACATCATCTCGCAGAAGGAGGCGGCGGAGCGGATCCGTGAGGAAAGTATCCTTGCGGATCCGAGCCGTCGCCGGCGAACCGGGCGGCGCAGGCGCGCGTTCGCGCGCCTCATGCCGCCGTAACGTAGGCCGCGGGCGGAAGAACGGGGATCTTCCACCCGCCAGCCATTGAGTCGGTCCGACGCCCTCTGTAGTGCCGGGGCGTCGTCCAGGAGTTGTAGTCTGCTGGGTGGGTCGCTGAGGTAGTTTCTTTACCAGCGGCCCATCCACTATTCAAGGCAGCGAAGGGGCACACCGTGGGGTTTTAGTCCGTATGCCCGAAATACGGGAGAGCCGGACATAACCCTCTCGCCTCCCCTAGTGGCGGGGGGGTATGCATCAGGTGCATTTCCCCACGTAAAAAAAAAAAAAAAAAAAAAGGTAAGGAAAGAGATTTGAAATCACCAGTTTAAAAAATTCATTGAAACCCAAAGACTTTACAGTATGTACAGCATTAGCAGAAGTTGCGAAAAGTACCTAACTTTGTAGATATCGCCAACCAATCAAGAAGTAACATCGTGGAAGACTAACACATAGTCTGAAGAAGACCGGAGATTTTTCTTAACATGTATTAAGGATTTGGTTAGCATGTTGAGCTGTATTCAAAAGTTCTGAAAATGGTGTAGCCACTTCATCCATTTTTCTCAGTAGTGGAACAAATTTATACAAAATACAACATACTTACATAGATTTCACCGTACAACGTATACCGTATCATCAATGAATGGGCTGTTTTTAAACTTTATTCTGAGTTGGTTCATGGTATTTACGACACATGCATTAGTCATTTAACTTGGTTAAGTAAGAAAATATTTTAATCGCGAGTACAGTTATATTCTACGATCGTTAACGTCCCCGGAAATGTGCATTCGAAGCACGTGCCGGTCATCGCTTTAAGTTTATTGATTTGATTTGAGCAATTAAGAAAACTACGATAATATTGGAATATAAAAATAATAATTCACTCTTTGGAATTGATATGTATGCTTATATTTTGATTGTGAAAAAGTACGCGCGGTAATTAAGGGTTGGGCTTAACGTGAATTCGTACTGAGATGCGAGTTAGTAGCTGATAATTTGTTGGCTGACTTTTAGTTGCGTATTGAATGAGGTATTTAGTCGTGTGATATATCTATGTGAGCTGTTTATATTTTTAGAGCATAATTTGTGTTGTGTCGCCGGTGCGTTTACTACCTACCTATTGCATTACCGCGGTGAATACACTCCTAAAACAAGAATTAAGCTTAGTTTGCGGGGATAGCAATATCACTAATAAATTAAAGACCTTAATATCTACTACTTTTAAAATTATCCTTTTAATTAATATCATGTTATATTCTCGAAGTTTAATATGATATTTAAGCTGTATATAGTTTGCCTAGTGACAAAGTGCCCTTAGATTGAAATTCGTGTGGCATAGATTGTGGCATGCAGAGAAAAGCCGGGAGAGTTATGTCTCGACATACGTGGAGTAATTTCTTCACCTCGGCTGCGACTATTTCGTTGTGTCGAACTCTTAACTATTGACGTTATCTTGATTTACGCAGTTTATTAACATTTTATTACACGATTGAGCGAGTTTCGTAAGTAGTCGGCGGCGGGTGGATGTGGCGTGCTCGGCAAAAATCTATGATCTGAATGAATGTCGTTAAAAATTTAAGGTAATATATAGATATATATATATATATCTATCTATATCTATCTATCTATAAATATTGTCGTTTTAACAGATGTTAAAACGACAAACTTTGGTTGGCTAACAAAAACAAATTTTACCCATAAAGCTAATTCCAATCTAAGAGGTAGGTAATTATCCATACGTACTATGTTATCCATAGGTTTAGCAGAAACACTAATTTGGTGAAGAGAAAGCTTGAAACCTGGGGTAAGAAATAAGCTATTTTTCCAAGTGCATTTTATTTACAACGGTGCTGATTCCAAGTGAACGAAGTCAAGCTTTACCATTAATGAAAATATTTGAACAAAATAGTACTAATGACGTAGTTAAAACTATGATTAGCATACCTTTAATTTGTTTAAAAACTTCGGAGTTGGGGTAAATATAGGCTAATTGCTAAAACGAGGTTTCACTTTAAAGAATTGTATAATAGCAGAACGGTGTCTGAAACTTTCGCCATCTGTTACGTGGGATCTAACACCATAGCGAAGCATGGCTGTGATACACTTCTGCCTATACTTGTGTGACATTATTTATGGTGTGTTTTAAATCTCCAAATTATTATAAATATATAAATTAAAAGGTAGAGGAAAATTCAAATGGCCATGGCGCACATACTATGTAGAAAGTAAAATTAAGGATTCATCTTGGCATTCAATTAAATAAAGGAAAATTTCAATTGATATATCCAATGCTTTTAAAAATATATTTTGAGAACAGTAAAATATTAATTTTTGCTCCGATAACATTATCATGATTAATTACCATGTATAGGTACGTACACAAACAGTAAATAAGTTATTAAAATCGAAATGTAATTTACGATATTCATAAAATAAAGATGAGAGTACTTCAATGATTTCAATTAAAATGATTTTTATGGTTCGATTCCCGCACAAGTCAAACATTTGTGTGCGTGAACATGGATGTTTGTCTCGGTCTGGGTGTTTCTATGTATAATATGTATGTATTTACAAAAAAAAAAAAGTATATATGTATGTTTATCCATTGTCTAGTACCCATAGTACAAGCTCTGCTTAGTTTGGGCTAGATGGTGTTGTGTGTATGTGGTAGAATATTATTATTATTATTATTATTATTTAAATACATTTCAGCTCTTCACATAAATACTTATAGATCCGAAACGGAACACTCCTGTGATAGATATTTATGCCTCGATCTCTGGTGAGGTCCACGAAAATTGTGACATACGCGCAACAATAAAAAGTCAACAATGAGCGCAGTGCCTCACGCGACAGGACCCCCCGTATCCCGACCTCCACATTATAAATGCGTTTATGATCTATGATCAGAAACTGATACTTATAATGGCTTCTGTATAAAGAAGCTGCACCAAAACGCAGCCGGCAGTGCGCCTGCGTCGCGCGACTCCAAATAATAAATAACCTCAAATTGCTTGTAAAAGGTAAATTTTTATCTCTTTGCCTTTGTACACATGTAAATATTTGTGTTTAATCTGACGTCGACTTATTCGTTCGATCGCTTACTGGACGACACGACGCGGACACCGCTCAGGGGGCAGAGCTGCCATGATTTGTGGTTACGATCTCCTCTCAAAATACAAACAGCCTCAATTCATATCGTAAAATTATAATTAATATTGATTTATGCTGTTAATTAAAGAAAAATCTCAAAGTTATTAATAAATAATTCATTTGATCGAACTGACATTCATTATTGGCGAACATCGAGGTAAAGCAATTTTATTGACGGTTATCGACAATTACGATTTAATTTTAATTGGTCTAGATGTGCAGCAATAAAAGAAGTGTCCGATTTATAGTCACATACGTTGTTAGAGGCGGACCCGATATTTATTACTTTGTAAGGTTTGTTTATTTATATACAGGCAGTAGCGAGTAG
Organism: Catocala fraxini; assembly: GCA_930367265.1. Classification (NCBI taxonomy): domain Eukaryota; kingdom Metazoa; phylum Arthropoda; class Insecta; order Lepidoptera; family Erebidae; genus Catocala; species Catocala fraxini. The sequence goes on from OV884037.1 coordinate 13,483,109, forward strand.
CGAGTAGCGAGCGGTAGCGGGTCGGCGCGGACGCAGTGAACACTGGAATGACGTGTCGCCGATCGCATGTCCACGAAGAATATATCAATCGGCCGGGAGAGTAATGGTCGTCAGTGCCAGCCGACCGGCCTCCTCTCGCTAAATGAGCCGCAAACAGGCTACTGGTACTTTCTGTTTGAATTTTAAGTAGTTTTAATTATTTCGCACAAGCCTCCGGGTGTAGTGTTCGCCGATCCCGGAGACGTTTATCAAAGGCTACTTGTGGTTTGTGCATATTTACCACTCTGATACATCTTCTCGATATTATGATGACTCTTAAATAGATAATTGAAATATTGCTTGCAACCGTTCTCCATAAATCGAAGAAACTATTTGCATTACTTAGAAATACTGGTCATTTAAACTAGGTTACAAATGCCTTAATGTAGAAACTTGAATCCTATAATTCAGAATCGCATTTTAGCCGGCTTCATCATCTTTTTTTGTATTTATTTTATGTCCTTTTATCAATTAAAATGTTCTTTAAATATTACCAAACGGTGCACAAGTATCTTGGGCGATTTAATACATATCTCAAGATAAACGTTATCTACGGAATAAATTTCGTATTTTAGTGTCTTAATTATGCAGTAAGGATTGATTGCGGACGGTGGTCGGTAACGATCGTCTCGTGAGCTTTCATGAAGTAATCTCTGCGACGACTGAGCAATGGGCTCAATGCGAACTAAGCTTTATTTTATGCGTTTCTGGTGACTGGTAACCGGTGATATTGCTACGGGGCTCTATAAGAATATTGTTTCTCATTAATTTATTCGAAACCGATAGATTTGCAAGGTAAATTTTATTAAGTATATATTATAAACTAAAACAGAAAATATTGCTAATACAATTTGACACAGTTTTAAGGTTTATTTCGTATTTATGTTCGATTTTTAAGTGGCTAAAAGTCAACTTAATATTTTTAATATAAATATCTCATTTGTCAGAAATGCGAGTTAGTTATTATCGGTGGCGCGATGAGGTGCATGGTAAGGCTAGTGGTTTGTGTCCAAAGCGAGGCGCGTCTGAGTAGGTTCGCTGCTCGCTGCGGGGCCTGTCCTGTCCATGAAAAATTACTACTCTCGTAAATATTTTGTTGAAATGCAATTTAATTTAATAATACATACGTACTTCCAACGAGTACTCACATTTCACTCACTATTATTTTTTGTATATTTTTGTTTAAATATTCAACATATAATCAGCAGTATCTACTCTTAAGATCATCGATAATTTAAAGGTGGAAAATATTCCTGATTTATTGTTTATTTATTTATAGTAGATTTTTGCAGCCGACGTGATGTCAGAGAAAAAATATCGCCACTTTATACTAAGCTTGCGATATCAAGTGAGTGTGTCATAAAAATTGACAGCGACAAGCTGAAGTACCTACTCGTATTACCGTATGTGGCATTAATTTTACGATCGCCACGAGTAATTTACTTTCTCGGAATGGTGCAAGAAGTATGAAGGGCAATAAAGTGTTAACGGTGTCCCGATACTAGATCACGGCGTGTCATGCAATATACTAGCGCACTCTTTGATTTACTCCAACATTTTTATGCCTCCACTAATAAAGTTTACATGATCATCAATTTTAATTTTACTGTGGCGGACGGCCTCCGGCTGCCGTGCGTTCGCCTGCCGATATATCAATTACCTTTGCTTTTTGTACTGTACTGGTGTTTCCACAATGCGTAATAAATTTGAAATAAACTTAATTAAGATGGAAACGCGTACGTGAGGCAATTTAACATTTGTTTGTATAGATAATATTTTCTTTACAATGCTTAAGTTTAGGAGCAACGGGGAATTGAAATCGTTGCGTTGTATTTGCTTAATGAACAGTTTTTCCTCGACAACGAGTGTGACCTTTTCTATTTGCATTTAGAGTTAACTAAGGCGGTGTGATTGTAGATGCGCGGGAAGGCGCCGGGACCACCCAGCTCCCGCCACCTCTACAACTTTCCTACGTCTGCTTAAACTTTAAATAAATATTAACAAGGGCATAATTCAGTGTTCTACTGAAAATAGCAACGCTTTTTAAGCGCCTCCAGTCAATATTTTTCTTTTCATGCAGTTCTTAAAATTGTTTGATAGATGCTTGTTTATTACATTCTTTAAATAGCCTGAGGATAAAGTTAAAATGTGTTAAACAAATACAAAAAATAAAACCTATACTCACATCGCTTTGTCTTATATTAATATCTCATTCACATCATATTCTTTGTATGATAGATAAAAATCGTAAATGAATGTTAATTTCAATATTTAAACTTGCGTAGGATCAACAAATCATCGCGATTGTATCTCGTGCGATCCAAAAAGAACCGTCCATTATCGATGGATCGTGGTGACCTCTAACACTGGGGCGATATTTAGTGGATACGCATTGTTCAGTACAATGATAATTGTAGGTGGTGGCTAGAGTTTGTTTAAAATTGATTTCGGCTGTGATCGTCGGCTTTGATAGCGTCGTCGTACTGCATTATTATAGGCTACAGCCGCTCGCCGGCCGCTCCGGGCGGCCGCGGCCCGACTCAACGCACCTATTACTCGCCACTTGCTAACTATAAAAAAGTGTCTCTTCTAATGGACACTCAAACCCAATTTCTAGACGTTCATAAAATAGACTTGGCTGCTTTAGAACTACCAATTGATAGACATCTAAACATTACATTGTTGTTCAATTACGCCGAGGCTAGGGGTAATAAAATGTATCTATCAGCAGTTAACGGTATAAGTCAACTAGTATCTAAGCATTTAAAATTAGCTTTCAATTATAGTTGGAAGCCAATGAAATACCATTAAAACGCATTGTGCAGTTTTGTTGTCATAATAAACCTTAAAGGCTTATTGTTTCTGTGAGAAATACTAGCAACAGGTAGGCGACAATCTGGAGAGGGATGTCAAGAGGCGCGGAGTGGCTCCCGCGATGGAGGATAAGGGCCGTCATAAGTCGGCGCGTCCGCGACGCATCGCAGCCGCGTGCGCAAATAACGACAAATCGCGGCTCGATCGCGCGCCCGCGCACCCTTCCCTTTCCCCCCAGTGCGCACCCGCCGTGCGCGCTCCCGTCACAATGCTGATGTTCCGCTCGATCGACGCTACCCGAATCGCGTGCGCGCTGTTTTATGCTCACTTTTCTACAATCCTTTACCGTATTGTCCCTTGAACACTGACAGGAGAAATATATGGGAAGGCGATGCGATTTTTGTCTAGTAGCGCTGCGTGGGGTACGCTTTCAATAAAATTCATTGGTGTTGTTGCTAAGATATGAAATGAAACTGTTTAATATGTTACGCTAACACACAAAATGAATTAATTAAATGTAATCGTAGGACAATCAATTAAGCAACTACTTGTATTATATTTGTTAAGGTCTGCGTGGAGTTTCATAAATGTATCGACTAAATAACTAACACTGTGCTCTATCGAACAAAATTATCTTTTTAATTTCAGTAAAACTGTCTTAATAAATGTTTATGCACAGGTTAAGCGGAAGAGACTATATTCTCGCACAGGGCCCATAACTCAGGCAACAATATGGCGTACAATTACCAGTCGCGGGTCGCTAGGTGACGATGATAAATGGGTTTCCTTGGGCAAGAGACACACGCGGCGCATTGTGCTCTCGCGCAGATTTCCACGCTTCCACAGCACCATCATAACCGGACCTTTCTTACACTGCACATGCTTTACTAAATTGCTAATAATTGTGAGAAATTTCACCTAAGCGCTAAGGGTCCTCCTAGATGGTTGATCCGTACTTTAGTATTGTCTCAACTTTCCAGTATATCATTGCCAATTATCTTCTAAAGCGATACTAAGATGAATGTGCCGTAATTGTATTAAGTATATTATGCGTCGGTAATAGTGCTTATGGGTCGCTGTCCACTAAGTCAAGGGGGCGATTCCATACATTGAATGGTGAATAAGTAAATGTTTGGGCACATTGTTCTAGGACCGGTTGAGACGGAAACGCCGCCGTGGTGGGCTGTAACATTACTTATACATGCGTCGACGCACTTTAGCAATCAGCATTAATCAACACGATATGCTCTCTTGTCTCCGCAGTCTCGCTATTGATTTGTATGTTTTCAAACTGGAAGAACGGTTTGTCATCCAGTTGGAAGTTGGAAAGTAACATCTAGACTATCGTCTGCACTCAACGAGAGATGTGTTGCGTAGACAAGTTTAATGGTAACCGCTTACAAACTGTAGCAGGCTTAACGAGAAGTTATAAGTGTTATAAGGAACAACTCTTCATTTATAAATATAATATATAATATAACTTTACACCGATAACATTTATGTTGAGGCATGATTGAAAAATAATTATTGTGTAACTCACTAATACAGCAATTATTTGACAAGCGTGACATCTATGGTTATTGAATCTATTTTAATAGCAATAGAATAAGTATATGTTAATATATTTTAAAAAATATAAAATATATACACTTATCTTTCGATTCTGTATACATTTCGGAATGGCCCACTATTTCACTTCAAATGTAAGTCCCTTATTTCTAGTGTGCATTTTATACATGCGGTTAAATGTGTTTAGTTCAAGTTCCGCACATTATCAATCATTATTGCTAAAACTAACAGTAAAATATATTTACACATATTTGAGAACTTTATGTTGCACGATTACATTGTTTGCATTCTTTTAAACTATAGTTTTACTACTACTAAAGTAAGGATCAGGCGTCCGATCCTGCGTGCATACGTTACACACGCAGGATCGGAATAAAGCAGCTGTCGATCTGCTTGCTTTTATGTATCACACTCAAATGTCATAATGCTGATTGTTAAGCAAGCACCGTTTCGCGGTTCTACTGACGTGAAGTGTTCTGAAGTGACCTATTTACGTAAAACTAAAAACTAATATAATGTTCTAATAATAGCAGCGAAGGCTCAGAACAACAGACTGAAATGCAGAGGGTCTCGAGTTCAAACCCACGTCGCACACCTCTGACTTTCGGAAGTTATATGACATTTCGAAATTATGTGCGTATTGATTGACAATTATCGTCTGCTCCGTGCCTCGGAGAGCACGTTAAGCTAGCGCTAGCTAAGCACGTCGGATCCGGCTGCCATGAACATCTATGGCAGTCGTTATTGGGAAGTCAGTACCCTTTAATATCCTGACACTGATCTAGCCTGAGGGTATCGTTAGCCTTCGGGTTGCGGAGGTCAGGTGGCAGCCCCTCCGTGTAAAAAATTATATCCAGTCAAATCCGCCGATCCCAAGTGACTTGCGATTAATAAAGGCTAGGGAGAAGAAGAATGTTCTAATAATACCATTCGTGTGTAGTAAATTAATTTACTCCTCAAAAATTGTTACTTCTTTGTATTACAATTTTTTTTTTAATTTATGTTCTTGTTATGAAGATATATTAATGTATATATACATTAATATATCTTCATAACAAGAATATAAATTTAAAAAAATAATTGTTAGTCATTTAATTTGGACAACCTACACCTATAGGTGTAGGTTAGTAACAACAACACTCTAACACAATTTTTAGTTATACACCATTACCAAAAATTGTGATAGTCATAGTCATATTGGTTTATTAAACCATTTATGAAGAAGATTGATCAAGAAAACTTTATTATATTTCCATGTTAGAAGGTTAAGAAGATCTAAATATATACGAAAACAATTCAGCATGAAATATTTTAGGAGGCCGAGATGAGGTACCCGACGCTCGTATCGAGAGATATGCCTAAAGAAATTAAGTTTTAAGGATTTCAGGATATCTTCCTATGCTAAACATAGGGAGAAATCCTTGAATCCAAAAAACTGTTCACTTTGATACGCTCTAAATATGTTTAAAAATATAGCAAAAATGTAAAGTAAAAACGACGCAATCGATGTAGTTTTAGATCCAATATGGTTATAGAAATAATAATATTAGTGTTTAATAATATTGCCGTCTCTAATAGGTGCGTGTCCAAAGAAAGTCGTTGTGCCTTTCACAACTCATTATAAGTCACCAACAATAAATGGTAAGTTAGTTCATCCCTGTAGAAAATTGAAATACAGCCTTATAAATAATATCTCTTATAAGAATTGTATTGTAACATTTTGAAGTGTTTCTGTAACAACACCACTTTCTCGTGAAGTAAAGCGCTATTACGAGATATGCGTGCATTATTTTCAATGTTTCTGAAATGTGTTCGAAGGCAAAGAGTGTCGAGAGAAAGTGACCGTGTGTTACTTCATTGTCCGCATGTCGACATGAACACGTCGTGATGGCTTATCTCCAAAAACTCGAGGGCCATGTAAAGCACCTTCGTTTATCTGTCGGCTACAAGGCGCACGGAAACATCGTGTCTCTCGCGTAAACCCGCCATGTTTTATTCTCTCGCATTCAGTGCCGATACCTTAATAAAACCCAACAAGATTGAGCAATAAAAAGTAATTTATTTGATTGTAATTTCAAAACACAAAGTGGGCCTCATTTTGTAATATATTTTTATCTTTGTGGTTTTGTGTTTCTCGCTCGCGGGGCACGTCCTGCTTCGACCTGCCTGCAGATGATTCGTTGCGAGCGCTCAATAAATTTAAACTGTATCTTAAACTCGATTCAATTTCAATGGTGATACCTAACGGTCAGTTGGAACCATGAAAAAGTCATTATGAACACCACAACTTATAACTTACTCCGTATTGCTTTGTGGGCACCTAATCTGTTGGTGGTATACTCTAATATTTATACTGATTGACTATTTGAGAACCCGAAAGCTTACAACCTTTCACCGCCGCATTAAAATGTGCATATCTATTACAAGCAACAATCTCTTAGAATCTCTAAATTACATCTCTTAAAAGGTGTGAGAAGTATAGCTGCATACGTAATCGATGGTAACGGAAGGCGATGGGGCGACGTGTTAAAGGCTCAGCGGCCAGCCGCGCTCTCGAGCACAATACGCACAACTCTGATATTATCACCGAACCAATCAATTTGATCCCTCATAAAAAGTTCTCGGTAGGCAGCTAGCGAGTATAATGCAGTGGCTGTATCGGACCGTCGATCCGTGGCTCGCTGGTAGCCGGACTTTTCATATATTTTATGTGAAAAGGATATGGGCATTGTTGTGAGACTGCCTGCTGCGCTCGCAGGGTAAACACTTGAAATTACAAGTCAGCTCAGACGGCCGCGTTGTACCCGGAAAAATGCGCTTCCAATGTTACGCTCGATGAAAATAAAAATATTGTCCTCGCGATGCGTGGCACCCGGTAGGTCCCGCGCCGAACCGCGGGCCGCTCGCTTCTGAATGCAAGGTGCGTGGTCAATATTAGGTTTCATACTACAAAAATGATTTATGAATATGAATAACACTTTATACATATTGATAAAAACCGGAAATGAATTTTATATGATATTATCATTCAAACAACAAACTCGCTGTTATTCCAACGACGAAATCGATCATATTATTTTAATAATGGTTGTGATCTGAAAGTTTTACATAAAACTTATCTATTTGCAAAACATAATAAAATTATGAGGCGACATAATTCGTCGTACTGTAATGATTTAATAGATGATTATGTTATACAGATATTAGAAAAGCATTGTCATTTAACGTAAATTCCGTTCAGGATATTTTGGAAATTCTCACATATTTAAACGACGTCCAATATATAAATTACCGAAACAAAAGCTACATTACTTTGAAAATGATTATAACGAAAGCTAAGCAAATTTTAAAAGACACTTTTATCTAAAAAAAATGAGAATGAATGTAAGATTTTATGTGCGCTAACAAATTATATTACTCACAGCGAACGTCATATTTTTGATACTGAGCCTCAAAGGACTTAAAAAGCTAATATTTTGGTAGAAATAAATTTAATGCCAAAGAAAATAAAAGTAAACAATTTAAATAACTTAAAGATTTGCGACACCGTGTCGCAGCGTTGTTTAAATATTTTGCGGCTGATCGTAAAACGAAGAAAGGCAAAATAAATATTTTGACTTTTGTGTTCTGATTATGTTACACACTTATGTCATAGTGTCAATAAAACCTTCATACTTAATAATGAGACAATGTAAGATTGCTCTTAAATAAAAGCCAACATGTGTAGCCTATGATGCTATCATTTGTTTTTAAATAATTTTCAAATCCAGGTTTCTTAGTTATATGATAACAAAATTATCTTTAAAGATAATAAAAACACCAACTCCAGGTTTTCGATTGCAATCTTCAAATTTAACTGGAATTTAATATATGTATATTTTAATTTCACCATTTTTTACAGAATTATGGACGTCTATGATAATAATAAATTAATGTCAATAATTGGGCATTTAGGTAGTAGATTATATGAAGGAGTGTTGCTTCAAGATCATAGTATTATGAGCAAGGAGCGGCGAGCTCGCGTCTCGAGTGGCTGAGCGGACGAGAGGTGCGAGATGTTACACAGCGGATATAAATAAAAGAAGATTGTCCCCGAGGACCGCGGCCCATAATGTGCAGCGCGCTCTTTACTGGACCCGCGAATAATACTTACATTAATTTCGTTTTAAATTAAAGTATATCAACGAAAATAAAAATATGTGCTTTATTTTAGAAGCTCAGTATACTCCTACTGTATCCGATAAATTTCGTATGTATTATTAAGAATTCAGTTCTAAAGTAGAAGCAGACTACGACGGCATATAAAAATTTATTAAACAATAATTACGTTTTAGTTTATCTCATTATATAATTAACATTAGGCTATTTTCTTGTATTAGGTTTGATTTCATCGATATCAAGGAAGTTTTATCGCTACTTCTCAACGATTAGAGCGATCGAGCCGCAGCGGCACAGACACAATAGATTTTTAATTAGGTATCTGTGGTATTCTAAGACTCGACTGGAGTCATTTGTATAATATTTGGTCAATTCATCAGTTGATCAGCACACAGTGTGGTTAAAAAAATTAAACCTATTCAAAATGACCTATCTATAAACTAGCTACAGTGTATAAGAAAAATAAAATGTAAACTTTTTCCCTGTTACTTCGTTTTCCGACATATCAACGTAACATACAATGTTGACATGTTTAAGGACTTTGCTAATAAAGTCTTAACGTTCATCTAATTTAAAATAAATAGACTCGATCGCAAGCATAACCACTTGATTTTACAAATCAAATGAAGGCACAAGGGTGTTATGCTCAGGTTCTAAGAAGAACACAATAAAGCTCGCACGATTAGGCGTCGTCCGCCCGCGTCCCTTGCCCGCCACACGCGCGCCTTCCAAATAAAAGTGCTGCGTTGTCGCGCGCCAGAATTACGACGCGATCCCCTTTTATTATCTCTCTTTTTTAATTCAATTTTACGATAAGGTCGCGTACACGTCGACGCGTACGTCTTGGTCACTTGGACTTCACTAGCGGATAATGTGAGCTAGCGTTATGCACCGATAAAATAAAAGTAAATGCACTGATTAACATAACTGCTTTCCTGATTTAGAAGAAATGTTTTAAATTGAAATACATTGAAAGGTAGAATACTTGTGATCATAAAGAACAAAGGATATCATCTATGAACGCAAATATGTAAGTCGGTAAATGTTAGTCTACGATCAAAGGGAATGAAAGGGATTGCTAGTTGTAGTTTGAATGTACAATGTGAACAAACGCAAACAGTGGACAGATTGCACCGTGTTCATTTTATCGCTACCAATATGCATACATCATACCTATATATCGAGTATGTGTCTCTTTGATTAGCTACGGTATTCGTTTGGCACTTACAGATAACTATATAAAGACTAGATAGTAGAAACAAGTCTTTTATAAAAATATATTATTCTACATAGTTTCTGCTCGCGAATTCACCCTCTTAAACGCACGCATAGCGGAACAATGTCTTATATCATTATATGTGTTAATTCAGAACATGGTCTACTTGTATGCCAAGTTGAAATCAAACCCATTTTACGATTTACAAATGATGTGTAACAAACATCATTACAAACTTTTTCATATACGATATAAGATAGATGATTAATTTTCACGCCAACATTATACCGGTGAATAATACACGTAGTTTAAACAATATATTATTAACTGAGAGTTGGTAAATAGAGATTTACGTAATATATACATAGGTCCTGGTATAATGCCTTCGATAAAATTTAGAAGGCTATTTATATCATTAATTTATAAAGCTTGTCAAAAACTCTTTAAATAAACACGAGTTAAAACATCAAGTCTCAAGACAAAGTGCACTACAAACAGAAAAATCTGTTAACTGACAGTTGAAATTGACCTCGGCCAATAAAAATCGGCATTTCTTTGTTATCGCGGATGATATTCAAGTGTACGTGCGCTGTGTAGAGCGCGCGGCGCGGCTCACTCCCGCCTCATTTGCATACAAGCTACGATTTGTGTATTGTTAATTAGAGCAACACAAACAGGTTCCGAATAATGCAGCCTCAGACAGACCGGTCCACTATGCTTTCTTGTTGCACCATTATTGTTCATCTGTTATTTAAATGGCAATAGATTACACTCGGCAATCCAAACGTTAATAAACAATTGAACATAATTAACACTGTATGTTAATTTTGTCAATATTGATTTATTGTAGCCAGCCTTTATTCAGCTCGCGCTATGTTGTTACTCGCGGTTATTATAGCCGGTTGAGTTCGCGAGGCGTTCGTCCGAACAAAAGACTTCAACGCACATTATTTTTGTATCTTTCTAACATGTTGATCGTAATTAAAGGGTTAAATTCTCTAATTACAAAACATGTCATTAAAAAGTTGGAGTAATCGTGTATATGTTTGTCATGGTCAACTTTTATGATCATGATATACAAAAGTATGAAGACCTTAGATAAGTGATTGCATGTATGGATGTGTTTTTCTATGTTTATATTGTAATATTATATCTACAGCTGCGGATACAAGAGCTGTCCCGTGCTTGCCATAATGAGATATAGAACGACATATTTATGATGTCCGTAGTACTAAATTTGAATAATAATAAGTTTGGTAAGATGATCCACGCACTAGAAAGCAAAAGTAACTAGCACAGTGTTATGCTACGCATTCATGCTTAATACTTAATTATAAGGAGCGGTATGGTCATGCACATAGCTGTCAAGACCGTGCTGCTCCTTCAAATTACCAAACAAATTATCTTTATAACACTTTGCATAACGGTATTCAAAGCTAATGCTTGAAACTTTATCTGGTTTAAAAGTATATTTTAATCGTTAAATGGTACTGAGTTTTCTTAAAACATGCATTTGTAAGAGTGTGCATAAGGCACTTGGCTGCGATATCAGTGGCGCAAGCGCGTGATGCAATGCATCGTCGGAGACAATGGCGTTGATTCTGTTGTACCCCTCGCTACATCTCGTTTAACCTGACTACATCTCTTTTTAATATATGCTATTAGTAAAGGATGTCGTTTTAGAATGATCCAATGCGTATTATAATATATAGTAGGTAATACAAATACAATAAAATGACAGTTTATTGATAACTGTTTATCTTCTTGGGTTTTAGGGTATTGGATATTTATTTGTGAAACAATGTCTACTTATAAATTTGCTTGTTTTACTATTTATTTGATTTCCATTTCTATATAATTATGAATATTTACTATATATTTTCTAAGATTTGCATCGTAATTATAACTTGTAGCTCTTTATTTAAATCAAAACTAACCATCTGATAAAAAATAGGAATGCTATCCCATTCTTACATTTGTTATAAGAAAGAGATGTGATGTAAACTAGAATTAGTATACTGGGTAAGAAGAGAATCGGTACCGGTATAGAGGGCGCTCATAAATTGCTCCTAATAGTTCCGCGCGGCGGGTCGCGGCCGCTCGGTCGCTCCACGCACACCACGACGCTTTTTATTGTCAAAACCCATAGCGACGTTGCCTTCCCTGATAACTTTATTGTTATTTACATCACTGAATTATCATTCCGATAGCCCTTGTTTTACATTCGTGTAACGTCGTGTCACAATCGGGCCTCGTATCTAAATTGCTTAATTGGAAAGTCTCGGAGAGAGGACACTCGGATAACAGATATGAATATGTGTATTAGCCGAGCTGACCTTTCAATTGAGTCACCACAAATTATAGCCGACGACGGCTATTACACCATTTTATATCTGTTATATACAAAAGTAATGTTGTTTACATGTTCTTCTTTGCATGGTCAAGTAATTCAACCAGTTGTAATTGATAGCGATGGATGTTAACTTTGTATTATTTTGTCTAATGTCTTCCGTCTGCTGACAACGATAATATTTTGTATTGATTAAATTATATCAAAGCTATCAGGTTTCAAGCTGACCCTGCGTCCATTAAAGTGTTTATCGACAAACAATCAGTAATATTGTGTGGACTACATTGTCACGTGTGTTTGAATATGACAAATTTTTCCAAGCCGATATTCTTAATTTTTCGATAAGCAAAATGTAAAAAATATGTCTTTGCAATTAGAATTTTATACTGCCGTAAATAGCATTAGTATTATATAGCGCCCATTAAATTTAGTTAAGTGAATTTTTCTGGTTTAATATGTTTTATATTCTGAAAGTACATCGATTCATATGAGCAAATTCATGCATTGAACGTCACTTATTATATATAGTGACGTTAAATGATAAAAACACAGATTTTGCCTCAAGCAAGGTTTATACCTGTAACATCGAGCAACTATTCAGGCGATGGCACCGACAGCGAATTTAAACCTAGGCAACTACTACTGATAGTACTTGTACTGTTGTTATAAGTTAAGTAAGTACAGTTAAAGCTATTTCAAAAGTTCGAACCGTTGCACGTTGTTGTCGAGACGTTAGGCTTGCGTACGTGTCACGCGGTGCGACCGGATGCACACTGAAGACACCAATATGCGATATATTGCAGCCATCAAATGGCAATAAAAGATGAATCGATTACCAGGTGAGACCGAACAGCGCGGACTGCGGGCACACGAGCGGTGCTCGGGGTCCACGCGGTGGGTGCCCTCGCCGCGCCTTCTAGGGTATGCACCCCTTAATCCCACATTTTATGCAACAATGATCGGATTCTGTCGTGAAAGAAGATATTTTGCCTCGTATCCGCTTTTTGCACACATTCCCATTTACGTCTCATTCTGAGTTCGAGACGACAGTAACTTTATAATTTTAAAACTTCGGAACTCGACCGAGTGGGCCCAGCTTGCTCTGAATAAGACTTTACGAATTTTTAAACGCGTATAAAGTCTTAATAAACACTTTTTATGGTAGCCTTGTAATTTTATTTGCATTCGAAATAGGGCTCGTGGCGCGTGTTAGGCTAATAAGGAACGGATGGCCGCTCTTTAACGATCCCTTACGTCGATAATATTTGCCGTCGTATGCTAAATGAAATCACGTTTTATTGCGCTGAGTGTCATAAGTTCTGCCAAAAAAGACACGTACAAGTGTGGTCACCGGTTGCTTACCTACCTGGTAGATACAATTACTTCATCGTACCTACAATATAGGCCTCTCATTGTTATCTTTACCATAATATCAAGTAGGTACTTATGATATGTACCTAAGTTATGAGCACGAAAGCGTTTCAGAATATAAGTGACATAATTCAGCAGTGGTCAACCAAATATAGATTGGTCGATACCACCCGGATCTCAAGATATTATAACAAGGTGAGATATAGGTATTATGTCACGATGATTATTTCGCCGTTGGCAAATGATCAATAATGGATTACTAATAAGATTCCGTAAAAATAGTAAGTAAATGTCAAAAATTCAAACCCAAGTTCAATATTATATTTCTACTACTACGACTTATTTATCACTAAAATAGCCATGTAAAATATAAAATAAAAGTTCATTACGGCTATATCATGTCAATAAAATGGTCACAAATAGAACATAAGAACATTTTTTCGAAACGAAAATTGCTCTATAAATACAGAAACGACTATTCGAATTGTTCGTATAAAAATAATAACAGAGCGTCGCATCTGCGGTGCTAATAAAATCCGCACAACATGAGGCTTTGCAAATGCGATCTATTTAGACTTGGATATCGTCGCAACGAGAATAATGTTATCCAGGCACACCTCAGGCCGTGTCACTCGCAAGGGCGTGTCGCAGATAAGTTTACATATTCTGTATGCATTATGCAAATTGAAGTTTTATGTTAAGCCTGAGAGGGGTGGGCCGGCGCGGCGGCGGCGCACGCGCAAGCGTTTGCGACATTTCACTCGGCCACTGACGCGCGTCAATCTTGACTTTGACACTCGAGCGCGGCACGACACATTTAGATGGCGTGTAATTAATGCGCAAGGACGTATGTTAGCCATGCACTTACAAGTATCGCAGCCATTTGCTACACGTACCTTACCACGATACAAACTCTAGTTTGTATTTATAATTATGTATTGTTTTTATTACACAGGTTGGTTTACTTTTACTGGTGAATATTTGTGTGTATATTTTATAAAAAACACTCTAAAGTTGTATCGTTAGAGCTTTATTTGAAAAGTAGGGTAATGAAAAATTGCTTGATTTTATTCATAGTGATGTAAGTATATCTTAAATCATTTCATTATTTATATTAATAGTATTTTACTTTAATTTTATGAACGAATATTTATATCGATATCCTAACCCCTCAGTATATTGATACATAAGCTTTAAGTATAGATAAACTTATCTTTTTTGGATGATCCCTTAATTCTAAACAATAAAAAATACTGTAGGTATACCATATGTGTCTCACATAACTTTTTTAAATGTTAACAAGATCGAACCAGTATTTAAAATTTATAGTGCTAGACACTTTCAATTTTAAATACTGTACTGGTGGCGAGGTGACACTTATACCATACCATTGCGTCATCATATCATATATTGTATTTTACCACAAATATATATAAACAATTAATCATATATTATAAACCTTACATATGCATAATACATGCATGTTATAAGCTTATCATTATGATAAAACATTCATATAATATATACCCAAGTCCACGAGCCACATATAACCAATGACGAAATCAATTTACCTGTAATCGATATTATTGACAATATTAAACAAATTAACTGCGGTAATCGATATAAATGCTGTGCAATTATGGACGATGTGTAATTATATCTGTATTTATTACCATGAGCACGTTAATTTAAGACACAAGTCATAAAGTTTTACAAGCAAACGGCTTTAACTCATTTATAAACGGCTGTCGAGTGCAACTTTGCGTTGGGTGTGCTGTCCAACAGTATTACGCAAGTGCTATTCCATTTTTAATTGCTACAGTTATCTTTCATTTTATACAAGAAGGTTTCGTCAACTTCTTGTAAGAGTTTAAGTCCACAATCTCTTTTAATAGAACAGGTTAACTGAGTTTTGTTTGCTTAATCTTCATAAATAAAAAAACAGCTTGCATAGGTTTGTCGCCGCAAAAATATAAGATATATATTATATAATTTTTATCTATTATTTTATACAGAAAGGGGCATTACTTCACTAATAATTAATATTAGATTAAGGCACTTCGAAATGTAGCCTGGTTTAACTAGTGCAACGTACATTGTATTATTCGGTAGGTAGTGTCAAAAGCCGTGAATATCCGTGGATAAAGGCAAATGTGTCAACAGTTACTTGAGTCAGATTTTGTTTCGAGCAGACTACTCCTCAGCTTAAACATTTTTTTGCGCCGGTAAGAATAATGAAAAACGCAGTGGTTCGCAGTGATGACTGAAAATTAATCAAAGCCTGCAGTGGTTAGATCCGATAACGTTATGCCACAGAAGCAGCTAGACTAATGGTTAGTATATGTATGTATATGTCTGATGCGTTTTAATGAAACAAACGGGGAACAATGGGGATAACCATCTATTCAAATCTACCATTGGTTATATAATATATACCTACTGCGATAACACATATTGAAAAACGAAATATAAATGTAAACATCTGCATTTTCGACAGAAATTACAAGAAAGAGGTTCATTGCTAAAATAGGTTTGGAGTAAATTATTAATGTAGATTATTAATGTCTATGTGTGGCAGATTGTTCGCAAGATACATACGTGTTATGATATTTATTTAATATCGGAAATAGCAGCTGGAACATTATAACACGTTTACAATAAAGATGTCATCATTATGGTTTGTACCAAGTATTGCTAAAGAAAATAACTTGGTTAAAACGAAGTATAAAATGGGTACAATATGAACGATATTTAAATCAAACGCTTTACCGCTAGGTGTGACCTCGAGCGATGTTGATGCACCAATCGCAGATACCGGTTGTCCGTCGTTACAGAAAAACGCTTAAATTTAAAATACGAGTAAAGCCTCTCCGTAGTAAATTTAAATATACCTGGCCCTGATGTGGGGAATAGTTTTTTAATAAAGGCCTTGATCCTGATATTGGACACACACATCTTCTAGTCCCAAACTAAGCAGAGCTTGTACTATAGGTACTAGACAAGGGATAAACACATATATACTTTTTTTGTAAAAACGTACATATTATACATAGAAACACCCAGACCAAGACAAACATCCATGTTCACGCACACAAATGTTTGACTTGCGTGGGAATCGAACCTGCGACCTTCGGCGTGGCAGTCGATTACACTCCTGCTACGCCGCCGGGAAACAACACAATAAATATTCTGATTCAGCAACTTGAAAGCTGATTGACAGAAGCTATTTTCGGACCTTGTCAAATATAATAAATAGTTTCTTAAGCTATATAGTTCACCCCAGGCTCTATAATTTTGTACCAGTTCATCATCAATCGTGTCAAGGACTTATTTTCTTAATTATATACCGAATAGTACACATTGGTTATATCCACTTTAAATACGAGAAGGTCAGAGA
The DNA here is from genome assembly GCA_930367265.1 of Catocala fraxini. Lineage (NCBI taxonomy): Eukaryota > Metazoa > Arthropoda > Insecta > Lepidoptera > Erebidae > Catocala > Catocala fraxini. The sequence goes on from OV884037.1 coordinate 13,500,023, forward strand.
TAGCTGTCTATTTTAGTATATCAAGTGCCCTAAGTAATATAATCATAAAAATATAGCACAATGTTGGCAACATTGATCTTGTGATCGGTCAAATGTATGTGAACACGAATTATAATATAATTTTTTATTTGCTAGCAGTTTTATTTTCTTAAAACTGTTATAAATCCCTGTACCCAACATTAAATACTATAAAACTAAGCTCTTGTGAATAGTTTGATGAGTGTTGTAGGAATAGGGTTCAATCGACCCTAAAGCTCTGAACTAGTAGCTTGTTACTACATGTATATATTTTATACTTTGCCTTCGTGGGTAAAATCTTGTATAATATAAACAAATCGTAACAAAAATCATGTAGTGGGTAACTGCTGACGTAATTTACGCAGCTCGCACTATGCAGCAAATTACTGGTTCTTCTGCGTAAAGTGGCTTAGATTTTAAGTTGACTCGTAAGCTACCAAACTCTTAAAACCATAAACACATATTCTTTGCAGTTGTACAATAATAATAGATGTTTCTTTGTTTTAATACCGCTAGAACTTAGCAAGGGATAGCATAATAAGCTCATCAGCATTATGCGACCATTCTTAGACTCCTATCCCATGTTATTTAGGATAGGCTAGTACGTACCTAAATGGCTATCTTTAACACAAGTATTAATTATTTTATGGTTCTTCTTTTATAATCATGCTCTTATAATCATTGTCTAGTACACATATTATTGTCTTAAAAAAGCTATAATTAGCGTATTTAATAAAACCTTAAAAACAATGTTACTAAATCGAGATGCAATGCACTATTATCACTTGATCTTACAATAAAGTACAGTATAGTCGCGGGTGTGCGGTACGCGCGGGAGGAGCGGCGGTTCATTCATCAAGCCTTCATAAGGCTCTAAACCTAATTCGACAAGCAACCTCGCAACATCCGCTCTTGCAAAACGTTATTTCATTCATAACTTTAGCGCGTGCCGTGCTTACACTGAGCCCAAAACAATATGGCCAATTAATTATCTGAGTCGTATCAAAGCTCATGAATAGAATAACATACTTTTATCTTGAATGTATGAGTAAGATGATGTTTGGTTCTATTAATAGAAAGGTTATTGTAATTGTAGCGATAATAAAAAAATACTATATTTTATTCAAAGTTCCAACGTCAGATTAATTGTTCCAAAAGGCGCAAAATTACATTGGTCTTCAGCCAAGACCAGTACTTATTTTATTTCGTTACAATAACTGTAAAAATGTATAAGATTTTTGTATTATTTTTATTCATTGCCAACCAACCTCTCAAATCATGTCAGGTGATTTGGAGTCGGTAGGTACCTAATGATAAATTTAATAAAAGTCACTTTACAAAAGTAATATCAAAAATAAAGATTTTGTGGGTTTGGTATGACCACAGCCGATAGTGGTTGCCGCACCCACGCGACTGCGAGCGACGGAAAATAACATTTAAGTTGAGCCGATGACATCAGCGCATGCGCCGCGCGCCGCGCCCGCTACTGCGCCGGCGCGAGCGCAGCTGCACTCGCCGCACGCGCACGCAATCACGATTTTATAAAAATACGAGCTTATTCCAACAAAAGATAGTAATTGAGCTTTAGACACGATAAAATTCTTTATGATGGATATAACTTTTGTATTTACATTGGCGTTTTAATTACTATTCACTTTTCTTTTTTACTCATCAAATATGATTTTTTGAGTGTCGTAAAGGATAATTAAAAGCAGAAAAGAATAATCAAATATGTTATGCGTTAATTTAACATCACTATTTATGGTGTAATACTTGTTTAATTATATAGAATTAAATTAGTTGTTACTTGGGAGAAATTCATCCTACTGAAATTAAATGAATATAGGAACCAACTCACCAGTTACGCACCTACAAAATAGGTGTCTAATAGTTTGGCAACGAAGAGGCATATTTCGCACTCTTAATAAAACAGCGACTTAACTCGAAATTTGAAAGTAAGGCAATTTGAACTCTAATTGTATATGTTAAATTCTAATATTATATTTGTGTTAAATCTTTGCAATAGAGTTCAAATTTGTTTAATCCAAAATACTGAGATAAGTCTCTGTTTTATTAAGGGTGCGATTTGTTGTCCAACAGTCCTGAAGATGCCTCGTGCAGAGGCGTAACACGTATCGACGCATATTTTGTGTTCGAAGCGGAATACTACTAGTCGTACACCTGGATCCCACGACGCCGCTGTCCATCATCAGAGGAGTTGATAACAATTAAAAATAGAAAAGGTTGACAATAATGTCAACCTTTTTCTATTGCAATAGGCAATCCTTGGAGGCGTGGTGAATCCACTCTTCGCAAATATTACATGTTTAGTTGATAACGTCGTTTTTCTAATTGCATAAGCAGTAAGCACAAGAACTGCAATAGTCTATTAAAGAGACCTTTGGATTGCCACAAAGAGGTCTCAAGCTCAATTCATCACATCTTCAAAGTTATATGCGTTATAAATAGTTATTCGCTCGTTTTAATGATAAAGGAAAACATTGTAAGTAAAACCTGCTTGCTCGGATTATGGAATTCTTGAAGATGTGTGAAGTACCTCAAGCCAGCATGGTAGAACTTATTCATACATATATTTATACTTAAATGCAAACGTGCCCAGCCGTGGGACTGATTATTAAAGGTTAATGAATATTTCTATGAAGTAACTCTCATCATATCTACGGAAGTAGCAGTGAGTCAGCTGTGTTGGTTTCAACTGTCATGAATAAATATATAGTTCGATATGAAATTCGATAATAAGTATACCTCGTGTTAAGTCGATATTTTGGGTAGCTTAAGAACTCTGACACTGTTTGCTACTGGCCTATTTATGTCATAAATACGATAAATGTTAAATATTATTATGCTGAAATTTGAGAAACCATATTATTAATATTAGAATTCGGAACCCACCCAATACTAGTATCGACTTTTCGTTACATAAATCAATTTGTCAATGAGTATAAGTATTATTAGAGCAAAGGTTTTACAATTTGTGATGTGTTTAATCGCAATCGGTTAACATTTGAAAACAGTTTTACACATCACGCTACCCATTTTGCAAGATGAAGAACGTAACTATAACTTCGAATATATTTGAAACACTATTGTGCACAGTCGCTATTTATGTTTAGCCTAAAAGTATGTTTGATTTTTCTACACAATATGATGATTGTCTATCCTTTTGTTCTTTAGGAACATAATAGTAAAGCATCTATTATTAAAGGCATGTGCTATTATATCAGTAATTTTTTTCGTTCTTTATTCAAATTGATAAATAATTAGCGTTCCGGCTCGAAAGATCCCGTGCATTTAAAATTAATGTGAAAATAAAGCTCTGCGCTGTAACTGCAGGGATCAGTGTCAAAGACGTTGTTCACAGTAAATGAAAACTAATCAGTTACTTTCTTAAAATTTATTAACGTCTCAAATAATAAATTTAAACATTATAAAGGGACTGAGTGTCGGCCATAGACAAAACGACTCGCTCGATCTGGGGTAAGACAATCCATGCGATGAAAGCAGTCTCGCTCTTCCTAAATCAACGTCAAATTACCACCTTTTAATCTTTTGTAAGCGATTCGGTTACACACACGTGTTCTCAACTCGACTAAATAGTCGAAGCGACTGAAATACTGACAGAGATTGCCGTATAAATCTGACGTTTGAGAAATTTTACACGTCTTTGTTACAAAAATATGTTTGTCGGCGACCAGCTATATTATTTTACTATTAGCCCGTGAATGGAGCGCGATGTCGTAAATGACCCATTCTTTCGTGGTAAGTTTCGAGTTTAAATTTATTGTAGCGTTATGTTTGAAATAGTCATTTAAGATAGAATCGGTGTAAAAATGTGTAATTTCGTTCTTTGTACACTAAAGTATGCTGTAATAAGAATCGGTCGATGTGTCGCCGAGAGATCATCGACACTTAAGGCTTTATAGACAATAAAGCAGACAAGTGTAATGGAATCTGACGTGCCAGCCGGCCTATAAGACGGGTCGGAGGGCACTCCGTTAGGACTCATTGTGAAACGGACTCTGGAGGAACGATCCCGCCGCTTGTAAAGAATAGTATGCACATAAGGAAGTGACAACGCACCTATCTTTTCAAAGTTAAAGCCTTCAACGATTAAAATAACTGTATTGTTAAAGGCAAATGTTTATATACGCAAAATTAAAGGCAATATTTTTGATTTTGGAAGGAAGCAACGATCCGGCCTGAGAATTATATTTTGATTAAAAACGAATAGTAATTCAGAAGAGGTCGACTCTAGTAATTTAGAATGACAGGCTTTATGAAAGTTCACAGACGTAGATTGCCGGTGAAGATAATTGTCTTGAGTTAATGTTGGCTAAACAAAGTGCGTATGTAGAATGAATGACGGGCGTGCAGCTCGCGCCTCGAGGCTACGTGGAATAGAACTCGTATGGGAAACCTTGGGACATGTGCTATAAATGTTTTTACTATGGCTTGCAGTTTGACTAATACAAATATTATTAAATAATATTTACTTATTTTTAATTGTAATTGTCTATTATAAGACATCTTATTTAATAGTTGAACACAAATTTTTCTCACTTAACATTTCTATGTATGGAACTATAAAACGTACAAAATATGTACAGTAGTTTGTGCACCTAAATCTAGTTCACTTTTTCGAGAACCTGAATATAAACATTTTTGATGTGTCTGAGAGCCAACCCTCGTTGGCTCAGGTTGATACGGGCAACACAATGGCCAGCACACACGTGCACCGATCCATTAGACGGGATAAGTGCGGCTAATTCCCACTCTTGATGCTGCGCGAACGCATTAGAATAAAGATACGAGGGTGTACAAATAGGCATAAACTAAATTACACGGACTTTTTTGTGGACCATCAAAAACATTAATTTGCATAATTAAAGTATTTTGTAATTATTTAGAATATTTTTTGAGCTATCGAAATCTTGTTTTTATTAACTACTAAACTAATATTAGAATTATTTTAACGCTAACCGGAATAAACGGTTTTCTTGTGTATATTCGCATGGTTAATATCATAACTATAATCTATTTCAAACATTATTTTCGTGTCCGTGGCAGTTGTTTTACTGTAAATCTCTGGAAGTGGCCAGTAATGTTCAAGTACAATCACTTGGTCTATGTATGAGGTGCTTATTCATTTATGCGTCGCAGTCGGCTCGTTAGCAATTGGACATGCCCGTTGCACGAAATATTTCAGCGATTGAAGCGGCGGTAAATTGCACTCAACAATAGCATGCGTCCGCGGCATGCGCCTGCGCCGCAACGAGACCCTATTTACTACAAGGGTTTTACGATTTACTCGTTATATTTAAATTATGTTTACTAGTTTAGAACACATGAAAAAGAGATAACATAGGTAAGGCTGCGACACTCGACGTCCCTACAAATAAATTGCAGTAAGGTAATTGTTTTGTATTGTATCCAATAACAACAAATACTCTTGATAATACTCTGTATGCATTGCCTTACGGAGCGGAAAACGACATAAAGTGACAGCGATTCCCATAGGCCTGGTCTGTACCGCTCGTATTAATTACAGCGCAATGATCCGAGCGGAGCGAACGTCGCGCGCGCATCCATCACACGCGTCAGATAGCGCGTTATGAACGACGCACAGATTTGTAGTCGTAATTTGTACCACTGTCATCACATTTCAAAGACAAATATAAAGGATTGAGGACCGGAATGACAAGTGTCAACGGGCTCATTCGGTTGGTATTTTAAGAGAGGTTTTTATTTAACACGAGCAACAAGAGGTGGATTGATCGAGACAGGTTTCAAGTGCCGTTCGATGGCCAGGTAACGTCGCCTCGACGCGAGTCCTTTACTGTCTCGCTCAACGTTCCGAGAAATGTCCTTACCTAACTCTTCACATTTTACCAACAACAATCATACGACTCTGCTTATGTTTCTTTCTTTTAACGTTTATTATTTTATTGCCAGATATTATATGAATGTCTTTTCAAAGCTCAGTCAAAGAGTTAAGCTTGAAATCGCCTGTTAGATTTTATACGGTCAATATTTTCTCGTACGTTCATAAACTACCAATTCATTATGACCCATTATGAAACATAAAAATAAGTACTTAAAGAATTTGCAACCTATGGCCATTTTCCGTATAAATTATCATAATATAACCTACAATTTTCTGGCCAAAATATTGACATGATCGGAATATTAATTCATTGGGTATCGGGTCTGTCGTCAGTTTACAATTACACGCATCGATGGTATCGGATGCGCCCGCGCCGGCGGCAACGCGCATGCGTCAAAATTTAATTACCCGCGAATTCGCCACTCACTCACGCACGCACACGAAAGATACCATCAGATCTTTGGCCCAGCTACACAACATCCGCTCACATTAACGTAGTGCCGACAGACCATCCGTCCGAATGATTTTTCTGATAATTAATTGGCGTTTCGATTACACGGTGTCTGGTGTGGTGATGCATGATTTGGTCGACTAGTTTTTTCATCACTGCATAATTCGATATAATATTTTCTTGAATTATAATATCACGTAGTTATGTCGACAGGTAAGGCAGTGGTATACCAAGTCTATATATCACTAAATAAGGTAAAAGTCATTAAGGAGAGAACTTACTGTCTTGTGGACTGCTACGTATATTTTTCCCTTGTTTTTAAAGGCTTAATAGCCATTTGGCCTTCTCCATTTTACTATCATTTTTATTAACCTTTTCATATAAGCTAATATACTTGTATTATGAGAGGGTTCACGTCGTCGGTAGTGCAATGGGTGAGATATGAAACCACGACCTCTCGTTCGCAAATTCAAATCTTTATCTATTGGGCGACACGTTGACAAAAATCTAATAAAACTTTACCAACAGATTTTAACTTTATTTTGTTCATCTTTTGAATGTCCAGTAACAGAAAAGTTTATTGCAATAAATTTACGTTTCCCCTTGTCAAGACTGATATGTATATTTGTCGCTCTATAATAATTTCACAATTTTATCGAAGTTTAATGTGAATGCAAGTAATCATCAACAATCGGCGCGAATTAGTGGTCACTATAATCGAAATTGATAGTTCTTTTGTTACAAATCTCCCGAAGCAACGTCGCGTTGTGCCAAGTCATGGAATATTAATTAAGAACTGTGAACACATAGAATATCATCTTGATCTCGCTCGCTGTGTCGTCTCGGACATATTTATCACAAACATAGCTCAGTATAATGCTAGCTACACTTGCATTATGTTATTTATGAGTTCTGATAGTCATACTTGTTTTGCCACCTTCGTAGCGAGATATCGAGATAGAACAAGTGAGTCGTCACGGGTGTGGCTGTGATTCACTCGTGATTGTTATTTCGTAGAACGTAGAATACTATTGTGATTTTTAATAATCTATCTGTTGTTTAATAATAGCTTAATTGACGTTCGATGATTCATTTCGACAGCGTGGTCCGTGATTTGTTTGTTGTCGATGTTTGAGTTTTTAATTATACGTAACTAAAGATATGTTATTAGTGAGGCGGGGTGCAATGTTTTCGTCACGGCTATCTCTCAACGAATGAAGCGTGCGCTCTTGTTCTTTTTGGACAGGCTTATTTTTTGTTGAAATCATCTCACAATATGAAACGATGTTTTGTAATATACGAAAATGTACGAGGTGAACATATTTTTAAACCATTCTTTCCTCAAACATGAACATTGATTTACAATGTATTACAATTTACAGATATGGAAACACAATAAAACAATGAAATTACATCTGAGCGATGCATAATATTAAATTAACCGTTGACATCACGAAGGCTCATCAATCATTGAATATATTCTGATACGAGTAACGTATTCATGACCTACTTAGCGAAGAACAGTATATTATAATAATATAAACATAATAATATATACATATAAATACATATAAATGTAGGGACAAATTAACGTGTCATTATTTTTTGTTGTTGTAACTTTTCTTTGGCAATTTTAAGCAAGTTTCTACAATAAAAACATTAATATCAATCATTAATATATAATACAGCCCAATAAGATTTATATTTCTGAGAATGACTTCGGGTTGGTAATATAAATAGAATAATAGAGTAAAGTTGAGATCTATGCGTCTGGTCATGGACAGTACCCGTAGCCGGAGCATGTTCAGAGCGCCCTGCTGCGCAGTGACATGTCAGCGGCGCTCGTCCAGCCCTCAGCTAAGACAAAAGACAAATTAATTTTGTACACAAGGCATTTAATTTGAATGTGAATAGCATGAAGTGCGACGAATGGCCGAGGAGAACAATGGCCGGCGCCGACGGTCCCGCCTTTTTGTTTTACACTCAATGAAAGTAAAAAGTACAAAATCTAAACGTTGAACAGACAATTCCGTATTATGATATGGACACAGTAATGGAGGGCTGGCGCCTAATAGCTTATAATATTAAATGTACGTGATGGAACAGAGCGAAGTGTAAAGCCTCGCGGAGGAGCGCAGCCGCGGCCTCGCGGGTCAATGCAGCCGGAAATAATCGTTAAGTGTAAAATTTTTCATCATAATGCCTGAATTATTTCGAATGGTGGCTCTCCAAATTGCCTTCACACAATTCGATGTTCTTTCTCGTAAAATGGAGTATCGTACTATTGTTTTTACTTGTATTATATTTTTATTTGCTTGTAAATCGAAGCAGGGTTTTAAATTAGGGTTTTTACTTTTTATTTTGTTTCGGTTCGCTGCTTTAACGATTTCGAACGGTAAACAAAGTAATGCAGTATGAGTAGTCTTATAGTAATTGGTTGATTTTTTAAAACAATATATAGTAGTGTGACAGTATCAAAGAATATCACAAGAAAATGAAAACGTTTAATAGTTTGAAGCCCGGTTATGTAATTATTTTACAAACACCGTTTATCTGACAGAATGAAATGGATGATAGTAGGGTACAACAACTGTTATAAACTATTTTATAACAGTTTGTTTAAATTTTAAATAACTGCTTTTGTAAGCTTTGTAGAGTGTTATTTTATGTCTCATAGAACTGCTTTTACAATGGTCAAGTTGTAAGTTAACTGAGGAAATGGCTATGCTAATAACAAGGTGGCATATTGACGGCCGTTAACAAATAGGCAGGCGTACCGCGTACCAATCAAATAATTGTTAGCACGCTACATAATACAATACTCTACAAATTAACTATAGAAATACACGTCTAAAGAAGACTGACGAGTATTAATTACAAAGTATTTACAGTTAATTGTCCAGTGTACCAAAGCTTGTAAAGTTAGGTATGTGCTTGACAATCTGGTATTCATTTCATATTCAATAGCCTAAGAACTGTCACTAGATACCTCATATAGTAAATGAGAAAGTGTATTTGGTTGTTTGCCTTTCTAAAAGGCCTACATAAGTAGATATAGCGATTCTACGCAAAAAATAATAAGTGCAAAATATAGATTACTTTAAGACCTAAATATTATCTTAAGATTATTAGACAGATGTATAAATGGCGTAGCAAAACCGCGGGCGTCAGCTAGTATTAAATAATTAAATCCATGTTTATTTACAATGTAATAGAATGCCAGGGGCTATTCATATGAATATTATTTATGACTTATTGACACACATTATGTACATCCCATAAAACTGTAGTTAACCTATTGAATGTTTAGTAAGATTGAAAGCAAGTTTTGATTAAACCGATCGAAACTGTCGGTAACAAATCTTGAGTGATGGAAACTAGTCAGCCTGGAGCGACGGTGGTTACACACCTACCGACGGGACCGCGTGTTTACTTTATATCATTAGTCCATCAATCAAGATCTGTTGAATCGTAACTGTTAGTTAAACACTAACAATCATTGGATGCGAGGCTCGGCCGCCCATCAATCAGAGGCTGTTGACGCCGTGCCTTCGGGTGTCGCGTCGTCCGAACCTGTGATGCCCGGCCGCTGTGCATGCGCCGAACTCGCTGCAACGCCCTTTAATGACAGCTCTCGCGCCGACCCGACACATCCAATTCACATGTTAAATGGAATTCCCTTTGCGCCTCAAAATTACGAACGTCCGTGTTATTAAAAGGTTTGTTTGTTAGACGTTTTTTGTTTAGATGTTTTATCCAATTAGTGCTACCGTGTCGAAAGGATAATGTTGTGATGAACGTATAGCGTAAAGCGTTTAGCGCGTTAAAAGCGGAGCCTTGTCGTCGGCGCGCCGATAACAAAGTACCAAAGAGGACATCCCGTTTTTGTTTATTTGATATACATTGTTTTAAATTAGAATTATCAAGCGTCATACTATCAATGATATAATTATATGTGGCTGCACAAAAAAGCCTTTTATAGTATTATAGGTTTAATCATATAGTGTTTAATAAATTTACTATGGATCCGGTTCACCTGTTAAAAAATATTTGTCAGCTATACTATTATCAAGAAGCATATGTATCTACTATTATAGCAATGCGACGTACCTCCATAATGAGTGGATTGATCGGTTAGAGGAACTGCTGCAATGAATCGATGGTCTTAATCAAAGATAGCAGAGCCTGTCCCATACCTACTTACAACTAGGAAATTTATTTAACTACATACAGGTACAGGTTGTGGATTCAAATCCACATAAATAAAAATCGATATTTGGATGTGCATTTACAGTTAAATTCGTGTAGTTAATAGATAAATTAGAACGAATAGGTAGATAACATTTAAAACTAATACATATTAACATACATAGTATCTGATTAAGCCATTACATATGGATGCTAACACAGAAATGGGAGAAAAATGTTCCGTTTGTTTACATTCTGCCGTTAGTCAGTAGAGCCGAGGGCGGGCAATAGTTTGTGCGTTTGGCGTTTGGCTTATGTTTAACATCGTCCGAGAACAATTTGTATCAATATCGCTTAGAGTTTTAACCACCCCGCTGAGGCGCGATGCGTGAACGATACATAATAATAAATAACAGTCGTATGGGAAGGGAGCGTATCTAGTGCGGAGCTGTCATCGATGGTCCGGTTTAATTTAATTGACTGAGCTACGTGCCGATGATAAATGTAAGCAGGGTTAAGCATATGCGCGGGACTCATGAATAAATCGCCCCTCGGTGAGACGAGCTGATTTGCGATAAGCGCGTATTTATTGCGTTATTTGTGCGCGCCACCTGACGGAGCGACGCGACGCGCCGCGAGTAGCGGCCGCGCGGCTGCGCCGCCGCGGGAGGCGTTCTATTGCTTTTAACTCCGCGGCCGCGGCATCCCTCCCGCGAACAAGCGTGCGCAACGCGCCCTTCGGCGCATAAATCACACCAGACGTAACAGCATTAACTGTTGATGGATTTCGCCCATTCAATGCTCACTTGATATCTGTACAAATTGCTTCCTTGCCTCCATCATTGTCTTCGCAATAACGAATTGAAAAAGGTTCTCAATCGTTTTATGTTCTTTCGGTTCGTTTTAGCGGTAAGTTGCACTTTTACAAAAGTACAATTAATCAAATTAGATATGAATGTATGATGATATTGGTAACTGGATATAAATTTATGCGATTATATATCAATGGCAGCGTACAGCGGCAGCGACTCTTGACTCAGTGACATTTAGAGCTGGCAACCTAATTATATTAAACGATATTCAGTTGCGCAACGATGAGTGCCCGCGGTATATTCACGTGTAGGCAGATATTAGAGGACAAGACGAGTAATTGGACCGCGCCGGCTACCACACCGATCAATTATGTTTATATGAATAGTAATTATTTTATTATGCAAGTTGATTGAACGGATCTTAGTTGTAGTACTCTCTTTGCCGTTCTTATTATTACATATTCAGATCAACACTATCATTCAACCATTAGATGCACTTTGTTCACATTATATATGTATCTTTTTGATGTAATATCATGTAAAAATTTGGTGGATAGGCAATTGAACATCTATACGTTTCGTAAACGATTCCAATCGTAATCAACGTAAGTTACTCAATACTCAACGCAAACAAGCATAAGTAACTGTGGACGTCGAAAATAAATTTATGTTCATGTAATGATATTCCGAAAGCGATACACAGTCCGAGTTGGTGCGGCGTACGTAGCGTCGGAGCCTATGGAGTGAGCAACAGGCTCACGTCCGAACGCAGCCGCAGGCGCCGATACACGTCGCAAACTAAAAATGTGTATAAATTATGAAGATTACATGAAAAAGAGAAATGTGTTACATTTAATTTTATTACATACGATAACTTATGGGCTAGGCACGGCACTCGCTCGAAAAACACGGTGCTTCATTCACTCGTATCTGTTATAAGTTATAACGTAACGTGCACCCCACAAGTAAGCAACTTTGCTACTAATGCACTTCGAATAAACTACATATTTGTCTAAAACACATATTTTAATTAAGGCGTTTATATGATAAAGCTATTTCATAGTTACATACAGATCATTTGTGACATTAAAATATCAATTATTTATGGTGTTGAGATAGAAACAGCTTTTCAAGAAGAACTTATCCTTTGGCTTATCTATGCAAAATTGTCAATATTATAAACGAGGTACTAGAATACAAATATCTAAAAGATGAAATGAAATTTATTATCTGCAGCTGGTTAAATAATCATATAAATGTAGATAATTTTTGAACATAAATATTAATTATAATTTAGCATAACATAACTTATTGGTCGAGATATAGATGGAATCGTAAAATTATTAGCAGAGATAAAAATGTATGACAATAAAAGACATGTAGGATGATACAATAGATAGGAGCAAGCTATTAAAAAGTTAAAATACAATCGAATGAGTTTTGTTTGCGCGACTAATCTGCGTGACTTTTATCTTGATGGCCTTGTAAAACACAAAACATGATAATAAGTTGGTGGTAACATAATTTAATGTCTATTTATTGGCTGTTTACGCTCAAGTTTCTTTATTGCGCCGGAGGGTATTATCAACATTATAACTTACCTATAGATACAGTGTTATCGGGGGAACATAAAACTAGTACAAACCTAAGACCCCGCAATCTGCTATTAATGCGATATGGTGACATTGGAGGACGTTTTCCGCATGATCCTCGATATCGTCGTGGGACATAAAAGGTTCTATTAATTTAGGTGCAGATATTTTGTTGGAAACCGGCAACGCCTCAGTAGATGCTATCAAATGTAATTTGTAGCGAGTAGGCTAATCAAAATATTTGTTTATCAGCAAGTAAGCCAGATCGCGATGTTAATCGACTCATAATGTCCGCGTGTCGGTCGATAGCTTATCTCAGTGGCGCGGATCGTCACTTAAGCATAGCATAGATATAGATTGTAGTTTTATAGCCTCCTGTGATCTATCTCGCTCAGCGACAAATTGTTACATTTCTTAAACGGGAGCGGCATCTAAATTAATTCTTTTGAAGGTATCATTAAGCTACTGGGAAGATGTGCCGATCGAAATTAAAAACCGAAATAAAAATAAAACTGGTGTACTTAACTGCGTCAACGGCTATCAGTTAACTTCCAACAAAACTTGGAATGTCACAACATCAAACTAAGATTTGTCAAGCGGCTAATGGTGATCATGGGAGAACAAAAAAATATTTGTCTGTGAAGTCTGCTAATGTGTAACTAAGCCCGTGAGTGACACGGAAACTCTCTTCACACACGTCTGACCTCCAACAAAGGAGTTCTGTTTGTCTTGTGTCGCTACTAAAATATTGAAACGACGAGCAAGTGCGTGCTCGTCTCTGTGACTGTACCTTAGGTATACTTTGTGATAGTGCTCCACTGAAAGCGATTGTGAGAGATGATCGTGTTTGTCGACGGAGCTTCGAATATGTGATCCTAGACGCTGGAAATAATAATAATAATAATAATAATATTCTACCACATACACACAACACCATCTAGCCCAAACTAAGCAGAGCTTGTACTATGGGTACTAGACAATGGATAAACATACATATATACGTTCTTTTTTTTTTTGTAAATACATGCATATTATACATAGAAACACCCAGACCAAGACAAACATCCATGTTCATGCACACAAATGTTTGACTTGTGCAGGAATCGAACCCGCGACCTCGGGCGTGGCAGTCGGTTACACTAACCACTACGCCATCGAGGCCGACTGAAATAATAACTAAAGCTGTAGAACTTAATATACATTAGTATATATGGCAATGGCAATAAAGTACAAGATTACATTTCCTGATTACTTGCAAATTAAGAGCTTGTCTAGCAGGCCAATAGACTGTCACGCCCGAAAGTCTAAAGTGCATGACATGTATTTCGTATTTTCCGAAGTTCTGTACATAATTATCAATCGCTTTAGCGATGAAGAAAATATTAAAAAGCAACTTGCATATTTAATTGTCGAACGTATGGATGCTTGCATTCAGATATTGGGGGTTGTATCTACCTTCTCATTCGCAAAATAAATCTATATTTAAATAGGACTTGAATTTAATCATTATACACTTATGCGATGACTGGTCCAATGAAAATGCGTTTATATTATTATATTATATATCTTATCTGGAGGCCAGTCAGTGCAGACCGGCGACACTTCGACCCAGTGGGATCTTTTGTGTTGACACTCTCCCAATAACGACTGCCGTAGATGTTCATGGCAGCCGGGATCGACGGCTTATCGTGCTCTCCGAGGCACGGAGCAGGCGATAATTGTCAATCAATACGCACATAATTTCGAAAAGTCATATAACTTCCGAAAGTCAGAGGTGCGCGACGTGGGTTCGAATCCGAGACCCTCTGCATTGCAGTCTGTTGGTGTCCCCACTGAGCTATCGCTGCTTCTAAAATGCGTTTAAGTCTCATTTTATATTATTTACTGAGTACCTACTGTCTTGGTAAGTCGAAGACCTAAAAATAAAATCAACAAGTACGGACTATACCCCGAACACAGTCAAACAATGCAAAGCGAGTATTTAAATATAACATGCTTATATTTTGAATCTTTTTTTGATAGTCATGCTTAGTGTGCGCATTCCTAGTGACGAGTGTCTCACGGCTTATTTGCTCTCGCGACACTGTACGGTACGGTTCAACGCGCAGTGTCCGGTAGAGTTCACTGCGAAACAACTGGTGTTGTTGGACCAGTTTCTGTTTAGTTAAACACACAAGCCGAGCTGACGGCACTTTCGGAAGTGAACCATTTGACCAACAAATATCCTTGCACACGACTGATTAACAGGTTTGAAAATATTCGCGTGTGAAGTTAGTTGAGTCTAAGAACGTAACATTTTATAATAATGACTCTCAAGTAGTTTAGGAATTTTATGGTAAGGCATCTCTTATGACAACAGCACCTAAACTTAGTTAAATGGTTGACAAGAATAGAAAATTTGATTATAGGCGTATTTTCGAGGGCTGTCGAAGTCACATACAGATACTGTAAGAAGTACCTATTTGCAGCATAAATACGTTTATTAAGATATATGAAGATAACTCCATGACTTCATTGATGCTGACACCGCGGTTTGTAAGAGTGATTGAAGAATTTGTACACTTCTTGTTATTATACTTGCTATATGTAAATAAATAAATAAACACTCGAGACAATTCCAGGGAAAATGTCAAATTACTCATAGTTTCAGGCAACAACTTCACGAAGTGGTTTTGTGTTTCCAACAAAGCCAATTCAATAACCAGAATTAAAAGAATAAATAATTCTAAAGCATAATATATTCTTCCTAGATAAAGGTAACGAAGTCATGCACGGTCGTGTTTTGTTCAATATTGGACGATTTTGTCTCAATAATTCCTGCACAGGGCGGTGTCACGCGAGCGTTCGCCAGGACCAATTAGTTCGGCGCCTTGGCCTGAACACTGCAGCTCTGTGGCACAATAAATCAATAATTAAACAGTTCATCTACCGGCAAATGCTGATTTATTGTCGCCTGCTGTCCACGCTGGCGACAAAATGTTGCGCGACTTATTATTACTCGAACCTGCCTAGTCCTGATGGCGGACTATAATAAAGGACTCGTGATGAAATTAATGTAATTTTAATTATAAAATATATAAAAGTGTCTTAAAGTAATTAAAATGCAAATCGTAATAATATTTAATATATAAAATGTTCAATATTTTTTCTGATTGACCGGTTTTGATAGTGTTATCCTTAACTGTTAAGCATGATATTATGCCCTGCCTTAGTAAGTGCGCGGATAGTAATCCTCATAGGGCTTTATAGAGCATACGGTTGCTGCATATACCTTTTGATATTCTTTGTTTTATTGCCTTAAGTACAAGTGCCACACTAGGCCTGCTTATAACTTACCTTCAAAATCTAAATTCCCTATTGCGTCTGCTGTGTCTATCCTTTTACTGAGCACTGTTTTCCAAAATACAGGTTTCAGCCTAGTTTGGAAATCAGCACCAGTACCTTTTAGTTAGTTTAAGTTAGTAGTCCAGTACCTTTTAGTTAGTTTAAGTTAGTAGTCCAGTACCTTTTAGTTAGTTTAAGTTAGTAGTCCAGTACCTTTTAGTTAGTTTAAGTTAGTAGTCCAGTACCTTTTAGTTAGTTTAAGTTGATTTATTGTCAACTACTTTTTGTGCTAATAAACATTTTTATTTATTTGTAATAGCTTTTTAAGCCTACTGGAATTCAACGGCTACTCAAGTTACTAGTAGAGAAGAGATCACTTAAACTGTGCTAGACGATGACATGCAGTTGTTAGTCAATCTACAATATCTATAAACTACTTCTGAATTGTCCAAAACTTTAACTTAATCTACCAAAGATTAGCTAATAAAGTATAATTAAAAGCTCTGGTGCACTTTCAAAAGCATCATCTCGGCCAAACTAAGCAGTAGGTTCTGAAATGAATAATTTTCGATACTAATTCGCCATTCATAAACAATCGCCAGAGTTAAATTAAATAACACTACGGTTCGATGGGATAATTCGTATATCACTGAGTCTGAAGTGTGAGAAGCTATTGACATTTCAATATCTATTTATTTGATTAGTCTCTATGAGTGAGCTTTGCCCTACCCCGCAGTGCGACGGTCAAGTGCGGCAACTATAACAGTGTCAGTCAACAGAGTTCAAGCGTCAGTTACTTCTTCAAGATTTTCTATCAGATCAATGGCAACTACATTCGCACGGTATACTAACACGATTAATAACAGACAAGTGATTGGTAAATTCCCGCAATCAGCAAAGGAACTCGCTAATACGTTGAGCATAGTCAGTGTTTGTGTAGCATTTCTTTGTTAATTTCTCTCTAAGCGGCACAAAGTGAAAGATTAAGTATAGTTGACTTTGTGCATTAACGAGTGTGTCCGATCTGAACAGGGCTGAGTTTTCACACACGCACTGCCTTGCGTGTTTGTATAGTGCATTAGTGGCGCAGCGTAACTGTCGCGGTAACGATGACACGCCGTCCCGGTAATGAAGTCTACCTGTGTATAGTACACTTGACTGCGCAATAAAACATTTACATACACGTGCAAGAAGGTAGGCTTTTTGTTGTAAACCTTGAAGATTTACAAGCACAAACAATATCTGTCGTCTGACTAGCAATAATTCTTGAGAACACTCGAAACTTCTAACGTTGAGCTTTTCAAATTAAAGTAAATTAAAGACATCGAACAACTATCTTACGCGAGGAGGATTGTAGTGGCGTGTTGCGGAGGAGCACGCCGTCGGGCGGCCGGCGCAGGCGCGCCACAGCGACAGCTCTCCGTCACCATGAGGGCTCTTCGCGAGGCCACCGAGTGTTTTCATACACACAACGCGCGGACGTGTTAATTCGTAGACATTTGGTTTTTTTACCGCGGTGATCGACGACTGTGGGAACGTTTTTGGGTGCCTTCGTTAGAAGTACCTACTCTACGCTGTAACGAGCAAACAGTTGGAATAACTCCGAGTATCGCTCCTGCGTTAAGTGGCTCGCCGTTGTCGGAATTTATGACATTTCACGTGTAGGTAATAGGCGATCGAGTTCGAGCTAACCGTCTATTACGACAGTGCGTAGACGCGAGTTATAAAAATCATTTTGGTTTCCAATTTGAGCGTTATTGTCTGCGAGACGAGAAAGTTGTCTATGGCGCCGACATCAATAAAACGCGCGGCAGCAGTGGGCACGCGCGACGCGGTCCGTGGCTCGTGTGTACCCGCCGATAACTCATAAACATTCTCAATGCACTCATATATGCGTTTATCGCTTTCAATACTCGATATCAGCGCGAGAATAGCAGAATGCCAGATGATATCAGTGCGCGCCCATCATATATTACTCTGACAAGGCAACAATAAGGCTGGTTACCTGTTAGCGCTGATGCTCGGGTATCTGCAGCCAGACAAATGGAAACCTCGTCGATCTTTGACCTAAACTCGTCATCTCACCTGCATTTCTTGAATTGCTTGCACAAATTCCATTATCACTTATACCTGCCTACCTCCATACATAATATGTATTTAATTATTGGAATAGACAGTCGTTTATCTTATAACAACAAACTATTGACCGTAACGAAACTGAAACTTTTATAGGCTATTTTATAATAATATTATAATTGCTATGAATATACAGGGTGTCCAGTAAATAGCACGACATGCTGCAGGGGGTGATAGCTTGGGTCAATACCTACCAAAACAACACAATATATGTTCAACAAAATCTTACGGATTTACAGTTCTACAAAATTTTCCGAAATATCGAAAAATCTCTACCTTGAAACAGATTTTTAAGCAACTCGTAATGAAAAATTCCTTTTCTAGTTTTTTTTACATCAAATTATTCGTGAATAGTTATTTTACTCATATGAGCAGCGATAGCTCAGTGGGGAGGCCAACAGACTACAATGCAGAGGGTCTCGGGTTCGAACCCACGTCGCGCACCTCTGACTTTTGGAAGTTATATGACTTTTCGAAATTATGTGCGTATTGATTGACAATTATCGCGTGCTCCGTGCCTCGGAGAGCACGTTAAGCTAGCGCTAGCTAAGCACGTCGGTTCCGGCTGCCATGAACATCTATGGCAGTCGTTATTGGGAAGTCAGTACCCTATAATATCCTGACACTGGTCTAGCCTGAGGGTATCGTTAGCGTACTTTCGTTGTGGTTTTTGACAAAATTACGTTAATTACATTTTGAACAAAATCAGCTTCTCTGGAACTAAAATAGCATTTCCTTGTATTTTTTTAATGAAAATGCACTAGTATTGTCTCTTTCAAAAACCACCATTAAACACAAGCTATCTTTTAAATTTGTTGTACAAAATTGCCACATACATTTTTTTTCACCACTGTAGGTTAAAGTTATGCGAAAAGAAAATAGTTCTGTGAAAATTTAAACAATAAATACTATTACTTGAAAACATTCTTGTTTTTGATTGAAAAAAGACTTATCAATGAGTAAAGTAACTATTCACGAATAATTTGATGTAAAAAAAAACTAGAATAGGAATTTTTCATTACGAAATTCTTAAAAATCTGTTTCAAGGTAGAGATTTTTCGATATTTCGGAAAATTTTGTAAAACTGTAAATCTGTAAGATTTTGCTGAACATATATTGTGTTGTTTTGGTAGGTATTGACCCAAGCTATCACCCCCTGCAGTATGTCATGCTATTTACTGGACACCCTGTATATGGTAGCTTAATATTTAAATCCTCGATCTTACGATTCAAAGACTCTCACTTACTATTGTATAGATATAAGACCAATGAAAGTAGTTAAGTGATGCAATTATAGTTATTTGCACAGAACACATAAGAATACCAAGGTCATATAAATAATTTATAATACAAATCTTGACAGCAAAAAACACGCGAAGGAGTAGCCACTGCCACGGTAAAGAAAACTGCTGGCAACTGGCATTTTCAAACTAAATATACACTGGACCGCAAAGAAAAAGGGTCGGTTAGAAAATCTTTAATATCTTCAAAAGTACCTGAACTAGCTTTATGAAATAAATTTGATGTGCTTAAATGAAAATGAATTCAAGCTTTTTATTTTGGCTGTTGCTAGTCGTCCACTAAAGGTTATCTATACGTCCGTTTAGTGGACGATTAGACACTTTGATTTATTTTTAATAAATGTAAAATACAACGTGAGTAGTAGAACCTCGCTGATTTCAGCATAAATGGGCCGGCTCGCCCGGGGAAGAAGTATCCTCTCACAGAATATCTACGTGAAATAGCAGTATTCCTACTGTTGTGTTTCGTTTGGTGAGTGAGAGTGCCGGAGGCCCAATCACCCCTTTCCCCCTTCCCGCTCCTTCTCCTTCCCACTTCCTTTCCTAAAGGGTCGGCAACGCGCAAGTGATGCCTCTGGTATTGCAGGCGTCCTTAGGCTACGGTGACCACTTACCATCAGGTGTGCCGTATGCTTGCTTGACAAAACAGTTGTAGAAAAAAAAATGCGTAGTCTTTCCAGTATTTTCGTAAATGTAGATTGGTTACTTTGTGTTGCCTCCGCGAGCTCGCAATACTGCTGTTATGCGATTTGGAATACTTTCTACTAGATTTTTGAGGCGATGCTGCGGAATAATCTGCCATTCCTCTATTAGAGCTTCTTTCATTTCACGTAGCGTGATTGGTGGCAGATTCCGCTGACGTACACGTCGTCCCAGTTCGTCCCATGCATGCTCAATAGAGTTTAAGTCAGGACTGCGTGCTGGCCACTCCATGTGTGTGATACCAACTTCTTGAAAATAGGCAAACACTATCTGAGCTGTATGCGGGCGGGCATTGTCTTGCATAAAAACGGCACTCTCGCCCATGTCCACTAAAAATGGACCAACGTATTCATTCAGAATTGCAATGACATATCTTTCTGCAGTTAAAGTTCCATTTTCTATCACCACTAGCTCAGTGCGGCTTTCGGAAGAAATCCCAGCCCACACGTGAACAGAGCCTTCGCCGTATAGTACTTTTTCTTCTATACAGGCTTGGTTACAGCGCTCTCCCGGTCTTCTGTAAACATTTTTCCTCCCGTCGTGCTTGTATAAACAGAATCTAGACTCGTCTGAAAACATGTCTCTTGACTAGTCATTCAGAGTCCAATTCTCGTGTTCTCTACCATAACTCAACCTTGAGTTTCTGTGGTATCTTTCTAGTTTTGGGCCATTTGCAGGTCTTAATGGCTTTAAATTTGCTTCAGCCAGACGCCGCCGTACTGTATCCGTACTCAGATTGTTTCCTCCAACTCGTAAATGATGATTCTTTACTTCAATAGCCGTAAGAAAGCGATTTCTCAAAATTGTTGACACCATATAGCGATCCGCCCACGCCGTCGTGCAGCTTGTTCCGCCTGTTCCTGGTCTTCGAAGATTGGATCCAGTTTCATGAAAACACTGGAGTACTCGCTGAACTGTAGAAAGAGTCACACCAACAGTTCTCGCTGTATTTCGCTGACTGTGTATTTCAGTAGCTGTTGCTCACCTTTACCTAATTCTGTAACAAATCAAAGTGAGAACATGCCCTCACCGGTTGACAGGTTGTTGACGAGAGTCACTTTGTCTCACAGATACTAATATCCGTTCATGAATACATTACAATAGACAAATTGAATTCTCAAATAGATTTACATAAATAGTGTGCAATACAGCGCTATTATAATGCTATAACGCGTTGTAAGACAATAGCTGAGCAGGCCCTCCTACCTCCCACGTGTCGTGAGCCGTTTGGTAGACGCGGGCGCATGCTAATCGCCTCTAATCACGACTCGATCGAGAGCTGATTCATCTCGTCTTACGATCCTTTATTCTGTTTATTTACCAATCAGTGTAGCTAATACCCACCGCGACCATAAAAGGCGATATATTTGTCTAGTGTCGCTCTCAATTAGTAGGTGGCGGCGAATCGACGCCATATGTGGTCGCCGAGTTAGCGTCGACTTTTAAAGAATATTTTTTGTTAATGTGAAATGTAAATGTAGGTAAATCATTAATGTTTGCCCCTTCAATTTCCTTTGGCCGCTTTTTATGGTAGCCAGTTCAGTCGCTCGGACAACTAAGCTACTGAGACTTCGCATGACTGACGCCCGTTTACTTGCTAATTAAATCAAAAGAGAAATGTTGCTGGAGATGGATTCTCTATGAAGACGCTTATTAATTTACTTAGACACGCCTTGCACCTTTCTACTGGTTTGTAAATAAGTGTGTGATAGTTTGCATTAATCGAAGTACCAACCGGATTATTATTATCCGTCAGGGATGCAGACGGATCCTGATGCACGATATTCTTTAATGTATTCCTGAAAACATGAAAATCAAATAATTAGTATGCTCTTTTTATATTTATTTTTATTTACCTGTAAATGATGATGATAGTTATTTTCTATTTCACTCATGTAAAGTTCTCCTGTCTAACAAAATTTATTATAATCAATTATAAAGTCCTTGTAGTCAAGCCATGTGAAAGGCTTTTCTTCTAAATTTACTGTGATATCGAGCCATCTTTTATCATAACACCTAAGAATGTTATCCTGACTATTCAGCCTAACACCATATACGTCGTCGAATTTCACGTCCATTTAGATATAATGCTTTATGTACTGTACTTACTGATAAAATCATAAACATTCATTCGTAGAAAGCCAAATTGTGGTATTTCTTAATTTTCTACAACTGCAACAACATCGGTATGTTAAACATAGTTAAAACAATATTTATGATATAACGCTTATACCTATTAAAATAAAAGTTTTGATTTGGACACCATAAGAAGTCATGCTGATAAAGTGTTCAAATTCTTTAGAATGCAAATGCTGTTACACACAGTAAATTGTCTTGATGTAATATACAGTTTTCTCATAGAATAATATAACTAAAAGTCATACATATTAATTAAGGTTATTCTTTTATGTTAGATGGCGCCAGGCGGCGCGTCACCAAAGCTTCGGCTGTTCAGCTCTCGCTATCCAATTTCGTGTTGATTGCGAAAATGTGCCCATGCGCAGGTGGCGGGCGAGGGAGGGGGTAGGGACGTAAGGGGGGAGGGGCGGTGAGGTGGCGCCCGGTGGCAGGTCCGCCCAGCTCTTTGTTTACGTAACGCCCCCGCTTATTACACGAACTCTTGCCACAATACTACATGTCGTGTCAGGTGCCAATTTTCACTCAACTTTTTTTGTTAGTCTTGTACATATGTGATATATTTACCCTCAATTACACAGTACAGTAGCTTTGATGGCTCTTGTAGATCTTTTTTGTATTTTTATTATCACAACTATACGATAAGATTGAAGTTGTTGTATTGTACAATATTGATATACGAAAAACGTATATCCTAACACATTCTTTACTTTTATCGACCGTCTAAGTTCCAAAAAATCTAGTGGCCGATATCATCCAAATGGTACATAAGATGATTTTTACCTCAGACATTCTTTCAAGACCCTATACATTAAAATGAAAAGCCATTTCGTAGGTACAAAAGTGCTGTACCTATCTGCACAGTTCAAATATGAACAGAACAGGCGAACTGGTTATTGCTGTTTGCAATTTCAGGTTTATTTCTATAATTAAAATTGTTTAGTTTGATGAGTAGATTATAAATTTAAAAGGATATCAATGTGTTAAAAATAATCTGGTAGTTAAAAAAACACTAAGTGTCAAGCTACAGATGACATACCTGACGTAGTATGAATTAGAAAATACGGTTTGCAGCATACAGACAACCCTTTGCATTAGAGCCTGACCTCAAGTCTGCCTACGACATTAGTATAACCTATATTGATAATCACCCATTACAGAGCACAATGTTCGAATGATGGGTTCATCCGTAACGAAGCGGTGCGGTGTGGGCGCACGCCATTTATCAACAACAACAGCACACACTGGAATCGATTTCATGTTATTGCGTCATGCGATGCGGAATACGGTAGTCGCTTTGATGGCGCAATTATTGTAAGCAAATTATTCGTAAGATAAAACATAATATATGGCGTCTTGTATAAGTACTCTCCGACTTTAAGTGATGTCAGTCGCGTGACAAAATGATATGTAGGTGTTGATTTTACTTCATTTTGAATTTTTTTTGAGTAGTCGCCCGTAATGACTCAACTTTTATTCGCAGGTCGGTCAAAATTGGTTTAGGTTTGTCTGTTTGAAAATTTTCAGCATGGGGTCTGAAAACTTCTCTGCTGGACAGCATGAGCTCACTCCCTATCACGTTGCCCTAAAACATACCTGGTGAAATGTGGGTACTACGTCTGTGCTTACCTTCTCCTTTGGAAATATATAGGTCTGAGTATGTACATATTATTTTTCTAGAAGAGGTTTCTGAATTTCAATAGCTTTAGGTATATACGTCTTCTACAGTGTTTGTAGAACGATTTTCTATAGTTGGTATTTAACTTAAGATGAGAAAGATTGGCGAGACTTCTTAAAAGTTGTTCTGCGAACAAGTTTTGGCTTTTGTTGCCAGTATATCGATTAATTAAGACTTGTGAAGGTCGTAAATTTTGATATTTTAAATCTATATCAAAAGTTGACATCTATATAAAAATGTTGTTTTGACTTACCGAACACAACAAGGAATTAAGGCTAATTACTTATTGTTTAAATATTTATTAATTTCTTCTTATAATGCTATTCCCTAATATAAATAAAGATTATTTTTAAGTTTCTATTCTTGGGGACGTTTACGTAACATCTGTTAGGCAGATTTCCGTTCCTCTGGGCGATGTAGTACATAATATGTAAAATGGGTCCAACGTGGTCTCTGGTATGATGTGACTCTCTTAGGGTTTGCCCCTAGGGTCTCTTAGACTTTGGTCTACCACGCTGGCTTATGTGGGCAAACTTCACGTCTGAGAAGCTGGATGGCAAGAAAACTTTCCATAATGTTCGATAACTTTACAAAGAGCTTGCAGAGATCCAGGTTTGCTCATCGTTCATGCGATAATTTGCTTGAACTTAAGAACTTGGTAGTTCTATAGTCTCTCCACTAAGCTATCCTCGTTTGAAGGGCTCTTTGAATAAGCGCTACAAGTATACCAAGTTTTCCATAAAAGCAGCTTCTTCTTCTTCTTCTTTTCGTGTGGTTAGTGGCCAACCTGTTGTCAAGAGTTGTTCATGCCGCCCGCAGGCCTCTGACATGGCTTAACGACTACTGTCAATTTGACAACAACCGGGACCGACTTTTTATGTGCCCTCCGAAGCACGGAGACGCTCAGATGAAATACCACTAAGCGGTCACCCGTCTATAGACTGACCGCACCCAATGTTGCTTAACCTCGCTAATCGACTATATTATGTGTATTGATTACGGCTGTTTGAGTTGAAGATCTTCATGTCTTAAAACTTAAAGAATCAGGTGATACAAAAATAGCAATCGCCGCTTCTACACTTAATAAATATTCATTGCCGGTCGTCAAAATGGTGATAAACCAGCATGAAAAATAAAGGTACCAATTTTATGTTTACAGTTATAGGTGTGACTGTAAGAGCTTTGACTTTGTATCATTTATAACCTTTATGGAAAGCTTCTGGTGTATTTAAATTTATGTGTAAAGAAGAATCGAAACTAATTCTAGTTGGACCTAATTATTTGCTAAGCTTTATCTATTAGCTATAGCTATTATCCAGACAGTTTCCGATTGTTCCCGAAGGTTGGCGAAGCTCATCGCACCCTGCTGTGTTCGGCGTCAGCTGTGCAACTGTCAGCTCGCGCTGTATCACACGCGGCAAGTAACGACTGGCGCCGCGCGTCCCGTTACTCGCCCACAACCGATGACTATAACTCGACCCTTTATACTCACTACACACTATACAAATTACTTGTTTGTTTTAGAAATATTAAACACTTCTGTCAAAATGAGAAGTGAATGGCAGAAGGTGTAGCTGCCGATGTTGTTCTATGCAACTGTATAGTTAGAGTACTTTTGTGTTCGCATTGAAAATGAGCTTCTACATACGTTGTGGTATCAGTTTAATGAATATGTTATAATGCGATTTGTTTATTGTAGTCAACAACGTTTAATGAAATTAAAGAAATATTGTGCAATACGGTTCAGTATGACATAGTTTATATAACAGTAAATCTATAATTTCGATAACGAAATCAATTACGATTGCATACTACGATTAAGTCCAGTTCACTGCTTGTCTATGGTTTGCATAAATACATAATAAAACTGGCATAAATAAATTTTATATCGAATTTAACCTACTAATAAGATGAAAACGAAAATATTGGGATGGTTTCTTCTTTTTAGCTTTCGAGGTTGGCGCCAGCGCGACCGGCCGACCGCTCGAGTGGCCACTACACGCATATCTTGTAAATGTCCGACTCATAGTGACAACCGACACAATAGCAACACACATTTGCATAATTAGATATGTCCACGTCGCGATGCATTTCTCGACAACAACACTTCATATATTCAAAGATTTGGATTTGTTTATTCAAACAGAACGAATAAAATACCACTGTTTTGTCAATAAACATTTTTAACTGTCTGTTCGACTATTGTATTTCAGAACGCCTCAACATTCAAGTATCACCTGCCAATTCGAGTTTAATCGGCTTTGAACCGGTCATTATCGATATCTATATTCTATTCACACTTGCATAAACGGCCAAAAAGTAGGCGCCAACTAATTATCACCCACATTTCAGTAATCCGAGATGAGGCCAGAAGTTGCGCAAGGAGTATGTATTACGTTGATTTTGAGACGCCAACACGAAGCAGCAACCTTGTTTTGTTTATACGTGAGTCAGTGTTTATGAAAGTGACGATTATTTATTAGCAGCGATTCTTCTCTGTTGCAACACTGGCGACGCGACGCCGACTCGACAAGAGGCTGAGCGCCGGAAATGACTTGTGCCTTGCTCATCGTAAGCCCTTGAGTCGAGCACGAGATCTTGTCTATTGAGTTTCAGCTATCTGCTGTACCTATTGTCTTCGATGTATATCACAGATACATACATATTAATTAGTCGTTTTTGTTTATTGTTTCATTAACGCGACACTTCAATTAGAAATTTGAATGAGTGTAGCTATCAATGACGGCTGGCGTTTTGTCATTTAAATCTCCACGTGTACTTCAGGGTTACATGAATATACAATTTATTATTGGGCATTTGCATTTAACTTTCATGATTTGATGTATTAGGTATGTGGTAAATTCTACCCAAGTGCCGATAAAAGCTATCTGTGGCATTTTTACCGATATTCTTACTCATATGTAGCAAGTACCTACCTCACTCGAACTAAATTTCTGATAATTTGCCCAAAATTACATTAGATTTATATTTTTATAGTATTTAACGGTAGTTTAATTTAGAAAATATACCTACCTCAATATTAATTATGTTAATTACAAGTAACACCGTGATTTAATGTGTTATATTGTCAGTTAAAAAAATGCCTAGATATAAATCAAAGATTAAGGCTAGTTCTAGCTGGCTGTATGTCGAACAACTGCGAAAATGTAAAGTGATACGCTTAACTCTTTTTAGGTAAGTAATTTTACTAGTATAGGTGAAAGCCAATATTTGCTAAAAGCTAATATTTTGTGTGATCCACAAATTAATGATTGTTGCGAGTCTGGATGTTCTTTGTGTCCGTTCTTTGAATGTTCGTAAAGTCCTCTGCGACACAGAAATTATTCTAAGGAGAAAGAGAGAGTTGTCTTCCTAAAGATAAAAAAAACAAAGTTGAGTACCTACTTATAAATTATCATTTATTTGAACTTCCATTGGAAGTAATATATCTCTTGTTTTGAATTCTGATTGCTTTAGTGACATAGATATATCAAAATAAGTAAGATAGTATAGAAAATGTTCGCAGATCGCGCATCTACTATAAATCATGCTAACAAGGTGTGCTTGTGGATGAACGTTCATTGTGTTTACGTATTGTACATTTAGTGCGCCGGTATCGCTTCTTTAATGACTCGCCTAACGAACTATTACAGGATCCTGCTCAACATCCCGATACAAAGAAATGTTGCGGTTTATTCCTGCTTGCGATTTTATGAGTATTTTTCCATTATTCTTACTAAATTAAAAAGTATTGCATTATCAACCTAGCCGTAGTTCCAATTAGAACGTCTTTATTCGCACCTTAGTATAATTTCGTAATGTAACTATCGTAATAGAGATTATTAGTTGCCTTGATTATGTGAAAGTAAAAGATAAATTATTTTAGACCGTTCACAATCTTCTTTTTTGTTGTTTGTTTCGAATAGATATTGTTATTAACATCATGTAAATGATAGTAAATCTGGATGGATAATTAATTAATCTTAATTATTAATTTAGCAGTTGCTTGCTTAAATGGAGCTCGTGTTTGATTGTCCATTCGGGCTAAGTATTATTATCTCGTTTTTTTAATACTGCCACTTTGATTGTTTTAATTCTTACCATATCTACGGCAATGCACTGACTTGCTATGACTTGCTATTTAAATATAGTTAAGTAGTGTAAGATTAACTAATATGGGACTAAGATGACCTAACAGATGAAAAATAGAAACAAGATGGACCAATCTGTTGATAATTATTTGTTATAGAAAATCATAATAAGTACAATATCTACAATTGGTATCAATATTTAATCATGAATAAACTTATTACTGAACACCCAATTATAAGCGCAATTACAGACCATCTTACAAAACAATTTAAAAGGCAAGCCTTTCTTGGCAACACAATTGTTTAGTACGAGTATTAAAATGTCCGAATATAAAAATTATATTATTACTATGACTATTATATATTACACTAGAGGTGGTGGTAAGAGCATGGAATTGAAAATAGCATGCTCTATTTAAAATGTATGTCAAATAGTCAAAATAATCACAGTTAAGGAAATAGTTAGTAACTAAGTACAGTAGTTAGTTAGTTACGAATTGTGTGCGCACGAACTAGGGAACGGTCCCCGTAAACCGTTAGTTCTGCTAACACGCACCTGGAAGGAGATCGGTTTGCAAACATTGAAAGATCTCATTTCCTTAGTGCATTATAAACTGTTGACTTTCAAATATCATTTACATTTAAAATTAACTTCTCGAATATTGAAGAGGTAACTGTGCTCGAAACGAACGCAGCACGTGGCTCGCCTAGGCCAGTATGCAAATCTGCGTGTGCATGTGTGCGCGTGCATAGTACACGACCTCACACCCACACACCTGCAGCTTGGCTTCCATTCATAAAAGCATGGCACTATCTAGCTATGAATTAATCGCAACATTTGAATATGTTTACTCTCACAAAGGAAGCGACCATTCAGAAAAACTTGCCCGAAAACAGGTTTGGCACGTGTCAATGAACGACGGGAATATTTTAGACGCCATAGACGAGCCAAAGTTGTCGAGTTAGATGATTTAAACCGTTTAATAGATGCTCGTTTCAATGGTTGGTTTATATCAATTTATAATATAAGTAACGATTTCTGGCGACAGCCAATCATAGATATTTCGTAGCTGTCATATTCGAATTACATTAGTAAAAGTTTTGTATTAATTCATAATTATGTGAATTTAATATGGACGGTTTTATTGACTAGAAACACACTTTTTATGTTCATTTGGAAAGACGTTTTGATTATTTTAAAGGCACTAAAACTGCAAAAATGTTGATCGAGTAAAATGTTAAACCTTTAAAGATTGTTTGTATGTGGCATTGCCTTTTACATTCATCTTAGTATAGGGCATCATGTACTACCATGTGACATGATCTACATCTTTTCAAAAAAAAAATTTGGCTACATTTTATCAAAGTTTCTTAGCCTTTCACATTCCCGCTTTGTATATTTTGTATAATTCTTTTAGCACAGCAATATTAGAGAGCTAATGCCTCAAAATTGGGTCTACATAATAAATATGCCCTGATATACTAACCTTACTTGAATAAATACGGACAGTATGTGTTTGTTGAAATATAAATTGCGAATCTTTAAGGTACTTCGCGGAAACAATGTTATTATAATGTCCGTCAGAATGATTACGCACTAGCCTAAGCGGGCATATCCTACTCATGCTACAAGCATACTCATGACAATGAGCATAATAAGTATGTGTAAATGTCAAGTTTGTTTATATGTAAATATATAGACATCATAATAATATAAACAATCGAAGCAAGTACAATTCTTGGTATTTAAATATATTTCGCAATTTTTTAACTATGTATTCCATACCTCATTTTCCAAAGACACTTATTACTGCGCTCTTTAAATACAACTATCTAAATATTGTAAGTATATCTGAAGTTGCATGACAAGAAAAAACAGTTACCCAACATTACATAAAGTGAGTTCGCGATTAGATTGCAGATTTTTCACGTTGCAAATATGACCGTCGTGCCTATGAATGAAAGTTGGCGACCTCCAGGCGGCACGTAGGCGAATGCTGTTGCAAGCGGTGCAGAGCAGCACTGTTCGGCTACCCGACGACGCTCGACGATCCATTCACAAACCCAACGGTGGGCGTACGCAACACCCGTTTTATAACAATTCATGCAACACAACTAGTGACACACTTTTCATTCAAGACGGAATGTTACGCGACTGTTGCCTAACGCCGTCAACAAGTTAGAAAATCGCAAATATTTGAATGTATCTATGGAATAGGTAAACATGAGAATGCATTCCAAACTATATTAGTGAACGACACTGAGAAAACTGTAATCACTTTGTAACGAAAACTGTAAGACAGAATACATGCAAACATGGGATGAATTTTAAGTTATTGGTATACACAGATTTTAAATTTTAAGCATAGATACGAACTTTTATGAAAGGCTAGGAAGAGGAGTATCATACCTACATTTAGCTAGCTGTGTTTAGGTCGCAAATATAAGGCAAAACCTATTACGTCTACATACTGGTAGTGCAGCTTCTCTATGATGCCGTTAAAAATGCCTGCAATAACGCAACATGATATCACTAAACATATTAGTTTTATTCATCTATGGTCTCACGCCTTTAACTATGAAGGGGTATGCCGTAGTGTATTAGACCCACATTTCGCCAAATTTGATTAAAAGTCTCACATAATAGGTTATGTGGGACCCTATTTCTGTCCAGGAATCTCATTTGCAGGCAACTTGCTTTTACTGAGAAAGCTTGAAGGAAAACCCTAAGTTCGAATCGAACCCAAGCTCTATTTGAACTAAAATATTTTTCCGAGATCTCATGCGCAGCAATAAATTTCATATGATGATAGTAGAAATTGTGGTTCACCGTCCACGTTTTGTTTTACATTTGGCAAAATCTTTATACAGGTACTACTGTTCGCCGATCGAAATTCGAGCATAATCGTTATTAAAAAGAGGAAAACATATCTTTATAAATGTACTTACGTTAAATAAAACTGAATGTTTCCAACTTTTTTATTATTAACTCTGCTTGTCAATAGCTACTAAACAAAACAAATACATATTAAAATCAGTTGACAACAGATAAGAAAATTGAATAAATGAAGACGTTTAGGAGTTAATAAGAGTAGATTTTCTACAATTATATGTAGGTAAAATTAATTACATTGTACTTATTACCAGCGAAACAGTAAATCAATACTAGTATAGCCGTAACAGTAATACATGGAATAGAATAAAAATTCTGAAGCAAATGTTTCTAAGACCCATAAATAACAATCAACAAGAAGACAAAAATACTTAAAAGTGATTAAGAGCTGACAAGTTCTGTTAATATCACAAAAGTAGTTCACGATGGTTCAAAAAGATTTGCGCTATGCCTTGCCTAAGAGTCGTGTATATATTGGCAGCTGCCGAACTGCGTACTAATGTGACATTCAAAAGTAGTTTGAAAGCAGTCGTTCGACTGCATATCAGTGGCGATTGCTTGTGCTGTTTGAGATAAAGATGGAGAGAGACGTCACGATATAGGGTACGCTAGCTGATAAACTGTGTTTGACAATTGCAAACTTGACACTAATCATGGATACGCGATCGTTTCTCGTACGTATTTTCTTTTTCGTTATTAGAATATATGGCAATTAGATCCCATATTTAAGCAACTACATTCTATTTTTTAATTTTTAA
The DNA here is from genome assembly GCA_930367265.1 of Catocala fraxini. NCBI lineage: Eukaryota > Metazoa > Arthropoda > Insecta > Lepidoptera > Erebidae > Catocala > Catocala fraxini. The sequence goes on from OV884037.1 coordinate 13,532,008, forward strand.
ACAGGCCTCTCCCCCTGTAGTAATAACGCCTGTGTCTGAGGGCTTTTACTAACATTCAAACAAAAGACACAAAGAACATCCAGACTCGGAACCATAATTTGTGGATCACACAAACTATTGTCACGTGTGGGGATCGAATCCGTACCACTGGGCGCGGTGGGAGTGGCGCGGCGAATACTTAAATCAATAGCCCAAAAAATCTAGCCACGCCAATAGTAATTCGAATTCAAAACTTTGACCTGTGTTGATTGCAGTCTAATAAAGTACTCGTAAAATATGAGCTTTCCGCATTATAACTACGCACAGCGATGCTAAACTAAACTACATATATTAAGACAAAAGTGCGCAAATAGAAATTGCATTAAGATGGCACAGTTTAGAGCGGCGTTTCGTGTACCAGCAACAGCTAGTTAGCTGATAACCATCTCATAGGACAAGAGCAAGTTCTTTATGGAGTGGCTCAGTTTATACACCAGATGTAAGATACGCGGTAAACCAATTCTGCGTAGTTAGTAATACTTGGTAGTTTTAACTAAGCAGGAACTGAGAGACGTGGGCAATAATGCGATGTAAATTACGCGGGTTTATCGCGTTGCTAGCCTTCGTGGCGATCGTGACCGAAAACAGATATGAACTTGGCCATCCGAGGTTACTCTAGTTGGTAAAAATGCCATCGCCATACCTAGTTATTGATGTTTTGTACATAGTTATATGTAATTATTTTAAAATATATATACCTCATCATGTAGATTTTTATAACATAGGATGTAGGCAAGATATTTCGATCAATTTACTCATTGGAATCAAATAACCTTATCGGGTTTGATGATAAAGAAAACCGCTATTTATTGAAATGATTCCATAAAAATAAATTTGTTCACTTAAGTATATGGGTAAAATAATATAATATTGTCTTCTATTTACGCGAATATTATTCATTGAAATTAAACTGCTATATACGGATTTTATCGCGTTGTTTATTTGACACTTTATTACAAAATTTTGAAAATTGTTACACTACTACTACTATTAAACTTTACTAATTTTTAAGCTAATTAAATTATTATTAAACTATTTAGATTTAATTTATTTTTATTTTACACTTTCCCCGACGTTTCGGTTGCTTTTCAGCAGCCATGGTCACGGGGAGACTAAGATGGCAGTTGTCTCAATGTTCCAGTGTAGTTATTTCAAAGTGCCCGAACATAATTTAATCATTGGTGTTTCTATTTACGCAGAATGAGCTCAAAGTATCATGAAGTCTAGCTGTGGTTTGCTTCTTCTTGGGTTTAACTATTTTTATTACTGGATCCCAAGCTGGTGGTACATTCCAACCATCTTCTCTATTAATATAGTGTCAAATAAACAACGCGATAAAATCCGTATATAGCAGTTTAATTTCAATGGTAAAATAATATTTCATAATTGCAGGTAACTAATATAATAATAATAATATTCTATCACATACACGCAACACCATCTAGCCCAAACTAAGCAGAGCTTGTACTATGGGTACTAGACAATGGATAAACATATATACTTTTTTTTTGTAAATACATATATATTATACATAGAAACACCCAGACCAAGACAAACATTCATGTTCATGCACACAAATGTGTGCGGGACTTGTGCGGGAATCGAACCCGCGATCTCAGGCATGGCAGTCGGTTACACTAACCACTACGCCATCGAGTCGCCAACTAAGTCGGTCCAATGAAATATGAATTTTGTACAACAGGTGATAATAAACCAGACCAGATTATTGGCGGAGTGCCTTAATCAGATCTTGTTTACATTGCGAACGACTTCAAGTAGAGCCTGGCAGTACCCTTATCTACTTAAACTGTAAACACATTGGAACGCCTTGTTAAGCTATTTATTGTTTACCGATTCCTTTAACTGCCTTATACACGGTGCCCTTGTTAGGCTCATTTCTGTGGGATATTTTCCATTTGTGCGGTGTGTGATTGTTTTTCATGCAAATGGTATGTTGTAAATATACCAGTGCATGGTCACATATCTGATACAATTTCCATTTATCGTCACACTTGTGCGCTTTTATGGAGTCACCTGTACTTTATTGTGTAATATATTTTACTTGTAAGTGCCTACCATTACAATCTAAACTAGTCTTATTCATTGACGTTAGTAAACAATGAAGTATTAAAATCATGCATGGAAGTCAAACGATTTAGAAATTATTACATAGAACGACATTAGTACAGATTGTGTTGAAACTAAACTAATTTTAATATCCCTGCATAACTTTTAATAACGATCGAAGGAATAAAAGATTTTAAGTACAGTCGTATTGAACCATTTGCTTGTCGTTAAAGTAAATTTAGTGCCCATCTTTATTTTACTGCACAATTTTGTGTGAATGACAACGGAATGAAGTAATTTGACAGTTATAAAAAAAAAGTTACTTTCCTTTATTATTTTAAAACGGAGATAATATACCAAATGTACATTTTGAAAGACAGTTGGGTTCATTATTATTTACATATAAATAGGTACCTAAACCCACACCAACATATTAAGATGTAATGTTAATACGTGGAAGAGTTGCCAGAGGTATATTTTACCAATATTTCGCAAATTTCGCTTTAGCTTTGACATAATAGGGGCAACTAATTGAGACTTCCTGAAAACATTTTCAGCCTCCATGCTGCCACTGAAAATTCTTTAACAAAAAATCACACTTACAAACTTCATTCAACCCAAAGATACGATAAGAGACTTTGTAATCGGTATACCAACGGTCCAACAACGAGTTATTGTGATTTATGTCATAACATTTATAATAAGTGAGCTCTATCAAGATTAATGATCCATCTTTTAATTTTATTATATTGTCTAACTCAAATCTTCGCCAAAACAAAATTATTAAAACACAGATATTTTGTCTTTAATGGACGAAAGGTAAGAGAAGATGGTATAGAGAGGGCATTTAGGCACCGCCATTTATAAAATACTGTATCATATCTAAACAAGAAAACATTCATTGTATCCTTATAAAGTACTTTAAACAAGTAAGTGACAAACAAAACACATTTATAAAACAAACAAAAGTCACAATTAATAAAATAAGACATTTATTCACGACATGAGGCATGGCTAAATTATATTGGAGATCAAATATGGGATAACGTTAGACAGGAAAACAAACATAATAATATATTTTGTACTCGTAACAATACAAACACCAGACTGAACTATAAATCATTCAGCCTTTTTATGTCCAGTATTAAAAATGTTCAATAGCGTCTCACATCGAGCTTCGTAGCCATAATTTTCGTTAGGTAACTTAAATGTGGACTTAAACCCATTATATAAAATTAATAGCCCGTTCACCAAACAATTACCCGTCCAGTTAAATGCTATCAGCAAATCTATGGGTTGAAATCTCATAACCTTTTGCCTTCGAGTCAAACCAACTGTACTTATATACGAGCCTACAGGCGGACTGACCGCACAAGAGAGCGTTTACACTCAGCGAAATACTAATTTTCTACCAATATATTGGCAGTTGATCATATATAATTTAGAAATTTTTATGCAGATGATCGCTTTTTATAATCTCGGATAAGCTATGGTCGTGATGTTCAAGACTTTAAAGACTACATTCAAAGTCGCCTAGTTTGTTGGTTGTATTTTAAATGACTAAAATAAATAATGTATTATAGTTTAAGAATAAGTAAACTACAAAATGATACCTAATGATAATTGGTAGTATTAATGATATAATATAAAGGGTCTATTAATGTTCACAAGGATTGCATGAGTGCAATTTACGCGCATACACTTACATTGATAGCGAAATAACCATTCACTTAGTTTTGATTCGTTAATTCGCAAGCAGATTGCATGGCATGGCATAAAGTGGCATTGAATTGATTTTGGTGGCGTGCGATGCGCGCGCGCCTCTTGTCGGTTATGAATGGGCCGCAGTGAATCACGCGCTTCCATTCATGCCAGTTCGCCAGCCGCCTCCGCTCGCCGCTCGCACGCGCCTAACAAAACAAACGCATTATTTGCCAATACAGTATTGTCTTTCATTTGCACCATCAACCTCTCACTTCCTGCCTTCGATAACGCTCGTTATATAGTTCACTATCATTAGTGTCTTATGCCGAGCTGTAATATCTTTTAATTCTATACTATATACGAGAGTTTATTGCACTAAGCGTCGATTTCCCGTTCGAATGTTGAGTCGTGAAATTTTAAATGAGACGTTAAAGTTAGATTAATGGTCGCGTCTAACTGTTTGTCTAGTATGAATGGTATATACTTTGTATAGTTGTAGGTATATCAGGCGTCGTTTGCGTATAACCCTGACTGTAAGACCCCGATGACAATTACTTTATCTTGAACCTTAATATCAACAAAATGTTGCCTTGACCCCTTCTAGTGGCGATTCGCAAGAGCTTGCTAGTAAAGTCGTGACACTTGAGGTGACATTGAGCCTTAGTCATCTCAAATGTTAATCGACACATCTAGAACGTTTCAACACAGGGAACAACAGAACACGTCCATCACAATCATCTTAAAATCCATTATGACGTCTTTTAGTTAATGAGTACAGGTACTTAATTTTAACGCGGTTCATTTGCCATTCTCTTAAACATAAAACCGAAAATTAATGCTGTAATACTTTTATATGAGCTAATTTAAATAATTCAATGCAAATTCGACATAAAAATTAATGGTTCAACTTAAATGGATTCTAATTCTTGATTAGGCACGGTCAGATTATTGGTTTATAAGTATTATATAGATTCCCTAAAGAGAAAATACCAAAATATTTGTCAGAAATAGTACTTGAAAGTTTAATTCGTAGGTAAGTATAATGAATGGTAGGTAATCGTTATTAATAGTATGTTCCTTCAGCTTTAAGTAAATGTACAAATTGTAGACAAATTTGTGTAGTAAACTAAAATATTTCGTTTAATACCAGCACCTATAGAAATAAGGCTTGCAAAATTTATGGCCTGTGCAAAACTGAATACGTTAGCAAACTGTCTTGTAAATATATGCAATTATTTAGATAAAAATAAACACAAAGCTTAGCAATTAATGACTTAAAAGACATCATAAAGTTATAAAAATATAGTTTTAGATCCAATATAAGTAATGTAGTATGAATATATGTAATTATTTTCCGTTAAGATGTAAGTGCAGACCTAGCAAAGACAATTGTGAGAAGAAAATATTTAGTCACCCATGGATAAGTGATAAAGCCGTGATACATGTTGATTATTATTAGGGGTAATAAACATTATGATTTTTTTAAATATTTCATAGTGATAAGTGATCATTATATTATAGAAATGAGAGTAAATATATCATTCATAAAAAAAAATGCTTGTAGAGTAAGCTATTCTTCTCTCTTAGCCTTTATTATTCCCAAGTCACTTGGGGTCGGCTTTTCTGGTCTAACCGGATTTGACTGGATATCAGTTTTTACACGGAGCGGCTGCCACCTGACCTCCGGAACCCGAAGGCTAACGATACCCTAAGGCTAGACCAGTGTCAGGATATTAGAGGGTACTGACTTTCCCAATAACGACTGCCATAGATGTTTATGGCAGCCGGGACCAACGGCTTAACGTGCTCTCCGAGGCACGGAGCAGGCGATAATTGTCAATCAATACGCACATAATTTCGAAAAGTCATATAACTTCCGAAAGTCAGAGGTGCGCGACGTGGGGTTCGAACCCGAGACCCTCTGCATTGCAGTCTATTGGTCTCCCCACTGAGCTATCGCTGCTCTATTAATTAGCTTAAAAAATTCTTGACCGAAAATTGCGTGCGAAATGTTTATCCTACGTTGGCCGTTAATTAAATTACGGTTTGAGTATTTCAGAGCTATACGGAATAGAATTCCAGTTCAACCCGTGACAAACAGTATTTGGCACAAGTTTGTAGCTACATCCGCAGATGCAGAGAGCCTTGTGTAAGTATTAACTAAATAAATTTATTTTAGTTCTACTTCCTATTATCTATTATATTAAATATTTTATTCAAATGATCGCATGGTATCTTATAGTAATTTCTAATCTGTCAATAAGAATATGATTTAAAAGTTTTTTATTATTGTTGTGTTTGAAATAGTACCTAATTAGTAAGTAAGAAGTCAAACGATAATAAAAGCTTGTATTAATAGACGAAAGTTATATCTTGTCTTGTGACACGAGCCCTTGCTAGGGCTGCGGTCGAGTCGGGTAGCCGAGCGGCGATCTCACAACATAATTAGGTACGGCTACTTAGGTACTGGTGGGGCCACTTAGCGTGTCGCTTTATTGAATGTGTATCAGCCCGAGGAAAGTTTTAATGCTTTTTAATGAATTTAAATGTATTCTTAATTACAAACTGGTTCAGGTGCGTTAACCTGGATTTAGGGTACGCCTATTACGCGTTAGTTGATCACTCTACTTACCATTTTTCATAATGTCACTTGATTTTAGATTGAGTTATTACACCGCTAATTAGAAATAAAGTAAGTTATATCGCTTCAAATGTATTTGATTAACTACATTTCTTAAATAATGAAGGAGTTGTTTTTACTTTATAGTATGTTTATAGTAGGTATTATTATAAAAATGCATTTTTGCATAATGGTTACGATTTCCAATGACTAAAAGAACAATATGAGTAATGTTGTTCTTATAGTCACTGTATGTTTGTGAACTAGGTTAGGTGAAAAAAACAGTTGACGACTAAGCGTCATATGAGGCACGAAATTGCATTCGAATGATTTTCGAATACTGTTGTGCACGTCGCGGTATCTACTTACAATATTCAAGGACATAACACACGTACACAAGTATTAAAGTATAGTCTATATCTTCAAATAAAATCGTTTTGTATATCTCTTGAACACGAGTTAAATAAATTAAAAATTCGATGTTCATATAATTCTTTTTAGAAATTGAATGACATCGAAATTAGTTTATTTGGATACAATATAAGTCTAAAAGCTTTAAGTTATTATGAATTTGACAGTTATAAAATTATTACATATAAACTTTTGTATTTAATTTTACTATTAGATACTTAATATTGTCTTACGTTTACGCGAATGTTATACATTGAAAGTAAACCACTTGATACAGCAAATAAACAACGCAACAAAATCCGTATAAAGTAGTATTAATTCAATTTACTACGAGTGCTACTCTTATTTATTCTACCTACTATAATTTACTGTATAGAATCTATGTACAGATTACTTGTTTAAGTAGCAACCTAACTGGTAACCATTTTTATACTAGGCTGGCAAGTTTTATATGGTACGGTTACTATTGGTTGCTTATAACACGGATAAAATTGGCACACAGTCGATCTTGAAAATTGTTAAGAAATCTTTCGTAAAAACTACCCTAAATACGTTAAAGCCTGCATCTATGAAAAATCGTGTGTTGTAATTATTGTCTCTACCAATGTGTTCAAGTTTTATTTTTTGTATGCTTTGCATTACATAATGTTTACTTCATGTTTTAATGAAAAATGGGTAATAAAAATAGGTTAGGTTTGGTAATAAAACCGATTTGATGAGCTGAAATGTAACAAATCAAAGAAGTTAGATTTCACCTACTTATTATTGCAATCGGTCTAAAACTTGGCACACATAAAATATAAATGAAGATTGAGAAATGTAAAAACTCTCCTGTTAATCGGTTTTATTTAATCGGTAACCTTGCAATAAATATACATATATTGCATAAGTAATAGTAATATTATACCAATTGAGCTTTTTCCATTCGATTATATAAGTTCTGCTTAATACATGAGTTGATAATTACCTTGATGGCGCTGCGGGCGACTGCTGTGCATCAGATGTCGGGTTTGATTCCCGGGTCAGGCAAAGTGTTGTTGTATTTTTCTACCACTGCGGCACTGAGCTAAGCGGTAAGCGGCAACAGTTTCAACGTTTGTTTGGTTGAACGCGCTAATCTTAGGAACTACTGGTTCAAATTAAAAATTATTTTAATGTTGGATAGCCCATTTATCGAGGAAGGTTATAGATTTATAACATCACGCTACGACCAATAGGAGCGGAGCATCAATAACAATTTTCAAAATCTGGGGAAAATCTCTTATATGAAGCAGACGAAGTTGCGCGGGTCAGCTACTAGTTAATATAGGCGATGCAGTGCATTAATTCATCAATTTATATACTAAACTATCAACCTAGCCCATTCTCGGTAACAGCATGAAACCTGGGCGTGGACCCGGTCAGCGGCAATAGGCTGGGCCAGGGTTATAACAAGGCTAGAATATTATGTCTAGGCAAAGAGTGCCTAACTATTTAAGAATATACATACATACGTCTATACAGGCCAGATGCTATACCATTTTATTCACACGCGTTTTGATTACTTTGCCTAATCTTTCTTTCACCAAATAATTTTTTGCTATGTACGTAAATATTATTTTTAATTTAAATCGATAGCAAGAAATGGTGATTAAAAAGCAGCGACAGCTCAATGGGGAGACCAACAGACTGCAATGCAGAGGGTCTCGGGTTCGAACCCACGTCGCGCACCTCGGACTTTTGGAAGTTATATGACTTTTCCAAATTATGTGCGTATTGATTGACAATTATCGCCTGCTCCGTGCCTCGGAGATCACGTTAAGCCGTCGGTTCCGGCTACTATGAACATCTATAGCAGTCGTTATTGGGACGTCAGTACCCTATAATATCTTGACACTGGTCTATCCTGAGGGTATCGTTAGCCTTCGGGTTGCAGAGGTCAGGTGGCAGCCGCTCCGTGTAAAAACTGATATCCAGTCAAATCCGGTTAGACCAGAAAAGCCGACCCCAAGTGACTTGGGAATAATAAAGGCTAGAGAGAAGAAGACAAAAAATTGTTATTTCACCCTCCAACTTTTGGTTTACCATTGAATAGACAAAACAATTTGCTTCACGATTCACAATATAATATGTATATGAATTAATTTAAAACATAACGTGGGCTGCTTTTAAGCATGTCATTAATAGAATTGGGTTTTCCCAATTATAATCACCTTGTTTAACTAATGAATGTATTTTAATTTGATATCGAATCGATAAAGGTGCTTTTGCACAGAAGACAGAATATGAGTCATAAATTTTATTGTTATTATATAAACTTCCGTTGGCGATATCATAAAATAGTATAAATTAATTTAAATAAATAAAAGTCTGTAAAATAGATATAAATCTCAATCTTTATGCCATTTCAGATTATGGTTGTGATTAGCTAAGTTTTAAGTACCTTCAATTGTATGAAAAATTAATATCGGTTTCGGGACCCGTATATTACCGTACTTACAGCCTTAACCATTTTCATGGCATGGATAGATTGTGTGCTAGATAAAGCCAAGTAATTGTGTTAAACCTAAAAAGTCAAACACATTAGTGAAATCTGAGTTCTTTTGGTAATTTGCCTTGTACGTCTAAAATACCATAAATTCGATACGTACCTTTTAATTACCAATAATTTACTAGATAAACATTATTTACATAAAAATATACACATTTTACAGTTCAAAATACTGCTATATGTGCTTATGTTAATGTCTACTCGTATGGTGTCTTCGGCGACATTTAAATAGAGTCTTAAAGCCAATAACCGTTAAAGCTCATCGATAACTATTACCGATATCAAAACATGTATTAATGATCTCTAATTTGGGAATATATTCACTTTAGTCCGTTTATGTAATAACTAGTGGTTGACATTACATTAACCGTCCGATTCCAGACGCAGATTAGTGCGGGTGACTTCAACCTGTAATGCGGGATTATTTATTAAAAGTACGGGTAAATCCGCATAAATTCAATATCAATTAATAGTATCCGCATAACTCCCGAAGACGTTAATGTGATAGCGAAGTGACTTGCGCCTGTGACCACTGATATTACATTACGATATGTAAACCGATAATCTCAATTGAGATTCCCTTCACCCTTTTATGGTGTACTTAATGTTTGCGATGTAAAATCGTCGTTTAAATTAAGTTTATATTACACTACCTACCTTTGATATTCAAGTAAGCTACTAGATGTTTATGGAAATGGCCTATTATATGTATGTCATATTTTAGATGACCTCAAATATAATAGTAACGATTGCCAGATAATAATACTAGGCGGTAAATTCTCGAGAGATCATAAAAACGTTATTATTTTGCTCTAAATGTGTGTACATTTATATCAATGTGGGTTAGAAAATACCCAGTCCGTGGGACATATGCCCAACGTGCAAAGGCCATTAGAGAGTTTATTATTGTTGTTATTGTTAGAATAAATATTATGTCGTCTTTTAGATCAAAGTGTAAAAGCTGGCAAATAACGATATTGCGAGGTCAACGCCGACAAATTTCCAACCCTGTTGAATATTATAATGAGTTACATGGAAACCTTCACAAGTATCTACTTACTGTGTTCCAGTTTGGGTATTAGAATATTGATATATTGCCTTTGAACATATTGATTCGAAGTATAAACCCTACCCACATATTCCGGGAAAGTTAAATCAATTTCTATTTATATTTTAGTAAGAACAAGAATTACGAAATATAGGTTTCACGTAATACGATTAACAGTCTCCCTAAAGTCAAGTGATGGGAATTGAAAACATGTGTTTGACTAGCCTTAATTACCGAATGTTACACGTAAAGATTTCGCGTCTGTCAGTGAACTAGCGACATCATTGCGGAAGCCAGTTAGTGCTTCGAATGAAGGTCTTGGCAGGTTTGCGGGGCACGGGGAGGCTTGAAACTTCGAATGGAGGGCCACGCATGCGCGTTGCGCAAACAGCGGCGCCGGTGAATGGAGCCTCCGCGCCATGAGTGGGCGGCAGTTTTTATCAATGAACGGCGAATTTGTGGCGTACGCACGGCGCTCCGTGTCACGGCCGATCGGCCACCGCCGCCGCCGCTGCCGACCGCCGCGCCGCATCCAACCTTGCTAATAGACAATTTCAACACACGCTGACACACTAACTGTTGCGTTACTATGCATCCAAACCTTTTATTAGATGCCAGAGGTCGACCCTCTAAGTGTCATCCGGTGCGTAGAGAACAAATCATTCTATAAGTCTAACATAACGTATGGAACCTAGGTACTCCTCCTAAACTGTATGTAAAATATGACTTGGAAGATAACACACCCGCTTAATAATTAAGTTGACATTTTTATTTTATTATTTATCAATAAACATATTTTACATCATTATTACTAGGCATAATATAATGTAATTGATAGCTGATCATTAATTTATTTAATGTATTTCATCCGGCCGAGCACACGCTCCATACAGTTCTATAAAAGTGTATGTTTATTGATGTATACAAGCGAATTCGAAAGGAAATAATTAATTAATATAATTGTGGTACTAACGCCTCCAGTTAGCCTTCGTTCAGATTTAACTATGACGTCGCACGCGCAGTTATCTCGGTCGTTGAGAAACGGGCCGCGCTGTATTTGGCGATGACTGCATTAGAAACTCTCTTAATGTAACTTTATCTAACGCACTTGGCCTTATTTATTTAACAATAAAGCGCGCGTTGATAATGTTTTCTTGATCATTTTAGAGGTATCACATACAAACGCAAATTTTGTTTACTTGACGTTAAATGAGTTTGTTGTTTTTCGGAGTCAATACGATTCTACCATAATTATTATATTTGTTGAGGAAACCTTGGAACAATAAATAAATAATCTATTTTGTTTTGATATCGTTATTGTTTCTGGAATTCTTAAGAGGTGATTTAAAGGTAGCTTGTTATCGATATTTGGACTAAGAGTATCCGTACTCTATCTCTCTCTCTCTCTCACTTAGGGTATCTGTGATTACGTGAAAACCATGACTTTTCTGTAGGTGTGTCTTCTTCTCCCTAGCCTTTATTATTCTCAAGACACTTGGGGCCGCCTTTTTGTAATCTAACCGGATTTGACTGGATATCAGTTTTTACACGGAGCGGCTGCCACCTGACCTCCGCAACCCGAAGGCTAACATATCCTAAGGCAAGACTAGTGTCAGGATATTAGAGGGTACTGACTTCCCAATAACGACTGCCATAGATGTTCATGGCAGCCGAGACCGTGCCTTACCCTTACCTTAACGTGCTCTCCGAGGCACGGAGCAGGCGATAATTGTCAATCAATACGCACATAATTTCGAAAAGTCATATAACTTTCGAAAGTCAGAGGTGCGTGACGTGGGTTCGAACTCAAGACCCTCTACATTGCAGTACATTCTACATTCGGGAAGTTGGGGTAAGCATAAATATAAGCCACTACGTTACTTGTCTTGCAAATGTAAGTGCTACAACTCTCTATCGTAAGTTATTCGGTTCTACTTGCTAAATGCTATAGGGATTTTCTGTCGCGTAATTCTTCACTTTGAGAGTAAAAGGACTGGAGTTACGCGCGGATGTGGGTGATAGGCTCGCCCTTTATAACTTGCCCTTTATATTTGATATGTGGGCGTAATACACATCTGGCAGATTCGCAAAAGGTTAGCCTTTCGGGATAACACAGGATTAATATAGATATATAATACTCGAGTCCCTCAAATTTTAATATCTCAATAGATTTTAAAGCTTACTGGTGATTACAGAATAGCCATTTATTTCAGATCGTAAAATCTGTTTGCAAATGCAATACAGAGAGTCTGATAGAGATAATATTTCAAGATTAGAAATAAAAGATACAATTTAAATTTATGAAATGCATATTAATAGAAACTAAAAACATCTAACTTTATTGCATTATCATAGAAGTGGATTTTGTCGAATTGATTGATATTATATCGGAGCGTGGGCGATGGCCACACGTGGGCAGGGTGTGGGCGACCGGAAGGAAGCCGTAGCTTTTGGCTTTTCACAAATAACAGCACTTGCGACATGTGAATAATGGTATTTGCCTTTATAGCGCACGTGTTAATTCAGCGCAGGGCCAGCTTTTGTGAGGTAAGCCCGACGTCAACTTTTGTATCATAATACCTTTGACTGACAGCCAAAGTAGTTCTCGCGTTATATAAGTTCTTGGGAAGGCAAACGCACAAGTGTTAAGCTACAAATTTCGGTGACGAATAGATAACGATGGGCCATCTGATATTCTGTTTTGAGTTACGTAGGAAGAATAGTAATATAGTAAGTAGGTACATTATTTGGATGTATATTGATCTAAATATACGTCATCGTTTAATGTCCGTTATCGAAGTTAAGCTTGTCTACATAACTAATAACCGAACTTCAGTAATGCCATGATCACATGTTTTAAGAACAAAGTTAATATTGTCTTCTGTTTACGCGATTATTATTCATTGAAATTAAACTACTATATACGGATTTTATTGCGTTGTTTATTTGTCTCCTTAGTTAGTCCCATTGGTCTCCCCGTGACCTTGGCTGCTGAAAGCAACCGAAACGTCGAGGAAAGTGTAAAATTAAATTAAATCTAAATAGATTTCATAGTTTTAATAATAATTTAATTAGCTTAAAAATTAGTAAAGTTTAATAGTATAGTAGTAGTGTAACAGTATTCAAAATTATGTAATAAAGTGTCAAATAAACAACGCGATAAAATTCGTATATAGTAGTTTAATTTCAATGAACAAAGTTAATGTTTGGTAAATATTAAATTGAGTATCATTGTGTTTTATTGGAGTTATCTATGGTTAGGTACGTGCGTGCACATAAGCGGTCGCTGAAAACCTTGCATCGTAGTGAATGTAATGGTGGAATGTGTTGATCAACAATGGCCAGGAACTTAGGATAGAATTAATTTATTAAAGGGGCATTGAAAGTGGTTCGTATAGAAAAGTAAGCGAGCATTCGTATGATAAGGTATACACCCATATCTGCGATGCATAGGAAGACAGATTTAAAGAGTGTCAGTAGGTACTACATGACATCTTTCCCGACGCGGGCACCCAACCCGACACCTATTACACAGCAGTTGCATTCACAACCGCTGTGCCACCAAGGGAGTAATAATTGCATCAAAGAAAGAAAGAAAGAAATAAAGTAAAATATAAAATATTATTATACGAATTTTAAAGCGATATTCAAAATTAGCTTTCAAGAAAAGGAAAGCGCAGGTTTAGCTAATCATAATAATTAAGATGAACATTGATTTATGTAAGGAGTTCGTAAATAAAATTATTGTTGTGTGTCGATCAATAAAGAGTAGTATTTTACGTCGTTACTTCTGAAGCAACAATTCAAATTTCGATACTTATATTGATGATGCTTCGACGCTTATACATATATCATATTCCAACTTTTTGATTAGAATGTTGCTTTGGATTATCTAAGCTGATCTAGCTTTGCCCTGATGAAGCGAAACACGCGTAAAAAACATATTTGTGTACAAAGTGGAATACAAGGACTTGGAATTCGCCTGGTTCCTATGACACGGTTGTCCACCATCAAAGGAGTTCGATATTGTCAACCATTTTATTGCAATGGCTGGAGTAGGCAATCCGAAGATGCAGGAACTGACAATCTTACTAATAATTGTTTCACTTTATTCTTTGTCCTTTGCTATTAGCATAGGTATACGATTAGTCATACTATACATTTATAAAGTACATAAATAAAGCTTAACTAAACTAAAAACTGGTACAAATTGAATGATGAATCCAGAAATGTGCATACATTTAAATGCATTTAGAAAGCATGATTAAATACTCTTTTTATTCAACGCATATCTACACAAATGCAAACCATAAATTATTATGTTTAGGTATAATTTAAACATAGAATATAAAAAGTCGAAAAGGTGGAAGTTATAAATCTTATAAAATCGAGACACCTGGTGTTATAGCAAGAATTATTGCAACTAACGATTTAATAGATTATCGCTTGGGACCAGTATCGTAAACATAAGCAAGAAAGGTTGATCGTGAGGTTTCATGTTCGATTTTGGAAATGAGTAAATTATGTAATTTACCCAATTCCAGAAACGAACGTAGAACCACTTAATAAAAAATTTTATAACGACCACTTTATCTGTAAATTATTACAGTAA
Organism: Catocala fraxini; assembly: GCA_930367265.1. Classification (NCBI taxonomy): domain Eukaryota; kingdom Metazoa; phylum Arthropoda; class Insecta; order Lepidoptera; family Erebidae; genus Catocala; species Catocala fraxini. The sequence continues at coordinate 13,547,039 of OV884037.1, forward strand.
AATTCTGGTTTTATTGTGCAGTCTGTCAGAAAAATGGCAGTAGCACATGTAGTTTAAATCTGTGTCTGTTGCCATGGTAACGTTGAAACTTAAACATAGCCCGCGAAATGTGAGTGTGATGCACCTTTATCTAACCCGCTGTTGGGTGCCCAAAAAAAGTAGATAAAGCACTAATAAGGTAACCACTTGGTACTAAATGTATGTATATAAGTTTATTCATTACACTCGCCAACTTAGCTATGTAAAAGTATTACTATAGGTAATTTAATTATAAACTTAATTATATGTATAGCTGATAAATCGTTTTCCTGTAACAGTATAATTATAGAAGCAACCCATAAGAAAAATAATTTGAATGTAATTTAAATGTGCTTGGACATAATAGTAATGTATCTTTGTTCTCAATAATTACCTTGTAATTGATGTAACTGCACTATCAATTGATATGTAGGGTGACAATACCATTTCTACACCAAGTAAAATAATAATTTCGTTATAATATGATGACAAAAATGTGCTGTAATATGAACTATAATTCTTTAAAATACTTAGTCATTTGTAGTCCAAATAAGCTTGTAATACAAGCTACTTTTTTTATAAAATCGTTATATATCTTTTTGCATACATAGTTGTCATTATACTAGGATATAAAACACCCATCTCCATAGTCCAGATTTATTTGGTTCCGTGTGCGCCAGTAGTCTTGCCATGGCTAGTACCTGAGTTTCTCTTCCTTTTCAGATTTAAATTCTCTAAGAAGTACTGCACATCAGACCCATTTCTAATGACAAGGCTCCCAAAGGACCGAGTATTTCTTGACATTAATTGCCTGGAAGAAAATACGTACCTGTGATAGAGAAATAACAATAGTAATATCAGCTTTGCTTATAAACGGCTGGATTTGCCCAATAATGGCACAGTTACGAGCCTGTTCGCTCCTCAAGGTTCGCCCACTAGTAGGTATTTGTTAGGTTTCTTCATAAAATCCACCCAAAAATAGGAGCTCCGCAAGACGCGGCTCCGACTTTCTATGAAAGGGGCGAAAGTCAAGGGGCGTACGCGCTCGTAGCCATGGCACAGTGTTTGGAGTCTCATTTTGTAAGCCATTTATGTCTCTACTCGTAATATCTGCATCTTTTGAAAGTACTTTAAACATATTTGTGTTTTGTGAATGTACTAATTAAGCAGTTATTATACTTTAAAGCACCACTGCACCGATTGCTTCAACAAAAATATAACAGGTTTGGTACTAGTTCATCTACCCTGCATGGATATTATCTCAACAACAACGATAAGTATACATCAATTTCGGCAATTACATCGTTCAACAGTTGTATTAAGTCATTATGTTAATGTCTACAACCGTGCTTAAACACGGCATGTGTACACAGGGTAATTAATAACATTAAGGAATTGTGATTTTCATAACGATTCATGACATTCGAAAATATAATTGTTTTCCCAGAAAATATTTAAAGTTATTAAAGCTACAAAAGCTAAAACCACAACAGTTTCCAATAAAACTGTAGTTTTCCAAACAGTGTATCGATGACATAGAGGGTTCGAACTTCGAAATCACGCAACGCAATGGTGTCCATTTGAATATTAAGAAAAACGTGGCGAGTTTCTCTATGGGTGTTGCGACGCAAGTATTTCCGGCGGGTCACCGGCCGCGCACACGCCAAACCGGTTCAGTAATTTGGTGTTTCTGGAGAGCCATGTCGATTAATTTACGATAGACGAGCTTCCTGTCAAAAAAGATGCGACATTCGAATCCGTGATATGACAACTCAACCATTAGATATCTATCGGATATTTTGTTTCTTTTTTACCTTTCAACGGAATTGTTAATTAGTTTGATAACCTGACTGAACCTATCACGCGGTGACGTCGTCACTGAATGATACCAATCGCCTCGCTCAATTATATCGCTTGAATGTGAATTGTGATAGTTTTGGACATTTATCTGATTGATACAACGGTTTGTTGATTTAAAATTAAATATACATTAAGGCTATCTTTTATTTTCGTTTTAATTTCCTGTTACCTTGAACCTGCAAGTTTCTATGCTAAGATTATATTTTAGACGGTTACACGTGGATCCTCGATTTATATTTTATTATGTAGATCAGACATCCTGTAGACTCATATACCTACTAAATAGATAACGATATTATTTAAAATCATTAAATATTCTATATCACAGCGATTATAGCACTAGGCAAATGCTTACCTATTATAAGCTTTTAACATACTTGTCTCTACGTAAATGGATGGTGCGAGCTACGTTTCGGAGCATTACGTCATCGTGATCTAATGACCAGTACCTGCAAAATACAACTAAGCCGAGACCTTCAAACTGACACTATTTGACGAATAAAAACAATATAGCTGTTACAAATCCCTTCTGCGAACACGAGCTGTAATGAATTAATGATCCTTCCTTGTGTCATTTTGTGGTTAACCGGAATTAATCATTCATTCAACATTGATTGGTTACGGGATCATTCTTAGAAGTCAGTTTGTTTATAGCTTTTTAAAGTCATGTTATTTTGCTACAAATATATTATACGAATGTGATTGTTTTACTTCTAGTCTTGATATATTATCAATTGGAAAGACCAGAAGTAGTAGTAGCACACCGTATTAATCCATGTCAGTGGAAAGGTTATATTTTTATTATGGTATTGAATTTATTTATAATACTGGGCTAGTTTCTTTAGTTTAGTAACTTGTCGGTGCTTACCGCTACATAGATCAGACTATAGAACTGATGAAATTAGTAACGTCTACTTTCAACTACATATTGGTATACAATATTTAGTTGTATTGTAGAACGAGCTTGCACATAGGTATAATCATATCGATTATATTTTAGTTTTGAACCTAATGCGACCCAAATTTAATTGTAATCTAAGAGTCGGCATTTATATACATTTATTTTGCTGGCTGACGAACTAGTTGCCCACCTGATGGCTATTTTATGCTTAATCGGAATACTCAGTCATAGCTTGGCGATTGTAACAGTTAGAGGGGTCGTTACTGGTGGTACTGATCCGCTCGGGGCTAGCATTGATTGGCTTCAAGCGTATCGGTACCACCAATAATTGGAGTAAACTGCCAGAAGAGAAAAGGAACGGAATAGATTACCAATACTGCGGTTAGGACCGGGCGTATAATATAGATTGTGACGCGGACCGGTCGTTGCTGAGCGGCCGTGCTCGCGGCGCCCCTCCATCGGCTTCTCCTCCCCAGCGGCGGGCCTATATATTGGCAACACGTCCCGGTGCCGGGCTCACGAGTTGGAAGCCCTTTGCGCTCACCCACAGTCCGCGTAAAGTTGTTACAGTCATCTGAGGCTAAAAACTAAAAGACACAAAAAAAAATGTGCCGGGCTCCTTTCGCTGCGCTGCCTATCGAAGTTAACTGGTCCCTTTCTACCCGGGACCACGTAACAAGCCTTCATCTTGAACCACGCCCTGAACTATCACTAAATACCTAGTTAAATATAATTATAGTTCTGTTTGTTCTCATACACCTTTTGTAAGTGCAAATATATGCTTATTGATCGCGTTGTTCCTCTTTAATTTCTATTAAAATCCTAAGTCAACCACACCTCTAAAGCTGGTTGGCTACCATAACGTTACAAGATGTCTTGAAAAGCCTGGGTCATATACCTATATTATACAGCCAGTATAATCCTCCAAAAGCTTAGAATATAAGGTTTCGATTGGTAACATATAGGAATAGGATGCGTCAATTGTAACTGTACCCATAATTATTGGTTATACACCCCTACTACTAGCCGTTTATTTAATGAAAACAACTTATTATATAATGAGAAGTTTGTACCTAATTTAATAGCCATAATACTAAACTTTGACTTCAACTTCACAATTTCTTCGTGCCTCGGAGAGCACGTTAAGCCGTCGATCCCGGCTGCCATGAACATCTATGACAGTCGTTATTGGGAAGTCAGTGCCCTAAAATATCCTGACACTGGTCTAGCCTTAGGGTATCGTTAGCCTTCGGGTTGTGGAGGTCAGGTGGCAGCCGCTCCATGTAAAAACTGATATCCAGTCAAATCCGGTTAGACCAGAAAAGCCGACCCCAAATGACTTGGGAATAATAAAGGCTGGGGAGAAGAAGACTAAACATTGACTTCTTTATAAAGGTTACTAAAAGCTTTTAAGGTTATTTTAAAGGTCTTTGGTATTCGTTTCATATTTCCTATCTGTTAATATTATAAAATAAATAAAATATAATTGTATATTTTCCAACGGCAAATTTTCTAATTATTAATTTAAAATAATTTTATTTATAAACACTTACATTGTTGAGGCAATCGATAAGCATGTAGGTAGTAGCTACTGAACTCTTAACCTTTATTATAAGCCATCATATATTTCCATAAGTGGTTGTTTTTAAAGAGAGCGCCATTAATATTACCCTATATATTACATGTACCTCTTATAGAAGATTACGAAAATAAGGGCCAATTAAAATAGCATTTGATAAGTATAAATAGCTTTATAGCTAAAATGTCTGGAGTTGATTTTTGATTTCGCTCGTCAATATTGTTTTTCTGATAATATCTTGCCGTTTAGTAAAAATAGCGGAATGTTTTGAGTATTTGATATATTATAAGAACACTGACGATGGCAATCGGTAATAGAGGTAGACAATACAAAAAAAAAAATAGGATTCAACTACTTTAAAAACTCTTCGTACTTTAGGGATTAAGATTGTAAGAAATAACCTATATTGTGGTGAGCTTAGTATGTTAAAAGTACTTTATTGTAAACAAGTAAATATCATATGTTTCACCTATTTATTTATCGATAGTTTTTGCAGACTAATAACGTATTTACTTTATACGTCTTATTTTATGATTGCATTCGTATTGGCGTAGGGCTAATTACAATCAAGTAATTAATCAATATCATAGTTTAATGCATTCGAATAAGCGTCAGTGCCGATTATTACAATTTTCTTAAATATTCGAATAATACTATATTTTAATTGATAATCGCCCATCGTTATTCTACTGAGCTATCTGCACACCTAATCATCTGATTATCAAGTGAAAACTGCATTACGTGTGTGTGTGTATTTATATGCGGGTTTTAAAGATTAAAAATCAAATACTATAATTTAGGGCAAAAAACCAACTTAATTCTACTATTTTGTATGTAGTATCTATTCTGCGCTTCATTAATTTCTTGTTTGCTCTGCGTCCATAGTCAATATCTGCTGAGTTGATTGTCAAGTGGCTGATTAAGAATGAAGTTATGAAATATTATTTAGAATATCATATTTAATACTGAGACTTATATTGGATAGGTAAAAGAATCAAGTAAAATGGGCGCGCCAGCACAGCATAGCACTATGAGATTTCACAACATTGTAGAGTAAGATGATTACTATGGTGTAATTAGGCATTAAATATTTCATTAACAATATGTTCGGGGGTTTCTGTATTAATTGTAATAATACCTAGCTAGAATATTTATCTCTTCAATGTGTAGTTGTACAATAGGTAAGTATATAAAATATTTATTTAATGTTGATCTGACACCATGAAATATTTCATTTCCGATTAGAATATATAATTCTCGAGCTAACAAACATTCACTTTATTTGGTATTAATACCAAATAAAAGTAAGTAAAAATAAATGTCAATAAAATTATCCTCACAGTAAAGCAATATTTTTACGCAAACATACTGCCGCTTAGTTTAAATTGAATTACTTACTTTTATAAATACAATTAAACCTTGTGATACTTTATAAAAGTATCCGAAAACAACGGCGGCTATAATACATTGACATATTAAGTACCACTATAAAATTGCAAGGGACCACCCGGGTCATGGTGCTTATTCTGAGAACCGTCACATCACGTGACACGCACATTATTTTTGTGTGACCTGCAAGTACCTTCGCCAAAAGAACACCACCCAAGTAAATGTACAAATTGTATATCATCTGCTCATCAAACATAAATCACGTTGAATAAAACCAGTAGTTAGAGATGAGAAAATAATTTGTTTATATAAATTAGGCGCGGTGCACGGTGGAGCCGCGTGGGCCGAGAAGGTGAGAGGGAAGTGTCGCGTGCGCGTGCGCAGCCTACGCCGACGCCGAGCTCGTGCCGCCATTATTTTTCAACTTGTCGGTTGAAATGAAACAAAAGAAATGTGTTTTAGCACAGAAAGACGCATACTAACATATAGGCGTGATTTTAATTAACCTTTGGTCTTTATTTGCAATTATAAATGTAGACCTCATATAAGTCCATAAAACATTTACACAATATTCATCTTTATACACATCTAGTTTTAGTATAATTTAATGGATAAAGATATTAAACCATCAGTCCATCACCATTTAGGTTTTTATGATATTTACCTAATATCAAAACAAGTTTAGAAGCGTAAACTTTGTTAAGGGTACGTAAACCTACTGTTTTTTGGTTTTATGACTTCTTTTCATATGAGATTCTTTATTTTATAAGTCCGTTATATCTAATGTCGTTCGTGACGACTATAAGAATAAAATCTCACGAAAAGCATAATAAATACACTCACAAAATTGTTCCGTAGCCGTCTTATAATTTACTTTATTTAATTTATTGTTTTCATCTTAATATCTGAAATATACATTATATTTAAAAGAAATTTACCTTGTCAAAATGAAATTGTTTAACGCAAATGTATATAAAAGATTTCTATAACTTAATGTGTCCCAATATTATAATTGTAATATTCAAATTCTATAAAATAACATGGTGCCTGCTGTTAAAACACTATTAAGGAAAGAATACCCACCTCATTGGTGCAGCCGTGCCATCTGGTTATGATGTCCACTTATCGATACAAAAAAGTTGAAATGAATCCGTACAATCTATGATTGTATTAAAACATTCCTGTAAAGGCCTGCGAGGAAGAATACTCCCAAGTACCAGTTAACCACTTGATAAGTCGGTACGATAGTCACCTGTCAACGATCGTTTACAGTCTACCATGTTCGTGTATCTTTGATGTGGGGATGCCACAGTATGATGGTCATTTCTTTTAATAGATATCTATGATATTAAATGCAAAAGACATGCCTATATTGTAAAGGCTTTGGGTATTTATACATTCGTATTCGTTTGCACCCTATAAATGAATAAATATATAGTAAAATGAAACGAATAAAGAACAAACTTTGTCATAATTATATTTAATGTAATTGCAATTTTATTCACTTTAGGCTATACACAGTTGCAAATTATCTTAAATATCACTGGTTTAATTAACTGCATACTAATCAAGCAATACTATTAGTACCTAAGTAGTACTTCTAAACCTTGTTAACTAGCTATCTACATTTATATCTAACAAATAAGGTTCTGGTGCCAGCTAAAATTTAATCCATTACTCTTTAAAAGAATCACGTCCAATTGGGACTAGTAACGCCATCTAGAATTCTGTCTTGAATTCCATCCCAGCGACTGGCCCGCAGAGGTTTTTACCGGCGAGCCATTTAGCGAGCGAGAAGCGAAGTCGTGTAGAAGGAACCGTGGGTAGAAAGTTGTTACCGTCCGCTTGCTCGTATAGTAGGCAGATGTAGCGGTGTTGACCAGAACCGCGAGGTGGCGTTGGTGGTTTGTATCCTGCAATAACAATTTATTAAATACTATCGGTTTCTACATAAATTTATAAAACTACGGGTTGAAAGCAAAGTACTTACCTCGATAATCTATTCCTACAGTTTTACTGCTCTCTTTTGCTTTTAGAGCTAGTCCCTGAAATGAAAAACAGCTTGTTTAATATTTAATACAATTAGGCGTGACTGATACCGTTACTCAAAGATAGAAGAAGGAGAAACAGTTAGATTATATATTTTTATTACTCAATATAATCTCTCCACGTGGTATGTGATAATTATGTAGCTATTGTAGTAGTAGTAGTATAATTGCCTAAAATCATCCAAAATTTGGCGAACTACGGCGAGTTCAATTCATCGTCATCTGAAACGCTGTGGCGGAAAAATGTTTCTTATTATTTATTAAACAAGTCCCCCACTTTTCTGAGCCAATCAATTTACCTAAAATTACCTAATAACTGTAGATATTACCTAATAAGGAAATGCATGTGTGATGACTTCACACAGTCGTGATAAGCTTCGCCGTCTAATTTCACAATGAGATCTCTTCTCTATTTTTTATATTTAATTATTTAAACTAACTAGGTATTTTAATTCAGGTTATAGATTTTTCTCTCTTTCGTATCTACATTTAGATGATTTTGGTTCAGGCACATTTCATCAAAGTTCAGGTAAATTAACTGATTTTTGTTTATTTAAGTATGTTGCGCATTCTTTTAATATTAATTATAGTTATTTATACTCTAATAGATATTTACTAATTACAACAACTTGATTCTACAAACGCATAGTACAATTATTTCTATTATCTTAGTGACTACTTTTCCGTTCGTGCCGAGTAGGAGATACGGTATGTAATACTTCTCCCACATCTAGTAAAATAAGCGAACATTTTTCATAATTTCGTATGAATACCTATTGACAAGTTGTCTACTGTAGGTACATAGTATTTCGTAGAAAAGTAAATTATAAAAATTATAAAACTAATAAAATACTTAAGAATACTAATAATAAATTCCTATATTAAGCGAAGTTTTTACTATCTAATAGGATCAACAAATTTTTAGAAGATTAAGAGGATGCGTCTAATTTCCCTATTTTAGTATTTTAATTAATTCGAGGAATTGCTTTATTTGTCAGACTTACATTAGTTAGATAAGATTAAATCAACTGACTAATAATTTCCATGCCTTTGTGGATATTTTCTATACATTTTCTACGTTATCATTAAATTTACGTTCTATACAATAATTTATGTACTTAATTTGTAAAAGAAGTGTGAAAAAGCCTTTACCGCATATAGAAAGATAGCATACTAAAGTCATCTTTAGTGTGGTTTAGCAAGGTCATAGCATAAACGATTTTCTAATTGCAGTAATTGCTGTATAGTGAAGCTGACTGAACACTTATAACTTACGGGTATGTTAGACTTGACCATGTGCAGATAAAATTCTCCCTCTATTTGTGGTGGCGCATCTGGATCCACGATTAAAAGAGTATAAAACTTTTTCTGGAAATGAATGGATACACAGTTAAAACAGATTGTGGTTGATGTGAGTGAATTGTAGAAACCTTTGTCCTCTTAGAAAATTTAAAGATTGTTTGGATTATATATTTGCTATACCCTAGTCTGATATAGTTTTTGAAATATTTGATTCCAATGAATTACATTCATTTCAAAGTTATCTTGTTAGAATTTTTTCATATTATAGCTCTCATTAACATACCTAAAATCACGGCTGTAGCGCATCGAAAAATTAAGCGAACGCGATTCTTAATCTCATTAGGTTTCGTTCTCATATTTTCACAACCATAGTTCCAATTGAGATTTCCCTGATAGCAAAATAAAGGCCAACAACGGTTTGCTTGACCTGAATATCCGTGGTCTGCAGTTATGCTTGCGCTTACGTGTATGTACGTTACACGATTTAATTTTCACGAACATTTTATTTATTAAAAATAAAGTTTTATACCGTATCAGCCAAAGGATATTGGAACAGCGGCTCCTCTATGAAAACTTGTTTAGGCAGAAGTACGTCGCAATTGTGATCGTTTATAATGGTGCCCCCTACGCTGGTCACATTCAATCCACTGAGCCGGTCACATCCCTCTAAAAGACTCTTGACTTCGGTGACTGTACATTGCGAGCTCGCTGCATATACTATCCGCCACGTAAAAACGAATACAACGCCGAAATTCATTCTAATACTGCAACGCAACAGTGAGTATGACTGAAATGAAGTCATTATAGTTTCGAAATAATGCTTAGTTGTTGCGTTTATGGTAATGGTTTGTGGAATAACATGGCAAAATATTAGCATCAAAACATGCGATAACATTGATGCAGAGAATAAACAGTAAGCAATGAGTTCTTAGTAAAAGTTATATAAGGATTTTAATGCAACCGTTTTTATTTTCATATATTTGACAATCTTTAGATAAATACTTATACAGAGTTATCAAATTTGGAATGTCGTCTTCTCTACAAATACCTACTTACTTTTAGCGTAGACAGCATCCAAATACACTGTTATATATGTTACAATTGTAGTATAAGAAGCAGTAATAGCTTAGTGGGAAACTGTTGCTATTGGATTGCCACGCAGAGGTTTCAAATTCGATCCCAAGGCGCGCATCTCTGACTTTTCCAAGTTATGTGCATATTAAATAGTTAATTATCACTCGCTTAACGGTGAAGTAAAACATCGTGTATCTACATGTTTGAGAGTTCTCCATAATAAGCAAGAGTAGATACTAGATTCAGATGGTGAATAGCCATGAAAAATGGATGCTGCAGCGAAACTGTTCAAAGCAACCAAAAGAAGCCTATGGCGGCAGTTCAGTGGTATGCAATGAGTGTGATTCTTTATAGTTTCTTTCCGTCTGTGCCGAGTGCTATGGCTAAGGACTGCATATGATGGAAGAGCTCGCAGTTAAACGTCCAAGAGTCCTTATCAGCTCTGGGCCACTGCTTTCTGCCGTCACGACTACGCCTGGCCACACACTGCTCTACATAATTAGGTACATAATTTGTATCATCCAAAGGCAATTTTATAAGTTAAGGCCTGATGTCTACATAATATGTAAATATCAGTTAGTAGATGAAGGAGGTTTAGAATCTTGATATTTAAATCTTAAGCTGTTTTAAGAGGTGGTCGACTAAATTGCAGAATGTGAATAAGGTTCCGTATGCTTGTAAAATTCTTTTGACATATGTAGGGTTTACGTGCAGGAGTTGAACTTCATTCAATTATTTCGATTGATGAATTGAGATAGACATTATTTTGTGGATTTCTATTGTCAAATTATGAGTAAATGTAGAAATAATGAAAACTTACATTGCACTACATAACTCAATATTTTACCTTAAAATGCCAAAGACAACAGAAGGAAAAAAATTATGAAGCAAAGCTTTTAGATTTTGTGGGTACATAAATAGTGAATAAAACGTCGTGAGGAATATATAGCAGTTATTTAATATTTCATGTAACTAATAACCACGCTAATTTAAGTACCAAACATAACCAGCATGGTAACGTACTTAGGTACCATAACCAACATGTATGTTGTGGTGCGATAAATTTTTAAGCAAATATGATATGTTAGACCATGGAACAAACTCGGATATTTGTTGGTTAAATAAAGAAGAAAAAAGTTTAGATTCCTTTAGATTTTCCAGTAATCGAATCACAAGCCTCGCGTAGAAATAAACCTATTTACATATACATATTTGTGTGTCAGATATGTACGGAGCTCTCATGCCGTGCTCTGTACTTAACATGGATTTGATAAGTACCTAGATACTTGTTGGTACATAAGTTCCACGTAAGTAATTATTCATTTTTTTGGCTAAACCTTTAGGTTCAAGTCTACTTGACACTCTCACTTCTTTATGGTTTTTGACATTTACTCCTTAAAGAAGAATATATTTCGTGTCAAAATTATTTTATATGCAATTTTACATAGTTTCTTGTTGACAATATTTCACATATGCAGAATCATAGGTATGCGATAGATATAAAATTGAAAGTTGGAAGTTGTATATGAGTCTCAGTTGTTATTGTTCTGACCTTTTGATATCAAACGTGAAATAAGTTGTGAACCGTATTATCTGCGATGCAAAATTACAAATTGCATAACAGTATAGGTATACCTCGCTTAACTCGTGCACAGATGGGACCTGAAATTGCAGAGCGTATTCGTTGCGCGCGACAATGGTTTCAACGTCACTGGATGCTGCTGTGTAGTCCCGACTTGACTTCTCAATCCAAGTTTGAAATTTACAAGGCATTTGTAAGGCCTATTCTTACATATGCCTGTGAGCTATGGGACTTAAGTGCTTACGAGTCGAAAAAGCTCTTGCGTTGTGAGTCAGAAATTCTAGTGGAAATTTATAAATCGAAATATCCACAACGACACCCTAAAAGACTAAAGCCTTGCCTCAGGGCTGTTTATAAACGTTTTCGGGCAACCGATGTTGTGGACTACGTAAACTATGAACGCTTACGGTGGACAGACCTGTTGAAGCACGAAGAAAGTGCGTTAAGAAATCAACGAGAACGTGCATTGCGATTTGTACGTTGGTGGGATAAACCGTGTGTAAGGTGTAACACGCGAACAAAACAATCTTCACGTATTAACATGCATCCATCCACGTCTAAAAATGAAGCACATCATGTAGAGCATAATCAGTCATTAATCATTAAAAAGAAGGACGGTGATGTTGCACCAGGATGAACAGTTGACTCTTAGAACCAAAGACTGGTTGGTTGGCTTATTGCATTAATCAGTTTGCATGTCACCTACATGTATCTATCAAGAAACTGAAAACTATCTTATAAAATGTAACGTTGTATAGATAGTGAGATTAAGTGAGAATATTTTTTTAAGTATATTGGTAGACAAATAATAGAAAAGCATATCCGGTGACAGAAAATTTCATTTACAAAGTTGTATTTTGTAATATACAATAAAATATAAGGAGAATACACGGCATAATGCTACGTATATAGTTGATTTTATATTTATTTTCATTATCTTACATCGGTCACGCAGCGTCACACACGTCAAGTAAAGGATTATCGTCATAAATATTATTTAGTAAACCAGTTGGGTTGAGCCTTGATTAAGTAACACAATTATTCTAGACTTAATTAGTTAAGCGTGTTCTAAACAGTTGAATCGACGTGAAAAGAATCACCAGATGATCCTTGGTTTAGCAGCGATCATACTATACACGAGCGTAAGAAATAGTTTCTTAAATCACTATAAATACGACAGTACGTTGGATCAAACCCTATGTCATTACTCATTAGGGATGCCTAATAAACGTGGAAACTGCATGCCCAGATACAATAGTCGTCGCATTGCTAGAGACAAGGTGGTAACTAAAAAAAAATCAAATCTCGGAATATTAAATTACTATCGGTTGTTTAACAAATCGATCGGTAAGGCTTAATTTGCCCCGAAATATTTAGTTCTACCTTTTATAAAAAAAAAATAAGATAGGACAGAGCCTCGTTAAAGTTAGTTGTGGTTAGTATAGATCTGAAATAATATCGGGCACGCCACGATCGTGGCGGTAAGTCCCGTTTTTGAGGAGTGGCTGGAGAGGCGGCATGGCGCCCTCACCTTCCAGCTGACACAGGTAATGACTGGCCACGGTTGTTTTGGCCAGTTCCTGTGTCGTATAGGCCGGCAGGCGACGCCCGGTTGTCATCACTGCGGTGACTGCCGCAATGTTGTGGACACGGCGCTGCACACTTTGGTGGATTGCCCCGCCTGGGCATTGCAGCGCCGTGAGTTGATCGCGGCAGTCGGACTGGTTGCCCTCTCACTCCTGGCCGTGGTTCAGTCTATGGTCCGGAGTGAGAGATCGTGGAACGCCGTCGCCTCCTTCTGTGAGGAAGTAATTTCCATCAAGGAGGCGGCGGAGCGGGAGAGGGAGCGCTTAAACCCTCTCCCCAACCGCAGAACCGGGCGCCGGAGGGCGCGAGATGACCTCCAGCCACCTTGAAGTTTGACCTGGGGGTGGTGGGCTGCGTGGGCCTGTTCGCCACCCGATCAGCACCAGGTCCGAGAGGCGGCGTGCGTGTTCCCACGTGCGCCTCTGTATCGTGTCTTTGTCCCCCCCGCTCAGGGGGATGGTGGAGGAAATATACTTCGCGCAGTGGCCTGCCGTTTCTCACGGCGGGCCGAAACCACGGCGGGGTCGCGATTGCATGTGAAAGCGATTCGCGCGGCCTCGCCGTCTATGGTTATGTCGAGGAACACCGTGGTAGGTTTAGTCGGTATTACCGGGGTATCTTTTCCCCGGTGAGCCCGACATAACCTCTCCGTCGCCCCGCGGAGAGGTATGCGTCAAAGCATTCCCCCACGTAAAAAAAAAAAAAAAGATCTGAAATAATATGGCACTTGTCTCACCGCCCGACGATGAACGAGAAGCGAGTAGAGCTAGAAACCAGAAACGAGTTGGCGAGCAGCGGAAAGCGAGTGAGTAATTCCTATAGTTTTGTCGCTGGACTTTAAGCGAGTGTGCGAATGCGACGGGCGATTACTCGTGCCACTCGCTCGCGGCGGCAGTCCTGCGTAAACCTGAACACGCGATACACGTGTGCCCAACGAGAAAAGTGCGGTGTTAAAGTTTGTTACAAGTAATTAGACAACAATGAGAGTTCAAATGATAGTTCGATATCCATAACAAATAACAATACGTGTACTTTCAAAGCCGCACTGTAGAGAAATGACCGCTGGATGGTCTCTCGGCATGAGTTCTGACCGCCAAGCGACCATTGCTGAGCAAGTATCGCTGAGTGAGTAGGTATTATCTTTGATAGCTCTTGTCGCTCTACGACAAACTAGTGGAGCGAGGCCTCGCCGGCAGTGTGAACAGTCAGCGATCAACTATTAATATATGCATCTCTTTTATTTACACGAAATGTCTATTCTACGTTCCTTGAGCGAGAAAATCGCCGATAGTTAGTCGCTTCCTTGCCTGCGGTCGGACAACTGCCTATATTCTGTTATCATTCTATAGATTTATTTTTGTGAATTGTCTATGTGTAAATACTGCCTTTGTAAAAAACATCGGATAATTTAAATAAGATCTTTAAATATCTACATATCTATACTATACGTGAAGCAAAAACTTTGTACCCCTTTTTACGAAAATTACGCGGACGGAGGAGTATGAAATTTTGCACAGTTATAGTTTATATGGAGAAGGAAGGGGCGAATCCTAATATTTATATAAAATATGCATTAGAAATACATTAAATTAATGAAAAAACATTACACGCACACAACCATGCATTTGACACACGCAGTCGAAGCGCGTAACTATGGTTACATATATCAATATATAATGACATATATCAGCAATATCTTACAGGCAAACTTTGGTCGAATTTCGAGCACTAGGCGACGGCCAGTTAGTAATATTAATTAATGAAGCAAAACCTTTGTACTCCTTGTTACAAAAATTGCGAGGACGGAGGTGTATGAAATTTGGCACAGCTAAAGTTTATATGGAGAAGGAGTGTCGAAACCTAATATAATTATAAAATATGCATTAGAAATACATTAAATAATTAATGGAAAAACACTACACGCACACAACCATGTATTTGACATACACAGTCGAACCGTGCTCGTAGCATAGATTTAATATATACTCCAGTAGTATATGGAGTATATACCTACTAAATCTACGGTTCATAGTATTTTGGCATTGTTCGTCTGACGTCGTACAATTCTTCGTAACTATGCTTACCTACATATACCTGATTTATATGTAATAAAGAAAGAAGAAAATAAACTAGCAAGCTTAGGAATATCGTCAATAAAAGAGTATAGTTAAGTAAATAATAATTTGTTTGATAAAGATAGGTAAATTAACCTGTATAGCCTTGGCGAAATCTAAATGAAATATGATTATAGGGGTTGAGTTGTAGACAATAAAACCTTAATAACAATCAATCTAAAAATTTAAATCAATTATGCTCGATTTTGACCACTAGGCGACCGCTAGTAAAAATAATTAGAGATGATAAATATTAGATGAACACAGTTTAAATAATTATGAGGTACTTCTTTATAGCCTGTTGCGGCAAATTTTGTTCTGCTTTGCTAAACGACGACTTCTTCTTACCACGCAGTTTGGTGATACTGCAGTCGTAGTATATCGGTTTTTTAATGTGGTTGTAGCAGACTTCGCATTAGATTCTGAACGATTTCTTACAATATTCGGGTCTAGTGTCTCTGTAGAATCAGATTCTGTCAATATAATATTAGGACTTCCCTGATCACAAGAACATTGCATTAGCTTATCTTGAGCTGTTGTAAAATACAGTGAGGGATCATCAGTTGCGTTTAATATTCCATGAAACATTCTTCGAAGATTACCTACTTCTGAGCCAGTCGCTCTTTTCCATCGTATCTCCTGTAATTTCATATACCTTGTTACATCTATATCAGTATATCTTTTATACAAACTTTTTATATTTGATTGACCAAATATGCGTTTAAGAACTTGAACTTCTAGACCCTTCACTTGATAGTTCTGACCTTCGAACCAGTCATATATTAGGATTGGTCTCAAGAATATTTTGTATGCGAGTATTTTTTTGGCAGTTGACATTTGAGGCGCTTGCAATATTTGATTAGTTTTTTTACACCAAGTTCGAGTTAATTTATGACTATTTGTTTTTAGTTTGTCCATGGTAATTTTATTTAGGTACTATATAAAACAAACTCTTGCCCAGTTAAAACAAAACAAAGAAAACCAAAATGAAACCCCTAAATAAGGTTATACAAATATTTCTTAAACAATAATATAAATTAAAACATTTATGAGGTTAAGATGACGGTTGATAGAATTGTCAAACAGTTTAATATTACATTCATAGATAAGACATTAGGTACATTCCAAAGATGTTGTATAATATCTTTGTTTGTTACATTCTATATACTTATTACAGTCTTTACCATAGATCACGAAAGCAAATCAGCAACTGATATGAACACAGAGGTATGATTATCATTTCTCAAAATCGATGTAACAATCGACCGATGCTAAAACAAGCTACATAACATAAAGTTAGGCACAGAGGTCGATAGCTGTTACTAACGTAAGAGGCAATGACAATAGAAGACATTTAATTGAGAAGCAATAGAAGGCAATAATGCTGGTTGTATTAGCAGCGCATAGCGCGTTCTATGCTCTGCGGTCATTATTGTCGCTATTGACCTGAGCTACCTGAGACTCAGGCTTTTTTAATCAGTTGGTGGAATTGATAAGTATTTACTAATTCCATGTAACTGTACATTTACATGTTTTTATTAAAGAGCGTATCTTGTGACAGCGTCTGGCTTAATGGTAGGTAAAACATGATGATAAATATTTATTTATGGAATTAATTTAGACGTATGTAGTTACGACCTAATTACGTATCTTGAAAATATATTATACATAGGTATTTGAAAAACATACTAGAAACAGAATAATGTATTAAATTAAAATTAATAATGAAATTATCTCTGACTTCTCGAAGTTGTGTGCGAATTAAATAATTAATTATCGCTCGCTTTAACGGTCTAGGAAAAACATCATGAGGAAACCTTACATGTCTGAGTGTTCTCCATAATGTTCTTGAAGATATGTGAAGTCTGCCAACCCGCACTGCGCCAGTGTGGTGGACTATGGCCTAACCCTTCTCATACAGAGAAGAGGCTCGTGCCCAGCGGTGGGACAATTTAATACAAGGCTGATTTTATGATTACTACTTCGTAACTAAAATGCATAATATGTCGCTCTTAAGGCAACGTGGCCACACGTGCGCCTTGTGCATTTTAATCAACGACACATGACACGTAGCCGTGGGACATTAGGTACTGGCCAATATAATGAATAACTGTGTCTCTAGAAAATACCACGAGCTATTGATCTAGAAAGGAAACTTAAAAATATCCTTTATATAAATATTATTTTTATACAGTGTGAGTCTTCATAAAGTGCACATATTAAAATGAGTGAAACTAGACATCATTTTATCGGTAAGAATAATAGAAAATAAATAAAATAAAATATTCTTCGTTTTAAAGCGATAATTTTTTTTTTAGTAGTTATCGCCCTTGTACCTAGAAAACCTTGTAACTTTTGAACCAGGTGGTTAATCGTGTTGAAACAAAAACAATAATAATAGTGAATGTGTAGACAATACCGACGCAATACTATTCACACACAAAAAAAATGCAGGTGGCATAAAATTTGAATTTATCGTCAATAAGAGTTGCCCAAACATTTATCGAAAATTTTACTTGAAAAGTAGAAGCTCTTTTTAGCTTCGGGTTCTTATCTCTCCTTAAGGACTCCAAAAAAAAAATTTCTGCAGTCTGTTATAACAAGAGATGCTTGTAAATTGGGCTACATCCATCCAAAGAATAGTTTTTGTAAACACTGGATTACCTCTTGTTTGTGTCTGAATCCATGCGGACATGACACACCTTGGGATTGCGTCAGCCCCTTCATGCAAATGTTGCACTTGTTGATAGTAATAGGGATGTAGCCCTACTTTCTTTAAAATGCGCCACGCAGAAGATTGCGATATGCCATAACGCATTGCTAATCGTCTAGAACTGATATTTGGATTAGCAAACAAATCACGCGGTACAGCTACTTCACTAGAGACGTCGATTGTGGTACTTGACTCGCGACGATCTGCCCATCTTATCCTCCACCCTGCACCTCATGCCTCATCCAGCTACAATGACTCCCAAACTACCTGTGATAGATAATGCAATGTTCGAACAAAGATGCACGTGGTGTCGGCAAGGTCTTTGTTTAGCCCCTCATAAAAAGTTTTGTTTGGGATACAGATGTGGTTTTTATATTGATTTAAAGCTTATTAGATACTAATTAACCTCGATTAATAATAACTAGGGGCAATCGGGACGTTTTGTTGAGTTTTTAAAGAATGTTTAAAAAAAACACTGTATGAAAATCAGTTTTGCTGAAAAATGTTCCTTATATTTATGCCACCTGCATTTTTTTGGGTGTGAATAGTATTGCGTCGGTATTTTCTACACATTCACTATTATTATTGTTTTTGTTTCAACACGATTAACCACCTGGTTCATAAGATACAAGGTTTTCATGGTACAAGGCCAAAAACTACAAAAAAAATAGGGTATAAATCGAAGAATATTTTTTAAAGACTTTAATTATTTTTCTACCGATAAAATAATGTCTAGTTTCACTCATTTTAATATGAGCACTTTATGAAGACTCATATTGTATAACTTTCATCGTAGAAAGGTAGCAGAGAACACTGAGATAATATAAACTACTTACTACAGACGATATCTCAACAAGATTTTCGTCATTGTCTTCAACTTCCTTAGTGTCTTTGATTGCACGTTTAAGTGTAAAATTTTAATTTAGTGTCGACTACATTACAATTTTACACTTAATCGTGCAAACGTGCAAGGATTGTGCAGTGGTTTAAATGGTCACCTAGGCGCTGCTATTGCGTCGAATGTAGTGAGTTTGATCCCCACACGGGACAAAAACATGTGTGATCCAGAAATAGTTGTTCTTAATCTTGGCGTTCTTTGTGGCTGTTGTTTAAATGCTCCTGCGCCGCAGGAACTATTCCTAGAGTAGGAGATATTTATAAAAAATATATGCACTATGTTTATTATGCTACAGCTTAATAATTAACATTGCACTCAAATGTGTCGCTCTTGTAGTCGCCTGGACACTACTTCAGTTAGAGAGCATGCACTCTAACTCTTGTTACAAGCAACTTAGTTGAGACAATGTCAATATTTTATTTTGTTATAACATAACTTATAACCCAATGGTAAAAAATAAAATATACTTAATACAATATATTAATTATTTTTTGTTTAACGTAATCAACTTGAACGCAACGATTTTTTGACGCATGCGGGCGAGTTTAATAAGTACACATTAGGTATGTAATATTGTTATGCTTATACCTTAGCAGTTATACAATGCATGGCCTACTGCTTAATGTCTGCTTATTGCTGAGATATAGTTATCTGTGGCAATATTTACGTATAGTGACATACACCTGACAGTTGACAGAAAATTCCAAAATATTGTGATGACATTGACACATGACAGAAAGAATAGTAAATAAATAGGTAAAGCAGCTAAATTCTTATATTATTTTAAAATAATGGAGTCACATCCACTTAATTTGGTAAATATTACATATCTCTAATGACAATGCTACTGTGTATACATTTTTACATGAGTTAATCGTGTCGCTGTCGTTTCCAGGCTCACCAACAACATCGTCGTGCTGAGGCGCACCTCATTAACAATAGATACGATGAAGCGATGCAGTGCCATCACAATGCTGCGGAATTACTTCTAGACGCAATGAAATCCACCACGTCATCTGTTGCCCTAGAGTCTATTACTTTACAACACAGTTACCACTTAAAACAAAAAGATCTTATCAAAAGTAAAAAGGAACAATATGAACGAGTGAAGAAAGCCATGGATAATCTAAAAGGCTTAAGTAAAGATCCCACATACAATATCCAAATCAATGACAACTCTAAAGTCCAAGCTGCTATTTATAGAAATATAAATGAGACAGATTCTTTGTTATACACATTACTTAATAAAAATAGTGATCAAGGTCTTGCTAAAGACCCTGTTATTAAAGTGGATGTTGTAGATGGTAAGAAGACAGAGAAAGGTCAAGAAACTGTCATAGAAGAGTTGCAAATCTTAAATCAGAACTTACATTCTCTAGTGGAACAGTTAGTATTACAGGTTGAGGTACTTAAGGATGAAAATTTGACCTTAAAAGAAAGAGTTGGCTATCTAGAAAAAGAGAGAGTTAAATATTTAAATCTACCATCAGCACATAGTGATGTGTTGGTAAGAAACTTTTCCAATGTGAATATAGGAAGTGAAGGAGTGTCTAATGATTTCATTCAAAAAATGCCAATTGCAAAAGAACAAGGTAGACCAGTGAATGCTGTAGACAGAACAGGTGTTAAACCTCACTTTGATTTAAGTGCATTAAAGGACCTTTAATTATATTGTATGAATAAATAAAGATTGTATTGCTTTTGGACACAGAAACAATGTGAAAAATATATAAATGCTTGCCAATTTGATATTGACATTAATTAATTGCACAGTGAGGTCAAGTAGTTATTAATTTTTGGGCAAATAGTTGTCATATTGTTCTCACTTGCATATAATACTTTTTGTCTGTAGATGTTTCACATTTTAAATGTATCCATGACTATCATATTCATCTCATATAGTTTAGCAGCCAGTGATGCAAAGAGTATGTCCATACATTGATTATGAAAAATGTCTGCCAGAGTCTGAATTATAATATGGACAATTGGCCAAGCTCATGTAATTTAGTAATATTTGACTAGTATATCAGGTTATTGATATTGTTTTGCTATGTATAGCTGCTTCATTTGTATCATATTAGATGTATAATATAGGAACATAGGAGGCATATTATTTAATATAGATGTTTATAAAAGAAAAGTCTATTTTGTTTATAGATATGTATTGCATATTGGTCTTACACAAAAATAAAATCTTACTCTTGTTTTAAATGTAAAAATAAACTTCCCAGTTGATACCAGGAATAACTATTCTTACCCCTATAAGGATTCTATACATTAATACATTAACAAACAATAAAACTAATAACATGCTTATATTTTTGGTAACATGGATATTATACAGAGGGTTGCTACCGTTACTATTTATTATTATAGTTCATTTTAAATTTAGGTACATTTTGTCTAGTTACTTGCAATAACATGACCACAAATTGTATTCACTAGATTCTAAGAAGCTCATTTTATTGTTTCATTTGGATAAAACATCTCTCGACACATGATTACTCTTTATTAAAATACAATTATTGTGGAGTCATGCACTTACAATACGTAACAGTTCAACTATTCGAAAGTTTTATAAGCAAACATAATGCAAAAATATTAGTTTAATATTTATATCTAATTTAATAATATTTCACTATTTTATAAAGGCATCATTGCCATATCAACGTTAAAGGCATTTAGTATTGGATTGCTTTGATTTCATATTTGGAAGTCATTTAAATCAAATTAAGTAGTTATACAGATATATATACATATATGTAACAACAGATGTAACACAATGACCCAGTAATTATAGAAAATAGTTTTCATCTGACATAATGATATTAAGAGAGCAATAAAGATAAAAGCAAATTATATAAGGGGGCATGTGTTCTGTTATGGAAATATAATACATGTCCAATGGAATGCACAATGAGCTGGGATGTGCTTTATAAAAACAGTGACTAAACCAAAAAATATACTTGTTTTGTTGTAGTGTAATATTGAATACAAATGACAAAATCGAATCATATTGTTAAGGAGAATTAAACAATGATTAAGTCATCAAATATTGTTAAATTTTTATGATTATGTTGAGTTAGTTTGCCCTTATTCTATAAAATTATATCACCTAATTAGGCTATAAATAAAAAAAAATTAAATTTATTTTGTTTTAAAGCATCTTGAGAAATACGACATGAATAGGCACTAAAATGGCAAATCACATGTAGAAAGTGAACAGTAGTCATTAATTAACTCACAACCACAATATATACATACATAAACCAAACAATACACTTTAAGATTTTAGGCATTTTAGAGTTAGATTTGATTTATTCAAATTTACTTAAACATTCTAAGACATTCATCACATTTAGATTAAATTATATTTAAATAATAAAAGAAGGATACACCTATCTGTGGATCTATAGACGGAGATAATCCACTTGTTATTTTGGACTTGCTATAGTTGATCCCTTTATAGAACTTATTTATCTGAGATTACTTCCTTGTTATCAACTTCAACATTTGAATTTCTACCAAGTCTCACAACAACTCACAAGCCTTAAATTAATCTTTCAACATAACATAGGACTCGAAAAATAATAAATACTGAAGATTAAATTTAATATGCATCAATATTTGGGCGAATCGAGAAGAAAATTGAATTCGTTTTAGAAACTCAAGGTGAGTAAGGAGGAGGTGGTGGAAGTACCGAAAGGTCGTCAAACGGAAAGTATTGTTGCGCGCCGAGAACTGGTGGCGCATAAGGTGGATGTAGTGTAGGCACGTAGTCTGCGCTCGGGGTGTAAGGCGGTAGAGTTGGTACGGCGGGCGTCGGCCCCACGCTGTGCGCTTCATACCCATCCCAATCCTCCATTAAATTACGTCTTTGAACATCCTCGTCACTAGATAAAGGAGCACCCCATAGGTTAGCTGCAGACGCTAATAAAGCCAGAGCACCTGCAAAATTAAGGAAGCAGTTGTATTGAATAATAGATTAAAACACGCAAAAAATTATGTGTCTAATAGTCTGGCACACCTTAAGGCCTAGACCGCACTACGGTTTTTCCCGCAAGCGGTAAACTAGGCCTAACTTGGATTAGTTATGCGGCCGTTAAACAGGCACAACCGCTTCATGATTTGTATAATTTAGTGTGCCTTTAAGATTATTATCACGAGGTAAAGGTAGCCCACAAATATTAATTATTGATTGCACATGTGCACCTATAAGTTTTGAGGATTGCAGACCAGAGAGCTGGATAATAATTACCTACCTATCAATAATAAAAAATATAAAAAATATTGATAATTATTTTACAGAAATATCTATTAGCATTTCGCCCGACCAGGAAATCAAATTTATATGAACAAATTTTGTTCTTAAATATAAATAATGACAAAAAGTATAGTTCTTGTTATGTAAGAGGTAGGTACATACATCGTTAAAGTTTAGGTACCATATAATAATGTGCTTCAGGAAATACCCCTATACATATAATTCCAACTCATTATATCCTGCTATAAAACAGTTACGGTAAAATATTACGCAAAAGAGAATGGGCATAGTGGCGATTAAAAATAACAAAACACACATTATTGAAATTTCATTCTTTATAGGTACTAACCTAATATATTTTTTATATGTATGAATAGGAGTAGTGTTTGCGAACTGATTGATAATAATAATAATAATAATTAGTACGGCAATGCATCGGCACTGCAATTTATAACCATAGTTAATAAAAGTTCTAAAATTACTGGCAATAGTCACTTGGTATATTATCACCATCACTACCTACATATTATAAATCAAAGTCCCTGTCGCGTCTGTTTGTCTGTTCGCGATAAACTCAAAACCTACAAAACATGGTTTAGGTGTATAATTTGTTAAGGTTTTGTACTACCCGTCCGAAGCCGGGGCGGATCGCTAGTACATATATTCTATCATAAAAATAAAACTAGTAGGTACGTGACACAGAACAAATAAATATTTTAAGTTGAACCCTATATTCTTAAACTGTGAATTCTGCATTAAAACAGTTTAATGATTCGTCTATAGCGCTGTGACAGACAGATAAACATTGTCAAAACCATTGTTTTGACCTGGGCATAAAGTAGATCACCATTCGTTTTAGTGAAATATTTCCAATAGCTTCAGACAAAGGGTTGCATTGACTCTTATAGCAACAAAACTGAAGGCAATACATAGTTGGCAGAATAACAATCGATTCGTATTGTCTGGGAAATTAGCACATTAAGATACTGTGCCGAACATTGAAATGACGGTATTTGTGGCAAAGAAATAAATAAACAGTAGGCATGATTTGAGTGAATGTAGCATGAAAGCTGAACATGATGTTTCCTGATGATAAACCATTTATGTCGCTAGACTACTATGATGGGTATCATAGCAGTCTAACGGTGGTAACATGTAGTTACGTGAATAGAGACGCGAAAGAGTTAGAGAAATTTTGTACATTAATCTGTACATGCTTGATAAGACAGTAATAATAATAATATAATATTATTCTATCACATACACACAACGCCATCTAGCCCAAACTAAGCAGAGCTTGTACTATGACTATGGGTACTAGCCAATGGATAAACATACATATACTTTTTTTTGTAAATACTTACATATTATACATAGGAACACCCAGACCAAGACAAACATCCATGTTCAAGGACACAAATGTTTGACTTGTGCGGGAATCGAACCCGCGACCTCAGGCGTGGCAGTCGGTTACACTAACCACTACGCCATCGAACCCGACAAGCCAGTACTTTGTATAATTATGTGATATTAACATTATAGTAATTATATTGGGTTCAACATTAGGATGATTCACATTGCCTGTGGCAAGTTTAAACAGTGTAATTGTAGGCAGTATAATACAGTAATTAAGTAATTTTATAGTACCTATACAATAATTAGTTCTATCCAAGTGTTCTTGTTTTCATTGCAAACCTCAATAGATTTCGTCATAAAACTTATTCCTAATGTTACAAATTATTACTGATTAACTCCTAATTACCAGACGTATTGAGCAGGTAGTCTAACATTCATACATTTTTGCCCATTCGCCTTTATAAATATGAAATTTTAATTTTAATGGATTTGCTTTGTTTTCCTGTTAATGATTTATATTAATAAAATTTTATTTATATTATTGATTTAACTGTATTATATTATACTAGATGTGCCCGCGGTTTCACCCGCGTTTTTAATTACTGCGCCGCCCCTGTGGGTCGTAGCGTGATGTTATATAGCCTTCCTCGATAAATAGGCTATCCAACACTAAAATAATTTTTCATTTCGAACCAGTACTTCCTGAGATTAGCGCATTCAACTAAACAAACATACTCTGCCCCTTTATAATATTAGTATAGATTTTACTGTATTTATGTATTACTTAACAGTTGTTATCCACAAGTGGATACACTCAACAATAAGTCCGAATTTCTTTATCCAAACACCTGTTGACTTTTACTATATTTGACATGAATCACAGACTATAAACATGAACAGCTCATCAATAAGATGGAAAACCTAATAAGAGTGCCTTGTTTATCAAAGCATGTAGTGCATATAGTGGCATTTGAATTCTGGTACAATCAGCATTATTGGGTTATTGTATCAGGCAGTTATAAATAAATCATAGCATGGAACCTAAAACAATGGCCTGTAAATGGCAAAAGGCCGATATAAACATTGGCTAAATGTGTTTTTTTTATCTTTATTTATTATAGAGGGTTTAATCACAATGATTATGTCACCCTCGAGGAGACACTTATTACCAATCACCTTCTACATTTTATACAAAGATTTACTAATTTTATTAACATCCCAGCTTCCTCTGATAACGGAAAAGCTAGCATGACATTACGTTTACCGATCATATATAAATTAATGTTGTATTTTTTAACAAATTCTATTCTTGCTGCCTCGTTCCGAAATCCGAATGCACTCAATCAAAATATGATACACATCTTCTACTATGTCACTTTTGGTACAATTTCGTGAACTTGTTTTACTCATTAGATGAGCAAATCTATTTAATGGAATGTGGCCAGAGCGAACCCTCATCAATGTTAATACTATGTTACTTCTACTAGGCATATCCGATCCATCAAACCAGGGTAACTTTCTTATGTGAGGTTAACCTCTCGTCTAAATATTGTTGCCAGTTCGCCCTACATTTTTCTTTGATCAAATACAAAATGTCAGTATGATAGGACAACCATTCTAAAGCTGTACCATCCACGAGAGCTACTTTGGCTAGCCGATCTGCTTGTTCATGGCTAAATGTTTTAATACTAATAATAAAATAGGAAATACTCTTAATATGCATTACTCACCTGCTCCAGTTATAGTATAAAACCCATATTCATAATCCACTTGTATTGTATTTGGATCACTATTATTTTCATTGCCTAGCACCACAGTTGTATAGTAACATACTCCCACTATTGCTATGACCCAAAACACACACATTATGCTTGGAATAGCATTTCTGCGAAGCATTTTGATAGCTCTGCTATTCAAGCTAGTTAGGTTGATCAGTGTACCAATGCAAGAACAAAGTAGCACCATAAAACATAACAATATAAGAACTCTCATCAATGATATTGTCTCTGGAGTGGCACATGGTGGCGATCCTGTAAAAATAACATATACTTATGTAAATATGTGAAAAGATATTTACTGCATACTTGAATGAATATACATTATTACTAATAGTATAAAGATTTGAAAGCTGATAATTACAGTGTTGTTTAACATTCTAGCATGATGCATATGTTATGAATATTGGTATAGCATTCTAATTCTATACCAATATTCATAACAATTAGCTTGAGATTAGAATTATACATATATGACAAATTAATAACCATAGACAAAGTTATATATAGGTGACACAGCCTTATATTTGTTATATTATTTACTGTTTGGATATTTTGATGTACAATAACATGTTTTCCATGTAATAGAATATGCATTAACTTTATACACAATAAAATGGAGTAATTACTCTTTAAGTGTCTGTAAAGCAAGGCCTCAACAAGTTGATTAATTTTACACTATAATATCTATTTTTCAACATAGCATTTTATGTAGAATCATATCAGACACCAGAAAAATTCTATAGTTTGTTCATACACAGACTATGTGTTAAGTCTATTAATAAAACATGGAACATAATAACTTATTTGAATGCAACAAGCACATAATTTTTTGAATAATTTTAGTAGTGACTAAGATGACTTAAGGTTACTTACCATTAAAATCAGGTCCATTACTAGGGTCATACCCAGTATCCTGTGTTATAGTTATCTCATTTTCAAATGAGAAGAATTGTGTTAAAGAGAGACTTTGTATACAATGCAGACCTTTTATTCTAAACCAACTAGGCTGGACAAGAGCAGCACAAGTCAGCAAAAATGTTGAAACATTAAAAAATGCTGCTATTTTGTTTAGCTCTTTGTCCTTAAAAGGAAATGACATTTTGAATCCTGTAAACATAAAATAGCATTATTAGTTTCATATTGATTTATTAACAGCACAAGATAAGTGTAGTTTTAATAATATTCTTTACTGAATGTTCTAGTAGGCATCAACTCAACACATCAAATAAATGTATAGGAAGAAACTTGCGATGCTAGGTAATATACTTATAAGTAAGGTTATGTGTAATCACTAAAAATGTTGTATCTGGACGCTATAAATAGTCGCACACCTCAGGGGAGGCACGGCTTCGAGGGAGGCCGACCACTCGATATTAATTTAGATAATGTTATTCTCTCGCCAAATATGCTCTATATGTAACCGATACTGTGTCGTAATACAAATACCTTCGTACCCAGCCTTAATAACATTAAGTCAAGGAAAAGGTCATATGAACGATAGATTATGGTCACAGTCAAGTACTGTAACAGCAAACTTATGTTAAAAGATAACGCTAAAATGTAATTAACCAGTTCGTTAGGCTATTAACACTCTGAAAATTGCGAATAATAGCGTAAAATAGTCAACAAGGTTGGACGTCATACCTCGGATCCACGTTAAACATCCCATTATGTTGCACTTATCATTTGAACAAGACACTTCGGGAAACAGTAGACAAGTTTGTTTATTATTATTGTTGATAATTTGTATAAGACGAACGTTTCGAAATCTCATAGAAAAACTATTCACTTGCTTCGCGTTTCCTATCTGCTAAATATTTTGACAGCTAGCAAGGTGCAGATACTGCAAAGCAAACACAGCGTAGTCATATTATCGTCAATGTCGTCACATGAGAATCATAATATATCGTTTTCTCTTTCACTCCATAGCGTTACGCATATCGTGGGAAGGAACTATCTCTGTCTACGCGAAAATGGGGCATAGAAGCGCCACTTGTTGTTAAACTTTTTTGACAGCTATCAATAATAACGTTTAGTTTCTTCTAAATAATTAGTAAATACCTAGTATGTAATCGTTATATCATAAATCATTTTTTATGCATAAGGGCATAGGAAAAGTTCTTGACAAGGGCGCTATTAAATTATACAGCTGCCATTATAGAAGACTTCTATTTAAAGCCAAACTAATGTTAATAAAACATAAAAGGAAATTTTTATCCATAATTTTTTGCCTCGTCTAGATGCCATAAGATTAGAAATAAAATCTTGTTTATCTATAATAATATCAAACTTTTATATAAATTGTCCAGCTGCGGACTTCTTAAAAGTGTTAGGCTATTTTTCACTACGCTGGCACAGTGTAGGTAGACAAACTTCACATATCTTTGGCAACCATATGGACAACTCTTAGATGTTATGTCTGATAGTTCTCCATAAAGATCGTTGTAAATATCATGAGGAAACCTGCGTTTAATTATGGTGTTTTACTTCAACGTTAAAGCGAGCGATAATTCTAGCGACTTTACACAGACGAAGAAGTTACAACTCATGACAAGAGATGGCGCTGTACAGAATAACACACTATCCCATACAAATCCTGAATCTCACAAGCGACGCGCGACGTTTACACTACGAGCTACTTTATTTACAAGTTCCTAACATCACCTGTTAAGTCGCGGCCCTTCAGGCATGATCACCTAGCCTGGTCAGAGGATTGTCCCTTTGTGTCACACCACGTTCCTCTACTTTGAAATATTTTATACTGTCACGCAATTATTTAGAGTCTACATAATTGTGTGACAGTACAAAATATTTCAAATGTAAGGTTTTTATTTACATAGCTTTTAATAAAATATTATCACTCTGGGGTTAAACTTGTTTATGCGGCTTTATCACGTTTTATTTTATTAGGTAGGTACATTATCCTAACTTATCTAATATTAAAAATGCGAATGTGAGTTTCTTTGTTACGCTTTCACAGCTTAATTACACGACTGTTCGAATTTAGCATACACATTGTCAGGGGAACAGAAAAGGACATACGATACTTTTCCTCCAGAAAAAACTACTGTTACTAATCTAACCTACATTTACGCGAGCGAAACCGCGTACAAAATCTAGTTATTCATAATTTTTGAAACTTTAAACTACTATAATTGTTAAACATTGTTACTAGTTATTATTGACTTGTATTTAAGCTATTTAATTACTACTACCTACTATTTAGATTAAAAATCTTAAAATTAAATTATGTTCAGTCGGGTACCTACCTTGAAATAACTACACTTCAAGACATTGTGACAACCAATATCCTAGTCTCCCCGTGAACATGGCTGCTGAAAAGCAACCAAACGTCGTCGGTGAAAGTGTAAAATTAAAAAGAAATGTAAAGTAACTAGTAACAGAGTTTAACAATATTAGTTTAGTTTTAAAATTTTATGATAATAGTGTTTTTTTATATTATGTATAAAGACATACAGGCAAAGTACATCAGCCTTATATAGTGGTCAGTTTTCTGGTAAGTTAAACATTTTATTCAATCGCCGACCTTCTTTGAATGATGTACATACCAAATACATCTTTATAAGAATAAATTGTAATATTTTACGATTACGAATTCAAATTTAGAACAGACTTCTAAGGTATAGCTATAGAGGCACAGAGCAGACATTGCCGTGAAAACATAACAAACAACTTTATTTTTTCATTAATAATATTATCAGGGCACTAAGTTAAATTTCGTCGGTTTTCGGTATCGAAATAACAATATAAATTATTTCCATGTAGTCGTACGGTCTATCACGTCATGTAGGTAGGTTTACCAGAAGTTTGTGATAGGCTTGCTAGCTGGGATTTATTGATGATAGTTTGTTTGTATATATAGGCATATTTTGTTTGTTGCCTGTGCAACATATCGTGGTCGTCGTAACAATATATCGTGGTGTTTATTATATTGCACTTCTCTTTGTTATACACGGCAATAACGTTTCTATATTCACAATTTTTGTAAAAGATGTTTTCTTCTTTTTGTTTACCTACATCTATGTTTTCCTCCAACCAACTTTTAACTTGTCTTGTTTCTAACTTGTTATAAATCCACTTGTAACGATTTATAATATATGGCAATTTAGATAAACTGAATTCAATAGGTCGCTGTAAAAGGTTGTGAGTATAAGGTATTGTGAATAGAAATTTATTATTTTATTGTTTTATTGACGAGTGACGTTTACTAGCATAAGTTTAATAATTAATTACAATCATTAGACTGCAGTAAACTTAAAATGTGCTATGCTATTATGCTATGCTATATACAGACCTATCAGTCTTAAGTCGTTTTTCTTAAAAGCCCTGGAGAAGTTAGTAGATAGACATGTCAGGGAGGAAGCATTTGGGAAAATCCCCTATCCACAGGCTACAATGTGCCTATTAGTCGGGAAAATCCACTGAGACGGCACTACATTTTGTGGTAAATAAGGCAGAACATGCATTAGATAATCGGGAGGTATGCATTGCTGCATTCATGGATATTGAGGGAGTTTTCGATCGGACCGCCTTTGATGCCATTAGTGTGGCGTCAGCAAATCACGGCATAGAGCCAACCATTTGCAAGTGGATCGATTGTATGCTCAAGGGTAGAATCATTAGGTTTGAGTTGTTAGGAGATGAAATGTATGCAACGACAACCAAAGGCTGCCCTCAGGGTGGAGTACTCTCACCACTCTTATGGTGCTTGGTAGTCAATTCACTCTTAGAGCAACTCAACAAAGGTCCGTACTTAACGGTCGGATTTGCGGATGACTTGGTGATACTCGTCAATGGAAAATGCCCGAGTACGGTATATAGTCTCATGCAGAAGGCCCTGATTATGGTGGAAAATAGTGCAGTAGTAATCATTTATCGATCAACCCAGGGAAAACTACTGTCGTGGCGTTTACTAGGAAGAGGGATCTGACAGGGTTGGGAACTCTCTCCATGTATGGTACGCAGCTACAATGGTCCACGGAGGTGAAGTATCTAGGCATGACCTTAGATAACAAACTAACATGGAAACCTGCCCTGAAAAGGCCCAGCTGGTCTTCGGCATGATTTGTTCTACTTATGGGAAGATCTGGGGGCTGAAGTCCAAGGTCATAAAGTGGCTATACACGATGATGATTAGACTCATACTCACCTATGGAAGCATTGTCTGGTGGCCAAGAAATAAACTAGCAACATGCAGGAACGCGCTGTCGAAGGTGCAGCGATTGGCCTGCATGGCTATAACACAGGCGTTCCCGACTACGCCAACGGCAGCGTTAGAGGTCCTGCTGGATCTAATGCCGCTACACATTGTTGTGGAGTTAGAGGCGATAAAGGCGCTACATAGACTATCTGTGCATGGACCATGGAGCATCAACAACTCGACACACAAAATTGGAGATTTCGAAGGGATTATGCGCATGGGATGCGACAAAATGCAACCAATGCACATATTCAAAAATAATTTTAAAATAAAGGTCCCCACGAGGGACGAATTGAGACCAGGACTACAATCCCCTGACAAGGGTTGTCTCATCTGGTACAGTGATGGTTCCAAAATGGAAGCAGGATCAGGCGCTGGTATTTATGCCAACGACTGCAAGGTGAGCCAATGCCAATGCATGGGCAAATATGCAACGGTCTTCCAAGCGGAAACCTATGCTATAATTGCTTGTGCTCAGGAGAATATTAACAATAATGTCACTGACAGGACTGTGTATATTCTCAGTGGCAGTCAAGCTGCTATCAAGGCTCTGGACTCCTATAGGGTGGACTCAAGACTGGTCCTGAACTGCGTTAAGGCCCTTAACAAACTTGGCAGGAAGAACACAGTCAGACTAGTGTTGGTTCTGGGGCATGCAGGGGTGCAGGACAATGAGGAGGCTGATGAATTTGCCAGAAAGGGCTCGGAGCAGCTATTTGTGGGGCCCGAGTCATTCGTAGGACTCTCTGAGAGCACCGTCAAGGCAGCGTTGAATGCACATGTCAATGATAAACACAGGCTAGAGTGGATGGCCCTTAAGGGTCTGGAACACTCCAAGAAATTCATTGCAAACAGAGCCACGGGCTTCACCCGGAAGTTCTGCGGGTATAACAAGAGCCAAATACGCCTGCTCACAGGAGCGTTCACTGGCCATTTTGGCACCAACGACTTCCTGTGTAGATTGAGATTGGCGAACAATTTGATCTGCAAAGCCTGTAGTGAACAGGACGATTCCATATCGCACCTACTATGTGAATGTGACGCGTTGGCTAGATTGAGGATGGGTCTGTTGGGATTGGCATATCCAAACCCTGAAGACTTCAGGCTTCTCCCTCTAAAGTGTACGCTGCGGCTGATGCACTACATTCATAAGGAGATAGCTAAAGGATAGATCTTGGGGCCGACACAAAAGATCCCACTGGGTCGAAGTGTCACCGGTCTGCACTGACTGGCCCCCACATAAGATAAGATGAGATGCTATAAATAATTGCATATGTACCTACATTGTTTTATTTTAAAATAGCGAGGTCAATCAGTAAATAATCTATCCATGTCTCTTTTAATTTAAATTGATTTTTAGGTTAGTTTTGATTTCAAATTTAAGGTTTATGTCCTGTTGTATGTGGATGATTGATGTCCACAAAATTAATAATACTTTTATTATTAGACTAGATTTTGTCCGCGGCTTCGCTCGCGTAAGTACTTAGATTAGTAACAGTACTTTTATCTGGATAAAAGATACATATGTTCTTTCTGATCCCTGACGTATGTGCAAAATTTCAGGATGATCGGTCAAGTAGTTAATGCGTGAAAGCGTAACAAATAAACAAACAAACTCACATTCACATTTATAATATTAGTTAGAATTACTTTTATTATTATTATATTATTAGACAATCCCGTAACAACTTTTTGTTATGGGATTATCTAATGTCGAGGTACTCAATATGTTGAATAATTTTACCTGGGAGAGCCTAAGTAAATGGCCTAGATGATAATTACGAAAAAAAGTATCTAGGTGTCATCCAGGTGAACTTAGTGGAACGATTCTCGAATCAGTCGAAGACTCGATTCCATTGTGTTACGGGGTCTTTGGTCTCAGTACCGAGTTTAGTTTAAATCTTATTTAGTGAAATCGCTTTTGACGATACACAGATGTGCGTAGTAATATTATATTATATAAACGTTTTAATTACCACATGATATTGCAAAAAATATTAATTAACTGTCCTACTCTTGCATTAAGTAATATTAAAATGCAAACGTACTTAAAAAAAGAGAGTAAATGATTTCCTTTATACATATAGAATCCAATAGATCGGAAGACAATTATTAAATGCTACGTGTATCTACGCAATTAGTAAAGTTTTCCACTGTGAAAACAAAAGGTAACAATACGAGTCAGTGATGTGTTTGTAGGCAGCAGTACAAAAATAGACTGAAAGCTCTCAGACTGCCTTAGGCATAGCTGACATTTGCACACAGGCGAATCTTTGTGTATCTTTGTTGTGAAAACGTATGTTATACGCTGTTAACTATGAATGTATTTTACTTAGAAGTGTCGCCGCTATGTGGGTCGACTTTAAAACCCCTGATCATTCAGTCTGCAACGAACCGTTTGTTAGTAAAGAATGTTTTCTGATTTTATGGTTAAGTTTTTGCCGAAATTAAAATAATCTGTGACTTTAAAGCAAACTTTCGTCATTGTGCTCTTGTTTAAGATTGTGGATCAAACATTTTGCTGCAATTTGTGACTTTCTTAGATACGTTATTCCAACTGTTAATTTAAACTGAAACATTCCAATATTTAAACTACTGACAAATTACACCGACACCATGTACGACAATATAATAACTGTGGATTATCATTTTGTTTACAATATGACTTTAAATAATAGTATTGAAATATTTATGAACTTATCTGCCGAGGATACTACCTGTTACTATGCGGAGTTCTTCTATAATTCAAGCTTTGGGATTGAAATTGCAGTTCCGGAGTGGGAAGCTTTGACATCTGTTTTGATATTATTTTTAGTTATTATTGGAACTATTTTTGGGAACATATTAGTTATACTTGGAGTTTTCACTTATAAGCCTCTGAGGATAGTGCAAAACTTTTTCATAGTGTCGTTAGCGGCAGCTGACTTAGCGGTTGCTGTGTTGGTAATGCCTTTAAACGTCGCGTACATGACTTTAGGACGATGGCTTTGGGGCAAACAACTGTGCAAGATGTGGTTGACTTGCGACATTATGTCGTGCACCTCTTCAATATTAAACCTATGTGCCATTGCTCTCGACCGTTATTGGGCTATAACAGATCCCATAAACTACGCCAATAAGAGGACATTAAAAAGAGTGGTTTATCAGATTATTGGCGTCTGGACTTTATCTTTAATAATAAGCTCGCCACCGCTCTTAGGATGGAACGATTGGCCAGATGAGTTTACAGCAGATACGCCTTGTCAGCTTACGTCAGAACCCGGCTACGTTGTATATTCATCCCTCGGATCGTTTTTAATTCCTCTTGTCATTATGACTATAGTATACATTAAAATCTATGTCGCGGCAAGACAACGATTAAGAAAACGAGTGGCAGTAACTCGTGTGCAGAATGAAAAACCGACATTGATGGTCGAAAGCCAAGAAGAAAGTCAGGATAACAAGGATTTATCTGATAATGAATCTGACAGTGGAGAAAGTATAAAACGGTGTCAGAGAAAAGCATTTATGGATATGAAGAAGAACTTCTTTGTTCCGTTTCTATTGTTGAACGATCCAGTTGCCCGCCTGACTATTGAATCGAATATTAATCAAGCTCAATCGGATACTTCGCCGAGTAATTGTGGCAGCTATAAAACAAAGATGGTTGGTTCTTTAAAGAAGTTAAGTCACGGGCATAAGAAACAGGAAAAGCCCTTGTTGGCAAGTGTTAATAAAAGCGGAGATGTCATTAATCAGTTCATAGAGCAAAAACAGAAAATCTCCCTATCAAAGGAGCGACGAGCGGCGCGGACGCTAGGTATCATAATGGGTGTATTTGTCGTTTGCTGGCTGCCATTTTTTTTAATGTACATAATATTACCGTTTTGTCCTTCATGCTGTCCAAGTATGAGAGTTATTAACATAATAACATGGCTTGGGTATGCTAACTCAACGGTCAATCCTCTAATATATACCATATTTAATATTGAATTCAGAAAAGCTTTCAAGAAATTGTTAGGCATGGGTAAATAGAATGACTTTGAGAGCGACGTTCGAACTACAGATTATACAGTTAATACCACTCAATAATGGTTTTATACAATATTCAAGTTAGTTTCAATTATAATATTTAAATTAGATATGAAAGAAGATTGCCCAAGATCATAGATTCATTATCATGATCAGATCATTATCAAGAATAATGTTTATTCGATCATTTTAAAACAAATTATATTCTCTTTTTGCTTTAAAACGATAGAATCGACGATTTTATAAAACTAAATGTTTTCGTATAGGTTGTATGTTTCGCCCTTTTAACCTTCTTTTGACGTAGTATGTACCCTGTTAATATTAGTCGGGCATCTAATATGCTAGTCATAAGAATTATTTTAGATTGTGTAATTTCTATTTTAAAATGGACTAATATAACTGGTCGTAGTGAGGTCGAGTCTCTTGAGTTGAATACAAGCCTTGTTAACCATCGTGCGAGTCGTACTTAACAACTGGCTTAAGAGTCAACCACTTACACGTGTGTGCCTATACTGCTAAACTTAACTATCATATTTTGTTCTGTAGTTCTATGGCTTGGATGGACTACTAAGCTATGCTTATAGTGCTAAATTTGTATCTATCTGTTTGCTGATATGGTTTTACATTTAGAAATACACAAAAAATAAAAATAAATGCTTTCACACGCGTTCATAACGATTTCTTGAAAAGGAAAAATATATTAGTATTTTATTATTGTTGTGAAATAAAATATGTTTACTTAGAGGTCCCCGCTAAAGCGTAGGCAATAGTTCAAAATTTTAATTAAGTATATTATGTAATATTTTATCAAAGGCTTGTCTTTTAAATTGTTACGCATTAACAGTTTAAATACTGTTGCTTCCAATTTATGTAAATATAAAACTGGGTAAATTACAAAAAGTATAATAGGGTACATTATATACGTACATAGATTCCATTATATTAATAATAATAATAATAATATCAGTCCTGTATTAAACTGTCCCACTGCTGGGCACGGACCTCTTCTCACTGTGAGAAGGGTTAGGCCATAGTCCACCACGCTGGCCTAGTGCGGGTTGGCAGACTTCACGTATCTTCGAGAACATTATAACATTAACATTCCATTATATTATGTGTATAAAATTAACGCATCTATTTGGAAAATAACTCATATTTTTTCAATATCGATCTAGATTTTCGTCAAATACAGTAAGCACTATAACGCTTATAGTATATTTAAATTTAAAAAATCCGCACTGAAATCGTTTCATCCATTTCAAAGTTGCCAAGCCACTGAGAAAATCAAATTGCACCAGTGAAAATGTAAAAAAATCTTGAGAAGTTTGGCACACTGAGTTACAGTTATTACACATAATTAGATCGTGACAATCCTACCAAATCGTGGCGTAAAGACCTTGGACGTTTCGGTAATCGACAGTAACACGTAGAATCGATTTGTGGAGGAACAGAATTCATTTCTTCTGTAAACTGCCCATTCCAAATAATGTGTTGTTATATACGTGTAAATTAAAATTGTATTAAAAAAAATTACCTTTCCTCTTACAGATAGCTACGAAGCCTTAAGATAAATATGACGTAATCCCTAGCATAAATATGCCTGCACAATATGTAAATGTTTGTGTACATAAATGCTTACGATAATATTGATATTTTAATCAATTATATTAATTAGCTTCTTAGCACTTTGTAATATTTTTCAATCTAAACCATACTCAATATGAATATCTATAATTCTTTGCTCAGTAGATAAGCGTCCGTCGTAACAGACTAAATTGTTTTGTGAATATATTACTATGATTATTACTGTACTAGTATTGTATGTCCGAATTGTGATTGTGATGTAATGAAGGCTATCAATCATAACGTATTTTGTAGGCGTATCACTTGCAAGAGACATTCGCTTGATGAATTGCTCTTAATTCATTACAACGCTTATTTTCGAACTTAATTTAATTACTTTACGTTTTTGAATGCGCCAGACGTGACTAGATTATGTTATATTTAATTAAAGCCTAAGTCGTTTATGACTTAGTAAGATTGATAGTCGAAATGCGGTCGTAAATACTAGCTGTCGTATCTATAAAATGATCGTATTATTAAAATGTAATGGATCTAATAATTTATTTTTTATTCTAGTATTTTCAATGTATTAATAGGTACTTAGATCCTTTTTATAAAGTAAATAAGTAGTAGGTAATATTCGTATAAAGTGAAAAGGTATTATGTCGACATAGTATATTACATTTTAATATTAGAGTTTTGTTCTAACAGATGTATTCATTGTATTAAATATTTATAATTCAACATAATAGATATTGAATTATAATCGAAAAATATTGTATAATGATACAGTCAGCGTCGTGACATTTTTAATTGCTTCATCATACACAAAGATGATAATTCGTCATCTTTTACTGTAGTAACAGTTATAAATCTATATAGTAATACGTGAAGCAAAAACTTTGTACCCCTTTTTACGAAAATTGCGCGGATGGAGGAGTATGAAATTTGGCAGAGTTAAAGTTTATATGGAGAAGGAGGGGTGAATCCTAATATTTTTATAAAATATGCATAGATATATGTACATTAAATTAATGAAAAAACACAACACGCACACAACCATGCATTTGACACACGCAGTCGAACCGCCTTCGTAGTATTTCGACATTGTTCGTCTGACGTCGTACAATTCTTTGTAACTACGGTTACCTATACCTTATTTATATGTAATAGAGAAAAACAGAAAACAAAGTAGCAAGCTTAGGAATTTTGGCCGAATTTTGACCACTAAGCGACCGCTAGTAAATAATTATTGTCTACAATTCCTTACTATAAGTGAATTTTCATTTCTCTATTGTGTTTCCTAACTTTGTTATCCATAATCTAAAGTGCCATAATTGTTTTTATCCTAGTCATCATTTGTCCAAATGATAACTTGCCCGAACTTAATGTCACATAGATAATATCACATGCCATAAAATTTAAATCCTTAAATACAATATGCTCTAAATTTGTTGTTCATAAATATTACAATGAATATATACAAAAGACTTTAAAACGTTTTCAATAAAAGTTATAAGTCCTAAATTCAAATAACTTATTTAATTATTATTTATCGTAATAATGTTTTTAAAACAAATTAGTTTCACAAAGCTTTTTTACCAAATCCAACAGATACAATACATAAATAGTAAAGATGCAAAAGCAATATGGCTTTTGTCACGGCTCCGGCGCTGCGGGTCTTCGGTGGACCTACGCGTGCTAATCGTCGCAGACGGCTTTCGCTCACCACCGAAGCCTTGGCTAGTAGCCTCAGCCGCGGCGTCTCGCTCGCAGCCTCCTGCTCCTCAGGCCGCGGGTCACCTTGCCCCTACGTGCCTACGCGATTCTAAATTACACTCTAGGGGTAGGACAGATAAGACTGCGTGGAGTCAGATTTACAGTGATTCGTTTCTGTCATTAGAGCCTAATTTTTAGCAAATGTTTTAGGACTAACAATTTTATTATAAATGAACATTCTGAATAATATACATTTTATAATACAATACTGAGGACATAATACTTTATTTCATGCAAAATTAGGAGATTCAATTATTATAGTACTCGATATTATGGTAGAATAGTTTTAGAAGTAAAGATAATTATGTAAAACAAAATTTCGAATTTCTAAACATTATGGTTACTGAAGTTTATAGCAAACGTGTTATGGATAATGATTTTCGGATAAACAATTTTAGGACAAGAAAGGGAGTAGGTATCCAGTTTTCAATATTAAAATACTGTTACTAAGTTATTCAATATTAACTTATATCGCTGATAGTACCGTTGTTCAGTAACATTTAAAATTATATAATTAGTAATACAATAATACAATAACAATTACGTCACAGTTTGTATTTTACATCCTTTTTTCGTCATTTAACTATTAACCTATAATTAGTAATTAAGTGTTAACAGTACAGTTTATGTATGAATATAATAACATAATGCCGAAATAAATATAAATTTGAGTAGTTTTTGTAATATGATTCTCAAGTACGTAAAGCCTTTTTAAGTTTACTATTATTCCATTACTGTGCGCCGTTGCCTGCTATGACGAAGCCTACGCACACAACCTTTATCACACGAACTGTCTATCTAATTATATACTTGGACTATTCACCCTACTAAAAGTCTCAACAAAGCTAAGTAAAGGATGTCGAGCACCCAACTTAATAATATTGGTTGTCAACCGGTGTCTACGTCTTCAATTTCTATGTCAACCAAGTCGACCTATACAAGACCCATTACATGTTCAGACGTTTACGCTTTGAAAAGAGTCGGGTGGTTAATTTAAGGTCCAGATACGATATGATGCTTGCAATATGCTATATTAAAATCCAAGAAATTACTCATGCACAAAAAGTATCTCCCATGTACACCCAAACACGACACCTACACGCACACACTTACACATACACATCCATATACAAACACACAATCACATAATTAATGCAGCGACAATGTACTAAGGCTGAACGCCATTATACAGGCGCAAGCCTAGTCTGGGACTAAGTGCCTGAAATGGTTGCTGGTGCGTTGCATAAAATAAATTCTTACTAATATTATAAATTCGAAAGTAACTCTGTCTGTCTATTACCTATTCACGGCTAAACCACTCAACCGATTTGGATGGAATTTGATACACAGGTAGTTTAAAACCTGGGTTTCGATTAAAATCGTGTCTTGATCGTAGGCCCTTAAACTTGAAGTTGTTTTATATTCAACTGAAGGCTCTTGAACAACTAAACTCGAACATCTTAAAACTGTGTTACCAATTTCAAATCTCTTGAACTGAAATGATAATAAAGTAATATAATTTTATCTTCACAGACACAACGACTTTACTATTCATGACAAATTCGAGATTGTTACCTATCTAGTATCATACAGATATTATATAGCTTGTTCAGAGGCAGATGTTTCTGGTGTCGCATGCATACTAATGCTCTCTGTGTATTGCAATGGAATTGGTAACCAGCTCATATTTCATGATGTATGCGCTAGTTCTATTTTAGGAAAGCGGAATTTATTGCCAGTCATTTTGCACTGGGCGGTTCGGATCACAATCTAATTAATGTCTCTCTCTATGATTAGTGTCGTATGTGATAGATCAATTTGAAAATTAGCGTAATTGAATATTCTGTGTAACTGAGTAACTGCTTAATAATTAGAACAGCGGAAATGTTAACCAAAATTTATTTTGAATTCTATATAACTGTATATTAAATATTATTAAAGTAACTATTATAATTGTATTATTCTATCTTTATTTAAATCTTGATAACATGGACACCGGCTCACGTGCTCCTACATTGTAAAAGGGTGAGCATCTAACGGGCGAAACTTCTAAACAGTCCAGAAACAATGAAGGAGGTACTGCCCAACCTCGGTCTCCTATTATCTTTCTGGACGGAGCTGATGTGGTATGAGTAACCGAACAATATTTCGCATCGGATACTGACGCATGGCCCAATTGTGGGGCTCAGTGCGGATAACACACGACCAACTAACTAACATGTTAAAATAAGGGTAAAGATATATTCGATTAAATGTCATTACTTATTATAAACCCAATATTTACATTGTTTAATAGCGTACCTATTAAATGTTTTTACAGTCGTTGAGCTACTTAAATCGCGTAGCACGTCTCGTAGCAAATATATAAGGAATCGTAGCTTGGCTTTTCACCTGCAATTTTAAATTGAAACATTTATTTCAGACTTAACGTGATCAGCAGCATGATTCATTGATTTTTGTGAGCGAGGCGGTTAAATCGCGTGGCACTGCTCGATGTGATGGGCGATTCGCATAATTAAATGATTAGGTCATTGATTTTGGGAACGGGTAATGGAGTTTGATGGCTGTAATCAAATTAGATATTGGGAAACCTATTGAATTACAAAACAATGATAGTTTTCTCGTTAAGTACCGCTTGCTGTCTATCCCTATTTAGTCGAAATTTTACCCGATAGTCGGATATTACGCCTAACGCTACATTTGATATCCAATACAAATAAATATAATTTTATGTTTGCTAGCGATATCAAATACCAAGGGATACTTTCGCAATATCAGATAAATAGCATTGCACGCCCTTGGAATAGGTGATAGTTTTATCGTAAATATTTCAAACAATGAATAAACGATGAACATTGTTGGCGGCCTTTTTGTACGGATAAGTATTGTTCGTAAATAATATTGTATTTGCAATAGCATTCACCAATAACAAATTGCAGAATACACTTCCAGCTCCAGGAAATCCAATACTTGAAACTTTAAATTAATTTCTATCGTTTTGCTTTACGCGGCTGCTGCTGTTTGATACCTACATTATCTATTTAGCCTTATACCAAACAAAATTTATCACAAAGTTGTCAAAGCTTAAGCAATAATTCCTCATTTTGTACCCACACGTCATATCATGAAAGTAGCTTTAAGTGAAATAGGTCTAGACAGTAGAAATTGATGTGGAAAAACTTCCACAGTGTGCACAAATAAATGTCCGCCAGAGATGAGTTATCTACCAGCCTACCTATATCCATACTATGATAAAACTGAAACGAAACTGTTTATAGCCTGTTTAAAAACTAACTGGCATCGAATATTTACAAAAGCCTCAGTCGAATATTTACAACATTTGTTCGTCTTTCTCTTCGTGTGTCGTTTGTCGTGTGTCGCATTAGATAAAACTTAAAATCTACGCCATTTTTCATTTAGTTTCTGTCTTCACCTGCCACAGCATATTATTTGTAAATTCATACATCTGATTATTTGTAAATTTTAATATAATGTAATATAATAATGAGAAATATGCTAAATAATTATATATCTATATAAATATATATAGAGTGCCATTTTGTTAGTAATATTTTATTGTTTTATATAATTATTTATATTTGCATGGCTAATACAGGCAGAATATAGCCTAGTATTCACCATTGTTAAGCCTGGTATACTACCTGTATTCTGTGCAAATAAATGTTTCTTTCTTTCTTTCATATACGTTGCATTGTGTGGCGCATATAAATACGGTCGCGTATGAACTGTAAAAGAAAATGTGCCTGGGCTTCTGAGTTTTGGTACAAAAATTTCGGTTTCCTATTAGGAAGGTCTTGCTAGCAGCATTTAAATATTGTACCTGTTCATTTTAATAGTAATAAAATCACTGTGTCATGACCATATATCATCTTATACCCCTAGTTACTTACAGAGATAAAGGGGCTTGATAAGATATAACGATTCGTAAGATAAAATGCAGCACGTGTATGCACATGAATTGACGCTTATTATGCACCTAGTGTGCTTGAAGAAAAATATCTGAACGTATTAAG
This sequence comes from Catocala fraxini, assembly GCA_930367265.1. Lineage (NCBI taxonomy): Eukaryota > Metazoa > Arthropoda > Insecta > Lepidoptera > Erebidae > Catocala > Catocala fraxini. Next base: position 13,590,110 of record OV884037.1, read on the forward strand.
TAACTCGGGGTAATTCACTCTTTTGCAGCTTATTACGAGTCAGCTGTGAGAAATAGCGCCGGCAGACGGACTTACGAGGGTACTACTTCTATGTTATTAAAACTTCGCTGCATGATATAGTCATCATATTGGCTGTAAATAGCACCTGTCGTTTTTTTAAAGAAGAATAAATTTACGTACTACATAGTATACTTTCCGTGTCAGTAGTTGATTGGATATATCGTTAAGTTGGCGATCAAGGGCGATCCTTACCTGGGAGTCAATGCCAATCATATATATTAATGAAAACGATAAAATTGGTTTATTTAGATGGATTAACAGTAATTAATTTGCAACTCAATATTTATAAGACCAGGTTTTATATTGCAAAGGAAATTAGAACATTATTTAGTCTAAGTGAAAAATATACGTTATATAGGTTTATACTTATAATGTTATAAAAAAGAAAATAATATAAGGTTTAAAATATGGAAGCTGGCGAAATAGAATAATAAAAGTTTTATTGTTTTGGGAGCAGAGCCACACACATCTAATATTATTGAGAATAGTTTGATTTGATAAGTTTGATCATAATGTTTGTCGCTTATGAAATCACGGCGTAGCGTATATTGTCATCAATTCAATATTTTCTAAAATATGTACAATAGCTTAGTTAACAACGAAAATTACCTAAGTATGCACACCTGCAGATTACTTACTACAGAATTTTGTGATGGTTCAAAAATTATCTGCAGGAACGATAATAAAAATAAATGTCCGATGAAAACGCTCCGGCGCCCTCTTCTCTATAGTTTATTAAACACGTGCACCTTGTTCATAGGTCGGCGCGATTCAATTTTCAGGTAGTAAATCATGCTCCTATTATATTTAGGAGGGTATTGTGAAAGCAACCTACAACACAAAAGCCGAGCCTCATAGATACCTACCTGGAAAAAGTGCGTTTTCAGAATAATAAGTATACTGTATGCTATACTGGTATGTATCGAATGCAGATTACTATAATATCCGCTGTTTATTGTTTGTATTTGAAAATACGTGAAAACGGTCTTAAATACTACTGAGATTCAACACCCTATTAATAAAAAAGAAAAATACTTGCTTAGTTTCACGTCTATATCCCCAAATGTGCTCGCAAACGTGTATCCCAACAACACCATTTCTTCAGCTATGTTTTTAGGTTCCACGTAATATGGGACAAACCTATTGCCATCTACTGAAAACAGTTACAAACTTCATGCTTCTACGTAAAACTTCTTAACATAAAATCTAATAACACTTTGCGCGACCCGAAAATTGGACCGGAGACGTATTGCACAGTAGTTGCATTCACTACAGCTGCGTATCAAGATTGATGATTGATGATGCAGATTTGGATTACATATTACAAGTATTTCTGTTAACTACTCTTGTTGGGGGTGGTTTCTCAAAGTAATCGGTAGCGTTATGGGTTAAAATCAAACGCTACTACATTTTTATCGCAAGTTTGTTACCTTTAACATCAGGCTGCCGCTCCAGTATTAGCCTTTTTATGCGGTAATCGAATCAAAACCCTCGTCACTTAGTAATGGTAACATGGCCTCTTAACTTTCAGGAAAGGCAATTTAAGTCATTGTATATTATTATGAAGTAAGAATAAAGGCCATTGAGAATTACTGCGAAAAATAAATTGTGAGTACTTGGCCCAAAGTATTATGTTGGAATAGCATATATTGTAGGTTAGTAAAGTATAATCTATTGTTAGAATTCTGTTTTATTTTGTAAAGAAAATTCTTATGTAATGTTTTCCCTGTTATTCTACTTTAAATGCTAAACCAATTTTATACATCGGTACAATTTTATCTAAGAATTCAAATTATCTAAGCTTTATATTCGATTACCTGTCTTATTGGATGTAGCATTTTGTCTACAAAGACTATAATGACTCGAGTTTAATTTCAGGGAGTAAAAAACTGTTGTGGGTCATTGTGTTCGGCAATTATCAGTGTTAGTCAAGGACAGTGTCCAATATAGTTTTTTATGCTACCGTGTGATCCAGATTTTAGTTTGCCTGACTCAAATTACGATTTTCGGATTAAAATGATAGGGAGAAAAATCAATGACATGATTTTACCTGGACACATTTCCAGAGTCTATGCTGATTGAGTCTGGAAATGTATTAAAAAGGCTTGCTGCCTATTAGGTACAAGAATATAGTGAATTGTAGGTAGGTATAATACAACTCTGCTTACCCTTTCGGGGTTATACAGACGTGAGTTGTTGTATGAATTACACCTAGTTGTGTTCGTCTTTCCTCTAAACTTTAAATCAGATGTAATCCTGGTGCTATACTAGCTGAATTCATTTTACAATGTACGTTTTGCATATGCATATAAACAGTGTTCTTAAAAATGCAACATTTGTCGTATGTGATAACAAAAATCCACAAGAATTTATAATTTAAATTGTGCTGTTAGCGTTGCAGTTTTTAAATAGACAGCCATTTATATTCGCAGTTAGCGTTAATACTGCTATTCGTTTTATTGTGTGCAATTTAAGTTTAGTGTCGTTTGTCGGAAAGCACGCAGCGTAATTTCAGTGTATAGTGTGATTAATGCCCGTATTTCCTGTGCACAGCGACTGCGGTTACGGGTTACGGCCTCGATGCAAATTTCCGCATCGTAGGCATAACTGTAACTAGAACGACCTATCTACGCCTACATGACTTTAAAATGTTCGATAGATTTAAAAAACTTAAGATTCTTATGTGGAACATTTTCATTTATCGACAGTTATTGCCTTATTGGTTTAGTGGGACTAGCATGTGTTTGCGCCACAGTTATTAAAATATATACGTAAATCTTTTTGGTCAATGCTCGTTTATTTAGATACAGATTGCAAGCATAAGAACATTAATAAACGCGGTAATGAGATCAAGCTATACAATCGATAACGCATTGTCTTTTATAATTATTGTTATTCCATGTGAGAGAATGAGAGAACACTGATAAAGATGGTGGTGGGTGTCTCTGGTCGGGTAGTGGTAGTATTGCATTTCGAAAATAGGCTCGCCCGCGGGCTTGTTCAACATTACGTGAAACCAAAAATACACCTGCCGTCCGCTAACTAAAAATATGAGAAAGAAAAAGATGTTAAGCATCGAAATCGGACACGTCCATATCATCTAACGTTTTTATAGTTAGAGAATGGCAGCATGCGTATATATAAACTTATTTATTTCGCCTGTATTCCGAAGCAATAGGCGGTACCTTGGTCCTAGTCCAAATACCGAGCTTACCCTATCCGGCAACAGACGGAAATCTTATTCTTTCGTAATTTATCGGCTTTTAAAGAAATTACTACTTACACTTTGTCACTCAAAGTGACATTGCTAAAGCCGTAGAATTCTACCAGTACTTACGATTTAAAACGAATACTATTCTGTTCGTTTTAAATCGTCCTGGTAGAAGACTTTTAACTATATTTTAAATAGGATTGGGCTTGACTTATTATCGCTCCTCAGGCACGCCACGGTGAAATGCTACGTAAGAGCACGTACGTATGCTTTCATGAAGATTAGAATTTAACTTTATCAGTACGTTTCTCTTAAAAATTGATTTTACAGCGAGTTCAAATTAAAGGACCGAATTAAAATTTCTGAGATATTCGAACGTTCATTTCAAGCGTATTACATTTTTCGATTACTTTTGTAAGAGTCCGATCTAGGAAATGTGAACCTTCCACATTCTTTCTCGCCGAAGTTTCATTATTAGGGTTCCGAACCAAATTTGAGTAACGGCGATCCGATATCCTACTTATCTTAGTTATAAGCCCTTTTTATATAAATGAAGTAGGAAATTCGCTATTCAGATTTAAAGGAAATTTAATTCGAAATAATTTAGATAGTATTTGTATTTGTTTGCTTTTAAGGACGATCAATGAAAATCTCGTTTATCAATATCTGTCCAAGTGTTTACTGCTAATAAGCAAATGGATACTTGAGTCCCGACGTTTAGTTAGGATTTATATTTAAAGTAAATGTAATAAGTATTTTTTATGGCTTTTTATTTTTTAATTTTGTGACTGCCTCGATCGTGAAGTAGTTAGTACAATTGCTAAAGTCTCGGGTTCAATAGCCAGGTCGGGCAAAGTGCTATTGAGATTTTTTGTCAAATATTCTTATGTACAGCACGGAGTCTAACACTTCGCCCCGTTGTTGTTAATAGGCTCCCTCCCTTTTTCATGGAACCAAAGACGCTGCTGATGAAATGTACAAAATAACAGAAATCAGTTATCATTTTGAAAGAGAAGAAATCCTACAAAGATCTCTGGCTATTCTAAGTCCTAAAAAGGAAATTAATTTAAGTTTAAGCAGTCGGCCTTGTCTCGTATATAGGAAATCATGGTGATTATGTAACCTTCTAGAGCACAGTTTCGTGTATAACATTGAACATTTTGTACATTTTAAAATGTTACGTAAGCACTCATGATCGATTCTAGGAACAATTTAGCAAACCTGAACACCCAGACACCTTAATGTCATCATTAGTTTGTGATTTAGAGCAAATAAGTCTTCGGCACGTTAGTTTTTTGTGATTTATTTTTACCAAACCGAAGGTACGACATGTTTCTTATGAGTAACATGTCGTAGCAAGCGTATCTACACATATGTACAAATATGTATTTACATGTCAGGATTTAATTTAATATTAAACTAAATTCTGTATTCTTCTTCTTTGTATCAATTTCAATTCAATTGCACGGATGGTGTTGTGGTTTACCTAAGTGATTGACTCACCCCTGCCGCTGTGCCGAGTGTTGTGGGTTCGATCCACACATGGGATAAACATTTGTGCGATCCACAAATGGTTGTTCCGAGTAGTATGGGTGTTCGTTGTGTCTGTTGTTTAAATGTTTAAGAAGTCCCCTGCGATACTGGCAACATTTCTAGGGCTAGAGAAGCATTTAAAAAAATAAAATATAGAAAAGCAGCCGAAACGTCGGGGCAAAGTGGAAACTTAAATATAAATATTTTTAAATAAATGAAATAGCTTAAATAGTAGTAACGTTCAGTAATAGTAGTGTTCGAGTTTTCAAAATTAAGTAATAAAAGTGTTTTAAAGTAAAATAAACAACGCGACAAAATCCGTATAAAGTGTTTAATTTAAAAAAAGAAACAATGTTTAAAAACTAGATTCGTCCATAATTTAGCCACGACCACAGCGCTGTCTGTTACATATCGCACCCTTAATAAAACAGAGACTTATCTCAGTATTTTGGATTAAACAAATTTGAACTCTATTGCAAAGATTTAACACAAATATAATATTAGAATTTAACATATACAATTAGAGTTCAAATTGCCTTACTTTCAAATTTCGAGTTAAGTCGCTGTTTTATTAAGAGTGCGATATGTCAACCAAGAAAATTTTGCTATATTCCCGGCCAGTTCTATTGTTGATTCGTTTAAGTCTATAGACACGAAGTAAAACGTTATGTAAGCGGCAATGCGAAAATTTGCTATATATTGTTATTTCTTTCTAGTTTTTATATAACAATGGTCCCCGTTACCGAAGTAAATAAGCCCAGTAATACAGTGGACTCATTGGCCTTATTTACTTCGATAAGGGGGCTCATTCATATCACCAATTAATTGACCTACTCAGCGACCTCTTCCGCTCAAATAAGGTGCGTTTGCTTTATGGTATTTGATGCAATTCGTTGTTGTTATTGAGACTTTGGAAGTTATTATTACATAAAATGGCTAATACTCAGCATAATGAGAAATATTTCATTTGTTATTAATATGCTTAGGCCTTATAAACAAGTTAAATAATTGATTATTAACAAGACTTATTTATTTATTAATTATATTTTAGATATCAAGCCTACTAAAGTGTGGTAGAATTTAGACAGTCATTTTTTACATATTAAATTTTCTTTAAATAATCTCAAAGCGTTGGAACGTGAATGATATTGTCAATCATGTTTTGCCATTATGTAGGCTGATAAGATAATGGGTCACATATTGCATTAAAATGATGCTAAGGTAGCAGAACTACAGCAGTAAAGAACTAAACGTGAAACGTACTTTTATTGCATTATATGGGTGCAATATTTTTAACTATGCTCGGCCAGACTAGTATTGGAAATAAATATAGGTATAAGTATAAATTGATGATGATGATACCAAGTTATGACGTTATCCCAGCCGTGACCAGGATTTGATCAGACTATCGACACCAAATTACCCTAATCCTTACGGCGCTTCACAACGTCAAAGGCACAGATGCGAATCATCGCTTGAATGTTTATTTTACAAGGGAATCTCGACAGTCAATAATGTCGTAATCTTGAGGCCGAAAGGGACGATAGAACATGAAATAATGTTGGTACTGTGCAACTGGAGGCTACTCGACCCTTGTTCTAGAGAACTGTCCATTTCCTATGAATATTTTCAATACAGAGTTCTGAAAGCAATTTAAAAAATCAATTTTGTATAATTTAATTAAATAATAATATGATCTTTTAATACAACCATACTTTTCTGATATCCACGTAATGTACTCATACTGAATTCGAATTCGATTGGATTCGTTGAAAAGTATCAAAATTATTTTATGTGCAATCATCGGCGCTTTTCCATTATTTAAAATTCATATATCATATATCGTCAAGATATGAATTGTAAATAAGGTGACTATATTTGAATGATGCTCTCTGTATAAAGGAAATCAGTTGAATAAAATGTGTTAAAATAAAATTGAAGCACATTTACATAAAAACTAAATTTTTGGCGTGTGTCATAAGTACACACAAGTATATACGTAGTCGGGTGCTTATATCCCCAAAGGGTTTGGAGATATATAACACCCACATTTCGCTTTGGCTTTAGGTCCTACGTAATAGGGGTCAAGGTGGTACTACATCAGGTGGTACTGGCCGCGCTTGATGGACGACTCTTCTCTTGACCAGGACTGCTAGGCATCCCTGTCGGCGAGCATTGGTCCTCCCGGTAGACATGGTATCCGCCCATCTTCCATTTATCTACTGATCTTAAATATTAAGTTTATTTATTTATTCATCTTTTTCATTTCTCATGATTCTGTTAAATACTAATATATCTTAACTAGATTAAAAAGTTGATAAAATAGTGTTATGTTATGTCAAAACGAAACTTTAAAAATGGCATATCTAAACAGCTCCTCCTCTCTCCTAATAGTGCTGTGCCCGACAGGGTCCATAATTTGTTACTTATATTTAAGCCTACCACCTGTAAATGTACATTATGGAATGCAATAAATTTGAATTTGAATTTGAATTTGAATTTGAATCTAAGGTGTGTCTCGCTGACCAGGGCTACATTCACTTGCCGTTGAGCTGACAGCATTTTCAGTAGCCTGGTCTTCCCTGGTGATATCCCGACGGCGTTCCAAAAGAGCTATATATTGCTGTTTACCGAGCATACTGCCAGACTCCGTGCTGCTACTAATACTTTTATGACAGAAAAGCTTAGCATCTTTACATCTCTAGCTTTGGATTCGATTTTAGAACACAGTATGTGCTCTGAAATCTATGCCAAGGCCTTAGGCACAAAAGTAGCTTTAACTACCATTGCGCCATCAAGGCATTCTTCTTCTGGATTTAAACTAATGGTGGTTAATAAAACGTTTAGCACCAAAACTTAACGCACTGTTTTTGCATATCAGTTATCGCACGTTAAGTCGGCAGCAGCTCTATAACGCCGTACAAATATTATTACGCAATAGGGGCAATGTTGCTCTTCCAACCATTTCGTTATAGCTTAACATACAGAATAGTGCGGCAAATACACATGTATATATTTTGAAATTTGTGCGTCTTAATGTTGATAGTAAGCTTACGTTATTGTATAAATGCAAGTAAATAATATGTGAGATGTAGTACAATCTATTTAGGTACATATTTATTTGCATAAATACTTTGCATGTATTATGATACTGTTACGCCCAGTGACATCTCTCGGCATTGTGGGAAAGACTCGGCAGTTCCGTCTAATAGTTTACACCGCCATCTATTGACATCTTACGAAACTGCGTAGTACGGTACGAGAATCTTAGAGAGAATGCTGGTACTTTCTCGAATCATCGTGCTGTTTACATGCCGAGTACGGCGTTGCTGGAAAGCTCTAGAAGCGCTTTACCCGCGTATAAATAGGGCGCACGCGCACCGCCGAGTCAGTTTACAATCGTAAGCGATCGAGTGTTCATCGAAGCGAACGGAAGCGGAAATACTACGAAGTTTGAAGCAGTACAGTGAAAAAGTGTGGTATAGTGTTTGTTGTGTTTTAAATTTAATTGTGTGTTTGAATAAAACGTGTTTTAATCGGTAATATTGTTTATATTCTTATCTGTCGAGCCCAGCACGTAACAATTGGTGTCAGAAGTAAGATAAGAATATGCCAGTACTACCGAAGGAGGAAGTGGAAGGGGTGCGTACCAGGAACCAGCGCCAGCAAGATGTGGACCAGAGGCGCTTTGGAGATGCCCCCTCGCCGACGTCAGGTGAATCACGTGACTCCGCGGCTGCAGCGGAACCATCTAGTGCAGCTCACTCACCGGTGAACCCCGACCTCGCGACTCTAATGGCGTTTATGCAGGAGTAGGCACGCCGCCAGGAGGAGCAGGCACGCCGCCAGAAGGAGCAGGCACGCCGCCTCGAGGAACAGCTGCAACGCGATAAGGAAGAGGGCATGCGCCGCCAGGAGGAGCAGGCACGCCGCCTCGAGGAACAGCTGCAACGCGATAAGGAAGAGGGCATGTGCCGCCAGGAGGAGCAGGCACGCCGCCAGGAGGAGCAGGCACGCCGCCTTGAGGAACAGCTGCAACGCGATAAGGAGGAGGGTATGCGCCGCCAGGAGGAGCAGCTGATGATGCTAAAAGACCTCAGCGCGGCGGTTGGAAAGGAGATGAAGGAGTTGGAAGAGCAAGTCCAACGCCACGAAAGTCGCATTGTTGAGTTGGAGAAAATGATACGTGGGCTCAAGGCTGGAGATGGGATCGTGGCACCTGCGGTTGTGGCGTCCTCACCACGAGGCTTTAAAGTCCCACCATTCGATGGATCATCGTCATGGTCAGCCTATAAGATCCAGTTCGAGGCCGTCATGAAATCGAACGGGTGGACGCAAGAACAGGCGCTGACCGCTCTCACCTTGGGGCTTCGTGACCAGGCCTTGACCGTGTTAGAGGCGCTTGGTCAAGACATCACGTACGAGAAGCTGTTGGAGGCAGTAGAGGCGAGATATGGCGACGCACACCTGGAACACGTATTTCGCGCCCAGCTGAAAGACCGATCGCAATGTGTTAGTGAAACCCTGCAGCAGTGGGCCCTGGAGGTGGAGAAGCTGGTTCGAAAGGCGTACCAGTCCTCACCTGCGCTCATCGACGGAAACCTCGTTCAAGCTTTCACCGACGGGATCCGAGACCTGGAGGTTAGGGCCGCAGTAAGACTCGGACATTTCAAAAACCTGAAGGACGCCCTAGCCCACGCTCTGGAGGTGGAAGCAGTGCGACGAGACGATCGAGCTCACCGTACCAGCGATGTGTTGACCTCACCCCGGTGCTATAGCTGCGGCGAGAGAGGCCACATCAGGTTGAGCTGCCTGAAGCGAAGGAATCTAAGCAGCAAAAATTTAAAGGATGCCCCGGTCCACACTCTGGAGGTGGAAGCAGTGCGACAAGACGATAGAGCTCACCGTACCAGGGAAGTGTTGACCTCACCCCGGTGCTATGGCTGCGGTGAGAGAGGCCACATCAGGTTGAGCTGCCCGAAGCGAAGGAATCTAAGCAGCAAAAATTTAAAGGATGCCCCGGCCCACACTCTGGATGTGGAAACAGTGCGACGGGACGATCGAGCTCACCGTACCAGGGAAGTGTTGACCTCACCCCGGTGCTATAGCTGCGGCGAGAGAGGCCACATCAGGTTGAGCTGCCCGAAGCGAAGGAAACCACGTAACAGAAACCAGTCGCCGGTAGGAGGAACACCTGATGTGCGTGCCAGGCAACAACTACAGGACTTCGTGATACAGCATCGCAGTGGCAAGTCACATGGTAATGCGGATGCCCTGTCACTTAGACCGTGTACCAGCCAGTGTAAGCACCACTGCGCCAGGAAAGAGGCCAAGCAGGAAGTGTTGAATTATATACATTTATACATGCAAAAATTAATTAATTATTATATTTAACTATTTACAATTATTGCACCTTAGTAATTGTGTAATATAACATCATACAATATAAGTAAGTAGTAGTCAAATACTTTACAGTTTGATTAGCTATAAAAGACGTAGCAATACTGCTGTCTATCACTTCTTGTCGTGAGCTGTAAGTGAACGGACATATAAAACTTCCTCGTGTCAAAGTATAAAATAAATAGTTAAAGTGTCTGTACAGTGTGTTATTTAATCCATAACCTCTAATAGGAAGTACTAGTGAGGATGTTGAGGACGGATCTTAGCGAAGACTGGAAGGAAATTATGCAGAGAACACAACGAGAGGACATAGACATAAGACCCATTCTCGAATGGAAGAAAACAGGTGCTTCGAGACCTCACTGGAGTGAAGTTGCGGCATTGAGCCCTACCACCAAGAGTTATTGGGCACAGTGGGAAAGCTTGGTTATCCAGGATGGAGTTCTGTGCCGGAAATGGGAGAATGCCCGAGGTGACAAGTGTCACCTGCAAATGGTCGTGCCAAAGCTCAAGGTACCGGAAGTTTTACAACTCTGTCATAATGGGAGTTCAGGAGGCCACATAGGAGTTAAGAGAACTCTGATTAAGATCCGGGAACGATTTTATTGGATCCGTTGTCGAAAAGACGTTGAGGAGTGGTGCCGTAAATGCACGAGTTGTTCTGCCATGAAGGGACCACGCACTGGCAGCAAGATGAATGATGCACACCAGTACATCAAACAGACCGGTCAGCAGATGTCTGAGAGGTTGAAGACCCGTTACGACAGGAAGGTGAACAATAAAGGCTTCGAGGAAGGATCGCTGGTGTGGTTACATAATCCGGTACGCAGCAAAGGAAAATCTCCTAAGTTGCAGGCAAAATGGGATGGCCCCTATCGCATAGTCACTAAGATGAATGACGTCACCTACCGGATCCAGAAAGGACCACGAGGTACTCCAAAGATCGTTCATGTGGATCGATTGGCACGCTACTACGGATCGAACAATGTTCGGGACGAACATGTCTAAGAGGGGGGCAGTGTTACGCCCAGTGACATCTCTTGGCATTGTGGGAAAGACTCGGCAGTTCCGTCTAATAGTTTACACCGCCATCTATTGACATCTTACGAAACTGCGTAGTACGGTACGAGAATCTTAGAGAGAATGCTGGTACTTTCTCGAATCATCGTGCTGTTTACATGCCGAGTACGGCGTTGCTGGAAAGCTCTAGAAGCGCTTTACCCGCGTATAAATAGGGCGCACGCGCACCGCCGAGTCAGTTTACAATCGTAAGCGATCGAGTGTTCATCGAAGCGAACGGAAGCGGAAATACTACGGAGTTTGAAGCAGTACAGTGAAAAAGTGTGGTATAGTGTTTGTTGTGTTTTAAATTTAATTGTGTGTTTGAATAAAACGTGTTTTAATCGGTAATATTGTTTATATTCTTATCTGTCGAGCCCAGCACGTAACAATACTTTGCAAGACAATTTTATTCGCCTCTTTATAATTTATTCTATATAATTATTATTAGATAATTATTTACAAGACGTGTACTAAGACAAAAATTACATGCCTGCATCAATTGTAACATTACTAATTAAAAGAAAAGTAGGACTTAAGAAAAAACGCTAATGAACTTAACGTTTTTCTTTCGCCTACAGTTAAACATTAAAAAGAATAAAGTCAAGACTGAAATATTAACTTTTTAAGTGTAATCTTAATTAATTTGTATATTTAGTGTAGACCTGGACTACATGAATAGTGCAGCAGGCAATTGCCTGCTGCTACCGCTTTGAGTGTTGTGGGATTCGAATCCTATAAGGAACGTTTATTTATATGATCTACAAGTCTGGGTGTAGTTTGCGTTCGTTACTTAACGACACAGGACCAAGGCTCAAGAGCAGGAGATGACATTTTAAAAATAAATTGAGACATACATATGTATGTAGGTACATAAAGTATAAATCACTTATCGCTTATATTGTGTTTTATGTTTTTATTTTTTTTTATTTATTTATTTACTTACATACTTACATCTATCATTACAGTAATAAAATACCAATGCGATAGAGAAGTTACACAATTACACACTTAATATACTAAAACTAAAGATTATTATGTTGATCACAACTAGCTATCCAGTAAGTGGCCTTTGTGAATTCGTTTAGTGAACACGAAAACAAGTCAATGCGCTCAGCTACGTAATTAAGTGTGCGCAATGCTCGCGTCAGTGGCGCTTGTTGCAGTAAGTTTGTACGCGCTGTCGGTACCGCGTTATGTTATACGATGATGGCCAATAGTGGCCCAATAAGGTATCTATCTGTGGTTTTCCTAGTTTTCTTTACTAGCAATAAGAATTTGACATCATTTGTATGGAATACATAATTATACTATGGTAACATTACCTTCTTGACTACTTCACTCAATAAATCATTTTAAAATATTAATCGCGATTACTCTAAAATTACGTAAGGACAGTGTCAATAATGTTTTCCAAATATAATACTTTAAGGTTAATCCCGTGTGTTACCAATATAGTCATCTACATTGGTATTTATAAATGAGATAAATAAAATGAACGGCGTTTTTCCGTTTAGATGATCGGATTAAACGAGAAAAAGGGATAGCCGGAACGACCAGGATTACCAGCATAAAAGCATAAAATAAATATTTAAGTCGTTATGGCTGGGATAACAGTAATAACTTGCAAAGTGTGAGTCGGACCAAGAACCTGGAGCATCGGAGGCCACTAACAGTTAATTCTGCCTGAGTCAGCGTTTTCAATACAAATAATTTACTGATTTACTTGATAAACTGACCACCGATGTGTTTATTTGATCACATGTTTCCAAGCGTGCACTTGCGTGTTTGTGGTTTCGAAGAAGTCAGCCACCCATCCTACAGCCCAGACCTATTTACCTATGGTGTAGACTTTTTAGATTTTTTTAAATGCCTTATATTTTTAGTATACTTTACTTAGATTTCTTTTATATTGAATTGAAAACTTCTTTAGGCACGTTGAGCACTTTTTGGGTGAAAAAAAATCATGGAAATCGCGTCATCGTCACCGAACGCTTTCCATGAGCTATATGTATATTGTGTATATGTATATATGTACTTTTTGGGTGAACAAAAAGCGTGAAACTCGCGTCATCGTGACCGAACGTCATAATTCAAAATTCAAAAATAATGATATAATAGCTCAACGATACAATTCAAAAGTTACTTAGTTTTCACTTCTATCGGCAGTCCCCAAAGAATGCCCCGCATGTTTTTTTTTCTGATAGCTATTATAACTTAATCTGTTACCTGTTTCCGGCTTGACGTCGACTTCTGGGACACCCTGTATACCTATTTTCAGAGCAGAAGAAAAATATTTTACATGATTTTAAAAAGTTAATTTCTCTCTGCAGTATATGCAACCAAGTTTAGTAGTATTTTCAATACAAATGACATTTTTTTTTTAATACGATGCCGAGCATATCTGTTTATAGTGAGACCATGTATGTATAAAAAATATACAGTGAGTACTGTATGAATATTTTTATATACATACATGGTCTCACTCCTGCATGCCGAAGGGCTAAGCAGTGGTGTATTCTACACCCTAATTTCGCCAGCTGTGGTTTTGGATCTCATTACTTCAGAGTTCCAGACTCTGTGGTCAATAAGGAATTTTTTTACGAGAATGCATGATGACATAAAGTAATAATATAAAATATTTTACACAAATGTTTTACATTTTAGACAACAGTTGCAGAAACAACATAATCGATTCAACGGTTTAGACGTGAAGGCATAACAAATAGACAAAGTTACTCACGCATTTATTATATTAATATGAATATTACATGACTTTGGGTAACTTATGTAGTTAATATACCTATATATACTTACACACATATACTATATAATCATATAATAATATTAGCTTTGTATTTAACTGTTCCACTGCTGGGCAGCCCTTCTTAGTGCGAGAAAGGTTAGGCCAAAGTCCATCACGCTGGCTCAGTGTGGATTAGTAGACGTTACATATCTTCAAGAACATTAACTAACATTTATGTAATATACTCAAAGCTTAACTATTACATAAAGAAGAAAATACAATGTTGCTGGTTGGTTAGTAGCTGATCCACGCATCTTAATCGTGAACGAGTCCTCCTGTAGTGACTAGTCGACTTTGGTTAATAAATGTTTACCCTGGACTACCAGCATAAAAGCATAAAATAAATATTTAAGTCGTTATGGCTGGGATAACAGTAATAACTTGCAAAGTGTGAGTCGGACCAAGAACCTGGAGCATCGGAGGCCACTAACAGTTAATTCTGCCTGAGTCAGCGTTTTCAATACAAATAATTTACTGATTTACTTGATAAACTGACCACCGATGTGTTTATTTGATCACATGTTTCCAAGCGTGCACTTGCGTGTTTGTGGTTTCGAAGAAGTCAGCCACCCATCCTACAGCCCAGACCTATTTACCTATGGTGTAGACTTTTTAGATTTTTTTAAATGCCTTATATTTTTAGTATACTTTACTTAGATTTCTTTTATATTGAATTGAAAACTTCTTTAGGCACGTTGAGCACTTTTTGGGTGAAAAAAAATCATGGAAATCGCGTCATCGTCACCGAACGCTTTCCATGAGCTATATGTATATTGTGTATATGTATATATGTACTTTTTGGGTGAACAAAAAGCGTGAAACTCGCGTCATCGTGACCGAACGTCATAATTCAAAATTCAAAAATAATGATATAATAGCTCAACGATACAATTCAAAAGTTACTTAGTTTTCACTTCTATCGGCAGTCCCCAAAGAATGCCCCGCATGTTTTTTTTTCTGATAGCTATTATAACTTAATCTGTTACCTGTTTCCGGCTTGACGTCGACTTCTGGGACACCCTGTATACCTATTTTCAGAGCAGAAGAAAAATATTTTACATGATTTTAAAAAGTTAATTTCTCTCTGCAGTATATGCAACCAAGTTTAGTAGTATTTTCAATACAAATGACATTTTTTTTTTAATACGATGCCGAGCATATCTGTTTATAGTGAGACCATGTATGTATAAAAAATATACAGTGAGTACTGTATGAATATTTTTATATACATACATGGTCTCACTCCTGCATGCCGAAGGGCTAAGCAGTGGTGTATTCTACACCCTAATTTCGCCAGCTGTGGTTTTGGATCTCATTACTTCAGAGTTCCAGACTCTGTGGTCAATAAGGAATTTTTTTACGAGAATGCATGATGACATTAAGTAATAATATAAAATATTTTACACAAATGTTTTACATTTTAGACAACAGTTGCAGAAACAACATAATCGATTCAACGGTTTAGACGTGAAGGCATAACAAATAGACAAAGTTACTCACGCATTTATTATATTAATATGAATATTACATGACTTTGGGTAACTTATGTAGTTAATATACCTATATATACTTACACACATATACTATATAATCATATAATAATATTAGCTTTGTATTTAACTGTTCCACTGCTGGGCAGCCCTTCTTAGTGCGAGAAAGGTTAGGCCAAAGTCCATCACGCTGGCTCAGTGTGGATTAGTAGACGTTACATATCTTCAAGAACATTAACTAACATTTATGTAATATACTCAAAGCTTAACTATTACATAAAGAAGAAAATACAATGTTGCTGGTTGGTTAGTAGCTGATCCACGCATCTTAATCGTGAACGAGTCCTCCTGTAGTGACTAGTCGACTTTGGTTAATAAATGTTTACCCTGGACTACAATATGTGTGCGCAATACTATAACTTGCATGCGTTTGTTCTTATTATTTCTAAAAGAGCGATATACTCCATTTCCGTAAACATTAGTTTTGTGGCACAGAACACTCTTATAATGTTCTGTGCTTTGTTGAGTTTCCTTCGGATAACTTCTGCCAAAGTACACTTCCATGTCCAGCGGCGGTTGCCGCTTATAGAAAGGCGTTCAATGTATGCTCAGTATCAGGTCAGAAAAAAAACCCATTTCAATTGAAAAATCTACTAAGCTTAGATTAGCAAATCGTTTTCCCCGAAGGTATTTTTTTCAAAATAGGGAACAACTCATAATTACTTAGGTCTGGGTCTGCGCTGTAGGACGCTGGACGGGTGGTTGATTTCTTTGAAACCACAAACACGCAAGCTGCCTTGGAAACACGTGTCAGTTTATTTAGTAAATTATGCAAAGTCGATGCGTTTCTGGTTTCACCTTTTTTGTGTACTCGATCAGTAAAATTTCTCATGAGCTCCAATACCGTAGCCCCAATAACGTAGCCATGGCTTTTCTGGCAGACGGAGTGATTTTAAACTTCTTTGGGACGTCTGTACCTTTTTTGTGCCATTGCATGGACCCCTGTTTACTTTCATCATTATGATGAACCCACGTTTCGTCTTCAGTAACAATGCGATAAAACACTTAATTAAGATCTTGTTTTTGATCGGATTGTTACTGTCGAGTGCTGTAGAAATTTTTAGAGCACTTGTCTCGCACTTGTTCGCTCTCATCTTACACTGAATTTTAAAAGATTGGGAATGCCACAATATTTATTTATGTGTTACCAATACAGACATTAGATGGATTTACAAGAAACCAACATTGTAGAATATCCATAATGTAACCGTTACGTATTAAAAACTAACTGTTTGGTTGAATTATCTGTTAGTAGTCCCCGGTTAAATAGCATACTCTGAAATATAAAAAAGTGGATTCTGAAATATAAGAGAAACGTTTCTATTACTTATATAGTTACTAGTTACCTAATACATATGTATTAGGTATCTCTGTTATCTCTCGTAGTTCTATTATAAGTCTATTACTAGAAGATAAGAACACTACAAAAATAATTGGATTTGACTATGATACTATAATACTATACTATAGCCAACTATAATACTTACGGTTATTTGTTTGCTGATAGTATAAATCTGTACGTAATTATTGATGTATTTTTATGAACTTTTGAGACAAGTAGTTAAACTCGTCTGAAATGTTAAATAATATATGTATCAGGTAATTATTGTTAGAAGATTAGTTTAATATTGTGGGTGGAACAGCTATTTAACTCATGCACCTCAGTTAGAATATGTTTTTTAAATCAAGAAAATTTTCAGTTAGGTAAACTAAAATTGCTCTGAGTGTCTAATAGTTTGGTACTTCTAATAAACTAAAGAGAATTTCTGAGATGCTGATTTTGTAAAAAAATATGTATTAAATTTTTTTTACAAAATCAGCATGATTTGCTGAAATATCTATTATATTAATAGCTATAGCTATAGCTCGGACCATGACATAAGCAAAAGAACAAATACATAACGACGGTTCTTATTGAACGAAGACTTTCTGTAAATTACTAATTTTAGTTGATTTACATAATTAATGAAACGATAATAAAAAACGAATACAAATTGTAAAAGTTTTTGATCGCCACTATATACTTGACTTTAGTGACCTTAGTTATCATGTAACCTTAACCTTGTTATTTAACGAGACTTGGCTTTTCTTTTACAGCAATTGTTATCAGTAAGATTATAATCAACCCAAAGAGTATTTCACTTTACCTGTATTCGCAACTAAGTCTTCGTTTAATTTGCTCTGATAAAGTTCTTCTGCTTTATAACTTACGTAATTACTTTGACGTTTACTAGAGCATGTTGACATTTAATGCTTCGTTTCTCATTATAACCTACGTGTATTAACGAAAATGAATGTGTTAGGGAATTACAAGTTTAGTCGTCAAGCATCCTGAGCTAAATGGAAATTTAAGTAGGTGATAAGAAAATACTTTTTCTACAACTTATAAATTAGCGTTTCGGTATATTCGTTGCATGGATATTAATCACATGCCTCGGTGTTAGCATCGGTAGGGTGACTGCTCTGCATGAGGTCTAGGATACTATTCATTAATTGGGATAAGTATTATTGGGCTTTTCTTTCAAAGAATTTAGCAGAAGCACATGGGTGGGTGATAAATTGTTTATTAGGTTATGTTATTACGTTTATGAAGTAGCTGATTCATGAACTTTATAACTGAGTGGCGACGAGGTAAACAGCTAGCCCGTGAATTTAATAATTTTATAATTTCATACGCCAACGATATTGTTTTAGGCCCTGTTATCAAGAATATACTTTGTTTGATATAATTTCGATTGACGACTGGTATATTTCTATAAGCTATACCATAAGCAAGATTTAGTTCCGAAAACATTAAAAATAAATGAAGCTACTGCTTGAATTTTTAAACTATGTTCATAAACCGTAAAATAATGAATTAGACATGGCAATGAGCTTTTGATATATAAAATCGAAGTGTAAAACGTTCGAAGCTTCTCTTCCTAAGGAATGTTTGTATTCGACTCAGTGATGTGCTTGTGGTGTGTGTGCAAAGCTAACAGTTGTTTTCGAATTAGACGCTCGAGAGTTGAGCATTCTTCAACGATTTCCTCGAACAAATACACACAACGTTAGCAATGTATTTACATTGCTTTGCGCTTTTAGTAGAGTTTACTAGACCTCTAGTTAAATTGGATCGCTGAGAATGAACCCAGTAAACCCGAACAGCTTTGTTTAGTTTTCCATATTTGGATAATCTAAATAATAGTGATTTTTGTCTGAAAAGCAGAGTCCAGCGGGTTATATGAAGTCTGCCAACCCGCACTGGGCCAGCGTGGTAGACTATGGCCTTGCTCTTATTACACTGAGAAGAAGCCCGGACCGAAGATAAGGACAGTTTATATACATGGCTGATATTATAATAAAAAGTATAAATCAACTAAAATATCACTAACGATAGACAAGGATGTGTAGCGTCGCCTTGGCTGTTTAACCTATACATGGACAATTGTTTAAAAGATTTAAAAGATTGTGAATGGGGATTAAGAATGAATGAGTTACTTGTCAAATGTCTTCTTTATGCCGATGACCAAGTAATACTTGCGTCATCGGCAGAAGAGTTGCAGGCGATGGTAACTATTATGCATGGTGCTTTTGAGAGTAAAGGAATGAAAATAAATGTAAGCAAGACGAAAGTAATGGTATTTGAAAAGGAAGAGTGCGTGACGATGTGTAATATTATGATTGATGGAGAAAAAGTGGAGCAAGTGAAAGAGTTTGTATATTTGGGTACTTTGTTTACAAGGGATGGTAAACATGAGGGAGATATTGAAAGGAGAACGATTGCGGGAAACAAAGTGAATGGAGCTCTACGCGCTTTTATGAACAGTCGAAATGTTTCCGAAAAGGCACGTTTAGCTGTTCATAGAGGACTATTAGTGCCCACACTTATGTATGGAAGTGAAAGTTGGGTATGGCAAAAGAAGCATGAGAGCAGAATAAATGCTGTAGAAATGAGAGCGCTGAGAAATATATGTGGTGTGACTCTGAAAGATAGAATAAGGAATAGTGTGATTAGAGAGAGATGCGGCATGAAAGTTGATATAGTGACAAGAATAGAAAAGGGTATGTTAAGCTGGTTTGGGCATGTAGAAAGAATGGACGAGGAAAGACTGACTAAGAAAGTTTATAAGGCTAGTGTGAATGGAACAGTCGCAAGAGGAAGACCTAGGCGAACGTTTCTTGATCAGATCGGAGGCGTTCTGGACAAAGGCCAGGTTAAGAGCACCTTGAACCGACGGGCGTGTATGAGGAATGTGATGAAAGTGAATGAAGCCAGAGAAGTGTGTCAGGATCGTAGCAAATGGAAATCCGTAGTCTCTGCCTACCCCTCTGGGAAACAGGCGTGAATCTATGTATGTATGTATGTATCACTAACGATATTTTGTCTGTGGAGAAATCATCTAATTTGTTTACGCTATCTAAAACTGAT
Organism: Catocala fraxini; assembly: GCA_930367265.1. Taxonomy (NCBI): domain Eukaryota; kingdom Metazoa; phylum Arthropoda; class Insecta; order Lepidoptera; family Erebidae; genus Catocala; species Catocala fraxini. Next base: position 13,610,140 of record OV884037.1, read on the forward strand.
ACGGACGCCTTCTTTTAAAGTATTATTCTTGTCAAGTACAAAGCATTTCTGCATCCTATCTAAATCTTAGTTGCACTAGCAGTTGCTAATCGACTTCAGACCTACCTCAGATCTACAGACAAGAAGTTAGCATCTGAACGGGCGTACAGCAAAAATACGTTAGTTATCTTGCATTATTGTGATAAATGACATGATGACGCGTGCTACGACGCGTACAATCTACCTCGATTGTAGGCAGTAGTTTTAGGCATATTTATTTATTTACTTCTTCCGTCTATAATAAATATTTTTAGAGACAGATTTAATGCGTTATAATTATTGTAGTCACAAAATTAAAAATATTCTCTGATATAATATATCTACTAATTATGTAGTTATATAGTATTTAAATATGTAGCAGCAATTTAACGCAGTAATAAGTAATTCACAATTTGGCTACTAATACTAAGTTAAAATTGACACCTACAATCGTGTAAATTTCTATATTCGTTTTATTGTTATACGTGACTTCAGCGGCATACGGGCGTTTTGTGTTATGTTTAATAGCGACATTGATGTCTCATTTCTAGAAAAAAATAAGAGAATCTAAAACTCAAATTCATAACTATTATTGTTCGGAGGTTTAAATTAAAACTTATGCCGACAGCCAAGACATGAGAGATGAGTGTACATACGTACATACACTCTTGAGACACGGGTGGGCGTAGTCTTTCGCAGCAGAAGCTGTTGTTTTCTGTAGCAGTAAAGAGTCTACAGGAAAGAAACATAAACATAAAGGACGTAAGCGTAGCCCAATTATCTTTCTGCAAATCGATCTACCTCGTGAACTAGCGGCCTAGTCTCGCGATACGTAGTCTGTTACTTGAATTGCCAACGAAATAGTCAACAAAAGTTCATAAAGATTTTTGTTCTTCATTAAAGCATCTTTATAATTCAGTTTGTGCCGATAGACGTAATAGGCACACCGTAGAGGGAACGTAAGTATAACATTACTTAAGTGAAAAATTAAAAAATCGCTAGCCATACATAGTTGTGAAATATTCTATTTGTTCCTTTCGGGATATACAAGCGAGAGCGTATACCTGTATGTATATACATATAATTAAATTTCAACTGAGCCTCAACCGCTAAGTATTAATTTACTGTTGTGTTTGGAACATAAATAAATCTCGCGAGACAACTTGCACAGTTGTGTAACGTGGAAGCAAATGGATAAACACCCGTATTCTACTCCATTTCAATTCCGGCAAGAAAGTAATAATTGTCGTTGTTTTGCTTCGTAGACTTACAAAATACGAGGATAGCAGTGTGCAGTGGCGAAAAGTGGTTGTATCCCGGCCAAAATGTAAATTTGCAATGATTGTATGTGAAAAACGTGTTAAAGTTACTTAGCCAAACCCAGATTTAAGATGATCGTGAAAAGAGAGGTTTCACTGAGAGGTATCTTTGTTTTTACACATACAGTGAGTAAGTGGACGTGTAATGAAAACCAAACGTTTTAATTCAAAAAGCTTTATCACTTGTCACGTCTATCGAAACGTCATTAGTATATTTACGAAGCAGCGGTTCAGTAAACAAATACTGGACGCCATGATGGCGCCAGTAACTTGTACTCGTCAAAACATCGTAATTTGTTAACCTTGGATTGGAAGTTAAATACATAACTTCTATTTGTCTTCATTTTATTTAAACGAAAGCTTGGGTCTTCAAACTAAAGGAATAATGAATATCTTATTTTCTGTGGAAATTTGAATTATTATAATTATATGAAATTTAAGTTCGCTCTGGTATAACTTCAAATCGAAAAACAGAGATGGAATAGAGCATTATTAAAAAACACATTTGTCAAAACATTTGTGCTATTTTATGATAATGCTCTATATAATCTCTACAACTGTCTTATTTTGTGTGACTAATGTAATTTATACACTTACGTACAACTAAGAATTTATTAATTCTATACTGCAACTTATATAACTTATATCCCCTACCAAAATATAACATAACTATTGACGTAGGATTGCTATCGCCATAATAACCGACTGTAGTGTTTTGAAAATGACAAATTGGGTAAAGTTTCACAACGAATTTAAATATTCACACAGGAACTCAACCGTGAAACAATTAATTATTCTCTCGGGTTTCCATTTTCGTGTCACCAGCAATGTGATAATATTTTTTTCTGAAAAATTATACTAAAAATTTTTCCTTGGTCTTGAGAAATTAAATCTTTTTCATGCGGGCTCATAATTTTTTCCTTTCATAAAGTTTTCTCAAACTTTCTGCAGTCCTACATTATTTTGCTTTTATAAGTCACGTAACATGTCTGGATAGACTTCCTTTTATACGTACTATATCATGATTTATCTGGGTACCGCCCTTCAGACGAATAAAACCACTCATTAATCATTTCTTACCAAAGAAAACATTTGCCAAGTTCTGAACATTGATAGGGTAGTCAGTAAGAAATAGTGAAACGTGGACGAAATATTTATGAAGATTTTCAAATTACGCGGTCGGTAGGTAGGTACGTAATCACAGCGGTTTCCATGACTAGACACAAGTTTTGAGCGATAAACGTAAAGCATAATTAGCCGGCAAATTGTGCGCTTAGCTAAAAGCGTCCAACCTAAAAAAGCCGTAACTGTAAACATCATCCATCACAATGTCTATTCGGGATCCGGTTACAAGATTATTGGACGTAAACCCTTTCCGTAGCAGCTTGTCTATAAAATAAATAAAACACACGAGTAGCTATACAGATGTGTTCACACAACAGATGTTTTGATATTATATAAAAAAATATTATAATAAAAATTATTGCCTACATTTTACCATATTGTCTTGAAGTGTTTAATCAATCATTTTGACGACTCAATTATGAAGCTGAAAGAAAATATTTTTACTTGAGTTTCCTTCAAACTTATGGTAAATTTACTTTATTTAGCTGTTTTGCAAACAATTCTTGCATATTCGTGTATTAACATGTTAAATCTTTAAGTTTTACAATATCCTGGTGTTGTAGAAACTTTAGAGAATTTATTAGCTTTGCGGCAGGCCAATCCGGTGGCGCACTTGTTAAATTTAATATTGTTCGAGTATGTATGGCAATAAATTTCTATGCCTATATAAAGCTTTAAAAATTTTTTAAGCCAATAACCTAATTTCGGTATTTAGTAACATTGTTAGGATTTTATTATTACTTAATCACTCACTAAAAGTATTAAATAACAATTTAGTTTGTCTGTTAAATAACATTCTTATTCAATTATATATAAAACAGCTCTAGTATTGAAAAACTAAGATAAAAACAATAGTGTACTAATTGCTATGAGAATGCCTCTTCACTGTCTTATTATACGAAGCGGGCTATCGCCGGTACTTTGTTCCAATTAAGTCTATAATTAGTAGCCAATTATTGAGCATAACTTTTCTAATGACTTTTTGTTGACGAAGCTACTCTTACGCCAATAATCAAACTTACATGTATCAGCAGACATGTGTCAATGATAGGTTACAGGATAAATTATGTTAGTGGCATCAGTAACTGTCGATCTTGGTGACTATTCCCTAAAAGTTAAAACAAGTATCGTTTATATACAATTTGGTTAGTATGCTATCTGAAATGACTGAATGTTACTGATGTAAACACGAATGATAGTATTGTAGAGCCTGTCATTTTTTTATTGAGTAATAAGTATAATAATAAATGATATGTTTGTTTTCTTAGCCTTTAGGATTACGCTTAAGGCTCAACTAGAACAGTGCCGCCGTGGAAAAGGTTTTAAATGGCAAATTTTATGATCGATACACCGATGATACGTTAAAATATTATCGCTAATAAGATTGTGTGTTCATATGTTATCCTTATAAGAGAATAAGTGAGGAGTGAAAAACTCTACTTGTTTAGGTCACTGAAACTACTTTCCTAGTAAAAGTTGGGTCATTTAGTTAGTTACTACATTTCCGATTGTAACTCTTACCGCGGTATTTCACTTTTATCAGTCCCTGGAAAAGTCTTTGCCAGAGTATTACTAAGCCGCCTAATGACCCTATCTGAAAAGATTTTGCCGGAAACCCAGTTTGGCTTCCGACCTGACCGAGGCACTTGTGAGGCGATTTTCTCATTGCGTCAACTACAAGAAAAGAGCCGTGAACAGGGGCGAAAGCTATACCTGTGCTTCGTTGACCTTGAGAAGGCCTTTGATAGTGTGCCTCGAGAAGCCCTCTGGATAGTACTGGAAAAGTTAGGATGCACGGATAAATTTGTGAGACTCCTGAGACTCCTGCATGATGGCATGGAGTGCTGTGTCGCTGTCGACGACGATCAGTCAGACTTCTTCCCCGTTACCTGTGGGGTGAAGCAAGGGTGTGTTCTGGCACCTACACTGTTCGCGTTGTACTTTGCAGTCGTAGTCCGCGAGGCCTTGCAATTATTTCCCGATGGAGTTCGCATCCGTTTTCGAACAGACGGCAATCTTTTTAATCTAGCCAGATTTAAGGCCCGCACCAAAGTTTCGTATACAATGATCACTGAGATCATGTATGCAGACGACCTGTGTTTCGTGGCGGAATCCCCAGATAGCCTGCAGCAATTGATGTCCAACTTTCACGAGGCTTGCCAAAAATTTGGCCTGCAGATCAGTGTCAAGAAGACGGAAGTTATGTCCTTGGACAATAACGGTCACGAGACACTGACCATGAAACTCGGTGAGGACTCGTTAAAGCAGGTTGATAAATTCCGGTATCTGGGGAGCACATTAACATCGAAGTGCGACCTCGATGCTGAGATCAACGGCAGAATCGGTGCTGCTGCTGCAGCATTCGGCAAGCTGGATGCCAAGGTCTTCCGTTCCCAAAACCTCAAACTGGCTACCAAAATATCGGTATATACGGCAATAGTATTGCCCAACATCTTATACTCCGCCGAAACGTGGACTGTATACCGTCGGCATATCCGCACACTAGACCAATTCCATCTTAAATGCCTGCGTAAAATACTTAAGATCCGATGGTCTGATCGTGTGCGTAACACCGAAGTGCTGCGACGAGCCAATGTTGGTGGCATTGAGACTTACCTAATGCGGCGACAGCTTCGATGGTGCGGTCACGTGTCTCGAATGGCGGAGGAGCGAGTGGCTAAGCGTATCTTTTATTCCGAGCTAAAGGAGGGGAAACGAAAGCAAGGCGGACAGTTCCTCCGATATAAAGATGTGCAAAAACGCCATATGAAAAAATGTGACATTGAGCCCTCATTGTAGGAAAGGCTTGCGGCCAACAGACCTGATTGGAGAGCTCTAGTCAAAAACAAAGTTTTTGACTTTGAGGAGCATCGTCGGTCAGAGCTTGACTCTAGACGTGATGTACTAAAAGCCCGACCACCTGCGGCGATCAGTTATAATTATAATAATGGTGTGCTCACATGCCCGCAATGTGCGCGGACCTTCTCAAATAAGATTGGCTACTGTAGTCATATGCGAGCACACCAACGACAACTATCTGTACGGAGTTGAGGTAGTCGCCGTGACCGCCGCTAAGCTGCGAAGTCTGTTTCCCGAGACGGATGGTGTAAAGATATCGAGGCCGATCAAGTGCGCAGAAATGCGCATCACTGGCCTCGATGACTCGGTGTCCGTGGAGGACGTCTCTGGCGCCATTAACGCCAGAACTGGCTGTGCCATGGACACCATAAAGATTGGCACCATCCGTCCCGGTCCTGGAGGGGTCGGAGCAGTGTGGGCGCAGTGCCCTGTCGCCGCGGCCAAGCTGCTAGCTGACGCCGGGCGCCTACTCGTGGGCTGGAGTTCGGCTAGGATCCATATCCTGGCCCCTCGGCCCATGAGATGTTTTCGGTGTGGGGGAGCGGGTCACGCTCGCATTAAGTGCTCTAGCCCCGAGGACCGCAGCAGCGCTTGTTATCGCTGCGGCCAGCCTGGGCACCTCGCTGGAGCGTGCAAAGCAACCCCGCACTGTCCGGCGTGCGCGGCAGCTGGTCATGCAGCTGCTCACTTCCGCGGCGACAAGGGATGCAAATCCTCGGCCACACAACCCAAAGAAGGGGTCAGCCCATCGGCCCTGGCTGCTTCCCCTTCCCTTGACGTAAGACCGCCCTCACCGGTGGAGAAGGAGATGTCGACCTAATCATGGACCAGGACCATAACTATCTCCTTCTCCAGGCGAACCTCAACCACTCCGCCCGAGCGCAGGACCTTTTCCTGCAGTCTATGGTGGAGTGGTCGATTGGTATAGCCGTAGTCGCGGAGCCATACTACGTTCCTCCTTGCCCCAATTGGGTGGGTGACAGGGATAGCTCCGTGGCAGTCGTCAGCTCCACGGCACCTCGTTTCCCCCCCCTCTCAGTCAAAGAAAGGGGACCGGGATACGTTGCAGTCGCGTGGGGAGAGGTCACAGTCGTTGGTGTGTACTTCTCCCCCAACAGTTTGGCAGATTTCGAGGCCTTCCTCAACAACTTGGAGGCCTCGATACGGCGGATGTCATCTAGCCGCATCCTTGTGATGGGGGACTTTAACGCAAAGTCCACTGCGTGGGGGTCCCCCCGCACGGATGTCCGAGGAAGGGTGGTCGAAGAGTGGGCTGATGCGGCGGGCCTCTGTTTGCTGAACAGGGGCGCCGCCAACACGTGCGTGCGACGGCAGGGGGGGTCGATAGTAGACCTCTCGTTTGCTACTCCTGCCCTCGCCGCACGCGTTAGGGGATGGCGTGTCCTGGAGGAGGTGGAGACTCTTTCGGACCATTTGTATATCCGTCTGGATGTCTTCCCCCTGCGGGACCCTAGTAGAGGTCATCGCCCGTTGGCGGGCAGAACTCCTCGTTTTCCGCGGTGGGCTGCGAAGAGGCTAAACCGGGACTTACTAGAAGAGGCAGCTATAGTCCAAGCTTGGCTGTCTCCTGCACCCCCGTCTGGGGAGGTAGACGCCGGGGCTATCCGCTTTCGCAACAGCATCCAAGCTGTTTGCGATGCGGCCATGCCCCGTGTGCGACACCGGACTTCGAGGACGGGGGTCTATTGGTGGTCCCAGGAGTTAGCGGACCTCCGTGCGGCCTGCATTCGAGCCCGGAGGTCCTATACACGCAGTTGAGGCCGGCGCCACCGCGATGAGCAAGAGGAGGGCCGACTGTATGAGGCGTATCGTGAGGCGAAAGCGTCTCTGCAGTTGGCCATCTGCTGCGCCAAGGAAGGGGCGAAAAGTGAGATGCTGGAGGGTCTAGACCATGACCCCTGGGGGTGCCCATATCGTACGGCGCTGAACAAGCTCCGTGCGCGGGCCCCTCCCCTTACGGAGACCCTCCAGCCCAACTTCCTCTCCGAGGTGATCGAGGAGTTATTCCCTGACCGGGCAGAGCACGTGCCCCCGCCTATGGCCCCATTGGGAGGCCGACATCGGGAGGCGGACCTCAGTGTTCCCCCGGTTACAGATGCGGAAATGGGGGCGGCTGTCTTGCGGATCCGCTCCAAGACGACCGCCCCTGGACCTGACGGTGTGCCGGCGCGAGCCCTCGCGCTGGCCCTCGATCACCTGGATGTCCACCTCAGGGAACTTTTCGACGCGAGCCTGGTGTCGGGACGATTCCCTGAGTGCTGGAAGGAGGGGAAGTTGGTGCTGTTGGCCAAGCCGGGACGGCCCCCAGAGTCGGCCGCAGCGTACAGGCCCATAGTGCTGCTGGACGAGGCGGGGAAGATGCTGGAGAAAATTCTCGCCATCCGCCTCGTCCAGCACTTGAGTATGGTCGGTCCTGACCTGTCGGATGCTCAGTTCGGATTCCGGGAAGGGCGTTCGACGGTCGGGGCCATTATGCGCCTGAGGGCCGCGGCCGAGGAGGCGGTGACCAGCGGCGGTGTTCTATTGGCGGTGTCTTTAGACATCGCCAACGCTTTCAACAGCCTGCCATACAGCTGTGTCCAGGGGGCGCTCCGATATCACGGAGTACCTTTTTACCTGGAGCGGCTGGTGGCAGACTACTTGAGAGGCAAGAGTGTCCTCCTCGACGTTCGTGACGAGGTTTGGCGGCGGCCCATGTCGTGCGGTGTCCCGCAGGGCTCGGTACTTGGTCCGCTCCTGTGGGACATAGGATATGACTGGGCCCTACGTGCTGTCCTACCCCCCGGGCTGAGCGTCATCAGCTACGCTGACGACACCCTTGTCACAGCCCGTGGGGGTACCTTCGAGGAGGCGGCCCGTTTGGCCACCGTGGGGGTTTCCCAGGTGGTCGGGCGTATCGAGGCGCTGGGTTTACGGGTGGCTCTTAACAAGACGGAGGCCCTGGTCTTTCATGGGCCCCGACGCAGTCCACCCCGCGGCGCCTCGATAATGGTGGGCTCGGCGCGTGTTCCCGTCCAGGCTCACATGAGGTACCTGGGCCTGGTCCTGGACGGAAGGTGGCACTTTGACGAGCATTTCAGACAGCTTGCCCCAAAGCTTCTCGGCACTGCGTCCGCCCTTGGGAGGCTATTGCCAAACTTGGGCGGGCCCAGTGTTGGTTGCCGGCGACTCTACACGGGGGTTATCCGGTCAATGGCGCTTTACGGCGCACCGGTGTGGGCGGATTCCCTGACCGCTCAGTGCAGGACTCTCTTGCGGAGACCGCAGAGAGTCATAGCGGTCAGGGTCATACAAGGATACCGCACGGTGTCGGCCGACGCAGCTTGCGCGCTGGCCGGGACACCTCCGTGGGATTTAGAGGCTGAAGTGCTCGCCGAAGTGTTCGCAGTGAGTGAAGAGGTGCGTGAGGAGACAGGTTGTCGTCCCCTCCCAGCAGTGATTAAGCACGCGCGTGATCGAGCCCACCAGGGCATGATGGGAAAGTGGAAGGCGTGGCTGGAGGCGCCCCTGGCCGGTTTCAGAACCGTTGGGGCCCTCCAGCCGGTGTTGAAGCGGTGGGCAGGGCGGCAGCATGGGACCCTTTCCTTCCGGCTGGTGCAGGTGTTGTCAGGGCACGGCTGCTTTGGCAAATACCTGCACAAGGTCGCTAGGAGGGAACCGAGTCCCATCTGCCACCACTGTGAGTGTGAGGAGGATACGGCGCAGCACACGCTTGAGCAATGTCCTGCTTGGGCGGTGCAGCGCCGTGAACTCCAGGACGTTGTGGGTGAAGACCTCTCGCTGCCGGCCGTGATCAAAGCCATGGTCGACAGCGAGAGGCAGTGGGTAGCGGTCGCATCCTTCTTCGAGGATATCATCGCACAGAAGGAGGCGGCGGAGCGGATCCGTGAGGAAAGTATCCTGGTGGATCCGTGCCGCCGCCGGCGAACCGGGCGGCGCAGGCGCGCTTATGCTCGCCTTATGCCGCCGTAGCGAAGACCGCGGGCGGGAGAACGGGGATCTCCCGCCCGTCAGGTATTGAGTTGGAGCGACGCCCTTAGTCGTGTCGGGGCGTCGCTCAGGAGTCGTCGCCCGCAGACCTTCTGTCTGTATTGGGCACTGCTGGGTGAGTAGCTGATGCAGTTTAAGTTCCAGCGACCCACCCATCATACAAAGCAGCACGTTGGCAGACCGTGGGGTTTTAGTCGGTAGGCCCGAAGTTTCGAGAGAGCCCGACATAACCCTCTCGCTTCCCCTTGTGGCGAGAGGGTATGCATAAGGAGCATTTCCCCACGATAACAAAAAAAAAAAAAAAAAAAAAGTCGCTGTGACCGAAACCGGTCTGGAGTCATCATCATCACATTTACGCTACGGGTGTTAAAAGTGTATTTTTATGTAGGTCATATTTTACAGCCGCGGATTTTAGAATACCTACCCTCTCAATTTATAACGAATATTCTGGGTCCTTGCATTGCAGTAATATATATCCATTGTTCTAGAATTTATTATGGAGATTGTAACAATGTTCGGCCGTACCTTCGCCTCTGAAAACAATATAAATGAACAATTTCAAGCCAATTTATAAGCACACAAAATAATGGTAGTATCAAGTATAATGTATATTTTCTATTATAAACGCAACTAGTAATCAGCACTAAATTAAAGAGATAACTGGCAAAATATTATTATTCTATGACCCTCGTGTATGCTTTGCTTATAATATTATCTAAAAGTGATTTATCTTTCCTATTAAAATTTTATAGTTACTTATGTTATTTCAAATGATTACAGAACGTTAACGTAATAAAATTCCTATATCTAAATCATCTCGTGTATATGCAATGTACAGAGGTACGTGCGCTGTGATGTGATAAAGGCTTTATGACTTAGTTAGGATAGACATAGAATCAACAAAAAGAAATATAAGTACCTACATAGAATAGCGCGTTTTCTCAATCGAATTAAAAATCGAAGAGATGGACGTTTTCATTTATATTTAATTGTTGTTCTAAAACATTCTACGTTCATGTGCATTTGACTCTAGATCTATAACGTGCACAACACTAGTATAACATATTTTTGCAATATCCACGAAACGCCGTCAGGCATTTCTCAAAGTAGAGAATGTTCGTGTGTGTGCTAGTTTGATGAACATAGCTCAAATGTATCGGAGGGTAGGTCAGCTCCAAAATTCATTATTACACTCACAAAGCATACCATATCTATTTAACTAGCATAGAATCTTCAAATGTTGATATTTAACAAAACTACATGTTATCCTATGATTTCGTCTGCTGATTTACATTTAATCGATATTTTCGGCGCAGTGACCTGAGAGAATAATATTAGCATAACGTCAGATATTTGGTTAGTGACCGCACTCCAATATATATTATCGGACTCATCAGTGCTTAGGCAGCCAGATGTTAACATTTTGGTTGAATTGCCAAGTAGTTTCTATATGTTAAATGTTAGATAAATACACGAAATAATGTATAATTTACGTTTATTATTTTAAATTATGTAACAACTGTAATAACTATATGTTATATAAATGCTTGGTTTCTTTAAAAACAGCGCTGTATTGTTAAGCTGATTAGCATACAGTCTTCATAGAACATTAAAGAAAGATTATTAAATAGGCAAGCTACTTTTAATTACACTGTAACAATAAAACAATGTCGAGTGATCATTATAATGAATGGAGGAGATGAAAATTGTTGAATAGTAACATTTTTACACTTTGGTATAAAAATAGAGAAAAGGGGAAAATAAAAAAAAAAGACAGAAAGAATTACTTTAAACAGAGAGTTGCAGCGTAGCTTTGGTCTTATATGATTTATTTATATTATGAATTGTCTAAAGAGTAATGTAGCGTAGTGTCTGCTTTTCACATTCTGAAACTTTACCCAACTATTAAAACAAGATTCAGTCTGCAAACATTACGCCTAATAGAAAATTATTGCATTTTAGATCTTTACTACATTAGTTACATATGTTATATGAATGTGTAAAATAGGCTATACATACACCGAATTGATAACCACAACTTTAACATAGGGGATGATTCTATTGAGAAATAAGTGAAAAATTCTGAGTTTTGTGCTTGACTTGGGCAATGTGTTTATTACAAATTGCAGATTTCAGCCCTTATGGAGAGCCGTAGGCTTAAAGCAAACCTAACCCATGACCTCCTAATTGTCTTATAATATACTCATGGGCCTAATAAGGATAAATACCTATAATTATGACTATAATGAGCACAAACTTACAACATTTAGCAAACAATATCTATTTTTTTATGAATTACGCTTAGTAAGCTAAACAAATAGTATTAATATTGTCATAGCTGAGCTAAGCTCGTGCTTAATCAATAAAACTAAAAAGAAATTCGTTTATAAATAACTACTTTGTCAATGCTGTGGGCCTTAGACAGCGAGAAATATTAGAAGACTTTTTTTACGATGGTGGCTTTATACAGAGTTAAACGAAAATGGCGTTTACCAATGTCTTTTTTACGTAATGCTTAACAACATTTCTTTTAACACATTTTATAAAATTCAATATATTTTCCAGAAAAACAAATAACAATTTAAATATTACAAGCGCACCGCCTCCTAAATGACGCCTTCTCTAAAGCAGTGTGTAGTTCTTGTACGCCGCTGCTTTCGTTTGCGACCTGGTATGGTTTTAATTCGACTAAAACAACCAGTTTCAATATTTGTATGTTTTATGAATTCTGAATGTGATAGAAAAAGTTGTTAAGTAGGTAAGGTATAAGACAAGGATAAAATGATATTTGTATTTTTAAATTTACTCTTTATATTGTCTGTGTGTGTGTGTGTGTGTGTGTTTTATGAATGTCACATTTGTGGCAGGTATATAATCTAAAGAATGTATCTATGAACTGAAAGAGGGAGACATCGATTTGAAAAATGACTACCTCTCATTACCCATCGTTTGATATTTGGTTATTTCAGACGTTGGTAGCACTATAACTATTCTAGTACGATCCGGCATATTTCGGAAGGTACCTAATAGTAAATACCTATCGAGTCTTGCACCAAGTTATTGATGCTGTTATACTCTAGATTTACATATTGCATATATTTACATTAACGATTTGGAATTGGCAATCGCTAAGTTGTATATAGAACGTGTGCAGGTATTGACGAACTAATCATATATTTGGACTTTGTCAACCTATGTAGTATAGGCGAGTAGTTAGCATAGTAAAAACTCCCAAGTTACAAAAGCCCTTTTCTACAGGACTACTCTAAATAACATTAAATTAGTAGGAAGTATGGAGCACTCTTTCAAGCATGAATAGTTAACTATTGAATATCAAAAATTACTACAGATATAATTGTTCGGGATTCTTAATGTAATGCTATGTGAAGATAAAAATACGAAAACAGTAAATCGTAATTAGCAGGCTTAATATTCTTGGATGGTCTCTTTATCTCATAGATGGCATGGTCTATTGCGACAACTACACTTATAAGGTGCGATTGTTACTGGAAAAATATTCAATGACTTCATAAATGCAAAATTTCTTTACTGTTAATGCTTGCTTGCTTGCAATTCAATTAATAATGAAAGGCAATGCGAAATACACAACTTAATTTGAAAATTGATTCATTGCTTAATAAGTGCATGACTATAATAATAAATAACGAGATGTGTAGTAGATCTCTTATACCAGGTGCTATCGAGTGCTTTACAAATACATATTCTAAATACACGTCGCACAAAGTTCGTCGTTTGGCATATGCAGAACCCAAAAACAGATGTGATAATATAAAGCTCTGTGTACATATCACAAGAATTGCAGTATTGCGCAGACCCGTTTTCTGCACGGTAGTTAATGATAAAATAACCAATAATAGACTAGAATGAAATATGACCGCGTTGAGTAATAAGTTACATTATTTGTGTCCAACAAAGAATTTCTTTTTCTTAAGAGATTGCTTACAATATTGTGTGACTAATTAAGTACTAGTATTCTTGTTAACCTCTCAAGCTTAGCTAATATGCTTGTGCTAGGAGTGGATTCACGTCACGATCCATGATGTTTTGACCTCAAATCCAACGTCTTATCCACTTATTAACGTCATTCCTTATATTACAATGCCAAGGAAGTTCTACCGGCTTTCATCTGAATACCTTATTATAATTTATTGTCATGACATGTTTAATTTTAAATAGTTATTTTTCATTATTAATTAGTACTTGGGCGACGTCATCGCTAAGCGAATAAGCCAATAGAGAAAAAGTTAAAAAAAAATTAGTACTTTATAATTTTGTTTTTAATCCATTGTATAAACAATGTTTGTATACCATTGTATGGAAAGCTTGTAAGAACATTAGTAATTGCAACATCGTACAGCCTTACATTCTATGTACCCATAAACATGTATGAGCAAATAAGAGTTTCCTATTCTATTCAAATAATAATAATAATATTCTATCACATACACACAACACCATCTAGCCAAACTAATCAGAGCTTGTACTATGGGTACTAGACAATGGATAAACATACATATATACTTTTTTTTTGTAAATATATACATATTATACATAGAAACACCCAGACCAAGACAAACATCCATGTTCATGCACACAAATGTTTGACTTGTGCGGGAATCGAACCCGCGACCTCAGGCATGGCAGTCGGTTACACTAACCACTACGCCACCGAGGCCGACATAACAACACATAACAACAATATGTGGACTATTGAAATAATTTGAAAGATTTTCAAACAATCCTATCATAGTAATAAGATTTGCATCCTATCATCCTACATCCTATCATAGTAATAAGATTTGCATCCTTTTTGCTAATATTATGAATAGTAAAAAGAGAGCAACCTTGGGAAATGCTTAGATGTTGGGTCTCTGTCTGACTTTGTAGACAATTTGGTGGTTTATTAAATAATAATACAGCATGGCGTCAGCGTCGGTTAAGCTTTCTTATTAGGCAACTTTATGTATATGTAGATACTATAACTATAATAAAATAATAATTATCATAATGGACATTTGTCTGTTTTACAATTATTTGAATCCGTAGCTTCTGAGCTAGTCAAATCTGTGTTCAGCGTTCATTAAACTCATTCTACATGCAATTATTTTAACCTGAAATTTGGATTGTAAATGTGTAGTCAGACCTTCTTTAAATAAGTCAAACATACATTTTCAAGATCAAAATATGTTGAACAAAGTACAATTTCATTTTCGGGCACGCCATGATCGTGGCGGTAAGTCCCCTGTTTGAGGAGTGGCTGGAGAGGCGGTATGGCGCCCTCACCTTCCGGCTGACACAGGTAATGACTGGCCACGGTTGTTTTGGCCAGTTCCTGTGTCGTATACGCCGGCAAGAGACGCCCGGTTGTCAACACTGTGGCGACTGCCGCGACGTTGCTGAGGACACGGCGCTGCACACTTTGGCGGTTTGCCCCGCCTGGGCATCGCAGCGCCGTGAGTTGATCGCGGCAGTCGGATTGGTTGCCCTCTCGCTCCCGGCCGTAGTTCAGTCTATGGTCCGGAGTGAGAGGTCGTGGAACGCCGTCGGCTCCTTTTGTGAGGAAGTCATTTCCATCAAGGAGGCGGCGGAGCGGGAGAGGCAGCGTTTAAACCCTCTCTCCAACCGCAGAACCGGGCGCCGGAGGGCGCGAGATGACCTCCAGCCACCCTGAGGATTGACCTGGGGGTGGTGGGCTTTGTGGGCCTGCCCGCCATCCGTTCAGCACCAGGTCCGAGAGGCGGCGTGCGTGTTCCCACGCGCGCCTCTGTTTCGAGTCCGTCTCCCCTCTATGGGGAGGGGGGGGGGGACAGTAGGGTTTGGAAGGGGTTTTACCTAAAAGGTAGGCCTCTTCGTGTAGGGGCCTGCCGTTTCATACGGCGGGCCGAAACCTCGGCAGGGTCGCGACCGTATGTGCAAGTGATTCGCGCGGCCCCGTCGATAGTGGTTTTGTCGAGGAACACCGTGGTAGGTTTAGTCGGTATTCCGGGATGTACATTATTCTTATTCCATCTTTCTTTTACCCCGGCGAGTCCGACATAGCCCCTCCGCCTGCCCTGCGGAGGGGTATGCGTCATGCATTCCCCCACGTTAAAAAAAAAAAAGAAAAGTACAATTGCATTTTAACCAATTCTTGAGTTAAATGTACATATGAGTAGAACATTTATTAAGGGAAGCTGTGATAATGTCATTAGCAATCTCGCATTACTCGAGGTATCATAAAAATGTTGTATTCATTATTTACTTTGCAAGAAAAATGTAATTCACAAAGCTCTCTTCTTATTGTAATGTTACTGCTGCCTAAAATCTTTTACAATGAAAACTGTGCTCTTGGCAACATCGTAATTTACACGTAAGTATAAACCATTTTTATATTATAAAAAGTGTAATATATAAATGTTTTATACGTGTAAATTTACCAAGGACGCAATTCAGTTGATTCGTTAAAAAAGTTAAAAAAGTAAAAGTTAATATTTTATTTTGTAACTGTATGTTACAAAATAAAATATTAACTTTATGTGTCTGTTTATTTATTCTGAAAGATCTCATAAAATTTGATTTTTTGGAGACTTTAAGAGGTAAGGTACTTTGTAATCATTTGGATGGCAAGTTTGTTTTAAAGCATGTTTAGTATTGATTCTTTGGTATTATATATACCTATCTGTAAATATGTATGCAAACGCAGGAATGGTAGTACATTACTCCTACTTTGAAAGAATAGTCCGTATTGGGATTATCACGTAGTAAGCGAGACCAACAGTCGATTCTCCTTTTTTTTACGTGGGGCAATGCATTGACGCATACGTCTTCGCGGGGCGACGGAGAGGTTATGTCAGACTTTCCGGAGAAAAGATATTCCGGTAATACCGACTAAACGTACCACGGTGTTCCTCGACATAACTAGAGTCTGCGGGGCCGTGCGAATCACTTTCACATGCAATCGCGACCCCACCGAAGTTTCGACCCGCCGTATATAACGGCAGGCCACTACACAAATATACCTACCCCATTTAAAAAATCCATATTTTTTCCTACTGTCCCCTTGTGACGGGACGAAGACAAAACGACATAGAGGCGTGCGTGGGGACACGCACGCTGCCTCCCGGACCTGGTGCCGATTGGGTGGCGGGCAGGCCCATGAAGCTCACCACCCCCAAGTAAAACCTCAGGGTGGCTGGAGGTCATCTTGCACCCTCCAGCGCCCAGTTCTACAGTTAGCGCCCGGTTCTACAGTTAGCGCCCGGTTCTACAGTTAGCGCCCGGTTCTACAGTTAGCGCCCGGTTCTACAGTTAGCGCCCGGTTCTACAGTTGGGGAGAGGGTTCAAGCGCTTCCTCTCCCGCTCCGCCGCCTCCTTGATGGAAATTACTTGCTCACAGAAGGAGGCAACGGCGTTCCGCGAGCTCTCGCTTAGGACCATAGCCTGAACCACGGCCGGGAGCGAGAGGGCAATCAATCCGACTGCTGCGAGCAACTCACGGCGCTGCGATGCCCAGGCAGGACAATCCGCCAAAGTGTGCAGTGCCATGATGACATTCGGGCATCTCCTGCCGTCCTATGCGCCACAGGAACTGGCCAAAACAACCATGGCCAGTCATTATTTGTGTCAGCCAGAAGGTGAGGGCGCCATGCCGCCTTTCCAGCCAGTCCTCATACAGGGGACTTATCGCCACAATCGTGGCGTGCCTGAACTGTCGATTCTCCTAGTCGAAGTCCTCTAACCCAGAACAAGTAACTAAACAAAGTATTGTTTCGGTATTTTCGCCAGATAAGTCTAAATAAAAAACGGGAGCATCAAAATCATACATACCTATTTAGTCTGCTTATTTATGCTCGTCGATATAGTACCAAGGTTCCCATATTGAATTAAGAGATAACGTCCCTACATTAGAAGTCTCAATATCTATAAACTTAAGTGCTACTGAATAAATGAATCTATTTATGACATTAAAAACATTAGTTACTAACTACAATAAAACGAAAGAAAGACCCTTTTTACTGTCTACACAATTCAAATTAAACTCAGAAAAACACTTTTTCTTCTTAAGTAACAAGATTAAACGCAAGTGGTTGTAACAAAAACATGTTAACTGAGTAAGTTTGTAGTTTTAACAAGACTTTTCTTCATTCAGTTTTTTAATTAAAAGCACACAAGTACAGCTATTTATATTTAACGATGTAACCTTTAGGGTTTAGTTTAGGTGAAATGTAGATATATTTAGGAAGTACAATGAGAGAAGGTATAACAAATACACTTTTAATATATTTAGTATACAATTATAGTCAGGGCGTGGTTCGTTAGAAGGCTTGCTGCGTGTCCTTGTAGTCAGGAGCACTTAACTCGAGATGTGGAGCCGAGCCGCAAGGTCCCTCGTCCAGGACGCGATCGGCTTAAATATGGCGCTGCCGCCGGGCAGGGGGGAGAAGGGGGGCGCCAGCCACCACTCCGACTCACGCGCAACCGTCGCGGTCGCGCGGTCCGCGTCACACACCCCCCTCGTTAGGAGAGAATTTTTCCTCGGGGAAATTCGGTCTCCCGAGGACTCCCCTCTCCTCCGGCAGCAGCTTCCGATCGGCATCCTGAAACAGGTAGAATAAGAGGTGTCAGTCCTTTAAAAGAACTATATTATTCAATAGACGAGAATCTATAATATGATAGCACCGTAGTTGCGAACAGATCATTAACTGATAACAATATAAAAAAAACACGTTAAAGGCAAGGTGATTCATTCATTAGGAATGCGGACTCGACAGCCGGCCGCTAGATAATAACACGTTTAGAATGTCAACAAAGTAATTAGTTAATGAGTTTGTTATGAAGATCAATAAACGACAACTACGGTGAAATTGAACAATACAAAAATTTAGCGATTAGTACGCTAGCAAACAGATAAGAAGAACCACTATGAATGCAAAAAAATATGACGGGAACAAAAAGACTGAACCTGTAGACCGACTTGACAGTGACAATTTAACTACTGAACCACTGGGTGAAAAATGAAATGTTTAGATTTCGATTAGTATTTTCGAAAGCAATAATTGATATGAAGATAGAATGCGTAATTTAGACACAAAGTATTGTCTAAAAAAATTTTATAATACATAAAAAAATATTTATAGACTGATACACGCATTGAAGTACGCAGTTTAGAAGTATATATTTTCTAGTGTTACGCTAGGAAGTATTGCATTTGTAGTTAAGTAATTAGGTTAAATATAAACGAAACACAAAAGAAAAAAAAAATCAAGACAATGTCGTGATCTAGCTAGCCCTACGACGAAGTCTTGGGTTTGGTACAACAAAAGTCCACTAGCTAGAATCACCAAACTATTCCTTATAGTTAATTAGTTTCAAGTCTTTAACGTGCCACTCACCGAGAGGTTTACCAGACATATCAGACAGTATATATACTAACGGAGACTTCTTGGAAACAATTTTACATTTAATAAATTTAGGTGCCAACTTTTTACTAAAGTATTTATCTTTATCACTAAGGTAAAACGTTCTTCTCCACACAATATCACCAACATTAAACTCAACCGGTTTACGACGTAGATTGTAAGACTTACAATTGCGTTGGTGAGCGACCAATAATGCTGCTTGTACCTTCTCGAAAATAGAAGTTAAATAGCCAAGGTTCTCAGCGTAATTGTCATGAGGAATATGAACCAAATTGGGATCAGAGTTACTGACCCCAAATAGTGAACCACAAGTGACAAGCTCGCGACCATACACAAGAAAATTAGGAGTAAAACCGGTTGTCTCGTTAACCGCGCAGTTTATTGCAAACTGAATTTTTGTAGTTAAAGTGTCCCAGATTCGATGATCGGAAGTTATAAAGGTAGAAATAGCTGTCATAATAGTTTTGTTATAACGTTCAACAGAGTTCACGTGAGGAGAATATAACGGTGTATAATGAAGATTTGGAATTTTGTATTTAGTTAAGAGATTTTTAAAAGTTGCACTAATGAATTGTTTACCGTTGTCTAAGATAATAGTGGATGGAATACCATGCACTAGAAACACCTTTTCTTCAAGTATTCTTGTTATTATGTCTGCGGTAGCCCGCTTGATAGGAAAAAGCAAACAATATTTAGAGAAACAACAACTGACCACAAATATAAAAGAGTTTTGACTCCTACTAGGTGGTAATGGACCTATTAAGTCAATACTAATCACCTGAAAAGGTTTCTGACAAGACTTAGGTTGGCCCATGTGACCCAAGGTGGAATGATTTTGATGTTTATGAGCGATACAGGAATCGCACCGATTCACGAACTTGACCACGTCAGAATACATGCCAGGCCAATAGTAATTAAGTGCTAAGCGCTTATAAGTCTTAAAGACGCCAAAATGACCAGCTGTGGGTGAAGCATGATTATTAGATATAATGGTAGACCTCTGTTCTGACGGAACAACTTCTTTCCATTGAAAATCCCTAGTAAGGGGATTAAGAGTTTTTTTAAAGCGATATAATTTATTGTTTATTACTTGATAATCGACAAATAATGTCGGTGAATCAACACAACCATTAAAAATGTTTAGATACCAGGAGTCATCAGTAACTGGACATCCTAAAGAACCATTAGTAAGTTCATTAGTAACATTAGTTATGGAGGATATAGGTATAGAACGAGAAAGTAAATCAGGTACAACGTTCTCAGAACCCCGACGATGTTTGACCTCGAAATTGTAGCATGATAAGCGAACACTCCATCTCGCCAAACGACCTGTAGGGTTATTTAGCTTTAAAAACCACTTGAGAGCGGCATGGTCGGTATAAACTGTAAATTTTTTTCCGTTCTCCACATAACAACGCCAATGCTCTATAGCAGATAACACGGCTAAAGCTTCGCGCTCAGTAGCACTATAATTTTTTTCCTGGCTAGTGAGCGACTTACTATAATAGGCTATAACTCTCTCTTGTCCGTTCAGGACTTGACAAAGAACAGCACCGATACCGAAGTTACTGGCATCAGTATGTATTTCAAAGGGCTCAGTATAATCTGGGCAAGAAAGAACAGAAGAAGACACCAGACAATCCTTTAACTTACTAAAGGCCAAATCAGCCTCATGAGACCAAAAAAAAGGAGGAGAAGTTTTACCTTGGCTAGTTAATTTGTTTAAGGGTGCGGCGATTGAGCTAAAGTTCGGAATAAAACGTCTGTACCAAGAAGCAGCGCCTAAGAAACGACGAACTTCTTTCCTATTAGAAGGAGTAGGGTAATTTTTCATTGAGTTTACTTTATCGGGATCCGGATGTAACCCCTTAGAATCAACAACATAGCCCAGATATTTCAATTTATCTCTAAAGAATTTACATTTTTCGAGATTAATAGTTAAGTTAGCACTTTTTAATCTTTCGAGAATGCGTAAAAGAAGAGAAATATGATTTTCAAAGGATGACGATATACAAATAATATCGTCGACAAAACAAAATACTTTGTTTTCAAACTCGGGACCGGAAAACAAAGTATCTACCAATCGCTGTTGAGTAGCAGGTGCATTAGTAAGACCAAATGGCATTCTTT
This sequence comes from Catocala fraxini, assembly GCA_930367265.1. NCBI lineage: Eukaryota > Metazoa > Arthropoda > Insecta > Lepidoptera > Erebidae > Catocala > Catocala fraxini. Next base: position 13,631,021 of record OV884037.1, read on the forward strand.
TAAACTGATATGTACCTCGTGTAGGAATATAAAAAGCTGTTTTACAACGATCTTCCTTTCTGATCAAGGTCTGCCAAAAAGATTTAGATAAATCCAAACTAGTTAGGTATTTAGCGTCTCTTAAATTATCTAGAATTTCCGCAATATAGGGTAAATTATAAGCATCTTTTTTAGTAATAGAATTTAACTTACGGCTGTGTAAATAAAAACGTAATTCACCATTCTTTTTAGGGATCAGAATAACGGGATTCGACCAAGGGCTTTCAGAACGTTCTACCACGTCTTCCGCGAGCATTTCATCGAGATGATTAATTAAAATACGTTGTTTATTAGGAGACATACGATAAAACCTCTGCCGAATAGGAGAACAATCGCCTGTATCAATGGAATGTGTAATAACGTTTGTGCAACCGAGACCCCGCGACTGATAAGAAATATCGGTGAATTTTGATATAATTTGGTCAGCGGTAGCTCTCTGGTTGTCTGTTAGAAGACCATAAGAGACGAGGTGAGAACCGACATTCGTCTGTAGTTCAGCGACGTGCGCATCAGACTTATTAAGAAATAAAATCGATTCTAAGTGATTAGGAAACAGACCAAAACTTCTCCAAAAATCCATACCAAGTATTAAAGAATTTTTTATATCTGGTACAATATGTACCAGTTTACTAAATTATTTTGGAATTCTATTGGTACAGAAACCGAACCTAATGTATATAATTCCTCTCCGCTCGCGGTAATCAATTTAATTTTTTTAGAATTGTCTACAATATGGCTATTGCTTAAAAAATGTTTATGAGAATTGTTTCCAAGAATTGTCACACTGGAACCAGAGTCCAAAAGACCAACGGCGCTTTTGCCATTTACATTAAGAGAAATATAAGGAGTGAATTCAGTATTAGAGTCACGGATTGAGGATAAGTGGTAACAACTAAAGAATTTAGAAATATAAGTTAACCAATTAGACCACTCTTTTTTATTGAATTTAGAGTGACTATTATCTCCCCAATCCTTGCTAATTAGTTTTTTGGAGTAGTATTACTGGGTTTAGGTTTACAATTAGGACAGTCAGAGACGCGAAAACCCTTTAATCCGCACTTAAAACATATCAAATATCTCTGCTGACGACAAGTATTTAATGAATGTGTATTATTTCTACAACGCGGACAGAACCGGTTTTTATTAACGACAGCTGCACCGATTGTTTCAACGTGAGACTTGGTAGCGGCCGATGTACTAGGTTGATTATTAAAGTATTTACTTTTATAATTAGGAGACTTATTATAAAAGTTCATATTATTGAAACTGCCCTTATAAGGACTAGAAGAATTAGAAGTAGGGTAATTATAAGCAAGATCAGGTGCCAGGGTGCTAGGGGACACTTTAGGTGGCTCCCTAAAGTCCTTAGAACGGCTATCAAACCTTTCAAAGTTTCTACACACGTTAATCAGAGAAGGAATATCTATTACATTGGTAGTTAAAAGGCAATTAGTGTAGCACGGCCTAATGTTATTTAATAAAATTTCTAATTTATCAGATTCACTAATTAGCACATCGAGACGAGAAAATAAACCTTGCATTTTTGCTATATATAAGGTTATGTTCTCAGATTCGCCCTGAGAACGTTGTCTTATTTCAGACATTAGTTTGTAATCAAAATTATGAGGGCTAAAGTCTCTTTTCAACAACTGACATAATTGACCCCAAGAAGTGACGCTATCCCGAATACTACGAAACCAAGTCAACGCGTCATCGGAAAAGATCTCAAATGCAAAAGAGAATAACTTATCCTCAGGTATGTTCCTAGCTGACATAAATTCATTAACCTTCTGAATAAAAGCACGCACACAAGACTTGCCATTATATTTAAATTTAGAAAGTTCTGAGAAAAGTTTACGCTCATAGAATAATACATTTACAGGCTCGATCTGCTCGCAAGCTCTAGTGCTATAATTTTGAGAAGTTGATTCCTCCGGCTGGGAAACTAACGATCTAAATGAAGCATATAAGCCGTGGAACTCATCCCAAATAGGTTTTAAATTATTTTGAATCGACGGTTCGTCGAGACAAACGCGGTTTAATCTATGAAAAATATGATGTAATAGTGACTCAGTTCTAGCTGATAAATTACTGTCTAATCTATTACGCAATACTCCGACATTATTTGATGCTCTGAATAATGAGGTCTTTAAAGCCGCGATATCGACTTCCGGAGACAAATGAGACTCCAAAATGCTCTCAGAAGGAGAACCTGGTGCGAGCTTGGCGATTGACTTTCGAAGATCATCGACCGTATTAGCTTCGCCACCACGCAAGGTAACCTCGTAAAGTAATTCCGATTTATTCAGTAACGGAAACTTAATCTCGTACGCCATCTTGTTTAGAATGTTCGCGACGGTCACGAGGTATCGAATGGCCGAGAAATATTACTAATCACGCAATTTAACACGACAAGCAGCGAAATAAAAACACTATTAATAGAACACAGTGAAATATAAGCGTATGATTCTGGCCAAGGGTGCAAGGAGAAAAAAACGCGATAGCTAATAAGCGTATAAATATAGCACGTGCAATAGAATTATCTCGAATATAATAATAACGCGACGTGGGTAATGAAACCGTTAGCAACTTCACTACGCGATTACGCACGTGGTAAGCACTTAAGAAAGAAAAAACTTACATACCCTTTGAGCAGAATACACACGCACAGTACACAGTATATAGCAACAGTAAAAATAACACGTAGCAAGCCTTTAAACTTAATAGCCGGGCGCCATTGTAACCTTTAGGGTTTAGTTTAGGTGAAATGTAGATATATTTAGGAAGTACAATGAGAGAAGGTATAACAAATACACTTTTAATATATTTAGTATACAATTATAGTCAGGGCGTGGTTCGTTAGAAGGCTTGCTGCGTGTCCTTGTAGTCAGGAGCACTTAACTCGAGATGTGGAGCCGAGCCGCAAGGTCCCTCGTCCAGGACGCGATCGGCTTAAATATGGCGCTGCCGCCGGGCAGGGGGGAGAAGGGGGGCGCCAGCCACCACTCCGACTCACGCGCAACCGTCGCGGTCGCGCGGTCCGCGTCACAACGATACGTTCGTGGTTTAAAATTAAACCCATATTTTAAAGTATTAATATCTTGCTCATCCTTATAAGTACATGCATAGTAAGCCCGCGACTTCGTACGTTGGAAGTAAGGACATATGTATCTATATATTTTTCTTTCATTGTACGGTCAGGTGCAAAAGTGGTGTAGTAATTTTACAAAGCAATAGAATACACATATGTATACATAAACCCGCCTCACTTATTCTGTCGCCTGTTCTAATTATGACGGTAACAATTGATTTCAAATAAATACGCAAGTGATGATAAAGCTACTTTGGTAATAGTGCGATCTTAAATGTAACGCTCGTTGGTTCGATCCCCAGGAAGTAATAAATTTTTGTATTTTTTTCTGAAATTATAAATGTCGATAACTTGTTACTTTACTTTAAGACTCATTTAAACCGCAATTATTCAAAAGATAAGGGAGGATTTAAAAATTTAATAATCTCTTTCTTGAATAGAATTATGAGATGTTGTTGGTTGTTGATTTTTGTTACGAGCGTTTATGTAATTATTACTGCAATCACTTTTTTAAATATTTTGTATGAATGTCTACTTTTAAAACTCAAACTAATATAAATAATGAATCTAAGGTAAATATATGGCATAATTATAAGCTTAATATAATATTTCAAATTGCCGACAAAACTGGACTCTAAGTATAAGTTATTTTTTGAATATTATGTTATGGTATTGTGATTTATGATTTCGTTGTTAAGGAATCGCTATCTACAATTATGTCATAAGATTTTTGATTTAATTTCAGAGAAATACGTAAGTCGTTGGGTGAAACTATTTAAAGAAGAAGGAAGCTTAAAAAGTCGGGCGAGAAGTTGAAGACCGCTTCTTAAACTTAGCGAAGATTAATGGTGAATGCTTATGAATCAAAGGGTTTCATACCGACGAGACCATCGCGAACTATGTGTGCTATATATAGTGCTAATATTGTGACCTCCATGCGTAGACGTTTCTTGAGCTGTATTAAGAACAATGGAGGTCACACTAAGTATTAAACAAAGTTGTTTCAAATACGTGCTGGTTGACTATGTTAGAATTGAGGTTAAGTTTCAATCCTCTTTTCCTTGTGAAAAAGAATAATTAAGCAATAACCTCAATTGTCATTATAATTGTAAGATATTATTTGTAAGTAAAATGAATCCAAATAGTAAAGACTACAGATGTTTTTTTATTATATAGTATTAAAACATTTACGGAAAATTTAATAAAAAAACAGTTTTTATAATGAAATATTATTGTTATAAATTGAATATAATATTTGCATTATTAATTTATGAATAAAAATAAACATTAAACTAATTCTGATAAATAATAATTATTATAATAATTTAATTTTTAGTTTAATTCCTTAAAAAACACTTTTTGTTTTTTTTATTACTCCAGGGTATTAAGTAGATAAAAATAACGTTTATCTTTATTAATTGAAAATTTCAGTAATAAAAAAAACAAATAGTGGATGTGGAAGACCCCAGGATTTGAACTACTCTCATTATATTTTAGTGATAAAGTGAGAAGACTCGTTAACCACTCCGCTATCCAAAAACCTGCGATACATCAAATATAAGCATTAATTGTAAGTGCGGACTAACAGAGACACTGTTGTTGAATATAAGGGAAAGTAATTATTATAGTAGTGTTTGTGATAGAATATTATATACAAGAACTGTTTTTGTCTCACCTTGCACACCTGCGCATGACGAACTTCATCTTATATTATTATGTACGTTGAATAATGTTTCATGCAATAGTTTGTGCTTGATGTGCGTACAAACAGATATACAGACAAAAGTTCTAAAAATAATTGATTTGGCTTCATGGATCTTATATAAACCGTGAATCGGTACATATAATATTTATAAACGTAAGATTTTTTTAGAAAAATCTTTGAATATGTCTACACAGATTACATACTAAGATGGATGAAAAGAGCTATGACTGCTATACTGCATAGACGCTAAGGAATCAATCAGGTTTACGCTTTTTTTATCTATCTACACAGTGATCTCATCATAGTCCTCAAGGTAGAATGTGCCATTTCGTCTCGTAGCTGTCAGTGTTTATAGGTTATCTAAAGCGCTATACACAGCGAACGCATCGAATCGCCGACACAGTCGAGCGACTTGGTCTCCGCGACTTCACTTGATAATATAATGTCGGCGCTTAGCAACCGCCTGTGCTACCAGGTGTCATATCGTCGTTGGCGTGATCTTCAGACGCGTCAATATTAGTACAATGTCTTTCGATAATCTTCAGCAACTGACTGCTAAATCTTAGTTACTGATTCCATGCCCGTAACATGTCGCTAATAAAATTTTCCTACTTGCATTAATGTCAAGCGGTCGACTAACCCGCCGATAAAAAATCCGTTGGTCATGTGTCCGAGAGTTGGCGGAGCTGGAGTATAAAGCGATAACAATTTCAATCAAATAAATTTCAAAAATCTGATAGTGTTTACTATGTCTATACCTTCATATATACTAGAAATAAGTTGATAATTGAAAATGGAGATTATACGCGGTCATGTTCAGTATTTTTGAAAGGCTTGACGTTTCGGCCTGGTTCCACTGGCCGTAGTCATGAGCGTCTAAAAATAAAGGATGAAAGTGATTAAGTCGAATATGCACTAAATATTTAAAAAATATTAAATCTGCTGCACTACTCATGCAAATAAAAAGAGAGTTTGCCTTCAATACATTTTTATATCACATGGCATACATGTACAGTTCTTCACAATATTTATTTCGGAATTTAATTTCACGCTTTACTGGATAGCCCAGGCTTTATATGGATTTATAAAAAAAGGAAAAAATAAGCATACCTGTACAAACACGTTGGAAAAACAGACATTGACGTTTCGCATTGCGACACTGCGATAAGAAAATTGTTTACGAACATGGATTTACGTGCTCTGTAAATAAACATATTCATGTAACTCATACATTTTGTATTTTATTATTTAGAACGGTACACATTAACAAACGTATAATATTCATAATAATATATTTTATGGCAGTATTTTCAGTTTTATTTTTCCAGTTTATGCAACGTTTGCTTATGTTATGGAAATGGCATATAATATTCTTCTAGTTATATTTTGTTACTTGTACTGTGGCGAGATTTAATGATAATAAAATTATATGCGCCATTATTACAAAGATTTGATATCTTATAATATCTCTAAAATTCCAAACGTAATAAAAACAAACAGCTGTTTCATGATTAGGTTATTTTTTTATCTCTATTAATTTAGACATTTCTGTTTATTTCATTGTATTGATATTATATATATTTTAATAATTATATTTTGCTCTTGATGATAAGTTGCAAGAAATGCAGGACAAGAGTACTGCTGTAAGTTTAATTGTGCGATTGAAAAAAGTCTGCACGGATAGCGTAGTGATTAAAGTGGTATTCCGGTGTGGTATTATGGTGCCTTGCCATTGCCGCTACGCTGAATGTTGTTGATGTTGGGTTTGAATCCCACACAGGACAATATACAGGATGATTTTGAAATCGTGTAATTATTTTTAACAAGGCATTCTACTGGTGATATAGAATAACCCTGACCATATTTTATTTTTATTAGATTTATGTTTTTGGAAAAATTTATATACGATTTTTTCCGTGAAATGGTTTCAGATAGTCATTTGTTAACCACCCGACACAATCTTAATATACTACTAATTTAAAAAAAATTGCAGCAATAACTGATGTCGTAAATAATAAAGGCCAATAAAAAAGATCGTCCGTTATTATTTACGACATTTTTTTTCATCTTTCAATTTTCACACAAAATTTTTTCTTTTAATTAGTAACAGATTAAAATTGCCGCGGGTGGTTAACATATACCTGAAACCATTTCACGGAAAAAAACTTTGAATTTATTTTCCAAAAATATAATTTATGTAAAAAAAGATATAGTCAGGGTATTCAGGTATTCTATACCACTAGTAGAATGCGTGGTTAAAAGGAATTACACAATTTCAAAATCAGTCTGTATAATTTATGTGATACACATAGTAGTCGTTCCGAGTCTGGGTGTTTATTGTGTCCGTTGTTTAAATATTTATAAAAGTCCAAGTGACACAAGAAAGCGACACAAGAATTTTTCTTTTACCGTGAGGAGCAGTGTCCGTAGGTCAAACTTAAAGTATGTATACTATGTACGGATTTTACGTACGCTACGTGTCATGTAATGTAAGACAATAATATAATATTAGGTATTTCAGACGTTAACTAAGCATACTGCATATTCAACAAGAGACAAATAATAATGTTCATACTGCAGCAAGGCATGTAGGTATGCTTTAGCTTTAGCATTGGCCGAATCCCTCATTACGCGGAATATAACATAGCTGATGGAATGTGTACCTTAAGTTTAAAGATATTTATTATCATATAAGACATGCAGACATCGCATCTATGACAAGGAAGCTAAACGTAAAGATATATTCGTCATCACAAGACATCAATATAGTTATTATATTAAAACAATTACTATACATATACTCATCCAGCGAATTTACTATCATTTTAGATGAGTGATTTTTCTGCGATTAAACATAATATATTGAGCAAATCTCACACGTTTTACTGACTTATTAGACCTTTAGAGAGCTGGCATGTTAATATTAGGTATTTAGCTATGAATTTGCCATTTATGACTTACATCTAATTTAGTGGTTTCTGTACAAAATGAAAATATTATTTTTAATTCATTTATATTTCGAGAAAAGATTATATATATGTATATTAATAATTGTATACATGTATTATTCCTGATAAATATATATAACCTTTTATACATTTTGTATTTCAAGTTATATCGCTTAGTGTCTGTCCATATTCATTGTTTCAATAATAATATTCTATCACATTCACACAACACCATCTAGCCCAAACTAAGCAGTGCTTGTACTATGGGTACTAGACAATGGATAAACATACATAATTATATACTTTATTTTTTCGTAAATGCATACATATTATTCATAGAAACACCCAGACCATGACAAACATCCATGTCCATGCACGCAAATGTTTAACTTGTGCAGGAATCGAGCCCACGACCTCAGGCGTGGCAGTCGGTTACACTAACCACTACGCTATCAAGGCCGGTTAATGCACCATAAGTGCGTCATAATAATTTAAGACAAACCATTATGGTCTAAATATAAGCTAACTATACCTGAAAAACGTTATAGAATTCAAATTGACCATTTAGAAAAAGGTTGATGAAATATTTAGTACGAAAACCACATTATTACCGAATTTCTTCGTAGAAAGCGAAAACTTCCCTATGAACCCCTATCATAATATATGAATATGTAGAAGCACATATTTTCGCCTACCAAAAATAATTAAACATTTTCACTTTGATTGTTGTAATTTTTTATGTACCTTATTCCAGCCTGTTCAGGCAAACGTTCGATTAATTCTGATGCCTACCATTCATTAGATTAATAAGAGGGTGTCTTTTCGATATTTCATACTTCTTCTTCTTTTCGTGTGGTTAGTGGCCAACCTGTTATCAAGAGTTGTTTAAACCGCCCGTAGGCCTCTGACATGGCTTAACGACTGCTGTCAATTTGGCAACAACTGGGACCGACTTTTTACGTGCCCTCCGAAGCACGGAGACGCTCAGATGAAATACCACTAAGCGGTTACCCATCTATAGACTGACCGCACCCAACGTTGCTTAACCTCGCTAATCGTTTACCGATAAGTGAGTGCAACTGGCTTTGAATATATTAATACTATACATGCGAAAGTGATATTGTTGGTTGGTACTTTTTTCATGGAGCAACATGATCTATTGCTCTGTGAAAGAAGTCGTATATGTTTTTTATCCCAGAAATTACTACATTACTGTTAGATAGCTCTTTGAAACATAATTAACAAAGCTGTAGGTAAAGGCTTATTATATAATGTTTATTAACCTACCTATTTGAATTATGCAAGTAATTTACGTCATGGATTATGTCTTATTAATATTAAATCAGTTGCCACGACGTGGGTTGAAACCTTTGAACAATATACATCTATAAATAACAAATATAGACATAGCAGCAGCTACGTATGTATGTACTTATGAAATCCTCGTATTCATGTATCGATAAAAAATTACACTAGACAAGCAATAAGTTTTGTTTTACTTACTTTTTTACTCTATTATCAAATTAATGAAAACATTTTGGGATAGGCGGTTCTTTTTTTATTCTTTATAAGTTTCGATAGACTAGACAGGTTTTTAGGTACCTACTGATAATAAAAGGCTTCGGTGTATAATTTTGGTAGATATTTTTTGTTAAATGCATTGCTAACATAGAATATAAAGTGCCTTGATTTCCATATTCTTTTAATATAGATAGTATTTTTGTTGGTTTTGCTATCTTTTACGCAGTTAGGGAATGTAATGGCGTAATTTTTTTATAGAAATAGTTTATGGGCCGAAGAGTGACCTAGGCAACTTAAAATACACTCAGTATTATATTGAATACCCGCAACGAGGAAATCGTTGAACGTATTATAAGTATACAGAAGCAGCTTGGTAATTTAATAATATAAATGCTAACATCTGTTTTCTTGGTTTGTACTTCTCTCACGTATACGATATGGTTTTCGTGATAGAGCATAGGCTGCTATTAAATATGTGAAAGTTCACGATCTATATTTAGATTTATGTTTTCTAGGGACCAGCGGGAGTGAAACCGCCAGTTAAAGCTAATATGACTTTAATAGCAATAATAATGCAAACCAGAATAACGGATTTCTTATATTTAAATTACTTAATACATTAACATACAACAATCAGACTTATAAGAACTATTTGTAAATCATACAAATCATGCTTAGCTTAGCTAGGATTATACCTGTAACACTCATTGCATCTTATGTATACTAGGTACCAGCTGTGTCAGACATGCAAACACATTTATAGGACAACTAGCAGTCGCCAAGTGGTCGAAATTCGACCATAATTGATTTAAATTTTAAGTTTGGTATTTTTAAGATTTTATTGTCTATTATTATACCCTTATAATCACATTTCATTTCGATTTTGCCAAGGCTATACAGGTTAATTTACCTATTTTTTACAAACAATAATTATTTAGGTACTTAACTATAGGTACTCTTTTATTGACAATATTCCTAAGCTTGCTACTTTGTTTTATTTTTCTTTATTACATATATAATAGTACACATATATCATTCCAATCCACCCGAAGGTTGCCTGTAAGATTTTACTGATATATTATGTAATTATATATTGATATATGTAGTACGAAGATCGGCCGAACAATGCCGAAATACTACAAACGCGATTCGACTGCGTGTGCGTGGTTGTGTGCGTGTAGTGTTTTTTCATTAATTTAATGTATTTCTAATGCATTTTATATTTTATTTATTTTTTATTTTATTTTATTATTTAATATATTAGCATTTGTCACTCCTTCTCCATGTAAACTTTTACTGAGCCAAATATTATACTCCTCCGACCGCGCAATTTTCGAAAAAAGGGGTACAAAGTTTTTGCTTCACGTATTATTTATTTAATTAATATATAGATATAATATTTATATTTCATCGCTATAGATATTGGATTAGTAAAATATCTAAAATATTATATCAAAAATACTTTTACTAATACACTATATACTATTGTTCGTACTTATATAAATTGTACTATACACATTAAAGATTAATTATATCTCAAGGAGACATCGTTTTACAAAACAGCAACATTTATGACAAGAATTATTCATTACGATCATTAATCAATGTTTATGTGTAATATGATTCCACCTAGCAAATAACATATTATTTTTACAAGAATATTTAGTACCATAATAAGGTAATATAAATTATGGATGAGGAAAAAGTCAGCCATAAAATAGTTTTTTAAATTAATAAAATTAAACTTATCATATACTTAAGCTTATTTATAATAGCTTTGTTTTTAATTCTGTAAGTAAACAGAATTTAAAACTTACTGATCGCAGATATTTATAAAATATTAGATTTTACCCGCGGCTCCGCTCGCGTTCATGTAGGTTATGTCAATTTTCTATCCCTCAGGAACAGTACTTTTTTCTGGATAAAAGGGAAACCTTTCATCCAGAAAAAAAGTTTTACTTTTCTGTACCTCTGATAACGTGTGTGCGAAATGTTATGAAAGCGTAACAAAAAAACTTACATTCGCATTTATACCTAATATTAAAAAGATAGAGATAGATACATTTCAGATCGTGAGTCTATGAATAGCTTAAGTGCGGTGATCGATATCGTGGGATAAAATACTGCTTCGTGCTCGTCATTTCTTATTTATTATACAGATTGTACCAGAATATGTGAATCAAATTGTAACGGGAGATTCCTTAGGTAAGGACCATTCAAACATGTTAAAGAAAAATATGAAATTGGTGTAAAAATAAAAAGTCAAAGTTTTTAAAAAAGTACGACCTTTCCAGACTTTTAACTACAGGTTATGTGTACAAATTATGTGCGTATTCATTGACAATTATCGCTTGCTCCGTTCTTCGGAGAGCACGTTAAGCCGTCGGTCCCGGCTGCCATGAACATCTATGGCAATCGTTATTGGGAAAGTCAGTACCCTCTAATATCCTGACACTGGTCTAACCTAAGGGTATCGTTAGCCTTCGGGTTGCGGAGGTCAGGTGGCAGCCGCTCTGTGTAAAAACTGATATCCAGTCAAATCCGGTTAGACTAGAAAAGCCGACCCCAAGTGACTTGGGAATAATTAAGGCTAAGGGAGAAGAAGACTAAGAAGCTAACAGATTTTATATTTGCAGTGGCCATTATAAATAAAAAAAAACGATTGATGCCACGTTTTCACTAATGCATAATAATAATATTGCCTTACGTTTACGCAAATGTTATACATTGAAACTAAACAACTTTATACGGATTTTTACGCGTTGTTTATTTTTTATAAAACACTCTTATTACATAATTTTGATAATTTAAACTACTACTGTTAAACACTTGTACTAGTTACTGTTTACTTTTATTTAAGCTATTTAAATAATAAATGCTGCAGAAATGAGAGCGCTGAGAAATATATGTGGTGTGACTCTGAAAGATAGAAAAGGAATAGTGTGATTAGAGAGAGATGCAGCATGAAAGTGGATATACTGACAAGAATAGAAAAGGGTATGTTAAGCTGGTTTGGGCATGTAGAAAGAATGGACGAGGAAAGACTGACTAAGAAAGTTTACAAGGCTAGTGTGAATGGAACAGTTGCAAGAGGAAGACCTAGGCAAACGTTTCTTGATCAGATCGGAGGCGTTCTGGACAAAGGCCAGGTTAAGAGCACCTTGAACCGACGGGCGTGTATGAGGAATGTAATGAAAGTGAATGAAGCCAGAGAAGTGTGTCAGGATCGTAGCAAATGGAAATCCGTAGTCTCTGCCTACCCCTCTGGGAAACAGGCGTGAATCTATGTATGTATGTATGTAAATTATAAGAACTATTTAAATTTAATTTTTTACATTCCCCGGCGCGGCGGCATTTCGGTAGCTTTTCAGTAGCCATGAACACGCAAAGTCTCCCCGTGACCATGGCTGCAAAAACAACCGTCAAAGAGCCAGCAAAAATACGTATAAAGTTGTTTAATTTTTTAAATAATGGATAATAAAACGATGTCATTATTATTTTTACGAAGTATGTCATCATGATATTCACTCTGCTAATATACTTAAGAATAATTATCTGTGTACTACTGCAAAGTAAAAATTATTCCCTCAGAGAAAAATAAATCACGTTGTATTAATAACCGGAGTTGATCTTATAGAAATATGATACGGTCTTTTAATATATATTATCTCCTAATGTTTGTAGCCTCAGCTTCAGCAATTAGTAGCAATTTATACGTTCACATATTGATTTGACAATTTGCTTTTGTAATATTTAAAAGAAAAATAATGAAAACTACTATCAAGGACCAAACGAAATCGTCGAATTAAATGAAAATTACTTTAAGAGTAAATATGGTTAAAGCTATCTATATAAAATATTTTAAAGATAAGTAGCTATTTAGGTAAATATATTAATTAATATTTTTATTAACAAGATGTAATTGTTACGGGTTATATTTCTGCATAAACAAAAGACTTATAAGTCAACACCTCCAACATAAAAAGGTTTTGGTTCAAGTAAGGGTCCTAAATAATAATTAATCAACGACAAAAGACGCGTTTCAGCGTAAAAGATCAAGAGAAACTATATGCGAATAATGGTCAGGGAGCTCTTGCAGTCTATTTCCATTTGACAATAATTTATCACTCATTCAGTCATTTCACCTTGATACACTACAATCCATAATATCTTTATACTCTTTAAAATACGATGTTATTTTTATTTTATGTAATAAAACGGTTTCTAGTTTAAAATGGCAGTGCAAAGCATTTTCAGCTAACTTTCAAAGACAATCTCACAAAGTTTAATTTTAAAATGTTATAACAGGTTCGTGTTTGAAAATAGAAGCTTTAACTTTTCGGCAAGTACCTTCCCTATGAGAATTTTAATTAAAAATGCAGTTTAACTTTATTCCCTTTACTTGTGCTAATATAATATTCCTCCTCCTTATTTACTTGCATGATACTATTGTAAGGTTAATCAGCCAAGATACTATACTAAGATGTTAATAATTGTAATGAAGTATTTATTTAAATGCATTTATCGTAACATCATAATATATTAATATTAGATTCATTAATTTAAGTACCTTTTAGTAATGTAATAATATTAAATTGTACCGAATTATGATTTACAACTATGGCAACACTACGAATGACATTTTGACGTAGAAGTGATGTAACGATGGAGAGAGTGCACTTTTGACGGTTGTACCGTACGGTTGTCTGAATAAAATCCGTGAATATCAAAGCGATCATCGTTTCATTTGAGGAAAGAAGCATAGATCCTTTACTATTTAGTTATGTATTAAGGTTATCATAATCTTCATTCACTACTGTGTATTTAGATAAAATACCTTAAACATTTTCTTCGGGTTTGGACTCATAGGGCTCACAATTTGTTTTAGTTTACAAGAATAAAAGCAAACTGGCTGGAAAACTATACTCAGAAATCCGTACTAGATAAACTGAAAAATCTTTACTAGGAAATGCTTCCAACACTAAAAGGAGAGAAGAATATCAAATTTTCTCTTTGTAGTTGCGGCCTTAATACGAATAAAAGGGTTAAGTGAAGCCATCTCAGTGCTGCCGGGAAGCAAATGTATGTTATTCAAATTTAATCTTGGATTAACACGCTTTCTAAAAATCCTGCTTTAGGGTGAGGCCAGATTGAGAGATATAAACTAGTAATTGTTTAACAAGGAAGGGCTGAGGCGCTATTAGAGTAACATGGTACAAACGAGATACAAATGCAGGTTCTTATTTAGTTGCACTTACTTATATTTGTATAAGTAAGTATTTTTGCTATGAATTACTCGTGCACTGTCATAGTCGTTGTAATATAATGGGCATAGCTTAGAATAAAAAATACACACACACACACAGAGTCGAAACATTTAGAAATCTGCTTTTGTTGTACCCTGAATAGAACCTTTTAATAGTCACATTTACTATACTTTCTATGCAGAGGCTTATTTATTTTTTTATTTTGCTCGTCAAAATGATCACACTCGGCCTGATGGTAAGCAGTCGTGTGGTCTAAGAGCAGTGGCCTCCACACCGTCCTCATAGCAGCCAAGGCGATGTTAAGGTCTCTACTTTGACGGCCTGAGAAGGTGCTTTTTCACACCCCGCTTAAAGGAAGCAGGATTGAAGGAAGAGGGAAACACGTGCCTTGGCAGAGAATTCCATGTCTTGATCGTTCGGCAGAGGTATGAGGACCCAAACTTGTTGGTACGCCCTCTAGTCGACTCTACCGTGGCATCTAAGCCCAGCACGCGTTGTTCTGGATAGGAAAGGGGAGGGTGGGATAAGCTAGAATAACTCTTCAGCGCACTCCCCGTGGTATATTATGTAGAAACATGCTAATGAAGCAATGTTTCTACGGAATTGAAGAGGTTCAAGTGAACTCGTGACCTCTGGATCTCCGATGATACGGACAGCCCGCCGCTGTAACCTGTCGAGAGCGTCCAGTAAGTACTGCGTGGAGCCATCCCAAAGATGAGAACAGTACTCCAAGCAAGAGCGCACTTGTGCACAATAGGCACAGCTGCCCAGGCGCAAAGAACCGCGTCACCCTGTTCAGAAATCCGAGTTTTCACGAAGCTTGCTTAATGACGCTCTCGATGTAGGTTTTGGGATTAAGGGAGCGGCAAAGATCCATACCTAAGATGGAGAGGCTGTCACGTATCACCAGTGGATTGTTCTTCAGAGAAGGGAGGGGCAGGAACGTAGATTTTGGTGTTGAGAACGCGCATGCCTAGGTTTTCATGGCGTTGAACTGGACCAAGTTTTTGGCACCCCATTCAGAGATGCGGTCCAAGGCCTGGTCAAGTTCAACGACAAGATCCTGCCTTTTCCCCTCAACCTCAGTCTGTTTGGCCCCAGCATGTCCGAGATATCACCCACGGTACTGTTATCCGCATAAGAATGTATGTTGCCAAGATTCAATATATCTATTGATATGCAGAAGAAAGAGCGTAGTAGATAAGATGGACCGCTGAGGCACTACTGCATTGACCTGCATAAATTTGGAAGCGCGACCGTCGCAAAGTATCCAATTACGACGCTTCTGCAAGAAACTTGCAATACAGGTGCACAGTTGAGGGGACAAGCCATAGGCCGAAAGCTTGGAACAAGAGACCGGTGCCAAACTCTATCGAAAGCTTTGGCTATGTCAAGGCTGAGGAGTGAGGCTGCCAAAGACTCTCCGTGTTTGAAAATAGCCTCATCCCAGAGGTGCGTGACGAACGCTAAAAGATCACTCGTTGATTGTTTAGCCCGAAAGCCGTATTGGCGGTCATTATTCAACGAGTGATCCTCCAGGTAGCAGACAATGTTTATAAGCCGCTCGAACGCCTTGGAGAGCACCGAGGTGATAGTTATGGGTCGTTAGTTGCCTGGCTCGAATGGTCCCCTTTTTGGGAATCAGTTAAACGTTCGCCTCCTTCCAAGCCTCAGGCACAGTGCCTGCGGCGTAAGATGTCCGGTATAGGCGCGTAAGTGTGAGAGACAACTCTGCTGCACATTTTTTGAGGACTACAGCTGGGATGCCGTCAGGTCCACTGTCTTTCCAAACATTGAGAGACTGCAGTATCGCACGAACGTCACGTTGCCTGATACGTATATCAGGCATAGTGTAGCCGCAGTTGGCAATATTAGGCGGCTGCGAATCGCAGTCATCGATTCGGGAGTTGGCCACAAAGAGATTTGCAAGCAGATCTGCTTTCTCCTGCGGCCGATGAGCCAGTGATCCATTCGGATATCTCAGAGGGGGCAGCGAGGTCTGGCAGAAGTTGGACTGCACGGCTTTGGCCAGGCGCCAACAGCCACGGCTGCCCATAGGATGCGCCATGAGTTCCTGGCCGAGCCGTGTGACGAGCTGAGCAGCTTTTAAGTATGCCATCTTGCAGACCTTTGTGGCTTAGTTGAACGCTGACTTCAGGTGATCCATGTTAGGGTCGTAGAGAGCGCGAGCCCTGGTCCAAGCGCGGTACATTGTCTGTTTGTGGATCCCTGTTCTCAAAGCAGTGTTGAGCACAAGGGATGGATGCGAAGTACTCCCGCATTCCATCCCAGTCAGCTGACGAGTAGTGTCACAGTCGTCGTCTTGCCTCCTCGAATCGTAGGGGAGTATCAACAACAGCTGTGTCACAAACCAGACAGTGGTCTGAGGTGCTCAGAGGCGCACGAATCGACACACTGTACCGGTTCGGGTTACTTGTCAGCAGCAGATCGAGCAGAGAGGGCGCTTGACCTGCAATGTCTGGTATCCGGGTGGGCTGGAGTACCAGTTGAGACAGATCATGCGTGAGAGCGAACGCATGAGCAGTTCGTCCCGCATGGTCTGTTTTGGGAGAACCCAACCAGGTCTTATGGTGTGCATTGAAATCTCCCAAGAGCACCAACTCAGCGTTCGGAAACCCCTCCTGCGCGTCGTCTGCCGCCTGACTCAGATAATTGAAGAGTCGAGTTGTCTCAGCATCTCCTGAATGGGATCAGTAGAGGCACATGCAGATTTGGCTAAAAGAGCCATGATCTACGTGTACCCAAAGGCCAGAGAACAAGGGTCCTCTAGGCAGTGTAGACGGCGACAGCAAATATCCGCATTAACAAACAAGCATACCCCGGCTTTCGCGAGGAAAAACACTCCTCTAGCAAGTAGCCGGGGTATTGCAAGTAGTTCGTATCTGCAGGACGGCGTATTTGTGTCTCCGTTAGAAAAAGCATTGCTAGCCAAGCCATCTCCAGGTGGTGATGGACGGCATTAAGGTAAGCGTGGAGTCCTCTGATGTTAATAAACTCCAAGGCACAAGAAGAGGAAGCAGCGGTGGAGTTACGGCGATTGGCTGCTGTTGAACGACAGTGCTTTGTTCGTACTGCCATAGAGCGAAAGGAAGGGAAGTGCGTCTCGCAGCAAAGTGGGGCAAAGCGCAGAGCAAGATTTGTCATATTACTGTTTAGTATGGCGATAGCCGATCCGGCGGACAGATGGACCCCCGTACCCTCCTGAAAGTGGTCACCGGACCCATCACCATCCGGCATGACGAGCCACCTTGAAATTATGCACGGCATGATGAGGCAGCCAACCAAGTTGGTTAGACTCGGTAGGGCCTCTGGACTATACCGCGGGCGGCCAGCAGAGCACGGTTTCTACGACTCTCCCTGGTCGCCGGGTCGACTCGCGCTACCCCCACAATGACTTTACGGATATTTTGCAGGTCC
The DNA here is from genome assembly GCA_930367265.1 of Catocala fraxini. Classification (NCBI taxonomy): domain Eukaryota; kingdom Metazoa; phylum Arthropoda; class Insecta; order Lepidoptera; family Erebidae; genus Catocala; species Catocala fraxini. The sequence goes on from OV884037.1 coordinate 13,649,030, forward strand.
CTGATAAGCTGCGAGAATCGTCACCTCATTCTTAGGCCTCGGGTGCTCTCATTCACCGAACGAAACACAGCAGTGAAACACTGCTGTTTTACGTCGATTTTCTGTGAGAGGGTAGTACTTCCCCGGTCGAGCCGGCCCATTATTTCTGGAACCAGCTTGGCTCTACTACCTACTTTGTCCTTTTGTTAAGCGCACCAGTAGTGAATACAGTCGTAATCACTACCTGCTGTACTGTGCATGAGGCCTCTGGTTCGATTCCCGGTATATAAAAACCCAACAACAGTTGGGTTTTTCTATCATGAAATAAGACGCGGTAAATAAAATCATAGCTAGCAAAATAATTTTGGTGCAATTCACCTCTGCCCTATGTCTCCCTCTGACGTATGTCATGTATATACAAGATTTTGCATCATTACTCGCTTATATTTAGGTATTATTGTCTAGTAATGATCACACTAAAACAATAGCGTGAGTAATCGTAGGGCAAAAAGGGCGTAAAGCTACTGTATAACCGCGTAATTAGTGTAGAAGTAGTTTGTACTCATATTTCAACTTCAGTGATAATGTTACAAACTGTATAGATTGGCATTAAAGCTGTGGTATAACTAAACTGTGGTATAACTAAACTGTGTATCGTGTTTGAGTTTAATTACTGTCATAGTATGTTTTGAGACTTAAACATGGATGCGAGTGTCCTGTTTTTATACCCAAAGATAGTGAGGAGGACGTGCCTAAGTCTTGTCTTTACAGACATTGTTATCTTAACAGCTCACGAAGATTCCAAACTTTTATTCACAATATGGGGGCTTACCAAACTCTGGACCATTAGACCAGTCGAAATTTGTCCATTTAACCTAAGTCTTATCTATAATTCGTGTATCGGTGTAGCAAACACAGTTGGGGCTCTAATTATTTAGATGCCAAGCAGAAAAGTAAAAGATCACACATTTACTTTATAACTTACTTTGACTTTAGAAACGACTTTTACTTATTCGTTTAATTGGACAAATCCTCTTTTAGAAAAAGGCCTGTGAAACATTATTGTTTTCGGAGTAATTAAAAAGAGAGATTAGGTCACTATTTACATTGTTTGAAGTTAGGTTACACAGTCGCGACTGTAATATTGAGGGGCTGTCTTTTTAAGCTGATTGGTTTACATGTAAATGAGTTGCCAATATCAGCTACTTGTTTGATATTAACATGGTTTAAGCCGACCCCAAGTGACTTGGGAATAATAAAGGCTTAAAGAGAAGAAGAAGCCATACGGTTAAAGATTCGGCGACATCCCTGGGAACCATAGCATGTCATGCAGCAGGACTGCGGATCATTTATCATTCTACGCCGACAATAACAGGGACCCTCACGTTCTTACAGCCTGGCATTCCAACCCAGTTAAAATCACATGACTTACCATGCGACGATGGGAATAGAATCTTTACTCCTGTGGAAAGTGGTTTGGCGTGGGTCGAGAGTGTGTCGATATGGCCTTGGGTTCTTGGTGGCCCATGTCAATAATATGTAGTTATATAATGAATGCCTGTATTATTTTTTAAAATATATAATTTTCAGGAAAGCTTTTATTAAATTGCCAAGGGAGAGGAAATATTATATAATTTTCAACTGTATAGAGTATAATCTTATCCTTATTTTTTTATGACGATATTTTGTATAATTTTATGTCGACCCTAATTCTAACTAGCGACTGCGAGACTTTTTTAAATTCTGGATTTCATGTCACAAGGTGCTAGGGTGCAACGTGAGAGAGTTTTGAAAAGTCTAAATTTTTTTATATATATATTAAAATTCATAGGTAGTCTGACACCTACGTAGGTGTCAGACTACCTATGAATGAATGTGTATAGTGTATATATGGGTATATATAGATATGTGTATGTATGGAGAAGTCTCCAAGTACCTACATTTCACCATCTATGTTATGAGGTCCTACGCAGTGGGGGTACAACTTATTGTCATGTATCTACCGAACACATTCGCAGACACCTTGATGCTGCTGAGAATTTCTAGACAGAACAACACAATAATATTTTCCTCGACTCAAGAGTCATACCCGTGAGCTCATGGCCATTGAGGCAGTTCGTTTTAGTAAAAAATACTTTTACAAATAGCAGGCTGGTGAAGCCATGTTAAATACTAAATAATTTTATGAATTGTACAGGGAGAAAGTATTTTGCAGTGTAATATTTCACTCAAATTAAATCATCCATTACTAGTTTAAGCATTTCAGGAAAAGTGTTTTGCAGTTTGCAAACGACAGCATAAATTCAGCTTAGTTGACAGTTATTACAAACAACCTGAACGCCCAAATTAAACTTAGTATTTGCATTACACTGGCATTCAATTTTCGCGATGTTGTATGACAAAATTGCTGCCAAACTTTATTAGCTTTATCTTTATCAGAATTGAATCCGACAGAAAGTTACACTGGTTTAATTAATACTGTTTCCTAGTCATCTGATATTATGTCATGTATGTTTTCTACGCATTGTAAGGCAAATGTGCTAACGATATACTTAGAATTTGTTAGTTTAGTTTCACGTGATAGATAGGGAGTATACAGCCTTTTTATTTATTTTGCACGGTTACAGACTCCATGCACCTAATGCTAATAATAAGCTAATGTTCCTTGATAATTATTGAGTCGATTGCCGAATCGCGAATCAAATCGAATACCTAAAGATCGGTCGGTCGGAGTGGACCTTATCATAATATTGATTTTAGAACTACACTTTATTAACTTACATGTCAGTACTACACATGTGATACAATCTATACCTAACTATGGTCATTTATAATAATATTCAATAACTTAAGCCAAGTATTCATTTTGAATTTTGTGACTCGGTTTGTTATTAAGACTGCGCCGAGCGTAAGACAGATAATGAGAGCTCGTGCGGCGCATATTCAAATCGGCGCGCGGCTGTCATAGTAAAATTGTATGGAGGATTTAAAGTGCTTTTTTGATAAATATGTATTTTTATTGTTAACCAATAACCTTAATATTTGGGACGGAAAAATTGTAATATAACTATTTATGTTTAGTTTAAGCTGTAAAATAGGATAGACGTCTACTGTTAATAATCTAAATATCACGTAAAACGAGCTTAAGTTTCTCATTTTTCGTGCAATTAACGTAATTTTGTAGGCGAAAATATTAATTAATTCAATTTTTTACACGGAGTAATTGTAAACACACTCATTGTTATGGTAAATGTGTATTTTATATTTGTATTAAACAAAAAGTGTTGATTTTATTCACTTAACTGTGACCACCTGTTTTGGCACATTTCGCTCGGCGCAGTCTTATCATATACCGAAGCATACTTACTGTCATAGATAAAATTATTGTGTAAACACAACCCACATCAATGTAGATGAAAGCTCCACAACGAAGTTTGCAACTAACTATTCTCTTTAGGTCAGATACCGTTCTATTTCAGTACAGTCTAATATTTAGTTAGTGTCTGACTGGACAGGTGTACCTACTAACTTGCTTAAACTATCAGCTAACTAACTCTATTTCAGTGTATACTTAGCTAAGTATTCAAAATGTTCAAAGGTTGTGTACAGAATATTCAGCGTTCTAAATGATTAAGCACTTCGCATAAATGTAGCAAATTAATCGAAGAGGAATCGTTGCAATATTTGTTTTGTTTTCAGTTACAACGTTATCCGATTTATTGAACATGTTTACAAACAAAAGTTTCAGTTATGGAACAGAGAAAAATGGAACTAATTTAAAGTTGTTTATGTGAAATATTACAACTATCTCAAAATAACAGATTGTTGTAAAAATTTACATGAACAGGTTTAAATTAGTTGGATTTTTAATTCGATCTTACTTTTCGATAAAAATGCGTTCCATAGCTATTTATAGTAAGGAAAACTATGCTATTAGTATTGTGTTGACTCCGCACAAACGAAAAGGTTCCTACTACATCCAACAGAAGGCGTTGTACACAATTTGCGCTTAATATGACGTTCTACATACAATTTTGCATCGCACAAGTAAAAGTTACACAGCGACTAAGTATATATAGAAGTTCCCGATATCAGCAATGGGGCCCGCCAGGCCCGATCACCCCTAGTCTGGTCAGATGATCCTCCCGTTGTGTTGGAGGGACACGTCTCTCCACAGGGTGGTACGTAATTGTATACACACAAAGTATCTCACTTATGGATATAGGAATGTGAATTTCGAATTAGAATGTGGGTCCAATACCTCATTATTGGATCACAATGAGGTATTGGACCCACATTCTAATTCGAGAATCTCATGCATAGTAGTATTCTCTAGCTCTCCATGTTTCTCTGACCATGTATGCTCAACAAATTATACAATGGGACGTGACGCAAGAATTTTATATAATTCTTAGTACGTATGAATAATGCTGTTACATTGTTTATCACTAGCGCAAAATACAGGTTAACTCTTATTATAAAAGTATATATTGCTCTTTTTAAGAAATATCATAAAATACTGAAATATTGAACAATGTTTCAAAACTCATAAAAGCGTTTGTTTATCTTTACTTTTTATAGCTTCTAAATTCGTGAGTACTTATACTACGTGTTCTCCTTAACTATCTGTGGCTCCGCTATGTCGGCCATTGATCACAATATTTTATGTAAGGAACATAAAATGTTACCACACTACTTTTGTATTAAAGTTAGTTCCGCTTCTTCACATTTCAAATCTCCATTTAAAATTCGAGCTACTTAAGGTGAAATATTTTATTCAGTTTTCAAGTTGGATCTTCAAAAAGCGAATTTGAAATGTTCTGGTATTCTCTTATGTCCGGCATATTAAATAGCATTCATCGATATAAATATAAGAACTATGTACATACATACTCGTATTTAAACTTATGTCTGCCCTAACGGGGTAAGCAGAAATGTATTACAAATGTGCACTAATTTTCTAGTTTTTTACTTAGCACTTAGTTTCTAGTCTCGTTTTTAGTCATCATTACATTACCCCTTTTCTATTGGATTTGCGCAAGTCCTACTGCTAAGAATTTTCTAACAGAAAATATAATTGGCGCAAAGTGAAAGCGCAAAGGCTTAACACGGGAACGAAGTGAGATTTTAAATATACATATATCTTTTAAAATACTTTTAGATATTAAAATTATTTCCATTTTGAAAATCTGTCATTTTACTATTGTTATATACTCAGATTTATAGCACATAACGTAACTAAAAGGTGTTATACATCTATAATAAGTGATTGTTCGCTATTTCATTAAATTGGAGGTACTGAACTAATTGGAACGAGGTTGAGAGTTGTTCGAGAACTGCACGTGCTTTTCACCTAGGAATAATACATGGTACCCGATCGATTTCACCGGTAGCGCGGTTATACTGCGTTCGACATGGACGAAGCTTACAAAAAGCTTTTACAAGTAGAATCATGTTGATACAAATTCATTTTGAGATCGGTAGCGATAGATGTTTATTTCTTTTGTGTGTGGGTGGTGTGTGTGAGAGGGAGAGAGAGAGCTGGTTCGCGTGTAATGTTCTTTAAAGAAAAGCATACTAAAATCAGTTCATTATGAATTGCATCGGAAAGTGAAAGGAATCTATCGAGCGTTGTGAAATGAAATTATGGGTTATTTATTTAATCTCATTCTACATAATTACATATAAGTATAATATCACGGATCAAAAATATCTTTAGTTGTCTCAGTCTTATTGGTTATAAAATATATTGCACATATTTACATCCCAAACCGTAGCATGAAAACAATAATTAACTAGAGACTAACTAAAAATAAAAATACAAAGCGGCTAAATTTTCAGTCAGTTCACAAATAAAAAATGTAAATTCACAACAACAAGCATCGAAGTACAAAAGTTTAAATATAATGGACCTACTAGCTCATGTAGTCACGCCCACTGAATACAGGAAAAGTGCTTTTAAACCTGATGAAAACTCTTCGATGAAACCCCTTATTTTGTTTAAAAGCTCTTTGGTTGAGAAAGGCGTACGATCGTTCCGCTTGACCAATTTAAAGTTAAGATTCTACGCTTGGAAAGGTTATTGAGCGCTACAACTTTCAATATGATATAAACATTTCCGAACAACGTTTAACGTGCATCACTTCAGATTTATTACACTCGCTTATTCTGACGTATTTGAGCAAGCTTTTATTTAAGCAAAGATGAACGATGCGGTTCTTTCTGATAATATAACGAACTTGCATCTGACTACTACGTCGAATGGCGGAAATGTTTGTTGGAAGACACTGATCATGTAGTTTTCACTCAAGATTTGGAAACTTTGGCTTGTATATAATGGACAATATCGACTACCTGCACTGACAATAACCTGAGAGCTGTATGAAAATCAACCAGAAAAGCGACGCAGACACGGTAATGTTTTACCGTGACGCAGATCGCGTGCGTTTTGTCGTCACTAACATACAGCAGTATCTATTCACACAACCAGTGGTTGTTAACATTTTAGTGATGAAGGACCATTTGACAAAAAACTATTTTGTCAAGACCCCTAATTGTTTGACCGTAATATAAGTTATAATTAGGTTATAATCTATAAATACAACACACGTATATTATTTGAAAGCAAGAATATTACATTATTTGCAAACTTTTAAATTTAATGATAGCTTCTCGGCCCACTTCTTGTGCTTTCAAGGACCACCAGTGGTCGACGGACCACCGGTTCAGAACAGCACTACACTGTTTAAATGACTTAATTCTTTTCTGGGTTTAGTTAGATCTTTTAGCCCAGTTCTGTTATTTGACTACAATAAATATACTTTGATGGTCAAAAGGCTCGGTTCTCTATTATGCTTAAAACATAGCTGGTAAAATATCAGTGTAGAACATCTGCTGTTTCTTCGGGGAAATATATACGCGTGGTTCTATGTGTGCTGTCAATTCCGTCTATAAGATTGCCTTATGTGGCATGTGGTGTGTGACTTGAAAAATAGCTGGCGATACGTTGTTACTCTGCTAACAATTAATACTACGAAAATCAGCGTATACAATATACTGTAAACAAGTTCTCAACTTGTGAATAGACAGATAGTGACACCTTGTGTAAGCGGATACTGTTATTATATTATCCAAAGGAGTCAAAAACTTAGTTCTCCAGTATACAACACCTTTCTGTTATTTAGTTCACGTGCAACTCTATCTAGACAGCAAATAATAACGCAGTTTGTTTGTAGTGCAGTTTACTTAGTTATTTCAAACTATCACTATTAAACGTTCTCGTTGCATAATTTATGTGATAGAGAACGGGATTAGGTATATAATAATAATAATAATAATATTCTACCACATACACACAACACCATCTAGCCCAAACTAAGCAGAGCTTGTACTATGGGTACTAGACAATGGATACATATATACTTTTTTTTTGTAAATACATACATATTATACATAGAAACACCCAGACCAAGACAAACATTCATGTTCATGCACAGAAAATGTTTGACTTGTGCGGGAATCGAACCCGCGACCTCAGGCGTGGCAGTCGGTTACACTAACCACTACGCCACCGAAGCCGACCGTATATACCGTTTTGTATGTTTGTTTATGTATGTTTTTGTGTATAATCTATTATTAGCTGTTTATACGAGGCAACAAGTATAAAAGTAAAAAATACTAGAACAGGAAAGTAATAAGTTAAGGAAAATAATATGTAAAAAAAGGATATAACAAAACGAAATAATCGTTAGCGTCAGAATGGCTGGTTGCCTATGGCGAACGGCTCTGAAAGCATATTCAAGAATTACTATCCAATTGCTTATATTTGCTACATTTCTTTAATAATTGCTACATAAAATACATTCAAAGAAATATGAATATTTTTTTGACCAGCCATTCTGTCATCAGGATGGATGGTTGCCTCCATGTTCAGCATAAAGGACGCATAATTGCTAAAAGTTTACTGTATCAATAATTGCTTACTAATTGCTACTTTCACGAATTTTATTTTGGGCTTCATACATACACTAGGTAGAAAGATATAGCTCTTATTCAAATTTGGACGAAGAAGTGCCTAATAGTTTGGAAAGGCAACAGATTTACAGGCACAATTACCCGTCTGGCATTGCTGTCATCCACAGTTATTACAGAAGATATGGGGATTCAAGAGCCTCAAAAGTCCTGACGACTAGTACACACACAGTGGACAGGTTGAAAACTCGACATTAGGTTAACTATTAAATACGCAAAAAAAAGTCGTAATATATTTCTGACCAAATTAAGTATACTTCGTCTAGGATTAGATCGTATAAAATCCACAGCCAAGCTTATATGAAACAACCTTGTCGTTTAGTGAATATCGTTAAAGCTTAGCTTAGAGGTACTTAGGGCCGGGAGGAATTGGGAAATTCGAAGATCGAATCCGGGATCTAAAAGACATTAACCTAAGCTTATCTTTACTAAAACGGTCAAACTATTTTCGTATTAACTTTTATTTTACTTTCTCGAAATGATTAGTAATTGAAATGCAATCAGTTGTTTGCAAAACTTTTAGTAAATGCTCGAAATGTAATAAAATATTCATGATTGCACTAAAGCAACGAAGGTTCAATTCAATAACCGATAAAGCTTCTAGACGAATTAAGAAACTTACATAGTCTTTTTCTCATTGTAATTCAGATCCACTCTTAGAAAGATTAAGAACTTAATGAAATTGGATAGTTTATATACCATGAGAAGTGTATCTGGAATTCTGCGTTTAAAAAAGGTATTCGTTTAAGCAGATTATGTGATCGCCCGTTTTAGCTAACATTGACTTTGAATAATACATGCCAAGTATTAAATACACTTAGTATTAATCGCTTTTCGTACTGGATACTATTTTTAGAGTTCTCGGCAAAAGTAGATTGCAGATCTGTAGTTGTCTGGTTTCCACGGAGAAATTTTAAAATTTATCAAACAAATGTTATTGTTTTAATAAAGTAGCGTATGATACAGGTAAAAACCAAAGAAAATGAAATCTTTTTTTGTTTTGTGGTAACATAAATAAACATTTTGTGAAATGCGAGTCCAAAAAATAATACACGATAAAATAATGACACACAACATTAAATTATTGTTCTTTGTGAATTAATGGAAAATAGTGCCAAATGAAAATATAAAAATCTGAAATCTCTTTGTGTGCTTTGTCTGTTTATGCTTTTAGTAAAATTATTTTTGTTGTATACTCTGCAGATATTCTGCACGGTATGCAACAAAATACGGCATAAAATAAAACAGCATTACGATATTTTTAATTTATTAAATAATTTATTCTGTTTTTATTCAGTTGAATTACAAGGTCGTTTTTAAGCTATGAAAAATTTTATTTGACTAGGTCCATTTCCTTCAACTAGAATTACCTTCGCGCCTAAAATACCTAAGAAGTTATTCATTAGACCATGGAATTGTTTGCCCAATACGTTGAATAACCATACTGGTGTATTTCTAGCGACTAAAAATAGCTCATGTTCACCCTGCCCGGAGGCGTCATCAATACTGGGTGCGGCCTCGTTGACCATTACACTTACTTAAAGCATCAATTCCCTTAGCCTTAATACTCGTATACCCAGAAGAGTGAAAATGGACTTTTTGTAAGTGGATAATATACAGATGGTAGAGTTCTTGTTCCACGTGGTGAATAAATCTAGTTTCTTTCTTATTTACAGGAGTCTAACTACTATTATAAGCTAAAAGTAAGTAATTAAAAAAAAATATCTTTTTATTGTTTACTTGTTATCATATATAAGTATATATCTCAAAAGTTTTACAACAATTGTAGGTTGCATTTGTGAGCTTTTCAATTTCAAACAGACTTAAACTTAAAGATATCTTCATCTCTAAAAATATGACGGAAAAATGGCAGATACTATTTATCATCTATATATCACGCGAGCTCTGAAATCTCTTTATGACAATTTCGGAGCTTGTGTTAGGATAAATGGGACCTACACAGAATGGTTTAATATCGAAAAAGGTGTTAGATCCTTTACAGCCTTTAACAGCCAGGGTAAGGCTACGCATCCTTATGTGTAGCTTTACCCTGGCTGTTTAACCTATATATGGACAATTGTTTGAAAGATTTAAGAGATTGTGAATGGGGATTAAGAATGAATGAGTTACTTGTCAAATGTCTTCTTTATGCCGATGACCAAGTAATACTTGCGTCATCGGCGGAAGAGTTGCAGGGATGGTAACTATTATGCATGATGCTTTTGAGAGTAAAGGAATGAAAATGAATGTAAGCAAGATGAAAGTAATGGTATTTGAAAAGGAGGAGTGCATGACGATGTGTAATATTATGATTGATAGAGAATAAGTGGAGCTAGTGAAAGAGTTTGTATATTTGAGTCCTTTGTTTACAAGGGATAGTAATCATGAAAATGTGTCGAAATGTATCCGAAAAGGCACGTTTGGCTGTTCATAGAGGACTATTAGTGCCTACACTTATGCATGGCAGTGAAAGTTGAGTATGGCAAAAGAAGCATGAGAGCAGAATAAATGCTGTAGAAATGAGAGCGCCGAGAGACATATGTGGTGTGACTGAAAGATAGAATAAGGAATAGTGTGATTAGGGAGAGATGCGGCATGAAAGTGGATATAGTTACGAGAATAGAAAAGGGTATGTTAAGCTGGTTTGGGCATGTAGAAAGAATGGACGAGAAAAGACTGACTAGAAAAGTTTATAAGGCTAGTATGAATGGATCAGTCGTAAGAGGCAGACCAAGAGGCGAACGTTTCTTGACCAGATCGGAGAAGTTCTGGACAAAGGCCAGGTTAAGAGCACCTTAAACCGGCGAGCATGTATCAGGAATGTGATAAAAGTGAATGAAGCCAGGAAAGTGTGTATGGCCCTTCTCGCACTAAAAAACCCAGCCGTGGAATAAAATTTATATACAGGGCTGATATTGCTAACCATTTTTAACCAACCATACTCCACAGCTATAAGAATCAGCAAATAACTTTGCAAACAAAACCCAAGTTTATAGGGATAAGTTATATATGTATTTAATGTGATGTACCAAGTTCAAGAGCTAGCTAACCATTTGTTCTAACATTAATTTAATGTCAGAATGCCTTCTTTCAATAAGTACTACTTAGAAATACTTCGTTTGTTTTTATTTTGTACGTCCACAGGTAATCCCTTGGAGGGATTAAGATGGAATGGTGTGGCAAATCAAAAGAGCTTTCTAAGAAATCCTTGTTAAGTATAGATAAAGGTTTTCTTCAACTTATGATTAAATTTATTACAAGGACCGTAGAATTAAGTAGGTATTTCTCTAGAATTGTTAGAACTGTAAGAAAGCCCCGTGACGCCGTGACTCATTTAAAATGACTGCACGGATGGATGGCGTAGTGGTTTATCTGGTCGCCTCGCTTCTGCCACTGCGCCGAGTCTTGTGAATTCAAATCCCACACGGGATAAAAATTTGTATGATCCACAAATTATTCAGAGTATGAATGTTCTTGGAGTCTGGTTGTTTCAATGTTTTTAAAATCTCCCGCATTATAGGAATTGTTCCCAGTGCGGGAGATGACTTTTTTGAAAAACAAAATAGCAAAGGGTCACTAATGTATACAGTGTTCGAAAAGTGCCTTAAACCATGCCTTAAACAATAAAATTCAAATTTGGTACATTATCTTGAAGTAGCAACTTTCCTTGGCATTTATCGAATCTTGAAAATATTTTGTAGTTATCTGGCAGTGAACAGTATGAATGTGAACAAAAACGCTGCAGTTAGAAGCTCATTGTAATTCTGAGTAAATTGTACTTTTAGTTGACTGCGTTAAATTACACATTGAAATGTTGTCGTCTTAGGGGTGTTTTGTGCTGATGTTTTAGCATTCATGCCCATTATATTATAGAATACAGTATTATGCTTAAAAAAGGTCAACTACTGTTTACTAGGCAGAATAAAATGTATTATTTCAAAGACTGCAAAGCGGAAACACCACTCCATGTGTATTCAATTTAGGAGTCAAAATTAAATACTATACTAATAAAACATTTTGTAGTATTAAATCTATAAATAAGATTTTGACTTTTAATGTCTTTCTTTTTAGCGAGTTCTGGATTCGAAATTCCACTTCACAAGAGACAGATCGTATTAAATTTTTACCTTATTCATTACTATTCGTGCCTTAAACATGACAAAACTTTTGTTTATTTCATGTATTACATAACACATATGTACGTCCTCGTAAATATCACTACGCCAAGTGTTGTAGATTTGATCCCCATAGGGGACAAAAAATTGTGTGATCTACAAATGGTTGTGTTCAATGTTTGTAAAGTCTACTGCGGTTCAAGATTATTCCGAATTGCTTTTTTATTAAAATCAATGTAGATTATTCGTAATTTAGTTAAGATTAACGGCAGTAGTCGAGACCAACAATCAATTTTAAAAGTCGTTTTTGCTAACTTTAGTAGTAAAATACAAGCCGGACTGGCTGTAAGCCAAATGCAGTTGATCTATATTAAATAAAAAAAAAAACTAGTAAAAGACTCGCACTTATCAAGGCTTTATGCTGGGATTTAAAGAATGTAAAGAACGTTTTCTTTTGTTCTGTTGCCAAGTTACGATGTTACCTTCGCTTTATACAAGCCTTTTTAGGGTTCCATAGCTAAATGGCAATATTGAACTCTTATAATTTCATCCTGTCTGACATTCTGTCCTTTTATATGTTACAGCAATTTCAATCGGAGTCCAATGACATCGAGTAAATTAAGCTAAGAAAAAAAAATTATGCTCATAGCCAGTTGCACTCACAGATCGGTAAACGATTAGCGAGGTTAAGCAACTTTGGGTAAAATATATGTATATTTCAACAATATAGCGTTTGAAATTCAGTGTTAAGCGCTTTGTACCACTGGACGAACAAAATCTTTTATTTATTTATTCAGTTAACTCACAGCATATATGTTACACTTTAGTGAGAAATTTAGATTATAGTGTTGATTATACATGCCACTTACAGCATTCATAGTTGAGACAGCAAAATTATATTTAATGTTTAAAGACAATGTTCATAAAATGTAAACCTTAAATATAAAAAAATAACAAGAGCTTGCATTTAACATTTTTAAAATAAGTTCAAACATAGAAGAAAACAATAAAAAAAAAACATATATTTTGTAAGAGGCATGAGTATATTCTGTAAACTAAAAAAATATGTTAACAAATGTGTCTTCAGTTTGCATAGTCGCAGCTCGTATATTACATACATAGGTATATAAGTGTAAAGGGATAATCTCGGATTTGCAGACCGCAATACTTTTACATTTGTATGTGCTTTGTGTCTGCCAAAATATTAAGATTGATCTTTGTAAATTCGGTAAAAATAATACCTACATTTATTTTAATAGTCTAGGTTTTCAGTTCAGTTTTTTATCAATAAATTAATATAAATTATCTTGCCCTGTTTATTCTTTTATTTCACTTGTATGTTGCCAGTCACGACAAATACGACGATTAAATAAAGTGGTGAAGCTCATCAAGGTAAACTAAGAGCATGCTAGGGCCTAAGTGAATATCCAAAATTATTAGGTATATATAATTAATTTTGGTAAGGTATTTGAGGTTATAATTATAAAGGTTGCGCCGCTCTATACTTATTCATATGTACCGCGTCGACAAATCTGCAAGTTCCTACTAAGCGTTCGAAAGTTTTCTCGAATCTTAGTGAAGCGAAGCGAAAGTGCTATTAGTTAAGCCGAGGCTGTTAGTTTTTGCTCGAGACACTTTTCACGAACCACGGTGGCTTGGAGTAGAGCAATAAACCTAAAAAGACTGCTTAAGTTCGACTTAACCACGTTCTTAAAGAGATAATAAAGTCTTAAAAGTTAACTTACATTTCAAAATTAAATATTTCTGTTTCAAAAGCTTATAAGTTTCAGTACTTTAATTAAGGCGTCATTTTGTTTTCAATAGTCCCTTCAAATTAAATTAGATTGGATTGTACAAAGTATTACACCTCGATTAGTTGGTTGGATTATATAATCTGAAAGATACGAAATGGTTATCCTTTTTGTGAATAATACCACGTAGACTTTTGTCTTTTCAGATTTATGTTCGGTTATAGATCCTGCTTTTAATACCTTAGTTATAAATTGTTTCCGATCATGTGAAATATTTAACGTTATCTATTGTGTTATTAGGTAATAAGTAACTTGGGCCTCTAATAACATATTGTATGTGATTCTAGTTTATTTTATTGTGTCCAACTTATCGTGAACTGATTTATGAGTGCCGTTGAATTACAGTGTCCGTGACAGCTTTATAGCACTAATTAGTGTAGTTTCTAACAATAAAGAAACTTGTAGTATATTATAATATTTATTAATTGTAGCTGATTCTAGGTGTTTCTTGTGCCCACTGTTTGAACGTTTGTAGTCTTCCCTGGATTTGGATTTATTTCTAGTGAGAAAGAATTCTATCTAAAAATAAACTAAAGGAAATATTGATGTTCAACAACTATTATATCATATTGCATATTGTTACAGGAAACCTGCAAATTGGGGATTTTGCACGAGGTAAGATCATTGGAATAATTCAACAGAAACGTAAGGATTGCTGTCCATAGAGCTTAAGTAAATTATATATTTAACGATATTCTTGTACCTAATCTATTGTAATGTCTTTTACATAAAAATATATTACAACAAATAAGATACAAATAGTACAGTCAGCGACATAAGTAGTTGAATATCAAACAAATTCGTTACAGTATTTTATGGATGAAAATTAACTTATTATTGATGTATAGTAATTAACTATTCAATTAACTATCCTTGAACTCTACAGAAAGTTGAGGAATTCTCGTCATTGTATATGATAACGCAATTCTAAATGACGCAATGTTGCTGACTGTACGTACCATTAAAACGGTCGAGGTTACTGTATATAAAGATATGTATAAAATTATTTATCACAAAAACCGCAAACCATGAAGCAGAATTTGGATCCTCGACCTCGGCAAACTGCGCTAACAATTTTACTGAACAAGGTACTGTCTTGTTTGACCAATTAAAATTTACATGTATTAAGTATTTTCGTCTAATCGAACTTGTCTAGTCGAAACCTAAATACGAACATACTACTAATAAAGTAAGTTTCAAATAAATATTTTCTAGTTTACGTTTATTTCGTCATAACAACACACTATCAATACGGGTACAACAATATAGGTCAAATAATAAAAGCGTTCATTGTCATAGAATCTTTTGATGTTCTAACATTCGGGTTGTGTAGGAAGACCTTTCACAATCGGGCGTCCGGTGCCGGATGTCAACTCCAGCCAAACTTATATACAATAATATATGTATGTACTCATTTGTATGAATACGGGCAGCTTTTTCAGTTTGTTTACTTAAATGGACCGAGGATGAAACCAATTTCCATCCTTAGAGAGTATTTAACCAAGTGTCCTCAATTAATTACATCATTTAACAAAGGAAACCCGCGTATAATGTTTAATAAAGGACATAAATTATGTAGCGGGGACCCTGTGGAGGTATATTTTAATATTTATAAGAGCATAGAGATAGAGCATATTTATAAGACCTTCTTGTCAGGTAGATAAAGCTACAAATATATGTATTTGTATCTAATTTTATACAGGTTGTCGATTTAATCACCCGCTATATGTTAATACGGTGTTGGGTTTTAATCTATACTTATATTATAAAACTTGAAAGGCTTCTCAGCCTGTTTAGAACCGGTAGACTCTGAAATAACTAAACTGGTTTTAATAAGTCTTTCACCATACCAAAACTATACCCACATTTCGTCAGGTATGCTTTAGATCTCACGTTATGGGGGACGAGAGTATTGCCATTTTTTTGCCATTTTTCTAGAAGCTGTGTTTTGCGTGCCTTGAATTTTCTAACAGAAAATCTTAATAACACTTTGCTCTACACAGGAAATGTATCCAGAACTTCAAGATGTCTACAAAAATAAGCACAAATTTCTTTGCTTTGTCTTTTTGTCTTAACATTATGCATATTTAATTATCTTATTTTGTTCTTGTTAGTTAATGTCCTGTATACCGTAATGAATCTGGTAACAAAGGCAGTTCATGAATCAAGGTGTCATCATAAATAACCGCGGTAATGTTGGTTCACGTCCCATTTGAACGTGTCTTACAAACACTGTAAAATTGGTAAAGACGAAAAAATTACAATAATGCAATGAGTGGACTAATTTATTTGAAACGCCTGTAAAAAAGTATTTAAAGTTAATTGATATTGAAATAAAATAAAACGCACACGGCACGCCACAATCGTGGCGGTAAGACCCGTACTTAGAGAGTGGCTGGAGAGGCGTCATGGCGCCCTCACATTTCGCCTGACGCAGGTGCTGACCGACCACGGTTGTTTCGGTCGGTATCTGTGTCGAATAGGCAAACAGGAGACGCCCGGTTGTCATCACTGCGGCGACTGCCGCGTCGTTGTCGAGGACACGGCGTTGCACACATTGGTGGCTTGCCCTGCTTGGGCCACGCAACGCCGTGTCATGCACGTGGCAGTCGGTAGAGTCGTCCTTTCGCTCGAGGCTGTCCATGATCTCGAGCGAGAGGTCTTGGAATGCCGTCGCCTCCTTCTGTGAGGAGGTGATGTCAGTGAAGGAGGCGGCGGAGAGGGAGAGGGAACGCTCAATCCCTCTCCCTAACCGCAGAGCCGGGCGCAGGAGGGCGCAAGACGACCTCCAGCCACCCTGAGTAGAAGCCTGCGGGCGGTGGACCTATTGGAGCCGTCCACCGCCCCATCAGCGCAGGTCCGAGTAGGCGGCGTTCGTGTTCCACGCACGCCTCTCGATGTCGGAAAGGGGACTAGGTCCCCCCGCTATGTTGTCGGGGACCAGGTAACCCAATTATGTGTATAAAGTTTTGTGGGACCCGCCACGTCCATCGGCGGGTCAAACCTTTGGCGGGGTCGCGATTCGAATGCGAGAGCGATCCGCGCGACCCCTCCATAAAGGTGTGAGGAACACCGCGGTGGTTTTAGTCGGTTCAGCCCAAACATATGGGCTGGATCCCGACATATCCCCATCGCCCGCCCCAAAACTGGCGATGGGGAATGTGATATGCACATTTACCTGCGTTAAAAAAAAATAAAAAAAAATCGAACAATACGATCATTTTAGACAAATTATGTCCGCTATGTAAAAAATATTTTGCTTTAATTAAAAAAACAGAACGTGTGTTATGTGTATATATTTTAGTGAAAATATGTGTGTTTGTGGAAAATGTGGTTATTTATAAAAGAGAAATAAATAAAAAACGTAAAATATATCATATAACATGTATAGATTCATGCCTATAATATATTCCCAAAGGATTAAGCAGAAGTGTATTATTATTCTCACATTTTCCTTGCTACATATGTTATTAGTCCCACTACCGATTCAATTACTATTTATCAGACATTTCCAGGCTCTGTGCTGCTACTGCAATTATTCCAGCAGAATAACTTATAACACTTTGTCCGACATACAACCTCCGTGCTAAAGTCCAGGGGCCTTAGACTCATCTCTGAAAGCATTCTCACTGTACGTGCGAGAATAAGACAAACTATTTACGCTGCCTCATTCGCGCACATATAATTACAATGCAAATTTTCGTTTATTTAAATAACAACTACATAGTAATTTAAACAGACAAAAGTTTACATTTTGCACAAGTATATAAGACTTGGTTATATCACAAATAAAAAATGCTATTTAAAGTTTAAACGGCAATGAAAGTTTTGAAATCGTGGGTAGAATGTAAAGTTTATATGAAATAAACTGTGTGCTTCGGACGACTTTTATAGACACCTTGACAAATCGCACTTTGTGAAAGGACGCGTAGTCGTTTACGTTTCGTGACGGGTAAGGCCATTTACAAGACAAATAGTTGTGTTTAATTTATATTCACACCCAACTACTCCCAAAGATTCGTTTACAGGGACGGATAATAGATACAAATCACTATTAACCATTGTCGTGATTGTCGGCCTTGATGGCGTAGTGGTTAGTGTAACCGACTGCCACGCCTGACGTCGCAGGTTTGATTTCTGCACAACTCAAACATTTGTGTGCATGAATATGGATGTTTGTCTTGGTTTAGGTGTTTCTATGTACCTATAATATGTATGTATTTACAAAAAATAAAAAGTATATAGGTATGTATGTTTATCCATTGTCTAGTACCCATAGTACAAGCTCTACTTAGTTTGGGCTAGATGGTGTTGTGTGTATGTGGTAGAATATTATTATTATTATAATATTATAATAATCGCTTGTTTTAATGCTGAAGGAAAACCATCGTGAGGAGACCTGCATGTCTGAGAGTTCTTCATAACGTTCTCGAAAAGATGTGAAGTCTGCCAACACGCACTGGGCCGGCGCGGCGTGATAAACTAGGCCCTAATCCTTCTGACATTAAGAAGAGGCCTATGCCCAGCTGTGGGACAGTTTAATACAGGGATGATATTATTATATTATAACAAAAGCCAAAGGTTATGAAATGTGGTTATGAATATTATGAATTCATTATAGCAACCGAAATGTTTGGATATCGAAAATTTACGTGTGAGATGGTAGCGATCATAAGCTATCTCATTAGCGACTGATTACTTCTGGGTGTGAATATTGGCATACAAAACGACGCGAGCATCTGATCGGCGCTCTGCGCACCATCATGAATGCAACCACTGTACACGATATGACCGTTTTGATTTGCGATCCACTTTTGGCATTTTGCTGTAGCAGTACCATATAGCAATATTTTAAATGTTTTATGTGAAAAATCCATTCTCGTGAATGTATGTCCATAAATACTCATACCTATCAAATTTATAGTGTATGCTATTACTGTGTATAGGCGTTTCGTCAGCATTGTAACACTAGCAGGCAAAGCAAACTGACTCCGGCCGCCATTAAGCGTGGCATTATGATGAATTGATGATGACGACCGTCGCTTCAATTCGCCACCTGTAGCCGTATCTGAATTGATAAAGCAACGTCAGCTTCCCCTGAATATTGATGTCCATCACAATCATGTGATACCGATTTAAATGCAAGTCGTTTCTCTCATAATCAAAGACGACTTCGCTCAGTATGTAGATAGCAAAAACCTTTAATAAATTAAAGTTTCACTGTGTTCCACACCATTTGATTCAATTCTAGCATGCAGCGTTTATCTAGGATAAAGATTCGCCTGTCCATAAATCTTCTCTAGAAATATATTAAACACGAATCGTGACCGATTTGGCCTCGTTCAAGAACCATCAGTCGCTATTAAGGACAAGAAATCAGGACGTATTACTTTGTTATTCCGAACATATGTATGTATATATGAGCTATACGTTATGTGATCTTCAATAGTGTATTACATAATGTAGGCATTAGTAGGCTTAACTCATTATCTTACACTTTTGGATAAAATTATCTAACAAGATTGTTCACTAATGCTAAGAGTAAAAAATATAGATTAGAATAGATATGAGAGTGCCGAGGCCCAATCACCCACTTTCCTCCTTCCCGCTCCTTCTCATTCGCACTTCCTTTCCTAAAGGGTCGCGCAAGTGATGCATCTGGTGTAGCAGGCGGCCATAGGCTACGGTGACCACTTACCATCAGGTGGGCCATAGGGATGTTTGCCAACTTACATGTATAAAAAAAAATAGGTGCGAAACATTAGAAGCTTACTATTTTGTAAGGTGAACGAAGGTGTTTACTTCAAAAATTACATTATTGTTTACTCTGTTTATAACTTAGCCAATATTTTTCTTGCCTGACATGCTTGCTTCGTTTGACTAGAATATCGCTACCTTGTTTAAATTGGCAACTTCCTTCGGATAAATTTTGATTTACTTTATTTTATAGAAAGCCTTTTGGTAAACACAATACGTGTTGACAAGAATTGCCTTGTTTACATTAGGTATCTTTTATATTAACTTTGTGCAACTTAGAACTATTGTTGCTATTGTTGTTAATAAGCTTTGTTGTTGCCTTTAAAATCATATTTTGTCCTAGAAAGCTGATATAAAAATTTAAAATGTTCTTCGCTATAAATAAAATAGAAAATTGAGCCATTATTTTAAAAGATGGGACTTAGATTCCAAGTAAAACCTTTACTTGGAAAGCTGTTACGTACATCATAATCATCATCATCATCATCATCATCGGGCTATAAAAGTCCACTGCTGGACATAGCCCTCCCCTAATGAGCGCCATAGCGCCCTGTCTTCGGCTTGCCGCATCCAGCATCTGCCTGCAGTCTTTCGCAGATCGTCATCCCATCTGGTCGGAGGGCGTCCTACACTACGTTTGCCGAGTCGCGGTTTCCACTCAAGAACACGTTTACCCCAGCGGTTGTCGGTTCTTCGCGCGATATGGCCAGCCCACTGCCACTTCAGCTTGCTAATTCTCTGAGCTATGTCGATGACTTTGGTTCTCTGTCGGATGTATTCGTTACGAATCCTATCCTTCAGAGAAACTCCGAGCATAGCTCTCTCCATAGCTCGCTGAGCGACTTTGAACTGGTGGACCAACCCTACCGTGAGTGTCCATGTCTCGGCTCCGTAGGTCATGACGGGTAGCACGCACTGATTAAAAACTTTCGTTTTCAAGCATTGCGGTATGGATGACGAGAAGACTCGGCGTAGTTTCCCAAACGCTGCCCAGCCCAGCTGGATCCTCCTCCTGGCCTCCCTCTCGAAATTGTTTTTACCTAACTGCAGAATCTGCCCGAGGTAAGTGTATTCGGAAACGATTTCGAGAGGGTTACCATGTACGACGATCGGTATTGGATCAATGTGGCTATTGATCATGACTTTGGTTTTATCCAAATTCATGCCAAGGCCGATACGTCGCGAGGCTGCTGCTAGGCCGTCCATCATAATGCTGTTATATTTTTCATTATGATAGTTGTATTAAAGTTACGAGTATATGCTAGTCTGTCAGTCTATTATCTTTAAAGCTCATCACTAATAGATCAAAGAGAACAGTCTCCAACATCGCCAATCTTTTAAAATTGAAATAAAATGGCGACGTGACTAGACTGTATGAACGTGATAGCCTGAACGAAATTTCAATGAGTTTTATGAGAGCTCGTATAAGCGTGAAATTGAAAACGTTTACATTAAGTGTTAAAGCGACACACGGAAAGGGACTAGATAGATTACTCATACTGTGTATTTGTTATAAAAAGTATTGTATAGATGTGTGTGTAATATTAATTAATGTAAGGATTTCTTAGAGATGATTTAACACATCCACAACTTATTTTCTTTCGGTCTTATTTGACTTGCAGGTATCATTAAATATACTTTTAAACCTGCATTAATTTATTGTTAATTATAAAATTTACATATTTTTTTCTATTTTTGCTATTTTAGAAGTTCGCATAAAAATGGTAAATACAAAATGTTATTCTTAATTTCAACCAAAACCAAACAGATATTTTTGCAGTAAGTTAGGCAAGCAATTACTGGCCGGTTTTAGAACTATTACGCGTTGGGGCCCTCTAACCGGTGTTAGAGCGGTGGGTAAGGCGGCAGCATGGGACCCTTTCCTTTCGACTAGTGCAAGTATTGTCGGGACATGGTTGCTTTGGAAAGTACCTGCACAAGGTCGCTAGGAGGGAACCGAGTCCCATCTGCCACCACTGTGAGTGTAAGGAGGACCCGGCGCAGCACACGCTGGAGCAATGTCCTGCTTGGGCGGTGCAGCGCCGTGAACTCTAGGACGTCGTGGGAGAAGACTTCTCGCTGCCAGCCGTGATCAAAAGCATGGTCGACAGCGAGAGGAAGTGGGTAGCGGTCGCATCCTTCTTCGAGGATATCATCGCACAGAAGGAGGCGGTGGAGCGGATCCGTGAGGAAAGTATCCTTGCGGATCCGAGCTGCCACCCGCCGTCGAACCGAGCGGCGATGGCGCACATATGCGCGCGTTATACCGCCGTAATGAAGACCGCGGGTGGAAGAATGGGGATCTCCCACCCGCCAGCCGTTGAGTCGGAGCGACGCCCTCTGCTGTGCCAGGGCGTCGTCCAGGAGTCGTCGCCCGCAGACACAACATCTCTGCATTGGGCACTGCTGGGTGGGTCACTGATGTAGTTTCAGTTCCTGTGACCCAACCATCATACAAAGCAGCGAGCTGGCACACCGTTGTGGTTTTAGTCGGTAGGCCCGAAGTCTCGGGAGAGCTCGACATAACCCTCTCGCTTCCCCTTGTGGAGTGGGTATGCAAAAGGAGTATTGCCTCACGTAAAAAAAAGGCAAGCAATTATAACTCAATTGCTAAATTGTTATATGGCTTTTAGTTTTAAGAATGACGGAAGATAAGAAACAATATACTTTTCCCATAAACTTCTATTAAAACTGATTATTAAATAATCAATTTTGATAAAGGATTATGATTAGGTACAGCTACGTTTTTAAGTCTGTTTATTGTCGATATTTAACCTGTTGTATGCCAGAATACCAGACATAATAGAAAAAGCATTGTGTCTCGCGCAGATCCACGTTCCGGCATACCAGAGGTTAATGCGGTCGGTATTTAGTGGTCAAATTAATAAATTTAGCTTTATATTTAGAAAGGTCTTAGGTACTTACCTTAGAAAATACTGTATTTAAATACTTGTAAGGTAAAAACCATGTAGCACGAGTCCAACTCATACTTGTTTCATTATTCGCTAATGGTAACCGGAATCTTATTTATTCATGAGGCTATATTTCAACTATAAATAAAAAGACTACCAACGTTATATTCTTAATTCCTGTATTGTGAGGGACTTTACAAACATTCAAACAACGGACACAAAAACACCTCGAAACAACTATTTGTGATATCATGTGTGTATCATACAATTTTTTGTCCCATGTGGGGATCGAACAACACTTGCGGCGAATAATTAAACCACTATCTTAGTTTATATCAAAAACACCAAATGAATCGCGTTCTCAATAGTTACACTTACTGAAAAACCTTTCCATAATGTTACTGTCACAATTGGTTATATAGGTTAGGTATTAAACGCAAAATATAGTTTTGTCATTACATTAAATGGCTGTTTGCGTTTCTTTCTGTACACATTGTATCCCGTTTATTTCTCCAGATGCCTCATGTAACACTCATTATACCGGCCTTTTAGGCTATCTGATACATTTCCATTCATTACTTTTGCCTAATTTCGTTAGCCGGCCGTCTGGTTTAGCGAAAACAAGTGTCTTTAGAGAATTTACCCTTAAATTTGTCTAGAAACTTGAAATATTAAAATGGTATATATGTATACCTAAAGAAAACCGACGCGCGTATATGATAAATGTAATGTGAATCAATAAAACAAAATCGATATTGCAGGATCGAAGCCACCTTCGGGAAACAGTAATGTGCAACGTATTTATCTATATACAAAGGTAATTGCCAATTTTGCAGTCGTACGTTTAACCCATGTAAAGAAAGAAAGAACGAAAGAAAAATAATTTATTAGACACAACAACCTATTAACATGGTAACAGTACACTTGTTTACTATTTCTAATAATTACTGTAATTAAAACATAGATATATAATAAATATAAATATATCTAGAAACGCAATATAAACAATTAAGTGCTGGATTTTTGTTCAGATAAATATAATTTATTTAGCTGAAACCTGAAACTACTTGCTTTAACTAGTTGGCGCAGTAGAGGAGGCAAATTATTCCAGCACATGTGTGTGGATAGAAACGATTTGAAACCGAAAAAATAATATTACTAACTATAGATAGTAATAATCATTTGCGGTTATACACAGCTGCAAAACCGACCATGTAAATCCCAATGCGTTAAATGTGAAGTGACTAATTAAGGATTAAAGGTGAGACTTATTGTATAATAAAATGACACCAAGAAAGTTTAATATAAGAATAATTTATAATTCAAAGTTGGGTAAGCTATGTCTCATAATTGGCATCGAGTAATTAATTTACAGAAAAAGCTAAATACATTTTGACCGTAACAGATTAGTATAATAAGCAAGTTTCGTTAAAACATTTTTACATAGGTATTTGCAGGCGATGTGAAACTTTATTTTAAATTCACGAAATATCACAAGTGTCACTATCGTGGTCCTTCAGTAAACAGCATTATAAAATAAAATAAAGATGTCCAGCAGGTTTTTCGACGTGTAAGACACCAATGCCATTGACCGATGTCGATTTCACATTCAATGATACCACGAAGATTTTAAAATTCGATTTACTTTTATTACTGTATATCTAGCTTTCAGCATAGAAAAACAAATTACGACAAATCGTGTAAGCATTTTTGCCTCTGCTTCGCTATTTTAGAAGACTATCAAATAAAACGAAAACGAAAGCTCTATAGCAAGAAGAGTCTTTTTCGTTTAAAGCTCTTCAGCTATTCTTATTTAAGAATACGCGCTATCATTTTACACACCTTTCTGTCGCCTTATTTAATTATTTATCTTAATCGATATTGCGTTAGGTATCGCTACCATTCTGGTAATAAAACATACTTTAAGCTTTTTAATAGAACTTATAATTAAGCAAGCTTTATTTTGCAACTGTGTCGCATAGAACTACACGTGAGTGACGTACATTCTATTTTATTTTGTTATGAGTGATGTGAAACCAGACTATCTGAGCTCTAGCTGTAAGTAAATTTAGTACACAATTTAATTAAAATCGAATTAGCAGTTTACTTGATGTGTCATGTCTTTGGGTGACCAAACAGATTGACAGCAATTAAACGAAAATTTAATTTTGCATTAATACATTTTCTATGCAATAATGCTAATCATTATTCATGTATTCGTAATTAATTATGTATAACTGGTTTTTGCCCCGTGTCTTCATAAGAAATTATAAAGCATAGTGAAGTAAAAACTTATAGTAACTCACGTAATCCTTGTATTGTTTGTCTCTGACCGAAATTGCATTATGACCCATTCCAAAGGTCAGCCAAGAATAGTTGCAGAGAAAGGCAGACAAAAATTTAAGAGATGATCAATATGCAATTAAAACGAGGCAGACACCAGAACATTTCAAACAGACACTTTAAGTTTATTTATATGAATAGGTATTACGTAGATACAGTAATATTGATTACAATACGTCTCAGATTACTCGGGTTTATACGATAGCTATCAGTATAATATTATTGAGGTTCCGTCTGGAGGTATAAATTAATTTAGCGTAAATACATTTTATTCCCCCCAATTGAGTTATTTATTTTAAAATGTAATTACATGATAAATTTACTTAAACTTCTGATATTTCTATTATACCAATTTATTATATTATCTCGAGGCCGTGACTAACTGATTGGCTAGAAATCACCTCGATCTAAATGTTGGTAAAACAAATTATCTCACCTTCTCTTTAACGACACCGGGTAAACTCACTTCCTTATCTTATTCTCTCACCGCTCACTCATGTAATCCCCTATCTCAACCTTTATGTAATTGCCCCACTCTGTCCCATATCAATGTACTTACCTTTTTGAGAGAAATAAACAATATTATTATTATTAAATTTAATTTCGCCATAAGTAGGTTCGCCATAAGCAGCGATAGCCTAGTGGGACTACCACGCAGAGGTCTCGAGGTCAACCCAAGGCGTATCTCTGACTTTTCAAACTTTTTGACGGCCTCGATGGCGTAGTGGTTAGTGTAACCGACTGCCACGCCTGAGGTCGCGGGTTCGATTCCCGCACAAGTCAAACATTTGTGTGCATGAACATGGATGTTTGTCTTGGTCTGGGTGTTTCTATGTGTAATATGTATTTATTTACAAAAAAAAGTATATATGTATGTTTATCCACTGTCTAGTACACCACATAGTACAAGCTCTGCTTAGTTTGGGCTAGATGGAGTTGTGTGTATGTGGTAAAAACAGAAAAAAAAAGAAAAAAAGTGCGTATTAAATCGTTATGTTCATTATCGCATGCTTTATCGGTGAAGAAAAATATCGTGAGAAAACCTGCATGTCTAAGCGTTGTCTCGCGGACCAGGCGTGCATCGGCAGCGGCTCGCTTACAGCGCGGCGGCGTAGGAGCGCCGCCTCTCCCTCCTGCGGCCGCAAATAAATCCACAGCCACGCCCTGGACCGCGCATCTTTCGTCTGCCGACGCTCCGCAAGTTAAGTGTTACATATGTGCTCCAGCCGGACCTCGCACCGAAGCCTTTTCGAGAACACGCCTGAAATACTTCTATTTATGTAGAAATTGAGTTTCACGTAACCTAGATATTGTTTAAACATAAGAATTAAAGATCGTGTAATTGCGAATTACAGTATTTGACTTATCCCCGCTACTTAGACTTCCCTGATCGACCACGTGCTAAAAACGTGGCCCCCAAAGAACTACGTTACAGCGTTTACTGTAATGTTCTCGAAGGTATGTGAAGTTTGTCAAACCGCACTGGGCCACCGTGATGGATTATAGCCTAATATTTCTGAAAATTGTGAAGAGGCTTGAACCCAGCAGTGGGACTGTTTAATACAGGGCTGATATTATATATTTTTATTATATAAACAAGAAGGTATATTAAAACAGCTGCGTGTTTAGTTTTGAAATTAATTATGTCGAAAGTAGTGTCTACATTAAGTTTGTGTCCACATTAGAAACTTTTAGACAGGGGCTCCTTGGCTTCATATTTTAATTAAATAACAATTATTCTACCTATAAGTAGAGTAACAGAAGTGTTTAGTTATTCACAGTACACTTTTACCGATAAATTTCCAGACCACTAGTAGTAAACAAACTTAGCTTATTGAAATTCACGTCACTGGCTCCTGTAAAATTTGTTGATAGTACCACTATTGCACGGGAGCTTACATGAGAGCTTACAGTTTGTGATTTAAGGATGTAACGCAAACTTAAAACATTATAAAATTGTTTGGCCAGTTACATAATAAAATGTAATATTTCAAGGCTTCCTGCAAATCTGTTCCATATTTAATTTTAATTTTTAGAAGACACCTGCCGCTGCACGGATGATGATAGGATAAAAGAAAGGTGGAAGACATACTTTGAAAAATTAATGAATGAAGAGAACTATTGGAGCGAAAATCTTGAGAATGAGGTGAAAATATAGGGTTAGTGAATGAAATAAGTAAGGATGAGGTGAAAACGGCTGGCAGTGGGATGAAGAATGGGAAGGCGTTAGGACCAGATGGAATATCAGTAGAAGCATGGAAGGCGTTAGGAGAGGATGGATGGGTGTGGCTGACTTTATTCTTCAATAAGTTGTTGCATGAGGAGACAATACCCGAAGAATGGTGCAGAAGTTACCTGATGCCCATTTTTAAAAATAAGGGTGATATCCAAGAATGCAACAATTATAGGGGAATAAAGTTAATGCCTCATAGTATGAAAGTATGGAAAAAAGTTATTGAGCGACGCCTGCGAGACGAGAGTGAGATCTCACGTAACCAATTCGGTTTTATGCCTGGTCGAGGTACGGTGGATGCCATTTTTGCACTTCGCCAATTATGTGAAAAATACAGGGAGGCGCATAAAAATTTGCATATGGTATTCGTCGACCTTGAGAAGGCATATGACCGGGTGCCGCGTGAGGTCTTATGGTGGGCCCTTAAGAAGAAAGGAGTGCCTGAAAAATACCTGAAGTTGATTCGAGCCATGTGCTGAATGCCGTACACAAGTCCGGTCCGCAGCTGGTATCACAGCCAGATTCGATGTAGCGGTAGGCTTGCA
Source organism: Catocala fraxini (assembly GCA_930367265.1). Classification (NCBI taxonomy): domain Eukaryota; kingdom Metazoa; phylum Arthropoda; class Insecta; order Lepidoptera; family Erebidae; genus Catocala; species Catocala fraxini. Next base: position 13,676,756 of record OV884037.1, read on the forward strand.
CCAAGGGTCGGCTCTTAGCATGGGCTAAGAGCCGACCCTTGGTGCAAGCCTACCTATCCTATCTATCTACCTATCCTAGGTATGGACCTCTTCCTGTTAATTATGGATGCTATAACATCGAACATACAGGAAGAGGCACCTTGGTGCATGCTATTTGCCGATGACATCGTTTTGGTAGCAGAGAGTGGACAAGAAGTGCAGAGTAAGCTGGAGGAGTGGCAGCAGAGACTGGAGAATGTAGGCCATAGAATAAGCAGAACCAAAACTGAATACATGCTCTGTGACTTTGGCGGTCTCTCCAGTCCTATACCGGTTACACTCGGTGGTATACCTCTACCAGTATGCTCCGACTTTCGCTACCTCGGTTCACTCCTGCAAGATGACGGCGAAATTGATCAGGATGTTAGGCAACGAATCAACACAGGATGGATGAAATGGCGACAGATCTCGGGCACAATATGCGATCCTAAACTGCCTTTGAAATTAAAGGGTCGCATGTATAAGGCGGTGATAAGGCCTGTCGTATTGTATGGAGCTGAGTGTTGGGCTACTAAGAAGATGGATGAGAAACGATTGCATGTAGCAGAGATGAGAATGTTACGATGGATGTGTGGAGTGACGAGAATGGACAGAATTAGGAATGAATACGTAAGAGGTAGTCTGAAAGTGGAGCCCATAGATGAGAAAGTGAAAGGAAATCGTTTGGCTTGGTATGGACATGTTATGCGAAGAGATGATACGTATGTAGGTAAACAAGTGATGGATATGAGGGTAGAGGGACGAAAAGGGAGAGGAAGGCCAAGGAAAAGATGGATGGACTGTGTGAGGATGGATATGAAAGGAAAAGGGGTAAATGATCAGATGACGGGTGACAGAGAAGTATGGAAGCGAAGGACATACTGCGCCGACCCCAAATAAATTGGGACCAGGGCAAGAGAATGATGAGAAGACACCTGCCGCCCTTGGGCTAAATTCTGTGTAACAGAGGTCTTTGCAAACATACAAATAACGGACACAAAGAACATCCAGACTCAGAACAACCATTTGTGGATCACACAACTTGCGCAGTGGCGAGGCGACTACTTCCCCATTAGTGCAGTCATATCTGTCATATCATAAAGTTTACTACGATATTCCTAAGCTTGCTAGTTTGTTTTCTTTTTTCTTTATTACATATAAATCAGGTATATGTAGGTAACCATAGTTACGAAGAATTGTACGACGTCAGACGAACAATGCCTAAATACTATGAACCATAGATTTAGTAGGTATATACTCCATATACTACTGGAGTATATACTAAATCTATGCTACGAGCACGATTCGACTGTGTATGTCAAATGGCATGGTTGTGTGCGTGTAGTGTTTTCCCATTAATTATTTAATGTATTTCTAATGCATATTTTATAATAATATTAGGATTCGCCACTCCTTCTCCATATAAAATTTAGCTGTGCCAAATTGCATACACCTCCGTCCGCGCAATTTTCGTAACAAGGGGTACAAAGTTTTTGCTTCATTATTATTAATATTAACTAGCCGTCGCCTAGTGCTCAAAATTCGACCAAAGTTTTTCTGTAAGATATTGCTGATATATGTCATTATATATTGATATATGTAACCATAGTTACGCGCTTCGACTGCGTGTGTCAAATGCATGGTTGTCTGCGTGTAGTGTTTTTTCATTAATTTAATGTATTTCTAATGCATATTTTATATAAATATTAGGTTTCGCCACTTCTTCTCCATATAAACTTTAACTGTACCAAATTTCATACTCCTTCGTCCGCGCAATTTTCGTAAAAAGGGGTACATAGTTTTTGCTTCAGGTATTAATATATAGATAACCTTATTAATATAATTTGTCAATTCCAAAGATGTTCTATATACAAATAAATCTGTAATGGTGGTTATACTGGCCACTAAATTAGTAAGGTTATTGATCTATTGTAATTTAGTATGGGGCATAACGATGTTTTGTTATTAAATAAAAGAAAGTCTTCAATGGTGTTAATACTGGCTACTAAATTAGATAGCATAAGACGTGTTGATATAGTATATAAATCTCATCGGTATTCATACAGCTACCTCAAAGAATAAGTAAAATAGCATAAATATTATTTTGTGATTATGTTGTGATAATTGAAATTTGGATTTAACAATATTAGAATCAGTAATTTCGGTAAATCACACTCCTTCTTTTTATACAAATTATTCATATTTTTTGAACCTATATAGTCTTTTAATTTAGAAAATACAAGTATAACCTACAATATAATAAAACGCTACAATTCAGCACCAGTGATATACTGCACATCCATATCTCGGTTTTACTCGTGCTGCCCCAGGATAGCCATTTTGGTTTGCGATTAAAAATCTCCCAAATGTAAGCCTACTATTTTTAAGCCAAAACTTAATTTCTAAATAGAATTTTCCTACTGATATATTCACTTTGTAGCGTCAGCGACGAAACTTACGTTCATACTTGTTTTTGTCATTTCGCAGTCTTAATAAAACAGCGACTTAACTCGAATTTTGAAAGTAAGGCAATTTGAACTCTAATTGTATGTATATGTTAAATTCTAATATTATATTTGTGTTAAATCTTTGCAATTCAAATTTGTTTAATCCAAAATACTGAGATAAGTCTCTGTTTTATTAAGGGTGCGATTTGATTCGTTGCCTCCTGAAGTATTAATTTATATCCGACGCATTTTGTATGATTTGTTATATAAAGAAGTTACAAAAACTGAATATAAGTAAATATAAGCTGTATTGTAACTATCTAACTAATTTTATTTTAACAGTAAACAATAAAATGCTTGTACTTACAATTTGCTCTGAAGTTGGTAATGAAACTGTAACGCTCTGTACGACTACTTATTAATAACTTTTAAACTTTCGTGGTGCATGATATATATATAATACGTAACGGGTATTAACGCGATCATGCATAATAATAATATTCTATCACATACACACAACACCATCTAGCCCAAACTAAGCAGAGCTTGTACTATGGGTACCTACTAGACAATGGATAAACATACATATATACTTTCTTTTTTGTAAATATATCCATATTATACATAGGAACACCCAGACCAAGCTAAACATCCATGTTCATGCACATTACACACACAACATGGATGTTTACCTTTTTATGCTTGACGTTTCGACCAGGTTACACTGGCCGTGGTCACAAGCTGACTCATTACTTATTACTCGAAAATATTGTGTAAATAGAATTTAAAACATTCACTTTTAAAGTACTAAAGAAAACTTGTAGTAGACAAAAATTCCTAGTAAATTGAAACTTTTCAAAGGATCTGTGGCGATAAATATAAAATAGAAACTTTTAACTTTTATAACTGGTACTGTTTATTGCCACAAGTTGTCTGTATATGTGGCTGTACTGGTAGCATATAGAATTTAACATACATCTTAACATACCCTTGATATAAGAGAGGAAACGGATGGTATATGTGGTTGTGTATGTAAATAAATCTATTGTTGCCTTTGAAGACAGTTCTGTTATGTAACATACCTATCCTCCTGAGTAGTGTATGAGTACGTCTCGTTGCTATAACATTAGCGAATAGGTCAAGACGATAACATTTAAGTTAATTTGTGAGACCATTTGGGCAAGTAATTATTAAAGTGTTTGGCGCTTAAGCCTTTAGCAATGACTGTAGAATTATAATCACTCCTGAAACCACTTGGTTATTTGTAAAATAAGGGTTAAAGTGCTTAGTAGAAACAGTAAGGAATTCATTAATGTTCTGGTTAAAGTGGGTTAGATACGGATACACAGGGTTTGTTTGCTTTTAAAGTCGTTTGAATAGGTAATGTAATTTCACGATATTTGTAGAACTAGTTTACATAATAATTGTATTGCAAGTTGAGATAAAGCTCAAATGATGAACAAAATATATATGAAGTTATAAAAACAATAAACTGCACCAAAAATCAATGCGAATTGCATTAATTTTAAATGTACATTATTGCTTTTATAACTTTTTGTGTTTTGAGTAGCTCTACTCTACTCATAGTACACAGTACGTAATACACACAGTAATTATGTACACTTGTCTTCAAAATATGCAGTCCAGTCATCATCAGTCTCTTAGGCAGTATAGACATAGTACAATAAGAATAGTAGGATAGCTTCATACAAATCGGCCGCCGCCGGTTTGAATGTACGCGTGAGTTGCCGGCGCCGTGTACGCATGCACTTTTCACGCACACAATCACACAACCAAACGGGGCGGCCGGGGACTCTGTACGGGATGCGCCACGCGTTTGATCGCACGCATTCACGTACTACACTGCTTGCCCGCTCGAATTCGATGCTCTCACTGACCACTTTATATCCATTTAGTTTTGTAATAAACGTTATTATGACTTCAAAAAGAGCCAAAAAATATTGTAGTGTCTTCGGGCGCCTCAATAACAACTCCTCAAATCCGGACTTATCATTCTTCCAAATACCTACTGAACGAGAAGCGTAAGTACCGACCTAAACATTTTTCTAATTAAATTAGGTATGTGTATGTACGCTAAATAGACTAGCTCAGGTTTCTGAATTGAGCATTTGAGTTCACAGATATGTAATTGTTCAGAGTCTGGTGTACTATGTTATAAGTAGATATGTATTTACAAACAAAACGTATAATACAATGTGTTAAACGACAGTAAATTAAACTAGTTCCTCGTCATATAAGGTGTTTAGATAGTTATATCGCGATATATAACGCTTAGTCAGTATTTGAAAAAAAAATATATTCGAGAAATTAAACTGCTATATACGGATTTTATCGCGTTGTTTATTTGAGGGGAGGACTCCCCGTGACCATGGCTGCTGAAAAGCAACCGAAACGTCGGGGAAAGTGTAAAAATAAATTAAATCTAAATAGTTTAATAATAATTTAATTAGCTTAAAAATTAGTAAAGTTTAATAGTAGTAGTAGTGAAAAAAATTTTCAAAATTTTGTAATAAAGTGTCAAATAAACAACGCGATAAAATCCGTATATAGCAGTTTAATATCAATGAATAATATTCGCGTAAATAGAAGACAATATTAAGATATTCGAGCTTAAATTGTGAAGTAGGTATTCAGCGCGATCACTTATAAAAGCGGCGAAAAAGCGCGCGCGCCGAAAAATCCTGCGCCGTGGTGTTATATTGAAACGGTGTAGATATTAACACGGGTATTCATTTCAGCACTTACTAGTCACTGTTGGATTGAGTGAATTGAGTGATTGATGTTTAAAATTTGATTTTCATTTTATTTCGTAAGATAGCTTTGGTTATAGTCATGGTTTAGTTGTTTAGTTTACATACGTAGTTATTAATAATTATAATATGTACTTCAGGGATGTTATGTGAGATGTTTTGTTCATAATTCCTTTTTTAATATACAAACTTCTAAGCGACGTTATATTACGTTGTTAAAAACCTAGTGCTGTCATAATACGCAAATAAAATTTAACTAAAAATAAAAGTGACAACCCTGTGCGTCAACGCAATAGTAGGCAATTAACTCGCCGATCGGCCTTAGCTAACCTACTATTCTTATTGTACTATGGTATAGATGTCGAAAAGTGTCTTACTACAGGAGTGTTAAGGCACTTTTCGACATCTATATAAGCTCCCTTTGCTTTTGTAACCTGCCGGGTTTATATCTATGCTATGGAAGCAGCGATAGTCTAGTGTGAAATCGTTGAACTGCCACGCTGAGGTCTCGTGTTCGATCCCGAACTCTGACATTAAGTTATATGCATATCAGATAGCTAATTATTGCTCGCTTTAACGGCCGTGGAAAATAGCGTGAGTAAACCTGGAAGTCTGAGTGTTCTTCATAATGTTCTCGAAGATGTGTGTAGTCTGCCAACCCGCACTAGGCCAGTGCAGTAAACTATGGCCTAGCCTCTCTCAAACAGGAAAAGGCTTGCCCCTAGCAGTGTGTCTCTGTTTAAAGACCTGATGATCTATATAATATATTTATGGTATATCGTATAAGAGTAACACACACAGAAAAGCCGACCCCAAGTGACTTGGGAATAATAAAGGCTAAGAGAGAAGATCGTATACGAGTAACCTCGTTTTGCGGGCTTGCTGTAAATATATCGTCTAAGGCTCCTTAGACCGTCTGTAACCAATATGGCCATTGGTCTTTATAGGTATACTGGCAATACAGAGACTCCTTTTATGCGATGTTGGTAATTTATTGCTTTTAATTTTGGAGACGTTTTAGCGTAGCCGTTTACGAAATAGCGGACTAGGCGCTATTCAGCTTAGCCGTATCTTAATATGGCTTTGCTAGCAGTATAGAGTTTAAAGTTTATTATAAGGCTAGCCTTCGAGGTTCGTTTGTTGAATATTTCTAAATTTAAAGCTAATGCTAATTGAAATTAAACTACTTTATACGGGTTTTGTCGCGTTGTTTATTTTAAAACACTTTTATTACATAGTTTTGAAACTCTAACACTACTGTTATTGAAGTTTACTAGAATTTAAGCTATTTAGATTAATTAAAACTATTTATATCTAATTTTATACATTGCTCCGATGTTTCGGTTGCTTTACAGCAGCTAACGCTAATATAAGTTTTCTTTTTAATACCACTAAGATAGCAAAACATCATACCACCCTGTAAAAAAAGGTTTTCCCTTCGGTCTCCTACTGTAGTCACAATGACATGGGCAAATTATGGCTTTGAATTTTGGTATTCCATGCCCTAAGCGTTCATCCGAGGATTTTTCTGTGAAAACGATTAATTCGCAGTTCTAAATTGTAAGGATGAACCTGCTACTGACGGTGAGCGATGCGGTTATAAAAAGTACCTGTAAATGTACTAATGTAGTATTTCATATAGATAGGTAAAATCTATCCTCCTTTTTGGTTAAGACCGTCGTAGTTCGTTTTGTTTAAGACGTACATACATATGTTCAGACTAATTAAATTAGAAATACGAGATTGGATATAAATTATGTATATCTGAATAATACTCGCATAATAACAAAATTATCCGTTCGTTTTAAATGAAACTTAAACCTAAAAAAAATCCTACACCGCCATCTAATGAAATTTGCTGAAACTCTATTCAAACTTTCTGACCATCATACTGAACGGTGATTGGCTGAGGAAGTGGCGTAGATATGTTTTATTGTTTATGTTAAAAATAATGATTATGTTACATTATTAATATTGAGACATTGTTATTATTGTATTGTATAAAGAATCTTTAATATTGCATGCCTAATGGGTAGATTAAGGAGGACTGTATTAATATGTATAAAGCAAACTTTTTGTATAACACCTTTATAAACCTTTATCCAGCAAAATAAATGAATTTGAATTTGATTTGAATTTGAAAATTTCAAATGGACGATGGCGTCGGTACCGGAACCGCGTGGTAAGTTTATTAGTATTTGCATATAAAATACTATGTTTTTTAAATAAATATATAAATAAATCATGGATTTACAGGACTCTTCACGCTCGTCGGCTATTATATTATATATATATTATATTTCTAATATATATATTATATTAGAAATATTCCACAGCATGAAAACGAAACTATCTGCGACCTCAAGTCCATTATAATACAGACCTGTAAAGCCATTCAAACAACACGTAATTTAGTAAATAATACTGAATTACGTGATGTCTACCGAATGCCCGGGCAAAAAGGTACAAACAGACTAATAGTCTGCGAGTTCACCACAGTACCTATGAAGCTCCAGGTGTTAGAGGCGTCTCAAGCATTCGACCTATGGTTGAAAAACTGAACACTGAACACATAGGACTTAGTGGGCCACGTACCTCGCTACTTATCGCCGAACATCTTCCAGGTTCACTCAGACAGTTGTTCTACGAAACACGTAACTTTATTAGGAATAACAACTTTAAATTTTGCTGAATCCACAATGGCAGATTATATTATTTTTTCGTGAACGAGAGGGGACTGAGGCAATCAATATCAAAACTCCCCGTAAATAGCTCTTTTCGTTTCAATCTTATTTATAAGTGTAGTCATGTATATCTTTGTATATTATTAATATTTATTTTCAATTTCACGTTTATTGTACTTAATAATAGAACTAAGTTTAGTTGTAGATTACTACTCAAACACGAAACTTCATACCATACCGTACACACACATAAAACTACAAAATTATACATTTCATATCCAACAAGCATATACACTAAATACAAACACCCATTCGACATAGTAGTCAACTTAAAAGCCCTGGAACAGTATGAAAATATATGTACAATAATATATTAGCTACCTTTACAAGTTAGTAGTAACACTAATATGCGCTACTATGTATGACCTGGTACTAAACGTAAATCTGGCACCCTTCGTTGGTACATAAATTTTTATGCTATATACTCATTAAAATGGTAGATCTAGTTTCTTTATCGGACGAATTGGATGTACCTACTTGGCACGCTACACTCGTATACTTGTAAGCCTGAACAATGCACTAGTCTCATAAATGATCAAGGTACCTCAATAAAAATAATGCATGTAAATACGTACATTTACACTACGTATAGTGTGAATCGAAATTGATGACTTTACTATATTATTACACTCAGTGCGTATATTGCCGGCTGTAATAGCTCTAACAGAGTGTTGGTTAAGCAAAACGGCGGCCATTCCTTTAATTGACGGCTATGTGGGTTACAATTACAAAACAAGATACATCACAAATCAAAATGATGTATTGATTCTTTACGATCATCATATATATATAAATCATCTGTATCTCAAACAATTAATGAACCGCATATTGTAGGGTCAAACCGTTTAATTTGTAAGGTTGAACCTACGAATCTTGCTATTATTGCTGTGTATCGCCCTCCCTGTTTCCTGAATGGGCTCGACAATAATCTTACGGACATATCTAGTTAGATATGTTATGTATAGTTATAGAAATATAGTCCTTATTGGTGATGTCAATATAAATATCATCCCAACCCATGAGAACCAACAAGCCTCCGAAAATTTAAACCTAACCGCCTCGCATGGCCTACTACCTACTCATAATCTGCCTCCGTGGCGCAGCGGTAGTGAATGCGACTGCTGTGCATGAGGTCTCGGGTTCGAATCCCGGGTCGGGCCAACAAAAAGCTATTGGGTTTTCCTGTAAAGAAATCTCAATAGCAGCCCGGAGTTAGGAAGTTGGCGGTGTTAGACACCCCCGTGCCTCGGAAAGCACGTAAAGCCGTTGGTCCTGCGCCTGATCTCTCTCCGGTCGTGTCGGATTGCCGTCCCATCGGATCATGAGAGTTAGGGAACAGAGAGTGCACTTGTGTTTGCGCACACACTTGTGCACTATAATATCTCCTGCGCAGATGGCCAGTCTCTGTTAAGACTGGCCGCCGTGGCCGAAATTCGGTCTGGAAGGATTACTCATAATCTGCCTACATGAGACGAAAGCTGCTTAGACCATATCTTATTAAAATCAAACTTAAAATCTACCACATTAATATTTGATACTTATTGAAAATACTTTAAAACATCCCAGAAAATAAACCCGTATCGTCAAAGTGTATATGTATATGTCAAAGTATGCCTCAGTTATAAAAACTGCGGGTGTACGAATAGCTGAGTTAACAAAACAAGGACACAGACTGCTAAGATTAAAATTGCCCTACCTCGTCGTATTCGGTTTGTTCCTTTAATAGTGAATGTATGAAAAAGTTATTTAATTCTTCATTTAAAAAATAACACAGTTTAACTTTACAAATGTAAATTTTTGTGCAAAGCGGTGGTTCGAAGCGCCGGCATCGTACTTTTTAGTGGGTTGATACATTTTTGATTAGGTTTGAGGTACTAACGTGACACCCACACTTAATACAAGCAATTGGCCTAGCTTATTAGCTTATTTTAGATAGTAATGTATGCTACTTTACACTGCGCTAAATATCGAAAAATAAAACAGAATATCCATCCACCGAGATGAAAACGTGGATAGAAGCTTGTGAATTTTAAAAGCGTTTCTTGTTAAAAATCAGTCGTTTTGACGTCGGATCTCTTTTGAGATTTATTTAGTTAAATATTCTGCAAAACGTTTGTACATAGCACTTAGACAGCGTTTAAAAATATTATAAATATATATAAACGTTAACCTCTTAAAATTGTATAAAAAGTGCTAGTTTGTCACAGATAATTATTTTGAAAAAATTGACTTGACAAGTGCTGATTCAGCGTATTTCCATCAGATAGATATGCTGATTTGAATTAATTGTTGAGAGTGCGTTTGCATGGCCGAGCCTGTCCTAAATATCCATAAATTATCAAGGAAAACAAAATGTTAAGAAGCTACTTTACTGAATTTTGACATGGAAGCAACAAACAGAGTTTAAAATAAAGATTTATACCAACGTTAACTGATTTAAACAAATATTTGAGCTTCCAAAAAGTAAACTCACGGTGCTATTTATCACCAATACTTTACGACCCTAAAATATGACCATATTGCATTATCCTATAATAATATACGTGACAGTCATTCATAAATTGTGGACTATTATTATATTTTGTGGACAAATAATATGTTATTTGGAAATAAATTACAATATGGATCGGACATATCTTGGCACGGCGTTGACCAGACTAACCCGCCGAAATAAATCATGCTTCTGTTAAAGACATGTTCTCTAAATATCACATTTACTGCTTCGATTTAATGTTGCTCGAAATATATCACACATTTAGCATAATATTTATTTAAATTGGACGTATATTTTGTTTTTAATATACATTGAACAAACAATGTAACACTACGCAAATAATAAATAAATTATTAATTTTGATAACTAATAAACATTCATCGCCTATTCTGAATTGCAATGAAAGTAATTAGTCCTTATATTTATTTGATAGTTTGTAATTTTAATCTGTTTTCCTGTATTTAACAATATACACGCTTGTAATATTAATTACTACTAACAATAATAATTATGTTGATAGTTGGTATAGTGTATACGATTGCTGTGATTATACAAAGCAGTTCCCCAACTCTGCCGTCTTATGAAAAGTGCAATACCTAACTAAGTTAAAGCTAATTTCGAGAAAAACGCGGTTATATATTTTATTATTTATTTTGTTTATATCTCTGTCACTGTACATGGTATCGACTTGAAACTTTTACTATATGATAGATAAAAATGTGGAGAATATTATGGAGTACTTAATGTTTGTAAATACATTTATTCCCGCTATAAAAAACAATAAATCTACTTATGTTTAGTATTATTAGTATGTAGAAATAATGTTTACTAGCCATAACCGCAATAAGTAAACTACTTTTAATTACTATTGCACTTATGGTTAGGAAACCCACATGATGCATTTTTGAGTAGCAATTTATTTATTTGATAACTGTTTCCTAACCATAGGTGCATTAAGAGTCTTATTTTTTGCAGTAACATTTTAGATCAAACTTTAAAAGATTCCAAACCTTTTTTTTAATGACCATTGATTACAATTTATACCAGGCACTCAGTAACGAATTTGAAGATCTGGTAACAAACGGGAATGCTATACATGTAAAATGTTGTTAACATATTTAATTATAAATGCAATAACTATACTTATTGCAGCTATAGTTAGTAAAATTACTTAATAGCGTAAATAAGCTTCCTTAACATATCTGCAATAACTCAAACTTATTGCACTTATAACTAGTAAATGCAGATTACAAATAACTTGCGGTCCATGGTCCTCTACGGGGCCCCAGTTTGGGCGGACAACCTGACGGCCCGAAACATTTCGGCTCTTCGTGGGCCAGAAACCAGAATAGACTCAAACAGGCTGAGTCGTTTGTAAGGAATAAATTTAATGACTGATAGAAAACAAACCGGTAAAAAGAAACCTAGACAATACAGAAGAAAATATTATATTAGTGAGACTGTCGTTTGTAACCCGTAAAGAATTTAGTCCTTTAGGGTGACTGCTACGGAGGACAGAGTAGGAATTTTAAAATAACCCTTATGTTAAAAGCTGTACTTAACAGACACCCAAAACTTAAAACGACAACTTTTACATATTTCGAGACCGGCCTTTCCTTTTCGCGAAATGATACTAATTTCAGCAAGAATGAAAGAAAGAAACATTTATTTGTAAGAATATAGTTACAATCAAGGTGTTATTGGAATCCTATTATCATTCGAAGATAAAAATGAAGAACTAGAGGCGGAACGGCGTATCAACTTGAGCTGGAAATAGTTTTAAGCCCTAAAGGAAACATTAAAAGGGGAACTTTCCTTTCACCTAAAGAAAATTGTCTTGGACAGCTGTGTCCTACCCACTCTTACATCCGGTTGCCAAACGTGGACCGACAACACAAAAATAAAAACTAATCTAATAGCATGCCAGAAAGCAATGGAGAGAAGTGTGTTAAAAATAAGAAGAACACAAAAAGTAAAAAGCGAAATAATGAGACGATGAACTAAAGTTATAGACGCCTTACAATTATGCACTTAAACAAAAATGTCAAATGACCTGCTATTGCTTTTATATCTTCTATCCACCTTTTTCTCTATACTTATATACACTTCAACTATGCCAAATCTGATAATCCTTCTTGTGTGCAATGTGCTGAAAAAGTGGCACAACATTTTCTCATTACGTGTTAATATAATTATATATTAATACTTACGACAATAGTGATAACCATTATCACCTATAATCATCCTTCGATGACAATGAATTCCTCCCGTGACCCATTATTTTACCAGACCAAATTATACCGAATTAGCACATATGATTAGCATATTATGTAAGACTAATGCCCTATTTAAACGAACTGAGGTGAAGATTTTATATAATTAAAGTGTTTATCAGTTGAATTGTAAAGTTCGATGTTATATAAAATGTCTTAAGTGGAGTTAGGGTACCGCCACGAGTATACTTCGTACCAGCAGTTTGCGGTTTTGCGTCCCTTTGGGCTGTACTTGCTTATGTGCGGTTGACACTCGCTGTGATGCCGAGTTAATATTGCATAATACGGTCAGTACTCTAATCTTTTGATCCCGTGCCCGTAAAAGCTAAACCACTAAAAAGGAACAGCTAACCATAGCTGGACTATATCGCGGAACTGTACCGTGGAATATAACTGCCTCCGTGGCGTAGCGGTAGTGAATGCGACTGCTGTGCATGAGGTCTCGGGTTCTAATACCGGGTCAGGCCAACAAAAAGTTATTGGGGTTTTCCATTAAGAAATCTCAATACGAGTCCGGAGTTAATAAGGTGGTGTGGTTAGACACCCCCGTGCCTCGGAAAGCACGTAAAGCCGTTGGTCCTGCGCCTGATCTCTCTCCGGTCGTGTCGGATTATCCGTCCCATCGGATCATGAGAGGGAACAGAGACTTGACACTTGTTTTTGCGAACATACTTGTGCACTATAATATCTCCTGCGCAGATGGTCAGTCTCCGTTAAGATTGCCCGCCGTGACCGAAATTCGGTCTGGAGAACATTATTATTATTATTATAACGCAGAAGCCGTTTGAGTTCTTTGTTGTGGACTACTACTATACAAGCTTAAACTAATAACCTCAGTTATTTAATGTCATTCTTAATTTGTTTATTATACAGGTCGTTAAAGAAAGGTTGCTGATCTATTCTAATTTAGTATGTAGTATCGATATACCTATACTGCTATTAAATAAAAACATGTCTTCAATGGTGATTATACTGGCTATTAAATTAGATAGTAAGATAGGTAGTAAGTAAATTAGTAGTAAGTAAGGCTACCGATCTATTCTAATGTTGTATTTATGGGGTAAGACGTGTTGTTATAGGTAATAAATTTCAACGATATTCATACAGCTATCTAAAAGTATAAGTAAAATAACCTAATTATTTTTGTCATTATGTTGTGATTATTGATATTTTGATTTAACAATATTAGAATCAGTAATTTTGGAAAAAGTAGACTTCTTCTTATACAAATTATTTTTATTTTTTGAAACTATATAGTTTTAAATTATAAATTACAAGTATAACCATAGCTGAAATATAATAAAACGCTACAATTCAGCAATAGTGATATACTGCATTTCCGTATCTCGGTTTTACTCGTGCTGCCCCAGGACAGTCATTTTGGCTTGCGTTCAAAATGTGAGCCCACTATTTTTATACCAAAACTTAATTCCTAAATAGAATTTTCCTACTGATATATTCACTTTATAGCATCAGTGACTAAACTTATGTACTTGTTTTTGTTATTTTACTCGTTGTCTCCTGAAGTAATAAATTATATCCTGAACTAGCTGCTAGCCGTTCATTCACTTGAGAGTTACATAAAATTTGGTATTGCAAAGATTTGCAATGTCATCTAGTCGATACTTTGACCTGTATATTAGTGCCCACACTTATATATGGAAGTGAAAGTTGGGTATGGCAAAAGAAGCATGAGAGCAGAATAAATGCTGTAGAAATGAGAGCGCTGAGAAATATATGTGGTGTGACTCTGAAAGATAGAATAAGGAATAGTGTGATTAGAGAGAGATGCGGCATGAAAGTGGATATACTGACAAGAATAGAAAAGGGTATGTTAAGCTGGTTTGGGCATGTAGAAAGAATGGACGAGGAAAGACTGACTAAGAAAGTTTATAAGGCTAGTGTGAATGGAACAGTCGCAAGAGGAAGACCTAGGCGAACGTTTCTTGATCAGATCGGAGGCGTTCTGGACAAAGGCCAGGTTAAAAGCACCTTGAACCGACGGGCGTGTATGAGGAATGTGATGAAAGTGAATGAAGCCAGAGAAGTGTGTCAGGATCGTAGCAAATGGAAATCCGTAGTCTCTGTCTACCCCACTGGGAAACAGGCGTGAATCTATGTATGTACATATATGAAATAAAATGGTTGCATTTTGCTGAGAAGAAAGGGCAAATAAATTCATTTTTTTAAAAGAAAATATTTTTGAATTCTTGAACTTACACTTAGCACTAGAATTGGTAATAAAATTGTAACCCTCTGTTCCCGCTAGGCTTATTAAATTACTCGAAAATGTGTAGATAGAATTCAAAACATTCACTTTTGAACTACTAAACAAAACTTGTAGTAGAAAAATTCCTAGTAAACTGAAATTTTTCAAAGGATCTGTGGCGATAAATATAAAATTGTAACATTTAACTTTATAACTGGTACTGTTTATTGCCACAAGTTGTCTGTATATGTGGCTGTACTGGTAACATATATGTATATAGAATTTAGTATCCATACTCTCGATGGAAAGTGTCATACATTTTCAAAATCGAATTGTACCCTTCACAGCTTTTTTATTGTTTAACGCCAGACGCGGATTATATAATTATATGGTATTGTGTGAAGAAATCTTTTGTTGCCATTAAATACGGTTTTGTTATGGAAATACCTACCCTCCTAAGTAGGGTATAAGTACATCTAGTTGATATAACATTAGCGAGTAGGTCAAGACGATAACATTAATTTGTGAGACCATTTGGGCAAGTAATTATTAAAGTGTTTTGGCGCTTAAGCCTTTAGCAATGACTGTATAATTATAATCATTCCTGAAACCACTTAGTTATTTGTAAAATAAGGGATGAAGAGCTTAGTAGAAACAGTAAGGAATTCATTAATGTTCTAGTTAAAGTGATCCCTATCTAAATACGGATACACAGACTTTGGGTTTTGGTTGAGTGGCTGGATAGGCGGCATGGCGCCCTCACCTTTCGGCTGACACAGGTAATGACTGGCCACGGTTGCTTTGGCCAGTTCCTGTGTCGCATAGCCTATTATATATAAATCATTCGTCACGATTTTGACACAACGACAAAAAGACATAAGAATACCATTTGTGATTCCTTCCTCGCCCAGTCCGTTATACTATGGAATGCGCTCCCTAACGAAGTCAGGATGGCCACACACACATCACTAATATGATACGTATGTTTATATGTATATAGGTATGTATGTATGTATGTATGCATGTATGCATGTATCTTTATATATATATATATATATAGATACATATATATATATATATTTGTATATATTTTATTCAGATTATATAATATGTTTAATGGTATGTATATATTATGTAATATATAATTACTATTGTGATATTCTTTAGTATATTTACATGTATGTTTCGCGTTACTGTTTGCACTTACTTCTTTTTATCTCTGCGTCACCCTAAGGTCGACTGGTAGATAATGCCTTTGGCATTAAGCATTCCATTGTACTATTTTGAGCATAAAGTTAAAAAAAAAATAACTTAATATGTAAACATGAATTGCATTTCAGTTCAAATTTGGCGTATTAGACTAAATCGGAACTTTCTTAACATATATTTTTCTGAGAACTGGCATATACATTTATTTATATTTTAGAGTGTTCAAAATACATAGCATTTAAGAATGGTTAACAAAAAGAAAACCAAGTAGGTATAAATAAGACACTCGGTCATAGTAATACATAATGCGAATCATTATAATACAGTATTTACAACTCTGTGAAGTGAAATATTAGACCTAAAGTTACTTCTAGGTTTTCCGTTTCACTGCCGCCATAAGTCTGACCTTCACGTTCGCTTTCAAGAGTTTATGCCAAAGCAAAATGTCTGTAAGTAAAGTATCTATAAAAAATATGTATTTTGGAGGCGAAAATAAGTGAACATTTGTTAGTACAAAATGGTACACTGGCGGACAATCTAAAGTACTTTTATCCTATTATCACCATGAAATGGTGCAAGAGTAGTCTGGACAAGAGTACATATTAGATTACATACATCATAGTAATATTTAGCCATTAGATATAGACTTTAGAATCTTTACGGACTATTTATTAAGTTCATATTGTGTCTTGTTTGCATGAAACTCACGTACAAAATACTTAGATTGTTTATGAGTCACAAAATTCTAAAATTATAAAGTAAAATTTGCGTAAATAACGAGACTGGATAAAAAGTTAAATGTTATTTGTAAAATAACAGCCAATGCAGAAATTTTGTAGTTAAAATCTGCGTCGTTTTACTTAAACATAAAATTTTTGGACCATCAGTATTTTTGAAATTACAGAATCAGCAGGTTAATTTTATATTGTTGAAAAATATGTGACTTATTTGAGTAAAAATATAAAGACTAGATAAACAAATAATAAAACTTTTACTGCCATAAAATACCTTACTTGCTTAACCTTTATTGTTCCAGTATAAAATACAAACACAATACAATTAATTCATTTTTACACAAATCGCTGACAGCTGAAAAATAATAACTAAAGTTAAAATCGTTTAACATTGAGTGCTCTGTATTTTCATCGTTCATTTTACACAATTTATGCATGTTTAAAATCGTATTTATGTGCTAAGTAAAAACGAGAGAGTATAAACTGAAGCGTGGTAAAGATACGTGATAAATGATGATAGAATTTTTATAGCGCTTAGCTTAAGCAGAGCTTAATATCAAATTAAAAATCGAAATATATGAGAGAATAAGCGGCTTATAAATGATGTAAAGAATTTCTATATTATTTCTCTAAATTATTTCTTGATTCGGGCGTACGAATAGCTGAGTTAACAAAACTACGACACAGACTGCTAAGATTAAATGTTTAAGCCCTGCCTCGTCGTTTTGGGTTTGTTCCTTTAATAGTGAATATATGGAAAAGTTCTTTAATTCTTCATTTTAAAAATAACACAATTTAACAAATATACGTTTTTGTGCAAAACGGTGGTTCGAAGCGGTCGAACTTGTGAGTGGGTCGGGTGGTCGATCCATTTTTGATTAGGTTTGAGCTACTAACATGACACCCACCCTTAATACAAGCAATTGGCCAAGCTTATTAGCTTATTTTTAGAGAGTAATGTATGCTACTTTACACTGCACTAAATATCGCAATAATGTTACACAATATCGAAAAATAAAACAAAACATTCATACACTGAGATAAAAACGTGGATGAAAGCTCGTCAATTTTAAAAGCGTCTTTATGTTAAAAATCTGTCGTTTTGACGTGTAATTTCTTTTGAGATTTATTTAGTCAAATATTCTACAAAACCTTTGTACATAGCACTTAGACAATGATTATAAATATATTATAAATATATTTTAACGTTATTCTCTAAAAATGGTATAAACAGTAGTTTGTTAGAGAAAAATAATTTTAAAACATGGACATGACAAAGTGCTGATTCAGCGTACTTCCATCAGACAGATATCTATGCTAATTTGAATTAATTGTTGAGAGTGCGTTTGCATGGCCGAGTCTGTCCTAAATATCCATAAATTACAAAGGAAAACAAAATGTTAAGAAGCTACGTCGGCCTCGTTGGCGTAGTTGTTAGTGTAACTGACTGCAACGCCTGAAGTCGTGAGTTCGATTCCCGCACAAGTCAAACATTTGTGTGCATGAACATGGATGTTTGTCTTAGTCTGGGTGTTTCTATGTATAATATGTGGATATTTACAAAAAAATAGTACATATGTATGTTTATCCATTGTCTAGTACCCATAGTACAAGCTCTGCTTAGTTTGGGCTAAATCGTGTTGTGTGTATGTGATAGAATATTATTATTATTATATTATTATTATCTTCCTGACTTTTCAAATGGAAGCAACAAACAGAGTTTAAAACGAAGATTTATACCAAGGTTAACTATTAAAAAAAGTTTGAGTTTTCAAAAAGTAAACTCACGGCGCTATTTATTACCAATACTTTACAACCCTAAAATATAACTACAAATATTGGACCATTCTATAATAATATACGTGACAATCATTCATAAATTGTAGACTATTATTAAGTTTTATGGACAAATAATATGTTCTTTGGAAATAAATTACAATATGGGTCGGACGTATCTTGGCACGGCGTTGACCTGACTAACCCGCCGAAATAAATCATGTTCCTGTTAAAGACATGTATTCTAAATATCACATTCACTGCTTCAATTTAATGTTGCTCGAAATACACACATTTAGCATAATATTTGGTTGCGTAAATTGGACGTATATTTTGTTTTTATTAAACATTAAACAAACGATGTAACACTACGCAAATAATAAATGAATTATTAATTTTGATAACTAATAAACATTCATCGCCTATTTTGAATTGCAATGAAACTATATAGTCCTCACATTTATTTGCTAGTTTATAATTTAAATCTGTTTTCTATATTTTACAATGTACACGCTTGCAATATTAATTAATACTAACAATAATATGTTGATAGTGTATGCAATTACTACGATTATGCAAAGCAAAACAGTTGCCTTAACTGAATGGTCCGTTTTCGGAAAAGTTTCATCAAATATAGAAATCAACAGAGCATAATACAAAATAAAAATACATTTGTACTACGAATGTCACTTAAAATTTCTATATCACCTTTCGACGTGCATTGAACAGAAAATACTTTTTATAAACTGTATGAACTTAGGCAAGCATCATTTATAACTAGTCCCAATTTAAGGCTTAATATATTAGTGGTTGCTGATGTAAGCAGCTATGACAGATAGACAAACAAAACATCACGACAAGGCTTGTTTTTTTTTTAATTTTGGTACTGTTCCTACGCTAAAACCTTTAATTACACCGTTAATTGTGTAATATTTCCACAACCTGTTCCGTCCTCACAAAATGTTTATTCAAAAGTTAGAGGGGCATTTCGAGAGGACCTTGTATAAACCGTAATCTTTTATAATTATTTTCACGCTGTCGTAGCTCACAGGCCGTTTTATATCAAAAGACCCGTGTCACCTACGTCACATCATAGGGAAATTTAGAAAATTAGTTTTGTGGGACCATATATGACGGTAATTATGAAACACAATCTCGGCATGCGACGCTATGCATACCAAGATTATATGAACTACGCTTAGTTCAAGTGCTCATCTCGCCATTACTAATGCAACGAGTTTTGTGGGTTAGATACGCACATGATATATGTATGTTGTTTTGCGTGACCGGTGTTGCATTGTTTGTAAAGGCTGGCATTTACAAACAATGTCTGATGCTGGCATCAAAGACGTTATCTACTTATAAGTGTTAAAATAAATGACGTTCAGTAAAAATATATAACTTTTTTTACTTGATTACAAGACATTAGTAGTTAGTACTACAGTTTTTTAGTTTGTTCATTCTGTCCATATTAGGCTATCCAGAGGGCGAGGCATACAAGGCGTCAAAATGTCCCTGTATTTGGTGAAAGCGGCAACCGCATGGGTTTAATGACATGTTAAAATCAAATTTATGTCGAATGATTTCATTGATTGTTGCTCACTCAGTTAGCTAAACACAGCAGTTGATATGCCTTTGGCCGTTTGCTAACTAATTTTAAGTCTAATCTGTTTTTTAGAAACTATATGGTGGTTGACGGTAATGCTAAAACTGGCATCAAAGGCTAAAGTCAGATTTAATATTGGTTTTAAAAATACCGGAACAGGCTGACTATGTCTATTTAAATCAATTATGAATACATGCTCTATTTTATTATGCTACATAGCTGACCAGTGCTAAATTCATCTCATTCAAAGCCCTATTACTATTAATAAAAATAAAAATATAGATTTTGAGTATGATTGTAAGGATATTGTAGTGCAAAATATGATACACCAGGGGTTGTAATATAGAGATTTTACTACATCGAACATGATGTATCCTAGAACGACCATGACGCTTTCAAATGAATGCTATGCTTTCAATACCATACGTAATAACAGAAAGGCTTTCGCATAAAATGACAACTCCATAAATCCCGATGACAATACATTCCATTGGTTTTCTCGTGGCAATAGGCGCTTGCTATTACAACTGGTGCAATGCGGAGTTTCCAACGTCCCATTCATTTCCCCAGTACCTACCTGTGAGAGCTTTTTGTTCACTAACAAAAAGTCGAAAGTGATTAAGACGAGAGCGTATGAAGATTCACAATGTCTCATTTAAGGTAGAGTATCGTTAGACGTTATCAAATATTACCTAATGCTACATTCAAAATGATCAATTATTACTGTTTAATACTATCTAAAAGATTTATGTCTTTATTTGATGGACATAGGCTTCCTTTTTAATAACTATTATAAAAATATAGTAAAGAAACTGTGACAGCCTACCAAAAAAATCGTTAGACTGCTCCGCAGTGGTATCTAGTACCCTTCTAACGCACGTTTCACTGATTTGCCGGACTTATGAAAGCTTTCGCAGGTAAACCTGCTTACCTAAAAGTCCAGAGTTCTCCATATTGTTTTCGAAGATGTATACAGCCTGCTAGCCCGCACTGAACTAAGGTGGTGAACAAACGCTTAAGACTTTCTTACGGGAAAAGGTGTTCACTTACCTACCTTTTCTCCGTGTCGAAATAAGATGAGATGTCACAAGAAGAAGTCTATATTACATATATTTAAATTGTAAATTATTAACATAACTAATATTATAAATGCTAATGTGAGTTTGTTACCTACGGTTTTACGTCTTAACTACTCGACCGATTATCACAAAATTTCATAATCACGTTGTCAGGGGTACAGAAAAGGGTTCAATTTCATGCTGCAGAACTTATAGAAATTCTGTTTCGATATAAGTGCGAATAGGTACCTACTACAACACTGTATTCAATCTTCAGAACAATCGAATAATAAAGGTGATAATACAATGGTAACCAGCGACAATAGAAACGTAACAATTACATTTGGCGTCAAGCCAATTTATTATGGGAGTTACCGAAAATCGTAAATTTCAGCCAAATTTTATCGTCACCAAATTTTTCTCTGCTTCTATTTACAAAAGCAATAAATTACTAACAGATGATAAAATATATTATTTATTACAATACATAATAATGTTATAAATGCGATTGTAACTTCATCTAAGATGGTTCAAACCCTGACTATTTGATATTTCTTCGTGTCAACAAGATAGCTGAAGGAATACACTCTAAAGCACTAGGTAAGTTAATGTGTCATACGGTGCGTAAAACGCATGTTGTGGCAAACGCACTCCGTTTGTTATGACAGCGTCATTCAAATTGACAAGCGTCCCACGCACTGTACAGAAATCTGTTCCGTAGTCCTACGCTACGATTGACGCTGCGTTCAACACAAACACCAAAGGGTAGTAATAGCTTTATATGTAATACAATAAAACGTGGGTATTATAAACGAACTAAACGCTTAATATTATCGCTAAGAATATATGTATATACATGCGAGACTTATTTTCCATTTACTACTTAGGAGAAGACTCGGCATAACTACGTATTCAAAGCTTTTAATCTATATAATAGTACCCTTGAATATTTCATAAGTAGCTAACAGCATTTATTTGCTGATATGGCACGCCATAAACGTGGAACCGCGAAAATTTCCAATAGATTTAAAATTCATTAGCACCAACAACCTGCAATGCCAGAAAATATTGCCGTAGATTATGTATGCCTAGCCTGATCACATCAAGCATTCAAATGGATGTGAGGACTACAGCTTTAAAAATTTTATTATAGCCCAAGCAGATAATCTAATTATACAATAACTGATACATTTTTATTATGATGTTTTGCATTTATCAAAGATAGGCTTACACCTGTATATCCTGTATATCAACTGGACGCAGCCGTAATACGCCTGCGTGCAGTTGTGCGATATATCGCACGGTTCGCGGGCTATATATTTTAGGGTTCTACGTAATAATAATAAAAAAACTGCCTCGTTGGTTCCGTGACAATAAGTTAGCGCGTACACTTATAGTCTATTGTAAGGCACGGGGCTCGATTTCCGGGTTAAATGACATTGGGTTCTTCAGTTAGGAAATTCTCGTTCAAAAGTATTATGTGCTTGGAATCCGGCACTGGGCTAGGCTTAAATGCTTGCCTTTTTCACGCGAGGTCTGAAACATATCGGGTTGTACGTACTAAGAATGTCTGCCAAAATAATAACTCCCTGTCTGAAGGGCCTGTTTAAGAACACAGCAGAGGGGTAATTACACGAACACGGAACTCCACAATCGACAGTTATGATTCTAATTTGTTGTTAAAGCAGATAAATTAATCAGATTTCACATATCCCAATATGTACTAAAGACGCCAATCAGTAATACGGATTATCTTATCAAAAAATCCATACACAATGTATTAAATATTTGTACCGTCATATTTTATTTAGACATATTTTCCCTGTAAAACTGATAGTAAATCATTAATGTAAAAGCCGGTGTTGCATGACGCTACAGAAAAAAGTAAAGCCCTATTTCACTCATCCACGCTCGTTTTTATTCCACACCACACAAAGTGAATGGGGTTTTGTAATGTACACAGTGACTATCACGTGCGTTTGAATAAATAAATATACCTACAGCATGAGGTTATATGAGCCTTCTCATCCACCTCATTCGTTTTAATTAAGCTTAGAAAATTAAATACCATACATTTCGGTGGATATAAAAAGACAAAAATGTTGTTAGTTATATGGTTTTTCATAAACAACATTTTTATTAAAATCCAAGAAAGAATGGCACTTTAGGGTAGTGGGAATTTATGCAAAGTCAAAACTCGACATAATTATTACCACTTAGCATTTCAAGTTTAGGCAAATTTATGTACTTTACCCTCGTAATGAAAAAACTTTCTCAAATTTGTTGGTAGCTGTATAATGTTTCGGTGCAAACAAAAGAGTTTCCGTGGGCCGACGAACTTGTTTTAATGCACAACATTATCCTTATGATCCGTACGAAGTTTGAACTTCAAATTGGTATTCAATGTTTAAATTTTTAAGGTGACAACAATTATAATTCAATTTAAAAGGCTATGCTTTTATTTAATCTTCTTTCGGACTACATAAGCGAACATAGCTCACATAATGGAGTTCCGAAGTATATTGATGTACTGCTAGCCTGTCGCTTACGGACGGCATAGTAACCATTACTTGACAAAATGAACGTTGACGTGCATTATCATGTTCGAAATATTATTATATTACGTAAGCATATTAAAAGTGGCTTATAATCTATAAAATTTAATATCAGTGACATGTCGATTATAGCTAAGATCAAATATAGGTATCATAAGTGACTAACGAAGTCGTTTAAGCGTCTCCGTCATTATAACCTCGGAACGACACCGTGATATTAAATTTTGTGTGGTGGTATTTAAAAAGAAACTATGTCCTTTGTAATTGATTGTAATAGATTACATCTTATAAATGAGAACAAAAGATTTTAACAAAATGGAAACCATAGCACACCTTTTGTTTCAGTCATTATAGCTCTGTGAAAAAGAATGCTGGATTTTTTAGTTTTTTATTATCCTTGATATTAAAGCTTACATTTAAAACCTTATCGCAGCGTTTGGCTTCGAACACCGCTGACGCACCAACTGTGTTTAAGCCGGGAGAAAATATGTATGAAGATAAGAACAATTTTTCCTCACTTGCATTCTACTCTTACAGTCCTCTTTGGAGCAAGCCACATTGTTTAAAGTAAAGCACATTATTTGATTAAGATAATCAGCTGGAAGGAATACCTCCGTATGGTATACAGGTTTTTTATTGTGGCAGCAAAATCCCTATTATCAAATGAACTGTTTGTCACAGTCATAGCATAAATGGATGAATTGATTAGAGAGATATGTACTGTGATACTTGTAGGTTGGTATAATTGGTGTTTTATCGTAAGTATAAAAAGAAAGAAAAGCTGTTGTAGAACTGAGTTACAGCTTAAGTTAAAGCTTCAGAATTGTTTTCTCTATCACTATGTTAAAAATAGCATCCAGAATCAAGTGGGGAAACCCTATCTCTATTTTAGATGCAGGATCCTACTATCATCGTCATAGAAGAGTATCAGAGGGAATAGGATAGGTACTCCGCGGATAGGATGTGCGTATGTGTACGTTTATTTAATATATTTAGAATCAATACTAAAAGTTAAGCAAATATTTTAAATAATGATTTGAATAAATAAATTATATAGAATCAAACAACTATTGACATCGAGAACAATGACACTCCAATTAATAACAATCTGTAAATCTAAATTCTTGGAATATACTAACAATAATCTAGATCTTTGTATTGTCTAGATTATTGTCATAATTATTCATTATAATTATGTCAAGATTATTGTCTAATGCTTAGATATATATTGACATTATGTTAATTGCAGATTTATGTACATTAAATTGAATTTCTGTTTGACGAAAGCAGTAACATAAAATTAAATCTTAATTAAACATTTAAACGTGAAAGTGTTTGTCTTTCGTTCACCTCGAAAAGTTGTAATAGAATGATGTGGTTTTGAATGATATAAAACGTGCTTTCATGTAAATAAATGTTTTAAATGAATAGCGGTAAATAAAATGATGAATTTTCGGATTCTTTTTATCCCTCTTCTATTCAGACAATCAGAGTCTGTTTCATCGTAAAATCTCATTGGAAAACAATGTTATCTATTTATTGTACCATGTTTGTAAATACTACAACCCCCAAAATGAAGTCACTATTTTGCTAGCATTTGGGGCAAAGAGGACAATAATTACACAACATCTTCTCATAAAGCCTGGAATCTATAGTCGCCGTAAAATTACAAAACTGGGCTGATTATATATGATTAGAGTATCTCTAATCGTATCCAGGTGAGCTGCCTCAGTTTGGTCTAAATCTCAGAGTAGAGTGAATACCGTAGTGTAGGTATCCTACCTCTAAATGTATTAAAAGCATAAACATCTTTTAATGTACTATATATGTATTGGTTTAAGATACTTTAGTTTAAAATTTAAGCTATATCTGTTGCTTCACAGCAGACCAATTGGTGAATACTTTTGGTGTTGATGCACATTTAATTCAGCCTCGCTACCTGTCAACATCATTTGATTCAATGATAATGAAATTTCGAACATTGAGTGCCAAATGGAAAACGTTCGCAAGTAAAAACATGCCTTTAAAGAGCTTAGTTAAATCAATTTCAATACATGCACAATATTCAATGATAGATTTTAAAAGCTTTTTACGTAGGTTGTTTTTGTTTAGTTTAGAAATATTAAATAGAGCGACAAAACTTAATATCTATTAATCTGATACGACTTTGGTGATATATATTATATGTAGTACTGAATTTATCAAAAATAAACTTTGTATTTAATATCAAACGTCAATCATAGGCAAAGTGTATAAAGATGGTAAGATTTTCGGACCTAATATATGTATGTATTTTATTTTATGTGAAATAAATATACTCAAATATAAATCATACCTAGATCAAAGATAGGACAGACACATAAGTTTGTTTTAACACGGCGTGTGTCAGGATGGGTCATAATGACACCTGACGTTTTAAAGCGAAGCCAAATATGTCCTGCCTATAAATATTGGACATCTAACCACACCTGTCAAATTTGCAACTTCATCTGGCCAGAGTATACAATTTCTTATTGCGGTGGATTTATAGTTAAATTTAGCGTTTAGGTTCTTAAAGATCTCACATTATGCATTCTATACAGTTAAAAGACAGAATTTTGTTTGATTATTAATATGATTACAGAAGTTATATCTTTTATAGTCTTCTCGCAAAGATATAGAAAGTACCTAATGTGACTTAATTTTTTTTATTGTTTTGCACCTAAACCTTATAAAATAAGAATGATTCGCCGTATTATGAAATAAATCATTCCTGGCATCTCTTTGAAACTGTGGGCATAGTATGCAATGTTTGTACCAATAAAGAATTGAATTGAATTAATTTTCTACCATACTGATGCCGGGTTAAAAATAAAATCAGGTGAGTTTCATTTATAGCTTATAATTGATTAAAATTTCATCCACTAAAATTACTTTTTGTTAGACAAATATTATAATAATCCTTGAATTAAATGCGTAAGTAGTAAGTAATTCTCCTTGTTTAGTAAGTCTGTTATGGTTTTACGACTAAAAGTTTAATGAATGTTAATGAAATTTGTAATCTATGGAAGTAGTAGTGTAGTATGCAGACTACTTAAAGTACAAAAAAATCAAATAGTGTATTACAGTTTACCCTAACTAATATTATAAATCCTAATCCTAACTATTATTATAAATGTGAATGTGAGTTTGTTTGTTTCTTATGCTTTCACGCCTTAACTACTTAACCGATCATCACCCAATTCCACATACTTGCACGTTGTCAGGGGAACAGAAAAAGTCACAGAGTTACCTTTTATCTAGAAAAAAATATTGTTACTAATCTAACCATTTCTTTTTTTTTTTAAGTGTCCAACATAAACCATATTAAGACGGTAATGATGATAATGGAAATCCCGGTAATACCGACTAAACCTACCTCGGTGTTCCTCGACAAAACTGCAATCGGCGGAGCCACGCGACTCACTTTCGCATACAGTCGCTACCCTGCCGAGGTTTCGGCCCGCCGCCGTATGAAACGGCAGGGCACTACACAACAAGACCTACCCTTTAGGCACCACTACATTTAAGCCCTACTCACGGCTCTCGAAACTGGTGCTGATCGAGTGGCGGGCAGGCCTACGAAGCCCACCATCCCCAGGAAAAACCTCAGGATGGCAGGCGGTCATTTTGCGCTCTCAAGCGCCTGGTTCTGCGGTTGGAGAGAGGGTTTAGGCGCACTCTCTCCCGCTCCGCCGCCTCCTTGATGAAAATTACTTCCTCACAAAAAGAAGTGACGGCGTTTCACGACCTTTTGCTCCGAACCATAGATTTAACCACAGTTGAGAGCGAGAGGTCAACCATACGGACAGCCGCGATCAACTCACGGCAGCCCTGCGATGCCCAGGCGGGGCAATCTGCTAAAGTGTGCAGCGCCGTGTCTTCAATGGCATCGCGGTAGTCGCCGCAGTGGTGACAACCGGGCGTAATAGTACATACCTACATAATAATTTATACGTGAAATGTGAACTTAAATACAATTTCTATTCACATTTGACGTTTATTATAATTTTGGAAAATAACATTAGTGATATTTATGACACAGGGACAAGATTAAAGTTTAATTTTAAACAGTTTTTATTATGAGAATTGGTCTTGCAGGTTCTGATTATATCAATTGCAATATTTGCGTTACTTTCTCATTCGTCATCACTTGTACAAATATATTGCTGAAAATACTAGCTTTATCTCAAAGTATTAAAAATTCTATTTAAATATTCATCCGTCATCATAATATTAAGAGCAAACATAATTATGCACTTTAGTTTTATAGTTTAGCTCTGAGTAGCAGTTTATATTTCCTTTTAGCAAAAACTAACTTTGAAATAACTTTGACCTGAAGTAATTCACTTATTGTTAGTAGGATCTGAACATACTCTTGGTTAAAGACTCGTTTAAGCTTATGCTTCAAAGCTTGATTAAAAACTTACTGGAGTTAATCGAACTTGCCTCTTGCCTAGCAATCCGGTTTACGTAGGTACATACTTCACCTAGTAGGTAAAGAAACGGTTGAGTATTTTAACTATATAGGTGTCAAAGTGGTTTAAGTGATCAATTCGCCATTCCCAAAACGCCAATGTTGGTTCGATCTCCATAGGGTACAAAAGATCCACAATAATTGTGTCCATTAGTTTAACTGTTTGTAAAATTAATCTCGCGCGACATAGGCATTATTCGTAGTGCGATTCATCTTTATATTGGTATATAATACCAGCCCTGTATATAAATTACTGGCAGTAGGACACTTTTCAGAATCGAGAAGGGGCCCGGGCATGGCCCAGTGCGGGTTGGTAGACTAGACATATCTTCGAGAATGTTATTAAGAACTCTCAGACACGCAGGTTTTCTTACGAAGTTTACCTTTAACGGTCTTTATATTAGTAGTTGAATGTAATTATTTATTGTTTTGATTTCTACCAGAAAATACCATAGTAATTTTCTCGTAGAAGTAATCAATGAGTCTTGAAATCAAAGCAGCAAAGTAGAGATCTTCGTATAGCTGTTATGAAATACTGTTGACACATGTCAACAGTATTTCTACAACATCCAGACTTAATAATGATGTTCAAAACATATTCGTTGTTAGGTAATTAAACTACATTGTTACTATCTATACTATCAATCGAGGTAGCTCATCACAGCCTGGCCCGAGGGCTTTACGTGCTCTCACAGCTCAGAGTTGCAGATGTCTATTTGTCCGTTATATGGAATGCATTCTAGTAATGCCCAGCCGGTGGACGCATCTCACGTAGAGTTTAATCCTTTGCGAGGCCCATTTACGATAGAGTTATTGTGTGCTTACCGCAACGTGCACTGCTTTTTGATATTAAATGTTGGTTCGTGTGTATCAAAAACCTAGTTTTTTATTTTTGTAGAGGTTAACTGTTATTCTTGTTGTAATGTGTATTAGATGTAACGGTCCTCTAGCTACTAGTATAGTATTATATTATCTGTGGTCTAGCTAAGCTCAAGCGATTGTGTCGGGAGTAGGCTCACGACATCTCAATCGGCAGCCCATGCCTTATCGCCTGAATTTTCACGGCTTTATTATCCTATGGGCCACCGCCACTTTTATTCAACACTTATTGGGAAATTATAAATAATATTATAGTCTACTAACAAAACTTGCATACAGGTCAGTTGTTATTAATCGCTAGCAGCAAGCCAACAGTAATTTTCCTGGCGGGAATTTTTATGTCAGTAGTTACGGTCTTTTAATATTCGTTCCAAAAACGATTGATATTTAATGTATAGAGATCAAACATAAATAAGAAAATTTCCCAAAGATTTTCATTAATAGGAGCAATTAATAGAAGATATTAATAGGAGCTTTCATGACAGTGTGTAGAGACTAATCTACGAGGTAGGTATTCTCTTTGTCATGAAACTGTAGACGTATCATTGTATATTAGTTATAATGTGATTCGGTAGACGCAGTTAGGCTGCTTAATGCGTCCATGTTAGTAATCTAAGCATTCAAAGGTAAGACTCAGTGCTTGAGCATGGGTTTAATAATACAGAGTGCCGATTTAATTACCTGCTATACCTCAGTACGCGTTTAAATAATATATAGGTATTTAATTGTTTTCATAATGTTAACAAGAAAACTGATGCTATCAGTAGTACATCGTGGTCTGGCTTGCCTCATATGACAATATTGCGCTTGGTTAAATCAGTATGTGTAATTCTTGAAGTGATTGAAAGATTTGTATCTTATTTACATATTACCAGCAATGTTTAAGTTTCAACATTGTAGAGAGTAAGTATCTTGGTGTCAATACAGGAAGCGAGGCGCTCATAGGCTGTTGCACTCACTGATCGGTAAACGATTAGCGAGGTTAAGCAACGTTGCGATGCGGTTAGTCTATAGATGGGTGACCGATTAGTGGTATTTCATCTAAGCTTCGGAGGACACGTAAGAAGTCGGTCCTGGTTGTTGTGAAATTAATGTCAGAGGCCTGCGGGTGGCTTGAACAACTCTTAACAAGAGGTTGGCCACTAACCACAAGCAAAAACATATACAGTACCTAACTTCGTGGTTGCTACTGAGAATTTAATACTGAGACAAATACCGAATAGCGTTTTTGCCGAATGGGGAATTGATGTCATCCCCCACTTAATTTTCAGTTCGGCGACAGTGTTGCAATGTTTGTCTGCCTACTCAAGTGAAATATGTCATTGGTACCAAAGAATTGACTGTACACACAAATGTTATCATGCATCAAGAGAATGGTGAAATAGAGATCTGCCTAGAAAGTTTATTACCATACCATACCATTCAGGTTATATTGAGTGTAGCTCACACTCAATATATTTCCTGTTATTGCCTACCATAAGAAGTCTTAAGCGTAAGCTATTCCTTAAGCCGTAACATAAATTTAATTTGATAAAAAGGGTTACTCGCGAGGCTTTAAGTGTCACCGTAAATAATATGAAATTATGTTACAGAGGCCTTCCGTAAATTACTAAAAGTATTTTTCAACGATACATTTACAATTTTGCGTCTTTTTTCTGGAAGTGTAGATAGAGTCTATTTATTTCAACTTACCATAATTTTACTTACCTATATTTGCAGTTGAAGCATAGACTGTAATAAAGACCACTTTTGCACTGAAAAATCTATTTAATCTTATTACCTTTCCATTAGAGCAAAAAATATTCAATGTTTACTTCACCTATACATTATGAATTTCAATAAGTTAATTGTTTTGATGAAAGTAGATACCTACTTAGCTAATTTCTTGCACGTAATACGTAGTGATTTCATTCTTTATAAATTTTTTATTCATACAACATTTTTACGAGCTATAACTTATTTAATATTATAATAAACTAAACTATTTACTATTTTACTATTTTTATTGATATATTATATAAAAAGAAACCCTCAGGTAGCCTACCCGCATGTAGGTATTTTTTTGGTATTGTCCTCAGATTGTATGCGCACATAATTAATTTCGTAGTAACAATAAATGTGGAATGTGAAAGTGGATCCTATTGCGTCACCAAATTTGACATTCAAGGAAGATAACACAATTTAGTTATTGACACGCCAACATGCGATTTTAACAGTAAGTATTCGATTTAATTCCCTTGAACGTTACCTTGTCAATATTACCTACCTACCTCAGAGCAATGTTTCGATCTGTCACCTCGTTAGTATTCATTACACAGAGTAAACGCAATGTGGGTGTACTACGTTAGTTATCAGCCTTGGCAGAAAGGTTATCGATACCAATTATTAATTTCATGATGAATTGTGAATAGAGAGTGACTGCCGATAACTTCACTTTCTGCTCATTCACATTCGCTTTGTATCCCTTTTTTGTTAGTTTTCTTGCGTCTATTATTTCTACACGTTTTATCATGAATACACGTTTCTCGATCCTCTTACACTCTATTCTACTCTCGCACTAGGAACAGAAGATCTTGTGTCGCGGCAGACTTGCCAAGCATCAAAACCGACGCAACGAATAGTATTTGCGGATTAAACAATATTTTGCTCGGGCTGGGACCGAACCTACAACAACTCAGGGAAAACGCGTCAACTCTTAAAATCTTTTCTTAATTAGGGGACGGTATGTTTACAGAACTAATTACTAAATATATATTATTATATAAAGGGTTCTTAAAGGCTTTACGTGAATAAATTTTGCTGACATGAATCATTACAATGATATTGGCTATGACCAATATGAGCCAAACTAAATTCGTCGCATATTTAAATTACATGCGATATATTTACGTATATTGAGTAAAATATGTTACAAAGAATTACGTATGGGACATTTTCTAATCAACATAGTTGTACCTACACTGTTTATTATCAGTGGCTTTTATGGCGCAGCGGTGGTGAATACGACTGCTTACTTAAGATCTCGCGTTCAATGCCCACGATACGAAATTCTAAGAAAGCAATGTGTAAGTAAGGATTTTCGTTCATCGTTATTGAGAATAACAACATATAAGCGAATATTTTTTTCCTGGCAATTTTCTCACCCTTATTTTACCCAGCCTTAATGAGATACATGTCAGCATGTATCTCATTAAGGCTGGCTGCATGGATAGATAGGGTTTCATCATGTTGAGACATTCAAATGGGATAGGACTTTCATGGTCGAAGCAGTTTGTATAATAAGGCTATTATACTATCTGTTATTCTAGTTGATGGTTTATCTGATTACCAAATCAGATTATGGACGAGTACCAGGTATGTATTTTATCAAAATCCGTTGAACGGTTTGCACTTGATTGGGTGATAAACATTCAAACCTTCTTTGTCATAACTATTTAATATTATAAATGTGAATATGTTTGTTTTACGCTTTTATGCCTTAAATACGCATACACGTTGTCAGAAAAGGACACACATACCTTGCATCTAGAAAAAATACTGTTACCGAGCGAGAAAATCAGCGGCAAAAAGCTAGTTTATAATATTTTACATAATATATGTATATGTAGTACCTATGACAATAACGATAGGTAGAACCCTCGTCAACTATGGAATTTAATATTCAGTTCATAGGTGCACAATGGACTCAATTGATGGTGAGTGTTTAATGGACCCATTATATGGAGCATTTATATAGTTGTCACTATCTTCAATATATATTAATATCAAAATGATATAGAAACTTGTACATGCATATTTATTTAATTTTATATCCAAGTGTTTCAGTACGTTAAAAGATAAACCAAAGCATTTCACTGGAGCTTTATGAATCTTATGCTATTATATACCTATATATGTAGCTTATGAAAGTGTAGTCGTAAACAGATTGTAGCTCGAGTGCTACGACGACGGACGCTACGTACGTTATCTACGAGAAAAGCTTTGTTAGTAATCCGGTAATAAGTATCCAACAATAATATAAGAATAATCGAATGGTCAAGTTTACGTCCAACTTGTTGAAGCAGCATTATTCTTGTCTACCACTTTCGATTATGTCGCATTATTGCCTATAGTTATTATTTTATGTTATTACTTTGCAAGATAAGTATGGGTTCAGCGAAATTAAAATATCTGTTGCCATCCTCAAAAATAAAGCTCAGCTTTTATTACTCACAAATAAATGCGGCACAAAATCCTTATCTTCGGCAATATTGAATGTGAAGCGAATTTCGGATCATTGTTAATCCTTCTAATAATATTCTATCTTGCTTTAACTACCACAAGAATTTTGCTATGTGGTCCTGTTTCATTTGACGCAACGTTTTAAGGCGTTCTTAGCCCAAATTGCATGATGTTAATGTTTAAAGTAAACCATGACGCGTTATGTGGTCTTTATTCGCTTAGTGAATGTTTTTGTTCTTAGGCTCTAGCAAATAAATCGTGAGTAGATAACACATGTTTTATAAAGTCTTACATACATATATGCAATGGATTATGCTGGCCTTATCTATGTTAAGGGCCCAGCACAGCAGAAAAAAAAACATAATGTAATTCGTGCGTTGAAATGACTTCTCCTAATCTTCTAACAGCGTCTAGAACCTTATGTGTGAGTGTATGTATCATGAAGGAACTTAATAAGGAAGGTATAAAAGATGGTCTGAATCTGATGAGTTGACTTTGAAACTAATATGAAGCTGACAATATAATTTATGTTTTTTAAGTTTAATGTATGGTTAGACAAAAAAGTATAGAAAAGAAACGGAAAGTGTTTCATCATCATCATCATCATCTCAGCCGACAGACGTCCACTGCTGAACATAGGCCTCCCCCAAGGTTTTCCAAAGTGTTTACTTAGAGTAAAACACAGCAATTAAGACATCTGCCAAACTATGAGATAGTTTGTTGGCAGACGTATGTAGTTCCCGAGTCATCCATTTATCGTTCACTACGCTTCCTCAGTTTTACACACACATTCGGTAATAAGAATAAATGTATCAAAATATTACAGACATGGCACGTTTAATGAAATATTTTCTTCTAAATATACGCAGAAGAAACTTTAAATATAAAAGATGTTTTAGAGACGGATTTATTTTAAATATTTAATGTTAAGCTTTTAAGAATTGTTGGGTTTCAATAACTACATCGTTGTCGATAGTAATTCTTGGTGTACGTCATCGTCGAGGCACTTATAGCTGTGGCGTATATACGCAGCTAACTTTAAATGTATTTAAGATACGGTGAGCGTACTTGCATACATTTGGTTTTGTTAATATTTTGTACAACTCCATTATATGTGCCCAATTCATAATTTTTATGATATCTGAATTTAACTTTAGATTACATTTAAGTCCTTTTCAGCATAATCCAAACAAGAAACATCAGCATATATTTATATACATACGACAGTTATGTACTACTTGCTAAATGATTGCTTGATGTATTGACTATATTTCTTATTCTACTCGTAGATTTGCAAGTACACAACATACAATCACTTATTTAAATAATTAACAAAAATTACAAAGATATAGAATAGAATAGAATCGTTTATTTTATCAAATCAATAGTTACAATTTTTCTCTTAATCTACATTTACATATATACACATAACAATGATGTTTTTAATCTTAGAGAAATGCGTTGACGACTGTACTAGTGTAAACTGTGTCACAGTCGCCAGCGTCTTCCTGGATGGATGGATACAAATTAGAACATTGTTTCTTTGTAGGTATTCAAGATTTTTGAAAAGAGTAAATATTAAAACAAAGACTAGTGAGAAATGATAGATACAATAGTATTACAAAACAACAGCAACTAACAACATGTACAAATAGGGAAGGGGTTAAATAATAAAATATAGGTAATCGGGATATATGGTACATTGTATGCACACATGTGTTCAGGCGAATGTGTATGTATGTAAGTGAGTGTGTGTGTATGAGGATGTGTGTGTGTGTGTGTGTGTGTGTGTGTGTGTGTGTGTATGAGGATGTGTGTGTGTGTGTATGTGTGTATGTGTGTGTGTGTGTGTATGAGGGTGTGTATCTGTGTGTGGGTATGTTTGTGTTTATATATAGGTTGTAATTAATTTACAATTTCTTCTGTTTCGGTATAATTTAAACATCTAAGCCAGCAACATACAACACATTATACTGTCGTAATACGTATTGTACAAGAATACTTCGATTCTTCAATATGTATATGCTATCAGCAACCAAAAGAATAACTAAGAAACCACTTACCAGAACACAAATTCCCAAATACCTTATGCTTACGTATCGGAAAAGTAATAAAAATGCGTATAAAATTTTGGTATAATATGTTCTTAATGTCAAGTCGCATTATTGCGATAGGTAATAAACCGAAGAGAAATGGAGTGTTCAGGTAATCGTACACATCACCGTCGCTCATGCACAAAGGCACTTCCGAGAGAGACGTCAGCGTATGCCTTCAAAATATTTCATTACTCTGCTATACCTCGTTTTATTACCCTTGACGCAACAGCTCAAAGTCTTTGTTTAGTTGTACACAACTATAGCATCAAACCTCCAATAGTCTGGCGTTTCGGGAAAAGGTCTTTGGACAAATAATATTATAGACTCTAAGCGTCCGTGTATATCACGTGCTTCATTAAGTTATTATTACGGTCAAAGGTCTAAATTCGAATGAATATTGTGATGACTATATTTGTCGTTTACGGAACTTTTATTGAACGGGTCAGCTAGCAGTATTTAGATGTTTCATTTTTATCATCGTCGATTATAACATTAATGAAGATGACTTCAAGCCTTTTATTAATGCTTAGTAAAAGGATATTAAGGATATGAGCAGCGATAGCCTAGTGGGAACCGTTGGACTGCCACGCAGAGATCTCGAGTTCGCTCCCAAGGCGCGCATTTCTGACGTTTTAAAGTTATGTGCGTATTAAATAGTTAATTATCGCTTGCTTCAACGGTGACGGAAAACATCGTGAGGAAACCTGCATGTCTGAGAGTTCTCAATAAAAAGAATTAAAGATATGTGAAGTCTACTAAACCGCACTGGGCCAGCGTGGTGGACTATGGCCTAACCCTTTTCACACTGAGAAGAGGCCCGTGCCCAGCAATGGGACAGTTTAATATAGGGCTGATATTATATAATAGGATATTACATAGAATAATATAAGATAAAGTCTTGGTCTCACGCCGATATCCCCAAAGTGGTAGAAGTTAATTATATCAACATTTCGGCAGCTATGATTTCAGCACTCACATAATAGGGGGTGATACAATTCTGAATAGAGAACACCATTTGCCCCGAAATCACTAGGTACAGTTCGGGCTAGTTGATCGTTATGCATCGGCTGGGGAACAGACTTCTCTCATATGGTTAACCACATGACGCCTTAGGGTGGAGTATTTAAATAACGGAAGACCATTTCCGACTTCCCACTACTTTAGTCCAGGAGCCCATACTGTTTTGAAGGGTCCATGATATGCTAAGCAATTCTCACTGAACTGCTAACCATCAGGCGGGCTGTATACTGGACTAAGCAGTATAAAATACAAAATCATAATATGTTGTTATCATTACCTATACCTGACAATAATCGGTATTATTACTGGTTGCAATCGTATCAGAAAAACATAACGCTCAGGTTTAGGTAAATGGATTTTATAATATTACTACAATGAAAACAATTTTAATAAGAATAATAGTGTGCTCTCACGGAATGGTCCTTTGCCCAAATCATCTTAATTAATGATGTAACAAAATTGATATTGAAAATGTATTTATGTTTAATAAAGTCTATTTTCGATTATTCGCTCAAACAAACGGTTGTTTGGAAATAAACATTAATGTAATATTAGAAATATTTAAAATGTTATATTAGAAAATTACTTTGCGGTATTAATAGAAAAATAATTTAAACAACCTTCCTAATCAATCAGTCTTAGCTAGACCCCAGTCCCAAATTAAATGTTTGTGTTATATAAACTTTTTTAATAATTTTGTAACGTAATACCGGCTCATTGATTTTTTTTTTAATATACTGGTAAAAGAGAGCTGACCTCGGATCATTATTAAAAGTAATTTGTTCAAAAAGAAACATTGTATGCTACATAATTCTGAATACAGATGAAATTAATATTTTCATTCAAGTCATTTACTTAATAAATTAATTAAACAGTGCGAATTTGTAAAATGATATTATATTTAATTATTTACACAATCAAGGAAGATTACGTATGAAACAGATTGGTTGCAATAATTCGATTGAAAACATGCGAATAACGTCTTGATTCAGATAGGATATTTTTATACATGACATTTAAATAACGTCTATTTCAAATATCGTTGTCAGAGTAAATAAAACATCAATCACGTTTAAAACAATGCTCGATTCAATTTTGTAAAAGCTGTCTCATAAAAGTATAGAACAAAGCTCGAGGCCTGTTATCGCGGTGTGCAGTCCCTCACTCCCATGTTAACAACGCGCAACGGTGTAAAGGATTCCTCTCAGCGGAGGATCACAGTCTCCCGTTCAGTTTGGCGCGAGATCCCGTTCCGAACGTACGCGGAGCTAATACGTATCAAACGGTTGCTATCGATAACATTCTTGAAGTTTTCCAATTTCAAACTTATTTTATTTCTTGTTTTGAAATATACATATCTTGTTTCGAAGTTTAAAAATTGGTAATTTGGACTGCTTTCTGTGCTTACATATTAAACTTTAAAATTGTAAATTAAAAGTAGTATAAACGCTGAAGTTTTAAATATTTATACTATAAGATCTAACAATGATCGTCTTGATGTTGTGTGCTATATTTATTGCGGGTAAGTTAATATAAATAATAAACATTATTACACAAAGCTGAGAACATCAAGCAAACAAATATACAAAATGCGTTAAAGAAATGTGATTAATAATCATACTAGACACTGTTGCGTTATTTAACATTAGGAACAAAATAGCTATAAACAAGACCCTTCAATTAAAAGAACATTCGCTTTCGTAGCGCCTGAAGCGTTTGTCTGTTACTATGGGTCACCGATGATCTATTAATGTTTTTAAATTGAGGCCGACAAATAAACAAGAATTTAGGGGAATCGGAGTATTTTAGTACAATATGAAAGCACTGACATACGACTTGTATATTTAAAAATTAAGACGATTGGGAGTCTCCGTGCCAAAAATAAAATACTATAGATTTTATATATTCACGACTAATTATATGTTACATGTGCATTCTTCGTTTGAATAATTATTAATTAAAGTATGGTAATATACTTTAAACCATTTATTTGGTCAATAATAATGTTATTTATGGAACAAATTACTCCCAGAGTAATAAAGAAATTTTTTATATAATCGTATAAATACTCAATATATTTTACAAATAACTTTTATTAGCCGGTGTCTTTTCTTGATATCTAAGCTATACCCAAAACAAATTTGATCCAAATTAATTCAGCACTTTAGCTGTAAAACTTATGCAACAACAATGTTTACTTTAGCATCTATAATGAGCATTTAATGCGGATAAATTATTAATTTATACTATGGGTTTGATAGTTTTAACTACCAATTACAAGATAAATAATGATTTGTAACTTTCGCACTTGGCGTTATCTCAACTAAATATAAAGATAAAAAGGTGAATGGTTATTTAAACAATAATATTTATTGGCATTTTCAAGGATACCTTCAAAGAGTGTGTAATATGTGCTCTTACAATACAAAATTTTGGAAGTAAATAAAATACTCATACAATTAAATTTTGTAGTCACTTCGTATTCTCACACATCCTTTACGCCAAACCATATAAATCATGTTTAGTGTGACCTTGGTGAACATGTTCAGCCAAATTTATTTTTACCTATTTATGTCACCGCTGAACAAATTACTCTTTAAGATTTGTATAGGTATCCAGATCAACAGAATGTTATGATTTTAGTACATTTGCATCAAGGATAATGTCATAGTGATTTCAATAGAAATTATAAACACGAATTTATATAATAAAAATTCAAGATTATATGTATTAAAAACAAAACAATACATACATACAATCACACACATTTATCTTCTCTCTTAGCCTTTATTATTCCCAAGTCACTTGGGGTCGGCTTTTCTGGTCTAACCGGATTTGACTGGATATCAGTTTTTACACGGAGCGGCTGCCACCTGACCTTCGCAACCCGAAGGCTAACGATACCCTAAGGCTAGACCAGTGTCAGGATATTAGAGGGTACTGACTTTCCCAATAACGACTGCCATAGATGTTCATGGCAGCCGGGACCGACGGCTTAACGTGCTCTCCGAGGCACGGAGCAGGCGATAATTGTCAATCAATACGCACATAATTTCGAAAAGTCATATAACTTCCGAAAGTCAGAGGTGCGCGACGTGGGTTCGAACCCGAGACCCTCTGCATTGCAGTCTGTTGGTCTCCCCACTGAGCTATCTCTGCTACTCACATTAATATTTAACAATAATATAATGAGTTAATTTTTCGTTTTTAAATCAAGAGAATTACCACACTAGATATAATTTCCTAAACGCGATTTAATAAACATTCAAACAACAGATATAAATAACATCTAGAATCGAAGCAACTACTCGTCAATTACACAGTTTTTTAGCCCGTGTGGGGATCGAACTCGTAATTCTTTGCGGACTAACAGTGGCTAGACTGTCATTTAAATAACTGCAACATACGTGCAATCAAATACCAAATGTAATATAGTTGCCTAGTTACAATATCACAATTCATATCATACATGTTGAGACATATAGCACCTTGATGCGGGTTAAGGTTACAGCATATCTTTATACTACCTAAGCCTTAACTTATTACTTGAAATCTTATAAAATAACCGTGGGATTGGAATTTGATAATGAACTCTTTAAACACTTTAAAATAATAACCAGGAGGCCAATCTCCATAAATTTACTTGAGGTTGTTGAAATTTCTGCTTCATCAGTTATTTGTCGCCTTCGCCGCGTTTACCGAGAAATGCCGAGAAAAGTTGTGACATTTTTATTTTTTTCCTTGAGCATTAAGTTGAAAAATATGCAGGTCGAGTGGAATGGCCTGCTGTTATTGTGCTGCCATTCGAAGTAGAGCAACATGGCATCGAAAACAATTAATTTACTGCTAAAGTTCATTCGGGTTCAAAAACAGTTGCTTTGCTATTTAGTCCTAACTTCTAAGCGCGGAAAGGTTTAATGGGATGTGAATTTTCACGGAAATAGCTGAAAGAATATAGCTACATGCTATTTTATACACTACGGTAATGTCGGTAGCAATTACTTTTACATACATAGGCTCACTTTCCCAGAGGGTTTGGCAGAGATTTCGGATTTCTACTTTCCTACTTTCGAAGTTGGCATCATCTATACATATAATAAAGTTATGTCTATGTCAAAGGAGATACATAGGAGATATTTAAGAAAAACAATGAAAGATAGAAATGTTATCAAGTCATCGTCGATCACGTAAAAACTTCGGAATTCTTAAATGCGATTTACACAGATGTATTGCTGGAGGTCTAACTTAAAACTTAGTGCATGTTTCATCTTGATACGCCTCCTATAAGTCGAGTGTTAATAGTAAGAAAATTTTGATACCGCTTCGAAGCCGTACGCCGTAGACTACAAGAAATAGTTAGAGGGTCGGCGAGAGGAACGTAAGCTTTTTTACCATATTACGTGTGCAGATCAACTTCTTAAACGCAAAGAAAGAAGAATATAGGTACCTGTTTTCAAAACCACGCGTATGAATTCGCGGGCAAAATGTAGTAACATAATATATTAAAACAATACTTCTTTAAAATACTAGCTTTTGCCCGTGGATTCGCTCGCGTAAAAGTAGGCAAGGTTTGGTTAGTAAGATAATAGCAATAATTTAAATAAAATATAGCCCTAGTTACTCGGTGATAATGTAGTTTTCTAATGGTCGGGCACGCCACAATCGTGGCGGTAAGACCCGTTGTTGAGGAGTGGTTGGAAAAACGCAATGGCGCCCTCACCTTCCACCTGACACAGGTAATAACTGGCCACGGTTGCTTTAGCCAGTTTCTGTGTCGCATAGGCCGGCAAGAGACGCCCGGTTGTCACCACTGCGGTGAATGCCGCTACGTTGTTGAGGACTCGACGCTGCACCGTCAAATATTTCGTTAAATAATAACCCATTATTTGTGATCAAAATGTTGCGCTATTGAAGACCGCTTAATGCATTATTGCCGTAACTGTTTTAATAACGCTTGCAATTATTTAAGGTATTAGCAACAATATACTTAAATATGTCTGAAATTAACCAAGTAATGTTTTAACAGAAATGTGTGGTCATATTTAAGTGATACTGCAAGTAAGTGATAAAGCACATGTAGAATGGAAAATCACGACAAATAAATGCGTATAATTCGTTATGCTATATCTTATGTTCAATAAAATACAGCATTTCCTATTTTATCGACTTATCAATATCATACATTCTAGTCAAAAAGGTTAATCAGCGCTTCCCGTGACCAGAGGGCTGGTTTTTATATCGCGGCAAGAATAAGCATTGCAATTCAACGTGACAATGCTGCCACTTTTCTGGGCACACTAACAGCCAACTGTGATGCGGATCGGATTGATTTTAT
Source organism: Catocala fraxini (assembly GCA_930367265.1). Classification (NCBI taxonomy): domain Eukaryota; kingdom Metazoa; phylum Arthropoda; class Insecta; order Lepidoptera; family Erebidae; genus Catocala; species Catocala fraxini. Next base: position 13,718,696 of record OV884037.1, read on the forward strand.
TATGTGGAGGTATTCTGCGACGCTTATTAGAGGGTTTTAGTTTTATTTTTCATTTCTGTTTTATAATATTTTGGGCATAAGTTGGTTTTAAAGAATTGTAATATTTGATAATATTCTTACAGTTCTTCTCTCTTAGCCTTTATTATTCCCAAGTCACTTGGGGTCGGCTTATCTGGTCTAACTGGATTTGACTGGATATCAGTTTTTACACGGAGCGGCTGCCACCTGACCTCCGCAACCCGAAGGCTAACGATACCCTAAGGCTAGACCAGTGTCAGGATATTAGAGGGTACTGACTTTCTCAATAACGACTGCCATAGATGTTTATGCCAGCCGGGACCAACGGCTTAACGTGCTCTCCGAGGCACAGAGCAGGCGATAATTGTCAATCAATACGCACATAATTTCGAAAAGTCATATAACTTCCGAAAGTCAGAGGTGCGCGACGTGGGTTCGAACCCGAGACCCTCTGCATTGCAGTCTATTGGTCTCCCCACTGAGCTATCGCCGCTAATATTCTTACAGTTAATCAGTTCAAATCAGTTAAAAAAAAAAAGTTACAACAGCGATAGCCTCGTGGGAAACCGTTGGACTGCCAAGCAGACGTCTCGAGTTCGAACCCAAGGCGCGCATCTCTGACTTTTCGAAGTTATATGCGTATTAAATAGTTAATTATCGCTTGCTGTAAAGGTGAAGGAAAAACATCGTGAGGAAACCTGCATGTCTGAAAGTTCTCCATAATGTTCTCGAAGATATGTGAAGTCTGCCAACCCGCACTGGGCCAGCGTGGTGGACTATGGCCTAACCCTTCTCACAGTGAGAAGAGGCCCGTGCCCAGCAGTGGGACAGTTTAATACAGGGCTGATATTATTATATATTATATTACAGTTAATAAACATATACGTTTTCTAGCCGATACTTAAACCACTTTAACAGCTGATTTGGGTGTTCTCCGTCTTCTCTCCCAAAAATGCGTTTGTTTTGATGAGTAGATGACACATAAAAAAAAACAAAATTGTACATTAAATTTATTTTGTTGATTCAGAGGTATGTGATATATATCAGATATACATAATGGCCCTAAAATATGACAATACCTTTCTGTTATACGCTGTATAACGATTTTTCTCGGCTGTATCCAGAAAGCCTTTAACATCCAAGCTTAGTAATAGTTATTAATTATAACAAAGTTTGACAATAACTGCCCGAACTCGGTTTGAAACTATCTATCCTTGGCACTGCGGTACGAAGATGCAGTTTGTAACCTTATGGTATTAATGCAGGCGGTACCTAGGACAGCAAAAACCAAGAATAGGACATTTATCATACTATTTACAATCGGTAAATCGCGCGCTCACTATATAGAAAGTAGAAACATTTCTATATAGTTCGTGTCTTTGAGACATAGAGTGTAAGAAAATACGATTGATTGTTTTCTGTTATTCTATTGTCAATCCTATTAAAGAAGTGTTTGTGAGTTTGATAAAATATTTGGACTTTTATTACTTATTAACGCGTAAACAGTGGAACGGATTTGGATAAAACTTTGTACATGGATTGATTATATTCTGGATCTGGATCTGGATCTGGACTGGGCAGAAACTATTTTTATAAATTCGATATTGCTAGTTTTAACAAATAGATATACGTACTATCTAACCTAAAAATTCTAGCAATTGTATATTATCGCTTGTCACAGTCAGTTTGTATATTATCGCAAGTTATTTACTTTACATATCAAATTAAATTACTCACATAATAACAAAAGTTTTAATTGTCTAATAACAAAATAGAGCTTCTTAAAACAATTGTTGTTATCAATAGCATAATGTTACAGCCGTGTTCAGAATCTTCAAATATTTTTGAACACCGGCGTAACATTAGGTTACAAAAGTCAGATAGCGTTTCGTTGGAAACTGATATTCATCTCGTCTAACTAGTAAGTAATTTGTACTTGAGAGTATTAGATGTAGGATGCAGATTTCGTTAGATTGATGGTAATTAATAATCGATGTAGTATTTGCTCAATGTTACGTAATAATATCTTTAATTTAACATTGTGTGGTAGTAATAACTTTATACATCATAGCGTATGAAGCATTATTATTACTTTGACGCTGTCTATTCAAGAACTAGGGCTAAGATTAGAGTCACTATTGTTGTGTTCTAGATCAAAATCTACATAGGATTAAAGAGTAAGATGACTTAAGAAACGTATCGTTAACGTAGTGGTACCGAATGAGACTGTTGTGCTTTGGGCGCAGGTTCGATGCCCGGGGTAAATTGTTATTGAGTTATCCTTCCAAACAATTCTCAATATAATATCGGCAAAAAAATCGTCCTTTATTACGTCGAATCTAAAACCATACTTGGTGAAATATGAGTATGTGTTTCGTCTTTGACTAGGCTTTGACTATTTTTAGGAGATATTGGCTTCAGAATATGTATGCATGTATTTTTTTATTATTGTTATCTATACATAGAACTTTTTCAATCTAACTAAAACCTAATATTATGTATTTTATAGATAACTAGCTTTTGCCGTAGCATCGTTTGGAAACAGTACTTTTTCCTGGATGTAAGGTACTCTATGCCGAATTCGTTTTTTGTAATGAGAAGATATCATATTTTGGATAGATGTGAAGAAATTGAAAAATACGACCTATACGACCATGCGGTTGTATGAGTGGCATAGTGGTTTCTGTGGTCTCAGCGCCACTGCCGAAACACCGAGTGTTCTGGGTTCGATCGCTTTATGGAACAAAATTTGTGTGACTCATGAAAGTTGTTACGAGCCTGGATGATATTATATCTACTGTTTGAATGTTTGCAAAGTCCTCCACTACACAGAACTTATTCCTGGTGCGGGCGTAATAATTTATATAATAAAAAGAAATACTTTTACTATTATCAAATTATTTGGAAAATATATGAAGCGTTGTATTCCAAATATATCACAACAGAATAGTCGAGAGTTGGACCAGATTTATTTACCTTTAACCTTATGGACGGCAGTACTAACGTTAAGTTACCCAATTGCTTGTTGGACCACGTACAACCTAGGGTCAAGTAAAACGTAACAGTTATATTATTTTTGTGAGGTTTGTATAAATAACAAGATACACCGTTGGTTTTGCTGTGTTTACTAGCGTTGGACGGCTACAGTTCATGACATAGCTATTCTTTATAAGACCGTGATAATGTTCGGAAAAACGCGGTATGCTACTACTTTAAAATAATTCACATGATCATACGTAAACCATAGTCTAATGCCATAAGCTAAAATTTCGTCGCTTTTTAAGGTTCCACGTAATAGGGGGTAAATGCACCTTTTTTTTTTCTAAGGTGGCAAACAAGCATAAGGCCCAACTGATGTTAAGTGGTCACCGTAGCCTATGGATGCCTGCGACACCAGAGGCATCACTTGCGCGTTGCTGACCCTTTAGGAAAGAAAGTGGGAAGGAACATGAGCGGTATAGGGGAAAGAGGGTGATTAGGCGTCCGGCACTCTCACTCACCAAACGAAACACAACAGTAGGAATACTGCTATTTCACGTCGATATTCTGTGAGAGGGTAGTCCTACCCCGGTCGAGCCGGCCCATTCATCCTGAAATCAGCGAGGCTCTACTATACCTATTGTATATTGTCGCATAGTTCAAGACTACGTATTGATAATAAGATTTCTTGACGGAAAATCAAAAACAATTTACACTACCCGAGAATCTATAAGCTAATACTTATGTGATCACTACCGCTAGATTTATGAGGCAGCAAGATAATCACAATTATTAAAGTACATAATAACAGTAGCTCGCAACTTATTATACCAAAGGATTGCATTCAAGCGGGTAAATATTAATATATATAAGCAAATATAGACCACCAGACATAACGAAGCTTTGCGAATAAAATATTTATTAATAGACTAGAATGATATATAACCTCATAAATAATATACAACCTAAGCCAAATATCTATAAACACATTAACGAATGTGCATATAAATAAATATAATCTAATAATTTGAGACTTCGGCATTATTATTTATGTTGTAGGATAGTAAAAGCTTTAAATCACATCAGTGCATATAAATACTTATGCACATGAATCCATTTCTTGTTAGCTTTATTGCTGCCATAAACCTAACAGCGCTTGTCATTAATTGATTCTATTTCCGCCATTATTCCTTTGAATGTTATTCGCCACTATCCATTGGTGTTTGATTTGATATTTAAAAGAATATATTTTATTTGAATAATGTGTATTTTTAGCTTGTCATTGAATCATAATAAAAGCTATATAAATAATGATATAAAAGATTTTATATCAGAACGCATGAAATCATATTTGAATTGAAGCGATCAATAAATTTAAAAGCATCATAAATTATAGTAATATCATGCCATATATTATGTATGAGTATACTTAACTGTATTCAAGAACTATTTTAGGTATTACAGTGTTATAATCATTGTAGCATAAACAAGTTTATATTTGGACCCCAGGACCTTACGGTCACTGGAGCTCCACACCAACTATTTGCCTATTTGCCAACCGGATTACTGAACAGTTAATGTTACAATTTTTTTCAGTAGTTCTATATTAGCAATATGTCTATAACCTCACCCGCTTGCGCGTTAAGACGACGAGTAGGTACTTACTTATAGAGCTAAACAACAACTCATAATAAAGTTGCAGCGTATAGCTGCGCACGGCAGTATAGAATGATAATCGCATTGTAAGTACGGTCAAAGACAAAAGTGGAGTGGCATCGTAAGGTACACATTCGCATAGTGATCCGAGCGAATATCTTTGGGTGTGTGATGTTTTAACGCAAACAATGAAACGTTATTTAATGTAATGATAGTAGATAAAGTTCGTCATGCGCATATGTACAAGGCGAGACAAAAACGAGTTCTTGTATATAACTATAATAATTTCTATCCCTTAAATTCAACAACAGTGTCTCTGTTAGTCCGTATTTACAATTAATGCTTAAATTTGCCTATTGTATCGCAGGTTGCAAAAGCGGAGCGGTCAACGAGTCTTCTTACTTTATCGCTAAAATATAAAAAATAATAATGACGGTGGTGCAAATCCTGCTTCCACTTTTGTTTTTTATTACTGAAATTTTTAAATAATAAAGGTAAACGTTATTTTTGTCTACTTATTACGCTAGAGTGACAAAAAAACACTAATAGTGTTTTTTAGGAATTAAACTAAAAATAAAATATTTTATTATTATAATGTTTCTCACATCACAGATATTTTTCTAACATATTAGAAATATATTTGGCCATTTGGAAGGCTTACACGGAGACATGGGGGAAACAGTGACAGTTACACGTGAAGTGCAACGTGAAGAGGCCCTTCGAGAGGTTTAATCTAAAGTGGCACTAGCCGCAGCAGGCGTAGGACTATTGCTACACATGTATTCTAATAAGTCTGGACTATTGGAATGGTTGTTTAATGGATCCGTATATTGGTAACTATGGATGAAAAACGGCGTCTGCCCTGAATTCTCTAATAGCATCAATCGGATGGGCAGATGGTGACTCGCCAACTCACTAGATGGGCCTCCTGAATAGTTACCACAGGCATACAAGCCAGCAGCAGAGGGTAACACCGGTGTGAGCGGCTAGGGGTGTCGAGCGGTGCGGCGCCGTTTTCACCATCACGGGTCTCGTAACAACGGAGACCCGGAGCGGGTTTCCCCGTAGTTATGCCCTTGAAAATAAAACTTCCACCCCCCAAGCATATAGCTCTAGCGGCCTCCCTCTGACCAGCCGACCAAGTCAAGCCAGAGTTGAGTCCTACGGGCGCTCTTGAAGTTCCACCCCAGTCAACCAGTAACGGCATGCCGGGGACGAGGCCCTCACCAACTCTCTGAGGCATTGAGGACCGCAGTGTCACCACTCACATTCAGCTCGCCACAAGCTGCCTAGCGGTTTGTGCTTTTATTTAACCTGGTGATACATTTTTTATCTATATCACAAGCCGAGGTGGTATTTTAAAAGCTAGTGTACTGTACCCTCTGATATCACGTTAGTCTCATGATGAGATAACGACTGTCCCAGAGGAGTAATACTTACTTTTAATTTTTATTTATCATAATTAGTTTAGTTACTAAAAAATCACAATTTGTTTTTATTTTTATTATATAAATAAATAATGCAAATTATAATTAAGAAAAACAAAATTTTATTTAATTTATAACAATAATAATTTATTATAAAAAACAATGTTAAAATATGATTACCGAAAATTAACTCTTATTAAATTTTCCGTAAATGTTTACATACTATATAATAAAAAACATCTTTAGTCTTTACTATTTAGATTCATTTTACTTACAAATAATATTTTACAATTATAATGACAATTGAGGTTATAGCTTAATTATTCTTTTTCACAAGTAAAAGAGGATTGAAACTTAACCTCAATTCTATCATCGTCAACCAGCACGTCCCCTATTTGAAACAACTTTGTTTAATATTTAGTGTGACCTCCATTGTTCTTAATACAGCTCAAGAGACGTCTATGCATGGAGGTCACAAGATTAGCACACATAGTTCGAAACGGTCTCGTCAGTATGATACCCTTTGATTCATAAGCATTTATCTTTCATTTTCGCTGAGTTTGGTTAATTAGAAGCGGTCTTCCACTTCCCGCCCGACTTCTTAAGCTCCTTTATTCTTCCAATCGTTTCACACAACGACTTACAGTATTTCTCTGAAATAAAATAAAACCATCTTATGACATAATCGTAGACAGCGATTCCTTAACAGCGAAATCGTAAATCACAATACTATAACATAATATTTAAAAATAACTTGCTCTTAGAGTTTAGTCCAGTTTCGTCGGCAATTTAAGATATATTAAGCCCATAATTATGACATATATTTGCCCTGAATTCAATATTATTCAATATTATATTAAATAGACTTTTAATAAAAATACAAAAAAAATTATTGCAATAATAATGACACAAACGCTCGTAACAAAGATCACCAACCAACAACATCACATAATTCTATTCAAGTGAGAAATTATTATATTTTTTAAATACATCCTCATTTGTTGAATAACTCTGGTTTAAATAAGTCTTAAAGTAAAGTAACAAGTCATCGATGTTTCTAATTTAAGAAAAAAATACAAAACGACTATCACTTCCTGGGGATCGAACCAACAAGCGTTACATTTTAGATCGCACTATTACCAATGTAGCTACAATATCACTTATGTAAAAGGTGAATAGTCAGGGTGGCGGCGACAATGAAGACACAAGTTGTACAGAAAAGCACTTATATATATTATCTTGAATGCACGTTTCAACGGTTAGAATATGAATGTCCCCAAAACATTCTAACCGCCGGTATTTATTATACAATTATTATTTAATAATACAGGATTATGTAACATTAAGGTTTTATTACACCGGAAGCAGAGGCGCCGGTGTGACAAAATTATGCCTAACCCAAAATCAGTAAGAATCTAATAGCTTTATCATTATATTATACATAGTAAAACAAAATGATTATAAGATTGATTATTCGACATAGTGTAAAAAAAGTACAGAGATCAGTACCTAACAATACGTACTATTTATTAATCGCGCCGGAAGCTGACAAGCGGAAGGCGCCAAGCTAATAATTATAATTAAGTATAAAGAAATATGAAATAACTATTTAGATTATTGATTATAAAATTATTAATTAAATTATAAAACGATGATTGGTTTTAATGTACATATAGTGGTTAAGATGCACCCGAACTAGCAGTAGGTATATGTGAGGCCGGAAGTGTTACTTTGTAACACTTAGTTGTTTATTTGAAATTAATACATCATAATCATAATTAGAATAGGCGACTGTATAAGTGAGGCGGGTTTATGTGCAATGATTTTATTGAAAAAGGTCGTAAGTACAACTTGTGATTCTATCGCTTTTTAAAATTGCTACTCGACTTTTGAACCTGGCCGTACATATAAACGTATAGATATATAAACGAGTCATGAATTGGGCATGATCACTCACGGAGTGTTTTAAACGCCGGTGCCTCGTGTCTTCTCAATAATACAATTGTAGCTTAAACATAAAATGGGTACTATAGCATTTTGGATAAAGTTAACATAATGATCCTGATTTACCTTGCCGTTAACTTTCTTTCGCAAAAGTTACCCGGAGGAACAACACTCACAACGAATACGATGTGATAAACGAATAAACTTCTTAATCGTAGTCTGCTTCAACTTTTGTAAGACATAAGAATAGATTGAATCAGTTTACACATTTACCTTTCTTTTACCGAAGTTTTTCAGACTCAACTTTTTTACTTACTGAAACTTTCAAATTGTATTGGAAACATACCCTCAACTATAGATATTAAACTAGGTATGCAAGTATAAAGTAAATTACGATTGATTTTAAGCGTATCCTATGCTACACAATTTTAACTATTGTTATCAAGTAATACTTCCGGCCTCACTTACACTGCTAGTTCGGGTACATCTTAACCACTATATGTACTACATTAAAACCTATTATCGTTTTATAATTTAATTAATAATTTTATAATCAATAATCTAAATAGTTATTTCATTGAAATTAAACTGCTATATACGGATTTTATCGCGTTGTTTATTTGACACTTTCTTACAAAATTTTGAAAATTGTTACACTACTACTACTATTAAACTTTACAAATTTTTAAGCTAATTAAATTATTATTAAACTATTTAGATTTCATTTATTTTTACACTTTCCCCTAGAAATAAATGAAATCTAAATAGTTCAATAATAATTTAATTAGCTTAAAAATTTGTAAAGTTTAATAGTAGTAGTAGTGTAACAATTTTCAAAATTTTGTAATAAAGTGTCAAATAAACAACGCGATAAAATCCGTATATAGCAGTTTAATTTCAATGAATAATATTCGCGTAAATAGAAGACAATAGTTATTTCATATTTCTTTATACTTAATTATATTTATTAGCTTGGCGCCTTCCGCTTGTCAGTTTCCGGCGCGATTAATAAATAGTACGTATTGTTACTGATCTCTGTATTTTTTTTACACTATGTCGAATAATCAATCCTATAATCATTTTGTTTTACTATGTATAATATATTGATTAACTATTAGATTCTTACTGATTTTGGGTTAGGCATAATTTTGTCACACCGGCGCCTCTGCTTCCGGTGTAATAAAACCTTAATGTTACATAATCCTGTATTATTAAATAATAATTGTATGTAAATAATCATCAGAATAATTAAGATAAACAATGTTTAATATTATCTATTGAGTTTGTGAATTTAGTATTAAATTAGGTTAAATGTTTGTATAAATACCGGCGGTTAGAATATTTTGGGGACATTCATATTCTACCCGTTGAAACATGCATTCAAAGATAATATAAGTTCTTTTCTGTACAACTTATGTCTTCATTGTCGCCGCCACCTTGACTATCCACATTTACACTATACACGCGGCAAAACTATCCATGAGGCTAATTTGAACCTGCGTCTTTGATAAACCGTGTATAGAGGCAAAATGCAATCCTTGACAAACGACCATAAATAGCTGAGGTAAGTATAGTTTCTGTAGCTATAGTGCAAATGAATCCAATGAAAACGACTATTTACGTTTCGCTGCGTAATATATGAAGCATCATTCTCTAACTATAGCAACTTTGTTGTACAAGAAACCAAACTGAGGCAACTTATGTGTATTCTCGATACAACTACAAGAAAATAGTGGCGTTATATTTCAAAGTCGAAGTGGTAGCGGGGTTCATGCTTATGCCAGCTTAATAGAAATCAAATATAAAGATAAACAAATCTAACACAGTACTGTATTTTCACTATAGTTTGAATAAGTTTCTGTCCACTTTAAAGCCTTATTTTTACATACATACATACATAGATTCACGAATGTTTCCCAGAGGGGTAGGCAGAGACTACGGACTTCCATTTGCTGCAATCCTGACACACTTCTCTGGCTTCATTCACTTATTTTTATGCAAAGATATATCCTTAAGCTATCATTAACGTCGTTATTACATTACAATTTAGATAAGTTAATCTTCCTGAATAAATATATGGTTATGCTGCATTTTAAGTACATATTCTTAATTAGTAAAATGTTCTATGGGAGAAACGAGATTTTAGATTTTTTTGGACACCTTAATAAAGTATGCTGCATAAATATTAGAAAAAAAACTATACTCTTATTCTATACTATTATTATTATTATAATGCACGGCATTTTTAATTAATATTAATTCTTTATTTAATGGTAATTTTCGATTTAGGAACTATACAATAAATAATATAATCAATATGCATAAATAACTTTGACTTCCTGGGTATAGTGTCATATAAACAATAGAGAAATATAAGTTACCTACAAAATGTTTATCTGTATTGAATTTCCTGCCAGTTCCATTATCTATGGATATTTCGGTGGAACCGGCTGATTTTAAATTTAACTTTATTGCTCGCGTAAAACATATTCTAAGTTCTGCCTCAATTGTACGTTGACCTGTGATTTCTTCAGGTTTGCCTACTCAAGGAGGCTTAGTGAATTTGGAATGTCTAGAAAATCCTTATCCCGCAAAAAGCAACTTATTGCTTTTAATTATAATTATTGTTTTTGTAAATAGTACGATTTAAAGAAGCGAAAAGTTGTTTTATGTAAGTAAATTAGACGCTTATTTTAACCTACATTTTTTATTGGTACCTGCATACATTGGCTATGCCGCGTTTCAATGTATTCAAATCCAAAAATAAAATGGTTGAATCTCTGATTGAGACTACAGCCAGCATATTCCAAATTGTTTTTATTTTCTAAAGTGCCATTTCTCTAATTTCTATCGAATCTAATCACTACACGATGGAAACTACGAACGATAACATTTATTCCACAAATCTAATCACATTCAAATCGATGAAAATGTAGTGCTTATAAGATAAGCATCATTGTGTAATACGATAATACCTATGATAGAATATACGATATAAAATATTTACGCTCATTCTGAGTACACGTTTAATAATACTTAGAATATATTATGTACATTTTATTTATTTCGAAAGGTAGGATATCTCTTGTAAAATATATTTTAAGACCAACGCTACGAAGAAAAGTTATTTAGCGTGATTACAGTAACGCAAGAATATACATTAAAATTACATTTACTATTAATACAAGCAAAGACGTTTTTAACGTCTGGTTGTATGGTTACGAAGGAAATATATTCAATTATAGTGAAATAGAAATAGAAATCATAATTTTTCTGATAGCTATAGATATACATACGTACAAGAAGGTATTATTATAAAGTGTGCCAATTCAGTTTTCATTTTGCCTTACAGCATGCAAAATATTTAAATGAGAATTTAATGCAATTACAACCATAAAAAAATATGATTTGCCTACTACTACTATTCGGAATGTACAAAAATATTCTCATTATAAGAATCAAATAAAAATATGAATTCTATCTCTCTATATTATATATATATACTCTACCATTGGCCATTGGTGAACTTCTTTTGAGTGTGAAAAAGGTAAGGCGATAGTTCACCATGATGTCATAGCCCAGCGCAGTTTGATAGGTCTCACACATTCTGTAAAGATGCAATAGTCATCAATCAAAGCAACGGTCGCCACGTTAACAAGGTTTGTCCTACACAAAGCCCCGTCTATTCCATTTAACTGCTTTATAAATAAAGTACATTGTATGGAGCAACTTGCCAAACGCTTACTTTTATTATTAAGATCTATTTTTGGCGACAAAGCGAGAGTCCCGACTATGACAGCAAATAGGTTACAAACATGGGCAGTTATTCTTTTGCTTTAGTTTGACTTCCAGTACATTCCGACAGATAGGAATGGAATTAGCGCTTTATGAAAACTACCGATGAATTAGGAAATGATATTCAGCAACAGGTCATATTATATGTTAATTTTGTTCAAGATATTGCGGCGGTAGATAAAGCATTGGATTGCGATCGAGCTCTCAGATTCGACTTTTACTTATTGCACCGACGTGAGGCCAATTCTAATATTATTTCTATAGCATTCTAGATTATCAAGAGTTAACAAGAATTAATTAAATTGTTGGGTCTTAAAACTCTATTATACTGAAAATGTACTTATTTGTTTTCTCTCTCTTATTTTGATCTCTTTAAATATAATGCAACATCTCATCAACTCTCTCAACATCTCGGGGAGATGGGCCTCGTTAGCATTGGTTTGCAACCTGTCTAGGAGAAGGAAAACTCCGAAATCACACCCGGGGAGATAGGCCTCGTTAGCATTGGTTTGCAACCTATCTAGGAGAAGGAAAACTCCGAAGTCAAACCAATTTTCAGGGAGCAGACCCGAGAATAAACCCCGATCCAAGGCATTAACCGACCCGTGCTGATGGATTCGTGGCCAGAGGGAAAAGCTGGTCATTAACGGAGGGTGCCTGTGTTGGTGGTCACAGGGCACAGGATGGATCCACCTTACTTCCGTAAAGGGCTCTGCGGAGGTGGACAGTATTTTCCCTAACAATCGTGGGAACGCATATGGACCTTGATTTTATTAATAATCCGCATGGCGGCGACGCGGTCCGCCACCCGTCACGTCTCGTTTCTCACGAGGGCGAAAAGTGGCCTACGGAAAGCCGTTTTGCTACATTGAATGTTGGAGGAGGGATGGATGGAAAATTGAATGAAGTATGTCAGATGATGAATGAGAGAAAGATTGATGTTCTGTGCGTGAATGAGACAAAAAGGAAAGGCTGTAACACCACTAGGCATGGACCCTACACGGCGTATTGGTCCGGCGTGCCCAGCAATACCAGAGCCTGTCAGGGAGTTGGTGTTATTCTGTCTGCTAGGATGAATGAGTGTGTAAAAGAATTTGAATATGTGAATGCTAGGTTACTATGGATGAGAATGAAAGTGGGAATTACTCGTGTGTTCATGGTAGGGGTCTATGCACCCGTAAACATAGCAACGGGTATGTCTCAAAGTGCACGGGAAGAAAGAGAAGATTTTTGGGAGTGTTTAAGAGATGTCTTGAGGAAATGCAAGGAACACGAGAGGTTGATAATGTTAGGGGATTTTAATGGTTGGGTGGGAGTAAGACGTGAGGAATACGAAAGGGTTTTAGGCAAGTATGGGGACGAAAGCGTGAATGAGAATGGGAAAAGGTTGCTTGAGCTATGTTTGGAGTGGAATCTTTGTGTGACAAACACTATGTTTGCCCACAAAAGAATCCACCAGTATACAAGAGAAGCAAAGAATGTAAGAAGTAGTATGATTGACTTTGTTGTAGTGGATGAAAGATTGAGAAAGAATGTCCTAGATACTCGGGTATATAGAGGTATTGGTGTCCATACTGACCATTTTTTGGTTATGAGCCGGATACGAGGCCTCTTCAAAGGATGGCGACACCGTATACCTACCCGAACAAGTGCCCAAGAACGAATAAAAGTAGAAAATTTGCAAGATGAAGTACTGAAAGTCGAGTATAAAAGTCAATTGAGAAAAAGATTTGAAATATTTTGTGACATTGATGATATAGAAGAATTATGGCAGTCGTTTAAGCATGAAGTGGTTGTTGTAGCGTCAGAAGTATGCGGTGTGAGCAAGAAGAGGAAAATGATAAAACCGAAGAATGCGTGGTGGGAGAAAGATGTGGAAGGGGTAGACGTGAGAAGAAGCAGGCATGGTTGGACTGGCTATCTGTCAGAGCCAATGAAAGAATGCAAGAAGCAACGAATGAGGATGTGAATGAAGCTAGAAATAAGTTTATAAGAATGAATAAGGTAGTGAAAGATGTAATTAAAAGGAAAAAAGAGGAATTGAAAGACGAGTTTGATAGAAGATTATCTGAAGATTTCCGGACCAACGCTAAGTTCTTCTGGAAATCCATTCGCTCGGTTCGAGGTAAAACCGTTACCACAGAGCTGAAATTAATCAGAGATAAGAATGGAAGTTTACTGAATGAAGAAAAGAGCGTACTGAAGCGATGGAAGGAATATTTTGAAAGTTTATTTGAAAGAGAGGAATGGCAAGGGCAAAGTTTCGAAACGAATGATAATGATAGTAGTAATGATGAAAGCTCTATTAATATGGATGAAATAATGAAAGCTTTGAAAAGCATGAAATTAGGCAAGGCTGGTGGGTATGATAGGATTACAGTCGAAATGCTAACAGCTGGACAGGGTCTCATAGCAACTCAGTTGTGCCGCCTTTTTAACTTGTGCTGGAATACCGGCCGTGTACCAAGTGATTGGTGCAAGGCCGTCATAGTACCTTTATACAAGGGAAAAGGTTCACAGCAAGATTGCAAAAGCTATAGAGGCATTAGCTTGCTCAGCGTCGTCGGTAAATTATATGCGAAAGTGTTAATTGAAAGGGTTGTGAAAGTAACCGACGAGAAAATATGGGATGCACAAACGGGATTTCGAAAGGGTATGGGATGTACGGATCAGGTCTTTTCCTTACGGTGCATAGCCGAGAGAGTTTTGGCCAAAGGTCAAAAGGTCTATTGCGCATTCGTGGATCTGGAAAAGGCTTATGATAAAGTGGTGAGGAATGAACTTTGGTCGGTATTGTCCATGTATGGAGTGAATAGCACCCTCACGCGAGCTCTGAAATCTCTTTATGATGATGCCAGAGCTTGTGTTAGGATAAATGGGACCTACACAGAATGGTTTAGCATCGAAAAAGGTGTTAGACAAGGATGTGTAGCGTCACCTTGGCTGTTTAACCTATACATGGACAATTGTTTAAAAGATTTAAAAGATTGTGAATGGGGATTAAGAATGAATGAGTTACTTGTCAAATGTCTTCTTTATGCCGATGACCAAGTAATACTTGCGTCATCAGCAGAAGAGTTGCAGGCGATGGTAACTATTATGCATGGTGCTTTTGAGAGTAACGGAATGAAAATAAATGTAAGCAAGACGAAAGTAATGGTATTTGAAAAGGAAGAATGCGTGACGATGTGTAATATTATGATTGATGGAGAAAAAGTGGAGCAAGTGAAAGAGTTTGTATATTAGGGTACTTTGTTTACAAGGGATGGTAAACATGAGGGAGATATTGAAAGGAGAACGATTGCGGGAAACAAAGTGAATGGAGCTCTACGCGCTTTTATGAACAGCCGAAATGTTTCCGAAAAGGCACGTTTGGCTGTTCATAGAGGACTTTTAGTGCCCACACTTATGTATGGAAGTGAAAGTTGGGTATGGCAAAAGAAGCATGAGAGCAGAATAAATGCTGTAGAAATGAGAGCGCTGAGAAATATATGTGGTGTGACTCTGAAAGATAGAATAAGAAATAGTGTGATTAGAGAGAGATGCGGCATGAAAGTTGATATAGTGACAAGAATAGAAAAGGGTATGTTAAGCTGGTTTGGGCATGTAGAAAGAATGGACGAGGAAAGACTGACTAAGAAAGTTTATAGGGCTAGTGTGAATGGAACAGTCGCAAGAGGAAGACCTAGGCGAACATTTCTTGATCAGATCGGAGGCGTTCTGGATAAAGGCCAGGTTAAGAGCACCTTGAACCGACGGGCGTATATGAGGAATGTGATGAAAGTGAATGAAGCCAGAGAAGTGTGTCAGGATCGTAGCAAATGGAAATCCGTAGTCTCTGCCTATCCCTCTGGGAAACAGGCGTGAATCTATGTATGTATGTATGTAAATATAATGCGGTTTTAATTTTGGCGATCATTTACTATTTTTGACTATTTTTGACTGTTATATTTTACTATATCTGATAATAAGTTAAACATAAGCCATGGAAAATTAATTGATATTTTTTTTTATTAATGTAACTTTTTCATATTTTCTATCTTTTACAGTATTTTAAATCTCTTAGTATTTATAAAAAATAAATATATTTGGCAAATAGCTAATAGGTTGTGTGTGGCTTTGCTTGTTTTATCTATGTCCTATGTGTAGTACATTCGTTGCCAATTAAGATTGTCAATGTTTGACTACCAGTCTTCTTTATAAAGTACATTCATTTGTTTACTCATTAATTACCTTTCTTTTCTGCAGTAATAACAGAGTAGTAGGCAGCTACTTAATTATATTAAAATTGATTTTAAAGATAAATATTTCGAATACGATCCTCTATTCGAGCCATTCACGCGACGCAGTTCAAAAAGCTCAAATAACTCTGACAATTTTAATAGTTTAGAAGAGGTGAGCCGTACTACGCAGAAAAGGTGAGTTTCTACTGTGCGCGATGCAGTTCCTTTACCAATGATATCTGAACATTTTCATGTCACAACAAACACCACGCAACCTAGAACACGAGGGCAGAAAAGAGGAACGAGACGTAGAGGAAGTAGAGGTAGTGTTTGCTGAACCACACCCTGTGACAATGCTGAAGTGACTGAAAGGGAAGACAATTGGCTACGCAAATTATTTGAACTCGAAAGACAGTGAACTGATGTAACCAGCTTATATGCAATGCACAGCCAATCCGTCGACGGCAGATGTGCAATACAACAGAATTGCCCTAACAAATCGAATCCTGTTAGAATCAAGGTTTTCAGGGTATTGTTTGTGATATGGTCCCTAATGAAGGAGAGAGCATCTTTGAACACCTGACAAGCAATAAATATAGACTAGACGAATCAGTCATGACCTTGTACCAGTCTCAGTTAGCTACAGTCTAACTGAGACTGGTACCAGGTCATTCGTTGTATTTCGACCGTTATTTTATCGGCGGCAAAGCTTTTGAACTAGCTCGTAATGTGTGACTTTTATGGCACAGGTACTATTATGTGAAACAGAGTACCCAAATACTGTATTTTGAAGTATGAAAAACAGTTTCAAAAGCGGCAACAAGATCCACCTGAAGTCAAAATACGAAACGAGGGGTTGTTAACAATTACGATGTTGCTTGATAATAAACCTGTGCTGATGGTGTCCAGGTACACTGATCAGGATCGTGATTTGTTTTGATATAGAACCTTCTTTGTAGTAATATTTGACATCTTCCTGGGAATTAATTAGTCAAATTTATACATAGAATGACTTAATTAACAACCAGTGTCCTATACGTAGAACATAAGATTTTCTGGAAGTCATCAATTAAGTATCAATAAATATAGTCATTATAGCAAATATTCGAGACTTAAAACAAAATTAAATAACTATTATCGCTACATCTAAGACATATTATTTTTATGCTTTTGTTTCATAGGTCAAATAGACTTTCCTAGGGCTTGCACCTTACGTCGCAGTTGGCGAAACGTGGGTGTTATACACAGATGTGTAGGTAGACACCTACCAGTTTAAAAATAGAAGCGTGAGACTACTTATATATGTACATATTTTATACAAGAAACTTGGTAAACAAGCATCCGTTTCAAACAGAATTTGACAGCAGTTGCCGTAGGCTACACATTTTTTCTGACTCAGAAAAAAAGAAGTCGCTACGCTGCCGACGCGACTGATTAGATGAAACTGACAGCGGAATGCCTCTCCAAGGACTTCTACAATTCTTATTTAACATAACACACAGTTTATGTAGTTGCGAACTACTTTACTTCTAGCAGTAGTATTATAAAGAGGAAAGATTTATATATTTGTCTGGAATGAATAAACTGAAAACAAAACGCCCAATTTCAAAAATTCTTTATTGGAAACCTCTTTTCCAAAAATAACATATTCTATATAACATCAGGCTACGAGCCACGGCGGTATTGCAGTAATCATAAACGTGGGCGAAACCGCGAAGGACAGCTATTGCCAAATAAGGCAGATTTTGTTATAAACAGCAAATCCTTGCCCTTTCCCCCGATAAAATCAAATTACACCTTTGAAGGATCAGCCTTGAATACCTCAATAAAAAATTGCCATTTTAACGCATCATTTATACCATCTATTTATGGGTAATATATTTTGTTACATAACCAAAAATTATCATTACATAGGTAGCCGCTACTTATATTATAGCCATAATTATTACAGATAACTAATGCCAATGCATACACAATTTGGACGCGTCGCATATCTCTGCGTGTATGGAGCACAGATAATGCTATCGGTAGTTATACATATAGCCTATAGGTTATACTTATGGCTATAGCATTATCAAGAATACAAGAATTTGAAACTATGTATTGGGTTATCGCCCAATACATAGATTGAAATTATTTACCATTAATTGTCATAGTTTTGTAAGGATACGCATCGGCGGTGTAAGTCGTCTCGGTCTCATTAATCACTCCGAATCTGTAAATGTCTGCGAAATTATTAATGCCGTCTTGACTTGCAATAATATATAAATCTCCATATAAATAATATAACAACTAAAATACATTCTGTATAGTACCTGTGATACAAAATAATAGTAAATAAATGAGCGTTAATAACTTAATGGATGAAACAATGGACTTAATTTACTTGTTGATGGTTAGAATCGCCCTCGCAAAATTGATTCTTCAGCCAATCAGTCGCAATTGATTGATTGATTAAACAATTTTTGGCTTTCTGGTAAAAATATGTTTACATATATTGCAGGTTCCCCTTTATACTTAAATATATATCGAATCATATAATATATTTATAAGCTATATTATTGGTATTAACAAAATAGGTAGAGATTGTATTCAGAGAGCCGAAGAGCATTATATATCATTCGTCGTAATTGTCTCAGTATCAATTATATACTAATATGTGTATATAATCGCACGAACCGAACTACTAGTAATCATTACGCACAGTATCGTATGTAGGATTATATACGCATCTTCTTCTTCTCCTTTAGCCTTTATTATTCCCAAGTCACTTGGGGTCGGCTTTTCTGGTCTAACCGGATTTGACTGGATATCAGTTTTTACACGGAGCGGCTGCCACCTGACCTCCGCAACCCGAAGGCTAACGATACCCTAAGACTAGACCAGTGTCAGGATATTGGAGGGTATTGACTTTCCCAATAACGACTGCCATAGATGTTCATGGCAGCCGGGACCGACGGCTTAACGTGCTCTCCGAGGCACGGAGCAGGCGATAATTGTCAATCAATACGCACATAATTTCGAAAAGTCATATAACTTCCGAAAGTCATAGGTGTGCGACGAGGGTTCGAACCTGAGATCCTCTGCATTGCAGTCTGTTGGTCTCCCCACTGAGCTATCGCTGCTAAAGCAAATTTAATATTATTTCTTATTATTAATATAAAATTAATAAGAAATAATATTAAATTTGCTTTCAGTCACTGCAAAAGATAATTATAATTATAATAAGGTGTAGCTTCAAGATACATTCTATCTTATCTATTTCAGTCGGCCTCGATGGCGTAGTGGTTAGTGTAACCAACTGCCACGCCCGTGGTCGCGGGTTCGATTCCCGCACAAGTCAAACATTTGTGTGCATGAACATGGATGTTTGTCTTGGTCTGGGTGTTTCTATGTATAATATGTATGTATTTACAAAAAAAAAAGTATATATGTATGTTTATCCATTGTCTAAAACCCATAGTACAAGCTCTGCTTAGTTTGGGCTAGATGGTGTTGTGTGTATGTGGTAGAATATTATTATTATTATATTATCTCCTTACCAAATTGTATTACGATCCGTTCAGCCATTTAGTCGTGAAAAGATAACAAACAGAGTTTTGCATTCGTAGTATTAGAATGGATAGATAGACCTTACTAGACAATTCTGCTATTATACATAGTACACTCTCAAACACACACCTGTAGACCGGGTTCCTATAACATACTTATAGTAATCCCATAATACACATTTTGCAAATCAAATCAATAATAATAATTAAGTGAGGTGTGCCATTCAGAAGCTTGACTTGCCAGGAATTTGTAGGTGCAGTTGAAATATGTTGGTCTGGCCAAATCTAATACCCAAGACGAAGGCACCTTGACCACGCTTCGTGGCTCTAATACGTACACTGAATACCAACCTCAAATTTGGGTTCTTCAGTCGCTGATCTGTGGAACAAGGGGGGTTAACAAATGAGCAATAAAACGGACCCGTAATACAGTCAAAGGCTTACCCAACCCTTAGGACAGCCCTTACGTCTTTACAGGCGGGCAGCGACAGCAACACCCGCGGACACCACGTGTTTCACAAAGTTCCAAGTTCTTACAACACAAATTTTTAAGTATATAACGGTATTGTTCTCCCGACACCTAATTGTGTTCACAGCGAGGAATTTACTTCAGCTCGCGAACCAAGGTGCTTTTTCCCCCACAAGGCGCAAACTACGCGCGCGGGAATTACTGTCGAGATCAGCAATATTTCGATATTCACTACGATAGAGGCGTAATAATGATAACATTAGGTAATAATCATAAGATTATTTCGATAATGGCCCGGTGATCACGACAATTAAATTAGATTAATAAATATATAATATATATAAATAATAAATAAAGTGCAGATAACAAGATTATGATATTATATTGACAAGTAACATTTCACATTCAATTGACATTTGACGTTTCGTTCAACAATTATTTAACTACGGGCCAAAGTTGCCAGTAGCAATTACGTCTGGACGAAACAATAGGGATAACAATACAATAGGGAAACATATTGATGTGTAACGTCGAGTAGTAACTTTACTCGGCTCTTCAGAAAGAGTCAATGACATAAATAATTATACTTAATATAACTGGACGAGTCGAAATTGATGAGCGTCTGGATTGGTTCGGCAGTACAATTACAGAATAATTGAATCTGATATTAAATATAGTATATAACGTTAAAATATACGAGCACAAGACAACGTTAAATAAATAATGCTTAAAACTTCTCTCTTAAGGAAAGCAATATGCATGATTTATTCTCGATTTATGATCCTGACGTACTTGTCAAGTGCCTTATTGAGAAACTTCAACTTTGTCTGTTGAAAAATACTATAACGACTTTAGTTCCACGACAAAATCGCATAATTAAACCCTGGATGACCTTGGGAATCCTACGATGCATACAAAATAGAAACAAAATGCAAATGAAGTTACGTTTAGCTCCCGATAATGAAATACTTAAAATTACATACAGGCGATACCGCAATTATTGTACTAACTTGATAAAGAAACTTAAAAACAAATATAATAGAGAACAACTACAAAAAGGTAAACAAAAACCCTAAAAAGACATGGAGGATCATAAATGATATCACACAACGGAAGCAAAATCAATCTGTAAATCAGAAATTATTAGAGATTAAATCTAACCCTTATGCGTCCATTAATCATATAAACTCGTACTTCGCTAATATCGGGAAAGATCTAGCAGAAAACATTATTTCTCCCACAATAAACTCTCCTAGAGAGACTATAATAAACTGTTTACATGCGTCATCCTTTGTGCTTTTAAACACTGACCCAGTGGAAGTACATCGAATTCTAATGGGCCTCAAAACAGAGAGCTCCCCTGGTTGGGACAACATACCCACAAAATTTTTAAAACTATGTTCTCATATAGTAGCTCCTATCATCGCCCATCTGGCTAATCTATGCTTCCAGAAGGGTATTTTCCCCGCTGCCCTAAAACAAGCAATTGTCACGCCTGTGCACAAGGGTGGTGACAGTGGTGAGATGGGCAACTATAGGCCGATCTCAGTCTTGCCTACTATTTCTAAAATCATAGAAAAGCTACTTAAATCTCAGCTACTTACATATTTAGAAAAATATAACATCTTATCAAACAGACAATTTGGATTCAGAAAAGGCCTATCTACAGTAGATGCAGTCATATCGCTTACCTCACACATTGTTGAGCAGGTAGACACAGGGAATAAATGTCTAACTGTGTTCCTAGATCTCAAAAAGGCATTCGATACTGTGTCTGTTCCCACCCTCGTGCGCAGTCTTGAGAGTATAGGAATAAGAGGTATCCCGCTTACACTATTATCAAACTATCTCCAGAACCGTAGGCAGTGCGTAAAAATAGGCAAGTATGTAAGTGAAGACGTGAATATCAACTACGGCACCCCTCAAGGCAGTGTATTAAGTCCCACTCTCTTTTTGATTTATATCAATAATTTGTGCAAAATGCAATTTGAAAACGGCAGAGTATTTTCCTACGCTGATGATACAGCAGTTACATTCACGGGCGACACTTGGAACTCGACATTTAAACTAGCGAAAAAGGGGCTAGCTAAAATAGCTGAATGGCTAAAACTTATTTATATATCTAAAACTAGTTACATTGCTTTTACGAATTATAATAATTCTCAACCTGAAAATAGCCTTAATCTCAAAATTCATACTTGCGGCAACATTAATGACACAAACTGTACGTGTAATTCTATAGAAAAAGTTTCTAGCACAAAGTACTTAGGCGTAATGCTCGACCAACGTTTATCATGGCAAGTACATATAGACATGGTTATGACTCGCACCAGAAAACTCATTTGGTTATTTAAAACACTGAGACATGTTGCTTCGAAGTTTTTATTACGCCAAATATATATTGCACTAGCTCAATCAGTAATAACATACTGTATACCGGTGTGGGGTAGCGCTACCAAAATTAAATTCTTAGAACTCGAAAGAGCACAGAGGGCTTTACTAAAGGTGATGTATTTCAAGCCATATAGATTCTCAACAGAAAACCTTTATTCTCAAAGCGGTCTCCTCACAATCAGAAAAATATGTTCTCCATATCATCCTGAAAGTACATAAGAAGCTTCCGTTTACACCCAGTGCTCGCAAACCCAGAAGAATACTAAACGTAGTACCACGTACCTTAACGCATACAGCTTACGCACAGAGACAGTATAAATGTCAATCAGCCTTCCTGTATAATAAAACCAATAAAATTCTTAATCTATATCCTCTAACAAGTTACGAATGTAAAAAGCGCTTAACAGAATGGCTAAAAGTTAGGACTTATGATGAGATAGAAACCCTGCTACACATCACAACGTAACACAACACTCACACACGCACACACACACACACACAAACACACACACACACACATACACACACACACACACACACACACACACACACACACACACACACACACAAACACACACACACACACACACAAACACACACACACACATACACACATCGAAACAAACACGGTTTAAAATTCTATATTTCCCTAAACAAATTATATTCAGTTTTAATTTATTTGTCAGCATTTAACTTTGTATAAAATTTGATTATAAATTTATGTCTGTAATGTAATACACACTTCTACATTTGAATGATCTATGAAGAGCGGAGCCTCCTGGCACAAGTATTTCAAAATACTTAATAGGAGACTCCTATGTAAGATAAACTGTAGTAGTTGTTTAAGTTACTGAAATAAACATTTTTATTTTATTTTATTTATAACTTAATGTATCCTCAACATACATAGTCTCACCGCTATATGTATAGCCAAAGGTATATTTTTTATATTTAAAAATCTTGCGAGCTCATTATCCTTTATAAGGAACAGGTACAGAATCCATGCTTCCACGAATTTATTGACAGAAAAATCCAATCACATATGCCTAAATCAGAAATCGGATCTCACAGCATTCGATGCGCCGCCGATGTGGTCAGTTTAAGAATAATGGGTAACTTTTTACGTATTGTGTTCATTCCGACTGCCATTAATGTTCTATCAAGTTTCTTTCATGAACATTCTACATGCTAAATACAAGTATTTCAATTTCAAATGGTTTTCGACGTTTCAATGTATAATTATTTATAATGTGTATTTTATCTACTACATTTATAGTACTTATAGTTTTAACCCTAGAAAGATAATCATATTGTGATGTACTTTAAAGATCAAAATCAAATTGATAAATTAACGCATGAGTTTGCATTAGCTGTAATGACAGGTGTTATTTTTAATTTGAATGATCCAATCGTTATTTTATATTTACATACCTATGAAATCATAAATACCACAATTAATTTTTTTATATTTATTTATATAGAAAAAGAAAACAAAATCTTAGAACCTCTTCTATAATTAATAAAGTTAGGAATATTTTTTCATTATCACAAATCCCTTTTTTTTCAGTATAGCTAGCCATTTTCACTTATACACTAAATAATTAGGATATTTTATATATAATACAAACATATAGTCGTATAAAAATTAGTCGGATACAGCTTTGGCACATATCAATGTTATGCTTTTGATAAATAACTTTTTCACCCCATTAAATGCACATCGCATTTGCACGGCGTCAGCTCTTCTTCTCTGTCCTCATCTATAAAAGCTTCTTCTATGTCAATCTCCGCGTCATATTCACATTTGTGGTCTTCTACTTCACCATCAGTGTCCGCACAGACAAGCTCGCCATCTTTTCCTTCAAGTGCGTCCAGGATACGGTCTTCGTCAAAATTTCTACTACCAATTATAACGGTTTTTAGTCGCAATATCTACACAAGGATAAGAACAATATAAAAATAAGGTACATAAGTATATAGGGGTAAAACAATAAAGTTATGCATTTAAGTTTAAGCTTAAGTGTCACTTAAAAGATAATTCAATTTAATTCCTTCCTAAATAGTGTAAATTAAACAAAGGTCATTATATTTACACTATTTAGGAAGAGAGAGCAATATTTTAAACACGCATGCGTCAATTTTACGCAGATTATCTTTCTAGGGTTTTAACCCTAGTCTAAAGACTATCGGCAATCCCGTGTATGTGCATAATTTAAATAAAATATGTCCTAAATCTAAATTACTTGAACCTAGCAACTAACTTAAATGTAAATTTGGTAACTTAAGTAAACTCACGGACCTAACTCAATACATTACTTTGAAAGCGTTTAAACATATGAGCTACTTATATAAATTTATAAAACATGAAGCCCGAATGGTTATTCATTCATAAAAGTACCGTATGCTCTATCAAGGTGCTTAACTGCAGGCTTTAGTAGCATTTATATATAAATATACTCATGAGCATGCACAGTTGTTTGAATAAGGTAAGCACTATGCATAAACGCTAACACGGCACTATGATATCCTAACCGATAATATAAACGCGAATGTGAGTTTGTTTGTCTGTTATGCTGTTATGCCACGGCTTATTTACTCGACAGATCATCATTGGAATTTCGCATAGACGTTGTCAGGGGTACAGAAAAGGATATAGAGAACCTTTCATTAAAAATAATCCTGTTTCCAAGCGAGCGAAGTCGCGGTCAAAACCTAGTATGTAATAAAAATATTGTTCAAATTTTTCGTCGCATAATATGTCACTTATGTATCAAAATACTAGATTAGTGTAACCTAGACTGCTTCAGACAGTATATTCGCCATTAGAAATGAAAACCTACTGCACTATAATATATGCTGTTATTAATAAGAGCAAATAGGTATTTGTTAAAGAATGTTATATAATAGAAGGCAAAGCAATCAAGAGGGCTAAGCGTACGTGAGAAGAAAACAGAACAAGTAGACATCTTCATCAACGAGCTTTCGTAATGATCTTTTGAGTAGGTATATTGACAACATCATCAACTAGAATAATTAAAATATAATATCTTGACTACGTTTTTTTTGCAATATTAGACGACCGCATGTTTTGTTTACTTGATTTTTAAATATTATTTAAACTATTGGTTTAACTGTTAAATTGTTTGAAATTAGGAGTCGTAATATTATACGGAAATTTTAAGAACAATATTTAAATCCATCAAAATTAAAATACAAAAGAATCTCAAGTAAATATTACAACATTTCATTATTATATTCGTTCTTTAGTAGTTCATTATACTTATATAAAATAGGTATAGTGTTTTACATTCTAATGTCTATTACCTCAAAACCATTTAATCGCCTAGCTTGTTTGAAGTGAATTCAACCGGATACCTGTCCACGAACGACGTGTGTTCTTTGAACGCAACTACAGTGTTTGTATTGGGAGAATAACACACGTCCCTCACCAAGCACCGCAATCTTTCCTGTTGTGCTAATAAACATTAACAGCACAGAATTATCGTCTTATAGTTCTACATTGAACTCCTAGTATCTTTATTGTATGATATAATATTACCGGACTATCGCAATACCCGAAAGAAAAGTTATCTTTTATATTCACGATTCAACTACTGAACTACTTTGTTAAAATTTAATTAAACACATAACACTTTACTTTATTAATATATGTGCCGCGTGATAAAAGTCTCGCAAAGAATTCCAGTATGAAGGTATTATAAATAAGAAATGCCTGGCTCGTTTTCATGACGGAATTTTAAACTCGATGGGCACATTATAGACATCATAAAGTGATACTTATTCAGTGTCGTATGATTGTTTATTATAGTGTGTCTCATAGATCCTTTATATTTTAATTAAAGTATCGTTTGAAAGTGTTATGGTTAAAAATCGCATGTCAGTTTGCAGCTGAAAGCTAGAATTCAGAGTAGGTATATTCCATTGCGAGTAAATAAAGTTAGTATATTTAGTTTAATGTCAATTAGCCGAGCTATTAAAAGTGGCTCTAAACTAAAATATTATAGCTTGTGAAACTGCAAGAAATGTACACATGTAAATGATACAACATATTCTATAAATAATAATATTGAGACAATATTTGGTAACGTTAATATTTTTAGTCTTTATTCATAATGACGACTCGATGGCGTAATGGTTAGTGTAACTGACTGCCACGCCTGAGGTTGCGGGTTCGATTCCCGCACAAGTCAAACATTTGTGTGCATGAACATGGATGTTTGTCTTGGTCTGGGTGTTTCTATGTATAATATGTATGTATTTACAAAAAAAAAAGTATATATGTATGTTTATCCATTGTCTAGTACCCATAGTACAAGCTCTGCTTAGTTTGGGCTAGATGGTGTTGTGTGTATGTGATAGAATATTATTATTATATTATATTATTATTATTATTATAATTACATTGGCTTACCATGTCTGTACATCCTGTAAAAGAAAGGTGGAGTTGTAATATAACTATATTTCGCCAGCTATCACCTAGAACCCAAGTAAACGGAGATAAGTCTATTGCAGTCTCACGAGTACATCTCCACACTACATTAACTTATAATTTTCTATCAGAAAACCCAATAACACTTGGTCAGACTCGGACATTGAAACCTGGGATATTACTATCGCACGCAAACATAAGTGAAGATTTATTTCACGGTACCAACGAGCGCGTATTTTTACATAATTTGGTAAAGTATTACATTGATATACTATATAATGCTTGAGAAGTTCAAAAAGCATGTATAAGTAATAAAGTGTTCAAATTGTATTAGCATATTAATGTATGGTGCTTTGTCAAGAACACAATACACACCAATATAGTAATTGGTGCGAATTCGAATAATTGCATTTGAATATTATCCGAATACAATACGGTCGTTAATACGCGTCGTTATGATCTTACGTATTTGTAAAAATAATGCTATAGTTATACCTTTAAGTAGCTTTAATGCCATCTAAGGGCCAATTATATTTTATATAATTACATTGGTCTGCAACCAAATCCTCCTTCTAAAATTATGTCATAAATATGAAGATTTTAATGATCCCAATCTGCTCCCGTTGACCGAATTTTTCTATCACGTATAGATTTTGTGAAATTTTTTTTTTTACTTATGGAATATTTGAGCTGATTTAAAAGTCATAGCTATACTTACTGGATTGTAAGGAGGATACACCAAGTTTTGCTGTTTTCTATGTGAGAGGGACAGTCGTGCAAGAGAGAAGTATTACACAGTAAAAATTGGCCACAAAAAAAAGAGCTTGAGTGGCTTTTATAGAAGTGTATCATAATTTTCTTGGTAATACAAAAGCTGACAATTACCGACAAATCATTCGAGAGCTTCTTTCTTCTTATAAAGATTTAGGATGCAATATGACACTCAAAATTCATTTTTTGGACTTGCATGTAGATTCTTCCCTGAAAATCTCGGTGCGCTATCAGATGAGCATGGTGAAAGGTTTCATCAGGACATAATGCACATTGAAAGACGGTGCAATGGAAAATGGTCAGAAGCAATGCTTGCTGATTTCTGTTGGTTGATTCGCCGAGAAACTCCGATGGAATCGATAAAAAGAAAAAAAACTACAAAATAATTTGAATTATGTCACAATAATGAGATAACTTTACTGATATTTTATAACTTGGGAAACTCTGAAATTAGCATTTTTACTGTAAAACTTAAAATGTAGTATTTTTCACTTTTTTGTAACTTTAAAATTCCTCTGTTTAAAAATAATAAAATATTACCTCTCCCATCGTTATATATATTCGAAATCTGTATCTTTGTACACAAAAATATAAACCTGTTTGAGACACATAATGCAGCTGTAATTAGAAAAAGTCGAAAAATTCGTAAATTGTATGTACCCCAGCAAAGAATAGAACTTTTTTCTAGGAATGTTTACTGCATGGCAATACGCATTTACAACAAATTACCCGATATATTTAAAACATATAACCTCACTACATTTAAAAACAAATTATTTTGCTTCTTGCTGGACAAATGCTATTACTCGACGAAGGATTTCTTATGTGAAAAAATTGACACGAAATTTAAATTGTAACTTGACATTATAATAATAATTGACATGTTATATAATATATGTATTTATTACTAATTATTTCAAATTTATTATTGTCCTCGATTTTTAATTGCATTCCTAACTTTAAAGCTAAGTTATCTGAGTATGTTAACTTTAAGATTTGTACGCCGGAAACGGCAGAATATTATGGACATATAAAATTTTGTAACACCTCTGTAACTACAATATTCTGACAAATAAATGGATTTAAATTTAAATAGGCATTATATTAAAAATCTATGTGCTGTATTTATTTGCATGTTAAATTCCGTGTTTAGAGCACCAAATACGCTGTTATCATTTGGTGCTCTCATATCATGCATGAAAACATAGAGAAGAGATTTTTTTTTTTGCAGGCCTGTTTTATTATTTATTGGAACATAATAGGGGAATCACTATTATCTCGAATTCAGAAAGTAATACGTCCAAGACCTGACTACCATACGCAAAGGGTTGGGCTACGCAAAAAAATTGGAGCACATGCAATACATCAATGACTATGCCAAATGTTCACCTCGGTGAACTAAAGCCGTAACTGAAAGCAAAGAGCTTTTGCGGTGTCTGCGAGGTACACTGCTGTACGAGCTCAATCGCTTGTTCCTCATACCCATTTCGCACACAACGCTCGTTTCGCGCCTATTCAGTTTGTGAGTGAATGAAAAACAATTTTACCATTATGTCGGGCATTCTGTGTCACGAGTGCTGGATTCTCGTTTGTTTTCGTCATTCATTTATTGTACTTAATTTGCACAAATGCACATATCGTTTTATTTAAGGTCTCTTTATAAAACATGGAAAAGTATTGTGACGCAGCATTAATCGAGCAAGTCGATTGTTTTACGAATTTAAGTTAACCGGTAATGTTACCACCTCAGGTTGCTACAAATACGTAGTCATATACGACAAAACC
Source organism: Catocala fraxini (assembly GCA_930367265.1). NCBI lineage: Eukaryota > Metazoa > Arthropoda > Insecta > Lepidoptera > Erebidae > Catocala > Catocala fraxini. Next base: position 13,748,158 of record OV884037.1, read on the forward strand.
ATCTCTACTCGAAATCTATTTATACGTAACTCGGCATGTAGATTGTCAGTCTATATTCTAAGGTGCGTGAATCACGAGCGCCGATATTGAATATCGACTTCTATATCGACCGCCCGCTGTCCTCGCAGCTCTGTGAAAAATTATATAAATATTTTATAAATGCACTTTTTATCTCGTGCTAAAATATATAAAGTTTACATAATAAGGAGGTATTAGCGAGAGATGTGTGAATGATGCCGATATTAATTATTTTAATGAAAATCAACAGAAGATTACTTAGTGGTCCCATGACAGAAATTTACGCAGATATTTGTTGGGTTTTGTGTTAGAACACTTTCATTAGCGGTATAATAACGTTCTCGGTAAACAGTAATAGTGTCGCACGTACTACATGGCAACTAAAAATATAACTGGCTAAATAGAAATGTAAAACAACTCACCCTACTCCTTCGCATTTACAAACCCGTGACTCCATGTCAATTAATAGTATGTTATAACGTAATTCAAAACATTAAACAACACCAACAAAACGTATTTATGGGAATAAAGCAATCTTATACGTAAATAACACAATTATAACTGTGTAAACATCGTTTGTACTCCATTAATGGGAAATAATTTAATGGACTGTGTAATTGCTGGCATATCCACCCCGTTATAATTTCGCTAGCCTTATCCCAAGCATGTGGAGGTCGGTTTCCAAGTATGTGTGGCATTTAGATATAAAGGTTAGGTGCCAAGCGACCTACATAGTTCAACTAATAAAAACACCGGTGCTTTGATCAAGTTTAAAACTGTTTAGGCCCATTTAAGATAATAATTATAATATCATAGATATAAAATAAAAGCTATTACTCGCGTGGAATAAAGCCTTACATAGGTAACTAAGCTCGGCGGTCGTTAATTGCCAAACTTGGTATTGATTAAGTTCATTTGAATTATGACTATCATAAACATATAGCGGTTGTAAGCATCTCAAAGATATTTTGATCGTCTTTGGCAAACTCACACCCGCACTTCCTTCCTCTTTCAATGATTTATTACAAAGAAGGGGAATTTAATTGGTCACTTAATACTACGGAAGGGATAAAGAGTAGTTGGAAACAGAATTGTTCCTAATTTGTACGAAAATCGGTGTTACCCTTTGTCTCACACCTTTTGAATTTCATTAAAAACGCAAAACCCACGCATACCTAGTAGCTGTGCGGGTATTAGTTCTCACACTAGCATAGAATTCAATAGTGACGTGCACCTACGCAATAAATGAAGGATTCAGCAATTTTTTTTACTACCAGTAAGCGTTGACGTAGTGTAGCATAGTAACTTCGTGTAAGAAAAGACTAACATTCAACTCCTGGAGTTCTATTTACTTCCGGCTGATGATATCCAAAATCTAAAAACTATTGTACGGCTTCTTCTTGAATGCCTCAGCTCGAGTCCTTTTATGCTCTCTTTCGTGCATGACTCTTATAATAATAAATACTAACATCCTAAAATATTACCAATATACCATCATATGACCAAATAAGTGTTATGTTTTGGAGAATTTGAATTATGTCTATATGTATGTGTCTATATGTATGTGTATATATATAGTAAACCAAACTTTAGTCTTCTTGTTGTCATGCTCCAAGTTTTCTTGTAGACTAAAGTTCTTCTTAAGACTCGAGTCTTTTGTATATTGGCTTGAATATAAGTTAAGCCTATTTAGCATTCTTAGACTTGCAGAATTGAGTCATATCTACAAAATTACAACTCGAAGACTCGAATGCTTTGCAACACTACGTGTAATATAAGGCATTCGTCTCTCGCCAACTAATCCTGTGCCCGTGGGAATTGAATGCATACATAATAGCAATGTATACTTTGCCACCAACGATGCTATTTGTAATGTGACTGAAAATTTTATACTAGTAAATATATGTATAAGTTATCTTTTAGGTAATTTACTAGTGAAAGGGAGGTTATTTCTTGCTCTATACAAGACGTCTAAATTCGTAATTTAAATAATACAATAAAAAAAGAATTATTTAACCGTAGCTCCTAGCTCTGGTTCACTTAATAAGAAATTAAATTGTATGAATGCGCTATATGCCACGCTTACAGTGCCAATCCATTATCCTTATAATGGATCGGTACTATAAGCGTGACAAAAGAAAACAAAAGCAGAAAGCGAACTTTTTCTTTCTAATACAACATTATAACTTCTTTAAGTAAGTTTGGATAGAAAAATAGAAGCACGATAAGGAAAAATAAACCTTAAAATGTTTTATGAAACAAGTGACTAAAATTGCTTTCATACCTATAGTATGAAAGTGAAAGCTCAGGCAGAAAAGGGTGACAAACGACAGGATTACTTAAAGAAAAAACTATAACTTCATGGATAAAACTCTAATTTTATTTAATTTTTGCTTTTCTAATAGGTTCAGGAATGTTATGCGCTTGACATTTCTATATAGGTAACAAATATACATATACGTGTGTGGTACTTCCTAAAGAATATTATAAATGCGAATGTGAGTTTGTTTTTTATTTGTTTGCTACGCTTTCATGAATTTTCGCATTCATGTTGTCAGGGGTACAGAAAAGAACATAGAGTATCTATCACCCAGAAAAAAAGTACTGTTCCCGAGAGATAGAAAGATTATGTCACCGTAATCTACATTACGCGAACGAAGCCACAGTCAAATCTAGCGTCTAATATTATACACGTTCATTCATTTATTCATTATATGTATAGGTGAATGCAAAGAAATGAACTTGTATTATATGTATTGTAGTTCTACATTCTGATGTCAAATTAAAGTGAAAATAGGTAGTGTAGTGTTAACCACAGACGCAGGAGAGCGGTATCGTGTGGGGTTACCCTATTAGGGCGACAGACGACTTAGTCAAAGTGGCGGCCAGTCGTTGAATGTAATATGATTACTCCAGAATCAGTCGTCAGTCTACAGTGGACTTGAAACACTACATGACGATATCATTTGCTCTTGTGTAATTCATCCTGACTGTGTTGCTGCAATTTTGTTCTGCATCTATAGACTCGTGAGACTTGTATCGGTCCTATAATTAATCATATTTTAATACCTTTTTCATTATAACAGTCCATTAAACGCTCAGATTTATTAGGTTCCAAATTTAGCAATACGTTTACCGCGGCAAAACAAGCCTTCATTTGGTACTTGCCCGTGGTCCCCCAGGCCAGTCCCCCGTGGGGTACCATGAGCAAACTTTCTTGCCCGAGGAACCCCCAAGGGGGATAAAGGGGTACTATGAGCAAATTATTTGGCCCGTGGTACCTCCGCCAATCGCCAGATAAATAAAATGCAAATACAGTCCCGTTTTTTAGTAGAAAAATCTCATGAAATGAGAAATCAATTTACCTGTTTTTATTTATTTGTCAAATAACAGTATTTTAATTATTTTTCATATCCTAGATTATAATATTTGAGATGTGGTACCACGAGCAATGAAAAGATATTAAATAAGAAGATTATTATTCAGGGGGTTCCTCGGGCAAGAAAATTTGCTCGTGGTACCCCACGGGGGACTGGCCTGGGGTACCACGGGCAAGTAACGCTTTCATTTGATAGAGTAGTTGAAGAGCTACCTCAGTATCCCAATCCTTTTCAGATGTAGACTTTACGGGTCTTTGTACGTTGGATTCATGTCCTGCGAGTAATCCTCCTAAAAGGCAGGGTACTTTTGACAGTGACCAGAAAATATGAATAAATAATAATGTTACATCAGAAGAATACCCATAAATAAATACCTAGTTTCTTAATTCATACAGACCTAAATTCAGAGATCACCATATTATGAGAAACCCCATTATCTTAAATCGTTTGGATATGGCTCACTATAGTTTACGAAGTGACACAAATTGAGATTTTGTTTTGATTAATGTTTTTCATGGAATGGGAATATCAAATCAGCCTATTAGTCTATTGCAGTCTACTGCTATTTCAAATATGTATGCGCGTTTATTATACAGCGTTATATCAAAGCTAGCCAAATGTAGATAATGTTTCATCAAAATGTGATATTGATATACAGGCAACATAATTTCAAAGCCAAACCAATGCAATGCCACGACATAAAGTGAAATTGCATATCTGGTTAGTGACGATGTATATGAGGTATCATAGATTACACGAATAAATTGCACCACCTACATAGTTCGCCCGTATCCCGACTAATATTAGATACAATTATAGCATGTCGGTATGTTATCAACCTCAGTTTGGAGAAACGGGGGACGCCGAAACTTTGCACGACAGCGACTCATACAGGAAATAACTATAATTTCCTCTTACTAGTTCTAAAACTACGTAGGCACATATGTTTTGTTTAGATAAACAGATAACACTTTACATATTAGGTATATATGTTTTGTTTAAATAGACAGATAAAGTTTAGACTATAATCGAGTTTTGTTACGACGTCACAACGTCTTTAGTAGACGAGTTTAAACGCGAAAATTGGCTTGCCTATTTGCATCTACGAGAGATATTTCCAATATATATGCTACTACTAAAAATTATAGCTGGTGCTATATTATTGTATGTAACACACCTTGGCCACAGATAATATAATACTACCTTGGCCTATCTTTTCGGGGAAATGCAGGTGTAACTTGGGCTGAACCCCAAGTAAACTTTAAAAACTGTTAGCTATAAAATCTGTATTATACTTTCAACATTTAGTTATTCGAATACCAATTACAATATTTAATACAATAAAATGAAACATATCAAACAAATTTATTTTCGGATGTACACATTTAACCTATGTATTGAAAATAAATGGATGCTGAAATATTTTACTATATTGGATTGGATGCCTTAATGCCTTTCACGTCTCTTATTCATCGATACAAGTTGGTGATGATATCAACGTGAAATAATATTTTTTAATTTCGACTGGTCATGTTGGCGCCCACATTGTTTTATTTTCATAATACAATTCTCTTTATTGAATACTTTCATTATTTAGTCATGCTTCGTTCTACAGAGATTATATTTATCAGATGCAATACATAGTTTACTTACATAAATACACGATTTAGGATCATAACAATCAAGGCATATTTTACTCACTTACTCTTTAACTTACGCCACGAGTTCCAAATGGTTGGATACAAGCTATCGCTAAGCCGCCACCCAGTTATACTATTTAGGACGGATTATTAAGTTAATATTTCATTGAAATTAAACTGCTATATACGGATTTTATCGCGTTGTTTATTTGACACTTTATTACAAAATTTTGAAAATTTTTACTCTACTACTACTATTAAACTTTACTAATTTTTAAGCTAATTAAATTATTATTAAACTATTTAGATTTAATTTATTTTTACACTTTCCCCGACGTTTCGGTTGCTTTTCAGCAGCCATGGTCACGGGGAGACTAAGATGGCAGTTGTCTCAATGTTCCAGTGTAGTTATTTCAAAGTACCCGAACATAATTTAATCATTGGTGTTTCTATTTACGCAGAATGAGCTCAAAGTATCATGAAGTCTAGCTGTGGTTTGCTTCTTCTTGGGTTTGACTATTTTTATTACTGGATCCCAAGCTGGTGGTACATTCCAACTATCTTCTCTATTAAAATTAGGATGTTTTTTGATTTCAATAGCCTCGCGAAGCATCCTTGGTAGGAATCGGTGTTCTTTAGCGAGAATCTGTGGTTTGTCAAATCTCAGGTAGTGGTTGGTCCCCTGTTGCACATGTTCACACACAGCAGACTTCAACGAGCGTTGGTATTTTACATCAGCTATGTGTTCTTTTATGCGGGTGCCTATGTTTCTCTTAGTTTGACCAATGTATGAGAGTCCGCAGTCACAATCTATTTTATAGACCCCTGCATCGTGTAAAGGTAGTTAGCACTTGACGGATGGTAAAAATTGACTTATCTTCGTTGGCGGCTTGAAGTATGTGTTGATTGAAGCTCGCTTCAAGATGTAGCCAATCTTGTCAGTGACACCCCTTACATAAGGCAGTATAGCAGGCTGGCGCTCGACTGTGGCTGGCTTTTCTCGGGATCTGTGACAGCGGCGCGGCTGTTGGAGCTTGTTGTCTTGCAGTACTTGCTTGACATTTTGAAGCTCGGCGTCCAGGTGTTTCTTGTCACAGATCCCATGGGCTCTCTGAAACAAAGACATTCCCACGGTAGCTAACTGTTTAGGATGGTGGTGAGATTCACCGTTTAAGTACCTATTTGTATGGGTCTTTTTCCTATATACAGTGTGGCTCAAAGTATGATCAGGATTCCTGATGACAAGTACATCTAAGAAAGCTAATGAATTATTTGCCTCTAATTCCATAGTAAATTGGATGTTATTATTAATGGAATTAAGATGTTCTAGGAATACACTTGCACTATCTGTTGGTAATATTGTAAAAGTATCATCTACAAACCTCTTATAAATTCTGGGCGTGATGGGGGCAGTATGTAAAGCTCGAGCCTCGAAGTCCTCCATATATATGTCAGCAACGACAGGCGATACTGGGGAGCCCATTGCTCCATTTAATATTTCATTCAATCATTTATACGTTTTTTAGGATAATATGAATTACTTTGTAGATATATTTACTTCATAGCTCATAGCCAGTTACACTCACTGGTCGGTAAATGATTAGCGAGGTTAAGCAACGTTGGGTGCGGTCAGACTATAGATGGGTGGCCGCTTAGTGGTATTTCATCTGAGCGTCTCCGTGCTTCGGAGGTCACGTTAAAAGTCGGTCCCAGTTGTTGCCAAATTGACAGCAGTCCTTATGCCAAGACAGAAGCCTTTTTTTTTTTAACGTCTGGGGAATGCTTTTACGCACCTTCCGCGCCCGGGTAGGGCGCGGGTGTGTGGGGCTCGAGCCAGAGAAGCCCCATACCCACTAAACCCCTGACGACGTTCCTCCAGTACCTAGTGTCGATGCCACGTGATTCGCGCTAGCATTCACCGTGACACCGACAGGTCTTGGCCCGCCACGTGACTAGGCGTCCGACTAGGTCCAGATGGTACAGCCCTCCCCTCCACTGTGGGGGGCGCGCGGAACGCCTATGCCCCTCTCTTGAGCCTGTGCTGCTCGGGCGGCAGACTGCCCAAGTCCACCGCCCGCAGGCCGCCCCCTAGGGTGGCTGGAGGTCTGCGCGCGCCCTACGGCGGCGCCCTGGACGACTCCTGCGGTTTGGGTGGGGAGAGACCAGCTCCCTCTCTCGTTCCACCACCTCCTTCGCGGACATTACTGCCTCGCAGAAGGTGACGGCGGCCTCCCATGCACCCTCGCTCCGGACCATGGACAGTACCATTGCCGGCAGCGAGAGGATTTGGACACCCAGTGCCCCGGTTAAGGACCGGCGCTGCTCCTCCCAAGCTGGGCACTCCACGAGTGTGTGCAGCGCGGTATCCTCAGGGCCGTCACCGCAGTGGTGACAACAGGACGTCTCCTCCCGGCCTATACAACACAAGTACCTCCCGAAGCATCCATGCCCGGTGAGGACCTGCGTCAGCCAGAAGGTCAGGGCGCCATGGCGCCGCTTCAGCCACTCCTCCAAGATCGGACTTACCGCCGCTATTGCGGCTAACCCTGCATTCGGTCGCGCAAGCAGTTCACCCCAGTCCGCCCTTAGGACGTCGCGGAGCTTCGACCGCCGCGCCTCCAACTCTCTCGGCAACGGCCGAAAGCCCCGCTCCAGAGCCTCCCCGCGCCACTGGTAAAGCGACGCGAAAAGTCTGGCCTCCAGGTCCCAGGGCGGTGATCCGGCCAGGAGGCTTACTGCCTCAAAGAAGATCGTGCGGTACCCTCTCGCGACCCTGACGGCCATCACCATCTGCGGCCTCCGCAGCAGGGCGGCGTTACGGGCCGTCAGGTTATGACCCCAAATGGGGCTCCCGTATAGAGCCATCGCCCGCACGACCCCCATGAAGAGCCTCCTGCAGGAGGCGTTTGGCCCCCCTAGATTGAGAAGCAGCCGCGACAGCCCTGCGGCCGCACCCATCAATTTGGGGACCAACCTTCTGAAGTGTTCTCCGAAGGCCCATCGGCCGTCGAGAACGAGGCCCAGATACCTCATCGATTTCTCGACGCCGATGCGGACGCCTCCCACGGGGCGGCTTGAACAACTCTTGACAACAGGTTGGCCACTAACCACACGAAAAGAAGAAGAAGACTTTATAGCTGAACGGATTTAATAAAATATTGCCCTGCACTAACAGTTCGAGTTTGAATAAATAATGAACTTCGAACATTTAAACTTTCATCACATTTCTTACATTAGTAGGTAAAGTAAACATGGAAAATCAACTACGGATACTAATTTGGTTTTATACTTATTCTGAGTAGATGACGTTCTATTTCTGTTAATACTTTAGTTTGAAGTCATTTGTAAACTTGTACTGCTCGATATGCGGCGCTACATGCCGCGTCAAATTACATTTGCATACCTCCTACCTGTGACGTGTGCAATCACGTGTTCACATCGATCCCGTCGAGTCGGATAATTAAGGACTTAATTAAGCAGAACAAATTCTACCAGTGTATGTATATTAAGCTAAGAATGTATAACAATAGAGTATGCACATCATGCAATAATATCAGCCCTGTATTTAAACTGTCCCACTGCTGGGGCGTCTTTTCAGAGGAAAGGGGCTACCACATCATAGTAGTCATAGTCTACCACGATGGCCCAGTGCGGATTGGCGGCCTTCACATATTTTCGAGTATATTACGGAGAATTCTCTGGACACTCAGACATGCAGGCTTCCTCACGATGTTTTAATTGAATTTTAAGCAGGCGAATATCAACTAATTAATACAAAGAGTTACAAAAAGTTGGAGATGCGTGCCTTGGGATCAAACTGATGACCTCTGCGTCTAGTACTGCACCATGATTTAGCAAAGCAAGATAATTTCTGCACATTATGCTTTAATTTTTTTTATTAATTTACTGTCCTGCCTTTGTATCTAAAACTCTAATGGAAATAATTGATTATGTTGCTATAATTAAATATATTAAGTGTTTTAAATGTCTCTCCGCGGGAAATAGGGAAGCGAAGAAGATATGTCGGGCTCACCCGGCAAAAATGGAAGTCCCGGATCCTATCGACTGAACATAATGTTCTCATCTTTGTTAACATTGTCGGAATAATGTTCTCACCTGAGCTAAGCTGCTCACGGTTCATACTTGGTGGAATTGGTTTTTTTTTAAATCTGTAATGTTAGGCTTAACTACATTTGACGGTAGGCATAATTTTGTTAAACATACAATTTTAAATTTAGATCTCTTTTAAGACCAAAATTATTTATCTTTCTCTCGACTATTTTACTTGCCTGTTTACTAGAAACAAATGTTTATACAAAAATATCATTTTCGAAGAAAATCTGTATTTCGTAATTGATACTTCAATTAAAGCAACAAATAATTATTTTGAAGCTCTGTTATTTAATGCCAATAACAGCGTACAGATTTCAGCGTAATGTCGTTTGTTAAATAAATGAAATACATTTTAATTTATATTTAATTTCATGCTGCGCATGCTGATACAATTTCCATTACTTATACCAATATTTTAAATGCATGCGTAACTCTGACTGACTATTTGTTAGGTTTTTATGAGTAAGCTATATAACTCAGGTTCGCTTAAATAGGTATGAAAACAGCTTAAACATTTATGCAGTGCTAAACCACTACGGCCGTAAAGTAGTAAATTAACTATCTTAATAACTTTATATATAGTGTGTGTCCACTATTACCACATGTTTCGTTTTCATTGGTCCAGTGACCGCCGCTTGTATGAACACATCCGACGTGAGCTCACCGCACAAATGACCCACATGATGCACGGCACGCGCAAGCTATGCGCGAATTACTCGTAATGTATAAGCGATGACGACGATGGTAACGACTATAATTCTTCATACAAAAGGTACGATATTACTTATCACAATTCAAAATCGCCATTTAGCTGTGTCAAGTAAATCGAACAAGTAACTTAATTATGTAACCTGTGTGAGCCGCTTTCGCATGAGACCCTCACCATAACCTTGTGAATATAGCCAGCGCTTTAACCTCTGGTATGCCGGAACGTGGATCTGCGCGAGACACAATGCTTTTTCTATTATGTCTGGTATTCTGGCATACAACAGGTTAATGCACCGAGCAAGCAAGTAAACTATGTGTACGCATTGTACGTAGTAGGCACGTGGTACATAACAAGTACCGTGTCGATCCAGCTACTTGCGCCTTTAATATAAACTGCGCGAACGGCGTAGTAATTTAAGTGGTCGCCTTGCAGCTCTTACTACTTTTGTGGGTTCCAATTCCACACGGAACAAACATTTGTGTGATCCACAAATAGTCGTGCCAAGTCTGGGTGTTATTTGTGTCCATTATTTAACTATTTGATAAGTACCTCGCGATGTAGGAATTAGTTAGAAACAGGAATAGTAGTCAAATAATAACAAAATGTAAGAATATTTTGTGTGGTATAAAATAGGCAGGAAACATAGCTGTTTTAAATAAAAATGTTTTCTTTATTTAAACTGAAATACGTTGTGATGAAAATTGTTTGATGTTATTTCACACAAACTTTTCATTCGCGGTAGTCCCATAAGATTTTGAATTTGCTTATACACGATGAGATTTGTGATGAGCTGCGCAGGTTTATGGAAAATAAACTAGGATTGTGATATTACTACCACAATCCTAGTTTATTTTCCATAAACCTAAAACCGAAGCTTTACTAGCTTCGAAAATATACCATCAGCCGTGTTCTGCTTAAACCTTTTTCAAGCTCTACGATAGAGAACGTATCTGTAATAATAAACCGTACTGAGTGCTATTTTATTTTACCTAGATAATGGATACGGCAGTACCTCAATAGAAAATGCATTACTAGTGAGTAATGCATTTTCTATAGAATCATTGCGATACCGACAAGAACACACTCCTAACACAAACTTTTTAGCTTAGCTTGATAGGTTAACAAGATTATAGTAATTTATAGTATGTTAGTGATTCTAAAATAAGTGCAGTTGACTACTCTAATTTAAATAACAGCTATAGTGCGTTTCAAATACGAAGTCACATTTGACAGATGTTTGTTGAACAGCGATAGTGAAGAGACCGTTTCAATCGACACATCACGAAATCGATTATCGATTAACTTTCCAAACAAACTGTAATCGTGGGTTTAGAATCAAAACAAAAATGATAGAAACAGAAAAACAAATAAGAAGTCCATCTAAGTTTTTACATATTGAAAGAATAGAAAAGTCACAGTTCTATAAAACGTGTTCCATTGTAAAAAATAACTAAGTATAAAGGTGAAATAAATGTGGTATAACAGATTTTGATTTTCAAGATGACTACTCTTTAAAAACTATGGGATATTTAAACCATCAGTCTAATATCGCATCTTCAAATCAATTTTTTGATAATGAAAATATATTAAGGATTTGCAGAATAGAATTTAAGGTACGTTGCAACGTAATAATAATTAATACCAAATACAAATTTACAAAAGCGTGCGTAACTATGGTATTGTAGTAAAATGTTATTTCATTTTGATGTTTAAATTATTTAAGATTAATATCAATAGAAATTATTAGTTGATTAAGTTAGTGAAACAACTACATCATGTTTTATACATAGTATATTTTTATACATAGTATATTTTTATACATAGCATTAAATAGTATTTAATACTATAAGTAATCATTGTTTATTTTAGCTATTTATATGAAATGTGCAGAGTTACGTGCTACGAAGTGTCAAAAGGGACTTCGTATTTGAAATAGACTACAAGTACTGCCCTGCGCTACTAAAGCAACGATTGCAAAACTCCGTTGAAAGCACAGCGCTTCTTTAAAAGTTCTTGATAACGCCATTCATCGCAAAATGGAGGTACGTTGCTCTGATAGGTCACACCAATCTTATGTGGAGCTGTGAATATAAAATTGTAAATAAAAAACATATTAAAAGGGAAGAATTTAATAAAATTTATTTTATATTAAGCACTGCCAAAGTTTCAAAGTTTGAAGGAAAGTATAGCTGACTTCTGTGTAAGGTCTTACTGCGAGTAAAATTAAAACAAGAAACGATTTATTTAATTTTGGAAGTTACAAATATAATTGTTATACTTCAAAGATTCACTTTTATTTCCATTTCCTTCATGACTAAATTCTTTTGTGATGAAATACCTAATTTTATGTTTATGAAATGATAATATTGAGGAGCAAAGAGCAAGCCTAAATATGTGAAGGAAATGTCTTGATGAATTATTTATGTTTAGAGCCGCTGCATCGCTTTAGCGCTCAAGTTGGAACATGGCACGTAGATAACTAGACATAAATAATTATATAAATAAAAGGCAAATATTCTTGGTCGCTTAAAGCGACAGTCAAACATAAAGGCAAGGATATGGATAATCTTATAAAACCTACAGCAGCAGTATTTTATACATGTAAGGGATCAAATATTCTTAATAGGTATGTAAAACTTTCTTTAATTAAGTTATAATTAAATTATTAAGACTAGATTAAATTGCCATCATCTTGTTAATTTTAATGAGCTCGCTGTAATGTATTGTTGTCTACGAAGTTGGAAGAAGAAAACTTTGTTGTTTAGGTACGAGTACAGTAAAGGAACATTATTTATAGTAAATAGATATATAGCTAAAGCTTAAAGAATATTGTTGCGGTATTAACATTCAGTCTCGTTTCGAATGTAGATATGGCGAATAAGTCACTCGTATCCATAGTATTCATTTTTCATAAATATGTATACCACTCCATTGGATTGCATTTTGCCGTTAAGTCCTAGGAAATATAAGTAAAATGCAACCAAACGCATTTGTATTTGGGTTCGATAAAAGATAGGTAAAATATGCGAACTCTGGTTATCTGATGCCTTCATAAACCCGTTGAACTATGGAGGTGTGACTAATAATGTGGATGTTACGTACCAATCAAATTAAAATATATACCCTTGTCTAGACATTATTTAACCGCACATTCCATAAATGTATTATTATATTCATTTTATATCATTTTCTTTTTTTTCTTTTTATGTAGGGATTTTTTTCTTTTTAATGCTTTGACGCATGCCCCTCCGCGGGGGCGGGCGGAGGGGTTATGTCGGACTCACCGGGGTATAAGAGAAAGATGTTAAATAATGATAATAGACCGCCCGGAATACCGACTAAACCTACCATGGTGTTCCACGACAAAACCGCTATCGTCGGGGCTGCGCGAATCACTTGCGCATGCGGTCGCGACCCCGCCGAGGTTTCGGCCAGCCGTATGAATCGGCAGGCCACTATACGAAAGACCTACCCTCTGATCACTTCTCAGTTAATCCCTACTGTCTCCCCCCTAGAGAGGAGACGGACTCGACACAGAGGCGCGCGTGGGAACACGCACGCCACCTCTCGGACCTGGTACTGATCGAATGGCGGACAGGCCCACAAAGCCCACCACCCCCAGGTCAAACCAGTTCAGGGTGGCTGAAGGTCGTCCCGTGCCCTCCGGCGCCCGGCTCTGCGGTTGGGGAGAGGGTATAAGCGCTCCCTCTCCCGCTCCACCGCCTCCTTGATGGAAATCACTTCCTAGCAGAAGAAGGCGACGGCGTTCCACGACCTCTCACTCCGGACCATAGACTGAACTACGGCCGGGAGCGAGAGGGCAACCAATCCGACTGCCACGATCAACTCACGGCGCTGCGATACCCAGGCGGAGCAAACCGCCAAAGTGTGCAGCGCCGTGTACTCAACAACGTCACGGCAGTCGCCACAGTGGTGACAACCGGGCGTCTCTTGCCGGCGTATATGACGCAGGAACTGGCCAAAACAACAGTGGCCAGTCATTACCTGTGTCAGCCGGAAGGTGAAGGCGCCATGGCGCCACCTCCCCAGCCACTCCTCAATCACGGGACTTACCACCACGATCGTGGCGTGCCCGGCGTCGTATATCTTACTTAACCCATTTCTACGGCAAACAAATATACAACAGTCTAGATTGCTACTTATTTTTTTGTGAAGGCTCAATGAGCAACGAAAATATTCTTATAATCTACTGGTTTCAAATCCTGTGAAAACACATGTTTTGCTGTATTAATTAATAAGTTAAATTAGTAAAAGTATAATATAAATTTAAAATTTTTGCATTTCCACTGAGGGCGAGATGTTTGAACCTTAAAAACTTCTAACACCTTTTTTAACCGACTTCAAAAAAACGAGGAGGTTCTCAATTCGATTATAAGTTTTTTTTTATGTGTGTTACCTCATAACTTTTTTCTAGGTGAACCGATTTTTATGCCTTTTTTTTTAATGCTGGTGTTTCCATTTGGTCCCATTTAATTTTGATCAAGATCTGACCATTAGTTTTCGAGTTATCCTTAATAATGCTTATTTGACTACATTGATGATGTTCTCATTTTTGGCAAGAACAAATAAACAACCGTGTAGGATGGTTTGGAAGCCCTTCGTACTGTTTCGAGGTAGCCCCATTCTAATTTGGTGATGTTCTGATAAAGATCTTCGGTTTTATACAACGGAATTCTTTGATAAATGACAGCAATTCTGCCGTGATTGCTACAGTTACATATATATATATGTATATATATATATGTATATATATATATATGTGTGTATATATATATATATATATATATATATATATATATATATGTATTGTTTACACAATTCCAAAATGGTTATTGATAGCATTTAATAGTATGAAGTTACGTGCAACTGTTAAACTCAAAAAGGTATACACAAAAAAGCGAATAACAAAATAATTTCTATAATACAACTTTTAATATAACGCTAAAGACATTAGGCAAAAAACTTTTAGGCCAAAGGGCCGAAATGCAACATATCATCCCAACCGTATTTGGAATTATCATAAGATGCACTATGGCCACGATACGGTATATCCCGATTTTTCCTGCCCAAAACATTTTTCATGTAAGCCCGCATTTTCGGCAGCCTATTTTTGCGCCCTTCACAAGTCTCTTTTGAAATAGCCATGGAGGTAGTGTTCTTATTTTTAAAGAACTTTCTTCGTTTCTCTCATTTAAACGGCGCTGTCTCATATTATTATGAGCAGCGCGTTTAGTAGGTCTACCTGTATTCAGACAAATAAAATCAGTTATCGAACTTCCGATTCACTAAAAACCGAGAAATAAACAAAATTTTAACAAAAAAGGAAACCGATTTCAAAAAAGAATATTCTAAACCAAAAATTACACACATAGACGCAGCAGGCGGCGCGGGCGGCTGACACCGACTCCAAAAATAACAATAATTTAATTATTCACAAGAATACGCAATTAATTTTTTACTTTTTAGTGCATTTTTTGGTTTAGAATATTCTTTATTGAAGTTGGTTTTCTTATTGGTAAAAATTTTGTTTATTTGTATACCATGTCTCAAGCGAATAAAGATTTCTATTCTATTCTATAGAAAACCGATACCGTATGATAATCTTACATTTTGTTAATCCCATAGTCACATTTTATATCACACAAACATCAGTCTCCTGTTGAACGTTGCTATGCTGGTTATTTCATATTGAATTAGATATTTCAACAAATATCAATTTACAAAACAGCTATTTAATTTAAAATTCAGCCCACAATCTGAATAAAGTACTCGCTTGGGAGACTCACTCGGTTAACAATAGACTTCCTTACAGCTTCATTCTTACGCAAAGTATATGTGAAATCTAATATAATGTGTCCGCAAAAAGCGTTGTATGCACACAAAAATATTTCATTTCCTTAATGAAATATTCTGAGTTGACAAACAATTCTGGTATAAGCAATGAATATAATAATGCAATGAGCTTTCATTTACAAATACAGAGAAACACGTAGGAGCCAACAGATTCTAAATATATCATTAAAGGAAAATACAAGGCACAAAATCTTTTATAGACTTTACCAAGACATCGCGTTTCATTTTATTTTATGGTTTTAGGATTTATAGACATCACACCGTACTTATTCCTATTTTTATTTAACAGTTATCTGAGGAACGGCACAATCGGAAAAAGATTGGTTTGTTATAGCTGAAAACCGTTGTAAAGGTTTATGTTGCTTTGGGATTCTCTTGAGTGTTACCTGTAATATCATATAATAATCAGGATTATATAAAGCACTTAGAAGGGCTCTTTGCGTGTTTCTATTAGACACGCGGCTTGCATGATAGAAGAAAAATTGTAAAAAGAAATATTGTTAAAGGAAGGGCCGTAAAATATCTGATTAAACCTGGAGGAGACTAACTGCAGTATTACTTGCATCAGATTTGTCTTTGTCGACAGGACTACGTATAGCTCTATTCACTCAATAGTTTAGATCCTGTGCCTACCTTTTTTAGCACAATCAGCAAGGATAGTGCTAAAGAAACTCTGGCGAGTGGCAATTAGCTTCTGTAACCAGTATAATATGTACCATTCATCGGTGATAATCACTGGTATTGTAAGCGTGTACGATTGTATATTTTTATCAGAAACTCTTTGCAATTCCGCAAAGTTTCGACACTAACATACTTAATTACTTTTGGAATTGTATTGGCTAAGACCAGGATACGCGGCAATTCTAGTTTTAGCTTATGATATTTGGAAAAGAATATAATTTATGAAAACTTAAAGTAATCAGATCACCACGTTGTCAATTTTAAAGTCAATTTCCTAAAGACATATAGGATATTAAATGTCGTACGAGCTGAAAAGTATGCCTACTGTAACCTACCATTATCAAAGTTGTAAATATTTTTTGCCATCGTAATATGTTTTTATTTTAAATGAAAATAACAGGAAATATCTTTTTCCTGTTCAATTGTTTACGCGAAGGTTTCTACAGTTAAAGGCTGAATATGTATTTTGATACGGTTCAAATCAATACTTTACCGCAAATCTAAAAGCTACGAAAAACCAAGAATCATTGTTTAGTTAGTTGGTTAAGTTTGATAAGTTTATTGTATCAAATTAAAATAATAACCTTTGCCTCTGTTTTGAACAGATACTGTGCTAATCAGAAAAGTTACGTACCATAAAATAATTGTTATACTTATTTCATAGAATAAAATTAGACATAACGATGCAGAAGTTACTTCAATTCCAGAGACAGTATTTATTGCCATCTCCAAGATGTCTAACTTGTAAAAATTTACATAATAATGCCATAAGAGGCTTAAGTCTAAAAACGTATTTAAAATCTCTTTTGGAAGGGAAATAAATGGAATTGTTACGTTTGGTAAAAGCGGGTTATTTGGGATATTCCTTAAATACATAATCTTATACGTATTTTTGTATAAATGGAGGTCACGAATGGGCCTTCAAATCGGTACTTAGGCAATGTTTATTGCTTGCGTAGCTTCTATTCTGCTTATAATTGATTTAATATTGCCACTAAAATTAACCAATAAAATTCTTTATAATGGCTCGCTCAGTGGAAATTGTTGAATAAGTTGTCGTGATAGTAATATATTTTATTAATGTATCACAATGACACGTAATTATTGGATTTTATTACATAATTGGAGTTCAATGTTAAATTTAGGTAATAAGTATTCTTTGAATAATAAAAGCTTTGAAGTTAATTATGTAATTATTATGACGAAGTAAAGTCACTTCTTACCGAACAAGTCATAAAGCATTTATACTGTGTACTGACCATTTTTACGAGATAAAATTTATGGTGATCCATAAACACAAGTAACATCGTTAAACTTATTATAAGGCCAGATTAACAACAATATAGTGTGACATCATATATATTCAATGATAGTCACAAATAAAATATACTTTATTACAAAATAACTTAAACCTATCGATTACTATTTACAATTAAAACTAAAATGAAAAAAATACGATATAGGGAAGTAGCAATTGTTGCTTCCATATGGAAGTCAAGTAGCCAGTGCAAACCGATAATATTATATTTTGTTATTAATATTTAAGCAGCATACATTAAAGTCTGTATGACAAAATAAAACTAGGTGAACGTTGCCATGTTTATAAATACGGAACATATTTATATACATTCAAACAAATGTTTTAAACAAATTGTATTATTATATGTCAATAAAGGCGTCAGGTACAATTTAGTATATGTACCTATATTATATCCGGATCATCAAGTCTATACGTTTTACATTCCGATGAATTCTTAATGTTCTGTATTTTATTTCGTAGGATACAATTTTTCTGTCCTAAAATTATATCACGTCTATTTTTCACCACGTATTTCGCGACGAGATAGTTGAAAATTTTGCTGTGCACCAGGTTTCACACCAGACACCTTTATAACTTTTATAATTATGATACTAAATATAGAATTGGACTGAGTTGAAAATGTATAATCAGGTATTTACAGGACTAAAATAATGTTATTAAAGTTTAGAAGTTCTAATATGGTATAAATATAGCGGACCAAAAGACACTACAGCTTTTTTCGCTATACAAGACCAAAAATAAACTTAAATGGTATCTTTTAAAAAGAAAATTCTATTAATTAATTACTGTGTTTTGGAGAACTTTAGAAACATTCAAACAACGGACATAATCAATACCTAGCCTTGGACTTGGGACTATTTGTGGAACACATACATTTTTGTCTCGTGTGAGCGTGAAACCCACAACATTCGGCACAGTGACGGAGTGACCACTTAAACCACAACGCTATCCGTGATATAAAAGTTATATTTTACTTGTGCCACTAGAGTATTCTTGGGTACCTCCTTCTTCTCCTCCCAAATCACTTGGGGTCGGCTTTTCTAGGCTAACCGGATTTGACTGGATATCAGTTTTTACACGGAGCGGCTGCCACCTGACCTCCGCAACCCGAAGGCTAAGGATACCCTAAGGCTAGACCAGTGTCAGGATATTAGAGGGTACTGACTTTCCCAATAACGACTGCCATGGATGTTCATGGCAGCCGGGACCGACGGCTTAACCTGCTCTCCGAGGCACGGCACATTCTTGTGTACCTACTAATATGTATTTATAAGCTTGTTCCAATGGAACTATAAAATACTTGTTGCTCTGGGCTGAAGCCACACAGCATAAACTATGCATTGTGTGGAAAATTGCAACCGAACATAAATATGCAGGTGTACTTTTTACAATAGTCGAAGAACATCGTTACTCTCTTTTTTATACCTTACGAAGCCACAAGAAAATGTATTGTTATCTGAATCGATTGTTACAAGTTGTCGATTTAAATGCAGGGTTTCTTTGATATTTATCTAATATAGTGTAAATATGAACACATAACTCACACTGGAGCAGTATAAACCATCAGGTCGGTCGTAGGCTCTTCTGCCATCTTGCTATTTAGAACTAAATTCATGTACATGTATGTACTTTTTGCTATATTATGTTTTTGTTATAACATTTGAATTTAAGCCACACGCATACACTCAAATAACCCAAATTGTCTTGTTAAGTTGATATAATAGACCACTTATATTATGTAATATGAGGCAAAGCTATAAGCTATAAGCGACTCGATGGCGTAGTGGTTAATGTAACTGACTGCCACGCCTGAGGTGGCGGGTTCGATTCCCGCACAAGTCAAACATATGTGTGCATGAACATGGATGTTTGTCTTGGTCTGGGTGTTTTTATGTATAATATGTATGTATTTACAAAAAAAAGAGTATATATGTATGTTTATCCATTGTCTAGAACCCATAGTACAAGCTCTGCTTAGTTTGGGCTAGATGGTGTAGTGTGTATGTGATAGAATATTATTATTATTATTATTATTATATAGCTTCGTTTCCCATGACATTATACACAGGAGAGGTGATGGTATGTACCTCATGCAAATGTAATTTTGCCAATGTATACCGTGTGTTATAAAATTTCAATTTGGCACGTGTAATTGTTCCCTAAGGCGCAGTATTTCATTGCTACCTGATTGACAATTATTCTTTATCTGCTACGATGGATACTCTTTACGCTATACGCTTTAAAATTGGTAATAAATTATAGAGTAGTAGAGAATGCCTGAAGCAATAAACTTTTCTATATATATAGAACTATTAAGCAAACAACACTTCTAATTATAAAATAACTGTCATTCCATATACCAAAAATGGTGCCTGTCTTTGCTATTAACTTCTTCGTTAGGTGAAATTATACACTATATTTTTCATTATAAAATACTTTCATTTCGTACAAGATTCTAATGTTTAATAACGAGTAATGGATTGATATGCCCTTGTAGTCAACACTATAGAAATGTATGGAGAGTGGCTTGGATGTTCAAAAGTAATCCTTAAATGACTCGTGATAATGTTGATATGGTATTAATGATCTGTAAAACTAATATGCGAAATTTGTAGCTACATATTTGAGGTCGAGGGGAAGTACTTCATATCTTTTGATAAAGAGGCAAAAGGGATTTTATATTTTTATAATTATAAAATTTTATACACGTTGATGTAATATGTGAACATTTTTTTTCATTTTAGCCATAGGCGTTATCTACCAGTCATATATTCTGGGAATATTTTGGCATTGTAAAAACGATGTTATTATATATATTTATTTATTCAATGTCATGTATGTTTTCCGGGACCTTCAATCGAATTTAACAGTTTTGCTACTTTATCCTAAGGCAATATTTCTCTTAGGTAGATCATTGGAAGGATAAGCCGAGGGTTTATACCCTGCCATATTAGAGGGATGAAAGCATTGGGAATGTATTCAAATAGACTTTTTAGAGTAAGCCTATTTATCTTGAGCAAAAATATAGACCGTCTACGAAGTTTTGTGTAATTTGTGGAACATTATTGACTATCGTGCATGTTATAGTTTCAAATTTCGGAGAAAATTATCGCAGTTTAAATTTATAGCTAAGGAGAAATTCAGCATGCCATTTGCTTGCTACGTGATACATTTAAGAGGAAATACTCGCAACTTCGAAAAACCAATCCGAAGTATACGGTTTGACTGAATTTATTATAAAATTTAAAGAGTAAAAGCTCACCTACTAATTTATTTCCTATGAAACATTTTCTCTCTTTTCTGTCTAATATAAAATGTTAAAAGGTTTGAATAATTAACTCAAGAGACTGATTGAAAATAGGTCTCTTTTTAAAGAATTTATAAGTCTACAAAACTTAAATGACGGCCGCATCTAAGCAAAACTAAATGGCTCCGTTAAATTTAATATTTTACTTGAATTAAGGTTATATTTTGACGTGGCCTGAATATATTATACTTACGTTAAAGTTACTCTAAAACTTGACATGCCTATCGGCGTAATTTAGGCCTGTTGCGGTCATAAACTAAGACTTACTTACAACTACTTATCTAAAACTTGTATAATAAGATTTGTATTATTAAATTAGTCAATCATCAATAGTAGAATAATATTGTGTATCTTACACGAGTACGTGTTAGTTTTTTTACTCTTTTTGTAAATTTTTTGTATTATTTGATACCACATTCACATCATACCCAAAAAGGAAAAGTCTCCGAAATTGCATGAAGCAAAAATCGTGCGGATTCGTTTTGTTTTGGCTATAACTCCGCCACGAGGTTTGTTAACACAGTTCGGTGCTATTGACACTATTCGACTATTCCCTTTTTCGTGGAAAGCGTTTCGGCTAGTATACAGCTATTTGCTACCGATAGGTTTCCTGTTCAAACCTCACGGCTGTATTAATCAATAACGACGTAGTACTTGTTGGCAATTTTGTAACTTTCACCATAATATCGTCATTTCTCATGAAGACTGTAGGAAACTTGCCCTTATTTACAAAGTATGTCACAATTGATGGAGCGTTTACATACACAAACTTTATTTTATAATATATCATGTCGATTATTATATAAAAAATTATAATATTTAGTATGGACAAAGTAGTAGCAAAATATAAAAAGGTACAGAAAATGGAACATGCAAGCCGCGCATCTCTATGCGCCGTTAGAAGCGAGCGTTATTTGGTTCCGTGCTCTGTGGGTTTCTCTGTGTTAAAAGCTCCGAATTTACTTCTGGTTTTAGGATATACTTTGTTTATCCACTAGCGGACCTTCCAATGTGACCGTAGATCGAATTTGCATGCTTTGCAATACAACAAAATTAGCCTCTGAGTCTCGGATTTACATTCACCCAACAACGGTACTTTTTACTGAGCTCAAAAGCAAAACTTGGTCTATGACACAGCTACATTTTAACACTTATTAGCTTATTTAACAGATTACAATTCCAATGTAGTATTACTATGGCCGTATTATAATAGTGTTAAATGTACTAGAATCTGTTTTGAAATGTATTTCTATTGATTGACTTATACCTACTATTGCCTCTAGGCACATTACTGTATTCATCCTTATAGACTACGAAACTTAGGAATGTCGTCTATCTTAACTAATGTAACATATAAATGCGAATGTGCGTTTGTTTGTTTGTTTCGCTTTCACGCCTTAACTACTCGATACATAATCATGAAATTTCGCATACACGTTGTCATGGATACAGAAAAGAACATAGATACCTTTCATCCAGAAAAAAATACTGTTACTCATTTAGCTTAACCTAACCTACATTTACGCGAGCAAAACCGTGGGCAAAATCTAGTAATCTATATATTCACTATTTAAGTGAACTTTTCAGAAGTTTACTAACATTGCTGAGACTGAAACAGTCCTTGCCGACAAACTTGCAATACCTAGGATGAAACCAGTGCCTGGCCGACAGTGTAAACAAAGAAGCTACTACAGTGCCAACGCAAGACCTGTGCTTTTACTCTCAGTACAATGCCTTCAATACATATCTAGACACTGTTCACCGCAAAAATACGACAGAACCCATCTGTCGGGTAGAACCCATTTGGCTAACATCCTCTATTGTATGTTTTCTCAGGTAGGCTGCCATATTTAATTGGAGTTTGGATAGTGCTATACCTCACATAATTTAAAAAGAGAATATATAGCGTGTAACAAAAAGGTGTGGTCATATTTAATTGTCACATAATATATCCCTTGTAAAATGAAAACCGCGACAAATAAATCAGTATTAATTATTTTATATAGCATTTTCTTTTTTATCGAGTTATCAGTGTCATTTATTTTAGTCGATACTTAAAAAACACTAATACCTGACTCGGTTGTTCTTGGTGAACCCGAAAATTACCAGGTGCAATTTGGATTGTGATGTAATGCGAATTTTTCGATGTTTTGATGATAAATAAACAAAATATTCGCGATTGTCGCGATAGATTATTTATTAGATATACATTATGGCCCTAAAATATGACCACACCTTTCTGTTACACGCTGTGGATTATATATTTATTTGAAATTAGATTTTGTGGGCGTCGCTCGCCTAAATATAGGTTAGGTTAGTAACAGTAGGTACTTTGCCCGCCATCCGTTCAGCACCAGGTCCGAGAGGCGGCGTGCGTGTTCCCACGCGCGCCTCTGTTTCGAGTCCGTCTCCCCTCTAGGGAAGCGACAGTAGGGTTTGTGGGGGGGGGGGGGGGTTTGCCTAAAAGGTAGGCCTCTTCGTGTAGGGGCCTGCCGTTTCATACGGCGGGCTGAAACCTCGCAGAGTTCGCGACCGCATGTGCAAGTGATTCGCGCGGCCCCGTCGATAGTGGTTTTGTCGAGGAACACCGTGGTAGGTTTAGTCGGTATTCCGGGAGGTACATTATTCTTATTCCATCTTTCTTTTACCCCGGTGAGTCCGACATAGCCCCTCCGCCCGCTCCCGCGGAGGGGTATGCGTCATGCATTCCCCCAAGTTAAAAAAAAAAGAAAAAGTAACAGTAGGTACTTTACTGGATAAAGGGTACTCTATCTCCTTTTCTGTTCTCGTGACAACGTGTATGCGAGATTTCGTAACGATCGGTCGACTAGTTAAGGCGTGAAGGCGTAACAAACAAACAAACTCACATTCGTATTTATAATATTAGTTAGGATTTTGCTCGCGCGTTATAAAATATAGGGTATGTTATATATTACGCGGTCGCGGCACGTTGGGTGCATGTTACACCTCCATTTGCTCTTTTTTAATACGTACCTTTATGCTACGCCGTTAAAACGTGTAGATAGAGTCTCCAGCCGAGAAATAAAATGTGGCCCGTGAGCCATATGTTACTCACATAGCAGAGAGCATAATGTGTTTGAGTATGTTTATTTTGTTATGAATTTTAATTAAAAAAGACTCTACGTTTGAATTCTTGGAGGCAAATTATAATATTTTCGTTACTATTCTGCTTTGTATGCCTCAATATTGTTTTGTGAAGTATATACATGTTAAATAAATAAAGAATAGGCACTGATTTGTGTGTCTGTCTACTGGCCCTAAGAATTTTTTGGTAATACATTGTTTGTTTAATATTTACACATAAATATATTAATTCTATAATATAGCATAAAGCAAGCATTTAAATTTACTTTAGAAGAGAGATATTTTATTTTAGAAGAATATACTTCTTATTTTTTTATTATTATATCTATACCTATGCACCTAAGTGCGGTGTAGATGCACAAACACAGTCTCACGCCTGTATCCGCTAAAGGTTAGGCAAAGGTATACATATCGACATATCGCTAGCTATGGGTTTAGGTGCCATGTGATGAAATTCGAACCTATTGCCGTCAACTGAGCACAAATACAGACGCCGCACTAACACACAGAATTTCTTGTCAGAAAAACTCAGTAAAATTTTGTGAAGAGGCCAAACCAAAGCCCGTACGCAGCAGTCGCATTCACTACGGCTTTGTCATCTAATTATATATACATATATATATCTAAGTATAATCCAATAATATAACATAATCCTACAAATGCCTTTAAAAACGTCATATACAAATAAACCTTTAATCATTTTGTTCAGACCAAGCACACTTAAAACATCTT
The DNA here is from genome assembly GCA_930367265.1 of Catocala fraxini. Lineage (NCBI taxonomy): Eukaryota > Metazoa > Arthropoda > Insecta > Lepidoptera > Erebidae > Catocala > Catocala fraxini. Next base: position 13,773,038 of record OV884037.1, read on the forward strand.
AATTGAAATACAAACATGATATTTATCTTTCATTGATATTAAGCATTAAGCCTTGTTATGACTGCCACTAACATAATCAACAATACAGGCCGTTTTACAAACAATTGTATATCAATGTTATTTCATTACTCGCTTAAAAGTACCGCTATGAAAATACATCCCATTAACGTATTAATTTTCTCAGTAATCACGAGTGCTCTACAATTTATTATCATATAACTGTACCCTACTGTTTTTGTGTACACCACTTTGATAAACAAACACCTATAGAACTGAATGTTTTTCATATATTGACACTTAGTGTTTGATTTTAATTAAATTACGTACGATTGCATGCACATGGTTATTTGCATTTACACGAAGTACGCGTAAAGCTTAGTTATTCATGTATTTTAATGTGATTTATTCTGAATACAGCGATATCTATCTATTTTAATGTTTTGTTGAATTTGTTTGACATGCTGGCTGCCTTGTAGGTTCAATTGCACTGATTGTGTGGTCTTAGACAACACCTAAACATAACTAGCTTATTATGCCTTACTTTTTGAGCTAGAAAGTTGTCAAGCTACGCTATAGTTGATAGATCATAATTAACTGTATACTGGCAGCTGGGTCTTACTAACCTAGATACTACCATGCTACCGCTCATCTACCTATTTAAATACCTTTTCGTTGAATGAATTAGAAAAGCAAAATTCATAATACGTCAAACTAACGAACGCAACAAGAGACAAATATCCCTGCAACTTAGCTAATAAGAATTCGATTATCGGCGAAGCATTTAGACTTTTACTGAAGGCTGAAACCCGGACTAAATTCCAGGATTAAAAGTTCTTACTTCTCTTTGGTACACAAACCTAATCTTGTATTATGAAGTTCTAGTACTACTTCTATATAAAAAGTGACATCGTTTAGAGAACAAACTGTAATAAAATTAATGAATATTAAGCTACTAATTTCTACGAAGTTCCGACAAACCTTTCCTGAAAAACACAAAAGGTAACCACGACGAGATTTAGAGAACGTAACAAAAAGAAAGTTCTGTCTTATCTGACGCAAATTAGCATTTTCTACTTATAAAGGTTTGTCGTTTTGAAAAGATTTAAGTTTTAGTTGAAATTAGGTTTTTATACAACAACGATAGCCTTGTGGGAGACCGTTACGGTCATGCAGAGCTCGAATTTAATTTCACGACAAGCAGCTCTGGCTCTTTTACCACAAATTATTGTTATAATTGAAATCTCTAAGTACAAAATAATTGGCTCAGTAAAAAACCAAGCAACTCCGGCGCCGTTTTAGAAATATCGATAGCCGACAGAACAGAGACAGAACAAGCAGCAATCTGTCGCGTTAGACATCATTACGCCGAGTTCGTAACAATTACAGTAATGATCTGTCTTGTTACTGAGATTGACATCGCAAACGTTTGGTATTTATATCATTTCGCGGGGTGCTCATAAGAAAGTTGTTTTGGCAGTCGCAGTTACCTTTGATATCGTCCGTAAGATGTGAATTACTCAGGCTTGCCTCTTTCTTGTTTGTAAGTTCAAAGCCTACGTCAAGCTTTGTTTTGCAAAGGCTGTGAAAATATGACACACTAATCCTTGTCAATTTTTTACGACTTCAAACCTTCGGTTTGTTGTAAAATATTTGGTAAATTTTACGCTCGACTGGCTTTGATATGTGTGTACGTTTCGTTTTAAATATTTATACAATAAGTGGCACATAATGTGTGGTTTTATGTAAGCGACATATTACAGGATATCTTACGCCGCTGTAATGGTCTTTTACATTGGATTGATGTAGGGCAATAGACTACTATCTATTTATATTAATAAATATAGTTTATATTATTTACATAGAGTATTAATAGGGCTGTTATTATATTAGTATTATTTATAGAGGTAATTAAAAACATTACTTAATATTATAGCCTGTATTAGATCAAATAGATATTAGACACAGCCTAGCCACTGTTTCACAATAGAATAGGATTAATTCATATTTAATAAGTTATATATAATTATACCTACTATCTTTAATTTAAATTAGTTATTTTAATCTTCTTCTGAAGCTAAGTTGGGAGTAATTTAACATTTGTTTATAAAAAGATTAGGTAGCTAGAATCTGAACCAATCAACAATCAGTAAGATCGTTAACCTTATAACGTGATCTCACTGATGCTTAGCCAAAGAATTATTCTTGCCATTATCCCTACTAGTAGTAGTAGTAGCGAACTAATATTATAAATGCGAAAGTAACTTTGTCTGTTTATCTGTTACGCTTTCACGCCTAAACAACTGAACCGATTTTAATTTTTGGTACAGAAATAGACTAGGCCTTGAAAAAGGACATGACCTTTTGTTGTAAAAAGGGCATGAAGGGGTTGAAATAAGGAATGAAAGTTTATACGGGAATTCGTCATTATCAGAGATAAGACCTTTAAATTCTATTTAGGCATTTGATGATAAACAAATAAACATTTTGCCAGCGTTTTTGAAATTTCGATCTACATGGGGTGTAAATAGGAGATGAAAATTCGTATGGAAAGCCAGACAAATCTGTCTATGTTTACTATACATATATTTATCAGAAACATGTGTATGATTAGTAAAAATGACGTCAGCAATTTGTATGTGTATTATTTGCAAAATAAGTACTGAAAAAATTTAAAATGCTGCCCAAAGTAATTATTTCAAGCGGATGAAGTCGCGGGCAAAAGCTGGTTTTTATCTAAAACTAAAATTTTTAATATAATTCGGCTAGTTTCTTGGAACCGATGAGATAACCATGCTATAGGTAGGTACACGTGACACCGCTACAAAGACAATTTGCGTCAGATCATAAATAGATACATTATCTTGCTTAAGGTAATAATGTCTAGTCTGTTATTTATACTCAATAACCTGTCATACTTCAGTGCACCACCATTGTGGCACTGATTTATTAATATGATAGATTTTCCCGCGGCTTTACTCATGTAAATGAGTTAGGTTAGGTGAGTAGCGGTAATTTTTTCTGGGTAAAAGGTACCCTTTGTCCTTTTCTGTTCCCCCAACAACAGGTACGCTAAATTTCATGATGATCGGTCAAGTAGTTAAGGCGTGAAAGCGTAATAAACTAGCTGACTTACATATACATTTATAATAATAGGGGTTAAAATATGAAGTTGCCGTTGTATAATAATTAGATAATTTGAATTGACATAAAACCTTCATGGTGTGAGATTTTCGAGTGAAACATTTTTTCACATGATACCCATAAGATTATTCTTTTAAAAATGTGCAACTTTCGATTTTCGACTTTCAATTGGTTTTTTTATTCAGCTTGGACGGAGAAGATGAATACTTCGAAAATCCGAGTCATTTTTGAATACGACTTCCGACGCATAACTAACGCGGCAGAAACGGCTCGCAATATCAACGCTGCGTTTGGAGAGGAGATTGCTAATGAACGCACCGCCGTTAAACGCTTTCGTGGAAACTTCAACATGAAGAACGAACCACATGGAAGACCGCTCACACAGGTGAATAACGCTGAACTAAAGGAGATGGTGGAAGCCGATCCGAGTCAAGCTACCCACGAATTAGCGGCATGGTTTAACGTTACCCTACCTACAATATTGGCTCATTTGCACCAAATCAATAAGATAAAAAAATATGAAAAATGGGTGCCTCATGATTTGACTGATCTGCAGAAAGAAATGCGTGTTGAAACTTGTGTTGCCTTGTTGATTCGGTACAGAAATGAAGGAATATTGGATCGAATTGTGACATGTGACGAAAAGTGGATTCTTTATGATAACCGTAAGCGAAAAATGCAATGGCTGACCCCCGGTCAAACGCCGCAACAGTGCCCTAAAGCAAAGCTTACCAATAAAAAGGTAATGGTATCTGTTTAGTGGTCTCTTCATGGTGTTAGATGTTTACTGTGCCGAACTTCGAACAATGATGGTGAAACTGGCAGTGAATCAGCCCCGACTCGTGAATCGATCTTCACCATTATTGCTCTATGATAATGCAAGACCTCACACTGCACGAGAAACCATTGTAAGTCTACAGGAGCTGCAGTTAGAAACCATACGTCATCCTCCGTACTCGCCAGACCTTGCTCCAACGGACTACCATTTTTTTCGTAATTTAGTCAATTTTCTACGTGATAAAAAATATTCTCGCCAGGAGGCAGTACAAAATGCTTTGACATAGTTTGTCGAATCTAGATCCCCGGCGTTATATCGTAAAGGCATAAATGAACTTCCGTTTAGATGGCGGCAATATATAGATAATGAAGGTAAATATTTCGATTAAATAAATATGGTAATCTTAGAAAAAAAGGGGTTTCAATTTGTCAGTACTAATCAGCAATTTTATACTTTAACCCCTAATATTAGTTAGGAAGTTAGGATTAGGATATGTTACGATGGTCAGTATAACACATTTACACAGTTAAAATGCGCTTTTTCACCCGCATGCCACAGGTATAATATTATGGCAGAAGTATTAAGAAAATTTCTACATTTGCCTATATTTCACTTATTCTGCTTGTTGTTATAAAACTTACTAGTAATGGGAATCCTTATATTCAATTCAATTTGCAGCACAAATATACTTCATTAGTCTAGCACACACATTCACGAGAATACTGATGTGGATAGAGAGCACGACAACAAGATAAACAGTGTTCTCTTAATCTCCTTAATGCTTCCCCACATTGAGTTTCAAGGATAGTGACTTTAAAGTCCCTGTAGGCAAGTAAGAAGATTACGTTATCGGGACACATAAGTACATAGATCTTACGCATTTCTTTCTGCAGATCAGTCAAATCATGAGGCACCCATTTTTCATATTTTTTATTTTATTGATTTGGTGCAAATGAGCCAATATTGTAGGTAGGGTAACGTTAAACCATGGCGCTAATTCGTGGGTAGCTTGACTCGGATCGGCTTCCACCATCTCCTTCAATTCAGCGTTATTCACCTGTGTGGGCGGTCTTCCACGTGGTTCGTTCATCAAGACGAAGTTTCCACGAAAACGTTTAAACCAAACATGCACGGTGCGTTCATTAGCAGTCTCCTCTCTAAACGCAGTGTTGATATTGCGAGCCGTTTCTGCCGCGTTAGTTCCGCGTCAGAACTCGTATTAAAAAATGACTCGGATTTTTGAAATATCCATCTTTCCCGTCCAAGCTGAATAAAAAAATAATTGATAGTCGAAAATCAAATGTTGCACATTTTTTTAAATATAAGTCTTATAGGTATCATGTGAAAAAAGTTTCACTCGAAAGTCTCACACCATGAAGGTTTTATCTCAATTCAAAGTATCTATTACTATACAACGGCAACTTCATACTTTAACCCCTATTATTATTTTTTAAGATTAGAACATCGAAAACTGTAGTTAGACTTATTTCATCACATAATATGTCGAAATTAAATATATGGTTAGATCTCTGTATTTTAACTGAAACGTCAGATATTTCGTGTCCTTTCACTAATATCTATCTAGTTGTGATATCTGATACAATATTTGTCCGCAGGTGGTGGCGGGGCACAGTTGGGTGAAGAAAACTGCGACGCTGGCGATCTAAAAGTGTGTGTTGATTTAATTCCACGGACACCCGTCGGCCTGCCACGAAACAAATATGAACTTGATGCTCATTGCCAGTTAGTATGAATGTTATCATTCACTTTAATTATATAGGAAAATAATATATTCATGAGTAATTAGACAATAGATAAAACTACGATATCATATCGAAAATGTATTTTATTTACAAGTACTAAAGCAACATTAATGTATACAACTTAACTAATATTAGCAAACCTAACTACTTATAAGTAAAACAATATAAAAAGGAATGGCACAAAATAAATGACAGTAAATTATAAAAATAAATTGCTGAAGAACTTGACGACGCTGCCTAAACCAGCTATATTTAATTTAATCAAAATATTTATTCTATCCTCACAGTTATATCTGAAAAGAATTTAAATATCGGGATAGATAAAATATTGTAAACAAGATAAAATCTCCTAAGGTAATTTAATTTCTGTATCTAACATTCTCATTAACGTATAAGAATATGAATATTATACCATAATTTTGGTTAAAAGCTTTGAGATTCCTATTACTTAATGAATACTTTTGAACATTACAATTTAATTTAATTTTCCAGGAACATTCTTTCTTGCCACTTTGAATGTTTTAATATTATTCTCGTTATGTGTTTAAATACAAATACGGAATTAATTTTATAATCGAAATAAATCAAGTGAAATGTGATTCATATTGTGAATTTAATATCAAAATAAATCCTTTTCATCATATTTTATAAAGAATTCTGATAAACACAACACATATACTTAACCGGTCGTATTCCGCCGGCTCGCATACCAGCCGGCAGATTTGTACGGCTATTCGTAGCCAATAGGCAATCAGTTTTGATCGGTAAGGTTGGTAATATACGGTTTTAAGCGAAGGCGGCGCGCGGCGTTTTGGCGCCAATTTGGTGGCTCGCATGCGAGCCACCGGCCTACGACGGGTACAAATCTGCCGGCTGGTATGCGAGCCGGCGGAATACGACCGGTTAAACATTATAAGTATTGCCTCAAAGAATATTCAAATGGATCAGATACGGGATTCAAGCTATAAGTGATATTAAAAAAGCAATCCATTAGTACTAATCGATATCAACATTATCAACTTCAAACAAAGCAAACAAAAGTTACAAATCCTCCTACCGTCTTACTTAGGTAACTATTTTAACAAGTTAAGTAGGATGTAATGGCAAAATAACTGTTAATACTTTTATTGAATTGTGTGTCATAACGAACTAACAGCAGAATCTAGTAACAAAATAAACATATTGTGTAAAATGAAGCTTTAAAATTTACAACTTAAAGTACTCAGTAACTTAATATAAAGAACGGATCCGTAGCACAAAGTTAAGTAGACCCGTGCCAAAGTTTAAGTTTAAAAACAACATGTACATATAGTATGACAGAGAGATGTCGCAAAATAAAATGGAAAATGTGGGATTTATCGCGTCTAAACTTTGTTGGTTTTCGTCGTGACTAATGTCATGTTACGATTGTAATGGGCAGCCCACAGAGCTGGCTGTGTTTAATCCAGTGCAAGTGCTCGTAAGCAGGGCTATTACGGATCAAGACACGAGTAACGAACCGTAAACATGTTAGTGGGTACTTCACAAACCTCGCTTGACCCAATTCTATTGACATATTTGTTAATGGATCAACGCATTGATTGTTGTGCCGCTTACAATTTATTTTTTTGAATAAACATTCAATAAGATTAAAGGAAGGTGGGTAATTAGCTTTGCTTATACAACAAATACCCCAAATAAAAGAATCTTCAAAAAGGAAAGAATAGTAGATTATGTTTAACATTTTAAACGCCGCCGTGTAGCAGTAAGAAGCTATTATTTGCGGACAATAAGCGACCTCGATTGCGTTCAACATCTTAATATAAAAAATGGATGTTTCAAATTTCTTTATATATTAATATACAGTATAACGTTGCATTTATATATAAGAGTGTCTTTACATACTTCTTATGCCGAAATTCTCTAGGTAACAGGCAATTATAAGATATCAGAGACTGAGCCACACCAAAGCAGGGTTTAGCTTGTAAAAATTAGTACCTCTTTATATAATTATAGTAAACACTACATAATTAATTAAAACATCCGTCAAAACAGGGCTATTTAATATAACAAAATTAACAATAAACAGTTTAAAAAGCGCATTATTGAACCTCAAATAATTTTATTATAATTTATTTCTCCTTATAAGTGATTTTTAATCTTAATGAAATAAAGAATGTTTAAACCGAAAAAAAAAGCAGAGACATAATCTTAAATTTATTGGTTATTTAAAACATAAGTACACGATTAAAACAAGACCACAATTTTCAAAATCGACACTATGTATTGTTTTAAATGAGTCTGGCTATTGATATATAGTTCGACGATCCCATGGAGGCTATTTATCATTGTTGTGTTGACGCCATTGGCCGCGTCGCACCACGAGTCTCATTCATCTTGAGCATTGTAATGGCGTAAGCACTCGTGACATTCCCAAGAGAAGACAGCAGGTGCCAATTAAAACGCCATTAGGGAACTTACGTCTATTAAAAAAAAGCGACACCGCAACTTCCAAAAGCGAAATATGAGACGATACAGAACATTGAATCGTCATTCTAACAGCGTTGGAGGCAAAACAAAGTCAATAAAGCAATCATCACTATATCTATATTCATATTATAAAGAGAAAAGATTTATATTTTTGTATAATTTTTTGCCTTTAGTGAAAATCTCAGAAATTGCTAGACTGATTTTAAAAGACAGCTACTTTGTCCAGAAGTAACATAAAGCTAAATAACATCACGTTACGAGCCATGGAAACGGAGCAGTAATTATAAACGCGTGTGAAACCGCATGGGACAGCTATTATAATATTATAAAATGCTATAAAGAACAATTACTGAAAACTTATGTCGTACATAAATTACGGGCACATATTATAAATTTACAAAGATTCGTCTATATTCATTTCATGTATATAGCAATACATTCACTCTTGACTGTTTTCCAATTCGGTTCGCTGATTCAGATTACAATATTTACCTCTGTCTGCGGAAAATCAAAAACCTATGTGCTTGTTCACGTAGAAACGCGCGGGTGCGGTGGCGGGTGCGGACGCGGTAGACGTGCCGAGTCATGTTCACATTGACCGCTAGGCGTTTGCGCGAATATGACGTGTTGTCAGAGGTTGAAAAGATGGACGGCGATCTTCTTCTTTTATTTCTTCTATTTCGATCTTTTATTTTAATCGAAAATTCATACCTTAAGTGGGAGATGATGAAAATTTGAGTTGGTGTGCACGAAATTAATAAAGAAAGTGAACGGTATGGTGAATTTCATACTTTATATAGTAATTTGTGCTATCGTTTCTAGCGACAAGTTCAAACTGGTTGAACTTACCTGACGTCGCGAGTGAATCGCGCGCTCCGCCGCTAGTTCGACGTGAATACACACAAACAACTCACGCGTTTGATATAGCCGCGAGCGCGCCGCACGCATCGGACGCTAGCTTGCCTGCTACTTACACCGCACGTGCGTTTCGTACGTGAACACTTCGATATTACGTCCATATGTTTTATATTTCGTGACCGCGCCCGTCGCCGCGCCCGCGAATCAACGTGAATAAGCACTTAGTCAAACGACGGTCACGTATACCTACGTGCATTTGTTTTCTTATGCTATTGAAAGAGGTGTGAGTATACTGGAGCCTTACTAGTGTGGTGATTGGATATATGATAAGACAACGCGTATTGCTTTGTCATGTTCTCGCGCATGCAATGTCAATATTTGATGATATGGTGATAAGTTCCCTGATGCATGAAGCCAAGAGCTTATAAACGTACCCTCACTTGCAGTACAATAATAAGTGGCCGGCTCGTAATCTAAAATTTGAGATGAGAGAAGGTAGAGTTTAGATGAGACTGACCGGGTCTGTCATAAGTGTTGCCCAGAAATGGGAATACTTTAATTTTTCCTTAAAGTAGTAGATACTAACAAAAATATTAAATAAATATTCGCTCCTGGGGACTGAGAAGTTACAAGTCTTATTTTTAAGTTTTAATTACATTATTTTCTATTTTCTGAAACTTTTACATACAAAAACAATTGTCTACATTCATATGGGGTATAATGTCTGTATCTCACGTGTCTCTCGTCTACTTTGCGCACGCGCCGCTGTTTTGAATCGCACTTCACGCAGTCTAACATCACTCGTGACGTGAACCGTTGTGTACTGTGCGCTTTTCTGTTTCATATTTCTTAACCACTCGCCATTTCTTCTGGCAAGTCTGTAATTATGCCATGAACCACTTTTTTACAGACCTCAGAATCACTGCAGCTCTGAAATGCTTTCCACGTTGATATTCTAGATAGCCCTTATGCCCTCGAATTCATTAATATAGTCAGGGAGCGGCAGAAGTTGTTAATCACTTGGCAGATTATGTAGATCAAAGAAGGCTAAACTGAAGTATAGCCAACTTCGAAAATGTTTTAGTAGTGGAGGATAATGTTGCTGCATTTCCTCTGTTAACACCGAAAGAGTTGGCTCTATTCGCTGTAGGAACCCACCAAATAAAACTGGCGCCAAGCTATTACAGCGAACATGTACGCAGCACTGTGTCATTCATTATACAAAAATATAACAGCCTGCTTAATAACCTCTCAGATTTTTCGATGCCTTCCAATAATGTCCAACTTATACGAGCGCACATAAAGAGTAGACATACATCCCCTAAAATCTACCATAGCTATATTTTAATTGACGAGGATAATCATGGACTAGATTGCATCAAACAGCTGCTCTTCTTTTAATGGACGAAGAACAACTGGCAGCTGTGCCCACATTATGTGTGTAGTTTGGTACTTAGGGTAGGCTAGGCACCAAGACGTTGTTAGACGCCCTACTTTTATTCTCGACAGAATCATTCTCGACGATGATGAAGATTGATAAATAGCTAGCGTAGGCTTCGGTGGCGCAGCGGTAGTAAGTGCGACTACCGTCTTGGGTTCCAATCCCGGGTCGGACCAAAGAGTTCTTAGGTTTTTTCTAATTTTCAATAACAGCCCAGAGTCAGGAAGATAGCGGTGTTTCAGTCCCGTGCTTTGGAAGGCACGTTAAGCAGTGGGTCCTGCGTCTCACCAATCCCCGATCATGTCGGTTTTCCGTCTGATAAGCAGTTAATTATGACATTTGCTCAGTTAAAAATCCGTACAAAAATATTTTTCTAAATACTCCTCTGATAAATATTGATGTGCTTTGGGTTACAGACTAGTATTAGTCTAAGGAACATTATGCACTATGTGTCAGTGTTGGACAGCACTTGGGCCAACTTCCATATTATAAATGGTCAGTCTCCTTTACTATTACTGACGTGAACTCAAAGCTCAGATATGAGTATTCTACTACACGGGTAACCACAATTTTAATGTAAACACCGAAGATTTATACCAGTAGTTGCAGGTGCTTGTTGTTACAATTTTAGCCAATTTATAAATTAGACACATATAATACAGACACATCAAATATTAACCAAACTAACCGAAGTCAAAATGCCCCAAATAATATTTACACAGCACAACGTGCTGTTGTGAATTGAGACTTAAAAGTTTTCCAATTAGGTACATCTAACCCTCGCACGTGGCAATAAAAGGCGAAGTTTCTTCATTTTACGTCGCGAAGCTCGTTATTGTATCATATTCATTTCTGTTTAGTTAATAGTTATGTCGAAACTAAAGCCACGCATCTGTCGCAACAGTAATAGGACCACATTAATGGAAAAACTACACTAATGAGTTAAATCCTAATTAATGTTATAAATGCGAATGTGAGTTTGTTTGTTTCGCTGTCACGCCTTAACTACGACGAATCATTATGAAATTTTGCATACACTTTGTCAGAAGTTCATCCAGGAAACAGAACTGTCTCTGAAGCATTACAAATTAACATCTCCTTACCTTAACATACAATTTACGCGAGCGAAGCCGCGGGCAAAATCTAGTAGTACATAATAAATACGTCTTAACAAAATGGAGACTGACTTGAACCGAAGAAGATGAGAGCGAAGATATACACTCTAGTGTGAACTTTTCAATTAGTGAATAGAGTTTATAACCACTAGCTAGTATTTGAATCGATCGAGTATAATCTTCAATTGAGGACAAATTAGTAATAGTTAATTAAATTAATTATTGCCTAAGTTAAAGAAAAGTTTACTGGGTTACAATTTATAATTACAGAATAATAATTAAAAAAAGCATTTAGTCTATTAAGAACTTTGTTTAGTGTTCAACATATACCAACACAGCATACTACTTTATATAGGTACACTACGTTAAGTATTTGAAAAAATCCTAACTTATATTATAAATGTGAGTTTGCACCGCTTTTATGCCTGTACTATTCGACTAATCATTATGACATTTCGCATACTCGTGTCAGGGGTACAGAAAAGGGCCTGTCATCTAGAAAAATGCAAGTGACGTCGCGGGCAAAAGCTATTTATAAATAATGCAAGATGAATAAAGAACATCAGCATTTTTAAAACTGTTATTTTTTACTGTGTTAGTGTAAGTCAAGTGATAAAACAAAAAAAATACTAATTGACATCTATACATAGGTATCAAATATTTCATGAAGCAATTTGCTTTCAGACTTTGCATAATTTTCTCTCTCTATATGGCAATATTTTGTTTCAGGGCATATCAAACAGGCATGGTATGTATGGATGCCTGGATCAAGCGATGCTTACCCACGGATGGACAGAAGTTACTTCAACAGCAGATCGGTGGAGCACGAGCATTGATGCGATTCTTGTGCACAAACGACACCGCTCTACGCAGAGGTAAAATGTAATTTATGTATACAGATACATAGCACAGTTTGCGATTAATAAAACTATAATTTGAAATTGCGTTACGTTGGACCAAATTACAACTCAACGCAATAAACTAGATTCATCTTAAACAATAAGACATTTAATTACTAAAAGTGTTATGAATGGTTGACAGGTTTCTTATTATGAACAATACGAAATAGATTTGCTCACAATATTTTGCTATTTAATTAAATGTCTAATAATAAATGGGAAGGATTCTGACAGGCTCTCAAGATATTTTCGTCAGAAGATAATTGCCGTAGAAAATACGGCACAATGTTTTGAAATAAAACAAGCAGACTTATCGTTGGAGGGAGTCGGTGCTCTGACGATAAGGTTTCATTCGCAATCAGCAGGGATTTACTGGCTTTAATGACAACACTCAATTTTAATTATAATCCCGCTCATACATGTACTTAGATGTACAGACTCTCATTAATTGGGTGGTAACAAGGAAGCCAAATATTGCAAAAAATGATTTCAAATATATAAGCAGTTTTGATCATTAACGTATATACAAACAAATATTGACCGATGAATGAATGAATGAGTGAATTTATTGTTTCATAGATCATAACCTACATAAGATACAATTTTATATGTAAGCATGAAGGTAATATAAGATACAAATACAAATTATTTGCGGCTGTTAGTTAAAATAGGTAAAACCTGTGCCATAAGTACCATTATCATCTAGGTAAATGTAAAGTCATACTGTCATAGAACAGTTACTTTGATAAGAACGATAGTATTAACCGAGCTTCTAATCTGTTAAATGTTTTCAATTAATAAATATAGAATATTATATCGTTAATAGATTTTCCAGACAACGAATAAATATCAACAAACATTTATAATATAATTATATATGCATTCTCAGTAAATTTTAATTCATTACTTTTATAACAAGATTGTTTCAAACTAAGCTTTCCAGACACAAAGGTGAATCGTAATTGTTTTCTTTTCTATTGAATACGAAACCTGATTACAAAGTAGATCTTAAACATTTTCTGTAGTGTAAAGTCTTTGTATTGTTTGTACAGAGTTTTTGAAAGAGCCAACGTGTTGGGGGCGCGTTTCTCCGGACTGGACTCGGTGTGTCGACGAGTTACAAGTCGCCGTGAGGGAGAACACTGATCGAGCTCAACAACTCACGTACTTCAACAAGAACGCTGAATTATGCTGGTAATTATTCTCGCTAAGCTTCAAAATTAAATTCTTGGCATACAAGGCAATCATTAATTGCAAACTTGACGGTAGTTTTGTTAGAATCAAGAAACAAATAGATTCCATCAAATAACAAATTGAGGATTTACAATTCGTTACTGGTATAAATTATATTTTGACTGCTGACAGTTTTATTGCTGGATTAGAATGCTTTGTAAAGTGCTATAGCATGTTGTTATTATTTATAGCAGCATTAGATCTATACTAATATTATAAAGAGAAAAGATAAAAAAATTTGTTTGTTTGTTTGAAAGGGCCTCGAATACTACAAAACCGATTTTAAAAATTCTTTGTCCTTAGAAAGCTATATTATCAGCGAGTATCATGGGCTATATTAATTTTTTTAAATGTTCTGTTACTAACATAACCTAACCTATTTTTTGCGCGAGTGAAGCCGCGATCAAAGCTAGTATTTTATAGCATGTTAATAGGTAATATTTATAGCAGGAATAGATGTGAAAATGAAACAATATGATCATTTAATTCATATTACAAAAACGCACGCAAATATAAAAACATGGAATGCCACAAGCGATAAGAATCTTATCTTCTCGACATTGAACTTGTTATTTTATTCATTGGAAATCCCAATTCACGTCCAACCAAAAAGATTTTATATTACGTCCGTCGCTTTGAAAATTATAGTCGTGTCTATAACTAGAACTGGACTGACCTAACCCATAAATTTTATACTATAAATACGGATTTATAGTGTAATAATAATAATAATAATGTCTTTGTGCATCAATTGTGGTGACATACAGGTCTTAAATATGGAGATTTTACTATGTGGTATTTAAGTATATGGTATGTATACCTTCACTATTTGTAGCTATGTATAGCTTCACTCATGTGTATGACCAAGCTGGCAGAAGCAGCACATAGTATGTTTTTTTATTTGGCTAATTCACAACATATTAATAAAATAACAAAAATAACATTCATAGTCAAATCTTAGATACTAAGGTTCTGGTATATATAAAACTTACGAATTAAAACAGCATTCACAGTTTATACAGCACATTAAAACAAAATTACGTTGGCTGTTTACAAACTATGGTTTATAAATGTAAATCCGAACTAATATTATAAATGCGAATGTGAGTTTGTTTGTAACGCTTTTACGCTTTAACAACGCAACCGATAATCGTGAAATTTTGCATAGACGAAATTTATTGATAAAACCTAGATTAACGCGAGCGAGGCCGCGGGGAAATTCTAGTTTAATTTAAATGAAATATGAAGACAGACAAGTATTTTATGCGGGCAGACAGGTGTAACCTACATATTTTATATGTTTTGAAACTCATGTCTGTGGCTATGAGTAAAGTTCTAATATTATTGTTTTTAGCGTATACCTAGATCAAAACAGGTTATTACAAGTGTTTTTGTATGGCTCCTCGTATTTATAACCGCCATCCTAAATATATAATAAAGTTAAGTAATACAGGGGAAAATATCTAAATGTTTAGATATTTTAATATGAATAAATATTTTAATGACAACATTCATAAGTTTCATAACATACTCGTATTTATTGTATGAGAAGCATTGATTTCGCGCGGATTACGGATTGCGGACTATTTATGCACATTAAAAAATTTAATATATATGACATAAAATAATATTAATAAAATAAGTAACTAAAGCCAAGATTATTTATATTTATGAAAACATTGCATGCTGGAAGGCTAAACAAAGCTGCTCAAATTACATAACATCTATGTACAGTCAGCAACATAAATAGACACACACTTGCAAGATTTTGATTTGCTCTATTATTCAAAATTATGATAAATCTTTTATAGCTGTAATAGTTAAAATATAGCTGATTAACCCTTAAAGGCTACAATGAATTTGTATACTACTAAGACTACAATGGGTGTGAAAAACACCCGGATTGAATAATTGGCATAAATAATATAATTCAATATATAATACCATTCATTTTCATGCCCTATGATTATTTGATTTATTGACTTTCTTTAAAAAAGCACTTTGGATTGCGAGTGAATTCTCAGTATTATGGAAATTTTAAAAGTGTGTGGAAAATCATACAAAAATTACTTATTATGTTATTTTAATCAGTCTATATAATATTTTTTTTAATAATCATCGATAAGCCTATATTTTAGAATATTCATTCTTGCTGTTATCAGCAAGAATGAAAAAAAAAATGTCTTTTAATCATATTTTCATCTTGCCATCTTTTCCAAAGTTGTTGTTTTAGATAGAATAAACATAAAATCAACCTCTTTTTAGTAGTTATAGACTATAATAATGAAAAAATACAATCACTTCTAAATTGCGTCAATCTTTGGGAAACAAAATATTATTACTTATTACAGTTACATTCGGTAAATAGCATATAAATATAATAACACAGACAAAAATAATACATATAAAAAAATTATCATAAGACATATTACGCTGTAACTCAGTAGCCCACTATGACTACAATGGGTGAAAAAATACGGGGTTGCGAGTGTAGCTCGGGACCCGCGCTCGCGCACTACCTCTTTCCGCGTGTTTGAGGGCTACCGTCGACTTACGAGAATACACCGAATCTCAAGACGCTGAGTTAAATATACGAAAAAAGATACACGCACAAATATAAGTCACCCGGGTGTAAAAACACCGTTGTAGCCTTTAAGGGTTAAAAATCACAGTTCAAAAATACTGAATAACAATTACGACTAATTCATAATATATCATAACTAATTATTTAATGTTCAGCTTATATTTTATTCGCTTTGACCAAATTGACCAAGACTCATATGATTAGTAAAACACTTAAGAGCTGTTGTTAGTAATGATTGTACACACGGGCCGTGTGCCATTACTACATTCCATGTGAGACGGCGCAACATCGATTCATGTATGCACAATCAAGCCTGCGTGCGATCATGCTTAGTATGCTATTGGAGCTGGCCCGCACCCTGTGCACTAAGAATTCACACCACCTACGCACAGTTGCGTAGAAGCATGATACCTGTGCATCCGCGAACATATCCGATGCGCTACAGAAGCGGGCACCTGTTGGTGGGTGCGTTTAAAGTGTTCTCGAACCGCATTGTTATATTGAACATGGAGAGCGCTTTACGTTATTTGAGTATATCCAGTCCACTGGCTACACGTGTAAAAAGTTGTACAATAGGCTCGAAAGAGCGTGAGTTTTACACTCGGTGAACAATGTGCAAACTTGCGGGCCAGCATGTTCGCTCTTATGGACAATGTTCTCCGTTCTCGTTCAATTTCAGTAAATATATCCCCTAATATTTAAATTTCAATACCTTTTTTAACACCGTACTATAGAGGGAATATTATCTCCGACTTTTTAACATTATAAGATTTAATT
Organism: Catocala fraxini; assembly: GCA_930367265.1. Lineage (NCBI taxonomy): Eukaryota > Metazoa > Arthropoda > Insecta > Lepidoptera > Erebidae > Catocala > Catocala fraxini. The sequence continues at coordinate 13,790,096 of OV884037.1, forward strand.
ATATTCTTCAAACCGAATTTTATTTGGTTTGACTTATCAAGATCAATCGCACATCACGATTTGCGGGCATAATTGGAATTTTTTACGATTGAAATGGACTGGACGTAGGGGAGAAAGAATAAGAACATTCTTCTTGGATCTCGGGTTAACCTCGGCGGTATGAAATAAATTAAAATATTATGCCGCCTTGCATACTCTTAAAAATGAATATTTTTGTTAAAATGTGATTATATATAATAATATTTTCTTTCACTATTAAGTAGCGTATATTATTTTACGTTCCTTAATTACACGAGTTAAACTATTCATATAAAATTCGTCACTATTAGAAGATTTAAGTCATCTTACTGTCAGCCACCTATTTGAGTGGCATTAGACTAAGAATGTGTTTCCAGTGGAGCGGAGCCAAGGTAAAGGAGATGAAAAGTACAAGAATAGACCAATCAACTATCATATAAAAATCAGATCTCGCATTTGCCCAGCTTCAATAGAAAAATTATTTGAGGTGGGAAGCGGAACAGACTTTAGCGGATCGACGTCATTTTTTTGACGGTGGTACAATAAAGCGGCTCATGCTAGCTCCACTGGAAATACGAACATCTTTTCACGGCTTAGCTTTTCCCCAGTCCGCTCGGCTTCGCTTTAGTGCAAACGTAGCCTAAGATTGAGGTTGTGTGTGTTTTACATGTATTACTTCAATGCTTTAATCTTTTTAATCTTAACACACAAAAAGGCTCTGCTAAATTTGTAAATGGCTTCACAATTCTCAAACGGATGAGTCTATTTCTATATTACTATCTCACTACATTAATATCTGCTTTCATTGTTATTGTCCATCAGAACACTATTTTATACTGCTCGTAATATTCCTTTGCAATGATGTCGCAACATTTTGTTTATGACTATTGTTACGTGTATTCAATAGTTGTATTCTCATATCTTGCTATTTATGATGTGATATTGGACCCTAAACAACAAAGACATTAAAGTGATCATTGTTCTAACAGAGAGTTTGACACTTTCTTGCTAACTTAAGTAAGGGTTAGATTTGTATATATTTTGAAATGTTTTCTAGGAAACCTAACATATAAATATAAACCTAGCAATTAAGTATTGCTGTTTATTCTTGTTGAAAGTAAACAACATTACAGCGATAGCAAAAGAAAAGGAGAGTAATGAAGGAAATTATATACTCAGAAAATATTTCTAGGAAGCTAGAAAACAAATGTCGGTATCATAGTAGTCAAGACGTGTTTGTATCTTGTAAAATACATATTTTTATGTAAACATCACACAAGTAAAGTAAAAAGCACTTAAGTCGCTAAAATGTTAGTTACAAGACATGTGTGATGATGACTCAGCAATAAAATGAAAACTTATAATAATTTATTCATACACTGTCGTCAAGATACAATATCAAATACATAGTGTTACTTAAGTCATATTTTATGTAGGTATAGGGCCTATGCCTGAACTAGGCAAACTTATATTCCAGGCAAGAAAAACCAACATTGAGTCTAAAATAATCACCATAATTACTGGAAAAGAATAATCTATTTCAAACATTATGCCGATATAATGCTAGGGTAAAGGGTCTTACTCGGGATAAAGTAATTAATTAAAAGATAATGAATACCTATTGATTGCCTGACGTTTCGACTAACTTGCATCGATCATGGTCACGGGTTGACTGACTTAAGTACTATATCGCGAGTAAGACCCGTTACCTAGCATTATATTAAATAAATGTACAAATCGCGAAAGTCTAAAACGTTTATTATGCTGATAGTTATTGGTCAACGGTCTAATAGCCAAGAGCCAAGAATAAAACCTTAGAGGCTGGAACTGGTCTGGAAATTTCTTTACAAACAATTATGGCAGATATAATGACATCAATATTTTAAATAAATAATTTGATCGTCATATTTTATTTGACAAAATGAACACTGGACAAAATCATTCAAAATTTTAGTTATACCTATAGTATTATAGGAAAACCTATCAACATACCACGTACGCTGCAATAGATTTCAATGCTGTTGATACAATGTATGGTAATACGTAGAAAAACGGAACAGAAATATCTGGTCTGTCTGCATAAAAACCTACAATATTTGTGAAATACCAATGCCGAGTTCAAAAGCGTCGGCATAATTATATCAAAGCTCTTTGTGTATTCAAAATGTATAAATATCGTATCTAAAAATCGCTACAATAAACTAGTAGCTACTACACTGAACAAACTGAGTGTTTCGGTACCTAAATGTAAATTTTTAGATGAGTGACTACTAAGGAATAACTTTTGGCCACGTAAAACTATGTTATTTACTAAAGCATAGACACTATCTCTTTTTGAAGATGAAATAGAGAGAGAGTGTGTGTATGTGTGTGGAAAGGCCATCTGAACAGACACTTACACTATTGCACACATGTAATAAGCATCTAAGATATTCTGAAATCGTAACTATAATACTATAAATGCGAACGTGAGTTTGTTTGTTTGTTTGTTACGCTTTCACGGCCTAACTAGGTACTCGACCTATCATCATGAAATTTCGCATACACGTTGTCAGGCGTATAGAAAAAGACAAAGGGGACCTTTTATACAGTAAATAGTACTATTCCCGAGGAATAAAAGATTGACAAACCTAAATTCACGCGCGTGAAAAAACTAGTAATTCTATAAACGTGCTTATGTTTACTTACCTGTCTATATTTCGACCAATGCAAGCGTAAAAGAGATACACTTTTCGTGCAAAAACATACTACACTCAAGCCTTAAAAACTGCTAGATAAATGAAAACACAGACTTTACCGCGAGGACGAGGTGTTTCGTTCCTTTGTAGAGTTCTTCCATCTATTCGTTACACGCCTCACTACACAAAACAATTTCAATAAATTGATCCACAATACGTACGTTACACTTGTCACTTTTAAGATGATATAAATTTATCAAAAACGTTTTAGGTATTTCCCTGCTGTCTTTTTGTCGGCCATATTGAACAGATAGCGCAAACGTAAGCAAAAACTCAATTGACACAATGATAATTATTTAATGTTTATTCATACATAGACCGCTACTCTAAGGCATTCAATTCAATATTTTATTTGCATTCCACAATGTATGTATACTAAGATGGTAAACGTAAACATTTGGACAGTTCATTATGAACACTGTCGAGCACAGTGATGTAGGAGAGAGGTAATTATAAACTAATACAGTTTATATTTTGTATTATTATTCCTAATCTGGACTTCTTTGTGGTCCGATTCGTTTGTTCGGAAATTCGTTTATCTTGTACTGGCATTTATTTATTGAAAAGTTTTTTGTGTAGTTTATAAATGCGTATATTTTCTCTTCGTTACTTATTTTCTCAATTTTATTGTATATTTTAACAGACATTACGTACGGGCTAGATACTTTTTCTGCAATACGAAATATTCCATTTTGTACTCGGATAATCTCATCAATTTATAGATACCATTGATATAGGTATTTCTAAATACAAGAGAATAAATTTTCTGTTTCAGAGTAATTATAGCTATGAAAGATTTTACACTTAATCAAATACATGACACAGTTGAAAATTCTGAAGCTGTCACACCACAGACGCCTGTCCCGCTTGTCTCGTGTCTTCTCACATTTGAATAATTAGCTAAACTCCGAAACATAATTCGAAGTATCTTTCGTCTCTCTGCTACATTGTTTGATGAACGTTTCATTTTCAAGTTGATATTTCGTTGTATATTTTTGATTATGAGCGAATGAACATCATCCTAACTAATATTATACATGCGAATGTGAATTTATTTGTTTTTTACGTTTCCACGCCTTAAATACTCATACATATCTGAATAATAATTATCGGGCACGTCACGATCGTGGCGTGTTTTATAAGTCCAGTGTTTGAGGAGTGGCTGGAGAGGCGACATGGCGCCCTCACCTTCAAGCTGACACAGGTAATGACTGGCATCGGTTGTTTTGGCCAGTTCCTGTGTCGTATAGGCCGGCAAGAGACGCCCAGTTGTCACCACTGCGGCGACTGCCGCGATTTGCGACTGGCGGATTGCCCCGCATGGGCATTGCAGCGCCGTGAATTGATCGCCGCAGTCGGATTGGTTGCTCTCTAGATCCCGGCCATAGTTCAGTAGGGACTAAAGTAGTGGTACCCAAAGGGTAGGTCTATTTGTCTAGTGGCCTGCCGTTTCATTCGGTGGGCTGACACCTCGGCGGGGTCGCGACCGCATGTGCAAGTTTTTCGCGCGGTCCCGCCGATTGCTGTTTTGTCGAGAAACACCGTGGTAGGTTTAGTCGGTATTCCGGGAGGTCTAATAACATCATTTCAACATCTTTCTTTACCCCAGTGAGTCCGACATAGCCCCTCCGCCCGGCCCCGCGAAGGGGTAAGCGTCAATGCATTCCATCACGTAAAAAAAAAAGAATTATAATTATGGACCACACATGAACATAACCTAGCTTTCAAACATGCAGATTATCTCGGTATGTTTTCCTTCGCCAATAAACCGAGCGATTATTAAACATTAGTCTGACTCCGACTGTTCGAGGTAAACACATAATTTGGAGAAGTCAGTGGGGTGTGCCGTTAGAATTCTTAGACTTGGCAGCTTAACGATCCGCCACTACGATATTGCTGTTCCTTTATCTTGATAGTTTTATGGTATAATTTTCATATGTTCTAAGTACGAATAACATCCACCCGTGTCAGAGGCCTATTCTCAGAGTGGGTAGAGTTAGGCCGTAGTCCACTACGCTGGTCCACTACAGGTTGGCACACTATAACATTATGCAGAACTTTGAATAGTCAGGATACGCGCCTTAGGATCGAACTCGAGACCAAGATTAGATTATCGATAGAAAAACTGGCTATGTTCGTACACCGAATAAATTTAGATTTTAATTGCAGCGCTCGAGATGACTTCATAACCTGCGTGGCAAATGCGGGTCGCTCGTGCTCGGTAGCGGCGAGCACTCTGCTTCGACGCATGGCTTGGGTATTAGCACAAGATGTCGCCGCCTGTAACCAGCAGCCCAGAGCCTACTGCTCCGCACCACCTCCACAACTCACCGCACCATTGCTCACCGCCATATATGGCGTTCTATTTTACCCACCACGCTTGTAAATAAACATAGAATCTATCAAAAAATATTATTGTAAATAACCATAAATTATGTTATATTATATTATCATAAATAATTAATGTAGAAAGCAATACGTTTACTGATATTCAGTGATTAAATTTCATGATCAAGTGTCGTGTATCGAGGTTGGACTACAGTTGTGACTTATTTTTGTCCAAAGGTACGTCAACTGGCATTCTTATTAAAATATTGATGTAACTCACTCAAACACAATAGTAGTATGTAAACGCTGTACTACATCGAATTTTATAATTTCTCTGAATCGTTAAATACCAAATGAAATTGGTTTGTATTCTAGCATTTACATTCGATACAAGAGTAAAACAGTATAAAAAAAATAGTTTGAATGTTTCTATTTGACCGAGTAGAGTCACGTTTGGTGAAGGACCAACGTGCATTGCCAAAGAGAATATTAGTAAAAACTTTGTAAGAACGTAGTTGCCAAAACGTAGTTACAAGCATCTACCAAACTAACAGTCCAAGAAAGTTTATATGAGTTAACAACATACCAGGTTCTAAGTTAGTATTAAATGTAATTTTAGATGTAGATGTTTGCTCTGTCGGCAATTTAGTTTAAATAGCATTTATTACATTTTAATGGTGTCAAAAAGATTTTATTGCTGTTATTTCTTATGTTCAATTAAGCAACACTTATGTTTATTGATAAATATTAAACGTAAAAATTCCATTTTTGTAAGCGCAATGATTAAGTTAAAATGTACCTAATGTTAAAACCCTTGAAATAAAAAATATCCAATTCTTGTCCTTTGTATCTATAATATTTCCTTTCCGTAACGAATACACGGTGAACTGTTGTTACTACTAATTTATTAGAATATATATTCATAAAATAAATTATGTATTATGTGAAGTCAGAAATAACTTAGTTCTCGTCGCACCGACACCGACATCTGAAAGGATTTATGCTCCCAGTCCTCCGGTTCCTATAAAGAAATAATATCAAAGAAAATAGATACCTTAGATACATACTTCAGAGAAATGCGACAATAGAGACTCCTGAAAGGGGTAGAAAGAGACTACGAATCGCCTTTGAGTGCCATATTTCTCTTGTATTTTTACTCTCAATACTTTCGCCATTCACGCTCGTCAAATCGCCTTTCTTCCGCAGTAAAGTAATAAACATCGATATAATGCTTTACAAAACGCTTCATGACACAAATCGATAACTAAAAAAGAACAACGTTCGTATAATGACGTACAACAATGAACATCACGTAAACATCGTATTCAATCACCATGGCAACCATCATTTCTTGCTCTCTAGTTCAATAGAGGCCTAGCTTCCTTTTTTTGGGTTTCTCTTATATTTTTATCCCATGATTAGTTCTTATAATATTATATGAGTTTCCGGAAATTTTACTTACCAGGCTAAACTGTCTAACTATTTCATATTTTTTTAAAAGGATTTGCTAGTTACTCTGTCTCATTCGTATTATTTAACTATTTAACTCAAAGACTACTTCAAGAACAACAACAACCGATTTCAAGAATTCTTTTACCGTTAGAAAGTTATATAGTAGTTATATCACCGAGCAACATAGACTATATAGTTTTTTTAAACTACTGTATCTAAAATAACCTATCCAACTTTTAAGCGAGCGAAGCCGCGGGCAAATGCTAGTTAGTAAATATTTAGCAGCGTCAGGATCTATCACTTAAATTTGGCATTTACCTATTACACTTAATAAGACAAACGTATAGCAAATCATTGACACCCAGATCATATCAACATTTTCCATTCAAATTAATCTTTCTATCTGTTAACCCAAGTTACCAAGATACAGTCATGCTAGCGTAGCGCAGTCACCATAAGTTTAAAATGGCCGGCAGTTTTTTGAGATATAAAGTTATAAAACGACGCTAACCGTTAAAGAACCAACGTTACGTTCATAGCTTGCAGTATATGCTGAGTAAATTAACAATGGACTGATTAAATTTGTCGATGGACCAATAGGTCTTAAAGCACGGACTGTGGATTGACAACCGTAAACGGACAGAGGAGGAGGTAAGAGGACGCCCTATTATATGCATCAACAAATTTGAAAAGGTCTGACTGATTTAGACTGGATGGTAACAATTTATATCATAATCATAGTATACAGTTGTTAAAGTGTGTGACATTTATCCAATATTTGAAATTATTTAATTGAATTTCTTACCACTAAAATTTTGTTGATATCGTTCCGCAACCGTCACAAACAGTCTAGCATAGTACATTATATATTCATAAAAATAAATATTCTTTTGTAATATTACTTTGAAATTGAAAAAGCAGCGAAAGCCTAGTGCGAAACCGTTGGACTGCAACGCAGGGCCTCGAATTCAATCTCAAGACGCGCACGCATCTCTTTCTTTTAATAGTTAATTATCGCACACTTTAACGGTGAAAGAAAACAACTTGAGGAAACCTGCATGTCTAAGAGTTCTCCATGATATTCTCGAAGATATGTGAAGTCTACTTAATATAATGCTATATAACGGGTCTTACATGCGATAAAGTATTTAAAAGGTACAATCGCTGAAAGGGTCAAGCGTCATATCGCAGCCGTCACGAACCGGTTAATAAACAAGTCTGTTGTAGCTAAACATTTGCTGGAGTCTGGACCAAACCACTGAATTGAATTACATAAACCACAGGTTTTATCCACCGATCGTTACTATTACTCCAGGATAGTACGTGAAGCGGTTAAAATTAAGAAATATTGCAGTTTCACCCGGGAGGATGGGTACCGTTTGTCTACGTCTTGGAATTCAGTCATCAGAAAATGTAAATGTTGCCGCAATGACTTAGGTCGTCAATGTATAGACGTCGTTAGAGTTGTATGTCGAAATACCGACAGTGCATATAAATACTAATAACCAAATGAGGGTAGTTGCCGAAACCCACACTTCATGAAGGCGCCGCTGAGCTCACATCAGTCAACCTGTGACTACGATAGACGCAAATCGGTTGAAACGTCGGGCAATCAATATTTATTACCTTTTCAACATTTTATCGCGTGTAAGACCCGTTACATAGCATTATATTAAGTATATGTACAAATCGCGATAGTCTAAAACCGTTAGTATGTGAAGTCTGCCTACCTGCAATGGGCCAGCGTGGTAGACTATGGCCTAACCCTTCTCACACTGAGAAGAGGCCCATGGCAGCATGCATGCCTAGCAGTGGAACAGTTGAGTACAGAGCTGATATTGTTATACTTCATATTATTTTAAAATACAAACGCCTGGTAAATAAACTACTAAAACAATTTTAGTGAACCTTGATTAGGTTTCTTATTATATGTTTTGTCATATTGTACTAATTATGCCAATTTAGGTCGGAGAGCACTATAAAACAACATTTACTTCCTAAGTAATAGTTTACATCGGGCACGCCTTTAAGAAATACGTAGGTGTTAATTTCACTACTTTCTACTTCTATTTTAATCAACCGCCAAACGGTTGTAATGTTGCGGTATAATTTATTTGTATCTTCCGTGTCTGCAAAAAAATACTGTAGACCATAGACTTTTATTATCAAATCCTAGCATTCCTTTATATATTTTTTATGATTTTTCACCCACGGTATAAAAGCGACACAGAATTATTTACGGAACTAGGGTTTCATAAATAATTCTGTGTCGCTGGGGACTTAAAAAACATTTAAACAACAGACACAAAGAACTCCCAGACTCGGAACAATTATTTATAAATCACACAATTGTTTATCCCGTTTATACTGTACCGAGATGATAACTTAAAACTTTCGTGTCAAATTTCAAGCATTAAACATTATGTATGATTGCAGTAATACCCGTTACGTCTTACAGTACCGAGATGCCTACTGAAACCAATCAGCCATTCGTGCAGCATTGCTTGAGATCTTTCCTAGCTATTACTGCGTAGGAGCGAGATGAAATCCGTCTCATAAAATTTTCATTTGTCAGTTAAAAGATTCATGCGCTTTATTAACATACAACAGAGTAATTTGGATCAAGTATTCATACACAAAAAATCATAATCAATCAATCAGCCCACCGCAGTCCACTGCTGGACATAAGCCTCTCCCATTTACGCCACAACATCCAGTCTTCCACCTTCCGCATCCAGTCTAACCCAGCTACCTTTTACAGGTCATCGGTCAATCTGGCCGTTTCATCAAAATCATAAGAAACAAAGCAATGTATTAAAAGCTGTAGGCAGAGATTTATAACACTCGCATGTTACCAACTTAGTATATATTTTATATTAAAGGGTAAAAAGATTGATCAATGTCTATTGAACCACTTACGGACTACTACTGATACTAATTTATTAACAGAAAAACATATCAATAGCTCAATCAAAGAAGACGTACGAATGTAATAAAATGCACATTTTAAGACTGCTCACTGCTGACTCAGCAATACTGCTATATTAACGATATTGTGGCAAAGAAACATAACAGTTACTAACCAAAATATTAATGGTCTTTACTGGGTTGATAAAATGGAAGAATTATGTTTAGAACAGTCTGCTATTGCCAACTATTTAGTGGCTCGTCCAGAGAAGGAAACCGGCTGCTGTAAGAGCTGTGACACTAGTAAGTATCTTTCATTTAACCCCTCGGTTTGTAAAAGTTTCCGGGGTAAAGCACAGTAACCACATCCATTCCTTTCGACTAGCCTAAATAAAACTAACTAACATTTTCTTTAAGTCTTTTCCTTCCTAGTGATCTTCAATGATTATTGACAAAATAAGTTTTATTTGGCTATATTATGTATTATTACTTAGTCAATATAATTATGGCTTTATTCATTTAATGGACTATGGCCTCACCCTTCTCACTGTGAGAAGAGGCCCGTGCCCAGCAGTGGGACAGTTTAATACAGCGCTGATATTATTATTATTATTATTATTATTGAGTGTTATTAACCTGTGATGCTTATTACCTTGAGTAATACATAATCCTTTTACTAATATTATATATTCGAAAGTAACTCTGTCTGTCTCTTACCTATTCACGGCTAACTAAATCAATCGATTTGGATGAAATTTATTACAGACCTCAGTATCAAATTTCGTCCTTTGCCAGGTGTTAAACTACCTAGTTTAAAACATGGGCAAGGACATAGGCTTTTTATTGAAGTAGGTACCACTCGGGCAGAGCCGCGCGCAAATGCTAGTTAAGAATAAGGCACGATGGAGTTGAAGTACTCTTCGGAATAACACCACGGAAAAAAAAAGAAATAGAACAAAAAAAAAAAAATTTCCTTTTTCCTATAGTGCATAATGCACGGATGATACCTATGGCTCAACACAGTCCCGCCTTTTTTACACCTCTTCCTATCTCTTTATATATGTATACAAAGAGATAGGAAGAGATGTAAAAAATCTATGTTTCATCAATAACGTTAAAGCTTCTAAGACTTCGTAATCACTTATTCATACAAGACCAACGTAGCAGTCAATTTACAACATTTAAATTAATTACCACAGTCCAAGTATTCTTAATTTCAAGGTACTAGATTTGAACCATATCGCCTCAAATTAGTTACCGTCCTGACCAACATGCATGTCCTATGTGGACTGTTACTGTTAAAATATACATATTATATAAGTCAATGACATATGTATAATGTCCTTCGCAATATTGGAACAAGTGACGGTGTATAATATCGAAAATGCTCACCCTTTGTTGAAAACTTCGGTATACTCAAATAGTAGTACTAAAATATTTGCCCTTTTCTCTAGGAGTGGCTATTGAGTTATGTAAAATTTCTACTCACTAAAATATGATTATCCTCAGTGCACCAATTGGGAATGAAAAATATCCTAAGGCTCAAACGCACCGAAGTTCTCCGCCGCGGTATGCTTAGAGTCCTGCTCAGAGTTGCTCACCAGCTACCTAACATTAATTTTGGCACGGCACTTGACATTTCCCATGGATCAAATTGATGATTATGTGGACGACCAAAATGCCCGCGTCTGGCTCTCAGCAACCAGATAAACCCTCGTAGTCGCCTGTTACGACAGACAATAGTGCTATTTTCTTTCCAAAACCTATAAGGTTAAAACACAGTGCATTAATGAACGAGAAATGTGAAAAACCCTAACTAATAAAACGTCGCAAAACGATATTGTAGCTAATCGACGTAAAGAATACGTTTTTTTTTCGGTAAGGATGTCGTAATCGAATGTCAGTCATTATGATAAATGTTTAGCTTTCGGTTCGCATTCGCGTCACATCGATACGATTCATTCTGACAATGCATAGATTCTGTATTACAGTTAGTGTGTGTTACATTTTTTCTACCGCATATACATATACGTGATAGTTTTTACGGATTTGTCCTTTGTAGGTATTATATTTTCTGAGAAATAGAAGCAGATAATTATTAAATATATATGTATATATTTACACATACATAATATATATCCACACTTTTATGTTTGTAAAAGTCGAGCTAGCAAAGAGAGATGATAGAAAATATTTCGTGAAAGACATATTAAGTATATTGGGATATTTCAAATTTTTTGATATAGTTACATAATTTGGTAACAATAATGTATATTTGCAAAATTTGTTTAGTAAGAGTGGATTTCAATTTACTACTAGTATTATTTTATCAAAGTAGGTTTCAATTTCAGATTTATGAGAACATTGTAAGAAAATCAAAGTTTTGATTCATGCTAAGAGCAGTCGTCACTGTTCTGACAAACCTTGTCATAACTTTCTTATTAGTTAATTTAGGCGATTTTCATTTGATTAATGCAATTCATCAAGTTAATAACGAGCGATCAAAACTTTGACATTATCCAGTCGAATCCTCTAATCTAATTCGCAATTAATTTGACGTCAATTAAAATAGCTATTCCACGTTTACTGAGACTTAATTTTATTACTCACTGAATTACATTTCATCAGCTAGGTATGATATGATTTTGTTTAATTGGGCGTTTACTTTTGAAAGTAAACTCCCAAACGATGTTGACATTGTTATATTTTATACAATATTTGATATAAATCTGTTAGTTTATTTTGGTAGGACAATTTGATAAATAAAACGTGATATAATAGTATTATATTAATATTTACATCTTTTGTATTAATTGATGAAATAAGTGTCAATATGGATAGCTTTTCCTGGTAGACAATGTTAAATACAATAGACTAAAGTCAAATAATGGAATTCGTTAACAGATTTTTATTTTGGCCTAATAAATCTGTGACAGCTGATCACGTGCAGCCGATTGCAAAATATTTTTGTAGCTGCTACGATTGTCATAAACAATATGCGTTATCTTATAGTACGCAGTACTTAATTTATGTAATCTTGTAAAGTTAAAGATTGACGCGTGCTTTTAAGACCTTCAAACCTAAAGAGAAAACCTAAACTGTTGAAAAGGAATCCTGGGTACCGCAAATGGTTTATTATAATATTAATTCAAAATCCATTAATAACATTTTGCTCCATTAAGGTTAAATAGGTAAAAGACATAGCATATTATTACAAATGCAAATATTATAAAACTCACCTATTTTCGCTCTGAGTTAATTATACCTACCAATGACGAGAACTCTAAGAAAATTAAAAATGAAATTTGTTCACTTTTAGTTTACAAATTAAATATTATGCAACATAACCGCGGATCGGGCTCGGGATCGGTGCCGAAAAATAAAAGACAAATAGCGATTAACCTACTGTTATTAGTCAAATGTGGGTTCTGTTTCTCATAATCAGCACCGTGTTCGAAAGAGAAACTTCTTGCCGTACCTCTTTAATTGTTAACTGTGTCGCACACTTCGCACTCACAGAGCTTCATTTCGATGGCTAAATTGTCTACTATCATGTTCCCAACTCAAGCAGCATTACTCACGGTCGATAGTTTCACTAACTTAACAAGTTTGGTCTCGCATCAGTAGTGAACGTCGCTGCTGTGAAGGAGGTCTCATGTTTTATTTCTTAGTTAGCCAAGTGTTTTCTGAAATTTTCAATAGTAGCACAGAATCAAAAATTATGCTGATAGGTCTTGCCTCCTATTTCGTGGATCCTAAAATCCATAGCTAACTAAGTCTGTATACCCCTTCCAGCATATAAGCGTAAGAATATTTATATACATAAATAATTACCGTAATTAGAATTGTTGTTTTATCACTACATAGTATAAAACAAAGTCATTGCCCGCTGTCTGTCTGTCCTTATGTATGCTTAGATCTTTAAAACTACGCAACGGATTTCGATGCGGTTTTTTTTAATAGATAGAGTGATTCAAGAGGAAGTTTTATATGTATAATACATGCATAATATAGTAGAGAAACACTGATAATTTTAGAGGTTTCTAATGTGATGTCGTAAATAAACTCATTTTTGCGCTTACATTGCAAACGCTGGCTGAACCCTACTAGATAGATTGAAATAATGTACTACAGTATTGTACACCTTAAAAAGGTCTACAAAAAAGTTCGCGATGGTATATGTCTATTTCTTAGGGATAACCCACAATAACCATTTTTTATCCTTTACTTTTTACATGAAATAATGGCTTATTTACGAAGCGATTTTAAGCAATACAGCATTAATCCTTATCCAATTAAGTACCTTAAATACATTGTGCATTTAATATAGATCAATATGGCCCTTTACAGCATGTAATTTAAATGAATATTTTCAGATATTACAGATTTAAAATGCAGGGACATAGCGGTTTCGGCGATACCGGCCGAGGGGCCAGCGGCGCGTGCCTATAAGTATCGCGTCGAAGGCCGCGCTTGGCCATACAGCACTTTATGATTAGCAGCGATCGCACGCGTTTATCGGAGCTCTCTAGCGAGGATAATAACAATTATTACTTTATAAAAACGTGCTTTTCAGCGCGACAACGTAATCCGTACTTATAAGTAAGTTACGATAAATCAAAAAAATATAGGTATATTCGAAATTGTATGATAGTATTTAAATACTAAAGTGAAAGTCTTTTTTAAGACAAAACGTGCTATTCAGCGCACAATTTTTTCGAAATTGTATGTTCGTACTTTAGTCGGTATTAAGGTTAATTTTTAAACCGCACTTATAGTAAGTACATTAGGTTAGATAGGATTAGATTAAATCCATAATTTATCAATGGTATTTCTTCTATTAAGATCTTGGTTTGAATTTAGAATTAAGGCAATTTAGTATTAGAGCAAGTATTTTTAATTATCGAAAATCTTAGTTTACGATTAGGTATTTAAGTTCAAAAAAGAACTGAATAGAATAGGTATCTTTTGTTCTTGATAATTGTTGATTATCTTTTGTTTTTAGTCGAACGAATAGTAAGTAAAATATTTTTACTGCAGCACATACTAATAATATGGTAATTTTTCCATAATTATACGTATCGTTTTAAGGTGTGATTTCAAACAAGAACTGAGTAAATTTTGTACAGAAATTATAAAGTCATGTCTGGAAGACGTCGTCGTTCGAACATAGGTCGTAGTATAGTGAATGCCAGAAGAGCATGTTCAACAAGAGATAAGAAATCGTCAACGGAACGTGAGGCTCGCCTTAGCCAGCTTCGGGATAGATATAGAGTTGAGAGAGAAAGATAATATTATTTGCTTTTAACAAAAGTGAGATCTACCGGAAATATTGCATTAGCTGTCGCGTCATCCGGCATTGCCGCTACGCTTTTAGAAGGAGGCCAAACCGCACACTCTTCATTCAAGCTCCCGCTGAAAATCGCCACCGATGATAATAACAGGGCCTGAAGTGTTTCTAAACAGAGCAATACAGGAAAATTTATGCGTGACTGCTCATTAATAGTCTGGGACGAAGCCACCATGTCAAACAAGACGTCTGTGGAAGCATTGGATAGGACAATGCGCGATTTGCGCAGCAAAAATTCACCTATGGGTGGATGTACAATTCTGTTCTCAGGAGACTTTCGTGAAATCCTACCAGTTGTGACTCGAGGAACACGAGCTGACGAAATAAATGCTTTCCTAAAAAGATCCAACCTTTGGCCACACGTCAATAAATTAGAGCTTAAAACTAACATGAGGGTTTCATTGTCTTCGCGTGAGAACAGGCTTTTTCAGAGATGCTGCTAAAAGTTGGCAATGGAGAGTTAACACAAAGTGATGGAAGGATTAACCTAGAAAACCTTTGTGTTTTGATAGACAACATCCAAGAGTTGGTCAACAATGTCTATCGCGACATTGATAATATAAGTTGTAAGACTATATCTTGGTTTAAAGAAAGAGCGATTCTGTCACCAACTAACGAACAAGTAGATAAGGTAAATAACTTGATTCTTTCAAAGATTGATGCGCCGACGCAAATATACAACTCGGTCGATACTGTTCTCGATTTGGAAGAAGCTGTTCATTTTCCTACAGAATTTCTTAATTCTTTGAACCTGTCTGGACTCCCTCCTCATAAAATGGTGTTGAAAGTAGGTTGTCCTGTTATTTTATTAAGAAACCTGAATCCATCTAAACTTTGCAATGGCACGCGTTTGCTGGTAAAATCACTAAAAACTTTCATAATAGAGTGCACAATACTCACCGGATGTGGTACCGGAGAACATGTATTGATTCCCCGAATTCCTCTGATACCATCGGATTTACCGTTCCAATTTAAACACCTACAATTTCCGGTAAAGATATCTTTTGCAATGACCATTAATAAATCGCAGGGTCAAACTTTCAACGTTGCAGGCTTAGATTTGAGCGTTGAGTGTTTTTCACATGGCCAATTATATGTTGCACTTTCGAGAGTAACCTCTAAAGAAAACATCTTTGTAATGATAAAAAAGCTGTGAACGTTGTAAATAAAGACATTCTGTAGTATATTTTGTATCAGCATTGCACCCGTGCGAAGCCGGGGCGGGTCACTAGTGAATACTTAAAATCGTGCAATTAGATAATTGCCAAACAAAGGACAGTAACTATTGATGTACTTTTAACATAGCTCGTGGTATTCTTTCGGTGTGCTTTACTGAAGCATTTGGATGTCCAACTAGTGGTCCTTGTAGCCGACGCTGAACCGATTTCGATGGTGCCTACCATATGTAGTAGAGTGGCATTTGAGTATTCAGCAAAGTGCTAGCGAAAGCATGCGTTTGACAAACTGAGAAGAATTGAACAAAAAATATAAAAGTAAATTGACGACGATGGCTGTCACAATCATGACAACAATATGTCAAGCTCATTGTTGTTGTGTTTGATGAGCACGATCGTGTTGCATTGTAAGGCTATCCACTTCATTTTCTGCCACTCTCAAACGCAATTCGGACATACCAATATGACTATTATCATTATCTGCTACTCGCTCGTCATAAGTGCGATTAGCACGTGTGGTAGCTCGTCTAATATTTTAAGCTAATCATGTTAATGGAACGAATAAAAACTAAGTGTATCCTCGTTGCAAATTTTAGCGTGACTGGAAAGTTTAATAGTAAAGGAAGTCCTCGACTTCCTTAACTTTTAAACTTTCCAGTCACGCAAAAATTTGTGGTTCAAAATAATGACAGAGGACAGAATAAAAAACAATCTCAAACTGCACCTAAATCTAAATAGTATGAGCACGTCAGTTAGACGATTTTCAGTAAGTATAATTTTAAATTTAAGGTTTTCGTTATGACTCTGTATTATTTTTATTTTTAAACCACCCCTGCTCAAAACAAAAAATAAATATTTATATCGGTCAAGCCGTTATTACGTTTTGGCGAGACTGACAAACAGCACTTAATATTTATATACCTATATACAGAAGAAGATATACAATACAGGATAAGATAATATATGACAACACTTTGTCGGACCCAGCATGCAAATCCGGGACATATCGACAGAATGCAAGAAAAACCATATGCAAAACCATATCACGGGATGATAAAAACAATCTGTACTTTATACAAACTATATACAATACAATCTTTTTAATAATATCTATAGGTCGAAATACCAAAAGGATTCCATTTATTATTTATTTATTTCCAATTTAGTTACATTTAGAAAGTAAATTGTAATCAAGAAGATATTGAATTCCTTCGATATCAAAATCTGATATTCGTATAACAATTTAAATTCAGGACGAGTATTATGTGAATTTGATCTATACATTAGGTCTATGTTACCTGGCATTGTATGACCAATGACAACTTTCAACGTAATTTTATTATAACATTTTGAGGCTAAACCTGTGGCATTTGTTTGCTATTATGTGTGCGACCGATCGTAAATTCCTACATTTAATCTGCGTGTCGATTGAAACGTTTTTGCCATTTCCGGGCAATGACATAACAATAGGGATGCTCTCTATTACATGGGACTTCAAAAAGTAACTGGCTTATGTGGGTATATTGCCTACGCCCAGAAATACACACGCTTGATAGTTATGATGCTCTATTACTAAGGCTTTAAACAACACAATATTATTGTAAAGTCTACAGACTTCTTTTCATTGTTTGGTTCATTTTTTCAAAAGACTACTTCTACACTAGGAATAAATCCTGTGTTGTGGGTGACTTTACAAACATTCAAACAACTGACACAAGGAACACCCAGACTCGAAACAACCATTTGCGGATCACACAAATTTTTGCCCCGTGTGGGATTCGAAACCACAACACTCAGCGCAGTGGCAGTGGAAGGCGACCACTTAAAGTACTACGCTATCTGTGCAGTAGAATAAAAAGGATAATATAAAAACATTTTACCGAAAATATTTTTATATGTATGTTATACATATCTGTGTTATTGAGAACCTACATAAAAAGCGAAACCAATTTCACAGATTATTAAACTAAAATGTAACGCATCGTAAAGCACCAATATGAAGGTCCCTTTTGGACACATAAGTTGCCAAACTACACAACTAAGTGTAAATGATAGTTTTTCTATACAATGAGAGGCAATACACATAACACTTAACCATATCCTAGTGTTCCTATTTATGTTATCAACGAACGATAGCACATAAAAAGTTAGTATAATTAAACCATTTTATACATACATAGTCTTGATTTAGATCCTGAAAAGGGTTGGCAGAAGGTCTGTATACGTGCTGTATCATGAATTTACTGGATTGATACCGCATATTTTTATCACTAATAAGCAAAGTGTTATAGGGTTTTTGTTAGGAAATTAGTTTAAATTTTTTTATGTCTGTTTCTCTTTCTGGCTAGATATCCCACTTGGTGGTGAGAGAGAGCCTTCTTTGTTTGCTTCTTCCACTTTGCCCTGGCCTTTACGTCATCTTAAGAAGCATTGCATGCCGTCAAGTCTGCGCAACACGTGGTTTTGGGTCTACGTCTAGCCCTTGTTCCGAAAACAAATAGTTCCAGTGCCTGGTTGCCAACGTAATCGGGTGGTTTTCTCCTGACATGTCTATACTATCTCATCCTGCTGTGTAGCAGCATCTCTGCTATATCACAGACTCTGAGGCTTTTTTGCACATAGTCGTTCCGCATCTTATTCAGCTTGGTTACGACGCACATCTATTTTAATATTTTCATTTTGGTAACATGAATAGTATGGCCATACCGCTGTATGACGGCCTAGGTATCACTGCCGTACATTACAACTGGTTTTATGATGGACTTATAGACGAGTCCTTTCAATTTGACTAGCATCATTTTATAACAGGTTACGCCTGTTACATCGCGCCAGTTGAGCCACGCAGCTGCTATACGGTTTCATCATATTCCCTTAATATATACACTCATCGCATTTATTGGATAGCGTGGTATCTAAACATAACTGTGACTTTCTTTTTAACGTGGGGTTATGTTTTGACTCTTATCTCTCCGACGAAAAGGGGAGCGAAGTAGTTATGTCGGGCTCACCCGGGAAATTATGGAACGTCCTGGGTACTACCGACTAAACCTACCACGGTGTGCCAACTCGCTGCCTTGAATGGTGGGTGGGTGGCTGGAACTGAAACTACATCAGCGACCCGCCCAGCAGTGTCCAAAGCCGGCAAAAAATGTCTGCGGACGACGACAGTTGTCACTTACCTAAACCCGGGACCTTAAACTTATGTGGCACAGGACCAACGGGATAATCAAAGTTTTTATTAGTGATGCAATGAAACAAACACCGATCCAATCCAGTAAATTCTTGGAGGCATCACGTATTTATGCCAATATTAATAATGTTGAATCTTAAACAATTGTAAGCATTATAAATTTATTTTTCATGTTTTTAGTTTTTAGTAAATGCTTAACCAGATTTAGTCATTTCAGTACACAAAATAAGCTGTACTTATCTGGTTAACCAGATAAGTAATGTTTTAAAGTTTTAAAGTTTAAAGTAAAGTTGTATACAACTAATACGCAAAAGTAATAATAATAAGCACATAATATTGCAATACAGTATTTTTTAATTGTCAACGTAAAATAATCACACTTGAGAGATAAATACGATGTTAACAAAAGATCAGATTCGAAATTTAAAATCTCATTGTCGTTTAAAATATCATTCAGCGAATACACTGTGCATGTTGGCTTGAATATAAAAATAATAACCGTTTTTGAATTCAGTACCAAAAAGATGTTAACAGGGTGGTATTATTATTAAACCGTGTGATTAACTACCTACCAGAAGTGCGGCGCGTAGTATTTAGTGTTTTTGGTTATGAATGTGTGGTTACTAATACCATTATTTCTTTTATCTGTAGTAGAAACTAGAGATAATATTACATTCTTGTCAACTAACAAACGGTGCCTAGCTCAGGCAGCACAATCATTTTAAAAGAGAGACATGTTTGTATAAAATATTCGAAGCGCCCGCATCTCTGACTCGGTGTTCTTCTACTATCGAAGGGATCTCTTTAATCGTAAGTTTTTACTTACGATTAAAGAGAACGTAGTCAACTGTTTTACTGTATAATTATATGTTATTATGGATGATATTCTAACAAATAATAAAATGTTTTCTATAATTTAGGTGGTGTCCATAACCTTTTGGTTGGATTTTTAACCGAAATATTATTTGTCGTAAAATGTTGAAACATATACATATTTAATATATTATGTAAAGAAATTAAAAAGCCATTTAATAAAATGAGACATATAATTAATTTAAAATTTAAAAGCTACTATTATTTCCAGCTACTATTATATTAGAAATATCTACAATAGGGACCTTTTACTAGAAATTCAAGCAAAACATTTTGTTTTATTTGTGGTTCAATGTTCAATACTTAAATAGGAGAACCTACAAAGTACACTCTTTGTTCAGCTAGGCTACTAATTATTTTATAAAAAATAATTCGGCGTTATTATGTCATCTTTCACCATTAAATGAACCCAAACCAACGACACACGGGAACCTCGAAGAAAATAATAAGCCATCAAATCTACTACTTAAAATAAGTTAACAAAGCAATTAAGAACGTATAAGGCAAATAGTGTATATTTTTGACAATCAATCCGCTTAATACGCTCTTTTAAACACGAATTTATTAACAACTTGAAACGGCAAATATATAAATCAGATGATATAGCAATTCCCGGCAATTACGGAATTAAGCCATCGTCAACATTTGATTACCAAGACACACAAACTTTAACAGATCGTTGGCGTATGATGAGATTTATGTGTAATAAAATTATTATCGTAATTTAATTCAGGTATGATTCTAAGTGAATACGTGCATGTATCTTATTTAGGAAATATATAAATATATCTTATATGTGGAATATTAAGAATTTCTGAAATATTTCGCTGCAGCATTCATCACATATCACGTGACGTGAATGTCAGTTAGGGCAATTACTGACATTCAATCAGTAATTGATTGTTTTTCTGAAAACAAATGCAATTTATAAATTCTTCAGAATTTCGATTAAATGCGACAGTGGGTATGCTCACAGCCATATTTTAATCAAAATACTAAAGAAAAGATAAGCACATTCAACGCAGTGCTGGACTCAAATAACCGCGTACAAATAAATGTTCTATTGTGTCTGCTCGATCAAGATGTTCGAGGCCTCGATGGCGTAATGGTTAGTGTAA
Source organism: Catocala fraxini (assembly GCA_930367265.1). NCBI lineage: Eukaryota > Metazoa > Arthropoda > Insecta > Lepidoptera > Erebidae > Catocala > Catocala fraxini. The sequence continues at coordinate 13,811,245 of OV884037.1, forward strand.
CTGACTGCCACGCCTGAGGTTGCGGGTTCGATTACCGCACAAGTCAAACATTTGTGTGTATGAACATGGATGTTTGTCTTGTTCTGGGTGTTCCTATGTATAATATGCGAGTATTTACAAAAAAAATATATATATGTATGTTTATCCATTGTCTAGTACCCATAGTACAAGCTCTGCTTAGTTTGGGTTAGATGGTGTTGTGTGTATGTCATAGAATATTATAATATTATTATGCTATATGGCATGTAATGTGTCAAGCAGGAAACAACTTCTGTATAGCTCTTTAATTTCAATAACCAAAACATGACGTTTATGTGATATTTAAAAGATGAAGTTTAGTTGCGTCGTTGTGAGACCAAAAACGTTAAATATATGTTGAGGCTTAAAAAATCATGTACTTAATACATGACTGTTATGTTATTTAAATGGTAATCGTATATATTTATTATATAACAACATAAACACATTAAAAAAAACACACTCTGACTAACAGCAACCAGATTTTAATTTTAGATATAATCAGTTCGCACAATGCTTCAAAATATTTTGTTCAACGTACAGAGGGATAATACTACTAACCAAATAGTTTCACGATACCATCAAACATAGCCAACCTTTTCTTAATTCTATATATTATGAATGTCTACATGTACTGGGTCAGGATTTGCAGTACTCTGCCCGTAGCCCTTTTTTATGTTTATATGATTTTAATAATGACCTAAAGAAAATTATACGATTGCAATATAATATATGTACATAATTGTTATTATATTAAACAGTAGAATTTCCGCTCATACATTTTGAACAGAGAGTATTGAGTTATATCTGTGATGTGTATCGGTTTCAGTGCTAAAGGAACCTCGCTAAGCTGCAAGTATATGAGTTATAGTACATTTATTTGTAATTATTTCGCGCAAGTTTATACTTGTTTCAAGAGCGCCTAGACTACCGCAGTTACTGCTCTTTTAGGTTTTAGTGTACACACAGTGATTCATCAACCTAGACTGTTTGAACTTTGAACTATTAGAAGTTGAACACTGCGAATCGTACGTGAGAGTGCGTTTTATTTTTGTTACGCTCTATCCTTACCATTACATCAATACCTCTATGCACTGTCCCTTTCCGACAATTCTCTATTTTGTATGTAGCGTAGTTATGCGTATATACTTGATGTGTAGCCGTGTGTACCTACATGAATAGCTTATAAAATAAATATACGATATAAATAATTATATATACTCCATCATATTAACAAGAGGATTCGCAAATTTTACACACCATAAATATTATAAAAACCCCATTATAAAAACTGTTCAAATATGATTTCACTCTAGCCAAATTGTGAATTGAAATACTATTTATGTTCACATTTGACGTTTATCTTAGTTTAGGAAAATACCTTTTGAATTTATGTTCACACTCGAACGTTCATTTAAATTTAAGAGATTTTTTATATTTATCACAGTAACGATCGAAACTCTATTTTGAACAGATTTTATTATTGAAACGTCCCAATTGCCCTTTTTTTCTAATGCGGATGTAAACAATATCAGATGTGTACGTTCGAATATTACAGTCCATTGGTTATAAAGGGTAACGTACAATTAAGGAAAAGCACTTAAATGCGACATTAAAAAAAATATCACATCGCTTCATTAGATGTTACTAGGTTATAAAAAAAAACAGATATGTTGTTAGAATATTACCAATAAAGAATACTATCGTAATTAATTATTCTCGATCCGATAATCGGCGACTATTTAATTATACACTGAATCGTGATCGTGTTGTTATTTATAAACACAGTGATCTTTTTACCGAGCACAATGAAAGGTCGATCTGTTTTACTTAAATATTTTAAAAAAGGTTATTAGCCAATATGATACATTTATTTTAAAACTGTGGAGTATAACCATTTAGCCCCATTCCTACGAATATAATTCCGAAGGAGTACTTTGACGTGTATTAGGCCCACTTTGCCAATTACAGTTTTAGCGCAATTATGACTTTCGGAAGTTATATGAGTTTTCGAAATTATGTGCGTATTGATTGACAATTATCGCCTGCTCCGTGCCTCGGATAGCACGTTAAACCGTTGGTGCCGGCTGCCATGAACATCTATGGCAGTCTTTATTGGGAAGGTCAGTATCCTCTAATATCCTGACACTGGTCTAGCCTTAGGGTATCATTAGCCTTCGGGTTGCGGAGGTCAGGTGGCAGCCGCTCCGTGTAAAAACTGATATCCAGTCAAATCCGGATAGACCAGAAAAGTTGACCCCAAGTGACTAATAAAGGCTAAGAGAGAGAAGACAAGACATTGCGTTAATATCGAAACTGAATGGATGAAACGGAAAAACTTTAGTCACGGTTTTTATAATGTGTTAGATTGGCAATCAACTTAACATTTAAAGCATGTTATATCTAATTCCATACAGAAGGACCGGAGCGTAGATCACAATATGTATGTATTATAGATAGTGTGATTCATGCAAACGACATCGCACCGACCTGTAATGCACGTGGAGAAAGTCAAAATCAAATGCTAGTAAACTCCATAGTAGGGTATCTGGCTTATTTGTTTTATTATACTAATAAATAAAAGTTTTCTTTGATGCTATTTCCTGTTACGTATTAAATTGTATGAAATATCAAACAAAGGCAGCTACGCTTTTGTACCATGATCCTTTGGATTTGCCTTTTTGAAACATAATTATTGCAATTTTGGTAGGATTAATGCGGTCATCAGCAGGATAAAGGTAATTTGACATCACGTGCGGTTCTTTGTTGGAAGTACGGACGACTATAACAAAGACAAAGCTCGTAAAAAATGTAATTTCTCGCAGAATATGTTACGAGTTACTTTCAGGACTGATAAAAAATACGACTCCTTACGTCGCTGTCTTGAAAATAAATAATTTATTTAATTTCGTAAATGTAGATTTGCAGTGAAAAGAGCTATATTTTCTCTAAATTACTAATATACTATGCCAGCTACAAATATATACCGATAAATATTTACTATATGCCGACAGAAAATTATGAGAGCCGTTACTTATACCGCCTTAAGAATCAGAATCAGAATCAGAATCATTTATTATTTGTAAAACATAGGTAGACAAAAATGCAGATCTTATAAATAGGTGTACAGAGCGCCATGTTTTGTCTATGGTAAGACATACAAATACAAGAGGTATATATCAATCTAAAATTAATACAATATCAGAGAAAATATAACATAGATAATAGAATGTATTGAGATTAGTTACAGAATTCGTCAACTGTGTAATAATTTTTTATCAATTAGAATTTTTTGTAAATGTTTTTTGAACTTGTGCATAGGTAAGTTTTTAGTCTGTTCAGGTATTTTATTATAAATTCTTGCAACGATGCCAAATAAACTTTTGTTCATAAGAGATGTTTTACATTTTGTATGACATAATTGATTGACATATTTGGTATACATAGGAGGCCATTTTACATCTGATAATTTAACAAATAAGTGTAAATTTGTTTTCACAAATAATGCCGTTTCCAAAATATACAGTGATACAGAGTAAGTAATTTCAAAGATTTGAAAAAAGGTATACAACTATCAGTTACTTTTATATTACACATTGACCTAATACATTGCTTTTGCATCCTGAAAACAAGTTCAAAAACAAGCCAATATCGTAAAACTGAACCAACTAGTGCATAATATGCTGCTACCAAGGTTTCTAAATTTACTTTTTTTGACCACTGAAGAGTGCATATGCAGACTGACTCAATCGCTTGCATTATTCTTCTGTATGAGCTTACCAAGTGAGTTTATTGTCAATCGTAATACCGAGGAACTTGACATGACTAGCTTCTTCTATTTCACTGCACCTATACGAGACATTTACAACGGGATTTTCTCGTCGTTGATGAAAGTGCATTACTTTTGTCTTTTTCAAGTTTATTATCATATTGTTAGTATTAAGCCAATTAATGATTTCAGAAAGAGAATTATTAATATCATTTTGGTAATTGTGTGGATTAATGTATTCAATTATGGCAGTGCTATCATCTGCAAAATATGTACATTTTTCGACGTGTAGTTTTCGGAAGATCATTGATATAAATTAAGAATAATAATGGACCTAAAACACTTCCTTGAGGCACGCCATAATTTATGCGTATTCGTCAGATTTATAGGTAGGTAACCAATTTAGTCTTGGGACAGATTCTAGTAACCTCTGTGAACTGATATCTGTCGCTCAGATACGATTTCAGCAGTTTGAGGACATTTCCTCTGATACCATAGGCGTGAAGTTTTCCTAGTAGGATCTTATGGTCTACATAGTCAAATGCCTTAGTCATGTCTGTCATTTATTCTTTTCTAAATATGTGTTAAGAGAATGGTAAATTATTTTCTCTATTATTTTTGATCTTATTGGAATTTTTGCAACTGTGCAAATTTTTTTTATATCTCTTTATAATCTCTTTTGTGTAATGGCTTAGTAATAATGTTTTTGAGACTATTAGAAAATACGCCCTCGGTGGCGGTAAGTCCCGTGTTTGAGGAGTGGCTGGAGAGGCGGCATGGCGCCCTCGCCTTCCGGCTGACACAGGTAATGACTGGCCACGGTTGTTTTGGCCAGTTCCTGTGTCGTATACGCCGGCAAGAGCCGCCCGGTTGTCACCACTGCGGCGACTGCCGCGACGTAGTTGAGGACACGGCGCTGCACACTATGGCGGTTTGCCCCGCCTGGGCATCGCAGCGCCGTGAGTTGATCGCGGCAGTCGGATTGGTTGCCCTCTCGCTCCCGGTCGTAGTTCAGTCTATGGTCCGGAGTGAGAGGTCGTGGAACGCCGTCGCCTCCGTGAGGAAGTCATTTCCATCAAGTAGGCGGCGGAGCGGGAGAGGGAGCGTTTAAACCCTCTCCCCAACCGCAGAGCTGGGCGCCGGAGGGCGCGGAACGACCTCCAGCCACCCTGAGGTTTGACCTGGGGGTGGCGGGCTTTGTGGGCCTGCCCGCCATCCGTTCAGCATCAGGTCCGAGAGGCGGCGTGCGTGTTCCCACGCTCGCCTCTGTGTCGAGTCCGTCTCCCCTCTAAGGGGGACAGTAGGTATTATTTATGAGAAGTGCCTATAGGGTAGGTCTTTCATGTAGTGGCCTGCCGTTTCATACGGCGGGCCGTAACCTGGACGGGGTCGCGAACGCATGTGCAAATGATTCGCGCGGCCCCGTCGATAGTGGTTTTGTTGAGGAACACCGTGGTAGGTTTAGTCGGTATTCCGGGAGGTACATTATCATCTTTACCATCTTTCTTTTACCCCGGCGAGTCCGCCATAAGCCCTCCGCCCGCCCCCGCGGAGGGGTATGAGCAATGCACTCACTCAAGTTAAAAAAAAAAAGGCATTACCTAAATTTTCCAAAACTTTCAAGATTCAAGAAAAATTTTATGTTTAGTTTGTATGTACCTATGTAGATATACTTATACCTATATATACTTGTATGTAAGTAACAGTAATACACGCAATTATATATATATATATAACTTTTATTTATCTGTAGGTAACTCAGTCACATAATAATTTTTACAAATTAAAGGGTATGTTCGCGGTAGCGATAACATTTTTTTATTGTTGTCTACAAGAATATTTGTTTTTGCATTGATAGTTCTTGTTTTTTTTTGTTTTGTTTCTCCAGTAGTTTCATCTAATTTTCGTTTAATTTCTTTTTTATTTCTGTTATTGATTGCTTCCAAAATATATACTGGTTCCCTAATTTCCATCTGTCTATCTAATCTTGAATCAATTAATTCTGGAAGAAGACAATCAAAATAGAACTTTTTTAATTTTTCTTCCATTTTTTTCCAAAATAGTTTGTCTTCATCTATCAGTTCAATCTTCATATTTGTCCAAACAGCAAGTATGCAAGTTTTTCTTTGTGTGATGTGAAGTTGTCCCTGGGCTTGAAAGAACCAATCGTGTCTTTTATTTGAAATAGTATTACCATTTTTATTTATTTTCCAAAAATTTATTTTTTTCTCTTTTATAGCTTCGTCAACACTTAGTTCCCGAGCCGCATATGGACATTTTATTTCGACAATTTTGTCTTCTTCTACAAGTCCATCTGGTCTTGCACCTAAAAATGGCAAACCCTTTTCAATAAATAAACCGCATATTTTGACTGTTTTTTTTAGTTGCAATACTAGTTGTTTGCGTGCAAGATGTTCATGAGTTTGACCATAAGTAATTGACGCCACATGCCTCAAATTTATTTCAGTCACTTAATTTTTGACCAAAGGCCCGCATTTAATCAGTCCTAATTTGAACACTATTCCAAATACAGATGCCGTAAGCCGTAGTTTTCTCTCCTGGCGCCATTCCATTGATTTGGCCTGCAGAATGGTTCTTCTTTCGAGTACATGGCGATCGTCTTTGTTTTATCTTCAGCATTTATATGTTTTACTGCACCAGTAACAGAACGCCTTAAACGTAATACATTATTTTGTAAAGCTCTTCGATACTTGATGGGATAAATCGTGTTCCTGGTCAATTCATCTTTGTGCAGTAATTCCTTAAGAAATGATTGGTGCACTCAATCTTCTCCACTAATAGAATCCTATAAGGTTTAGCATTTTGTATACTATTATGAGTATTTGAGTCACCATCAGCTATCAGTCTAGAGTATATCAGTTTATGCGTTTCAATGGAAGTTTTAAAACCTTCAACCAAAGCTGTTGATTCCATACCACTTGAGGAGCCCGTATAATTTTTAAAGCAAATATGATCTGATGTTTCCTCTTTTTTATTTTCAGCTCGAACACAAACCATACAATATTTATTCTTCACCGCCATATACAAAACCTTTTTTGTCCTGTACCCTATAATCACAGCGGCACCTGATAATGCATTATAATTTTTTCTATAGGATCTTTTTGACCAACAAGCATCTGCAACCACTGTTATCATTGGTATCCCATTTAACATTTCCCATTTCTCATTCAACTTCTCCATTTAATATAGCTAAATCATACTCTTCTTTAGCTGCATCTGCCATACTTTTTTCTTTGGCTAGTTCCCATAGTTCACAGATCTTATTATGGCACTTTGCATATAATTTATCGGACATACATGGTATGTTAAGACTAGCTGAAACATGTTCCAAACCTGAAAACCCCGCACCTATAGACTGTTGACATTTATTGTAACTGTTGATAAAAGTACGCAATATCTATAATTCTGTTGCCATTTATTATAATATCCTCCTGCTCTTCATTTTTATTTTCTATAATTAATTTAAAATCAGATGTATTTTCCAGTGCTTCCTGAAATCAAAAACAGCATTACTAGTCATTATTAAAAATATGTAGTTATCAATCATACGTTATTTATTAAAAATGGAACCTTTTATATTTGTTACAATTAGAAAAACTAACCTGTTCTTTATCAATTTCCGACGGATGTGCGACTAAAATTTGTGGCGATTCACCATCCATCTCATGGTTTGTTATTCTAAAATCAAATTTCTATGTTACCTATATAGGCTAGTTAATAGTATTCGTTAATGTAGCAGTAGTAAGGCCGGTAGTAGCAGTGTAGTTTCTATAGCAGTGGCAATATGCTAGTTAGTGTACATTAAGTAGTCAATTTAGACTAATAATCTTTACAGAAAAATATGCAGTTGATTACCGAAAAGCCAATCGAAAATGAATCACTAATTTTTAAGTATTTCATTTTATCATTTTCATTTCATTTTATCAGTAAAATAGGTATTCAATCGTAATAATATATATTCTACCACATACACACAACACCATCTAGCCCAAACTAAGCAGAGCTTGTACTATGGGTACTAGACAATGGATAAACATACGTATATACTTTTATTTTTGTAAATACTTTCATATTATATCCAGATCAAGACAAACATCCATGCACACAAATGCTTGACTTCTGCGGGAATCGAACCCGCGACCTCAGGCGTAGCAGTCGGTTACACTAACAACTACGCCATCGAGGTCATCCTATTAAATATAATATTACTTTAATTTAAACATACTTATTACAAGTCCTTTTTGGTCAAAAGGGTCAAAAAGGTCAAAGGTCAAAGGTCGTTGATAACGTCAATCGTAACAAAGGTCAAAGGTCGTTGCCAACGTCAATCGTAGTAAAGGTCAAAGTCGTAGCTAAGGTCAAAATTCAAAGGTCACTGCCAACGTCTATCGTAGCCGAGGTCGAAGTTATAGCAAAGGTCAAAGGTCGTTGCCAACGTCTTTGGAAACAAAGGTCAAAGGTCATTGCCAACGTCTATCGTAGCAAAGGTCAAAGGTCAAAGTACGTAGCCAATGTTTATCGTAGCAAAGGTCAAAGGTCATTGCCAACGTCTATTCTAGCTAAGATCAAAGGTCGTTGCCAACGTCTATCATAGCCAAGATCAAACTTGTAGCTAAGGTCGAAGGTCAAAGGTCACTGCCAACGACTATCCTAGCAAAGGGCAAAGGTCATTGCCAACGTCTATCCTAGCTAGGGTAAAAGGTCAAAGGTCACAGCCAACGTCTATCCTATCAAAGGTCAAAGGTCATTGCCAACGTCTATCCTAGCAAAGGTCGTTGCCAATGTCTGTCGTAGCTGAGGTCAAAGTTGTAGAAGAAGAAGTCTTGAATAAATTACTAGTATCAACTTTATTCTACGATTTATGGCCAGGATCGAAACAAGGAGCCTTTGACTAGTCGTCAGTAGCTAGAAGGCGATTGCTGGATGCTTGCCAACGTCTATCGTAGCAAAGGTCAAAGGTCGTGGCCAACGTCTATCCTAGCAAAGGTCAAAGGTCATTGCCAACGTCTTCGTAGCCCAGGTCAAAGTAGTAGCTAAGGTCAAAGGTCATTGCCAACTTCAATCGTAGCAAAGGTCAAAGGTCGTTGCAAACGACTATCGTAGCCGAGGTCAAAATTGTAGCTAAGGTCCAAGGTCAAAGGTTGCTGCCAACGTCTATCCTAGCAAAGGTCAAGGTCAAAGGTCGCTTCAAACATCTATCCTAGCAAAGGTCAAAGGTCATTGCCAAGGTTTATTCTGGCAAAGGTCAAAGGTCGTTATAAACGACTATCGTAGCCGAGGTCAAAATTGTAGCTAAGGTCAAAAGTCAAAGGTCGCTGCCAACGTCTATCCTAGCAAAGGTCAAGGTCAAAGGTCGCAGCCAACGTCTTTCCTAGAAAAGGTCAAAGGTTATTGCCAACGTCTATCGTAGCAAAGATCAAAGGTCAGAGGTCGTTGCCAACGACTTTGGCAACAAAGGTCAAAGGTCATTGCCAACGTCTACCCTAGCAAAGATCAAAGGTCAAAGGTCATTGCCAACATCGATCCTAGCAAAGGTCAAAGGTCACTGCCAACGTTTATCGTAGCAAATGTCAAAGATCATTGCCAACGTTTATCGTAGCAAAGGTCAAAGGTCAAAGATCACTGCCAACATCTATCGAAGCAAAGGTAAAAGGTCGTAGCCAACGTCTATCCTAGGAAAGTTCAAAGGTCGTTGCCAACGTCTATCTTAGCAAAGGTCAAAGGTCAAAGGTAGTTGCCAACGTCTTTGGGAACAAAGGTCAAAGGTCATTGCCAACGTCAATCCTAACAAATGTCAAATGTCGTTGCCAACGTCAATCCTAACAAACGTCAACGGTCAAAGGTCGTTGCCAACGTCTATAGTACCAACGTCTATAGTAGCCGAGGTCAAAGATCACTGCTAACGTCTATCCTAGCATATGCCAAAGGTCAAAGGTCGCTGCCAACGTCTATCCTGGCAAAGTTCAAGGTCAAAGGTCGCTGCCAACGTCTATCCTAACAAAGGTCAAAGGTCATTGCCAACGTCTTCGTAGCCGAGGTCAAAGTAGTAGCTAAGGTCAAAGGTCATTGCCAACTTCTATCGTAGCAAAGGTCGAAGGTCATAGGTCGTTGCAAACGACTATCGTAGGCGAGGTCAAAATTGTAGCTACGGTCAAAGGTCAAAGGTTGCTGCCAACGTCTATCCTAGCAAAGGTCAAGGTCAAAGGACGCAGCAAACGTCTATCCTAGCAATGGTTTAAAGTCATTGCCAACGTCTGTCCTAGCAAAGGTCAAAGGTTATTGCCAACGTCTATCGTAGCAAAGATCAAAGGTCAGAGGTCGTTGCCAACGTCTTTGACAACAAAGGTCATAGGTCATTGCCAACGTCTATCCTAGCAAAGGTCAAAGGTCATTGTCATCGTAAATCCTAACAAAGGTCAAAGGTCAAAGGCCATTGTCAATTTATATCCTAGCAAAGATCATAGGTCGCTGCAAACGTCTATCCTAGCAAAGGTCAAGGTCAACGGTCGTTGCCAATGTCAATCCTAACAAAGGTCAAAGGTCGTTGCTAACATCTATAGTAGCCGAGGTCAAAGGTCACCGCCAACGTCTATCCTAGCAAAGGTCAAAGGTCACCACCAACGTTTGTCGTAGCAAAAGTCAAAGTTCATTGCCAACGTTTATCGTAGCAAAGGTCAAAGGTCACTGCCAACGTCTATCCTAGTAAAGGTCAAAGTTCAAAGATCGTTGCCAACGTCTTTCGTAGCCGAGGTCATAGTGTTAGCTAAGGTCAAAGGTCAAAGGTCGTTGCAAACGTCTATCAAAGCTGAGGTAAAAGTTATAGCAAAGGTCAAAGACTGTTGCCAACGTCTTTGGCAACAAAGGTCAAAGGTCATTGCCAACGTCTATCGTAGCAAAGGTCAAAGATCAAAGTTCGTAGCCGACGTCTATCATAGCAAAGGTCAAAGATCACTGCCAACGTCTATCGTAGCAAAGGTCAAAGGATGTTGCCAATGTCTATCGTAGCCGAGGTCAAAGTTGTAGCTAAGGTCAAAGGTCAAAGGTCACTGCCAACGTCTATCCTATCAAAGGTCAAAGGTCACTGCCAATGACTATCCTAGCAAAGGTCAAAGGTCGTTGCCAATGTCTATCATAGCCAAGGTCAAAGTTGTAGCTAAGTTCAAATGTCAAAGGTCACTGCCAACGTCTATCGTAGCAATGGTCAAAGGTCATTGCCAACGTCTATCGTAGCAAAGGTCAAAGGTCACTGCCAACGTCTATCGTGTCAAAGGTCACTGCCAACGTCTATCCTAGCTAAGGTCAAAAGTCGTTGCCAACGTCAACAAAGGTCAAAGGTCATTGCCAACGTCTAGCCTAGCAAAGGGCAATGGTCAAAGGTCATTGCCAACGTCAACAAAGGTCAAAGGTCATTGCCAACGTCTAGCCTAGCAAAGGGCAATGGTCAAAGGTCATTGCCAACGTCTATCCTAGCAAAGGTCAAAGGTCAAAGGTAGTTGCCAACGTCTTTGGGAACAAAGGTCAAAGGTCATTGCCAACGTCAATCCTAACAAAGGTCAAATGTCAAATGTCGTTGCCAACGTCAATCCTAACAAAGGTCAACGGTCAAAGGTCGTTGCCAACGTCTATAGTAGCCGAGGTCAAAGATCACTGCTAACGTCTATCCTAGCATATGTCAAAGGTCAAAGGTCGCTGCCAACGTCTATCCTGGCAAAGTTCAAGGTCAAAGGTCGCTGCCAACGTCTATCCTAGCAAAGGTCAAAGGTCATTGCCAACGTCTATCGTAGCCGAGGTCAAAGTAGTAGCTAAGGTCAAAGGTCATTGCCAACGTCTATCGTAGCAAAGGTCAAAGGTCAAACGTCACTGCCATCGTCTATCGTAGCAAATGCCAAAGATCGTTGCCAACGTCTATCGTAGCAAAGATCAAAGGTCGTTGCCAACGTCTATCGTAGCCGAGGTCAAAGTTGTAGCTAAGGTCAAAGGTCAAAGATCACTGCCAACGTCTATCGTAGCCGAGGTCAAAGGTCTCTGCCAACGTCGTAGCCGAGGTCAAAGGTCAAAGGTTAGGTAGTTATGCCCGTGAAAATAAGCATATATCCTCTGACCGGCCGACCAAGCCAAACCAGAGTTGAGAGTCCTACGGGCGCTCTTGAAGTTCCACCCCAGCCAACAAATAACGGCAAGAAGGGGACGAGGGCCTATTTGACTCTCTGAGGCGTCCAGGTCCTTAGTGTCGCCACTCACATTCAGCTCGCCACAAGCTATTTTATTTAACCTGGTGATACATTTTTTGTTTATATCACAAGGCGAAGGTGGTAGTTTAAAAGCTAGGGTACTGTGCCCTTAAATTATTATTACTAAATTTACATATAAGTAATACACAATTTTGAACTTGTTACTTACTTGAAAAGTCTTTGAATAGCAAAACATTAATATTTATATCAACGGCGCTTATTCAACATTATGCTAACAAATAATAAAACCTCAAAAGAATATCTTGTGGTTTCAGTGTTCTCAGCTGCAAATAAAATATTCCAATACTTCCCATGGGTTTTTGTAAAAGCGGACGTTGTAAGGCTTGTTGCACCTGTGCTCTTTCATTCGCATTCTCTAAAGATTTATTGGGTCACGTACCTAGAACACGTATCGATGTGTATTCATATTATGTGTGAACTCTTACATTCTCTTAATCAACCTCAATAAGCCCGTCGAGACACGGGTTTTAACAAATTATAATTATAACGTGAGTTAATGAATTATAACATGTGGCAAAATTATTTTAATATTTTCGCAATTTTTCTCCGTATAACGTAAGAACCGTATTAGTCAAATATAAAAGACTGCTTCTACATGTAAAACTGACGAATTTAAAGAAAAGAACACGATATAGTTGCGCTTAATGCTAATCAAAACGTAAAAAGATCTACATGCAGACCGCGGCAGTTGGAATACCATCGTGATGAGCTGGATTGCTTAGCTCGTTTCTGATCTAAGCAGTTATTTTTAGGATTGACCTATTTTGCCACAAGCGATATTTTCATTCACAGCCTAATTAATCATCTAAAAAAATGAACAGCGTCATAATTATATTATTTAAAATTAGTGATTTATAAGGATATTATTTTTATTTCTAATATAATTATTTTTGTATAATTCTGGTTGCCCACGATATCGCGCACTAAATAATATAGATTTTCAACAATATTATATTTAGGCAAATAAACGACAGATGAGACAATGAAACACAAATATTGGTTGGATTAAATAACTTTATAATTGACGCAGCTGGGATTTACATTACCATATTATTTTCTTTGATGGTGTTCATTTGGTCGTCTGTAGTTTTAATTATATCGTTATACATTCTATATATAAGATCTGCGGTTGTCTTGAGTCCATACTGTAAAAACAAATATACATACATATATTTAAAAGCCGTTGCTTTAATTTTACCTTTGCGACATAAAAAGTAACTAAAGTGGTTTAGATTTAAAAATAATTTTGAGATCATGGTGGATCTGACCGATAAAGTGGTGAGAAATTCTAATTTTAAATCAAATACTAACTACAGTTTGCTTATCTACGGTAACTTACGGCCCACATGCCTATTACTCATACAAACACCTATTCTTTGAAAAAAGGAACTGCTGTGTTGCCAGCGCATAGAATAAAGATTAACAGTCCCGTGCCACAACTAAGCGTATTGAAACCAAGGTTATTAACAGAAAATTTCCTGCATGAAAGTTACTATATGTCCTTTTCTTTACTCCCGACAACATGCATGCGAAATTTTATGATGATCGGTCGGGTAGTTAAGGCGTGAAAACGTAACAAACAAAGGCACTTTCGCATTTGAACTGCAAAGGAACTGCATTGTTGTTAGCACATAGAACAAAGATTATCAGTCCCGTGCCACAACTAAGCGTTTTTACTCCGTTAGTACGCTAGAAACCCTACTCGTCGCAGGAACACAACAGGTTCATTTGCTCCGATTTGGGCAGTTCAGTTCGAACATAAACTCCAGATTTAAATAGGGCTTCTGTTGTATACGTGTAACCTCATTTAAGGAATAACTTAGGTGAACACTGTATTCTAGATTATATAATCTTAGAGAATAATAATTAAGTTCTAAGAGGTTTTTATATTAAATACTTACAATGAATCTTCCAGTAGTTTGCTTAAGCGTCTCCATATTAAAATCAGGATGAGGTACTGCATCCGTAACATTCGGAAATATAGCTATTAACACCATCATAAACAATCCTATTAACTTCATATTGACTGAGAACGAACTGTTTATTCGACCGTGCTCAACTAACTGCAAAGATGTAGAGCAAAAACTCTGTTTAAGTACTAAATTTGAAATAATTATTGATTTGGTGACAAATAATATTTCTGCAATGGGCAAATAATATTGTTTAATGATTAATTACGTGGCTTACCACATTTTACGTAATAAATCTGTTTAAGTTGTTTATCCTATTATGTGACACTGCGTAATATTATGCCAGAGTAGTGTCTAATAGGTTTATTATTACTTGCTTTTTGTTTCGCTTTGTTATGCTGACTCTAAATTACTGACAATTAAATCAAGAAATAGAGTGCGTTCACCTATAAAACATCACTTTTTTATTGAGTCCATTAGGTCTATATGATTGCATATATGCGCAAATCATAAACAAGGGCCTAACCGTGGCTACATCTTCTTTTAAAATCCCGATGTATACCAGGATAATCAGTATCTTACGTGGATGTACATAGTCTATCTGTGCCCCATATTCATCCAAATCTCTTTATCAGATTTGCAGAAAATTTCATATTTGTATTATTGATTTGTGTAATGTGACCTAAATACACTGATACAATGTAACACCTTTAAATATCGGTAATAGCATAGCTTTAGTAACAATCTAACCAAAAGTACAAATTATATGCTTAAGTACGTTTTACATTTTTCATTATACAATAAATATTTATATCGAATTTTATTATAAACTGCACTTCATTGAAAACTTCACTTCGTTGCAAACCCGGTCAATTGGTTGTTGTTTGAATCGACGCTTCTGTGGTTTGACACGTCTTGCTATGATTTTAGCTTGGAATCCACATTGCTCTTTGAATTGTTCATACTTTCGTTTCTTTTATTTTTTAAACATGTTCTTTATGTTTTTCTTTTTTCTTTTCTCAGTGTATACTTATGTAGCCGAATTATATTTTAACTATTTTGGCCAGTATATTTGGTCGCGTAGCATTAATCCTAACTAATATTATAAATGCGAAATTGCCTTTGTTTGTTTATTTGTTTGTTACGCTTTTACGCCTTAGTAGCAGCGATAGCTCAGTGGGAGACCAACAGACTGCAGTGCAGAGGATCTCAGGTTCGAACCCACGTTGCGCACCTCTGACTTTCGGAAGTTATATGACTTTTCGAAATTATGTGCGTATTGATTGACAATTATCGCCCGCTCTGTGCCTCGGAGAGCACGTTAAGCCGTCGGTCCCGGCTGCCATGAACATCTATGGCAGTCGTTATTGGGAAGTCAGTGCCTTATAATATCCTGACACTGGTCTAGCCTTAGGGTATCGTTAGTCTTCGGTTTGCGGAGGTCAGGTGGCAGCCGCTCCGTGTTAAAACTGATATCCAGTCAAATCCGGTTAGACTAGAAAAGCCGACCCCAAAGGACTTGGGAATAATAAGGGCTAGGAAGAAGACGATTTTACGCCTTAACTATTCGACCGATCGTCATGGAATTTCGCATATACGTTGTCGGGAGTACAGGATAGGAAACAGAGTAACATTCATCCAGAAAATGTTCTGTTACTAACGTAACCTAAACTAACCTACATTTACGCGAGCGAAGCCGCGGGCAAAATCTAGTATTGTTATAATTATGAATAATGTCAAATTGCCCAAAGTAGCTTTACTCAGCGTTTAAGCTGTCTTTATGCCAAAACTTATATTTATCAAAATTTTTGTTGCAGTTTGAGCATGCCAGCATAGTAATACATTAACTTTTTTATAAACTTGAAATTTTAGTTACAATATACCAATTCTTTTTAACTACTCCAGCTGAGCTAGAATTTATAATATTAGTAGGATAATAGTATGGCATTATATTATAATTACAAAATCTTTAGTCCGAAAACATATATTTGACAAATTTAAGAGCTCAATAGTCAGGTTTTCTAAATTAAATTGATTTAGTGATTAATGCTACATTAATTGTTAATGCTAACAGAATGAATCCAAGAAAGTCACTACTCGTATACATATGACGTAAACCAGTTATGTGGTTCATATCTATCAGAGCAAGGATTACCTTCCCATGTGGGGTTAATTGACATGATAATTCCACACGTAGCTACATATGAGAGTAAATCTTAAGTATAATAGTTGCATTATGCAGGTAATTTAATTATATGGCTCGTTATTTGTAATGAAAGTTCTCAAATTCTCAACAAATCTTACAATGTTTCACTTTATGGTTCGGCTGCAGCCGCTGAGTCACGTGGTCCACCTGACGACTGCGAGGAGGCGTCTCCAAAGCGCCTCTGGTCCCTATCTTGCTGGCGCTGGCTCCTGGTACGCACCCTGGTATGTCGTAGGTCAAACACAAATTCCGCTACCCATTTTTTTAAACATAAGTCTGTATTCTGTAAACATACGAGTTATTTTCAGCATTGCAATGCTAAGGTAAACATCCGGCTTAACTTAAGTAAATCGCGAATAGTTGCTCACATTATAATATGAGCGCTGATTGCCTTAGCTTACGTCCAAATTCCTCAGTATTATTGTTGTCAGATATTGCGTCAGTGTATTTTTACATCTGTACTTTCCTCAAAAGTCATATACTATTCTAACTATTCGACCTAAGTCCTTAATCGGTGTAATAAATGCGTTTATTGCTATATCCTGTATGTTGTCGTTGTCGTTGTCGAGTATCGTAGTTGTCGCCTTTAAATAGACTTCGGAAACCTAAGAAATAAATCCGCAGATAAAAGCTTGGATCTTATCTATACTAATATTATAAAAAATAAGATTAGATTTTTGTGAGTTTGTTTGTATGTTTGTTTATAAGGATTTAACTAAAACCTAAGCAACCGATTTAAAAAAATATTTTGCACTTTGAAAGCTCTATTATCAGCAAGTACAAAAAAAGTACAGTTAATAACATATTTCTTTTTTACGTATGCTTTGATGCATACCTCTCCGCAGGGCGACGGAGAGGTTATGTCGGGCTCACGCGGGGAAAGATACCCCGGTAATACCCGCCGTGGGAAACGGCGAACAGGCCCACGCAGCCCACCACCCCCAGGTCAAACCTCAGGGTGGCTAGAGGTTATCTCGCACCCTCCGGCGCCCGGTTCGGCGGTTGGGGAGAGGGTTTAAGCGCTCCCACTACCGCTCCGGGGCCTCCTTGAAGGAAATTACTTCTTCACAGAAGGAGGCAACTGCATTCCACTATCTCTCACAGTCTATGGTCCGGATAGACTGAACCACGGCCGGGAGTGAGAGGGCAACCATTCCGACTGCCGCGATCAACTCACGGTGCTGCGATGCCCAGGCGAGGCATTCCGCCAAAGTGTGCAGCGCCGTGTCTACAACAACATCGCGGCAGTCGCCGCAGTGATGACATCTGGGCGTCTCCTGCTGGCCTATGCGACACGGGAACTGCCCAAAACAACTGTGGCCAGTCATTACCTGTGTCAGCTGCAAGATGAGGGAGCCATGCCGCCTCTCCAGCCGCTCCTCAAAAACGGGACTAAAACGTAAAACATTAACATGAGTATAATTATAATTGTCTCTACGAATATATTAGTGATGTATCGAATATTCGCATTCGCATTCGCATTCGCGAATATTCGCATATTTCTTGACATTCGTATTCGCGAATGTTTTGCGAATATGAACGTCCGAAAAAATAAATAAGATGTCAAACAAAGAAATATTCATTTCTTATACAAATTTGTTTTCCGTGTCGTAATTATGCTTTTATCTATTTAAACTAATAAGATTCTTATGTATTCTTTTTAGAATTCTAATAATATTAACGTATTTGTAAATAATAATTTGTAATATAATATTATAAAATATATCAAGAAATATGAATACCTAATTTGACTTAGAGTCAAATTATTCATATTATAATACAAAAAACGGACCCTTGACGCGCAGTTTGACATGCTCTTTTCATTATATTTTGCCTAAGGATGATATATTTGCTATACATCGTTAGTAAGGTATTGTTTTCTACTTATAGAAACAATTTAACATTGGTACATTTCTTTTCGAACATGGATTTTCAAAATTAACTGACTATAATTTTGTATACCATAACTCGTCACAATTTAATTTATTTTACTTTGTTAACAATGTTTATTACTTTGATTTGTGGTTGCGATTATTAGCACTGCTATTTGAGACTACATTATTAAAAAAATCACTGTAAAATTGTGAAAATTGTGATCACAGTACTTAAAAATGCGACCACAACACAACAACTTTTTCGAAAAATATCTATTATCGCTTGACTTAGTGACACGGTTCTTTTTTTTTCATAACTGTTCTGCCTTGGCCTCTCGACCGGTACCAGGTTATCGCTGAGTTTCGGGGCAACCTGTACATCGTAGGCGCCGGATCGATTCGATAATGCTCGGAATGAGATGCAAACTATGACAAATCGCACCCTTAATAAAACAGAGACTTATCTCAGTATTTTGGATTAAACAAATTTGAACTCTATTGCAAAGATTTAAAACAAATATAATATTAGAATTTAACATAAACAATTAGAGTTCAAATTGCCTTACTTTCAAATTTCGAGTTAAGTCGCTGTTTTATTAAGAGTGCGAAATGAGTGCGTGTGACTCGCGCGCTGAGTAAGCTGTCAAAATAAAGCCATAAATAAATGGCGCCAAATTCAAAAGTGAATTATTCGCATTCGCATTCGCGAATATCAACGGCAGATATTAGGATCCGCATTCGCATTCGCAAATGCCTAAAAATTGACATTCGTTACATCACTAGAATATACATATATAGAGTTCTTCAAGAAGACGCTGTACTGTGAGACTATTGGTATACAACTCAAGCGCTGGCAATACGGTCACTCTACTTTACAGACTCGGTGACCCGTGAATGCTTATACTAGCGTTGCGTATAGGTGATTACATATACGATAATTGCTTCCATCAAGCTAGCAATATACTTGACTGATCCCACTTACCTACCTAAAAATAATAAAACTACTTCTAAATTTTATTTAAATCAAGAAGCAGTTATATACCTAATGACATATTATTAAATGATGAAAAATAAAATAGAATCTTTGAATTTTAAAATTCTTAACTGCAAAGATGGCGACCACTACCATTGCGCCGGGTGTAGCTGGTTCGAATCTCACACGAGACAAAACTTTGTGTAATCCACATTTGGTTGTTCGAAGTCTGGTTGTTGTTTGTGTCCGTTTTTGAATGTTTGTAAAGTCCCCCACGACACATGAATTATTCTTAATGCGGGCGTGGTCTTTTAGAGCAAAATTATTAAAAAAATACATGAGTTTTCTTCGTAGTATAAATAAATAATTACAATTCGCGTTATATGGAAGATTGTGTTTTCAATCTTAAATACAAATTGTTTAGTACGTATAAAGAAAAGTCAATCCATCCTTAAAAATAATAATATTCTATCACATACACACAATACCATCTAGCCCAAACTAAGCAGAGCTTGTACTATGGGTACTAGACAATGGATAAACATACATACATATATACTTTTTTCTTTTTGTAAATACATACATATTATACATAGAAACACCCAGACCAACACAAACATCCATGTTCATGCACACAAATGTTTGACTTGTGCGGGAATCGAACCCGCGACCTCAGGTGTGGCAGTCGGTTACACTAACAACTACGCCATAGAGGCCGACAAATCAAATCAAATCAATGTAGTCTATCTCTACCGTGGCTTAAATAGTGTCACAGCGTAAATGTGTGCTTAAACGATCTTGCTGATCGTGAGATCCCTGAGCTGAAATAACGTAACGAATAAAGTGTGATTGGGTTTATCTGCTAGTAAAAAAATTGTAGTAGCGTGTAGTCTCTGACATGATATACCGGGTATGTGACGCTTGATTTAAGGTTTACGTATGTTGGACATACACTTTGTTGGCCTTAAGTCTAATGCCAAACATGTTCCGTGGATATAAACAGGATCCTATCAATATACATAGAGAAGTCCTGATGACTCACCCAGTTACTGACTCATAAATGCCCATCCAAAACCCTTGGATCTAGTAAGCTAATATTTTGCACAGAGGTTCCCATTATAATGTAGTAAAGAACAAGATTAGGATTTTTCAAAATTTCTACCGTATAGTTAATAAATAGAATTGCCGCATTAAAGTTGCCAGATATTACCGACGATTTAAAATTTGACTTAAACGTAGAAAAATGTTATCACCAGTACCTAACCATTTTCGGGATATTTCGAGATACCTTAAATATAAATGCACTTAACAACTAAAAACCTTGCGGACAAAGGCACAAGTAAAAGCTTATCTTCTAATAATAATTATACGGTGCTTTATGAGTCAAACAAATACATATGATAGATGAATAATTATAAATCTATTACACGAGTCAATTAGTGAAATTCTAATACCGAATCATTGTCCTCTCCTTTAGTCACTTGTTATTTCTATATTTTCAATTAGTCATACTCATTATGTTATGATTATGACTTATTTCGGAAAGTATTAAAGTAATTGTTTATTATTATTATAAAACTAATGTTTTGAGAACCCGGCGTACTCATCGAGTACCTACAATTAAAATATTAGACTGTCACTTTACCGTGAAACATTATATTCAAGATATATCCCTTATAGACTTTGGCATTATACAAGGTACCTACCAAAACATGGTACAAAATTTATAAATCTAATACCAATCCGCAGTTTTACGATTATTTTATTATGATAATCTTTATCAAAATCAGGTATGCAAGAAGGCAGCTTTAAACTTACACTCTATGTCAAAAATTATGTACATATTTTTTTGAATTTCTATATAGGCTCGTGAATGTTTTTATGAAATCACTGCACCCAGTCACTTCTTAGCTACACTGCCGGTGTATTTTATTCGCTCGTGAAATGAACGATAAGTAATGTAAAGAAATACATTAACTTCATACACACAAAATCATGTTTATATAAATAAGATTTAAAAAAGATCAATTCTACCTTATCGGTTAGATTATACAGCAATAAAATATTTATTGCTTAAGCCATAGAAGCAATACTTAGAGGTGCGGCAGTATTCAAGTATGTGCTTACCTATATATAAATGTACCTACTGAGAATCAAGTTCTCAAGATGCGCAAATGCTCAAACGCTCACAATTAAGTGCTAGTGTACTTAGCCTAATAGAACATATTATTTTATCGCAACAATAAACTTAGCGCGTTAGATGACTCATCAAACGCCTTTTGTGACGTACCTACATAAATCCGATGTTGTCAAGAGTTCAAGAATTCGTCATGTTGTATGGCATATCGTCAGTTGGATGCCACATTTTACTACGTAACTAAATTAATCACTAGCGAATAAAACGCACTTAGTATTTGTGTTAGTAAACCACAAACTGCATAATTATGAGTAGTGTGATATTATAGAAAATTAAACTTAAAATATTTATCATAGTATAAAATGTTATAAAGGAAAATAACAAAATCATTAGGTTTATTCGAATGTTCTATACTCACAAAAAATATTTATTTTGTTTAGGCAGCCATGCAATGCTCCCCTCTAGGGGGGACAGTAGGGAGTGGTAGAAGTGCCTTTAGGGTAGGTCTTTCGTGTAGTGGCCTGCCGTTTCATACGGCGCGGCGCACTGTGGGCTGAAAATCGACCTCCATAGACATAGAAATGAAAGTTGCTAGATGTTCGTTTTGTTGACGGATATGGCTTCTATTAGCTATTATACACATAACAATGTCATCTGAGCTAACTCCGCACAAAAATGAATTTATTATAAGGTTTTTTCGAAAAAAATGTATGGAGCTAGCATGAAAAATCTGAATATCTCTGAACTTGCAAGGAAAACCGTAATATCCTCAGAGATGGTTATAGGACTAATTATTTGTGATTTTTTGACATACTTCATATAACGGTACCTGCTGCAGATTTTTTTTTAAAAATCATCGAATTTTTAATTAATTTTTTTTAACATTAAACGATTTGTTTTGGTGTATAAGTAAAGAAACAACACGTTATATGCATATAATACTAAATCATCGCCAGTTATTTGTTAAAATATCAAGAAAATTATTTTTGCCTAACATAGTATATATGTTTTAAAACAGTTAATTGGATACCATTACTGAACTTTGCATACAGGTAAACTACTGAATAATAAATTAGCCTTCTAATGAGTTCTGAATAAGAGATTAAGTGATTTGCAATGTCGCACAATGGTAACTACGGATTACACTAATTAAAATCTTACAGGTAAGTACATAAGTAACTTAAATAGTTAATTAGACATGTTACGAGTTCTAAGAAATATTTTCGACAACTGTCTAATGAGGTCGTTAACTAATGTTGGACTGAAATATAAAAGGGTTAACATTTTGCATCATAATTTAGTTTATTCTAAGATTTGTTACCCCTAACATATCACTGTGAAATTTTATAATGGAAAGTTTAAATACCAATTTAGACCTATTCGTTCTTCTAAAATGTAAGAGTACTTCATTTGATCATGAGGTATTGTTTAGTGAAGTTATATCCCGCCTAGACGTTTGTCTTTCCGTTGAAGATTAAGTGACTCTAAAAGAATTTTGTCAGAGATTTGTACGAGCTGCATCAAAAGGTGGCAAAAATCTCACCGAATTCTTGATACTTTTAGAAAACAATACGAAATTTGGCTGCAAGCAACTATCGATTGGCCAAGTTGTAGAAATTTAGTCGCTCAAGAACCAACTGTTGCTGAGGGATCAAGATCAATCTCTCCAGAACCCTCAACATCATACTCTGTTGGTACAATGACAAAGAGGTCACGAAAACCATTCGAAGATCTGGGAAGCAAACAGAAGAAGAGAAAATCTGATGAGCATAAAACTGACAATCCCAGTGAATTGGCACATACAGCAGCGGCGCGTTTTAAGGAAGAAGGTTGTGAGGATATCGCATCTGTAATCGAATATATGCTGAAACATCCTGAAGCAGCCTCTAAAATTAAGGAAACGCTTAAGCAACCGGTGAAAACTATCTTATTTACACCAGAAAAAGCACTTGGATTACTCCTTTCATTAAAATTATCAAAGTGGCAATACATCACTTTACGAGAGTCAGCTATTCGGGAAGGTAGAAAGGATATTTATCCATCCTACTATAAAGTGCAACAAACCAAGCTGGCATGCTATCCTCCGAAGCAATCAGTGTTAGTGACCGATTCATCGGCAAGAATAACCCTTCAAGCTTTACTCGACATTACGGTCAAAAGAATCCTCCAAAGTTTTCCTAACGATGATGTGCAAAATAAGGATTTAAAATTGATATCTAAATGGGGTTTCGATGGTGCGTCAAACCAAAGCCGATACAAGCAGAAAATGGATAGCGATCAAGACGATTCAAGTATTTTCATGACTTCCTTGGTGCCACTAAAACTGACTGATGGAGACAATACTTTGTGGATGAACCCAAAACCATGCTCAGCAATGTATTGTCGTCCAGTTCAATTTACTTTTGTGAAGGAAAGCGAAGCAGTAGTCATCGAACACAAACGACAAATGGATGAAGAAATTAAGTCTCTCATTCCTACAGAGTGCAATAATAGAAACAGGGTGAATCATCACCTAATGATGACAATGATCGATGGTAAAGTCTGCACGTATTTGTCTCAAGCCAGATCAAGTTCATCATGCTATTTGTGTTTGGCAAAACCGACAGAAATGAACCGTTTGGGTGTAGTAACAGCAAAGACCGTATCTTCTGACATATACGAGTTTGGATTGTCATCTCTACACGCCCGTATAAATTGTATGGAATGTTTACTACATATTTCGTATAGACTAGATTTTAAAGAGTGGGCTGCGAGAGGTAACGAGCACAAAGAAATGCTAAGTAAGAGAAAAAAGATTATTCAAGACAAATTTAAAGACGAATTAAATCTATTGATTGACATTGTTAAACAAGGTCTCGGAACTACTAATGACGGCAACACTGCAAGAAAGTTTTTCAAATTTCCCCATAAAACTGCAGCCATTACTGGGTTGGACGAAGAACTAACACTTCACAGTGATATGTTAGGGGTAACAAAGCTTAGAATAAACTAAATTATGATGCAAAATATTAACCCTTTTATATTTCAGTCCAACATTAGTTAACGACCTCATTAGACAGTTGTCGAAAATATTTCTTAGAACTCGTAACATGTCTAATTAACTATTTAAGTTACTTATGTACTTACCTGTAAGATTTTAATTAGTGTAATCCGTAGTTACCATTGTGCGACATTGCAAATCACTTAATCTCTTATTCAGAACTCATTAGAAGGCTAATTTATTATTCAGTAGTTTACCTGTATGCAAAGTTCAGTAATGGTATCCAATTAACTGTTTTAAAACATATATACTATGTTAGGCAAAAATAATTTTCTTGATATTTTAACAAATAACTGGCGATGATTTAGTATTATATGCATATAACGTGTTGTTTCTTTACTTATACACCAAAACAAATCGTTTAATGTTAAAAAAAATTAATTAAAAATTCGATGATTTTTAAAAAAAATTCTGCAGCAGGTACCGTTATATGAAGTATGTCAAAAAATCACAAATAATTAGTCCTATAACCATCTCTGAGGATATTACGGTTTTCCTTGCAAGTTCAGAGATATTCAGATTTTTCATGCTAGCTCCATACATTTTTTTCGAAAAAACCTTATAATAAATTCATTTTTGTGCGGAGTTAGCTCAGATGACATTGTTATGTGTATAATAGCTAATAGAAGCCATATCCGTCAACAAAACGAACATCTAGCAACTTTCATTTCTATGTCTATGGAGGTCGATTTTCAGCCCACAGTGCGGCGGGCCGAAACCTCGGCGGGGTCGCGACCGCATGCGAAAGTGATTCGCGCGGCCCCGTTGATAGTGGTTTTGTCGAGGAACACCGTGGTAGGTTTAGTCGGTATTCCGGGAGGTACTTCATCTTTTCAACATCTTTATTTTACCCCGGCGAGTCCGACATAACCTCTCCGCCCGCCCCTGCGGAGGGGTATGCGTCATGCATTCCCCCACGTAAAAAAAAAAAAAATAATCCATGCAATGCTGTTCGTGGAACGCCGTCGCCTCCTTTTGTGAGGAAGTAATTTCCATCAAGGAGGCAGCGGAGCGGGATAGGAAGCGCTTAAACCCTCTCCCCAACCACAGAACCGGGCGCCGGAGGGCGTGAGATTCCAGCCACCCTGAGGCTTGAACTGGGGGTGGTGGGCAGCGGCCTGCTCGACACCCGATCAGCACCAGGTCCGAGAGGCGGCTTGCGTGTTCCCAAGTGCGCCTCTGTGTCGTGTCTTTGTCCCTCCCAGGGGGACGGTGGAGGAAGTATTTTTGTGTAGTGGCCTGCCATTTTACGCGGCGGGCCGAAACCACGGCGGGATCGCGATTGCATGTGAAAGCGATTCACGCGGCCTCGCCGTCTATGGTTATGTCGAGGAACACCGTGGTAGGTTTAGTCGGTATTACCGGGGTATCTTTTTCCTGGTGAGCCCGACATAACCTCTCCGTCTTCTCGCGGAGAGGTATGCGTCAAAGCAAACAACCAGGGAAAAATGCTGATTTTAATAAATCCTTTTTATTAATTCTATATATTATATTTCTTATAGAAGTTGCGAAAAACCATCTCAATGATAGTCAGTTCTTAGTTGTAGAGTTTAAATTATAATAGTTTCAATATCTTCAATTGTATAGTCAAGAATTACTAATATATTTAAATAAGCTCAATTACCGATTATTATTCTTCTAAGCAATTAACAATTTCTGATATTGATTAAAAATTACTACTTAAAACTTACAATTCCTTCTAAATAATGCATGCACAGATTCTCGCATGTAACAAATTGTAAAAAATAAGTGTTTCTATTTTAAATCACTTAAGTAGGTGCTCAGCCAAAATACTCTTGGACCTATACTGGACATTAACAATCTTAGACTTACTTGTAAGAAATGCGACCATTTTTTAATATTGTGATGAAAAAGCTATTGTGATTAGCTTGTCCAGTCGCACTCCTAATATTATAAATGTGAAAGTTTGTGAGAATGGATATATATCCATATGGAGGGATGTTTGTTACTCACGCAAAAGCTACTTAACCGATTGCAATGAAACTTGGTTTGTAGCTAGCTGGACACCTGGATTAACATATAGGCTATTAATCACAAAATTTTCACGGCGTCGGGACTTACGCAGGTGAAACCGCGGGGTGCAGCTAATATACTATACATACAATGCTTAGATGTGCGATTCTAACTTCTTCTACAGGCAAGACTTCTATCCTGACCCAACCGCAGTATTGGTGTTCTACTCCTACCTCACCTGTCCAGTCACAGATGACATCATAAATTCATTGGGATTGCCCAATCAGTGATGCCCTCGAGCGGGTAGGTACGTCCATTATCTATATTTTTGTCTATTTTTACTTCCAAGAAGGCGTGTGTTTTGACTGAATTGGTTTTGATTTTGACAAATTCGGTAAAATAACCTTAAATGTATATATCTATTATCTTTTCGATTACATTTATTTTAAAATATTATTCTAAGTTTGTCTAACAAAGGCAAACTTTAATATATAATATAATAAACAAACGAATTAAAATACACAGGTTTCTACGAAAGGTTCGTATATTGTAATAATATTAAGCTATGTACCTAAAATAAGTAAAAAAATTCATGTTGAAATTAAACATCGAAAAAATAAAAAAAGGCTGGAAGCCAAAATAATCTGTAATTTTTATAGTTTGGCAAGTTTGGCACCCGCGCATTAAATATTTGAAGAAGTCAAGTTTCATTTTACACGAATGTATATCATCATTATAAGTGAGCGTGTTAGGTATACGGGCACGTAAGTTGAGAATTTTTAGCAGTCTTTTAGGGTGAGTGACATAATATCACACACACGTGACGTCATACAAATAACAAATGATATATGTGCGACGTCACATTCATTTTAATGTCTTTCTAGATGATGATGATTATTACTCACAAATATCACAAAGACTGGTATGGACTATAAGTGAACTACTCCAAAGTTATTTGATTTGAAAGAAACAGTTACGAAGCAATAAAACGATTTGTGTAATTTTCTTAACAGCAGAACATAGAAGCTGTGAGTAGCTATAGTAATTAAACAATATTTTATACTATCACATTTCTTACATAAAATAATAACACTTCTCATTTATTCATAAATGCAACTATATGTAATCCTAACTAATATTATAACTGCGAATGTGAGTTTACGCCTTAATTTCTCGACCGATCATCATAAAATGTCGCATACACGTTGTCACGTATAGACTAGGATATAGGGTACCTGTCATCCAAAAAAAAAGGACTGTATATAAGTAAAATCTAATTTATGCGTACGATAATGTCAAGACTTTTTTTTATAGAATTAGGGCTTGTCTCACAATGTTCAAGTAACGAAGCAGGAAAAAAGTATGTATTTCATGATATAACACAAGTTTTACTCCGATATACTGAAGGGGAAAAACATTAACCTACGTGTAATATATAGATATATAGATAACATCTATACCCAACGGCTAACTATAAACGTGATTGATATTATATAAACATACTAATTAGCTACATTTTACGCGTATTATTATAGCTTTCGATCGTTTTATTACGTATTTATCTTTAATTCTCATAACATGCCGATCATGTAAAGATACACGCAGTTATTATCACGATTCACTCAATACCTAAACATATGTTATTCCTAATGACACGAACAAATTCGACGAACAGCTAGGACTGAGTGAAGTCCCGGTTTTATTGCTTAGTGTATAAAAGCTTTGGTCAGTTCTCACAAGATACCATTATTTAGTAGTCTTTGGTGTTTACCACACTTTTTGTTTCCGTGAGTATTGTGTGAATCTATTACCATCATGAAGGTGATAAATGTTTTTATTATTGCAATGGTGTTGTTCGCACTTCTGTTGCCTACTTCTGACGCAGCTCCGGGGAAAATTCCAGTCAACGCTATTAGAAAAGCAGGGAGAGCAGTTGTAAGTATAGCAGTCTAATAGTCTATTGTTAAATTATTTATAGCAACTTAAGATATTTTTAAGAAAACATGTTTTTAAAATTAGAAACGCTTTAATACTTATATTTCGTTTCAACAAATATCATACACGACGTTAATTCTGGATTTTAAATACTAGAGTATGGTCTGAACTACTGCACACTTTAGCCGGTATTTATTATTTTGTAAATATAATATTATTTTGCAAATAGTGTAGGAATATCGAAAATATTCACAGACAAAGAGAGCTAGATTTATTATTTTTTTAACACTTAAGCAAAAGCCCTGAAGTATGTGGAGTGTTTTAAGTGTTGTCTTCTTAAAGTATTTTTATCCACGTAATAGTGTTGTACATAACCATTCAGAATAATAAAATCCGATTATAAAGAAGTCGGCCTCGAACACCAAGAGTTCCGTATCTAATACAACATCATAGCGCCGAGCCCGTACACTTGACAAGTGACATTTTGAAAAGCAACATATGCATTGAACTAATATAATTATAATCTAATCATACTAGTCATCTAAGTTCCCTGTAGTTTTATTTGTCCTGTAAGCTGTTACATAAGGTTTAATAAACAAGGATTGTTGTTTTAGGGAAAAGGTTTCCGTGCTGTGAATTTTGCGAATACAGCGCACGACGTCGCCAGCTTATTCAAACCGAAACACAAGAAAAAGCACTAGAGAGGAAGAATTACTACATGCATACATAAAAAAAACTGTATGATTCAAACCTATTATAACTAGTAAATATTAATTGTAACAAAAATATACCTTGTGGTTTAAAACAGACATTAACTTAACTAAACTTAGTATCGAAAGTGCCCGAAGGGATGAATGATTTGAAAACCCAAGAACAATATTTGAACTTCAACAACTTCCAAACTGTTGTGTGTAAGAATTTAAACCAAATATTGTTTATTCGTCAAATCATTTTTCTCTTTCTTTATGCACATTAAGTTCAAAACTTGCAAAGTAAAATTTTGATTGTATTTTTGTTGAGTTGTTGCCAAATGTATTGTGATATCAGTCTAGTAAGACTGGCCGAGTTAATGACCCCGATCCTTCATGGCTGTTGAATGGCCAGACATCAATCACATTGTATCTGTACTATGTATTGCAGGATGACAAGATATGACTGTGCACTATGCATACGTAGTTCTGCGACTAATTTTGATTTCTATTCGTATAGATACTTAATCACGTGAAAGGTCCATTTCT
Organism: Catocala fraxini; assembly: GCA_930367265.1. NCBI lineage: Eukaryota > Metazoa > Arthropoda > Insecta > Lepidoptera > Erebidae > Catocala > Catocala fraxini. The sequence goes on from OV884037.1 coordinate 13,840,592, forward strand.
CGTAATAAAATCCATTTAAAATAGTGAGACTAGGTCAGTCTCAATGTTATATGTAAATATAATAAGTAATGACTTAAATAGTTAGAGCATAATAATTGTACATAAGATATTTATTCCTATATTAATGATATAACTGTTGAATGACCTCAGTAAAAAATGAATTTGTTAGCACTTTGCCACTGTGGTATCATTATACTTTTATTAATGAATATTTTTACTGTAAACGATACCACGACGACGACGAACGGATAAGGAACAGATAGTTTTGTTACAAAATAAATTAGAAGATTCTCATCGATCTGAAAGAAAAACCAACGTAGAAATAAAAAATGTTCCATTGAAAGGTGAGGAAACCAAAAAAGATTTATTGCAAATGGTGATAACCCTGTACAACAACCTAAATCTTAATATTGAGAGATCAGAGGTGAAGGACATTATGAAAACTAAGAAACCTAATGCAGAGAGAAGTACAATCATAGTAGAACTAAGTAACACTTTTGCAAAAACAGACCTACTTAAAGCGGCAAAAACGTACAACTTCAAAAACAAAAACAGCAAACTGAGTGCCCGATTTTTGGGCATTAACTCGCATTCTGATACACCTATCTTTGTATCTGAAAATCTAACACCAAAAGCATCACGCCTGTATTTTCTGGCAAGAGATTTCAGAACATCAAACAAATACAAATATTGCTGGACAAGCTATGGAAAAGTATACCTACGGCGAGATGACAACACTCCTATCATAACTATCACCAACGAAATGCAGTTTCAACACCTTGAAAAATGACTATATCAGATTCTGTTTACTTTTGTGGGTATCATCTTATGTCAAAAAGTGTTAAACAAGTTAGTTTTATTAATCAACTCACTGTGTAAGACCACTATTTATAGTAGGAAGACTGTTTTGTGCTCCACCTGTTATTATTATCTAAATTATAGGATATATACAAAAACGCATAAACACGTTCTTCTTTTCACTTTAAGCTTAATTGCGATTTTGTGTGGTTCTTTTCATAATAGCTTACCGATCTTGAAAACTATAGGTATCTTCTTATGTCATAAAATATTATATCATTTCAATATATCGAATAATATATGCTATACACTATACAAATACCACTATACAAAAAATACACTATTCAAATACTACTATACTAAAAATACATTACACAAACCCTATAAAAAATACTTTATTAATAACATACTATACCAAACAATTATCTACAATAATTATATGAATTTCAAACTATGTAGATATGTATGTTTCTTCTATCTAAATGGCTATACTGTAATTAATAAGAAGCATAAAACAATTCATAAATTATTCATGTGCATTGTAACATACGACACTTACAAATATCACTTAAAAATGTATTTTACAAATTATTTAAACGACGTACAATACCTTCAAGAAACAGCTCATGGATAGAACAAATATTGTATTACACGAATGAGACAACATTAACAACATTAATTGCCTCAATTGTTCAATTAGTGACCTGCCAAATCATTTACCATACGGTAACCCGAATCTGTCGGTTATTGTTCAAAACATAAGAAGCGTTCACAAACGTTCAAATATTGACGATTTGGATATTAATCTAAACATGCTAACACACGAAGTTGATATAATTGTCTTAACTGAATGTAGAATCGATTCTTTAAAACAGTTACCAAAAAATCCAGGTTATCTAACTTACGGTACTACTAAAAAAACAAACCAAAATGATGGTGTTGTTGTTTTTATTAAGAATTCAATAAATCACACAATAAAAGAAGTAACACTATTTCGAGCTTCTTGTTTAGAGATTAAGACGCCAATTACCACACTCATATGCATTTACCGCCCTCCGTCAGATAAAAATCCAGAGAAATTCATTACCTCACTAGACAACTATTTAAAGGCGCCACACTTAAAAATAAATACAACACTAATGGGAGATATAAATATTAATATTTTAAATGAAAATAAAACAAACACACATTCAGATATGTACCTTGACATGTTAGCGACACATAACTTACAAGCTGGTCACCGCTTCGACACTAGAATAAACAGCTGCCTAGACCATATTTTTACCAATATCGATAATACAAAACTTACAGCTGCAATCGCTATCTTAGATACTACAATTACAGATCACAAAATGGGATTAATCAATTTTTATAAAAAATCTACTAAACCAATTGTAAAATCATACAAAACCATCACCAATTATTCTGATGCACTAGAAACACTAAAAAATCACAAGAACCTAGATGAGTTGATTCAGTTGCCGGACCCTAATAGAATATGCAGTGAATTAATTAACATTATTTTGTTTTGTATTAAGGAATATACTGTAACAATAAAAATTCCATGTAACAAACGAATAATCAAACCATGGATTACTCCAGGAATAGTCAAATGCATAAAAAATAGAAATAAATTACAGAAACAGTTACGCAATGATCAAACAAACGAAATACTTAAAATAACCTATAGAAGATACCGCAATTATTGTAACAATTTAATAAAAAGAGTAAGAAAGCATTATGAGAGGGAGTTACTAAACAAAGCTAAAAATAATAATAAAAAATTGTGGAACTGTATCAAAACATTAACCTACACAAATAAAGAAAAAAGTACAAATAGAGAATTAATCAATCTTAAGACTAGCCCTAACGCTTCTGCAAACTACGTGAATAATCATTTTAACAGCGTCGGTGAAACCCTGGCTGCACAAATAACAACCAGTGACGTTGAAACCATAAAAACATACTTTTCGTCATTACCTTCGATACCCAACTCGATAGGCATTATAGACCCTGACCTCCCGGAAATAGTATCAATCATAAATAACTTAAAAAATGAATCAGCACCCGGGTGGGACAATATTCCTACTCAATTTATAAAATTAGCTAAAACAATTCTAGCCCCTATCATAACTCACTTATGTACTTTATGCTTACACAAAGGAATTTTTCCTACAGACCTGAAACGCTCAATAATACATCCTATACATAAGGGCGGGGACAGGGACGATATTAGTAATTACAGGCCTATTTCTGTGCTTACAGTTCTATCGAAGATACTTGAGAAAACAATTAATCATCGATTAATAAGCTTCTTTGAAAAACATGATGTATTATCTAACGCACAATATGGCTTTCGGGCGGGAAGGAGCACAGAAGATGCAGTACTAGATCTTACCAATAACATTGTTAAACACCTGGATGATAAAAAGAAGTCCCTGTGCATCTTCCTAGATTTGAAAAAAGCGTTTGATACCGTCCCTGTCCCTAACCTACTCCAAAAATTGGAAAAAGTCGGTATTCGAGGAAATTTTCATTCGCTGCTTGCCAACTACCTAAAAGACCGTACACAGTGTGTTAAGTTAGATAAATGCACTATTAGTTCAGATGAGATTACGTCAAACTTTGGAGTGCCCCAGGGCAGCGTCCTGGGACCAACTTTGTTCCTGGCTTATATAAATGACCTGACCAATATGAAGTTAAAAAACGGTACCGTATACTCATATGCTGATGATACAGCGCTTTTGTTCCATGGTAGAACCTGGCAGGAAGTGTACAGCACAGCCGAAACAGAACTCCGTAATGTAATAAATTGGTTAAACATTAATTTACTCTCCCTAAACATTTCTAAAACAAATTATATTACGTTTTCAATTAGGAAGTCACAGCAACCTGATTCTGGGGTAAAACTTACAGCGCATTTTTGTGGTACGAATACTAATGCTTGTAACTGCCCAATTTTAAATAAAGTATCCAACACTAAATACCTAGGAGTAATTGTCGATCAAAATCTCTCGTGGTATCCTCAGCTAGATCTGGTTTCAAACCGAGCCCGTAAACTTATCTGGGTTTTCAAACATCTTAGAGACATAGCAAACAAGCAACTACTAACGTACGTTTATATAACACTTGTCCAGTCAATACTTCTGTACTGCATATCGGCCTGGGGTGGTACATACAAAACCAAATTTGTGAGCATTGAGCGCACACAAAGATATTTATTGAAAATAATGCTACACAAGAAGAGATACTTTAGTACCGATAGGTTATATCGCGAAGCAAATGTTCTAACAGTCAGGCAAATATATATACTAAAAAGTGTCCTTAGAACACATAAAAAAATTGACATCGACCCAAACATACATAAAAAACGAACACAACGTGCAATTATACCGTACCCTTTGACTAAGACAGTCTTTTCCACAAAACAGTTCCATTATAATTCGTTAAGGCTATACAATAGTATCAATAAAAAACTAAATATATACAATATGACTTACCTGAAATGTAAAACAGTGGTAACAGAATGGCTAAAAACACTCTCCTACCAAGAAACAGAGGAATTATTAAAAAAATGACAGATGATAATATTAATTAACCATTACTTGCGCATACATCACGCACAGCATCACACACATTATATTATAATTATATACATCACTTATTTGTACAAAAACAAAGCACCCGCGCACACGAACGCGCACACGAACACACACACACACACACACACACACACACACACACACACACACACACACACACACACACACGCACACGCACACGCACACGCACACGCACACGCACACGCACACTCACGCATACTCACTCACTCACGCATACTCACTCACTCACGCATACTCACTCACTCACGCATACTCACTCACTCACGCATACTCACTCACTCACGCATACTCACTCACTCACGCATACTCACTCACTCACTCACGCACTCACTCACACGCATACACCATAATAAAATAATCATGTTTTAGTTTAAGTTCTTAGTTTATTTTAATAAAGTTTTGTTTGAGATTAAGATTGTCAAAGCCACAGCCAAGAGGGGACTCCTCTAACACAGGTTGATACAACTTAACAGAAGAGTTCCCAAAACCTGTACAAACTCATGTAAAAGTTGATAAATAAATGTTATTGTATTTTTTTTTTTTTTTTGTACACTACACATAAAAAAGCACAAAATAAATACAAGATCAAGTAAATGTACAAAAGCGAGGCAAAAACTTTAAAGTAAATAAACGATTTTAACTATACTTGATTTTATTAATAATTCCAGGTTAAGCAAATATATTATCATAATAGCAACTATCGCAACATTGTTCGGACTTATATTCGAATAAAGGAAGCGACCGACTTCTCTCATTTTGGCAGCTGTGATACAATGTTCGCATTATTACAGGTGTCTACGACATGCGCTTCTAAAATTATGAAATGAACATTGTGAAAATTTTCGTAAAGAAATTCTGTTAAATAAATTATTATTATTTTACTAAACCAGTGGCATTGGTGTAGTAAAATAATAAATATTTATACATATTACACAATATGGTTGAATAAAAGTACTAAAGTCGCGTCGTTTCAAAAATCAGCTTTTATGCAGGTGTTTGAAACAAAAGCAACATCATAAATCTGGCAAAAACGACAATTAGGTAAATAAAAAATAAATAAATTAATAAACAGTCTCAATATTCAATATACTTGTCATCAAACACCTAGGGTCTACAATGACAATTGGAATACAAGCTGCTAATAGTGTAAAGTTTAGTACATCTCATACTTACACGGGAGAAGTTACAAGTAAAACGCCAAATTTATTTTTCCCTTTTACCCGTAAGTTATGACAAAAGCGAATACAGAGTTGTTGCTGTTGTCTTTTGTCATTTTACTTAGGCGAGTTGAAGGACTTGGTGCAGTAAAGATTGCATCAGCAATTTCCTGTAGTAGTAGGTAATTTGTTCATACCTATTTTTCAATAAGTGCGCTCCGAATGCAACACCCGGCGTACGAATCTTATACAACAAAGCTAAGGGGTGGTTTATATCTGTTTAGTTAGTACCTGCATGGATGGGCAATACCGCACCCCGTGTCAAATGTTATGGATTCGATTCTAAACTATACAATTTAAGTGTGATCCACAAATAATTCCGCTAAAGCACGGCGGGAATCAATCGGTTTGTAATGCTATAGCTGTCAAGCCCGGCTGATAGGATTTTAAATTCTGTTTGTAATATATATATTGGTTAATTTCGTACATTCTTCAAACCGGGCATGACGGTATGGGGTGCTGGAACCAAGTCGTTTGGTGAAGTGGTCAAAGAACACTCCATTGTTTGACCATTGTATTTTTTAAAGCGGTTGTCAACTCTTAGAAGGTGTCTGTACTTAACTGTTTTCTACCAAATGAAGATCTAATTTCCTCTTAATATAGTTCTCACAAAATTACATTAATAAGTTACCTTATCGTGTTGTAAATAATTTCCTTGTTGGTTAACAGCTATAAAGAGACGATTAGTAATATATTTGAAAGTGGAAAATCCGCGTGCTATTAATTATTATTATTACAACACTAGGTAATTACTTATTTCCTTATGTATTTGAGAATCAGTTTTTGGAACAACTAATCATTATTACATTACAGAGTATAACATCTGTTATCAGAGTCTATTCAGTTATAACTGAATAGACTCTGATAACAGATGTTATACTCTACTACAATTAGTTTATTAATTTACTCATTTATTCCGGTAAAACAAACAGATACGTTTAGTTAGTAAGTATGTATGTATGTATCTTATGTGGGGACCAGTCAGTCATACCGGCGACACTTCGACCCAGTGGGATCTTTTGTGTCGACACTCTCCCAATAACGACTGCTATAGATGTTCATGGCAGCCGGGACCGACGGCTTAACGTGCTCTCCGTAGTAAGTATGTAACTCACAGGTTTATCTACATCTTCCATAGCTATAAATTCTGTATCGTGAAGGACTGAACAATCAACCAAACAATGGACTCAAAGAATACCCTGACTTGAAACAAGATCATAGTTTTAGAGAACTTATTCTAACAAATTCTCTATGATGAATGCACGGTTGTGTACTTCGTATAATTATACGTATATTACTCCTGACAACTTGTATACGGAATTTCATAAAGATTGGTCGAGTAGTTAAGGCTTGAAAGTGTAGCAGACAAACACACATACGCATTTATAATATTATTCAAAATTATATTTATCATGATTCATATGTTCTTCGTCTATATTTATTTAATTTACGTAGGCTATATTTTATTTTCTGGATAAATTTCTTGAAGAACTATCAATAGCTTGTACAGACAGTCAAGGTTATCAATCTCTTGCAGTCACAAACACACAGCTACCAAAATTGCCGCCGCGACTCATTAATAATGTTTCGTCTGTTCTGTTTTGAAAATAATTAAATCAATTAATTAAATATTAAATGCTCATTAACGCACAAGGATAACGTATTTAACAATACTGTAAGATTGCTTAAGCATTGTAGGTATGTAATAGATGTAGTGTAGTTGACAATAACACCTAACCAATATTATAAACGTACTAGATTTTGCCCGCAGCTTTGCTCGCATTAATGTAGACTTTGTCAATATACTTCTATCCCACGGGAACTCTATTTCGTTTTCTATAATCCTGACAACGTGTATGCGAAATTTTATGATGATCTGTTAAGTAATTATGACGTGAAAACGTAACAAACAAACTCACATTCGCATTTATAATATTAGTTAGGATGTTGTCTTTCATAACTCAAACAATATTGTATTGAAAACTAACAAAATATCACGTCTATATCGTCGCCTCAAAAGGTTACAGGTATCTAAATGATAAGTCTAACCCCTTGAGGCGATCGCAATCAGAGCTGATTTAAATTAAATGCAGAATAATTCAACAGTAAGGGCTTGTCCCACCACGTCCAAATAGCATTTATCTATAAGATAAAAGTCTCGCCATCTCTCTTCTTTTACCTAACAAGAGTGAGACAGCGATTTATCTTTTGGATAACTTTTACTTGTTAAAGCACAAGTGATAACTCTGTCTTGCTTATAAAGCTTTCATCATAACATTCTCGATATCCATGGCCTATACACGCCTGTAATATAACTGTCTTGGCTCGCGCCAAGTAATGAGCTTGAAGCTTGTTTGTCACCTTAGTTGTATTAAAAATAGATAGTTTTTAAACTGAACTTGCGCAAATAAAACTATAGCTCATTTTGATCATAATTATAATAGAGTGACAAAGTAAGCAAACAAATAAATAATACTCGAGAAAAATATCCCATAAATATCTTCTTCCTATATTTAAACTGTTATTGTAAACACGAACAAAAGGTGTCTTCAGCCGTAGTACAAAGATATTGTATCAAGTTCATGCGACATACATTAAAAGTTATGAAAGACGTGGCCGGCGTCCGTCGTCTGATGAAATAGGAGCCGGGCTACTAACAACTGGACTGCAGCCAACAAAGGAGCTGAGTGGCGACACGAGCCACCGCCCACTGCACTTTGCTACTTTTCAATCAATAACACCAGACTCAAAATGCATCTTAAGATATGTATAGTAAGTTCAAATAAACAGTAGGTACTCAATTAAAAATAACTGCCTAGATTCACAAAGTTCTTTTTATTTATTTTAATATTATATGGTCTTTTTATATTTGAATACGTAATAAAAGCTGGTTTCTAAAAATTCAGACTATGTCATTATCTATAAAAATATTTGTCGCTTTGCGCGTAAATACCATCCGATGATTAGTTGCTATTCAAATAAAATCAACAACCAAATGTAGGATAGCACGAAATTTGAATATTTCTTCTAACAGTCACTCTTCGTCGATTTGTTTGATTTTACTTTGAATATGACTACGGTTGTACACCAACAAACTGTCTGCCTGATAGTAAGAGTAGAGTAGTAAGAGTTTCAAAGTAGTAGGGCCTCGCTGATTTCAGCATAAATGGGCCGGCTCGACCGGGAAAGAACTACCATCTCGCAGAATATCAACATGAAATAGCAGTATTCCTACTGTTGTGTTTCGTTCGGTGAGTGAGAGTGCCGTAGGCCTAATCACCCTCTTTCCTTCTTCCCGCTCCTTCTCCTTCCCACTTCCATTCCCAAAGGATCGGCAACGCGCAAGTGATGCCTCTGGTGTTGCAAACATCTATAGGCTACGGTGACCACTTACCATCAGGTGGCCGTATAATTGTATTGTTGTATAAGAAAGAAAAATAGCTTGCTCTGCTATACTTGTGTCTTTCGGATAAGGCAGAAACATTTAATGACCTTTTTAAAACTTCGTGGGGAGCGTACCACAATCTCATCTAAGGGAAAATACCTCAGATATTTGAAAACAGACCATCTTTACGCGTTGTTTATTTCCTTTATACAAGTCTTGTATAAAGTAATTATAAAAAACAAAACTGTAAATGTAAGTACGTATAATAAAATACCTAATAATCTATAAAAAGCAAGCAAAGAATCAATAAAAATATAAAAAGCATTTGCCGGATTCGTATAAAGGTTTATTTTTATTGAAAATACGAATAATGTAATAAGTCTACATGGCTCTACAAATACGTCAGAATAATATTTTTCACATTCCACAAGTTTTCAAAGGCTTAGCGTACTGTGTTTTGTGTTCTCGGTTTTATGTACGCTCATGTTGATTTTCTCCTTTAGATAAAGTTAAATGTACCAAACGTATGGAAACTGGTATTTTTATACAAACACCCAAAAGTGTTTCGTTTTGATGGCTAGGTAGAGCTTATCTTACTTACATTGCCCCAAACAATATGCGACAGAGTGTACGAATGCAAATAATATGTTCAACCTCAATGTTATTAAAGTACGTTGCTTGTAATTTCATAAATTCTCCAAGTTTTTACTTGTTCGTTCGCTTGCAAAAATACACCAAAATGACTGTAAGATTCATTTATTAAAATTTTATCATTACTACTTATTAAATTATAATGATAACTTTTATTTAAAGGCAAAATGTATTTAGATAACATAAAGTCACTTCTAAAATCAAATAGTTGTACTTATTTTAATTATTTAATTTACTTGATAAGAACTTATTAAAATTGTCTTCGAATTACATCGTTCTCAAGAATTAAATTACGTTTTTGTAGTAAAGCCTCGCAAGTTTCTGTAAGCTCTTTTATTTTAACATCTAAATCCTGTTTTCCCCTGAAACATAACATGTAATTTATTGTTATTATTTAAGTGAATATATGCAGGCAGCTCCAATATATAGATAATACTCAAATCAATAAAATTTGAATATCCTATTTCGTTATAAAACGGCGTATAACAATAGTACTAAATGGCTAAACGGATATGAAACGATAATGGCTGAAATTTACATAAAATTTGATATGGAGAAAGTTGGTACTATTGTGATGGTCATAACTTAAAATAAGAAATGCGAAAGACGTGGTCTATAACTTGAACTGCTATTAATAAGCTTGTGCTGACACTTGCGGCTGATCGAGAGATTCCGGGTTCGATAACCGAGTTGGGCAAAGCTTTATTGGAGTTTAACAGGAAGAATTCTGTCTGAAAACATATTACTATGCAGTTGACTGCTCCCTTATAATGATGACCTAATAAAAGCGTGTTAAAAATGGCTGACGAAGTGACGGTGTAATACACCACAGACTGCCCTGTGGCAGTATAGGGCATGATAGTATGTATTCCACATACGGTAAGTTAGTGCAACTTAATAGCAGATTTTTGTTTAAAATAACGTCTACGTAATAAATCATGTCGGTACCACTATATTAGTCTTACTGAAGCAGACAAAATTACTGCTGCAACACAATCAAAACTCTCGTAGCAAGTTTCGTTTATAAGTTTAACAACTCCGTGTGCATATAGTCGTTAGAAGCATCCGTAACTATTATAATGTATTGACTCTATGGTTCTTAACCATAGAGTACACAATTACGAATGAGTGTACATGTTTACAAATACAATTAAGTGTCACAATGATCTAGTAGAAATCGGATACAGCAGTAAGATAGCCCGGGCTGCAGATGAGCACATTGTGCAATTTCGTGCAATTTATTTATTAATACTAGTTTATAATTTTGTATTTTATTAGGACAACTCCCAATCTTGAAATGATACCTATATTGGAGGTTATAAAAATTAAAAACACGGACACAGAACACCCAGACGCGGACAACTAACTATGGATCACACAAGTTTTTGTCCCGCCTGGGAAACACGAACCCACAACACTCGGCGCAGTGGCTAAACACTCGGCACTTAAAGTTGGTCCCCTTTCGTAAATATCGCTATTTTTTTTTTTGTTGTATATTATTATTGTTGCTTTCACTGCTATGAATTATATTATATACTCGAAATTGATTAATATCGCTATTAGTTAATATAAAGAATTATCCTCAAATTGAGATCTACTCTAACTTTAGAATATCGCCATACTTTTAGGTTGCCAAAGTCTGATGGCAGTCTCTTAGTGAAAAGGTAATATTATGCCAAATCCGTTTAGATTACAAAGCCAACCCTAATTCATTTGGAAATATGGCTTATCTCTTATATACTACCAACCCAAGACAATTTTTACCTAAAATTATAATATTTTCTAATTATTGTAGTAGAGAACACGGGATTTCATTTTTCTTTGTTAACGTGACATTAATATGGCAACATAACCATTTTATAAAATGAGTTTTTGGGGTAGATAAACAAAATGTGGCAAAATTTAAACCATAAAAAAAATATAGCAAAATAATTACTAAAATGTAGGGTACTGACAGTATTGTGGTGAGATCTGCTGGTATTTCGGGATGAAGCATGTCTAGTTGGCGTTTTAATTCATCAGTCATACTTTGGCGCTTCCTTAGTTCATCTTCGAGACCTTTAATCATCGTGCTGACCTTTTCAGTTTCGATATTTATGTCGTCTTCATTCTTGTAAAATAAGTTAAGATTTAATATTAATATATGTATGGCGAGACTATAAATTTATATCCGTATTTAATACTTAATTACCGCTCGCTTTAACTGTGAAGGAAAACATCGTAAGAAAACCTGTATGTCTTAAAGTTCACCATAATGTTCTCAAAGATATTTGAAGTTTGCCGACCCGTACTGGGCCAGCAGCCTGGTGGATTATGAGTAAGGCCATAGTCCGACCTCGACATAGGCTCGTGCCCAGCAGACGGACAGTTTATAATCAAGGCTAGTATTATATGTTTACTTAAAACTTACGTAATATCCACGAGATTTTCTGAATCTGTCTGATATTTCTTCCAATGAATCTTCGTACTGGCGACTGCAATTTAAACAAATACAAATTTCAGGAATATCATTGTACTGGTTGACGTATTCGTTTTATAGTATTTTATTATCTGTGGGTTTATATTACGACTATACCACAAGTACTGCGTGGCATACCATATGTATATACATATACATATATATATATATATATATATATGTATATACATATGGTATAAGTCCGTCAGTATTGATTACAACACATCAAAAATATAAAACTTACTTGGTTAATATCGGTATAAAAAGTAGCCTATGTGTGAATCCAGGTCTCCAGCTATCTATATATCAAGTTTCATCGCAATCGGTTCAGTAGATTTTACGTGAAAGAGTAACAAACATCCATACTCACAAACTTTCACATTTATAATATTAGTAAGGAAGTAAGGATTGCGTACGTAATTATTTATATAATAATTATACTACTAGCTGTTACCCGCGTCTACGTCTGCGTTGGATTAAACATAAAAATCTAAAATAAAAGTAGCCGAGATTACTTCTTATATCAGCTACCTGCCTGTGGAAGTTCCGGCAAAATCGGTCCAGCCGTTTTAGAGATTAGTTGGAACAAACAAACAGACAGACAACAATGTTAAAATTGATTTTTTGCATTTTAACATTGTTTGACACATGCATACATGCATACATGCATTTTGTCTCCCCGTGACCATGGCTGCTGGAAAGCAACCGAAACGTCGGGGAAAGTGTAAAAATAAATGAAATCTAAATAGTTTAATAATAATTTAATTAGCTTAAAAATTAGTAAAGTTTAATAGTAGTAGTAGTGTAACAATTTTTAAAAATTTTGTAATAAAGTGTCAAATAAACAACGCGATAAAATCCGTATATAGCAGTTTAATTTCAATTGATTTTTGGTTTAAGTACCCTATATACTTTCATATGCATTTAGTAAAAAGCTGTTATTTTGACATTATAAACAGATACTTCAATTTTATTTGTATACGTATAGATAATTTTATCTATTGCTATAAGTACATAATTATGTATTTAAACATATCTACATAGTAGGCCGCCTATATTTTTTAAATATAGGTATCACCGGCCAACTATGTATCTTAAATGGTCAGGCAGAGATGTACATTTGGCCGATTATGTTTCAAGTGGGACGTAAATAACGCCTAGCCTATTGTCGTCTACCAAACACATTATCAAACTTTGTGCTACTACAAAACTTTTTAATGCTTAACCCGGCCGGGGATTTGAAACTAGCGCTTCATCGTTAGGTACAAACACACGTGCAATGTATGGCTATATAAATATTATATATTTACCTACATTTATTACTATGACATGAGGTTTTAAAGCCAGAGGCGTTATTCTGATCAAATACTGTCAAGAGCGTGGGTTTAAGTGCTGCTTCATGGATTTTCGTTTTCCTCCTATATAATTTACATTCTACCTAAGCATACAATTTGCTTAAAAGATATTCTTTATACCTACTATTTATGAAATACCAATCCAATTAATACTATAGAAGTTTAATACTGTATTTCACGCGTAGACATCATGCTATCGGCTCGCGTTATCATGTCAAAGGGCTATAGATATAACTAAAGGTGAGATAGAGTTATCATAACCATGTGGGCGTTACGCATAAATGCAAACTGAAATAACTTTGAACCGTAGTAATAATAAAGCAGGACTGAAATCGTTGTAAAGATACATGTCAGATAGCATACCACGCCGCACTGTGGGCTGAAAATCGACCTCCATAGACATAGAAATGAAAGTTGCTAGATGTTCGTTTTGTTGACGGATATGGCTTCTATTAGCTATTATACACATAACAATGTCATCTGAGCTAACTCCGCACAAAAATGAATTTATTATAAGGTTTTTTCGAAAAAAATGTATGGAGCTAGCATGAAAAATCTGAATATCTCTGAACTTGCAAGGAAAACCGTAATATCCTCAGAGATGGTTATAGGACTAATTATTTGTGATTTTTTGACATACTTCATATAACGGTACCTGCTGCAGAATTTTTTTTAAAAATCATCGAATTTTTAATTAATTTTTTTTAACATTAAACGATTTGTTTTGGTGTATAAGTAAAGAAACAACACGTTATATGCATATAATACTAAATCATCGCCAGTTATTTGTTAAAATATCAAGAAAATTATTTTTGCCTAACATAGTATATATGTTTTAAAACAGTTAATTGGATACCATTACTGAACTTTGCATACAGGTAAACTACTGAATAATAAATTAGCCTTCTAATGAGTTCTGAATAAGAGATTAAGTGATTTGCAATGTCGCACAATGGTAACTACGGATTACACTAATTAAAATCTTACAGGTAAGTACATAAGTAACTTAAATAGTTAATTAGACATGTTACGAGTTCTAAGAAATATTTTCGACAACTGTCTAATGAGGTCGTTAACTAATGTTGGACTGAAATATAAAAGGGTTAATATTTTGCATCATAATTTAGTTTATTCTAAGCTTTGTTACCCCTAACATATCACTGTGAAGTGTTAGTTCTTCGTCCAACCCAGTAATGGCTGCAGTTTTATGGGGAAATTTGAAAAACTTTCTTGCAGTGTTGCCGTCATTAGTAGTTCCGAGACCTTGTTTAACAATGTCAATCAATAGATTTAATTCGTCTTTAAATTTGTCTTGAATAATCTTTTTTCTCTTACTTAGCATTTCTTTGTGCTCGTTACCTCTCGCAGCCCACTCTTTAAAATCTAGTCTATACGAAATATGTAGTAAACATTCCATACAATTTATACGGGCGTGTAGAGATGACAATCCAAACTCGTATATGTCAGAAGATACGGTCTTTGCTGTTACTACACCCAAACGGTTCATTTCTGTCGGTTTTGCCAAACACAAATAGCATGATGAACTTGATCTGGCTTGAGACAAATACGTGCAGACTTTACCATCGATCATTGTCATCATTAGGTGATGATTCACCCTGTTTCTATTATTGCACTCTGTAGGAATGAGAGACTTAATTTCTTCATCCATTTGTCGTTTGTGTTCGATGACTACTGCTTCGCTTTCCTTCACAAAAGTAAATTGAACTGGACGACAATACATTGCTGAGCATGGTTTTGGGTTCATCCACAAAGTATTGTCTCCATCAGTCAGTTTTAGTGGCACCAAGGAAGTCATGAAAATACTTGAATCGTCTTGATCGCTATCCATTTTCTGCTTGTATCGGCTTTGGTTTGACGCACCATCGAAACCCCATTTAGATATCAATTTTAAATCCTTATTTTGCACATCATCGTTAGGAAAACTTTGGAGGATTCTTTTGACCGTAATGTCGAGTAAAGCTTGAAGGGTTATTCTTGCCGATGAATCGGTCACTAACACTGATTGCTTCGGAGGATAGCATGCCAGCTTGGTTTGTTGCACTTTATAGTAGGATGGATAAATATCCTTTCTACCTTCCCGAATAGCTGACTCTCGTAAAGTGATGTATTGCCACTTTGATAATTTTAATGAAAGGAGTAATCCAAGTGCTTTTTCTGGTGTAAATAAGATAGTTTTCACCGGTTGCTTAAGCGTTTCCTTAATTTTAGAGGCTGCTTCAGGATGTTTCAGCATATATTCGATTACAGATGCGATATCCTCACAACCTTCTTCCTTAAAACGCGCCGCTGCTGTATGTGCCAATTCACTGGGATTGTCAGTTTTATGCTCATCAGATTTTCTCTTCTTCTGTTTGCTTCCCAGATCTTCGAATGGTTTTCGTGACCTCTTTGTCATTGTACCAACAGAGTATGATGTTGAGGGTTCTGGAGAGATTGATCTTGATCCCTCAGCAACAGTTGGTTCTTGAGCGACTAAATTTCTACAACTTGGCCAATCGATAGTTGCTTGCAGCCAAATTTCGTATTGTTTTCTAAAAGTATCAAGAATTCGGTGAGATTTTTGCCACCTTTTGATGCAGCTCGTACAAATCTCTGAAATTCATTTAGAGTCACTTAATCTTCTTTTATCAAATTCTTTTAGAGTCACTTAATCTTCAACGGAAAGACAAACGTCTAGGCGGGATATAACTTCACTAAACAATACCTCATGATCAAATGAAGTACTCTTACATTTTAGAAGAACGAATAGGTCTAAATTGGTATTTAAACTTTCCATTATAAAATTTCACAGTGATATGTTAGGGGTAACAAATCTTAGAATAAACTAAATTATGATGCAAAATGTTAACCCTTTTATATTTCAGTCCAATATTAGTTAACGACCTCATTAGACAGTTGTCGAAAATATTTCTTAGAACTCGTAACATGTCTAATTAACTATTTAAGTTACTTATGTACTTACCTGTAAGATTTTAATTAGTGTAATCCGTAGTTACCATTGTGCGACATTGCAAATCACTTAATCTCTTATTCAGAACTCATTAGAAGGCTAATTTATTATTCAGTAGTTTACCTGTATGCAAAGTTCAGTAATGGTATCCAATTAACTGTTTTAAAACATATATACTATGTTAGGCAAAAATAATTTTCTTGATATTTTAACAAATAACTGGCGATGATTTAGTATTATATGCATATAACGTGTTGTTTCTTTACTTATACACCAAAACAAATCGTTTAATGTTAAAAAAAATTAATTAAAAATTCGATGATTTTTAAAAAAAATTCTGCAGCAGGTACCGTTATATGAAGTATGTCAAAAAATCACAAATAATTAGTCCTATAACCATCTCTGAGGATATTACGGTTTTCCTTGCAAGTTCAGAGATATTCAGATTTTTCATGCTAGCTCCATACATTTTTTTCGAAAAAACCTTATAATAAATTCATTTTTGTGCGGAGTTAGCTCAGATGACATTGTTATGTGTATAATAGCTAATAGAAGCCATATCCGTCAACAAAACGAACATCTAGCAACTTTCATTTCTATGTCTATGGAGGTCGATTTTCAGCCCACAGTGCGCCGCGCCGATCATAGACCGGGCGCCGAGTTAATTTGTTGCCGCAATTTCGCGTAACCTCGACCCGCTACCCCAACCATAGTGACTGGCGCTTTAATACAGTATTACAGTCCCTTCAATTGTTGAAATGTTGGCAAAACAATATGATTTACATATTGTATTATTCACAATATCGGCATGCCAATACGTTGGGTACATGTTTACGACAAATATGTACACATACAATGGAGGTACTCATAAGTGAGGACGATAAACATAAATATATCATATTACATACATAATTATATTGATTTGTAAACGAAAAACTTGGCGATTAAAAAGAGTGGCCATGAGTTTCTTGCCCGTTCTTCTCATTAGCCTTACATCCTTGCTTTGCTGAACGTGGCAGTACCTAAATGTAAATTCACAGAAAAATTTAGAGTTACTTTGACATTCAAAAGTGTTATTACCTTATAACCTAATCTGAATAAATTGAATAAATTTATTTTGAATTTTATCTTAACTAAACCTACTAAAAAAGTAAACTTTAGGCGTAGGAGCTTTTAATAACAAGGTAGGTAGATAGGCAAGGTTTACAATTACATGCATTACATCCATGCAAATACACGTTTTTTGTTGTCACATATGCGCATTCCTCTCCAAATTAGATTAGTTATTTAGTTCTCTCCGACGCTGACTACCGAAATAATTCGTCGTAACAAGAACATGTCACAAGCTTAAATATATCCTTTTATGAAAGCTAGAAGGTAAAAGGCTTATGTATCTTAATTCAGATAAACGTTATGTACATATTATATTATATAATAAAAAGAGTGACCATGAGTTTCTTGCCCGTTCTTCTCATGAGCCCTACACCCTTGCTGTGCTGAACGTGGCAGTAAATGTAAATTCACAGAAAAAATTTAGTGTAACTTTGACATTCATAAATGTTACCTTGTAACGTAATCTGAATAAATTTATTTTGAATTTTGAATTATACCAAATATTGCAAGAAAAATTAATGAGGTCGGAAATTAAAGATACGAGTCTGTTAAAAAGTATACCTACGTAATAATAAAATGTTAAGAACTGGGTTGATGAACGTGTTTTGTTTTACTTCAAGGCGATATTACCGACGATGTATAGCAATAAGAAGATGTGACGACGCTGCTGATATCGAATTTGTTAAAATAGCGTGCAGGTATATTCGAAATCAACGAGCCTTATCGCTACCTAGAGTGCGAGAGTAGGGGCGAAAATGTTTTTACCTTTTCAACGTGTTATATAAAGGTATTGTGATATTTTAGGCCGTAATGTACCTGATAAATTTTGAAGTGAACCTGAGAAAATATCCTTATTTTACAAAATGTCTGGTACTTCTTGTCGTAATTTTTATCTTTTACTTATTCTGGCGTGGCGTAATACTTTATTGTCATATAACTTATATAACAAGTTACATAGCCAATTTGGATTAAACTCTGTTTTTAAGGACTTAGTTATTGGGTGAAGCTTATTCAACACATTGGCTATTTCTTCGAGTGTCCATATCGTTCATCGGTCACTGAGACGCTATACCACACTTATACACAAGCTTTTACTTTCGTTGATAGTTTTTTAACAATTTTATATGACTGGCATCAAAAATATATAGGTACAGCTGTATTTGAGCAGCAATTCACAAACATAGTGGAATAATTTTATTCTGTCAGAGATCAGACATTATAACAAAATACAAAGATAACATCTCGCACAAGTCGTAAAATTTGATTGAGGGAAAGGGTTACTGTTGTACAAGTGTGGATAATGGTCAGGGAATTTGTTCCTATTATGCTAAATTGGATTTGACTTTCAAGTATAATGAAAGGTAATAATTTAAAGAGATTCAAAATTTATATTTGAAATTTTCTATTTACAGTTCATAATCAAACTACCTAAATAAAATACTACTGATTTTTTTTCAAATATTTTTGATTTCTATACTTATATACGAAAAGTTCGGGGTTCTGCTAAATCTATTAGACAGAGTTAATATATGTCATGTGATTTAACAGCATTCGAAAAATTTTATGCAAAGGAGGACTTATAAACAATTTATATCATTATGGATACTGACGGGTACAGGAAATTAGAAGTCATCAATCTTGATAGATTACAGAAAATGTAAATATTTACGTCTTGTTTACCGTAAAATTATAATAAAAGGTTCGGTTTGCTCACGAAGATATACTGAAATATATTAGATACTTCAGTGTATCAGTATCGGCTGAATGTTGTCCTTTTTATTCTTACTAGCGATCGCCTAGTTCTCGAAATTCGACCAAAGTTTGCCTGTAAGATGCTGATATGTATGTATGTATATATTAATATATTTAACCATAGTTACGCGCTTCGACTGCGTGTGTCAAATGCATGGTTGTGTGCGTATAGGGTTTTTTATTAATTTAATGTATTTCTAGTGCATATGTTATATTAATTCTAGGATTCGCCCCTACTTCTCCGTATAAACTTTAACTGTGCCAAATTTCATACTCCTCCGTCCGCGCAATTTTCCTAGAAAGGGGGTACAAAGTTTTTGCTTCACGTATTAATATATAGATTTATAACAACATTGTCACTCAATGTCGACTATTATTACGACGGTGAGTAATGAGGTTTTTAGATTAATATAATAACTATCCTATCAAACTGTCACAAAATAAAATGAAAAATAACATAAGCAGCCTAAATTGTAAGCAACCGATGATCGTGATATCATGTTTATTCATTATAAAACCATGTTTCTGTTCTATCGTCATAAGTCAAACAAATATACTCGAAACAAATACTATTTAAAACCATATGATAAGTCACACCATATAGAAGCATGTTTTTGTAGTATAGTTAGTTTAAATCGTTTTACGTCCAAGAAAAAGAAAGCTTGCAGCTTTTAAGTCGAGAAGCAATGGAACTAATTTTTAATTTGTTGTCTGGCTAAGTTTTTATATAAATCCAGTGGAGTTATTTCTCAGCTAAAGTAAGATATTATTACGAGAACATTAGGTTCTAAACTATCTAGTAATGGCACTGACTAAAACTTTCTAGTCTAACAGCTTTAAACTTACATTAAAAGTTCTATTTCCTGTTCTTCTTGCTTCAATAATTCAGTTAGTTCGCCGCGATACTCGCGAGACCTCTGCAGGCTATTGGATATATCATCACTTTGTCGCTTCAATTGCATCCGTTTTGCAGTCAGACGCACTGTAATGATGTTAAATTAATTACATGAACTTGAGGTTTGTTCGTGACATTTACCTTCTGTTTTAGAAATGATTGACTACTATGTTCTAAATAAAGAAGTCAGACTTTTCGTCTAAATATAAGACTGTGGCATATAGAAATAATAACATCTTAACTTGTCAAAATCCACAAGGTCACGCCTCATTTCATCGTCTTTACTAAATGGTAGCTCGTATACGAGCCGCTGGTAGTAACACAATGTTATCATGTGTTACTTACACATTGATTGACAGAGCGTTTTGTGATATGACTCTAGTATTAGTACAGGATGTTTTACAAAAATATTTTTTCTGAGCTTTAGAAGTTTACAGTCGTGCAAATTATGTGTCTAATCACTGAAACGCAAAAGGTGATTTGAAAAAGAGGTTGAAGGTATAAATTAGTCGCCAAAAATGCACCCAATGATGTGGGTTCGATGCCAACATGGTGCAAGGATTACGTAGTGATCCACAGCCAGGTTGTTTTATTGTTTAGTAGTCTATCGCGTCACGGTATTAAACCAACCGCTGGAGTAGTCCTTTAAAATGAATAGAATGTATAAAGTACGCGTCACGAATATTTTCCTTCGTTCTTCCATTTTTATCTTAAAACTATATATTTTCCTTAAACTTAAAATGCTATCTTTTAATACCGTTTTCAAGTTTCAGTCGTTCAATTTCGATGTTCAATGAACGGGTAACTCGTAACGCCGTCATCGTCTCGCGATATTTTTGCTCATTTTCTGCATCCAAAGCTGGTAATGCGGAGCGCTAAAAGATAAAAAAAATACTATCTATAGAAAAGGATGAAAATTATTTTTATAATTGGTATAATTATAGAAATCATTTTTTACAACAACATATGTTAATCTAATTGGTTGTATAATATATGTCGTTTCTAAAATGTATTTTGTGTTTTGAGTTATAAGAAAAAACTAGAAATAAGTATGAGAAACTCGAAGCAACCCGACGACATGGGGGAATGTGAATGGCAATGCAATTGTATTGACAACGAAAAAGGAATAAAATAGATTTTAGTACCTACCTAGTTTTAGTCACCGTTGCATAACAATTTATGTTTGCAACTCGACTAATATTTTATATTATGACATGAAAACTAAAAATCATGATGATTGCAGCTAAATTTGTCCAAAATATAAACTTTGTATGTGTTTTATGACCTAAAGTAAAATTTCTTAAGAATTTTAAAACAGTTACAGTGAAATTTGCTTTTGACTTTTAAATACTTGTACTCACAGCTTCGACCACATTAATTATATAGCACAAAGCACACCGGCATAAAAGTATAGTCCTATATTATCTAATCCAGGACATGGTCTATTTGTATGCCAATTTACATACATATCCATTTAATGGCTTACGTGGGATTGACTTAAAAACATTTAAACATCTTTACAAGCTTACAAATTTACAATATTGTCTTTTCATAATAAAAAATATTAATAGATGATAGTATAAATGATAATATTATGTACCTTATATAAATATAGGTACCTATGAGAAATCAAACACATCCTACTAACATTATACATGTGAGATAATGACTTGTTGTTCCCGTGACCTAAGTTTACGCTTAAGCTTTTTAGCGATCGCAATGTTCCAGTTTCTATCTTCGGGTAGTGCTATTAAATTTTTTATTAGAAAATTCATAGTGGTGGCTATATGAAAATGTACCCGACTTTCACAGTACCTATTTCATTTGCAATGATTAAAGTAAGTTGGCGAGTTATGCTTGTGATTCACCTCAGCATTTCTCCTCAGTAAGATACAGACGTGTATCTGCATAGAGAGACCTTTAAGTGTTACATGCACGTGACGTAAGAAAGTTTGGTTGGTTACTCAATCTCAGAAATATCACTAAACGGATTTAAATTTATCATGAAAGTATCCTAAACCAAGCAATGGGGAACATAGGCAATAGTCTGAAGATTTCTTAACTATTATTATAAATGCGAATGTGGGTTTGTTTGTTTGTTACGGTTTCATGCCTTAGCTACACGACGAATCATCATGAAATTTCACATACACGTTTTCAGGAGTGCAGCACCTTTGCTATACCCCTGACAACCTGCGTAACGAACGTAAAAGCTACCCTATGGCCTTACATAGGGTAGCTTTTACCCAGAAAACATACTGCTTCCGAGGGATTGAAAATTGACATAACCTTACCTTATCATAACATTTACGCGGGTGAAGCCGAGGGCAAAATCTAGTATAAAATATTTTTAAACGCAATTATACGTACTTGCATAACCAAATCATTGCCGATTTGTTCCAAATTGGATTTCAGTAAACATATTTCTATCTGCTGTTCTTCTGGCTTAAACATTTTGCTTAGGTTATTCAAACAGCGTATAAATATAATATGAGTAGAATTAAGAAGAGTGTGTAATTATATACTAATATTATTTATTTGCAGAATGCAGAATCAATGGCACCACCAAATTAAATTGGCGCCAAATAAATATTTTTGTTAGTCTATGGTTTTTATTAATGACCTTATTTTTTTATGTACCTATTAAGGTTTATATTTTTATAAAATGACTTTATATTTTTTTAATACATTAGTAGTAAATCGGCAAATAATTTATTCTAAATCTAAATAATTTTTATTATTGTTAGTCAAAAGGTACCTATTTGTAGCATAGCAATCGCATTTTATTTCTGTTTTATAAACAAGGTCAATTTCCCGGTGTTTTCGTTCTGAAATTGATTACAACGTGATATTTTCGTTATAAATAAATAATAATAGTAATAAAATATTTATTTGTATGGGTTGTAAGAATTTATACATTTTGAACGAAAATTCTGTTGGACATTATGATGAACAATAAATTAAAATACAAATATTTTAATTAATTAGTGGCGATAAACATTTTTATTTAACGTGTTATAATATTTGATACCTTTAAATGATAGTAAATTATAATATTAATTATATATTTGAAAATTAAGTGAATTTATGATTTTTGTAAGGGCTAAAGTATTGTAAACAACACCGACAATAATTTTTATTGAAATAAGTTCAATTCGATAGATTATTTCTTCTATTTCTAATGAGCTAAATAATTTAAATTTTATATTTATGGAGTATTCATTTATATATGTAACATATTATTATTTGACTTTGATATCAGGAGCCCAATGTTAACTTAAAATAAAGCTAAATCTTTTAAGTACTTTTACAATATTTTACTGATTTATGTTAGGGCTAAGGTCACCTGCAAAGCCTAAAGCATAAGCAGGGAACATTTTTTTCTGTTCTGTGACTGGCGAAAGGTAATGAAAACAAAAATCAAATAATCGTCAAGTTAATTATGTATGCCTCCTTACCATTATATTATATATAAAAAATGTGAATATGTATTTTTAAGAACATAACGAATACAAACAAAAGGAAATTGTAAAAACAAAAAAGCAAAGAAGAAAAGAACATCCATATCATTTAGCACGAGAAAGAATTTCTTATATTTTAATATACGGAAGAATTTTAGATCGTGTAACTGCTGTCGCGTTTGGCATGCCTAATCAGTATTCAGCAAATGTTTCGGACGGACTGCATAATAATATTGTACTCACAGATTATAGCTTTTAAATGGTATTAGAATTTGAACTATATGATCTCCCATTAAGGATGGTATTTGTATGGACATTGTTCTATCGATGGTACTTATAATGGCAATCTGTAAGGCAGAGCGCAATCTGTACACGTTGAATGCCTCTAATTACTTACCGCGGTTCTGAAACTTCTAGTTATATTCGTTTAATTAGACATTTATTTCAGTGGAACGCGTTTAGGTAGGTACTTAAGAGGTCAATCGAACAATTTGATTGCTCAGTGCGAATATTTAACAGAAGCAAAAGAGGGTTTCTGTAGTGCAAATGCTTAAAGTTGCTTCCTGTGATAAGATAGCTTTGTTTTATATTCTAGTTTATTAGAACCATTTATTTATATATTTAATGTCAAATGAAATAATTAGTACCTAATGTCAATCTGTTAAGTCACCTTAATAAAAATAATACGTAAATATTAAGACTAAAATTTGTCAAGTTGTAAAATTTTGTGGCGTATGTATATACGCACAAGCAACATATAAGTTTATAAGGAACCTGGAATCGAGCAGAGCATCATACGTCTAGCCGCGCCGAAAACAAGCGACGCTCGAAGGCGATCGAACGGAGCATCATACGTATAGCCGCGCCGAAACCATCTCACGAACTGGCGACGCGAGAAGCTACCATCTTTTTTTATAGTGGCCAATTAAATTGCAGATCCTTACGGATTTACGAGAATATATACGTATATCTTAGTATTTTGTTTACTTTGTTTTTTTGTGTGTTTTGGTTTTTAGCCTCAGATGGCCTCTACAACTTTACGCGGACTGTGGGTGAGCGCAGAGGGCTCCCAACCGCCAAGCTACCATCTGTTTTTATAGTAGCACAATTTAAAGGCAAGCACACATGCGTAAGGATTTCCGAGAATTCACTCGTAAATGTTAGAATTTTGTTTACTTGTCGCTAATTGGTGTAAATGATTATTGTACACATTAGTGCTAGTGATACTTGTAAGAACGCTTAGCTTAAAAGCTTATGCCTGCCGGCTGCTCTACAACCCTAACGGTAACCAGCTACGGACCTGGCTTATGCCCGCCGGCTGATAATACGTTAAAATTTATATAATCTTGAAAAAGTGCGATTCAACTTGGCGCACATTTAGAAATCAACTTTTTTGTCGGCAGCGTGACACGAGCGACTGCCTTTGGCGTCGTTTGTTAGTACCGAACCTGGCCCCTTTTTTACACATTTATCTTTTTGATGGGATTCAAATTCATCACTACACAAGTATTTAGTCTGATGTACAGTACAAAACGGCGTACATAGCACTTTACTTTACATTGGCTGAGTTGTTAGCAATTACGGAGAAAAGAAAATACAAACAAAACATTACCAATAAGAAATACAATAAAACGTATTATTTAGTACCTAATACTAAGACAAGATTTGTAGCTGCAGGCCTTAGAATCTTAGATAATCTTATCTTATGCGGGGGCCAGTCAGTGCAGACCGGCGACACTTCGACCCAGTGGGATCTTTTGTGTCGACACTCTCCCAATAACGACTGCCATAGATGTTCATGGCAGCCGGGCCCGACGGCTTAACGTGCTCTCCGAGGTACGGAGCAGGCGATAATTGTCAATCAATACGCACATAATTTCGAAAAGTCATATAACTTCCGAAAGTCAGAGGTGCGCGACGTGGGTTCGAACCCGAGACCCTCTGCATTGCAGTCTGTTGGTCTCCCCACTGAGCTATCTCTGCTGTATCTTAGATAATAATTTAAAACTATTAGTTTAGTTATGTTTGATGATGATATGTACAGATACAATTATATGTAGGTATAAATAATACCAGCTCTGTATTAAACTGTCTCACTGCTGGGCACGGGCTTCTTCTTAGTGTTAGGCCATAGTCCACCACGCTGCCCCAGTGTGGATTGGCCGACTTTTCATATCTTTGAGAACTCTTAGACATGCAGGTTTCTTCAAAGTGGTTTCCTTCACCGTTAAAGCGAGCGATCACTACTTACTTACTACTTAAGTTTAATACCCACTAAAATTGAATTTACGAACACCATGTCGTTACTTTGTTGTACCTGCAAATAATATGGCAAGAGCGTAAGTATGTGTGATAGAATAAAATATTTCAGAAATTAGACATTACACATATTCTTGATATTATAAAAAACAATCAATAACCGACTTTACTACGAAAGGATACCACATATTTTTATGTAATAAAATGACGTTAATATGTTGCTGTTATATCGCGTTATCATTTAATTGGGGGAGGCCATTGATATATAAAAACCATATATTTATGGCCGCCCCCAGAGGAGCGGGCCTATGTCCAGCGATGGACGTCGTTCTGCTGAGATGATGATGATGTATCGCGTTATGCTGGCTTATTGGATGATTACAGTAGTGTGAATATGTACAAGCGGCCCGACCGAAATGAGAGAGGATACCTTTTTAAATATTAATTTTTTTTTAAAGTAAATAAGATAAATAAGTGACTAAATTAGAAATATAATCTAAAAAAGGCGGCATACCACCTGTAAATTTCTACGAATGCGCATATAAACGTAAAAATATTTACTGATAATTTGTAAACACTAATATATAATACTGCTATACTAACTACTACTATTAATAATAATACTATACTTACTTTGACTGCACTCTTGCCGAGGTATTGATAAAGATACTTAAAACATAAACACATGTGGACTGCATATTATATATTTAATTATAGCAATATACAATATGGCAAGCAGTCTTTCAATACAGCTTCATACTTATTTATTTATATTGAACACCGATGAAATCAAGTTTTACTAGCTGTTTATCTTGCAACAAAGTTTGTTGGCAATATAATCTTGACTGCTCAACAATATATTTAATTAAAATAAACTACCTGCACACAATATTTCAAAGGCGAACTTAATTAACGCCTCAAGCAGATCTCGCAGTAATTTTAAAGCATTTCATAACATAAAATAAGTATATAGTTAAATAACAATTATTTTGAGCAAGATTCTGCTAATAACCTCTTTTGAATATTTTTACGTGCTATAATCTGTTGTTTGATTTATGTTTATATCCTTGACATAACGTTTAAGCTGCTATAAATAGTGTTTGTCCTGCCGATACTTGCACTAAAACTGTTTAAAATAAAGTTCCGATCTGGTCTAACAAACATCAAATGTAAACTGAAATGGAAACTATGTTTACATACGCCGTTTTTTTAATTTAAGAGAATACCATTTATAAACTTCCTCGATGGCATAGCGATAGTGTAGGCGATTGGCGTGTCTGTGTACCTATGTGTTGTGCTGCTGGTCTCGGATTCAGTTCGCCATTCAACGTATGCAATATTTAAACTTAACGTACATTATTTTATACTCGTGAGGACAAATAAATCAAATTAAAGCTTATAGATAATTCCATACGTTTTATTAACTCAATAACATCACATGGCATCTTAACGTCAGAATGGGTCATAAAAGCTCTATAAAATAAAACTCCTATCAAGACAAATAAACTTCAAAAGTAAAATGAAATTAGATTAAGGTATACGTCAGATGACATGATCAGATTTTTTAATTTAGTTGAAAGCCTCTGATATTTACGATACCGAGACTAGATCGAAGCTTCATTTTGAATGGTTTTTATTTCGATAATTGGGTATCAAACCTGTAACAGAATTATTTGACACCTATATTGTACAACTCCGTTGCAATGTTTAAACAAAGTTTAGATATCAGTACCACTTCAAAAATCAAATAATTGTGTGACTATTTTGTGACCTATATAACATTTAATTATTTGTATCACAGTCATATAGTTTATAAAATGTTTGGTAAACAACTCTATTTAAAGAATTTGTTATGTAAATGTGGTAAACCAAGTAATTCATCAGGGAAATTTAAATAGATATTTTAAGTAATAATAATAATAATGTCCTCCAGACCGAATTTCGGCCACGGCGGCTAGTCTTAACAGAGGCTGGCCATCTGCGCAGGAGATATTATAGTGCACAAGTGTGTGCGCAAACACAAGTGCACTCTCTGTTCCTTAATTCTCATGATCCGATGGGACGGCAATCCGACACGAGCGGAGAGAGATCAGGCGCAGGACCAACGGCTTTACGTGCTTTCCGAGGCACGGGGGTGTTTGACACCGCCAACTTCCTAACCCCGGGCTGCTATTGAGATTTCTTTACAGAAAAACCCAATAACTTTTTGTTGGCCCGATCCGGGATTCGAACCCGAGACCTCATGCACAGCAGTCGCATTCACTACCGCTGCGCCACGGAGACAGTTATATATTTTAAGTAACACCATATTAAACATATTACTGAGTCATCAGGCAAATTATTGATGTGCCACTAAACCTGTGGGCCACTCGAGGTTTGGTATTTAAATAGCGCTGTTGCTTTTGGTATTTACAGTCAGTAAGAAGACGGCGCGCGGCGTCAAGACAATTGTTCGTAACAATCGGTCAACATGAAGTTGGTGATACTGTTTATGGTTTCAATAGTAGTGTTTGCACTTTTAACGCACAAAGTCGATACGGAGCGCGGCGCCTCGACCTGTTTTTGATATGGAGTCATGTAAGCAAACCACTGGCAAAATCGTCGTAAGTATTAAGTAGGTAAATAAAAAAAAAACTCTCATTAAATTGTTGTGGACTATATTGAAATTCGGAATACCTATATTGTTTACATAAATGGTTAGATAATTGAAATTTCATAATTGTTTATTATTCATTAGGTACTTTAAAACCCGAAGATCAATAATAACTTGAATTAGAAACATCAAAACTGCGGATGAAGAAATGAAATACAGAATACAATAATTTGCTATAAATCAATATCACCTACTTAAAATATATAAAAATCGAATAAAATTATATTTGTATTACTCCTAAATAGTTATTCCTTGCTTAAATAATAAATTAGTATGTTTTTTATTATATATGCAGTAAATGGTATGATTTTAGCAAAAATATGTTGCCGTATATTTGTCGCCACAGAGGTCCAAAAGTAGGACGCGCAGGACGCCTAGTTAAATGTTTCAAGTTAAAGGTAACAACTAATCGTTTCACGAATGACTTGTAGAAGATATTTCTCTAAACTGTAGTGAACGTGTCAAAATGTATTGTGTAAAATAATAAAAATAAATCGATTTTTGGTGGAAGAAACAATATATAAAACACACTATGTCTTTTTTTCTGTACCGTGGTTGTTAAGAAGCCTGGAAACAACTGACTGCAGGAATACTGCAGAAGGTTTTATGGCTGCAATATTCTGTAGGGCTATCGAATTTCCCTCCACCGGCTGTCTCAGTTTGCGGTAAAGCTCAGCATTAAGTGGAGATTCCGCTGTGCCAAGTGGTATCGTTACAAGCTATTTACACGTTGGCGCTTCGACTGTAACGGCAAAATTGTGTACGAATATTACGTCTAAACGTATTACACATTGTATTCCCTATGAGTAATACACACAATAATTAATTAGTTTACGCATTAAAGTATAAAATTAAAAACAAGTATTTAAAAGAAATTAACTGCAAAATATTTTTTGATGCGTTCAGAAGATCTCGACTTTTCAAAAGCTCTTTAAAAAGTTTTGAGCGCCCAGCCAATTTGCGCTATACAGCTATACTATAAAGCCAGAAAAAAAAGACTAGGTAGTGGTTAAGACCACAAGAAATATTTCAATATAACATCTAAAGTCATAACGCGGCGTCCACACCTACGTATACGGTCTTATGAAGTGGTTTACTGATACAATTTTCATTGGGTAGGGTAAAAAGCGAGTGTTCTGTGGGACCGAACTTGATATCTCTCACATGTCAATCAAATGCTCTCTCTAATAGACTGCCGCTACTACAACGTAAAATAAAAAAAGCTATGTCGAATAGGTACTCTAGTACTAAATTTTACTTTGGTTTGTACATAGTGTAAAAGATTCCACATAGGGAATAATTTATCCTCGTAGTTGCTACTTATTAAAGAGACGTTTGTACATGTTGTCGGCTGTCGCTACTGTAGGTAATGCATTAAAGATTTTCTTTAAAAAAGAAATAGAAGTCTTTGTATATATAATTTTGTGTTTGTTCCTAGATGGTTCAGATTCTCGATTAGACCCATGGTGGCGCTGCAATCAGTTCGCTTGGGCCGGTCAACGTCTGTTAGATCTGTTTTTTAATCGTAATCGTCCAACTATAATATTTTAATCCTTTACGCACACACTTGTATAAGTTACTAGTTATTAGGTACTTGTTAATGCTAATGTAAATTGACAACAAGACTAGCTTAAAATTATCATGTTAAGAGCTCCTTGTTATATTGATTAAAACTACCTAATCCTGTATTATATGTTGTATTTGCTTTATTGTTTAAGATTATGCAACTTCGTTAAGAAGTACTAATAAATCAATTATAGTTGGAATATGCATACTTCACTTCAAAAATACTATTTGTAGATATATATTTCACCTTGAACCGACGGGCGTGTGTAAGGAATATGATGAAAGTGAATGAAGCCAGAGAAGTGTGTCAGGATCGTAGCAAATGGAAATCCGTAGTCTCTGCCTACCCCTCTGGGAAACAGGCGTGAATCTATGTATGTATATTTCATACTATGGTTATACTTATTTAATTTATCTCCACCTTGCTTCAATAATCAGTATAATAAGAAACTCACTAAAGCCTCACTGGGCTTCTCAAAGACTTTCAAACTGATTTAATCAGGCCGTGGTGCAGCCTCGCCTCCGGTTGCGAAAAGCGTGACCACCAATATTACAAACAAAGTTGTTAAAGTCACGACGGTATTGACTTAATTCAATTGACTTTAAAGTTACGACTAGCTTCACTCGACGATTGCTGCCTGAGCAACTTCAATCTTCTCTGTGCAGTTCACACATTTTGTTTGCTTATAAAATACATACTGAAAACAATGGCAGATTTCCACATTTGATTCCAGTGACGTCTGTTATGGTGTTACGAAGGACGTGAGCAGCGCCATCTATTTAGAATCTATAAGTACGTGCTACAATGTCTCGCACGCCGCTAACACTACCATGTTGTTGTGCCATATAGTTATAATATAAACCATATAAAAGCTAATAAATACTTTTTAGTATCCTATAGCCCTCCGACGTCAATATTTTGACACACTACGAAAATTTGAATAATACAAAGGAATAAAATTAATTGAAATTAAACTACTATATACGGATTTTATCGCGTTGTTTATTTGACACTTTATTACCTACATAATTTTGAAAACTGTTACACTACTTTTACTTTTAAACTTTACTAATTTTTAAGCTAATTAAATTATTATTAAAACTTTTAAAACTATTTAGATTTAATTTAATTTTACACTTTCCCCGAAGTTTCGGTTGCTTTTCAGCAGCCATGATCACGGGAAGACTAAGATGGTAGTTGTCTCAATGTTCCAGTGTAGTTATTTCAAAGTACCCGAACATAATTTAATCATTGGTGTTTCTATTTACGCAGAATGAGCTCAAATAAAAATCAAAGTATATAGTAGTTTAATTTCAATGAATAATATTCGCGTAAACAGAAGACAATATTTTGAATTAAATTTTATTAATTCTTTCAATAGTCTCGTAAATGTCATGTACAGGTCTATACCCAATATGTTATTTAATAGGCAAATACACCTACGAGTCCCGGGTGGGGGCCTGGTGATCCGTCACACAGGGGTCTCCGTAGTACGACGTACGTAGACTCCAGTCTCTCAGAAAGGATCTTTATTACCACGTATTTATTGTTTATCTACTGTAAGATGCATATGTACATGAACCTTTGTGATAAGAGAAATAAAGTTTATTATTATTATTATTATTATAATACGTACAACTAAAAATAATATTTTGAGGTAACTACAAATATTCAAAAAATATTACATTCTAACCACAAAATGGCAAGTAATAGTATTATGTTACACCAATATAAATTGCTTTTCATACATTTCATTCTGCGTAAGTAAAGACACCAATAATCAAATTATCTTCGGGTACTTTGAAATAACTAAAATTTAGAACATCAAGACAACCACCATCTTAGTCTCCCCGTGACCATGGCTGCTGAACAGCAACCGAAACGTCGCGGAAACTATAAAATTAAATCTAAATAGTATTTATAATTTAAATAGCTTAAATAGAAGTAAATAGTAACTAGTAAAAGTGTTTAACAATAGTAGTTTGGTTTCAAAATTATGTACTAATAGAGTTGTATAAAACATAAACAACGCGATTAAATCCGTATTAAGTTGTTTAATTTCAATATACATTTATGGATCTTAAATTTAATTGATTTTATTTTTACTAACGTGATTGGCTCGACGTTTGGTAGTATATAAATATATTTCTTATTAATTTGAACTTATTTAGCTCTAACAATCTAAGGATAGTCATAAAAAATATTCATTTACTTAATTAAGCTCAAGCAAATTGCGCCAAATCTCTAGATACTCTAATCTAATTCTACTTATTTAGTAGAAACGTCAATAGAGCAACGATGTAATTTATACGTGATAATTTACTTTACCCAGACACTGAGACGCTGAAACCACAGTCTCCTCTCGAAGGAATATGCTAGCTTAAAATTAACCTACCCATTGCAACTAGTCCATCATAACAAGACACCTTTCCGATTTGATTACGCACAAAAATTACGTTCGCTTCGATATTTCCTCTGGTTCTAAGAGTGCGACCGACTACTTTTTTTAATCAAAGGTCTAGTTGATTCCACGATCTTTGGCCTTACCACTATTTCTTATATCATCGTCATTGCATGCGCGAGAATAATACAAAACTATACACTCTGAAACGCACTATCTTAATCTTACATAATTATAAGATGCTTTAAGTCCGTATAAGCCCGGTTCCTACGTACAAGAAAGTAGTTTTACTTACAAGCAAATGTAGCAAAAACGACTCGTTTCATCAATTTAGGAACCATTGATAGGGCTCCAAAAGGCATATATTTTGACATTGAATGGAAATAATAATAATATTAATATTCTATCACATACACACAACACCATCTAGCCCAAACTAAGCAGAGCTTGTACTATGGGTACTAGACAATGGACATATATACACCCTTTTTTTGTAAATAAATACATAATTATTATACATAGAAACACCCAGACCAAGACAAACATCCAAGTTCATGCACACAAATGTTTGACTTGTGCGGGAATCGAACCCGCGTCCTCAAGCGTGGCAGTCGGTTACACTAACCACTACGCCATCGAAGTCGTATGTAATTGGATGCGTGCAAACAGATATAGAATACTTATACAAAGGCTTTAGGCTTATTCATATTAATAATACATATACTTACATACTTACATCAATTTTATGATGATTAAAATTAATCTAATTATACTTATAAAATAAAATGACTATACTTTTATGACTTGCGTACTATGAGCATTATATCTATATCTCACATATAAAATCAGCCTCATAAATCTACTCTTGTTTGGGGCGAAAATCCATCATGCGTTTTAAATAAGTCCGGCTTGTCATAAATAGATGTACAGCGCTTCATTTACAAGTTAGATCTGGATTACGTTGGTAGTATGCTATAAGCTGAGCTATAAAACAATTCGGAAATATAGTTAGATGAAAACGAGTATGACGCTCAGCATAGCGTCAATTATGCACTGCAGCTATGAAATAAACTCAAAAGACTACAAGCTTCTTATATGAAAATTATAATCATAAATCAATTTGAAATTCGAGTCTGGCTGTTCTTTGTGTCCGTTGTTTGAATGTCTGTAAAGTCACTCGGCAAACAGGATTAATTGCAAATGCAGGGGATTTACTACAAAAAAACAAAGACCCAGAAAGAAACACCAAATAGGGCTGAAATATAAAAGGAAGCACAAATAAATCTATATTAATATTATAAAGGGATGTTTTGTTTGTTTGTAATGATTTAATTTAAAAACTATTCAACCGATTTAAAAATATGCTATATATTTAGAAAGCTACATATTATATTATCGCCGAGTAACATAGGCATAGTTAAAGAAAAAGTACTGTTACACCTAACCTAACCTAGCCTACTTTTACGCAAGCGAAGCCGCGGGCAAAAGCTTGTTGAATATAAAAGTATTAAAGTGTAGTAGATTTGAGAGTCCTGAACTGAACCAATACACACACATTAAAGATATCTTTATTGTTTTCAGCAAGCGAGCTTTGTTGTCTCGAACAGCTGCCAAGTACATAAAGTGTACGAGCGATACTGCCACCGCGCCGTAAACACTACCGGTCTTATTCATAAAAACTTATACGAAGCTTATAACATCGTTATACCAAAAAAAAAAGTTCATTCTACTTAAATTTAAGAGCCAAGCTCTTGTCGGTGGAGTCTCTTCCATAATGTCCCATCTTCAGCCAGCGCTTTGACTTCTTGATACGACGTAACTTTTATCTTTTCTTTCACTTGATCTATGTTTATTAAAATATATTAAATGTGTAAGTTGCCTACCTTACGTAAAGTTTATGAATGTTTACAGATCGTTTATTAAACTTACTTAGTAGCTTCACTACTGAACGTATTAAGCCTTTTAATACAGTTTTTTTTATAAATAAGAGCGTTTACCAATTTGTTACAGACTGCAAACAAAAAAACAAAAAGCAGATTGCAGATTGGTAAGTTAGTAATAATTATGTTTTCTTATTTTAACCTATTTACTTTTGTCCTGTAACTATGGAAAATAAACGATTTTTCTTTCTTTCTTCTTCTATTTGTACAATTCATGACCAACATTTGTTCAGCTATATTTTAAATGTAAAACTCTATATAATATATCAAAAATAATTCAAGGATATTATTTAGTTTATTATTGGGTTTTATATGGTTTGCTTTGCTATTGGGTTATACCCACATCTAGACGGATTTAGTTTTAAACTACAAAACAGTAGTATTTCTTGACAGAAGAGCCCAAAATCTTCCCTGATATCGAAACCGAGACTTCAGGCACAACATGCACTAAACCTCACTGCCTCAATAAAAATCTAAAAATGGCGCTCTGTCACATCTCGACTCTTTCAGGAAAATTGAACACAAAGAACACATCGGATCATTCCGCAAGCACACATACCTACCCGGAGAAACGGGTCCATCTTTAATTATTTTTCCTTAGGACTGGCAACGAGCGATTGAATCTCTGGTATCCACTTACTTTGAGGCGGCTTAATGCTAGTTTGTGATTTTTGTTGAATACAAGCATACCATTTTAGCTGGGAGATTCACAAATAACTGTACTTTATGTGGTTAAAATAACATACTCGCTCAAAAACAATCAGAACATCAAAAAACCTTTCGCTGTTAATTGTTTGACTTAAATCTCTTCCATTTTACGTCACAATGTCTGGTCTTCCATCTTCAGCATCAAGACCAAAGCCTTTTTGGGGTCATCAGTCAACCTGAACCGAATAGCATGAATGGTTTAATTTTTACTTTAAAGTATGTAATTCCTTTCTATAAATTAAAACTAAAATAAGTCTGATTCAATTCAAATATTATTAAAACATTTATTTAAAATACGTTTACAGCCAAATGTCTTTAAATCGTATAATAAATTGTCCCAAAATGTTCCTGCGAGGAACTGAAATATGTTTCAACTAGCAATTAATTTTCCATTAGCTTAGTTAATTGGATCATAAAACAACCTTTCTGACAATTAACGGCGACACCCGGTGTAACAACTATTCATTTTATGTTTTGCACATAATACAAGCAGAGTAGACAGTAGACACAGGAACATCGATCTAAATAATTATGTTACATAAATAAACGAATTACTATTAACAGTTCTGTTAGTTCTTCCTACGTAAATTTGCGATTAAGCAAATTAAAGTCAGTAGGGTTCGACACCCAAATCGGGAAACATATTATTGAGTTTTTCGGATATTTTCAGTAGCAAAACGTACTCTAGCAGTGCTTGGTGGGTGGTAGTAGGCTCGCCTCCGTCGGACTACAAACACAGCAGCAAGATATGGGAATAGGAACTAGATTTTGCTCTCGGTTTCGCTCACATAAATATAGGTTAACTCAAGGTAGTAATATTACTTTTTCCTAGATGAAAGGTGCCCTATATCCTTTTCTGTTACTCTGACAAGGTGTATGTTAAATTTCATGATGATCTGTTAAATAGTTACGGCGTGAAAGCATAACCAACAAACACAACGCGAATGCATTTCCAATATTACCTACCTACTACTACTACCTTTCCCTATTTACGGGGATAATTTATGAATATAGTATGTATGTATAAACGCCGGTAATCACACCAGGATAATGCACGATACAACGAAATAAAATATTGTTACGCCCAGTGACATCTCTCGGCATTGTGGGAAAGACTCGGCAGTTCCGTCTAATAATTTATTACACCGCCATCTATTGACATCTTACGGAACTACGTTATAGGTATGCGTACGAGAATCGTAAAGATAACGCTGGTACTTTCTCGAAACATCGTACTGTTTACATACCGGGTATAGCGTTACTAGAAAACTCTAGAAATGCTTTACCCGCGTATAAATAGGGCGCACGCGCACCGCCGAGTCAGTTTACAATCGTAAGCGGTCAAGTGTTCATCGAAGCGAACGGAAGCGAAAATACTACGGAGTTTGAAGCAGTACAGTGAAAAAGTGTGGTATAGTGTTTGTTGTGTTTTAAATTTAATTGTGTGTTTGAATAAAACGTGTTTTAGTCGGTAATATTGTTTGCATTATTATCCGTCGAACCCAGCACGTAACAATATGTATATACAGGACAATCAGTATTTATCAATTACATTGTTTTAATTAGATATTCTGTGATTCAATGTTCTGCATTTTGTTCAGCTGCCTATGGTCATATGATTAATATGATATGCACTTAACACACAGACATGGTTTAGACCAGTTTTATATAGGTCACAGAAAAATTTATGAAAGTGTCCGCTGCAAACGCCACTGAAAGTCAAAATGCATAATAAAACACACGACACAAATACCGTTGGCGGGTCGCAATGTTCAACACAAAAATTCACATGCAGATTTTATAGCAATAGGAACACCCACTTTACTCTGAGTCATTGTACCTACGTATGTACCCACTCAGAATTAACAATGAATAATAATAATAATAATATAATAATATTCTATGACATACACACAACACCATCAAGCCCAAACTAAGCAGAGCTTGTACTATGGGTACTAGACAATGGATAAACATACATATTACATACTTTTTTTATAAATACATCCATATTATACATAGAAACACCCAGACCAAGATAAATATCCATGTTCATGCACACAAATGTTTGACTTGTGCGGGAATCGAACCCGCGACCTCAGGCGTGGCAGTCAGTTACACTAACCATTGCGCCATCGAGGCCGAATTGAATTAATATTAAGAAGAATTATTATAAAGACATTATAGATCTGTGTCTGTATATACCCGGAGGGATAAGCGGAACTTTCATATGTTTTAAGTGTCACTTAATAGGGAGGGAACCTGTTGCATCTACGGAGTTCATTTCCAGACTCCGTATTGCTACTAAAAATTCTCTAAAGGAAAAACCTATATAACGCTGCCTATCACTACGCGCCACTTCTAAGCGAACGTGATTTTGTTCCGTACTCTGAACCCTAAATCTCATTAACAGTAACTATATAAACGTGTATACTCAAATAGCGAACAAAAATAATTAATTGAAATAAATAACAATGTAAGAGTACCTATTAAATTTCAACGAACTGCTGTCTTTTACACGTCTACGCTATTATTAATTCAGCCAGTGCAACCGCTACATATTCCAATTATGTACAAAGTTTTAGTTTTTCCAAAAACTAAGTGGTAACACAGGCCAGTTTTATTTAAACTGGTCTGTAGTGGACACACAGAGTTTAGGCCGCCATATATCGAGCCCAAACATATTTAGCGAAATAGGAGTGTAACACATTTAGCCTGCCTCAGAAATGTTTGTCACAAGAAGCCAGAATTTTATATCCTGGGCTATCAACTGGGTTCAACGCCGACGGCGTCCAATCTGATACGGAACGACTCGCTCACATTTAACCACACATCGTCATCGAACTGAGAATATACGATAGCACACATCCGTCTCCACGCAAAATTGACAAATCGTATCTCGTACGGATCACCGAATTTTGCAGACTGATTTATGTATTATCGTATATCCGAATGATATTACGGAGTGAAGCATTGACATTTCATCCAGATTTCCAGCTTTAAAACCACTTTTCTTTGATGAATCCCTACAATTTCGGTTTTCTGTCCAAACAAATATGTAAAAAACGGCAGTAGCGCAATAGATAAGGAATTGGACGTGCAATCGAAGGGTTGCGCGTTCGAATCCCACCCATTACGCTACTGACGTGAAGCCATTCCTAACATAAGCATCACAGCTTAGCTGGACGGTCAAGTTATTCGTGACCTAAATTGCTAAACCTATAAAAAAATTATAAGTAAGGTCGTCAATACTTACAGAATCCAGGCTAATACTAAAATTTTCATAAAAGATAAGCTCCACGACACTTTGGCCGATCCGGGTATCGAATTCGAGGCCTTATGCACAGCAGTCGCTTATATTACTGTTGCGCCACTGAGACAGACATATTATAATAGAAAAATGTGTATATGCGTAGTGTTTAATACCTGATATTAAACATACATGTCAAATATACATATGTAAGAAATATAATATCAGAAGAAAACTGATTACGTGAATGATTTCAACTCAAATTATGAAGTCTAGACCTAACGGTCTTTCAGCTCAAAGCCCCGGAACTAATAAATAACTCAAAACTCTTCTAACGTTTATTCTGATCAATCCGCTTTAGAGGCGAGGTTGACCTGGGTTGTAAGCTGAGCAGAGATAATTTCAAACAATTTTCTACACAAGTACAAAGTTTTAATTACAAGTGAAACAATAATTGCAGAATATTATAACATTAAACTTTAAACTACGCGTTTTTGCAAAATCCGGGCGTCTTGATCTTATATATAGGCTACCGACGCGCGCCGGCAGGAGGGAGAGAAAGGGTGCCACCACTCCAGCGCGAACGCGGCCGCTGAGCACGACCTGTCCGCGTGACACTCTCTCCACAAGCTTTTTATACATCATGTAGGCAAGCACCAAAAACAACTTTTTCAACATTTAATCGTGAAAAGGATGTAATGGAG
Organism: Catocala fraxini; assembly: GCA_930367265.1. Classification (NCBI taxonomy): domain Eukaryota; kingdom Metazoa; phylum Arthropoda; class Insecta; order Lepidoptera; family Erebidae; genus Catocala; species Catocala fraxini. The sequence continues at coordinate 13,879,753 of OV884037.1, forward strand.
GATCAAGGTCTATATTTACAACCGAAGTTCGATAAGGCTGCAAGTAAAATTGGGTTTCCATATAAGAACTTATACAGTATAGACATAACACAATTATATTATTTATAGCATCTTGTTTAATCTCATAAAAAAGAACTAATTTATATTTTACAAAAGAAGCATCTGGCGCATTATGCCGTATAATTAGTAAATAAATATAACTTCTTTGAAATTAAACTGCTATATACGGATTTTATCGCGTTGTTTATTTGACACTTTATTACAAAATTTTGAAAATTGTTACACTACTACTACTATTAAACTTTACTAATTTTTAAGCTAATTAAATTATTATTAAACTATTTAGATTTAATTTATTTTTACACTTTCCCCGACGTTTCGGTTGCTTTTCAGCAGCCATGGTCACGGGGAGACTCTTCTCTCCTTTCCTTTGTAATAAATTGTCAAATAAACAACGCGATAAAATCCGTATATAGCAGTTTAATTTCAATGAATAATATTCGCGTAAATAGAAGACAGTATTAAATATAACTTCTGTCAAGAACTGAACTATAAAATGCGAAAAGATTTCCAAATCCAACTAACCGTTACAGATATTAGCGCGTTCAAACAAAAATACCACGAAAAATACAATTAAATTTTTCAGCTTTATCATATTAGTATAGATTAATTATCAACTTCATATAAATAGTATTTTATTTAGCGATGTGCACTGCTGCATTCGAAATATAATTGAATGTGTATGACAGCACAAGTGAGTTCACACCGCCCTTGACTGTGAAATGTAGGTAGATGTTGTGAACTGTATTAAAAAATTATGCGTAAAACGAATCTTATTATAAGTATGCGGTAGGCATAGTAAGATATATAAGTTATAAGCGCGTACCTGGGCATTGTCGCTGCTAACTATTATGGGTTTCCTATGAATCGCATACTAATCATCAAGAATATATATGTAATAAATGTATGTGTTGGGTTCCAAAATAATAAGAAAATTATACGAAACTCTCAATATTTACACTAAACGAATATTACATATTGGGAATTCTATCCTGTAGTCAGTAAAACTGTTCTGTGCAGCGTCGCCACTGCCCTTGTGCCGATTGTTTTAGGCGCAATCTCCATGCGAGACAAGAATTTATGTGAGTCACAACAAGTTACTTTAGGTCTGGTTCTATGTCCTATTGTTCTATGTCCGTTTAAAATAAAAATTATCCTTGCACTGTGAGTACAAGAGCATCTTATGTAAGAACGATTGTTAGGTGACAGGTTCGAATTTCGATGCCCTGGATTCGATATACCGAACTAAGTTGTACAACAATTTTGTTAAAACACACGATATGGGATCATAGACTTAGCTGACTGGCTTATACCATCTAAACATAAATGAAATGTAAAGCATACACTTCTCCTTATCCAGAAACGATCTGTCGTTTAACCCGGACATTAACTTTGTTATATGACACAGGAAATAATATATCTGTAACAAACCCGCAAGGTAAATGTGGAACGAACAATAAGGCAATAATAATATAAATTGATAAATTAAATTTATCACAATAAATTAATTGTATCGCGACCCCTTTTTGGTAAGGAGATTGCGAAACAAGCAACATAATTCGATAAATAAATAACTGGCAACGACGGGTTCCTAACAGTATAAGATAAAAAAATAAAATAACCGTTATTTCTACAATAGTTCTATGTAGCTCCTTATTATGTTTTTCGTAATAATATCTTAATGCATGTAAATACTAAATTGCGCCCGCAGCTTCGCTCGCGTAAATGTAGGTATGGTTAGTAACAGTACTTTTTATCTGGATGAAAGGTACCCTATGGCCTATTTTGTTTCGCTGATAACACGTATGCGAAATTTCAAGATAATCAAATAAGATAAGATAAGATAATATTTATTTGCATAAACATATGTATACATACAATTTCAGGCATGTAGGGTGTTACAGGATAATTATTGTTCTTACATGTTTTTCACACAGTGGCGTGCAAATGTAGACATTGACATTTTATAGAAATGATTAATTAACAATATTTATATAATAATAAAGTAAATACAATTAAAATGTCCTAAAATCTTAATAAGTTTAGTACCTAAACGACAATTATTTCAAAAAAAATAATCAATACAATGGTAAAACGCAACAAAAATGAAATGAAATGTGTTGTTTAAATTAAATAATAATAAAACTGTCATGAATCCTTAATAACTACTTAAATGCTATTCTGTTATATTTATTAGAAATAAAATATATATATACATAATGAAAATGTCTTGTCATGTTTTATAAAGTAGACTAATTATAACAATTCCTGTAGAAAATCGGTGACGTTGTATTACGCTTTCTCAGCCAAGAATAATTTTATTTTTCTTAAATGTATCGAGAGGTACCTCATGCCAACTTTTAGGTATTTTATTATAAAGTACCGGGCCATACAAAAAACGCTTTTGTGCATTAGTGCTTGCGGTGTATAAACATAGCTTACAGTTATTTCGCCTGTTTCTTGGTAAGACGTCTGCCATGCGAGGAAACAGATTATAGTCTGTTTCAAATACGAAGTCCCATTCGACAGATACTCGCTGGGCAGCAATAGTGAAGACACCATTTCAATCGACACAGCACGAAATCGATTACCGATTAACTTTGACATATCAAAAGAATAGTTACATCAATGTTATTCATACCGTGTTTATTTGTATATCTATGAGATATTTAAACTATAAGTCCAATTTCGCTTCAAAATCATTTATAAATAAATAAAATATATTAAGAGGTTGCTGAATGAGATTTACGGTACGTTGCAACCTAAAAATAATTATGTAATATAAGTATTTCTCGGTCAATTGTTTTTAGCTCGAGGTAGATCGATTTTATCCGATTCATATTGTCGCGTCACTATGACTGAAAGTAAAAAAAAAATACCATAGTGCGGAACCATGGTATTTTAGTAAAATATTATTTTATTTTAATGTTTAAATTATTTAAGATCAATATCAATAGAAATTAATAGTTGATTATGTTTGTGAAACAATTATGTCATGTTTTGTATAGTTTCTAATTATTTTTAAATAAGTACCATAAGTAATAATTGTTTATTTTAGCAAATTATATGAAATGTGCGGAGTTATGTACGTGATATGAAGTGTCAAAAGGGACTTCATATTTGAAACAGACTATAGTATTAGACTCGACCAATATTAAGATTTTTAGAATGTAGAGAGATGGCAAAGTTAATATGCCATGTTTTTTAAAATAGGGCACGCAACTGAACTGAAATGATATTTAATTTTTTTATTTAATTTAATTAACTAAGTAAAATTAAATAAAAAATTAAGTATCATGTTGGACATAATCAAAAGCCTGCGTGATGCCGCGCCAGTCTCTCACGTCAGTTGAGTGCTTACGTAAAAGCGTAACAAAAAAAAGAAATAAACAAACAAACTCACATTCGCATTTATAATATTAGGTAGGATTCTGTACGTGTGTAAATCATTGAACTCCTCGTAAACTGCTAAACAAATTGTGATTAAAAAATGTGTATGTTTAAAAACCGTCCCTGGGTGGTTTAAACCGACTCATTCGCCATTTCACCAAGTAAATGATAAACAATCCTATTCAAATATTATATATGTATATTATTAGTGATATGCATAATTATTCATATTACCACTCCGCTCCCAAAGGACAGTTGGACATTGCCTGGAGTTTGAGTCAACATACTCTTTATCTCTCTAAATATATTTTTGGGTCTATGTTTTAAATCTAAAATATCGTTTAAGTTATTCAAAGGTTTCCAAGGCTCTTGCAGCAGTAGGAGTATATTTATGTGAGTGCTTATTATAGCTTAAACCTACTTTACATTACCTAAAAGCACTGTGTATATACCTGAAAACTGAAAACACTTTGACCAGAGCATGGTGGTGGGAAATTAAAACCAACATGCGCAATCGGCTGTAGTTAGACCAGATGACCATTAAACTGGCTCTTATGTTATTTAAAAACACATTTGTCTCAGACAACACTCTGTGAAAGAACCGACGAAACAAGACTAAATCATAAAAGACCCGAATTATTCATTTTGCCACGGCACCCTAAAAACAGTTCATTAAAAATATCAATTACCGAATTTATATCTAACTTGAGAACCAAATTTACCCTGACATTTTGCTTAATAGGTAGACAAAGATATATAATTTAGAATATTTTTGTTTCTTTGTTAGCAGATCTTGCAGATACGACAATGGGACTTCGACTACAAGACAAGCAGAGGCTGCTCAATTGCAAAGCTAGATTATACAAAAGCTAGTTGATATCACAAATCTCGAGGCGCTCATAGCCAGTTGCACTTACTGATCAGTAAACGATTAGCGAGGTTAAGCAACGTTAGGTGCGGTCAGTCTATAGATGGGTGACCGCTTAGTGGTATTTCATCTGAGCGTCTCCGTGCTTCGGAGGACACGTAAAAGTCAGTCCCAGTTGTTGTCAAATTGACAGCACTCGTTAAGCCATGTCAGAGGCCTACGGGCGGCTTGAACAACTCTTGACAACAGGTTGGCCACTAACCACACGAAAAGAAGAAGAAGAAGATCACAAATCTCTACTAAGTAGGTCCAAATTAGGCAAAGCTACATCTCCTTTTGAAGCGAATTAATCTCGTTCGCACTCTTAGCCGTTAATGAATACGCGCTGATTACGGCACGAGATAGGATTATGAAGACACCCACAGACCATGCAACACATTGACACAAAGACATAGCCTAGCCCTATATTCAATAATATTCTAATTTGAATTAAAATATTTAATCTTAGGCCATCTGAGGCCAACAACTAAGACACACAAAATAAAATGACCACAGGATTGGAATGCTACGCAGAGAATTTGAGTTCGATCCCAAAGCTCTGACATTGCGAAGCTATGTGCGTATTTAATAGTTAATTATTATCGCTGGCTTTAACGGTGAAGGAAAACATCGTGTGGAAACGAAATGTTTGCAAAGATATGTGAAGTATGTTAACTGCAAGTTAGCATACTGCACATATCTAAAATTGGGCCAACGAGGTGAACTATGGCATAGCCCGTCTCACACTGAGAAAACACGCATGCACCCAGTAGTGTGACAGTTTAAATATAGAGCTGATATTATTCTATTATTATTATAATAGAATTTTACTATAAACTATTTTAATTTCACAATAGCACATTTTAGTAAATTTAACATATTTCTTCAGAACGCAATGATTTTTTTTAATGTAAACTAATACCAGATAAGTTAAAAGTAAACAGTCACATTTGCTACGGCGGCGTTATAGAGCTATAAGGTGTAACCTTTAGGGTTTACTTTAGGAGAAATGTAGATATATTAGGAAGTACAATGAGAGAAGGTATAACAATAACATAATGTTAGATCAATCACGTTCATTACGTGTAATAGATCACGAGATTTGGTGATAAGAAGTGAGTTGAGAATAAAAACTCATTAATTTAAGGCTACCACACACGAACCGGAAAAAAAACATCAAGATAAAAATTCACATAAGAACTTTACGGATATTACACGACTATCTGAGACTCCACAAGAAAATGCTGCGTATATTTTCACACTTAATATGAAATCTCAGTCTAGAATTGAGCCTCTTAAATCGTTTGCCATATAATATATCTGCACATTGGCTTACAACCGAAACCTAAAATTCATGAAAACAGCACTCGGCGAGTTGTTTTTGAAGCAATTTATTACAGACTACTGAGCTGGATAGCTTTAGATAAAAATAGTCTTACCGAAAAATGGCGAATATTTATTAAATGTTACACCAAACTTCACAATTTATTACGTCAAAAACAATACCAACCAATTATAGGTAATTTGCTATGTTTGACAGTACAGCGTACATACATATTCGACATACTTGCGTTATGTTACCGAATAGTCGAAGCACGTCGGTAGAATTGGCGAAAGGCTTGAGCGTCTTCCTTCGGGAACTCGTGCATTCTGGTCTCTTACCAAAGCTATCGAAGGAAATTTCTGCAATCCATCCTTTCCACCTCTTCACATGGGAAATGATTCGTTGGCCCACGACGCAAAAGAGAAAGCCAATCTTCAGGATAAACTCTTTGCGTCCAACTCGACTTTGGATGACATGATGATGTCTTGCGAGACAAGAACCGCCTACCATACTGCAGTGTGAGGGTTGTATACCGGATATCGGGTTCTACCAACGCTCAGTGCGCTTAGCACTTCTATCCCTTGATATCCATATGTCGAGTGAGCCTGATGGAATCTTCATATTGTGTTGAAGATGTGCGCTCCAGAGTTCGCGCCGGTCTTAACTCTCTCTGCTCTTTCGGCTCTCTTACTCTTCTGGCGTATTCTCGAGATCATGGAAGACAGCATTAGTCCACCCGAAAAAAGGCGACTGCTTAAACCCGTCCAACTACAGATCGATAGCCATAACCCTCCTTTTCTCTAAGATGGTGGAATCCATCATCAACCGTTAGATCTTACGGTACCTAGAGGATCATCAGCTGCTTAGTGACCAGCAGTACGGCTTCCGTAAGGGTCGGTCGGCTAGTTATCTTCTAGTATACCTGATACATCGCTGCACGCGCTGGGCTCAGGCGATCGAGATACAGGGGGAAGCCTTGGCGGTTAAATTGGACATAGCGAAGGCCTTCAATCGTGTTTGGCACAAAGCGTTTCTTTCGATGCTCCTTTCCTATGGGCTTCCCGAGAGATTATGCAAATAGGTTACTAACTTTTTAACAGACAGAAGCACTATGGTCATAGCCAACGGTGAATGCTCTAACTCCATATCTGTAATTGCTGGTGTCCCGCAAGGCTGTGTGTTATCGCCTACTCTGTTCCTCCTCCATATCAATGACATGTTGCAAATTAGCAGCATTCATTGTTATATGGACGACAGCACGAACGAAGCTCTTTATACCGGCCGCGCTAACATCTCTCGGGAAAACGTCATTGAGAGTCGAAAAAAACTTGTGTCGGAAATAGAGAGCTCTATGAAGAAAGTTTTGGATTGGGGCAGACTTAATTTGGTCCAATTTAACCCCACAAAGACACAAGTCTGCGCCTTCATCGCAAAAAAGCTGCCGTTGGTCGTATCTCCTTGTTTCCTTGTTTTGAGAACATCCCCATCACTGCCTCAACCGATATTGGTGATATTCTTGGTGTCGACATATCGAGCAAAGTCCAGTTCCTTTCTATTTAGAGGGTAAGGCTAAATAATTAGCTTCGAAAAAGCTTGGCATGTTCAACAGATCGAGAAGGTATTTCACGCCAGCCCACCGCCTACTACTTTATAAGGCGCAGGTTCGGCCTCACATGGAATACTGTTCTCATCTTTAGGCAGGGGCAGCCCGGTACCAGCTTCTCAATCTGGACAGCATTCAACGGAGAGCGACTCGAATCGTCGAGGATGTTTAAATCGGCTAGACCCCTTGGCACTGCGTAGAGATGTGGCCTCGCTGTAATAATAATAATAATAATGTGACTATCTCGGTGGCGTAGTGGTTAGTATAACCGACTGCCGCGCCTGAGGTCGCAGGTTCGATTCCCGCACAAGTCAAACATTTGTGTGCATGAACATGGATGTGTGTCTTGGTCTGGGTGTTTCTATGTATAATATAAATAGGTTACAAAAAGAAAATGGATATATGTATGTATGTTTATCCATTGTCTAGTACCCATAGTGCAAGCTCTGCTTAGTTAGGGCTATATGGTGTTGTGTGTGTGATAGAATATTATTATATTATATTATTTGCATAAAATGATTACACAGAATATTTGAAGTCTCTGACTTCTGAGCTAGGTATGAACTAACTGTGTTACAGAAGTCGCACTGACTTCTCTTCTCACAATTTATGCTAAAATAAATATTTTACGCTATGCATTTTCTATCGCTATTACTATGGGGAGTCCCTGTCGCCTCTTTTCGCCGTCGTCCTACGCTACAGCATTTTCATCCCCATAATTTAGATGGTTGGCAACTGCCAGAATCAATCTGCAGAAATTTTCTGCCTCGCATATCAAAACTGTGGAATGAGCTGTCGCCTGCTGTATTTCCGGACCAATACGACCTTCAAAACTTCAAGAAAAGAGCGTACTCCTTTTTAAAAGGTAGGCAACGCACTTGTGACTCCTCTGGTGTTGTGGGTGTCCATGGGTGGCGGTAATCGCTTACCATCAGGCAATACGTCTGATAGTTTGCCCACTAATACATAATAAAAATAGCATGTGCGGGAAACCGTGGGTAGCAGCTACATTTTTGAATTATTATAATTTATATAAAATTTTGTATAATCTAAAACTCTCTTTTATATCTATTTTAAAGTTCGCCAAACATTATTTTGTCTTTATCGAATAATTGTGGTAATGTTAAGAGTATATATATGAGAATTAGACTTATTTATTTATCTAGTGTATGTCGTACATTCCACAGTGACAGATTGCAGTACATTAAAAAAATTATTGTTGTTTTACGCGCGGCCTCTCTATGGCCACAGAGCCGTAGAAGGACGTATAGGCAGCTATACGATCTTTTTTAAAAGCAAATATAAATAAATCGATGTTACATTTATAAGTTTTCTATTTTGCCATTGCAGCATCACGTAAAACCACTGAGCAAATTTTAATGCGATACTCTCAGTTTAGTAGTTGTTCAACTTAAAATTTAAGCCGCCTTTATTCTATTCAGTTGAACCCATATGATTATTGTATTAATCAACAGCCTTGTAGTTATTTCAAAGTACCCGAACATAATTTAGTTATTGGTGTTTCTATTTACGCAGAATGAGCTCAAACTATCATGAAGTCTAGCTGTAGTTTGCTTCTTCTTGGTTTTGACCATTTGAATTACTGGATCCCAAACTGGTGGTAGATTCCCACCATCTTATTAGGATGCTTTTTGATTTCAATAGCCTCGCGAAGCATCCTTGGCAGGAATCAGTTTTCTTTAGCGAGAATCTGTGGTTCGTCAAATCTCAGGTCCCCTATTGGACATGTTCACACACAGCAGACTTCATGGAGCGTTGGTGTTTTACATCAGTTATGTGTTCTTTTATGCGGGTGCCTATGCTTCTCTTGGTTTGACCAATGTATGAGAGTCCGCAGTCACAATCCATTTTATAGACAGTGACACACAGTGACACTTGACGGATGGTAAAAATTTACTTATCTTCGTTGGCGGCTTGAAGTATGTGTTGATTGAAGCTCGCTTCAAGATGTAGCCAATCTTATCAGTGACACCTCTTACATATGGCAGTATGGCAGGCTGGCGCTTGAACAGTCAATCGCCAGCCTGCCATGTGTGCCGGCTGTTGAGCTTGTTATCTTGCAGTACTTGCTTGACATGTCGAAGCTCCGCGTCCAGGTGTTTCTTGTCACAGATCCCGTGAGCTCTCTGAAATAAAGACATTCCCACGACAGCTAACTGTTTAGGATGGTGGTGAGATTCACCGTTTAAGTACCAATTTATATAGGTCTTTTTCCTATACACAGTGTAGCTCAAAGTATGATCAGGATTTCTGATGACAAGTACATCTAAGAAAGCTAATAAATTATTTGCCTCTAATTCCATAGTAAATTGGATATTGTTATTAATGGAATTTAGATGTTCTAGGAATACATTTACACTATCTGTTGGTAATATTGTAAAAATATCATCTACAATACCTCTTATAAATCCTGGGTGTGATGGGGACAGTCTGCAAAGCTCGAGCCTCGAAGTCCTCCATATATATGTCGGCAACAACAGGCGATACTGGGGAGCCCATTGCCACACCATCGACTTGTATGTATAATTTATTGTCCCACAACAGATAGCCAGTTGTCAAGCAATGCTTAAGTAGTTCTGCATATTCCTCAGGCATATTGTACTCTATTAGCTTCTTTTTAGTTATTTCAATACAGTGATGAACAGGCATGCATGTAAGTCCCACTGCTGGGAACCAGCATCTAAAAATGCGTTGTAAATAAAAATCATTGTTAATTAATTTTCTGTAATCCTTTATAATCCAGCATCGTTTTTAGGCAAATTAGCATTCATATACATTATGGTGAGCAAAGGTTTCCAGATTTTTATGTTTAACGACGTTATAACCCTTTTGTAAGTTTTATGAATATGGCCGTTAATTTCTTCTTGCATTTTCGTGACCTTACCTACAGTTAACCTTTTAGCTAGTGGAAGCCTTGTGGAAGCACAAAGATAAGGCACATTCAAATTTTAGTTGAATGCACCGGATATTCTTATACTTTTATTAAACAGCATACCATAAAAGTAAACAATGCATATAAATATAATTAAAAACTGTAAATATTCAATAATATAATTATGTAGGTACATATATCAATATCAATGTATTACGGCACAACTGTCACTTTGTCCTTGATTTGTCACATAATTTTTCTACTCGCTCTACATCAGTTCTCTTGCTTTTAAAAAAGACAACTTGCAAAGGAATAATTCCTGCATGTTGGAGGAGTTTACAAACAGTTAAACAACGGACGCAAAAACACTCAGACCCGCAATAATTATTTGTAGATGAAATCATTTTTTTCACTTAGCGTAGATGCAGTGGCGAGACGACCACTTAAACCACTACGCCATCCGTGCAGTCAAAACTGTGTCTGTTCTTTCAATTTGTCCAACACAAAGTATGATCTCAACAAATCGTGGCGGGACATGATAAAGCATAAAATATAGGCACATACTTGTACACGTTAAAACACTTTCATCACAAAAATTTGTCATCCTTCAGCAAAGATTTTCCACATTCTGTTACGAGTCTAACACAATCAGTGTCTACGTTAAACATTGTTATGTAGACGAATGACACAACACGTCGTGGATGAGAAAAGGAGCTGCTTTCTTGATGTGAATCTTTTCAAAACGATTGCGGAAAATATCATACTTATTTCCCTTCGTTCGTGTCAGGTAAGGCAAAATACATTTGATTCTGTGCATGCAATTTCTCTTATCTGTTCAACTTAACATTTTTATAGTTACAAACTCCGACATCAGCAATATATTAGCAGTAAAATGCTGAGCATGGTACGGATAAAATAATTACAATTGAAATTAAACTACTAAAGTTATGCCGATTTTATCGCCTCTAACCTTAACCTTAGCGTATTCTATCGCCTCTATCATGGCGAATGCTCCGAAGAGTTATTTGACCTCATCCCACCTTCCCCCTTCCTTTTGAGAACCACACGTGCCGGTCTTCGTAACCACAGATGGACGGTTAGCACAATCCCGTCTCGCACCAAAAGGTTCAGCAATTCCTTCTTATGCCGTACCATACAACTTTGAAATGGTCTTCCGGCATATGTGTTCCCTCCCTTCTATGACATTGGGTCCTTCAAACGTAGTGTGAAGAAGCATCTGGTCGGACCGACTTGACACTGTCGACGGCTAGAAGACATCTATCTTCTCCTCGTCGTCACTGTCTCTGGACTGTAATTGGGCTTTCCATCAGATCCAATATATTTTTAGTATTAATAATAAATAATAATAATAAATTTAATAGTCTATTTTAAAATCAATAGTTTTTAAGTTATTTTATTACTATTTAAATTTTAACTTTTCCTATTTGATTTTTCAATAACCAAAAGATAAATTTAAGTAGCTTTAAAATATCTTAAAGTCGTATTTTTTAAATAAACTCTGATATATATCCGTATGTAGTTTGACTTCAATATACCTATAAATTTCGCGTAAATGGAAAACAATATTGGAATAAATGCAATCTACATATATTTCGTATCTCGTCCTCGTTTTTGTATCCTGTAGTTTGAATTTCTTGCAGAATTTACTGTGTTTGCAAACATTAAACCTTCATCGTAAAAATTAGAAACGAATATTACCTCTCTTGATTTCATAGAGATATAACTGAGTAATTATATCAACTTAATATTCTAACTAACAATATTTGAACACTATTTCTGTGTAATATAAAACCATTATTAGATGAAACTCTTTTCAGAGAAAATACCAGTTTAGAGGAAAACTTATTACTTTCACAAAGAGCAAGTTTAATACACGAGGCTCAACTAATATGCAACATACTACATCATATTGGCTCCGTATGTAACACTGGAGCTACTCCTTCCATTTACTTTCTTTGTGAAAGTACCTACTACATAACCTTTTCAAACAAAGCGAGGTACGAAAAGAAAAATAGAAAATTGCAGAATTCGCTCTAGGTGTGTCAATTAAAACAGTGATTAAGCTAAGAAACGTTTTTAAATGTTTTAACAATAAACATGAGATCCTATTGTTTTGCTAGCTAAGAATTTAATATTGCTGTAATAGTGCAGTGCTTTTTAAAATTGTATTATTAAACTATTTGGGAACACACAAGTAATATTTCAATACTTTTAGTGTAAAATACTGAAGTTAGGGAATGTCAGTGCTGAGTTTTTGATAATGAAGCAAGTTTACTAGCACCTAACATGACTGAAGAACTTTGTAAAATAGGTGCCAGTGAACTAAAAATCCCTGTACTCTAACTTCCTCTGTCTACTTAGCATCATATTCATACTAATAAACCTTTCAGAAGCTACGACTAAACACGTACATATGTGGTCTCACGCCGATATCCTCAACGAAGTAGTGAGGTGTGTATTGCACCCATATTTCACCAGCTAAGCTTTAAGTTTGGAACTTAGACTTACCCCCTATTACGAGCCCGTAACGGGCGAGTCTACTGCCATTTACCAGACACAGTTACATATTCCGTGCTACTAAATAGGAAGATAAGCTAAAGAATAATTAAGTCATACAATATCCAATAACACATTGCCAGATCCGGAGATTAAACTCGAGACTTCGTGCACAGCAGTTGCATACACTATCGCTACCCGATCGAGGCAGACATCGAGGAAAGACTTAATACATACAAGGCAACTAAATAACCATTTTGACGGCGTTTACTCTGATGGTCTATTTGTTTCTAGTTTAAAATTGCATTCACTCGTGCTATATCGTTGGTTGGTTAATATTACAAAATGAAACATAAACACAGTATAAACGCCATTCCCGTGTGTAGCATTACTGAGACCTGCATATTTCATGTAGTTCAACTTACACTATAAATTATCTACATACAACTATAGCAGTATGTATGGTCAAGTCGTTAAGAAAAATTAATACTCCTGCCAGTTCCGAAATAGAGGGTTAATATTTTTTATAGGTAAAAAAGGCTTATTAGTTTAGTAACTTCCTATAAAGATATCACAATCCTTTGAAAGTCTATCTATTAAATTAGTTTTAGATGAAGCATTCCAATTTCAAATGTCCTCCAGACCGAATGTCGGCCACGGCGGCCAATCTTAACGGAGACTGGCCATCTGCGCAGGAGATATTATAGTGCACAAGTGTGTGCGCAAACACAAGTGCACTCTCTGCTCCCTAACTCTCATAGACCGATGGGACAAATAATCCGACCCGACTGGAGAGAGATCAGGCGCAGGATCAACGGCTTTACGTGCTTTCCGAGACTCGGGGGTGCCTTACACCGCCAACTTCCTAACTCCGGGCTCGTATTGAGATTTCTTAACAGAAAAACTCAATAACTTTATGTTGGCCCGACCAGGGATTCAAACTTGAAACCTCATGCACAACAGTCGCTTTCACTACCGCTGCGCCACGGAGGCAGTTTTATAAGATACTGAGAAGTCTTGAAGACCGAGAAGTCTTGAAGTCTTGAAGACCAACCCTATAGAAATAGGGTTGGTCTTCAAGATTATAGGTGGTTGAATTGAGTGACCAGTACTATGAATTGTGCATGTCTATGATATGAGCCGTTTGTTACACTGTCTCATATATCTGTTTCATGTATAAGATCATTCTAATTAAATTAAGAATATTCTTTTGATGATTCGTTTCTTGTTAGACTTGGTTTCCGTTTAAAATAACTCAGAGCGCAATTAGGTCATGTTTCTGAATTCATAAGAATATATGGATAAGCGGTAATATTAAAAAAGCCAGTCACCTAATCCATCGGGTTTGCAAGAGAGATGTTTGCTAGACGTTAGTCGACTCTCAACCGACGTAAACTTAAGGCTAGAAATAAACTTTGTAAGGAAGTCATTTCCATCAAGGAGGCGGCGGAGCGGGAGAGGGAGCGTTTAAACCCTCTCCCCAACCGCAGAACCGGGCGCCGGAGGGCGCGAGATGACCTCCAGCCATCCTGAGGATTGACCTGAGGGTGGTGGGCTTTGTGGGCCTGCCCGCCATCCGTTCAGCACCAGGTCCGAGAGGAGGCGTGCGTCTTTCCACGCGCGCCTCTATATCGAGTCCGTCTTCCCTCTAGGGGGGAGACAGTAGGGTTTAAATTGAGAAGTGCCTAGGGTAGGTCTCTCGTGTAGTGGCCTGCCGTTTCATACGGCGGGCCAAAACCTCGGCGGGGTCGCGACCGCATGTGCAAGTGATTCGCGCGGCCCCGTCGATAGAAGTTTTGTCGAGGAACACCGTGGTAGGTTTAGTCGGTATTTCGGGAGGTCCTTTATCATTTCAACATCTTTCTTTTACCCCGGTGAGTCAAACATAACCCCTTCGCCCGCCCCCGCGGAGGGGTATGCGTTAAAGCATTGTCCCACGTAAAAAAAAAATGCTAGAAGTAAACTACTTATTTGCAACGCAACCTGCAATAAAATTATATCCTGTATTATACATATCTTGTGTGTTGTAATCTGCAATACAATAATATATAAGTTAGTTTGCAAATATATTATAATATCACAAGCATAAAAAAGTTCCCTGGGTTAGGCATTGATCCCGCTCATCAGAGCCAAACTATCATGATCAGTACGGACAGATCAGTTTCATAAAAAACCTTCCCCGGTTAAGTTTATTTGAATAAAGTGGGGCTCTACTACACTCATCGGGCTTAGAAGTAAACACGCCAATTAGCAGGTCCACCAATTGCTGTCCTTAAGCTACAAATCTCTTCAAATGTTCTGACGTCACCAAAGCACTGCACTAGTACCTACACTTTACGTACTAAAAGTAGATTAAGCCCCAGCTAAGTGCGCGGTACCATTAGACTCTAATCCAAAATGTAACACACACAATCTAACGTAAAGTTTAATGTTGTCTCTAACTATTGTAACCATATTCGTGCTTGTATCGCTTCGGGAATATTGGGAACGACAATATAAACAAGGCAGCAAAATATATAAAACAAGGTTACGCCCACAGCTCTGTTCGTGTGTATCTGTGATGTAAGTACCTTGAGTGCTGTCTAATTTCTAAACATGCATATAATACTTATTTTCAAATACTTGCACGTGATGTCAGGCTACTTAATAGTAGCTTAAAGCCACGTAAATTATAAAGATTTTACTAAGTATATTGCAGACTTAGCATCCCACATTTAATCGCCTTAAGAGATTTATTCAAAAGGATAAAATATGTGTTTCATTCTTTATTTTAACAGTATTTCCATCAAGCTTTAACTTAATAAGACCATTTTTCATAATATGAACAGAGCTAGTTTCATTATTCCTTAATGAATGAGTAATACAAGATTTAAGTATCTTATCCGTACGATTTGAGCTGAACAGTTTCACAACACCTTGCTTTATGAATGAGGAATACAACATTTCAAGTTTCTCCCTACTGTTTAAACTGTGTGTTGATACTTTCGCATGTAATTTAATCAGTTTCATCTTTTAAGTAGTTAAATTTAACTAACAAAATTGTAAACTTGTCTGTCTAATTTGGAAGGCTGGAGACTTATAACACAGGTTTAACCTAGTACAGGCTCCAGCCTCGACAACACATTAAACTCATGTACTTGAAAAAATAATGCACATCCTGTACTAGCCCTTTAGAATGTTAGTGAAAGAAAAGAAAATAAAAGAAAGAAACAAACTATTTATTTTGGCACACAAAAGGCCACACGCAAAACAATAAGAAATAAAAAAAATACAAGATAAAAGAAAACAAAACAATAATAAAACTAGAAAAATAAAACAAAATATACTAAAACTATAATTTTATTGCCGCTGACTGGCAACACCACACCTTCCGCTTAACTAAACGGAACTCGGAAACTACCTCCATTTAAGTCAAGGCTAGTATTGTCAGTGAGCAGACGATACTAATAATACTAGGTACATATTTTAAATTATTTAAGTTTAACTTAAGTTTAAAATGTAATGGGAAAGTGTGTGTCCTATGAGTGCCATTTATGTATATATATATATATATATATATATACAGGGTGTCCCAAAAATCAACGTCAAGCCGAAAACGGATGACGGGCCAAGGGATGGTGGTTCTCAAAAAAATATGAAAAAAAAATTTTTTGCTGCACTCTAAAAATTACAGCCATTTAAAAAAAAATGAGAAAATTAACACCTTGTTATGATTTTTCAAGTACTATGACTACAAAATGTTTACTTAGCTTAATTATTTTAGTGAGGATTTGTTACTGAATAATGCTAGTATACATTACAATTCAAAATTTGAACACAACTATCTTCATTACAGAGGAAATATCCCTAATATGCCCAAACATGTACTCAAAATTATTACATTATTCAACTTTAAATGGCCGTGCTGAAAAAAAAATGTACTACGCCATTTCAGCACGTGGCATCAAAAGATGGCGCATTTAATGGGCTTTCTAAAATGCTATAACACTTACTACATTTTATCCTAATTATGGATTTTTTTTCTAAAACAACTTGGATTTATGCTTCTAATGCGATGCATATTTTATTTAAAGCTTACTTAAATTAAAGTAAGACAGTACAAGTTTGGGTGAAACAGATTAGGACGCCACTTCAACGTGTGAGAGTGAAAGAGATAGCAAGCCTGAGCATCATCAACAGCACGAGTTAGAGTGAAACGGATAGAGACGCCACGAGTGAAAAAGATAGCAAGACCGGATCATCTGCGCACGAACTGCAATACTTCAGTACGTTACGTTATTTCGTTTACTGCGCATCGTTCTGTATTCCTTCGTGTCGTTTTCGTACTTACTAACTTTGGCTTTGCTTATTGGACTTGATTACGTGCTACTTGGATTTGATTTGTGATTTGACCGTTTGTGACTAACTTGGCTTTCTTTTGGACTATCGTCATCGCTGACCGTGTAATTGTGTGTATTCTATGATCGCCACCATGCCGCTTCGATACACAGCACAGGAGTATGCAAACATGCATCTCATTTATGGAGAGTGCAGGTGCAACGCTAATGCTGCAGCTCGACTCTATCGTGAGAGATACCCCAATTCTGAGCGTCATCCAGATCATAGAGTATTTATTAATCTGCACCGATCACTCTCAGAAGGCCGATTTCCTAATCAAATGTTCAGTACAGGAAGATCCAGCATTCCATACGAGGAAGAAGTTTTAGCAGCAGTCGCAGAAGACACGAGTGTCTCAGTACGTGGACTTGAGACAAGCATAGGAGTGCCGAAGAGTACAGCACACCGGATTTTGCAGCAAAACCAGCTCCACCCGTACCATGTGCAACGAGTTCAATCTTTATCACCTCAAGATTATCCTGCAAGGGTTGCGTTTTGTGAAACGATGTTACAAAGACACCGAGAAGACCCCCACTTCCTGGATAAAGTACTCTGGACGGATGAGTCAACTTTTAAGAAAGATGGCTACTTAAATCTACATAATGTGCATGAGTGGCACGTGGAAAACCCACATTTAATGCGAGAAGATCGGTCACAATATCGCTTCAAAGTAAACATGTGGACCGGTATTCTGAACGGTAGAATTATTGGACCTTTCGAACTCCCAGACACCTTAACCAGTGAGGCTTACTTAGACATTTTACAAAATCATCTACCAGATTTATTGGAAGACGTGCCACTCAACATTTACGTAGGTATGTGGCTCCAACAAGATGGCTGCCCTGCGCACTATGCTCGCTCAGTAAGGGAATTTCTTAACCAAGTATATCCGGATAGGTGGATCGGTCGGTCTGGTACGATCTCGTGGCCGGCCCGATCACCAGACTTAAACCCCATTGATTTCTTTTACTGGGGAGCAGTGAAGGATCAAGTTTACTCTAAGCCTATCGCAAACGTAGAGGAACTGCGCCAAAGAATTGCGGGGACCGCTGAATACATCAATTCAAGAAGTTTTGCTCGTAAAATAAAGCGTTCGTTTTTAAAGAGATGTAGGGCATGCATTGAAGCTGAAGGCAAACAATTTGAATATTTATTGTAACAAAATAAAATGAACTGTTGATTTGAATGGTTGAATTTTTATTTCAAATTGAACACATAATGATTCACAATGACCAAAGGAATCTAATATGGTTTATCAATAAATTAGGTATTCGCCCTATTCACAGTAGCTTCGCAAAACAGTGTCACTAGTAGTTTTTACCTGACTGCCATAAAAGAGGGTTATGTATAACACTAATTTGTTTCTTAGAGGGAAACTAGATGTCATTACCAACATTTTTGAGTAAAACAAAAAAGGTTAGACCCGAGTTGTTTTAGAAAAAAAATCCATAATTAGGATAAAATGTAGTAAGTGTTATAGCATTTTAGAAAGCCCATTAAATGCGCCATCTTTTGATGCCACGTGCTGAAATGGTGTAGTACATTTTTTTTTCAGCACGGCCATTTAAAGTTGAATAATGTCATAATTTTGAGTACATGTTTGGGCATATTAGGGATATTTCCTCTGAAATGAAGATAGTTGTGTTCAAATTTTGAATTGTAATGTATACTAGCATTATTCAGTAACAAATCCTCACTAAAATAATTAAGCTAAGTAAACATTTTGTAGTCATAGTACTTGAAAAATCATAACAAGGTGTTAATTTTCTCATTTTTTTTTAAATGGCTATAATTTTTAGAGTGCAGCAAAAAATTTTTTTTTCATATTTTTTTGAGAACCACCATCCCTTGGCCCGTCATCCGTTTTCGGCTTGACGTTGATTTTTGGGACACCCTGTATATATAAATTAGAAAAACAATATAAGTTTAAATTAATATAATTTATTTATAATACAGCGGCGAAAATAAACGGTATATGTATTGTATTTTTTTTTAATATGCAACACCTCAAATAGGGTAATATTACAGATGAACTCAGCAATTGTACGCTGCTTGTAATCATGAGCTTTCCTTTCCGCCTTCAACGATTGTTTAACTCACAAATAAAATGTATGTAAACTGCGTAGAAACTGCTGCGACGCCATGAATGAGGCTGAGAACTTACATTGAATAGGCGGAGTAATGATCGCCTATTTAGAAGGAGACAATGATGAATATTTTGAACATAAATTGTACTGATGAGTATTCTTAGAGAATTTTTATTTTATGTCTCATTTCCCCATCTCTTACATTTGGTATCGATTTCACTGAAATAATTAGTGTTTCCTTTCTTACCGGCGATTTAATTTTGGCTTAAAATATAGGCTTATTTTATTTCGTATTTTAGGTTTAATTTGCATTTTCATACACTTTTTTTTACGTGGAGGTATTCTTTGGCACATATCTCTCCACGGGGCGACGGAGAGGTTATGTCGGGCTCACCGGGATAAAAATACCCCGGTAATACCGACTAAACCTACCACGGTGTTCCTCGACATAACCAGAGTCGGCGGGGTTGCGCGAATCACTTTCACATGCTATCGCGACCCCGCCGAGGTTTCGGCCCGCCCTGTATGAAACGGCAGGTCACTCACGAAAAGACCTACACTTTGTTCACTTAACATTACTGTCCCATTGAAGGGGGACGGACACACGACACAAAGGCGCTTGTGGAAACACGCACGCCGCCTCTCGGACCTGGTGTTGAACGGGTGGTGGGCAGGCCCACGAAGCCCACCACCCCAGGTAAAACCTTAGGGTGCCTGGAGATCGTCTCGCGCCCTCTGGCGCCCGGTTCTGCGGTTGGGGAGAGGGTTCAAGCGATCCCTCTCCCGCTCCGCCGACTTCTTGTTAGAAAAAACTTCCTCACAGAATGAGGCGACGGCGTTCCACGACGTCTCACTCCGGACCATAAACTGAACCAAAGCCGCGAGCGAGAGGGCAACAATTGCGACTGCCGCGACAAACTCACGGCGCTGCGAAGCCCAGGCAGTGCAATCAGCCAACGTGTGCAGCGCCGTGTCTGCAACAACATCACGGCAGTCGCCGCAGTGGTGACAACCGGACGTCTCTTACCGGCCTATGCGACACAGGAATTGGCCGAAGCAACCGTGGCCAGTCATTACCTGTGTCAGCCAGAAGGTGAGGGCGCCATGCACTCCTAATAATACTAAAAAAAAGACACATTATCGAATTGAATTAATTGATTAAAGTCCAACAGGAACCATAATTCATTCTCTACGCAAAACTTCAATAACCAACAGTCTAAACGCAAAGTAACTTTAAATTTGAGCTGTCTGTTAAACTAATTTAGAGTTAAACATATATTCATGAATAACATAAAATGTCACTACTAACAGTTAGGCAAAAGTACCCTATATTACAATTATATTTAGCTGAATATGCCAAAATAGTTCTCCTTCATTGGTCCCTTGACATTAATTTGCACTTATGCCACATGCAATCAGAACACAGGTTCGTACCCCAGGTCCCGGGGATTGGGTTTTGACGTTAGCTAAAAATATAGCCGGCAAAATGAGGGTGTATACATATAAGTACCTATACCTTGGTCTACCTGTTCGGCAATATACACGTGTCACCTTTAATAATGTACGGTACGTGAACTATAAATTTCTTTTTGTCTCTGACTCTTTTTTAAGTCAACTGTCGCCCTATGAATAAATTCCTGTGTCGCGGGGGACACTATTTGCGGATCACACAAATTTTTGTCTCGTATGGGGATCAAACTCGCAGCAGTCGGCGCAGTGGTGGTGGCAAGGCAACCACTTAAACAATAATAATAATATTATAATAATATTCTACCACATACACACAACACCATCTAGCCCAAACTAAGCAGAGCTTGTACTATGGGTACTAGACAATGGATAAACATACTTATATACTTTTTTTTTTGTAAATACATACATATTATACATAGAAACACCCAGACCGAGACAAACAGCCATGTTCATGCACACAAATGTTTGACTTGTGCGGGAATCGAACCCGCGACCTCAGGCGTGGCAGTCGGTTACACTAACCACTACACCATCCGTGCAGTCAAATCTAATTTTTCTGAATGACAAAGAAACCTAATAAAACATACTTCGTTCCGTACAAGTAGACGCGGTTATACGTGCTGAAACACCACGTATGGGCTGTTGTAAATATATTATTTTAGTAGCTAAGATTAATTCCCGGTTCGAGCAACGTGGTGATACAAAATTCTCAGTAACAGTAGTAGTCTATTACGTGGTACTTAAAACATAGCTCGCAGAACTTAACAATGCTAAAGCAGCAACTATTGCTAATCATATTATAAAGAATTGTTTCTCAGTTTAATAAGCTTACAACTAGCAATTCTTGGAAACCACTTTTTTTTACGTGTGGTAATGCGCCTGATGCATACCCCTGCGCCACAAAGGGCGGCGAGAGGGTTATGTCCGACTCTCCCGTACTTTGGGCCTACGGACCAAAACCCCACGGGTCAGAAGCCATTTAGTCGAGTCCGTCTAAAGCTATTCTGTTAAATATGTAATGACTAAAATCTAGAGCATAATTTAAAATAATATTTATTATTAATCTAAAAGATTGGTAAAGTATTATTGTATTATTAAATTATAAATATAACAATAATAATAGGGGTTAAAGTATGAAGTTGTATAGTAATAGATACTTTGAATTGACATAAAATCTTCATGGTGTGAGATTTTCGAGTGAAACTTTTTTCACATGATACCTATAAGATTCTTCTTTTAACAAATGTGCAACATTAGATTTTCGACTTTCAATAGATTTTTTTATTTAGCTTAGACGGGATAGATGGATTCTCCTAAAATCCGAGTCTTTTTTGAATACGAGTTCCGACGCGGAACTAACGCAGTAGAAACGGCTCGCAATATCAACGCTGCGTTTGAAGAGGAGACTGCTAATGAACGCACCGTGCGTTTTTGATTTAAACGCTTTCGTAATGGAAACTGCAACTTGAAGAACGAACCACGTGGAAGACCGCCCACAGTGGTGAATAACGCTGAATTGAAGGAGATGGTGGAAGCTGATCCAAGTCAAATTACCCAAGAATTAGCGGCATGGTCTAACGTTACCCTACCTACAATATTGGCTCATTTGCATCAAATCAATTAGATAAAAAAAGTATGAAAAATGGGTGCCACATGATTTGACTGATCTGCAGAAAGAAATGCTTGTTGAAACGTGTGTTGCCTTGTTGAATCAGCACAGAAATGAAGGAATATTGGATCGAATTGTAATATGTGACGAAAAGTGTATTACGATAACCATAAGCGAAAAATGCAATGTCTGACCACAGGTCATACGCCGAAACAGTCCTCTTAAGCAAAGCTTACCAATAAAAAGGTAATGGTAACTGTTTGGTGGTATCTTCATGGTGTTATTCACTATAGCTTTATCAGGTCTGGTCAAGCAATAACAGCAGATGTTTACTGTGCCGAACTTCGAACAATGATGGCGAAACTGGCAGTGAAACAGCCCCGATTCGTGAATCGATCTTCAATATTATTGCTCCATGATAACGCAAGACTTCACTGCACGCGAAATCATTGTAACTCTACAGGAGCTGCAGTTAAAAACCATACGTCATCCTCCGTTCTCGTCAGATCTTGCTCCAATGGACTACCATTTTTTTCGTGATTTAAATAATTTTCTACGTGATAAAAAAAATTCTTCCGAGGAGGCAGTATAAAATGCTTTCACACAGTTTGTCAAATCTAGATCCCGGAGTTCTATCGTAAAGGCATAAATAAACTTCCGTTTAGATGGCGGCAATGTATACATTGCCGCCATCTAAACGGAAGTTTATTTATGCCTTTAAATTATTAATTAATAATTATAATTAAATATTTACCCTCATTATGTATACATAATGAGGGTAAATATTTCGATTAAATAAATATGGTACATTTTAGAAAAAACGAGTTTCAATTTTTCAGTACTAATCGGCATTTTCATTCTTTAACCCCTAATACTTTACCAAACCTTAACATCAACTATAATAATATTTATGCTATATATTAAAATACTTAATTGAATTGATCTGTGGTAAAAAGGTCTGAATATTTGTTACTCAATCACGCGTAAACCGTTAAACTGATGAACTTTAAAGAAACACTCCAAACAGAAATTTTAATACAAAATTGAATACTTCTTAACTAGGTTTGTGTGCCTGTAGGATTCATGCAGGTGAAACCGCCGGCAGTTATTTAATAAAAACATCGAATGCATTAAAGAAATACAAATTACCTAAATGAAGTTTCAAATAGTGTACTAACAATCAAGACACATTTCTTAGACCTGGAATCGTCAATGTTGCAATGGTAAAAAAGCGCGAGTTTACCTCACCATATAAAAAACGTAATAAATGTTTTTTACAAACTAACAGATAGACAGGAATCGCACCAGCTGAGTTCCGTTTCCAGCGTTTTCTTGCGGGACCGAAAAAATAACCGAAAAAAACAGAGTTTAACTTAGGTAATATAACATGTACAGGCACCCGCCCTCAGGCCACAAGCGTCTGTCTTCTGATTACATTCTATTATAAATAAAAAATATCAAAGGCAAACAAGGTTTATTGTAAGTTTACAGTCATTACTTACAAAATAGATAAACAATGACAATACGTGCTATATGTATATGTTATACACAGTTTGAGAAGCTTTCTCTTTTGCCATTGATACTACTATATATCTACCTGCAAATAAATATTAGGACCGGAGTAAAAGGCTCGTAACTTTTATACCAACAGACTTAATAAATAACTACCAATAGAACGTATATTGAACTAACATCTAAACCCACGTATGGTACAGGATTTATATTACATATTAGTTATAGCACTACATAATCTTAACCAACACTGCCGGATATTCCAAATAATACAATCCGAATCACTAGCTATATCCGGTACTTCAGTGTAGTCAGGCAAAACGGATGGGGTATCAGACTGGGCCATAAAATGCAGATTTGACGCAGTGGATAAAATGGCGGCATATCACGGCATCAGCGCGTAAAGCACGAAAACACCGTAACCTTAAGATGTTTTACAAGATTACATATTCGACTATGTATGAAACAATATGGATTTGAGGTGTAACAAAATTGGACAAACTAAGTAATTATTTATTTACACACAGTTTGAAAGTGGCACTAGCGGCAAATATTCAGAATGTATAGTTCGTCGTTGTACGGTAGCTATGTAATGCGGAGGAACATTAAATTGTTTTTAAGACAAAGCTATATGTGAATGTAAGCAGTCATAAATTCCGTTAGACAGCCATATGAAACAATCTCTAATACCTAGAACTACCAACTAGCGTTCCAGAGAAAAATCACTTATAAACAAAACTAAACTTATGTAGTTGAGTAATGAGTACGTAACACCAGGATTGATCTAAGATTAATCATTACTTAAGAACTGGAGACTTATTCAGTTGAGAGGTAGCTCAGTATTCGTTAGCCATATTTTTGCGATAAGTAGGCCGTTTACTTATGTGTTAGATATAAAAATAATATAACTAGAAAAATAGTAAAACCTATGTCACGACTGACTATTGACAACTACTCGAACGGAACGGGCTAATGCTTGAACGGTTCATATACGTTGTTCAATAATCTGCTGCTTAAGCTACCCCGTGTGTAAGTCCGACAGAAACCGTGGTTTGAAAGAACACTTACAATGTCGACATATACACACACATATATTTTCATATTATGGGTGGATAATAAAAAATATATTAACTAAATTCAAAGGGAATTAGGTTCTAAATTTGACACGTATGTTAATTTTTTATGTTTGTTCAACCTTTTCTCGGCAACTGATTAAACGATACATTAAGTTAATGTGTACTACATACTATACACAACTCAGGTTATTCTTTTGTAACACGAATTAAAGTTTCTGAAATGTTGGCAACACTGAAAATTTCGGTGGCGTTGTGCAAGACAAAACGAATGAAGACCTTCTGCTGAAAACCCGGTAAGAATATATGAATATTTACTGCTTTTAGACGTTAAAATATCTGAAAAATCGATGTACCATTACACCGCGGTGCTGATTTGTATAGAAATTTAGACAACAAAATTTAGCAATTTCCACTATCGGGGGCGGTCGAGGGGGGTGCGGATCGACGGGGAATAATTCCTGGCGCCGATTAATGACGGTTTACTGAAAAAAATTTGACAAATTTCAGAGGCTTTGCCAAAAAACAAAAAAAATTTAAGGCAAAAAATTCTGAAATGTTGGCAACACTGAAAATTTCGGTGGCGTTGTGCAAGACAAAACGAATGAAGACCTGCTCTCTTACTCTCTTAGCTGACTATTGCAACGACACGTTTGAGAGCAAAATTTTAACATGCCATCGTATAACGTCAAGTTATCAAGTTTTGCACCTTAGTTAACTGAAAGTCACTGAAAATAAAAACTTTTGCATAATACTTTTACTAACTATAATACTTTTATTTTGTACTCCAAATCAGACATCGAAACGCAGGAATTAAATTTATCTTTGAGTCCTAACTTAGCTACCAATCGAATCCAAACTATTTTAAATCTGTACCAAAAAAAAAATAATTTAATACATACATACACATAAATGAAACAAAATAAAAAAACTTAATATACTTTTCTATACCAAAGATATCGTATTAATGGTTTGATTTAATTGGAAACTCAATTAAGACTAAAAAATAGATTTCATTTTTCACTATTGTTGTATTTCTGCAGTCTAAACAAACCTATTTGTGAAACTCTTATGAGAATTGGTTTCAAACTACAGGCAGAATTTTATGCTTTCTTCCTTATACGTTTCAAAAACATGGAGCCTTGTTCTGCTGCTTAGCGACCGTTAGCTTTTGCAACCCCTATTTTTAACATCTTTATTTCTTTTAATTAGGTATTTGTATTTTATTAAAAACACATAAATGTTTATTATGTGTATATTAATAATCTTATCAAAATCAATGTTAGTCTGTGTCTACATCTCGATCGATGCAAAATAGCGGCTTATATTAGGCAATGAGGTTTAAAAGTACCTAATTCAGGCATTTTAATAGGTATAACATAGCGTAGATACTTCTTAATAAACGCAAACGAAGTTACGGATAACAACTAGCAATAAAAGCGATTAATTAGATCCTATGTAGAACAATCCTCGCTTAATACAAAAGTTCTTGTAACCAAACGGTGTCGCGAGTTAATTCGACCCAAGTGCCATCCGCAAATGGACAAGTTTACAACTAAATGTTGATTAGGTAAGTAAAATTTGTTACTAGAGGTATAAAGGTACTCGCAGCGTACATTTCACTATGAAAATCTCTTTGTTCTTAGCGAGTTATGTTAGTTAGTTCTTAGGTTTGCTGATTTTTATATTCTCTTTATAATATTATGACATGTAATTATTTACAAACTACTACTAAACTTACTTTATAACTTCCATCGAGAGCATTTACGAGCCAATAATGCTCGTACAGCTGATTTGTATTAACGCGTATGCAACTAAACAATCAATTTATTTTAGTCGTAGTTTTTAGTCGTCGCCAGACCTCCATGACCTGCTAATGTGTAGTGTCAACATTTACAACAATAACATTATTACATAAAGTGCGACTCAGACAACTAAACATACCCATAGACAAGAACTTTTATCGTGAAATAAACTATTGAACTGATAACAGTGTGCAGTGCATTATTGTCGAAACATCTACAAAACACAACAACTACTGGGAAACCGTCAACGACGTGATATTCTCAACATCTTTTGGTAATTTTCATTTTAATATTAATGTAGATTATCTACACTAATAGTACAAGTATAACGAGAACAGATTTGTATTTTGTTTGTTCATTACATACAAAATATAAATCAAAACGCAAAATCTATTAAATAAACTAAAAAATCTTTCTCCGTTAGAGCTACTTCATCCAGAAGTAACATAGGCTATATAAAATCACTCTAAGAGCAACAGGAGCGGAACAGTAAACGGTAATGTTACCGCGGGGGACAGCTATTCAGTAATAAATAGGTTAACACTCGGTTCAAAATATAGCCGTATCGGACTATGCCGTATGACAATAATAAATTGGCCAGCCCTTGATTTGAACCCGAGGCCTCATGAACAGCAGCCGCATTTATTGACCAACGTATAAAACCATAGGTACCTATATAATAATCATTTTTATGAAGAGACTACTCTGAATGTATTTTGTCCTATTTCTACGATACCAATTTCTTTTTAAACTGTGTTCCTGAAAATAACAAGGAATATAAAAGCCTTTCTATCTACGCCCAATTATTATAAGTGCCCACAGCAAAGATTCTTTAATATTTTCGTCATTGCTGAATTGAAATAGATATTATTATCGTAAGAGTTTCGTATTCCACTTGGTATTAGTCGAATGTTTGTGTACCGGGCTATTGATAGGGACAATGAAATCCTCCGTTTGTGACAGAAAAAGATCTGACCATCCACGTAGTATTCGTGTGAAAAAGGCGATCAAAGCAGTAAAGGAAAGGATTCGAAGAAATCTTGTCCGAAAACAAAAGATTTTATCTCGGAAAATGAATATAGCACCTCGAACCATGTCGCGTAATTTAAAAGATGACTTAGGCCTTACAGCCTATAAGAGACGCAGTTGTCATTATTTAACTGATAATTTAAAATTAATAGGGTGGTAAAACCACAGAATTTTTTTATATACTGACGTGAACATTTTTATTATTGAGCAATGTTTTAACAAGCAGAATGACCGAGTTTATGCTTAAAGCTCTATAGAAACTTCGCAATTAGTCATTAGAGTAGAAGATGGACATTATCCGACTTTAGTGATGGTTTGGTGGGATGTTAGCTATCAAGGAGTGACTGAGCCATATTTTTGTGAAAAAGGTGCCAAAACATCGGCACAACACATGTACCGATGTTTCAGATCAGCACATGTGTAGCACGATACGATTCTTGAGAAGGTGGTTAAGCCTCTTAACAACACCATATACCATAACCAAGAATGGTCCTTTCAGTAAGACTCAGCACCGGGTCATAAAGCTCGATCCACCCAAGCGCGGTTGGAAACGAACATTTCGGACTTTATCAGAGCTGAAGACTGAGCGTTATCTAGTCCCGATCTTAATTCGCTGGATTATGATTTCTGGTCAGTTTTAGAAAGTATGGCATGCTCTAAATGTCATGATAATTTGGAGTCCCTAAAACAATCAATAAGATTGGCAGTGAACAATATTCCCGTAGACAGAGGGCGTGTTTCTATTGATAACTGCCAATGGAAATCATTTTGAATGAGCTTCATATTTTCAATGTTATTATCGCACTCTTAATAAAACAGCGACTTAACTCGAAATTTGAAAGTAAGGCAATTTAAACTCTAATTGTATATGTTAAATACTAATATTATATCTGTATTAAATCTTTGCAATAGAGTTCAAATTTGTTTAATGCAAAATACTGAGATAAGTCTCTGTTTTATTAAGGATGCGTTATATTAATGTATAAACTAACACACTTTACAGTAATAAATGTTATATACAATAGAAAATAAATATTTTTCCTGTAACAATTATAATCGCAAATATACATACATTGCCTATTGCCTAACCAGTTTAGGGAAAGGAGTAGGCACTACTATTAGCTTATTTATATTTTGTTAGCTTAAATTATATTATATAATACAAAGATAGTTAAAATAGCTTAAATATTAGTTATTAATCGACTAATATCATATTTGTAAGGCACTCAACCGTCTTCCGCAAGTTAAAAGTAGTCATGAGTACAGTTTGTTAACTAGTTAGTGCGCCCTCTATCGTTATAGCAGAAGTAACCGAGAGATAGTGGGGTGACATCGCTCAGACGACAAGTCAGTCGATTGTTGGCCGGCGAACAAGTAACAAGTGCGTGTTAGCTGTTGTATCTTATTCTGAGTAATAAATTATTATGATACAGTTATATACAGTGTTTCACTTTTGGAACGGACAAATCCTACACTACTTACTGCAATCATTCAACTTTTAAATAAACTAGTATCGCCTGTTCTTGATATTAGTTTATAATCTCGAACAATCTTAATATTTTTATGGCCTCCTATAATGTACGATAATAACTAATGACAGACGTAAGTATTTGGTGTTACTTACCTATTTGCAATGACACGCCGAGTGATACAAGTTTGGCACCGGCAATTCTTATTCAGAACCGCCATAAATATCACCAAATAGTTGCATTATTAACACGACTACATTCACCACTAAGTATTAATATAATTTGCTATATGACAGCCAAATGCGCATTTAATTATAAAATATGAAATATGAAATTGAGTCCTTACGTGAGAGGACAGTCATTGTCAAAGGATTTAATTATTTATGCCGGGTCTTCCAGGGCTTTTCACCGTGGTAATTTTGTATTCTGTTTATTGAAATCGTATCGCCGGGATGAGTTGCTTACGACGATCTACGTGCTACAAACCTACTACGTATAATAATATATGTATTTAGAAAGCTAAGATAGGATTACTTTTTCAATTACTAGATTTGCCCGCGGCTTCCCTCGCGTAAATGTAGGTTAGGTTTGATTAGTAACAGTACTAATTTTCTGCATGAAAGGAACCCTATGTCCTTTTCTATTTTCCTAACCACAGACAATATAACCCTAACAACGTTTATACGAAATTGCATGATGTTCGGTCGAGTAGTTAAGACGTGAAAGCGTAACAAACAAATTCACATTCGCATTTATAATATTAGTTAGGATATCTTTTTACTAAATAGTCATTACCAATGTGGTATATCGATAATAAGATTGGGTTCAAAAGACGCAGCACTACCCGACCCGACACAGACAATTAAATGGTTCCAATCTGCGCCTTAATTTTTAATCATTATTGTATCATCGCCGTAGTTATTAAATTTCATATAATTGTAGGATATACTTACTACCAACATAGTATACTACTAGAATTTGTTATACAAAGTGGCGCAAATGTTATCACATTAATTGATACCACATATACTACACGGTATTCTTTGACGATTTACAAATTATAAACCAAATGTATTCAGTAGTTTAACCACAGGATATATATTTTGTTTTTATAATTTAGTTATTTTAAAACATCATGTAATGCAGAGATACTTAGGTGTCAAAGACCTTAAGCAGTGATATTAAAAAACCGTCTTATTTTATCGGGTCCCAGAATTTCCGGATCTTAGCGAGTTGAGAAAGACGATTTCTCGGAACCTATGACTGTTAACGAGCTGGCTACAGCTTACGATTGTTTACAATGTTGTTCCAATTTGTGTCTAATTTAATTTTATTTATATTGTACAAAAATTAATTTCTTAATTTCTGCGAAAATAGGTTTTTTGTTTATGTTAACCGTCTTATATCAACCAGCTTAAGGTAGTATATCATTTAATGTGATTACATTTGCGCCACCTTGTATATGACGGCGCGCGGTTTGACTGAATATTATTTTTGTTGATTTTAAAAGAATGAGTGTTTAAAATGATAATTGATTAACCTAATATAAAATTGTTTAAGATTTAAAGCGATACGATTGTCGTTTATTTATATTGTACTATAATTATAGCAGAAATAAAAATAAGAGCGGTTAACCCCGTATAAGGTAGTAGGTAGCGCAAAGCGTAGTGACAGTTTGTTATTAAATTGACGACTGGTACGAGAGGCGGACACGTGCTAACCTATTGGCTCTTAATCGAGTTTAATCCACATAACTTGAATAACACATAAATTGAAATTATAGAAGATTAACTGGTGCAACTGTCTTTATTTTGAAACATCCGCCATCTACACCCTCACAATGGAGAATTACAGTCGAGACCGCTCCGCAGGCACTTCTGTTGTTCTGTTATATATATTATACACTTACCTAGTAATACATAATATAATTATACCTAGTAAACATATAACTAAGTAAAGCCCTCGACTTTATCAAACTACAGTTCACCCGCAACGTCATTTCACGCAGATCAAACTATATACTATTACTCCGGTTCTTTCAAAAGCCATTGGATTCAATGTGGCCAAGCGTTTTTCTTAAACCTTAACAGGTTCCCTGTCCAATGAATCACATATGATACGTAACAATAGATTTTCTATTGTCTGTTATGTGACAGCGAAAGGGTTAAGTTACTAATTACGAATACAAGAATACGGACACGATGATAACTATGGTTTTACTAAATCTTTTAGAAAACTTTAGTTGATCTATGTTAGTTTGTTTAAAATACCTATATATAATATTTTAACTTAGAAATAGACAAACACGCATATTTCTTCCCTCGTTTTTAGTTAAATGCAAAGGTAGACAAGTCGTTTAGCCTGCTTGCCACTCGCTATTTCAAAGCAATGTGCAGAAATTGAATTATTTTCGTTCCAACAGCCAAGAAAATGTCGTGTACAAATATATACATGCCTGTCGGGATAGCAAACATGGTTTCAGTGCTATGCAAAGCCAAGAAATAGACTCATAGTTTGCTAATAGCGTATTCTACGTATTTCATAGTGTTTATACAATGATGAAACACATGTATATTATTATAAATAGTTGTTCGTTAAGGCACCATACCAATAAGTGTTCGACGTTACTATTTGCCCGCGGCTTTGCTCGCATGTTATGTTATATTAAGGTAAGGTTATGTCAACTTTCAATCCCTCGCCAACACTACATTTTTTGGATGAAAGGTGCGGTATGTCCTTTTCTGTATCCTGTCAACGTGTATGCGAAATTTCATTATGATAGGTCAAGTAATTAAGGCGTGAAAGCGTAACAAACAAACAAACTCATGTTCATATTTATTATATTAGTTTCCTAATTAATATTATAAATATTTAAAAAAATATCGTGTGTGATTTCTGACTATCCTTAGTCAGAAACCACACACTCTAATATTTTTAAATCTACGGCCATTGTTTGCATTGCTAGGGACATTACAAATATTGAAACACTAAGGATAGGTACTTATTATTTGTGCATCACAAGGTACATATATATGTATATCTATAGAGCTAATAGAAGCCACAGTGTGCAGCGGAGAGTTATGCATGATTACACGCATAACTCATGAGATGTCTCTAATTAGGACACACAATAGGTACAATTTAGTAGAAACTAGAAAAGTATGTTCATACAGACACGCTAGCAATTAAGCATTATTAAAGATAAAAAAGTAAAATTTAACATTTTGTAATTTAAATATGTGTAACCAGAAATATAGATACCAAAAACTTCTTGAAATGAAAAAAAAACAAAAGAAAATTATATAGGTGTATATATATACATATATCAATATCGAATGGCAGAAAAAGTAGATAACCGCTACTTAAGTAAAGCCGTGTGAAGGAGATAGTATGACATTACAATCAGGTATTGACATTTTTCAAAATCCGTATGAAAATGTTGCTTTACTTTACAACTAATTGCGATTCTGTTATCACAGAACAGTTATACTTATGGGTGCTATTTGCTGTAACGTATTATAATAACATGCAAATTAATCATAGGCAAATTACCTATTATTATCGATGCCTGAACAAATCACAATTGACGATCATATTATACTCAAAGTTCTACAGTTCAGTACAAACTTTGAATTGTGTCCGCTTTTGAAACTTTAAACCACTTCAAGATACCTTCGCAATGATGTTAAATTACTAATATCATTACTTAGACGAAACACTTTGACCCGAAGCTCTATTCAATCAGTTTCAATTGAGTTGCTCAAGTAAAGTTAGTTTTAGTCTATAGTATAAATACTTTAAAACTATTTGTATTGCCGGTACAATATATCTACGTAGTATTCACGAAACCTGTTGGATATGTATACACGACCAATATATTTGGTACACAGTCAAAGCGCGGACCATATTTTAACTAGACTGAAAGAACTGGCTACCTACCAAACTTCAGTATCAATTTTATTCCTAAAAACTACTTACTATTGGTTTATTTTTACGGTGAACTTAAATCGTATCTGACTATATATGGTACACTGCTTACACTATCGGGGATATACAAACATTTATATTTTCTTCAGCAGATCTGTTAAACATAAAACTTATCAATTAACAAATTGATAAGTTTTATGTTAGTAACGTAGTAACAAACAACTAATCAAAGAAAAATCGTAATGGATTTTCACAGTGCAATGAAATTTCCTCTATGTACAACTTATTGTGCGTAAGAAACATACTATAGTCATACCATTGGCTTCTTCCATTTGACTGAAGTACCTACCTCAGTTGCATAAAACTGGTCAATCTATTCGTTGTTATGTTAGCGATGCTTGACATATTGACAGCTCAGGTGCGAAATCAGCGAACTTATGAAAGGCACAAAAGCTGCGGTAAGATGATCTTTTATTTTATGATTGATTTCATACTTGCATTTTTCGCGACTTCACTCGCTTTTTTATGGATGTCCTGTTTGTCCTTTTCAGTACCCCTGAAAACGTGTTTGCGGTTATGATGATCGGTCGAGTAATTAAGGCATAAAAACGTAACAAACTTACAGACGCAATATTAGATATCAGCTACAGCCAGAGATATATTGGCGTTTTGCAAAGATAGCTCATCCTCTTCTCTTTTCTACATATACATAAATTTAATGTCGATTACAGAGTCATCGCCACTATTGTTAAATTTAACCTCAATAACGATTATACAAATACCTAAATATTGACTCGATGGCGGCAACCGTGTGACTTTATATTACAGTAGCTAAATGCTTAGACTTGTGATCGAAATATCGTTGGTTCGAGTCGCATATATTGTACTATCGACGTGAATCCAATCCCAGCGCATCCGTTATCTTTATTTTTTTAAGTTTCGGCTATGCTACTATAGCGAATGCCCTCGCCACAAGGGGAAGCAAGAGGGTTATGTCGGGCATTCTTGAGACTTTGGACCTACCGACTAAAACCACCACAGTGTGCCAACTTGCTGCTTTGTATGGTGAGTGGATCGCTGGAAGTAAAAAATCTTAGCACAAGCATATTAGCTTATTTGGATGAATTAACAAAAATACTAATAATTTATAATACAAAGTTCCAGTAACCGCTCTAAACAAAAACACATATAATAATTTGCAATAGTTAACCGCAGTTGAACTAAATGTATTTATGATTGCCACTGAGTGGAATAAATGCGCAAAAGCTCAACCTACTTGAAATTCAGATGAGCATTCAATGAAATTATTATCCAACAGAATAGATGAATGGATGCTTTATAAACAATACATCAAGTCAGTACTGTTACTGGTATAATTTATATATCATGTTTATAACCTGACGCATATTTCCTTGCTATGCTATATATTATAATATACAATGAGCTAATATATTATAACGTAGATGCCATCTACGCTGTGTCATAAGAAAGATAAATATTTTGCTTAAATATTTATGAAGTGAAACCGTGTTACCTGTTTAAAGTTCATATTTTGGTTGACATCCTGTGTGTCCCCTTAGGGGTAGCTAGTGTTTAATTATACATCAATTTCTCAAGATATGTTTTAGTTCTATGTATAATATTGAGCTATGCTGCTGTAGTGCATTGGGCTCCAAGCTACTGAGAAGTATCTACCAAAATATTTCCGTCCTAGTCGCATGCGTAAATAAAGATGGCCAACAACCATAAGCCTTTGTCAATAGGTGTTTTATGGAGAAATCTCATCGACGTAAGTGTTCTTACGATGTTTTCCTTATATGTTAAAGCAAAGGCCATTCAACTGTTTACCTACATAACCTTGAAAATCAGAAATACGTGTCATGGAATCGAATTCGAGACATCAGCGTAGTAGTAAAAAATCGCCTCACTATGGCTATCGCTGCTATTTATATAATAGATAGCTAGAATATAATAATATATACCAATTATAAAAAAAAGTACCCATAGTACAAGCTCTGCTTGGTTTGGACTAGATGATGTTGTGTGTATGTCATAGAATATTATTAGTATTATTATTATAATTTTATAATCAGTAAATAATAGTTACACGCATTCTGAATTACTATAGAATTAATCATATTTGTTACAGAGAGTCAGTATCGGAGCACTAATGGCCATAGGCAATAGACACGATGTCTAACATGTCAAAAACAAGAACAAGAACGGCTGAAATTAATTAAAAGTTTCCCCTAAATAATTATATTTTAGTAATCGGAAGCTCAACCAAATTGTTTTACAACTAAATACGCCGAACCAAATACCTAATTCAAATGGATTGCGGTCATTTGGCACTTGTCCAAATTATAACAATTAACAATGTTATGAAGTAAACCTGCGTCAAATTTGTTGAGCATTTCCGTTTTGCATTTAATTATACTGCATGCATCGATCTATGTTTATACACTCGTATAACTCTAAAAGCCTATTATTATGCTGCCCATTACTCAACTGCCAGTCCCAATTTGCACCCGTTCCTCCGAATCCATATTACCACAGCCAGCCTTCAGACAATCTAAATTAACAATCCACTTGTCCAGTAAGCGTTTCGCCAGCTATGTTTTACATGAGAGCGAGCATATTATATAATACATTTGCCTTTTAAATTGTCTCCACGCTGCCTGTCGGTAGGCAGTCAGTTATTGCTCTTTACCGGCTACATTTCCAGACATCATGTTGTTACTAAATGTTACTTAACACATTCATCGCCTTGGACCTACGTCATGGGCTCGCTATTGCCGCATTTGAGAGCACACGAACCCACGTCGAGGGCTCATGTTAATTATACATTTTTCTTTGCAAATACACAATTAAAAATTAAAATAAAATACTACAGTATATTTATTTAACAGATCTTTGTAGTGGTGTTGTTGGATGGATTTTAGATTTAAGCATATTTGTTTTATAATTTTTTTTTACTTCTTCCTATATGCCAAGGACTCTCCGCGTGGGTTGTATGCCAGGGCTGGTAAACAATAATATTATGCAAACAACTTCAATCTTATTTACAAAATTAACTTAATTTAAGGACATTTTAATCAAATATTAACTGAAATTTATATTCATTTAAATGTAATACCGATGATTTGAAGTTATACGAATAATTTTTATTTAAACTTATTTATTTTATACATAATTATTTCATAGGATTTTCTAGAAGAACTCTTGATGTCATAAGTTCGTATAGTGAACTGACTGAATATAATTGTTCGCAGAAAAATTATTTTTAAGTGGTACTATTCTTCAAAATATCCAATATTCACTTCATCTTATTATAACGGGTATTGCCGTGAAACTTTGACATCTCCAATGCTACCATTCTCCCAAAAATTCGTTACATTGAAATTGCTTTTCTGCACTCATGTTGCAACCTTCGTATTCCGTCATAGTACCAATATCTCTTGTTGCGTATAGTGGTATTTTTGTGGATATATTTATCAATTTCTCTAGAATAGGATAAACCATCAAAAGGTTGAGAATCAGGTAATTCATCTTGCGAGACACAGGTTTCCTGGCTGTCTGTTGACACCCTGGTTTTCTTTGGCAAAGATTAATATTTTGTACACATATTCTGAAATTCGGAATTAACATTTTGCGTTTCACTAATTAGGTTACTACCACGTTTGGTAATCTTGTGCTGATCTGAAAAAAGAATAAGTAAAAAGAAAATTAGTAAATAAAAGGATGTGAAAAATGTAGATTCAACATACATTGAAAAATAAATAATTTTAATTGATCTTTCTAAAAAGGTTGACGATTTATGTCGCATGACGACAGCGAATATAAAAAAATGTTTACTTGCCCATATCTTAGTGTATGTATGTACATTCTAACTAGAAAACGGCACTAGAATACTTCCAGGAATCCTATATCTAAAAGAACTATGATCATATTCCTAATAACGAGAGGGTTTTGTGTTACGAGCTGTATACCACATACCCACGTCGTGGGCTCACCCTAGCGCATCTGTATTACCGAGGACCCCGCTAGCGGGTTCACTAGTAAAATGTATGGCAGTTTGGCGTATGAAGCGTGTAAATGTTATGAGGATGGCAATGTGTTAAGAACGTTTACACCTTTTGTTCTGTTCTAAGTAGCAACGTCGCAAATAAGTAGCATATTATGAAGTTTTTAAAAGTAATTAATTCATTAGGGTTTAATTTAAAATGTATTAACCTTTTGAACGCCAACGTCGTCTATACTCGACATGCGCAAGCGTGCCCTGTGCGCCAACGTCGTCTATACTCGACAAAACTGTTTTTTGTCGATTCACAGATAAATATAAAATAAACATATTAAATCATTAGTTTTCTGTGTTTAAGTGATACAACTTAAAAATTGAATCCCCAATTATTACTTAATTGTATACAGCAAACAAAATTGTTATTAGTTATTGAAATATTTGATCATAAAAAACAATATATAATATATCGATTTTCGGGATTGGCGTACAGGACATGGAGGTGCCGTTATGGCGTGGCGTTCAAAAGGTTAATAAACTCAAAAAAAACTACGTAACTATGTACCTGCTATGTAAATAATGGATCGAACATTTTTGATGCGTAATGTGCATAGCAAAACGACTAAAGATATACCTAATTATATTCCATCTATGATACACTTTTACCTAAGTCTAAAGAGAATGTCGAAAACATTTTAAAAGAAATCTTAGATAAATTTATTACATTTAAAAGCCTTAAAACATGACACTTGTGTGCGAAATGGCCACTGAGAACAGGCCACATGACTCACTTAACAGAAAAGCCAAAAACACTTAGATTCCGATCTAAATGAATTTTAGCTTTTCTAAGGGTCATAAGTCAACTATAGTCCATAGAGAAAAGAACCACCTCTCAAGCTTACTGACGACTTGAGAGACAAGATCACCTTCGTCATTCCATGCGATGACGATTTCTCTTCGTTACTAAGTAGTACGGAGGCTTTGCTAATCGTATAAAATGACCTATATCCAAACCACGGCGTTCTTTGCCCGTAGTCCTACTGCGTAGTTCTACTGGTAGTACCACGGGCAAAATTTTATGTCCGTAGCTCTATCAGTAGGACTGTAACAAGAATATCATTATTTTGTATGGGCAATGGTCTTACTGATTAATTAAGTACAGTCAAAGTCAATATTATGAAATGTTACTGGTTGGCTTCTATAGCGCAGTTGTGAAGGATGTTCGTTAGGTGCTGCCCTGTGGTTTGCGCGCTTTACAGTTAACCTTGTGATACATGTTTGTTTATTATTATTTATTAGAAACTATAAATATTATTTCATACAAAAGGCTGTTGGTGTTTGTGCATGTCTTGTCCGTGAAAGACAGTGATGTGGCATAAATGTGTATCATACTGGCAATAATTATGAGCACAACATCCTACTGCGCAGCGACTCACTGTACATTCCCTTAAACTAGAGAAAAATCTTTACCGTATTAAATTACATATGTATATTATGTAAACCATTGAAATTAAACTGCTATATACGGATTTTATCGCGTTGTTTATTTGACACTTTATTACAAAATTTTGAAAATTGTTACACTACTACTACTATTAAACTTTACTAATTTTTAAGCTAATTAAATTATTATTAAACTATTTAGATTTAATTTATTTTTACACTTTCCCCGACGTTTCGGTTGCTTTTCAGCAGCCATGGTCACGGGGAGACTAAGATGGCAGTTGTCTCAATGTTCCAGTGTAGTTATTTCAAAGTACCCGAACATAATTTAATCATTGGTGTTTCTATTTACGCAGAATGAGCTCAAAGTATCATGAAGTCTAGCTGTGGTTTGCTTCTTCTTGGGTTTGACTATTTTTATTACTGGATCCCAAGCTGGTGGTACATTCCAACCATCTTCTCTATTAAAATTAGGATGTTTTTTGATTTCAATAGCCTCGCGAAGCATCCTTGGTAGGAATCGGTGTTCTTTGAAGTCTGCTGTGTGTGAACATGTGCAACAGGGGACCAACCACTACCTGAGATTTGACAAACCACAGATTCTCGCTAAAGAACACCGATTCCTACCAAGGATGCTTCGCGAGGCTATTGAAATCAAAAAACATCCTAATTTTAATAGTGCCTCGGAGAGCACGTTAAGTCCCGGCTGCAATGAACATCTATGGCAGTCGTTATTGGGAAAGTCAGTACCCTCTAATATCCTGACACTGGTCTAGCCTTAGGGTATCGTTAGCCTTCAGGTTGCGGAGGTCAGGTGGCAGCCGCTCCGTGTAAAAACTGATATCCAGTTAAATCCGGTTAGACTAGAAAAAGCCGACCCCAAGTGACTTGGGAATAATAAAGGCTAAGGGAGAAGAAGAAGTGTGCGCGTGTGACTTCCTTGAAACTGAAATCCTTGATTACACTATGTATTTGTATAAATACATAGCGAAAAAGTAAATATTAAAAAACGTGACAGTAAAGTAGGTACCATTGCCTCGGGTATTTGTTCTGCGAACCAACTGACCCCAATGATACCAGTGTTTTTATCATTTTATTATTTTTATGACGTGTATCTTAGCTAATAAAGCTATCTTATAAATGTAAATGTAAGTTTGTTTGTTTGTTACGCTTCCACGCCCTAACTACTCAAATTATTATCATGAAATTTTGCATACACCTTATTAGGCACAAAAAAGGATATAGGGTAACTTTCATAGAGAAAAAGTACTGTCACTGATTAATATAAATTTATTGATAAAATCTACATTAACGCAAGCGAAGCCGCAGGCAAAATCTAGTGTAAAAGTGACTTGAGTAAACAAAATTAAAAAGCTTATGCGCGAAGCAACTAGTCGCCATAACAAAGTAGCTAAGTCGAAAAAGTTCAAAACTAGAATGATAAAATATTGATTTCAAAACTTTAGTAAATTGTATTCATTATAAGATGTTGAAGCCAGGTGACTTTGTATTTTAGATTTTTTGTGGCATTTGTATTATTGAGGTGTTACAATGATTCTTATTGGAACAAATAATCTCAACTAGAGAACAACTTACCCAGCCTGACTGGGGCTAGATGTTCCATACTTCCATCGCAATGCCTTCTATTATAGTGCGTTTCAAATACGAAGTCCCATTTGACAAATGATTGTTGAACAGCGATAGTGAAGAGACCGTTTCAATCGTCAAATCACGAAATCGATTACCAATTAACTTTCCAACCAAACTGTAATCGTGGGTTAAGAATCAAAACAAAAATGATAGAAACAGGAAAACCATAAAGGAGTAGAGTAGAATAATTACATCAAAGTTATATATAACGTGTTTAATTGAAAAAATAATCTGAACTTATCCTTGATTAATTCCTAGTATCACATACTTACTCAATACTTAGTATGAGAGTGAAATAAATGTGGTATAACAAACTTTGGTTTTCAAGACGACTACTCTTTAAAAGTTATGGGATATTTAAACCATACATCTAATATCGCATCTTCAAATCCATTTTTTGATAAAGAAAATATATTTAGGTATTGCAGAATGGGATTTAAGGTATGTTGCAACGTAATGATAATTATTATTAAATACAAATTTACAAAAGTATTTCCCGGACAATTGTTTTTACCTCAAATTTATTCAATTTAATGCGATATAAAGTGTAAAAGTAAAAATAAATTAAATCTAAATAGTTTAATAATAATTTAATTAGCTTAAAAATTAGTAAAGTTTAATAGTAGTAGTAGTGAAACAATTTTCAAAATTTTGTAATAAAGTGTCAAATAAACAACGCGATAAAATCCGTATATAGCAGTTTAATTTCAATGAATAATATTCGCGTAAATAGAAGACAATATTAATACGATATAATTATTTTGTCGCGTCACTATGACTAAAAGTAAAAAAATTACCCTAGTGCGTAACCATGGTATTGTAGTAACATGTTATTGTATTTCAATGTTTATATTATTCAAGACTAACATCAATAGAAATTATTAGTTGATTATGTTTGTGAAACAATTACCTACATT
Organism: Catocala fraxini; assembly: GCA_930367265.1. Taxonomy (NCBI): domain Eukaryota; kingdom Metazoa; phylum Arthropoda; class Insecta; order Lepidoptera; family Erebidae; genus Catocala; species Catocala fraxini. The sequence continues at coordinate 13,920,836 of OV884037.1, forward strand.
ATGTTTTATATAGATCCTAAATATTTTTAAATAGTCTTTAGTACCATAAGTAATCATTGTTTATTTTAGCAATTTATATGCAATGTGCAGAGTTACGTGCTATGAAGTGTCAAAAGGGACTTCGTTTTTGAAACAGACTATAGATTATGTAATTTCAGATATTAATCCAATATCCCATCTCTCCTACATCAGCGAAAACCCATCGCAAGCGCAACATGCAACGACAATACGACGCTACAAGCAACATTCAAGACAACATTAATTTTAGTTTTATATGGACAGTGATATATGGCATAAAGGTTGCAACATGGATTACATTGACACTTCTATAGATGATCCATGCCTGAATAACACGCTAAAACCAGATATTAACAACGCATTTTATTATTTATGTAATGTTGTTTTACAAAATATGAAGTCTTCGTAAATAAAATCATTCAAATTATCGTACGCTTATTCAGTGTATTGTCATTAGTGTTATTTTTATTTCATTCAGCAAAAGCTTAATTTATCAACTAAAAATAATGACAAGAACTGTCATATGTATACGATTATTTAACTACACAATAAATCGTTGAATGCTATAAGTTAAAGGTGGTCTGATAGAATTAATAAACTCTTCCTTGCATAGACAATGGTTAAAGTTTAGTTTGTTTTCATCCGTTTCTGGGGCAACTGAGGAATTTGATGCCGTAAACTTAACTTTTAGTATGCCGCCGCATTTTTCACTTCGATTAGTTGGATATGTATAAATGGAATCACTTGAACTGGAGTAATGTGGCAATGTCGCTGCAGGTTTACTTGTTGAAGTTCTTTTTTCTAAAGATTTGATGCGTCTGCCTGCTTCTTTATCGCATTTAAAAATAGCATCAGTGCCGCATTCTTCATCTTTCAAAACTTTAACAACTTCATTTCGTGAAAGGTTATTTCCGAATAAGCAATTGGAACAAATAATATCTTTACAAAGAGAATTTTTTTCATAATCCCTGATTGTGTGTAAAATATTGATATCAGGCGGGAAAAGAGTTTCAGTTTGTAACTCTACATCTTTCAAAGAACTTTCTAATACTCTTTTTACTTCTAAATATGGATGAACATCACTGATATGATTGTGCTTACTACATTTTAGATTCGCCAATTGCAGTTTCAGAAGACGTAATTCAATTGGTTGCGAACTCTTTGCACTTAGTATTTTGGTGTTCGAAATCATGGTTTAGGTGTAAAACTGTGCTTCCTGTTAGTTCAGTATTCATATATTATAGTTAGGTTAGGTAAGTAGACCATTACATGATCAAATGCCTGTAGACTGTCATTATTATTCAATTAATAAATACTACTACATTTTCATTATAAACATATTGGATGTAATATGTTCCAATGCAGAATTACAATTTTAATTTGGTGATCTAATCGAAATCTGAGATTTGGCGTTTCGATTACATATGGTTTGACAACAGATGCTAAAACTGTCAAGAAACTAAGTAGCGTTTAAACTATTAAAGAGGTTTGATTAATAAGAAATAATTTCACTCTGAAGAATATCTTCTAAATATTTTAAGATAAGTCCAAGCGGATAGCTGCTTCTATGTTACGCAAACCGACCTGAGTCGTCTAGAGTAGAGTACAAAATTTCACTTGACGCCACTAACAGGGGCTTCCCTATTATTCGCCGAGTAAACCCTGAACATACAGCAAAACTCACAGACATGAATAAGAGAAAAAATAACAAACAGTCCTCGAACGTAGTTATTCATAATATAAATTTATTTTATAAGCATTTCACATGCTAAGGTAAAATTTAAATTATACCTAAACGAGGAAAAAGGTAATATATGAAGCAGGATTTAAGTCTAGTACTTCGACAAACACTATCTTCAAACGTAGCTCACAAGCGGATATCTATTATTCACGAAGCTTGCAAAATATCACAAGGCCTAGACAGTGGTTATCTACAAACTCAGAACAGATCAAGTCAACGAAGAATTTAATAGACTTTATTATAGACTTAAGAATTAGACTTCAGTCGACTTACCTATTGTTACCGATGCTTGTGCTCACTCCATTAACACGTCATATACATAGGATATAAATATAATATAAGATAGGATATATAATTAATTATTTATTTGTTTATTTAACTAACCTTGAGCTGATATCGATACTTTATACTATTAGGATATATTTTGGTTGTAATAGACTGTTATTTGATCATATTGTGACGTCACTACTAATATTGATATAAAACGGAGTGTAACAGTCAAATCGGACTCACATTTGTTAACGCTTGATTGCAATAAAAACTATACCTAACTTAACTAAGTTTACACGTTATTTTCGCCACCTGTTGCTTTGTTGTGCAACCCTACGTGTTTCACTATATCCTTACTGTTGAATATACAGGCCCATGTATCTTGTTATTCTTATTAATAAGGTAAGGTCCAAATTTATCAGATACTATAGGATATCTATCCAAGGATTCTATCAAACTACGTATAAGACATGGTACACGTGTATCACGAATTTCGTCTACAAGTGCATTAGGAGCGGGATGCAAACTCCTTTAGATTAGTCAACTACCCAGATTAGAGTAAGACTCAAGCGAAGACGTACTAATACGCATGAACAATCCCAACTATTCAAGTAGGTATCTACACACAGCGACATATCAACCTATACTCCATTTGGTTAGATATTTAACTAAAGGTAAACAATCTTGATGTGACTTTTTACACAAACACATATTAAACAAATAAACTACTGCTTAAACTAACGGTTCAATTGATTTAGTAATCGTTATTGTTGTATTTATATTGATCTTTAGCTGCATTTTATTTTTAAACTTAGTTTTTCGATAAAAAGACACATCAAGATTGTTTATCTTTAATAGTTAGTAACTAACCAAACATCAAATGGAGTATAGACTGTTTGGACTTTGAACTATTAGAAGTTGAAAGCTGCGAATCGTGCGAGAGACTGCGTTATATTTTTGTTACGCTCTATCCTTACCATTAATCGACTCTTACCACCTACATCGACACCACTATCCACTGTTCCTTTCCGACAATTCTCTATATGGTAGTTATGCGTATATAGGGTGTCTAACTTAATGTGTAGCCGTGTGTACTATGCGAGAGCTCAGACTATATGCGAATTACTCGTATGTATGCTTACGTTCACCTACTTCCAGTATCCGAAAATAATCGAAAATTGTTGGAATATTTATATTCCGTGTGTTGAAAATGGAGGTTGGGTGTAAAAAAATGTATTAACCTTGTTTACGGACACAAAAGTGCAAGGAATCAAGGCGATTCAACAAATTTACGAATTTAATTATTTTAAAATATATTTAGGCACCCATTGAATTCTACGATAGCAACGACGAAACTGCTGCTGGCTCCAAGTAAAAAAGAATTATCTAAAACATACAGATTAGATTACCTACTCATTACTGAAAATTAAAAAGGTCTTCACGATTGTGATATCACCGGGTTATTCAGAGAAAATGACGATTTGTACGTCTAGTAGTAATAAGCGTCTTCGTTTTGAAAATTCGTATTCGATTCGATTACGGAGCCGGACAAAGCGTTATTGGATTTTTCTGTCAAGGAATTCGAAGTAACGGAGTCTGGAACTATGCTGTGTAGACGGCAATCGGCATTAAAACCAAAGCTGGCAAAATCTTTAGTTTTTACCTCCACCTGAGGCTACCTTCGTGCAAGCATGAGACTATGTACATATATATGTGCCTACCTAATTATTATATTAGGATTTTAATAATTATAATGACTAGTTGTAAGAATAAAACCAATGGTCCACCTATTCTAGAGACGACATAGAGTAGATCGAAAGCAAATCACCAGCACGCAACGCGTACCTACAGCCCTTGTCCGTCAGCCTTAAATAGATATAAGTATCTTGGTATCTATTTGATCAAAATACTAAAATACTATTATTAAACTAATTCAATGAGAAAATTAATATCCTATATGGTATCTATTGATAATCTATTATTTTCATCTTTATTTATCATCTATCATATTCATGACATTTTTACACCTTGCACGCAATGTCATCTCACGTAGAGAACAAGTCGAGCAAGTAAATAAATATGTCTCGCTTTTAACTTTAACGATGAAAACACTCTTAACTATGACTCATTTTAGGCTTAAATAAGTCACAAACATTCTATTATCCAATATGGAATTCAGAGTATATAACTACTGCTTAATATAATTCAGAATAATGTCACAATATCACAAACATTGCGGAACTAGCTCTACACCCGCGAAAAAGCCGGCCAAGATTAAAAAACCCAAGGCTATACCCAGGAAGATACCAAAGGATATAGAACCCGAAAGTAAACCAACAAACGTACTTGCTCTACTTACTACTAAGGTATGTTAATCAGATTTGCTTGTAATCAGGTTATCACAGGCTGAGTATAGAATATATTCTCAAAAGGAAGATGCCTGTAGCATCTTATGGATATTGTGCTACCTGTAGGTTATCTATAGTAGAAATATATATCAAATAGGTAACTCCCTAGGAATTGTCCTAACTATCGTAACGAATATCATGAACGCGAATGTGAGTTTGTTTATTTGTTTGTTACGCTTTCACGCCTCAACTACTCGGACGATCATCATGAAATCTCAAATTCACGTGGTCAGTGGTACAGAATAGGACATAGAGTACCATTCATCCAGAAAAAGTACTGTTTCAGAGACATTAACGCGAAAGAAGCCGCGGCCAAAATCTAGTATTCTCATAAAAATAAATAAGGCCAAAATAAAGACACACGTTCTGGGCATGCTCCATGCGCTCCACAGATCGTAACTCCGATTGGATTTATAAGTGCAAATAGTTTATCTACTCTTAGATACTTTACTTATATAAACAAATAGCTATTCACTAATACCTGCAACGCTAAAATAGCTTTTCTTTGCAACTACCCACCTGTTTGTTTATATTATATCCATAACCGAGAAATACATCGCACTCAAAAGAAAAAGAAATTCATAATTTGTTACGATAATAACACTGCACAACAGCATGTCTGATGATTGGGTTATGTTACATGATATTAGTCCAACTTTTAATGATAATTTCAAATCTGTGACTGAAATTTCTCTATCAGGTCTAGTTAACAAAATATGAGACATGGCTTTTTATAATAAAACACAGTATATTTAAAGATTATCTTATTTAATTTAGTTTTTAAGTTAAAAAAATCTTTCTTTTATTTGACTTCCTTGCTGAAGCTGAAGGTAGAGAGCTGAACTTATTTATATACTATCCGCAAATGAAACAAAAATAATTCGGATTATTCACACAAACACGTCTTGACGACGCCATATCAAATTATATTAAGAAAACTTAATATTGTTCTAGTTATCAGCAAATTTAGTGGAAGCTACAACTCGTTAACAAGAGCTGTTACAAAAAAATGAGAGTATATGTAGAGTCAGCGACGTCGAATTTGTAAACATCATTTGATAAAAGTAATTAATCAGAGAAAAGTTGCAATTTTGTTGTGCAGTGTAATTGCACCATACGATACATATTGAAAACACATGAAATGCACCTATACCTATACGTATAATTAGTTAGTAATAAAATTATCCTTTACTTCAAATTATATATTTGGAATACCATAAAAAAAATTTATTGCGTCGACTATAACTATTTCTTAAAGTTCAAAAGTCGATTAGGTCAGATGGCATGCTAGTGCACACTGGTGCTGAAACATTGTGCTTCTTACCCAAAGTTCTGTAGGTACTGTCTCCAATGCTACTTCTGCTACATATCAATGAGTGTTAGCAATCGACAACCTTAATTGCTTTAAGTTAAAATATACATATGTGATCCACAAAAAGATGTTTAAAGTCTAATTGTTCTTTGTGTCCGTTGGTTGAATGTTTACATATTCACCTTCACCATATTCTCGATAAAGAAATGATTTCTAGTGCAGCAATTTACTTATTCCAAGAGATTATAAAGAACTGCGGTGTGGGCTTCTTGAATATATGGTTGCACATGCTAATAAGCTATGGCAATCGCTTACCACTAGGCTGACCGCAAGGTTGAACGCCACCTAGCTGCTATTAAAAAAAATATAGGTATCTACATTCAGAGACCGTCAAATATATTTTCCAAACATGTCATAAAATATTTGGTATTATTATAGGCTTTTTGCGACTGCAGCCACTGCGCATGCCGGGATTGTCCTGATATATTAAAATTGCTGTCCATCACTGTGTCTGATACTACCTGTCATTTCGGTTCCAAGGTAAGCGAACAAGCTGAAATACCGAAGGCGAGCAAACCGGCAACATCGAGACTACTTGATGTTATTAACCCGGAAAGAGACTGCAGCTGTGGTGTAGTAGCACGAGGGATTCGAGACCACATTCACATGAATCTTGGCATGACGGGGCGCCGTGACAAAATTATAGAGCAAATTGATCTCTGTGATAATCATTGCGCGAATCTTGGTAAAAGTTGCAATCCCACAGCTTCTGAAAATCCGAAATCCTTGGTAACTAAAGACAACACTGCTCCTGTTGAAGATACGACTCCTGTAGAGAAGTGCACCATATGCAACGCAATGTCAAATACTACTTAACGAATATCACTATTATCACGTTTTTGCAAATATAACTTTGTAATGCAATTGTTGTTTTACTACGATGTAATGTATGATGTATATATGTATATAGGTATAATGAAAGATGCTGTATTAAAAAATCATGTATCGGTATATAATTAAACAAACATAGATAGCCTTATACTTGTATGCCCAGTAGTAGGCAGAGGTGTATATCCAACAGGATTATACACCAGTTATGGTTTTGTCTCGTAAGCCGAGCGATACTGTTACTAAGAATTACAGGTAAACCGAATAACATGCGTCAAAATTTTACCTTATTTTTACCGATTAACTACTCACAGATAACTTATTCAATGAAGTGTATTTTAAATAAAACTACTTTATACGGAATAAAATTATTCGGATGAGAAGAACCCGCCACGCACCCTTGGATTGCCCACCCCAACAATTGCAATCGAAAAAGGTTGACAATACCGAACTCCTCTGGATAGGTTATGTACACGATGTAGGACCCGCGCGTACTCCAACTTGCAGTATTCTACTTCGTACACGATTCTATTACTATGGACTTCCGCTAATTAACGCTTTGTCAGCTTTGATTCAATATTCTTTTTACGGATTTTATCGCGTTGTTTATAACACTTTATTACATAATTTTGAAACTGTTAAATACTATTAAAGGTTACTACTTTTTAAGCTACTTAAATTATTAAAACTATTTATATTTAAGTTTTTACTTTCACCGACGTTTCGGTTGCTTTTCAGCAGCCATGTTCACGGCGAGACTAAGATGGTAGTTTTCTCAATGTTTTGAAGTGTAGTTATTTCAAAGTACTCGAACATAATTTAATAATTGTTATTTCTATTTATGCAGAATAAGCTCAAAATATTATGTAGTCTAGCTGTTTTGCTTCTTCTTGGGTTTGACTATTTTAATTACTGGATCCCAAGCTGGTTGTACCTACATTCCAACCATCATCTCTATTGAAATTAGGATGTTTTTTTAATTTCAATAGCCTCACAAAGCATCCTTGGTAGGAATAGCAAGTATCTGTGGCTTGTCAAATCTCCGGTAGTGGTTGGTCAACTGATGCATGAGTTCACACAGAGCAGACTTCATCTAGCGCATCTAGCGTTGCGTTAATGATGTACATCAGCTATGTGCTCTTTTATGCGGGTGCCTGTGCTTGTCTTGGTTTGACCAATGTCCACATTCACAATCGATTTTATAGACCCTGCATCTTGTAAAGGAGTAAAAATTGACTTATCTTCGTTAGCGGCTTCAAGTATGTGTTACATGGCTACTGAAAAGCAACCGATACTTCGGGGAAAGTGTACTTTAATATAAATATATAATTAATTAATTGAATTAGCTTAAATACGTAGTAAAGATTAATAGTAGCAGTGTAACAGTATCAAAATTATGTAATAAAGTGTTAAATAAACAATGCGATGAAATCCGTATAAAGTAGTTTAATTTCGATGAATAACATTCGCGTAAACGTAAGACAATAGAGAAAGCTGAATCCTCTTTGTAACAATTCAAAACCTACTTGATGCTTTTGAATTGTTGTAAACAATAAAATCAACAAATCAGATTTGATATGACATGAAACTAAATAAAAATATATTTAATAGATAATACTCAACATCATTTATTTTCTCTATTTGAGGTTTCTCTCTCCGTGGAAGGCTTTACAAAGATGCCCAACCTCGGAACAACTATGTGTGGATCTCGTAGTTCTTAGGCCAGTGGGTTCGGTTGACACGACATATTAGTAAAGCCATGCTGAACGCTCCCAGTAGGATCCGTGCAGGCACTCAATAAAATAATGTATGTGAACTCATTCAGTTTTATTTGTTTTTTTAAGATGGATAAGGTTTGTATACAATTATAAAAATGGTTTCCTTTTTTAATTCTTATATTCTCATTCGTCTTGTTGTTACAAATTTTGAACTCATTATTTAAGCACAGCAACACCACAGAATAAATTGTTTTTAATTACTCGTAAAAATATATAGACATCAATTTAAGTTAAACGTCATTCATCCATATTTTCTGCAGCATCTTTATTAATTTGTTCTTCCTCTTGAATCTTTTTAAATTTGTCTAACAAGTAGTTCCAATACTTGCTTCGAATTTTGTCGTATTTGCCCGCTAACGCTTGGCAGAGTTCGGCAGCCCTAGTCGCGTTGTGTAGACAACTGGACTCTCCTTTCTTGATAGCTTCGTCACAAACATCAATGATAAACGCTAACAGATACGGCGAGCGACATTTGTTCTTATAAAGCTCTTCACAGAAAGAAGCTACTACAGCATTTCCACTGATCCCTCTTTTGTCGTGTAATAACACCCCTCTTAAATAATTCCATGCACTTTCGTTATTCTTAATAAATTTGATCTTTTCTAACGCATAACAAATTTCCTTCTGAACGTTTAGATCCGACCAGCCTAAATGATTGTTGACGATAAAGTATCGTTGGTTCCAGGCTGAGTTGTTACGCACGTCTTCTGTGATAAGGTTATCGACGAATTCCATTTCTCGATCGTAAAGTCTGTGAAAAGATAATAAAGATGTGGTTTATGGCTTGATAATGATGTTATGGTTGATCTTTAAGTAAACAGCTGGCAGTCGTGGATGCGATATCAACAGGCTTATTCACTGAATCCTTATATTATGTTTAGTATACATATGTATGTATGAAAGTAGCAGTTTCTGACTTAGTTCTAGATAAAATCTGATAATTCAAGTAAGTAACACGAATTCTATGCATGCCAAATTTGTTTTGAAGTGAATGCTATACATATATCTCGTTATTCCACAGTTTGAACAGCTAGCTGCTGAACGAAACTTTACAGGAATCAATAAAAATAGTATATATATATTAATAATAATAATATATACTAATCTATTATATTAATATATTTTAAATGCTTTTTTATAAATAAATTTAAAATGTAATTTTTATTGATTGATCATGAATAAAGGTGATAATAATAATAATATTCTACCACATACACACAACACCATCTAGCCCAAACTAAGCAGAGCTTGTACTATGGGTACTAGACAATGGATAAACATAAAATATACATTTTTTTTTTTAAATATAATCAGCAATTTTTTTTGGTCTCGCATAATATGTATAAGGCGAGCCTTATAAATTGTTTTATAAATAATAGACTTGGGATGTCAAACATCCACAACCAATTTCAAAATGTGAATGCTAGTAAAAATCTTGTATGAAAATAATCTAATATCACTTTGCCCACTTAAGAATCCAAACCGACTCCTCAGAATTGAATACAAACATAAAATCAAATTGATGTCATGGGGCTAATTGGGTTGTTATTTCAATGATTATGTACATATATATACTGATTTATACATACCCAAAAGTTTTGATAGCCCATTGTCTGTGTTGCCAAGCATGATAGTTCTTGGGGTCTTGCATGAGGGCATCTCTTGTTAATTCCAATTCCTGAGTAGGATCCTGAAGCCACTCTACTAAGACTCTTCGATGATGCCACACCTGAGGATCAATTGAAAATATGTAGTTAGATGTTTCAAATATAAAAAAATTTGGACATAATTATATATTATATAATATAGCTCATGTATGATTTAAGTCCTAACTAATATTATAAATGTGAATGTGAGTTTGTTTGTTACACTTTCAGACCTTAAATATCCGATTAACTGCCCAGAAAGATATAGAGTACCTTTAATTCAGAAAAACATACTGATAGAAATTGACAAAGTCTACTTAACATGAGTGAAGCTGTGGGTAATCTAGTCCTAAATAAATATTCTTTGCTCAAATACAGATGTTGCCATCAATTAAAGAATATTAGACAGATATTATAATAAATATATTAACTTTGAGATATTTATACATGTATATGTATTTATTGCAATACGTATATTTATTTATATACAATCTTATAAGATACTATCATAACAGGTTTACACCCAATGCGATAATGTAATTAAAATTACTTTGCTAGTAACCCGAAAGTCACTCACACGAATTCTGCCAACATACAATGAAAAATGTTAATGATATTTAAATAGTGTCATTTTTATAAATCTAATTTTATTAATTTGTTATTATTATTTATGTCATTTGTCACTAATGTTTAGTATTTAATTATAATTTTTACAAAATAAATATTTTGTGTGAAGTTGATTTCAATTGGTTGTCTTTCTATAATAACATGACCACAAATATTACATAACACTAACAATTATAATATTAATATTTATGAAAAAGAAAATAAATTCACAGCATATATAGTGGATGTAAGTCTTGCCTTTTTTTTCTACTGGTTAATAATTATTTTGTTACATATTAGATCTTCTTATTCTATAAAATATTGCATAAATGCATGTAATAAATGATCAAATTGGTATCATTATTATGTTTTCATAATCTGAACTTCACAATTCTGATGGAATTTTGCACAAAGGTAAATTGAAATTGGAGAATGTCATAAGCATTTTTTTATATATACATATTTTGATATTAACTAAGCCGTAATAAAGTAAGATAATGTACCTGATAATTTTTAGGTGAATTCTTTATGACAGCTTCTACATAATCCAGTTCAGATCTCAAATCAGTACCCAGTGCCTTTAATAAATCCCTCCTGTAAAAACAAATAAATGTATAAACCATACGTGAAACAATTGTACACACCCACAACTAGTCAAATATCACAACTTGCAGTTTCAACATTTAAATATTTATATGTTGTATGTAACATTTAAGATTATACCCATTCTGTAGATATAATACAGGTTTTGTTGATCTACACTATAATAATTATGAAGAAAAATTATTAGTATGTTTATTGAAGATCAATAAACTAAATACCAATTTAAAAAGTATTTTAGCTGTAGCAAACTACTTTATGCAGAAGTACCATGAATGATGTATAATATGAAGCTACAAGCTACAGGATTGGAGCAGTAATAGCATGGTCACCCATGCCAACCATAGGGGACAAACAAATTAACAGGTCCCAAGAACCAAATAGTATCTGAAAGTTTACCAAGTTACAGTATGAAGCTTAGGAGTATGAAAATGTAATCATCAAAGATTTACACAATGTAGATAATTTATAAAACAAAAATATCTACTTTTGTGTAAATCATTGATGAATAGTAATTAACAAAACACATATAGTAATTAATATAAATGAAAGTCAGTATATTATAACATTAAAAAGGTGTTACATTTAATGTGCTGAAGTTGTTTATATTCTAATAAGCTAGATAAGAGGTGAACCAATTTTGTGCTTTGAGTTGGCTATCATCCAGTCATGATAAATTTATAGCTCATTGTTTCAGTTATTTATTATAGTGTTGAGATAATATGCAAAGGTTACCTGTATACTATTTCCAACTGACCTGTATTGCCACACGGTATAATTAGCTGGGTTCAGTTCAACAGCATCTTTTGTGAGGTGCAGTGCACGCTCAGACCTTTCATTGTTTTGAAGGATTGCTCGGAAATAATCATACACATCGACAACTGCAATGGAAATAGTATTAACATAAGAAGTAACAAAGATACATATACTATTATGACTTATTTGTACTACAATTGAAGTACATCAAGGTGAAGAAATGTCATTAAAAATTATTCTTTTAGTATAAAAAATAATACTATGGCTAATATAGTCTGACATTGATCATGTATGCCCTTCTAAATTGAAGGTTAATATAACATATGCATAAAATTTATACCAGTTGTCATTCATGGCTATTTATTATTTTAACTTAACTTTGTAATATTATCAACATCATTTTAATTTTACATTTAAAGTCTAACACATAGTACTCACATTTTTCGGAATGTGCAATAACCACGACGAAGTTGGGACCTTCATCCTCGGCCACTGGAGTCACATCCTGCCATTCTGGACGATCCTTGTAGTAAGTCCACGCGACGTCACTGTCCCCGCTATCAGACATACTCGCGGTAATTCTACTCACTGACTAACAGTTTCAAGACTACTTCACCCAATGTATGATTAACGAAGCAAATAATTCATGTGCACACAAGTGTAGTACGACGTGAATAAACAACCGGCAACTATCTAGGCCGAAAGTATTAACGACTTAATTAAACATGTTGTCTCGTATCTATATTTAAATACACAGGTAATTTTTACTTATAGGTTTAGTATCTTGGCAAGTGGAATAAAACGGCAAGTTTTACGACAACAAAATCATGAGAATGACAGATGTGACAGATGTACACTATGTATGACAGACATTGACTTGACAGATACTGCATGACGTAGGTGATGTAAGCTGATTATTTAGCAGTTATACATATGGTTTTTGAACGGAATTTCTACATAATATTCAAAATAAATTGTACAATGTCCAAACAAAAATTGTACGTATCCGTATCCTGCTTATAACAGTCGCGTAGCTTAATGGGGGCAGCAGGGGCGACCCACCTCGGTGTCGACACAAAAGATCCCACTGGATCGAAGTGTCGCCGGTCAGCACTGACTGGCCCCCACATAAGATACATACCTATACGTAACCTATGTAAATAAGGCGTATGCACCGTCTCGCCAGGCATGAGGTAATCGGGTGGCAGACGGTCGCCTCTTTATTATAGCTATGTAATTACCTAATTTGTGGACAGACAAAACAATACTATTTACTTGATATCGGACATTTTATTTTACTCTCCATATTCACCCGACCCAAAAACTCAAAATCTCTATAAATTCATAAATAAATCTATTTATTTGTTTTAAAATCTTATATCTAATAGAGAGCACTTATTTCAGACACATGAATGAAGAGCAGATACTGTCAATATAATCATGACATAATTTAGATCATGAATATAGCGATACCGATAATTAGATGCCTCATTAATGATTGATCGTCTTGGTGTACATCTATTTAGGTATATGTATATTGAGCATATCTGATCGTAATCGCTGATAAGCTACTTGTTGTAGTTACGTGACATGATCGTTACGATTCGTTGTAAGTCTTTGATTTCTACATTTTGAATAAGACAAAGTACTACGATCTGCACCGTTGCCATTATCAAAACACTGGCTTTGATAGTTCAATTGGATAGTTAAGTACACAATAAGTAGGTACATTTTTTAATTATAGCAGCAATGATGGCACTATAATAACAGTTGAAATGCCAGTGCTATGGTAACGCTAATGGCCACGAACAACAAAAGCCCATGATATCGGACCAAACCTATAAACTATGCGAGAAACAGTTATCTTTTCTAGCATTAGGCACCTTAACTCAGATTGATATGTACTTATCAATTATTCAATCATATAAATCTAATAAGTACCAACTCGCTAGGGTTACCTAGTAAGTTGGAACTTGTTAACGTATAATTTATAGGTAAGTTCAGCGAGAGTAATTAAAAACAGATTTTAAACACTGATAACTTTAATAAAAATATTACAATGTAGGTAAATAATTAATGTTAACAGCTAACAGGTAATAAATTAAGAGGATCCTTTCTATGCATTTACAATTATTAAAATAAACTAACAGTTAACGCTTCATTTTTACCAGCCGTAGGCGAGGCCGAGTCCATTAGAGTAAGTCATGTGAGACACTGTAGCTGCTGGCGAATAAGCCACACCAAGAAGTCCAGCGGTCGTAGCCACCTAGTAAAAGATAGAATCAATGTCAGTTCCAATTTTAAACCTGACAGGTACCTACAGTAAATCATTTGATGTCTCTTTCATTCTCATCAAAAATTTCGTAAATGTAATCTATAGCTTTAACTCGTAACTTAGTCTAAAATAACGTTGTTACTCTTTTAAATGTCTGTATCACTAACCTACTAAATATTATTTCATTTTAACATAACCGCGTGGGTATCTAAAATACTATACAAATAATAAATATTTTGATGACTTCGCCCTATACCAATTCTTACAAAATTACCTGAGCTTAACCGATATAAGAATACCTAAAGCCCAGTAATCGCGTAATTACGTAATACACCAGACAATATTCTCGAGAATTAAGTTCGATAGAATAGAAAATAATCTCTTAGACAATGCCGATGATATAAGCCATGCAATGGTCGTAATATAGATATTTAGAGAATGTCTGTGATTCATTCTTTTCTTAATTATACATACCTTAGCTACAGGAGCAGCTAAAGGAGCAGCGACACCAAAATGTGATACGTAAGGTGACGCTAGCCGCGCGTACGCAGGCGCTACGGCCACACCAGGATTGCTTACGCGCACGTCAGACTTGCGTACGCTTGAGAACGGTGTGTCGATGGCTTTTGAATAGGTTGATACCTGGCCACAAATAAAAAAACATTGTCATTATTTAGGTGGCAAATAAGCATACGGCTCGCCTGATGGTAAGCGACTAACAAGTCAACACTCTAAGAAAGGAGTCACTCTCGGTAAATATTCGAAATTGACATTGTTTAACAAAGATCTTATATTATACCTTATATTGATTTGAAGTAAGCGTTACTAGGCGAAAAGCCATTGTAATATAATTGAGAATAGAGAAATTAGCTTTGGCTCTTTGATTGCCAAACTGACCTGAGAGTGCCTCGTACTGAGACACCCTCAAACACATATCATATCATATATCAAACACATGTCGTTTTGTGTTCGTCCGATTCCCACGATGCCGTTATCACTTATCAGAGGACTTTTTCCAATAGTTTGGTTGCCCATCCGAATGTGCGTTGTGGACTCCTCTCTTTCCAATTATTTGAAAGTCTTGAGTAAACTTAATTACTGCTCTTAGTTCAACAAGTAAGCCGTATATAGGGAGGCCAGGTGGACCGTGTCCGTCCCAAAATTGTCTGGACGGCCCAATATGTTAGGTTTCAAGTCAAAATTCTAGGGATATTCTATGTAGGTACCTACTTACATAGGCCATTGCTGATTAGGGCCTCTCCCGCCTTGGAAAATGTCTTCAGATACAAAGCAAGTAAGACATGATGTCAATAATTTAAGCTATGCGTCATAAAAAGAGAGAGCATATTTATTGCTGATATTTTATGTTACGTTTAAAATACATACCTGGCCAAGGTTGAACGGAGACCTCAGGATGTTAGAATGCTGGGTGGCAACAGCTGGTTGAGCGGGATAGTTGCTGTATGGGTTCCATCCGCCATAGGCGTACGGCGAGCTAACCACGGGGGATAGAAGCCCGGCTTGGGCAGCCGCCAAGCACGCTAAAAAGAAAATCTGTAAAAATGCACATTAATTAATATGAATAAAAGTACTGTTTAAAGAATAGTTATTAGGTATAAACCGATTTATTTCTTTGTTTACTAAAATCCATATCATGGTTGAGCTTGAAAAATTGGATTTTTACGCATTGTTTGTGATTTTCTTTACTACTACCTTAATTAAAATCACCCTGAGCAGAGTGTGACTATCTAGGTACGTGGTAAATGTTCAATTTGTCATCGATTTCCCAATAATATTGCATAGTGCCATCACTAAAAAAAAAAAGGCTGTAACACTTTCGTCAACTTGGGAATCTTATACTGATTCAGTTATTGCGCATGTGCTCAATCACTAAATCAACGAGGAATCGAATTGTCATAATATTGTACTAACATAAATCTAAATGGATTATAAAATATATTAGAATATTAAATTAACAACTTACTTTGAAAAGCATATTTCGTGTTCAACCCTTCGAAGCTTTAACCAATATGTCGTATCAGTCGGCAGGTTAGCCTTTTATAGTAAGCCTAGTATGTCAACATGTATAATGAAGGGGCATATGTGTGATAAGGCTCAGCATAATGTATGACAACATTCATTGTACGCGGCGAGCTTTGGAAAAAGCGTTGCAACAGGCGCGGCGCACACGCAAGGACAATATGCAGCCGGCCACTCCGTCACGTGCTTATAATTGTCAATTAAAACAATAAGTACCTTTTTAGGTAGTTATATTTTATAGGTTTACCCCCTATTTCATACGACGTTAGAATAGCATACTTAGGCCTGCCAAGATATCCAACATGTGTGTCGATTACTTAATTACAGAGAGTGAACCTTGGCTTTACTCGACTAACCTAACTTAATTGCAGCTCATGTATACAAGAATATGATAATGATAATTATCTTTAAAGTGATTAATATGAGGATTTAACGCACCTTTTAAATACATGTATTGCAGACTGCCATTATACAAAATTGCTGCAATGTATGTGAGGGTTAATGACATTAGGTCTCGATTCAACATTCAGCCCCAAATATAAATAAGCAGAAATCAAATAATATAAACTTAATTTTTACATATTAAAACCAGTGTAAAAAACTGCCTTAGAAAAAATCTGACAATTAATAATGAATTGTCTGAAAAAGTCGACCGATTTTCCGAAACCAAAATACCTAATACACGCTGAACCAATACACGCTCCGTAGAAGGGGCGTGCCACGCTAGTTTCATGGTTTGTTGTGCGATTCTGCTAAAGCAGTCGGTTCGTTTATGCGTCATACGATGCGTAAGACGCACTCTGTTTGACATAAGACGGATGCATCTTGTGTGTCAGCTTGAGATATCAAGCTGCGATTGAAGCAGCTTTCAACGCAAAAACTACAGCGTTGCCATTGCTTTATCTAACCTAATACTATAAAGAGAATATAAGTAGTATTCGTACACTCCGAAACTACAGGACCGATTTTAATAATTCTATTGCCAATGGAACGCTACTTTGCCTATGTTACTTACCTACTTCTCACGCTATGAGCTTCGGGAGAGCAATTATCATAAATATAGGTGAAGCGGTAAGGGAGAGCTAGTGTATAATAATATAATGGTACGCGGCAATGCGTATAACGCAACGTATGACGCATGAAGGAACCAAGCGCATAAAACCTAACTCACATCCGAGTCAGCTGTTATAATTTCCGTTTTTCTACGGTAACCATGGCAATAATGATTACTATGGTTACTGGCGAGGCGACAATTAAGTTTGAGATAAGCTGCAGTCATAGATAAGAAAGACACTATAAAGCAGTTGCACGGCAGTTGGTAGTGGCATCATGGCAATTATATTTGATAGCTCAAATATAATTATGCAATCGTTATATTTGACAACATATTAAATTTAAGATATATAAGATACTTACCTACACTGACAATAAATAGCTACGCATATATTTGTTTATTATACATACCTACCTAATGTTACGCTCATTGCGGCTCACCGTATATAACTCTGTGTAAGAAGATAATTATTCTTATTAGAGCTTTTTTTCAGTTCAAGTGAGTGAAACAATTGAAAATGGTTTTATGACTGATTGCACAATACTAAGGCTTTGCTCTCCTAACAATGTATTGTAACCACTCCTCGTATTCCTGGGATATACTTAGATATTGTTATAATACCAAAATGCCCTATTTCAGATACCTATAGATAAAACTGCTTAGGTTTTATTAGGTTGTTTACTGCTTTTAATTGATATGCTAGTACTTATCTCATACTTATGCAAAAAGTTTATTATTTTACTATTTTAAGCCCGCGGATTCGCTCGCATTAATGTAGATTTTGTGAATAGTTTATATCCCTCGGGAACAGTACTTTATTTCTGAATGAAAGGTACCTCATGTCTTTTTCTGTACATTTGGCAACGTGAACGCAAAATTGCATGATGATCGGTCAAGTAGTTAAGGCGTGTAAGAGAAACAAAAAACATACAAACTCACATTCGCATTTTTATTATTTTGATTAGGAGTTAAAATTATTTCGTTATTCCGATGTCAGACTTCGTTGTGGGCACTACGTATTGTACCTACCTAAAATTTTTCTAATTTTATATAATAAACATTATTAAAGCTAATAAGTAAATCGTTATTTTTTTAAAGTCGTCTTATACCCACTCTGTAAAAGGAACTACATGCTACTTAGGTACCTATAACATGATTATTTATTATATAAACCTATACTTATACTTACTTTACTACGTATACAGGCAGCCATTTACACGCCATCTTTTTCTAAGACAGACACCGCCCGCACTAGGTATGTGTAATACCTGTTGCACAGGTACTAAATAAATTTCCTTCCTGGGTAGAGATCGAACCCATAACGCTCAGCACACTAGCAGAAGCGAGGCAGTCAAAACACTACGCCATCGTGGCCGTGCAGTCTTTTTTCCGTCTTTCGTTTTTATGTGTAAAGCAAGGATTGCTCCGGAATCAGATTGATCATTGAATCCTTGAGAAACAAACTGTAATAATAAATTTTTCGATGATAGAATTAGGTAGGTATTGTGGAGGAACAGAGTGTGATGTTTCTCCAACACTAAGGGAGGATCCTCATACCAGGCTGGGTGATCGTGCCTGGCGGGCCGTGGCTCGACGGTTGATGTCGGGAGGTTGTATAATATATACTTAGTCGCTGTGTAAATGTTACTTGTGCGATTCAGGATTGTTTGACATCATTTGCGCTTATTGTATACAGCGCTATCTCCTAAAAGTAGGCGGAACTACTTTATCTGTGCGGAGTCGCCACAGTATAATATTATGTCATGTAGGTATAGACAAATGTGATAAACTAGCAATCATTTGTTTTTGATTTTTGTTATTTTCTCGTAACTTTTATTTTACTATTTTAGCGAGTATTCTGAACGTAAAAGTGCGTGACCAAGTAAGATTTCTTTACTCTTGTCGCTGCGCACTAAGTTCTCGGTTTAACTGTTATTATATTGGAATCCTATCGCTTGTATTTACATACATGGGTGGGCAAAAGTGTTTTACACTGACACTTCGTCTACTATGATTTCAGGTGCCACGTAATAGGGAGCAGTTTTATTGTCATCTATGATCCCAAATACCGCTAATGCTATTAAGAATTTCTTAACAGAAAAAGCAAATAACATTTTGCCAAATCCGGTAATCGAACCTGAGATCTTGGACACAACAACTTCACTACCGCAATGCCACTGAGGCAGTCAAATTTATTTACACATAGTTTTTAAAGCATTTGAAGTACGTTTATCGTCGCCTGTGTTGCCGAGTCACTTCCTAATCGACGCCAATCGGCGACGAAAATAGTGACTAATTCTAATTGCGAAAATTACGCTCGCAGATTCTATGGCTGGGTTGACTTGCAACTACATAGTTAGTAATCTATGACACGGGTGCCACATAATAACAATAATGTCCGATCATAAGTGGAACAAGTTCGTCGAGTCTCACATATATGAAGTTATTTATTTTATAATAACGCTGGTATGCTGCCCTAGATTTGTCTATTTTATTGATGTATGTTCTTAGAATTCAATTGATATAATTTAAAGCATAAGTACATTTAGAACCGGTTCTATAATATGCATAAATAATCTTAGTTGACTAATTTGAGTGGCATAGCAGCTGAATTAAATTGATAAGATTACTGTACAAATAAAATGTTTCGACCGGGTGAGTACCTACTTAGTTCAAGGAAACCGAAGTGCTTGTGATTCCCTTAGTAAGTAAGTTTGCAAAAGCTTCACAGTACATGCCTTCCTTTTCTTCCCATCTTTAATTCCCTTTCCTTGGACGGCGACACTCAGCTTTATAGCTAAGCTTTAGATGGACGTTATGCCAGCTTGCCACCTCTATTGTAGAAATAGATAGTGGGCGATATATCTAGTTAGGTTATATATAATATAAAGGGAAAATGTAATATAAAATATATTAAATACCCAATACCTATTAGATCCAATAGGCACGGCTAATAGTCTTAGTAGAAAAGAAAATCAAAAGTAACCATTGACGTACTGATTTCGGCATTATGATACATGCTCATTGTCTACCACTTTTCATATAAAAAGTCAAATTAATAAAATCGTATTAAAAAGAAGTATGCCCACGCCGCACATAATCACCGGGTATAATAAATCTATCATATAAGACATGAATATTCGCTACCAAACCATATCGCTAATAGGTAGTTGATACCATTTCCATATATCAGCTCTTAGCACGTGTTAGACAGGGTGCGGTACGCCTAGTCTTTTATTCATTACGAATTGGCTGTGTGACCCAAATCCGTCAGCCAAGATTGTCTGTTGTCTACCCACACTATCTGATAACTACGCAGATTGTAATGTACTACATCTTTGCCTAAATATCGATACTAGTCACACACACTGAAACATATCTTTACAATATTAGTTAGTGTTATAAAGATGTGTTTGTTGCAGAGGTTATCTTCGGAACAATTCAACCATTTTAAAAAATCTTTCTCCTATAGAAAGCCACGCTTTCTCTGCGTAAAATAGGCTATGTTATGCATATCATGCCGCCGAAAGTTAGTTTGTTATATACTTACAAGTTTATAATATTAAATTAAAAATAAGTACTTAGGTAGGTTTAGCATGCCGCTATTCAGCAAAGAGGGCAATTTATCAAACCAGAACGATTTCTAGGCTATAATTACATTCGTCACGCTGTCCCGGGACAAGCCAAGTGCATCGCACATTAACTGCAATGCAGTTCTGTGTGTATTTCTTCAAGTAAACACTACTGTCTTGGTTTCTATTATTTAACTTGGACATGTGTACTTTTTACAAACATCTCACTCTGGTGCTCTGTACAATAGCAGTGGTCAAAAGCGAGCGTTGGTATTCCGCAACGATGATCGAAAGGAGAGATTCTGATATTAATTCATCAAAGCCAGACAATTACAGAAACTACAAACACAGTAATGAACAACAATTTACACCTTTACTCCTAATGCAACCTAAAGAAACGAAAAATAAGCGCCATGATTTTGAACCAGCAGTGTATCCACATGCCAGTCTGCAGACTAATCAAAATCCTTCGTCTGTGGATCCTGGAACTATCGTCATACGTTACAATAATACGATAAATAACGTAAATGTATTAAAAACTACTCGGCCTAAAAGAAAACAAATTCGTAAAAGATGTCCTGCAGTTAGACCAAAACAGATGAAGCAGTTAGGATCAAAACAAACATCTAAAACAAGATTCCTTGAAGTGTTCCAAGTAGTGGAGTTTGAACATGTGTCCTGTACATCAAGCAGCGGCTTAGAAGGCATGTGTTTACCTGAATATGAGTGCAGTGAGGCCACGGGATCTACTATGGGGACGTGTGCTGATGGCTACGGCACCTGCTGTGTTTGTATGTATCTAACTAAATCTACCTGAGATACAATTATTAGATTTTTATGCCTTTGAGTATTTGTAATTTTTTTGAAACAAGCTTTGTTAAATAAAATTAATAAGTAAGCATGGATTTATAAGTACATAAGTAGCATTTGCCCGCAGCTTCAAAACAGTATATTTTTTTCTGAATACAAGGTAACTTATATTATTATTTTCTATACCCTTGACAACATGTATGCGAATTTTCAATATGATCGGTCGAGTAGTTAAGGCGTGAAAGCGTAACAAACAAACAAATTCACATTCGCATTTATAAAATTAGTTAGGTGCATACGTTTTACCTATAAATCTATGCAAGCGACACCCTGACATAGAACTATTATATGAATTTATCTAC
Organism: Catocala fraxini; assembly: GCA_930367265.1. Classification (NCBI taxonomy): domain Eukaryota; kingdom Metazoa; phylum Arthropoda; class Insecta; order Lepidoptera; family Erebidae; genus Catocala; species Catocala fraxini. The sequence continues at coordinate 13,942,972 of OV884037.1, forward strand.
GCATCATATTCTGATACAACTGTCATACTAGTCTAAATATTTATTTATTACAAAAATCTAACAATGAAATTTATTAAAAAAGTAGTTTTAATCATGTACCGTACCGTGATAATAGTCAATATATTGCATAACTAGGCATGTTGAAGATTAGTCGACAGATAAGTACTCACTAACGTAACATCTTTAGGAAGTTTCTATCACACAGTGACAACTACATAAGTATATGAATATTATATGTATGTTTGCAGCTCAATTTCTGTGCGACAACCGGTCTGCTGCACAGATAGGCTGGTTCACCAACCCAGACTTTCCTTCCCCAACTAGCGAAAGACTCTCATGTGCCTTCGCTTTGGACAAATCGTCAGAGGATGTTATACAGATACGCCTAGACTTTAATATTTTTGAAGTAAGCTAAAGATTCTTTATTAACTTTAAGGACTTTGACATATCTAAGTAATAAGTTAGGCTGTTATCCATGGAATTAATAGTGACCTTCTTATTGTACTTATTAATTTCATTCCATTAAGGTTATTTTCTAAGAGGACTAATTTATTTGTCGACTAACGACGTACCTCGGCATACCTAATAGATGCTCATACAAATACAGTCATAGTGACAATTTGTCTCAATGAACATAGGTATAATCATAATGTGATGGGATGACACCATAGAGAATACATAAGTAAGTATCTAAGAATACTCTTAGGCCATGTATTGAACGTCCTCCGCTCCACTTTCTTCGATAGTTATGTCGTTGGACTTAACGTTATTTTGTTTTAGCTGCAATCATGCCTCCGTTGTTATCCTGCTAATATTATAAATAAATGTGAAAGTTTGTGAGGGTGGATGGATTATGGACAAACATTTCTGAACCGATTGCGATGTTACTTGCTATATAGATAGCTTTTTATCCCGATATTCCCACGGCATCGGGAATTACGCGGGTGAAACAGTAGGTTGCAGCTACTATAAAATATTTACTTTGTATTTAATATTTAAATTTTTCCAGTTACTGCCGCCTACAGATGGAGTATGCCAAGACGATCAATTCATCGTATCAGGACAAAACGTTAACAGCTTAATACCTATACTATGTGGTATTAATACTGGCCAACATGGTAACATTCTAATTAAAATGTACTTAAATTTATTGTTCAATAAGAAGTTACAGGTAGGTAGGTTATTCAGGTGCATCCAGGTCCGATTCTTAGGTCAGAAAAATTGTAGGTACTCTGTTTTCTTATAGGAACTAGGTACGTCAGTGGCCTAGCTTTAGTGAATGTAACTGCTATAAATGAGGGCTCGGGTTCGATTACCGTACAAAATGTTATTGGGTTTTTCTGTTAACAAATTCAATGCAGTATGGAGTTTAGAACTGTGCTGGTAAACGTCAATACGCCATTCCTTATTTCATAGGACTTAAAACTTTAGCTGTCGAAATATTATATATATTTAGCCAGCTAATGGACAAAGTGGAACACTTCTGCCTCTTCGGGGATATATGTGTGTTATATATAGAAAATACGCCATAGCGTCACTAAATCAGGTTGGTAGATAGATCCTCCGTACTACGTACGACAGATGGCAATATCTTTTAACCTTATTACCTAGGATGCAAAACACAAATTCAAAGGAAACATAGCTCTAATTGAATATCTATATACTTAATATTGTATAATGATTTAACAGTATACATCGAAGTTGGTGATGTGGATGGACCTATATATCTGACGTTTCAAACTGCTTCATCAGAAAGCAGATTATTTTCTATCAAGGTAAATCAAATTGTAACTATTCACACAGTAACATTTCATATTAATTTAGGTCGTAAACTGCATTTATTTTTTTATAGGTGACTCAGTTGACGTCATCAGACGATTTAGTAGCACCTTCAGGCTGCTTGCAGTATTACAAACAAGCTCAAGGGTACTTAGAGTCGTTCAATTATCGAGATAAGTCTGATATAGGAATTGCTCGAATTCCTAATTATTTGGTAAGTATTCTAATTTATGTATCAAACCGAATGAGATATCTATGTATTTGCGTAGATTCCTGGTACGGTCGGCCAAGACAGTAGTGTACAAGTTTTGATTTAGTTTCCTTGTCATCGAAAATTACAACAAGGTTCATACTAAAAAGATATCACTGAAAGAGATGCATAATAATGACGTAAACCTAATTGATATGTATTCATACGTCATAGGTCACTAATTATAAGTGCATGACATTTTAACTTTTATTATAAATGGATAAAACATTAATTTATATATAATATAATATAATATAATTTACAAAGAAAATTCAAATGTTTCTAAACAAAAATAATAAAAGCTATTTAAATAGACAACCAAATTCTATTTGATAAAGAAAACTGACAATTGACATTTCATCAAATATATTTTAGTAGTTTCTATTATTTTCCTCAGAAAATCGATATATTTTACTCAACTGCATATAAATATCATCTTCAATGCCTGCCAACTTGATCATTGCTGAAAGGGCACAAATAATTGCCCAATTTAATGAAGGATGCAGTATTAGTGCGATATCGTGGAATTTAAATATATCGAGACGTAGTGTCCGGTTTTGGATTCGTCGTGAAGAAGAGGAAGGAAGTTTGTTAGATCACAGAAGAAGTAGTCGCCGGCCTGCTCTCTTCAATAACGACAGAAAATTTATGAGACGGGAATATGAAATCAATGCTTTAAACCGACAAATCATTTTGTGGAGATGTTCGATGTGAGTGCCCAAACAATAAGGAATCATCTACATTACATGGGGTTGCACCACAGGCTAATGCCGTAATCGCCAAGAAAATATATTTGACGAATGCTCATAGACTTGCTCGTCTGAACTTCGCCAGACAGCACTCATAGTTTGATTGGTCTAATACAGTGTTTTGTAATGGAAAAACGGTTAAATCAAGTCAGCATGGACGTCTACACCTTTGGCGATATAATTCAACACGGTATAGAGATGATTATGTAATCCCGAATAGAGAATCAGGTCGAATTTCCGTAAATATTTGGGGCTAGATGAGTGCGGATGGTGTAGGAGAATTGTCTACCTCCTCGAGCAACGGCTGTAAATTATATCGACGTGCTTCAAAATGCAATGCTACCGACAGTCCGTAATGGTTACCCGGAGAACGAAGTACCACAATTTGATTTTGTTCAAGATAATTGTTCAATTCATAATGCGAGGATCGTAAGAGCCTGGTTTCGTTTACACACTGACGTAAGGGCCACAGAATTATCCGTGGCCCTGAAGATCACCGGACCTAAACTCGATAGAAAATCTTTGGAGCCTTATGGTCCAAAGATGGTCGCATCAAAATGAAAGAACCAAACAAGCTCTTATTAGTCACTGTAATTCAATCTGGGAGGAAATGCGGGGACCCGATATTTGCTCACGGCTTGTTGGTTCAATGAGGTCTCGTCTTTTAGAGGTCATAGAAGCCAATGGCGGTCACAACCGTTTGGAATTTTTTAATTTTTCCAATCTCTTCTAAATTTTACAATAGGACTATGTTTATGTTTTTTCATATTAAGTATTTTAATAGTGATTGTGACAATTTAATAAAAGGAGCTTTTTTAGCTTTTATTTCTGATAATATAATAAAAACTAATCCGACATCTATTTTAGCTTTTAATAAACTGTTTTATTGAACGCATATTGTAATTACAAGTTTACATAATTTGTAAATTCCGACAGGTGGACTCGCCTTGTGTCAAAACTTTACGATTACAAATTTGTAGATACAATTTTGTCATCGAAATCTACAGGTGTTTTCTACACATGTTAACGTTTATTAAACATCATTTGTAATGGTTATATTTGTAATGTTTTTACTTGTAAAATTCTTACATACCTAATCGTAAGGTTTATTAAACAGCACTTGTCGTAAAACTTAACAAATATGTCACGTATTTACAAAATTGTCGGATTGTTATGTTTATTATCCAGTGCTTTGAGGAAAACATTTTAATTACATATCATCTCCTTGCCATTGATTTTATCAAGTTCAAACTAAGAACAGCTGTCACGTAACATACAGTAATCATTCGTTATCAATAATCAGATAAAGATGGCAATAGAAGTTGTCAGATCGATCTGCAAGCCAAATTAATCTTTATCACCTATGAATATGCAAGCGGCATTCAACTTTAGACCACCTGCACCATCACTTTCTTGGCCGACCGTACATGTACATACAGCCTTGGCCAAAAGTATTAGGCACCCCCAATATAGTTATCACACACCTGTGCTATTTGAACAATTAAACAATATTCTATAGAACTGCGATACCGGTGTCATAAAACACTATTTAAGACAATAGGCGGCATTTTTTAAGCAGTCGTAAAACATCTGGTGCGTCAATAATAAAATTTTATTTTTTCCATAATTTATTTTTAATGTTTCGTCAGTTACCATTTGGAAGTCTTAGTGTAAAGACAGTGCATTTGTGGTTTTGTGAATTAATTGAGAAGAAATTCATTTGAAAATGCCAAAACGAAACGAAATTAGTATTGAAAATCGTGTAAAAATTCAACTTTTACATGAGCAAGGCAAGACTCAAAAAGAAATCGCGAAGTTGGTGAAATGTTCGCGATGCGCCGTTCAATCTGCTATCAAACGTTTTGTTGAGACTGGCTCTCATGCAAATAAACCAAGAACAGGCAGAAAACGCGTGACTACTAGCCGTCAGGACAGAAAACTTATCCGAGAGTCTGTGAAAGATAGAAAAAAAACTTCTTCGGAGCTTGCTGTGGCTTTAACTGAAGAGACTGGACATGCCATAAGCGCACGAACTGCAAGACGAAGGCTAGTAGAAGCCGGCTTAAAAGGTTGCAAAGCTAGGAAGAAGCCGTGGCTATCCGCAGACAATAAAAGAAAACGACTTGATTGGGCTCTGAGACACCAACATTTCACAGAAGAGGATTGGTCTAATGTGCTGTGGTCTGACGAATCAAACTTTGAGGTAAGTTTTTTTAGTGAAGTCTATACCACAATTACAACGATCATTGTTGTGTTTGTCTTCAAACTCAAATGTTATAAAAGTTTGTAATGTGTGCTTTTTTTTGGAATCTACAGGTATTTGGAACACCAGGTGTGACGTTTGTGAGGCGACGCAAAGGCGAAGAATATCACCCAGATTGCGTAGTACCAACCATAAAACACGGCGGAGGCAGTGTAATGATTTGGGGTTGCATGGCTGCGGATGGAGTCGGCAAAATGTTTGTTTGCGAAGGTCGCATGAACAGTGAAAAATACATTAATGTACTGGAAACTGCTCTCGTACCTTCGCTTTCGTGTATTTTTGGTGACACTAACTTAAATGGTGTGAAATTCCAACAAGACAATGCTCCGTGTCATAAGTCAGCTACTACGATGCGCTGGTTTACTGAAAATTGTATTGATCTGTTAGATTGGCCTGCCCAGTCCCCGGATCTAAATCCTATTGAACATTTATGGAGTATTTTGAAGAGAAAAATAAAAGAGCACTCGATAACATCAAAAACTGCTTTAAAAAAAGCGTTAGTGCTAGAATGGGATGCAATTTCTCCAGAGGAATGTGCGAAACTTGTACGTAGTATGCCCCACAGAGTTGCTGCTGTCATAAAATCAAAGGGTGGCCCAACAAAATATTGATGTTTTTACAATATTCTAATGGAAATAAAGTACTTTAATCATTATAATTAGTTTTATTTCTCTCTAAGCCTGAAATATGCAGTAATTTATAGGGTGCCTAATACTTTTGGCCAAGGCTGTACATATCGTATGCATAACGTACAGGCACTAAATACATAGTACCTAATACTTCATACAGGATATCCGTAACCCATAATACTTCATCACAAATTTATCCACATGTGAGGACTTTAATAGGATTAGGTAGGTACCATGATTTGTAACATTTTTACGTTGATTTTTATGAGTGATATGGATGGAGGATGTTACCTATCCATAAATCGATGTGTATATAATTTAATAACATACAGCGTGTAACAGAAAGGTGTGGCCACATTAATCAATTACAGAATTTATATTACTTACCTACCACATAGCAGGTAACCTAATCACGCTTGCTTACGGGTGCGTATATATAAACTAGGTAGCTACCTACTAAATCTTGCCTCGGACCTCGTGAGCTTTGAAAACGCAGTTGTTTAGATCTTCAACACCCTTTGCTCGAATAATTCAAAGTTTTATTGAGGTGTAACCAGCCATTCCAATCCCTACTGTCAAAAAAATGGTTGGTTCTTGTAATATGGTAGATAACAGTCTCAGTCTCATAAAAAGCCATTTATTACGACATTACTAGCAAACACTTCCATTTTTTTTTTTATGTATTCGTTCCTTAAAGATGTACATACCTAAACATAAATAGATAATACTGTTAGCACAGCAACTATAACAATAAGAATATCATTAACATTTCAGAACAACCTCAATTATGCCATGTGCATAGAGCGTGCACCAGAAAGCTGCACTATCACTTACACCAACGCTGGCAATATGCAGATACTTAATTACGACATAGGTGAGTATGCAACAACGGGCTTAGCCTAATAGCACATTTATGACTATGACCTGCACTTAGGCTTGCTAAATATAGTAAGTAAGTTATTATAATTACCAAGCCTGTCTGTAGGTAGATAGGTACCTACGTTATTAAATATTATTAATAACATAGCAAAAGACTTTAAAGTTAATACGTGCTGGCTTGTAAATTTAGTAAAAGATTTGCCGTCCTTTTATAGACATTGTTAAATTGAACTAGAAATAAAAAAATTGCAGGCACACAGATGAAACTAAAACTTAAAAATAAATATTTCTATTGTACTTACTTCCTTCTTTAAATTGGATCTATATCCAAATATAAGTACACTTTTACCAACCTGCTTATTAAGCCCCATTCACTCGTATGTCACGATATCAACAAGATAGTGTAGTGGCTGGTACCCTCAATGATAAAAAGAGTAGGTAGGTAGGTATATACATACATATAATATATATAGTATATATTTAATAAAATATGTTGTAGGTATGATACTTAAAAGCACCTGGCAAGATGTGAGTGCAATTAACTCTACATACTCTGCATATCCCCCATACGCAGGTAATAGTTAATAATTATGTAGGTATATAGAATTTATATGCTTGTTGTCCTATTAGACGGATTGCCAGTTATTCCCCCGAATCAAGCTGGAGTGGAGATTTTGAACTGTCCGAATGACTGGTTGCTGATAGCTGCGACGAGACTATGTGGCGATCGTCTCAACGATGGCTCCGTTTTCCAGGACTTTACTATAAACGCACCTATTACTGGTACGTAGGTACTTATATTTTCTTTAGACGAAAGGTGTAAGCCTAGACAAACTGAGTGTACTCAGATTGGTCATATTCTAGAGAAAAGCTAGATTAAGAGACCCCGCAAACTGCAAACTTTAGATCGGCCGATAGTTTGGTCGAGTTTGGTTGTTAAGCGCGCACTGGCCCGACTAAATAGTCGGGTCTGTGATGAGTGCGCATACTAGACAACAATGGGCTGACAGTTCTCGGACGATTTGCTATGTAGTTTGAAATCGGCTTTTGACGAGAGTGGTCGCATAATGAAAGTTACACAATTCTCCAAAAGTGTTATTATTGCTTTTATTCAACGGAGGAGGAGGATCAAGAAGAGAAATCGAGAGTATTGGGTGCATTCTCTCTACAGTGATAGATTATTGCACGGAAAATTTTACAGAATGCATTCCAAATTACAAGATTATCTGAAACAAAACAGCGCCATCATGAAAAATAGACATGACTGACAAACTATCGGCCGACTGCTAAATCAGTACGGCGCTCTTCCACGCGCGCATACCACCGATAGTTTAGTCGGCCAGACTCGCCCGATAGTTCAGTTTGCTCAGAGCTTTGGCACCGGACGGTCATGTCTATTTTTCAAGATAGCGCTGTTTTGTTTCGGATAATCTAGTAATTTGGAATACATTGTGTAAAATGTTCTTGCAATAATCTGTCGCTGTAGATAGGATGCACCCAGTACCTACTCCCGATTTCTCTTCTTGATCCTCCTCCTCCTCCGTTGTATAAAAGCAATAATAACACTTCTGGAGAATTGTATAACTTTTATTATGCCCACAAATAGGTACCTATTCTTATTGTGTCTAAATCTGATAAATATAATAATCTCGGCAACATAATATCCGTGGCAATGGATATAATAAAATAATGACGTAGTTAGAAAACCACATAATAGTGTGACTAACACGTAATTTTATAAGTGGCAAAGCGATAAGTAACATCTTAGCATGAAGATATACCTCAAGAATCAAGATTACTCAATACTGGGTACCTCCCTACCTACTTTCCTTTAGTGAGATCATATCGCAACTATTTATCCGCTTGGCACAAGTGTATTACACCTAAGGTTGCCAACCGTACCATCATATTGTAGTACCTCTTGTCCGAGTATTCAGGTACAGACAGCAACATAAATCGATACAAAACCATCAAAACTTCGATTGCTTCTATCATCATTAAATCCAATATAGGGCATCTTATTCTATTCTTAAAATATATATTTTATGATATATAGACTCATAATTTGCCGAAATATTATTGGCAACCCTCATGGACGCCGACAGCAAGGTACAAGCCCCCTTGCCAGCACTTTGCACCCTCCTGTCAGGACAGAAAATACATATAAAATCTCTTTTATTTTTTCGATGAGCGAAATATATTCAATCAAATACCCGCGGGGTTTAAATTTAACAATACATTTATCTACATAATATACATACATGTATAATTCAATATTTTATACCAGTTAATAGTATAATGTGTAGATGCAGATGCCCTCTCCGAAAGTAATCCTGGCGGCGCCCATGGCAACCCTAATTATATGTAAATTTTCCGGATCGACCAACGTATCGCGGGCGAGCCTACTGTAATCTATCGTTACAAACTCTATCCTCCTATCGTGATCTTTTACAGTATGTCTAGTTCCAGATTCGATTCTCTAATAACTGCATCTGAAAAACTAGTTTAAATTAATATAATTTATTTTTTCAGATAACAGTGCGGGTCCTATCGTCGTATGGTTTAGATCGGATGAATCTTATGTAGGTTATGGCTTCAAAATACTATATCAGCAGAATTCATGTACAATGTAATACATGTAAATTATACACAGAATTATTCTAAATGCATTTATTATACTATAGAAATATAACTAATAATGTACTTGCAATTGCTTTTAACAATATTCTTGAGTAATTATAATATAAGTTCTCCTGAGTTGTTATTATTTTTCTAAAAGATAAGTCTTCTTGTGACCCTTTAAGCTGAGCTATATTTAATGAGAAGTACCTACTTCATGAGGTCTTGTTTAAGTATTTGTATATATCTTGATTTATTTATTGCTGTTAATACTTTTATAACATATACTTAGTTTACTTTTGCATAAATAAACAATTTTGAAATGTAACATAAATGATTCAAGTTTTTTCATATTTAAAATACATGAATACTTCACAGTAACATTCAAAATCATTACTTATTTTTCAGTTTCTTTTTTTAAGGCCATCTCTGACGATGTTGTGAAAAGAAAGTAATATGCCTATCATTACAGTTCTGAGTATTCCCATAGTAAATATTTGTAGGACTGCTTGCTTAGCATTTTCTATAGAACCACCAAATAGAGTTATTAGCAAAGTGCCTGACAGACTGTACACTGAGTATGTCTTGCCCATCTGAAAAAAAATACAATGAACATTATTATAACAAAATCTGTAAAGACTATGACCAGTTCCTATATTTGAGAAAGAAGTCACTTTACCTAAGGATAATCAGAATTAGAAGTCATTTTACTTAAGGACAATCAGAATTAGAAGTAATTTTACCTAAGGTCAATTCTATGAAAATTATGTTAATATTTAACTGTCCATAGCTGAATATGGGAACCGGGCATATGTAAACACCTAAAAGTTAATTATGTCCATAATCATGGTTAGAGTAATAAAAGCAGCTATGATTGTTATAAAATCACACACAATTTTGTACAGACAATTTCAAGCTGCAATATTGTTGTAGACTTACAAGTTTGTATCAGAGTACACAACTAATTGCAGTTATTATTAAGCAATTAGCTAGACAAGTTCAGAACAACAACAGATTTTTTAACTAAAATGTAAATAATGATTATCATACTTTAAATCCAGAAGACTTCCACTAGAATAAGTTTAAATATTTCAAGTCACTAATTCTCATTTGTAATAATAATTTAATGATAGAGCCCGGGGCATTTTAGACAAACATAAATAGTACTTAAATGTAAAACCTAAAAGTAACTCTAAAATATCATCATGATTTTCCCATTATAAATAATTTGTATGTATGAAATTATACATTAGAAGGATAATACTTATATGGATTACACTACATTTATATTAATATTTGACACAATTGAAGAATGGGATTTACATAAGGAAATAATCATGTAGAGAAAACTACATACTTAAATATAATTCAACTATACCTATACTCAATTGGTAGCTCTATTGCTGGGTGCTTATTTTATGTGTACACCTCTACAAGTTTCTACATCATATAACATTATATGATGCAGAAACTTATACAGTCATAAGTGCTAAAAAGATATATTCTACAAAAAAAGGCTAACTTACTAAAGAGTCATGTATCATCTGTTTGCCAACATCATCAGCTGAATGTAAGCCTGCAGAGCCAGATATAAGCTTGGTCTCCTCAGGTTTAGTAAGGTCCTCAGTTTTAAGACCAGGAGTATCAGTGTCAGGTGGGAATGCGACCATGAGCCTTACTCCAGTGCCCACAAGTTCCATATTCACAGATTCAGCTAATCCACGGACTGCCCATTTGCCTGCACTATATGCACTATACCCATAGATACCTATAATAAATTGAAATATTAGAAATATGGGTAATGGAATCATGTCTTAAAACATTTCTTTGTAACATTTTGTGTCATTATAACACATGCAATAACAATGTTTTAAAAGATGATGGTTAGTTATAACAAAATACTTATGCCATCCTTCAGAAATAAATAATTTGATTACAGAGTTAGCAACTTACCAACAAGGGCAGCTTCAGAGCTCACAAACACTATTAAACCTTCATTCCTCTCCTTCATTCCAGGCAAAACATAACGAGTTGGATATGCAGTACCGAAATAATTCAAATTAATCATTTGTTTTATAGCCTCTATCTTCATTTTCTCAAATTGACCGCAGATACACATTCCAGCACAATTTACTAACATAAATATCGGTCCTACATTTTTTTCCAAAGACAAAAAACATTCTTCAATGACGCTAAAATCAGATGTAACGTCCAAAGGGGCGTATTGAATCTTTTGGTTGATTTTATCACAGCAGGCTGCTTTAATCTCCTGTACTGCTTCAGTAAGTTTTGAAACATCTCTTCCTATGATCGTTACATTGCCTCCGAGTCTGGCTGCGTCTATCGCTGCGGCTTTGCCTATCCCACTGGATCCACCAGTTATTACAACATGCCTACCTTTAAGGTCTTTATATGTAACTTTTTTATCCAAAGAGAAATGAATAACAACGCCTAAGCCGGATAGTACCGCTAGAAATATAAATATGTAAATTATCATAGTTCATAAAATATAAACTTTTAATTAATCTAAATGCTAAGTTTAATTAGGAGTAAACTGAATAATAATTTCAGACACAATCAGTATTATTTAGTAATTAAATCAACCGGTGTGATAAGAGGACGAAATTCAACGTGGATAAAAGCTATAACTCTTTGAAGTTTGGTGAAACCCAAAGTCGGAACTCGTTGGTCAAATTGTTAAATGTCAAGTGAACTCAAATGTCAGGGCTGCCCAAAAATCCGAATAAAATTCCCCATATTGGAGACAAAAAGTTGCCAATTCCCCACAAATTCCCCTCAATTTTATTTTAAGCAATGAAACAAGTTTTAACCACTTATTATAATTTTTTTTGTGTGTTGTACCGTTATAGTTTTCCCATATACTTTATTGTTTTTATGTTCGTAGTATCCTCGAGTATTGTTCCCAAAGGGAATTGCTCAGTTTGTTAGGGTGCTTCGGCTTGGCGTGAACATTAATTATAGTAATAAATGCATTGCTTTTTTAATATCTTATATTCAAAACAAACTAAATATGATAATAAAGTTGCAGCAATTTGTTAAAATATGCCTTTTCTAGATCCTACATAATATTACAATATTGTCACTTATAATTGACTAAAAATGAGCATTTCATTGTTCAATCAATGAAATGCTCATTTACATAACATGTATATTTATTATAAAGATGATACCTTATTTATGTAATAAAGAAGAATAAGGGCAGGAAGATATCGGAGGATGATAGGGGTCTAGACCAAACATATTAGGGTATTAGGTATGTGGATAATTTACACAAATTGACACAAAGTTGTCGACGATGACCACTATTTCCACTTTGATCATTTTCTTGAGCCGATGAATAATTAAATGTAAACATACAGCATGAATGACACACTAAGCGCTGAGCTGTTATCTGTAAATAAGACAAACATTTTTATTTTTATGTATTTTCTACAATTATCATTAACTTACATGATAAATAGATTTAATGGAGATTCAGGTCTGATTTTTAGTGAATGTGGACTGTTAATATGAAGGGTTCGGACATATACCTTAACACACAATGTAACCCATCGAACAAAACTTTAAACCCTTAAGAAATGCTAAATTGATCTAGAATAGCTTAATATCACATTAATGATATCGTGAAGTAGTTTGTGAAATAGTATTTGCAGGAAACATGTTAGAGCTTAGAAAATAGACTTACCACTTGAGGGGCAGTCCATTGTCGAATCACTGATAGCACTTCAAGTAGTTTTAGCCTGCGTCTTCTGCGATGCCTTATATCGGTAGCGCAATTGACACATAGCTGTTCTTCTTCATTCCCTCTTGATGGATTAAGAGCATCTAAGCTTACGCCGAGGTCGTGGCTTAAAACAGATTCGGTCCAAAACAGCGCCAGGGTCAACGTTAGACGCAGATTCGGGGTCCAAAACAGCGCCAGGGTCAACATTAGAAACAGATTCGGTGTCCAAAAGCAAGCCCAGGTCGTCATGAGGAGCGGTATCAGAGTCCATTATAGCAGAATAAAACGTTTGAAAAAAGCAACCGAAACAATAATCACAACGCAAGGAGATAGATGCGCGCGAGTAGCGGATGTTTGTTTGTTGTCATTGTTGACAGAAGACATGGTAAATGTTGTCAGTTAAAAAAATAAACGTGACTTACGGATTTTAATATACAAAACGATAAATAATGTGTAAATTATTATACAAGCCTTTGTTTTTTTAGATCTGACGGCTAAATACGTATAATATCTGAACCAAATCTCTGTTTGTAAACGTTATTAAGAAAACAAGTATCTTATTAAAAATGCACGTTTATTTATATGGTAACCCAGAATGGAGCGCAAAAGAAGACAAATGGCGGTGCCTATAATTGTTATCAGTTTAAATATTTGTGTATGCGTCCTTTTTTATCGAAATATTTCCTGCAACGAGGTATTGTTTAATATTTTTTAGTTAATTATTTATAATTATTGGTAAATAGATTTTTTACTGAGAAATTTGTTCACGCAAAGTCGAAAGTAGCTATTCCCTTTGGAATCTACAGTGTGACGTTTATATAAATATATTAGAATATATACAGCGCAAATTCGCAAGATTTCTTCAATACAAATGCCAGAAATATGATAATAGCTATCAAATAAGGTGTAAGAGACACCACTTACTACCACTATATGAGAGGAGAAAAGTTGCAGATGTCACATTATTGGTAAAAAATTCCCAATCTAAAATAGATTCCCCCTACCTCCTTTCTATGTTACACCTCAGAGTGCCCACCAGATCGGTTAGAACACCTATTCTCCTCAATGTTCCTCACGGTACCACTAACTATAGAGACAACTCATTTTTTGTAAGATCAGCAAATCTTATCAACACACTGGTTGACTGCCCTGAACTTGACTTATTTAACACACATCTATCTAAATATATTAACACGCTTTCCAATCAATGGTTTCAATCGGTGCCTTAAACTTCTCAATTGTAATTAATTTTCGTTACATCAGCATTGTAATTGTTTAATTGTTTAGAAATGTTATATAAATGTTAATTTTGTACAGCACTATAAGTAAAATCTATCAAGCCTTAGATAATCATATGCGAATATATAAATATAAATGGTTTATAGATAATTTATAAGATTTGTAAAATAATAATAGATACTGTTTGTTTTCCGAACAAAATAAAATAAAATATATTTGTTGCAAGCATTTTGCTCGAAGGGTTAAACTTGACACAGCCGTTGTTTATTCTTCTCTCTTGCTATCATTAAAAAGACTAGTGTATCTGTAGAAAGCCGATCACGGTTTTTAAATTTTTAAGTATCTTAATTTTACGTTCGATCGATGCGTTTGAAAACGGCAGTATCAGCAACAGAAACATCATAATTTTTATCTTTGAGAACATTATCACCGTTTTTAATATGCATAGTAGCCACTAGGTGCGGCCAATGTAATTTTTATATTAATTTGGAATAAACACAATGTCTATACATACATATATATAATTTATAAGACACACAAAACAATTTTACGATTGGCGAAAGAATAATGAAATTTAAATTTGGTAAGTTGTTCGTAATCCATAAGTATCTAAGCTTAAAAGTAATATTAGGAATTCTCCGAGAAGTACGTCGACGAAGATGTCAAAATCGCCGCATTTTCGCCGCCAAAAGCCCCAATAAATCCCAACCAACTTGAGATTCACCGCAGTTTGGGGAATTCCCCACAAATTGGCAACGTTGACTCAAATGTCAATCTGACGGTGTTGTCCAAAGATATTCTATAATATCTTCGGTGTTGTCACCTAGTTATAGCTTTCCTTACAGAGTACAAACTAGTAGCTCAGCTCCGGCAGTCTGTAGCGAATTGTAACAAAGACCAACCTCTACTTACCAGCACGTCATTTAGATTTTAGGCACAACATAGTTGTCTTACCGCTTGTTTATGGATAGTTCTTATTTAAATATTCATATTTCATCATGTGCGAAAACATATAAATGGTTTATAGAAAATTTATAAGATTTGTATAATTTATCTATAAACCGATACACAACATTATATTATATAATAGTAATAGAAACTGTTCGTTTTCCAAATAAAATAAAATAGAACATTTAATCCTTAAACAGTTGTTACGCCCAGTGACATCTCTCGGCATTGTGGGAAAGACTCGGCAGTTCCGTCTAATAATTTACACCGCCATCTATTGACATCTTACGGAACTACGTAGTAGGTATGCTTACGAGAATCATAGAGAAGATGCTGGTACTTTCTCGAATCATCGTACTGTTTGCATACCGGGAGCGGCGTTGCTAGAAAGCTCTAGAAGCGCTTTAGCCGCGTATAAATAGGGCGCACGCGCACCGCCAAGTCAGTTTACAATTGTAAGCGGTCAAGTGTTCATCGAAGCGAACGGAAGCGGAAATACTACGGAGTTTGAAGCAGTACAGTGAAAAAGTGTGGTATAGTGTTTGTTGTGTTTTAAATTTAATTGTGTGTCTGAATAAAACGTGTTTTTGTCGGTAATATTGTTTATATTCTTATCTGTCGAGCCCAGCACGTAACACAGTATTAAGTCAAATTGGTTGACTTAGACTCGCCGACTTGTCGCTGATGCAGTCTCGATTCCAGTGACCCATCCACTACACAAAGCAGTGAGTTAGTACAACGTGGGGTTTTGGTCCGTAGGCCCGAAGTATGGGAGAGCCAGACATAACCCTCTCGCCTTCCCTTGTGGCGAGGGGGTATGCATATGGTGCGTTTCCCAACGAAAAAAAAAAGACTCGCCGACTCGCTAGATATAATAATATAGGCAGCAGAGGACAACACTGGTGTACGGAGCCAGGGCGAACGATGAAAATTTATCTACTGGCGAGGAGCCGATTTATCGACTAAAACAGGTCTCGTTAAAACCGGCTTTCTCTGTAGTTATGCTGACGAAAATGATGCGAGAATATAGCTTTTGTGGCTTCTGACAGGGCCGACCAAGACAAGGTAAAGTTGAGAATCCTGTGGCAGTCTTGGAGTTCTACTCCAGCTAGCCAATAAAAACAAGCCAGAGAAGAGGCTTTCACCGACACGTTGAATTATTCGGTACCACAGTGACGTCACCCCCAATTAAATTGCCACAATCAGTCCTGCGATCTGCCGCTTTGTAGTTAGCTACTACTAATACAATATTTGTTTATATCAATAAATATAATATTTATACCAGAAAGCTGATACAAATCTTCGAGATCTAGGTGCTCCGAAATTGATTTTGTTATTTGTTTTCTTACAATTTATATTATTATTTCTTACAATACATGAGTAGTCTCATATTAACATGACATATCTATAAATTGTAAGTAAGTACATATATTATAAAAATAATATTTAGTAAAATAATAGTTATACATACATAATTGATAATTCATTTATTTACCAATCTGATTTTAATTAGATTGATAAATGAAATTATATAATTACAAAGTTTACTCTTTTTCTACACGTTAGAGATGTTAAATTATATACATATAATACCTATTCTAGACATTTGCATTAAGAGTATTAGTAACACTGGAACACAGTGTCAAAGCAAAAATAAAACGTATGTCAATGCACTACGTGTTGCTGTTGAAGGAGTTGTAATACAAATTGTACATAGAATACATACATTCCTATTTCCTGTCTGATTTTATTTTTTATCTGTGTGCAATATTGATTTCGCTCTGTTTATTCTGTGTTCATGATCTAAGTTATTTATTTTGTGGTGTTACTAATAATTTAGTTACTCGTCACATATTTTAGGTATAATTTAAATTGTTAATTTCAATCGCAAAACATAAACAGTAAGAATATAGACTGGCTTGTATTTTACTTGTAGCATATTATTAGAATTGTCACTTCTGTTTTTGTTGTGTTCACACTATTTATAATGAATTATGAGTCTAATAGGCTTAATACATTCTATAATTGGCCTGCTAATGCCCCTGTAGATCCTATCAGGATAGCGAAAGCAGGATTTTTTTATACTCGTGATGGAACCGAAGTGCAGTGCTTTAGTTGTGGTGGTAAAATTTCTCATTGGAACTACGGGGACCAAGTGATGTGGAGACATCGTCGACTGGATCCCAACTGCCCATTTGTGGTGAATCCGCGAATGTCGGGCAATGTGCCTTTAGTCCTGGGACAAGAATGTCCACCAGTTGTTGACAATCCATCTTCTAGAACTGTCCCTAATGATGGACATATTGATTCTGTAGATAATGCACAAGATTATGGACCCACTGAAGAAGATGAGATGTATAAAAGTGATGCTTTGCGACTCCTGTCTTTTGCTAATTGGGATGTAAGAACAATTTGACTCATCTCATAGATTATAACTTTATTTTACTTACTATATGATTAAATACATACTAATAATTATACTAAAATGTATCAATATCTTAATGTTATACATTTTATATAATTAAATGTATAATGGATATAAATTGTATATAACTAGTATTTGATAGTATTGGTAGAGAAATCCTAATACATTGCTCAACTTTACCAAGAATTGATTAGTCATTGAGTGTAAGGGGCTTCCTTATAATATACATACAAACTTAATATTGTTGGCCTAGTTAAAATAGCCAAATAATTATATTTACCAGGCCAAATGTAAAAAATCATTAAGGAAAGTTGTTAAAAACAACAATAGCTGGCAATCCAGGATTAGCATTTTTTGTGGATCTGATAATTATAAGTTTAATTTTCGGAATTGAGATGCATAAATGTTTCTGAATTTATGGCAGTTTGTTGGATTTTATATTCATACATAGTCCATTAAAACACACACATTTACATGCTTATCATTTGTATACTTGTTCATGTTAATAAGTATTATATGGGACTTTTCGGTTTGCCTTGTAGTACATTGTCCAAACATACATATATTTCTGGTTTAAGATATATTTTTATTTGCTTATAGGCAACTGCTCTACATTTATAAATTAATTGGTGGCAGTCTAAGATGCATTGTGTGGGGTGTTCTGGTGCTGAATTGTAATTAATAAATAAATTAATTAATGTAATTAGGATTTCCTGACAGAAAAACTCAATAACACTGCCCGGCCATGAAACAAAACCTGAGATCTCATGCACTGCAGTTATATGGAATTGATTGTTTTAGTATTTATATTCTAAAACATAGAGAAAAAAGAATTAAACATATTGTAAATGCTGCAGCACTTTTCTGTTGACTGCATGGTTGCCTAGTAGTCGCCTCGCCAATGCCATTGTGTTGTGGGTTCTAATCCCACATGGGGCAAAACTTTGTGTGATCCATAATTGATTGTTCCGAGTTTGGGTGTTCTTTGTGTCTGTTGTTTGAATGTTTGTAAAGGGAGAGAAGAACATATCAATATTTATATTGAAGGTCTGAAAATATAGATGATCGATAATATAGACAGTTTTAAAGTGATATTATCTATAATTCAGAACTTTCAAGTTACTAGTAGAAGTGGTAGTATAAGAAGCAAATAAGAAATATCGATATACCGTATCCATGATGGTTAGATATCGATAAAAATATCGATATTTTTAGGGTCCATGTTATCGATATATTGTTGCATTGCTACCCATGACAGGAATGCTTCCTAGTGTGGTTGTCTTTTTACAAAAATAATCATCATAGTACATAAATATTTTTGATGAGTTTTTCTTAGTTTTATCTTAATGTTGCATTTATTTGCAGGACACATCAGTATCAAGAGAGGCCCTAGTGAGTGCTGGGTTTTACCACGCTGGTGAAGGTCGTTTACGTTGTGCGTGGTGTGGAGGTGAACTGGCCCCATTTAGTCGCTTTGGCTCGATTGGTTTTCCACTAGACGTCCATAGAATGTAAGTAATTTTTTATGTAAAGTTAAGTCTTGAGCTATTTTCAAAATAGGTATGGTATCAAATTGTAGAAAATTATTGTATTCATGAGCATTGTTGTGGGATTGACGCAATATCATAGCTAATTTCTATAGTAATTATTGAAATATATTATACTGCATTTATTGTAGACTGATACCATTAATTATTAAAAAATTTACACGGCATATTGTGCGCCACGCGGTTACTAAAGACGAAAGTAATAACAATATTAAACTATTGAACTACGATTTAATAGGTTAATATTGTTATTAATTTCACACCGGCGGCCAGACATAATAGGTTTTTAATTATGGCTGGCATTCCAACAATAGGGTACTTGACAATTTTTTTTACGTCCTACGTGAAATTACAAAGAAATCTAGTACTGCTAATTGTCAAATAACAGAAAAAAGATGCACGATACAAACTATAAGTAACGTAACCGCTAATTAACCGCTCCTCGAGGGAGATGATGAGACATCTTCACTACGACCCCATTTTAATTATGTCCAAATTTAAAATATTAACTATTCTCTTATTTTGCAACTAGTTTTAAAACTGTTTACTTATACTTACATAAAGATTTCTTTTGATTGCTAGTTGCTCTTGTGTTTAAAATAATGTACAAAATGAAACAAAGGCAACTGCCCTATTGAAAGGTTAATGCCGAATGACGGCAGGCACCGATCACAGGCAGTAACGTCATACAAACTTGTAGGTATCACCTGTCTAGTTGTCGCTGCCTCACATCGATTGATTAAATGGATTGTATAGAACATATTGAATATATTAAGATTGTATATGTATAATCATATCTAGCAAGAATTATTTCATCTGGACACTCATACAAGAAAACATTAGTTCGATCCTAACCCTCTACATTGGTGACCCCGACGCACAGTGTTTTAAGAAATTTATTTTCGGACATCGCATTTTTATTAAAAGAATCTTTTAGATATAATCATTTAAATGCAAGATTTCAAATTCCCATTTAAAATATCATGAATAGTTTTTGAGAAAAATATTTAAACATCATAATATTTTCAACCGGATATTTAGAAAAATGTATATTTCAGAAACTTAGCAATATACGCAAAAGCAATGTTAAAAACATTGATGACGTCTTTCATGCTGCGTCTTTAAGAGCTTAAACGAATCTCATAGCTTTATTAGATTCATTTATATACGCGTTTCTTTGTTTTCAGATTTTTTATTTTCTCGATATTTCCGCCGTATTGGGAAAAGTTATTTACACTGAAATTATTGTCTTTGCTTCCTCAAACAACTACATAAGGTACACAGCTCAATTCTATGAAATCTAGAAATTACAAGCATTTTGAGTTTCATCCCGATTTTACGACGTTAGGGTTATCGCACATTCAGATAATAATTTACATCCGGATCTGATTTAAGTTAAATTAATTATCAAAAAATTTACGAGTTGCATTTTTGTTGATAATTATTTAAAAAGTTAGTATGTTATTATACCAATAATCCATTATCTGATGAAGGACTCTAAAAAACCAAACTATTGTTACATATACCGAAATGCGAAATTTATTAAGGGCGATGTGTGTATTTAAAGGCAAAATTAGATATTTTATGAGTGGTTGTAGTAGACGTACGTGTAGAGTAGTTTTGGATAAGTGATCTCATCATTGCTGATGGATAGTAAAACTTAGAGATTAGAGGATCAGATGACTCTAAAGCTCTATGGAATTTAAATCGGTTATGACCGATTTAATCTATAGAGCTTTAGAATCATCTGATCCTTTAATCTCACATGCACCTTATTCAACGACAAAAGAAACGATGTAAGATTCCTTTGTCTGCAGCTGCAATTACATTGTTAAAAGCTGTGCCTATCCCGAATTTGCTGGAGGAGCTTACCAGCACTAATGAAGCTGAAAGTTATGATCCAGAAGAATATGTGGTGCTTTGTAACGAATAAGATATTATATTGTAAAGAGTGAGATTGATCGAAAATACAATTTAAAATTTACATATTGTTACGTGCTGGGTTCGACGAATAAGAATATAAACAATATTACCAACTAAAACACGTTTTATTCAAACACACAATTAAATTTAAAACACATCAAACACTATACCACACTTTTTCACTGTACTGCTTCAAACTCCGTAGTATTTCCGCTTCCGTTCGCTTCGATGAACACTTGACCGCTTACGATTGTAAACTGCCTTGGCGGTGCGCGTGCGCCCTATTTATACGCGGGTAAAGCGCTTCTAGAGCTTTCTAGCAACGCTGTACTCGGTATGTAAACAGTACGATGATTCGAGAAAGTACCAGCATCCTCTCTAAGATTCTCGTACCGTACTACGTAGTTCCGTAAGATGTCAATAGATGGCGGTGTAAATTATTAGACGGAACTGCCGAGTCTTTCCCACAATGCCGAGAGATGTCACTGGGCGTAACAATATGAATATCTGAAATATAAAGACAACTGTAGATTCTATTTATTCGTTGTATATTTAACAGTAATTCTTTTTTTTATTGCCGTTCGCGTTCATGATCCTTTCGAAGGATTTCATATCAATTGTATTTAACGCAAACTTATAGTTACACTTGGTTTGCCACTTATTTCATATATTCCCTAAAAAAACAAATAAATACAATGATAAAGTCCCAGTTGGACATGTAATTTGATAATAATTCTGGTATACCTTTCTTTTGCGAGTATTAGTTTGTAATTAATAAATAATTGTGTATCTATTAATGCTGTACCATGAAGCTGCAAATGCTGTGCACATTTATAAGTAAAAAACTCACTCTAGTTGATAAATAATATAATAGTCAATCTTAAAATGAACTTGTGTATTAGTCGTCGTAGTGCTTCAACAAATATCTTTTTCTTGTAGGAAAAATAGCGAACACCCTGTTCGTTATTTATTGTCATTGACTGCCCCTCAAAGTAATAGTTAATAGCATCAAATTTTAAATAAATTTTTATGTTGCAATAATCGCAGTCAAATAAAAGTTATCCGGATTAAATTGTGACAGCCCTAGCGAAAACAATTAATTTGAAAAATCATTTCTAGATTCCATCGAATTGGGACGTGTAATTTATGTAGTTGTTTGGGAAAGCAAAGATAATAATTTCACAGTAAATAACTTTTCCCAATACGTCAGAAAACTGGAGTAAGTAGCTACGAGGTTCATTTAAGCTCTAAAAGACACAGCATAAAAGACGCCATTAATGTCCTCAACATTGCTTTTTCGTATATTGCTGGTTTCAGATATATATTTTATTTTCTAAATATCCGGCTGAAAATATTATGATATTCAATTATTTCTCCAAAAACTATCATATCTTAATGGGGATTCGAAATCTTGTATTTAAATGATTATATCTAGCAGACTTTTAATAAAAATGCGATGTCTGAAAAATAGGTTTCTTAAAGCACTGTGCGACGTGATATAGTCGAACAATTTGTTGTACTCGCCGTGCCGTACCGAGCTCTGTGATGTACCTACACACTAGAAGCTAAAACATGCTGAGCAATTTATAGGCACGATGACCTTCTTTATCCTTTAGTCTGTTACTTTGAATTCCTGCGTAATTTATTTGACCTTTTCTATAAATTCATATCTATTAAATAAATAACGCCTCTTGTTGAGCTTAATAGGTATTATATTAGCCTAAAATAAAATAATTAAATACAAAATAGACATGAATATTCTATTAACACTTAAAAATTTACGTCACTTGTATTTTATTAATACTTAAGACAGACTTTAGGTAGAACAATGAAATATTATCCTACAAATATAGATAAATGTGTGAGTAAGTAGAGATTTGAGATTGGAAAGATAATTAATATTGTTCTAAAAAAATAAGTACAAAGTGCTTATTGTCTTAAGGTATTTCCCTCGGTGTGAGCATGCTGCATCACTGGAGGCGTCTCAACAGTCCACGACGATGTCAACTCCGCCGGACAACAGTCCCCCTGCGCAGACATCACCGCAGCAGACAGATAGCCAGCCTCAATCGTATGATATGTTTTATATATTTTGGATTCTATGCCTTGGTCAAACAGCTCAAGGGTTTTATTAGAATGTTTTGTCCAGCACGGATTTTCTCCAGAAAATCGGCCATATACATGATGAACTACGCGATGCAGTGTTTCGTAAGAGCTTCCTAATACTTAATATTAGGTTTAATGCATTGATTTCACTATAGGCAGGAATTGGGCCTTTGGTGTCATCATTCGTGAGCGCAGGTAGAATTTGAAAGTGGAATGACAAGGTTTATTATTATATATGCATAAAAGAGTTTGCACATTGAAACGTTTGCGCATGATAAAGTATACGTTCATTTAATTGTGCATTCTTTATTACTTTATACTTATGATGGCAAACGTAAAAAATCTGATAACACTTTTAGGGCGTGGTTAGTGTGCTAGTACACTATTATTGAATAACCTGGTATTAGAAGGATGTTGGGGGATTTTAATAGACCTAGAGCTAGTAATGCTAGACTACGAGTATGCACTGCAGCTATAGATATAGAGAAGGAACTTTCCGAGCGAGTAGATATTGCACTACTTGAACTACCTAATGCGAAATTCCAATAGTTCACAATGAGAATCAAAACTTCGCTCTAACTTCGTAAATCAAATTTCAATTTTGCTGTTCTTAATCTATCCAATAGCTTCTCTACTAATACGTCTTTCGATTTGCTCGTGCCCTTATCTCCAATGTTTTTAATGCTTAAAATAGAATTGATATGAGTTTATGTAAAGTTTACAGGAGAAATAAAACAAGATCTTTAGTAAGCGCAGGTTTATACAAATTAACTACTATCTAATACAAACAAACTTAGTTATGTATTCAAACTGCGCACAAAGTTTGGACATTTAAATATTGACCTTTTTGGAATATATGTATACCAATTGATGGATTTAACTATATAAAGATATTTTCACATGCTTCCTTCCATGGCATGGCAGGACCTACGACATGCACTACACTATTTTTAAAAACGAATACCTTTTTGTAACCGACTGCCACGCCTGAGGTCGCGGATTTGATTCCCGCACAAGTCAAACATTTGTGTGCATGAACTTGGATATTTGACTTGGTCTGGGTGTTTCTATGTATAATATGTATGTATTTACAAAAAAAAAGTATATGTGTATGTCGGAGACGGTCATTAGTACGGTTACGAAACGCGGCACGTTAGTGAAGATGTGGCAGCACTGTTGCGATGACGACAACACGCAACCAACTTCGCGTGCTACGACAGAGCCTACTTAAATGGAGGCGCCCTATATTCGACGAGAATCTTTTTACCATCGGCGAGTGCAGACCTCGCTAGGAACTGTCATTTGTTTCGTGCAAGACATTCGTATTAATTTATTGTGAAGACAATAAAAGTGATTAGTGTGCATTTATTGTTTCACTTTGCTCGATCACCCTATTGTACGCCCGCATTATGTCAGTCGATAGTGTTACTGAAGCACACTATATTCAACATGTATGTTTATCCATTGTCTAGTACCCATAGTACAAGCTCTGCTTAGTTTGAGCTAGATGGTGTAGTGTGTATGTGCAAAATATTATTATTTTTATTCTTTTTAGCCCCTCTAGCTAAATTAGATGCTTTTATTAGGGGATTGTTTACGAATCGTAAACCTATTGCCGTTCTGGGTTGGACTGTGTCCACCCGAGAACTGTGTGGACCGTTCAAGTATTATGTAAGCAACATTATAGGCATGCTTAACCATCCCACTCCTACCCCTCCACCCCTTGTCAGAAAAAGTAAGCATAATATACTATCTAAAATAAGCATAACAAAGACGTCCCCACCCCCAATACGCATGACGGTTAAAAATAAGTAATACTACGGATCTAGGCAGAGACTACGGATTTACATTTGCTACGATCCTGACACACTTCTCTGGCTTCATTCACTTTCATCACATTCCTCATACACGCTCGTCGGTTTAACATGCTCTTAACCTGGCATTTCTCCAGAACGCCTCCGATCTGATTGAGAAACGTTACCCTAGGTCTTTTCCTTGCGACTGTTCCATTCACACTAGCCTTATAAACTTTCTTAGTCAGCCTTTTCTCGACCATTCTTTCTACATGCCCAAACCAGCTTAACATATCCTTTTCTATTCTTGTCACTATATCCACTTTCATGCCGCATCTCTCTCTAATCACACTATTCCTTATTCTATCTTTCAGAGTCGAACCACATATGCTTCTCACTGCTCTCATTTCTACAGCATTTATTCTGCTCTCATGCTTCTTTTGCCATACCCAACTTGCACTTCCATACATAAGTGTGGCCACTAATAGTCCTATATGAACAGCCAAACGTGCCAATCGGATACATTTCGACTGTTCATAAAATCGCGTAGAGCTCCATTCACTTTATTGCCAGCAATCGTTTTCCTTTCAATATCTTCCTCATGTTTACCATCCCTTGTAAACAAAGTACCCAAATATACAAACTCTTTCACTTGCTCCACTTTTTCTCCATCAATCATAATATTACACATCGTCACGCACTCCTCCTTTTCAAATACCATTACTTTAATCTTGCTTTCATTTATTTTCATTCCTTTACTCACAAAACACCATGCATAATAGTTACCATCGCCTGCAACTCTTCCGCTGTAAAATTTTTAGTCTATCTTTTAGATTAGCAAAAAATATGGCCACAAACCGTAACACTTCTCAACAATAATATCATAATAATCATCATTTATTTGCCTTAAGTGTTGTGTACATTGTAGGGCTTAATAAATAAATATAAGCTCTAACACTTAGTCAGTAATTTGACATGCAAATATTTTACACCTAAACAATAAAATTATGTAATTTCAATAACACAAATAAATTAAATTAACAGAGCACATAAATGAAATTAAAATAAAACAATTAAATTCTATTAAATTAAAACAGGGCACATAAATGAAATTAAAATAGAACAGTTAAATTACAACATACATAAAAACAATAAAATCACGAAACAACATATTTTACATATTTTTATACATATTTTTTGACATCAATTAGTCCAATTATTGTTATCAATAAATTCATTGACAGTATAAAATGTTTTATTAAGTGAAACAGTCTTTAAACACTTAAGAAATATACTTGTTGACAACTTTTTCATGTCATTTGGTATTTTATTGTAGATTTTTATACACATACAATAATATATTTTTTGGTACAAGGCTGTTCTTGGAACTCTGGCTATGATTAGTCTATCTGGATCTCTAGTATTTCTTTGATATACATCACTGGCTTTTTTAAATAGATGAGCATTTTGCCGAACAAATTTGGCACATGCCAAGATGTACATACTAGCCAAAGTTAAAATCTTTCTTGTTTTAAACAAATGCTTACAAAACTCCCTTGGAGGAATTCCACCAATAGCCCTAATGCATTTCTTTTGTGCTAAAAAACTTTATATGACTCTGTAGAATTACCCCATAGAGTAACATTGAAGCAACATAGCCGTGATATGCTGATAGTACAGTACTTTGAGAGGTGGTTTTTTATAATGAGTAAAGGACAAAAACAAACCTATTCAACTTACTACATATTTTTTCTATGTGTCCTTTCCATGAAATATGACTATCGAATACGATCCCCAAAAGGCTTGTCTCCTCTACTTGACTGATTATGTGGCCTCTGTAACTGATATTTAGATCACTTCTTTTACTATCGTATGTACCGAATTGCATTATTTTAATTTTTGAAATATTAACATGTAGCCAATTTATTGTCGATTGAATTGTAAAATTAATGTCATTTATATAATTAGTTATGTCGAATTTTGTATTTTTGCAATAAATATTATTTTTATAAAACAATATAAGTTGACAAAGATATAACGAATTAAAGTTCGGGAGTGGGGGCAGGTATGTGACGTTTCACTTTTGTAAAATTTGTACTTACAAGTGACGTAACACGAAATTTAGACGCGTTGTATCTTCGTTGTTATTAGTTTGTGAGACAAAAAAGAAATACTTCTCCAATATTTTTTATCTAAAAGACAGACTAAAATCTTTTTATTAGTCATCGTGCACATTGGTGCTCACATAATACTTGAACGACACCTATCCCCCAGGATGTTAGGTTGCAACTGAAAACTCTAGGACGGTATATCGTTATTTAGACCTGGTCTTCTTACAAATAGCCACCATGTACCCACATAGCTCTAATCAAGTATGTGTTGTGCGAGACTAAATCTTTAACGTCCAATACATCCTTAGCCTCGGCTCACACTAACCGAATCAAATAAAGTTTGCATTTATTCGCGTATAATCGCGTCATCAGTTTAGTGACCGCTCGACCCAGTCTTACCGTTATCTAATACATTAAACCTCACCTTTCTAATTATAACCAATGAATAAACAAATCAAACAAAGAAACCTTTACGTTTCTAATAATACTGCCGCTACTTGAACTATTTGCGTTGCTAATTAATAATTTGACGGTCGTTTAACAAATTCACACTCCTATTGTATCTATGTTAGTTATACCTAGAGCAATACGGAAGCGATCAGTGGCGTACGTTTTTGAATAGACGAAGTAAATAATTGTTCTGAGGAAGCTAAAGCGTAGTCGGTCAGTATCTGTTTGACCTGCCTTGTAGATAGAAAACTTAACGTTCAAGTTCACGCTATATGATATACGAATAATAAACAATATATATATAAAAACACCTTCTATGTATAACTGCAGTGAATCAAAAAATGAAGTCGGTCTTCATAGTGTTTATTGTTATAGTAAATGGCATAAATATTTTAAGTAAGTGTTGTCAATGTTTTATATTACGGATTTTAATGAATAGTAGTCTAGTAGTATTCCGTAGTCTCTGCGTACCCCTCTGGGAAACAGGTGTGAATCTATGTATGTATGTAATGAATAGTGATTTTATATATTTTCGTATAGTTTAAAGAAGGTATCCTAATTAATAATATAAATGTGAATGTGAGTTTGTTACGCTTTCACGCCTTACCTACTCAACCGATCATCATGAAACTTTGCTCTGACATCGTGTACACATTTTCAGAGGTACAGAAAATGACATAAGTTAAAAAGTACTGTTCCCGAGGGATATAAATTAATTGAGAAAATCTACATTAACGCGAGCAAAGGCGCGGGCAATATCTAGTAATAAAATAAAAAGAAATGAGTTAAAAACTGAGGTTTTAGAACCTGTTCATTATTTGTTTCTTATCTGTAGGAGCACTGTACCTTTCATAGTTAAATATTATGTTGTTTTCTTAAAAATATTATGGTCTTATTGTTGATCGATAATTTTGAGTCAACATTTTGAAGGCAGACAATTTAAATATTTATACGAATTTTAATTTCTATTGCTCATTTATTAATATAAATGAGCAATAGAAATTAAAATTCGTATGCTAATGCATATACATTCCTTAGCATATATATTAATATTATAACATTAAAAATATATAAGTTCATTAAAAATGATCTCCATTGGCTTTGATACAGTCCTTTTAACGTTGAGGCCAGTTATTAACAGTAACACGCACTCTCTCCATGGGAAAATTCTTCACTGCCAATCTTATGGATTGTTTTAGGGATTTTAAATTATCATGGCGCTTAGAGCATGCTATACTCTCTAAAACTGACCATAAATCATAATCCAGCGGATTAAGATGACGGCCAGTCCTCAGCTCTGATAAAGTCGTTCGTTTCCAACCACGCTTGGGTGGATCGAGCTTTATGACCCGGTGCTGAGTCTTGCTGAAAGGACCATCCTTGGTTATGGAACATCGTGTTGTTAAGAGGCTTAACCACCTTCTCAAGAATCGTATCTTGATACACCTGTGCCAATGTTTTGACACCTTTTTCACAAAAATATGGCTCAGTTACTCCTTGATAGCTAACACCCCACCAAACCATCACTGAAGTCTGATAATGTCCTTTTTGTACTCTGCTGACTAATTGGAAAGCTTCTATAGAGCTTTGAGCATAAACTCGGTCATTCTGCTTGTTAAAACATTGCTCAATAGTAAATATTTTCTCGCCAGTATACAATTTTTTTCTGTGACCTCCCTTTGCGTACCGCTTAAGAAGTTGGTTTGATTTAACCACCCTATTCACTCATAAATGATCAGTTAAATAATGACCAGTGTGTCTCTTATATGCTGCTAACCTAAGTCATCTTTTAAATTATGTGTCATGGTTCTAGGTGCTATATTAATTTCACGGGATAAAATCTTTTGTTTTCGGACAGGATTTCTTCGATCTCTTAACTTCACTGCTATGATCGTCTTTTTCGTACGAATACTATGTGGACGGCCAGATCTTTTTCTGTCACTAACAGATGAGAATTGTATCAATACTAAAACCAAGCGGATGGAGAGTTTTCGTCGTAGGACCAACGGCTTTACGTGCTTTCTGAGGCACGGCGGTGTTTAACACTGCCAACTTTTTGGGCTGCTATTGATTTTTTTGTTGGCCCGTCCTGTGGTTTGAGCCCCAGACCTCAAGCACAGTAGTCGCATTCACTACCGCTGCGCCACGGAGGAAGGTCCATTCGTAGCAAGAGTCCTACGCCTGCTGCGGCTAGTGCCATCGTAGGTGTTCCATCCCACCTTACATTAAAACTCTCGAAAGGCCTCTTCATGTTGGATCTGTGTCTCTGTGTAAGGCTCCCAAAGGATCAGGTAATTTTCTAATGTAATATATTAGAAAATACCTGTGATAACAGAACCATAACTATTGAATATAAGTAGAATCTTTTTAATTTCCAATGCGCAGGTCTGGCGCGGAGCACAACACGCGCGTGCTGAGCCAGGGTGGCACGTGGCGCGCGCTGGGCGTGGTGAGCGGCGGAGCGCGCCACCCGCAGTACGCGGCGCTGGCGGCGCGCCTCGCCACCTTCCAGCGTTGGCCCGCCGACCGCACACAGGCACCCGCCGCGCTCGCCGAGGCCGGCTTCTACCACACGGGCACGGACGACCAGGTAACACACACAACTCGCGCGTGCTGAGTCCGGGCGGCACGAGGCGCGGACGACTAGGTTCCACACACTAATAAGAACTGCTGCGGCTAATATGTTTTATTTTTATTTATTTGGTTCACAAATAGGATGTGGCAAAAAGCCCTTACAATATACAACAATATCAAAAACAACAATGTTTTTAAATTCATACACGGACAAAAACAGTTAGAATCGGATTAGTGATGCGACTCGATTCTAATTTTACTCGAGTGACTTGAGTTACTACAGTAAAAAATGATTTTTACCATCAGCTTTTTAATATGTCCCATTGCTGGGCAAAAGCCTCTCCCTTAGACTTCCAAATCTCTCTGTCGGTTGACATCCCCCACCATACCTTTAAAAAGCGTCCAGATCGTCCCGCCATCTCCGCTTTGGTCTAATCCGTCGCCGTATACTGCCTTGTGGCTACCAATTAGTGACGATTGCTACCCAACTCTCTGGGTGCATGCGGCAGGCATGACTGGCCCAGTCCCACGTCAACCTAGCGAATTTCACACCTATATCAGGTATGCGTGTTTTGGAGCGCAGAGTAGTGTTTCAGACGTGATCCGTCCTTTTCACTCCGAGAATAGTACACTCCATAGCTCTTTGGCAAAACTTCAATTTGGACTTCTGATTCTCAGCCAGGGACCATGTTTAGGCACCGTAGGTAAGGACAGGCAATATACACATGTCGATAAGCTTCCGCTTTAGTGACATTGGAAGGTTACCCTTTAAAAGCTCTTTCTTCGCCCGAAACTTTTTAAGGCGTTATCGGTTCGTCTGTTAATCTTTTTATACTGTCTGCTACTGAAAGATACTATCTGGCCCAAGTAAATGTACTTATCAACATATTTTATAACGTGTCCGTCTACCATGACCCTACGTTTTGTGCTGTTGGTCATCTCCTTAGTTTTTGTTTGATTCATGTGAAGTCCATCTTGAAGACTTGCGGAGCTGTCCTCGTGCGGGATGTCCTCAAGCATTAGCTCGCGTTCTGATGCTAAGCAGACAAAGAGGACAATATCATCGGCAAAGCGAAGATATGTTAGTCTTCTGTCGCTGCTCAATGCCCTTCTGTTGCCATATATCCGCCAGGCTATAAAATTTTTTTTGGAAAACGCTCGCCCTGGCATATAGTGTATCTCCTTGTTTAACTCCTCTTTCAACATAAAACATTTGACTAGAGGATTAAAGTTTAACATCAGCTGTACTGGTATTGTAGATGACCTTGATGAAATATTGAATGTAAGATTGTTCAATTTTTCGGTATTCAAATCAAAAGATATCAACTAGAATTCACTCAAACTCGCTCAAGTGACTCGCGCCCCCGCTGGCGAAACAACCATAAGCAAACAGGTTTAAACGCATGCGTTGCGGCAAGTTGCGAAACAATTTTGATGCACTGTGTTTTATGTTATCTATAAATCATTTCTAAAGCTTGACATGATAGAAGGTGACTCAAATGTACCGAGTCTTCGATATGAGAACTACTACTTTACTACTGATTTTGAGTGAAATGTAAAATGGCTTGATTAACTCGAGTGGTAAAGGTGGACTCGAGTCGCGTCACTAAATCGCATCAACTTTCTGTATATCACACATATTTTATCGATTTTAAACCTTCGCGATCGTATCGCTACCTATCGGGTCCAGTTTTAAAACTAAACCATCCAGGAACCTAAACCTATACAAAGGTTACATCAAAATTGGTCTAACCATTTAGGAAAAGTTCACTGACATTGTTGTATAGAAGAACAATATACCTTGATAAAGATATGCGAGTAATAATCTAATAGCCAGTAGGCACTTACTTGCTTCCTACTTATATGAGTATTGTTGTTTATATGTAACTACATTTAGCTCTGCTCTGGAAGCTAGCAAAACCCACCAATAGTACAGTCACAAGCAGATAATTAAGAGTAATATCCATAATAATTAAAATGAGCTAGTGACTATAACACGTTTCAGTAATATCAACAATAGCTGGTTCCTGATTATCTTAAAGTATACTTAGTCCATTTGGTAAGGTTTGTTTGCGCAAATAGCTAGCTACCTAAGTACTTGTGAACTGTAACAGTCAGTTCCTAATCGATTTGTTAACCTTACATAGTAATATTGACTCAAGTCATCTACACGTATATTATACGACTAGCTTTGTATGTTTGATACGTTTTTATAACTAGCTGTTACCCACGACTTCGACCGCGTGGAAATTAACAAAAAAATCTAAATTAAAAGTAGCTCAAGTTACTCCTTATTACATCAGCTATCAGCTATCACTGTCAGTGAAAGTCCCGTCAAAATTGGTCCAGCCGTTTTAGAGATTAGCAGGAACAAAGAGACAGACAGACAAATATAGAAATAAATAGATATTTTTGATATAAGTACCTTATATACTTTCTAATCTGAAAAGTTGTTATTTTGACAGTAATGTCAAAATAACAACTTTTCAGATTAGAAAGTAATATTTGTATAATTAGAAAATAAAATAATTTAAGTGTCTGTTTGTAAAAACAGACACTTAAATTTATTTATTTGTATAGATTGTCTAAACCGATTTTGATGCAATTTTGATATGGCGATATGGTGAAATCGGAGAATAAATGGCTACTTAAAAAATATACGAGTGGCGTGTGACAGCTAAAAATAACTAGAGCCATTTATGTACCTAATAGTCAAAGACAAAGAAAATAATTTATATTTATGTAACATTGGCTATAGCCAATGTTAAATAAATAAATATTGTATGTGGGAGAAGGAGACAGCGTATTGTTTTGTGTCGTTCTCGCGTATGAAATAGCAATGATTCAAGAGATGCTAGTATGATCACTGTTAAATAAATAAAATATCTTGTCTCCGCCTTATTTTATTATCTGGATCTTACTGTTGCATAACTGTGCTTGCATAACTGTCAATTCTGAAGTATTTGCGTGCGGGTTAATTGGGAGTGTGAAAAAAGGTGGTCCAAAAATAGTTGTTCCGAGTCTGGTTGTATTTGGAAAAATCTTTTAAAACTGACGCGGGAGATATTCCTAGTGTGGGACATGTCAGTAAAAAAATGATATAATTTCTAGGTCCGCTGTTTCTACTGCGACGGCGGGCTTGGCAAATGGGAGGCGGGTGATACTCCGTGGTCAGAGCACGCGCACTGGTTCCCTCACTGCGGGTACGTGCTGCTCGTGAAAGGACAGGAGTTCGTCGACGCTAGCCGCAACAGGACCTCGGTGCAGCGTACGGTGAGTGTTAGTACACATGGTACATAATATTGAACTATTTGGATAGGCTTGGACGTTCTATACGTTTAGACAAATAATGATTTATTTGTCTAAACGTGATCTAGACATACAAAAATACAAATGCATGCGAGATGTTATAAAAATATTAGTCATATTTGCCGTGTAGAGGTATAAAAATATTATGTATTAAACATAATATATATCAGTATAACAAAGTCATTAAAATGTGAAGTCCTATTGATTAAGTGAAGTATTTAATATAATGCATAATAAAGATTATGTGTGTGTGTAAAAGACAAAAGAAATAGTAGAACAACAATAATTATATACAGTGGTGGACATATAATTAGAAACAGTACATAAAACTTAGGTAAACACTACCATTATGAGTAAAAAAATATTGATTAAATCACTATTAACTATGCCAGGATATAGCCAATGAGTCATAAAATATAAAAAAGAAGAAATCTGTTCTATCTTTAATTATTAAAAGAGTTTAAATATAAATGATAGTTGAATTTCTATTACTGGCCGCTTGGACAACTAATTAGAAACAACATCCACGGTTCGTACCATTTTGAAATTTTTGAAATTAAAAAAGAAAACCTCCTTCTACACTTTTTCTGTAGTTTCGGCGGCAATTAAACGTCAATTTGGAATTACGTGAATAATAAGTTTTGTTAAAAATGGGTAAAAATAAGAGTTGTGTCGAGTCAACCAGGCAATTAATTGATAAATTACATTTAGATCGAAAGTAGACTTATTGAAGAATTGCTAGTCATCTAGAATGTTCTATGAAGAAAGTTTTCAACGCTATTGCTCATTATAAAAGAAACGGAACTACTAAAAGTGTTGTTAGAAAGGCTCGTCCAAGGAAAATGTCTCCCCGGGAAGATTTGCAAATAATACGTGTAGCTAAACAAAACCCGTTTAAAGGCTCCAACGAGATTAGAAATGAAATTTTTACACCTGATGACCCAAGGAACATTTCCTCGAAACTGAAAACTAAATTTTTCGGAAGGGTTTCTCGAAAGGTACCGCTTCTTACCAAGCAACACCGAAAGAAGCGATTATTATTTGCAAAGAAATATCTTAACTGGACCGTACGAGAATGGAAAAAGTGTCATTCTCGGATGGAACAAAAATAAATATGGAGAATTCAGACGGCAAACGCTACGTTAGACGCCCAATAAACTATGCCTTTGATTATAAATACACGAGGAGCATAGTCAAACACGGCGTTGGTAACATTAAAGTATGGGGATGTTTTTCTGGTTGCGAGATTGGACTCGTCCGTAAGATTGAAGGTATAATGGATCAATTTCAATACAAAAACATCTTAGAAGAGACAATGATTCCCTACACCGACGACCATTTGCCTGTGACCTGGAACTT
This sequence comes from Catocala fraxini, assembly GCA_930367265.1. Classification (NCBI taxonomy): domain Eukaryota; kingdom Metazoa; phylum Arthropoda; class Insecta; order Lepidoptera; family Erebidae; genus Catocala; species Catocala fraxini. Next base: position 13,977,669 of record OV884037.1, read on the forward strand.
TCAGCACGATAACGACCCAAAACACACGGCCCGCAGTGTTAAATCCTTTCTTAGTGAGCAACGTGTTACCATGTTAGACTGGCCTGCAAATAGTCCCGATTTAAATCCTATTGAAAATTTGTGGTATGTCATTAAAAAAAAGTCTCCGTTAAACGTAATTCCAGTCAAAATTAATTTTACGAAGCCTTTGTTGAAGCATGGAACTCGATAATATCAAAGGCTATGCAACTAAATATTAATTTGTAAGAAATTTAGTAAGCCATACTTATGTATCATACATACTTGAATTGATGACATAAGTAGTAAACCATACTTATCTCATCAATTTCAAATTATTTATGTAAAATTATTTTTTCATAAATAATTTGAAATTGATGACGTTAACACGTTAATAACTTTGATTTTTACCTCATTTCTTTATTGTTTCTAATTACTTGTCCTTGTCGGATGGTACTGCAAATGTCGTTTAGTTGTTTGTGCGTAACTAAATATCTAAATGGTAGTTGTAAACTCGGATAATTATTTGTTTTTTAATGAATTATAAGTTGTTGAACATATTTTATGCATTTTGTTGTTTTATTTCCTAAAACAAAAGTTTTACGGCAATGTGCCTTGTATAAAAAATATAGGCGTGGTATTATACTTCGTACGTATACTAATGATAGGCAAATACAAGAGAAATAAAACAATAAAGTTTGACTGATTATCTCTGATTTGATCCGTAATGCAGTGAGTGTGCGAGTGTGAGTTCATCACACGAATGTGTCCACGCACGAGTCTCCGGCGCTTATATGACGTCAATATGACACTAACAGTTATAACTGTCACTCTAACTGACACATTGGCTCTATGGCGACCTCATTTAAGCTTACGCTTGACCTTCCAAAACTAACCAATAGATAGTGCTTTATTTTCTTGACGCTCCGACATATATTGTTTAATTAATTGAAATAGTTGCTGATTATGGTTATGACCAATAGTTAGATTCCTGGGTCAGTCAAAGTGTAATAATTGGGTTGTTGTGTTAGTCTAGTCAATTCTCAGTAAATTTCGTTGCTCCGAGTAATGACTACTAGTAAGTTAGTCATTACTTTTAGATAAGTAGGAAGATATATAACAATAACAAATTCAATAAAATGTACCTATTGATGAAAAAGACATTGTTTCTTTTACAGCTCTCAGCTGAAAGTGGTCTCAGTGCGAGACGAAGAAATCCTGGTGTCAATTTCCCTATCACAGAAAGTCAAGTAAGTTGTTACAACCACTTATATTAAGCAACACTACTAATAATTACTTATACAAGATCATGTTAAGTGTTATTATTTATCTTCAATTTCAGGTAGAGGATTGCATGGAGAGTGGTATAACGTTAGCAGCGTTAGGTGCTGGTCTAGACGCCGCGCGAGTGCGGAGAGCTATAACACGTAGACTTAGAAACACAGGTATGTATACAAATCAATCCAAAAATATAAAAAATAGACTAGATTTTGTTTTTAACACTTATACCAAATTCTCAGCGATTGTGCAAAGATCATTCGTATCATTCGAATATTATGTTTATTCGAATGAATGAATTTCTATTAAAAAATTCACATATGTTTTAGTAAATGGTTAGTTTGGTTAGTTTCTGTAATCATAAGTTATGGATTTAATAAGTATTTGGGTTGTTAGTTAGCATAAATCAAATGATATTTCTCTATATGATCGGACAACTTATGATTATTTACGATAAATCGCTTTCTCTGCAATCTCTGGAAACTGGCTGGGTATGATATCATTAAAAGTTTCATTAAAATAAATATAAATATGTATGAAAAGAAACTAATCTTTTGAAACACTTTATGTAAAAGTTATATATAAATAAATCTAAACCTAAGCCATAAAAATGTTATGGTTCCCATCTTCAGTATTATTTTCACTCTTTGCGCAGGTATACCTTTTAATTCATCCGAAGCATTAATCGATGCGGTGCTAGACGAACAACTAAACGAAGAACCGTGGGGCGTGTCTCCCAGCAGACAGCGGCTCGCGAGAGATATCCTCGCCGAAACGTTGAGAGACTTCGCACCACGCTCTGGGTAAGTACTACATCCATACATGTCACGTAGACATTTACCTAATAACCTTGCTTCAATCTGTCATTGCCACTTAAGATAGCGACGACCAAGGTGACAGCACTGGGTTACAAACACTTGATACAGTAATTGCAATAACAAAGTTCTACAATTAAAAGCAAGGAAAAATATCTAATATGATATTTTGTTGGGTTTTGTTATTTTCATTATCCGATCATTAAAATGTGAGTATCTTTCTCTGAACAGTAAGAGAAAATCGCAGACGAACCGACTGCCGGGCGCTAGAGATTATTTGCCCTTAATTATAAAAAAAATCGGGTTGGGCAACCCTCGTAATGTAGTCTGACATGGCTCTGCACTACGAAACGACAATATATTATGTAAGATAAATACGAATTGTCAATAATATTTATTCAAATGGAATCATCAAACGTGTTTGAATGTGATAAGAGTAATTGAAATAAGCAACAATGTATGTCTGTTATTTTCATTGCTCTCTTACCTATGAAAATTACAGGTTTTTATTATTTTATTACAGTTACTTCTCACTTTATATAAGTTTGGGTAAAATCTTTGTGATACAGAGTTTATTCTCTATTACGAAAACGAAAAATCTAAATATGAAAATACTATACATGAGTCACACTGAAAGTTTTTAGAATATGCCAGTAACGAAAGCAGCCGAGGAAAAAAAAATTTAAATTTCGTATCAGGATCTCTTTGGTAAACTTTAGATCTGAAATGAATTCATATGTCATTTGGTTTTACAAATTGGCGGCAATTTAAAATGAATATATTGTTACGAACCCGAAACCAAAAGACAATCTGCGCAATTAATGTTTCCATTCTAAGATTTGCCGTCAAAAGTAAAGAAGGGCAGAAATTACGGGCAAAAAAGATAATTGCCTCATTCTTTGGACGGACGGGTGATTTCGCAGCAATCATCCTAGAAAATAAAAGGACTGTTACTGCAGATTGGTATGTCAGTTATTGTTTACCAGTTGTCTTGGAAAATGTTAGACAGCAACGATCAAGAAGCAGGATCCTCCTCCTACACGACAGCGCTCCAGCTCACTCCGCTAGATGGACTATCGAGTATTTGTCTACCGAAGATGTGGTGTTAGTGAGTCAACCTCCTTACAATCCTGACCTGGCACCTTGTGACTTATTTATTTCCAGAAACAAAAGATAAACTTAGAGGATTTCGTTTTATGATCTCTGAAGATGCCGTGACTGCATTTGAAAACGGTGTGGAAGAGATCCCTAAAGAAGAGTGGATCACTCACTGCTTCAGTCAATGGTTCCATCGCATGCGATGATGCTTAGAAAGGAACGGAGAGTGACGGAGACTACTTAGAAAAGCAATAAAAATATTAACAGGCTTCTATGTCATTTCGTTTTTTATTTTCTTAAAACTTTTAGTATGACTCCCGTATACTGACATTTAACTGTAAAATAGATAAAAACTGTATTTTTCACATGAAAAAATATATTCCTGCCCAGATCTAACGCATCCATGCTGATAAAATAAAATACTCCGTTTCAGTATAATACCCACGGGACAGTGGGACGACAGGCCCGACAGTGCGAGATCTAATTCGGACACCACAAGAACGCCATCACCCGAGCTCGTACGTGTTCCATCACCACAGCCAGCACCGAGCGAACCTATTGTAAACACAGTGGCTACTACAACTGCGACTCATACACCTAGTGAGCCCGTAGTCAGTGAAAGTGAGAGATCTATATCAGAGGATACGCCAAAGCCAGAAGAAAAGAAATTGTCCTTAGAAGAAGAAAATAGACAGTTGAAGGAAGCTAGATTATGTAAAGTCTGTATGGATTGTGAGGTAAGTTGTGTGTACTTTCGTCTCTCTCATATTATTTGCTAAAGCTACTAAAAGGGTGTGGTTGTGAACCATCACATTAAAAATTTAATTTTATGCAATGTGATAAGCAATGCAGCAAAAAAAAGCAAAAGCATTTCTCAGCAAAAAAGCAAGGGTGGCGTAGAGAATTTAAAGTGGTATTTTAGTAAGATTTGATTCGAATAATAAATCAATTGTTGTTCGAGTGTATTCGAATAGTAAATCGTTAGTAATTTGAATGGCTAGTTTTCGAATAAGTACGATGTTTGAGGAGAAGCAGATTACAATATAAATAGCACCTTCTCACTAGCGTTTGTCTCACGTATTTGCAGCGCATATGTTCATGAAACGCCTACGCCGGACAGACGCCAGTGTGAAGGGCGCTTCAGGATTTAGTGATTGGCAAGAAAAAAAATTCAGTAGTATATTGGTATTGTCTGTATGCACACAGGTGAGCGTGGTGTTCCTGCCGTGCGGACACCTGGTGTCGTGCTCGCGCTGCGGCGCGGCGCTGGACGCGTGCCCGCTGTGTCGCGCGAGCGTGCGCGCACTCGTGCGGGCTTACCTCGCCTGACCACACACATACAGGTGAGCACCTCGCCTGACCACACACATATAGGTGAGCGTGTGTTCCCGCCGTGCGGACACCTGGTGTCGTGCTCGCGCTGCGGCGCGGCGCTGGACGCGTGCCCGCTGTGTCGCGCGAGCGTGCGCGCACTCGTGCGGGCTTACCTCGCCTGACCACACACATACAGGTGAGCACCTCGCCTGACCACACACATATAGGTGAGCGTGTGTTCCCGCCGTGCGGACACCTGGTGTCGTGCTCGCGCTGCGGCGCGGCGCTGGACGCGTGCCCGCTGTGTCGCGCGAGCGTGCGCGCACTCGTGCGGGCTTACCTCGCCTGACCACACACATACAGGTGAGCACCTCGCCTGACCACACACATACAGGTGAGCACCTCGCCTGACCACACACATACAGGTGAGCGTGTGTTCCCGCCGTGCGGACACCTGGTGTCGTGCTCGCGCTGCGGCGCGGCGCTGGACGCGTGCCCGCTGTGTCGCGCGAGCGTGCGGGCTTACCTCGCCTGACCACACACATACAGGTGAGCACCTCGCCTGACCACACACATACAGGTGAGTGTGTGTTCCCGCCGTGCGGACACCTGGTGTCGTGCTCGCGCTGCGGCGCGGCGCTGGACGCGTGCCCGCTGTGTCGCGCGAGCGTGCGGGCTTACCTCGCCTGACCACACACATACAGGTGAGCACCTCGCCTGACCACACACATACAGGTGAGCGTGTGTTCCCGCCGTGCGGACACCTGGTGTCGTGCTCGCGCTGCGGCGCGGCGCTGGACGCGTGCCCGCTGTGTCGCGCGAGCGTGCGCGCACTCGTGCGGGCTTACCTCGCCTGACCACACACATACAGGTGAGCACCTCGCCTGACCACACACATACAGGTGAGCGTGTGTTCCCGCCGTGCGGACACCTGGTGTCGTGCTCGCGCTGCGGCGCGGCGCTGGACGCGTGCCCGCTGTGTCGCGCGAGCGTGCGGGCTTACCTCGCCTGACCACACACATACAGGTGAGCACCTCGCCTGACCACACACATACAGGTGAGTGTGTGTTCCCGCCGTGCGGACACCTGGTGTCGTGCTCGCGCTGCGGCGCGGCGCTGGACGCGTGCCCGCTGTGTCGCGCGAGCGTGCGCGCACTCGTGCGGGCTTACCTCGCCTGACCACACACATACAGGTGAGCACCTCGCCTGACCACACACATACAGGTGAGCGTGTGTTCCCGCCGTGCGGACACCTGGTGTCGTGCTCGCGCTGCGGCGCGGCGCTGGACGCGTGCCCGCTGTGTCGCGCGAGCGTGCGGGCTTACCTCGCCTGACCACACACATACAGGTGAGCACCTCGCCTGACCACACACATACAGGTGAGCGTGTGTTCCCGCCGTGCGGACACCTGGTGTCGTGCTCGCGCTGCGGCGCGGCGCTGGACGCGTGCCCGCTGTGTCGCGCGAGCGTGCGCGCACTCGTGCGGGCTTACCTCGCCTGACCACACACATACAGGTGAGCACCTCGCCTGACCACACACATACAGGTGAGCGTGTGTTCCCGCCGTGCGGACACCTGGTGTCGTGCTCGCGCTGCGGCGCGGCGCTGGACGCGTGCCCGCTGTGTCGCGCGAGCGTGCGCGCACTCGTGCGGGCTTACCTCGCCTGACCACACACATACAGGTGAGCACCTCGCCTGACCACACACATACAGGTGAGCGTGTGTTCCCGCCGTGCGGACACCTGGTGTCGTGCTCGCGCTGCGGCGCGGCGCTGGACGCGTGCCCGCTGTGTCGCGCGAGCGTGCGGGCTTACCTCGCCTGACCACACACATACAGGTGAGCACCTCGCCTGACCACACACATACAGGTGAGTGTGTGTTCCCGCCGTGCGGACACCTGGTGTCGTGCTCGCGCTGCGGCGCGGCGCTGGACGCGTGCCCGCTGTGTCGCGCGAGCGTGCGCGCACTCGTGCGGGCTTACCTCGCCTGACCACACACATACAGGTGAGCACCTCGCCTGACCACACACATACAGGTGAGCGTGTGTTCCCGCCGTGCGGACACCTGGTGTCGTGCTCGCGCTGCGGCGCGGCGCTGGACGCGTGCCCGCTGTGTCGCGCGAGCGTGCGCGCACTCGTGCGGGCTTACCTCGCCTGACCACACACATACAGGTGAGCACCTCGCCTGACCACACACATACAGGTGAGCGTGTGTTCCCGCCGTGCGGACACCTGGTGTCGTGCTCGCGCTGCGGCGCGGCGCTGGACGCGTGCCCGCTGTGTCGCGCGAGCGTACGGGCTTACCTCGCCTGACCACACACATACAGGTGAGCACCTCGCCTGACCACACACATACAGGTGAGCGTGTGTTCCCGCCGTGCGGACACCTGGTGTCTTGCTCGCGCTGCGGCGCGGCGCTGGACGCGTGCCCGCTGTGTCGCGCGAGCGTGCGGGCTTACCTCGCCTGACCACACACATACAGGTGAGCGTGTGTTCCCGCCGTGCGGACACCTGGTGTCGTGCTCGCGCTGCGGCGCGGCGCTGGACGCGGCGCTGGACGCGTGCCCGCTGTGTCGCGCGAGCGTGCACGCACTCGTGCGGGCTTACCTCGCCTGACCACACACATACAGGTGAGCACCTCGCCTGACCACACACATACAGGTGAGCACCTCGCCTGACCACACACATACAGGCGAGCGTGTGTTCCCGCCGTGCGGACACCTGGTGTCGTGCTCGCGCTGCGGCGCGGCGCTGGACGCGTGCCCGCTGTGTCGCGCGAGCGTGCGGGCTTACCTCGCCTGACCACACACATACAGGTGAGCACCTCGCCTGACCACACACATACAGGTGAGCGTGTGTTCCCGCCGTGCGGACACCTGGTGTCGTGCTCGCGCTGCGGCGCGGCGCTGGACGCGTGCCCGCTGTGTCGCGCGAGCGTGCGGGCTTACCTCGCCTGACCACACACATACAGGTGAGCACCTCGCCTGACCACACACATACAGGTGAGCGTGTGTTCCCGCCGTGCGAACACCTGGTGTCGTGCTCGCGCTGCGGCGCGGCGCTGGACGCGTGCCCGCTGTGTCGCGCGAGCGTGCGCGCACTCGTGCGGGCTTACCTCGCCTGACCACACACATACAGGTGAGCACCTCGCCTGACCACACATACAGGTGAGCGTGTGTTCCCGCCGTGCGAACACCTGGTGTCGTGCTCGCGCTGCGGCGCGGCGCTGGACGCGTGCCCGCTGTGTCGCGCGAGCGTGCGCGCACTCGTGCGGGCTTACCTCGCCTGACCACACACATACAGGTGAGCACCTCGCCTGACCACACACATACAGGTGAGCGTGTGTTCCCGCCGTGCGGACACCTGGTGTCGTGCTCGCGCTGCGGCGCGGCGCTGGACGCGTGCCCGCTGTGTCGCGCGAGCGTGCGGGCTTACCTCGCCTGACCACACACATACAGGTGAGCACCTCGCCTGACCACACACATACAGGTGAGCGTGTGTTCCCGCCGTGCGAACACCTGGTGTCGTGCTCGCGCTGCGGCGCGGCGCTGGACGCGTGCCCGCTGTGTCGCGCGAGCGTGCGCGCACTCGTGCGGGCTTACCTCGCCTGACCACACACATACAGGTGAGCACCTCGCCTGACCACACATACAGGTGAGCGTGTGTTCCCGCCGTGCGAACACCTGGTGTCGTGCTCGCGCTGCGGCGCGGCGCTGGACGCGTGCCCGCTGTGTCGCGCGAGCGTGCGCGCACTCGTGCGGGCTTACCTCGCCTGACCACACACATACAGGTGAGCACCTCGCCTGACCACACACATACAGGTGAGCGTGTGTTCCCGCCGTGCGGACACCTGGTGTCGTGCTCGCGCTGCGGCGCGGCGCTGGACGCGTGCCCGCTGTGTCGCGCGAGCGTGCGGGCTTACCTCGCCTGACCACACACATACAGGTGAGCACCTCGCCTGACCACACACATACAGGTGAGCGTGTGTTCCCGCCGTGCGAACACCTGGTGTCGTGCTCGCGCTGCGGCGCGGCGCTGGACGCGTGCCCGCTGTGTCGCGCGAGCGTGCGCGCACTCGTGCGGGCTTACCTCGCCTGACCACACACATACAGGTGAGCACCTCGCCTGACCACACATACAGGTGAGCGTGTGTTCCCGCCGTGCGAACACCTGGTGTCGTGCTCGCGCTGCGGCGCGGCGCTGGACGCGTGCCCGCTGTGTCGCGCGAGCGTGCGCGCACTCGTGCGGGCTTACCTCGCCTGACCACACACATACAGGTGAGCACCTCGCCTGACCACACACATACAGGTGAGCGTGTGTTCCCGCCGTGCGGATACCTGGTGTCGTGCTCGCGCTGCGGCGCGGCGCTGGACTTGTGCCCGCTGTGACGCGCGAGCGTGCGCGCACTCGTGCGGGCTTACCTCGCCTGACCACACACATACAGGTGAGCACCTCGCCTGACCACACACATACAGGCGAGCGTGTGTTCCCGCCGTGCGGACACCTGGTGTCGTGCTCGCGCTGCGGCGCGGCGCTGGACGCGTGCCCGCTGTGTCGCGCGAGCGTGCGCGCACTCGTGCGGGCTTACCTCGCCTGACCACACACATACAGGTGAGCACCTCGCCTGACCACACACATACAGGTGAGCACCTCGCCTGACCACACACATACAGGTGAGCACCTCGCCTGACCACACACATACAGGTGAGCGTGTGTTCCCGCCGTGCGGACACCTGGTGTCGTGCTCGCGCTGCGGCGCTTCAAACACCAGGAGCGTCGCCCGAGCTTTACCTTAAATGAATATAAAAGAAGAAACAGGAAAAGCGAGGAGGAGATGGCTCATGGCGATGATTGGACTCCGGTACAATCACGCGCAGGACGTCGCCCAGCATTACTTGATATTCGTTATTTGTGTATAGACGGAGTACATTCTAGGTCGCGCCGACTCATTTGTACTTGGAACAGCAAGGGTATATACTCAAAAACTTTGTTTGTGTTGCCGCAGCTGCGCGATAGTAGTGAATACGACTGCTGTGCATAAAGGTTAGATTCACTGATCGGGCAGTGTCATCGGAGTTTTCTGTCAAGAAATTTTGATTAGCAGAACAGAATCTAAAAACAACTACCGTACTAGATATGATGCATGTGTATAATATGTCTGTGTGATATGCATGGTAACGTACCGCACTATGCTAATATTAAAATAATGGATACAATAACATCCGAATTCGAAACAGCAATTAATTTATGGATTACACAAATATTTGTCCCATGTGGCCGCTCGGGGCGTGGTGACTTGTCTAGACCACTCCATGCAGTTATCAGCATTAAAATACTCTAATTGTTTTTTAATTTATATATTAAAATAAGTCATTATACCGACTCTTCTTTGTTTTGCAGGTCTTCTACAGGGTGAACCATCGACAAGTCATCATCTATAGTCTTCAGTGAAGATATTAGAACATTATTTAGTAACAATGAATTAGTTGTGGATGTGTAGCTCATCTAGTATTTAATGGATTAGACTCAGTTCATAGATTATATATGTACATTTCTAACTTATAATATTGGCCTACATTAGATGTATGGTATGATTTGTGAAATTATGTATAAATTTAATCATAAAATTCATGTCAATCGAGACAGTGACGAACTAGTGAGAAATATAATAAATATTAAAAATAGTTGGGGGCTACGTTCGTGGCAGCTAAATTACGAATAATGTTGCACGTTTGTCAAGATTAGCATGTCGATAAGAAATATAAATACTGTAGTCATAAATACGTAATCTCAGTGTAATGTTTTATGGGTTTAAAGCACGATCGGTTGATTTAATTACATTTAATGATTGAAATATACATAACAAACACACTGATTAAAATACGAAAAACAACTAGCAAAGCAAGAACATAAAATATCACGGCGCGTGTTTCGCAGACGCTAGCGGGACTGGCGGGAAAATTCGTTTATCCCTTTAAATTAGCCCTCTGGCGGCTGTCGGCTGCAGCTCGTGAGTTATTTTTGAAGCGGTTTAGGACGCGTTCGAACGCTCGAGTTTACTGTCCATTATAATACGTAATAATATATTATTATCGCAACGACTCGGCGTCAGAATCGGCAATAACTGACATTCAAAAATGTTATCTTATTGTCACAGGTACTAAATTGTATAACCCTAGCTACTGACACTAAATACTTATTCGTTTTTATAGCGAAATGCATTTTTCTATAAAAAACAAAATGCATTGCCGTAGCACAAGCACGTGTAAGAGGTATATCGACATGACCCCTAACACATGCGTATTGTACTGACGGGCTGCACTAGACGTGCCAAGACATGCGAGGATTACAAGCAACGGAGTTCGTTAGCTCACAAATATAGCCTCCAACTGCACATTACTGAGCATAAAAGCAGCCACTTTTATATCAATTTTGTTGTATTTACGTATTACGGCTATGATCGTAGCTTACATACATAACTACTTAAGTGATGGCACACTACTACTTACCCGTAAGATCTAATAAACTACACATATACAAACAGCTATGCCCCAGTATCAATTGCCAAAAGTACATTCATTGCATACAACCAGGTTTAAAGACATATATACAACAATGCTTTACTCTAGATTAGTTTTATAAAACAGCGGTAATATTATACATTAAAAATACAAAAAAAAAGAAACAAAAAGCACAAAAATTTAATACCTATTAAAGATAAAAAAGAACAATATAATAAGCAATATTTTGAATAGATGTCGAAATAGATTAAGGTCCAGTGAGGCTATTGCAACAAAAAAAATATACGATCAACTTTTCAAACTGGTTACCATCGTTTGCATGAATCATACTGTGAAAAAGATGGATTTTATTAGTTGCACATATTATATCAATGAATACATTGAATATAACAATACGACATTAAAGCTTTTCGTAAAGCCAAAATGTTAATATTTTTTCATCCTGCACCAAAATCGTTACAATAACCCCTAGCAGAGGTAAATGCGTCTAATACACGTAAATATGATTTTATCATCTTGTTATGACAATTTGAAATAGATGTAGCTGACAACTACAATGTATATTTTCTTATTCTGAACCTTATTTCATCGCGACTCAATTCAATTTGCTATAAATTTTACTCGAAGGTTATTAGGGGATAATGCAACTTTTTCGATAGAATTTGTGATGTGATATGAGAAGATGGCCAGTTTATCGAAAAGCGTTGAAACTATTTGCCTGCTTCCTTATTCCTATATATTACTTCAAACTACTTATTTAATGTTTGAATAGTAATAATATTTAACTTTAAAATATATAAAACTGTAACTAGATTTTTAATTAAAAAAAGATTTTGGGAAAACTGAAAGTACTTTATTTTTGTAGGTAGGTATAACAGGACGACGTCTGTCGGGTGATCTATTCCTTGGTGGGTAAATAAATAAAACACGGTGAAAATTATGAGATTCGTTTAATTATTATTATTTCTAGCAAAAAGAGAAATTCTTGACGATTGCTTTTTTTGGTCTAGTGAACATAATGAACAGAAATTATTTACTTCGTAGTGTTTTTACATTCCAGCAAACTAAATCTGACAATTTAGTTATGAATACATATTATCCAAGCCTTATTGGCTTATTTAGTGGATATTAGGCCTTTTATTGAATATTGAAATCGCTAAAATTGATATCAAATATTAATTGCCCACATCGAGCAATCTTTGCCTCGGGCAACGAGGAAATTATGTCATCTACATGTTTAATGACACAAACGTCTTCTATGGTTATAAGTAAATACCGCACCTTTTCATATTTCGAATTTTTCCCTTTTCTGACGAATGTTACCTTAGGGCATTTGTAATCATCTTGGGATAAAACTTTGCCAACAAAATGTTTTACACTCTTTTTAGTAGAGAATCGGACCACAATCCAGTCATTTGTTTTAACATTGTTTTTTCTTCAACACAATACTCAATTTCATGCAAACCATACGGTATTGCTGGTTCCACATTTACTTTATCTTCTAATACTTAGCGTAAGCATTCCTCATCAGCTTCTTGCTCTTCTTGTTCTCTTAAGCATTCAGTTATATAATAATCGTGCAAGGTATCGAAAATGGAATTGTCTGAGTCAGCTAATTCAAAAGAAGGATTTGAAGATATTGAGCTTGATTCACTTATACATTTGGTCCTGCGCTTTCCAGTTGCATGCTTTTGTAGTCTCTATTTTCCCTTGTTTTGTTTCAGTTTTGATTTCTTCACTACATGCTGATTGGATGTTTGAGTTCTCTTTTTTCTTGGTTATCTTCTCTTTTCTTTCTTGCAACTCACTTTTTATTTGATTTATTGTAGATTTATATGTTAACACTTCTATTCCCTTTGTATTTATGCGCTTCTTAGTTTTCTTGGGTATGTCATTACGTGCTATTGACAGCAATATTAATTGTTCAAACGATATGTTTGGCTCATAGTCTTTAGGATTCAGTTCTTTGTGGGAACTATATGCTTTTGCTGGATGGATGACTTCATTGGACAATATTTTTAGTGAAGGTGCCCAAGTCGTCGCGAATTTGTTAGGCAATGGCAATTACTTTTGTTTTCATTGTTTGACCGAAAAATAACCTGTTCAATGAAGTATTTTTCTCTGGTTCAATATTTGAGTTTATATTTGAAATAACCAAACTCAAAAGACTTGTTACTTCTTAGTGAGGTGCATCGTGAATAAACTGGTCAAATTCGGTGTTGAATTACTAGCACAACGGTTTCGATCTCTTCGTTAAGAAATTTTTTATTTTGATTTACACTATTTCCAAATTTGCAAAGATAAGGCATCAAATTTTACATCTCCGATAACTTGTCGGTTTAAAGGGAAAATTCCTGTTTTACGGAATCCATTTTGCAATATAACGGTATTCAATGCATCCCAGATTTCCGTTATAAGACGGGCAAACTCTGCTTTTGGCAATTTCATTCCTACGTGCAGCCGCTGCCATTTTACTAGGACATCCTCCTTCAAAGGCTTCATCGTGAGACGAATGGGGTGGTAATTTAAAAATTATGATTCTTTTAGATGCTGCTAGTTCCACCACACTCAAATCTACATGAGTAGAATGTCTATCATATACAAGTAACACGGGTCTTTTAGTGCCGATGGCTGGTATAAAAACGTCTCTTAGATATTTCTCAAATATAGTAGTATCCATCTATCCTTTCTGGCTAACTGCATAGGCAGTATTCACGTTTTCATTTTTGTACATCCACTAATTCCAGAGATATTTTCCTGGAAATATGACTAATGGTGGTCATTTTGCACCACTAGCACTGGCGGCAAGTAAAACAGTTGTATTTTCTCGACCTGGGCCGCTCGTCGTTCTAGTCGATTGGTATCCAGTTAAACCCACAATTTTGCCTTTTGATGGATCAGAACAAAAACTTGTCGTCTCATCTAGATTGAAAATTTGATCCGGCTTATCTGTAAGTTCTATTTCTTGAGTAACTTTTTCTAGCAAATCAAAAAACTCATTTACTATGAAAGGGTTGCAGGCCCTTTGCCGTGCTATATCTACAGATTGTGGTTTTTTATATGACAGTTTATGTCGTTTACGGAATCCCAGAAACCACTATTTTCAAGGCACATCATTTACAAATGGAGTTATGATGCCGTTTCGACGAATATATTCAGAAATCATAGCTATTATTTCTTTTTTGTTCAGGGATATCCACATTTCTCCAGGATGTGAATATATGATACAATTTTTGTCTCTTCTTCTATAGAAAACACTGCAGCTCTTCCAGCTTTGGGCATTTTAGTTCTTCGGGTACCATATAGTCAAGATATGATAGTGGATCTTGGAATCTCGTACTTAACAGCAGCTTCATAGCTGTTCATTTTCTTTTTTCTTACGAATTCAACAGCTTCATCAAGCTGGGCTTGAGATTTTTTTTCCTCATTCTTTTATAGTTCCTCACCATCTAAGAAAATAAAAAATTAACTCGCATATATTTTGATTTGAAATAAATCAATAAATAGGTTCATCGTACAAAACCTCCTTCACTCGAGCGTTTTAATTTAATATGATATGAAAATACCCAGATAAAGAACAAATGTCTGCTGATTGTGTACAATTCTTAGATGTTGACATTGAATAAAACAGTTTCTCGCACACGCGCTTAGAACAAATACCTATTCATATTTTGTACTTAGCGTATCTAGTCTTCATCATATATAGGAAAAACAAACAACAAGAAAGATTTGATTGTTGTTGTATTGTCGTACAAAGTATCGACATGGGGACAACACTAACGTTTGTAAGTTTAATACTAACTTTTAGGTTAGTTGCAATTGCAACTAACCTAAAAGTTGCAATAACCTCGCAACAGAAATTCGAGGGGTTATTGTATCTGTAGTTAGATTACATACAAAACGCAGCATTTATAGGAAAAACATCTGTTCTTCTATTAAAACACCGGGCGTAAACCAAAGACTTTAATATTTTTTTTCAGCAAAAATTCCGACAGCTGTCGTTTCGTTAACTCCAACAAAACAATGGCGGATTTTTGAAGTGACTGTTGCTAAACAGTTTGCATGCCAGAGGCTCCATCAATTTTTTTTTTAATAACAAATGATATCTTTAACGCTTCATAGATGTCTCTATTTCGAAAAACCGAGTCATAAAAAGCTATTTGAATTGGTTGCATTTTCCCGGTAGTTGCAATAACCTCCCCGGACCTTACTAGAATAAAATTAATGTTAAATAATCGTGAGTCACCTTACCAATTACATCATCGTAGAGGCCATATTCCTTTCATCACCCTTTTAATATATTCTTAATTTGAAAAGCGTATGGTGCCGGTGATAATTTCATAATAAATTTGTCACCTTTCCTATTATTAAATAATATGCTCCTATTAAAATCTTACTATAAGTGATAATCTCCTGTACACATCATTCACACACTAATAAAAAAAGAAAAGATGTTAAAATTAATTGCATCCTATGTACTTTTTCTAAAATACATACATACATAGATTCACGCCTGTTTCCCAGAGAGGTAGGCAGAGACTACGGATTTCCATTTGCTACGATCCTGACACTAATAATGTAACAATTTAAATCTCTCGCTCTATATGTTTTTATTTGTTTAAAAGAGTTCGCAACTTAGTGCCACTATTTGGTTAAGTGCATTATTTATCCAGCTCTTACATCGAGAAGAGACAATACATTTGTTTCCTTGTGGCCACTTCAGGTGCGTTTCTTTTTTGGTGACAGTAATAGTGTAAAATGATCTTAAAACCGTAACATCGATATTTTTATTACATATTGCCTATATAAAACAATTCGTTGGACATTAGAATCATTATTTTAAGTAAAAATTAAATTAATTAAGGTTGTTATTTTAAACTAAGTTTAAAATAAATCTTAAATACTGTAGTATAACTACGAAATGTATTTCAAATATTCTTATTGAATATAATACACAAAGGAAAATATTTGCTTGACAAGTTTGAACATGTTCAGATTGTTATTATAAAAAGCAAGTCAACCTTGATCCGTAAATTAATTAGCTAATTTATATACCTGTGACTATATTCGTTGTTTTTTATTTATATGTGGTTGACAAATATGACGTCCGAAATGTTTTAGTATTTCCTGGCGTAAACAATGTAGTGAAAAATGCATTGTTCTGCATATAAGCAGTTAATTCATTGAACATTGTGTAGTGTATAGTTGTTTGTAGGCGGTGGTACAAAAGAGAAGGCTGAAATCATTGTCGTTCGTCTAATAGCGTTTTGCCTTCTCGATATAGTGTGCGTAGTAGATAGTGACCTAATGAAATGATCTGATATTACAACAGTATTGGCTTGCTTCACACCAACGTCTATAAGCTGCTACTCTCTTAAATCTAGGCATGAATGCTGGCATACATTGGCATATATTATCAGCAAGCATGCCTATATTTTCTTGTATATGATGTAACTACATCATATATAAGAAAATGAAAATACATAAAAAAAACAAAGACCAAAATACATTGAATTAAACTTAATTCAATGTAATTTGGTCTTTGTTTAGTTTTAAATGTACCTACTTCTAATCATCAAGTAGACCAATGTGTTCAAAAATATCACAACGTTTTTATAAGCTTTCCTGGAGCCATATTATTATCTCATAAGTACGCGATGAGACTATGTATCATAGAGTTTAGAGTCAATAGATTTGCCTCGTTCTTGCAC
The DNA here is from genome assembly GCA_930367265.1 of Catocala fraxini. NCBI lineage: Eukaryota > Metazoa > Arthropoda > Insecta > Lepidoptera > Erebidae > Catocala > Catocala fraxini. The sequence goes on from OV884037.1 coordinate 13,994,402, forward strand.
GCATGCAGTAAGAAATAGTGATACGACCCTTGGTCTTACAAGAAACAACTAGTTTCAATGGCATGAAACAACTAGTTTCAAAGGGATGAAACAACTAGTTTCAATGGTATGAAACAACTAGTTCCAGTGGCATGAAACAACTAGTTGCAATGGCATGAAACTAAAAAACTAATACTAAATATCAAGATGTGAAAAATTCTGCTGCGTATTTAATTCCCATCACGATAGGTATCCCGAGAGTATCTACTCATGCTACGTATTCAATTCCCATCACAATAGGTATTCTAATTTGTATTCGACGTGAAGCACCTAATGGATTTGATGATTCGCGAGAGTATCTATTACTGCTGAATGTACAGGCGTAGCATATTTGGGTCGTCAGGATGGTTGATTTCTGGCATCAATCAGTTCATAAAGCTTTTGGTGACAAGACTAATATGTGTAATACCTTTGTATTTAGTAAATGTTCTGAAAATGTAATGTTACTTAACAACGAATACATTCAAAGGAGTCTTACAAATGTTTGCCAAATATATTCTATTACATACAAACGCACTTTGGTGTAAAGCAAGCCTTTATAATGGTGCCTACACAGCGATACTTGAGTTTGCATGTCGTATTAGGTAAACCTTAGGCCTTTGTAGTCACTGCCAGACGTAATTACTATGTGTAAGCGCCATCGACTTAGTAATGTATAACTTAAAATATACTTATGTAATGAATATTGTTACGTTGTATGTAGTTTTAGATCGTAAGGCGATTTCCTTTTTAACATCATGGTACTCAAATACATTGGTTTAAAACCTGCGACTTTTATTTTTATTTCTATTAGGTAAAGCTTTTATGTTTAGAACTAGTATAGTTCTGAAAAACTATTTTCCTTTTTTTTGTCTTTTGCAAGTCTACAACTAAAGGAAGTGTGTCTGCGGAATTTTAGCTTACTATTAAACGTTAGAAAATTTGAACATTATATATAGACATGTATACTTTTTATTCGCTAAGATTAGTTTGACGTTATAAATATAATAATATCAGCCCTGTATTAAACTGTCCCGCCGCTTGGCAAGGGCCTCTTCTCAGCGTAAGTGTTAGCCCATAGCCCACCACGCTGGCCCATTACGGGTGGCAGACTTCACATATCTTTGAGAACATTGTGGAGAACTCTCCGACATGCAGGTTTCATCACGATGTTTCCCTTCACCGTTAAAGCAAGCGATGACTAACTATTTAATACGCACATAACATCGAAAAGTCGGAGATTCGCGCCTTGGAATCAAACTCGAGTCCTCTGCGTGGTAGTCCAATGGACCCCCACTAGGCTATCGCTGCTATAATAGGGGATTTTTAATTTTTATGTTTAACTGCCGCACTTGAAATTGTTCCTGTGACACAAAGAACACCCAGACCGAGGACAATATTTTGTGGAACACACAGATTTTTGTCCCGTTTGGAGATTAAACTTTTAACACGGCGCAATAACACCGGGGAGACGACCACTAAATCACTTCGGCGTCTGCAAAGATCAATGTCTTATTGTACAAGTAATACGGAAAAGGTAAAAAAAGAAAATTACCAACTAGTTTGTACGAAATCCTCGGTACGCGATTCCAACTCGCACTTGGCCGGTTTATTTGTATTACTGCCTGCCGAAAACCGGGTGACATTCCTATTATTATAAAAACCCATATTTATAAAGTTAAAAATATGGGTTTTTTCTTAAGGGAATAAATTCTCTGTCGCGGCAACATTCAAATAACGGATATAAAGAACATCTGGACTCTAAACAACCATTTCTGGATCACACAAATTTTTGTCGTGTGGTATTCGATCCCATAACATGTCTATGTAAAAATGTTTCGTTTGTTATTGCAACCGATGGACGCCTTAAAATTTAATTTAGAATATGTGATATCCGATTATTCGATATTTTTTCTGGATGAAAGGTACCCTGTACCTATCCTTTTTTGTATTCCTGACAACGTAAATGCGAAATTTCATGATGATCAGGCGAGTAATTAAAGCGTGAAAGCGTAACAAACAAAAAAACAAACTCACACTGGCATGTATAATATTAGTTAAGATAAACAACCAAGTAATATAGTAGTAATATTTTTGACCATTGACCAATCTTGTGAAGGCAGTTTGGTGAGTTATACGTATATCAGAGAAATAGCCTTGTCCTGGTTTTTATGAAGGTTTATGGTTTAGTTGTAATAAAGACATCTTAATGTCGCAGTGACTTTAAAGTTTTAAAGTTATACTTATGGTCAACGTCATATTTTTTTTAAAGTTTCTTTGCTTCTGGTTTGGTCTAGTGATCAAACCCTGTGTCGTAAGGAACTTTACAGACATACATTAACAAACAGAAAATGCGCCCATATATATATCAATCATATGTGGATCACGCAAATAATGACCTGTGTAGGTAACATTCAAACCTATAATATTCAAGCGTGAGAACAACGGTGAAGCGACCGCTTCCTTGCTACGCTATCCGTGCAATATTGCGATTTGTGACACAATTTAGCTCCTAAGTAAGCTTATTTCGATATAAATTGATTAATATCGACTAAATATATCAGGGATCCAGATGCTCGAACAATCAGAGCTGCAGAGCAAATCAGTGCTTGTTTTGTTAGATCAAAGGAGAGTTTTTTTGGAATAAAGGTGAAGTGCGTGTTCAGGGGTTCGCTATGCATGATACGGCGCCGCGGCGGGCGTCTGGCCGGGAATAGCGCGACGGCTCGCACGTAAATAGCGCAGACGACGCCATACGACGACACGACGCATTTGGAACAATATTAATATGCGAAAGTCGCGCACCTTCACTTCCAAACGATGGACGCGTTGATTCACCACCGAGGCATGCCTCACGGCTTGATTCACATTTCTAAGCAGTTTACAGCTTGTTTTACATCGGCTTTTTGTTTTATAGATACCTGTTTGTGTCGTTTAGGTAAATGTTTTTTCAAAGCTGTTTATACTGTTTTAATAGGTGTATGACTAATCGTGAAACCAAATTCTAGAAAGCCGAACTTTACCTTTATCTAGCCATCGTATCAATTTGATACCATCTCATCACATGATACTATCGAAAAAGCAGTATCTAGCAGTGATTACAATGAAGGACAGATGGAACTCTTTATGGCTAATAATTTTAAGAGGTCGGGGTTTAGTCAGGTATTTGTTTTGACGAATCCAATTTTATTACCTGCGTCGGATGAGTGAGTAACGTAACCCTTCTGTAGTAACTACATAATAAATACTTGCATTATGTTTTGGATTATTAAATCTGTCTTAAAAAGGCCTTTAGTAAATTATAATACATAGGTCAACACGGGACATAGACAGAGGTCTCTTTTCGGATTGAAAAGGATTGGCCATAGTACACAACGCGTATAGAGCTGTCAGCTTCGCCGAGACGACTTGCGGAGTTCACATATTTTTGAGATCGTTATGGAGAACTCTTGGTTATGCAAGTTTTGTTACAAACAGTGACAATTAACTATTTAATTCGCATATAACTTAACGCTAATACCTTTGAGATCTCTGCGTGGTAGTCCAAGTTCCTATTAGGATGAGGTGGTAAATGTGAGGCAGGACACAGCGAGATCCACGCTTTAAATTTGGATTTCATTCGAACGGGAGCTTGGCTGTAGGCAGTAACTTAACCTTATGGAAGAGAAGACCACAGCCAAGCTTGTAGGTATTGTGTCAAATTTCTTTAAGTATGATACTAAGACGAAATGCTACGGTGATTGGCTAACATCAGCCAATGTGATTGCCATGTGTGATTTTAAAACAATTGGTGCCAAACAACGATTTATTAAATTTTCGGCACCAATAGTTTTACAAAAACGAAATTTGTTATAAGTTTGTTAATAAATCAATGACAAACTATTCATGATGAAGCCATTTACCTTGGGTGTATGACACCTACAAAGCAATCTACAAAATGACAGGTAGACTGTAACCTAACTGTTTGAAAAGTGTAGGTCTATGTCAGTTCTTGCGGCAGCTCTAATCTTGTTTTGATTGCTGTATCTGTATCTATTACTGCAGGTAAACTATAATATGAGTAGTATGCAGTTTATTGCATTTAAACTGCATAATCACAATTTATATGTATACACCCTTATTGGTAGTGTTTGCGTTATAGGTTAGTATATCACGAGTAGGTACTGTACAATCGTTTATTTATAGGTGTTCGTTGATAACTTATCAAAACGTATCGTGAACAATGTGATTACGTACAGTGCTACAAAATAAAGTATGTTCTCGATTGAAAATAGGTACATATACGTAACACTATGATTCCTTCAATACATGAACCTAGCCTAATACCTTTGTCAGTAGTTTGAGGTGAACAGGAGGTGAATTTGAGGTTTCGGGTTCAATTCATACAAACTGTCCTTGGGTTTTTCTGTCAAGAAATTCTTAGTAGCCCGCAATAGGCTCGCTGGGCCTAAAAACACAGCTTGTAAAATGTAATATAATGTTTGTTGTTTTCTATTGTCTTTCATAGTATCGCCGCTCCTATACATACCTAACTGTGTTATAATGCATTTACAGAAGCAGTGCCAAAGATTTAACCAAGCCGTTGCTTATGGTAAGAGAAGGTTGCACAGGATAAGCTATAGATAGTTACTGCTTTTTAATCGGAACGAATTATACGAAGTTACACCTAGTTTGTTTGTTCTACAAACTATGCTTCTCAGCGGTTTAAAGACTACCCATGTCCTCGCCGTTTTCCTTAGAAGCTTAGTAATCAAAACCTGATTTCCACCTCAATGTAAGTAGGTACTAATAATCTGTCATGCAACATATCTATTTTGCTCAGATATGACTGCCTAACAATCTTACTGCACAGCCGTACACAGTAAGATTCTTAGGCAGTCATTGGCATATGTGAGTTCTCCATAACATTATCGATGATAATATGTAAATTCTGCAAGCTTAGCCAGCGCGACACTGAGAAGAGGTCGGTGCCCAGCAGTGGGACAGTTTATATGCAGGGCTGATATTATTATTATTACTCATACCACTCGCACCATGCTGAGCTTTTAAAAACAACTTCAAAATAACTGGTCCGACTGTCAATGCATTGCAGAATCAACGCTAGGTTAATAATTTTGCCATATCAATATATATATATATATATAGCTGCGTTTCTGTGGAAGTAACTCTTGTCATCAAGAACAGTGGATGAAGGTCTTTCTACAGACAGATTGCCTTTATATACTAGAGCAGGAAATCCACGATGATAATGGTAGTTACTTGTAACATTTGGCATCTTAAAAAATACACTAAATAAGTAATAATGAATCTACGCTAGATGGCGCTGCAAGTGTAAAGCATCCTTTGTGTAAAGAATCATTATAATTATGTATACTGATCAATCAATATAACATTGTTTACATTTTCCTCACTTAATGGGTAATTCCTGCGTCGTGGTGTAAAGTCCGCCGTTACAAATAATAAAACAATGGACACAACACACACTCAGACATGAAACAACTATTTGTGGACGATATGAGTATGCATATATATATAAGTAGCAGTTCCTACAAATTTATGTTCTGTTGCGGGAATCATAGTAGCAAGTCTCACGTATAGTGTCGCAATGCTAAGGCGATCATCTAAACTGATTACTTTCGTAGGCCTAGGTATAGTACCTACTCAGCTTCGATCATATTCTATTATTCTCTCGGGAACAGCGGGAGCAGTACTTTTTTTGGATGAAGGATGAACTCTACGTAATTTTTTATATCCTTAATAAAGTGTATTTGAAATTTCATGATGAACTTATTTTTTAAATGTAAGTTACCCTATGATCTTTTATGTAGGTACCCTTGATAAAGTGTATGTGAAATTTCATGATTAACTTTTTTTGAATGAAAGTTCTCCTATGTTCTTTTCTGTACCCTTGATAACGTGTATGTGATGATCGATCCAGTAGTTAAGGCATGTAAACGCAACAAACAAACTCACAATCGCAGTTATAATATTAAGTGAGAATTATTATTTTTCTGCTAACGATCGGGTTTAAAGTACTTACAACTTAACCGCCGCTCTTGCTCTTTAACCCGCTCGCACGATTACTTTATTGCAATAATTAGCAGAGTATAGGTATACCTATGAATCTATATACCTTCTTTCACTAGAATATTCTTCGTGTTGGAGGAAGAAATGTTATAACTAGACTTGACTACAGACAAAATCGTACAATTAAACAAGTTTGCATAATTATGTTTTACTGCTAAAGTATGACGTAAGAGTGACGTTATTCTTGCTTTTTATACCTATACCGAATATAAATAAATAGGACATCTTCATTCCACCGATCTATCGTAATTGGAAATGAACTGAAGGAGTTATGTCCTTTGAATACTAAAAGGGTTATGAAACTAGAGTTGCATAGCAATTGGTAATTCGGTATGGGCATGGTACATGTGTAGTTGAGTCAACATTTCGCAGAAGTTCTTGAACAGGCGCGTATTTCCCTTAAAACTTCCACCAGGAAAACGTTATCTTTGTCTGGCCCAGTTATAAATAAGTTAATACTAGACAGACCGTTACAGTTTAATAATAGTATCTAAGTATTCAATATTGCCACTATTCGTATTAAAAAGCTTAGTAGTAGAAGCATACATTATAATGTTATTTTTAAGAAACTGTAGTACGTATTTACGTTATAGTGATCGGTAAGGTCACTGGAATCAATTCGACCTTAAGGATCGAACACCTTACGGAAAAGTCGTTGCAATATTCTGCGAAGTTAATTTCTTGGAATCAAGGCTGTCCATCCACGTTTCCGTTGTATTATATTAATATTCATATGAACCAACGAGTATTGTTCTTTGGTTTTGACATCGTATAAATTCTTATAAACACAAGTGTTTGATAATCGAATTTATGTATTCTTTTGGTGTAAATATCTTTTGTGTTCTTAATCTAAACTAGTAACCATGCCATAGAATCGAAGTCGAGACTTCTACATGGCAGATAAACGGCCTCCTCACTAGGCTATCGCTGTTTCACACTGAGTTCTAGCAGACAGAAACGTTGCATTTATTATTAAAGCAATCAATATTTTCATATACTGACAATAGATGTCGCTGTAATTTGAAGTAGTAGTTATCGGCGTAGGTTTCATGGTGTAGGTACTTATTATAAGTACTGATGTTAGCGAGTGAGTCAGCGTGAAGGTGGAATTAATTAACGATAGTTGCCGGTGCATAGACGCAACGTCCTTGCAAGGCTGCTGCGCTTGATCACGTGCCGAGCGCATGCGCGGCGCAGTGTGGCGTCGTATCGCCCTCTCGTGCACATAACCTGAATTAAGACTATTTTAATTTTTACCAGCTTGTTTGTCTTTAGTCTTTTTTATATTTTCAACTTAGGATGACAGTTGAGATCCTGTTTTGAACAGTCATCAAATGTTGTGGCTTTCTTGTTTATTTGATTGTGCTAAAACAAAGGTGTTAACTTGTGCTTCTTGTTAAGTAGGTTCATGTTTTTATATATTATGTTAAATGTATTATTTTTTAGTGTAGGTACAAACTACGTATAACACGTTTTTTGCTAAACAGTAGCAGATACAAATCAAAGTACTTTACAACGTAGTCATCAAATACTGCGACGCAGTTTTCCTGCTGCTAACTTTAGATTGTAATCAGTAATCACAGTTATTAAAATAAATTGTTTAAAAACAATTATTAAAAATACGTCGCACATTCTCTGATACCGATGCCATTCATTAGGTTAATGCGCCACAACGTTAATAAATAATAAAAATTATCGTATTTATAGTTATTTATCTACATCCAATATTTCCAAAGACAAGTCTGCATTTGACATTTATATTTTTTATTTAACAGATTGTGTAGGTACCTATCCAAGCTTTTTAGGAAAGAGATCACTATGAAGGCAAGGTCGTCGTTCGTTCACTTTATGCGGCTTTAGAATTATAGAGAAGTGGGCGCGAAACGAATCGCTGGCGCCGCCGCCGCGCCGGTACGACCATAACAGTCTTTGAATTAAGAATGAAAACTAATACTCTCAGTTTATGAGATGACTCGTTGCACAAGTATGAATTAGCGTGACAACACCATAACTTGTCCCACAGGATGCAATTACAATAATACTAAACTGATAAAAACTAGTTTCAGTGGAAGTCGCTCAGATACATAGGTACCTACAGATGATACCAGTTTAATGTTGTTTGAGATAAATGTTTAAAACCAATGCGATTAATGGGCTCTAGAAATATCGTCTATAATGCTGAGGTTCATATAGCTACATCAATATTATTGGTTTCTATTAAAACGAATTCCTTAGCAATAGAATCACGTAACATGGCTCCATCTGTCTCAAAGTATTTGAGTTTAAAGGCGTGGGCGCCACCGTGGGGCGCGTGAGTCATGCCACTCCTTTCTTGGCCTGCCTGTCTTAAGTAGCGACCCACTCGCATGGTGCGCACTACGCCTTTCGTTCCTACTTTAAGTATCTACAAAAGGTTCACTTCGTTTACATAGGCTCTAAGTCAGGAGTAAGTAAAGATTTATAAAAAAAAAATCGTATTGAGACAAGGACCATTCGATCAATTTAGCTCAATATTTAAATCAGAGTCATATAAAACAAATAAGGCAAGGCAAGGCAAAGTGTAATTGATTGTAAAAGTAAAATTGAATAAACCCATTAAATATGGGTACTTACTTATGAAAAATCAATAATATAGGTACATACTTTATGTACAGTAAAATATAATTATGTAGTCAACTAGTTCATGAACGAATATTCAGTCATATATAGCATTGGGTATTTACCACCCTCGCAGGTTCAGTGTAATTTTCTCAATTAAAACTGTTCTAAATAGAGTTTCGATCTAATCTAGTAAACGACAAATGTATACTGAAATTCAATATATGGTCAATTTAACTTATTCTAATTTAAGAGAATATTGTTTCTAATATTTACGAAACGGAGACTAGATCGAAACTCAGATTTTCTCAGATTTAGTGCAAAGATTGGTCCAAAGGAACTTATTGGTCATAGTCACTACACATTAATCACGAGGACTGGTCCTTTGGATATGCTTACAAAACCCGCCCAGCACCAGTGATTACACTATTACTGTATACTGTATATAGTAATATAACAGTATAAAACTATTGACAAGCATTGATGACAGCAACTCATTTACCTGGAAAACATATTTTGCAATATAATTTGTTCTTTTGGGTAATTTTTACAGGGACGACTGAAAAAAAAACAATTGAAGACGAGATTCTTGTAAAAAGGCCGACCGATATGTTCGCCTGTATTTAGCTTTTGCTTACATGTTGGTAAACAGTTACCATTCGGGACGATTGCAAAAGCAGGAATTGTCAACAGCGTCTTCGAGATCATGATAACGAAAAGTAACTGCGCTGTCAACTCGAGCCCACTGGTCTCGCTACAGACAGCACAATGTGTCTTTAACGTCTGGCAGCCATACATATTATATACACCAGGAAACAACATAATATTATTTGGTGTGATCTTCTGAAGAATATAATTATGTACTTTGCCAGTTAGTTTGCTTTAGGCATTAGATGGCATTAGCTGTTCCGCTAATTATGAAATAAAGCCACATGTTTCTTACACCTGGTATAAAAAATAAATAATAGGTTGTTAGCGCGTCATATTGTTAACGTGTAAGCTATTATAACAGTTAGTTAGTTGATACCGATTTATATAGACGATTTAAAAACAAATTAAGGCCGTCTAATCTAATTATCGACCATTGGAGTCTCACGCGATGGTCGTTGCTATTAAATAGAACAAAAGAATCCTATTTAGGTCAAAGCAATTGACCTCACGTCGCCGTGACCTGGATGAGACCGTGAGTTCTGTTGAAGAGTTGAGTGTCGTGGCTTAGAAATCTGGAGTACGTATTTCTTGAGTAATCCAGTGTGGTCTTGGCTTTACCTCTATCCCACGACATAATTGACCTGTGTAGGTGTCACCGATAGAATCATTAATAGCAATAAAAGCGGCAACTTTATACGTATTATTAAGGTTTATCATGACGACTGACAAACTTTATTATGATCGTGATTACTTATCGTTAATAGGATCAAGTAAAGAAATATAGGAGGGCAAGGTATTTATTTGTGAGGTATATAGTTGTATCACGCTGAGGTGTTGACCTACCATGATGGCAAACAAGGTTACGTCTCGTCTGACGGTTAGCGGTCGTCTAGCCTATGCACACTTGCAATATCAGGAATATTACTCGGGTGATGCTGACTCTATAGTCAGCTCTATAGCAAGGGAATTAAACATCTTATGGAAGGCTTTCCTTTATATGCAAGCAATAAGTTAGTACGTAGACAGTAAAAGCGTTAGTTCACCTACGCCAGTTTTCTTTAAGGTGTTGGTTTTGTACCGAGCCAGCACACCGTCCATATCACAATCCCTTTTCAAATGAGATAACTACTGCATGAAATCTTGATGTTAATGTTTTAATGTCCATGCCCTTACTACGAATTTACATGGCTCTCGCTTACGTTGAACTTTGTCGTTTCCAAGGCAGAGTCTCTCGGAATAATTTAGTTCAAGAAAATGTTGGCCTTTGACACATTTAAAATCTTGTACCGAGGTCATTCTAAATATGACCCTTCAAATTGAAATTTAATAAAAAAGCATTTGAAGTTTGGTACTTTTAGGCTAAGATACGCCTTAAGTTAGAAAATCCTTAAGGCTGAGGATTTTTTAAGTACAGCAATGATTTCCTTATGAAAGTTGTAACTTAAAGAGTGAGTTATAGTCTCCAATGATGGCAATCTAATCAAAGTCGCTGAGAAAGCACTATCGACACTTAGCACACAAGCACTTAATGTGAAGTGCTTGTTTTATGATAAAATATAAAATGTTACTAACAAAACATTACAGGAAAACGTTTTAAAGGTTATCATAACTTGAAAATTGTGTAGAAAGCTATAATATGTTTTAGGTTGCGTCAATTTCGATTGATGTTAGATAATAAGTATTGGATTCATAGCCTAGACCGTGTTTCCTTCAATATTTTTTTTATTCAATTGGATTCCTAGCCACGGTTTGATGAAAAAGTAAAATTTATAAGACGCACTGAAATCGTTATTTATTTTTGTTTAGATATTTTCAAGAGATAAAACGTTATTGATCAAGCGCGTTTACCTACCGAATTGTAAAGGTGAAACAAACAAACTAAGATCGGTAAGTAGCCGACAAGAAGACGGTCAGTTATACCACCAGCTCTGTCCAGAAAAACCGAAATGCTCGTCAATATCCTCCTTATTTCTGTATTCTTCTTCTTCATATGACGGTTCGACCGAGGTAAGAATATCGCCAAAAACTGTGTTATAAACTAAGTGCCGATACAAATTACAGAGATACAGATGACCGGTTTAATACGATCAAAATCCTTATTAACGTTGGACTATGCGTGCGTGTTTGTACTTGATTTTGTTCCAGACAGCTCTATCTATGCAATTTGTAGTACCTAAGTACTGTTGATACTCTGAGAGCCCTTGAAAAGTTTTGAGCGCATGTGTGATGTCATAATGGTTGTATTGTCTGTCCCACTGCAAGGCCCGTGCCTCTTCTCAGTAAGAGCACAGGCCTTAATCAACCACGCTGGCCTAGTGCGGATTGGCAATCTTTACATGTCTTCGAGAACATTATGGAGACCTCACAGACATGTAGGTTTCCTCACAGTGTTTTCCTTTACCGTTCATAATTCTTAATTTGCCATAATTTAACCCACGAAACAGTGGGATAGGATTATTTTTATTTTGTTGTAATTATAGTCAGCTTTTCCAGCTGGTTCGTGTGATTGAGTTTACGGTTTGAACCTGGTGCTGATTGCTGAGGTAACTGCTTAAGATATGGTATACAGAACGTTGGTTTGCTTGATCTACCAGAATTAGTATGTAGCATTTGTATTTAGATTGGCAGGTCGCCAAGAGTGATGACTAGCCTATTCGTTTTAGGTGCTATTGCACCTCGGAGACATTTCAAATGAGGATTAGCGGACATATCTATCACCATCAAGTTGATTCATTTAAAGGATATACGTCCAGGTGAGGAATTGTTATATTCTGTAGTGCTGTTTATTGCTTGAGGCTTACCACCGAGAATTATTAGAAGGACACGAATGTATACATTCTATAGAGCGCTTTATCGTTCTAAGTACTGCTGTAACAATAATCGGGATATTATTATTATTTCTATTAATATTCATAGTCACTCAATGCTGCTATTTGGATTAGGTATTTAGAAATCGTCGATATCAATAAGTTATTAAAGTTGTATTCATTTTATAGGTATAATTACTATATTAGTTTTTAAAAATTAATAAGCATACGTTATTAATAAAATAAAAAAATAAAAAGCAGAGATTTTATTAAAGAAGACCTTGCAGACTGCTTCGTTGGCCTCGCGCGCTGCACACATCTGTCATTCGTGTTTGCGTGTGATCTTGAGGTCCCGAGTTGGGTAAAGTATTAATGGATTTTTCGGTTAGGTTAATTCTTTCAAGGAGGCGGCGGAGCGGGGGAGGGAGCGCTTAAACCCTCTCCCCAACCGCAGAACCGGGCGCTGGAGGGCGCGAGATGACCTCCAGCCACCCTGAGGTTTGACCTGGGGGTGGTGGGCTTCGTGGGCCTGCCCGCCACCCGATCAGCACCAGGTCCAAGAGGCGGCGTGCGTGTTCCAACGCGCGCCTCTGAGCCGTGTTTTTGTCTCCCTACAAGGGGACAGTAGAGGGTCTATTATGCAGTGGCCTGCCGTTTCACACGGCGGGCCGAAACCTCGGCGGGGTCGCGATTGCATGTGAAAGCGATTCGCGCGGCCCCGCCGTCTATGGTTATGTCGAGGAACACCGTGGTAGGTTTAGTCGGTATTACCGGGGTATTACTCCCCCGGTGAGCCCGACATAACCTCTCCGTCGCCCCGCGGAGAGGTATGCATCAAAGAATTCCCCCACGGAAAAAAAAAAAAAAAAAAAGGTTAGGTTAATTCTTAGTAGCAGCGATAGACAAATAGTATATCTCGTGGGAAATAATTTAATTAATTATAGCTGTCGCAATGTAGATGCAATGCACGTGGCCCTACGGAATTATACAGGCACTAGTCCACGTAGTGGTATATTTAAAAAAATGAGGACTGTATTTTGTCTAATGGGTAAAAATACAATACGATGCCACGTGATACCACGTGATGCCTTAAATGATAAGTAAGTAAATAGATTATCATGTGGCGATTCCGATTAATAATTAGTTCTTGTTAACTCATCGGTATCGGTATAAATTTAAAGGAGATCAGTTACATTCAAATCTAGTAGATAAGGTTTAAATAACAATTTATATTATATTAATCGATTAAAACTGTGGTAGATTTTATATATTATTGCAATTATGATTCAATTAATTATAATATATATATATATATATATATATATATATATATATATATATATATATATATATATATATATATATATATATATATATATATATATATATATATATATATACATACTTTAGAGTACACTGAACATTATAAAAATACGTCATTACCGTGTACGTTTTTCTTAAGCAGAACGAACTCATTAATTGATGAAGACATGACTGACATGTATGAAAATTTTCCATTTTAATTTCATTCATGTTAGCTTTAATAAAATACATATTTTATTATATGAAGCTTTTTGACTATTTTTCTCTGTTTAGTTAATCCTTATTTTCTGATTCGCTGATTGTTTTATGATATATTACTTTTCTCTTTATATTTATAAAACAACTCCCGCACGAGGGGCTTTGTAAACATTAGAGGACTCACAATAAACATAGTTACACACTTAAGTTATTTAAATATTGTCTATATAGCTGCAATAGATGTCGCTACTTGCTACTTAGAGTAACGCCTATTTATAAGATGTATTGAGATTTCAGTTCTTAGAAATCATTAATCTACAAGCAATGGTTAATTATTTGCTGTATTAGCAACCAATCAATATTTATAAACTTAGATCTTTAGACTTTCATGAGAATAAAACAGTTATCTACAACATCTCTATAAATTGTAATTTAACTATTGTTTAAAGATCTGATGATTTGCTTTTTGTTACCTATGAAATATGTCGCTCTAATAGCTACAAGTTTAGATATATAAAATATTTTTATAGACCACCTATTTCTCTTTTATTCGCGCTAGGAGTAATTTTGTAGCAGAAAGTAATTATAAAAATGGTCATGTGTCTATGACATTGTAGGTATTTATTTTGCCGCTTTTGTGGATAACATGAACAAAATAGGGTGTCGAACAACAAACATTGCTTCGTGTTATACTAGACTTTTTAGTTATGAGGGTAAATATGTTTGCATTACGTTATCGGCGAGTCACAGTGGGTCACTCGATAACCGCGCTATCGAATGAGCACGGTGCCATTTGCTACAAGTCATAGCTTGTAGGTAGGTAAAGTTCGCTGTGGTCATCAGCCATGCCATATGGTATTTAGTCATTTTTATTGTTAGAAACAATATTAAACCTGTCTTTTAATATATGTTGGTAAGTATATAGAGGTAGCAAATCTTTTATATTTGTTTGCTTTTCCTCATATGGGTTTTCACAAAATTGAGTCATAAAAACAACAAACAGTAGAAGTGTGGCGTAGACTTTTGTTTTATTCTAAATTTGATATAAATAGGTGTGAGAAATGAATACGATTTACTAGTTAGCTAGTTATAAGTTTGAGAATGTAGGCAACGACAAAATGAAAAGATTATTTATATACCGTATTAATTTTGTACATTATATTTGACGTGTTGTTATGCGAATTTACTTAAAATGTTCTACTTTACTTCTTTATACTTTAGTTCTTCGTCAGAATCCGTAACCAGTTGTATCGGCTCTCATTTCGAACTCCACTAGATGGTAATTAAACTATTATTAGGTGTTTCCATTGTTTTATTTCTTGTTAGCGCGTACAAGTTAGCTGGCTACATCTGAAGAGTATTTAAAAAGCTGCTCAAATGGAGCTCGGAGTAACTGTGGGTTAAGTATTGCCAAATATATTAACGGTTTAACATATAAAACACAATACTTAAAAATTTTGGTATGATAATTACACACCCTTAAAACGCATAATTTTATTGAGTTTATTGTATGACATCAGTCATTGTATTTTAGTTGGAACAATGTATAGTGTTCGGCGCACGCACTACGCGGCTGGCAGGGCAGTCACGCGCTGATTCACAGCCACGAACACAAGGGATGTACAAGTCCAGTCCGTTTACGGACTTTAGCCGACATGTTACAAGTCACGACCTCTTGACTTCATTAACATTAATTTCGATGTTTAAAATGTTACAGTTTGCGATCTAGGGTTACCAACGTAAAAAGTGACAAATCCCGACAAATAAACAAATATTTGTACAACGGTATGTCAACTTTACTTTTAAAAACCGCATTATTGATGTGTCTGTTGGAAAACAATGCTGCCATATTTTGGATTTTATTAATTTAACAATGTTATGTCTTTGTTTCATCGAACAGCAAAATAGTATTATTTTAATAATAATTTGACTTTTTAATAAAGCCTTATCCAATTTTATGTGGCCGCAGTGTTTCAATGAAGACGACTTGGAATCTAAACGCCGTTAGTCACTGGTCTAATTTTAGCTTGTTGTATTACACTGGATTTATTGATACCTAGTAGTTATAGAGATTAATATTGTTTTTGTATTATTTCTTAATTTAAAGATTATTTTCAAGTTATCTTTAGATTAGAAACTTCCGATAAAATGGTATCAATATCTACTACGTCGTGGAAAGAGGTGTATCGAGTTACATAATTCATTTACTAAGGAAAATGCACTACGCAACTATAGCTGGGGAATCCCTGAGTGCTATTAAAGTCTGTTAGAACCCTCTCAATGACGGGCTCTTTCGAGACTTTATGCCTACCGACTAAAACCACCACGGTGTGCCACCTCGCTGCTTTGTAAGGTGGGTGGGTAGCTGGAAGTAGGTTTATCAAGTTTGATAAAATATCATCATTTCAAAGTGAAACCGTAAAAGCGTATCAATAGCAAAAGCTTGTGATTACAAAATTGAAACAGATGGCGCTAACAGCCGTTGATGACGTAATCAAAGTACATGTTTCAGTTCATTTAATGGAAGTGAGCATTTACTAACTAGACGAGAAGTCGGTCGATATCGCTTCCGCAACATGCAAACAGTGGTGTTGCAAGCGAGTGCTACCACAAAGAGCACTATAGCTTTCACCGACCTAGAATAAACAAGACGTTTATAAATATACAACGTGTAATACAAAGGTGTAGCCATATTTAAGGATCATAACGTACAAAATATAAATAGTAGTATCAGCCAAAAAAGAAAATAGATCTTAAAACTGTTTGAACAGTTATTGGAGTGGTAGATCCCGCCATTGCAGAGTATTTGGTTTTGAAAACCAGCCTCAGGCATTCGGCTGACACATGCTGAACTCCTACTTTGATCACGTCGTGAGTCATAAGCTTTAATTTTATTTTTGTATTTTTTCAGTTCTCATTATTTGTTCATTATGCTTATCTGTAGGTATTAGCTTTGTATTTTAATTCATGTTGTGTTTCTTGATGTGACCCAAAATATTTTATATTCTTTCTTTCTTTCGAAAAAGTGTCAACCTTTTAGAGGAAACCGGTGTAAAAAATATTCCAATTCGCCCGGTGTGCAGAAGTTCTGGAAACTCATATACCTACCTCAACCAAAATTGAAAATTCCTTATATATGTATATAAGGAATCTTAATACATATACATATGTATGTATATATTACACGCTGTATACATCTAAAATAGTATTAAATTAGGTCACATGGGAACTGGTTTCATTTAAACTTCTTTAAATACGAAATTTGAGGGATAAAGCCATGCTGATTAAGTCTGGGTTCGCAGTTTCAACATGGCTGGTATCAAAAATATTACAGAGCACTCTCATGCATTTAGGTTACCTAAGCATGTTTCCTCCATCGTTAAAGCGAGTGTTAATTAAATTCTAATCTCCGCATAATTACAGCTAGATGTATGAGCCGAGGGTTTGAATCGAACACCTCTGACCGCAAGAGCTAACAGGTGTTCAGGCTACGCTGCTGATTCTCATGGATATTGGACTTGCGTTCGTAAGGTCGAGGTTCCATGCCACCCAGTACACTATCGACGTGACTTCTAACACAAGCATTCTAGCTTAGTTGGAGGGGTTAAGAATAGTTACTAGTAATTTGCAAGCCGAATTACTAGTAAGTTTAAAAAAATACGTCCATGGCTGCTGCTACACGATAATATAGCCACTACCTAGTCATGAGCATCATGAATACCGTCAACTGTGGCAACATTACCGTATTTTTTGAGGTTTTATCAGTTTTTCCATTAACTATGATACTTTAAAATATACATATATATCTAATCTGTAGTTAAGACATGTGTCTACATGCTCAACGGTTTATATCTACAAAAAGTTAAATAAACACGTTACAGTGTTCAAAAATAGGACACCGATAAAGTTGACACAGAAATGGCAACTTTACTTAAGCAATTTTACTAGAGAATATCGATCCTACAACCCACGTTACATGGGCATTTACGGGACAAATAAAGTACCGTAAAGATACCACAATTTTTTTTTAAATTTTATACGGATGGACATATTTTGCCAGGGCTGGCACAAACTTTACAAAGATAATAAAACAAAGTTTTCACCAACGATTTTTTTAAATTTATTTACTAGAATAAATTAAATGAAAATGAAAATGAATAAAAATGAAATGAAAGTAAATAAAATGGTGAAATGTAAGTTGAGGTACACTAGGTCAAGTTGCTCGTTGAAAGTAAAGTTGCCACAGTTGACCGGTACCCCTTCTATATTTTACATACATAAATATATATATATGTTTACGCAAAAATCTTTACACAATTAGTATTTTCTCAAAATGATAAAGTCATTGGTTTTGTAGTTAATAATAATAATAATATTCTACCACATACACACAACACCATCTAGCCCAAACTAAGCAGAGCTTGTACTATGGTACTAGACAATGGATAAACATACATATATACTTTTTGTAAATACTTACATATTATACATAGAAATATGAATAGAATAGTTCATCGAGTATTTTCTTCATCATACGGATGAAACTACATAATTATAAGAATAATAAGTTTATATGCGAATAAATATAAATTACTTTTGAATTACAGCGAATAAAGAAACACATATAAAAGCCACTAACCGCATTAATGCATGAATGAAACAAAAACTGAGGATAATTACAGATAATGATTGCATCACAGTATCTTCTTTATAAAAAATGTACGTATCTTTATCCATAAAGTATTGGACATAAAATAACTGGCTTTATCCTCACGTGTGTTGAGTAATACCAAAGGAATTTTATAACTATAATTATGTATATAGCATTGTCTATGGCCACGTTTGAAGTAAGTACTCACTGGCGCCATTGACACGACATGTTAGGTTATCATGACCATATGTTTTCAAACTAAACAATTCGCATTGTCCCACTACATTACTAGTAAGTTGTTACTCATCACTAGTTCTAGGAAATTCGATTTAGTTTTTAGTTGATTATCGTGTATAAACGATTATCTCTTCCTGTACCTACCTTGTCGTAATAGTTAACTAAAGGAAATGACTGTTCACTTTGCTGGTAGGTACTTATGTAAAGTTCTAACTTATAGTCGTCGTCCTGGCACCGTTTTTGCAGCAGAGCGATCTATACATGTAAGATGTGAACACCGTAATTGGTCTTCTCTTATTAAAATGCAACAGATTGTAATTGTATGACAAGATGAGTAATATGTATAAATAATGATAATCTATTAATAATAATGTGGATTCAGTCATACTATATACAGACGAAAACGACCTAACCACGTCATGGAATGATTCTAGCATATTGGCAAAAATATTTGTTTACGCAGTAATTCTTGGCTGAACCATTCAATGGAATAAATTTTTCTCTGAAATGCTTTTGAAAATATTTTATCATAAATAAAACAACATGGACAAAGACGGGCTTCAGTCAACACTGAATACTGATCCAAGAAATAAATTTAACAACAAGGTTTGAAATAAATAGTTTTTACTTGTTAGTTGGCAGGGGCTCATCTGCTCGATATGTCTGTATATGAGATGGCAGTAGTAATGGCAAAGAAACAAAGCCAAGCCGCTGCATCAAAAGCTGGACGGCTATTAAATCCTACTGACGTTATGCAAGTTCGCTAGGCGACTGATATGGACAGAACGGTAATCCCAATGTATTCAGGATACATTCTCCAGTGTTAGAAGAGGGCGGGAAAGAGGAAGCACCATTACCGCAGATGAGCTGCGGTCAATCGGTTGTGATACTGGTGACTCGGGTTATTAGAATGCATCCAACTCAGATATTCTGCCATTGGACATCTTGTAGTCCCTGAATATATTATTAGCAAAGGGGCAGTAAGAGCAAACTGAAAAAATAAATATGTCAAGTGATGTCATTATTTTGAACAAAGCCATCTTAAACATATTTCACGACACTTCTGCATGATTCACCATACATTGCATTGTCCTATAAATGTCTGCTTACTTAGGTGTATTATGTTCGTAACAATGACAGGCTAGCGAAAGACTGCCAACAATACTTAGAATATAATGTTGACGATGTATCAGTTAAGAATTAAGCAAGGATGCATCGATCTATAAATAACCTACAGTCACATCTGCAATCCCGGGAACATATTGTTGTATGCTTCATCCTAAAAGAATATGACGAATTAGTTTATTGTTATTTGCATATCACATGTGCTCTCATTTTTGCGTTTTAAGCATGACGTGTTGGATTAAAAATATAATGGCGCCCAAACTGGGATTTTCCGTACCTCCTCGCGTCCGTTATAGGAATGTTCCTCTCAAAGTTCTATTTATCCTTTCTTTTCCAGCTGTAACCGAAGCGCAAATTAATTATTTAAATAAGATAAAAGAAACAAGCAAATTGCAAGATAAACACACACCAACAGATGCACATTACTCTACCACAGGAAACTTTTAATGATTATAGAAGAAACAAGTTTATATGTTAGTCGCATTTGTCGTAAACGGCATCAATCTTGTTGCTTGAAGAAATAAAGAAGCTTAGAGCTAGTACACTCTTTTTTCTTAATCTATATATATAAAACTCTTCCGTTACTAAGTGACTGACAGACAACGCACAGCCGAAACTACTGAACGCAAAAAGCTGAAATTTGGCATGTATGTTCCTTGGAGAGTGTAGGGGAACACTAGTAGAGGATTTTTGGAAATTCCACCCCGAAAGGGGTGAAAGGGTTGAAACCCGATATTCGCACGGGAACGGGACTTACGCGGGTGAAACCGCGGAAAAACTACTAGTCTTTATATATAAACATAAAAACAGCTGCTAGCTGTATGCTAGTATCTGCAAAAGTTGACGATCAAATATTTACACAACGTTGCATTTCTATATAAGAGTCTTTGTATTTACTTTTATTCCTAAGTTTCCTACGGGAATAGAAAATATTCCTAGAATAATTATAAATACTTCCCTAATAACTAATATAAGACTGCGCCACAGCTACAGCTAATAAGTGGCCGGGTTTAGCTTGTTAACAATAAAATTAGATTAAATGATTATAAGATTTCATAAAATGTTGTTAAAATAAACTCAGTACTCATCGTTGAAGTATTTCTTACATTTTTATTGATGCGTAATATTATATAAACATGTTAATATTCATAGATTCGTCGGTTGTAAGGCTCAGAACAAACAGAGTTTTAAGAAACAATCAAGAGAATTAATTAATTATTATAAGAAAGAAATAAAGTTCAACTATAGTGTAGTAGTCAGACGCTCAATAAAATGGACGCTAGCAGTACTCATACACGGCAGGTGGAGTGACGCAGTTTTCTTGTTGCTGAGAATCCGTGTATAAATTATAGCAATCTAACAGCTGTTAAGATATTCAAGATGCATTCGGTGCATTAGGGATGGATTTCAATTACGACATCCTTAGTGTCGTAGATACCTTATTTTATTCATATTTATTGCCATTACTATTTTTAACGCTTGGTTAATAATAATTCTCTCCTGTGTTTGGGTAAACTTGACTGAGTTTGCCATTTAAATAAAGATGCTGTTGCTTTAATCATGCTATTTTATTAATCCTTAGAATCACGATTTGTTTTGTCCCTAAGTACTAAATGTTTGCGACTTAGTAAAGAAAACAAGCTAGTGAAGGATGCGCCTGCCAGTAAAAGGTTACTACAGCCAATGGATGACCACGACAGCAGACGTAGTGGACCTTGAAAAAGGTATAGCTGCACTGATAGTAGCCCAAAGGACAAATAAAACTCATCATACATACATCCTCCTGCCGTCATAAACTCATGACCTCGCTCGGGTATAGTAGTTTTTCTGAACGAAAGGTACGTGTATGGGAAATTTCATGATGATCGGTTGAGTATTTAAGACGTGAAAGCGTAACAAACAAACGAACAAATTGTAAGGGTATACTGAAGTCTTCCTGTTGTGGATAGTCAAATAAAATGCTTCGTTGTTAGATATATATATATATATGGTACCAGTTATAATAATAATTATGATAAATACGCTACTAATTAAGCTACGGCCTAATTGAGTGGTTGCGGGGAGACGACTGCCGCGCGGCGCTACTGTATACTTGCGCCTGACTATACAAAACTAAAGCGTCAGCAGTGTCGCTACAAAATAAATAAAATAACAAGCAAACACACATTCGCATTTATAATCTGCAGTTTTATTTAATCTAAGTTTATATTAAAACTAGCGGCGACTTCGTGAATATCTTTATGCAAGCAACTTATTATATTTGTTGCGCGATTAATTTAAATGAAATGATGTTAAGGATAATTTTAATTTACGTTAAACGTCCAACGTTACTAACATCTTTATTTAACTTATGTAAATGATATAAATGGTTACTAAGTACGTGTTAACTAAGCCATAGGCACATGCCATCGCGGAGTTTTCTGTAGACCTTTTTTAGATCTACAATTCTTTATTCGATTATTATGATGTATTTACGCTTTGGCCAGCGTAGGCCATGTAAGTGCCCAATATATTTTATTTTTGACGACTTGGTTACAAAACCTCGACTTTTCTGTACTATTTATAAGTTTGCTGAAATGTCTTATTTAAATTAACCTTCGGTAAGAAATTGTTCAAATAAACTGTATAATTTTTTTTGTGTAGTATTGAAGAACGAATTGGTCGTCAAGATCGACGTGGATATGACTACTCTGTTTTATATCATGTTGAGAAGACTAGAAATTAACTTAAATAATCCTTATCCTCATTATCTTTATTCTTATCTTCATCGTTATTGCCTTTTGCTTCGGTATCCTTATTAAAATTATAAATGCAAACGTGTGTTTGTTGATTCTCCTTGTTTCACGTAGCAACGGAGCTACAGCAACAGATCGACATATTTTCTTATATAGAGATCATTTCTATGCCGAAGATAGACTTAGGTTACTTTCTTATTGGAAAAATGACCAAACCCTTAGGCTGGTTTATAATATTGGATGATTTTTGGTAACGCTGTGTTTAAGAAGCAAAAAAACATCAAATAAGAATATTATTTAAGAATAATCGCTGGATCAGGTGGAATCTTATACTTATTTAAGTATAATCCTTGTAGATATATATTATTCATATAACTTAAATCTCTGTTTTTCTCTCATCACGTCTTAAGAAAACGTGACTAACTAAAATACCTCCTACGTATTAACCGCAAAACAAAAACTTAAAATATTCTAGAGATATCCGTGTGGTATAACGTTTATTTCTTTACATTTAAAAGTTTATTTAATACTGTGTATTACCTACTGACCTTCTGTTCCCTTCGCTTTAGAACAAGTGCGCCTTGAGACGGGCCACGCGGAAATGCGAGTAAGAGATAAAGACTTGCTATAACAATGCACTTTTGTCTTAACGTGAGGTCTCCATACAATAAGATGGTTATAAAACTTATAAAGGACAAGCTGAAGACTTACTTTGTCGCTAAGTAACAAGTTACATATAAAAAGGTTACCGTGTGACGTAATGTGGAGCGTTTACGTCATCCATATGACAAATATATGTATAAATAACGTGTGTCTTACTGCCTGAATGTGTTCCATCATGTTTGGGTACATGCATCTTATAGAAGAAGACCCTATTGCCATGCAGCATGGATGATGCAGTAGTTTTAAGCGTCTCCTCTTCTCTGTCAGTGCGCTGAATCTAGTAATTTCGATTCTCTTACGAGACAAACATTTGTGTAAACCAAAAATAGCCGAGTCTAGACTCTGCCCGGCTATTTGCGTAAACTCCTACGTGTTTTCTATATCTGACGTATTAATGTTTCAAAAGTCCCAACTGATAGAAATTATGTCCTATATATATAATTTATTTTCATATATTAGCTTAAAATATTATTTCGACATCTTAAAATTCAAAAATCCTAATTGATATTACAAATGCGAATGTGACTTTGTTTGTCCGTTACGCTTTCACGTCTTAACTACCCGACCGACCATCATGAAATTTCAGATAAACGTTTTTTAGGGGAACGGAAAAGTATATAGAGTCCCTTTAAGCCACAGAAAAGTACTGTTACTAATCTACAAAGACACGACATAGAGGCGCACGTGGGATCACGCACGCCGCCTCTCGGACCTGGTGCTGATCGAGTGGCGAGCAGGTTTAAAGCAAGATTTAAAGACAGCTAGAGATATGTTTAAAAAAAAAGTTGTACTACATTCCAGTATCAGTCTGAAGGCTACCAGAAGTAAATCAATTACTGCCCGTCCTACAACTAAGGATCACACAAGAATCAGTAGTTCTTATCGATTCTTGATAAATGAAGCTGTTGTGCGTTCAGAGCAGTAATAATACTAAATAAACTATATTTTTTTTAGTTTTTTAACTTAGTCTTTCGCCTGTATATCCCCTGACTATGTATTTAGGTTACCAGCTATATATTTAGGTCATACGTTATAAGAAGCAAAGTAATTGACATCAATCGACTTATTGCCAGGTTACGTAGGTACTGCTACAAAACATTTCCTATTAGGCAAACCAAATTATATCACCCGTTCTGAGCACCGAACCTGGGAGCTCAGGATCTCACGCAAACATTGGCAAGGGACCAAAGAAATTTACCAACAGCAACATTTACAAAATACCTATTTTGTAAATGTCCACACTAATATTTTGATAAATCTTTCTATAGTCGGGAATGTTGAAACGGTCCTGGGACAATCCCATCTTACAACAAACCTACTCTTAAAGTTCTAATCGTTAAGGTATTTTAACTTTATAGCATGCGGAAATAGCTCAAGACACTGTGAAACAAGTCGTAAAGGCCTCTAGCAATCATGTTTTAGAAAGTAGTGGTATTAAACTGGGTAGACATAGAATAACAGCGCATACCTCTACAGTACTTGCATTCAGAGTATTGTCAACATGACAATGAGTCTCATTGTTAGCACATATGCATATCAGTGATATAACTAATGTGTAAAACTATATTTAATTTTTATAATTTCTATCCTTATTAATGTGATGGAAACGCATTACTAGGACAAAAAGTATCCTATGTATTAATCTGGGTCATGGTCTATAAGTGTGTCAAGTTTCGGCCAACTCACCTTAACGGTTTACGCGTGATTTAGTAGCAAACATCCAAAGTACCAAACATCTTCACAAGCTTTTCCATATCTTTTCTATATTAGTAGGCTTATTTTAGAAGATATAGGTTTACTAGGATATACAACTACTATCTTGTTGGTCCTTTAGCAAAAGTTTGCGATTCATATGCGATCGGGAAAAGTGTTAATAGGTTTTCTATTAAATTATCTATAGCCATTGTAAGTTTTGCAATATACTCGGTACACCAATAGGCTAACCCTTTATTACGTGCAAACTATAAACGCAACTTACAGAATGAAAGAATCTGTAAGCATATCTATGCTTACAGAATCTATATATTAATACACTAGCTGACGACTAGCGACGAAGTCACGGACAACAGTCCGCGACTTCGTCCGCGTGGACTTTAATTTATTAGCCAATACCTACTTTTAATTTGTTATTTTTTATATATAAAAATAAATAAAATTTTATAGGTATATAAAAGGTAAATTTTAATATATAAAACTACAACTAAAGAAATTAATAAGTCTAACTACACCTATATAGGTGTAGTTAGCTATATATATAGCTAATACTTAAAAACTACCTACTAATATTTAGAAACTACCTACTATATCTAAAGAATTATATCTTTTGAATAAAATGTCCGATTTTAATAATTTAAAATGCATTTTACGGGTATTGAAACGGTCACGATTCAACGGTCGGAATAATACAGAGGTATGAATAGTATGGTTTGATTATTGTCGGCACTTTTATCAACTTTTAAAATGTAAAAAAGTAGTTATAGTAGCATAGCTACAGTAGTTAGACATATGGTATCGCGGACTTTTTTGTAGATATTGATACGTTCTATAATACTGTAGGACGTTTTTTTGTTCTATCATTAATAGTTCCCGCAGCGCACGTGATTACAGATTTTTATGACTAATTTTTTCACACCTTGGGTTATATTATTGCATTTTTATTAAGGATCCCTATTTTATTTGAAAATGTTATATAGCCTATGTCACTAAGTGAAGATGCAGCTTTCGTAATGGTGAAAGAATTTTTGAAATCAGTCCAATAGTTTTTGTGTGAAAACATTACAAACATACATACAAAAACACAAATCTTTCCTCCTTATAATATTAGTTTAGATGAAGCAAAAACTTTGTACCCCTTTTTACGAAAATTGCGCGGACGGAATAGTATGTAATTTAGCACAGTTTAAGTTTATGTGGAGAAGGAGGATAAAACCTAATATTTTTATAAAATATGCATTAGAAATACATTAAATTAATGGAAAAACTCTACACGCACACAACCATGCATTTGACACAAGCAGTCGAATCGCGTTTGTAGTATTTCGGAATTGTTCGGCTGATGTCGTAGAATTCTTCGTAACTATGGTTACATATGAGTATAAGGGTATAGTTATAGACAGTATAGTTATAAACCTTAATAACGATCAAACTTAAAATTTAAATCAATTATGGTCGAATTTCGACCTTGCGACACTTGGCGACCGCTAGTATGATTAAATTGATGAAATACGGAATGGGAGTGGCCTTTTTTTGGTAGTTTTGTTAGTGGGTAGATAAGAACATAACTTTTCTATTTTGTGCGGGACAAAATAGAAAAGTAATGTTTGTCGTATTACATTTATTGTCGTAAATATATGTACATTACATTCCGTCTGGCACAGTTCCAGATTCTGTTATTCCAGACCCTGTGTTGAACCTGACTGATTGATTTCGTAAATATATTACCTCATTGGTTGGTCTGCGTATCGACTAACAATATGTCATTTAATCCTGGCTAATATTATAAATGCGAATGTGAGTTTGTTTGTATGTTTGGTACGCTTACACGCCTTAACCACTCGACCGATCATCATGAATTTCGCATACATATTGTCAGGGGAACAAAAAAGATATAGGGATTTCATCTAGAAAAAAGTACTGCTACTAACTCAATCTACACTTACGCGAAGCTGCGGGCGAAATGTAGTAATATATAAAGAGCACAGCTTTATGCGCTATGCGTTATTCTTCACAGAACATTGAGTTAGTTTGAAAAATGAAATAGGATTGACTTGCATACCGCGACGATTCGATTGTTTGATCGTATTTATGTCAAAGGGAAATTATGAACCCAAGATAAAAAATAATTGTACAATAAATTCTGACTTATTTCCTGTTTAATATGCACCAGTTTTTTAAACTATGCTCCAACTATATTGTAATCTATACTAATATTTTATAATAATTTGTTTGGTTGAATGAGCTAATCTCAGGCACTACTGGTACGAATTAAAATAAACTTTTTATGTTGGATAGCTTATTTATCGAGGAAGGTTATGGGCTATATAACATCACGTTACGACCCAAGAGGGTGGCGCAGTAATTATAAGCGCAGGTGAAACCGCGGGCACGTCTAGTATTTTGTATGTTCACTAGCCTTTGCCCGCGGTTCTGTCCGCGTGTGTGTCGGTTATCGCGTAAATAGTAGCGTATGTCCTCCTCCATATCTCAAGCTATATCGCTGCCAAATTTCATGACGATCGGTTCAGCGGTTTAAGCGTGAAGAGGTAACAGACAGACACACTTTCGCATTTATAATATTATAGTATTGATTAGTAGAGATAAGTAGGGTAGATCGAAATTTCAAAAACGCTGGTATAAACGTTTATTTACTTCTTAAAAAGTCTCATGGTTTTATCTTCAATAATGACGAATTCCTATACAAACTATCATATTTGTCGGCCTCGATGGCGTAGTGGTTAGTGTAACTGATTGCCACGCCTGAGGTCGCGGGTTCGATTCCCGCACAAGACAAACATGTGTGCATGAACATGGATGTTAGTCTTGGTCTGGGTGTTTCTATGTATAATATGTATGTATTTACAAAAAAAAAGTATCTATGTATGTTTATCCATTGTCTAGAACCCATAGTACAAGCTCTGCTTAGTTTGGGCTAGATGGTGTTGTGTGTCTGTGGTAGAATATTAAATTATTATTATATTATTTATTGCAACCTCTTCATGCTCTTTTTTACAAGAAAAAGTAGCCTATCAAAGGATAGGCAATTTTTTTTTTAAATTTGATACAGAGGTATAGTAGACCTTGGGAAAGCCCAAGGTCTATTCTACCTCTGTACCAAATATCATCAAGTTCAGTTCAGTGGTTTAGGCGTGAAAGCGTAACAGACAGGTAGGCAGAGTTACTTTCGCATTTATAATATTAGTAGGGATTATGACATTTATGACATTTCGCACTCTTAATAAAACAGCGACTTAACTCTAAATTTGAAAGTAAGGCAATTTGAACTCTAATTGTATATGTTAAATTCTAATATTATATTTGTGTTAAATCTTTGCAATAGAGTTCAAAGTTGTTTAATCCAAAATACTGAGATAAGTCTCTGATTTATTAAGGGTACGATTTGTTAGGTACTATAAAATGCGGTATACAAAGCGACTGCCGAGCATTAGATTTAGATTGGTTTGGTTATTTTCGGGTCGGACCAAACTTTATTGGGCTTATATAGGAGAATCGCTGGACAGCTAAACTGGTAAGCTCCCTCGCTATTTCGTGCGACTTAAAAACCTAACTGACATAAATACCTACTATTATGTGATATAGGCGTGTGCCTGGGGATGTATGTATAAAACCAAATTTGTGCGTTTTTAATTTGTCTAGCACTTTTATGCTGTCGCCATACTTCCATACTTTAATATCCATATTTCCATACGAGCATATTTTAACCCGTAATAAAACACGGTAAATAACATGTATTGTATGCTATACTGACAGTCCCTTACCCTACAATATTATTTGTCGCGACAACTTTTCTAATACCTTTCTAATGTTTTATGATTATACGTAAGTACGTAGGTAGATTCAAGGATGTTGCGAATATTCGCATCCGCATCCGCAATAGCAGAGTTTCCGCATTGATTTGGACAGCTGCATCCGCATCCGCATCCGCGATAATCAACGCGGATGTTAATGCGGATCCAGATATAGCATAGGTTACGATAAAAAAGAAATCAGTTGTTCAGTAGTACGTGTTTAATTTATGAACCTTGGCAAAACAAGCTTAAACCTGCGAAGGCGGTGATAATAAATAATTTTTATTAAATAAGATGATCAATTTTCATCAACATCCTATCCGCAATTGTGAAGCTGCCGCATCGATTTAGACATCCGCATCCGTATCCGCATCCGCGGATGTGAGTCTTCCAATATCCGTATCCGTAACTCCCGCGGATGTGAGCCGTCAAATATCCGTATCCGTATCCGCATCTGCGGATGTGAGTCTTCAAATATCAGTATCTGCATCCGCGGATGTGAATAATCTGCATTCACAACATCCCTGGTAGATATATACATGACGTAGTCTATCTGTTAGTTTAATACAAAGAGCGAGTGTGATGACAGGGATGAATGATATCCCGCGAGAAGCATGAATGGCGCGGTGTATAATCAATGGCGGCGAGAGAACTAATTGAAACCGCCCTGCGCCGCTCGTGGCGGAGTAATTATCACTACAGTGGGCCCAGCTCTAACTACCTTCTCACGGGACAGGCGACAAGTTACTTTTAGTATGTACATAAAGTAAATAGCTTGTCTACTTTATGTGTATAAACTTGGACTGACATATCATCAAATGTTCACTTTTAAAAGATACGGGCAGTTTTAGCTGGCCATCAACATCATGAAGTGATAAATTTTATGATTGGACTACGACAGCTAGCCGCAAAATTAGTCGCTTTTTTAAGTAAGCACGTGTCTTATATTTCTTCCGGCATTTAGTCTGGGTATAACAGCAGCTAACAAGATTTGAAAATAGGAATGGAAACTGAAAGAATTTTCTGAAAAATGAATAATAATTTGTTTATTGAAATTAAATTTTATTAACCTGCCAATTGTTGGCAAGCCAGACATAATTGAAAACCTATTGTGTCGGGTCGTTGGCGTACCTACCGACGCCACTCAATAGGTAAATCCAATTACTAGGTATATGGAAAGACATGAAAGTAGAGTCAGGAAGGCCTTTGCCGTTTAGTAGTACATTACTGGGTTATGTTTTGAATACTCATATAGTAATTGGATAATTTTGGGTCTGGATTTTAGTTTTGGTTTTATATACGAAAAATAGCTAGACTTGGAAGGGTAAGCAGCGATAGCTCAGTGGGGAGACCAACAGACTGCAATGCAGAGGGTCTCGGGTTCGAACTCACGTCGCACACCTCTGACTTTCGGAAGTTATATGACTTTTCGAAATTATGTGCGTATTGATTGACAATTACCGCCTGCACCGTGCCTCGGAGAGCACGTTAAGCCATCGGTCCCGGCTGCTATGAACATCTATGACAGTCGTTATTGGGAATGTCAGTACCCTCTAATATCCTAACACTGGTCTAGCCTTAGGGTATCGTTAGCCTTTGGGTTGCGGAGGTCAGGTGGCAGCCGCTTCGTGTAAAAACTGATATCCAGTCAAATCTGGTTAGACTAAAAAAGCCGACCTCAAGTGATTTGGGAATAATAAAGGCGTAGATTAAGGGAGAAGAAGGAAGGGTAAGCACTTAAATCAAATATTTATGAAAAAAAAACTTTACAGGGCACGGTTTTAATCGATTAAATTGTAAAAAAAAACTACTATGGTTTTTGTTTTTATGATTATTTATTTGGTAATTACAAACTACTCGCACATTTAATTATATATTTAAAGCCTACTATTATTATTACCGGAAGTATCAGACTTAAGTTCTAAGTTCTAAGACCTAAGTTCTTCAAAGCACAAAGAAATTGCGTCTTAAGTGGTTCTTACCGTAAAACCTAACTTATCTTAATTTAGTTTACAAAAAGAAATATGAATAATTTGAAATTAAAGTAATGCTAATTAACTAAATTGTCAATATGATAATTTAACATACTGAAACTCACTCATTCACTCTCTTCCGAATCTTGTAAATCAGGATTAACGTCCAATGTATCGGTGGTAGTGACTAAGTTTTAGGAAATATTGTGGAATCACATATCATAATAAATCACAACTTGATATAACATCAAGTTTTTTTTAACACTTATTTGTACAGGCACGGTAGTTTTAGGCAAGAAGGTGAATTTTTGTTCTCGCCGTGAGATCGGTTTGTAGTTGATGCTTTTGAAATTATCATCTCTAGAAAGACATGTTTTGTGTTTTATAACACTTTAGTCAGCGTCATAATACAGCCACTTCACATGTAGCCATTTAAAAATATTTCCATCACTGTCCTTCTTTCGAACAATCAAGGGGCCTTTTAATAGACGAGCAAAATAAAAAAATTCGGTTTGACGCATTTCTTTTACTGTAAATTTGTTGCTGCTTGATCTTACTAATTGGTACCAGCC
Organism: Catocala fraxini; assembly: GCA_930367265.1. NCBI lineage: Eukaryota > Metazoa > Arthropoda > Insecta > Lepidoptera > Erebidae > Catocala > Catocala fraxini. Next base: position 14,025,565 of record OV884037.1, read on the forward strand.
ATGTGGGTGATAAATTTGTATTTCAGTTGTTTTCAATGATTGCGTGGTCCAAGTTTACCTCCATATGTGTATGACCCGATACCATAAATTAGTGGTGTACATACTTTATTGAGGGCTTCAATGTCAATAAGATAGTAAACATTGCAGCTACGTGGGTGTTCTTATTCTGTCCTTCACAGGGGTCGAAGTACAAAATTACTCCTGTTATGTCATCAGGTACTTCCCGTAAATATGTAAACGGGATGCTATTTGATTTCCACCTCGACCTGAAATGCCCTCGTGCCACATGTGTTGAGTTGAGTTTCCAGTAGCATTGTCGTGTATGGTTAAATTGAAGGTCCATAGTTGTCTTTTATAAAAAGCTACGGATGATTGTAAGGCTGGGGTTGGCAAAAATTGCTGTAGGTCAAAAGACAAACGCTTAATTTTATTATTAGCAGCTGCAGTGCTTTTATCCTCTTTCTTCTCGTTGCCAGTAAATTTAAGATTTCTAAAAAACGGTTGTGTTTCTGAAGACTCTAACGTAAGCCTGACCAACATTTATTTTTAATTTGTTTTCCCGCTTCCTTTTTCTATTGCCTATTGATTGAATTCGTTGTTGGAAAGAGGCATCTTCGATATTTGCATAAGTATCATATTATCTCGCCGATGATTGTATATACCTATGTAGATGTATCAGGAACGGCAAAATCAAGCTCTTTGTGTTGTGTGAGTAAACTTGGACTGTCCGGAGAGAAGGTAGGATCGGCAACAGAATCGTCACTAAAGAAGTCACCTAGGGTTTCATCGAAGGTTGTTTGTTTTTGAGCTCCAGATGTATTTGGTTGGGATTATTATAAGGATCTTCGTCTTTCTTTTTTCCTAAAAACAAAAAACAAGAAAAATAAAAACAAGTGGAATTATTTACCAACTGCATCATGATTTCATGAATGACAGTTAGTAAACAAAAAATACGGTAAATAAAATGTATAGAGTAGGTATTGTAGCCGCCAATAATATAATACTAAGATTTCACATATATTGTATAAATTAAAAAGAAAATGTTTAAAACATACCAATTATTTTCTTGCTCTAGAATCCATTTCAACACAGTTCATGACAACACCACCGGCATATAGAAACACAAACAAGGACAAAAAAGTGAATATTGTAACTCTTCAATAGGCACTCAAAATGTTTGCTATGTATTAACTAAAAAATGCAAAGCGTAGGTACTTGACATACCTACCCCTTTTTTGCATAAATCATTTATACTACCCGTGATCCAAGCACTCAAGTCAGAATTCCTACCTTTTACGGAATATAGAATAGTTTTCCAAAAGTAATGCCAGTATCTCAACGTTTCTTTGTTCCACTTATTTCTAATCCACGCTAAGTAATTTCGAAAAATAAAGATACAGCTTAGATAGCAACATTGTTTGAGGTGTAAATAAAGTAGTTACCAACGTACAAATATTCCAAGTAACGTTGAGATGTACTCGTATAAGTGTTTGTTCATCTTTAGTCGTGGGTGGTTATCCCTGGCGGGCCACAGGTGTGCTCGAGCCCTAATGTCAACTTTTGCTTAGATACCAGAGTTAACGTAAATTATACCAGTACAGTATACTTAATATATACAAAGTCGCACATATTAAAGGGTTTAGATATAAAAAGTTACAGTACACAAAAGGGGTATTTTACTTCTTACTTTACTACTTTCGCTTTATCTATTATTTTTACAATAATCATGACATTCTTCAAAGTAGAGATTACTTTTATCGAAGTTGTTCAGATTAATACTTTTTCAAAATGTTACTATTTGCACTTAACACATTTTATTGTGAAGTTATTCCGATTTTACGGGTCTATGCATTCATATATATGTTACTATATGTATGTCTGCGGCATTCATGACGACTAAGATTCTTAGCTTCTCATTCTTAACAATTTAGATAAGCATGACTCTACTTAGAAATTCGACGTATTCTCGTTGTTACTGGTGTTGTCTTGCAGTACCTATGGTCTAGTCTAGGACCTCCTGGCACTAAAAGGGATCCCCGACAAAACCACAAAACGTACAGGCTGTAAAAGTGATCTTTATAACCAAACTGTTTCACCACAGCTTTTGTGGACATTGGCCGTAAACGTTAGAATTTATACTAAATATAAAAGCGATAAAATGTTCGCCGTGTGGTCTCGGATAAGAAAATGTCAACACGTACCTTTTTTTATTAGACTTTCTTAAGACCTAAAACATAAGAGGCCATTTGAGATAAAACCTTAATTGGCAGACAGACAGACGTAAAACGTCATATTGTAATTACTTGGCTATTATAAACTCATAGTGGCCGATGGTCATAACCGTGCGTTAGTATTATAGCTTTTTAATAAGAAAGTCCATGTACAGCAATAAACATTAATTGGAGGTTATAAATTCGATATTTCATAAAAGAGAATAAAATATTTTCCACGGAAGATAAACTAGCGGCTAATGTTAATTCCACGATTCGCGGATATACATGGAAATATCAACTTCACTAAGAAAATAACTAAATTCTATATGATTATGTCATTGTGTTAGAGTCTTAGGTATATTAAGAAACTTCACGTGCTAGTTGCACGAACTCTGAGCATATTACAAACAGTGAATCATAAATTTGAGATAAAGGAACCACAACAGAAATTATATTTTAAGGGTCAGATTCTATACACCACCTCAACCATACTACATTTCTTACCTTAGATGAAAAGTTAAACTTTACAAACTAGAGCAAATCCGCACAGGTGGTACCTACTTACGAAGCGAGTTAATTAAATAATTATATTACTATAACTAGGTTCAATAAGTGGCAGGCTTTTTAAACGAGTAAGTTGACTACCGGATGAAATAGGTTATATAATTTAATATTTATAAGTGACAAATTTATTAGCAAATCAGTATACAGCTGTTTGGATGTTAAGCGACTATTGCTGGTGTCATATTTGACAGTATGGCGTCACCTTGAAAATTTTGGATCATTGGCAAATTCGCCTTAAGAATACAATTCAACGTTATATGGCTGCGATCTTCTGTAGAGTGGAATTTTCATGATTTCCAAAAACAAGTGCATTCCAAACTTGGTGTGCGTTACGATTGCGCCGCCAAGTCATCCGAACAGGGAAAACTTTGCCAAGAAAATTGTCGGAATTTGCCAAAATCGAAGGGAACAAACCAAAAATTTGTCAAAGTAGAAATAAAGAAGTTATATGGAGGATTGCGTGGCCATGGAGATCTTAGCAAATACTTGGGTTTTAGATCTAATTCTTTTTGTCAATTGAAAACTGAATTTGTCAAAAACTGTCGGAATAAAAATCATAAGGTCTAGACCAATATTTTACGAAATATTCACCTTGTAAGTTATAACCGCGCAATCCCTTCGATTTAGACAAATTCCGAAAATTTTTTTGGCGAAGTTTTTTCTGTTCGGATGGTTTGGCGGAGCAACCGTAACGCATACCAAACTTGGAGCACAAATCTAAATTTAATAGTAAATTCGATTTGAATTTGTGGCAATTATTCTTAATACTATACTATTATAGTTAATAACTATACTATTATAGTTATTTTATTTTAGACGTATCTAAGTAAGCATTGATGATATGTGTAAAAGTTAAAGCTTAACTAAACATGACAGATTTATTTAGATGCTTATATACGTGGACGACTTCTACAGCTACAAAGGGATCAACGGAACACTTCCTGCGGATGTAATAAAAGCCAAGTGATGGGGATCCTGTATTGGTATCCGTCATTCACCTGCGATCGCTATTGTGTACTAATCACTTGATTTTGATAACAGCCTTCTGTTAGCCTGTTGTTCTGTGCTCTAGCTCTTTTTATAATAGCTGTTATGAAATCAAATTGATGGCATAAAAGTCGTCTTCATGCAGACATTCTATTTGTGACAAAATATTCTTTAGAAAATCTTCTATCAAGAGCGCAGTCGTAAAATATATTGTAATTGCGCAGTGAATTGGATATAAGTCGCACTTATAAGAAGATGCTGGAACGTTTCACAAGCTATGAGACTGCGGCAAGTTACAAGACGGATTGATCCATTGTCTAGACGACAATCTACGGCCAATTGAGTGTATGGCAATCTTACATGTCGTGTTATAAAAACATATTTTATTAAGAATCTCATTGCCGCTATGTTAGTTATATCTTTAGGTTGGTTGACCTTATTGTGTCCCTCTTTAGGGCGAACCATAAATTCAAGGGTACGTACTATATTAAGAACCATGTAAATTTTATGAAAAACGATTGCCCAAGGGATAAGACTGAAGACATTTAAATCAATTCATAAATGATGACGTTATTCATTGGAGTTGTTTCAACTGTTTTAATCTTTACTATGTACGTACATAGTTTAATGTACCTACTTCGAGCTTGACTATAAAATAGCTAGATTTTTATAAAATAAAAGAAACTAATAATAACCTACCTGAACTATCTATAACAAAACTTGTAGGAATGATAGTGTGGTAAACCCAATGAATCTTATACATATGTGTAATCTTATACAATTTCAGGTAATTCTATAGTGTATAAGTAAACATTGTTGCAATAAACCTCCCAAGTGGTTGTGACTGTTACTATACTGGGCCAGTCGTGAGTGCACTATTTGTGTTCTGTTAGTACCGCTCGATATTTGGGTCGTGACGAACTACGCGTTGACAGTAAATTAAAAATGTTGAGGGCTGCCTCTTCACATGTGCAAACGAAAACGTTTTTTACACCACCAGCCTTAAATTGTTTGCAACCATAACAGGATTCACAGGTCCTTTGAAAGCAGAGTAGTAGAAAGAAAACGTATCAATCAAGTAAAATTGACATATTTACACATTGACAAGCTTAGATCGAATATCGAAGTAAATACATATGCGACAAACGTGTTTGTCTTTTATCTCTGTGCTGCTCTCTGTTGCTGGCATTGTTCCTCACAGAACATGCGTTATGGTACACATAAAAGTGATCGTTACGGTTTGTTATGTCGTTTGCGAATGTCAGTTTTTATCTTTTATCAATAGATATCTAATTTACGTAAGTCTCCATGTTAATGCTTGTGTTGAAGTCATATCTACTAGTGAGACGAGGGATGTAAAGGTAGAAGTATATTTTTATAGATACGGATAAAGTTAAGTTCTTTCTTCTTTCATTATGAATGGCAATATGCTATCTCTTTATCTGAACTGCTACTATGCATGAAGACTCAGGTTCGATACAGCTTTTCTAAGTAAAAGCACGAAATTTAGATTTGTACCAGGTAGGCAATAGTCTATTGCAGATTACAGAACCAATACCTACGTAAACAAATACGTGCGATCTAAAATGTAACTGTAATATACATCTTCTTTCTTTTTTGGGGATACATGCATGAGCCTATATATGCATATATGTTACATTATATTATCACAGATAATAGGTAAGTACCTATTATTCAAAATGATTATCACTATCACACGCATAATAAGTGATATAATTCTAAGAAAGCTGACAACCCTAAATTAAACGCGCAGCCCTGCAAGTGCGGCCATTGATGCGCGCTGACGACGCATTTCCGTCAGCAACACTGCATATCCGGCTTGGCAGCGCGCGCGCCGCCGCGCCGCTCCGCTGCTGATAAACAAAGGGTCAAAGGAGCTTCCGCTCTGTAATAAACACTGGTCGTTGCTCTGTATATGCTGCTAACATTACAGTTCAGTGTTAAGCCTCTAACACGCACTATGCGATACACTCTTATGTACTTAGCAGGTGTATGTATGATTTACTTTATTGGAACAATGGAAATAATAATACGTATGTTTTGATCTAAAATGGATGAAATGTAACAAATGAAATTAGCTTTATAGGGCATTTAGTTAGAGCGTTTGTAATGTTAGTATTTTTAATATTTGATTTAAATAAATACTGTCCAACTAATTAAACAAGTGAGAATCGGCAATGAATTGCCGAATCTTAGAGTTCGAAAAAATAGTTCAAGTAATATGCAACGGTCACGTGACTTTGAGGTCAGAAGTCAAAGGTCATAATCATTTCGGGGTATATCGACTATGCTGAGTCGAATGGCGTTGACCATGAGTCTCTAGCTCTTACGGTTCTTGAGTTAAAAGTTGTATAACAGACGGACGGACAAAGCTGTAGTTTAAGAGATTTTCCGAACTCTAAAAACTACTCGGGTGGCAAAGTGGTTTAAGTGGTTGCCTTGTTCTTGCCACTGCGCTGAGTTTTGTGGATGAGACAAGAAATTGTGTATTACACAAATATGTAGTTGTACCGAGTCTGGGGGTTAATTGTGTCCGTTGTTTGTATGTTTGTGTATTCCCCGCGACACAGGTTTTATTCTTAGTGCCGAATGGTCTTATACAATGTAATAAAATTATAAATTATTTGTTCACCATTTATTAGCAGGATAGTTAATATTGGCGTAAAATAGACAGTAATAAAAATTGCATAGTAGAACTTAATTTCAGTGCATAAGTATTGCGTAATGCAATATTCTATTCCCAATATGACAGCATAATATATGTAAACAAAGATGAGAGCTGATCAGTAAACAAGAAGTTGTGCGTTATAATGCGTGAGCATTGACGTCAGTAACCGACATTGCATCACGCAAACGCGAACAATTAATGTAACAGAAACTGTGGGTCGACGAACTGTAACAATGCCTCTGTATCGATGTACTACATCCTGATAGAAGACCTAGCGTTTTAATACGTTATTATTTACTAGCTACGAATGCGTTCGCAGTTTTAAAGTAGCCTATATTTCTAGCTTACTCCGTACGTCTTGACAAAATTCTTTATTTATTTAGTTTTTAAAAAGACAACTCCTGCTCTTGGTGTAACAACAGACACAAAGACCATCCAGACAAGGAATAACCATTTGTGGATCAAACAAATTTTTGTCCCGTGTGGGATTCGAACCCCTTACTCTACGCCATCCGTGCAGTCAAATTGGTACTGTAGTTTTATCATGACAGGGCAGATTCGCATTTATGGTACTAACACCCGATTTATAAAATTGACAATTATTATACGTGTTAAGAACGACTCAAACTCTGCTGTACTTTAATATTATTTTTTGTTTCTGTAACAAGTTTCCTTAAACTGTTATAACATTTCAGTGGGTATTTAAACATCATAATATTATAATATATATCTTTTAGAATCGCAGCGGCACACCGGTTTCCAGGCATAATAGATTTTTAGTTATGTCTGGTTTTCTAAGACTTGACACTTTACGTGACGACTACGATAAAGATCAGTTGATAGAGGCTTGTTAAAAATCAATTTTGTAAAATATATTTGAGTATAATTTGTCGAGATTTGCTACATTTTTCAATTCAGAAACCGGGGATTAGTCTTCTAACCGCTGGATTAGCTGGTATTTATGTCAACGTTGATGATAATGATGTCACCGCTTCACGATCATTAATAGACTATTAATTTTACCTGGAGGTAATATTAGTATGGACGGTATGAAAATAAAACTAGTTACCGATACGGTTTTTTAAAAACGTGACCGTCCATTCGTCGACTATTTAAAAAAATTCTTTAAATACGAACTAAAGGTCGTATAAAACCAAGTGATTTTAAGTCGGTAAGACTTTGATCGGCCGCCTCATTGTTACATGTGAGAAGTGAACCTTTTACTAACAAAGGGAACAGCCGATAATCGTTGAAATGTCCATCAGGTCATCAGTCAGAGGCGAGATGAAAGCTCAACGGTCCGGCGGAGAGACGGTAATGAAAGCCGCGAGCTTATGTGACAAATGAGCCTGTCTGCATTGTTGTATCAGCATTGTATTAATGAAGCAGATCATGAGCGCGCCGACGTATTAGTATTACCTAAGGTAAAGACTTTGTATCGCTGATCTGTTACTGAGGAGAAAAAGGGTTGAAAATTAAAGGAAACTAACAGCTTTTCAACTTAGGCTTCTAGAAAACACAGCAGTACATCATTGCTTTAGTGATCACTCTATCGAGCAATCTGTTTTTTATTTAATGATCAAGTTTGGATCTGCAGTTAGATGTTTCAGGTTGGGATAATTGTGTCAGTAGTCTTGTGTATTAATATTATAAAGGTACCTAAATGCTTTTGAATATGTGTGGATGCCTTTCGTCTTTCACGATAAATTGTTGAACGGATTTGGATAAAACTTGGCCTTTGTAAGCCAATCGACCACGACCCACATAAAATCCTTTTTACCTGATATGCGTTCCTGTGAGATTCAAGGTTCCCTAGCCGTAGGTATATAGAACTTTGCGACGCAGTGGCAGTTTATTCCTCAATTTCACTCCTACGGATGACCTTACCAAAGCAAGCTTAAGTTATACCAGTTACCATTGTACATAATGTATTGTTTATACATATGAGTCAAAAGTCCATCTAGTTTATTGGACTTTGAGCCAGGCAATCCTGGTGAGTAAATGCTGTAGAAAATATTTACGGAAATCCTGTCGGACTTTTCCATGTAAGGTAGTCATAAAAATTATTGCTGCCTGATATCACATTACACACTAGGCACACGATTAAGTAATCAAGCGTCATGGTTATATGCTTACATACATGCATATTATTGCTTAGTGCATAATTTGTATTAATTTACTTCTAATACAAACAGACATAGAATCTTTATATCATTAAACATAAGAAAAGCGTAATATTACGCTCACATTTTGCTGTTTTAATGACCTTTACCGGTCACGTTTACAGATGACTTCTTGATAGTACAGAAAATGTTGTACTTCTAAGCAGTAAATGAGCTTAACATCCTCATTAATTCCCAAATTCAATGCCCGGGTCTACCAAGATATTATTGTGTCTTTCTATTTCGAAATTCTAGGTGGCAGCACCGAGTCTATAAATGTGCCCGGTAAAGGACGTGTATGACACTACATAAAGGTAGCCAATAAGGTTGACTGTCTTGATAAATCTCAGGTTCAATTCCTAGGTCTAGCAAGATATTATTGCGTCTTGTGAAATTCTCACTAGTAGCACTGAGGCTCTAAATATGCCCGGTCGAGGCCGTGTATGAATGTCCTCTTATATTGTCGACTTTAACTCCCATTAACCGTCGAGATAAAAATATTCCTGACGATGCAGCTCGAAAGAATGATGATTCATGTTCATTAGACTGAGCTACAAAGCGTTCATGAATGAATCATACTATCTATAGGGATCATGTCAACAACTATTTATATAAATGTGGTTTAGTATGTGATACACTGTAGGAAAGCTATTTCTGTAACGGTTAATGAAATTCATTGAATTGAGCTTAAATTATTATACTTATTTTGATTCAAATTTTATGCTCACTGAATCAATATTCAATAATAATATTAGTCCTAGAGAAAGGTGAAGCCATAGCCTATCACGTTGACCCAGTGCAGTCTTTACAAATTTTCGTAAACATTTTGTGGAATTACCAGAAAAACTTTTACAGAATTGCTCAAGATTTTTCCCTTCGCCGTTAAAAGGAGTAATTATTAACTAACTAATAAGCACATCAGTTTAAAGAGTCAGAGATACGCACCTTGGAAAATACCGCGAGAAGAAATCTCGCGTTACAGTGTAGTAGAGATTTGTTTTATAAGTGTTCTATGGGGTCACAGATACATACGAACTGTGATGATGTAATGGTAACCTACATAGATAGGCCTTGTAGAAAGTGCTGGGAATCCTTTAGATACTTAAGTACTGCAGAAACACAGCATAATGTTGTTAGATGGTAGTCTTCTGTAGCCATAGGTTGGTGTTGTTTTGATTGGGCTGCTTGATGAATGCTTGTGCACTATCTCACCGCATAGCGCCAAGAAAAAAATACCGTTTCTTAATCTATGCTGATAAAGAAAGCTGTCTCACAGTTTCCCTTTAATATGACGAAATACTTGTTTATCGTATTCACATGAAATAATAATACGATTTCTATTTTCTCTGTGCTGATTTTCAAGTGAATCGATAGCGTCATTTAATAAATATCCAAACAAAACACAATAAATAATTTATTTATTTAGAACATTCAGAATCAAATTTATTGGCAGTATAATGTGATTTCTTTGTTTTCTTGCACTTATTCATGTTTCCAGCATATAAAGGAAGGACAAAAGGCAAACGGCCGGGATTATACAGCGTAGACCTATTTACGTCCTACTCCGTGAGTCTGTCATAAGAATAAACATCAGTTGTTTTGTATTTGAAGCAGCCTTATCCAAATTTTTGACATTAAAATATTGTATTTCTTTACAAACCAGAGCAGAACCATTAAGTACTTGCTTCTCAAATGTTAAAACGTTTTGAAGGAAACTAATTAAATAGAATTAATACGTATAATGGGATCGAAAGACAAATCGATTTTTAATAGGCATACCGATTGTAATCTAAAAATTGTGGTAAGCTACATTACAATATGTTTGAAGGGTACTGTACTTTTACGACGTTGAGTTACATATGACAATACAATCTCTACAAGAAAGGAAAATAATTATAATTGTAGGAAGTAGGTATAACAAACATTAAATCTATAATAGAATCGACTAGTGTAGCTACACAATAAGGCGCAATATCTTGGAATGACGTCATAGACCGGGTCATCCCTTTTCCTTCCATATGGGGAGAACCCCATACATGTAGGTATCTATAGGCTACAAGGAAAGCGGTGGTCCTTTTCCTTGTTGCAAGGAGAAGAGTGGGATTTCTAAAATTTTCCGAGCAAGTCCTTAATCACCAGGTTTGAACTAATTAAAGCATCCTTCAGACCGATTCGTTCACAGATGCTAATCTTATTGGAGACTGGCCATCTGCGTAGGAGATATTATTGTGCAAAAGTGTGGTGCGCAAACACAAGTCCACCCACATTCCCTAACTCTCACAAATCCGATGGGACGGCAATCTGATACAACCGGCGAGAGATCGAGCACAGGAACAGCGAATTTACATGCATTCCGAACCTTTTTTGGGGTAATGCAGAACCGCCAACTACCCGATTCCCTGCTGCTATAAGAATACCTTGACAGAAAAACCATTTCATTTTCTTGGCTCGACCTTCGCTTCGAACGTGAGTCCTCATGCACAGCAGTCGCATTCACTATCGCTGAGTCACCAAGACACCTATTTTTCATAATACAGTGGTGGACATATAATTAGAAACAGTACATAAAACTTAGGTAAACACAGATTGAACTATCGTTATGAGTAAAAAATATATAGATTAAATCAGTATTAACTATGCCAGAATTATAGCCAATGAGTTAAAAAACTCACAAAATATAAATCTGTTCTATCTTTCATTATTAAAAGTGTTTAAATATGAATGATAGTTAAATTTCTATTACTGGCCGCTTGGACAATTAATTAGAAAAAGGATCCAAGTTACGTTCCATTTTAGAAATAAAAAAAAAATGGGTAAAAATAAGAGTTGTGACGAGTCAACTAGGCAATTAAAATTATTCAAAAAATTAATTAGGTCACGGACACGGCGGTGGTAACATTAAAGAATGGGGATGTTTTTCTGGTTGCGAAGTTGGACCCGTCCGTAAGCATGAAGGTATAATGGATCAATTTCAATACAAAAACATCTTAGAAGAGACAATGATTCCCTACACCGACGACCATTTGCCTGTGACCTGGATCTTTCAGCACGATAACGACCCAAAACACACGGCCCGCAGTGTTAATTCCTTTCTTAGTGAGCAACGTGTTACCATGTTAGACGGGCCTGCAAATAGTCCCGATTTAAATTTGTGGCACGTTATTAAAAAAAAAGTTTCCGTTAAATGTAATTCAAGTCAAAATGAACTTTACGAAGCCTTTGTTGAAGCATGGAACTCGATCCCACTCGGTAAATGTATGAAATTACTTGAATCAATGCCACGTCATTGCAGAGACGTCATTAATAACAAAGGCTATGCAGTAAAATATATTTTTTTTTTAAAATTGTCACCCAAACCTAATTTTACATAAATAATTTGAAATTGATGACGTTAACTTTGATTTTTACCTCATTTCTTTATTGTTTCTAATTACTTGTCCATTTTGGATGGTACTGCAAATGTCGTTTAGTTGTTTGTACGTAACTAAATATCTAAATGGTAGTTGTAAACTCGGATATTTATTTGTTTTTCACTGAAAAATTAATAAGTACATTAATTTTTATTTTTTTTTATTTAAAATGAAAAAAAAATATTTATGTTTATTTTATATTGTTGAACGTATTCTATGTTGTTTTATTACCAAAATCAAAAGTTTTATGGGTATGTGCCTCATATAATGTGAAATACGTCGCAAGTGTTTCTAATTATATGTCCACCACTGTATATCAGTCAGAAATCAAAGAACACAAACATATCGCCAGTATCGCCAGTTGTTTAAAACAAACTAGACGAAAGAATTATATTATATTATTATTATATTATATATTATATTATATATAATTCCGTTGAGTCAAATCCTTGTAATAAGCATTATTCCAGTTACTATACTGATACTCAGAATTTCTTGGTTTAACATTTATCCAGATCGAGGAATCGTGAGACCGTTACGAATGGCACTCGTGCTTGCACTCAAATTTATACAACTGCGTCAACAAGTTAGTTTCATAATGGCAAGACGTATTTAATTATAAATTTACACGTACAATGTGCTCGAATACGGGCGTATATGTTTGACGATTATAAGCCACATGTGCCCTAGATACAATTAAGGTAAAACTAACTAACGTAAATGTAAACAGCGCCCACACCTAGACACGTTTATTTTCTGTGTCACGGAGAGCAAACTCATTACGTTTATTAAATTCTTTCAAATTATTCAAGCAAGCATTTATCGTTTAGATAACTAGTACGCCGTCGTGAATTGATGAGTTGATCAATTATGCGTTAAAATATTAATATTATTGATTATATTAAAATAATAGCTTTTTCCCGCACATGCGTACGCTTGAATTTGGGATTAGGTATCTATATTCTTTTTTCTTTGCTTGTAAGAAGCTGATCTACACACATAATACTCGACTATTTCACGGGGAGTGCTGTGAAGAATTGTTTCATTTGGTACCAGTGGTCCCTTTCTATCACCGTACCACTCGACAACGAAGCAAGGTTCATCCATATCACCTGAAAGCGTTCAAATTTAAGACAGTACGCTTTCGAGCAAGCTCTGAAATGATCTACCTGCTTCAGTGTTTCCCGACCGCTATGATATTATGTCCTTCTTCAAACGAGGTTTAAAGAGAGTTCTTTTTTTACTGTAGGCAGCGGCTTTGCTGTGTCCTGACATTGCTGAAGTCCATGAGCAGCGTTTACCACTTCCCATCAGGTGGGCCACATGGTCGTCAGCCGCTAATGGCATAAAAAAAAAGAATGATGCGCGTACAAACAAAAAGACAGAAAAATAAAAATGAAAATATTTTGGCTTCTATAGCTCTTATTAAGGCCCCTAACATTAATTTAAATATATCTTACATGCAGATTTCGATATAATTATATAGCTAATATATTACTGATTATAACGGCTCCATTGTTGGGAACACGACCTATTCGCAGCATGGAAAGGGTTAGGTATACAATATTTCTCGAAGATGTTGAGAACATTACAGTGAAATATTTGACATGCAGGTTACAAATTTTCCTACCTCGATAAAGCGAGCGATAATTAACTGTTTAATACGCACATAACTTCTTGCAGTCAAAGGTGCGTTTCATTTCATTTTATTTGCCGTACGTGCCATGCCATCCGTTTCGAGATCTCCTCGTAGCAGTCTAACGATATTAGCATCGATAGCCATATGTTATCCTAAGAGCTGACTGGTAATAATCGTCATCAACATCATTTATGGACTAAACTTGGTTGACCATTATATCACTAAGTACATATTATAAGTCCTCCGCCGCGTCTGTCTGTCTGTCTGTCTGTTCGCGATAAACTTAAAAACTACTGAACGGATTTTCATGTGGTTTTCACCAATATACAGAGTGATTTATAAAGTAGGTTTATGTGTATAATTTGTTAAGGTTTTTACAACCCGTGTTGAAGCCAAAGTGAAACGATAGTTAACAATAAATTTAAATACCCATCAAGAGCGGCCCCATGAAGTATATGGATAAAAACAGATAGAGGCAAGCCATTGAAAACAGCCGCAGATGGAACAAATCCTTTCCATAAAAGGTGAAGGAACAAATGAGGAGGGGGGAACTATCACCCCTACCTTTTAGGTATTTCATCCGTACCGTGATCTTTGGGTTAGACTCATAAGTAGATAAATTCAGACAAATCTATCTTATATTTTAAATCAAATATAATTTTAATATTTTGCATAATTTAATTAATTTACTGCATTCACTATTAATTAAAATTTTAAGCAAAGATCAATATCACATTACATATGTATATGAAGTTTACCGCTGTATTAGTCAATTAATCTTTATTAATCAACGTAATTAATAATATGTAGAAATGTCCAGTTCTCCATGTGAATGATGAAAGTAATATAATAAAAAATTAAAAAGATTTATTTAGCTGTTGTGTCATACATAAGGGGCTATCCATAAATTACGTCACACGTTAAGGGGGAGGGAGGGGTTGATAAAGTGTGACATTGTGTGACAAGGGGTGGAATGACTGAATTTGGTGACGTCACATTTCAAAATCTAATATATCTAATAAGTACAGTAATACAGATACAGAAAGTAAAAATTCCTTAATGGAAATAAAACAAATTTTGGGACTGCCTGTAATTTAATAATTTATAGATGTAAAATTGCAAAATTTGTGACGTCACACTAGGGAGAGGGAATCTCACAAATGTGCCCAGCTGTGACAAGTATGGGGGAAAGTATGGTATGAGGGGCAAATTGTTGTAAAGTATTTTATGGACGGCCTCTCACCTCGGTTTCCATATTTATCTTTGTCCTATAAATCGGCAGATTTGACACGCAGCTGATATGTAAAACGACCCGAACATAATTATTAATTATGTATATAGGTACTTGATGGGATTAAAGTCAGGATCTTGTGCTGATCATTTAAATCAATGTCTCTTGTAAGTGACTACGGCAGCTTTATTATAACTCCACAAGCTTATCGTGGACAAGTAGAAGATAGGCGGATATAAAAAAAAATTGTGACTGACAATGTCAAAAAACGTAGCTGTTCAGGAGATTTATTTTACGTGTTAGAATTAGAAGGATATATTCGAAATTATTTTTTATGTAATAATTTAAATTAATCTATACAGTGTAGCTCTTGATTACGATACAGCCTTTATTAGTTGCGGTTATTTTGCCTCTTGTCCTTTTAGGGTTTCAACTTTCAACAATTCCTGGAATCAACTTGTCGACACTCAGATCATCTTTCATTAACCACATCCGACTAAATTGTAAAGGCATATGATCTCATTACTAACAGCCATAAATATAGTATATACTATAGTCTTATGAAAATGTGCCCAGCAGTTGTTTCAGCCATACATCCTACGTGATAGCATTGCTCTGTACGATGTAGAACTTAAGACATAGCTGCTGAAACGTGAGAGTGTAGAGTGTGACAGCCTTGCGATCAGGGGGTCTACCGTGAAACGCGTTATACGCAACTGCGTACGTTTGTTCGTGCTTATTCTTACCATGAAACATTATTCGCGCCGACATTCGTCACGAATATCGTCGTATGACATTTGTACGTCCTAAAAAATCCGAAGTGTTTTCATGGTAGGTAAATGCTTATTATTTCGTTCGTAATTCGTTTCGGCACGTCATTGCGTAAATACATTTTCACGGTAGACCCGCTGGTTTCACTAGCAAGTCTGCTCCTTCGAAAACATAACTATGACTGCATGTATCATAACTAATTTTTATAAATGCGAATGTTCTTTGTTACGCTTTTACGCCTTAGCTATGTTCTTTACCTATCATCATTAAATTTCACATACTGGTAGTTAGGGGTACAGAACAGGACATATATTATGGTTTACTTTCATCCAGAAAAACAGTACTGTTCCCGAGCGAGCAAAGCCGTGGGCAAAAACTAGTGTGTATATAAACCAAAACATAATTATCGTCCGTATAAAAAGTACAGAACCCGGTATCGAGTTTCATTTTTATTTCAATATTAATTATCATTTTAAGTATCAATACTTATTGCCTAGACAATTGATATAACGTCGGCGATAAAAAAAATGCAAAAAATGTAAAATTATAATTAGTATGTTTATATTCACGAAATAATATGTAGTAGAATATCTAATGCCGGTGGATATGTAATATGTAACGAGGCATTGCGGTTTAGAACCGTCCTTGCCCTCGAGAGCTAGAATCAGCCGGACCTTGTCGAGTTATCTAGTTGAAACGTATAAGAAAATCTATATTCACGTATTTCATTAAGTACCTATCTTGGTTGTTCTTATTATCTAAACTGAATTGGTGCTTAGTAAATTTGTTACAGAAACTGTCTTAATCCTAACTATTCTAATCCTAACTAATATTATCCTAACTAAAATTATAAATGCGCATGTGAGTTTGTTTGTTACGCTTTCACACCTTAACTAATCGACCACTCGTCATGAAATTTCGCATACACACTGCCAGGGAAATAGAAAAGGACATATTAAGATATCTTGCATCTAGAAAAAAGTACTTTTAAAAACTACATTTACTCGAATCTGCGGGCAAAATCTAATCAACCTATAAAAATACATTTTAGTATTTATTTCATGCAGTAAAGAATTACTTATTTTTCCAAATGGCTTTAAAGCGTGTATTAGCATTTAAAGTAATTATTCACTGCAATGTTTTTATAATAACTTTGTTCTGTAAACTCTACTAACTACGTTATATATTTATGCAATACTACTAGGTAGGTAGGTATGAATTACATAACTTCTTATTTTCCTTGATGTAAACACTTACGAGTTATACAATAATTATTTGAAACACTTACGTAATCTATCATCAGTCTGAATTGAGTCATTTGCATTAAGAACAAATAAATACGTTACTATGAATAACATTTGATGTAATGGTAAATTACGGTTAGCTTTAAAGATGAAGGAAAACATCGTGAGGAAACCTGAATGTCTCAAAGTTCTCCATAGTTCTCGAAACTCGTGAAGACAACCCGCACTGGGCCAGCAGAGTGTACCATGGCCAAAGCCTTCTTACACTGCGAAGAGGGCCGTGCCCAGCAATGGGACAGTTTATATGCAGGGCTCAAATAAGGTTATTACGTCATATTATATAATAAATTGATTTTTTATATATTTATTTTTATATCGATTGGTGAACCGTAACGGTTCGGCTAACTACCGATGCGAGAAATTTATAGAAAAAGGCCATTTCTATAATTACACTTTCCCACATTTGAATGGTAATATTCTCGTTATCACTTCCTAACGTAGGTCACAACGAAGCTTTATATTTTTTTTTTTTTTTTTATTTTTTTTTAACGTGGGGGAATGCTTGATGCATACCCCTCCGCGGGGGCGGGCGGAGGGGTTATGTCGGACTCGCCGGGGGAAGAAAGATGTTAAGAAGAAAATGTACCTCCCGGAATACCGACTAAACCTACCACGGTGTTCCTCGACAAAACCACTATCGACGGGGCCGCGCGAATCACTTTCGCATGCGGTCGCGACCCCGCCGAGGTTTCGGCCCGCCGTATGAAACGGCAGGCCACTACGCAAAAGACCTACCCAAAGGCACTTCTCACGATAATATCCCTACTGTCCCCCCTAGAGGGGAGACGGACTCGAAACAACAGAGGCGCGCGTGGGAACACGCACGCCGCCTCTCGGACCTGGTGCTGAACGGATGGCGGGCAGGCCCACAAAGCCCGCCACCCCCAGGTCAAACCTCAGGGTGGCTGGAGGTCGTCTCGCGCCCTCCGGCGCCCGGCTCTGCGGTTGGGGAGAGGGTTCAAACGCTCCCTCTCCCGCTCCGCCGCCTCCTTGATGGAAATGACTTCCTCACAGAAGGAGGCGACGGCGTTCCACGGGGTCACAACGAAGCTATAATAACCCATCGAAAGTAAGTTTCCGTCTGAAATATTTTTTACTTACCTACTAACTTTCATGCGTACCTATCTGATTTAAACAATATTAATAACCTAGACAAACATTTGGTATTTACTAAATTCAACTGATTGGCTCCAGATATAAAAATTGTTGAATAATATTCTCTTCGCCTGCTTGGGTCCCCAGTTTTTGAAGAAGCTTTTGATTCATTCTTAGAAGAAGAAGTCCAAAATTTTTGTAATATTTCAGAACGCCTTTTCAAAATTAATATACATTTAGCTTTTACTATAGTGCGATACTGCCTTTTTGTCCTTAAATTTACTCATTCTCAAGTCATCTCAGTTTTGGAAATACTTAATACTTTCAGTCAAAATTGACAAAATCATACAGAATACATTAAGGCAAATTATAAATGTGGACTTGAACGACAGAGCTTGGCTTCAAACTTCTCTACCTGTTCGTTTAGGCGGGCTCGGAGTTCGCAAAATTTCAGATGTCAGTTTACCGGCGTTCCTGGCCTCGGTTCACAGCACGAAAGAATTAACCAGGCACATTCTAGCACCCACACTGGTTAGTCCAGAAGTGTCATGTTAGATCAACGCCGTGGACGCCTGGAAAATGGCTTGTCCAAATACTGATTTGCCTACCAACCCAATCTCCCAAAGGCAGGATTGGATGGGTCGCTATGTAACATGGTTAAAGAAAATCTTTTTACTACATCTGTAAGTGTTGCAGAGCGCGCACGTTTGATAGCTGTAGGAGAATGGGTATCGGGTTTATGGCTTCAGGCACTTCCATCGTCCAACACAGGTACAATGTTGGCCGATACAAAATTCCGCCTCGTCACCTGTCTTCGGTTAGGTGCCCCATGTGTTTCTCCACATCGCTTTCATTGCGGAGATGCCGTCGATAGCCTCGTGGGCTGTCCTGCAGCAGAAGCGCTAGTCGTATTTCACGACATGCTCACCTTAATGACATTATCCGTCGTTCTCTTATCATCGCCGGCGTACCAGCAGTATTAGAACCCATAGGCTTGGTACGTGACGATGGGAAGAGACCCGATGGTATGTCTTTGTTACCTTGGAAAATGGGTAGGACTTTGTTGTCGGACGCCATATACGTCGACACCCTTGCGCCATCACATCTTCCGAGCACGGTGAGCTGTGCCAGTGTTGCTGCTGTAGCGGCGGAAAACCTCAAACGGCGCAAATACAGTAATTTAATTGGTAATTACGTTTTTGCGCCGTTTTGGGGTGGAGACGCTAGGTTCATGGAGTCCGGGCGCTCGTGCGCTTTTTGAAGATATATCTTAGCGGCTAATCGACATTTCGCGTGACCAGAACCAGACCAGGTTAGTCATTTCTTGGCTCAAAGAATCAGCATTCCGATTCAACGTGGCAATGCTGCCAATCTTCTGGGCACTTTCCCGGTCGACAGCGATGTTGAGGAATTTTACGACGCTACCTAAACCAGCCATTTCCTTTTATAAAATTTTATTTTTCTTGTCTTAAATTTTGTTACCTTTCATTATGTTTTATTTATAAGTTGTTAGGTTTTTTAATATTAGTTAAATTATAAATTATGACTGTTGCTGTTGTTTATGTAAATAATGAATAATAAACAAATACTGTATATGTTTCTGATATAATAAATATATTATGTACATTTGAGTAACAATCAAATGCATTTAAAAAACCGATGCATTAAAATAAATGTAATCTACTGCTAATCCTTCTTATGGAGAACCGCTGTCCAAGGACATGGTTATATTTTCCTGGAATTACTAACGCAGATCCCTGGAAACTTAAGCACAAACCGCTGCTAACCACGAATCACATAGATGGCAACAATCACACGGTCCGCTGCCTTATGGTCAACAGCTGTCGTAGGCTAGGCGAAGGGTACGAGAAAGGAGAAAGAATAAGAAAGAAACTGTGTAGGTGATTCGGCTTGCAGTAGTTTCGAAACCTAGTTGTTGATGTGTTGGTACCAAGAAATTATTTACTATTTACAAGTATGCTATGTTTATATTTGTGTGCAAGTGTGAATTGAAAGATGATCTTAACGTAATGACATAACGCGTTAAACTCATCTAAATAATAAAATGAATACTCAAATTGTTTCTTATTCTTAATAAAACAAAATAAATAATAAGATTAACCATTACAGTGATATTCTATTGAACATAATATAAAAATAATTAATTGATCAGAAATGTTTGTTCCAAGACATGTTATTACTTTGGTCCCATACTAGACCAAACCTGTGTTTTGGGCACCATGACAAAAAGTATACTATCGAGTTTATTGCAGTTTCAGAAAGAAAAATAATTAAGACTATAGAAATAATAAAACACTGTACGTGTGAATTTATCTTTAGCGAAGACATTTTATACACCATTCATCTTCTCCAATTGCTATGACCCCTATTACATAAGTTTATAAAATGATACGATCAAGTATACTTGGTTCACTTAGCCCTTATTTTATTTTATCATCATCATAGCCGCAGTGAAGTTGACCGCCTAATTTGTACTGCGACTGAATTTGTGTCGTTTACGTAGTCGCTTACGTCACACGACTTTTTTTTAGTTCGACGTGGGTTGACGTGCTTAAGGCCAATACTCATTTTAAAAGGAAAATAAGTATTTTATATAAGTTCAATTTTGTTATATGCGACCACAGGTGAAAACCCCAATAACTAGTAAGTTAGGTATATAATAAATGATTAGTGTAGCCTACTACCTGACTTTATTGTATTTAACCGCCGCGTCGGTGTTCCGCTGCGACTCAAAAAGGAAATCGTTACTTGTTGCTTGTATGTAAATTATCAGTAATCAAATGTTTGCAACTTGACGAGGCATACGTCCAGATGTTGGATGTAAAAGGTTTTGTATAATGCTTTATTAGACGACAATAACTTATTTCCTGGAATCTTAATTCAATTGATGCATTGAAATATCTTTCTTGGTCTGCACTATGCCTACATTTTAGATAAACATGGAACTAAGCTAATAATCGTGTTAATTAAAATTATAAGACGTTAAAGAGTGATATTTTTTTTTCGAAATCTTTTTTTTATTTTCTTGTTGTTCTTTTCATTCTAAGGTTAAGGAAGAATATTTTGAGAACAAAATTAGGTTGGTATGATGGTTACAACAAAAACGGAGGGCACTTATGAAAGTATGGATCGATCGAGTGTAAAATGTATAATCATTTATAAAAGAATGAATGCCGGAAAGATAGACAATAGCAATATATAGAAAGATACTACGCTAACCTTAGGAACTTGTACTTCGAAGAATCATACAATACACTGCCTTCTGATGTTCTCTACGGATGACAAAGGAGCAAGCACCCAGCGACGTTTTTGGATTGAAAGAAATACATATGTTAGGTATTTAAAAATAAAACGAAGTATAATTATGATGTATCCCTTAAAAAAAGCATATTTTTTAAATGGCGCTTATAAATATAAATATAAGTTTCTCGAATATTCAACGTAACGTATTCAGCAAAACAGTATTCAATTCTATTAATAAGGCACACCTGTTTAATATTCTTTATCGAAAGTGATGCTGCCCAAAAGTAAAGCACATGGCGTCCTAAATTTAGTTAATCGTTTCCTGGATAATCCGGTCATAAAGTTTAAAGTATTTAAAAGGAAACTAAAACAATTTAGCGACCCTTTACCAAACGTGAATGGATACTTTTTTTGAGTATAATATATCTTATATTACTTGGTGATAATATAGCTTTCTAATGGAGAAAGATTTTTTTAAATCGGTTGATTAGTATTTGAGCTAAACCGTTACAAACAAACGAACAAACATACAAACAAAAAATCTAATCTTTCTTTATAATATTAATATAGATGTGTAACAGGTTAAACAACAGAACTCAGAATGTACACCAATATCTAGGTCGCCTTTCCCAAGTTCTCCTAAAGCTTAATGACGTGGCAATCTAGGTCAGACGTGTTAAATGTTGTGCCATTTTGACAAAATTTGCAACAAAATTATAAGTAGTCCTTGCAAATAATTGGCAATATAGTTTATTAACTATATACTACAAGTCACGTGACTGTAGTTAAGCAATAGCGACAGTTGCTTGCACGATTTGATAGCTATTCTAGTTTTATATCGTAAACAGTTTTGTATTCTAGATATTTCGGCATCCGTATGTGAGTTTGTTTGTTACACTTTTTAATCTTAACTACTTGACCAATCAACATGAAATTTCGCTTACACGTGGCCAGGGTCACCGAAAAGGCTTAAAGTACCTTTGATCCAGGAAAAAGTACTGTTGTCCAGCGAAGTCACAGGCAAAAGCTACGAGGGCGGGTCAATAAGTCCGTGACTTTTTGAATGAAACACAGGTTTTTGGTTAAAAGATCATTTTATTTTTCAAAATCCTTCCTACAAAGTTTTTCCTTTGAGCTCTGTACACTTTGTCCAAAGATTCTCCAAATTTTTTATCCCTTCCAAAAAATAAGATTTGTCGAGGTCACCAAAGTAGGTATTTGTTTGTGAGATGATTTTATCGTTGGAGTCAAATCTCTTTCCGCCGGGCCATTTCTTCATGTTTGTAAACAAAATAAAACAAAAAAGGGACTAAATCTGGAGAACAGGGCGAATGAAGGAGCAATTCTTAGCCCAATACATGGATTTTTTTTGGACATGCAAGCTTTGTAACATATGTAGCTTTTAATACTATTATTGATAGACTTGGTATGAAATTGAATTCTTCGCAACCAAATCGTATGCCAAATGTCAGAACTATGTATTTGTAACTCCCAGTTCCAAAGGCACATACCATAGATACCTTCACTGTAACATGGCAAGGCACCTTCTTTTATGCTTTTCCACCTTTTGTTTTCACTTTTTCCATTTTCTCCTCAAACCACACGGGAGTCTGCTATCAATGGCTGTGAAACACAAACTAAATGACGCAGCTTGTTCAAATTTTGACAGGAGTCAACTGAAAGATGCTTGTTGACAGGAGCAGTGTTGCCCTTTCAGTTAAGGAGCGAGAAATTCATAAAGTCACAGACTTATTGACCCGCCTTAGTGGTATCGTATAAATCTTTAAACGAAATATCATTAGTTCAAGTAGGTATTAATCTCTTAATATGAATAAGCTGCAATATTCTAGGAATGCCGCTATTGCAGGTTAGGGATGACGTGACTATTTTGCTTTATAGCGAACATTACTATACCTAAACAGCTTACCTATATGAGTCAACGCAGAGTGCAAGGTGCAAATACCTAATTAAAAACATGCTAGTCTTCATGTAAACGTAACAGTAGGAACATATTCTTCTAAATCCTTACTAATATTATAAACGCGAAATTTTGTATGGATGTATGGATGTTTGTTATTCTTTCACGCAAAAACTACTGGACCGATTGCAATGAAAATTGGTATGCAGATAGCTGGAGACCTGGATTCACATAAAGCTACTTTTATCTCGATATTTCCACGGGAACGGGACTTACGCGGGTGAAACCGCGGAGAAAAACTAATAATAAATAAAATTTAAGTGCCTGTTTGTTATGTCAAAATAACAGCTTTTACTAAATGCATATGAAAATATATGCGAAAAGGATACCAAAAAAATCTATGTTTGAAGTTTTGTCTGTCTGTCTAATTGTTCCGGCTAATGTCTGAAACGGCTGGACCGATTTTGACGGAAATTTCACTGATGTTATAAGGAGTAACATAGGCTACTTTTATTTTAGAAAACAAATAGTTTTCTGCGAGCAAAGGAAATTCCACGTGGACGAAGTCACAGGTAACTATTACACTAAACCGCAAAGAAAAAGTACTTTTGAAGATATTGAATACTTACTATATTCAATATCTTCAAAAGTACTTGACCTAGCTTTATGAAATAAAGAATAAATTAAAGAATATTTTAATGTGCTCGAATGAAAGTAAAAAAATGAATTCAAGCTTTTTATTTTTAATAAATGTAAAATAAATAAAATGCGTCGTATTTCCACTATTTTCGTAAATGTAGATTGGTTACAGATGTGCCGTTTTCACGCATTTCAGTACTTTGTGTTGCCTCTGCGAGCTCGCAATACTGTTGTTATACGATTTGGCATACTTTCTACTAGGCTTTTGAGGCGATGCTGCGGAATATTCTGCTATTCCTCTATTAGAGCTTCTTTCATTTCACGTAGCGTGATTGGCGGCGGATTCCGCTGACGTACACGTCGTCCCAGTTTGTCCCATGCATGCACAATGGGGTATAAGTCGGGGCTGCGTGCTGGCCACTCCATGTGTGTGATATCGACTTCTTAAAAATAGGCAACACTATCTGAGCTGTATGCGGGCGGGCAATGTCTTGCATAAAAATGGCATTCTCGCCCATGTCCACTAAAAATGGACCAACGTAGTGCAGTTAAAGTTCCATTTTCTATCACCACTAGCTCAGTGCGGCTTTCGGAAGAAATCCCAGCCCACACATATACATTGTTTCCTCCAGCTTGTAAATGATGATTCTTTACTTCAACAGCCGTAAGAAAGCGATTTCTCAAAATTGTTGACACCATATAGCGATCCTCCCGCACCGTCGTGCACCTTGATCGGCCTGTTCCTGATCTTCGAAGATTGGATCCAGTTTCATGGAAACGCTGGAGTACTCGCTGAACTGTAGAAAGAGTCACACCAACAATTCTCGCTGTATTTCGCTGACTGTGCCCATCTTCAAGCATTGTCAGGATCCTGGTACATTCTTCAGGGGTTAACGACATGATGACTTCTGAATAATAAATTTTAAAAGGCAGAGACACAATATTTATAACTTTTTTATTGCAAACGCGAAACAATTGGTTTGAATTTTTTGGTACTAAATTTAAAAACGATCATTATTTTACATTTTCAGTATTTTATACAATTATCAAAAATAAATAAAAAGGTCTTATATATTATTTTATGTGACAGTAAATATTCTTTAATTTAGTTTTTATTTCATAAGGCTAGGTCAGGTAGTTTTAAAGATATTGAAGATTTTCTAACCGACCCTTTTTCTTTGCGGTCCAGTGTAATAAATGTCAAATGTGAGTTTGTTTGTTACGCTTTCACGCCTTAACTACTCGACAGATCATCATGATATATCGCGTACATATTGTCAGGGGAACAGAAAAGTATATAGGATACCTTTTATCTAGAAAAAACTACTGTTACTAACATAACATAACCTACATTTACACAAGCGAAACCACGTACAAAATAGAGTAATAAATATTTATTTGCAACGTTAATGAGTTGGTACACGCAAACCAGTCACGCTTTTTGATCACGTTGATATTTAGTTACTAAGGTAACCGACAGGATTTCCACGTGACAAGAAGGAAAAAATGAAGGAAGTCCTCCACCCTTTACTTTAAAGTGATTGTGTCATCGCAAGATTGATGATACGGGTAAAGATGTAAGTTAGTGATAAACATGAAAAATAGTCATGGTCTGTGTAATAGAAGTATGTAGGTATTAGCGATGATTGAATGGTGTTAGAACAAAACTTATGGGTATTGTTGAATTAAATGTAGGTATCGTTATTCTGTTTTATTTTTAAAAACCGCACCAGGTATATATCCTGTTTCGCGGGAGGCTTTACAAACATTCAAATAACGGACACAAAGAACACGCAGACTCGGAACTATTTGTGGATCACACAAATTTTATGTCCCGTGTGGGGGACGAACCCACAACACTGAGTGCGGTGGCAGTGGCGAGGCGAGCTCTTAAACTACTACTCCACCCGTGCAGTTACTTCGTTCGCGCTTTTTATTAGTATCACTGTATATACTATCCTGTAGATCACCACTGGATAGGAATATATCTATCAAGGTGTATTCAATACCTATGACTCTATGTCGGTATGGAATTTCGAACTAATTTTCTGCTCAAAAAGTAAAACTAAAAACCTGCATATATGAATGTTCTCCATAATGTTCTCGAAGACATGTGAAGTGTAGTGGGCAATGGCCTAACCCTTTTCACACTCAGGAGATGCCCAAGCCCAGCAATGGGACAGCTTTTATACACAGAAGATACTATTATATTAATTACTAGCGATTCGCCCCGGCTTCGCACAGGTAGTACATAAGCTTAACAAATTATACACCTAAACCTTTCCAATGAATCAGTCTGTCTATTGGTGAAAACTGTATGAAAATCCGTTCAGTAGTTTTGAGTTTATCGCGAACAGACAAACAGAAAGCTGCGGAGGACTTTGTTTTATGATATGTAGTGACGTAGATAAAATGTAGCTGATACTGTGGTGCAAGGTTATATAATATTTAAATCCGATACCCGAATCAAACAAACGTCTCTGGGCTTTTCCTATAAGAAAGCAGTGTAAAATATTCTAGTAGCTCAAAGAATGCAAAAGTAGCAACGTAGTAGGCGAAATAAGACTGAACCCAAACCTTTCTAATATTCTAATATATAATATCTAATATATGAATTAAAAAACCAGGCCATCTTAAGTTAGAAAAGCCAGTGCTGATCATATTGATATAAATAGGTATACAGTACATGTACGATCATAATTATATAAGAATACTGCCTTAATGTATAGAATGACATCACTCGCGATACGCCAACTTTCATTACATCATGTCATCGGTTTGAAATTACGTCAGTGCCTAAAATATAATCTAAAATATTTAATAATTTATTTAGTAAAATGAATTGTTAAGAAAATGCTAACCTTGTGTAATGTTTGGGTGCATATCAAAAGGTAATACAATTACAGTGTGCCGAGCACATTTTGGCACTCCGACCGGGTCAATGAGAGTTATATAGGAAGATATGAATAACTGTCGATCTGCGACTGACACGCCGAGTGTTATGGATTTGATACCCACACGGGACAAAAGTTTGTGTGACACATAAATAGGTGTTCCTGGTCTGGGTGTCCATAGAAATTATACCCTATTGTCTTTTTAAATGAAAACCAATCTATAAACAGTTAAAAAACATATTATCTGCTTCTGATGGCCCTACTCTATCAAAATTACGTGTATTTATTATTTATTAATTATTTTTACAGCTACATTCGAACTGTTTAGCATTGCTAAACAGTTCAAATACAGCTGCACTCTTCTAAGGCTAACATGAAAGTGGAAAACTGACCAGAAAAGTATTTATCCCTTAGTGTAAAAACAAAAAACATTATATTAAGAAGAACAAAATGAGAGAATACACGAAAGAAATATGCTGTGTAACAATTAACCCAATATAGAGCTATATAATACGAGCGCAAGTAGATCGCTGCAAACTATAAATTAACGCCGGTATCTCTTTCAATATCGTCGAGGACGTACAAAATAGGTAGAGATATGAAGCCCCCAATAATACAGGCGCTATAATATTAATACTCTAGACGCTTAAACGCCGCAGTCGCCTATCTTATCTCGATAAACCCTTTTATCGCAAAACACACGTCAACCACTCATAGATATGCAAATATTTTTTATTTGTTCAAGAGCACTCCACGTGAGTAACTGCTATTTTCAGACTTGGTATATACCGACAAAGTAGCATTATAAATTAACAAAAAAATAATCGAATTGTAATGGTTGGTGAAAGTGGCGCCCGACATGGGGCTGCATTTATCTTCATAGGCAATTCACCTTCGTTAACAAATGTAATTAAGAATACAAAAAAAAATCTATATAAAATATTTCATACTAGCTTTTGGCTGCAACGTCGTAGGCATAACATGGCTTACATTTAGAAGTATGTCTATACTATTTATATTTTTCGATTTCAATTCAGTGTATCAAGATAAATTAATATAATTTTAATTAAGAATTTCAGCAATAGGACTGTGAAAACAGTATTCGATTTCGTGAAGTAGTTTTTGTGTGATGCGCGTAGAAACATACAGACAGACATAAAGTTATAAAAATAACTGTTTTGCTTTCTACTTAGAATACAGATTATTTCTCTTATTAAACCCCTAACATTATCTATCTAATTTAATTAAATATCTGCTATGTCCAAACATCGGTCATATACAATTTAATCATATGTATAGATAAAATAGTACAAAAAAAAATATAATATAAAATATAATATAAAAAAATATAATAAAGGACTATGACACGTGTAACGTAGTTAAACTTACGTAAGTGTCCTTCGGCGTAACATGTGAGATTTGCACGTGCCTTGCAGTGACTCCGATTTGCTTCTAGGAAAACTGGCTTGAAGTCATAATATGCATCAGTTACAATGCTAAATCCCGAATAGCCAAAATAGGTTTGTATCCAATAAAACTAATGATAGGCTGCGAGTTCTTAACATATTATAGTAAATGTAGATTTTTATACATCTTATGAGTACTGTGAAAAGCCTACCGTGAAAATGTCTATCCGAAAACTCGGGCCGAACGAAAAAACTTACAATGCAGTTTGTTCGGATTTCTTTTCCAATATGACATTACTCCGTTGTTCGGACTAGTTTATTAAAAGGTTTAGTACAATCATGGCCCGAAACTTTGGCATTTACATAACACGGTAGGGAAGCTGTTTCTTTTTGTTACTGTGTTAAATCATAAATGTCTAACAACAGCAGTGATAGCTCAGTGGGGAGACCAACAGACTGCAATGCAGGGGGGTCTCGGGTTTGAACCTACGTCGCGCAATCTCTGACTTTCGGAAGTTATATGACTTTTCGAAATCATGTGCGTATTGATTGACACTTATCGCCTGCTCCGTGCCTCGGAGAGCATGTTAAGCCGTCAGTCCCGGCTGCCATGAACATCTATGGCAGTCGTTATTGGGAAGTCAGTGCCCTATAATATCCTTACACTAGTCTAGCCTTAGGGTATCGTTAGGCTTCGGGTTGCGGAGGTCGGGTGGCAGCCGCTCCGTGTAAAAACTAATATCCAGTCAAATCCGGTTAGACTAGAAAAGCCGACACCAAGTGACTTGGGAATAGTAAAGGCTAGGGAGAAGGAGTTATCTCTAACAATGCTGATAGATGACGCTACTTGTTATTTTCATAATAGTATCATTGCACAATATGACTATATCGTATAATGCTAATCATAATTAACATATTTTATTAAAGCTTTAGCACATATTCACGTAGGCGAGATAATAGATAATAAAACTTGATAAACGATAGCCTAATACCCAAGTGAAGCGTAGCATTGCGGGTTATCATAGTCACCGACACGTCTTATGCTCCGGCTTGCTTGAACTGAGAATTGCGTGAAGAGCCGCGCTCAAAGCGGTTTTATGAGCAAGCCCCTACTTACGCCCATCTCTTACTGTAAAATATATAAAGTATTTATTATATTATATGCCTTTAATTTTAGAGTAGCATTGTGGATAAGGTATTGGACTTGCGATCGACCGGTCGGGAGTTTTAATCCCATCCTTTATTCTGGTCTGATACCGCTCCTACCACAAGTATTTTAGCTTGGTCGGAGGAGTTTACAAGAACACTACTAATTTGCAACCAAAATGGCTAGTAATCTACCTGAGAATTTTATTAAAGTAGTTGACGAAGTAAATTGTATCCTAGCGCGCATACGATATAGGTAAATTAAAACAATGTACTTATTGCTATTTTTTTTGCAGTTTAAGACTGGCGCAAGCGGACGCAGAATTGGCGCGTTCTACACATATATCTACATTAACTTTATATTTCAACCGCAATACATTTTTTGTAAACTATACTAACCGGACTATTGAACAATGTTAGGTATGACAATGTTGGGTAGACTTATCTTATACACCAAATATCAAAAATAAATATCGCCAAATGTTATAAACATTTTGCTGTATACTTCATATTATATTTCTTAAACGTAATTTTGGAGATAACGTCACAAACAAAGCCACGGATCACAGTCTCTCATTCTATATATGCGAAAGCATATCCACGTCTTTGTTACGTTTTCATAGCAAAACCGCTAATCCGAAAACATCTTTATCATAAAAATTTTGACATTACTGCAAGTGATTGTAGTCTTCCAGCTGTTCGAATTACCAAGAATGTTGTATCGCTGTGGATAAAGAGTTAATTGTTTGATAAATACTTACGGAAACTAACAGTCATGTTATGATGTCATAGCGTCGCCCCGCGGCGCCAATCGACCGTACTGGTATGTTCGCTGTCGGTGCCTTATCGTTATGTTATCGGCATGTGCTTGAAGCGTGATCGGATATGAAAAATCCCTCCATATTTCATAACTGATTCGAATAAACAGTTTGTTTTTCATTCATGTCAATGACTATCAATCAGTTGTTTGTTTTTAAATGAATCAATCAATCATATCTTCATTATTATTTTATTGTCATCTATTAATGGAAATAACATTACTTCTACCTAGGATTAAGTGGAAGCGAATTTCAACTACATGTCACGAAAATTTATTTTCTATTTTGTGTCTACTACTAACGCTGCGATTTTACCGTTACAGTTTCGCAATTCCATAATTATACTGATACGATTTTCAGTGGAGATATCTAAAGGCTGAGCAATAAAAGTCATACTTATATCATATTAGCTATTTTCATTTTTACTGATCCTGAATTTTTATATGCTATAGCTTAGCCGACTTTATAGTAGTAAGCCTGAGTTTTAATTATATTGTTTGAGACTATTGTAAGCCTATTTAAAAACGGGCAGATTTAAAAACCTATAAGCACCACCAAAAAAAGTATTGCCTCACTTTCAATCCAGCCAGAATGCAAACGTTGTTACCCTACATTTTCCACATTTACTGTAAAATATTTAGGTGTGCTAAAATGACGCAAGTCTAGAAGGTCTAGACTCTTGTACTAGTGTTCTTGCTTTTTAATACATGAAAACTAAATGCAGTATACAATTTTTTTGTGCAGCCGGTACGGTTCACGATTTAGTTGTTTATCAAAACTGATTCGTTAACCCTACCATATAATATACATATAGAATATGTACTACGTACCAGGGGCGCAATTCGCCTGTTGCCGAGCCAACAAGAAATAACTGATGGCATCACACAATTTTTGATGTGGATCAGACCCACAACACTTGGTGCAATAGCAGTGGCAAACAAATATGTATATAATAATAATAATAATAATATTCTACCACATACACACAACACTGTCTAGCCCAAATATATATATATAAATGTATATATCTATATATATATATGTTATACATCCTTAAGAACTGCTACATACCATCAAGTAGCTCATACGATACTTATCTAAGTGGTATTAAAAATGTATTTATCCACGTTTGAGAATCTAAGGGATATGCTAATAACCGCTTCAATGATTCTTAGCTAGCTATTAAAAGTTATTATTGATGTCAGCAATAACATAAAACGTTGGAAAACTTGTCTGTGTATAAATAGTCGGTGACATCGGCTTCTGGCGGGTCAGCTGCCATCGATAATGCAATCTTCAAGGCGTGTCACTAAGATTAGGTATCATCATACTTTATCATCCATCTTAAACGGGCCTTATCTTGACGCATCTCCATGACAATTTAAAGATATGTATTTCTTAGAATTGTTGGCATCAGATATGTTAGTGTTGGTGAAATTATGTTCCAAGTATTCGATTCTATAAAGGTCAAATGAGTTAACTATATGTAGAATAGATAAATTCTTTGAAAATGTAAACATAATATGAAGTATAAGGACTGATATGGTAATATTGATTACATTTATTTTTTTAAACCAATGAAACTGTTTTGGAGACAAGGAATCGAATACAAATTAATTCGAGTGATGAATACTCTAGAAAACCTATGTAATAATTCAAATTACCAACACATTTGAACAATTTAAATAATGTTACTTTAGAAATAATGTGGTCGAACTAAGGCTGAAGTCTACAAGATTCAACTATCTTTACCTATAGATACAATAACGAGTCTAGAATAGATCGAAACGTATTTCAAAGATGAGTGTTATAATAGGAGCATAGACGGAGAATAGGTACATGTAACAGTATGGCACTGCATTTTAAGTATGCAATTCAAGTGAGCATATACGATATAATTATAATAATATATAATATGCATTCAGCAGGTGTATTATTTGAAGTAGACTACGTTCTATTGAAGTAAATGTATACTTATTTTCATCGTAGCTCGGTTATATAAACTATAATATACGACCGATCATCATAACATATAGTATTTACAATTATATTATCATTATGTTGGACTGTGGTAAAATTACTTTGGTGTGTCCGATTATTTACACACAACAAGTCGTTGTCTTTGGATTCAGGCGAGACGTCCATCTGAAACTGGATCTTCAACTTGTCAAAAGGTATTCACTACTAAGACTTGGCAATCATATACAGTTTCTCTCTATTGTAGCTTGTAAGTAATTTTGGCAATGCATTATATTAGAGATATAGATATGAAGATCATCTTTAATGCTCTTAGATATGCCGATGTCATTATCTGGGGTAGGTCTACAGCAAATTTTCTTACCTATAGGCTGCGCGTTAATTACAAAATATTGTTTAACCTAGTCTAAAAAGAATTGGCTTATTTTCTGCCACAAGTTTTTTTTGTGCTTCAGAAGATATGCACGTGACGACGGCCCGTGCAATATGTGTCCCCGATACCGACGCCGCGCCGTAATAAAAGCTTTCGACAAGCCAATCCGATGATGTCGATTAGAAAATTCGTAAGCAAAAATAAAGCTAGTACTACCAGGTTTATACAGCTCACGAGAGTATTTAGCGCGGTAGATAACTTTAGATCTTTCTAGCATTCTTTCCTATTCTCTGTTGCATATATATAAAAATACTTAATTTAGCGTCAGACAGGTAGACAATGGTAAATTTATTGCATGAGTAAGGTAGATAAACTCAATGCAGCAATCAATTTTGCATTATAATATTTTTACAATGAGTTTGATTACACTTGCCCTTGATACTATCGGGGATTGTCCGTTTGTGTTTGCGCAAGCGAAGATTAACGACGCGCCATATATTTGTGGTTGAACTGCAAGGACAAAGTGTGTAACTGCTTACATCACAACAGTCTAATAATATTAGTATTCATTCTAATTTTCGGAAGGCATATAATATAATTTTACAGAAGAGCAATTCCCCTGTCTCCGTAACTTTAAAACGTTCTGCTGAACTGTACGAATACTCGGATAGTCCACCATCCCATAGTGTGTTAATTTATAGGACTAATAACCGTGGCGCCAATTTTCTGTACTGTCAGTGTAAGGGCAAACTTTGTAACGAGAACAATGAGATAGTAAAACGTATCATAATTAATGATTAATAAATAATATATGTAACATACCTAGATGTTGAAAGAATTATTGCGGCTAATAGTAACGACAGAACCGCCCCCCATTTATAGACAATTTCAGTTAATAACAGATCATCAATCATCATTAAGCTGTATCGCGCGGACATAAGCTAAGATTGTCGCGTTATGTTTTTTCTATAAACAACTTTAGACTTGACCTGCAGGTCAGCTCGATATTGTTTGTAGAAAATGCATCTACATCAATAACAACAGATTCAATTCTCTGTTGGTATCGTTTAAAGGTCCTCAATAGCACGTATTGATAATGATAACCCTAGTAGTGATTAAGTGGTCTAGACAAGTTCCACTCGATCAAATGTAGAAAGAGCCTTCTTGGCAAATAAGAAGCAGACTTTTGCGTCATAGTATTCCTTCTGCCGACTATGGATCTCCAATAGCCCCCAAATCATGGCTGTAGAATGTTAGGATCTCTCCTTTGGAGTGCACAACAGTAGTCAGGAAACTTATCATGACAATATGCATGAAAGTGAACAACAGCAACAAAGGACATTTAAAGTCAGGGGGAACGGTAGTGACCCCGCCAAGACGAGCCATCGATTTTTGACACATATTATGCCGAAAAAAAAACCAACAAAGATCTTAACAGTTCTGCCAGTGTTAATCCGTTATAACCTGCACCTCCGGGAAAGAGGCGTAAGTATGTATGATCAATCAATCGCCTAGACACTAGGTAAGTACCTCTTTATAACCGACTTCCTTCTATTAGGTATGGCAGATTTTATCTAACAAATGAATGTACGTTAGTATAACGGTAACACAAAAGCAAACATTCATCAGCAATTCACATTGGCTTCGCTTCAATTAAGATTCATGTTCATTGAGTATGAACCAAATAGCTGTGTGGCAGTCATTGAAAGCATTCATGGAATAACGCCGCTGCCGCCGCGGGCGCACGGTCACTTGCGAGTGCAGCTACTGGGCAGTGGCACGGTAATACTATCTAACAGTATTGTAACTCGGCCGTATCTTTGAAATAAATGCCTACAGCCGCGCGGTACGTAAACAAGCGATAGGGCTGCCCACCTACTTTTTTCAATTAAATCTGCCTACTTTGAGTTTCTATCTATTTTTGTGATTGTTAATATTTTTGATTTTATTTAAACAAATAAAATACTTTGTGAATGGAATAGGAAGTGTTCAATAAAAATGCATGTTGTTTTTTGATTGGTAGATTTAATAAAAAAAAAAATGTTTATGTTAGATTTAAGACTTAATAACAAATCGGTCTTATAAATTTGCGACTAAAAAATATTTGCGCCTCGACTGAGACGTACGGAATGCTTTATTATTATATTTTAAAGTATAAAAAATCCGCATTCGAATATAAAGCTTAATTAAAAATTGTTTTGGGAAACATGGACAAGGAGGAGAAAAAGGAATATCTTTTACTCGGTTATAGATATCTGCAGCTACTTTACAATTTATATGTTTAGTTTTAAAAGAAGTTCGGAATATCTCTTCCATTTTTTCTATATATTCCACGAAATCATCGCTGGGTACAATTAAAAAAGTTTGCAAATTAATCTTACTGTAGTCCCGGTACCTTAAATACCGACTGTCTGAGCTGAAATTGTGGCTTCTTTGAGCGGGCTTCACATACAAATTTAAAGCGTGACAATCATCATGTTTCTCCAAACAACGCTTAAGAAGATACCTACAAATATAAAAAAGCGCATTTTTTTCTGGCATATCTACCTGATTGTAATCGGAACTAGTAATTTGGATGCTGCAAAATTCTTCATAATCTGTACTTGATATTCCGTTCGTTGATACCGGTAATGCATCGCTAGTAGCTTTTTCGTACGTCGTTTGAACAAGAAGAGTTCCGAAATCAACTGCACAATTTCCTCCTTTTGGAGGTTTTATGATGTTGCAGAAAAATAAGTTTTTGAACGCCGATGCAAACTGTTTACAAGTTGGATTTAGAGCCGTGCCATTTTTCGTTCGTATTTGTTCGAATAAATTTTCAAGAGCGTCTTGATTGCATCTTCTTGTCATAAGAAAATTATATCCTTCCATCCGCAAATCATCGAACAAGAGCATTATGGATGTAATAGTAATTTGGAAACCATCAATGAATCTAACACTTGATGTGACGTCACTGCCATTATTTGGGTTTTTTAATTTTAAATCTTTGAAAAAGCTTATCATCTGTTTGAAAAATGCTTTTTGTGACTCATTGCCTTCATACGCTCCTTTATATTCATAACTATTTCTCAAATTAGATGTATTCAAAGAATCGAACATATTATTCATCATCATTAAAAAGTTAGCCGTGTCTCTGCCGGATTCTTCAATTTTATTGTTATCAATATACGTACGAATGCCATTTGCAACGGACTTGCTAAGAAGTTGTGTCGCATAGCAAACCTTCATTTTTTCGAAGTTTGTGGGTTTGATGTGACTGTTGTTAAGTTTAGGTGCAAGCCTTAAACTCTTTTTTATATCCTGATTATAAAACTTTACAATATGATCGTATTTCGCTATAGAATTTCCGAAGTGAAAATCATATTGCATCAGGTTATTTCGAACGTTTTTAATTAGATGCGGTGCATCAAAAATATAATATATTTTTCTATGATTTATAAAAAAATAAGGTATTTGAATTGAAACTGATCTTTGTTTGGCAGTTTTCCATAAATCAGACCCTTGATCGGACACAAAAATACGGACGTTAAGACCAATCTCGAATAACTTTTGTAGTACTTTATCAATCCATTTATTTATTTCATCACAGTTTCGACATTCTGACATTAATGCGTATGATATAGGCTGTTTCCAGTTCACAAATATACCACGAACCATTATTACTAACGCATTTTTAGCGGGTTCAGGAGACTGCAATCCTTCAATTTCGTGGAATCCAGTAATTTTGTCTTCTTTAATATCAAAGAATAGGTTAGCTTTTAATGACATAGTACCAATCATAACTGAACAATTTTTTTCAACTTCTGTCATTTGTGCAACTTTGAATTTAAGAACAGACATAGCTCTTTCATTGATTTCAGTTGTAATTGGGAAAGAATGATTGTACAATGTTGAAGGACAGGGTAAACATAACGCACTTTGCAAAAACCGGTATGCTTGTGGGCTGATGTAGTATAAATTCAAGCAGTAAATGATGTAGTCCTTATCGTATCGATTTCTTTTTCCATGGTGTTTTAGTTTACATTGGGCTTTTATCAGGAGAGCTAGTTTGTCGGTCAAAAATTTATTGCAAAGTCGATGGAAAATATTTTCTTCAGCTTTTTGTGTTTTATTTTCAGTTTCGTGTAATTTTATTTTCTTTCTGCATTGGAGGAGTTCAACTTTCAATTTTCTTTTCCTTGGAGTGTTGCTAGAAAGACTCGTTGAGGTTTGAGCAAAGATTTTGTCCGTTGCATTTTCAGTCTGTGTACAATTTTCATTTCCTACCAACGGAGCAGTTTGAGTTTGTTTGTCTTCTTTTTGAGAGACTCCTGGAACAGTACTAGCTAAGCTTGGCAGCATCAACAATGGTAAGGCATTCCTTTTTAAAAGTTTTCTATTTGACGATTGTAGTACATCCTCCACATTAAAATGTTTTTCACAAACACGGTAGGAAGTAAATTTAGGATTGTTTTCCAAATCATCTCGACGGATAAGTTGCAACCATTGAAAACGTCTGAAAAAAAATCCTTTTATAGGGAAAAATAATTTGCTGTCGCCGGAGGTTACAAAACTCCAATCCTTACAAACTTCAACACCTACCTACTCCACCAAAATGCAAGAAACAGCTGACAAGTAAGTTTAATAAATTTTTATCTTAGCTTATTAACGTTTCTATTAAACACATACAACTCGCAACAACTCAAAACAACAATTCTTTGGCCACCCATGCGAAGCCGAATAGCTGGCTACGAATGTTTTAAAATCACAACCCTCTTACCGCGTTTTAAACAGTTTTATTAATCATTTAAAATATATTTTTTTAAAGTGAAAATGCAACTAAATATTCTTTGAATATTTCAAGAGCTTAGCTGTTGTTGTTATTAATACCGAAAAAAAAACGGCAGCCATTATATATTTATTGTATTAATTTTTTTGTAGTATTTGTTCTTACAGCGGCAACAGAAATACATAGAGATCATTTCAACTATCTAGCTATCGTGGTTCATGAGATACAGCCTGGTGACAGACAGACGGTCAAATATATTTTTTCTAGTTTTATTCATACACACAGTACAATAAACAACTATTATTCATAATAAAATACCACGTACGCGACGAGCGGCCAGAGATCACGCACACACGCCCCGAGGTTTTAATACAAGCGTACCTACCGTATCATGATTCATGAACCGACTATAACTACCTATTTCACTCGTGTCATCCCTTTTCTATACTTATTCACTTTTTTTATTAGTCCAGGCATTTCTTTTTCGGGAGGAAAAAAATCCTTTAAAATACTTAAATTACGTACCTACCTACTAGTAAGTATAATCATTTTATAGTCTTACCTTTCGGAGTTGCCAGGTAATCTAAAAAAAGTAATTTCTGGGTGCGTTATTGAGGAATTCATGCAACCAAAAACAGCACAATATATTCTACTTGTCATATTAAATAGGCTATACTTGTACTTATTATTGGTAAAAAAAATCGCGCGGTTACTGTTTAAAAAACAACACACCGTCCGTTCGTCACTGCGGCGCATTCGCGACTGGTTGCGTGCCGAGCGCATGCCGACGCCGAGGCGCGTAGGTATGACTCGAATTCCGACCGTTTGTATGAAGATAGGTTACTGTATAATTATGTACTGTGGCAGTGGTCACTGGCGAGTTAGCCGATGCAAATTGTCGTTATTTCATTAAACTAATGCCTCACGTCCGGCGAGACCCGTGTCGCCTTCGCGTGCCGACGCCGTCGCTCATTGTAAACAATGTAAACAGATACTGTTTATACATATTATGCGTTGTCGCATTCTTTCATATCGATTTACGGTTCAAAACTGTTTGTACACTTTGATCCCTTCTGTGCTTGTTTATTCTGATATCTAGGTAATTGCCTTGTTTATAATGGCAGTCTCTTTCTAATCAGATTAATTAGGTAACTACATGTGTAAACAGTATGCTGTTGTATCTATTGTTTATTCAAATGGCATGCCTATTATCAGCACATTTTTTACTAGTACTAGTTTAAAGGGTTATCAAAACGGTAATCAAGATTAGAAGGTTAGCAGTCAGGCCGTTCTCATATTTTTACTATTATGATATTATGTAGCGCAAAATTACGAATATTTTTTTAACATTACCCAAACCGCTCATGATTGAAGAACGTGTGTGTTATACGCAAAACTGCGGCTGCTTTTATTTTATAAATAAAAATAAATATTAACCAGTGCCAATTGTAGCTCTCGTTTACTGTGCTTCTATTGTACCATACCAAATTTGTGCAACTATTGTACCATATTTTTGGGCTAATAATAACTAAGACACTTTTGAATCAGGTATGTAAATATATCAACTAGAGGGTTAACCGCTTGTCCTGACCAATTTGGGTAAAATCAAGCTAATCACAATCATGTCTTTTTTTTGTGATTTGACAGTAATTTATTTTCCTGTAAAAAGGTTATTCCTCCGTCCAAACAAAGCCGTGCTTGAGTCAGCAGTGGCTGCGTAAATATTTTTATTTCGGCCGCGTTCTGGGCTCTTTGTTTTGCAAATGACTTGCTGTACATCCAGTGTTTACACTGCTGAAGTGTCTTGAGCCGATCCATATGCTCCACTGCTTTGACATACTGCATGTCATAAGGTAAGTCACGACCAGCCATTGTTTCATACTGAGGCAAATACGCACATTATGGGCATCCTTGCAAATATAACGCGTATTTACGTGTAACGAACCGGGGGATCGCTGTCAACCCGCATCTTTTTGCATAATTTCGAACAAAGGAAAGCTTTCAATGTTGTAAAAAAATATTTTCTGTTCTGTACAGCCGTTACAAAATAAACATCACGACATCGGGACGTCCTTACAACTGTCAAAGGATTCAAAATTATTAAAATATATAGAGAGGACTCTCATTGCGAGTAAAACAGTACTGGAAGAGGCCACATGTTTATTTATTTGTGGATCTGAGACCACTGGGGATGACGCACAAATGTTTACCACCAGGGAGAGCAGAAATAAAGCAATACGGCCGAAGCAGGGTTATCGCAGCAAGTGTTACTCAGCGGTCAATGCTCGGTTCGACATTTCTCTTTGCAATAGTGTGTTGATAACATTCCTATTGTTCTAGCATTGTTATCGATTATACTGAAATGCTCGTATTGTTGCTTACTAACAATGAGCAATAATAATTATCAGAAATAATATTGAATTTGATAAGGCAAGTCAGCCATGTACAGGTACTACGCGGAATAACAATAAGGAAAATATAAAGAAAATAATATTAGAGAAATGGAAAAGCCGGCTAAAGAAAGACTGTGAAACTGAATTTTTGAATAGATTATTACCAATTTTTATTTATTGATCACTAACGCTACATTTATAATTTGATTTTTGAATAAAATATAAAAAGAAAATAGTCTCCCGCGTAAATCTCGAGTCAATTAAATGTAACGATAATGACTTTAACTGTGTGCTTAGTCACAACAAAAATAAAATGTAGTAGCATGCAAAATGTTATTAGATTATAGATTAAGCGTCACTATTCTACCGCTATTTCTTACAAATACAAATTCAGTTGGGTAGGATTACATTGGACAAATTAATCACACGCCAAAAGTCAGTTTACTAGTAAATTAGTATTTTTTGTAGATTTACCAGGCCCAAAAAGAGGAATATCCGATTCGAGTCGTGAAACTTTAAAGGGCCACAATATTCACGCTATTGTTCAAAACTGGGCTAAGTACGAATAAAATAATCTGGTTTTACCGTGATATATCTGTGAAATGGTTATAAATAAATACAATTTCATTAAATGTTTTTGAGTAATAACTGAACAATTCAGTTCTTATTGAATGCTGTGTAGGTAAATGTTTATCATTAAACTTTC
Organism: Catocala fraxini; assembly: GCA_930367265.1. Lineage (NCBI taxonomy): Eukaryota > Metazoa > Arthropoda > Insecta > Lepidoptera > Erebidae > Catocala > Catocala fraxini. Next base: position 14,065,932 of record OV884037.1, read on the forward strand.
TGTGATTCGAAAATCAGTTTTGTTTGGCATATTTTACCGTAGAGATGAATCTGTCCTTCGATAAATGTATATGCTGTAACCTTAACAACCGAGTATTGCTAAAAAGATTGCTTAGAGATAATTTTTTGTGATTACTTCATTGCTAAAATGCTTCGACTTCAATGAATACAGTCGAGTTTTGAATTACTTATAGTGAAATGGGTAATAAATGGATGTAAGATATTTTTTAAACATGTAAATATTTTATTTTGAGGTATACTCCCCTTAACATGATGCGACATAAACAAAATATTTAGCAAAGAGCAAAACATGTTGAGCATGATGCATGAGTGTACAATGAATGTGTCGCAGACCTCCGGAGAGCGAGGCTTGAGACGGGAAATAAATTGCTGTCATTTACTCATACTTACAATAACAAGCAAGTGCAGTCTATTCAATAAAAGATTGATAACACGACGCAGCGATGCCGATGATCTGACATGACTGGTGACTGCCAGTGAGTGGCTATAATATCACTTGACTTTAGACTTGGTGCCCCAATATTTTGTTCAGTTTAATGTGTATTATATTTAATTGAAACAGGTCAGAATCGAATCGAAACGCCTTTAAACAATTTTTTATAAAGGAATTTACAACACTTCCCTAATAATGCGTCAATAGAATTCTTCAAACAGTACTTGTGATCAAATGCATTGTAAAACAAACTGAATAAATAAACAGTCTAGCTGATGGCAAACATCATCATGTTAGGACAATTACCAGCCATTATTTAAATCAAAACGCGCGTTGCAGTTGCCATTTCAATTGCAGATTACATGAAGTGAACAAAATGTCCGCTGTCCCACGCCCACAGACAGACGTCGACAGTACAAATAGTGATGACAAACCTAAATGACATCACTGTGAAATCATTATGTGTATTCATATTTTAAAACATGTGTTTACGGTGTGACTGTTTAGTGGAACGCTACGTTAAGTTTTGTCTCCTTTTTTATTCTAAGGCATGTAGAATTGATGAATACTATATATATAATATCTGACTGAGCCGTGGTCACAGTCAGCTTGTGACCACGGCCGGTGTAATCTGGTCGAAACGTCAAGCATAAAAAAGGTAAACATTATGCATGATCGCGTTAATACCCGTTACATATTATATATATATATATATCATGCAACGCGAAAGTTTAAAAGTTATTGATGAATACTCCCGACGGTTTTATTTATCTTGTACATTATAACATCAACTTTGATTGCATCGGGATGGGTACATCGTAAGTGGTTGCTGATGGATTGACGAAAGCTCTTTTGAAATGGATGGCTGACTCAACAGGGGAACGGCAATAGTTTCTATTTGAGATTGCGAAGGATTGCCAGCATGCCACTAATATTCTAGGTACTCTTATGTTGTCGGAGCTATATTTGTTCAGAATCGATTGGCCGCATTTCAGCACGCGCCGTCCAATTTGAAACCGTTACTATTTAACACAATACGTAAACAACCACGTAACAGTGTTTATGAGGTGGAAAAGTTATTACAAGCGAAGTTTGTTTGATGAATACATGGCCGTAGCTAACCGCAAGATTGTTGAGAGCAGGTTTATGATAAACGGGTAGGTTTATTGAAGTGGGTCCACATATCGTATCGACGTTTCAATCTACAGGATTCGACGTTACCCGCATCAGTTGTCCACATTGTACAAGTTCACGAAGCCTCGGAGTTTGCAGGCACTTAGTTCTTTGAGAGTGACCAAAATGCCGCAACCGGACTCTGTCGTCGCTCAAGAACCTAAATTTGTATATCTTTAGAAACAATCAGATTAAAACAGTTTCATAAAACACTTCATAAGTAGCTACATACCTGCTTACTTCTATTTATTAACAGTTAGGTGAGTAAGTTCGTGCTCAGTGTAATGGTAAAATATTTGAGCGTGGCACCGTTAGCCGGCGGCGGGCACTGTGTGGGCCTGATACACTCTTAGATGGTCGTCGGCACCTTTGTGCATTGACCCGTACAAGGCTTGGTACACTAAAGAACTTCCTAGTTCACTACACTTGTTAATGGTACAATTTCTAGCTAACATGATATATTGGAAGCAAATTCAGATACCTACTCAAAGTAATAACACATTACTAATGGTTGATGATGTTTAGCAATCAGCACGATACGTAAGGCTTCGTAAGCATTTAAAACAAATAAGTTTGAGTGTCATTTGAGTATGTAGTTGGCAAGCACGCATTCTCGCGGTTGTCGAGTCATTTTGAGATTTGGTATAAGTGATGAGAGGCAGGCAGCAATGTAAATAAGCATGCCCTAAAAACATAAGTCATATCCAGTTAAACCTTTGAAAGTGTAAAGGAAAATAACATTTGTGTACTTATCGTGTTTGAAGATACTCTACATGGTAAATGAAACACAAACGTTTACTGCAGCGAACCAACTTTCTCTACATCAAAATGTAAATACACGTAAATAAGTATCGTATTATACACACTTTTGTAAAGGCTTAAGTTAATGTTTATAAGTACTTACTATCAAACAAAATTTATTGGACAATCTTTTCATTGTCTACTTACAGTAGATAAAGTTTGATTTGAAGCAAGGTTTTTGATATTTTATTTGCCCCTGTGATCTTTGATACATACGTAGTTTAAATTCTACGGGTTTAGTTATCATTGAGGTGCTAGTAGATGTGTCTTGAGTTCAGGATATATTTTTGGCTCTCTGTCCACTCTTCACATGTGTCACAAGCAGTCGAAGAGCAGACTACATTCCTTCGCGATCGTCCTCGCCATAAACGGGCGTCTGTCGCCGATCGCCACAAGTGGCATCATTTGAGCCTAAGCACTGGGAATGTTGCGGTCGCACGTTTCGCACACACCGCTTATGGCAACACCGACTTCTTTTTTATTAAATTCTGCTAACTTCAGTTACTTCACCTGTTTAGATGTTAGAAATCACAATTAAGTATAGATGACAGCAAAGGAATATTAATTTGAAGATGTTTTATAATTAATAATATTAGAGGCGATTAACAATTTAAGTTGCTTGCAGAAAAACTAGAACATGACAAGCAATTTATCACAAATAGTACGTATTTAGACAGGATTTCGGGCCTGGCCTCTTTAACACAAGTTGTTTAATAACAACTTAGCAAAGGGGCCAGTCACCACTTAATGTGTGTCAATAATACAATTTTATTTTATTTATTATGTCATCATATCTGTGTACTCGTAACATTTTTATAATTATGTACAAGTGTTATACTGTGGTGAAATAAACATTATTATTATTATTATTATTATTATTATTAATAAATATATATAATAATATTAATAATCATGTTCTAATGGAAGTGATGTAAATCTTATATGAGAATAAATGTCTTTAATGTCTTTAATTTGTTTTCTCTAACAATACTGCTTTAGAAGTATTTTTATAGATGACGTCATAGTTTTCAAATAATATCATTATAGAGCTTATTGAAAGAACTTTCTATATTTTTTACAATGGTATTGTTCCACTTATAAGCAGCGATAGCTCAGTGGGGAGACCAACAGACTGCAATGCAGAGGGTCTCGGGTTCGAACCCAAGTCGCGCACCTCTGACTTTCGGAAGTTATATGACTTTTCGAAATTATGTGCGTATTGATTGACAATTATCGCCTGCTTCGTGCCTCGGAGAGCACTTTAAGCCGTCGGTCCCGTTTGCCATGAACATCTATGGCAGTCGTTATTGGGAAAGTCAGTACCCTCTAATATCCTGACACTGGTCTAGCCTTAGGGTATCGTTAGCCTTCGGGTTGCGGAGGCCAGGTGGCAGCCGCTCCGTGTAAAAACTGATATCCAGTCAAATCCGGTTAGACCAGAAAAGCCGACCCCAAGTGACTTGGGAATAATACAGGCTAAGAGAGCAGATTGTTCCACTTATTACCCACAACAACAATTTTTAAATAACAAATAAACTTCCTTTTATAGAATGAGTTTTCAAGAGTCTATACTAGGTCCGACCTACATATTTCTATCAATATTTAAAAAGGTTATCAAAGGAATTACTAGGATAAATCCAAGAAAGGCAATACGTTTAAGCTTTGGTAGAATGTCCTTAATACTACATGATTTTGGACGAAACTATTCTTCGCCACAACATTAAAAGTAAAGTTACTTATATGTAGTTTATGACTGAAAGTATTCTCCATAACAATGAAACAAATATAATATGATCACCGGAACTTAGTAGGCGAATACTTATTTGCGAGCGCCAGCGGTTTGTACCGTTATCGCTCTGTGGAATGGGACCATCCGCTCTATCGGTACACCACTGTAACTACAGCTAATGCCTTTCCTATCATTTCGGACATACATCATACAAAATGACATTCACTGTACATTGTAAGGTTTTGCAATTCGCTATACCTATGTTAAATAACCTGAAGGTGTTGCAATAGACATGAATGACTGCGTGTGTTGCGAATACTTTGGTTTTTGCTGCTTACGATGTGTTATTCTGATAATGTATTACGTTTTAATATGATTTTTGCTTATGTGAACATTTTGTATTTTGCATGACAAAGGAATTTGATGGTCGATGACGATATTTTGAGGACATGTCACTGACATAGGACTAAGAAGATACATAGGTGCTATGGAGAAGAAGCATATACACAGAAATGTGGTGATGTGACCTTAGATGTGATGATGAAAAGAAACCACCTATTAGCTTATTTATCGCTTGCAATTACTTATTAATGCATTAATTCAAATATAGTTTCCTTATTTCTGCCTTGAATATACATTCATTAATAATTGATTATTACATCAGCTTTTCTACGTCTTCAAATCTTAAAATCAACCATTTTTGGTACCTAAGTCTAGTCAGCTAAGTAATTATTTGTACTTCAGTATAAACGAGTAACGGTCGATCGGAGAAAATCCTGGAAGCTGTTCAATTAATTGTGTCTAATGCATATTATGATTATTTATTCTTACATATTCATGTTACAAGGAAAATTGCTAATGAAGTTTTTTTAATTAGCTCTTCTATCGACGTTTAATGTTTATAGTATACTGCCGTCATAAGGAAAGAGGTAATTTTTTTTTCCGAAATTGAGTATTTTATCTATTTGGAATCAGTAACAAAAGACGCATCTGCCAGTATGTTAATATAAAATATATTTTTTTTGGCATATTCGTCTTTTCCCTTATGACGGCAGTATAGTGATGAACAAAGCTAGTTCTATAAAATAATTGATGTTGTAATTAATTCTTTCGACGTCCTGGGTACTTAAGTACTTTTGCGGCAACTAATTAGTATGTTAGTTAGCTATTTGTCGTGTCACGGAACGGGGAACAATGGTCAATGATGTGAGTGACAATAGTTGGATCGTGCGCACGCGCGCATTTTCAACCAATATTATGCCCAAACAATGCTCATCGAAACATCATACCATTTATTACATATCACGTAACATGTATATATTTCTTGTATAATAAAGTACTAGATATTACCCGCGGCTTCGCTCGCGCAAAAATAGCTTAGGTTAGATAAGTAACAGTACTTTTTTCTGGATGAAAGACACCCTATGGTCTTTTTTGTTTTCCGCAGTGTGATCGGTCGAGTAGTTAAGGCGTGTAAGCGTAACAAACAAACTCATATTCGCATTTATAATATTAGTTAGGATTAAGTATCAACTTTTTCAAATAAAACCGTTTCCAAACTATCCTATTTGAAGAGTCTACAACTGATCATTGTTATTATTATTCATTGCGTCATTTATACAGTTTTGAAAATCATACTAATACTTTTATTTAAATTTCTCAATCCAGCGCCCATCTGCGTCCCAGTTCTTGCTCTAAAAAGCTTACAAAAACATTGAATTACATATGAATAGAAACTGGATTGAATACATTAATACGTAATTTGGTACGGGCCCTATATTAGGGAGGGAATAATAGATGGCGAAAAGTTTAAATAATATTCGATATTATTTGTGTGACCCCCTCTAATTGCACGTGTGAGGAACAAGTTTCGACATGATTGTACCCAGATGTTGGCCCCTGAGATAAACTTTACATTTTAACTGACTGATCCCGCGTGAACCGTTGTAAAAAAGGTATTAAATCTAGTTATCAAACATAATTATTTTTGGTACTTATTAATAGAATCCGTTCTAGGTAACTAAGATTTAGAAGTAGGTTCAATAAGAAATGGAACATAAACTGTGTCTAAAATAGTCTCGGAAAACAAATACCTACCTACATAAAATGTTACCTGTTTGATAAAGGCCTACTACATTAGGTACATAAAAATTTTTTTGTAGATTTGAGAATATTAGAAAACCATAAGCCAATAAGTATAAAAATTGTTTGTATTATCTACAACAACTAATGCACTAGACGATGTGTGTGTTTTAAAATGTGCCATGCTCGCGGTGCGGTGGTCTGTTTTTATAATCAGTGGGGGATTATTCTTAACTTATAGACAGCAGTTATAATTTTCTTTGTAACACGTCGGATTGAGAGCTGCGGGATACTTATTTTTAAATACTTATACTAAATCGAAGTTAGTTTTATAAGTGTCGGCTAAACCAGTTTGGATTTAGAACATAAATTATAAGAAGTTAAGTGCCTGGCGGCCTTTTTTAGATATCGTTTTTTGCGATCTAACTTGCCACTTGGTCGATAACGCGTACTGGTGATCTCACACAGGGGCTCTGTCATTCCTTCTCGAGTCATGCGACCAAAATAAACAGCTGTAGCCCTGATGCAACTCCCGAAATGGACCTGTCGATCTTGTGTGGGAGTAATGTAGGCCATTATTTCAACTGCAACTGCTAATACGCATTATAACATTTATAACCCGTTTAGACAAACTCAAGGCTTTGTTAAAGAAGTAGACATAAAAAATACAAACGCAAACGTGTTCTCCGTTTTTTATCGCGAAATAGATCACGGAATCTTATGATATAAAACAATAAAAGTTGTGTAAACATACGTTTTACTGGTGGTAAATCAGACATTACAGCAGGCATACAGGTGGCAGGATATTAAATGTCTCACGGAACTTTTTCATCGCTCCGTTACACATTATATTTCTCAAGAAACGCGCTTGAAATCGGTCAACTTGTGGTCAGAAAGTCTTGAAACTTTTTGCCAGGTTGCTCAAGTCTTATGAGGAAAACAACTGGTCAAATCATTAACGGGTATGGGCAGCAGTTCCCATTAGTGTGATTCATAGATTCCTAGATACGGAGACCGTTGAAGGTCGACGACCGCTCTGTAAGGTTTGGCTAGTTTTTGGCAGTGGCAATCTAAACATAAGGAGGACGGTCCGTTACTTTCGAAACTATGACGGTGCTATTATTATATTGGTACTCTGCTAAACAGTATTATAAACAAGTATGGCTTTGTTATTTCTGATTACAGATATTCTGATTACATTCAACAATTTAAATGAACTGTAAACGGAATTACTTAAATGAAAAAAAGGATTTACTTATAATAAATTTCCTTTATTTCCTAATAGCAATAAAAACTAAAGACTGCATGGTTATAGCATAATTGCTGGTTGAAATAAGGAACGTATAAATCCCTAAAACCGGAGACAGTATGATTATAACTCTTATTGAATTGCTATTGATTTGGAATAAGAAACATACTTTTTCATCGTTTCTTGCTTTTCAAAACAGATTGTCACTGAACAGTTAGTAACTGCAAACGCTTGATGTAGGTCGTGTTCGCAGATACCACAGCGGTTGGTCGGCTACCACGATAGTAAGCCTGCAGTAATGATAACAACACGTATAATCAAATGTCGGTCCAGATAATGATGTACAATGTTACTAACACTACATCAAACTCCTACGCTTGCATACCAAATGACAATGGCAGAGGCTGGCCCGTTTTCATAATTTTCTTGTATACCCACATTCATATCGAGAAACATTTGCTCCAATACACAGTCATTGGACAAGTCTCAGCGCATTAGCCTGTAGCCAATCGACGCAACATAGTTGCAAGCTATCACCCTGGTGCCAAGTTTAGATAGAGAGCATAATGACGATTTCGTTTAAACATCTCATTAAAGTAGTCGTTTTGAACTCTTTCACACAAGGAATAAACAAAGTAGAAACGAAAATGATTTCCTTCTTTTGTACAAATTCAACTTATTTTTGTAAACATGTCTGGGACGAGTTTTCAAAAGTATGATTTGCTGAGCCATTATTCCACTCTCCGGTTAGGGTTTCTTTTGTCAGTAACAGGCTAGGTTAACCTGTTATATGGACATTTTAAGGATTAATCGACTTCCCACACCTTCGCAAATATAAATATTTGGTGACTGGCTTACCTAGTTTTGATTTCTTCGATTTTATTTCACTTAGATAAAGCAAGTGATGATTCATGTCTAACACCTACATGATCTCTAAAAGGTTTGAACTCTAACCAAAGCTGTGGGCGGCGTACTCTGTGTATAGTTATGTCATTCGGCTACCAATTGCATTTTTTTAATTATAAGCACAAAGTGCACAAATGTGAGGTAATCAGTGAGACGAGGCCCGTGCCCGGCAGTGGGACAGTTTAATACAGGGCTGATATTATATACTATAATCATACATACATACATACATAGATTCACGCCTGTTTCCCAGAGGGGTAGGCACAGACTACGGATTTCCATTTGCTACTATCCTGACACACTTCTCTTCATTCACTTTCATCACATTCCTCATACACGCCCGTCGGTTCAAGGTGCTCTTAACCTGGCCTTTGTCCAGAACGCCTCCGATCTGATCGAGTAACGTTCGCCTAGGTCTTCCTTTTGCGACTGTTCCATTCACACTAGCCTTATAAACTTTCTTAGTCAGTCTTTCCTCGTTTATCCTTTTCCTCGTTCATTCTTTCTACATGCCCAAACTAGCTTGACATACCCTTTTCTATTCTTGTCACTATATCCACTTTCATGCCGCATCTCTCTCTTATCACACTATTCCTTATTCTATCTTTCAGAGTCACACCATATATATTTCTCAGCGCTCTCATTTCTACAGCATTTATTATATGCCTACATTTATTATATATACATAAATGTAGGCACTAATAGTCCTCTATGAACAGCCAAACGTGCCTTTTCGGATACATTTCGGCTGTTCATAAAAGCGCGTAGAGCTCCATTCACTTTGTTGCCAGCAATCGTTCGCCTTTCAATATCTCCCTCATGTTTACCATCCCTTGTAAACAAAGTACCCAAATATACAAACTCTTTCACTTGCTCCACTTTTTCTCCATCAATCATAATATTACACATCGTCACGCACTCTTCCTTTTCGAATACCATTACTTTTACATTTATTTTCATTCCTTTACTCTCAAAAGCACCATGCATAATAGTTACCATCGCCTGCAACTCTTCTGCTGATGACGCAAGTATTACTTGGTCATCGGCATAAAGAAGACATTTGACTAGTAACTCATTCATTCTTAATCCCCATTCACAATCTTTTAAATCTATTAAACAATTGTCCATGTATAGGTTAAACAGCCAAGGTGACGCTACACATCCTTGTCTAACACCTTTTTCGATGCTAAATCATTTTGTGTAGGTCCTATTTATCCTAACACTAGCTATCATAATCAGTCCCATTTATCCTAACACAAGCTCTCACAATCAGTCTAATCTAAATATCTTCCATTATATTCATAAGATTGATATAAAACAAATTGTAATGATATTAAAATTACATTGTTTAAGACCAAAGAATAAGTGACATCAATCAAATTATTGCAGAATCTTCTAAATACAAACATCTTGTCACAAAGTTATATATTAAATCTTGGTGACTACCGAATACATTGACATAATAATAAAAAAACTGGGTCATATTAAAGATTTTATCATACTTATGATCCTAATTAGGTACTTTATTACAAACTAAACAAACAACTAAATACGAAAAATATTTACGTAATAGGCAAAATACTTGATTATTGACTTGCGGATAATATACAGAATGTCCAAGAATATGTGAATCAAATTCTAACGGGAGATTCCTTAGGTAAAGACTTTTCAAATGTGCTAATAAAAAAACAATAAAAAAATGACCTTTGTAAAATTGTTGTTGTTGAAATCGCAGCACAATTTTGGAGCATATCGTACTTTTTTAAACACTTAATTTTTTTTTTTACACAGTTCATTATTATTATTGTTATTTTGTTTAGCTAATTTGAAAGGTCTTTACCTAAGGAATATCCCGTTACAATTTTATTCACTTATTCTGGGACACCTGTATATATAGACATACAAATTTTTTTGTGTTCCATACCGTCTGATGTAATCTCTATATGACAACCAAAAATATATGATAAGCTCTTAAAACAATGTGATAATTACCTACTGGTTAAATATATAACTGTACTAGATTTTGCCCGCGGCTTCGCTCGTATTAATGTAGATTTTGTCAATAAATTTCTATGACAGGGGAACAGGAATTTCTTTCTGGATAAAAGGTACGCTATATTCATTTCTGTATCCCTGACAATGTATATGCGAAATTTCATGATGATGAGTCGAGATGTTAAAGCGTAACAAACAAACAAATTTACATTCGCAAGTTAGGATTAGGATTAATAACAAAAAAAATTGACGCAAGTCAAGATGTGGGCGAACATCAACAGTGAGGTCTCTGAGTCATAACGTAATTCTAATATCTGCAGGGAGCGCAACCTTCAATTAACGTATTGCGTATCAAATGTACGGCATTCCATTGCTCAATTTATCTCAATTTATATTCATGAAATATTAATATCTACAACCAATATACCTGAAATTTCTAATAAACTACTGTCAATTGATAATAATCTGGCCATAATCGTTGGATATCTGATTAGAAATTGAATGATCTAGTACCTTCATATCACAATTTATAGCTTTGTTGAAAGATAGAGCTCTCTGGTTTTAAGAATGTGTGTGAGTGCTTGTGCCTGCTAATTGTAGGGTCTTGAGTTGGACAAAGTGTCATTGGATATTGCCATTAAGCAATCTTCGGTCTCAAAAGTCTGAAAATATGTCCGATCAACAACAGACTCGTCTTTTCACTTATACATCTAACTATAGAATACTAGGTTTTGCCCGCGGCTTCGGTCCCGTAAATGTAGGTTAGGATAGGTTGGTAACAGTACTTTTTTCTGTATGATAAGTACCCTATGTCCTATTCTATACCCCTGACATCGTGTAAGAGAAATTGCATGATGATTGGTCGGGTAGTTAAGGCGTGACAGCGTGTCAAACAAACAAACAAACAAACTCTCTTTCGCATTTATAATAATTGTTAGGATTAGGATAATATTTGTACGTTTGTAAACTTGTTCAGATTTACAGGCATAATGCTTTATTATGTCATGTTCAAATATTTAATAAACAAATGACTCTATCGTACGAATGACGCAGATTGTGTAATAATTGAAATGTTGTTTGCAAACGTTTACGGGTTTTTATTCAATGATAATGTGCCAATTTGCGGGATATCGTCATGAATATGATCATTAGGGGATTTCCCAGACAATTGACAAGAATTCATAGGTCATGTACAAAAACTATGCAGCTGTAAACCAAACCGAAAATAATATAAATATCAAACCTCGTAACAGATACATTTTTATCAAGTGATGAGTTATTTTGCATTACGTTACCCTAACTAAGAAATAAAAAGAACTTATAAATTCTCATCAAAAATAAATAAGATCGAAATACCTACCGTATTATAGGGGAAAATTCAAAAGACAGAAAAAGGATGCACAATACAAACTGTGAAGTAACCGCTACTTAAATGCTGCTGTCCGAGGGAGACAGCGCGATATTCCACTACAGACCCACTATTTCTTATATCCAAATTAAAGATACTAATAACTCCCTTATTTTGCAACCCATTTTGATACTGATTGCACAAAAAGATTTACTTTGATTGCTATTTGGTCTTGTGTGGAATTAATTTACAAAATCAATCATGGGTTACTACCCTATTAAAGTCGCAAAAGCAAAACTAATCAGCTAATAAGGTTGACCAAATATAGTCGCAAACGCATCACATGATAATGCGCGCTCGATTTTGTTTATTGGTGCGAGTAGGCAACTAGTCTCAGAATAGTTTTCGTTGCAGCGTGAGAAAATATCTTTAGAGTCATGTTCAATGTGAAACGACTGCTAGTTATGAAATCATTATATAAATTATTTCTACCCACACCTATTACTCGCTCTATGTTATGCAAAATATGCAAATGTACAAACCAGCTGGTTTTACATGGAAATGTTTTATATTCATACCTAATGTTTGAAGCACTGAACACTTGGTGTTAGGACTGAATCACGTACCTATGTCTTGGCATTAGAGTGAACACCGTTGGACACTAAAAGCTAGACCGCTCGTCTTCTCACTGAGCGGTACTAGCATGCCTGGTTTGTTACTGTACCGCTGGAGATACTGCTTATCCTGTAACAGAATAGCGGTAAGAAAATAAAAATAAAAAAGCTGTAAAGCTTAATAAACCAATAACATTCATTAAAACAATATAATTTTAAATGCACTTTACGTTTTAAGTTTCTTCGTCTGTAATAATTAATATTTAAATAGTTCTGTAGAAAAAAAAAGGATAAGTTAACTCTCTGCCTAGACGGTTGAATGCTGAATAAAATATAAACGCTTTGTAACAATGGTGGACTGCTATTAGAATTACCGCGACAAAAAGTCACTAGTCGACAAGAATACAAACACTAAACGAGCAAATGTTAGTACCATCTGCTTCAATTCTCTGTAACAATTTATTGTCTCAAATACCAAAAGGTACTTAGAAAATAACAGTTAGGGTAATCTAAGGTCCTTATTTCCAATTGAGTTAACACTGGGTGGATAAAAACTTGATCTTCCCGTGCGCGAGAGCAGTTGCGCGGACGCAGACCAAAAAGTCGACGCATTCCATTGTTGATTGGAAACAAGTCGCGGTCGCGCGCTCCAATGGGAAAAGTCGCACAACTCTGAATTTATGAAGCAATGAACGGTGCCTTTATGGAGTCGGCATCTTAGCTTTTGTGTAGATATTATTTCGAAATCATACAATAGATATTACGTAAACTTTTGAATGCTATAGGTACACCTTCAATAGTATCTCTTCATTGTATTTTTTTGTTAATACGACAAAATAAATTCATAATGTTTATTATTATTTTAGCCACTACACTTTCTCATCAATAGCATATAGGTCTTTAAATTGAAAATGGCAGCTAACTGTTATTCTTAAAATAGGTATCAAAACTAATAATAAATATTTTGTTGAAAACTTACAAAGAATTTACTTTTAAACATAGTTTTATCTGACACAAACAAATAAAAAACACAACAATAAAGCGATAAGAATAAAGTGATTCATCTACTTAAGAAAGCCGTTAAGGTTATTATAAACCCAACTAATAATGTAAAGAGACGTGAATGAAAGACTAATGAAGGTTAGATGTGAGCCAACTACCAAACTATTTCATTGGTTAATAATAGATATATCAATAATATTTCTGGAGCAGATATTTTAATCATAATTTAAACTTGTACGATGAACGAAATCTTTAATCTAATTTTAGGCGTATGCCTTCGAGGATAAGCTATGCTTAATTTTAAACGAGAATGAGGGACACAGCCAGGCATCCTATAATATATGTATATGTTCTTTCTGGATTTATCCACGGTTTTTGACACAATCTTGCATGACAATATATGGGCTAGACTGAAGAGCACGGGTGTGGCGGCGAACATCTTTTCAATTTTAAGATATTGGTCGATACCAACCTATTCTGAACGAATTCAATATAATTACAAGCTGAATAGAAGTGAAGAGGTTATCTCCTCTTGCCGCATACCACACTCCTGTATGTGTTGGGAATACTGACGTCCCAGCAAATCCTTCCTGACACGTACAGTATGGAGTGCGACAAGAATATAATATATCCTGTACTCTTTTATTCAATCTTAAAAGTATATTAAGAACTCAGTAATGCCAATAATCATTGATGCTAATTTATAGATATTATTATTATATATATTAGTTACAAAGAAGCCATGATGATTCCTAGATTACAGGTGTGGACGATTCCCAATTTGGTCACGGTACATGAAACATAATATGTGGAAGAGCATAAACTCAGACATAAGCGATTACATGGGCCTGCTACTAGGGTTAAAGGACTCTGCCGGCTATGAGCAGGTACATAATAATATATCTATAGAAGAATATTACCAGATGAAAAAAAGTTCTGCTCGGTACCGCTCACACTTGATGATGGTTATGAACAGTTGTTGGCTATAATGCATTTAGATAACTATTAGCAAGCCTTCTGATCGGCAAGAGATATTCACGTGATGATGATAAAACAAAATCAGGAACAATGTCGCACTTTGTCGATGTCTCCATGGATACCAGTCACAATCAGGAAGCTAGAGCCGATAACATAAATCATGTCATCAGATAAACCTGTGTTTCTATGTCAACCCTTAAAAACACTCCTATTACAAATGTGTGTCATTTTGATACAAAAAGTGTGTTGTTTACGCTATTCTTTATCTCCAAGGACATTGAAATACGACTATTTACGGCTACGCATTTCGTAGTAAATATTTACTACGATGTTACTACCTACTCACTGTAGTACTACAATTAACGTAGTAATGTATTCTTGTAGAACGGTTACGATCAATAATATTTTAAAGGATGTTTTAATTCGAGATGAAACGGCTACGCATTTCGTAGTTAATAAATGAGTTGCTTTCTTTACCTACAATAATCATCTTTTACATTATTCATTTATATAGTGGATTCTGGGAATGTATTTATTCGATTTTTATTTTGAATTCGTTATATATGTAAGTAGTCGTTAAGGACGATTGCCACATTGTTTTTAGGATATAATTATGTATTACTAAGAATGTACCATAAGTTTGACTGCACGGATGGCGTACTGGTTTAAGTGGTCGTCTCACTATTGCCACTGCACCGAGTGTTGCGGGTTCGATCCCCACACGGGACAATAATATGTGGGATCCACAAATAGTTGTTCCGAGTCTAGATATTCTTTATACACGTTGCGCGTTGTTTAAATTTTGTAAAGTCGCGTGTGATATATGAATTAATCCCAGTGGCGAAGCTGGATGAAAAAAAAGGTATTAAAATGTGTTATGCCGAAATAAATCTATACTAATATTTAAGCTGAAGAGTTTGTTTGTATAAACGCGCTAATCTCAGGAACTACTGGTTTGAATTGAACAATTATTTTAGTGTTGGATAGCCCATTTATCAAGGAAGGCTATAAAACATCACGCTGCGACCAATAGGAGCGTGGCAGCAATGAAAAATGTTGCAAAGACGGGAAAACTCTCTTATGTGAAGCAGACGAAGTTGCGCGGGACAGCTAGTGTTAAATAAGAATGATATTGGCACAGATACTAATCATACTGCGGAAGTTGGATTGAAAAATATATTTAACGCCGTAAGAGAGATGTTATATGCGAATGTATTTAAAGAATTTTATGTTCTACATATGTATATAATTCTGATACTTTGCCTGTTACATTTTGAGCATTATAAAGGCTCGTCCACAGCTAGTTGGCTGTATGTGCGGGCGGTTGTAGCGACCCAGTGCAGGGCGTAATGCGGTGCAATCACCGCGCGTTCCCGTGAGAACGCGACCGATACTCCCCGCGCGCCGCTGCATGCCAAGCCCGCCGAAAGGTCAAAGCGAATTCGCGAAAAGTGGATTTTCACGGAAAAACGACTACGCAGTCCTAACTAATATTAGATATGCGAATGTGATTTTGTTTGTTACGCTTTCACGCTTTAACTACCTGACCGATCATCATGAAATTTCACATACATACATACATAGGTACATGTTGTCAGGGATCCAGAAAAGGCGATAGGATAACTTTTATCCAGGAAAACTATTATTCCTGAGGGATAGAAGCTTAGTGACAAAATTTACATCAACGCGAGCGAAGTCGCGAGCAAAATCTAGTTGTTATGTAACTATGTATTGTTGTTTGTAATAGTTTTAAGCCCGTTCAGATTTGAGGCCCGCTCGGTATTGGACGGTGAAGCCAGAGACATAGTGCAGCACCTTCAAATTAATGATAATCATTATCAGACAGCCCGAGATCTCTTAGCTCGTCGATTTCAAAATCACCGTCCCGTCGTTTGGCCGATACCCATTTTGACCATAAGAGTGCGCTCAATAAGACTAAGATGCGAGCTGAATCCTTTTTCATCTCCTCAGTATGTTGAGGATAAAAATATATTCGTATTTATCGGCTATATTAGTACTGGCATAAGGGTTTTTATTACTTTTGCAACTCTATCGGATTACAATCAGGAAATAATAACTATTTTATTTCTTTCAAATAAAATGTTACTTATGGGTAGTTCAAGCATAGATTGGTATTTTCTCATTTTCGATTTAATTGCTTTGTACATTTATTGTGACGTATGTACTATTTTTGGATATAATGCGATTGCAATATAATTATTTGAAACAACCTGGTTCTTCTAAACAATTAACTAATTGAGTTTTAATGAGTTTGAACGTGTTATGGTAATTTAGACCGAGTCGTTGTCCCATAATCGCTTGAAGGACGGACGGACCAACATTCCGCGGCAAAGGGAAAGGGTTCATTCGTTACACAGTTTTTTCATATTACATTCAATCTACGTTATAAGATCAAACACTTCTCATCTCTTCACTAGATTTTAAATATCGAATTGATTTCAATGTTGGCTATGGACGCTCGTTTGAGTTCAAACCATTCATTGCTAAATAGCACATTTAAAAGTACCTAACAAATATTTTAAAGAAACCTAATGAATTTCTACCGGCTAAGTAGGTAACTATCTAAATGAGTGAAAAGGTATTTTGATGATTAGACCAAATAGCTATTAGTTAATTGAGTAGCGCTACTTCATTATTTATTTATTTATTATAGTCAGTTAGCGTAACTGTACTTATATACAACTTTGTTAAAATATCTTGTAATATGACATTATTCTTATATATATCAATAAAAGGAATGCAAAGTATACACCAATAGATTGACAAATATATTATTATATTCGGCAATAGTTTGACAGCAATTATGATGATTATTGCTATCATGTGCAGTAGATGTTATAGGACGATATTATATATTTCTTACTACTTATACCATTCTTAGTAACGTCACCATGTGAAAACACCAAAAAATGCGATGAAAGAAAGACGTTTCTCAAGGAAACAGCTTATATTTCTTACTACTTATACAATTCTTAGTAACGTCACCATGTGAAAACACCAAACAATGCGATGAAAGAAAGACGTTTCTCAAAGAAACAGCTCATTGAAGACGCTTAACACTACACCAATATATGTAGAGCTCCCTTGCCCCTTTCAGGCCATGTTGAAGCTCACGGCATGAGGGTGGATTACGAATTATCACAGATCTTTTGTAAATGGGCGACCCATTCACATGCATCCATTGAAGGTCCCTTCACACGGTCAAAGGCGACAAAAAATAATACAAAAACCGTTACGCTCCCGAAAAAATGTTCCCATAACTTGTGAATGTCTGTCATTGAGCAATCTTTATAAAGAGACCTGTGTGTGTGGGGACCGCTTCAAATTGGAGCATAACAGCACTAATTACTTTAGGCTATCAACGGTCATTATTTAAATTACATACTCTATGGTAACACCGTTTACAACAGATAGCGATAACTGAGTAAATGTTGAACCAATTTAATACCACAATTCAACCAATATTGTACTCATTACATTTGATTTTAGACCGATTTATTAGCTCAATAAGCAGTAGCAGTAAGCAGTAGAAAATTTCATTATAGACACGTTTAAATATTCCAAAAGCAAGTAAGGAGCTTTCTATAGTCACACATGGATCACAAATGTGCGTGGGACCGAGAATTAAGCGCATCATGAATGGACCAAAGACATGGGACCGCAGCCTGTAATCATTCTCACGGTTTACACAAATAGATAAAAACTTTATGACGTGACCCGACAGAAATAACTGATAATTTGTTAGATAAACGCTGTCAATAAATAATGACGTTATTGAGTATTCGACGAGACTAACTAGACAAACAATATACCGCAGCTAATATCTATTTACCCGGAAACTGTAAATAATCACGAATAACAGTGGAACTACGTTGTTTGTTCATCATGGAATGCAGCGAGGACGACGTCGTTCGAGGACGCATTAAGCTATCATGCCATCAGCGCGTCCCCGTCTGGTCAGCATTCTTAAGCCGGGTCCGGTGTCCGCCTCAGGAATGTCTGCAACCAGCAACCCGAGACGGAAGGAGCAGCGGCGGAAGCGGTTCATAGAACTGAACTCCAAAGTTCGAGAACAGCTCTAGAAACATCTTAACTGTGAGCAAAAATAAACCTTATGTTTACGAGTTACGATCGAGTGTAAGCATTGACACATTCTCAAAAAGTACGGCTTCGAAATTTTATCTCTGTTATAAATAAACGCTGTAAATGCCAACGATGTACAAATAATTCTACCTCTTTAGGAGTACTGTATAAGGTTTGAAATGCAATTGCTGGTAGTATTTACATAATCTAAAATGTTCAAGAACATTCTGTGCCACTGCGCGCAACCGTCTCGCTCCACTGTACCGTGCATCCTGTCTCATACAAGTTGTAATTTTCCAAGTATTTTACTTTACCAAAGCCTTTTCGCACAAGATCATCTATTGATACCTGTATTATTAAGTAATCAAAATACTGGCGCCTAAGTATTACTAAACAGAGAACGTGCAGAAGTAGTTCGGCTGCTCTAAATGTAAAATCTTTTGTGACGAAACCGTAATAATTAAATCGGTTGCGGCTACAGCGAACAAATATTTACTTTGAGATTCTGAGAGTTTGTGTTTTGACTGTCACGCCAAGAGTGGTAAATTTTCTTAGGATGGCTAATTCTTTAAAATGCATTGAGTTTTAATTACTCCTGCGGAGTTGAGCGAGATTTTACTGCTCAAATTGTCAAGTTTCGGACCTCCTAGTGCGTCTTTGTGTCTGTGAACGTTTACATTTCACATGGTATTTATTTTATAAACTTTTAATGGCGTCACAAATTGCTGCAGTCGATTGTTGATTAAACAATTGAGCGGGCCCCGCATGCGTCGTCTGTCTCAATTGTATACTGTTATTGGAAATCAATTGACACGAAGTAAATTGACTCAACGAGACCGATGAATGATATCCTCTTGGCTGATCACGTGCGCTCATGTTATGTTTTAAATAATTTCTTGGTAATTATAAGTTTACAATAACTTGACACGTTCACTGAAGTATTCTTATCTGTCATGACATTATTGGTATGACAATATATAATATACCTACTCTGCAAGTAGAAAGGAATGATGCAACTTGCAAGTAAAAAATAGCTACCTTCTGGCAGTTCAAACTTACTTTGAACTTATTATTCATATTCCAATTCCAAAATAAGATTTAATTTCTTCGTGTAGGTACTATTTTAGTAGGTTGGCACGAGACGCATGCTTGCAATTTTCACACATATATGAATAGTGTTCTAATAAATAAAGAGAGGTGTTCGACCTCGTGTATGTGACGATGGTATTATTCATCCTCTGGTTGTGCTAGTAGGTACGAGTGAAAGTGAGGTCGCGACGCTTTCTATCCGCAACTGCCGCGCGGCCGGCACCGCATTGCGAACGTATGGGCGGCGGCGGCGGCGCGCGGCGCGGCCCAACGTGCGGATGCCGCCATCACTTGCGAAAGCTACCCACCACCACCATCTTAGTTTCCACCAAATAGAAAGCTGTATGAGCAATACGAATAGATGTAATCACGGATGTTTTCTCGTATGGTTAGCTTTATATTAGTAAATAAACCCTCAATACTTTTACAGACAAAACATTTAAATTAATATTATCAAAGAAAGACACGGAACAACTACATATAATCTATAATTATGACAATAATACTAAATTAAATAAAATTTAAATTCCGGACAATCCCAAAAAAGGAAGTGCCGAAAGTGACATCATCATCATTTACAGCCTGACTGCCAGTGTCCAGCAGTATCTAATACTGCTGGACACTGGCCGCTCTTTGTTTTTATCGCTCCTATATCAATATCAAATGATATAAAATATATCTAGATTTTGCAGTAATTCTAATTGCTGTACAGTATGCATATACGGATTAAACATAGCTTGATCTCTAGCAAATAGTATCAGTTCATTGAACGGTTCTACTCTCGCATTTTTCATTTATTGCTTCTGATGGCAAACGAACCAGTAGCTTACTCGATGGTAAATGGTAGCCACCGCTTAAGGACTTGAGCTATATAAGGTGTGGACCTTACGAAACTGGGATCTACCGGTAATAGTCTCTATAACCTTTGTTTGAAAATGATAAAAGTCATATCACTTCGCTAGCTGCGTAGCATTAAATTTGATACAGAACCTCCACGCGCATACGCTAAAAGCGTTCTATGTTAGAGAAGAAGTTCTCCAATTGGAATAGGTGAACCGTGATAAGGTTTTAAGTGGTACGTTGGTCGATACCAAGTCAAACAGACGATTGAAAGATATAGAACATGTAGGTAGTGAGAATTATTGGAACTATCGTAGTAACAAACACGCTGTTAAGGAGTCACGAGGATTAAACTAGTATTTTGGGCTTTACCCCAAGATGTGACCAGAACTTCACGTGAGGCCTGATCTGTGTTTATTAAATACTAGCTGTTGCCCGCAACTTCGTCCGCGTGGAATTTAATTTATTACCCAATACCTACTTTTAATTTGTTATCTAATTTTAATATATAAAAATACAACTAAAGGAATTAATAAGTCTAACTACACCTATATAAGTGTGGTTAGCTATATATTAAAAAAATACATATGGTATCGCGGACTTTTTTGTAGATATTGATACGTTCTATAATACTGTAGAACATTTTTTTGTTCTATCATCAATAGTTTCCGCAGCGCACGCGATGACAGATTTTTTATGACAAATTTTTCACATCTTGGGTTATATAATTTTTATTAAGGATCCCTATTTTTTTTTATAATATAATATAGCCTATGTCACTCAGTGAAGACGCAGCTTTCTAATGGTGAAAGAATTTTTGAAATCGGTCCAGTAGTTTTTGTGTGAAAACATTACAAACATACATACATAAACACAAATGTTTCCTCTTTATAATATTAGTTTAGACAAGTCGTTATCCTTCATCGTAGTCTGTTCTAAAAATTTGGCGTCAAAGATTCAATTACCGCCAGTAACTCGGAGAGCTACTACTTTGAACTATACTGCTATGATAAGTAAGCGATAGAGCCTTATCTCTTTAAAATACATATTAAATAAATGGATCTATATTTTTCAATAACTGGCAAAGAAAGTATCTATGGGGTTTCAGAATTGTACCTGAAGAAACACTTATTTACGACAGCAACGTGTGCTTTGATTAGCCCACGTAGCATTTTCATGTTGCACATAAAATAACGTAATAATTTGAATCAATAAGTTATTAGGTGCTTATGAAAGTAAATTATTACAATATATGTTGAATTACATTACGAAACCATTTGCTGCATCTGCAGCATCCACAATGCGTACTCAAAAATATTGACAACGGTAGGATTGCAATATTTTTGAGAACATGTATAACTATTTAATTCACAGAAAATGTTTGTTTATTGGATTTTAAATAATTCACTAGTATTTTGACTGCGTATACAAACTAGTCCTAATCCTAACTAATATTATAAATACGAAAGTGCGTTTGTTTGTTTGTTACGCTTTCACGCCTTAACTACTCGACCGATCATCATGAAATTTTGCATACACGGTGTTAGGGCCACAGAACAGGACTTCATGTACCTTTTATTTAGAAAAAATACTTTTGCTAACCTAACTTAACCTACATTTACGCGAGTGAAGCTGCGGCAAGATCTAGTAAAATATATTTGATTTGTTTTAAATGTTCTAAATCACTACGGCTACGCCCACAATGTGCCACGACGCGCTATTATCAAAATATTAAAGATGGCCATAGCTTCCTTTACTCGTACATATTTTCGTCGTAGAAGTAATCTACTATATCTTCTGTTCTTCATAATGCTATCGTTATCAGCGTTCGCACCACCAATATTCGTAATGTATAACAGCGATGGGAAATGTGTCGAGAATACAGTGGAGCATTTTTATTCGACAACAGCAAAAAATTCCACTATTAGTCAATCTATTTTATTGAAGCCGCCTTCACTGTAGGGTACCGAGTGTAAGTGTCATATTATTTTTCTAGCTTACTTTTACATCAAATAGAGGACAATAATTAGAACAGACAACGCTAGCTAGCATGCAAGATAGCATGATCTTTTACCAACAAATCGTTTTATTATTGTACAAATATAACTAGAATTACTATCAATGCAATGGAGCAAGTGAGTAAGTACTTAAAAATAAACTTATTTGCCACTTTGTTGCCCTCGCATCCAGGCTGTAGTCACGGAACATTTACACACGTCTTGAATATATAACCGAGCGGTTTTATACATGTAATTGTCCAATGCGAGCATTGCCAACTGGCTGGTCAACCCTATCACAGTATCAATCAAGCATAGATATTATTACATGTCTACATTCTTCGCCTTACACAAACGTCGCAAAGACATAATAATTAGCGGATGACCAACAACATCTTCACTTATATTGATATGACATTGGGACCCACTAGAACACTACAAAAATGACAATAATAATTACAACGCACTATAAACATGGCTAATGCCCGTATTTACAGGGGGTCCCGAAACTCAACGATAACCTGCTACCGGGCGCGAGGCCAAGGTATAAAAGGTATGAAAAAAATAAGAAAAATATCCATGTCACTTAGTCAAGGGATAATAGACATTTTTCGAAAAAGTTATATATTTTACATCCTTGTTCGCATTTTTAAGTACTGTGATCACAATTTATCAATTTTACAGTGATTTTTTTAATAATGTGGTCTCCAATAACAGTGCTATTAATAGCAACTACAAATCAAAGTAATAAACATTGTTAACTAAGCAAAAAAAATTTAGTTTTGACAAATTATGGTTTACAAAATTATTGTCAGTTAACTTTGACACACCATGTAGAAAAAAAATTGAGCACACTACCCTTGGCAAATTATTTCAAAAGATGGCCCATTTACTTTAGATTTCAAAATCGTACAACACTTGCCACTTATCTCGCCAATGAAAGTGCTACTTCATATTTTTTGCGAAGGGACCTCATGGAAAACTTAATCAAAATAAAACAATAAATTATCGTAACACTTTAATATCCTCCTAAAACTAAAGTAGATGCTCAAATTGTTTCCTTCCGGCACAGATACAAGCTCTGAATCGCCTCAGAAATGACTCTTCACCATTCGTGCACATCTACTCGCATTTATTTATTTTGATGCTGCATCAACTTTTTGGCGCAATTCGAATAGATTTTGTATTGGTTTGAATAGACTTTTTCTTTTATGCATCTCCAGTAAAAAAATCTACTGGATTCAGGTCTGAGGAAAGAGGGGGCCATAAAATTGATCCAAGGTGTCCGATCCATTTGTCGGGATATTCTTCGTTTAAATATTCTCGTACAGGCTGGGGATAATGAGCTGGGCAACCATCTTGTTGATACCACATTTCTCTGTGGATGTTGAGTGGTACATCTTCTAACAATGTCGGCAAATCATTTTGGAGAAAATGCAAGTAGGTGGCGCCATTAAAATTTTCAGTCAGCTCAAATGGTCCAATTATTTGACCATTTAAAATTCCTGTCCACATGTTGACTTTAAATTGGTACTGGGATCGGTCCTCATGCATCAATTGTGGGTTTTTCATTTGCCAACCATGTAGGTTGTGTAAGTTTAAATAACCATCTCTTTTGAACGTCTATTCGTCAGTCCATAAAATTTAATTTAGAAAAACCGCATCTTCACGAAATTTCGCCAACATGGTTCTGCAGAAAGCAATTCTGGGTGCGAAACCACGTGGTAACAAACTCTGCACACGTTGCACATGATACGGATGTAATTCGTATCGTTTTAAAATTAGATGAGCGATATTCTGCGGTACTCCCGTTGCAATTTCAATCGCACGTACTAAAGTACTGGGGTCATTTCCAACTTCATTCAAAACTACGTCGTCGTAGTCTCCTCGAGGTCTCCCACCATACGTACGAGCACTGGGACTCGTCCTTCCGAGTATGATGCGTGCACATTTTGGAAGACGCGATAATCTGGGTACCGCTCCACATTCGGGTACCTCTCACGGCACAATCTAGCTGCGGCAGAGGCATTACAACGGCACTCACTGTAGATAAGATGCATATTTACATATTCTTTCAGTGTGTACAAATACGGCATGTTTTTCACACACCGTTTACAAAGCACAAAGTCCAGAAAACAAAGCCAGAGTCGTCAAGTACGGATGGAGTATCAAGTCCAGGGTAATACAAGCCAAAGTCGATAGTACGAAAGTTACACGATTACGAGAGATGCACAGTAAACGAAGAAACAATGTGTACTAAATATTATTATTTTTATTTTATTATGAACGACTTATCAAACGTCGGCGTCACTATCCGTCTCACTCATCCTAAAAGTCGAATGACAATCTCTCTCGCTCTGACAGACAGCATAACTACTATCTATCTCATTTTATCACTTTTGTTCATTACAAATAATGGAGATGCCGACCTTTTTAAACAAAAGAATATAAGGGATTTTATTTTTAAATGAATCTCTCATTTAAAAAAATAAGAAGTAGCATGCATCCCTTCGCAAAAAATACTAAGTAGCACTTTCATTGGCAAGAAAAGTGGCAAGTGTTGTACCATTTTGAAATCTAGACTAAATGGGCCATCTTTTGAAATAACTTGCCAAGGGTAGTGTGGTACATTATTTTTTCAACATGTAGTGTCAAAGTTAACTGACAATAATTTTGTAAACCATAACTCGTCAAAACTTAATTTATTTACTTAGCTAACAATGTTTATTACTTTGATTTGTGGTTGCGATTAATAGCACTGTTATTTGAGATTACATTATTTAAAAAATCACTGTAAAATTGAGAAAATTGTGATCACAGTACTTAAAAATGGGACAAAGGGTGTCAATTTTTTAACTTTTCGAAAAATGTCTATTATCACTTGACTAAGTTACATGGAGTTTTTTTTTTTCGTAACTGGTATACCTTGGCCTCTCACCCGGTACCAGGTTATCGTTGAGTTTCGGAACATCCTGTAAATCTACATCAGCTTTAAATTTTTGTGTATTTTCACACATCCATCTCTGTTTGCTTTGTGAGTGTACTACTGGATAATTCCAAGTAATATATTATTACGTTTATAATTTATTAAGCCAATATGTATATAAACTTCTTAGAGTTGATATTATGGTTCATACATACGATAGGTACTTGGAGCAGTGTTGTATAAATATTCTCTTTCTATGGACATGTGCATTTCGCGAACACAATGCGCTTGTGTCATAGTGTGTAGTATGAAGCCATTCTTCTTTGAACGCTGAACAATGTTCATTGTGCTAGTACCAGCGACGTGTAATGGGATCCTCGCGTACGTTAACGCTGTCTGCTCCTACCATTATTGTAGAATAAACTGGGTCTAGCAGCTGATTACGTTAATTAAATAACAAAATATGGCACATCCACCTTTGTCGGACTTTTAACGGTATAGGAAATGGTTCTATTAATTAATGCTAGTAAGTATTGCATGACGTCTCAATATCTAAGGCAACAGAACCATCTTTAAGAACCAGTAACAGAACCATGAAACGTAAATACTGAAGTTTCGGTCGTGTGTTGTTACTATTAGTACCATGAAACACATGAAGTAACGCTAAGATCAACCTCTACAGTGAAGTGGTCCGAACAACGGTGTGATGTCACTTTGAAAGACAGAAATCTGAAGAAACTTCGTGGTAAATGTATTCTTAATATTTTGTTCGCCCAAAGATTCGGATTTTCACGGTAGACTTACAGAGTACCTTATTACCTACCTACTGAGCCAGTGCCGAGAGTCTACGTGTTCGTAATTCTATTTCTTCTGTAAGTGCTGGCCCAAGACTGTGCCCAAGACTACTTAATAATACATGACACAGTAAATGCCAATCTCCTAAAATATGTTGACTTGTTTACCGTTTTATTAATTTTAATGTTTCTAATTTCTAGATCACGAGAACACAAACCTACAAAACACGAAGACTTGTTTGGAGAACCTTAATAGTTTGTAACCTAAATGGAACACGGTTCCACAGTGATTTTATGAAATAACGTGCAGATACTGCAAATATGGTCACGTCTTAGTGAAACTGTAGTCTTATTTTGTATAGCGAGATGTGCAAATGTTTAAGTAACAATATACCTTACACTGTGATGTGTGGTGGAATCAAATATCTACTAATTGCCGTCCTACTTAAAGAAGCTAAGTAACCTGAGCATCTCTTTATGTTTCCCAAGGAGACATCGACCGATGAGTCGAAAGAGACGTGACTGTTTTACATGGTCTTACAATCTAATGTTTACTGGTTGAATACAAGTTATTATATACTTAAGATTACCTCGTCATTTAATACATTGCTGGTCTACTGTGTCTATCAATACAAAGTACTCTTACGAAACAGGTATAAGAACGTTCCCAAGGCAATAACCACGTACTTAATAAACCGGTGTCGTCATCTGTTTAAATTTGGCAATGCCGGGCAGTCGACCTCCAACGTGAAGTAATGTTTGCGGCGTGGCTTCTCACTAAACTGCGCAGCAGACTTTTATTCTTGTGTACTTACTTATACAGACGGTATCAAAGACACATTATGTAGTTTTTGCTTACATTATATATATCTACGTAATTAGTTAGATCAAGCCATTTGAATTGGATACACAGATATATTTCCACATAGGTAGGTAGATCTTACGTACCTAATAACCAACCAATAAGCCGAGAATAAAGTCATTAACTTCAGTATCGCAAGTTTGCCCAAAATCATAAGCAAATAATAATGGTTGTGAACAAATTAAAGTCTTTGTTTAACTCATAGGAATAAAAGTTTGAATGATACATCAAAAGTTATAAGCGTTTTATTAACAACACATGTCAAGGCGTTGAACAAATTTAATTTAATTAGAAATATACTTTAGAGTTTTAACACGCAGGTGAAGGAGAAAATACCTACTAAGAAAATGTATAAAAAGCAAACCGGCCACCTGCTCTACCACGTCAATAAAAAACATAGGTAAAAATCAGTGGCCGATGACATCAATATTATACCCACAAAAGATTGTAATCAAATCATCCATCTGAGACCGTATTTTCTGCACACAAAACAAACCAATTAATTTAGAAAAATCCATGTTTTTTGATAATGTTTGCTATTACTACTAATGCTCTATATTTCAAATGATGATGAAATTTAGCCTAAGTAGATACTCGTATGATTAATCTCCGGGAATAGAAATCTAATATGGCTATAAAATTACCACGTTGTGACGTGTCATGGCCCATGGGAAACAATTGTTACAGTGAATGAACAAAGAGGTCGAATAATTACACAAAAAAAATGCAAATACACAATGAACAGCGACACAATGTAGATAATACACATATAATGAATATCGTTTTTGTTGCTTTGTCAATTCATTATACAGAATTATGAATGCACATACATGTTTTATTAATGAAAAGTTACCTCGGTATTTGGCTATAGCACAGATAATTATGGGAATATATCGACGGTGTAGTATTAATATGTAATAACTACAAAACTATGATGATACAGGACGCGAAAAATAAGGTTTATTTTAACAATTGAATCAAAAAGTTACTTAAGTATATTTATAAAATAGTAGGCAACGCTTGTGATGATGATAATGAATAATAATGATTTAAATTAAATATTTCAGGTTGAGGATATAAATGTAGATAGAAAATACAATAAAGTGAAAATCGCTAAAATGTTAATGATTAGATATTGATACTTTACCGTCGAGACATACCTACCTACACTTTCATAATATACCTAGTTAAGTAAACTATAAAAGTGTATATCCCGATAAAAATATGTTTAGCTAGTTTATAATTATTATTATGTTTCATAAGTTACAAAAACTAATATCAATATGTATGCGTGCACTGAATTCATTTCAAAGTCCACTTACTTATTATTACGAATATACAGTTTAATTATCCAAACCTATTAAACAGATAGAAGTTTATTTATTAATTTATAGTTACTGAGTATAGATAGCATAAATACATAAGAAATAATAAAACAAAGTCGCTACTTGTGATAAACAAAAGAGAACAACATTACAGACAATAACAAAAGAAATGAGACTAGTCCATCGGGTCCCGATGCGGGCTTTGTGGTGAGAAACTACTTACTGCGCTACATACTGCCTGGCATTGATGAGAACTTGAATTTACTACTTATACAATGAAACTAGATCACATTTAAACAATCATCATTTTAATACTTCCTAACAATCACAATAATGTCAAAGACCAAAAGCTCAAACCCGTCGCACCAGTGGAAAAAGAACTAGTTAGATAATAGACAAAATATGCAAATTATGACAACATCTTAAATTATGATGTTTTAAAGTCAAGTCATCGCGTAATGATGCAACCCCATTATATTTATAAACATTATTCGTCATAAGTGACTTTAGACCCCTGATAATTAGAATTTACGTGACTCACGTCTTACCTCACATGATACCAACTAAAGGGCTGAGCTCTGATTACAATTTAATGTTATTATTATTACTGCGAGGTTTAGGGTTCGGCCTAACACTTCGAAACAACTGGAATAATTTAATGAAAAGGTGAAATTTTCCACTAGAGCATAAACTAGTGTCTCCCCGCGCCTTCATCCGCGTGAATCCAATGGAACGCATTACTGGGATAAAAAGTAACTTGTGTATTAATCTAAAACGTGGTCTATTTCTCTGCCGAGTTTCATCCAAATCTATTGAGTGATTTACTCGTTATTAAGTAACAAACGTGCAAACATCATTACAAACTTTCACATTTATACGTAACTAGTTTTTGCCCTCGGCTTCACTCTGAAACAGTACTTTTTCTGGATGGTACCCTATCTCCTTTTCTATACGCGTCTCCTTTTCTGTAGTTGTAGCGTGACAGCATAACAAACAAATAAACACACTCACAGTTTATAATATTAAGTTAAGATAGGATATTATTTGGATAGTAGAATCTTATACATAACTAGCGACCACCCCCCCTGGGGTAGTAAAATACCTTAACAAATTATACACCTTCCTCATGAATCACTCTGTCTATTGCTGAAAACCGCTTGAAAATCCACTCAGTAGTTTTTGGGTTTATTGCGAACGGACAGACAGACGCGGCGGGAGACTTTGTTTCATAATATGTAGTGAAGACAAATATAACTGTTATTCCTTTAAAAACTAAATTAAAAATAGCCTAGAACGTCTTACATGTGAGCGAGGCTACAATTTTACGAGGCTAAACACATACTTAACACCTTTTAATTTATTATTATGTATGCTGATGCCTTTATTAGCAAAACATACATATGTTTGCTTGTGTACTTTCAAGACATAGTCATGTACAAAGTCTTACAAATTAAATGTGTGAATAAATATCGAGTCTGTGTGTAGTATTGCGTATGTCTGGTCAAAAAAAAAACAACATATCCGTTTGTGCGTATTAAATTTGTAAGACCCTTCATGTGACAGTAATGGTTGACATTTTGGTTATGCCGTTTCTGTACATTGTAGCGATCTTTGTTCATTGTAGGGTTAAAATAGTACCTAGGTATGTAAATCTTGTACTTATAGTGTTTTTGTAACATGCATTCTTGGATACATCTTGGATTATATATATATAGGTACTTTGAACCTTTTGGAGAGATTTCTGCTAATATCGATGCTCACATATTTTTTCAGACCTTCTTTTAAATTAAGTTGTATTTGACTGTATCAATTCTGAACATATAATAACTTCTAAACGAAGTAGAAACGTAGACCGCCTATTTTTTTAAATTTATTGTTACGTTATCTAGGAATGATACGTTATAGAAAGTATACTCAGGTCTGTATGTAGGTATGTATGCTCAAGCTATACGCAAAAACTACTAGTCAGATGCTGGTAATACGCATAATACCCTATCGCCGGTCAACATATAGGCTATAAATTATCACGTTATTTGCAGATGGGTAAGCAATAAGAATAATGTCCATGTAATTCCAAAATTACATCCTAATTTCGCTGGTACAGCTGGTTAGGAAATAAATGTCATAATTACTCTATGTTTATTTCTATGTTATCACTAAGCCTAACTGAGGCAAAGATATAAAATACAATATAGCCACGGGTACGTCTTCATAGCATCATAACAAAAAAATTAATTCAACGCGAAGGATATCGCGGTGTGTTTGTAGAGATATAAGATTACAAAAGATAATTAAACGTTTAGTTTTCTCACGGTGCTCCTTCACCATTTATAGCTTAGTCGAGATGAATTATAGATATACTCACACCGGCAAACATCAAGTGCCTGCGTCTAGAATGAAATCAACGATATCTTGATATATGATGGAGTTCGAACCAGCTTAGGGTTGGCGGCGAGAGCGTTTTCGCTCCAAATTGACTGACTGCGGATACGTCCCGTCATCATGTCTAGCTCTCGCCTGTTACCCGCAAATGAGCGAAAAATGAGATGCACATTTTTTATTCGTACAGCTACATACAGCACTAGCAGTCAACTGAGTCAACCCTTATGTTTTATGTTTAAACAAAATAGCGTCTAATGCTGCAGCGACTTTATTTCTTTGTAGTTTTTAGTGCATACTTGTGAGCTACTCGTCTGTCTTTTGAAACGATAAACAACAACTTTAAAGAAACAGTAAGCTTTTTTACCTTAGGTATCTATTTTATGTAAACCAAAAACATTTATGGAATGTGGGTGTATTATACTTCAAACTTATTCTATGGGGATATATTGCACGATTTTGTTTCATATTTCAAACACAAAATAACCACAAACAAACCCACATTACTAATTGTTCATATCGATACATACAGTGGCGATTGAACGTTTATCGACTAGTCACTTCCAGGAAATTGAGGTAGGTATAACAAGTGTTTCTAATTTAGGCGATTGTATACCGCAGCGCCGGGGCAGTGTGCTTTTAATAGCAACTAACTCCCGAAATTTTAAGAAACCTAAATGACTCGGTTGTATTTTAGTACGAGTATATGGTGAGAGGGAAATAAGAGGGAATGCAACTTGTCCTCTGAAAGATTGATGATTTTAAATCATTAAGATAATAAAGTTATACACGACTTACAAACCAAAAAATATGGAGTTGGAGTACCTATGTATTAATATGAAGTATGTTATACCTACTTATTTCATTATTTTTTTAAATGATCTCTCCCCAACTATTTGTAAATCCTGTGTCGCGGGAGACTTTACAAACATTCAAACAAATGACACAAAGAACACCCAGGTGCGAATCAACTATTTCTGGATCATACAAATTTTTGTACCGTGGGGGGACCACACCCACAACACAGCCCAGTGATAATGGCGAAGTGACCACTGAAACCAATAATTCTGGTGTTATTAGTGTTATTAATAAGTGTTATTACTAAGTATTCTTGTTAACCCCATTTAGACGTTATTAAAGAGAAAATACAAGACGAGCAAATAACGTGCTTATGTTCGGTAAGGGTTAACGTCGGAAGCGCAATGGAAGGAGATCAAACCCTACTATCTCTCCGTCGCTATCTAATACTTCAACTATTGAGTTACCGCCACTTCAATACAAAACTACAACAATCACAGTAAGTTTATCTGATACCATTGACGGTAACAACCATGCAACGGGTACGAAAGCCGTATCATATTGTTGATAACTCTTAAAAATGTATTTATTTTATTTATCTTTATAGGCCAACCAACAATTGTTTACACTTAACGTTATAATGAACAGTTCACATAAGTACTAAGACTAGTGTAACAATATCTTATAGGTTAGCATCTCATGCACAAAATACAATAATATGTTCACAACAGCACGTTACAAGTATAGATACATTTAAACATAATAAATGAAAAAAATATAACTAAAACAGCAAAAATACAACTTAAAAGAATTGAAATCTTAACACAAAATATTACAGGTACAAACATTTTAATTAAGGTACTCCGGTGAAGTTAGTTTTCAGACTGTTTCGCATGGCTGTGTTTGTTCTTGTAAGATATAGGTACTACCTGAACACGCTATGTATTTGCAATGTTGTTTGCCTCACGAACTAAAGAACTTGCACTTGAAACTCCAGCTTTGTACCCGCAGGTGACATTCTTTGTTATTTTAGAACGATATAAGTAAGTACTATCCAGCTCATATAGCTATTCATTCACGGATATGCTAACCAATGAGGGTATATACAGGTGCAAAAACCCGTCAGCCTAATTATATAACCATAGAAACCAATGAACTGCCATAGATCGTATTCCAAAATTATTTAATGATATTGTTTATTGAGGTACATGACTAAAGACCAGGTCAGCATGCATAACAATTTATATTTTTATGCATACAAATACTCTTAATATTCTTATTAAGACTAATAATTATACCAACTACAACAATTCCAATAGAAATAAACGTATAGTTGCTTTTTCTTAAACCACTACCTAAGTAACTACCTTCGCGATAGGGAAGGGACTAGATCGTTGAGTCAGCTCTGTGCCCCAAATTCCAATGCACACCATCCGTTATGATTTCTTAATGAAATATAAACTCTAGACCTATGTGTATACGGAACAAAATAGCTTGACGCTATATATCTAAAGAGCCATTGTTTCATAGATCTGGCGACTTGTAACGTAGCATAACTGATATGTTTTATACATAAGAATATCGAAGAAGTCAACTTTTGATAATTATGATGTACCTTACGATAAACCTATTTATTGCTTAAATTAAAAGTAAAAGTACTCAATAATCATAATTATTATCAATATAAGTTAAATGACTTAATATTTTCTCTGGAAACAGATAGCATAATATAAATTATACAATTTTAACAAGCTTGCCAAGGTATTTAATTAAATATAGGTACTTAAAACTTCAATCGGAGTCCGATATGAAAAAGCTCGTTGCAAGGATAAAAAAAGGATAGTGTTGCCACGCAAGACATGTACATACGACAGTTTTCCCGCCAAATAAGGTATAATAACTACCGTTATGTCAGAAAACATTTAGACTGTACCTTTAGTCTGTACAAGGCGTTATGTGACAATGAGAGCCAATAAATAATTTAGAAGAGACGACCCTCAAGGTTGCCTGGTGTAAAGAATGTGTTCGACTAGCAACAGTCCTATCTTCTAAGAAACGTGCAGGACGCGCGTACCACGCACATTTTTACACGGTATTATGTAGCGAATTACAGAACGACAGTAAGTGATTTGATACTCATAATATTTCACTCACATTGTCATTCTAAATCACTCTGCATCAAATTAAAAACAAATTATAATAAGAACCAGATGTTGGTGTTTACTTATTTTATTAGGTAAGTAGACAATTAGTTATTGATGATATCAAAACAATGACTTATAATTATGTTCTTTGTCATTACTTCACAAGTCAACAGCGATGTTTGGTTATCAAGTAATATAATTTTATTAAAGTAACATAGAAACCAGAGGGTGAGATTAAGAAACTCTCGTAAGTAATAACAATATTCGGAGTTCAAGTATCAAATTCGACAGCACACACTATAAATTCCTTTGCCTTCTTAGCGCCAGCCTACCTGTGGTGTAAAAAAAGCATTCTGGCTGCAGGGCCGCGTCGGCGCTTTTGAGATAATTTATAAGGCTCTGCCTTTCTTGGAATTTCGAAATCTCGTCGAGATAGCTCCGTGCCCAACTCGCGGCTCCGGGGAATGGAATGTAACGGATTTGGATAGGAAAAAATAGTGCATTGTACAGACATCCATTGTGAGGCGTTTTCGTAACGTTTTCTCATTTAAAATGAATGGACTAAGTAATGTAGATCGCAGCATAGTTGATTCGATTCGATATTGGTAAATGAATGTTGGCTCTTAACTTTTGGTAGAAAGCATTTAATTTACATAGGTACATAATAGTCCCAATAAAAAAGACAAATTTAGATTTTTATTTAGTTATAGTTGAGATATTTCTAAATTGGTAAGGTTTTTACTTAATACAGCAGGTAAAGCGTCATGTCGATGACCTGGCAACAACATAACGTAAAACTGCCGAGGCGTCCAAAATGAGTAGGTATTCATGATGTTCTGCCGTTTCTGCTTTACAATACAACACATTTAACACAAAATATAGCTACCTACCTATTTTTCATATAAGTACAGGTAAGTTACTAATACCGTGACATAACTAAGTTATAATATTGTCTTCTATTTACGCGAATATTATTCATTGAAATTAAACTGCTATATACGGATTTTATCACGTTGTTTATTTGACACTTTATAACAAAATTTTGAAAATTGTTACACTACTACTACTATTAAACTTTACTAATTTTTAAGGGGGGTCGGGGAGTCTCCCCGCGACCATGGCTGCTGAAAAGCAACCGAAACGTCGGGGAAAGTGTAAAAATAAATTAAATCTAAATAGTTTTAATAATAATTTAATTAGCTTAAAAATTAGTAAAGTTTAATAGTAGTAGTAGGGTAACAATTTTTAAAATTTTGTAATAAAGTGTCAAATAAACAACGCGATAAAATCCGTATATAGCAGTTTAATTTCAATAACTAAGTTATTTTCTAAATTAGGTAATTCAAGCTTTTGTCATTGTTATGACGTAGGTAATGTTATGTGACGTTTTTACAGTTATTTAAAGTTTCAGAGATTAAAATCATCGGCAACAATTGCCAAATATAAAAAATGGTATTTTATCATATCAGCACACAATTCTTGTGTTCAGCAGGCTAGGTGGGTACTTCGTGCAACTGATCCCGTCCCGCGGGCTGCGGTACGGAGCGAAGAGTTCTGGGAAAAGCAGGCCGCATACCACGCTGCGAGCCGCTATTGGACCGCTCTACGTTGAGCCCGCCCGCTCTCAATGACAACATACTTCAGAAGCGGCACAAACTTCCCATGTTTAAATATTGCTGAGGTAAAATTTGCATAAATACCTATAATATGTTTAAGTTTAGCAAGAAAATAACCATTTTGAGTCAAGTAACGATATTATTGTTAAGAATATACATCCTTACACAACGGGTATTCCATACCTACTCCAGTATGTCTTAAAAAAAAAACATTCATAATTATATAACCAATATTTACGTTGTTGAAAATTGAAGGTAGTATATTCATATACTCGAGAATCCTAGCTTATAATATAATTTGTGTGTTTGTTACGCTTTCAAGCCTTAACTAATCATCATGACACATAAACGTTGTCAGGGGTACAGAAAAGGATATATGGTAGATACTTATCATCCAGAAGAAAGTACTGTTGGCAAGCGAGCAAAGTCGCGGACATAAGTAAGTATCATTGTAAGTTCTTAGACATTATGTAGAACACAACACTTAAAGATATTTTCGTTATCCAAATAACTGTAGGTAAATATCGTAAAATTAATTTCTAATCCGTATATGATTTCAGGCTTAACTCCATGGAAGATCTTTGGCGCTGTAAAAATGTTAAGTAGGTATACAGTTATATAAATTGTTTACAAACTATAATCGTTAGTTACTCACTAATTGTTATGAAATCAACAGATGATGATTGTTTATCTTTCATTAGAAGGATGGAAACAACCAAATTACAATTATGTGACGTAGTCGGACTGTCTAATAATAAAAACAGTAGATATGGTGTCTGAATAGATTAGACATTATCAAGTAATGTCAAATATAACGTAACCACGAATTTATTGTGTAAGAATACATATTATTACAACAATAATGCATAATATGTTATTAGGTAAGTACGTATTTCATTGCAAGAACGATTTTTTGCTGAGACCCAGACAGGACTGATTTATTTATTATATACCACCTACTATCGAGATAACATTAGGATTAGTTAAGTAAGTGTACAAATGTCTAAAAGATTGAAATGTTTTCAATTAAAATTAATGAGAAAGTTACCGCAATCAAATTTAAAATGAACCTACTAATAACTACCGTATTATGAAACTATGATTCAAATATTCTTTTTTTTTTTTCGAATAATAATCGATGTATTTTCGAATATTTCGATATTTTAGTAACAATAATGTATCGCTATCCTTTATCAATAAATGACTTCAATAGGTACATAAATAGTTCTAAAGACTATATAAAATATTATCGTTTTAAATTATCCGTGTGGTACGTAGGCAACTTTAACATTTATGTGCCGAGTATCCGTGAACATTTACTCTATGGTCATTGTTAAGTCACGAAGTGAACGCTGTAGGCACCACTCTCGTCGAGCCGGGTTCATTCATTAAAATATGCATTTATTACTAACATGCGTCTGTGGCGCATAGCCGATGCCGCAGACAGACCTTCAATGTATTACCCTTATTCTACAGAGGCTCAATCTCGTATCTCGAGCTCGAATTCATTTAATGAATTTTAATGTACTTACAGAATACACAAAAATGAGATTATTGCAGTTAGGTTTGTCATAAAATGCCTCATTTGTAATGTCAAATGAGAAGGGGTATTGAAGGCTGGTTAAATTGGGTGATTTTTTGTTTAATTCAGGGAAGAATTAAGGGGTGTACCCGAGGTGAGGTGTAAGGGATGAGGGCGACAGCTGCGCAGCACGTGGGGCGGCAGCTGCCCGCGGGCTGCCGCCGCGCGCCGCCCGCGCAGGCGCAAGCTGCGGATGCACCTGCCAACGTCAAATATTAAGTACTTACCTACTTTTTGTACCCTCAGCCGCCATTATGCTATGTACCTTTCGCCCTGATAAATCACAAAACTGCATTGCATCAATTATCAACAAACATACTATGTTAGTAGTTAGTGGTAGATAAAATGGTAGTAAAACATACCTACCAGTAATCCTATATTTCGTGGTTCCTAAAAATCACGCTAAAATTCTACAGAGCGTATCAGTATGGGATAGATTATGTATTCTATATTGATAGGCTCTGTAGAATTTTATAGCAGAATATAGCTCTGTCTAGTTCTCCTGTAAAGTAAAATTATATTAACACTGCTATATGAGCTGGTAGTACGACCTTTGACTTGTCCTTTGGTAGTATATTTACTACATTATCGTTGACACCTACCATGTTTCTTTCTGAAAAGGTAAAAATGTTAAAAAATACATTAATTACACAGCATATTCTCTTTTCATCGCACTTTTTAAGTTGTTCAAATATACTTAATACAAAATCTTACACAATCCTATATACTGGAATACGTCCTATCTTTCTTACCTCAACCAGAGTATTTTAATAGACCCTCAACTTAGTTTATCAAGGTACATCTTTTCCAATTATTGTACATATCAAATTTTAATTTATACATTTACACGTATTAACAATTAGAAGTTTTATTAGGAACTTTTACGGACCATGGATACAGCTTTAGTTTGCCCTGGCCATTCAGATCTCTAGGAGAAGAGTAATTACCTAATAGATGATTCATATTATATGTAGGTAGGTATCTACATAGATCAAAATATGTACTGGTGCATCCAATAGTAGATGTATCTTATTGAACAATGACGTGAAATACGTATGAGCTAATGATTGGACACATTACGTATTATTTACGTAGGTATGCTGTTTATCGTCGTATCTCGGCTTAGTTTACCTGTAGCATTGGAGCGACAACTGTAGTGCTCGATAGTTAATTATATACTAGTGCACGTTTACAGGTAGGTACCTATACAACCTACCTCCTTGAATAAAAACAAAGTGATCTTGATTGTTATCTCTGGTAGTATTTGTCAATATTGTCAATAAATATAAAACTGCTTGGTTCATGTGTCTCTGTTTTAAATGAACTAAAACAAAATGTTAGTAATAATAGTGAAACGTTTGGTTTAAAATAAGAACCATGGATACGGGTTCGACAGCAAACCTGAAAGAAAATACGCCTGAGAAAGTTGAACAAGATATACAGCCTGGTTCATCGAAAGAAGGTAATTATATTACAACCATAATGTGGAAATGTTCCTACCTACATGGGTAAATTATTCTACTTTAATTTACGCAGATATCACCTACCTACTTATTACTTCATTATACTTGGATTGATATAATAATAACCTACTTAAGTATCTATATACCATCAAAATATTTTTGCCTATATCAAATTTATTAATAAAGTACATACTTACAATTTTTTTTTATTAATATCGTTTTACCAAATTTCTTGTTAAATTAAAAATAAACTAAGTATGTATGTACTTACAATTAATTTAATAAATATTATTTGATCGAATATCGAATGTTGCCACTTAATAAAAAAAATTGTCTCCTTTAAAATGATGGACTAAACGACACCATTTGTGCCCAGTTTACATTTTAACTTAGATTGAACGATGCTAACATGAAAAAGTATGCGAGTGCGAGGTCCTTCAGGTTATATATATATATATATACATCTAAATGTATATTTGCAATTACTGCTGATAAAGATAATGCGTGTTAACGTATTAGTTACGTGATTTAAAGCGGAAGATGAAGTTGATTTTTGTAGTTCCTCTTAAATTCACAGTGTAAATCAAGTAACACTATTATACACCCTATAGTGGGTACTAGAATCTTTCAACGAGCAACACTATTTACAAAGTCCGTAGCGTGCGATGAATAGTTTCTGAACGTCGGCGAGTGACGCATGTTCTCCTCTTTGCTGTGGTTGGCTGGCTCACGATCGATTGTGAGCGTACGTCACGTCACATCGTTACGTTAGTTAGTAGCGAGTTTCGCACTCATGAAGGACTGTTGTGTTGTTTGTTTATCCGTGTTCGATTGACAAGTGAGAGTGAAGACTAGGAAACTAGTGGATACCTAGTCATAAAACAATTGAATTAATGTTTTCGTGTCCCCTACCTTGTGTAAAAAACAAAAAATCTGGATTAAAAATGGATATAACGAAAGGTAAATGAAATTTTCTTACATAACCTTTTCACGACCATATGTTGTTAGATTTGGGACGAAGGCGACGTCACTTATCCTTGTTATTGAATTGGTAGTCTTGTACCTAATTTTATTCATATATATTATGTTTATTTGTGTTATATATGTGTGAGTTGGCATTTTCATACTTTGAATAGTGTCACTAACCTTTGTTTTTCCGTTTGTATCATTATTTATAATTAGATATACCTATGTTTATCATAGAGAACAAATTACTTTAATTTAGTTATATTTACCTATACTCTAAATAAATTCCCCATTCTAATTTTGTATTTACAGTTTTGATTTACACCCTTCGATTTTGTGCTAGTCCTTATTAAATGTATTATG
This sequence comes from Catocala fraxini, assembly GCA_930367265.1. Classification (NCBI taxonomy): domain Eukaryota; kingdom Metazoa; phylum Arthropoda; class Insecta; order Lepidoptera; family Erebidae; genus Catocala; species Catocala fraxini. The sequence continues at coordinate 14,105,510 of OV884037.1, forward strand.
AAGTCATATTTATAAAATACAATTTATGAAATCTTATATAGTGAAGCATACATGTTTTTAATTGAATTATAATTGTAACACTTTTATTTTAGATTTTCCATTTAATAACATTCATGCTAATTATTGTATTTTGGAAGTTTAATATGTAGAAGTGATCATGGTAAAAATACAATAACAATTTTTTGAAATAGATTTTAGGTACCTACCTTGTTTTCTGTAGTCTGATTTGGCAGTCATATAACGCCATCTATATGTAAGGTATATAAGTACAATTTCAATTCTAAACAATGTATTACAAGTGAGTGCCACTTATGCAAGTATAATTCCAAAAACCATTTATATCAGTACAACAATACTTCTAAGAAACTGTCATTATTCACACAATCAATAAAACCTGATAAGATATTTAAATAAAAGGACAATTATCAGGGTGAAAGCTTCTATTTAGTATTTAGATTAGTGCATTAATTACATGTATGTATAGTGCTTTATTTAAATTAATACTTTAGTCAGAAAAGTAGGTAGTTCTTGTTTTTTATTGCTCACTGCTGTTAGTGGCCTTGCCGTTTCATTTTCCTCTACCCATTGGGGCCTCTTTGCTGTGGAGTGTTACCAAATTAGTGAGTATACATTAGCTTTTATTGCTGATATCAAGCAATTGGTCTTATATGCCAATGGAAAATTTTAGTATAAACTAAAACAATTTTATGTAAGCCTTATTTGTAAAATATGGTATTTCCAATGATTACTCTGACACTGGTTATTGTTTAGTCCTGTGATTTTGGAATATTATGTAGTAAAGTAGGTACTTTATTGTATGTCTTGTTTGTAGCATTATTGGAAGGAAAAATATGCCATTATCCTTCTGTTATAGGTACTTTAACAGTAATAGAATTGTACCCAATCATTTTCCTCTTAATTATTGTTTCATGCTTTAGAGCGACTAGCGCCATCTGTTACAAACGTTAGTAACTTCAAGTGCCGATTTTTTTATGTACTTAGCAACTTTTGTTGTAGTGTTTCCAGTGTAAATAATATATATATAATATAATATTCTATCACATACACACAACACCATCTAGCCCAAATAAAGCAAAGCTTGTACTATGGATACTAGACAATGGATAAGCATACATATATATACTTTTTTTTGTAAATACATACATATTATACAGAAACACCCAGACCAAGACTAATATCCATGTTCATGCACACAAATATTTGATTTGTGCGGGAATCGAACACGCGACCTCAGGCGTGGCAGTCGGTTACACTAACCACTACGCCATCGAGGCTGACAATTATTTATATATAGGTGGCAAGCAAGAAAAACTTTACTGTTAAGTTATAGTTATAGTTGGATATTGTGTTAGAAATCGATTTTATATTTTCTATACGTACCTTACCGTAAATGAGAATGAGAAAATGTCTGGATAGTAAATAAGTTATTAAGTAAGTAAGTAAGTAGCAAAAGCTATCGCTTCTGCTACTTATTTACTATCCAGACAATTTTACCGTAACTCTATGGTTAAGGCGTTAAGACTACCTATCGCATAACCTACTCACCCTTAGTACATGGCCATAGTTAAGCTAGACAGAATAATAAGAATGCTCGGTTTTGGCAACAAATTTAGAGAACAATACAGAGCTTACATAGGATGTGTAAAACATTCTGTCTACATTCTGTATTGTTTAATCTCTAAACAATCTATATGTATTATGTATTTATAAAAAATATCAAGTTTAATATAATCAGTTAACTGCTATATTTATTTACTTACATAGATTTTTGTAGATACATAATTTTAGTAACTATGTGGCAGGCAGCAGGTTTACGAGTGCGAATTAGCGTCATGTTCTATTTTGCAAAGCACTTAGGTACATATAAATAGACTCCAGTAACAATTTAAGTTTATAGCGAGGGTAATAAATAAATCTTTTGTCCGTCAATCTCGTGGCAGAAACAAACAGTGCGTTCGTTGCTTAAGATTAAGAGACAAAAGTTTTATTTTTTACAGCAGTGTTCCGCTACATACATTTTATACTTAAAGCCGTATACTCTTTGATATGTATGTGCCCCATCTGGCGGATGTTCTCTTCCGCTGACACCAATTCCGGGCTATCCTTTAGTTTATTTTCCTAACTTTTATGATGAGAGAAGCCACGGTTTGTTTAACTACGCTAGGGCAACAAGCATTAAATTCATTCATGCATCCCATTTAGAGATAGAGATACGTTTAATATTAGAATTGTCTTCGTTATATTTGGAAGAAATCATTGCTCTATTCAACTACACTGAAACAACGTAGACTTATGTAGCTAAGTAGATAGCAGTCTAGCGCGTAGGCGCTACAGGCGAGGCATTGGAATTCGAAAGCCGAGCGCCGACCACCCATAGGCATGAGAACATGGCCCCGTCCCCTTCCCCACGCTTGCTCTCCCGGCCGGGCGCCGCCTCTCGCCGCTCTCTTAAGGCACAATGCTGAATTTCATTTGCTTTTTGCGGCGAATGACGTGAACTTTGCACATGATAATATCAGTCTGGCTGGACTTTAAACGATTTAAATGCCTTTATACCTACTTCAACTGTTACATTTTTTGCAATAGGTACATTGCCATTTTATTAAATATTTACTTACAAAAACATAATGATTTATTTTTGTAGAAGTATTTCATACTTTTAAACCTTACATTATAATTGTAGAATCATTTGTACGCCTTTTACTAGCGTTAAGTACGGTCCGCATTCCAATCCACTTTTGTCTACTTTTTATTTGGTGTTGTATTAGACCCGCCCATCAGTAAACTACTGCCACATTCCTCAGGCCCTTTTTTACGTTGTGTGGTCGCGGTTTCCGCTGAAGACGGCAACGTCGCGTCTCAAATATGAATGAAATCCGGTCGGCTGTGAACGGCATGGCAACGTCGCCCCAGACGCTAGCCTGATTGAGAACTTACTACCAGTGTTGCTAGTTGTTAGAAATTAGTCCCTAGAATATGGTAAAATCAGCACCTCATCAGTAATATTTTGGTCGACCAAATATTGCAATATTTGGAAATTTAATATAATTGTAATAAAAATATTATAATAAATTTATATTATTATAATATTTTGTCGTACATTTTAAAATATAATATGCAGTTTTGGCGCAAAAACCGACCTTATTGAGGAAGGAATAAGATCTATATGTTGTGGAAGACTTACTTTTAATATGATTACTTTAGATTGAGTATTCCTTAATGAATAATTAATTCAGAACTTACAGTACAGAATGATAGTTTTATCATTACTAGCGGTCGCCAAGTGTTCGAAATTCGACCATAATTGATTTAAATTTTAAGTTTGATCGTTATTAAGGTTTTACTGTCACTTATTTTACTTATAATCATTTCATTTGAGTCACGTACTCCACAAACATTATGTTACCATGGTTACTACAAACGCGATTCGACTGCTTATGTCAAATGCATGGTTGTGTGCGTGTAGTGTTTATTCATAAATTTATTGTATTTCTAATGCATATTTTATAAAGATATTAGGATACGCCACTCCTTCTCCATATAAACTTTAACTGTGCCAAATTCCATACTCCTCCCGCGCAATTTTCGTAAAAAGGGGTACAAAGTTTTCTTTCACGTATTAATATATAGATTTAACTGATTACTACATTCCTATTTAGGAACACGGTGTTAGAAACATGTAAATTTTTCGTATACTTCTAAATGAATAACTTCGTAGAGTAAAACATTATCTAACCTACCCAATTCTTGTTTTATTTAATTAATGAAATTATTTACGAGTATCTACTATTGTAAATTTAAAATTAGCGTAGATAGTTACAGCTGTGTCTATGAAATGTAACAGCTGTGCGGGTTGGATTATTCAATGGCGGACCTACAGGCGTTATGCCCCATGTGTACAGTGGCAGTACTCCATTCCGCGGAGGGTTCCGATCCGACAATTTTAACCCTCTTTTGTAACTACGCTTGCGCAGTGGGGTGGTCGTTGTGCCACGATGTCACCACTAGACGGCACAGTGAACGTGTAGCCAACGATGTTCGTACTCACACGGACGCTTTCATCGTTCTCCAATTATAAATCAGTTACAGTATTTCTAAAAGATTTAAGTTTATTTGCAATGAGTGTATGTAGTGTTACATGAAAAGTAAACGTGTCTTGCTGCTAAAATGCCTATATTAATCGAGTCTTCACTTAGAAATGGTAAATATCGATCCGTGTATCTTTGGCGGCCATTAGCTATTTTGGAGGCCTATTGTTTTGGTGAAACATTTTCTGTTTTTGAATTCTGTGAAACAACATTATATTTATTCGCACTACTATGGATGTTGTATATTGGCTACTTTTTATCTAAATTCAAGCGTAAATAGTAACTTACTTTTTATAACTGATATATTGTAGGTCTAATTCGACAAAAAATACTCTCTTTTTGATTTGACTTTCAATTTTTTCAATAAACAGCGTTGTTTATAAAACATATCTTCAAATTTTACTTTTGTAATACTTTCACGTAGGTATTTAGGTGTTAAGTTTGTAATCAATCATCTGTTTAGGGTTTGTTTGGCTGGGGGTTAGAAAAGCGATTGTGGTCATGAGGTGCATGCGCACTGAGTGTCCGGGGTAAGGGCCGAGGTGCGGAGGCGGTTGCAGGCATCGGAATGTCGATGACGCAGCCAGCCGGGCCGGCCCCGACGGCCGCGAACTTGTTGTTATGTGAAACTGTTTTTAAACGCACACTCGCTCACCGCTATCTTATACATATGAGTGCATCATGTTCAATTTATATTCGTTATTTATTCATTTTAGCAAGCATATGTCCATTGATAATGAGCACTTTCCAATTAAATTTAATATAACTTGTTATTATCCTAGGTAGGTTTTCATATAGGTTCCTACCTACTTACTAATATTAAAACAAGTATAAAATTTTTTGTAATGTCTGGTTTGATAACTGATTTGATTTAATTCTAAACATTTTTACGCTAATAGTAAGATAGGTAGCCGTAGGGTAACATACATAGGTTATGAACCATTCAAGCAAAGCCGCGAGTGCAGCTAGTACCCATTTGATAATCTTGTCTGTATTCTCTTTATTACTCTTAACGGTGGCGGTATAGGATGAGTATATAATTTAATATTAAATATCTTTATATATATAAACCTTCCGTGTGTGTGTTTGTAATTAAACTCCTACTAAACGGCTGGGCTGATTTTGATAAAAAATTTTGTGTGTGTTCAAGTGAATTCGAGAATGGTTTAGATTTTTTTTTGTTTGTACAGGACAACGTCTGTCGGGACAGCTAGTAGTTATATAAGTATAAAGTATTTGTTTTCAATAAACAATGACAAAGACATTTGTCGGCAATCACAATATAAACCCTGCGTGTTTATAACCAGACGATTAACAATGATTGATTTGTTTGACAGCTTATATACTAGGTAAATCAAATCGGATTGGATTGGTTGTTGATAGAATCGCTCTATATCGTGACAGTTCCGCTTGACCACCATCGATCGACATCCGATTAGTTTACTAGCTAGGTATGTCCCGCAGCTAACTGTCATGCTGTTATACTCGTACAATTTTGACAGTTAAAGGCTGCTGAAGTATCATCGGGTCCTAGTTGATATTATATCGTCCTAACAAATTTTAACAGTAAAGCTAACTGATGCGAAGATAAATCAGATTGACATTTTCTAAGATTTGGGCATTAATAATTGCAAACCCATTAGTTACATATAGGTTATGCGCTTATAACCAATTGTCTAATAACAAATATGTTCTTTTTCAGTGGCATCAAATGGCCCTGCGTCAACGTTAACGTTATTCAAGAGTGCGCCGCGCGATGCTAAGATTCGGCCTCTCATCGGGCCGCTGGTGATGCCGTCGAACTACGATGCTACCTCTGCATCCTCCACGCCGTCGCCTTCCACGCCCCAATCTTCTTCCTCATTCTCTATCGACAAAACGGACAACCGCGAGACCTTCGGATTCGACACTGTTGACATGCGCCGCGAGGAGGAGAGAATTAAAACGTTCGAGAAATGGCCCGTCACCTTCCTCTCAGCGGATCAGCTGGCCCGGAACGGTTTCTACTACCTCGGTCGCGGAGACGAAGTGCGCTGCGCTTTCTGTAAGGTGGAGATTATGAAATGGGTCGAAGGCGATGATCCCGCAACGGACCACCAGAGATGGGCGCCCCAATGTCCCTTCGTACGGAGGCTGACAGGCTCGGACAACAGCACAGGCCGCGATGAGTGCGGGTCCCGCGCGGCGTCCGACTCGCCGCCGCGCATGGCCGGGCCCGTGCACCCGCGCTACGCCTCGAAAGCTGCTCGTCTGCGCAGCTTCCAGGACTGGCCGCGATGCATGCGCCAGAAACCTGAGGACTTAGCCGAAGCCGGTTTCTTCTACACCGGACAGGGCGATAAAACGAAATGTTTCTATTGTGACGGCGGCCTCAAAGACTGGGAGAATGACGACGTACCATGGGAACAACACGCACGCTGGTTTGACCGCTGCGCCTATGTTCAATTGGTAAAAGGCCGAGAGTACGTACAAAAAGTGATGTCAGAGGCGTGCGCGATCCCTGCGACCAACGCGGAGAAGGACGTAGCTACCGAAGCGCCAGCTCCTGACCCTAGTTCGCCAACGGATACCCCAGAGAACTCCTTAGACGACTCCAAACTATGTAAAATTTGCTACGCTGAGGAGCGCAATGTGTGCTTCGTGCCATGCGGACATGTTGTGGCATGTGCCAAGTGTGCGTTGGCGGCGGACAAGTGCCCCATGTGCCGTAGGACGTTTCAGAGTGCAGTGCGATTGTATTTCTCTTGAGAAGAGCTGTCGAATCGCAAGCTCGATTCTAGTCTTAAGGGACGGTCTAATAAAGAAGCGTGCTGAAACCACGTTCTTTAGGGTCATGTTTCCACAGCGAGAAAACTATTACAAAGTAACAGTCTCATAGGCTGTGGGTTGGAACACGCTAGTGCAAGAAGCTACGAATGCTGTTGTAACAGCTAGGGTAGATTCGATTAGGTCTTATAGGTGACCAAATTTGTTGGTCGAGAATTCCTATTACATCAAATCCGGTGTGTTGTTATGGGTCGTGGATCAATTGATGAACATATTTTTAGGCTTTATTGTGACAGTTTCCTACGTCGTAGCTATTCGGTCCACCATTTCAACTTTCGATCCACCATGGATCATTAATGGTTTCCGATGGACTGGTATCGATTGATTAGCCAAAACTACCACATCGATTGATCCTCATCGACCCACGTCATCGATCGACTACGACATACCCTTAAACAGCTTAAGACCTACTTCTGTTAGTTAAAATTTAGAATTAATTCATCACATTTAAATAATAATAGCGTATTATATTAGCAATAGTTCAGTATTGCCGAAACCTTTCATACGATGCTATATTTCGAGCCTAGTACAGATTTCTTGCCGTGGAAACGTGGCTCAGGACTATCCCTGTGATTTTAATAAATTTAAAATGGTGGGGCAAATTTAAAACTCAACGTAGTAAGATATAAAACAAATTAATTTTGGATGTTGAAATGTTTTTAAATTATTTAAAATGCTTCGAGACTTAACTCATTTTTGGAAGGCATATGTACAAAATCCGAAAGGGATCTATATAATTTTATTGCTGTTATCTCTATATCTAATTTCTCTAAAAATGTTACTTTTCCTTGTTTACAAAACTATCATTAATATTGGGTTTATGTGAAAGGCTAGTCTAAAATAGCTAAATAGATAATTATAATATGTGTATTGTATGTAATTTGGCAAACCTGGTCAGTAGTCTTATATATTTGCTTTTCCATCAATGTGTGTTGTCTGATATGACATGTAATGTGAATAATGTGAGTGAAATATTGTAGATACCTAATAATTTTGTCCCACCGACAAGTGTACATAACAACTAAGCAGCACAATGAACAAACTAGAATGCAACAATTATCATCTACACAAATAACTAAACTATATTCTTCGGTGTTGTTTATTGTGCTGGTCAAATAATAAACAGAGTAAATTTATTATTATAATGTAAATGTAAATTAAAGATTGAGAGATGATAATACTGACTGCAACATATTTAATTAATTTACTGATAGCATTTTACAAGACAGTTTTATTTATTTGTGGCATGTGCATGCAATGCATAACAAGAATTAAAGTAAAAACGCATTTATGCTGTTATTCTTAAGGGATTTTGAACTAGTTCAACTAAATGCAAACCACAGAATAATGCTCTTTGACATGCAACAAAAATAATGTATATTATTATGAGACGGCTAACTAAAGAATTCGCATTTAAATAATTATTGTTTCAGTAAGTGCATTCTCACCTGTGATTAATATTTCAACTAGTGCAACTTAATACACTGGATAATTGTCTTGACTTACACTATAAATAATGTATAAGAGAATTCATTTAAAAGTCGCATTAAAATTTGTTTTTCATATGTGATTACTATTTCATTATTAATAAAAATTGTTAAATCATAAGATGTCGTTTTTAAATAATTTCTTTTCAGTCGTTCCTTGGGGTGCAAGCGTCACGATAGGTAACTTTTAAGAAAAAAGGTTAAAATTTAAGAAATTATTTTCTCCACCAAGAGTTCAAGTTTTCGAGTACTTGACGAAAACATGAGATAAATGCTGATTACTTAATCGGTTAAATATAACCGAGGGGGTAGTACAATCGAATATGTGTAGATGAGTGTTCAGCAGAAATGTCTCGGCTTGCGTGAACTTGACTCAGTTCAGAATTAATCAGCACAGCCAGACGGCAAATCGACTAAACAAAATTGCCTGATCACGATACTTTTTAAAATGTCTAGACCTTAATTTTGCCTCTTTGCGTAGGTATATAGCATACCTAAATGATCTTATAACATTTATATTATTATTGTAGATACGCATTTCTCTGTTCAAGAAAGTTTAAAAGTAGAGCACGTCCGTTAAATGGAATAGTCTAGAGAGGATTAAAGAACTTCACATGGTTACGTGGCCAATAAACGCATCCAATGCGAGCAGTGCAACGCTACGAAATAGTACATTGTCAACAATGTTTAGAGTAAAATCAAAAAGTAGAATCAAATACACGAGAGTACCACTCTCCACGCTAACAACAACATAATTCCTAAATACCAACGCAGGATTAAGGCCAAGCTTATGAATATGGGTGCTATCAAAGTGGATCGGAGGCATTTCCTTGCTCAGGTTGCGGGTTCAAATCCCACACGAACAACTATTACTTGTGACCCACAAATTACTGTTCTGAGTCTGCGTGACTTTGGGTCCGTTAATTGTATCTCTGTAAGGTCCCGTGACACAGGTCGAGTTAGTACTAGTGTTTGAGAGGCTTAGAAAGAATACAGGAACCGCCACTTAACACATTCGCATCCTAATTACCTTTCACTTCATATGCCATACCGCCATACATTTCACTAGTAAGCCCGCTAGCGGGCGTCCTCGGTATTATAGATACGCCGGGGTGAGCCCACGAGGTGGGTCTGTGGTATACAGCAATTAGGTACTCGTAACACAAAACCCTCTCGTTATTTGGAATATGGTCATAGTTCTTCTAGATATAGGATTCCTGGAAGTTTTCTAGTGCCGTGTTCTAGTTAAAACGCACATACACTAAGATATGGATAAGTAAACAATTTATTTTATACTCGCCCTTATCATGAAATATGAATCGTCAACCTTTTTAGAAAGATCATCTAAAACTGATAACTTTTCTATGTATTTCTTAACCTACATTTATTAATTTTCTTTTTACTTATTCTTTTTTCAGAATAACACAAGATTACCAAACGTGGTAATAACTTAATTAGCGAAACGCAAAATGTTAATTCGGTAACTCAGAATATGTGTACAGAATACGAAACTTTGCCAAAGAAAACCAGAGTGTCAACAGTCAGCCTGGAAACCTGTCTCGAAAGATGAATTAGTACCTACCTGATTCTCAAGCTTTTGATGATTTATCCGATTCTAGAGAATTGATAAATATATACACTAAAATACCACCATTGCAACAAGAGAAATTGGTATCATGACGGAATACGAAGGTTGAGTGCATGAAAATTTTATATATTTTTGGGCTAACAACATAACTTTAAAATGTCTAAATAGCAACGCAGGACTACTTATACTAACCTTTGGATATGGGTGTGATCAAAATGGATCGGAGGCATTTCCTTCATCAGGTTGTGGGTTCAAATCCCACACGAGCAACTATTACTTGTGATTCACAAACGATTGTTCTGAGTGAGTCTGCGTGATTTTGGGTCCGTTAAGATACAAATCTCTATAAGTCCCCCGTGACACAGGCCGAGAAAATGGCTAAACGGCTTTATCGGCTTAAAAAAATAAAAAGAAGGTACTTACACAAAAACCGAATGAATTATGAAACTTAATGAAGAAACGTCATATAGTATTGGATCAGACTCTTTATTTTCATAATTTACTTTAACAAGAGAGCAGAGAGAATCTTGTCTCACCATCTCCAAATAACATTTATCTATAAGATAAGTCTCGCCATCTCTCTTCTTTAACCTAACAAGAGTGAGACAACATGCGATTTATCTTTCGGATAACTTTTACTTGTTAGTTGTGGGACTGACCATTAGACTTTAACGCATTATCAGCCAGCGGGCATAAGCCAGGTCCGTAGCTGGTAACCATTAGGGTTGTAGATCAGCCGGCAGGCATAAGCCAGGTCTGTAGCTGGTAACCGTTAGGGTTCTATTGAAACACGTAGACCACACGTAGACTGATTTAACTGAGAATATATTTACAATTTTTAATCCTTCGTATATACCATTTATTGTTCATGCAAGTAACGCTAGCACTAATGTGTACAATGTTTATTTACACCAATCAGCGACAAGTAAACACAGTTCTACAATTTTACGAGGAGTTCTCAAGAACGTTTGTGCGCGCTGCGCGGCGACTATAAATACTGCCACGTATAAAAACAGAGACCAACTTCGCGCGTCGCTTAGTCCGTAGGTTGGTTTCGTTACGGCTAGACGTATGATGCTCCGTTCGATCGCCTTCGTGCGTCGCTTGGTTTCGGTGCGGCTAGACGTATGATGCTCCGTTCGATTCCAGGTTCCTTATAAACTTATATGTCGCTTGTGCGTATATACATACGCCACAAGATTATTAATGTGCTCAGTGCTGTCTTCTTAGTAGCGCTGTAGGCCCCGGTTAGCTCCAGTGAAGTTCATTATTGAAGGCAACCTAAACCAATAAACACTGATTATGATGATGTAGGATGCTTTTGTTGCTCCGGCGAATCCCCTTTGCATCAGAGATGATGTTCTCTGCCGCATTACAGCTTCAAAGCTGTCTGTATGCGCTTCCGCAAACATGCCTGACGCACTACAGAATCGCCGGAGCCCTAAAAAGCACCCTGAAAGCGTTATTATATTGGACGCGAAGAGCGTTGTAGGCCCTCTGAGTATATCTAACCCACAGGCTGCACGTGTAAAATGTCTGACAGAATGCTTTAAAAAGAGTGACCTTCACTTTTTTTGTACGACGCGACGTGCAAACCTGCGAGCCAGCGTATTACATAGGACCGACAACGCTCTCTATAATATTTCTCCTGCGCAGAAGGCCAGAAATTAGGTCTGGGCAACCTTATACTAGCGCTATGAATTTTAGATAAAATACTAAAAGGACTAAGTTCTTTAAAACACTTTTTGCGGGTTATGTCAAGAACTTCACTTGACCTGAAAGTCAGCGCAAGACTGCTAAAATCAAATCTGACACCTTCAGGTATTGTACTGATGTAATCGTCGGTCGTGGTTTTATTTTCAGTACAAGCAGGTGTTATTAGGATAGTATTTATATTTTTCTATTTCTTAAAAAAAATAACTGCTGCACTAGGAATAAATCCTCTGTCGCGAGGGACTTTACAAACATTCAAACAACGGACTCAAAGAACGGCCAGACTCGGAACAACAATTTGAGGATCACACAAATTTTTGCAAAATGACTACTTAAACCACTACGTCATCCGTGCAGTCAATTAGATCGATTCGATTTGATTCAACTCTGCAACACCTAACCTATTTCTACAGTTGACTTTTTGATATGTCCTGGCTAGTCATAATCGACTAGGCCATTTTCTTCGAAAATGTTGAGCAATTGTCGCCACACATCGCAATTCGAAACCAACTCTTCTTTGGCATCTGAAGGCTTTCGTAGGGCGAGTAGAATGTTTAATATAATCGTCATATAACGGGTGACATATAATAATTGCGACTATAGTAACCAAATCTCGATTGCTAGGCTGTCGTTGAATAACCTAAAGACGCTTCGGCGAATTCTGGGTAGACTCGAAGGTAACTCCCATATACAATTAGTATAATCTATCAAGTCAAGAATACCAGAAATAATTAAAAACCTATTGTTTCTGGCCGCCGGTGTGCCGCTGCGACTCAATGGATTAAAGCGAACTGGTATAATTTCTGGGTGTTATTTTTTTTCTTTGTGTCCTTTGTTTGAATATTTGGAAACTTTCTGCGACACAGGGTTTATTCTCAATGCGGATGTAGTCTTTATTCAAAACTGAATAAGTTATATAAATATTATAAATACAAATTAAACACAGTATAAATTAAACAAATATATTTGTGACACAAAAATACAATCAGGCCATGAGAGCTTTCACATATTTGTTGTTAGATTGTAACAATTCTTGTTTAAGCTTCGTTATTTCCTTCATCATAAGTTTGTCGGATGCATTATCTTGTTGGATTTGTTTACATTTGCGTAAGAAATCCACTATTAGTTTATGGCCCTCCGTCGTTTCTTGCGATTCCACAGCTGTTTCCATATCGAACAAATTAATTTCCAGTTGCGCTTGTTTCGCTTCTGCATACTGCAAAGCAAGAATATTTTATATGAATGTCAGCAGTATTACAGCAATGTATCATTGCTGTAATACTTAGACATATTTAGATTCACATAAAATATTACAGCTAAATGTTTTAAAATAGCTACATGATTTGTTTTATAGGGTTGTTTAATTTAATAACGCTTTAAACTGTTTTAAACTATTTTATATTTTAACAATTAGGCTTCTTTTTAGGAAAATAGTCAAATCAAATTTATCCAACATTTTCAAAGGTAGCAATTTTCCGGCTCAGTATTAGTCAATCTGATTTAATCAAATGGGTTATTATTATCAGAAATCGTCACGCAATTATTGTATAAATTATATCCAAAAAAACACATTACGCCACTATTTACAGTTTTAGCTCCTACAGTTCTCTTATACCAAGCACTACTCATGTAATTCGGACCAAAATATATTTTCTTCTGATAAAAGAGGTCGGACAAATAATAAAAAAACTCGCGGTGAGATTGTGCTTAATTTAATTATGGTTGATTAATTTGTACATTATTTACAAATAACTTAACTTTCACACATATCATAGGTACTCTTTGGCCGGCGGCTTCGCTCGCTTGAGAACAGTAGTTTTTTGTGGATGGATGGTACCCTATGTCCTTTTTGTACTCCTGACAATGCGTATGCGAAATTTCATGATAATTGGTCGAGTTATTAAGGCGTGAAAGCATAACCACAGTATACTAAGAACAATAAATCATCTTCATAGAAATGTGCCGCTGCCGGTTTGAATATGTGCGTGCGAGCCGAGCGCCGTGTACGCACGCGCTGCCACGCACACAGTAGCATAATATACGGCGGAATACCGTGGCGGCAGCGTGGGCCGTAACGTGAGTGTGTCGTGTGATCTGGCACGTTCAAGTACCTACGCTGCACGCCCGCTCGCGTTCGCCTGCTCTCACGTTATATTATATAATGCACGTTATATTATATAAATAAAAACATAGTGCTGCTCATAATACGCAAATAATATTTAACTAAAAATAAGAGTAGGCTAATAACTCGCCGAGCGTTCTTAGATAAACTACTGTTCTTAGTATACTGTGGCATAACAAACAAACAATCTCACGTACGCATTTATAATATCAGTAAGGATTAGTAGGTAGGACAAATTATAGGATTACTTACCTCAATAATAGAATCCGGTAGATCAGCCAATTTAGCGACATGTAACCCAAGGGAATGTAATGCGGGTCCGGGCGCGATGCGGTGCAGTAGTAACAACTGGCCATTAACGACGGACGCTTCTGCGTGCGAGTTAACTACCACGCCAGGGTGTACGCTCGCCAACCTTGTTAGTTCTTGATAGTGTGTCGCGAACAGGCAGAAACATTGACTTTTAGTCGCTAGCTCCCTGAAAAATAAATTTTAAGTAAGTAAAAGCTTTTTATAGAAGACTAGATCGCGGCTTCACTTGGTATTAGTACTTCTTTTCTGGATGAAAGGGGGTTATCTTTATCTCCTTTTTTGTACCCCTGAAAACAAACTCACACTCACACTGCGTCACGACAGCAAGGGATTTAAGTGGCTATCAAGCGTAGGACAATAGGAGATTTAGGAAAAGAAGAAATGTATATGACTTAGTTAACAGAGAGCGAATACAGCGGTTAGTAAAAGGAGTAGATTATGACTTGTACGGTTGCAACGCAGGTGATTCAAATATTATGCGACTCCGGCCACATCGTTTTTGGACAGCCTTCTTTTTTACGTGGTGGAATGCTTTGACGCGTTATGTCGGACTCACCGGGACAAAGAAAGATGGTGACCTACCACGGTGTTCCTCAAAAAAAACTGCAATCTACGGGCCGCGCGAATCACTTTCACATGGAGTCGCGACCTCGCCTCACAGAAGAAGGCGACGGCGTTCCACGACCTCTCACTCCGGACCATGGACTGAACATAACACAACCATACTAACTGCCGCGATCAACTTGCTGCGATGCCCAGGCCCACAACAACATCGCGGCAGCCGCCGCAGTGGTGACAACCGGGCGTCTCTTGCCGGCCTATGCGACACAGGAACTGGCCAAAACAACCGTGGCCAGTCATTACCTGTGTCAGCCGGAAAGTGAGAGCGCCATGCCGCCTCTCTAACCACTTCTCAAAAAGGGGTCTTACCGTCACGATTGTAGCGTGCCCAATGTCACAGTATACTGCTTAAATAGACATTTAGTATATCTTTGTATTTATATATACTTACTCTGCTATAGCCCAAGCAATTCCGCAGCCTTCGTATGTCGATGTTCCTCGTCCTAATTCATCGATGAGAACTAGCGAGTCAGGTGTAGCAGTCTGTAATAATAAATTGAGATACCATTTTGAAACATTGTTATTATTTAACATTGTCATTAAAATAGACGATAAGTGTGTATTGCTTATGTTAATGTTGCACTATATACACACACATACATGTATGTATGTATGTATCTTATGTGGGGGCCAGTCAGTGCAGACCGGCGACACTTCGACCCAGTGGGTCTTTTAACACACACACAACTACGGTTTATAAACTATCTCTCTTATTATTGTTTTTGTAACTCTGATAGTTGTAGCTACTAAGTTAAATTTTGTAGTGTTCAGTGGCGAGGACTGGAGATCTGTCACACAAGTTTCGAACCTAGCTCAGACTCCAGCTCTCAACAAGGTTCTGTTTTTGCTGTATGTATAAATAATACCATTGTACCTGTTTGTGAGAAATAAACAATATTTATTATTATTATTTATTATTATTATTGTATCTACGAACACTATTTATAAGTATCATCTCGGCAGAATTTTCCTATTAATAGTATGATAATCATATTAAAAAATAGTGGTTAGTTGCCACAATGTTTTGTCCTTTTTATTGGAAAATTGTTCGAAGATATTAATGTAATTAAGTATTTTTTTACAAAAAAATGGAAACCCATTTATAAGTGTCATATAGAACTACATTGACGGCATTGTTAATTTTCAGATCGGAGGTTAATTCATTAAGTACTGGGTGAGCTGTGTAGAGCAACTGCTCTACACCGCCGCTATACTCAGGGTTACCTAACCTAACTAGGTTAGGTTACCCTGAGTATAGCGGCGGTGTCGATCATCTCCCGCATGAAGGTGCTGTGGCCCTTGCCCTCGGCGTCGCAGGCGCCGATGCGCGCCGCATTGTACAGCAGTACTGGGCGAGCTGTGTAGAGCAGATAGGTTAGGTTACCCTGAGTATAGCGGCGGTGTCGATCATCTCCCGCATGAAGGTGCTGTGGCCCTTGCCCTCGGCGTCGCAGGCGCCGATGCGCGCCGCATTGTACAGCAGTACTGGGCGAGCTGTGTAGAGCAGATAGGTTAGGTTACCCTGAGTATAGCGGCGGTGTCGATCATCTCCCGCATGAAGGTGCTGTGGCCCTTGCCCTCGGCGTCGCAGGCGCCGATGCGCGCCGCATTGTACAGCAGTACTGGGCGAGCTGTGTAGAGCAGATAGGTTAGGTTACCCTGAGTATAGCGGCGGTGTCGATCATCTCCCGCATGAAGGTGCTGTGGCCCTTGCCCTCGGCGTCGCAGGCGCCGATGCGCGCCGCATTGTACAGCAGTACTGGGCGAGCTGTGTAGAGCAGATAGGTTAGGTTACCCTGAGTATAGCGGCGGTGTCGATCATCTCCCGCATGAAGGTGCTGTGGCCCTTGCCCTCGGCGTCGCAGGCGCCGATGCGCGCCGCATTGTACAGCAGTACTGGGCGAGCTGTGTAGAGCAGATAGGTTAGGTTACCCTGAGTATAGCGGCGGTGTCGATCATCTCCCGCATGAAGGTGCTGTGGCCCTTGCCCTCGGCGTCGCAGGCGCCGATGCGCGCCGCATTGTACAGCAGTACTGGGCGAGCTGTGTAGAGCAGATAGGTTAGGTTACCCTGAGTATAGCGGCGGTGTCGATCATCTCCCGCATGAAGGTGCTGTGGCCCTTGCCCTCGGCGTCGCAGGCGCCGATGCGCGCCGCATTGTACAGCAGTACTGGGCGAGCTGTGTAGAGCAGATAGGTTAGGTTACCCTGAGTATAGCGGCGGTGTCGATCATCTCCCGCATGAAGGTGCTGTGGCCCTTGCCCTCGGCGTCGCAGGCGCCGATGCGCGCCGCATTGTACAGCAGTACTGGGCGAGCTGTGTAGAGCAGATAGGTTAGGTTACCCTGAGTATAGCGGCGGTGTCGATCATCTCCCGCATGAAGGTGCTGTGGCCCTTGCCCTCGGCGTCGCAGGCGCCGATGCGCGCCGCATTGTACAGCAGTACTGGGCGAGCTGTGTAGAGCAGATAGGTTAGGTTACCCTGAGTATAGCGGCGGTGTCGATCATCTCCCGCATGAAGGTGCTGTGGCCCTTGCCCTCGGCGTCGCAGGCGCCGATGCGCGCCGCATTGTACAGCAGTACTGGGCGAGCTGTGTAGAGCAGATAGGTTAGGTTACCCTGAGTATAGCGGCGGTGTCGATCATCTCCCGCATGAAGGTGCTGTGGCCCTTGCCCTCGGCGTCGCAGGCGCCGATGCGCGCCGCATTGTACAGCAGTACTGGGCGAGCTGTGTAGAGCAGATAGGTTAGGTTACCCTGAGTATAGCGGCGGTGTCGATCATCTCCCGCATGAAGGTGCTGTGGCCCTTGCCCTCGGCGTCGCAGGCGCCGATGCGCGCCGCATTGTACAGCAGTACTGGGCGAGCTGTGTAGAGCAGATAGGTTAGGTTACCCTGAGTATAGCGGCGGTGTCGATCATCTCCCGCATGAAGGTGCTGTGGCCCTTGCCCTCGGCGTCGCAGGCGCCGATGCGCGCCGCATTGTACAGCAGTACTGGGCGAGCTGTGTAGAGCAGATAGGTTAGGTTACCCTGAGTATAGCGGCGGTGTCGATCATCTCCCGCATGAAGGTGCTGTGGCCCTTGCCCTCGGCGTCGCAGGCGCCGATGCGCGCCGCATTGTACAGCAGTACTGGGCGAGCTGTGTAGAGCAGATAGGTTAGGTTACCCTGAGTATAGCGGCGGTGTCGATCATCTCCCGCATGAAGGTGCTGTGGCCCTTGCCCTCGGCGTCGCAGGCGCCGATGCGCGCCGCATTGTACAGCAGTACTGGGCGAGCTGTGTAGAGCAGATAGGTTAGGTTACCCTGAGTATAGCGGCGGTGTCGATCATCTCCCGCATGAAGGTGCTGTGGCCCTTGCCCTCGGCGTCGCAGGCGCCGATGCGCGCCGCATTGTACAGCAGTACTGGGCGAGCTGTGTAGAGCAGATAGGTTAGGTTACCCTGAGTATAGCGGCGGTGTCGATCATCTCCCGCATGAAGGTGCTGTGGCCCTTGCCCTCGGCGTCGCAGGCGCCGATGCGCGCCGCATTGTACAGCAGTACTGGGCGAGCTGTGTAGAGCAGATAGGTTAGGTTACCCTGAGTATAGCGGCGGTGTCGATCATCTCCCGCATGAAGGTGCTGTGGCCCTTGCCCTCGGCGTCGCCGGCGCCGACGCGCGCGGCCACGGCCCCGAGGCGCGGCAGGGAGGCGCGCGCGGCGGGCACGGGCGCGCCCGCGTGCGCTAACACGGCAGCGGCGCCGCACGAGCGCATCCACGTCGACTTGCCGCCCATGTTGGCGCCCGTCACTATGTGCAGCAAGCCCGACCCTACAGCGAGGCAGAAATTACACAATTCTTAGATATGATTGTTAGAGCATTATGCACGAAATACGGTCTCAGGCGTAAAATACCTATTTACGAAAACCGACTTCAAAGGTTTAAGTTGTTGAGTCTAGACAAAAGGAGATGGGTGAGCGATCTGTGCATTTTATATAAAATTATAAACGGCTCTATAGATAGTACCCTGATAAATCAAATTCATTTTAAAATACCGACACGATCCGTACGCACTCCACAGTTGTTTAGCATACCTAGTAGAAATAACAATGTATCTCAAAACAGTCCACTTATTAGATTATGTAAAGAATATAATCATGTTTGTTCTAAATTAGACATTTTCCATGATAGTTTTCATATCTTCAGAAAGGCCTTATGTACGGAAATGTTGTCTTGCAATCAACTCTAAATCGTAACACCTGTATTAAATTTAAAACTCAGTATAAACTTAGTTCATTGTTTAATTGTATTTATTGTAATTCCTATAATTAAGTAACGAAGCTAATTGGTTACTACTGAATGCTGTGTACAGTTGTAATTGAACACCAGATTTATGACTTGTATTTAGTTTAAGTTCTTTCATGTAACTATTGATCTGATGTTTGTATCTGTACCAAATAAATAAAAAAAAAATAAAAAAAAAAATAATACCTTATTTTATAATTCTTTGGTGTCTCTTTTTAATACATGCGCATTTAATGAGCAGTCAGTGAAGAACGGACTTTTAAGAGATTATCGGTCACATACGACACAATGAAGCGCAGACATCTACGCAATTGCTGTTTATATTCCAATATTTTTACTTGTAATAAGAACGCGCGAGAGGCGCTGTCTGCATCGACTGGGTCACCCGTCCCAGCTGGGGCATTCACGGCCCGTGATACCCACTATACTGTGCTGCTATTGTTAAGGAACGCTAGCTACCGACCGTGGCGGCTGGGGCGTTCCTTCGTTGCAACCGTGCGTAGCGTAGTCACGGCCCGTGATACCCACCATACTGTGCTGCTATTGTTAAGGAACGCTAGCTACTGACCGTGGCTGCTGGGGCGTTCTGTCGCTGCAAATGTGCGTAGCGTATTCACGGCCCATGATACCCACTATACTGTGCTGCTATTGTTAAGGAACGCTAGCTATCAACCGTGGCGGCTGGGGCGTTCCGTCGTTGCAAACGTGCGTAGCGTATTCACGGCCCGTGACACCCACTATAACGTTCTGCTATAGTTAAGGAACGCTCTACCAACCGCGGCAACTGGGACGAAATCTGTAACTTTTTTGTTAATTGAATACTATCAAATAATGGTACATTCGTTGTAATTTTTTTTTATTAATAATATATAAAAATTATGCAAAATTATAAATGACACTTTCCATACAAAAACATAGTTCAAGTTGTACAAGCTCTGCTTAGTTTGGGCTAGATGGTGTTGTGTGTATGTGATAGAATATTATATTATTACTAACTGTTGCCCGCGACTTCGTCCGCGTGGACTTTAATTTATTACCCAATACCTACTTTTAATTTGTTATCTAATTTTAATATATAAAACTACAACTAAAGAAATTAATAAGTCTAACTACACCTATATAGGTGTAGTTAGCTATATATATAGCTAATACTTAAAAACTACCTACTAATATTTAGAAACTACCTACTATATCTAAAGAATTATATCTTTTGAATGAAATGTCCGATTTTAATAATTTAAAAAGTATTTTACGGGTATTGAAACGGTCTTTAATAAAATATCATTTAATGGGATAAGGATTAATACAGAGGTATGAATAATATGGTTTGATTATTGTCGGCACTTCTATCAACTTTTAAAATGTAGTTATAGTAGCATAACTACAGTAGTTGGACATATGGGATCGCGGCTTTTTTTGTAGATATTGAAACGTTCTATAATACTGTAGAACATTTTTTTATTCTATCATCAATACTTTCCGCAGCGCACGTGACTACATTTTTTATTGCATTTTTATTAAGGATCCTTTTTTTTTTAGATGTAATATAGCCTATGTCACTCAGTGAAGAGGCAGCTTTCTAATGGAGAAAGAATTTTTGAAATCGGTCCAATAGTTTTTGTGTGAAAACATTACAAACATACATACAAAAACACAAATGTTTCCTCTTTATAATATTAGTTTAGATTATAGTTTACCTAACATATTATTTATTTTTGATGAATCGCAATAAAACGATTAATAGTAGAAATAAAAGTGATACAGAGCAAAATAGTACAGAAATATGTTTTCGTTAAGAAACAACAACTTTGTTCTGCACTAAATATTTATCATTAAAATGTATGTGGAATTATTAGTATAAAAGATGATATTGAGATATATTTAAGTGATTTGTCATATAAACTTAATTATATATGTATTACTGAGCACTTTCTCAACAAAACTTTACTAAAACAATTTAATTTAAGTGATTATAAAATGGGAGCTAATAACACGAGACTTAAAAAAATAGGGGGGTTCATTAATATTAACAACTAATGATAGGAAAACAGTGGAACTCCAAATATGTAAACAGTTGTATAAAACCGATTGTTTTGAAGTCTGTGGAGTCAAAGATATAGAAACAAATTTGTATGTTATTTGTTGTCATAGAACACCCGCAAATCTCGAAAGGCTCGAAAAGCTATTACAGCATTTTCTCAATTAAAAATGTATGATCTGTGGTAACTTTAATATTAATATATTAAAAGATGACATGAGGTGTAACTCATTCATATCGTTACTTACGTGTTACAACTTAAGGTATTTAATAGACTCGCCTACTTTTAGGCGAAATAAATCGGAATCGTGCATAGATAATATCCTAACTAACTTATCTGACCATAGTATTGAAAGTATAAATGTGGAACATAATGGGCTTTCTGACGGACACGCAGGGCTATTCTGTGAAACACGCTTGGAAATTGTTGAGCTTCAAAACCAACCTAATTATGTACTTTTATGTAGAAAAAGTTATAATAACAACAACCAAGAAGGTTTTTAGGAAAACACTATTAGAGACAAACTGGAGCACTGGCGTAAACACGTTTCTTTTTGACCCACGGCGTACACGAACCATATATGGCAGACTAAGCAGAGAATTGTCTTTGAAACACAATGGTATAGGTCGCACTCTTGCAGAATATGGGAAAATTGAAAAACAGTATAGTAAAACTTGAAGATTTACATGAGAAACATGGAAAACCAAAAAAAACAATAGTAATAAATAATAATAAATAATATATATAATATATTATAAACAAAAAAACGGAAATATAAATATAAATAATAAAATTATAAATAATAATTATTATATTACAAACAGTAACATTTAAACTTAAACATTTATATTCTGATGGGAGACATAAAAAAGCGTTAATAATAACAATTATTTAATATTATTCAAGGTTAAATAAATTTTTCCCCCGGCTGATATAAACAAAACAACTTTACAGAATGAATGATTAATAAGATTTATTTAAAATACATTTGATTATTGTACGCAATTTTTCATCAACCGGGTCAAATATGCTGACCTGTAAAGCCATACATTCAAAAATATTTAAGAAATGTACAAGAAAATTAGAAGGAATGGGACATCTAAATGGATAACAAGCGGAGTAAAGGTAACCAGCAAAGTGAAACGTTTTCTTAACACTATAGATAAGACACAATGTGAAAAGTCTGTTCTGGAATATCAAAACAGGTATGTCAGACTGTACAAAAAAGTTGTTGGCATTGCAAAACGTTATTATGTTAGGAATCAAATAGAAAAAGCATTAGATTCTAGTAATTAAATATGGAAGATAGTCAATTTACGGCGCAACAACACTAAGACATTTGATGATGAACAAATTTTACTTAAAGCCAATAACACAATCGTTAAGAATGCTTTAGATGTGGCTAACATCTTTTCAAAACAGTTTGACAACTCTGTATGCTTAAATTCATGTAACAAAAAATTTGCTTTGACGTATTTAAATGAAAGTATTGACAGAGTTGATATAAATATGAGTTTCGATCTAGTGACGGCCTCAGAGATATATAAAATGGTGAACAGAAATGGTGGTCAGTAAATCATCTGTTGGCTTTGACGAGATACCCTTGACTGTCATTAAAAATAATATTGATTTGTTAGCAGCCCCGTTAGCATCACTCATTAACGAGTGCATTGAAGTAGGTCTTTTTCCAGATCAGTTTAAAATTGCAAGAGTTCTCCCAATTTATAAAAAGGGTAAAAAGACAGACCCTTTGAATTATAGACCGATTTCCTTGTTACCAGTTTTGTCAAAGTTATTAGAAAAATTATGAAGGGTAGACTCATGAGGCACATAAGATCTCAATAGTGTATTATATAACGAGCAATACGGATACCATAAATCGGTAGGTACTGCCGATGCCAAAGAAGCTTTAGTTAATAAAGTTATTTGTACTTTAAACGATAAGCGTAAAGTACCAGGTATTTTCCTAGATCTTAGCTCTACGTTTGACACCGTTGATCACCACATACTTTTGGACAGATTGAAACACTATTGTATTAGAAACAATGTCTTTGAGTTATTTAGATCATATTTGCATAACATGCAACAGTATATAGAAATCAAATCTGTAGAGAACGGAGAAAAAAAGATTTGTAAATCTAACTTAACCATATTATCCGGTGGTGTTCCTCAGGGATCTGTTTTAAGCCCAATTTTCTTCATCTTGTTTCTTAACGACTTGGTCGGGTATGTAAAAAGCCGTATATCAGACACTGAACTTATTATTTTCGCCGATGATACAAACGCAATAATATCTGCAGATAATATGGTTGATTTAGAAGCTAAGGTTAATACAGCATTAAAAATTTTCGAAGAATGGTTTGGTATAAACAATTTAAACCTAAACATAAATAAAACAAAATGTTTATTATTTAAGTCTACATTAAGAAATGATGCCAGTCTTGAAGTAGTATCTTCCGGTAATAAAGTTGAGGTCGTAGATAATGTTAAGTTTTTGGGTGTCAACATAGATGCTCTGTTAAACTGGAAGTAAGAGACACCAGCCAGAACTAACTCTATTAGTTCTGCGTGCAAACAGAAGTCTGAGGTAAGAACTTAAGATGGCTCAACTTAGGATGGTATACTATGCTTTGATTGAATGTAAGCTTAGATATAGCATTACATTTTGGAGGAATAGTTATAAATATAGTATAAGCACGACATTTATCATGCAAATAAGGGCTGTTAGAACAAGGCTTCGTCAACATTTCATACAACTTAAAATTTTAAAAGTCCTGTGTCTTTATTTAATGTCTCTTTTAGTTCTATTGTCTAACTTTGTTAAAAATCTCAATAAAATTGAAACTGACGAAGAAAGAAAGGTTAGCGATAGCACTCGTAGAAAAGATCTACCCTCAACAATACAACCAGAACTTAATGTAGTGCAACATAGTTCAAGAGTACAATCAATTTAATTATATAATAAGCTGCCCACAGAGTTTAAAAGTATTTATAGTGCAAACTTATTCAAAAATAAACTTAAAACATATTTATTGGGGAAAGGCTATTATAGTATTGACGAGTTTATTAATGACAAGTAGACATAATAACGTATTATTTAACCTGTTGACATCCCTCCATTAAATTAATTAATTAAATTAAAATTTATATTGCTAATTGTTATTGAAATAGTAATTATTAATTATTTATTATCGAATTTGATGTAATTTTAATTTTGTGTAGTTTATAATAATTATTAATTTTATTATTAAATCAATCAAATATACAATCAAATATTGTAACAAATATTTTCAACACAATCTATCTGATAATTATTAAGTTTTATGATATTACACGATTATTTTGTAATTTTCTTATTATAACATAAGGAAATAACATATAATAAATGACAAACATCTATTAATCCACTTCTTAAAATAGGAAAAAAATATCCATATACATACATATGTCTTTCTTTTCCCTTAGCCTTTATTATTCCCAAGTCACTTGGGGTCGGCTTTTTCTAGTCTAACCGGATTTGACTGGATATCAGTTTTTGCACGGAGCGGCTGCCACCTGACCTCCGCAACCCGAAGGCTAACGATACCCTAAGGCTAGACCAGTGTCAGGATATTAAGGGGAATTGACTTTCCCAATAACGACTGGCATAGATGTTCATGGCCGCCGGGACCGACGGCTTAACGTGCTCTCCGAGGCACGGAACACATATGCATGTACATATGCATGTACATGCATATATGTACATGCATACATGTACATCATATTTAAATTGATGTACATATGTACATACATATGTACATCAATTTAAATATCTAATAGGTTCTTGCCTTCGTTTAATAATTGCTTGGCAACAGTGACTGATGGTTTTCTGATACTTAATAAGTATGGATCTGATGTAAATCTGATGTGTTTGTTCTTATATTTTTGTTTGTAACTTAGTTCTAATTTTACTAAAGGCTAATTGTTAATTCTTTATAATTGTCACTAATTAGTATTTGTTGTTTTTATTATATATTAAGATAATGGTGTTACACCATAATTATGCATGCTGTGACACCTTAAAAGTTGTGCTTTTAGTATCATTTATGGTCTTATTTAGTTATATAAAAATAATGCAACATCTACTAAAATTAAAAAATAAATAAATAATAATATCACAATTATTATGCTATTCAGGGTTATAAATTCTTGTTGATTATTTTATATTTTCGAGTTTATTAGAGTTTGTTTATTTATAGTAATTTTGTTCCTATTTAAAATACTGTTTAAACTCAAAGGATAAAGACTGATTTTTATGTTTCAAAGAATAAATGATTATAAACCGTGTATTTTTTTGTGAATTTTGGTGTTTTTTTTTTGTGTGGTACAATTTAGGGTACTGGTGTTCCAATTTAAGATACTGGTTGAGTTAATTGGACCGAACGATAACTTTAAATAAATAGCTATTTTTCAACAGTCGCGACTGTGATACCGTATTAACAGACTGATAATGAACCAAGCTATATTATGAGTCATGTTTCATTTTTAAAGTTCCAACGGACTCAGAGATATTATCATTATATCAAAAGTGGTCCGATATATATTATATGTGGTCGTCAGCTTCGTTAAGAGTTTAAGACACGGTGTGTATATTTTTACAGTTAATAATTAAAGCTTACCTCGTCGGAACTCCACATCATTTGGTATGAAAGAAATGCCTTCCTGTATCTCAAGACACGGGTGGCGGAGATCTTTAAGTACGAACTCATCTAAGTTGTCGCAGAGGGTGGGGCGGCAGTACGGCGCCGGCGCACTGGACGCGGCCACCGCGAACGATACCAGCACGTCCAGCCGGGATAAGATGTGTGATAGACAGAACAGACATTCTGAATAGCCCGCTACAACATAAAAAAGTCATGATAATTGTATTATCCTTTGCTATTTTGTTGTCTGCGCAAGTGGCGTAGTGGTTTAAGTATTCGCATCGCCACTGCCACTGTGCCGAGTGTTTAAACCATCGCAATAAATCACCTCTTTTACCCTCACTTTCGAGCTTAATTCTAAGGACCGCATTAACGATTCGATCAAATGCCTTACTATAATCCGTGTAGATTACATCGGCTTGTTGACCCCTATTCATAGAATTAATTAAGAACTTATTAAAGAGGATAAGATTACTGACAGTTGACCTGCCTTTTGAAACCATGCTGAGATACAGGGAAATAATGTTTAAAGCGTTATATAATTGTTCATAAAATATACTTTAAAACAACTTGGCCAGAACACAATAGTTATAAAAAGGGCGGTAGCTGCTTATTAAATGTTTAGGGCTCCTCTTATGTATCGGAGAAATGAATGCAGATTTTCAGATTAAAGGTTTAACCGGTGCTTATGAATTTTTAAAATAAATCAAATAGAGAAATTGCTTGTTCAGTAGCACATTTATTGAAAAATATAGGTGGGATTGGGAATGATGTG
Organism: Catocala fraxini; assembly: GCA_930367265.1. Classification (NCBI taxonomy): domain Eukaryota; kingdom Metazoa; phylum Arthropoda; class Insecta; order Lepidoptera; family Erebidae; genus Catocala; species Catocala fraxini. The sequence goes on from OV884037.1 coordinate 14,132,067, forward strand.
TACCTGCTGATTTTGCCCGCGGCTTCGGTCGCGTAAATGTAGGTTATGTGAGTAACAATACTTTTTGTAGATAATAATAAATAATAATAATAAAAATTTATTTATTGATTACAGTGGTAAAACATGAACACAGTCCATTAAGTACATAATATAGGTAATATAATATGGGTGCCTGTACTAGGGTAAACCTGTGCCACAGGCGTTAAGGGCAGTTACAATATACTAATAGCAACTAAGTTATATACAATTAAGTATACTTATTATATAAATATATGCAAAAATAGGCCAGTTATAATTAGGTATAATATATAATATAATATTATAATTAGGTATTATCATGGAACTTGATATTACTTATTTAACAAAAATCAACAAATCTTCAGTATTCTCATAATTTAATGTTTGTAAGTACCGACAGACTACCCGCTTAGATATTACATAACTTAGGTTATATATAGTTGTTTGTTTATTTATATTGTTATAAAGAAAAGGCCCTAAGAATGCAAGAAATCTATTTGTAAATACAAACTTTGATTCATGAAAGAGTGGTACAGACAATATCTTTCCGTCTTTTAGTGTTAGTAAGGTTGATGTTATAAGTAAACGTTGCATGCTGTTTAAGTACGGGGTACATTATAAAAATCTGTCGGACAGTAATACATTACAATTTTCATACAAAAGATGTGTGGAAAAACGGTAGGGTCGGCGGGTTGCTACTTTTAAAAGCACTCTTTGTGCTCGTTTAATATTTAACATGTAGGATTTTGCGCTACCGCCCCATGAAGTGATGCAATATTGAATTAAAGACTGACACAATGCCTTATCGATCTGTATGATGAGTTTGTGATCTGCAATAAGGCGCAATTTTTTGAAGTCAAATAATAATTTGCGTACTCTGTTAGTTAAGACTGCACCGAGCAAAATGTGCCAAAACAGGCGGTCACAGTTAAGTTAATAAAGTCAACACTTTTTGTTTAATGCAAATAAAAAATATACATTTACCATAACAATGAATGTGTTTACAATTACTCCGTGTAAAACACTTAAAATAATTAATATTTTCGCCTACAAAATAACGTGAACTTGCACGAAAAATGCAAAAACGTAAGCTCGTGTTATGTGATTTTTAGATTATAACAGTAGAAATCTATCCTATTTTACAGCTTAATCGAAACATAAATAGTTATATTACAATTTGTCCGTCCCAGATATTTAAGTTATTGGTTGACAATAAAGATACATATTTTATCAAAAAAGCACTTCAAATCCTTCATACAATTTTACTATGGCGGCCGCGCGCCGATTTGAATTTCGAGCTCTGTCATTCGGTCCTAGCGCGTCTTACGCTCGGCGCAGTCTTAAAGCAGTTATGTGTTCTTTAAAGGAAAGTGTATCGTCTAATATAACACCTAAATATTTAATATTAGTAGTGTTAGAGATAACAGGACAAGTGCAAGCGGTAATGTTATTACAGTAATGTGCATATAAATGAATGTGACTTAAATAAGGTTGGTGTCTACGCATACAAAATTTAATAAATTTTGTTTTTCAGTATTTAAGGTGAGCAGGTTATATTGAAGGCATTTGTTTACTATATTTAAACCGCACTGTGCATATTCATAGACTTCTGCAATGGTGTCAGCGGAAAAAAGGAGCGCAGTATCATCTGCGTATGAAACAATTTTGCCACGATGTGGACTAAGATTACAGCGATCTTTAATGTACTCCAGAAAGAGGGTACCTCCGAGGACGCTTCCTTGAGAAATACCGAATTGGGGTAATTTCAAATCGGCACTGACGACGTTATCTATCTTGATACATTGGTACCTATCTTGTAGATAGTCTGTGAGAAGCTGTAACTATGTGACCCTAATTCCTAGTGCCTCCAATTTTCTTAGAAGCATAGGAACAGACACGGTATCAAATGCTTTCGCTAGATCAAGGAAGATGCCAATTACCTGCTTACTCTTTCCAAGTTCCTCTGAGATATAGCTGGTTAAATGATGTACTGCGTCTGCTATTGACAATTTAGCTTTAAAACCGAATTGCATGTTAGAGAAGAGGGAGTTCTTTTCAAGATGTGATACTAATCTTTTATTAATAATTTTTCCAGTATTTTGGAGAAAGAAGGTAGCAGTGACAAACTGCAGGCGTCACGAGATTTTTATTACCGGATTTATGTATTGGTATTACTATTGCTTTATTAAGGCATTTGGGAAAGATGCCACGCGAGAGGCAATTTCGAAAAATATGCGTTAATGGACGCACCAGAATGTGCTTACAAGCTTTGAGAATATTAGTGGAGATATTATCCCATCCTACAGAAGAAATTATTTTTTAAATTTAATTTAAGCTGTTCTACCTCACTTTCATCTGGGTCTAACAGGACAAAGGATTTGCCACTTTTAAGACGGGTATAAGGTCGTGAGATAGTATCGCTTGTGTTTCTACCGCATTGATTTTGAACTTTTTCAGTGAATGTTTTGCCTACGTTTACAAAAAGCCTATTTATGTTGTTAATGGAGGACCACGGAGAGCCATGTGTTTTCAATAAACTCGTATTTGTCTTATTTTGGTTAGATGTGAAAGTAACCTTTTTAAAGTATTTCCACAGTTGTTTGCTGTTATATGAAGCTTGATCTAATTGTGATTTTTCCCATTCTATTTTAAGGTTTTAGTAGTTTATTACAGAAATTTCTGTATATCTTATAAGAAATTTGTAGGATAGAGTTATCGGGACACTGCTTGGCTCTCTTATGTAGTTTGTCGCGGTGTCGTATGCATCGGACTAGGCCCGGAGTTATCCATGGTTTGATATATAATAATTTATTTATATAATAATAATTTTTCTTACTTAGTTTAGCTACTATCGTATTGGCTTAAATAGCTTGTTGTACTTTATCAATAACGTATGAAATGGAAGTTTTAATTAACGTCAGCGGTATTGTAATCTGGGTTAAAATCAATGCCGCATATATCACATTCAAGGTTACTCATGTTTATTTTCTACCTTAGTTGTGGGCGATGTATATGCTTAGACTGCGATAATTCAAGTGTAAGTAGAACAGCGCAGTGGTCAGTTATTGATGAGTTAGCGACAAGTGTTAAACACGGAAGCCTAGTTTTGAGCATAACATGATCTAAGCAAGAACCACTTATGTGTGTCGGGTAAGTATGTGCTGGCAATATGCCGTAGTACGCACAAAGATTTAAATAATCATGCGTCCCAGTGTCACAATTATCACTATTTATATTAATATTTAAGTCAGCTGTTATAATAATAGTTTTATGAGATGAAAAGCTTTGTAAAGTATTATTTAAGGCATTAATAAACATATCTAATTTTCGATATGAAGGTGGTCTATATATTGCTATATTCGCGATATCTATCCCTATTTTAATGACGAGACAGTTGCAGTCTTTGACTTCTGGCTCCTCAACTGCAGCAAATAGGGATTTCTTTGTGCATACTACCACGCCATCGTTCTGATTAAATGATAACGTAGTATTAAAAGTATTCTGGTAATACTGGTAGATTGCAAATTCTATTAGACAGCCAACATTCAGAGAGAATAGTGACCTTACATTCTATACTAAGCCTGTGTATAAAGACGTTTAGACTATCTATGTTCTTATAAATACTGTGGATATTTTGGGTTAGTACCGTTAATGGGTTGTCATAATCGGAAAAGAAATGTCTGCAATTTTCAGTGTCACACACTTTCGATTCATAGATGTGATGTGATTATTGTCTATATCATTAATTAAGTGTTCAGCCATAGATTTAAAACTAAAACGAAAAATATACAATTAAAAGAGGAAAATGAAAAATTTTATCTAAAATACGCTTAAAGTTTGCTCTAAATAAGAAATAAAAAAGGCGGCGCTCTTAGGCGCACTCATTAAAATGTATGGAATTTATATACCTCGTTTCAGCTATTTTCTTCGCCGGGCATTCGAGGTCACCTGTTTTGTGGCTGCTAGGTTTCTTGAAACGCAAGCATTTTGCACATTTCGGTGAATCAGACTTCTTAGTGCATTCACTGACCTGGTGTCCTAGTTCACCGCAATGTCCACACGTATAGATGGTCTCGCGGCAGGTCTTTGCGGCATGTCCGTACTGTTGGCATTTGATGCACCTGGTCACAAGGGTGAAGTCACGAACTGGGCAAAATGTCCAATTGATAAATACCCGATCCTGATTGATAAGGGCCTTCCTTATGATAGATAGAACTTCTATAATAAAGTTGCATATTTGTGCCTCCTTTTTTTCTAATTTGTGGCTGAGTTTTATAGAGGACAAAAATATTTCACGGTTTAGATTAAAGAGCTTGTCAGCTATATTTTGCTCATATATGCAGTCGTAAAATTCTGTATCGCTAAGGGCAGATGGTACTCCTAAAATTATTATTCTTGGTCTTCTTTTGACCGTGTCCTCCATCTTCAGTCCGACACTACTCAGTTGGGCTGATTTCCTCAACTTTTCATTATCCTCTTTTGTTTCAGTGCTTATAATGACGCCTCCGTTCTTGGTCTTACGCAATCCTCTCACATGCAATTTCATCCGCTCAGGACTAATAATCTTCTGCACCAATGATTTTGTGTCGTCACTAGATTTTAATTTATCACTCGGATAAATTGCGATAGAGCTCAAATTTTTAGGGCGCAATGGAATATTTTGGCTAGATTGCACCATATCAGCAAAGGACACATTTTCTACGACTGGTTTCGTACAGCTTTTCTCTATGGTCTCCTAAATCGATTTTTTTAAGTCATTCATGCATTTCGCCAGCTCTTGTTTTTCTTTTAATTAAGGTATCGTAAGAGGTGCTTATCATTATAGCATTTTGTTTTAACGACTGATATTGAACTGCCATTTGCGAAACCCTACTTCCGATTTTCCGTGCTAAGGCATTAATCTTAAATTTTTGGTCAGAATTAAGCTTCCCCTCTGCAGCAATAATACATACCTCATTCAGGCATTTTTCAATTGAGGACATCAAAAATTTAATGTCACTGTTGGTCAGGGCTTCCACGGTATGATCAGCGGCATGATCTTGCGGCTGGTAGGGGTTGCGTGATGTTTTCGCACTCCGATTGAAAGGGCTATTTTCAATATTATCCATGATATCACTCAGATATTATACATACTATATGTTATTTAAATCAAACTTCGCACAAAGTATAATCTAGGTCACAGAATTAAATGAATATATTTCAACATGTAAATAAAATAATTGTAATATAGGCACGTCTGTTTGCTTCGAGCTTAATACTTATGTAGATGAAAGATACCCACCCTATGTCAGCTTCTGTACTTCTGACAACGTGTATTCGAGATTTCATAAAGATCGGTCATGTAGTTAAAGTATTTGTTACGAACAAACAAAGAAACTCACATTCGTATTTATAATATTAGTTGAGATTAGGATAGGGATCATGTTTTAATCATTTGGATTTTACCAGGGCCGATGGGATCGGCATTCATTATACGTTTTTAGTTTTCTTTTAATATTTACATAATTATGTAACAAAAATGTTACATTAGATTTTTTATAATAACTGTCATCTTACCCGCTATCCCGACTATTTCAGCGACTACTTTATCCTGCTCTTTCTCGTATGAAGACTTAGTAGAGGTATATTCATCCGTAATGTTCTCCAACGCGTTAGTTTTAAATCTAACGCCTCCCTTTACCGCATCTATGACAGTATACTTTTTGTTTCCACGAAGAGTTTGTTCCTCCTTTAAAGTTACTCTGTGAAAATAAACAAGGATGATTAGATTCTGCTTTAATTATTACATACACTAGCGCCGACTCCATAGAGCCTAGAGGTGTCTGAGCTCCTTCAATGGTACTATAGGTAGAGCTGAGCTCCACCAAAATATTATGTTGTGGCCTGACTTATTATCAATAACTATAAATATTGGCAAAATAAAATAATTGTCAATTTTGTTTACTATTCTATAGAAAATTATGGTAACCTAATTTATATATTATGTTAATGCCACTCCTCTCCATTATTTTTATTATCCCCTGCAATAGTTATCGTTGTTTGTCATAATTATCGTATACGAAATTTATCGCTAACACTAAGATGACGTTTACACTAGATACATCAAAAAAGCAACAGATACTATCAGTATGCTAGTCTTTTTTCTTTTTTTCGTTGGGACATAGCGTGTAAAAGCTCCGAGGTTCTCAAAAGCGACCATCTCGGTGATACTACGTTTTACTTGCACAACTTTGTATTCATTATAATGTCTACAGGCCAGTTATATTAACTACACATAAACATAAGTATATAAAAAATTTTACAACAAAGAGAAGAGACAAGACGAATGTTATCAACCGTCTTTCTCACAAAATTGCAACCATGCTATCAAAATCATCACCTATCCATCCACAAGCGGATCAATAGCGGAGTCTGAACACAGGAGATCGTTAAGAGCAGTAAGTATGCGTGGTCGCGGTGATTGAGCTCTGGCAACCGTACAGTATTTGGGGATAAAGAGTACGGTAGTTACTGGGGATAAAGAGCTGAGACAATTCAATCATTTGGTCATACGCTTTCTTAGACTCCAGAGAGCTATGCCCTATATATAATGATAGAGAACTATAGCTGTTATAGGATAAACTATACTAATTAAAAGGAATCCATTATATATACTACATTACTTGGGATTAAATAATATTTTTCTTCTAAACTTCCAAGGTGACAAACAAGCTCCCTTGTCCTGTCCTGTCCTAGTAACTGTCTTAGTAAGCAATTACTGAGGTCTAATAAAGTTGCACCACTTACGCGAAGCCTAATAAAGTCAGTGCAAGAACCAACGATCGCACTACTAACTGAATCTGTTTTTCTTTTGTAATTATTATTTTGTTGCCATATGGAACCTGTTCAAATACTGTTACGTAATAATGTTTACAGTGGCGCCATCTACTATCAATTATCAGTCGTTTGTGTAATTCTAACCTAATGATAAGCCTTACTTAGTAGTTATTATTATGTTATTATTATGATATATTTTTTTTTTAATTGCTTTTCCATCAGTTGGACCACTTGCTCGTATGCCAACGAGCAAGTGGTCCACCTGATGGAAAGTGGTAACCGCTGCTTATGTACACAGCAAAGCCGATGCCTACTGTGAACGAAGAACTCTCTTTAAACCTCGTTTGAAGAAGTACATATCATAGCGCTCAGGAAACATACTATTACTACATGCACGTAAAATGGAATACATATTTATTTTTAAATAGAACTTTCGGTGTATTTTATTCTAAGTAAATAAAGTAAGTAATAGTAGCAGTAGCAGCGACAGCCTAGTGGGAGAACATTGGACTGCCACGCAGAGATCTTGAGTTCGTTCCCAAGGCGCACATTTCTGACTTTTCAAAGTTATGTGCGTATTAAATAGTTAATTATCGCTTGCTTTAACAGTGTAGGAAAATATCGTGCGGAATCCTGCATGTCTAAGAGTCTCCTTAGTGTTCTTGAAGATATGTGAAGTCTGCTAACCCGCACTGGGCCAGCGTGGTGGACTATGGCCTTACCCTTCTCACACTGAGAACCAGAGACCCATGCCCAGCAGTGAGATAGTTTATTACAGGGCTGATATTATTATTAAATAAAGTAAAGTAACATCTATGTGCATTTTACCTAAAATAAAATCCGTTCTGCGGGTTACTCTCTAACTTGATAGTCTTGCCGGCTTCAAGGCCGAGATCTCTCGCAGCTTTACTTAGTTCCTTTTCAGCCGATGATTGTAGTTCCTCCAATTGTTCACTTAAGTTTTGAAGCTGTTCGTCAAATGATGGCTTCACGAGAAAATCGCCTGAAAACCACAGGATTTCAGTTTATCAGATTAGTAGTAGAGTAATTATTAACCCAAATTGTTAGTAACCCTAATAAAAAAGGCTTCATTTTCAAAAATAAATTGCTTGTTTATCCAAATGTATTGCATATGAAAGCAATGATCTTAAAAACTGGGTAGAATTTTAAATTTTTGTGTTATATTAAATTACATTGGTAATTATCACTCGCTTCTCCATAATGCTCTCAGAGAATATTAAGTCTGCCAATCTGCTAATGCAGGCCACCGTGTTCACCACGCAACTATGGCTTAACCTTTCTTATTCTAAGAATGGGACCATGCCCAGCAGTGGGTCAGTTCATAAACACGGCTGCTGATATTATATTTATCCTGTCTTTTTAAGTTAATTCCTGCACTAGGAATAATTCTTGCGTCCCGACGACGATCTAGGGATTAACAACACAAGAGAGCGCAAGAGATTGGCTCGCTTTTTAATTAAAAGAGAAGTTAAATGACCTCTGTCAACAGCATCCATGTCCATAGTGGTTTCGATCATCTGTTGGAACTTGCCGAGGTCTTCATTGAGCTCAGATATCGGTTCGGTGAGGGACGAATGTACCGTCGCGTTCTCTGCTTCAGCTAAGCATTGCAGTAACGATGGCAGTCTATTGATAGCCTGCAATTGTTATTAAGTTATTAATCGTTTATGGAGTTACATACTGTTTTATTGGGTGATTGCCTCGGTAGCACAACTGCAGTGCACGCGACTGCTATGCAAGGTGTTGATTTCGAATGGTCAGGCTATCAAAATGTTGTTGGGATATACGGTTTTAATATTTTCTGAATTCTTAAAAGTAGCCCGGACCTGACATCGTCTATGCAAAATTTCGTGATGATCGATCGAAGTAGAAAAGGCATGAAAGAGTAACAAACGCACATTCGCATTTATAATATTAGTTAGGATTACCTGATATATTCTATAACAATCATGTAAGTTAGCCTTCTTCCTGGTCAGTCTCCTGGCCAACGCTTGTAGGTCCGGTATGCGCCTCAGATGGTCCTCGTGCAGTTGTAACCGCAGTTGTGAGTTACTCATTAACAACTCAACGACATCCAGGCGTTCGTTTATCAAGTTTATGTCGCGAAGAGGTTGTCGAAGCCACTGGGCTAGAAGTCTGAAAACAGAATACATATTATTTTTATTTCGGTTACATATTAGGGTAGTAGTTGACACACATTTTTATATTATTTAAGTTATAAAGTTACATTACCCAAACTCTGAAATACAAAGAATTTGTCAAATGTACTCAAAAATAAACAAGACAAGCGTTTCAAATCTTGGGGTAGTTGTCAAATGACAGAAAAATTATGCATTATACAAACTGTGACATAACCGCTATAAAAATATAAGCAATCTCCCTCCCATCTGCAAAAAGATTTCCTTTGATTGCTTAGAAGCAATTGATCATGTATGAAAATAATGTACAAAATCAAACATAATCAACTACCCTATTTACTGTCGATAGAATGTGGTAACAAACAGACCTAAAGAAAACGGTTTTTTTAACGCTAGTGTAACGTAGTGCGTGTAGTATTATATTATCTGTGGTAGTGCTTAGTCGGTCACGTTTTTAGAACGTGGTCGACCAGGACAGTTAAAGTAGCGGGGTTTAAGTAAACACTATAGTTCGCAATTACACTTTCTTTAATGCAAGTTTTACAAATTGACGAAATTACGCGAATTATATTTCTACACAATAAGTACAAGGCGTGGTTCTAGTTATAAAGGCTTCGATGCGAGGTCCGGCTGGAGCACAGTGGAACACTTAAGTTAAGCAAGTCGGCCGGCGGAAGAATTATTATTGAATAACACGTTGTTGTAAGCGCCAATAGTTTTTCAATAGACCGCAATCTTACACTAATGCACTCGAAAAGGCTTGATTTACGGGTCAAGAAAATATTATTGAGTTTTGTTAAAATATTAATTTAGCGGTTAGTCGTCTGGTATTGCGCCTAGCTGACAAATAGATCCTCTTTAGAGGGACTGTGATATAGTTGACTAATTGCCTATATTCAAAGATATTTAATATTAAAATTAAAGTAAAATTTGTAGTTAGTTTTCAAAATTTAATATCTCTATTCATTAGTTGTGTTTGAGTGCGGCAGATAAAGATTTATAAAGTCATCTCCTGTACTTTGAGTTATTCCTATGTCGCGGGGAACTTTACAAACACAAAGAATACTCAGATTCGGAACAAATTCTTGTGAATCACACATTTTTTGTCTCGTGTAGAGGTCGAACCTATTCAGCGCAGTGGCAGTAGCGAGGAACCACTTAAACCACCACCTCGTCCGTGTAGTAATATGCCTGTTTTCCCATCTACCAGATACACAACGAAAATTAGTATTGCCGCCTATCGCGTCGTAAATAATAACACATTGTACGAACCGTTTCCCCTGTTGTGTGCGACATCTATCGAGTAACCCATACAAACTGCGAGATGGGGCATTTGATGTGTCTCCCAGCTCTGGGAATATGTTGAGAGCAGATATCGCAGCTGAATCCAGATGCAAGAAACAATCGGCTTGGATAGTGGCTAGGCGGAACCTGTAATATAGTAAATATAGTATATATGTATATACTAATATAAGAGACATGAAGAGTTTGTTTGCTTTTGTTTGAATGCGCTTATCTCTGAAACTAACAGAAGGATATAAATTATTGCTACCTGGTTACGGCTAGCGTTTACGGCTTGTATTCTGTTCAACGTCGCAAAAGTGTCATATTTTGAGGTTCTAAAATGTAACTAATTTACTTGGGTTATATTTTTAAGAATGTTTTTTATACATTCTATACATAAAGGTAAAAATGTATTAAAGATGATCCCATCGTTAATACACTTTTATAATACACTTATATTGGTAACCATTTTACTATGTAAATATTGGATCGACAATTTACGAAACATAATGTGCATATCAAATATAAAAATCATCATCATGTATTAAAAGTTTTATTTTAAATAAAATCTAAATTAAGACGTATAGGCTTTAGCTGCAGCTTATATATTAAGATGTATAAGCTGCAAATGCTTTACAACCGAAAAAGATTCGACACATGATAATTTATTGAAGACTAGATTTTGCCCGCAACTTCGCTTGCGTTAATGTAGATTTCTTTAATAAATTTTGATACCTCGGAAAAGGTACTAATTTTTTAATGTCCCTTCCTGTTCCCCTGTCATCGTGTACTCCAATTTTTATGATGATCGGTCAAGTAGTTAAGGCAGGAAAGCGTAACAAACAAACTCACATTCGCGTTTATAATATTAGTTTAGGAATAGGCATCATAACAGAGTTAAAAATAAGTGATTCTTTTTAGTCCATCTTTTAAATTAGCAGAAAATATTAGACACCTATTTTTTGTTTTAACAAACCAAAGGCTAAGATGACTAAGGTATAACGCATTAAAGTTCGGGAATAGGGGCTTGTGACGTCACACCTTTGTAAAATTTGTACCTCGAAGTGATGTAACACGTTATTTAAACGCATTGTATCTTCGTTGTTATAAGATGAGGATGAGGGACAAAAAAAATACGTGTTCAATATTTTTTGCTAATCTAAAAGACGGACTAAAATCCTTTTTTAGTCATTAAACCTATTAGTTAGGATAGCACGCCTGACTATAGTCGATAAAATCTAATTATATACAACTGAGAATTGATACAAACCTTCCAAAATTAGTGTTATCATTTAATAAAGCGGCGTATTTAATGGCTGCCGATAAACTGGTCATAGCTACGTCTTTCCTCGTCTCGGGAAAGGCATTAGCGTCCTGTTGCTGATTTTCTTTAAACTTTAGCAGGCGGTTCAGATCTTGTATCAGGCCCTCGGGGGAAAATTCACTCTTTTTCAACTTAGTCACAGTGACGTTTGTGCGCTCCATCACTCTTTTAAGTGCTTTGTACTGAAATGTAAGTACAAACACTATGGTTATACATCGACTGTTCTACTAGTACCTAACAGATATCGAGCCTATACTAAACTATTAGATATCGAATCGAATCCGTGACTCAATCTGTTAATTTACTTATTGCTTATATGTAATAATCAACGATGAAGTTAATCGAATAATTATCAATAAGTATTTCTAATGCATTTGATTCGTTTTCTATCTTGTGTCAGTAATTTCTGAAGAAGTCTTATATCTCTCGCTATCTACGACTCGGCCTTACCTTGATATCGGAATCAAAGCTAAGCATTAGGTTGCGGCAAAAGCAGCCAGATATCCAAGTGCCAAGTATTGCTTAACCTATACGCAGTGGTACAGCAGTGGCCAGACACAATAGGTTTTTAATTATGTCTGATATTCCAAGACATGACAGATTAATACCGCCTTAATTAAAGTTAACATAATAGTGATGCAAGACACCTTCAGACCATTTATATATCTAAAGTTCTCTATAACGCTCTTCAAGGCATGTGAAGTCTGATAATGCGCCCTTACGTGAAATGACTAACTTATACCCGGCTAACATGAGAAAGCAAGTATGTAGGACATTTTATAAACATTTTATTATTAACTATTTACAACATAAGCTTTTACAATTATTCATATAAAAGTAATTATTGAAAAAAAATGTGTTAATCAAACAAACATAGCACACAATGCAAAGGATTACATAAATCATAACAGATTATACACAAATATGTATGAATAGGACGGTAAACTTACGTCATCGTGGTCGCTGTTAGGCACGAGGCATTCAGAAGGCGCCATTTGGACTATGATAGTTTCCAGTTCGGTCAGTAAATCGTCATCAGTAAACTCTGCCACAGACATTTGGTAGTCACCAGCTGTCACACACGCTACGCCAAGGAGACGACCCTGCAATAAACAGAATATACACATAGCATATATGATCAGCCCTGTATATAAAAGGGCCCACTGCTGGGCATGGGCCTCCTTTGACTGCGAGAAGGGTCAGTCTATAGACCACCACGCTGGCCTAGTGGCAGACTTCATATATAAGCGACAAAATTATCTAGAATTCGTAGGTTTCCTCATGATGTTTTCCTTCACCGTTAAATCGAACGATAATTAGCCATAACACAGATAATTTCGAAAAGTCCATGCGTGCATTGGGATCGAACTGCGTGGCGTACGCGTACCCCTGCGTGGTAGTCCAACGGTCACCCACTATTATTGCTTGCTGTTTGTACAATAATGCATCGCGACTGCACATTCTTAGAAAGTTAAGCAAGTGCGTTACATACACATTTCCCTGTTTACGTTTGGGGTACTGGGTAGCACTTAACAGGCAAACCTCAATCTAGTTCCCAAGATCTGACTGACTCTGACGAAAATTCTCATTACGCAGTTTTCATGAAAAATGTTCTACTATATAAATCTATTGCCTGACCCCAGCTGTGCGATTTTTATGGTTTTGCGTTGGCACCCTGTCTTTTACCAACCAGGGAATGGATTCAATAGTAGTCAGCGACCAAATCTAGATCGTAAGCGTCATGTTATAGGGGTTATCTTTAACTCGTGCGCTAAAGGTCACGTAGCACTAGATTCCGTAGGCGTGTGTTTCTATCATTGAACGGTAGGAAAGCAACGTCACGTGACTTGATCACGTGATGTCGATCGAGGAAAAGAGCAAGATAGAGAATATATAACGTTACTCACTTTCGTAACTGCATCGGTTTTGATGTTGACGGCTATCAAGCATGGAGTATTATCGTCAGAGGAACCCAATCCCTCGCCAAGGATCTCTTCTAACTGCGACAAGTATCCGGGCGAACCTTTGTATTTCAGGAACCAATCGGAGCCTTTCACTGAACCCTCGGCCACGTATATCTCGACTCGATACCGTCTCACCTGAAATAAATAATATCAGCCATGTATTCAATTGTCCTACTGCTGGGCACAGGCCTTTTCTCAGTGTGAAAAAGGTTAGGCCCATAGACCGGCAAGCTGGCCCAGTGTGCGTTGGCACTTCACATATCTTTGAGAATATTATGGAAAACATTCAAACATGCAGGTTACCTCACGATATTTTCATTCACCGTTAAAGGGAGCGATAAAGTAACCTTATTAATACGCACATAACTTTAGAAAAGTTAGAGATGCGCGTCCTGGGATCGATCTCGAGACCGCTGCGTTGCAACCCAATAGGCGATTGCCGCTTTTTTAAGAAATGTATTTTGCCATATTATATAAAAACTTGTTGGATGGATGGCGCAGAGGTTTGTGGTCACCCTTCCAGGCTTGTGGTCTTTGAAATATATAGGTACTGTATTAATGACTGTAACTCCTATACGACTTTTATAGACATCAATACAGACTCCATTTAACATCTTTTTTACCATCTTGTACCATGCCATGATCTTGAACATGACACAGCATATGACTTGGATGCATATCCATGCAGGCAAGTCATATGCACAGGTGTAATGGTTTAAGTGGTCTGTTCGCTACTGCCATAATGCAGAGTCTTTCGTTTTCCTATGCCACACGGGACAGAAATTCGATGAGTCTATATTGTGTTCTTTGTCTGTCGTGAAATAACGAAGTTTGTATAGTCCACCGCGATGCTGGAATTATCCCTCGTAAAAGAGTTGTTCTTATGAAGCAAAAATCGCAAAATCGATATTATTAATGTTTAGTGGTATTTAAATTATATCTAATTGCGAGAAATAATGCTGGTGATTTATAATATTCGTATCAGCACAATTAAATGTGTTCAAGATGATCCATGTTTACGTACACCGAGAACAACTAGTGATAAACAATTTTGTTGTGTGATATCCGTGATAAAGTTTAAGGTCACGTTTCATGACGCGCTTGAATTAGTTTGTATTGTACAGATTTCGTTTAATAATATTATCATGACTTAAGTCTCTTTACTTCATAACAGCCAACGAATCTCTGGAGAAATTAATGTGATAGGCATTTTGTTAGCTCCCGAGCTAGCATATTAAAATCCATTTTATGTTACTATGAAGGCAACTGAAGTCAAGTACCCGCCTGTTGTACCAGATATCTTATCTTATGTGTACTGCAGATCTTGCAAAAATTTGATCAATGGCGGCGTAAAGCACCAGTCTCTAAGCTAACAGCTTAACGGTCGTTAAGTGTACTCTGGAACCCCTCGAAAACGGCAAGCAACAGGCGTTTATTTAGCTGACTTGTTTGTAGGATGAAAACACTACTACGGGGTTTCTTCAAGATTTATCAGGACATAAGCAAACTATTAAAGCTAAAATATTGACAGATCTGAATTTTATTAAAGTATATAATAATATCAGCCTTGTATATAAACTGTCCCACTGCTAGGTACAGGCCTCGTCTTAGTGAGAGAAGGGTTAGGCCATAGTCCACCACGCTGGCGCAGTGCGGGTTAGCAAAATTCACATAGTGCACATCATGGAGATCTCTCAGACATCAGGTTTCAGTAAGGTTTTCTCACGATGTTTTATTTCACTATTCCAGCAAGCGATAATTATCTATTTAAATATGCACGTAACTTCAAAAAGTCAGAGGTGCACGTCTTGGGATGCGCTGGTCTCGTAACTTATTGCTCCTAAAGTAACTTGTGAACATGATTATACCATAGGTGTACTGGACACATGCTAATTGTTGGCAGTATTCGCAAGACCTTTGTAATAAGACAAATAAGTATCGTATTGCAATAAATAAAATTACACTCGCTGTATGAAATCAAATATGGCAAATTTTTACCCAATGGATTTATATAATATGACGTAGACGACGATTAAAACAGTTATATACCGATTGCTGGAATGGCGTAATAGTTAAAGTCATCAAATTATTGTGACACCGCCCATGAGGCGAGACGTTAAACCATTCACGAGACAAAGTTGTCGTACTGCTTTCATATGCCTGTATTATTTAGCTAAAACAAACGTTAAAATATCATAAGGGTTATGAGTTAAGTTATACAGGGTGTTTGGAGGGTGAGTAGCCATAGGAAAATGGTCGATAGGTGATGGTGTTGGCTACGTGTTGCGCCTACTTAAATAACATTTTGCCTTAAGTTTAATGAGTAATAATTTTCTTTCTATTTTTCTAGAAAATCTCCATTTTTTTGTATAAAAACTTTAATAATTTTTTTAATAACCGCTGAAATGTTAAAAAAATGATGTCATTTGTTAGTGTAGTCTTACCTTATTCAGATTTAATCATAATTTCATACAAACAATTCAATAAGAAATAACAGTGAAGTATCAAACTTTCATAAATAAAAAACAAAACATCCTTATGTCAACTTCACATGGTAAAATAAATTAAAACTTACGGTGTATGGCATTTACAAATGTTTTTATACAAAAAAATAGAGATTTTCTAGAAAAATATAAAAAAAATTATTACTCATTAAACTTAAGGCAAAATGTTATTTAAGTAGGCGCAACACGTAGCCAACACCATCACCTAGCGACCATTTTCCTATGGCTACTCACCCTCCAAACACCCTGTATATAGGTCAGCATAAATAAATAAAAAATGTTTTGGTTATATTGACTTAGGATGGTGTAGTAATTCGACACCCGGTTCCTATATTCCAGAAACGAGTCGTTTTAGCTAAGGACAGTTAAATTTTAACATATTATTTAATAGAATATGTGTCAAAAATTAATTACCCGTAGGTAAAAGTACTCGTTTCCTGAATATAAGAACCGGGCATAAGTGGTTGCCTCATCAATACCACTGTGCGCATTGTGTTGTGGGTTCGATCTCCACACGAAACTAGAAAAATTGTGGGATCCACAAATAGTTGCTTCGAATCTGAGTGTTCTTTGTGACCAGTGTCAGAATTATTCCTAGTGCGTTTACTATTTAATAAAAAAGATATGTTTGAAAATAGTTAAAACATTGTCCAATTTATTTATAAACTAATTCATGTGTAAGTAGGTGCTATATCACGAATACGTAGTAACAGCATTGACCTTATCTTTTCTATATCGTCATGACACATAGTTCAATGTTCTTTTATATTATCTAGTGAGTATTTGACACTGAACATAATGCACACAATAATTCTGATATTTTAATATTTATCCTGGATCGCCACTTTAATTAGCGTGTTTTTCAATGTATTACCATATTGTGTTAATGTCCTCCAAGTCAAATTTCGGTCATGGCGGCTATTCTTGACGGAGACTGGCCTTCTGCGTAGGATATAGTATACCTAATGCAGAAGTGTGTGCGCAAACATAAATGCACTCACTGTTTCCTAATTGTCATATTTCGATGGGACGGCAATCCAAATAGACCGGGGAGAGATCAGGCGCTGGACCAACGGGTTTACGTGGCTTCCAAGGCACGAGGATGAGCATCACCATTCACCGCTAACTTCCTAACTGTGGTGAATTTTTTGGCAGAAAATCCTAATAACTTTTTGTTTGTCCGACTAAGCAGACGCTTTCACTTCCATTGCGCCACTGCTGTGAAACAAACACCACGATTCGTATTTGGTCAAAAGATGCACTAATACAGTTCATAACGAATATTTTGATTGGATTAATAACTAAAAAACGTAGTAGGTTCTTTAGAACTTAGTAGACCATAGCGAAAATTGAAAATTATCTCTTTTTTTACATACTTTATAAGACCTATTTAAAGCTTTGGAAACCAAAAACTACCTTCAAGCGATTGTAATCAGAGTTAATGAAACAAGGGGGATATCTAGTATTATATTACATCCACGATACGCATGCTGTCTTTATTACTTAGTTAAGATGTAGTGGGGTACCTACTAAAGCATTACCGTTTACAAACCACAATAAAAAAAAAATTCGTAAGTGTAGACAAATGGTAGTCCTTGCTCTTAAGAAATCTTTATAAAAATATATATACTTAACCCGATCCTGTAGTGGGTTCGTGACTGCGTGCAAGCACAACGCCGCCAGGCTAACAAATCAGAGTAATTAAAGTCACTTACTAGTAAAAGCTTTTTGATGAGAATTTCGAAGTTCCCTTTCGACAGCACAAGGTAGTCGAGTCGATTCGGTTCAAGGCCCATCTTTTTGATGTTCGATATGGAGGAAAACACCTCCCTTGCGGCAGTCGTTGCGTCAGCGCCGTGAACACTGTAGTAGTCATTGCGGTCAAAAATTCTTACTGTCGTAACTGGTTTCTGGGTAAAAGATAACATTAATTATTCATCGTTATATGTAATTGAGGCAGGTAGAACCTAGTAGACCTTGACAAACATTAGTTGTCAAAGTTAAGGACGTTTTGGATGAATGATCAAGAGTACTTAGAGTGCTGACGCTAAAGCTAGAAGTCAATCAGCCAGCTGACTATGTCAATCACTGCTGGACATAGTCAGCTGCCAATTTGCGCCAGAACATCCAATTTACGCATCTAGCCATTTTGCCTGGTCATCTGTGCATCTGGCCGCGAGCAATTTTACCCAGCCTTAGGTACTGTGACTGATGTAGTCAGCCCATGAAAGTTAAGATTACTTATTACGAGCTGTGTCAATAAGTTTCGTTCTTTGGTACGACCATGCATAAAGAATTATAAATATTATATGTCAGCGCTATACCAAGACACAATATATGATCTCTGCGTAGCCTGAAGGAATAGGTAGAAATATGGATACCAGCAAAATCTGTTCACACTCGATGTAACATTTCGCAAGTGTCGCTAAGCCTCATATCAATACTTCCTTTAAGTCCGTGGTAGTTAATGCGCCGTGCTAAAATACAAATACGCAAAAAAATTACATAGCGGCCCTGACGTTCGTTAGAATTCCCTAGAATAATATTTATAAAAACAATGTATGTCTTTTACCAGCCAAGAGATTAAGACAGAAAAATAAACAATTAATTATTATTGAGTGAAGTATTGTCGAGAATATTTATTATGTATCAATACTTTTTCCTCTACAGATGATGTCCTATTTTTTAATAAGAACAATGTCATATATCAATTTTATTTATAAAATTAACATTGACACTAGTGCTTGCATACGGCTTTAAATACTAATAAAATCGCAATCGATAAAATAATATAATAAAGCTGACGAGTCTGTATTTTTTTGTTTGACCGCGCGAATTTCTGGGTGTACCTACTCGTCGTATTTGAAAAGTATTTTTACGTTTATAGCCCCCCTTTTTGAGGAAGGTTATAAGCTATATAACATAACGCTACGAACCACGTGCGCGGAGCAAAAATTATGACGGAGCACCCAAATTCGATATCCTGGTCGGTAAGAGTAACATCGGTCTTTTCAGTAAGAAACAGTGGTGCCCATAACCAATGTTAGCGACGTCGAAGTATTTTAATTTTCCCTCTTTACTTCATAAAAACGTCAACACCCGCACTTTGAATAATTTCTGTGTCGCGGGAGACTTGAGACAAGCATTCAAACGACGGAAAAAAAACACCTAGACTCGGAATAACCATTTGTGGATCACACAAATTTTGTCCTATGGGGATTTGTGTGAGCCACAAATGGGAATCGAACGCACAACACTCGGCGCAGTAGCAGCGGCGAGGCAACCACTTAAATCACTACGCTATCCGTGTAGTCAATGTTAAGAAGTCCCTGTGCTTGCTGGGTAATTGCCATGAATTACTCACTGGTCCCTCAGCTGAGAGCAAGGCGCTTGCTAAAGAAATTCCCTTTTACAAGGCCATTGCATTAAAAACGATAGGCTTATATCACATGAAGTATGTAATAGTATGTATTACGTAGTCTTTCGACGTAAGTACCTATACAAGTGACAAATCATTTAGAAACACAAACATAAACAAAAGCGTACTCGTGATGGGTGAGTGCATAGTTTTGTTAGCAGTTGCATGATTAAATCATCTGACAGCTATCGGGCAGATCATGTAAGTACTGACTGTGAATATTTTAGTGGATACTCTTTAGAACAGTAGTGTCTAACATTTCTCGGCGTAACATTTAAAATCTTGGCTCTCTAGTGTCTGTTCCTTTGGTGTTTTGTTTTATTCTATTTTCTCTCGCATATTCTGTGCTGTTATGACCCGTAAAGTGTCTTCATATTTACTTTTTGATTCTCGTTGTATGCTAAAACTTATTTTGTTACCCTACACGATCAATCACATAGTTTTCTATCCAGGATAATTTTTGTATTCATCAGGCACTACATCTAATAGGATTTAAGTATTTATCTATATACTAGCTGTATCTGTGTACTAGTACAAGACTGTGCTACGACTACTACTATATGACGGAGCTTTTGACAATTAAGTAAGGTCACCTGGGGCATTTGCGTCTTTGGGGCAATGGCGTTTATTTGAGATAATATAAAACCTACCCGAAATATAACTACTACCATCTGGTTTTATTATTTTCTACTAAATCTAATTTATAAAGTGGAAGCACAGGTCACTGGATGAAAGGAATTTGAAATATCGGCCAATTTGTGAATTACGTGTTCGATGTGCTGCGTGAGGTAAGTTTTTGAAATCGTAATTAATTTATAATTGTCCTTGATTTTCCGTTTTGATTTCAAGTACATGTGTACATTACATTTTAGTCTAACTATATTAATAACTATTATAAGTGAAATAGTTTCACTTTTTTATAAATGAGAATTGGCAAATATGAAGTTAATTGTGGATATTTGAGGTAAATGCGTCTGCGACTTTGGGGCTATTGCGTCTACATGGCGCAATTACCCCAAAACCAGTAATCATAAACCTTTTTTGTTTAGTGTATTATATTATTATATGTATTTTGACTTGCTGAAAACTTAAATTCTGCAAATATTGCAATAATAAGGTATTGTGATTTGTAAGATTACATATTGCATTTGTGTCATATTTAATTAAATACTATTAGCTCTTACGTCTATCTTTTAAAGGCATGATTCATACTTTTCTTGTCTAAGTTATTTATATATGTTTGTTTTCCTGTACATTTGTTTTGTGTTTATTCCAGATTAAGTAAAATAAGATAATAATGGTGATACTGAAATATATCGATGTTAACAAATTTTAACCAATAATGATTTCCAATAAAGAACAAAAACTTACCTGGCATGAGACTTATTTTGTTTGGTCAAACAAATGGTATGGATGTGAATTAAGCAGTTTTAGAAATAAAAAAGGGCACGTTAAATTCATCCCAAGCATCAAGCAAGTGTGAATTACCGTGAACAACTTTAGTGGACAGAGCTAATTTGAGGCGAGGTACTGAAAAAGACACACGAGGTAGGCCTACCGAAATAGTCGCTGAAAATGAAAGAAAATTAGCTTCAGATCTTCAGCCATGGAGAAATTGGCTCTTAATGTTGAAAACTTGTTATTATTAGTACATATTGGTACAAAGAAAATTTAATTATGTGATTTTGAATAAAGAATGTTGATTCCGAACCTAGTTTATTTAAGACTTTGAGGTCTTCATATATTACCTTTACCCGCACGAGAAATGTTCAGAACATCTGGCTTTTTCAAGGGGTAAATGCGTTTACGCAAACTTAGTCGCATTTGCCCAGGTGTTAAGAAATCCAGGAGTAACTCCTTGCTTATTTATTATTTTTTTGATTTAGGTACTGGCATTTTCACAGTGTTGCGCCCAGGTTGAGGTAAATTATGTATAATTCATCCCTGAAAAGTAGCACATAATAATTTAACTTTATAAAGACGTTTTTGCCCTTATATGGAAAAAATGCGTCTAAAATGCCCCTTTTTAAAAAACACATTAAATACTCTTTTCTTGAAAGCTTGCGTCGGAAACTATTAATTGAAGTTTGCATACTAATAACAAATAAATATATTTACTTATAATGAATAATTTTCTAATAAGTCTCTGATTTATGTGAAATAAGACTTTAAAAATGGCCCTAGTTAAATATATAACGCTATTGCCCCGGTTGACCCTACGTAAGTTACTTTCATTTTTAATTTTGTTGTTTGATCTTGATCTAACTAAAGGAGCACTTGTTTAATACGTTTATTAGGTAATCTATACTAATATTATAAAGAGAAATGACTAGATTTTTTGTTTGTTCGTAAGTAATTAACTCAAAAAGTAATAATTCAATTTTAAACATTATTTTTCCTCTATAAATCTATATTATTTTATTTTAAAAATATGTTTCTAATATAACCTAACCTAATTTTACGTGAGCGGAGCCACGGGCAAAAGCTAGTCTATTTTATAGAAGAACGTTGACGTCGCCGGTGCTTCACTTTCAGTTAAATTAATTTTCATGTCGAGTTTAGTAAATCATAGGTCTACAGGTATGCTGACAAATGCTATATTTAAATGTAATATCGCGTGTGAGAAGGGACACTTCTGCTCAGATACCAAGTAATGAGTAAGTTGTACAACTTCGTAATAAGTTGATTATTTAGTGACCAAATTTCTTGTCAATAATATCTAATATTCTCTGATATAAGCGTATTCTTATTGAATAAGAATAGGTCTAGTCTAATGAATCTATCTATATGTAAATAATTGTATTCGTATGCACGTGTTATAGTTGTTTGTACATATTTATTATAGAATAGTTCCCAGAAATGTCATAATAATATTAATGTGGATACGTGATTTTTGTATTTACTTAAGACATGTACAAAACAACAACTTTTTACCGAGTTTTTAAGAACAACATGCACTACTATTTTAAAGATAGCGTATAATGACATAAATTTATTCATGACAGAATGTTTATAAAACTAAAATAAGAAAGCACATATGCCAACAAAGCACAGGTGGCATAGTGGTTTAAGTGGTCGTTTCGCAACTGCCAGTACCACTACGCCGAGTGTTGTGGGTTCGATCATCACACGGAACAAAAATATGTGTGATCTACAAATACCGTTGTTCAAATTTTTGTAAATTTTTCTCCGGGACACGTAATTCATTTGTAGAGAGAGAATAGTTTAAAAACACACTGTCAATGTAGAATTTTAAAATAATAAACACAGTGCAGTGGACAATATTATTTTTTATTATGTGTTATCTATTATTCCGTGAAATGGCATATGAGCGTATTCGGTAAGTCGAAGATAGCATACATGCAAAAGGTCATCTACTCATATGTACTCGGAATTGACATGTTTGCGTACCTAAACAATAGACGTAAATCAAAATAACTAATTAATTTACACATATTCTGGACTTCAAGATGCTGCCAACAACTGGAATCAAGTAAAAAGTACTTTCCCTACATACTGTTGGCATTTTTGTATATCATTAAATCGCACCACCACACCCGAAACCTGTATGTAAATTTTGTCGACTATGTTTCAAAGTCGTAATATCCTTATTAAGACTGAAAAACATAGCTGACACGGAATTGTATTTCTGTTTACGAGGCAGTATACAAAAGTTCATGCTGTTAATTACCGTTCATTTTCTAACCGATTACACCTTACGTTTTTTACGTTAGCATGTTCATAACGTATATCGCTTCAGCATAGAGCTTATAACCAGACTCTGTCCAACAGATTGTATCGGACCTGGACCTAAAAAATAACACCCTCCGCTCTGCTTTTGGTGTGGGTGGAATAACGTTAGAGTAACTATTTCGACGATCGATGTACATAGACCCACTCACGATCACACGCATTTAGCCGAACGTGTAAACTTGAATACTTACTAGTAATTTACCAAATAATTTGTAGTATAGGTAACCAAATTAGTAGTTTACCCAAAAATTTGTAATTTCCCAAACTTACTTATAGTTAATTTCGAGCATGTGTGTTCTTTCGGTCTGTTGTTCCACATCTGAGTCGCGGGGAACTTTGTAAATATTAAAACATGCAAAAATGTCATCAATCAGAGTAGATATTTTTGCGAAAAGGAAAATACAAGAATGCAATATATTTTGTTTTGGTACTATTTATTCATGATGAACTTTATTCATGATGACAGTATATATTTTGTATTACCTATTTACTTGATAATCATAACAGAAGACGAACAATAGCATTATGAGTTACTTAGACGCCTACACACTGCAGTCAGTGAGTAGTAGTTATGAATGAAATCATTGTCACTGAATCACTCAAAGCACACAAACTTGCAACTTGACAATCACCAATATAAATAAATATGTGATCATTTGGTAACTCAAGGTTTTCGAAGTTATAACGTTCTAAGTATTATATTTTGCACGTCCGAGTTCTGAGAATAAAATATCACTCATTATACCCGGTCATGAGGTTATCTTTCGTCAGATAGAAAATTAAAGCTCAATAAATTGGCGCGTCCTGATCAGCCAATGTCAGTATACGACACGCGCAGCGCGCGAAGTGAAGTTTAATATATTTAATTAAGAAAAAGTGCCTTTATTTATAATTGGTAAGCATATTTTTATATAGTGCATAGTCGTAAAATTTGCGTATCGTGTTACTTTTTCATTCCACACATTGAAATGCTGGGAGTACCTATAATAATATGAGAAGTATTAGTCCATTCTATTTGTTGTGAATTAATTAATATTGTTTTTGATAAATACCTACAACACAGGATTCGGTTCCCAAGTATACGTGAACGGCTAAAGTTGAAACTTTAGACAGCGAAAATACTTAAAGAAATTACGGAGCCGATTTTAATGAAAACTATAACGGGATTGTTTTATTTTTATTAAGTATTAGGCAGAGTTGTATTCTTATAAGCAACGCTATTGGTTAGTTTCCCAAATAATACATAATGTGTCATTTTTGTTATAATAAATAGGTGTTATTTCTGGCTAAGAAAGTGAATGATGCATTAAATTTTAATCAATATCGGCGTCAAGATTCTTTCGAATATTTTTTACTGTTTTATAATCAGTTTTGACTTTAGCCACCTTCGCACGCTTGTATATATATAATAATTACTATAATTATCTGTAATTATCGTATAATAATAATAAGCTATAATTTGCGACCGTGGCATATTAAAGCTTCAGTGTGGCCCTTATAGTAAGCAGTTATCATATAAACCAAGGTAACTGCATCTGCCCTGATCCATTTAACAATTCCCCAATAGCCTCTGAAAACCCAACTCATCGCAAGGACACACACATAAGGTTAAATGGCTGCCAACTTTTGTGGGATGCATATAGTTTTCTAGGTTTAATAATAACTATTTATAACTTATATTTCAGATTGGGCTAATACGACAAAATGAAGCGTTTTCTTGTCTTTACCACGGTATTGGCATTAGCCGTGGCTAGGCCTGAGTCATACAAAGAACAAGAAGATTTTCAATTCTCAAGAAGCTCTTCAGATGATGGTACTAAATCAGGATTTTATGGTGCTCAGAGGGGCAATATGGGTGGAAACTATGAACGTGCCCATAATATGGATTCACTAGCTCAAAATCAAATGAGTGGACTAGTGAGACAAGTTGAAGGCGAACTAGGTGATGGAGCTCAAACGAAGGCTGGAAGCGTCTATAGTGCCGCTAACTCTAGAGGTACTTATGGATCAGGTCATTACGACCTTAGCAACCTCGCTGGTCGCAACTTTCAAGAGGGTACCTCTTTCGATAACTCACATTCACAATCAAGTTCATCACTGACCCAATCGTCATCTGCGCGTAACAGGGCCGCTTATTCAAGTAGTTCTCAAAGTACTGGCGGTTCGAGGTCCACTGGGTACCAAAGAGTACATGATGCTCAGACACAAACTGACGATCTACAGCTGCTAGATAATACACAAACAAGTAACCTGTATGATTATGGACAGCAAGCAAGTCACGGTTCAGGCTATCAATTGAACTCGGGTTTCCAAGAACGTACCGCATACGACGGTAGCAATGTCAATTCACATTCTGGCTATGGATCAAATGTTCGAAGCAGGCTGATAACTGCTACACCTGTGAGAATTGTTATAACGCCTGGAGGGAAAGTAGCGATACCAGTGGCAGCACAAACCTATGGCACGACACGTGGATCATCTGCTTTTGACCAAAACGCACTTAACAGTGAAGCTGAAACATTGGGTGAGAACAATCAAGGTTCTGTTAACAGACCTGAGGCCAAGCACTATGAATCATCTTACAGGTATCACAAAAAATGGGAGAAACATGACACTATTCCAGGGACTATTTCTTTAACAACGCCGACCGAAAGCTCTATTCCTCAAAATAGTGAATTGTACGAAGACAGCGAGGCTCGTAGAGTTAGTAATCAATACGATAGCAGAGGAGCTAATGCTCAAAATGCCCATTTAAGTTCGGCTTCTGGTAGATACAATGGTGTTACATCAACATCCAGCCAGTCTAGGTACCAGTCGAACTATAATGCACAGCAAAACGGCGAGTCATTAAATTCAAACGCGTACACCCAGACCGGATACAACGCACGCAATTACGATGGTTCAGCAGATTCTTTGAATGCTTATAATAAAGATTCTAGATATCATGGAATCTCATCAGCTTCCAACTTAAATGCTCAAACGGGATATAATGCAGGCTCTCATTCAAACTTAAATAGTCAAGTTGAGGATTTGAATACTAAACCAAAAAGCTATCAGTCTTCTTATTCATATCATAAATCTTGGGAACGTCAAGGTGATCCATACATCATCAAACCAGCATCTAGCGGATATTACGATGGCCAATCATCTCAAAGATTAACTTCTGCAACTAAAAACCAAGGATCTGCGACTTACCACGCTGGGTCTCACTACGGCCAGGATCTAGCGGATTGTGACGAAAATGGTCACATACGCGTGGCTCGTTCTTACAACACCGATGCTGAAGACATGACACAACAAAGTGAAGATAGTTTTGGTGGTCTAGAGTTAGGTCAACAAGTACAAAATACTTGGCAGAATTTGGCAGATTTAGACCAGTCACAGGGTGATTGGGATCAGCGAAATGATGGACAGCAAACACAAAATAAATGGGATAACTTGCAAGATTTTGGACCACAATCACAAAATAATTTAGATCAACAAAATGTTGGACAAGAATCTCAAAACAAATGGGATAATTTGCAAGATTTTGGACAGCAGTCACAAAGCGATTATAATCAGCAAAATGTTGCACAGCAATCCCAAAGCCAGTGGGAAAATTTAGAAGATTTAGGACAGCAATCAACAAACAATTGGGGGCAAAAAAGCGATTTAGGACAACAGTCAGAAAACCATCAAACTTGGGACAAATTGGGAGATATTACACAACAACAGCAACATACAAATGACAATATAGAAAATCTTGGACAACAAAGTCAAAGTAAGTGGTAATCTTTGATAATAATAACAAGAAGAACTCACCACATGTTAAAGTAAAATTGTGTAACTAACAAAGGGTTTAAAATAATAATACTAAAGAACTGCTGTTATATCCTGTCATCTTTATCTATTGTACTACCATGCATATAACAATGTATTAATGAAATACATACTATATTTCTAGATAAGTCTTTCAATTATTAATCAATATCATTATGTCAATACATTTAGGTATATTAGTCTTAACTATATGGTGCCGGCTTATGTTACTGTAATAATTTGGTTGATAATATGTAATAGTTAGAAATAACACAATCATAACTATACACTTCTGGTAACTAACGTCCTAAGATTGTGGATCATTGTGGACTATCATAATAGAAAATAACAAATATTTTTAATTCAGACTTTCTGGGAGAACATGATCAAGATTTCGCCACCCAAGTAATTAATCAAAGCCAACACAGCAATCAAGAGCCACAAAAAGAACAACAACTGGGAGCCAACACACCAGATTTGCATTCACAAACAGGAAAGGAATATGTTGAGCAACTTCATACAATCGAAAGTCCGTGGGATAAATTTGACTTAGTTGATTCGAATGTAGCTAAGGTAGCAACTGAACAAAATAAATTAAACGTCGATCATAAGACTGAAAGTAATGAATTTTATTGGCACCAGATAAGGAATAATGAAGGTCTGGATCAACAGATCAATAACTCTGAACAAGAATCAGACGATCAAAACAATAACTATGACATGAAACCTACATTGGGACAATTTGGTGATAATTTAGAGCAAAGTGACGGTAATGTTGCTTTTGATAATAACAACAATAAGCATTACAGCTACAGTAACGGATTTGCCAACCCATCGGTTTATAGCCATCCTATATCTGCAAATCAGAATACATACCAAAGAAGGGCAGAAAATTATGGAATCCAGAGCTGGAACTCGCATTCAGACAGCTACACACCAGTTAATTGGCAACAACATGAATCTAATGCTGAAAGCAATACAAACATAAATTACTTTAAAATTGATTCACCACATGCACCTTTGTTAAGCTTTTGGGGGAAGTTGGATAATATAGAAAAACAATCGTTATTTAGAGATACGCAACATCCAAGACGTGATGAAACTTACCAAAAAGAAAGCAATTTAGACTTAACTGACTCGAATGACACTACAATAACACCTGCACTAGAATATCAGCCATTGCAATCGATAATGCCCAAGGAATACATAAGCGATATCCAAATTCCAAAAGATATCCAAACAGAAACTAGCAGCGACCTAGAAAATAAAATGACTACTCAACCCGAGTATCAAACTGTGTTGCCACAAACGCATACAAAACCGATGACAAGCGCAATCACACCAAAAGACAAGGAATTAGAAAATAGTGAAGTGCCAGAGAGACCGCAAGACATAGGCCGTGGAGATATCGGTCCACAGGACTTTCATAGCACCACTGTTATACTAAATAAACCAGATAAAAATGATAATGAATTACAGCAAAAAGTTTACAACAATAATAAAGTATCTAATAGTGACTTGACTGTATTAAGCATAGAAGCACAAAAAGCACAAGGAGATAAGAATTCGACTGGTACATTAGAGAACCATAACAAAAATGGCTTAATAGACCAACAAAAACAGAATAAACATGGATACAATAACATCGAAACACTAACACATGATAATCAAAATTATTTAGAAAACCAAGAGGAAAATGTGGAACAACAAAATGTTATTTTAACTCAACAGTCTGCAGAAAATTTTGAACAAATCAGTCAGCAACATGATGAAATAGAACAACAAAATCATTACTTTCAGTGGCAAAATATGCCAAATATTGAACAAGAAAATGTAAACTTAGAGCAGCATACAAACATAGAACAAGACAGGTTTCCGGAGTTTGTACAACAGAATGAAAACCTCGAGCAACAGCTTTCAAATACATTTGAACAACAAAATGTACAAGATACTGTAATACTAAACCTCACAGGAATGAATTTGGATAGCATTGAGCAAGATTTTGAGCATAAAACTTATACTCAAGAACAACAAAACATCAATGAGGGTGAAAAAAATTATGTTCTCCCACAAGAACAGGATTTACCTAATTTACATAATAGTGCACATGAATTTGACCAGCAAAATACAAATTTAGAGCAACTGAATCAATTTAGTCAAGAACAATTAAGCAATTTCGGGCAGCGGGATGAAAATCTAGAACAGCAGAATATAAATACCTTTGAAAAAGAGAGGGCACAAAATATTGGGCAGGAAGTTCAATCATTCGACCAAACTGACTTGCAAGGATTTAGTCATGATCATGATATTCAAGATTTTAAATTGCAGAAAGAACACAATATAGAACAACAAAGTTTCCATAATTTTAAACAACACAGTGAGAAACCTCAAAACTTGGATCAGGTGGATAAACTGCATGAAAGACCGGACACTCCAAGAAATAATTTACAGCATCAGGCATACTCAGGAATAAATGAAGCCCCAGTGATGCAAACTATATACAACAATGTGCAGGCAAATTCACCAGCAAGTTCACAAATGACTTTAACGGAGTCTCATGTAGAGCCAGTAACTGATAATGCTGGTTTTTGGAAGTCTGTGGGAAATAAATTTTCTAGTGCCAAAAATAAAGTAGTGTCATGGTTTAGTAGTAATTGATTGACATTATAGGTGTAACAGGGAGACATTATCACTAAGTGACAAAGCTCTGTAAAAAACGAGAAATAGGTGTAACAATAAGGTGTGATCTTATATTAAGAATCTATTGAAACCCTGTGACAATTTGTGACACAAAATTTTATGTGAAGTCATCATCTTTTAAACAAAAAGATATTGTAAATCACTACCTCATCAGAGATGAGCTGACCTAAATAAACATAAGTATTGACTCTTAAAGGTAATGCTGTCACATCATCAGTAAAAAATTAAAGAAGTTGGTCACAAATATTGGCATGCAAGCCTAATAAACCATGATACAAATTGTGTATTTTCATGGCAAAGCAAACTATGACATTAAAAAAACATTCCCTTTTTGGTTCATGCTGGTACTTAACACCAAACCTCTATGTTACATGTTCTTTGCAACATATAAAGTTAAATTAATTTATTTGTATTATAAAAATACTTATGATATTTGTATATCATAAGTATTTTAATTTTATATATAATTACTGATACATATAAAATTAAATTAATTTCGACGACAAGGTTTGTCATCAAAGTTTATTTAGTATAATATGTGTGAATAATGTATAAAATACTAAATGTAAAAATATCTAGAAACAATAATAATTTAAAATTAAGAAAGCATTATGATATTATGTTTGAAGAATGTGATTGTATCTAAATAAGTAATAACATTTAAAAATTGCTAGACTTATGAATTATATTCATGAAATAAGATTTAATACTTTGAATAATAGATGACAAGAATCTCAATATTGATTATGAAAAACAATCAAAGCTAATATAATACATCAATTAGCATATTTCCACTTATTCAGCTATGCTATATAAAAGAGTATATTAAATAATAAAATAACACTGCAGCTCGAGAGAATATTATTATGCAAGACAGCACAATATAAGTGCTTAAACTTAAAAACTACTTACCTCAGGTAGAGAGTTGTAATATTTGATAAAAGCTTGCTGTTGAACTGAATCTGTAAAAATAAAATAAATAATAAATTATTCTTGTACTTATGTGTTTGTATTTTTAAACCTTCAAGTCTCAAGACATATAATTTTACTTATACAATTATTACATATTTCAAATATAAATATACATTTGCCTTTATGTCTATAATTAGGCAACTCTTACTTTTTGTTAAGGTAAAATATTTTTGAACAGTACTTTGGAATATGGGAGACAAAAGCAGCTATAGCCTAGTGGGATACTGTAAGACTACCATGCAGACATCTTAAGTTTTAGTCCAAAATTTAAAGCCTCCAAGTCCTTTTTAGGGAGAGGCTCACTAAAAAGGCATTCAGGAAATTAATTATTTTAATAAGTTCCATGTTGCTGAGGCTTAAACTTTTATAAAAGGCTACACATATATTTTTTTTAAGACTTAATCATTATTTAAAACTAAAAAAGTTATGGCTCGTCCTACAATTAGCAAGTAAAAGTTATCCGAAAGATAAATCACATGCTGTCTCACTCATGTTAGGTTATAAAGAGATGGCAAGACTTTTATCTTATAGGTAAATGCTATCTGGAGGTGGTAAGACAAGCCCTAAAATCTTTTTAGGCTCTAGTTGTAGTTCCTAGCTTAAATTTCTAAAAAAGGCTGTGGTTATATTTTAAGGAATCAAGTTAATTAAGCTTTTCTAAAATAAGGCATTCATCATTTTTAATTATAATATACTATTTTTTTAGTTGAATGCAATCAAGGTACACTATATAATCGTGAATGGATGTCAGAAGAGGCTTTGTTTATTTGTTTATTCACAGAGGTTTAAATAATGTCATAGGCAAAAGCTATTTATTTAATATTTTTAAACATTCAAAGGTCTTAGTTACCCAGGCAATTAAGAAATGCCCTAATAAACACAAAGCAATAGCACATAATTAACTAATACAACCAGTAAGTCTATAATAATAACACACTAAATCCGTGCAGACCGGCGAGACTTCGACCCAGTGGGATCTTTTGTGTCGACACTCTCCCAATAACGACTGCCATAGACGTTCATGGCAGCCGGAACCGACGGCTTAACGTGTTCTCCGAGGCACGGAGCAGGCGATAATTGTCAATCAATACCCACATAATTTTAGAAAAGTCATATAACTTCCGAAAGTCAGTGGTGCGCGACGTGGGTTCGAAGCCGAGACTCTCTGCATTGCAGTCTGTTGGTCTCCCCACTGAGCTATCGCTGCTCTAAAAAAGCCATGGTAATCCGTCATATAGTTTTACTAGCTAGGTGTTTCTGAACAATGATAGTGTATCAATCTACATATGAAGTTGACAGTCTTTTAGGGTTCGTGCATAGAAAAGAAAATCCGCATGTTGACAAACCTTATTGTTGTGAAGCTTGTCTAAAATATAGATACATATAAAATATATTAAAATGTACACAAACGGTTGAATTTTAAATTATTATGATTTATATTCTTACCTAGACTTAAAGCGTGAATAGGCTGTAGTGAAGACATATCTTCAATAGCAATAACCTTTAGTTTAGTTTTCTTTATCGAACAAAGCAAAATAACAAACAAATTTGTCGAATGTTGTTGAAAGCCCGCCTTTCGCGCAGTACCTATTATAATTTGACATCGACATTACATTACTGTTGCGATGTTGCCACTTTAGTACTCTTGTTAGTTGTTACTTGTAAGCATAATAAAAAAATGGGGAAAGGCACTGAACATTCAACAATAATATTTCTTTTTAATTTTTATTCTGTAATAGACTTACGTTTGACCGCGATCACACCTGATCTTAAGTGAAGATGGAGTCGACGATGGAGCACGCTTGCCTAGAAGATACCTATTCACTCGTGACTTGAAGACACCCAAATTGTACTCAACGGAAAACACAGACTTAGGTAGTGAATTCCACTCCATTGTGGTACGCATTATAAAAGTGGAAGCAAAGCGCTTCGTGGGTAAATGTGGTATATCCACCATGTACCTGTGCCGCTGGTCTGTTTGTCTGGTCGTCCAATGGTAAAAAGGGAAAGGAGGAATTAATTTATGCAGTTCCTCTGCACACTCTCCAAAATGTATCCGATAGAAAACCGAAAGACTGGCATCCTTACAACGATGCTCCAAGCTTTGGAGTCGTGGGTTGACCAGTTGGTTATCACCGGTAAGTCTCCTGACCTTTCACTCAATTGACTCCAAACTGATATTTTGCGAACCCATCCCATAGGTGAAAACAGTACTCCATGCAGGATCTTACCTGTGCTTGGTACAAATTAAGCAAGTGTTCAGGCATGAAATACTCTCTTAACTTACTGAGGATACCCAGCTTTTTGGCGGCTAGTTGAGCTTTTGACTCAATATGGGAGCCAAAGTTAAGGGTCGGAGTCAATGACATACCCAGAAGCTCAAGACGATCAGTTATCGGCACAGATACATCTCGGAAAGTTGGAGCCATTTGGATTAGGCTATTTTTTGCGGAGAACTGACACGCCTGGGTCTACAACGCATTGAACTTAACCATGTTGGCATCACCCCAATCGGAGACTGCCTTCAAGGATAAGTTCATACGCTCGATCATGGCTTCCCTGAATTAGTATAGCTATGTGCTATGAGTTTTATTAGATATTTGGTATTTTGGTTGTATCCTAAGTTTTAAAACTCATTTTGTGTTGATAAATATCTAGCTCTTACACTTAGACAACTATGCTAGTTGTCGAAGTGTGGGTGTACCATAAACCTCTGCCTACTCTTTCGGTGATATAGGGGTGATGCTATTTATGTTAAGTGTTGTTAAAAGTCTGTGTTCCTCAATTTAAACACTAAAAGGAACCGTTTCATATGTAAAAATAAATAAAATAATAATAATAATATAATATAATATAATATTCTACCACATACACACAACACCATCCAGCCCAAACTAAGCAGAACTTGTACTATGGGTTCTAGACGATGGATAAACATACATAGATACCTTTTTTTTTTGTAAATACATACATATTATATAATATTTTAAGGATTTAAAAAAAAACGGCTTCGATAACCGTTATGTGGAATATGACAAAAAAACATTAATAATTAATACTATAACCACCTGTAAGTAATTACGGTTTTCCTTGCCGTTTAATTAAGAGATAATTAGATTTTTCATACCAGCTTCATACAAATTTTTCGTAAAAAAAAATATAATTCCTTCGTTATTGTGCAGAATTAACTCGGGTGACATTTTTGTATATAATAATAACTAATAGAAGCGATATCCGGCAAAAAATCCCGCACTTACAAATTGAAATCCCTAAGTCTATGAAAGCCGATTTTAAGCCCACCGTGCGCCGCTGTTTAAATTTCTGTTTAGTTTCTGATTAACAAGCTCTTAACGCAAACTTACGTTTTTATGTAAGATTTTTCTAATCAATCGCTATATAATAGTTAACTACCTGTCAAATATTTAAAATGGGTTTATAAGTAAGACTGTAAAATTGCAAATTTAAACGTAGAACGTGATTCACGTGCGGGTGGAGCTGGACGTGGGACCTGAGCTCTATAATAATAGAGTACCATTCTACCCTCCGAATGTAGCTTATTGATGATGATAAAATCAAACACTTTTCAGTGTAAATAAATTAATTATTAATATTGTAATACAACTCATATTACTTTATAATAACGACATGACCTTGCTGTATGTTCTTAAGTTTTTAACATTAGATAGATTATTATAGGTACCCAAAACTTTTTTCTGAGTGAAAGAGCCCTACCCTTATGTATATTTCTGTTCCCCTGATAATTAAAATGTGTATGCGTATAATTGATCAAGTAGTTACTGCATAACAAACTCACATTCACATTTATAGCATAGGATTAGAAAGATTAGGAGGATTAGGAAGTTACGATTAGGATTGACATTTTTAGATGCTTTTGCAAATAACATTCTCACTCACTGTTTTTACCGCCAAAATGTCAATCCTTTTACTTATTGAAAAATATGACAAAGTTATACCTTTACCTCTTGTATGCTTGTCCATGCAAGAGGTAAAAGTGTAATTTCGTCATCTTTTCACATCTCAATACCAAGATCAAATTCGTTAGTTTATCGCTTGTGTCATAATGTGCACCATAACAAACACGCATTAATATTTTATATTATTAGTGCAAAATACGTATAGATCGTTTCATTTCTTTACCGGTTTATTAACAATTCACATAAGTACTACACGACATAATTATAAATAAAAGTTAAAATTTTTTAATTGAACATCTACAAAAATATTAACTGATCTTGTATAAAATTATGTGTAAAATGATCTAAATCAGCTCACAGGTCTGTGAAGGCAGGTAGGTAGTCATTTTTGATTTTAGATATTTTCCTGATAAACAGGTCTTAAAAGGCTTGGTTACAAACATAAAATAAAATCTGTGAAATGTTTTCTTTAGCCAACGTCAAATTTGATATGTCAAATTGTCTTTATAAAATAAACGAATTGCTGTAGTTACTATTATTGTCTTCGTTATAATTTATTTTGTTAGCATAATATGTTGATATTTAAGTGTGGGCTAATTATTTTAACATCTACATATATTGTATCGTAAGTACTGTACTGTATCCTAAATATATTAAATGGAATATTAGTTTTGTATTGTGTGTTTAATATTTGTCTATTTGCCAAGATAAAACATAAAAACCGTAATTGGTACGTTTCTGCCATTCAGATTTCAAAATCCTACACACAAGGATTTAGTATTCAATATACTCAACAACATAAACCTTAAGAAATTGCATTCTTCACTACTTTCACTTTTATTGGGAATGTGGCTGTTATTTTTTTTATAGTAAAAGTAAGGTAATTGTTTTCCTTTCTTTCCAGTCTTTGTTTCCAAGTTTCGCAAGAGTCAAATTCTTTGGATACTGGCCTTGCTTTTTTGTACATAGCCAGCGGAGCAATAGGTGAGAGGGATTTATGTCTATTATATAAACTAAGTGTTGAAACTCTATGCTCTAAGTGCAATGATAACTGTAATTTTTGTTGTTGCTACACATTACATAGTAATAGTGAAGTAATTACTTACTTCACTCATTTTATTTCTTGGCTTGTGATGATTATATTGAGCAAACTTATTGTCATGTGTTTTTGTATTTATTGAGATCTCATTACTATTAATATGTTTGAATGATTTTACTTTTATAACATTATTAACAGTATCAATGGTTTTATAAGCATACATGTTTAGTAATATTACCATTATAACTTATGCATTTGATAATCTGAATTTGTTATTTAGCATTAAATGATGTTTGCATCTTTATATTTCAATAATTTAATTATAATTTCTTTTAAATCTATTAATGCTAAATTACAGTTGAACTGGTACAATAACTTCATTTTATACCATAAATAATTCATAATCTAGGCCCATCATTTTATATATGCATTGGATTATTGTAGATATTTTAAACTGTTTGCTGTTGTTGTTTACAAAATATAGTTTAAACCTCATTTATTTAAATATAACTGTTTGATAAAATATGATAATCCAGTGCTTGTTTGTTACTAATATTTTTTGTGCTAACAATGTCTCTTTTTGCAGCTGGCAAAATTATATATGACAGATACCAGCAAATACATATACTTGGTTCATTAACAACAAATCCAAATGTAACCTCATTTGCAAATAGGATAGCTTCCTTTTCAGCCTCATTCTTCTCTCTGGGCTTCCTGGTGTACTTCCTTCTTTTCCTGTTTAAGGTAAGTTTTTCTGGTTAAGAAGTGGCCATAGGCGAAGTGGCCATAGGCCTACAGCCTTAGATGCATAGACTATAGAGTATTACTATTATTAGTAACATACTCTATATAATCTGCAGGATGTATTGTTATTCAATAGTGTAGTAGTCATATTCATAACATTAAAAGGAAGTTAATTAAGTTGTCATAATAATATTTCCCAAAAAGTGTTGTTTATAAAAAGGGTAACTTGTCTTATATAGAAGCTGTAAATTATTTTGGTTTACATATTGTTTATAAATTATCATATTTACAAAACATTTAATATACTGGCCAAGTATTTTAACTATTAAATATATAAGGATGTTTTTTATAAATTAATCTGCTTTGCGTATAATATACTGGTGTTGTTATGATGCATTGTTATAGCACTATGTCGTTCTGTTATTATGTTCTGTAATAAATTCTGTAAAAGACCTATTATTTTACTTCCATGCACCAACAAAAATATTATTTTCATAAATTGTTTAAAGTACTCAAAGAAGCTGATGGTATGTGTAATATAATATGTAAATATATACATAATTTATATAATAATGTGTATAATCATCTGGCTCACCAAAACTAATATAAAAATAATCTATTCTAATTACAAATGTTAACAATACAAATATCTGTGATCATTTCTAACATTATTATGTAAATGAGTACTTACATTATTCATACTGGGGGTTTCATAAGAGAATATAAGTGATGCAAAATTTATAGGCATGAAGTGTATCTCACTAATGTTTATAAGTAACTCATGAAATTATTTGCAGGTGGATAATCATTGCCTCACGGCATTGAATATTTTTATATGTGGCTTTGGCACTTTATACATATGGATGCAGGTATGTAGAAATTTTAAATATTCAGTTTAATTAAAATTGAAGTATTATTACTAAGTAACTGTATTCGCTAACATGATTTTTGTCTCATACTTTCAGTAGGTAATTATAGGATGTTTTAAATGTTCTCTTTATAAAGATTTTAATATTATCTTATATATAAGGCAGCTATGCTTGTCTGGTTTTGAGTATCTTCTCACTTTTAATATATCATTCTCCTTAGACTTTCTAAGATTTATGTAGATATTTAGAAATTTTTGTGTAATGTTTTGGCGGGAGATTTTTCTTTAAGACTTCTGTAGAAATTTGTACCTTTTGTAGGTACTAGTCATACACTACAACTAGTACAAAAGTTGCAGTACATTTTACCGAAATTCTCATAGGATTGATGACGTCAAAATTAGGAAGTGTAGCTACTATAAACGTAACGTAGCGTGCATTAGTTGTCGTGACTATTAGCGAACACAATCCTCGGTAATTACAGTACAGCACAAGAGAGAGCATGCATTAACGCTAAATAGCGAAATTGCCTCATTTCCTACGATGACGTAAATATATAAGCATGATGTGTCTGTCACGCATTCAGTGTTGTAATTGACACAAATTTCAATTGAATATTTCCTCTGTCTCCGACCCCGCAAGGGAATGCCTACATCTAGTAAATTAATAATTGAATATATGCGGAAGCATGTTCGAATGTATGATATGCTTGTCCGACGAAGCGGCTCAAATATTTTATCTACAACACAAACTAAATAAGAAAGTACGTAGTGAAACACCTACTTTTAATATACAGGGTGTCCCGTAAATAATGGATCAAACGAAAATGGTAGATAGCTCGCTTGATTACCTACAACTAATTTGAACAGTTTTTTGAAATACCTTAGGGTTGTCGAGAAAAAAATATTTTTTTTATTTTCGATTTTTCGAGCTTTTTTTTATGCCATGGTAATTTCATTTAATTTGATTTTTATGATTTTGCCCCTTTCTTCAGATTCATAGCAACAACTTTGCAATTAAAGTAGTTAACCGTATGTTTTATACAAATTTAGAAACCTCAATAACTGTACATGTTTTTAAAATCATAGTACACTTCAGTGTCATACATTTTTTATACAGGAGATTTTTTTAAAGTTTAGTCGTCCAGATGATATAAAATAAATATTCACTTTCTTAATTGTTTGTTTAAAGGTATGGAATGTCATTTGCAAAAATGATATGATTGTTTGTTGGTAATCTATCTAGCAATGTTTATAAGAAAAAAGATCTAAAAAATGACATTATTTGCAACCATGGCAGAAAAATCGAAAAAAAAAAAAAAACTCGACTACCCTAAGGTATTTCAAAAAACTGTTCAAATTAGTTGTAGGTAATCAAGCGAGCTATCTACCATTTTCGTATGATCCATTATTTACGGGACACCCTGTATCTGTGTAATAAATTAATAATCGTAAAAGTAAGTAACTGTTTTCTGTATGTAGGTATATAAAAAACTAACTAGTTTACGTCATTTTGTTCGTGACCCGCTAGCACTGGGTTCAATATATGCAAACGTTATACCAAAAATGGGTCAACTGCTTACACATTAACAGTAGTATTGTTTACAAAACTCCGGAAAATGTATGACGAACATGTTCTTTTCTTATATGCATAGTATTGATGTTTAAAAAAAAACTGTTATAGCCTAACGGGAGTCTTCTGGACTGCCATGCAGGTCTTGAGTTCGATCGCAAGGCACGCACCTCTGACTTTTTAAAGTTATTTGCGTGTTAAATAATAAAAATTATAGCTGCTTTAACGGTGAAGGAAAACATCGCGAGGAAACCTGCATGTGTAAGAGTTCTCTATAATGTTCTCAAAGAAATGCGAAGTATACCAACGCGCATTGGACTAGCGTGGTAGATTATGGCATAACCCTTCTTAACACTGAGAAGAGACCCGTGTCCGGCAGTATATACAGGGCTGATATTATATTATTATATATATTAGTATTGAATCAATCAGTTGTCAAACGTTGGATGGAATGCAAAACCCACGCAACCCAAGCAAAAAGTATTGTGCACCAATGTGCTGTCTTTAATTACTCTAAAAAACGTGATAGAGGCACATTCGAGACGAATAAAAGAGATTATTTTTTGATAACCAACTATTTTTATATCGGTTAAAAGGTCCGGGCAGTTAATTTTAGAAGAACGATGTCAAATATTTTTGTTAACTTTACTTTGCTTCTACAAGCACACTACACTAACTACTATATCCTAAAGCGGTCGTTGACATCCTTGAGCCTTGCCTCATGATCTTCACGAATGTCGAATTATTTACATCTTTTCTATTATTTCTCTAACCTAAGTGTTCGCTTAGGGTAAAGAGAGAATAGAATAATAATAATGATATAATAAGTCATCTAAAGGCTCAGAATTCGATATCAGATAGGTCGTGATAATAATTATGATGTAACTATTGTGCATTCAATCCTTTTTTATGTTTGTCAAGAACAGTTCTCTAAGCTATTACACCTTGTTGTTTTCACTATTAATTTTACATATATACTTATTAATGTGTTTTGTGTGTTGCAGTGTATCATCACAACATATATTTCGACTCTTTATTATGACAAAAAGTTAACAGTGCTTCGGCAATGCCTTGCCAATCTGAGCTTCCTTATTTTGGTTGTAATGGCGATATTCGGCATGGTGACATCGTTTTTGCCCATGAGTAAGTTTACACTATTATTTGGATATTGAACTATTTTTTTTATATAATATGTATTAATATAGTGATATATTTTTATATATGTAGTAATATAGTGATATATTTGTTCCGTTCGTTCTATAGTATGGCTACTAATTTTAAATTTAAATAAACAAAAATATTAGGTATGTGCGGTTATTCGAATAAAAGTTTGCAATGTTCTTTTTATTCGAATACATAAATAGTTTCACGTCTGTATCCCCGAAGAGGTGTGCAGAAAGGATACCCACATTTCACTAGATGTGGTTTTCGAGCACACGAATTGGGGACAAACCTACTGCCGTGTATGTTTTCTTGACAGAAAAACCGAATAATAGGTTTTTGACGGACCCGGGAATCGTATTCGAGATGTCATAGACAACATTCGCATTTACTGCCACTGCTCCAATATAATATAATAATCATAAATACGTAGGGGTTTATTGGGCACTGTTAAGTATGCGTCCTGCTACTAAGTTTCTGCATCAAACATGCAACAAATTCATGTTTATGCTAAAGTTGTTACGATCCTCTTCTATTTAGCGATGACACACTTAACGTATATTTCTATTAACAAGGATCTAGAAATATCTCATTTTGAACACATTAAGGTTAGTGAAACTGAGTAGGCAATTTGTAGATACGACTTTGTTAATAAGGATAGGCGATAAACAAATGGATGCTGTGATATATATGTATATATTCAAATGAATCGCCTATATTCATTCTGCTCTTACGCATGCTCTAAATTGGCAGACGTAAAGCAATGATGCGTTAGGTAGATCTGTTAGCGCACATCCATCAAATACGAAGGCGGTCTAGATGACCTACAAAGAATAGCTTAAGTCAAGGAAAACATAATTATGCTGTGTGCGTTCGCGTGATTTGTGCTAATCTATATGTTTTTGAAATAAATTACCACTAAATGGTTACCAATGCTCAGTATTTATCTATAACAAGCTGACCCTCACGGTTTCACCCACGTTTATGATGACTGTTCTGCTCTCGCGGCTCGTAGCCTGATGTCATATAGGCTGTGTTATTTCTTGATAAATTAACTTTCTAATTAAAGAAATTTAAACAGCAAAATAGGATTTAATTTTTAAAAATTATTACACCGACTCAAAGTCACCCAGTCCCGTACCCAGGGCAATGATTGAAGGTAAACAATTTTCTAATATGTGGATTGAACCCACATCTGTGTGTCGGTGCAGTAGCAATGGCGAAGCAACTACCATGACGCCACTATGCCATCCTTGCATTAATTTATGTTATTAGTATCTATAGATCATTTATGGATATTATGTCGTTTTTTTAGGTGGTTCCAGCGGGATCTACTTCTGTTTCGTGGTCACAACTCTTTGTAGCAACGTATTAGCAGCAATATTTTGTGTGTTCATACTGACTTTTGAAAAGGAATATGAATATTTTGCAGAGGTAATTAAATGTATCTAATGTTCTAATTATCTAAATGTTAAGATTTGTTCCGCATAGTAGTAAAAACATTGTTGGTATTTCAGGGTTTACGTTCGGAACTGCTACTTGATGATGCCTGTTCTTTGAACAACGCAACACTGTCTGACGTGGATAGCATATTTGGGGCCCAAGAATCAACCTCTAGTACAATCGTCATAAAGGGTAGCATCAGTTGTGCCAAGGTCTCCTGACCCGAGGCCGTGCCCGACACGGGCACGGTACTTCCACAAACGATTGCCGGAGCTCCGAACTCGCCTTCTTACGGAAGCTTCGGCAACACGAAAATAAAAGTCGTCGCTGTTAAAGAAATAAATAAACACGAAGATCAAGATGACTTAGATACTATCGAAGATAACGACAGTGGTATGTCTTCTGAAGAAACTGATGACTCCTTGAAACTTAATTTAAGTCCTATCATTAACGATAACGTAAGTAAACATTTTAGTTCAATTGTAAACGATAAACAAGAAGTAATAACAAAGTGCCTAAGTATTGAACCTCATTGTGCTGAGCACAGGAATGAGATTCCAAGTTGTTCGAAAGCCGTTAATCATGTAAGTGTTTTTATTGATAAAGATGATGCCAGGTCTCACCTGACAGATTCTGATGATCTGATTATAGATAAAAAAGTTTCAGATTTTATTGTGATAGATCTGACATGTGATGTCGATGATGTTTGTGCATTGTCAAAATCTAAAAGTGAAAGAAAGATTGTCGGTACAAAAGATTGTAATGTTGATTGTGATTATTCATGTATACCTAGTGTAGAATCCAGCCAAAGTTTAGTTCCTGTTGTGAACAACGAAATTGTTAACACCGAGAACCAGAAGTTGCTCAGCTTATCTCTCTCAATACTTCTCGCTGCTCTGCTGCAAGCGATGCGCTGTTTCGCCCAGTTCTTAGAAGATATTGTGGTTCCACAACGGTAATAATTAATAATAATTATTGTGTTCCTTTGTATTTTTGGTGCAGTATTCACTTGTATATTACGAAATGTCAATATTATATTTAATTACATTGTATTGAATGTGTTTATTTTGTAGTCCATACCTACCCTTATACTACCTATAGATATTTACCGCGATGTCAACTATGGTCTAAAGCTTTGTTAGGAGATGAAATGATTGCAACGACCACCAAAGGCTGCCCTCAGGGTGGAGTACTCTCACCACTCTATGGTGCTTGGTGGTTAATTCACTCTTAGAATAACTCAACAAAGGTCCGTACTTAACGGTCGGATATGCGGATGACTTGGATCACCAAGTCATCCGCATATTCGACCGTTAAGTTATTAGAGAAATTTTCCACTGACGTGTATCGACTCGTTTAGATTGTCCCGAGCACAGTATCCAGTCTCATGCAGAGGGCCCTGATTATGGTAAAAAAATGGTGCATTAGTAACCATTTATCGATCAACCCAGGGAAAACTACTGTTGTGCCGTTTACTAGGAAGAAGGATCTGACAGGGTTGGGAACTCTATCCATGTATGGTACACGGAGGTGAAGTATCTAGGCATGACCTTGGATAACACGCTAACGTGGAAACCTCATGTAGTCAAAGCCATAATGAAGGCCCAGCGGGTCTTCGGCATGATTCGTTCTACTTATGGGAAGACCTGGGGCCTGAAGCCCAAGGTCATCAAGTGCTGTACACGATGATGATAAGACCCATACTCACATATGGAAGCATTGGCTGGTGACCAAGAACGAAACTAGCAACATGCAGGAAAGCGCTGTCTAAGGTGCAGCGATTAGCCTGCATGGCTATAACA
This sequence comes from Catocala fraxini, assembly GCA_930367265.1. Classification (NCBI taxonomy): domain Eukaryota; kingdom Metazoa; phylum Arthropoda; class Insecta; order Lepidoptera; family Erebidae; genus Catocala; species Catocala fraxini. The sequence continues at coordinate 14,175,339 of OV884037.1, forward strand.
GGGGCGTTCCCGACTACACCAACGGCCGCGTTAGAGATCCTGCTGGACCTAACCCCGCTACACATTGTTGTGGAGTTAGAGGCGATGAAGGCGCTACATAGCCTATCTGTGCATGGGCTGTGGAGCGTCAACATGCCGGTAACTCGACACACAAAACTGGAGATTTCAAAGGATCTCAAAGAGATTATGAGCATGGGATGCGACAAAATGCAACCAATGCACATATTCAAAAAGAATTTTAAAATAAAGGTCCCCACAAGGGACGAATGGAGACAAGGTCTACAATCCCCTAACGAGGGTTGTCTCATCTGGTACACCGATGGATTCAAAATGGAAACAGGAACAGGCGCTGGTATGTATGTCAACGACTGCAAGGTGAGCCAAAGCATGGGCAAATACGCAACGGTCTTCCAGGAGGAAACCTATGCTATAATTGCCTGTGCGCAGGAGAATATCAACAAAAATGTCTGTGACAAGACTGTTTATATTCTCAGTGACAGTCAAGCTGCTCTTAAGGCTCTGAACTCCTGTAGGGTGGACTCCAGACTGGTCCTGAACTGTGTTAAAGCCCTTTACAAACTTGGCAGTAAAAACACAGTCAGGCTGGTGTGGGTTCCGGGGCATGCAGGTGTGCAGGGTAATGAGGAGGCTGATGAATTAGCCAGGAGGGGCTCGGAGCATCTATTTGTTGGCGCCGAGTTATTCGTAGGACTCTCAGAGAGTACCGTCAAGGCAGCTATGAATGCACATGGCAATGATAAACATAGGCTGGAGTGGATGGCCCTTAGTGGTCTGGAACGCTCCAAGAAATTCATTGCAAACAGAGCCACGGGCTTCACCCGGCAGTTCTGCGGGTACAACAAGGGTCAAATACGCCTGCTCACAAGAGCGTTCACTGGCCATTTTGGCACCAACGACTTCCTGTGCAGATTAGGTTTGGCAAACAATTTGATCTGCAGAGCCTGTGGTGAACAGGACGAGTCCATATCACATCTACTGTGTGAATGTGACGCGTTGGCTGGACTAAGGATGGGTCTGATGGGATTGGCATATCCGAACCCTCAAGACTTCAGGCTTCTCCCTCTGAAGTGTACGCTGCGACTGATGCAGTACATTCATAGGGAGATAGCTCAGGGATAGATCTCGGGGCCGACGCAAAAGATCCCACTGGGTCGAAGTGTCGCCGGTCTACACTGATTGGCCCCCGAAATAAGATAAGATAAGATGGTCTAAAGCAGAGGTTCTCAGACTTTTCTTATAGACATTTTCACTTTCAAACTTTAGCATGTGTTGGTCCTCATGTGTCTTTACCTGTCACGGTAGGCGGGCTGACCTTTATTTTATTTCTATGCAAGTTTTTACAAGTAACAGTCGCAGAGCTTCTTAAAATATTGTCTGTCTACAGTGATAGTTTAAGTCAAGCAAAAATTTTAGTTCTTCATTATCGAAAGCAAAAATATTTTCGTGGATCCCCATTTTTTTGTCACGCCAACGTAGACCGTGAGTCTCCCGTGGACCCCTGGAGGTAAACCTGGACCACTTTCGGCACTAATGGTCTAAAGTCTAGTTTTAGCGGTGGTAACTATAAGTTACCATCGCTAAAACTAAGTAGGTAAATTATATCTATGAAAAGAGTAGTTTTTATAGCATGTTCATACATATTATTATTATTACTTGTGAGTAAGTACCTTTATTTATTAGTAAGTACAGTCGCAACATAAGTCGATTCACACTTGAATATGCAGACACGAGAAATGTTGAATACCTCGTATCTTTAAAAATTACCTACATTTATTTTTTTATATATATTTGGTTTAATCACAGTGAACATAAACTGTTTAAAAAAAAAGTTCAATGTTTAGCTACTTATGTTGCTGACTATACAATACAATTAGTAAATTACATCATTTGAAAAGCCTTTGCTATTACTTGTCAATTGTATTCTCTAAAATGAGCACAGGTCGCGAGATGTTCATTATATTTCAGTGAACGACAATCGGCGAAATAACCTGGATATTTTACTGTATTATAAATAGTTTCTGATTTAGTATGTAATGGTGTAGAGTACAATACTTACTTTTAAAAAGTAATTTATCTAAAATATTTTTTTTCTAGCCGGCCGTGTCAGTGTGTGTGTGCAGTCACAATGCTTTTTTTATTGTGTATTGATATCAGTATATAGGTATTGGCCTTATCTGAGACATTGGTATTTAAGGATGTAAATACAGGCAAAAGAAGAAGAAAAAGGGGTAGTAATAACAGTTACACGATTTGTAATAATAATTTAATAAATTATTTTGAACAATACACAAACACTACTATTCACACACATCAAATAAATTAATGAGGTTAAATAGGTCGTACACAAGTTACTTTCTATTTATTGTCTGAACATTATTTCACTAGCAGTTTATAGTGACGCTTCGTTGATCACTGTAATCAGTCTATTATTTGGGTTATGGCACTTTTTCTTCCACTTAATGGAGTTTTTGGCGTGTATTTCTGGTGAATCGTGTTCAGGGATGGTAGAGGCTTGCGGCGAAGAGTTGGCCACTACGATGGACCAGCGACGGCCCCGCCGCTCGTTCAGATTCGGCAGTTCGGCTATAAGGTTGTTCTCGTATTCGCTTAACATTAAATAGTTTTCCACCTGAAATTATAAAGCGTTATTTATTATGTTAATCTTGACTATAATATTTTTCAGTTGCACCCTAAAGTAGCTAACACACGTTTAACTTCGCTAGACTTTTTACCGATTTCTATGATTTATAATGCCATGCTATATTCTGCTGTTGCCTGAATAGATATTTCATTCCAGGTTATTAGGATATGACATTGTGACACTTATGTTAGACCTGGAACGAGTCCAATTCATAATATTGCTTAGAATGACCAACTGGCTTTTAATCAGTAGGTACTCAAAGAATAAACCTATCCAGCACAATGTTCTATATGTACCTACTGAGACAAGAGTGTCGAAGTAATTATTGTCCTTGAAGTATTAAAACACTACGTATTGAAACTGAATATTCTGCAGTGTCATTGGATTTTGCTGCTAAGAGAATAGCAATATACCTAAAGTTTATAAGAATAATATACCAACGTCTTTCTTGTTCACGACGCATGAGTCAGTATAATTAAAGAACATGACCATTAATCATTTGAGTAATACCACGAAAAATAAGGTAAAGAGGGCCTGCACAACAGGCGGAATCCCCAGGCACTAAGTCCCTAAAGGCACATGTGGTGCGAAAAAAAATATTTATGTATATTATAAGCAAATAAAGGGGCGTAGTGTGACATCGCTCCATTTTAAATTTTCTTGTGACCGGCTCTTTCAATGGCAGCGCTTGAAGAGACAGGTATTGGCTAGGTACCTATATGCATTGAGAGTCTGGCCAGTCTTAACATTGATGCGTGTTCCGGCGCCCAAAGGTAATAAGAAATACTATTGTAAATCAAACGTACCTTATTACAACTAGTGATACAATCACCCCCACAGTCTAAGTCCTCGAGAAGGTGCTCAGGTATATCTAAATCTAAGTCGAGGTCGAGGCCGCCTTCCTCACTGATGCAGGTCAGCTCCGGCGGCACGTTGGGTGGCGGAGACCCAAGGCTGCCAGGACGTATGCTGTCCAACAGGAGATCGCGGCCTGCTCGACCGGGGACTACTAATTCTGCTCCTAGAACTGTATGATGATATTGTTGTCGTGTAGTAGTTAAGTGTAATTTTGTGACAACTTAGTAGGGTCTCTAAAAGTCTTCTCACAAGAGACTACGACTCAGGGCCTCCTCGTATTTGCAGCGTGTTCTTAGAGAAATCGTCGGCGTCAAAGTACCTACAGCAACACGTCTGGCGCATGCAAACAGCATGTAATGATAACTAAACGACGTGTTTACATCATTACATTATAAGAAAGATTTGCATGCTCTTTTGCTAACTTTGGAAAATTGACATAGGTGCCAATTTTGGCAATCCCTATATCCAAAATTAATATTTTATTTTTAAACTATTATAATATAAGGAAACAGTGTTAGCCTAGTCAGTAGGCTATCACTTCTTGGAGAGCCTCTGCGTGGAAACAGTTAGACTGCCACGTAGAGGTCTCGTGTTCCAAGGCTGACTTTCTGAAGTTATGTGCGTATTAATTATAAAATATCGTGAGAAAATCTGAATGTCCAAGAGTTCTCCATAATGCTTTCGAATGTAGTCTGACAACCCGCATTGGACCAACGTCATAGATTATAGACTATACTAACCCTTCTCACACTAAGAAGAGGCCTGTGCTCAGGAGTGGGACGGTATATATAGAGAAGGAGTGTAAGAGCTCGTTGAACACTTACACTATATTGCTTGTGTTAACTGTTTGGTGATAGGGTGTTGTTGCTTGTTAGAGTACCTACACATGAAAACACTTCACCGTAATAGATAAAATAGTTTAATGTTACGTGTTAAAGTTATAAAAAGTAGGTATATAAAACAGTGGCGGGTCTTTCACTAGTTGGCAGTAAACTGTGTACTTTTTATCGTATGGACCATGAGAATCATCGTTCTTTTCTAGTGACATTTCAGGTCCCATCGGGAGTGGTGAAAGTTTTACAACAGGACGCTTAATGACACCATTTTGCGTTTTAATGGAGGTCACACGCACATAGCCGTCTGCACCGGGATAAAGCTCCTGTACGCGACCCATAGCCCATCTTCCCGGCGGTAAATTGTTTTCCTTCACCAATACAATATCTCCTTCTTTAATGTTTTTTACAACTAAGATAAATAATCGATTGACCATCTTTTCCAAAATTGTTGCATCATATGTTCGGTTAGTTGCCATCGACGGCGTAAATCGATATTATTCAAGTCACAGTAATCAGACAGCGGCAGGGATAGTATAGGACCACCGGTCAGGAAGTGCCCTGGTGTTAAGTAGTTGTGAAACTCGTCCGGATCTTCAGATAACGGACACAGCGGCCGGGAGTTCATGCAAGGCTCTATTTTTGTTAATAGCGTAGAAAATTTTTCATATGTTAACTTCTGGTCGCCAAGTACGTGCCGAAGATGGTGCTTCATAGATTTTACCGCCGACTCCCACAAACCGCCTGCGCTAGGCAACGCAAGAGCATTAAAGTGCCGTAATACCTCCATTTTACCAATCTCATTAAAGAAATCGGCAGATAACATAATCTTGAATTCTTTAAATTCGTTTTTCATAGCCTTTGATGCACTGATGAAGTTTGTTACGCAATCTGAGTAGACTAGTTTTGGTGTACCACGACGACCACACATTCTTTGAAAAGCGGCGATGAACGTTTCAGAACTGAGATCTGATACCAATACGATATGTACGGCCATACATATGAAAATGGCAATGTACCCTTTCGAGGTCTTCACACCGCGTCCTTTGTTTAGCTTGACTTCTACGTGGCCAGTGAAGTCAACTCCAGTGTGTGTAAATGGCTGGAATGGGGTAACCCTGTTTTGCGGTAAATCACCCATAATTTGATAATTTTCTGTTGGCTTAAAGCGGTAAAATTGAACACAATGACGCAGTATTGCTTTGACTGCTCTGTTGCCGCCGATTATCCAGTATCGTTGTATAATTAATGCTAACATTAGACGAGCACCACCATGAAGTGTTGTTATGTGCGCTTGCTCAATGAGGAATTGAGGAAATCGACTTTTAAAAGTAGTGCCGTGTGATTTGCAGACTATTTACGCAAGTTCAGTACCTTTTAATAACTCGATTAGCGATTTCTGTAATCGTTGAGCCTGTTCAATAGTATTGTGTCCGCTTATAAGATCATCAACATAAAATTTGTAAAGTTGAGGCCGCCTCGGGGTATCTGTGCCCATCATCGATCGCTAATTGTTTGAGCGTTCTCATGGCCAACCACGGCGCTCATTTTGTACCATAGGTAACAGTGCAGAGCGGGTATTCTTTCAGCATTACCGGTGGTGAATTTGCCAAAAAAATGTTTGCAGTTGTTGGTGTTCTTCTGAAGTCCAAATACATCTTTTCATTTTCTCAATATCTGCCGTATAAGCAAGTATTTGTAATACCTCTACTTCAAAATAAGAGCCAATATGTTGTCTCTATTTGTAGGTTTGGACCTTTTTCCAATACGCTATTTAAACTAAAACCGGTGGTTTGTTTTTTGAGAACAGTTAAATACTACTCGTAGTTTTGTAGTTATGGCATTTACCCTTAGTACGCCGCGATAGGGTAAGTAGCACTCTGTTCCGGTAGTTGTTGCTGCAGCGTCTTGTTTCATATGACCCAGTTCGAGATATTCCTTCATGAATTCTTTGTACATAACTGCAAATTTGCTGTTTAGCTCTAGACGCTTTTCCAATTGTAAAAATTGGGATATTGCAATTGATTTGGATTTGTCCATGGTTTCCTCATAGTTTGTACAGAGCGGCATTTTCACGATGTCCGAAGATCGTTGTACTGTATTAGCATAGTACAGTTCGCACTCGTCGTCCTGGGTAAGTTATATGGAGCATGAGTTTATATGTTCACTAATCCAAAACCGACTTAGGTCATTCAACTCCATCAAAGTCACGTGACAGTTAAGAGTTTTAAGTTTGCCACACAATATCCACCCTAGATGCGTTTGCTGCGCAATAGGGGACTGTGGGTTTCCTTTCAGCACTCCGTCGAAAAGAATATTCGAGTACACGTCAGCACCAAGCAGAATGTCTATAGGACGTACCTATATGTTGAACTCAGGATCTACGTGTTTCAAATTTTGCAAGTGTGGCCTTTTCTAAAGGATGAGTTTGGTGAATTATTAGTCAATATTGTCAGAATGAGTGCTCGGGTTTCAGACCCATAGTCAGTGTGGATCGACTTGCAAGAAAGTTGAACGCGTCCTTTGCATTTTCCTGATACAGCTCCTATTCCTGTCACTGTAGCGTTTAGCCTCTGTCTTGGTAACCGTAATACTTGAGCAGCATTTTTAGTGATCAAATTCACCTGCGAGCCTTGATCAAGAAGATCACGCAGAGTAATATAAGTACCACTTGTAGACTTCATCTAAACCTGCACAGTTGTTAATAAAATCTCTGTCTCGTTGGTTAACAGATGATTAGAGACCTGTTGGTTGGTCGAAGTGGTTGGTCGTTGACCCGAGTTAGAAATATAATTTCCGTTCTTGTTTCCATTTGTTATAGTATTTTTTCCAGAATTATGTAATAGGGTGTGGTGTTTTAAATTGCAGTCTTTACACGTTTTGTTGGACTTGTATTCCGTCGCGCCATGGCTGTATAAGCAGTTTTTGCATAGGTGTAATTTTGTAACTATATTATTACGTTGTAATGCCAACCTGTTGTCAAGAGTTGTTGAAGCCACCCGTACGCCTCTGACATGGCTTAACGACTGCTGTCAATTTGACAACAACTGGGACCGACTTTTTACGTGCCCCCGGAAGCACGGAGTCGCTCAGATGAAATACCACTAAGCAGTCACCCATCTATAGACTGATCGCACCCAACGTTGCTTAGCCTCGCTAATCGTTTATTGATCAGTGAGTGCAACTGGCTATGAATACCTACCATACACCGTATGATAGGTATTCTTGGAGGTTTTTTCATTGTTATAAGGTTTTGTTAGGTAAGGCGATGGCGTATTGAATTGTTTAAACGATGTGTGCTTCGAAATATTAGGTATTTAGTTTTTTGCATTCCTCATAGTTTCATATGTCAAAAACTTGTTTTCCAAAAAGTATAACAATTCACTCAGATTCAGAATTTCTCTAGGATTTTGTAATTCTTTTATGTAGTCTCTATAGGTCGTAGTGTCAAGTTTTTGCGACATCAGATGCACAATAATTGGATCCCATGATGATATATCTAAACCGATGTTTGTTAGTCCATTTAAACATTCGGTTATCACGTCGTGCATTTTCTTAATGTTGTAGCTGTTAGGTTGTTGTAATACAGGCAGGTCGAGCATAGTATTCATGAATGACGTAAATAGTAGCCGTCGGTTGTCATAACGTTGAGTTAGGATTTCCCAACAGGATGTGTAATTTTCAGCACTGATATTGAGGTGTTGCATCAATCTCTCAGCTTCACCTTTCAGCTTCGTTTTTAGGTGCTGCACTTTTTGTGGTTTATTTATCATTGGGCTGTTATGGATTGTTTTAAGAAAAAAATCCTTAAAAGAAACCCATTGATTATAGTTGCTTGAAAAGTCAGGGATCTGAATCCTTGGTGCCGACTTTTCATAATGTTTTGCAGATCCTATTTTGCTGTAAAGGTATTTTTTAAATTCGTCGTACTTGTCCTCCATCTCGACGAACATTGTATAGTAAGTAGAATTGGAACCCTTCAGTAAAACTTCCAATTCCCAATGTTGTTTATCAATTACATCCCATTTTGACTTAAGAATTGCCAGATGGTCTTCCAATCCCCATTTCTCAGTCAAAGAGTTGATGTAAATTTTTGACATAGCTCGATCAAGTGCTTTGAAGTTACACTCTTGCTTAGTCAGCGATTGTTTGATGTTATCATCAGTTCTCTCATTTAGCATGCCAGTCAAGTCGAATCTGATCTTGTAATTGTCTCAGTAAGTCGAGCATGTCCATTTTTATGGTTTCGTATAGCGCTTGGGTTTTGCTGTACACATCTTCAACGAAATAGTTGATGTTTTTATCTTCAAACTTTTGCACGAGGATCTCATGACGTTCTTCAAAATTCTTTCACTTTGTTTCAAGGGATTCCAAGCGTCTTGTTGGATACTCCGCAGTTTTCCTTGACAAACTGTCCTTTTTGTAAATGGAGCACAACGTCTTGATGTTCTCAAAACACTCTTGTTGCAACTTTAACATCTCTATAATCTTGGTATATTCCTCAAAAGGTAAACCTTAGATGTAAATGTAGCTCAGGAGTCCGGCACGTCGTTGACGGTGACAGACAGATGTAGCAGGTGTCGTTAGTTCGCGATGCAGAGAGCTTGTTTCTGCTTATTTATCCAATATTCTGGGTGCTACCTCTTAGTTCTAGAGGTGTGGCGTAGTACGTGGAGTCTTGGAATTGTTGCTGCGGATGCTCAATGTGATGCAGTCTAGTTATGATATGTGCGCCTTCTCAATTCAACCGGGGCGACCAGCTTGTGGGAGACCAGCTAAACTGATTCGCTATCGTAAATATAAATACTACTCAGTCTTTGAATCCGGCTCGAAGGACCATTTAATGTAAGAGCTCGTTGAACACTTACACTATATTGCTTGTATTAACTGTTCGTTGATAGGGTGTTGTTGCTTGTTAGAGTACCTACACATGAAAACACTTCACCGTAATAGATAAAATTGTTTATAACTAGTATACCTATAGCAAGAACGCAATTCGCGTTGCCGCGTATGTTGCTGACTCCCTAAAATAATAATATAATATAATAATATTCTACCACATACACACAACACCATCTAGCCCAAACTAAGCAGAGCTTGTATTATGGGAACTAGACAATGGATAAACATATATATATACTTATATAAATATATGTACGATGGTGAGACCGTACAGGGGGTAACATATTATTTGTATTAGTTATTCTGAAGCAATTACCTAAGGCGGCGGCAGCACCGGTGGCAGCGCGCGGCTCGCGATCGCGGCTATGGCTGCGCCGCGTCGGCTCGCACGTCGACTCACATGTTGCTGTACCACCGTTTTCTCTGCAAAATTACAAGTTTTATTTAAATACATGCAATTTAATCATTGAAATCTGAAACCAATAATTTTATGTCATTTCGTTTTAGTTAGTTCGAATAAATAACAGAACCATACCCGCAGGCAGCACATATAATAATGTCAGGCATTTCGATGCTTGGTTGTCATGTAGACCAGTACCTACTGAGGTAGATATTTACGTATAAGATCTTTATGACATTTAGGTAGGTACCTACTACGTATTTATAAAATTCAAGCGTTTACGGTAGTAGGTATATGCAAATATCACCGCGGAGATAGGTAAACAAGTGACTCTCTTACCGTTTATAATAATAAGAAGATACCTTTACCAATCTTATAAAATGGACGTTGACTTTGTAGTTAAGTATCCATTGTACAAAAAATGCTGCCTCGGTGGTGCAGCGGTAATAAATGCCTTGTATGAGATATAAGTTTGTATTGTCGAATCGGTCAAAGTGTTATTGGATTTTTTTGAGTAATTCTTATTAGCAGCATAGATTTTGAAAGAGTACCCAGTAGACGACAATACGCTCGTCCACTAAAGGATAGCGCACAAAATATGTAATACGTCGCTGAGATTATTCTCATGCCTATATCCTCGAAGAAGTAAGCAGAGGTGTTGGTATTACAAACACATATCGCTTGCTAATCTGCAATATGTACCTACAATATATGTATATTATATATCTACAATGAGCTGCAAAAATGCATACCCATTTCAAAACTAAAATGGTATAAGCCGGTAATTGACACCATCTAACGGAAATCGATACAAGAACTGTTAAGTAGTTTATTTATATCGTAATAGATGGCGGTGCACTAAGTACTATAAAATAAAAAAGAAGTAGATTTCTGAATAACTCAATTTGGATAAATTCACTTTAAACAAAGGTTTATTTAAAAAAAACACATTACAAAGAATTACAAATTAATTTATAACTTTATAGTGGGTAGTTTATTTTATAGATACCTACTTTCGATGTTTCGCTATTCTGTTCGTACGCAAACATTATTCTGCCCCTGTGTTTGAGTATCTTTTCGGTTGAGATTATAAATTCTTATCAATTTCACCTATTTGCTAAAATGAGTACGCGTTGCATTATTTATAAAACAGCGCCATCTAGTTCATTCATATTCATTTTAATTCGAGTGTTCACAGCATTTTGGACCTTAAGGTTCCCATGCACTATTACAGGTGACTGACTACTTTTACGTATAAAAACGTATAATTTCTACAATAAGACCGTAAGGGCTTTATTAAATTTGTAGAACAGTTACGTACTTGGTGTGTTTATGCGCTACACTGCGCTTGTGAAGATCTATACAGAAGAGGGACAGGGAGCCGATGAGAGAACACGTTGAGCTGAAGTAGTAGCCGGCCTTGCCACCGCAGCCCACGTTTATGTAACCTGAAAGTTTATCAAACAAAGATAAGGTTATTGAGTGAGATGATATAAATAAATCTAGAATCATATTTTGTTCTGTGATAAAAGGCGCCGCATATTGCCATCTATTTTAAGTAGGTATATTAAGTATAAGAAAACCAATTACGTTATACTATGCAGAACAACACAGCTAGGATGAGGTGTGGTAACCCTAACACAGCGGAACAAAAACTGCTAAGTATGACATTTCAGAGCTAAGTTTTTGCTGTGCCACACGTGTTGCCTTCCTCTTTCGATATCTCTGGATAATTTAAGCGAGTGGCGACTATGAAAAAGGTAGGCTAGGCGTCAAGGCAAGGATTGCCATGATATTTTTGAATTAGCAAATAGAATAGCCTCCTTTGCTATTGAAATTCACTAACTGCTTATAATCACGCAGTACAGGATTACCCCATTCGACTGGCAAGAATTTTAAAATAATTTACATATAGGTATGTACTATCGACTTGAGCGACGGATTACCACTCCTAACACTTGGTCGGGCGGAGGGCGGAGTCACTTAAAGTCAACATGTGCAAACGAAATTTTTTTCTGAAATGGTCAACCGTCGCTCAAGTCGATAGTACCTACATAAATACTAAATACAAACGTTAACTACTATTACATTGTCATTTATTGCCCTAAACTGAAATCCGCAATTAAAATAACAAAAAAAACCGTTACGCATCACTATATGGGTTGCCCATCGATGTTTTATTTACTGACTGCTACCCAGCTTTTGGCAATAGTAGGTAGGTACCTATGCAAAAGTTCGTGCCGTTGCATATTAATGCTAGAAAGCAGCGGATACCTGAGAGCGGCACGCCTATAGCGATGGGGACAGCCTGTGAACACTGCACGAAGCCCCACGTCCGTGCGAAGTTTCGCGACCGCACTCTCTCGTACGTGTACATCTTCAGCGAGTAGTGGTATCCACCGCAGAATATACCTGGACCATATAATTATTATAATATCTATTAGTAAAGTAAGTTAGAACAAAACAGCCTATTTCTTTTCTTTGAGGTTATTTCTGTGACGTTACAAACAACGCGACCAGCTTTTATAAGACATGAAACGTGCAAGTATTCTCTTTAAAAAAAGAATAGCATCAGTAAATTATCCTATGCCCAATTCAAAATTTAAAACCGTGCGTTACCTATATAAACATAGTTATATTGTTGTCTGTTTGACAGCAGGAAATCTTAAATTATAAGTTTAATATAACTTTTTTGTTAAAAGAACTTTCTATATGATACATAAATATTACGCCTTTGTTGACAGTTTTGATTTACCTTCGCTTTCTATTACAAGTACCTTAGATTAAATTTTTTAATATCAGCTGTATTAATACTTGAGTTTCTTAAGGTGAATCTAAAACACTTATCTAATCAAATTTATTGTTGTAGATTGTAGGTAATAGATATACTTAGTTACGCAAAAAGCTGCATTCAGACGGAACTAGCTCGCCGTAAGCCTACCGATATTCAATTTGCCGCGTATTGAGAACTAAGTACGTAACCATGTCCACTGCGCCCATGGCTCACACTAAGGCACTTCTAAGCGCAGACGTATAACCGACACTGAATGGTTTGCCCTTGTGCGGCTATTTTATTTAGTTCAGAATATGGCCAGCCTCGGCTACTTGTAACACTGCGTCTCGATGCAGCGGCTCCTTTGGTGGAGACCGGACTTTGTAATTTGATAATCCCTACTTAGTAGTAGTAGTAATATTATGTGAAAGTCTGTTTGTCAGCTTTAAGCGTTCTTCACAAAAAGCATTAAATGAGATATTAACAAAATTGGTAATGCTTTATTAATATTATTATTAATATTAATCATTTATTTGCACAGAAAGTAGGTACATGAAATATTGATGTTAAAAATTTGTTTGTTGTTCCTTGAACAATCTGCCTTACGTTAGGCATGCAAACATTGAGGAGTAAAACTAAAATAAATGTAAAATCCAAAACATACTACGGATAAATACAATTTAAATATATGATAAAAAAAGAAATAGAATTATAAGTACATCGAAATTTGTAAATAATGTCATTAAAATATGCCAATTAAATATTATCATTTAAAAAGTCATTAATTGAATAATAGCATTTTGTAATTAATAGCCCTGCCAGTTTCTTTTTGAATAATTGTATAGTTTAATTTTTTATATTATCAGGAATTTTATTATATATAACTGGGCCCATGTCATACACATTTTTCCTAAGTAAGGCAGTATTATAACCACCTGTATGCAACATATTTTTGTATTGGTTTCTGATAGCCCTATCAGAAACCAATTTTTCCTTTTCTAGTTTCTGATATTGATACAAAGCAATGTTTATTAAGCCTCATAAAAACCGAAAATTCAAAAATATACATTGTAGGAAACGTTAACAATTTTACTTAGGACTTGTACATAGGTACACAACTATCGGTCATTTTTAGACCGCACATTGACCTTATACATCGCTTTTGTGCCTTAAAAACGTGTTCTCTTAAACTACAATTACCCCAAAAAACAATACCAAATCGTAAAATTGACTCTACTAAACCGTGGTAGGCTGTTAATATTGTGGTAGTATTAACTTTTTTTGATAAGTTGAAGAGGACATACGCGGCAGTGATAAATTTTTTACAAACCTCCTCTGCTTGAGGTTTCCACGTTAGCTGACTGTCTATCAATATGCCTAAGAATTTCGTCACATGTAATTGATCAATTTTTTGTTTGTTGTATTCTATGTATAAATTTTTTACTGATGTCCGTTGATAGAAATGCATAATATTTGTTTGTGATAAATTAATAATCAGATTATTTATGTCAAGCCAATGTATTATATCCTTAAGGGTTCAATTTATGTCATGTTCATATTCTTCGACTTGATTACATTTTATAATTGCGGTGGCGTCGTCAGCAAATAGGACCATTGGGTACTGAATGTAGCGTGGCAAATCATTAATATACACCAAGAACAGAAGTGGGCCTAGCACACTGCCTGTGGTACGCCGTATTTGATAATTCTATTTTCAGAAATATATTTTATTTCGCGTCTAGTTTTCATACATATTCTAGTGGTTTTTGTGAAACGATTTAGCCATTAATGTGATATAAATGAATCATTCTTGTTTTGTTTAAGTGTTAAATAGTAACAGTCCAGTGTGTACCCTACGGCTCGCTAGAAATTGTCAATTATACTTACCGTAGACCCAAGCGAACATCACGTATCCTCTGTACGACCCCTCCACTGCAGTCAGGGCCATGGTGCATATGGCGCACACGAAGACTGCTGCTTGCGTGAGGTATTGCCGTGCAATTCGACATTCGGCCGAATTTTGACGTACTAACAACCCGAATGCAGCACATCCTACTGCCCATGCTAAACCAAGGTACGCTTGTAGGAGTTCTACCGTATCACCTAAGCCTAGAAAAGTTGAATTCTTTTAAATGTTGTATTAGGGCAGAGCATGCCTAGATTTCCACAATAGGTAAACAATAATTATTCTTCAATAACACTTACATATTGTGGAAAGTCTTAATAGAGTACTCAGTACACTAAAGGTATGCTAGTGCCACATTGAATATAAAATGCTGGTAGGTATTTGCATATAGTAATTAGCCTTTTGGGCGCATACGAAGATACTGTCAGAATATAAAGGGGTGCTAACGTAGGGATGGGTCCTAATAACTTCACAAGCTTGACAGCAACTTACAATATTACTATTTAATCTAATATAAAAACGAAATGTAAGGATTTATTCAATAGGTACCTTCTTCTTCTGCGTGATAAGCCAAATAAAATATAGGCGTATTGATGCCAAACGCTGATATCCCAGTTGACATGAGCAAGATCCTCACTGTTTTCGACTTCAACGTAGAAAAGTCGAAAAAAGGCTGTCGATCATCAGTTTTGTTCCTGTCCTTCATCTTCCGTTTGATCTTATTCTGGTTTTTGAGATGCAATATTGCCCTTCTCTGTGGATGGTATAACGATGCCGATCGATAAAAAGTGCCTAATATGAATGTAACAAATATTACACCCGTCACAGCTTGCAATCCGAGTCTCCAACCGATGGCTCTGGAAAGTAAAATATGTTAAATTATTATTATTGGCAAATCGGTGTCTTGGAAAATATTTGCGATACCTTTTTGAAAAATGTCCAATTACCTGATAGCGCCTTTGATGAAAGTAGACATAACAGCTATGCCCAACCCGCTGCCACTGACGATGAATATCTCGACGAGTTCCCGTCTGCGTTTGAAGTATTGCGCCACCATCAGTGTCGAACAGTCTCTTGTTAAGCCAACGCCTACTCCTACCACCGTCCCTGAAGCAATACATGAAATACTAACTAATAATCATAGCAGGGTTGGTTGGCAGTTTTGTTTATTGCTAGCTGGGTCATGTGTTAGTTGTAATTTCTCACAAAATGTTGGCTTTGATTCTGGATTGATAATAATATTACTTATTATGATTATTTTAGTCGCCAAATAAATTTGTGCTCCGACGTCAGAATGACCGTTATAATTCCTTTGGGCAACTGAAACGGCCATTCTACTGTTTAGTCATGTCGCCCAGATAGGCAACTCCTTGATTGTAAGGAAGAATGCATAGGCTATTAAAATATTGTTAATCGTTAAATGTGATAATTAAGTTTCGAATATAAGACAAGCAAATACTCGGCATTGTCTACATCTTAATTTCTGAAGTCTAGTAAGTTTATCTCAGTCGTATTGTATAATGTCAATGTAAATTTATACGCTTTAGACATTGTTTTAAAAGAAAATCATAACTTTAAGTTTAGGCACAGATTACGGTGAATTTATTTAACGACATAGGCTTCGCCAGACTACGGCCTTCTATAGTTTACGGAAGTATGCAAACGTATGTTCATATATTACCACGAATAAGGCCAAATTCCTTGATTTCACAAAATATCATAATTTATATTAGTCCTTGTTAATTTGTGTTAACAACACCCATATATAAACGTCCGACTTTTCTAACATGAGGTCAGTAAATACCTAAAGATTGAATAAATCGAGGATGTTTCAGGTACCTCGTAATATCATGAAGGTGAGATTGTGAAGTACATTCAAAATTACTCAAAGATAACGTCAAGGATAATCTAGTATTTAAAACGTCTTTTAAATATCCAACCATATAATTATTGGGGAGTGAGTTTGGTACAACTCGATGTATAAGTACATATCTATGTAACCATGACTTAAGTAAACGTAAGTCGATGTAAACCTATATACTGTCATATTTAAAACCTAAATTAAAACATACATCGACGGAAAATAAAATTTTGTAAGAAATTGTGTTGTTTGAAAATAAAATATATATAATAATATATAATTCTTTGTTCACGTCTGTTGATTTAAGTATAATTTACAATATATGCATATGCAGTTTGCAAATAGAGAAGCTGTGAGCACATCGACCGTTCAGGATATCACCGCTTATTAGGATTCACAGGGGGAGCCGTCATATGACATACGACAAATGACTTTTTAAATCTATTCCCACGTTATGAATGTGTCAGGGACTCGGCGGTTGCATCTACATAAGTACATAGAGTTAAATGAGAGGAAAGCATTGAATATAGTGTATATTGGAACTAGATAATAATAGCAAGTAGGATTAAATGGTGATTTTATGTAATATATACATATTTGACTAAGCCTGTCATTGCTACACATCCCTATTAAATGATATAAAAATATCAATGATGTACCACCGTGCTTTAGAAATTTGGGATCTTCTGTAGAGCGGTGGTACTTCATTAACTTAATTGGCAAGGCTGGGGCCTTGTATCGTGTTCCTACGGTAGGACTAAAAAACAGGCTCCTTGAGGAGACGGTGAGCAGCTAGCTAAGCATAGCACAGTAATACCTTTTTAAAGCGTTGGCAACGCATCAGTGTGTCTACTCACACTCCTGTTATTGCAAGCACCTATAAACTACCGTAACCGCGTACCATAAGTGTTAGTTTGCCAACTTATAGATTTTGTATGTTGTTTTCGATAAAGAGATTCATTGTCTCATCCTATATTGGTACATTATACCTATCACTATAATGATCGCAGTATAGCGCTGGTAGTTAGACGTTCCAGTCTACATCCAATTTATATGTTTCTATTTCAGGACCTGGAGCTGATAAATAATACATCGTTATACTTTTTATTTCGGCTTATGTGTTAAGTGTCCGATAGCGTTGGACATTGCAGTCATGTTTATTCAGCAGACGATCTTTGTTCGAATAAAAGCTGCATTGGACTGTGGCACTTGCACTTAGTTCTCTATTTTCTTTTCATGGAATGGGACTATCAGCAAATCCTAGAACCGTTCTTTATGTATGTATTAAATACAACTCGATAAATCTTATTTATTTGTGCTGCCAATGTTTCTAATAATCGCCTTTTGAAATATCGTTTTTAAAGTCTCGATGTACGACCGTAAGCCAGATTACAAATCAGTATAATATTAAGTGGTCTAGGGAATTATTTGGTATTTAGAGGTCTTCTTCGTTGCCCAGGTCATCTAAGTATTTTAATCCGCCCCTGTCTATACCAACCGAAACGATGTTTTATTATAAGATTTTTGTGTAATACGGCACGAAATAAAATACAATAAATATTTGTTTGCACATTCCTGACATTTTTTTGTAGCAAATGAGCGTACAGCGTATCTTTTAGTATGCAGGCATCGTAGCCTATGGAAACATCTTACCCTTCGCTTGGCATCTTTAGGCTACTCCTCATTTGAATATATCACGTAGGTACACATCACTCGTTTGTATCTCTCGGACTTTGTCGACTTTACAAAGACCTTTACTTGAAGAACCACTGTGTTCTTAGACATACCAAACCTAGCGTCGCGCGTCGGTAGAAAGAAAATCCTTTCCATTTTTTTCTATTATAAGTATACGACCACGGAAAAGAAACTCACTTAACTTCTTAATTAAATTTGGTATATGACTAAAAATATATTAAAATGACCAAGCAGAGGGCTTTAAAGTAAATATTAAGTAAGTACCTACTTAAAGAATAAAATAATCGCCGTAAAATATAATTTAATCAAATAGTCGTTTATACGATATAAACATTAATTACCTATCAGTAGGTAGCTGAATATCACTTGCTATTTGACTAATTAACGAAAAAAATGGCTGATAGGTACATGTTATTTGTAATTAAACCTCGAGGATAGGGCCTCGATAGAACATCCGGATTCGTCCGGACATGTCAACATCAGCTACTCTGGTTTACGTTCGGTATGTGTACACATCCATATGGTAAACACATAAATTTCGAATGTTAGTTAGGTAATGTTTATTACAACTTATTACCGCACCTTAAAAACATTGTAATATTTATTACAACTTTTAATTATTACCGCACCTTAATTACATGTATAAATACTTGTAATGGCTTTAATGTACATCGACAAGGTTTTTAAGATAAGTAGGTATTATAAGTAGCTAAGTACTTTCTTGATAAGTTTGTTTGACAACTTATCCAAGACGTAAATAAAGTGTTCTACTTTACATACAAAAGCAAATATAGTACGTTGTTGTTGAAGAACAATTTGTACAGGAAAACGTATGTGTAGGTATATTTTTCTGTTTTATTCATAAACATTAAACGAAATATAAACATATTAATGATCTGCGTGCAATTAAGCTGAATGAACGCTAAACATTTCGTTTTGATATTACAAGTTTTACAAGTCAGTCGTAAGTCTACAGTGGTACGTAGGTACTCTTCACACTCTGCGATCGGTGGTCGTATTTTTTAACGTTTAGAGAAATAAATCAGAAAAACTAAGTAAAGATCTTGTTATAAAGTTTTAAACCAGAATTCTATTTAAATCGTTGCTGGTGGCATGCGAATGCGTGCGTAGTTACTGGTCGTTCTACCGGGCTACCGAAAAGCGACTAAGTCGCTGATCGTCAACGTTAATAGTCTGGGGGCTTAAAGCGAAGTTGCTCTATAAACCTTCCAAAAAGCGACTAAATCGACAATGTTACAACTAGCATTTGTGCTACAGTCCCAACCTTCTTTTGGTTTTGTAACCCGTTGCTGTTTAAGCTTGTATAAACTATCGATAACAAAATATCCTGTTATTATATGACACAAGTAAGAGAACAAATATTTTATGTAAGAACATAATTTAGTTTTTGAATGGCTTTGGCTACACGAGTTGATTGCACATTGCATAGTAGCATCCACAGTGTTGGGCGAGGAGCGTCCCAATTTAAATGCAAATCTGCTTTCTGCCGGGCGTCAACGCGCTATGCTTGAAGATAGAACTAGCTTACACTGCATGCACGCAGCGCACTTTGCTCAAATATACTCTTTATGAAACATTTTAGCACTCGAAGATGCGACGTTATTCGCACTCGATTCTAGCATTTTACAAATATATCGTATAAAAATAAATCAAGTTGATCCGAATTGATCCGAAGCTCATTTGGTAATAGTCTACCAGCCAATCCATAAAAATCAAGTACGTTTCGTTGAATTATATTCCAGAATTATTTATATTAAAACTGCAACTTGAAATTTTCTACATTCAGATAACGATATTATTTACGTCATATTTATTCATCTAAGGCATTGGCTTAATTTGATAAAACTGTTTATATGTACTAAGATTTATATGTAAAACCATGTAATCCGCGAAACGTCATTATACAAGGATCTATTTTGGGCGGTACAGTTATGCCGATATCAGTGTATTTATACAAGACACTTGCACAGAGATCCAATTAGCGGATACCTTTGAAGTTCAGTAAAACGAGTTTCGGATATGAATCTGATGAAATAAATTGAGTTGTCAGAAAGTGCGTTTTCAAGTGCGTTAACGTTTCAATATTATTTATTTTGTTTTAATGCCATCGTCTGCGAATGCCGCAGACATCCTTTTAACATTTTTCATATTATTAGATATTATTTCAACATAACAACTCAATTAAAATATTTGCCTCAAAAGTAGGTATGAGATAAATTCTCAATGATATAACGTGGTGTAAAATATGCATAAAATACGTTATAATCATTAGCAGTAATCAAGGCATTCTTGAAATAAATGAGTTTTGGAACTATCTGTGCTAAGTAATTTGTCCTGATATATAATCAGGGCTAATTATTAGACTAGTACCTACATAATACAAAAAAAAAGTAACGTTAGCCTAGGGGCAGGCCATTGGTCTGCCACACAGAGAGTTCAATACTAATGCTCTCACCTTCGATTTTACAAATCTATATGAGTATTAAACAGTTTATTAATCGCTCGCTTGAATGGTGAAGGCAATCATCGTGAGGAAATCTGCATATCTCAGTGTTCTCCATAATATTTTCAAATATGTGTCAAGTCTGCCAACACTCACTGGGTCAGTGTAGTGTATTTTGGCTTAACTTTTCTCACAATAAGAAAAGACACGTGTCCATCAGAGGGTTCCCTATCCATTAGCATAAAATGTTAAGACCTAATATAACTTAGCATAATTTTGTTTGGCATAATTATATTTTCGCATAATATAATTACGCATAACAGCATACGCATAATTTTTAAGCATAATTTCTCTAACCATAATAATGATTAAGCATAATATTCTAAAGCATAAATTTATTAAGCATAAAGTTCAAGCAAGCATGCAGCAGGCAGAGTTTCTGTCACGGCTCCGGCGCTGCGGGCCTCCGGCGGCCCCACGTTCTACACGATTTTAAATTACACTCTAGGGGTACGACAAACAAGACTACGTAAAGTCGGATTTGCAGCAATTCGGTTCTGTCACTAACTTTGTTGCACAGCATATTAAATTTTTAACCAACAATATTATTTAATTGTTACAGAAACTCATCATTAGGCCTACTAACGTTATGCGAATCAAATTTATGCCAAAACAAATTAGTCTTTAAGATGATTATGCCAACATAAAATGTATGCCTAATAAAATGATGCCGAAGTATTATTATGCCAAAACCAATTGTGCCAAAATTGTTATGCCGAAGTATATTAAGACAAAGAACATTATGCGAAAAGAAGGGTTCCCCCATCAGAGGGATAGCTATATACAGGTATTATTATATTTGATACAAACCATAGCTGAAGAATAGCTGGTGGAACTGCGTGGCGAATGAGGTGAAGAGGCAGCCGAGGGCCGCCACTAGGCCGCCCACGACGGCTGTGACACGCGTAGACTTGCGCACACACAGCGCCACTGTCACCGGTGACAACGCTAGCGCCACCCCCGCTGATAACGCACCCAGACATCCTGTAACATAATATGGCAATTATTACGGAATAGCTAACAGAATTTGCTTTAATATCCATTCTTATAAAGTACAAACAGCATGCTTTAAAATTTGTTTCTTTTAAATTATAATATCTGCAACATATAGCAAAGATATATAGTCCATTAAGTTACGTCTGATATTATATTTGGCATTACAAAATGGCAGTATATAACGTATCACAAAATATACCATAAGCTGTACTGGAAGTAAGCGGTAGTACTTGTATCTGCTCTAGAACCGATAAATTAAATTTAGAGTAAATAAGTATCTCTAGGCTAATGTGTTTGGTACCCTCTGGCTAGGCTGTGTAATGATTATATAAAATATTATGCAAAGTGGCTGCCTGTAGCTATAATTAAAAGATAGCCGAACGTCAGTCTCTGTTTAACGATATGCTTTATCTAATGATGTCATTTCTATTAGTTTCTAGATGTATTGAATTATTATAATTGCCAATTCGATATTGAACTTCTAATAGACATCTACTTCAGTTTTTCTTTACATAGTTACGTGCGCCTATGTACAAATATGTATATACATAGTCACTCACACCGATAATGAAAATGTGAAAATCTTGCTAGCTGCGTTTGAAGGTCCCACGTAACGTGGGCTCACCCATGGATGAGCCTAGTGCTTTCCTAGTGCTGACCGGGTACAGAAATCATATAGATAAACCTAATAACAATCTGACCGACCTGAAAATCGTATCCGAGCAAAGCAAAATAATAAATCTCAAATCCTGTAACATTCTTGTAAATATTTAGTATTATAATTATTTGTGTTTTTTTAATTATGTTAATTATGTTATCTTTTTTAGTACATTTGTAAATATAGGTTATTAGATTATTTCAATTTATTAA
The DNA here is from genome assembly GCA_930367265.1 of Catocala fraxini. Lineage (NCBI taxonomy): Eukaryota > Metazoa > Arthropoda > Insecta > Lepidoptera > Erebidae > Catocala > Catocala fraxini. Next base: position 14,197,619 of record OV884037.1, read on the forward strand.
ATTTACAACTTAACTAAAATCCTGTAATCATTCTCATATCATTATTATTTTATTACAAGAAGTAGACTCAGAACAAGACACAATAAGAGTCTTTGTACCAAAGATGTACGAGTTAGCTACGCGGTAAGTGAGGGTAGGTTTAAGCTACGGAATGTATAGTTCAAAGCTAAATGGTGTTGTGGAAATGTTTGAGGAAGGCAAATTTGTCAGAAGTAATGGAGAGGAGGAGGCCTATGCGAAGAAGGGCGGTAAGGAAGCAGGGCGCAGCGTCCAGCTCTGCCAATGGTAATTTAAGCATCTGCAATAAATAAAACACAATTCAACTGAAAAGCTAACGACTGAGTTGAAGTTTATCTTTACAGTCTGATTCAATAAAACCCCACTTAAATCAATTTTGTTGTATTCACAACATTGTCTATAAACACAATAGATAAAGTTCAGAGCTTAAGCTGTCTACGCCGCGCTGGCCACGTTTTTGCTTACCTAGTAGCGGACGGCTACAAAAAGCTCGCGATGTTTATTGTTATCCGACGTCGTAAAGACTCGCGTGCGGGCATTCCGTTTGCCTTGTATGAACGCGCAGATCTTTCAGGGCTGTCGAATACGAGATGTAGCCGCGATTAATCACCAAATTAGTTATGAAACACTTTTATACGTGTCAACCGACTGTATAAATAATTTGACATAATGTAAAGTGCGTGTTTTTGTGGTGTTTGTTGTCGAACCGCCTCATCCATATTTATTTGAATCGTATTGATTCAAATGAATTAAGGCAATGGACTAGTGAATGATACATTTGTTTGTTACTTTTAATTAAGTATTGTAACAAAAGAATTTGTATAACTCAGTTTTAAAAAAAATTTTAATGTTAACAATGCTGTAGCTTTACTTTGTTTAAGCAAAAGGTATACATATTCAGTTATTTTATAATTAGTAAAGTAAATGATAATATCGTTATGATATGATATAATTTTTATATTTATTAGCTAAGCCGTTTTATGTCATTTAATTCTTGCTTACAATGAACAAGAAGGTCAACGGTAGTAACATGTGCTGTGTTTAAGAAACCTTCCTAATGGTGTTTATAATTTGAAACAGGCTATAGTGTAATATGAAGATTATTTTTGCTAAAGTGACCAGGAATTTAGTAACTAAAGTTAAGAAAATATCTCAAAATCATAATTATATCGATTAAAGTACGAGGCATAGAATATACTTTATACCATCTGTCTTTATATTTTTATAAAGAAAGGTAAGTAAGTAGTTACAACATAAAATAGTACTATTTTTTTGAAACATGGCTCTATTCCTTTTACCCAAGATACGGTCTGTTACCTCAGGTCATGGCAAGCAGTTACATTCACGCGTAATTTGAAACATTTTAACATCATTAACTGATTTTCCTCGCTCTTTTCCTACCGTTTACACAAAATTGCAAAAAAATCGTGCGTTATGTTTTCGAATGTTCCATTTAACTCATATAAGTACGTCGACATCCCTAACATAAGTGCTACGACAATGACTACACTTTATATGAGACTTGACACGTTAGTTAAATGGAAATTATTGACATATAAGGCTTTTTATTATTTAAGTAGTCCATTAAACTAAATGATTATCGCTCTGGGGAGATATTCATTAACAACGTTGTCAGCCATCTGCCATAATTAAAAACGCTTGAAACGATGGATAAGTGCGCTTATGATGCTTTTTGTGTCAGTAAAATAATTAAATGACATAATTTTGTCAGTGACACACTGGGGCAGCGTAATGAAGTAGGTAGTGCGTATTCTGGTTAATTATGAGAGATTTGGTGTTCATTTTTGGTTGAATTCAATGCATAAGTCAAATTTATGTAATTCAATTTCAAGTTGGGCGGAAATTCTGCTGAACGGGCAACTTATTTTAAACTTTAAGTTCTTAGCCGCTATTACGAGAAGAAGTATAAATTTCTATCAAGTTTAACTGCATCGTTTGGACTGATTCTACTTGGTTATGACTTTTAAAGTACTATGTTGGTTTCCGGTCGTCCAAGTATGTGTAAAATATTTGTATTTATATTTTATGCAAATGATTTGAACGATCCGAAAAGGGACGCAATTAAAATCAAATATTTGTATATCAGTAATTTGAAAATAGTACATAATAAATATGTACAATCGGCCAAAACTCCTTTGTTCCACCTCTAGGTCGAAAATCGCGTATACATGACGCTGGCGCACAGGGCAAGCCCCGCCCGCCTCGTTTCATTGTGTTTCATGCAATATAACTTTAACTATATATATTTAGCAAAAGTGGATATCGTTGTGGCGTCATCGCGTCAGTTCATTTATTGAATATTGTTTTAATCTTCGGTGCCTCGTATTAGCTACATGTAGCTATCTATGGTTAAGAATGAAATAGGTAGTCCCTGTGCATTAAATGATAGCTGTTATATTTCTATTACAAGTAAATTCAGTATTTGACTCATGTGTATGGATGTTTAGGGCTACTCCAGGTGTATAAATTAAAATTCGTTAAATCTTTAAAAATACGTGTAATCCGAGTACATAAGACTACAAGAATGACAATTACAATTTTAAAAGTCTAACGGTAGCACGCAATGGTTTGACAAGTAGATTGTTGCCATATTATTGTCGTAGACGCGCGAACAATGGATTTATAATTTATTTAAATAACGCATTTTGATATACTATTTAATAGATAAAATATTTCTTTAATTCAATAATAATTCATATCATTTTGCCAACATACAAAATGAAATTAAATACAATTACTTTGAACCTAGGGCCAAAATCAGAAACACAAAAGAGATTTTCTGAATAAAATAATATTTTTTAAGATTACGTAAAAGTTGTTACTAGTCAGTAGCTTTTTTAAGTTAATTAAAGCTAACGACAGGCCTATTCTTTGTTAAAGAAATATCATTTGGTCGACTATTTAACAAATAGTACAGTTAGTATTGTGTTCTCAGCTGCTTAGATTTATTATGTTGATAAACAATAGGTTTAAAAATTAAACCCCCTATTGTGTAAAAAAGAACGAATGGCTACTTTGTTCTACTTTGTTTCTTTAGAATTATGCGGATAAGTCGAGTTCCATACCAGCTGTATTAGAAGCTAATCCTTTTATTTGGTTCTCATTGTGTTACCTAATTTTTTATCCATAATCTAAAGAAGTGCCATAATTTGTTTTATCCTGATCATCATTTGTCCGAATGATAACTTGCCCGAACTTTATGTCACATAATATCACATGCCATAAAATTATATTCCCTAAATACAATATGTCCTAAATTTGTTTGTCATAAATATTACAATCAATAATATACAAAAGACTTAAAACCGTTTTCAATAAAAGTTGTAAGTCCTAAATTCAAATTATTTAATGTTTTTAAAACTAATTTAGTATTACAAAGCTTGGCTTTTGTCACGGTGGCGCCTGCGCTGCGGGTTGCCGGCGGTCCCACGTGTCTACGCGATTCTAAATTACACTCTAGGGGTAGGGCAGACAAGACTGCGTGGAGGCGGATTTACAGCGATTTGTTTCTGTCAGTAAAACCTAATTAACTAATTAATTTAGCAAATGTTTTACGACTAACAATTTTACTATAAATAAACATTCGAAATAATACACATTATATAATACAATACTTAGGACATATGACTTTATTTCATGCAAAATTAGTAGATTCAATTATTATAGTACTCGATATTATGACAGAATAGTTTTAGAAGTTAAGATAATTACATAAAACAAAATTTCGTAAATTGAACATTATGGTTACTGAAGTTTATGGCAAACATGTTATGGATAATGATTTTTGGACTGTTTGTCCAGTTTAGGAGAAGAAAGGGACTACATTCACATTTAACCTCTCGCATGTATTCAAACGAGACACAATAGATTTTGTATTGTATTTTGTATTTTGTATTTTGTTTTGTATAACAAAATTCGTTCGTAAAAAATTCTAAGCTCTGAGACGCGTGGACATTAGCTGAAATACAAATTTAAACTAAAATAATAGATTTAAAATAGTGTCTTCTTTCTCACGTGTAAGGGATATTTTGATTGGTTAAGGAGAAATATGGGCGGGGTTACATTTCTTAAGCTTGTTCAAAGGAATCAGTTTGCAAAGTGGCACAGCGCGGATGTGGCCGATAGTACCTATGTACTGAGAGACTGTGAGACTATTCTCACGCCCACATATACTCAAAAGAGTAGGGAGAGATATATTAAACACAAACTGCACGGATCGCGTAGTGGTTTAAGTGGTATCCTCGACACTGCCTCTGCGCCCAGTGTTATGGGTTTGTCCCCACACATGACAAAAAAGTTTTCTGAGTCTGGGTATTATTTGTGTCTGTAACGCAGGATTTATCCAGAATGTGCCTAGCTTTAAAGAAAAATGAAAACAGCTTACTTACCGATCCCATGTAATAGGAATCGTGCCTGTTACCATCCAGGCACATGCCTTGACTCCGTGCTACTGGAAGCATTTAACGTAAAATCCCTAATGACACTACCTGAGTCGAAGCTACAAATGAAATCTCACTCTCGATCGCAACCATAACATCTACAGAACCAAAGATTGCTACCTTTAGTTTTCAGATTAATATATTATGCGAATAAAAAAATCTTTGTATTAGTGTAACTTGCGACCATCATTTAAAAAAATACGTTCCTGCTCTTTCAAGAATTTCCACCAGTAAGTAAATGAAAGCAAAATAAAAACGGTACATTCAATAAAGACAGATTGTCTTGTAGCTAGAGAACACTAATCATACAATGCTATCAAGCGCTCTCAGTGGAGAGAACCTTAAGAGCTATTCGTAAAATAATGCAAGCTCTGAGTGTACTGTAGTGATTTGGTGTGGAGGAGAGATGTCTAACAAACATTTCTATTGAAAAACTTTAGGGACGACGACAGTCGCCAGGTTCATCGACATTTTAACAAGGAACGTCACCCATTGGACACACATCTGATGTATAAATCTACTAGCGTTTAGTCTAGATCCACACAGATTGATGACTGATTCATGTCGCCCCGGTCTCTTTTTGTTCTTTAGTTTGGACGCAGCTTTATTTCTATGCATTCGGTAAATGTCTCTTGAATAGAATTTTCTCTTTCGGTGACTCAACTCAATATGATTTTCAAGTTAATTGATTTGTGTTGTATGTTATAATAAAACTTATTTTTAGTAACAATGAATCAATAAATGTTAAAAAGTAGACGGCTAGAACCGGGCTTATTTATTCGTATTTGGGAAATAATCGTTTTCTAGGTGAATTCTACCGTGCTTTTATGAGAGTGGGCAGACCTCTGCCCATTCTCATAAAAGCACGGTACAAAATCATCATCACCTGATGATGAAGATGAGATGAAGATCCCAAATGATACTAATAACAATGATTTGTTTATTCGCATAATATACCAAAGTGAAAATTATTATAAAGTTTATTGATAGGTATTTAAAGTTAAATAAAAACGTTGGGTATGTAGCAGTTACGATTGCGACCAAGCGTGAGAATTTGGTTTTTAGCTTCAACGCGGGAAATGTTTTTGGGTTTTCCCGTTAAATTCAGTAGCACGGAGTCTAGGTATATGCCCGGATGACAACCGGCACGATTTTTAATACATGGGATCTGTAACTTAGCTGTTTTCATTATTTCTTTAAAGCTAGGCTACATCCCTATTCGGGATAAATCCTATGGCCAGCCATATGCCGTCCGCAATTATACTTTACCTGACCGAAGAATCCAATCCGCGGAAAAACAGCAGTTGCATACACTATCGCTACGCTGTTACTTTTTCGAATTTCAACGAGGAAAGTTTTTTATTTTTGTAATCAATAAAATCAAAAATAAATAGACCGATTATAAAATACTTTTACCATTAAAAATATTTTTTATTCAGAAGTAACATAGGCTATATAATAATACGCTATGAGCTACGGAGGCGTAGTAATAATAGCAGTAGTAATAAAAAATATAGAGTACATAACGTAGGGATAAATCTAGGACTGCTAGTATAGATACGAATAACACGGCGGCTGTTTGTTACGTTTTTAATTGCTGGTTTCTAATGGATTTCATTGATACCAGGCATCAAGAAGATTTGCATTGCGACTGTAGGGCAGTACAGTCCTGTTTACTCTACGGTATGCGGCGGTTTGCCTGTTTTACTAGTGATAAACAGAACATGGCTGTGAATGGCTGTAGCGCCGATGGTTCGTCTGTGACATACATATGTTAGTTTTAAACATGGCGAGACAGCTAATAATATTATAAATAAAATTTGATATTATACTTCAACAACGCACTAGCGTTGTTGAAGTATAATATCAAATTTTATTTTCAAATTTGAATTTCCTATTTATTGCTACACTTTGGTCAAAGTGTTTTACATCCCTTTGTACTAGTGTACATTATAAAGCAATTCGGTCTCATTTGGTCGCCCGTCTTAATCGAAGAGATAAAGAGAAATTGCTCTCTCTCTCAACCTCTAATAAATATCTGGCAAATTGTCTGTTTCCAACTTATTTTGACTCATATCAGGCTGCCTAATGTGTGATACAGCAATAAAATGAAATCGAAAAACTAACTCAATTACTTCGATCACATATTTTCGGATACTTATCAAAAGTTTTCTTATAATAGATACTTCAATATCCTTTTGAAGTAATTACTCAGTTGTAATGCTTGCGAGACGTGATATCAGACACTATGAAATAATAATTCTCATCAATCATTCAATCAAAGCAGCTTATAATTATAGTGATTTTATTCGTACTTGTAGTTTTTGTGACTCATAGAGATTAATGTACGATGTAAAACAGCAGTGTGAACTTGAGTTTACATAATATATGCAATGATTGATCGGGGATAAAAGGTAGGTAAACAGCCTGGTGTACCAAGCTGAGTTAATAAGGACCGGTTTTCATAAGCGAAGATGAGCGGTGCTGAGATTTTTCTACGTAACTTAATATATTGTTACGACTGTGTACATTTTTATAAGGCACAGATAACCTTTTATCTGTGCCTTATAAAATATAATAAAATATCCATGGCCGCTTAATTAGAGAGGAGCTAATTTACAGAAACATTTTGCTACTGCTGGATATTGACAGAAAAAGTTTATTAAGCTTTCTAGGATCTGAGAGTTAAACTTAGGATCTTACAACCGCCAGTTACTATGCAAGACTCCAAATATAATCACGAATGTCTAAGGATGCTAGTCTCTGTCTCTGAGTGAATCTTTCAGGATATTAAGTATTCTATGTAATCACCTAGGTTATAGTTTAACTATGCACCAAGATTTATATAAATCCATTCAACGGTTAAAGCATGATTGAGTTGCAAGCATCCGAACATCTTCATAAAGTTTATATTTTATAATAAGTTTCTGCTTGCGGCTTCATCCGCGTAATTCCCACAGGAACGCATAGCGGGATATAAAGTATTTATATGTTAAACCAGGCTTATATCTATTGGTGTACAAACTTGCATCTAAATTTAACTGTTCAACCGAAAAACAAAAATGTAAAAAAATCCTCTTCCATAAGCATAATTTTATAACTTTCACATTCACGATATAAACTAGTAGTATATTTTTGGTAAGTTTCACACAAACCAAAATTTGTTTACGGTATGAAAACCATAATAAATAATCCATGTGCGTATGTATATTATAATACGCCAAGGTAGAAAGATTTATACTCTTTCTATTTTGGTACCATCTCGTTAACATTTGTACCACTCGTCATATACCTAGACATAATATGTAAACAGATAGCAAGCAGCTAGTTCTAGTTATTTCACAGATTACAGCAGTTAACAACACAGCGGAAACTTTAAACTATGAGATGAAACACACAACGCTGACATCTGCCATATTTTCCAGGCGCACTCTCATATTATGTGGGTTTTACAGCTTTTCAGACAACGTAAATGTTGTTTTGCGACAATATTGGCTTAGAAAACGTTATCTTAAAAGCTTATGTCGAAATTGTTTGCTAATAGAAATAGTTTTAGATTATAGTAACTGTATGTTTAGTTCAAGATGGAAATTGATATCTGTGAAGCGTCTTAATCATCAAGAACTAATAGAGGCCTTTAGGAGTTTTACACAAATGCGTACATATACCGTAATATACACCGTACTACCATACAGTTTCATGTAGGCGTATGCAGAGAGTATAGATGACCGCTTGCTAAGATCCTAGAATCTTTCCTAGATCTTTCTCTTTTACCCCGGTGAGTCCGACATAACTCCGTCGCCCGCCCCGGCGGAGGCGTAGGCGTCAATAAATTCCCATATAAATATATACATTCGGTAAGTTTCATTGATTTAAAATCTAATCAGAGTGCTCTTACAGTAAGAGAACAATCTTGTTTTTAAGTTGCCTTTGATGGCATATTATGACTTTTTCTCCTGTTAGTTACCGAGCTCTGCCTTTTAGCAATACGATTTTGAGAAACAATATAAACATATAGTATAAGTATTTTTAAACAGCTCTTTCATTTTAATAATACGCTGTATTATTATTGGTACCTACCTGATATTTATATATAACCTAGGAGAGCCATCGTGGTTATCTGCGCATTGCTGCTAAAGGCACCTAGTTAGGGATGCCTTAAGTTATCATAATTATAAACGATGTGTATTGATACACAGCGATACGTCATACAAAGTTAATTGATTCAAAAGATAGCATAATATCGTCAGACAAGTACTTTATTGAAGCCTTGTTGCACTTTTCTCAGGAACAGATTTTATATCAAAGCACGCCACAGCATTCCTCTCGTTGCCAGGCTATAATTTCAGAGCATACATGTCGAATATAGATCAAGCGGAGATAACACATTGTGCTATTATTCACTCGAAAGGATTCTGACAAGCGCTTTTGAATTCGTTCGCCTCCTAGACTAATATCACATAAGCATATTTCCGCAAACTTCAAATTATGTTTTCAAAGGTGTGAGCTTTGTACCGTGCAGCTACCGGCTACGGCATTTTTTTCTCAACATTAAAGTGATTATGAGATATGATATCATATTCCGAATTTTTTAACGTGGGGTAATTCATTGACGCATACCCCTCCGCGGGGGCAGGCGGAGGGGTTATGTCAGACTCACCGGGGTAAAAGAGAAAGATGTTAAAATGATGATAATAGACCTCCCGGAATACCAACTAAACCTACCACGGTGTTCCTCGACAAAACCACTATCGATAGGGCCGCGTGAATCACTTGCATATGCGGTCGCGACCCCGCCGAGGTTTCGGCCCGCCGTATGAAACGGCAGGCCACTACACGAACAGACCTACCCAAAGGCACTGACTCACTTTAAACCCTACTGTCCCCCCCCTAGAGGGAAGACGGACTCAAAACAGAGGCCCGCGTGAGAACACGCACGCCGCCTCTCGGACCTGGTGCTGATTGGATGGCGGGCAGGCCCACAAAGCCCACCACCACCAGGTTAAACCTCAGGGTGGCTGGAGGTCATCTCGCGCCCTCCAGCGCCCGGCTCTGCGGTTGGGGAGAAGGTTTAAGCGCTCTCTCTCCCGCTCCGCCGCGTCCTTGATGGAAATCACTGCCTCAAAGAAGGAGGCGACGGCGTTCCACGACCTCTCACTCCGGACCATAGACTGAACTACGGCCGGGAGCGAGAGGGCAACCAATCCGACTGCCGCGATCAACTCACGGCGCTGCGATGCCCAGGCGGGGCAATCCGCCAAAGTGTGCAGCGCCGTGTCCACAACAAAGTCGCGGCAGTCGCCGCAGTGGTGACAACCGGGCGTCTGTTGCCGGCGTATGCGACACAGGAACTGACCAAAACAACCGTGGCCAGTCATTACCTGTGACAGCCGGAAGGTGAGGGCGCCATGTTGTACTGTAACGTTGTGTAATGTACTGTAACATTAAGTTGAAATTTTTTTCATACGAATTTTTTTATTCTTTCACTCTTTAAAGTACCATAAAATATTTACACATTAAATCAGAGTTGTTATGGTACAACGATGACTTTGCTCTACCTTTTTCTTAGATGCTATCGTCCCTATAAATTTGGAACTACTGAGTAACTTTTGGTTTAAATTTTTCAAAGTTCGGATCACTATTTTGAAATACGTCGACTACATGTAAAGATACAAATCTTAATCTGTGTATATTTTTCTTTCTTAGTAAATCCTAATGAATATTATAAATGCGAATATAAGTTTATTTGTTACGCTTACACGCCTTTACTACTTGACCGATCATCATGAAATTTCGCATACACGTTTTCAGGGGAACAGGCACATAGGGTACCTTCCACCCAGAAAAAAGTACTGTTACTACCCTAACCTAACCTAGATTTCCGCGAGCGTTGCTTTGGGGAAAATCTAGTTTCTAATAAATGACAATCATAAGAATTACACTAGGATAAAAACGTTCAGATTATAAACGCTCGTCATCACGCGAAACGCGTCGTCGTTATCATGGTGTCTGTCAACCAACTGAAACATATTAGACGTCGTTTGAGATGATAAATGTGCTATGAGGTCGGTGTACACAGACACGTATCAAACTGCCTCGCGCCTCGCCTCGATCCTTATAAATGATTGCCAATGATTGGCAGTTGCGACATCCACCCTCCTGCCAAACTAAGATATGCTACGAAATCATATTCTATAAAGTTTGGCTCAAGTCTTACCTAGCTAAGCTACGTGTGTTATACATTGGATTAAGTTTATACATTTATTAGTGAACGATACTGCAGCAGAGTGGTGTTTTTTAAGTTGAAAGGGTTAGTTTAGATTATGGTTGACAGGTTCTGATATACATTTTAAAACAGGACATGTTGTCTGAATATCTTTAAATATTTAAATAAAGCAATCAAAGATCTAAATCAATTAGTTAAAGCTACACCGGAAATATTGCTGGTAAATGAATGTGTATTAAAACAAAGTTCTGTGTAAAGGAACTGATAAATTTATATCGATAAAACTATTAACACAAACACGAGTAGGTTGAAGAAACAATTTCAACTTAGCAATTCATATTTTATTTAAATTATACACAAAAGATGAAATGAGACGATAAATTCAGTAATATAACTACTAAATCTATATGTTCAGCCATAAACGCAAAACATGGTGGGTATCAGCTATCAGATATAAAGATAACGAAGTGCTCCATTTCAGAGGGTAATCGATTCTTGACGATCCTCTACGCACATTATCTGTATTTATCGACTATTATTTTTACGAGGCCCTTCTGTTGCAAGAATAGCTCCTTATACAAGAAATAGTAATGTAGCGCGTCTAGTTCTGCTGAAGGATTATAGTGAACCCATAAAGCGAGTAACAGCTTTGTCGAAAACTGTGTTTACTATATTGCTGTTTTTATTTATGACTAGTTTTTGCTTACGTTTTTGTTCTACTAATATTTGTTACCAGGCGCTGTAAGATGGTTTCAAACTAAAAGTATTCGTTTCTATTTATTCCACGAAATATACATATACTGCAAAATGTATTTATCTACGCGATTCAACATCTAAGAGTTGGATAAATATTTACCGTGAATTACGTAGACATGTGTTTCTCATTACTTGGGTGGAAAACCTAATTAATAGAAATGCTCCGAGTGGAAAACTAGTACGTTGTCCAGAAATTCCTATTTGTTAATATTACCATGTACCTATACCCATGTTACCATTAGTTAAATAAACTTCTTATTAAATATAGTTTCGTGTAAAAAGGGCAACCGCCTTTCAAATTCTTATTCATAAAATCGAATGTGTTTAAATAGTGTAAAAGTCTCATTGTAATATAAGAGCAAAGTAAAGCTTCACGTCTTAGACTGAATATGATGCATTCATTTTGCTACATTCGCAAATTTTCTGCTTGACTAACAGTTTCCAAAAGAAAGTACTCGTAGTTGTGATTTTACTTTGAGATTTTAAATAAATCCATTTCTACACTCCGTTCGAGTTTCTCAAGTGAATTTTCTCATACATTTAAATAGAATTAGAAAACGCATAGCATGTAACATTTGCTTTGTATTTCTAGTCATGTTGTGTATCCAATTTATAAATTGATATGATTATATCTACTCACCTACCTGATAACAAATTGCGACAACAAAGCACATGCTTATGAAATATGCTGTCATTTTTCTTCCAAGTAAAATGATTTGCGTGTTGTCAAAGTTTGAGAGGCTGATTCACTCGAGTGTGTTTATATTCTTAGACAAAAATATTTGCACATGGGGAATCGTAAAAGCGTCTACGAGAGTGTAAGAGCGTTGAACTACATCGAATGTTTTGGCAATAAACCGTATCTATAAGCAAATTACGCCAATGATTGTACATTCCTGTAGTTGAAGCAGAATATAATGAACGCCAACGGCCACTTTAACTTTTCCTGTGTTACTAACTTTTTTAATAGTTTAGATAAGGCGAATAGCATTAAAATGTCAGCAATTCTTTCTGTATGCAAACTGTTCCCTGGTGCATAACGAGCTTACTGTTCTAACTTAAAAGCTATGTGGTATTGGATGCCGTCCAAGTCGATAAAGTATAATACACATCAGTTTCATTGTTTGTGCAATAGAATAACTATAGCAAGAGCGAATTTTGGTGTTCTCGGTTAAATGGGTAAAACTGAACTAATTATTATAAAACCACTTATAAATATAAAATCACTGCAATGTCGTGTCGTGTTGATCTTTGTAGGTCTTTAAAAGAAAGTTAGAGTCGTATTTCTTAACTGTTATTTATACAATATATAAATATACTACTAAAAAGTTTTATGATTTCTACTTAGACCGTAAATTATTCATGACCGCTTCTTTGTTTCAGTTTTACTGGTAACCTAAGACCAAAGATCTTGCGCGCCTGTTTTTATAATGGAAACACGTACAGATGATAATGTTTATTATACTGAACTATATGGTTTATTATCCAAAAATTGGTTATGAAAGAGATGGCTTTACAGAATCACATTATAACGGACAAATAGCGCCTAAACTAAATCTATTGAACTCACTGAAATGCAACAAGCGAGTGTACGGTGCGGATGGATGTAAGTTGTTGCATCGGAGCCGACGCTAGGAATTCTGAATACGAAAGGTCGGTATGGTGGCGAGGAAGGAACGTTCCGTTGAAATACCTTTCTACTTGTCTACTGTCTTGTTTATTTAGATAGTAGAAAAGGCTTGGCCAAGATAGTAGGATACGTTGAAAAGTGCAAATTAGTTCTATTGCTGCCGTGGCGCGCGGTTTCTACTGCGACAAATAACATCACTGGTTACTACTGAGCTCTTTTGGGTCGTAGCGTAATTTTATGTAGCCGATAGTTCACGATGGACAAGGACTATACACATCCTCGATAACGAAACTCTGAACTAAGAATTTTATTCAATTTCGAATTGTGCTAGTAGTTTCTGAGATAAGTGCATTGAACAAACTCATCTGGTTTATTATATTAGTACCGATTCTAATTGTTTTTATTAAATTGATAAACACACAAGTAGTTTAGTAAGTTATTTATTTTCTAATTCTTGTTTATATACTTTACCAGGTATTGGATTGTAATTTCTAAGATGAATCTTAAACTTTAAAAGATTTCGATTTTCCTTCGTTATTAGTAATGGGTTATTTTCAAGTTATCGCTGCAAATCATTTTAGTATAACTTTAAATACTATAACCATTAAAACCGATCTAATTACGATATTTCATTGTCCGACTTATGCTTTAACGACTAGCACGAATAACCTTAAACATAATATTTGTAATTAACTTTTTTCTGGTAAACAATATTGTACATGTATATATTTCAGCTTGATCACGCAGGTAATCCAATAAATACATGGTGACATAAAAGACAGTGAGCAAATAAAGCAAGTTGTCCGCCTTGAAATATATTTGTTGACAGAAACATGAGCTATTTCCCCCGAACAAACAAATATACCCTGACAACCCAGTGACCGATACACACGTTTGTGTCCACTCTTAGTAAATATCTACAATGTTATACTAAAGTCAAAATGATCTTATTTCAGTATATCAACTGCAAATTAATAACAATTCTCAGTTTATTTAGTAATAAATAAATAAAAATGTGTATTATTTTTATGTCATCACAGTGACAAGACGTGGAAGAAGACGTCTTGTTACTGCGATGGCATGAAATATTAATATTTTCACATACAAATTCGTAAGGCCCTGAAAATACCACGGGAGCACAATACAAAGCAGTTTGGTTGTGATCTTCTGTAGAGCTTTCCTCAGTCAATCTGTTCTAGGAAGAGCAACATTTTAATAGGTTCTATTAGGTACCACGTTGTTTGTATAGTTTTTGTTTCCAGAGAACATATGCAAGACACCAAATTATTTTTATAGTAAATTTGTTTCGGTACGGTTTGGTAAATATGCATAATGAATGATGTAACAAATCGATGACATAGGTAGAAACCTATCTATGACTTCAAAATATATCGTCATACTAAAACAGTTGTTGCGCCTTATCCTGTTATGATTCGAGAAAAGAAAAAACCTGCGTTTATTTTACACATGGACATCGTTACCATTTTGACCTTTGCGATATATCATTGTTCTAGAGATATATTGGGACAGAATCGAAAGATTTATTAGATATGAGACAGACGGGATGTAGGCAGTCCACGACATTTATATAATACGGGTGAAATCCATCTTAGCTTGCATTTTGAAAGGTTCAAACCCCTTCTTACTCTTAAAATATGGCAATATTTGTTTTCTGGTAAATGCATCAAACAATTTGCCGAACAGACTGGGCAATATTATATTTGAGTTTGAAATATTGTAACGAAATATGGTTGTCATTAAATAAAATTATATTACATTTTTGTCACAAGTATGTGTTTCATCATTAGTTCTTATAAAATTTGATAAGAAAATTTGTCAAGATTACCTATAGGTGAAATAATACTATACTATATATATATCAAACTAAAATAATCATTAACTCATTACGCGGCATAGAAGTGAAACAATTAAGTTTCGACTAGTGACAGTCATGTGTCAATTAGTCACCAAGGTTCTTAATAGTCTCTGGAGACTTAGGCAGTATATCTCGTAAATCAGTTTCGATCTCACAATCTATCCTATTGTTATCCAACCAGACTTATTAACCATCCAGGTTCCAGTTATAAAGTAATTTTTAGATTATTGTCTTCTTATTTTCAGAACACGATTATGATCTATTTACACATTTGATATAATATACCTGCTTGCATGCGGACTTCGGGCCCAAACCGTTTGACGGTCTCTACGGCGAGTACACCGGCGGCCTGGTGCAGGCCGTGGGCAAGGATCTGCGCGAGAGTACCCGCAGCTGCCACGCCCCAGCCCCAACCTCCTTCGGGGTAGTAGTGTCTCGTGAGGGTGAGTAGCTGTCGCGGGTCGAGCTTGGTTTGGCGCGTGGGCGCTCCGCCGCTTGCAGCTTCCAGCACCAGCGGCAGCGACCGAGTGCGCAGCAGCGGCGCGCCGCCCGACGACCATGACTCTTCCATCAATGCGCGCGCGCATCGTGCGCGTTCATCACCGCCGCTCCGCACTTACATCGCTCCGTTCTTTCATGTCCGTTCGTACATTACTTTATTTAACACTATAGTATAGAAAGTATGTCTGACCTTTGGCGGAAATATATAAAATTAATAAGATTGAGCGCTCAAAGCACACTTAATGCTTAACCATTGTAATATGTGTATTGCAAGGTTTTGGCAACAAAAAGTGTATTTGAGCCTGTCTTTGCTTTTCTCTCTTTTCATGGACTATTGTCTAAAGGATCACCATTCTGACAAGTATTACCGAAAATCAGAGAACTGATAACGCTTACTTTATTTACGACGTTTTGTCTTTGTGGCAATAAAATCTACGGAATGAACAATCCTATCGTATTAGATCCTGAAATATGTGTCGCGGTAACGTTTGTGTTTGTACATCTTAGATAATAATAGTTGGGTGGGTGTTGGGTGTTTAGTCACTAATCTTTCCAGTATAGAAGATCAGGATTTTATACAAACTTATTCTATACAAATTATACAGGTTTGTCATAAGCACTAAATTAGTTAGATCAATGAATGACAACAGACATTCATTAAAAGTTAATAAATTGCGACATATAATTTATTCTACTTTTATGTTCGCAGAATCAACACTACAAAAGATTTATGTGGGAATGAATATTGAAGTAGCAAGATATTTTTTTGCTGACAATTTATTAATATTGTTAAAAACTAGATATAAAAGTTGTAAAATAAAGTTATAGAAGGTTTTAACGATATGCTGACAGTGTGAGATAGAGAAAGTCATAATAAAACAGTATTTATAAAGCTTTATAAAAAACGTCCGTTGAGATCACAGCAAATTGGGTAATAAACCGAAATTTAATATTGAATAAATTATATTGAATTTTCAATAATGCAATTAATGGTGGGTAATCAGATACACCTGGGTAAAGTAGCAAATGATTTTGACTCTAAAAACACATTAAGATAAATCAATTTTAAAGATAAAAGAAATACATTTATGATAATATATTTTCAAGATAAGAATTTTTGAGATATTATCGATTCATGTCTGCGGCAGAGAGTACGTTTTCTTTACAAATAGTGTAATTATAAACAAATTACAGAGTTATTATACATTGTTCTTTGACGCGCCTTTATCGGTGTGGCATCCACGCCGTTCAATCCATCGCTAAGTGATGTTGCCATACTCATGCTGTGCATTAGAAAGTACGAGCCAATTAAAGGTCGAGATTAAATAAACGTAATAAAAAATCTTTATATTTAGGTGTAGCATGGTCGTGTTCATTTTAATCTTTATTGTATGTCTTAGATTGATTATTAATTTTGACCGTAAATGTGTCATGAGTCATGACTCATGAAGAACATGGACAATCGTAACTAAAAAGTTTCTTTAAAATATTCTGACTAAAGATTTGTGACAACGAGGTCTTAGAAAATGACTATCTTCGTATAACAAATGCTTGTCATAACTTAAGCAACATCGGGTTAATCCGAACCCAATATTCTTGGTAGTAAATATGTTAGCTTCTGTGTTACTTTAACATATTTGGCATCGTAGGAATAGCTTACGTCGTTTGATATCGGCTAATCTAAATACGGCGATACCCATTAAGATTGACATTCCTTCGACTAGGAGTCATACTCTCTCATAAAGCATTATTATTGAATATAAGGGACAGACAAAGTAATTAACAGAATATCTAGCTTTGTTCCGTACGTATGTATGGAATAATAAAAAATAAAACCATGAACAAAAAATTATAAGAGATGATGGTATGACCCCCAAGCCACAAAATAGTTTTCTTGTTATAGTAAGAGTAAAGAACCGAGACACTATCAAAGTAACACTTTAACAAATATGAAGCCTATCCCATAGGTTTATTGTACCACTAAATATAACATGGAGATAATGTTCTATGTAATAACACGTCACGTTACAGTTATGGTCGGTTAAATGGCGTGGAAACTGTGACAAGATAGTTGATAGGCTTCGACTGTGGCCAAGATTTGCGCCACCGGCGGATTAGATAAGGGCGTTTTGTTTGTTCTTCGCAATTTATTGCCAAACATTACGAAGGCAGGGTGAAACTAAGTATTTACTCCTACACCGTTGTTTTTGATCATGATGTTTTGGAACACTTATTTTGAGTTACGAGCACGGTTATACCTTATTTTTCACGCGCGCCGCTGCTTCCGTCGGCGTTTTACCAAAGCGAGCTAAAGTCATATACATATTTCATTAGAACGTAAGTACTCCGTCTGAGTACTCAAGAAGCCGGACTAGACACCTCACATTTTGTACCTAGACTGGTATAAATATAGGTAAAGGGTTATCTGACGTTGGGTAAGCAAAATGTATCCCTGAGTTATTGATGTATTACGTATATACACAACGAGAATAGAGTATTCGGATAAACAAACTCGTAAAACAAGAAATCGTTATATTTCCTGACGAGGGTTAACAATTTTCACATGGATGACCTTCAAACCTCTCGACATTTCTTTTGACTTATTTATATTACCTATACTAGGTTATACAGTCTTAATTTATCTTAAGTATCACCTCATGTTACAGAATATGAACTTATTGTTGAGATAAGGAATGAATAACTAGTAACTACCACGATTTGAGCGCTTTTGCCTTAAGTAGGTATATCTACGATAATGTATTGTTCTATTAAATATCAATACATGTATGTACTGGCCCTGTACTTACAGCAGGGAGGCCTTGTTACTCGCTTGTAGTGGAGTGATGGCCCACCTGGGGTCTGCAAATTGTATTGCTTTTGTCCATACTCGATATGCTTACCTACGTCACTACATTTATTTCGGTACAAAATATTTTATGACCAAAACTTCCCTTTGTTCCCATTACGGATTTGTTTTAATTGCGTGATAATTCCTCTAAACTGTCATGAAATTGGTGCTTTTTAAATAAATCTTTAATAAAATTTGCATTATAAATCTTCGGGAACAACGGGCTTTGCCACGGCCGATCTGAATGAGACGCATAATAAATTAGAAAGAATTCTAAATCCAGTTTATGTAGATTGCCTACTGGGTTTACTCTAACTGACGATTGCAAAAATAGATTTTCATTTATTATCATTGGAATAGGTTACCGAGGTTTACATTACCGCAAAATTGTTTAATTTATATGCAAGACTAGAATAGAGACTTTCTAAAAGTTTGTCGTAATGTCATTGGCTATTTTGATACTGCTATTGACAGTACCTTTGCATCTAGGACAGGTGCATAGGTGTTGCTTATATTGTTGCTGATTTCGTATAATTAAGTTAAAAACAAAATGTAACATTCCATGTTTTGTTGTTTCGCAACAAATGAAATATGAATACTTTCTTGAAATGGAAGCAATTGTGAAATTTTTGGCCTTTAAGAGGACGTCAGTTATGAAGCCTGGGACAGTTTAAAGAGCTTTTTATGAGCACTAACAGCACTTCACTTGTTTTTGATTACTCCTTGTTTCGTTACGGGCCCTTATTAAGCGATCTGTCCGGACATTTTCACTGCCGCTTTTTTGTTTCGGAATTTTAAAATTAATTTCTGTTAACGAGTCGTTTTCAATTTAATAAATGTTGAATATGCATTCTTGTGGATATATTAATCATCCTATATTGTTGTTGCATAAATGAGTTATAGCGATGTTGTGCTTAAGTATCTCTCCACAAACAAAATTTGACGTGATTATAATTCACAACGAGTTAATTACTTTAAACTGGATGTTTGGTATAATTTAGCGATATTTCACATCTATTTATAATCTATTCAACGGTGTGAGTTATGAAGATGGTGTGTTTATAAATAATTAATAGGCCATAAATAATGTCGGTGTGATTGTTACAAATTTGTACTTCATCGCGGTGACATATTAATGAACTATTTAGTTAATTAACGCGACTATTCGAGCGCTCATAAATGTCACTTTTACATCCACATAATTCTTTCCAAACCATTTCAGTCTTGTAGAATATATTTGGAACAAAAGAAGGGAAGTTTGGTTTACGCTCTTACCAACTCTATGAATTATGTCAAACTCTTTGGTGACATTAATTTCGTAAGATGAAAACGTCTAGCTTCGATTAAAAGAAATGTGACTAAGCATTTGATACATGTTTATGTTAAAAGTTCCTTTCTAAAATGTATTTCTGAATATGCTTGATGATTGTGTTGACTTACTTTTAATGCTAAATAAATAATGGTCCGAGCTTGTGGTATGTACATTCACATGGCTCGACATTTTCGTCTGCAAGAAGCATTATTTGAGAGAACTACTTAAAATTTATTGAGAATGTTTATATACAAACAGGAGTGAAGTAAATTCAAAAGAGAAAGGAAAAGTATTTTCAAAGGAACGGTATTTACAGTTTGAAAGCTTTAAGAATGCGTCGAAGTAGTAAAATCAAAGCAAAGTATTGAGCAACACGTTGTAGTACGAGCATAAAGTATAAGACCGCGTGGGCATACCTTTTCATAGCGCGAAAGGACGATTTATGACGTCTACCTACTCGACTATATACGTCTGTGTGGTGAGTCGTGGATTACAAATGTGGATTGCTTTACTGATCGATGTTGAGATTTGAAGCAGAATATAAATTGGTTTTATAGGAATTCTAAGCGTGAATCCGTTCTGTCGGCGCGGTGTGGTCATTATTAAAATACTATTGCACAAACAGCGGTACCCTTCACTAATGGATATCTTTTGAAAAATTCTTGTGTTGTAAAATATAGGTACATATAGAAAACCAAGTTGCAAATAACTATACATGTGATCCTTTATGGCCTGGTTGCGTATCGTTATTAAATGAAATATATTTTTGATGTATTACTTATGTGAAAAATAACAACAGTACAAAATATACCTAATATTAATCGGTTCGTGTCGCTGACTGGATATAAATATTTACATATATTACTAACATTAATACGCCACAGTTAGTACAGTCTAAAATTTTATGACAGCCAAGTATGTAATAGACACCGATGTCAAGCAAAATAGGTACAGATTACGCAACATTGATGAGACGCTTTTGCTGACGAGTCTTTATATTTTCAGATTTATTGTCTCCTTTCTTAGATTTTTGATTTCAGATATGCATTAATGTTATTCCTATTACGTACAAACAGAAGTTAGTAAAAACTGTCATAATTACACGAGTCTTTATATAAACGTATTTACGCACTTATTCAGGTGTGTAATTTTATGAAATTACTTATTATTTACATTCAATTGGCCTATAAGATTCGATAGTTAATCTTCATTGATTTGAAAACCGGATTTTCAAATAGAACTATTACATCAGTGACTGTTTGTATATCAATGCTTGGCCTTTTAATGTGTATTCGATATTTATGTGCTTTAGGCTTTACTTATATCAAAAGATTACTTAAGTAAGACAGAGTGCGTGAGGTAACTGCAATAAAAGCTCGCTAATTATTGCAAATATATCTTATCTCGGTAATATTTGTCTGTATAGAATAAGATAAGCCTTTGGCGGCTGATAAATAATGAAAATATTAAGAAATTATGGATTTTAATCCTATACTTTTAAGTTAAAAATACTTAGCTCACAAGCTTCTTGCAATCTTACCAACGATTGTGCACTGCGGGGTAATGAAAAGAAAATCCATTGCAAAATAATTAATGTACGCTTTGGTTGACACTTTATTACATAATTTTGAAAACTGTTACACTACTTTTACTTTTAAACTTTACTAATTTTTAAGCTAATTAAAGTATTATTAAAACTATTTAGATTTAATTTAATTTTACACTTTCTCCGACGTTTCGGTTGCTTTTCAGCAGCCATGGTCACGAGGAGACTAAGATGGCAGTTGTCTCAATGTTTCAGTGTAGTTATTTCAAAGTACCCGAACATAATTTAATCATTGGTGTTTCTATTTACGCAGAATGAGCTCAAAAATAGTAGTTTAATTTCAATGAATAATATTCGCGTAAACAGAAGACAATATTATGTACGCTTTAGTGTTTAAAATATAAATGTATGCACATATTTAAATAAAGTACCTGCATCTTTA
Organism: Catocala fraxini; assembly: GCA_930367265.1. Taxonomy (NCBI): domain Eukaryota; kingdom Metazoa; phylum Arthropoda; class Insecta; order Lepidoptera; family Erebidae; genus Catocala; species Catocala fraxini. The sequence continues at coordinate 14,219,234 of OV884037.1, forward strand.
TCATAACACGCAATTATGTACATTTTCAATTCACAAATACAATTTACAAGTAATTGTTTAAAGAGGTTTCGATGGAAAACTATTAATAAAATTTAATTAAAACTTATTTGAATATAAACATTGAAGGCTGTTTTTATACAAAGGGCGGTAAACATGCATGTGGCGTGCCTGATGGTAAACCGTCACTGGTATTGTCATCAAATAATTAGCAACGGCGCCAGCGGGCTTCACCGACTGAATAATGAAAATATATAATATAAAAGCACTGCGCAGGGTATTTGTTGTAAATTATAGTCCGTGCCTCTGTTTGAACTTACATCCGACGTTATTCTTATTTTGAATATTACAACAATAATTTACCTAATTTCTGTTCATTGTCTATAAAGTATCAGTCAATAGCATTCAGAAACTAGATGTACGGAATTGACATTACAACAAGTCACATCAATACTAAAGATTTAGGTATAAGTGTATGATAGATGCAATATAATTACATATGTCTGTAGGCTTTTTATTTTGCACATTACGCATATAAAATTTTGGATCCATGATTTACCTACATAGTAAAAGAATCTGAAAAGCAACCGAAACGTCGAGGAAACTGTAAAATTAAAACTAAATAGCTTTTAAAAGTTAAGTTTCAAAATTATATAATAATAGTGTTTAAAAAAAAAACAACGTAAGACAATATTATACATATTAAAAGATTTTAATATAAATATATGTATTCAATCTATTACACACTTTTACCTTATTCTATAGAGTGCATTAAATCATTTTGCAAATAAAGTCCAAATAAATTAATACCTAGCATTTAGGTACCTCAAAATATGGCACTTATTTACGACGTTGCCACTCGGCACAGGCCATATGACGTAAGCTATTAAGAATTAAATCCTAAACCTAACAAATATTGTAAACGTGAATGTGAGTTTGTTTTGTTTCGTTTTCACGCCTTAATTACTCGACCGATCATCATGAAATTTTACATACACATAAAGGTTTCAGAAAAGGACACACAGTACTTTCTTTCAGAAAAAGTACTGTTCCAGAGGGATAGAACTTACATTAAGGCGACTGAAGCCGCGGGCAAAAAATATTTGATAATTAATAATTTGTCATTTCGGATGTTAACTTATAATTTACCTTATTATTGTGTAGGTACCTGTATCGGCATAACACCGTTGGTCATAATAAGTTGCAGTTGATCTGTTTGCATGTTGGTATTTCGCTTTATCCTTGGGTTAATTAAAGATATCTAGCATCTAACGAGTGACATTATGTTGTGTGGTTTGTGGACGGATAAACTTTACTGCCACATTAATACTGCAGTAGGTATCTATTGCAGCGTTAATGGCTCTTCTTCTATTAATATTGGACAAAGTGATAGATCTGCTTGTTTTAGCCGTCTCAGGTTTCTCATTGAGGATCTATCTTGGTATAAAATAAAAGGTATACTTAAGTGAAAAATATTATAGATTGTAAAAAAATTGATAACTGGCTGTCATGAACCGTTTTGGTGTGGTTTTTTGCGATGTAAATGGTTTCTACTGATGTATGTAATTTCTTTTCTACCGTCACTATTTTCTACGACTTAATTAGCTTTCGACGGACAACTCCCTCGTGAAGAAGTCATTGAAGGCACTTAACAAATATTAAGAATTCAGGTACTTTCTTTCCGCATCGATCGACACCATATGGTCAATGTTGGCCAGATGACCGCTTTCTGTTACAATAAATGTAAATTATTATTTACGTTCGTTAATAAGAAAGTCATTATTTAAATACTAATACATTTTTACTTTAGTTTATGTTTAGGTACTCACAAATGTCATAGTGAGCATTCGACCCCCATTTAGTGCAGTCATAATAATGTTTTAGGCCATAATAGTAATAAATCTCAAATACAATAATTGCAATATAGCCAATGCACACACGTTTCCGCAATAAATATATTTGCCATTATTCCATGTGGTTTTTATTTATATACTAATTGTAACAAAAAGTGCCCTGCAGTAATAGCACTGCATATTTAAAAGACTAAAGCTTAGTATATGCTGCAAAATAAATTCCAGTAGAGTGCTTCTGGTTGTCAATATTCATATGTCACAAGCCACGCAACGCGAAGGTTGGCGTGGCGTGTTATAGTATCAGGCGTGGATTGTGGGGAGATTTTCTGGGAGCGTAACTCATGCATCTAGGTCGCCAGCTCGCACTGTCCGACTAGCTGACTTGACACTAACGTTATTCGATGGTACTCCCACTGTGAGATATTTATCTACGTTATGGTTATGTAACCATTTTCATTAATTATTCCTTATTTATTTGCGAAGAGAATCTACTTTCAGATATTGTCGTCTCGTTGCGCATACTAAGCAAAATTTTTGGAAATTCATTTTATTCTAGCTTGTATTGTTTTCTACATTTCTATATTAGTAGAGTTAAGAGTTTTCGCAATAGGGAGTTATGTTGAGCTGTTTTAAGATTCAATATCGTCACCAAAACATGGATACAAAAATAGCCACTTAGATATTTGTTCCATTCATGAATCAATTTTTATGCGTCATTCTCGATAACAATATTAATCGAGTTTTGGAAATGGATTCGGTATAAAAAGAGTGTCTGTCATGCCAACTCTAATAAATGAGAATTACTTGAATGATGGCGACTGATCGTACTACCTTTTCGCGGATTTAAGTACTAATAAATCATTTATTTGGTACCGCGCTATGTCGTTTGTATTTAGGGTCACATAATTAATATTTTCTTCTCGAACTTATCTACTTGGAGATTCATACTGCTTACATAATGCAAGTTTAATATTTAATCTATGTAGAATGCACAGAAATCTATCAAGATTAAAATAAAAATTAAGTACAGATGAGTCTTAACCGTGTTCGAAAATCGTTTATAAAATCGATTGAATTGCAACCGGTCGACGGCAATAATCAGGCGTGGACTAATGACAGCTCACTTGTGGCCGGTGGGATACGTCTGCATCATTGGGATATCTGAGTAGGTAAACAACATAGATAGATTTAGCCTCGCTTAGAATACGCTTCGAGCGCTCGACACACCTAACTGGTTAACAGTATGTGAGTAATGTAAAAGAATTTAAGGATAGTGTTTGATTTAATTTCGTTGTACGTATGTAGGTACATACTTTAGGACGCAGATAGAATGGCGCCGTTTGTGCTAAGCTCTGTTCGGTTTTCGTAGGTAGAACAACCGTAAGAAACCTTAACATTGCGCTGTTTATATAAATAATATTATCTTACATTTAATAAAAGAGAGAGAAATCGTGTGATTTGTGTCCCGGAAAGGCGTTTATAACTTTGATATTATTTTACTTATTACAAATTACATCTAATCTCGACGACACAAAAAGTATAATGTGCCTACTTCCTGTCTCGATGAACACTTGTTCGCTCTCACGTATGTGACTATCCGCGGGCAAGTTCAAAACAATCCGTGCGGCTCCATCAATCACAGAGCTTTTAAACGTCCAAAGTTTGATGCTGCAACATTATTCACCCTCTAGACATACGATTAATGCCATGTTATTAAAACGAGCAGTTCGACCAAATTCAGCTATACATTATTTTCGAAACGTTACGCGTATTTAATTCATTTTCATAATCTGCCAGATAAAACTGCACATTCGGACAATTTATTTGGCGAACGCTAGCCGTTAAAGGAGAGCCGAGTCGTCGCGCGCCCGGCGACATCCCACAGTGCACACAACCGAGGGATGATTAAATCATACGTGTTTTATTATCATGTTTTTGTGTCAATGCGACGAAGAAAACGATTCATTCGATGCGATTATAAAATTCCCTTAAATGATTGCGACACTACCACTAATATTTTTCAGCATAAGATTTACCTTCGGAAATCTAAAACATTTCACTGAACATAATAAAAGTAATAAAGTTTTGCGACATAAAACGCGAGAAAATGAATGGTAGTATAAAATAAGTAGTTGAAAATTATCACTTTGTTGTAAAGTTTTCCACTTCGTGGCTCACAAATATTTCTGTCAAACGGCGATTGCTTTAATGACTTCGTAACACATAAATTGGATTGACGACTGCGTGATACATAAATTGTTTTATATTTATATCGAGCGATCGATCGTCAATATAGACAGATTACGGTACATCACAATAAGAATAAAAAGTGGCAGAGTAAGCTGTAAATGCAATGGTACATTTATTACATGCCATTTGCGATGATCATTATTAGTGTTTCTTTATAGTAGTGACGGTATACACACAGTATATCACGTACATCGCAAACGGAACTGGATTGTAGAGCACCGAACAATACCTTATAAGTTATAACGTAGTCTGAGCGTATTTTCATGCAAAAATATCTTCTATAAATCGGAGATATCAGTAAAAGTTCAAAACGAAAGACTATTGGAAATAGTTTTAAGTACTTTAATCGTTTTGTTCTTAGCATCGTTTATTTTTAATCGTGAGAATCGCCGGTGATTATGTGTAAATTAAAATCTTTAAAGTAACGACGTATTTAACATTTTCACGATACAGGTTTAATTAACGCTAAGTACGTAATGTATTGAGTACATTTGCAGTAAGTAATACATGATTATAAATTGTGATTCCTTTGATAAAATTTTTAACATGGTAGCTTCTTTTGCTTATTTATTGGAGATGATATAATATATATATTTTCTACGAATTTCTTGTAACGTGGGTGACGTTACGGTGACGCACTAGAAATATGATTTTGTACAACTAGGCTAACGGCTATTTCTGGGAATAGGGTAGCATTTTAATAGCGCAATAGGAGAAATCCTAATCCGATTTAGCAATTTACTGTATTAGGCGAAGCTATTGAATAGATTTACATGAATGTAAAATTTGACTTTAATATAAAATGAGAGCTTCGAAGACGATCTCTTTAAAGTTCCCGATGAAAGTAAGCACAAACGAAACAAAGCAAGTCACTCAGCTTGGTATGTATTCAAAATTATCGGCGACATTTGGCTTGGGCCCAAAGACGGATTGTACGTGATCGGAAATATTTGAAATTGCCTATTCATGACTATCCCGCGTATGGAAAAGTTTTACTCTGGGTCGAAACTTCACGAAAATGTAATTGGGACAACAGAACTTAAATGTTTCGGTTTGGAAAAGGAGAAGGATACGTTCGTTGATACAACAAATCAATCATTGATTTATAACAAATCGAAATAAATAAGTTGTATTGGCGCAACAGTTTAAGTGGATATCTTAAATATTTATGTTCTGGATATGTTAATACACATATACACATATCAATATATCAGGCACCCGTAAGATAGGCATTACTCTATAGCACGGCCGATAAACCTAATGGTTACTATCGGTTCTTACTGATAAATAGTCTTAAAATCGAATTGTTTTTACATTGAATAAGCATTTAGTAACTATTGTTGATATTGAGTAGCAACTTTGAAGGTAGTATAAAAACGAAATAATACAATACCTACCTATTTTCTTATAACTTTGTTGTTTAGTACGAAATGTTGATATGAAATTACAAGTATCACTACTTACTTACATCGGATATTTGCAAAACATGTTTATGTATAATAATAAAAAAGAACAAGTTTTTAAAGTTATCTTAAAGTCTTAAAAGTACTCGATAACAATTCCAATTTGTAAATCCACAAGGATTGTATCTCTTATGATAAGAATTTATTTTAAGCTTGGTTAAATTATTTATCTGTTTACGGTCCTAAAATAAGACCGTAATGTCACGTATGTAGGTTGTACCTATAGGGAGCCTTTTTCTAATAAATCAATTTGATTCTTGAAACTACAGCTAGAGAAATTTTGGCCTTAAAATGTATAAACTTGATAAATGGAAGCAATTGTACACGTTTTAGTCTACCGTGGATAAGGCACTTGTACTTTACTTTTGAACATTTTGACTTAGTTCTCCGATAAAATATACATATATAAAGCTATATCCATTGCTTTTCCCTTTCTTCGCAGTCTTAATATTTATTGCTAATTTCCATTAACAGGAATCTATATTTGTTAGACCGTCATAAAGAAATTAAAACCGTCTTGTAACACAATACTAATAGAGCTCACGTGGGAAGAATCTGGCAAGAAACCCATGGCAACTGTTTTTTATCGCCAATTGTTTATAATAAGTATTTAAATAAATCGATGTATGTTTATTTATTAATTAATTACGTCATAAATATTGTTTATCGACAATACAATCGTTCGGTTATAAATATCCAGGTAATTACGCTTACTACTTTTATTTATAGTAAATAAAATTACGCCTATTATGTTTATTTATCGTATTTTAATATTGATTTTACTGCACGGATGGCGTAGTGGTTAAAGCGGCCACCTCTTCGCTGCCACTGAGCTGAGTGTTGTGGGTTCGAATCCCCCACGGGACAAAATATTGTGTGATCCACAAATCGTTGTTCCGAGTCTGGGTGTTCTTTGTGTCCGTTGTTTGAATGTTTGTAACACAGGAACTATTCTAGAAACTACTCCTAGTGCGGGAGTTGTCTTTTTTAAGAAATAAAGAATATTAAATAAATATTGTAGTAAAATGCTTTAATGAAAGCTCATGTGCTTATTTACCACATTGAATGCCATGTAGCAGATACGATAGAAAATGTATTGTTCGCGGTCATTTGTGACCGGAATGGCGTTGAATGTCTTAAACGTACGAGGCATGGCTATGTTTAATTGTTTTCATTGTAATCCAAATTACTATCACTACATATTAAAAAACAAACGCCACGTCTGTCTGTATGTTCGCGATAAACTCATAAACTACTGACCAGATTTTTATGTGGTTTTCACCAATAGACAGAGTGATTCATGAGGAAGGCTTAGGTGTATAATTTGGGTATTATACTACCCGCGCGAAACTAGAGCGGATCGCTAGTTAATATTATAAATGCTAACACTGTTTGTGTGTTCTATCTTCATATAAGCATTGATCTAATTCTGATGGAATGTTGTATAGAGATTTATTAGATCCTGGAAAGAGCTAGATTATTGTGCAGAAAAAGGGTGTAGTAAAGTCGCTGATAACTACTAATGTTTATTGTGAAGCTTACTTAATTATTTTAGTTGTTTGGAAACAAGTAATTGCCTATTGTTACGCTCCAGTACTGAAATAGTAAAATAAGTTTCTATTCATATCTGGGGAACTAATTTAGGATTCGATTACTACTGAAATACTTAAAAACAAATTCTTAATAAAATTACGCGTGAACTTCCATTCTTTGTTACAGACTAAATATGAAAAAAGAAATCTGTTTAGCAAATCTTTTACGATTACATCATTACATTGAACTGTTATTTTGTTTACTGTCTATATTGTTGTCTCCTGCGTAAACTAGTACAAGTTGTATAACGTGGTACATGCTGTATTGTAGCGTCGGTATTAGTGCTTTAGTAGCCGAATGTCAGAGCAAAACAGGCTTGGGAAAGCAAAGTTCTTTTCAATACAAGCTTTTCAAATAATGTTTGTAGTATTGTGTATATTTATGATATAAATCTATGTATAACGATTAGATAAATAAAATAAAACGGAGATTATCGATATCGATATATCGCACCCTTAATAAAACAGAGGCTTATCTCAGTATTTTGGATTAAACAAATTTGAACTCTATTACAAAGATTTAACACAAATATAATATTAGAATTTAACATATATAATTAGAGATCAAATTGCCCTACTTTCAAATTTCGAGTTAAGTCGCTGTTTTATTAAGAGTGCGATATATAGAAAATGGATCCAAAGTATAAAACTATAATATTTTTTGATATTACCACCCTCATAATTAATTTTTAAAATTGCAATTTATATTTATGTTATTGGTATGTTCTGTGCGGAGTTCGGAACATACTTCTCAATACATACAAACTTGCAGGGATAGCGTTACATGCGGTTTCTCTTTCTATTAGGTCTAGTGGTATGTGATTAATTTTTACTGCAAAATTTGTTAAAACCTAGGTTAATTTATTTTTTGTTTGTTTGTTTTCTTTTATATTACCGAAGAAAAGGCTTATCCGTGGCTATACAGCAATAAATAACGCTAACTCGTTAATATAATCTCTTAATTATAGATACAGTTCATCGATTATATCTATAAGTTATATGATCATTTCTATACGAATCATAACTCGATAGAACTATAATAGATATAGAGTTACATATTCATTAGAGGAATAATACAATAAAATAATAACAAATGATATTGACTGAAGTTGGCATTTAGTGTACAATTGTGCTAACTAACTTGTCTAAGTTTATAATTAAACTAAAATCTCTTGGGACTTTACTCTCGTGGATTTCATGCAAACTATTATAATATAGGAACTCTAAGTCCTCTGATATGGGAGCTTTATAATAACAGCATGAGACGTTGACTCGTAAATTCTTAAGACGTTCTCTTTACAATGTTACCATAGAGCTTTCTTAGAAATATAAATCAACAAATTTCCATGAGCAGAGCTTGATTGAAGTCTTCCAATAATTAAGAAATGTATTGGAAGTAAATAAAAAGTCAAACATTTTAAGTGGAATTGCATCATCGGGTCGATGTCTCAATATTTTTGTTCTGAGGAAGCTGAGCGGCGCATGTTCTAAAGTAACTAATTACCTGCAAGTCCTTTGTAGTGGGACGGGACAAAACTTGGTCTGCTAATTATTTCCTCAGCCGTCGCGCGTCGTTTGGTTCCCGGTATATCATTCACCACTTTCTTTTATTTTTAATTTCTTTTTATCGGACGCTATATGTAATTTCGTTAGAGCTCGTAATCATTGTTCTCAAGTATAAAATATTTTGATATTACCTTAAATACACATCATATGATGAGAACGGACATTAATTGACCTAGTAATATTTAATCAGTCTTAAGTAAGAAACTATATAAACACTTGCTAAACAAGTTTTGGTTTCGCCTTTGATTTATGTTGGTATGTTCATTACTCGTAAACTTTAACGTAATTTGGAATTTCTATTGCATTATTGAATTAGCGAGCCGCTTTAAGATCAAATTCTAAATGTAATATAATTCGGACTAGGTCTTTGGTGACAGCAATAATTCTGGGCACGTCAATCTCAGTGAAACCTTCAGGATCGATAACTGAATAACATTAAAACTTGTATAATATAATGTAAAACCTTGGCAACGAATAGACGGATTCCACAATGAATTAATGTAAATGAGTTGCTTAGGAAGAAAAGTTCAGACGGCAATAAAAATTCCCAATGCACGTAAGGCGTAAATAAAAGCTTCGGCGTTCGTTCTCTTGGAAAATTAACGTCAAAGGATACCGTAAAAGCAATTAATCTAATTTAAAAGAATTCAATAGAACGGAAACAAGGAGTGCCGAAATAAAATGTATTACTGAATAGATTTTTTTATGCTGGTGAACTTAGCGTAACTGAGAAAAGTTTCAAAATATTTTGAATTACACTGGTAGATTTATTTAAGAAGCACATATGCCTAGATTGTTTTGACATTTTACAATTAAATCAAATTAGTTTTAAAATAAAATGTTTATTCGAATGGTCACGACGAATTTTATAAAGCGGGAATTTGCTCTGATTTTGAGAAATTTAAAAATCTACTTATCTTTATGTCTTTTATATTACGTTCAATTAGATATATTAGTCAGATTGCCAAATAATAACAGATTTATCAAACCTCTCTTAAACAGAATTATTAGATATGACTCACAAGTTTCATAACATATTAAAATCATGTCTGTGTAGTTTGTATTTATTGCCGATCGTGTACATACGTTCAATCTAAGTGTGTTAGATTCCTAATCAGGCTAGCTGACTAATGTAGTTTCTATTGATACTTTCGAAATTGAAAACAGTTCAATACAAGTGTAAGATGACAAAATAGGTGAAGTGAATGGTGAGCCCCCAGACGCAATAGGCACACACGTGCTTGCTTGTCGTGATTCTATCGGCGAGGCGGCACGACCGATCGCAGCCTAACGACCGGACCTCGGGCCACGGCCATATGTTCTTAACTTACACACCAACTAACAATATGACACTTTTCACTTTAGATTTCCACTGGAGTACTTGGGCAACGTGAGAAACGAGTGAAGGATAGGGATCTGTGAGCGGCGAAAACGCTTGAAAGTTGCGAGTAAGTTTGTCGGAGCGGATAAGTTGTGCGTTAGGTTGTGTCGCGGACGTGTGATGCCGACTGGCTGGCGGGACCGAGCGCGCGACCGCAACGCCTTCGTGTACAGCTTACACTGATTTTTTGTGGGAGGCATCGCCGCTGGCTCGCCGCGTGCTCCACATTCGACGACCGGTGTGATACGCGGTACGGTGCACGATTAGGGTTGCTGCATATTATATCAACCATATGTTTATATTATTGTTAGAAACACAACTAATTCCTGCAATAAATATATATTTAAGAATCTGAAGACTAAACGAGGGGCAAAGATTTTTAATTGTTTAAGAAATATTAAAAATATTTACAACTTTATCTTTTGCAAACTTTTTACTTTGTATATTTATTAACCAATCATCAGCATTTCAAAAATAATAATATTAACAATTATCTTAATTAGGATGCACCTATGCAATGCTATGTGTCAACCCTACCACAAATTCACAACTATTACCCGACCCGGCGCGACTTGCCACAATAACACCTCGCAACTTGGCACCCTGTTAACTTCTACTATTGGTTGGATTACCTCACTTACCTGCTAAGCTACGTGTCCGATAGAATTACGTACTATTACGGTTTCGCAACGTTCCAACACACGATATTCTCTCTTATTAGCTCCAATAATACATTATGTATGGAGATTAGATAAGTAAACGTTCGACACTTGCGCTTCCGAACTAAAGTTCTTTGAATACAAAGTACTATTTAAAAGAAATAACACAGTTATTAGGTGTATGATAACGTGAGCTTCCAATAAGTTAGACTATAATCGTAAAACAATCAAGAAGTATCATTGCGGTAGTAAATGTAGTTAGTTCTGGTGCCTACACAATATTCTAGTCCAACTTTGGAATATTAGCGATATGTATTGGTATTTGAATACGATTTTGTTGACTTCGGATAACTTTTATTAGGTACTTACTACTTCGTCTGCGTCACATTTTATGTATACGTGTGTAAATATTGTACCACTTATTTTTAACGCGATACCTGAGCATATAGTAAAACAACCGTACTATAAATTTCGGCCTGCACTAAAAAAATGGCTGATTGAAGACAGATTTTGATCTGCTAAAGAATTAAAAAAAAAAATTGCCTCACAATCTTATCATTTTAAAAATAGGTACATTGTGTTAATAAATATTAAATTGTGTAAATGAAACCTTGCATTCTATAAATTGTACTCATACAACATTTGCATGCTATTGTAATATGGCGAAATGTGTTTTGTGTTCTTTGTATCCAGCACATTTTATGCAAATAAATTTATTATTATTATTATTCATTCTGATAAACCAAGTATTTTGAACTGGCGATTGAAAACAAAAGGTATAAATCAACTTTATTAAGAGTTTAAGACTCCAATGAATTTACCACTAGTGATGTGCTACTTACAATGCTAGCAAACTTTTTTATGAAAGAGTAAGAGTAAGTAATAACTTCATAATTACTTGAACAATTAGATATAAAATAAAAAGAGATAGCATGTTGTTTATTGTTTAGTCTTTCTTGTATATCTTGTATCTGATTTTTTGTTAAATTTGATTTTACTTGTGTAAATTTACATATAAAGGTGATCGAATAGTAAGGTCGTTCTGCTTTTTTGCATTGAACATTTCTAGATTCGAAATTATAATTATTCGCTAAATTTATTTATTTATATTAGGCAAACCGGAGGTTAAAAGTATATGTTATACTGTTTCTTAATGTTTACTTCAACATTTTGTAATTTAATTACTATTTATTTAAGCAAATAAATCCTAAACAAACTCCCGTTCGTATTCCTGATAAACATAAGGATTCCGGTTAAAGATTTTATTTGTTTAATTATCAATATGTGATTCATAATTGACCAAATAAAACAAATCGAGAAAATGCCACTAGAAATAAGTTTATGCAAGACATATAAACCTTACAAAACAGCCGATTAAAATCTTTAATTAATTGAGTTATGTGTTCCAAAGGACCGGAAATATAAATTACGATTGCAATAAGAATAACAATAAGAAGATCGAAGTTTCGATATTTCATAATTAGACGTTACATACTTGTAGCAGTATTTATGGCAATAGCCAATTAACCATTAATCGTATTTACTTAGTCATAAATTAAATTCATTCCGTCTAGTAGCCACTTTCAACACGAACTAACTATTGTAAATCCTAATTAATATTATAAATGCGAATGTGAGTTTGTTTGTTACACTTTCGCGCTTTGACTACTTGACCGATCATCATAAAATTTCGCATGCACGATGTTAGGGGAACAGAACAGGACATATAGTTCTCTATCTAGAAAAAGTACTGTTCCCGAGGGATACAAATTTATTGACATAACGTACTGTACCGCGGGCGAAGACGCGGGCAAAGATTAGTATATTAAAAAAAGTTGCGCCACTAAAAACAATTAATTGTAAGTAATGAAAAAAGAAGGCCCTCATATACATTTATAGTTGTTTATCTACCATTTACAGGGATTCACATCGTGTCAAAATATAAATAAAAAAATCGATTGTCGTTAGTCAAAAGTTCTAGAGTTATAATTAACTTGCGCGTTATAAAGTAGTTATTTCCGTCGTGAAACAAGATTAAGATAATTTAATTTTGTGAAAATAACTTATTTAGCTTCTGTTACACTGGACAGACTTAATTAAAAATCATTAATCTTTAACCAAAGGTGATTTAAATAATGATGAATTTTAATGTTGCAAGAGAGACCCTTATAGCATTTGGAACCAAACCAAATCAAACGTCAAAATCTGGCATGCGAGTAGTTAAAGATGTCATTGTACGTGGATACTAGCAATAATAAACAAACAATGTGTAAGTTATTCTGCGATATTTATGTATATGAAAAAACAGATAATTTTACAAAGATAATTTATAAACATAATAAGGTTCATTTCCTGATGACGACACCAGTACTGTTTCTTTTTATAAATATGACAGATAAAACTGCTTTAATATTTACTGTTTTGTATTGTTTATTTTTAGAAAAGGTAGGTCCAAATACTGTCTATCAATCCTATTATTTGATATATTTAAATATATTTTAAATAGATCTTTATTTAGAAACATTAACCAACATTTCCTTATTCTTCGTGGGCGAATAAATATATTATTATTTCTCTGAATATTAGAGTAAGTATTTTTGAAATTTAAATTCCTTTACTGCTCCTGAGATACTTCTCCAAATGTTTACAGTGCTGAACCACGTAGAAGTACTTTATCATAGAATTTTCGCTGCCGATTGTATCTAGGACCAAGTGTTCAATATTTTGTATATCGTGTAAACTCTATTTGGTATAACTTCAGTTTTTACTTTTAATTACCTTACTGCTCTACTATGTATAATTCATCTATGACCGGTATTCGACACATATTAAAGCATTTGGATAAGGAACAATCATTGGTCGTCATTATACTGTAAATGGGCCATGGCCTGGTTCAGTATATTTGTTAAGTGTTAACTATTGCCAGCTTTCTCTTCACATCAACAGCCTTCAGTCTTGGTCCACGCCATTTAACCATTTGAGCGATCTGAGCTTGGACTTGTCTCGAAATCTTCAACCAGCCGATGAACATGACACGTTACATGAAAGTAAAATTTATGGTAACATGACCTGTCTATCAAATCCTCAGCCATAATCTGCCTTGTTGGTTATTTCGTAAGGCTCGTGCACCGCTTCGGACGTTACAAATTTTCGAAATGAACCGAAAATGCATATTAGGATCGTGCGTTCGAATATTAACAGCGAATTTTCAGCCGATTCTCTTGATCGCTACCATTTTGTCAATATCGATCTGAGTAATATTTGTAAAGAGGTAAATTCGTACGGGAATAATTTAGCACTTTTCACAACAAAATAGCATTTCTTGACTGCCATTTTATTTATTTATGGAGGTGCAACAGCTTATTCTACTACTAGTTTTTTCTACTGTTAATTACAGATACACTGTTTTTATCCGTTACTGCAGAACAGAGATACACAGATCATTGAACCAATGTTTATATAACGTGCTTTCCAAGACACGTGGGCGTGTAAATAGTCACCTATCAATGAACACCATTGTGGCAATGTTACTTTACTTCAAGGAATAATCGTACATACGGTTGTCAAAGTGTCGTGGGCTTGAAGGATTACATAAAAGCTTTAGAACCTACAAAACACGGTATGATGTTTTTTGTAGTATGTAAAATAAATCAGGATAGAGCAAATACTGTTTAACATGACATAGTGTTGGTTACCAAGCTTATGTTGAAATTCTTTGTCAACTATTTCAATATGTTGAATATTTTCTTCCGTGCACGATGACAAACATTTGTCTGCCCAAATATTTACACACACGGAAACGAAATTTTTCGAAGTGCTGCTACATGCACCAGATTTAAATAGATTGACGTCACGAGATTGGTAGCGTAAGCTAAGTAGTTTGGAAATACTCGTATGTTGAAATTCAGATCATTGAAAGATTTTGTTGTGATGTGAAATAAGTACGAGTAAAGCTTTGACAGTATGTCAAACAAGCAGTCGTGTTACAAGGGGATTAATTGGTTTATATTTTCTACGTCCCTGGAGACAAACGAATGTGTCTCAGAGTTCAAAGTCCACATATCCAAAGAATTAGAATAATCAAATATTCCTTGAATGTTTACGATGTTATGTCATTATCTTTTTACACATAACCTACTTAATATATTAAAATACCACGACATCGTCCGCGAGTACTTACAGTTAGTGAGTGATGTCATTTACGTAGATTACAATGTAATGTAAGTCAATCGAGTTACAATGCTTTGTGATCTGCGTGATTGACGTCTACTAAACGGAATTAATTTGTGTGTTAGTGTTCTATTAAAAGCAACTCCCGTAATTAGGCACCTTCTTTCAAGACGTGTCTCGGGGACTTAACCAACATACAATTAACTGACACGATGGACATCTGGACTCAGAATAAACAAATCACACATATAAATATTGTATGTGGAATGCGAACTTACAACACGAGGCGCTCACTGTATCATCCGTGTGTGTGACTTAGATTTAAATATTACAAGCTACCAAGCTGTACAAAATCCAATCAGCGTAATAACTGCACGAACATGTGTTGCATGAATCTAAAACAAACAAAGAAACAAACAGACTTGAAGATAAAACTTCATTCTGGAATAAAATGCCATAAATTAGTGAATTTGAGTTAGATTTCTTAAATATCTTAAACGTACAGCTACAAAAATTGGGTAGGTATTGATAGCAGCAGCTGTGATTTTCTTGACTTATGACGTACGTTTTCTAAGCAGGCATCATCTGCATGGATGGTGTGGTAATTTAAGTGATTGCTACACAGCTGCCACTGGGCCACGTGTTGTGGGTTTAATTCGCACACAAGACAAACATTTGTGATATTCACAAATACTAGTTCTGAGTAGTAGAGTACAGCAGGAGTAGTCTTCACAAAATAAAAACAATCGATCAATCAATAAAAAATCTGGCATAATCGTTTCGTTTAACTTGTGGTCACAGCCTACGTCGATTTGTTATGTCATTTTCACTTACTATACAAGTTTTATTGTGTATAATTTTTTACACAGAAAATATAATAATAAAATACATAATACATATATAATAATAAAATACATAACTGATGTTTGTTTCATAACATTTTATGACCACCCGCGTATGAAAATAACTAAGGGACAGGTGGCGGACGTATGTATTATTATATTTCAAAGGAAAGATTACAGTCACCCAACATCCGGATGTTACGTGCCAAATGGTTAAAACAATCTTTTTATTCGTTGTCAAATAACTTTGTCATTATTACAATGCGTAGCTGTGTAGTCAAGAGTTTGGAATGTCACTTACACAACGTGAAAATAATATTCATTCCACATATTGAAGTAGTTTGGTGTAAACAAGAATAGTCCGTTTAATGGATTGCATATTTGCGGCTAGTGCCAGGATCGATTGTGGATGAATACAAATAATAAGGCGCCGTACGTAATGTATGTAATTTGTAGGCATTAAGTTTATAACCTATATTTGTATAATATATGCTCAGCCTTTTAAGATTATTAGATCTTGGTAATCTTGAATATAAGATGGAAAGTATATAATTACTGCAGAGCTATAAAATATTGAAGTTATAATAATCTTAGAAAAACAGGAGTTATAAGTTAATAAGTAAATTTATTTGCGTGCGCCATTTTTCAAATAAGAAATATTTTAATACTTTTACAAAGTCTAGAAATGTGTCCAGGAATTGGTAATATTCTCGCTCTCATATACATGGGACTTAAAAAAAATATTGCTGCTGCAATTTGAACGTAATACATCTCTTCGGGATATAAGCGTGCGTCTATGTGTGCATGTAGGTGATTATTTAAAATGTTGATATAAAAGATCAGCAGCCGCGTGCCTATTGGATTATACGATTTAAGGATTAGCTTTTAAATCACCGTTATCACTGGTGTTAACGAGACAAGAGATTATGGACATCCAGTCGAGACAGGCTTTCTAACGTATTACATAGATAATATCAGATGCAGATGTCACAAAGTAAAACAATATATATTCTCAAAGGAATTTACGCCTGTATCCCGGGTGGGTAGGAAGAGACTATTGATTTCCAGTTTGTAGGAACTTGATATTTATTACCCATGGCTTTCGTGTTCATTCATTTTCTTCACCCTCTACAGTTCCGGAATTTCTATAGAACATCTCTATCCAGTCAACGAACATCTTAGTTGACCCCTTCCGGCTATCCCATTCATATTTGCCTTATACATATATTGCCATTGCTCTCTCGAAATGCTAAAACCAATATATAAACAACTGCTCTAGTCGTGTCCTGCTATAGCTTCTTTACGTTATGCCTGTCTCTATCTAACTGTAAGCTTAGATGCTACTTAGAGGTTTAATACTTAAGAAAAATGCTTAAGAGTCATAAAACTAATTCATTACGGTATAAAATAAAGTTAAATCGGTATTGGATGTCATAGAACAAAGTTGTTAATTTTAATTATTCAAACTCTGGTTAAGGTGTTTTCTTAACCCTGTTAAACCAATAGTTCCCAAAGTCGTCCAGGTGGACCCCCAGGGGTGCACGGGAGACTCGACGGGGGTCTACGTTGGGGTGACAAAAAAATGGGAGTGCACGAAAATTCATTTGCTTTCGATAGTGAAGAACTAAAATGTTGGCTTGACTTCACCTATCAATGTAGGCAGATAATATTTTAAGAAGCTCGTTACTTATAAAAACTTACATATTCCATACTCGATTCTTCAGTAGAGAATTTCTAAAAAAAAACGTCGTCCCGCCATGGTAGGTTCAGTCCCGAGATCAAATTTTCATGATAAAATTTTGTTATTCATGAACGTTTGATTTTTCACCACTATAAATACGAATGCCGAGAAATATGAATAGTAAAAATGTAGCTGTAGGAGGTCCATCGGAACCTGCTAAATTTTGAAAGTGGTTTATGCGAAAAAAAGTCTGGGAACCTCTGTGTTAAACGAAAAGTCCATTAAAAGAACGAATCATTTCATGAAAGTTAATGTTATAAAAGACGGAAAGCACCTTAACCTATCTATAACTATTTACACGATGTTGCCCAGAATTCTGAGGATAAGATTTAAAGTTGCTGTGACGTATTTAAAAATAAAAGTTTCAAGTATTATGGCCTTACTTATTTTTTACAGTTATAAGCATAATATTGACATTTAAGCAATCTATTATATTATATACTATCTTCATTAGCATGCTTGCTCGTATCATACACCAGATCAAAGGATAATAAAGTTATTAGAATCTGGTAATATTTTATAAAGAGCGGATTTCTCTGAATGTTCATAAATAGAGCTTGTAATCTCAATACTGGCACCGACTGTCGTAAATGTGGTAAATTTACTCGCTAAACTTTGAAACAAATTCCATCGAGTGGTTTTCTCTGTAAATAGAGAAAATAGTGGACTTCTAAGATTTTTTATTCATTTTAAATTAAAAACAATTATGAGAGGATTTCTATTCAATACATAGGATCCCAATTCTAAATATTTCAATAAACGTGATTTGAAATTATTGTGTTGTAGACAATCTTCATAAATACTATTTAAGTAAACTATATATTTAACAATACTATCACTGTAAGTAAAATATTGTATTAGTTTAAGCTGTGAAAACCTTCTATCAAGAATTAGACTGGAGTTTCCAGTGGTCTTACGTATTTACATTTGTCGAGATTTGAGAAAAAACGTAGCAGCAAACAAATTGCATTGTTAAGTTGAAGCAAACATCAGCAGGAGACAAAGACATTTGTTGAAACAAATAACAACAGTTTCATTAGCAAAGAAATGCGCGGTTACGAAAATTGGACGCCATTTTTCGTCGTAATGTTGGGACACATCTCTATTTAATTCGGGGATTTAGTCGGAGTAATTGTCGTGACAATCCATTTACTTGTTCTGCAAAAAATAAAACAGTTTCTGTATATAACATTTCCAAAAGCCAATACCTTCAGTAATGCATGACTTAATTATTAAGTTTAAAATTAAGCTTAAGAATTTCCTCAAAACCAGTAGGCTGTAGCGGCGATCTGTTGAAGGCCATATATTATCTCTGTCTGCAATTACGTATAGCCTGAAGAACAATAAGATCTTAAATTAAGTTATGAATGGGTAACTTATTTCAATAATCAAATTTTAGGGTGGCCTTTAAAAATAAAATGTAAACGTTCGCATGAAATTATTATATACGCAATATAATTGCGGCCTGCCTTAATTGCTTTGGAAAATTGATGACGAATTGTTTCTCGCTAACTAATTCGTACGTTAAAATGATTTAAAATGGCCAGTACTCGCAATTTTTACGTTATTTACGAGACTAAATTGTACTTTGTGAATTTATCGGCAATTACAAATCATGGTCGGAAGCGGAGGCTGGTGACGTCACACATTCGCCGGAGGGCTGTCCCAGGCCGACGATAGTGTTGTGACGGGCCTCCACAGATTTATGATATTTACTTCTGTTTGCTGCCTACAAAATAAGGCTAACTTTGTGACATTTGTTTTTTCTTTTCAATAAATGAACGATAAAACCATAACGTATTTGGACTTGTATAATAAAAAGTATATGCGCTAGTAATTATGTGGCCCATAAATGGCAACGTTAATGATTTTTAATAAATTTGGATCTTCGTGTCGACCACCTGGGTGGGCACCACTAATGGGCAGATGACATCGTTAAGAGAGCTGGAATGCATCAAGTCTGAAGTTGAAACTCTTATAAAAATATTGGATGAAGTATACATAGAATAGCAATAAAAAGGCTGAAGGAATGACGCTGTCGTATGCCATAAATATCATAAAACATATTACTTGCCCAAAACGTCTGGTTTGGAAACTAACTGCCATAGTCGCACTCGAGTAGTAATCTTATTTAAACGACTGCAACGCCCCGTGTCGGGATCAAAGCATTTCAATAACATTTAAGTATAGTAATAACATTGTAAGGGGTGATCCACGAAATCGCATCTTCGGCAATAATAATAAAGCTAAATATGTTTGACACGCGTGTGGAATTTAAAAAAAGAGATTTTAGACACGAATACGTGAGCTGTGTCGCTTTTATTAAATTTTGACTACACGCACGAGCCCCTCATACGTTGTGTACTATTGATTAAATAGGAATATACAATATTGTTTTTTGGATACGATGGATATATCACTGGTAATATTTGAGCTTTAAATGAAATCGTTTGATATCCATTTCATATCTATTGCTTTTATTTCAAATCATAATATCGTGAGAATAGGCTACAGTAGTAAATGTAATATGTGACGTTATAGCATTAAACTATTGCGGTCGCCTGTCTCACTTAATTAAGCTTTCTTGCAGTGTTAATAGCCTTAACGTATCGCGCCTGTTTGGGTGGATTGTGGCTTTCTAAATCATCAATTATTTATTTATGAAGTCTAGTGTATGCTGAGGCTAATTAACTTAATTGTATACTATCAAAAGCTATATTTTTCTGCATACATAGCTCACGTCTATATCTTCGACTAGGGAGACGGGTACCCACATTTCGCCTCCTACTGTTTTAGGTTTCACGTAATAGGCGTCGAGTCTATTGCCGTTTACTGGGCACACTTAATTGCTGCAAATTACTGAGAATTTCTGGACAGAAAAATCTAATAACACTATGACCGTCTCGGGTATCGAACCCAGGCCTTTATGCACAAGCCACCAAAACAACCTTTCTTTTTCCTCAATTGTTAAGTAAATAATAAACAAGTTTTACAATGGATGTTCTCAATAAAAAATCACTTAACTCTGACCGAAATGTATTGAATATTAACCATAATTGTACAGCGCAACGTTTTCTTACAC
This sequence comes from Catocala fraxini, assembly GCA_930367265.1. Classification (NCBI taxonomy): domain Eukaryota; kingdom Metazoa; phylum Arthropoda; class Insecta; order Lepidoptera; family Erebidae; genus Catocala; species Catocala fraxini. The sequence continues at coordinate 14,239,830 of OV884037.1, forward strand.
AGATTTAATGAAACGCCAATATAGCATGGATACTGGATATTCGATAGCGAATAATATATCGAGGCGACAGGCTGCAACTACGATCAACATACCTCATACAGTCCATAGTGCGAAGGTTTACGAGGTACGGACGAAACACCTCCCTGATTTATGTTGCTATTGATAAATGAACCTGTGTACTCTTCGATGTAATCCTTCAATCATAGCTATATATACATTTGTATGGTATATTGTTTGTTGAATGTTCGACTGTATAGATGGTGTAATCTAGCAACAGTGTGCGTTATATTGTGAACTAACTTTTGTTTGAAGACTACGTTGCACAAACCGTGCATCATATCTCTATAGTCACACGCCTATATAACCGAAGGGGAAGACAGAGGAAACCTCTCACATTTTAGCGACCCAATTGTCTCTGCCACTTCTGCCAGCACACTTACAGACTCCGTGCTGCGACTGACAATTTCTTGATAAAAAAGCGCAATAAAACTTTGCTCAACTCGGGAATTGAACTCTAAACATAATGCATTTACAACAGTTACATTCACTACTGCTACGAAGTTGCTCACTCACGAAATGGCAAGAAACATGGATAAATATTTTGTTGAACTCTAAGATGTTACTGTCTGTAAACTACACCATTAATTGCTGAAAATAAATTATGTTAAAGTACCTTGAAAGAACACAGTCTTGTTATAGTTTTCAAATAGTATAGATAGATTCCATCCCCATACGGCAGAAAAAAAACAAGCAACCTCGCTCAGCGTTTTCTTACTTGTGACATTTGAAAAACGATGTCTTTTAACTTTGTAATAAACGTTGAACATTATCTATTCTACTAAAGATTTAGTTTCATAAAAAGGACCATTTTTTCATAAACCGTCTCATCGTTATTCAGGGTCTATAATAGAATCGTTCGAAACGATTGCACGACATCAAATTTCTTTATAAACTCTTAGTATATAAAATCTACGTAAAAGTAGAAAGATGTATTTGGTACGTAGGTACTAATATTATCTACAAATGCGAAGGTTTGTAAACATGTTTGAATGTTTATTATTCCATTATGCATAAAATGTTGAACGGATTTGGATGAAATTTAGCATACAGACAGATCTCGTCTTGGATTAAAAAAGCATAAAAATATTTTACTCAGTATGTGGTGTATTAGTGGACCTGCACGGATGGCGTAGTGAATTAAGTGTTAGCTTCGTCACTGCCACTAACCGAGTCTTACACACGACACGACACACGACACGGGTATTAGGTATTCCTAGTGCAGGAGTTGTCTTTTATAAAAGTAATGTAAAGTAAGTGGGGTTCACGCGGATGAAGTCGCAGACAGTAACTAGTGAATTCTAAATTTCTTTTTGTTTTGTGGATTGTGCCAAATTATACAAGTTGTAATTGTTCTTCGCCCTTGGTACGAGTAGCTACGGATTATAATTTGAGATAGCGCATTTTAAAGAGTTTTCGTGACGTGCAAACAGTCTGAGCATTCAGTAAAGATAAAGAAACTAATTTCGGTACTTGTTAAAGCAAGACCGCAAGTATCTTCTTTTCTGACTTAAATTAATTAGTGAGTTTTAAAATTCCGTGCAGAAGCAGCGAACGGAAGAGTGCAATTAATATCCGTGACTTTCTTGCCTCAGACAATTTGTATGGGATGTCTGCTGTTTGTAGAACTGGTACCGAGAATTGGCCAGCTTCAACTTATTCGGGGAACAATAATTCCTGTTCCAGTTCCTAGAGTGCTGAAGATATTTCTAGAAACCACTATTTTATATGAAATATTTGAAATGAAATGCACGTTTCATTTTAAATATTTAACAATAACGGGCAACAATGGTCACTTTCAAATTTGGCATAACTTATCTGTGGGTCAACTAACCAATTCCGTTAGCAATGGCTGACGTATTAGCTCATAATCAAATTTATTAATGCGTTTACGGCGGTGCGCCGTAGCTTAATGATAAACGGACTTCGATTGAGAATATGTGAACATTTACCTGGTACGAGCACGTAACGAGAATACTTCTAATTTACAACCCTATGTCTACTTATAGCTATCTAATTAAAAAGGGGCATGCCAAGACGCCATAGTAATTCGGGCCCACAGTGCACACCTATAAAGGCTAATGATAATAATAGTGAGCAATGCCAATAATTAATTAGCAAAAGAAGTGATTATCAAAAAACTTGTCATTTTAAAGTTATCAAATCTTCTTATATCTCATCGATACAATTTATATTAAATATGTGCTATATCATTTTATACATTATTTTAATTTATTTATGATTACAATAAATTAGTAATTAAATAAAATAGAATACATTGCAGTTTTATATCTTATAGCTAAAACTCGTCGATATTAACCGGAATATATAAGCAATAATTGTCACAATGGAGTTGCAAAACAAGCAATGATATTAACATTGACATTTACCAGCGTCTGACAAGTTAGAGATGGCGTTGCCATAATAAACACAAAACCTAGATACATCGATAATAGACATTACTTTAAGTTCATCAATGCAATCTTGCAAAGATAAAAATAATAATAATTATTAGTTTTTGTATTACTTATGTATAAAAAAATTTAATGAAGTATTAAAATAATAATTATATAATACAGCAATGGTAAACTACTATTTCGATTAATTAATTACCTGTCCATTTTGTTTAAAGGCAATATTTTTACGTTAATTTACTTGCTTGCAAGTTCCATTACATAGTTGTCTTTTTCTTGTTAATTATTTTTAGAAAATATTACCTACTTGTACAGAATAATAAATAAGGAAGAACTAGGATAAATATTAATATATTTTTTTAGTATAGCCATCTTCTTGTGCACCTCTGGGCCTAATACTGGCATGCCCCTTTTGGTTGGAAGTAATAAAAAATATACATTTATAATATACAAACATGAGTATAGACAACCATTAAGTGAAGGCTGCCAGAATTCAGCTAAGAAAGCGATGCGAGAAGGTCTTCGTCATAACCGAACAACAGACGAACAAAGCTACGGAGAAAAGTTAACAATGCTAGTACCTTATAGAAAAGTTTTCTTATAGAGATTGATGAGGTATAGCCGGGGATTACTTATGAACTTACTAATTGAACAGAGTCGCGTGCTCGCTTCATAGTAATCCTTTAAATTTAGCTTGTTAAATGTAATGAAACTAAGAAAGTTACATACATATATAAGGTTCAAATAAAGAAGTTGGTGCTTTTTATTATATGACTGGAATATGTAAGACGTTGCAACTATTTGAATATATTTATATATCCAACTTTGTTTGCATGCCAGGTTGTGTGAAGCTACGAAGTAACGAATTAGTAAAAACTCTTACTAACATCACGCCATTGTTTTTATCTTAAAATATACGCTAACAAAAGATTTATTATAGATTGTAGGCGCGACTTGTTTGTTTCGCTTATACATTATCTATTCTTACAAAGATACATTTTATGGGTTGTTATTTTACGTAAATGCTATTTAATATTCCTAAGTTAACACCATTTTCAACATTTTTGTTTTGTTGCCAATGACTTGTCTATATTACTCTATGAAAGTAAGTGGGATATGGAAATGAGCATAATTTATTAGAATTTGCCTTGTTTTTCATTTAGCGGAACATGAACAGAAAAACAAGTTCTCGATAAGTCTTCCGGGGGCGAATTGATTCCGTTACTTTACTCATAATATCATAACTTTGATCATTTTATCAATGACTTATACACTCAAGTACTTCACTTGATGTTTATAACTACATTTAGGTTTTGAGATTTATACTGTTGGTATTGAGTGCATTTATTGACAGGAAAGATACATGTCTCCATATTTTAGGGGAGAAGTAAACGTCCCGCGAGTAAAATATTGCTTATGCAGCCTTATAATAATTCACCGACGGGGCATCTTACAATGTATACGGGCGCGAACAATTAATCTTATTGCCAAACTCACGCGTGGTCGATACTGAACACAATAAACACTTTGTGTGTATGTTTTTAAATTTATTACTATCTTATGTTTTACATCGGATAATGGAATTCTCAGTACTTCGTTTATGTGTACACTTCATGGAGAATAAGGAGAACTCTCTGCCTGGTTGAAGGGCGTAAATGTTAAAGTGACTATCGATCTTGTGGTTCTTATTTTGACTGTCCAGTGATATTGATCTTGTCCGTCATTCTCAGTAGCGAGTAGTATCCATAACTGCATGCAATACAGTGAAATTTTGTAATTAGTAGTCCCGGGACAGAGTACATTCTAAGTTGGTTTACTTAAAATGAATTAACCATAAGGTTATTAATACCCTGATTTAAGTATACAAATGCTAGTACCCGCATAAGTATAATAATTACAATATTAATATATTTGTATTATAATTTATAATATACCAACCTTTATTGTACTTATAGCGAGTAGGTAGTGAGATATATAAAGGATTTCGTTAACTTATTTTAATGAAAAATCAGAATTCAATTATATATTGCGTATATAGTCGTAGTTACGGAGACACACAAAATAATAAAAATCTTGGCAAGAAACCACAAATTTATACTATCTGCCATAATTGTGTGTGCTTCATATTCAGTATGTAATTGTGTTTGGTATTTGTTTTTATAGGTAGGTACAGCACTTAGTCAAACATTTTATTTCTTTTCTATACGAGGAGGTCGAGCTCAGATTAGATAAACTAATGGTTCGGATTAGGCACATAGATTTTAACGGCTCTGACAGAGCTGATTCGTATCTGCCAGGCAAGTTACGTTGTAGGTTTTATTTAGATTTTCGCTCACTGGGTTCTTATCGGTAAAGTCGTATGTTGTGTGAACGTACGTTGATTATAACACAAATAGCTATCAGGCTGTCGTATCAACGGCGATGCCGCGATGTGGGACGTGCTCGCTTGGAAAGATTGATGGTAGTTAATGAAGCGAAACGCCGGTGTCAAAAGTTCAAAACCGTGTAAAATGGCGGCTATGTCGGTGGACTGATGTGATTTCATTTAACACAGCTGCTGGTATTTACTTTTTGATCCAAAAATAAATGTATTTTTGCTCATCATTGGGATTGGGTACGCCGGTTTTATGGCTAAAATATATTGTAAATCGCCGACATTATATTGATTGAAATTCATAATAATTAATATACTAACTTTAATTTTAAAAGACTATACTTTAATTTAGGGTCTATTCCACTTTGATAAATTTATTATTATATTATCCGTAGTAGTACCAATTTTAGTAGAATAGCAATACTATTGTAGCTAGTTGAAACTTCTCTACAGAGAACATTTTATGCCATAGAAAACTAAGTAGAATATCAATTCAATTCAATTCATTCCCAATGTTAAAATGGTCTTTTTAGCTTTCTTGTTTTTTAGTTTTTGCTTTTAGTTTCCATTTTTATGTTTTGCTTCGTTTATGTTTGTGCGGAGACCTGGTGACCTGTAATACAGATAGTTTTATACCTACCACAGGCACCAGCGATCCTCTGCCGAAATACTATTGTTAATGTTTTATATTGCTACTCTGTAAATATGTTCCTATGTGTATCTCGGTTTCGGTGAGAAATAAACGATATTTATAATTATTAATAAAAAATCTGCAAATGTAATCTGAAAATTGAAAGGATACTAAATACCTACTACGTATTTAGGTACTTTGATTATGAACACCTACGTTATTATTACGACCTCGATGGCGTAGTGGTTAGTGTAACCGACTGCCACGCCTGAGGTCGCGGGTTCGATTCCCGCACAAGTCAAACATTTGTGCGCATAAACATGGATGTTTGTCTTGGTCTGGGTGTTTCTATGTATAATATGTATGTATTTACAAAAAAAAAGTATTTATGTATGTTTATCCATTGTCTAGTACCCATAGTACAAGCTCTGCTTAGTTTGGGCTAGATGGTGTTGTGTGTATGTGGTAAAATATTATTAAAAAAAAAAAAATATTTCATCTCATGATCTAGACATGTTTCGTGTTTTGTTAAATTTTATATAGGTACTCACTAACTGGCTCAATGTTTAAAAGATCATACTGGAAAGGATTAAATATACCGTAGTCGATTCGATTGTTACTTAAAGGATATTAATCGAACAGCGTGCCAGGAAAATACTTTTAGTACATCAAACACCTCGCGGTACATCGGTGTGGACGTGAGCCCTTGGACTGGGTTATCTTGAGTACATTATTGTAGGGCAGCGGTAAGATGATTCTCTATTACACGGTATAATGGATTTCGTACACCGGTATTGCATAGCCTCGCTTCTATAGGTATATTACACTTGTACTCAGCTCTAGTCTTTTTAAATGAAATGTTGCATTTTTATTTCAGATTTACTCGTATGTATACACATATTATTTAAAAAAGGGGTACCTACATACGTAGGTACTCATATATATTTGATATTAACATGATACATCTTAGTAAAATACAGCAAATTTAAAACCTTTTTGCAATTAATAAGGGAGAGATTTATGTAATATTTAAAATCTCATTGGAATCTCACGGGCACTCTTCACTTTTCTTTGTATTATTGTCAGATCTTCAGTTATTTTTATCTTTATTGTTTTATAGGGGTTTTTGTCCACATGGACATGCCAACCCTATAACCCTATAAGGTACAATAGTACCTTATAACATAATTAGCGCAAAAATAAAATAGGACAATTATCTTCAGTTTATAAACTACTATATTTAGCCCGTGGTTTAACACGCGTTAATCTAGATTTCGTTAATAAATTGCTATACCTCGAGATCAGTAAGTTTTTCGTTCTTGATTAAAATTACCCTATGTGGTGTTTTGTACCTCTGACAACATATATGAGAAATTTCATGATAATCTGTCGAGTAGTTAAGATGTGAAAGCATAATAAACAAATGAATAAACTAACAAACTCACATTCGCATTTATAATATTAGTTAGGATTAATACACGATTAAACCCGTTTTAGCCAAGCTAAGCAATAGTATCAGGTCACATCTGGTGTAGATTCACGTCAATAGTGCAACGAGTGGTTATTGAACCTATAACCTCGCTTTCGCAAGTCGCATACTAGATAACTAGACTATAGAACATCAATAAAAGCCATGACCATTGCCCGTACCGATTTAAAGCAGCCATTTGCGTCACACCGAAAGTTCTAAAATGCAGGCCGTCGTTTCTCTACTAAATAAAGGGAAAAGTTAAATAGTATATTGTGTACGTAAGCTTGGAGTAATTTAGCACACGCACCAGCCACCATCAGTCTTCCCTCCGGATCCATGTCAAGGATCGTTTATGATTTATAAATCGTAATTCTCTTGTGAAATTTATTGTTTACGCTGTTGATTATCCTCAGTGGCCATATTTGTATAAGATTATCGCTATAATGCGCGATGATTAATTGTTTTGTCACCACAGATTCTTGCTTGTATACCTCAATTGATTCTCGCATCATTTAACGTCAAAAATAAGTTATAATTATATTCCTTATCCACTTCATTACGTGTTCTTTGTGATGCGTATCTTTAATATAAACGTGTATTTAAATAAAGAGTGGTATTTTATATTTCATTGCAGCCGTTTAAGGTTTTAAGTCTGTTTACATTCTTTGTTTATTCATATGAAATCAATAAGATTGCGTTGACTGTGTTTGTTGTTTTATTGCAATTAAATTTATTTAGTAGCTATCTACATATTATCTCCTTTTTATCTATACCTATATTATACACACATTACGTCAATTATGTTATAACCCGTTTAGACTCGCCACATATTAGGAGCTGGTCTATTGACGACTTCGGGAGACAGCTCCAAACTCCATGTTGCTATTAAGAAATACTTGAGAGAAAAATCAATAACATTATTTCCAACTCCAACATCGAACCCGTGACCTCAAGTACAGCATTCTCATTCACTACCTCTGCGCCATCGAGGATAATCAAAATATAAGATACCTAAGATATAACACGCTACAACAAACTTACGAATAGTTAAAACTACTTATTAGTCTGCTAGTAACTAGAAGGATAAGGTTAGGTTCTATAGTTTCATGAAAGGAGAACTAATAGAATTTCTTCAATATCTATTCCACTTGCCTGATATGACAGGCCTGCTATCTTTTACTGGTGTGTTTATCGCCGATATGGACGTATTAAACGGTCAAATTCATAAGTCAGAAGTGCTTAGCCATGTGGCTTTCATACATAAATTAAGCGAAAGCTAATGGCACTTTTATTACACTCTTCAACTGTTATCTGATAGACATTGTTCCTTTTTATTTGTTTGCCATAAACTGACAGCTATGACCCGGTGATAATTTGTGCGGAGACGAAAGCCAGTTACGAAGGCGCCATGGATAATAAACGGTAATTCTTAAAATTATCTGTCGGTTTTAAAGTTAAATTATTTGCGGGTGATGTTTCACGTCTTTCTATCCTTAATCTTGATTGAGTTCCGAGTGGGGAAAGTTTTTGGAATGCGGTCAGTGACGAACTTCTGAAATGCTGAGAGTTAACTAGGTCTTGATTTAGTTCCACTAAGTTAATTTTATGAAAATTTATAGAGTAAAAAGATTAAATTTTTATAAATTAAATAAAACAAAATGATGTTGGAATCAAATGGATTTAAATGATGTTTCAATAAATATTTTCACTTCAAATTTATACGAATATATTAAGTGATTGAAGCAACTGCTAGGTAACTACCTACATAGGTATAAGACGATATTTTCGCATAAATGTTGTCGATTTTGGTCACACATAGTCTCACGCGTATATCCACGATGTGACTCCGATCCGGGAGCTGAACCGTAGACTTCTTGCACAGTAGTCACATTCACTACTGCTGCGCCTCCGAGGCAGTATACAAGAATTATATTTGCTACTAAATTGCCTTCTACATTTTCTTTTCATAATCTATAATAATAAGTATTTTACTCTTAGTTGATTTGACTAAGCTATTAAATTTTAAGAGAAGTTATCTTCGACTTATCCGATAAAGAAACAAGGAATAATCATCTTACCAAGAGTAAAATTTCACCTTTTAACTAACTTCTAAATCCGTAGTGAAAAGTAGAGTTTTCTGTCGTAACCATAGTATTATACGTTAGGTTACAGTAGAAGTGACATTTGAGTTCGCGATAAAACTTTTGCAGAATAGCACAGCTGATCTCGAAGAAACTGCCAGTAGTCGATGTACCATTGCGTGTAAATACTTAGTGTTATTAACGACATTCAAAGGTCACTAAAGGGAGCGGCCGGTTTGAATTTCTGAACACACAATTTACCTTCACTTTCGAAAACTGTTCTTGATTTTGGAGCAACAGTATCAGGTGAAAAGTGTGCAGCCTGTTACATTCATTTCAAATTAAATGGCCTGCCCTCTTGCTCCGAGTTGCGTGTTTAATCCGTCTGTCAAGTAGTCAAACTCCATTATGACATTATCATCTTGTTATCTGGAATATTCGAGCACCTTCATGCTTTTAATGTTACGGTGATTTTTTTCTGGCTTGTTAGATATTTTTTTTTACACGTGCCATTTAATAGAGTGATTGACTGAGCTGTCGCTTGATTTCTGATAAGCAAGCATAACACGAAAAACAAGCTCTTTATTCAGTGATTAACGTTCTCATATCTATATTATTTTCTTCGTATCTTTGAACCAAGTATTTGCGTGTATTGTAGTACTTTCTCGAGAGTCAGAGGCAGTCACATAAATTGTTACTTAGAAGCTTTTAGTAACTTGATCTTTGTCAAAATTACTCTTCTCCAAATATGATTCGAGTTCTCTTAACGACTTTAACAAACGGAGTAAATATTAAAGAGAAGGAGCGTCAGGAAATATTCTCATAAGCTTATTTCATTGCAACTTTTCTTATTAGAAGTTTGTTTGAAAATCGAGAGTTAGACTGGATGCAATCGTACGATTTTACCGTCGGATGCCCTCTTGCAATGTTATTTTATTGCTGCGAGTTGCTACACCGACCTGTCGAGTCCGTTTCGAGTTTCAAAGCTTTAGCTCAACCCGGGTCGGGTATTAAGATGGAACTAAATGTATACTTTGTGTTTGTCCCAGATTTAAACACAAAGGTGGAATCGCTTTTATGTTATTCTTGAGATGCTACGAAAATAGTAAAACGGAACGACTTTAGGTAAGTGTAAAGTTAGCTGTGAATTTTCTGTAAATACATAAGTGAAAAATGTACGTTTGTTGATAAATTACGAACACCAAACGCAGATAAACAGTTCAAAAGGAACGTGATTATTATAATACAAAGATTGGCAAATTTATATTTAGAAATATTGTCCTACAAACACTATATATTTTTGTAGAGAATTCATACGCACACACAAAAGTAGTACAAAGTAGGGACTACTTTAATCATTTACTCTTCGATGCCGCAGCTATCTCAGTTCAATTAACCCATGTTCATATTAACGTGATTAAAGGGAAAATCCACTTAGTATTGGCTCGGTGAAATGTTTGGTTTACCTAGGTTAGAAATAAATAGTTTTATAGAACGTAACAATCGAAATAATTCATTGAAACTTCACTTTAAAAAAAATCTCTCTCTCTCGTGCGCTTGTGAACAATAATAGTATGTCAGCAGGTTTACTTCAGTTACTCTGTGGTTTAAAGTAACGTTACTATACAAAACTGTACTTTACGTAGTAATTAAGGGCAATACAACTAAAACAACTACATATATCTGGATAAAAAGTGCGCAAATCAAACCGTATTGTATGTTTGGTTTCAACTCCAACCATCTTTAAAAGATTTAACAGTCGATTTGGTAATCAGGAGCCGAATCTCTGATTGACAATGTGTTATTAATTAATTTCGCAAACACATTTGCTTTACCTCCATGATCTTCCGTAAACAATAGAATATATATATTTTTTTACACCTATAGTATAATACTAATATCATAAAGTGAAAAGATTTGATTTTTTGTATGTTTGTGTAAGAATTTAACTTAAAAATTACTCAGCCGATTTCGAAAGCTATATTATAACCGAGTAACATAGCCTATCGTTTATTCAAAAAGTACTGTTATTAACATAACTAAACCTAATCTATTTTTACGCGAGCAAAGCTGCGGGAAACAACTAGTATAATAATATATTGCTGGTTTGTCGTAAAGTAAATAAAATATTAAAAGCGTATTTTATTTATTGAGATCCGCAAAAGGGCGAAGAATAACAGAATCGAAGTCATTATGATAAACTCGAGCAATATTCATTGAGCATTAGTTTGAAGGAAATCTAATCAAATAGAAGAATATGAATACAAATCACGGAGTTTTATCCGTTCATCCGGTATATTCGGTTCAAAAAACCTTGGCTATATAGAAATATCGAGTCATCATCTCAGCCGAAAGACGTCCACTGCTGGACATAGGCCTCCCTCAAGGTTTTCCACACAGACCGGTCTTGGGCCACCCGCATCCAACCGCTTCCCGCGACCCTTACCAGGTCGTCGGTCCACCTTGTGGAGGGCCTACCCCTGCTGCGTGTTCCGGTGCGTGGCCGCCACTGTAGAACGTTAAGGTTCTACAGTGGCGGCCACGCACCGGAAAATATCGAGTAACATGTAAAAATGTTTAACATGCTCAAATTATAAGGTAAGCAGCGATAGCTCAGTGGGGAGACCAACAGACTGTAATGCAGAGGGTCCCGGGTTCGAACACACGTCGCGCACCTCTAACTTTCGGAAGTTATATGACTTTTCGAAATTATGTGGGTATTGATTGACAATTATCGCCAGCTTCGTGCCTCGGATAGCACGTTAAGCCGTCGGTCCCGGCTGCCATGAACATCTATGGCAGTCGTTATTGGGAAGCCAATGCCCTATAATATCCTGACACTGGTCTAGCCTTAAGGTATCGTTAGCCTTCGGGTTGCGGAGGTCAGGTGGCAGCCGCTCCGTGTAAAAACTGATATCCAGTCAAATCCGGTTAGACCAGAAAAAGCCGACCCCAAGTGCCTTGGGAATAATAAAGGGTAGGGGGAAGAAGATGCTCAAATTATACGGTTGCTTATATTTATGGATTATTAATAATTCATACACCTATAAATGTACGCCTGTTTCTAAAAGGGGTATTCATGTCAGGGGCAGTCATGATTCATGATGCTTGTTAGGTTTATAGTAGGTGACTTTTCTCTGGAATATGTCTGATTGAATAGAAAGTTCGCCTAGGTCTTTAGCTTTTACATTTCTTAACACATTTGCCTTGTGTACTTTCTTGGTCAATCTTCTATCTGTACATGTTCATATATATACAATAAAACTAATATAAATATATAAATATATATATATATATATATATTTTACTTTCAGTAGTGTCAGCATATATTGTATATAATACAATCCATACCTACTTGTTCAAATTCTGTTTGATTATGTAAACTATTCTCTCATTTATCTACAGACGCAACTATACTCAATGTTCGTATATAGTTCATTCTAATTAGCTCACTATCTCGCTTATTCTCTCAATTCTATCCTTAGCCGATGTTGCGGTATTCTCAAGGTCACCATCCATCTTCCGGACGTCATAAAACAATAAAGCGAAACAAGTTCTGGGATCCTAAAACGACGGGCACATTATAAATAAAGCATAGCAGAGGGTCAAGTGACAAGACGAGATGACAGAAGATTTATGGCTGAAATAAATATACAATCAGTTTTCTACATTAAACAAATATTATTTTATAGATTTTGAAAGTTTCTATTATTTTTTTTATAATCATTTGGCGTCATCGGCCCAGTATTTATTTTACTTTCGCATTAGGCGTTACCTTTATATTATGTATTTTTACTTAATATTTACTCATTTTTGCCCACGGATTTGCTCTCGTTAATATAGATTTTGTTAATAAGTCCCTCGGGATCGGTACTTTTTCTGAGTGAAGTGAGGTGCTCTTTCCGTCTTTTGTTCCTTCCCGCCATTGCGAACTAGTTATAAAATTCGTTACATATTTTTAGTCATTTATAAGTTTTCCTTTTATACCACTACATTGGCAAACAAGCACCTGATGGTAAGTTTTCAGCGTTTCCTTTATAGTTGTAGCGATTATATCTACCAAATTTTACTAGAATGCCTATTGGCTTTAGATAATTCTTAGGCCATTCCTTGGAATACGTATCTTTCTATAATAACTTATTGAAAATACCGCCAGCCGCACGTATCTATGAATATCGTGTCTCTGAAGAGAATTCTAAATAACTCCTATAACTTTTGTGCTGGACTTGGATGGACCTTTGCGAACCCATGTATATATTATAAAGTTTATCTTATTTTTTAAATTATAGATATCAGCAGATGACATTGTGACTCTAGGGATAGCGTAGTGGTTTAAGTGGTCGCCTTGCCACTGACGTCGCGCCAGGTATTGTGGGTTCGATAAGGAGCAAACAGTCCACAAGTAGTTGTTTTCGGTCTGGTTCTTTTGTGTCCGTTGTTTAAATGTTCTTAAAGTCAACCGCGAGACAGAGATAATTCCTAGTGCGGCAGCAGATAAAGGTTACATAGAAGCCAGCGAAATAAGTAAGTAAGTAAATAAAAACATCATCATTAAAGATTAATACGTAAACAATGAAATGTTAATATTAATTGATTAATAATTCTTCCAGGCACCTGTACTAATTAGCGGCTAAACATACTTCTCTATTACAACAATCTATTACGATGATGGGCAAAATATTGTATTCCAAATCCGAGTTTATTAGTTTCGGTCAGACGGCAGTAGTTTCAGAACTTGATCGGAGACATAACATCTTTTGTCATACTGTTTCATCTGTCGTCTGTAGAACGAAAATAAATTAGAGCCAATTGCGTTTGTATGAAATTCAAGAGCGCAACCAATAACGACATTGATGTGCGAACTGATCTTTATCATTGACAGCAAGTTGTCCGTTCATTTAATGAAAGAATGCATGAGTTTATTCAATAGCACGTATCGCCAATGAAATATTTTTTCAACTGCACGCTTTCTCGGTATTTTATTAATTAAATTGATCCCATAAAGACAATCTCGGAGAGGACGCGCTTCTATCTCGTGCTGTGTTAATATATTTATTTTATTTTACACAGACTAATACAATTGATCTTCTGTGTCCATTGACGCATTGTTTGTCTCTGTTTTGGGGTTTTACGTCACTTTATAAATTAAAGTTTTGCTGAAAGTTTATGGTTATTTCAATGAATCAGAATTAGCAGAATTCTATAAGTTTTAAAGATTGTTACAAAATAACTGTATTTTCAATTTAACTTGTTAACAGTTTATTTTATAACATTTCTATTGTTTTGCAAATTATCGTTAAGGTGTAGACCATAACGCCAACAGTCTCAAGCCTTAGTTGCAAGCTTATTAACATAATTATTATGTTAGGTTGAACGGTGACATAATTACCTTTTATTATGACTAGATTTAAGCTTACTTCGTAGTTTAAAGTTAAGTGCACAAGGCCTATCTAATACTGCACAACGCCTATTCTTCATATTTAGTTAAACATATTTCGTTTAGTATTGGCACAATTTAGATGATAGACATATTATTATGCTTCTCTTATAACAGGTATTTTTCGAATAGGTATACTATATTAGAAAAACACCCAACACTTAAGGAGGCTTGCACGAATACATGGGTCCAACATGAAGAGGCCCTTTGAAATACGGCATGTTATTAATAAGGCGAAATGCAATGGAAAATGTTTTAAATACGCGTTCTAAGTTCTTATTTTAAACTTATTTACAGTAGCAACCCTATCATATCCTTACTTAAAGATATGATCAGATATTTTGACTTCTTTATAAATGGGAGTGAGCTACTGGAACTTACAATACACGTTTTAAAAAACTACATGTTGTGAGTATTACACATTGATAATAATCTTGTGACCACACGCACACGCTAGATAAATGGTGATAATATTCATGAAAATTAACCTGTGATTATTTTTGTTTGACATGTCTCATAAACAGGTTTATAAAACTGGACCTAAATTGGCGTAACCCTGTTTAATTCGGTGTTTGGAAAGGTCTTTAAAAGCCACAGCCAAAGTTAAGCTTGTTTTGTGTTTATTTTATTTTTATTGCATGGCGATATTTATGTAAATAACGTACCTATATTTTTTATCATTGTCTGTGATAAGTAATTTGTACAGTTTTACTGGGTAATAAAGTTGAGCCGTAAACATTACCAGATATACGATTAATTGTAGTCTGCGTCTTCGAAAAAAATACGGATTCCACTTAAAGCGGGTTCGAATATCGTAACCCTCTTCGCAGTTAAGAGAAATTCGGCAATAGTGCCATTAGGTTGAACTAAACACATAACAAATATCTCTAACGGTATCCAGTATCGGAGGGAAAGTAAGGATAAATGATAGCTATGGGAGAGTTCATCGAACCGATCAGTACGCCCGCGGGACGCGTTTTATTATTACGCCAAATAAAGTTACAATGATAACGGCGTTAGGAATCAATTAATCGTTGATTTATGGACTATAGTTGTTTTATCTATATTTGAATACGAGTGAACTGTTCAAATGATTTAATTATACCGTGAGAAGCGATTAACACTCAATCAGAGTTCGTCGGCCATTAATGGCGAGCAGATTAAACAAAACATGCTTGTTATCGAAGGAATGAAAAACAATATGTTTATATAGGTAACAATAACAGTATATTTTTTAATATTGCTAAATACCACTCTGACACAGACATATATTTATTGTATAAAACTGTGTATAGTGTGTTCAATAGTGTTACATAATATTAGAATCAAAAGTTACCCATTCGGGTATTGCAACTTTACATTTGTTATTTCTAGTAAACATCAAGAAATACTTAAAGACTACACATATTTTATTATATATTTTTATTGTCGGCCTCGATGGCGTAGTGGTTAGTGTAACCGAATGCCACGCCTGAGGGCGACCTCAGGTTCTAGGTTCGATTCCCGCACAAGTCAAACATTTGTGTGCATGAACATGGATGTTTGTCTTGGTCTGGGCGTTTCTATGTACATTATGGACGAATTTACAAAAAAAAAAAAAAACAATATGTTTGGGCTAGATGGTGTTGTGTGTATGTGGTAGAATATTATTATTACTATATTATTTATTATCAAAAAATACCCTTAGGCTATAGAAGGCATTATTAATAAGCCACTTTATTAAGGCATTTTTAAACATATTACCATTAAATTGTTTTATTTATTATTTATTAAATCTGAGATTAAGCATATGCGTACCATTTAAGATAGGCTAACAATTAAGGTATTTTTGTTTATCAAGTAAAACGAGCACTTATACAATACCAAGTATCTCAATTATATCAAGTATACCAAGTAAAAATACGAATTCCAGTTTTAGTAAAGCAATTAGTTGATGCTATTTTTATATCAGACAAGTTTTATTTGGATTATACTAGCATTATATACATTTAAAGTAGTATCTGGGACAAGAAATTGGCAGTCCTATGTCTATAGACTTTCTTTTGGATTGCCAGCTTTAAGCTAAATATGTCATTCGGTCTCAAGTAGCAGAATGGAGGTTGGCAATGTACGCGGTATACGGTAATAAGCTCGTACCCTACCACGTTTTATGTAAGACCTAAAACCATAGCTGGCGAAATGTGGGTGTAATACCACGGTAATGTTATCTAACAGTATTGTAACTCGGCTCTGTCCTTAAAATAATTACCTACAGCTGCGCAGTACGCAAACACGCGAGAGGGCTGCCCACCTACAGTATTTTAATTTCATCTACCTACTTGAGTTTCTTCGCAGTTTAGTGATTGTAAATATTATATTTTTATATCAAAAAAGGAAATTTGTTGTGTATGAAATAGGAAGTGTTCAATAAAAATCATTTTGTTTTTGATTAGTAGATTGAATAAAAAGCAACCTTATATATTAAAGACTGAAAAATATTTGCTCCTTGACTGAAACGTACAAAAAGCTTTATTGCTAAATTTAATAGTATAAAAAAGCCGCATTCGGATAAAAAGTTTAATTAAAAATACATTTGTTTGCAATTGCACTTCGTCATAATTATTATGTAAGTGCTTGTACCTATTTCATTCAAATATTCACAAATCGTATGCTTACTGCTTACAAAACCATCACACCTTCCGTTCGTCACTGCGGCGCATTCGCGTCTGGTTTTTTATCGAGTGTATACCGACCTCGAGGCGCACTGTTTCTATGAAGATAGAATACTGTTAGATAACATTACCGTGATAATACACTTGTGCTTAGCCCTTAGGTAATATAGGTGTAAGTTTATTTCTTTATCTACATTAAACTCATTGTAATTGTGCCATACAAGGACAACAAATTATTTGTCATATCATTTAGGTGTTTAAAGTAAGCTATCTATTTTATGAAAAAGCACTGATACCCACCTAACTATTTAAATGAATGAATTTACGCATCATTTTACTTGGTTACTTTTGTAATGTGCTATGAACTAATAAGAAGTATGGTTGGTTGAATAATAGAGTAAGAGTGAGAGAGAAAGTATATAGTTTTCTAAATACTTTACTCCGTCTTACTGAGGAAAAGTAGTGTTTACGTAAATATTTAACTACACATAGATTTTACATAGAAATATTTTCTTAAAAAGAACCACTAATACTTTGAATACTTCGCTCGATCAAGCAGTCGAATCCGGCTCCGCGTTTACTACTTTTGCTTTCTCCAAAGAGTTAGTCTTTGTGTAGGTATAAACTTTACTAACGTAAGACGGAGTATAGTATCTACATATAGAGATTTTCATTTCACATTTCACAATAATACTTTGCTCGGCCAGGCAGTCGAACCCGGAAACACATCTTCTATTTATGACACGGCTTAACAAGCCAGTCGAGGCAGTCATATTTAAAAACTTGCTTTGTATTGGTACTTTTATTACTTAACTGTAAGTACGGCAAACTTGGGTTAAGCTTGTACCGATAGGTTTAACGTGAACGTGTCTTTAGGGAAATCGTTCGAAAAAGGAAAATAACGAAACAATTGACTTGTAATCTCGGTTAAACGGATTTGCCCCTTGTTTTGATAACAAAACTGCTATAAAAGAGTATATTACATCGAAAAACACGTATGTGGGGTAGTTTTACGACAATATCCGTGTTTACGATATGTGAACTGTGACATACATCTATTAGTCACCCTGTAATGACCTATTGTCAGTGTGTGGAGATTGAACAGTAAGCATATTGGTACTGAACACATTTATTCCATTTTATTTGCTTATACAATGTAAGTGTAAAAAATTTTGGTCATTACTTGGCATTTATATTTTGTTCTGTAGATAAGACAAGTTTTGTAGCTCTTATACTTTACGTAATATTATAGTTTTAAATTAAACCACATTACACGGATTTTATCGTGTTGTTTATTTTTAAAACGCTTTTATTGCATACTGGACTTTGCCCGCGGCTTCGCTTGCGTTAATGTAGATTTCGTCAATAAATTTCTATCCCTAGGGAACAGTACCATTTATCTCAATGAAAGGTACGCTATGTCATTTTCTTTACCTTTGAAAACGTGTTTGCGAAATATCGTGATGATCGGTCGAGTAGTTAAGGCGTGCAAGTATAACTAACAAACCCACAATTGCAATTAAGTATAATATTTGTTAGGACAGTTTATTTTCAAATCAAATAATTAGTTTATTTGCAATAATATAGGTAAAAATGTTCTTATACAAAATAAAACAAAGAAAAGGTATAATACGACCCTTTTTTTTTTTCGAAATATGCTCCTTACTCTGGTATTCGATGCAGAGTATATACATACATATCTAATAAAAAACCGTGATGTACTCGTTTTTTATTTCTCGCAATATATGAATTAGGAACTCCTTCACACTGTTTAACTTTAACATTAAAATTAAATATGTAAGTACTTACGTATATTGTAGTTAGCTAGATACCAGTGTCTTTGTTTGCATTAAATTCTGATCAATACAAACGGTGCTATATATTTTGTAATTTTACTTCACCCGTGGAAAACAATGGATGTATAAAATAATAAAAATACATTTTGTAATGTTTAATGAAAACCCTTACATATGATACCACATTTGACCTAGTTTGCTTACTTGTTTCTTCTCTTTTTCGAGCACTTTGGCGGCCTTGATGGCGAAGTGGTTAGTGTAACCGACTGCTACGCCTGAGGTGGCGGGTTCTATTATCGCATAATTCAAACATTTGTGTGCACGAATATGGATGTTTGTCTTTGTCTGGGTGTTTCTATGTATAATATGTATGTATTTACAAAATTTGTATGTTTATCAATTGTCTAGTATCCATAGTACAAGCTCTGCTTAGTTTGGGCTAGATAGTAGATGGTGTTGTGTGTATGTGATAGATTATTATTATTATTACTTTTTATGAAATGTATAGGTACTTATTTAGCATATTTTTTATTCGGTTGGATTTTACAATTGTTTTAAAAACTAAATATGACCCGCACGCAATTATTCCTTTATAAGGAAAAGGCTTATAAATAATATGGACAACATTTTTCAAGAAATTAGGCTGAAAATAAATACTAAAAAACAAAGTCTTTGGCAATCTCTAGAAATTTACCAACCGCTAACCAAATAAAGCTAATTAATAACCCAATAGAACAAGTCAAATCACTAGCGACTGAAAATGCACTCAAGATACCAAGTCCCGAATATCAATAGCGAAAAAAGCATTTTATAACAAATAAAATCTTCTCAAATCTAAAATAGCTAAACACATAAGAAAACAGCTTATAAAAACATACATCTTGAGCATTGCTCTATACGGGAGTGAAACATGGACAATGACCCGACAAGACCGGGAAAGACTGGAAGCATTAGAAATGTAGTGCTGGAGGCACATAGAAAGAATCAGCTGGACAGAAAAGAAAAGCAACGTGGAAGTACTAAACCTTGTCCAAGAAGAACGAAACATTTTAACAACAGTTGAAAACAGAGGAGGAAATATGTTTGGCCACCATATAGAAAGACAGGAAGGGGCAGACCCACAAGGACATTTACTGACAAATAAAGGAAAAGACGAAGGTCATGTCTAATAAGGAGGTCAAGGAATTGACCGCAAATCGAGAAAGATGGCGTATACTCCGCCGACATAAAAGAGAAGAGAGCATAAAAAAGCAAGAAATAAATAAACCAAAAGTATAGATATAAAATATTATTAGTAAGTATAGATATAAATTTATAGTTTTTACCCACCTCGGATTACCATTGTTGTCGACTAGGTAACTGTCGATGTATGAAAGAGATGTAGAAACATTTTGAAATACATAGTGTAATGGCGCCTCTGGTGGCGCCAATGATAAACGAATCAATTACATTATTATAGGGCAAATGCCCATTTTCATTGCAGGTAATTGATAATTGAAAATTCATAAGAATACAGAATACACGTGTCTTGTATTTATATTTATGACCATAACAAACTATATGTAAAAACAAATATACCGATGAAACATTTGGTTATTTTAATAACTTTTAAAATGTATGTAGTATAAATATATATATGATTATCTTATTGCAATGTATATTACAGCAAAAGTACATTTTAAATATTTCAACATAAATATACCTGTGATACCTATCAAAAATGATGCAAGTTGCTTACAAGAAAAATAATAAAATACACAGTTATAAAAGCAAAAAGTGTGCGTTGGCCGGGAATCGAACCCGGATCAACTGCTTGGAAGGCAACTATGCTGACCATTACACCACCAACGCCGCTGTTACAGATGCTAGTTTTAACCGTCACCTCAGTGTTTCATATTTCCTCTGATTTGCAATCTAGGTAAAAACTTAACATTATTTGAATCTCAGAAAACCAGTTATATGATAGTATTATTATTAGACTTGATTTTGTCTGTGGCTTTGCTCGCTTTGCTCATAAATGTCTATCCCCCTGGAACATATTTTCCTGAATGAAAAATGATTGTTCCCTGACAGCGTGTATGCAAAATTTCATGATGACCAGCGGAGTGGTTGCGGCGTGAAAGCGTAACAAACAAACAAACAAACTCACATTCGCATTTATAGTATTAGGTTTAGCTAAATGTAAATATTATTTAAGTTAACCAAAACTGTTATGAAGCGGTTTTGGTTTAGCAAAAGGTTAAACAGATGAAACTTCATTGTTTTAGTCAATTGGTGTCACTTAGTTTGAGTACGTCATTGTAAAGATATATGGTGTTTTTTCCCGCGGCTTCGCTTGCGTAAATGTAGGTTATTTTTCTAGATAAAAGTTTCCTTTTATCTAGAAAAAATAACCCTGAGTCTTTTTCTGTGCCCCTGACAACGTGTATACGAAATTTCATGATGATCGGTCAAGTAGTTAAGGCGTGAAAGCGTAACAAACTAAATAAACAAACAAACTCGCATTCGCATTTGTAATATTAGTAACTAGCTTTTTTCCGTGGCTTCGCTTGTAGGAGTAGATTAGGTTAGGTTATGTTAGTAACAGTCATTTTTTTAAATATAGCCTTTGTTTCTCGGTTATAATATAGCTTTCGAATGATGCAAGGTTTTTTTGAATCAAGAATATTTAAAGAAGTTTTTGCGTTAAATCCTTACAAAGATACAATAAAAAATATCAAATCTTTCCTCTTTATAATATAAGTATAGATATTAACTAAAGAGAAAAATAAAATAACAAAATAAAAAGCGTCATAATATTCCTCCGCATCGTCGTCAATTGGCAACGTGCCCAGGCAACATTGCCACGTTGAATGGCAATACTTATTCTTTGTGCAAAGAAAATACCAGCCCTCTGATCACGTGAAGCGTCGCTCAGCCGCTTAGCTAGGTCTCTATAAACAGACCTAGCACTTGAACCCCATGGCCCAAGAGTTTCGACATCAAACGGCTCAAATAATATGTACATTATGTATTCACCAATATGTATAAATTAGGATATAGAAAAAAGCAATGCGGTAATTTTGCGCCGTTATTAACTGTTTTGTAGACTATTAAAGAGACGAGCTAGAGCTCACCTGGTGTTAGAATTGCCACAATCGGACTATGTCAATGTATAGAGGTTAACAGGCAGTGACGAAAGCTATTAGGCACTAAAAATATATCGACTTGGATGGAAACGTTTTCGTGTAAAACTGGTGAATTCTGCCACGGTGTTGAGTGATATGATGGTAAAAGGAGATCATGATCAATTTGAACAGTTTCTACTTTATTCCATGAAGGAGATGACAGAACACACATAAAGATTTTTTGGTCTTTTTGCTTTTGCAATTCCTATCTGCTTCAGTAATTGGTCTCACATACAGATCGGGCTGGTTGTAACTATAGCAGGTCTGTAGATATTGTTTAAAATATTATGTCACATAATATCATGTCGATAATATATGTATACATTAAAATATGGTAAAAATTTTCACTACATCTAATTTCGTGCTGCCTATTCAAAAAACAACAGTTTTTCGATAATTAATATTTATTTCGAGAAATGATTAAAATTAAAATTATTATATATTATATTAGTAATAAAATAATTAATGTAGGCTATTAGTAATACATTAATAATCCGCCTAAATTAGTTTTTATACAGTCTGTGTATCTTAGTGTATTTTTGGATTCGTTTTGTAATTCGCCATCATTTCAAGATGATTATTAAATTTTTTTATATCTTTTATTATATTCTCGTGTCTCCATTTAAAACTGATATAAATTCTTGTATCAAAAAATAAACAACTTCACCGATTTTGTTCATATAAAACTGATATTTTCATAGGTAAAGACTCAATACAAACCGTGATGTCCAAACTCCGTGCTAGCTATATTCACATTTTACCAAGGTAAGGGACAGATGGTTGAAGTTACCTACGCACATAATTTACGTTTTGTATATATTTTATTTCACCATTTAACTTTAATCAGTAGGCATCTGTGTAAGTAACAGTTTTGCCGATCAATATTTTTATTTTAAACAGACACCAATTAATTCTGTGCAGCCGATCGCCAATCTTATTAAAGTAATGAGTTTATCAGTTCATTTGTATGCGTGCCCGAAACGTCCCTACATACTTACTCACTTAATTTTAATTATGCCCGCTTGATACTTCAACTTGTTATTTAAATTAAAAGATAAAAAAGGTCACTATAAAGAATATTACTTACAATTATTATCAGCTTTCGCTACGTACAGCTCGGTTTATATAATTACAGTTAAGAAAAATATTGTAAGGAAAGGCAGGCGCTTTGTTTTTTTATTATTAAATAATGGCTACCTATGGATAACTTTCATAATTAGCTTCAACGTAGCTTCTTGTGCACATATATATAACGGAATATTTGTACGTAGGAACCTTATAGATGAGTTTATCTTTGGTCTTCTTCCCCTTCGTATCTGTGATTATGATAAGATGTTCTGACTCGTTGGCGCAGTGGTAGTGAGTGCGACTGCTGTGCATGAGATCTCGAATTTGATTCTCACGTCAGACTGTTATTGGTGCTTTTGGCTCGGCCCGTGCCAAGCCGCATGCGGGACTTTAAGCCATAACTGGCGAAATATGATTGTAATGTACTTCTGCCTATTCCTTTGAGAGTATATAGCATCATTGAAATGTTAAAGGAACGGCAGTAGGTCCAAGAGGCATATATTAGATAAGATTTTTATTAACTTTCATATATATTATTTTTTATTACTTTATTCTAATAGGCATAATTACAACTTTATACTATTTGTAATGCATGCACTTAATTAATTCTAGTTAACTTGCTTATGTACCATAGCCCGTTATTATTATTTCTTACTTTTTTTTCTCTTTGGATATGTTACTAAGTTAACCTTTGCTACTATTGGTTAACTCGATATGACAGCTATTGTCTGCTTACAGATTTAAATTTAAGTATTACAAGTAATCTGTGGAAAATGTAGTGAGTAGTATATTTGTTAAGTTTAGTGTTAAGTACTCAATGTATCCTCCTAATATACTACTGTTTGTTTTCCCATGGTCAATAAATAAATAAAAGTATAGCCGATATTAGATAATGTGTTGTATACATATATATATACTTATATATCTATAGCACGGTATTATAATTCTTCATTATCCTTAAGTTAAATATTTATTCCCTGGAATATCTTTCGAAGATATGTGACTTACATAAAGCAATTAAATCGCGTAGAAAGAAATATGACTAGAATTATTGTTCATTGAGCAATTCTCATTATATGTAGGTGCTAACACAAAAGAACCAAAAATACTTCATACTTCCAAGCTCGTATATATTAGGTCCAAATATTATATCAATGCGCCCCATCGACTAAGCGCCAGATATAACTAGAAAAAAAAACTTTAAATAAATCTATAAATCTATCTATCCTATAAATCGTTTCTTAGCTTTGCATGAAGTTCTCTAACGTATGAATTCTTTATCTTGTCATTCAAATTTCAAGTGGAAATAAGTAACTAAAACTAAACATAAGTTAATGAGACATTTGCTGTTATAGAAAGGATCTTCTGATATCTATTTGAGTAAGAATCAATTTTATAATGAAATTCATATTAAAGTATTTGTCGGTTACAGGGTTAGTGTAATAGGGTTGTTGGTTATCTTTAAATTAACTGGTTATTTGATGCGCAAAGGGTAAAGATAATTTTTGAAAACAGCACCATTATTGGTTGCAACCAACAATTGTGGGACCTTTTTGTCATTCAGCAATTACCCCTTAACCCTCGGCGATGCAGCGATTGTGTATGCGACTACTATGCATGTAACCGCCCCGGGTTTGATTCCTAGGAAGAGCAGACTGTTGAGTTTTCTGTTAATAGGCGCGTATTACGTGGGACCGCCAACCTTACCTGTTGAAATATGGGTCTAGCCGTTTTCTACCCCCTCGGGGACATAGACGTGATCCTATGTATATATGAAAGTATGATGGATTAAAGCATTCTATGTATTGCACAGGGAACCAAAAAAGTATATTTTCTGCGGCATTAATTTTGTTACATACTGGTTTTAGTAAACACCTTCATCAGTCATACCCGAAATGTATTTACTTTGTATGGATTGACTCTGGTTCTTGAAATATTCAACAAAAAGAACGGTTCCATCCATCCATCCATCTGGATATTAGAACAACGAAAGAAAGATACCAAGGCCGATGGGACAGCCATATTATGATGGCAGACTATTGCTTGAGTTTAATAAGGGATTGTCCTGAACATAAACACAATAAGAAAAGCTTACGGATAAAGGCTTTTCTAATATTTTTTGATTTTTATGATTTTTAGTTGATAGCATATGCATTAAGTTTTCTTATCGTTATTATTCAGTCGCTTCTAAGATATATATTAAATATGTACCTAATTGTATTTATATTTTGACCTTTTTTCAGTCATATAGTTATAAAGTCTTATCTCATAAACTAGAGTCAATTTAACAAATCTGATATTTTTCTCGTATTCAGCATTCTGAACTTACACAAAATTTACTTCAACTTACCATGCCGCAAAATGACTGTTGCCCAGTGTTGTAGATTTTGGATAATGTAACGTATTTTTAAATAATAAAAGCACCATGTTTCAAATATCTTATTGTAATCAAACCGGTTACAACTCAAATGGCATTGCGATTCCAGTTTGACACACTGCCCCTTCCGTTACATTGAAATCCTGCTCTTTTCCCCTCTCTTATGGCAAGATCTTGTATTAATTTCTTCGCTCTGAATTCTGACCTTGAGCGTCACGCAAAAGGTTTTTTGTTATTACTGTTCGACAGCTTTTCCAGCCGTAATCTTGATCAATACAGTATTGGCAAGGACTCATTGCATAAATTAATGAAGCGGTGTTAGCTCAATGGACTTGCGATCCAGAGGTCGCGGGTTCAAATCCTACCCATTGCACTACCGACGTAAACCCACTCCTAATACAAGCATTCTAGCTAAGCTGGAGGGATTAACAATAATACTAGTAATTTAAAACCCAATTGCTAGTAATCTTATAACAAAAAGTAATAAGTAAGGTCTAATGCTGGCGATATGAGTTAGATACACCTTTGTCGAATCCTTAAGAGTTATACTGGTGTAATGGTATACATATGTACATCCATACATCATTATATTGCTATACACCCAACATTACATTACATTATTTACATACAGGCTCTGCCTAGTTTAAAAGACAGGGTTCAATAATTTGTATCTGTAAACCAAAAATGCTTGTAAATTACAATGTAAAAATATTATTATATGGTTTGTAATAATAAATATATTGTTATTATTCTGTCAGTCATGGTAACTTTTAAGCGAACGAGCTTATTGCCGTCCACTAAACACAGTTCCAGTTTCCGATTATATCCATTAGATATTATTATATAAATATACATTAGTAATCCTGATCGGAGTCTGTGATCGGAAGTTTGATTTGATCAGTTCTATTACTACTCTGATTATTCTTTAAAAAGGATAATCTTTTTGAATACTGATTAGAAGGGTCACCAATTTGGTTTATAAAACTGATCAAAAAGGCTTTCTATCTAGAATCAGTGGCATATACCTAATATCACAAATGGTATTGTCCTAAATTAATAAAATATCAGATGTGAACATATTATGTATATTGCATATTTGTTCAAATTTAACGATTGTTAGACTAGATCGGACCTTTTCGACCAGTTTATATATCAGGATATGTTTTTATTTTTAAAAGACAACATCTCATAGAATAATTCCTGTGACGCGGTGTACTTTACAAACATTCAAACAGGGGACACATAACATCCAGACACGGAACAACTATTTGTGGATCACATCAAACCAGAACACGATGTGGCGAGGCGACCACTTCAACCAGTAAATAACTCATTAGCTCTCAGGTATCATCTGTATACACCTAGTCTATATCAGCACTCTGATGTGGTATTTTGACATTTCGAGTCGATTGCTCGTGTGGTCCATCAAACTATTCGACATTTCTAAAATTCTTTACGACCTAACTCAAGATATTATGTTAATTGAAGGCAGAAAGATATTATCTACCTGAATATAGTCTTTATGTTCGATAAATCGCGGTAAATTTTACGATCACGACATATAACGATTTTTATTATTAGTGCCGTAGGTGGCTATAAAACAATGTACTAGAAATAATAAGTTTATCATAATATGTTATCAAGACATTAAAACGATTTTTGATTCCGACCAGAAATAATAATCTACAATATTATAAGTATTTACTGTTTTTTTTAATAAAGGTTACTTACAGATTGGTTTGCAAATTGCTTGTATTTTTGCTGAACCCTCTAGCTAATATGCTTGTGTCAGGAGTGAGTATTTAGTGCAATGGGTGTGACACCTAACAAAAGATTATATCTATTACTATATCCCAAAATTAAATATTACATTAATTTTTCGCGGGCTTCTTTGTCAGCATTCCTTTCGCTATCAATATAATGTTTAACAATCTTATGCAAAATCAGGTAAGTTTAAAAATCCGTTATGTTTGTGTATATGAATGTTATTTTTATTTTGGTGTCTTATTAACAAAACTACACAATTATGTCGTAATACTCATAAACATACCTAAATAATTCTAGAACGATATACTCAAAATATAAATATATCTAGTATTGCCATAAATATTGTTACAAGGAAAGATCTTTTTTTTTCTATTGCATAAAACATTTATTATTGTGACGTATGTTAGTTTATACATTAATATAACAACATTAAAAATATATGAAGCTCATTCAAAATTATCTCCATGGGCTTTAATACAGTCCTTTAAACGTTGAGGCCAGTTATTAATAGAAACACATACAATCTCCGTGGGAAAATTCTTCACTACCGCCAATCTTATGGATTGTTTTAGGGACTTCAAATTATCATGGCGTTTAGAGCATGCCATACTCTCTAAAACTGACCATAAATCATAATCCAGCGAATTAAGATTAGATGACGGTCTTCAGCTCTGATGAAGTCCGTTTCAAAGTTCGTTTCAACCCAAGCTTGGGTGGATCGAGCTTTATGACCCGATATGGTATAATGGAATAATGGTGTTTTTAAAGCTTAACCACATTCTCAAGAATCATATCTTGATACGTTTGTGCCGATGTTTTGACACCTTTTTCACAAAAATATGGCTCCGTCACTCTTTGATAGCTAACACCTCACCAAACCATCACTGAAGTCGGATAATGTCCACGTTGTACTTTGCTGACTAATTGGGAAGGTTCTATAGACCTTTGAACATAAACTCGATCATTCTGCTTGTTAAAACATTGCTCAATACTAAAAAAATCCTCGTCATTAATAAAAAACAATTCTGTGACCTCCCTTTGCGTACCGCTTAAGAAGTTGTCTTGATTTTAGCACCCTATTCATTTTTAAATTATCAGTTAAATAATGATCATTGCGTCTCTTATAGAATGCAAGTGCAAAGTTATCTTTTAAAATACGCGACAGGGTTCTAGGCGCTATATTCATTTCCCGAGATAAAATCGTTTGCTTTCGGAAAGGATTTCTTCGAATTCTTTCCTTCACTGCTTTGATCGCCTTTTTCGTACGAATACTATGTGGACAGCCTGATTTTTTTCTGTCACAAACAGAGGAGGTTTCATTGTACCTATTAATAGCCCGGTATACTAACATTCGACTAATACCAAACGGATGGAAAGTTTCAAAAATTACATTTGGCTCCATACCTTGTTTGTATAATGCTATCACAGCAATTCGGTTTTCTTTATCACCGAAATAGAGTGGCCATTTTAATGTTACAATAATATTTAACACCGTTTGGCGCGAAAATAAGAAAACACAATGAATATTCATATAAGAATGACAGATTCTAAATTCAAATGCAATATTATGTTTTTTTTATTTGGATGTGTATTTATGGCCACAGTATGTACAGCAGCGATAGCCTAGTGGGAGACTGTTGGACTGCCACTGCCACGGGTCTGATGTTCAATGCCAAGGAGCGCATCATTAAATTTTTAAAGTTATGTGCGTACTAAATAGTCAGTTATCACTCGCTTTAACGGTGAAGGGAGACATATTGAGGAAATCTGCATGTCTGAAATGTTCTTGCAGATAATATGTGAAGTCTGCCAATCCGCATCGGGCCAGCGTGGTGGCCTATGGCCTAATCCTTCTCACACTGAGAAGAGGCCTCCAGCAGTCGGACAGTTTAATACAGGACTGATATTATATTGTTATATACTTGAACTACATATTTTATTACTTGATAGATAGTAATATGCATACATTTAGTCACGCATGTGAGTTTATTATCAGGTCATTGACGTTTCCCCAGGTATGTTTAAATCCTACATAATAGAGCCTATTATGCTTTACTGGGCATTATGCCAGAAATTGTGTCGCTACTTAGAATTTACTATCAGAAAGTCCTATACTACTATAATCCTACCTGATTAGACTAGGTAACTAGGTAGCTAGGATCCCAATGATCGGCAGTAAACCCGACGGCAAATATTGGCACTGAACCAACGAAACTGAAACTACACGTACAATACGATTGTTTGTCAATCCGCGTCAAAAGCACATAAACACCTATACACTGTCATATTTGATTTCTCATTTCTCTGTGTTTGTGTGTATGTGATGTAAAAAGTATGTTATTAGACATTATTTTAACTATCTATTGTTTAAATACGTATTCATTTAGAGTGCAATAGTAACCTAATCACATTAATCTATGCGAATTTATTTTTAATAAATCCTTTATATTAACAAAATTGAAGCGCTTGAAAATACTGTAGATGTATATTTTATTTAATGATTTTACAATGCTGTCTCAATAGGTCGAGACGTATTATTTAAGGGTGTTAAATTTGAGGCTTCTCGACTTTAATCTGTCTGATATTATTTTTAGAACTGTTTGAGATGTTGAAGGTTGTTTTGTTAGTGGGTGGGTAGTAGCTATCTAAGTGCAGGGTATTGGAACTCGTCATTTATTTGAAGAATTAGGCAAGTATCTATTTTGTATCAATTTTATTATTTACCGTTCCCGTCCATCTGTTTGAGAACAGTCCTTATTACACTAGTTCGCTGGCTAACAAGTGTCTCGAAGTTTAATCCTACTGGCAGCATGGCACTCCAAAAACATTCAATAAATATCGTAAACATTTTTACGGTCCGCCCCTATGATAGTGGCCCTGAGGTGATCATAGAATTGCAAGACTTATACACTTATGTGGTTAAATTCCTCGAACACGCTCATTCCCTATTTTGTTTCGCAGTCTTATTGGCCACAACAATACCAGTACAAACAACTCTAAAATAAAAAAATATTTATTTTTGACCAATAAGAGCTGTGATAAGAGTCATAAAAAATCGTCAAACATATGACACTACAGACCATTAGGTATATATTGCAAGAAATGTATTTAGTAAACATCATGAGTCAAGGGTAAAATGCCCTGCTCAATATGACTTTAAAAGTTTGAAAGTATTGCCACAATAAAATTTTGATTATGTCGTATTTTCAACTTTTATATAATAACAAGTTCTCTATAAAAATAAAGTTAACAATTTATTGATTACAAAATGGCCTTAAACTTATTATAGTGCAGTGATTGTGTCTGCGTGAAAAAATGTGTATCCTAAGTTTGTAACGACGTGGACAAAGTTTGGATTGGTACAACGTAAAACTGAAGTCAAAGTTGTGAAATGTGATCTTGTTTTCAATTTGTTATTAGCTTACAAAACAAAATAAATAAAGAAAATTAAGCTCTTGAGATTAGGTATAAATGTCTATTAATATATTTTATGTTTAATAAAGCAACTATAATTATGATCAAAACATATATAAGCAGCGATAGCTCAGTGGGGAGACCAATAGACTGCAATGCAGAGGGTCTCGGGTTCGAACCCACGTCGCGCACCTCTGACTTTCGAACTTTTCGAAATTATGTGCGTATTGATTGACAATTATCGCCTGCTCCGTGCCTCGGAAAACACGTTAAGCCGTTGGTCCCGGCTGCCATAAACATCTATGGCAGTCGTTATTGGGAAAGTCAGTACCCTCTAATATCCTGACACTGGTCTAGCCTTAGGGTATCGTTAGCCTTCGGGTTGCGGAGGTTAGGTGGCAGCCGCTCCGTGTAAAAACTGATATCCAGTCAAATCCGGTTAGACTAGAAAAGCCGAACCCAAGTGACTTGGGAATAATAAAGGCTAAGAGAGAAGAATTATGATCAAAACATAAACTTTTTTATGCGATTCAATATGATTGGAAAGTTTTGGTTCGAATCGTAACAAAGAAACAAAATAAGAAACAAAGACTTTATTTTCGATAATTACATACTGATATAAATACGGCTCTCTTCTGTTTAGTTCAATGCCTGTGTTTGAAGAGTCCCCTTTTGTCTTGTATACAGTCAAAAATACTGAGTGCAAAGTACTCGTATAGTACTTAGAATTATGTAGGATATTTATAGATAAACATTTAAGCTAAAGTTTTGTTCTTTATCAACATGGATGTCTAATGTATTCTTCATTATTTTAGACATTCATACTGATATCATCAATATGGATGTTTAGAAAGTCAATACTAGACTTACAGTAAATACAAATTTAAAAAATCAATTTCACTGGTGCTTCTGCATCTCAGTAGGGACATTGCCTTATTGGAATGTTTCTACATAATATACCCGGGGAGTGCTCTGAAGAGTTATTCCACCTTATCCCGTCCTCCCCTTTCCTATCTAGAACAACGCGTGCTGGGCTCAGATGCTATCCTTACACGGTAGAGTCGACTAGAGTGCGTACCAACTAGTTTGGGTCCTCATACCTCTGCCGAACGATCAAGGCATGGAATTCTCTGCCAAGGCACGTGTTTCCTTCTTCCTTCAATCCTGGGTCCTTTAAGCAGGGCATGAAAAAGCACCTTCTCAGGCCGTCAAAGTAGACCTCAACATCGCCTCGGCTGCTATAAGGACGGTGTGGAGCCCATTGCTCTTAGACCACACGATTGCTTACCATCAGGCGGAGTGAGGTCATTCTGACGAGCAAAATAAAAAATAAAAATTGTTTATACTTTTCCGGTTCCCGTACGTAGTTTATGTTATTCGCCAGATTGCCTAATACAGAGCCTCCGGTTACAGTGAAATGTTCTGTTTTACAACACGACCCGCTGTCCCTGCAAACTACCAATTACTTTGTGCCAGCTTTGTAAATATTTAGCTTCATAAAAAACTGTTGTTTAGATTTGTATCATATGACACAGATGTACCCGTATTGCAGCTTAAAATTTTTTGGAACGGTTTTCGCTCTGCAATCACAAAGTATACAGCGCTATTAAATTTCATGACGCTTTTTGGATTGTTTCATATACATACATATGTATTCAGTATTGCTGTTAGTCTCGCTTGTAGCGTACGCGATACTAATGAACCTAGTTTTAATTCCCGGATTGTGCTCCCATGCTATTTACTGTACAGTACCTACTGAGTATAGAATTGTGTCTAGTAATAGGCTTAAAGCTGACAAAATGTGGTTCCGGATTAACGTAGCCTGTAGAGCTAGGCTTATTTATGCTTATAAACATACCATTGGTTGCGTTTTGGTATAGGGGGATTCAGGATCATTCATTCTAGAAAAATATTTTAGTTTTCTAAACACGCCGATTATTTATTTAACTTTAATAGTATCGTAATATTTGCCTTCGTTGAAAATATCAAGTTTGCCACCATTTTGGGTATATATAAATAAAGTTAGATAATTCTTTATTATACACCAAAACATTTGTAGGTACATACATACGTACAATTAATGGTACGGGGAATCTCAAAAGGAGCGGCCTTATTGCTTATAGCGATATCTTCTAGTAATCTTATGCTATTCAGGAATATTCAGTATAAATCTGGTATGTACGTACTATTTCTTCGCGAGGTTCATAAACACGTGTAAACCTTTCTGTTACCTACGAGTACCTACTTACATGTCGTATACGACTAGTTTAGCTACACAATAGACTGGACACGCCATTTAAATGTCATTCAATGTTTACAATGGCCTGTATGCTAATAATTTATCTGGTTCGATGTTCTTATGTAAACACGAATAACCTAACGAGAGTGTACACACCTAAATATTACACGAAGTTACACAATAACATACGATTAGATCAGAACTCTATTTTGAACAGTTTTTATTACGAGATTTGGCTATCTGTAAAATTACTTTGTAGATTAATAAAGTTAGTAGTAGTTATTTATTAATCCATAAAATCCACATGTTTCATTTCACAAGAAAAGTCGCATCATAATACAAACATAATATATTTTAGTCAATTAAAAGGTTGATAATATTTAGCCAAACCTTGATAAATAGCTCAAGTCTGTTAAGCAACGAACTCTAGATAAGTCATTCAAACAAAACGTTTATGATTACAATTTACTTGAACAAGCAACTATTGATATAACTGTTCATTTCTATTCAAATTTTACACTAACATTATCAGGTGTCCTATAACAATAAAGTGTGAAACAATAAAACGCGCGATACCGTACAACTATCTTCAGAATGGTTGTCAATCGTAAAGAAATGCTGAATTCAGCACCAAATAACTACCAAACTCCCGCAGATTCTCGTAGTTATGTCACTTTGAGAAGTAAAGACAAAAATAGATAAGCGTGCATACAACAAATTATGTTAAAAGAAGCGCATTACATATCCAAGCCGCTCGTTATCTCGCTGACAACACAGAAACTAGGAAAAAATGTATTAAAAACGCGGAGGGCGCGGTCGTCGCCCCACTCCGACGGTTCGCCTTGCTTATTTGATAAATAACCGCCCAAACAATAAATCACTATGCGAGAAAACTAGTGTATTTTGGTCCCTAGCTCCCTATTAAAATTTATTTAAGTCCAAGTGGCGGAGTATGTTGTGGCTCGCGACTAACTGACTATCTAAATATTGGTTTTTGTGACTTTTTATTGTTTTCTTGTTTGTGATTTTTTGGTGAGATTATCGGTAGCCCAGTTTTTTATCTAAAACTGTAAACATGGAGGTAGTTAACTAATCGATTTGTTGGTAGCCAGTTTTTTTACGTACAATTGTCGTTATGTCGATATACGTTTTTAGCACTGGGAATTAAAGAAAATTAAAGGAAATTAATTGGATTCTTGATTTACTAATTAACTGTAATTTATCTTTTATATTAAACAATAGACGCTGAAATATCGCTGATTCTATATTAAGATTTGTTAGTTTGCTCCAAATTTGTGGTTTTTACAAGTTAATTGTTACATTGCATTGACAAAGGTAGTGAAAGGCTGTGTTTGCGTACATAAATTTACTACTTTCTGATCAGCGTGTACAGATGTTAGTTTCCACACTTAAGTAGGGTTTTGCCTTTCCTCTAACGCAATTGTAATTATCTCAAGCTCACTACATAGGCAAGCCTTTTTTAGAAACATCATGAAAATTAAGAGAAATAAGATCGGGTTCGATTACCGATTCGTTCTGTCAAGAGTATCTAAGCAGCAGAAAGCAGTCTGAAGCTATACACGATGGCGAACATTGCGCGCGCCCTATTGCCTGTGACTTTCTAAATAGGTACCTTCGTTTTATATTAGGAGGCAAGATGTATGCTTACCTCTTCAGAATACAGGCGTGGGCCTAAATATAGGAAATTATTTCTTTTCCAACTTTTGTAACTGTAACTTCAAGAAGATGATAATTGTTACATTGAGGCAATGTTTTAATTTATTTGATACGAGCTTTTCCCTGCGGGTTAAAGAATTGTTTAAATTGGACAAGTCGTTTTTGAGTTTATCCATTAAAATCAAAAATATTAACATACAACAATACAAATCGTTCCTCTTTATAACACTAGTATAGATTATTACATAGTAAAGCGTAGTTTTTTGGACATGGTGACTAAACCCGAAATATCCCAGTTTTTGCATAAAAATCGTATACTTTTCTATCTTGTTATTTGTGATATTATATTTTATTACAGTAAGGATCGTCTGTGTTGCACCGCCGCGCCGTGTCATACGTGGGAGAAACATACTTCCCCATAAGACATTGAGGAGTGAGGCGCAGCCCACCACTGATTCATTGAATGAACGTCTGTGTGTAGGGTTTACGCAACTTTCCCGCTTTCATGTCTTTTGGAACCCATTCCTCTCGGTTCATGCCATCTTTAATGCGTTTTCCGTAGATTTGCTAACACGCAAATGAAGTTTTTGATATTAATTTGCAAGTGATAGAAGAGCGAACTTGCTTGCCGCTTTGTTCTTTTATGATTCCAATGCATGAGGTGATCAATCATCATTATAATCGGATATCAAAGACTATTAGGCTCAATTATTATTTACCATATTTTGCCACAGCATCGCTTTCGTAAATGTGGTTCAGGTTAGGTAAGATAAGTAACACTACGTTTTTCTGGATGAAAGGTACCCTATGTCTTTTTCTGTTCTTCTGACGTATGTTTGTGAAATTTCAGGATGATCGGTCGAGTAGTTTAAGCGTAATACACGAAAAAACAAACTTACATTCGCATTTATAATATTAGTTAGGACTAGCTGTTATCTGCGACTTCGTCCGCAGGAATTTTTTCTTCGCGTTACCCAAATTTTTCCAAAATAAAAGTAGTCTAAGTTACTCCTTATAACATCAGCTAACTGTGACAGTGAAACTTCCGTCAAAATGAGTCCAGCCGTTTCAGAGGTTAGCCGGAACAAACAGATAGACAGAAAGACAAAAAACTAAATTTTGTTTGATATCATTACGTATATGCTTTCATATGCATTTGGGAAAAAGCTGTTATTTTGACTTTACATACTGTCTGTATGTAAAGTCAAAATAACAGCTTTTTTGATTGAATTTAATTGAATATTAATTGAATATTAAAATTTAATTGAATTTTATTTATTTATATTATTCGTGATTAACTTTTACTTGCAACTTCATTGTTGTCCTTTTATACTAGCATGAATCAGTTTCCTCTCTATACAGTCTGTCATTCATAGCGTTTAAGAAAATTGTTATACAAGATACTATAGAGTGTTGTAGTAGTACTCACTCGTATTTGTAGAAGAATCACAATATGCAAGAAAGAGGTTGATTGACTTGTACTACTTTTGTTGGTACTTAGGTATTTCTCTATAATAACAACTGAGAATCGGCAATGAATTGCCATAAATCTAAGAGGTCGAAAAAATGGTTCAAGTTATATGCAAAGCTCACGTGATACTACGTGAGGTCAGAGGTCAAAGTCAAAAGGTCAAAGAGTTTCGGGGGTATATCGACTATGCTGAGTCGAATGGCGTTGACCGCGAGTCTCTAGCTGTTACGGTTCTTGAGTTGAAAGTTGTATAACAGACAGACGGACAAAGCTGTTGTAAATTTTTTTTTGAACTCTAAAACTAAGTTCGGATCGATGACGGTTGAGCGTCAATATTTATTTGAAATTTATAAATGATTGTATAATTATGTGTAAGATGTATATGAATCTATAATACACGCCTTGATAAACGTTGTCAATTGGCAGTAATGTATAAACATGAATGTCTGTTTGCTTATAACATATTTGTCCTTAGACAATTCATCCAATTGTGACAAAACTCTCGGAGGTCTGGTGATAGTTGTATATGCGTAAGAAAAGATAAGAAGTAACACAAATGTATTACATATATTTTCATTCTCCCATATACATTTAGATATTTTAAAATTTTATTAAACTGATTTTTGTAAAGAACTTTTACTGCACTAACAGTAATGTTTGTGTCGCGGGGATATTTACAAACATTCAAACAACGGATACAAAGAACACCCAGACTCAGACAAAACTATACGTGGATCATACAAATGTTTGTCTCATATGAGTTTTGAACCCACAACACTCAATGCAGTGGCAGTGGCGAGGCAACCACTACACCATCTGTGCAGTAACAAGTCAATTAGTCGCGACACAATAAATAAAGCATTGTGTCAGATTCTGTAGTCCGAGCGTCCGTCGTTTGAAAGATTGTTATTTTTAAGTATAATATGATACGCTCAATAAACAGCTAAACCGTGATGTGGTCTGTTTAAATCAGTTCATAGGTATTCGTTATTCGTCATTAGGTACCTACTCCTAAAAATACGGTGAGCTTCCACGTAATGCCTTTTTTTAAGTAACTCTACGTGTGTAGGTTAGGTATTAGCCAGCTTTTCCAAGTTTAACTTCCACTCATCTCTCCTTCCAATTATTCTTAGTTATATAAGTTTTTTCGGAAACCTGATTGACTATTAACAATATATTGTACATTATTTATTACACTATTAATCTAATATATACTTACAAACATATTAACAAAATCAAAGTAGGTAATAATAAAAATATTAATAATTATAATACTTAATATTTACAAAAATGGTTCGGGCGTTAAAACGTTGGTAGCCACAGTAATCTTATAAGAAACCCAGTTATTTATTTATGTGTTGTTTAGGCGCAGAATTGAGTAGTATAATAATAATAATAATAATATTCTACCACGTACACACAACACCATCTAGCCCAAACTAAGCAGAGCTTGTACTATGGGTTCTAGACAATGGATAAACATACATATTATTATATGCTTTTTTTTTGTAAATACATACATATTATACATAGAAACACCCAGACCAAGACAAACATCCATGTTCATGCACACAAATGTTTGACTTGTGCGGGAATCGAACCCGCGACCTCAGGCGTGGCAGTCGGTTACACCAACCACTACTAAGGAAAATAAATGTGAATGATGACTTTAGTTGTGTAAATATATGTAGGTAAATAAGACTTGTAAGCTTTGTGATACCTAGCTATTCATAGGATGATTAGTAGGTATGGCCGAAAATAATTAAATTCAAAGCTCAAATAAAAAAATATTTATAGGAGTAAATATTTACCAAATCTCGATCGAATTGCCTTCATTTTTTATCAAAGTTGTAAGTTTTAATGTTTTTTCATAGGCTGTCGGACCAGCTCGCTCGAATCGCTGAAGGAAGTAACTAATAATGAGAGTGAGTGTAGGTGCTTATGAAACAATGGAAATATGCCAGGATCGATAGTAGCAACCGAAAATTTGTAGTCTCTGCCTGCTCAATCGGGAAATAGGCATAAATCTATGTACATATCATTCCATTATCTTTTTAATTAAACTAAAATCTAATTATGATAGGATATAATAAAACTTCTAAAATGAGTACAAGCCAGCCATCTTTTGGGATGTTATTAAATTAAGCAAGAAAACTTGTAGCACTGCCATCTGTGTTTATTTTCTCTAACCACCAATTCAAAGAACGTCGTACGTTGCCAGAAAAGAAAGTTTTGTCACGAAACATTATGTTCTAGATTGACTTTCTTGTGCCATAGATGGCGTTTTATTAAACAAATAAAAAAGACTATGAAACGTTCTCTTTTTTATGATCTTATAAAAGTGGCTAGAAACAGATAGGAGTATGTAGAAAAGTAGCTATTGCAATATATAGGTACTTTACTTGGAGTTTTGCATTTTAGAGCTACTGTTACCGATAAATGACTTATAATATAACAATTTATGAGAAGTGACTTATTATATAATATAGTGCCTACAGCATATGCTTTTATTGAAAATAAGTTTGGTTTAGTTTTCGATTCGTACCGTATGGATATCCATGTCTATATAGACACAGCATAAGTTGTATTATGTTGCATAAGTATATGATATGACAAAAGCTATTATACGTAATGTAAGGAGACACTTAATCGAGTCGGATTGGTTTTTAACAAACATTGCTGATTTTGACATGTTCAATGTGACTCAGTTTCCGATTTAGGCATGCTTACCTATTCTTTATTACATTCTCGCTGTACATTCTAAGGCTCTTTGTAGGTACCCCTAGCGAAGAACGAAGCTCTTAGACGATAATTTCTATTAAGCCCCATCCCATTCTGAAATGATGAGCCAACCAAAAAGGTCATCACCTGAATTTTCTAAATGTCTTGTTGACCATTGTAGATAACGGTCGTAATTTGGGCCGCCGTCCTTGTGGCTAAGTTGGTGTACTGGCTTATTCTAAGACAGTCCAAGTGCACCCTACAACAACGTTGCTACCAACACCTAGATAAACCACAACTTAATAGCCGAAGTGGCCGAGATACATAAATCATAAATTATTTCTTCAAGAAAGGCGATACTTTGATTAATTTGTTATGCAAGGGAAGATTTATGGCTCTATCTCTTTATCTCATTTGATTCCTGTTCTAACAACGTAAATTGTTGTAACTCCATAATAATATAGTAAATGTATTTAATTAAACGTCACTTAAGATAGATTCGATATTAATATTTGAAAAGAAGACAGGTTTATATATTTTATTCACACTTAGACGATAACAGAAATAGCGGGATTTTTTCATATTTAAGCTTAATTAAAGGTGTCTTTATGTTTCTAATTTGAGGGTTTTAGGTTAATAGTGCATTAGTACTCACAGATTCAAGTAAAATGATAAATAAATAATGATTACGATAAGTTTTTGAAAGTCTATTTCTTTGCAAGTTATACTTAGTGTACCTTGTTTATTCATTATTTTGTTAAATAACGTAACTATACTATTTTATTTTTAATATAATTTTCTTATTCTTTAATTACTTATTGTTTTGATACTCAGTTTTAATTTATATTTACACTTTTGACGCTAATTTAAATTATATATTTTTTTACACATATTAAAATAAGAATGTGATTTCAAGGGTTTTTGTTATAAGTATGTACATATTATATAGGGTCAACGGCATAATCCATAAACTCACACACACACACACACACACACACACACACACACACACACACGCGCGCACACACACACACACACACTATTACGCTATTTTTAACCTTTATAATAAAAATAATCAAATAAAAATTCCTCCACCTTAAAATACCTTTGCTACTTACTCACTATACCAATCAAAGTGCTGTTTATTTCAATAAGTCAAATATCCATTAAATCCCTCTATTAAAGAGAGTTCGTGTACATTGCTCCACTCCGAGTCTTTTGGAATTAACGTCAACGAGCCAGAGGGAATTTAATAAGCATACAAGCATTAAGGGACAAAGAAATCGATGCAATGAAAAATATCCTTATATTATTTTTATAAACTTTCAGAGCCTTTTAGAAAACTAGAAATTAAATGTCTTTGAAGAAAACATAGATAATACTGTGTCTACATTCTTTTGGCTTTTTAATTTTACGTCCTCTTGACTATAATCTATGCAGTCAATATTAAAATTGTCAGCACAGATGGTGTATTACAAAGTGTATTAAAAATAGTCGTCTCGCTACTGTCTGTGCGCCGCTGTGAGTTTAATTTCACGCATAAAACAAAATATTAGTTAGTTAGTTGGACGTGTGTTATCCGCACTTAGCCCCACAATTGGGCCATTGTGCGTAAGTGACCGACGCGAAAAGTTGTTCGGTTACTCATACCACCTCAGCTCCGTCCAGAAAGACAATAGGGGACCGGTGTTGCGCAATACTTCCTTCATCGTTTCTGGACTGTTTAGTAGTTTAGTTCGTTGATTGCTCACGCTTTTGCAATGTAGCAGCACGTAAGCCGGTGTCTCCTCGGTCTCCATGCAGCCTCTATATAAGGGGCTGTCAGTGATGCCGATGATGAATAGGTGATTGTTGAGTGAGCGGTCGCTTGTTATTATACCCACTAGATGTCGCAGGTTTTTTCTTGAAGAACGTAGCAGTTTGCGTGACAGATGTATATCTAAGGATGCAAGGGCTTCCTTTGTCTGTCTACATCCCCTTGTTTCTGCCCATTGTTTTTCGTGTAGTTTCGTGGTTCTGTCGCATAACCATGTTTTAAGTTGGCAGAAAGGTATCGGGACAATTGGTTTAGGTCCTACCATTTTAATGCCCGATCCTCTCTTTGCCAGTTGGTCTGCAGCGTCATTGCGAGAAGAGTTGCTGTGGTCGCGTATCCACTGCAACGTTACCCGATTTTTTGTTGCAATCCTTTGTAGCTCACGGTGACACTCTTGGATGAGTCCGCTGTTAAAGCAGTTGGTTTTCAGAGCTTGTGGTACCGCGGCACTAATCGAGATAATGCGTATCGACTTTTCGCTTATAAATACCTCTTGATGTAACTACTGCTGCAGCCCGGGTGATTCCAACACATTCTGCCTGGAAGAGAGTGTTGAGGTTTCCCAGGGTTGTTGACAAATTGATGTTTAGGTCGTGGGAGAAGACTCCGACTCCTGTTCCTGATTTGAAACAAAATATTATGTGATCTATAACTTGTTGTTTCTCATTTAGTTTTTTATGTGCTTTATATGAACATTTGTAAAGGCTCCCCCAAAACATATAGAACGAGTGATAAGAAAGTGACCTTTCCAGGAAAAACATTATAACATTGTTTCAAAGTGAATTTTCGTGGCAATCAAGAAAAGCAGGCCTACCTAATTCATCAAACATTGAACATTTTTTATAAAAATAACTTGTCACAATAAAGGAATCTCTAATTGTGCTGGTTTTGGCTAAATTATCGATGGTGAAACAACGCTATTTTTAAGTACACAAATGCAGAGTATAAAATTCTAGGCGTCTTTTTAAATATAAGTATATCACAATACACCTAGCTAACATTTTTAGCTCGTTCAATCTGTTACCACGTCATTTGTTTCGCATACGTGTTTAAAGATAAAATTTAAAACGTAACGTAGAAATTAAGACATTTTTTTTTTACATTGTCTAATGCATTGACACATACCTCTCCGGGGCGCGACGGAGAGGTTATGTCGGACTCACCGAAGCAAAGATATCCCG
The DNA here is from genome assembly GCA_930367265.1 of Catocala fraxini. Lineage (NCBI taxonomy): Eukaryota > Metazoa > Arthropoda > Insecta > Lepidoptera > Erebidae > Catocala > Catocala fraxini. Next base: position 14,281,640 of record OV884037.1, read on the forward strand.
GTAATGCCGACAAAATCTACCACGGTGTTCCTGGAAATAACCAGAGTCGGCGGGGCCGCACGAATCACTTTCACATGCAATCGAGACCCCGCCGAGCTTTCGGCCTGCCGCGCACCGTATGAAACGGCAGGCCACTTAACGAATGTAGGTACATTCGTTAAGTTAAATATTTATATTTTAATAATTAAAATATTTATATTTTTCCCTACTGTACTCTTGTGAGGGAACGAAGACAAAACGACACAGAGGCGCGCGTGGGAACACGCACGCCGCCTCTCGCACCTGGTGTTCATCGGATGGCGGACAGGCCCACGAAGCCCACCACCCCCAGGTAAAACCTCAGGGTGGCTGGAGGTCATCTCGCCCGGTTCTTCGGTTGGGAGAGGGTTCAAGCGCTCCCTCTCCCGCTCCACCGCCTCCTTGGTAGAAATAACTTCCTAACAGAAGGAGGCGACAGCGTTCCACGACCTCTAAATAAAGTTTTTAACATGATATATTTAATTAATTCATAATGTGGACTATCTTTTTCGCTGGTACTTCAAATATAAATATCAATAACCTGAAAGAACGGGAGATATTAATTAACATAATGTAATAAGACTATTGCTATTCTAAGAGGAGGCTTGTGCCCAGCTGTGCGACAGTATATAAAACAAGGTTGATGTATCACTAATACGCTTCGAGAATGTAAATCAAACGTCCGGGATCAGGCAAAAACTGTCAGTAAAAATAACAAAGTATCATCATTGCGATTAACATGAAATGTTAAGATAGTATCGTGACATTTGCGTAAGATTTTTGTGTGCCTTTAAAGAATAAGATCAATTCTTGAATTATCTTTTTGCTAAGTGATGGTTTATAAGTCTAACCAAGTATAAGTAAATGTATACATACATATCAGCATAAAGAGATTCATATGTTAATATTGCCGAATAGGTCGGCAGAGTTACAACCACATTTTGCCAACTATGTTTTTAGATCCCACGTTGGACCTGGGACCGGGACCAGTGAACCCATGATTGCCCACCAAATAGTATGTACATGTATATTTCTGTAAATTGTTATAAATAAATCGATCAGTTCATGATCAAATTCACATAGTTTCAGTAAATTATCTCCAACAATTTCCTTGTGGTCGTACACGAGAGATTTTGAAATCGATCTTAAACTTAAACCGTTTAACCGGATAATGACGGATTTACAAAGAGCTGACCTCGAAATTTAATGAGGGTTGTTAGGAAAAGTTACTTCGGGTCTACTGAATGCGGCCTCAGTAATCATACACTATTGTTCTTTTGTTGATATATTTGTGAATTTACCTTTTATGTTTTATACTATCAAACGTAAACAGCTTGTGAGCTTGCCGTAGCCTATATGTTCAATGTCAGGTCACTCACAAATGACAACCCAAGAAAGGTATGTCGTTGCATGTGCAAGTGACAACGATCACAATTAGCTATGGTGTCTGTAGAGTATAAACACTATACTGCTTGCAAGCCCTACTAAACGCCGCGCACCGGTCAACGAACGAGAGCCACGCTTCGGCGCGAATGGGTCGGCTCGATCGGAGTAATACCACGGCCTCACAAAAAACCGGCTTGAAATAGCGGTTGCGTTATGTTTCGTCGAGTGAGTGAGGGTACCGGAGGCCCAACACCTTCTGGCAACGCGCTTGTGGCTTCTCAGGTGTTACGGGTGTCCATGGGCGGCGGTAATCGCTTACCACCAGGCGATCCGTATGCGCGTCTGCCTCATATACAATAAAACAAAAACTATAGCAAATACCTAACACAACGTTAATAGTGTGTAGTGTTCTGTGGAGTGGAGGCATTTTCCTAGCTGGGCTGTTCTATTTTACACGTAGTCCCGGATTTATACGAAAATTCAGTATGTGCTCTGTCCACCTTATTACCTATTTTGCTCTATCTAATTGCACTTGTGTGTGTAGATACATAACACCTCTGTTGCACCTTCCGTGCTGCGATAGAAGCATTATGTGCCACTACGCCAAATAATAACAAATACCCTTCCTACGCAGCCAATATCATGAATACAAAAGCAAGCGAGTATAATTCATATCCGCACTTAGACAGGTATACGGATTATTTATACACGACACTGTTCCACTCGCACTAGCATTGTCTGTAAGAGGTAAGTGCCACCATATTTTTACTGAAGGAGGAAATTTAATTTATTTGTGTTACGCTCTGTTGGCAGTGTCACTATAACAAGGTTTAACGGGAGGCACAATTATTTCTAAGTCTCCTCATAGCCGAGGCTTCGTTGCTGGATAATGTGATTTCGCATAGAATAAGGGAATGTTTGGTTAGCTTAAACTGTTTATCTTTATTATTTTTGTCTACGCTTTCAGTCTGAAGGCTGTGATACATGTTTACTTTTGTACCAAAATCTATACTAACAATAACAGTAATTACTCGATTGTGCCCGCAGCCTGCCCGTGGTAATCTAGATTTTGACAATACATTTTTATCCTTGCGGAACAGTACTTTTTCTTTTCTATACCCCTGACAACGTGTATGCGATTAGTCGAATAGTTTAGAGGTGAAAAAGTAACAAACAAACAAACAAACTCACAGTCATATTATTTATAATATTATTAAGGATTACGAATGTAATTTTTTGTTTGTTACGTTGTGACAGCTAAGCCAGTGAAAAAAATTATCTCATTCTCTCTATAATCTTCCTACTCTCCAAACGTGTTATTAATCTACCCATTGATATCATGCATTTACCATAAATACTATCCAAAGTTCTGTTAGCTTACAGTATACCGTAGGGATATTTTAATTATTGAAATTATGATTACTCAAATTAAATTGTTGCGTATTCCATGGCGGCTTAAAACATTTGTATCTATTATATAAGACATTTAATAATGTAAAGCTAGTCTAAAATTATTTTTATGTTAATGTATGTATATTTCTTTTTTTTGTAGCAAATATTTTAATGTAAATTTTGTTTAACCACGTTCAGTCACGAATTGCCTTTGCATTTGTTACAGAGGGTACGTGTTTGCGCCCTCACACCATGCTTCTTTCTGTATAATAGATTACTGTATATGATAAAGTTTGTTGTTTTTATAGATTTATGTGGTTAGTATTATATTGTACTAACTTTTGCAGCTTTGTTCAGGAACAATATTGTTTTCTGGATGAAAGGTACCCTATATTCTTTTCTGTGCCACTGACAACATGTCTGCAAAACTTCATGATGATAGCAATGACAAACAAACTCATATTCCTATTTATAATATCAAATAATCATCAAGTCAAATAAACAACGCGATAAAATCCGTATATAGCAGTTTAATTTCAATGAATACTATTCGCGTAAATAGAAGACAATATTATATAATATTGTAGTTGGGATAAAGTATGCGACACCATGGCCTACATCTAGCAACTAACGTAAATGTAACTTCAGTGATTTTAGTAAACTCCTTACCCACCAATCTTTAAACTTCATATGAATTATTGTGTGACCTAAATGAATAAATGCGTTTTGATTTCGTCTTTACCGACACTGCCTACGTCATATAACTAAAATCACGAGTTGTAGTCCCGAATAAAAATAATACATCGTTATATAAATAGATCTTCATTTGTTTAGGGACTGCGTATTCTCTGTTGGCTATCTTTCAATGTTGTGTAGGTCCTTTTTATTTAGGAATATCTTTAGTCTAGTAATTCTGCCTTAAGAAAAGCTTTTTCAGAAAATATGTAGTTATTTGTAACCATGGCAAAACTCTGCCTGCTATTTCTAGCAAATAATTTTACGCGTGATGCATGAGCGTAACGAGGTAATGATTTAGGGCCGGGTACGGTCGAAATAGCAAGACAATACACGGATGAAATATGAATTGTAGGTACAATAAATACAAATTGTAAAGGTCTAATAATTTAGAACACAGAGGCCTTTTGATTTTGCGTACCACTTTAATATCTAAATATTCAGACCTTCTATGTTATCTTTACTAATAGGTATCATTAAAAAGGAAAGATTCGATTTTTTGTCTGTTTGTAATGATTTAACTAAAAAAATACACAACCGATTCAATTCAATCAATTCGGAAGCTGTATTATAACCGAGTAACACGGACTATATTTTGTTTAAAAAAAGAACTGTTACACTACCTTTACGTGAGCAAAGCCGCGAGCAAAAGCTAGACAAATATATAAGTAATTTGCTAAATCATTACTAATACTATAAACACGAAAGTTTGTATGGATGTATGGATGTTTGTTACTCCTTCACGCAAAAACGACTGGACCGATTGCGATGAAACTTGGTATGTAGATAGATAGATAGATTCACACAGAGGCTACTTTTTATCCCGATATTTCCACGGAAACGGGACTTACGCGGGTGAAACCGCGGGGAAAAACTAGTAATTTCATATTTCCATGATAGAACAAGTTATTGCGTAGTGAGTAGTTTTAGCCAAATATATTATGTGTGTGAGTATTCTTTGGTGATGAATAATCACTAATAACCTTAACTTTATTATTCTTTAGCGATTTGGTATAAGTTTTAGTGTAACATATTTTTATTTTTTCCGTTAAACTATTAGCGCGGTTAAGCAACGTTGGGTGCAGTCAGTCTATAGATGGGTGACCGCTTAGTAGTATTTCATCTGAGCGTCTCCGTGCTACGGAGGGAATGTAAAAACTCGGTCCCGGTTGTTGTCAAATTGACAGCAGTCGTTAAGCCATGTCAGAGGCCTACGGGCGGTTTGGACAACTCTTGACAACAGGTTGGCCACTAACCACACAAAAAGAAGAAGAAGATTATGGCTAAATCTAAATGCGAGTACAGAAGCTATGCAGACATTAGGTGTGATGTTCCTACAACACAAAGAGAGGCTCAGAAGATTCTCTGACAAAGCTGGAGTAATTAATCGTGCAAACTTCAATAGCGCGATTCGATTTTACATGGTTTGCAAGCTACAAAGGGATGTAATTTTTTGGTCCACGTATAAAGTTGAGTGAAGAAATTATACAACTGCTTATCCCTGTTTTTATGACATAATATAATTGTTTTTTTTATAACTGCTGCGTTTATATTAATTTCTGTCTGCGGGGGACTTTACAAACATTCAGACAACGGATACAAAGAACACCTTACCTCGTAACAACTATTTGTGGATCATAATTATTTTTTGTCTGGTGATTATTTCGTGTGTATTTGATTATACATTCTATATCACCAATCAATATAGTCGGCAGATCATGAACTTAAATTGCATCTCGGTTCACATATGATACCTATAACACTAAATCTCTGATCCTCACAAGTTGAATTCAGATATGTTCCGGCGTTACATTAATATGGTTTGATGTAGTGTTAACATTGTTGTTAGGTACTATTCCATTCGTGATAGGATCAATTCAGGTATAAGAAAGAGTGGGTGTTAAATACGTCTACGTTACACCCACATTCTCTAGCTAACGCTTCAAAGCGATGAATGATATTATGAATTATTCTGCTTTGATCGTACATAAAAGCAGTCTACATGAAATTACAGTATTTTTAACATTGAATTCAATGCCTTATTTATGTAGCATACATGCCCAGCAGATTGAGCTCGATACGAAGAATGTATTTATATTGCTTCTAGCGAAATTTCATAATGACCAGTCGAGTAGTTAGGGCGTGGAAGCGTAACAAACTCACATTCACATTTGTAATATAAGTTAGGAATATTAATTTCGAGACGAGTACCATCAGCATACCACTATTGAGAATATTAAACGACTATTAAGTAATTGGAGTTTCCGTTTCTCAGTTTCTAGATACATCGTAGGATTGTCAGCTCAATGGTACCCTAATATCATAATTATGGTAATTAGAATTATAATAATAATATTCTACCACATACACACAACACCGTCTAGCCCAAACTAAGCAGAGCTTGTACTATGGGTACTAGACAATGGATAAACATACTTATATACTTTTTTGTAAATACATACATATTATACATAGAAACACCCAGACCAAGACAAACATCCATGTTCATGCACACAAATGTTTGACTTGTGCGGGAATCGAACCCGCGAGCTCAGACGTGGCAGTCGGTTACACTAACTACTACGCCATCAAGGCCGACAAATTTTTAATTACACGACTATAAACATATATAACTTGAAAAGCGACTAGAAATTAAAAATACGCTGTTACCTAAATTCGTATAGGTATCCTTTTTAATATTAGATAAACCCCTTTTTAACTATAACTGATAAAAGAGTATAAAATTAAAGCGCAATATTTCAAAATACAGAATCAAAAATATAGTGGTCTGGAAAAGTTAAATAATTGACGTCACTTCAAATGTGGCTGTCCGCAGCACAGGTCAAGTCTCTCGGTGCAGAACTGGGAGCACTGGAACGAATAGCCTCATCATCTACAGTGCACTATACCTATCTACTACCGACTTACACAAACTTTGTGCATTCACTTTCAGAGAGAAAACATTCATAGAGACTTTGCAGTCTTTTATATTGTCCCCTGTCCAACGTTTCGGATAGAATTGCCGCCTTCCAAATTCAACTTGATTAATCTTGTCACGTTCCTGCGTTGTTTTTCAATCGAATTAAGGTCTGTTAAAGTATATACGATGTTTTCTCTGGATGAACGCTTGTACAAGTAAAATAAAAGAACAATGTCCTTAAAACTTTTTGATAATGAATGAGGCCACTTCTTGGGTTTAGGATGTTATTAAGTTTCGCTTGGTTAACTTTTACAGTATTTTCGGTGAAATACTCTCTGACAATTCCTTTAAGACTGAGATTAGATTGAGAAATTTACTACGAAAGGATTTTTCTGTCGTTGACTTAATATTAATGTCTGACGTTTTGTCTGCCTGGAGAATAGTTGTAATCACGAGTGCCTAGACTGATGTTGCCGTGTTATATGAACGTTGCTGTGACTAGAACATAAAGCATTAGTTTCAGAAACTTCTTTAATAAGCATTATTTCGCGTGTAAAATCAAAGCAGTTACTTGAAATGCTTATGCCGGAAACATTGATAAACTGCTAGCACTTGATGAATTGCAGATGTCTGGGTTATTTAGTAGCTGTACAAACACCATTTATGCTCTAAAGGGTTTCTCTATCCTCAAATAACTGAATAGAATAAAAGTTCGAATATTCCACTCGGATTCTTGCTTGGAAAAGCCCTCGGGTGAAACTAAGCCGAATAAATGCGTATGGGATTTTCCGCAAACACCTGATACCTAGTTATCTGTGAATATTGTGTAACTTTTATTAAAAATATACTCTTTTATACTGTTAAACAATAGTAATTTTAGATTGTTCCATTTAGATACACAAGATCGGTGGCACTAACTAGTTTGTTAGATGATTGCCTCAGATAATATTACTATCGAGAGTGCAGCGAAATACAGTTTTCCATAATGTATGCACGGTAGATGGAAAAGGTAGTTAGGTTGGCAAGGTGTGGGGTAAAATAATTTTCGATACAACGTGTTCACGATTTTCATAGGCTGATTAAGTTTGACATTAACGGAATAAATTAATTTCCATACAAAATGGGTTATCAAAATGCGTTTGTGCGTTGAGTTAAATATTGCTGAGAGAAATAACTTTAGCATATATTTCAGGTACTTCAAACGGAGATTTTAATACTAACAAAGTAAAGTTGTTTTATAATAAATTAATAGAGAAAATAACTTATCAGAGATAATCTATCAATAGAGCTAATAATAAGAATAATTGATTCACCTTTTCAAATTGTATAGCTTGGTATTTTATACTAAATATTTGAAAAGTTAAATGGATCATATAATGCTAACATAATATTGAATAGGCTCCTATGATAGACACCTACGACAATACAAACTACAATAGGGTTCTTTTTCATTTGGTATAAAACCGTGAGCATTGAATGCAGTTATGAAATAATAAGAGAGAAGTCAGAAAAATAGCGATTATTACGTGCCGACGGAAACCCGCTCCTGAAATATTGTACGCTTTTGAAAAATTCTTAGAGAATGCCATTTATTTTTGTACAGTGAAATACGTAGAACGTAACGTGCTGCGCCTCGGAGTGAATAATAGCAAAAATTATTATTTTTACTATTCCGAATAATGTTTTCTTTGCATTAAGCTCTATCCTTATAGCGCAAGTTCTTAACATTAGTTGTCAAAATATAGGTACGTATGCACTTTTACCTAGCCATTCGCAAATTTAACGTATATTATATGCGTAACACATCTATGTCATGCTATATAATACCTAAGTTTATCAATTTTGTAATATGATTGCGTTTATAATATCATTACTTAATTATACTCTATTATACGCAAAAATACTTATGCTAAGAGGAATACAACCAGGCCCAACCTGTCGAAACAAACGATATGGATTACAGGATCAACTTTGAAGTCATAAAATACTAGAATTATTGTTTCAGATTTTTATTAAGATTTTCTTGACAGAAAAATTATCCAGGAATCATACCCGAGATCTCATGGAAAGCGGGCGCATTCAATGTTAATTTTTCACCGAGAAAGTATTACAATACGAGCACCTATAAAAATATTTAAGTACGTTTAAAAACTATAATAATAATATTTTTTACCACCTACACACAACACCATCTAGCCCAAACTAAGCAGAGCTTGTACTATGGGTACTAGACAATGGATAAACATACATATGCATATACCTTTTTTTTTTGTAAATACATACATATTATACATAGAAACACCCAGACCAAGACAAACATCCATGTTCATGCACACAAATGTTTGACATGTGCGGGAATCGAACCCGCGTCCTCAGGCGTGGCAGTCGGTTAGACTAACCACTACGCCATCGAGGCCGACTATAACCCGACTACGTAAAAAATGGGGTCTAAAAAGGACGAATTTAAAATTTATATAGCCTATGTCACCCGGGCTATTATTACAAATCTATCGATGGCGTAGTGGTTGGTGTAACCGACTGCCACGCCTGAGGTCGCGGGTTCGATTCCCGCACAAGTCAAACATTTTGTGTGCATGAACATGGATGTTTGTCTTGGTCTGGGTGTTTCTATGTATAATATGTATATATTTACAAAAAAAAAAGCATATAATAATATGTATGTTTATCCATTGTCTAGAACCCATAGTACAAGCTCTGCTTAGTTTGGGCTAGATGGTGTTGTGTGTACGTGGTAGAATATTATTATATATTATTAAAATTGGTTCAGTAGTTTAGGCGCTACGGTACAACATACAAACATACATGGGTATGTATGTTTGTATATATAATGGGTATTACCCAGACTGCCAAAATCATTACCCTTTCTTTTGGCTTCGCCGTAGTCGGGTAAAAAGCTAAACGTTTCTTTGTTTCGATAAACGCTATGTTTTATGAGCATCTAAATTCTAAAGAGTACTTAGCAAAATTAGGATGCTTTTAAAAATAAAGAAAATGTCTGCATAATTAAGCCGGTCTTTTCGGCAGTTGGCTTGTTATGATTTTTTAGCAATTTTGCAGCATATTTTTCTTTTTCATACTTTTGACTATAAACGGTATTTTATACTCCGAATATTTTGTACCTATTTCGCTGACTTAATAAAGTGTTAATTACGTAATTACTATGAAACAAATTATATTAATATTAACAAACCATTTTAATTAAGAATCACGAATTTAAACGAAAGACTAAACTAAAATACCACGCTCACGTTGTTTTTGTGAGAATATTCTGCTTAACTAGAAAAAGAGCTATGCTGATATTTAGTGTTCCGTACCTGAAGGTCGCTAACGGGACCCTATTACAAAGCCTCCGCTGTCCATCCGTCGGTCTGTTAGCGGGCCGTATCTCATGAACCGTCATAAGCAGAGTCTTGAAATTTTCATAGAGTGTATATTTCTATTGCCGCTATAACAACAAATAAAAAACCAGGATGTATAATTTCAAACTACTTAATCCTTCGTGTCCGATTTGCATTTGATCTGTTTTATTCTTCGAGCATAAAAAAATGATACTACAAAATGCTTTTTGTACTTACCGTCTTTTCTTCTTACAAATCCTATCTGTTTTCTTCGTAGCATTAAACTTGTCTGTAATGAAAAGTGGTAGCGCCAAACTTTACGGTCTGGACATAAACGACCTTATAAGTTGGTAAATACTAAAACAATTTTTAACATGTGACGCGGTGATGCACTTTAGAAAATAATTTAGCCTGTTCAAACTCCAGCGCTCTTTAGCGGGGAAAAGATGAACACTTATGTACGACGTTTAATTAGGATTATTCATTGCAATGGCGGATATTGTTCATTCTGTGTTATTGTATTCTACGTTTGTGTTGAAGGAATGGAAAAGGGTGATAGTTTTCGTGGTTTTAGTATAACTGTAAAGATTTTATTTATACCATGGAGATGGGATATAAGCGTTTAGCCCGTTTGATGGTAAGCGGTTCAAGTAGCTTATGAAAGTATATAATACCAAGGATATCACTTGTGGGTTTCGAATCCACAGTAACTTAATTATGTACTTCTTGAAAAAGCACTTGAAATAATGGGTAGGGATAATTATGAGCAAACCCAATGTTTGAGGTAGCCTGATAACCTGGTTTAGAAGAAGAAATAATCAGTAGCCTCTGCTACTTGCAACTCTTCCATAGGCAGAGATCTTCACCTGTGCCTGTGGAAAAGATGCAGACAACATTTTTAGAATATGTCTGCAAATCTATTACTATCTGCCCATAGAAATAAGTTTCTTTTCCTTTTATAGTTGGTGAAAACTTCTACCTTATTCTAGGAGTGGATATAGCCGTAATATTTATAATTTTGTCAGAAATAATGGCCTGTTAGACCAATAATATAGTTTATTATTGCAGCAATTTATTACTTTAGTTGATTGTACAAAAGTACTCAACCAACAAACATAATTTTCTTTACGAGATACTCATCAAAGGGAATTGAATTTAATCAAGAATGAAGGCAGAAACAGGCTCAATTAAGTATGTTGACAGTTGTACATGGAGTCCTGGATTACAATAACATAGGACCGGGGATTCGAAATCTTCTTCTCTCTTAGCCTTTATTATTCCCAAGTCACTTGGGGTCGGCTTTTTCTGGTCTAACCGGATTTGACTGGATATCAGTTTTTACACGGAGCGGCTGCCACCTGACCTCCGCAACCCGAAGGCTAACGATACCCTAAGGCTAGACCAGTGTCAAGATATTAGAGGGTACTGACTTTCCCAATAACGACTGCCATAGATGTTCACGGCAGCCGGGACCGACGTCTTAACGTGCTCTCCGAGGCACGGAGCAGGTGATAATTGTCAATCAATACGCACATAATTTCGAAAAGTCATATAACTTCCGAAAGTCAGAGGTGCGCGGCGTGGGTTCGAACCCGAGACCCTCTGCATTGCAGTCTGTTGGCCGGGGATTCGAAATGTTCCACGTATTAATTTATCATTGCGTAATTCCTTTTCAAGTGAAAGGTTTTTCCACCTGTACCTAAAGCAATGTAATTCTTCTTCTTTAAACGAAGTTTGAAAGGCAATATTACTTTCATAGTGGGTAGTGTATTGACTGTGTAGTTTAATTTATGCTTGTGCAAGCATATATATCGCAAATTGGTAAACGCTAGGTAGTTTGCCTTCTGGCCTGATGGACCGATGGCGGCTAGGTTAGACTATAGACTAGTTACGGCAAGCAGAAGTTCGGGTGTTATGGCACGACTTGGGAGAAGCGACACGATTGTATGTCCTACAGTGCATGGCGGCAATTAAGCCAATCTTTAATTTGCTGTTTATTGCCGTTTTATAATAATATCTGCGCTGTATTAAACTGTCCCACTACTGGGCATAGGTCTCTTGTCAATGTTAGATGGGTTAGGCTATAGTTCACCGCGCTGGCTTAGTGCGGGTATGCAGACTTCAGATATCTTCGAGAACATTATGGAGAACCCTCAGACATGCAGATATTCTCACAATGTTTTCCTGTAATTGAATCCCTATGATTGCATAAAAGTATGCGACACACGCTTAATTATGTATATAAAAGTTAACGCATGCAGATATTGTAGCAAATTGGGACAAACCTTAGTCTAGCGTTTAATTGATTAATGATACTTATCATATTCATAGTTACGTATGAGTAAAGTAATTACTTGGCCCCCTATCTATATAATAAAATACATTTAACATGTGCGGTATATGGTTCATCAGACTTTGTATGTAAAAATAGTGTCCGATCATTTCTCCGAAACAAATCCTATGATGAAACTGAGGCATTCCTGTCATAACCTTTAAATGAGTAATGAGTATGAGTATTCTTATATTTACATCATTACACAAAACACAAACACACTCACGCATACACACCACTCACGCACACCCACACACACATACACACACAATCACACACACACACACACACACACACACACACACACACACACACACACACAAACAAACATACTCCACACACTAATACACTTACTACGTTTTTTCACTGCATGAGTTGTTTAAAATGTTTTTACTTTTTACTATAGTTTGAATGCAATAAAAAACATTACATGGTTATACTTTAGAAAAATTGTAATTGTAATTATAATACAAACCGGAGGGAAGAGGACTGTTAATCCTTACTACAGGTTAATAACTAACCTATCAAGGATAACAGAACTTCATCCATAGGATTGTATGTAAAATAGTTGTAAGAACTACTACCATGTATAATTCTCATTTTGTACTACAATCACTATTCTCGTAAATAAAACATTATTATTAAAAAAAAAAAAAAAAAGTACCTTATCGAACTAAAGTTATAATAAAGCTTTGAGTTCGCAAGATATTACTGTTCTAAAATTCTTTGATGTTCCAGTGCTCTACAACTCTTAAACAAATGTAAAATCTAGCTCTCAAGCCTTTTTATGATCACAGAGAGGGACGTGAACATTCCTTTATTCTCAAACGTTTCGTAATTGGCAAAGACAATCCTAACTAATATTATTAATGCGAATGTGAGTTTGTTTGTTACGCTTTTACGCCTTAACTACTTGACCGATCATCACGAAACTTTGCATACACTTTGTCTTGGGTACAGAAAAGGACAGAGGGTACCTTTTGTCCAGAAAAAAGTACTGTTCTCGATGGATAGAATGATTTTGTCCATAGATGAAATTTATAAACTAAATCTATACATTAATGCGCTAACATCTATACGGCAATAAAAAATAAACGTTGCGTTTGTTAAATTTAGTAGTCTGTCAAGAGGACAGATACTGCTACACTACTGTATTTAACCCTATGAGTTTTGATTCACGCGAGTTCACTCGAAGGATTGCGAAGTTCACGGATTTTCCCTCAGTTGCTGCTTACGTAAACTTTATGTCGCCTTATCGAATAACTTTAATGTGTTTATCAACTGGAAAACAAGCTGAGCAATGAGATAAAATCGATTATTATTTATTCCACAGAACATTATTATCATACTGCAATGTAAAATTTTATTGGAGCATGCAATTTTTTTTTATGCTGGTTCCGATCGCCATTTTGTTTGAATTGAAATTTTGAACATAGTAAACAGTTTCAGCTTAAATAATTTTTGGGTTCAATATTGTAAGAAGTATATAATAGAAATAGTTTTATAATATTTCGTGAAATATATATTTAGAAATATCAATTAAATAAATTCCAATATTTAGACAACTACAGGAATATATTCCTGTAGTTGTCTCAAGGTTCAGCTTTAAGTACTATAGTACTTAAAGAAGATTTATTTAGTGATAATTACTTTTGAACCTTTGAATTGGAATGTGAAGTGCTGTTTGTTAGTTTAAGCTGTAATTATTATTGTAATCTTGGTTTAGTAAACAAGCCCTTCAAAATTGCCTAAGCCCTTTGAGAACATCTCAATTATAACTCCCATTTGTAACGCTGCCTGATACGTAACGATCGGTACGGAAGAAATACCTTTAATTAAGGACTTGAATATTCAAAACTATCGAATATAGATCAAATTAAAATTGATTCTACGTTTTAACAGTCATAGTCATTTCAAAGTAGCTGACCACATCTATATTTCCCATACCTATCACATCGTTATCCCTATTATAATTCACTAGCTGTCTCCTGAGGTTCCACACACGTTTATGACATGTTACAAAAAAATTATCATCAAACAAATTCAAAAAAATAAATATATACCAGTCGGAGCGTCAAGAAAATAATCATAGGATTGCAATTTATTTCTGAATTAGAGTCGAGTAAAGCGCCATCTATTGGTTTGTTTCGGAACGTCAAGCGTAAGCTTGAGTGAGGTCGCCAATGTGTCAGAGTAACAGTTATAACTTTCAGTGTCATATTGACGTTATATAAGCGCCGGAGACTCGTGCGTGGACACATTTGGGTGACGAACTCGCTGCGTTACAGATCAAATAGAGATAATCACAGCCAACTTCTCTTGTATTTGCCTATCATTAGTGTACGTACGAAGTATAATACCACGCCTATATTTTGTTGCTTCATCATGTCAAAAGCGAATCGGCCGTCCAACTCTCCGACATGCTTATTAACAGAAGCCATCCAATATATATTACATAGGTATATGAAAATCTAACGTATGTGTACCAGGATATTGATTTGCATTATAAGAATAGCGATATAAATAATAGAAACACATAAAATAAAAACACATTAGTAGTGCCTACCGGCTTTCTTTCCAAAGATTTTTTTATTTCCTGTTCATTTTATTATAAATAATCTTTTAATATAACTTAACCAAAAAATATTAAAACATTTTTATAGAAATAAAGATTATTGAATTGAATTTTTACTATGATTACTGCTTCACTTCCGAGGCTCGTAGCATGATTTTATTTCATCTATTTTACTTTTGGATAAAGTAGCTTTCCATTGGAAAAATATATAATAAAATCGATGCAGTAGTTTTATTTATTGATTTTGCGGCATGGTAAGTTGAAGTCAATTTTGTATATTTAAATATTAGATTTGTTAAATTGACTCTAGCTTATGAGATAATAATTATTTGACTCAAAGAAGGTCGAAATAAAAAAACAATTACATATTAAATATATATTTTAGAAGCGGCTAACTTAAAACTTAATACATATGCTATTAACAAAAATCATTAAAAAAAATATCTATTAGGAAAACTTTATCTGTAAGCTTTTCTATTGTTTTTATGTTCAGGACAATCCCTTATTAAACTCAAGCAATAGTCTGCCATTATAGGGCTATCCCATCGGCCTTGGTATCTTACTTTCATTGTTCTAATATCCAGATGGAACCGTTCTTTATGTAGAATACCTCAAGAACCAGAGTCAATCCATACAAAGTAAGTACATTTCGGGTATGACTGATAAAGGTGTATATTAAAACATATATATCTTTTTGTTTTCCAGTTTAATAACACCATAAAATCTTTCCTTTTTATGGTATTAGTACATATAGATAAGTTCAATGAAATTGTCACGGGTACGGCAAATTGGATAGAAAATTTGCGTTGGCTTGTTTTAAATAAGCCCCGTTTCTTTCAGGAAAATGCAGGCAGGCTGCGTTCCGATTCACTTTTTATCCATCAATTAGTAGCCTCGCATGTATGTATGCATACATGTACCTTTGTGTAAGGTACTCTGAAAGGTAATGATATCTGCACAAACTGTATGCTACACTTTTTGTGGATAGAAAGCTTTTGATCAGAACATTCAGCAGGAGAACAGTACGGTTGACTGGTTTAAAACTTGTGGCTTGTGTTTATAGTAATAAATGTATAGACGCAGCGTGTCCTAGCATTCATTGGAATTTCTAACCGAATTTGTATATGTTGCAACTTGTATGTATTGTATTTGTGTATACCAACAATTTGTCAATTTGTTGGTACTGTAACGTGCAGCTGTGGTAGCGTATATGACTTCGATTTGCAATTGCATTCAGAAATTTAGTTTTCAATAAATATTTCCCTTTTGTATAATATGTTATTAATTTAGTTGAATATTATGTAATATTTAATGTTCGGAATAAACAGCACAATATTGAATCCATGAGTTGGGGAATCAACATCTCTGAAATGTTGATAATACGCAGAATATATTATTTAATTGAAATTCAGTTTTGCATGTTATTAGGAACACATAATAACAGAACTACATACATTTAACATCAATTCATACTTTATCTAATAGTATATTATAATTCAATTTTAAAGTAATTAAAGTAAGAAAAGTGTTTATACTCAGACTCAATATGTTAACGCGTCTAAGCCAAATCAGAAAATCTAAATACTCTTGAGAGATAACGTGAATAGGTACAAACAATATTTACGGAGCGTGAATTCCTAACGGTCCTAGGAGACGTCGCGTGACTGTGATTCCCTAAGGCTAGGATATAGTCGTATTTATCCGTAGGTGAGGGAAATTACTGTCGTCAGCTAGCTGCGTGATGGCTTTATTTTAGAAGATGTTAAAAATAAATAAGCAAAGTTTATTTATTATAAAAGGTACTGGACTGAATATTTTGCGGTCATCTTTAAAAATAAAGATGTACTTCCCCGTTCCGCAAACGCAATTGCCAGTTGGTGCACACAATTTATTTGGCATTCTTCATATAAAATCCTATGTTAAATTCTATATTGTCTATCTGCGGTGTAAATAGTTAACAAGTGTCGATTTTTGAGATATTGCGAACTAAAACAATTGTTTTTAAGGCCTTCCTGCACTAAATATTCGTTTGGAAAACGAGGTGAAAGTTGCCAAAATTTGTCTACACTTGTTGTTTTGTGTACATAACGTGTTGTATAGTAATGCTAAAAAAAAGATGTTGAATTTCAGATCGTACATTCCCGGACTATTTGACTCAGCTTAAATGCGATGTTTTCGACCAGTTAAGAAATTTTAAGATTTCTGCTTCCATAGGCGACCAATAACAATCAATGTTGTTACTATCACAGTTTTAAAATTTAATTTATTATTTGAAATGATGTAGCGTCCAGCAAGATCTCCCTTTTAACATCGGATATTGGTAAAACTGGAGATCGTCATTATAAAGGTCGCAGCCCAGCAACTTGTATTGGTTCCTACAATGCATAACGTTTCTAGACTCTTTAAGATCGTGCTACGCTACTCGCTAGCAGAATAGCTACTTCTTTTATAAAAGTTTGTACGAGATATCCTGGTGCAAGCTTTTATAATATATTGTGACCGAAATTAAGCAGACGGTAGCATTGTTAGACACCTAAGTAGTAAAAACTCGTTGGGTGCATTTGACGTTTGTCCTTTCTTTCTGTGCAACGCGTATAGTACGAAAGATGTGTGCACGTTCACCCTAATAAAATAATAAGCTCATCTTTTATCGGGTGTGTACATGACATATTCTCCACAAGCGTGTGGCTTGTATATTTATGTAATGCTGTGTCCACAGGGTCAAGAAGAAAATTGACGTAGGTTAGGCTCGTAATTTATAGAGGCCTTAAAGGCTTGTACGGTCGCCAGAACGTGGCTCACGACACACGATTTTTCTCACGTTTATTTTAACAAATTTAACAAAAGGCTGTTCCGTTCTCCATTTACATATGTCTTTGGCGAAAAGCAACGTAAATCTTATTTTCATTACTAGTTTACTTGGAAGATATTTTCTATTAGAATTTAATGTTGCCTTTTTCAATATACTTAATGTTGTTAGCAGATTTCTAGTGATATTAGTGCTTCAAAGTAAACATAATAACTACAACGTTATCTTTAATCAAATAATTCAGAATCTGTAGTAAAAGATCTCAATGTGTGATTAATAAGGTAACTGATATGATATATTTAATAATTATAATATTAATTATGAACATAACTATTCCGATAACTCGGATCTCTCTCTATTGATTTTAAATTTTAAAAAATACTTGCGTAAAATATAAACAGTGCTTTCATATACGAGTTTTATATATTCAGAAAAATATGCACAAAATATTTATCACAAATAAAACCAATCAAATGCCAATCACTGCGACGTAACCACCACTTAATTTAACACTCAAGTAAATAAATACAGTTTAAATGCAGTCACCTAACTACTATTTAAAAATATAACCAAACGCCCAATTAATTAAATTACAAAGCGTACGAAGTGGTTGCCCACACAAGTGTTTTATAGGCTGCACTGTAAACATATTGCTCAAACAGTTCAACAAAACGAAATTTAATTTTGATACGTGAATTATTTTTTGCCGCGTTTGTTTTTCAATGGTGTTCAAAATGAATGAATCATCAGGTCCACTGAATGTTATTTTCCGTTTGTGTAAGGCCACAATAGTTCATAATTTATTTATTAGAATACGCGGGCGGAATGGATTTATGGTTTTGCATTCAGGAGTTGATAATTATTTAGCATTTAGATTGAGAACTAGAGTTCTCAATCTAAAATCTAGAAAAACATTAGAATGTTTGTTCGTAAATATATTTAGGTTTCAAATTTTGCTGAAGTTGTTGTGAATTTATTTGCCTTATTATAGCATGATTGCTCTATTCTATAAATGTATATTTTGTTTTTAATGACAAGTTCTATAATACCAGTATAGTGCCTATATTGCGGATCTTTTTAATGATAATAATAATAATAATAATAATAATAATAATATTCTACCACATACACACAACACCATCTAGCCCAAACTAAGCAGAGCTTGTACTATGGGTACTAGACAATGGATAAACATACATATATACTTTTTTTTTGTAAATACATACATATTATACATAGAAACACCCAGACCAAGACAAACATCCATATTCATGCACACAAATGTTTGACTTGTGCGGGAATCGAACCCGCGACCTCAGGCGTGGCAGTGATCTATTATTACATGATGAGTTGGTGGGGTCTATACTGGAAACATAAAACATATCATATATGTATTTTACATATTTCCTAACGTTTTGCTTTTTAGTTACGATGATCGCCAATAGTAGGTATTAATCTGTCAAAAGAGCAGAATTTAAATATTTTTTACATAGTCGCGTTTTTTACACACAATTGGTGTGTAAAAAAACTGGCGGTGGGCAGCTGCAAGTGAAAACACTATATCAGCCTTTAATTACAAGAAAGCGTCAATGTATTAGCACTACAACGTATTGCCATGAATAACAAATTCAAAGCAATTGTATATAGTGATGGACAGACAGATTAGTAAATGACCATTCATATCTGCTCCATCATTGCTATTACCCACATTAAAGGTGCGAGTTAATCGAGATCGGACCATCCATCAATGTTGGCTAGTCATTCAGGCATAGATTACGCCGCGAACATTAACGATCACAAATTAAATTATTTAATAATAAGTATTTTTGATTTATTTATTTATTTATCCAGCACACATTGTTATTACAGTTTACAGACCCAGTACAGCAATGCAGCAATAAAGAACAATAAACTAACATTTATTTATTGATCTTTATTGCATTGCATTGCTGTACTATTTATAATTATTTACTAACATTTTATCTAAAGTTAACCAGTGATACCTTTTCAAATACCACCAAAAATCTAATATAAATATCTAAACGATGGGAAACCTCATCGATACTAATATTATAAATAGGAAAGAAGCTGTAGGAAAAAGCTAGTTTAGAATTTTAAAGCCCTGACCGTTAGAGCAAATTTCTGTAGATTAGTGCGGGATATAGGTACCTCAATTACCTTAGTTCTTGGCGCCTGCCGCAGTCTTGCATTTGAGTTTCTCAACAATCAAGTATTTTCGTTCGATGTTAGAAAAAGGATTTATTATCGAGGACAGTTATTTCATATAGCGGTTCCTATGCCTTTTTTTGTAGTAGTCTAGTATTATTACCTATCATATCATATAAGTATATATCATCCGTCTAAACATTCAATGGATAGATGAATTAAGCCAAAAATCCTGGTATATTAGTCGTAGGCTTTTCGCAATCTCTCTGATAGAAGTGCTTTTTATATAAGCGGTAGCATCAACAGTATAACTAGAGCGTTGCTAGGCCTGTATGAGAAAATCACAACGTTTTGTGACGTCAGCATATAGATGCAACACAAGGGTATTTGCGATTTTCATAAGTTGCAGGTATATACATATCTCTAGTCTAGTTGAAGCTTTACAGAAAAATCCTAATTCCAAATTAGTATTATGTTCCCTAACGAAGCACTGCTGCACTGTAAGCTTACTAGCGCAGTAGTGCTTGTTCTTCTGTTAGTAACCAATAATCACTGTCCCTTGAGTTGCCAGCAGAGCACTACCTTTTTTAATCCAGTCTATATATAATGAGATAGTGCTTCTTGCGCTTGTTATTAGTAAGCTATGGTAATCTTCAGGCGGCCTGTTTAATGAATTGCTACATTGGGAGTACACAGCGAAGATAAGTATATATATAATAATACCAGCCCTGTATATAAATTACTGCACTGCCGGGCACGTGCTTCTTCTCAGCATGAGAAGGATTAGGCCACAGTCCACGCTGACCCAGTGCGGGTTGGTAGACTCCACATATTTTTAAGAGCATTATGGAGAATTCTCATACATGCAGGTTTACTCACGATGTTTTCCTTCACCGTTAAAGCGATCGATAATTAACTATTTAATACGCACATAAGAATCAGAATTATAGCAACACATTTCAAATATAGATTTTTAACCTTTGACTTCCAAAAGTGTACATCAGAAATGCATTAATATGCGTTTGTCAAAGCAGCACCGCATGTGCTGTGTCAAAAGCTTACTGATGTAATTTTTTATTTTGACGGATTATCTATTAATAACATAACAAAGCTTGGCATTTGTCATTGTCATCGAGAATCGCAGTTTCGTTTGAAGCTAATGCTTATACGGGTTTTGTTTAGGTTTCGTTTATCATAATTTGACGCTTTTGTGTGATTATGACAAGGATAAGATTATGTTTCGTTAGCAACAAGCTAAATAATATATTATATATTTGCCATTTTGCCAGTACAGGCAACGCAAGATATAATAGAATTATAAAATAACTAGCTGTTCCGCGTGGTTTCACCCACGTTTATGAAAAAAAAGTCCAGAAGGAATAACATCACGATGCTATGTAGCCTATGTAGCATCTGGATTTTTTAATAGTGAATTTTTAAAATCGATTTTCCGGTTTTTCTTTAGATACAAACAAAAATACAAACAAATAAAAAAACAAATCTTTCCTCTTTATAATATTAGAATAGATAGAGATGTTGCTTACTAAATAAACACTTTCAGAATGAAAGTAGGTAACTACTTTGTTTTTTAAATATCTATTATATGATTTATAGGTAGGCTACAATAAAAATGCTAGACACTACCCTGACTTTTATAAATGAATGGTAATTGTTATTGTGTGGATAAGGCATGTGTTAGTTAAACAAATTACCTACCATACATCGGTACGAGGTGTAGGTGGAAGATGGATGGAGAGACAACATTAGCAAAGAAAGACAAATGTCGATAAACATTCATAAGTAAAAGAAATCTTTTAGTGTCGTCATTTAGTAAACTAGTGACGCATCCTGCATCTGTATTCATTCTACTTATCACATGAACACACTCGCGTATTCAATTCAAACATCATGCACGACGGAGAATTAGTTCACATTCAAAACGGGGATTAATTGTGACTTTCAAAGTGTAATTCATAGGGAGCACGAGATTCACCGGAGCGTTATTTTTAACTTGAACACGTAAACGATTTTACCCTGTGCTATTTTGAGCCATTAGAAGTGCACGTAATTTTAAAACGGTAACAAGATTTTTTATGAAATATTGTGCTTGTGTTATTGTTAAGTAAAACCATTATAATTTTGTGTTAAAATATGATAAGGCATACCCTCTAAAATGGTTAAAAGGGTCCTTGAACGTTAATCTTCAAAAACATCTTATGGGTGTGTTTGTCATACAGGATATAACTTTGATAAGGATAAAGAACGGATTTATTGCCACTTACATACACACTCCCGCGACTACTTATTACTTGCGTGTAATTTGTGGTTGGAAAGGCACCCGATATCAAGTGCAACTTGGTGACGGTGGTCATAGATTTTGTAAAATATTGTGAATAGGAAGCCAAATTCTTGTGAGAGGAGTGGGTAGCTATTTCCTGTTAATATTGCCATTGGTAGATTTTACCTAACCTTTTCAATCGTTAGTTTGATTGATGTCTTATCTATCGCAAGTTTAAGCCTTGCAGGATCGATACGTAGATCGGGATGATAATATTTCTTTTAATGAGACAATAGACGGTATATGCATAAGTAAACAGCAGCGCGGTCGATACAAAGATACAGTGAAACGACGCTTGTAAATAGTCTAATCGACTTACATTTTTATATAAAAACAAATTATTTGTTATACTTGCTACTCATTAATTTTATTGTATAATAAGTTTACTTTGTAATCTTGATATAAATCTTAGAGAAATCAATAATTTAAACCGTAATATAACCGCATAATAGACAAGGCAGTAAAAAAGCATTTTGCCCGGTCCCCCTAGTTTGAATTTGGTATAGGCCATGTTATAAAGGCAAATATTCATTTTGTTGTTAATAATAATAATAATAATAATAATAAATGTTTATTCATCAACAACTTATTATAAGTACATGTTAGTTTGGACTACACTATTTAATACATTACTGTTGGTACATGTGTGCGGCTGGTGCTTAAAAAAGGAGAACCTGTACTATAAGCACCAGCAACCTTCCTTATGGGCTGTAATTTTTTTTATTTTTATGTAGCAGTAGACAGTCCTTATATTCAAGGTTTACATTATATTTAGTTTTTGTTACGAATACAAAGAAATATAACAAAGAAAATCAAATCAAATAAGTTATTAGTCTCACTCGATGTAGTTTAAATTATATATGTCTACGTATGTGGGTGTGCGCGCGTGTGTGTCCGTGTATGTATGTGTGTGTGTGTTTGTATGTGTGTGTGTGTAAAATAAATTATAGCTGTCATAGAAGAGGGTGAATTAAGGCCTCAGTCTCATCATATGAGAGGTTTAGAAGATATTTTGTAACTATTATTTTACATTCGTATCTAGATTTATCCATAAAAGGAAGAGAATTGTTTAATTTGTTGTATAGATATCGTCCAAGAAAGAAGTGAAATCTTTGTCCAAAAGATGTTTTATATGTCTCGGTATAGGGAATTACAATTCTACGGACTAGACGTGTTCTAGGAAGCAAATTAGACGAAGAACGGAGTTGGTTAATGTCAGCAGTATGATACCTAAGTATTGATTGCAGAATAAATATCTGTCGCACTGTAAGAACCTCGCAATACTGGTATAATTCTTTTGTAGGGAATCGATACGGCTTGGATGAGCAGACTTTAAGAACCGCTCAATGGGCCCTTTCAAGTTGTAACATACGTTGATGCACCACCCCATGATGAAATACAATACCCCAGGATGGATTGGCATAATGCATAGTACACCATCTTAATTATTTTGGGATCAGCAACATGTCTCAAGTTCTTAAAGACAAATATAAGTTTGCGTATTCTGGCAGATAGTTTATCAAAGTGAGGTTGAAATGAAAGATGTTCGTCCAAAAGAACACCCAAGTAGGGAACTACTGAGATCTGTGTGAGTGTTGGGCAGTCACATTCCACATTGCACACATTATGTTGGTGAACTCTAATGTTAAAATTATCTAAACCACTTCCGTCACTGTTCCTTATTCTGAAGGTCATAAACGTTGTTTTACTAACGTTTAGGGTTAGCAGATTGGTTGCCAACCATTGCGTGACCTTATGGAAACCTGTCTGAGCCGCACTAAAAGTTTCATGCCACGTTTGTGCTTTGAATGTTAGTGCAGTATCGTCGGCAAAAGCCACTATTCTGCCTTTTTTCAGGACAAGTTCACACATGTCGTTTACGTACACCAGGAACAAGGTAGGCCCCAGTATGCTTCCCTGCGGGATTCCGTATTTAATTGGCCGTTCGTTGCTAATATGGTCACCCACTCTGGTGCATTGTGTACGATTACTAAGGTAACTCTGGAACAATTTCAATTGGTTTCCTCGTATTCCTATTTTTTCCAACTTGCCAAACAGTCTGGGAATCGGGACAGTGTCAAAGGCTTTTGCCAAATCGATAAAAATCGTTAGACATATTTCCTTTTTATCTAGTGCTTTAATTATAAAGTTAGTAAGATCATGGACTGCGTCATCAGTGGACCTGAAGTGGCGGAAGCCATACTGTCGATCTGATAGGAGATTGTTACGCTCGAGGTATTTTCGAAGTCTAGTGTTCATTATACGCTCCAATATCTTTGAGACTGTAGGCAGCATAGATATAGGTCTGTAGTTGTTGACTTGGTTTTTAAGCCCAGATTTATGAATAGGATGTACCAGAGCTCTTTTAAACTGGTCTGGGAATACTCCGGTATTAATGGCTAAATTAAAAATAGACGTAAGAGGGGGAATGAACGTAGATTTGTATTGTTTCAATATAGAAGCAGGGATACCGTCAACACCAACTGCACAGTCTGTACGAAGACTTTGAATCATAAGTTCCACTTCAGATTCATCAGTTTCAAGGAACACTAGTGAATTACCAGAATGGTTTGTATAATTACTTGAGGTAGTCTCGCTGTTCACTGGAACAATCATTCTCTCCGCTAAGTCCTTACCAACGTTGACAAAATATTTATTCACCTCATTCACTAAAGCACTGGCAGAGCTACTGTTTAATATTAAGTCCTTTGCAGCCGATTTCTCCTTTGTAGTGTTTGTTACTTCTTTAATTGCACTCCAAAGCTTTTTAGGATTTATGCTAGCTTCTTTGAGTTTGTCCCTTTCGTACTGTCTTTTAATATTTTTCAGTAAGGTGTTGCAGAAATTTCGGTACCTCTTAAAAGTAATCCTGAAAGTCTCGTTATTCGGTGATCTTTTGAGCGTTTTGTACATGCGGTCTCTATTTCTTATACACCTTAGTAATCCCGTGGTAATCCAAGGTTTCAAAATTCTGAGACGTCTTGGAACAACATAACTATAAGAGCTTAGGCGAATAGCACTAGAGAGAGAAGTGACAAATGCTTGTTTAATCAAACTTATGCTTATTCCGTCTAGAGTAAAAATAAAAGCTGAAATCTTAATTTTAGCCAATATAAAGGAAACAAATCCATCATTACATAATACATTAAGAAAATTTACCGATTGTGAGGTGAAATGTAGCGTATCATCCATTTAGACGGCTTCTTTTGTGGTTTGTTTTATAAAGCTCCATTAACCTAACACTGATTACAGTTTCATCTGAAATAAGTAATTATATTTAGATGAGTTATTTAGTTGAAAGTTTTTCTTACGTAGGTTTATAAATTTATTTTAAGTAATCTTCTCTCTTAGCCTTTATTATTCCCAAGTCACTTGGGCCGGCTTTTTTGGTCTAACCGGATTTGACTGGATATCAGTTTTTACACGGAGCGGCTGCCACCTGACCTCCGCAACCCGAAGGCTAACGATACCCTAAGGCTAGACCAGTGTCAGGATATTAGAGGGTACAGACTTTCCCAATAACGACTGCCATAGATGTTCATGGCAGCCGGGACCAACGGGTTAACGTGCTCTCCGAGGCACGGAGCAGGCGATAATTGTCAATCAATACGCACATAATTTCGAAAAGTCATATATCTTCCGAAAGTCAGAGGTGCGTGACGTGGGTTCGAACCCGAGACCCTCTGCATTGTAGTCTGTTGGTCTCGCCACTGAGCTATCACTGCTACTAATATTGAATTACTTAAAACAAAAATTTATTTTATGTAATAAAATATTTAAATATCGCTTTTGTACATTCACACAAGTAATAAATTAATAACAAAGTAAAAGAATTAGTTATATACATAATAGTTAATAATGACTCGAGTTAATGGTAAATCTAAATAACTTTATGAAACCTGCATGTCTGAGAGTTCATTCTATTGTTCTCGAAAATGTATAAGGTCTGTCAGCCCATACTGGACCACCGTAGTGAACTGCTTAAGCCTAATCGTTTACATAGTTCGTGCTGGGCTGATATTATTTTAAATCGGCGTTGGACTTTAATATCATGGTTTTGGCCGTATTTTGTTGATTACGAGAAAGATTTTTGTGAATATGCTTGAATAACAGTTAGTCTACTGCTGAACCTAAATTAACCCAGAAAAGCCTTTAATAATTGTTTGTATGCCAATTTTGTCAGTTGATTACTTTATTGCCTGTAGGCACCGTCAACGGATAAATGAAGTATCATTAGATAAAATGATAACGCGTGCTGTATGTAAATAATTTCCTTATTGGTGTTACCCATTAACATCAGTTTTAACTTTTTTTAGAAGTCATAACCAAATTATTTATCAATTATAGCAGGAGAAATATTATTATTCGAGTGGGCAAGAGGGCAATTTTAAAATAAATTCGCCTTCCGCAAAAATAATGTCAGCTCATACAACGTAAATTATACAAGTTGAAATGATCACAGTGTGTGTATTAGAATACTATAACAAATTTTTTTAATTAAGTACGTACTTACATTACAGGAAATAATGTTTATTTATGTGTCACTAGTAACCCGCCCCGGCTACGCATGGGTAACCTTAACAAATTATACACTTTTTAACCTTCCTCATGAATCATTCCGTCTATCCGTCGACGACTCGATGGCGTAGTGGTTAGTGTAACTGACTGCCACGCCTGAGGTCTCGGGTTCGATTCCCGCACAAGTCAAAAATTTGTGTGCATGAACATGGATGTTTGTCTTGGTCTGGGTGTTTCTATGTATAATATGTATGTATTTACAAAAAGAAAAAGTATATATATGTATGTTTATCCATTGTCTAGTACCCATAGTACAAGCTCTGCTTAGTTTGGGTTAGATGGTGTTGTGTGTATGTGATAGAATATTATTATTATTATTATTATAATTGGTGAAAACCGCATGAAAATCCGTTCAGTTGTTTTTGAGTTTATCGCGAACAGACAGTCAGACAGACGCGGCGGGGGACTTTATTTTATAATATGTAGTGATTATTGCTTTCATGTCTTTTTTGAGAATAAAATGATCTTAAAGACGACCCATAATTACAGGTACAAGGCCCATCTTTGTTTAAGTCACGTTACTAAATATAAGAATATATTATATGCAAAAAGTAATTATCGGTTTTCGTCAGTCTCTAATACAAAGAGATTCCTATTTTCCATATATTATAGAGTTAACGTGCACTGGTTTGTATATACATACCATAAACTATTTATTAGATACCTTTAGATATGAAGGAAAACTTCGTGGAAAATCTTGACATGGGCAGGCTCGATCAGGGAAGAACTACCCTCTCACAGAATATCGACGTGAAATAGCAGTATTCCTACTGTTGTGTTTCGTTCGGTGAGTGAGAGTGCTGGAGGCACAATCACCCTCTTTCTCCCTTCCCGCTCCTTCTCCTTCCCATTTCCTTTTTCTCTTCTTCCTTTCCTAAAGGGTCGGCAACGCGCAAGTGATGCCTCTGGTATTGCAGGCATCTATAGGCTACGGTGACCACTTAGCATCAGGTGAGCTGTATGCTTATATGCATGCCACAATAGTCGTATAAAAATAAATTACTTGGTGTACACCAAGTAATTTATTTTTATACTTATAAATTATCTTTTACCCAAAAAAAGTACTGTTCCCAAGTGAAGCAGCGGGCAAAAGCTAGTTAAAAACAAGTAAGCTGTACAACAACAGTAACGATCGTCTAGGAGTAGACCGTCCGACTGCTACGCAGAAGATTCCAGTTTGACCCAACGCCATCTACTTCTGACCTTTGAAGTGATGTGAGTATTAAATAGTTTATTCACGCTGATTTTAATCACGAAATATCGTGAAGGAACCCAAAGCTAAAAATGTGTTAGGTTTACATACGCGTCAACGTCATACGTCTCAACTATACGACTTGTATAATATTATATTATCAATGTCTATACTAATATTATAAAGAGGAAAGATTTGATTATTTGTGTGTTTGTTTGTGAGGATTTAATTCAAAAACTAATAAACCGGTTTTGAAAATTCTTTCACCATTAGAAAGCTATATTATCCCCGAATAACATAGACTATATTTTATTTTTAAAAAGTACTGTTGCTAAGATATCATAACCTACTTTTACATGAGTGAAGCCGCGGGCTAAAGCTAGTATCACATGTAAATATTTGGTACTAGCTTTTGCCCGCGGCTTGGTTCGCTCGGGCACAGTATTTTATTTGGATAAATACGGGTACCTATGTTCTTTTCTGTAGCCTATTAATATATAATATTATGACTACATGCATCCGGAATTTCACGATGATCGGTCAAGTAGTTAAGGCGTGAAAGCGTAACAAACAAACTGACATTCGCATTGATACCATTAGTATGGATATGCTCGTTTCAATAGCGTTCGAAGTTATAAAAACCCTGAGATATACCAACTGAATATAATTTCATTACATATAACACATCAAAAAAGTTTTCGTGTATATGACCCGAAAACTTATTTCCGAGTCCCGTCATGTGATACTTTAAGGGATAATCAGTTAATAAATGCGTTAGTTCATATAGAGAAAATAAGTTTTATGTGGTTTGTGTAGTATATTAAACGATTTTATTTGATTGTATGTTATGTTATTATAATGTTATTTAATGTTTATATCTAAAGTTTATTAGATTTTGATTTTAGGTTAGGTTAGTAATAATATTATTTTTAGTCCTCATGTCCTTGGCTGTTTTCAAATTTCATGATGATCGGCCGAGTAGTAAAGAAGTGAAAGTGCAACAAACAAATAAACTAAACTCAAATTCGCTTTTAAAATATTAGTTAGGATTAACTGGTCAATGTGTTAAATAATATTATGGTGTCTGTTGTTATATCTTGTGAATATAAGAAATGTTGTAATTACATATATTACCTATTACCAACGTAGTTCATACTGAGTTTTATTAACAGTGGAACAAGTTGTAAACAAAACTAATATTTAAAAAGGAAAATGATAGTAGCGCACAGTATAATAAGCTAAAGAAAATTGCGCTGTTCGTGGCAACGTTTTACTGACGACTGTAAGCTGGTATTTCAATAGCATCCATTTATATTGCAATGAACAATCCTAACTTTGTTTCAAAGTTCTGATAAAAGCTTTTACTATACTTAGTATTGGCGAAGGCCTCGGTGGTAAAGCTAATGGGACAGTTTGATTTCAGGGTCGGGCTAAGTTTTATTGGAATTTTAGTATTTTTTTATATTCTCGTTAGCGGTATGGGTTTGGAAACTATGCCCGGTAGAGAACAGTAGGCTTGCCGATTACGACGAGCAATCGTAGTACGCAAAATATGGGTGCATACACACAATAATTACACATTATAAGTAGGCAGAGGCTGCGTAAGTACTGAATGTATGTATTTCGCCGAATTCACGCTAGGTGCAAATCTTTATTTTCCTTTTCAAATAATTGTGTTTTCAACTCAAACTGGCTTTTGCAATGGAGTACCTACGACTGCAGCGTATTTTTGGCCTCAACGTGCCAGGTAAAATTCACCCATACAAAGCCGGCATCCCTAGCTGTGGAAAATATGCTTAACTATGACTAAGCCGTGGTTAAAACATAATTACGTGGCACGTGACACGTACTTGATAACGCTATTTCTAAAACGCTATACCTGGAAACGCTTAGATTAGGTTACAATTTATCGATTCAGACAAAGCCAATTTTTACTAGTAGGTTTAACTTAATCCCAGCTTAAAAGAGGAAAATTCGTTCGTTTTCAAATGAATTTTCTAACGTATAAGCTTATAAACCCGGACGCTTTAGAGATGGGTATTACATTGACTCGTTAAATGTCAGGTAGGCAACTATTTTGAATTTTCATTTATTATATTCAAATATTGTTTTAAGTGTAGATACTGTAGACCTTAGATTAAATACCTCTAAATAAAGATATGATTACAGTAGGTAAAGCGCAAGAATATATAGAAACTTAGTATAAAGACTGAGACAAAGTTATGTTTGCCAAACACACGTCGTTTTTTCGTATTATTTTAACTTTATTTATGCAACAGTTGCGGTAATTATTGTGATAGTTATAGAGTATTTATTAGGCATAGACTTTATTAGCCACTAGATTAAGCTCGCGGCTTTGCTCGCGTAAATGTAGGTTAGGTTAGATTCGATTAGTAATAGTACTGTTTTCTGGAAGAAAGATACCCTATTTTCTTTTCTGTTGCCTTGTCAACGTGTACATTTGCGAAATATCATGATGGACTACGCCGAGCGTAAGACAGATAATGCCAGAGCTCGTGCGGCGCATATTTCAAATAGGCGCGCGGCCGCCACAGTATAATTGTATGGAGGATTTGAAGTGCTTTTTTGATAAATATCTATCTTTATTGTCAACCAATAACTTAAATATTTAGGATGGACAAATTGTAATATAACTATTTATGTTTCGTTTTAGCTGTAAAATAGGATAGATGAGCTGTAAAATAATCTAAAAATCACGTAACACGAGCTTACGTTTTTGCATTTTTCGTACAAATTTACGTAATTTTGTAGGCGAAAATATTAATTGTTTTAAGTTTTTTACACGGAGTAATTGTAAACACATTCATTGTTATGGTAAATGTATATTTTATATTTGTATTAAACAAAAAGTGTTGATTTTATTCACTTAATGTAATAAGTAATAACAAACTCACATTCGCATTTAAAATATTAGTTAGGATGCGTTTACTGTACATCGTGTACTTTACGATGGCAGATCGTAGTGCAAAAATTATTGCTGTTGCATGCACGACTACACTATAGCTCTATCTATAGGTTCTTTGTCTATGGTATAGATATATATATATGTCAACATTGGATATGCGCCTTATTTGAAGGTACTCGTTTCTTTTTATTGTCTACACGTTTCATAACCCGAGAGATATGCTGAGGAAATTTGCCAAGCACGGTGCTACAGTCATAATGGCTGTGTTTCATTTAAAAATTAAAAATAAACACAATTTATCACGGTGTTTCATTATAAAGTTATTTAAATTAATGTGGTATAACATCAATAAAATGAAATGTAGAGGAGACCTTTGCACAACAATGGGACAGAATAGGTTAAGAAAAATAACATCAACCACATTCCCGAGACAACTAACTAATATTATAAATGCGAATGTGAGTTTGTTTGTTTAGTACACTTTCAAGATCCAGGAAAAAGTACTGTTTCCGAGGGATAGAAATTTATTGTCAAAAATCCAGATAAACGCGAGCGAAGCCGATGCCTAATCTAGTTAAGTATATAAATTTGTTCATCGGTTTGTCTTAATGTCTATACATGTAAATAAATCTTCTAAGTCGATCTGTTGTTACTTTCCTCACCTAAATTTACTTTATAAACTAAATACTCTCATGTTGTTTTAATAATTATACGAACTAACTAGTTGTTCAACTAGCATAATTGTCATTATAATATTACTTGAAAAGGGAGAAATAACATAAAAAAATTACTGAGGTAAAACATTCCATTTTAAAGATGTATAAGGAATAAGTTGATAAAACAGCATCGAAAACACGTCGTGTCAGGCACGTGTTTAGGTTATTCTACTTCAATTCCATTCTGTTTATTTATAAATTGTACTCAGTAAACAATTCAAATTATTCTTAAAACACTTCAACTACGATGACGTAAAAAAGAAATAAAGCTATAGGTACCTACCATTATGTAAAATACAGATTAAATTACATTACAACCCAACAAATTTGATCACATTTATTTAATTTTAGTCAATTAAAGGCGGCGTTTATGGATTCAATTTCATACTTTTGTTCTCGTGATAAATGTTGGACCTGTTAAAATTTAAATAATTGAGTTAATTAAAGTCATTTATTTGAGCTTTGTTCTCGGAACAATATTAATTTTATAACAATTTATAATCTATTTAATCTGGATCTCTCCATTTACAATATTGTGTTACCATAAATTGCTTACTGCGGTAACAGTATGGCATTTAAATTTGTAGATTCATTTATCAGTAAAATTAAGTTTTCCTTATAAAACTAAAAGCGTAGAATCTATTTTGAAACTGCTTGACGAAAACAATTCCGTTGTCATAACGAAATATTCGATTTGGCATCAATTCATTTATTTCTATCTTTCAATCTGACAAAGAAGCCTAATGGAGCCACAGATATTGGGTTAAGTACATGATAAAAGCTCTAATGCTATGCGTACAAAAACATACACAAAGGAGGTGCCATGTTTTCTCCATGCCATGTTCGCTGTTTCGTTACGGAAGCTTTTGATTGATAGCACTGCAGCTGACAGTAAAATATTTGTTTTATTACTGGTTGTTTAATTGTCAGTTAAATGAGTTCAATGCTTAAGTATTGAAGCTGTTGACTCCATACATATGTCTAATATTTTAACCAAGACTTAACTGTAGGCGTACCGGTGTTAAGTGGCCGCCTCGCCAGTATCAAGTGTGGTGGGTTCTATCCCCACATGGTACAAAAAATTATGAGATCCACAATGATGTGGGTGTTTTTTGTGTCAGTTGTGTGAATGATTGTAAAGATCCCCACGACACCGTATGTATTCGTAATGGTCTCGTCTTTAATAATAATAAAAATAATCTTAAGGTGTCTATTTCTTATGACAAAATTGTTCTAAAAACATAATCCGTAACACTTGAAATTATCATATAATATGACAAATTTGTTATTGTTAGCACAACACGGACGAATAATGTACAATGTGCCACAGTTTGCACCGCTGCGAGCTGGTTACAGGAAAAATTACGTACGGAATACAAAAAGAACATGACGTGTTATCCCTTCAGGGATAGCGCGATACAAAAAAAGAGGCATTTTATTGTTTTCATACTTAACTTGAAGTTTCTTTTAAATGTAAGTATTTGTATAACAATATCGTCGCGACTCAGGTTGTGCACGGTGACCCAATTTCTTCTCACAGTTGATAGAGCACGTTGTCTATTTTCCAAGTACGCTGATACAAACATGTAATGATATTGAAATAGTGTCTTCTCTTTATTTAATTCTATATTTATTAGGTTACACTAATAAAGTATCATTTCTTATTTAGGCTCCTTGTTATATTTATATGACATTATTAATTTTATTGTAAGTCTCCTCGTAACAATATATGTCGTCTGCTTTCTTTGGGTAAAAATCATGTATGTAAAACTCGGATATGCCACTTAAAATATATTGGTCTTGCAGGAGGTATATTGGATTTATTCTTCAAAAATTCTCTTTGTTTTATTCATTCGTAAAATACGATATTTTCGGTTAGCATTGCCAAAAGCAATCGACCATCCGAGTCATCCACTCAAATATCCGAATCAGAAGTGCATTCTGGTTCATAGATACGGATTTTAGTATCTTAAAAATAATTCCACTACAACAAGAATAAATAAAACTATGATTGAATCGTATGGAAATGAAATAGGACATCTAAAACTGCATAGGCAGTTATGATTGAGATAGTTGGCAAATATAAAACATGGCACACATATTTTAAGAAAGGTTTGAAAAACATATTGTATTGGCAAACGTGCAAAGAAAGTGCCGTAAGTAAATGGATATACATTAGTCGTACTGGAAATGCGTCTCTCTGCCTATCGGGCGATTAAGAAACAGGCGGGTATGTATGCGCATAATACCAATACTAGTTACTTAATAAGCTTTCCTTGACTACACGTTTGAATCTAAATTCAGAGTAATTCTAAGTTAGTGCAGCCGGGTGCGAAAACAAGTTGTAAGTGCCGTGAAACTAAGATCCTTCAGCTGACTCTGTTAATCCGCTTAGCTCATTTTCTGATGTATACTTGCACCAAGTTGAAGTTAAACATTCACAAATCAAGATTCCGGTACATAGTATATTGAAGTAGTACATTAAAAACTATTTGATTTAATAAATTGAGACGTACAATAACGTGCGCCCGAGCCTGAAACTGAATCAGTGAAATGGCAGTTGTGTCAAAGATTACTCTTTTGGAGATATTACATAGTACCAATTTATAACAGTCCATATGTTAGTGGTGCATATCTTTTTTCTTTGTTTATTTAGTAGCTGAAATTTGTACGTTGGTAATACTGGAATTATTTATTAGTAGTTCTTAATCTCACTCAACATGGGTAGAAAGACGTCTCTAGTCAATACCAATTCTTAGAACTGTAGTTTTTTCTTCTACGCGCTTACTCAAGCCGGCATCGTATATTAGTATCTCTATTTGTTTGCGCTCACTGTTGTAGCACCGCCATTAACAGCTCAGTTGTTATTTTAATACACGTAGTTCTATTTTTATTTAGAATAGTTTAATACTCAATTTTACTTGGTTCAGTGGCCCTTAATTTTTACTGTTATAAACTAATGTAAAAATAAATTTCAAATGAAAATGTGCTTATAAATTTTTATTCTCACCTCTGAGAGTACGTTAAGCCTTTGATCCAGCCTGCAATTTATGAAAGTCGTTACAGCCAGATAGAAGGGAGTTTTTTCACGACTTAAGTAATCTTAGGTCATTTAACCTAACCTTAAGTTTTACCTAAATACATATATACATATGTTCATACGCTTCGAAATCCTAAGTACAGTCAGCAACATAAGTAGCTGCACATTGAACAATTCTATAAAAATATTTTATGAAATAAAAATCCTAATTTATTCTGTGCTTTTAAACTATAATTAAATCAATGCACTTTTATAGTTAAAAGTGCATTGATTTAATCACTACTGTTATAAAAAAGTTACATATTATGGTATTATTTGAAAAGATCAAAATCTCATAAGTGTATTTATGTTGGTAACTATACAAGTCCTCAAAAAGAAAAATCATGTGACGATTAGCTTCATTCACAAGAATTGTAATTCTTGTTATCAAGTTCTTCACGTCAACATACGTGACACGTAGTATTTTGACAAAGTTTCAGTCAAGGTTGTGGTTCAATAAAGTACGATGAAGTGACAGGAAGGAAAGATAATTTCTTTAAGGATGTCTTTGTTCTACTGTTGCTGCCCTATTTTGTTTCATGCCTCAAGAGTCAAAGACACACGCGGCGCCTAAATCGTAAAGCACAATAACAAGGAAAACTCAACACCAAACATAACACAAGGTCGAACATTCTTTACGTTTTAACAGCATCTGAAGCAATTTTAATTTATGATGGCAGCTTTGAAGGCCTGTAAATAAATTTAGAAAATTTTGATCATATTAAATTACAGCGTATCAATGAATATCAGATATTGAAAGCATCTAGAGGATGAAAGTTTCCATTAGAAGCTCATCGATCATCCAAATATTGCAGAATCATTGTTTTAAACTTATCTATTTGCGCAATATTCGAGCAAAGTTTTGTTACGCTTAGCAATGAATCAACAAACCGAAATACCAGCTATGGATAAATAATAACATTTCGTAAAGAGGCTTTATAGTATCTTTGGATTACTTATACTAATGAAAAGCTTTTGTCTTTGAATAAGTTCTTAAAGCATTTCATTACGAATTTTGTAGTTTGCCACGTTTGTATATATTTCAACGAAACCAAGTTAAGAGTATTACAATAAAAAAGTTAAATCGTTTGGCCGTGGAACACTAAAAAGTTCCAAATAGAGGCCAAGTTTAAGGTTATTTAACTATCCCATGTGGAGCAGTAAATACACGACTTAACCGGGTCTAATTACAAGTTTCTCATTGAGACATACATACACATATTATCAAAGTTCTTGTACAGGTCTATTACTGATAATAAGTCGCTGAAGATAGTTAGCTTTTTTAAATTTGTCATAAGCTTATATGTGCCCATTGGGAAAGAAAAATGTGTAGAACACCCTAATTTCGCCTGCTGTGTTTGAAGTCTAACGTTAAAGGTTGTGAGCCTATTATCTTCTACTGAGAAAAGTTACAGATTCTGTGTTGCTATTGATAAATAATTGATAGAGAAATCCAATAACACTTGGTCCGACCTGGGAATCGAACAGGAGACCTCAGACACAGCAGTCGCAACACTGCTGCTGTTATTCACTGTGATAATTTCCTTTACAACAATTGAGCAGAACCAGACTTAGAACACGTTACCCATAATCGGCCATAAACTTATGCCACGGCACCAACTAGGTAGCCTATTTATAGTGACAACTTATTACGTACTTAGCGTTCAATCAATTTCAGGCCGTTAACGCCTTTTCATCGTTGCGTTAATATAATCCGAGATCAATTTGTGGATAACAATGTGATCTAAAAGTAACGAGTACGTCACAACAGCTTATAAGTTCATGGCACCAAGATGTCTAGGTAGACAAGACCTTATAAATACACCACAAAATAATTTTAGACTCCTGAGAAATGGCATTTACTTTATTTAGTGTCAAGTATGTCTGAAATTGTGAAAGATCGAGGAGATGTGGGAGTATTGTTATTTATTTTTAGTTATTTATAAAGCAGCTGTCTGGGCCTCTTTATGAGGAGTTCACGAGAGAAAACGTTATGATTTAAAATGCCTCGTAAGTAACAGGAGCTAGAAAACATGCTACCGAGCATAAGTTTATTTTCATGAGGTCATTAGTTCGTTTTCCAAATCAGATGTGGTTTGTTGGGTTTTACTCTTAGAAAACTCTCAGTACCAGATAGTCAAAAATTGTATTTAATAAAATTATCGATATGATATGATCTTATATATTATTTATATATTATATATTTCTTAAATTGGACAAGGGTATTTATTATTATTTATTTTTAATTAACATTTGATTTATGTTTTAGAATTCAACAATATATCATTTTGATTACATAATTAATGACGAAACTAGTTCACCAAACGAATAAATCAAATTTATGACGACATCTACACAAAAAACGAATGTCTCTGTTGTTGAACTCACCAAATTATTGAAGCGTCGTATTTTACTAACATTATCCCAAGATATTTAGGTCAGCGCAGTATGTTAATTTAATTTTTAATTAAAATTCTTTACATTTATAGGTTGTTATTAATTATTACGTTTATTGACATTAACCCTCACCGAGAATGCGCTGATTATAGCTTCCATTATTTGCGGTTAAATAACGCATCGAGACAAACAATTTAAATATTTGATTATTATTATAGTTCAGGATAAAATATGTAGTACGTGTATTTGTAACCAATATTCTTTATAAGTTGCAAAGGGATCATCAATGATGTGATGCTTTGCGGCTTTTAGCTATAAGCTAATAGACATATTATATTAACGCAAAGAAAATGTTTTGCGTAACTTCTTAAAAACGTGGATATAAGTGTATAGTCAGCAATACACGTCGATACACACTTGCGAGATTTGGATCTTTCAAATGTTTGTTTTATTAACAGTAACAGTTAAAAGATAGTTAAACTTAGTCATAGTTTAAAAATAAGATAATTAGTAAAATACGTTTACAAATTTGTTAAATGTTCCGATACTTATATTGCTGGCTGTATCTACCATTAACTTTTATATATACAAAGCTATGCTAATTTAATCTATCAGTGTGATAAATACATTAAACCTTCAGCCCTAAGGTTACCTATATATAGGATTCCATTTTATATCTAAATTGCAACCAGACGTTGTCACCTACAATCGCGACGATTAAGAAA
Source organism: Catocala fraxini (assembly GCA_930367265.1). Lineage (NCBI taxonomy): Eukaryota > Metazoa > Arthropoda > Insecta > Lepidoptera > Erebidae > Catocala > Catocala fraxini. The sequence goes on from OV884037.1 coordinate 14,319,283, forward strand.
TAGCTCACACCCTTTCCTCCGTTTCTTACAGGTTTTTCCCTTTAACAACGTCGTGCCTGGCTTCTAATGATATTCTATTTTCATTTTAATATTCCTTGTTCAATTTCTCATTAGCTTCCTTATGAATATCTAATATCATGCGAACGTAATAAAAGTGCGGTCAATACTGGTAATATTTAAACGATTATTGGCACTACTTTTTTGGCACGTTTGAGGTAAATGGCCTTTTGGACGTGATAGAATCCTAGAGCTACATACGAATGGAAGCTTGGCGTAATCTTTTGGCAACTGTTTCGTTAGTCGGCTATGTAATGTGAATTCTCGTGGAAATAGAACTTAGTAAGTGCCACTTAAGATGGTTTTGGCGTATTGAATATTATTGTCATTGAGAGTACAGAAAAGAGACTTAACTTATGCTATCTGTGAAAATAGACGCTTATCCTATAGCGTTTTCGCAAAATAACGTAATCGCAGTTCTGCTAACACTTTAGTTATTATAACAACATAAAATTATTTTCAATAATAGTGTAAATATATATTGAAATAAATATCTTATATTAATAATAGTTTTTGCTCGCAGCTTCGCTCGCGTAAAAGTAGGTCAGGTTATGTTATGTTAGTAACAGTACTTATTTAAATTAAATAAAGCCTGTTACTCTGTGATAATATAGCTCTCTAGTGGTAAAAGAATTTTTAAAATCGGTTTAGTCGTTTTGTGTTAAATCCTTACAAATAAACAAAAGAATCAAGTCTTTCCTCTTTATAATATTAACATAGACATGATCATTCCACTGAACACTACGATGACAAAAGGAATATATATTAAGGATAACAATGATAATATACTACTTCAACTACTATAATACTAAAACTGTAAATTTTGGAATCCAAGACATAATTGAAACCCTATTGTATCTGACAGCTGGTGTGCCGTTGCCACTCATTACGTTAATATGATTTTAGATTTCTGATTTCTGTAGGTACTTTACATACGTAAAAAATATAAAAGCCTAATGCTTTACTAATTAATATATCATATAACTGCAATTTTTCCAGCCACTTTTAATAAAATGATCCCTTTGGTTTGGAGGAAAAGATTACTACACTAAGTGTTCATGCTATTATCCTGAAACTGATGTTATCACGAACTGCCTACTTCGTAAGTATGCCAATAACTTGAGTGAAGTAGATCAAGGTTCTAGATTATTCAAGGCAGGGGATCCCTACACTATCAAAACTTGTATCAAGTGTTCCAACATTTGGTGCGAGTGAGTAAAAAACTCGTCTCACGTTCTTAATATAGGCAAGCGAATACGACGATATTGAGTCTTTGATTTATACGTTTATATATAGCATACATATGATATATTAGATCTAACGTGAAGAATATATTATACATTTTATTTTAGAGTTGCAGTTTTTTTACATATGACATGTGTTGTATCAAGATTTTCTATCTTTTATATAAATAAAAATCAATTGCCACATGTATAACGGCCCATTACATAGGAGCGGCTCTACCGATACAGCTGTTCTTTTTTTGTTGTGTTTGTATGAATGAAAATTTGCGATGAATCCGCGGGGAATGTCGAAAATATGATGGTATTTTTATATGAAAATATATTGATTTCGTTTTGATATTGAATTAATTACGTGAAATGTATTTCTGTATAGCTTGACAGGACAACGACTGTCGGGTCAGCTTGTATATTTTATATGCGAGTGTGAGTTTGTTTGTTTGTAAGGTTTTCACGTCTTAACTACTCGACCGATCATCATAAAATTTCGCATACACGTTGTCTGGGGAACAGAAAAGAATATTAATCTAGTAAATACGTACCTACTACCTACTGTACCCGAGGGATATATATTTATTAACAGAATCTAGAATAACTCAAGCGCGAGCGCATGAGCCGCGGAAAAATCTAGTCGTACTAATATTGTAAATGTGAAAGTTTGTGAGAATAAATGGATGGATGGATGTATGTTTGTTACTCTTTCAAGCAAATACTAATAAACCGATTGCGATGAAACTTGGTATGTAGATAGCTGGATTAACACATAGGCTACTTTCTATCTTGATATTCCCGGCAGCGGGACTTACGCGGGTGGTCTGGAAATTGCCCAATGAACTAAAATTGTCTACAGTGCGTTACGTATGTTTACGGTTGACGATTTTATTGTGAACGTGATCTGTCAGTGACATTCTTAAGGAAGGCACGCAAGAATGTCATCAACTTTAATAAAATAATAAATTACGTTTGAAATAAAACCATGTATTTTCTTATGCATTTTATGGTGGTTTACTTTTTTAATAACGTTTATGACTGTTGAATGCGTGTTGTATATATTTTGATAAACTTTTAAATTACGTGTGTATGGAAGAAACGTTGGGATATGTACTGCATAAAATGTTGTAAAGAATAAGCTGTAAATATTTCTTACATTGGACAATATACATTTGCATTGAAATTAAACTACTTTTTACTAAAATTGCTACGGAATGATAACAATCGATAATAATATTATAAAGAAGAAAGATTAGTTTTTTTGTTTTTTTGTAACAATTTAACGCAGAAACTATACACCGATTTTAAAAATTCGTTCATCATTTGAAAGCTATATTATCACTGAGTAACATAATCTATATTTTATTAAAAAAAGTACTGTTAACATAACCTAACGTAACCTACTTTTACGCGAGTGAAGAAACGGGCAAAACCTAGTACAAAATCGATTGGCTTATCCCTAGAACTTCTAACGTAAGCCAGCTGCGATTACTTTGGCCCGTTTTAGCAACTTACATTTTGAACTAGGAAACGCATTCTCAAGTGTTTCCTGGGAGGTCAATAGCTACATGTGGCGCAGCCTCGCTGTAAGTACCACGGGCGGAGTGCTTAGTATTTATGTTACAGACAGACAGTGCGACTAAAGGCTGGTATATATTTAGGTGATATGTAGTGGCAAAGACATGTAGTGCATCTAGAATCTGGACTAGAAAATATCTTGAAGTTAATTTACGGGGAAACCGTAATGTTCTTGTTGATACTGGAAACATATGAGAAGTGGTCACCAAAGGTAAATTTTGGCACAATGTTTTTTCTTTTCTTTTCGTTGCATATGGTAGACATAACATAATTTTAAAATATTTAATGATGTAGTAACATCTAAAAAGGAAATCGGATGTGGTATACAATTTGTAAAATTGAATTAGTTTTAATATTTTATCTTACAATTAGCAGACACGATTACTATTCACAATGTAAATAAATATTCGAAAATTATATTTTAAGCTACTTGTAAATGTGACAGTTTATGTCTGGCAGTTACGCATACTTTAATTAATTCCTAGACCGATACAAAATGGGGTCTAGTCAAAACTTTGATTGACATTAGCATTCTATTCCTGTACCAGCGTCCGACGTAACACAGTTATAATGCGACCTAACCGTGTTAATACATTACGGACAAATTCTATACGAACCAACTTACATAATACGTGAGCTCATGTCTTGAATCTATAAATCATCGTTAGCATTTGGCATTGGACGGTAGGTATCCGTGTGAATTTAGGCGTGTAAACATATCTCTATCAAACAGACCTTTGAAAAGGAACAAAGTTCTTTTGTTACAAATAAAATACTTATTCTTACATATCGATGTCCATTCAGAAACACATAATATTCGGCACAAAAAGTTCTTAATATTACAACGAATAAAAACTTTTTCATACTGTTTAGCGAGGCTAAGTCAGAGCGAATAGATACACTAGGCAAACATGGAAGTTCTACGGACTACGATAACACATAAAAACACTAATGGCAAGAACTTAAAACATAAAAATTTAGAACATTTATTTCCGTATTAGATCATGGTTTTACTTTTATGTTCTACTTCCTTATATCCTGCACTATCTCATGTTGAACAAAAGGCATACAAATTGATTGAAAATACCGCTAAGTACAGTGCACTTATTTAAACAAATACTACACCGACGGACTCATAAACTGCATCAATGTTCAAGACGCCTTTGAAATAAACATTTTAACCAGGTATTCAAACATTTTATACAAATTTAAATTGAAACCTATAGTTTGGTTCATTAACTTCATAACAGCTTAGTATCATATCCTTAAGTGTATGTTTGTATACTGGAAAGGACCATTCAATTTTTTTGAACAAAAACGTTAAATGTAACATAAATAGGTTTTGGTTGGCTTATTGAAAAATAGGTATATGCAATTTAAAAAAAGTTGTAGCACTGGTTTCTATTTCTTTTAATAAGGTGTATTGCCTCCACATGCACTTATTACAGATTCTAATCGGTGCCGCATAGATCTAATTAGGGTTATTAAACGGTCTTGAATATTGTTCCATTGTTGTGAAATCGCTGTTCTTAGTGCTGCCACTGTTGTGAGCACAGGATTTCACGCATATACAGCTTTTTTTTTACTGTCCCAAACATGCGCAATGGGATTAAGATCCGGGCTGCTTGCTAGCCAATTCATGGTACGTATCCCAACCTCTTCGCAATATTGTCATACTTGTGCAGCGGCGTGGGGTCGAGCATTATCTTGCATTAGAGTAAAATTTTTGCCTATTAATCCCATGTAAGGTACCACGTGAGCTTCTTAAACCGCTGTTATATAGCATTGTGCCGTCAAACCACCTCTTCTACCGTTTTGACGAACCATGTCGATAAACACAGGTTTCGTTCGCCCGATCATCGAAATGCCAGCCCACACCGTACACGAACCGCCTCCAAAAGGAACACGCTCCTCAATGCAATTTTGAGCATATCTCTCCCCACATCGACGATAGACTCTTCTGCTACCGTCTGCACCATTTAAACATGTCCTACACTCATCGGTGAACAATATGGAGGCCCATTGCTCTTCAGTCCAATTAAGATGTTCACGCACAAATCTTAAATGAGCTTGTCTGTGAGCTGCAGACAGCTTTGGATCATTTGCTGGTCTAAAAGGGGTGATTGCCGCTTCCTTTAGCCTCTTTCTTATTGTTCGTGCACTCACGTTTACTCCACGCACTTCATTCAGCTCTGTTTTGATGTTTACCGACGTGAGGAAACGATTTCGTAGGGAAGTTGAAACAATAAATCGGTCGTCACGACGGGTCGTTGCTCGAGTTCTGTCGTTACCGGGTCTCCTTTTGTAAGAATCTGTCTCTACAAACCTTCGGTATACTCTAGAAACCATAGAGCGGTTTAAATTTAAATTTCTAGCAATCGTTCATTGATCCAAGCCTTCCCGCACCAATGCCACAATTTGAGCAGCTCTTTCGGACGAAGTATCTATATTTATGGTTACGAAACTTTTGTTGAGTTTAAAAGACTAATAACCAATACTATTGGTAACAATAATTTAAATCGCAAATGAAAAAAGAAACAAAGTGAATTAATTTCAAACTTTACTCTAATAAGTAATTTTTTTTTTTTTACGTGGGGGAATGCATGACGCATACCCCTCCGCGGGGGCGGGCGGAGGGGTTATGTCGGACTCGCCGGGGTAAAATAAGATGTTAAGATGATAAAGTACCTCCCGGAATACCGACTAAACCTACCACGGTGTTCCTCGACAAAACCACTATCGACGGGGCCGCGCGAATCACTTTCGCATGCGGTCGCGACCCCGCCGAGGTTTCGGCCCGCCGTATGAAACGGCAGGCCACTACACGAAAGACCTACCCTAAAGGCACTTCTACCACTCCCTACTATCCCCCCTAGAGGGGAGGCGGACTCAACACAGAGGCGCGCGTGGGAACACGCACGCCGCCTCTCGGACCTGGTGCTGAACGGAAGGCGGGCAGGCCCACAAAGCCCGCCACCCCCAGGTCAAACCTCAGGGTGGCTGGAGGTCGTCCCGCGCCCTCCGGCGCCCGGCTCTGCGGTTGGGGAGAGGGTTCAAACGCTCCCTCTCCCGCTCCGCCGCCTCCTTGATGGAAATGACTTCCTCACAAAAGGAGGCGACGGCGTTCCACGACCTCTCACACCGGACCATAAACTGAACTACGGCCGGGAGCGAGAGGGCAACCAATCCGACTGCCGCGATCAATTCACGGCGCTGCGATGCCCAGGCGGGGCAAACCGCCAAAGTGTGCAGCGCCGTACTCTAATAAGTAATAACACACCAATTTGAGACTATGCATAAATTTTATTTCCCCAGCTATAATTTTATCTTTTACTGCAGTTCTATTAATAAATTTTGTTTTTTTTTTTTATTATTTATGAATAGCGTCGCCGTTATAAATTTTTTTAATCTAAAAAGTTTGCATACTTATCAAAAATATTAATTCGAAAGTAGTCCTGAACTTTGATGAAGTTTATGAGTCCGTCAGTGTAATAAAATGTAAACTTAAATAAAAACTATTTAATACAAAACAAACTCTTTAGCTCTATTATAAATTTACAATAGAGCTAAAGAGTTTGTTTGCCTTTTTGTTCCAACGCACTAATCTCAGCAGTTATTGGTGGGAAATATAAGTTCTTTTTGCATGTGATAACGTAAATTTTGTAACATCACGCTACGAGCCACGAAAGTGGAACAGCAATCATAAACATGTGTAAAAAGGCAGAGGAGAGTAGTTGCATCATAAATGTCGAAGAAGCAAAGTAAAACTAAAATATTACAAATGATAGGATACAAAATTCTATAAATGATAGGCTAAAGAAAAATGTTCACCAATCCCTAAAAATATCTATACATATAGACCGGAGGCTTAGTTGTTGCCCTGGAAATTTAGATAGAGTCGCGGGCAAGCAAGTATTTTAGCGTTTTCTGATCGTATCAAACGTAGCGCATTGCAAAGGTCAGTAAAATTTATGTTACCTACACTTCTATGTTTCACATATTATGCGAATGATTATACTATTGCCGCACCTGTTCATATTACAAAAATGGCCCGAGCCCACGCGATGATACATGATAGTCCACGCCAAAATATAGGATTAATACAAATCAAGTCGCGTTTTTTAGGTGGATACGCAGGTTAGAGGATAATATTGATGATTATACTGTGTTCTATACGTGCCTTCCGTTAACTATACGTAGTACGTACGTGCAATACTTACGTAGACTATAGATTTTTTTCTTTTGCTTGTTTTTTATTAATCTACAGACACATGTTATATTAGTAGAGCCTCGCTGATTTCAGCATGAATGGGCCGGCTCGACCGGGGAAGTACTACCCTCGCATAGAATATCGACGTGAAATAGCAGTATTCCTACTATTGTGTTTCGTTTGGTGAGTGAGAGTGCCGGAGGCCCAATCACCCTCTTGCCCCCTTCCCGCTCCTTCTCCTTCCCACTTCCTTTTTTACCTAAAGGGTCGGCAACGCGCACGTGATGCCTCTGGTATTGCAGGCGTCCATAAGCTACGGTGACCACTTACCATCAGGTGGGCCGTATGCTAGATTGCAATCGTGGTTGTATAAAAAAAATGTATTAAACCAATTTTAGTTTGTCACCGCTGTATGTTTTACACACATATATAAAAAACTTTAAGGGCGACAAATACTTCTGTTATAGGGTCTAACTCCAAAACGCCAAAGATGGAGCGATTTTAACATTTGCCTTATGTATTTAGACCTATCAGCAGTCGCCTAGTAGTCGAAATTCGACCATAATTGATTTAAAAGTAAGATATTGCTAATAAAATGTAATTATATATTGTAATTATTTATGTAACTATAGTTACGAAGAATAATATATATATAATAATAAATAAACTATATCAGCCGAATTATGCCGAAATACTACGAACGCGATTCGACTGCGAGTGTCAAATGTTGTGTCAATAGTTGTGTGCGTGTAGAGTTTTTTCATTAATTTAATGTATTTCTAATGCATATTTAATATAAATATTAGGATTCGCTACTCTCTCTCCATATAGACTTAACTGTGACAAATGTCCTACTCCTCCATCCGCGCAATTTTCGCAAAAAGAGGGCACAAAGTTTTTGCTTCACGTAATTATATATAGATAAGTAATCTAACAATCACAACATTAAACCTGGGTCACACAGACCCATACTGTTGTCCAAAAATTTACAGCATACACAATAAAAAAAGAAACTTAACGGCCATATGTAATGCAAGTTACTTTTGTTATGAGTCATAAAAGAGAAATTTTAAACATAATGTCATACATTATTTTAACATTTTCTAAAATAATACGACAACTTTAAGAGTAAAAATGTGTTTTTATTTGCTTTGTTGTTCGTTTTTGAGTCTACAACCCAGTAACAGAATAACAAATTCAACTTCACTAACGGTAGAATTGTGGTCCAAACTGAGCTCTCTTTGACCTTAATGGGGATTCTGAACCCTTCTAAATTTAATTAATAATACCTAATTAGTTAAATAAAACATACCAATTTCTAAATCAAATACGCATTTATTAATATAATTACAAAATGAAAGTAAATTATATTAGATGCTCGAAGTGATCGCTACGATTTAACAATCACGCGGATGCTCTGAGAGCGACTTGTTGAGCAGCCCTTTTTATCATACTAGGATTTTTGGGGATTTCATTTGCAACTGCAACAATTCGCTCCCCTTAACTCTTCTCTAGTATAAACCGGCTCAAAATAAACCCGTTGTTTCATATGACCCCAAAGGAAAAATCTAACAGGGTTAAATCGGGTGAGCGCGGCGGCAGCCAGGCCACAGGACCGCCGCGACCTATTCACTCTCCAATATTAGAATAATAATAATTAGCCAATTTCATTTATATTAAATGTATACATTTTAGTATCAATCAATTTATTAAAATTCTACACTGAAAAGGCAGTTCGCGAATATGACGCAAATTATATTTCTTCTTCTTTACTTATTCAATTTCCTACACAAGGCTTATAATATAAGAAAGCTTTGTTATATTAATTGTCTTACGTTAAAGCAAATATAAAAAAATAACGAGAATAAGAGAGAAAAATATACAGGTTTCAACACAATAAACAATTACCCTAATGTTTTCAATAGAACCATACTTTCGTATGCAATATTGTATGGTATTTTTTCGCATCCATAGTTAAAATTTCATTATAACTCTTTCAATTTCATTGAAATTAAACTACTATATACGGCTTTTATCGCGTTGTTTATTTGACAATTTATTACATCATTTTGAAAATTGTTACACTGCTACTACTATTAAACTTTTCAAATTTTTAATTAATTAAATTATTATTAAAGCTATTAAAACTATTTAGATTTAATTTAATTTTACACTTTCCCCGACGTTTCGGTTGATTTTCAGCAGCTATGGTCACGGGGAGACTAAGATGGTAGTTGTCTCAATGCTCCAGTGTAGTTATTTCAAAGTACCCGAATATAATTTAATGATTGGTGTTTCTATTTACGCAGAATGAGCTCAAAGTATCATGAAGTCTAGCTGTGGTTTGCTTCTTCTTGGGTTTGACTATTTGTATTACTGGATCCCAAGCTGGTGGTACATTCCAACCATCTTCTCTATTAAAATTAGGATGTTTTTTGATTTCAATAGCCTCGCGAAGCATCCTCGTTAACAATCGGTGTTCTTTAGCGAGAATCTGTGGTTTGTCAAATCTCAGGTAGTGGTTGGTCCCCTGTTGCACATGTTCACACACAGCAGACTTCAACGAGCGTTGGTGTTTTACTTCAGCTATGTGTTCTTTTATGCGGGTGCCTATGTTTCTCTTGGTGTGACCAATGTATGAGAGTCCGCAGTCACAATCTATTTTATAGACCCTGTATCTTGTAAAGGTACTTGGCACTTGACGGATGGTAAAAATTTACTTATCTTATACTTATTGAAGCTCGCTTCAAGATGTAGCCAATCTTGTCAGTGACACCCCTAACATAAGGCAGTATAGCAGGCTGGCGCTCGACTGTGTATTTAGTAGTTTAATTTCAATGAATAATATTCGCGTAAACAGAAGACAATATTATCATTAAATTTCACCAATCTGTATCTTTAAAAATACTTATACTGCCGTCCAAAACTATAGTATAAAAGGCAATGCTCATGCCTCTTACTTGTGACTTATAACCACAGCGAAATGAAGGTGTTACGAAAATCTACAAGAAAAATACGTATCTAGTCAATATTCCTATACGTACTTATATATATTGGGATACACATGACGATAACAGTCAACAAAAACGATTTAAAAGAGGTAGGGCAGGGCGAGATCTTTGTTTGAACCTATGTAGGTTTCGTTTTAACTGCAGCGGCCCGGCTGGCCCTCTCAGTCTGTAGCTCCTACTGCACAAAAGATCGTAACCTTACAGCCTTGAGCTAAGTTTCTGCAGTAAGTAAGGCGCTGTTGTGCCAGTAGGGGACAAAAATGATTATTGTTCGCTTTTCCGCTTGCATCACAGCGCCTTCTTGTTGGAATTCGCTTATGTGCGACTGATGGCTTGGAAGCATTTACATTAACTGTACGGATGAGGAAGTAGTTTAATTGATCGCATCGCCACTGCCACTACGCCTAGTGTTAAGGGTTCGAATCTCACACATGATATAAATTTGAATGATCTCCTCCTCCTCCTCACGTCGTATTCCTCATTACTGAGGATCATGACTCCCCTGCTGAATCACTTTTTCATTGACTATCTCCCTCCATCTGTTCCGGTCTTTTGCTTCGTGGAGAGCTTTGTGGAGATTGGTGTTAAGCGACGATCGGATTTGGTCCGACCATCTCGTTGGACTGCGGCCTCTTGGTCTTTTGCCGTCAACCTTGCCTGTCACCATCAGCTGTTCGATATTGTGTCCGTCTCATTTCTAGCTTAAATTACGTAAAGTTAAATAATGTAAGTAGGTTTACATTCTTATTGTCACCAGTAGATTTTTACTTAGTTTAACTGTGAAACTGGAGGGTTGCTGGTACTTATAGCACAGTATATATCCTATTTTAAGTACCAGCAGAACATTATAATTAAGAATTTTGTACCTAGATTAAGTTTTCTACTACTATGTACCTACTTGTATTTTTGTGTCAGTAAAGAAGTTTTTTATTATGTTTCTCTTATCACAGGTACTGTCTAACATATTATATTAGAATATACCTGGCCCTTTGGGAGGCTTACACGGAGACATGGATCCAACGTGAAGAGGCCCATCGAGAGTATTTCTATACAACACGAGAAGACAATTCAAAAGCATTCAGAGAGCCTTCACCAGAAGTCTTGCAGTGGGTTTTCCCATAGAAACCCATACGATCAACGACTATGTAAATTTAATATGACCACTCTAAACAATCGTAGACGTATCATTGACCTTTGCTTCCTCCATAAATTGATCAATAATCATATACAGTGCAGCTTTCTATTAAATAAAGTGTCTTTAGCCATTCCTCACTCTTATCCCCGGCGTAAAATCTCAAAAATTTTTCACACGTCTTTTTGTAGAACCAACTTGGGTCGGCAATCACCAATACATAGACTTCTTGATCAGTACAATAGTATACAAAGTCGCGACACTGAAATTGACATCTTCAACGATTCCTACAATAATTATAAGACTAAATTGTTAAAACTATTCTCCCTAGATTAATTCTCCACACATTTCGAATTTATTTGTTGTTATTTAAATGACTAGTCGATATAAGTTAGAAAATAAGTAACTACCTTATTATAGCCAATGTTATGCATACCGTAACTGTCATATGTATCAGATGCAATACTATGTAATGTTTCCTATAAATGTATAAATACATATGATGTGGTTGTGCTAAATAAATAAATAAATAAATAAATAAATAAGACAAAAATCAGAGACTAAGACATAAAAATAGATTAAACCTACCAAGCTCCCGTCTTAAAATGCACTCATCTAGTCCACATGTCATGTCGATAAAAATATATAACAAGCTACCCCCGCAAATAAAAAATGAAATAAAAGACAGTATATTTATAAAAAAATTAAAACACTTTCTATTAACTAAATGTTACTACCATATAAATGAATACCTAAATGATAAATGTATATGAAACATAATAAATGGAAATTTAAATGAATACTTATAATAATATACCTAATAATAACATAAATACAAATAAATACATAATATATAAACAAACATGACATACATTCATAATAATAATATCTGGGACATTTAATTCCTTTTCTTTTTTACAAACTTTGATAATAATGATAATCTACAATAATATATAATTAATAAAAATATTAAAATATATAAATAAAATAATATAATAATAATTATATAATAGAATACCATATAATAAAAATAATTATAGTAATATATCTATCTAACTATAGTAAGCGCACCTTAATAAAATTACCTATATATTATAATAGTCAATAAATATCAATCATAAATAAAATATGTAAATAATAAAATATGTAAAACTTTCTCCTCTCTCCTACATCTTGCCGTGCCGACAAGGCCCACACATGTTTCTTATATTATACCATTGTAACATCTATTTAACTTGTGGAGTGCAATAAATGTATTGAGTATTGAGTTTTAATCAAAGGTGGGATGGAACACCTACAGCGGCACTAGCCACAGCAGGCATAGGACTATTGCTACGTATGGATTTTAATATATGGTATGGGTGTCTGGTGGATCGGTATATTGCTAACTATGGATGAAAAATGGCGTCTGCCCTGAATACTCTAATAGCATCAATGCAATGGGCAGACGGTGACTCGCCAACTTACTAGATGGGCCCCCTGAATAGCCACTATAGGCATACACGCAAGCAGCAAAGGGCAACACCGGTGCCAGTGGCTAGGGGTGTCGAGCGGTGCGGCGCCGGTTTCACCATCACGGGTCTCTATTATTATTATAGTCTTTGCGGGCAATGTGTCGGAAAAATTCCAGTATTCTGCGTAGACAGATGGTTGATAGTCTGGTTTTTATGTTTAGATCTCGCAGAATAGACACATTGCTGCGGAAGGCAGTCCAAGGGATCTGTAGCATTTTTCGCCAACACCACATTTCAAACGCGCCGATGCGGTCTCTATCAGCTCTTTTCAGAACCCATGTCTCAGAACCATAGCTAAATATGGAGAACACTAACGCCTGGACAAGTTTCTTTTTTGTGTTTCACGAGATGTTCCGATCTCTCCATATTTTTGCCAGTTGTGCCATGGCATTTTTGGCCATACCTATTCCTATTGCCTTCTTATTTCCTTTTCGCATGACCCAGTATTACTGATGTTGGCCCCCAGGTAAACAAAGTCGTCCACAATGCTAGGTTGAGAGCTCCTGTTAACTTCAATTTGTTGGCACGGTCTATTAACATTAGCTTGGTTTTAGCATGGTTTATCTTGAGACCTAACTGTAAACTTGTGTTCTCAATTATATGATCTACAAGTGATTATTTCGAGTCTAGGTGTCCTTTGAGTCTCTTTATTGAATATTTTTAAAGTCCCCTGCGACACATGGTTTATCCTGGTGCGGACAAGACTTTCTTAAAGAAAAATAATAAAGATCATAGGTTATGGTAACCGGATACCATCTTGCAATATTACGTTCCACCTATGTAATTAAAAAAGTATTGTCTTAAGTAAAAAGTAAACGATTTAGCTACCTACTACAATCAAAATATCGTTACATTATTTGCCAATATTACATCGACATTATCACCAAAGTAGAAACGAAGATAATGATCGAACTTGTACGAGTCGATATGAACAGTAATAAATAATAAATCCTAAGCCAACATAATCGTTCTTCCACAATTACATGGACCTTGCGCGAAATGACCTCCTGGAGATAAACACTTTGTTTTTATTTCACTTCCATTTCCACAAAGTTGGTATTAATGCTCCAAAACACGGACAAACAAAGCCGATATCAATTCGTGAGTGTTTGTTTTGATGTATTCGTGATCGCGGTCTAAACAACCTCCTATCTCGTGATTAAAGAGCGCACAAATGTCAACCATCAAATGGAAAGATTATATGGATTACTTATATATGAAGTAACAGCTGAAATGCGGATTATCTATAATACTACTTTATGACGTTCTATTTGTGCCCCAGATTAGTCCTCGACGTTATGAAATCAATATTCATAACAAAACAAATATATGTACATTTTAGAACTATCGCATTATTTAGCTTTTTAACGGTTAATAGTCGCTTTTAGACTTAAACTCTGATCATTAAAAGTTTTGCTTCCTAGGTTTAACGGCCGGATGTCATAACGTGTCATGCAAACCTAGGTAATAACTGGTCAATAATTAAATTATTAAAAAGTGACAAGCAGCATATTTATAATATTTAATTATGTAATGATGAATCTTGAACGGACAGCAGACAGATAAATAATAATTTACATATATTGTTTAAAATTAGTTTATTATAATTGAGCCTTAATAATCTAAAATCTTTTAACTAAAATTTTACAATAAATCCTAGCAAATTAGGGATACGAAATATCAACTAAATAGTAATAATAATAATAATAATAATAATAAATATTCTACCACATATACACAACACCGTCTAGCCCAAAGTAAGCAGAGCTTGTACTATGGGTACTAGTCAATGGATAAACATACATATATATATATTTTTTTTTTTGTAAATACGTACATTCATTAAAACATTCATATATTATTTAACGTTTTGTTTATATTCTTACAATTTGCCGGTGTAAACTTTTCACGTGTTTGATTAACCCTTTAGCGCAAATTACTAATGAGTTTTAGCGTCTTAGGCATTAGTGTTTATCTTCCTATCACCGAAGCGACGTGACGCGATAAGATCAGCGGTTGAAGCCGTCACGAACCCGCCCAACTTTTGTGAGGGTTAAGAATCGTTACATGATAAATTAGCCCTCTCTTCATTAATCTTTGAACGCGGTTTTATGTAACTGCCTTGGTAGGAATCAAACACCCGCTGTAATGAAAAATAAATTCTTCTTGAATTTCGTCCTAATATTTTAAGTGCACGAATGGTGCAGCGGGCTAGCAGTCGCCTTGCTGCTAACACCGCGCTGCACGTTGTTTTTGAATCACAATATTTTTGTAATTGTGTTGAGCTTAAATTCCATTCGAGCAAATATTTGAGTTATTCACAAATGATTATAGTGGGTGCAGGTGTAATTTATTTACGATATTTGAATGTTTGTAAACTCCCCTGCCACATGAAGAGGTAAAAGATGCCTAAAAAAGAAATTTAAAGAATATTAAAATACGATCAGACTGACGATTTAACCTTTTCTGCAATCGTGGTGAGATATCTAATCTAATAAGAAGGAAGTTAATTCAGAGTCTCACCACAATCGATATCTTAAGTTTCAATATATTTTATTAGGAATATCGATAGCAAACATAATATGATTTACCTTTGTTACCTTTTAATATATAAGTAGTTAGGTTTGTTAACATTAGTTAAGTTACAAATTATGATTGTTGCTTTTGTTTATGTAAATATTGAATAATAAATAAATAATCTATATGATTTATCAATATGATCTAAATTATCTTATATAGGATAAAGGAAGTTTTATATATTTCGAAAAATTACCGACTATACGATACCAAAATCGTATGGAGCAATTTGATTTGCTATCTGAAACTTTGGAGACGATCTATAGGTTCGACTGAATACAATCGACCGACCGACTGCCGTTAAGCGGCGCAACTCAAAAGTATTCTAAAGCCAGATCACATAATATAATCGAGGGTATTTTTATCGGCAGTCAAGATAAATGACATTGTTGTGTGAGCCAGGGTAGCGACTTTAATCGAAAATGTCTTCCAACTGCGGTACTGATAGTGGTAACGTTGGTTAACAATTATCAATCGATCCATGTGGTTGCCGGTCTTTTACGGACTCAGACTGAATAGAACATAGCTGGCTTCCCAAACAACAACATTGGTGCTTATAGATCGTACAATGATACAAACAATATGTTACATATGACGCTTGCACATATTGTTATCAATATATACATAAATTAAATGTAGTATATTTATACCTTTTTTATTTTAAGTATTAGTTACTACTAATACTTAAAAAAAAAAGGTATAAAAAGAAATAAGACTAGAACTAACTAGAACTAAATAACTACTGTTAATACTTTCTGCTAATCTAGAATGCTAGTGTTACGAGTAAATGCACATCGGTAGTGCTATACTATTTCTTGCCTGTTTCTTCTTCTAAAAACTGTACTCCCTGAAATATATTTTTTTCATATTCGTTCACTTTCTGTTTGGTGCTAATAAATTCTTAATTTTTTTGACGCATCTAAATAAAATTAAAGCTTGAACTCATTTTATAAATTAAAATATTTGTATTTGAATTTGAATATGGGAGGGATTCAAATCGCAGCCGGTTTATCGCAAGTCCGGTGCCTTATCCATTGGGGAACAGTATTTATTATAAACTAGATGTTCCCGCGGTTTTACCCACGTTTATCGTTACTACGCAACCCCCGTGGATCGTAGCGTGATGTTATATAGCCTATAGCCTTTTTTGATAAATAGGCGATCTAACACCGAAAGAATTTTCAAATCGAACCAGTACTTCCTGAGATTAGCGCGTACAAACAAACAAACAAACAAACAAACTCTTCAGCTTTATAATATTAGTATAGATTACTTTATTAAGAGTAATAGGAAACAAGAGTGCTGTGCAAAATATAATCAATAATAAATTGGCTGACAAAGACATGTCCTCAGCCAAAATTACACCTTTTATTTACTTTAAATTAATTAAAGACAAAAAAGACTAAAAATCATTTCTTACCTATTACCAAGTTGTTGTAAAAGCCTTGTACATTGTCTCAGCAATTTTTCAGGCACTAATGTAATAGTCCACAATGGAAAAGGACACAATGTTATCATGAAAAATATATTTTGTAAATAGGATCCTCTTCAGAGGATTCTTGAGGCTTCACCTATTTCACGCAGATAGTCATTAAAAACTTTTTTGTGCCAGCAGCGGTTACAGAACCTTGCTTTATGAGGCTTTTCTTAATATAACGCCGTGAAGCGCAAACAAAAATATAATTACTCATTTATAATACTTGCCATTTTTATAAATGATAAATTATAGATACTGTTCTCTTTTAAAATTTTGTTATTTATATTAATCATGTGATTTGGGCTGGTTTATAAACGCCGCTTGTTAGACAATATAGTAATATTGGCATACAACAGTATATATGCTGTCAGGAATTTAAAGTGAAGAAATCAGGTGTTATCACGAATTACATACACTTCAGGGTTGATAGTTGAAGGTTGTTTCCGAATTAATTACTATCATGCAAATACGCTTATGGTAGCAAGGCTATATCCATCGAATGAGGAAAGTGCCAAGTTGCGTTTGCGAAACACAATGTAACTATAATATGGTATACTGGAGCGTGTAATGAGCAATAGAAAGTGACGCTTAATTCTGATCACATCGCAGTCTAAACTTGCTGTAGATTAAAGTTGGAGACGTAGGTGTTGTGACGATAATCGCCTAGACGCCCGGCGAACGCGGGCGCACGTAATTAGCCACCTCTCGCGACCGGTGGTGCGACTATATAAGGACGGACGGCGTCAGTCGCAGTCTCCTTGCGGCCCGGCATCACACTCCCAGCTAAGTGTCCTTATTGTACAAGGACCACGAAGCAAGTCTTTAGCGAACCACGCCCTGACTATAGTTCTATAAGTAAAAATAGTCTCTTTTAATTGTATCTTAATTCATTAAAAGTGTATTTGTTATACCTTCTCTCATTGTACTTCCTAATTATTCTACAGTTCTCTAAAAGTAAACCCTAAAGGTTACAGTGTCTTATCAAGAGTGTCACTAAATGTGTTTTACACTAAAGTTGATTACATTAAAATGTAATCAACTTTAGTGTCAGCGCAAGAAACACTTGCCCTAGTCACTTAGCTATTAAACTGTATACCTGCCATAGTGGCCCAGACTCTGAATGTTCACATAAAATACCTTGGTGTCTAGATTGACAAAAACCTCACCTAGACAAAGCAAATAGAGCATGTGAGTGGACGTGTCAGAAAATTTCTACATGTCTTTAAGAGATTGGGTCAGATTGTATACACGAAAATTTTGAAGATGATTTATTACACTCTGTGCGAATCTCTTCTTAATTATTGTATATCCGCATGGGAACTTGCACTAAAAACGCATTTGATTAAAGCAGAACGCGCACAACGGGCCATTATCAAAGTAGCAATTTTTTCTGATCAATAATGATTATTATTATTATTATTAAGAATAGAAACTCTGAGAGCCATCTCTAAACATCTTATGTAGTACGTATTGGTAAGTAAGAGTTACTTGCTTGAATTTTGACGTGTACCTTTTACACTAAGTAATAAAATGTAATATGTTTTTCACTATAATAATAATGATGTTTATAATAGCATTATGTACGAAAACTCAAATCATGAATCATTTTGTCGTGAATACTCGCCTGAATATTAATCAAAGATGGTGGACGCTTACTTAACCGTTCGATATACCACATTTAGCGATGCATTTATCATATTTAAACAATTTATCTTCGAGTGAACATACAGTTTTATCTTTTGCAAAATATAACTTAGAATATAAACTTTTGAAAATGGAACCGTGGCGAGCGTTACCACAATGTTGGTTCATTCATAAATTCCTTTTATTATGTAATATTTTTATATTCCGTAATAAACGTGGACATGCTTTGTAACAGGCCGCAGAATGAAATATTACGACATTTAACTATGTTTTAGAAAACAAACCTTTGGTGAAACGGGAACTTAGAAAATATAATAAAAATGTAACTTACCATGCGTGTACAGAGGAGAGACTCGATATTTAATGGCGGCTGTACAGGCTATGGCGCCAGTGCCACCTCCGAGCTGCAGGCCGTGCGATAGTATTTGAACAATAGTGCCAACCACGGTAATGGTCCAACCCCACCCGCCCTCAGGGTAGTAGCGGCGGGCGAGTGTGAGCGCGGCTCGCGCGCGCAGCGCAGCCGCGGTCTCTGCGCCCACTGTTGCTCCGGCACTCGCACACCTAACGTGTCACAACACTTTAGATATCCAGCTAAACAGGACTCGTCTACTGGTATTCACTAGCCCAATAGACAACTCCTACTTAGAAATTACATTTAATACAAACACTTCACTAACCGACGAAACTGAGCCACTTCACGTGCCGCTTCATATCCTACACTTTTAGAGCGACCTCGCTCTGTGTTTTTGATGTATTTATTCGGAATATTATTTCGATTATTACTAACACCGCATGTGCACAGTAAATCCTCAGGTCGTATTGGCGGCGCTGGTTGAAGCTTTGGTGTAAAACGTTCACGACAGTCACACTCAGGAGTTCTCCAAGACAAAAGACGCTGTAACAGAGATCGCCGACGATGTGCCGGGTTTGTCCCACACTCGACTTGGCCCGTATCATGATGGACTGATGGACATCGATTGCCTCTACGATGTGAGATATCGATCCGTCGCTTATCATAAGATATTCTTTTGCGGCCATCTCTATTATGGTGCGTATAAGTAGGAATGAAACTTTCAGTAACGGAACCACTTTTTTCCTCAACAGAATTCTCTTGTTCGCTTTTTGGTGCGAATCCATTTTTTATTTTCTTAACATCTGTGTGAAGGGATTTCCAAGTAGCGATAACTTCCTCGCGGGCGGTCGTGTCACTGAAATCTGGGACAGTGCTGGAATCAGATATTTTTTCGGTAAGCTGAGCCTCGGGGTCGGAGGGAACAGGTAGTACCCGGAGACGTGTGGGTAAGCTATCAGAGCGGCGCAACGTCATTGTCAGGAAGATCATTAGGCGGTCTCATTTTTGAAAGTATTCCGTTTTGTGTAATGTTTATATTTCACTCTTCACAACGCCGACACACTCTGCAACAATAAAATTTTCTGTTAGAACGCTATGTGTAATAATATGTCAGAGATTACTTAAGCACTCCCTGGGTTAACTTGCAAGTCGTCTAAACTTTGTAGGCTGTGACATAAGCTCAGATAGCAATTTGGACATCTTATTCAGCAAGTAAGTTATATCCTAACATACAGAATTTTCCGAGCTCACGTTTTACATTACAATTAGCGTAGTGTAGGACGGTGAGTATACTTAATATAAAATTAGACAAGAGTTGCGATTTATTAATTAAAGGAAATAAATATCGAATATGGTCACAGGTTGACTGTAAACCCGTGACCACGATCGATGCAAGTCGGTCAAAACGTCGTCGGGCAGAAGGTATTTATTATCTTAAAATAAGGAATCGCGATTAAGAGTCGTTGTCTAATATAATATTAAGTATTTATAAAAATCGCGAAGTTTAAAAAAATTATTGCTGGAAATCATACTAGCTCGCTTAATCTTCCAACGCAATATACATACATTTTGTAAATATTATGCAAATACGGAGCTTTGGGACATTGAAAACAATAGGCCGATAGCTGTAAGAGATTCGTTATTGTTAAATATTTGTGTGTCTATAGTAATCCAGGTGATTAATTATGCTTAAGAGGATGATGTAATATTCAGTGGGTACCCCTGACAATATTGTATGCATTTGTTATGATTTATAGTATAATCAGGGATAAGACTTTATGGTATATTTTTTGTGTCCGTTGTTTGAATATTTGTAAAGTCCCCCGCGGTACAGAAATTATCTAGCGCGGGAGTAGTCTCTTAAAAAGAAGAAAAAAAAATTCTATAATATTCTATAAACCTCGGTAGTGCAGTGGTATTATAAGCGATTGCTATGCATAAGATCTTGTGTTCTATTCCCAGGTTGATCAAAGTATTATTGGTATTTGTAACAAGAAATTTATTTTGTAAGCTCTTAACCAAAGCTGGCGTGATGTGGGTGTAAGATATTTTTGCCTACCTTTCTGGGCATATAGGCCTTAGACTATACCTATAAAATGTATGTACTTAAAATAAATACTTTTGGCATTGATATAATTATGTCTAGGTTGTAGGATGGTTCTAGGCAAATATTTGTTGTACGTAGAGTCTTTTAAATGTATATTTTCTGTTACTCTTTCTGTGATGAAAACCGATTTTTATCTTAGTAATATATTATTTATTCCCTTTTTATATATTACCTACTGCATTAGAACTAACAGATTTCTCTCTTAATATATAGATATGTAATTCAATAAAATCTGATACTACGAAGATTCAAACAGAATTTTTCTGTATGCACTAATTATGACTGCACTTTTTATCTATAACGTTACCACACAAATTATGTTTTTTGATATCAATAGTATGTTTGTATCTTCGTATTGATTACTTTTACTTATAAACTATTATCAAGCATGTACCAACAGTTTGTAGCTGACATTTATCGATTAAGCATTTGATTGATTCCATGAAGTTGAACTGTGATGGAGTATCGTCAAAACCCAAAACTTTAAAAGATACTCCATCGTTAACCGTCGTGTCTTATTTAACATATTACTAAGTTTAGTATGTCACCATAAAAATATTTCATTCAATTCATTCAAGAAACAGAGAATTAACAAATTTAGATTTCAGATAATAATTATAATATAATACGACTCCGGCCGACTCTCACGCATAATGTACCAACTTGGAGTTCAAATGCGGAAAAGGGAGTTTAATTACATTACATTACACTACAATGTCTAATAACATCCTTTTTACATATTTATAATAATAATATTCTACCACATACAACACCATCTAGCCCAAACTACGCAGAGCTTGTACTATGGGTACTAGACAATGGATAAACATGCATATATACTTTTTTGTAAATACATACATATTATACATAAAAATACCCAGACCAAGACAAACATCCATATTCATGCACACAAATGTTTGACTTGTGCGGGAATCAAACCTGCGATCTCAGGCGTGGCACTGGGTTACACTACGCCATCGAGTTAATGTTAATGTTTATTAAAAGAAGATACCATGAAAATTATTCACCATTGAAAATGTTAAATATACTCCACTGAGCTAATCTATAGAATAGAGAGGAATCACAAGAAGTGAACCTATTGATGACCATAGCTGGATAGGTTTTGTCGTGCAGTGGCCTGCCGTTTAATACGGCGGGCCGAAACCTCGTTGGGGTTGCGATTGCATATGAAAGAACAAACAAAGTGTTTAGGTGGTTAGTAAAGGAGGAAGTTAAATTATTTTTAACCTAAGAAGTATGTTCTTAGGTTATAAATAATTAATCATCGTATTTAAATTAGACAGAAATTGCTACACCGACATGTACATAGTAGGTACTTAGGTATTGGATGGATATAATCGTGTGTAGGGTACGCCTTTTTAGCAAGAAATATCTTTGTAAGAAATCTTCATAAATCAATAAAATATAAAACTATACAAGGAAGCTTATGTTTGAATTTAAGTAAATGTGTCACAAGCTCATCAAAAGGATAATATAATTAATATAAACTTAAAATTATATAATATTGTCTTCTATTTACGCGAATGTTATTCATTGAAATTAAACTGCTATATACGGATTTTATCGCGTTGTTTATTTGACACTTTATTACAAAATTTTGAAAATTGTTACACTACTGCTACTATTAAAAAACAACACAACTACACTGGAACATTGAGACAACTGCCATCTTAGTCTCCCCGTGACCATGGCTGCTGAAAAGCAACCGAAACGTCGGGTAAAGTGTAATAATAAATTAAATCTAAATAGATTAATAATAATTTAATTAGCTTAAAAATTAGTAAAGTTTAATAGTAGTAGTAGTGTAACAGTTTTCAAAATTTTGTAATAAAGTGTCAAATAAACAACGCGATAAAATCCGTATATAGCAGTTTAATTTCAATTAAAATTATATTTTATTTTGTTATCTTAAAGTATACACGTGTATTTGTGTATAACTATAACATTACAAAGATGTCCTTTATGTACATACATCATGTTCTCATAAGTAAGCAAATACTGAAATAGACAAACATAAGTCTAGCATAGAAAATAAATAATTCTGATATCACCATACAGTAAGTATGATAGCAAAAAGAAATCACCATTAAACTTTAGGGTCAGTGATGGCCAAAAACAATAGATCTTCGGACTTTTGCCAAGCAATTAAAAGCAAAAATTTCGATAGCAATCTGATAAACAGACGTTGATTCGAATTCTCAGTGTGTGCTTAAATCTTGAACTTTTATTGCTGATTCAGTCGCAGATGCTGTGATATATTTATGTCCTAATGAGTCTCTTTAATGTCTTTCACAGATGCTGATGGTACTTTGATAAGTAAGCTCAATAAAAACAAAGCATTTTATAATTAAATTAACGTTTAGAAAATCTGCTTTTAAAAGTTAATATATTTTTCGTGTTGAAAAGTTCTAAAGAAGAGCAGCTTCTGTTGCGGTTTTTAAAGCTTCTGTATATATTTGAAGTTTGTCGAATTTTCAATAAATCGGCAATAGTTTGCGGTAAAAACTTCAGCCAGAATTTTGTAGCAGCATGTTTTGTACTTATATTAAAACGAACTGATATTTACTAAACATGGTTTAATAAAATAATTTATTTATTTACGCCTCTGTATATTTAGTAGGTACTTTATTTAAGAATATAGCTTAGGCTGCTATGTATTAATGTTGTATATACCTATAAAATGTATACTAGGTACGTGAAGAAAACGCATATTTGAGTAAATAAAGTAACCAAACGATGTAGTATTTTACAGAATCATTCAACATAAACAAACAAATAAACATTTTGACGTGAGAGTTTAAAAGGAACGCAGTAAGAAAATCTGGCAATTGAATGTGAACTAACACAATAATGAGAAGGGAACGCCGAACTTTTCAGACGTCATCCTATTCTGTTCGCCGTTCATAGTCGGTAATTACATGCTCGGATTCTTTTGTTGCTCTCGCTTTGGCAGACAATTGAATTTCAAATCCATTCTTTTTGGTATCTTCGGTGATCCCTAGACACGCTTCTATCAGTGCTTTTTATAGTAAACGCTCGAAACTGCTTGGTGTATGGTAATGTGTCTGGACTATGAATTCAAAGTATAATATGGTTTTAAAAATACTTTCACCTTCGAGGGAAAATTTGTTGCTGAGTTTTATATAACAGTATCAAATACTGATAGGTGGTAAACGTGTATTGAAATATTGTACAGCTATGTTTATTAAACATATTTTTAGAGTAAAATAAACTGTTGAAATATCTAATCAAACCTTAAGGAGAAAATTCACGGCAATCGTTTTCACGCTTGTTGGTCAACACCGGCTGCTGTGTTCTGTTTATTATGTTTCGAGATTTTAAACTGTTTAATTTTACTCCAGCTGGGCTCATAATTTTAAATTAATCCACTCTTGTAACATATTTTATGATATTGCATACCAAATGTTACCAGACTGAAATTACAGCAATTTATTTGAGAGTAGCGACCTGCCTTTGTCCGGGTTGACCATCATATAAACCCTATCTCCATCTAGGATAATGTATCTTTATAATAGTAAAAGTATGTTTAAATAGATGCAGTGGTGCTGAAGATTACCCTCCACATACAAACGAACTTATAAAATTTACAATGTCTCTTTGTAATATTAATATAGAGTATTTTAAAACAATTGATCTTATATATAAAGAAAATATATTATGTACGTGCATACGCGTATACACAATAACAACTATGGTAGCTTAAAATGTCAAAGGTATCTCTCGCTTGCAGAGGCTTCTGGTTCACCTGATCACCTGGCTATCAGCATGACTTAACTTCTTAATCTAGAATGTTTCTTACTGCAAAAACATCTAGTTTGGCTGGCCTAAGTCTTATAACGCTCTTTGGAAATTACTAAAACATTAGTCAGTTACCCGACTATTAAGTTCCTCGTAGCTTAGGCAGATACAATGTGGTGTCATGAATTTATGTACACATTGGACCACAATGTCCACAGCTCTTAATGCTTTTTTATATTACGGCAAAATTAATCCTTTGTTAATTTGTGTGGCCGTCACAACGCTACACGATGGTTAGAGTTAAATCTGGTGCTCATAAAAGTTAACTGCTTTACGAGAACAGCGGGCAAATAGAGCCGTCAACTATGTTCATCAAATTTTTTTATAATTCACTATGAGTAATTAAATCATCCATCACGTGTTCAGTAAAGTGGAAACAGTGATAGTAGTGAAATCGCTGGCAATTCAGCGCTAGAGAAAGGACTATTTATTATATAGGTAAATCGAGACATTTTTCACAATGACATTCCGACTTTGATTAATTCTGATATTCAAATTACGA
This sequence comes from Catocala fraxini, assembly GCA_930367265.1. Lineage (NCBI taxonomy): Eukaryota > Metazoa > Arthropoda > Insecta > Lepidoptera > Erebidae > Catocala > Catocala fraxini. Next base: position 14,344,519 of record OV884037.1, read on the forward strand.
TTTAGGACAACTGCCGGCCTCATTATGCAGTCGTTACCTTAATGTTGCACGAGTTCTTAGCAAGTTCGATTTGATGTTCGATAATTATATTCAATTTCAAATACATTCATAAACAATATCTTAATTTTGCTTTAATAATAATGTAATAAGGTTTTGAAAACATATAATTTAGGTTATAGTAAGTAAAGTAATTATATAAATTGAGCTTCATCTTTTCCAATTATAACAAAATTCCTTGCGATTGCAACGTGACTTTGTTTCAAACAGAGAGACACTCGGATGAATCAAGAAAATTGCGTGAGATTCTGTGTAAACTAAAATTAAGGTTATGTCAATGTTGTTTACCGTCGCAATTTTCTCTTGTTTGTTTCAAAGAAAACAAGTTCTTGTGGCAATTGAAAAAAGCCCTTGAGCTAATAAAAAGCTTCAGCAATCAATTAACTTACTTTGCTCCTTTAAATCTGCAATTTTTTGAACTGCAAAACTAAATTAATCAAAGCAAGTGAATGCATTTGTTAGTTTCTTGATATTTATGAAGTCTGCGAGATGTATGCGTGGGATAGCTACTCGAGGTTTCATTTTGCTGACATTCCAGCGCCCACTTCTTGTGCAGGTAATTTTTGCGAGAGAACATATTACGTTTAGAAAAAATAAATTATTTCAAAATATAGGCGAAATGAGTATGGAGACAATGGTTAAACTAGAAAAATACGTTTTCATGAAACCATGTTGATCGCTTATATAGAGAACAATTTGTTAATGTCGTGGTGAAGTACCCTATTTAATCAAAGGCTTGAAATTCTATTAAATACATATAACATTCGCGTAAACAGAAGACAATATTATATAAAAACAATATTATCATTATGTCTAGCTCGAAATCAAAAACCAGATTAATAAAACCATACCGTTTCAGATAGTATTTAATTGTTAGGTAGGTCAATATACTTTTAACACCTTTAACTGGATGTGCTTTATTTATAAGTTTCATTTTCATCGAGTTTATAATGTGATATACTGTCAACAAAAGTCTCATTACGAGCTGTGGCAAAAGTTCAAGGCTAAATAAAGAGCAATTTATCTTGGCTCTCGACTTCTATTATGTCTATAAATTACTTATGGCAACTTAGCCAAAATCGAAATAAGTAATGATGTACCGATCTTGTACCCGAAGGTTACATAAGTTAGTCGTTGTAAAGTTCAGAATTTATTATGTTTAGGCCTACCAGTATTCGCTGCTTGCTTATAAATTCTTAAGGTTATATTAAATTGGTGACTCGATGATATAAATTGCATATATTATGCCATTACCTTGTGCCATTTATAGAATTTAGTGTAATTCAAAGAGCATCGTTGATAACACTTGTACTGTTAAGCCTTTGGTTGGTTGGACTACTGAGTCTGAGATCCCGGTTTGTAAATACTGGTGGTATAAAGTGCTATTCTGTGTTCTTTCATGCATATTTCTTTAGTATATTGATTAGTAGGCTGTATAAATTTTACGAAATTGAGTTTTAGAGATAGCCTAATTTATAAGTAATTTCTTAGTTAAAAGTTAAGTGAAGTCAAAGCCAACGAGTCGAAATAATTTATCCTATTAGGTTTCAGAAACACTTATGAACGTCTAAGTATAGTAATGAATGAGGAGTTATCTGAATTTAGGTACTGTTTACAAAGTTACGTAGAAATATAAAGTATACAACTAAACTGTGTCGTGTAGATATAATGTATTTATTATTATATTATGCTATAGCTCAGTGAGGACACCAACAGACTGCAATGCAGAGGGTCTCGGGTTCGAACCACGTCGCGCACCTCTGACTTTCGGAAGTTATATGACTTTTCGAAATTATGTGCGTATTGATTGACAATTATCGCCTGCTCCGTGCCTCGGAGAGCACGTTAAGCCGTCGGTCCCGGCTGCCATGAACATCTATGGCAGTCGTTATTGGGAAAGTCAGTACCCTCTAATATCCTGACACTGGTCTAGCCTTAGGGTATCGTTAGCCTTCGGGTTGCGGAGGTCAGGTGGCAGCCGCTCCGTGTAAAAACTGATATCCAGTCAAATCCGGTTAGACCAGAAAAGCCGACCCCAAGTGACTTGGGAATAATAAAGCCTAAGAGAGAAGAAGAAGATTATTATATTATGCTATATTTTCTTAAGACTACACTGGTATTAATACGAATATAGAAGAATAAATGAGTTTGAAACTTCATTTGTAGTACTGTTCTATGCACATTGTCCTGTATAGATAAATGAATATGTTTCAGAGAGTTGGGTCATAATTGCATTCGTAGGCTTCGCCACAAGCTTTGTCATCTCTGTTTAGTGAAAAGCCTGACTATCAAACTCAACTAAGCTTATCTGGGTAACCTAGTTGAATTCGAACTCGGTTACAAGAAACGAGCAGATCTAATCAACGTCATGACACCACCATCGCATGGTACTAGGCTTTACAGTTTAATTCTATTAACAACGTAGTAAATAATCCTATTAGTAATCATATGTTACATGAACATTAAAATTTAAAACGACTTAGCTAAAAATACTTATACTGGTTTTAAATGATTAAAACTTGAGTCTATTTAACCATTATATTTGCCAGGCTAGTTTACCTTAGCGAACATATAGACAAATACTAGTAATGCTGTTGTGTAAGCCTACTTGGCTTTCAAGATGTATGTTTTTAATTTGGTACCTTCTTTGTCCCAAAAGGTTTAACAAACGTTAGCGGGATTAATATAAACATTTTATGAGAACCATGTGTGGATTACCTTCTAAATATATTTGTCTCGTAGAGAATCGAGTCAATAAGCAGTATATATCACTGCGCCAACTCTGCTGTCAGGATATTAAATTCTTAAAAAAACAAAACAATAAAATCAAATCTTTTATTTACTGTGACGCAAAAGAACGGCTGCCAACTTGACTTGATTGTATTTAGTGGCGTACCGGAGCTTCGCGTCTACGGATATATCTTTATCGTGATTTCTGTTTTACTATTTGTATAACTTAAAGATCCCCAGTCACGGATTGCATCACAATTTATTTTTATCTGGAAACTAAACGAGCTATAGCACGGCACTCCTTTAGTATATAGCCTCTTTTTACAGTCTACAAGAAAATTAATGAGAAACTTGCATAATTAGCAGCTTCAAGACGAGTCTTACTGCTAATACCCAGACGAACGGGCTTTTTATTAACTGCATTATTTACGGATTGATCGCTTTCAAAGTATTTTAAGATTTCAGAATTCAACTGTGACGCTCAGATCCTAACTTTATATTGAATTCCACTAAACTAATTGTAAAAGTTTTATTTGAATCGAATTCCTATTGTAGCCGTTCGAGATGGTCGTTGTGTTATTGTTATATGTAAGAATAAGTGTTTTCGTACAGAACTGTGACATGTTCGTTCCTCAATGGTTATGGCTGTAAACAACGTTTGAAACGTATGTGTCGTTGGCTATTCAAACTTTCGATAATATTTGACAATAGTATCAGTTATAAATCATCGGATTGTAGTTCATGATACAAGTAAAGTATATATCGATAGATTAAAGAGGTCATGAGACAATTTTCAAATACAAATTTCGATTAATGTATTCAACGATGCATCTACCTATTAGTTTCTATCCGTGGCTTCGCTCACGTGAATTAAATAATAATATAATAATAATAATATTCATTTATTAACAGAAAGAATAAGATACATCCTTACACTACATCATACATATTACATCAACAGTATTAAAGCATACCTGCCTTCTGCCGTTTTATTCGACGGGCTGAAACCTCGGCGGGGTCGCGACCGCATGTGTAAGTGATTCGCGCGGCCTCGTCGATTGCGATTTTGTTGAGGAACACCGTGGTAGGTTTAGTCGGTATTCCGGGAGGTCTAATATCATCATTTCAACATCTTTCTTTACCCCGGTGAGTCCGACATAACCCCTCCACCCGCCCCCGCGGAGGAGTAGGCGTCAATGCATACCCCAAAGTAAAAAAAAAAATATCCTTCCTTAAATAATTTAAGCTTAAATTTAAATTAATTCTTAACTATGTTCATTTATAGTGTATACAAAATAAATGAAGTTCAAAAGGTTATGTTTAAGCCTGCCTAAACCATGATTAACCTGTGTTTCAGAACATGCAGGGCAATGTGAATGCATTCCGGAATAAAAAGTATCTTTCATGTTAATCCACGACATAGTCTATCTGTATGCAAATGCAAATTTGTTTAACAGTTTACGTGATAATTACGTGGTAACAGACCAATTTTCGAAACCTACATTTATATTATCGGTATAATTAAAGTCAATATACAAAGTATTTAGTTTAAATAATCGAGATATTTGAAATGAAAAATATGTCATGCCATTTAGAATTATTCTTATTCTCTTTAATAGCTTAACAAATGCAGGATGGGGAACAGTTTTTATATTTAAAATATTAATTTCGTGCGCGTTGGGTTACGTGGCTTGCCTTCGTAGCTCCTGTCCACTTCTTGACGTTATCAAGGCAAACCTATTTTCTACAACCCTTTGTGTCCTTTATTCAGCGGATTTTTGTATCAACGTAATTTGATGTAAGTTGTATTATTTTCCTCGACCTTTTTATTCCCAAGTGTAATGGGATTGTATTTTAGTCTAACTAAATACGGTCTAATATTAGTACAAGATTCTATTGTTGAAAAGCCATTCGATGTCTGCAATCAAAAGAGGTACAACTGATGTTGAAAGGTTAGACGAGCTGACGGGATGATTGAGGGTTAACACTTTATTCACTTACTTACTCAAATATTGATGACGATCTCCACTGACTACATCTTTCCAGTCTATCCTTCTCTTCGTGAGTACGGTATATGTGGACCCAACGAGATTGTGTTTATGTATTAATAGTCGCAGAGCTAAAGACTATATTTTACCAATCGATAAATAAATCACTATTATTGTCACTATTTCGTCGTTAAGCCTTGTAAACAGATTGATTTAATTAATTAAAATAAATGCACAACACTACAGTATACACCACTTCGTTGCACAGTTAAAAGCTGTAAAAATATTCTTTTTTTAAAAAGTGGAGCACATCATTACAGTAATATTCCTAAACATAATATTATACTACAAAATATTATTACATTCATGACAAATATGAAATCAGTGTAAGCCAAAAGTATAATATTTTTCGTACACATATATACATATATATTAGAACCGGAGGCTAGAAGAATACTCAATCTTTGGACGGATTGTGTAATGTTTGTGAAATACCCTGAGATGCAGGTATTACTTTTGAATTGTGAGCATAGCGATTCCTTAAAAAAATATGTGAATGTTTGAATATTAGGTCCTAGAATATTCTAACAAGTAATCTAATCATACAAAAATCTTAAGTAATTATGACATCAATATTGACTCCTCCATATAAAAATAACCATATTTGAATGTAAACTCACTTATAAGCAGCAATTTATTAAGCCGTAATCATACTAAAGCCAACCCTTAACAAACCTAAGCAGCTTATTTTTAGATTGCAAAGGGCCATTGCCTATAAAACTTATCGATGTTTTACAAAAAGGAGCAATTAACCTAAAAATTAGCAATCCAGAAATTTACATAGGCAAATGTATTACCCCTAGCTTAAAACATGTTAATTAAATTATTCGTGGTAATTGGACGAAGAAAGAGACTTCTGAAAATTCATTTTATACAATAAAGTAAACTTCGCACTGATTTCATAAAGAAATTCTTTTTAGGTTTAAGTTTTTTTTCATGCGGCCAATGTACGTATCCATGTTTCTTGTTCAATCACTTGAGGGTAGACAATAGCCTTGAAAATGTATCTTTTCCCCTGGCAAGATAGAACAGCGCCTCAACACTCGTGATGCCGTAAAACATTCGGGAATGTACTAACGACCCGGGACATCTGCCGCAGGCCAAGATGAAACTTACCAGAAATTACTTCTATCATTATTAGTTACTAGATTTCGCTCGCGGCTTAGCTCGCGTTTGAGTAGGATTTGTCTGTTCCACTTCTATTGATCGTAGCGTAATGTTATATAGCCTATGCCTTCCTCGATAAATTGGCTATCCGACAGTAAAATATTTTTCCAATTCGAACTAGTAGTTCCTGAGATTAGCGTGTTCAACCAAACAAACAATCTCTTCAGCTTTATAATATTAGTAGGTAAATACTATTACTATAAATCATATTTGTGTCCTCCATGTCTCTAAAGACATGACGCGAGCCACAAAGCTGGTTATATCGTCAGCCTTGTACAAGTCGGTTGACATGCAAATAGCATACGTGGATACCATCTATCGGGCATTACATTCTTCAATCATTATATAAAGTAAATCTAACTATGGATAGCAAAATAAACAGTCACAAGCTTAATATTATATACTAATATAAGATTAAAGCATATCTACTCGATATTTGTAAAAAACTGTTCCTTTCTATTTTGGTATTTTCAATATTTGTTTGCGTTTTGCACTGGGTTACGTACTTATCACGTCCAATGATACTTTCCTCAGATTAGTTTTACACCGGGTTGTTACGTTTTTGCGGCTAAAATAAGTTTCATTTTTCAGGTTGGTATGAATATAGCCTTAGATTCTCAGAAAAACCTAGTTTCTATAAATACCATACAATATTAACATAGTCCTTCAGTGCTCAAGTATTTTAAGTAACAGAATATTTATATCATTTTTATCAGGAAACAAGCTCAAACTTTCTTTGAATTGTAAAGGTCACCCCGTGATAAAGCAAAATAATGTTTCATATATTTAGAATAGAATTAATGTCTATCCTTATTTACTGATATAGGTGCTCTCAATGAAAGTGAGTATGAACGTATAAATTTTACATGAAATATATTTTTTATTCTTAATATTGTATGAGGTGAGGATAATGATACCTCCCGACCGATTTTGGTCACGGCGACTGCTTCATATCCTTGAAGAAAGTTGTGCTTGTGCTCTCAAGTGACTGCTGTAACCAATCTTGTGAGAGATGGTTCGCATACATAGCGGACATGTGAGCACACCATTCACATAGTTGTAACTGATCGCCACAGCTGGTCGGGCTTTCAGTTCATCGTGTCTCGAGTCAAGCTCAGACCGACAAAAGCATTAAGTACTTTTGTATGTCTCGCTATAATAGTTATTATATTCTGCATAAGGATATATCAGCACTTTTATCCGTTACTGCCACTAAGAACTTCATACAAAAAATGCTTTAATTTTTTACCCGACTTGACTGTGATTTCTTGATCGGCCTCACTTATGCTCTCACTAATAAGTCGATTGCACGGATGGCTTAGTATAAGTGGTTGCCTAGCCACTGCCGCCGCTCTGAGTCTTGTGGGTTCGATGACAAAAAATTGTGTGATTCACAAATGGTTATAGCGAATCTGGAAGTTCTTTGTTCATTGTTTGAATGTTTGTTAAGTCACCCGTGACACAGGAACTAACAGAAGTGCGGGCGATGTCATTAAAAAGTATATTTTATGTGACTCACACGTCTGAGGATTGGCATACTCAACTAACATAGTATAGTTTACTTTAGTAAGAAATTACCGGTCTATGCAGTCACGTCGTTTTATTTTATTATATATTTGCGCGAACATATTGCCATGGAATGCCATACAATAGGAGAGTGTTATGTTCTTGACCTGTTTAGCACAACTGCTTTTATATGTTAAGGTTCTACGTGTTGCATTTCGTCACCATATTTTACTAAACTGCAACTGGTAGGCAACTGATTTAGTATTTATGAGGTAACGGCAAGACGCCGTTAAGAGTAAAGTCTCAGTTACCTATTACCCGACTACGGCGAAGCCAAAAGGAAGGGTAACGATTTTGGCAGTATGTGTATGTATGTTTGTATGTTCCACCGTAGCGCCTAAATTACTGAACCGATTTTAATGATTTTAATGGCTCTGGTGACATAGGCTGTATAAATTTTACGAAAAAGTATTAAATATAAAAATAAAGTTTATAAATTATAACGACTACGTAAAAAGAGGGGTCTAAAAACCCTGTCTGTTTAATGAAGGTGTTCCTGGCACCCACATAATCATAGTAGGTATATAGTAAGTGCGACCACGGCTCTACATTGATCATTTTTGTACCTATGCATTTCTGGATTTCTATCTGAATTATTTTCTTGTTTCGTCCTTTTTAGACCCCTTTTTTTACGTGGTCAGGCTATAGTTTTTTAAACTTTATTTTTCTATCTTATATGTGTATTGTAAATGTGATATAACAAATAATTAATTAATAAAGATGATTATGATAAAAAAGCGAGGAAACTACGTGAAAGCTGTTAGGTTATATCGATTACTTGAAATATTTTTACATAAGTTAAGAAGGAAACCTTAATAATAATGACATTGCTGCCTAGAGAGACTTCACGACAGCTAATTAAAGGAAAATTATAGAGAGTATTAGTACCTAGTTGGTTTTTACCAACTAGGTACTAATACTCTAATAAGGCCTCGCCTCTTTTTACGTAGGACTTAAACACAATTGGCGTGATGTGGGTTTGACGTACTATTACCTAACTTTTCAAGCATGATACTACATCACGTGTATTATTTGATTATGATAAATTAGTTAAATGCTCAATCCAATTCAAAACAAAGCGACCGCCATTGAATTTACACAAAGGTTCATATTAGTTCCGCCGCAGGCTGCTATTTAATTATCTATGGTTCTACTGTGACACTGTAAAGTTCATAGTGCTACATATTGATATTAAAATACTTCGTCATATGAAGTTGTTAAAACTGAAGTGAATACAGCTTTGTAGGACAGTATGTGTGGGCAGGCTGCCACAAATGTGTTTGCTACGGACAACGAACTAGATTCGTGGAAAAAATCGCAATAAAGTTATCTAGCTACAATTCAATAATAAATTAATATGAACAGCGTTTTTAATATATTCCAATTACTTCACTGGCCTCGATAGCGGTAATAATGGTCGTTATCTAAGCAAATATTTTAATATACCACATAAAACTACCACAGACGAACGCCTACGTGAATTTAATCATAGTAATATCATATTCATTTTTTACAGAATTAATATTACATTTAGAAACCAAAATGCTACGATTCTGACTACTTTTCATTAACTTGATATGTTTGTACTCGTATGTATGTAAGTACGTAAGAATGTTCCAGAAACGTTCAATTCCATTTCTATCTACTTCTACAACGCCAAGTAACCTGCAACTATGCACAGACCTACCAATAACAATACAATCATTAAACATATATTAACTTTTAGTTTTCGATAGCATATTTCCAAAATTTTAATAAATAAACTATCGGTCTACTTCTCCATTTAAAAGAACAATCACCTTTAAGTGCCTCTAAATGTTTGAAATAGCTGTTCAATAAAGATTTTCTAAAATCATTTGCTCATTTCATGAAGCATACATCTGTAAAATTAAATGAATGAGCATATAGTCAGCTAAACTAAGGGTTGGTGCTCTCGGAGAGAATCCTAAGCGGCGAGTTAATCTATTGTTATCGAGACTCACATCGATCGATGTGACCCGTAGATGTTTTGTTATAAGCTGAAATTATAAAATCTAGTACAGGCTACATATTCTGTTACTAATCTTTATATATATAAATCTTCTGTGCGTGTGTTTGTAATTAAACTCCTCCTAAACGGCTGGACCGATTTTGTTTTTTTTTTGTGTGTGTTCAATTGGATTCGAGAATGGATAAGATTTATTTTTATTCTTTTTTTCCGTATACAGGACAACGTCTGTCGTGACAGCTAGTTGGATTATAAGAAGGTATTCTATTTTGCATTATTAACTTCTCCTATTAAAAACCTCAGATTGGTAAAGCAGTGGAATTTCTTGCCTCAGATTTAGCACGGATGCGACACAAAGCGAGCTTAAAGAGAGCTTAAAGCGTACTTTTATCTAGCATTTAATTTGCATGTAACTTATTAATTTACTTCTTACAGGCAAGTCTAACAAAACTAATGGTGAATATCAAGGGCTTTTTAAATTTCATATGCTAAATAAATATTGAAAAGTATGAATGCATTTGTTTTATACATTTCACGGGTATTACGTATGATTGTGAACTGTAGAATTCACATTGCATTGCTATTGTGCGCGTTGGCTGCGTAATTACATGACTCTGAACACTCGCCACGGGCGTAGCACCCGACGCTTTCCGTTGAAAATTTCTCATACTAGCTCTATTGTTATAGAATGACATTATGCTTCGACACTACGCTAGTTGCGGCTGGAATTTATAATAATTTCCGGCTGGAGTAATTTAATTATTTATCATAATGTCAATATCATATAGGAATATCACGTGTCAATTAAGTACATCAAAATTCGATTGCATAGGAATAGCTGTGGTGGTTTTCAATTAAAATGTTGTGTTTAATTAAAATGTTGTTTTCGGTATCGGTTTTTGCGTCATATTCGCGGTATTTACTCGAAATCTAAACTAAAGAATCACTGGTCTGTAAGCGACAATGTTGATGAATTTTGCAGAAATTGCTATGAAATGTTAGACAAAATTCAATACTTCATGTATATTGATTTATTCCTTTTTTATGCACTTCATGGTATTTTTATCTTATCTGTGGCAGCAGAGAAAACCTTTACATAGTAAAATAAGCATATTAGCTTTAAGAAATTGAGCCCACAATCGATAGATTTTATCGCATTAGGCAAATTTTACGTCATCAACAGTGCGAATTTGACAGCGGTTTAAATTAAATATTCTTTCATCGCTCTTTTTGTTTAAAAAAGCAGTAGGTAGCTTGCTTTAAATAAATGTAATAGGTGTTTAATGATTTCTAAAATAACAATCCCTTTATTTACTTTAATGGAATTGAAAACTGATTAAACATTGTTTTAAAATTTTAAACATTTGCTTTTAATTTTTCTTTTCCAGTTTTATAAATTAATATAGCTAAATAATATCTTATTTAAATTACCAACTAAATACTTAAATATATTTCCAACTCTTTTATTGAGCGTATAGTAAGATTCAAACCAAAAAAATCATCAGCTACATAAAAGCAATTCCAAAGTTATTTAGTCGTGAACATTGTTGAGGCTAATCGTATAAGCCGTTTTGCCTTGACTTGGGATAAATAGATTTTACTCTACATATTGCGCCTCAACGCAGTTTTCAATGATAACTAGAGATTTTACTAATTGACAATAATTGACTAATGGAGTTTTATGAGAGCCAAATTTTGCTTGCTATCGCATGTAGGATTTGTAATTAATTTTTCTTCATCAAACAAACAAACCTACTCACATTCACGTTTATAATATTAGTAAGGACTAGTTAGAGCAGCGATAGCTCAGTGGGGAGACCAACAGACTGCAATGCAGAGGGTCTCGGGTTCGAACCTACGTCGCGCACCTCTGACTTTCGGAAGTTATATGACTTCGAAATTATGTGCGCATTGATTGACAATTATCGCCTGCTCCGTGCCTCGGAGAGCACGTTAAGCCGTCGGTCCCGGCTGCCATGAACATCTATGTAATGGCAATCGTTATTGGGAGAGTGTCGACACAAAAGATCCCACTGGGTCGAAGTGTCGCTGGTCTGCACTGACTGGCCTCCACATAAAATAAGATAAGGACTAGTTAGAACGACATACAAATTTAATACTTATCTAGTAGTATACATTTACTTATTTATACAAAATTACTAGGATGATTTTCAATAAAATACAACACGCGCTATATGCAAGTAGCAGCGATAGTTCAGTGGGAGACTAACAGACTGCAATGCAGAGGGTCTCGGGTTCGAACCCACGTCGCGCACCTCTGACGTTCGGAAGTTATATGACATTTTGAAATTATGTGCGTGTTGATTGACAATTATCGCCTGCTCCGTCCCTCAAAGAGCACGTTAAGCCATTGGTCCCGGCTGCCATGAACATCTATGGTAGTCGTTATTGGGAAAGTCAGTACCCTCTAATATCCTGACACTAGAAGATAATATTATCCTGACACTGGTCTAGCCTTAGGGTATCGTTAGCCTTCGGGTTGCGGAGGTCAGGTGGCAGCCGCTCCGTGTAAAAACTGATAGCCAGTCAAATCCGGTTAGACCAGAAAAGCCGACCCCAAGTGACTTGGGAATAATAAAGGCTAAGAGAGAAGGACTTCGTTTTATATGGCTAATTGGCTATTCATCTCATAACACATAAAGGCAGTAGGGACATGCGCAAGGAAACACAAGGAAAGCACTTCTATAATTGCGCCGTTCGTGCAGTAACAACAGTGTAGGACGATAATCAGAAGTTGTAATTACATGAACTTTTAATGTTACTTCTTACCTCTTGTTACAAAAGACGATTATTTTTCTTTATCGCTATATCGAAGTTCTAGCTCATAAATCCCTTCTTCTGTGTATTTCATACGTGGAACGTCAATCACAAATATGACATGCGATTCAAACGTTCAAAGGTACGTCATGTATTTGTCGTGACAGCTGACTTTACCTTTTAGCCTTATTAATTTCCAGTCTTCTGAGACTTCGACAATTTGTCATTATAATTGGTTTATCCATGTCATACGGCGAATACATAAAATGTCTGGAGATCAAAGCCTTTGCTCGTATGAAGCATGGATATTTTATTCTAAAACATTATACAAAGTGATCACCGTAAAACAGTTTTAGGCTTTAATTCTCCAATTTTCAGACTTTGCAGGCTTAACCTATTTGCCTACCAGATTCATATATTTGGCACTTTTCTTTCTGGATTCAAGCACCAAGTCCATCAAATAACTAATTACATTTATATAATTACCATTATAATAATAAAGTAGCTGTTAATGTTAATGGTTTGTAAATTTGTACATGTAATATGAATATATTGTACATAATATGTACTTACTTCCAAGACATTGTTTCTTATCTATCCGTTTTTAGTTTGTGAATGTTGTGTTTACCGCTTGATATTCTACACTCAGATAGTATATCGCAAGTATTTTTGAACAAGTATAAGTGTAACAATTGTTGATTAACCAATAAATAAATGATATGGCATTGTAAACATGTATTTTGTGGTCAAAATGCTTAAACAAAAAAGCCCTATTTTAAAAATTATTTATTATTATACTATTAGAAAACTACTTTATCCAAGAGTAATATAGGCTATATAACATCACGTTATGAGTCACGGTAGCGGAGTAGTAATCTTAAATGTGGTGTAAAATCTTTGTGTAGTGGCCTGCTGTTTTACACGACGGGCCGAAACCACGGCGGGGTCGCGATTGCATGTGAAAGCGATTCGCGCGGCCTCGCCGTCTATGGTTACGTCGAGGAACACCGTGGTAGGTTTAGTCGGTATTACCGGGGTATCTTTTCCCCAGTGAGCCCGACATAACCTCTCCGTCGCCCCGCGGCAAAGCACTACACCAATAAAAAAAAAATGCTTTGTAACAGGGCAGTCAGCTAGTCTATGATACAGATCAATATGTTTGCTGTATCTAATATAAATATTACGCACGCGATCCCAGTAATTTCCGTACTTAGCAAATATGCAAGCTATCACGTGGTTATTAAAAAGATACTTGCGAACCAGTACCTACAAAATAAGTAAAGCAGCATCTATAAGGCTGTGTTCGGCTTTAACTGATGTCTGTTTTCGTACGAACCTGAGAAGGAGACCTACTGAGTCGTCAATTTAGTAAAATCTAAATGAATCATAGTGCTATGAATATAATGTACATAATTACAATTCCATTATTCAAAGATAATTTTGTTAGAATGTCTATGTTGTACAGGACTTGAAAAATATATTGCTGGATGATGATCGTTTGTAAGTGCAAGCCACAACTCGGACGCTGTCAGAGTACATTCCTTTGTTTGTCTTAGAACCTACTACTACAAGGGGAATTTCACACCCACTTGCTAGCGTTATAATGAAGTTAAATAAATGTCTGCCGCTAACAGAATGTTCATTACAGGCGTAAACACTGATTTAAATAATTTTTGGTTCAAAACACTTTCTGCGTTTACTGGTCCAGCTGTGTACTTATTATTTTAGCCACATTACGCGCCAAAATAATTGGGTTATTTTTATAAATTGAAAATGGTTTAGCTTATAAAAAAGTTACGTAGACAATAACCGTGGATAAAAATATCGTAGAATCCTGATTGTATACAGAAATTTTCTCGAAAGCGTATGACTTACACTCATGAATTATGAACGTGAAGTAAAATGGTATGCGTATTCAGGCGGTGAACAATAGACAAAAAGGCTTATATTTTTTTATTTTACAAAACAAATATATACAAATATATATCTAATTTACTAGCACGCTGGTCTATTGGTAAATGATATAATAAGTATATAAAAAGGAACCACTATCATCAGCGTGTCTTAGCATTATCTTCAGAATTAAAAAGTATAATTACATCACTGCACAAATAGACGCAAGAATTATTTTTATAAGTTTGAGAATCATCTTAGTATTTCAAAGTTAATTAAACATATTTCATAAAACTGGCTAATATTTCAAACTAAAGCTTTTTATATTAGGTACTATGCCACCTGTTCTCACCGTAAAACTATTTTATTATACACAATGTTGTTTCAAATTCTAAATAACGTGGTGAAGTATAACAGATGGTACCGGCGGGACCAAACATATTTTATTTATTTCCTAATTGCTTATTTATGATACCTAAATATTTTAGACGTGCCAAACTGATTTAGCTGCTATTTTGTACGAGATTCACTTCCTAAAATTGGAAGCTAATTTAGGAGCAGTTGATTTATCGTCAAATTCATTTGGTGATCGCGCTATTATAGCTCATACCTGTCTAACCTATGATTCTTGTAGTTGCAATAACCTTGAAGTTACTTCCAACATTAAATATCTTGGTGTTATAATAGATAGCACTCTGAGCTTCAACTACCATTTAGATCTACTGTGATCCAGAACTCGTAAACTATTATACGTTTTTAAAAATCTGCTTCACATTGCAGATAAAGGGGTTATCAAAATCATTTACATGTCTTTATGCCAGCCTATTTTGTCTTACTGTGTCACAGTGTGGGGCGGTGCCTGCAAAACTAGTTTGATAAAGGTGGAGAGAGCGCAGAGAGCAGTTCTTAAGGTGAGTCTTTCACTCCCTTTCCTACATCCAACCAGGGATCTTTACCAACTCGCTGATATCCTGACGGTGCGCCAACTGTATATCTCAAATACGATTCTTAAACAGCATTCACTACTCCCATACAATCCCTCGATTACAAATAAACGACTAAAACATAAAGTCTGTCCTTTAACTGGGAATCGGTGGTCAACAATGTTCTCTGGTAAGTTTTTCGGCATTCTGGGAAAGTATCTATATAACAAAGTAAATGAAAAGTTACATATTTACTCACGTACAAAATATGATTGTAAAAGAACCATCTGTTGCTGGTTAAAATCCCTCAGCTATGAGGAAACAGAAAATCTACTACATATTCCCTCATAATTAGAATTCCCATGAAAATATTTCCTACTCCACATCCACACCTACCACGCTGCTAACAGATCTGCAAGCCTCCTAGTAGAATCTGATCCCAAGATAACCTCATTGTCGTAGGGTTAGCGCATACAGACAAATACATGCATGCACTTACACACACACACTCATACGCACACGCACGCACGCATACACACACACACACGCACACGCACGCACACACACACACGTCACACACACATAACATACATCATACGGTACTAATATTCGTAACCACTCACACTAATATCACATAACCACATACCAAAATCACCTATTTGAACTCCGGCTGTCCAGAGTTAGGAGAGGCTGGTAATCTGTCATACAGGTGTATCCTAGTACAGATACCAGTCTCTCACGCAGATTTCCACTATATAAGAAATGTTTATCTTAGCCTAAGTTATATATTGTTTTTTCTGTAATTTTCTGTGTGAGAGAGGAAATAAATGCTTTATTATTATTATTATATTATTAATTGCTTTCTTCTTCATCAAATATAAGCCCATGTTCTATTTAGTACACAATATAAAGAGAATTTTGAAGGTTCCTTGAAGCGGAAAAGTGGTGTGCTCGCTCGACAGGTTTTTAAGCGAAGCGCGACTGGGCCATGTAGTTTTCTTAGTACTCCGGTACTTAGACGAAACTCCGGTCTCTGTTACACTCACAGCTGTCAGTGTCGCCAGTTGCAGTAACTCGGTACTCAAGTGATAACATTTTATTGTGGTTGTAACTTTTTTGCATTGTGACGTCACAGCGAACCTTAAAACTAACGGACAGTACTGAGTTTCACGCGGATGTACCCGTTTGCATCCGAAAATTTTCCGAAAGTTTCCACGCACTAAAGTTTCATTTTATTATTGCCAACCGAAACGTACGTAACTTTATTATTGTTTTATTTTTCCCGAGCGTGCAATGTTCCGACTCTATATAACTTGTGGACACGGCAAAAAATATTCATCCTTTACAAATGTCACAGTCACAGGTAGGCACAGCCGTTAATACAAGACTGGCCTCGTGCAAATAGTCGCTATGAAAATGTTCATATATGCCCGTTTATAACGTAATATTTAAAAAGTAATAATTAAAATGTATTTTTGTTATCTATAGCATTTATATCCGTCACACATGCGTCTAAGGGCTTGTCCCTCCACCTCCAAATAGCATTTATCTATAAGATAAAAGTCTCGCCATCTCTCTTTTTTAACCTAACAAGAGTGAGACAGCATGCGATTTATCTTTCGGATAACTTTTACTTGTTAGTTGTGGGACTGGCCATAAATATCGAAAATTCACGCAATTGATGCCGCGGCCAACAGCTAGTTACATTATGTTATAGCATATGTGGCTAAGTCTGTAGTTTAATTCATAATATTAATGATTTAGGTTGGTTGAATCCAACGTATATTTACATATATTTTACGCTCAGATTTATAACGATTTACCGATCGTTGTAACAGTGTGTTAGATTTTGTAAAACATTCATTGTACATAAAAAACATATTTACGTACAATGAAGGTGATAATTGTGCAACGACTATTTTATCTTATGTTTGCATATGTTATAAATGCTCAGCAATGCCTTATTGTGAATTTTGAGTGTTTAAAAATAAGGTACTGCTATCAAAGGGAACAACAACTTGCGACTTTTTTTGCTGAAACAGCTACATTTATACTTTCTGTGGTTAGTAGGTAATAACCGCAGAAACTAAAAACAATGAGATATGTTACGGTTTTCCCTAGAATTAAAAAACATATTTAGTCTGTTCCAGGTTTGTGCGTAAATAACGTTGTGCGCTACCTCTTGAAAATAATTTTATAACTAGTCTAAAAATCAGCAGTTATTTCGTTCGGTATGAATATACTTAAATCCGAAAATTTTACGTCTTGTGTGACGTAATAGTAAGTAGATGACATGTATCGGAAACGCAGTAGTGTTGGTCACGAATGCCGGCCATACTTGTGGTGGAGTTATATTAGGACTTACTCGCACCACAGCCCGCACTTCCCGGAATGCGGCCAGCCTTCTATTTGCCTACATATCTTAAACCTACATATGAAGGATGGGGGAACTGTACTAATACGTTAAATAATTATGTAAATTAAATTAAATTACACATTGTGTAATAAAATGTTGGTTCTTTAAGGGTCGTAATCTACGGTATGCTTGGTAACAAAACACGTTTGCCTAAAATGTTACTTATATTACGTATATATGTAAGTAAATTTTTATATGTGTTTTATCAGAACAAGACAGCAAAGTATCATATTTTTCGTCAAATAATTAGTATTTTGTTAGTTTAGATTATTGCTTGGAATATTAAATTTGCGTATTCTAATTACGTCCTTGAAGATCATGTCGCAGAAGAATAGAAGAAAAGGCTATGGACAGTTTGGTAGGCGTAGTTAAATTATATGTTAAAATAACATAATATATATACTTGTTAGAATTTTCCTATCGAAAATTGACTTTGTATATATGTGTCTTTTCTATTGACATTTAACGGCATGGTTAGACAAACACGATTAAATAATTATTTTCTTATTAGTTTCTTATTAGTTCTTATTAGTTCATGTTTCCAATAATAAATATGCGTATACCAATAACGTCCTCGAAGAACATGCACAGAAGCATAGAAGATATGGATAGATATGGAAGATTTGGTAGGGTGATTCAAAATATAAATTAAAACATACATAGGAACTTTGTGTATGTGTGTGTCCTTTCTTTTTTGTTTTGACAATTTTATTAACGGATCTGTATAGCCTCGCGTGGTTATACAGAGGCGTGTCATATTGTAATTTTGCTAGCATGCAGTAGTTATCCCACGGGAGTTGACATACATATTATAGTCTTGCAATACACTGCGGGTTGGTAATGATAAGTGCTCTTGACACCATGTATTAAAAATTGCTTTAACTACGTCTCAAATCTTAAATAATTATGTGTCTGTGTCGAACATATCTCATTTGCGCTCAATCAGTCAATCCAGTAAATACCTAATCAAGGCTATATGTGAGACAGAAAATTACAAAACAGTAAAAATATATATGGGTATAAATTAAATTGGCAATTGGCAGGTTGGTACTTAATCCTGTATATTTATATGTAGGTATACCTATACATACGTAGGCTCAAGGCTAAGATTTTAAGTGCAACATAGTATTTCATTTTCAAGGGCATCTCCGCCATAGGATCAACGACAGAATTGTATGAAATTCTACTAAACAAATAAGTAGATAGACAATAATAATGTTCAGATAAAGAAAATATAAGTTTCTTCTCATAAAATTTAAAAGATTAAGCTAAAATAATAAAATACTTAAGCACGGTTTCTTAGTATCTAAGAATAAAAAGTTATTAGCGCAAGTCTTAAGAAAATTATTCTTTGTAACTCTGATTAAGCTCTATTAATAAGAAGCATATTGGGCGTGTGCAATGCAAAAATAAAGATTTTAAGTTTAATTAAACCTTCCCATAGCCTATTATAAACTTTGTATGAACTTGAGTCCTTTTATGGACAATTATGCATTTAAATTAGTATAACTAAAGCAATCTTGCTAACCACTATATTTTTATAAAAGATTTAGATTTTCGGTTAGCCATTATTTTAGCGACAGACTAATATTTTACCTAAACTGTTTTTCTTTGCACAAGATTTATGTTTTTAACTTACCACTATCTTTGCGTGGAAAATATACAACTTGCAATAGCCAAGTGTCTCGTCGAAAGATCTCACTTCACATGTGGGTGCACATAACACTGACTAACAAATTAAACAGTTAATGATTGCTCTCTTTCCGGTAAAGAAAACATTTTGAGGAAACATACATGTCTAACGGGGTTCCATTATTTCCCAAAGGTATGTGAAGTAATGTGTCTGCCAATCTGTACTGGTTAGCGTGGTGTAAGCCTATTCTTTTGTCATGCTGAGCAGAGGCCCGTGCCCTACAGGGTGACAGTTCATAAACAGAGCTGATAATGCTGATATTATAATTATTATGTTCTCTAAATGAAATAATAATATTTGGAGGACGTCAATATATGTGTGCCATAAATATGGACCAAACCAACGTTACAGGATCTGTTATTATTTGTATTATTGAGTCAAACTTTTATATAAATATATTAGTTACTTGACGTGTCCAAGAACAGGTTACACATTTTATGAAAATAAAGATTTTTGACTTAGACTTTAAAAAGCAAACTTGTTTCTACTATATTACATTCAGTCCCTAAATATTGCCTCAAAAAAATATTTTGTTATGATACCATAATTCTATTGAAATTTCGTCATACTCATCGTCATATCTAGTTTAACATGAACAAGCTTTCTACAGCAAACACAAAAATATGTTTTCCCATGCATTTTCTGTAAAAGCTTACATAGATAATAAACGCATGATGAAGTCCGTAAGATTAGCCGATCTCTATTGTTTCCGTATTTCATATAAATTATCATAATTCTGTAAATCTGGTTCATAATCTCTGTATATAATAAAATGCGCGCCATTTTTGAGGTTTAGTATGTTTTTGTTTAATAGATTTATGGCCGCTTTCCAAAAGATTAACCCTGATGAAAACACCATGTAACCATTTCCATTGACTCTATTTGCACAAAGCACTACTTATGTTTCTATATAATCTCTGTTACTTGATGAATATT
This sequence comes from Catocala fraxini, assembly GCA_930367265.1. Classification (NCBI taxonomy): domain Eukaryota; kingdom Metazoa; phylum Arthropoda; class Insecta; order Lepidoptera; family Erebidae; genus Catocala; species Catocala fraxini. The sequence goes on from OV884037.1 coordinate 14,364,713, forward strand.
CACTTTTTACAACATAATGTTATGTGTATATAGCATAGATAAAATTGTTAACCACAGTTAATAATTCTTATTTTACTACTAATATTACTAAAATAAGCACCAAGCTATTTGAATTTTAAATAATTAATTATCATCATTTTAAATATTCCTTGTGTAATTATTGTAATCTCACAGCTGCTCTCAATAATCTGATCAATAATTTACTATGTTTTTGATATAATATATGTAAAATCAGAGATCAGAGAAATTAAGACCTTAGCTTTACAGCGTTTCCGCAGCGAGCTGCCATAAAAATAATTATAATTTTAATAAACAGAAAATATTAGCTTTCTATTACAGTGTTGATTTAACACCTCATCATAAAAACCGGTGATACGTCCAAATTCATTTTTAAAAGGTCTACAATAAGAATACACTTTGTTTAAAAACTAAATCATAATAAATATATTTTACTTACCATGTAAACAAAGTTTAATTCACGATCGCGTTTACGTACGATGTCGATGCGATAAGTTCGCGAGCGCGACAGTCCGCGCGTGTGTCTCATGCCAACGACGGCCTCGCACTGCCCGTCTCTGATAAAGACTGTACAACTGATAGCGATAGCGCATCTCACTACATGTACATTTACCTTAATTCCACTCTTTAGTAAGGGGATGTACACCCCTCAAGTTTTGCTAGTGTAATTTATTTGCATTTTGATTACAGCCTCGTTTACATTTCCAATGAGCTTCTGGTTTGACTAAATTATTATGTAAGTTATTTACATAAATTGTTATATTGATTTACCTAAAGATTTACATTGATAATAATGTACTTCACCTCTAGAATGAGGCCATTCTTAAAATTAGGGTGCATTGAAAGCCTTTTTTTACTATGCTTTTTGATGCTGTATCGTCTCTAAAGCTATTATATGACGGCAACAGACACAAAGAACACTGAAACCTGACATTTCAGGATCAATTTTTAATTATATTAAAATAGCTTATACATATATGCAACGCAGCTTTATTGTTACAAAACGAATTTTGAAGTTTTACATGTTTTCAATTATTCAATATCAAATTTTATTTTGGTTATAGTTGTGTTTTAGAATAACTATTTGAAAAGAAATATTGTTTTCTTAACATTGCATGCTGTATACACAGTTCGAATAGATGGAATGTGAATTATTTATAATAAATAATATGTAGTGTTGTGCATTCGTGAAGCTCTTCAGCTAGAATCACCTAAAGGTAATTGCATCAATGCTACTTACCAAAACTAAATAAGGAAACACGATGTTGGGAATATAAGAGTAAGTCGGTTAATGAGCGGGAAAGTGTAACGTTTCATCGGGTGATGAGGTTTTGCAGCTGGCCGTAATTAAATAGCTGCTCTGTTATGTTACGTGTGCTTGAAAATCTAATAATATATCTTTTGAGGTATTTTCTTTTTATAAAAGCGAATCTAATTGCAACATCGACTAAGTATAATACGGACGAGTTAGTCGTGTATTTTTACTTAGTAGGCATAGAATTGCAATTGCATGAATATTAGGTATTGAAGATTTATATCAATAAATGCACTTTTTTTATTACAATTTATGATAATCGTTAAAGTACCACAGTTCTATACGAAAATGTGGTATAATTTAATAAATCATATTTCTTTATTTGCAGTAAGTATATAGGTGAACTTATTGTTACATAAAAAATGTTATCGCCATTCTCAGGCTCACGCCATGTAGAATAAAAATATAAAAATAAAGATTACTTAAAAAGTGTAAAAAAAATTATAAACTCAAGTATACATTATCTCATTCGATAGGAGACGAATACGTGTAAATGTATAAATAAATAGGTGATAACCGAACATGGTACATAAACCCAGAACTATAAAGTAAAGTAGGTAGTAAAATAAAATACACTAGCGATTTATTTAGTAGGTGTTTTGCCAAAGAAAATACTAATCATTTTGTATGAAAATACTTACGAACGAAGATCAAACGACGTACAGGAAGGCTCAAAATTCTCTGAAGTGATATCAGAAAGTAAAGAAATGTGTTTATGTTTAAAAATTAACTATTTATAACAAGCTGTGTAAAACATTCTTCATCTGCATAGTAGAATATGAATCTTGTGATGCTACTAATTTCTTACTAATATTAGCTACAGTTGATTTAACCCAATGTTCAGTCTATTGTTATCGGTTATTGATAAATCACGAATAGGTTTAGCGAAACGTGAAAAAATATCTCTCCGATTTAAAATACATATATGGATGTATTTTATCCTATCGCTGGAATTGATCAGCTTTGGGATATAATCTTAATCAAAAAGAGCTTTTAGATTAGGCTTTTGGAATAAACTTGGCTATGACAATGTACAAATTTGTAAATCTTAAAACGGTCAATATGATGTTAACCGAAGAGAAAGAAGAAGAGAAATTATTAGTAGCACGGCATCTGACACTATGACTGACGGACGTCAATAGCCTCTATTACGTGAGACCTTAAATTAAAGTTGGAAAAATGAGGGTGTAATACACCTCTGCCCACCCCTTCGCTAATACACTTGTATGTATTTATGGTTTAAAAGAAATATTTTTGCAACTAACTATTTGATCAAAATGTTTTTTTTTAGATTATTATTTATTGTCTACGGTGGAGCACATGTGGTAATTCCAAAATACATACTGCATTAAAATATGTGCTATAAAATACAGTCCGACTTTAGAAGATGTGTCCAATGTAATCCAGAAAACCCAGTTTATTGTGAACATTTTAAATCGGAGCATATCCAGAGTTCACCAGTCACGTTTCACCCATAGATATCGTTAAACTGTTACCTAATTGGTACAATAGCAGTTCAGCAATTATTAATTAATGGAAATGCAGTGTTTACTGTTAGCCGCTGGTTTGAGAGCAGATAATACATTTGACACAATAGTGTTTAGTATGGATGTATTTGGAGAACATTGGCCCTTGGCTTTGGACGCAGAACATTAGGACTGAAACTAATGGCCCTCACTATTAGTGCTTATCCAAATATATTTCGAATAGATAGAGAAATATTACTCGAAGTTAATGTTTTTGCTGATAAAATAATAGTATCTAGCGAATAAATATACTTACTTTTTCAGTAGTAATAGAATTACGGAGCGATGAAAGCTTAACAGGGTTAGAATATCGTCTAAATATTCTTCAGTAACGCTTGGCGTACTTCGATTATGAGTCGTCAAATAACTTCAAAATTAGTGGTATCCTTTGTATAACTGTTAAACTTACACAATTCGCGGAGGTTAACACTGTGAGGAAGCTTTTCTAATTCAAATTAAATGTAGCGGAATGATAGCGTTAGTTTCTGTTAAAAGCTATACACAAAATCAAGCGATGCGATTTAATCTAATTTTCCATGAATCATTTACAATTTTGTCCTAATTTCAACGGGTTAGGCACTCGTAAAACTCCATATTCATGAATCAGTAATATTTATGCCTGATCACGGAGGTTTTCAGATTCATGTGAAGTTGTAAAACTGGTGCTAAAATGTTATACGTGTGAAATAGGCGTATGGTGAAAGTCAATTTAATATTTTATTTATATATTATAATTATCGTTGTGATGCGTAACAGGGGTCCAATTCTCGTAATAATGTCCTCCAGACCGAATTTCGGTCATGGCGGCCAATCTTAACTGAGACTGGCCATCTACGCAAGATATATTATGTTGAACAAGTGTTTGCGCAAACACCTTTGTGTTTGCACACTCTATATTCCCTCACTCTAATAATCCGATGGGATGGCAATTTCACATGACCGATGAGACCAACAGCTTTACGTGCTTTCCGAGTCACGAGGGTGTCTAATACCACCAACTGCCTAACTTCGGGTTGCGAGATTTCTTGTAAAGAAAACCCAATAACGTTTTGTTGGCCCGACCCAAGATTCTAGTTCGACAGAAACATTGTGCACAGCAGTCGCATTTACTGCAGCTGGGCCACGGAGGCAGTTAGGTACTTTCTCGAAATAAAAAATGTTCAAAATAGAGTTCTGATGTCAGTGTCATAAATATAAAAATGGGATTCTTCTTAATAAAAAAAACTAGTTTGTTTAGTAGTTGGTAAGACTATTTAAAACTCTATTTTGAACAATTTTTATTACGAAAATTTGTACTAAGAAAAATTAACACTTTATGAATACAGTTAAGAGTCAAAATAGTATTAAGTTTCTTTAGATGTGATATTGCATGAAAGGATTTAGATTGTGTCTTGTCAATATAAACAGTAACATTCACTAACTATTGTGACGAGATAAAGAAAGTAATATGATTGCTTTTCATGATTAGTTTATTATAACTTACAGATTGTAATAAATATCAGCAATCAGATCTTTGTACAGAACAAAATTAATAGAATACCTTTTGTTGCTGAATGCGACTTGGCATTAGTCATAATCAATTAGCAGCTTGTCAGATTTATTGTTACCTACGAAGTGTTAAGGTGATATAGAGTTCAAATCAACTATTTAGCGAGTATTTATATAAGACATTCAAGTGTCATAACGTTTGTATTATTATCAATCACACAGATCAATATGGATATAATCATTAATAAAGTCGTATATTATGGTTACTTGTCCCAGAATTAATGCAGCGCCGTCCGTAAAAGACAATAAACAAACGAACACAAAACAAGAGTCGTGGATATCGTGTGGTACATGTGTCACTCAATCAAACTTCAAGTGGAACATATGGGATAGATTTTACAACGTCATAATAAAAGGCCAGCCTTTGTTAATGAACTAGATGACGCTTAACTTCATCCATCGTTAGTTCGTCGAATTAGAAAGTTGCCCTATTCATTGCAAAACTAAATCTACATTGTTTGCCATTTCAAAGTTGTATAATCCTTTCATAAAATCATCTGTTTATAAAGTATGGTATCTTGTAATATTTATGATCGTCTTTATAGGTTCCTTTGAATAAAAATGATCGTAAATTACCAGCATTAATATTTATTGAATACTATATGTTAACTAAGTTGTGTGACCTCTACTTATAAATCCCTTTAAAAGTAATCCAAGTTGAATAAATATACATACTCGCCTTTCCCAATATCTCTATTTAGTATTTAAACGTTGTAACTTTGTAATGTCTGTTCTATGTAAGGTATTATCGACGGTTGCAAACGGAGATTTGCGGGACAACTAACAAGAAGAAAATTTAACACGTTAAAGCTTACCGGTAAATGGAATTCTAAAATTGGTAATGTGCAGTTAGGAGCCAATAAAACACTAACGGTTCACGCAGCAAAAACTTTATGACAAACGTTGAGATTATCTAAGTAGGCTATGTTTATAATACTGCATCTGTTATTTGATCATTAAAATAGAATAATTGCATGGATGCATCACGCGATGGTTCAGAGTAACCTTGCTATAACTGATCTACAAAAACTGTATAATGATTTATAGAAAATTGTTCTAGGTCTAAGAGGTCTTTCTGAGGAGTCGCCTCAGAGTCGTCGCCCGCTGTCATTTATGCTGCATTGGACACTGCTGGGTTGATCGCTGATGTAGTAACATTTCTAATGATCCATCCACCATTCAATGCAGCGAGTTGGCACACGGTGGTAGGTTTCCCTCGGGTAAGCTTGTTATACCTGGTCTGCCTACCTTCTCCCACGGTGGGATATTAGTAATTGCATAGCTCTACGTTAAAAAGAATAGAAAAAGGAGTGTTGGGTGATTTTGAGTGATCTTTATGTTTTAATATTTGTGAAGTCCCTCGCGACACAGAGATTGTATACTGAATAAGCATTTATAAAAATAACGATCCAAGATAGTACATATTATTACTCATCCTCGCAAGTATTTAGAATAATCGAAAATATATGTTAATAAGTATATTTCGCTGTTTGATTTACGCAACACAGAATTATGAAACGCTAACAGTTCGTAACTTCACAAGTGTTTTTATAAGGATGCTAGTAGTGTTGAAATTGTGGTTTAAATTCAGTACAAGTACTACCGTACCTACTTACTCGCATATTTATTGCGATCGGCTCGTACAAATCATATTCATTGTTATTTTAAAATCGTTTCGAAATTATCGTGAGATTCCAATCGACAGATTCATTTTCTTAAGTTATGGTAATCGACTGAACATACTGCAGATATCAAATATTATTATTTATTTACATAATGTATTCCTTGAACTGGAGTCTGAAGTTTTGTAATTTATGTATAATTTTATTTACCTAATGCAGATACAAATGAACCGTAATAACCAGTAATTTTGCAAATATTTATGATTATACTTAACAATTATGATAATATATATCCTAGCTTTTTTCATAAGGATTATTAGTTTTGCAGATTTTAAAGACTATGTACATACTAAGTATTGAAAAGTGATACGCGTATTTTTCATTTGAAGAATTAGTACACAGTTGTTATTAGATATGTCACTCTTTGTACCTGTCCAGATTTATTACAGCAAAAACGTAACGTACGTACCGTACGTACAAAACAGACAAATACCGACACAAACCGCAATAAAATGCACACTTTCAAAACTGTACCAATAAAGATGCGATCATACTGCACCCATTCGTAAGCGAGCATTATTTTCGCGTATCTAAATTAATTCCATTGCAAGCCAGACTCATATTTTCTTAAGAAGTATTCGTAAAAATATCGGTAGTATGTATTGTTGTTGCATTTATATTGATGTCGTGTGCACGTATTTACAAGAAGATCTGTACAGATTTATACATATTAAAAACCGAATAAGTTGTGAATTTTGATTACGATCACTCGAAATTTCGAGTACGAGCAAATAATATCGAGTTTATTGATTTCACTTCGCCTTTAGTCAATTATTAAGCGTTATTTTACGCCCGTAGGTATACATTGACCAAATGTTTGTAGCTAATGATCATTACGTACATACGTTCGCGCTGCAATAAGCAAGTAGAATTTCGAGTGACTTAAGTTGCCTTTCGCGAACTTGGATTACGTTTAAAACATTTTGCGACGAGAATGTAGCTCGGTCTGCTTACTCTGTTATTGGTACAAATAATGTAAAAATAGTCAAGTAAGTTCGTTATATTAATAGTTACAACGTTGCTGAAGAACTGAGTACTGATTACATGATATTCACATAATTTTTTTTTTTTTTTGGAGCGAGTGGCGAATTTGGAACTTTATTTGTGATATAGATTTTCTTGCACTTCTCTTGTTTTAAAAAAGAGTTCCAAACTTGTTTCTGTGTTACAAATATTACAACTAGTATTCGCATAAATTAAAATAAGCGCCAAATTTTAACATTAATTGCATTTTGTGTTAAAAACATGGTGATGTTTTGTGTATGATGGGAGTAGAATGTGCATTTCTTAAGAGCTTTGAAACTTATGTAAAGTGAAAACTAATGTCAGCAATCATGAACTATATTCATGCTGACGTTACTTCATACTAACTGTATTTTGGATTTCACGATAATGCTTAACCAAACTCATCTTCAGATATTCATATAAAATGATTCGCAAGTATTGATGTACAGCCATGATCCACTTCGAACTACAATCATTTTTGTTATCTTATTGTAGCGCAAAGTTGAAATAAAGGGAAATATCAAAACTATTTGTTGTAGATACCTCACAAAATCCAGAGATTCTACAGCATTGGGATCATGAGTCATGTGAAACTTACATTTAGGCCTAAGGTTAGATAAATATATTTTCAAATGCCGAAATCTTAAATAATTGCTTTCCTTTACCTGCTTTATAAGTACCTCCTCGTAAATGTTTTGTATTCAGTACGAATATATCTAAGTACTTTGTCAAATAAACAGAAAAGGGCAATTTATAAAGTTTCTAAAACATCGCCTACGCATAGCGTGTCTATTAACTTGTAAATACACCTACCTACTATCTTATGAACATACATATATAAAGCTAAGACAATGGTCCACGTGATTGTTAGATTTGTACACAAGCATTGTAGAATCTGTTCTGTGTATCGACAGACACCACAAACTGTTGTTCATGCATATTACATTCTGTCACTATCTCGGATCAATAGCTTGTGTGGAAACGATTTGGCTCTTGTTCCGTACGGAGCTCTGAGTGAACCTATTATGTTTAACGTTACTGTAACAATGCAGAGGTACAATAATAGTAATCAAGAACTAGTTGTCAACGTCTCACTTATCTTGAGAATAGTACGTTATTCGAGCGATTTGATTATTGCCTCGAATATTCTCAATTGGGTACTGGCACCAGGGATTTTCTAGGTAAATTTAATTAAAGTTAGTCTTGAGAATAAACATACTAAATATCAAAGTTTATGAACGCTTATCGAAGTTGTCATAAACGTTATATTACTAGATAATGAATTAGATGAAATCTTTAAATTTTCACGGATATATTATGATTTTACACTGTGTTAAGTAACTTTTTTTCAACTTGATAGTCATGTAAAATTTTTTTTTTGTTGATATAAAGCAAAATTGAATATATTTTTTTAGCTTGCAACGTGCTTAAAATTGTTATTTATAATAGTAACACTCAATTTATTTAACCTTTGTGGAGATTATAATAATAGTAATATTAATATTTTATTTCAGACCAATGATCCATATAGTGTTAGTATCACCTTAGCCTATAGTTAGTAGTAAATAAAATAAACGAATTAAAGACATGTACATCTGCACGCACATGTCTACGTGCCCAGTGCTGTTTAAACGGTCATCATTTTTTTCCGCCAGAGTTGCCAGGATATTGTTGGTACTATCCCTGACTCGCCAAAGCATTGACGCACATCGTTTGCGCATGATGGCATAAAAGTCATCTAGCCTTTCGTCCGCGAACATACCCGAAGAGCTACAGAATCGAGGTAGTCCCAACAACATCCTTATCGCGTTATTATACTGGATGCGCAGAGCACTGTAAGCCTTCTGCGTATAACTCATCTACAGGCTGCACGAGTAAAACGACTGGCAATAAGCCCGGAAGGAGTCAGTTTAACCTGTTTAGAGCACTTTGCAAATCTGCGAGCAAGCATATTTACATCGAGCAGTCAACGCTCTGCGCTCCCTATTGATATCCTGACCATCTGTAAGAGAATCCGTAACCACATGACTAAGGTATTTAAATTCAGTGACGACCTGCAGTGGAATTCCTAGTAACTGTACAGGCGGAACAGTTACGGGTGTATTGTTGCGAACTTTGAACATATAATGAATGAATTTAACATTAACAAACGCATAGACAACTCGACATACGATTCTATTACAGCAAAGTTTTTTTTAATTTTCATGTACAAAATTTTCATAATATTTTTTTTTCAATAAATTGAATTTTACTTACATATATAAAATTTCGTTAATATCCCTGTATTTCTACCGTACGCCTAAAGTGAGTCATATAAAGTGTTGCCAATAAACTTGTCCAACCAATTTCATGGCAACCTTTGTGGGTGAACTGAGAAGTATAATTTATAGCGGCTCGACCTGTACTGTCAGATTGCTTATAGGCAACTCAAATGCGTAACAAATACTTGCGTATATTTTATTTGTAGCTCTAAAGATAAGGAGAAGATATTACATGCTTATTTCACGCCTGTTTACAGGATACGTAGGCAGAGATTACGAACAACCGCTTGCTATAGTACCTACTAGCATATCTTGCTTGCTTCATTCATTTGCTTTACATTCTTCATGCACGCATCGTTTTAAGTTATTCTTCTTATTCTTCCTTGCCTTTCTCAAAAAGTCTCCGACGTAGCCAATAAGCCAAAGTACGTTTTCCTAGATCTCTTCTTTCCAACTGTCTCATTCACAATCACTTTACATACGTTCTTACTCAATTTCTTAACTATCTTTCGTATAACTATCTGAATTCTCGTCACTATATATTATAACCGTCACGAATAGTATAGATTACCTTACTATATAAAGTGGTTTATTTTTTTCAGTAATAATGTAATATTGGCCGCGTAATCTGGGTTGCGGGTTAAAACTTAGATTGATTTATGATAGTGCATTGTCACGGTAATGTTATCTAACAGTATTGTAACTCGGCTCTGTCCTTGAAATAATTACCTACATTACCTAATTACCTACCGCGGTCCGCAAACATGCGAGAGGGCTGCCCACCTACAGTATTTTAATTTCATCTACCTACTTGAGTTTCTTTCTAATTTAGTGATTATAATATTATATTTCGTATTTAAAAAAATGAAAATTCTTGTAAATGAAATAGGATAGGTGTTTAATAAAAATCATGTATGTTTTTTGATTAGTAGATTTAATAAAAAGCAACGTTATATATTTGAGACTGAAAAATATTTACATCTCAACTAAGACGTACGAAAAGCTTTGTTGTTTTTAATAATATGAAAAAAATCTGCATTCGAATAAAACTTTAATTAAAAATTCTTTTGTTTACAATTGCTCTTTGTCATAATTATTATGTAAGTACTTGTACTTATTTCAATCAAATATTAACAAATCGCACGCTTCTTGCTTACAAAACCATCACACCGTCCGGCGTCTGTTCATTACTGCGGTGCATTTGCGACTGGTTGCGAACCAAGTGCTTACCGACCTCGAGGCGCGTAGGTATGACTCGCGTGCCGACCATTTGTATGTAGATATTATATATATATATTATATTATAATATTATATTGTAGATAACATTACCGTGGCATTGTTAACGCCACCCGTATATACACTTCTCTACACTCTGCGTTGCACCTCCATATGAGGATAAATTACTGTATTATCGTATGTGGACAATTTATTACGATCCATTATAAATGAGTCTACTCAGTTTTCGTTTATTAATACGAACGTGATACCGTATATAAATTATAGGGAGTTGTTATACTCCGTCAACCATTACAGGTAGGTATTATTGACGTCATTTTAATATAACGTCACGGGTCCGACGTACGATTAAATTACGCTCCGATAAATTTTTCGAATGATTCGAAAGTCCTACATTCGAATGTTGAAAATTCGTCGTAACTTAATTATTGTTCGAGTCACAATCAAATATTCAAAACACGAATTGTTGGCATGTTGGTATGAGTGCGGTATTTTTATAAATGTTGTGTCGTGGTCGTTATTGTTGATATTCAATAGCTTTTGCTTCTTTGCACCTGATATTGTACTTTGAATCAATCCGGTTATACAAATTGTGTTTATGTATTGCTAACATGAAATGAAAATTTGTATAATTTTAAGTAGACGCCTCAGCACTGTTAGGGCAGGTTGTAGGTTCAATCTTCACGTAGAACAAAAATATGTACGATCTATAAACAGTTGTTTCCAGTCTGGATGTTTTTTTTGTTCGTTTACGGTTCGTGAAAGGTTGCCTGTGCGAGAGTAGTTAAAGATATAATATTATGCATTTCATAACTCACTTTGTGATTGTCACGACAAAATAACAATATCAGTAAGCCTTTATTGGTTAATCGAATAAGTTGTTAATGGTTAAGGAATACCTTCAAGGCTATTGGTAGCCAATTTACGTGTTAGTTTGATAAACACATTTTCGTTTCATTGCTCGCTTAAAGCTTAATAATATTTTCTTATTTTATTTTCTACACGATGTACATTGCCACTTGAATGCCTGAATTTGTATACGGGTATACATTATCCTCGTTCAGTGACGTTTATTCGTATGTTCAGTTGTGCGGAAATGGATTGTGTGGAGATAATGTACGACAACAAATATTTTCTAGATCTCACTCACATCGATTGCGATATCATAAGCTTTAATGCCACGATATTCAGGTTATAGCGCTCTCATTTATTAAGTGAACAAGGCCGCGATAACGGCCTATTAAGTCAGTAGTTATCGTAAAAATTTAATTCATTAAGAGATTAGATTATCCTGAGTAGGTAAGTATGTATACGCCTATGTTAAACGTCAAGCTATAGCAGTTCTCTCGTTCTGAACATATTCTGTAGGTACTATGGGCATAGTACCTATTGAATAGATCTAAAGTGAATGTTCACGGCTATGTTTCCGACATAACGACTTATGGGTATAAATATTAGGCCTATATATACGTATTTATTTACATAGAGGTGTGTTACACCCAAATTTCCTCAGCTATGGATTAAGGTCTCACTTAATGTGGAGCAAACCTATTGCTGTCTCCGGATTACAAGTGTGATTAGACCCGTGTTGCTACTAAGAATTAATTAACAAAAAAATACCAATTGTTTCACCCGGGAACTGACTCTAAAACCGCACAGCATCCGCATTCACCCCCATTGCGGTACCGAGGATAAGGCAAATAAATCTCTTAGGTATTATCAGAAGCATATTAGTATTTCATAACAGCTGTCATTGAAAAACTTAAGCTTGTTTGTGATAGTTCTCTAAAAATGACGAATAAGATAACGTCTTTAAAAAAATAATAGCAGTAGCGAACACACAACAACATGAAGTAAGTACTATCTATCGCAGCATCCACTGATTTCTCTTATTGTGTCAACATATTGGTCGAAGCCGTACTCCACCTGAATAAAGCCACAATTGTAACACTTCAAATACAAAACAATTTTCCATTCGGTCAAGGTACAGCTAATAAATAAAATACCTTGTTTTATTGCGTAATAGTAAAGTACATGTCTTCACCGTTGTTCAAGAACAAGATAAACAAAATTGAAGTCTGTAAATAATTGCGTTACGAAATATTTTGCTCCATTTAGAATTGAATGTAAAACAAATGGTCGAGTGCTTTAGCAATTTCTCGCAAATGACTAAGTTTCGTGTCAAAAATACGCAGAGCTAGGTGCAGTGAAGCTAACACAAATATTGTTTAACAAATTCATATTATTCTAAGGCATTTAATGACTAAGCCGTTTCTAGGATGTCTATTCGCAGTATTATTCAAATATAGGCGAAACAGGTATCTAAATATATGTATTAATACGTCAAGATAAAACACTGTACCCCTTAATGAGCATACATACATATAGCCTGAGATTTGCTATAGTTAAAGTATATATGGTGAAGGAATGCGGGTTTGAATACGTAAAATCTCATTTTTAAAATTAAATATGGTCCGGTCAAATATCGTATACTGGGCATCCACGTATATACATACATAGGTATGTGTATTATATTCTTGTCCTAACTAATATTATAAATGTGAATATGAGTTTGTTTCTTTGTAACGCTTTACACTTTAACCATCAAGAAATTTCGCATACACCTTGTCCGGGGTACAAAAAAGGGCATATGGTTTCACTCAGAAAAAGTACTGTATCCGACTGAGAAAAGACGCGAGCATATCAAAACTAGGTTTTGCTCACAGCTTCTCTGATGTATTAGAAAAGTCGCTTGAAATTAGCCAATAAAGAAAACAGTAGTTTATTAGAATATGTAATCATGCTGTAAAGTTTACGTGTTAGATTAAGATTCGACGAGTCATCAATTTCCGCCATTTTAGTAAAAATTTGCATTCTCGTACAAAGAAGTACCACCCTTTAACAGGAAATCGATGTATATACTTGTGAATCAACAACAACCCACACCACTGGACGAAGTGGCAGTGGTGAGGCGACCACTTAAATCAGTTCGCTTTCCGTGCAGGGAGTAACAATATTACTGCATTTCGCTCTGAAACATTTACGGTAGTTCACATTCCTAACTGTCCTATTCTTTGCTTTTCGACCCATCTAATTCTCACACCCGACACCGCGAAAGTAATACACCTGGCTTTGCCAGCAAACGGAGGCTACAGTAACCGCTTATCATTAGGCGCCGCTTATCATCAGGCGTGACGTATCCTTAATTGCCACCTTTATAGTAGTAATGATAGAAGAAAAGAAAATTGGCACTTAAGAGGCGCCCCTTTCAAATATTTTTCAATCCTTCGCCTGTGTACATAATATACAGTATGTCCCGAAACTCAACGATAACCTGGTACCGGGCGAGAGGCCAAGGTATACCTGTTATGGAAAATAAGAAAAAAAATCCGTGTCACTTAGTCAAGCGATAAGACATTTTTCGAAAAAGTTGACAAATTGTCACCCGTGGTCGCATTATTAAGTACTGTGATCACAATTTTTACAAATTTACAGTGATTTTATTAATAATGTAATCTCAAATAATAGTGCTATTAATCGCAACCACAAATCAAAGTATAAACATTGTCAACTAAGTAAAAAAAATTGAGTTTTGACGAGTTATGGTTTACAAAATTGTTGTCAGTTAACTTTGACACTCCATGTTGGAAATATAATGTACCACACTATCCTTGGCAAGTTATTTCAAAAGATGGCCCATTTAGTCTAGATTTTAAAATGGTACAACACTTGCCACTTTTCTTGCCAATGAAAGTGCTACTTCGTATTTTTTGCGAAGGGACCTCATGAAAAACTTAATCAAAATAAAACAATCAATTATCGTAACACTTTAATATCCTCCTAAAACTCACCAGTCGTGCACATCTACTCGCATTTATTTCTTCTGATGCTGCATCAAATTTTTGGCGCAATTCTAATAGATTTTGTATTTGTTTTGAGTAGATTTTTTCTTTTATGCATCCCCAGTAAAAAAATCTACTGGATTCAGGTCTGGGGAACGAGGGGCCATAAAATTGATCCAAGGTGTCCGATCCATTTGTCGGGATATTCTTTGTTTAAATATTCTCTGAATGAGCTGGGCAACCACCTTGTTGATACCACATTTCTATGTAGATGTAGAGTGGACCTTCTAACAATGTCGGCAAATCATTTTGGAGAAAATGCAAGTAGGTGGCGCCATTTAAATTTTCAGTCAGCTCAAATGGTCCTTATTATTCTATATTCCTGTCCACATGTTAACTTTAAATTGGTACTGGGATCGGTCCTCACTCATCAAATGTCGGGTTTCCATGTGTCAACCATGTAGGTTGTGTAAGTTTAAATAACCATCTCTTTTGAACGTCGATTCGTCAGTCCATAAAATTTTATTTAGAAAAGCCGAATCTTCACGAATTTTCGCCACCATGATTCGGCAGAAAGCAATTCTGTGGGTGTGTGATCACGTGGTAACAAACTCTGCACACGATGCACATGATACGGATGTAATTCGTATCATTTTAAAATTCGATGAGCGATACTCTTCGGTACTCCCGTTGCAATTTCAATCGCACGTACTTGAAGTACTGAGGTCATTTTCAACTTCATTCAAAACAACGTCGTCGTATTCTCCTCGAGGTCTCCCACCAGACGTACGAGCACTGGGCAATCGTCCTTCCGAGTATGATGCTTGCACATTTTGGAAGACACGATAATCTGGGCACCGCTCAACATTCGGGTACCTCTCACGGTATAATCTAGCTGCGGCAGAGGCATTACAACGGCACTCACATTATAAAATGTAATTTGTTTGTTATGTATACTAAATAGAATAAGTTACCGGCTATAAATAAGTATAGCCGGTAACTTATTCTATTTCCTAACTAGTACTATTGTTTATTGAAATTAAACTACTATATACGGATTTTATCGCGTTGTTTATTTGAGTAATTCTATTGTATAGTTATAGTGTATAGTTCTAGTACTATTGTAATAAGGAAAAAAAACCGAACACAACTTTTCTGATACTCGTTTCATATTTATAATAATTAAATTTAACTTGTATTTTTCAGTGTAAGTGAATCATTGTATTTTGTTTTCATAAAATCTTCTTCTCTCTTAGCCTTTTATTATTCCCAAGTCACTTGGGGTCGGCTTTTCTGGTCTAACCGGCTTTGACTGGATATCAGTTTTCACACGGAGCGGCTGCCACCTGACCTCCGCAACCCGAAAGCTAACGATACCCTAAGGCTAGACCAGTGTCAGGATATTAGAGGGTACTGACTTGCCCAATAACGACTGCCATAGATGTTCATGGCAGCCGGGACCAACGGCTTAACGTGCTCTCCGAGGCACGGAGCAGGCGATAAGTGTCGATTAATACGCACATAATTTCGAAAAGTCATATAACTTCCGAAAGTCAGAGGTGCGCGACGTGGGTTCGAACCCGAGACCCTCTGCATTGCAGCCTGTTGTCTCCCCACTGAGCTATCGCTGCTTTCATAAAATAAACGTCTAAAATAATAAATTTAAATTAAACACAAGACTCACAACTCTTTTCATAAATATCAAATTTAACTTTTAATATATTCTATTACTTCAGTGTAACAATCTAACGAGAGACAATATGACAGCGGTCAGAAATAAAAAAGGATGAAATAAGAAAGGAAGGATTTTAATGTTCGCCTTTCTCTCGATCTACGACAGCTCGTTCTCATGCAAAAACTTTGTGCATTGTCTCGACACATTGCGATTTGTTTCAATGTCATTTCACATTCAATTTTTATTGAATAATTCAAAAAATGGCGGGCGTTTCCGATATTATTGTGGAAATGGAGTCTCGTTATAGAAGACACCTCGCTAGACAGCCGCCGGAATGGACGACCTGACAAATACGCTTTGTCCGCCGACGTATATGTATTGTCCAGCACACTGTTTACATGAAAGCTCCGTTATTATTATATAGTGCACATTGTTTCATCCGTAATGCAGTTTCTTGCTTATAAATCTTAGTTTCTTACATTTAATTTAAACAATTTTGATTTATAGTTTTAATTTGTTCTAGATTGAGGAATTATAAATATAGGTATGTTAGTGACTAGGATCTGAAAAATATTCATTAATATAGATGGAAGTAAATAACTATATTGTCAGTCTCGTATGTTATTAAAAATAGAGCATTTAATAGATGTTGGTATATGCTGAAATTTAGGCAGGAATATATACTATACCGTGTTGTAGCTAATTTTAAGCCTGGTGTTGGTGAAATTACTTAATTTTTTTCTATAATGTGTTACTTATACTGAAGTAGAACAATATTGTTTACAAATCGTGTGTGTGCGTGTGTGTGATGTAAGTGCGTCTTCCAAATGATTATTTGGAAGACGCACTTCCATAATGTATTGTTAAATGTCGGCCTCGATGGCGTAGTGGTTAGTGTAACCGACTGCCACGCCTGAGGTCGCGGGTTCGATTCCCGCACAAGGCAAACATTTGTGTGCATGAATATGGATGTTTGTCTTGGTCTGGGTGTTTCTATGTATAATATGTATGTATTTACAAAAAAAAAGTTTTTATGTATGTTTATCCATTGTCTAGTACCCATAGTACAAGCTCTGCTTAGTTTGGGCTAGATGGTGTTGTGTGTATGTGGTAGAATATTATTATATTATTATTATTATAAAATCATTATTGAATACCTTTAATATGTTGTATATAACTTTATATTATTTGTTTTATTTTATTTGAACTAAAATTTAGTATACATACCATTAACAGTACATATAAAGCCTCTCCCTTGGACTTCCAAACTGCTCTATCCGAAGAAATTCCCTGCCAATCCCTTTCGATGTCACATAAGTAAACAAAAAATTACAAGTGTTGTGTGTGATTAGAATAAACTGGCAGGAACCAGGTCACATGTTAGATAAATCCCGAGCGTAGGCAAGGATATATTCAGACCGGGAGCCTAGATAAAGTCACAGATAAGCAACGCTATGAGAATTTTAATATTCTGCATTAAAATTCCAAATTACTGTTGCAAAAGGGCATGTTTTGGATACAGTGCGGTCGGCAGCTACCGAGTAAATAGAGAACATGTTCCTATGCAGTAGCTTTTTACCACTGACTGTTTTATTATACAGTCACATACCTTTGTATGTGTAAGTCTATATAATCCAAATTAGAGATAACTTGTTCTATTTCCGGGGTAGACAAAGACTAAATAGGTTTTATATGGCTGTGTACTATTGACGACTGTAATAAAAATGACTTTTTTATTTTTTAAGCACAATCATAGCAAATAATGTTCTATAGATAGGCTTTTATCACGTCGCGCGACGACCGATCTTGATGGAGACTAGCCATCTGCGCAGAAGTACGTAAGTGTGTACTTCTGCTCTATGTGGTCCCATGGTAGAGAGTGCATTAATATTTGCAGACACACAAACACAAATGCACTCTTTATTTCATCGCTCTAATAGTCCGGTGTTACCATAATCCAACACAAAGAGAGAGATCAGGCGAATGACCCATCGGTCTACCAGATTTCACACTCCGAGTTTCAAGCTTCAAACTATCAGCTGCCCAATGCTGGGCTGCTATTCTGAGTTTTATAGATTTCGAAGAAACTCTTATACAACAGCTTCATCCGTCTGTTACACTACAACTACACAACTATACAACTTTTAACTCAAGAATCGTAAGAGCTAGAGACTCGCGGTCAACGCCATTCGACACAGCATAGTCGATACACCCCCAAAATGACTATGACCTTTGACCTCTGACCTCAAGGCCACGTAATACAATTTTTTCGAACTTTGAGATTTACGTTTCTCACTTGCTTTTGTGAGAAATTCCTGTTATTTTAATGGTCCGACCTGTAAATTGAACCTGAGAACTCATGCTCAGCAGTCGCATTCACTACTACCTACTGCGCCACCCAGGCAGCTAAGAAGTATACATGAGAAGGTACGGATTTTGCAATACTAGAAATATTACTCGCGTAATGCCGACTCTTTGAGAGAAAGTCATTGCTTACCCAACGAAAGGCACTCAAACCACCGTCTTTACTGACAGTATTGAGTATCTTTCAACTCTCTCGCAACTGCAATACGTTACAAATGTATTTTAACGATGCTGTGATATTATTAAATTAATTCTTTTGTTCGTATTTCAATCGATATTTATGTCATATAATATCGGTCGACAGATTCATGTTGATAAAATAATATATAATAGAATAAGATACTTGCATTGTTTTCACGATCCTCGTAAACTTAATGGTATTTTAAGTGGATTGACGCGACTCGCAAACTGATATCGTAAACTAAGCTATAGATTTTAAAGGGTTTCACAAAAGATAAGAGTCGTAGAGATGTGAAGCACTCTATCAAATTCTAAAAGTATGCATTATGACTATCAAAACAAGATCAAAAGTCAGCGCTTGTTTTAAGGTTACGCACTATCTCCTTTCAGAGCTTGTTTTCTCAGAAAAAGTAATTCAAACGAATTGAGCTTGGCTACGGTCGAGTATTAGACAATATTTGTTCTAGATCGATCGCGACCATTCAAGTGGTGTAAAGTTTACCAAACTTTCTGTACAATGCGAAAGGATCAAATTGCGCAATTGCGTCACAAAACGACTTTTGGTTCACATTACGAGTCGTAAGGTAACATTAAGAGTAATTCAGTGAAGCATAGGACAAAATCTGTTTTGAAGACTTGCAGTAAAGTCTAGGCACAAACATCAGGGACAACAAAGAATGAATGACATATGTATGGACGTTCACTTGTTTTGATGTGATATGTCAAAGTAAAAGAGAAGAAAAGAAAGAAAAATAGGCTGCTAAAGCCAAAATATTCGATTTAAAAAAAATGTAATTCCAACCAATTTCCACATTAACAACAATCAAATTACTACAATGCAACAAGTGCGGAATTTAGGCATTATCATTGAATCTAAGATCTTTTATACCACATTACGATAATATTGTCAATAGAGGTGCCAAAATGCACGGTTTTATAAAGCGCAATACAAAACCATTCAAAAGTAGTACTTCAAAGATCCTTCTATACAATACTTTGGTAAAGAGTATATTAGAGTTTGGTAGCGTAGTTTAGAATCCTCGGTACAAAGTTCACACACAGCGTATAGAGTCAATTCAAAGAACTTTCACTAGGCATTTAGCATTTGCTACTCCTGGAATCAACCATAGGTGTCCTTACAGTGAACGCTTGGCCTATATAAATAAAAAACACTTCAGGATAGAAGAATGATGTTGGATTTAATATTCCTACAAAATGTAGTTAAAGGGTTATCTCAGGTAAAGGGACTGCTTGAGCGTATAGAAATATGCGTACCTAGACCAAATGCCAGAATCCGAAACAATTTTCCATTTTTTAAAGTACCGAGACACCAGACTAACCTTGGTGCTCAAGCTCCTACAGCTAGGTATACTGCAACTTATAACCATTGTTGAAGGAGACTTAGGCTAGATATATTACATGACCATTCTAAGAATTTTAAATATATAATAACTAATAGCTATAACGTATTATAATAATATTGTCTTCTGTTTACGCGAATGTTATTCATTGAAATTAAACTACTATATACATTGAGACAACTACCATCTTAGTCTCCCCGTGACCATGGCTGCTGAAAAGCAACCGAAACGTCGGGGAAAGTGTTAGTAGTTATTTCAAAGTACCCGAACATAATTTAATCATTGGTGTTTCTATTTACGCAGAATGAGCTCAAATAAACATTGTAACAACATTGTAATAAAGTGTCAAATAAACAACGCGATAAAATCCGTATATAGCAGTTTAATTTCAATGAATAATATTCGCGTAAATAGAAGACAATTTGATAAATTAATTAGCTCAAAATTTAGTAAAGTTCAATAGTATCTAGTAGTAGTGTGACAGTTTCAAAATTTTGTAATTAACGTAAAATAAATAACGCGATAAAATCCGTATATAGTAGTTTAATTTCAACGTATTATAATTTAGTAATTTTCATGTAAATATTGTTTTCCTTGTTTGTTGTATTTATCAGTTGTATTTTCTTTTGTTTAATTTTATTATTTAGTTTTTGCGTGTTGTCTACCTGCCAGTGCTATGCATATTTGTAATTGGGGTAGCACATGCACTTTGATGTCTATTAATTGTTATGTGAATGTCTGTGTTTACCCTGTAAATATGTCTAAACCAATAAATAAAATAAAGAACAGTCAGTATATACAAGACATGGCAAACATAAATATCCATAATCATGATATAGTCTTGTTCATCGTGTTTAAAATATAATTTAATATGACTCATATAAAAATATCAGCCTAAAATATCAACGGAAAGAACGATCAGTAGTGAGCGTCTCAGCCACTTTCCAGAAATATAATACCACAATCCGAAGCTGAAAGCATCAAAAGGCGTAATAACAAAATTAGGGTGTACGTATCGAGTCGAATCGTATGAGATGTATTACAATATATTCACTCTTGCTATTTGGGTGGAATGTTGGAGATTTTTCCGGTAGTGATATTAATATCACAAAGACAGACAGTTTCTTTCAACTAGATGCTCAGGTATTTAGATACGCTAAAATGGCGCATTTGAATATAAAAATGAACCTTTGGTTCCTCTTTAGGTTTATCCTTGCTTGCATATTTCAACACACTATTTGCAGCTTATTATTTCAAACCAAAACCTGTATCCAAACTCTCAGCGATAGCTCAGTGGGGAGACCAACAAACTGCAATGCAGAGGGTCTCGGGTTCGAACCCACGTCGCGCACCTCTGACTTTCGGAAGTTATATGACTTTTCGGAATTATGTGCGTATTGATTGACAATTATCGCCTGCTCCGTGCCTCGGAGAGCACGTTAAGCCGTCGGTCCCGGCTGCCATGTACATCTATGGCAGTCGTTATTGGGCAAGTCAGTACCCTCTAATATCCTGACACTGGTCTAGCCTAAGGGTATCGTTAGCCTTCGGGTTATCGAGGGGGTCAGGTGGCAGCCGCTCCGTGTAAAAACTGTTATCCAGTCAAATCCGGTTAGACTAGAAAAGCCGATCCCAAGTGACTTGGGAATAATAAAGGCTAAGAAAGAAGAAGACATATTAACAGCATATTACAGTAGATATGCCATTTTATTGAGCTAACCTTGTTATACTGATGCAAAGTTTATAACTAATATTATTGGGTAGGCAAATGTCCGTACCTTTACTGCTCGATCCCCGAGTTGTTATATTTTGACGAAATATAAATATTTTATTGAGGCTCGGCGTTAGTAATAGACACGTAGCGTAAAAGGTAAATGTAAGCGAATGGGGTTAAGTATTAAAGTAAGCTGTTAAAGGTAAATTAATTGAACACTTCGCCCTTTATAGATGTAAGCTTTTTTGGAATGAGAGAACCCCCGAGATAGTCTTATTCAGCAAATAATGCATGTCAGTTAGCGTTATATCATCTATCGTTTGTGTAAGTTACCGAACTTAAAGATCGATTTTCCAATCGTTAGATAGCTTATCTATAATGCATTCAAATGAATTCCTTAGATATAGTTTATCTGGTAATTGAAATTCAACTTTTGCTTACAAAGCTTACAAAGTTAGTGCCCAGTACTTACCAGGCGCCCAGGTGTTAATGAAAAATAATTTATTAAACTTCTTCTCTTCTACACCGAATATTCAATACTCATTCTCATTCCTCACTTAACTAAATAATTCCCGAAGCTGCCCGGGGAATACTCACTGAAAGAACAAACTAGTTTCGCTAAGAAATCTCGAGATTTCTATGTGTCCATTAATTAATTTGTTGGAAGCTCCAGCAGGTACCTGTTTTGCATTTTATCTATCATTTCTCAAGTTGCATTATTACTCTACTGATTTAATTTCTTTAATTACCGCTCTTAAAAGGTTTAATGTTTTATATTATTAGTAATGGTTGTACGTTATTAGTAAAAAGTTTTGAATGCAGTTATAGACAATCCTACGTTAAATAATTAAGTGTTTTAATCGTCATTTCATTCTTTGTTCTCAGTTGCTTCTTAAAAGTTACAATGATAATCTGATATATCTTTCAGTCAAATACTAGTTTAAATAAATGTGCAATACATTCTGATTAATTTATTTCCTTATACCCGTATAAAAATATTTATCGATATCATCGTAGCGTATTTTATTATTTCTAGAGTAAACCTTTTTAGATGATTTATGAACTGCGGTTCAAGATAAAATATAGAATAAATAGAATATAGCCAATATAAATTTCACATACAAAAATATTTGTAAATTGATTCATGAATTATATGTTGCTATTTTGCGTGACCTAAGTTTGAGGTCAAGAACTCTATTTATTAACAATTTATTTCAATCGCACTCTTGGATTTGCATGATCGTGTACTAAAATGGATTATTCCTCATGATGCACTATTGATATTTGCAAGCCCTCGTAAAGTTTATGCCTTCATCGAAAATCACGTCTCGTAGCGCATTTTCATATTCATCGCATGTCTGGCAACTGAAAGGGTAACAATAAAATAACATCTGCGATATTAAAAAATATTTAATTGGTTATTAGCGTGGCTGTTAAGTCTTCTGTTGTTAAATTAATTTAAGCGTAGGTATATTGTAAACCGAATAAATAAGAATAATGATTAAGTAAGATATATGTCTATATTTAAAAAAGAAATAATATGAACGCGAATTTTCTCTTCTCTTCTCTCTCAAATCTATGTAGGTATAAAATACAATTAATAGAAAACATTGGTCTTTATTTACTGTCGGTTTATTGCACACTGTAGTTTACATTTTTGGGTATTACAACAAGAGTAGCATGTTGTAAAATGCACTATTTTGTTACCACTGGTCCAACTTTATTACTCTTATGTGCCAGACGAGTCCAAAGTAAACATCTTTAGGGCACGCATATTCAGGTACCCTTTACGACGCCTGGGAATCCCAACGCAATTTGATTGAAAATATATCGTTAAAAATTCTTTCTTTAACTAGAATTGTTAGTTGGCTAGCTTAGTTTGTATTTAAAACCGTTTGATGATAAAATACACAAATAAATAAAATAAAACTTACTTGTTGACCAACAAGTAAGTTATATTTTATGCAGCAATATTAGTTAGGTATACAGTATCCGTGAAGAGGCTATATTTCATGACTCTGTAGTATTTAGATAGGCTAAGACAGACACTGTCCCAATCCAACATGAAATGCTTTTAGTAGAAATGTAAATAATAATAATATTCGTGACAAGTGTCGAATGACATCAAGCGCAAGCAGTATCTTCATTTTAAAAATACAGGGTTAATTAACCTTTTAACCGTGGCCTATTCATATTTTACTCAGCAACTTCTATTTTACCACTTCCCAAATTTATTATTTTTGTTATCTTTTTCGTATGAACATACGAGTATTCAAATAGATAGCCCTAATTAGGCTAATTACACAGCTAAAACTTAAGGCTACATACGGTCGGAAATGAAAACAGTGGCGAAAACAAACAACACACTACGGGGTGGGAGACGTTGTGCGGCAGACGCGGCTCATGTAATTGTTATAACTTGTCAAAATATAATATTGTCTTCTATTTACGCGAATATTATTCATTGAAATTAAACTGCTATATACGGATTTTATCGCGTTGTTTATTTGACACTTTATTACAAAATTTTGAAAATTGTTACACTTCTACTACTATTAAACTTTACTAATTTTTAAGCTAATTAAATTATTATTAAACTATTTAGATTTAATTTATTTTTACACTTTCCCCGACGTTTCGGTTGCTTTTCAGCAGCCATGGTCACGGGGAGACTAAGACTAAGACTAAGTAAGGAGGGAAAGTGTAAAAATAAATTAAATCTAAATAGTTTAATAATAATTTAATTAGCTTAAAAATTAGTAAAGTTTAATAGTAGTAGAAGTGTAACAATTTTCAAAATTTTGTAATAAAGTGTCAAATAAACAACGCGATAAAATCCGTATATAGCAGTTTAATTTCAATTGTCAAAATATGTTTTTTGGAAAAGATATGTAGTTTTAAAAAAACGCTAATCCAATGTTATTAAGTATATAAAAATAATAAAATATATAGTAAATAAGACACAGGTAAACTTCTTTGGTTTATGGGGCAAAGTTTATTAGTATTTTAATTAAACTCTGTTTTAGCGTCAGGTTTGTATCACCTGCCTGTATAGTTGTTACCACGGTTATCACAGACCCTTGAACTTGAACTGTTTAAAATATGACAACTACACGTGATCTATATATCCTTATCAAAATAAATTCTATCCTTATAAAAAAAGCCTTCTACATATTACTACGATTAAAACCGACACAGAACATTTCTTATTAAAGCTTCTTACCAGAGTCCTCCCTCTAGAAGTAGCCATCGTAATAATATGTAAAAACTTTATAAACTTTCATGGTATGTATTTCTCAGTTATGTAATAATATTGGTATGTAGCATACGTATAAACACAGAGTAACCACTGATTCAAAAATAACCTGCTGATTTATTTTTCTCGTAATATCGATTTAGGCTGTCGTTTGATCGCGTGAAATCTTCGCTCCAGTATGCAATCCTAATGGTTAATATTTCTCCGTTTCCTCGCTCCGCAGCCTCACTCCGTTTTAATGGACAGGCAGGCTAACGCTTAGTTTTTACAATGTAATGCTTTCGTGAACTTTTTATCATGCTTTCAGACTTGGAAATCCACTAGTTATGTGTCTGTCTTTGACTTGGTACCATAATCGTAAGCACAAATGTGACTGCCAATCGCGACAACCCGATGATTTTTGTCAAGAACAATATAGCTCACAATACGATAACAATAGTACCGTCTCTAACACGTGGTGTCGATTAGAACTCGAAAAGTATTCAAGTAAAAATCTCACCAAAAATTAAAAAAATAACGTAAGTATTACATGTTATTAACGATAAAACGTTGAAGTTTAATTAATATTATGATGCGCTCTTTATAGTTAAGCGTTGCCGAGTGGTTTGTGCACGCGACCTGGCGGCCATGTTGACTCCTCTTGTTGTCACGATTGCATCATGCCACACAGGCTGGGGGGACGTCCAACATAATTATTGTAATAAAGTTATCTTCATCATAAACATAGAAAATATGCTATTATTACGCTTTTCTATAGTCTATTTTTCAAGAGATTCAAATATTTTTCTGACTCCTCAAATTAAAGTACTGTGTAAAATTTGACTGCACGGATTGCGTAGTGGTTTAAGAGGTCGCTTCGCCGTTGCCACTGCGCGAGTGAACACTCCGTGTGGAATTCGAACCCAAAACACAGAACTGTGTTTTGGGTTCGAATTCCACACGGTACAGATATTTGTGTGATCCACTAAGGGTTGTTTCGAGTCTGGGTGTCCTTTGTGTACGTTGTTAGAATATTTGTAAAGTGCCCTGCGACACAGGAATTATTCCTAGAAAGTTGCCTTTAAATAAAAAAGCAATTGCAAATAATGAATACAAAAACAAAACAATTGAAGGCTTACATGAGAATAATCAGGCAAAATCCCAAGCCCGCTTTTTCAATGATATTCGAATCTTACGTTTTTACATCCGCAACTTAAATAGGTTTTCTGGTGCTTACTTACTTCAGAATAAGCATCCCCATTTATGTGGATCAGTATCTCCATGACATTTTGCTGGGGACAGTGGAGGAATCTAAAAATAACAATACTAAAAATGACACCCCTTAAATAAGTATGCGCAATAAGGATATTTTGTTTTCAGTCGAAGGTGCCATGTATTTAAAGTACATACTCAATCGTAAGGCCAATAATATGTTTTCACGTCAGTCATTGAAAATTAAATTGAAAAACTAACATTAAATATTTATCTATTCAGTTTTGGTTATAAACAAAGTAGCTGTAATATAATCAAAAGCTCTCTTGCAATCATCAAAAGTATTCAAATTTTGCACATAATGAACATTATCTACCTTCGAGTTAGTAACTAAATAAGTCCTTTTCATCTAACTGACTTTAAGAGCTTTATTTTTTATAAATCCGTCTATATATTGCAAAGGCACACTACAGTGGCACGCACAAAGTGAAGGGCTCTAAAATGGTTTTCAGTAAAATAGATAAATTACGAAAAGTTAAGCTAGGCGTGTAACCTTTAGGGTTTACTTTAGGAGAAATGTAGATATAATTAGGAAGTACAATGAGAGAAGGTATAACAAATACACTTTTAATGTTTTAAGATACAAATAAAAGAGACAATCTTTACTTATATAACTATAGTCAGGGCGTGGTTCGCTAAAGACTTGCTTCGTGGTCCTTGTATAATCAGGACACTTAGCTGGGAGTGTGAAGCCGGGCCGCAAGGAGGCGCGACTGACACCGTCCATTCCTTATATAGTCTGGCACCACCGGTCGCGAGAGGTGGCTAGTGACGTGCGCCCGCGTTCGCCGGGCGTCTAGGCGATTATCGTCACAGGCGTAAATTGTTTTAGGTACATGATTTGTTGTGTTCGATCTTTTTAAATAAATATTAACAAATTTTTGGAATACCAGACATATGTATGTACCTAATTGATAACATATAATATTCCAACCATTTTCAAATGAGTCGAGAGTTCAAATGAGCCACACTGGCAGTCAGGCACAATAGTGTGTCTGAAGCAGGTACTTCGGGTCTTCGTTGTGATACAATTCATTAATTCTCAAATTTAATTTTATTTTATAATTTAAGAACAATTTATGTAATGCGTGAGAGACCGACATTTGTAAAAGATTACCCAATTTGATGCTGTTGGTATTTTTCATATGAAAGCAGCAGTTGTGAAAGCAATACTCTTAATTGTTAATTTGGACTTAAGCTAAAGATTATTTAACTACTTAAAAATATACATCTCTTTTTGCATTTCAATAGTTTCAAATACCTAATCATAATTACTATGAATATCTACAGATTTTACCTAACACTAGCTTCATAAACTAAAACAATGTTGTTTCAGTTCTATCAATTGCCCGAATTACACAAATTCAAATTCACGTCGTATAGTAGCCATTCACGCAAGTTCATCAACCCTGCGTAGATAAGATAGAATACAGATTGAATTTAGACTTTACGACCTTACTTGAGACTTACAAATTACGGGCATACAGTACATTGAAGCTCAAAGAATGACAATAATTATGTACGTTACAATATTGACAGAACGAATAATACTATTTTCTATATATCACTATTTGATAAATAATGTCCTCTAAAGCGAATTTTGGTCTCGGTGGGCAATATCGATGGATATTATTAATCTGCAGCAGATATTATAGTGGACGAATGTAAAATGTATGCGCGAGCACAAGTCCACTGACTATTAATTCACTCTCAACACCCTTACCGTCGCAACCATAGGGAGAGCAGTCGCAGCACCATGAAACACCGCCAACTTCCTAACTTCTGGATGTTATTAGTAATTTCGTATTTCAACTGTCAACCCGCAAATATAACCGCGGCCGTTCACAAGAAACCAACAAGACAGTCATCAGGTCAATATGTAAGCATCTAATAAAGGTGTCATGCATACAAGTGTTCTTGTTTCAAAACAGCAATTTGCTGGATATCTAGAGTGTCTGTACGTAATGGTTTGTTGTGTCGCAGAAATGGCTTAATTACGATGGTACCAGTAGATGACCCGGTCGCTGTAACGTCCTGCCGTTGAGTGGGTTTTGTTATAATTACGTCATTCAGCTTGCACTTTAAATATTCTGATTTAATTTTTCATTTGCAGTTTTAATGCACGAGATGGTTTGTTCTGTTTTGCTTGTTTACAAATAGAGAACACTCATTCTTACTATCGGGGAGATTATACTAAATGTTAAAACAACAAGCGCGAGGAACACTCAGACTCGGGTTAATTAATTAAAACCCTAATGTCAGAATGAAACCGACTGTACTCACCACAGTAGTAGTAACAAGTACGCAACCATTTAAAATACTGAAGAATTACTGAAATATTAAGAATCATAACACTTTTACACAATTAGCTCGGCCAATATACACAAAAACCAGCTTGTTGCAATTTGATAAAACTTGATTTTAAAGCTATGAAAATGGTTCTATCATGGTTAAGTATTGATGTATATTTATTCCACAAAATAACGAATTGAATAGCTACAATGCATTAGAATGTATAGCCATGTACTACATATTTACTGTATCTTCGATGGCATCGATTAGCAGTTCGCGAACTCAGACCACTCTCGATTTGTCTCTGTCTAGTGGGTGGTTAGTACCCATTCAACATACGAGATCTTATTTGTTGACATGCTGAACATATACATATGTGTGTTTAATAGAAGTAACTATAGGAATCTATCTTTAGATTAATCTAGTCTAAAAATAGATAGATAGTGTAAATTCTAAGAGCATAGGTCAGTAGCCGACAACTATCCGAATGTACTTCGATAGGTACACAGATCGCCATTTTGTAGATCCCAGATATATTAAGAAATTGTAGAATCGAGAAACCCTTTTTCAGTTCAATCGAGTAACCGTTTTCAAATTTCGGAAACGTAATTTATATAAGTAAAGAAGATTGATTTCATATCTGAGGGTTCGGTAAGTGTTTGTAATAGAAACTACACCCTAAAATACTATTTAGTTTAAGGTATATTAACATTAGTTTATAAAAATCCATGTAACTAACATTTTTGTATGGATTTACGTTGCCTGAATAAACAAACAAATTATTATTAATTATTATAGTAAATTAAATTAATATTGTCTTACATTATATGGCGTTATAAAGATTCCATCATGATTTACATTGCCCGTAGGTCCTAAAAAGTACCTCAAAGGCCAATATAAGATGGAAGACTACTGACTAAATAAGCCGTACAGTGTTTTTGCTGGCAAGTAGAACCCTAGCGTTCATTAAAGTCAGTCTTATTAATACTAAGACGCACATATACCAGCTTGCAGAAATTTTGATCTGATCTTAGTGCGTTTTATTATAATATCAACCATGTATCAACGTTAATCAAGTGACCAGCTTAGAGCAGCCATAATGAAATCATCTCTCTATTTTAGAGCACCAAATCAGTCGACGCTACCAAAATATACCCTCCTACATTTTATATTATAATTTAATTTAACATTATAGGTAAGTAATTATTATGGTACTCCCTTTCTTCTCCTAAAATTTTTTGTCCTAAAATCATTATCCATAACATGTTTGCTTTAAACTTCAGAAACTATAATGTTCAAAAGTTCGAAATTTTGTTTTACATAATTAATTTTACTTCTGAAACTATTCTGTCATAATATTGGGTACCTACTATAATAATTGAATCTCCTAATTTTGCATGAAATAAAGTCATATGTCTTGAGTATTGTATTATACAATGTGTATTATTCCGAATGTTCATTTATAATAAAATTGTTAGTCCTAAAACATTTGCTAAAAAGTAGGTTGTAGCGACAGAAACGAATCGCTGTGAATCCGACTCCACGCAGTCTTGTCTACACTACTCCTAGAGTGTAATTTAGAATCGCGTAGGCACATAGGGGCGAGGCGGCCCACGGGCTGAGGAGTAGGAGACTGCGAGCCAGCCGCCGGCTGAGGCGGGCCGGCAACGCCGGCCAGCAAGCCGAAGCTGCGATAGTGAGCGAAAGCCGACTGCGACGATTAGCGCGCGTGGGACCGCCGCGCCGGAGACACACAGCGCCAGAGCCGTAACAAAAGCCAAGCTTAGTTATTACTAAGCTTGGATTTGGCACGATTAGTTTTAAAATCATTATTAGGATAAATAAACATTAAATAATTTGAATTTAGAACTTACAACTTTTATTAAAAACGGTTTTAAGTCTTTTGTATATTATTGATTGTAATATTTATGACAAATAAATTTAGGGCATATTGTGTTTAGGGATTTTAATTTTATGACATGTGATATTATGTGACATTAAGTTCGTGCAAGTTATCATTTGGACAAATGATGATTAGGACAAAAAATATTATCGCACTTTAGATTATGAATTAAAAAGTTAGGTAACACAATAGAGAACCAATTATTATTCATGAGAAATTAAAGCCAATATTGCCTCAATATAAAGCACCTGGCCGGTAATAGAAATGATTTTTTCGGGAGCCATTAACACTTTTTAATTTTCTTTTTTTCATCACGACTACATTATTATTTTTAAGAAGGGATTAAGGATGAATCATAACCATACCGGCTTTCACAGTTGAGTGATCTTGTATGATTTATTTTGGTATCTTCATATCGTAAACTGCTGTGCCAGGCGTAGCTGTTATGTTCGTATTTCCTTATATTGATACCATAACTTTTTCTTTAGGATTTTAATAAAAAGGAAGTGGCAAAAGGTTTTCTTAGATAAGAAGCACTCGTGTTTTATATAAGTAAAAGCGTTATTACATATTCTATATTGAAAATTGTCGTCGCTTTTGTTAATTAAAAAGGTATTTATCTATTCAGCTATCTATATGCCCGAGCACGTAGTTTTTATCAACGTTGGCGATTTTTTTTATATTACAAAATATATTATTTCGAAACCAAACTTATATTCAAATTATTTTAGTATTTACGTAACTTTAAACGTGTTCTTAATAATAGGGGTTTAAATATGAAGCGTTGTGATTTTCTTACTAACTATTTCACTAATATTTTTTAATGGCTAATTCTAATTTTATGTTTATTTTTCATCCAAAGTTGCTTGTATTTAAGCCACTATGATTTGTCTTAAATTACCAATAACATCAACCATCATGCAGTTATAGCGAATTTCAACAACGAATACTGATAGACTGAAGTAATATATTGTTGAATACAAATTTTATTAAAAATAATTGATATTAATTTATTATTAATAATACATTTTATGAGTATATTTATATTATATAAGTCTTTCCTCGATAAAAAGGATTTTTAAAATAACCATTGGATTTTTTACACTAACCCTGAAATTAGATGTAGAACATAAACGTCAATTTCATAGTATAATAATTATGTATATACATAGTTTCTATGTATAATATGTAGGTATGTACTCGTATTTACAGAAATAAAGTATATATGTATGTTTATCTGTTGTCTAAACTAAGCAGAGCTTGTACTATGGAGTACAAGCTCTGCTTAGTTTGGGCTAGATGGTGTTGTGTTTATGTGATAGAATATTATTATTATAGTGAAAGACTAATATTTCTGCTAGATAAAAAAATACACTTATAGAATTGTTTTTAAAATTAGAAGGACACTAAAAGATAGTTTGAAAGGGTAGTAACCTCTTTTAAGTTGGTACGGTCGCTTGTTGAGAAATTGAATTGAATGGTTCCATGCAAGTCGTTCACTCAGCGGCGCTACGTGCTCTGACCTTAATACACTAATGTGTCCGACCACTCTGGCGAAACTGTACCGTTTTAATGTTTTCACAACTTTTATCTTATTTCCTAGACCTACCTCACTAATGACAGTTAGGTGCTTCTTCTATACTTGAATTGCCATTATAGACAGCCTCATAAGTGACGGTATGGGATTGCGTTTCTAATAATTGCCGAGTGCCGAATCAAACTCGGCTCGGATAAAACTATTATTGGATTAATCTAATCGATTTTTTTTTAGACGTAAGCGTTGCCTACGCCTTTATTCTAGAAGAAATAAGCAGAAGTGCATTACACCCACATTTCGCTATGGTTTTGGGTCTTTAGGCTAAATAAGGCTTTCTTTTAGGTTAGGTCCCGTGTATTAGGAGCGAGCATATTGCCACCCTCCGTATTGGTACTCAGAAATGCATAATGGAAAATGCTAATACTGTGTCCGGTCCGTGAATCGAAACTGACACTTCATGCACAGCAGTCGCATTAACTACCGCTTCGCCATCACGGCTGTTATTTAGCACTAAAATATATTGCGAATCAATCCTAGTTCATTAAAACTAAAATTAGGTATGTATGTATATAAAATACCACTTTCTCTTTGTGTTTCCAGCTATGCGATAAATTTTCTCTCAAAATACAATAAAGCGTTATAATAATAACTTCGCAGACGTAAGTTAAGAGCCCGACAACCAAACACTTCAGTCAATTACCTATCTTGTTTACATATAAAATCGAGCTTCGATACAAAAAGTATCTTTCTTATTTCCTTTAATTAAATATTCCATTATACGGCTACCATGTCTGTAAAAGAATGTCGAGCAAATACACAATTCCAACACTCCATTACAATTTATTTTGATTAAATGAGAGTCGAATAAAGTTCAAAATAGTTTTAGAAAATAAAACAGTGTTCAAATTTCACAATTAAACAAATAAATAATATTCAGATGGCTTATTCTGAAATGAGCAAACAGTCGAAAACAATTTAGAGTACAAACTATACGAATTTATTTTAATTAAAAGGCATTTAATGACGGTTATTTTCAGCTTAGTTAGATATTGTAATATGTATTCGTATACATTTACTAATGGGCTCTCAGTAATAAACAGAAGTTTCAAAAGCGTGCTCATAAACATTTTATTGGGCTACACCGATCGAACCATTGTAGATTTCCATTTGGTGTTTATTTAGGACAAGATCACACCAGCGACTTTCAATTTTCCATATATTAATAAACACTAGATTTTGCCAGCGGCAGCGCTCTTGCTCGCGTTAATGTACATACATATATAGATTCACGCCTGTTTCCCAGAGGGGTAGGCAGAGACTACGGATTTCCATTTGCTACGATCTTGACACACTTCTCTGGCTTTATTCACTTTCATCACATTCCTCATACACGCTCGCTGGTTTAAGGTGCTCTTAACCTGGCCTTTGTCCAGAACGTCTCCGATCTGACCCATTTACGCCTGCCGTGCCCAAACGAGGACACCTTCAAATCTACCCTCAACTTTATTTGTATAATTTATTAATATGTTAAGTTTGCTAACAATGCATTATTGGCAAGTTGATTAATGTGTATTACGTTTTATATCAAACATTTTGGATAAGATCATTATTAGAAAGTATTTTAGCATAAATAAAGTCATAAATAAAGTGAATCAGAGAGTTGCAGTGATTACCAAATGTAAGTATTTTTTTCAATATGTTTACGTTAAAAATTCTTAATTGTTTTACATAACCTTATTGAACATTTTGTTTACTTCGTAATAATAATATAAGATAATATAAATAGTTTACTGAACTGCGAACCGCTTTTTTTTGTTGGTGTCCCCAAATAGGGATAGTAGGCACATAAAGAGTAAAATATTCCTTTTTTTTAGATTTGATGGAACATAAATATGTCGAAACGGCAATTTGTAGTAAGCGACAACTAGCATGGACACCAGGAAGCCCTTGACACTGTTAAGGCAGAAGAAGACTCGGATGTTGAATTCGATATCGTTGCTCTTTCTCCAGAACCAAGTGTCCTCACTGACGAAGAAGAAGGCAATGAAAACAATATTGTCGCCAATGATATATGTATATTTATTGTGGCAAGTTGCAAGTTCCCAGCAATGAGCCGTTGGGTACACAAGTTGTGAAAAACCAGTTGAACAAGCTACACACGAACCTAGAGACCATGTTGCGTTCTTCGATAATTATTTTACTAGCTTTGCATTGCTACGGGATTTATGGAAATCTGGTTATCATGCTACAGGAACTATACGTGAGGGTAGGACCAGCAAATGTCCTCGCATACCCGTCAAGGAGATGAAAAAGAAAGGCAGTGCTGACTTTGGCTACTGGTTTGACACGGTCAATAAAATAATGTTTGTTCGCTGGTTGGATAACAGATAGATTTGTACAATAAGAACAAACTACGATGCCCTCCTGTTAGGAAAAGTAAAGCGCTGGAGCTCAGTCGAAATGAAGAAAACAGATGTAAATATTCAGCAAGTATTTGTGAATCACAACAGAGGCATGGGCGATGTTGATCATGCCGATCAATCGATTTCAATGTTTCGCACTTCAATACGAGGCAAAGAGTGATGGTGGGTGTTATTTTCATACATGTTTGACCTGTGCATTAGCAATGCATGGCGTTAACACGTGCTTAGTAACGACGCAAAGACGGGCATTACAATTCCAACGTAGTATTGCTCCTTATTACTTATGACAAAAACTAATGAATGATCTCGTCCATCAGCTTCTCCAGTGCTCAATTTACAGTTGGTGACTTTCTTTGATGGTTTTGGCCACTTTCCGCGGAAGTTGACAAAAGAGATGTGATGTTGACATGCCATGACACGTTGGGAGTGCAGAAAGTGCAAGACATCTTTGTATATTAAAAAAACATGCTTCGAGCAATACCGTACTGAATGAGCTCAGTGTCCCCATTTGATGACATTTTTTTCCTAGTTGATATATTAAAAAAAAAATTATGTTTAAACAACCCATTTACTACTAAATAATATAGGTTTTTTCTTTTTTCTACGATAACTTTAGTCTTGGCCGTAAATGGGTTAAGAAACGTTCGCCTAGGTCCCTTAGGCCCTTGCGACTGTTCCATTTACACTAGCCTTATAAACTTTCTGAGTTGCGTTTATGTAGATTTTGTTAATAGATAGATGAAAGGTACGCTTGGTCCTTTTCTGTACCCCTGACAACGTGTATGCAAATTTCATCAGGATTGGCCGCGTAGTTAAGGCGTGAAAGTGTAATGAACAAACAAACTCACATTTGCATTTATAATATTAGTAAGGAAATATATCGTAAGTTTGTTTCGACTTAGGTTGTTAGCTGAATCGAGTGGAAACCGCAAATCTGTGCGTGTTACAATAAATACCCTATTGAGTGACAATAAAGCGCTATCTTTTGGAGCTCCGCAGGGTTCAATTTTGGGACCAACGCTGTTTTTAATTTACATTTATAGCGTCTGCAAGCTCAGGCTAGCAAACTAACCCATCTATACCTACGCAGATGATACGGCCTTGATTTTACAAGGTAATGACAGGACTGAGACATACTTACATGTACGCGGAAAAAACTATTAAGACGGTGATGACTTAGCTCTACGCGAATACGTTAACAATTCACCTAGACATAACTACTTACGTGCCGTTTTGTCTGAAATGATTCATAAAACTAACTATCCATATCCAAGGGCATCCAAGAAGATGTCGTGCAGAGCAATACATTTCTTGGATGCCCTGGATCTTAAAGCCCACACTGAAATATTAACTCGAACTGCGATTATCCACACTTAACAAGAACTGCTGTAGTAAAATACCTAACAAATTGGAAGCTACACCTTGACAATCTTACTTCAAGAATATGGAAGCTTATCTTTATCTTTAAAAAGCTAAGGCACTCTTCGGATCCAAGTACGCTTAAGACAGTATACTATGCGTTAGGTCAATCAGTACTCACGTATTGTGGGGTAGTGCACCAAAGACGCATCTGCTTAAAGTAGATCGAACACAAAGAGCTGTCCTCAAAGTAATAACCTTCAGAACTTGCAAATATTCGTCTACCTTATTATACTCTGAATGTAAGGTTCTGACGGTAAGACAGCTCTTTGTACTCCATACTGTATTCCGTAAACGTAGCCATCTTCAGTTTAATGCAAATGCTATCAAAGGCCGTCAAGACTACAAAGTTTATCCCACTCACAAATCAAACAAAACTACTGCACAGCGTCTTTTCCACATTCTAGGCCTATATATATATATATCTTGGAGTAACAAAATATAGGCGTGGTATTATACTTCGTACGTATACTAATGATAGGCAAATACAAGAGAAATAAAACAATATAGGTTGACTGTGATTATCTCTGATTTGATCCGTAACGCAGTGAGTTCGTCACCCGAATCTGTCCGCGCACGAGTCTCCGGCGCTTATATTTTTATAACTGTCACTCCAACTGACACATCGGCTCTATGGCGACCTCACTCAAGCTTACGCTTGACGTTCCGAAACAAACCAAGAGATGGCGCTATATTTAACTCCAATTACAGAAATAAATTACATTCCAATGATTATTTTCTTGACGCTCCGACACACATATATATATATATATATATATATATATATATATATATATATATATATATATATATATATATATGTATATATATATATATATGTGTATATAAGCTATGTGATATATACCATCTCACTAAACGCAGATGTAAAATAATAGTACCTGAGTGGCTTCACACCTTAAATTATACAGAGACAGAAAACTTAATTATTCTATCAACTCTATAATCTATTACCTGAAAATCCACATACATGAACAAGAACACACACACACACACGCATACTTACGCTCACACACACACGGGCGCGCGCATCACACTCACTCAAACACAAGCATGCTCTTTTTCTAATTTTGCATATAATAGACATAATTTTCGAAATAATCACTTGTAACCACGATCCATCTAACTGAACAATGTAACTCTAAATGTTAAATATGTGGGACACCTGGTACCCATAACACAAATTGAATTTTACTTTGGGTACCAGTGTCACAATACACTACTTACGATGTAATATTGTCAGTGCTTTATTATATTTTGGTGTAAGTGGTTTATTGTACAATTTTTTGAAAATAAAGGTATTATTATTATTATCTATTCTTCCTCTTCGCGAACCTGGCGTTAGTCCATCTATGCCTTTAACTATCCTTTTTGTGCAAAGCAAAAATCAAAAGCAGGTTAGCTTTTTAAACAAATGTTTAATATTCAATAACTTTGTTCATACTAAAAAAGGGTTTATACAAAATTAGTATAATTGCGATTTTACGCTCGGTTGTATTCGTCCTAAGCACATGAGTCGCGTCCGATGAGTCAACGCCCAGCTTCACACAGCCGTGCATACTAAACAATCTTTGTGAAATATAGAACAATACAGTTCGGCGCCTAAGTCTAACAATTTTACGTTGAAAGCGGCTACATCGACCTAATTTTAATCTAAGTATTCATTTAAGCAGCGATAGCCTAGTGGTATACGGCTGGACTGTCACGCAGAGGTCTCGAGTTCGATCCCAAGGCAAGTCTCTGAATTTTCAAAGCTATGTTCGTATTAAATAGTTAATTATGTTCTTCTTCTTTTCGTGTGGTTAGTGGCCAACCAGTTGTCAAGAGTTGTTCAAGCCGCTCGTAGGCCTCTGACATGGTTTAACGATTGCTGTCAATTTGACAACAACCGGGACCGACTTTCTACGTGCCCTCCGAAGCAAGGAGACGCTCAGATGAAATACCACTAAGCGGTCACCCATCTATAGACTGACCGCACCCAACGTTGCTTAACCTTGCTTATCGTTTACCGATCAGTGAGTGCAACTGGCTATGAGCACCAAGAAGAAGTTAATTATCACTCACTTTAACGATGACGGAAACCAAATTAAGGTAACCTGCATGTCTGAGAGTTCTCTATAATGTTCTCAAACATATGTAAAGTCTGCCAACCCGCACTGGACCAGCATGGTGGACTATGGCGTAACCATTCTCACACTGAGAAAAGGCCCGTGCCCAGCAGTAGGACAGAATAATATAGGGCTGATATTATTATATATGTATTAAAAATAGCTTCATAGAGATTACGCGACATAAAACTTATGACACTTACATAGCGGAAATTCAATATATTTATTTATAGCCTTTTGAACGCTTCGTAGATATTACACTACTACAATAGGATATTAAATCTATTGTCACAAATATTTTATCTATCGAAACGACTTTCGCGTTAAGGAATTTGTCTTTGTGTTGCAAGGACCTTTATAAACATTTTCAAGTGCCGTGCTTTGTTAGAGGCTTATGTCCATTCAATGAATTAATTTAAACATTTATAATGTACAGAGAAAATAGGGCCGTCGTTTATACAGAGTAATAGAATAATAGATTAGTTTAACTTACAATGCAACGAGTTGACCAACTCGTCAACTGGACAAAATAATGTCGCACGCCAAAATTTCAAATTAAAAATTTCGTTATATATTTGCCAAGTATTGTTTATTAATTATTTCAAAACCACATACGCAGCACTGGCAGGGTCGCGATGCAATGTTGGAGGTTCGGAACAAATGAAGGATGTGGTTTGGTCTGATGATCAACGTATAATGGGTCAATTAAAAGGCTACAAATGTACGTAATATAATATACATATATAGAAGGGAAGGCGCGTTACACACTACAAGTTACAGTACCTACTCGTTGGCAGATTTTGTGTACGACAACTTTCAACGTATAGTAATTCATCTATAACAATATCTAAAGCACAGCTGTTGGCTACTAAAAATACATATCAGAGTACAATAACCTAAATAAAAACATGTTAACCTCAAAAATTGTCATTTGTTTATTAAGAACAACTGAACCGTTAATTACTAATTTTCTTTTATTCTTTTTCTGCCTCGTTAATAATAGTTTATTTGTGATATTTGCAACAGTATTTAGAACACATATACATACATACGTGAACTACAGTTCGCCCGCTATTTCGGCTTAGTACCAAGTCGATTCGCACTAATCTGTACGCAAAAATTGTATAAAAAGATCCTTCTTAAAAATAATATTTTGTAGGTGTCGATTCGCATACATCGAATTCATTTGTACGAAAACGGTAGGGAAATTCGCCATTGAATTAAAACGATGTGACGTGCGAATCGACACCAAAATTATATTATTTATGAAAAGTGCCGTTTCGCACATTTCGTGCTAACAGATTTGTGCGAAACACTAAGCCACTATTTCATTTACGAAAATACGTAATCACACTTTAAGCATATATATACAATTTCAGTTGAATTACAGACGCTGCTATTACAAATATTTCAAATATTTTGTGTTTAAGAAATCGCCAGCGATAGCCTAGTGGGAAACCGTTGGACTGCCACGCAGAGGTCTCCAGTTCAATCTCAAGGCGCGCATTTCTGACATTTCGAAGTTATGTGCGTATTAAATAGTTAATTATAGCTCGCTTTAACGGCGATGGAAAACATCGTGAGGAAACCTGCATGTGTGAGAATTCTCCATAATGTTCTCGAAGATATTTGAAGTCTGCCAATCCGCACTAGGCCAGCGTGGTGGACTATCACCTAACCCTTCTCACAGTGAGAAGAGGCTCGTGTCCAGCAGTGGGACAGTTTAATACAGTGCTGATATTATATTATGTATTATAATCACCATACATTACATAGTCACACGCCTGTATACCTATGATAGGATCGGTATCGATTTATTTTACCTAAATTTTGCTTTGGTTTTTAATAGACAGTTTTTTTTTAATAACTCCTACATTAGGAGTGTTTCCTGTGTCGCGGAGGAACTCTACAAACAATTAAAATAATGGACATCAAAAACACCCAGACTCGGCACATCCATTTATGGATTACCCAATTTTTTCGTTATATAACACTCAGCGAAGTGACAGCAACAAGGCAACCGTTTAAATCACTACGTCATCTACGCAGTTAAAATCAAGTCTGAAGCCACAGCCGGAACAGTGCACGACAAATTACAATAGTACATTAGGCTCACCCCTGTTAAATGTTTGATTACAACCATGTAACCAATAGGCTCTACTCCTACTGCCTTGAATTGGAGCTCATGCATAGCAGTCGCATTCACTATCGCTGCTCCTCACAAACGTTAACAATATTATCAATACAATACAATTTCAGTTGAATAAAATTGTTTTGAAACTTGAACAGAATAATTGGTAAAGTAACAGTAGATGAAGACTGGAGAATTTGATGCTTAAAGTCTATTGAAGATTTTAAGATTTTAAAAATAATAAGTAACCAAATTGCTTACGCTACCATTACTCAAAAGGTACGCATAAGTACCATTATTTAATTGGACTTATAAGTTGCTAACCTTAACATGACATAATAAATACTAGGCGTTTGCATATTTTACTAATTGTAGTATTATTAACCTATACTATATATTTTGTCATCCGTGATTTTGGGCCATATCATTAATTACTTCTAAACATTTTCAATTACTCAATCGACAAATCTTCCAATCGAAATATGTGAACGCTCATTCAATAAGTTTGACTATTTATTTAAATCGATCTCTTCAACAAGCGGGGCCCACAAGCTCCTCGAATCCTGCACCGAACACGTATAGAATTTTCTTTTATTCGCCCTCTATTACTATTTTATTTAACTTGCGTATTAAGAAAATTGGATTTGTAACTTGGTATTAGATCCGAAGGTTAAAGTACAAAAAGCAACAATATTTTTTGTTGATAAATCGGATTTCGCGATGTCGTTCCAGGCCGAGACAGACGGTATTGAGATAAAGTATGTCGTTTTGTGGAAAACCAGTGCTAAATATAGGCGCGGGATTATTTCTGACGCGCTGTGTCGCGTGCTCCGTCGCGTCGGCTGCCGTCCCAATACCAATCTAAACACATTACCGAGACACCGCCTAAACTTTAAACGTTTATTACGCCACTGTTTTAAAACAACGATTAACTGTAAAGTTCAATGTAATTACAATGTTAGTGTTATACGTAAACTCATGAACTTTTAGCGCCCCTGAATTACGTGTAATCATATGAAATGTGGTCTTAAAAGTTCCAGTGAAGTGTTGTGACTCGATTGTAGTGTTTGTTTGAAATGTCGTATTTATGATACAAACATGTACGTTTTACTTTCTATAGTGATAGTATTATCATCACAATGTGTTCTACCAGAGGGTCATAAGATCGGTAAGTTTAAATTTCTGGTCGTCCTCACATAACCTAATCATT
Source organism: Catocala fraxini (assembly GCA_930367265.1). Taxonomy (NCBI): domain Eukaryota; kingdom Metazoa; phylum Arthropoda; class Insecta; order Lepidoptera; family Erebidae; genus Catocala; species Catocala fraxini. Next base: position 14,405,989 of record OV884037.1, read on the forward strand.
ATTAAAAGCTACACAGGTAGCTGAATATAATTATTATTTACTTATGTAGGTACGTTGTATAAATACCTATCATACTAGAAATAAATACGACTGGCCCTTGACTTGCTTACTATAGCTTCCATAGCAAAGCAGTTAATTTGATCTATCTGACACTTAGGTAATGCTAAATCATTTTTCATCGTTGGATAAACTGTTCTTATGTGAATGATCACATATGAACAGTGATGACATCAATGATGATTAAGTATCATCTATCTACTAAAAAGCATATTCATATCTGGTTATTAACCTATCGCACCAGCACACCGGTGCCCAGACACAATAGACTTTTAATTATATTTGGTATTCTAAAAAACAGAATAATTATTGGAGGCACCTAATAACTAGATAAATTGAGCAACTGCCAATGTAAACAGTTTTGTATGTTAGGTACCTACCTATATTTCATTTGTTAGACTATGTACGACTTGCAATTAAAAGATAACTTATCAATATTTTGTTTACATTTCATAATTAGTTAGCTTTAGTTATATTGTATTTAATTATTATTATATTGTTTAGGTAAACAATAGATTTGTTACGTTTAGATTTATATTTAATACCTTTTTCTGCTTATAATTGTATTATGACTATCTTAGCTATTATGATATTTTTTTTGTAACTGAGGATCCTGCCTGCCTGTGATACAGTTTCTAACTATTACAGGAGACAGGTGATCTTTTACAATTTTTTTTTTAGAATCTTTAGTTTTATTTGTGCAACTATATATAAGGTTGAATATTTGTAACTGTATTTTTGTAGAATAAATTATTTAATTATTAATGTATTCTATGTAATGGATGATATTAATTACTAAGTTTTGCATCCTACATTATAATGAAATTTTAAATATAGTCAAGTATCAAGTCGTAAACAGCTTACGCATTCGAATTCTTATATTGCTCAGTAGATATTTTATTGTCGTTTCAAAGTAGGCGAACTTTTAGATGTGAAGTGTATCAGTAAAAATATGATATTAAAATTATTATTCGTTTCTCGTGTTTCAGGTGGCATATTTTACAAAGAGTCGGAAGATATGAAAATAGCGCTAAATGTTAGCGCTGCAAAAAAAGGTTTCGAGACGTCCATAAAGGAAGTGTCCAAGAAAGGAGAGATTATAGAAATAAGCAATTATGTTTGCGAATTGGCTCAGGTTGGTTAAACCTACGCATTAAGCAAATCAATGTTGTATCTATCTTCTTGAATGCTATTTGGGTCATTATTGAAATTACTCCAATAAAAAAGTATATTACAAAAGAAACAAAAAATATTAATTGTAATTATGTAATTTCATCCAGATAATTTAACGCGCGAATTCAATTTGAATTCGTTCTAGTGGAAGAATAATGTGATCCAGCTATTGATACGGGTTTCTTTAAAAATATTATTTTTACCCATTGTCTCCATTTTTTTTTATGTTCATTGATCTGACTGTACCTATCTCGCAAGTTTTTATGACTTTTCTTCAATTGTACTTTTTCATAGCCCACCTATTTCACATGGATCGGTGGAATTCCATTATTTAGACTGCGAAATGTCAAAATCTCTTTGTGTTCATCTTAGAGACAAATTGAAATGCTTCGTTCTATCAACAATTTTGACTATTTTATCGCCGCTTAAAAAGTTTTGTTCAACTTTATTTATTACTTATGGTGCTGAATGGAAATAATCTGTGCACTGTTTTAGAAACCATTGGATAAATGCATGTTTTTAATTTTTAGTATTCATTGTCTACAAACTGTTGGATACTATTTTTAAACTTTATTAAGCATTTGTTCTAAGAATGGAATATTTGACTATTAATAGCGAAACCATAATGCTTTATATTATGCGCTATATTATGAGCCATGTTCTTAATATACAAAGATATAAAGCGGTCAAATATAATATCATGAGAAAATACTTTTATGTTAGGTCTACCTTTATGATTCATTTACAAGATTTTTATATGAACATGTTATTTTTCACACGTTTTATTTGAAACAGCTTTTTCAGTGATTGCTATACACTGAATATGGTATGTTATATGATTCCAGGAGCAAGTAATCGGGATCATAGATGGCACTCGCGGAAGGGCTAGCGAAAACGTGCAAGCACTATGTGACATGCTGGAGATTCCTCACATCACGATTCAACATAATGACCTACATAGTCAAAACTGGACGCTACTGAACCTGTTCCCTAGTCCTGAAGCTTACAATATAGTAATTAATCGTTGTGTTAATTTAGTATAATATTACTCTATTTACTAGTCGAGTTATTTAATGAATTAATTTTATGTAAAATACTGCACCAATGGCGAAGAGGGTGAGCGTCGGCCTCGTCGTTGCCGTTGCGCTTGTTGTTGTGGATTCGAACCCACACCGATAATTTATTTGTGTGATCCACAAATGAGGTTGGGTATAGTTTGTGTCCATTAATTCTATATTTTATGGTCCCCTGCAGCATAGGACTTGACACTGGAATAGGATTAGTCTTATAAAACATTGACAAAAAAAGTATTTGCGCATTATAAAATATAGTCTACAACGTTTGCAATGCAAATGTTAATTATTTGATACACTAGTAGATTGATGCAACAAGACCGCTTAAAATGATACATTCCTATGAAGCATATATAAATATTTCGGGTTTGAATGTTCTTTAGTTCCATTGTTTCAATATTCTTAAAGACCTCCAGGATACGGGAATTATAAAAGCGCCAAAGTATTTTTTAAATAAGTTGATTTTGTTACTTATGTGTTTTGTTCTTCTAAGTGTTTAATTTTAGGCATTACAAGAACTACTAATAGAAAAAGAATGGAGGAATTTCACGATATTGTATGTAAAAGGCCATAGTATGGTGCGCGTGAGTGACTTGATGCAGATGGGCAATAACTCTTACCCATATACAGGCTCTGTGAGAGAACTCAGTGGTAACGATTACAGGTAACAAATACCAGTCTAATTAGCGAGTTTTCACATAACAAAGAATTACCTTTATTTAACACATTGAACGCCGTGCCGTGCCGGTCATAAATGACCGCGAAAAATACATTTTCTATTGTGTCTGTTACATGGCAGTCAATGTGCTAAACTAAGTATGCAAACCAATCTTTGTTTAAACTAACTATACTTATATAAACTATAGAACTAGTACTAATTATATAATATTGTCTTCTGTTTACGCGAATGTTATTCGTTGAAATTAAACTACGAGTACTATATACGGATTTTATCGCGTTGTTTAGACACTGGAACATTGAGACAACTACCACCTTAGTCTCCCCGTGACCATGGCTGCTGAAAAGCAACCGAAACGTTGCGGAAAGTGTAAACTTAAATTTAAATAGTTTTAATAGTTTTAATAATTTAATTAGCTTAAAAATTTGTAAAGTTTAATAGTAGTAGTTTATAAATTATGTAAAAAAGTGTCAAATAAACAACGCGATAAAATCCGTATATAGTAGTTTAATTACAATAGAAGTAATTAATTCACTGGGAAGTGAAAGTTTAACTTTATATAAGAAGACCGCTATATTTTCATATCTAATGTGTATAAATCGTTGACCTGGCTTGATAAGTGAAATTTACAGAGCAATTTAATATCCTTGAAAGCAATTTAGGAGGATGACAAAGCTAAATTCTAAATCGATGTGAAACTCAATTCGTGAGATAAATATAGAGCACGTCTTTTATACCTGCGCATTAAGTAAATAATTCATCGTTCACACTTGCGGAATTAGTGCTTGCTCATCTTTCGCGGTACATCTACGACAGGAAAAAATTCTAGGAGCGTTTCAAGAAAGTATTCATTGTATTGAAATTAGTCCCTGGCCTTTGAGGCTGTGGAAAGGACCCACGATTAGGTTATTACCAGAAATCAGTTATCATTTACTATTCTAATATAGGTATACGATTAAAATCTTTAAAGAAATTAAACCATCCGAAACTTTGAAGAATATTTGAACGCATTTGATATTAATTGTTTACTTGACTACGTATTAGTCGGAGCTAAAAAATGTTTGTTGCCGTCTCCCGGATCCCGTACGAGGAACATAACGGCAAATCAGATTTAAAAATAAGAAAGACATTCTCATTGTCATTCGAGGCTGTAATACAAAAGATCTTCGAATTATAATCAGTGATAACGAATTGATAAACATTGAATATACAATCATAGTATTATCCGCATTTATATTTATTTGCAATTGCGTTACTACTTTGTCTTTAAAAGCATGAAACAAATTCTTTGTAGAAGATAAGTGTAGGAGTACGACGCGTGTCTAATATCTTCACCAACTTGCAGCGCACAATGTTTATTTTTCAAACATAACTGGTTCTTTATGCCACCTACTCGTGAAACATATAAAGATAGCACCGTAGAAGCGTTCTTAAAATGAAATGTGGTCTATTTTCTTAATAATATAAAATACGTCCTAACTCATCGTTTATGTCATAGGCCAGGTATATAGCCTCGTCCCACAAATATTTATAGTTTTTACTTAGATTGGCTGGTATACCGCATGTTGAACGCTTAACTAAAACTGATAAATGTATGGTCACAGTAGCTCTCTATTAAAATTAAAACAATAATTGGCAGTAAATACCAAAATATCTATATCCTCTAATTACTGCCTAAGTGGCATTTCAGTTGTGAATGCAACTGCATTACATGAGGCTTCGATTCGTGAGTCAGACACACTTTGCCTGACCTGGAAATGGAAGTTTTATCGGCATCGAGGTAATGTGCTTTTTTATAAAAAAAAATGGGTAGCATTCGAAATCTAGAATGATGCTCGGTAAACGCCAAATATTTCGCCTCCTATTACATGGAACTGAAAATCATATCTAGCATAAGTAAAAGTCGCCGCTTAAAACAGGCATGAACACATAGTAGGTAGCTACTCAAAATAATCTAATCTCATAATAGATTCAATTTTACGATAACTACTGACTTAATATGTCTCTTGACTACGTGGGACTATAAATATATGTATGTATACATACATATATTACTTGTCTTCTCTCATAAATTCCACGAGTGTCCTGTCTACTAATCTTAATAGTTTCTTTCTGCAATCCCCAGAGACGTATTAATAGACGCAAAGCACAACGGATACACGAACTTCGTAGTAGATTGTCCGTCAAGTAACCTCGAGCTATTGTTGCTCCACGCACAGCAAGTCGGCTTGATGGCTGAGGAACACTCGTATATATTCTTGTCACCAGATCTTTTTACTTTGGATATGGAAAACTACAGATATGGTGGCGTTAATATGACAGGTAAGTTTTTAGTTAAATAGTTAAATCCAAGGAGTAGACGAGACCCCCACAAACTTGTGCTTAATGATGTTGCGAGGTTGACTAAATATAATAAAAGCTGTCTAGTGATGAGTGTGTACGCATATTTAATAAAATACCCTGTCAGTTAAAAGTGTTAAATAACCGATTATTTAAAATACATTTATATAAATGACTGAAAATAGCTTTTATAGTCTTAAATTGAAAATAAATTGTATCTTTGTGCCTATCAGACTATGTCACAAATGTATTGCATGCTATGTTAAGCAAAACATGTGACACATATTTAAACAATTGTAACATCTTTTTATACCATTGTTGTATCAAACAAAGATATATTATTATTAATATCAGTAATAATAAAACAATATATGATACGAATTTTCCATTTGTGGTATCTATTAATACGTTGTCTTCTGTTTACGCGAATGTTATGCATTGAAATTAAACTACTATATACGGATTTTATCGCGTTGTTTATTTTACGCTTTATTACATAATTTAGAAACTGTTACACTACTACTAGATACTATTAAACTTTACTATTTTTAAGCTAATTATATTATTAGAACTATTTATATTTAAGTTTACACTTTCTCCGACGTTTCGGTTGCTTTTCAGCAGCCATGGTCACGGGAAGACTAAGATGGTAGTTGTCTCAATATTCCAGTGTAGTTATTTCAAATTTGTCCATCCGTCAAGTGCCAACTACCTTTACAAGATGCAGGGGTCTATAAAATAGATTGTGACTGCGGACTCTCATACATGGTCAAACCAAGAGAAGCTTAGGCACTTTGTTTGTTTTGTTTTGTTACTTTGTTTGTTATTTGACATAAACGTGTTTTTTGCATGAGAATAGTTTATGTTTCGAAGGCCGCTTTTAATTCCACGGGGTAAATAAAAGTACAAAATACAAACATGGGTTTATTTTTCTAAAAAATTCTACAAAAGTACATTAAAACCTCTATTTCAATTTATTTTCCAGGATTCCGTTTAATAGACCTTGCTGATGCCGAAATGCTGTTTTCTTTTGCGAATGATTTGTCAGAGGAAATAGGAGCTATACCTCCAGAAAGCATAAAAATCGAATTGCTTCTCATACATGACGCTGTTGAATTATTAAGTATGGCCATGGATAAGTTAAAATATGTCCATGTACATGCCCAATCACTTAGTTGTGAGAATTACGATGCCTGGATATACGGATCATCAGTACATAATTTTATGAAGACTGTGAGTAGTAGTACTCATTGAATGTGAGTAACTAAATGTTGAGGGTTCTTTGCACTTGCTGGGTGCAAAGAATTCTCTACATTTAGCAATATTTATTTAGCTTTTTCTTGTTAGGTTAATTTAGGATATCTAAAGAAGTTCTATCACTGTTGTTATTTTTAGTAACTAAGAGTTTGTTCAAAAAACCAATGATAATATAATATATTTACATGTATGTTACTACAAATAATTATTGATTATCCGAAAATTTTTCTGTAGCGTAGCTTTGATTTGATATGTATAGAGTATTTCAGCTCAATCAGCTTTCTTGTTATAGATACTCAGTACCTACGTTGCACCTTTAAATATATAAAAAGCAGTTTTAAATATTTATAAGTATCGTCAGGTAACATATTGAATAAATTATGACTATTTCTCTGTGCTCACACGACGTCTAAGATGTAGGATGAATGTACCTTATTTATTTATTTTTCTTTAGAGCAGGGTCGAAGGCATAACAGGTACTTTAATATTTGACGGTTACGGACAACGATCAGATGTTGCTTTTCAATTATTAGAACTAACTCCAGCTGGAAATGACACTGTGAGTATAATATAATATATACTTAATAAGTTAGATATGTTATAAATCATTATTTATCTGTTTAGATAGGAAAGTGGGCAGATAAAATGTTGACAATAACAAGATCGGGGAGATTAGATGCAGAAATCACAGAGGAAACTGTGTTGAGGAATAAAACCTTAAAAGTACTTATTTCAACGGTAAGCAATTTTAATTTTGCATCAATTAGTACTTCAGATTGTGAACCAAAAATATGAGATGAGATATATATTTATTTATTTCTTAAAAATAAAATTTACTATGCCACAGTAAATTTTATTTATAAGAAATAAATAAATATTAAAACAGCATCAATTTTTACCAATCAATGAAGAGCACGCCACTTTCTTTTTTGTTAAATTTATCAATTTTTTTATAAAAGCTTTGAACGCTACACTGTTTCTTTGATCCAGTTCGTAAGTGTCAGCGCTTGCAAAACTGTAATTTGTCTTGTGATATATTGTCACTGTTTTCGGGTATGAAATTACCAGTAGTAATTTGGAACTGGGAAATGTGGAGGGACGGCAGAATTGCATACTGTCAAATTTTTTGACATACCTATATCAGAAGCTCACGTTATCTTTTCTACAATAAGATATGTAAGATGCGAAGGAGTCTAAGCTTTGCAGCTTATGCTACATATTAAGACACTCATCCAAAAAATATTAATTGTCTTTCGGCGTGGTAATGTTATCATTATTATAGAAAAGTATCCAGTATGAAACCATGCACACCAATTTTAGGGCGGCATATTTCGTTGTCTTTTTTATACCATATTATTAGTACTTTTAATTTTCACATACATTTTCTTATTGTATTATGTACTGTGCTATATTGTTCATATTTATTTCAGACAGCTCCATATGCCTATCTAAAGGCATCTTCAAAGTATTTGGAAGGCAATGACCGCTATGAAGGCTTTACAATTGATTTGATTGATAAATTAAGCGAAGTGCTAGGATTCAACTACGAGTTTCAAATTGAGAACGATTATGGTTCTAAAAATAAAAAGACACATGAATGGTCTGGCATGGTGAAACTATTGAGAGAAGAGGTAATGAACCTACGTCTTTTATAAGTAAAGGGAAAAGAAGATTAGTTGTAAAAAAAAATCTTGTTCGTTACGGCCTAACACCAACCCGAGATCAATGGTCATCACAAGTTCACGTAAAATGCGATGCTTATAATGCAACATAATATATATTTTATATTGGTAGATAATTCGGTATGAACATATTGTCTAAAGTCGCTCATTGCCGTTTTATAACTTTTTACGTTCGCAGTCAAGGAAGATTTAATGCATGATTAATAGTAAAAATAAGCCACTTATGCTCTTGTATAGCGCTCTTATTCTAACATGCAATATACAGTATAAAGCCGGTATTCATCTTTTATAGAAAGCTGATCTCGCCATATGCGACTTCACGATGACCGCAGAAAGACAGAGTGGAATCGATTTTTCGACGCCGTTCATGACACTCGGTATCGGAATCTTATACAAGCAGCCCAGTAAGCAGCCACCTGAGATGTTCTCCTTCATGGCTGTTTTCTCGAAAGAAGTAGGTATAACTGCAACAATATAGTGTTGATAAATCTTGACATTCTTACATGATATGATTATGGTAGGTATTCTATATCATATGTTACAAACTTACTTATGATACATGATAGAAAATTATATGTAATATAATCTTAACGCGCTTATTGTATAGACTGTCTAAAAACATTGTTAGTATATTGAGTTTATTTTGAGTGTTTGACATGTTATAATATATAAAAAATGTTAAAAATATTTTATATAAATAAGAAAGTTTGTGACTACTATTTAAAGTCAGTCATATAAATAAATCTTGTTACTAAGATCGTGTTCAAAATAACAACGTGTGTAATAATTATATAATTAACGAGATAGTTTTATTTATTGAACATGGATAAGAAACAATAGTATATTAGGTGTATAAATTGAGTACTTAACACTAAACTTAACTAATATACTACCTACTACATTTTCCACTGATTACTTGTTACACTTATATATCTGTGGTAGTTATAAAATATGTATGTTAAATAACATTTATTTGCAACAGGTTTGGTACTACATGATGTTGATACAATTTTGCTTGGGCATAGTTTTGATCTTCATCGGTCGAATATCACACAAGGAGTGGCAGAACCCAGTACCTTGTATCGAACAACCTGAAGAGTTGTCCAACCAGTTCAGTTTTGCTAATTCAGTATGGCTTATTATTGGTTCCGTAATGCAACAAGGGTCCGAAATCGCGCCTATGTAAGTTACATAATGTTATTATTTAAAGATGAATGATATATAATAGTTGTTGAGTAGAAATAAATGTTACGTGCGAACCACTCGGCTAATTACATTGTGTAATAACGCTGATTGAATGTGGGGATATATCTCGTATATTAGAAATCACGTGTAACGATTGTACAGACATTTGCTCAACAACATTTTGATCATATTTTGACCTTCTAAAATAATGTAAATTATTTAACATGTGTAATCATGAAGTAAAATGGGTGACGGTGATATTTAGAAGTAGAAGGTTTCTTCAAACTGGAATGCTTTGCTACTGTGAGGGTAATTAAGGAGTTCACTGGCAACTGATTTACAACATTTCTCTTGTTTAATATACGATGCATTAATCTGGTAGGTAGTCTATTTTTCTTTTTAAGCCAATTCCAAAATGGTAGTTTATCCATTCTCAATTTCAGTAACTTACCTATACACAATTAATTGTACTGGTAATAATTAAACCTTTTCAATCAAATTGAATATTATTCAAAAATGTTCTATTCTTAATGTTTTTATTATAGTGTACAATATAGTGTTAATAATATCTTGATATTTTTACATGATATGATTATGGTATTCTATATTATGTGTTGTAACACATGATATAGATATATAAATTACCTATGTATATTGTATAATCTTAACGCGCTTATTTTACAGTCCGACTAAAGATACAAGTCACAGGTTCAATCTAGTTCGGGCAAACAACAACAAATTTATTTTTATAACTTAATGAGTCATTTATTATAAATTATTGTACCTATTTTTTAAATAAATATATTATTATTATTATATTATATTTTAGAATTTGTGTATCAAGAACTAATGAGTGTAGATGTATTAAGTTTGTACTTATGTTTAATTTTTGTCGTTTTTTTTTTATCGATTGAATTAAATGATTTATATTCCTTTCTCCTATCTCTTCCAGAGCGCTTGCGCCGCGTCTGGTCACCAGTATTTGGTGGTTCTTCACAATGGTCATGGTAGCTTCATACGTGGGCACACTAGTCGCCTTCCTTACAGTGGAGAAGAATGTTCTTCCCTTTAATAACGTAGAAGAACTTGCCAATCAAAAATCAATTGCTTATGGAGCTAAATCTAAAGGATCTACGATACAATTTTTTGCGGTAGACATTTTTCTATTAAAATGTTTTTCCTACATAAAATGATTGAATTGAAACAGAACATTGTGTTTACACAATGTTCTGTTTGAATTTTACGTAATCATGTAAAATTAATTTACCGATTTATATAAAAATTATAGGTTTTGTTATCAAAGAAATCTCAGAGAGAGTAGATATGTGTTTGTGCAGACTAAGTAATTCAGTCAGCGGGGACTTATTATTATTATTTCTGTAAATAAGCCCGATAGCCAGTCAAATCCGGTTAGACCAGAAAAGCCGACCCCAAGTGACTTGGGAATAATAAAGGCTAAGAGGGAAGAAGGGAGAAGATTTCTGTAAATAAGCCAAGCTAGCATAATAATAAAATAGAATATATATATGTGTATATATAAAAGCTATAACTGGTCTATATTACCGACTAACAAAGATGTGAATATCGCCAGTTCTTCAGTTAAGCTAACTATATTATTTTCTATAATATAACTTAGATTTACGCAGAAAAGAAGTTGCTGAAGACAGTTAAAGATTCCAGGGTAAACTAATAATACGCTGACTGACGTAGGAATTGAACTCGGAATCAACTAGCAAATTATAACGTAAACTTAGGCGAGTGCTCTAATGATTTTAATCTTTTACAGGGTTACTGGTAACTCGACATATTCCCGGCAATAATAGATAGAGGAGCTAAAATGCAATAAATTTAACCTACCATATGTATGGCGGAAAGTTAACCGTTTATGAGATATGCTGAATTTAACGTTTCTTTTAAAGATAATTCTTAGCTCTTAGGTTACGACATAATAAAAAAAAATTCGTTCATTGGATGTCTTTTTATATTATTTAAATTTATTAAGAACCTAGTAAAAAAGCTCAATAATTTAAAAAATATTGAAATTAAACTACCATATACGGATTTTATCGCGTTGTTTATTTGACACTTTATTACATAATTTTGAAAACTGTCACACTACTACTATTAACTTTACTAATTTTTGAGCTAATTAAATTATTACTAACACTATCAAAACTATCTAGATTTAATTTAATTTTACACTTTCCCCGACGTTTCGGTTGCTTTGAGCAGCCATGGTCACGGGGAGACTAAGATGGTAGTTGTCTCAATATTCCAGTGTAGTTATTTCAAAGTACCCGAACATAATTTAATCATTGGTATTTCTATTAGGCAGAATGAGCTCAAAGTATCATGAAGCCTAGCTGTGGTTTGCTTCTTCTTGGGTTTGACTATTTGTATTACTGGATCCTAAGCTGGTAGTACATTCCAACCATCTTCTCTAATTTAAAAAATACCCATAAATGCGTAATAAACAATAAACAAGACTAAAAATATTTTTAACCTAATTGATAATTTTAACGTTGCTCGAGTTAAAGTGCTTCGTGAAATAAAATAAAATAAATTAATTTAATTAATTTCTTCGGTTACTGCATTACTGGAATACGTCGAGTTACCAGTAACTCTGTATAAACGTGTTTACTTACTTACTGATTATCGCATTTTGATTTAGTTTAGGCTTCTATGGTTTAGACTATAAGTGTTGTATTTTTCACAGGACTCAACAAGTCCAACTTATAAAAAGATGTATGAAAATATGATGAAAAATAATTGGGTCGTTGACATTAACGATAAAGGAGTAGCCTGGTTCGTTGATTTAAGTATTTTTATACATTGTATGTTTGTACTGGGTAGTGAAATTATTGTTGTTTTTATTGGCCTACTCATATGTTGCATTTGTCGCCTCGTTATTATGTCGAGTAATGTGATAAAACTAGTTTCATAATTATCTAATAGTTGTTTTTCAAATAAACCGCGATAAAAGCCGAATAATAGGTAATTTCAACTATTTTGTTCCTAGGGCCGAGGAGAAGCAATATGCCTTTTTTATGGAATCTACGTCTATAGAATATGTCATGCAGAGACACTGTGACTTGCTTCAAGTTGGCGGTCTACTGGACTCCAAAAGTTATGGCATTGGCATGAAAAAACGTATGAATAATTTGAATATTGTTTATTATTAACATTAATGAAATTATAGAAATGGGCCGAAGGTCTAAGAGCAAGAATTATTTACGCATAATAATGTAATAAATATCTTATATTATATTTTCACTAATAAAGAAAATTTATATTTGTATTGCTTTTCAGAATCTCCATACAAGAGATTTATAGACGACGCATTGCTTAAGCTTAAAGAGAACGGAGTTATTGCTAAACTGAAAACCATTTGGTGGAACGAAAAACGAGGTGGAGGAAAATGCGGAGTAAGTATAACTACTTTATTCTTTGATTAAATCAGCGTTCATATTCGTCCATCCATCCGGGTCATTCATTGACTATGTTTTTATAAGTCGAACAATAAAATAAACCTCAATCTTTAAAGTAATTTAGAACCACTGGGAATGTATATCACTTATGATAGATTGCTTTAAAAAGTAGACTCAACGCCGAAGGGGAAACAGAAATCAAGCTGAATAGGTTAAATATGGAAGCCCCTCAGAGTATATAAAGCGGAGCTTGCAAGTGAGCGGCTATAAGTAGTATAATTAGATTTTATATATATAAAAACGTTTAGAATTTTTATTATTTAGGAATTATATTATGCTCCCTCGATGGCACAGCGGTAGTGAATGCAGCTGGTTGTGTGAGATCCCGCCTTTATCCAGGTCGGTCAATGCGTTCTTGGTTATTCTGTCAAGAAATTCGCAGTAGCAGAACAGAGTCTGATCTTTTGACTGGTAGACGAACAATAGGATCGCCCTCTATGACGTGAAACTTAAAATCATAAATGATAAAATATGGATGTAACACATCTTTTGGTGTCCATTCAGGGGTATAGGCATGATACTATATCATGTCGTATGTAATGTTTTGCAGGAAAATCGAGACGAGGAACAAAAACAGTTGGGTATGAAGCACTTGTTGGGAGCATTCGTAGTACTCGGAGCGGGTTGCGGACTCGGACTGATTATATCGATATTGGACATGATGTGGGGAGTCTTTAAGCGATCCGTTAAATACCAGGTCCTTTTATTATAACTTAATCGCTTTTATGTGTATATTACTGTGGAGATATTACTGTATTTATAATTTAGACGTAATGTTGGCATTGTGTGCCAGATGACAACTGAACGACCACGATGGTTACCATATCTAAACGTAGTAGGTAGCATCTACGATTTAAATCTTTGGCAATATCCTAAAAAGGAGATGTTTTATCGTATTTCTTGAAGTTTGCTTGAAAGATAATTCTACTCGTTTTATTTTGTGTTGATAACGTAAAGTGGTTGTTTCTGGCCGCCGCATTTTCTATTACTGAAGGATCATAGTCAAATTATCTTTTTAAGCAGCAGCGACCGACAGGCGACCAATTCAATTATTATTCGATTATATCAGCAATTGATAGATTACTAACCGCTAGGATGCTCTAACAAATAACAAACTAATTTTTGAGCACTAACAAGACTACACTAATTATAATATCTCAACATTTGCAAACTTATCTTTTCGAAGTTTCTTCTATAATGTAGTCGTATTATTGTACGTGATTAAACTTAAGATATATTGCATGATATCTAACTTATACGTTCAGTACCTATGTTGATGATTACAATCTTGTAAATTGAGTTTAGTCAAGAGTAGAGCGTTGCGTCCAATGTTGGAACATTCATTTGATTATAGAATGCGACGTATACGCACATATTACATGACACATGAAGGCCTAAGGAGCTTCTAATTAATTTAAAGCTAGCTACTTAGCATAGATTATTTATTAATATATGCCATTGACAACAGATATATTTTTTTAGTTATTTTATTATATTAATTTTAGTAAGTATAATTACAAACTTTTAACTACTGCCTCGGTGGCGTAGCGTAGCTTAGTGAATGCGATTGTTACATGAGGGCTCTGGTTCGATGCTCGGGTCAGACAGTGTTATTTTAATAACTTGTCAAGATATTCTCAGCACCAGCCCGCAGTTCGTAATTGTGTCTGGTAGATGCAAATAGGATAGCGAAAATTTGAATATACCTCGTTCTACCCTTTTGGGATGTAGGTATAGGTACTTACAAAATCCACAATCATATTATTTCAGACAACCTTTAAATACGAGTTGATCGAAGAACTGAAATTTGCTATAAAATTTAGCGGTAACGTGAAGCCAGTGAAACGGCCGACAAAGCCTGGAGATGGCAGTGTCGAGGCTTTGGCTAATCTTGAAGGGAATGATGAAATAAGGTCTTTGAAGTCGGTGAGATCCACAGATACAAGAAGAACACATCATTCACACAGCTCCAGGCATTCCTCTAGGAGCTTAAGTGTCGCCTTTGCGAAAAAACGAGAATACAGCTAATAAAGCTTAGGCGTGCCATAAATCAAATTTAAATATTTTCATCTGTTAACAAGTGATTGTTTTTAATTTATTATGATCTTTATTACAGTTGACATGTTAAATAAATTGATTATTAATATTTATTATCTCTACTTCTTTTTTTAACCTACATAATATCAGTCCTGTGTATGAACTGTCCCTCTGCTGGACACGGGCCTCTTCTCAGTGTTTCACATATCTTCGAGAACATTATGGAGAACTTTCAGACATGGAGCTTTCCTCACGATGTTTGCCTGCACCGATGAAGCAAGTGATAATTTACAAAAGATGATTTAGATTAAGACGGTCTCGATGGCGTAGTGGTTAGTGTAACCAACTGCCACGCATGAGGTCGCGGGTTCGATTTCCACACAAGTCAAACATTTGTGTGCATGAACATGGATGTTTGTCTTGGTCTGGGTGTTTCTATGTATCCATTATCTAATACCATAGTACAAGCTCTGCTTAATTTGGGCTAGATGGTGTTGTGTGTATGTGGTAGAATATTTAATTCCCTTACCTAGTTCATTTCAAACGTTATGTGATCTTTGCCTTTATCTTCTTATTTTCCTGAATTATGTCAGCGCCTTACTTTTGGTATTATTTATGCTGATTGCCTTGAGATATAATAAATGTGCTTCACACAAGGCGTCCATTATTTTATGCGACTAACATTAAGTGACGTCAGCTTAATACTAATTGCAGAGTATGGAGGATAAATTCTATGTGTGCTTAATCTGAAATTCTAAGCAATAAAAATCTATCGATTTTGATAAGAGCTAAATAAAGCAGAGCAAAATTTATATATATATAATATATAAATTTACTAATAAAGATCAAACAAATACTTGATATGAATCAGTTTTATAAGAAGCACTTCCTGCTTATTATTGATCCCGAGTCCTTTAACTATTTTGATATTTTTCCCATCATTTCAAGTTATCCACGCACACTTGGAAACCTCATTCTAAATAGTTAACAGTTAATAATTTGGCATAGTTCATTTATAAAATGCCTTGCCAATTATCAAAAAGTAAAGTTAAAGTATAATAATGCGGTTCCTAATACAAGATAAATAAAATTTCCAGTTCTAACGCAGCTATGGACACAATGGACAAAAAGCTCATTTTCGACGAATACCGATAATTGTGACCCAATTACTAATAATAAGGTTTAGCTGAGTGGTTTAATGTGCTTTCTATAATATTTTTTGTGTAGTTTATTCAGATGACGATGTACATTGAACTTAAGATAGAATGTTGCTAAAAGCCCAGCTTGTTATTAGGATATTTTTGGCATAACACTATACAAGTTGTTATTAAGCACATAGTTTTGATACATATGGTCATTATTTCAGTGTCCGGCGCGAAATGGAAACTGACCTTTGCGACCACAATCTTTCACTGTGGTTCCATTAGCTTAACAAATTGCTCGACGGTATCCTATAACTTTATAGGTAGTAATCGCAGCGCGTCATAAATTATTACAGCACAATTCTTGACCTTATATAAGTCTTTTTCGTTCCGAACCGCTTTAGTATTTGCTTATTGTATATGAGTGCCACAAACTCTGTAAAACAGAGTGCATTTATGTTTGTGATGTCGAAGGTTGAATACGGATCGAGCAAATTGTTATGCGGTGTGTTCTAATGTGAAATTTTCAATAGTTGGACGGAGTCTAGCTAATTTATGTGTAAGGCGATAAAGGTGATTCCATTGGCACCTACGAAATACCTCAGACAATAACACATTGCGCGAAATGTGGGGGGATATGTAGAAGCGCTAATCAGGATTTGTAATGAAAAACATATTGAGACGATTTTGGTTAAAATAAAATAAAGTATAAGTGTAAAAACGATCAAAGGGCAGGTAAGTACTGGGCAATAAATTTTGAGGAACAATATCGAAACAAATGTCGTTTGAGCTCGAATTGCACACGGAACAAAAAAATATGATCCACATATACAGTATGGTTCAAGTCCGTGTGTGTTCTTTGTATTTGCCCAAGTGTTTGTAAATTCCCCGCGACACAGGATTTATTCCTTAATATAAAAATTGGAGCCTCGTTCTAGTATTCTATAGAGGCTATAAAATTGCAGTATTCTTGATGTATACAGATTTCATAATTTACCAGCATCTTTTCACATCTAGTCTAAATACAAGCATAATTTTGCCAGTTTTTCGTTCAACATTGTTGTCAACTGTTCCGAATTATAAGGAATGACCCCTGGAGTAGTGGTGTCCTCAATCAAGTGCCTTCATTACCGCACCCTCTTCACGTTAGACATATTGTAGGAGACAGACAGCGCGCATTTCTCAACTCATGTACTAATTAACAATTTGACGTATTAAGAAGCTTCTAGGCCAAGAAATTTGATGCTAACAGAAAATAATGGCTTGTGTTCATATTACAAATAGAGTTTTCAGTAAACAAGTTGCATTGCCCTGTATATTAGCAGGCATACAAGTAAAGTAAAATCATAGATTAGTTATTCAGATAAAGTATGATTTATGGTCAGTCTTTTTTGTGTTTAGGATAGGAAGATTGGCTAAACATAGTACAATGCACAGAAACTATCATGTTGCATTGTATATTTGCCCTTGTTAATTTTTCAATCACATGATACTTCTAGACAGGGAAAGGCATGGTAAAAGTTACGTTTATAAAAAACGATTAGCTTATTGCTTATTATATGTTTGCAAATTTAATAAATTATTTGATTTGATTTCAAATATATATCATCATATTTTTGTTATTTTGGGATCGAAAGTTTTGGTGATTCAAATTCAAGTAAAAGGGAGGTCAGTTATCGATGGTCATCAATATAGTTATCTTATTATTTATTTATTATTATTGTTACACCCAATGCCATCTCTTGGAATTGTGGGGAAGACTCCGACAGTTCCGTCTAATAATTTATTCTTCTTCTTTTCGTGTGGTTAGTGGCCAACCTGTTGTCAAGAGTTGTTCAAGCCTAGTAGGCCTCTGGCTTAAAGACTGCTGTCAATTTGGCAACAACCGGGACCGACTTTTTACGTGCCCTCCGAAGCACGGAGACGCTCAGATGAAATACCACTAAACGGTCACCCATCTATAGACTGACCGCACCCAACGTTGCTTATTGCTTAACGTCGCTAATCGTTTACCGATCAGTGAGTGCAGTTGTATATATTGTATATATATCTATTTTTCATGGAACATCTTACGGAACTACGTAGTTTGGGATTATTCCCGGTGTCCACCCCCTGCTTGTCCACCGCGGGTGGACAGAGACACAAATATTTAAAAAAGTTCTTGCTGTGCACCCCTGGGGGACAGCGAGAATTAATTTTAAATTATTTTCGCTGGCCACCCCGGGTGGACAAAGACACGAGTTTCATATGACTACTCTCGATGTCCACCACCGGTGGACAAAGCCACTGCTTAAATAAACATTCTCGATGTCCACCCTTGCTGGAAATGGGAGTAAATAATTATCACAAAATTAATTATATAGGTAGTTTAATCATATTATCTTTTACAATTTGTAGAAATAATTATCACATTATTAATCATAGTCACAGAAAATATCTTTACATCCTCATCCTTTCTAAAAATAAATCAATATTAAAGTCCCCATTGACAAGTCCCATTTGCATGTCGTGAATAAACTGATCACTTAAAATATATTTTTTTTTACGTTTATTGTTGTTATTAATACCTTGGCTTAATTGCATTTTTCGCACTACGAAAAAATTTGCATCTTCTTTAAGGACGCTTAAAGCCAGGAGTGCGTTTGGGTTTTTTTTCCCCATGGCTTTATTGATTTTATTGTGCCATCCTTCGACCACGTTGGTTGTGCGATGTCTCTCGCCGAAAACACACCAGACAGTAAAAAAGTCATCCCGTAGCCAATAATCTTCTACATATTTCCTGAATTGCATTACGTTAGGATCTGTAGTACTCCTTTGAGTTACATACATCCACCCGTTCATCACTTCTGATTCGGGTAGCAACGGAAGCACGGCAGTCAGTGCCACCTCTCTAATTTTATAAATATCTCCGGATGTTGTGAGTTTCAAGTCACGACCCTTTTTCCATATAGCCTTTCTAAAGTGAGTAAAACACCCTTTGACTTTAGCCAATGGAAAAATAGATTTGATAGCTTTTATTGCAGCTGTCTCAAAATCGATTTTAATCATTCTAGGTTCCCATCGAGGTATCTGACTTTTAACTAAGTTGAATAGAATTGTGTACGATTCGACATCGCGGCGAGTCATATATGCGTATATCAATGGTATGATATTAGTATTATTTTCAGTACTACCTATATCTCCATGTATGGAGTAAAGTTGCGTGAAAGGCGCTGTACAGCATTTAAAAGTTCCGTCGCAAAAAAAATCTCGAATCTCACAAATATAATGTTTAGCTTCTTCGATACAAAATATTAAAATTCGATTACCGTCATTATAATAGTCTGCTAAAAGAAAGTCCTTGTGTTTCGGGGGCACTTCAAATTCTTCTACATTTTTAAACTGAGTTTTTTTCATACTTGCGCTTTTGTTCTTGTGTCTGTACAAACTCGATTTAATGTTCGAAAATGAAGGTAGTCCATGCCACTATCTTTGAGTTCACTCACTGTTGTATTGTAGGTATTTGGCACCGATGGGAATCCAGACGCTAGTTTATCCTTGCATTCTTGTATTTTTTCCTGAATGGCATTTTTTGCAAAATTGGGTTGACAAAAATGAGGCTGTTCTTCAATAATATTCCGGTCCTGTAAAAAAGTAAAAAGGGCCCATTTATTAAAAATATAAACAATATACCGCGGGTCCTAGTGCCAGCAAAAGCTATGGTTCGCTGATACTAAGCAGGTGGGCGTGCGCACGGAATTTTGCCTTTTAAAGCGGATAGCTTCTGCAGACCCAGATCATTGAACATTTATCATTATTAAATTTTAATTTAAAATCCGGCATCAGGTATTTGTATAACTATCTACTTACTTTTATTTTTAGTCGTCCTCTGCATTTATTCTTTTTTCTCTCAGTGCACTCCCAGATTTCTAAACCAGTATTATATTTTCGCTTCTTACAATATTCATGTCCTGCATGCAATAAAATTATTCCACCTTTCCTATACACAAATGTAAAACGTACTTCACCAGAAGAAGTACCGGCTGCGGCGTTTACAAACGACATGGTTACCGGACAGCGAATACGAACATTATCATAAAAAACAAAAATAGTGTAAATGCGAAATGGTAACACATATACCCTCTAAATTTTTTTTTTTTAAATTACCCACATAAATACATGAAATTTTTTAACCACTTAATATTTTGTACACAATTTATAGATTAACCGTTTTATTTATTTATTGTGACTTATTAATACTGTACTTAAAACAGTGTTTGTATGATAGTACTTATTAGACATGATGAGGAAAAACATGGCATTAAGTCCCGCAACTTAGTGTCAATCAACATCATGTGTGAAAACACACATAATCAATTATTGACGGTGTACTTACTCCTATTTACCCCAAAGATGTTGATAATATGATTAAACTACCTATATAATTAATTTTGTGATAATTATTTACTCCCAATTCCAGCAAGGGTGGACATCGAGAATGTTTATTTAAGCAGTGGCTTTGTCCACCGGTGGTGGACATCGAGAGTAGTCATATGAAACTCGTGTCTTTGTCCACCCGGGGTGGCCAGCGAAAATAATTTAAAATTAATTCTCACTGTCCCCCAGGGGTGCACAGCGAGAATTTTTTTAAATATTTGTGTCTCTGTCCACCCGCGGTGGACAAGCAGGGGGTGGACACCGGGAATAATCCGTAGTTTGTCCGTACGCGAATACTAGAAATAACACTGGAACTTTCTACAATCTTCGTAATCTTACATACCGGGTATGGCTTTTCTATAAATCTCCAGAAACGCTTTACCTGCGTATAAATAGAGCGCACGCGCACCGCCAAGGCAGGTTACAATAGTAAGCGGTCAAGTACACATCGGAGCGAACGGTAGCAAAAATACTACAGAGTTTGAAGCAGTTAAAGTAAAAAAAAGGGTAGTATAGTGTGTGTTGTGTTTTAAATTTAATTGTGTGTTTGAATAAAACGTATTTTAATCGGTAATATTGTTTACATTCTTATCCCTCGAACCCAGCACGTAACATTATATTCAATTTATTTTACTGTAGAGGTAGACAATTCCATTCACAGTTCATATGTCATTATCAGCTATTTACTTATTGCTTTTTTACTTGGACGTTGTTAATCGAAAAAATCGGATATTACATCAGTATCTTCGAGTGTTATTTTCTACAGTTTGATGTCGTAGTATAATTTTTTGTATTATTAATTATGTTTTTGACTAGGGACAGCAACACGCAGGTATCACCCGCACATTACTTCCTTGTATTGCAAGCGTACATAAGCTACGACAACTGCTTACCATACGAAAGGCCATAACTATATTTTCTTTGTTGTATAAAAAGTAATACGTAGTAAGGGTTGTCACCATGTTACTACTCTACTCTACTCTGTAGCATAGATGCGTAGACCTATCTTATCTTATCTTGTTACGGGGGCCAGTCAGTGCAGACCGGCGACACCTCGACCCAGTGGGATCTTTTGTGTCGGCCCCGAGATCTATACCTTAGCTATCTCCCTATGAATGTACTGCATCAATCGCAGCGTACACTTCAGAGGGAGAAGCCTGAAGTCCTCAGGGCTCGGATATGCCAACCCCATCAGACCCATCCTTAGTCCAGCCAACGCGTCACATTCACACAGTAGGTGTAATATGGACTCGTCCCGCTCACCACAGGCTCTGCAGATCAAATTGTTTGTCAAACTCAATCTGCACAGGAAGTCATTGGTGCCAAAGTGACCAGTAAACGCTCCTGTGAGCAGGCGTATTTGGCCCTTGTTGTACCCGCAGAACTTCCGGGTGAAGCCCGTGGCTCTGTTTGCAATGAATTTCTTGGAGTGTTCCAGACCCCTAAGGGCCATCCACTCCCGCCTGTGTTTATCATTGCCATGTGCATTCATAGCTGCCTTGACGGTACTCTCAGAGAGTCCTACAAATGGCTCGGGGCCAACAAATAGTTGCTCCGAGCCCTTCCTGGCCAATTCGTCAGCCTCCTCATTACCCTGCACACCTGCATGCCCCGGAACCCACACAAGCCTGACTGTGTTTTTCCTGCCAAGTTTGTTAAGGGCTTTAACACAGTTCAGGACTAGTCCGGAATCCACCCTACAGGAGTTCAGAGCCTTAAGAGCAGCTTGACTGTCACTGAGAATATAAACAGTCTTGTCAGTGACATTTTTGTTGATATTCTCCTGCGCGCAGGCAATTATAGCATAGGTTTCCGCCTGGAAGACCGTTGTATATTTGCCCATGCTTTGGCTCACCTTACAGTCGTTGGCATAAATACCAGCGCCTGATCCTGATTCCATTTTGGAACCATCGGTGTACCAGATGAGACAACCCTTGTTAGGGGATTGTAGACCTTGTCTCCATTCCTCCCTTGTGGGGACCTTTATTGTAAAATTCTTTTTGAATATGTGCATTGGTTGCATTTTGTCGCATCCCATGCTCATAATCACTTTGAGATCCTTTGAAATCTCCAGTTTTGTGTGTCGAGTTACCGGCATGTTGACGCTCCACAGCCCATGCACAGACAGTCTATGTAGCGCCTTCAACGCCTCCAACTCCACAACAATGTGTAGCGGCGTTAGGTCCAGCAGGATCTCTAACGCAGCCGTTGGCGTAGACGGGAACGCCCCTGTTATAGCCATGCAGGCCAATCGCTGCACCTTAGACAGCGCTTTCCTGCATGTTGCTAGTTTAGTTCTTGGCCACCAGACAATGCTTCCATATGTGAGTATGGGTCTTATCATTATCGTGTATAGCCACTTGATGACCTTGGGCTTCAGGCCCCAGGTCTTCCCATAAGTAGAACGAATCATGCCGAAGACCCGCTGGGCCTTCACTATGGCTTTGTCTACATGAGGTTTCCACGTTAGCGTGCTATCCAGGGTCATGCCTAGATACTTCACCTCCGTGGACCATTTTAGCTGTGTACCATACATGGATAGAGTTTCCAACCCTGTCAGATCCCTCTTCCTAGTAAACGGCACAACAGTAGTTTTCCCTGGGTTGATCGATAAATGGTTGCTACTGCACCATTTTTCTACCATAGTCAGGGCCCTCTGCATGAGACTGGATACTGTGCTCGGAAATTTTCCATTGACGAGTATCACCAAGTCATCCGCATATCCGACCGTTAAGTACGGACCTTTGTTGAGTTGTTCTAAGAGTGAATTAACCACCAAGCACCATAAGAGTGGTGAGAGTACTCCACCCTGAGGGCAGCCTTTGGTGGTCGTTGCAATCATTTCATCCCCTAACAACTCAGACCTAATAATTCTTCCCCTGAGCATACAATCGATCCACTTGCAAATGGTTGGCTCTATGCCGTGATTTGCCGATGCCACACTAATGGCATCAAAGGTGGTCCGATCGAAAGCTCCCTCAATATCCAGGAATGCAGCAATGCATAATTCCCGGTTATCTAATGCATGTTCTGCCTTGTTTACCACAAAATGCAGTGCCGTCTCAGTGGATTTGCCCGACTGGTAAGCACATTGTAGCCCGTGGAGGGGGAATTTCCCTAATGCTCCCTCCCTGACATGTCTATCTACTAACTTCTCCAGGGCTTTCAGGAAGAACGACTCAAGACTGATAGGTCGGTATGCCTTGGCTTCCTCGTAGTCAGCTTTGCCCGGTTTCGGTATGTAGATGACTTTAACTCGCCTCCATATCTTTGGAATATATCCAAAAGCTATGCAGGCTCTGTATAGTCTGCACAAATGCGGAACCAAGAGTGCAGCTCCCTGTTGTAGGATAATGGGGTAAACCATGTCTGGACCAGGTGACTTGAATGGTTGAAAACCATTTAAAGCCCATCCGATCTTCCCTTCATCCACTACCTTCCTTGCAGTGTCCCAATCTGCTTTGGTTGTACGGTAGCTTAGTTCAACCAGGCTGATCGGGTCCTCCTGTTCCTTTTCTATTATCTTACAGTCTGGAAAGTGTGTGTTTAGCATAATTGCTAGTGTCTCCTTACCAGACCCGGTTCGCTGCCCATTGTTATCTTTAATGGATGTCAATGGGTGTGCTCTGACAGTCGAGATTGCTTTGGAGAGTCTCATTCCTTCAGGAATAGTACTAATGTTTTCACAGTGGGCTCTCCAAGCCTTCCGTTTGGCTTTTCGCACAGCTTTGTTGTAGTTGGTCAAGCAGCGAGCGTAACCACTATAGTCCCTGCTGGTCCTAGCATTGTTGAACGCTCGCCTGGCTTCTGACCTCAGCTTGACCAACTCTGGCGTCCACCACGGTACCCTCTTGGGCCTAAGTTCCTTTTCAGGACAGTTACTAGTCCAGGCCGTATTCACTGTCTGGACCAATTTGTCGGCTGTAAACTCTATATCTAGTATAGAATTAAGCTTACCCTTAGAATCCTCCAGATCTATTCTGAGGTCACTCCTAAAGGAGTTCCAGTCAGTGTTCCTAGGATTCCTTCTACGTGCTGTAGGAGCTGGAACCAGCGTCCTGTACTTAAAGCATATGTAATTATGATCTGACAAGGTTATCTCGTCAGACACATGCCATTCGACAATCTTAGTGCTAGCCCTGTTGGTAGCTAACGTGATGTCAATTACCTCCGCTCGCCTACAGTTAACGAACGTTGGCCTGTTTCCCTTATTTAGAATTTGTAAAGAGGTACTTACCACATATTCCAGTAGCTTCTCCCCTCTTACATTCACATCCGTGCTCCCCCAGACTGTGTGGTGTGCGTTGGCATCGCACCCCAGGATCATGTCCAGGTTCTCCCGGCTGCCATATTCAACAAGGTCCTTTATCTGTCTAGATACAGTTTCCTTGTCCGTATAGTCGAGGTATGCAGAGGTCAGGATTACAGTATCCCGCCCTCCGCTCCCTCGCACATCGATCTTAACTGTCGTAAGATCCCTAGAACAGAAATTGTATAAAGGCATTGCATTTATGCCATTTCTGACATACACACATGTCCTTATATCATTAGTGGAACAGTTGTGAAAAATAACACCTCCCGTCCCACCCAAACCTCTAATCCTTCCCTCTTTAACATAAGGTTCCTGGATCAGGGCAATATCATATTCCTTCATCCGCAGGTGGCGAGCCAAAACGGCCATCGCCCCGATGCAGTGATGAAGGTTTATCTGTACGCACCTTAGTCCTGCCATTTGGTCTGCCTACATGGTGTCGTCAATTGTGGCAGGCACTACTGGCCGCTCTCCCTCACTCCCTTCCTCCATCAGCGCCTCCGCAGCCTCCGGCGACGACAAATCAAGACAGTCAATGTGTCCGATTATGTCGTCGGTCTTCGGAGACGTGCATGGCGACGATGAGTAGAGAGCCGTATCTGGTTCATGCACCACTGGGTTCACGGGCTCCTCCCCGTCCCCCACCTGTGGCTCTTGTGTCGCAGCTGGGGCCCCCTCCCCCACGCCGGCATCCGCTGACACCTTCTGCACGTTCAAGTCCTCAAGGATTTTGAACGTGCTTTTGTCCATGCCAGCATGGAGACAGAAGCCGCCTGCCTTGATCACCGCTGCGTAGACCTAGATACATGTACGCCTAAATAGCGAAGAAACTATTTTTCTTTCACTTTTCTTTAACCTACTGCCCAACAGTAAAGAAAGACAGATTCAGTGCCAGCCCTTTATTGCTAAGTCATAGTGTATAATTAACATGGGTAAAGTAATAAACGTATATTTATGTAATGTCTATATTTACATTATTGACAAAGTAATATGGTGAACTACAGAACATTAACAGTAGTAATTAGCAATTAAGAATAATTTATTCGGCAACGCAATGCATAACATCTTGTGGTTACAGCGCTCAGTAAAACCACAAAATCATTAGGAAAATATATCCAATTTCATGAGTGCATAATTGACTAAATATACCTTTAAAGCTATCAACATAAGTTTTTATTGGATGCAAGTTTTTTTATATACCACTTCGTAAGCTGTACTTGCGCATTCTTGCCATTTGTATAGCGTTGCTCTGCCTTCTGCTATGTAGAGTATGATGAGAGTGCATCGACCTCTCAGAGCGTGGCGTTGGCGCTGGGTCCAAACTTTCTTCATCTTCTGGCGACTCTGCCTCATTGCTTCCTTTAGTTTCTTTTTTGGAACTACCTGAGCCACTTCCCGTTGGCTCCCGATGACGAACAGGTTTTGTATCTCCACTAAAGCTCAGAATAAATTTTAATTCGGCTATTAGCTCTTCTCTGAACGATACCTGGAATTGGACAGATTTCTTAATTCTTATATTTGAATACTTGGTCATATTATAGAAAATAATTTTATGAACGCCTCACTCACAAAATGGCTGGGCAAAGTATGAAATGCTACTAAGGCTATGAGGTAAAAACTCACCATTCATACAATGTAAATGCAACGAAGTAATTTTCCAAGCTACTATATATTGGTAGGAGGACGGGGACACACTGGATCATGCAATTCTGATAAAGGGAAAAACACAATCATAAAAGAATACACACTATAATATATACAGAAAACATTGTTGAAATTTGGCGCGTTTTTTAATAAATATCTATAAATTTCTTTAGATAAGCTTTAAGCTTAATACGATATTCCATATCTTATATACATAGATACACGGCTGTTCCACCATCAAATTATATTGGAACCACGCGTGCCGCCAATGTTTGTGATGGTAGGTGACCAAGTTTGGTCATTTGTACAGCTATTATTATTACATTTATTTCCTGTTCTTAGGGTCTTTTAAAACACAATCAGCTTAATAACACTAGTTATTTTCAATTTGTCGACATAATGCCAACTAATAATGCTTGTAGCTTAAACTGCTTATACCTTCATCTTATGTGATATCATCCACACGTCGATAAGCATCTCAACAAAGGCGCAGACGATAGCCAAACCGGAGCCGGCGACGAGCACAATGAAGACTCCACCCACGTTCGCCAAGACGAGCGGCTGAGCCTCACCACCGCCCGCATCGTCATCCTAATCGATAAAACCGTGTTAATGGTCCAAGGAATCGCCTCTAACAATAAAATGCCGTCACTCAAGCGAAACGCTTTGTAACTGGCAAATATGATTGTATTATTTTGTATTACCGTCCGGATATTTAAACACTACACCAATTTAACATATTGAGTCGCAATGGCACTCTGGTGGCCAGACGCAATATGTTATCAATTATCTCTGGTATTCTAACAATTGACAGGTTAATATGTTTATATCATACTAGGTGTCCCGATAGACGTTGTCCTGTACACACGAAAAAAAAAACCCCAAATCTAAACCATCCTCGAATCCACATGAAAACACACAATTTTTTTTATAAAAATCCGTCGAGCCATTTAGGAGGATTTCAGTGACATACACACGTACAGTAGAATTATATATATAAAGATAAGATGCAGTAAAATTATTGTACTTAAACATCCATTATCAATAATTAAAAATGCTAACCTATTTCAAATATTAAAATATGTTCGTATGCATAAGAAAATGAAAACTCACCGTACATGCACCACCACCTCTCTTTTCTTTCCACCATTTGTCTTTCATTCTCGTTAGTTTGCCTTCCTCTTGTAATTGTAGTATAGATTCACTCATTGGTTGTCGATATGGAGAATCTATAAAAAATAACAACAAATTTATTTTTGAAAATAAGACACTAGTTATAAATTGTTTGTCAAGATTGATTAAGAATAAAAAAATATACTTTATTAAACAATTCTTGCATAAATATAGTATATATTTACTCCACGGTCTTACTTTTTTTCATAGCGATGCCATATCCCTTACTATCCAATAAGCCGCCTACTTGAGCTACGTCGCAATTTCTTTCTACCATATACTCGATTGATGTTGATTCCATTAAAAACGCATAGTTTTCATCGTCAGATTTCACCCTGGAATAAAACATTACATTCGTAGTATCTTTTCATTCTGCCGTATAAAATAATTCTACAAAAACTATAAGACTTCACCTTTCCAAACCTTCATCGTTAGAGGCAGTTTGATATTCAGGATGATCTTCCATATATTGATACATTTTCTGGTATAGCAAGTTGTCAGATTCCTATAATAGCAAAGTAAATTTTAATAATTGCCGTATAAATAATAATTTGTTAAAGCATAAATGACCTTTAACAATAAACTCATCCATAAACAATATTTGTATTACCTTAAAGAAACTAAAAGTAGCACCACCTTTTTTAGCTCCATATGTCAATCCGTAGGGATTATTTGCCAGATCGTTAACGCTTTTAATAGCATAGAACTTCGATTCGACTGTAAGAAAAGCCGCTAAATTTGCTGTATATGATGATACCATAATCAATGTGAAGAACCACCACATACTTCCAGCCATACGTGTCGATACAGCACTATAAATAAATATAAAATAATTAGTATAATGGTATTTAAAGGAAATGAGGTAACCGATTTTTATATGATTAGTAAAACATATTTTTATATGTTTAATAAAAAATATTTACATGGGTGCAATTTCAGAGCCTTGGGTTAGCACACTTCCTAAAGTAAACCAGAACGAGTTGGCTAATGTGAATTGATTGTCCAAGGTTTCTGGTTCTTCAATACAAGGATACGGGTTTTGCCATTCTTCTGGAGCTATTCGCCCTAAGATAAACAGAAGAACTGACACACCAACAAAAGCTCCTGCAAGCCATGTCCAGACCTACAATGTAAAGATATAAAATTAAAAACAAATTATTTAAATTATTTAAACAATTTAAATTAAAATATTTTAAAATTGTATATTACTCACTCCTGAAGAAAACGGTGATATGAAAGAAAACAAATCTGGAGGTTGTTTAGTTGGTTTCTTATACAATATGGTAATGCCTAAATTCATAAAAGGATTGGTGAAATCAACGGCTTTCTGTCGAGCTGCTGTTATTGTCAAATCCGTTATAGCGAAATCGACTCTCTGTAACATAAAAATATTTTGACAACACTCTAAAATTATGTGTTAGGGATTTCTTTTATTTAAATAAATGTTTCTAATACCAGCTAAAAGCTTGTCACAAATTTTGTGAAATTCATCCAAAATAAGTCTAATGATAGTTACACCATCCATTATCTTCTCCATCATGCCGTTCCACTTGCCAGTCTTGGAATTATATGATCCGTATACGCCATCGGCCTGTATGTCAAACGTGTAATTAAACTCATTCATTTTTGCAAGCTCTTTGATAATATCTATACCAAAACCTTCGTATCGATCATTGCCCTCAAGTTTATTAAGAGATTCTTTAAGCATTCCGTAAGGAGCACTCTGAAAACATGAACACATATTAAATACGCATTCATATAATTAATTATAACTGAAAATATACATTTTATTTATTAAGTACCAATGCAGTTAGAACGATAAAATGTTTGCCTTTCATAGATTCAGATCCTTCTGCCTCTGCTGGTGACACTTCAACCCTAGTCTCAGTGAAACCATCTTCTAAAGTCCAAGTACCCACCTTAATAAAAAAATTGTATTAAATACTAAATGTAAGAAATAATCTTACATTCGATGCTTAGTTTGTGTAACGTTTATTTTTACCTTGTCTAATCCATAATTTGTTACTTCAAGGACATCTATTTCTACTTCGGACCGAAAGCCATCTTCATCAAATTTTATCATGCCTGTCAAACCATCTATTTCCAGCTGAAACAGAGACTATTATTAGTTTTATAACATTTATTTAATCTAAATTAAAATATATAAAGTTTAGTTTTCACGCAATAAATGTCACCAACTGTTTGTTTCTATTTTGAAAAAAGACTACTCCCGCACTAAGCATAATTCCGGTGTCGTGAGGGACTTCACAAACATTCAAACAACGGGCACAAAGAACACCCAGACTCGGAACAACCATTTGTGGATCACACAATTTTTTGTCTCGTATGGGATTCGAACCCATAACACTCGGCGCAGTGGTAGCGGCGGGGCGACCACTTAAACGTCATGCAATACAAGATCCCAGAACCACCATTACATACCATTTTACACCATTACCGCTAAGATTTCCTCAATGAATGTGTAATATGTAGCTATGCATATTTGCTGCCCTGAAAAGCTTTTATATTTAGGTATTTAATTTTATCTTGAAAATGAAAGCCTTTAAATAGGCTTTCTAACCGCATCCAAACACTCATTAAAAATTTAGAGTTACTTTTATAACATAATAGTTAAGACTATAACTTAACGTATGTATGTACACATACGTAGGCTAAGTAAACTGACAGTTATGCATATGTTGTTTACCAACATATTACACATACGTCTGCCATCTGGCGACTCTACGGTCTAAATCCAATATACATAGTCGTAAGAAATTTTTGATGAATTACTGTTGAAATTATATTGAAAATTAATACACACAGGCATGATTACTTACAGTTCTAACATAGTTAACAATACTGGAACCAAAACTCCAACTTTCCTCAGCATCGCAGGTGATATTCGCGCCTTCTTCAAGAGCCATTAAATTTAAGGCACTTGCATATAACATAACTCCATCATAAACCAAAGCTAAGTCCAAAGTAAGAGCATTTTCTTCTATTGCTTTTGCGATATTATCTTCCGATAGTTCAGCTACTTTTTCATTTACAGATTTGACAAAGTTTTGAATGGATTCATCACTAGGATCGAACATTCGAATTCCTGAACACGAGAAACAATGTTCTTATTTTTACAGATCAACATGTTTACACGTTTCCTTTGTAAGTGATTGATATCAGAACTTAGAAAATCTAAGCACTTTTTGGCCTTGTAGCATAAGTTTTCGCTTATGTTTCCAATGAGCCGCAAGATCCCAGGCTCAATACCTGGGTTATTTTGGTATTCTGTTGAGAAAGCCTCAGTAGCCATCACGGTAGCCATAGTTCAAAAAGCTGAAGTCTGTCAGTCTCTCCGTTGTACAGTAAGTAGCCTTTACCCTTATTAAGTGAGACATAAAACATAGCTTACGCGACTTTTCGGGGAAAATAGACATGATTCTACATATAAATATGAATACTTAATAGATTTAATATTATTGTAATTTGTATTTTACCTATTATACTTGATCCACCGTGTTTATATGAATCTATGTCGATCGTTTGGAAATCAGGATTCATTATGATATAACTATGCTCATCAGACATGATACCAACTTGTTGGGCTTGATCCAATACAGTTGAGAGTGTATCTTTCCTACAATTTATAAGATAATTCACTGAGCCAGACTTTTTAATAAATTTCATTTGTGATCTGAAACCAAAAAATACACGCATATATATATAAATTATAGGTATATTACCTATAATTTGCCTTTACATATTGGTTCCGAAGAATAAAATATAAATTAAATATTTTTGTAAGTAATAGATAATGATATTTTATATTACGTAATTAGATCTTTTTGTTTACCAAAAATTGCTAACCAAACACTACAAACTCTGCATGCATGGCGAAGTGGTTAAGTGTTCGCCTCGCACTGCCACTGCGCTGAGTGTCATGGGGTCGAATCCCACACGGGACAAAACTTTGTGTAATCCACAAATGGTTGTTTCGAGTCTGGGTGTTACTTGTGTCCGTTGTTAAAATGTTTGTAAAGTGCCGCGCATTACAGGATTTATTCCTAGTACGGGAAATTATATTTCTTAACACAAAGAAACACAAACACAAAAAAAAATCTGCGTAATACAGAATATCATTATTATCACAAATATACATATGTATTATGTACTATTATAAAATACTAATAAGCAAGTTGACAATGACAAAATTTAAATATAATACTCACCTATAATCGTCACCATCAGGCAACTGCACAATATTCATTAATATTTTCTCACCCGAATCTATATCTTGCATATTGAATATGTTATCTAGAAACGGTAACAATTCAGCACCTTCATAAATTATCGTGAATTCCGTCCAACCGCTTAATTCGATAAGATCGGCAAATATCTGCAATATTGGATATGGTAGATTTATAATGTTTATAAACAGATGTTTGGAACATAGTAATGACGTTCCTAATTTTATTATTACCTGAGAAAATGCAATATGATGCGGAAATAAGTTTATCGCCGACCAGTTCCGATTCTGTGTCTCCACAGGTTCTGTGATAATGTGCGGTATTTCTAGAAAGTCTGCTATAGACTGAATATGCTGTAGTGATCCTTTATTAAATGGCCCAAATACTGCGAACACATTATTCTAAAAAAATTACAGGGTAATAAATAATATTATTCTAGCAAAACTAACCTACTAATGTAGAATTTCAAGTCATACTTCCAATAGTGTGCACATCGCATTTTCTGCTTCTAGTATATCTCCGGGTGGAGTTTTTATAACACTCGCTACAAATGGATTTTCTTGATCTTCGGATGCCGCCGTAACAGCAACGTTGAATGCGGCTTCAAATAAAAAAGAGCCGTCGTCGAAAATGGCCCCTGAGTCAACAAAACAAGATATATTATTTTTTTATTATTCATTTGACAAACAATTAATCGAATGATTTTGGTTATTATAGTGCAAACATACCAAAAGTTCTGTCGCCGTGGGTTTGATGCAAACATAACATTACTGTTATCCATTTAAACAATAAATTTCGGAGCATTTTCGACACAAAAACATAACACCTTAGTATTTACTCACTTTTCAAATGTTGAATTGTAAATACACTTCATAATATAATACGACTTGGTAGTCACCACAATATGAAACGTTATTACTTGACCTAATTGTCTCTGTGGTAACGGATGCCCTAACTATAATAGTTGTGAATGCTATTCTACTGGCTCTAATATCTAACTGGACGGCTATATTTAGACGACGCTCTCGATTTGCATGGCAGGTCATAATCTGCGAGAATAAAGATGCATTGAATTTAAGCTTTGATGATGCATTTTGAATATGCAGGTATGCCTTTGTTTTAAAATTGAAATGCAATATTCTAATACTATTAGTATTAGAATATTGCATTTCAATTGTTTACAATGAAACAATTGAAACTCGGACTCTAAATAGTCCATTATTTTAATAGACTATTTGAGTCCATTAAAATAATATTTGGTTATATTCAAGTCAATACGATTAATCTTCCAATTACAAAACGCATAATTTCATATCTAAAAAGTTAGGAACAAGGTTGCTTTAATTATGTATTGTACGACATCTTTCGAAAGAGCTTTGTATTCTACAGCACTCAAGTCCTTCCACAGCTTAAAGTTTCGCCAACATTGGAACGCTCTCGAACCATTTTTTGATAAGAACCATACCCTAATATATCCGCAACTGTTTGCTAGATGGCGCTGGAAGATTGCAATTACGCTCAGTGAGAAAGAAAATAATAACAAATGTACAATAAAACAATTTTTAATGATGGCTATGTGATACTCTTGTAATTAATATACATATAGAAGCTAGAGAGACGCCACTTTTTTTATAACTACCTTTTTTGTCCACTCCACAGATGGCGACGTTGTATCACATATTACACATACCTAAACATTCACCGTCCGTCTATATTTTTCCTTTTAGGTACTGGCCCTAGACGGCGAGAGGATTTTACATATGCACTGTGTATTTATTCTACTTAATTCCCCAAAGAATGGCACAGGCGCGGTACGCTTTGGATTCGGTTTATTCAGAGCATGTCTAATAAATACCCCACATTTGTGTACCTCACTTTAGCACGATTAAGTTAATGCATTAAGTAAAATATAAAGCTACTTTCTTGATGGATGACCGGTAGTGACCACAAGCGAGCTAAAGGAAGAAATAAATAAAGCTCTGCTGATTCAAGACATATTACAGCCAAATGTGATTCATTAATTTAGGTCACAAAGAAACTTATAAATGGCAATGTTTTGTGGTTAAAAATTTAAGTTTAGGCAATGCCTACGAGGATTATGAGAACATACTTTTACAAAAACTCACGTCCACTGTTTTTAAATCAACGTTGAACTACAATGCTCAAAATTCACAACTCAAATCGTGACTGTCAACTCAAAAGGTGGTGTGTCAACTCAAATGATATTACATCATTTACTTATTACTGACTATTAAACTCTAAAAAGCATTAAATAGCTAGTAATATTAATGGATTGCTCGAATGGGACGATTAAAGTTCCGTAGTAATATTTAATACAAGAGATACTTAGCATTCACGTACACTTTGTGACTAATGCAAAGTCAATGCGGGACTGAATACAGATAAACAAACATTACGTCAAAATGTTTGGCTAAAAAGAAGAAAGATATTTAAACATTGTAAATAATATAAAAGGACTTATACTTTACTAAATGGAAATAAATAATATTAATCTTTAAATAATGTATGAAACAAGCAACTTAGTTTGAATCACATGTTGTCATTCTTAACGTCGGCGTCGTCCAGGCTTCCCATCATTAGAGTCATCATTTCTTTATAAGTCTCGCTTAACTTTTAATCTGACATGATAACAGATAAGAGTATATAGAGATATACAAAGGTTAAAGCGAAATTCACTAAAAAGATTAGTAGTATTGTCAGGAAGCAAGCGATATAATTAGTGGACTGTCGCAGTACTTCACCAACGAAAAGCTGTTCAGTTGGCACGGGTAGGTCCGGATCAGGTCGTAAACTTAGAAATTGGACCGGTTTTGTTGGTAACCGGCGGCGCCGTACTACACGGGTGCAAAGCTTAAAATTGACGTGCATTCGGTGAATTCTCGATTACGTGCTATACAATAACGCAACGTTGTTTATGTATTGAATATTTACGAGAATAGCTATACACGTACGGCGCATCGAAATGTTATTATTTTTGTAACTACTTATTATGGTATAAGTAAAATCTATAAAAATATAATTATATTTATTTCGGTATAAATATATATCCGGTAAAAATTATAATAAATTATCATTTTATGATATTATTACATCCATTGTATGACTTCATTTAGATTTATTAGTTGAAATGATTGTTTGTATTCCTTTGCGTATTTATTTTATACTAGCTTTTTCCCGCGACTTCGTCCGCGTGGAATAGTTACTTTGGGCAGCATTTTAAATTTTTTAAGAAACTTATTTTGTAAATAGTACTCATATAAATGCCGTGGTTTACTGTAAATAGCTTATTTGAATACATTTTTATAAACTACGTTTTTTGTTTTTCCATCATTTGCTAAAACATAAAGATTTTGCGGGTTTGAAACTGGTGAGCACGCTACATAGAGTTGCCCATGGAAAACAGTTTTGTTTATTATTACCGTAAATGCTGCTTTTAGGATAATCTTTAAAACTGAAATAGCAAATCGGTTCCAATTATCGGAATAAGAGGAATCAAAACATTTTCTTCTTTTGCCATTCTATTCATGATTATAGCTTTTATAGTATCGCGTCCTAAATGAGTAATTTCTAGCCGTGTACCATTACATAGCCTTGGTGCGTCAAAATTTCTCATTAACAGAACTAGAATACCAATTTTCAGCCTTAACTTATGGGAAGGCACTCCTGATAATTCTAAGGAGTTAAGAAACTCTATAGGGTACGATGTCACTTGTTCAGTGTCCATAATATTGTCTACTGGGAGGTACACGACAACATCTAACATAATGTATACGATTATGTGGCCTACTGTCTCATAAGTCGGCGCCAAAATTAACCTGTCACACAACCATTCTCGATTGCCCATACTTCTTTGTAGATCTGGATAGACATTATTATTTAAATCATCTGTGTTATGGACAATTTGACAGAATGCACGTCTTAGTGTAATCATGCCGTTACTTTCTGTAAACATACAATCTTCTCCGACTTTTAGAACAGCAGCCGCATATTGCTCTGCGTGAGGATCGTTATATAGTTGTAGTCAGACAAAACTTTTTTACGTGTACCCATAATACAGACGCCTTCAAACAGGCATTTATTTCATCTACCAGTGTACTCCTAGTAATAACCGGCAGGGTCTGTCTAAAGTCACCAGCTAAAAGTACCACCATCCCTCCCATGATACCCTGGTAGCTCATGATATCTTTCATGGTGCGGTATAGTGCCTCGATTGCTCTTTTGTGGGACATCGTACATTAATCCCAAACCAACAACACAGCTGCAACATTTCTGCGCGCTCACTGCTTTTACTAATATTACAGACTACTACCCTCACTATCACTACGTCACGCTGCGCCGCCGCCGGCGCGCGGCGCATCGTTCATTGTTTATGGCGCTTGGCGTGTCCCGCGCTCGCGCGACGTGTATATAGGTATTAAGACGGCATTTTTACTAATTATAAATTATTCCGATAAATATACGTATTGTAAAAATAGACAGAATTGTTTGGGCTTCCACGCGAACTTTCGTCGCCTATTTCATCCCCATGTAAGTCGAAATTCAAAAATTGCTGGAGAAAATAAATGTTTACTTATTGCCTTCTTATCAAGTGCCTAAATACAAAGTCTCATGGTTTTATCTTCGATAATGATGACCCATACAAACTTTCATCCCTTATTTTTTTCCCTTTTAATCCCTATGTCCTTTCTCAAGGTCTAGTCTATCTCTGTACCAAATTTCATCAAAATCGGTTCAGTGGTTTAGGCGTGTGAAACCGTAAAAGACAGATAGACAGAGTTACTTTCGAATTTATAATATTAGTACGTATTATTTTCATGATAAGTTTATAACAAAATATACAGTGCGAGTCTTAATAATGTGCACATATTAATATAAGGGAAACGATGCTTAATTTTATCGACAAAACCGAACTACAAAAATAAAAACACAAAAACGATATCGCGCTACTGTGACCCCGTGTAACAGAAAACTGTAACTTTTAAACTAAATGATCTATCACGACAAAACAAACTCGATAATGATTAAAAATCATTAGGCGTAAAAAAATAAAATCAAAATTGGGGAAAACTGTGCTCAATTTATTTTCTTAATTTTTTTAAGTATAGTTTTTGCCGTTATAATTAAGAATAGGTTCCCTTATTTTAATATGTGCACATTATGAAGACTTACACTGTAATATATACCTCAGTTTTACGTCTCTATAGGTATAGAATGGTCAAAACAATATACATAAATAAAAGTATCACAAGCACATTGACTTTGTAAAGGACTGTAATTAGAGAGCTGCAATAAAAGTAGGAAAGGTAATCCCAAACCTTTTCTGTAATCCCAGATTACGGATTTTTTAAATCTCGGGATCTCGGTGTAATCTCAAAATTTTAAAACAAGGAAAGAAAATGAGTTTTATTTTTGTTGAATACATTATTTGTATGATATCATGATACAAAAATAACAATATCTTTATATGAGGAGTATAGTTTCAAAACCTGACAAAACGATATCAGAACAAAAATAATGTTCCGATTGAATATGAAGCTCCTTCGTTGCTTTTATGGCATTGATAGTTTTCAACAAAACCTACTAAAATTCTATTAATTCAGCTCACAAAAGTAGCAGGTAGTTGCAAATACCGATAAAATAGTCCATATATATAATGTCTTTAAATAGTTTTTTGAGATTTACCATTATTTGGTGAAAAGTATTTT
The DNA here is from genome assembly GCA_930367265.1 of Catocala fraxini. Taxonomy (NCBI): domain Eukaryota; kingdom Metazoa; phylum Arthropoda; class Insecta; order Lepidoptera; family Erebidae; genus Catocala; species Catocala fraxini. The sequence goes on from OV884037.1 coordinate 14,443,620, forward strand.
AGAGGATTTTGAAACTAAACTACTCATATGTCCTGTAAGGTTATAATCTCAGGGCCCTACAGTAAAACTTGTTATTTGGGTAATCCCGGCAAACACACAAAAAACAATCTCTCTGACAAAATCTTATACTAATTGATATGGGTTTAACGCTTTTTCTACCCTGATTTCATACAGCCAATTCTCGTGAAATTCTGAAAAACAAAGTACAAATCTAGTTGCACACTCATACATAACACAAATTATATTTGCTAAATAATTTTAATAAATAAATGTCGAATATTACTTAAATTGCACCTCAGTTTACATTTGACGTTTATTAGACTAAAAATTAATTATTATTAACATATTTAATAACGAGACTGAATTATTTGTAGTAAAGAAACCTGGATAATATATCTACTGTATGTGTACTTATAAAATTTTAAAGATAGTATAGATATTTATTAACTACTTCGATGCCGGCGTGTTATAAGAGGCTTATGATAGCAAATTACATTATTTGTATTATAACCAAATAATTGACAAGATCGGGTTTTTGCATTTGAAACGATTTTATGATAGGTACCTGCTATCAGGTACCTATGATAAAATCGATTCGAATGCTATGATAGAGGGCTTTTAATTACCGTACATCATATCGATATCAAAAATAAAAAAATCAAAGCGGTAAAATCACGAGATTCATTCATATTTCTCAAAATGTAAAGTATAAATATATAAGGGCAGCGAAAAAAGAACAAAAATCAGTAAATTTCCTCTCATAGTAGGTACAATCAACACCAAAGTTTAAATTATTTATGTGAAAATACATACATACATAGATTCACGCCGGTTTCCCAGAGGGGTAGGCAGAGACTACGGATTTCCATTTGCTACGATCCTGACACACTTCTCTGGCTTCATTCACTTTCATCACATTCCTCATACACGGGCGTCGATTCAAGGTGCTCTTAAGCTGGCCTTTGTCCAGAACGCTTCCGATCTGATCGAGAAACGTTCGCCTAGGTCTTTCTCTTGCGACTGTTCCACTTCACACTAGCCTTATAAACTTTCTTAGTCAGTCTTTCCTCGTCCATTCTTTCTACATGCCCAAACCAGCTTAACATACCCTTTTTTATTCTTATCACTATATCCACTTTCATGTCGCATCTCTCTCTAATCACACTATTCCTTATTCTATCTTTCAGAGTCACATCACATATGCTTCTCAGCGCTCTCATTTCTACAGCATTTATTCTGCTCTTATGCTTCTTTTGCCATACCCAACTTTCACTTCCATACATAAGTGTGGGCACTAATAGTCCTCTATGAACAGCCAAACGTGCCTTTTTAGATACATTTCGACTATTCATAAAAGCGCGTAGAGCTCCATTCACTTTGTTGCCAGCAATCGTTCTCCTTAGAATATCTCCCTCATTTTTACCATCCCTTGTATAAATAGTATATGAATAAGTACTTTAAGTGCAATCTCTAACACAAGCTCTAGTCTACAAGCTGATACGTAATGTTTCTAACATAGCAGGTGTTGCAATTCGGTTGAATATCTTAAGGAGGCGCTTCAATCTCGATATTCTAGACGTCCAAATTCTATGAAGATCTTGTCTAAGCTAGAAACGCATGATGCAATTCCTTATTCAAATTGAGAACATTCGAGAACATATAGTTAGTTTATATGGTATCCGTGTCTTATGAGTATGACATACGAATCGCAGGCGGGCAATTCGTTTAAAGCACACCGTGCCTTTATTTTTGTGTAAGCTGAAATGATACAACGCATTTTTATTTCTGTTTTTAAGTAATTACAACTAAAGCAGCTGTCCCCGTGGTTTCGCCTACGTCCTTGTTCCTCTTCCGTGGCTCATAGCGTGAAGTTTCGTAGGAAACTATTAAATTTTATCTATAGATAAAATCTGAAGAATATGGAACTAGCGTACCCGGTAGACATGGTCGTACCCTGCCACTAGTACCATCTATCATGTCCAATTGTAAATCTAAAACAACCAGTGATCCAACTATTTTTATCAAAATTGGACCAACCAGTTAGGAGGAGCTCAGTAACTTACACACGGGCAGAAGAATTATAAATGTACGTAATAAAATATTGACAATTTGATAACCTGGTATTGCCATTACTGACAGACGAGGCAGCGTCTCATCTAATGGCTGCGCATGGACATGGTTATGTCAAACAACGAAGCCCTTGGCGAAAAATAGAAACAGGAATATCTATTCCATCCTTTCGTCCGAATACATATTTGGTTTGCTACGGTCTAGATTCTGGCCTAGCTACAAGCACAGCTACAAATGGGAGAGATGTGCAATATCAATAGGTCTACAATATCTATAAGATGGGTCCACCCGCGTCCGCATTGCAAGTGTATTGCAATTGGCAGGACTAATACAACTGATATCTTATTCTGATATGTGTATTTGTATATAGGTATATTTGTTTATATTTCAAAAAAATTATAATACTTTAGTAATAGTCACTATGATACTCATTAATTTATTAAAGGCCTGTGCCGTTCGGACTTACGTGCATTGAAGTTCAAGACTGACAGAGTATCTCGAGACTGTCTGATGTTACAGCACATAGTAAAATTGGTACTGAAGTATTATCCCTGACGTTGTACCAACTCTGGTTTACTAGTAACTAATAGTGTGATACTTGTCACCCATTGTAATCGGGGACTAGACATAATGCTTTTATCATGTATCTGGAAAGTTGACAGGTTAACAAACTTCTGATACACATCAAGTTCATATTTAGACTAGTTTTAACCAGTACTTACGAATCTTAGTACGTATTGTTTAAAAACTTTTGCGTTTTTGAACATTTGTTCAGAAATCTTGCTGTTACTGAACTACTGAAGTTTGAGTCACTTGATTAAATGAATACAATATTATCTAGTGTTAATATACATATATACCAAGAACATAATATTAAAATATTAGGGGTGTATAACTTCCAAGGAATCGGCAAAGATGCACTACATCCACATTTCGCCAGCTATAGACATCTACTAGGATCTGTGCTGATGTGACGAATTTTCTAACGCAAATCCTAATATCACTTTACCCACCCCAAAATCGAACCATAAACCATCAACAAACACCAACCTTATTATCAGAGGTAATTAAAATCTTTTCATATTATTAATACGTACTTATTAAACTAGTCATACAGACCTAAAAGCGATTCTATAAATAAAAGTATACATTGAATAACTAGAAATCTATAATTTAATTTAATTAATAACATAACTGCGAAACTATCTTAATTATTAATTTGAAAACAGGCTCATAACTAAAATGTGTTTGTAGGCTACCTAAAAATGTTAGCTACAAAGCCTCTTTATTGGCAAATTACGCTCTATTCTACCCAGATAAAGTTTAAAGGTATTAATAATTCGTTAGGTCTAAGGTTAAGAATTAACCAAATTAGTCTGAATAAACAACTACAACTACAACAGCTTTAAGTTTAATAACTGAACTAAAAATAGTAATACAATGCAAACCTTTATGTATAAATCAAAAGGGTAAGATCAACTGAAAGCACGACAGATGTGTCCTGGTTTACATACAAATGCCTGTAGGCTGATCGTTTGAACCCAAATATATCAGATGTTTAGCATAAATTTTGAAGGCAATAAAAACAAGAGCCTTCAACAGATGCGAACAACCCACATGTCAAGTGATTCCATTAGAACTTGGGGAAGGCCCGTTCACAATATCTATTTAGGTTGTCCCTACCAAACACAATATGGTGTGCATAAGTTCTCACAGGTATTGGTTTTTGTGCCTACATTTATCTTGCAGACAACGGCACAATCCCGGCTCAATACCACACCCCGTTTTGGCTATGCTTATTCATTCAGTATAAATACTGCCGCCACGACGCTTGCCAACTAGGTTTGTTCTATTAATCCTTTAAAATTGCTGGACTCATTCATATGAGCACTGCATAGACAAACTATAAAGTGCCTTAATTTTAAAGAAAAGCAATCTAGGCACACTTCCTCCCAATAATTAAAAGAGATTTTTATAATTAGATTTTAAATGAAAACAGTTTACTTAGTGAAAGATAATGCTTTTTTAAGTGGATAGGAAATGGAGAATATAAGATTTCCAGCGAAATTAAAGCGGCATTCATACTAAATTCTGGTTAAGTGTGTTGTTTAATTGGCAATTATGTCTTCTTAACGCATTTATTTCTTTCTTTTACGGTGTTCTTTCAACCCATCAAATTTCTACTAATACGTACCAAGTTATCTTTAAACACAGGTACCTTTAATCGATATTCCAATCAACAGGCCCGTATCGCTTGGTACAACCACTGGTCAACATAATGCGACTACGACGCTGTTGACTCGTAACTCCCTATCAACAAGCAGATTAATGGGAACATCGGTCCGACACGCTTTAACCGGTGTTGCGTTTTGCCATTGTTCTTGTGAAACAACTACCTAACTTTTACAATTCAATATTTGGTCGATGCGATTTTCTTCACAATAAATAAAAAGCCTTTTGTAGTCAACGATATTTGTAGACCTTTTCTAATTTGCGCGACAACATCCAGACTTTGGCCTATCGCTCTCAGTCATGTACATATGTATGTATATAATAAAAGCAATAGTTTCCATATAACATATATAGCAAAGTGACAGATATATTGTATAATAAATTTGCAAGGAAAACGATATACTGCGATCGAGGCTAAAAATATTAATATGCTATAAATAATCTGAAACAGGCATTGCCTCCTTTCTTACGTGGAATAAAATTGAATGGAATACAATATAAAGGTAAGATGATAAGATTTTACTTGTCTATCAATTTAACCGGCAGTTCTATTTATTCTTTAACCAATATTTTATTATTACGTGTGTTTGTTCCATTCATCACACCAGGCACTTACTATGTTGTACTTGGAGTGAATCAGAAGTATTATTTACTCTTACTCTTTGAATACGAACCGGATAAATTATTTAATGTTGAGACGACGTATATCTCTTCCACTATCCTCGAGGTGGCCATTAAAATGAATTATTCGAATACGTGTCTGACTTATACCAACATTGTTCAGAGGTAATGCACCAGTATCGCTTATGCTCCTTCAGTTTTGTAACAAATTGTTGAAGTAATTGCTTTTATTTAATTGCCTTCATACGCAATAATATTTATTATGAATCTACCTGGTAGTCATATGAGTACTATTTTATAAGCTTAAATGTGTGCTTATTTTAAGTTTGCTATCAGAATAGGCACAATAAAACCACGCTGCCTTCAATTCAGAAAGTACTAGTCAATGTACTTCAGATTACTTACCGATTGGTGCTCAAATCTGTGTCGTATAGTTGTTATTTATTATCAAGAAGTATTAAGATGCATATCATAATTTTCAAGCCTACTTATTACGCATATTTTCTGGATATTCATTATACTCTAATTTATATTAGTATACAGCTACGCAACAGAGTGGAATCGTAGATTGCAAACCAGGCTGGCAGATTTCCCGCGTTGAATAGTAACGCCGCCAAGTGTCAATATTTATTTAATAATCCTTGTATATGAAGACAATTTGTTAACAACAATGTCTTTATAATATAAATCGTTGTCGCGTCCACTATAAATATCATTTTTTTATTCATTATAATCTTGCTCCGTCCGTACCACAATTTATCCACCTTCATCCGACATTAATGTTAAACACAATACCGGGATAATGGATTCTCTTAGCTCCTCTTTTGATTTTTTGAGTTCATTTATTCATTGTCATGTCAGAAAATGTGCGCATTTTATGTACTCAATAAAATGTAACGTTATCGCGACTAAGAGCTTTGTCCTTTAATATATTACAACATCACGTCTGCGGCTTGTTGTGTACTGCTGTTGAAATATGTAACTGAGTAGAGGGAGATAACTATGTTGATGTTGCACACACTCCCTCTCGAGCAATTAGTACCAAATGCATCTCAGTACTAAATAATTAAGTCTATATTCACCGGTCTAATTGTTGTATCCTAATATTAGGCTGTAGTTAACGCTTTCATGCCTTAACTACTCAACCGATCATAATGAAATTATACATACACGTTTTCAGGAGTACAGAAAAGGACATAGGGTACATCCAGAGGAAAGAAGAATAGAAAACCTACATTTACGCTAGTAGAGTGGTACCCACCACTCACACTCACACATGATCATTGTAATAATGTGCCAATCCCGTTTAGAACCTGTCCCACTGCTAGATACGAGTCTGTTCTCAGTATAAGAAAGGATAGGTCATACACGCGTTAAAAACCATGTGGTTCGCCTTGTAGGCACCAGTGGCCTACGAAAGTTTGCAGCATTTTACTAGATCATCTCATCACTACTGATATGCCAAGCAAGTATGCGAAATCGATTCAAAGAATGCGTGTTCTACGAATAATTGTTTTGAGTCTGAATTATTTTTAGTGTACATATTTTTTCCAGTGAATAGACGCTTTCTAAAAAAGAGCTTCCTTCACAAGTTAATGTACTTACGTAATTTTAGCTATGAGTTCTATTCGATTGAACAGCTAACGTTTGTTACATTCCACTGATAAACTGCAGCATTCCTTCGACATTCAACGCACTGCCATCGTGGTATTCTATATATAATTTAATTTTCAACAAGAAATTTACTTCGACAGCAACCATAGTAATATTCTATTATTACCCCGGTTAATGTAGAAATCTTTTATTTTCAATGCGAATTCAGGTGTCTTCAAATATATGCAATCAATTTTTATTACTAAATATATTATGAATACATGTATTAGGCTTATTAAGTTACTATGTGCCTACGTTGCTAATAAAATAAATAAGTGAACAACATTTGAGTAACAAATAAAGTAAAGTTTGAAATTAGCTTTTACTAACATTCACCCGTTAAAACTAAGTAAACAATTTACAATATTAAATTAAAGCACACAATCTAAGTAAGCACGAAATTAAACATAAATGAAATTATAACAATTTATGAATAAAAGTTTTTGATTTGCACATTTTGTACTGACACAAGCCAAAGTGTATGAAATGTTAGACTTGAAACATAATGATAATTGCGCAGAACAATGGGCACAATTCAACTATATCGCTGTGGTAATCGTAAGTATAATATTATAAATGCGAATGTGAGTTTGTTTGTTTGTTACGCTTTTACGCCTTAGCTACTCGACCGATCATCATGATTCGCATACACGTTATCAGGAGAACAGAAAAGGACATAGGGTACCTTTTATCCAAAAATAAAGTACTCTTACTACGCGTAGCCGCGGGCAAAATCTAGTATTATATACTTTGTATATAAATATATAAAACGATTTATAATAGTATATACATATTTTATATACAAGATATGCATAGACTCTCTAAAACATTACATAGTCTAACTCTTTGAAATCATTTTATTGCAGGTGAAATATGGGACCTACTATAATACCCAAAATCTATAATCCCTCGCAAAGGGGGCGAATCACATTGATGCTTAGTGTCGTTCAGGCAGTTGTGCAAACACCATGTACAAGACCTATGTCATGTCAGTACATGACACAATTTACTTACAGAAAACTAAATAGCTCTTCGCCCGACCAGGAATCAAACTATACATGATCGACCAATCGGCACTCTTGTTTGAACAGTTTTTGTTACGGGAATTGGTCCTCTGTCTTGGGAGGAGTCTGCAGAATATACTTTTTTATCTTTCTGTTATTATATTATTATACAATCTCGACAGACCGACAGATCTCGGGCACAATATGCGATCCTAAACTGCCTTTGAAATTAAAAGGTCGCATGTATAAGGCGGTTATAAGGCCTGTCATACTGTATGGAGCTGAGAAACGATTGCATGTAGTAGAGATGAGAATGTTACGATGGATGTGTGGAGTGACGAGAATGGACAGAATTAGGAATGAATACGTAAGAGGTAGTCTGAAAGTGGTGCCCATAGACGAGAAGGTGAAAGGAAATCGTTTGGCTTGGTATGGACATATTATGCGAAGATATGATACGTATGTAGGTAAGCAAGTGATGAATATGAGGGTAGAGGGTCGAAAAGGGAGAGGAACGCCAAGGAAAAGACGGATGGACTGTGTGAGGATGGATATGAAAGGGAAAGGGGTAAATGATCAGATGACAGGTGACAAAGATGTATGGAAGCGAAGGACATACTGCGCCGACCCCAAATAAATTAGGACCAGGGCAAGAGGATTATGATTATATTATTATACTAAGTCTTTATAGTTAAGAATGTATAAAATATTCAGTCTCCCCGTAAACATGGCTGCCAATCATTTCTCATTCATCTCCTTAGTAGCCCAACACTCAGCTTCATACAGTACGATAGGCCTTATAACCGCCTTATACATGCGAATCTTTAATTTCAAAGGTAGTTTAGGATCGCATATTGTGCCCGAGATCTGTCGCTATTTCATCCATCCTGTGTTGATGTGTTGATTCGTTGCCTAACATCCCGATCAATTTCGCCGTCATCTTGCAGGAGTGAACCGAGGTAGCGAAAGTCGGAGCATACTGGTAGAGGTATACCGCCGAGTGTAACCGGTATAAGACTGGAGAGACCACTAAAATCACAGAACATGTATTCCGTTTTGGTTCTGCTTATTCTAAAGCCTACATTCTCCAGTCTCTGCTGCCACTCCTCCAGCTTACTCTGCACCTCTTGTCATCTCTGCTACCAAAACGATGTCACCGGCAAATAACATGCACCAGGGTGCCTCTTCCTGTATGTTCGATGTTATAGCATCCATAATTAACAGGAAGAGGTATTCGGCGTTCAGGGTACATGGCTCGAATCAACTTCAGGTACATTTCAGGCACTCCGGTCTTCTTAAGAGCCGACCACCATAAGACTTCACGTGGTACCCGGTCATATGCCTTCGCAAGATCGACGAATACCATATGCAAATTTTTATGCGCCACCCTGTATTTATCACATAATTGGCGAAATGCAAAAATGGCATCCACCGTATCTCGACCAGGCATAAAACCGAATTGGTTACGTGAGATCTCACTCTCGTCTCGCAGGCGTCGCTCAATTACTTTTACCCATATTTTCATACTATGAGGCATTAACTTTATTTCCCGATAATTGTTGCATTCTTGGATATCACCCTTATTTTTAAAAAAGGGCACTAGGTAACCGTTGCACCATTTCTCGGGTATTGTCTCCTCATGCAACAACTTATTGAAGAATAAAGTCAGCCACATCCATCCATCCTCTCCTAACGCCTTCCATGCTTCTACTGGTATTCCATCTGGTCCTAACGCCTTCCCATTCTTCACGCCACTGCCAGTCGTTTTCACCTCATCCTTACTTATTTCATTTATTAAACCAATATTTTTCACCACATTCTCAAGATTTTTTCTTCATTCATTATGAAGAATATATTCTTCACGCGTTGCGCGCGTTTATGCGTTGACGGTTTACACGCTATAATGCGGAAAAAAGCGGCGTCACTGTTTCAGAGATTGCGTAGTAGCACCAACAGCATTCTGCAAATGATTGCTTCCCGTAATGATTGTCCTATACAGGCACACTGGGTAGGCATCGTTACGGGAAAACTGTAATGTATGCTTAATTTATTTCTTTTTACTAACATAGTTTGTAAGAAAATTGTTACTAACTCATATGGATTATGTCCGAAATAAATGTTTTATTATATATTATATTATTAATTTTTCAAAGTATGTCCTCCACTTTTTTTTTATCCTATCATCATCCGTAAGAATCACTCCTGCTTCGTCTTTCGTGCACTTAATATGGGACAAATCTCTCGCCTTTCTCTCTCTCTAGCCTTAGCTATACGGTATAAGTATTTATGGCACTCGGGTTTTTCAAGTTCAAGTTCTTTATTTTGTGTCCATAGGATTTTTTTCCAGTAACAAATTCTATTATAATTATGTTAATTAATCAACGTGTAGCTGTAGCATATAATTTGTACAGGAATTAATTTGAATGAATATTGTATACATTCTAAACTATTTACTTAAATACCTTATTGCACCATTTTTAACTATAAAGCGGAAAATTAAACTTAATTTCTTGCATGATAAATCTTGAGGGAACTTTACATCTTTGCGCGATTAGAATTGCAAGTTCCTTAATATTTACAGACACTCCGTGATTTACAACTTGTTATAGCTCATTCTTTATTAACGTCCAACTTAGTTTTAATTTAATTAATTTAAGTTTTGTAAGTGTTCTCTATGTGAGTGAATACATAAAGAGAAATACTTTTACAGAACTACAATATCGATTGAACTTTTCAAAAACCTAAGCCTGACCAATATTGTAAATGTGAATGTGATTTTATGTAATGTGGGTTCGAACCCTTCACGGGACAAAACTTTGTGTGATCCATAAATGGTTGTTCCGAGTCTGGTTGTTCTTTGTGTCCGTTGTTTGAATGTTAGTAAAGTCCCCCGCAATACAGGAATTATTCCTAGTGTAGTAGATGTCTTTAAATAAAAATATTAAAAAAGTAAGAAGCACTCCCTATATACGCACGTCACCCAAGATATCTAGTGACAACCGGCCACCTTTTCCAGTCATCGGTACACCTCTTTAATACACCTGAATATATAAATTCAAGGAGTGGGTAGACTAAAAGGCAGTAAGAGGTATTACAATACCAAATCATTACTCCTTAAAATTGCAACAAAAGCCATGCTTAAAAATCAATTTTCTTATATTACAGTATTAAATAAGCTTTTCTAATACATTTCAATATCCGAAGGACAAATATAACTCACTTCTAAATATATCAGAGATACGCAATCTTTGTAGACTAAATAAGGTCGGACTATCCGATAGCTTTCTGTCAGACAAGCAAATAACTTCAGAAAATCGCTAAAGGAGTAATGAGAAAACTTTGCTATTATCAACCAGGACCAAACACGTTACAAAGTAATTGTTAGGTAGATACGCTTGTAACTGTGAAACATTGAAAGACCATTAAAACGACAACTCATAAAACGTCAGTTTCATCTTACTTCGTACGCGATAATGGATTGTTAAAAGGAAAAGTTCTTTGCCACTTTTAAATATTAAGACACTATCTACCCTTCCGCTGACAAAGAATTAAAATACCACTTAGTCTGCTAATTCTTCGACGTTCAAAGTGTACAGAACGAAATGAAAAAGACTTTGGCTTTCAAATTAGCCTTACCAATCGGGTTAATGGTTTTTAAATGATTTGATCCGTCTGTCTGGCAGATCTATAGATGGCACAATTAAATCGAGCTACATAAGAAGGATGCTAAGCATAGTTCTTGTTTCTTTATTTTTGTTATTTATTAAGCGTTACGTAGTGTTATAGGTTTTCATTTCTATGCCCTACATGCTATGTAGACCAATGTTGAGTATTTAATTTATTATATCGAAACTATAAATATTTAAAGTAACATAGTACAACCTTGTTGAGATCTTACGATTGAGATCAAAACTTTGCATAACTCGTCCAATATTAAAAAATTGCCTTGACTTTAGTACGTGACGTGAATCCCACTTCACGTCTAGTCCAAGCACGGCTGACGCCCCGAGCAAATTAACTGGAGCTCCCACTATTGAAACATGTCACACCTATTGAAACAGCTCGATACGTGATACGTCGCGCTCAAACGATCCCAGATTAAATTATCGTTTTATACGAGCACCGTCACCACTTCCGATTTCAGCCATATACGTACGTAAATGTTTCATATTCAATTCATTCAACGTTCAACAGAGCTTCACTGTAAGCTAAAGCCCCATTTGATGCTAATTAAATTACAGCAAAATATATCAAACCGAGTTCGTGTTTACGTATTCCCCGCGGCATAAATGCTGATTTTTAATTGCTGCAAAACAGGGTATGTTTTACAAATGTGGGTGCTTTATTTACTTTTTTGTACAATTCAAAGAAAAAGCGGTTAATGCACGCCCAGGGGAGATCGAGCGAGTGTAGACATACAAGCGTGTTATTTATTCATTAGCGCTGAGCCCGACGCACCGTTGTTTCGCTGTCTGATATGAAATCTCATATTAACTTGTCTACTTTCAGAGACTCAGCGAATTTATGTAGCGAAGAAAATTGTCGCTCGCTGTCTTGATGTACGACTTTACGACGTTTCGTATGCATAAACTTTGTTTACTGTACATGAGCGCAACTTCTCAACTCATATGCTTATGTATAAATAAACGTTAATAATTGGACCGCTAGGTATTTTATTGGGACTCATAATTGTCAGCACCATTTCATAAGAAGAACACGCACTTAATGTGGCTGGAGGCGTAAAGAACTGTCTTAAGGTTCATTACCACATATTAACAATCATGCATTGTATTATGTGCAGAGCTATTTGGTAAATATATGGCGCGCACATTTTTACTTAGAAAATTGTTCAATTTATCAGTGGGTAATTTCAACATTCAATGTGTTACTTGGTGCTGCTTGGTTATATCCCACATTATAAATCCAGCTGCGGAAAATAATTATCTAGCATGAACATTATGTAAAAAATATAATTCTTTTGTTCTCGGACTAAAATGTAATCCAAGTACTGATATAAAAAGACAAGGAAACTATTTCAACCCTGCGTACATAACGGTCTCTTAAATACAGGCAGCAAAAGTTAGACGTGGGTCAAGCCGCTATTAATTAAACAGAAGGGCGGATGCCTAATACCCTCATCTTACAAACCACCGGGGCGAACTCACCGGAAGTTTGAAAAGGTCAACATTACGCTCGCCGCCATCGAACATTATACATTATTGATCTTGTTGCCTCGCTTAATAACCCCAATGTGCGCTTCCAAGTAGGAATCGAGGGATCTAGGGCATCTGCCATCAGACCACCCCTTGGATTGATGACATCTTATTATCGATTACGGCCCCGTTTGTTACTTTATACCGGGCTTTCACTTAACATAGATACTTTAATGATAAAATTAGTGAAATTGCGTGCATACATCAAGCCCCAAGGTAATTATTTACGATGTTTCTAAATAACAAGGAATTATATATTTAATACAACGTAATACAACGTGGGTCCCTTCAATGTATAATGCTTAACCATGCCCTTAAAATGCGCATCGCCGAGCAAGCTTGCCTATTATATACTCTGTTCCCCTGCAACTGCTGAGCAATATGAATTAGGTCATTATTTTTCTGACATTGTGCCTTATTTTAGAGACAGGGGAATTTTCTTTTATTCCTTGCTTTTTAGAATAAATATTATGGAAAGGATTTTTAGAAACGATACACCTATCTATATGCAAATGATACATTTAGTGACTTGTAATAATACGCAAAATTGTACAGCCATGACCCAAAACCGATGTACTAAAAATTCCAAAGCAAACAGGCGAGGCAATCAAATGCAATTACTGTACTCTGGACGAAGAGCTCTCTGATTAAATATTGAACTATCAGTTAATGGCAGCAGATATTGTGGGAATTATTGAAAGCACTTGAAAGCCTATTCTAACAGCACTCAGACATTACAAGCCGCATCTGTTTAAATTCTAGCAAGAATTAAATTTATGGAATGGGTTTCCGTTATTTTATTACATGAAGTCGATCGGGAAAAGCTTAAGTAGATAATTAGTTTAATTTATATTTATGTACGAGATTATGTGCTGACTTATGGATGAAATGAAACTAATGAAAGTAGAAAGAAAAGTTTATAAATTCATTCTACACGAATGCGTAGTGGTTTAGGTGGTCGCCTCGCCACTGTCACGGCACCTTTGGGTTCGATGCCTTTACGGACAATAAATTGTGTGAGCCACTTTTTAGGCTTTCTTCACAGGGAACACCGTTCTTAAGTTGTTTACGGAGGGCCAAAACAGTTTAATATGAATTGCAGTTGCATTTATGAATATTGAAAATTATGCGTTTGACATATATTTTATATATCCTAACATCACAAAACAAATATACAATGTCGTAGAAAGAAAGTAATCCCCTTAAAACCTTCATTATGACTCAAGTGTAATTGGAATTCAAGTCACTATACATTATTATCGAAACCGGTGCGAAAAAAACCGATCACCACAGTAAAATACTTACAATAACACATGGAATTATATTTATTAAAGATTTGAAATCTCGTTTTTCAGATAATTTATTAATAACAGTTATAAGACAAACAAGTTTCATTAAATTTTCGAAATAAATACACTCTGTGTATAATTATAGAAAGCAAGATTTGAAAGCTTAATTTGTGTAATTTATTTTAACATTTTAATTAGTTATTACTTTGTTCTAAAGCTTAAAGTCATAGTTGGGTTTTTGTTTAACTTTTGTATTTTGCTTAGTTTCTGTGCGATCGTGAGATGATCAATAATTATTTTGCAACACTGAAATGAGTCTATAGGACGCTTACATATTCAAATGAACCTCTGAATATTACAAGCCAATTACGGTCTGGCGTTCTCCAGTTAAATGGAGTGTACTGTACTGTTGCCGACCTGCCGAGAACCGTTGCTATCTTAATTTGGACGCAGAGCCGAAAAACATATATCATTTTGAGTTTATATTATATGTAGTTCCTAGTTGCTGCCTTCAGATTTTCTCACGTAGAACCTTAAAGATTTATTGCAAAATATCGTAACTTCATCTATCTTATTCTTCTTTGGAATATATACGTATGTGTGGTTATATTTGTTCGTGAAAAATGATCCATACTTATATTATGTAGTCAATGGTTAAGGTTTAGATTGACGATCGAGAATAATAAAATCGGGGATTCAAACTCCTCCATTGCATTATTGATGTAATCCTACTCCTAACACTTTTTCGCTAATTTCGCTCATCTAGAAGCTGTTTCTATAGAATAGTAATATGGAATCCACATTAACCGCAAACTTTTTAAGGCTAAATACAACAGTGTACTGTGGTTTGTGCCATTTCTACGACTAAGCGAATGCAGCCATTTTGATAAAATGTTATCCAAACTAATAATTAAATGCGAATGTTAGTCTGTTTGTTGGTTTTGCTATGCTTTCACGGCTTATCTACTCGATCAGTCATAAAGTATAGGGTATTTTCACCCAGATAAAAATACTGTTGCCTAGCGACCCCGCGGACAAGAACTAGTACGGCCTAAAGCCTGAACAAGGCATTACTTAAAATATCACAAAATTAATTAAGAAACCGAACGAAGTGACAATAATAAAACATTAACATTATAACTAATTTCAGTAATTTTAATAACAATCATAATTTATTTCCATACCAGATAAGGCACAATGTACATAGATTCTTAAAAGGTACATACAGACTGGCAAATTTATTACAAAATGTTGAAACCGCTGCTTCCCAAACTAGGTAATAACCTGTACTGTGGGAGTCAGTGTTCCTCCGAAGCATACATTGCACTTAAAATTCAAATATTCCTTCGAAATTAAATATTATTAATTTTATATCCATTTCTTTGCTTCATATAATATGATGAAAAGGCAAATAAGAATACAATCGTATTTATAATAGTAGTTACACTAAAACATTGGTATTCTCTACCTTAGCTCTAACTTAGCTCTGCACACAGATTCTCATATTCGTTATGCAATTTATGATTAGTAATACATAATTCAATATTACGATGCTTACAATGTTATATAATGATTGTTCCTATGAGATTTCAGGTTCGATCAAACAAATAATGATTCGATTTTCTGTTAGGAATGTCTGGATCGCTATTCGATGCCTAGATTGGTATCCGATATGTAGCAATAGCCCCTCGATTACATGGTACCTACACATAACCGTAGAAATGTGGGAGTAATATGTTCGCCCACCCTTCAGGGGGATTCGTGATGTTATGTCTATCATATGTGTACAGATTAAAGTATTTATAAGCTCACATGACTTGAAATCTTTAGTATGAGACATTACATAGTCTATTTAGTCTCAAAATAGCAAACATAATGTCTTCAAAGCGGCTTGCGTCAAACGTTTTAATGATATTCAGAACGAACGTATGTATCTACAGCTAAATTACACAGAACCAAAATAACTTTATAATTTAGGTACTTTGAGGAATACGACGTCGCTTCTTAATGATTACTTTTTATTTAAGTTGTACATATTCTTGAAATCGTTTTTGTAAATAGATTTTTGCTGTTCATGTTTATATTAAATTAATATAAATAGTTCACAATAATATTAAATAAGTTAAAATTTCAGTTTAATTTAAAAATTACTTAAATAAGTAAGAATAGCCAGCATAGAGGCAATTGAAAATCCGTAGTTTTTGACCACCCATATGCATGTGTCTCGTAAACACAAATGTTTCGCGTAAACGTAAAGCAATGCAAATTATTCAATATCCTAACTAATATTTTAAATGTCCATGTGAGTTTGTTTGTTTGTTACGCTTTCACACCTTAACTACTTAACCGATCGTCATAAAATTTCAAATACATATTTTCAGGGCTACAGAAAAGCATATAGGTATCTTTTGTCCACAAAAAAGAAAAGAAAAATTACATAACCTAAATTTACGCGAGCAGAGCCGCGGGTAACACATAGTACTTACATAATTTGTATATAATATTGACTACATAACAAAACATATATGTATGTATGTCCTCAAAAGGTAAGTCGGAGGTGCAACTCATGTTAAGCTCAGAGCTCACGCCGCGCGCCGCGGGCTAACTTAACTGTACCGACTGAGCTTAAAGCCATCTAGCGAGCTCAGTTCTTGGATTCGTACTGCTCTTTAGATGCACTTAGTTTTATCTTTTGAATAATTAGTTTAAGAATTGAATTATTTTTATTTTGAAGATAGAGAATAATATTTTAACATCCCGCTTTTGTTTTTTTATACTATTAAGTTGGCAAACGAGCATACGGCTAAACGGAAAAAGATTACGGAAAGTGGTCACCGTTGCCTATGGACGCATGCAACACCAGAGGCATCGCTTACGCGTTGCTGACCTTTTAGGAAAGGAAGTGGGAAGGAGAAGGAGCGGAAAACGGAAAAGAGGGTGTTTGGGCCTCCGGTACTCTCACTCACCGAAAGAAACACAACAGCAGGAATACTGCTATTTCACGTCGATATTCTGTAAGAGGGTAGTCCTTCCCCGGTCGAGCTGGCCCATTCATGCTGAAATCAGCGAGGCTCTATATATCCGTTTGTATATAAGTATGTATATGTATAATACACCTGATAATATTAAAAGAATTCTCTATGTTAGAAACGCTTTTACTATATTATGACAATACATATATTCTTCCTTAATCCTATTCTAGGTGTAATTCCTGTGTCTCGGGGGATGTTACAAACGTTCAAACAACGGACACAAAGAACACCCAGATGTGGAACACACATTTGGGGATCACACAAAGTTTTGTCCCGTATGGGATTTGAACCAGATCATCCGAGCAATCAAATTTTCGTTGCATATTGTCATATTTTAATGTGAGATACTTGACATTAGAAAACGATTTGAGAATTATGGCTTGGTCGTGCATATCACAATTGTAACTCTCCTGCTATAGATTGCTAGAGTAAGTAAACCTAAATCTAAACAACTATTAGTCAAAATGAATAACACAAAACCTGGAATCTTACCATGAAGTAAGAGATCTACATCATCCGTCGCCTCTCTTTACTTCTACAGAAAGCAGAAGTATATTTTTGTAGATAAGAATGAAGCATAGGTACATCACTAGAGACAAAAATTGCAAAAAAATGGGATTGTCAATATTGGAAGGTCTTGGTGATATTTTTCCTTACAATATGACTTGATTATTACTATATTAGCCAAAATTCAGAAGTTTAAAAGCATTTGCCTGGTCCAAGCGTTGACCAAAAGTAAACTACTTCAAATATAATCAAAATAAAATTAGACATAGCATACATCAGAAAATAGAGTGGTTTTCGTAGGTACCAGTAAACAAAATATTTGCAAACACATGTACAAAATTTATTACTTACCCACACGATGGAATTTAGCTTTAAAGTAAATCGTATGAATAATGGTTAATCGTACAATATAAATGTAGTATATATTTATAAATCTGTGTATATCATTACGTATGTATGCGTGTATTATGAAAATTGCCTCATTGATGGTAAGGGTTGAATACCTAGAAACCTAGAACGAGAAAAATGTTCATATGGTTTTTATTAAAAAATTTAGTAGACTAGTCCCTATTACATGGACCTAAAAATAGATCGTGAAATTTGAGTATTATTCACCTCTCCCTAACCTAATATACAAGCTTAAGTCTATTTATATGTAAATATATGTAAAACAAATATATGTCACTCTTTCTAGTTTTATATTGTTTGTTTGTATTCCACTGATTAATCTAATCTTTTATTTTATAATTTAATTAATACAGTCTGTCATGCATTATATGTTAAATAAATGCCTCCAGCAATCCCAAGATGGCATTGACATGTATTCACACAAGGATTACGTAATTGAATTCCTGACCGAGAGCCACTATCCCTCCTAATGTTTTATTTCAATTTTGGATGCCAATAACAGTCCTCATGAATGTCTCCCAAGACAACTACGTTTACTGACTTAAGAACTAAAGCATTTAGAGTACATAGGTATACACATATTATATTAGAACAAACGTTTTGTATAGATATAGATAGTTAACAAGGATTACACATACACTTTTTTTCTACGTAGGAGAAAACTGAATTAGTTTTGTGTAAGGGTAGACCCATCTGTAGACAGATGTCTACGTTTTTGTTGGAAACGCTACGTACTACATATGCTACGAGATACATGATTATCAGAATGTCTACGCGTCAAATGGTCGTTATTGGCCACCATCTGAGGGTTTTGTTCTCCAAATATTGCTTACTCTAAATAAGTATTTTTATTCGTAGAGAATAAGGCTTCTCAAATACACAAAAGAATAATTTACTGCGTAAGTAAAACTTATCTAAGGACAGGCCATAAATATCGAGCAGATTTAAAAAGAAATACATACATGAACTGTCTCTTTTTCCTGAAGGGTAGGCAGAGTCTACGAATTTCCCTTTACTACGATTTTATCATATGTGTAGTGTATTCATTCAGATCCTTGATGTGCGCTTATATTCGTGATATCCGTAACCTTTCGCCACCTTTTTTTGAGTAGTAGAGCCTCGCTGAAATCAGTATGAATGGGCCGGCTCGACCGGGAAACGACTACCCTCTCATAAAATATCGAGGTGAAATAGCAGTATTCTTACTGTTGTGTTTCGTTCGGTGAGTAAGAGTACCGGAGGCCCAATCACCCCCTTACCCTCTGCCCGCTCCTTCTCCTTCCAACTTCCTTTCCTAAAGAGCCGGCAACGTACTTGCGTCTCCTCTGGTGTTGCGGGTGTCCATAGGTGCCGGTAATCACTTACCATCAAGTGATCCGTCAGCACGTTTGCCTCCAATAACATAAAAAAAATATATATGTCGGCGTCGTCATCGTACCTAGCTACAAGAGGTACACGGAGAAAAACCACGTGCTAAACGTCAGTGGAACGTGCATCGAGCAGCCAAGCTGTGCGTGGCTCACCGAACGCGCCCCACCACTACTCTATATAAGCCGGTCCGCCCGGCGCCGAGGGATAGTTCTTGTTGAGCTCGCTCGGTGCACGGATCACTGTTTTTGTCCGTGTAACCTTTAAATAAATTGATCAACTACTTGTCGTAGTTAATTAAGTTATTTAATTATTAATAAAAGTGAATTTAAAAGTACCGACTTCTTTTAATTATGGAGGATATTCTTACATATACATTTTGATATGATTGTAATAAAACTAGCAACAAACTAAACAGCAAAGCAAAATTAAATACAGATAAACATAAAATTTCCAATTATGTGCATAACTTTTGTTAAAATATGATCACGCAATACGATATCCTGGCCACAATGGCTCTCATAAACTATCATAAGCCGGGCTGAACCTAGATTACGCTCTGTATAGAAACCGGCGGTTTCCGACCGACTATATTGCAAAAAGTAAAAGCAAATATAACACAAAACAAAGGCAGGCGCATTGCGCGATCGTAACTTTGGCCTCGGAGACAATACAAACCACAGTGCAGTTCCTGTTTACGAGTTAGCACGTTATTAGATATGGCCCACTGAGATAATCTCTCGAAATTAACTGTACGCGTGAGTTGTACAATATTTAAACACATACACAAACAAATAACAGTATAATATATCATAAATGCAATTATAACTTTGCAAGAAAATAGCTAGTGTGAAGAAAGTTAGCCGGCAAAGTATTAAAGTAATTGCCCTGTTATATTTGCGACCACTACAAACTCCTTGTGAAATATGAGTTTGCATTAAAAGAAGCTCAGTGACGACAACTGCACTACCTTATGAGCCTTTGCTTTTTATTTACACGTTTATGCATGTAACGCATGTATGTTTAAGTAACATTCATAAATACCACCTAGTTGATAAAATACATTTATATAATAACATACAAAAACAGTAGGAGATCATTGGACTGCCATGTAGTTTTCAGTTGGATCCCAACACATGCACTTTGACTTTTTAAAGCTATAAACGTATTAAATGGTTAAAAACCGCTCGCTTTAACAGTGAAGAACAGCATGTCAAGAAACCTGTATGTCTAACAGTTTTGCATAATGTTTTCGAAGATTTGTGAAATTTGCCCATCCGCACGAGCTCTGCGTGGTAGACTTCGGCCTAACACTTCTCACTAAGAGAAGAGACCCGTGTCCAGTAGTGGGAGAACATTCTATAAATGTGTTCAGGATATTCAACTAAAAGTGTTTCAATGTTTCGTAAAGCTTGAATACCCTATAGCAGCAAAGCTTAATAGGTTTGTAAATAGTTTTTTATTTATAGATTCTTACATCTCATGTAAAACAAAAAAATTGAATTTCTGCTCCAATATAATACTTAATAAGCAGGGACGAAACATTTACAACCTTTTCGTGATAGCGAAGCTGTAGGCAAGAAGGCTAGTTCTGTATAAAAGTAAGACAGAGCAAATTAACATTATATAATCTACAGATGCTCCTTTGTTTACGTTGTTTACGGCCTGTTCTCAATGTTGCCAAACAAAAAACCGCCCCACGAGAGGTAATATTACCCGTTTCATTCAGATTGCTCTAGGATATCTATTCTAGTTTCATTTGGTAAGTAATATAGTAAAAGGCTTCGACGATAACAGAGCAAATATCGAGTGCCCTCACTATAACAATAAAGATAGGATAATGCCAAGGAATTACCAGTTCAGTGAATAGTATCATAGTAAAACGTAACATTCACGTATCTTTCTTGGTACGCTTTGAAATACAGTCACTGCCTCGTTAGTGCCTCTCTCGAAATATAACTCCTATACTTTCTACAGCCTTTGTGCTGTTTAAAGGCTTGAAACTTTGCCGCTCAAACTTTAGATTTATGAAAGAAAAATAAACAAATCTAGAACTTTGCGGTATGAGGACCGAGTTGTGGAACAATTCCAATTGTTATTTATGTACAATATCCACCTGCGGGAATCGTGCCAATGCAAACTACTGTGATATCTACTTGTACATATATCCCAATACCAATGTAGTTTACTCTCAAGTTGTATTGTATTTGGATTCTCTTTGGAAAACGGCACTTACTTTCTATAATACAATATATCTATGTAGGTAAAGATATTACCTACATAGATAAATTGTATTGTATTCACCTTAATGGAGCACGCATTTCCAAACGGTTTCGGTTCAATTGGAACAGTTAATTTCTGATACGTGTGATTAATATCGACTGTGGGGAGGAAATTGATAAAATGGTATGCTGTATACGTTTGTCGCGGTTGACTTGACTTTTATCTCTTGGACAGGAGCCAGAGTGAGATTGGTAGGTACTCAACTTGTCGAACAAGTTTAGTACTCTCTGGATGCTATTGAAAAGTCTCCGTCTCAGTCGTCCCTGAACACATATTCTCACGATTCGCTAGGTACCAATTGAAATTCTATACACGGCTTTTGTGTTACGCGTGTAACAAAAGGTGTGGTTATATTATTTACGGATCGTAACTTTTTTAATCATGTCAGTCAAAAAACATGTAATCATATTTATTTTTACTCGTTGACTCGCATGTCTTGACATAGCAGCGTAATCTACCATGTCAGTTTCAAACAATTGTTTTCTTCATTTTTACATAGACATTTCTTGAAAAAGCGTACTGGCAATAATATACGTCATGAGAGATATAATAATGGTTTAATAGATAATCCGTATGGGTCTATAATCTCTACAACGGTAAAATTAAACAATAGATAGTAAAATGTTTTCTTTGAGCTAAATTATGATCACGTATAGGCAAACGGG
Source organism: Catocala fraxini (assembly GCA_930367265.1). Lineage (NCBI taxonomy): Eukaryota > Metazoa > Arthropoda > Insecta > Lepidoptera > Erebidae > Catocala > Catocala fraxini. The sequence goes on from OV884037.1 coordinate 14,465,965, forward strand.
GCCCTTTAGATCCTTTATGTGTTTTAAATCTATTATTTCAACTTAAGTCTACTAAACGAGTTAACATTGTTTTCGGAATCCGAATGCTACAATTTCGGGAACAATGAAGATTGCTATTCATAAATACAATTTGAAACGTTGAAACATAAGAAAAACGATTGCCGGACCAGTGAACAGCAACGATCTTACCTACTTATTATCGGCCTACGCAACTTTTCGCCCTTTCAGGAAAAAAAAACTCTACACAAGACATCGTCAAGTTTTCGCTTTTATCTGAAAATCTAATAATAAAACCCTTATAAATTCGTCACGTCGTAACGGCGTAATCTGATTTTGTCTCCTAATAAACTTTGAAAGCTTAGTCCACTTTTAGAATTTTTTATATGTTTTCAGTGCAAACGTCGTAGGTAATCTTATCGCCATTGGCAACAGTCCAACATGGAAATGACAGCGACACGACCTTTGTCCATCGCGTTTTGTAAATTCCTACTTCATACGGATCATCTAGAATACCGCATAAATTTATGAAAAATTTATATGTATATACAAGCACATTTATGCGACAAGCTGTCTATCCTGGATAAACGTCTTATATTACCGAGACACAAACTAGAAAATATATTTCTTACAGACACCCTTTAAGCTGATTGCAGCTAACGACATGCCATCGTCACAATATGTTACCACATTATCATATTTGTATTAAGATTTAATATATAATATAATTGTAAAGACTAACGATCTTCAATAAAATAAAAACATAAGGGGATAAGATAGAACTAACTATACTCTATAATCAACGCATGAGACTAATGAAAAACTAGTTGCTTTCTCTTAGTGCGCCACGTCAGTCGTGTAATTATTTATGTACAGTTGGTTCATTGTAGGTAACTTATTATAATAATATTCTATCACATACACACAACACCATCTAGCCCAAACTAAGCAGAGCTTGGACTATGGCTACTAGACAATGGATAAACATACATATATACTTTTTTTTTTGTAAATACATACATATTATACATAGAAACACCCAGACCGAGACAAACATCCATGTTCATGCACACAAATGTTTGACTTGTGCGGGAATCGAACCCGCGACCTCAGGCGTGGCAGTCGGTTACACTAACCACTACGCCATCGAGTCGTCTAACAGTCAGTTACAGTTAAATATTTAGTATTTTAACTATTTATAATAATAAGTAGAAATATAATTAATATATCTGTGTATTCTTTCAAATATAACTGCCTCTATTGTTATCTAAATAAGATGGAATAAGATTTCAAGTCTTGGTAGTATCTTTTAAAAATTATTGTCCTGACATTTACCAAAGATGTAAATTTTCATGATTCGACTGTGACATAAATTTAATAATATTGCAGGTATTGCTATCCTATTTCTATATCTATGATATCAATATAACATATGAATAGGTATAGCTACATCTGTTAAAAATAACCCATTTAAAATTGGTATACAATTTAAGCAAATTATTAAATTGAAAACTAAAATTAAAAGCCTTTCCGATTTCTATAGTCGCGCCATTTTTAGTTCTCCATGACAACATGCCGGTTTCATTCTTGGGCACAAACTTTTATTGTCTACTGTCAAAGGGCGAAATAATCGCGGTGTGAATAATGAAAAGACAATTTGCGTTGACGATGCGAATCCTCGACGCAAGTTCAACGGACGACGAGATGCGTACGAGGAGAGACACTGACTCGGACGTCCATCTCGTGAGTTGGTTTACTTCACTTTTTTCACAAACGAAACCATCGCTTTGAATATATGATTGCTCTACTTAAAAATTAAATGCATATTAGCTTTCAAAATCGTTTGTGACGGATTTAATCTAGTTTTAAAAGCATAAATTCCATTTCTAGTTTCATAATTTTCAGGAGTTATGTTACGCCTAATACGCTGCTTTAATTCATGGAAATCAAAATTCATATTAAGAATAATACAGTTCAAGTGTGATGTTCTAAAATATTCGAAAATAGTATAGAGTCTAAGTGGATGGGTGAGTGGAGGCAGGGTGTCGGCGCGCAGGCGCGGTGAGGCTTCTGCGCTCGGCCGCGGCTCAGCTCAACGACGCCACCCGCGCGGGCGGACGCCGCACGCTCAACGGCCTACACAACTCGACTACACTCGAATACAAATCGATACCTATTCGATTAACCAAACCAAATAACGTGCCAAATATTCTGCTCAAATAGCAACAATTATTAGAAAAATCGTGCCGAAACAATTATCGTGAATGACAACGAATTATCGTAAAAATGTTTTCTGTGATTGGTGTTAGTGAATGGTTAGTGTGTATTTGTGTGGTAATAAATTAATTGGTGACGATGTATACATAACACGATTGATACGTGTGTGAGTGTGTATGTGACATTGAATAGTTTTACAGGTGCGTAGCTTAACTTATTGATATCTGTTTATTATACAAAACAACAAAACCTAACCGTTTGTGCCCAAATGATATCCAAATGTGACATGAAAATCTGTAATGAGTAAGCATTTATTATAAAGAACAAAATCAAAATATTATAAGATAGAGATTTATATTAGAGATATTTGTAATTACTCAGTAGGTATTAACAAAAATGATATTTGTGAGAATTTTGATCACAAAATTAACTTATGAATGAAGACAATTTTAGAACGACGGTAGAACATGACTACCAATATTCTAAAAACAAATGAGAATTTAAATACCCAACTCAAGACATGTATAGGGTAGGTACATGTTTCAAATCTTGTTTTCGTTTAAGGATATGACATCCCTGACGTCACGCATTAACCAATCATATTATCAGACGAATTGAAGATTAAAATAGCCTCCGTCACGTACTCTGTCATATTTAAATTACTTTGTCTCTGTGTTTTCTTTGTGCGACAAAATAGTATTCTAGCTTCATTTTGCCTCGCCTTTGGTCTAGCCTATCGTCCTTATAACAAAAGTTCTGGGTTTCATAAGAGGCTTTATTACTCTTATGTATAACAAAGCGGAGATTTTTATTTGTTTCTCAGAGTTCTCAAAGCAGGAAAGCTTTGTTCGCAAAGCTCTTTCCCTCCACAGGAGTTTTATGGCTATCTATCGAGATATAAAGTTGAGTAATATATCACTGTGAGAGGGCACCAGGTAACATTAGTTGAAAATAGAGAAGGCAACGGACTAGCGGGTAGGGATTATATCATGGATTAATGAAAGAAGTTTCATGATCACAAAATGAATCTACTGAATAGTAATATGGGCTTTAGGTATATTTTTTTGCTTAATAGAAAGCAATGAACTTTACCTAACGACGCTTGCACAATCACTTGTATCACTCACCCATTTAAAGTAAGAGGAGCCTTTGCCGGGCCAGCGCAAAGATCTACATAGGGTTAGAATTCTGATCCCCATATGAACGGCGCAGCACGTTCAGTATACTCTGCAATCCATACTTACCGCCGCATCACAACATAAGTTTATATCGTTGTGTTTTTCAGGGGATAAAAGTACTTCCCCATAAAGACCGAGCAAGATTCAAGCAAAGAATTTACTGTGAGGTATCTCAGACCAAAATGTAATTATTCATGACTGCACAAGATGCATATTGGCTTAAAAGTATTTTAAATAAATAAAAACGAATGATACGGTAAGGTTCGACCGAAATCGTTAAAGACAAACATGCAACTTAAAACGCAATTTCTTTAATTGCACGCGGTAATTGCAAATTAAATATTACCGTTACCCCAGCAGTATAATTTCATTATGAACAGAGGTCAGCTTAATGTTTTGTAAGAGATGAAGATAAGTATTAGCAAAGCCATTTTCGGCATCATTTATAATTTACCCATTTAACGGTACGACTGGTAAATGGTATATGATTAATAGACGTTAGGTACTTGTGAATACTACGAGACAAGAGACAAGTAGTAATTCAACGAACAAAAAGGATAATTTCTGTGCTATTGTTGTATTACTGTCGTGTGTTGCCTCTGACATGTTGTTGTATAATAAGGACTGGAGGAAGGAAGCGACGCCTCCTAACAGGCTGTTAACACCCCGATGTGTTGTGTATTAGATACAAGTATTCAGGTTCTAGAGAACAGTAACACGTACTAATAACAGACTTAGTATGTACATATGTTTGCGACACATTGTCTCAATGTACGCACACATCTACACGTTCTAGTTGGACCGGATTTAAACTAATGAAAATATTGTCCGTACGTTTGATAAGGGTGCAAGGTTCTATTGTGACAAGTACTACAACTTTCATCTCTTTAGTGACATGCAGAATATATAGCGGACACAACTGGCCTTGGATATAAATAATTGCCATTGCAGTGTATTTTAAATACAGACTGGTTGATATATTCTTTCTTTCTTTTATTTTTCAACCTATAAATTTAGAATGGTCGCGGTCTAACTTTGCAGGCTAAAAAAGGCTAACGCTTTCAGCCTGAAAATAGAAATACCTACAAACCTATAAAGCTCGTCCGCTATCACATTGAAACTCAATTCTATTCTCGGCGATCTGTAAATGTACTAAAGCGCACCTTTGTGTTAGTCAACGGTGGCATTTTCCTTTCCCTATTTTCCATCTCTAGGGATTTACCTACGCCGATTGTAACAAGAAAACAGCTTTTCACATTCGTAGAGAGACTTGTATCTGATAGCGAATTATTAAAGTTTCAAAACAACATAAGTACATTTATAATAATAACCGTACTTATGAATTCCCATCCCGGAGACAGCTAATTAAAATAATGTTGAGTTGGAATACATTTAATGTATACTTCACAGTTCGTTTGCTTGCAGCGTGTATGAAGTTGTGCTACAACAATTTCGCTTTATACACAGACGTGACTCCACTTACATTAGCAACTTTACAAACTGTCATGACCTTTGTACGACGTCACATTGCCCTGTAATGACTTTTGGGGTTGATATACTAACAACTCATAAGGATTATATAAGTAATACCATCTATGGTATAATATTCAAGTTCTGTTCCAATCATTCATATTGCTCTGATAGGGTTGACTACGTTTAACGAATGCCTACATGTATTTAACAAAATGATTACTTAACCCTGTCGCAATTGCAATTGAAATGGCTCGGCGGTTACGCTGATCCCGCGTAACCGCCGAGCCATTTCAATTTTTAGCCAATTTTGAAGAAATATTTTCTTTGTGCACGTCACAAGAATTCCATTGGGAAATTAGGTTAAGGTTTACGATATAAACAATATATGATTCTGAAAATCAAGCATCGTAGAATAGGTTTTATTAACGCTCTATAAAACTGTAAATTACAAAGCAGAATACTGTTTCTATATTAAACGACGATGATATTATTAGTCATTTTTCAACTTATCTTTATAACGTCTTGTCCATAAAATAACAATATCTTTTCTTTGTTACAGGATGAGAGGGGCTAAAGCAATATTTCTTATACTTTTCTTCGGGCACCTATCAGCGCTGCCAGATACTATCCGAATAGGTAAGTGTTAATATAGTCAAAATTAAGGCACAAAGTAAAACTTCTGAACGCTAAAACGTATATCGGTTAGTGAGTTCACTGCGATTATTTTGGTTTGTGAGTATAACTCTGCGGGACTTGTATAACAGATTAATACAATTGTTAACACGTATCAGATTGTATAATAATTGGAAAACCTTCGCTGGTCACCCTAGACATATTTAGGCTACTTTACGATTGCACGCCGTTGCCGTATGGCCGTATCCTCATACATGCTTCGCATAAGCACTTCCCGTTGGTACCTTTTACCTAAGCCTTCTCCTACACCATGCGTAATACTTATACCTGCAGAAACGAACCACATTGGATATGTGGTCCGCTTATGTATAAATGTACTGAGATTATAGACGAAAATCCTTAAGCCGTGAAATCTTTGAGCCCACGATACTGATAACTCCTTTAAAGTTATTCTTTAGTATCAGCATGAGCCGGAACATAAAGAGTTATTTGTTTGTCCTAAACCATAAACATACCAACTTCAAGTTCAGTCTTATTTTATTTCACTGTTGCATGCAGGCTATAATGCCTGGCTATTCCTGATAGATAACAATTTGTCTTTCACATAAAGCCTTTGGTTATATAGACATCATGTTGATAGACTATTTTATACAATTGTAGTATCGTATCAGATTAATTTTGGCTAAAATAAGCCTGCATTTCTGAAGAGCACTTACAGCAAGTAATAGGTTGAGCTCTCTAATATCTCTGAACCAAGCCAAGCACAGTCTAGTTTGAAATGTTTCTTAATTAGAACGAATTAATTAAAGCTTAACCTGAACTTATCCTTGATTTATGTTCAAACGGGTACAATTTCAATAATCTCTAATAAAGTGATCTGATCTGAATATAATTGGACGCCGCAAGCCATACCATAATATCCTTTGGCATTACTTTTATTAACATTTTGTATTGTAATACACGATTGTGTTATCAAAACTTTGTATTCGAATTAAATTGGCTGGTACACAGCCAATTTAATTTAAAAACAAAGGTAAAATATAAACCTAAGCCTAAAATTACAAAACAAACATTTCGATGTAGTAACAGATAAAAATGAATTCTCTTTAGTTAGAACGTGGGCGCGTTCTATGATCTAGGTATTATCACAAAGGATGCTTTATAAATTGAGTAGGTGTGTTGTTTTATTTATGACAATAAGTTAAAAATTATTTATAGGTACCTATTGATCAAGGGGCGTATTATAATTTGATATGATCACGCCAGTTACACTAGATACTATTATCATGAGAATCAACGAGCTGTTGATGTCGTAATAATGTTATAAACAGGAAAGTTACCTCGTTCGTACATATTGACACAAAAACTTATCCGATTACATCGAATTGCCGAAGTCTGTATTCAAATTGTCGTAGAATCTTTGATAGGTACCTGAGTTTTCAGATACAGGGAGCTAAAGTGACACGCCTACAGAAGCCGTGTGCATGGTAGTCGTTTAGATTAATTGTGTAACAGATAGTATTATTCACATTTGACGCAGTGAATTTCGTAAAGTTTGAGAACAAGCCCAGTACTTATATAGGCCGCTTTCTTAATTTTGAAGTTATTTTAGGTCCTTGCGATGTACGTCGGTCGGTTTTCCTGTACTTAAATAATTAAACATTTTATATTAAACTATGGACGGCTCAAGGCAAGCCAAGTTATGCAACCAACCTTATTTAATTTAACCAATGCAATGTTTTTTGTAGGTGGCCTATTTCATCCTGAGGATGACAAGCAAGAAGTAGCGTTCAGGTACGCGGTAGAGCGAGTAAATGCAGATCGAGCAGTGTTGCCGAGAGCGAAACTATTGGCACAAGTGGAGACAATATCACCACAAGATAGCTTCCATGCATCAAAACGAGGTAAGTGGCAACATAGAACCTTGTTAGAAATGATATATCAATCATGAGGCGATTAATACATTGTATAAACTCTCATCGGCCGCAATAGTAGTCACACTGAATAAACATTGTGTAGCCTATGGGCTGTACAATGTGTTTGTTTGATCTACGTTCCAATATGAGTGTTTACAAACGTGGAAATCTAAAATTCTACAATATGATTTAGAAGAAATTCATTTTTAAAGCTTTTCATCAAACTAAATTTTTCTATAAGTTGTTAGCGACTATGTCCGCTTCTGTAGCCCAGAGTGAGTCTAATTTACGTGAATCACAACTATATATCATAGTTATCTCCAGTATAACTCAATGAAATTAGTTAAAATACTGTGAAAGTCACTTTAAATTCCGTAATTCGTGTTACTGGAACAAACATGCAGACAATCCTAACTAATATTATAAACTAACTAATGTGAGTTTGTTTGTTACATTTTACGCCTTAACTACGAATACTCAACCGATCATCATAAAATTTCGCACACCTACACGTTGTCAGGGTTACAGAATAGCACATAAGGTGTCTTTAATCCAGAAACAAGTAACCTAACCTACATTTACGCGAGCGAAGCCGCGGCCAAACATTGTCACGATTTCAATTAGTTACTGTCCACAAAGTACAAACAGAGCCTCCCTACAAATTCTCTAAATTTGTATGTATATCGCTTCACAATAAATTGAAGGCAAAATAATTTTGACCAACAAAAAGTAGTCTGTCAAAGAGAGGAAAAGTGTGTGTCGCTAACGTGCGAACGTCAACGTTATCGCTCAGCAGCCGCTGCTTCAAAGCCATAATCTTTCCGCCATAATATATCACCCAAGTTTCTTTATATCCCTCTCACCCTTTATTTAATGAAGATAGATGGACGTTCATCTATATGTCTCTTGACAGAAGAGGGTGGAAACTGACCACAATGTATAGTACGATCATATGATGACAATGCGCATCTCGTAAGTTATTGTGTTGTGATATGGATTAATGGAGACAGTTGACGTCAATAAACATATTGATTATGAATATTACCATAAATACATATATGTATACAAAATACATTAAATAATTACTGAAGTTTTGAAGAGCTTTTCTATACTAACAAACACACTGTAATACTTGAAGATTACAGGCTACATTATATTTCTATGACTCCTACAATACCAGGAAAATAACCGGTGTAGGAAGTAACGAGATAGGCGTTTAGAACTCTACGAATATTATTATTATTTGCGTAAAAGTTGCTTAGTGTGCGTAAAGAACGTAGTAACTGATACTCTTCTACTCTTGAAATTTTTTGTATTCAAGTGATTGTAATATATGTAGGTAATATTGAAGAAATGATATTCTTAACAACATTATACTTAACAATTTATATTGTGATATAAGACAATATAACGTCACAAAAATATTTTTTGACTTTTGACGTTTTAATGTGTTATATTCAGGTAATAAAAACAGATGATATTTCATCACATAAGTCAGTCAGCCATTGCAGAAATGCCAGAAAACAAGTGAATGGATATTTTACCCAAGAACTGACCTGCTTGTTTATTCAAAAGTATAGCGATAAGCCATTAGTAGTTTTTCTATCAGATACTTTTGCCAGACGTCTAGGATCGAAAGAAAAACAAAAAGGTCGAGAGAAAGTCTGGAGTCGTGTCTAAGTGGACTTTAATTCTGCTCGGGTAATTGAACTTTACGAATAGCTTTAATGTCTTGTATTCACTTTCTAGTTTTTTTTATTCTTCTAGGGAAGATCTAGCTTTACATATAGTACACTATATAATTTTAGTCTTTAGAAGGTGTTACAAAATTTCTTTAATATATGATAGAAATATCTGGGTGTATACTTCTTCTTTCTTCTTTCTTCTTCTTTCGAGGCGCTCATAGCCAGTTGCACTCACTGATCGGTAAACGATTAGCGAGGTTCAGCAACGTTGGGTGCGGTCAGTCTATAGATGGGTGACCGCTTAGTGGTATTTCATCTGAGCGTCTCTATGCTTCGGAGGGCACGTAAAAAGTTGGTCCCGGTTGTTGTCAAATTGACAGCAGTCGTTAAGCCATGTCAGAGGTCTACGGGCGGCTTGAACAACTCTTGACAATAGGTTGGCGACAAAACACACGAAAAAAAAAAAAAAGAAGTATTTTGTGCATAGTCAAGATGCTCGATGGCGTTGTGGTCAGTGTAACCGACTGCAACGCCTGAGGTCACGGATTCGATTCCCGCACAAGTGAAATATTTGTGTGCATGAATATGGATGTTTGTCTTGGTCTTGGTGTTTCTATGTAAAATATAGATGTATTTACAAAAAAAAAGTATAAACATATGTATGTTTATCCACTGTCTAGTACCCATAGTACAAGCTCTGCTTAGTTTGGGCTAGATGGTGTTGTGTGTATGTTATAGTTAGAATACTTTTTTGACCAAACACTCGAATATAGCTTGAATGCATAAGGGTAGTTGCCTATTTTTTTATTTTGTACATTATTTGAGATTTGATTTGATTGATACAACTTATATTTTATAATTAAGTTTGTTTATGTAGCGAACAAAATATATAACAATAAATTAAAGATAAGTCAGTCACCCAACCGAGCCAATAATAATAAGCCTTAAAAAATCTCTAATATATTATGTAAATTTGAGAGTACTGCTAACTGGGACCACCATCTCTGAAAGCATTGTTATTGCATGCACGGAAATGAGATAACGCTTTACCGTGCATAGCTTTGATTCATTCTCTCCCATGCAATTACAATTATTAAAGAAACGGCGGAATAGGTGTTTTGGAAAAATAATAGTCGTATAAAGTAGTTTAGTTTCAATGTATAACATTCGTGTAAATATATACAACAACTAGATTTTGTCTGCGGCTTTGCTCGCGTCAATCAAGATTTTGTCAATAAATTTCTATTTTCGGAAACAGTACTTCTTTCTGGATGAAAAAAGTACTACCTTACCTTAACTTTGCCCTATGTCCGTTTCTGTACCCCTGAAAATGTGTATGCAAAATTTCATAATGATTAGTCAAGTAGTAAAAGCGTAACAAACAAACAAACTCACTTTCGCATTTATATACTCACGAGTAGTTAGGATAATGTTTTATAGAATTTACATACTGCACATCTACAAGCATATTGTATGTGAATTTTCGAAAATATTAAATAAACTAGTTAGTTTTAGAAGCCTTTCAATTGTGGTAGGAGCGGTAATAGTCAATTGGCAGACATATACGATACAAACAGTGAGGTAACCGCTCTTTATTATACAAGTAAAAACCTGTCAGGGGGTGATTATACTTGTTATTATGAACAACTTTTGTTCTGGGATATTGCCGAAATTGCGAAATAAAAACAGCTGTTCGATACAAATTTTTTTTTTTTTTTTTTTTTTTTTATACCACGTACACACAACACCATCTAGCCCAAACTAAGCAGAGCTTGTACTATGGGTTCTAGACAATGGATAAACATACATATTATTATATGCTTTTTTTTTTGTAAATACATACATATTATACATAGAAACACCCAGACCAAGACAAACATCCATGTTCATGCACACAAATGTTTGACTTGTGCGGGAATCGAACCCGCGACCTCAGGCGTGGCAGTCGGTTACACCAACCACTACGCCATCGAGGCCGTCAATGGCAAATTGGACTTTGACCTCGACAAAATGTATGGAACAGCAGATTTTTTAAAGAATAACCCTGTATACAGGTTTACAAGGTAGATAGTGAGATATCCTAATACGCCCCAGATTTTTATCATAAGCAAATAAAATATTAATACCTCCGTCATTTTTGCAACCAATCTTGTCGCTGTTCAGACTTGTTTTGAATGCATTTTACTGCTGCGCACACATTGTAACTTATAAAAGTAAATATAATATGTAGTAGTCGGTATTATAAAAAACAGTAGTAGAATATTTATTGAGACATGGAACTGCTCGTTCATTACACATATCGGATGAGGACAAGTCGTAGACAAGTCGTACGCAAGTCGTTATTACATCAACAACCACACGCACATTGCCCATGTATTTATGGTTTAGTATTAAATTTTAGTTTAAGATGTTTTAATATCGTCTTTATCACTTTGCAGTTTATTTATAGCTATACTAGCACATTTTAATTAGCACCGTGCCACCAACTTGTCTGTCAGCTGGCTAAAGAGTTATATTAAAAACTATCGTTCTTGAAAGTTTCTCAGTTTAGTTCGAAAAGTATAATAGTTGCTCCCTGATACAGTTCACACATAAGTAGTTCGAAGCTAAGGAAATAACTAGAGACCTTAGTATTAATTAGTCTGTGATTCGAACTGTGGGTAAAGAGGACATTAATTTTGCTATTCATGTCAAAAGTAACAGAGACGCAAAATAACCATTAACTAAATACGAATTAAATGGTTAAAACGTGGAGAAAGAAGCAATAAATTAAGTTTGGAAACTTTTTTCACGGCTTATAGGTCCAATGATTACCACAGACTTCCAATGAAGCTGACGTAATTTAATAGCTTCGCTATGGCCTTATCCAAAGGCAGTGGTTTGCTCCGATGCACAGTCGAAAGTCAAACTTCATTTCATCAAATTTCAATTTCGTAAACTTTGAACGTTGTTGTTTTTTACTTTTGTTATAGGTTCAAAGTATAAAGTTTGTATCATCATTCGCAATTTAAAATCTGGCTACATCAAGCTATTGGTACCTAATTGTTTTTCGTTTAATATTTATGCCTCAAGTAGTTTAACAATGATTTAAATTACATAATGAAAATTTTATTATAATAATCTCATCTAAATATTTTATTGTTATATTTAAAAGTGGTTGCAATATGAAACCTTATTCAGAATTTGACATTATACAGACACTGAACCCCTAATCCACCGCCCTACGGGATGAATTTTGAAAAGCCTTTCTTAGTGTACGCCTATGTTATATAAGGCACACACAGGGTCTACCTTGCGGTTTGAACTATGTGTTGCTGCAATAGTCTGTGTGCCTAACTAATCAACACATAGACAGCTAGACAATTATTCTTTCATACGTATAGAAAATCTTATGTTATTAACTGATCACTTACATAAAATCATCAATCTGGCAATGCCGATTGCCAAATTTACAGAGCAAGCTCTATCAGGATCCTCGAAATTCAACACACAATCGTTATTTAAAAATATTGAAATTCACGGTTTGTATGCGTATGTCGTAGCCTGGTCGTGGAATCGATCACTTTGTGATGTGGCCAACCATTTCATGAAATGGTCTAATACCCCCTACCCACGTCATGAAATGATCTGGCCAGATGAGTATATCAAGAAGTAACCTTGCGTATAGACGGCTACTTCATGATATGGCCAAAATTAGCGATCACATCGTAGACTAGTTACATTATTCACCATTAGAAGCGCTACTATTGTTTTGTTTTAATGTTTTTGGAAATTATTCTGATAAAAAGCTAATAATGATGCCCCAATTTAAAATAAAACTGAAGTGAAATATCGTTCCAGCACTAAACTACTCGAAATATAAGTTCCTTCGTTGTTTGGAATTTTTGGAATATTAATGACATGGCCAAACGTGAACAGACATGTCATCAAACGTTGACGTTTAAATGATATGGTCAGGTTTGGCTGGTCATTTCATGATGACCGGCTACATTATGAAATGTTCAATTTTAAGATTTGGGTACGACATAAACATACATTCCAAGTAAACGACACGATTTTAATACTTGCTCTCTAACCTAGGTATGACAAAAGAAACAACAAAAAAAAATTACAGTATACTCGAAAAATAATCACAATTAACACAACAGCTATCGATATAAAATTAAATAAAGCAACATCAAAACTTAAATTGTTGATTTTATAAACGGTTAGGCTTAATCTAAAATATATATCACATTCTAGTTCCTAAATGACAAATTGGTTTATAATATTTATAATACGCAACAATTACACCAAAATACGCGATTTTATTGTGGTCAAAGCAATAAATTCTTCGTGAATGTAGGTAACAAATTTTGTACGTACAACGCACGGCCGATCCCTGTTCGCAGGGACACAATCAGTTTTTAACTCGGTGTGTGATGTAATAGTTTTTCCCCTCCAGTCACGTCCGACCCATGACAACGTGACCGCCGTACCCACTTTTCTTACTATTTATATGACATTTTTGTAAAGTGCGTTTTCCACAAAATTTATTTACGCCTTACACCTACTTACTTTTTATATATAATAATATCCTTGGCTCTCGTAAGATTAAAGTATAAATATTATATTGTTACTTCTTGATAAATTGAATGCGAAATTTTCTTAACCATAAATATGTACAAAACAGTTTCGTTTCTTTAAGAATCTTAGAAGAGATTTATAATAATATAATAATAATTATTATTATAGAAGAGATTTGTTATATTTATTTCACTGGAACCAAAATGTATGATGTAAAATTGCTATAGATTTTTTATATCAGTACTTCGTACTTATTTTGATCTAACTTTGTTTATTATCCTTAAGTAATGGATGGTGTAGCTAACTTTATAAGTAGAATCACCATAAAAAGAAAAAGCCTTTTAGTGCAATGTTTTACAACATATTGTTACTGCTAAACCTCCCTTGTAACATGTAATATGTGACTTTCTACGACTTTCCCCGTCATAATAACTAACAATGAAAACTGCACTTGACGCCTAGAAGACTTCTGTGATTACCAACATAAACAGAAGAAAATGAAGATGTTTATATTACGATTACTTGGTTAAGTAATATTCGAATAAGATGTTAAGTTTGTTAGGTACCGCGGTTGGAGGATATCTATTCGGACGCCGGAGCTCCTTCGAAACTAAGCGGTGTGCCGCTTACAGTTTTGAAGTTAATTGAAAGCTAGATATGCGCTTCAATCGTAAACTCTATTATACTGATATCTAATGCAAACATGTATACAAACCACAGGTGCTTTTCGTACAATATCTGCAGCTCATTGTATCACTAAACCTCGTCGTAGAGAAGGCTCTTTTCATATGTTTTGACAAAAGTTACTAGAAACGCATATTCGTTCTTTTACCGACTATTTATTGATTTTACTATTTTCTATTCGCACAATAACGTTAAAGTGATGCAATGTGTTTCATAATAGTGTATACACTAGTCATAATACTTAGCTTGTAAATACGAATTACGAGCTATAGCAAAAATATATATTTCATTTTGCCTAACTTCTTTTTTTTCTACAGTATGTCACCTACTAAGAAGCGGTGTGGCGGCCATCTTCGGTCCCCAGTCGGCGCCAGCGGCGGCTCATGTCCAGTCTATCTGTGACACAATGGAACTGCCTCATTTAGAGACCAGATGGGACTATCGCACTCGGAGAGAATCCTGTCTTGTCAACCTTTATCCACACCCCGCCGCGCTCAGCCGGGTCAGTGCTTTATTTTGTCAATATAAAACCAACCTGATTGGGAATAATGTAAATGGACGGCAAGCCAATAATTTTGTATAAGCCGAGAAATCTATTAGCGCGACATTAATTGGTTCAAATTGCAGCGAAAATAATAAACAAACATGTTATGAACTTAACTATTTTCTAAATGTACTAAATAATAGAAGACTATGATGAGTGAAGATGCAATAAATGAGCTGAACTATATAACTAAAATGTTGAAATGCTTATGACATTTACAATCCTAGTAATACAAATCTGACAGGTTATAAGACCACATAATATCTGACAACAAATTACATGAATGTAAATCGTATTAAACTACTTCGCTTGATTTATTACTCACTCAGAGGGTCTGAATTACTGTTACAAACTGTACTCCACCTATAATACCCTGTTAATTATAAACCAACACACACAAAGGAGATTATTTGCACATTAGTTGTGGAGTCATTATCAAATTACGGAAATGTATGTTTGCCATTGCAAATTATAATAACCATTTATTATAACTAAAATTATACCGTTAAACAATGACGAAATGTATATAATTTGTTATTCTGATACAATATTGGTGAGTAATTATCGAATTATATGCTTAATGTGCTTATGTTACGTACATTTATAAAATACAATTCAAATTATACGTGCTCTTAAGTCTTAAGTGACTTGAAGCCAAACTACCATCTCTTCTAGGATTATTACTATATACGAGAGAAGGAGACAGCGCGATAAAAATTGTATAGCTTTGTCTCGACCTCGCATACGCTACTATAGTACAGCCCTAGGACGTTTCACACAATAAACACTTACGTCTAAATAGTAGTCCTGTCCCTAAATCTAGGTCTTTGTCGAGTCTGTCACAGAAAACTTTGTTAATTAATTATCTTAATTGCGAGAAGCGGTGGTGGTTTGCGGGACTTACTCGAGCCTATCGCGGTAAGCGTAGCCATTGAAAATGTTTTCCTTGTCGGTGACGACAAAACTTCTCCCGAAGGGGTGACTCTTAGTGCGGTTAGAGAAACCGCAAACTATTTAATCCTGCTCCAACAGTGTTTTGTTGAAATTGAACATTCCAACACAGCGATATAACTCCGCAGTATTATTCTTGTTTTCACAAACCATTCATATAAACAATAATATATAATCAGGAACATGTCAGAATTGTTTTACGTTGCAGTAATAATATTTGATAATTAACCTAAAAATTTATTATCTTCTAGCCAAAAGTAGACAAACATCTTTATAATAATATCAGTTCCTGTATTAAACTGTCGCACTGCTAGGCATGGCCTTTTCGTAGCGTGAGAACGGTTAGGCCTGGGCACTGAGCCAGCGTCGTGAAGTATAGTGCTGGCCCAGTGCGGGTTAGCAGACTTCAAACATCTTCGAGAACATTATGTTGAATTCTCAGACATGCAGGCTTCCTTACGATGATTCCTTTTATCAATAAAAGGAGCAATAATTAACTATTTAATACGGTCCAACGGTCTTTAGCCCTAATAAATTGTTTATAAGTTCTAAGACATTAAATTAATGCGTTTTTATACAGAACTGAATCAGCCTAAATCAGTCCACTGTATGCGTAATTGTATCATGTGTCAGTACACATCAGATATATATATCACGTATCTCAATTCGAAAGTAAATAAGTACTACAAGAAACGTCAATACGTGCCAAATATAAATTATTTGGCATCTATTGAGCTAATAAAAGCCTGTAAAAATACTTTACTAGACCCACCAAATTCTTTCAAGACAAGTTATTGGTACAATTGCTTACAATGAAAAGTCCTGCAGATCATATATTTGTTTGGTACGAGTTCGAATCTTGTATATCAGATACCAGAACGTATCTATTTTATTTAACGGCAGATATCTACGCAAGAATATAATCCCATCGATCGTTGGAACTATACTACGGGTCAGGAGGTCAACTATATTGATATAATCATAGGTAGTGGTGTAATCGGATTAAGTTATCATAAGCAAACATATTGGTAATCATTTTAGCATTCGGAAGTTATCTGTCTATAAGTATTTATGAACATTAATGTACATTAAACAAGATCATCGTTTTGAGCTATGAGTGCCCATCCTGTTAGCACAAGCAAATCTTAACTCAGTACTTAAATTATAAATCTAGTACGTGAAATATGTATAAATAAAATATATATACATACATATTTTATTTAAATTTGCTATTGGTGATATTATTTAGGTAGGTAGGATAGGTTCTCGATATTTTACTGATTTTAACTTAGCCAACATTTTCAACAGACGAAAAATTAATAGGTATTTTATCAACGAAGTATAACTAAAGCGCCCTTGTTAAACGAGTCCAAAGCTTAAATTAATTAAAATTACTTATCTCATTGAAGAACTTAATCACTTAATCCGTCGTTACGTGAGCTCAAACCTCCAGACCTGTATTAACGAGCATTGTCTAATTAAAATAACTAGTCCTAACTCAACAATCATTTCATATGTTGTATTCCAAGACCTTGGCGTAAAATGTCATCATACTAAACCGAATAGATACGGATAATAAAATTATAATGAATACTGAAATGATACGGTAATTAAACGCACCTGTATCGTGGGTTCTGTCGTAGATAAAAATGAAATTGTCCGCCTTGCTGGAAGATTGGACGTCCGCTATTAGGTCGATCGTCCATTCCTTTATGCATCCACAGACAATATTTTGTATTGGTGGTATGGCACTGCGTCGAAGCGTAAAGTTGGATCCAACATTTAAGTCACCTGATTTGAATAAGTAAATTGAATTAAATGAAAACGGCTTTATGTACTTTGTAAATCTTCGTGGCTTAAAATTATCCAGCTTTTGCAACTGTTTAAAGGATTAAGTGGAATGAAAGTTTATTGCGAAGTTATTCATTAAGGTGGTTTAAGTCATAAATTCAAATTATGTTGTACACAATTATGAAGATGTTTCCATATTTTTAGGCGTATGTGGATTTAGTAAGAGCATGGGGTTGGAAATCATTCACAATAGTGTATGAAAACAGTGACGGTCTGGTTCGTCTGCAAGAACTTTTAAAAGCTCATGGGCCCTCGGAATTGCCTGTAGCTGTGAGGCAACTGCCAGATTCTCATGATTACAGGTAATTTATGTTCTAAATTTACATTTGATACTAATTTCAAAGCACTCAAACTAACGTTACCCTGCAGACCTCTTCTGAAACAAATAAAGAACTCAGCAGAGTCGCATATAGTACTCGACTGTGCCACAGAACGGATAAGGGATGTACTTCAGCAAGCGCAACAAATAGGAATGATGTCTGACTACCACAGTTACCTAATAACTTCACTTGTAAGTCACGCTCTGAAGCTTTATAAGCAAAGTTTAGCGCAATCTGGTATCGAGTTCACGTCATTTAACTTGTTAACAGGATCTTCATAGCGTAGATTTAGAAGAGTTTAAATACGGTGGGACGAACATTACAGCATTAAGATTACTTGACCCTGAACGTGCCGACGTGCAGAGAGTAGTACGGGATTGGGTTTACGACGAGGCGAGAAAAGGACGTAAACTACAACTGGGACACACCACAGCGAAGGTAATTACCCATTTATATGGAGGACAATGGTAAAGATATTAGTATACAAGTGCCGTATTGAAATTAATTGTTTGTTTACAGGAAAACATGACCTTTATAAAGGTAAGCTCCTTATTCATGTACATAGCTAGACCTATTTCATTAGTCAAGTGCATTGATGTAAAAAAAAAATACTTTCAACTCAAATTTTGTTTGCCTAAGGCAGCATTTTCGTGCAATTTATTGAATTCTTATTTATTTTTTGTTGATATAAATCTTTAACAAGAAGTAATCATTTGGTAAACAGACGGAAACGGCTCTGATGTACGACGCGGTACATTTGTTCGCAAAGGCGTTACATGATCTTGATACGTCGCAACAAATTGACGTTAGGCCTCTGTCATGCGAGGCGGAAGACACGTGGCCCCACGGCTACAGTCTCATCAATTACATGAAAATCGTAAGTATGTTTTGTTTACGTACTTTATTTCCGATTTATGTGCATATATTCTCAATAGCCGTTCTCTATTTTTGATGATGAACTAAGGCCTACAATATTCTTTCACCAATCTCAGTTTAGAGTTTCGCTGAATAAAAGGCATCCAGTTCCTCTTACTAGCGCTGTTTCTATAACGCCTTAGGATGATCTCCTATTACAAGATATAAATTCAAAATGAAATTTGCCAAAATCCTTGCCAAAATTTTGAATACAAGCCATATCTGGTTAGATTACTCGATAGACGTAAATCTACACGCAATAAATCATCTGTCAGATGTACATAGATTACACCGCAGCTATCCTCTGCCCAAATTTGCCATTATAGGTAAATGTATAAGTTACACAGCCTCGTGATATTTGCATTTTCTTTATAGCCTAGAACGTTAAAAGAATACTGGCAACTACAATTTCGGTTTCGTACATAAAAACAAGTTTGTTAACAAACACCGTCCGTACGATAAAATGCACTAAAGCCCTGTAATAAAAAAAGTAGTAGGTGGTCATTGAACAAAGCTGCGGCCAACATAGTGAGATTAAGTACTCTACGTGAGACTTGACGGATTAGCTCCTACACCGCTGTGTACTTAAGCGTCGTATTTATCTCTTTATGAGAAAATGTAGTAGCTTGTAACATTCATAATAAACATCTGTTGACATGCTTGTCATGCATTACTTGTTGTATTACATTCTGTGGCGGCTTATTAATTAAATACCTACATGAGTGTGGATTTTGAAATGACGTTATTTTTTAATATTTTGTTTTGTAAGAATAGATACAGTTAATGTGAAGTAATCCGTAGCGCTCATGCTTCTAATTACTCTCTCACTCTATAACTATTTAATTGCGACGTGCACAATGGTATTCGAATTAAATTTGAATATATTGACAACACTGTAGTGTTGATATTTCGTGCGTTGCCTGTCTTGACCATACAAAGCAAGTACCCTGTTGGGCAAAGCCGTATTCGAATATCACATAAATGTAAATGTACGCATCAGTAGGTATAACGGCCGCTAGTTCACTACCACATTTATCCCGTGCTATAAGATTGCGCATATTTTTACGGCCTATTGTGAGGCCCGAATTCGAGTCTTGGGTCGAGTAAGGTCTTTTCTTTTAGAAACTCTTGGAGTAGCAGAATGAAGTCTAAAAATGCTCGGTAAATTTTAATAGAGTCGCTCTGTGTTACACGTACCGATTCCTTGTGTATCTATAGACTATGTGTAGATATATTCATTTGTAATTTGAGATTTTGATTTATTGCGCAGATGCGATTTTAATAATATATATTTAACGCTACTGCGTTTAATGGAAGCTCAGAATTATTTACACAAAGTGAAATCGCATTTCCCACAAGCACATAATTTCAGTAATTAGGTATGATTAAAATATCACTTTACAAGTATAATTTGATAATACAAATTGGCATTTATAAGCATAAGGAGGCATTAATGTATATAGTTTATATATTTTATTAATAATGAACATGTACATTCATATACAAATAACATATTTTTGAATCACGTGAGTGTTTGTGTGTGTGTGTGTGTGTGTGTGTGTAATATCATACTACTAAATTATAACTAACAATAATTATTATAAATAGCAAATTTATTAACGTAACATAATATTAAACTTTAAAATATACCCATCCTATATATACCTTTTCCCCTCAGCGTTAATTACTTTTTATTACTTAGCTTTAAGGAAACTGATATCAAAATGTGATAACTAAAGTAACTGGGACAGTGCTTAACTCGTTAATTCAATGAACAGGTTGAAATGAAAGGCTTAACCGGAGTGATAAAGTTTGACCATCAAGGATTCCGAAGCGACTTCACTCTAGATATAATTGAATTAACAAGGGACGGACTGCAAAAAGCCGGTACTTGGAATTCCTCCGAGGGTGTCAACTACACCAGGTCCTACGGCGAGAACCAAAAACAGATAGTGGAAATACTTCAGAACAAAACTCTCATCGTTACAACCATTTTGGTAAGCAATAAATAACATTCAAGATATAGACATTAATCCACCGGAAATATTTTACTGCTCTCCCGTGGCCCACAAAAGCAAAATTAGCGTATCGCGCATATACCTATATATGAATGTTCTCTCGAGAAGTGAAGAGGGGATTTATGTAGACTGGCACACAGTAAAAATATATTCCCTAAGAGAAAACATTCATGCGAGACATATCCGTATTCATGACTTGATACATATAAAGCTCTAAGCAGAAACACAGAAGACAGCAAACCTGTGTTTAAATAAAAAAATCACTCGAGCTTTTCTCAGCTCTCGCTGTTTACGAATTCATTTCACGTGTATTCCCCAAGTATGTAAACACTGTTTACTGATATAGTAATTCTTTTTTAACACATTTACATATGTAAATCTACTTGCTAATTCCCTAGAGTGCGCCGTATTGTATGAGGAGAGAGGCCAGCGAGAAGCTAACGGGCAACGCACAATTCGAGGGATACGCCATTGATCTAATTCACGAGATATCAAAAATTCTGGGCTTCAATTATACATTCAAGCTGGCGCCTGACGGTCGATACGGGTCCTACAACCGTGAGACTAAAGAGTGGGACGGCATGATAAGGGAATTGTTAGAACAACGAGCCGACCTCGCCATCGCTGATCTCACCATTACTTACGACAGGTAACAATGAAAATAGACCTACCTAATACCTGCTCAATGGCTTGAAAATTACTCTCCACTTATCTAAATCTGATTGCGAAAACATATATAAAATCAGTTAAGGAATATTGCTGGGTACTTGAATTGTTTGTTTCTCATTACAATATTTGTGAGGGAGCCTTTAGGCCTTTAGACCTTTTGTGAGCGCACATTGTTTTAACGGTATCCGCTGTATAATTTTTGTTTGTACAGGGAGCAAGTGGTTGACTTCACAATGCCGTTCATGAATCTCGGTATCTCGGTGCTGTACCGCAAGCCCATTAAGCAACCACCGAACTTGTTCTCCTTCCTATCGCCTCTCTCCCTCGACGTGTGGATTTATATGGCCACCGCGTATCTCGGCGTTTCAGTACTGCTTTTCATACTGGCAAGGTACGTATACGTAGACATATAGTATCATTTATATAGATATAGGTCGCCATACTTTGTATTTTGCCTGATTGAGTTGACACATTTATAAAGTACTTGACCTTGTTTGCACATAATTTTACAATGTGTCCTGGATTCGATCTTTATGTTCAAGAATAGCGGAGTACCACTTGGAAACGTGCCGACTTCATTTAGGTTGCTAAATATTTATTTACTGATATCCGATAGGTTTACTCCATACGAATGGCATCAAACGCACTCACCTGAAGGCGAGAAAATGGAAAACATTTTTTCTCTAGCAAACTGTTTGTGGTTTGCTATCGGATCTCTCATGCAGCAAAGCTGTGATTTTTTGCCCAAGTAAGATAATATTACAGAACCCCTAACATTAACTTTTATTAGTTAAGACTGTAAACAGCAGTTTCAAGCCGGAAATGAAATTAAACCTGGGTTTTAAATGTTATGGAGGAAATAATTCTAATAAAAAAACTCGATTCGTATTCGAAACACCCGTTTCATTTCTGGTGATAAAAATAGTGAACTCAGCGAAGTCCACAAGAAGAACATAAAAGAGAGGGTTGCTCAATCATTCGCCAACTTACTCGGAAGTGAATTTCAAATCCGGAACTCATTCCTTTGAAATACGTAACTTTAGCCCATATTGAACTAATTACAGTCTTGTTACGTTCGAGGATACTGGCCTGTAATAAAAATTACGTAATAAGACCCAGAAAAGACTGCCAGAATACATTGCTTAGCTACACGCAAAAAAGTTTGATTCATAAAATAAACTCAGAAAGCACGCTCAACTACAACAGGTTTTAAAAATGCTGTAATAAGTTTATGCTATATTTCTGGACTCAGTCAGTCTTTCATTGATTAAATATACTAATAAAATAAATGAAGTGTGTTAATGTTTTCGTTTTTGTTCGCATTTCATTAAATCCTTCAATTGTGTTTGTGGAGTCAATGTCCTAAATAACGATATTGAGGAAAATCTTGAAAATATTGCGCATAGTAATGAAACAGAAGTAAACAAAAAGAAATTTGCAATCAATGTTCTGATTCTTTTATTTATAATTAATTATAATAATAATTCATCAAAATATATTTCGTATAGCTATTTTGTTAGCGTGAGCTCCGGTTGTTGACATTCACTAGAGTACGTTGGCAAGCGATCAACAGATACATTGTAAATAAATGACGGGCCGTATTTGGGCGCAGGTTCAGCCCGTACGAGTGGGACAGCCCCAGGAACTGTCTTGACGAGCCGCCGGTGCTGGAGAATCAGTTCACTCTGTTGAACTCGCTGTGGTTCACTATCGGATCCTTGATGCAGCAAGGTTCGGATATCGCGCCGAAGTAAGTCCCTACTCTTCGCCTCTGATGGTTACAATTCCGTAACAATGAAACAACAGCGGCACGGAAGGTCGACGTTTTCTATCCGAATTGATTAGAATTAACAAAAATTAGGACCGAAGCGAGGTTGCTAGTTAATGAAATCAGAATGGGTAAAATTGACTCGAAGAGTAATCTTGCTGTAATTACGAAACGGAAATGTAGCCTTCAGTTGCAGAGCTTGGATGAAGAACTCCCTTTTACTAATTAGTTTCAAAGCGACCACAGCCCTTTGTGAATTTCAAGCATCGGTAGTCGTCTAGAGCGTCCAATTTAAATAGAGACGTGTCGGCAATTTCGACTAGCCTTCGTTTCCATTTTACTGTACTTAGCTAAATACCTACCATTGATTTAGTAGCTAAATAAACAACTAGTTACGACATCGTATCTGATTGTGCATCCGACATGACTTCTGTGCTTGTGCAGTATCCACAGCTTGCTGCATCAAAGTTTGTTAGACTTATGAATATTTGATATTGATTTCATATCTATGTTCTAATTAATTCGTTACTTTTTGTGTATGTTTAAATTAGTGGTATGTATGTTCAATTCAAAATATTCTCATGTGAAATCAATGTCCATTTTGTAATTAATTTTAGATAATACACACACGTACTGCATATTACACGTTGATTTAATATTAAAGATGTCCAATTATACGTACTTATATATTGCAAGTGGAATCCCACTGAAAGTAACATATTATGCAAATGTACTTTATCTTTTGAAATAACTTTGTTGGTCAACAATTTACTGGTTACGTTGTGCCCGAAAACGAAACGAACGTATAAATGGACGTCCCTTTCCTTTGTTCAGCAGAAGTGTTTTAAATTTTGTATTAACTCAATATTGTTTGCGCCAGAGCGGTATCAACTCGCATGGTCGCTGGCATGTGGTGGTTCTTCACTCTGATCATGATATCATCGTACACTGCTAACTTAGCAGCCTTCCTTACTGTGGAACGTATGGACTCCCCTATTGAAAGCGCCGAAGATCTAGCCAAGCAAACAAAAATTAAGTATGGGGCATTGAAGGGTGGATCAACTGCTGCCTTTTTTAGGGTAAGTTCATCTGAATTTATGCAGACATGTCCAACAGGTATCATTCTTATTCGACAAATATGTGGTGATAAGTAATTTTCACCCATAGGCTGATAATTTGTTGAAGAGATTGCATCTATAAAATTAAGCTTTGTTCTGAAATAAATTTGTTTAAATTACTTAGAAAGTATACAGTGCAATAAAAGCTTTTCAAGTCTTCATAAATTGATTTAAGAGCTAAAGGAATAACCCTTATTTAAATTTGAAGATATCCTATTATTCGACGCAGCTGATTGCGGAGACTTTTAATGAGATACATTTGATTTAATTATTCCAATTTGTGTTTGGTAGGTTCCAAAACCACAATTTATAAAGCTTTATAGACTGAAATATATTTGCTCGAGTGTTTGTTTACCTACAGAATAAACATGTCGTATGTTAAGGACTTACCTTATGAATTTGGTGTTGGCAACAAGGTTCTCATAAATATGAAACCGTTTCTGAAATTGTCGTTAAGAGGTGATGTCATGGATTTATGGAATGTAATCGTGTACAGCAATGTTGTTGAAGTTGTTGACATAATGTCCCGGAGGTTTTCGTTTCGGACGTTATAAACAGAGCTTTCACACTTACTTGAGCCTTTTGAATACGGTTGAAATAAATTTAATTCTATTGTCCAAGTAATAGTAGGGGTTATAAAATAAATTTCATAACATTTTTCATTTGCCTTTGTCACTTTATTCCTAAAAATAATGGTAAAATTCAAAAGTCTACAATGACTTCGTTTATCTAAGATAATTGAAAAAGGATTACAATACGTTGAAATAATAACGCATATGTGTTAGATTACGAATTAAAATGTAAAATTAGATGTATATTAAACATCTTAAACTATATATTTGAAATAATTCCTTCTGGACAGGACTCAAACTTTTCAACTTATCAACGTATGTGGTCCTTTATGGAATCAGCACGACCGTCAGTATTTGCGACTAGCAACAAGGAGGGAGAAGAAAGAGTGGTTCGGGGGAAAGGTGCTTATGCCTATCTCATGGAGTCCACTACGATCGAATACGTGGTAGAAAGGAACTGTGATCTCACACAAGTCGGAGGCATGCTTGATTCTAAGGGATACGGCATTGCTATGCCGCCTAGTAAGTACAAAACAAAGGAGTTGACAATTGTTAGAATAAAATGACATTATATTACAGGAATATTATTTATAGAACCTGGATTACGTCATTTAAAACTTTATTAACTCACTGTAAAAGTCGTGATAGCTGCATAGTAGATGCAAATTACAAAATACAAGCTTTTTACAAAAAATACAAAAACCTTTTAAAACTGCTTCGTCAAAATTATAGCTACTTTTACTCCAATATAAACTTTTATGAACATGTTTCACTGATGTGTGAGGAAGTATATTTATATGGGTTTGAAAGTATGAGGGCGTTTTAGGAAAACTATAATGCCTGCTCATGACTATATTAAACGCTCGAATTGTTTTGTAGACTCTCCGTACCGAACGGCTATAAGCGGCGCTGTTTTGAAACTGCAAGAGGAAGGAAAATTGCACATTCTGAAAACTAAATGGTGGAAAGAGAAACGTGGCGGAGGATCTTGTAGGGTAAGTAAAAGGAAAACGACGTCGTTAGCTACTCGTCTTGTGTTCTGTGAGATATAAAACTGTTAAATGCTAGAATTTCTTTTGTCTATCTTCACATCTATGTCTATATTAATTTCCTTGCTTGGATCTTTATTAATTTATTATATTATGAATACCTTTTGTATTTGTATTTATCTCAATCCTATCAAATTATAATTTCCTACAATACAACGCGGGCCGTCAAAGAAAACATTTCGTTAAAACGAGTATTAATTCATGCCAAAAAAGAATTTAATTAATTTGCTTCCTCGCATTTTTGTAAACGAAACTTCGTTGAAGCGATTTTGAATAGGGACAATCGAGGTCACGTATTCATATATTGAACAATGTTTAAATGAAACAGGACGAGACATCAAAGTCGTCGTCGACGGCGAATGAGTTGGGACTCGCGAACGTGGGCGGCGTGTTCGTCGTACTAATGGGAGGCATGGGCGTCGCGTGTGTTATTGCTGTCTGCGAATTCGTCTGGAAATCGCGCAAAGTTGCTGTCGATGAACGAGTGAGTCATTGTCGCTATATAACTTAATGTTTTACGTCATAATGTGTTATTGTGTATACATACGCGTATCTAATGGCATGTGTTAAAAAGCATTATTTTAATCTTAAAGTTTAGCCAAGGGCTACTTTTTGCAATCTTACCAAGAGGTAAAAGAAGTTTTATTTTTAACTTTTCTGCTAAGATATTTCCTGCAGTAGTCTCCTTATATACTTATTACAGAATTTGTTTGTTTAATTATCTAATGCTGATACTGCTTAAAATGATAAAAAACACTGTGCGTTTTAGGCTTTGCAAAGTTGGGATCGAATGAGTTATTCGCCTGATGTTACAAATATTTATAATCTAGGCTTGCCAGGTGATAAACGGTTACCATAGTGATGGCTTGCCATCAGGAGGACCGTAAGCATTTTACGGTCTAGATGGTATGAATATACATATATTAAACTCTATGAAATTTGAAATGGTATATAGTCTGATTTATTTAATTGACCACCATAAACATATATCAGTTGACAATTTTTTTTATCTTTTGTTCTAGGTTTACTTTTAGATCATTTACTTATTTGGTGAATTTATTTTTACCGTAAGTTATTTATGATTTTTGTAATTAAGCTAATTAACTAATATTTTATTACTTATTATTAACTGTTATTTTATAAAGTGTAGCCAAGATCTTATTGCTTTCACCACATTTTCGTGATTTACATAATATTGGAAATGAATTACTTGGACCACATTTGTTTTATCAATTTAAGGAGTGTATTTTATTTGGCGTCACTATTATCAAAACCACAAAATAAAGCAATCTTTTCTCTTTACGCTTTCACTACTGCTTGGACTACAGAAAGAGGAGGTAAGTTTTTTCTATTAGGTATAAACTTAGTTTCTTGTCATACTGAGGCATATTGTTCAACTACGGCTCTGTATGCAGGCGTCGCTGTGTTCTGAAATGGCTTCAGAGCTGCGGTCTGCGTTGAAGTGCCCGGGCGGGGGCGGCGCCGGTGCCGGCGGCGGGCCGGGCGTGGCCCGCGACGGCGCCGGCTCCCCATACTTGCACTACGGGTTCAGCACCAAGAGTCAGCTCCACTAGCGGCCGGAGCCCGCCTCGCCACCCAGCGACGTGTAGCGGGTGGCAGGCGGACGCTCTAACTGGACCACTCAAACCTGTGTGCCGATGCTCCGGCAACTGTGAATGTTCAAAATAGCGAAAGATCGTTTATCGACTCGAATGGTAGCGTAGCTGTTTACGATATATTATTGTAAATAAATTCATATCTTATTTGTATAGACTAAGCGCTGTTGTAATGTAAGCATCCCTATGTTACGATATCTGATATTGTTTTGATCAATTCATTTGTAAACTACTCATGATTTATAGCGTACCTCTTGCCAAAAGATCGTGTGCCAAATTTACAATTTATTATAAGTACCCTTCCCGATGGAGTGCTAAGTGCACGTTTGAGGAGAACAAAGTTGGTTTTAACCCATTTTTTTATTTACTATTGTATACCTTTATATCGATCAAACTTGAGATATACGTTACATACTTAGTAGGTATATCGATGTTTTATATTATAAATCGATTAGAATAAAATGACATTTCATTGAAATAGATTTAAAAACCTGTTAATATTTTAAGTTGGAATAAAGTTTGTAAATAAATAAACATCCCGACGAAAGCTACTGCCAAAGTAATTATAATTAGTAAAATTTACAACCATTGCATAAATTTTAAACATTTGTTTTTACTATGACAATTACAATGTATTAAACTCTATGAAATTTGAAATGGAAATTAATATATTTACGTTAACCTGATTGGGCGTAAACGTTTGTGCAAAATGAAATAATGATCGAAGTTTCAAGTTTAGTCGTAAGACGAAGCTTAAGGATTATCGTTATATCTTGGTGACATTAATACTCTACTATAATATACTTGCAACAGATATCTAAACGTCTTTAACGAGGCGGCTCAACATGTGCCAATAACCAAAGTTCACAGTCTGTATTATATTTTGTAAGTTTACATTGCCGAGTT
This sequence comes from Catocala fraxini, assembly GCA_930367265.1. Lineage (NCBI taxonomy): Eukaryota > Metazoa > Arthropoda > Insecta > Lepidoptera > Erebidae > Catocala > Catocala fraxini. The sequence continues at coordinate 14,494,611 of OV884037.1, forward strand.
TAAATAAATAAATCGTTTTATTAACATCCATATTGTTATTAATACAGCCCCGAAGTAATTATTCGCAATATTAATTATTTGTATTTATCCAACGTATATTACTCGTCATGTTTTCACAACAAAAATAGCTATTTTCTACTGTTCCGTTTTACTCAAAATGAAGATAAAAGCTAATAACAAACGATATTTTTAATAGACATTTATATAAAATGTGCTTTATTGTCAATGTTGATTTGTTTGATGACTAGATTTTAATCATCATTTAGGGACTACTGTCTACTACTTTATTCTTCGATATGTGTCGCGCAGACGCGGTAATATCAACGTAACAGGTCTAAACAGGAGCATAAACGCATAACCGTAATCTGTAATAGCGGATAAGCACTGCATATTTTATGACATCATAAAAATATACACAAACAAGATAATTAATGACTGAGGTGTGTACATAAAACTAAGAACAGAATAAATAGATAAGATTGCAGGTAAATGAGTTACCCTTAGTTCATGGCCGTTTTATAACTTTTATACGAGCTAGCTATACGGTGTTATGTTTGTTCGTAATTTATACGAGGCTCCCGCTCGTAAACCGTAACACCTATCAAATATTGTTTTGTCACCAGCGTAAAGTGTTTTTTATATTTTATTGCACACAAAAATATTATTGTATTTCCTATTGCAGTACACACTATATTTGTTACAGTCGTCGTAAACTCTGCGATATATTTTTTTTATGGCTAATTGATATCTTTGGCCATGTTGTACCATTGATTGTTTCAACCGAATCTCTTAGTTTTATTCTTTATCAAGCTATGATGCATATAATCACTTTGTATAATGTTGGATAAGATGATAACATTAACAAAGTATGACAATACAAAACGCCAAGTAAAACTACAATATCAATAAGAAAACGTCCTACTGCTGTCAAAAACTGAACCACAAGTCTTCCACAAAAAGTTATTCGCAGGAGAAGTTTGTTATTCTTAAGAATAGTATCAAATTCTTGAAAGCCTGAACTTGTAATCTAATCTATAAAAATACATGCGAGACCAAAACTAACATTGCGAATAGTTCTTTGTTAGAAATTTTTTACAAACATCACTTCTTTCTTGTGTAATAGGCCATTTATTATGGCGAATAGCAAAATGTTCGCAATTTTTTACAGCCAGTGACGGCTGCTCTATTACATATACTCATATTGGTAATGCGGTCATTCCTACCCTCAAAACGGCAATGAAGAAATTGTGTAACAATGTGTGCGACCCCCTTACCATCCTTACCGTCCAATATGTTAACTTTGAAGTAGAATTCGGTTATACTTTACATATATCTCGAGCGATTTCTTAGTATGCACAATGATTTATAACGTCGTATATCGGGCTTAAAGATTTTGTACAAAGAACAAAAGTAACACGGTTCTGTACGTATTTTGCACCACAAGGGAAATTGATTTCAGTTTTCTTATGGCACTTTACAATAAACTGGTTAGATTTGGGTAAAGTTAAATTTAGGTATTTATAGTTATACTAACGTGATATAACAATATTTTTTTTTTTACTTGTTATTTATATTAATTCATAAGTTAGCTTATAGAATACTGATATAGAATCAATTACTGTTTTGAATGATTGTGTCCTATATTTCCTTTCCTTACCAGTAGCAGGGTCCTCTATTTATTGGACTGCCTATTTATTAGACAGACTATATTCTATCTATTACACTCGCTAAGCAAAACTGAGGTCCGCTGAAGAGCAGTCTAGCCATTATTGCACCCCACTCTCCTGTACCCGCTTGCTCTTGTTTTCTACGCATTGCCAAGGGTATACAGATATTGCCGGTGGATATCTGGGTCGTCTGCCGCTTAAAGTAAAAAAGATAACACACAAAAAATCAACATCATGAAGGATAAATGACAGCCACAACAATGTAAAAAATCACAAAGAAAACAGTTAATGTGAAACACAAATATTACCTTAACAAATTTTAATGAATCTGTACTTAAAAGTACGTACAACACCGTCAGTGTTGGTAGCCAAAAGTGTAACATAGGTACATTAACAAGGTCCCTAGGGGACTGCGACAATTCAACGTTAATTAGCCGAAACAAAATGGTGTGTCGTTTTGCGCGGGCGGCAAGCGGGAGGCGAGCGTGCATGCCTCGGATAACTTGTGTATTTAACGCTGTTTACTCTACATAGGTAGCGCACATCCCACGCTCGGTATTAACAACATACGTACGTTTACGTCGCTTGTCAGTTATATTAACATTTTGTATTCACGCCCGCCGACACTTGGACATCATAACACGTCCAAGTAATTTTACAAACAAGCATTACGCCCACATTATTCATATTCGCACAAAACTCAAAGATATAAACAGGAAAATTTTATTTGCTCTGTTTTATTTGTCTCATGGTTCACGGAACTTTTCATTTTCAAGTTATATGTGGACTCTTATACGCAGGCAAAGTAAAGCGAATTCAGGCCAATTCATCTACGATCGCTATTTTATCTCGAGGCCATTTGTGTCATGAACTGTAAAAAATGAGGTGTAAACTCGCACGCTTTCCAAATCACAATTTCCAACGATAAACCATTGAATATGGGTTTTCCGGTTTCCAGTTAGACGGTAAAGAGGAAAAGGGTTTTTTAGGACGGAACCCCAAGCGCTGATAATAACGCGACTGGTGTTGTTCACGCTTCGTAGCACCTGCTACGAGTGCTACGCAATTTATTTTTTTATAGGTTTTGTTTTTATTATCTTATATTGCTCTTACACTTGATAGGCTCTCCTTGATTAGCAATTTATGAGGCTATAGTCTGTAATATATAGCAGGATTATGTTATCATCTAAGATATAATATCTAAGACCAAGATGCGACGTTACTTGTAACATGTTTCTAAACGGCTCATATTAAATACAATAGCGTGCACAATCAGAGTTTACCATACAAAACAATCTGGTGTCTCGTTAGCTCAGCAAATTGAATGTGAACTAGCATACGAGTAATAATCACGTACGGAAGTGAGAACGTGTGGGGGCGGCCGCCGAAGAGCCCTTGTTCCGAGAGAGCGCCAGGACAAAGTAAACTTATTTGATGATGCAAACGTGCCCGATGCTCCCGGACCAAATTGCTTCGGCGTTTCCAAATCTTTCAGGCTCGTCGAACTATCGTAAATCTATCTCACGTACGTAACTTTAACGCACGTTGAACGTAAATTTAACACACGTACTGCAGACATTTGGTCGCGTCAGCTACACACTGACCTGAACAAACCTATTCACGAGATTTTAGGGGAACTTTTTAGTGACTGTAAAATCACAGCTGATAGGAAACTTGGAATTCGCCGTTGGGAAGCGATTACATAAAGTTTTCTTTGTTCACGTATAGCGTGCGTGTTAAATAGTATATAAAACTAGCTTTTACCTGTGACTCCGTCTACTTGGACTTCTTGTTAAGGGATTTGTATCCTATACCTGAAGAATTTGAAAAGTCTAAAATTAGTTCAAAGTTAATAGTTATCAGTTCAGTCGAAGTTAAAATCTAATCTATGATTATTATTAACTGCTTATACGCTAAACGTTAAGTCTCTAGTAATATGTAAAGCATAATATGATATCAAAGCAACTTTAAGCGAAAATACTATTTATTCCCTGTCTGGTGACAATTTAAAATCAAAAATCCAGCTAAATTTCAGCCTCTTAGTTCCTGAACTAAGAAGCAGAAATTTAGCTGGTTTACAAATTTTTTTCCAGCTGAAATTCGGCTAAACCCCTGGTTTGAGACTGGGCGTTGATGAATCAGTCAGTGAGTGAGTCAGAACCAGTTTTATAACTATATTGATTATTTAACACCCACTGCCAATTAGTAGCTAATGAACTACTTGATTTATTTTTTTATTCCCTCTAGTCAACATCAACGGTAATTTAGTACATAGTTGATTCAGTAACTATTATAAAAATACATACATATGTATAATGTAAGTGCTAAACCATATTATGATAAAATAGCTGTTGTAGTAGGTACGTTATCTGATGACGTAGTAATTTAATTAGTCGATTAGCTATTTACCGGCAGTGGCCACCTGCTTCAGTGGCGCAGCAGTAATGAATACGACTACTATGTTATGTATGGTTTTGGGTTTGATTCCGGGTCCCTACCCGGAATCAAACGCAACGCAAACGGAATCAGCACGGCTTCGGAAACTGTGCCCAGTAGGTGGCATTATAAGCAGCGAAAGCCTAGTGGGAGACCGTTTTACTACTACGCAGACGTCTCGAATTCGATCCCAGGGCGCGCATCTCTGACTTTTCGAAGTTACGTGCTGATTAAATAGTTAATTATCGGTCTCTTTAACGGTAAAGGAAAACATTGTGAGAAAACCTGCATGTCTAAGGCTTCGACTTAATCTAAGATATGTGACGTCTGCCAACCCGCACTGGGTGCAGCGTGGTGGAGAAGAGGCTCATGCCCAGCAGTGGGACAGTTTAATACACTACTGATATTATTATACTATATAGGTGGCATTAGATCCGCCTCGTATAACGTGGTACCTAAAACCATAGGTGGCAAAAAGTGGGTGTGATTAACTTTTGCCGACACCTTTGGGATTACATATGTATTATGGAGATTTTAATTCCACTCAAGTGTCACACGTTGGTTAAACGTTCGTTAAAGCCCAGCGATACACGTATTGTTTTGTAACAATGAATAGTAGGCGTGAGATTATTACCAATGTTCCTCCTTCTCAATAACTCACTTGACACTTTGTAACTTCAGTTTATAGTATTCACAAGTATTATATTGTTAAAACGTTGCGTAACATATAATTATTACTTTAAAATCTTATAAAACGTAAAAGTAACACCCTCTAATAGGTGTCTTCCTAGCACAGCGGGTTGTGCTAGCGCTGCTGCTGCATACTCGCAGCGACTTTCAAACAGCGCAAATACAAGAATCTTAGTGGGAGATTATGTATTAGAGCCGTTTGGGCTCAAAACAGATGGACGCTTTCCGTGACCAGAGGGCTGGTCTTTATTTCGCGGTAAGAATAAGCATTGCCATTCAACGTAGCTATGCTGCCAGTATTCTGGGCACACTACCTGTGATGCTAATAATATTATATTTAAAGACTAACAATAACACCAAATCTGCAAAGTTAATATCTACAGATATTATCATAACACGTCAGGTAAACAAAGCTGCCTACGACCGAATGTTCGCAAAATGTCGAACATTATCATAAATGGATAGTAATGTAATTGTTATTGCCACCAAGTCTATACTAGTGGTACAGGCATCCACGGCTCGGAATTTATCGATATTCGACCGAAGAATTGTCGCCATTGATGCGTTTTATTGCCTCGAGAGAACTATAAAGCCCCTCTGTGTTCTAATTCACGTGTTGTGTTGGAAACTTTCATATGTACAATGGGTAACGGTACATTCAGACAATAGATAATAAAAGTACCTACCCATTTAGTAGTATGACTCATTAATTTATTTTCAACATACAACATTAGATTATCATTGACTAACACAACGAGCGGTTCTGTTTTAGTTATAATCCACCTCTTTCATGACCCATGGAACGGCGTATGAAACAGTTTACAAAGTTCTGGACCGAAGCGCGCCAGCAAGGGGCGTGAAACTCTCGGTTCGTTTATACGTCACACGGTGCGTCGAACGCATTGGGATTGCCGCGTACTATTTTATTTCATATAAAGCAATTGCCATGGTTTGGTTTTTACACACAGCGTCAATTGCAGCGTGTGTCGCGTGTCAGCTTGAGCGATGCAGACATGGCAAACGGAGTGCGATTGCCGCATGCGTTTTACGCAGCGTATGACGCATAAACGAAACAAGCTCTTAATTATATGTCTGATTTGTGGCCGTAATTAAATGGCATTTAATATATTGATCGGTTAAGCACTACTCTATATAAACTCCACGAGTTAAAAAACCATATGATGGGAAATAAAACGCACATTCGAGAATACAATCTAGAAAACTTACGTTGATAGATATACTGGTGCCGCTTTCTTTTAACCCTGTAGCGAACATTATAGTCTTTATTTATAAATAACTTAGCAAATTCAAAGGTGTGTATTCTACCTGGTGCGTTCGTATATTTTACACATTTCACAGTATAAAATAGTTGATGAGCTTGGTGAACGTTCTCGATCTGTTTTTAATATATAAACAGGTTACCACCTATAGAAATATGATCTTATTGGTTCAATCAAAAGTCATGTGTCAAGAAAGCTGCATAAGTATAACTGTTTTATACATTTCGACTCTAAGTCTCTGCTAACTAATTCAATAAACAGGCATCAACTTATGTATGTAAACAATACATATTTTATGTACTTTTTTATATGTATGCGAATCTCTATAAAACACTGACGCGTAAAAGTGAGCTTCACAAAATTAAATTCAAACTCAACCTTGAATCGCAGCGCTCAAACGTTGTAAACCATCCAAAAAAAAGTACAAATACGCCGTGAATGAAAAAAGTACAAATTTACATTTAAATTCTATCCTCAATGCATCGGTGGGCATTATGTTTACACAAGGCTGGGTAATGGCGGCCAGCATTTAGCATAAATTAATGGGAGGCATGTAATCGTTACCCGTTGGGTCAGTCTGAGCAAAAATTGTTGCCGCAAGACCTTCGTTTTAATTAAACTACCGCTTGATGAATGTCTACCGAAACAAACCATTTTAATGACACCCCAACATTTAAAGAATTTTATTACCGCTGCTACATTCCCACATTAATTTACTGGGATTTTGTTGATCTCTAGTTTATATTTATTATTTAACTAGGTCGGCAGATGGCGTCCATTAGAGTTGCTTGTGTTTTCACGCAATATATGAGGGCCAATGATAAGGTGAGCTGATAAAATCTATTGGAAAAAACGGACACGACTGGCAATCCAATCAAAACTGGGATGATTGACGACATACGGAAAAGGCAGAGGGTCGATAAATACTGCAAATTAAAATGAGTTTGTTTTTGCTAACTAGTCAAATTGGCTGATTACGATACTGTTCTTTATATCACTTCTATTTCACGCGTATCTTATAAGTGAGTGTTTAAGATAGTTATTGATGGAAAATATCTAATAATATGTTTACCAGGAAACGAACACACATAAAGTAAACATTATTTTTCGCACAATGATATGTGAAATACACATAAAAGTATCTCCACCCCCATATATCCGGTAACTGATCCAAAATGGGCAGAATATGTTACACAACAAAGTGGTAAATATCCCTATGTTGTTTACAATGTACAAAAATAATTTATATCTTTATGCGCGATCGAAATCCTCTGTGTAGCGCGGTGTTCGCGTTTTCCACAAACTGCTATCACTGAAGGGTACTTTAAATGCAAATCGTTGAAAAGTTCCGGCACCGCACTGCAGCCCGCTCCTACAAAACGTACATATATATTTAATATTTACGATTGATGGATGGATATTACCTTTAAGAAAATCTAACAATGAATAATGTTTCATGTGATTCCTTTCTAGCCGAAATTTATATGAAACGTACGAGTATATGTTGTTTGTATATAATAAAATACCAGAAAAGTATGTAAGGCAAATATAAATAGGATTATTGAAAAAATTATATGTTAGGCGAATGCTCACTGACTAGAATGAAGATATTTTGCAAATAGCTGAATTTACCAGTTTTTATTGTATAAAGTACCTTAAACCGATAAACATGTATGAAGTCCGTAGTAAGAATTAATCGAGCAAGAAATATATCTTATGTTTCATTCACGCTCTTGTTAGAATCGTAGCAGCATCTTGTTAGATCCGTAGACTCGGTCTACACCTCTGAGAAACTGGCATGAATGTATGTATAACTTTTCATAATTACCGAAGTTCTCGGATAGCGATATGACAAGGTATTATATGTACATATGCCAACATATGCCAACTATCTCGGTGGCGCAGCGGTAGTGAATGCGACTGCTGTGCATGAGGTCTTGAGTTCTGTCAAACATTTCTAAGTAACAGCATGAAGTCTGGAACCGTGTCGCCCCCTAGTATAAGTAGTAGTCGACGAAATAATACATCCATATTTCGCCAACTGTATTATAGAACACCCCTCACAATACACCTCTGCCTTGCACTTAGTATACAGGTTTGAGACTATGTACGTTAAACATTATTTCAGTGGTATCGCGTAGCGTAGCGAGATAGCGTGTGTAATCGTTCAATCTTGGCGTATGGCCCGCTTCCGTAGGATGTCATTTATTTGTCATTCAATAATTGATAGGAGAGAAACTGAGTATCTGGTAGTTGTCATTGAGTAGCAATCTATCTCTACTATTATGATCGTTTGTTAATGCTGGTTATGACTTGTATGAAAATGATCTGTATCTAAAAAACTCTTATCTTTAAATAACATGTAACTTTTTTTAAAGACCGAACAGATCAATTCGTTGGTAACTTTCGTAATTTGTGAACTAGGGTTGCCCACGGCGTTATAATTATTTACTACTTATATTATAGATTAGAAGCTTTAAAAAAGCCATCTGTCATTTTCTTCAGTGCAAAAACTGGCTTGTTGGTCCCTTTATATAATTTTGCCTTCGTTCTCAGTAAATACTGGTCCCAAGATCGATTTTCGCGCCAGTTAAAGTATTGCAGCGATTTTCTGTTAGATAATTGTCAGCAGTAACACAGAGCCCATAAAACCTACGTACAGTAGGCTTGCGTGAAGGACGCACAGATTGCATGGAATTAAAGACATAGTTGATATAATGCGGGTGTAGAGAGTCACATTTAGTCAGCTATCTTTTAGGGCAAGTATACTTTTCTGTTTTTGTATGTCAGTAGCTGTATCTACTTATAACTGACCGTAATAACAGATACAAGGAAGCGAGATTGATAATTGAAAATAAGACAATCCGAATCAATATAGATAATCCTATCAATATTACCTATACCTCATGGAAAAATAAACGTGCAGGTTAAAATTGCAAATGTAATATATCGGAATCGGATCGAAGAACCAACTTAATTAACAATAAAAGTCAGAAATTCAAATTATGGATGACGGCGCTGTAGTTTCATCGCTACTGTTAATGTTATGCTGAGTATTATGATCGAACCTCAAACGGGACAAAACATTGTGTCCTGTGAAATAGTTGTCCCGAGTCTAAATGATCCTTATTTTAATGTTTGTAAAGTCCCCCGAAGATACACGGATTACTACCAAAAGGATAAATGTCTTCAAAAAATATACAAAGGCTTCAAACGATTTTAGACATAGGCTTATTTTCCGTTTATGTCAGCACTTTATCTTTGACACATAGCTCTTATAAATAAAATACGCGGTAGGTAAGAAACATCAAAGTTTTTTATTCGCATTACAATGAAAAATCCTTCCTTTCAGTGATTTTTCATGTTTACGAGAGTACATCAGAAATTGTACAATTTGCTTCCTTCCTTGTGCTCGTTTATTTCGATTTAACGTCATAATTTATTATCGAGTCATTCGTAAAGGCACACCGTATTGTTGTCGACTTCAACAAGAATACATATTTTAGGCATAGGAATATTATTTTCTATTTGACATTACAAAAGATATAACGGTTTCGGAAGAAGACAGTTTAGCATAACTGCTGTGCCTGTATTTCTCAAAGGATTTGATCGTACTTTCACATTTTGCCGATATACCTAGATATTAGTTTCAAATATGATAAAGGATAAAGGCCTTATTTTTGTTTCGTAGGAATATAATTGTATTATCATATGTGGAAGAACGTGTCGTGTAAACACAGCTTAGTGCAAAAGTGGCAGTTACCACTTACAGCTAAGTACAGCCCGATGGCTTGTCTGCCACAAGGAGTCTTAGAAAATTTACACCTAAGTATTATTTGTCACATATTGCCCTCCATGATATGATATATATATATACACATTGTAGGTATAATTATGTAAACCTTGTATAATATCAAATATATATATATATATATATATATATACAGTGTGTAACAGAAAGGTGTGGTCATATTTTATGGCCGTGATGTATATCTGTTAATTAACCTATGTGCCCTATTCTCAGATCAAAACAACAATGTTATTACATTTTCCTTTATTTAATTTACGTTTTATTAAAACAATGAAACAAACTGCATTATATCACTATCCAAATAGAGCCTGGTCATTTTCGGATTCACAGTGATCAGCCGAGTCAGCTGTTTATGTTGTTTAAGTATCGACTAGAATATGTGATATTGATAAATCGATAAAAAGAAAATGCTATATCTTAGTGAAAATAATGTATATGGGTTTGTTTGTCGCAATTTTTCATTGTACAGCGGCTATACCTATTATGTCATACCTAAATATGACCACACCTTTTTGTTACACGCTGTATAACATTTTAATCGAACAAGGTGTTTATGATTATAAATATTATATTCATATAAATCAGATTACCTGCCGCCCACGCTTTGTATACTAGTGGATAATAAATAAAATTAAAACCAATATTTATTTTTGATATAATTTATTTAATTTGATGTATTTCTTTAGATACGAAGTAGATTATTACTCTTCATATTAATAGCATTATATTTACAAAAATCATTTAAGTTCATAACATAAAGTTAATCGTAAGAAAAATATAAAGTAGTAGTAGTGTAGTTGTTAAACACACCGAGCTTAGAACTGGGTTCCTAAACTCGGAATATTTGTTAGCTTAAAAGTATATAGACTAGAAAACCACAATTACCAAAGTGATTTTCCGGATTATTGATATTTACTTCTTGTTATTTTAGGCTGTTTTCAGTTGTTGTTGGTTGTAGACAAATCTACGTCAGTAAATAGACGCTTACTACATCCAATATTGGACCACCTAGTTTACCGAAACACTCGAGCGGCAAAACCAAACACTTAACTCCTAATTGCTTGCAACGCCATTATCATTTAAACAGGGCAACGAAAGTTACGACTTGTCGTAGTCTAGTATTTATTTGAATGTATTTCTGTATTTATTCTTGACATTGATATTTTCGAGTTTTAATCCTTGATTCTAGCCAGTGCTTCATAATACAAAGAATAGTGACACGAAAATGTGTCACGCAGTCAATACGTCACATCCCGGGATATGATTGCAGAAAATATCACACAAGTTTGTACGATTTGACGAGTCGGAGGGTCGGCATCGAGATTGACGACGCACAGAAAACGCCCCGGGGAAAGCATTCTACTCACAGACAAGTTTAGACATGTGATATCGGCGCTCAGATATCGTTACTGAGCAATAACTTTTATAATACCTCTGGTTCAGCACAGTCGTATTCATGTTTTTCATTCGACTAAAAGATAAAGAATATAAAGAAGAAAGTTATACTAAAATGTTAGTCGTTGCCGCTGCTGTGATCCGGTTAAAAGATCCGCCTGTTTACAAATGGTTTTTTGGATACGCCCAAGGGACTTGTTTTAAGAGTTAAATTGAGCTCGGCTTAAAATTATGAGAGAATTTTTCCTAAGAAAACATTGAAAACGATTTTGAAGAATACAACGTGGATTGAAATTTGTCGTTTTAAATTTAAGCACTGAACTAATACTGATAAAGTGTTAGTCTGAACCTTTCTAATAAAAGTAGTTCTAATGTAATTATTGAAAATATAAAGTTTGGTACTCTAACATTCGACATTTATACATTTTCGGTTATCTCCTTAGTTCTTTAGTCTTCCTCCTTCACACATGTAGCCCTAAGAAGCACATCATGAATAAAATGACTCATATCATAACTCACGTTATAATATTCATTCATTTTACTTTACGAGCATACACTTTATATATACAGAGAGGTTCTCCTTCAAGGCAACTCATTGCCCGTACATTTTTCAGTTGTAAATACGCTACGAGCTATTCCTGAACTCAATTAAAAATCCTGCTTCAGTCTAGCAAACTGTTATCCAGCTAAAAGTATAGTGTCTGTAATATTAACGGAGTATTTGTAGCACTGCAGTTATTGTGATATATCTAAGCTTGACTTAAATTCACTTCATTTAGTAGAAGCACATATTACAGAATAACTTCTGTAATATATGCTTTTACTAAATGAAGTAACGTTGTAACCGACGTATGGTTTAGTATGGGCAGAATGTTATGAGACGTAGACTTGTTTAAAACTACATTACATTGAGCAAAGGTATGTAATGATAGCTTATATCAAAGGTTTATTAAACAGCTAAATTCCTGTTACACTCGCTTCGAAATAGTTTATTTTAAGCAATGTACTTATACAAAGCTGGTCCGTGTAGTTTATTCTAGTTTCTTGTGTAGCATTTACTAGTAATACAAAGGCACCAACAGGGACTAGATGTGTATATTTCCTACTGGGACTTGTTTTATTTACCTGTAACGTGTAAGAACATCTACACTTACGAATACAACGTAAAACATTTCTTCAAAGAAACTTATTGGAGTATAAACATATTCCCTTTTCCTCTTCTATGTAAATTTCCTTTAGCGAGTGACAGAGAGCGTCGCGTGGGTTATTTAGCCGTCACAACATCGATGATGCGAGGACGCGAGGCGTGACATATGCATAATTTATCAAAGGAAAGGTCGCGAGTATCATATTGACTATACGGTTATACGAGCCGCAGGGTCATGCTAATTTATAGTTGGCAAGACGCTGATCCACGTTTCACTCACATGTGGACGGGACAACTCGTTAGCGACGCCACCGCAGCCTATTAACTGTGCACACAAATTATTTAGAATGTCTACTCGCATAAAGTTTACTCTATAATAATTGGAAAATATTGGTTTTTCTGATCGTACTTTTAAACTATTTAAGAGCGCTTTATCTACATTATTAATCGCATTTAGTATGACTAAGTTTAATATAAAGTGCTTAATTTAAAATCCTTTATGAAGCTGTGCGGCGTTTATAATCACTAAAGTCAGAAGGCGGGTAAGGGTCGAAGCTGCAGCCTCTCTACTAAATCCCTTTAATTATTACCTACACGGCACTGGGTGCATGCGGTATGGGGTGCTTATGTTCTTAGCAGGACGACTTTCTAACAATAAATTTCAATGATGAAGAAAATTTAATAATACTGTATAACTGTGCATATATACATTATGGTCGTTAATTTCAAATTTATTTTATAAAGGAAGCTTATGAAGTACCTTAATGACCTCGCTTAATATGATTAAAGAGATATTCAAACAAGCCGGCCCAAATTAATTTTCCCGAATTAAACATTTTAAATACCTTTAAATATACGTGCACACGTGTAGCGGTAATTAACATGTTCAATTCTTAATCGATATACGCTTGTTTTCAAAATGATCGCCTTTAATCGGAATTATATTAATAGAATATTATTCTAATCTATAGAACTTAAACGTGATAAGATGTATGCATAGAAATTAGAACACAGCATGTCAGAATGTAGTACGTTGAAGAATTTCAGCACACTAGGTTTTTTGAAAATACTTATGACAGGCACTGATGATAATCTCTGTAAACGTAGCTGTGATACATACAATGTAATAAGACAATACAGATTCGAATAATATTTTGTGAGTCACACATTTTTTGTCTCATATGGGCTTTGAATTCACGATGATGGAAGTAATGCTTACTGGTAATAGCTAGGTAATCATATAAATCACTGTGCCATCCGTGTAACGAAAACCATGAATGAAACGTAAATCAATTAAGATGATGTACATATATACAATAGATACTTATATTCATTTATAGTAACAAAAAACGTACACCAGTATTTCTTTAAATCGAACCAGCCAAAATGTACAAGAAACTCTGTTTAAAACAGTTTCATCGAGAGATCCGTATTCGAATTGTGCTATAAAGATTATTGACTCGCCCTTACCTCTATTTGACCTCTAGTCAAAGGCGAACCTTAGTTGAACGAGATCATACTTCTGTCTAACCGTTCTTGGCTATAAACATGATAGTCATGACTTAACGTATATGAATGAGGTGGGTATGTGTTTGTTTACGTTATCATATAACGATAGACTTAGAATATCGATAGCTACACTGGATAAATCGTCGTTATATATATACTAATATTATAGATTAGATTTTTTGTTTATTTGTTTTTATGTGTATTTGACACTGTAGTGCGTCATCGATGTTTGCGGAGGCGCGTGTCGATTGTTTTTATGCAATAATGCAAAAGCGATGCGCGTTTTTGGTGCGCCGGGTACGTAGCAGCACAAACAGCGCTATGGCTACGATAGCGGACAGTCTCAACTGTCCGTTTATAACACGTTGTAGTGACTTGCATGTCGTCACAACTATAATAACTGGGAATAAGCATTACTTTCAATTTAATATGTTAGTCTTTGTAACTTTTTGAATAAATAAATTATTATTATTATCACCGAGTAACATAGGTAGTAACATAGTACACATTACAGTAATTATTATTAAAAAAAAAGTACTGTTAACGTAACCTAACCAACTTTTACGCGAGCAAAGCCGCGGGCAAAAACTATTATATAATAAAATGGCTCATGTAACAGGTTTATAAAGTGAGAAGGTTTCATAGTTGTTTCTGTTGCCTGCCTAAAGCCACTGTTAGCTACTCAACTAAAGATAGTACACCGAGATGTCCGAACTAAGCTCGAGATTACGGGGATAAACTAACCACAAGTCATAGTGACCCATTTGACGCCGGCTTTATTATTCCAGTGCAGTACAATAAAGTTGTGAAGAACTACCTATTTTATATATAATAGATTTAGCATTTAGCATCTATGTATTTCTGTATACTATGTGTCTCTTTATAGGGGACTTGATTCTGATTCAGTTAATAAATGATAATAATTGATGATGTAAAAATCGATAGCAAATGCGATTTGAGATCTCGGTTTTAATACCCAGGTCGAGCGATATGTTATTAGCGTTTTCTGTTACGTACGTTCTCAGGAGCAGCCGTACGTGAACTCAAAACACGTCTGCCTATCCTATTGAAGATGTAGGCGGTAGACTATATAGTCTAGTCTAGTCTCTAGTCTGCTTACATACATATATATGTATGTAAGCATATATGCCCAAAATAAAGGCGATAAACCGTCAAGTCTAAAATAAGAACATATTATATATATATATATATATATTAATTCTAATTTATTTCTTCCCATGCGATTTCACAAAGCCAAACAAATGATCTGAAATTGTATTACAATTTTATCATCCATTTGCAGGCACATACAGACAATTTCGAAGGATTATCCTCGATTTGATTACGTGAAGCTACCTTTCTTCGCGCCCTGAGAATGTAAAAACAATCAAAATGTTCGAAATATGAATTCAAAATACGATTTATTTATTTTATTTTTATATTTACGAAATACATTCAACCTTCTTTTAATGAACAATTTGTATTTCAATTTGTAAAGGATATATAATTATATCAAATTAATGATGGTTCATTGGTCGAGTATGAAATACCAAGTGAGTGCAACCGCTTAGATAACTGACTTTGATAAAATGTTGCTGGAATTAAACTAGTTTCTTAGTTTTGAATCATTGCCAAGTCTGTTTAAGAAATACTCTTGGTAAATACGTAGTCAGTAACATACACATTACAGTAATCTACAATAGATTAACGCTTGCCGGTGTCGACACGTCTGAAATCAATGTTTTTTGCTGAGTAAACGAGCAAGCGAATATTCGTGTTCTATCTCAGCTATATCAACAGCACATAGGGGCGTATGTAATGAACTACACACACAAATATAAAATATACGTTGATATTTGAGGATTTTTATGCTGGGTAACGAAACGCTACCCTATGAATAGACATTTATTTATGCTTTTTGTCTGTACTTTGCAAGCAATGTAAAGTTTGAAGTTTGTAGTCATTTGAGTATACGGATGGCAACAAAGTGATTGGTGATATGGTCACTACAAATCTATGAGGAATGCGGCTTTAAACCCCGCATAGAAGTATTTGCTTAGAGACTCGACTACTCTCTCGAAGGATCGAGAGTTACAACTACAAGATTTCAATAACAATATTAGGTTTATTATCAATCCGCAAGAATATCCATATCATACAATCTCAATTTATTATTCGCGGCTTTCCCGCTTTACCTAATACCACAGATTATATCTCTATGTTAATATAACTTAGTCCTATAACAAGGCGGCTAATGTTGCCAGTCTAACAATTTACTTATTTGTATTATATATCATCAAAATAAACTGATATAAATTACAATTATTTACTTTCTGTAGCCATTGCTACATTGCTTTAAAATATTCTACGATACAGGTACTGACATTATTGAGAGAAAAGTCTTGAAAAGTGTATACTAATGTTTAAAAATGTCGAAACAAGGGATAAAAGAGCACCCTGAATCAGGTCAAGCATGTCAACGCGACAGACAACGACACTGGACCCCTGCTGTCGGCACAGCGACTCCTTATGGATCTGAATAAACCCTTCTCACCGCAAGAAAACAATACAAGGCTGCGTGTCTACGATTTAAAAAGTGAGATTGAAATCCTATACAAAGGTACCACGGAGATTATTTGTTTTCACTAAAATGTTTAAAGAATATACAATAATTGTAGCAACGTGTAAAATATAATGATATCCATATTTGCTATCGCTTATGTTATCTCTAAGTAAATGTAAATGTTGAAATCTTAGACGATGTATATAATTATAATGTTATCAAATTATTGTTAGACAACACTGATACGTATATTATGGATATAAACTTTGATAGATTATAATAACTTATGTCAAAGTAATATTCATAAATATTATATGACTTCGTTCCCTTAAAATATCATATAGATCTTTATATCACTTGCTCGTTGTTTATCCTGCAGGGGTTCATTACTTGATCTGGAAAAGTATTATACCGAATATCAAGTGCCCGTAAGTTTAATAATACGAACTACTTAACAACAAATGCACGCTACCACGAAAAAATTAACGCTGACGCCATGGGATCTTGAATAACCAAACCTGTAAGCACCATCATTATGAAAAACCAGAAACCTTTTCATGTCTTATACTACTATATCCTTACAAATAAATGTTTCGTTCTTTCTTGTTCTTGTTTTGTTTCTTCATTTTCTTCGTGTTTAGGGCTTAGTCCGTCCCTCCGTCCTTCTGCCTGCCTGTCACAGCTGCTCATAGAAACTAATAAAGCAAGCTATTTGCTTAAAATTTAGAATAATTATATTAATAATGCTCGTCCTACTGTACTACTAAGTATATCTATGTCTTTTGAAAATGGGGCCGAAGAAAAGTATATAGCTGATGTACTAGGTCAAATATTTTTATGCTGTTTATTTTTCGAACTATGATGAAAAATGTTTAAGAGAAACCATTAATCTCGTGGCCAGCACTCGAATACCGGTCCAAACGAAGATAATTATGCTTTTTTCATTGTGTCTGGATTCTGGCTATTGACTCATTAATATGTCTGGTAAACGCCTTAGGAAAGACAAATTAGCAAACAAAACTCTATAAAATTAGTCAAGAAACTAACATCGTAACTAAAATTAAATTTGATGAAGCTTTCGTGAAACAACTTTATAATCCTAAGGATAAATGTAACAAAATTTTAATAGTAATTTAGGATTTGCTTAGTAAGACTCAGAAGGTAAGATGGATTTGATGGTTTTGTTCTAATACATTATTAGAAATATGAAATGTACTTGTTGCTTGTTATAGCTAAACATCTTATATGTTTTGTAAGCGGCATTTAAATATTAGTTCAAATACGTGATGCAAGTTCAATTTTCACGCGAAAAAATATTGTCTTATCCTATACCTATTCCTGCCAAGCCTTGCTAATATGTCCCTCACTTAATTTTTGTCTAAACCTTCGTAATATAAGTTTTTTTGTTAATATGGGATTTCATATTGTATAATATAGACAATCATGAACTTTCGACGACCACTCGTTAACCACTTCAAAAATAAAGATAATTTTCTTCACACATACAAATTCATTTTTTTTATCAACTGCTGCAGATATTTATTTTGGCGGTGGTTTTCTACTGAGTGGGACTTTACCTAGAAATTAACTGACTCTGTAGCGCGCTTGTAGGGAATGTAACTCCTGGGCTTGGTATCTTAGAAGCTAAATCCAAGTAAGTACAATAAGATTTGAAATTTTCTGGTAAGAAATTCTCAATATAGAAAGGAGTTGGAAAGTTGTCGGTATTGCTCAAACCCGTGCCTCGAAATGCAAGTAGAGCTAGCACTTGATCTCTCACCAGATCAGACTGCCGTGCAATCGGACAATGAACTTTCAATACTTGGACTAGACGACGATAATACTTCCCCAAAAGGCAATAACTCAAAATACGTATATCACAGCTTAGCCAGATAAATATTGAACCGATTTCACGGAATAAAAGATCGGTAAGCGTACTGAACTGAATCCTAGGCTTACAAAAGCAAAGCCAGTCTACAAACGAAATACATTTTCACCTTTTGACAATGGAGCGCCATACTACGGACAATCTCACGCGCCAGTACGCTGCGAGCTCCAAGTCTCCGACGACGCCGGTAAAAATAGGTAAACCTACTAAAAATCAAAATGTATCGCTCAGATTGTATAAGAATAAGCCACTGTGCGCTTTTCTCTCATATCGTACAGGTCTCGAAGGAATTCTGATACAAGACGTGAACACAAGGATTCTTTACAATGGTTCTGGGATGTATACATTTTGTGTTCAGTTTAATTTCACATACCTACGTATTTCAAACATAAATAAAAAATATATACTATGTAAATGAATATAGCCAGACTGACTATCTCATGAATAGTGAAGTATAATTACACTGAGAAACGAAATACATTAAACAGGCTGTATTTAATTGATAAGTATTTATATAAGAATTCAACGACTGGTTTATTGAATGAAGTCGACGTTCTTTTAATGAACGATTACAATAAGCGTTAGCTAATTAACTGACATAAGATCCTCTAATTTTATATATAGCTTAAAACTATGATAATGTAATTTTTGGTATTGTGGATATCGCAAGATGTCACCGTTTAAGTGGCGTTACCTATAATCACAGCTGACGAAGTGTGGGTGTTATTATATAGGCGTGAGACTATGCATGTATTCAGGATTACTAATGCACGAAGATTTGTGATAAACGTTTTTAGACTTTCGCGATTTGTACACATACTTAATATACTAGATAACTGGTCTTACTCGCGATTAAGTATTTAAAAGGTAATAAATACCTATTGATTGCCCGACGTTTCGACCGAATGCAAGTTCTATTTATTATCTTTTAAATACTTCATCCGGAGTAAGACCCGGTACCTGTTATCTTATTAAGCAAAGATTTGTATTCAATCCCGTACTAGATAAAAATTTATATCTGGCTTTTATTTTTTATAAATAATGGTCAAAGCTGTTTATTTTCCAAGCATGGGTGTTATTATTGGTTGTTATTTCAATATTTGTTAATCTCCATTTACGAGGATTAAACTGCCGGTCAATAAAGTAAAAAAAAAACTTTAACTTTTTTAATAGTCTCGACTATTAAAAAAGTTAAAGTTTTATTGTGTTTATTTATTTTGATCTAAATATGACTACTTGATTCAACATTTTTGTACATACTGTCGTCGTAAAGACAAGTGTAATCCCACCATCTTCAAGAAGCTTACGATTCATAAGCTAAGTGTCTGTATACTGTTCAAGTTAACATACGTCATAAACTTAGTATCCTTGAAGCCTCATTACTAGACTATAACTGTACCTAAAATAGATCATAATTTTGTACAGATTTTGTAATGAAAACGGATCACTACACGTTATGTATAAGTTTTTAACTAGGCTGTCTAATCTGAATAGTAACGCTGAGGTGTAATAAACTCTCATTATGTCAGTTTCGATAGTATAAGTTTTATGACAAATACTATCTTTGTCACTCAAGCTCAATTTTAAAGTCTAATTCAACACACAATATTTTACCTACTAGGCAACTATTTCCCAGATTTCAAACCCGGGATTGACTTGGAATCAATTTAAGGTGCAAATATCTAAACACTTAAGTCCAGCTAACATGATCTAGGTGAATTTACATTGGTAGTGCAATGACTAGGTATCGAGTCCATAGCATTCCCATCGCAATTTCTTTACCTTATCTACATCACCTATTGACCTATCATCGCCTGAAAAGATTTTACATCCGTAAAACACTTTTAACGTTTTTAAGCTTAAATATTCCTTATACCTAAGATGAGACAAGATAAATATTCAACATAGTATGACCGTCTAAAATTCAAATATAATTCTTAGAAGGTTTAACCTCCTTTACCGAATATTACAATTTAGGCTAGCAGGGCATGATAACGCATGTCATCATCTAATATTATGATGTACATTATTAGCGGCCCGTAGCAGGCTTTCAGATAGCATCACTGCTAACAAAATTATATTATTTGGTGTATCGGAGGGTTTTCGACACGTTCCAATGCAAACGCCGAACCTTTCCGTTTTATTACTAACCTAACGTGTGTTTAACCTACGATGGAGAAAAAGGGGTATTAGAAAGTTGACCTTTGTCTATTTTCGTGTATCCAAATAACACGGAAGACGAAGTTGCGACACGTCTGTTTTCAATCGCATCCATATCCATTTGACACTGCAATTATAAAGACTCTAGATTCAAGATTAGTCGTTTACATCGGATGTCCGATTAGTCGTTTAGATAATAACGTTATACTCAAGAATAGCAAATTACCGCCCGGTTGTTTTTACTTTGCAGTTTGTGATAAATCCCATTTGCAAATAAGGTAGCTTATAAAATACTTACTTCTGAACTCGCTTTTATTCTTTGGTAAGAACTTGTAAATATAAACATGCCTTTTTTATTAAAAGAACGTAAAACTGCTTGTCATTCATGCTTTTGAAGTTCTTTACTAGGCGTAAAGTTATTTAAACTAGCCAAGCGGTCGAAATTCGGCCATAATTGGTTTTAATATTAAGTTCAATCGTTATTAAGGTTTTATTATCTATAACTATACCCTTATAATCACATTACATTTAGGGTGCGTTCCACTAAGCGCTCACGACACTCACACTCACGACCACGGTTTTCCCCGTTCCACTTGCTTCCGAGCTTTACAATTGTAAACTCAAGTGGAACGGGTAATGGAGTGTTTTGAGCGTTGATGCAAATAATACATTTTGCGAATTATAAAAAAAAGCGAAACCATAAAAAGGTTAGTTTACATTTTGTATGTAAGTCTGATCAATAATAATCTAATAATAATATTCTACCACTTACACTCAACACCATTTAGCCCAAACATGGCAGAGCTTAATAAACTCTTATAGTTATTGGTTAACTGGATTTATATTAAAAAAGAAATATAATATCCTACTAATATTATAAATGTGAAAGTTTGTGAGGATGGATGGATGTTTGTTACTCTTTCACGCAAAAACTACTGAACGGATTTTGATGAAACTTTACAGTATTATTGTTTATTCATCGGAATAACATAATTAGTCTACTAAAATTCTATTTTAATATAAATCTATATTAACGTGAGCGAAGCCGCAGGTAAAATCTAGTATTTCATAATTATGTGGAGTATTTAATTAATATACATTTAAATATATTCAATATGTATTATACGGCAACAGTAGGATATATGCTAGTGCGTCGCAATAATGCTCCAGAAAGTACTAGTTCATTCAGTTCAGATGAAGAGTGGAATACCATTCTACAAAATTATGATCGTGAAAAACGTAAACTTAGACCACGTATTTACGATTTACATAATGTAATTAATCGTTACTCTGATGAAGAACTCAAAAGACTGACAACTGAGGCATTGTAGATTATAAAATGTTTACTTATTTAACTATTATCAAAAGCGCATCAAATGAAGTTATATTTTCGTAGTCGCCATCTTAGTTACTTTATATTTTAAAAAATGGCGCTATATTTCTCAACGCTCACTACGACCCACTTGTCAGGATGGGTCGTCGTGAGCTTTACGTGAGCGTGAGTCATGACGTCATGAGTGATGTTTTCGCCACGACTACAATGATCGCAGTTGTCATGTGGAACGTCTAAGGGAGCATCTTAGGCGTTGTTAACGCTAAGTGGAACGCACCCTTAGTCACCTACTCCACATACATATGTAACCATAGTTACGAAAATTTCTACGACATCAGCCGAACAATACCGAAATACTACGAACGCGATTGGACTGCTTGTGTCAAATGCATGGTTGTATTATATGTTAGTGTTATTTTCATTAATTTAATATATTTCTAATTCATATTTTATCTCCACTCCTTCTCCATATAAATATTAACTGTGCCAAATTTCATACTCCTCTGTGCGTCGGCGCAATTTTCGTAAAAAGTGGGTTTAAAATTTTTGCTTCACGTATTAATTAATATAATAACACACCTCAGACACTAGTGACGATCTTTGTAAATTTTATTAATGTTAATACAATATTCACTTTACACTTACCAATTTACTTACAGAATAGCTAGAGGTAGTCCGGACCATAATATATTATCGTACAATTATTTGTCCCTAGGCACCAAAACACACATTGAATCATTATATTATACTATTAATAATAGTAAGGACATAATTTGAACGATTGTGCCATCCGTGCAGTTATATTTTATGGGCATCTTAATAGCAATAGTTGCGAAAGAATCCTACCGCAAAACGATCGCCACGTCAATTATTATTAAATTATATTACTAGTTTTGCTTTTGTTCTTCACTATTTATTCTGCGGCCTCATTGCCTTGCAGCAAAAGTTTACAGAACTGATTTTGAAGTACCCCGATCGAGAATGTTTAGTATTAATACATTATATCGAATTTTTAGTAGCAGTACGAATTCGAACTGTAGCCGTAATATCCTTGCTCCTTTCATAGTCGTAAATTTATTTTTTATAATTCATATGTACCTACTTATTAACAAGTTACTCTTAACCCATTCGCTGTTCCGTGATAGACACAATAGAAAATCTATCGTTATGTATCATATGTGATTCATTGGACAGGGAATCTATTAAAATTATTGTTACAATATTGAGTCGATAAATATATTAATATTTTATAAATAATTCCATATCGTATTATAAATTGAAACGTTTTAAAGATGTTTGGATGTATATGTTTGAATGTATGTAACTTAATCATGCGTAAAACATAGAATGCTTTTTAATAATACTTAACGTACAGAAATAAGTTTTTTTTTATTGTATAGTAGGCAAACGAGCAGACGGCTCGCCTGATGGTAAGCGATTACCGCCGCCCATGGACACCCGCAACATCAGAGGAGTCGCAAGTGCGTTGCTGGCCTTTTAAATTTGTCCCCTTTGGTTTTTTGTGAGGCCGTGGGATACCACCAGACCGGAGTGATAACTCCGGTCGAGCCGGCCCATTCGTGCCCAAGCGTGGCTCTTCCAAGGTAAACCACATATGTATGTATAACCTCAGGCATCCCGATATGATCATACACCCAAAACGTCCCACGAGATTGACGCGAGTGACGCAGTGGACTGAAGCTAGTTGATTTATATAGGTTTTGTCGTCTGTCTTGTAACAAAGATATAAAGGCTTCTTATCATCTCGCAAAAGTCGTAAAATTCGTCAAAGAAAAGGGCTGCTATGTTACCCAACAATAGATAAGCAAGGGGATATCCCATCGCTCACCATAATATACCATGCTGTCATCTTCAATATAACATTAAAGGATTTAAGCAATATTTCCTTTTAATATTTAAAAGAACAAAAATAACACTAAGTAGTAACGCGAAAGTCCTATAAAATATAATCAGATAAAACTGGTAGCGTAATAAAAGAAAAGACGTATTCTATCCCTTAATATACCTATAGGAACAAATGAACGGATGAGCGTTAAAACCGCAGCTACTAAACCTAACATCAGTGGCAAGGACTGACCAGTCCTGTAGACCTCTCAAGCTCGCTACAATCTAGGCATCAAAACGATAGAATAAACAGCCTCCATAGCTCGAAGTAAACTGGTCTTAATTCCATCGGTAGTACGCTTCTGTTCCCTACTAATCAGGATATTTCATGGTTGTGTGTTGTTTATCCGCTGGTGAAGACAGAATCAATCAATTCATCACACTTTGGCTTCGGAGATTAATGTTCATAAGTAACCCTTGCTGAGCTACGTTCATCATTATTTATCGGCATATTAAAGCGGAACCCTCTCGTAAATATTCTCGGTACGCTGAGGTTTCTCGACAAAATAGTTTCATATACTTCAAAATGTTTAATATTTATATTAATCTGGAAAGTTAAGACTGCTTTGTTTGTTTAAAGGCAGGAATGTGAACAACGCTGAATAACCCAAAGATTTTTTAGCTTTTTCTGTTAGAATTCCTATAGAAGCATTTAAACATCTAAATGGTTTCACTCGTAAACTAAACGTAGCTTACAAAATGTGGAACCAACTCCTTATATTTTACTGTTATTATTCCCATGTTTTTCTTATGTACAAGTGTTTATGTAAATGATTTCCTCGCCGTTGGTTTGTCACATAAACAATTTGCCGAACAAGCCGTGAACTTCTTCGGCAATGTACTGAAACAAACACCGCATCGCAGGTGAATCGCTTATATTATAGGTTGTTGTCAAAGACGGGATTATCGACGTGTCGAAGGCAACAAGCAAACAGTTCCGTAACGCATATGTACCACAGTGGACAAGGCAACATTACACGCAATGTGTTGATTCACTGAATCGAGCAAACAGGATATATGCATAGTTCACGAGTAATAATGCTTAGAGTTTAATATTATGGGAGGTAACGTGAGATTTTTATCGGCAAAAGAGGTAAATTTTTCTTTCTTTCTTTGGCATATGGCAAAATAGTCGCGTAATCTACAATTTTTTAAATGATGTATTTTATAATAATTGTACTGTAATGTCAATAACGGCAGACCAACCTTATTCTACAAAAAAAAATCTTTGTTGGTAAGTTTTTGTGGAGGATTTAATTCGGTGAACACTAATCTCATACACAGTTCTTAACATTTACACATACAAATTATAATTAGTAACTACAAAACCTTACAATTAGTATAAACGTACTACACGAAGTACATTTAAACACTACGCAATTAAAAAGCACTGTCAAGAGCGTACTCTTTTACAATATTAGGACCTTATTTATTTCGCTACGATTCCTAGTTAGCAAATATTTATATAAGATACCTATTCTCTTAGCAAACAGACAGAGACAAGGGTGAAAGACCAAAAGCTCTTTTTTACACTTAAAACAAATTGAATTGATGTAGGTACTTAATTGCACGTAAAATCAAAATTTGAATTTACAAATAAGGATACAGCAGCGAATATTTTTCGGTCCATTAATCTTACGAGTACAAGTTAAACAAATTACAACGAAATAAACATATTTTTAAGATGAAAGAAAATAAGGTGAATGTTTGCACAAATGGGCCGATTTGTTAATGGTGTTGTTTAATGTTCATTCTACATACTACCGGCTACATATTAAATACAATTTATGTTTTTGATTTCGAAGACCCTTAAGCATTCGCCTTAAATCCACATTTTATATCTATGCTAATATTATAAAGAGGAAAGATTTGTATTTTTGTTTGTAATTAATTAAAATACAATAATAGTAGACCGATTTCAATAATTCTTTAACCATTAAAAAGCTACTTGATACAGAAGTAACAAAGTCTTTATATGATTATATTATATTTCACGAAAGCGGAACTGTAATCATAAAAGTGAGTGAAATCGCGGAGGATAGCTAGTCCACTATATTTATAGTATTTAAATAATATTATACGTGTAATACTCACCGTATCACATCAACTTAATGTAAATAAAATTTATTGAACTTGTTCAAATTCAAACAATCATTTTTTAAAGGTTTAAATATAATGCAATTTCGAAAAATATAACGAGCAAATTAATCCGTCAAGTCAAGAGACATTATTAAAAATCTATTGTATCTGGCCACCGATGTGCTGTTGCGAATTAAAAGGTTACGATTAACCTATTGAGTCGCCGATGTCTATAATAGCTTTTGGGTATCAATATACCTAAAATCTATTTTCTATTACAAACATTCTGCGGGCCTCATAGTCAATCATAGTCGTCATACTATTATACTCAGTTGTATATCGATACCATGGATATTATTCCTTTGTCATAAAGAAACATATTTTATGTATAATACACACATTCGAAGTAGCTCGTGAAAGATATGATACTCGCTTGTTATCCCTCGAGACACCAGTCTGGAACTATTACTGATACTCTTGAAACGTGAAACAATATGGCATAAATATGTATGCATACACGCCCACTTATGCTTTGTGGGTTGCTGAGCGTTAAGTAAGTAGCCTTCGCCAGTGTGTTAAGAGATACATAAGTGACAACTACTTGACATAAAATAAAAATAAGATTGACAAATCACATTACGCTGAAGTATTAGAAAAATACTTTAGTCAGAATTGGTGTATTTTTATCTAAGGTATCATTTTACATTCAAATCACAACTTTTGTTCTCTAACCTTATAAAGTTTTTCTACCACTTTTCATAATACATTATATGGTTATTTTCTTCATACGTTAATGCAAACATTGAAATTGGTTGCTCTAATCGTATGATTAAGATTTAAAACTACACGCAGTCGCAAAAGAAAGCAGCGACGTATTCAAACAACGGAGGGGGAGCCATTGTGTGGGAGGCAAGGCGCTGGCAATTTTTTACTTGTTATAATATGATTTTGAGCAAAAGTATTGAGTTAAGTAAAAAGTGATAGTACAAAAGTTATCAAATATGATATAAAGAAGAGACGGGTAAAAGGTGATTATGTTTTTTATTTTATTTAACCCTGTATAAGTTGCCATTTCAATTTATTGTTTTCATTTCACTGATTTAACACGGGTGATATTGCATTAAGTTCGATCAAATTGGCCCCTCTTTGATTGAACTATCAATACCACGTGCTCTTTTAGTTCTATGGTATTAAAGTAGTAATAATATTTCTATTTCTATTACTAGTAGAGTTCTGTATTATTTGGAATTACCTTCATAGTTCAAGATCAAATTCGGTTAATACCGCCATTATGCCCATTGCAATCGTCAAGCACATTTGTGTTCCAACTAAAGGGTAGACTAATAGTTCCTTTTGCCCCTGGCTTTACATTAGGTTGTTTTCTCTAACTGGAGTTACTAATGCAGTTCCCAATAATGAAGCATGTCCAGAAATAGCAACTACCGCTTACCAAATGGAATATAAAATATTTTCCCCTATGGATATACTATAAATAATCTTACTAGAAATTAAACACCTAAAAAATCCTTACTTAATAAGTACCAGTAGTTTTAGCACTTAATTTATTCACAATATATTTAGTTTCTATAATTGATGTTGGGTGGTCCTAGTTTGGCCGTTGACAAATAATTGGCACATGAAAAAAAAGGACCGTCAAAAAACTTAAATAGAAAGGGAAAGTATTTTTGATTATAATATCAAAATTAAAATGGATAGTTCTTTTTACGTGTCTCTACCTATTTTTAAAAAATGGTAATACGATAGTCGGAAAAAGACTAAGGCGAACGTAAGCTGACCAGATTGAATATATTTTGAAAAAAGGCCACTTGCTGAATGTAGTGAAAGCGAATATCGCAAGAAATGCTAGGATTATAAAAATCTACAGTCCCTGCCTACCCCTCCAGGGAAACAAGCACGAGTCTATGTATATAATTATTTTCCATGAAACCGTTCGGACTACACGCGGTAGACAAAATACTATACGGATACTTTCCAAAAGTATTTTAGATATAAACAATTTTAGGAAGCATCGGTTACGTTAACTTACTTTTGGGTACGCTTCTAACCTTATTTAGTATATACATACGTTGCTATGTAAAATTATAACCACATCTTTAATTTAAGAACATTGCTTATAGCAGTAAGCATATTGCTAATTCTCTTTTGGATATTCAACATGTTAATAAAAGAAGAAGGCAATAATTTTTGGTGATTTGTTGCATGAAACTACAAAAGTTTGAACTAATAAAACAGAGAAAGTGTAACGAATAATCTCTTAGAAGCTTCAACATAGGCTAGTACCTATACCTCAAATTATAGCCATTGCACAAACCAGCGACCTTGAAACAATAAATTATAATAACATATTTGTTTACTAATTATCAGTTTATATCATTTTAATTCACTTCTCTTTATACAAAGTGTATCACAACTGTGCAAGGCACTAAAGTAATTAAAATCGTCCCATAACATAACTACCTAAAATAATAGGCCACCGTCGGCCAGCAAACGACTTAAACTGAACCCAAATTAAATTATATTACTACAAATGTAATTAATGTGATAATGCCGTAAACTTTGTACTGTTAAACGATATAAATTTTAAGGTAGCCGCGGTATTACTTTAAACCAATTATTACTCTAACCTACGTGCAAAGCTTTTGATCTATAGATGCACACACGTAAGTTGATAATTATACGAAATCATAGGAATGAAAACAAATTTAAAGTGCTCTAAAAGCAGGAATGTCACACAAACATCAAAAGGTTTGGGCTTCCTAAAACCGCACAAAACTCGTCCATTCATAAGTCATATTTCACCCCCAGAAGTGGTTTGAGCACGCGCTTACCGAGCCAGTAGGTGCTCCAGATATAGGTGTGCGAGAGTTACACGGCCCCCGAATCGTTCAAAAGTATAAAAATGGACGCAAATCTCTGGCTTCAATCCAAGCGGTCAGCGCCACTCCGCGTCAACAACGAAAAGGTTTATTCCATTTTTGCTACAACTTTATAACTGACATTTAATTAAAATTGTTGCCAGTAGAACTTGACATTGCGTTATCATAACGGACAAAAGCATTATTATACTTTAAAATATCTGTAATGTGACCAGTTATTTTTATCAGATCAGAACCAATAAGCAGTATAAATTATTTGTTAAGCGTCCCGAACAAAGCTTGTGTTTACAAAACACGGACACTTTCTTTATTTTTTGAACGCCATTATTTAAAGTAATAATGCGCCTTGGCTTTATGGAAAAAGCCTGTCTGGAGCACCATTAAGTCAAACTTCAAAATTAATTCGTCAAAAGAGCAGTTTACGCCTGAAGTTTTCGAGAACTCATTAAGAGAAAAACTTAGTCTGCCTCTGTTATCCGGTATCTGCATATATTCAACAGCTTAAGGAAATAAGCACCAATACAACTATGCTATAAGTAATTCAATGAATAGAATAACACTTATATTTTAATGTTAAAAAGGTTTATTCAATTATGTATAAACGTATAATAGTTATTCATAGTCAAATCACTTACTAAATCAGTAATTATAATCACGCTATTAGATTTATAAAGTTTGAGCTTATATATATTTCATTGCGAAACAAATGTGTGTACACAAATTATTCATACTGTTATTGTTAATTGGATTTTATTTATCACATTGGCAAAAGCAATATTGCAAATGCTATACACCACTGCATTGCAATTACGGATACTAATGCACCAAACACTGCGAGTATCAGTCCAGTATGGGAAAAACTTATGAGAGGTTTCGGTATATATGTAATTCAAATCTCCTTGTTTTCATGAGCCTATCTTTTTAAAGATCCCAATTTTATGTGCCTTATATATGTATAATGCAGCAATTTTCTAAGTTTATAAATGAGATCTAAAAGCATCACGTGCGTAAATTATGAAATGTTATCAATCTCACACCGTCAATTAGAATTACAAATGTGCGATGTCAGAGTGGAAAGAGGGTGTAGTAACATATTCGACAACAATAATAAATGATCCGCGGTCATGGCTTACTGGAGGATACACCTAAACGCCCTCTCAACATGAGAACGCTGAATATTGCCTTTATTTCACTCAAACATTGTAATCTGCACTTCACAGTAAAGCGATAATTTGAAGCAAATATTTTTACTTCTTGATGTGGATATAAATTACTTATAACGTGATGACCATCTTACGTCATATATAGTTGATATCCGTAGGTACCAAGAGATAACTAATACTTTATTCTTGGTATTGCTAGGTAAATCAAATCACAGGAGTAACGTTAATTTTCTGCACGTTAGTAAAGAAAACTTTAATTACTTTAATAATAAATAATTATTCCATTTGTCGTATAACACCGCATCCAACTTAATAGTAAAATGCTTGCAACTTCTTCTGACAACCTTCTTGAGAATTCAACCATATTTTTGTTTGAACGATTATGTATAGTAAATAATAACTAATATAAATAATCGTTCTAGATAATTTCAAATCCATGGTCTTGGTACACCACGAGACGTTTCATCGCCTTCGTGTTTTTCGACGAATTGGCTAGGGGACTTATTGAAAATAAACGAAAAGACATGCCAGTGTTCAACTGATATGAGGAGCGTTAAAAGCTTTGATATATAATGGTTAACCCTTGTATGTCTTCTAAAACTAGGATATTGTTTCAAGAGGTAAATATTACTTCTGCAATAACAAAACCTATAATATTATATTTGAAACGTTTCGTAGCTGTGTTTACGATTCTAAGACACTAAATAATAAAATTTATTTACCTACCTATCCCCTGTGATTCATTATCGTCACTTCCTTAAGCCTGAAGAGTAAGTCTTAAAAAGTTTTCTTTTTCAACGACTGTTCAGACACAAATCTTTGTAAAAGTATACTTGCTACTACGTAACCAGAATAATCCTGAATTTCATTAAAACTGAACGGTTAACAAAGCGGTTGGCTTTGTATTCTATTAGATTACTCTTTAGCTTGCCGAGGTTCAGAAATAGGAACAATGTTAGTACAATTTTGCAAAATATCAACGAAGAGAATATAAATAATTTAATATGCTATGTCGCGCTGAATTTATCGCATGTAGCAAAACAGTCGAAAGACTTTACATGCAACCATTTTTCTTTACTTATGTGATTATTGTAAATGCCTTTGTCTTAGTAGTACGATAAATAGATTTATTTGTAAAAATAATAAGGAATGATACAGAACAGACATAAAGAACACCCATACTTCGAAATATTTGTGGATCACACAATTTTGTACGTTTAGTAGTCAAACCAACAACACTCGGCGCAATGAGGCGACCACATAAAGCACTACACCATGCGGACAGTTATGCATATCTCACTGCTAGTAAGTCAACATCAAGGATACAGACCGCAGCCTATAGATATACGTTTATATTGATAGATAGTCCAAAATCAAGTCACTGCAGTCTGGCAGCAATAAGGAACATAGTCCTCCCTAGCCCGCAACACAATACCTCCATGATTACAGTCTACTGTACGTTGAATGTATTTCATTAACCAGGTTAATTTCTCTCTCCTTAAACTACTGGAAATTAGAACAAGTCAAAAGGCTAATTCTCGTAATAAAATTGGTCAAAATAGAGTTCCAATCTAGTCTAACAAACTTCAAATGTGATCAGAAATGCAATTTATGTTCCCATTTGACATTTATTTTAATTTAGGAGTGTACCATTTGTGATATTTATGACTAGATCTGAAATCTATTTTAAACTGGTTTTTTACAAGAATCGGCGTTCTAAATAACATAATAACGTAATCTAAGTATTATTAATATAAGCGATGATAGCTCAATTGTTAAGGCTTCAGACTTGCGGTCGAGAGGTGGTGGCTTCGCTTACCAATTACTGCCGACGTGGACCTAGAACTTGTGCTAGAAGTACTAGAAATGCTTGTGCATTTATGCTTAGCTCATGGTTAACTTATAACCTACTAGTAGTGTGGTACGATACTAGCACATAGGATAAATAAGGATTATCGAAAGTATGTTATGTTTTACAACTACCGATTGACTAGTGTGGAGAACTGACTTTTCCTTGCCGTACTAACTCTGTTATCTCTATATATAAAAATCTCAACTGTGGCTAGACACACCATGACATACTATTGCAACTGGTAAGCTACAAGTCTAATACATACGAATACATCCACATCAGTTTATCCAGACATAACACTAGCACAATTAGGAGTTGTACACGCCGTTGTTTTTCCACGCGCAGATTAAATTAAGCCGGTAAGTCTTGCGTTATTTCAGTTTGTTTTTCCTTTATGTTAAGCGTTCGACTGTAAATGAAAACAAACATGCACTAACAGTAACTGAAAGAATTCCACGATTGTACGTGTTACAGACACAAGTTTTATTCTCTGCAATGGACTGGTTTTACTTAAACTAAACTGAAATAACTTTACAGTGTTTCAGAGCTTGTTCAGCGTTTACCGAATAATTGTTTTCTAAGTTAAATATAGTTTACTCGCATAAAAATTGCATTTGATATTTCGTCACGGAATTGTTAGTATTCTTTACTAAGACTATTAGGAATAGATTAGTTCTTTCAGAATGCTTCTATACTATTTTAACTTGATACTCAAGATCGATGAGGATTTAATAGAATCTTTGAATTATTGTAATTGTACTGCCACATCATAATGGTGAGATCTACAATCAAATCACTATACTATTCATGTGGTATTAACTTATTATCATCAAAGCCAGGTTTGATGAAGATAACACCAAGTGATATGTTTCATATTATGGTTTTGCTGGTAAGCTAGAAAAGTATTACAAAATTACTTAAAAAATTTGGTGCGTCCAAATGATTAGGGATTATTTTCAAAGTTTTACTTTTATTTTATAGTTTTTATTTAAATCTAGTTAAAATCGCAGTATTTTTACAGCAACATAACTAATATTAATTATAAACTAATATTCTATGATTGCGTGCGACACCAAAGATTCACTGACAGTGGTTCAATAAGTGAGAACCTCCGCTTGTGCCTAATATTAGAAGCAGGTGATTCCAGAATGCAAAACGGAGGCTTTAATGGAATGGTAAATGTTTTCGCCTCTAAAGGAGGACTCTTTAACCAAAAAATCATCGGGGCTTGCCTTAGCCTGAAGTGGGCCTCCACACCAACCACAGCTAACAAACTCGCCACAATTCTACATTTTCTTATTTTTTCGTCGCTTATTCCAGTACTTGCTCCCGGTAAAACTTTTAATTATTTAATAAAAGATTGTCCCGGGACTGTTTTCTAAATTATTACCGTTCCATCATTTCACAGTGAAAGTTTTGTGGACAGCTCACAGCACGTTTTTAATAAGCAAAGCCAGTTTTTAGTTAGACAAATATCTATCAACATACTACTACCTATTCCATGCAAGTAATTATAGAGGCGTTTGGAAGTCTTGTTACGTGCATGATAAAGTTTTTCTATTTAATATATATACATATATGTCTTTCCTCTATAGTATCACTAATAGTTTTCTAGTAAGAAAAATATGTTCCACAAAACTATTGTTAAGAAACGAATATTTCTTTAGGTGAACCACACTCATAAATCACCAAATATAATTAGGTCTCACATAACAGGAGCCAAGTTTATTGTTATCTATCTATTTGGCTACGTTGCCGACCTCATACGTCTACTTATAAATTCCTGACGAAGAACTCAATACCTAATAAATTCTGCAGAGCTTTCTATTCAATACCAAGTAAAAATCAAACGATCCAATGGTATTCTATGACACAAATTATTGACAGCAAATCCCAATAAAACTTTGTCGGACCTGGAAATCAATTTCATCTCATGCACAGCAGTCGCATTCACTGCCGCAGTGCCACGAAGATACTTCTAAAATAATATGTAAATAAATAAAACCAATAAACTACATATAATGTCCAGAAGGCTTAGGTATATAAAATAAAGACTATATCATTAGTTCCGCTACATATGGGATATAAACCTACACGGCTTATTTAAAGCTTAGGTAGGAAAATACGATCGTTAAGGGTTTCGCAACATACAAAATAAAAACATATTCGGGAATGGGCGATCCCAAGCGATATATTATTTCTTTAGCTTCGACGACGTCGGCGGGTGTTGACTAATGTCCTTGTTCAATGACCTTATATTTAGGCGAGACCTTTGTCTTCAGTATGTCGCCATTTATCTTTAATAGCGTTTCTGGATGCTCGAATTACATATGTCTTATATGGCATATTTTAAACAATTAGTACACAGTTAATTACATTATCAAACCGAAAAGAAAATGATTAATTTCAAATTCATATATTAAATTTAGAAACTAAAGTGGCTTCCAAACTGTCATAACCTTTGTGTGATGTGTGGCTCCAATATAGTGGCTCTAAACGTTTCCAGCAATATCATCCATACTCTGCTGCAATATTTTGCGTATATCCCGGCCATACAGTGAGACGATTATGTTTGACATGGCCATCAAACTGATTTCGAGATGGCCGGCATGAATTGGAACATATTGCAGCCACATATTGCCCGTATCATTCCACCGTTATTCTAAATTTAAAATATTTAACTACTAAGTAATACGAATGAATATTACTAAAGCAACTGCAAGAAACTTGTAGTCATTGTTCTTAAGTGCTACCAGTGTGGTATTGTACAAATAGTGTTAGTAATGTCTGGCTGTTTTTGTTGTCTGTTGTTTAAATATTTGTTAAGTCATGAAACGTAGACCTACCCGCAGTTCGGCAATTAGCCGTAATGTATATGTTATATTATACACATGTATATTCCCAAGAGAGACTATTAGTTCTGCTTACAAGCACTAATTGGAAAATATATTCTATGAATGTTTGAAAAGGGTAGATGTATTGTCTAGACTCTACGTTGAATATTTATGATTGTAAAATGATTATACAGCCCGATTTGAGAAATATTTTTGGCACAAGTATTGAAACAAAGTATACAATAGAAAAACCATGAAGTAAAGGGGAATGAGAATCACTTTGGTTGGTTTTCTTTATTTTGCGAAGATTTATAATTACATACACACATATGTAAACTACTAATGGCAGATATTCTAGTGTACTTATGGTATCTCAGAATATCATTATTTATATGGCGAATGCTTCAATGGCAAGCGTAAAAGTATCGGAAATGTCGAACCCAGGATCAGTATATTAAAGATCTAATAAAATAATTAACTTTAATGAGAAATTGTTTAGTTAGTATATTTTTGTGTAGCAGATCTTATCAATTTGTTTTTTTTTGATGTAATAAGGTCATACGATGTTATTTTTACCTCTCGAACTATCCGGCTCGAGGAAGCTTGTAGGGGTAAATGCTTTGTGCCCACTCATAAAATATATTAAGCACTATAAGTCATACCTCCTCTGCAGGTTTTTACCCTAAAACATAAAACGAATAAAGTGTAATTTAAATGAGAATTGAAGAGCCTAAATCCATTAAATGAAGAGGTTTTAAAAGAAATACAAAACCGTGGCCGCTCGCAGATGTTCTTAAATCACTCAGTAATAGTCTCGATTATTCCACGGGAATGGTTTGACAGATGAAATTTCGACGACCCGACTAAAATTAAATACTCTTTTATACGACTTAATTCTTTAGGAATAAATGTCTACCTATATTACAGAGGAGTCTGTCTTATGTTACGTAAACAACACTTTTGTAGACATGCAAAACGGTGCATGCTCGCGGATCACATTCTGGACAAAGGCCTGCTTAAGAGTTATCTAAACCAACAAATGTGAGTAAAGCATATACTTAGGAAAATTAAGTAAAACAAATATGTCAAATTTGCAGCAAGTTGAAGTTCGTTGCTCAGCCTACACTCCATAACAGACCTAACTATGTATGTACATGCGAAAGATACCCATACCTGAAACAAATATCTATGGACCTCGTAAACTTTTAATTTGATATTGTGGTAGCGAGACAATTACAACAAGTTTATCTAAAGTGAGCAACATTTTTTAATTGGTTTTTACTGTACTTAGAGGTTACAGTAGTCGCCTCACCACTGCCACTGTGATAGACTGACTATATAGATAGGTCAAAAACATGTAGGTAAACATACTTACACATTTTTGACCTACATATCTAGGATCGATCCCAGACAGATAAAAAATTTGTGTGGTGCAGAAATAGTTGTTCTATCTAAATATACTTTGCATCTATTGTCTGAATTTTTGGAAGACCCTCTGCTGCGCAGGAATTAAAACCAACGCGCGAGTAATCTCTTTTAAAACAAAATAATTTTATAAATCTTCAGAAATATAAAAGTGGGGTCTGAATATGCTGTCATATAAAAACAACCAATGAATCGTATTTGTACCATGGATGCATGAATAGATACTACAAATCAGGAAGCTTATATTCCACACCCTTACAAATAATCGTTCTTTATTCCTCCAATGTTTGCAAGCCACATGAGGATAAAGTAAACTATTTTATTTTATATCCCATAAACTACACGTACTCGTAACCAAAATGACGTTGCGATTCTTCCTAGCCCCATCCACCATACATATTATACAGTGTCCCAGAATATGTGAATCAAATTGTAACGGTAGATTCCTTAGGTAAGGACCATTCAAACGAGCCAAATAAAAAAATAAAAATAAAAATGTTGTGTTGTTGGTCAAACTTACAATATTTTCTTTGGTGCAAAACAATACACCAAAATAATGCAGCGATTTCTAAACTAAGTCAGATTCTAAATAAAATCGTTTGTAGTTTGACGAATCAATACTTCACAAACACTAATAGTGAAAAAAAAATTTACCATAAACGAAGCACCTGTAGTTGAAAGTCTGAATTATTTTTTTATTTTTACACAAAGTTCAATATTTTTTTATTTTATTAATGCCTCATTTGAAAGGTCCTTACCTAAGGCATCTTCCGTTACATATTGATTCGCATATTCTGGGACATCCTGTATGTATGTCGAGAATAGTTGTCAAAATATACCGTTAAAACCATATGATTTTTAGCGTCCAATAGTGACAAGCTTCGCCACGTTTTGACAGTTATTCGTGACTCGCATTACGTTATGCAAGAGGGTTCGAGAAAATGAAAAATATACAAAAGAAAAGTTTACAACGACTTGTCGCATTAATAATCATAAAAAGTCAAATCTTGAGACAAGAAGTTTGTCGCCGCAGGAATATTGGTGCCTCGTGACTGTCAGCGTAACCGCTTTAGCACTACAATGCTGAGGCGGTATCTCAGAAACATTTAATAGCATCTATTGTATATAAAGTTAGCCCGGCAACTTTTTAAGGGTCGTAATGTTCGCCTCATAAATGAATATTTATTATTAACAAAAGGCATAAAAATGTTTTAAAAATAAAATGTTCTTCTTTATGTTATATGCGACATTCTTAGGATATTTACCACAAACTTAAACAGTAACTACTGTAATCAAATATATTACAAATACCTGAATAACCTTATTTATCAGCAAAATGATATCGGATATCTTAGCTATTTTTTGTAAAGATATTTGGATGTTTCTTACTCAATCACGCGCAATCCTCTAAACGGATTCGGATTAACCCTAGCACACAGATGTACCATGTCCCTGATTGTACATAGAGTATTTTTATCCCGGTAATGCGTTTCTATGAGATTCACGTCGAACTTAGAGGGCAGAAAGTAGTGACTTATGCCTACGAGTATTCCCTACCAAGAAATCGCACTGCAGTGAGGCATATTAAAAAGTAACAGAATGCATTCGAAATGTATTCGAATGTGTTGACAACACTGTATATAGAATGTGCTTTCGTCCTGGACCACGCAAACTAGATATGTATAACAACAATATGATAATATATATAACTAGATATTGCATTGTGCCTAAATGTATTCAAATATCGTTCAAATAATAATGTATAATGCAGTCGGCGCTGGTAATGCTGCCTAGAGCTGTGCGTTGTTAAACAACTTAACGTTTGACATTTACTATGTACAAACACAGGATTCTTTAATAATTTAATTCCACCGGATATTTGAGTTGCATTTTTATTATTTATTACTAAATTTGGTATTTTATAAATCGATCCATAAATCGATCCAAATTACACATAATAAAGAATCCCATCAATAATGTTACATTATTAATGTTTTATTATGATTATAATACCCCAGTTTTCATAATTCTCCTGGGTCGTAATTATATACATTATATTGCTAATTGAAGTCATTCATATTGTCATCTTAATTATACGAATATACATTTCTGTTACTCACTTGTTATAAATATACACGTCGCGCTTCTTACTGCATTTCAAATTAATTTTATTTATAATTACCTACTTCATAACGTACGTCAAGAGCAGTTAGCCAAGTGTTATTACCTTATACGGTGTACTGTAAAGCGTAAACAAATTTGCATAACACAAGTGCTTTATGATACGGAAATGAGTAATCCCCACAGACGTGCACCCCTCGGGCCTTTCCCTCCGCCCCCGTGAGCGGGAAACCGTTTGAGTGCTAGGAAATTGAGTTGCGTCGAGTTACGTACGGCAACCAACTGGGATGCAAATGTGTATGCGTGTAATGAGCGCTTAGGTATTCATACTTAAGACTTGCGACGATTACTCGAGTGCTTAGACCGCGCGCACCGTACTAGGTACTATAAATACACCGGCGCCAATTCTGGGGATATCTAAACTAATATTATATCTCTCTCAACTAAAAGCAAATTGTTTGAACTATCAAAGCAGTCCACTAACTAGATGCTCTAGAATCTAGAAACTATCCTATCACTAACTAGTTAATGGGGTAAGTTAGACACTATCTTTAGTGGACCTGTCCTTTTTGTGAACAACAAAACCCGACCTTTATTCGTTCCACTTTTCGGATGTCCTAGCGATATTAAAGGCAGAGGTGCCGCATTGGTTGATCATTAAAACCTATAGAGTACTTACCGTTGACCTAGAATTTTAAAAGTTAGTAAAATGTGTCGGTTTATGGCAAAGGCAAAGAAACTCAGTTAAAGTATCAGTTTGTAGAATCAGAGCACTATGCTCAGCTATAAGGATCTAAAAATACTTGACTAGTCTGAAAACCGTAAGCTATTTGGCTTTATTTCACACTAGATATTGGCGGCTTCACTCTCGTAAATGTGGGTTAACTTAACAACCGTTTTTTTCTGGATAAATATCTATGTCTGCTTCTGTTCAACTGACGACGTGTATGCGAAATTTCATGATGATCGGCCGAATAGTTAAGGCGTGAAAGCGTAACAAACAAACATACTCACATTCGCATTTTTTATATTATAATATTAGTTCGGGTTTTAGTTTGCGTAAGCGGCATATTTTGTTTAGCGTACCACCACTATCAATCATACCATCATTATTTCCCAGACAGGCAGTTCGTCTTGTAGCCGATTGCTTCCCAACCGCCTAATTTCACGTGTCACAGCTAATATCACACACAACAAGCAGACGTAATATCGGCTGTAATAATAGTTACATACTGTGAGAGAGGTCATACAGCCAAGGGTATACTGACCAATGTGAAAACAAAATACTGACTGAAAAACTCAAGTTCGTGTATTACGATATCCAAATGTAATTAAAAATTAAAAACAATTAAGGATTTTGAAACCTGTATATGACAACTTGTTAACGAACTCAAGTATACAACAAATTCAACATTACTTAATTATAGGTATAAAGTATAATTACGAAGTATACATTTTAGCGATAATTAATAACCAGGTATCTAAACTTGCCAACACAAAATTTAAATACAAAGTTATTACAACAATAATAAACAATTTGAAGCAGACGAATTATTAAAACGACAAACTTCAAGTAAGATTTATATCTTAATATTCTTACTTTATCTGGAACGCGGAACAAAGATAGAAGCCTGACACAAAGAGCTTATTTTCAAGTGATGTTAATTCACTTAATCAATTTCACTTAATCAATTTCACTTGAAAAGTTTAGAGAAATTTATTAACTTTGAGTCTACTCTGCTTTCCATCTAACTCATTTGCAAAACGGCAAATGACTTAATCTTATAACTCTGACGGCTATTTTTCTTCTTTCTGTCTATAATCCTTGTAATCAGTCTAAAGACTTTATTACTTAGAACAAAGAAATGATTTTGTGAATGCGCTTTATTAAAACATAATGGAAAGGAATTAATCATATGGCAAGAGCTCTCAAGGAGATTGATGGTTGGTAAATATTAGCCAACAGTTTTGGTTGATATAAATTTAATAAGCTTACTTCAAAACCGAGTCAAACATAGCACAACTTTATGAATACCACAGAAATGGTATTAGTACTAGTTCCATTCGTATATACATATGTAGAAAATATGTGTCACAACCATTTCCAAAGTAGATGTTCTTTGTGTTGTTTCCGAGTCTGGAAAGTTCAACGATACAGAGGCTACAGATACTAAAGCGGGATTTACCATTTAAAAAATAAGAGCTTTGTTTTACATTAACTTAGATATACATATAAGTATCTTTAGTGGGATTTTCACTTCACTGCAGGTTTCATATTAGACAAACTTGCACAAAGTAACGATGAATAAATGAGAGAAAAATATTGCAACTGTATTTAATTTGGTTTGCACGTAATATTGTTTGCAGCCACGGTATTTTACACTACATTTTATATACCAATTATATCTGCCGTAAGAAATTAAAATAAAGTAAAGAACAGAGACTTTGTTTCAATATTTGGCAATCAGAGAGCAATTTGGTCCTAAAGCAGTCTATTGTCGTAAACATCATTAAATGCGATTTAAATAAGGTAGGTAAACTGGACTCGAGGGAGCATTGAGAGAATAGGAATAAATACATTGGAGCATCCATTATTCAACAGGTAAGAGTTTATTGGTAGGTGGGTGTACATTGGAGATAGATTTCGATAGCTCTCATGGACCCTGTCGGGCACTGGCTGAATGCCAACCAGCGGTAACATGACGGCCGCAGAGATACTATGGTAATATCAGATATTATAAGTAGGACATTATGAAATTTCAATAACCTTTGTTTAGAGCTTCAAATCTGAATACTAGTTAGATAAATAAGCTGTATAATATGTCTTGCACATACAGTTTGTATTCAGCAAACATAATACCACTAACGCAGGCAAAACTAAAGTGTAAAATGTCCCGAACTGCTAAACGAATTTAAATGAAAGTGTGGCAGGTAGAGCTTAGACACTGCGGTAGGTATAAGAAAAGGGCGCGAAACCGTAAGTAACAACTATTTAAGCACATAGTAGATAATGGTTAATTAATGTTTGCAATTTTTTAACATATCGACATAATAACAATCGATATTGTCTATGCTTTTTTTACCAGAAGTTTTATAAGTAGGAGGTACTTGCCCAGAGGGGTAGGCAGAGACTACGGATTTCCATTTGCTACGATCCTGACACACTTCTCTGGCTTAATTCACTTTCATCACATTCCACATACACGCTCGCCGGTTTAAGGTGCTCTTAGCCTGGCCTTTCTCCAGAATGTCTCCAAACTGATCAAGAAATGTTCGCCTAAGTCTGACTCTTGCGACTGTTCCGTTCGCACTAACCTTATAAACTTTCTTAGTCAGTATTTTTTCGTCCATTCTCTCGACATGCCTAAACCAGCTTAACATAGCCTATTCTATTCTTGTCACTATATCCACTTTCATGCCGCATCTCTCCTAATCACATGTTGTCTAGTATACGACACATACAGACTTTCACGCAGTATTATTTCACTGATAACATCATTGCATAATGCAAAAAATAAGATATTCAGAACATTACAGTCTCTATACTTTTACTGAATTAAAAACTATAATGGAAACTAGACTATATGCTTTTATCCCTATAACGTGAATAAGTGCTAGCGGATTAACTACAGTATGGATTGTAAAAATCTAAAGTTGCTCAGTTCCGTACACGTAAACGGTTTACTGAAGCACTGCACTAAGCTTTATTCGTTTCTCTAGTATAGTACGTCCTGGCCCTATTAAAAGCAGGTAGACATTTAAAAAACCATACTAGAGAAAATCTATTATTCACCTCAGTACCTACTTAAGTACATTTTAAATACGTGATTTGTTCGCGAGGTACGTTCACTGAGGCTTATGCAGTACAATCTAAATAGGAGAAGAGTTTATACGCTGCAGTCTGAAGGCTGCACACATATGTACATAACAGACATGTAACATTATGAAAGCGTCGTGTACCTATTATAATAATATTGTAGCCAACGTGACTAAACATGTGTATAATATACACTGCTGTTGTTTTAGCTTTGTAATGACATTCTCGTTTACATTGCTTTGTTCTCTTTCCATTCGATTTCCTCTGACCTAAAATTTAATAAACAGAACAACAAGTTAGTTCAACAAAATCTGTAACATTTATTTTATTTCAACATTCATTACACCAATGCTCTGAAAGTTTTAAAATATTTTCCGAGAGGGTTGTTTCAATT
The DNA here is from genome assembly GCA_930367265.1 of Catocala fraxini. Classification (NCBI taxonomy): domain Eukaryota; kingdom Metazoa; phylum Arthropoda; class Insecta; order Lepidoptera; family Erebidae; genus Catocala; species Catocala fraxini. Next base: position 14,536,977 of record OV884037.1, read on the forward strand.
ACTAGTAGAGCTAAGTGCGCAGCCTCAGCTGGCTAGTTTTCATCAGGTTTTCAGCAAGAGTTAGAAGTTTCCCCTCAGTAATGAAGCTGTTAAGAAACGCTCTAAGTTGCAGCCAGCCGGCGCGCAGCTTTTCTCACAACTCCTCCCAGCCAGACTAAGTTAGTGAGCCCACAACTTTGTTGGTAAACACTTTACGACTTGTCTATACAATAAATGATGTATTGGTTCCGTAAATAACTCCTTTTTAGCCTCTACAAATATACAAATTCAAATTATATTAAATTGGATTCAAACGAGAATAACAAATTCCCATTACGAAACTCAACGATTAATTAAAGGTTATCCTAAAGATAATTGAAAACCTATAAAATAATTTCAGTTATTACCACCTATCTGCAAGTAAATTTTCATGAAAATAATATTCCATTTACAATTCGCGTGTCTCGGTCGAGGAACCCTGAAAACTCTGCGAGGTACCATTACCACTTTTCCAACTTTGTGCACGACCGAGTTTACACAAGTCTATAAAATTTTATGCTACAATATCTGGGCTAAGCATTGAAAAGAAGTAAATACGAAAGCTGGACAGTGCGATATGAAAACGAGCGATGGTGACTTCAACTGAGAAATCTTTTTATGCTTTTTATTTGGTTCATAATGGCAACGAACTCCTTTTTATACTAAGAAGTAGCTATATACACGAAATTATATTTAAAATATATTGATTAATTACAAACTGAGTTTTTAACAAGTACTAGGTATGTATCGTTAGATGTTTAGGTACATACAAATTCAGATGGCAATTTTCAAGAGTATAGACTTGTAATTTAATGCCTAAATTATATATATACTTATAATTTTGCATCCATTGCGTTCATTATATAAAAAGCTAATGGTTATTTTTGTTAATTTGCAACAAGTAGAAAAATAGTGATAAATTTACAAAACTAATAGTCACTGAAATGTTCTGTATATTCGAAGAGTCTGAAGAAGGTAAATGTGTATTAGATTCATACTTCGTTAGTAATGTTAATCAAGTCAATCACAAGTAGGTATAAGGAAGCGAACCTATTAGCCTATATGCTACTATGGAAGACTTAGAATAACATTGTGCCCGATGAGGCATGTAAACCATGGCAACATGCATGCAAACACTTATACCGTGGTTTCAACCAGGTGATATTTTAATCCGCCGCATTTACAGAATGTGAAACATTATAACAAATAGACAGGTATGATGCTAACACTATGGCTTACACTGCTTGATTGTTTTCTAACAAACTGGTTTTAATAACATACGCATTGCATTGTAAAAAATCAGCAATCAATAAATAATTCAATTGTTATAAATAAATCAGCAGTTATTTGTAAAAACAATCGAGTTCGTACAATAAAAATATTACAGGGAACAATAATTATTAAGCTGCATTCCAGTCTAATCATAAACTGTTAAATGTTTAATTTCCATTATTTTTAGACATTGATTGTGTGTTTTGATTATAATAGGGGTTAAATTATGAAGTTGCCGTTGTATAGTAATAGATACTTTGAATTGACATAAAACCTTCATATTGTGAGATTTTCGAGTGAAACTTTTTTTAAATGATACCAATAAGATTCTTCTTTTAAAAAAGTGCAACAGCCAATTTTCGTCTTTCAATTGTTTTTTTTTATTCAGCTTAGACGGGAAAAATGGATACTTCGAAAATCCGAGTCATTTTTGAACACGAGTTCCGACGCGGAACTAACGCGGCAGAAACAGCTCGCAATATTAATGCTGCGTTTGGAGAGGAGACTACTAATGAACGCACCGTGCGTTTTTAGTTTAAACGCTTTCGTAATGGAAACTTTGACTTGAAGAACGAACCACGTGGAAGGACACCCATACAGGTGAATAACGCTGAATTGAAGGAGATGGGGGAAGCTGATCCGAGTCAAACTACGCGGGAATTAGCGGCATGGTTTAACGTTACCCTACCTACAATATTGGCTCATTTGCATCAAATCAATAAGATACAAAAATATGAAAAATGGGTGCCTCATGATTTGACTGATCTGCAGAAAGAAATGCGTGTTGAAACTTGTGTTGCCTTGTTGAATCGATACAGAAATGAAGGAATATTGGATCGAATTGCGACATATGATGAAAAGTGGATTCTTTACGATAACCGTAAGCGAACAATGCAATGGCTGACCCCAGGTCAAACGCCGCAACAGTGCCAAAGCAAACATTACCAATAAAAAGGTAATGGTAACTGATTGGTGGTCTTTTCATGGTGTTATTCACTATAGCTTTCTCAGGTCTGGTCAAGCAATAACAGCAGATGTTTACTGTGCCGAACTTTGAATAATGAAACTGGCAGTGAAACAGTCCCGACTCGTGAATCGATCGTCACCACTATTGCTCTTTGATAACCCAAGACCTCACACTGCACGAGAAACCGTTGTAACTCTACAAGAGCTGCAGTACTCGCTAGACCTTGCTCCAACGGACTACCATTTTTGTTGTGATTTGGACAATTTTCTACGTGATAAAAAATTTTCTTGCCAGGACGCAGTACAAGTAGGAGGCAGTACAAAATACTTTCACACAGTTTGTCGAATCTAGATCCCCGGAGTTCTATCGTAAAGGCAAAAATAAACTTTCGTTTAGGTGGCACCAAATGTATAGATAATGAGGATAAATATTTCGATTAAATAAATATGGTACATCTAAGGAAAAACGAGTTTCAATTTTTCAGTACAAATCGGCAATTTCATACTTTAACCCCAATATAAACATAAAGAACCATTGAAATTAAACTGCTATATACGGATTTTATCGCGTTGTTTATTTGACACTTTATTACAAAATTTTGAAAATTTTTACACTACTACTACTATTAAACTTTACTAATTTTTAAGCTAATTAAATTATTATTAAACTATTTAGATTTAATTTATTTTTACACTTTCTCCGACGTTTCGGTTGCTTTTCAGCAGAAGTTTTAAAGAACCATAAATCTTATTTGCTCTCATTATTATTTAGGCACATTAATTAGAGATTAATCTCTAATTAATGTATCTTGTTGTTGCTGTGTGTGAACATGTGCAACAGGGGACCAACCGCTACCTGAGATTTGACAAACCACATATTCTCACTAAAGAACACCGATTCCTACCAAGGATGCTTCGCGAGGCTATAGAAATCAAAAAATCATCCTAATTTCAATAGAGAAGATGGTTAGAATGTACCACCAGCTTGGGATCCAGTAATACAAATAGTCAAACCCAAGAAGAAGCAAACCACAGCTATACTTCATGATACTCTGAGCTCATTCTGCGTAAATAGAAACACCAATGATTAAATTATGTTCGGGTACTTTGAAATAACTACACTGGAACATTGAGACAACTACCATCTTAGTCTCCCCGTGACCATGGCTGCTGAAAAGCAACCGAAACGTCGGGGAAAGTGTAAACTTAAATATAAATAGTTTCAATAGTTTTAATAATTTAATAAGCTTAAATAATTTTAAAGTTTAATAGTATCTAGTAGTAGTAGTGTAACAGTTTCTAAATTATGTAATAAAGTGTAAAATAAACAACGCGATAAAATCCGTATATAATAGTTTAATTTCAATGATATATCTTATTAATAAAATGGTATGATTCAACTCATATATTTTTATTATGATAATTACATCCGTATGTTTACCTTTTCTAACCGCGTCGGCACACTGGTGGCCGACACAATAGATTTTTAATTATGTCTGGTATTCTAAGACTTTACAGTTTAACGGTGCTCTATACTATGTATACTCTTATGATTTAATGTATACTTAAAAACATAATATTTTTGGTGTGTATTAAAATTTTACCTACTCTACTCTAGTTGGAGTGATATCTTCAAGTAATTATAAAGATCAGTAAAATTAGAAAACCAAATTCATATATTTCGAAAAAAAAGTTATTATCAACAAATCTTGACCTCATGAAAATGCAGTAACTTTAGCAAAAAATACACCGTCTATTTTCTAATAAAAATTGGTATTTCTTAAGTAAAGTTCTTAAGATAACACTTATTTATCAATTATTTATTATACATAATTAATGGCCAAAAACGTCATATTCCTTACATCTAGGCGCGTCTACTACATAAAATATATATATATTTCATTCTTCTCGAATTTAAATCCCATGCATACTAATATATCATATTATGTACCTATGTATAATGTATATTTTATAGTTTATAACCATGTACAGTATAAAAGTACAGAACCGATTTGCACCCAACTGTGATAGAACTAATAGATATAATATAATATAATATTATATAATATATAAAGTACAATCGTTCCAGTGGCTTAAGAAACAACCGGTATCACCATCACTAAAGTCATCCATATTTGCAATCCAAGATCAAGCAGTAGTCACCAAACAACACGAAAGGGATATTTTAAAACGAGCAATAAATGGCAAGTGCCGACTATGCCTAGTAAAAGACGAGACCACGCAACATATTGTATCCGGATGTGAAAAGCTGGCCGGCACTTACTTCACCAAAAGACACATTAATATAGTGCAATACATCTTCTGGATCCTAGCTAAAAAGCACAAGTTTCCGGTCGCTGACCTATGGTGGCTAGAACACCTGAAGCAACCGCAGGTCAAAGAGAATGAAAGTGCAAAAATAATGTGGGAGATACCGGTACAAACAGATATTACCATAGTACACAATAGACCAGACATAATATACATAAATAAAATATAAAATAGAAGATACCCGATAGACATTACAGTACCATCTGATTACAACATAGGAGCAAAAGAAATAGAAAAGCTTAGTAAATACTTAGCACTTAAGAAAGAAAGTACTAGACTATGGAAAACACCCACAGAAATAATACCCATAGTAGTAGGAGCCACCGGAGTAATAGATAAAAACCTAAATAGATATTGTAGCAAATTAGATACCAATCAAATCAACAAATATCGTCATATGTCCACCAATTTACACAATCCCTTAACAAATTATACACCTAAACCTTTCTCATGAATTGCTCTGTCTATTAGTGAAAACCGCATGAAAATCCGATCAGTCGTTTTTTTAGTTTCGCGTACAGACAGACAGTCGCGAAGGGGCACTTTGTTTTATAATATGTAGTGATACATTGGCTATAATCCTATCTTTATTCTAGATCCTTTATGTTTTCGTACAAGCATGCCATTCTGCATACTTTTGCAGTCAAAGTTATTTCGAATCATATATCAATGTTTAAGAAACAATCCTTATCTTTTGTTGGAAACGAACGACTTGCCTGTGGTGATTTGTCTTTGGTGGGAAAAAGAACACAAGGGGAGATTTTCTGATTCGTATGTAACACACGTAAGCGGGCTCGAACAGCGTATAAAGTCGCTTAACTTCGAATAAATCGAATAAAGGTATTTACGCAGCTAAAGAAATCAGAATCTCTAACTAAACGTAATTAACTTTAATTATGTTAACGGGTAGTCAAGGATTTGGATGTATTCTGAATTTAAATTATAAAGGAACTTGCTTTCACAATTTTAATGCCGAGTACCACGTTTAACCAGTATGAGTTAATGTTATGTATAAACGGTAATAAACTAATGTATAAGGCAGAGACTATACCATAAGACTTATGGTTGAGAAAGTGTTGGTTCTTATCCCACCTATTGTACTAGCAACGTGAACGTACTTCTAACACAAGCACATAAGTGTAGCTCGTGGAGTTAAAAACAATAACTACTGCCAAGCCAAATTGTACATATTTTCCACACGATATTTTCATTTTAGTGTCTTTGACTTAGCTATTAAAATGCTAAACTGTCTTCGCCTGGTCTGGAACCATTTGAAACAGAAACCACACAAATATTTCTGCTATGTGTCTATGGAACTAACTAGTTCCTAAGCTATTGTAATTTACATTCGAAAATGACGTAAAGAATAATTGAATTTCGGTTAATTCTTCCGCCGTAAAGTTAGAGACTTAATTATTACAGTGCAAACCTTCACAAATGGCGGATAACTCTTCGTGTGTAAAATAAAAGGGTGTCAGCAAAGTTCGGAACTGTTCGCAGCCCGACGCAAAGCACGGCTTCAGGCTGTCCTCAAACAAGAGTAGTTTAAAAGTTCTATGGAATCTAAAGCTCTATAATTGAATTGTTATAATGTCATTGTGCCTCAGGAGCTGCAGTATAAAGTATGCTTCGTCAGTTTTCTTTACAGTGTAAGTTTTATGTACTTAAGTAGCGATTATTTTTGAGACAACCATTAAACTTGTAAGACATAGACTCCGGGTAGTTTTCATGCCACTCGCTTCTTATTTTATATAGTTATGTAACTACTAAATAGTAAATTATCGCTGGATGTAATGGTGAAGGAAAACATAATGAGGTAACCTGCATGTCTGAGCGTTCTCCATAACATTTTCGAAGATATGTCAAATCTCAATCTGCCTAGCCACACCAGATTGGTGGATTACGGCCTAATCCTTCTTTCAATGAGAAGAGACCTGTGCCCAGCAGCGGAATGGTTTATGTACAAGGCTGATATAATAACGTACGTTACTCTTCTTAAAATCCACATTTGATTTGGTTTAATTTTTGGTCACAAACAAAATACAGCGTTATTGCAAAAAGCTGTCACCACGATACAAGTGAATCTCTTCAATTAATTTTAATGGCGCCGGTCTACATTCGTTAGTAATACGTTTGGCAAAAACTGTGGCACTATTATCTCTAACGGATTACGGAACTACTTTAAGATCTCATTAAATTTAATTTTGCTGTTTGGTTACTTACGTCTCATTTTTATAAAATTACTAGCTTTTTCGCGCAGCTTTGCTCCCGTAAATGTAGATTAGGTAATGTTACAATACGTTTTTCTGGATGATAGGTACCTATGTCCTTTTCTGTTCCCCTGACATCGGGTATGCGAAATTTTATTATAATCGGTCGAGTAGTTTAGGTGTGAAAGCGTAATATACAAACAAACAATCTCACATTCGCATTAATTATACGAGTAGGAAAATAAAATTAAAAAGAAAATATGGTAGACATACATTGTGTCAGGTCTATATCCCCAAAGGGATAGGGCCAGAGGTACATTACACTTAGTTTTTACCAGCTATTATTTATTTTTTATTTTCACTAACCACACGAGAAGAAAAAGAAAAGAAAACAACTATTTCATCATAAGGTCCCACATAATAGGAAGCGAGCCTTTTGCCAAGTACCGCGCACAGTTACAGACCCCGTGCCGCTACCTTCTCTTGCCAGATAAACCCAGTTTGCGCGAACCTGAAATCAAGCCCGAGATCTCATGCACAACAGTCGTAAATTTTCATTTTGCTCTTGTGACAGTCACTCTTCGTAAGTAAGTAAGTAGATGTTTTATTTTATTTTATTTTATTTATATATAGTTAATTAAAACGGTACAAAACCGTTTACATTAATTAACTTAGAAACACTGACACATTAATTACAAAATTATAATAGTAAAAATAAAAATAAAAATAGTAATGGAACGTATAACAAATAGTGACATTAAAAATAAAAACGGGCCAATATAAGCAGAGTAGAAACTTTACTAGTATGTGTATCGGTTTTGATACAATATAGTATAAAGATGTCTTGCTACAAAGAGCGACGCTACTTTTAAAAGTAAAAGTACGTCATTAATTATTATAATTTTCGTCATTGATTTACATGTAAAACAAATACGTTATGTATTTGATTTACATGTAACTAATATAATAATGCGAATGTGAGTTTGTTTGTTTGTCTTTTATGCTTTCACGCCTTAACTACTCGATCGATCATCAGAAAATTACGCATACACGTTGTCACGGGAACAGAAAAGGTCACAGGGTACCTTTTATCCAGAAAAAAATACTAAAAAGTACTGTTACTAATCTAACCTAACCTACTTTTACGCGAGCGTAACTGACCAAAATCTAATACAATATAATTAATTAAACGCATACAATAGCTACTACAATCCACATGAGATCGAGTGATCAAATGAACGCAGGCCGGTAGAAGCCAAGTGCCCGGTATTCGAGTATCTTTCATGCAGTGGCGTAGCGTAGTGGGGGCGGCAGGGGCGGCTCTTTTAGAGGGCGGCAAAATTTCACAATAAATAATAATAATATTTTGTAAATATTTGAACCATTTAAAGTCAAACGAGAGGAATGAGTAGATGTACAATATACAATAATGATGACTGTTATTGCAGAAAAGTTCTTTAGAACTAGTTCATACTAAAGTCTTTTAAATTGAAATACCTAAATAAGAGAGCGGAAAATTTTCTTCCGCTCCGGGCGGCTGACACCCACGCTACGCCACTGCTTTCATGTATGATTTATGTCAGCCTCGGTGGCGTAGTGGTTAGTGTAACCGACTGCCACACCTGAGGTCGCGGGTTCGATTCCCACGCAAATCAAACATTTGTGTGCATGAACGTTTGTCTTGGTCTGGGTGTTTCTATGTATAAAATGTACGTATTAACAAAAAAAATGTATACATGTATGTTTATCTATTGCCCATCTAGTACCCATAGTACAAGCTCTGCTTAGTTTGGGTTAGATGGTGTTGTATGTGATAGAATATATTATTATATTATGTTTCTTTGACATGCTCCAATGTTCTATAAATATAAATAAACCACGGGGATCGAACCCACAACACACGGCACATGGCAGTGTTAGTGGCAAGTTACACATGTGCTAAAACTGCAGCACAACCCGTGTAGTAATTTCTTTGCTTCTTTAAATATTAAGACAGAAATATAAATAGTTGATATAAACTTATCTTTTGTTTATTGTAAGATTTATATACATTATTGTAATATACAATTTCAAAAAAGTAAATACATAAATCCCTTGAGTCCTAAGTTGTTTTACTGACTATATTGCTTCATTCACAAAGCCTACTTAATGTAAAACACTTTCAATGTACGTGCCTGTGACTTCCGTAGGGGTGTATTCAAGATAACATGAAAAAGTAGAAAAAGATACATCTAAATGCTTTATTAGAAACAAGATGTTTTAATGGGTCGAGCCTAGACTTTGCTCCTGAGCCAAGTGTTAACGATTCGAACCCCATGCGGGACAAACATTTGTATGATCCACAAATAGTTGTTCAGAGTTCAAACAGGGGACAGAAAGAACAGCCAGAGTATTGCCGTTTGTACATTAGATTTTACGCGTACATTTTTCGACTTTTAAGTGTAGCCTATTTCGTTTACTTGCTGCAAGCTAATTCTATAATAGAGATCTAAACAAGTCCCAATTACAGTCCTAAAACCTAACAAACAGATACATTTCTAACAAACAACAAATACAATTATATCCGACCGATGTCTGCAAATAGTTAAAATACTTTAGAAAAAATATATGTGTAGCTTTATGCTAGCTAGAGAAGCCAAAAGAGTTATTTTATTAATTTTTTATCTCTGTCTGCATGCCATACATCATCCAAAAATTACTGGACGAAATTTAATGCAGTTTTTATAATAGTATTGCTAGAGATCTAACTTAAAATATGGTGCATGTTTCATCTTGATACGCCGCCTAGAAGTTGAGTATTATGTAGGTATGTAGATCTGCTTCTTCTTACATAGAAAGAAAATATAGAAAGCCCACGGGTAAAAACTAGTAAAGTGTAAAAGTATGTATGATTTTGCGATTGTACATATTAATTTCAAACATCGTTTGATGACAGATTTCAGAATAGAGTATAACTAAAATATTTCGAACAGTAGCTGACAACCAGTAAATTTTTCACGTCAGCGCAGGTAGCCAAGAAAAGGGATCAGAGTACTGGAGTATCGCCAAACGCTCGCGTGACCATGGCGCATTCAGCTCACCTGCTCACGCCCTGAGACTATAGACGACAATGCGTCTGGTGCAATATAATTAGTAACATTTGAGATTATTTCAGCAGCTTTTATACCAATTTATTCTGTTTAGGTTCCATGAATATGTTACGTCTTATAGAGAGGATCTTGGCCAAAGATCGAGAACGATTGCGTATACCCCACCGACACGGGCATAGCTGAATATTTCAATACTATACTGATATCTCTGCCCCCACTAAGAAGTGGTCCGTCTCCTCTTCATTGGGACAGTTTATATACAGGGCTGATATTATTATTATTATTATTAATCTATTGATATTATTAATCCGGCATATTACAACCAGCACTAATCTCATATATTATATTGAAATTTTAGGAAACTTATATGATAAGAATATTTTAAAGTTTGGCGCATTAGTCAAATTAACGTCACACTTGACAGTATTAGGTGACATTGACATTTATTAATGATGCTTTATTATTTTCTTTGTTTAGCCTTCATTCATAAATATTAAAATATTGGTACCCTATGCCTGAAGTTATCACGATCGCTAGTTTTACGTTGACGTACGACGTAGTTTTTACGTCGTTATTAGTTATTCAAATGCTTATGTAAGTGAAGGCTTGTATTCTTTTTGAGAAATACGCCTCCTAGAACAGATATTGTAAGAAGTTATAGCTCAGAAGTACTTATTTTATTTGTGACATAGTACAACATAGAGCATGTGTTACGAACATTTCGCAGAATAATCCCGTTTGAATGAAAATATATCATTTATCACTGTATTTGCAGAAGCTCGCTAATGAGCAAAGCAAAATTATTAATAGTAGCAATACTACGTTTCAGTATCGGCAGATCAACTGTACATACATATGGTGCAACCGAACAAGAGTCACCTGTCGTTTAGCCTCAATCAGAGACACTGCACTTTAGTGTCCTCGTTAGCCATATCTAAAAATAGTCGCCAAATTCAGTTGTTCAAACAGCTGTGATAATATATTCATCAAAACGTTTCGCGAGTTGTATCAAGCGACGCGATCGCCACGCGTGCACAGTAGCAGTCCCCAGCCCCCTGTATCCGTATCCGGAACCCAATGTGATGTTTGCCATATGTCGCATAAACACCTAGCGACGCCGCGCAAACTTGTAATGCGACAGCTGTGCCACGCTGAATCTCATTGTTCCAATTCGCTACTTTTGTTCCGGAAAATCGCATCTCGAAAATGCTACAGCACTGGGGCGAGTACCTACTTTTATACTTGCTTAAAAGTGTATCAATAATCGAGCTGACAGTTCTAAAGTGGTTTACGAATAAATTGTTTGTAGCAATTATTAAAACAAAGTTCATCGCAACAATATTGCTCTTGCAGGAGTGTACGTGACGGTTGTGATAATTATATTAATTCTCGGGAACAGCGAGGCGGTATTTCGAAAATATGAAACTTTGAAGACGACTGTTAACATCGGTGAGTTGGTTTATGACATCCAACTTTATGTAGTGCAGCGGAATACTAATTAAAATAATATATTGTTCTGCTTTTTGTAGGAGCAATATTTCCACCGAACACAGTTACAGAAGTAGCTTTTTCGTCGGCTCTCGCGAGGGCATCGATGGAGAGCGACCATTACCATTTTGTTATGAAATCTGTTTATGCGCCATATGGGGATAGTTTTACTGCTTCTAAAGCGGGTAAGCAAACAAGATGTAATAAAACTTTATTCATTTACGTCTCGCGTCTGTCTGTTTTAAATTAAAGTGAATCCCAACGTGGGACAACGACAATAAAGAATTGGCGCTCATAGCCAGTTGCACTCACTGATCGGTAAACGATTAGTGAGGTTAAGCAACGTTGGGTGCGGTCAGTCTGTAGATGGGTGACCACTTAGTGGTATTTCATCTGAGCGTCTCCGTGCTTTCGGAGGGCACGTAAAAAGTCAGTCCCAGTTGTTATCAGATTGACAACAGTCATTAAGCCATGTCAGAGGTGGGTGGCTTGAACAACTCTTGACAACAGGTTGGCCACTAACCACACGAAAAAGAAAGAAAGAAAGAATGAAGAATTACAAGATTATAACGTAAAATTAGCAAATATCGGTGGCAAGTTGTATTTGAATAAATGTATCACTATAATTATGTATACATATTAATGCCAAAGAAGAAAATGTATTTATATGGTGTTCCTACTAGTATTTCTAACTAAAACAACCAACTGATTGATAAATTGTCAGTGCCATCGTTAAACAAACGTTGAAAAGGAAACATTAAATAATTTAATATGATCAACAAAATTAATACATCCATAGAAATGTTTGTCGCAAACAAACTGTATCGGTCAACATTATTATTTGATGCCATTTATTACAGATTAATTTTGCTCAATATAGGCTAAACATACAATACTGTGGTTGATTTAACATTTTCCAATAACAATGGGTGTGGAATGGTTAGTCAATATTTATTTTTGAGTACGCGAACGATGCCCACCGTATTTGCGCGTAGTATTATAGGTCCAATCGCCACACTCACAAAAAATAGTAGTTTCAAGCCGCTTTGTTCTTTATATAGTATGTAGTTTTACCTGCTGTGTAAAGATTATGCCTGCTACGAAAGCTGTCAATAACAAGACAGCAATATAATATAATCCAGATGATGTTTGTTTTTAAACACAGTTAATGTAGCTTATAATCTAGATTATAATTAATCTCCATAATTAATTTATAAGATATATTAGGTACGCTATAACCTCTCTTACTAACTTACGGGATTAAATTATATTGTCAGTTTATCTTTAATAGATAAATATTTAATTCACTTCGTTTCCTCGAATACCACTCAGAATTGGATAATTTATTATACTTTTGCTTCTGAAACAAACTGTATATAATGGAGTTATTTATAAAACAATTACCGAAACTTTCCTTATTTTATTCATAAATACAATTTTGCGAGTAAAACGATTCAGAACGAATTTATCGTGTGTCTCTTTGAAACCAAAATAAAATCCTTTGAACAGATGTATTTACGTTTGTTTGCAGCATGTGAATTGATATCGGGGGGCGTAATCGCAGTATTCGGGCCCACTGACCCGGTCTCCGCATCAGCTGTGGAAGCGCAATGTAGGGCTGCCAGAATACCACACATACAAGTACGTTTGACATACACGATTGTTGAAACGCCTGTCAAAACTAATCCTATATTTCACTCAACAGCCATTTCACCACATACCAAACCGAAAATACTATAGCATGAAAGCAAAATTTATTTATGAACCTCGTTCCGCTGGTTCAGCATTTCCGCAACTTCATTATTACCCTTTATAGTAGGTATTCAATCGAACTCATAAATAACGAGGGTCGTAGAGAAGTAATGAACCAAATTACTGAAGTAATGAATCGCACTAGGCGATAGTATGTCTTAGGTTGATGAGAAAACTTTAATTTTCAGGCAGTATGGCGACCACCCCCAGTTCGAGGACTGCAGCCGCCAAACCCACCTGGCATAAATTTATATCCGGAAGCAGTGGCTCTATCTAAAGCGATTGCGCTTTTTATCAAAGACAGCGATTGGAGATCGTACACTTTGCTGTATGATGATGATCATGGTAAGTATTTTAACTGCTCGAATTACGTATTGGTTTAAGTTACCGGCTCGCCGCTGCCAATACGCCGAGTGTTGTGAATTCAAATCATACACGATACAAAAAGTTGTCTGACTTATCAAATGGTTGTTCTGAGTCTGGGTGTCCTTTTTTGTGTCCGTGGTTTAAATTTGTGTAAAGTTGTAGAACACCCGCACTAGGCATAATTCCTGAATCACGTTCAGAAATTATTGTGCTAGTGCAGGTGTTCTATAAAAAGATAAAAAAAAACTCGCGCGTATAAACTTAATAATTCTTAGGTACAAATAGGTTTTATGTGTGTAACACAATATCTATCTAAAGAATGTTACTTTTACCCTATTTGATTTTTTTACTAAATGTGAACGGTTTTAGGTCTGATCAGATTGCAAGAAATATTGAAACATTCTGATCCCGAAGTAAAATGGTTAGTACGAAGACTCATGCCCGGTGAAGATAATCGTCCATTATTGAAATCCTTAAAGTCCACGGGGGAAACTCGAGTCATAATAGATTGTCCAGCGGACAGAGTATTGGAATATCTTCGACAAGCTAATGAAGTCAAGTTTTTTGAAGATTATATGGTAAACATATTTTTATTATTATTAAAATGTATAGTTTGTTTATTTATATGTAGTGTCACTACCCAACCACTAAAACCCTAAAATAATAATAACCCTAAAAAATAAATAAAAATCCATATAATACTTGGGCCTCTGTGTTCGATGTCTGTGTCCGACTCGACAATCGGATGCTTATGCACAGCACATTCAGTACCACTGCGCCACACAATATTTTTATTTCATATATATATTTATCATATATTTCATATTGTATTTTTATTAACTAAATGAAAAGCAAAGTGAATTGAATAATATCTCACAATGGAAGCAAATAACCACCAAATCAACCAAATCTTGCCAAATATCCACCATGTACTTAAGTAGCGGATCTTGAAATACGACGAATATTTCCTAATTTTGCAAAATCTTATTTTCAGAGTTACGTTTTGATGTCATTGGATGCCCACACCATAGACCTTGAAGAATTACGCTACGGATTATCTAATGTGACTTGTTTAAGAATATTCGACCACTCTGATTCTAGAACTAGATCTTATTTGGCTGACTGGAAAGTTAAAGATTCATCTGCTGTTAAAATTCCACGACAGTCGCATGAAATCACTGTAAGTTAAAATCAAAATACACTTAATTAATTTAGGTTGCAACGTAATACTTTACATACAAGGTTGCAATAACTAAACTATGCTATGAAATTACATTTACCTATTGCCACGTCCAGCAAAGCAAGAGCGTAGAACTAATAAGAAAAACGGGCAAAAAAACTCGGCCACTCGTTTTAATCGCCAAGTTTACAATGCTGATTATTTTACAAATTATATCTGTAAGTAGCTGCAACCTTTATACCATTTATCTACTTCTGAACTGAACATACAAACGTAAAAAATTATAATTCATGTATATCGTTTATGTTAATATTTTGTTACGTTTACGCGAATGTAATTAAACTACTTTACAGCTTATTTCAATTACACATATAGATAATGTTGAAACTATTCTTTCTTCTCTCTAACCTTTATTATTCCCAAGTCACTTGAGGTCGGCTTTTTCTGGTCTAACCGGATTTGACTGATATCAGTTTTTACACGTAGCGGCTGCCACCTGACCTTCGCAACCCGAAGGCTAACGATACCCTAAGGCTAGACCAGTGTCAGGATGTTATAGGGCACTGACTTCCCAATAACGACTGTCATAGATGTTCATGGCAGCCGGGAACGACGGCTTAACGTGCTCTCCGAGGCAATCAATACGCACATAATTTCGAAAAGTCATATAACTTCCGAAAGTCAGAGGTGCGCGACGTGGGTTCGAACCCGAGACCCTCTGCATTGCAGTCTATTGGTCTCCCCACTGAGCTATCGCTGCTAACTATTCAATGACTAAAATTATTTAAAACACATATTAATTCATAAGCTATCCAATAATCGCCTATGTCTTAAGACAGGCATCCTCTCAGGGTGAAACGGAGGTAAAGCTGTCAGACATTTTACCCATCTAAAAATAACTACGGATAAATTTCTTTTTAATGTACACGACTTACATTTCTATGCTTATTCATTATTTCTTCTACAACAACGGGGCATGCTTTGGGTACGCTTTTTAAATTCTTTTATGTACGGTAATAGTCCATCCTGTGAATAATTACTGCAGTAAATACATACACGAGAGCTACATGATCGTTCGCTTTAAAGGTGGAGGCTGCGCTGGCTAGTGATGCCGCCCGACTCATAACTGAGGCAGTTGAAGAAACGCCAAACTCTTCAGCATTAGAAGCAAAAGAAATCGAATGTGGATCCGAGGATATCTGGGAAGTTGGGGAAGAATTTACACAACATTTATTAACCGTAATAAATCACAATTTATTTCATAATCATGCTGTTGCTCAATCAATCATATAATTCTATTTAACTAAGTAATAATATTGAAAATTTCAGAATCCCATAGTAGGTATAACAAACGATATTAATATAGATAACACAACAGGAGAACGGACAAACTTTAACGTAGAAATCATGGAATTGTCAAATAGTGGGTTTAATAGTATTGCTAAATGGAACCCCGAAACTGGTTTTGAATACGTGCGTTCAGCGTCAGAGGTGTCGGATCGATTGGCTGAAAAATGGCAAAACAAGACTTTCAAAGTAGTTTCACGCATTGGTGCACCTTATTTGGTCGAAATAGTACCTGAAGAAGGCCAAACCTTAGTGGGAAATGACCGATATGAAGGCTATTCCAAAGATCTGATACATGAAATATTAAAAGAAACCTTACACTTAAACTATGAAATCGAAATCGTACCTGGAAATGGGTACGGATCATATAACAAAGACACGAAAAAATGGGATGGTTTAATAGGACATCTATTAGAAAGGGTTCGTGTTCAGGTCTTAATGTAATATATTAAATAAAGTAGCGATGTATTTATATAATAACTTGTCTTCATTTTATTTTTCAGAAAGCCGATTTAGCCATTTGTGATTTGACTATTACTCATGAACGGCGATCTTCAGTTGACTTTACAACACCTTTTATGACATTGGGCATTAGTATTCTATATTTAAAAGCGACGCCGCCTGAACCAGAGCTCTTTTCATTTCTTAAACCATTTTCTGTGGATGTATGGATCTATATGGCGGCATCTTACTTACTGGTTTCATTATTACTTCATATTTTAGCGCGGTAGGTCAATGCTAGAAATAGAATACAATAACAAAAATGTGGCGTCTTATAAATTCATTCTTACCGCTGATTTTAGACTTGCGCCAAACGATTGGGAAAATCCACATCCTTGTGACAAATCACCCGAAGAATTGGAGAACATTTGGCACATTAAAAATTCTTGTTGGCTCACAATGGGTTCAATCATGACACAAGGCTCTGATATTTTACCAAAGTGGGTATAAGTATAGTTATATGTATTTGTAATGTCTTTTCTCTAAATAAATCTTTCTTACTGAAACATTTTTATTTTAGGGGATACTCAACTCGTTGGGTATGTGGTATGTGGTGGTTTTTTGGGCTGATTATGTGTTCTTCCTACACTGCAAACCTTGCAGCTTTCTTAACTAATGCTGCAATGGATGACTCAATCAAGAGTGCTGAGGATCTGGCAATGCAAACAAAAATCAAATATGGGACGGTATTAGGTGGATCAACGTATGCTTTTTTTAAGGTACAATATTTTCTGAAACCATACAAAGAAGAAATACAAGAAGATATTTGAATATTATATTTATAAAAATAAATCAATAGTACGTTCAAATGTTATTTGCGTTACAAAATAACTAAACGCCACACAAAAAGTACCTTTATAACTTTCTCATGGATTATTATAAAATCACATTAACAGTTTAAGATCAGATATCTTGGATAAAAATGGTAGTCAGCCTAGTAAATAATTAGTTTTTTAGGTAAGAACATTTGCATTTTGAATGTGTATGTTGCCGTTCAAATAGCTCATTAAGCCTTCTAATGTAAAATAGTATAACCTAATAAATCAAATACATCTTAATAAATTGTACCAATTTACAGCCTGTTAAATATATGTATTAGAACAAAACTTGGTATGGCTGAAACAGATTTTTACATAAAGTGTTATAAACTCGTAATGGTTGATATAATTGTAAATTAATCTTTTCATCCGTTGCAAAATAAACAATATGACAATGCATATCGCATTCATATTATTTACGGATTATTTAATATAAAATCATATGTAAACACTTTAACATTTTGTATGTACATGAATTATTCGATAATTATTGTTTTGCCAGAAATCGAACGTATCTATTTATCAAAAAATGTGGGGTGCTATGGAGTCAGCCCGCCCTTCTGTATTCGTTAAGAACAACGATGTTGGACTGGACAGAGTTTTAAAAGGCAAGAGAGAGTACGCTTTCTTCATGGAATCAACCGCAATTGAATACCAAATGGAAAGGCACTGTGACCTGATGCAAGTCGGAGGCTTACTTGATTCCAAGGGTTACGGAATAGCTATGCCATTCGGTATGTAGTAAACTTATCTTTTTAAATTCTGTACGTAGCTTTTAACTGTATTAGATGAGTAAAAGGCAATTTGGCAAAAAATCTATATACAGCAACAATTATTCCTTTAAATTTAATTCATCAAACTATATATACCTATTTATTATTTCATATACTTATAATATTTCAGGTATTAGTTAATTTTGAGATTATTTTACAAGCATTTTGACAAATTATTTAACAAATTATTTTTCAGAATAAGTTTTTAACATATAATATATAAGAATATTGCAAACGATGTTACTCACATTTTTGTTTGCTTCATTTTATTTTTAGAATCTTCATATCGGACAGCTGTAGACAATGCGTTATTAAAATTGGCTGAAAGTGGAAAACTGGTGGAAATTAAAAATCGTTGGTGGAAAGCGCCACCGGAGGAAGCATGCGTTGTAAGTTTTAATTAAATTATAGCTTCATTGGCAATACTAAATGAACATTATTATAAAGAATAACTTTTACGTGGCTTTAAAAATGGAATAAAAATTCTATTAGTGACTGTGTCTTACTTATAATGCAATTAAATTCGCCTCGCCAACAGATTACTGCTAAATAATGCTTTAATTTGCCAAAAACTTCACAGTTATTATAAAACATTACCAAGTTTATGGTTGCCTCACCATTGTCATTGCGCCGAGTTTGGTTCGAATCCCACTCGGGACGAAAATTTGTATGATCCACAAATGGTTGTTCCAAGTCTGGGTGTTTTTTATGTCCGTTGTTTGAATGTTTGCAAAGTCCCACGCGATACAGGAGTTATAACTATTGAGTGTGGTGTCTTTTTAAAAACCAAATAGAAATGTCGTTTATAAAAACTTATGTTTAAGTAATACTAATTTAATCCAATTTTTAGGCAGAAGAGGCTGGTGAAGAGGGAGCAAGCGCTGCAGAACTGGGGGTTGAAAACGTCGGCGGTGTGTTCGTAGTATTAGGTGTAGGTTGCAGTATTGCCGCTGCGATGGGTATATTCGAATTCCTTTGGAACGTCAGAGAAGTCGCTATCGAACAAAAGGTATGTACGAAAGTCTTATAAAATGCATTAAACTGTCAAGTTTAATGCATTAAAAATCTATTGTGTCTGACCACCGGTCTGCCGCTGCGACTTAATAGAATAACATTCTATGCAAATACAGAAATAGACAAACCCTCTAAATGTACACATTTAGAGGGTTTGTCTATTTCTGTATTTGCATAGATTTAATACGTAAATTACCTCCTACTTTACGTACCTATTTAAAAGGTTTGGTGGTTTGGACGTTTCCATTACTAAGAAAATACTCGTCCGTCACATTGAACATTAACAATTACGGACGTAGTCAAGTGTATATTTGCATATGCACTGGTTCGGAAATTAGCAAATTTCTAGATAATTCGCAAAGAAACGTCACTAGATAATTCGCCAAAACCAATAAAATGATGCAACTGGATTTTTGAATAATTTGTTTACCTCAGAATTGACATGTGTGCACTTTTAGAGTTCAAAAAACTCTTATACAACAGCTTTGTTTGTCCGTCTGTTATACAGCTTTCAACTCAAGAACCGTAAGTGCTAGAGACTCGCGGTCAACGCCATTCGACTCAGCATAGTCGATATACCCCAAAATGACTATGACCGTTGACCTCTGACGTCACTCACTTGATACCATTTTTTCGAACTTACACAAGATTTACGGCAATTCATTGCCGTTTCTCACTTGTTATTATAGATATCTTATTTGTTCCACAGATGACTCAATCTGAAGCATTCTGGGCTGAACTAGCATTTACAATCAACTTTTCGGATACAGAAAAGCCTGTGAAGCATTCGAGACCGTCCTCATCTGCTTCTGATAAATACATATGCACTTTAATTATATTTTATTTGTTTTGCAGATGACTCAAACTGAAGCATTCTGGGCTGAACTAGCATTTGCAATCAGCTTTTGGGAGACAGAAAAGCCTGTGAAGCATTCAAGACCGTCCTCGTCTGCTTCGAGCTCAAATCATCCCTCGAGAGCGTCCTCTGTGCTTCGGTCTGCTGCGGATCTGTTCCATCTTAATATTCCAAATTTCAAATAAAACGACCATATTATAAAACATATTTTATTAAATATAAATGTAAACATATATTTTCATAACCAGGTATCTGTAGAGGTAACTGAACACCATATTTGTACATAAAAACGTATGTATTTAACATTTAACATTTGTATACATATATGACTGTGCCACCGGCAACACGAAGAATAATATAAATATATATTAAAGTGAATAAAATATTCAAGTTAAAGCAGCGAAAGCCTAGTGGGAAACCGTTGGGCTGCCACGCAGAGGTCTCCAGTTCGATCCCAAAGCGGGCATCTCTGACTTTTCGAAGTTATATGCGTATTAAATAGTTAATTATCGCTTGCTTTAACAGTGAAGAAAAACATCGTGAGGAAACCTGCATGTCTAAGAGTTCTCAATCATGTTTTCAAACATATGTGAAGTCAGCCAACCCGCACTGGGCCAGCGTGGTGGACTATAGCATAACCCTTTTCACACTGAGAAGAGCCCCGTGCCCAGCAATGGGACAGTTTAATATAGGGCTGATATTATATTAAAGTATTTATATTAAAATTATTATTCGAACCAAATTGAAAACACGTCATATAGCCCGTTAAGCGAAATCAGTCCGACCGAGTTATGTTAAAACATGCCAACGCCACAATTGATCTAAAAGTATTTCAAGATACCCACTTAACTTATTGAATATATATCATTCTATAATAAACTACAAAGAAACATTCATTGCATTGCGAGTATTTTTATAATGCATTTTTTGCAATATATCTATATTATATTGATTGCTTTGGTACAGTTAAGCATAACTAGGTCCGATTATGATAAAATAATCTTGTCAATAAATCTCATCAAAGTTGATGAAAGACGTTGCAGCCCTGAGTACAGAAACGGCTCGAGACTGCGAGCGCTCTCGTCTAGAAGGTGAAGGACTTGCAGTGGAAGGCGGAGCTGATCTCGGCGGTGCTGCTGGCTTGTGCAGTTGCCTGGGGTTAAGAGAAGCTCGCCACTCGCTCGCCAGCGCCTCGCAGAATGTCACCTACAGAATACCGTATTAACATCAGTACGAACTTGAAATCCCTCTTTGATTGATTACTGTTAAAGGAATAGTGATTTATATTCGTATATACAAGTTACAAGTACTTTATACCATGCTATACCATTTATGCCACAAATATAGTGTTTGACAGCTTAAACGGTATGGATTGCAGTATACCAAGTAACACAATACACCACAATGTAAATGATATACACCATCGTTAAATGTAGCTTAGTTACTATTGATGATGTTATATAAATATACCTTTTCCTTAACACTAATGTGTTGAGCGTGTAGCATGAAGTCTGCACCAGCAACAAAAAGACCCAGGATACCTCCCATACCCAGCACCAAAAATATACCGCTAGTGTTTGACATCTGCAGACTATCATCTTCCTCACCGGCTTTATTCTAAAAAATAAATGTTATTAAAAAACTTAACTCAATACCAATACTTAAAATACAACAGACAAATATATGTCGATGAGTCAAGATTCGTTTTCGAACGCAAGTCTGATGTCACTACGAGTCATGTTTGGACGCGACCGTTGAAGGGGGTGGGCATTCTATAATCGGAGCTTGCACTAAGCGAACGTGTTTGTTCGCGAATACTTGCTAGTGATTATATTGTGAATTTATTTAAATAAACGTTGTTAAATCGTTCTTCGTGATTATTATTGCTCGAGGCTACCCGTCATGTCGGCATCCGACGAAAATACGCGTCCACTGAGTCCGGTGGCCGAGCTGTCTGCGATATATACCTACATATAATTAAAACATCAAACCTCGCATTTGTCTTTTACATCTTCTTCTTCCCACCACTTCGTTTTTAACTTATTAAGCTCTCCATTTTCTTGTAGATTTAAAATAGCACTGTCCACCATACCTTTATGTGGATAATCTGCCGACAAAAATACATATTACTTTAAATATTTGTCTACGAATTCATTAATCACAATATTGCGTTAACTTACTTTTGTGCATAGCGATACCGTATTCTTTAGAATCCAATTTATTACCAACCATCCTCAGTGTACAGTCTCTATTGGTAAAATATTCAATGGCGGTAGATTCCATAAAAAACGCAAACTTTCCATTACTCTTTATAACACGATTCTTGCCTTCCGAATTATCTTTAGTGAAAGCTGAAGGCCTCGCCGTGGTCATGGTTGTCCAAATTTTTGTATATACTGAATCGTTCGATTTCTGCAAGTTGATTACGTAATTCACGGTTATATATACAACTCTAATACGTAATTATGTCCGCTTTTCCAAACCGCTCAATCATGGTCATACGTCTTAAAAAATAATATTATGCATATTTGCCAAATTACCATTTCACATATTCGAAACTTGGTGTTCTTTGTGCATACTTCTAAACGCTTCAAAAGTTTATACATTTTTAATTACTTTTTAAATACCTACAATAATAAAAATATACATACCTCAAAAAACTTATAGGTAGAACCATTATAAACAGTTCCGTAAGAAACTTCATTCTGCTCAGCTAGCGCTTTTACATTTTTAATGTCACTACTTCGACGACTGTTACTAAGGAACGTTGACATGTTAGCCGTGTAAGAAGCAGTCACGATCATAGCGAAAAACCACCACATTCCTGTGATCCATCGTGAGCCAGCCGCCCTACAACATTAAATTACTGGATTCCCTAGGCAGCAGTACTTTTTTATTGGATGAAGGTACTGTATGTCGTTTACTGTGTGTCTACTACATGTATACGAACACCGAACACCTATACGAAATTTCATGATAATCGGTCGAGTAGTTAAGGCGTGAAATCGTTACAAACGAACAAACTCACATTCGCATTTATAATATTAGTTAGGATATTATTGCCTGCTTAATTCAACTATTTATCCTGCACACTGTCCTTAAGCAACATACGCTACTACCTTTTTACCTACGAACAAAAGAAGGAAAGACTTAGTTTGTGAAAGTTTCCAAACTAAGCATGCTTACATGAAGAGATTTTTCTTATTCTTAGGGCCTTTTTTGTACAATAAACTAAATAAGTTGTTAGATATATAGCATTAATCATAATCAACGTCATATAGTTTTAAAAAAGTACCTCAAAACGCTTACGTATTCAGATACAGTGAAATAGCTAGTAGCTGTAAAAAAAATATTATTATTTAATCAATTTTTCATTTATAATTGTTTTTATTTAAAACTATTTTAATTGTATACTAAACTATATATGTTTGCAGTACATGTCTAAATGTTTTTGAAGACCCTTACTTTATTAACAGTAGAATAAAAATCTAATATTAGAAACAGCCTGAAACACGGGTCTCTGACCTAGTTCAGGTAATACAATGTAAAAATAGACTTCATAAATAAATCTTTTTGTGTCCAATATTTTTTTCTTTTTTTTATTTTCCTTTAGATTAAATATAAATTTAATGTGAATTTAATACAATAAGTAGCCTGTAATGTATTTTGTAAAGACTTATATTATTTGAATAAAAAAATATTATTTATTTATTAATTATATAGCGATGAGCAGTGATGGCCTAGGGGCAAAGGTTCGACTACCATACGAAGTATATCTTAGTGTTCTCCATGACAACTCAGGAGCTGTCAACTTCGTCTCGTGCAGTCAATATGAACTAATTTGACAAAAATACAGAAGCCTTCAAATTACCCTTAAAACATAATAAATATTTATACTTCCTGACATAAGATGTATCACGTAACGTGATAAATACTTTTACATCTCACGAACCCTCCTTAAGTCTGTTCTTTGGGCAGATACGCCATATATGTGGCCAGAAATTGTTTCGACAAAACCGTTTGTGTCGAAAGAATTTCTAGTAGGTGCAACGCAACAACGCTCCATATATTAAAAAATATATAATTTTTCTATAAATAATAAAATAACTGTAAAATCAGCGCTTTCGTTTTGGTGACCGGCCACTACCAATATGCTAAAAGCATAAATGGTGCGGGTAGACTGTAGTTGTTTAGGTTCAAAGAGTTCCGGGCACGCCACGATCGTGGCGTCCCGTGTTTGAGGAGTGGTTGGAGAGGCGGCATGGCGCTCTCACCTTCCGGCTGACACAGGTTATGACTGGCCACGGTTGTTTTGGCCAGTTCCTGTGTCGTATACGCCGGCAAGAGACGCCCGGTTGTCACCACTGCGGCGACAGCCGCGACGTAGTTGAGGACACGGTGCTGCACACTTTGGCGGTTTGCCCCGCCTGGGCATCGCAGCGCCGTGAGTTGATCGCGGCAGTCGGGTTGGTTGCCCTCTCGCTCCCGGCCGTAGTTCAGTCTGTGGTCCGGAGTGAGAGGTCGTGGAACGCCGTCGCCTCCTTCTGTGAGGAAGTAATTTCCATCAAGGAGGCGGCGGAGCGGGAGAGGGAGCGTTTAAACCCTCTCCCCAACCGTACCGTAACCGTAGAGCCGGGCGCCGGAGGGCGCGAGACGACCTCCAGCCACCCTGAGGTTTGACCTGGGGGTGGCGGGCTTTGTGGGCCTGCCCGCCATCCGTTCAGCACCAGGTCTGAGAGGCGGCGTGCGTGTTCCCACGCGCGCCTCTGTTTCGAGTCCGTCTCCCCTCTAGGGGGGACAGTAGGGATAATTTGTGAGGAGTGCCTTTGGGTAGGTCTTTCGTGTAGTGGCCTGCCGTTTCATACGGCGGGCCGAAACCTCGGCGGGGTCGCGACCGCATGCGAAAGTGATTCGCGCGGCCCCGTCGATAGTGGTTGTGTCGAGGAACACCGTGGTAGGTTTAGTCGGTATTCCGGGAGGTCCTTTATCTTTTCAACATCTTATTTTACCCCGGCGAGTCCGACATAACCCCTCCGCCCGCCCCCGCGGAGGGGTATGCGTCAAGCATTCACCTACGTAAAAAAAAAAAAAAAAAAGGTTCAAAGAGTTCAATGACATATTGAATGACTGGACCCTGAGCAACAGCGTTGCTTAAAAATTTGTGAACATTTTGCACATAAATAAAAAAAAACTTACAGTATTTTCAGTAAATAATATAATCGGTAATCACACTATTGTGAAACCGATCTTTTGTAAAAATGCTGTTTTAGTTTAAAAAGCAATTTCTGCTTACCTAGGCAATATATCACATCCTTGAGTCATAATAGAACCCATCGTAAGCCACAGACAGTTGTAAAGATCCCATATATTCTCCAAATTCTCGGGATTTCGATTGCAAGGGTGCGGATTCACCCAATCGTCTTGGCACATTCTGTGAAACAATATTTTTTTACTACATGAGTATACAGCGAACATAATAACACTTAATGAAATTGTGTTAATCGACAATCAGTATGTGTATATCGTAAATCCGTTACAGGTGTTCCTATTTTAATTGAATGATCATATTATTCAAAGGGTCATCAATCAACGGGACGCGCTTTATTTGGTTTTCTACTCACAAATAGTTACGACTCTTCAAAAGGTTAAAATGTTCACCCACGATGCCGTGGCCAGGTTTAGCACTAGTTGCTTAATCTCGCGATCAACTAGTACTTTCTTCTTACTGAATTATATTAAACTGTTCCTTGTTAAAGTACAGCACAACCCACTTATCTCAAGTCTCGAGAAAGATGTCTCGAGCCCTGCAGCTGCTTAGAGGTTGTAAGGATTTATATAGCTTTGCATTACTTTTCAGATAAGTGCATCATATTGTAATACTAACCGAGCGCAGATAAGTAACACAAACGAGACGATAATATATGTAGTGGCCAAGTACAGCCAGACGTCTAAAGCCAATGGTCGCAGAAACGAAAACATGTCTGGTTCCTCAGCGTCGGGTTCCTTAAACAGCATACTAATGCCCAAAGACATGAATGGAATTGAGAAGTCCACTACAGCGTTTCTTTCTGAAGTAATTGTCAAGTCACAGATACTCAGTTCAGCTTTCTGAAATGTATAGAAATATGTACCGAACTTATTAAAACTGTTTATAATTATGTTCCTTAGAATATGATGATGTCTAAATATCCTGATATATGTATGTAAGTGCTGCCCTCGACCTTAGGTCATAGTAAACTAATCAAGCCACCACATAGTACGCTGCAGTTTCTATCATCTGATAGTCAGTTGGATACGTCGACATGGTAAGAACAATTTTTAAAAAACATCGAACGCTACACTGCAGGTGACACATAATAGATTACAGTACTGCGCTTAGAAGTGCGCTTCTCAGCGCTTGCACTGGACTGATAGTTACCACGTTAAGTAACCACAGCGCAGTTTAGGAGAACTAAGGATTCCCCGCGGCTTCGCGTAGATGTAGGTGTTGTCAATTTTCTATCCCTCGGGAAAAGAAGGCTAAAAATCAAATATGACATGTAAGTAGGTAATTATAGTCACTAATGACTATTTCAAGGGTTTTTCATAATTATCTTGGATATCCCGAGCCATTAAGAAAGGCACTTTACGACTTCAAACGCGATTCAAGGTCGGAGTCGCGTGCAAAAGCTTATACCCACTTAATAATATTATCAGCGCTGTATTTAAACAGTCCAACTGCTTAGCATGGGCCTCTTATCAGAGTGGGAACCGTCTACCACGCTGGCCCTGTGCGGGTTGGCAGATTTGACATATCTTCGAGCACTTAAAGAACTCTACTCAGTATATAGCTTCGAAAAACCAGAGATGTGTGCTTTGGGATCAAATCTGCGTGGCAGTAAGTGCAATGGTCTTCACTAGGCTTTCGCTGCTTATTTTATAGAATTTAATATAACCTAAATTACGTAAATATGTTGTAGTACATTTTTATGTATTTCAGATTTTATTAAGTCCTATGTAATGTGCCGGTAACAATACGAGTCAGTTATTTCATGCATTAAATCTATTTTCTTATTGCGAGATATGTAACAAACAAAAACAAATTAGGCTTATATTTAGCCTTATTCAATATATCATACTGTAAAATCGCTATTTCTAATAGTATAAATAAACCTACATGATCCATCAATTCGCCGATTATACCATCCCATTTCTTACTACCTGTTATGGGATTGCCATAACTATTACTGCTGATGGGGTAAATTTCATACTCCAACTTTAAATTATTGTCTTTATTCATACGTGCAATTAAAGCATCGGCTAGATCAATGGCATAGCCTTTATAATATTTTGTACCATTTGGAGCTTCAGCTTGATAAAAATATGGTTTTTCTGTTCTAGTCACCACCTGGAAGCATAGAAAAGTGTTACAACAAAACAGAATATACTTCAATTACAGGAAATATCTATCAAACAAATATTTTTAAATTTTATCACTAAATACTGGGTTATTTGAATTTATTTAGTCGTAACAAAGAATAAAATAAAAATGCATACCCTTATTTTTGAATTTGATTTGACAGCAGTGGAACGAACATCAACCATGTTCATAATAGTTATAACGTTTGTTTTCGAATGCCAATCACCAGCGTAAACAAATTCACTATTTGTATTCAATTTTGAATATTTTAGTCTCAAATTAGTTCTTGTGCCATCTTCGTCAAAATCTATATCGCCTGTTAATCCTGATATTTTAGTCTAGGAGAAAAACATAAGAATGATTTGGACTTAGAAAAACACAGTTTAATAATTATTAATACGTTCACACTATAAGGAAAATAATGAGAAAATGTCTAAATATCATGCTAAAATTTTATGGGTGGTCACACATAGGGCCATAGGGTCCTTATTCTCTACAAGGCAGAGGTATATATTTAATTATAGTTATCAGTATTAATTCTCAATCGTTTAAATACTTTGATTATCTCGGCAATAGATCCTGGAGAAGTGGATACTCAGGGCCTGTAATCGCATTGTAACCTAGTAGTATTGGTTACTACAATTAACAAAAATATATTCTAGTATGATAATGATGATCATTAATTGCATACTCTCTTTTATTATTTGTGATCCGAATTTGCATTTCAGATTTCAGATAAGATTTTTGCATTATGCTGTCAATTTTGGAATGCCAAACGTAATTGGAAACTATTGCGTGACGCCGGTGTACCGCCGTGACTCAATAGTTTAAAACTCAATGTCCAGTTTCATCAATTAAAATGTAACAAGGTTCTTAAAGTTATATTGATATACAAATTGTTTGACAACAGTTTAAAAGTTAAACCATTACATGTTAGTTAACTAATATAAATTAACATCACGTGAAACTACAAACCAGTCTAGAATAAAACCAAAACAGCGTTGAAATAGACCTAAAATATTTCACATGCCGACAACGTAACAATGTCATGCACATCGACGTGCTTTAAATCAGTTAAATTAAATCTGTAGGCATATCAAATGATATGAGCGTCTGATATAACAATAGATTTACATGGGTCCACGACTATAAAATAAAATAAATAAAATTATTGACATATATCCCTTAACTTACAAAAAATAAATAATAAAATCAAGAAATGGCTGCTAGGTTTAGACTATAATGAAACGGAACATATTCTGCAATATGATTTATAAAAGTTTTTACTAATATAAGAATTGATTGTACAAAATTGTGTGATAACTTTGCAATAATGTCAATAGCACTACGCTACCCTTGCTTATATCTTTTATAGATATCTTATATCGTTTCTTATCGTTTCTTATCTAGCATTAAATTTTAATTGTGTTAAAGTTGTGAGAAGGCACTGACTTCTGTAACACAGGTAGTTAAAACCTAGCCCAGAGGTCAGAGACTTCAATATTTTCTGTGTAATGATTTATGCCAATAAAAATTATTATTATTATTATATAAACCAGAATTCTCTAGTACTGAGAAGATTAGGTACCTGGTCTTGTCGTTGTAATATGTTAGGTGTAAAGACGTCCATCAATCAATCAACCAAAATACATATTATAAAAACTAAATAAACTCATAAAGTGAAAAGTAAGGCAAGTCATATCTATGCAGTGGTCTATGCAGAGCCGTGAAATTCGGTAAAAAAATCTTAAATGCAAAATGCAAGTATATTTTTGTAAGCGCCAGTAGCATTTACGATTTTAGAAAAGTTATCAATATCAAGGAACACTTGATAACTTTCCTTTTTGATAACACAAAGAAGGTATGAGCAACGGAAATAACTATGACTACTGACCTCGATACTAAACGAATATAACACCAATAAAACATGTGTCTCAGCTGAAAGGTACATCACATTCTTTTTTAAATTTCGATAAAGTGTAAATAACAGCAATCATTTCAAAGACATGTGTAACAAGATACATATATGAATTTTAAAGCTATGCATGCTATATTTTCACCAGGCAACATGTAAAGCATTTAGTTTTCGTGTATCTTCCTTTCTCTAAGTATCATTTTATTCGGGACTTATTATTATATCTTACCTATTTATATTTCCATTTCTTTATATCTGATCCATAATTATATATGACATACTATTGCCAAAAATCCAGTGTAGTAAAAACTACGATTGCGTGTTCAGAATGCTTGTTTATTCGATCATGGTGAGAGTATTAATTATAATACAATGTTAAGTATGTGTGAGCATACACATATACACACATGTAAACAAAAATATATGACTAAGTAAAATATGAAATGTTTGTATATACCTATAGTTGTAATGTGCCTACAACCAGTATGAATACCTGCTGCTTTGTATAAGTTTGCACCTTGCATGACTGTAAACGGATACTAATGAGTTGTAGACGCGAGTTAAACATGACATGAATCGTCATTTCAAACAATCCGGGGTCGCTACTCACAGCCGTAGAACATTTCAACAAATATTGGATTGCAATTTTCCGTACAGCGTTGGAACGATTCCAGTCGAGCTGATATTGGCCAAATAACGGTAATTAAAGTTATGTCATCCTTCATACTACATTAACAAAAACACCAAAAGACGAAAGCATACTTATGATATATTTACCCTTAACAATGCTTCGCGAAAATCATTCCCCAATGCCCATTTAAGTTCTTCGTATTCTGACTTTTCACTTTTCATGCATAGAGGTGATGGTTCAGCTACGCCTCTCTCATCTTGAAGCTGCGAGAGCATGCTTCGTATCGCTTTTTCTATGTGACTTAAAGCGTCAGCTACTAGTGCAGTCTCCAACTATAAAATATTTAAATTTATATTATTTAGAAGTATAACACATAACATTGTATCACAGATGGATGCTTCTGAAGAGTTTAGTTTAAGCGAATTGTAATCAGAGTTCAGTAGATACATCACATCATAAAAAATAAACGAAAAGTATTTGTTTTTTCTTAAGTAACACAATACACATTATATATTCTCCCGCACGTATATCCCAGAAACAAAAGAGGAAACCTGGTGTAATGTTCATTTTACTAGATATGTTTTACCTAATTTTAATCTAAGGCGTACATTTATAGAGCCCGTATTGCATTCTGGAAAATAAATTCTGATCCGGGAATTGAGCTCGCAAACTTTAGTCAAGCTTACATGAACGATGAAATAAACAATTTTCATTAACTGAAAATTGGCCTTCATTAAATAGTATTTAAACAAGTACTTTGTGTATGCTTTATAATTTGTTTTTTTAATCGTCATTAATGGATGGTATTCCTACGACCTCTCGATCGCGTCCATTGTTGTTTATTAAAAAGATAAAATAACATACCTGTAATGGTTTGGCAGTGTCCATACCCATGTCTATCCAACGAGCGTTGTTGGAGGTGTCTGTCAAATGAAGCGTCGAAATATTGGCCATAAGGTCTGTCATATCTTTAAAGTCATACGCATAGGCATCGAGATTTGTTAATATAAAGCTCTGGAAATAAAGAAATTCATTTCTATAAATTATTGCGCGGTTACAGTCCTACTCAGATACAGTCTTCAATAATGGCATGTCACCAGTATCCATAAATAGTTGTTACGATACAAATCTAGACTTTGCAAGATCATTTACTTTGCTCTTATGCTTGGTGTGTCATACCCTGAAGCAAAAGTGAGCAGCTGAGGTCATTATAGCCACAATCGTTCCTTATAAAGCACACACACACACAGTAAAGCCGACTTGTTCAATTGCCTGAAATCAATTGAATTCTAGTCGTATCGCTTTCAATGCCAGTCAATATTTTCCATGCTAAAGATCTGACACCAGTTGAAGTTTTTGATTTATCTAGCAATGTGCAAAACTGCTACGACAGAATCCCGCATTTGCATGTTAATATATTCGATGTCACTGATTATTTTAAAATCTGTTCGAATACTCAAAACGTGATTTGATAAAGACAATGGTCGATCCTGACATATTTTCATACGTAGCAGGCAATGATGATTCATTTTCAGTTATTCAGGAGCACCTCAGTCCTCCAATCTCAATATTTTCACTATCTATTAGCCTCGTACTGCGGTAAAAAAAACACGCTTCATACATTCGCAAATAATTAATCAACATCAATAATTAATGCAATCGAATAAGTCTATTTACTTAAATAGTCGAAAGATTCTATTTTATTATTGCCA
Organism: Catocala fraxini; assembly: GCA_930367265.1. Lineage (NCBI taxonomy): Eukaryota > Metazoa > Arthropoda > Insecta > Lepidoptera > Erebidae > Catocala > Catocala fraxini. The sequence goes on from OV884037.1 coordinate 14,568,615, forward strand.
GCATATTGCTATATAGTTTTTCGATTGTTATAGTATAAGCTAGGTTGCAAGTAGCATAATCTAATGACTGAATCGATGCTTACGAAATGTAAATCTTACTTGATATTCTGTATAATTATCCACTTGTATGATTTCCGCCATATACTTGGGAATATTGTGCACGTTGCAATCTAATACGTGATAGCTCATGTGTGCCACGTTTAGTATATACTTGAATGTTTCGAGATTGTCTTCTACGGGATCTAGTTTCCGGAATAGAATTGCCTCGCCTGACCATAAGTTTATTACTTCCTGAAGTCGAATTAAACCTGGAATTAATATATTGAATTAGTATGACATTATTCATTTAAATAATACACAGGAGTAGCTATATCCCATCTTTAGTTTTAGTTTAAATTAACAATGCCTGCTCTAGGACTAATTCCTGTATCGCGAGAGTATTTTCAAACAATTAAACCCATTTTTCCAAAATTGGAATCATAAAATTTTACATACTGTATGAGGGATCCAATCGACAATACGTGGCCCGGCATAGTGACGTATTGATCACTCAACCTATCGCGTCATCAGATAATTATTTAAATAAACAATTTGTTAGATACTTACTGCTGTCGTCTTCATACAGGATTGTGAATTTGTCCCACTGTAATTCCTTGATAAGAGCTGCAAATGCCGTTGAGATTAATTTCGGCGAGGGATGGTAGTAAAATGTAAATAAATCCTCAGCAAAAGTTTCGGCTGGCTCCCATCCCGTAGACAAATGTGCTATCTGAAATATTTTAATCGTATAACGTAACATGAAAATATGATTTTATGCACACGAAGTTCACAAAAGTGCAAGATCCATTAATTTATAGCGCTTGGTGTAATTAGCTCTGTTCGACAGTCAGTGTTGTTTTGCCAACCTTCGTCCGCACACAGACTCACCTGTTTCTGATTGCGTATGAAAACATTTTGTTCTCATATATACAAATAATTATAAATATATTTATGAAAATCGTATGTACTTGAGGTAAGGCACGAATGGGCTCGTAGCCGCAAAACCTAGTATATTATAAAACATAGATTTTAGGTAAGTAAATTGAAAATAATGATATCCATAACAATATAATAAAATTGGATCAATAAATGTTATAATGACACTGCTTCAGTGTTAACACTACTAAAATAAATTCTTCTCTCTTAGCCTTTATTATTCCCAAGTCACTTGGGGTCGGCTTTTCTGGTCTAACCGGATATGACTGGATATCAGTTTTTACACATAGCGGCTGCCACCTGACCTCCGCAACCCGAAGGCTTACGATACCCTAAGGCTAGACCAGTGTCAGGATATTAGAGGGTACTGACTTTACCAATAACGACTGCCATAGATGTTCATGGCAGCCGGGACCGACGGCTTAACGTGCTCTGCGAGGCACGGAGCAGGCGATAATTGTCAATCAATACGCACATAATTTCGAAAAGTCATATAACTTCCGAAAGTCAGAGGTGCGCGACGTGGGTTCGAACCCGAGACCCTCTGCATTGCAGTCTGTTGGTTTCCCCACTGAGCTATCGCACTACTAAAATAAATAAAGTATATTAATAATTTTTTGTCTGACTGTACTTTTTTATTTCTTAAATAATTCAGATACGGATGAGGGGCGCATGTGTGCTTCAAAAAATATTAATTTAAATTTATTTTGATTTTCCCCATAAAACGAGGTAAACCGGTTCTACAAAACGGGGCGTACATATTTTTTTTTAGACGGGGTGAATCTTGTTTTGCGGACGAGCTCGTAGCCGTTTTTGCGGCTTCGCTCGGGAATAATTGTATTTTTCTGGATGAAAGGTATGTCCTTTTCTGTACCCTTGTCAGATAATTAAGGCGAGAAAGCGTAACAAACAAGCGAACAAACCCAAACACTCACGTTAGAATTTTTTATTACGATTAAGTACCCGTTGTATATAAAGCCATTACCAGCATTTTGGTTCATGTTGCATATAAAAAATCTGTGTAGTTTAGAACTAGTTAGAAAATGTTGATCATGTCACCCATCTATGAACGTGATGGCAGCCACAACGTTTAACCTTGTTGATAACCACTACGCCGCTGTACTGGGCAAATTAGGCAAATTAAGATATATAATCAATACTTACGTTCAGTCTATTACAAAGAAGACAAACTGTGTCACAGATACCATCAGTCGGACGGGCATCTATCAATGCTATTAAGCCTTTACCATCCGATGTTAGCGGGCACACTGGAACATAAAAAACGCCATAAAATATAAACAACAATAAAACATAAAATTAAATTAAATTAAAAGCCATAATGCCTTGCGTTATGAATTACATAACGATATAATAATAGTGCAGTTTTATATACTACAGCTTTCCTAAAGAAAGTTTATGGCTTATAATAAATTGAACTAAGCAACCCGTTACCAGATGGCGGCCCCATACCAAACCTATCCCGTAGAAATACTACATGCTAAAGTGTAAACAAACTAACATAGTGCTACTTACATTCTAACGAAGTGGAATAGCTGTCAACCACTTCTGCGTATAACGTTCGACCATGGTACGTTCTGCTATTGTTTACAATTTTTCTATACGCTTCCACTGAGCTTTCCAAACTTAACCGGTTGAATAGACCTCCTGGAAATATACGCATAATATTTGTTTATGTTCGGTATTTTGTTTGGTTTACATTCATATTGAAACATACCTATAGGGGCTATGGCAGCAGTGCGGGACGCTTGAATATTATGTATGTAAACTGTTGCGGTTAAAATTAACAAAGCTTTCAAAGTTATCATTGTTGAACTTGTTGGTTTGTGAATATGAAATTTTGTTTAGATGGCCACGTGAGTTCGGCGCGACGGCCGCCTCCACACCGTCTGAAGTATTTTTAGAAAACAGTTTTAGGCCACGTCGTGTGCCCGTCGCGTCGTAAGTAGCCATTGCGAGATGTTCCATCGCGCCCGCAGCCGCTATCGTCTCGACCGTCACATGTTTACTGAATCACATCAAATGCCGGGAAATAATTTCGCTATGATTCATAAACATTTAGAATTCGGATAAGATGCACAACATATATAAAAAGAAGTACCTACTTCATAAACCATTTCAAGAATACATGATATATAAACAAAGAAATGGAATTTAAATTATGAAGCGACACACTCGCGTTTACTAGACTGTTGTCACCTCTATTTCTTAGTAACTCTGTGTAAAGTTAATTTTATTTCAGAACGGCAAACCAGACGTTCATTCGCTAAGCGGTGTGTCCACTACTTTCAATAAAATAGTTTATTTAATAATATCAGTCATGCATTTTCAGTAAAGTTTTGTACATCATGTGGTATTTTCTCGTATTTTTATTTTGTATACAAGAATGTACGCCTCAGTTCCAGTATGCTGAGTTTAATGAGATTTCATACCAGTTAGGTGAGTAATCTTGTAATATTTGAGTTACCTTTTAATTATCATTACCAAAACATTGAAGTTTTCATTACCAACATTTTCTTTACCAGAATATTGAGTCTGAATCCCGATACTTGCTACACTTCCTGTTTATTATATTAGATATAGTTATAACTGCAAAATATAAAACACCTATAATTAAAATGTGTTCTTTTATTTTGCGCATTATACCCCAAATTGTCGAATGTAAGACTACAGGACTACTATTTGTAAGATTATTTGTATAATATGTTTGTTGAATCAGGAGGTAATTATGATGATCAGTCGAGTCGTTAAGGCGTGAAAGCGTAACAAACGAACAAACAAAATTCCCATTTATAATATTACTCAGGATTATAAAATACAGATCTCTATCTCTTTGTTCGTTTATGTGCTAATAATATGTTATCTGGCCAGGTTTCAATCATAACATTTGGTTACAATCAGTAATCTAGAGTTATTCGGTAACAGTTACAATGCGTTATGTCAGAAGCAACAACTTAGCACGGCAATAGGTAGATACATACTCCACAGCAAAATAACCGCGAGCTCGGCATGTTTAAAATTAATTACAGTTTATTATTATTTCCATGTCCACAGTGGGCATCTTCAGCAGAGAAGCGGTCACTCAACAAGAAGCCTTCAACGAGAGCTTACGCCGTGTTAATTTAAAAGAAGTTCAAATACATCCAATAATATTGAGGCCATTGAGAACAGACAGCTATTCAGTATGGAGAGAATGTAAGTAATGTATGACTTTATCTTTAGTGTCAACACAAGATTATTCTTGTGTTGACACCGCAAGCTGCAATTTACGGCTACATTAAACATAGTCTAAAGAAGTAATGCACGTGACATTGTCCTCAAAGATTTCGAACTTCAAACGTCCAAGTAAAACCTAAAAAATATTTACCACAAGTTGCTGGGCAGTGTATTTTAATAAACCTTGTAATAAATGTTATAAGGTAAAAATAATGTTTGACTGCACGATAGGCGTAATGGTTTAAGTAACGGCCTTGCCACTGCCTCGCTCAATTCAAAAAATTTTGCGATCCACAAATAGAGAGTTAGTTTGGGTGTTCTTTGCGTCCATTGTTAAAATATTTGTCGCCTACGACACAGGAATTAAACCTCGTGTATAAAAAATGTACAAAAATCAGTTTTACCATACCTTCCAAAATTGGTGTCGCAATGAAATAACAGCTGCTACAAAGATACATAGACATACGTAGAAGCATAAACCTCATGGTTTGTGCCTCTAAACCACCCAAATACACTCGGCGATCAATCTCAACAAATTCAAGCTTTTCTTATTTAACAGACTGCTATAACTAGTTAACAAAATAATATTAAGGCAATGGTTACCTGTGATCTAATATTTTACTATTGTTTATTTACAAATATATTTTCCCCTACAATTCCAGTGTGCTCAAAAAAGTCGATAAGACCGATTGCAATATTCGGCCCTCAAAATCCAATATCAGATGGGACAATTCGAGATCAATGTACGAAAGCTAATGTCCCGCATATTCAAGCTACTTGGCAACCTATGGACCCGGAGTTAGAAATGGACGAAGAAGACATACCATCTGAAGACAATGAAGCGCCTGCTGAAGAAGAAAACGATGAAGACCAGAACAAACCTAAATATAAACATATTTCTATAAATTTTTATCCCAATGCTGAAGAAATTGCACTAGCTTATGGCAAACTTGTTAAGTTCTACCGATGGGAAAATTTTGCAGCACTATATGAAGATACCTTTGGTATGTATATAATCAAGAATAATATCAGCCCTGTATATAAACTGCTCTACTGCTGGGCACGGGCCTCTTCTCAATGTGAGAAGGGTTAGGCCGTAGTCCACCACGCTGGCCTAGTGCAGGTTGGTAGATTTCACCCTCACGATGTTTCCTTTCAAAGATATTAAAAGACACTACTAGGTTGGTCTTACGACATAAGTGAGATATCGTTAAATCTTTTTCTATTTAAGTATTATTGCTTTATTGTGCTTTTATTTTAGAAAACTTGTAACAGCAGCATAACAGTAGAACTAAAGAAAAACTATTACGTAAATTCATAACTAAACATATCTACGTGCCTGAATCCATGAAAAACAAACATAGTATCACGCCTATATTTTCGTAATGGTAGATATTTATTACATCCAAATTTCACCAGATAAGTTTTGGATCTTTTGTAATAGAAAGTGTACCTATCGCCGTCTACCAGGCACAGTTTAGAGTCCGTGCTATTGAGAATTCTAAAGAATAACCCAATAATGCTTTGCCCGATCCTAAAATCGAACCCAAGACCTAAAAGCAGCGGTGGCATTACCCTGTCGCTACACGATAGTGACTGTTGTATAATAGTAAATTGCCATATTTAAATGTTTAAGTCAAAGTGGTTGTAAGAAAGTTACTTTTATTAATAATATCTAAAATTGTTTTAGGATTGATGAGAATACAAAAGATTATTGCTGAAGTATCAAAGCAATCAAGAATCTCTGTTCATAAACTAGATCCAGGTGGTGACAATCGTAAGGTAACTTACTCTTATGGTTAAATAAGAATCTACATGTGTTTTAAGTAAAGAATCTACGGTAAGAAAACTCTTATGTTTAATAGAAAACTAAGCACTGATGTCCATTAGTTGTTGTTAGAGGCTACCGAGATTGCATAAGATTCCATCGATTGAGCTAATTGTTGTGATATAGTGTTTGGCCGGGTCAGGTACAGCTTCGTGGTCTTATCGTGACACAGATAGCAAGTACAGCGAATTAAACTTATAATTTATAATTTATCGCCAATTTTCTTAAAATATTAGGATTTACTTCAACAGAATATGGAGAACATATTAAATACACTAATATACAATTTTCACAAACGTTACTCGACATTTTAATATAATTACATAATTAGCATTAAATGTATTATTAATTACCAATAATATAATTATATAATTCTCATTTACCCTATTGAGCATGCACCGCATAGATTATACATACAATCTGGGTGTCTTCAAGTTGCGAGTTAATAGGTATCTTCTAGGTAAGCGTGCTCTGTTGTCAACTGCATCGTCATTAAACAAAAGATGAGATCGCGGTCAAACGCAAGACCATTAAAAACTAAAAACTACCATTAAAATGTCCCACACCTTTCTGTTTAACGCTGTATGTACAAATGTATAAAGTCCTGCAACAAAAAAGAAACGAATATTACTAACTATTAACAACAAAACAGTTAGTTGAGTCTATTGCTTTCTTAGGTTTAACTTTAGTTGATGTTTCAGAAAATAAGCTGTACGGATTTCTTTAAAAGCAACTCAATTAATATTACTTTATACTTTATTGAAATTTTAATAACTTGTAATAAAAACATGACAAAATGTTTTAACAAAGTCAATAATCTAAAGTACTATATGTGTTTGAGGTTCTTACAGGTCCAAAACCTGTTTGACTTGGTGCTTGTCTTAAACCTGTGAAAACTTATTTATCCTTAATATCCCTAAACGTATTGTGGCGGGCAATAGATTTAATAGAGTATACATTTTGCTACGAAGTGGCTTTCATCTGTGGCGTTACCATTGTATTTTAAAGCTTTGTTATTGCATGCGCGAGAAATATCATGTCTCATTTTGCGCATTAAGACATTGTGATTATGCTGCTCACCTTCGTTATCCTAACGGATAGTTATATTTTAAAGTGAATTTTTTTAAATTTCAGAACTTACTCCCTGTACCACCTGTCATAGCCATTCATAGCCACCGTGACGGAAAGTTTTACTAATTTACTTGCCAAGGCACTAAAATGTTTGACTTTTTGTAAATTGTTAGATTATTAACAATTATAACTACTAAAATCTATATCAAAAATGTAACTTAATATCCCTAGTTTCGCGAGCTGAAGGGTTTTTATATAGCTACCAGATTTTTCCGAAAGTATTGAAGCGATACCACTAGTCGTAGAAGTTACGACACACGACAAAAGATGGCGCCGTACACAATCATACTCTATCACTATCAATACAATCCTGAATATCGCAAGCGAAGATTACACTACGAGCTGCCAAGCTCGAAAACACAGTCTGGTCGAAGAGTCTTCCCTTTGTGTTGGAGGCACAAGACCCCACGTTTCACCATATATCCGTTATATCCGTTTAGTACGCTTAATGCTTCAAAGGTATCACAGATTAGTTCATTGTGCACCTAGTTTTTAGCTAGCAAATGGTACCCTTATACTAGGTGCACCTGAGTTCCATTTATAATAAAAGTATAAATGAGTCTGGTATTATGAATAATATGGTAGTGTATTAATATTATTTAGATCGTGAAAACGCTTGAACGAGTCTACCCTGATCCTATAGCTTGTATTAACTAAATGTGATATAAATTATAATTAAGGTTTACGTAACTTTAAAAGGCCCTCGCAGTTCTGGTATACAAATAAGACTAATCACATAAGAATCAAATACTAATAACATATTTGACTTTAATATAAATTAGTCTACAATCATTTCAGATATTCAAACAATTGAAGGAATTTCAAGACAGCCGTATTATTTTGGATTGCCACGTCGACCGTATTCTAAAATATATGAAAGAAGCCGAGGAACTGCAGTTGGTTAATAATTACCAGGTAACCTATTTTATGCTTGGTTTATATCGTTGTTATTCCATTACATGGATAACGTAGAAGTTTTATTTATATAAATAAATAGCTACATATATGAAATCTGCTTATTTTATATGTGTTACCTACCTATTATTTTTTCATGTAATGTGATTCCAAAAAATAAAGAAATGAGCGAGATGACTTTGAACGTTGACTTAGGAATTCAAAATTTAACGTGCTATTGAGCCATGAACTACAGTGTCACTATTTAGAAAAAAAGAAAATATTTTAATATATTTATGTATATTACAATAGTTTCTTTCAATGCATACTTAGCGTATAGAAATATCAAGAACCTGTTATGAAACCTTAAGGGAGCTATTACTAGAATTCCAAATAAAAACCTAGAGAAACATCTTGTTAATAAAATATTTGTTTATATTGCCAGCACTACATTATAGTCTCGTTAGACACAACGACTGTAGCTGAACAGCTTATGAAGTTGCCCTCGAACACCACGTGGCTCAGTCTCACGAATTACGATATTATCAAAGGCGGAAAGCATCCCTTAGCACCCCGAGTTGGAAAATGGGATATGTCATTAACTTCTGTTGCACAATTCGAGGTAGGTATTGGAAATGAAGTCAGCAGAAGCACACATGCATGTACAGCTGACCATGTATGAACATCTTATAAATCATAATATAAAAACAATAATATTGCGTCACATTTGCGATTTTATTATACAAGCTATTATTTTTTAAAGCTCACCATTTAAATGGATTCGGTTATAAATGCCGGGTTAAAAGCAGATGCGTGCGAAGCCTTCTTGCTATAAACCTTCACCACTAATTCCGGTTAACAAATCGATTCTTTGACCGATTTATAACCCGGAATCGCCATTACGACTCCATATGGATTAAAATTATTCAATAAAGAGAAGGCTTAATGCTTTTGCTTGTTCAATATTTTATAATTAATAATCCCTTTTAATTTAAATAATCGAATGCTATATTTCAACAGACTGAAGCCCTGATCATGGATGACGTAGCCAACCATATTGTAAGGGCACTTGGCAATATAACTTATATGTCTACTCCTCCAGAACTCGAGTGTGGCTCCGAAGAAGAGCCTTGGACATATGGAGCTGTACTACAAGATCAGATTTTAAAGGTAGCTTTACAATTTGAAAACAATGCATTAGAATCTATTCATTTTTTTTGCTTATATTGGCAGAGTAAACGGTCTATCTGGTGGTAAACTTGGTCGCCTGATCTGCGAATAATGGGCTATAGCAATATAGTTTTTACTCTCTTTAAACCTCATTTAAAGAAAAAAAGTCATGTCGTTCAAGAAACACCACAGCAGAAGTTGCCCAATTGCTATGTCTAGTGTTACAAACACAGAAATTTATTTGATTACAGACAAAGTATGAAGGTATTACTGGCAATATTCAATTCAACGAGCGTGGTGAAAGAATCAATTATGTTTTGTACGCGAACGAGATACACGTGCATGTAAGACGTACTGTCGGCAAATGGGAATCCGCCTCAGGATCACGAATTATTAACACCAGAACAAGTTTGGAAGACGATTTTAAAAATACACAGTCAAGTAAACATTTTATTGTAAGTACAGTCTTTAAAACTCGTAGTACACAGTTTTATGACCAGTTCTCTTATTAAAACTGTTCAAAACCGAGACCCGATATAGTCCCAGTGCAATCAATATCAGAAAAAATATTCTACTAAATAAATAAAAAAACGTCAAATTCGATCTGCTTTTGTCTAATAAATATCAAATGTACAATTTAGGTTTAAAAATATGTTCAAACGACTAAATTATAACTCTATTTTGAACATATTTGATTATGAGAATTGGCCTTCAGAGCTTTGAAATTAAACTACTTTATACAAATTGTATCGCGTTGTTTATTTTAAAACCACTATTATTACATAATTTTAAATCTCTTAAGATACTACTGTTACTGCTAACTTTAGTTAAACTATTTAAATTATTCAAAGTATTTATATTTAAAGAACAATGGCAGAATTTTGTCTAGTGTTTTTTTGACGTCCGTAGATTTCATTTATAGCAAAGAAATTAAATTAATTTACTAAGATTTATCAAATATTCATTCATATTTCTAAAAGCCGTAAAGCTTATTTATGTTAATAAAAGTATGTTAAATGACGTATGTACGATTTACGAATTACCTTCAAAATGTCAACCATACAAATAGGGGTGTAAGTGCATGTAGTATTCTATAGTTATCTGTATCGATTAAATTAAACGAATGATCGATATGGATTAATTGACTTTTTTTGAATCTTTATTAATATGCACTGTAATTCTTCTATTTTTGATTAAACTGATGGTAAAAAATGTTTGTTTAATTATTACGACAATTGTTATATTCGTACACAGTTCGTAACCTAAACAATTCAAACCACAATATCTCATTTTTTCGGCTTTCCCAAGTGAAAATAGTTTCACTTAGAGTCTGGAACTAACGCCGAATCTTTTGACATATCTTTCATGACAGGACGCTGCTATTTAATCCCAGACATTTTTTTGTATGGAGACCTGCTATTGTTTTTTACACTTTGCTCGAAGTTTCGGTTGCTTTTCAGCAGCCATGTTCACTGGGAGACTAAAATGGTGATTGTCGTGAAGTGAATAATTTTATTAATTAAATAGCTTAAATAGAAGTAGAAGTAGACAGAACTAGTAACATTGTTTAGCTGTAGTAGTTTATAATTTCAATATGTAACAATAGTTTTTTAAAAATGAACAACGTGATAAAATCCGCATAAAGTAGTTTAATTTCAAGGAATAACATTCGCGTAAACATACGACATTTAAGCCTTGTTTCATATCAAATAGGTTATATCACGACGAGCTCAACCATACTTTTATGAGAAAGTAGAGTGTGAAGACGATGATTGTGTTGATGAAGATGCTGATAGTAAATGGGAAGGATTTTCAGTCGACTTAGTAAGAGACATATTCCGCATATTAAGAGATGAAAACTTTAATTATACTTATGAATTCGTATACGATGAAGACAAGAAATATGGAGTGTATGACCCTGTAACCAAAAAATGGACTGGGTTAATTGGAGATTTACTGGATAAGGTTAGTAATGAACATATTCTTGTGAGCATATAAGTAAACGCAAATATTATATTATAACATATCTATTGCACGACGGTAAAATGGAACTGCTGCGCACGAGATCCCTGATTTTCGGGTCGGAATCAATGTTATTAGGGTAATCTGCTACGAAAATTCTCAGTAGCGACATGAAGTCGCAAACCGTACCTGGTAAAACCAAAAAGGCGCCCGTTTCATTTTTTTTCTATTTCTTAATTACTTGAGACCTATAAAATCATATCTGGTGTAATATCGATGAAACTCTGCCAATAGTAATATCATGCTTATATTCCGAAAATCCCTTCGCGATATAGACGACTCTACTCACTCCAAAGAACTGAAGTTTATTTGTTACTTATACATTTATCTGAATTCAAGTATTTTTATAAGACAATTGAAGATGACAATAATCAGAAGAGACAATCGACCTTCTTAATTTGTTCATGGGCGGGCAACCACCGGCGTCTAGACACAATGACATATTTGTAATTTTTTTAAAAAGACAACTCCTGCACTAATAAGGTACTACTAAGGTACCACTGCTGGAGGCACTAAGAATTACGTCTGTGTCGCGGGAGACTTTACAAACATTCAAACAACGGACACAAAGAAAATCCAGACTTAAAACAACTATTTGTGGATCACACAAATTTTTGTCGCGTGTGGGACTCGAACCCACAAAACTCGTGGCAGTGACAGTGGCAAGGTAACCACTTAAACCTTAATACGCCATCCGTGCAGTTAAATTCAAGTTAAGTTGTTTTATGTTTGTATGTTGATATGGTTAAGCAGACAGGTCAAATTTCTAAACGCAAATAACTTATCTTAGATAAGAGGACGCATTTTGAACCAGCTTTTTTAAGATGTCAAAATTATTTTCAAAAAAGTGTGTTACGTTATTACTCGATCATTTAGCAAGGATCAACGTATTGAGACAACAAGACTTGAAATCTGGAATTGATTTTTGACCATCTTGCTAGAACACTGTATCGATGCGCTTACATAGAAAATATAGGTCCCACCTAATGGAGGCAGGGTATTCCCGCATAACGAGTACAGTCCGTGCTGCTACCAAGAATCCTTGGACAGAAAAATCTGACAACACTTTGTCTGACACGGATATTCAACTCGAGCTTTTAGGCCGTCCGCTGCGTTAAGCGGGTGCACGGAGCGGGCGCGGCGTGCTGTTTACTATTATCATAGGTCTCCCATAGCCCGCGCCGCGTAAGACGGTGCCCGCCCCGCGGACAACGTGTCCGCGCGACTGAGCACGCGAGCGGAGCTGTTTCTAGGAAATCAGTGACCGCTGCTTTGTTACTGCCGGCGCTGCGAGAGGCGGAAGTCCGTCGTGGAAGCCCGCTTCGTGCACCCGCTTAACGCAGCGGACGGCCTTATGCACAACCGTCGCCACATATTATAATAAAATCAGCCCTGTATATTAACTGCTGGGCACCACGGGCCTCTTTTTAGTGTGTGAAGGGTAAGGTCATATTCCACCACGCTGGCCCAGTGCGGGTTGGCAGACTTCACATATCTTCGAGAACATTATTCAGGTTTTCTTACGATGTATTCCTTCATTCTTAAAACAAGCGATGATTAACTATTTAATACGCACATAACTTCAAAAAGCCAGAGGTGCTTTGGATCGAACTCGAGATCCCTGCGTGGCAGTCTAACCGTCACCCAGTAGGCTATCGCTTAATAGCTTACATAATGTAAAACAATAAGAATGTAATATTTTCTTACAGAAAGCTGACTTAGCTGTATGTGACCTAACTATAACGGAGGAACGTAAAAAAGTCGTAGACTTCTCAGTACCTTTCATGACTCTAGGTATAAGTATTTTATTTACGAAGGACGTTAAAGTACCACCAGGCATGTTCTCTTTCCTTTATCCGTACACTATTGATGTTTGGATCTATACAGCTACTGCATACTGTGCTGTGTCTATTATACTTTTTATCTGCGCCAGGTAAATATACTACATTCAAATAAAATAACGTTAGATATTATATTTATTTTAAATACTCTGTTAAAACAACATTTAGTCGTCTTCGTTGTCGTATGGTAAAAAGCGATATAATCCAGTGGGCAAATCCCAAGTGCATCCTCTATAACAAATACAATAAAATACTAAATATATACAAACTCACTAAAACAGATGCAAAAAGATTGACAATATCCACTTGGCTCTAAAATATTAATTACGAGGACACTAAAAACTTTCTAATTAATCAAATTTAACATAGTGTAACATATTCCACACATTCACATACAAAAAACAAACACGCACAAACACACACACACACACACACACACACATACACTGTGTATGTGTGTGTGTGTGTTGTGTTGTGTGAATTGTATTCAATAATGTATTACAATTATTAATAGTTCTTACTACAGCCTTTCACTATAAAGTATGTACATAATGAAATGCATAAGGGGTGGAGACCTGGTATCCTGAAATACAGGCCTCGAGCCTAGCTTAGGTAGCAGTCTCTCCACAATAACTAATTGTTAAATTATGTTAAACCGAGATGTTTATATAGTGGTGAGAAAAATAAATCGATTTATTATTAATATAAAAAAATAATATGAAAAGCGTGTTACTGGACAGCAGTGACAGGCTGTGGTGAAATCCACTTTAAGTTTTGTTGTGTTGTTCCACATTAGCCTTACGTCTTGAGTCGCGAGGGTCTTTTACAAACATTCAAACAACCTATAAAAAGAACACCCAGACCCGGAACGAGTATTTGATCACACAACTATTTGTATCGTGTACACATTGAAACCACAACACTCGGCGCAGTGGCAGTGACGGGGCTATCACTTAAGCCACTACGCCATCCGTATGGAATTCCGCTTGAATCCCTTTTTAATTAATGTTACAACAGCCATGAAACAGCCTTTCAAAACAGTCCGAAGTTCCTCCAGCACTAGAAAAAGTGTTATAAATTATAATTCACCTTCCGCTTTACTTTTTGGCATAACATACCTATTACGGCATTGCTTTAATATATTACCTATAGTTTATATATAACTGTTATTTCAGAATATCTCCAGCGGATTGGGAAAACCCAGAACCCTGTGAAAAAGATCCCGAGGAATTGGAAAACATATGGACTTTTAAAAATTGCGCTTGGCTGACGATGGGTTCTATTATGACGCAAGGATGCGATATTTTGCCAAAGTATTTAGCTATAGCACTTAAACTTAGTAAATTACAATTACGCAATTTTTATGTACAAGTATAATTATGTGAATGTAGAAATATATCTCGTCAGAGACAAGTTTTATTCGGTATACAATGAAATCGGACATCAGTACTCATGCAATCGCTACTGTTCTGTTTGTTACATTTCCGCGAATTAACCGAATTTGACGAAGAAGAATGACGCAGTTTTAAACCTCAGAACCAGCATTATATTTAACTATTCTTGTTTTTAGAGCCTTTGGAACGCGGTGGGTTTGTGGCATGTGGTGGTTCTTCGCTGTCATTGTATGTCAAACATATATCGCTCAACTGTCAGCTTCCATGACATCAGCCTTGGAAAACGAACCAATTAACAGCGTCGATGACTTGGCTAAACAAACTAAGATTTTGTACGGTGCCATTAATGGAGGGTCTACCCTTGAGTTTTTTAAGGTAATCGGTTTATAAAGCAGCGCTTTTGTTTACCTATTATACCTCCTATATTCTAAATAGACACTAAGGCGATTATATTTCCTAAAGGTAATTATATTAAGTCAAGGTCTTTGGGTAAAGTAATCGTCTTAATATAATGTTCGGGTGCTAATAGTAGGTATAATAGAAATACAAACGGACTATCCACGCACAGAAGGTAGCACGGATAGTAATTAATAGGTAGCTACTCTCTGCGCGTGTGTGGTCCACCCTCCGTATACAACGTATTACAATAAAATCAAATTTAAAAATATTATACCGTATTTAGTCTTGATTTGTTTTATGTACGGTAATCGGCTTTTTACACAGTTTTTACCTAATAAATAACGATAAAGAACCTAGTCATTAATTGTTTACAGTCTAGCTTATTTAGACATTCCACAAAAAAAACGGAAGTATTTATGTGACTATCATCATGACGACTCGATGGCGTAGTGGTTAGTGTAACCGACTGCCACGCCTGAGGTCGTGGGTTCGATTCCCGCACAAGTCAAACATTTGTGTGCATGAACATGGATATTTGTCTTGGTCTGGGTGTTTCTATGTATAATATGTATGTATTTACAAAAAAAAAAGTATATATGTATGTTTATCCATTGTCTAGTACCCATAGTACAAGCTCTGCTTAGTTTGGGCTAGATGGTGTTGTGTTTATGTGATAGAATATTATATTATTATTATTTTACTTTAACCCTTTCTCTTAAATGAGTGAGTTTCTTATAGCATGTATTATTAATTTTAGTCATCCAAAGATAAAATGTATCAACGTATGTACGAATCTATGATGGCGAATCCTGTGGTTTTAATGAATTCAAATGAAGAAGGAGAAAAACGAGTTCTAAAAAGTAGAAATAAATATGCTTTCTTCATGGAATCTTGCACCATCGAATATAAATTAAAACGTAACTGTGATTTAAAAATGGTTGGTGGTCTACTAGATAGTAAAGATTACGGTATTGCCATGCCTGCTAGTAAGTATTTTATTTATTTTTAATCAATACTATTATAACAAACCTGAAGAAATTGTTTTTTGTTTGAAAGCGCTAATTTGTGAAACAATCATTCCAAAAAATATCTGTGTAATCAATAATACTACCTAATGGAGACCAGACTACCTAATGGAGTCCATTTATTGTGGAAGGACATAGGATATTTTTTCATCACGTTACAAGAATTAACAGTAGGTACCTAGAAACATAAACGCCAATTCTCGTAAAAAGTCCTGTTCAAAATAGAGTCCCGATCTAGCCTAATAGACATCGGGGTCTTCTGACACAAGTATTCATGTACTTAAAAGAAGGTCCTACAACGTTTGTGTTTTAACCGTTGATAACAAAATAAAGTACTTTATAATTATTTGTTTCTCTTTCACGGGTATTTTCCTAATGCAATAGGGAAAACCCGGCCCATTGGGAGGCTTACACGGGGACATGGGTCCAACATGCAGAGGCCCTTCGAAAGTTTTAATTTAGAGTGAGATGGGACACTTACAGAGATACTAGGCGCGGCAAGTGTAGGAGACTATTGCTACATATGGAACCTAATAAATTTGGGCTATGGGGATGGGTGTTTGATGGGCTGGTATAATGAAAACTATGGATGAAAAATGGCGTCTGCCCTGAATACTCTAATAGCATCAATTGGATAGGCAGACGGCGAATCGCCAACTCACATGATGGGCCCCCTGAATAGCCACCATTGGCATAGAAGCCTTAAAGGCAGCAGAAGGCAACACCAGTGTGAGCGGCTAGGGTTGTCGAGCGGTGCGTCGCCAGTTTCACTATCACGGTTCTCGTGACAACGGAGACCCGGAGCGGGTTTCCCCTTACTTATGCCCAAGCATATAGCTCTAGCAGCCTCCTTCTGACCGGCCGACCAAGGCAAGCCAGACTTGAGAGTCCCATGGGCGCTCTTGAAGTTCCACCCCAGCCAACCAGTGAAGGCAAGCCGAGGACGAGGCCCTAACCGACTCTCTGAGGCATTCAGGACCGCAGTGTCGTCACTCACATTCAGCTCGCCATAATCTGCCCTGCGGTATTAATATAATTATTTTAAAATAAAAATGTTAATTGTAATGCAATTTGTGCTTACATTTGATAGTAAGTTTACCTTATTATAATAATACCATTTGTGACTTTTATAACACGGTCATCGGGACATCGGAGTCTCCGTGCGAACGGAACTCTATTTTGAACAGTTTTCACGAGATTTGGTCCTCTCTTGATAAAACTGCGAAGGACTTTATTGTCTTAATTTTACGTTGGTAACCGAATTTTTGGTTTGCAGATTCACCGTTTAGAACAGATATAAATCGAGCGATTTTAAAATTGAAAGAATCGACCCGTCTTGACGAAATAAAAAACAAATGGTGGCACCATAAATATGGAGCAAAGAATTGTGAAGTAAGAAAACGAATTTACGTTTTTCCCTGATACCATTTCTGAGATAACCACAAAAAGTTATTGTTATACAACATAAATTTACGATACAATGCGTTGCAATTTTTATCGAAAGCACCTGCAAAATATTTTTGCATGTAACATTCCTTTTTTGCTTAGAAGTTTAGACATGATTGTAACTTTGTTGCCTTTATATAATCTTCTACAATAGTAGAATATAGACCATAACTTTTCATTGTTTTCAAACTATGTGTTCTACTTTTAATTTTTGGTGAAAATAAAATGTAATACACTAAATGTTGTACAAAATGTATCCAGGACGCAACGGACGAAAATGACTTGGAAGGCGATCTTGAAATGGAAAATTTAATTGGAGCGTTCATTGTATTAATAGCGGGCCTGGGTTTTGGTCTGATCATAACTGCGTTAGAATTTATGAATGAAGTCCGCAACATTGTCGTCCGAGAGCAGGTCTGTTACCCATTGTAATTAATTAATATTAGGGGGATAAAGTATGAAATTGCCGATTTGTACTGAAAAATTGAACCTAGTATTTTTTCTAAGATGTACTATATTTATTTAATCGAAATATTTACCGTTATTATCTATACATTGCTGCCATCTAAACGGAAGTTCATTTATGCCTTTACGATAGAACTCCGGGGATCTCGATTCGACAAACTGTGTGAAAGCATTTTATTCTGTCTCCTGGGAAGAAAATATTAATCACGTAGAAAATTGTCAAAATCACGAAAAAAATGGTAGTCTCGAATCCATCTTTCCCGTCTAAGCTGAATAAAAAAAACAATTGAAAGTCGAATATCGAATGTTGCAAATTTTTTAAAAGATGAATCTATAGATAACATGTGATATAAATTCACTCGAAAATCTCCCACCATTTAGATTTTATATCAATTCAAAGTATCTATTAGGTACTATACAACGGCAACATCATACTTTAACCCCTATTAGAAAAAAGACGATTGTATGATTATGGAGATAAAAAATATGGTACAAATTTGTCATTCGCATTAACATTGACGAATGAAATATCCAAATTATAGAATTAATAAATACTTACGTGTTTATTAATTTCATGGTTTTCATTTGTATATATGTATGTACTTAAGTATATTTAATTATACCTTATACACACAGGTAACACACAAAGAAGTATTTATTAAAGAACTGAAAGCCTCGTTGAATTTCTTCAAGTTGCAAAAGCCAGTGCTTCGTAACCCGAGCAGAGCGCCATCTATCGCCTCCTCAAACGATAGTGAGGATCGCATACAACAAAAACGAACCATTAACGCTATTGATAACTTTTTAGACATGGAAAAGGAGGTTAAATAAGATTGTGAAGGCTGCAACTCATATCTAAGATCGCATCGCTTATAAATATACCAAATGTGTCAGTTTTCTATGAATTTTGACTAATATTGCTATCAAGATCGTCCATAATGTTAAATCATCTCATCATCATATTTCATATAATATGTAGGTCTAGCTCTAATTTAATTGATTTAACATTCATTATGGCAAAGTACTAAAATTATGGCTAATTTTAATAGATATTTAACAAATATTACTAATTTTCTAACTCATTAAATTAATTTGATAAATGAATAGTGGTGCTTGTACAAAATTAAACGTCATCGGCAAGTATTAGTATGGATGTAAATATATACTTTAGCAAATTAGCACGTGTTTTATTGACAAATATAATACATATTTTTTTTATAATCAACCTGGCAAGCAAGCACAGTACCCTGTAACATTACGTCTAAGAGATCAATACGTATCCGTGATTTGCAGTTGCCAAGTCGCCACCGCTCCAAACGCCTACAGACTTGCACCGAGATATTACGCGCGCTTTGCCGTGAAAAATAAGTTGCTATGGTAGCAATGCAAGGAACAAACATTGATGATAGCACAGCGCCGCTTTAAAAAGCCTGGTAATTTTACACACAACTTGAATATATCACGTGGTTTCTAGCCGATCTGCTCCAGTTTGAGCAAATTCCCATCTCACCTAAAATAAAACCTCTTACATCTCCTTAAATACGAAAATATAATAAGTGCTTACCGGATATTAAAAATAATATATCATAGCAAACTAAATGAAATACTTAATAATTCATTTTATTATCAACAAGAAAAATACCATAATACCAATCCCAATTTCTCTACTTAAAAAGAAAAGATTTATTTAGATTTTCTTTTTAAGTGGAAACAATAACTCAGACTTATAATAAACTAGCTGTGCCTGTGGTCTCACCCGCGTCAGTGGTATTTGTGGTTACTGCGCCGCTCCCGTGAGCCGTAGCGTGATGTTATATAGCCTTTGTCCTTTCCAGGGTCTCAGACTATCTCCATTTCAAATTTCATCTAAATCGGTTCAGCGGATTGAGCTTGAAAAGGTAAGAGACAGACAGACAGACAGACCTACAGACAGACAGACAGAGTTACCTTTGCATTTATAATATTATATAGTAAGGAAGTAAGCATTTATCGCTAATAAACAAACCTCACGTATCAGTGGAGCTGATTATCGCGGATAGATGGCGCTAGCCGTGATTTATTCGCCTTATTGTCACAACAATACGCAGCTTGGTTATGTCGCTATGCCTCCGTAGCCGCGGATTAACCACGCTGAGAGTAGATCAGAGGGGGTGATAAACGGGGTTTACTAATGAACCGTAATGGGAACATAGAATACATGTAGTATTACTCCATAATGTTAACATTATTTAATTAACTTCTCTTGTGGAGTTTGGTGCCGATGTCGGCAATCAAAGTCGATCAACACGTGAACAGTCAATTAATAATTGTTTAATAAATATCTTATATATAGCTAGAATATAATTAGTTGAAACCCCCCAATTCGCTGAAAAAGAGACCCGTGCCCAGCAGTAGAAAAGTTTAATACAGCGCTGATATTATTATTATCTTATTTTATTATAGTTTATTTGGAAAGCAGTCACTTTATTTTAAATGATGAGAGAGAGGCGGCAGACTTATACATAATGTTCATCAATTATTAATAAGTCATTATTGTATATTCGACGTGATCTTTTAATGAATACATATTTGCCATAATTGGTTTTTGATAGAGCAGCATGAATGAGGTATGTTTCACAAGCACCTAAACAAGAACATTTAATTTATTTTACGTAAAATGTAATATAAATCCACTATACGAAGTGAATTACTTGCAACGAACAAGGTTTAAAAATCTATGAGTAATATTTTCTAACATATTCCTGGAAAACTCCGGCAGGCACATACGTAAACGAAAAGCAAAACCCTTTGATAGTTACCGCTTGACTTCGATCGCATAGATAAGAGTCCAGCCAGCAAAGGAAGTCACCGTGTATACCGAAATATTCTAGCTTATGCAATAATATTTAATGGAGATTTTATCAAAAGCTTTTGGGTTGTCGGTATACACCGTGTCAGCTTGAAGATATTTGTCTATAGCTGTTATCACATAACCTATCAAAACACATAAAGTCTCTCTTAATTTCTCACTGCACTGCTGCGCATAATCACAGGCATACTAGACATCTATTATTGTAAATATATTTAGAGTGTTGTTGTGAGATATTAATTTATTAGACAATTACGGCGCTGTTAGCTGCAAGAGGTTTAGATACGTGTAGTTTTTAATAGCCATATTTTCAATGCAGAGATTAATTAATAATACTGCGTATGTGCGACATAACGTATTATTTACTTGTATCGTTTTTTTTTTCTATGATTGTAGCTCGTCGACGATTGTCGGCATAATTCATAGAACCGTTGCATACAAGTTGATTTTGTGTAAGATTGCAACACACTGGTTAATATTTATTATTTTTATCGTTTCGTATTTAACTAATTCACTATATTCGACCGATATCTGTAAACATGGCGTGAATGCAGATAATAATATCTTGTATTATACAATGACAATTATATTCTAAACATCTCATTACACATTTCTAAATAGTTGTATTCTTAAAATACCAAATGCACGCTAATAAAGCAAGAGCCCGTGACGATCAGACCTTCGTTATTTTATAAAACCTAAAAGTTTCTCTGTGTATGCCCCTAATACAGGTAAAAACGATGCCCGACTATGAAGTTTGGATCACGGTTGCTTTGAAAGGTGTATAAAATAGCACCTCAAATTCGTTAAAGTATATAATTCAGTTTTTATATATAATTTGATAGTTGATCCCCTTCAAACCATTTAAAATGGTCTTCTTCTCTCTTAGCCTTTATTATTCCCAAGTCACTTGGGGTCGGCTTTTCTGGTCTAACCGGATTTGACTGGATATCAGTTTTTACACGGAGCGGCTGCCACCTGGCCTCCGCAACCCGAAGGCTAACGATATCCTAAGGCTAGACCAGTGTCAGGATATTAGAGGGTACTGACTTTCCCAATAATGACTGCCATAGATATTCATGACAGCCGGGACCGACGGCTTAACGTGCTCTCCGAAGCACGGAGCAGGCGATAATTGTCAATCAATACGCACATAATTTCGAAAAGTCATATAACTTCCGAAAGTCAGAGGTGCGCGACGTGGGACCATTTAAAATGGTATTGGTAATATTTCAGTATCCAACCATTATTTTCTGGTAGTTTTTGTAGTTGGAGTTTTGAGGTGAGCATTGTTCTAAATAGTACATATATAGTATGCTCGCAGAAATTCCTGTAATAGGTCACTTTTGGAAGGTCTGGAAGGACTGCTAGCGTCAAAATCTCGCATATTTTTACGGTTAAACGCTTCGTTCAAATCAAAAACCATATACGAATCGATGAGCATTTGAAATCGAGCGGCATCAACATCATTTATCCCTCCAACATTGTATACATTGCATATAAATCTCTAAATAATTTGAAGACGCCAGACTTTTCATGTGTCTGACAAGGTGTAGTAACCATCTATCTCTCTGATTACTAAGAAAACATATTTTGATGGTTCCTCAAGTTACATATATAAAATTCATCTTTTATACTATGACGAAAGTATAATTTTAATAGGTACATTATAATTTAAGGGTGTCTGGTGCATGCAGGTGTGCAGGGTAATGAATTAGCCAGGAGGGGCTCGGAGCAACTATTTGTTGGCCCCGAGCCATTCGTAGGACTCTCAGAGAGTATCGTCAAGGCAGCTATGAATGCACATGGCAATGATAAACATAGGCTGGAGTGGATGGCCCTTAGGGGTCTGGAACACTTCAAGAAATTCATTGTACACAGAGCCACTGGCTTCACCCGGAAGTTCTGCGGGTGAAACAAGGACCAAATACGCCTGCTCACAGGAGCGTTCACTGATCATTTTGGCATCAACGACTTCCTGTGCAGATTAGGTTTGGCAAACAATTTAATCTGCAGAGCCTGTGGTGAACAGGACGAGTCCATATCACATCTACTATGTGAATGTGACGCGTTGGCTGGACTAAGGGTGGGTCTGATAGGATTGGCATATCCGAACCCAGAAGACTTCAGGCTTCTCCCTCGGAAGTGTACGCTGCGACTGATGCAGTACATTCATAGGGAGATAGCTCAGGGATAGATCTCGGGGCCGACACAAAAGATCCCACTGGGTCGAAATGTCGCCGGTCTACACTGATTGGCCCCCGAAATAAGATAAGATAAGATAAGATGGGTGTCTTACAAGGGGTTGCAACTGTAGTAAGTGTCTGACAATGAATGACGTTATTTCTAATATTATTCTAAATAAAATATATAAAAACTTAGCTTTATACTTTAACGAATTTGAGGTGCAATTTTATACACTTTTTCTACCTGTCACCTTTCAAAGCAATCGTGATCCAAACTTCATAGTCGGGAATCGTTTTTACCTGTATTAAGGGCATAACAGAGAAACCTTCAGGTTTTATAAAATAACAAAGGTCTGATCGTCACGGGCTCTTCGACTATACAGCTTATAGAACTAAGCATTCTCAACTAACTGCCTGTAACGTTCACGAATAAAAGTTTTTATATTTAGTATTATATTATATGTGGTTAATATTAAAAGTTATACAATCTTCAGAACTGAATCGATGTCATTATACTTTATTTGTTAACTAGATGTGCCTGCGGTTTCATCCGCGTTTATGATAACTGCGCCGCCCCCGTAGGTTGTAGCGTGATATTATAATTATAGCCTATAGCCTTCCTCGATAAATGAGCTATCCAACACTAAAATAATTTTTGATTTCGGACCAGTATGTAGTTCCTGAGATTAGCGCGTTGTACCAAACAAACAAATAAAATTCTTCAGCTTTATAATATTAGTATAGATATACTAAACTATATATTGATTTGCATAGGAGATTGGCTCCTGAATCGCTTGTTAATATATATTAGAATTACTAAACGCGATTTGTTACAGGTTAAAGTAAACCAGAATTAATAAAGTTATTTTTGCTTATTTAATTGTTTTGTATAGATTCTCGGCACCCTAAAGACACGCTGATTTTTTTATTAGCATCTGTAGTTATGTTCTCAAACATTGTTTTGTGCTAGGTAAATGGTATGGAACAATAATACAGTAATTTTACTTGTATTTAAATATATAGATGTTCAAATATTAAAAGAAAAGAGCCTTAAAATCAAGGAATTGTCTTTCGTCACATAGTGGTGGTAGTTCCGAATGCGATAAATATTATTGGAAACCAAATATTGTCATGTCGGAATATAATTGACGCGCTAAACAAATTGCGATAGAATAACTCAACAACATGGTGTATAAATCAGTCAAATACAAGTAAAATTACTGTATTATTGTTCCGTATCATGATTGATTTACCTAGCGCAAAACAATGCTTATTATCAAAGAAGTTATTCGTGAAATTTTTCATACAACCTAACGTGTCTATAAACAGTGCTGATAATTATTACAAAGGAGAGTTAATTATGAGAACAGTAAGATCAATGTATCATTCACAGATACAAGCCTAACATTGCAAAGTGTCGCTTGCTTGAAGCAAGATCGTCTCCTATATTCTATTTTAGAATGATTGAATGCGATGAGTGCCTTGACTATCATTGCATTTTTCATCCATCTTTGGCGGTTTAGGACTAAACTACTCTTCATCTGCTATTATAAATTGTAATAAAAATATCTTTGATCTCGCTAGGAACAACTAACATTTATTTAATTATTATACTAGTAAGCAACAAATGAAAGGCAAAAAAATAAGATGTTAACAATTTCAAATATAAAATTTAAATAACCATATAATAACGAAATATTTTTCATTTGTAACTATTGAAATATGTGGACAAGATACAAGCAAAGCCTTTTACAAGATATGTGCTTTAAAAATGCTAATATAAACTATGACATTTCATTATCCGGGACTATCCTAATTCCAATATTTTCTCCAAAATAAAATAACTCTCAATTCTCTTACTATATTAATTATAAACAGTACAAAATTATAAAAATGAGGCCGTATTATACACTAAAAAAAATTATTATGAAGTAAAAGTTTATTGATAAATGAAGGCATGGAACGTGAGTTCGCACCCTTGCCCACGAAACAGGTGAATTACATAAATTCACGTTTCGTCATTTATGTTTTACTATAAATCCTACGTAATATCAAAAGCAAGCCTATCGCCGTCCACCGTGCACATTACCAGATTTCGTGTTCCTACTAAGAATGGAAACTCCCTTTCTTCTCCTAAAAATGTTTGTCCGAAAATCATTATCCATAATACATTTGCTATAAACTACAGTAACCATAACGAAAAAATTCAAAAATTCGACATGTTATTTTACAAAATTATTTTTACTTCTAAAACTATTCTGTCATAATATTGGGTACTAGGTATAATAATTGAATCTCCTAATTTTGCATGAAATAAAGTCATATGTCCTAAGTATTATATTATATAAAGTTTATTATTCCGAAAATTCATTTATAGTAAAATTGTTAGTCCTAAAACATTTCCTTAAAAGTAGGTTGTAGTGACAGAAACGAATCCGACTCCACGCAGTCTTGTCTGCCCTATCCCTAGAGTGTAATCTGGAATCGCGTAGGCGCGTAGAGGCGAGGCGGCCCGCGGGCTTCGGAGCAGGAGGCTGCGAGCGAGCAGCAGCTTCCGGCCAGGCTCAGCCGCGGCGGTGAGCGAAAGCCGTCTGCGACGATTAGCACGCGTGGGACCGCCGGAGATCCGCAGCGCCGGAGCCGTGACAAAAGCCAAGCTTTGTAATACAAATTAGTTTTAAAATCATTATTAGGATAAATAAACATTATTCACGATCGCCGATCAATGGCAAACTTAGGCACTTACCCGATCATGAGTCAAATATGCGATCTCACGATTGCCGATAGATCACAAACTTAGGCGCTTACCTGACTATGAGTCAAATATGCGATCTCACGACCGTCGATCGATCGCAAATATACGCGTAAACCACGTGGCGAAAGAAGCAGTTATCAAATAATATTCTTATAATTTTAGCAAAATACACTCTGCAACATGTGGCGAGGCGCTGTCACGAATAACGAAGAATAATTCACCAATATTGATGCTTGAATTTCAAGCTTTTCCATCGACAGTTGCATTTTTTGGCTGTGGTAGAATTTGGCCGATTTCATAAACGTTTTTTTCAAAGACGGTGGATAGGATGAAACATCTTTAAGTTCGTCGCTGTCAACATCATTAATTAGGCTTAGAGAATTACACTACAGTAGCTGTGGCATCAAATGACAAACTGCAACAATAAATAATACCAGCACTGATTCAGCTGGATGTGGAAGGGGTAGTACGTGAGAAGAAGCAGGCATGGTTGGACTGGCTATCTGTCAGAGCCAACGAAAGAATGCAAGAAGCAACGAATGAGGATGTGAATGAAGCTAGAAATAAGTTTATAAGAATGAATAAGGTAGTGAAAGATGTAATTAAAAGGAAAAAAGAGGAATTGAAAGACGAGTTTGATAGAAGATTATCTGAAGATTTCCGGACCAACGCTAAGTTCTTCTGGAAATCCATTTGCTCGGTTCGAGGTAAAACCGTAACCACAGAGCTGAAATTAATCAGAGATAAGAATGGAAGTTTACTGAATGAAGAAAAGAGCGTACTGAAGCGATGGAAGGAATATTTTGAAAGTTTATTTGAAAGAGAGGAATGACAAGGGCAAAGTTTCGAAATGAATGATAATGATAGTAGTAATGACGAAAGCCCTATTAATATGGATGAAATAATGAAAGCTTTGAAAAGCATGAAATTAGGCAAGGCTGGTGGGTATGATAGGATTACAGTCGAAATGCTAACAGCTGGACAGGGTCTCATAGCAACTCAGTTGTGCCGCCTTTTTAACTTGTGCTGGAATACCGGCCGTGTACCAAGTGATTGGTGCAAGGCCGTCATAGTACCTTTATACAAGGGAAAAGGTTCACAGCAAGATTGCAAAAGCTATAGAGGCATCAGCTTGCTCAGCGTTGTCGGTAAATTATATGCGAAAGTGTTACGTGTTGTGTGTGTGTGTGTGTGTGTTGGGTTGTGAAAGTAACCGACGAGAAAATATGGGATGCACAAACGGGATTTCGAAAGGGTATGGGATGTACGGATCAGGTCTTTTCCTTACGGTGCATAGCCGAGAGAGTTTTGGCCAAAGGTCAAAAGGTCTATTGCGCATTCGTGGATCTGAAAAAGGCTTATGATGAAGTGGTGAGGAATGAACTTTGGTCGGTATTGTCCATGTATGGAATGAATAGCACCCTCACGCGAGCTCTGAAATCTCTTTATGATGATTCCAGAGCTTGTGTTAGGATAAATGGGACCTACACAGAATGGTTTAGCATCGAAAAAGGTGTTAGACAAGGATGTGTAGCGTCGCCTTGGCTGTTTAACCTATACATGGACAATTCATTGAAATTAAACTGCTATATACGGATTTTATCGCGTTGTTTATTTGACACTTTATTACAAAATTTTTGAAAAAACCAAACAACAAAAACACCAACAAAAAAAAAAACACCAACGCTCGTTGAAGTCTGCTGTGTGTGAACATGTGCAACAGGGGACCAACCACTACCTGAGATTTGACAAACCACAGATTCTCGCTAAAGAACACCGATTCCTACCAAGGATGCTTCGCGAGGCTATTGAAATCAAAAAACATCCTAATTTTAATAGAGAAGATGGTTGGAATGTACCACCAGCTTGGGATCCAGTAATAAAAATAGTCAAACCCAAGAAGAAGCAAACCACAGCTAGACTTCATGATACTTTGAGCTCATTCTGCGTAAATAGAAACACCAATGATTAAATTATGTTCGGGTACTTTGAAATAACTACACTGGAACATTGAGACAACTGCCATCTTAGTCTCCCCGTGACCATGGCTGCTGAAAAGCAACCGAAACGTCGGGGAAAGTGTAAAAGTAAAAATAAATTAAATCTAAATAGTTTAATAATAATTTAATTAGCTTAAAAATTAGTAAAGTTTAATAGTAGTAGTAGTGAAACAATTTTCAAAATTTTGTAATAAAGTGTCAAATAAACAACGCGATAAAATCCGTATATAGCAGTTTAATTTCAATGAATAATATTCGCGTAAATAGAAGACAATATCATCGACAATTGTTTAAAAGATTTAAAAGATTGTGAATGGGGATTAAGAATGAATGAGTTACTTGTCAAATGTCTTCTTTATGCCGATGACCAAGTAATACTTGCGTCATCGGCAGAAGAGTTGCAGGCGATGGTAACTATTATGCATGGTGCTTTTAAGGAAAGGAATGAAAATAAATGTAAGCAAGACGAAAGTAATGGTATTTGAAAAGGAAGAGTGCGTGACGATGTGTAATATTATGATTGATGGAGAAAAAGTGGAGCAAGTGAAAGAGTTTGTATATTTGGGTACTTTGTTTACAAGGGATGGTAAACATGAGGGAGATATTGAAAGGAGAACGATTGCGGGAAACAAAGTGAATGGAGCTCTACGCGCTTTTATGAACAGTCGAAATGTTTCCGAAAAGGCACGTTTGGCTGTTCATAGAGGACTATTAGTGCCCACACTTATGTATGGAAGTGAAAGTTGGGTATGGCAAAAGAAGCATGAGAGCAGAATAAATGCTGTAGAAATGAGAGCGCTGAGAAATATATGTAAGGAATAGTGTGATTAGAGAGAGATGCGGCATGAAAGTTGATATAGTGACAAGAATAGAAAAGGGTATGTTAAGCTGGTTTGGGCATGTAGAAAGAATGGACGAGGAAAGACTGACTAAGAAAGTTTATAAGGCTAGTGTGAATGGAACAGTCGCAAGAGGAAGACCTAGGCGAACGTTTCTTGATCAGATCGGAGGCGTTCTGAACAAAGGCCAGCTTAAGAGCACCTTGAACCGACGGGCGTGTATGAGGAATGTGATGAAAGTGAATGAAGCCAGAGAAGTGTGTCAGGATCGTAGCAAATGGAAATCCGTAGTCTCTGCCTACCCCTCTGGGAAACAGGCGTGATTCTATGTATGTATGTATGTATGATTCAGCTGCCGACATTAACCTATTTTTAACAAATGTACTCGTATCTTTGAATTTTAGTTAGGGTTGATTTACTCCATACTCTATTTATTGTATTACTCTACATTGGTATCAAATATTTTATTCTGAGTTTTACACAATCAGGGCTCGATTAAAATTGATATTGTTTCTGTATCAAATCAGCTATCCAATGCTGTATCGAGTCAGACAGCAATTTAACAAGCTCCTATATAATCTCATTTAAACCGTGACAGTTTTTGAGCTAACATCAAAAGCTGAAGTAAACTTAGACTTAGTTTGAGACTCTGCTGCTTCAAAAAGGATAAAATAAATAATGGAACATAACATTATTTTTACTATTTCTTTATTTTTGTTTCGAGTATATTGTTCGCCAAAACGACGATTTCTTAATTAAATAATACAATAAACGTTGGATTATCATAATGTAATAGGCACATTTCAATATTAAATGGATGTTTGTGGTGATATATGAATATTTCGATGAAACTACATATGACATCAAATTTGAGTGATAATAGTCAATCAGCTACGATATATATGCAGTTGCGATGAATATTGTAAACAATTTGTGGATATTGCTGCAAATTAAATAAATAAATACCATGCCCATATGCCGCATCCGATGATTGAAGCGATGTGTGCAGAAATAACATCGCGCTTTATGATTTCATTACGCGAAGGCAAATAAAAATGAAATGGAATCTACAAATTGCAGGAAAAACGTCATGTAAAATGTTTATTCGTGATCGGATTCAATAAAATATGTTATGCTCGCTCCTTAATGCTACTTATTTCTATAATATTATTGTATTTTATCCGATTTTAAGTGTCTACAGTAAAATATTACGATAGAATTTACTGATGTTCTGTGTTAAACTTTGTAAGATATACAAATTAGGAACACCCACTCATAGGTTTAATTAAAATTTTAATAGACTGCACGTCTATTAAACATTTAATTAATTCTATGAGTGGGTATTCATATTACTAAGTGAGTTAAACTTTTCAGTTTTAAGAGATAACTCGAATTAAATTCTGTGTCGCGGGGGACTTTACAAACATTCAAACAATGGACACAAAGAACACTCAGGGTCGGAACTGCTATATCTGGATCACACAATTTTTTTATTACGTTTGGGTATCGAATCCACAGCACTCGGCGCAGTGTCAATGGCATGAAGGTTGTTTAATTTCTCTCGCTGATTTCAGGGGGTCTACCGTGAAACGCGTTATACGCAATTGCGTACGTTCGTTCGTGCTTATTCTTACCATGAAACATCATTCGCGCCGACATTCGTCACGAATATCGTCGTATGACATTTGTACGTCCTAAAAAATCCGAAGTGTTTTCATGGTAGGTATATGCTTATTATTTCGTTCGTAATTCGTTCCGGCACGTCATAGCGTAAAAAAATTTTCACTGTAGACCGGCTGCTCTTACCATCAGGTGGGCCGTATGCTTGTTTGCCATGTTAGTTGAATGATAAAATAAAAATACCATTACGCCATATTTTTATTGTTTTGGCAATAATCATTGTTGTAACTTTACTTTAGACAATAGAAAGTTACTTATTAATATCTTATTCCATTATTATTTTCCTACGCCCGAAGCAAACATTCATGTAGGTACAAAGAGAACAGAATAATATACATACATTGTGGGTAACCAATATCGTATTTTGTCCATATTTTAATCTTAACCACTGGTATCGTGTAGCCAAACACAGGTGGTGTAATGATATCCCTTTTTGTCGTCACAATTATTGATTAAATAGTTAATTAAATTGATATCCTATCACTGTCATCAATCATCATTGTCATTATTCAAAGATTATATTCACAGATTTAAAACTAAATCTGCAGTAAAGCAACTAGGTACTATTACGTAAATAGATTGACTTCAAATTTTCTCACTGAACTCAGATGACTTCCGGTTTCCTATTGAAAATTGAGGTTCTTTTGTGTATTGCCCTAAGTTTGAGGACAAAGATTTTGTACTTTAATCACTTTGTGTAGAATGGAAATTGTTTAATTTTCTTTGGCACTCTTTAATGACGTTTAAAAGATGCGGGCACAACGCTTGTTTGAAGACTTGTCGGGTCAAAGTGATTTAACTTTAAATGGAAGAGTTATAGGGGAACTTACGGCAATTTATTATCGCATGTACATTGAACACAACGCGAACGTGACGCATATTCATTCATCCATGATATCAAGATCTAACTATGTATCGGCGTAAGTACACATACTACACCTACTAAATGCTCAACTGTGTATAGGCTATACGTTTAATTCAATAGTCCGAATTCTAAAGAGAATGTACTGAATTAAATTGCATTCAATCAATGAAACAAATCTGTTTAAAAACTCGTTTTGTGACTTGATCAGCAGCATCCGGGAGCAGGCTGCACGTGCTGGGCAAAACGCAACATGTTGCGATGCCGACGCACGCGACACCCGATCGGAAATGAGGGAACTGTCGGAAGCCCGCACTACCATTACAGTCTACTATTCCAGTTACTTAGAACCCCTCGACAGTTATCACTCAGCATGATCCATTGACGCGTTTATAAGTGCAGCAATATTTTGGTGGCGTACGTATGATCAAATGTATGCTTAGTAAATACATTATTTGGTGTATTCGATATCGGTGCACGTCTCCTACGCAGTAATCAATGTAGCGAAAGAACACCAAATCTGCGCGAGGTTCAGTGGCGCGAGAGCCACACTGTGAGATGGCTGT
Organism: Catocala fraxini; assembly: GCA_930367265.1. Lineage (NCBI taxonomy): Eukaryota > Metazoa > Arthropoda > Insecta > Lepidoptera > Erebidae > Catocala > Catocala fraxini. The sequence goes on from OV884037.1 coordinate 14,600,175, forward strand.
GTCGTGGTACGCTGTGCTTGCGCTCGCCGTCACTGCGCTTGGAGCGTCTATAGCACGTGAGTTTTATGTTTTCATAACATGAGACGTGTTTCGCCAGTGTTTTAAATTCTACAATACATAATAAAAAGTGATGTTTAATGTCACTCGATTCAATAAACTAGAGATTACGAAAATATAATCTTGCATTTAAAATAACATTGTAATTTTATAATATCGTGCAAAAATTATCTTATTGTAATGTCAAGAACAGTTAAACATAATTTAATTAATCAATATCTGATTACGTTTTTTTCATGTTCGTGATAGTAGTCAACTGTAAGTTCAAGCAATATATAATATCCGATGATATTATTATCTTACTGTAAGTGATCTACAACTAATGATGAACATATTGGCGGTATAAATTCTATAAATAGCTCGACCCCATGGTATCCTGTTGGTGTTGTGCACCGGGACTGACTGAGTGATAGCCAGGAGATAGGTATCATTATTACTATATTTAGCGCAATAAGCCCAAATGTTCTTTATATTTCTAGGCTATTTACTTGTTGCCCAATTATATAACAAGCATAAATCTGTGGTGTCATTTTAGTCCCGGACACACTTTGTCAATAAGGATTTAACTTTTTTCTTTTGTTCTTGTGTCACGGGGAACTTTACAAACATTCAAACAACGGACACAAAGAACATCCACACTCAGAACAAACATTTGTGGATCATACAAAGTTTTGTCCCGTGTGGGATTCGAACCCACAACACTCGGCGCAATGGCAGTGGCGAGGCGACCACCTAAACCACTACACCATTCGTGCAGTCAATCAGTGCAGTCAATAATTAAGTTAAGGTTCATTAAATTGTATTGGACCCCTATTACCGTGTTCAATAAAAGGGCCGTACCCTATCACGTGGGATTCAAATAAAATTGGTGAAATGTGTGTTATAGCTCGCTATCATCTGCCTCACACTTTGATGATCTTTAAACTTGATGCTGTGTCGTCATATTATGTTAATATTATTGCCTTACCTTACCTTGACACAGACTCATATACATTAAGATAATTAATTAACAAAAAGTACAGCCAGTCAACACAAAAAAGAACTGGAGACTTTACACATAAAACATTGAACTGTCATTGCGTCAGCGTAGAACAAAATGTAGTACTTATCGTTCCAGACTACAAATATACTCTGTTTGCATTACATAACGTGACATTAAATTATTTCCTACTTCATTTATGTAATAATATAGATTAAATCAACGTAATATTATATAGTCTTTCTAGCATTACATCCGTCTAAAGATGATAAACTATTATATATAATTTTACTCTTTACTTAGAATATACGTAATTAAGATTTGAAGCAAACAGAAACACTTTTAAAAAAAATATTTGATACAAACTCAAATTGCTTTAAAAAAATCTTTTGGGTCAGAGATCGTAGCATGATTTGCGAGGTTAGGCTATATTTGACACGTTCTGAATTCAGATGGATGACGATAAGTAACATGAGTGCTAAGACTACCAGCCGAAACTGTAGTAAAGAATGCATATTAATACAAATCGATGTTTCAAATGTTTATCAAGATAATTATTGTTCTAATCATATCAATGTATTTGGAAACGTTTGGCCATCTATGGCAGTAAGGTCATGTGAAAATAAAAAACCAGATAAGTTTTCAAATAATCTATTTAGCACGTTTATCAGTAACATTATATTATTAGAAACGTATATTGACTGCACAGATTGCTAAGTAGTTCGTCTGTTCAACACTAGCATTGCGCCGACTGCTGTTAGTTCTATCTAGCCCCACACGGGACAAAAATTTGTGTGATCCACAAATAGTTGATCCGAGTCTGAGTTTCCTTTGTGTGCATCGTTTTAATGTTTATAAAGTCTACGCGACACAGGAATTATGCCTATAGTGCGTTTCAAATACGAAGTCCCATTTGACAGATGATCGTTGAACAACGATAGTGAAGAGACTGTTAAAAATCGAGACATCACGAAATCGATTACCGATTAACTTTCCAAACAAACTATAATCTTGCGATCAGAATTGCAAAAAAAATTATATAAGCATAAAAGGAGTCCATCTTATTAGATATTGAAAGAATAATTACATCAAAGTTATATATTACGTGTTAATTGTAAAAAAAATCTGGACTTATCCTTGATTAATTCCTAGTATCACATACTTAGTATAAGGGTGAAATAAAAGTGGTATAACAGATTTTGATTTTCAAGACGACTACTCTATAAAAACTATGGGATATTTAAACCATACGTCCATTATCGCATCTTCAAATCCATTTTTTGATATAGAAGATATATTAAGTGTTTGCAGAATGGGATTTAAGGTACGTTGCAACGTAATAATAATTAATACCAAATACAAATTTATAAAAGTATTCTCGGTCAATTGTTTTTACCTCGAATTAGTTCGATTTTATCCGATTCATATTGTTGCGGCACTATTACTGAAAGTAAAAAAAATACCTTAGTGCGTAACCATGGTAGGTATTGCAGTATAATGTTATTATATTTTAATGTTTAGTTGATTATGTTTGTGAAACAATTACATAATGTTTTGTATACATTCTAATTATTTTTAAATAGTCTTAGTACCATAAGTAATCATTGTTTATTTTAGTAATTTATATGAAATGTGCAGAGTTACGTGCTTTAAAGTGTCAAAAGGGACTTCATATTTGAAACAGACTTTAATGACAAACTTTTATAAAAATAAAACAATAAAGAATATCAGCATTTTGCTTTTAATTATAAATAAACACACATTATAAACCCTTAAAGAACATTTTTGGAGAAATATTTATGTAATAAATCTTAATAAACTTCTTGCAACAGAAATAAGAAGAAGACAAAAATGCTCTGAACATTAAAACCAAATAGCAAGTAAGCACGATAAAGAAAATAGCGATAAAACATACAAATTCTTAACAGAGTTGTTTATAATGTGAATACATAGTCGTCATAGTTGTAGATGTTATTTAATTTGAGGTGTGACCGGGTTTAGCTATTGACATATATTTTTGTAACATATACGTCAGTATGTTTATCTCTCAAGCATAGGATAGCATCATGTTCATTCATTCACAATTTAATTTTTAATTTTTGACATTCTATACTGTATAATATTTTGTCAGGTTATTGTGAATGATGACTATGCATGAAATTTGATAACTTCTTTCATTCAAAAATAATGTGTAAGCAGACATTTATAAGATTTTAACAAAAGAGTTTGACAAACTGTACAATAGAATGATTCTGAAGTGTATACCATCAACCGTTAAGGAGATCACTCATGTGTAATTAATTCGGTCTGCAGCATCAGGCCATCAAAATGATGTATTGTCATTGACACTGAACTAGTATATAACATTTCAATTTGATAGTGTAACTGTCTGACACTACCATTAATGTAAAACTCTTGTAGTATATAGCGATTATATCAAACCTTATCGTTAACCTGTCTGTATATTGTAATCAATAATACTCTGATAGGAACAGCTGATTTATTTTATTTGCGATGCCGTGATTTTATCACTGAATTATTTTATCAAATTATTAATTATTCAAGATTTAGATAAATAGCATAGAATTAATTACAATTACTGAATACTTTACATAATGCGATACGGGTCGGTAATTGACGCGATAATTTTGGCTTTTGATATTTGCTTCTGATTATAATTTTTACATTTTAGTCAGGTTATACGAGACGTAGCAACAAGTATAAGATTTTGAATTAAAAACTCATAATCTCAAATCAGTTATAATTCAGATAAGATATCTTAATATACTAAGATTATAATTATTAACTAGTGAAATTATTTATTTATTTATCCAGCTCCAGACCAAGTTTCTGTCACGGCGGCCAACCGTCAGCGCAAAAGATATTACAGGGCACAGAGACACAAGTGGACTCTGTATTCCCTCACTTTCGTAGTCCAATACGACGGCAATTCGTCACGATTGGAGTAAGATCGGACGCATGATCGCTACCAGTACAATATCGCTACCAGTTTTGAACTTGAAACCTTTGTTTTTGAGGTACAACCTCATATATTGTACGTTACTGACTGAACTGTTTAAATATTCTGGCTGAATGGTATATATGCTAAATGAAGCTGACAAAATATAAGTGTGATACAACATAACCTAGCTCTTCACGTATACACAAACAACGTAAAGTTATTTTATCATAATTTGCTGCCACCACCTGGGCGTCCACACATTGTAGGGCAATCAGATTATCTGACTCCACGGATGGCGTAGAAGTTTAAGAGGTCGCCTCGCCATAGCCACTGCGCTGAGCGGTGTAAGTTCGAATACCGCACGGGTCAAAAACATGTGTAATCTATAAATGATTGATCCGAGTCTGGGTGTTTCTGTTTCTTTGAATGTTTTATAGAATCTCTCTCGACAAACGAACAATTTCTAGAGCAGGAGTTATATTTTTGAAAAAAGAACATAATCAGAACAGATATGTTTATTTAAAAATTGTCTTAGTTATGTACTAAACGAGCCTAAGGACCCTGAATGGTTAAAGAAAACTCGCCTGAGATTTTGGATAACTGAAAGATGGCTGCAAATTTTTTGGAATAAGCTCTTGGTTTCTTCTTAGGTAATCCTAAGAAATAGCACAAAGCCTGTAAAATGACTAACAAAGCAAATAAGCTAGCCCTATTAAGTTACACCTAAAACATAGCTGGCCAAAATGTGGGTGTTATATTCTTCTAAGAAACGCTCTGCCATTCATTACTACTGTATAGATCACTACTCAGACGGGTTTAACTTTTTTCTACAGCAACCATGGCAATATGTATGTATTTACAAAAAAAAAGAAAGTATATATGTATTTTTATCCATTGTCTAGTATCCATAGTACAAGCTCTGCTTAGTTTGGGCTAGATGGTGTTGCGTGTATGTGATAGAATATTATTATTATTATTATTATTATTTTTAATACTAAATAATTAGAAACTAAGGTTACTATCGAGGCGGCAATAGAGGTCGAGATGAGATTTTTGCGAAATAGCACAACAGAAATGAGTTTATGACAGATGGCATATAAAGTTCACATATTTATTTTATTTGTGTCATGATTAGGGTTGCCAACCGTAGATATTTTATGATAAAGTATTGTATGTTATTTCAAGTAAACGTACTGTTTACTTTATTAAGATAATAATTACTTACGTGAAAATACTTTATTTTACCTATGTCAACTTTAACAGGTTTTATTTAAATTGTTTACTGAAAGCTACGCTATAAAGATTCGGTAAAATAATTAAAGGTTGTTTATCTATCTTAATATAGGTAGACATATATTAGGTATAAAATCAGGTTACGACGTTCCTTGATAATAAATATTTGTTAGATGTTACTAGCATCAAATTATGGTAATAAAAAGGCAGGTTAAACAAATAATACTTTATTTTCAGATCTTGTACTTTATTTTTTGATCTAAGATAGTAAATATGCTCTATTCGTTTAAAATAAAGGTGGCCTAGTCATGATCTTGAACTGGCGCTTACAGCCGACTTTAAGTCTCAGTTTTGACCAGATTTCAATTTCCTAATCGCAAATGCGATATGACTAAACTACGTATTTACTTTTGTGCCTAATTAATATGTTAATCAATCTAATCATATACGTAATCAACTGTAATTAATTGTATACATATATTAAAGTCTAATTCTATGCATTTATAAACGCAATTACTTTATAGTAATTAATTATTCTAAGCATAATATAACAAACAAGATAGAAACAATAAATGCATTTTTAATTTAACTTTATTTTTAACGCATAGAAATAATTCCTGTGTCGCAGGGGAATTTAAAAGAACGGCACCAAAACCACTCTGACTTGGAACAACAATTTTTGGATCACGAAATTTTTGTCCTGTGTGGCACCAAACCCACGACATCCGGCATAGTGGCAGTGGCAATGCAAATCTTATCACTGTTATCGCTATAACTGGTCAGACAGTTTGTTTATAAACTCTAAATATAGAGATTATATTATTATTGTATTGCAGTACACAAAATACATAAAACCCAGACAGGAATACATTTATTTTGACCTTTGTGAGAACCACAAACCTCAGTCGCTGCACCACTGCACCGTTAGATAAATTACGCGTTGTATTGGTATATATCACAATAATTGAAGAGTAACCAGAGTGATTAAAACAACACAATGTGTTAGAATATATTAACACTTTAAACCCACGACTTTGATTATTCGCTTTCATTAATTTAAAACCTTATATCAATATGCAATTTCTTCGAAAAAGGAAGTTCGAATATTAGATGATCCAGCATTCGCATCTTGATCGATTATAACCGAGTAGATATTTCCGTAATCTTAATGAAATATTCAAAACTTTTGATTTGGTGAAAAAATTAATCGATCTTGACGATATCTCCCATAAACTCAGACGACAGTATTGTCCTTTTTTGGGTCTTCCCTCTAACATAATCAAATTAACATTCAATGTCAAAATTTGACGCATATCAATATATGACAAAGTCTTCTATCTGCTTAAATTTTGAAATAATTCGACTTTAATCGCTCATCGCTATAATAAAGGAGTCTGCCCTAGTGGGCAGACGGTGTAGTCACCGTCTCATACCATGACCGTGCTAGGAACGTGTCAGACACGAAAAGCAACACGATACACCCTGTTATAAGAACTACTGGTCGGTGACGGAACGATCTAGTGGGCATAGTAATATAATATTCTACCACATACACACACTTGTACTATGGGTACTAGACAGTGGATAAACATACACATATACTTTTTTTTGTAAATACGTACATAATATTGTCTTCTATTTACGCGAATATTATTCATTGAAATTAAACTGCTATATACGGATTTTATCGCGTTGTTTATTTGACACTTTATTACGTGTAATACGTACATATTATACATAGAAATACCCAGATAAAGACAAACATCCATGTTCTTGCACACAAAATGTTTGACTCGTGCGGGAATCGAACCCGCGACCTCAGGCGTGGCAGTCGGTTACACTGACCACTACGCCATCGAGACCGATCTTATCCATTTCCTTACAAAGAATATTTTTTTGCCTGACACGTTCCTAGTATGGTCATGGTATGAGACGGGATAGTGGGCAGACTCCTTAAACCGCACGTCTAAAATATAATAGCCAGATCAAAACTAGTGGTTCCACAATGTCTTTTGTTACTGCGATCATTATTCCGAACATTTTGTTATAACGTCATTACGACGAATTCCATGAAAAATATTTTTTTAAAACATACACATTCTTAATAGGTAATTACCTGTCCACAGTTTACTTACTTATATACGCAATGTTTATGTATATATAATAAACGTCTAGAATTCGCACTTGACCGATTTACGGCGCCAGTGGATAATACTACTCCACTCGTTACTCTGAGACTACGCAATTTTTCATTGCGTCAATCCTTTGTTGAACACGGAGTGAAGCAAAAAGTTATATAACAGAAGTCGCATCCGTAAAAGGTGGTACACGCGGTCGATTTACTAAACACATAATTAAATATGCTTCGTTACACATCGACTGTGCAATTATGTCATTAGCATCGCGTTACTTACGTTTGCCTGGAACTTGTATCCGTGCCATATATAGATAAATTTTACATTGTTTTCCGCTCCGGCAGGGCACTTTAATTGGAAACGATACATTCAGTTTCAATTTGTTATATAAAGTGAAATAAAATAATTGCATTGCGCGCCTTGCTTTCAATAGCATTTAAAGATTAGTAAATTCATTTAAATAAAGTAGATTGTTAGATATATCAAGGAAGTGGCAGGCATAGTTGTATAACAACTTTTCACCAACTATGGTTTTAGCTATCCCACGGTAGAGTTCTAAACTCCAGGCTGCTGCGGAGAATATTTTTATAAAAAATGCCAATAACTCTGCCCTATCCGACAATCGAACCTAAGATTCCATACACATCAGTCGCATTCACTTGCCCCCGAGCACTAATTTCGTAGATTTTAAACAAAAATACAACCGTCTTATTATCTAACCTGTCAACTGCTTGAATGTCAGACATAATTAAATAAGTGAGAAACGGCAATGAATTGCCGTAAATCTTAGAGTTCGAAAAAATGGTTCAAGTACTATGCAAAGCGTGACCTTGATTGGTCAGAGATCAAAGGTCATAGTAATTTCGGGGGTACATCGACTATGCTGAATCGAATGGTGTTGACCGCGAGTCTCTAGCTCTTACGGTTCTTGAGTTGAAAGTTGTATAACAGACAGATGGACGGACGGATAAAGCTGTTGTATAAGAGATTTTTCGAACTCTAAAAAACAATTGTGTGTGGCCGCCGGCAAACTGCTGCTGCTCAAGCAATTAATAAAAAAGAAGAAATCCCAATGATTTTGAATAAAGAGAATAATATATTGATATATGAGGCACAGATGTTATAGATGTTCTAACTAATCATAAAAATAATATCAATCAGTGAGATGCGATAATGTATATCTAACACTATTTGATTTACGTGAAAACAAAGTAACACTACATATAACTGAATCTGTTATTTACTATTAATCTGTCAAGTCTTAGAATACCAGACATTATTAAAAAAAGATTGTGTCGGGCCACCGGAGTTCCGCTGCGACTCAATAGGTTAAAACAATACGTCTTCAGCACTTGTGGACAATGCATTAATCTTAGACAAACACACGTATACAAAATAACGAATTGGTTACAATGTCCGTACTTGTAAAAGTACGTACTATATATTTTTATTGCTTGCAATATCTGAAATATTTGACATCACCATAACTTCCACACATTGTATTACAAGATATACGTAGCTGCATATGAAGAATTTTACGTGCAACAGTTTAATATTCATATTACATTTTCAGTTTCACTTGTGCCGCACAAGGCACTGCCGGTGTCCGAATCGCACATAAAACCGAGTCGCATTATACGGACTCTTAAACGTGTATGTACGTAAAGTACGGTTTCCTCGAACCGCACTTATGGTGACTGGTTGCACTAGGCATTGTAAATATACCGCAATTCGTTTAACATACACTAATATCTCGATATTTCGACATGTCTATAAATACTTACTAACATATAACCCCGACAATGTAAATATAAACACAGATTAATTTTTGTAGCTATTGCAATGCAGAGGGTCTCGGGTTCGAACCCACGTCGCGCATCTCTGACTTTCGGAAGTTATATGACTTTTCGAAATTATGTGCGTATTGATTGACAATTATCTCTTGCTCCGTGCCTCGGAGAGCACGTTAAACCGTCGGTCCCGGCTGCCATGAACATCTATGGCAGTCGTTATTGGGAAGTCAGTGCCCTATAATATCCTGACACTAGTCTAGCCTTAGGGTATCGTTAGCCTTCGGGTTGCGGAGGTCAGGTGGCAGCCGCTCCGTGTAAAAACTGATATCCAGTCAAATCCGGTTAGACTAGAAAAGCCGACCCCAAGTGACCTGGGAATAATAAAGGATAGGGGGAAGTAAGTGTTAGACAGCTACACTAATTCCGATGGGGTCTAAAACGTAAGGATAATCATTTATCAGTATGTACTGATAATGCATGTTGTCCATAATAAATATACATGTTTGCTTGCATTAACCAGCAATGTATTCTATTTAATTTTAATAAACTAAATATTCTAATGTAATCAGTAGTGATTTGATTTCGAAATGGAGTAACCGCAAACCAAATAATAAATGGCCATTCTATTTATGCAATAACTAAGCGTATTGAGTAGAATTCATGAATATTACATTGAATGCGGTCAACGGTAAAAATACCTACCATTATATTTGCGAATTTACAGTAAAGGTACTTAAAATGTTGGCCAAAAATGATATCAGTTTCGCAACGATGCTTCTGCAAACTTGGTAATTTGTATAGGTGGGTATTGTATATAGCTTTTAACATATAATTAAGTCGTGGTTAACAGCGAAATGTTATGTAATTAGCATATAAATAGAAAACATATAACTATATCATTACGATTCTATGTATATCTTTTACACAGCAAACAAAATCTTCCACATGGTTTTGTTTGTAAATTAAATGTATAAACTACGGTAGAATCTAAATTCTGAATAAAGACACTGCCTTTCGCAATTCCACGTTATTCCTGTTAATTAAATTACCCTAATCTATAACGCAGGCCCAATTCTATTATAATGATCACCGTTATTAATCTTATAACAGTTTTTTATATAAATTCAAATTGAAATAAACTGTGTACAACTAATTCGTTGACTTTATTTTTGTAGTGTATTCTACAGCTTTTCGCAGCTCTTGGCACAATTCAATACTTTGGAGTATCGTTTTGTCTTTCATTTTGTTCATTGACGTTTCCACTAACATTAGAAAATGTATGAAAAGACATGCCGTCGCCAAATATAAGATACGTCAAGAGCTATGAAAACGTGTGATAAGCCCTCTGTTATTGTGATTTGCCAAGCCATTAGGCTTACCAATCATCTGAAAATACTTCCTTAACTTACGTTTGATGTTAGTCTTATTTGTTCTTTGTAATATAAAAAATCTAACTTGCTTGTACAGTACCTAACTCAGTAACTAACAAAAAACCTGTACACAATTCATCAAAATGTATGTTATGTATTCCAGCAACCGGGAAACATGTATTAGAGAGGTCATCATGCGGCCGAGTTTGGGTAACAGTACACTCCCCTGAAATCAGGATCTCCCTCAACAACCGTCTACTAGACGCCATTGAACTGAACTGGGACTTTAATGGATGTTCCAATGTCCCTAGACAAGTAAGTATATCACAATATAAATTAAATACATTGGAATTTTCTGTCAAGAATTCTCACTACCAGCATGAAGACTGGAACTGTGCCCATTTGAAGGCAATAGACTCCAGCTCGTCCCCAATTATGTGAGACCTAGAACCTTAGCTAGGCAAATCTTGCCTCTATCTACCGCTTTGAGGATATAGGTAAAAGGATATGACGTCTATGCACTTTATAGTAAAGAAGATCCAAGTTGTTACGTCCAAATGATCTGAGAGTTCGTCAAACATTCACTAAATAATTTGAATGTGATTTTCATTTTCAATAGACAAAGAATTCAAAAAATACATTTTCTAAATATCTTATTACAAAGGAAAAGGTATCATTCAAATAGCATAACTACTAAATATCTCGTAACGGGAATTAACGCAATAATGAACTACTGTCATTAAAATCAACAACTCTTTATTGAAAAATTAAATATAGCTGGGAATACATTTGAAAAGACAGTAGTATCCGTCCACTTGCTGCCTTTGTTGCTGCACTTAATACCACAATTTGCGATTAATCTGACTCACTGAATTGTTACTAATAAAAGCGAGTTAGTCACAACACTTTCTTTATTGATGTTATTGTCTGTCTGTGGCGCCTTTATTACAAACAACCCTTATTTGGTCATTCCGTAACAAATACGACAATTTTATGATGTAACAGTGAGTCATTTTATTTATTATAGTTTGTCATATAAACCGTGTTTTGGTTAGTAATGTGAAATCAGTTCTTACATGTTACGTGTTATGTAAGTAACCGTGAATGGTACGTGACACTTAGTCCAGTGACTGGCCATTTTTATTCATGTCATCTTTCATTGTGCTTCTTCAAATACTACGTTACGAAATAGTAAAGCATGTGTAATGGAATGTAGTCACAGTACTGTCGCCTGCCGATGAATGATTATTAAATATAATGATTGCGTGAACATGAATGTAAACGCAGGAAGTACGTTCATAGATCACGATCAAGTGGTTGCAGAACAACCATCGTTACAATTATATATAATTTATTGTTATAAACGCCACTATTTCCGGATAGAGCAGTTTCATGATTGCGAGCTACTTAGTTCGAGCTGTTGTTAATAACTGTGAGCACGGGCAATAAAAGGGTGTTATTTCACTGTTTAAGTGCTTTACTTCCCTCACTCGTACAGCCATGGTCTGCAATTTCTCATTGGAAACCAATTTCAATACTTTCACTGTAATTTATTACCGCAGATCGGGCTCTTCGATGAAAGACCGACGTCGTGGAACAACGTCCTAGCTATGTTCCAAGTGAATTCTGTTGAGGGTTACGTAATCACCAATATATCACTGGGCGAAGGGACTCTACCTGCTGGGTGGGAAACCGGCCCAGGAGCAAGAGGCCCTCATTGCTTATGGCCATGGGTGGGAGCCGGAGACTTGCAAGAAATACTGTCTTACAACTGTCTTAAGATTCAACCGACTTGGATGGAAGACACTGCGTGAGTAGTTAACATTTATTTGCTTACATTCATCAATACTTCAATAGTTGCCCTTTTTTATTCCCTTGTTACATACCAAAAAAGTAAATTTTAATTACACAGTTTCCATTAGCGTACTCTCTTCGTTAATAACGTAATGCCTTTCTTCGATTTCAGGTCTAAAATCAACAACCTCCGGATTGGTGATTTAGCGATAGCAGGCACACATAACGCTGGAGCCTGGCGATTTAACACCGAGATAAGCACATTAGCACGCGACGCTTTTGTCCTGTGCCAGGATCGCTCCATCTGGGCCCAACTCGTTCACGGCATCAGATACTTCGACTTAAGAATTGCGTACTACGATTATTATCAAAACGAAGATGACAGGTACGATTGAAAGAATTAATCTTGAACAATCTAACAATGGATTATGTAACTAATTCTATTCATAACTTCTTAATACTGATCATGTTGTTATCAGCGGACATATAAACTTTCAACGACTTTATAAAACATACCCAGCTGTATAGTATTATTACTGAACTTGAAATTGACGGATGATTTAATCGTTTACTTCGTAACTGGTGGTTTTTGAATCATGTAACAGTTTTTAGTAAACAATGGTCATAAATCTTTCGTTCCAAATACCAACAGGACTGTGGTCAGGCGATCAGTGGGCACGCATGGCTGCATTGATTGGTTCATTATTGCATAAGTTTTAATTAGTGTAAATCGATTCACCACCTAGATATGACCATTGCGGATTGTCTGCGTAGCAATTTAATTTTCATTCGATTTCCAGGTATTGGCTTAATCACAATTTGATTCGAGTTCGTCCACTAGTTCCTCTTCTTAGAGAGATAAAACAATTCCTTGACAACACGAAAGAGGTACGTAATTTTTTTTACAAAAGTTAGGTTTTCTTTATTTTCAAACAGCTTACTATTATTATTATTTTTCAGGTCGTGTTCCTAGACGCTCATCATTTCCCAGTCGGCTTCTATGAAGCCAATGGTTCACCCAGTCGCGCCGTCCACGCAGGCCTTCTAAGACTCGTCCAAAGGGAGCTCGGACCTCACCTGGCTCCTGCTAGAGACTTTGCCACTGGCACCGGCACTAAAGGCCCCACTTTGCAAACGTTGATAAATGCCGACAAACGTTTGCTTTTTAGTTACGTTGATAATACCATAGTTGGAGGTAAGTTCAGATGATTGGTATCAAAATAGTTTATTAAGATTCTTCCTTGGGTTATTGCTCGATATAAGTAACAGCAACCAATAACTAATAACTTGAATGTAAATAGTGCGCATTGTCGTGGCATATAGTAAGTTAGACGAACAAAATTAAACAAAATGACAAATAAAGATATAAAAGGGCGATTAGGCGCCGAGGATAATTTTATTTTATGTACTTACGAGTATAAAATCGATTTGTCAAATAAAAACAATCAGGAATTTCAAGAATTTGTACGAATAAATTGTATTTATCCACAAATATTTTCTTTGATTCTAGGTGTTCTATGTGTACGTTATTTTAATATTTTCTAAAACGCATAAATTGCTTTTAAAATTAGTTAAGTTTTTTAAAACAATTCTCGTCATTAATAGTATTAAGTTTTCCAACCAGAAGGTATATTTAAACAAATTGGGCACAGATTAAATTTTCTTATCACCAATGTATACACTGATATCGAAAACAACTTGATTTGCTTACAACCTTTTAAACACAGTATAATCTATATATTAATACGTGAAGCAAAACCTTTGTACCCCTTTTTACGAAAATTGGGCAGACGGAGGAGTATGAAATTTGGCACAGTTAAAGTTTATATGGAGAAGGAGGGGCGAATCCTAATATTTATATAAAATTTGCATTAGAAATTCATCAAATTAATGAAAAAACACTACACGCACATAACCATGCATTTGACACACGCAGTCGAAGCGCGTAACTATGGTTACATATATCAATATAATATAATGACATATATCAGCAATATCTTATAGGCAAACTTTGGTTGAATTTCGAGCACTAGGCGATAATAATGCTTCTTTAAGCTCTCGATTCTTTTCGATTATTCGAGATTACAGAACAAAAATGAGTTAAAAAAGTTAATATCTATAGTAACAGAAGTGAAAAGACCGTCACGTAGATATTCAGATTTTTTTAAATACCTATAATTTTTTAAATACTTAACTAAGATTTTTATATTTTTCTGATAGCTATTATAACTTAGCCTGTTAACTGATTTCGGATTGACGTCGACTTCTGGGATACCTTGTATAGGCACAATTAAGCTGTCTTTTATATGTATAAATAATAAGTGATTCCGGATCACTTAGGTAATAGCAGCGACTTTATTAAGAACCTCATAATCTGCACGATATTACTTTCTCAAGCGAATGTTAACATAGCCAAAATCTGGACAATAGCACGCAGCATAGTTTCGAATTCAAATCAAATTTGAACAGTGTTTAAAATAATTTATTCTTGTTTCCAGAAAACAACTGGTTATGGCCAATTCTACCTCATTTATGGGCAAACACGAACAGCCCAAGTGAGCTGTTCCAGTACTTAGACCGCGCGATCGCAGCTTCACCGGCCGCTAATGCGAGGTCACCGCTTTTCTCGGCGATGGCGCAGACCACACCTACCGTCCTCGATATTTTATTCCTGCGCGGCTCTCTACGGGAGAACGCTGACGACGTCAATCGCAACGTCTCGGCGCGCCTTGCCACACTCTGGCGTAGTCAAGCCAACATTGTATCTACAGACTTCTTTCTGGGCAACGATGTAGTTGACTTATCTATACTTATAAGCGTGGAACGTGCTTCACGTTTATGACATCATCATCGTCGGTTACGAAGTGGCGGACTCCACGTAGCCGGCTCGCGCCGTCACCGCGTCGCCGTCGCGGTCCGCTCGCCGTGGCTGCCACGCGGTCGGAACCGCTCTGAACTTATCTGAACTTATCAGCTGAAAGTGGATATCCGCCTTAACACTGCCATACGTAAAGCACTTCAGTGGACAAGTAGTGAGATATTTTTATTAAATACTTATTTAATTTGTAGATAGTTCCGAGCTAGTCTATCGATCCTTTAAAAGGATCGACAAAAATTGTAAATAAAATACAGATGTGTGCCAAAGAAACACAGGACTTTCATTGCTCTTTGTTTAAAAAAAACACAAATCAAAGAGTGCCAGCCCTTTACTTATAAATACAATGAGTTCGACAAACAATAAATAATATCTAAATCTATATGTAATATTACTTGTACTTGTGCAACAAAAAACGAGGTAGATTCACTGTGCTCATCAGCACAAAAACAGTCTATTTAATTTTTCACATGTGCGGTGCCAATAGCGGTAGTAGCTCGGCGCGACTCATTCGAGAGAGCTGTCGCGCGTCGAGCCCCATAGCAGCTGCCGCGCCGCGCACATCCAGTCCAAAGCTTTGCAACAACGCCGCCAGCGCCACTTCCTCGCCCGTACGCGGGTCACGCAGCCGGGGACAAGAGCCATTACACTGTGGCCAGGTACATCGCTCCACTAACCTCCGAGGAGCACATCCTCCTCGAGTATGTCTCCTGCCGAGCCTCTGTTCCCAGCAGGCAATAGCTTGGGGAAGTGTTATTCCTGAAACATTTATAGCAAGCCATTCTGGCCGCGCCAAAGCTCCATGCGCTAAACACGCCGGTGCAAATGCCGCGCGTACCGAAGTTAGGCTTGCGCGCAACGCAGCGCCGGTTTGGTGAACAGCATCCCACTGTGACCGAGTGCGAGGCGCCCGCACTCCTTCAGCAGCTAACTGTGCTGAATCAAACAAATACTGAAATATGAACAGTGGCGTGCGAATATGTGGATAAAGACGGTAGCCGAAATAGCACAGCCAAGGTTCGGTAGCATGATCGCGCACACAAGAGTTCGGTGGACTGCCGCGCCAGAGTGAGTGGCCGAGCTTGGCCACGGTTGCTGCTGGAGCACGTCGCGCTCGCGACGGTCGGTCGAGGAACCAGCCGGAGTCGGCGATGGCAGCAACGCGAACGCCGTGGGATCGAAGTGTACGACGCGCAGCATCTGCGTGAAGCATAACCCCCGCGCCTCCAGCGCTCGAGCCCACCAGCAACATTCGTCCTTTAAGTCCGTACTGCAGCAGGTCGGCGAGCACAGCACGTACGACGAGTCGACCAGCGAAATGGAAACCGGTGCCGGTGTGACGAGTGCTTCTAGTGCC
Organism: Catocala fraxini; assembly: GCA_930367265.1. Taxonomy (NCBI): domain Eukaryota; kingdom Metazoa; phylum Arthropoda; class Insecta; order Lepidoptera; family Erebidae; genus Catocala; species Catocala fraxini. The sequence goes on from OV884037.1 coordinate 14,616,730, forward strand.
GGCCCACATATCGCTGGAGCAATAGGGTAAAAGCACGTGGTTGGAGGCATGCCAGAGAGGGTTGACAGTGGGGTCTGCGGAGAGAAGCGCGGGCGCGCGGCGGGCTCGCGGCCAGCGCGTGGACGACATGAGCGCGGGGCGTCGTCGCCAACGCGCGTTGCACGACGCCGTGTCCCAGCAGTAGCCTCCACCTTCAAGATACACAACCCAGTGTTCGTTGTTGGTACCGCGCCGAAGATAATACCTGGAATTTTAAAGAAAAGGCATATTAGAAACAGATTTTAGTAATACATACCTGACTGATTACGCAAGTTCATATTTGTATACGTCCTAAAATCAATAGTTTATAGTATTTAAGTAATCTTACTGATCTCAGAACAGAAGGTTCTGTTAGGCAATTTTCAGTAGCAAGACGGATTCTGATAATGTGCCTAATGGAAAGCAGGGTCGCCCCCTATTGAACTCCCATGTGCCTCGAGTAGGTATCTCTCCTATTCGCAGTATAAAGAAATTATAATTGTATAAGTAGTTACCCGGCGGGGCTTCCATCGTTGCAAGTGAGCGAGGTGTTCGTAAGCCACACGAGGCGCAGGCTGTCAGGCGGCGCTCCACTCTCGCACACATCACACAGCAACACCTGATAATACACATTACACACATTAACAAATATAACATAATTGGTTCAAAATCCTTATGTATTATATTTCCGTATATATGAACCCACTTAACAACAGGAACATAACCTGCCACTTATTAGTGAAAACAAACAAAAGTAAAGGGATTTATAACTATCGATTCAGTTGAATTTAGTAAATCATCTATACATTATGAAAACTATTTTACGCGTTTGATGTTCACGCGTCACGCCAGAAGTGCCTAGTTATTTAGGATAATTTGGTTACAAAAATATAGTATGTATTTCAAGACATTGCAATTATCTTTGCTTCGTCAGTATCGGTTATATATTATATAGTATTTGAGATAAACCTAACTTCAATATATATATATATATAATAGATATAATTATTTGCGTAAAACAATGTAAAATGTGGCAAACAATAATAACAAAAATAAATTAGTGTCGCTGTGGTCGATTTACGTCGTTATTTGTACGCTACCTAGATAGGTGGCGCCACTTCCTTACCTGGCAGACGCTATTCTGTCCTTACCGGTAAAAGGGCAGAACACGACTATCAGGCCAGGTTGTGATTATAATTGACATACTTAATAAAAAGAAAAATAGATAGTGCTATTAAAAAAGTGTAAGTTGCGCGTTAGTTGTTTACCTATCACAGCATAAGTAGTTAGGTGTTTCAGATGACTTGTTATTAAAAAGATAGTGTTTCTAACGATATTATTATATCTTTATTTCAACGAAATCGAAATACAACTTTTGATATACAGCTTTGCAGTTTACCTCTCTTTAGTACTTCAAGCTTACATACAAATGGGCCGGCATTACATAATATATAATATAAACTATTTTATTAAATCTATATTAATATTATTTACGTAGAGTAAGAGAAAAGGTGAATGCAGTGGTTGCCTGTGGCCGATTTACGCTACCGTCGTGCGCCATCTACCGAATAAAGCGGAATCATGTCCGCCAGGCTATACATATCACACGTTTATACCAAAACTAACGTAATATTATAAATAACTTTTATATAAGTATATTTAAAACGTGTTTCCTCAGGAGAGCAAGAAATATATGACTTTATATGAACTAGAAATGTAATGAACTAGAAATTTGGCACAGTTACATTATTTCATTATGCAAATATTGTGCATTTCTTCAAATTGACGACATTCTATTTCAAGTTCTACAATAGCATTAAAAAAGATTTTGTTTAATTTTGTATAGTAACAGTATTGGACTAATTGTTCGATATATATAATAATATCGGCCCTGTATATACACAGTCCTACTACTGGGCATGGGCTTTTTTTCAGTGTGAGAAGGACTAGGCCATAGTCCACCACGCTGGGCCAATACGAGTTGGCAGACTTTACATATCTTCGAGAACATTATGTAAAAGTTCTAGAAATGCAGGTTTACTCATTATGTTTTCTTTAAAGCCAGCGGTAATAACTTTATAACATGCATTTGACTTTAAAAAGTGAGTGGTGCGTGGCTTGGGATCAAACTCTAGACCTCTGCGTGACAGACCAACGGTGACCTACTAAACTATCACGTGGTGTTTATACATATAAAAACATCATAATACAAGATCTCAGAGCGGCACAAAGTAAGTCATTTTAACAAAGCTTACATTTTTATAGTTAATGTGTAATATGTAGGCAACGACCATGTATGTACCTAAACGACGTATGCATACACGCAAGTTTGTAAGTAAGCCAGTTTCTTTATTTTTCTGACCTTGTAAGGCCTAACATATCGTTCTTCTCGCTTACCACTAGGATCAGAATAGTCGCTGAAATAATATTATATAATTATAAAAATTAGGCTTACTACTACAGTACAGTAAGTTATTTTAGTATAAAGTCTGAATTTTATATTATAATTAAAAATTGTGTGTACCAGTTGTCAGATAACATATATCTTACAGAATACCATGGGAGGACATCCACAAAATGTTCTTGGTCATCATTAAGCTGACCGCTAGTTATAATATTTTTGTTAGGTATAATGATTTAGAATAGACACACATACTCTCACACCTATAGCCCTAAAAAAGGCAAAGGTCTAGCCTCTAGTCTAGGTAGAGCCTATTACTGATTAATGGACACCATTGCATACTCCGTGTTACTGATGCAGCACTGAGACTGCAATTAATTAATTCTCTCTCAATTCTCAGGAATCACTCGATACAATAATACTTTGCCCGACCTAGCAATTAAACCCGAGTTCTAATAATCGATATTTATTCATTTTGCGTTGTTTATGCATGGACGAACAAAGACTGTAAAGTTAGAGGTGACTTGGCATTCCAACCACTAACAAACAAACAAAACTTGGACCCGACTATATGAAACAAAACTAAACTTATGCAATAAAACATTCAGAGTATTCATATAACTTCGTTCAATTTAGCGAAATGAGAAGTTACATTCGAATTATATTAGAACGAAATTATTTGTTTGCTTGACCACATAGAACAGGTATCAATATGTACACATCTGTATTTCTATATCATGTACATACATAATGCCATTATAATTATATTGTACTAAATACTCATATAGTTCTAGTATTTAGACCGATTTGTAATTTTAAAGAAAGCTAAGAAAATGTATTGAAATTAAACTACTATATATGGATTTTATCGCGTTGATTATTTGACACTTTTTTACATAATTTAGAAACTACTTCTATTAAACTTTATTAATTTTTAAGCTAATTAAATTATTAAAACTATTTATATTTAAGTTTACACTTTCCCCGACGCTTCGGTTGCTGTAGCCTACTGTCTGTAAAAATAAAGATGCTCGACCGTGTGTGTATAGTAGGTATATTACACGATTTTATAATTAATGTATAATATTTATGTTATTCTTTACCAATTTACATAAAACCCTGGGTGCTGTGATAGTACTGCATTTATACGACACAATTTAATTTGCATACCGTCATAAATGGCGCCTAGATTCCGTCAGTTGATATTTCTAGACGCGGTAGCGGTCGCGATAATAATGCTGCTATGATACAGAGAGCAAAGAATACCCGGGCTTCCAGACTACATAGACATCCATGCCTAGCAACGTATAATGGACCTAACTAAGAAGAATATACCAGCTCAGTTGTGTAGGCTATAAAAACGCAGACAAGTAAAGTGTGAAAGCAGTGAAAAGAAATTACATCCGAATAATATTTTACTTAAAAGTAGAAATCTATCAGTGGCTCGTTCTATTTCTAAGAAAGGCATGATTCTCTCCGATTGTTGGAATAACATTATTATGTACCGTATTGAACAATCATCTCGTACTATCAGACAAAAATTATGGAGATCTATATAGGTAACTGTGACAAGACCGGCCATACACAAGGATATTATTTCGGCTGAATTACTTAAAGGAAGAATGGATATGAATATTTGAAATAAACATAAACTTAATCGTCTTCGTTAGATAGGAATATATGAACTCAACAAATTTGTAAGACTTTGTGACGAGATCGCAGTCGCCTTATACTCGCACCGTCGGAGTAGCATTGAGCTAAATAAAGCTTCGCAACTTTTCGCAATCGGTAAGCAAACTTGGAAGGGCAAGCCACAAATATACAGTCCTGCAGTAAGCAAAGGAACGAGCTTAGCTTGCAGTTTCTTTAAATGGCAATGTTTAGGATAAGCTTGCAGAATAAACAAGCTAAAGTGCTACATCCCAAAGTAAAGTCCAGTACTTAATTGGTAAACATAATATAAGTGGGTACTGGACAAGAAGAACCGACGACTTATGATGGATGGCTCGAATGGACGAAATGCGGATGATCTGAGTTTTCGTGCAAATCAAAAAGGCCTGTGTCTAGCAATGCAGTTCAATGATCTAATTAACTGATATACGAGTACAACGTGTTAAAGAAAATACGAACATAAGAATTGTAATCTGCACGAAGATGTTTAATAGTTAAAATGAAAAGGCTACTCATATTTTTTGTCACGGTCTTTGAACTTTTTACTCTTTAATATTGATCGTTTTAAATAAACTTTACTCTATACTAAATTAGTAGAGTAACATATTATTATATAAATTCATATCGTAATTTAATTAGCTTCAGTCTTCATTTTTTACACGGACATGTCCTGTTCTGACAAATTAGACAGTTCTATCAACATCTCCATCTTCTATCATTCTTCAATCATTCTTACATCTATTATGTATGAAAATTGTGTCAGTTGTATATACATATACATTAATTAAGATAATATTTTATTATTATTTATAGCATTTATCGGTGGAATATTAATTTATCGGCAGAATATATATGTACTTATTTTTATATAAGTTAAGTAAGGTAACAAATGCACTACGTGTCTTTTAAATATGACCATATATTATGTAGGTACGTTGAGCTCTATAAACATTGGCAATGGGCAGACCGTTATTTTAAAACCCGCATAAGTTTATTCTCTCAGTTTTATCGACTACTAATATACAATATCAAGTAATGATGTTTAAAAATCGTTGGGTAAATATAACTCTACATCATAAATTTTTTTAATGTATTAAATTTTGTTATTACTGTTATTATATTTTGTTTGTGCCACGGAATCCCTATGTTGTGTATAATGTTTACGTAATTTAAAATTAAATTGTTATAATATATAAAGTATGCATATACATACTTTACATTGTATACTTAGATACAATGATTGTTAGTTAATGCACAATTCATTTTCTAACATAAGAACGCTCTATTTGTTTGATTCGATTTTATGTTTCGTTATTAGGGAGCTTATAATGAATGGTCATATCTATCAAATCGTTTTTACTTTACGGATTAACATCAGGAGTCTCATTACAGTAGATTAAACTATATACATATATCGCGGTGTATACTAATAAAAACAGAACTCTTGAAATATATATGTAAAAGTAGATATATATATTTCTCGTAAAAAGGAGCTAAGTAAACCAAAAACGATTTTTGTACTTTTCTGCAGGGCGAGAGTGCGATTTATTCCGTGAAAGGATCTAACATGCTACAAGAGATTTATTGGAAAAAGTATAGAGACATATTTGCAATCACTTACTGGATTGCTTCAGATTTGTCTTCAACTGGTCAGCAAAGGGAAAACTATTGATTTTATTATTTAACTAAAAACGTACATTAACACATGGCCTTGTTAACTGACGAACTATTCCTGCGTGTATTGTGCCGATGTTTACATATAGATTAAAAACATAGCTCAAGAAATAATACACACTTAAATACACTAAGTTATGTAAACGTTAGCCATCAGCCAGGCTTAGGTAAGTACAAAGTAGGTACCTACCAAAGCCCTCTGCCTCCTTGATGATATAAAAATAAAAAACTGCCAATTTGCAAATTAATAAGTACATAAAATCTCGTTTGTTTCCCAGAAGAACCAATTACAGACTGATCAAATAACTATGATTAAGAAAATATTCAATAATGTCGTTATTCCTAAGAAAGAATATTCTATAACGTTGTTTCTAAGAAAATATTTGTTATGATGTTGTTTCTCCCATGAGTTCTGATAATAAAGATTCTTCAGAAGGTTCGGTAATGATTTATCATCATTTCATCATCATTATCGGATATAATAAATAAATAAATAATAAATAAATTTAATATATACGGATGTATATATTAAATTTATTTATTCAAACGATAAAGAAGTTTAGTTTCGCTAGACTGCCAAAATATATATCTATCATTTTTAATTTGTTTGTATTATTATTAGTATCGTATAAAACTATTAATGGTCAAAAATACTGTTAAAATGTCTGATAAAATTACAGCTAATATTATTCTGCAAAGAACTATGTTAGTTACCATAGCCCCTTAATTAGTGATGAAACGAATCGTGATATTCGCACGTGACTCGCACTTTTCTCTTGAACTGATTACTGATTAAGCTAGCTCCAAAAGGAATATTACTTTTGTAGTTTTTATCGCGGTTTACTAGATATCTTCCCGTGACCAGAGGTGTAAGAAAATACTTACAGCAAACTTTAGTTTATACTTTCGTTGCTTTAATATGTACACTATCAGGTAAACTGTTATAAATATGTGATATTATTTTATTTGACCCGTATCTATCACTGATAATCATCATTCATTAAATATCAAAACTAGAACGTAACGCTTAGGAGCGTCGCGGCAAAAGTTTATGAGTATGTTATTAAGTTTTCAAAAACTATTGGTTACGATTACAAAAAGTACCTATTCCTAGACTTCTGTTTATAGTGGCTTTTAAATGAGCATTATTTATACTGGAATGTAAGACTGCAATCTTTTCAAAGTACCATTACATAGTCAGTACCATTGTCAGAAAAAAGGGTACGATTAGGATAAAAGCTTACTAAAAGTTAACTCCTAGAGACAACTTTCTTGCTGTTCTAGTTTCACGAACTGGACGTTTCTGCTGGACGAACTGAATTAAATTTAGATACAATACAATGTAGTTAGTTGCAAGCTACAATATTTAATTACAATGTCGGTATGTGAGTGTTGGCACTCAAACTATGTTTTAGATACATCTGCCAAATGACTCCTTTAATACTTTAGGATTAATCCACATGTGCTCAAAGTGAATCAAGAAATAGCAATCATATTTTTCAACGCTGTGGAGTTGTCTTATATTAATATCAAGAAGTAAATTAATATAAGAGCAAACTGTAATATTTATTCCAATATAGGTACCTTGTATTATGCCACATAAAAACAAATAACTCGTCGTAAAAGTTGTCGCTAGTAATATCTACTACTTACTGAATGCGAATTTATATTAAATTATATAAAACTGCTAATTCACTTGTTATATGTTTAAGTAAGATGAAAACATATTCTCACTCCCGTTATATAAAACTTTGTTCTTCATCATATTGATTAAACACACAGTTGTAATTTATTAACCGTCACTTTTTAGTACCACAGGATAATAATTACGCTGTAGAAGTGGGTGTCGTCACAAAATAATAAAGCAATGCGTACACAGAGCGTCCAAACAATCCAATGGTGCGTGGAGCGGCGGTGCGAGCCGCGCTGGCGCGTCCTCATCGCTCGGCGTGGCCGGGGACCGGGCGCGGGCGCAGGCGACGGGCCAGAGCACACCCCATACTGGCGGGCACAGGCGCACCACTGCGACACGGAGCGCGCCGCGGGCCGCGCGCCCCGGCCCGGCCGCTGCACGGTAGCGCTCCCGCTGTTTACAAAATAAAGCCTCTATTTAGAACGAGGGCGCGAAGGGCCCAGTTCTGAGCGCCGCGCGCCGCCCGACCGAGTACGCGAGCGGGCGGCTCGTTTGTGCGGCAGGGGCGGCGGGACCGGCTTCGGCGGCGAGATCAAACGCACCGCAGATCAAAGGAGCCGCCGCGCGATCGGCATCCGTCATTATTATTATGCAAGCATTACGAGGCGCGCGTGACTCAGGCGAGAGGGCCACGCGAGCTGCGCGGGCGCCTCGCCGCTGCCGCCCCTCCCCCGCGGGCCCTGTGCTACCCTCCACCTGTCAACGGCATCGGCACCGAACAAAACGACCGCCCTCCGGCCCTGCGCCCGAGGCGCGCGCCTCCTTCTTTACAGATTAACCATACACAAAATAGTCTTTTGGCCATAATCTTGCACCTAATTTAATTTTACACCTTCTCTGATTATCGTTAAAGGTAATGTACGATGTCAAAATTGTGAGACAAAATATGTGCGCCACATAAGACATAAATATGAAACACCGATACATTACGACAAAAAAGATACTGAACATGTTTAACTAAAAGACTAAAGCTTTAGTTTTCTTTTTCTTTAGTTGACTTATGGTAAACTTAAAACAAATCTAAACTAATATTATATAGAGGAAACATTTGAGTTTTTGTATGTATGATTGTAATGTTTTCACACAAAAACTACTGGACCGATTTCAAAAATTCTTTCACCATTAGATAGCTGCATCTTCACTGAGTGACATAGGCTATATTACATTATAAAAAAAATAGGAATCCTTAATAAAAATGCAATAATATAACCCAAGGTGTGAAAAAATTTGTCATCGCGTGCGCTGCGGAAACTATTGATGAAAGAACAATAAAATGTTCTACAGTATTATAGAACGTATCAATATCTACAAAAAAGTCCGCAATATGTATTTTTTGAATATATAGCTAACTACACCTATATAGGTGTAGTTAGACTTATTAATTTCTTTAGTTGTAGTTTTATATATTAAAATTAAATAACAAATTAAAAGTAGGTATTGGGTAATAAATTAAAGTCCACGCGGACTACAGCTAGTATGCTAATAAAGATTAACGGAGGATAATGCAATATCTACCTATCTTCGGGCACGCCACGATCGTGGCGGTAAGTCCCGTGTTTGAGGAGTGGCTGGAGAGGCGGCATGGCGCCCTCACCTTCCGGCTGACACAGGTAATGACTGGCCACGGTTGTTTTGGCCAGTTCCTGTGTCGTATACGCCGGCAAGAGACGCCCGGTTGTCACCACTGCGGCGACTGCCGCGACGTTGTAGAGGACACGGCGCTGCACACTTTGGCGGTTTGCCCCGCCTGGGCATCGCAGCGCCGTAAGTTGATCGCGGCAGTCGGGTTGGTTGCCCTCTCGCTCCCGGCCGTAGTTCAGTCTATGGTCCGGAGTGAGAGGTCGTGGAAGGCCGTCGCCTCCTTTTGTGAGGAATTTATTTCCATCAAGGAGGAGGCGGAGCGGGAGAGGGAGCGTTTAAACCCTCTCCCCAACCGCAGAGCCGGGCGCCGGAGGGTGCGGGACGACCTCCAGCCACCCTGAGGTTTGACCTGGGGGTGGCGGGCTTTGTGGGCCTGCCCGCCATCCGTTCAGCATCAGGTCCGAGAGGCGGCGTGCGTGTTCCCACGTGCGCCTCTGTGTCGAGTCCGTCTCCCCTCTAGGGGAGACAGTAGGGATATTATTGTGAGAAGTGCCTTTGGGTAGGTCTTTTGCGTAGTGGCCTGCCGTTTCATACGGCGGGCCGAAACCTCGGCGGGGTCGCGACCGCATGCGAAAGTGATTCGCGCGGCCCCATCGATAGTGGTTTTGTCGAGGAACACCGTGGTAGGTTTAGTCGGTATTCCGGGAGGTACATTTTCTTTTACCCCGGCGAGTCCGACATAACCCCTCCGCCCGCCCCCGCGGAGGGGTATGGGTCATACATTCCCAAAGTAAAAAAAAAAAAATATCTACCTATCTTAAATAAGTATTTTAATATAATCTTTTTCAATTATATAAAACTGACAGCTTAGGAAAACTGAGAACTATAAAGCTAGTAAAAAAAAAGATATATATATAAAAGATACAGATGGCGTAGTGGTTTTTAGTGATCGCCTCGTCACTACCACTGCGCCGAGTGTTGTGGGCTTGAATCCCACACGGGACAAAACTTTGTGTAATTTATTTATTTATTTTCTCTTCACGAAGGTTACATACAAGTTTCATAATGCAAGTAACTGATCAAAATGTTTTGTAAGAGACTGGTGCCTTTGTGTAATCCACAAATGGTTGTTTCGAGTCAAGATGTTCTTTGTGTCCGTTGTTTGAATGTTTGTAAAGTCCCCCGCGAAACAGGAGGGGTGAGGCCCGCACGGGTACAATGTACGAGAGATGTGTTTAAAAAAAAGAGTATAATTATTTAGTATACACGATATGTCAGGTTATTAAAAAATCCTTTAACTTAGATATCCTTATCTAAATACCAAAGCAACCACGAAAATAAAACTTAAACATTATCTTGACTATTAGAAAAATCAGAATCAAAACCTAAAAACTTTAAGAGTAATGTAAAGTTTACCCAAACAATGTTGAATAAGTTAAGCAAGAACATAGAGTTCTACAAGACTAGTTAATAATAATCATTCCAAGAAATCGAACTAGCGGCTTCTGACTTTTTTCATTCGTTATTCGCAAGTATAACTGTCAGAATAATTAAAAGACATCGTGGCAATAAAATATGATAAAGCAAGAAATTGTTGTTAGTGAAATATGGCCTTAGATATGTGGTACAATTTGGCAAATCAATTCATGTTCAATAGTTCATATAATATGTTCTTAACATTAGCTCTGTAAGTAAAGACATATTTCAAAAAGATTTATAAAGGGCCTCTACAAATTTTGATTGAATTTAAACCGTATAATCTGCGATTATTTCCGAGGTAACTTTCAGCTTTAAGAACTCCTTGTAGGGTGACTACGACTCACTCAGCTGACCCATACCTTTTTACTACTGTCTTTAACACGGCGGTATAGTATTATTTATCGTTACTTTAACTATACTTGTAAACCGCATTTGCAATCAACTCGATGTTAATAAATGTTTTACCGCATGATTTGACTCGCAGGTGTTATTTGAAAGCAAATTGTCCATGGTATACGAGTGGAGGTAGACACCGAGTTAAGTAGAATATAATTGGCGGGCGGCATGGCAGACGTTCAAAGCGTGTACCTGCCTGTAAAAATGCCATCATAAAGCCAAGCCGCCACAATGAGCCATTTGACAGTTGGTACCCACCTTTATGATGCCGACTCTGATATACGACCCGAATCCATTTAAGCTTATTTTATCGGCTCGGCTCCCAAGGCAACGGTCTAGCTATCCCGGATAGTAAATCAGGCATCTAAAGAATTACGTGCTACTGCCGCTCACAAACAGGGCGGAAAGAATATACCATTTAGTTAGACCATTCAAAATCTTTATAGCTTATTATTCAATCCCATTAAAGACTTAGTGAGACGGCCTTTTTAAAAGAGCTTTTATTATAAAAGACCATTATAAAGCCCATTCTCCATAACAATGAACATAATCTTTTTTTCGTTCTGCGGCCCTTTAATATTGCTTATTATTAACTCATTAGAACATGTATAACCAATAAAATATATCTGGTAAGTATCTTTATAGCATTCTTACTAGGTCTGGCTGTTGTAGACTGCTAATAATTAACCAGTTTAAAGTGTTTAATAAGTATAGCTCTATTCGAACATAAACAATGATACCAAAGAATATGTCCAATATTATGTAACTTTAGCAACATGCAACAATAAAATTTTGAAAATGAATACACTCATCTAGCCCAGCGCATACATAAACCCAATAGAGTTTAAATTACTTATTGAAACCGAAGTAAAGTTCTGTTTAAGACAGGCAAGATATCATTTGCACACTGAAACTACCGATACTAGTGCCCTGATTTTAAAGTAATGCAGATTATTCTTTATATGAAACGCTACTAAATCTATCATCATGGCAATAAAGAAAGCCAACGTAAAATATCTGAGTATACAGAAATTGTTACGAATACAAAACTAATTTATATCTACCAATTTATTTTTAATAACGGATATATAACGCCAGCGGCAAATAGTAACAAAAGCTACATAGCCCAAATATTTTTTACTATCGAATGAAATTGTCTAGCACAAAATAATTTATATAATTAAAATGACAGCCAAGAAATCTATATTTACGTGATTTGGACAAAGATAATATTAACATCTTCCCTCCCTTCGGCCTTGACCATTTGAGGCAAAATAATATTAAGAAAATACAATATTTCTTCTCAGAAAGCACCTTAGAGACAGGCTTAATATATAGTTCCCAAGCTTCTCAAAACACTTGTACTAGACAAGTTACAATTTTGTACACAGCTAGGAAATGTGACGAAGGAAAGTTGTATTCGCATTTGTAAGTCTTTGTACAAATTTGCCATCAGGTAGATGTTAAGCTAGTCACACAAAAGCTCTGACAAAGCTTCTCGAGACCTATTACTAGCCTATCGTAAGTATTTATTCTGTAATACGAATCTATTTATATATGTGAATAAGTTTAAGTTGATCAAAATGATTTATATAATTAAAAGTTGTCGCCTCAACTAGATCAAATTTGTGATTATTGTTGATCTGTTTCTCATTTCTACATAATTCAGGGAAACACCAATATAACAATATCTCCGGAGAGATCTCACACTACACTTCTTAGCGGTTAAAGAAGCGGTCAACTACAATCTAACAGCCGCAACCCAAAGGATCATCGATGTTTAATGGTAAGATTAAGTGTCAGAAAACGGCTATTGTTACTATTCCGGCTATACCGACCGTCATAGATGCTTATTACTCCTAGGACTGGCAACTTAACGGAACACAAAAGGATGTGATAAAGATAACCTATCTATGATTATAATACTACCAACCACTACCACCTACCTACTACCACTGTGTTATGGACCGTTATTTAGTAAGTATATTCAAACAAATGTTAAACATGTACTTTGATTTTTAAGCGGCACATCAATCGCCGTACGTCACGCTAATGAGCTATTTAATATGTGTCTACATTTTAACATTGTTATGTGTAAATAGCCATAATGTATATTCAAAAGAGGGCGAATCAAAGGATGTTAAAATCACCAGAAATATATGGCCTGTCAGGAGTATGACATTCCCTGCTGCAAATACGAGTAGATTAACTTCAAAGTTTTCCGCAGTGATAGATTAAATTTATCCAACATTTGAACAGCTTTCACAACCTTGACCAAATTACCTGTCCATCTAGTGAGGTAGAAGTTTCTGACATTGTACCGTTAACATATTTTGAGAAGAAACGCCCGCGCTGCTGCTCATTATTAGATGATGTTACGAATTAGCAGGCTCGCTTTGGGAAGTAATACACTCCATACAAAAAACAATAAAAACGTTTCGCCTAATGATTAAGAGTCTCATAGGCTCACATATCTGTCCTATACGTTCTCTTGTATGCCATGTTTTATTTCTTTTGTCTCAGCGTGTTTGCTACCGCTAGTATTTATTGCAAGCAATTGAAACCACTAACCGGCACGCGGGACGTGTAGATGTTTGCCACCGTAGCGTAGGTAGCAAGGCTACTTTTTAATTAGCGCAATCGAAATTTCAAGTAAAAACTAGTACATAACATAGTGTTAGTACAAACACGTCATGAATGTAAGTTTACTTACATATTAATAACGTGTTTACATAATGCTACACGCAATGTATTCAACTTGTTTCCCTACAATCAAATGCAAAATATTTCATGCTCGCGATAAAAGTTGCTAACTTAATAAACTCCCTCACGGATAAAACTGGAAGCGTAAACTTACTTAATCCAATTGCTTTATGACATAAATTGCATATAATATTCATGTACAGTACTTGTTACATAATTTCAACGCAGCCGAGCAACGAATGACGACAAGATTAAACCAAAATCACTTTACGTTGTTGAGCAAACTACCTCAAGCCCTAACTATGTAATATGTATTAGGTTATATGTTAGAGAACTAAATTGGAATTGGTTTTACTTATAAGGCCAACAGTAATGCACCAGAAGATATACGACCCATTTGAATATTTGTAATACAGGTAGATAACAAGCTCTCTGTAGACATTTGGACAGAACTAGGACGTAACGAACGTGAACGTTATGAGTAAGCTGTATCTACTACATACATAATATGTGGAAAGTGCGCAGTAATTGGGGTAGTAACCTCGTCAGTAGTTTTGAAATGTATATCGGATCGCCCGCAAGAGACAAAAAATGTCTGATTTATTGACAGATGTTTATTAGTGTCCCGAGACTACTCCGGGCAAAGATATTTTAGTAAAAAGGATTCTAACTGTTTTATTTCATAGATTTCTGTGGAATATTGTATAGCTTGAATACAAAAATTAAAATTAAAAATGGGAGTCAAAAGCTATCTATTAGTTATTCAACAAAACTTTAGTCGTCTCTCGCATGTAGTTACTTCCTAAATTGAAACAAAAACCAAAACACTGAATAATTAAAATTAGTATGCCCTCAGACTCTTATAATAGGTAATTGGATAGGCTCCTACGGTAAACCGTTCAAATGCCCAAATTGTACCAGATGAATCACAAAAACGTATTTTTAAATGTAGCGTCTACTTTACCATTAGAATTGTGTACTTGTCTGTACTTACTGCTAGATTAGAGAATTAGAAGAAAGCATAGTATATAGTACATAGCTCTAGATGGCTTTTGTTGCCTGCAGTAATAAGGAAAGAAATGGCAAATATAGATCAATATCGAAACAAAAACCAATAGACGACATTCGCATTCGCGATATTTGTTATTGTCCATTACAAATATGAATAAAAGCTTTTATCAATTACAGTTATGCACAACACGATGCGTACTTTGCATGGTCAAGGACGCAATGCACGTACTTATATTATATTTTTGACTGTATGGATGGCGTACTGGTGTAACTGATTACCTCACCACTGCCACTGCGCCGAGTGTATTTCGAATCCCACACGAGACAAAAATTTGTGTGATCTACAAATGGTTGTTACGAGTCTGGGTGTTCTTTATTTCCGTTGTTTGAATGTTTGTAAAATCTCCCGCGATACAGGAATTACTCCTAGAGCGGGAGAGGTCTGTAAAAAAAAAGATTCTTTCAACACATTCGAATGTAATTTGAATTCCATTGTGCACATTGCAACATTGCTCTTAAGTAATACTAAAATATTATACGTGAACCTACTAGATTAGTCTAGTAGCAGAAACATATATTTTTTAAATTATTTTATACTCCGTCATTCATCATCATTGTAGTGATAACGTGTCTAAAATATAAAGACTGTATTCTTATACAAAAAAAATCTCACGAAATAGGTATAATTCCTGTGTTGCGAGCGACTTTACAAACATTCAAATATCAAATACAAAGAACATCCAAACTCGGAACAACCATTGCTATAACACATAAATTATTGTCTCATGTGGCGATCAAACCCACTATAGTCGGCGTATTGACTGTGGCGAGGCGACCACTTAGGGCCCTCGCCCACGGCGACTTTTTGTAGCGATGCAGTAGCGATGCTGCATCGCGCGTTGGCATAGATACAGTCTCGATGCGGTCGCTAGTTGTGTGCCCTCGCCCACATAACCACGATTCAGTCGCGATGCAAACACGATGCTGTCGCGCTTCTGTCGCAATGCAAACTGCGATTCAGTAACGGCACAAACATACCTGCGGTCGCTACAGTTGCAAGATGGACTCCGTTGAGGCAACATTAGTCACGTTGTCTTTGGTGCTGCTTTTCCGTAAGCAGCCGAAGCGTGGGCAACGAAAGCAGCGTCAATATTGGATGCACCCATTTAATAAAGAGAGATTACTTGGTGGGTGCATCGTACCTCGGTTCTCCACTCACGCGCCACCCTCCCTCCGTTCTCTCCCCGATGTCGTCCGACACGGTCGCGCGTTTGCATCGATACAGTCGCGATGCTGTAGCGCGTTAGTAGCGCGTTGGTATCGCTTCTGTAGCGCGTTGCAAATGCGACTAACGCGCGTTAGTAGCGATGCTGTCGTGCGTTTACGAAACGCGCGACTGCATCGCAACCAAAAGTCGCCGTGGGCGACGGCCCTTAAACCACAACAAACGACAGAGAAAAAGAAGTTAGCGTATCTTCTTCTTTTCTGTCATTTCGCTCTTGGCAGAGCGGTGGTGATAAGTTTGAGGTGTCAACGTCGGTGGTAGAGGCGGACAGAGCTCTCATCTCTCCATGTTGATCAATTGTTTAGCGCAGTCTGATAAGCGGTTTATGCTATCCGTGCCTACATATCTTCGAATGGATAAGCAGGTTTGTATTTCACCATCATTTCGCTAGCTATGGGTAGAACGCTCCCCTATTACGTAGAATTGTATTGCTATTTAGAATTTCCTAAGAGAAAAAGCCACAACAATTTGTTTTTAGTTATGCAGTCAAAGGTAAGCCCAAACTTGACTCGCGGGATTAACAAGTTATAACACTTTTAACTCACATAAATATAATATTTGATATACATATATAATATTTCATATAATATATAATGTTTGATAAAATAGAACAACGGCCTGATGACATACTCTTAAAACTATCTAACAACTAAAACATTATAGTTACAAATAATTCCATTTGCCATCTATAGACATCACTAAAGCTCTACCTGTGCGTAGAGATATATTATGTACACAAAGGCATATAGTAGTGGTTGGATTAAGTAATCTACCTACTGTATACTCCTCTCATCCACTGCCGACCTAATAATCAAACAATATCATTTAATCATCGGTTTGGAGGTTCAATCATCGGGAACGCAATGAAAGTTTAAATTAAACTAATTATGCATGTAAAATAGTGTTCACATGCCTAATGTACCAAAATTGTAATAATTGCTATCGTTTGTTACATAAATTTTGCATTAAATGTAATTACAATTATAGCATAATTATTTATTTATTTTATTTCATACTAGCTTTTGCTCGCGGCGTCGCTCGCGTAACGGGGTGTCCTGCGTGAGCGACGAACGCGACGCGATGCGACGCGACACGACACGATGCAATACGACGCGATGCTACAGGCGACAAATGTCCTACGTGATTTTGGTCATTACTTCTCGAATCATGGGGAAGTACAGTCCAATTTTGCTTGAAATTTTATACTTAAAGTAACATTTAAAAAAAAAAGGGAAAATACACAGAAAGAAAATAAATATAAATTTTGTACAAAGAAACATATTTGGCGAATTCCATCATTTATATCCAAAATTAAGAAACAATTAGAAAATATTTAAGCAATATTGTGGCGTGTTACCGTCTACTTTCGATTACATTATTGCTGCTATTAAGACTGAATTTGAGAATCAACTATGTATTTCGTAGTTCGTGGTGTCGGTCTGGTCACTCTGGTCGCCCACAAAACAGCTGTACACGTTACGTCGCATCTAGCCCGCATACTGCCGCATAGGCCACAAGATGAGTAGGCCGTTGTTTTGATCGCGTTCGTCGCGTTCGCAGTGTCGCGTGGCGTCGTATTCGTCGCTCACGCAGGACTCCCCGTAAAAGTCGTTTAGGTTAGATTGTAAAAGTAGATCATTTTAGTTAACAGTACCTTTTTTAAATAAAATATAGCCTGTATTACTCGGTGATAATAAATCATTCTAATAATAAAATATTTTTTAAAGTTTTATAGGTAGATTCGTTATTGTGTTACATTATGACAAACAAACAAAGAATTTTGTTAGTTGGTATATATACCTACGTATTATTTCATCGTTTGATAGTGGTTTCTACGTTGGCTACATGGATTCATAGTTATTTTAAGTACACGGAATGATATAAGTACGATTAATAATCTCGAAATAAATGGTTAAATGCGAACTATACACAGTAAATATGGTGGTGCAGCGGTAGTGTTTGCGACTGCTATGCATAAAGTCTTACTTGGGTTCGTCTACCAGGCCGAACAAAGTGTTATTGGGTTTATCTGTCAATAAATTCTCAGAAATTACTTGGAGTACGGGACATAGTTCCAGAACTGTGTTTCCCTGTAAAGAGCAATCGGCTCGCTCCTATTACGAGCAACGTAAAACCATACCGGAAGAAATATGGGTAATACGTCTTTGTCTACTTCTTCGAGAATATAGACGTGAAAAATTTAAAATCACACAAATTCTTTAGAATTTGTGATTTGATTTGATTTACTACAAATTTAAAATAACGTTTATTCTATATTTGTAGAAGTTTAGTTTCGTTAGACTGCCAAAATATATATCTATCATTTTTAATTTGTTTGTATTATTATTAGTATCGTATACAACTGTTAATGGTCAAAAATGCTGTTAAATTGTCTAATAAAATTATAGTTATATAAAAAAAATATAAAGATTATTCTGTAAAGAACTATGTTAGTTACCTAGGCCCTTAATTAGTGATGAAACGAATCGTGATATTCGCACATGGTTCGCATTTTTCTCTTGAACTGATAACTCATTGAGCTAGCTCCAAAAAAAATATTACGTTTGTAGTTTTTATCGCGGTTTACTAAATTCCTGCCTGTGACCAGAAGTGTAAGAAAATACAGCAAACTATAGTTTATACTTTCGTTACTTCGTTAGACTGCCAAAATATATAGATATATCATAAGTACTTTATTTTAACTTGTGTTGGTTTCGGGTACTTATAAGTTAACCACATGGTACATATTAAATTTAAACCGATCAGGCGACTTTGTTATTCCTTTATTTCGTCTGTATTGAATAATTGTAGAAGTTCCCTGTCTAGCTATAAACGCCAATCGAGGAACAATTATCAACAGCAAGCGTAAACCTAATAATACATCCATAACTGTGATATAAGAGGTCAAGAGGCCGTAAGTCACAGTACGCAGTGGACGTACAATCAACAATACAATGGTAATAAGTAATAAACTCTAGTCACCTTACGAACGAAGTAATAATGATGAACTTTTTACAAAAGGCTCTGTCGCTACCGGGGTTCGCACTGATGGGAGCAAAAAATGTGGTGGTCATCCCAACTGACGCCGAAGATCGGTACAGTTCGCTACGGAATTGATTTAAAACTTATAATATACTAGTTAATGCCCGCGGCTTCGCTCACGTTAATGTTGATTTAATCAATAATTTTCTTTCCTTCGGGAACAGCAGTCTTTTATAGATAAAAGACACTCTCTTTTCTGTACCGCTCACATCATGTATGAGAAATTGCATGATGATCGGTCGTAGTCGTAGGTAAGGCTTGAAAGCATAACAAACAAACTCAGATTTGCATTTATAATATTAGAAAGTCGTTTTTAGCTATTGTAATTAGCAATTTTTCTTTTGGTATTTAGTATCACTACTAGAACTTTAGTTCTCGAGTGGAGACCACGACTCGGCAAGCGTAGTGTAGGACGCCCTCCGGCCAGATGGACCGATGATCTGAAAAAGGTGACTGGAGTTGACTGGATGGCGAAAATGGGAGATCGGGCCTTGTGGCGCACCCTGGGGGAGGTTTATGTCCAGCAGTGGACTGCAATAGGCTGAAATGATGATGATAATGATGATCACTACTAGACTAGGCTATTATTTTATATATAAATATATTCTAAGTAAGCTTTAGGAAAGCATACTTGAATGACACGGACTAAAATCATCATCGTCGAACAAAAGTTTTGGTGTGTAAACATGTTTTACCTAGACAAATATTGCAATTATCAAGACTATCGGTTTGAGTTAAGACTACTCTAAATAGTAGATCCTAATTTGTTTTTTCAAAATACCTTATACACGCTCGTTACACTTTAAAATTGTTAAGAAATAATTAGTCAATGTAGGCTCAAAGACTACTCCCGATAACCACAGTGAATTCGTTTGCAAAAATAAGGCTTTTAAGTGTAAAAGCCAAATATATAAGCAATTTCTTTATATATTCGTGTCAAAGAAATGATGAACATACTGATGATGATGAGTTCTCTAGCAACTTCTCGGAGAGTATGGTAGGTACCTACTGTCATGTCAATTTCGCACCGCTTTAGGCTCTGTCATACCAAATGAAATAATTATTTAAGAGACTGTGTATCATTTCATAAGAAAAAAGACCCTCTTTCAAAAATAGTTATTATTATTGAATGTAACAAGTAATTAATTTTACAATACAATGTAGATTTCAATCGTGATTACTGATTAGTTAAGTAAACTAGCAATGATAAACCGGATCGCATATTTAGCGCTTAGTAAATACATTACGACAAAATGCTGAGATATACGGCCAAGAGCATTATCCAATTGATATTCTAATGATCATTGAAATTAAACTGCTATATACGGATTTTATCGCGTTGTTTATTTGACACTTTATAACAAAATTTTGAAAATTTTTACACTACTAAGTACTACTATTAAACTTTACTAATTTTTAAGCTAATTAAATTATTATTAAACTATTTAGATTTAATTTATTTTTACACTTTCCCCGACGTTTCGGTTGCTTTTCAGCAGCCATGGTCACGGGGAGACTGAGATGGCAGTTGTCTCAATGTTCCAGTGTAGTTATTTCAAAGTACCCGAACATAATTTAATCATTGGTGTTTCTATTTACGCAGAATGAGCTCAAAGTATCATGAAGTCTAGCTGTGGTTTGCTTCTTCTTGGGTTTGACTATTTTTATTACTGGATCCCAAGCTGGTGGTACATTCCATTCTCTCATTTTCTCTATTAAAATTAGGATGTTTTTTGATTTCAATAGCCTCGCGAAGCATCCTTGGTAGGAATCGGTGTTCTTTAGCGAGAATCTGTGGTTTGTCAAATATCAGGTAGTGGTTGGTCCCCTGTTGCACATGTTCACACACAGCAGACTTCAACGAGCGTCGGTGTTTTACATCAGCTATGTGTTCTTTTATGCGGGTGCCTATGTTTCTCTTGGTTGAATGATCATGTTAAGAAATAAAATTATTGTAGTGCTCACTTGTACAAGTACCATTATCGATCGAGATTGTAAACAAATCAGATTCAAGGACTACTTACAATTATCCGTTTTCCTCATTGATTGTGTCTATTTTCTCGAGATAACGAGCCAGTTATGATATGTAAATGATATTTATTCTATTATTATCGTTGTGGTAAACATACTTTTGCAATTGCTACATTGTAATAAAATACATAGACCGACGCCCATATACAAATATGTACTTACATCTATCTCAGAATATATTGAATAGATGCATTACACCACATTCTGTCAGGTGTATTTAGAACTCCCGTAATCGCCTGAGTCTAATGTCGTAAACCAGGGATAATTTCAAAATGGATGCTGATAATATCCTAATCTTAAACAAAAAGTAACTTTTACTTTACAACTGACTGTAACAGTAAACACAAGTTTTAATAACTGTTATACCACAACGATTATACCTGCCTGCATGGTTATTTTGAAGTTATTAAACTATCAACCTGCAGTACAAAGGCCGGCTACAATAATAGTTTCAAAGATATGTGAACATGGAAGTTAATCTGTGCATATTATGGAGATCAACGGGTTTATGCGCTAGCGCTGGTTGTTGGGCAATGTAAACAACAGCAACACTTTTGTTTATGATATTACGCACATGAATAAGCATTGTAAGCGGAGTACGAATGGACGAGTGTAGCAGTAGCGAGTGCGCGACTCCCTGCGGCCCACAGCCTCCGAATCACAATAAATCTGAACCGATAAGTAGTCGAGCGGATTGTCGGCGCGGCGCGATCAAAGCGAGGGGAGAAACATGAAAGGCGCCGCCGCCGTCCACCGAGATGTTTCATTCGACGCCGCGTTTCCACCACCGGCCGTCACGAGCGATCGCGCCTTTGTTATGTGACATTTTAATTAATTTGATTTTAATGTAGAGTGACACGTTATCAATGGATTTAACTTTTAAATGACGAAGGCAAAACGCGTGCGTTGAAGAAGTTATTTTTGATAAAGGAAAATGATATGCTTTTAAGTATTCAAAGGTATAACTATTTATGTCCCGCCGTTTATACCTTTTAATATTTACTATCGCATTAAAGACCTGTTGTATTCGCAATAAATACGAATGTTTATAAGCGTTTATGCTTTTAAAGCATTTAATCAAATTCTCTAATATACTTTCACATTAAAGTAACCTAATAATAAATTAAACATTTAAAACTTTCTAAAGAGTTAAAACCAAGCAATTTGCTAGTAATACCATCGGTATTGCAAATAGACATAAGCCGTTTATCATTAGCTGTTATTAGTAGGAGTAACAGCTAATGATAAACGGCCTATGTCCATTTAGAGATAGTTCTTAGAAGTATAAAAATAGAAAAACAATCTATGTACGTATACCCAGTGGTTTAGGCATAGGACATGCGATTTAAAGCTCGTAGTTTCGAGGCTGATCCAATGCTCTACAAGCATGTAACTTAGCTGAAGAGATTACCGAAAATCCTTGTAATTTGCAAGCCAAATTACTGTCCGAATGGTAGTTTTTGTTAATTAGAAATTAATAGAAAGCTATTGTTGCTGTCGCTTAAACTAAGTCTTTAATCTAGTGGCATGACTGTGAGTGCTAGCACGAGTTCAAGATCCACTCATGATATACCGGATCCGTGGACCATGATAGTCGATTTCTGGGAAGGATTTCCTTCCTATCCCAACTGTGTAGTTGGAATTTCCTCTCAGCAAACACATCAACTAGCGTGATTACTGCATATGGTTAACAACAATATGATCGCTCTCTATTACGTAAGAGCTTTAGGCTTAGGTGGTTAGTAGATAGGTACCACAGGGGGTTACAGACGCTATATTATAGTGTGGCGGGTTTATGTGGAATACGCCTTTAAATACCTACTTCAGACTTCGTCTTTACTTTATTCAAACCTTTATAAAGAAAACCTCTTAAACCTACATCTGCTATCGTAAAACCTATAAAACTTTATTTTACAAATAATATCTCATTGTTTGTTGTAAAATAAAGGTCACAACTTATATCTTCTTCGTTTTTTGCTGGTGGGTATAGACGGCGAAAAATATATTAATTATTTCCACCCACATGTGTCAATGCCTTCTGTTTTTCTATAAGAACAAATAAAGAGTTTTTGTACCTGTAAATTCCAAGGCTCACTTTCGACTTGCCGAAGTTACGATCGGATTAAATAATTATTTATCGCTAGCTTTAATATTACGTGAAGGAAACCATCGTGAGGAAACCTGTATGTCTAAGAGTTCTCCATAATGTTCTTAAATATATATTATCTGCCAAAAAAGCGCACTGGGCTAGCGTGATGGACTATGACCTAACCCTTTTCGCACTGAGATAACTGAGAAGAGACCCGTGCCCAGCCGTGGGACAGTTTATATACAACATAAATAACTTCACTTAAAATGAAACTTTAATCGATTCATTTTAAATTTTAAATGCTTAAGTATGTTCATATTAGTAGTAGGGATGTTACAGATGGCTATAGCTCCTTACAAATATAAATTGTAAAATAAGCAGCATTATAAAATTAAAAAGATTGGCCGTTAGTTTCTAGCCCATTCTTATCATTGGTTTTACGTCGTAGCTTAGCTGAACAGGTAAATAAATATAAATTCATATTATAGTTTAGTTAGTGTAACTTTGAAGTTCATAAGTGTTACTTTGTGACCTAAATGAATAACGATATTTAATTTGATTTGAAACGATGAAATAACGTGCCGTTCTTAACAGTGAGCTCGCGCTAAATAGTACACAGAGATTGTAGCAGTTATTACTTTATATGCATGAAGCAATAACACCGTACCTTTGAGAGCCGCGTCCGCTACTGACGGGCGTCTTGTGTAATTAATTTGCCATAAACAACTCGCATTAACTATGCATTCCTACTTTGCATTATCATACGTATCTACCAGTTTCATATTCGGTTTTATACAATGTTGATTCTCGTTTGGCCTTTTGCTGACGATTGACAATATTCAAATTGGGTATTTTTTGTTTTTAGTGTCTAATTTTTGTTGTTCCATATTTAAATGTGGACTGTTATAATGCCCATCACTTTCGACGTTCCATTTCCCAAGAGTTAAGAGAGTTTACTAGTTTTCTTAAGAGTTGCTATAACCAGAGTTAGGTACTCCCAATATTCCAAGCGACCATAGGCCATAGGGTATGGTAACCACTTTCTGCTTTCATGCTTTTGCTACTTTAGTAGTACAAATACTTTCAAAATGCTATAAGCATTTACTCCAACCTTTGCTTTTTTAAACTATTTTAAAATAATTAGGCAATTGTGTAATGAAACAGTTTTTTGTCAATTATATTTTTAATAGCAAATAAATATAAACAGAGACATAAAAATATTTGTTGTATCTTAAATAAAACTCAGCAATGAAAATAAAGATATGTTGTAGCATTAATTTGGAAGAATAAGGTCTTCTGACACAAGCATCTTTACTTAAAAGGCAGCCTAACAAAGTTTCTGTTACAACCTGTTAATAAATAAATAAAGATATTTTATGTATTTATTAAATTATTTATTACCGATAAACAAAATAAATAAAATGGACTGATATAATAATATAGGTACAATTTTATATTAATAAATATAGACAATAAAAAATAAGGCACGTCTCTTTATCACAGAATACACCGTCTACTAAGTTTCTACATTAAACTTGTATATAATTTATTTAACACTATAAAAAGTACCTATACAAACTTCAGCTGTTATTAATATCGACTCTTATTCACGGAAAAGTCCTCTAACTAGTGAACATTGCTCATTACATACTGGCTAAAATAAAAGAACCTAAACAAAAAATAAAAATGTTGGAACAATAACTTACGCTTTGAGAACAAAAATCATAAAAATCTAGTTTGTTGCATAAGGATTTTTGCTGAGATCCAAAGGGCATCTACCTATTACAAATACATTGTAATTTATTGTTCCTACGGATATTTAGCTGTGAAGCTTGTAAAGTCGAGAGATTCTAAATTCATGTTTCAATGCTATTGACACCGGTGTATTAGTGTAACTATTCAGTACATGTCCAACAGACACTTAGTGCATTCAAAAATGGAATATCGCTAATTTTGGCGCACACATGGAATACGTGATAAATATAAAAATATACATTTTATACCTGACGCCTGACAATTGCACTTCTTTCTTTAAAATACATATCTTTATAAACAATCCTCCAATATGTAAGTACTATATACGTATATTTTATTTAAATATTTAGAAGTTAGCTACATATCCAACATTGCCAGGATTTCTATTGTAATACTAATACATTACAAGTTACGCTTACACAATACCATCTCTATAGCACAATTACATAAGATTTATTTAATAACTACATAATATAGTTATATGTACTTAATGTTATACCGAGAGTCTATTTAAATTAGCACGCTCTCCGGAATAGTTAGGAAAAGACGCTGATCTATATTGACAGCCATTCCGCTATCCCATCTACCGCGTTAATTTAAAACAGACAATCATCAATAAGAGGCACCATACATACATACTATAATCACACATTTACACATAACATAGACAAACAAAATGGCAGATATTCTACTCACAGATAACACAGAATCAACCACATTAAGTAAAGAGTATTATAGTATACACAACACACTTGTGGAAGTTTAAGAGTAAGTTCATTCCTATTTGAACCCAAGAGTTAACATTGGACTTTTTTAGGTTTTAAATATAAATAATATAGGATGTAACGTTCTAACTTAGCGCCGGAGCTTCATTACCACAGCTTACAGCTTCTATTTGTGCGTTTAAAAGCAAGCATCTATTTCCAGTCGAGGAGAACACACTAGAGATGGATATAGCACACGACGTGCAGATACCAACTTCCTACTGTTATTTATTGTCTCTATCCCACAACAATAACATGTATATATCGACACGGAATTGTTTGATAACTGACTCAGCACAGTTTCTAACCAGCATATGCTGGTAACAAAGTGACTTAGCATGGCACTGAAAACAACTAGCTATTGTTTTACACTGGTGGGTCTATCAAGGATGATATAACTGTGAATAATATGTAAAAGTGTTCGTATAAGTTCGTTTACGGTTAACCTAACGCTTGGTCCATAGCCAACGTGCCCAATGTGTTAAAAGTCCAAAAGTTATCCGCAATTCGACAATATAGCTAAACAATGTGAAGAGTGCACAAACATATTCCTAATATAATTCATGTATTGCATTCGTTCATTGCTATGCACGCATTGGGATTTATCCAAATCACTGTATTCTCTTGTATAATATTAACCTAATATTAGGAAGTTTAATTATAGCTTCTCAGCCGAGTGAGAAGAATTGCTTCGTGCTTGGGAACTTGGCTTTCTGTTTCTTTATGAAGTCGCGTGCTTGCCTGTCGCCTTGTCTCGTTTCTAGAGCTTTGATCGCTTCACCATCTAAAACAAAAAATATTAAATATAACGCACTGCATCATATTAATTTGAAGCTGGACAGGTCCTGCTTTATTACCTCGTTCATGATATTTATTTTCATTCATGATATTTATGTAATTTAAAACATTTATTTGGAACAAGTTAAGTTTACATCAAAATTACCATAGAAACATTGATAGCTACAAAAGTATTACACATATCCACTGTATGCACTACATGTTGCTATGCTAGTGATAGCCTAGTAGCGGGCAGCCAATAGACTGCCGCGCAGCGGTTTCGAATTTGATCCCAAGACACCTCTGACTTTTCGCACGTATGTGTGTATTATAAGTAAATCAATGCTCGCTTTAACTGCAAAGTAAAACAGCATGAGGAAACCTGCATATCTGAGAGTTCCACATAATACTTTTGAATATGTGTGTAACAGCCAAGCCGCACAGAGCCATCGTCGTAGACTATGGCCTAACTCTTCTCATAAGGAGAAGAAGCATGTGCCCCGCAGTGGATGAGTTTATGAACAGGACAGATATGTAAAAATTTATTATTTCAATGCTTCTTATGATTTTTAGATTCTGCAGAGATTCGAACAAATGAACAACAAGTAGGTGACAAAACTACAACTCTCTGGATACTCCAGGGATTCGGGCATGATGATGGAAATAAGTAGATGATAAAAAATAACGGTACTAACCGATGCTGGTAGGTCTGGAGAGCGGCAAGTGTTGCTGCGACAGGCTGCTGATGGGCGCGGGCGTGGCGGGCACCTCGCTGAAGTGCACGTACGCCTCGCCCACGAACGTGTTGCTCATGCTGAACATGTCCTTGTCTTTGATCACCAGGTGGATCAACCCGTCTGTTGTGCGACGCTGCTCCGGTGACAGGGGACTGGAATATTAAGATATGGAATTATTACGCTATACCGATAGACTATTTTTACTGTGGAATAATGTCAAGTGCAGTACAGTATTTAACGACAATATAACAAGTCAATATCTGATTAAGTCATCTAGAATTGTCTAGAATGATCCGCTACTTATCCGAATTCCGTCAACTCCAACCATTGTAATAGAAAAAGGTTAGCAATGTAAAATCCTTTAATGCAGAGAGGCAGCATGTATCTATCGATGCCATCCAAATGTATAACAATATGTTGTTGGAAATGTTGGAATCTCAGATAAGCTATTAATTGATATTTTGATTCTATCGAAATATTATTTTGCAATTAATTTCTATAAGTTGATTTTGCTAATTATACATATATACATAAGTTCATACGTAAAGCGATATATTTTGATACATAAATACATATGTGCAATACCTACGTATGTTTTTCAAATTATTTATGGTGTGCCTTATAAAATAAAAAAATAATATCTATAACTGGAGCAATTCTAAACAAAGACTTAACAAAATATTTATCTCTGAGCTTAAATAATTTGCTTAAAATACTCTCACTTGCGTGTACTGATTTAATAATAAAAATAAACGTTCCGATATTAAGGCACTCTGCCAAGTTGCATGCATTATTTGGCCTACGAATATACTAGGTATATCTATTTTTATTCCTTGAACTAATTCCAATATGTGGTTTACTGACATTGAATTTCTGTATGTGAATTTTTGTGACCTCATAGAGTGGCGTGATTTATCTACAACCTACCTCATAGACAGGTATTTATTTAATATTGTTATTATTGGTTTAAAATAGTTTCTACTTACATAAGGAACATTTCGTCGTAAAGAGGAAAGAGGTTTTTATTGTGAGTTTGTGTTTTCGGCTTCGTTACGTTAGCAAAAACATCTTCTGGAAACAATCCCACTCGGACGTACGAATCACATAGACCTGGAAAACGTAAACCATACTATTTAAGATCAAGTTCAACAAAGATAAACATCAGTCGGTATTTTATAAAGATTTTATATGAGACATTCTAGGTTAAGTCACACTTTATAATATTTATAAACTCACCGTTAGAATCTGCCGGCATCAAATTCCTGGCATTCATAATTTCTATTTTTAAATTATCATCAATAAACTGCGCTCTCACTGTCAACATTCCCATCTTTGGTTCCGTAATAGTTTGTTGTTCCTGCCACCTTTCTAAGTGGAACTGGTGTATCAGTTCTCTAGTCTCCATACCGTGAAGTTTTAGTAGGTACTCCACGCGTTTTAGTGTTTCTGATTCAAATGAGTTATCCTTACTGTCTTGACGGAAAGATCGTTTCATTATTTGAACACATTCGTGGAGATTTGAAAAGAATGACGGTGGACGTCGTTTCTGAAAACATAGGCAATACAAATTAATTTTTGATTGTAGAGATTCAGTGGTGTATCGTGATATAGTAAATATATTCTCCATCACCACGATGCCAATTATAAGTAGGTAGTTTTAAGAATACAAGCTATCAAACTTCAAACCATCACCCTTCATGCATATATGTATGATTTTAGAAATGAGTACATGATCTTTTAATATTAAAATTACATGCAAGACATGCAGCAATAATTAGGAACATTTTGCTGAGCTTAATATCCTATTCTGATATATAAGATACTAAATTATATTCTTAATTGACGTGAAGATATGCCTCTTCCTGGCTGTACGAAAGCATAAATAAAAAAAAATAGAAATAAATATAACATAAACAGTTAAAATGTACCAAGATTTAAATATAATATAATAATATGACGTAAGCGTAACTCTATTCTATTCTAAAGGCAAGCATCCAATAGATGCAAAATGCAAGGTCATCAAAGCATCACCTGCTTTATGCAATAGGACAATATCCTGAATAAATCTTAATACTAATTTTATTTTTCTCCGATAACATTATGAATGGGTCTTAAGGTAGTCTAAATCTTCCAACATCGCAAACATGCCACGAACCGAAGATCACAATCGCAAAAATAAAGAAATAACTTACAAATATTTGAAGTTCGACAAAACAAACCACTAGACAAGTTTTGACTATAGCTATTCGAAGCGTACAAACGTCATATGTACGGGCACATGGTTCATAGAACTATGAATGACAAGACACATCATCGGTGCAATACATTCACCGACTAAAGCATAAGTTTCTAATCACCATACACGGAACATATAAGACAGGTCCAAAGTGCACTTGTTATTTTAAATACATTGAGAATATTGTGTAGCTCTTTTTAAGTGAAGATTAAACAGAATTCGCAATGTATATAGAATACCGTGAACCTTGGCGTAATAGCAACATAACAATAACATAAACAGTGTGCTTGCTATGATCTAATGTTTTACCGCGTCTAAGTTGGCGGCTGCTGTTTTGCTCAAGCGCCTCGGGTCGAGATAGCGAGTTATCTTTGCCTTTCGGTGCTAACAAACAACAACAAGAAAACTTATAAATAATAATCATTTACAAGCACTTATCATTTTAAGCGTCTCATACACGCGCCAATTTGGTTGTGTAAACCGATCGACATATTTATTAGGCCCGTTCTATGTAAATAGTTTTATTAAAGCTAATAAAATAATAATGATACTACTTTGATCAACAAATGAATTCTCGATGAAGGCCACTTTCACGTTTCTTCAATGTTTAAAGGGAATGCGAATCGGTATTGGGTTCATCACAAATGTTGGTCATTTGGCCCAAAAGCGCAGAAACAACTAAGCTTGAACACATTATACAACGTGTGTCGCAAAGTCTTTTTGTTGGTAAATTTTTCGTATAAAATGGGCTATAATATTGTATTCGTATATAGGTACCTACTCTAAATCTCAGTAGCATATAATCAATGAACCTAATGTCTTTGTTTTAAAATTAACGATTATTTCTAAACCAAATTGAGGTATGTATTTGCACTCAAAGATAAACATAACAACTACAACTTATAACATTACTTAATCTGTACTACAACTATGAAAGAATGGCAACAAAATAAATAGCTAACTAAATATCAAATGTCATGATTTTCTAAAATTTTTCATGATTCTACAATTAATTTTATCAACTTATAATGTAACTGAAGACAATATTAATTCAGCACCTACTCACTATTAAAACGCATTTTTGTATACGAATAATATGTTGCGTATCAGGCGCGGATATTAGAGAAAGGAACGGCCAAGCCCAAAAAATAAATTTTGTGATTCGCTTTTTATATAATTTTTGATTTGAATCTTTGAGAGACTTGAAACCCGAACTTGACAAATTTTAACTCAAAATCCGCGCCTGTTGAGCTTTTCAATCTTTTACAAATCTACAAATAAATATACCTACTGTGCAGTGCGTGCACACAATTAAAAAAAATGCAATAGCGTGCGATACAAATACAATATCATTTACCCGAAAATAAATATAGTTGGGCGATACTTTATTTTTTCCAAAATATCTACTCCTAAACAAGCGAATACGAGTGGCGATTTTCTCTTTCTACAAACGAAAATTAATAATGGGTTAGTATCATGATAACTAAGTAATAACCTTTATGTACCCAGTGAAAAATATACTAAAATCTACGAAAATAAAAATTATTAGTAAATTATTCAATGTTAGAATATGGATATTTTCACTGGTAATTTGAGTAAAGATGATTTAAATTAGTAGTTACGAAGTAGTTATATTAAATTTAAAACTACAACCAATTGAGGAGTTAGAATTGTATGCGTTTTTACAGCTGTTAGCAGTTCAATTGGTAAAAAAATCTAATAAAATGAATAGAGATCAACCTCTAAGTTGGCTTGTATGAGCTCATAAAGCACTTCAGCTAGTTGCTCCCACACTATGTCAAGGGTCCTTGAGAAGTTTTCGTTGTTTAGATGTTGGTACAAGGTGTCGAGGTTGGCTTCAAGGTACCGCATGACGCGGTCCATACTCGAACAATCCTGATGAAGTAGCTCCGCACCCTCTATTAGGAAGCGTGTAATTGACGGCATCATCTGAAAGCAGTAGCCAATTCATTAATTAATTTAATTAATTAAAGATGATAAACCTTTTAGTTTTACATTTATGTAAATGTTCTTTTGGATAAAGAGTCGAAAATAGCATATGGAAAATGTTGCTACGTACTTTTCTGATCATAATTTCTAAAAGGTCCACAATTTTATTCCTTACTGTGTCTATTGCGTTAGCAACAACATTTTGCAAAGTCTCCTTACACCTGAAAATAAATATAACAATCATTTTAATAATCAATTGTAATCTGTCACTCGTTTGCTACCAGCTCCTTTACTACATAGTGTATTTTATGTGTATACGATCCCTGCCTGATAAGATGAGAGAAAATAAGGAAAAATTACTAAATAAACACCCAAATCCTAAAAAAATATTTATCATCCGAAACGGATACAGGTATTGAAATACCTAACTGGTGACGTACAGTAGTAAACATATAATGCATCATAAAAATGACATACCTCATTCATGCCTGCTCACACCCACGTAAATAGATTCAAACAAATGACGGTGCATAGGAGCACTTCCAAGAATTGGATAGAATGCACAATGATACAACTCTAACTTGTCACTGTGTTTTTGGTTTATAGAAAAAATATTGGCAGTTTTTATGTTATCTGTATTTAATACTAACAGCATCAAATCAAGGCTATATCAATCAAAAACTTAGCATGAATGATTTCATAAAACGGTAATATGTCATTAACCGGTAAATAATACAGGTGAAATTATGGTAACCTTATCATATTTCATATTTTTAAAGATGTCTGCCAAACTATTTTATGTTATTTAGGTATAAAGTTGAAATTAGCAAAGGACCGCTCCACAATATTTTTATGAAGCGACGCTCCTGCAAACGTATAACATTGGACTAACAAGACAGTTTTTTAATTATTAGCTTTCTGTTTTTGTGGTATAGGACAGTTTACCTTTGAGCTTCTAAAGGTGATCTTGCCTCACACATCTTCTGTATGATCTCTTCCATGCCGAGTTCTGCGACGAAGGGCTCCAAGCTCTGTCGCACGTAATCGATGTTGTTGATGGCGACGCACCATTTAGTCGTCACTTCGAACCGTTCCTCGAACACCGTGCTCACCACGCCTTCACTATCCACGCGGTTTGCCATCTTGTCCGAGTAAAAGACGCAGCAGCGACAGATGTCCTGGAATTTATTATGTTTGTTTGATGCCTAGTATATATTATTATTTGAGATATAACGCAGCTGTCGTGCCTGCTTTGCATTAGGATATCAGGTTCGATTTTCAGGCAAAATGTTACTATGTTTTAATGTCAAGAAATATTTAATATCAGCACTGAGTCTGGTACTGTGCTCAGTAGACAGCGATAGGCTCGCCCATTCTTAAGCAGCTGGCGAAATCTAGGTATATATGCCTCTGCCTGGATAGGCACACTCACGCCTTCATCTCAGAGGGAGGCGTGAGAATATATATATGTGCATATTAGGTTTAATTTATTATACATGTATGTACCTGGGATCGCATAGATATATAGTTGGAAACAATGTAAAATTCTGCGCTATACAACAATCAAATAGCTAAATACAATTGCTTGCACTTACATCAATAATTTTGGCCACAAAAGTATAGCAGCCTTCTACGTCAGGCCAGGCCAGTTGTTGCCAGAATATCTTAATTTGGTAGAATATCGCCAACGTGTCTACGCCAGAACTACTGTACTTAACGTTGGTGTCCACTGGTACCAAGTCGTCAAGGTCCACGGCCTTCTCGATACGTGTGAGCGCTTTGTATGCAGCGATGTCGAGCCACTGCGCTACACCGCCGAAGAACCATGAGTGGAATTTTGATATGGCGTACGACTGCCATTCGGTCTCGTTTAAGCCTTGGCCCAACCTGAAACGTTACAGTTTGCTTGAATAAATACACTTGTACACTCATACAATATGGTTTAAAATGTCACTATAGAACTTTTAAACTACGTAACCTATCAGCTTAACCATATCCAGATATCAATACGTTATGTCTGGAAGCCGGCGGCCGTACCTGATGGACGAATAAAAAAACCGTTTGTCTAGGAACAAACGACTTCTTATTCGTCCAAAAAATATATTATTTACTAGCTCTAAATAAATTCTACATAGACTGCCTCAATGATACAACGAAAGTTAAAACAATTGCTGTGATTGAATATTTGCATGGTGATATGAAATACCCCATAACAGGTAATAGGTATTTTTGTCAAGAAACGTTCAGTGGAAACACGCAGGGCGTGTGGAACTCTGCCTGATAGACGGTAATATTTCCTAATACACTTATTAAACCACTGTTCCTTAAGGCATAATTTTACATCCAGATTTCCTAAATGTGGATGTAAAACACTTTTATAAACTCCCTTCGGGGATATAGACGTGCAACTGTGCATAAAAGACTCGATACCCAATCTTGTTCAGTTTCTGGACGTATCAACAAATTAGTTGCAGCAATTCTCTTCAGTATATTGAGAAGCCGGCGCTGGCTAACGATACCACACTCCGGCACATTCATTTAAATATTTACCTAACTTAACGCCACATTGCGTCTATTGTTCGACTCATATGGTGCGGCCGCATGAAACAAATATTTACCATGACAAATGACAAATCGATTACACGTATATGTAGTTCGTTTCAAACTGCCCAATGTGTTTTCGTTACACCGCCTACTATACTTCAATTAGGTGGCGTGCTGGTCAATAATTCATATTATCAAAGCGACAAATAACAACTGGCGTGTTTGAAATAATAATATGTCAAACAAAGTATAAAAAGTTTTCTGTTGAATAATTTGCTCGCAACCTTGAACATACAATCATTAGTGTATGCAATACTAACATTACGAACAGAATCTTAGTATTATAAAAGCGTCGATACTTACGTTAAAAATCTTTGTAGTGTTAAATAAAGTTCAAACAATGTTGTACCCATAGTCAGAGGTTCCGAACTCACTGATGTTGAACCGAGTCCGGTCACGCCATTAATACCACCGGCCAGGTTGATTGTAGACGACGAACCCTCACTGTACCTCAACCTCTTCAAACTCTTGCACACTTCGACTATCTCTGACTCCACTAATGAAGCAATCTTACTCTCGTATAAGCCGTATAAAGCCTTCGAATAGGGGAAGCTCATTACCCTGTAACGAAACAAATGTATCAATAAATAATATTTATATTTATCATTTGTATAATAATCATTATAACTTATACACTGCTAAAAATAGCGATTACTGCAGTTGAATAAGCTAAACGTAGGTGTTAGTTACAACAAACTATTTCATTATTTAAATACTTACTCAACAAAAACGCGGTCATAATATTCCACCGCTCTCTGCAAATCTGATCGGACCAATTGTATCATTCTGATCAAATGCTGAAGTCTGGTATCTTCTGTATTTTCCTTGCACTCATTATTGTCTAATATGTGGACAAACCAATCAGAGGCCCCTTGTGTAACAGCCTGGTGAAGAACCTCGTGGATCGTTAGTTTGCCCTTATCGTCCCGCAACCAACCATACAGATTTGTTGGAAATAGATCTATACTATCAGGAACATCCAAAACGGATAGTTTGTAAAGAATTTTAAGGACTTCTCTTAGAGTTTTCATTACAATTTTATCTCCTGCAGTTTTTTTCCTCAGTTTCCTAATGTGACTGTAGCAGGTTGGAAGCAGTTTCCTTGCGCCATCCCAAAAGAGCTTGACGTCCTCTTCATTTACCAGACCTATATCGAACCGAAATGGAACACATTATTTCTAATTACGAAGGTTTATCATCCTAACTAATATTATAAATGCAAATGTTTGATGATAAGTTAGTTTGTTTGTGCTTTCACGCATTAACTACTCGACCGATCATCATGAACTTTTGCATACACGTTGTCAGAGGAACAAAAAAGGACATAGGATATGTTTCATCCTGAAAAATATCGAGCGAAGCCGCGGACAAAATCTAGTTTTAAATATGAGTGAAATGAAAGAAGTTAGTTACCAGATTGTAACGGTTTAGTGATCTTGTCCAGCAGAGTGTTGAAGAGTGCGAAGCTGAGCGGGTGGTCAGCGGTGACGGCGCAGTAGACAGCCCACTGCACGAGGTGGTTGTCGCTCTGGCTCAGCCCGCTCTGCGCCGCGTGCTGCGTCAGGATCGCTTCAGCCGGCGCGCTGAAGTTACCGCACCACCAGTACGGCGCAACCTGCATATCGTACCCACATTTGTAACTTGACATATTTTAACCTATTGAGTCGCAACAGCACACCGGCGGCTAGACAGGATAATTTTTTTTAATCATGTCTTACAGCCCAAAGGAAATTCTTTTAACACGTGTGCACTTCAGCCGAATTTTGCATACATATCTTATTTTTGGTCAACGATTCACATCGCAAGAAGGTGCACACAATTCTGTCAAAAGTACCTAATGATAAATAGTGTCTAATTTAAGCATGCTATACCTAACCATCTTTATAATAATTTATTGTTACGCACTCGTAAATAACAAGGTAGATAATATGACTTCATTATGAACGTCAAGGTCAATGAGACTGCGCTATGCTAAATACACAATACTAAAACAAATGTTCACAAATAGTAGGAGGCGACATCCAAACTTATATGCAAAAATGTCTTATACTTAGTATAATGCAAAATAATAATCTTTATGAGACTAAATAAGAGGGTGACCTTGAAGTATGTTTATGCCGTGACTCGCACACCTACAACTGAAAATGTTTACCTACAGACTTAGAAACAGTTTTACGATCGGAAATGTCTTAAAACAGTTTAAACTTTTGAACTGCGGTTTCTGACGTAGATCTAATAGACACCCATAAAACAGAACATTGACGTAAGACTCGGTTCAATCGAATGTAAAAACAAGGTGGCTTGTGGTATGATAACGTCTTCGTGTATATTTTTATGATGTTTGATTTGAAGAGAATTCGTGTGTTGAATAAGAGTGGCTATAAAACCTATATCGATAGCTTACTGCGTTGGTAATAACAATATCCTACCTATGAGTCAGGTGCTCAACGAATATAAGTACAACATGTCGTAAACTCACGTGCACCTGCACGTGAGTTTGCTAGGATGCAATGATTACGACATCCTTAACTGATTAACCTAAGAAGATCCAACATAATGAGACACATTCTTCCTAGAATTAAGTCTGTCTTTAGATACCTAGATCTTAGCATTAATTCTGTCATTAGTCATTACACACTAATTTACCTTTTGTATCACAACGTTTCCATCTTATAACAATCATTAAAGGATTATACCTATTATGGTCTGCATAAATTATGACATAATGGTTTTAGTGGTTGTCATGCCACTGCCACTACGCTGAGTGTTGTGGTTCGACGGGACAAAAATTTGTGTGATACAAATAGTTGTTCTGAGTTTAGGTATTCTTTGTCATCCACGACACAGGAATTATATATATAAACTTATAGAAGATATTTCAAACTGTAAAATTAGATAAATAGGTAGTAGGTTCGAAAATGTAAAGATAGTCAAATTGTTTTTCTCTAATTACACGAAAACCATTAAAGCAATAACCATAACAAATCTAAATTATATCATCTTATTGCTTTATTTTTGTTTATTGGTAATAGATGTATAGATATATTGTCTCATTGTATTGATGTCAATCAGTGACTAAGAAACAGTTATGCTCTGTTCTACAAGCCCTCGTAGGAAGTGAATAATTTGTATGCATGCCGTACGTACTAAGTAGGTAGGTCTATGTTAATGAGAGCCTAATCATTAACTAGGTACTTAATGAGGAAGCATGCAATAAACTGACCTTAGAGTTCTCCAACTCGTGGAGGAGGACGATCCGGAGCAGATGCCGATGTTCCTGAGCCGCGACCTGGGCGTTCTTCTCCGCAGAGAAGTTCAGACGCACCTTAACATCGCCCTGTCTTTTTAGTTTGCTCTTCTTGGTAAGACTGAACCACATCGTCATCCCGCTAGCGGGAATTGACTGGAACAAAAATATATATACATATTAATATAGAGTTTTATTGAAGTCTTACATGGATGCCATTTTTTTAAAAGTGGAGCGTAATCGGTTATCAGTATTTACGACATAGCTGAAGATCTGGGAATTGATCACAAAACAGTTATGACCCATTTGAAAAAAGCTGGATATAAAAAAAAGCAAGATATTTGGGTGCCACACGAGCTCACTGAAAGAAACCTAATGAACGAACGATTTTTTGCGAATCTTTATTAAAATGTAATGAAACCGAACCGTTTTTGAAGCGATTGATTGATAACTGGTGATGAAAAATGTATCACGTACGATAAGAACGTACGAAAAAGTCGTGGTCAAAGGTCGGTCAGGCTTCACAGACTGTGGCAAAACCCGGGCTAACTCGCAATAAGGTGATGCTGTGTGTATGGTGGGCTCGGAAGGGTATTGTTCATTATGAGCTTTTACTTTACCGCCGGGCAGAACCATCGATTCGGATCTCTACTACCAACAACTGATGAGATTAAAGCAAGAAATTGAGAGAAAGCGGCCAGAATTAATCAATAGAAAGGGTGTGGTCTTTCATCACGATAACGCTAGACCTCACACATTTTTAGTCACTCAGCAAAAATTAAGAGAGTTTCGCTGGGAGGTGTTAATGCATCCGCCATATAGCCCTGACCTTCCGACCTTCAGATTTTCACCTATTTCGGTCTCTTCAGAATTATTTAGACAGTATCAGGTTAACATCAAGAAAGGACTGCCAAAACTACTTGTAGCGTTTTTTTGATCAGAAGTCCCAAAATTTCTACAGCAACGGGATCATGTCACTACCTACAAGATGGCAGACAGTCATCGACCAAAATGGCACATATATATTGTAATTAAATGTAAATAAACTTAGAAATGTAATGTCTTGAGTTTTCATATAAAATGCGAAGAAACTTTTCCCCCGACCTTATACAATGACAACACAACATACAGCCATAACGAGGCAGTTATTAAAGTAATATACAAAGATCGAATTGGATTATCTTAGTAGGCGATATTAAGCACAATTTTTACAAGTAATACTTATTGTTATTGCTTATCTACTATAGGTATGTTTATATTTTACAGTTGTACAAACTGATATTATACTGCATAATAAACATAAAATTATGTAGGTAACTTATGAACAAAGTGTCAGTTACGCAACTCCAGTAGTTAATGGGACATCATAAACAAGATATTATCGTTTGTTTTAATTACCTTCAATGGTATATTTGAAGTTCCAATTAGTTCATTATCATGTTTGCCTGTTGAAGCAGTGATGGCTATCTCCTTCATCAACTTCCGGAGACCTTTCACGCCTTTCACTTCAAATATTTTTGTCATTTTCTCTTTGACTGTCTCGGCAGGATCGAAATCCCTAAAAAGAAAACATACATTTTTGAAGCCTGTGGTATAACTAAAGGAGGCTTAAATTATCATTGCTATTATTATTTGGGTTAACACTCCGAATATCTCGAGAAATAGTTTTTTTTATGATTACATATAAGAAACCAGGTTACTAAATAATATTACTAAAAATATGAGCCGTATGTTTCACTAAACAAAACCGTAAACAAGGTATTTACGAGCAGTTCACTGACCCTAGAAGACCTACAATATATAGCGCTTTAACCTTTTCTAGTATTTTTTTAATTGTTATGATCACGCAATTAAGGAATTCCATTGAATACGCGAAGGTTTCTTTCAAGTACGCGAACGAAGTGGTATTTATAGCTTTATACTTACCACACTTCCAAACAAAGGGTGTCATCTTGAACACTGCCAGGCATAGGTCTGAAAACATACCAATATTTATTCTACATACCAATATTTATTCTACTACCCATATTACCATCGAATATCTATTTTATAATATATGCCATGAACAAGGCTTGTTACGCGCATCTTGCTAATGGAGCCATAAAATCTTTTATAGCTGACTTTTACTCTAATGGCGCTGTACTGTAATTTAACCACGTCATAGACTTCCGACAATAAATATTACAGTAATAGTGTATAAGTTGTAGTAAAACAAATATGTTTAGAAATCAATAAGGGCGGCCATACACGGACAACTTGAGCAGATCATCGCTGACCAACGTTCACGTTCCAAGCAGTTGAAAAAATAGCAGTTGCTATCGCCATGGTATTATTTTTTTAGTTCTGTAAAGTAGACTTAATTAATGAATCGCGGGTGCTTTACAAAAATTCTTACAACGGACTCAAGAACACTCAGCCTCGGAAAAATCATTTGTGGCACTCACCTGTAGTCCCGTGTGTGTACTACACGGGACCCACAGGGATCTTGGCGTCATCTTCGACTCAAAACTACACTTTGATAACCATATCGAGGGTATAATAAAAAAGGCTAACAAGGGACTTGGCTTCATACTAAGATTTACGAATGACTTCAATAACCTTAAAACGTTTAAAATTCTCTATTGCGCTTTTGTCCGTAGCCATTTATAATATATATATTGATAGGATTGAGCGCATTCAAAAACGTTTTCTTCGTTTCTTGCAGTTCAAGACACGAAAAAATTAAGCTACGTATATTTTACACTGTAAAAAGTTTCACATATTGCGTTTATATGAACGGAGACGCATTACAGATATTTCGTACCTTTTTAAAATAGCTAACGTCACTGGGTTGTCCAGAACTACTGGGCAATATAGGGCTTAGGACTCGATCTGAAATGTTGCGGCAGAAAGCATTGCTTCACATACCCCTAGTCAGGACCACTTAGAGGCAGAACTGTTTTACTATACGAGCGTGCAGGACTTAAAATGAACTTTTTGATGAATTAGATTTTGATTTGTTTGGGACCAGTGTTACTCAACTTAAAAGAAGTGTAATAAAAAATTCTTTGATACCTAGTTTTGTTACCATTTTGTAATGTTAAATTTATAACTGACCTTGTATTACAAAAATTTATTTTTAGTGGTGGAAACTTGTAAATGGCCTTAAACTGTTAAGATTTTTAATATTGAGCTGTAAGTTTCCCAAATAGAACAAAATAAAATAATAAAACACTCGGCGTAATGGAAGTGGCGCTGCTATGCTAACTATTTTAAAACTAGTACGTCAACGGTGCAGTCAAAATTGCTACCATTTTATTACACTAACTAGTGTTACTATCAAAACATCGCCCACGTTGCACCATAATCGTCATAACAACAATTCGTAGGCACACATAATTGCAATCGAATAATATTCGAATGCAGTTACTCGCAACGTAATACTTTCTTTGCTTGGTCAATAAAACAACACGCACACATATGTATAAGCATTCAATAGGTTCTCATTAGAACTAGCTCACCTGCGCAACTTCGTCTGCGTCACATAAGAAAAATTTCCCCATTTCTGCAACATTTTTTATTGCGTGATGTTATATAGTTTATATCTTTCCTCAATAAATGGACTATCCAACACTAAAAGTACTTTCTGAGATTACCAGCTATTGCTTCAAGCTTTCCGCATATGGCCCGTTTGACAGAATATGTTATACAGGCCAGTTATTTTTATGGGACTTCATTGCACCGAATTAGCTGGCAATGAGCTAGTATTTAACTGCAGATTTACTTCACACATGACCTCACCGGCGTTCAACACATTCCGCCTCTCTTTTGTCTGTCTGCATATATATTTATAATGTTTCTCGGTAAATGACTCTCACTGTTTGTATAAGATAAAACGTCGTAGTGTCTCATCTGTGTTCAGTCAGTTATATACAAATAATATAATAATACCAGCCCCGTATTAAACTGTCCCACTGCTGGGCACGGGCCTTTTCTCAATGTGAGAAGGGTTAGGCCATAGTCCACCACGCTGGCCCAGTGCGGGTTGGCAGACTTCACATGTCTTTAAGAACATTATGGAGAACTTTCAGACATGCAGGTTTCCTCACGATGTTTTCCTTCACCGTTAAAGCGTTATATACAAACATATCACTTAAAAAGCGACATGAAAATGATAATAATAAAATATCGTAGATAACTTACAAGGAAAAATGTTCCTCCCAGAGAGGATTAAGAGTGCCAGACTTCACCGACGTATTGTACCTGTGTGTCGGGTTTGACATCAGGTATATTGTGACGAAAGGATCACTAAAGCCATTGGGATCCTTAGGAACGATGTCTTTAGCTTCAACCACTTCGACGTTCAACATTAACTCTGGAGGCTCTTTAGCTTCAGCTTGTGTGAGCAGCTGTGTATGCTTGTCGCTGGCTATTTTGAATGCTTCTTGAACGTAGGACAGCATTGCTGCCTGTCCCACCTCGTAGCCTACGTCACATCCCCCGACATTGTGTAGTATCTCATACAGTACTTCCAAGTAAAGTTCATCGACCTGAAAATTAAGATCTATTTAATCTTATTTGACACGTCACATCATTTACATAATTATAGTTACAACCATACCCTACGTAACTACATTGTCCCATGTATATAAACATAAGTCTGATCATATAACTATGTAGAGACATTTTCTAGAAAATATATAGGCAGCTTTAATTTTTCCTAGTTTTAGTGCCCACCTCATGGTTACTGTTAGTTACCGCTCAAGAACTTGATTGTGTTTTCCTAATATACCGGAAATAATATTAAGGAATACAATGAAAACTGAAAAAGGGAAAACATAAAGAGAGAGAAAATATATGCTAGCCTTCAGTTGAAATGCGAATTTGCTTGGAAACTGAAATATGCAGCCCGTTAATACTAACCTGCAAAGGATCGCAGCTAGTAGGTTACCGATATCACGGGTGGAACAGTTACCACGGTATCAACGGGACGCCCGGTTCCTACATATTAAATGATTTACCATGCTAATTAAAATTAGATTTCAATCAGGATCACTGCTACTATTGCGTTTACGCAGCAGACTAATATTCTATAATGCACATAGATAAGCACACCTTGCGTTCACACTTTATGGTTTTACGAATTACCACCGTTTACACCAAATTGAATAGAGTACACGTTTTATATACCGCATATGGATAAACCGTATCAGCAAACCGAGTCGTGAAACGGTAAGTTTAAAAGTTTTGTAATACCACTATAAGAACAAGCGTTGGGAAGGTAATGTACCTACATAATATAAACAGGTGGGTATCTGGTACCGTACCTATATTTACTGTTATATATTTATTCTGGAATTCAGATCATTGAAGTTTAAGTTTAAGTTGAATATATGTAGGTAGTTATCTAGTATCTACAGTATCTACCTATATTTCTATAATTAACATTTTAATTGTCATTCTAACAGCATTGAACAACAATTAATGACACAATCAGTCAGTTACCCTACTTGTTTATTTTTAAATACCTGACACCGTTGTAACCGCTTACCATTTATTAATCATTAAATTTGATAATAATTGTAATAAAATTATTTAAATTAAGAGACCTTTGAATATTCAATACCAATAACTCTTTTACTTATATTATTTATGTTTATGTAGAAACACAACACCATTTTATATGATAATTATACTTCTAATTATATACAAAATGCAATAACTAGAACTCAACGTAAATCCGCTTGTTAACACTTTAGAATATAAGTGAACTAACTGTTTGAACTTAAGAAATCCTTATATTGCTTAGCCAGAACAACCCACTTAAGATAAAAGTTACACACTCTATTCTACTTTATAAGTAGCATATAACTGAATACGACACAATCACTCGAAAACTTGACGTAGAGGACGACACATCTATCGAAATAAGTGGTTTGTGGTCGTCCACTATCTAATCATCCGATGCTTTTTATGTAGGTAGACGCACAGAAGTCACTCGAAACACTCACCGTACAATCGTAATAATATCGCAATTTCATAAACCAGCCGCCACAATAAAAATCTTAAGTTGCACTATAAACTCTGCACTGCAGCTAAAACCACCGCCGAATGAATGAATCATCGGCAGTTTTGAATGATGGGGTGTCCTGGTAACGACAACACCGGAACGGCCCGACAACGCAACCAACCGGACAAACTTCGAATGTCATAGTCGAAAGAGTTTCTACGTCTATATAATGACCCCCTTAATATAGCTGGGTTACTGCGCCGTCGTCGTGGGAAGCCTATCGATCTGATAGAAAGCTGCTGCTGGTGGTGTTTTCGACTTACCACTTCGTTGGCTACGAAATAACTAGGTTTGTATTTGATTCATCGAGCGACAGATTAATTACCTAGTGAACTTTATAAAAAGGTCGTTATTCTCTAAACTCGTGACTCACACTTGGTTTTTTAAATATACACTTACCGATTCAGGTACGGAAAGAATATTTCTGCGGTTCAAAAAGATATTTTCCTCAACCCACACATTCTACGTTTACTTGACAATATTCGCAACATCGCATTTATTTGTTACTTTCTTTTAAATAATATCACCATATTAAATAATTAAGTAAAGACGTTTACTCGTCAAATTATAGTTATGGGTTTTAAAACGGAAATGTTAATGTTAGTCTCTTTACTACCTGTTTATTACCTATTTAAAATTAAACAACCTGCTTTCATAAGCAATAAATAAAGTACTAACTGTCATAGATTGTATCAGCATGCTAGTTTGTCTGTCTAGCATTTCTTTCTTCACGCCTCTGAACTTAGTCCGAAGTGTCCCTGTATTCATTTTCACAAAGTTTTCACTAACTTGCTTTTACATATTCACACAATCACCACACAACACATATTTATTAATAACTAGCGAAAACTTCATCAAGATTCATCGTTTTCATATAAGATCTAATATATTAAAGAACTATGTTGCACATGAAAAGAACTCGATGAAAGAGAAATGAATATGATGGAAGCTACCGGTGCACTGGCGGAGTCCGGCCGACCGGGACTAGGGATTGAACCCGCACTGCCGCCAAATTCTATTTTTGCAAAGCGCCGCCAACGAAGACGAATGCGAGAACAAAACTAAATAATAAAAAAATCTCCAAAATATTTCGAGACTTCAGAGATGTCGCGAGTCTTGTTTTTAATATGATAATTATGATTCAACGAGACATCCTGCTCCAGAAATAGTATATCAAACTCCATCACCAATTTTTTTTCTAATCCGTAATTCCAATGAAATCCTTTTTCATTTAAATATAAAACATTTATATTGCTTTAAGTTCAAACTTTCAAGCTTTTATTGGGTA
Source organism: Catocala fraxini (assembly GCA_930367265.1). Classification (NCBI taxonomy): domain Eukaryota; kingdom Metazoa; phylum Arthropoda; class Insecta; order Lepidoptera; family Erebidae; genus Catocala; species Catocala fraxini. Next base: position 14,661,211 of record OV884037.1, read on the forward strand.
CTTCATTGACGTAACTGTACGATCTAGCTATTGAATTTACATCATTCATACATCTTTGCTAATGGAGACCTGTGATATATTACTACATTTCCCTTCCGAGCAGGGATGGATAACTACCCAACAGCAAATTACAACAAGTTTAATGGAATCATAAATTTTTGTAGTACTAATAAATAAAAAGTATATTAAACTCTTGAGTCGAATAAATTATGAGGAAGTCTGTTACAATAGCGTTTTTAATGATGAGAAATCAATGATAAATGGAGATTTTCATTATTGATGGTGGTGCATCTAATGCAAACCATATAGTATTATGAGCTCCAGGATTAGAAACCTACATGCGTCGTCTTCTAAGATCGTCATTATTGTGTCATAGTTATGAATGTAGATAGTTTATTATAATTATATAGAGGTAATTAGTATTACGGCTATTCTCTATTCAAAGTAACACAACTCCTAAACTGTCTTATTTAGGTACCATCTTATCTCAGTCGTGGCCAGTAAACGCATAAACTTAAAACTGCCTTAATAATTTAAGAATTTTGCTGATGTTTATTATAATTTGAAGCCGTGTTTAGCAAGCATAAGCCAAGGTTCTTAGTTAGCAGGGCAACAGGCGCGCGTGCTGATCGTTTTATTTATTTTATTAACCGCGTGTGTTTGGGCTCGCGAGCAACGGAAACTACTCTCTTACATTATTGCTAATTTATTTACATAACAGAACTTCAGTAGCCACAAGTACGTAACTCAAAGAGATACGTATTTTTATACATCGCCATTTGTGTTAGCTGATTTGGAATACTCGGAAATACTTCAAAATTACTTGGAACAATATATTTGATGACATCTCAGACAGGAAATAACGAGTAGGTTCAACAAACATTAAACAGGTCAAGAACAGTTCATTGCTATTTATTAACCTTATTTGATCCATTGCGAACAATATTACTTTGTATGCTAAGATATTACTAGCAGTGCTTCTGAGCAACGTGAACCCAGATTACCTTAATGCATCTTGAGAATATCCAGACTATGCATCAAAAGCATAACTGTCTAGATCCAGATGATCGAAAGCAAACGTCTATTTTAGAGTCATAGGAATATGCGTAGACATAACTTTATTTATAATTAGATATTGGTATCTTTAGTATGACTGAAAGATCACCTATACAATTATATCAAATAGGTAAAAATAGTTCGTCTAGGAAATCCCAATTATATCACAAAAGGGGAATGACATTGGAGTGACGTATTCTTAACGACGGCGGTCATTGAGAGCAACCTTGATGAGGAAGTTGACAAAATAAGATGTAAAAGTAAAAAAAATATGTGCTGGCTACGTGCCAGTAGCATGGTCGAGTATAGCGACCATTGTGCGCCGGACTTCACACAGTCAACATCACATCTACACAGAGAGTAGGAAGATATTACACAACATCAATTGGTCGATCATGACGTACTGTATAAGTACAATAGATCATATTAGACGAATTGGTGATATACGCATAGAGAATAAGTTTATTCTCCAGGCGTATCGACAATTGACATACGTAGGAATTCGTAACAAACAAACAATAGAATCGAATTATAAGTTGACCTTGTGTGGGCTAATCAAACAAAAAAATTTATGTCGTACCTACACGTTTTACATTTATGCGTGTACGTTGCACTTATCGAAACTACTCTGATATATCTACATATATGAAGGAATTGAGATAGAAGTACAATAAAACAGTTTCACATAGCGAGCGTTGCAATCGTGACATCACCTTGGAATATTGCCCATCATAGCAAATTCTTCGGGTTAATGTCACTGCAACGTTTCAAAGCAGCCCAAAATTAACCGCGACACACTTTCACAGGATAGGTATGGCCCAATGTCTAGTTCAATTAAAGCTCACAGACTGAGTCTGAGTCGGGATATGAATAAACGCTTAAACTATAACAGCTGATGTGGTAACTGTGACGATTTCCGCCACGATGAAACGAAACGTGTGTACCTCTTACGCGATATAGGTCGATTTGTATAAATAAATAATGGCCAGTTAATGTTGTGAAACAAGATGCACTTATCTTATTGCAAGTTTGGCATAAGCATGTTTGTTTATCACATTTTGTGTACCGTTTAAACAGTGCTAAGCAACTATAACTGTGACAAATTACTGTTAGCGATAAGGCCGCGCTTTGTACATAGCAAAACAAAATTGTATTCTTTAATTAGGAGCGTTATAATAATATGTATTTATCTTTATGGCGAATGATTAAACGCCTTAACTGATAGGTAAGTTGAAAAGCCACTTGCCAAAGTTCGATAGGAGTATCAAGTGTAGGACGTAAACGTAACCTATCTAGATAACCAGTCCACTACAGTGGCTACTATTACTGATTGACAATTTTATAGAAATCAACGGTTTCGTTTGTTTTTTATATAGCCCCATATTGATTATTCCATCGTAAATGACATAAAAGACAAGAAAATTGTATCAAACGTCTTGCAAAGATATTATTGCAAAAAACTCGGCCGTAGATCTAGTAGAGATCCTCGCCAAGAGAACTTTGAAACGGAGTGGACTCTGACTGACTGACTGCAAAGTGGAAGCAAATATTGCCAAATTTGCAAATATTGCCTCATCGTTTTAGACTGACTAAAACTTCTCGATGAGTCAACATTAACATTTGAGTAAGTGGCAATTTTTCTTTGATATTTATGTTAGCCTAGTCGCCGAAATTCGATTATAATCATTATTGAAAATTTGAGGAAAACAGTGGGCAGATATAATAATATACAGGTTCTAATATTGCACCTCAAAATATTAGGTAGTCAGTAAGTACCAAGTAGTAAGTACCAAGGACTTATTGCATCCATTTTGTGGACAAGTAGGTAGATAACATTTAAATTTAATATTTATTATATTTAATATAAATTTTATTGTTTATATTAATTTGGTTATAAAATATGGTGTATGTATGTAACCATATAACCATTAATTAAATACTTATTGTAAGTAGAACTAGATCTTTACAATACACTGTCTTTTACACAAGAATTTATTCATGTTACAAAAGGTACTCAAACTATCTTTAAAACCGTAACAAACAGAGTATATTTCAGGTTTACCTATACAAAAGCAGCGAAGTATGGATAATTAGGAGGAAATGCTGGAGGACTTAAAACGAAATATTAATGAGATAATTACGGCTCGGACTAATTATAGGTACCTAATCATAATAAAGATAAAATCATCATCTCGTATTCCCTTGTTTCCTCCTCCAAAATCAAATTTAAAACTCAAAAGTTTAAATTTACTCATAAACCGAATGACGTTTATGTCGGCTATGTGTATGTTACTTTTTTTATTCGTTAAATATGTTTGATGAAAGCCTGAAAACAACTGTATAACTTGGATTTCGTATATTTTTAAGGTTTTAAATTCCCGTTAGTAATAATATTATAAAAAACGCAAGGCAATGCATACGAACATGGCAAATATAAAACTAAATAGTATCTTAAAATTGCTTATTATGCTTTAGGGAGAAAACAGATGAATACGTTTGTATAGACGAAAATCTGGCCAATCTCCTCTATAAAGAAAATTGTTAATAGAAGGTAACCAAATACTTACGTTCCATCCGACAGCTTCCACATAGCGATCTATTTTGTCATGCTCATCTGGTTCAGAATCTGTGTCCAGTAGAGTTTCATTTCCACTGTCAGTATCACGCGGGATACCTCTATTCTCAGTCTGCAACTCATTCCCCAAGTTTTGCTCTGCATCCGGTTCCTCAGCCTCCTTCAATGGGGCCAATGGTGTGGATTCTTCTAGAGCAGCTTTTTGTGAAGCTTGTTTTAATATAGAACCAAACTTTTCAAAGAAGCTGTCATCTACTTCTTGTATTCTGTAAAAAAATATTTTGATTAGAATTATAGGTATGTAGACTATGTACACACAGCGACGCATCAACCTAGACTGTTTGGACTTTGAACTATTAGAAGTTGAAGTTGAGCTGCGAATCGTGCGAGAGAGTGCGTTATATTTTTGTTACGCTCTATCCTTACCATTACATCGACACCACTATACACTGTCCCTTTCCGACAATTCTCTATTTTGTATGTAGCGTAGTTATGCGTATATAGGGTGTCTAACTTGTGTAGCCGTGTGTACCCTGTCAGCCAAAAGTTTAAGACATCATCTATCAATTGTACTAAAAGCCCGTAAGATAAATAAAAAAATGCACATCTGCATATTTTATTGTTAATACCGAATATCTTAAGAAGTCATTCTTTTGTTTAGTTATTGGATAGTAAACATCAATTGTTTTCAAACACCGAAAAATGCTACGCAAGAGCCAGGTTGTAAAGTCGTGGTAATATTTTTAAGAAGTGCTCATTACTAATTACTTAGCTTTTCTTTCGCATTGGTCAATAATAAGGATTATTTAGTTTCCGAAAACACATGTTTCCGACCTATCATTACTTGAGGTTTCTTGGGTTTGTTCACAAACAATCTCAGTTAGTCTAAACTTGTGGTTTCTACAGTCAAGACATCTTAAAATGGGAAAAGCACGCAAAATTAGTAGTGAAGTGCGTTCTGCCATCGTTGTTTTACATAACGAAGGCAAATCCGAACGTGAGATTGCTTCACAACTGAAGTTATCGAAGACTTGTGTTCATGGTACAATAACTCGATACAGGGAGACTAGCAGCAATCAAGATCGTCTACGCTCGGGAAGGCCGAGAGCTACCACTTCTAGTGAAGATAATTTCAAATTGTTACCAGCAAGCGAAATAGACGCCTAACAGCACCAGAAAGCCGCGTTGTAGTGAATAAAATCCGAGTTAAACCTTTATCATTGACTACAGTAAAGCGGCGATTGAGAGATGCGAATTGCGAAGTTGTATGGTCGCGTTGCCGTTCGAAAACCTCTGTTAAGACCACAAAACAAGAAAAAACGGATGCAGTCGGCTCTTGTCCATCGAGATTGGACTGAAGATTTAAAAAAAGTTCTCTGGACTGATGAATCCAAGTTTGAACTATTCGGTTCAAAGCGAAGAATTTATGTTCGACGTAGCGTCCATATATATATATATATATATATATATATATATATATATATATATATATATATATATATATATATATATATATATATATATATATAAAATAATAATAATATACTACCACATACACACAACACCATCTAGCCCAAACTAAGCAGAGCTTGTACTATGGGTAACTAGACAATGGATAAACATACATATATACTTTTTTTTTGTAAGTACATACATATTATACATAGAAACACCCAGAACAAGACAAACATCCATGTTCATGCACACAAATGATTGACTTGTGCGGGAATCGAACCCGTGACCTCAGGCGTGGCAGTCGATTACACTATCTACTACGCCATCGAGTCGTCGATGATGATGGTGATGCCAGACTGTGTAGTCCCGACGGTCAAGCATGGTGGTAAATCAATTATGGTCTGGGGTTGCTTCTCTAGCCAAGGAACTGGCGACTTGATCAGAATTAAAGGAATTTTGAAAAAGGAGCAGTACAATCAAATTTTAGAACAAAATGCCGTTCCTTCCTGGTTGCGATTAATTAGAGATGGATTCATTTTTCAACAATATAATGATCCAAAGCATAGCTCAAAATGATGCAGGGAATATTTAGAAGAGAAAGAGGCACAAGAGGTTTTAAAAAACATGCTGTGGCCTCCTCAAAGCCCGAATCTCAATCCAATTGAACTTTTGTGAGAAGAGCCTGATAGGAACGTCCGTAATTGTAGCCCATCCTCGCAAGACGATATGTGGAATGCTTTATGCGAAAATTGGAGCAATATATCAGAAGACACCATTAACAAATTGATTGCTCGTATGCCGAGACTTATGAGAAAAGTCATACAATGTAAAGGAGGATTTTTTGATGAAATTCGGTTTAGCCAACTATAGCCCTTTTAGCATGGATTATTGGTATTGCTTCACGAATTTAAAGTATTTTGTCTATTAATCACTGTTTTATAAGATAACTAAACAGGTTACCTACTTAAAACACTTAATTTTTGAGTTTTATTTCATTTTTCCACTTTAATTAAGCTGGTCTTGAACTTTTGTCCTGTATCTCTACGCTACTGACTGCCTTGGCAGCGTCGCGGTAGTAGGTAAATGCGACTGCTGTGCATAAAAAATCACACCGGGACTCAGGATCCAAGAATCGGAAAATATAGGCAAAGAATTATTAGGATTTCCTGTCAAGAAGTTCTCAATAACAGCACCGACTCTGTAATTGTGCCCCTTAGACGGCAATAGTCTCGCCCTCTATTACGTGGGATCCAAAACTATAGCTGCAGAAATGTTGATGTTATAGATACACCTTTGCCTATCCCTTCGGGGATAATGGTGGAGACTATTGATGTATGTACATATATATTTATCTACCTACTTTCTCTGAACGAACAATGGTTACGTTACGTGGGCGAATAAGGTCGGTACCTACTATCATATACCTGCTTCTATCGTAGACAGTTTAAATATATCTAATGAGACCACGAAACGTAGTACGTTTAATGCTATAATTACTGATTTTGTCTGTGACGCTTAGGTCTCATATTATTACGGGCAAATAAAACTATGTATTTATTTAGGATAAGTTTTCTAACTTTGTATCATACTCAAACCTAGACTGCTTATGATAGACATAAACCTATTGTTCCGTCATACTGATCACAAATCTTAGCTCTTAATGGATAGGTACAGTGGCTATCTTTTGACTAGGTTCCTATCCTTAATAATGTGCACGAGTATCAATCAGAAGCTGCGTTAGGGCAGTGCGCGGATACCGACGGTTATTGGGCGCATAATACTATAATGATAATTGCGCAATCATGACAAGAAATATATACAATTAAATTGTTTTCTTGCCACAGATGGTAAGTATTAAGCCCTCCACACGCTGACAGCGGAGACAAAACGGTACCGTATAGCGGATTTACGTTTATAAATCCGTGAGAGCAACATGTCCACTAAGATAAACACAATCTAGCCTATAAGGCAGACCGTGATACTGACTGTAGAAAACGTAGAAAATAAAAGCACTGTATAAATTTGATTAAAACTTATCTTTTAATGCGCAGCATTTTCCTGAGTTCATAAATATTTTTGCTACAACGATTAGCCGCGAAACTGTGTGCAGGCATTATTTCATTCAAGTGTGTTATATACATCTTCGTTCGATTGATTGATTTGATGATTACACTATAAATAGACACAAAGATTCGATCTTTCGACAAAACATATTGTGAATAAATGTAACCTTTCCTCCTATGTATGCCCGAAGGGTTATTTATATTATATTATTACACCCACATTTCTCCAGTTATCAGCATTTCTATAACCTATACCTAATGCTATTCAGATTGTCGAAATGGATAAACCTAATAACACCTAGTTACCCAACCTGAAAATCGAACCAGTGCCATTATCGAACGCAAACATACACCGCGGCATAATGACGATGCGATAATTTAAAATCGAGCTAAACAAGTCTTCTCTCTTAGCCTTTATTATTCCCAAGTCACTTGGGGTCGGCTTTTCTGGTCTAACCGGATTTGACTGGATATCAGTTTTTACACGGAGCGGCTGCCACCTGACCTCCGCAACCCGAAGGCTAACGATACCCTAAGGCTAGACCAGTGTCAGGATATTAGAGGGTACTGACTTTCCCAATTACGACTGCCATAGATGTTCATGGCAGCCGGGACCGACGGCTTAACGTGCTCTCCGAGGCACGGAGCAGGCGATAATTGTCAATCAATACGCACATAATTTCGAAAAGTCATATAACTTCCGAAATTCAGAGGTGCGCAACGTGGGTTCGAACCCGAGACCCTCTGCATTGCAGTCTGTTGGTCTCCCCACTGAGCTATCGCTGCTCGAAAATCGAGCTAAACAAGTAAGTATAGCAAAATACTTGTATAACTGTACGGTTATGTTGTGGATCTACAAGCTCCTTTACACAATGAGATATTAAATCCAAATTGTACTATATGTTGTGCTATATACCAAATCAATTTATCTCATAATTTATCTAGGCGAGTGTACTAAACATCACTTTTTACGACAACGCCTGACAAAGGATTGGTTAACCGGTCGTATACCGCCGGCTCGCATACCAGCCGGCAGATTTGTACCCGTCGTAGGCCGGTGGCTCGCATGCGAGCCACCAAATTGGTTTTACGTTAGCTTAAGCTAAAGCGAAGGCGGCGCGCGGCGTTTTGGCGCCAATTTGGTGGCTCGCATGCGAGCCACCGGCCTACGACGGGTACAAATCTGCCGGCTGGTATGCGAGCCGGCGGTATACGACCGGTTAATCAATAGTTCCAATAATCTCCCATTATTCCTTACTAGTTCTGTTTCTACAAGCTTGTTATTACTACTGCTACTTATTGAAATATTGGATAGACAGTGACATAAACATAAAAACATACTAGTTTTGGTCTTGTCATACACATACACATTTTAGAGTACCATTTTGCATTTACTCTCTCCGATACCAGTGTAGATGATTCCTAGTTGTATTGGTTTAATAAAGTAAATCAAAAAAAATTACAGCCAGTTCTACTAAGTATACCTTAAATTCATTCAGTTAAAAATTATTATCAGTTTCTTTATTGTTTGTATTACACACAATGCATTATGCAATGTGCAAGATAAGGTTGAAATAATTGCTTTTCTTATGACACACAGTGTGTATGTCATATTTAAATCAATTATGATTTAAAAGCAAAAGTAGTATATTTTGCCAATTTACTAGTTTAGTAACTATTAACCAATTATTTAAGTGTTGATTTGTATTACAAAAACACATTTTTATTAAATATAATTTATTTACTCATAAACTCACTACATAAAGATGGAAGACCAATTATTATAATTTGTTAACTATTATTGTCTCAAACTCTTTTGGAATGATTGACAAGAGTAACACACTAATCTATAAAACTAGTTTAATCCAAAATTTTCCAAAATGAATATATAACACAACAATTACAAAAAAATAATAACAATATCTAAAATACAAAACTTGCAAAGAAAATATTCCGCAATCAGTTATCTAAAAAATATATTATATTTATCTACAGGCTAAAGTCTTAAAAATGCAACTTGGATACAAAATTAATTTACAGTAGGATACATAATCACTTATTATCAGCTACTACATGACAAGAATAAGACTTACTCATTACCATAATTTTAACTTACATAATAAAAGCTATATATTGGAATATGACAGTTGAGATATGCATATTTAAAATTCAAACAAGTAACATTCTGATGTTATATTGCTTATAATATATTTATTTATCCAAGCCAGACATGAGAGTATATTTTATGTCTGTGAATTCTAGAGCACCATGCAAGCTGCCTTCTCTACCAATGCCTGATGTCTTGACTCCACCAAAAGCTGGCTCAGCAGCAGACATTAAACCATCATTGATAGCAACCATACCAAACTCCAACTTCTGGGACATTCTAAAAGCCTGACCGAGGTCTTTTGTGAATACATAAGAAGCAAGACCACTTTTACTGTTATTTGCAATTGCCAGTGCTTCCTTTTCATCCTTTATTTTCAATATTTGTACAACAGGGCCAAATATTTCTTCATTAAAAATTTTCATATCAGGCCTTATATCTAACAGAATTGTAGGCTTATAAAATTTATTGCCAAGATTTTTATCAAACTCCCCACCAATTAGTACTTTTGCACCTTCCTTAACTGCCTCTTTGACTAAACCAGACACTTTAGTTGCTTGCATAATATTAATCAGGGGACCACAAGTAACACCTTCCTTTAATCCGGACCCTAACACGCATTTCTGTAGAATGACTTCTTTGAATCGATTCACATATTTATCAAATACATCTTCATGCACAAGGAATCTATTCGCTCCAATACAAGTTTGACCGTTATTTCTGAATTTAGCAATCATTGATTGCTCCACAGTGTGCTCAATATCCGCACTTGGGAAAACAATAAATGGAGCATTACCACCCAATTCAAGAGCTACTCTTTTAATACCTTTAGCTGCCTGTTCATACAATATGCTACCAACTTGAGTAGAGCCCGTAAAAGATATACACCTAACATTATCATCTTGACACATTACAGTCCCAACAGCGGCAGCATTTTTCCGGCTTGTTGTGACTATATTGATAACGCCTTCAGGAACGCCTGCTTTTTCTGCTAACTCAGCTAAAGCCAGTGCTGAAAGAGGTGTGTCCTCAGATGGTTTTATTACACAAGTGCATCCAGCTGCCATAAGAGCTCCTACCTTCCTAGTTATCATAGCACAAGGAAAGTTCCATGGAGTAATAATAGATACTACTCCTAATGGCTGCCTAGTAAGTAAAATCTGTTTGTTTGGCCATGGGCTTGGTATAATTTCTCCATTCAGGTGACGAGCACAATCTGCAAACCATTCCAAAAATGAGAGACCATAGGCAATTTCACCCTTTGATTCCACCAAAGGCTTTCCAGATTCCAACGTTAATATCTCTGCCAGTTGATCACTATGCTCTTCACAGAGATTGTACCACCGCCGAAGAATCTGAGAACGCGACTTGGCTGTGACATCTCTCCATGTCTTGAAAGCATCAGAAGCAACTTGGATAGCATTTTTAGCGTCGCATACATCCATGTCGGGCACTTCGCCAATGACAGAATCATCCGCCGGGTTGAGCACCGGGAACACAGCATTTGTCTGTGCCGACACCCATTTGTTGTAAATAAAAGCTTTATTCTTAAGCAAGTGCATTTGTCTGTACTGAGTGAAGTTTCTGGATATACTGGTACGTAACAATTCCATATCTGCAGACTAGATTTAAATTACGTATGAAAAGTTCAATAAAATGTTTATCTTATCACTTTGATACTTTATCGCTAACTTGAGATTGCAACAGCTACATGGGACGAATATAAGTTGAAAATTAACCACGAAGATAAAATAAGACGTACTATACAAATTGAATAATAATCAATATGCCTGCGTACAGAACTAAATATAATGTCGGCACTGTCGAAACAAGTAGTGCACTTTGTGACTTTGACAATTCAGTTTCTCTTATCGACCAAACATTGACACTTGCGTTCCGTTTAACGTTAAAATATTTTCTGTTATCAAAGTGATATCACATTACTTTTGTTAGGCTAGCGTACGATAAAAACAGGATACAATGAAATATAATCAAATAATAATATAACGTTGCTTACTTAAAATAAAATTTTAATCGATTTTGCAAATAATTTACGGATAGTCCATTTGACCGAAATATTGTTTTATTAAATTTCAATAGATGGCGCTGTACGGTAGGTTGGCTTTAGATTACATTTTTTATTATTATCATTTAATTAAAGTTCTTTAAAATTACATGCTTATATGTAGTTTTGGCTTTATTTTAGACATGCGGTTACCTAATTGTATGAGGTTTTTACCATTGATTAGTCCATAATTCCACTTTCAATACGACAACTTGTTGATTTACCGATCTATACAAGGAACTTGGCATTTTAGAATCACATTGTTACTTACCTATATGCAACTAAAGTTAATTAAAATTATAAAGCACCAACTATTGGTGCTTAATAATTTTAATTAACTATAGTTAACAAGATAGAGTTGATAGACTCCGTGAACATTATAGACGTGATTGAAGTGAATATACTACTATTGTGTATGTACTACTATATATGAAAATAAATGTTTAATCTTATACCTCTCTACCTATATTTTTTTACTAATACGCATACAGTTTTGGGGCTACCATCACAACATTTGATATTTTTAAGCGCTATGCATACATGAAGTTAATGGTTAGATTCTTATAACACAAGATAAACATACATAGATTATTAGAATTTACTATTAAGTAACCCTTTTGTAGCTATATTGATCAATAGTGGTCTCAAGTCTTTCAAAGGCGACTACATAAAACGAGCGAAAATGTAAGTTGACATACATTGCGAAACAAAAATATTAAAACGACAAGAGCAGTGCCCAGAGCCAATTATAAGTACCTACCTACCTTTTTCATGTGTGCAAAGAAGACAGTGCATTACGTTAAACAGGTTTGTCTCGTTCTCCCGCATGCAATCATAATGCGCTAAGAGGCCCTTGCATTCACTAAATGTGGCTATTTTATTAATAGGTAGGTAGGTACTAGGTAAACTATTTAATCTACAATAATTATAAATGTAGATTAGTTGCCAAAGTAGTGTGCCATCACGTCGTGTATTGTGAGTTCCCCACACGGGACAATCAATGTTATTCACAAATAGGATTAAGCATATATTAGCCTACATAAGTTTATAAATGATACCTTACTACTCTATCCTTGTTTCAAAATACTTATAGTAGGTACCTAAGATCTTCTAATATCTCCCGATAAACCACTACCTGAAACCGACTACCTACTCCAGACAAATTAAATCAAAACCCTTAACTTACAAGGAAATTGTGTACTTACTTACAGAAATGCTACGTTTCAAAGGTGATAAGAAGAGGTAGGTACCTAGGTATTGAAATGTTTGACGACTTGAGACAAATAGGTATACAAACACTTTAAAACAACTTTTTAAAACTTACCTGCTATCATGCACTTGTTCTTCGATAGATTTTTGTTGTTGCAACTTTTCGTAAAAACCTTTCCACATCGACTCTTCATCCATTGTGATGTTTTATTTTAAATTATACTAAACACAACAAATGTACAGTTTACAAAACACAATGTTGACCTCAAACAAAAGATCGCTAGTAACTGAGACTTAAATAAAAATTATGTAGATACCCACAGTCATCGATATACACAATGAATCACAAAGCTAATCGAGTCATATTATGGTCTGAAAAAAAATGACGTAAACGCAAGACTCGAGAGATCGGAAATAACGTGGTACGCCGGTCTGCGTTGCTTACGGTTGGAGAGCAAACGATTTGAGTTCACTGACACTAATATCACACTAAATTTCACGTTGTCTTAAAAGATTATATTTTAGCGTATTATTCTGTTTCTTACAAGTTATAAACACTGTACGAACGTTGGTACAAGTTATACGTTAACGATTGTTTTGGTTACGGTTAGTACAGTCAGCGGAGCCAGACTGACGTAATTCTAGACGTTTCAAGGTGGATACGAGCAAGCGGTTGTGCTGCGCACTCCGTGCCGCGGCAATGTGCAAACTAAATGTTCTGCAGTAACACACGTGCTTTTGTAATGTCACAATAATCATTTTATAAACAATAGTTATATGATCACGTCCTGTTATTTTCACAAAATATCTAAGTACTTACATTATTTGTTCTGTAATTATAGTTCTGAATCATGAAACGAATTAAGACTACAGATAATGTATTGACAACATTTAAGTACCTAATTAGGTAGCCTACCTATCTCTAAAGACCACAATTTCGTAATATAGCTAGACTGTACGTGTAGTATTTGTTTTCTCCTTATTTCACATACAATAATAGACACAACACGAAAATATCCAGCACTGTGTAGTAACGGTCTGACACCATTCACTACTGTAAGGCTTATTGACCATGAATCGTTCAGTAAGCAGTAAGCGTTTGCGTGTTATCAGACTTTAGTTACTTAGATAATTACAATCAATATCGAATCGCATAAACATTCTGTTGCCACAGAATAAGTCTGAAAGATGACATCATTTGGAGCGTCGGCAGTAGGAAAAACAGAATTGTGTAAAATATATTAAAATTAAAGCTATATGGCGGAAAACAGGTATTAATGCTATCATGCTCTATTGCTCAGTATTTACAAACCCTTTTTAGAGGCTTGACGTTCCGGCCAGTGTCACAGGAACTACAAGTTCGATTTGAAAAATTATTGTAAATATTAGTGTTGGATAGCCTATTTACTGAGGAAGGTTATAGGCTACATAACATCACGCTACGACCCACGGGGACGGCGCAGTAATCATAAACGCCGGTGAAACCGCGGGCACATCTAGTATTATATAATAATTCATTACTGATGTAAATTAGGAAGTTACGCTCAATATTGAGTTCGCGTGATCGCTAGAGCGTGCCAGAGTGTATTGGATAATTAGTTACTGTTGGTGTTATAAAATTTTCTAAAGAACAATATCCATTGTGTTCTCAGAAAATACAATACTAAGTCAATGCGAACCACGCAAATATCGCTGTATAAGAAATATATATAATTACTTAGATCCAGTTAGAATGTGGGTGGAATTCATTATAGTGCGAACCTAACCATATTTGCGATCGTTGTCTCATACAATAATATGTGATGAAATTAACGTATCAACTTAGACAACACATTATCGCTCTAGTTACGTGATGGTGTGATATCTCTAAGCAAACTGTTGATGACGCAAAGTTCACTTAATTTTGAGCGTTCAAGGTCACGTCCGTTTTCGAGGTTCCGTGAAGGCTTTACGGTCCACGAACTCAACAGTATAACTACCTACACAGGTAGATTAACTGTATCCAACCGTCTGAGTATACATATAGTATTGTAGATATACATATTTATACTTAATCCTCTCTATACAAGGATTTTAGAACGTAGAGTGCTTGTGCACAAACATATCTGACTGTGAAAAGTTCCAAGAACTCGAACTGCGAACGACTGCGAACGTAGATTTTAACTCGTGGTCTAGTAATAGTAGATAGTTAAATGCTAGAGCATAAAATTAAATGTTACTCATAGCCGTTTAAATCTCGATCACAGGTCGAGAAGCGAGAAGTAGATTAGCCACCATTAGGATGTACCGAGCTAGTAGTTTAATAAATATTAATATAAAATCACGACTAAACAGAACCTACTTATCAATATTTATTCAACATCAACGATTGATATTCATAAATCAGCTTTAGATGAGCTAAATTGATTGTAAGGAAAACTGAGATAGTTCATTTGAATTATTATGATAACCCGTTAAACCGGTACATTAGAATTTAGATATAAGTATTACATACCTATTTAGTTTTAAAACTTCTCGTTAGCGGAATATCTCTGTGATGTGTAATCGACTCTTGCATTGAAACAATACATTTCTAAACAAATCTAACTATAGAAACACTTTGAATGGCAGCATTGCCATGCATGCTGCCAGACTTCTGGGCATACTACCGGCTGATTGTAGTTCTAAGTTTTTCTTTTCTTTTTTATTTCTGTTATAGGTATAGAATTTTAGGTTTAAGATAGTTTTAAAGAATTGTGTAAATTAATAATACTCATATAAGTATAATAAAGATCGTATTTATCAATAATCTAAAGAAAGTTTTTTTTTGTCAGGGATTGCATTGACGTTCGGGCTCACCGGGGGAAAGATACCCCGGTAATACTAACTAAAACTACCACGGTGTTCCTCGACATAACCATAGACGGCGGGGCCGCGCGAATCGCTTTCACATGCAATCGAGATTTCGGCCCGCCGCGCCGTGTGAAACGGTAGGCCACTACATGAGACACTTCCTCTACTGTCCTCAACAACGTCGCGGCAGTCGCCGCAGTGGTGACAACCGGGCGTCTCTTGCCGGCCTATTCGACATAGGAACTGGCCAAAGCAACCGTGGCCAGTCATTACCTGTGTCAGCCGGAAGGTGAAGGCGCCATGCCGCCTCTCCAGCCACTCCTCAAAGACGGGACTAACCGTGTGCCCGGCACTAGGGTGCACAAGTCGTTCCTACCATTTCTCCACTAGGACCTGGCATAATCTTAAGTACCTAAGTTAGGTCTGAAAATAAGCCATTGTTAAGTAAATTTGTACCTACTGTCTTACGTTTATATGTCTACTAGGGGTTAGGCAGGCATGTATTACACCTTCACATCGCCCACTTATAAGTAACAAATACTAGAAAAGTCAAATGCAAACCTAATACACGCCGTGTGTTGGGTTAGTCACTTTTAAATACTAAAATATGCACGCATAATGGACCAACTTAGAGTTCAAATGCGGAAAAGGGAGTCCAATTACAATATACTAAAATATGAAAAATAAGACAGTAACCTATCTGAAATCTGAGTATAATTTGTACCTTTAATTTAAAATACTCTGTTTTAATAATTAGGTAAAATTAAATCCAAATATTTGTTTGGAACAAGTAAATTATCTCTTGCTTTAAGGGCGAAGGAAAACATCGTGAGAAAATCTGCATGTGTAAGAGTTCTCAATAATGTTCTCAAAGATAGGTGAAGTCTGCCAACCGGCACTGGGCCAGCGTGACGGACTATGGCCTAACCCTTGTCACGCTGAGAAGAGGCCCGTGCCCAGCAGAGGGACAGTTTAATACAGGGCTGATATTATTAGTAAATCCAGAAACAATTAGCGGCAACGGAACAGGTATACAGCGGTACATGAAGCAACAAAAGGAGACAAAATCACAACTAAAGTCAACATATAACTTATTTAGTGGATATGTATATAAAATAAATACCGCCTACTCCCCAACCAATTTTTAATAACATAATATGCATCCAAAATATCTGCGATATCGAGATGGCAAAGATGAATAAAGATATTTTAAAGAGCATTGTGTTAATTATATTCTTTTAATTTGTTTTTGTAAAGCAGACTTCGCATAATTACTGATGATAGATAACACAATTTAAATTCAATTAAAATAATGATCAAATGACCAGTTTACAACACGGACTTCATATCTAGGTACATCATCTAACCACAATGCTTATTCGGGTTTAAGCTTCCTCTTATATACCATAGTGTCTGCATAGAACGTAATAAGTATTTATTTAAACGGACGTATTTCCTATCCATGTACTGTTGGTTCTGTTACGACATAGGACTTACCTAGTGACATTGTCGCGGTCGTTTGTATTATCCTATATTTAAATGAGACTACGCACGCAATGGCTGCTAGAGTCACGCATAATAAAACTATCGTGAAAACCCTTTTACCTGCCATAGACAACCAGAGTGGCTATCGGTCAAGGTTATAATGTTGTAATCACTTACTATTAAGTACAAATTTTATGACCCTTGATTACTTAATAAACCCTTCAGACGTACATGTTTTCGAAATCGTATGAGCCATACATTAGTAATAAGTGACTACATAAGCCTTAAGGTAATTTACTGTTGGGCAACACAAAGGTAATGCTACGAAAAGGAAACCACGACATAAAACGTTTTGAATAACAATAAAACTATCCTCAACAACACTATAAGTTAGTAAAAAGCAACAAAGAGTTTCAAATCTAAATTATGGATTTCGATTCCGATATAACGACAATCACAAGTTCCATAACATCCCAACTAATCGGATACAGGCTGGCTGAAGTAACAACAACCTTAATTTTCAACAGACAAAGAAATAATAGTTAGACAATTCCATTTCAGCGTGCAAATTACGATCCATTTGATGCACAAACGGTGGCATTCAATTTTAATATGATACCTTGTGTACCCTTTCTGAACAATTCAGAAACGACGAAGGAAAAAGTACAATATCAGTCCTCTTTTATCTTTTCAAATGGAGCTGAGATGGTATGAGTAACCGAATACCCTTTTCGTCGGTCACTTACACACAATGGCCCAATTTTGAGGCTAGCTGTAGATCACACACGTCACACGTCCAACTAACTAACTAGCCTTGGAAACCCTGCGCGATAATATCTTATGGACGTTATGTTTTGAGGGCCAATTTTCATAATAAAATAGACTTTCAACCTTGTGTAAAAACGCCAAATATGAAGGGGCGCCGACTGTATAAAAATATTGGGAGCTGTGTAAAGATATCAGTGTTTCTTGAAAACAAATCGTCACTGTTCATACACCAATTAGTGTCATTTACCCAAGGATCAGGATAAAGTATTGGGAGAGCTCAGCCATTCCAATAATAATATTAGCATGAGGGTGCCATATCTTAACTCAGCCCCCAATATTTTAAGGCCCCATGAAGTCGGCGATAGTGCAATATGAACTGAAGTGCAATTTATGTTTACATTTTACTATTATTTTAATTTATTATATATAGGTACCTACCATTTGTGATGGGTATGAACCCAGACTGAATCTGAACGCTATTTTGAACAGATTTTGTGACGAGAATTGGCTCTGAGTTCACATTTGATGTTTATTGGACTAGAAGGGAAATCTATGTATTTTGAACATATTAATTAAACCACGACTTAACCTAACATAATTTTAGTCTACGTTATTAATTGCAGTACGTGCGCTATTAGCTGTTTGTTAATACCTACAGCAAATTTGTTGAAACTGATATACTTAGAGACGTTGGCATTATACACACAAAAACATATATGATATGCTGCCGAGCTCAGAACCCTCAGTTAAATAAAGTAAACAACGCGGATGTCTTAAAATTGTGGAACGCCGGAATGACACATTCGTTAAGCCCCGGTAGATTAGTAATCATTGAGTGACTCAACAATAGACTAGATGTAACTAATTGCATAATATGATCACGTCTATTGGTCCCCAAAGGGATTGGCGGAGGTGTTTTACACCACATTTAGACAACTACGGTTATTGTCTCACATAAGCAGGGCAGACTATCCGGTAATATAGGTAATATTACCGGCTGCCGAGCACATGTTTAGACACGGTGTTAATACTGAGAATGTCTTAAATTAAAATTTCAGAATCATTCTGCACCATTCTGAAATCGAATCTTTTACCTCACGAACGCAAGCAAACATATGCCACGGGACCAAAGAGACAATGCCAGATTGCAGTAATAGTACCTAAGTTTATCAATAAGCTATGAAAAATTACGATTAGTTCTGAAGACGTGCTTTAATTGTAAATACCTAAATAATTAAATTATATTATCAAATTAATTTAATGATAATGTATTTAAGAAAATTCTGTTTCATTATGTTTACCGTTACGGTTGCTGATTAAAAACAAAGAGAAGTTCCTTCGGAAGTTCACACATCCCGCACCCTTAATAAAACAGAGACTTATCTCAGTATTTTGGATTAAACAAATTTGAACTCTATTGCAAAGATTTAACACAAATATAATATTAGAATTTAACATATACAATTAGAGTTCAAATTGCCTTACTTTCAAATTTAGAGTTAAGTCGCTGTTTTATTAAGAGTGCGACAGTTAGTTTAACAACGATAGCTAGCGCCATCTGTCTGATCTTGAAGGAACTTTCGTAACCACGATTCAGCTCTTACCTGAATGAGTATGTAGATGATACAGAAACATAGAGCCACACAGTATGACCGCTATTATTTCATTCGCGGCGACTATTATCTCCTACGCAAGACTTATTTAGCCCATTAACATTTTACGTGAAGACCACTTGATCTTTAAGAATAGGCGTTATTTGTTTGCACAGTATTAGTATTACTCAGTTCACCCATATCATCATTGATATCATGGCATGATGATCATTATAACATACCTACTAGATTTAGCCCGAGGTTCCTGCGCGTAAATGTCGGTTATGCCAATTTTCTATGCCTCGGGACAATACTTTTTCTGGATGAAAGGTAACCATAACATGTCCTTTTCTGTACCCCTGACAACGTGTATGCGAAATTTCATGATGATCGGTCGAGAAGTTAAGGCGTGACAGCGTAACAAACAAACCAACTCACATTCGCATTTATAATATTTGTTAGCATATAATCGTGATAACATATAGAAGACATCTGACACAGATATACACATAGAGTTTGCAGACTATGGCGCGGAGTACAATCGATCCGTTAGAGAATAGCAGGCAACGAGCCAGAAACCATAATATTTACTAGTTAGTTTACGAAGAGGTCAGGGACAAATTGGTTAAGAGTGCCTTCTATAAAGCTTAACTGTCTTTATACAGACTAAGTTTTTGTTTCCTAACCCAAAAGCGACGATCAATTTTACGATCCATTTTATTATGTTTTAACAATTTGATTTTATCAAATCTGCAATGGAATTAGCAACATACGTGGGCTATTATTAACCTTTTTCAGGTTTAATTGTCGAAGGAGTTAATATACATATACCTATTACAAATTCTAAGATTTTGTCTGCCTGTGTCCGAATTAAAGATGGCCAAAGGAGAAATCGATATATATCTTGTTTTCATTCACGTAGAAATACGCTATTGTTTGGCTAGTATGATTATTATCTATACAATTTTATTTTTCGTATTTAGCTACTACTTAGTTTTCATTCATAATAATAAATAAATAAAATAGTTATCGACAACAATTAACTACTATTACCTATACTTGTCAATTATGCCAGCATTTATTATTCCTTAGATAAAGGGACTAACAAAACAAGTGACGGCTACTGGTTCATAAATTCATAATCAAACAGAAAATATAGATAGGTTGCAAAAATTGCGCGACGCTTTGTAAAAATACATTGCAAAACATAAAATATTGTAAAATTAGGTATTAAGTAAATTAAAATACCTAAGTATTATAGTCTCTAAGTACTAAGAGTTACTTCAGAACATCACTCGTGATAGTTTTTAGCATTAATTTACCTCTTACCTGTGATATTTATACCTAAAATGTTTATTTATAGTAAGGGTAAAGGTATTGGTTAAAATAATCAGGGTATGTTATAAATAGTTACTGACTTACAGTTTTGACGAGATTTATTAATATGCTAGATAGGTATTATGTAGTAAAACTAAAATAATCATCTTTATAAAACAGCGAAATTAAGAAAAGCCATTCGTTATATCACCTTCATATTCTGTATTTGTATGCGGCAGCTCTTTTCTTTTAAACTTTTACTAAAATATTTTGTATCTATTACAAATTTACAAGATATATATATTTGAAATAAACTCTGCACTTAGCTAAATCTATCAATTTTATTTAGATTTTATCTTTGTGTTTTCATAACATTATACCTAAACAGTATTTTTAAGAGGGGCGATAAATAATCATCTAATTAAGCCTAAGTTAAAAAATGAAATTGCCTTATTTTTTCATAAAACACTTTCAGGTTTTAATTATAGGTACCTATCTAAATGAATAATAACAGGGCTTGCTGCATAATAAAGTATGATGCGTCACATGTTACTTTCAAAAAAATGCCTGATTAAATATTAACTAAAATTATATCTTACTTTCTCCTGCTGATAATGTTATTTTGTTGTAACTTCTTGTACACAAATGTCCAAGGATCGTCGAACGTTATTGTGTGCATCTTTGCAAAATATAATTCACTTTCACTTTACTAACCTATTTACTCAATATTTTTTGCACCAACATAACACACTAAAAATATTAGTATCTTATTATACACAGAACAAGTTTTCAGGCTACCCTGAGCGCGAGGTGTCGGCGACTGACTGAATTGCACTGTCTGTATGTAAGGCTAAGCTTTGTTTGACAATGGTTTACGTACTCTAGTTTTTTAGAGATACAAGGCTGTTATACGAAAACGGTTATTGTCGATTTCATTGTTAAATAGCTGAGTGAACTTCTCACGTCGCGCGTCGCTTGAACTTATCAGATAAAAAAAAAAGTATATAATATGTATGTTTATCCATTGTCTAGTACCCATAGTACAAGCTCTGCTTAGTTTGGGCTAGATGGTGTTGTGTGTATGTTGTAGAATATATTATATTATATATTATATTATAACAAAAACATGCTGACAAAAGGCAAATAGCTTATGAACTAATTAAATCAATCAAACTTATTTTGGTTACAAAATTTAATTATCTCAATGTTATTGATAAATAGTTACTTAGTTAGCCGTTGTACTTTTATCTTGATATAGAATAACTTGTTCAGTTGCCATGATTACGGAACCTAGTGTAAAATATTAAAAGCGTCATTAACTATAACTGCTTAATTAGAACAAAATAATAATATAGAGGTTTCCTTAAGCATTTTTTGCTTTATTATAATTACGTGATAAACAAAGTCCCTCAAAACAATGGGGTTATTAAAAATACCAGTTAAGTGACTTAATAATATGACTGTCTGGAATATACAATAATTAACATCACATTTTTCAAAAACCCGCAATTAGTTACCTAATTCATTGTATCGCCGCTTACGTAATACGCTGGTAGATATTTAAAGCAAATTTAATTCAAGCAACCGTTGTTCTAATTACTCTTAAAAATATTATTATACTGACATACAAATTTGTTCCAAATATACAGAGTATAATAATCTTTTTTAGTTATACTTAATTTTAAGGCTCATATTTTATATACATTTTAATAGTGCTTGAGCATTTTATTTCTAAATGCTTTGATCCTAAAGCTTATGCATCTTGCTATGGGCACAATTTCAAATTCGAAGCATTGGGTTTCGATCGACAGGTCGTAAGTACGAAACAAAGTATAAAAAAGAACCTATACTAGCATAAGTAGACAACATAGGTAGACACTTTGCAAGAGAACTAAACAGGAATACTAGTAATTAGCATATTGCTAATACACCCAGTTTCTTGAAGACTAATTCAACGACGTGTTTTACATCAATCTCATGTTGAATTATTAGACTAGCTGTGGCTAATTCGCAGCTCATTTCTGCTTAATAGCGCTCTTTTTATTTAGAATGTTCTTTCACATTATTTATGGACTAAAAATATAATAATGTTATGTAACTAGGACTTAAGTAAACTTGTCAGTATTCATGTCTATACTTCAGCGAAAAAGTTGCGTTATTTTTCCTAGTTTCATCATAGTTTATCTCGATTTGAGTCTGAAGAAAAGGACAGTATGTTCTATAGACATCGCTAGTCTAGGAGGCTAGACCGACGTATTCCGAATACGGACCAGGAACAATACTAATTATACAACCAAATTGATATACTTTCCGTATAATGAAATCTCTATTTCTCTGTATAAAGATATAATGAAATCTACCATAACAGCCAAGATTTTTCTTTGTATGTTTTGAAATGCTTCCTATGCATACACTCTCGCCACAAGGAGCGGCGAGAGGGTCATGTTGGGCTCTCCCGAAACTTCGTGTCTACCGAATAAAACCACCGCGGTGTGCCAGCTCACTGCTTTGTACGGTGGGTGAGTCGCTGGAATTAAAGCTACATCAGCGACCCACCCAGCAGTGTCTCTGTCTGCAGGCGACGACTCCTGGACGACGCCCCAGCACAACAGAGGGCGTCGGCGTCGCTCCGACTCAACGGCTGACGGGCGGGAGACCCCGTTCTCCCACCCGCGATCTTCACTACAGCGGCATAAGGCGCGCATAAGCGCGCCTTCGCCGCCTGGTTCGCCGTCGGCGGCTCGGATCCGCAAAGATACTTTCCTCACGGATCCGCTCCGCTGCCTCCTTCTGCGAGATTACGTCCTCGGAGAAGGATGCCACCGCTACCCACTTCCTCTCGTTGTCGACCATGGCTTTGATTACGGCTGGCAGCGAGAAGTCTTCTCCCACAACTCCCTGGAGTTCACGGCGCTGCGCCGCCCAAGCAGGACATTGCTCGAGCGTGTCCCCCTCACATTCGCAGTGGTGGCAGATGGGACTAGGTTCCCTAGATACCTTGTGCAGGTACTTGCCAAAGCAACTGTGCTCCGACAATACCTGCACTGGTTGGAAGGAAAGGGTCCCAAGCTGCCGCCCTGCCTACCGTTCCAACACCGGCTGGAGGGCCACAACGGTTCTAAAACCGGCCAAGGGCGCCTCCAGCCGCGCCTTCCATTTTAAAATCATGCCCTCGTGGGCTCGATCACGTACGCGTGTTATGATTATGACTGCCGGGAGGGGATGAATACCCGTCTCCTTCCGCACTTCCATACTCACTTTGAACATTTCGGCGAGCACTTCAGCCTCTAAATCTCACGGGGGTGTACCGACTAACGCACAGGCTGCGTCGGCCAACACCGTGCGATAGCAACGTATGACCCTGACCGCTATGAATCTCTGCCGTCTCCGCAAGAGAGTCCTGCACTGAGCGGTCAGGGAATCCGCCCACACCGGTGCGCCATAAAGCGCCTTTGACCGGATAATCCCTGCGTAGAGTCGCCGGCAACCGACACTGGGTCCACCCAAATTTGGCAATAGCCACCCAAGGGTGGACGCAGTGCCGACAAGCTTTGGGCGAGCTGTCTGAAATGCTCGTCGAAGTGCCACCTTCCGTCCAAGCCCAGGCCCAGGTATCTCATGTGGGCCTGGACGGGAACACGCGCTGAGCCCACTATTATTAAAGCACCGCGGTGTAGACTGCGACGGCGCCCATGAATGACCAGGGCCACACTACTGCCCCCCTAAACTAACCTTGAAACTAAGAAAGTATTGTGCTTCACTTTATCGAATGTAATTCGGACTTATAGATGCATGTTTTGAATGAATGACAAGTGCACAACTACCCAATAACGAGGACACACTCTACTCTCCAAAGCATACTATAGCACGAAACAATATATGGACGATAAAAATGCTTGGTCTTCGGTCCCCCCCTGCATACGGCAATGATTTTTTTGTATGTTCATTTATGTTATTCTCAACTATGTCCTTTTAAATACTTGCATTTCCTCGGCCTACTGACAAATAATATATCAATTTCATGTTGTATAATTAAGATTATATACTTCATATTAAAATAATAAAATGTTTGTAAAGGTGTGAGCACGATGTTGGCCCTGGTGTAGGAAATTTATTACATTTAATTTAATTCACTTTTGGAACTGACACCTAGCTTTTGACGTTTTAAAAGTGCATGTTACTCAGGCCTATTTGAAATAAAAAATTTTGACTTTGACTTTGACTTTGACACGTTTAACTTATTTGCCTCTAAAGTTAAATATGGAATATAACTTGAAAATTTACAACCTTCTTTTATACCATCATGGTGGCAAAGAAGGATAGAGCTGATAGGATCCGTTTAATGGTAGTCAGTTACCGCTTGCAAAATACACCTAAATTATCAAAAATCCTACTATATGTGAAACTTTGTGCGGATGGATGTATACATGGATGTTTGTTACTCTTTCACGCAAAAACTACTGAACCCTTTGAGACGAAACTTGGTATGTAGATAGCTGGAAACCTGGATTAACATATAGGCTTTTTATCCCTATGAGCCCACTGCATCGTGACTTACGCGGATAAAAACGCGGGCTGCATCTAGTACAACAATAAAGAAGTCGTTGCTAAAGGAAGAGATAAAGTTTGCACTGACATCTGCTGTAACAGTGTTGTGTTTCACAAACTTAACAAGAGTATAGTGCCTCTAACAGTGTAACATCAATAAAGAACTTGAAAATCCAACTCACCGCAGGAAAACAACATCAGATTGTTTGGCTGAGGCCAACTGAAAGTGGTGGCATCTTTCCCAATCGGTCAAACCCAGCTTCAAAAAAATCCTAGGTGACGTAGAGATGTCACCGTTCCCATATCTTTTATATATTAATTAAAACATCCTAACTGAATTACAAAAATTTTATGTTTTAGGCTAAAAACAACAACTGATATTTATTTCCAAATTTCTTTTAGTCCATATTCGTACTGGATAACTTAAATATTACAGAAACTGGTTATAAGATTTCCCACTCGTCACTTCGTCATACGGCAATGAGTGCGGGGAAACTTACGTTACCTACGCGTTTTACGCAGAATTCAGTGGTCACAAGCGCGTAACTTAGCTGGTGTATTATTTTATAGGTGTATTAAATACAAATTGCAATTATACACATTCTTCGGCAGCCTTCCTTATGCTGACATTTCGAAAATTACCTGTTGTGTATTGTCATTTATTGGATTCTGACATTAGCATAAATTGCTTGCAATTGTTCAAATTATTCAAATATTCTAACTAGGTTTTTACCTGTTTTTATGTCCTATTTCCCTGAAACGTATCTGCAAAATTCCATGATGATCGGTCGAGTAGTTAAGGCTTAAAAGCGTAACAAACCAAAACCTCATGCGCATTTATAATATTAGTTTGGATCATAATCTGACGTAACTAGTGTAGTAGCTTCAAATAAAAACTGTAGAGTGTAGCAAACAAAATACGTCAAATTTAAAAAATTATTGCGTATTTTCTCGAAGAAAGTCTAATTCCTTTTAACTTCTACACCTGACAGACAGGTCGATAGATTGCTTTGTCAATGGAGCGAAACCAAATACCATTGTTCTAAATATCTTGAAGCGGAACTAACAATGAGACCAGAAATATACGGAACGTGAAATAAGTTGAAGAATAGAAGTCGTAATGATACATATTTATGTCAATAGCCTAACAATGAGCCTGCACTTTATTTGTTCAGTTGCCGTATGCTACATATTATGATTCAGGGAGATGATAAAATCAGAGATTTGATGATCTCCCTAACAAGTTTTGTCAACGTTCTTTCTTTATTTTTTGATAATTACAACACTAGTGTTGTAATTATCAAATTACAAGCAATATACCTAGATATATTGCTTGTATCGCGAGGACAAACTATCAGTGGATCACATAAACGCTTTACCTGCGTGGAATTCGTCTACAACATTCATTGTGCTTACCGGCAGTCTCCACGCCATCCGTGAATTCAATATTCATAAATGGATGTTAAAAAAATAACTCATCGTTGCCATTTCCCTAATGTTATTTGTTTAGAACACTACCGGCCACTCCTACCACTAACAATTAAAAGTTATCCGAAAGATAAATCACATGCTGTCTCACTCATGTTAGGTTAAATAAGAGAGATGGCAAGATATTTATCTTATAGATAAATTCTATCTGGAGGTGGCAGTACAAGACCTGAATATTGTAATTATTTGCTTAGCAAAATGAGAAAATATATTATTGAGGAATTATTTCTCTTCGGCCGAAGCGATATATTAGAAAAATCTATTCTCTGACTTCGTAATTTGTCTACGTATATTGTTCGAGTGGGTAGATAATTTGCATTCAACAGAATTGTTGACAATGTTGTTCTGCAGTACATTTCTTAGAATTATTGTAGAACCATTTTAGGCTTAAACACCAGTAACTAGTTCTCCGGTAATACTTGATCATCGACCATGAATCATTTTTTTATAATGTGCTGACGTTGAAACTGTTAGTAAATTATTTGAGTCATCTTTCAAAATGTAACGCGCTTGTTATGAACCCAACTCAATTCATTATTAATACCCTACAAATACGATAAGGTGACAGTTTCTGCAGATATTATAATAATGTCCTCCAGGCCGAGTTTCCGCCAAGGCGGCCAATCTTAACGGAGACTGGCCATCTGCGCAAGACATATGTACAAGTATGTACGCAATCACAAGTGCACTCTCTGTTCCATAACCCTCATGATCCGATGAGACGGTAATCCAAGCAAAGAGATCAGGCGCAGGACGTTTACGTGCTTTCTGAGGCACGGGGGTGTCTAACACTGCCAACTTCTTAACTCCGGGCTCGTATTGAGATTTCTAAGCAGAAAAACCTAATATCATTTTGTTGGCCCGAACGCGGGATTCGAACCCGAGACCTCATGCACAGCAGTCGCATTCACTACCGCTGCGCCACGGAGGCAGTTAATAGTATGTTTGCAACTCGGATATTAGTATGATACTTAGATATAGATAGATAGATTTGAATGAAATTTGACACACAAATAAATTCTGGATACTTAATACTTGCATTATAGTCGAATAAGGGAGCCGCGGATGGAAACTAGCATAATAAAATAAATTATTTCTTCAACAGCCAATAGGTTAAGGGTTACATAATTATATCAAATAATGGATCACACTGACGCAAGAAGTATTATCATAATTTACTTTGAATGACTTTGTATCGCGGTAATTTTGTCTTACGGAACACAACAACCGCCAGCAATCCCGTGGCTTTGGGATGCAAAGTGTACGAAAAGGAATCCGGGTGTGATTTTTATCGTATAAGTCATACCCGTTCGCTTCGCCCAAAGTGGAGGGGGTCAATCGATGATTTCGAATATATTTTTTATACCTACTGTCTAAGGTTACAAACAAGCATACATCTAAAGGGTGCGGTATAAATAGCCTAATGGCGCTTGCAACGCTTGTTGTTTCTTTCCAGCAGAAA
This sequence comes from Catocala fraxini, assembly GCA_930367265.1. Classification (NCBI taxonomy): domain Eukaryota; kingdom Metazoa; phylum Arthropoda; class Insecta; order Lepidoptera; family Erebidae; genus Catocala; species Catocala fraxini. Next base: position 14,689,233 of record OV884037.1, read on the forward strand.
TGTGACTTGCGCATAGCAAAATCTATTTCTAGGTATCAGCGCAAGAGGTCAGATCTCATTAGTCCTCGCGGTGACAGCTTATCGTCTCCTAAGGGGACCTACAAAGTTTACCTACCACAAGAAAACAACACAATGTTGTTTGGCTGCGAGCCTACTAAAGTCCAGCTCTAAATGAAGATATCGTTGTGTTCTATCTCTGAAATGTTGTCTACACATAAACCTACTTAAATATACATTTTATATTAATATGGTGTCGTTTTATTTTCATACTTTAGCGTTTTTCATCGCGTCTATTAGGTACCTTTCACCAGTGATTTCCAGTTGCTATATTAAATACATAATCCTAACTAATATTATAAATGCGAATGTGAGTTTGTTTGTTTGTTACGCTTTCACGCCTTAACCACTCGAACGATCATCATAAAATTTCGCGCACTCGTTGTCAGGGGAACCTACGTTTCATCCAGCAAAAAGTACTACACATTTACGCCAGCGAACCCGACGAAACTAAGAAAACTTCGACGAAACAGAAATTACACACGCACTAGGTATAACTTCCTGAATGAGAACGTTAAACCAACGGAAAAGGTTCAAATAGACTAAGTCTCAAATATCACACAATTTTTTTCAGTGTACGGTTCGAACCTACAGCACGTAGCACCGTCAGTGAAAAGGCGATCACATAAACACCTAGGCAAACTGTGCAGCGAGCGAGTGATAGTGATATCGAAAATACGCACTTCGAATTTGCCATCTATTTATCCTAGTGCAGTGGCCAGTGCGGAACAAATGGTAAATTAAAATGGTTGCTTTAATATTATGTACCTACTAGTATACTTGTACTTGTAATGCAGGTAACTTCTGACCAACAAGGTTTTAAAACATGTGGCTTTGTGTTTTGTGTGTCACCGAGTGTTGTGGAATTTATTAACTGATTGTACACACAGCGACACATCAACTTAGACTGTTCGGACGATGAACTATTAGAAGTTGAACGCTGCGAATTGTGTGAGAGAGTGCGTTATATTTTTATTATTTTGTCTCATTCGCGCTGAACGGGACGCAGCGCTCTATCCTTACCATACATGTAGTATATTATTCGGAATATATTCCGATAGGAGCAAAGATGCGGAGTCAAGAAATATGGTAAATTCATTACTGGCAAAAATTAATTCGTTTAAATTTATCTGCTCTCTGCTTGTTTGGTTTGAAACTTTAAGTAAGATAAATATAGTTCGCAAGGCTCCTCAAAAGTCAGACGTCGTATTGTTAGCTATGCGGTGAAAATGATTGATCATGCAAAAATAAGGTTGTCTCAATTCCGTAATGAGTCGACTTTTGGAGAGTTACTTAATACTTAGCTTAAAAACAGTAGCGGTAGAAGTCGAGGCAATAGCAGAATTTTCTGCCCGCCCTCGCGTTCGTATGAGGTTTTATAATTATGAGGCGGAGGACAAACCGATAACAGACAAGGAAACACATTTTCAAGTAAATTTTTACTACTACTAATAGGTAGTAGTAAAAGTTTAATAAGATACCGCAATTACTAAGATCGACGAACGGTTCGAACTTTGAATGAAAATAATGTTATTTATTCATTTCTTCAAAAATTAAAACAGTGGATGGATTTGGACTTAGACACAAAAAAGCACATTGTTCTAATTTAGAAAATAAACGGTGCCATGCTGGCTCTTCAGATGTGAAGAAGTTAGAGCTCTTCAATGAAATCGAATTATTACCGATGTTCATTGATGATTCCACTACGCCGCGCCATTGGATGTTTTAAATTATTTGTTTGCGAATAAATTAATTTCAGTGTTCCCAAACCTATCCACAACACTTAGGATTTACCTCACATTGCCAGTCACAGTAGCATACAGCGAAAGATCATTTTCTAAACTATAAATAATTAAAAACTGTCTTAGATCAACAATGTCGCAAAGTCGATTGACAAATTGTTATTAAATATTGAACATGAAATCAAAATTGAAGTCAGTGACATAATTAAGGATTTTGCCAATGCAAAAGCACGAAAAGTTACTTTTTGTAATTATATTTACTAGCGGTTGCCTAGTGGTCGAAATTCGACTATAATGGATTTAAATTTTAAGTTTGAGAGTTATTAACATTTTATTGTTTAAAATCTTAATAACTTAAACCCTAACCCTTATCATTTAGATTTCGATCTATACAGGTTAATGTTTTCCTTACTTTCTTCTTCCATATGTAATGATATATTGACATATGTAACCATAGTTACGAAGAATAGTGTTACATCAGCCGAACAATGGTGAAATACTACGAACGCGATTCTACTGCGTGTGTCAAATGCATGATTGTGTGCGTGTAGTGTTTTTTCATTAATTTGTAATGTACCTATTTCTAATGCATACCTATTTTATATAAATATTAGGATTCGCCCCTCCTTCTCCATATAAACTTTATTTGTGCCAAATTTAAAACTCCTTCGTCCGCTCATTTTTCGTAAAAAGGGGTACAAAGTTTTTGCTTCACTTATTAATATATAAATGGTGATTACGTCCTGTAATAAAAGAACATAAATTAAAAAAAAATTGAAATAACCACTTAGTTGTGTTTTGTTATTTTTGTCACCCCTACCTTCCCAAAAAAACTTTTACCCGTGTACATTGGCCTAGCAGCAAGCTTCCCGAATCTGTCAAATATATCCCAATTGATATTGAACTCTGTATGTTTGACATGAGGTCGAAATTAGAATGAAGAAATTTGACATATGTGAGTAGCTTAATACGAGGCCCAGTATACCTATTGTTTCCCGACATCATTTAAAATTGCACCATTTGCACCCGGGTCTCCATTCACTGTTGTATATATAAGGTGTTTGGTAAACACCCTAACAAGCCGAAACGTTCCAAGTTAACATGTCTACATAAAGGTTATGTATTTTAAAAATGGAAATTGCAAAAAAATAGACTCTCCATACAAAATGACCGATCAGCTACTCGAGTTAGTATGAATGTCGTATTTTTTACAATTTCCATTTTTAGCATTGACGTAACATTTATATAGACATGTTAACATTTGTATCTATTCCATTTTGACCGCGCGTTTCCTAGGGGGCACGCGGGCGCTAGGCTAATGATTGCACACGGGCGCTACATGGGCTAGAGACGCCTCTGTCTGTGCAATCCTAAACCCTGCCTTTACTTGGATCTGGATCGATCTAGATGAGTGCAAATGTCATATCTTGGCCCGCCAAAAACATTAGGTTCAGTGCTATTGTTTCATAATTTAATTGTATCGATAACGGTTATATTTTGAATTGCCAACACTATATAACTGATTGCTGTACTCGTTAAAAAGTAACTAAGTTCTTAGTTCAATCCTATAATATAATTTAATACACGCTATAAATAAAGATTATATTAAAAGAACGAATCATGAATCTCACGTTTTCTTACTTGAACAAGTAATACAACCAAGCATCAATCTATCTTGTTATCTTCCTTGAATCGGTGCCATTATCAGCAATTTCTATGGGAAGACACCAATCTTCGGAACGGGTTTGGTCATTCATAACGACACCCAAGCCTAAACATGGAAACAGGACGTGTTGTGCTGTGTAAATAGGCAAAAAGTGATGATGAATGCCTAAAGGATCGTTGGAACCTTGTTATTATGCCGAACGGTAAACAGACAACGTGGAAATGAGATAACTTGTTACAATTCATCCCGACATTTCCAAGTAATGGACAAGCCTGTTTTCGCAGGATGTGGTCCGTTTATATGAAGTTACTATGCGTTTCTGTGTTTGATATTAAAGTTTACATAATCTCGTGTGATTAAAAAAACAAGGCGTTGAAGAAGTTACAATAAAGTGCTTCATGAGACAAGATGTTTATTAGTGTACTATGTGTGAGTCTGTTCTGTGCAAGCGCGTTCGCGCGTTACAAAGGCTGCACACATTTACTGTCCAGTGACCATCTGTTACTAGATAACGCTTTCCGCATAGCAATGACTCAAAATCAACAACAAGCATTTTCTAAATACGGAGGACGTTATCATGACGTTAATTGGGATATCTTTTGTACCATTAAATGATTATTGATATGCATATATCTAAACAGCCAAATATAGATATTGGAGTGGCAGTATTGACAGTACATTTAAATAAGAACTTATTTAGACTTTATCTTTTCCCTTAAGGACAATAACAACAAAGGAAAGGCAGTGTGTTGGAGAATCCATAAATAATATCATTATATGTGTTTAACAAAAAGATATCGCACTCACTTAATAAAATAATGATGGCGTAATGGTAAGTGTAACCGCTTGCCACGGCTGAGGTCGCGGGTTCGATTCCCGCACAAGTCAAACATTTGTGTGCATGAACATGGATGTTTGTCTTGATCTGGGTGTTTCTATGTATAATATGTATGTATTTACAATAAAAAAGTATATATGTATGTTTATCCATTGTCTAGAACCCATAGTACAAGCTCTGCATAGTTTGGGCTAGATGGTGATGTGTGTATGTGGTAGAATATTATATTAATATTCATATAATATTAATATAATAATATTAATATATTAATATTATTATTATTATTAATGACTTAGCAACTCAGCATTTGGCAGTAAGGCAATTTGATCTCTAATAGTGTGACCATAAATTATCATGTTAAGTAATTGCAACGGAGTTCAAATTTATTTAATCCAAAATACTCAGTCTCTGTTTTATTAAGACTGTCGATATGTCCATAAAGGATTATAACGTGAGTTTAATAATTTGACAATGACAGGCAAAAAGGTCTGCAAATATTAAAGAATAAGATAGAGTTATTCAAAAGTTATTTGTAGTTATTTCATATAACGATTAATAAATGCTAGTATAATCAGTGTCATAAGTTTACATTGCCAAAAAATACCACAAAATTATGAATAAAATATTTTGTTATGAGTTTTAATGATGAAATAAATCTGAGAAATGTTTATAGACAGAATATATTGATAACTCTGTCTACCGTTACGTGTAATATCAATTTTGTTAACTGCAGTCATATCTTTTATTTTTTAATTTTCTGGAACTTGATTATATACTTTGAGGAAATTTATTTTCCTTTTCGATAGGTACATTTAACTGTTCCATTACCTAAATTTCAAATCCATGTTATAAAATAGCGCGTTCTATAATATAAGTGCGTACTACAACTTTATATATGATTTTTACGAGTTCTTTTATTTAAATAGATATTAAACCATTAACTAAAAGCTACAGATTAGTTTAGGGAAAAGATGATATGTATTTTTAACTGGCCTAACCAAGGCTCCACGATCGAATGCCATTTATGTTAGCATAAAAGGTGTGGCACAAGGCAATATATTGCTTGTCCCTCTGCTGTTATTCCTAGGTAAATAAATAAATCTGGAATTGATATTTAGAAATACAACGTGACTGACATACATACGATGGCATAGTGCTTTAATTTGCGACCACTTGCCAATGGCCACTGCGCCATATTTTGTGGGTTCAATTTCCACATGGGACATATACCTACCTATTTGTGTGGCCCACTTATAGTTGTTCTGAGTCTGGGTGTTCCTTGTATGTTTGAATGTTTATAAATGCTCACGACACAACATTTAAGATACAAAAATTATTATTTCGACCTCAAAAATTAAGATAACATTTTCTTTCAACCTAAAACGTTTTATGAATAGCGTATTTTATCTTTCTAATAATGCTTGAACTGAAGAGGTTATTTATTTCAATGATATCTAGGTTCTAACGAATAACAAAAAGACAACATGCAACAGGCATTATGAAATGTATTAAAGGCGGCTTTATGATATATTATGACAAGCTGAACCACTTTCAACCACATTTTGCTATGGCCCAGTCTTGTATTAAGTAATTATTATTCGGAAAGTAAGTAAGTATTTTATTGCCAGTTCTTATAATAACTTCGAGATAAAAACACTGTACATAATGATGTTCTCATGAAATTGCAAGGTTGTATGAAAAGCTCAAGTTGTTATAAGATAGACTACTTTTTGAGTGCTACGGAGACTAACATTAAAAAAATAAAATTTTATAAGTTCCTACCTATATAAAAATGTGTTAGGAACTTGAATTCGTTCGTCGTTACTATAAAGAGTATAGGCATCGTAGTAGTTGGTAATTGTGCGCACATTGATGTTACACAACACAACGTCGCGGTAACACAAGGTGGTGCCTGCTCGCATTATGTGGATGACCACATTCAAGGTTGGGAGATTACTCACCAACTATAGCATATGTTTTAGATAATGGTGGAGGTTTTAATTTTGCCACTTTGGAGACTCATCAAGCGCAGTTTAATTATCTACAATCAGTCAATTGTTAAGAGCGAGTATGCAACGACTTTATAATATACGTACTAGCTTTAGCTCAGGGCTTCGCTCACCTAAATGTAGGTTAGGTTAGTTTATGTCAGTGAGAGTAGGTTTTTTTTAAATAATGTACTGGCCATGTTACTCGTTGATAATACAGTTTTATAACGGTGATAGAATTTTAAAATCGGTTGAGTCGTTTTTAAGTTAAATCATTACAAAAAACAAAGAAATAAACAAAAAATCATATCCTTTTCTTTATGAAATTAGTATTTTATAAAGAAAAAGATGACTTTCTTTCTTTCGTAGTATAGATAAAGTTACTTATATGTAACATGGCAGTATAGTAAACAATTTTAGCTGTTTGCGGGTAAGCAGTCTCTAGTGTCAGGCGAGCATGCTTAGTCGCCATTCAGGTAGCGTAAAAATGCGTTTTTTGTCATTCCTATTATTTAACTAGTAAAATTAAAACTAGTTAAGTCTAAACTTAACAAGTATTCAGTACTTATAGACAATCCCTATCTAGGTAGGTATATTAATTAATAACAATTAAAAACATCATAAAATCCTTGTCAAACACTCATGCAAAAATATCCAAATCGATATATTACTAACACATAACGCCATCTATTAAGTTTCGTTACAACAATTGGCATACACAACACAACGCATGCTCAGATTGAAACTACGGATATTAATTTGATCATTTGCCGAGAGAGGCGCTAGTGAAGCGGAATTAATATGCTCAGTTGATTAGATGAATATTTAATGTGTTATGTACTAAATACATTTTATTGATGAAACGTATTGTGATAATAATTTTAAAAAGTAGCTAGTTATAAGATATATTTTTTTTAAATGGCAAATTTGTCAAAGTTATGTAATACAGGTACTTACATATATTTTTCTGCAAAACCTTTAAGTAAATTAAAAATAAATACATTTTGAGAACTGATTCTAGATTAATAACACGTACAAGTTTATTTACGCCAACAGATTACATTAAGAACAAAGATACATAAGTACATGACTTTTGCAGTTTAATGTACTTATTATGTTATGATTAATATTACAGGCTATTACATTATTTATATTATCGGCTATGTAACATCACGTTACAAGCCATGGGAGAGGAGCTGTAATCATAAACGTGGTTAAAACCGCGGGGGCAACTAGTTAGAAAATAATATAAAAATATAGAAAATAATAATATTAAATGAAAATATTGATTAGGTAATCATGTGAGCCCGGATCTGATTTCTGGATCGAACTATGTCTAAAAGAATAGCTGACTTTTACGAGCTCCCTTATTTATACTTTTAATGTCAGCACATGATTTACTTGAAAGATACTTTGTTTTTAGTATGTTATCATCACAGATATATTTAAGTCACCATGTAATGTAAATCAATATATCATATACTGATTTACCTACCTACCAAACCAACCCAACCCTACTGATAGCGTCGGTACAGGCGCAGTTATGACTTATCAGTGACCTTTTCATTTCTTTTTCTAACATACAAACATACGCTTTAGGTTTAACGAAAGAGAATACATAAGGTATTCTCTTTCGTTTCTCGCTATATTCTACAGAAAATTATGTTTGTAAAGTCCTCCATGACTAAGGAAAACAACCAAGAAAGGAAATTGTCTTATAAAAAACTCTATGGCTATGTAGGTTCGATTTCGAATCATGTTTATGATTTGGCCAGATATAACTGCATCTCTTTGACACCTACGTGAAACAACAACGAACGCTATGATAAAGGTCATCAAGGACTTCATCCAGCGCCCTTTTAGTTTTCTACCAGTCAATTCAAGATTGCGCAGATGGCGGCGTAAAGGTTTAAGTGGTCGCCTCGCAACTGTCACTGTGCCGAGTATTGTGGGTTCGATCCCCACACGGGACAAAAATATATTCAAAAATAGTTATTCTGTCTGGGATAGTATAAATGTACAAGTGTTTGCTTTCCAAATAAATAAAATAAAATAAATAGTCTGGGTGTTCTTTGTGTCCTTACTGGCAAGTTTCTAAAGTCCCTCGCGATACAGGAATTAAAACAAGTATAAGAGACAACTTGTTTTTTGTTATTGTGTTATTCAAAAAAATTAATTATGCCCAATCCCTTCACGGTGTCTAAAACTTCTCCTAGCAGACATCTATCCCGCTTTTTATATGGTAAAGAAACTTGGTCGGAGGAATAGAGAGTCGATACCGTTCTACCTACGTATTAAACTTTCCTGATAATACGTATAATAAATATACAGTCACAATCGCTCCCCGAAAGTATACTTTTTCTAGTTACTATAGGTAATAACTCAATGGAATTTTTAATTTTTAATTTTGTTTGGTGTGATATTAAAGAACATTGTGTCTGAGCAAAGGCATTCGAATATCGATAAATCCAACAAACAACGCTTTATATAAAACTCAAAATTAGGATACTATGGCGACCACTTGATCAATAGGGGAAGGCCCCAAGGCGAGTCAAGCTATCTTCATATCAAATATTAATAGCGGTTTGGTTGTTATTGTGTTATTCAAAATGGAAAACCATCTCCAAACTATTGATGTAAAACGCCAAATATTTAAAGAAAGACCTAAACCCTCCTATGCGTATAAATACAACTCTGCAGGCCAATTCATGTAGAAGGACATTTAAAACCAAGTTGGGTCTAGGAAGCCATACTAGGGCTCATGAAAAAAAGGATCCATAATTTCTGGAGTCGCCGTTTTCGAAACCGTTGAGAATGACTACATATTATATCCTAACCAATATTATAAATACAAATGTGAGTTTATTTGTAACGCTTTCACGCTTTAACTACTCAACCGAAAATCATGAAATTTCGCATACACAGGTACAGAATAGGACATAGGGTACCTTTATTCACCTTACCTAACATTTACGCGAGGGAAGCCGCGGGCAAAATCTAGTATACTTAGATATAGTTATTATTATATTTTTATACTTTATACAGTTTGCAGTTATAATATTATACCATCTGTTACTAGTCATGGCCTGCCCTAAGTTTCAAGCGATCCTCACACCGAATTCAATTAGTCTGTTTAGTGTTTAGGCAGTTAAAGCGTAATGTATATGACTACAGTTATCTATGGCGTTTATTGATATGGATTATGCTCGAAAATCAATTATATGGCTTTTTATGATCGATCTTCGGGCAACCGGTGCGTGACGTATTGAATGTAAGTGTCCACATTAATTAATCACCAAAGTGAAACAATATTGTTCTGATCAAGATATAGGTAAGTCCCTCACTAAATTACAAATGCATACAATATGCTCCCCTCTTTAAAAGCGTGCAAAGCTTTCGGCGGCAGTAAAATTGTTATTCGATATATGATATCAAAAACGACCAATTTACTCAGAACATAGTTAATCTGTGAATTGTTGGAATACCAGACATAATCGACAAACAATTGTGTCTCGACGCCGAGGGACAACTGCAGCTCAAAACGATAAACTTTAAATATCAATCAGTAAGACAGCAGTCGATTCCTGGATATACTAATATATTACATACCTATCTGGTTACCGGGCAGACGACCCCAATATGCTTGGGACTAATAATAAAGCAAAAGGAGATAACAATACCTATATACAAACAAATTTCGTAACAAAATGTTTTGTAAGTTGGATAGTTTGTCAACGATTTAAGAATGTATGCATATAGTTTTATTTCCTAGTTAAAGTAAGTTAGATGTTCAATATCGTGTTTCTAGCAAATAAAGATTATTATTATTATTATTATTATTAACAGAACCGCATGTTAAAAATCGTTATATGCTAATTAATATTATAAATGCGAATGTGAGCTTGTATGTTTGTCACGCTTTTACGACTTAACTACTCGACCGATCATAATGAAATTTTAAAATACACGTCAAGGGTACAGACAAGGATATAGGTTACTTTTCATACAGAAAAAATACCGTTCGTGAGTGATGCTGTGGGCAAAAGCTAGTAAGTAATAAAGACTATATTTGAGCAACTTAGATAATTGATATTCACTTTTAAAAAGTTTAGTTCCGATTCATTATGAATCCAAACGGAATTGGCAAATCGAAACAAGCAATCAGCTGTTTAATAAATAATTTGTTGAGTAGTTATCTATGTAATTACATCGTTACAAGCATTTTCAGGTACTTGAGTTGTTGTTCGGTACCACTCTCGATTCTCGATTAATTGTTATATATGTTATCTGTGGAGATAACATATATAACAATTAATCAAGTCACGTGTAATAATAAACATAAAACACATGTTTTGTGGACGATCGACCTGGTCATCTAGAATCACACACTTGACATTATCGGATCAACGGGAAACAATTATAAGTTATCAATATCATTGAGTCTTGCACTTTTACATATTTATAACGAAGTATATATAAGTCATTAAGTCAAAACCAAAACATTCATCGTCGTACATTCCAGGCAAATAAAAGCTAGAATGGTATTATAATATCTCACCACGTTTCCTAAACTTTTAAATTTACTTAAGTCCTAGCCATATATACCTAACTGATGTCTGTGATACTAACTAAGTATATTTAAAATCGTCGTTTTTGTTTAAATCTAAAAAGAACTTCGCAATTTCATCATATTTTATCATTACATTAGCAATTAGTAATTCTGATCATCATTTAATCATAAAAATTTAAATAATTATTAACAAAACGGTGACCAACTTACCTACGTGTGCTGTCCGTTGTATTTGGTTTCTTCGTACGCCACAGAAGTAAACAATCAAATGCACCTTTTTTGAAAGGAGGTTTTAACATTTTCCACCGTTTCCGAAAGTCTATAGTCTTTGTTTTGAAATTCATTGAACTTGCACTGTCTGCATCCGCACTAAGAATATTGGGTTCAGAACTACCTTTTCTAAGTTCACATTCACTGTTAGATTTCTTAGAAACCTTTTCAAAAACTAAATCTGACACAGATCCCCCGGCAGGACACGTTCTTCTTTTAGAGATAGGCGTTGATGTGGTGAAAGTTTTATCCCTGATTTCGGTGTCTATGCCACTTTCAGAAAATTCTGATGTGTCAATGACACCCTCACAGATGCTATGAAGCTGTGGCCTCCTGGTTGGCACTATTGGTTTTGAATTTAGTATGCTGTTTTGTTCGAAGTTCTTGCTCTTCATGCTGTGATGTATATCGATGAAAGCGGTGACATCTTCGCAACTTTTAGTATTGTACTTCGACAAAGTGAAATAAGCCTTCTCTTTTTTCTTCGGTTCCGCATGAATCTCCATAGTACCGACGGCTGTGAGATTGTCCTCGCTTTTAGAGTGCACTTTTAGGCTAGACAAGAGCTTTTTAGGTCTCGGGGGACGTTGTGGAGTATACCGGGGCGTGTCGCGAGCTACCGAGTAGGGCTCGTCCGTTCTCTTAGTGGGCCTCGAGTACTTTGCGATAATTCTGTTTATTTCAGCGTGGTTCTTGCGTCTATGTGTGTGTCGTTTGAAGTTGAGTGGCTGCTGATAAGAGTCTGCTACACTTGCTCCCGCGACCCTAGCTGACCTTTCACGCCATTCGGCCACTTTGTCCTCTATCAGCCTTTGCAACTCGAGCGCACGCATCATGGGCCCTATCTCTGGCATTTTTATGATATATTTAACCTCAACCAAAATATATTAATGTTATTTGGCAATATCTTTGGCATTTATGTAAAGCTTGAGTATAATTAACATCAATATCTGAAAAAGTACAAGAAATCCATCTATTAACTATTTTAATAATCGGTAATACAAATATAACAATAACGAAAGGTCTTCATGAAGTATTGTTCATTTGATTAGCGCCCTAGATAGTCACGCAATACCGGGCTCAAAGCATGAGGCAGTCCTTTGAGTTTAATAAGATTAAAACGATTATGAGTCAACCATATCTTTATCTACAACTCATGTAGATAAATGGTGTGCATCAAAATTTTCGTAACACCAGGGCCAGAAATAACTACATAACTACTATCTAATGTTAAAGGAAGTACCAACCGCGATTTCTAGCATCAACGGCAAGTAACGTCCTTCCGAAATCGTGTAGCTAACCTCTACATCCTATCACCGGCACCCAGTCATTAGATCGAGTACCACAACCGTCGAAACTATCGAAACTTTATCGACAACATTCCTGATAACAACATATTTGCTAGCAATAAATGCAAGGTGATCACTGAATTTTCTATGGTTTTTTATTATATCTATGGTTCGGACTGCCAAAACTCAGCTGGGTCATTGGGCTCGTATAATCTAGTAGCCTAGTTACACAAAGCGTCACACAAGCTATTTTTACATGAAGTCATAACAAAAACACATGCGACTAAGAGCTCTGCCCCATTAGTGCGTTGCGTTGCATTGCGTCGTCGCAGCGTCGACGCTGCGTCGTTTTCCATATATTTTTTGTGACATGCCACATTAATACGTTGCGTCGTCACACGCGACGTTTCAACGGATCGACGGATGAGAGACGTAGCGGGGGGAGGGTGATGCGCTGCGTTGTCGGAGCTCCGGTGCGACGACGGACAGTGTTCCACTGCCTAAAACTGACCATCACTATTTCTTAATGCAATCAAGGGAGATATCCACAATCTTTTATTGTTTCTACGTTTCTTTTGGTGGTGGCGCAATAAAAGCAACAATAGAACACGTTTGTTCCGATCCATTGTGGAAACTGACTGAGGTAATCTACGGACTGCGGACGTGCATCGTCTTCTTGCGCTGCGACGTCGTGCGTCGTCGCAACCCAGGTGTGGCATACAATGCGTTGATCCGCTACGACGACGCAACGCAACGCACTAATAAGGCATCACCGTAAATAAAACTTTCTTCTCTATAGTAATTAGATAATGAGTAAAATACTGGAGCGTAATCCTAGAGAAAATAATTATAGATCACCATAGATAAAAAAACAATTATGGCGAACTATGATTCTATTTTCTTCATATATAGCTGAATTTAGTAAGGTAATGCTATGGACTGACATACATATATATATTCAGTTTAAAAATAGTACTCACATACGCAGATTAAATACCACTGTTAGGGCGTCACTAGGCAGAACATCTGTTACTTGTTACCATTGAAAGGATTTCAATCATTTATTGTACTCATGTGATCGATTTTTATTAACTGTTGTCACAATGTGTACGTCGCGTTCAGCACAAAGTTACGAATTTACCAAACAATGCTTAAAGGTAAACTGATAACAGATAACAAAATATCGCACGAGAGAACAGAGATAAATAATGTTTAAGTAGCCGCGTCACTAGTACATACGATAAAAAAAATTGGAATTTAAAAAATTTAAACTGCCAAGTTAGTTTTTGAGACTAGAGCTCATCTGTAATCGGCTAACACAATGTATTGTGTAAAAGCAAACAGCACAACGTTATCCGTCATTACGTAATTTTATTCTCAGCGACTGAGTGAATATGTAGGTCTTACCTACGCGTTTCGAAATTCTAATCAGTCTTTTGGAGTACACCATAGATATATCTAAACTATATAAGTAGGGAGCAAAAGTCAATAGTCGCTACACAAGGCCGCATTCGTACAATCCGTATTTTTGTTTAATTTAATATAGAGTATAAACAAAGAAGAGTAAAATACAAAGCTTAACAATAGATAGGTACTTACTTTCTGTATGTTCGCTGGCGCTTAGAAAACTTTCAATAAAACAGCACAATAATCACTGAGGTCGGTGCTTTTCCCACTCATCGTTAACATCGATAATGTGTACTATTGCGTATTGTTAGTGAGTAAGTTTACACAAGACGCTGTGAGAGCGACGGGGATGTTATGGTGCGTCAACACACACGTGTGGCTCAGCCACGTGCAGGCTCCACAGTGAGCCGCTGAACGTTCCAGGCGAATGCTCCTGCACTTGACTCAACCAGCAACATCCACCGACCGGCCCATCCTGCCGCCACCGATACAATGGGTTAAATGGAGCATCCACCATACACCGCACTCTACATATTATTGTCAACCATTACATCACATTCGTTGTCGTAGGTTTACATGCACTACATATTTTCTTAATGATTACTTTGATGTTTATTTCTTTTATAATTGCGAGAATCTTATAGTAATCAGACTAATCAGCGTCGAGATTTAGTCATGCATTCTATGTATCAGATGTATAATTATATTAATTATAAGCTTAAGCTGTTTTTGAGATGCATTTATTATGTTTCAGGGCAGCCCAGCTGCTCCTGTGTTATTTTGCATTTTATCCTTACAGTCGAATGGGAGATCCCGGTGTCGATTTCTGTATCGTTCCATATGTTATGGAAATACGTGTTAGGAAATTCTCTGTAACAGTAAGTACCTATGAAATCCCTAAATGTACCTTGTAGACTACAGCAAGAACCTGTCCAGAAAAATACAAACAAGCCTGTGTAGCCCTTATTATATATCTATATGTAAAAACCAAAATATAGCACATAGTAATTATAAAGGAGTTAAATCATCATTCTGCATATAATCGCTTTGTGAAAGTTAAATTTGAATGCAGAAAGAATGCTAGCTTACCTGGTTTGTTCTAATTTTGAACAGTGTGAATAGTTAATTGTCATTATCTGTGGTCGTAACACTACGTGGGGCATTGTTCGCCGCTGCAAGCGTGACATCGGCTTCCGCCAAGTTCATTGTCGTACCGCTATGTCGTTGTCGCATTCGTGCCCCACAGTGACCCCGCCCCTATTAAGTATAATTTCAACAACAAAATGTCCTTGGTAATGCATGAAATTGCAGCTAAGGATTCCTTGTTAAATACTCTCTACCGCTATTTGATAATTGTACATCATGTAGCATGCGAACGCCAGTAGAAACAAAACATATTAGCAGTATCTAGTTGTATGCAGGCAAAATAGCTGACGGAATAAATTTCTGGAGTTTCTGGAACGTAAGGGCCATTTCTATAAACAATTAAATCGCATATAAATATTTTTTACTTTTCCCATGCCACATCAATAATTGACTACTAGTTTCCTAATTTTTCTACACATTTGGCGCATTAAGCAAGTCATGCAATCATATTAATTTAATAATTCTCCGTTCTAGTAAGGCAAGGTTAGAAGCAGCAAGGTATCTTTTTATGTAGATACACTTATCGACCGTCCATTCGTACCAACTAGTTCTACTGGTACTGATGTTTAAACTCCACAGCAATAACTTGTTTGCAAACGATGATTCCACCAAACGGTTATTTAGCGAAATAATAATATAAAGTATTTTAAATTGGGCCACGCTATAATGATGATATTGTGTGACGCGCGTGTCAACACTTGATTAATTGCAAGGTTACCGTCTTTATTATCCACTTAATATACCTATATATTTATAAATGAAAATGCTCGGTCACAGGCAGATAGACAACACCACATTCAGATTAAGGAAGAGATACGGTTCATTCATTTTATTTATCCGCAGAGGAAGTGGCATTTCCATATGATTTTCTATTTCTTGTTTAACATATTTTTGGCTTTCTTTCATCTTTGTTTTGGCAGGTTCACAAACTTTCTATGACAACGTTCAATGACCCCGTCTGGGTGTCTGTTTCCATCGACATTGTCCTTAAGATTGATTAGGTATTCCTGGAACATTAGACATATACGTAATCACTATAAAGATATTATTAAACTATTGAGTCGCAGCAGCACACTGGCGGCCAGAGAAAATAGGTTTTTAATTCTGTCTGGTATTTCAAGATTTGACAGGTAAAATATGTAGAATAATGTCTTCATCTGCACTGTAAAGAATCTCACTGTAAAAAATTCTTAAACTCAGACTGCTTAAATCCTCCCTCTCACATCGTATTGTCGTTGCATTATCCCGAGAATAAATCCCACATCCAAATCAGTAGCGCTGGTGTATTGCCCTCTCGAGCACATGTCAATTGCTTAAATTGGCTTGAATTAACAGAGGACACAAAATCTTGAGTAAGCCAGTAAGTCAGCAATTAAAATAAGGATAAAATATGGGAGTTATTTAGACATCATATTCTATTTCTAGGAATTGAATGATTTTTTGTGACGTAGTCTCTGACATAACGGGCAAAGACTTATATAACTAGATTACTCAGAAGCAGATGCAACTGACTAGTTCGATAATAGGATGCATCTACACATCTAGTTTTTCCAGCTTGTGATTTCTTAATTAATATTGTTGATAAGATGTGTTTGGATGTCATCCGTCTTGCGTAATTGACAAGTAATTTCCAGCTATCTTCCTCGTTGTGGAGCTCAGGATAACGTACAAATTATATGTGAGAAGAAAGGCATTCCTTTACACTCAAATACTTTTTAAGTCTCTACTAATCTTTATAAAATGCCACTTGTGGAACCAAAGTAAGGATAAAGTACTTAGGTAGTAAACACAGTTTGACTTTGTAATATTGTAATTAGTACACAGTAAGTCAGAGGAAATCGTGATATAATACACATTAATAATAATTAGTACTTAAGAGCGGCAGTTTAGTGAGCGGTCGATCTCGATTTACAAGTCGCACAAAGAGTTATTAAGTTATCTTTCATAAAATCCTGACTGTTCTAGTCATGCACAGACTTTAGAACGTAAGCCTGGAAACGGCAGTAGGCTCTTCACCAATTACGACATGACTACATAATATAGTTGGTGAAATGTGAGTCTGATACACGTCTGTGGCCAGCCTAAGCTTTCGGGTAAAGATACGCATATTGACATTCGATTGATATTCAAATACAGTTGTGAACAACGCGGTTCTTACATTGCATGGTCTTGGATTATTCCACGTAAATAAAACATGAAAGTAGTGCTTTGATACTAAACACAGTTTATTATTGACACTACAGCTACTTACTAATAGCTGTTCTGTTTACCAGTTGATTCACTTGCTGTTAATGTCAAAACTCAAACCCATTGATATTGTGATTGTGACACGACTTAGATTTAAGCCACGCCTACATTGTGCAGAGACAATTTTTTGCAGTGAGAATACTTCCATCTTTTATTTTCTGTCATGGATACAGCGCACCTACTTGTGTTAACATTCGATTAACAAGAAAAAGTACTTAAAATAATTATAAACATAAAGCTATGTTGTTTCGTAAAACCTTGACTCGTGGCGTGGTTACTTCGCATTAGCAATTTAGAATTATACATTACCGATGTATTATATGTGGCGGGTTCAAAATGAAGACTAACTTATTACATATATGTGTGTGTTTTAACTGCCTCCGTGGCCCAGCGGTAGTGAATGCGACTGCTGTGCATGAGGTCTCGGGTTCGAATCCTGGGTCGGGCCAACAAAAAGTTATTGGGTTTTCTGTTATAAAATCTTAATAACAGCCCGGAGTTAGGAAGTTGGCGGTGTTGGACATCCCCGTGCCTCAAAAAGCACGTAAAGCCGTTGGTCCTGCGCCTGATCTCTCTCCGGTCGTATCGGATTACCGTCCCATCGGATCATGAGAGTTAGGGAACAGAGAGTGCACTTGTGTTTGCGCACACGCTTGTGCACTATAATATCTCCTGCGCAGATGGCCAGTCTCCGTTAAGATTGGCCGCCGTGACCGAAATCGGTCTGGAAGACATTATTATTATTACATTACAAATATGTTGAATGAGTTTAATTAGGTAGATATTTAATTTTATATATGTGAGGAAATATGTAGTGTAGCACTTTATAAACACAGACCGTAGACTTAAACATATATGTAGGTACTGTAAATGTTGTTACAGCATATCAGTCTACATAGATAAGCTAACCATAATTGCATAATATTAATACGTGCATACTTAAAGTGTTGGATTCGGTTTTCGATTGGGCAAAGTGTCAAAGGATTCTTTTTTACGAAAGTAGCAGCACACAATCTGGAAATTTTGGTAAGTACCTAAAACATATCTACAGAGATAAAAATAGTAATAGCAGAGATATAGCCGTGACCACAGGCCGGGACATCCCAGGACTTCATTGTAAATTTACCAAATGAGCAACTGTCATTAAAGTTGACATCCCCAGGCAAATTACGAACCTAAGTTGTTTTCATAAATATGTTTTGGTGATGTCATTTTACATGTTTGTTCCCCAATCCAGAGTTTATGTGAAATTAACAAACAATATTTATCGTCTATCCACAATTATCTAAAACGTTCAGTTCAGTCTAGGCATGATAAAGTGCCAGAACTTTCTCATACTATCTGTTTAACAATAATCTTTAAATTCAAACAAAAGCATCTGGCTGCAGAAGTGTTTAAGTACAAAGCTATATTTTAAATTCAAGGCATTATATTTTTTTGTCGACTGATTATTAATAAACTGATTTATAGTAGGTAGCGTAGGAGCAATGCAACCCGTCTGATGGCAAGAGTTTTATAGCCTGTGCGACATCAGATATATCATTTAACTAAAGCCATTGCGTCTTCAGTGCAAGGGCAAACAAAGAGACGAGCCACTGGTCTACTTAGGAACGCCATAACGTCTGGGTATGATATTATAACTAGGTTATTCAGCTGAGATCTTTTGTTTACTTACTTAATGTCCAGATCAGGCAGTTCCATGTTTGACCGAGAGGCGTGTTACAGGTTATACTTATATGAAGAGGCAGACAAACATTCTGTAATTTCGACGACGTCATTACAAATTAAGCCCGTTAAAAATCCTACTAATAAGTAAATGTGAAAGAAAGCTGGTGGTAAATCGTTAGAAAATCCGCTCTGTCCTACCACTTCTCGTAGTTTTACTGATGAGGTTTGGTTTGGGTTTTACAAAACATAGCACTACCTAGTTTATAATATAATAATGCATAAATGGTATCCGCCCATGTGTGATCCGCTCTGTGATCTACCTAATTATAAATTAATAAAGAATATAAAATCTTGAGTAAGTAGGTAAAGTAGGTACCTACTGATTATAAGAGTAAGAAAACCTTTGTTAATATCTAAGTCATTGTCACTGAATACCTATTCCCAAAAGAAAGTAGGTACCTACTAACTTTAAACAAAGAATCGAATTAGATATTATATAAAAATTATACCCAAATCATACTCTAGTCTCAATAAAACTATATATAAATAAAAGTTATAAATGAATTGATATAGGTACACACATTAAAAGTCTAGGGATCAAGTACCTACATTTTTAAGTATAAAAACAATCAAATTAATATTTGCCAAGTTTAGTCTTTCAGACTAGCTTTTTACTTTAATTCCTATGTTTAAGTAATTAAACTATCCTTACACTTTGTAAAATTAAGAAAATTTTAAATTTTGCAAATTGTTAACAATTAATCCGAGTTAATGTTTTTAACTAAATGGAAAAATAGACAAAAATGAGGATCTTTTATAATTGTTACTTTAAAGATAAAAAATTTATAGCCTGTGTTTCCACCAATGACACGAATAACACAATCACAGCGATTTGGTATGCTTAAAATCAGTTCATCAAAATCACTTTGAGGAATGGCCGCCCGCGTTCTTTTTAACAAGTCAAAAAGTTGTTGTGGGGTATGTACGGTATCCATACTCGGCAGAGCTCTTCTTTGGAGTATATCCCATGCGTGTTCAATTGGGTTGAGGTCTGTAAATTGAGCAGCCCACGGCAAGTTGATACGAGCATCGGCAAGAGTACTTGTTACGACTGTAGCCGTGTGTGGACGTGCATTGTCATGCATTAGTCGAAATGAATTATCCAACGAGTTTCGCAAAGGGATGATCACGCCTGAAACAATCCTCTCCACATAAATCTGAGCATCGAGGTTGCCCCTGATCCAAGTGAGATCGGTTCTTCCACCGATCCAAATACTGGCCCTTTTTCGGCGCTGGCGCTGGCGCTTTTTCCACATCCATATGAATGAACTTCCTGACAAAGTTTCAAACGTTCTTGACGCCCAGAAGTCCGAGTACGTCTTGTATCTGGTCTCAAACCGAAACGAGATTCATCAGTAAAGCAAACACATCGCCAGTCTGCTTCCTCCCAATTTCTGTGTTCGCGAGCCCATTGCAAACGGGACCTACGATTGCAGGGTGCTATAGGTGGAACCCTCAGCGGCCTTCGGGAACGCAGACCCCCTTCACGTAAACGATTTCGGATGGTTTGGTCGCTTATCAGCAAGCCTGGAGAGCTGTGGAGCCTCGTAGCTTGTACCTCGTAGCCATGATGTTTCATGGCGGTCATGTTACGATTCCGTCGAGCAGTATTTCGGATGTACCGGTCCTGTCTGCGAGTGGTGATGCGAGATCGTCCTCCATGTCGCTTGGCCACGCTACCCGTGATACGATAGCGTGTCCAGAGACGACTTATAACGCTCTGTGTAGTGCCAAGAGCGACAGCCACAGTACGTTGCCTGGAACCAGTTTGCAACATTCCGACGGCTCTCATCACTTCTTCTCGTGTTAAATGATGTCTTCGCTCCATATTGATGCAGTTTTTTTCAGTTCCGATGCAGAAATAGCGTTTTAAAAAACGCTATTACACACTTTTACAGAAATCCTGATTGACAGTTGATTTTCTATTTTCATCGAAATTTAAAGAAAATTATTTTTCAAATAGTGAAAAGCACTAAAATGAACCATTTACAAAAAAAGGTAAAATAATAATCCTCAATTGCGGTGAGCCTCTAAAACGTATTTGATCCCTAGACTCTTTTGATGTGTGTACTTATCAATAAAGTACAATATAGACGTTAGGTATATTATAGGTATAGGTACAATAGGATACAGAAAGCCCAGAAAGGAGTAGTTATTATTTTAAAAGCGGATACCTGTGTCTTCAATCGATGCCACACATCAAACAATAGGTAGCATAAAGCTACATAAGTCTGTACTCAACATAACTTTCATATCACCACTTTCCCTACCTGGCAACTCGATCACTATGTCCTTTGCATACCAATCACTCCAAGTCAAATAGCACCTAATTTTCTTTAATTGTCTTGAACAAACAATGCAACTAGTATTGACAGTTACATTACTATGCAGGAAGTGTCGTACGGGACTATGCGTAGCATTGTTAAGGCATTCGAGGTCTCGATCTTTGATCCCAAACTAGAAGATACAGAGAAAGTAGAATCTCACCCAAATAGCAATTGCACAATTTAACAAATAAATTGGTACGCGGTCAGCATTCCTAATGTTTTCCTGACAACATGCCAATCTGATTCACGGCTGTGAATACATTTAATACGTCATGAATTCGCAAATACATTGACGATTCGTACCTACTTTACAAACAAAACAACGCGGTCAGTGATAACACATACAAAACACTACTTTGTCACTTTATATAAATTACACACGTATTAAGGGTTTTCCATGCGTGAAAAGTAAGAAAGAATCAATGTATTTAACACTTTCATATAAAAACGTGCTCTTTTTAGCAACCATGACACCAGTAAAATTTATAAATTGACTACCCAAAGAAAGAAAAATTGACCTAATCAAAAAATCTATTGTATGTATTTTTAATAAGTTCATTCTAGCAACAAGTAGGTATTTAAACAAACGATAAGGCAACTATTGTGCAGGCAATAACTCTTATAATATTACTGATACTAGCGTGCAAGATCGTTAGTCGTGAAGGCAGCATTTTAAATCACCCTATATATTTAATTAAGTACTTACCTAATATTTTACCCTGCATTTTCGTTAGCAGAACAATTTGATCAGTGCTATCAAAATCGCAGATTCAAATTTGACATAACAAACTTGACAAAAGGGGGCGAAGGTCGGACCCAAGGAGCGCAAGTACTTATTTATCTTTAAATAGCACACACATAAATACAACAAATCGTTTAATTTACTTAGAACTATATAAATAACAATATAACTAAAATAAATAATATAATACATAGATCGTTGACGAGTTGACTTCATTCAGACTAATTTCAATGGCACCTACTTACTGTACTACCACTTTATTATGACTACCGTGTCGATAATAGGATAGCAGTCTCAATTTATGATGATTCCCTGCAAAAGAAAGAGAAAATGACTTTATAAATCTTCTACATATTTAGAACATAGCCATTTAGCCAGTTCATACAAATGAACGAATCTTGGACGCGAAATAAAAGGGGCTGAGAAATTATTATATATAAATTATTTGAAATGAGGTGTTGGAGAGGGATGGGCAGGATAAGCTAGACGAAAAGAAAAACAAATAAAGTATTACGACGAAGTGTAAGCAACAATTCTATTGTTAGTGTAACTATAACAGGAGAGGAAAATTAATTGGCCAGTTGATACGGCATGACGGATTTTTGTTAAACAGTCTTAGAAGGAAAATTAAAGAAGAAGAGGAATGGGGAGACCAAGACGTACCTTTGTCTACAAGTTATGGGAAAAGTGGGAGTCGAAGTCGGAAGCGGTTAAAAGGAAATCAGAAGACTTTATGTTGCGATTATTTTACCGACAAAAACTACATGATGAGTCTTCTATATGAATAATATGCAACATGATGCAAGCATATAATTATATTCTATTATAAGATAGAAAAATATTTACTATATAGTATAGATATTTATATATTCTATAATATCATCATCATCATCATCGGGCTATAATTGTCCACTGCTGGACATAGCCATTAATATATATAATATAAATAATTTTTTATAAAGGAAATTTCAGTCTGCGTATTTACCAGTACTTATTTTATAATTTGTTATACCGGTAAAGTTTTGTTTTATCATATCCTTTGTTAAACCACGTGGTCTTACAAAGAGATATTTCACTACATTGTCAATCATTTAGTTTATTAGGTAAGATTACATTTATATGTGGGTTGCTAATACTTATGATCTATTTATCTGTAAATGAGAAGTAAAATATAATAAGTCCACATTTTTAAGAAGCTTCTTTAAGGACTTTTTGAATGTGGACTCAAGGAAGTGGTTAACAATAATAAGACCTTAAAGAACTGGACTACACTTTATCTCTCAACTACAGATATGAGTCCAGTCCATCCAGTGACGTAATTAAGGCATATAAAACGTATAAATATGACCTTATCGTCATATCAAATGAGCTAGTCATTACTCCAATTAACATAGATATTAATTGCTTGCATACTGTTTTGTTTACAAATTTAGATGAAATTGTGTTGGTCTTTTTGTTTTCTATTTTGATCTTTAACGTACCTGAAATATGGTTGAAATTGGTATATATCATCGATGACCCTGCGCACGCGGCATGTGACGCCACAACCCGGTTGTTGTTTGCTGTACACGGAGACAGCTCGCTCCACCAACTGCTGCACTGATGTCAACTCTACTTCTGTATCACAAAAACCACACGGTTTATATTAAACGATTACATGCATATACCTACTCGTCATATTTTTATGATATTCCTATAATTATTTAGTTACGTACTTACTATCTAAACAGCATTCTTATAAAAATCATACAATATGTATTAAAATGTTATGGTTATGGCATACGCCGGGATCCCCGAAAAGGCAGTCGAAGGTGTATTTACTCACATTTCACCAGATTTTAGATTCCGTGCTGCTAATGAGAGTTTCTTGACAGAAAACCCACACATTGCCCGGCCTGGGAATCGAACCGCGGCGCACAACGCACAGCAGTCGCATTCACTACCGCTGCGCTACCGACGGTGATTCTATGTTTTAAAAATATATTTAATTGGTGTAAGATAAGTGTAGCCTAACCTAAACATTTGTTTCTTTAATATTCGGATTTATTTGAAGGTTTCGGTTTATGAGGTACAGTGGCTAATTAGTAGATACGAGTAAAATTTTGACAAGATTAGTATAATAACATATTTTATTCTTTATATTTTCTTTTCTTACAATAAACTAACTGTATCTACCTATACAGGTTGTAACAGAAAGGTGTGGTCATATTTAAGGGTCACATAATATAGCCCATGTACAATGGAAAACCGCGAGAATTAAATTTGTATACATTATTTTCACAATAGATATTGAATTTTCTTTTTTATCGACCTCTAAATATTAATTTAGCATATTCTAATCGATACGTAAACAACACTACCAGCCATGCACGTGTATTGTTTCTAAGAATTACAAGACCCTAAGGTCAATGGCTATTAAGTAAACAAAAACGTGACGAGTTTAAGACCTTAGGGTCTTAAACTCGTCTTAAACGCGTCTTTGTTTACTTAATAGCCATTGACCATTATAACTGTGCTCCAGATGTGGATACTGTTACGTATTCAAATAGTTTACAAATTACAATACAGCTGGTCGCTCTACGTCACAAGCATTGAAAAAAAAAGAGAAATAATACGGTATTTTTTGTATAGCGCCGGCAATTTTTTGTAACTAAGAATTTGTTGAAAGTAAATACGATTGTGATGTAATTCGTATTGTATCGATATTTAAATAACAAATAAATAAAATTATTGAAATTGTCATAAAATTTAAAATTCGATATTAATATTTTGATACGGGGTTATATCTATGTACCCTAGGTCACATATACATAGCTACACTAAAATATGACCACACCTTTCTGTTACACTCTGTATAATATAAAATAATACATTATTTATTTCGCCTGTCGTTTTCACACCAGCATGTCTTTTTCATACCAAGTTTTATTTAAAATTGGTTCAGCGATTAGCTATTAAAACGTATCGAATAGTTATTTTCGCATTTATAACAATTATTACTAATAAGTAGTAAACATTGGTGTACCTAGGGTTTTTTGCAGGGTGGGCTCGGGCCCTACACGGGGATAGCCTTCATAAAATCCTAATATTGTGGTATGAGGCATACTGAGTTGGGCACCAGACAATTCTCCAACGGTAGTAGATACAAGTATCTTGAAAAAGGTAACTAAGTACTTACAACATTGACATAAGTGTATATAAAAATTGAAGTGTGAATAAAAAAGGCATCCTGCCATTTTAAACTTTCTACTTAGGTACTATTAAAGCAATAGAATTACTTACATATTTTAACTTTTAAATAGATACTCCTTCACTGGGTATTATCCATTTGTCGTGCAGAAGGCTTTAAAAACATTGAAAATACGAACATAAAGAATACCCAGACTCGGAACAACTATTTGTGTAATACCTACACTTATTTTTGAACAGTTTGGGGAAGCGAATCTACGATACTCACGGCGTAATTGCAAGGTAACCACTTAACTATTGAGCCATCCTCACACTCAAAACAACTTAAAGCTGTCAGGGACATTTTAATCCATTTCATTATTTTTGTGGCAATATTGTAACCTACCTCGGTATTTGTCTTCTAATTCTGTCATAAAATTATACAAACAGAAGGTCCATCAACATTCTCTTGCCCTGGTCCCAATTTATTTGGGGTCGGCGCAGTATGTCCTTCGCTTCCATATACAAACAGAAGGTAAAACTTAATTATTCACATGAATAAAATATATAAAGTATTTCAGTACTCACCTTTGCTGTTCCCAAAGCTACGTTCATCTTCATCGGTTCCACTTGAGGGCGTATCTTTCTTGAATGACACGAGTTTAGGTATCACCATTAACATACAAACTACGGCGAGCATGGTCACAAGCTTCTTAAATATCAGCAACTTCAACAGCAACTTAGCAATCGTCAGAATATCAAGTTTGAATGCAAGTTTATCCAAGAAACCTAAAGCTGGCGCGGTGTATGGAACTCCATAGGATGGCTTCAAGGGTGGGCCATATATTGGTGCTGGTAGCGGTGGAAGAGGCTTGTGAACTGGAGGACCGTATGTTTGCGCCGGAGGTCCGTAGGTCTGTGCAGGAGGGCCGTAGGTCTGTGCAGGAGGACCGTAGGTCTGTGCAGGAGGGCCGTATGTATGGGCTGGAGGGCCGTACGTGTGAGCTGGTGGGCCATAAGTTTGGGCAGGTGGACCGTAAGTATTAGGTGGAGCGTTATATGTAATTTCCGATTCAAACTTTACAGGTGATCCATAACTCGTAGACGGTGGCAAGTAGCTATTGGATGCCGAGGATTCAGAGTAACTAGATGATCCAGAGGAACTGTCACTTGAGAACGAAGGTGTGTAGTCGTATCCAGAATTGTAGCTATCGTCTCGGTTGGAAATCTTTTTTTCACCATCTTTAGCTGTTATTATAACGACACCTTGTTTCGCCTTTTCTGCTTCTATTCGCGATTTAGAATATGCATCTAAATACGTATCAGTTTTTTGTAAGGACGCCTTTGTTCCATTGCTGGGACCGACAATTGCCGAAACGCACGCGCTAAATGCTAATACTATTGCAAAATGTTTAAATACTGCCATGTTGCAGCTAATCCTCTATCTACTGTGCGAAAGAAGTTGTCGCCATCGATCGCGGCTAACGAATGACAAGCGACGTGGACTCCCATTCAGTTTTCACTTTTGACTTACCGTAAAAGAACCTAAATATGATAATGGAACACAATTAAATTCTCTGAGTGAGCCCAATGCGTTCCGCATTGCTCATGATAAGTAGGTGCGCGTGTGTCACGGCCCGCATGCTAATACGCGTTAGAGACCGCGCGCGCCCCGGCGGTTTGCCTTGTTGGATGAGCCTCCCTAAACATCGGGACCTTTCATCGCATAAAGAAATCTATAATAGACCGCAATTTGTTTGAGAAAGTTTTATCGTCACATTAATCGGTCATGTTAGAAAAATGGTTCGTTACGTACCTACCCACATTTCTTTGGCTATATATCCCTACCACAGACTAAATAATATAGGTAACTGTTATATTTGTCCAGATTTAGGTAATTTATCAAATAAAACGTTAAGTCTTAAACGATTAGCTATATGTACTTTGGCATTAATTATGAAATGCTTTTATCCCAATGGATTCTATCACGTCAAAAGATGTGTGATGTCTTACTAAGTACTCAGAATCAGATATTCTCTAATATATTCATGCAATACAAATGGAAATGAGAATAAAAAATGAAAATGAAGTATTTATTTTGCAAGCGATATGGTTTACATTAATTAGGTGGTAAATAATAATATTAGGGATCTTCACATCTTTTACATATCGCACTTGTCAGGCATGAGAAAATTTACATAATAAGTATCACAACTAAATTAAATACATACAAAGGGATATCGAAGCAAACACATATTAATCTTCTGACAAAGAATCACCATTTTTTATAGGTACTTACCAATAACTTTTTGTCCATTGCAGGGTACAGGCAGTAGAACTTAGTTAAATATTCTCACAACGCAAGTGAAGAGTGGTACTTAATCAATTAATGATTGAAGGTGTTGTTTGCGTACATAATTGATGTGAGCTTATCGCTAGCAAAAGGATATATATATACCGATTAAATCTATGAGTAGATCACTCTTAAAGTATCAATATACTATCAAGAGGCAGATAATCGCGGGTTTTAAAAAATTGCAAAGGGAGCTCCTGAAAATGCCTTTTCCAGGAGACGCTACGTGAATTAATCTGCGTCAGCTATTACCAAAATATTCCAAATTGCAAGAGCTTACGAACCTCAACAATCAGTACTTTTATAAATAACCCTTCTACTGTAAATGTATCAAGAACGAAATAACTTATTTTTGTTTCTTACTATAAGTATAATAGGTAAGTACCTACGTACCTAAATAGTTAAATTCCAAACATAGCGATGCTGACAAGGTTTCCTTAAAAAAAAATATTGATCCAAGAATCGGATGCACAGTTGCACGATATTCTAAATTTTACGTCACTAGATCAAGGACGCAATCGAGTTTGTTACTCTTCTGAAAAAAGTGCAGCCTTTTGGCTTAGCATGTATTTGTAGGTATAATAAATATTGAGGAGAAACATACTGTTTCTCCTCAATATTTATTTGGTGAATTTTATATTATCACGAACGTTTCTTACTTAACATGCAACACAAAAAAAATATTATGCCAACAATTCCGAGTTGGCAGACTCTGGCATGACAAAATACAGTTGCAGGTACAAAATACGACAACAGCATAAATTGTATTTAAATTGTTGCCGATTTCTACTGATCAGCAATGCGCAGTCGTGTCATTTTCACTTGCAAAGTTGAAACGAAACTAAAATACCTTTTCAGCTTGTTTACATATGTGCAGTTCTCAGCATACTATTTTGCATTTTCATAATTAAAAAATCTAACTGTTCCTACCTATCGTCTATGTTTTGGCAGTTTTATTTATACATGCGTAAACTAGCAGTATAGGAAATTATAACAGGTAGGTACTAAGTATACTAAGTACTTACATCACGAATATCAAAAGTATATTTAGTACCTACCTAGCTAATATTTCTATATAAGTTTATTATATATAGGTAATCTAATCTTTAATCGAATTAATAAGTTGGTAAATAATTCGTTTGTGGCTCTAACCAATTATTTACAGATAGCTCGAATTGACATTCCAGAACGGCACGTGCCTATTATATTAAAAATGCAACGCTTATCATTGAACTAACTTCATCGAAAGACAGTATAAGGCATGTAACGGTCACTAATGTACTTGTAGTTGTAAATATTGAAGTCTAAAGTATAGACCAAAGACATTTGGAATTCGAAAACCTACGGAAATTTATGTTTGTTCCGGTTGCCACATAGGTCTATAGCGACCGTACGTACGCAGCCCTGAGCCGCACACGCACGACGCCACAAAGCCATTTGCGTGTAAAATTACTAGCTCCAACGTTAGCGCCGCGCACGGAAGTTAGCGTAAACTAAACTCTTCTCTGATTCGTCGAATGTTTCATTGGTTACATTTTTGTATAAATATTTTATGAGTTTTTATTGGCTAACGCAATATTTTGTCTAATATAAATTAAGGTGTCAAAATCAAATATACACATTCCGAAATCTGGAGTCTACGTGTTTATTATACCCGACACTATCCTCAACCTCTAAAGTACCTCCAAAGTGTAACTTCTAAAGTGGTGACCCGAACAGGAACATACAGAATCAAGAACCCTGAAGCTCTGCCCAACAACAAAAAATTCCAACCAAGCGAACCACCATGGAGCAGTAAGCTCACACAACCCAAGCAGCAAGCCCATTACCAGCCAGTTCAGCCACAAACAACAATCTTCAACCGACGTTCATGCAAACTCGCACCGACTTAACCTCATCGATCGAAACGCCAATATAATATCTTTCTTGGTCGACACGGGCGCTAACATATCCGTGCTACCGAGGAGAAAAGGATAGATCGCAACACCGCTAGGTAAGTAGGTACCTTTCAAACTGTATGCACACATGTCCCGCCACAGCAACAGCAGCCATAACATTCACAACAGTTACATGCGCACAAGCATACGCACCACCAGGCGCACTCGCCGCACCTGCCGCACGCCGCTCACTCCGCGCACACGCGCCGCACGCCGCACACCGGCACATCCACTTGGATCGACGAGGCAATACAAGCATTCGAGCAGTGTAAAGCCAGCATTATAACCGCAGCTTTACTCGCTCACCCATCTCATCACGCCACACTCGCCTTATTTTGCGACGCATCGGACAACGCAGCCGGCGCCATACTACAACAGTACATAGACGAAACATAGCAGCCCCTAGGACACTATTCAAAGAAATTCAACGACGCACAAAAGAAGTATTCTACCTAAGATCAGGAACTACTTTCTAAATACCTAAACCATGTCTACGAACGGACACCATGACGTCACAGCCAGCCAGGGTAACACGCTCATGCCGTGTCATCAAACTGCCGCATGCCGGTACGCTTTCGCTTGAAGGGGAATACTATAGCGACCGTACGTACGCAGCCCTGAGCCGCACACGCACGACGCCACAGGGCCATTTGCGTGGAAAATTACTCGCTCTGACGTTAGCGCCGCGCACGGAAGTTAGCGTAAACTAGACTCTTCTCTGATTCGTCGAATGTTTGATTGGTTACATTTTTGTATAAATATTTTATGAGTTTTTATTGGCTAACGCAATATTTTGTCTAGTATAAATTAAGGTGTCAGAATCAAATATATAAATTCTGAAATCTGGAGTCTTAGTGTTTATTATACCCGACACTATCATCGACCTCTAAAGTACCTCCAAAGTGTAACCTCTAAAGGTCCATAAGTAAATCTATAAATCCATACACGAATATCAACATTTAGTAAACATTGAACATATTACGTATGTTGTAAGGACTTTCAAACATTTCGATCACGTTGGACGTCCGCCGGCGTGGTTTCCATATACTACCATATAATTAGTACATCTATCCGAAAGAAAGTTTCTGCTGTGTTTATACTGATAGCCTACGGACGCATGCAATACAAAAGGAATCACTAGATGCCTTGCCCTTCAAGAAATAAAAGTGACAGATCACATAGGCTACTAGTGTGCTTATAGCACATGCTAAGATGATAATAATAATAATATTTTGTCACATACACACAACACCATCTTGCCCAAACTAAGCAGAGCTTGTACTATGGGTACTAGACAATGGATAAACATACATACATACATAATATTATACATAAAAACTCCCAGACCAGGACAAATATCCATGTTGATCCACACAAATGTTTGACTTGTGCGGGAATCGATCCCGCGACCTCAGGCGTGGCAGTCGGTTACACTGACAATTACGCCATCGAGGCCGACGCTAAGAGGATGTCACAAATAATCTAGCTTATTCTACTCTGTGCCTTACTGCTGTTAGAAAAGGAGACAAAGCGGATAAAAAATGGGCCTACATTTTTTTAAATTATAAGGGTATTCTCTCCTTTATTATATCGGCGCCTTAGGCCCGGCGCCCATTGGCGGCATGGCATGGCAAGGTATTTTTAGGCGACGAATAAAAATATAACCTAATCGTATGAAAATAAAGTTGAAATTTCAATGTTAACAGTCGTAAGTACAAAAACAATACCGCGGTATGCTTAGGTATGCTGTGTCGGCAGCCTTCGGAACGCTTCGGCATCCCTCGGAACGCTATGGCAGTCTTCGGGATACCGCGACAAGACAGCGCCTGCCAGTAACCCGCGGCAAGAACTGCTATGAGCACTAGGTCCCAATCTACCATTATACACACACTTACAAGCTTCCGTTAGTCCGTTCTGAAGAAGCGATACGATTATTGTGAAAAAAGCTAGACGCAAGCACGGTAACTAAGGACGCCACGGTATGCCTAAGGACGCTTCGGTACCTATGCTTAAGACTGCGCCGAGCGAAATGTGCCAAAACAGGCGCTCACAGTTAAGTGAATAAAATCAACTTTTTGTTTAATACAAATATAAAATATACATTTACCATAACAATGAATGTGTTAACAATTACTCCGTGTATTAAATTAGCACGAAAAATGCAAAAACGTAAGCTCGTGTTACATGATTTTTAGATTATAACAGTAGAAATCTATCCTATTTTAAAGCTTAAACGAAACATAAATGGTATATGGTTGACAATAAAAATACATATTTATTAAAAAAAAGGACTTCAAATCCTCCATACAATTTTATTATGGCGGCCGCGCGCCGATTTGCTTATGCGCCGCACGAGCTGTCATTATTTGTCTTAC
Organism: Catocala fraxini; assembly: GCA_930367265.1. Classification (NCBI taxonomy): domain Eukaryota; kingdom Metazoa; phylum Arthropoda; class Insecta; order Lepidoptera; family Erebidae; genus Catocala; species Catocala fraxini. Next base: position 14,721,083 of record OV884037.1, read on the forward strand.
GCTCGGCGCAGTCTTAAGACTGCCGCCGCGACGTCCTTAAGGATGTCGCGGCATATGTAAGGGTGTCACGGCATAGTTACCGCCAGTGTGCGCTTACATGTAGGGATGCCGAAGGATCCCCTGCCGTGCGTACTATTAATTTTAAAAAGCAATTTTATAATTGTACAGTTAATTTTCAGTTTTCCTGCTGTGATGCAAAGTTATCATATTTTAAATGCGGTTTTGTTAGTTGTTCGTAACAAACTCCGTGTGTGCATTAAAAAAATATACAATATTACATGTTTAAAACATTTACTCTGATATTAAAATAATTATGATTTTATTCAAAAGGATTGCTGATAGTTAGATATCTCTCGTCAAAAAATTTATGTCGTTTTCTCGATTTCGCTTCGTTAGCCTTTGGTGCAAAAAATGAACTAATTGATTTTGTGTTTGATTTTTTAGTAGATCCTTGATCGTCAACTTCTTCAAATGTACAGGTTGCTGCCTTTTCTTGTAGCATTAGTTCAGCTGTGGACCAGCTAAACCTCACAAGCATTGGATATCCAAACACATTATCAATTTGGTCTCTGATGAATTTCTTTGTCAATGGATCTAGAAATAAAACAACTCATCATTAAATAATTATATAACTAACAGTAAGGCTAAGTTTTACTAACAACTATGAGTTTTGTGAACTTGCAATAAATGTTTTGTTAAAACATGATATTCCATAAATTAAAACATGGTCAGGGTTCTTTTTATGTATGTATTTGAAAATGGTACACTTCACGTCTTTATAGTACTAAATATGTGTATACAATGACATCACTACAAACACTCTATTTGAAATTATATTGTTTATACAATTGCTATTTTTACAGGTTATAGTAAGGATATTCTGGATATCTATTTGGAAGTTGCTTAGACTCGTGAAGACTATAACTCACCACCAGGATATCCACTTCCAAATTCAGTGTGAGACATTTCTAATCCTTCATGAAACTTCCATACTTTTAAAGCATGATCCCTTGTCACTTTAGCGACAATACTGGCAGCTGATACTATAGGATATATTGAATCAGCCTTTTTCGCAACCTGTAACAATAAGTCAGTAACATAGTTTTAGGTAAACTAGAGGCTGACAGAAAAATATGATTCTTTTTTATATGATCAAGATGGCAAGTGATTACACTGCCTGCTAAGTGCTGCTATCGGCGGTTACAACACTAAGGGCGTTACACGCGCGTCACCAACCCTTAAAAAAATTATTCTCTGTGTTGACAGTGCAAGATGAGAAGATCCAGTGTAGAGGGTAGTTAACTACTATTTTGTAATCAGATTTCTAATTACGATTAAAAGTAGTTAACAACAAGTTATGATTTCATGACTGTAACTACAGTAATCAAACTACATGAAGTAGTTGTTAATTTGATTGCTGCATTTTAGTAGTTATAACTACTGATTATTTGAGTTCTATGTTTTGCAATTAAATAAACATGTAATGTGTATTAATTATCGATTTATTAAAACTGAATCTGGCTCTAAAATTAATTAAATAAACTGAATAAGGCTGTGTTAAAAAGTCTTCAGTTTATTTCATGTTTGCTTATTGCCATTAATAATTGAATACAAGGTTTAAAGTTATAGATATGTACCTATATGTATTATTATTATTATGCAGTACATTCATAAAGAGATATATAGAGATTATATATAGAGAGACACAAAAGATCCCACTGGGTCGAAGTGTCGCCGGTCTGCACTGACTGGCCCCCACATAAGATAAGATATTATTATTATTGCGTTGATTGGCATGCAATCAAAAATCGACTTTACTCAGCAAACATCAACTAAAATCAAATTATTTACGAATGGAATAAAATAATTGACGGTTGGGCTAATCATTGAAATTAGCCTTTAGTACTACACGTTCTTCGAACATTTTATCCGACAGCTTGGGGACTTGTGGGATTCAGGATGGTTTATCATAGTTGCATATGAAAACAGTATTTGCACTGGAGCCGAAGAAGTTAAAGGTGTATTGTGTTTCATAAATACTATTTTCACAATTTTGTTCTAACTTATGTATATATATATAACTAGTTTGACATCGCAGTTGTACCACGATGCGGGAGCGGCGCGCGTGTTTGCTGTTTTTTAATAAGCAACATTTTATTGAGTGTGTAGTTATAAAAAGTAATCACGTAATCGTGATTGCAACTACAATTTGTAGTGTGTACTGTGTTAGTAATCAAAATGATAACGATTACTTCATGTAATCAGTTATTATGATTACTAACTACTATATGTAGTCGTAGTTAGTAATCAGTAGTTAGATTACATATTGCCCAACACTGGGAAGATCACATTGCCCATCCTGCTCTGGGCATTTGAAGATCCAACTAAATGCAGGAAGATAACAAAAGGTTTGGTTGCAATCTTTTAGTAAGAGAAAATCCCAATTAGTTGGAAATTCCACTATACTTAACTACAAGTAGATTCTTCGAAATTTATAAGCCTTTTAAGTAGGATAAAATGCAAAATACTGGCACTAAAGCTACATCATAGTAATATATATTTGAAAAGACGAGCATAAGTTTAAAAAAAGTTCGAATATTAAAGTTTAATCATATTTTAAGAAAACCAGATTAAATATTTGTTTTCTTATCCCTTTTAATCTTTGTTTTGTTATTAGTTATTTAACTAAAAGGGGACTATGACCAAATTGCCTTAAAAAAATTATATTGCCTAATGTATTGACTAGATTGCTGTGCGAGATATTGTCTATGTACATATGTATTGATATTGTATTGAACGATAGGATTAAAATAATATACCTACAGTTATTTTATAGTTAGGAAATATATCTGATAACTTTGCTTGATACTTCTCTGGAGGGCCCACTGTGTCTACATACACTTCAGTTATATTTGCTCCACTCTCTGCTGCCTTTTTTATTAAGCTGATGGCTGAATTCATTGATACCTGTAATTGAAAAGGCAGATTTTATTAAAAACTAAAACCTGGAAAGATTCTTTTCGTTTTTATATTTTAAAGTGACAGCTCTTGCATATATATTTCCTATGTCGCCCACTTTCACATATAACATTCAAACAATGGACACAAATTATTGTATTCCCAAACTCAAAATAACTACAATCAAAACCGGATATAACGACATTGAAGGGACCATATAACTTTGGATGTTATGTCCGATAGTTGTTATAAGCAATATACACAAGTACGTAGTCACATTAATTGTCATATTACAATAGGTATTTTTAGAATTTTTAAATATGTACAATTATGCTGTATAGGTATAGGTTATGCTTAAGAACTTATCCTTACTAATATTATAAATTTGAAAGTAACTGTCTGTCTGTATGTTACCTAATCACGTCTAAACCACTCAATCGATTTGGATGAAATTTGATACAGAGGTAGTTTAAAACGTGGGAAAGGACATAGGCTACTTTTTGTTGATGTAGGTACCACGCGGGCGGCGCTGCGCGCAAAATCTAGTTTCAAATAGATATCGAAAAAAGAAATAAAAATTTTTATTCTGAAAAATCTTATGTTCAAAGTGGCGCAAATGTTATGACATTAATTGATACCACATATACTATATGGTATTATTTGACGATTTACAAATTATGAACCAAATGTATTCAGTAGTGTTTTGATTTTTTTTGTTTTCATAATTTGGAACATCATGTGTAATGCAGAGATAACGACTCAAACGTCCGCGCGTCAGTGACACGTTCCAGCAGCACTACGTCCGCATCGCGCGGCAATATTATGATTCGCGAATGACAATTTGTTTGACAATTTTGTGTAGGTACTTATTACAATGGTGTTCCAATTTATGACTAAATTCATACTATTTACTTTTTTCAAAAAAATCATTTATGTATGTATTTACAAAAAAAAAGTATATATGTATGTTTATCCATTGTCTAGTACCCATAGTACAAGCTCTGCTTAGTTTGGGCTAGATGGTGTTGTGTGTATGTGATAGAATATTATTATTATTATTATTATTTCTTATTTTCTGCGTAAATAGGTTTTTTGTTTATGTTAACCGTCTTATATCAACCAGCTTAAAGCAGTATATCATACTAAGTGTAGTGTAGTATAAATTGTCATTTAACGTTTCTAAATGTAAATCTATAACGTTTTCATGATCCCGTTCTCGAACAAGTTAACTGTACCTACTAATTCATATGATTTAGTAGGTACACTCCTTGAGCGCGTCAATACAATACGTGATTTGGTACTAATACTAGATTCCAAATTCAATTTCCGTGAACACATTGTAAAAACGTGTAAAAAGGCAAATAAATCTTAGGGTTTTATTATAAGAACTGCCTTCTAGTTCAATAACGTACAGGTTATAAAGATTATTTACAACGCATATGTATGTAGTAAATTTGAGTACAACGCAATCATATGGAACCCAAAAGAAACATTATAATATATAGCTATATATATATTTATGCCTGCAAAATCCAGCTATATCCCTCCTTATTTGTATCTGGGATAGTGGGTCTTGTAACTCTTCAACTTAGGCGAGAATTTAACCACATACTACATTACTGCCTGTTACTGCTTAATAAGGTGGACAAACCATTGGTACGTGAATGTATACATTTATACGTGCCTAATCAGTACATTCGTGGTATTGGACGTCGGTACGCCGACTCCTTGTATGCCTACCATCATGGTGCTCTACGCAAGGCGCTAATAGTCCTACAGCTAGAGCAATTAACCTCATAACATTATAATTAAAAATATATTATGTTCATTTAAATATTGTTAAATGATAAGTAAATACTATAAGGCAGAATAAATTGTGTATGTATATAAATAATTTGTTATTTGTGGTTTAATTGTATAATGTTCCTTTGTTTTTGTTTTTTGTATTGTTGTAAAGCTAGACTTTATTATTGTATTTATTTTTAATAATATGTGTAAACTTACACTAGCACATAAGCGATTCGGTGTGTACAATACTGTAAGCTTATGTTGTTAAATAAATAAAATAAAAAATAAAATAAAATAGGCCACAAGTTGTACTCAGCTAAAAACATTCCTTCATAGATTGGAATAAGTTAAATTTTTAATAACAAATAAATTGTTCGAATTGTTTTGTTTTGCTGGAACAAGTAAAACAGTTGGTCACTAAAGCTGATCAATATCGATGAAGTTCCATCGTTTCAAACAATATGTTGCTGTATCCAATTTGTTATAGGCGGTATGATTACTTGTTTATATAGGTTTCGGCCGGGACCTTACCATTCAATCGTAACAACCGATCCGTCGTTATAAACTATGTTGTTATATTCGGTTTCAACTGTATTTCTGAATCACACAACACTACACTGCTCACCGCAGTGGTTAGGCAACCACCTAAGTCACTATACTGTCTGTGCACTTAAATGTATTTTATTCATAACTCAAGATAGCAAGTAGCACTGCAATCATTTTGTAATCCTATTTTTGGCTAAATGAAAGGTGCATACCTATTAAATAATAAAGCACTTTCATAAATGTGATTTATTTTCTTTCAGGTCTTTTTAAATAGCATAATAACATCTATTATCATCTTGGAAATGGTACGATGGACTGTTTGCACATGAAACTACCCACCTCATTTAAAGAATGTTTTGCTCTTCTATACATGGAATTGGATATATAATTAGGAGAAATAATTTCCGCAACCCATCCAACATTGTTCAAAGACTCTTCATTGGTTAACATTTTTGTAAAAATGTCATCTCTTTTTTCTTCTGTCAAGGCTTTAGAATCTGCACAGCCCAAGTTTTGTAATATTTGAGTTTGACTCACTGGACAATAAGCTATTCCATATACCATGGGACCTAGAAAATAATAAGTGAAATATTGGACAATAATATAAATGTGTTGCCTTGGTGGCACAGCAGAAGTTTATGTGATTTCTTTTCATGAGGTCTTGGGTTTGATTCCCCAGTCAGTCAGTGTTAAATGCAAGTTTCTGTCAAAAAAAATTCTGGTGAGCAATAATAGCCTCACCCCTATTATTATGTAGCATCTAAAACCTAAGTAAAAGTAAGCTTACCTTTCCGGTAAAATAAGCGTAAGGTTAAAATACAATGCTGAATTACAATAAAAAATAACCATGATCAAGTAACATCAACCACTAAATTGATATCTAGTTTCCACACCACAGAAGGACGGATATGCATTACATTTATGCACGAATATATATCTCCCTAAAGAAAATATATCCTAGCTCATGAGGAACTCAATACGTCCTACAGTTATAGTTCCAATATATTAAAATTATATAATTACCCAAAACAGGTCCTCGTCCAGCTTCATCGACACCAAGCATACATGGCTCTGTTTTGCAAATAGTCGGAACATCTGAGCTAGTATAGAAATTCTTGAAATTGTCATGATACTTGATAAAATCTTGTATTTCTTTTAACGACTTTGCCATTTTACAAAACTAATATAATATTTACACCTGAAATATTACATACAATATTCAGTGACGCACAAGCTTAGGAAAAGAAATATGTGTGCGTATTTTGACATATAAAACTTAGAATTCACTTTACACTTTTACAGTTGTTTGCAAGTTATCCAAATATATAATATCGCCGAGTTCGCTGTCAAAGCTGACAGATACTTCTAAAGCCGTTTCGCGCCACAACATAAATTCAACATTGACATTTATAAAAAAAAAACCTGATTGGCAACAAATTTTGTTAATAAGATAAAGGTGACATTGTCCCATTTAATAGTAACTAACTGAAGTGATGCAAGTTTAGCCATATGCCATATCCCATATGGTAAGAAGTTTGCAGTTGGCAGTGAGTATCTTGTTATTGTATTAATGCATTATCAGCCGGCAGGCATAAGCCAGGTCCGTAGCTGGGGTTATATTGAAACACGTAGACTGATTCAACTAAGAATATTTTTACAATTTGTAAGCCTGCTTATGTCCCATTTATTGTTCTTACAAGTATCGCTAGCACTACTGTGTACAATAATCATTTACACCAATCAGCGACAAGAAAACAAAATTCTAACATTTACGAGTGAATTCTCGGAAATCCTTACGCGTGTGTGCGTGCGTATAAATTGTGCCACTATAAAAACAGATGGTAGATTCAGAGAGTACATTTTATAGGTAGATTCGCGCTTCGCCAATTCGTGAGATGGTTTCTCCGCGAATTGACGTATGATGCTCCGTCCGATCACCTTCACGCGTGGCTTGGTTTCTGTGCGGTTAGACGTATGATGCTACGTTCGATTCCAGGTTCCTAATAAACTTATATGTTGCTTGCGCGTATATACGCCACATCACTCCCGCCTAAGCGAAGCGTACGTTTTGTTTCACCGCGCGGCCGGATCTGGTGACGTAGGAATTTCGCGGTGAAGCTGATGAAGCTATCCGCATTGGTGTGGGTGATGAGTCCGGGGCTGGTGTGTTTGGGATAGGTTGGGAGCCTTCTGCGCTCACCCATATTCTCGTAAAGTTGTAGAGGCTCCCTGAGGCCAACAACTAAAAAACACAAAAAAAACAAAACCTGTTTCGCGAGTTCGTGAGATGGTTTCGGCGTGGCAAGACGTATGATGCTCCGTTCGATCGCCTTTGCACGTCGCTTGGTTTCGGCGCGGCTAGACGGATGCTGCTCCGTTCAATTTCAGGTTCCTTATACTTATATGTTGCTTGTGGGTATATATATACGCCACAAGGACATAAACAGCAATTACATAGTTAAAAATCTAATACATCAGCAGAAGATTTTATAAGAATATTTTAATAAAGATATAGATGAATACATTATTATGACAATATTTTAAATATAGACATTTTAAATGAAACTTTGTTTTGTGCACATCTTTATAAGGATAACATTCAAGGTAATCGTCGTAAACACCTTCCAAAAACTGATTTTAAATATATATATATATTATACAAGGTTGCTATGATCCATGGACATTAAAATGGACAGTGTATTCAATATGGGCTCAGTGTTAATTCGAAACGGTTAAAAACTCGATAAAGATAAAAATATAAATACACTTTTTCAAACAAATTAAATCAATTTAATACGCAAGCACCACTTATAAACATTTACACTAACCTGCGGTCACCTGCATAACAAAACGGCAACGTCGCATTCTGTTGTTTTTCATTGTTTCATTGCTGTTTTTCTTTCATTGTTTCATTGTTATCCCGGAACAATTGCGACGGCGGCAGAGCGGCAACGTCTCCTACATTTTTGTCGCTATAAGCTGCCTTAGATACCTATGCTTAAGCTCTCGGTCTGCTGTTAGAGCAGATACAACCTGTTGCAATTTAGCAAATACTAAAAATCTATCCTGTGGCTAAACTACTGCTCCTATTGAACTGAAATTTGGTGTAGAGCTTGTATGTGGTACATAATATATGTAGATAATAAAAAAGCCTCACTGTTTAATCAAGGTTGTATGATAAATATAATTCATTGCCCAGTACATAGTAAAAAATAATACAACCAAATATCCCAAATATTTATGACCATAATACACAAAGTATTCTTTTTTATGTAGTATTATAACCATAGAGTATGTGCACAAACTCCATACAGAGTGTACTGTGTACTGTGTAGTGCATCTGTGCATAGCATAATATTTTTAGATGTAGAAATCAAAGGTGTCATCTGAATAATTATTATAAAAATATTGTTGATCGTGTACATTTAAGGTAAAGTTTATACTATATATTTCTATATTTTATTCTAACTAGCTTATAAGTTTATCAATTCAGTAATTTATGTATACTCGTTTGTAGGTTAGAGTAGTGCGATCTAATATGCAGAACAACCCCCAGGAGCTTTCATGGCAGGCGATTCAGGCTATCGTCGGGGTTAAACTTCCTTCAAATGTACTACGATTTGATGATATCGGATTTCACTTAGTCAATAATACTGTTTCGAGCGCTGAAGACTCTGATTCAGACGTAGAAATAGTCGAAAATGATTGGGAGTCTGATAATAATGTGTCCTCCAGACCCGATCATTCTGACAACGAAAAAACTACGTCGCCAGATAGGGAACAAAGTGAATCACCAGTTTTACGTCTCGTAGAACCAGACAATAACAATTCAGGTAAAGATGCTTTAGATTACAGAGAATATGTTGAAAAAATGGATACCAAAGATATTTCGCCAAAAGAGCGAATGACACAAATCCATATCGACGATGCAGACAGCTCGAATGGGAATGTTATGTCTATTGAAAACTACTTGGAGGTCACTTTGTCAACTGACTCTGAGGCTAGTCATACTTGCAACCAATGTAACCAAATATTTTCCAATGAACATTTACTTGCCTCACACAAATGCAGTGCTAAGCCCACCGAAGAAAAGAAATACCCTTGTCATGTCTGCTCAGAAAAATTTCCAAGCTACTGGGATCTAAGAAAACACCTAAGTAGTCACTTTCCTGGTATGTTGGAGTCTAAGTCAAGCTTTTGTCATCTTTGTCAAAAAGACTATACAAAAACAGGATTCATGAATCATTTACGCAAACATACAGGTGAGCGACCATTTGTTTGTGAACTTTGCCATAAGGCATTCTCACAATCTAGCTCACTTTCAATACACATGAAGTTTCATCTTAATGTGCGTAAACATGCCTGCACAGTCTGTGAAAAGAAATTTGTAACTAAAAGTGAACTATCCCGTCACATGACAGTGCATACAAAACAGAAGTCCTACTACTGTGGTGTATGTGACAAAGCCTTCACCCGCTCTGATAATATGAAGAAACATGAGAAGACACATGGGTAACTAACATATACTATGTCAGAACTGAATGAGAATAAGGAACTGTGAACAATGTCATAATATATCATGCAATTGAATTGCATTTTAATATCAAAATTATCAAGCTGTTGAAATCAAAGAAGTCTGTTGCCAAAAGCTTTGTAGTATAACATTTTCAACAAGCTATGATTTCTGATTCTCTTATTGCCAAAAAATTAGTTGTATGTTTGTTAAGAATAGAACTTTTACATTGTTTATACTAAATTTAAAGCTATCATGATCTAGTTCATATTTTAGTCATTACGGTGTGTTTCTGTGTTTATGTGAGTGTTGACACACTCCTGTGTGCTGCTGTATTTGCTTTCAAGGATATTATTTATATGATTTTCAAATGCATGTTCGGGATATTTAGTATATTAGGAAAATGTCTTTGCAGGTGCTTTACAATAAGGTCACACATATCTCAACCAATGTTGCCTTTTAGATATGATAAAGTGATATTTTAATATGTGGATATTTATGTCGGTTGAATGTCCAAAGGTTCAGATAGCCTTATTGTAATGTTTACATTAGATAGGGAAAAGATGTCTTCTATTCAATAAGAGGCCTTCCTAATGATATGTCACAAGTATATATATTTTTGTAAAGCTATACTATGAGGTACTAAACTACCAGTTATAAAGTGAACTTTTGCCAAATTTTAGATAAGTATTTCTAGTGATTTTATTACTGTACTGTGTTGTAACCAAAGCAATAACATTTTAATGTGCCTATTCTTTATAATGTTATAATTATGAGTATACCAAATAATTTAAATATTAGTGTTAATAGAAATAGTAAATTAATACATGAAGTAACGGTTAAGTTACTTCCATAAATGTGGTTGAATTATAGGATGTCAGAACATTTCCTTCTTAATGGTCTCCTAAAATTTGTATAATTAAGACACTGAACAAGTATAAGATAAGGTTTATTAAACTTTAATGTTTTCTATGAACATCATCACAAATGTTTAACAGTGCATATATATTTATTTGTAACTGTGAAGGAACATTAGTAAATTAGTGTAACTATTGTTTATGCAAGGGTGCTACCCTTGTTATAAGTTATTAAGAATGAAAATCCCAAAGATTATGTATTGTCATATTTTGTAATTGGCTATAAAACCAAAGTCTTATAAAATAAAACCTTTTGTGCCACTTTTTCCATAAACTGGTTGTATAATAATGCCTTAAAATATTGTCTAGATTTATGAAATATAAAATAGACAATAATCATATTTTAATATATTTATTATATTTAATTTTAGATATTTAACTTTGCATGACTTGTTTGTAGATTTAAGAAAAGATATTGAGCCAAATGTAATAAAACGCAAAATCTACAAGACTGACGATAATATTCAGAGTAGGTATTAACTTGTGCACAAAAAACAATTATTTATTAATACTGTTTATTGCAATTTTCTATTTATCAAAAATGCACCTTGTTAAAACTCATCATGACAATTAGATTAAGATCCGTTTGAATATAAAATAAAATATTTTATGGAAATGTGTAATAATAAGTGCGATTTTATTAAAGAGTTGTTTGTTGCATATAATGTTTTATTTTTAAATAAATCTTTTCCCTTTGTTCTAGGTCGCTCTAGCGATGTCTTCGAGGTTGCGTAATCTTAATCCCTATGAGTTGCATAAATACTTAGTTAATGTGTATTGTTTAAATACGAAAGGTTCCACGGGACACTTGAGACGAGATACGTCCAGAGACAGGACTGACCTCGATATTATAAGGGAAAACTACAAGTTCCTATGGGAGGAAGACGATGTGGCCGATACTTGGGAGAAACAACTCGCTAAAAAATATTACGACAAACTCTTTAAAGAGTATTGCATTTGTGACTTGAGCAGATATAAAGAAAACAAAGTAAGTTTAAAACTACTGCAGCTATCTCTTGTCGACTAGGCTGTGCTAATTCTGAAAAAGCCACGTCATCGTTCCTTAAATACATATAATTATGAATACTCTCTTTAGGTACTAGTAATAAGTAACAAATATTCCTAACTAAATTATACGAACGGATGTAAAGGTCACATTGAAATCGTACGTTAAGGTTCTCCCCTAGTTTTAACAAGCCTGAGATTGGGGACGATCCCTTGTAACTCAATTGCCTTTTTTGCCTGCGAGACCTTCCTTTGTGTGTAATACTGGGGAGTGCAACAAAGGCCGTGCTGCCTTTCTGTAAGCTAAATATAGCTCTATACATTCACCCGCATCGATACACAGTAACGCACATCTGGCCATTTGTGCCGCAGCCGATCCCCATTTGTGGCACAAAATCAATGACAAAAAGGCACGCTCGTCTCACGCTGCTAATATCACAGGATAGGATTTTGTTATGATAAAATAAAACCTTTATCGGAATGCAAATATCCCTTTCGTCGCGTTACATAAATAGTCGTTACAGACGTTGTAATAATAAAGGGAACGTAATTTAGAATGTAAATTAAAACTTGTACTTTGTACCCTGCCTTGATGTAACTGTGCCCAAGTCATTTTATTTATATGTACAATTGAGAAAAGTATACAGAACTGCTGATTATTTTTCTAGCGTATATCGATAAAATTGGATATACCTACTCTAGAAAAACATAGAAACTAAAAGCTCTTTAGAGTCCTATGGATTGAAACAGCGGCCTTTTAGATATTTGGGAGTCTTTACCTAAGACGGAATTTTGTTAAGTACCTTCCTACAGGTTAAGTCTGGTAAAATGCCTACTTAGTTTGTAGTTTTCGGGTTGTCTTCGAAACTAACCTAGCGATCAATATAGAAAACGTGGTTTTTTGGTGAATACGTACCTACCAAATTTATCCTATTACCAATTAAGTATCTATAATAGGTTACCTAGGTATATACTACGTGCTAAGAACCATGGATCTCTATAACACGCAGAAAACAAAACGAGTAGGTACGTCTAAACTCTAACTTATAAAATATAAATGTCGGATAGGTATAAGTATTGGGCACCGATTTAAATCTTTGTAGGTACAGGACGCACATCTACATAACACAAACGGATTATAGAACAAAGGCATACACATTAATAAATAGGTGAAGAAAAAACTTTGAATCCCTTTTTAAGCATACCTATCGTGCGCACTGGGGCGTGTTATATTTGGCATAATTAAAAGTACTTATATATAGCGAATGAGAACTGCAAAAAATAAAATTTATAAAAATAATAACTCAAAATATTACGATCGAATTTTGACCAATAACAATATCCAAAAATACCTTACACAAAATTTCATGTATTAGCAATAATTATAAACATCAAGTTAATAATTATAAATAGGTACTCTATCTTACTGACTCTCTCTGATAATCTGCAGATTACATCGTTACTGTGCACGTTAACGGTTTTCTGTATCTTACGGACCTTACGGTAAATAAATTGTAAATATCTTTAACCACTAGGTTGCACTAAGATGGCGCATCGAAAAAGAAGTTGTGCTCGGCAAAGGTCAGTTCTTATGCGGTAATAAAGTGTGCAACACTGATCAAGATCTCAAATCCTGGGAGGTGAACTTCGCTTATATAGAAGATAACGAAAAGAAGAATGCTCTTGTGAAATTACGTAAGTCAAGTATACATTGTTAGAGACGATTATTTAATAAAAGTCTCTATAGTACCTATAACTACACTCGCCTTTGGGATAGTCCTAAGGACCTTCACAAATATTGAAGCATCAAACAAAAGAAATAAACTATCCAGGCTCGGTACAAAGAAAGAAATAATTTAAAAAGAATCGTGAACAAATGCACAGAGAGTCGGAGACTACACGAATGGCGCATTGGTTTAAGTTGACACCTGGCCACTATGCCACGCCAAGTGTTGGGAGTTCAATCTCCTCATGAGACATAGTAAGTACATTCGTGTAATCAACAGATAATAGCAGCCTAGATGTTCTTGTGCTTGTTCTTTGAATGTTTGTAGTCTGCCACGATACGGGATTTATTTCTAGACTGGCAGAATCTTTTTTGTTACTGCTGCACTGATTAAGCCTTACGTTTAAGTTGTATTTAAAAAAAAATAGAGATTCCGACGAATTGAGAACCTCCTCCTTTTTTGAAGTCGGTTAAAACTCTGGCTCCCAGGCGGACAAAATATTTTCCAATTAAAATATTAACTGGCCTTTGCGCGCTGCTCCGCCCGCGTGGTACCTACATCAATAATAAGTAGCCTATATCCTTCCCCAGGTTTTAAACTATATCTGTACTAAATTTCATCCAAATCGGTTAAGTGGTTTAGCCGTGAAATGGTAACGGACAGAGTTACTTTTGAATTAATAATATTACTAGATGTTTCCCTCGTCTTCGCTCGCGTAAATGTAGGTTAGGTTAGGTTTGTAACAGTGCTTTTTTCTGAATGAAACGTATCCTATGTCCTATTTTGTATTCCTGACAACGTGTACAAAATTTCATGTTGATCAGTCGCGTAGTTAAGGCGTGAAAGCGTACCTAACAAACAAACAAACTAACTCAAGTTTACATTTATAATATTAGTAAGGATAATATAAATGGTATTTATGCGATAGCCTAGTGGCAGACGGTTGCACTGCCACGCAGAGTTATCGACTTCGATCCCAAGGCACGCACCTCTGACTTTTCGAAGTTATGTGCGTATTAAATAGTTAAGTATCGCTCGCTTTAACGGTGAAGGAAAACATCGTGATGAAACCTGCATATCTGAGTCTGCCTCTATAATGTTCTCGAAGATATGTGAAGTCTGCCAACCCGCACTGAGCCAGCGTGGTGAACTAGGTATGGCCTTACCCTTCTTACTGAGAAGAGGCCCATGTCCAGCAGTGGGACAGTTTTATACAGGGCTGATATTTTTTATTATGTTGTATGTGATATTACTAGATAATTGATACCTATATTTATAGGGAATATTATCAATATTATCGGTAGATAAGAAACAAAAATTCATATAAAACGTTATTATAATAATTATGTTAAGACGTATGTATATGAAAAGTATTGGTACATATTACATAAACTACCTATAATTATTTTGCGCTGTTATCCATCAAATTGCATTTGCGTCGTAAATTAATAATTAAATAAACGCCTTAGGCTTTTGCCTCTTTGTGATTTCATGATAGCTGTAATTGTACGTAGGTATTTAATCCAGATTTATAGGGAAATACCTTCTCCCCCGCTGCACAGGAGGGGCGAGGCTAGTACGGGCGTTGTCGTTTTTAAGATGGAAAAATATATAAGTAGGAGTTCTAGTTAAAAATCGCATCTGTACAGGAAACTGGAGAAATCACAAAGGGGACTTCTTGTTATATCGTCTAATCATGCATTGTTAATATTATTATAAAACATATCATTTATAATAATGTCTTGCACTGTAGATATTTATAAATGTTAGCAATTCTTCCTTAGTTCAATTTAGTTATATAAAAGACACATCTTAAATTTAATCAGCCACCACCTATTAAAAACTACAAATGTATACCTATATTATCTTACATTTTGTATTTCTGTTTGTAAACCCAAAAAGAAATTGACATATTTAAAAAAATATTTCTCTATTGGAAAGCTACTTCATCCAAAAGTAACATAGGCTATATAACATCATACTACGAGCCGCGGGCGCGGAACAGAAATTATAAACGTGGGTGAAACCGAAGGAGACAGCCATTGCCGCTTAAGCATAAGCGGCAATTTTATTTATTGCTTTGATACAAGAATGGAATGATCATAATTTGGGACTGACTGATTCATGAATCATCATTTATTATAAATCTTGCGGCCTACTTAACAGTAAGCTACTACTAATTTTATTGTACCTTAAAATGTTGTATAGTTCTTGCAACTCACGAAGGCGAGCTGGCTTTACGTGTACATGCACAGTGCGGTATAGTATGCGTGTTTGACAGAGCGTTCAGTTGCGAGCGACACTTACACCGCTCGCCTTTGTGAGTTGCAAGAACTATACAATTATGTATCTCGTATATCCCTGAACCGCAGTCAGAGCAGTAGCTATTATACCTCCCATTTAGCCAGATAGATATACCTATATGTATTAAGTTCTGCACAATAGGAAGAAGATAGGTAAGTCTATTGCCGTCTCGTGGGAATATTTCTAGACTCCGTGCATTTACTAAGATTTTTTTAGCTATAAATCTCAATAAGACTGCCCGATCCGATAACTGAACCCAAGTACTGACGATCGGCCTTAGACAGCGGCAACGCCACGGGATGATAAATGCAGTCGAGTTAGAGAGTAATGTATGTTGATGTTTTCCTTCACTGAGTAGTTTACAGCGAGCGATAATTAACTATTTAATACGCATATAACTTAAAGTCAGAGATGCCTGCCTTGGGAATTGGGATCGAACTCGAGATATTTTATTAAGCAATATTTCATTATTGTATTTAAATAGTCAAATCCCACTAAAACAAAAATAAAAGTAAGCACGCTGACTACTCGCTTCAATGTATTCGTGCTTAATGCCTATTAAAAACGAGAAATTAATCTCGTCTATCACCAAAGAAACGCATATTAAATTCGCACGTAACAACTACCTATATATGCCAAGTGCTCGAGTTGACTCTAGATTCTTAAGAAGCACTTGGCATATTATTCTCTAATTTAGTTTTTTGTAAGATGGTAGTTACCTACGTGCAAATGGAATTCGCTTTTTAGAGTTCGAAAAAACTCTTATACAACAGCTTTGTCTGTCCATCCATCCGTCCGTCCGTCTGTCTGTTATACATCTTTCAACTCAAGAACCGTAAGAGCTAGAGACTCGCGGTCAACGCCATTCGACTCAGCATAGTCGATATACCCCCGAAATGACTATGACCTTTGACCTCTGACCTCAAGGTGACGTGATACCATTTTTTGAACTTTGAGATTTATGGCAATTCATGGCCGTTTCTCACTTGTTATGTCTATATTTTCTAGCAGAGACTAGTGCAAAGATATATTGACTTGCAAATCGACGTTGAAATTAAACTACTATACATATACGGATCTTATCGCGTTGGTTATTTGACACTTTATTACATAATTTCGAAAACTTACACTACTACTACTATTAAACTTTACAAATGTTTAAGCTAATTAAATTATTATTAAAACTATTAAGATTTAATTAAATTTTACACTTTCCCCGACGTTTCGGTTGCTTTTCAGCAGCCATGGTCACGAGGAGACTAAGATGGTACTTGTCTCAATGTTCCAGTGTAGTTATTTCAAAGTACCCGAACATAATTTAATCATTGGTGTTTCTATTTACGCAGAATGAGCTCAAAGTATCATGAAGTCTAGCTGTGGTTTGCTTCTTCTTGGGTTTGACTATTTGTATTACGACGTTATTTGTATCGACGTTTTCCATAAAGAATATTAACTAAAATCTGCTTGGATATTCAACATAATATATAAGATACTTGAGAAATCACATCCGACGATTTCACAAATCAATAGCAAAATAGGTATCTATATATAGCCGAATATCTTGATATCTTTAGTATCGTTGAATGGTTTTAACTGCTTATTTGTAAGGTTTTAAATTAGCTGCAATTATATTATTCAAGTTTAGTAGTTGATACTTAATTAAGTAGTTTTACCAATATTTTCTTATCGTTTCTTATAACTATATAATGTAGGTGTCCCAAACGCTCAATGCAATAAAAGTTTAATGTACCTTATGAAAAATAAAATAGACTGAGCTTATAGGTGACTTTCTGGATCAAGCCATAAGAATTGATCCAGAAAAATCACACTTTGTAATACCTAAATAATAGTGTCAACTCGTATCCGTAAGCAGTCGCAAACACGTTGTGATCCGGACGTGTGGTAATTGCGCCAATTGGGTCTCGTTACATGGGTCGCAACAGGGGAGGGCTTTAGCCCGTGTCAGAAGTACTAGGTTACGTTGGCACTGGGTACTCGCCTTATTACACAGTCATTACGTCTCATTAAGTAGGTAATGATACCAACTTTGTCTTAATTTGGTTTCTCAGGTCTGTGTCCAGAATGTTCGGATAAGTTAAACTACAAATCAAAGAAGCGAGAAATCAAAAGATTGAAGAAGAGACAGAAAATAACGAAAAGGTCAAAGAAGAAAAATAGAGATGTGGATGAGGAGGAGAGCGGCAATGAGCATAGTCCTAAGACACCTGAACAGCCTGTAAAACCGTCTACTTCTGAAGATATAGCAGCAGGAACTAATGAAGACTCTCTATGGAAACAAGGTTTGTTTGCTATTAGACTAATTTGTATTATAACTGCCTCCGTGGCGCAGCGGTAGTCAATGCGACTGCTGTGCATGAGGTCTCGGGTTCGAATCCCGGGTTAGGCCAACAAAAAGTTATTGGGTTTTTCTGTTAAGAAATCTCAATACGGGCCCGGAGTTAGAAAGTTGGCGTTGATAGACACCCCCGTGCCTCGGAAAGCACGTAAAGCCGTTGGTTCTGCGCCGGACCTCTCTCCGGTCGTGCCAGATTATCCGTCCCATCGGATCATGAGGGTTAGGGAACAGAGAGTGCACTTGTGTTTGCGCACATACTTGTGTACTATAATATCTCCTACGCAGATGACCAGTCTCCGTCAAGATTGGCCGCCGTGAATTACAAATTTAACCACGTACCAACTAAGTTAGTTCATAAACTCAGCATAAACGACCAGTTCCAGATATCTCCTTAGTCCGCCTAAGATATATTGTTTGCCAGATATCCACAATTAGCGTTGCAAGCTTTTATGTCTAGTGGAATTAATTCCACCATTACTACTGTCACTGCTATTAAATGCTTCTTATCAGATTGAAGACAATATTATTTCACTTATGTAGAGAGAAAGCTTCGAATAGAAAATCAGTCAAGTAATGCGCATCGCATAGCGCTCTTTAAAGAAGTGAGTAAGTTACAAGCATTATAAAAATGAGATATTGTTATATTCGCTTTGTTATAAATGCAAATATTGTACTAAGTACCTGAATATGAAGCCAGACTGTCGAGTGTTGTGGGTTCGATTTACACCCACGACAAAACATTGCGTGATCGCAAATATTTTTTTCGAGCGATTCTAGAAGTCTTCCTTGCAGGAAGTAACTCAACAGGTAAATACTTAATCATATGTATAAAAAAACGTGCCTATCGATTGTTACAATCAAAATATACTTATATAGATTTGCATTGTAACGACCCTTTTTCAATTCTTCAGGAAAGTTAAGCCATATTTTACGGAGTAGAAGTACCATACTACTTATACTACACAATCTATACAAATATTATAAAGCTGAAGAGTTTGTTATTTTGGTTGAACGCGCTAATCTCAGAAACTACTGGGTTGAATTGATAAATTCTTTTAGTGTTGGATAGCCCATTTATCGAGGAAGGCTATAGGCATTTATGTTCTTAATAACATCACGCTACGACCAATAGGAGCGGCGCATCAATGACAAATATTCCAAAAACCGGTAAAATATCTTATGTGATGCTGACGAAGTTGCGCGGGTCAGCTAGTTTTAACATACTTGGCTATACCAAATATGTTAAAACAAGCTGACTGTTACCAAACAATATTTTACGAACCCACATTCGACTGTCGATTGGCTTGATGTAACTAATAAAATTATTGTTATTTAAATAATAATTAAATGTTAATATTAATGTACATGGCGAATTGAAAAAAACTGACAATGGATCGAGAAACATGGAAAATTGCTTAACCGACTGACCGAGTAGAATCAAATGTTAGAATTAGAAGCTATACCTACTAAATTCTAATCGACGCGACGTTTGCGTAAGTATATCGGTGGGAACAGTAGGACAAAATATATATTTTTATAAAAAGGGTAGGTATTATATTCGTGTAGTGGCCTGCTGTTTCATACGGCGGCGGGCCGAAACATTGGCGGGGCCCCGATTGCATATGAAAGTGATTCGCGCGGCCCCGCCGATGTGTGCGTTACCGCAGCAACATGTTGTGCTTTATGCCGCATTTACACATTCGTGCGAATCGCGAGGCGAATGGCGAGGCGAATTAGCAAATAACGAACTCGCATATGTAAACAGTGCGCTCGCTATTCGCCTCGCGATTCGAGCGCTCGCGTTGGGAGCGGTTTTTCGGACGCGAAACAAAGGTCAATGGCGAACACGAACTTACTGTTTACACATTCGCCTGCATTCAGTTGACAGCTAGCGCCCGACCCAACGGGACGTGTCGACAAAATGGAGTGGAGTGAAGTGCAAATTTTAGAATTCCTAGAACTTTATCAAAAGAAAGCGCTCATTTGGAACCCAAAACATCGCTGTCATAAAAATAGACAAAAGACAGACGATGCATGGAACCGTATATCAACCAGTATGGGATTGCCAGTCAACAAATTAAAACTAAAGAAAAATTTATTAATGGCTTGTTTTCGTACATATCTTCGAAAGATCTATCAAATCGGGTATGGGGGCAGAAGATGTTTATGAACCTATATGGTTTGCATTCAAATTGATGGAAGATTTCTTGGCTTCAGTGTACGACTGCGGTGATACAATAGACACTGAGGATAATGTAAGTATTTTTAATTATACAACTATTTAGTAATCTGTGGTTATACACCTTTCTATTTGTTTACACGCTGTAGTATGTATAGTGATTGTGTTGTCCGTGAGCATGATCTGACCGATAGGGTAAAGCGCCGCGTAGCGAGCGAGTGTTTTTTTAACAGCAGTATACCTACTGCAGTATTTTTCATCAGGATTTTAATTTTCAATAAAACTAAAACTCTGGTTTATAATTAGTTATAATTACTTACATACATCATACACAATATACATCGTACACAATATATGAATGATTTTATAATTTGGTAAAGTAATTAGCAAATTATTTTCTTATCTCTAAAGCATTGAGTGTAGGACGTCTAGCTCTATTTGGCAAGGACCGCAAAGCAGAAGCAGATTGGCTTTCCCTCCTCCAAAAACCTTCTTGAACCACTTCGCCATTGACTTTTATATCAAATATTCCTGAAGGGCTATATATATTTCTAGAAGTCTTTCGTCTCCTTAGAAAATTATGTAATAATATGCAAGACAGTATGTTTTAGCTTCTTCCACTTGAATTTAAATGAGTTTTTTTTAAATCCTGAACGCAGATGTCAAAACACCAGAAACATTTTCTACGATAACACACTGCACTAGATAATCTCTTGTTAAATGTTCGTTGCAATGTATTATGGTCGTGATTACCCAGATAAGGCTTCATCAAATGGGACAGGTTTTTGTCTTCCAGGTAGTGGGCAAGCAGGTGGCAAATTAAGATCATCCCTAATAATATTTTTCCACAGTAAGCTGTTCTGGAATACTCCTCCATCACTAATTCGGCCTGGAGCACCGATATCCGCAAATATAAAATTGTAATCGCTATCAACTAATGCTAATAGTACAAATACTAAATGTTTTTGTATAATTATAATATTGAGAGCCACTGCCTATTGGACTTTCTAGTACAATGTGGTTGCCATCGATCGCTCCAATGCAATGCGGAAACTTTACTCTGAATCCTTCTTCTATTGAAATCCATTGCTCTGGTGTCTGTAGTATCTGAAAAAAAAGATATCATTTATTTACATGTCTGTATATTTTTATAGGCATCATCACCTTTAAATGAAGAACAACATTTCAACGAGCAACAAAGTGTTTCAGATCAGACTGGGAACACTGAAAACCAAAACATCGAAATCATACACCATTCCGAAGAAACGGATCACCACAGTAGAGTCCACACAGAGTCCAGTAGAGACACATCTAGCGATTTTCCCGCAGTTACAAGACAGCGTCAAAGACGCCGTCAACTAGAATCAGAAATTAGCGATGCACAAAAGAAAATCAACCAAACTTTTGAAACGCTTAACAACGTAATGTCTCAAAAGAAACGGGACGTCGAAGACGACGATTGTGATCTGTATGGAAAGTTACTGTCAAACAAATTAAGAAATTATTCAAAGTACGAAAGGCATGTTATGATGCATGAAATCGATGGGCTTCTTCTAAGAAAATCATCATGTAGAATTTTAAAAATTTCTTGTAACTCCTATTTAACTTCCTCCCCAGGACAGGACTCTACTGATTCCCTACTACAGTCACCAGTTCACATTAATATACTAAATCAACCATTTTCAGCAGCTTCCTATGTTGATTTGCTGTCACAGTCACCAATTCAAATTAGCATCCCAAATAGACCATCTACAGCCGCGACTTCCTATGCCACAAGTATACAAACAATGGATAGAAATTTGTGTAATCGAAACATTTGATCGAACCCATAACACTGGCGCAGTGGCCGTGGCGAGGCGACTACTTAAAACACTACGCCGCCGTGCGTCCGTTCAGTCAAACGACGATTTTTTTTAATCGACTAATTTGATCGTTTATAATGTTAGATTTTTTACAGTTAATCATGTGCGATTAATTGTAATATATTTAATTATTTAACTATTTAATATAAATAAATCTTTATATTTTACGCCCAGTGCCATCTCTCGGCATTGTAAGAAAGGCTCGGCAGTTCCGTCTAATAATTTATTACACCGCCATCTATTGACATCTTACGGAACTACGTAGTGTGAGTACGTGAAGCATAGAGAGAACGCTGGCACTTTCTCGAATCATCGTACTGTTTACGTACCGGGTATAGCGTTACTAGAAAACTCTAGAAACGCTTTACCCGCGTATAAATAGAGCGCACGCGCACTGCCAAGTCAGTTTACAATCGTATGCGGTCAAGTGTTCATCGAAGCGAACGGAACGGAACGGAGCGGTTTTAAATTTAATTGTGTGTTTGAATAAAACGTGTTTCAGTCGGTAATATTGTTTGCATTCTTATCCGTCGAATAAGCACGTCACAATATAAAAAATAAGACGTCATGATCCATGATTTCCAACTGACGCCGGGCGCGCCGTAGGGAGTAAACACACGTCCAGACAGTTTTCTCGCTGTGGCAATACCCCATTACCCCATTACTCTACTCTTTGGGCAATACTGACCGCGGGCGGCGCGCGTTGTCGGCTCAAGCGAGCTCACGCATGTATAACGCATACTCGAACACGCATCTTGCAAGCTCGAGCATGGTCGAGCATCAAGTTTGGACGTGTAAATACACGTCCAAACTTTTGCAACAATTTTGCAATGTATAGAATTGTCATAAGATTAATTTTTCAGTAATCTCAGAAAATGCTATGCTCTACTCTTCTCTTGGTGTGCGCTGACGCTTAAGCCTTTTAATTCACAATATTGTTTGTTCAGGTGTACCAGAAGCAGAAGAAAAGTCTCGTGAGGAAGAGTTCGAAGAATATTTAGAAGACTTGTTATTATAATATAAATAAAATACGTTTGGATTTAGTAAATCGTTTAATTGCGCTCTATTACATTTTAATTATTATGTAAAAATGGAATCACTTTTATTGCTATTACAATAAAAATCTTGTATCTATGCAATAACTAACATCATAACAATGTGTGAATTGAGTGATGAATGATTATCAGGATCGATTTAAGAATGATAATCAGTTGGACAGATGCATTTATATCGATATTAATTCGATCTGCTTTAAAATCGATATTGAATTCTTACCTTATATTATTTGTGATTAGGCTTTATCTTGTTATATTCTCGTTCACGCCATTGATAAACTAAAATACCTAATAACTAAATAATTAGTTTATCTTGTAATTCATACCTTTATTAGATTGTCTAATTCTAAAATTGTGTTATAAAATAAAAGTCCTCGGATTGTTGTATATTATATTAATCACATTTTAATAAAGAACTCTAAAAACAATAAACAAGTATTCAAAATAATGGTAATAGGTTAATAATAATTTATATTATGTCTGCCAACACAGGTAACGAAAGCAGTTGAATTATGATTTGGAACATGTGATGAATTATAATTACTTAAATATTTTATTTATTATTTACTGTTATATATTTTTTTGATTTGTGTGAAATATTCTCATCTCGCCAATGGTAATACTTCGATTAATTATAAAATCTATAGCCGCCGTAATCGACAATACGTAACGGTTAACAAGTAAATAACTAAAACGCTGTCGCGGAATATGCTTCTCGAAACTTGTAAATACAATATTGGTGTCTCGTACTCGTAGTCATTATACGTAGAGTGCCAGACTGCGGTCGTGGCCAACGAGCGCCGCTGTCGTACTCGCCACTGTACACTCACACTCGCCACTGCGCACTGCACACTCCACACTCGCCACTGCGCACTGCACACGACTACAGCAGTACAGCTACACGTTTGAGTTGCATAATTATAAGAAGACCGTGTGTGGGGAAAATGTGTGTTTATTTAGCTTGCGTGGTCTTGCCGACGTCTTCGTCGTCCGAGCAGTCCTCGTCGTGCGTGTGCGTCAGGCGCTGCGGTGTCTCCGGCCGGACGTGCGGGACCGATGCCAAGGCCTGCCATACCATATAAGTATCATTTTAAATATAATACATTTTAAAATACGTTATGAAGATGATGGTGGCGGAAGGATACTAAGTGGCAATGTGGTAGACCTAGGCGTCGAAGGCGGGATGAGTTAGATAGCTATACGAGAGACTTGTGAAAACTAGCGCATAACAGGGAAATGTGGAAAAGCGAGAGGGAGGCCTTTGTATTGTCCCACTGAAGGACAATACAGGCTGAAATAATATAATGAAGTAGTCTGAGATTTAAATCAACTTTACAAATAAAATAACAACATTTTCTAGGTCTTAAAAGGAACACGATTAAGTCACGATACGATGAAGAAACACAGCTGGAAGCCAAAATATGACCGGCTTTGTAAATATTTAATCACAAATAGAATGGGTATCCAACATAAATTGTATTTAATATGAACTTGATTTCATAGCAATATGCTAAAAGATAACTGCATAATTTGATTCCTCCTTCCCCATTCTACCATCGGACGACCAGACAATCAGACCAGCGACACAGGTACATGGTAGATATACCACATTTACGCACGAAGCGCTTTGCTTCCACTTTTATTATGTGTACCGCTAAGGAGTGGAATTCGCTACTTAAGTTTGTGTTTCCCGATGACTACAATCTGGGTGTCTTCAAGTCGCGAGTGAATAGGTATCTTCTAGGCAAGTGTGCTCCATCGCCGACTGCATCTTCACTTAAGATCAGGTGAGATTGCGGTCAAATGCAAGCCTAATAGAGTATAAAAAAAAACTTGCAGAATAGACATACTGGTCCTATACTTCTTATTATCACGTTTTATGGCTGTATACAGCATTGTCACATGATTTAGATTGTTTTACTTTTTGGCTTAATTAGTATGTATGCAGCATTCGCTAAATAGGCAGCAAAGTCGTTAACTATAAATGTACTTTTACATCTATACTAATATTATAAAGCTGAAGAGTTTGTTTGTTTGTTTGAACGCGCTAATCTCAGGCGACACATCTTACAATCATCTCAGCGTAGGGGTGACTTGCTCGCACAATGGCACTTTCGTCATGCTTCTCTCACTACTCTGTAGTTCAAACATATTCTAATTTTATTATTTTCAAAATTAACTAATTAACTTGTTGCTATAATCTTCTAATGCATTAAAGTAGGTACCTGTATAATAACCATCACATCTTAAAAAACTTTGATCTATTTACAACAGTATTTCTCTTAAGAAAATGGTGTTACCGGTTTGACATTGGCGGCTTCCACATTCTCCAACTTTTCTGAACACGTGTCATCGCCAAAAGTTATGACGCTGTATGCACGATGTGACGCCGATTGTCTCGTTCTGTAAAAACAATATTATTTAATTCTTATTACCCTTCAAGTGTTTGCCAACTCAGTAAATGTGAATTACATTAAGCTGCTAAAAGCCACGTGTGTTTTGGTCGTCTAATACGATCGACAGCACTTAACTTGCTCAAAGAATACACATTAAGCTCTAACTATCAGCCACACATAACTTTCTAATAAAAAAGATATAAACCGTCTTTAAAAACAATAAAAAGAATGATATTTTTTTTTATTTACCAAGCTACTAACCAATTTCAAGTCGTTGCTATACAAATACATACCTAATAATATTATTCAATAACTTGGCATCGACCGGCGACCCTTGTTTAGATTCCCTTAGTAGCTTAGTAAAGACTAAAAAGATAATATCTGCTTCTTTATTTTTAGTGTTTTTCATGTCGGTTCATATTTTTAATTATAACGTCATTATAATAGTTCTGAGATGTTATAAAAATATGCTTTATATTGCACCTATCGATAATTTCTAGTTGTCCTAACTCGGAGCTAGAGTAATTTACCAAGGGAGCGTATTTGTCATCCCTTGAGACTTAATTCCGGGGAATCAATTTGCGGTGGAATTAATTTGTATGGTGATGTAAGTAATAACAATAACATCATAGAATTCGAGTGATTTTGTTTGAAGGCTTTTAAGTTGTGAGTCGCAATATCCTCACTATGTACCGATACCTAAGGGCGTTGCGAGACAGCCCCAACACAAGTATTGTTAATTACTTTTTGGGGTGGATTTTCTCTGCCGCCTATAACATCGCTTTCTAATGGTTTGATACATAATAAATATTTAGATTTGATTTTCAAAGAAGCGATTACGATACTCTCTGTTTTATTATTTTAATGAAAAGGATGCATGCCCTAAATTTAAAACACAACATATTTTGGTAAAGCTCTTAATACATATTTTCAATCAGGCTGAACAGGTAATTGTCAAATAACGATAAGGATGCTATTTAAACACAGGCGTGCAAGTGAAATAGCGTAATACTTTTAAACGTACCGAAATTTAAAATAATAGTAAGTAATTATTATTCTTGCTCCTTACTTTTCAACCAATATTACTATTGAAAGTTATGTATTTACTGTTTTAGATAAGATGTTACTATTGTAGATGAGTATGCTTACCTATCGATGGTGGGCGTGTCGACTGTGAACCGCTGTTCGTGCGCGACCGTCGACTCGTGTGGCATGAGCATCGCCGGCGCGCGGAACATGTAGCAGAACGGGTAGTACATGAGGTTCAGGAACGACGCCGCGTACAGGTCCGCGTACCTCACCACCTACAAACAGACAAACATACATCATTAGCTTACAGATTCATTATACGACACTAGTTTTTAACGTGGCTTCGCTCGCGATAATGTAGGTTATGGCAAAAAAAAAATGAATGAATGATTGGTATCTTATGTCCTTTTCTTTAAGTACCCCTGACAACGTGTATGCGAATTTCATGATGTTTATTCAAGTAGTAAATGGCGTGAAAGAGTAAGAAACAAACTCACATTCGCATTTAGTAAGGATTTTTAAGAGAACAATTCATTGTACTGTTGTGCGTACAAACAGACATTAACGTAGAGAGAACGAACCGGCCATTTAATACGCCACGTCCCAGAGGCCGCTTACGGCACCTTGGTGGCAAAAAATTGCCGTAGCAAGCAAGCGGGGCGACCGCGACATAATTGAATCGCGCTCCATCCTAAAACCTGCCTCAATCTCGCACTGTGTACATGGCTAAGAATGCAGCGTCCTTGACAATGTAAAGTTGGTAATGCACAATGCATTACAACAATGCACAATGCGCAACAGATTGAAGTAAAAATAAATCGAATTCAACTTGCGCAGCACTAAATTAATAATAATTAAAGATCAAGATAAATATTCCCATGTATTATTTCCCATTAAAGCTGCTAACGTTATGTTTTCAAAAGGAGAATTATGATCACACCTATATATGTTTGTTTTTTGTGGCGATTACAAATATCACCTAGGTAGGTACCTATTGTTCTACAATTTTAACGGCCACTCCTACAACTAACAAGTAAAAGTTATCCGAAAGATAAATCGCATGCTGTCTCACTCATGTTAGGTTAAAGAAGAGAGACGGCGAAACTTTTATCTTATAGATAAATGATATCTGGAGGTGGTAGTACAACCCCTAAAGATCTTACATTTGTCAGACAAATACGACAATCAAATGACGAGCTACGTGAAATGTATGAGACATCGAAGATTCTGTCGTTATCTATTTGAAGAATTATGGAATAATATTTCCTAGCCATTTCTTTGATTTCGTTCGCGTTCATACGTTCTGAACCGTATTTACTCATTACGTTACAATTGTACCTACAGTATAAATGTAACGTCCACACAATATCAT
The DNA here is from genome assembly GCA_930367265.1 of Catocala fraxini. NCBI lineage: Eukaryota > Metazoa > Arthropoda > Insecta > Lepidoptera > Erebidae > Catocala > Catocala fraxini. The sequence continues at coordinate 14,749,090 of OV884037.1, forward strand.
AAACTATACTAGCAATCAGAATTGTTATCAAATCGTAAGTAACTAACCTAACCTATTTGTGACATAGATGTGTGAAAGGAAATTATAATTACCAGATCCGTTGTGGCCTGCACAATGACAATAATTGTGCTTATTGATAAACAATAATGAGTCTATTTATTCCCTCAGTAAAATCTTCCACTTACTAGTCATACTTATCTCTATTTGTTGCAATCTTTTATAATTTATATCTTTTTTACGCGGGGTAATGGGCCGGCCAGGGGCCGTTCTAGGAGTTATTACACGCGAGAATAAACGAGAGTTACAGTAAGTACTGAGCAGCGATAGCTCAGTGGTGAGACCAACAGACTGCAATGCAGAGGGTCTCGGGTTCGAACCCACGTCGCGCACCTCTGACTTTCGGAAGTTATATGACTTTTCGAAATTATGTGCGTATTGATTGACAATTATCGCCTGCTTCGTGCCTAGGAGAGCACGTTAAGCCGTCGGTCCCGGCTGCCATGAACATCTATGGCAGTCGTTATTGGGACAGTGTCGACACAAAAGATCCTACTGGGTCGAAGTGTCGCCGGTCTGCACTGACTGGCCCCCCACATAAGATACATACATACAGAAAGTATAGTTTTGTCTCGTTTTCCAGCATGCAATAACATTTTATGATATTAGGGTACCCCGGATGGCCTACCCCGTTGTCGGTAAGGGATACTCCATGTGGTTGTCCCTGCCTACAGCTGACATAGGTACCACAATTCACCTAATAACATTCTAGTCTGTTCGCTGAGTTCACGTCATAGATTTGTTTTTTAAACAGCATTATTATTTACAAAATAGGTAATTATATTATAAATCTTAGATGTTTAGTTGTTGTTAAGTAACTCAATTACGTACGGCCGTATGGCAAATTAGAATTGTGATGAAATTGGTACATGTAACGGTACGGTGCAATTTATTTTTACGTACGTACCATACGTAAAAATAAATTGCACCATAAGAAAGGACACAGGGTATTTCTTACTGATACCAGAGTCCAGATATTCATAAATAGATAAAACTAAACAAAATAGTATGTACCTAGAAGATACGTGCACATATGATTGCGGTCCTTGACTTATTTATCACCGACTCAGATGTCTGAGATCACTGCTAATTACAGACTTTAAACTTATATGTGAGTAGAGATAATTATATTTCCACAAGAACACGAGGAACTAGTTTATAAAAAATGTTAGCGAATTAACCAAGATCATAAATGGGTTGTAAACTATGCGAACGTTGCTGTTATTTGGTACCTAATAAAAACGATTGCCGTCTTAAAATGGATACTAAGCTCAAATTAAATATGTAAAATAGACTGCATGGATGGCGTAGTAATTTAAGTGGCACTGGTACCTACTCACTGCCACTGCAGCAAATGTTGTACGTTTGAATTCTAAAGGGTTCAAAGATATATTATGTAATCCACAAATGATTAGACGTATAAAATCAGTATGGATGTTTCTAAGCGATACAGAAATAATTACTAGTGAGAGAGCTGTATTTTTAAAAAAAAGGAGCGTGTTCTTTTTATTAACTCGTAGCCCTCTCCCCATATCGGCTGTCTATGCAATCATTCATGACAACACTCAACAACAGACTCGGAACAACTATTTGTGGGTCATACAAATTTTCGTCCCCTTTTTGGCACTGGCAATGGTGAGGTGAACACTTAAAATCAAACAATGTGACGTGTGTGTAAAGAGACTGAAGAATTATAAACAAACCTGTGAGGAAAAGAAAGTTTGCCTAGATCCGGAACGGAACAGCGAACCCAGCATGCCGTAAGCGAGGTCCATCTTGTGCGTCACGTCGCGGATCGATTTGCGCAGATTCGAGATGTCCGGCTTCTCCTTTGTGCTCGAGTCCAGGTTCCTGCAACCACATCACTCTTCTATACTATTTGTTAACGTTACCAACATTAGGAGTAATTCCTGTGTCGCATAGGACTCTACATACGTTCAAACGGACACAAAGAACACCTAGGCTTGGAACAACTACTTGTTTGAAATGCGTAGGGTTATATCCGCGAAATGGGAGGTAAAGGAGTATATGAATATAATTATAATAAATCACTTTGTTATACATATGGTATTTCATCCACATTCCGCTAGCTGTCTGTTTAGGTTACACGTAATTGTCGTCTACTGCGTACTCGAGAATCAAAACTGAGACCACAAGCAGCAGTGGGTATTGTTCATTACCGCTGCGCAACGCAGAGGGAGATGAATAATAAGAAACCATAGAACATAAATTGGTAGCAACCATAAATAAGACTTGATTAATTAAAGTGAAACTTCTTTGGACACGGTAAAATAACAATAGTTGTGGTTATTAGTTACATTTCAAGTTTTCTATGCTTATACGTATAAGTGTAAATATACTCATCGCAGTGGTAATTGGTATAGACTATAGAGGGATACAGGGAATGCCTTTTTTGACGGTAAGAATCTGTTAGTGTATATGCGCAATGCGTGCTTTTCGTAAGGTGGACTATATGCTTAGACGGAATTCCCTTCATCGCTCAAGTAAAAAAAAGGTTAGCACGACAGACTTACTTGTACAAATCACCGAGCTGAATGTCCAAAGTTTGCAACTGTTCAAACAGCTGGCACTTATCCGTCCATACGTGCAGCTCCTGAACTATCTCCGGCACTATAAGGAACGTACGCCATCCACCGATCTTCTTGGACTTGAGAATATCACCGAATATGTGGTCACCAATGTATAGCACGTCCTTACCCTTTGCTCCAATCATTTGTGTGAACACGTCGCAAGAACCTATAACAAGGAATTATAAAACATATTAATTCTTACCTAAAATGTTTAGAATGGTACCCATATCTCCTTAAAGAAGGACTAAACAAAGATTTACTAAAAAAATTATAGGGATAGTCCGTCTAGAAAATTGTTTCGACGGTAGGTTCTTTTTAATTAAAATTTGTAATTACTAGCTTTTGCCCGCAGCTTTGCTCATTCTGGAAACAGTACTTTAACCTGCGTGAAAGTACTCTAGTTTGTCCTTTTTATTGGTTAGTAATAAGAGATAGCTTTACGCTATATATGCTAGGTTGATTTTGAAGAAACCACAATCTTGGAGGTCAGACTCAGATAACTCGGTGGATTGACCAATTTATCTCGTATTTTCCTTTAAATGATGTACTGGCCTTACATTACATAACCGCACAGAGAAATCTATCATTATCTTCGAAACTACCGTAGCCATAACTCTATCAGTAAATAGAGAGTACTTACTACGAGAGAAACAAAACTATTACCATTTACCGGGCTGTTGCGACCGACACCGCTGTGACCGGTCTGTTGTTATTAAAAATTGTCCACAGAAACGCGAAATCTATACAATAGGTAGTTATACCAGATTAAAAAGGCCTATGTGTAGATCCAGGTCATTTACTATCTGTATGCCAAGTTTAATCCAAATCCTTTATACCTAGTAGGTAATTGAAAATGTTTAGATGTATGTAGGTATTACCTACATCTAAACATTTTCAAAGTTTCAGTTATAGGTATCTAAAACTTTAAAGATGTTTACAAACTCACAATCGTATTTATAATATTAGCAAGTTAATGTATTAACTAATATTATAAATACGATTGTGAGTTTGTTTGTTAAAGTTTCATGCCTCAACTACTCGATCGATCATCATGAAAGGTCATTGGGCGTAATCTGACCCGGTTTGTGAAAACTTGCGTACAAAAACCAACCTAGATTTAAATTGTTAAGTTATACCTCACTTTTAATTTAATGTACTTTTTTTATTTTTATTACGGCATTAAACATTAATAAGTCAAAAAGAAACAATGTTTATGCGAGATATCCTTACACGATACTCTCAATTATGAATTAAATCATTCGGCATTCTGTTAATACCTGCTACGTGCTCTGCGGTACATATCGTAATATGTGATTAGGAAGATATTTTTATTTTTATTAGCCTATAGTGTCCCACACTGCTGGGCAAAAGCTTTCCCCATATCCTTCCAGACACTCTTTTCTTGCGTCACTTCAAACCAGCCTTCGCGATGCGCATCCAAGACGAAAATAATTATTAAAAAAAAATATTTTATAGATGATACACATAGCAATACATATTTTTTTTGTGCTGACAGACTACCCACATTAATACAACCCATACTATCGTAAACTAGCTGTCTATTCCACCCTATTTTGTTTCTGTACAGCGTGGGTATAGTTTCCATACTAAGGACTAATTGACCTTTAATATACACATCGAAAGAGGCACAGAAAAGGACAAAGGGTACCTTTTATCCAGAAAAAGAAACTATTGTTTCAGAGTGACCGAAGTCGCGGGCAAACGCTAGTAGTACTCTATAAAATAGGATGTACGTATTGGCCTGGTTGCTCAGAGATTATTATGTTAAATAATTTATTACATTCATACGTAGCTCACGCCTGTTTCCGGAGGGGAAAGCTGTGACTAAGAATTACCACATGCCCCCCGGTCTTGATATATCTCTCTTGCATCATTCGGTCCGATTATATTCTCTATGCACGCGTGTCAAGTTAGGGCTCATTCTTTACATGTGTCACTCTTAATCTGGCTTTCATGTGGAATGTTTCCCATATGAAAAGAAAACATCCTGTCAGTTTGGTAAGAGCTAAGAATTCATTAAGTTTAGGTACTCATAGAATTCTATTATGTTGCGATAATTTAAATGATAAATGACTACTTCTGCACTAGGTATAATTCCTGTATCACGGGCAACTTTACAAAAATCAAAACAACGGACACAAAGAGCACCCAGACTCGGCACGACCATTTGTGGATCACAATATTTTTTGGCCCGTGTGGGATTCGAACCCACAACACTCGGCGCCAGACCATACGTAATCGCATTCAATATTACTGCACCACCGAGACAGTCTAATAGTTTAACCAGAGGTACCCAGACATTTTTTCTCATAGACAACTTTCAAAATTTAGGAAGTTCCTGTGGACCCCCTGCAGCTACATTTCTACCATATTCCTTGGCATTCGATCAATAAATTTGATCGAATCTACGGGCTGACCTGTTTTTTTTTTCAATTCTCTGGACTGTACCTAACACGATAGGCGGGCTGAGTTTTTTTTTTAGAAATTCTCTTACGATAAATCGGTATGTTCGAAACCACTGGTACTAAATATGTAATATGCAAGTTTTTAAAAGTAACAGTCGCTGAGCTTCTTAAAATATAATTTGCCTACATTGATAGGTGAAGTCAAGCCAACATTTTAGTTCATCACTATCGAAAGCAAACAAATTTTCGTGGACCTCCGCTTACGAATTGTGGACCCCCATTTCTTTGTCACGCCAACTTAGAACCCCGTCGAGTCTCCCATGGACCCCTGGGGGTCCACCTGGACCAATTGGGAACTAATGGTTTAAACAGTCAAAAGTAATGTTTTCAGAATAAATCGCGGTAATATCTACATAAAATGATTTAATTTAAATACGTAATCAAGAAATTCAATATGTAAATTCAGGTTAAGGTTATCTATAGGCTTTTGCAGCCTAAAATAAATGATTATTATTATTATTGTCAACGCATTATGTATTCAAATTTTATCAATGTTTCGAATTTTCCATTAGCTTAAAGATTCGAATAATTCAATTTGTTTATCGATAATTCTACATCACTACATCACACTAAATATCAAAAATGACAGAAAGAAACAAAACTTTCCAGTGCTGATAACGTTAAGCAATTAAACAGCAAACATTTTTAATTGTAATTAAACATCTTTAAATCTTATCGTCACCGTAATAATTATTACATAAGCTTTTGTAATAGGAGGAAAGTTTTAATAGTTTGTTATCAATATGTAAATAAAACGACATTTAAGTGTTCGGTCATCGAAACAATGTAAACGACTCATTAAAAGTTACTGTGTATTCAATTTGTTAGGTACTTACAAAATAATTACATAAACCGTGGAAAGAAAATTATTACTCGATTAAATTCAGCAATTCGATTCTTAAGTAAACCGAAATAATTCGTTTCTGTCACTAGTTAAAAAAATACAATGCTCTCTATCTTGCTTAAAGATTTTGTTTTCACGAAAACGTAACAAGTATTAATGGCGCCAAAAAAGTAGGGCAATTACTCCCTTCTCCAAAAATACAGGCGTATGATGCATGAGGCCATTATACTAATTAGTTTTAGAAAAATAACATAAAGAGCACGTTCAAATAATTTAAAAGGTCAAGTACCGATAAAATGTTTGCATGGTAATACAGCTACAGTTTATCCAAGCTCCTGTAATGACCAATCTGTTCAGAATACTCGAAATCAGACGTCATTAGCTATAGATGGATATATATAGACGGCGTGTTCAAAGTGTGGTGTTGACTATTAATAAACCACTCCATTACATCGCGGAATCGTATGCGAGTTAGGTATAAATCACTTCAGGTAAATGGGCAGCAACATCTGTTTACTCAGGACTTACTGCAATCACTAATAAAAGCGACTGACATGATTTTATTCGATAAATATAAATTTATAACCATTTTCCATTAAGTACTTCGTAATAATATAGCTTTTGGAGTTTAATGAAATTATTAAATAGGTATTCCAAATTTATATTTACAGCGGCAGTAACACCATCTGAATGTATGTGATCGGATGTATACATACTACATAATGTTGGATGACACGCACATATTTCAAAAGTTAACATTGCGAACATATTTTATACTAAAATATCTATCGTTAATAGATTATTCTGAGGTGGCACCTCGGAATAGGCTCTTAAAAATAGAAGCACAGTACGATGTCCAGTCACGAACAAAGACGCACACGCAACATCTCTGCTGGAATATTTTTTTTTAAGAGGGAGTATGCACTAGTACCAAGCAGATTATAAACAACCATTCGTCTGATGATAACTCAATGTATTCCACATTGAGTTCTTAAACTGTCCTAAAATTATGTAGCTGTTTTAGAATCATACGAGTTCCATCAGATACACAAAAGATTTGGAATTTCATAATTTACTGCGTAGAATACAAAACGAATAATAAGGTTCATTGATATCTCTTGCTCAAATATTACAACATTATTTGACGAGGTGACTTAAACATAAATCGATTAATATGATTACAGCAACGGTTTTTTCTGCATTCGTCCCTCAAGTAACACCCTAAACGTAGAAATACGCATTCGTCCCAATAATTGAACCGTGTATGCCCCTAAATTTAAATAAATATAAATTTAATAATGTACCTAATTCCTATTTCGTCTCAAATTATGTTCTTTTTCTGTCCCTGATTTCTTTGTGTGGTATTTTTGTAGTACCGTTATCCGAAAAATATTTTTAAAATACCTCGTTAATCTCTCGGCATAACTTTGGGCTTATGATTGAATGACATCACGAGCCTAACAACGAAATGAATTTAAATCATTTTTAACCGTGTTTAGTTTTGCTATCCATATGCACAAAAATGAATGACGAAAAAGGAATAATTTAAAAAGAGGGGCGTATGGGGAACATTGCTCTGCAACTAAGGTAAGTATTGCCACACTATTCATACTAGCCTTCGACTATGATATCTGTGACAAATACTAAGATAATGATACCACAGGAATTTCAAAAATAAGGTCCCTAGCGGTCACGACTTAGCGTCGCGTTGTTTCTTTACATACCTACTAAATAAATGCACCTGTACTACGGAAGTCGAACTGTAGTGCGTTAAACCGGCTCTGCTAATTCTTATTTACGGATTCATTGACACTAATGGAGTCCGGTAAAGATAATTCGCACTCAGATACCGAAAACAATGAGCCAATGACTAGTGGTGCTGCGAAAAATAAGAATAAAAAAAATGTCATCGCCTAATTACATGTCCCAGCACATTAAGAGAAGTAGAGAGAAGATAGATGATATGCTCGATAAACAATTCGATGAGTTTAAAGAAGAGACCAGAAAAAATATTTCACTTTCTTCAGATAAACATAGGGATGAGATTCAGCAAATAAATACAACTTTAAAGGTAATACAAAAATTTAACCCTGCGATTGAGAACTCCACAATAACATTAACGACACAAAACGAAGAATTAAAAGCAAAAATAGCAGCTGGAGAGGCAAACTAAAGAGGACCAAACTATATAACGATTCTAGAAAATAAAGTTGAAGACATGCAAATGGGAAGCTGAAAAACTAATTTCGTCCTAAAAATGTACCTAAGAAAGACAGAGAAACCAAAGAAGACTTTTTGGATATGCTCCTGAACCTCACACGTAACTTAGAGTGCAACGTTAATAAATATGACATTAAGGATAAAATTGCGTAGAAAAACCGAAAAGCAACACACGCCGATAATTGTAGAAACCAGCTCCACCCTACTAAGATCTACGATAATGAAAATGGAAAAGGCACATAACATCAATAATCAGTTTAAGGTGAGCTGCGAGCACCTGGGCCTCAAAACCCAAGGAGATACTCCGATTTTCCTGTTCTAACCTAACCTAACTCCAAAAGGATCTCGCCTCTACTTTTTAGCACGTAAACCATTTTAACCTTACCAAAACTGGTGCGTACAAATATTGCTGGACAGCATATGGCAAGGTATATGTCAAAAAAGATTATAACTCCCGTTCTATTGCTATCAGAAGTGAACAACAGGTGCATCAACTATTATTAAATGTATGACTATTGTATGCAACATATCTAGATAGGCTTATTATTTACTTTTTTAAAGTAACTACACCTTTACGGATACGTTGCAGTACATTGTTTTTTTCCGCAACAGTTTATTTATCAGGTTTTGTCTTATCTGTATATTACACCCTGAATTTTGTTTATAGTAATATTAAAATTGCTATTTTTATGTTAAGTTACATACACTTACATTTGTACACTACACACAAACCTTAACCGCTCTCTTACTAACTCATTCTCCACAGTATTTATGCATAACTTACAATACTACACGCACAGCTTTCACTTCATCATAGAAAAGCAGTTCACTCATTGATGTCCAAACCTCTTAGGATACTTTATTTGTTTACCATATTTACTTTACCAGTATACATACTATCTGAACATATTTATTCTATTAAGCTATTTTACAAATGACGGACACATTATTAACCGTTTCAGATCTAGATAATATTGAAATTGCGCGCTCCGTAGAATGCGAGTCCTCAAATCTCGATATATATATATATATTTATGTAAATAGAAATGACCTTACTATTTTATCTCAACACATATAATTTTTTACTAACTTTGGCAGATTTTAAATTGCAAACAAATGTTATTGTCCTCACGAAATATCAGCTACACAACAACAAACATATCCCGCAAATAGACAATTATACGTCTTACTCTACTACAAGACAGCTAAACCAAAACCATGGCGTAGTTGTGTACGTTAAGAATTCACTCAAGCACAAATTGAAGGAAATTGAGCTTTCTCAAGCATCTTGTTTACATCTTAATATACTAGGCAGTGTGATCCTATGTGTCTATCGCTCATCATCGAACGCAAATACTGACAGCTTTCTCAATTCACTCAGCAAGCATTTGGAAACGCTAACTTCTGAAAAAACCTTAATATTAACAGGCGACATAAACATCAATATTAAACCTAAACAAACAGAACCAAATCACGAACTTAGGAATCGGATTGGTTATCTAAATATGCTTTCAACCTATGGGTTACTCCCGGGACTCACACTACCGATGAGAGATAGAAACTGACTGGACTTTATGCTAAAAATAAACAAAAATAAGGTATCAGCTTTAATTGCTATATTACATACTAGCATCACTGACCACTATACAACTTTTCTATCTATATCTAAGTGTTATAATGCATCTGGCGTCAGAAAACCCAGTATTTTCATAAACTTAGCACAAGCCCTAAAAGAATATTCCACAGCTTCTGTTTTGTAATGACCCTAATATCCTGGCACACCAACTAAATAATCAGTTAATTAATACTATACTTAAATAAAAATATTACTACTAAAACCATACCTAACAAAAACAGAATCATTAAACCCTGGATGACACCGGGTTTATTACGGTGCATAAGGAACCGAAATAAATTTCAAAAGCAAAGTCGTAACGATCCTTTTGATTATATTCTAAAATTAACCTACAACAGATATCGAAATTATTGTAACGCATCATTAAAGAAGCTAAAAAGGAAATATGAGAGGGAATTAATTACAAACTCTATATCAAATAGCAAACTACTTTGGAAAAATATAAAAATGATTACAAATATACAAATAAATTAGAGACCCAAAACTCAGACCTCCTGAACATAAAGTCATATCCAACTCAGTCAGTCAACTATATAAATAACTACTTTGCTAACGTTGGAAAACAGCTAGCACAACAGATCACGGCCCGGACTGATCTCAACGTTTATCCCGACAGGCAACTAACCAAACAACCTACACAATTATCCGCCTTCGTTTTGTTAGGCACCGACACTACAGAAGTGGAAACAATATTAACGAGTTTAAAGTCTGAAAGTGCGCCTGGCTGGGATAATATCCCTGCCAAATTCTTGAAGCACGTAAAACGAGAAGTGGTGCCAGCAATCGCCCATTTTGCCAATCTGTGCTTTGAAAAGGGTTCCTTTCCAGCCCCACTAAAGCAGGCCGTTATCACTCCAATTCACAAGAGCCCGCGCTCTTCTTCGTCTCTGTCCCCACAGAGACGATGTCAACAATTATAGGCCAATCTCCGTCTTGCCAGCACTTTCAAAAATACTTGAAAAATTACTTAACAACCGTCTAAAACAATACTTAAACAATTTCGTATCTTATCACCGACGCAGTTTGACTTCAGACAAAACCTATCCACTGAAGATGCAGTCTCAAGCTATAAGTACTCTTGTTGTCGAACATCTTGATCGGGGGTGAGGAAATGCATAACAACGTTCATTGATTTAAAAAAAGCCTTTGACACCGTTTCTGTCCCTGCCCTCGTGAATATACTGGAAAAATCGGTATAAGAGGCACTCCACTTTTGCTATTTGAAAGACTATCTGTCGGGTAGGAAGCAACGGGTAAAAATAGGAAATTACGTCAGTGACGACACAGAGGTGTCGTATGGCGTGCCCCAGGGTAGCGTCCTTAGACCGACCCTATTCCTGGTATACGTCAACGATCTTTGTAACATGGACATCAGCAATGCAAATATATTTTCATACGCCGATGACACTGCTGTTGTGTTGTCGGGAAACTCTTGGGATGATGTTAAGGCTAGAACAGAGATGGGGATGTCTAAAATTGCTAACTGGTTAAATGTAAATCTACTTACCTTAAATATAACTATATATATATGACTCCTCAGACAAACACGATATTTGCCAGTAATCAATTCAAAAAACGAGCTGCTAAACTATATAATAAAATAAATAAGGAAATTTACATACATATACAACAATATTACGAAGCTAAAAAAGCTCTAATTAGCTGGGTTATGACTTACAACACTTACCTTTGGTGAAACGGAAGCACTGCTGCAACACTTATAATAAAACAACAAACACACACACTGCACTAGCACACAAAGATTGCATGCATTAATTTATATTAATAGTAATAAAATGTAAACATAAAAATTTAATCAGTTTTGTAACGTCTTTATTTGCTATGTCAAAAAATGTCTAATATTATTATTTTAACTCATTATTTTATATCATTGTGAATTGTTAATAATTATCCTCAATGCTTTTTTTTAAATATGTAATTTTTCGGTATGGAAGATCGGAGCCTCCTAACACAGGCATTAAATGCTTAAAAGGAGACTTAAGGATATTTATTGTTAAAACGAAGTTAATAATTTTAATTTGAAATACAAACAACGCATGACTTTCATAGTTTAGACCTAACAATTAGCAGTAAAAACAGACGCTAAACGAACACCGAGATTTTTCACTGGTTTACAAAAATACAGATGAAAATTAATCAAACGACAATGATTTCCACATTAACACATGCAAGTAATTTAGATATCAATAGTAATAATTACCTCCTGAATAAACAAGTCCTTCATGCAGTGGTCCGACATGGTGTCCCATCTTGAGGGCGCCAGTAGCCGTGTCTACTTGACGTAACGTCGTACCTTCACCGAAGAACAATGGCTTCTTCGCGTCTACTACTATGAAGTCGAAATAAGTCTTCCAGTTCTTTTCATATGTCTAGAAAATTAAAATATACATACTTAAAACGGTTGCGCTATGCAAAGGAAGGAGATATTTTAGTGTGTCACCAAATTATATCAACCGTATTGATGTTATAGATGATTATAAATAAGAAAGATTGTAATTCGTTTGTTTGCTAAAAATACTTTTGGTATTCCTCACTAGGATTTATTCCTGTGAAGCAGGTAACTTTATAAACATTCAAACAACGGAAACAAAAGACACCCAGACTCAGAACAACAATTTGTTGATCACACAATTTTTTGTTCCGTACGGGGATCGAACCCATAATACTCGGCGCACTTCATACCTCACATCAGTGATCTGATATACTTAGATAAAAAATGTTATAAGATGTGAACGAATTCGCAAGTAACAGATAATGCGTAATTTTTATATATTTCGGTTTGCAGTAACACGATCAAGTTAAGTTCAGTTTGAGTTAAAGGTCAAAAAAATTATTATGCGTTATGGCATTTGTCTGCACCAAGTACGTGCTACAGAGTTTGATGATTTTCAGACAACAGTACAGGCGCGGCGCGCGGCGCCTAGAATGACATGGGATTTGGCGGCTGGAATGACAGTCAGCTGCGCAGAGAGTAGAAATAGGTCTGCTCAATAGTTTATCATCTTCTATATGTTCAAATGTCATGATTGTAATCATCGTCCTAAGAGTGATGCACTACGGTTTCAATATGATTTATGTCTTTGTTACTAATATAAATTATATTATTTCTAGATACCTAATAAGCCTTTGTTTTATATTTATAATAGCTGACTCACGCAACCTCATCTGCTTCACAGAAGATATTTTTGCCGTTTTTGCAACATTTTTCATTGATGCTCCGCTCCTATTGGTAGTAGCGTGATGTTATATAACCTATAGCTTTCCCGATAAATAGGCTATCCAACACTAAAAGACTGACCCGCGCAACTCCGTCTGCTTCACATAAAAGAATTTTCCCCGTTGTTGCAACATTTTTTATTGATGCTCTGCTCCTATTGGTCATAGCGTGATATGATGTGTATAATATAACCTACAGCCTTCCCCGATAAATGGACTATCCAACACTAAAAGAACTTTTCAATTCGAACCAGTAGTTCCTGAGATTAGCGCGTTCAACCAAACAAACAAACTCTTCAGCTTTATATTAGTATAGATAAACAAATTATTTGTCGCCCAATGTGTCAAAGTTCTTTCGTTTGTTATGTTAGATACGGTTGAGTATTTAAATAATTGTCAGGGGTTTATTTTACCATAGACAAATAACTTACCTAAGAAATAAATTTGACAAATTCCCTAAAGAGAAGCTGTCTAAACACGCCCTTTTTTTAATAACTTTTAGAACTTATCTGAGATAATTTTCGGATAAGGGATTTTGAAATTATAATTATCTAGTATTTAATCAATTTACATTAATAGCACTAAGCTTATTTAAGAAGTAAATTTGACAGATTGCCTATACAATACCTGTTAAAATCTCAATTAAACTGTATGTGGTGATGGCACAATTTACACTTAGTACTTCAGTTAATTGAAGGGTCTTAGTGACACAGTGATTGATGTAGGTACGTAAAATGATTCATGCCATATCTTTAGAATAATGTAGGTAAGAGTTATGAGTACGACAGCTATGATTTACAACCGTAGCTTAGAACAGTTGTTAACAAGCAAAAACAGCATGAAATTAAATTACCTTTCCTTTTTTAACGTCGTCAGGGATATCAAACAGATAGGTCATTATTTTATCAGTGAAGTTGTAGTCGCTGTTCGTCAATATGAAGACCTTAGCACCGCTCTCTCTTATCCTTGACAAAAATGTGGGCAGCCTGTCGTCTTTACTCAGATATAATTCCTTATCTTCGATAGTCTTGCTCTTAAGGTCACCGTGAACGTGGACGTAGTCGACGGAATTTCTTACATCTTGAAATATTGACTTGAATGACATCGCAAGATCGCCGGCTCTGACCCCAGTCCTGTCCCTGTAACGAAATACATATTATAAGAACAAAACGAAAATACATAACATTTCAAGTCAATGAATGTCTGCTTCTCTAATCAGTATATGTATGTATAAGTAAGTAGAGCATTTGTAGGTCACCGCAAGAACAAATTGTGCAATGCATATTTAACTACAATTATGTTCTCACGTCCATTGCTCCAATCACTTTCAAAAGGAGAGCTATTACCGAGTTATCGGCACATTAATTCGAGTTTAGGTTTAAAAAAATACAAATATTCTTTCATCGTACTGCATACGTAGCTGATGTGGAAATAAATAATGCACTTAAGAGTGTCGTTTTCACACTGGATTAATTTATGATCGCATTAGCACTTAAATTGACCATTCATTTTAAGAAGTGAGGACAGAGCAATCCTATTTAACATTTCGACAAAATTAATGATATCTTCAGTATATCTTACCTCGTGTACTGTGGCGAGTTAGTGAAGAAGTCTATCAAACAAGCTATGAGATACGTCTCAGGCAAGTTAAATAATGTGTTCAACACATATACTCTAGACTCGTCTAATTGCAAAAACTTATTAGGATACAATTCGTATACCTGTGAACTGAAATAAAAATATATATTATATTAATCCGCACAGGAAACTAAATCTTATTTATATTGTCATATTTCAGTAAGATCGTTGATAAACATCGAATTTATTACTTTTGTAAAGTCACGGAGATCGCGATTTAGAATAAAACACGGGTAACAGGTTACAAAAATAGATGGACAAAAATAGATTTAGATAATATTAATAAACATGAACATTATAATTATATACACACTGCAGAAGTAGTCCAATAAAATCAATATATTGTTTTGATCTGACTGACATCACCCGTCTGCTATTAGTCCCAAGCGTTACGTAACTATATGTAGATAGGTACAACGTGTATGATTAACACAGTGCAAAAAAACCGTAGAAGTTGTTCCGTGTTATACGATACAAAACAAACAAATAATAAATGAGATACATTCATGAATAATAAAAAAGAGTGTACTCACTGTTTGAGGAATTCAAATCCGTGGACGCATACTAAAATATTACCGTAAGCGTCGACCTTTAATAAATTGCCGTATAATGTGTCGAACCATAGACCTCTGCAAAGATAAATATTCACGTTAAACAAAGAGGATGATATAAGATTTAATTGCCGATTGTAATTCGAGTTAATATATACTTACCTCACTGGGAATGAGGGATCATACTCGAATTCTAATATTTCCTTTGGATAGCCTTTGCGTACCAATCGTTCTTTAGTTAAATTAAATCCTAACGTTTCATAGTGTGGCGATTTATATTCTAGAATAAAAAGAAGACGTAAAAATCATATCAACAATGAATCATTTTAATATTTACTCGAGCAAATATAGAATTGATTATTTACCAGCCAAAGTGTAGTCCATATCAAATCCGTAAAACTTAACATTTTCTAAATGTAGCGATCTGTTTACAAAAATTCTGAAACAAACAAGAAGGTCATCATTACCGATGCAATCATATGTTTAAACAAAAACGTCGCCTGTTGAGGTCAAACGGTAATTAAACGTATTGATTAAAACATAAATGTTACTGAACGATTTTTTACAAAAGTATAAACGCAAAATTTTGCAATTGTAAATATTTAGCGCTGAGTATACAAGCCAGGACAAATTTACACAAGTATAATAACACAATGTTATCGTAATAGTATGCACAGAAATTTCTTAAATGTGAATCAGTAGACCAGACAATATTGGTTAATGAAGAAACTGTACATAGCAACATTATCTACAATTGTTTTAAATACTTAATATCTTTAGCCAGATGTGGTAACTCTGAAAGTGCTAATCGTGAGCTCGGATTCTCGTCTTCGGTATATGTTTTAATATTGGTAATTATTACAATCTAGAAAGCTTATGTAATAAAATAAAATAATGAAATGTAATTATATGTAATGAAATTAGATGTAAATAACTATACGCAGCACCTATTTTACATGAATAGTATGTTACCATACGTGGCAAAATGTAAATGCTATACTTTCTCTAAAACTTGAAATAGGCTAGATGGACATGCATGGTGATATACTATGTTGCTCGTAACTCTGCAATAAAATATGTCATATCGTTGCAAGCTGTTCATACCGAAATTTGTCAAAATCGTTTCAGCTTTTTATTATGAAAATGTAACAAGCAGTTAGATACTTTCGAATTAATCACTTATAATACTACTTAATTAGTAGACTTCCTAGAAAACATACACAAGAAAGTGTAAAAGAGGATTACGCCCAATTTCGACAGTTAAAACTTTGTTCCCATATTGCTCGCCCTTAATATGTGGGATCAACATTTTAACTATGTGGCCTATTTACGTCTATAGCCCACCTCTAGCGTTCTTCCTCACAAAAACTCCAATATCCCGGGACCTCACACGCGTATACAAACATTAGCGCATACTTATCCCATGAAACAGTTAATGATTTTAAAATAACAGTAAAATATTTGTCATTGATTCTACAATCTCCTAAAACCTACTACTCGTAGATCTACATATATGTACATAGATCTACGAGTAGGTTGCCATATTTACCAATCTTTGGGCGTAGGTTGCGAGCAAGAAAATGATGGAGTGAAGAAAGATCTCCTAGTTTCGCAATATCTGGGAATGGACCAGTATAAAGTCTACTAAGAATGTTTTGAAACTTCCTTTGAATAAGTTAGAATATCGGTAACCGACCGTCAAACTCCAGTAATAAAGAAGCACAGAAAATTAAAGAGTAGGTGCCTAATTATACTTATTGGAACAAAACCCTTGAACCCTTAGTAATTCTGCGTACCTAAAAGTGCTAACATTGCAGACAAAACATATTCCTTGAAAATGGTTAGCAATTTGCACGTCGGAAATTTTAGACCGTATAGCAATCAGTCTAGCTTTTTCTCGTCAGCAATTTTAACTATAAGCAGAGCTAACTAACGCAAACACGCCACCGTTGCATCCGTTCATTGTTCCAAGAACCTCAAGTGTGAAGATAAGGATTACGTCAGCTCTAGAACGACAACCGACTGTCACTGATAATGTACATTACAACTACATATATTCAAATTGACAATATAACAGAAGAAGTATGTACCATTATCGATATAATCAATATGAATAATCAATTGAAAGATATCACCAAAGGGATTATATTAGACAAATCTAAAGATCATGCTAATATTTCAGATTGTATGCCACTTTTGTTACTATTCTAGATAAGATTAGATATATTTAAAAACGATTGAATTCATATCGACAGCTGCATCTAATCTAAATTCTTTATAACACAATTATTATTAAAGAATACCGTAATTTAATCAACTAATAATGACAATCTACTTAGGTACTGTGTGTAAATTTTCATGTAGGTCATTTGTATTAAATTTTATAGTCAAATTTACAGTAACTTATTAGTCAAAAAGTTCATTACGAAATTATAAGCATATATTTATATTATATTAATTCCATTGATTAGATTTTAGCTATATTTGGCAAGAAAACAAAATCCACAAACTGCTCTCGAAAAACATTTTCGTTTATGTTTAAGAACGTGTAAATAAATTGGCCTTGTTACAAGTTTCTTTTTTTGCAATTCATTTCGGGTGTATTTATATCTGGCTGAAATATTTCAAACTTCAGTACAGTTAACTAAATCATACGGCGCCTTGTCACAACAAATATGCGCTTATGTATTTCGGGACTATGTACATGTCCCAGCGCATGAAAAATTAATACCTACATTCTAAAGATAATCCAAAACTAACGTTGCTGTTGGCTATAGTTTGATGTCCATTTTAATTATTAACATAAAGCACTCGTACTTGTATTAAATTTTGACATACACGCCTACAGATTAGCTTCGAATAAACACGCACCTTACTAGTAAAGGAATTCTAGTACCGATACCATGCCAAGACTGCGTGAAACTACCGAATCTTTCCAGAAACATTCATATTTATGTCTACATAATAATTTAGTTACGAGCCCGTTTGCCCCTCAAGGTTCGCCCACATCGTATTTGTTAGGTTTCTTTTTAAATCCACCCAAAAATAGGAGCCCCGCGACGCGGAGCTCCGTCGAATAAATGAAAGGGGGCGAAAGTCAAGGGGCGTATGGGCTCGTAGGCAATAATTTTAGAAAGATTGTGAAAAAATTTTAATTTTTGGTGCACATTTAACGTCTTGTGCATATCGCATGTTAATATAAATGTTTTCGTAAAAATAATATCGTTCGTATCTACCATTTTTGCTCAGTCTGGAAACTAATCGAAGCTACTAGAAGAAGTGACTAACTTTACCAAGTAATAAAATTTTCATTATAATAATGACATAGAATAAAAGTTTCATGCAATTCGGGTGAACAATGGAGTTACCAAACAACATAAATGGCATGTAATTACGTTTACTGAAATACAAACAAACATACCAAATTGCCAATTGGCTCATTTTAACACGTATTAAGTCGACATGTAGCGTGTAAACATATCAAAGGCAAGGTTCACAACGAATGTATAATACTGTACCTAATAGCCGACAAACAGCTCTAATCAGATTAATCGTGAGATCCAGTATTAAACTAGTGAAAATCAGCAGTACACGAAAAGATAGTTCACATTAGATGTCTGACTATAAACAAACATCACCCAAGGTAGTGGGACCGGGCCCTAAAAAGCTAAAATCTGATCTAAATCCTAATTATTTTTAAAATTACTAAATAAAATTATCATGCTATCGAGCTGATTATGCAACGTAAAGGTGGTCGCAGTATCATTATAAGTACTGATAGACTTTAGCCTCATATAAGTCTTCGTACTCACCAAGAATCGGTTTAAGTCTGTATAAATAATGTGCTAAACCACAATAATAAAAGTGCAACCATAACAATGACTATGTTAATGGGTTATTCCCTGAGTACCCTGTTCTACAAGGCCCCCGTTCCGGAGAACCCCGAATACAATAAATATGAAGTACATTTATTTTTCTATTGTTTTTAAGTTGTATGGTCGACATAAAAACAGCTTAAATGTATGTGTTTGAATACATACGGGTGTTACCAGACCAATCGATCGATCGACGGTAGAATGGATTAGGCCGCGCGCGCACTAGCGATTAAAGTTGGCCGATAGTTTGATCGGTCAGAGGGATCAGTTTAGAGTTATATGGCAGGGTGCGCACTTGAAAAGTTGTACGACCGAACTATCGAATCCGACTGCCCGATCCCTATTCGATCAAACTATTGAACGACTATCGGCCGATTGCATATGTGCATGAAGTTGTATGCGAGTGCGCGCATTACATTCAACTAAACTGTCGCTCAACTATCGACCGATCGCACAGTCAGTACGACGCAGTATGATTGTGCGCGCACTTGTCAGTCGATTCAATTAATAGCGCGGGTGATAGGTAGGCGACGTTTACAAAATGTCATTGATAACGAGTGTGGAAACTACGAAATTAATCGAAGAAGTAGAGAAGCGGCCGGCTTTGTATAAAAAATCTCTCAAGGAATATGCTGACGCCAATTTGAAGAAATCATTATGGGAAGAAGTTTGCGAGGCAGTTGTACCAAACTGGTTGAAACTCACTGGTAAATAAGTAATAAATGATAATTACTTGATGATGATCATTAACAATTACTAAGTATTGTTTGTTGCAAGATTTATAATTTTCTATTAAAAGATAGTAAAAATGTTAACTATGCAAACTGTTTTGTTACTAGACTAAGCGTGACGTTAAGGTATAACGTCACGCTTAGTCTCTCCTCCACAGGAACGGCAAGGCGTAGCCGTGTATCTTCTTTTTTTATTAGTGGTCCGACGATAGATACAAGCTCTTCAAAACTTTGTACACTCATTCGAAAATAGGCGAATTTTTTTTTCGGAAAATTTAATAGTTTATGATGGCGTGTATAAAACTTTCCATGTATGAATCTATCAGTATTCAATGGATGAACCCAAAACTGATAAGATTTCCTTTTTTTTATTTTTCTCCTCCTCGCTAAAATTGCACATATTACTACTGATTTTGGAATCATTTCAGCTTGCCTCCGCGACTACAAATAGGCTGTCAGCGGAATTCAATCGTGTAGTGCGCGCACCACCACGAGACTGAACTATCGAGCGACAGTTTGAGCATAATCGTTATACGATTGCAACTGAACTATCGGCCAACTTTAATCGCTAGTGCGCGCGGGCTCTTAGTCGATGTCGATCGATAGTTTCTACCAGACCGATCGATCGATCGACGGCATCGATCAATGGTAGAATGGATTAGTCGACGTCGATCGAGCTGCTTGATAAGCAGTGATCGGAGTAGGTAGATTGATTTTTGGTACTTGTATCATAAATACACACAGAAAGAATAACATGGATAAGCCATTTTCCCGGAAAGTAATTCCGGTATTTCCGGATTCAATTAAATATTGTTAATGTTGGTAGTGATATTATTCCTACTCAATTCAAAATTTAAAGGAAGGTATCAAAACTAAATTAATTCATTATTTATCTGTTGAATAATAAAAACAATCGAATTCCGATCGAAGCTTTAATTTTTATTTTTTTATTTTTAGCCTTTTATGGCTAGAACTTTTATAGATAGACATAAATTGTTGCACTTAAATTTAAATATTTTCATAGGGGTCATGGTAATTTGCATTAAGGGTAGAATACATGACGGGGCCCCATAGAGGGCCAATGCCTGCTGGGGTCGTGAGACTGTTCTAAGGATGCACCACGACTCTGAAACGTAAAGGGCATACGAAGGAACAGGTTGATTTTAGTCAGATTTTAGGACCAAAAAAAAGGGGTAGAATAAAGAAAAAAGTTAAAAATCAACATTGTTTATTGTTAAATATGTACATTTTACATTTATTCACATTTTTAATCTTCATCGATTACAATGTCAGCATCCTGGTAATCCTGATCTTTACAATTAAAATATATAACTATGAGTTTCTCTATATTTTCTATTTTCAACCTATTTCTTTTAACATCTAAAGTCCATTTATAAATGGAAAAAGACCGTTCTACATCTGACGATGTCAAAGGAGCAAATTTTAAAAAAGGTATTTTAATTATGTGCTTCATTTTTTTCAATGGCCTCACTATATTCTCTAAGTGTGTCTAAATCTGGGTTTCGTTCCATAACACGTTCTATTTTATTTTTTATATTTTCTGAATTGCACTGATTTATAGCATCTCTGACGTTGTCAAATGCTAAAAGTGAATCTGTCAACGATAAATTATGCTTTTGCAATTCTTTTAAAGACAAATGAATTATAAAATAATTGTCTTTAATGTAATTTAAATCTTCTTTTAAATTTTCTTTTTCTATAATATTTTTTGCCTCTCGAATAGATACCGCATCAGAGCTGCTTAAACAAGATAATACTTCTTTTATTTTTTCAAAGTTTGAGCGTAATAAAATGCTGCCTCTAACCAAGTGCCCCATCTTGTAACAACTGGTTGGGGAGGTAGCGGCAAATCTGGATATTTTTCTTTTAAAATTTTTACTCTACTTGGGGCTTTCAGAAATACCTTTTTAACATTTGCTATTAAAATGTTAACATCGTGATATTCTAACCTAATTTGCTCAGATACGCGATGAAGAGAGTGCGCCAAACATGTTACGTGCTTCATTTCAGGTAAGTATTGTTTTAAATTTCGTCCTGCAGACAGCATATATGCAACGCTATCAGTGCAGAGGACAAGAATGTTACCTACCTTCGATTCAAAAGAATCTTCCCAAAAGTTTTCCAAACATTCTAACACAAATTGCGTGATTGTTTGTCCATTAACTACAGTTAGCATTTTACATGCTACCAAATAAGGTCTAGTCAAATTGCTAGGATGTAATGGTTTTATTAAAAAATGGACTATATAGCGACCTAAAAAGTCTGTCGTTTCATCTAATGATATCCATAGTTTCTCATTTTTATAATTTTGCCGAATCGAATTGATTTTATTCTTAAAAAACTTGTCCAAGTAAACTTTCCGTAACTGTGATTCATCTGGCAGAGTACGATTAGTACACGTACAACAACAGGTACTACACATATATTTTTTAAAGAAATCTTGAAAAGTAGTATTTTTCATCTGAGACCACGGAATATTGCACAAAATGAGAAATTTTATAAGATCGAAATAAAATTCCTCTTCGGGCCGCTTAAACTTTCCCTGGTGTACTGCTCCTTCGATATGTCTTTTAACGTTTCCTTTATTTATGGTTTTCAAATGGCTTTCACATTTTGAACAGTATATTGTACCACTAGCGTGATCGTAAAGTAGTTCGGGATGACCGGATATCCATTTTTCTACAGTTTCAGCCTTGACGTTTGCCATATCTGAACTTTGTTTTATAGATGGAACCTCGTATATATCACCTAAAACAAAGACATGAAAAAATTACATTTTATTTAGTTTATTTAGCTTACCATTTGTTTTATTTTTCGTGGATCAAATTTAGTCATTGAAATTTCACCCTCTTCCTGTCAACCGATTGATCTAAAATTTGGTATTCGCCTTTGATTCTGGTGACAATACAATTATGTATATTCAATATTATTGTCAATCCAAAATGGCTGCCGCTACAAGATGGCGGACAACTTATTTTTTTTTTTCAATCCCATCAATATGGGTATCAAATGAAAGGGCTTGTTACGTAGAATATTTTGTAGAGAAGTAGATAAGGCCTATAGTAATTTATTTTACCAATACATTGCAAGAGGACACAGGGCATTCAAATTATATACGGATTCCAGTAAAATGTCGGTTAATAGTGGAGTTAGCTGAATTGCGACTACATTACTAGAATATCATAATTTTGTTTCGCACTAAGCTCACTGGTTCATACTCTATTAAAGATTTAACAATATTAAGACTCATGGTATGTTCAGCAGGTTAAGCGAACAAACACAATACTAAAAATATTCTTATAGTACATCCAAACATGCTTTATACTCCTTGTAACTAGTAAAATATTACTTACCAAAGCTTGGTTTAAATATGTAGATCCAATTCAATAGTGAAAAATCTGAGTCCGTATATTCGAGCCAAATCGTGGTTTAGAGCAGATTCCAGAAGTCAGTATGTACACAAGCCAGGGTCAAGTAACGTTTTCACAACACAGTAACAAACAAAGATGCGCACTCTACGCACCGAAGTAAACGAGTGAGCTACCTGGCATGTCGTCGGCGGGCGTACGCATTGTTCTGATAACCGGTTATTGTACCACCCATGATCCTTTGTTCTGATTGGTCGTTGGGTTTTGTCAAATCGTGACTGTGTGCCGTTAAAAAAAATATGAAGAATAATAAAGAATAATATTGCTCATTTTATTACAATTCCTACCTTTTTTTGAGGATGGCAAATCATCAAATGACTCCTTCCACTCTGGCAGAATAAAATTCCTACATAAGTTCCGGTTTTTTTTAAATAATCCACCAATTCCGGAGGAATGTCCATATTAACATATACGTTTCGGATCAATGACCCCATTTCAATCTACCTACTCCGATCACTGTTGATAAGCCGCGCCGCGCGCCGACCGCTCGTGACCATCAGAATGGCCGGTCACTACCTATATTTTACATCGAAATAATTATAGAAAGTTGCTACCTAGTTGCTTCTAGTTGCTACTAATCGTCATATAAATGCTACCTCCGTTTTTTTTTAAGTATACTTCTTTTAAAGGTGACGGGCACCTATCCAGTGAGAACAAACTGCGCAAACAGTATTCATAGATTTTTTTTAGTGTAGGTACCAACCAAGTTGTACTTTCCGACTCATTGGACATATGGACATAAACATGCAGCGTCAGTTTTAGTATTCGTTTGAGATACGATAACATTTTACATGTTTTAAAATAAACGCACAAAGAAAATAATTTTAGTACCAACACCCACATATTTTTTATCTAATAGCTAATATTAGAACACGATTACTCGATTTTTCTTGTTCACGCGAGTTGATTTATTATGTCGTAATAAATAATTAACTTCACAGTAATGGTTTCAAGGTTGGTATTATTAACTTACTCGTTTGGTGCCGCGGTATATCGGTCCCCTTTGCCATAAGAGGAACTGTTGGCCACGGACTTTTCCGTGTACGTGTCTGTGCCGTTATCCATAGCACGTTGTATCCTCATGTTAACCCAATTACAAAATAGCAATCGATGTCCCACCACTGACACTAATGAACACAAGTCCCGAATGAACAAGCTACGTGCACTTCCAACAGTTTAACGCACTCGCATTGGAATTTCGGCTCCACTATAAACAAAATATTTATTTTCATAACATTAAACGCGAATCACACGACGGACCATGATTCACTGTGATCGTTTCAGCGAAACGCAGGAAGCATTTGAGTGAATATCCTTGACAGTAACAAGGTTAAAAAGACCGGTCCTGCTACACATGTAGTGATAGAGCTAATACAGAGTGAACAACTCGGTACGGCTGCTAGATACAATTAAGTTCTCCTAATCTTCCTAAACCACGAGGACAAAAATAAAGGCTAATATTTGTTATTGGTATATCGTCATATATGTTTACTTCTACCAGAATTAATATGTAGTAAGTCAGTCTTTTTTATTTTATGTCTTTAGACCATTTATTTTATTGTATTTTCGAGATTACAAATATAAACTACAACAACTAAGAATGGCTCGAAAGGAAATATTAAAAATAAACAAATCTATAATATGTAAATAATGTAAGCAGATGTTCTCGAAACTTGCTTAGAAGAGTGGAATCCTTATTAATATAATTATCTCTCCATATCCATAACATTATATAAGTATATTTAACTTTAAAGACATTGCCTTAAGGTAGAAGTAAGACCATACAAGAAAACTAGTAACGTAGTTATCTAAATGGGATTTCTCTATCTATACTAATATTATAAAGCTGAAGAGTTTGTTTGTTTGTTTGAACGCGATAATCTCAGGAACTACTTGTTCGAATAGAAAAATAATTTTATGTTGGATAGCTTATTTATCGAGGAAGGCTATAAGCTATATAACATCACGCTGCGACCCACAGGGGCGGCGCAGTAATCATAAAACCGCGGGCATATCTAGTTGAGTTTTATGTCTGAGATGAGATGCACTGCAGGGCGCATGGGGAAGCGGCTGCCAGGAAACGCAAATCGATAAAGGTAGCCAGTTAATTACCAGTCACAAAATCGCAGCGCTCATATCAAAAATATATAAAAATGCTTATTTTGAACATTGTTTGTAAGTATACCTACAGCCAAACGCTATAACTTTATTATATTGAAAAAAATAAGGTAAGTACATAAAACACTATTCACGTATTGATTCGCTACAACAAATTAACTTTCACATGTGGCACGAGTATTGTTGTTGTGAGTATTATGACTATGAGTGACTCATAACGAAAATAGTCACAACGGAACTTAGGAACAATGACTTTTGTATTATAAAACAATTATTTGCAAATAAATTTACCAAATAAGTATTTAAGTTAGTAAGAATAGAAAATATTGAGTTCTACGCTAGTGTATTAAAAAGTGGGACATTCAAACAAGTTAAACTGGAAATCATCGCTTGCACAACAAATAATGCAGGCCATGAATGAGTGTTATGCGCAGTACGTATACATTATACAGTGACTCGGCACCTACGCGCTAAAATAACCTTGTTACTGTCAGGATTCGCATGCCTATACTGTAAAGGATAATTTACATAAACCAAATAAAATTTAAATCAAAGCACCACGTGAAATTCCCGCTTGTAATCAACACCACTAATGTTCAACGTGACATTGAATAAATGTACGTGACAACAATGCAAACACTAGGTGAATGTAGCGTAACAAACTCGCGACGATAGCAAAATTCTATCAATTAACGTTTATGTGCGTGCGATACAGATCGACGAGGGCGTCGCGTGTACTGACGTTGTGTCGGACTCGACGCTCTTCTATACGTATAGACCCACAACACATTCACTTCCCCGCGGCCGCAGCGAACAGCTGATTCGCTAACACCTCAGACTCGTGAAGTCATCACTAAGCCGTGCACTATCATAAATACCGCGCCATGTGTTAGACGCATAAACGGACATCAACCTGTACTATAAATAATATTCTAATCAATAACGATGTTCCTGCACGGTACTACTGTAGTAAGTATCATACATATTTTTAAATCAATCTGTAGATAGATTAAGAGTGTTCACACTCCTCTTACCATAGGTATGTTTGCTTGTTATTAAGTACATTTAATGAGTATTTATGTTATCGCAAAACGCCAGCAATACACACTCATTTAGTTATGCGTTTTATGACGAAATGGTTAACTTCTATAATTAACTACTGTACGCTGTCGTTAGTTGTTTTACTACACACAATATTATTTTGCTGAGATAATTAGTTTTTATTTGAATCGAATGTAACCTCTATTATAATAATATATTTTATTATAATTGTTAAAATATATTAAGTATATTGCAATATTCTTGGGGTAGATACTAGATATCTACGAATTGAGTTCGATCTAATTAATTGTTAGAATGAATAGAAAAATAATATTTAAAAAATTGATAAATTAATAGTGACTTAATTTGAATAAAATACATATATTTAATTGACATAACAGCATACCTATAGTAGGTAATATTTATAATATTAGATCAACATTTGCCAAAATATGATATCGTTATATGTAAACAGAGTAAATTGCCACTAGTTCCAGATTTCAGGCTACTATCAACAGACAACGTTTCTTTATCGGTAAGACCCAGTGGGGCATTTAAATCGCGATTACGAATCATACTTGAACTACCATGAATAATATATAACATATTGATAATATAATTACACACTGCATAAATAAATTTATTACTGTGACAAAAAAATAAGCGTCAATATTTATTCCAGTGATATGTATAACACATTTGACATTACATATAAAAATCTATTTTTAGATAGTTATTCCTTTGTGCTCAATAGCCGCATGCCCCCTATACCTAATCAGCCTTTTTTAACTGAGATGCTCCAGCATCTCAGTTAAGAAGGCCATCCATGGTAGTCTCTAGTTTTATAACCCATTATGGCGTTTACAGTCGGGTTTCGTTAGGTCGATATCAAGCATATGTACGAAAACAAAGTCGTATTGGTTTTGCTTGATATCTCGAATGCCGTTAATACCGCCCGGCAATCACGAAATCTTACTTGCTACGCTCTCTCATTTCATGGTCTTCTACAAGATTTTATTTTATTTTCGACAGCATTAGAAATCGGTTCACCCATATCTCCTTTTTATTTTGGTCATAAATAATATTAATCTCATAACGCTGTATTTTTATTGTACTTATCATTTGTACCTACAGGCTTAGGCAAATATCGAAATATAACCATTTGTCACGCTTTTATTGTATTGTATCAATCAAGGGACGACGAGAAAACTAGACATTAACTGGCCAGTGGTTTTCATGGATTCGGTAATTAATTTGTGACCGGTTGTCAATGAAGCGGCCTTACAAAATTCCACTCTAACTGACTGACATGCTGACGTAACTCTTCTGGACTAAACCCAGAACTAAAACAGCATACATCATCTATACAGTGAGGTGAGTTCGTTGAGGTGACATCGATTCAGGGGCCATATACGGGTGATTTTATTTACATATTCATACGTAAGTTAAACCCTAAAATATAACTCCTTTTTCAATACTACCAAAGTACAGGTATTCAAGCAAACGCATCATCTGATGGTAAACGCCTATAAGCGTAAATCCAGGCTTCCTGTTGTCGATGCTACGAAAAAAGAGTCACTGTACTGCCAGCGTAAGGGATCACGTACCCTGGTGACAACAAAGAGAATCCTTAAGACTCAAGACCTCACACAAACTTGTTTATTGTTTCTTTAGGATGGAGGGACTCCTTAGTTTGACTGCTCTAGTTTCAGCAAAACCCCTGGTACCAATTTGCGCTTCTCTCGCTCCAGTTTAAAATATTTTTACAAATCGATCTTTTTCTTTTACTCATTATTAGACTTTAAATCGTGTATTAATCGTAAATACGTTTTAAAATAAATAAAATCTGGTTTTAATTACTTTAGTATCTAATTAACCTAAAGGACGTTAATAGAATGTTCCAAGATTGTCAGAAAATGTACTTGCAAGATACAGATAGAATTTTGTAAATTGGCAAGAGATATTAGGGTTCTTTATGCGAAGTAAGCTTGAGTGTATTTATGTCTGGAATTATGATGCTAGTATGTCAGAATAAACAGCAATAATATAGCTATATTGTGTGTAACATTTTGTAGCTACGATTTTATGTTTTTGTCGAAGTTACTATAATATACTATACACTTATGATGTGATGTGTGTCGCACTTTTTTGTTACACTGTTTATCATTATATGCGTTCATAAATACTTATATATAATTATGTGCATTTACGACACACTATTACCTATACATAGCATACAAAGTATATGACCCTATATGTAATTATTATAGTCTGTTTCAAATACGAAGTCCCTTTTGACACTTCAAAGCACATAACTCTGCACATTTCATATAAATTGCTAAAATAAAAAATGATTACTTATGGCACTAAAGACTATTTAAAAATAATTAGAATCTATAGAAAGCATACATCATGTTATTGTTTCACAAACATAATCAACTAATAAATTCTACCGATATGAGTTTTGGAAAATTTAAACTTCAAAATAAAATAACATTTTACTACAATAGGTACCATGGTTACGAACTAAGGTATTTTTTTTACTTTCAGTCATAGTGCCGCGACAATATGAATCGAATAAAATCGGACGAATTCAAGGTAAAAACAATTACCCGAGAAATACTTTTGTAAATTTGTATTTGGTATTAATTATTATTACGTTGCAACATATTTTAAATCCCATTCTACCCTTAATATATTTTTATGTTATAAAAGAATGGATTTGAAGTTGCGATATTGGACGTATGGTTTAAATACCCCATAGTTTTTAATGAGTAGTCGTCTCGAAAATCAAAATCTGTTATACCACATTTATGTCATCCTTATACTAAGTAAGTGATACTAGGAATTTAATTATTCTATGTCAAACTTAGATGGACTCTTTTTTTTTGTTTTTCTGTTACTATCATTTTTCTTTCGATTCTAACCCACGATTACAGTTTGTTTGGAAAGTTAATCGGTAATCGATTACCTCTTCACTATAGCTGTTCAACGATTAACTGTCAAATGGGACTTCGTATTTGAAACGCACTAGATAGGTAACTACACGTGAGGGCTCATTTATAAGCACGAGATAATTAATTGTTAAAATAGATTAAGCATTATAATAGGTTGTGTATAGAAAATCTGTAAGTTTACTTCCCAGATAAGTTATCTGACGATTATAATATCGGCCCCTAGCTGTATACCTAACAATAGCTGAAGGTTAACACGTACAGATAAACAGATTGACATTTTCGGATGAAACGATACGATTTTCCAATTGCTAGTTGTTGCTTAAGCGGCAGATTACGTATGCAAAGTCAACCATTACCTATAACGCACCGTACTCTCGAATCTTAGCGATAGCAAGCTATTAGTCACAGTTTGAGTAAACTGTTAAAACAAATACTACGCTACACAAATACTACAATCAAACAATACAAGCACTGCGGCTACAGTTTATAATTCAAAGACTACCTACCTATCAGGAACATTACTAAAAGAATCGATCGTATTATTGAATGTTTTACAAGTATACACAGCTTAAGAGCAGCGATAGCTCAGTGGGGAGACCAACAGACTGCAATGCAGAGGGTCTCGGGTTCGAATCCACGTCGCGCACCGCTGACTTTCGGAAGTTATGACTTTTCGAAATTATGTGCGTATATTGATTGACAATTATCACCTGCTCCGTGCCTCGGAGAGCACGTTAAGCCGTCGGTCCCGGCTGCCATGAACATCTATGGCAGTAATAAAGTAGTAGTAATAATATAATACTATACTAGTACTAAACATAGACTACAAGACGTGTCTTTTAGATAAAGAAAACATTTAGTAACTGGTACATAATTAGTAATAAGTATACAGTTGCCAAATTATCCAAGTCAAGAAAAGAATAAAATTATAAAAACAGAAAATCAAGTATTGCTTTAAGAATGTACGCGGTACCACGATATTCCTACACACAATGCTATGATGTATGACGATGATATGGTACAATTATATAGTTTACAAAGTATGATTAATAAGTAGTGACCATATTATATCATACAGACCTGTACTGAATGTCTCTGTTATCAAACCAAGCAGAACTGTGTACCGCTTGCATTGGGATAACTGATTCTGCGAAACTGTCCAATTCGTCTTCAGATTTCCTTAAAGGCCTAGTAATACCGACTTCCGATTTGTCCGGTATTTGTACGGCTTCATCGCCGGCAATGAAAGAGATAGCAGGTCGTTTTGTCTTAGATGATGAATTCGCGCGTGCGCGGATGTCATTAGGGTTTAACGATGGTGATAGCGGATACGCACTTTCAAAAGCATCTGGCATTTTATTTATTTAATAAATAGTGCAACAAAAGTGTCTAACTCCTTTCAATATTAAGATATAACTGGCGTCATCGTCAGAACAAAGCATTCAAAACAAGTTAACGATAAAGATAACCTCGAACGACGATAACTTCTGACCGGGTCACTGAATGATGTAAATATTAAGTTCACATAATATCTAGACCCACATGAGCTCGTAACGATACCATACGCGTGTATTCGTTTCGAAAATATTGATGTGTTTCGATGTATTTAAACTAATTTAGAACTTCTAGTAGGCGACTTGCCTTTATTAATAAATTTAAGGCCTTATAACTATGGAGTGAGACTAAACTTTTATGACGGCGTTTTTTAAATATTTAAATCTTGAGCTTTGGACAGTCAAACCACAACTCAAGTCTAAGTAGCAAAAAAAGGCGGTAAAATACGAAATGAATTTGCACGTGTTTCGCTTTCAATTATCGTATCCTAACAGACAATAGATAATAGTCTTTCGATTTGCGGAGCACAGAATGAAGACAAATAATAAAAGTAATAAACAATTAAAATTACGGTCTAAATAAGGTTCTGAATTCGAATCGTTTGTTTTTATTTTTAAGTATGTTACCTCAATATCTCTAGCATTTATCAAGCGATTTTTTATTTTATTTGTAAGTATAACTTACAGTAGGTACACAGTTGCACACGGCTACACATCAAGTCAGACATCCTTTAAACGCATAACTACGCTACATGCAAAATAGAGAATTTTATTGTCAGAAAGGGACAGTGCATAGTTGTGTCGGTGTAATGGTAAGGATAGAGCGTAACAAAAATATAACGCACGATTCGCAGCGTTCAGCTTCTAATAGTTCAAAGTCCAAACAGTCTAGGTTGATGTGTCACTGTGTGTACGCTCCCATATAAATTTGACCAAGATCTAATATGGCTTTCAGAGCACATTAATAAAACTTATCAAAGGCTGAAATAATTTAGCACGTGGTGGACTATAGCTAATATGTACCTACACATATATTATCACGCCCACTTAATACCGAGGGGATCCGACACAGGTGTCTAACACTTATGCCTACAGTTACTATGTAAGTGAGTCTCGAGTACCTATATTTAACAACTAATCTAACCAATAGACAGGTAATGTTAATGTATGCTACAAGCATTGGTTAGTTTACGAGGGCCACTATGTAGCTATTGACCTCGGTAAACGTAACTCAGAACTGTAAAATAATAAAATTGTATCTAAAATATACCTAACTCATTGAATTATTATTGTTGTCTGTTGGCTTGACTTCCGCTCCGCATTTTGAACAATACAAATTTTGTCTAAAATAATTCCGATCATATAAAGTATTTGTGACAAAATCCTACCATGACATTACATATAGAATAGTAAAACATAACTCATATTTCGTAATATAAATTGACTTTAACCTGTGGTATGCCGGAACGTGGATCTACGCGAGACACAATGCTTTTTCTATTATGTCTGGTATTCCGGCATACAAGAGGTTAATAGATTTAAGTCTCTTTTATAATTACTTAATACAGTTTCTGCCTGCGGCTGCGCTCGCGTGATTCCCTCGAACTGCATACCGGGATAAAAACAGAACACAGTCTATCTTTGTGCCAAGTTTCATCCACAACTGTTCAATGGTTTACGCGTGATTGAGAAACAAACATGCAAACCTCCAAACAAACTTTCACATAGTAGAATCTAATTCTAACTATTTTAAGCAATGTTATGTTTACTTTGTAAATAGAAATAAAGAAAATAACGTAACGTCTCTAATTTATAAAAATAGATTAAAAGTTATTACAATGTAATACGGAAATTCAAAATATATAGTCCAATTCATAATTACGATAAAACTTTTATTTCTATTAGACTGTATTTCTAGGCATATAATTTTGTTTAACTGGGTTTCTCATAACAGAACTATTTAATACCTATTTGTAGTCTAATTTATACCTAGTAACTCGAACAGATTATTGACTATTAAGAAGGCGTCCATAGGCCAAAGCCTCTGCATCAATGGCTTCTTTGAAATTCGAAGTCAAATCTTGCAAAATTGGAAAAAAGGGGTCACTACACTCACATGTGAACAGTAACAATGCCTCTTCGTTATCGTGCATAATGTTTATGTAATACAGGGTGTTTGATACATCGTTTGCCAAATTGAATTGGCTGAAAGGGAGTATCATTTGCTATATTTAAGCAGCCTAACCCACTTTTCACGACACGAGATATTTTTAAATAAATAACATTTTTTTTTTATTACTGTGCTCAGCTTTTAATCCTAAATTTAAAAGAAAATTGCTGATATAGCCTTCAAATTTTGTTCTAGCTTTTATGTTTACCGTTATGTTTCTCAATAAAGGAGATTGCCCATACTACCGTTGCGCAGCATATATTTAAATATGGCAGCAAATATTAGATATATAAGAGAAGCAAATATAAAAAAGCAACAAATAAAAACAAACCTTTTATTTTGTGGGGTTCATTTTTGGTTTGTCATTTACTTTCAGTTTTGAGTCTAGGTTTGACTAACAATACGACAATTAGCTGCACTATGTGATTCTAGCAGACCCTTTTTTTTACGTGGGGGTATTCGCGCGACACATACCTCTCCGCGGTGTGACGGAGAGGTTATGTCGGACTCACCGGGGCAAAGATATCCTGGTAATACCGACAAAACCTACCACGGTATTCCTCGACATAACCAGAGTCGGCGGGGCCGCGCGAATCACTTTCACATGCAATCGCGACCCCGCCAAGGTTTCGGCTCGCCCGCGCCGTATGAAACGGCAGGCCATTACACGAATATACCTACCCTATTTTTCCCCTACTGTTCCCTTGTGGATAAAGACAAAACGACACAGAGGCGCGCGTGAGAACACGCACGCCGCCTCCCAGACCTGGTCTGGTCTGTCCTGGTCTCAAGAGATTCTCTTTGTAGTATTGTGAAACATTCTTGACAGAAAGCATCTTCCGGAGTCAGCTAAAACCATAATATAGATAATAATGAATTAGTATGTTTATACCTATGTTCCTATGTTTATTCGTATATAGACAATCAGACTCAAGCGGTTGTACTTCATGGTTACATTTCTGGATGGACCTTTATCCCCTCAGGATTACCTCAAGGGTCCATTTTAGGGCCACTTTTATTTGTTTTGATTATTGCTGACATCAGTACTTGTTTCCAATACTCGTATATAATACTATATGCTGACGATATGAAAATACATAAAACAATACGAACTATATTTGACACTCATGACTTACAAGCAGACCTTAATCGATTTCAAACATATTGCATTATTAATAAACTTCAACTCAATATTACTAAATGTTACCACGTATCCTTCACATGTCACAATTCAATTATTGGTTCTGGTTACACGTTGAACAACCAGCAAGTTACAAAAGTTGAAAGTATAAGATATCTCGGTGTTATATTCGACAGTAAACTTATTTTGAGCAGCATATAGATAATATTGTAATCAAGGCATCAAAAGCCCTAGGATTTATTATGAGAACCTCTCAGGATTTTCGTTCTCCGAAAACTATCAAATTTTATATTGTTCTTTTGTGCTTAGTCATTTGGAATATTCATCTCAGGTCTGGAGCCCACAATATGGTATATATAAGTACCGTATTGAGGGTGTTCAAAGGAAATTCATGCATTAGGTACTTAGATTACAAAGCGCAACAATACTCACATGACTACAATCACCGTTGTAAAATATATCACATTCTACCTCTAGAATATAGACGGTACATCAGCGACATATGTTATTTAATTAACATCGCAAATAACTCAATTGACTACCCCGAGCTTGTAGCTAAACTAGAATTACGCACCAATTTAATTGGTTTTAGGCGGCGTCCAACGACAAACTATAGGCGTAATGCATTCGTTCAACGAGGGATGAAGGCATTTAATCTATTGCCGAATTGAATTGGACATAGACCTATTTTGCACAAGTGTTAGAACAGTAAGTAGGCTCTTGGCCAATTCTTTCTTTGATCGTGGGTAGTGGTGTGGAGGCTTGTTATTACATATGTAGCCATTAAATGTATACTTTTTATATTTATATTAGTCTGTAAGTCTTCCTAAAATTAAATAAATAAATAAATGTTCAATTTATTTTCTGCTAAGGATATTGAACTTAGTTAATTAACCTGTCAAGAAGATACTTACAGTTACTCGGTGGATCCAAGATCGGGCACGCCACGATCGTGGCGGTAAGTCCCGTGTTTGAGGAGTGGCTGGAGAGGCGCCATGGCGCCCTCACCTTCCGGCTGACACAGGTAATGACTGGCCACGGTTGTTTTGGCCAGTTCCTGTGTCGTATACGCCGGCAAGAGACGCCCGGTTGTCACCACTGCGGCGACTGCCGCGACGTTGTTGAGGACACGGCGCTGCACACTTTGGCGGTTTGCCCCGCCTGGGCATCGCAGCGCCGTGAGTTGATCGCGGCAGTCGGATTGGTTGCCCTCTCGCTCCCGGCCGTAGTCCAGTCTATGGTCCGGAGTGAGAGGTCGTGGAACGCCGTCGCCTCCTTTTGTGAGGAAGTCATTTCCATCAAGGAGGCGGCGGAGCGGGAGAGGGAGCGTTTGAACCCTCTCCCCAACCGCAGAGCCGGGCGCCGGAGGGCGCGAGACGACCTCCAGCCACCCTGAGGTTTGACCTGGGGGTGGCGGGCTTTGTGGGCCTGCCCGCCATCCGTTCAGCACCAGGTCCGAGAGGCGGCGTGCGTGTTCCCACGCGCGCCTCTGTTGTTTCGAGTCCGTCTCCCCTCTAGGGGGGACAGTAGGGATAATATGTGAGGAGTGCCTTTGGGTAGGTCTTTCGTGTAGTGGCCTGCCGTTTCATACGGCGGGCCGAAACCTCGGCGGGGTCGCGACCGCATGCGAAAGTGATTCGCGCGGCCCCGTCGATAGCGGTTTTGTCGAGGAACACCGTGGTAGGTTTAGTCGGTATTCCGGGAGGTACTCTATCATCTTTAACATCTTTCTTTTACCCCGGCGAGCCCGACATAACCCCTCCGCCCGCCCCCGCGGAGGGGTATGCGTCATGCATTCCCCCACGTAAAAAATAAAAAAAAGGTGGATCCAAGATCGTAATATTCCAAGCATAATATTCGTTGCCACCCCGACTTGATGACGGAGTAGCGGATGTGTTAAAGAAAGGGAACAGTTCACACAGCG
The DNA here is from genome assembly GCA_930367265.1 of Catocala fraxini. Taxonomy (NCBI): domain Eukaryota; kingdom Metazoa; phylum Arthropoda; class Insecta; order Lepidoptera; family Erebidae; genus Catocala; species Catocala fraxini. The sequence goes on from OV884037.1 coordinate 14,785,090, forward strand.
TGACATCTTTGGCAAAATCGTTATTATGTGATACTTACAGTTACTCGGTGGATCCAAGATCGTAATATTCCAAGCATAATATTCGTTGCCACCCCGACTTGATGACGGAGTAGCGGATGTGTTAAAGAAAGGGAACAGTTCACACAGCGTGACATCTTTGGCAAAATCGTTATTATGTGATTTGCAGCACAGAACACGGACCGTAGTCGTAAAAACGTTCTACACAATCCACGAGAACAACACAGACACAAAAAAGGGTTCTCGACTACTACAAAGTCGTGCAGGAATCCGGAGACTCAACTGAACACGAATTTAAGCATTAAGGAACTTTCAGCACAACAATCTCAACGATTACCAATGTTTTTAGTTTGAAACAAACCGTCGCAATCGTTCGGCTAAAAATAGTTTCAGTTTGACAGTTATCAGTGTTGTCAGTTTGTCACTAAACGTATCGGCGTTGCCAACAAATATTTTAAAATTCCACTGCTTTTTTGTAAATTGAGTAAAATAAAGAACTCGATATGTTATTTGTATTGTAAACGGACGTAATACGTTAAATACACGCATCATTATTTATTATGCAATGGAATATTATGACGGTTAGAATTATTTAACGGTTGTATCAGTATCTGACATTTTCTTTGATTCATCACAATGGACTGGGTAAAAGTCGTACGTTGGTAACACTGTAACGACATTTTAAAGTTGAATAAAAAGTCGAATAAGTAACTAATTATGTACAAAATAAGTATCCTACATATGATTTTGATCAATTTTACTAATAAAAAGTATAAAAATGCGTTATGATTTATACATAATTTATCATGACCATACTCTTCTCTCTCTTTTCTTTTCTCAAGAAACTGCACTGGGCAATGTCCTTTAGAATTACTTGCAAATAACACGAACTCTCCTGTTTATTTACTGACAAAGTTTGGTAAACGATAAAATTTAACATATGATTCAACTTTAAACCGCGATAAAAAAAATTATAAGCGATCGCGATCTTCTGTTTTGTATAAAAATTATCTAGTCTATTTACATTCTAACGGTATGCAATATGCCATAATAAATAGTTAATTCTTTTACAAAGTTATTAAATTTGTGTCTCATGTACACGAATTCAGTGAATCAGGCATAATTCAATTTATGGCATAATTATTTTCGCTTGGATAACTTGGGCGATTATCTCACTTCTGCGCATGTAACTAACCTACTTTTCTTCTATTTTATACCTACCATATCAATTAAGGTTTTATTGGACATGAAATTAAAAATGGTTCATCCAAATGATTCCAATCACACCAGTCCAAGCTCGGGCTGGTGTGATTGGAAGACATGTGATTGGACCACACTTCTTACCGGAGAATCTCAACGGAGACAATTATCTAGAATTTCTCCAAAACGGTTTGCCGGAATTAGTAGGTGGCCTGCCAATTTTAAAATTAATTTAATTTTTATTAAAATGATGGCTGTCCTAAGCACTAGAGGTTCGCTCTTAAAATAAATTTGTCCGCTTACCAAACTTTGTCAGTAAATAAAAAGAAGAGTTCGTGTTATTTGCAAGTAATTCTAAATTTTATGAGAAACATAACGGTAAACATAAAAACTAAAACAAAATGTGAAGGCTATATCAGCAATTTTCTTTTAAATTTAGGTTTAATAGTTAAGGATAGTAATTTTTCAAAAAAATAATTATTCTTTATTTAAAAAATAGCTCGTGGCGTGGAAAGTGGGTTAGGGTGCTTAAACTATAGCAAGTGACCTTTTCAACCAATTCAATTTGGCAAACGATGTACCAAACATCCTGTATAATAAGTTCGAATAAGTAACCTACATGTCTACTCATAGAAGTAGCGTCTAGATAATAATAGTAACAATACGAAAAGATTTCCTAAAATATTTTGTAAGATTGAATTACATTTATACGTAAAATGCGTTTGGGTTCAAAACAATTATAGGCAACTCAGGACTTCTTTCGATGAAGAAAATGCGTTGCTTCTAAATATAAAACTCATAACCGCCAAAAGTATCGCATTGTTAGCTTTTCACCATTCCATGTTTTATTGTAGAGTAACAACTTTTATGCACATACCGATTATCGAATAGGTTTACAAAATTTGTACCAATTGCATGGAAAATATTTTAGTAAAATAGCTCATGTAATACAGAGATCGTGAAGCATGAAAATCTCTAGAAAATAGCGTGAATCATTAAATGTTTGCATTTTCTCTGGCTTATATGGCCATATAGTCATGAATCGATTACCCCTATTGCTTTTGATGTCGTTTTTGTATAAAGGATCTGTAGAGATTAAGATTTAGGCATAGCGGTCCATTCATCATCTAAGAATTGCTGTTAAGATTATTTTGAAGACAAAATAGCACATCACAACTAACACAAATATTTATATACGTATTTACGAATTCAACCGACAAAAACAAATATTGACATTGAATTTTTATCACGTAATGTCATGATACTGTCATTGGATCTTTAAGAGTACATCGAGTGTAATTTTTTATCAATAAGTTTCTATTACGAGCACACACAAAATACTGATTACGGCGCAAATAAAGGTGTATTATTTAGGCGTAGTTAGCGTATTACGAGTTATTGTAAGTTTGAAGTAAACATTAAATTCATATACGTAAACTGTAAAAATGATATATAGGTAATACTAAATAATAATATGTTGGTTTTCTTCTGTTTTAATATTGTGATCTACAGACTCGCCCTATCACTTTAATAAGGGCGACACACACTAAAATATCCGTGTGGCCAGCCACAAAAACGACCCTTTTTGGCAGTCTAACTATTCTCTGCCATGGTAGCCAAGGAAATCATGTGAAAAAGTATGCGGAGAATCGCCTGGTTACAGGGTAACAAACAATTGCAGTACTTGGGTACAAACATATAACAAATGATCGCTTCAGTTGGACCACCTCACCAAACTCGAGATAATACTTAGTCGCTTGAAGTGGTATATACTGGGGCTATTGGAGGTCCGAGGCGAAGACACAATTCCCTTGAATCAGGCGACTTGTTCCAATCCTGAGAAGGCAATCGCCACTCCCAGGGTTTTATAATAAACGAGAACCTCGGTAACAACTTTGTGGTATGTAATCTACATAAGTAGCGAACATAGCTACATAAGTAGTTTGTATAAGACAAAAACTTTTTAAAAGGCTGCCTTTTAAAGAGTTTTAGTTTAGGACTTTAGAATAAGGCATGTAATAGTCATGACATATTGTTATATTTTTCGAAGAGCTTTTTACAGGAACGCAGCAAAACGACAATCGGTTTAAGAAACAGGGAACACTGGAGGAAAAGTGGGGAAAAGCTCTTGATCAGCACTTGAATTCCAGGGTCCAGGCGCAATGCTTTCTTTATTGTGTCGGGTTGCCGACTAATTAATTAGTTATTTTATTAAGAAAATCCTCTTAGAAGTGAACTGAGCAACTTATAACATAATTTTTTTGTTTGTTCGATGTGATTTGTGTTGGCATTAACTTGAAAAAACCCAACAGCATAGTAAATTGATCATAACTAGGCCGAATTACATCGAAAGGTTGATGCTAGAAGTTTCAGGGGTATGTATAATTGTATACCTAGGACATGTTAGTGCTCTCACTAGGTCGAAATCATTAAGAGAAAAGTTGTATTTTTCTATTGACTTCCTTGCAAGCTATTTTGAGTGTTCATAATAATTCGCATCCTTAATAAAACAGAGACTTATCTGAGTATTTTGGATTAAACAAATTTGAACTCTATTGCAAAGATTTAACACAAATATAATATTAGAATTTAACATATACAATTAGAGTTCAAATTGCCTTACTTTCAAATTTCGAGTTAAGTCGCTGTTTTATTAAGAGTGCGATATATCTCCTTTACCGTAATGCTTGAGAAAGTCCTTAAACAGTGCGTCATACACGTTTGGGCCTATAGCGGTATTACGTAATTATTTAAGATATGTATATATTTAAGAATATGTAGATATTTTCAAACTTCTACTTTGAGCCGTTTTTGAGATCTGGGCAATCCCAAAACGTTACCGCAACAAAATCTTAAATGACTCTAGAACCACAACACACAAATTTTGCTGTTCACAAACATTTAATACGCAACAAAAACTATCTATTCATGCATTTATTTCCGGGGTGAAACAATTTTATAAAAATGTTTGCCAGGGTAATGTTTCAAACATTACTGCAGCAAAATCTGTTTTCTCGAATAACTTTACAACTACAACTTGAACAAATTTTGCTATTAGTGAACAAATTACTCTTCACGATGAACTAATTATTTATTATACTCCCAACTCTATAAAGCACAAAATTTATTACATTCTGCTGCGGTAACGCACACCAATTTTTGAGCTGACCTCGTTAATTACACGGTTTTGCCAGTAAATTTGTTTTGCTAGTAGGGACTCTGCCTCCTACACAAATACCGGTCTGGCGCACAGAGGCTCAGGCGTCTCAGCACACACTTACACACCTGAGTCCTTAAGATTTTAACTAAATACATAGCCAGTGAAAATTTCCAACACACTCTTAACTCATTGTATCCAACCACACCAAGCCCAAACTATGTGGGGTTCATTAACGGATAAAATGGATAAACACCGTATAATTTCACGTACAGATAAGGTAAACTTATCTTGGACTCTCTCCAACATGGTGCTATACTTAGCTTCATGTGGAGCCCATATGATAGCACCATGTTCGAGCCAAATATTCGAAAAATAGGTTCATAATTTTGGCGTTATCAATAAGACAAAACATGTGAGTTATAAATCTGACCTTCTATATTTTTATAGAGGGTCACCAAAGCCAGCGATAAAGCTTTAAAGCCAAGCTACGATGTCGCAATCTACTAGCTATATTATTATGATCAATCAAAGTTGTTTGTACCTTTCAAATGTATTTTTGGACTGTGGGATACAAGACCTTTTGGTCAGCAGCCAAGTTTGCTACTTTTACCGATATCGTTAACGACTAGTACTGGTTGTAAAATGGTAACTGTAACATACCACCACGTGCAACGTTTTCTAGGGTAGGAGGTCCAAAGTCAATGTATTATAATAATATAATTATATTTACATATATTTAAACTAGTTTAACTGCTTCAGTAGCGCAGCGGTAGTAAATGTAACTGACTGCTGAGCTTGAGGGTTCGATTTCCAGGTCGGACAGTGTTACTGAGATTTTCTCTGAAAACGGAAACATCTCCCCGATTTTACGTAGAATAGCTGGCGAAATATGGGTGTAATCTCTACCTCCTACATATCATAATATAGACGTGAGGTATGAAGGTGTAATACCATTTTTTAAATTAATTATTCTGTCTCTCGTTATGCCAACATAAACACAAATACAAAGAAACATGTACAATATACATTAAACTGTGATACAAACTCACACCAGAAATAATATAAAAAATATACTGATGGCAGAAATAAATAAATCTTTGATGAAAATAGCATGAAAAGAGAAGTTATCACTCAATGTAGTTTGTTGATGGAAATGTGTCTTGTTTTGTTCTGAATTGTAATGCAGAAAATATATTCATAAATGCAATGTTTATATTCAAATTGATAAAAAAAAGTAAAAGTACAAAGTCAGTAAACCAGGAGAGGACAATCAAAACTAAAGCAGGTTGATAGAATTATAATGTATTATTACCTCCCTATTTGTAAAGGGAGGAGACGTCAATAACACAACATATCAAAGAAGTATCATATCATTTTCAGTACTGTTTATACAAATATGACCTAAGCCCTCCTAATCAAAGCTAGTGTGATATGTTAGTTGTCAATGACATACAATAGAATATTAGTAATATATTGAGCCTAGTTTTAGACCCATTCACACCTAGTTGTGCTTAAAGATTAAGGTGTTACTACCTTCAAGCTCAACTAGTTTTCTAGTGTTGTGCCACTTTTAATTATTTCAGAATTGTCATACTAATCGAACAAAAATTAGGATAGCCGACATTTGTTTCAAGAAAGTGTCCATGTGTAAAAGGGTCTTTAGTTAATGTTTAGTCTCACCCTAAATTATTAATCTTTAGGCTCCAACTATATGAATAAATAAATAGTCTACCTATTATACCAAGTGTGTGCACTAACAAAAGTGCATTTCTATATTCTCACTCTGATACTCTGACAAATCACATTTTGGAATGACCTGATAGGTGTCAGTTGCAGGACCAATGGTTTTCTCGCATTCTAAGGCATGGTGTGTAACACCACCAGCTCCCTCTCTCAGCTGTCATTTATTGTATTGCTATTCAAGAATATCTTGTCATAAAACACCAATCACTTTTATTGGCCCAACATAGAATGCAACATGAAACCTCATGCTCAGCAGGTGCATTCTGTTGTGGCAAATGCAATTGTGTGTTTGAAATTACATTAGTACTGGGACAAAACATTTAATGTAATTATCTTTCTCAATCAAAATATTAGATTATTTTACTTTACAAGGTAGGCTGCAGGTAAATATTAGAGATTAATCAAATATGCATTGACTGATGACTTCTTTTTTAAAGGAATCAGTTAATTACTAAATTAACACCACTATTATAATAATGATAGAGCACACCGGCAGCCAGTCACAATAGGTTTTTAATTATATCTGGCATTACAGACTTAATATGGCAGATGGGTGAATATGGCTACATCATTTTAAAAATTACTTTGGCATCTATAAAGCTACAAAAATCTAAAATTAGTCCAATAGTAGCATAAACATAAGATAAAAGAAACATTTCTACTCAACATATAAAATGAATAACAATTTTCTGATATTAAATGTATTCTTACCTGTGTTCAGCTCGTCTGTAATATTTTTTACTTGTGATGGAGTCATTGTCAATTTGTTTACATTCCTTTTTAAGACAGCCATGGATTGGAGAAATCATCTTGGATGGGACCTTGTTAAACAAATTTAAACTTAAACTAAAAAGTCTTAAGTTAACAGTTCTTCTTAAGGGAACACCTCTCAACCTGATCATGCAAATGCAGTTTAAATCTTTTATACCTAAAACAAATATATTATTACACTTATATAATATTAAATGTTGTTATAACATAAATAGAGAAATCAAATAATTTAAATTTTTAATTACAATTAAACTATACGTGCATTCAAATCGAAAATATGTACATAAGGTAGAAAATATACGATATTATTTTTGAAGCAAGTATTTATTTAACTGTTAAGATAATTATATTTTGGCATAATAATATGTGTTTACTAGATATTTCACGTAAATTTACACCTGCAACATTAGATAATATATATTATGAAAGCTAAACCTAAGCACAAAACAATGAGAACATTTTGCTTAACCAGTAAAATCCCTAAATAGTACCAAACACTAATTTTAGCTATAAATTATGAAGGTATATTTTAGTTCTAATTCATGGGTTGAATTATCGCTTCAAATTTAACTTACCAGCAATACTACAACATGTAGTTTATAAAAAAAAATACGCACTGAATTTAAATGTAATTAATCACTGAAATTATACCCAATAAATAAATCGCTTTTACTGCTTCAGTTCGGCAACAACGGGCAAGAAGATTGTCGAATGATATACCCACTGTAATCTGTCAAGTGCCTACATTGTCATATCGCGACCAGTGATGCCCAATTAAATTCGTAAATTAATTTCATGAGATAAATGCAAACATGTCCCCCACTAATTAAATTACAAGTAATTATAATAAACTATATAACTAATTGTCTATTTGTCTACATTAGCCTAGGACATGACTTTCCTGTGTTATAATATTCCAACGGGTAGTAATATGAGAATGTGTGTTTCTCAGTTTGTTTATCATTCATGCTTATCGTAATAACAAATTGAGATGATTTTTGCTTAAACATTTATGAACTGGTGAGAGACATAATCTACTTTTTGTCTTAGAACCCTCTACAAATTTACATTATCATGTATTTTTTAGATTAATTTATTACTGCGATGTTGGAATGAGTCGACTCGCCGCCGCGTCGCCAACTTGAAGAGCACTGTTTAGCTATTTACGGTCAGCTAACGTATCTAACATAGTAGTAAGTTAATCTAACGACAAACCTACTCCAGAATGCTCCCAGATTACATTCGATTCAGATTGAAAACTACCACGCTATATCCGTATCTAATATCAGCAATTGGCATAGCAGCTCTCAGTGTTGAACTTACTGACTAGTTATCATTAACACACTATCAGACACACATAAGAAGTTTATCAGGCACTGCTGTCGCGCCGAGTGTTGTGGGTTCGATCCCCACACAATTAATTGTGTGATCCACAAATGGTTGTTCCGAGTTAGGGTGTTCTTTGTGTCCGTTGTTTGAATGCTTGTAAAAACATTCAGAATAGGTTTCAGAAATGTTTTAGTTGTAAGAAGTTATATACTTCGACAGAAGTCATCTTATCTTTCAGTTAAGTCAGTTATCTTTTTTTAAAATCAGGTGATATGAATTTTGAATTAATAATATGTATACAAACAAAACTTATAAATCGTGCGGGAACCACTATTGTTTGAACCGAAGAGAAACCATAAATATATGTAGATAATTTTGTAACAATCTGTGTACAACGTATATGTCATTTTGTCACATTTGTCACGTCAATTGCTAAGTGCAAGTGCAACTGTCTGAAAATTTTGTAAATAAATTTCTAAATTTTATGAGAAGTCTTCAAATTCTGTTTGTACATTAGTTATATTTTGCAAAAACTTTAAATGTAGTGATGGCTTATACAGAGAAAGTGTTATTAAGTGGATCGGCTCTATCGTTTTTGTTTTATGAATGTGTAAACTCTGCAAACAGCCAGGTCATAATATTTACTGGGATTTACTTTTTATTGCTTTCTTTTCTTTACTATAATAATTTACTTTTACATTTGTTTACAGGAAGGTTTTCTTATCGGCGACGTAACTTCCGAAATAACGAATCACATCTCTGATTCCCATAGTGATAATGCTCGCCTAGATACACAAATTGAAGTGAGGACTGTGCTGCCTTTGCCATCAGTTTCTTTGTTTTATTTCCCTACGGGCAGAATTAAAGAGGATGTGCTCTCTGATTTACTTTCCAGTACTGCAAATGAAATTGTTGGTTGGTATAAATACCGGCAAAACACAAATATTAAACCAACATTTAGAGATAAACTAATATCTAAAGGATTGCAAAAGTACTTTGAAAAATATCATGGCAAGAAAAATTTTGTTACTTGCAACTTAACAAACAAAACATCTTCTGCTGGATCAACACATACATTTATGTATAGATTCGGTAAGATAAACTGTTTTGACATGTATGAGTATGTGGAAGATATTACTGCTAACTTAGGGGAAAGGTATACAGGATACAAAAAAGCACATAGACTCTCACCACACAGCATTTTCACAAAAATTGTGGCAGAAACTAATGTTCAGAGTAACAATACAACTGATGCAATTTTGCACATACAAGAAGCTGTAGACTTGCGACTTACAAAAGAAGCTAAAATAGCTGCCAAGAATGAAAGTACAATCAGAGAACTTGAAATGGAAATTAAGGAAATGGCAAGCATTTTGTCCGAGAGGCATTCAGCAGAACTACATAACACATATGACAAATATGTGGCAGAGAAATACGTGAATCGAGAAGTAGAAATGGCTCAAGCCTGTTTGGAAGCGTTGAAAACTCCTTTAAAAGTAGACATACTAAATGTTTGTAATGTTCCAATTAACAGCAATAACTCTGACAGTGAGAGTTCAGTCCAATTTATAGAGAATGAAATTAAGGAAAACAACCCAAGTCCTCCCCTAGTGTCATCAAGCACATCTAAACCAATTTTAAATTATGCTGCTGCATTGAAAACTAAGAATGAATTAGCATCTACAAGTGTAAGTAATGCTTAGTCTGAAGTACCTAAACTAATCACTATGCCTTATCATTAGGTGTGACCTTTTTCTGAGAACTAGTCTTTGGTTCTTTTTACTTGTCTTGGTGGCATCAGCAGTGAATGTGGCCACTGTGCATGAGATCTCATGTTTGATCACCAAGTCAGTCAAATTGAGTTATTCTGTCTAGAAATTATTTTTACCAGTATATAGTTTGGGATAGAATATGTTGTTTTTCTTTGGCAATAGGCCTATTATTATTTTGGACATAGCCACAGCTGAAGAAAATAAGGTATAATACAGTTCTGCTCCTGGATATAAACCTATATACCCAAGGAGGAGCAGTATAGTTTTACACCTGTAAAACTGTTTGTATGATACCATACTTAATAAAAACATTACTGTTTACAGAAAGAAAACAACTACAGTGAAGATTTAATAACATTTGATGTTGAGGACAAGCATATGAAAAAGACTTTGATTGTAAATGATGATCTGAAATGTGGTGATAGTTCACCAGAATATTAACAAGTGCCTTTTCAACTAAATGTTTAATTAATAAATAAGTTACCAAATAAGTAAAATGTTAAATTGTAATTGCATTCTTGTTTGTTATTAATATCTTATACTCAAGCCAATGGATGTTCTAAATATTACGTAATATACTTGATTTCTTCCAGTGTACATTACTTGTTTTAAAAAACTATGAAACATATATTATTATTAATATTCTGTATATTTTGTGACACTGATCTTTAAAAACTATCTGCACAAAACTATTATTATATGAGATGGCAGGTCACTGACAATTTCATTTGCTGTATGCTAACTGTATATAGTTTATTACATGTACTACTATCACTCCAGACTCTTATGCCTTATCTAAACTTTATTTAAAAATACTTTGGGCTCAATACATTTGCTGGGATTTATTACAATTAAAATATAAATATTTTATGTACAAGACATGAGCCTCCTAGAATGAGAGACATTAAGCATATAATCTGTGGTAGTCATGGATGTCTTCATATATGGAATAGTTTATATTTAACTAAAATATTGAAATATTAAGGAAAATATTCACTAATATACAAGTTTGTCTTAATCTCCTGTAGTGTACATAGTATGTGTGTAGTATATGTGTATTATGTATATATATATTGTACACATAATAATAATAATAATAATATTCTACCACATACACACAACACTATCTAGCCCAAATTAAGCAGAGCTTGTACTATGGGTACTAGACAATGAATAAACATAGATATATACTTCTTTTTTAAATAAAATGTATGTATGCAGTAGTTATTATTTCTACTTATATATTATATAAGTAGATAAAATGAAATATTTTATAGAGACTAAGCTTTAATAATATTCTACAACATAGAAACTCTCCTATACTAGCGCAATAAAATACATAGTAAAAATCATTTATAAATATTATAACCATAGATTAAATATGTATCATAAATCATAATAGACAAATAAGCATCACTCATGTTTAAATTGTCTTAACTATTGATGTAATGATTTTATTACATGGCATCTAAAGTATAATATTGTTACATTTTCTGCCTTTTGCAACAGTCTCATAGTACATTTCGCCTGTGTGGGAGAGGTTACGTAAAACTGAACATACATATCTATAATATTGATGTTGGTCACTCTGTTAATAAAGTCTCTTCTAGTAGTTGGTACTTCTGATATTTGCATTTAATAATAATATAATAATATTCTATCACATACACACAACACCATCTAGCCCAAACTAAGCAGAGCTTGTACTATGGGTACTAGACAATGGATAAGCATACATATATACTTTTTTTTTTGTAAATACATACATATTATACATAGAAACACCCAGACCAAGACAAACATCCATGTTCATGCACACAAATGTTTGACTTGTGCGGGAATCGAACCCGCGACCTCAGGCGTTGCAGTCGGTTACACTAACCACTACGCCACCGAGGCCGACATTTGATTTGGTGGTTGCTATAATATTATAATTTAACACCATATTTTGACATGTTTTAAATCCAATTTAAATTATTATGAATTGTGGATGGAGGTTTATGTTCAATTGTATTTTTTATTACTGTTCTACTATTCTGGTATTGAGCTAACTACTGAGATCGTTTGTATATTTCAATGCTATGAGCCCTTATTCAACCATAACGTATTATTGTGCTGCAAATTTATTTTAGCAGTAAGTAGGTACCTATGTGTTTTTGTGCTTGATGTTAACTACAAACAGTGTATAATGACTATTAATAATTATTGTCAATAAAGATAACACTTACATCACTTAGAAAAGTACATCATAAATATATTTATGACAACATCATTATCTAACATGTCTGTCACATTTCATGGTTTTTATTTAAAATAGGTATTGTTATGTATATTCGTGAAACATGTTATTGTGTATGCTATCTTTATAAAATAGTTACATGTAACCAGTGTAGGGCAATATGTAATCTAACTACTGATTACTAACTGAGATTATTACAAATTGTAGTTGCAATCACGATGACGTGATTACTTTTTATAATTACAGTTAACAAAATGTTGCTTATTAAAAAACAGCGAGTCGTGTTCGCGCGAGTTAGAGCATCGCCTTAATACCTGCTAAATATTTTTCATAGATATAGATGAAAACACAATACTCCTTTACCTTCTTCGGCTCCAGTGGAAAGACTGTTTAGTGTTTTCATATGCAACTATGATAAACCATCCTGAATCCCTCAAGTCCCCAAGCTGTCGGATAAAATGTTCGAAGAACGTGTAGTACTAAAGGCTAATTTCAATGATTAGATGTAGATGTTGATGCAGCGATAGCTCAGTGGGGAGACCAACAGTCTGCAATGCAGAGGGTCTCGGGTTCGAACCCACGTCGCGCACCTCTGACTTTCGGGAGTTATATGACTTTTCGAAATTATGTGGGTATTGATTGACAATTATCGCCCGCTCCGTGCCTCGGAGAGCACGTTAATCCGTTGGTCCCGGCTGCCATGAACATCTATGGCGGTCGTTATTGGGAAAGTCAGTACCCTCTAATATCCTGACACTGGTCTAGCCTTAGGGTATAGTTAGCCTTCGGGTTGCGGAGGTCAGGTGGCAGCCGCTCCGTGTAAAAACTGATATCCAGTCAAATCCGGTTAGACCAGAAAAACCGACCCCAAGTGACTTGGGAATAATAAAGGCTAAGAGAGAAGAGATGTTGATGTTTGCTGAGTAAAATTGATTTTTTGATTACATATCAATCAACGCAATAATAATAAATATAGTTACATATCTATGACTTTAAACCTTGTATTCAATTATTCATGACATAATATGCATACGTGAAATAAACTAAAGATTTTTTTACAGTCTGATTCGTTTTTTTAATTAATTTTTGGAGCCAGATTCAGTTTTAATAAATCGATAATTCTAACACATTACATGTTTAATTGCAAAACATAGAACTCAAATAATCAGTAGTTATAACTACTAGATTGCAGCAATTAAATTAACAACTACTTCATGTAGTTTCATTACTATAGTTAAGTTACATGTAATCATAACTACATGTAGTTAACTACTTTTAATTGTAGTTAGTAATCTGATTACAAAAAGTAGTTAACTACGCCCTACACTGTATGTAACTACATAACAGTGTTCTACGTTCAACTTGTAGGTACTTGCAGAGATAGAGTAGGTATATTAAAATTATATGATCCTATCATTGTGACTTACACTTACTTACGTATGTAGGTATATGGACTACTAATATTGTTTACATTTCTTGTTTTCTATTCTTGTAAATAAAATCAGTATGTATCTTTGAATGATTAATATTTTTTAATAAAAACCGTCGGTGTCGTGATGACCTGTGAATTTTACGCTCGTGCACTGCTGTCTATTAATGTTATTGTTGCCATAAAGCTCCTAAAATATATTGTGTATATATACGTAAAGTGCGAATAGACGATACAACCTCAATTATTATAATTACCAGTGTGGTGTTTGCCTGAAAATAATATTACGCGCGGTGGTCTGCGGTGTGAAGAGCGCTCTGTCGTGGCACCGTACCATGCAGTGGTTCGGCTGCACCATGTTCAATCAACTATTTCCACTTTTAGTTTAACATATGTACTATAAATTAAAATTACACAAATTAATAACGGTGTTGCCATAACTAAATATTGTGTCGGTGTTTCATACGTGTGCGTTACCGCAGCAAAATGTAATAAAATGTTGTGCTTTAGAGAGTTGAGAGTATAACAAATAATTAGTTCATCGTGAAGAGTAATTTGTTCACCAATACCAAAATTTGTTCAACTTGTAGTTGTAAAGTTATTCGAGAAAACAGATTTTGCTGCAGTAATGTTTAAAACATTACCCAGGCAATCTCTTTTTATAAAATCGTTTCATTCAAAATCGTTTTTCATAATTCGTTTCAAAATCTATTTTTATCGAATAACTTTACAATTACAACATAAACAAATTTTGCTATTGATTAACAAATTACTCTTCACGATGAACTAATTATTTATTATACTCTCAACTCTCTAAAGCATAACATTTTATTACATTTTGCTGCGGTAACGTACACGTTTAATACTTGTCACTGATTATATTTTATCGTAGTTACTACAAGTAATTACTGCGTAGGACGTAGTAACATTGTCAAGTTATTCTATACTTTATTTTCCTATTATTCCTCCCACGCGATTTTGTAAGTATATTTTTAATGCAAATTGCAGTATCTGACTCCTATTGTAAATGTTTGCAATATTCTGCAGAAACGTTTTAAATATAAATTTTAGTACAAGGCTAAACTAAACTTAGCTATAAATTAAAAACTGTATTTATTCAAATGAAACAACTTTTAGCAAGAAATCATTTAATCGCAACAAAAATATAAAATGGCCCGGTAAACATAAACAAAAAATATAACAAATTGTACCTACTTACTAAAATATATGTTTCGCATACAAACTAAAATTGTAGGTACACACAGCGACACATCAACCCAGACTGTTTGGACTTTGAACTATTAGAAGTTGAACGCTGCGAATCGCGCGAAAGACTGCGTTATATTTTAGTTACGCTCTATGCTTACCATTACATCGACACCACTATGCACTGTCCCTTTCCGACAATTCTCTATTTTGTATGTAGCGTAGTTATGCGTATATAGGGTGTCTAACTTGATGTGTAGCCGTGTATACATCATTGTAGCAGTCGTGTAAATTCGTCAAATGTATAGGCGGGTCAATAAATGCAATGATTATATTATTGATGGATGGCTATTTAATGACTTATAGAAAATATAATTGAATAGACTCAGGTATTAAAAGCTGCCCTGTAGGTAACAAAACTCATTATATTGTCTTGTCAGAAGAAAATACTCAATTTTACACTGGGTAGTTTATTAGCCATAATAATATCTGTAATTTAAGATAATATCACTTAGTCAACATAAACATACGCAATATCTATAAAATATAAAGGAATGTTGTATCTCACTATTTAATTTTAATACTAAAAATAGCTGCTGTTACGTGGTTATAAGCAGCCGGTAGCTCATAGCTATATAAAACCATTATTCTAAAGCAATAAATTCATACTTGAACAACACTAATTAAATGATTAATTTGTAATGGTTTTGGCGTAGAATGTGACCGAGAATAATTATACTCGTTTTATTATACGACATCTAATTAGTAATTACATTTATAAATGTACATATTGTACTTATGTCATGGTCTGACTATATCCATTACTATCTTTAGTTAGATATAATAAAGCAAATGTTATTAGGATTAGTTAATTTGAAACTGATGTAGAAATTGTATTATTATACTGCCTCTGTGGCGTAGCAGTAGTGAATGTGACTGCTATGCTTGAGGTCTCGGGTTCGAATCCCGACGATAAGAAATTGGGTTTTCTGTTAAGAAACCTCAATAGCAGCTCGGAGTAAAACATTTGGCTGTGGTAGACACCCCCGTGCCTCGGAAGGCACGTAAAGCCGTTTCTACGCCTGATTTGTCTCCGATCATGTCAGATTACCGTCCCATCGGATCATGAGAGTTTGTGAACAGAGAGTGCACTTGTGTTTGCGCATAGACTTGCGCACTATAATATCTCCTGCGCAGATGGCTAGTCTCCATTAAGATTGGTCACCGTGACCGAAATTAGGTCTGGAGGATATTATTACATACTATTAATATAACCTGTTACTTATGAAAGTTTGGAAGAATACGTGGTTTTACAGTAGATCAGCGGCGCCGGCCGGCGTGTCACCTGCTAGTTCATTCACGAGATGTATAAGGCGACGCGACTGTTGTACTGCCGTCGATGCCGGCACTAAGCCTAAGTGAATGCAGATCAGCTCCTTGACAGTAACTCCACGGGATTCACCGGGGAAACACATCTCCAGCAATTGTCTGCGAAAAAATAATTTTCATTTGTATTTTAGGTATTAGATAATAGGTAACGGTAGTTTTATCGATTGTCATTTGAGTAGGTAGTTGATCCATATTCGGTAGGTAGTCGTAGTTTGTCTCTTTGCCTAGCTTTAGTATTAACACAGTACATTAATATGAAAAAAAAATTGATGATTTGTCATCATCTAAAAATGACGTAGGTACATCTACCTACCTATAACAAAAGTTGCAAGTCGCAATCGAATTTTTAATTGAATAAACATACAACGCTTATGATTGTGATTACAGTTATTTTATTGAATTTGATTTTTAATCAATGGAAGGCGGCAAGCAGAAGTAGCGAACGTTAATGTATAAGTAGTCAGCAACATAAGTCGATATACCTGCTTACACGTGTGAGATTTTGAATGCCTCTATCTTTCAAAGTTATACATTTTAAGTTTTATAACAGTTAGAGGATGGTTGAATAATCAGAGTTCAAAAACACAAAATAATAGCTACTCTTTCCTGACTCCTCTTGGCCTGCTACCCCACAGACTGTTCAGCAGCAGTTTGTCATCAAGTAGGTACCTAATCAGTCTGCCTGTGACAGTCGGCTGTATAGGTAGTGCAGTAGGCGTACTTGTAAAAGGCGCCCTGCACATCGCCGGGCGGCGGCAGAGCGCGCACGGCGGCGGGGCTGGGCGCGCGCGCGGGGCGCACGGCGCCGGCGCCGCGCTGCCACCACCGCAGCGCGCACGCGTGCAGCGCGCCGCGCCGCCACGTGCCCGCGCCGTAGCCCTCGTGCAGCAGCGCGAACGTGCGGCCCACGGCGCGGCGGATCTGCGGCACACACGACTCGCTAAGCTCACCGCTCATAGTCCTTCGTCTCTTTAGGTCTCGACCCGAGTATGTGTGTGGTGTTCAACGATGCGCTCTATGCTCGGCCTGCTCACGATACGTGGTAATGTGATTTGATTAAACTATTTATATTTTACATCTTCATATAGGTACGAAACATCAGTAACTAAATTTGAGGCTCGCCATAAATGCCACCAGTCTAGAAAAAAGTAGGATAGCTAATAAACCAGAGAATTGTTCTTTCTTTCTCCGAAGGCAATAATACCTACATATAATCCTTTTTTTAATGTTCTGCTTGTTTCAATAATAAATGGGTATTTTGTTCAAAAATCACATTCGTTAATATGATATCTTAAGCTGCAGGGACCCGCCGGCACTAATGGCTAGAATACTAGACACAATTGTTTTTTAATATAATCTGGGACTCTAACTATTGACAGATTAATATAATTCGGCTAATATTTATTAGCAAGATTTAATAGGCACCTACTTCTAAATTAGGACCTACAAAATCTTCATGGATACCAAAACAAAATACCTAAACGTATTTCATTTATCATCTTATGTACATACTTAAGGCTAACAGTGCAATACACTATAGTCTTGTTAAACTTTTTCTTTGATGTTATGAAGATTATATACCTACATCAACCTTGACAAAACTTCAAAGAAATTGGATGGGTTATTTTTACTTACAAAAATACTGTAACAAATCAGCATTTTAAAAAATCATTCTCCCTTACGTATTTTAACCATAGCTTTTAAAAATTAAATATGTTTAGAAATATCTCTAATAAGAAAAATTACTTTTATAGAAACTTGGCTGAAATAACAAACTGCTAGATACAGGACTTAATTTGTCATTATTATCTTGTCTATTAGTCCAAACAAGCAACACATCTAAAATCGGATCTGTCAATTAATTTAAAAATCCAGGGTGTCTACCGTGAAACGCGTTATACGCAATTGCGTACGTTCGTTCGTGCTTATTCTTACCATGAAACATCATTCGCGCCGACATTCGTCATGAATATCGTCGTATGACATTTGTACGTCCTAAAAAATCCGAAGCGTTTTCATGGTAGGTATATGCTTATTATTTCTTTCGTAATTCGTTTCGGCACGTCATTGCGTAAAAACATTTTCACGGTAGACCCGCTGTTATATTTCGAAACTACTTATTAAAGAGCTTCAAATACGAATCTAGCGATTCAGTAATAGTTCCATAAAATTCAATTAGGTTTATCCCGCGGTTTCGCTCGCGTTAATGTAGATTTAGTCAATAAACTTCTACCCTCTGGGAACAGTACTTTTTTTAGAGATGAAAGGGTACCCTATGTTCCTTTCTATAGGTACTCCTAACAAAGCGTATGCGAAATTTAAGGACGATCGGTCGAGTAGTTAAAACGTGAAAGCGTAACAAGCAAACTAACATTCACATTTATTAATATTATTATATTAAGTTAGTATTATTAATATAATCTGAATTTTGTTAACTTACGGTATCCTGTGTCAGCATATCAGCAGCGTCAGCCATGTCAGGTGCCAGGAACCGGCCAGTAGTGCGGTCCACGTAGATAAAGTGGATGAGACCAGGGAACTCCTCCACATACTTGTGCAGCGTTAGGGAACAACTCAGGTCTGGTTCTCCCGTGCAAACAACCCACATTAAGCAAATAATCGATACAAATTTAATGACGCATTCATTGTTTTGTGACAAGTAACCAAACAAATGGTTTCGATATATATTTTGTAATTAACTAGGCGAGGTAGGTTAATATACTCGTATATTTCGATTAATCGTTAACGATTGGCCATAGATACACTTGGCGAATGTTTTTAATTAACGTTTAAAATATGTGTCCTATGCGTTAGGTATTAAGTACTATAAAAAAAAAGTTACATTTTACATAACGATTTCTTTTAGAATTTTCTAAATTAAGAGGGGGAACGTGCTAAACTATAAGGTACGTTATTGTGTCACAAAACAATATTCTGTGAGTGGTACATATTGATTTTATGAAAGCAAATCAATGAAAATTATGATGTAGCATAATATTGAAGTAGTTCTTTTGCATTAACAATTATAATTTACGACACAACATTCGACGCGCCATGCTAAAAGCCTCGATCTAAGCTGACAGGCGGATAGGTGCATTGCCTCTTATTATGTGGAGTAGGTTTGTCAAATTTCCACTGTGGTTCATACCATACATGCAAACACATTTTTAATGCTCTATTAGAGCTATTACCGTTATTAGGTATTCGATTGGAGCACGCTGGAGAATATTGGGATTTTTCTGCAAAACTTACAGTACATTATATGAGCACATTAAGAGAAACCAATAGATTTTTGCTAAGGTTCGTCTCATAGAAAACTGTACTCCTATAGTGTATTCGCGTTAAGAAAATAGTGACTCATCGTTGTCACTCATCTTAACCATGCCCCTTGACCAATTAGATCTTAGTAAAGTAGAAAGCCGTGTTCACATTGACCAGTTGAAGTAAGCTCTTCAGACAGTACGGAGGTGTCTTTTGTTAATTTTAAAAATTAATGCCTAACCTATTCGTAAAAATAAAAGTGGATCAATAATGCATAGCGGAGAAAGACGAGTGATTTATAATATTTTTAAGTACTTTAAACACAACAGTATCAATATGGTGATCAAAACGTGACTATGGAGAGTATAGTTGTGAAAACGGCTAGTGCATGCGGTGTTTCTGAAAATACCGTTTGTAAAATTAATAAAGAACAGAAGGAAAAGAATGCTCTAAAATAACCTGTAAAAAAAAGAGCTCGACTATCTACGATTGACAAATTTGATGACTTAGACAAATGTGCTATATGGAGAAAAGTACAGTCATTATATTTAAGAAACGAGTACCCGACATTACACAAAGTTATGTCACTATGTAATGATGATGCAGATATTCCACCTTTCAAACGTACTACCCTCCATAAAATACTCCACGAGCTTGATTTCGATTTCGCGAAACGGGAGAGCAAATCATTATTACTAGAAAGAGACGACATCGTTATATGGCGACAAAAATATCTAAGATAAATTAAAGAACACAGTATAGCTAATAAAACTATATACTTTCTTGATGAAACGTGGGTAAACGCTGGACCCATTAGGCAGGGGAACAAAGGCATGGGTAGATTCGACGATTAAGAATAAGAAGGATGCTTATCGAGCCGGATTTGAGAAGTAGAGCTTCGCTGATTTCAGCATGAATGGGCAGGCTCGACCGGGTAAGGACTATCCTCTCACAGAATATCGACGTGAAATAGCAGTATTCCTACTGTTGTGTTTCGTTCGGTGAGTGAGAGTGCCGGAGGCCCAATTACCCTATTTCCCCCTTCTCCTTCCCACTTCCTCCTTTCCTAAAGGGTTGGCAACGCGCAAGTGATGCCTTTGATGTTGCAAGCGTCCATAAGGTACGGTGACTACTTACCATCAGGTGGGCCGTATGCTTGTTTGCCAAATTAGTTGTATATAAAAAAAACATTATCTAACGGTCCGGGAGCTTCAACGTGAAAAGGTAAAAGGCTGATCGTCTTGCACATTAGAAGTGAAAAACGATTTGAGGAAGGGGGATTGCTATTATTTTAATCCAAATCAACAAAAGATTACCACGAAGAAACGGACATCGAAAAATTTTAAACTGGTTCAAAAATATATTACCAATACTTAAACCGAGAAGCGTTGTCGTCATGGATAACGCTCCCTATCACTCTGTTAAATCCGAGAAGATACCGACATCTCAGTACAATAAGCAGCAGATATTAGACTGGCTACAAAGTAAAGGCGTGACAATAGATATAAATTATTTTAAAAAAGACATTATGTTGGAAGTTGGTGAAATTGCCCCGCAATATAATACATACATATTTAGTCAAATAGCAAATATATTTTGGCCAGCGGACGAGGAGATGGCTAATCCCGACATTGCTATACTCTGTTTCAAATACGAAGTCCCTTTTGACACTTCATAGCACGTAACTCTGCACATTTCATATACATTGCGAAAATAAACAATGATTACTTATGGTACTAAAGACTATTTAAAAATAATTAGAATCTTTACAAAACCTGATATAATTGTTTCACAAACATAATCAACTAATAATTTCTATTGGTTAGTATTAAATAATTTAAACTTCAAAATAAAATAACATTTTACTACAATATCTTGGTTACGCACTAGGGTATTTTTTT
This sequence comes from Catocala fraxini, assembly GCA_930367265.1. Lineage (NCBI taxonomy): Eukaryota > Metazoa > Arthropoda > Insecta > Lepidoptera > Erebidae > Catocala > Catocala fraxini. The sequence continues at coordinate 14,806,508 of OV884037.1, forward strand.
ACTTTCAGTTATAGTGTCGCGACAGTATGAATCGGATAAAATCGAACTAATTCGAGGTAAAAACAATTGTCCGAGAAATAATTTTGTAAATTTGTATTTGGTATTATTTATTATTAGGTTGCAACGTATCTTAAATCCCATTCGGCGAACCTTTAATATTATAAAAATGTTTTTGCAGATGCGATATTGGGTGTATGTTTTATATATCCCATAGTTTTTAAAGAGTAGCTGTCCTGCCAATCAGAATCTCTTATACCATATTTATTTTACCTTTATACTATGTATCTTATGTGGGGGCCAGTCAGTGCAGACCGGCAACACTTCGACCCAGTGGGATTTTTTGTGTCGACACTCTCCCAATAACGACTGCCATAGATATTCATGGCAGACGGGACCGACGGCTTAACGTGCTCTCCGAGGCACGGAGCAGGCGATAATTGTCAATCAATACGCACATAATTTAGAAAAGTTATATAACTTCCGAAAGTCAGAGGTGCGCGACGTGGGTTCGAACCCAAGACCCTCTGCATTGCAGTCTGTTGGTCTCCCCACTGAGCTATCGCTGCTCTACCTTTATACTAAGTATATATATATACAGTGGTGGACATATAATTAGAAACAGTACATTATAATTAGGTAAACACAGAATGAACTATCGTTATGAGTTAAAAATATATAGATTAAATCACTATTAACTATGCCAGAATTATAGCCAATGAGTTAAAAAACTCATAAAATATAAAATAAAACTAAATCTGTTCTATCTTTAATTATTAAAGAGTTTAAATATGAATGATAGTTGAATTTCTATTACTGGCCGCTTGGACAACTAATTAGAAACAGGATCCAGGGTTCGTTCCATTTTAGAAATTTAAAAAAAACCTGTTTCTACGCTTTTTCTGTAGTTTCGGCGGCAATCAAATTAATTAATAAATAAATATTAATTTTGTTAAAAATGGGTAAAAATAAGAGTTGTGACGAGTCAACTAGGCAATTAATTGTTAAATTACATTTAGATCGAAAGTGGACTTATAGAAGAATTGCTAATCAACTAGAATGTTCTGTGAAGAAAGTTTTCAACGCTATTGCTCATTATAAAAGAAACGGAACTACTAAAAGTGTTGTTAGAAAGGCTCGTCCAAGGAAAACGTCTCCCCGTTTAGATTTGCAAATAATACGTGTAGCTAAACAAAACCCGTTTAAAGGCTCCAACGAGATTAGAAATGAAGTTTTTCATCTGATAAGTGATAACCCAAGGAACATTTCCTCGAAACTGGTACGCCGCAGATTAGTGGAAGCTAAATTGTTCGAGAGGGTTTCTCGAAAGGTACCCCTTCTTACTAAGCAACACCGAGAGAGCGATTATTATTTGCAAAGAAATATCTTAACTAGACCGTACGAGAATGTAAATAAGTGTTATTCTCGGATGAAACAAATGTAAATATGGTGAATTCAGACGGCAAACGCTACGTTAGACATCCAATAAACCATGCTTTTGATTATAAATACACGAGGAGCATAGTCAAACACGGCGGTGGTAACATTAAAGTATGGGGATCTTTTTCTGGTTGCGGAGTTAGACCCGTCCGTAAGATTGAAGGTATAATGGATCAATTTCAATACAAAAACATCTTAGAAGAGAATGATTCCTAACACCGACGACCATTTGCCTGTGACCTGGATCTTTCAGCACGATAACGACCCAAAACACACGGCCCGCAGTGTTAAATTCTTTCTTAGTGAGCAACGTGTTACCATGTTAGACTGGCCTGCAAATAGTCCCGATTTAAGTCGTATTGAAAATTAGTGGTATCATTAAAAAAAAAGTCTCCGTTAAACGTTACACGTTAAAATGAAATTACTTGAATCAATGCTAGGTCGTTGCAGAGACGTCATTTTATTAAAAAAAAAGGCTTTGCAACTAAATATATATTTAGTAAACCAAACAAAATTTTTCATAAATAATTTGCAATTGATAACGTTAACACGTTAATAACTTTGATTTTTACCTCATTTCTTTAACGTTTCTAATTACTTGTCCATGAGGATAGTACTGCAAATGTCGTTTAGTTGTTTCTACGTAACTAAATATCTAAATGGTAGTTGTAAACTCGGATATTTATTTGTTTTTTAATTAATTATAAGTTGTTGAACGTATTCTATGCATTTTGTTGTTTTATTTCCAAAAACAAAAGTTTTACGGCAATGTGCCTTGTATAATGTGAAATACGTCGCAAGTGTTTCTAATTATATGTCCGCCGTTCTAATTATGTGTATATGTATATATATACAGTGTGTATAATAAACCCTGTATGATCCATTAAAGGCTTGTTACTCACCTAAAAAAATATGCTAAGGAAAAAAAATCTATATTATCGTAAAACGTCTTCATAATATTTTTTAAGTACAGTATTGTTCAGCATTTCTTTTCCTTAAATTACTGAAATTTCGCACAGGCTAGTAACATTTCACTAAACTTGACAAGGACGCGGAGTGTGGCATACTTTTGGTGGCATTTTTCTAAGGCGTAGGTAGGCACGGCATAGCGCGGCGCAGCATCGGTGAGTCTTTATGAATTTTAGTAATGCTATGCCATGGGTAATCTATTAACATATTATTTCAAATAAATTAAATTTACTGTGGTAATTTTTTTGATCGTTTTCTATAAAAGGATGTTACTTACGTACTATACTTATATATATATATATATTGTTACGCCCAGTGACATCTCTCGGCATTGTGGGAAAGACTCGGCAGTTCCGTCTAATAATTTACACCGCCATCTATTCACATCTTACGGAACTACGTAGTACGGTACGAGAATCTTAGAGAGAATGCTGGTACTTTCTCGAATCATAGTACTGTTTACATACCGAGTATGGCGTTACTAGAAAACTCTAGAAACGCTTTACCCGCGTATAAATAGGGCGCACGCGCACCGCCAAGTCAGTTTACAATCGTAAGCGGTCAAGTGTTCATCGAAGCGAACGGAAGCGGAAATACTACGGAGTTTGAAGCAGTACAGTGAAAAAGTGTGGTATAGTGTTTGTTGTTTTAAATTTAATTGTGTGTTTGAATAAAACGTGTTCTAGTCGGTAATATTGTTTATATTCTTATCCGTCGAACCCAGCACGTAACAATATATATATAACGTGTTCACTTGTAAAAAGATCTGATCCGATTTGTTTCTAATATATATATGTATACATTTGATGTAAATATCCTTTCGATATGTCAAAGTTGGATTGACTCCTTTTTTGGTTTCCTGTTTCGATTCTAACGGTCTCTTCACTATTGCTGTTCCACGGTCATCTGTCAAATTGGACTTCGTATTTGAAACGGACTATAAATGAGTTGCCACCAGTCAGTTGCTTTTGGTGGCAACTCATTTACGGGTGATTTGTCTAAAAACTGTTTAAAAAGTATATTGTTTAAACATTATTTAAGTGTATGCCCTTAGCGTAGCATTGGTTGCGGACTGACATGAGCGGTGCGGGCCTGCGCCGCGCACGTGCTATGTGGCTGTTCTCGTTCCGGCGCGCTGCTCCAGCTGTGCGGTAGCGGGGCTTCGCCGCGGGGCCGTGTCGGCCCGGCCGGCTAGATGATTGTTAATTGTTTGTATTTAATCTACCTAGTTGTTATATATATAGATGTTTATGTATCCACGAGAATACTGCCAACAAACTGTTTAGCAGGATATTGTGTCTAGATATGTATTTGTTGAAATAAATAAATAATAAAAATCTCGACGAGATGGCTAAAGCAAATGGCATTGATATTCTTCCCCTGCCGCCGTACCATTGTAAAGTCAACAATTGAGTTGGTGTAAGTCCAAAATAATAAATTATATTGCTGCCAATAACTCAACATTTAAACTTAAAGATGTAGAAAAGCCGTTTCATGACACAAAAGCAACAATAGACTCAAACAAATGGAAGAAATGCTGTGACCATGTGGTCAGTGAAGAAAAAAACATGTGGGGCTTAGACGATGTTATGGAACTTGCGGAACAGAATTCTTATATTATAAATGTAGATAAAATTCTGACAAAACTAATTAAATTTTAAAATAATTACTTAATATTAATATTTGAAAATACTGTGTAATAAAAAGTTTGCTTTAATATTAATGGTTTAATTTACGCCAGTATGAATACACCTTTACTTTGCAGTTGCACTGATGAGTTACTATTTTTTTAACGCGAATGGACTATAGTGTTAGTAACAAATTGGTTGATGTAACTTGACATTCATAAGTGTAATTTCATGATCTAATGAATAGACGATTTTTAGTACATAAAGAACACCTTGTTTGTGTAAGCAACCATCAAGCATGTTCCGCGCTTTTTTTGGAAGTCTAAGGACGCGGCAAACATGCGATCCAAAAAGCATCATTGCCAAAATTACTCTATGCAATCAGTCAAATAATAATCGTAACTCAACTATTTTATAATCATTCAGCTATAGATTCAAATTTGTAATGCAAGTTTGTATAATTTGAAGCTATAATTGTAATTATTGCCTTATTATCATAGAAATGGCAAAATTAAGGGTAAAAAAATTATCCGAAACTTTTTGGTGATTTTTGACAGGCTGTATTAGGCTATATTATAGGAAATCTAAGAAAATTAATGTAATTTCCAAGATTCTAGTTTTATTACTTTAGGCTATCATGGAACTTCAAAATGCTTTTTTTGGATTGGCGATACGACCATTTTTCACTGAAATATAAAATGCCTGTCAAAAATCACCAAAAGAATTCGGAAACATTTAAGGATCCTTAATTTTTCCATTAGTATATTATAATAAGTAATAATATACTAATGGATTTTTTTTAAATAATAAGTAATAATATACTAATGCAAAAAACAACAAATTAGGTATTAAAAAGGATATGGTGCCATGCTGAAGTATCTCTTCGCTTTCACGCAGAGAAAGTCTACGTATGGCGCGAGAATATCTCTTAGGTCTACCAAGGGCTGTTCCAATTTCAAACTTGGGATGTCTGGTTTCAACTGTTCAATTACTGCTTCTAGGGCTGTATGCATGGCGGTGGCAGTCGTCTCTGGAGTCAGTGGTGTAGTCGTAGTGCAAGACTTGCGTAGTTCCAGCATACGACTCGTCAGACGAGTGCAAAGATTTGCATTGGCTTTGTTCTTGCGTAGAGCGTCTGTGGTCTGCAATAATATAGTAATCATTTTTTCGTTCTCGACAATGTGTCACATAAAACCAGACCATTTATAGAAAGAGTACTTCTTTACTTGACAAATGTCTATGGATGCTAAAAGTAGAGGAGACATAGAGATAGTAGAGTAATAAAGCTAAAATGTTTTTGTATATGGCGTTTACTTGTAACCGTGTTTACCTTTTTCAAAGCTACTTCTAAAGTGTCCAACATGTTAGGCAACATCTCTAAAGCACGTTGCAGCAACACTCGTTTTATATTAATGAGAATTTGATTAGACATCTGTGTTGCTACTCCGACATCCCTGGAATAATAATTGTACATGTTATCAAACTTTACGAACAAAAAGTAGTATCTGTAAATCGAAATTTACTTATGCATATTTAAAAGAGATCTCAAAATAGGACGATGATAATCTTTTATTTCACATGTTGTGTTACGCGAAATCTATAGCACAAAGACTTTTTACTAAAAAATGAATAAAATCAGTAATTATCAAATAAAATATGCAAAACACGAATAAATTACTATTTAGGAGCTTGCATAGGAGATAGGGACATTTTTAATACGCCTCCAGTTTGTCTCATACTCAATTTTTAATTACATCCGCATTTTACAACTAAATCAAAGTTACTTTTGAATAAAGTTTGCTGTTGGGTATAAAATACCCGGCCTGCTTCCTCATCCCTCATTGTCTTTTATGCAATATGCATCTGCATACACTTCGCCGAAGAACTTAGAAATATCAAAGTACCTACTCTAGAGCTTGCAAAAATTTAAAATAAATACCTTAACTCCATATCGACGACAACGGCAAAAGTAATGCGTGGTGCCACTTCAGCAATATGTAAGGAATGAGGAGCACAAGGGCCTCCTGGGCCTGCGCACAGATTCACTATAGCACTATTCTCCGTTGAGAGCCCTGTAAAACATATCAACTGAAGAAAATCCCGAAATAAAAAGAAGTAGAAATAAGTACATGATTTATGTCGAAGTCGAAGCTACGGTAGTCTTTATACACAACAGGCAGAACATTAAGCCAAGTTATATGGCAAGTAGATCAAGGCGGTTGATTCAATTTAATGATTTGAAAAGGCCTATTTATTTCGATAAGCGCTCATAGCTAACTGGAATGATACTACATGGGAAAGTTCAGTAAGGCATTGGTCACATTGGCATCTTAACGACTATTATATAAATGGGAAAAAAGATCGAGTATGTAAATAAAATCTTGCGCAGCTCGACTGGGGAAGTAGCTCAGCTCTAAAGAACATCACAGTCAAACGACCTTGTTTTGTGATCATGCGGTGAGTAGGGTTTCTAAGCTTCCTGACCTAGCAGTGCTGTCTATAAATCAGTGTGATTTTTATCTCTTGCGCCGGTAGTTAAACAACCGCTGTTTAGAAGGTTTGGCGACGTGCATGTGATAATGATAAGTGTGCCCATAGGCTACGGTTATAACTTACTTCGACACGTCGTATGTTATTTTGTTACATGGTTAGTATAAATATGTTGATCTATAATGATTCTCTTAAAACAATTTATCTAATACTCACAAGGCACTCTAACAATGTCTTTTTCTTCAGATTTAGACTCGGAATTACTATGTTCCTCCCAGTACTCTTGCGCAGCAACACATTGAATGCTCAATAAAATCAAATCTGGAGGTGCGAGATCTTCGCTGCCACGGCTAAAATATAAAAAAATATAACTGATTAAGAAGAGGAAACACCACCTTAATCTGATAGCAATGCAAAACATAAATTGGAATATACTGCCAGTAATAAACTCGTAATTGCCAAACAGAATGGTAAAGTATGCCCAGTGTAAACCAATAGATACGGAGCATCCTACGCCTCAACCGTCCTACATGAAGGCCTGAGCTCACCCTTGCAGCATTTAAGTTCAAAAGTTTGTAATTTCTGTCTACAAAAGATCAGTATGATTTTTGTCTCTTCTTTTGGCAGAACAACGTTTCATTGTTCTTATATGACGGCAATACGCAAGTGGTGCCTTTGGTGTAGCAAATGTTAAGTAACCACTGGCTAGTTTTACAAGAACGCCTTATGTGTATAAAAAAGATGCTAATTGCAGGACATGGTCTGTCTGTGCGCCAAGATTTATCCAAATATCATCACATTTAAACATAGTCTTTCACACATATTAGTCAGATTTATTGGATTGCATGCCTATTTGGTAGACATAATCGTTTCATGCTAGTTAGTTGTTAAATTAGATTATGCTCATTGCTCCGCCTAGGCCCGATTTCTATATTGAAGATACGAGTCGTTTTACCTACGGAAAGTTAGTAACTTGACACATATTATATTACAAATATGACAACATTTAACTGTCCTTTGCTAAAACGACGTGTTGATTGTATAAAGGAAACGGACTTTAATGGTTTTTAGGGCTCATTTCCTCGTAAAAATTACTCGGTTTAAGTCGAAAGCAGAAGCTAATAATAAATAAATATTCCTCAAGGCTTTTCATTTACATAGCTAAAGGGTTATCGAGAACAACAGTAATGTATCAAAGCTAATAAAAACGAGATGAGTGTTAAAATACAGGATTCAACCTCTTCGTCTTAAATGTAAAAGTAATAAAAAGATATGACCTCTATATCTCGGGGGTCTTTTGACCCACAGGGCCCATATTTAAACTCGACCGAGGTATGATCCCAAGGTGTCTGCACACCAAGTTACAAGTCAATATTTTTCCATTTAAAATACATGTGACCTTGTGACCCCTATATCTCGGAGGTCTTTTGACCCACAGGGCCCATATTCAAACTCGACCGAGCTATGACCCCAAGGTGTTTGCACACCAAGTTACAAGTCAATATTTTGCCATTTAAAATACATGTGACATTGTGACCCTTATATCTCGGGGGTCTTTTGACCCACAGGGCCCATATTCAAATTCGACCGAGGTATGACCCCAAGGTGTCTCTACACTAAGTTACAAGTCCATCGGTCCAGTGGTTCCGGAGTTATGCCGGTCACTAACAGACAGACAACAGACCTACATAGTGTTTCCATTAACCTCTGAAGAAGGCTCAGAGGTTAAATAAACTATTTACGTATTTTATGACGTACCTATATTTTTAACTCACCTGGAGTATAGTGCCAACAATTTGTCTCCAACAAATAACATTAGATGGCTATGCTGGTACGGTAATTTAATATTTCTTGAAGCCACTTTTAATGCATTAAGAGCTACTGCAGTTGCTCCAGTCTCACCAATAATGCCACTTGCTCCAGGAATTGTGTCACCTTTGGTGCGGCTGTCCAATAATGCTGAGATCCAGTTTTGATATATTGATGAATGAAGACTGTAATGTAAAATTGGTATTCAAATATGTGGTGAAAGAGTAAATGACATAATTATATACTTACTAGATGTGATCAACATTTTAACTAACAGTATTATTAATAAGAAACAATTTTCCAGATAGGCAGGATATACAAGATTAAAGGGAAAATAATAATAAGTAATAACCTTTCGCCCATGTCTTCTTTACATCTTATCTATGAGTTATTTATACCTACCTTAAAAACTTTTGTTCAAGCACTCTTTACAAAGCTCAATACTTCTTCCTAAACACGTTAATAGGTTAAAAAATTCATGCTTTCTTTTTCCCGCATGATGCCTCTAATCCCACAATGTCTTGTTTGGTTAGTCATGTAATTAGAGCAACCACTTCAAATATTTGCATTTTTATATTAAAAGAATCAACTAAAGAATTATGAAAGTTGTTAAGTATTAAGTCACAGGTAAAAGTTTATTAGTATTTTTCATTTAGCCCTGTATAATGCATTAGAGTTTTAAAATAATGTTTTTAAAACTTGTATGTAATTATGTTAACTTACAGATTCATGTTTTGGCCACAAGTGTGTTGTACAAAGGTCTTGAAGTCCATGAGCTCTCTCCTTGCATCATCAATGTTGTCATCAGTAACAATCATGAAAACATGATCTAGCAACTGCAGAATATGCAAATGAATATTATTAAAAACAAACAAAACTATAAAAATGTGCATTATCAACTTGAGTATGTTGTTTAGATATTATACATTTTTGATTACTTAAATATAATAATTGTGATGTATACAAAATATCATTTCAGCATTATATTGACTCACTCTACACTTTATAATTAATTTTATAGTTATATCTACAATATTGTCTTGTAAATACATAATAAATACAAAATAATCACGCCTGTCATGTATAAGCTCAAAAATCTAGCTTTACTTACAAAAATATTTCATCTGGAATATTAATTGATTCTTATATTCAATCAACAACTGAGCTCATCTAGTCCATGTCATGTCATACAAATATGAAATTGAAGTAATAATAAACAAACTTATAGGGAGGTATTTTCCCTGCAGTGGGACATCACAGGCTCATACTTATTCTACAGAATATAGAGTTACAACCCCAGAAGACTGTTATAATTACATTTTACCAGGTCTATTTCCAGTGTAATAATATAGGATAACCATGTAATAGAGGATATAACTGATTAAAAGTGAATTAATAATGAATTCATAACTTTAATGGTTATTTTTTTATTTATTACTATGCCTAATCCTGGCACTTAACAAATTTACTTAAATATTACAAAATAAGTTTTTTACCTCATCAAACACAATAGTAGTATTATCTTCACAGAGCATGTTTGAGTAAGTATTGCCAAATTGTGCTGCCATTACCCTCTGAGAGGTGATCACCGGAGCCAAATATTGTGCCACTTTGATATAATCAGGGACTTCATCTTGAACATCCTACAATGTATAAATCAGTATAGATTGTAATGAAGTTTTGTAAATAAAATAAAAAATAGAAATATAAAATTCATATAACTTAAATAATAAGAATGTAACTAGCAGATACTTTGGTTATTTGCTGATAAAGTAATCATCAAATTAGACTCATCAAGTATATAAAAAGAAATTATATATATCTATTGTTCAATTATTATTATCAATTATCAATCGTTCGGATCGTACACAGAGACAGACGTGTTGTCAATTTCTTCTTAAAATAATTCGTAAAAAGTGGATAATAACTAACTGATTTTAATAAAATTTACATCATTTTAAAGACAATTACAATACAAACAAAACAGTGTAAACACAGTGACTATAAGTGAACAAACTAGAAAGTTATTAACAAAAAACTAAGTAAAAAATATCGTTATCGTGTTGTTGTGTGCTTGTGTGACATTGAAAAACAAAAGACAAGGTCAATACTTCCAGAACGGACTTTGAATAAATTTACACAACGCAGCACCTGACTGCCAATTTAACATTCTTAGCACGCAACTACATAGCTAAGTGGATTAAGCTTCAGGGAGACACACGGCGTGGCCAATCGGTTCAAGATCGATTCCGAGTTCACATATATCTTTTTGTGCATTTTTTCTTTGCTATAATTTATTGCCGAATATCTCAAAATGAAATGCCACGGCTGTTTGAAAAATGTCTTCAAATGTTCATTAACAACATGTGATAAAAGTTTTTGTTCATTGTGCATTAACGCGTCATCGATGTCTGCTGAGAAAATAAAATATTGGAAATGCCCAGATTGCTCCGCTTCTTTAAGGAAAGGAGGCAATAATAGTCTGACACCTGTACGTGCAGCATGCGATAATGTAACCAAAAGGAAAAAGACTGATCAACAGGTTGACACTAGCACCAACAGTGAAGTCAAGGAGTTGATAGATGACGTGCGAGTCTTAACACAAGAAATATCTTCACTTAAAAAGCACCTAGAAAATGCCACATCATCACTTATTAAGTGTCAAACTAAGCTAGATGAACTGGGGTCAACTATTATAGTTCATGATAAACGAATAAAAAGTCTTAAAAGCCGGGATCAAGAATTTAAGCTGCTACAGTCGAAAGTATCAGAGCTAAAACAAGAAATTAACATGCAAGAGCAACACCACCTGCGAAATGAACTTGAATTAGCTGGTATTCCTGAACATGGAAATGAAAATCTCCATCACATAGCGCTTCTGGCAGCGCGGAAGGTGGGAGTTGATTTAAACGATTGCGATATCGATTGGGTGACTAGAGTAGGCCCTCGCATTAAATCTGCACTGGACGCTGAACATAACACGAAGTTCTCTAGACCAGTAGTAATACGTTTTCTTCGCCGTAACAAACGTGACGAGATCATAAAGGCCTCCAAATCAAGAAGAAACATAAGCAGTACTGATCTTGGCACTCCTGGTACTTCTCAAAAAGTATTCTACAATGAGAGATTAACGAAGGAAAACAGATTGCTTTTTCGGATGGCGAGAGCAAAGTCAAAGGAGCAAGGTTATGCCTTTTGCTGGTGTACACAGGGAAACATATACGTTAAACAACGTGAAGGTAAACCCACTCTACCAATACGCACCCACGATGATCTCTTACGTATATTTCGTCCCAATACCGAGAACTGAATCAACACACGGCAATCATAGACTACCTTTTTGTGACAATGACTTTCCTTTTAAATTAATATGTGTTACTGTTTACATTATTTATACTTATATACAGATATATATCACATTCACACAATTCTCATATTATATGTTTACATATCACTATATAATTATTTATGCTACAAACACTAAGAATAATAATACATGCCAATTAATATGGTATAACATTAACATACAAAACACTATCTATACTGCCATTTTACATTGGTCATATATCTACAATTGCACATTTGTAATATACATATATATTAATACACAGTTATGTATAACCCAGTATTTAAAGTTTTTATTACGTTTTTACTACTTCACCAATATTCTAATGTATATAGTTCAAATTGACTTTCAGAATTATCAGACTTATTCGCAAATACATAAATCATATTTCAGTTTCCCCGGCAAATTGCTTGTATGCCAATCGTTTTGTACCTGTAGCACGTTATTGTGTGGTAGAAATCTGTACCAAAACCTCATAATTGTACATCTTATTGTTATCTTACCTCTAACATACTCGTGATTGATGATACCTTAATTAATGAGATCGACTCGATATGTATAAACTGCCACACAATAGAAGCGCCTGAACAATTTGAAATAGCAATTACCACGAACTACAATTTTAAATTACTAACATACAATATACGGAGCCTAAGCAAAAATTTTGATAATTTCATCATAACTTTAAAAAGAGCTGTTATCCCATTGGACGTCATAATTCTGACCGAATGTTGGCTAGATGAATATACCGTAATACCGCATATCCAGTCATACACCAGTTATCACACAAAGAAAAACATCAATCAGAACTCTGGGGTTGTAATTTACATTCGTGATACCATTCATGTGAATGTCATAGAACCGGATGTTGACGATGCGAATTGTTTGCAGCTTGAGCTACCAGGCAAAATAAAGATTTTTGGTATATATCGCCCGCCATCGTTTAAAAATCTTAACAATTTCCTAAACTCTCTTAATAGCGTGCTTGACAGATTTTCTAACGAAAGAAATACCTTGATTCTCGCAGGAGACATCAATATTAATTTACTATCTGCAACAAATAATCAGGACTTAGAATACATGTGTCTAATGGCAGAACACGGTCTTATTCCTGCAATAACCAAGCCAACAAGAGGACCTGCATGCCTAGATCATATTTTTGTTAATAACTTCAAAAATGCCGTTAGTGTGGTTTGTTCGTCAGATATAACAGACCATGACCTGGTGTTACTAGGTCTAGCTATAAATAAACCACGAAAACTTAATCTGAATCGAACAGCTTTTAAGAGAGACACAGAAGCCATTAGGAAGGAGCTATCACAAATAGACTGGTCACAAAAATTTAGAGACTTAGACACAAATCATACAGTTAACCTCTTTTGTAATCAACTTGCTGAGATTATCAAAAAACATACGAAGGAAGTTCGAGTAAGTCATTCCAGGTACAACATTAAGCCGTGGATTACTCCAGGTCTTATTCGTTGTATGCAGCACAGGGATCGCCTACACATGAGATCCAGAAAACTACCAAATGATCAGCTATTGCATACAGTCTACATCCGATACAGAAACTTTTGCAATGAATTATTACGCAAGTTAAAGTATGAGCATGAAAATAGAGAGCTGTCTAACAACACGAAAAACCCCAAAAAAATGTGGAATACTATCAAGACTGTATGTCACCTCTCTGATGCTAAAAAAGAACCAAAGGAACTCCTAACACTACCAAATAGTACAGATGCCAAGAGTTCATTAAATTTATGTAACACATATTTCTCAACTGTAGGACAAGAACTGGCCAACAACATCCTAAGCAATCTGCAACTTACTCAAGAGGCACTGGCAGCTGAGGTAAGCAGTAACCTTGTCCTTGACTCTTTTTTTCTATATCCCACAGACTATGCTGAAGTTGAGTCTCTTATACTTTCCCTACAGAACGATAAAGCACCTGGAATTGACGGTTTAACGAATGTGATTCCGAAAGACATTAGAAATATTATTATACCACCCCTAACGGATATATTTAACTTAAGTTTAAAAACTGTAGTATTCCCAGATGTTTGGAAGGTAGCATCTATCATACCAATTTATAAAAATGGCCTCAAAAATTCAGCGACGAGCTATCGACCTATCTCACTATTACCAGCATTTTCCAAACTATTAGAAAAAGTCGTTAACAACAGACTTGTTAAGTACCTGGAAACAAATAACCTTATCTCTAATAAGCAATTCGGGTTTAGGAAGGGAAAGTCTACTGAAGAAGCCGTTACATTGCTTACTTCAACGGTATCATCACAACTTGACAAGAATAGGTATAGCTTGGGTGTTTTTCTGGATTTGGCAAGGGCCTTTGATACCGTTTCAATACCAATATTGGTCCAAAAAATGGAAAAGCATTTTGGCATCAGAGGACTAGCATTGGAATGGTTTAAGAGCTATCTCACCGAAAGGAAACAATGTGTCAGAGTTGGGAACTATACTAGTGATATACACTCAGTTAGTTTTGGTGTGCCGCAAGGTAGTGTTTTAGGGCCAACGTTGTTCATCATGTACATGAACGATATATATACCACTACTTCCTCAGAAATAATCTGTTATGCCGACGACACAGTCATACTTTTTGATGGCTCAAACTGGGATGAAGTGTTTATTAAAGCAGAGCAAAGTATGAATCAGATATCTACATGGCTAAATCATAACTTGCTAACCCTCAACACCAATAAAACAAAATATGTGTGTTTTCACAAAACAGCCGCCACTGCTCCAAGACCCGCACTTTGCCTAAAATTGCATAGTTGTAAGGACCAGGAATGTTGTGCATGTAAAAACATAAAAAATACAGATAGTATTAGATACCTTGGAGTAAGAATAGACAAAAATCTAAACTTTAAAGAACAAATTAGCACTCTGTCAAAGAGAGTACGCAAAACTATCAATATCATGAAACTGCTTCGCTCCTCGGCATCAACAAATACCCTACGTACCGTTTATTTCGCCCTAACTCAGTCGTTAATTTCGTACTGTATAAGTTGTTGGGGAAGTGCTTCCAAAACATTTATGATCACCTTGGAAAGAGCCCAGCGATCTGTTCTTAAAACTATGTTTAAAAAGAATTTTAGGTATCCCACCAAACAATTATATAGAGACAGCAACGTGCTTAACGTACGGCATATATTTATTTTATTGACATTCCTCCAAACACACAAAAACGTAATTAACTCCGGAGAATACGCGGATCTACTTAGGCGTCAGGTTTATAGAGTTAATGTTAGTAAAGTCAGAACTTCCTTTGCAAGACGCTTCAGCCCATTTAAAGATACATACATATACAATACAATAGCTAAATTCTGCGATATCAAGCAATGTTCCACAAAAGAGGCAAAAGCAACAGTTACAAAGTGGCTTAAAACCTTAAGTTATGACTCAACAGAAAGTCTTTTAGTCCACCTAACCTGATCTAAAAATATATAACTCATATATATATATATAAGTATACATATATTATATTAATATAATACTTATAGTATTTAAGTTATAATCTATTTATATTTAGTACACTTACACTAGTTACATTTCAAAAATATATACATAATTTTAAGTCAAACTGTTTATTCTAAGTAATTTTGTTTTCTTATCACTGTGTTAGTTAAGTTCCTATTAGAATTAAGAAATGTCGATATGTTAACATCCGAACAAATATTGTACACCCACAAATATTGTAAACGTAATAAGACACCCACAGGACAGGCTTGCCTAGTGTGGGGTCTACGGACATTACCTGTTTGTATTCTTTTAGTTAATAAATGTTTTTATTTATTATTATTATTATTTATTATTGGTTTCCACAGACAGTACCTACATTTCTACATTATAAAACACTTAAAAGTCCACGAGAACAAACTTCATAGTCATTTGAGTGGACTTGCTGCTGTATCTTCCTTAATTGTTTCCTAATTTGTTTACACACTAGTTAATATAATTAGAGTGAGATCTTTATATCTATGGAAATTAACATCCTGTTATCACCTAAATTGTGTAAATTGATTTTACAAACACTACTAACTAGAACAAAATTCAACAATCCTTGTACTTACAGGGCTTCCTTCTACACCAAACGTCTTCATACGATCTAGGAAATTTGAATCCCATTTTCCATATACCAAATCATTACCACTATCAAAAATCAGCGATGCCTTCATATTGTTTGAATTTCTAGTTATCTCAGGCATTATGATACACAAAGACCAAACACTAATGGGATAATTATTAGTCTAGTTATAGTTATTGAAATTCAGTAAACATCTTTAGATATGAGTTTTATACATTCACAGATTGTATATGTGGAGAAACATTAATAAAAATAATTAGTAGTACTCAAATAAACATTAATTTTGTTAGCGCCAAAACACTTTTACACAAGTGCTTTACGCCTGTGGTTTTACGTAGTCTGTAATCTAATTATAAATTTGCTCAAAATATGATCAAAAGCTCAACAAACAAGATTTGATTTGACAAGCTGATAGTTGACAGTTTGTTCACTTTGTTCTGTTTAGAAATCAAATAGTAACAAAGATACTAAATAACGATTGTACCTTCTTAGTATTCCATGGTAGAAATGATTAATTGATTACGCAAAATGAATTTATATAAGAATATAGTATGTTGCTATCTCAACGGTGATAATAACATTCGAGCGCCAAAATAGGTTTGGCGCTCAGAGCATTGAAAGCAGGAGTGAGTGTATATGGCAGTACAGACATATAAGAAGTAGACTTGGAACTAATACAATTGACAACCTGGATATAATCATGTATGTACATAATAAACCTTAATCTAAGTAATGTTTCTCTTTAATAAAGTAAAATTGCACTAAATGGATGGTTACATGTCTACTTTACTATGTTAACTCATTCGCTGTTCCGTGATAGACATGTAGCTGCCGCACGTGGCTATGCCTTGAATCGCACACGCACGACACCACCAGAGTCGGTCAACTCTGTTCTACAAAATGTTGATAGAAGGGCTGTTAGACACGATAGAGATAACGATAGTGGAAAACGAGAATAGCGATATCATTCCTGCTGTAATGATACCACTGAAAAATACACTTAAGTTTAAATTTTTTTTTATTTTAATTTATTACAAATACAATGTAAAAAACTTGGAAATAATTATGAATTATATTTTTGATAATTAAACAATAGAGCAAAGTATCTTAATCACAGTAATAAAAAGATAATTCAATATACAGTGTGAGTTTTCATAAAGCGCACATATGTGCAGTGATCAGTGATGACTAGTTTCACTCATTTTCATATGAAAATTTTATATTTATATAATTATATAATATAATTTTATATCATTTTATCGCTAGAGAAAGGGCTAAACGAAGACCTTGCCGCCACCACGTTCATCTTTTTTCGAAAATTGCATTATCTATCTCAGGTAAAAAATTAGGTCTTGTCTAATCCTTTGCCATAAATTACTAAACATACACTTGGGCTGCAAGTGCCACTTATTTTTCTGTAAAGTACGAAAGGTATAAGTAATAAATAAAAAATATCAAGTAGAAATCAGCACGTTTTTTTTAGTTTCATCAACCTACAATAAAACTTTTAATGTAGCAAGTTTTCAAAATAACTACCACGTTGTTGTAAACACATAGTACTTCGCAGCAAAATTTGTTGCGTTGCTCGTCTTATCATTGTTGGATCTTCCTTTATGGCACTGGCGTAGTTTAAAATCTTCTCCTGCAGTTCTGCCTCATTATTGATGGGAGAGTTATAAATTATCTGCTTCATTGTCCCCCACAGAAAATAATCAAGGGGTGTCAGATCGGGTGAACGCCGACGCCACCCGACAGGCCCTTGCCTACCAATCCATCGATTGGGATAGCTTTCATTTAAATAATTGCGAACTATTCTTGCATAATGTGCAGGGCATCCGTCCATTTGCAAAAACATTCTACGTCGTGTTAGTACTTCCAAAAGTAATGGGAGATCATCCCTTAAAAGTTGGAGAAATCTGTCTGCAGTTAATGTTCTTGGGAGTATTAATGGACCAATCAACATAATATCATCAATAAGAGCTGCCCAAACATTGAGCGAAAACTTCACTTGAAAAGTGGAAGCTCTTTTTAGTTTTGGGATCTCTCCTTTGGGACTCCAAAAATATAAATTTCTGCAGTTTGTAAAGATAAAGATAAAGATAAAGATATTTTTATTTGCTGAGACACGTGTACATAATTAAAACATTGATAAGATGCTTATTATAGATGTCACATAATAATTTGTTTCAACATGTCTGACCATTGCTGGCTTACAAATATCAAAGATTAATCATGAATTACATAAATTTTTAATAATTAATCAACTAGTTTAATAACAAAATGTAAATAAAATATTATATTTAAACAAACAAATCAGAAATATGTCAGGAAACAGTCAAAAATACAGAGTCAAAAAAAATTTTTATAACAAATAATGGAAATGAAATGTAATACCGTCTCTTGTAAATTGGGCTTCATCCATCCAAAGAATAGTTTTTGCAAACACCGGGTTATCTCTTGTTTGTCTCTGAATCCATGCGGACATAACACACCTTGGGATTGCGTCAGTTCCTTCATGCAAATGTTGCACTCGTTGATAGAGATAGGGATGTAGACCTTCTTTCTTTAAAATGCGCCACACAGAAGTTTGCGATATGCCATGTGCCATTGCTAATCGTCTTGTACTGATATTTGGATCAGCAAACAAATCACGCAGTACTGCTTCTTCAATAGAGACATCGATTATGGCACTTGCCTCGCGAAGATCTCTAGTTGGTCCAAGTCCAGTAGTAGCCAATCTTCTATGAACATCTTGAAAGTTACGATCAGATGGTACTGGTCGTCTCGTTGGAAACGTAGCTAAATAAGTTGTACGAGCACCTCTTGCACTTCCATTACACAGTCCATAATAAAAATGCATATCGGCGTTATGTGCCGGAGGAAAATCACTCAAACGGGGCATCACAAATCAAGAACACATAAGTAGCATCGGCGAATGATTCGGAGCGACTGATTCTTTCTGTAGACCTGGCCCGCAATTTATCCGTTACCCTGCACCTCAATCCCACCCCAAACTACCTGAGATAGATAATGCAATTTTCAAACAAAGATGCCCCTTCATAAAAACTGTTTTGTTTAGGATACAGGTGTGGCTTTTATGCTGTTTTAAAGCTTATTAGATACAGATTAACGTCAATTCATAAAAACTAGGGGCAATGGGAACGTTTTCTTGATTTTTTTAACAATGTTTAAAAAAACTTTGTACGAATCTCAGTTTTGGTCTACAATGTTCCTTATTAAATAAAATAAAAATAAAATAGTATACCGCCGTTATTGTCTACACATTGCGTATTATTACTGTTTTTGTTTCAACACGATTAACCACCTGGTTCAAAAGTTACAAGGTTTTCTTGGTACAAGGTCCATAACTACTAAAGAAAAAATATAAATAGGTATAAATCGAAAAATATATTTTTTTTTCCTAACGATAAAATGATGTCTAGTTTCACTCATTTTCATATATGCACTTATGAAAACTCACACTGTATAAATATTTACAATTGATAAGTTCGTGTCATTTACTGGCAACACTACAAGAAAAATGTCTGCCAACGCTTGCGCACCGTTTATCTTGTAATTTCGATAAATAAACTAGTTTTGATTTCTCCTGCATTAAAAACTTTGAGTCGAGCACCTTGTTATCTTATCTTAAGTTATGTGGGGGCCAGTCAGTGCAGACCGGCGACACTTCGACCCAGTGGGATCTTTTGTGTCGACACTCTCCCAATAACGACTGCCATAGATGTTCATGGCGGCCGGGACCGACGGCTTAACGTGCTCTCCGAGGCACGGAGCAGGCGATAATTGTCAAGCAATATGCACATAATTTCGAAAAGTCATATAACTTCCGAAAGTCAGAGGTGCGTGACGTGGGTTGGAAGCCGAGACCATCTGCATTGCAGTCTGTTGGTCTCCCCACTGAGCTATCGCTGCTCTACCTTTATACTAAGTATATATATATGTATATATACAGTGGTGGACATATAATTACAAACAGTACATTATAATTAGGTAAACACAGAATGAACTATCGTTATGAGTTAAAAATATATAGATTAAATCACTATTAACTATGCCAGAATTATAGCCAATGAGTTAAAAAACTCATAAAATATAAAAATAAAATTAAATCTGTTCTATCTTTAATTATTAAAAGAGTTTAAATATGAATGATAGTGGAATTTCTATTACTGGCCGCTTGAACAACTAATTAGAAACAGGATCCATGGTACGTTCCATTTTAGAAATTTAAAAAAAAAACCTGTTTTTACAATTTTTCTGTAGATTCGGCGGCAATTAAACGTCAATTTGGAATTACGTGAATAATAAGTTTTGTTTAAAATGGGTAAAGATAAGAGTTGTGACGAGTCAACTAGGCAATTCATTGTTAAATTACATTTAGATCGAAAGTGGACTTATAAAAGAATTGCTAATCATCTAGAATGTTCTGTGAAGAAAGTTTTCAACGCTATTGCTCATTACAAAAGAACTTAACCTCTTACATCCTTATTGAAAAAGGACGTCACTTTCAATTGGACTATTGAACAAGAAACAGCTTACCAGATCCTTAAAAATAAACTTACCACGGCTCCTTTATTGCAATACCCTGATTTAAATACTCCGTTTATAATCACAACGGACGCCTCAAATTACGCCGTAGGCGCTGTATTATCTCAAGGCGATATAGGCAAAGATAAACCTATAGCCTACGCCTCTAGGACACTCAACAAAGCCGAAGGAGTTCCTTTTCCACTACGGAAAAGGAACTCCTTGCTATTATTTTTGCCGTGAAAATCTTCCGCCCCTATATATTTGGGCGCAAATTCTGGATCGTCACAGATCATCGCCCTTTAGTTTGGTTTTTCAGTAATAGAGACCCAGAAAGTAGACTCATCCGATGGCGCTTAAAGCTCGAGGAGTATGACTACGAAATTGTCTATAAACAAGGTCGACTTAATTCAAACGCAGATGCGTTATCTCGTCATCCAGTAAATATCATTGACTCAAATCGTCTTAATAATTCTACATACGAAAGATACTTTAAAGATCAGTTTACAAATAAGTTAACTTTTTTTTTTTAACTTGTGGGAATGCATCATTCATACCCCTCCGCGGGGGCGGGCGGAGGGGTTATGTCGGACTCGCCGGGGTAAAAGAAAGATGGTAAAGATGATAATGTACCTCCCAGAATACCGACTAAACCTACCACGGTGTTCCTCGACAAAACCACTATCGACGGGGCCGCGCGAATCACTTGCACATGCGGTCGCGACCCCGCCGAGGTTTCGGCCCGCCGTATGAAACGGCAGGCCACTACCCGATAAGACCTACCCTATAGACACTTCGCACAAATAATCCCTACTGTCCCCCCTAGAGGGGAGACGGTTTAAACGCTCCCTCTCCCGCTCCGCCGCCTCCTTGACAAATAAGTTACCTACATCAAACACTATTATCGAAAAATGTAATCAAGGTCTACATTTATAGAAAATAAAATCAATCGCATGTTCAGTCTCTTTAGGCTTTGATTATTCTATGCCTCACTGCGAAGAAATACTATCGCATCTCGAGAATTCCGCTGAATTGCTT
The DNA here is from genome assembly GCA_930367265.1 of Catocala fraxini. NCBI lineage: Eukaryota > Metazoa > Arthropoda > Insecta > Lepidoptera > Erebidae > Catocala > Catocala fraxini. The sequence goes on from OV884037.1 coordinate 14,827,881, forward strand.
AGTTCGGAACGCGAGCTGTTTACAGTCCATAAGGTTGTTAATAAAAACAAAACATTATTTCCTTTATTCTAAAATAAATCACTATGATAAACAAAATAGAAAGATATTTACAATTTACTAATTAAATTCAGATAATATAACTGATCTTGCGATATCTGATTTTAAAGACCCTTTTTCTAAAATCTTATATACTAAATTATACAACATGATTTCCTATATTTTCCAGAACACGAATATTAAAGTACCTATATATTTCTAAAAACCAACTGATTTATCCAACGCCTACCGAGGTCCCTACAACATTGAAAGAAAATCATGACTCTATCATTGCTGGTCATCCAGGTGCGCGCCGCATGTATAATCGTATCAAGGCTGCATGCTACTAGAAAGGCATGCGTTCTGATATTGAACGGTATGTTAAACAGTGTAAGTTATGTCAAATAAATAAGCCATTAAGGCAGTCAAATAAAGCTCCTATGGAGATCACTTCCACTTCTAATAAACCATTTGAACGTTTAACTCAAGTCATCGTTGGTCCATTACACGATACTGGTTTCCGAAATTTTAAATTCATATTAACTCTCCAAGATAACTTAACACAATTTTCAAGTGCTTATCCTATGGTCACTGCTATAAGTGAAGTGATAGCTCGAAATATTGTACATTTTATGTCATTATTTGGTTTCCCTAAAACTATTTTAACAGACCTTGGTACATGCTTTACCTCAGATCTATTTAAACAGCTTACCGAAATTCTTAAGATAAAATCTCTTTTTACTACGCCTTACCATCCGCAAACGAATGGTGCATTAGAAAGGTCACATGCCACCCTTAAAGAATATCTAAAATCTTTCGTGAATGAAAACCAAAATGATTAGCATTGCTACTTATTACTTAACCTATAATACTACCCCTCATTGTACAACTGAATTCACCCCTTACGAACTTTTATACGGTTACAAACCCACTATTCCTAATTCGTTGTATGATACATCTAACAGCGCTACCTACAAAGAATATATTCGTGCTTTGCAATATCGAATGCGGCTTAGCCGAGAAAAAGCTATACAAAATATTATAAACAGCAAAGAAAGTTCAAAACAATATTATGATTCTAAATCCCGCGATGTTACTTATAAATCAGGCGATGTGGTCCTTAAACATCACCACAGACTAAGAAAAGCTCTTTCCTCTATTTGGAAAGGCCCTTACAAAATAATTAAAGTGCATAATAAACATAACGTCACGTTACAAGTGGGCCGTAAACATATTAAATATCACACAAATTAAATTAAGCCCGCTATCTTGATATATCTTATTTTCAGAGCCTTGTACGGTACGGTAATTTATTACACCGCCATCTATTGACATCTTATGGAACTACGGTACGAGAATCATAGAGAGAACGCTGGTACTTTCTCGAATCATCGTACTGTTTACATAACGGGTATAGCGTTATTAGAAAACTGTAGAAACGCTTTACCCGCGTATAAATAGGGCGCACGCGCACCGCCGAGTCAGTTTACAATCGTAAGCGGTCAAGTGTTCATCGAAGCGAACGTAAGCGAAAATACTACGGAGTTTGAAGCAGTACAGTGAAAAGTGTGGTACAGTGTTTGTTGTGTTTTAAATTTAATTCTGTGTTTGAATAAAACGTCTTTTAGTTGGTAATATTGTTTGCATTCTTATCCGTCGAACCCAGCACGTAACAAATTGGTGTCAGAAGTAAGATAAGAATATGCCAGTACTACCGAAGGAGGAAGTAGAAGGGGTGCGCACAAAAAACCAGCGCCAGCAAGATGTGGACCAGAGGCGCTTTGGAGACACCCTTTTGCCGTCGTCAGGTGGACCACGTGAATCCGCGGCTGCAGCGGAACCATGAAACCGTGTGATCCATGAAACCAAAAAACATGTCACTCTTGCTACACAGTTGTTCAGCCAAAGTATACGAGCTGACGCCCTTCTGTTTTGTATAAACTAATAAGACTTGGCAGAATTTGATCGTGTTTCTACAACAGCATCTTTTATTTCTTTAATCAACGATGTTTTTGACATTTTGGACTCTCGGTCACGTCAAGGGGGCTTAAAAGATCACTCAACAATGAAAATTATGAAAAAGCTTTTCAGAAACTGGATGAAGCTAAAGCAGTATTAACACATTTATAAGCTTAAGTGCAAAAATGGAATCAGGAGTCAATTAAAATTAATCTACTGGATTCGCCTCGATACACTGGTTTTCTGGGATTTTTAATTGCTATTACAAGTGCCAAAGTCATTTATTAAGATTTAGTCGTTGAAAAAGGTTTGAAATATATGCACACAGTAATACTACACAGAGTAAACCAAGACCATATCGAGTTATTTTTTTCAAATATCCGAAGTCAAGGTGGACATTCTGATAATCCTACAGCTCTTAAATTTGAGTGCATTTATAAAAAGATGATTGTAAACACTGAATTAACACAAACATGCAGAGGAACTAACTGCATTTCTTTAGAAAAATTTAAATATTAAATTGCTCACCTGCAATACAAAAAATTAATTCTACCACTGTTCTAGAATATATTCCTCTCGAACACCAATATGTTGATGAGGATTATATAAATGAAATTGAGAGCCAAATTTTTCTATCCCCTTTTGGCGAAAAAGTGGTCGAGTATGTGGCAAGATTTGTTGTGTATTCCTTATTAAAATTAATTAAATGTAGTACTTGCATAAAAGGCTTACTAGGACCACCTGAACAAAAGAGTTTGATCTTTTATAAAAGTAGAGGTAGCTTACTGTACGCGTCAAAAGAGGTCATACAACTATGCCAACTTTGCGAAAAAATTATAACAAAATCTTTAAATGACAATAATAAACCAACTCGCGATACGCCTCGCGATAGACTCGCCTAAAAGCTATGAAGCTCCTTATTGGAAAATATATGTTTCCTTCAATTAGCCATCACGTACATCACAGTGACCTTATCATTCATAATTTAGAACTGGCTAAAATTATAATGGAAAATATTCAGAATTACATATTTAGTAAAAAACACAAATTCGCACAAATATATACGATATAACATATATAAAAATTTAATTCGCTTTAAAAATCAGTAAATTGTCGATATCTCAGAAAATATCAAGTATTATTCGGACTCGAACACGAGGGGTACATTAACCTTTTTTTTAAATATGATAGGTATTCAACAATTAATTTAATTTCTGCAGTTGTAAAACAAGGACACTGATTCGGTTTTTGTTATTAGATTTATTATTATACTTTAGTTTTAGCACTTATTACTTGCTCTACTTATGCTCTAAATTTAAATATTGCTGTCAAATTCAACAAAGTTAAGTACTAACTTGGCTGTGTGGTGTCGGCTAAATAGAATAGCACCAACCCAACTCTTCCCGTGGGTGTCGTAAAAGGCGACTAAGGGACACAAACCAGGGAGCGGGCTGCAGCGCTCCCTGCAGTACAAATCCACCATTGAACTGCGATCCCCAACCCGCATGCCCAGCGTGGGGATTATGGGCATTACCCCCAAATGATGATACACGCCAAAAGAAAATGGCCCCCAGTTCCCGGCCGCCTCGCTATTCCTGGCCATGGCAGCGGCCACGGTAACGGCGGGGCAGGGGGTGCTAAGAATCCCCGGGCTACATTAGGCTGCCATTCATTACAAAATTTGACCCTAGCTACGTTTAACGGACGCACTCTGAGTCTTGACCACCATCTAGCGCAGTTGGAAGTGGAGTTAGAGAACATTAAATGGCATGTTCTGGGGTTATGTGAAGTCCGTTGAGAGGGGGAGGACACCGTAACCTTAGACTCGGGCCATTTTCTCTACTTTCGCGGGGGTGATAAAACATCCCAGGGTGGCGTAGGTTTCCTCGTCAATAAGGCCCTCTCTAACAATGTTGAAGAAATCTCCAGTGTGTCGACCAGGGTAGCGTACCTTATCCTTCGGCTGTCCAAGCGCTACAGCATGAAGGTCATACAGGTTTACGTACCGACCTCGACACACTCGGATGATGTAGTGGATATGTTCGAAGACATATCCTCCACTACATCACTTATAGCCTTGCACAACACCACTAAGGCTCACTTCAATGTTGATATGGGGGACTTTAACGGCAAAGTGGGAACCCAGACTGGCAATGAATCCTGGATAGGCCCGCATGGTTATGGAGTTAGGAATCACAGGGGGCAAATGCTTGTCAACTTCCTTGAGAAAGAGGGACTGTTCTTAATGAACTCCTTCTTTAAGAAACAGCTTTAAAGGAAGTGGACATGGCAAAGCCCCGACACTGTGACTAAAAATGAGATCGACTTCATCATGACGGATAGCAAGCACATATTCAGAGATGTCTCAGTGATCAACAGGTTCAATACCGGTTCTGATCACCGATTCCCTCGAGGCTCTCTGAATATCAACTTAAAGCTTGAAAGAAACCGCCTGATGAAGTCCAAGCTCCGACCTAACCCAATCCAAATGATGGCGGGTACTGAGAAGTTCCAGCAGTTTCTCGGGGATAGATTTGTCGTCTTGGAACCCACCGATGACGCTGACGAGACCCTACACAATCTGGTCAAAACTCTGAGGGACGAGGGCATCAAATTCTGCAGAACGCAACGGACTGGCAAGAAATCCAAACTATCGGCTGAGACTCTCGGGTTGATAACAAAAAGACGGGAAACCACCCAAGCGACTTCGTATGAGAGGTCAGACCTAAACAAGCAAATTGCGAAGATGGTACGGCGCAACCTTAGGAGCTCCAACACACGCCTCATTGAAGAGGCGATAGAGCGAAACCGAGGGTCCAAAGTATTCACTCATCAGCTTGGCAGGAGCCACCTGACGAAGCTTAAAACGCACGACGGGAGGACCGTATCGTCGAAGCCGGAGATCTCCGCCGAGGTAGAGATTTCTATGGCCGATTATACGCTGCACATGCCCCTCATTCCAGACGAGACGACCACGATTCCAGAGCCATCCTAATACGCCCCTACACCGACGAACTGCCAGACATTAGTTAGGACGAGATCGTGTTAGCTCTGAGGCAGCTTAAAAATGGAAAAGCCCCCGGTGAGGACGGAATAACATCAGAGCTTCTTAAAGCTGGAGGAACCCCTGTTAAACAGGAATTACAGAACCTCTTCAACGCCGTCCTTCACAGTGGGAGAACTCCAAAGGCGTGGAGCGGGAGCTTGGTGGTGCTCTTTTTTGAGAAGGATGACAAAACCCTCCTTAAAAATTACAGACCCATCTCGCTCCTGAGCCATGTCTATAAGCTGTTCTCACGAGTGGTCACGAACCGTCTCGCCAGAAGACTCGACGAGTTCCAGCCGCCGGAACAGGCCGGCTTTCGCGGAGGATATGGCACCATAGACCACATTCACATAGTGAGGCAGATTATACAGAAGTCCGAAGAGTATAATCAGCCCCTGTGTCTGTCCTATGTGGACTATGAGAAGGCCTTTGACTCTGTCGAAACCTAGGCTGTTCTGGAATCTCTACAGCGATGCCAAGTAGACTATCATTATATCTAGGTGCTGAGATGTCTGTACGAAGTCGCCATCATGAGTGTCCAAGTACAGGGCCAGAAGTCTAAACCCATCCAATTGCACAGAAGAGTGAGACAGGGGGATGTTATATCCCCAAAACTGTTCACAAGCGCGTTGGAACATATGTTTAAGACGCTGGACTGGAAAGGAAAGGGCATTAACATAAACGGCGAATACATCTCACAACAACCAGATGCTGGACGGCCTAGCAGCAGCCTTGCGACGTATCGGCCTTGGCATGAATTTGGATAAAACCAAAGTCATGATCAATAGCCACATTGATCCAATACAGATCGTCGTACATGGTCACCCTCTCGAAATAGTTGCCGAATACACTTACCTCGGGCAGATTCTGCAGTTAGGTACAAACAATTTCGAGAGGGAGGCCAGGAGGAGGATCCAGCTGGGCTGGGCAGCGTTTGGGAAACTACGCCGAGTCTTCTCATCATCCATACCGCAATGCTTGAAAACGAAAGTTTTCAATCAGTGTGTGCTACCCGTCATGATCTAAGGAGCCGAGACATGGACACTCACGGTAGGGTCCACCAGTTCAAAGTCGCTCAGCGAGCTATGGAGAGAGCTATGCTCGGAGTTTCTCTGAAGGATAGGATTCGTAACGAATACATCCGACAGAGAACCAAAGTCATCGACATAGCTCAGATAATTAGCAAGCTGAAGTGGCAGTGGGCTGGCCATATCGCGCGAAGAACCGATAACCGCTGGGGTAAACGTGTTCTTGAGTGGAAACCGCGACTCGGCAAACGTAGTATAGGACGCCCTCCGACCAGGTGGGATGACGATCTGCGAAAGACTGCAGGCAGATGCTGGCTGCGGCAAGCTGAAGACAGGGCGCTATGGCGCTCATTAGGGGAGGGCTATGTCCAGCAGTGGACTATTATAGCCTGATGATGATGATGATGAAGTACTAACTACTTAGTATAATACAAATAATTTACATGTTACCAAAGGCATGTTTCTCAATCTGATCTCTGATATTTTATTATTTTAATTTGATGTGATATTTAAATATAAATGCCTAAGAATATTTATTTCTGTTTTATTTAAATCTCCTTCTAATCGATAAAAATCGATATGCCTACTTATAAATAAATAATCGATAAAGCACAATCGAAAACTGCATGGTACAGCTTTAGCCATTCGCCGTGTATGTACACAAATCAGTATCTATGTGTGCTAAAATTTTATTTATTTATTTATTGAATCAAACTTATACTATCTTTACAGGCAAAAACTTAATGCGACAGTACAGCCAAAAAAAAACAATATCACATAAACACTTGGTAATATCAAGTACACAAATTTAATTTAATTACAATAGCAAATAATCGCTAGTGCTACTCTGTTAAATTCACTCAAAGTACATATGAATAGGTCTGACTTGTTGTGTATGAGATTGAGAATGCGAAGTGCGCGCGTCAGAGGCGACTCCTTGAGCAGGTTTTTTCTCGCCCTCGGCACCGCCAGTAGTGGTGGCCTAAGTCGGCGCCAAACGTATCTGTTAGGAACACATAGCCACAACCACTCCAACAAAGCTGTATTATAAAGTTTACCTCGTAGTACTTTAAAAATGTAAAGCACCAGAGCAAGTTCCCTTCTAACCCCAAGTTCATTATAGCCCACCATGCCTAAGATAAACAAGGTGGGATACATTAGAGGAAAGAAAGGGTAAACACCATAAAGTTTCATATATAAATACCTAATAAATTTGTTTTGCACTCGCTCTAACATAATGATAAATGATAAATGATAAATGTATTTATTTGCATAAAACATGGTATAAGAAGATGTTACAAATAATTAGTTTGTTACACATGTTTTGCTTAACATAGCATGCAATTTGTAGACATATTACATTCAGACACAAAATTAAACATTTTTATCAATAAAATCTTTAACACTGTAGAAATTATTTTCATTAAGCCATTTATGCAGCTGTATTTTAAACAATCGAGTATTTAATATTTTTAAATGACAAGGTATATTATTGAATATGGGTACACACATCACTAGACAGCTTTTATTATATTTTGTCAACCTTGCAACATCATCAGGTACAAGTCTATGTGGATCACGTCTACTTCTTGGATTAACATCATTAGCCGTCTTAAAGAATTCTTTATGTTTCTTTACAAATACACAAATTTCATATATATAGAGAGAAGGTAGTGGCAGCAAACCAAGCTTTTTAAATACTTGGCGACATGATTCATTGGGCTGTATTCCACACATGGCTCTAATACATTTTTTTTGTGCTACAAATGCTCTGTTTAGTAATACTATATTTAGTTTCATGTGGAGACCAGATGACTGCGTTGCATTCCAATTGGCTTCTTACTAGGGCATTATAAAGCGCAATGATTGCCTTAATGTTAGAAAAATGTTTAGCCCTCCGTAGTACAAATCCTAAATTTCGGTACGCTTTTTTACATATTTTAACAATATGGTCCTTAAATGTCAGTTCAGTATTAACTGTCACTCCTAGGTCTTTTACCTCAGAGACACGGTATAAGGGAGTGCTGTTAATACTGTAAACGTATTGCAGCGGAGTTCGAGCACGACTAAAACTAATCACCACACACTACGAATGATTAAATTCTAAAAAGTTGTCCTGACTCCATTTTGTTACATTATTAATATCATTTTGTAGCAGCGATAGCTCAGTGGGGAGACCAACAGACTGCAATGCAGAGGGTCTCGGGTTCGAACCCACGTCGCGCACCTCTGACTTTCGGAAGTTATATGAGTTTTCGAAATTATGTGCGTATTGATTGACAATTATCGCCTGCTCCGTGCCTCGGAGAGCACGTTAAGGCGTCGGTAGTCGTTATTGGGAAAGTCAGTACCCTCTAATATCCTGACACTGGTCTAGCCTTAGGGTACCGTTAGCCTTCGGGTTGCGGAGGTCAGGTGGCAGCCGCTCCGTGTAAAAACTGATATCCAGTCAAATCCGGTTAGACCAGAAAAGCCGACCCCAAGTGACTTGGGAATAATAAAGGCTAAGAGAGAAGATTAATATCATTTTGTAATTTCATGCAATCGTCTAAATTACGTACGGGCAGATAAAGCTTAAGGTCGTCAGCAAATAGTAAGCATTTGGCATGTTGTACCACCTTCGGCAGATGATTTATCATTAATATAAATTCGAGAGGACCTAGGTTGCTTCCCTGACTCACTCCTGACAGTGTTAAGTAAGGTTCAGAGTTGTGATTGGCATATTCTACATATTGCCGCCTATCTCTCATATAGCTTGCAAAAAATCTCAATAGGTGCGGAGTGAAACCAATGGCTGCTAATTTTTCGAGTAGAACGTCATTATTAACCAGATCAAAAGCTTTTTTAAAATCGAAATAAGCAGCGTCAACCTGTCCCCCACTATCCACTACAGGTAAGATGTCAGCTACATATGTAAGGAGATTACTGGTGGTACTTTTACCCGGCCGGAAACCGTGCTGCGCTTCCAAAAGCTGCGCGCTTGCCTGTGTAAATATTGCTTTTTGAATCGTAGACTCAAATAATTTCGCCGCGGTCGACAGCACTGCTACCGGTCTGTATTCTTCCACCGTTTGTCCGGAGCCACCTTTTGGAACAGGTACTACTCGAGTAGTCTTCCATTGCTCTGGAAATACAGCTATATTGAGACAAAGGTTGAAAAAGTGTAATAACGGACAGGCCAGTACAGAACGACAATCCTTGAAGATGTGTGGTGGAATGCCGTCAGGCCCTATGGATTTTGTGGGCTTAAGTTTTTGAAGGGCATGTTGTACTTCATTTAAATGTAGTCGCTCCAGATGAATCCGTGCTCCTTCATTTATGTCCCCAGATACACCTACTGCTGTCTCTACACTAAGTTCCGCCCGTTGTATACTGTAAACAGAATGAAAGTATTCTGCAAACTCCTTAGCACATTCGTCGTCAGAAAGAACTTCCCCATTTTTTTATATTTTTTTTGGTGTACTACTATTTTTATTGATTTGATATAATTCCAAAACGACATGGGGTTTTCGAGGAACTGACTTTGAAGACGTTCTTGGTACTGCCTATGAGTCGTTTCTATCTGTTTTTTAACCTTCGCCCTACACTTAGCAAATGCTACGTAGTCACTACATGCCCTACTTAATGTATATTTTTTATGAAGAACAGATTTCAATTTAATGTCGCGAATAATTTCCAATGTGTACCACTCGGGGTAATTGTACTTCGAGTTTACACAACTTCGCTTTTTCTTTGGAACGCAGTCATCTATAATACCGTTAATAACATTATAAAAATAAATTAAAATTGCATCTAACTCTAAATTATAAATAGGGGTCCAGTCAATGGCGCCTATTCGTGAGTATAGTGAGAAAAAGTCAGCCCTGTTAAAATTCCATTGCCATTTTTCCTCTCTCTTATTATTTAATGGCAGTGTGTGTGAAAAAAATGCTTGTGATTGTGACACACTAGAACGCTGCAGCGGGTCACCGTTCATACATACTGTCACCTCTAGTGGAGGATGATTCCTATCCGCACTTACCAACGGTGAGTCGGCTTGGCGCACACTCACGCACTCGACCACAGCAAAGTTACGTGTATATAAGTGATTTGTTCTACTTTTACACGTGTGTGCAGTGTGTGTTCATTTTGACAGACCGATGATGTATACATGTGTCTGAAAATGTTGTGAGTCGTGTTTCCCCTCGCAAAAAACGACAGAAAAATATGCATCGGAAACATGCACTATGGCGTCTCCCCTCATGTGTTGCTCTATGCCCGTCACTATCTTCAAGCTCCAAAGACACAATAGAAAATCTATTTTATAATAATAATATTCAACCACATACACACAACACCATCTAACCCAAACTAAGCAGAGCTTGTATCTACTATGGGTACAATGGATAAACATACATAATATGTATATATTATATACATTTTTTTTGTAAATTCATACGTATTATATATAGAAACACCCAGACCAAGACAAACATCCATGTTCATGTACACAAATGTTTGACTTGTGCAGAAATCGAACCCGCGACCTCAGGCGTGGCAGTTGGTTACACTAACCACTACGCCATCGAGACCGAGGTTATGTATTATACAGCGCGAGTCTTAATAATGTGCACATATCGAAATGAGAGAATTTATGCTTAATTTTATCGACAGAAAAATATTTTACTAGATGACCCGTGTAATCAAAACGGTGTAACTTTTAAACTAAATTATCTATCGCGATGAGACTTCATAATAATTGGAAGTAATAAGGCGTCCTCAGAAAATGAAAATTGTGGAAAACTACCCTCAATTGAAAATAAACATGTTTTTAGCAAAAATCTGTTTAATTTCATCAATTTTTACAATAATCGTAAATTTTCTCAATAAGACGATCCCTTTACGTACCTTTTTTATTATTTTAAGTTATTCTTCATAGTATTAGCCACCTAATGACAAAAATTGCATATTCTTAACTCAATCCCATCATTTCTTATCGATTGTTAAAGTATGGCCGTGCGTTGGGCTACGCACTTATTGTTTAGCAGGTAGATAGTTTTTTTTGTTGTGAATGTGCGCGTGTCGGGCTGCGCGGAGGTAGGGTCAGCCCAATGGACCTTGAATTATAACAGGCAGCCGGCAGGTAGTCGCTCCGAATTATTCGCTGCTGCTTCATGTGTTTCGTTACTTTTGTCCGCTGCTATCTAAGTTTTGCTATCTAAGTTAACTGTGTGGTGTCGGCCAAATAGAATAGCACCAACCCAACTCTTCCCGTGGGTGTCGTAAAAGGCGACTAAGGGACACAAACCGGGGAGCGGGCAGCAGCGCTCCCTGCAGTACAAATCCACCATTCAACTGCGATCCCCAACCCGCATGCCCAGCGTGGGGATTATGGGCATTACCCCCAAATGATGATACACGCCAAAAGAAAATGGCCCCCAGTTCCCGGCCGCCTCGCTATTCCTGGCCATGGCAGCGGCCACGGTAACGGCGGGGCAGGGGGTGCTAAGAATCCCAGGGCTACATTAGGCTGCCATTCATTACAAAATTTGACCCTGGCTACGTTTAACGGACGCACTCTGAGGCTTGACCACCATCTAGCGCAGTTGGAAGTGGAGTTAGAGAACATTAAATGGCATATTCTGGGGTTATGTGAAGTCCGTAGAGAGTGGGAGGACACCGTAACCTTAGACTCGGGCCATCTTCTCTACTTTCGCGAGGGTGATAAAACATCCCAGGGTGGCGTAGGTTTCCTCGTCAATAAGGCCCTCTCTAACAACGTTGAAGAAATCTCCAGTGTGTCGACCAGGGTAGCGTACCTGATCCTTCGGCTGTCCAAGCGCTACAGCATGAAGGTCATACAGGTTTACGCACCGACCTCGACATACTCGGATGATGTAGTGCAGGATATGTACGAAGACATATCCAAAGCCTTGCACAACACCACTAAGGCTCACTTCAATGTTGTTATGGGGGACTTTAACGGCAAAGTGGGAACCCAGACTGGCAATGAATCCCGGATAGGCCCGCATGGTTATGGAGTTAGGAATCACAGGGGACAAATGCTTGTCAACTTCCTTGAGAAAGAGGGACTGTTCTTAATGAACTCCTTCTTTAAGAAACAGCCTCAAAGGAAGTGGACATGGCAAAGATGAAAGATGATGAAGTCCAAGCTCCGACCTAACCCAATCCAAATGATGGCGGGTACTGAGAAGTTCCAGCAGTTTCTCGGGGATAGATTTGTCGTCTTGGAACCCACCGATGACGCTGACGAGACCCTACACAATCTGGTCAAAACTCTGAGGGACGAGGGCATCAAATTCTGCAGAACGCAACGGACTGGCAGGAAATCCAAACTCTCGGCTGAGACTCTCGGGTTGATGAAAAAAAGACGGGAAACCACCCAAGCGACTTCGTCTGAGAGGTCAGACCTGAACAAGCAAATTGCGAAGATGGTACGGTGCGACCTTCGGAGCTCCAACACACGTCTCATTGAAGAGGCAATAGAGCGAAACCGAGGGTCCAAGGAAGCCGGAGATCTCCGCCGAGATAGAGAATTTCTATGGCCGATTATACGCTGCACATGCCCCTCATTCCAGACGAGACGACCACGATTCCAGAGCCATCCTGATACGCCACTACACCGACGAACTGCCAGACATCAGTCAAGAAGAGATCGTGTTAGCTCTGAGTCAGCTTAAAAATGGAAAAGCCCCCGGTGAGGACGGAATAACATCAGAGCTTCTTAAAGCTGGAGGAGCACCTGTTATACAGGAATTACAGAACCTCTTCAACGCCGTCCTTCACAGTGGGAGAACTCCAAAGGCGTGGAGCGGGAGTTTGGTGGTGCTCTTTTTTAAGAAGGGTGACAAAACCCTCCTTAAAAATTACAGACCCATCTCGCTCCTGAGCCATGTCTATAAGCTGTTGTCACGAGTGGTCACGAACCGTCTCGCCAGAAGACTCGACGAGTTCCAGCCACCGGAACAGGCCGGGTTTCGAGGAGGATATGGCACCATAGACCACATTCACACAGTGAGGCAGATTATACAGAAGTCCGAAGAATATAATCGGCCCCTGTGTCTGGCCTTTGTGGACTATGAGAAGGCCTTTGACTCTGTCGAAACCTGGGCTGTTCTGGAATCCCTACAGCGATGCCAAGTAGACTATCGTTATATCGAGGTGCTGAGATGTCTGTACGAAGTCGCCACCATGAGTGTCCAAGTACAGGGCCAGCAGTCTAAACCTATCCAATTGCACAGAGGAGTGAGACAGGGGGATGTTATATCCCCGAAACTGTTCACAAGCGCGTTGGAAGATATGTTTAAGACGCTGGACTGGAAAGGAAAAGGCATTAACATAAACGGCGACTACATCTCACACCTGCGATTCGCAGATGACATAGTCTTAATGGCGGAGTCGCTAGAGGAGCTGAACCAGATGCTGGACGGCCTAGCAGCAGCCTCGCGACGTATCGGCCTTGGCATGAATTTGGATAAAACCAAAGTCATGATCAATAGCCACATTGATCCAATACCGATCGTCGTACATGGTCACCCTCTCGAAATCGTTTCCGAATACACTTACCTCGGGCAGATTCTGCAGTTAGGTAAAAACAATTTCGAGAGGGAGGCCAGGAGGAGGATCCAGCTGGGCTGGGCAGCGTTTGGGAAACTACGCCGAGTCTTCTCGTCATCTATACCGCAATGCTTGAAAACGAAAGTTTTTAATCAGTGCGTGCTACCCGTCATGACCTACGGAGCCGAGACATGGACACTCACGGTAGGGTTGGTCCACCAGTTCAAAGTCGCTCAGCGAGCTATGGAGAGAGCTATGCTCGGAGTTTCTCTGAAGGATAGGATTCGTAACGAATACATCCGACAGAGAACCAAAGTCATCGACATAGCTCAGAGAATTAGCAAGCTGAAGTGGCAGTGGGCTGGCCATATCGCGCGAAGAACCGACAACCGCTGGGGTAAACGTGTTCTTGAGTGGAAACCGCGACTCGGCAAACGTAGTGTAGGACGCCCTCCGACCAGATGGGATGACGATCTGCGAAAGACTGCAGGCAGATGCTGGATGCGGCAAGCCGAAGACAGGGCGCTATGGCGCTCATTAGGGGAGGGCTATGTCCAGCAGTGGACTATTATAGCCCGATGATGATGATCTAAGTTTTGTAACTTTCGTTCGCTGCTACATGATGCCGCGTTTAAGTGAATTCTCCGCGGCACACATTGCCAACATTCATTTTTACTGTGGAGTGGGACGAGGTAGTGCCAGAGCTGCGCGCGCAGCTTATATAGCTGCGTTTTCTAACAGGCAACCAGTGCCATCCGCTGGCAATTTCCAGGCAGTTCACAGACGGTTGTCGATCACTGGACTTGAATCAAGAAGAGGTCGTCACGAGCCGCCTCAAGTAATTATTGATGTGGCTATTGAACAAACAGTACTGAGTGATTTGTTTGCTGATCCATCCATAAGTACTAGACAACTAGCTCTTCGTCACGGAATATCCCAAAAATCAGCGTGGCGCATTTTAAAGAAAGAAGGATTGTATCCTTTTCACTGCCAAAGAGTGCATCATCTACATGAAGACGTAGATTGGCGTCCAAGGTGTGTGATGTCCACTTGGATTCAAGGAAAAACCAGAGCAAATCCAAACTTGCTGAAAATCATACTGTGGATGGACGAAGCGAAATTCACTAGAGACGGTGTAGTAACTGTCGAAATTTACACAGATGAAAAAATGAATACAGGTGAAAACCCGAAATTGAAACGTTCATCGACTTTTCAAGTAAGATTTTCAGTAAATGTTTGGGCTGGTCTTATCGATGACCTGTTGATTGGACCAGTCATATTGCCGACAACGTTGACCGGTGAAAGATTTTTAAGTCTATTAACTAATTATTAATGAACTACTTGAATTATTGGAGGATGTACCACTGGCTTTGCGTCTAAAGATGTTTCTGCAGATGGACGGATGTCCTGCCTTTTATGCTAGAAATGTTAGATCATATTTAAACGATAATTATCGTGATAAATGGATCGGCCGACAAGGACCTATAGGCTGGCCTGCGCGATCACCCGATTAAATAAAATAAATATTTAGGTATTTTAAAATATTTTTCCGTCTATAAAATTAAACATAAATTCCCTCATTTCGATATGTGCACATTATAACTCATCGGACAGAGAACCTGTTAAAAATATCTGAAAATAATAAGAAAATTGAAATAAACTTTGTACGAATTTTAGCGTGTTGTTTATTTTATAACACAAATATAAAGTAGCTTCATTTCAATATATAAAATTCGCGTATACGTAATAACTCGTCTACAGACACATCCATAGATAAAACGCTAAGACACGACTTATCATTTTTTTTATCAACAAGCAACTCCATCTTGTATATGTCAGACTTCAAAGAGAAAAGAATATTAAATTTATATATAATTTTAGTCTAGATTTACTCTGCCGAGCTGCTATACTATTTCACCAATGTTCTTTGAGGGTTTTCTTTGCTTCTCACTGCCATTAGATTAATTACTATTTTCTTCATATATAACAGATCTGGAGTACTAGTTTATATACCGTTTGAAATATATTTTTACTAATTAATTTTAATTGGCTTATATAGATTCAGCAATGGCTAGTAAAAGAGAAGCAGTGGTATGTATTACAATCTAATAAATGATGAAAGTCTCTATATAAACGATCTATACAGTATGAGATGTTATGTATTATGAATTTAAATAATCAAAATTAAACAAATAATGATGTACCTATAATAGCATATTATCATGTCGCTATTTTTATTATTATTGTCGTTATGAAACCTGTGTCATTATTCATCTTGCATGATTAAAGCTCTTCAATTAAAACAATTATCCTATTTTCAGAAAAAAATCAAATCTTTGTGTGCATTGACTTTTGGAGGAGGTGTAGCCTATCAGTTTATTTATTACAAGAAGGATTTCAATGGTTATTATGAACATGTGCTACAACCTCTAAGTCAATACCTTAATCCAGAATGGGCACACAAAATTGGTGTGGCAGCTATCAAATATGGGATATTTCCAGCTGAAAAATCAGCAGATCCAAAAGTCTTAGTAAGCATTATGGACATTCATTATAATATAATATCATTTCACATTATATTGAGTACAAAATTCCAATAATTTCGTTTTACAGAACACTAAATTCCTTAATTATGATTTAAGCAATCCAATAGGAATTGCAGCCGGTTTTGATAAGCATGGCGATGCTGTAGTAGGCTTGCGAAAATTAGGTTTTTCGATTGTGGAGATTGGTTCAGTAACCCCTGAAGCACAGCCTGGCAACCCCAAACCAAGAGTTTTCCGATTACCTGAAGACAAAGCTGTTATCAACAGATACGGTTTTAACAGTGAAGGACATGAAAAAGTTTATGCAAAAATTGATAATATAGAAAAAGCAGCATTGGATAAAGGATTATTGGGCATTAATTTAGGAAAAAATAAGTTGTCTTTAAATGCAATTGAGGATTATGTTGCAGGAATAAAAAAGTTTTCTAATGTAGCAGATTATTTTGTTATAAATATAAGCAGGTACAAATGCCAAATTATAGAAAACATGACTTATAGCACAATAACATGTAATACACGGCTGTAACTTACTAGTTTTTTTCAGCCCTAATACTCCAGGTTTGAGGTCTTTGCAAAAAAAAGAAGAATTACGAGAACTTCTTAGTGAAGTTAATAAGGCAAGAGATTCTATGCAGATGTTAAACAAACCACCATTGCTTCTTAAACTGGCTCCAGATTTAAGTTCAAATGAAATGAAAGAAATTGTTCAAGTAATTACAAAACAAGAAAGTAGAGTTGATGGATTAATAATTTCAAATACAACCATTGACAGAACTCAACTAAACAATACAATATACAAAGATGAAATTGGTGGATTGAGTGGTAAACCACTGTCACAAAAATCTACAGAAATGATTAAAGAAATGTATAAAATGACTAACGGTTTGTTGATTTTTGTTTGTTTGTTGAGGATGCTAGTTGATATTCGTTTTATGATAATTCAAAATTTCGAATTTATTGATATAGAAAATACATTTTATTCTTTTAATTCTGTAATAGTTGATTTACTGAATAAATTCAGCGTCATCCTTAACTAAAGATTATTTAAAAAAGGAATCAATATGTACTGACATTTAATTATTAATTTCAGGACAAATACCTATTGTTGGTGTAGGTGGGGTCTTCTCAGGTCAAGATGCCTATGAAAAAATCTTGGCTGGTGCTAATGCAGTACAAATATACACAGCACTAATATACCATGGCCCTCCAGTTGTATCAAAAATAAAAACAGAATTAGCAGAACTTCTATTAAGAGATGGATTTAAAAGTGTCAATGATGCTGTTGGCAAAGGAGTCTAAAACAGAGCATGTATTGTACTATACAATTACAACATAAGTATACACAATCTTACCAAATTATAACAAATGTAACTTTTTTATCACAGTAATAGTAAAGAGATAGTTGATATAATCACAGTTCAAAAATACAGAATAATGGAGTTATTTAATTCATGTAATTCTTTTATAAAGTTATATGCTTAGCTACATATATGTTGCTGACTGTAGCATTACTTACCACTGTACAATGTAACAATAAATATACAAATGAAAACAAAGAAATAGAAGTTTAATAATGTTGATTAATGTTTAAGTATGTATATAACAAAAGTATGTACAAATATAGATAATTTAGTAAATTTACAAGTTAATTGTTGCATTTTTCTTTTATTTCATCACCATCTCCAAAAGTATCAATTATATATAAAACCTACCAACTATATATACAAAGAAACAAGCATGTGGTAGTTAATACTAATATTTAGATGCTAGGTAAGATTGGGTCATTCCCAGTTGTTAACACCCTGTCATTTGTCATCAACACTGTTGATGATCAGGAAAAGAGTCGTTCGTTCACAGTGTTGACGAATGCAACTTTTTATTGCCCGATAGTACTATAATCTAGTTTAAAGGTCAAGATGCAAAAAAATGGATTTCAATTAAAGATGACTGTCTTTTTTCCTAGGTGAACTAGATCAAAGAATCAAAGCATAAAATGCTTTATATGCTGATGGTTAGGATATAAAGCATTGTTTTTATTTTGGTGTTGTCTGTGTTAAAAGACCTAATTCATTATAACATTTATAAATCCATATTATCATCTTTTATTGAAAATAATTATTTTTACATCTTGACTTGAACTAGATTGCTGAACTACCCAGAAATAAAAAGTAGCATTCGTCAACACTGAACAAACGCAACTTTTTCCCTGATCGTCAACAGTGTTGCCGACAGGCTGTTACCAACCGGGAATGACCCGTAAGATAATTATTTTTTATGAATTTAACTGTATGACTAACTAAAACTATGAAATCAGAGTACCAAAATAATAAACTGACATAATTTGGCTTGAACCCTAGGAAAACAGATAGGGTACTTAAAAAAAGTGTATTTAGTTGTGATAAATAGGTAGCAAGTATGTTATTAAGTATGTATGCTTAATAAAAATTTATTTTCAAACCAGTATCTGTTATAGCACACAACTAGTAAAGACAATGCTAATTGGGTATAGTAAATAGTAAGTGGTTCAAATTACGCTTAGCAGTTTATAATAGTAGTCATATACAGCTATGCTTCAGACAATGTACCTAATGCCTGAACAAGCTATAAGTGCATTATAATAGCAAAAACAAATATGTATTTAATAATAGTAGTTTATTTCCCACCTCCAATCTTGCAATTGGGCAGATGTTGTCGAATATATTGCTTACAGTTTTCTAGATCTGAAACACTTGTCAAATTGAAAAGCACCAGAGTCTGAAGTTTCTGAAGTGCTGTCAATCCTTTTAATCCAGTATCAGTAACATTTACACATTGCGAGATTTGAACATCGGTTAAGGTGGACTGACCATATTCAAGTCCTTTCAAAGCTCTATCACAAACATAATTATTATTGTGCAGAATTATTTTTCGTAACATCGTACATCCAACTGAAATTCACAAAGACAGTTATCAGTAATAATATAAAATATTTCTTACATTTCTATTAGTAACAGAAAACAGGGTACATACTTAGGTGTGGGAAGCCATAATGAGAAATAGAAGAGTCTGTACCATCAATTTCTAGGACTTTTTTTACGTGTTGTTTTTCAGGTGGCAATAGATTATAGTCGGACAGTCTTTTTCCATCCTCCCAAACAATTTTTCCTCCATTCCGAAGCACCCATTCAGCACAAGCTCGGTCCGGGCCAAATTCTTTTAAGCGATCAGTATCAGGCTTGTTAAACATCATGTTGACATACTCCCAAAATGATCTCACTTGGATATTTTGAGGTATGACTTTTTTCGTTTTGGTCGTAACATTCTGTAAATATTACATAAGAAAATATTATATATTAATCCTAAAGTCATTTATAGCAACGACCTCACAGTAACATACATAACGCAGCGTGTGAAGCATTTTTCCACATTTTATATATAAGAATGGCTAAAAAATAAATCTCGCACCCTGCATAATCTGTTTGTTTGATATTGATAATACTGAATACAGTAATACACCGAGTTACGAAGCGCCAGTGTTGCTATGTCTTCTCAGTATATAGTGTCTTATCTATGGCTATGTCAAAAATCGAGGCGACGACTGCGGCTCCACATAAAAAAGTGTGCATTACGATTGCTCCGCCAAGTTATACAAACAGATACTTTTTCTTTATTGTTGATTATTTATTGAAATTAAACTACTATATACGGATTTTATTGTGTTATTTATTTTCCACTTTATTACAAAATTTTGAAACTGTTACACTACTACTAGATACTATTAAACTTTACTAATTTTAAGCTAATTAAATTATTAAAACTATTTATATTTAAGTTTACACTTTCCCCGATGTTTCGGTTGCTTTTCAGCAGCCATGGTCACGGGGAGACTAAGATGGTAGTTGTCTCAATGTTCCAGTGTCGTCATTGGTGTTTCTATTTACGCAGAATGAGCTCAGAGTATCATGAAGTCTAGCTGTGGTTTGCTTCTTCTTGGTTTTGACTATTTGAATGACTGGATCCAAAGCTGGTGGTACATTCCAATCATCTACTCTATTGAAATTAGGATGTTTTTTGATTTCAATAGCCTCGCGAAGCATCCTTGGTAGGAATCGGTGTTCTTTAGCGAGAATCTGTGGTTTGTCAAATCTCAGGTAGTGGTTGGTCCCCTGTTGCACATGTTCACACACAGCAGACTTCAACGAGCGTTGGTGTTTAACATCAGCTATGTGTTCTTTCATGCGGCCTATGTTCTCTTGGTTTGACCAATATATGAGAGTCCGCAGTCACAATCTATTTTATAGACCCCTGCATCTTGTAAAGGTAGTTGGCACTTGACGGGTGGTAAAAATTGACTTATCTTCGTTGGCGGCTTGAAGTATGTGTTGATTGAAGCTCGCTTCAAGATGTAGCCAATCTTGTCAGTGACACCCCTTACATAAGGCAGTATAGCAGGCTGGCGCTCGACTGTGGCTGGCTTTTCTCGGGATCTGGGACAGCGGCGCGGCTGTTGGAGCTTGTTGTCTTGCAGTACTTGCTTGACATGTTGAAGCTCGGCGTCCAGGTGTTTCTTGTCACAGATCCCGTGGGCTCTCTGAAACAAAGACATTCCCACAGTAGCTAACTGTTTAGGATGGTGGTGATATTCACCGTTTAAGTACGTATTTATATGGGTCTTTTTCCTATACACAGTGTGGCTCAAAGTATGATCAGGATTCCTGATGACAAGTACATCTAAGAAAGCTAATGAATTGTTTGCCTCTAATTCCATAGTAAATTGGATGTTGTTATTAATGGAATTAAGATGTTCTAGGAATACACTTACACTATCTGTTGGTAATATTGTAAAAATATCATCTACAAACCTCTTATAAATCCTGTGTTTGACGGGGCAGTCAGTAAAGTTCGAGCCTCGAAGTCCTCCATATATATGTCGGCAACAACGGGCGATTCTAGGGAGCCCATTGCCACACCATCGACCTGTATGTAGAATTTATTGTCCCACAACAAATAGCAGATGATACTTTTACAATATTACCAACAGATAGTGTAAGTGTAATAAAATAATCAAACCCGCGACCTCAGGCGTGGCAGTCAGTTACACTAACCACTACGCCACACTGTGGGCTGAAAATCGACCTCCATAGACATAGAAATGAAAGTTGCTAGATGTTCGTTTTGTTGACAGATATGGCTTCTATTAGCTATTATACACATAACAATGTCGTCTGAGCTAACTCCGCACAGAAATGAATTTATTATAAGGTTTTTTCGAAAAAAATGTATGGAGCTAGCATGAAAAATCTGAATATCTCTGAACTTGCAAGGAAAACCGTAATATCCTCAGAGATGGTTATAGGACTAATTATTTGTGATTTTTTGACATACTTCATATAACGGTACCTGCTGCAGATTTTTTTTTAAAAATCATCTAATTTTTAATTATTTTTTTTTAACATTAAACGATTTGTTTTATTGTAAAAGTAAAGAAACAACACGTTATATGCATATAATACTAAATCTTCGCCAGTTATTTGTTAAAATATCAAGAAAATTATTTTTGCCTTACATAGTATATATGTTTTAAAACAGGTAATTGGATACCATTACTAAACTTTGCATACAGGTAAACTACTGAATAATAAATTAGCCTTCTAATGAGTTCTGAATAAGAGATTAAGTGATTTGCAATATCGCACAATGGTAACTACGGATTACACTAATTAAATTCTTACAGGTAAGTACATAAGTAAACTAATTAGTTAATTAGACATGTTACGAGTTCTAAGAAATATTTTCGACAACTGTCTAATTATTTTATTATTATGTCTAAATGAAGGTATTTTTTAAATCATTAAATTCTACTAATGTCAAAGTAAAGATCAATCGATAAGTTAGTTATTTTATTAACGCTAATAATAGGCATTAAATAAAAAGAAAAATAAATGGAAAAGGTATTTTTTAATAGTTGATAAAATTTATATAAAACAAAACATAGGTACAAAAGTATGCAAAAATATAAATAGGTACAAGAATAGTAATATAAAATATTTAAAAATAAATCAATTGCAAAACATAGTTACGTACCAAAGCTAAATAACGAAAGATCATGAAAAAATTACATTGAATAGAATTATAATTAAAAGCACAAAAAGTTTCTAGTTTTCCTTATCACTCTCGTCGATTTCTGAATCAGAATCTAGATTGCCTACAAACTCAAAGTCAGTTTCTTGAAACTGAATTAAATTGAGGGTTTCAGGAAATAAATCCTCCTTTTTCTTGGCATCTAACTTGGGCCTTTGTACATTTATAAAAGGATTCGAAGAAACAACTAACATATTAAGGATATCATGATTCGAATCTTGCCTGCTCTTTTTCTGCGAATGATGTTCCCGAAACCTCCTAAAATCTTTATTGCGAGACTCGGATGCTTCTTCCGAGAGACTTCCTATGGGTACAACATCATTCTTCTCGATTATGTCTGCCCCGTGTATAAGTAATTTGTGGACGGTTGATGACATATAGTACCAGTCATATAATTCCACGTACCTCTCTGCTGTTTTGAAGGCATAATCTTTAAATTTAATTATATCTACTTTTTCCCCGGTAGTTATTGCCTGTAAAATCACAGCAAATCTTCTTATTAGTTCTTCGTCCAACCCAGTAATGGCTGCAGTTTTATGGGGAAATTTGAAAAACTTTCTTGCAGTGTTGCCGTCATTAGTAGTTCCGGAACCTTGTTTAACAATGTCAATCAATAGATTTAATTCGTCTTTAAATTTGTCTTGAATAATCTTTTTTCTCTTACTTAGCATTTCTTTGTGCTCGTTACCTCTCGCAGCCCACTCTTTAAAATCTAGTCTATACGAAATATGTAGTAAACATTCCATACAATTTATACGGGCGTGTAGAGATGACAATCCAAACTCGTATATGTCAGAAGATACGGTCTTTGCTGTTACTACACCCAAACGGTTCATTTCTGTCGGTTTTGCCAAACACAAATAGCATGATGAACTTGATCTGGCTTGAGACAAATACGTGCAGACTTTACCATCGATCATTGTCATCATTAGGTGATGATTCACCCTGTTTCTATTATTGCACTCTGTAGGAATGAGAGCCTTAATTTCTTCATCCATTTGTCGTTTGTGTTCGATGACTACTGCTTCGCTTTCCTTCACAAAAGTAAATTGAACTGGACGACAATACATTGCTGAGCATGGTTTTGGGTTCATCCACAAAGTATTGTCTCCATCAGTCAGTTTTAGTGGCACCAAGGAAGTCATGAAAATACTTGAATCGTCTTGATCGCTATCCATTTTCTGCTTGTATCGGCTTTGGTTTGACGCACCATCGAAACCCCATTTAGATATCAATTTTAAATCCTTATTTTGCACATCATCGTTAGGAAAACTTTGGAGGATTCTTTTGACCGTAATGTCGAGTAAAGCTTGAAGGGTTATTCTTGCCGATGAATCGGTCACTAACACTGATTGCTTCGGAGGATAGCATGCCAGCTTGGTTTGTTGCACTTTATAGTAGGATGGATAAATATCCTTTCTACCTTCCCGAATAGCTGACTCTCGTAAAGTGATGTATTGCCACTTTGATAATTTTAATGAAAGGAGTAATCCAAGTGCTTTTTCTGGTGTAAATAAGATAGTTTTCACCGGTTGCTTAAGCGTTTCCTTAATTTTAGAGGCTGCTTCAGGATGTTTCAGCATATATTCGATTACAGATGCGATATCCTCACAACCTTCTTCCTTAAAACGCGCTGCTGCTGTATGTGCCAATTCACTGGGATTGTCAGTTTTATGCTCATCAGATCTTCTCTTCTTCTGTTTGCTTCCCAGATCTTTGAATGGTTTTCGTGACCTCTTTGTCATTGTACCAATAGAGTATGATGTTGAGGGTTCTGGAGAGATTGATCTTGATCCCTCAGCAACAGTTGGTTCTTGAGCGACTAAATTTATACAACTTGGCCAATCGATAGTTGCTTGCAGCCAAATTTTGTATTGTTTTCTAAAAGTATCAAGAATTCGGTGAGATTTTTGCCACCTTTGTGATGTAGCTCGTACAAATCTCCGCCAAAATTCTTTTAGAGTCACTTGATCTTCAACGGAAAGACAAACGTCTAGGCGGGATATAACTTCACTAAACAATAGCTCATGATCAAATGAAGTACTCTTACATTTTAGAAGAACGAATAGGTCTAAATTGGTATTTAAACTTTCCATTATAAAATTTCACAGTGATATGTTAGGGGTAACAAAGCTTAGAATAAACTAAATTATGATGCAAAATGTTAACCCTTTTATATTTCAGTCCAACATTAGTTAACGACCTCATTAGACAGTTGTCGAAAATATTTCTTTATTACTTATACACCAAAACAAATCGTGTAATGTTAAAAAAAATTAATTAAAATTCGATGATTTTTAAAAAAAATTCTGCAGCAGGTACCGTTATATGAAGTATGTCAAAAAATCACAAATAATTAGTCCTATAACCATCTCTGAGGATATTACGGTTTTCCTTGCAAGTTCAGAGATATTCAGATTTTTCATGCTAGCTCCATACATTTTTTTCGAAAAAACCTTATAATAAATTCATTTTTGTGCGGAGTTAGCTCAGATGACATTGTTATGTGTATAATAGCTAATAGAAGCCATATCCGTCAACAAAACGAACATCTAGCAACTTTCATCTCTATGTCTATGGAGGTCGATTTTCAGCCCACAGTGCGCCATCGAGGCCGACGTGAGGGTTGGAGGAATAGATTCAATAGCACCTAACAAATTATAAACGGCGGTAGCCCTATGGATAAGGCATTGAACTTGCGATCGAGAGGTCGCTGGTTCGAATCCCACCCATTGCACAACTGACGTGAACCCACTCCTAATACAAGCATTCTAGCTTAGCTGGAGGGGCTTACAAGAATACTAGTAATTTGTAACCCAAGTTGCTAGTAATCTTTTTTGAAAAAGAAAAAGATAACATTTGGTTTAACTATAATATTTAGATATATGTCATGTAACAACATCATATTTTGTGTGCCATTTTAAATCAAATGTTACTATTTTTATAATGTATGTAATTTCAACTAATTCATTGCATTTTCTGCATCGTATATTTTGTGGTAATTGAAAAATGTTTAGTAAATCTAAAAACGGTAGTAACACATGTTTTCTCTCTGATGGTTCCGAACTCATACACGTACTACTACGTTAGATAATTCGCGCAGGTAGGCAGACAGGTAGACACAAACAGGTTTGATTTACTCCTGTTTCCTTAACGGTTTCACTTTCTTACAAACTTATTCATCATCATTATATTCCTTCGTTATTTATTTTATAAATAAAAAAGCTATAAAAACAACACTCATAAAAAGTTATCAATTTTAATATACAAAAATATTAAATTAAAATCACGCCTGAAAATTATGTGCTTAATTTTTCTGACTGACCGCAAGTAGCTGATAAAAGTCTTACAGTATATTTTTAAAGTATATAAGTCTACAATAACGTTGATATCAAATTAATTTGTTAAGATTGACACCGTTTTGAGACAACTGTAATCTTCTATAATATATTAATACGTGAAGCAAAAACTTTGTACCTACCCGTTTTTACGAAAATTGCGCGGACGGAGGAGTATGAAATTTGGCACAGTTAAAGTTTATAGAGGGGCGAATCTTAATATTTATATAAAATATTGTTACGCCCAGTGACATCTCCTGGCATTGTGGTAAAGTCTCGGCAGTTCCGTCTAATAATTTATTACACCGCTATCTATTGACATCTTACGGAACTACGGTACGAGAATCATACAGAGAACGCTGGTACTTTCTCGAATCATCGTACTGTTTACATACCGGGTATAGCGTTACTAGAAAACTGTAGAAACGCTTTACCCGCGTATAAATAGGGCGCACGCGCACCGCCGAGTCAGTTTTACAATCGTAAGCGGTCACGTGTTCATCGAAGCGAACGGAAGCAGAAATACTACGGAGTTTGAAGCAATACAGTGCAAAAGTGGAAGCGAACGGAAGCGGAAATACTACGGAGTTTGAAGCAGTACAGTGCAAAAGTGTGGTATAGTGTTTGTTGTATTTTTAATTTAATTGTGTGTTTGAATAAAACGTGTTCTAGTCGGTAATATTGTTTATATTCTTATCCGTCGAACCCAGCACGTAACAATATGTATTAGAAATACATTAAATTAATGGAAAACACTACACGCACACAACCATGCCTTTGACACACATAGTCGAATCCTGTTCGTAGTATTTCGGCATTGTTCGGTTGATGTAATACTATTCTTCGTAAGTATGATTACATAATAATTATATCAATATTGACATATATCAGCAGTATCTTACAGGCAACATTTGGGCGGATGATATATTATACTATGAGGAATCACAAGCGGAGATGATTAAAAAAAATATTACACGTCACCTGAGGTGACTCACACACTTATTTATTTTAACCAAACACTTTCAATTTATTTAACCTTTTGACCGCCGTAGTCATCTATAGACGACAAGCCAAAAAGTGCCCAGCACGCCACGGTCGCGACTGCACGACAGACTTTTACACGTAAATAAATCTTATAAAACAACATTGCTATGTTGCAATGTTGAAGTTTTAGAATTATTGATAAATCATGAAAATTTTATAATAACGAACTATCTGTTCGCCAAATATTGGTGTCAGTTGATTATCGATAAATCGTTAACTAATGGCTAATGCCCATCTCTATCACATTCTCATTTTGTCTGTGCCTGGAACGCCACTGTCTTCTAGTCGCGACAATCCCATGACGTCAACGCAGAAAATTTTCAAATAGAGTTGAACCTTTACAATTATTTTTTAATAATGGACGACAATAATATTATGAGTACTGAAGAATTAATATATATATTATAATAGTAAAGATTATTATTCTGCATTATTGTGGTCTGTTAATTGAAATTTAGGTACCTACATGAAGACACCATTTTTTGTAAGTATACGCTATAGAGAGTTTCTTGAAACAGATTCGTCTCCGTTAAGGTGCAATTCCATGTATCGCGGCCAAATCCAGCCGTGCGTGTACGGCTGACATGTCGCGGCGCCGGATGCGCGCGGCTGATGCGACAGTAAAATTTTCAAATTGAGGGCCCATACTTTTATTTTTTTTGAGATATCTTTCAATTATGAAAACACGTAGTTGTATGGTGTAACGCTTCAATTTTAGTAACCCTAAACTATCAACAATCGAATTATTTGTTTTCTACGGTTACCTGGTTACCAACAATTTACTGCAGAAGTGGTCCCAAATTCAAATCTTGCGTTAATCCTGGGACGCCCGGCAAAGCCCGGACTTGACTTTGACTTTCAAATCCTAAGTCTGAAATTTCGTATATTGATAAAATACAAATACATTTGATGATTTAAATCAGCTTTCGTATTTCCCTCTTATTCTGAAAAGTATATAGTAATAAATAGAGCAGAGATATCATCAGTGGATACCTACATTGTGGTAAATTAAGGCATTATTACTGGTTGTTCTTTCAAAGAAAGTTAAAATTTATTTTTTGTAAATTCTACTGGTACTGTATAGATAACCTGAAACCATAAAGATAAAATAGCTATTATGAGTGTACCTACATCACCGTACCTCAAAACCACATACCTCACAGATACCTAAAAAAACCATTACCAAGAAAACAGCAACTACACACCAACATTTATTCGTTCAAGACTTTTGCAACTGTTTCAAGAAACACATGCGGCAACGGCCGCGAACATTGCCGTGATAACGGCAGTTGGACTTCATACGTTCATCATGGAAACATACGGCTACACAGCCAAGACGTCGCCGTGAAAACGACGGTTGGTGACTTTCGTTCAGTTACATAGAAACAAGAAGCGCAGCAAGTCTAAGAATCTTCGCGACGGACTTCACGATTCACGACGGCACAAGTTTTCTCCACGACGCCGACGTGTTGTTGCTGCGCGCCTCGACGAAATGGACGAGCCACACGACGCGCCCTATATTTATAAGTTCGGTGGTACTTGCGATCGGACGATGGCGTGACGTCAACGCGAGACTTACACGTGCCACGGTCAGGCGCTCGCCGATTGGCTAAAGCCGAGTTAGTGCGCTGTAGGCACCATACTACAAATGTAAATATTATTTGTATATAGCATGTGACTTTTTAAGTAAACCATGACACTGTTGTACCTCGTCTTATTTAAGAAGCCCAAGAAGTGAACTACAAGACCTCACCCCACTACATCTGGTGACCCCGAAGAAAGAACACATCATGACGGAAGATAACCACGGCGAAGAACTCTGCAAGTCTGTGAAGAATGAAGTCGATTTGGCTGCGGTTTCCATACAATCAAGATTGCTACCTTTTTGGCGCGAGATTCCACGAGCGTGGTTCATACAATTTGAAGCCGTCGTAGACCCCTTGAAGACAGCGGACGATACGAAGTTTCGTTACTTGCTACAACAACTGCAAGCGATTGACTTACAACATATCACTGATATATTGTACAATCCGCCAGCTACGAACAAGTATGGGGCAGTGAAGAACCGGTTGTTGACAGTATACGACAAATCCGACGTCAAGAACTTTCAAAAGCTGATCAGCGGTCTAGAATTGGGTGACCAGAAGCCGTCACAGCTGTTACGGAAGATGAGAGAACTCGGAAGCGGCATGATCACAGACGAAGGACTGAAGATCGAGTGGTTGAATCACCTGCCCGCACAGGTACGTGTCGTATTGTCGGTGAACACTGAGTCATCATTGGACACACTTGCTGCGATGGCGGACAAGATGGTTGAGTACTCCGAGCCCCCCACGGTCGCTGCTATAGCTACATCGAACCCGTCAACATCAACAGAACCGGTGATGAGTGCCCAACTACAAGTCATATCGAAGCAATTGGAGAAACTGTCCCTTGAAGTAACCGAATTACGCGGACGGTCAAGACAAAGATACCGAAGCCCGTACAACTCACATTCCAGGTCGCGGCAAAAATCCACGACGTCTGTCAAACCTGGCGATCCTACGTGGCAATGCAAATATCATTTTCGGTACGGCGACAAGGCTAGGCGCTGTGAATCACCGTGTTGTCGCAGGCAGAAGAATCAACATTCGGGAAACTAGCTACGACATCGACGGCGGCGGACGTCGATGTCCTAAGCGCCACCAACCGCCTTTGTGTCGTCGATCGCGACTCACGAGAACGTTTCCTCGTCGACACGGGCGCAGAGATATCTGTACTGGCTGCTACGAACAAAGAAAAAGCGAGGAATACTACAAGCGCCTACAACTTATATGCTGCGAATAACACTGCAATTCACACGTACGGATAGAAAACAATCAGGCTCAATCTCGGACTACGGCGCAGTTTTTCATGGAGGTTTATAATCGCTGACGTGAAAACTTCGATCCTCGGCGCTGATTTCCTGAAGCATTACAAATTGATGATCGATCTACACAATAAGAAACTTATAGACAAGATTACTGAACTGTCTATCAACGCCGTAGAAATATCATCAACACAGGAACCCGTATACGTTCTCAGCAGCAATCAAGTCTACCAAGATATCCTGAAACAGTACCCAGATGTTTTACGCCCGATGTCCTTGAAGTCACCAGCGAAACATGACGTCGTGCATCACATAGAAACTAGCGGTGCACCCCTCTACGCCCGTGCACGCACGCTAGCGCCTGACAAATACAAAGCGGCAAAAGATGAGTTCGAGAGAATGATGGAAATGGGCATTTGTCAACCTTCTAAGAGCCCATGGGCCAGCCCACTTCACGTCGTCAAGAAGAAAGACGGCAGTCTGCGAATCTGTGGTGACTACAGGCGTCTGAATGCAGCAACATTACCAGACAAATATCCGATACCGCGAATACAAGACTTTACGTACCAACTGAATAATAAGAAGATATACTCGAAATTAGACGTAAGAATGGCCTACTACAGAATCCCCATACATAAAGAAGATGCCGAGAAGACTGCCATCATCACGCCGTTTGGCTTATTTCAGTTCAATTGTATGACGTTTGGCCTACGTAATGCAAGCCAGACGTTTCAACGCTTCATGCACGAGGTTCTACGAGGCATTGAAGGATGTTTCACATACATAGACGACATTCTTCTGATGACTGAGGATGAATGCAGCCATAAAGAGCTTCTTCATCAAGTTCTCCAGCGCCTGAACGATTACGGTCTCACGCTCAACGTCGACAAATGCGAGTTTGGGAAGGCGCAAATTAATTTTCTTGGGTACGAAGTCTCACAGAACGGAATCAAACCCACAGAAGAACACATGAACGTTATCGCAAATTACCCGAAACCAAAGACAGTCATGGAACTACGTCGTTTTCTCGGCATGATAAATTTCTACCGAGATTGTTTACCTAATCAAGCCGACATGCAGAGAAGTCTCAACGAATATCTACATAATGTGAAGAAGAATGACAAGACACCGATAGTATGGACCCCAGTTGCAGAAGAAGCATTTCAGAACTGCCGCCAAAGCATTCTGAACGCTACGACGCTTACACATCCCATCGCCGGCGCCCCCCTGTCCATCATGTGTGACGCTTCAGACCACAGTCTCGGTGCAGTACTCCAACAGCGTGATGAGGAAGCCTGGAAGCCACTTGCATTCTTCTCGAAAGCAATGAGTGCAACACAAAAAAGATACAGCGTGTATGATCGCGAGCTACTAGCGATCTACACGGCTGTGAAACACTTTCGACGACTCATCGAAGGCTGTGACGTCACCATATACACCGATCACAAGCCTCTGTCTTACGCATTGACACGACCTCCGAGTGACAGCGACACGCCACGGCGGGAACGCCAATTGCATTTCATTAGCCAGTTCTGCACAAATATCGTGTACATGAAAGGTGAAAACAACCCGGTTGCTGACGCACTATCTCGCATCGAAGAAATTGAGTGCCCTTCAAACATTGATTACAACAAGCTAGCCAAAGATCAACAGCAAGACGAAGAATTGAAGCAATTGAAACTTCAGCCGAATTTGAAATTTGTCGATGTTAATATGCCAGACACGCAACAACCAATCACATGCGAGTATTCGACAACAACACTTCGCCCATACCTACCAGTGGCACATCGTTATGCAGCATACAAAGCGCAACACGACCTCTGCCATCCCGGAATCAAGGCTACTAGAAAGCTAATTACATCGAAGTTTTTCTGGGCATCAATGAACAAGGACGTCACACATTGGGCTAGAAGCTGCATCAACTGTCAACGTTCGAAAATATATCGACATGTTATTACTCCGTTAGGAAGTTTCCCGCCATCGCAACGATTCGAACACGTACACATCGATATAGTCGGACCATTGAAAATATCGAATGACTATCGATACTGTATAACTATGATAGACAGATGTACGAAGTGGCCAGAAGCCGTACCTGTGAGAGAAATAACAGCTGAGATCGTCGCGAAGGCAATGTATGAAAACTGGATTGCAAGGTTTGGCTGCCCGCTTCGCATATCAACCGATCAAGGCAGACAATTTGAATCATCATTGTTCAACGCTCTAATGAAAAGGCTCGGTATCACGCGACTGCGCACAACTGCATATCACCCGCAGTCAAACGGTCAAGTCGAACGCTGGCATCGCACATTAAAGGCTGCACTAATGGCAAGAGGCGCGACGAACAATTGGAGTGACGAGCTACCTACAGTACTGCTAGGCCTCCGGACAGCGCTGCGTGAAGAAAACAATATAAGTCCAGCGCTTATGACATACGGCGCTACATTGCGTGTGCCATCTGATTTCTTTATGTCAACGCCCGCAACGAGTAACATCACTGACGAAGAATACGTTCGACGCCTCACACACACAATGACGACGCTTGCACCGACACGCCGCGAGTACAAAACATCTGTCCGGCCTTTCATTCATGAAGATCTCGCCAAATGCGCGCACGTCTTTGTGCGGAATGATACCGTGCGAGCGCCGCTCACACCGCCGTATGACGGACCGTACCCAGTGTTGCAGAGATATGACAAGTACTTCAAAATACAACTGCCAAATCGCGTTACAGTTGTATCATTGGACAGACTCAAGCCCGCTTACATCTGTACAGATAACGACAGTTCTACAAATTCATCAAGCAACGAGGCGAAGAGGACATCGCGCAGTATGGACACCGCACCTACTCCTCTCGCTCAGCCACAGCCTTATGTGACGCGCACCGGCAGAGAATGCAAGCCAAATGTACGCTTCGCTAGAGGGGGAGTACTATGAGTGTACCTACATCACCGTACCTCAAAACCACATACCTCACAGATACCTAAAAAAACCATTACCAAGAAAACAGCAACTACACACCAACATTTATTCGTTCAAGACTTTTGCAACTGTTTCAAGAAACACATGCGGCAACGGCCGCGAACATTGCCGTGATAACGGCAGTTGGACTTCATACGTTCATCATGGAAACATACGGCTACACAGCCAAGACGTCGCCGTGAAAACGACGGTTGGTGACTTTCGTTCAGTTACATAGAAACAAGAAGCGCAGCAAGTCTAAGAATCTTCGCGACGGATTTCACGATTCACGACGGCACAAGTTTTCTCCACGACGCCGACGTGTTGTTGCTGCGCGCCTCGACGAAATGGACGAGCCACACGACGCGCCCTATATTTATAAGTTCGGTGGTACTTGCGATCGGACGATGGCGTGACGTCAACGCGAGACTTACACGTGCCACGGTCAGGCGCTCGCCGATTGGCTAAAGCCGAGTTAGTGCGCTGTAGGCACCATACTACAAATGTAAATATTATTTGTATATAGCATGTGACTTTTTAAGTAAACCATGACACTGTTGTACCTCGTCTTATTTAAGAAGCCCATGAAGTGAACTACAAGACCTCACCCCACTACACTATTATTACTTATTTCGATATTATTAATAAATATCGGTTGCAAACGTCTAGTGCAAAAGCGAGTAAATTTTAAAAATCCGTGCCTGCTACGACACTGTCGTCATATGGTGGCAAAAAAGTACATCAATATTGGACATAGTGTTGTGATGGTATTGACTTGATTTTATCGATTGTTTTGTTAATCGTGGATTTAAATTATGAAGAACGTCGAAACTGTGACATAAATCAGAATGATTTCTATCATAAAGGACAATGCGGTTTAAAATAAAACTCCTGTGTTACATATTTCCGGTATAGTACATGTTAAAAAACAAATAGTTAGTCTATCATATTATTCATCGATATAATTCTCAACTCACTACTGTTTTGTAGGTATTAAAGTAGAAATTCATAGCTCGGTGCCGAGGGCACGTCTTTGCTTTTTTGACGTGGCGGTCAAAAGGTTAATACAAGGAACGAAACTAAACATCAATAAGCTGTTTAGCACTCACCGACAATAATTGCACAATTATAATGACTAATCAAAATATAACAAAAGAAATACGGTTCACTGTCCTTGAGCGTTGTAACCTCTCCGAACGACACCCGACGAATGAGACTTATGACGGCGCGCGCGCTTCTTTTATACTGGTTCAAAAATGTTCATAACTTGTCTCCTAACACGGCCTCTCCTGATAACAAGGCGCCCTCGACTTGATTGTACTGCGTTACGGCTCCTATAGAGGCGTCAAGATCGGGCATGGATGGTCCAGCTGCTACGGGCTCGTTACTTTCAGGTTGCTCTAACCTGGCATCGGTATCGTCAGTTTCGTCATCTGAAACGTTAAGAGTCGTGTTCACACGTGGCATATAGGTAAATCGACCTTAAGTAATTCACAGTAATTATGTCATATAGCAAGGACATAGGATGGTAGGCGTCCCAGCCATACCATATCGCTGCCCAGGTGTCAGGCACCTTCGTTGGGCGACACACGCCATTGGGACTAACCCATACGTTGGGCAACACACGCCATTGTGACTAACGCATACGTTGGGCGACACACGCCATTGGGGCTAACCCATACGTTGGGCGACACACGCCATTGGGACTAACCCAGACGTTGGGCGACACACGCCATTGGGAATAACCCATATGTTGGGCGATACACACCATTGGAGACGCGCTCGCATAAGTGGAGCACGCCACTGGAAAGCACCCACACAGGCCACGCGCACCTTGGGCAACGCAGCTGTTCGGTGAACTACTACTTCTACTTCTGAAATCACATATGTTAGTGGACATAGTAAATGTACTCACTCTTGGCAGAAATGTCATCTCGTTACTAAAAAAAGGTCCTAAATACGCTCACAAAGGCAGGTTTCTCAATAAACCTTAAAAAGTGCTCCTTCCTGACGATTGAAGTCGAATATTTAAGGAGAATAATAAGTTTTGGCCAGGTGCGGCCAAGCTCACGTAAAGTGGCGGCCTTAAAAATCTCTCCACCCCCTGAGAATGTCAGACAGGTTCGACAATTACTGGGACTCGCTGGATACTTCCGCAAATACATTAAGGGGTATGCAACGAGAACCGCATGCATTGCTCATCTGACCCGGAAAGGTGTTGAGTTTCGTTGGGATCAGGAACAGGAAAGGGTTCGTCAAGAACAAATTGAGTGCCTAAACAGTGAACCCGTTCTTACCATATTTAACCCTGGGCTACCCATCGAGGTTCACACTGATGCAAGTTCCGCTGGCTATGGAGCAGTGCTTTTACAGACTCATGCTGATGGTGGGAAACGTGTGGTGGCATACTTCAGTAAGTCTACGCAGGGAGCAGAGGGCAAATACCATAGTTATGAGCTGGAGACGTTAGCAGTCGTTAAATATAATATAATATAATAAAACATTTATTTCGGACATAATCCATATGAGTTAGTAACCATTTTCTTACAAACTATGTTAGTAAAAAGAAATAAATTAAGCATACATTACAGTTTTCCCGTAACGATGCCTGCCCAGTGTGCATGTATAGGACAATCATTACGGGAGGCAATCATTTACAGAATGCTGTTGGTGCTACTACGCAATCTCTGAAACAGTGACGCCGCTTTTTTTAAAGCCTTGAAACATTTCCGTCACTATTTAGTGAGTCTTCAGTTTAAGGTCGTAACGGATTGCAATGCTCTCAAATCCACCCAGCGCAAGGACTTACTGCCTCGCGTCGCTCGTTGGTGGATTTTCTTACAGGATTACCACTTTTCTATCGAGTATAGGAAGGGAGTTCTATTGCCGCACGCGTACTACCTCAGTTGAAACCCAGTCGCTTCAGTCAATCAAATCTCGAGGCCACGTAACTGGGCACTAATAGCCCAGTCAGCGAACCAAGAAACAAGACCCCCTTATACAAAAACTCTCGGAAGGACAGCTTGATTCTAATAGTTACATCTTAAAAAACGATTTGTTGTGTTACAAATACACCCCTGTCGGTGAGGAACCGCGTTTCCTCTGTTTTATACCCAGAGACCACCGGCTCAGCCAGCTGCGAATATTTCACGATGAGCATGAGCATATAGGCCCCGATAAAACTTTGGACCTTATTCTGAATCATTTTTGGTTTCCCGGCCTCCGTCAATTTGTTTCTAAATACGTCTCAAATTGTTTAGTTTGTATTTCCAAAAAGCGAGTGCCCTGAGCCCCGCTACAAAATATTTCATCTTGTCCAAAACCCGATACTCCATTCGACACTATACATGTCGATGTTTTAAGGCCATTACCCGAGTCGGAAGGCTACAAATTCATCCTAATACTAGTTGACGCGTTTACAAAATTTTGTCTCCTCTATCCGTATTATCGCCAAGACACCGGAGAGTTAAAACGAGTCATCTCCAGAACAGTCTCTCTGTTTGGCGTTCCTAAACTGCTAGTAACGGACAGAGGTAGAATGTTTGAGTCCGCTGACTTCGTTCAATGGATAACCGAACTAGGTTCGGACTTGCACTATACTACACCTGAAATGCATAGCTCCAACGGCCAGGTTGAGCAGTACATACGAACCGTACTCAACATGATTCGCATCGTGTGACATAAGAACGCCTTCTGGTCGACTACGCTCTGGAGATTACAGCTGGTATTAAACATCAGTAAGCAGAAGACGATTGAAACTTCACCAATCAGTCTCTTGATAGGCACTGATGCTTCTACTGTCTCATACGGTCCCTAGTGCGAGATCTAGCCGTGAGTGGTTCTGAGACCAACAGAGATGCCTTACGTGAAATGCGTAGGAATCGTGCTAGCGAGCTCCTAAAGAAGAACCAGAATCAACAGGATGTCTCAGTCAAGCGGTCTAGACGCCCGCCACGCATCTACGGGTTAAACGACCTTGTGTTTGTGATCAAATACTTGCAATCGACTGGAAAACTAGATCCAGGACCGTACAAGGTTATAAAAGTACTACCTAATGGTCGGTACGAACTTAAATTTTAGCTAGCTAGATTCAGTTAAATTCATGAAAAAAAGTTTACGCTTAATCTTCTTTCTATATATAGTTGGTAGCTTTTTTATATAATTGATTCATTTGCAGGTGGTGATGAAATAAAAGAAAAATGCAACAATTAAGATGTAAATGTACTAAATTATCTGTATTTGTACATACTTTTGTTAAATACATACTTAAACATTAATCAACATTATTAAACTTCTATTTCTTTATTCGTTTTCATTTGTATATTTATTGTTACATTGTACAGTGGTATGTAATGGTACAGTTAGCAACATATGTATCTAAGCATATAACTTTATAAAAGAATTTCATGAATTAAATAACCCGATGATCAAAAAGCTACATTTGTTGTAATTTGGTAAGACACACATATACATACATGCTCTGTTTTAGACTCCTTTGCCAACAGCATAATTGACACTTTTAAATCCACCTCTTTATAGAATTTCTGCTAATTCAGTTTTTATTTTTAATACAACTGGAAGCCCATGGTATATTAGTGCTGTGTACCTATATTTGTACTGCATTACCAACCAAGATTTTTTTATAGGCATCTTGACCTGAGGAGACCCCACCTACACCAACAATAGGTATTTGTCCTGAAATGATTAATTAAATGTTGTTGTTAATTGTTTCCTTTTTTAAATAATTTTTAGTTATTTAAGGATGACACTGACTTCAGCCACTAAATCAATTATTACAGAATTAAAAGAATAAAATGAATTTTCAATATCAATCAATTCAAAATTTTGAATTATTATTGAAAAAAATATCAATTCGAACCTTTAGTCATTATATATATATATACATTTCTTTAATCATTTCTGTAGATTTTTGTGTCAGTGGTTTACCACTCAATCCACCAATTTCATCTTTGTATATTTGTAACGTTGTACGTTGCTAGCCTTAAGTTAGAATTTCTAAAACTATCAATAAAAACACCTTAATTAATATATAAGAAACACTATTTACAACTTATCAATGTTAAATAACTAAATTAAAATATAATATAATTCATCTACATTAAACTATTAATAAAAAAAATATATACACTACGGAACCCACCATTTATTGTTTACGCGAAGGTCCTCGTATCTATTGCGCCTAAGCATCTCTAAATAAGTTAAAAACCAGTCGTGCCGCACGCGACCGTTCGGCTAGCTTCGGGTGCATTCGTAAAAGGCAACGGCCAGACTACTTAAACGCATCGGACGTGACGGCTGTGTCACACGGTCTCAGATGACCTACTTTTGTATAGTGTTTAATTAATATTAAATTGTCTAAACAAATTACTATTCGGAATCCCGCTGGGGTAAGTTTCCATGCATTTGTTTAAAGTGTTCTATTGTAAGGTGTTTCTTCTTCTAGTTTCGACCTAGTATTAGCTGTTCCTCTTTTCTTTGTTTGCTGGGACACTGTGACCTTTGGACCCGGCTACGTGGTCCAAGCTTTGCTAACGCTTGCCTTGTATCTGCGCTTCCAGGATTTCAATTTATATTCTACCTTTTGGGACCCTCGCTACGCGACCTTTCTCATCTGGCGGCGAGTGGAAGACCCAAGCACAACCTGGGAAGGAGCTGGGCCGCCCAGCAGAGCTGCACCACAGTTCAGGCCAGTGTTCCCAGTACTACCTACTACCTCAAAATCTGGACGTGGTTAGGCAACAGTAGTTGGCATAAATAAAGACTCAATTCCTAAAGATTCGTGTTCTTTATTTAGCGAACCCCTACCTACCTGTCGGCCAGCCTGCTACCAGGATACCCAGGTGCCGCATATTGTATTGTTTAGTTGAGTTCTGTCAATAGTTGTATTTGAAGTTATTAATCCATCAACTCTACCTTTCTTGTTTTTTAATTACTTGAAGAATTTCATTCATTTCATTTAAACTTAAATCTGGAGACAGTTTCAGAAGTAACGGTGGTTTGTTTAATATCTTTAATCTCTTGCTTTATTAACTTCAGTGAGAAGTTCTTGTAATTCTTCTTCTTTTTGCAAAGGCCTCAAACTAGGAGTATTAGGGCTGGAAAAAAAACCAGTAAGTTACAGCTTTGTATTATATGTTATTGTGCTTTAAGTCATATGTTTTCTATAATTTTTCATTTGTACCTGCTTATATTTATAACAAAATAATCTGCTACATTAGAAAACTTTTTATTCCTGAAACATAATCCTCAATTCCATTTAAAGACAACTTATTTTTTTCTAAATTAATGCCCAATAATCCTTTATCCAATACTGCTTTTTTAATATTATCAATTTTTGCATATACTATGGCAAATTAATATTATACGTAACTAATATTAGGTTAAGTAAAAGTATGCCATGTTAAATTATGAAATATAATTTTATGCGAATAAATAGGGAACCGAGAGAGGCTGCAGAGCGAAGAAACTGAGAAATATCGAATAATCTCTGTAAATATTTTACATTCTTGTACATATAAAACAATAAAGAATGGGGACATTCTGGAAAAGGGACATTTTGAGAATGGGATATTCCGGGAAAGGGACATTTTGAACCTGAACAATTCGATACTGTCTTTTCGTTCCTAAATTTACGCATTTGATCTTCACA
Organism: Catocala fraxini; assembly: GCA_930367265.1. Lineage (NCBI taxonomy): Eukaryota > Metazoa > Arthropoda > Insecta > Lepidoptera > Erebidae > Catocala > Catocala fraxini. The sequence continues at coordinate 14,867,034 of OV884037.1, forward strand.
CTTTTGGCAAAAATTGATATTATCATATAGAACACTCTTATTAAAGTTTTAAATGTGGTTATTAACGACCGGGCGTGGCTACAAGCGAGCTTGCCAGTTCGCTTGAGCGACCTCGGCATTCGAAAAATTACTGATGTAAGTTTACCAGCGTTCCTATCTTGGCAACCTACACTCGTTAATTCTGAAGTGCTGTGCATGACCGACGCCGTGAACGCTTGGAGACTTGCTTGCCCAAGCACTGATTTACCCGAAACTGACTCTCTCAGTAACAGTGGGATGGGCCGTTATGCAGCATAGTTCTAGATCTCATAAATGCATCGTCCTGTGCTGCTGAACGTGCCCGCTTGCTGGCTGTGGGTGAGTGGGAGTCAGGCCTTTGGCTTCAGGCGCTCCCGTCGTCCAACATAGGTACCATGTTGGATGGTACGACCTTCCACATTGCTTCTTGTTTGCGCTTAGGTACTCCTTATGTTTCTCCGCATCGGTGTCTTTGTGGAGAAGACGTCGACAGTCTTGGTCACCATGGCTTGTCATGCTACAGGAGTGCTGATCGTATATCACGACACGCCAACCTGAATAACATACTCCGTCGGGCTCTTGTCACCGCTGGCGTTCCGGCTCAGCTTGAACCTCACGGCTTGGTACGCGTCACTGGCAAGAGACCGAATGGTATGTCATTACTGCCATGGAAAATCGGTCATGGTAAGAAGTGGACGCGTAGGCAATGGCGAGATAGCGTGCAACATTGTCGGAGTTTTTAGAACTCTACAGAGATCTTCCCTGTTTGTGGGACTTAAGGTCTCATGATTATAAATAATATCAGCCCTGTATTAAACTGTCCTGCCTGCCTCCTGCCTCTTCTCACTGTAAGAAGCGTTAGGCCATAGTCCATCACGCTGGCCTAGTGCGAGTTGGCAGACTTCACATATCTTCGAGAACATTATGGAGAACTCTTAGACATGCAGATTTCCTCACGATGTTTTCCTTCAGCAAGCGATAATTAACTATTAAATAAATACACATAATAATATAACTTAGAAAAGTCAGAGATGCGCCCTTTGGGTTCGAACTCGAGACCTCTGCGTGGCTGTCCAACAGTTTATCACTAGGCTATAAATAAATCTACCTGGATTCTACCTTACAATACTACAAACAAATATTAAATCTAAGAAATTAATTAAGCGGAATTTGAAAATAATAGTTAGAAATTATTAAGCGCTGGCAAATTGGCAATAACAAACGTTTGATTTCTGCTTGTCTCTTCACTAATTGCTATTATCAATTTGCCAGGCGCTTAATAATTTCTAAATATTATTTTCATATTCCGCTTTATTAATTCCTTAAATTTAATATTTGTTTGTAGTATTGTAAGGTAGTATACAGGTAGATTTATATGGAATTGAATCCATACTTAAACAATTGGTATTTCGTTCAGAAACAGAAATACACCCGCGGACCTGACGTCAGGTTGGCGCCTCATTTTCTTATTGAGCTAATTTTGAACTCAAAGAAGTAGAATTGCTTTCTTTATAGGTAGATTTAGATAGATTCAAGGTAGATTTGATACATTCTTATTACATGCTGATTCGTAACATTACACCCGTCATTCTGATGCACCAAAAAAAACGATTGGAACATAAATGCGTACCGCTTACAAAGGAAAGCGAAGAAGGTCAGTAAAATTAATATTATTATATAGTACCTACATAATAGATTATGTAAGTAGGTATTTATTAAATGAAGGTTTGTATAGACAATCTTTTTATTAGGTAGATAGACAGTATGGGTACTGTTTTGCGTATTTGAATGGGGTGCCACCGACGTGCATACTGCTTGCCACTCACGTTAGAACTGAAGTTGTTTCCAACCACGCGATAGTGTAGAACCGCCGAGCAGTTTGGTTGACTCAGTAAGGTCACGGTGGTTTGGCGTTTGACCCGACCGTGTAGAATATGTTTAAGTCATGTCAGTTTATGACCGACTAGTCAAAACATTGTGGTAAAAGATTATGAGACCACCTAAGTCAAGCCTAGTGGTCTAGCTTAGCTAGAACACCTTCGGAGACCACATGTCCTAAGAAGTTCACTTGCCGCCTGAACAACGACGCGCATTTCTTTGGACTTAACTTCAGGTTGGCTCCTCGAATCTTCGAGAGAACGCGTTCCAGGTTGCGAAGGTGATCCTCGAAGGTGCGTCCTACTATGATAATATCGTCCAAGTAGACCAGGCAGGCGTCTCCAATCAATCCAGTAAGTACTCGTTCCATCAAGCTCTCAAAAGTGGCAGGGGCATTACACAATCCAAAGGGCATGACGTTAAATTGCCACAATCCTTTGCCTGTGGAGAATGCTGTCTTCTCCTTATCTCGAGGATGTATCTCGACCTACCAGTAGCCACTTTTTAGGTCTAGTGTAGAAAACCACTTCATTCCCGTTAGCGTATCCAGAGTGTCGTCAATCCTTGGCAACGGGTAACTGTATTTTGTTTGTGATGTCATTTAGCCGACGATAGTCCACACAGAAGCGCATGCTGCCATCCTTCTTCTTAACCAAAACCACTGGTGAACACAATGGACTGGACGAAGGCTCAATCACACCTTCTTTCACCATACCCTCGATCATAGTGTCAACTTCATGTTCCCGTGCCACTGGTACACGTCTTGGTCGCTGGCGGATCGGTACCTCATTTCCTGTGTTTATTTTGTGTTGAAGATGTCGGCAAACCGGTTTAACATCGTCTCAGCCTTGTTCTTTTCTTCTCTCGACAGGTTATTCTGGCAGTCCTTCAAGAGAGAAGATACGTCGTACCTTGCCCCTTGAACTTTGGCGTTGGTAGGCTGTTCATGGCATCTACGCATCCAAACTGCTCCTTCACAGGTGCCCAATATCGTGCCCTTCTTGAGTACCAGGTCTTTGTCGCTTGGATTCAGTGCACGTACCGATGTAACGTTGGTATTCCTAGCCAGAG